>CM037034.1:72471689-78113094 GCA_020882235.1 Schizaphis graminum
ATTGATATTATGATTGTTAAATAGGTAGTTAATACCGTACCTACTTGAAATTCCAAAAATCAGAATTTAAACAAATTCATTTTTGAAGGAAAAAAAGGGAATAAGTATAGATGAATCATATTCTGTATAATACAGTAAAATTTTATTAAGACCTTTTTTTTTCTACATCATTTTAGTTAAATATTTAAAATTAATTATGATACTAAATAGCAAATAACAATGCAAAAACAAAAAAAGTTAAAATAAAATTATCACGAAATAAACATAGAATGATAGAAATAATACGTTTAAAACGTCCTAAGAATACATTTTATAGTGAACTGGTTCTGACTGCTGTTCGTTATTTTTACTTAATGTATATTCCCGGAAAATCGAGAAAACCGTTTCGATAAAAAAAAAAAAAATGTTAGCGACTTTGACTCGAAATACCTATACTTAAACACACGGGGTCTCAGAGCAATGTACCTATGTATAAGAAAAACGAAGACAAGCATGTTATAATAATATAGCAAATACAATACAGATTTTTATAAATGTATTTCAGATGGAAAAAAAAACGCTTCAAGCAAAATAACGTCAAATTACACTGTAAGACGCACTATATCATTATTTTTTAAGCGCAGAAAAAAGTGTTGAAAAGGATAAGACTACAATAATAATATACTATAATATATTTTCTTTACTAATATAGGTAAATTAAAACCATACCTGCTATTTGTTTTATATTTATTACAATACGAACTAGACAGGATAAAATCATAGCATATATAATATTCCATGTATGTATTAAACATTTTTATATATTTCAAACTATTTTATAATATGATGAAATGAACGAGTGCACAAAAGTTTATGTTATATTTCAGCGTTAAATCGTGCCAACGACCAACATTGATGGTAAAATTCAGCCAAATATTTACCGAATTTTTATACGGAAAGAGCCGTTATTATAATACGCGTTATAAAAAAATAACTGACTAGGTATATATTTTGTGTTTTAACAACAATAATACTCGTAATAAATCATTAGCACTTTTCGTGCAATCGATCATACATCGGAAAACAGTATTCGAATCGGTTTTATGTATATAACATGGCGTACCCACGTAATAGGTATTATGTTAAAATATATTATTGAATTGCGTACAAATGGGTACAGTGTGTGTGTGTGTGTGTGTGTGTGTGTGATTTTACGTGAGGGTATTTCATGGTAATTCAGATTTTAAGCACCTAGGTAATACATGAAAAAATAAAATACTAATAAATATAGTAAAATTCTTTTTTGTAAATTTATCGCATGACATAGAGAGTGTTTGTTTTGTTCGTACACTATCAATGCTAAATAAATTCAATGTACATTATTTTCGACCACGTCGTAATATAGAGAAACCTCCGGAGAATTAAAAAAAATATCCTTTCGGACAAGTATATATTATTATTATTATTATAGTGTAATGGGTAGGATAGGTACCTAAGTAGTCGTGGACACAATGCACTACACCGTACAATTAAGTGTATTTATTTTATTTTGGTCATAAAGTTAAAGTAACGGGTCGCATGGTACATTAAATTGAAACCATACGGTAAAATAAAATAAAAACAAATAAACACTAATGGCATGATAAATTTTATATCGTGAGTTTTAATAACACCGTCTATTAAAAAAAAAACGATTTTAATCAATTTATAAAATAATTGATATTTTTAAAGTTTTTAAATAACTTTTATCATACACACTGTTGCAAAATTCATAATTGATTCCAGATGATATTATTAAAATTTGTACCAAATATTAAATAAAAAAAAAATAACAATATTATCTATCGAAAAATAACAAAACATTATTCATTATTTTCTATCATATTGTTTACTTTCATTATTTTAAAACAACTGTGATATACTTAATCACCCTTTATACCCTCTCTCTTTCTCTCTCTCTCTCTCTCTCTCTCTGTATCTATATTGTTTTTTTTTATTATGAAGAATTTATTTATTACTGTATCATGTAAAACATGTACGACTTAAATTGTATGAACTCGTATTATTATGTATGTATTTATTTTCGAGATTTTATCACAGTAATGGAATAATATTTTATCATCTTCAGATAAACATCATAGTAAAAGAGCCGAAAGGGCTACTGCGCAAGCATAATATACACTCACACACACACACATTGTCTGTATCTTATATGTATACATCGATGTTATATTCATTCGACGACAAGGGATAGAGCTAGGAATCTTTTTGTACAGATTTATTATTATATAGTCGGTGGCCACCGCCGTTCCATAATATGGTAATAATATTATATTACAACTGTACGTTTTTCATTCCAAACATTCGACCCGTTTATCTATAGCAGTAGGCTTTTCCCCCGTGTTACACGAACACATGCAAGTACGAGGAAACGCATTTCCATAATGTCGGCTCTCTCTTACACACACACACACACACACACACTCGCGCTCTCTCGATTTTTTTTTTATCTATCTGATTTCCGACTCGGTATAAGGCACACACACGCCGACAGAAATTGCTCGCGAAATATTTAATATTAAAATGTTCAAGCTGGTAACCTAATGGTTACATTACGGTGATATGACATCATGAGATAAATAGTTTAAAATATTAATAATACAAACATAATATTATAAAGTCCGTGAGATAATATTTTCAATTTACGAGAAATAGAAAGTCGGCCCTACGCTGGCAGTTCGCGTCTTCGTTGCAAGACGGACATTAGCACGAAGAAAAATAACATCCGCGTTCGTGTGAATAGCGCATCATAGACAATAGTACATTATATTATTATGCAAACATAGCCGCCTTGTGCTGTACGACTGCGCGATCATCAGTGCCTAAAAGAACTTTGTGCAGGTGTGAGACTGGGTTAATTTCGTGGGTATATAGGCATGTGCGCGTAAATACCACAGAGCTGACCGCGGAAATGTTCGTTCCTAATTGATGGATGGGTCCCTTCCGAAAACGATTCATTATTTCACGCACACACTCGCCGAGACACGTTCCCGGAGTTGTGAACGTGTTATTGGAAAATCCGGGCTCGCTCGCGTATAATATATTTTATGTGGTATGCCGACGACCGGATATTGCAGTGTTCTCCGGAAAACTTATTAAATGTCGTGCATGTACAGTGTACACAGTACACGTCGTCATTATGTACGAATTATAGAATAATATGTATTGCGTGTTGCGTTTGGACCGACTGCTGGTCGGCGTTCGGTCTCTACGTAGCGAAAGACCATTCGTCGTGCAATAACGAGTGTTTATGATAATAGTTTAATGTGTTATGATCGCGTTGCAGCAGACGTCGCGCGAAACGCCATTGAAAAAAAAAAAACACCGCGATCTCTCTATAGCGACCCAAATTAACCTCAGTCATATTATATTACGCCGTCAGAAGGCGGGTTGTCATAATTGCGATACAACAACAATAATATTAATGATCATTATCATTATTTTTTTCACAGACTTAATATTATACATAATTGGACACACGATTTTAATCATTATGACTTGATTAATCAATTTTAAATTAGCATCATCAGGTATGTTATAAATTTATGTTATGAAAAATAATTCAAAATTACATCTCTTCGCAGTCACCGCATGATAATAACTACACAATAAAATACTAATAATCTGAATGATGGCGCGCCGGCTATAGCTTATAACGGCGTAACACACGATGGTTTGGAATAATAATTTCTCTTATTCAGGAAAGTCATATTTTTACTGCTAGACATAGCTAATTCTATTATAGAGGCTACAGACGATCAGAAACTCCGACAAAAGTATACAGGTAAATATGTTCCAAACATTGTTTTCGTATAATATACTCTGATAAAAGTGTCAGTCGACACCTACCGGATATTCATGTGAAATAGGAATAAGCTCATCTTTCTATTATACGAGTTCCATTAACACCAGACACCGGCCACATAGAAGTATTATATAATGCACTTTAACAAATTCAACATATTTCCGGCGATATCGATTATCGTTAATTTTCAGTACAGATTTTTTTTTGTTTTCCGCCAGACAGCGTTTCACAAAACAAATCGGATTCCACAACACCTACTACCGTTCTGGTGCTCTTCGACACACACCTCTTAACCGGTCATTTTAACACCCAGTAAAATACAAATCAGATCTCACCCTTTCATTTGATCAACGACAACAGCAGTGTTCCACCGCACGCGTATCGGTCTCCCTTGTTTACCATGTCCCACTTTCGGCCATTAAACAATTAATACGAACCGAGTTAGCCTATAAAGATTTCGTCTGACCTTACTGATTAGTTTAATCAGTACATTGAACACGTTCTTGAACCGATACATTTTCTTGGGCTGGGACTTGGTGACGTCCAACGATAACCGCATATTATGGTCCGCGATGACCGCATCAACATTAATTTTCAGACTCGACCAAGACGTAAAGTAAACGTCAATAAATCGGACAGCAGAGACATGCGATAAAACGAATCGTTTTAGTGATTTGTACGAGCGACCGCCCGGTCAAAAAAAAAGAATATATAATATCGTATGGCCGGAAGCCGCAGCGCCGATCGATTATGACTACTTTTACTTATGCCACGAGCGCATACTATGATAATATAATAGTAATAATAATAATAATAATGATAGTATAACAATAACAGTAATATTATATATTGTCCGGCGTACCAAGTAGAGCGCTCGCGGTATTCAAAACAAAACGGATGGGTTTTAGGTACATCCGGCAGCGGAGTAAAATGTTCCCGCCACGGTCACCACCACTGCCATGCCGCGCGCCATGACCCGTCAAGGAAACGGGGATATTTTTATCGTTCGGTTTTTTTTTTTTTTTTTTTGTTCAAAAATGTTTTTATTTATTGCAACAATAAAGGAAACACGACGGGGACCGAGGGCAGTCGCGGAGGAAGCTTCGCCGCGCCAAACGTCGGTATGACCGGAACCGGCGAAACTACACCGGGGGGAAAGGGTTAAGTCGTGAAAATCCCCTCAGCACATCCTACCCGTGATACCGTATCTATGTGCACGCGCACGCGCACCACACACACATAGTCATAGTATAGGTGTTCGTTAGTTCGTTTGTTTTAATACATATACGCGTGTATACGGTAACGGACACGCGTGCGGCGTCACGTGTGTGCGTGCGCACGTATATATTATTTTGTCGGGGAAACGATAACTCAAGTGGAAACGAATTAAAAAATAATTTGTTTTCGGCCGGCGGCGTTTCCGCGTGATAAAGATTCGTTCGCGTCGGCAGTATACAGTTCCGGTGGGTTTATTTTTAGAGCTACGTCCGCAGATTGACCACACAATGATTGTTGGCTTAGTGCAATTTCTGTTATCGGAAACAGTATAGATTCTGTTTGCTTTCGATACGGCTTGAAAATATACTGTCACATGAGAGAGTTTCTACAATTTTAAAATAATCGATATTTAATGAATTTTTGGGATATTATAAAGCACACTCGGCTATTATATCTCATATTTGTTAAATACTTAGCACGGTTTCGTACATTCGTACACGCGGTAATTGATCAGCGAACTTATCATTCAAACTTAATACAAAATTACGATTTGGATACTTCGAGTATTCAATACGTGTGTCGATCCGTTATATTGAATATGGATATATTATGTAAACTGAACTGTATTGTATTGAAAATAGCTTGTACAACACACAGTGTAACATAAGTTTCTAGCGGTTGATTAAGAAAGTAAAATAACTAATTTCCCTTCAGCAAATTATGTGGTTTTAAGACGAATAATAACACGTTAATTATTTGCTTACGCTACCTATATTGTTTAAACAATACAATTAATGGTTTCTTTTTAAAATAGTATTAAAACGATTTGGTCAGAATAATATACGCTTTGTGATAGATAGATATAAATTGAATAAATCTGGAAATGTCACGACCACGTTTGGACAGATAGTTGAGAATATTCAAAGTTTTCAAATCATTCGAATTCCCGACAGTTTTACAAAAATATTATTTGCTGGGTATCGTAATAATACCAATAAGTATACATTCAATATTGGCGTATCTCGATTTTAGTGTACCTTAGTTCACGGGAAATTCAGCGTTGGTGTACTTAACTTTGTAAACTAATTTAACCGAGATGAGCAATCCGCCTGTAGCAGATTGGATACTGCACTTAGTATATTTTTGGTTAAGAATGCTTGCTAAACTTTCGTGATATCTCTAAAAACAACCTCAAAAATGTTCATAAAAATCATTTAGGTAGTTATTTAGTTTAATTTTTAATTTCTCTAATAAAATTTAATACTTTATAATTACATATAATTTATATGTAGAGATTAAATAAAAGCTTCTTATTTATTTATTATATATTATATTTAAAAAACATTAACGATTTCGATTTTCGTGAGAAGAATCTTCGCTAAAATGAAATTCCTGTATGATCCACCCTATATATAATATATATATATACACGAGTTGAAAAGAAGTTTCGAGAAATACGTGTACAACATTTGGTCTCGCAATTAGTTCAGTAGTGTTGAAGTTTATAAGCCCCATACAAACACATATACATTTATTTATGTATATATAGATAGATACATTACATTTTATGCGTAGACTGAGTTCGTTGCTATACGATTCCCCTTCGGAATTGGTCGCTCGACAAGCGTATCTGCCAGCAACGTTTCTGGTCACTCTCTGCAAAACCAAATTGTTGTCGCTTTTCATTGTTCTCGTCGACGAGTTAAGATTCAGCGTGGCACCCTGAAATCAAATGTATTTATAAAATAAAAAATCGTATAAAAAATATTTTATATACCTATTATATAAGTTAAACTATTGAAATCCGTATGTATGACACAGATGATGCTCATACCGTATGCAGTGTGGATGATGCGTATGCATAGTGCAAAGTACTTTAACTACAATAATGGTTAAATTATACTCTTATTGATAATATAAGAAACAAAAATTCAAAATATATTTAAGATTTAAAATGTTAATAATATATTATTATAATATGAGTGTAATGTGTATAGATTCACATTGACTGTGCACAAGTTAGACATAATGATGCAAGTGTCCAAGTTTATTATTTTACCATAGAGTGGTCATGGCTATATAGTAGGTATATATATATATGTATATGTGCATTGTGCAAGTATGATGAAAATGTCACTATCACTTTATCAATACCTAATAAATAGTAATAAAATATTCAGTTTTGAAAACGCCCCTTTAAATATAGAGGACTGTTAATTTTTTTCCTAATAGATATAACACCTTAATATTATATTAAACTTAAATTTTTACTAAAGAAAAATATATCACGTGAACGGATAAACGATACGATTAAATGGAGGGTTTACGATAACATATTAGAATAGAAGACGGCGGCTATGTGTATTTTTTATTCATCATTTTTACACTTTCTTTACGTATCTATATACTCATGCTTTGAAGTGCCATTGAATAAAAACCGCTCGTCTGAAAATGCAAACAGATTTATAAAATCACTAGGTTAGGTGTCTCTCTCTCTCTCTATTTATATAAACACAAAATGTATTAGAAAGACTTAATAAATGAAATAAACTTTTTTTCTAATTAAAATTTTTAAATTGTTTTATGCATATATAATTATTTACAGACGCTTGTGCTACAAGTAAAGTAAAAAAGCCGGTAAGTGAGTATTGCTCTGCTGTACATTAGGGGGTGGGGTGGACCTCGGACTATGGTAGGTTAAATTTGAATGCAATGATAGGTATCATTGTATACGAAAAACGATTCTGAACGGAGATGATTTGTCAGTCCAGGAAATATTATCATATATTCTATTTTGAAACTAATTCAAACATTTAAGTAAAAGTTTCAAGATCTTACGTTTAGTAATTTTTTAAAAATAACAAAAATCGAAAATTATTTATTAGTAAAACGTGATTTTACACGTCGTGTATTTTTGATTTTAAATTAAAATTAAAACTTTAAACACTCGTAAATTTTTTTAAATTGAACAATCCTCAAACTTTTTTATAATTATTCTAAGCTTAACTTATGGACAGCATAGTATTAAATTTTCAATTCTTAGCTTTTGATAGAAAAATATTTATAAATTTTTAACTACCAAATAGTGAAAAATATTCATGATTTTGACGAATTTTTGTCAATATTTGAACTTCAAATGCTAATAAAAAAAATTGTGCCTATGTATTTTTATAATTTTTGAATGAGAGTTAGAACAAGTTATGTAGACCCTTCAATTAAATTTTCAAGTAATTTGTCCCAGCTAAATTTTTTTTTATCAACATTTATAAAAAAAAAAAATTAAAAAAAATTGATTATTTCAAATGCCTATAAATAGCTCAAAAAAGTCAAAATATTTTGAAAATCAAATCACGTAAAGAAAATGGCAATCTAAATAACTGGTAAAATTTGCAAGTATTTACGACTTATACTATTTGAATAACAACAAATATCAAAAATCGTTTGAGGCTAAACCGTTATTTAACGCGGTTTTGTAAAAATTTAAATTTCAAACACTCATAAATTGTTTTTGTCTGAATCCGGTAGAGTTTTTTTTACAGATATTTGAAGAAAAATTTATGGAGAACCTTGTATCAAATTTTCAAAACTTAGTTATAAAAGAAAAAATTTTTACGATTTTTCAACCACAAAATTACTTGCAAATTTTCGCAATTTTGACATATTTCGTATAAATTCGAACTTTAAGAACTTATAAAAAAAAAAATGTGACTAACGATTTCGGATTTTTTTTTATCACTTTACGAACAACTTATAAGAAACCTTGTATTAAATTTTCAAGATTTTCTGGCCGGCCAAAAAATTTTTATCGTTATTTTAAAAAAAAATACTTAAAAAAATTGAAAATTTCAACTGTCTATAAATAGCTCAAAAAAAGTCAAAATTCTTTGAAAATTTAACTGTGAATGGAGAACGCTAATATAAATATTTTGTGAAAATTTCAAGTGTTTACATCGATTAGTTTTTGAGTTATAGCAAAATAAATAATTCGATTTTGTCGAAAACTGGTTTTGCGTAAAAATTCCCGTTTTTCTGTCATTTTTTTTTTTGTTTTTCTTGATTTTTTTGAAAATTGTTGGAAAATGTTTACTTTGCACCTCTATAATGCACCAAGGATATCCACTTTGCCATCGGAAACCACCCCCAAAGTTTGAAATTGAAGCATTATTTCAACTAGTTATGCTGTACACAGACACAAAAACAAAAAAACAAAAAAAAAAAAAAAAACACACATCATTGTAAAATCAATACATTCATCACTCCGTTCAGAATCTAAAATAAAAATTTAAATTTTATTACACAAGTAAATCTTAAATTATTTGTTATAAATATTATATTCATAATTTTTTTTTAAATTTTTCTTAAAATATTGATATAAGCATTTTCTAAATATAAATGAATCAATTTCTGACTTTTTTTTAGTTTATTTCGATTTATTGTTTATGTATGGTAGAATTTTTGATCAAAATTAAAAAAGATTTAATATTTAATACAAGGTTCTTCATAACAAGAACCTTGTATCTTCATAACATTTTCTTTTTTAAATTATAAAAAACACATACTTAGTTAAGATTTATTCATATCAAAATTAATTTCAACCTACCATATTTCTTAAAATAAATTAATATTTAATAGCTAAAAAAAATACAATATATCCTTAGAATTATAACAGTTTGATAGACTAACTCAAATTACAATGGTTTTGTTTTTATTGTTGTATGGGTTTAAATAAAATACAAATTTTCATGAAACACATTATTATGGCACATTTTTGTAAAATAATGGTGTATCATAGGTTGATAAAATAAGATGTGGGCCATGATGATTGATGATGTTAAAATATAGTGATGAATATAATATTAATTTATTAAAATTGAATAATTCATAAAAAATTATTCAAAATATCATTAATAATTATTAGGTACTTGATTATATATCATAATATATATTCTATATATATTTTTATGTATAACAATTATGAGTAAATTATCCTTAGTATTTTGGTTACTTAAAAATTGAATAACTCAAATATTGGTTATTCAAATATATCAACATTTTTTAAAGTCTATCTGCTAGAAATTTACAAAGAAAAAAGTAGTTCTAACATGAAAACAAGTTTGTGGTGTCATAGGAAGTTTATTAAAAATTAAGTGATTGAAAATAATATGGTCATTCAGATTCAAAATTTCTTAAAATAGGGATTTTATTTTTAATAGATACATTTATTAGTTTGAATCGTCACGAACACAGTCGATGAATAACCATATATATTTTGAGCTGCAATCTGTACATATGACGTATACAGGTAGGTAGTCCACGCACAAAGTTATTGACTTTGTCCAGGCCATTGTATTAAAAACCCCTGAAAAGTAAACACCTCTGCATTCGACACCGTCATCGTCTCTACCCGCGTACGACACAGTTTTATCTTCGGCCCAATTAATTTTCTTCGAAAAACAATACTAATCTGACAAAAGAGATCGAGTCAGTACGAGCTAATAAGAAAAACAACAAAAACAGCAAAATTGGCGTTATCCAAAATTTAATAGTACACAACACGTTACCGTTCTACCCCCGCCGATACACAAGTGCTCACGTTCTATTATCCCCGCTGGAATAACGAAACGTGTATAGAATGTTTGGTTTATATTTACTATACTGGTATTATATAACTCACCTATCACGAATCAGAAATGACAATAATGCTCATGTGAGAGAGACACACAAACATGGTGATATAACACGAATCGGAAGTGTAGACGTGCAGTTAGTAGTCTGGAAAGAATAATATTTTTTTTCCATTACACTGCATATATATTTAAGTCCAAAATATATACACCATTATTATTATTATTATTATTATTTTTTTTTTGAGGGATGGAGGGAGCATAAACTCTGGGCTGAACATCCATAGTCATCCAATTGTTTATATCATTGAATATAAATATAATCATTATAGTTTCCTAATATTTTATAGTTACTCAGTGAGATAGGTATCAGTAAAAAAACCCAATATTATATATAATACATAGTGACTTCCGTGTTTTTTAAACTGCATTAAATATTTAAAATATATAATAATATTATGAATTATCTTATTTTTATTATTTTTATTATCGCAGCTTATCATATAGATCATATACCTAACTAATATAACTTAAAATAATATATATTGTATCATAAATTTGAATTCAAAATAAATATCCATGTTAATCACCAATCCGAGAACAATACCATAGAATATTTACTTTTATGTTACTAGTGAAATCATTGATTAGATATTATAACTTATAATCAATAATAAGAATTTTTAAAATAATGTTCTATCTTCATTCCGTGGTTATTATAATATATATTATATAAATATGTTATTAAAAACTTAAAAAGATGATTCATTTTTATTATATTTTTTCATTAATTGGACATGAAGATAAAAGATTGTAGGTACTCAGAATTAACTTAAATTATTTTATGTTATAATATCTTAAAATTGCATTTTTCAATCTGAAAGTCATATCAATGAATTCACGTCAAGCAGGAAAAAACATTATTTTTCAAATAAGTAAGACGTATAACCCAACTATGTCGTTTGAACGAACCTACTTTTATTAACTTAAGCGCTAAGCTTACATTTTTTTTCAGTTATAGGTACCTAGTTAATTACCGAGGTTGAAAGGTAAACTAATATATAACTTATAAGATATTAATTATTTATTAATATTATGCACGTACCTATATAATACTACTCTGTTGTTAAAAAATCGTAGAAGTCCAGGAAATAAATATATATACATTTATTTGTTTATTTTTTTTTTAGTCGTACGGAAATATATTTTAATTACCTCCACTTCTGTAAAGTTTATATCAAGCAGTGTAAATTGTATACTTATTATTTACATACCGTCAGGGTTTATTTATCTGAATTATTTTAATTTATCGCGTAGGTCTACGAATAGTTGCAGAAAAATAACTAATGCAGGTAGATACACACTAATAAATGTTTTAGCTAATTTTTGTATAGATGCTTCTAATCACCTTTAAAAAATGTACGTTTCTATTTTGTTGAAAAATGTGACTTATTCATAAATTATTTTATCATTCTAATGTGGCAATTTTTAACGTGAATCTTAGGTATTTATTAATATATTATCGAATTGTAATAACGATCAAATATGATTTTTCGTTTACAACGCCCTCAAAACTATACATTTATTTCTTTTCTCTTATAATGTCTATATAATAGTAAATATAAAGGCGTATTTTTTAAACGCAGACTTCAATTTATTATGTTTTGATTTTTTCCAATAAAATAGTATAATTATATAAGTATATAGTTTTAGTTAAACTTGAGAATTGTACTTTATTTAGTTTTAAATATTTACATAAAAAGTGGAGAAATCCAATTAAAATGTTAATATAGTGACCTGATCACCTATTACAGGTATATATACTCGTACTATACTTTCAAATAAAACGTGTACTGGTGTTCCTACCTATCAGATCGCAATAGCCAACATTTATTTATTTGCTTGTTCACTTAAATCATGCATAATATAATCATAATATGGTCAACTGTATATTATTGTAGTCCATTAATAACAAATCGAATATTAATCATTAATGTTTGTTATTTTATGGGGGATATAGGTAATATGTACACTGTACAGTGTACATTGTACACTGGTTATTTAATACCATATAAGACTATATTATAATTAAAATAGAAAACCTTGTGTACTCTTGACCTACCCAGGTTATCGACATATTATGATATTTTCTTGAGGTTCATAAAGTTATAATAACAGATAATTAACAGCTATTTAAAATCCACAAAGATAAACTTTTAATTCCCATTTGATAGACCAAAATTCCGATTATCATAAGCTCTTATAGATACTTATACCGATATTTTATCCCTAATCATATTAGGGTATAAGTATAATAGTACTTGTTGGGTGTATATAGATTGTCATAATTCAATATTTCAATTAAGTTATTATAGCCGTAGCTCATATAATAGGCATTGATTTAAACAAAGGGGCTAAAGGAATTAGGTTAAGACTATTTTATTTTTTACTATACCTTATACCTATTAATTAATATATTATGATACTATAGAAGTGCTAAGACAGTATGTGTTGGGTACAGTTTATATAAATATATATATATATTATTTAATATATATTATAATAAATAATATATATATTAATATTTATTTTATATATATTATTTAAATAAAAAATGATCATGTTAATGGGAGTAAATGTATCACTTTCTAAGCCTATAGCCAATAGGTACCCTTGACATTCACTATTGCGTATGTATAGAGTACTATAATATTATATGACATTGTCACATTGATATTATAATATCAAACGGATTTTGTTTTATGCTCATCATTTTTAAAATACCTAACTACTTCCCAAATAAATACCGTGTTGACTGCGAAAGTTTTTACTGCATGGGCATTTTTTACAAGACCATCACCAGTTTATAATATATATATATATTTTTATTATTAAATCGAATGAAGCAATGAAGAAAAAGAAAAAAGCAATATTGTAAAAAATGTAAAAATTGCATCCAAAAGTAACATATTGCACTCATTATACAGATAGGTAGTCAGACATTAAACATGAAAATAATGTTGTTTGTATTTAATTTTTCAAGTTTCGTATATGCTACCTAATATAATACCGATCACTGTTTACTTATTTTGTTAATATAATATTATAAATAAACCTGTTTTTATATACGATGCAATTTCGCTACGAACGTATCTGGTTTCCGTAGTGTAGTGGTTATCACGTGTGCTTCACACGCACAAGGTCCCCGGTTCGATCCCGGGCGGAAACATTTTTTGTTCATTTTTTTAATTTAAATTTTAAATTGTATGTTTATATGACATTATAGCTATTATAATAGTATGATGATATTTCACGTGTAAATGAATGGATTATTTGGATAATGATTTCACTAGAAATGCAAATTTTACAGGAGAGCAAAAAACTTATTTTGGTTTTCCGGTAGATGTTCCCGTTTGGAAATAAATTAAATAAACAAATTATACTGTTACCATTGATTATAGAATAGACTATAATATATAATATAATAGACTAGAATAGTTAATTAATAACTAGCTAGTATGATTAAAATATTAGAGTAAGTTCAACTTAGTTCATATATTATATTATATAGATTCCTGTTAGTAATCAACAAAATGTACACTATCATATTATAATACGTTAAGCATAGTATAGTGTCCAGACTCAGGGCCGGATTAAGATATTTTGTGCCCCGGGGCAAACCTACCTAAAATTAAGAACTACTTTTGTATAAACATAACATTGTTTTACTATAATTTGGCATTTATTAAATAATATATGACTGTATAGTTATTACTTGTAATTCAGATATCGGTAAATACATGGAAACGCGTATGTGAGTTTACGCGCCGTGTACACTGCCGTAATCGTTAATAGTTTTTTTCACTCTAAATGGTACCTACAATATTTCAAAACTTTGCGCCTTTAAAATCTTGTGCCCGGGGGCAGATGCCCTCTCTGGCCCCCTCTTTAATCCGGTTCTGGAACAGTAAATGTTAATGATTTATTACAGATACTTATTGATGTACAAAGTATCGTAATTGACTAATAAGTTGTTACATGTATCTATATAATGTATAAGTATACAGCATATTATATAATTTATAAGTATATAATACACTACGTATAATATATTATATTGATGAATGATGATTGATGAATTGACTATATTAACCACTGATTTTAAAATACAGTTTATGAATGAAGACTAAACTTAAAAGAGTATTAAAAGTGTAAAGACTGGAAAATACTTTTTTTTTCCAGACTAGAATGATAAAACGTCCCGTGATTTGCACACTTTTAGGATGTCAAAGAAAATGTTTTGCCGCGAAAATGTTCGGTATTTTTCCCGTCATCTTTACGAGAGCTAATAATATTTAAAGAGCACATTCTGCTTTAGGTGGTTTTTGTTAAAAATTGTGTAAAAAAAATTACTAAAAAGAACCTAGCCCGCGTGTAAAAAGTTTCATTTAACGATGAAGTCGGAACATTCATAATGGCCATGTGAATAACGGGAGAGTGAGAACTTTAAGAGTTTTTATCCATCTTTTAAACCTAATTTATTATAATAATAATGTAGAGTTTTTTTTTTTTTAATTATTTGCTGTCAAAATAATATTTATTTTAAAACTATTTTTTTGTTCTTGAGTAATTTTTTTCAATTTAAAAGTGTCTAGAGATTTTTATTATCATTATTATTACTTTATTTTTTGTGCAATCATTAAGCTTCCACCCTTTACTCATCCATTTGAAAAAAAAGTTTTGCTTTTGATTTTCAGGAGCTAATTGCTATTTTTTCCTCTCGGAATACAATTCGGACGGTATTAATTTTCTGAATAATTTGGTATTGTTGGCTCATAAACTTCTGTGTTAATTCTTACTGTGACATTTATTATAATTTGACGTTTTTGAATATTTTTTTTTCATCGTATGGAGAACGTGGCAACGTTTGCGTAAACTAAGCTGGCATCGCAATCTTTCGAGAAATATTAAGCAATATGATAATAATTTATGATAATATTGAACAACGCACAATACCATTAGATGATATTAAAATATAAAAACTAAACTTAAGTCACAATAATTCACATATGTACATTTAAAAAAAAAAATTATTTATATACGTTATATATATATTTATAGGGACTCTATGTAGCTCGGAAAAATATTAAGTTATTTTGTTATTATTATTGTTTCTTTGCATTCTTACATTTCATGATTGATTGAGTTTGGAAGAGTCAAGAAAGAAAAGTTTAAAATACGTCAAATGTGTCGGTTTTTTATAATGTGTATTTTTCATCTTCATGAGTACAACAGTACATATTCCGGCAACATAATTTCTGTGTTCACGATACTAAAAAACATTTTTTTGACACCAAAGTTTTATGGTGTACATTTGATAACGTTAACTATTAAGTATTATAGTACCTACACGACGTGTAATATCTAAATAACATTTACAACTATCCATATTGTAATTTGGGCGTTTTTTTCATTTTTAGTCGGTATGATGTAGCGATTAATTACAAATCTTTATCTTTTACATACAACACATCATTATATAAAGTTAGTGTATACTGTCGCTATATTGTTATCGCAGATTTGTAAACAATTTTTAAAAAACTTTCAAACAATGTAAAAATTATACTTATTCGGATACTTACTTTCATATATATTATCATAAATATATCGAAGTAACCCAGTAAAAACAGACGGTAAATTAATAAAAAACTAAATAATATCTTAAGTTTAAGTGTGTTCATAACTTTTTTATTTACCTTTAATATCACAATGTGTATCATATTATTTAATATGATATGTAAAATTAAGTCATGTGTTTAACTGTACTTGTTCGTGCAGACATCTGTATCGTACTACTAACGATATGGTTTAATCCGAAAAGCGTAAACTGTGTGTTAATTTAATGAGAAGATCTGTTGTTGTAATTATTATATTTTGTGTAAAAACATTTGAAAGTATTTCGCGGGACGGCGCTTTATATAATAACATTATATTAAGTTGGTTTAATTTGATGTGAAAAACAGATAGCACTGTAAACGTATGCAAATCGTCGTAGTTAATTACATTTTAGGAGTGTTAATAGGAGGATGTTAAGGAAAAAAAAGTAGAAAATTGTAATTATTTTAAATATATAAGAAAAATAAGAGACCGTTTCTTCGTGTCATAATAAATTAGAATGTAAAAAATGAATTGGATTGAATCCGTCATAAAAAGGTTTCGCCAAAACGTTAGCAAATTTGTTTCGGGCATTTGCAGCTTTCTCAGAAGGCTATAGGTATAAAACACGCGTGGTGTTTAAGCAGTTCGAACAAATACGTAAATATACGTATACATTATAAACACGAATCTACTCTAGAAAATTACAAACGATCTGTTTTCTTTTTTTCATTTTATTTGATAAATAGAAAGTCGTGTATCATGTATTATATATATATATGTGTGTCTTCCTACTATTTTTGCTCTCACACCGTCGAATCGGAGATTTATTTCGAAACTATCTGCTCCCCCCACTTTTTTCATTCTGTTCTTCTCATCACATCACCGTAGACTTCTCGATACGGTTAACAATACCTGCGTTCGTGCGATACTCCATTCAACATATGTATAATGTATGTACAAAAAAGTATGTATAAAGTATATTATGCATCCACGATACGCGTATAAATAAGCAAAGCACACACACAAGTGCGTGAGCGTACAAATTGACGTATAAATAAGGTATACACACTTACATTGTGATACCAAGTGAGCTTCGTCGATGGCGGGTTGGCTTTCACGTGACAATCGAAGTACACGTCGTCTCCCTCTTTGATGCCGTTCGGGTCTATCGAGTTGCCGAGCCGGAGCGAAACGATCGGAGCGACTGAAACACACATCACGTCCCGCGCATAAGTATATAATAATAAAATGATATATTCTACAAGCAGTACAAGCTCGCTCGTCTTAACATTCACTCGTATAATAATGTGATATTATTCAAATTCTGACTTTTTGGAACTTTTAAGTATTTTTAAAGTTAACACAGTTTTTAAAAATACTTATATTCTTTTATGACATTTAAAAAAGTGTATTCTGATGATACCTTTAAAAAAACATTACAATTGCACTTTTAACGGTGGATAATTAAGCATATTTTTGGAAATGTCCATGTATATACCTATGTTCAATGCTATAATTATTTATTATTCATTTGTCTATATCGTTGTTACATTGTAAGTTTATGGACGATTTCATAGGTATCATTCGTTTTCAGTAGTGTTTTTTTTTTTACTTTTTACAACATTTATGGAGGTGGGGGAGATTTTAGAACCATGGTACAAACAGAATTGACTTCTTTCTTTTGCCAAAGGTTATTCTAAGCGTTCATACATTTTTATTATTGTTATATTTTAAAAATTGTATCAAATATTTACTGTTCATAATCATTGCCATAAATTATTATATTTTAATATTTGCATATAAAAAGGAATTAACTAAATCTCATGGTAAGGGATAGGATCGACGGGGACAATAAAAAAAAAAATGTAAATATATTATATTTATTTTTTACTGTCTCCTCTATCTTCTTATAGTACGACGTAAGGTGTCCTATCTAATATTTTTTTACGATGGAAAAATGATAAATATCACCAATAAAAACTAAGAAATAATAAATGAATACCCAACAACCATGGCACGTGCAGTACATTATAATATAGAAGGTATTATAAAATAAGAATGACTACTGCACCTATACTCAACTATATAGTATTAAACATAATATTACAGTCGTATACATTATATAATATATATAAAAATAAGTATTTACCCAATGATTGAAATCCTACCCATCTCGCGCAATATTAACATTAGTATAATTTATGATGGAAAAACTATTTATTTTACAATACTTGATTAACATTGGTCTACGTCACTATCATTTTTCCATGCATGTAATTCGTCGATTGTATGCCGTAAAAGCCTAGTTGTAATATAATAATAATATACAGTCCGATAGTATCCTAACCCTTTGACTACCAACTGCATTGAAATATGACTCCCGTAACTGAATGCACTGCATTAAATCCACTTTATTGGAAATACATGTTTGTGATGGATATTTCCATTTTATAACATTATATGGCGTAAATAACAGGCTTTATTATAAGGATATTTTTCAGCTGCAAAAATAATAAATTTATATTGTAGTGACTTTATGGAGCTTTTCAAAAATGTATACTTCATGTTAAACAAAACTAAGAAAAAATGTATACAAACATATATCTTTAAACTAATTATTTATAGTGATAACTATTTTAAATAGTAAGCTATAGCACGACCTACTTTATACTCTATTTCAATTTTCAAGTTTAAAAGCTTGTCATCATAGATTTTAAATAAATACTGACTGATGAGTTATCCGTATACTATTACTATGATAATAGTCTATATTTGATATAATACTGAATAGGATTGAAACATTTCAACTGTATGATTTCCAAAAAGCTTGACCAGGAGGTTATTTTTCTATTAGCGATAATACAAATAAATTAGAAATGGAAAATAAATAAAACGAGAATCCTATCTACTATCGCAGGTATTTGAATAGTCTACAACACAATAGGTACATACTAGCAATTATGTAACATTATAAAGTTATAACTTATAAATTATATCCGAATAAAAACATGTAAACAGTCGTGTAGCGAACGCTGGCTCGCGGCTGTTAACAATCAACATCTCTGTAATAAGCTAATTTAAGCTATTTTTAATACCCATAAGTTTATTTTTATTTTAGCGATTAATTTGTTTCTTTTTTATATAATCATTATAATTTATAGCAAATGGATTTGTACAACAAAGTTATTTTTAATATTTTATTTATTTCCCAAGTCCACGTTTTCGTTTAGCCAACAGAATTGTTTATATTTTCTATTACATAATTAGTGTCCTTCTGCATCTAATAGTAAAAAACAATAAATAATAAAAAAGAGTATATTGTACGATGAAAGTTATCAGATAATGCTAATGTGATATAATACTTATTTTATGTTTTTATTGTTTAAGAAATTGAACTCATGATTATCGAAACTTGTAAGATATATTTTATAATAAGTAAACACCAAAAGTCTTACTAAATATTATATCACACATAATATGAAATGTAACAAGTAGTATAAACCATTTTCGACATAGGTCGATTGCAACACAATATGTATTAGTAATCATCAACTATATTGATACGTCGTGTACGAATTATGACTATTCGCGCTAGTCGGCATCAACAAAAACAACAACTTTCAAAGGACGCAACCGCAAGACCGTAGTTGACTTATGGACCTCAAGTATAAAATAAGAGGATCGGGGTAGCCATGTGTAATGAACACATCAGCACAGCATATTAAAATGCACCAGAGCCGTTGAATTCGCGGCACCTTTAAGCCTCATATTTTTGTACTTTTAAAACTAACTGTGTTGATTATACAATAATTTCGGATCAAAGACTTCGTGAAACGGAAAATATAGGCACGTTACAAAATATATAAATATTAGACGTACAGTAATAAGTAATAAGCAAAAACATAATTTAAGAATAATATTATTCATGTATACGCGTAAGAAGTAAGATACCTACTCAGTTGTAATAATATAATAATATAATAATATAATATATTATTATAAACTAAAAGTTAAACCTAATACTTTAATAGTACCGGCTGTGGAGTAATATTACTTTGAAGTCCATAACGAAAAAAATGTTTTGCACTTTTCGTATAACGTAAACTTTTAAATTGTATTAAATAATAATTTATTACGAATAGAAAAAAGTGCGTATAGTAGTAAAATAATAATAAATTATTTATTATGAAAATGTAAACGTAGGGTATAATTTTTATATATTATACCGTTCTCTCGCTCATTAATTATAGTTTTCAAATAAATGGAGTCGTATAAACTTTGTATAATATATACTTTCAACACCAAAGTTTCGTATGTGTTATTTATACATATAAAAATAAAAATGAATGCATATATGTATATACCTAGGTATATATTATTTACATATTATTATATTACACAAAGGATAATCATATATGTGCTGTTCTAAGAAAGAATTTAAAATAAAATTCAGGTCGAAGGGGTAGTAAACAAGTAATTGTAAGAACAGGCAAAATTATTAGTACCGTTTGAAGAGAAAAAAAACAATTTGAAAATAATATAGAACACGATTGCTCTCTGTTCTTATCGGTGATGGTCCTACCTTTATCATAACGCGATCTCGTACGTTTGATTCATTTTTATTTTTGTACAATGTTATCAAATATAAACATTTTTTTTCTTTACGATTAAAAAACTGAAATAAATATGTAAAACAAACGGTTTTGATACCTTCTTTAAAAATATTATTTTTGTAAAATAGTATTCACCCAAAAAACGTGTAGTGGTATAACATTTTATTAATGGAGATCTAAGTTCAAATAATGACATAAACGCATTCGATCTCAAGAGGTAACCATGAAAAAATATTTACCTATCCAATACAAAACATTTTTAAATTTAAATTTAAATTTAAAAAAAATGTTAACAAATGTACAAAACTATTTTAATAATCCAAGTAAAATAGTTATAAACATTATATTTGTAAAATAAATAAGGTAGATTAGGTAGATTGACAGATTTTATTTGAATATAAAAATATATACTCGCATCTATATTCCAATGCTTAGTGATGAACACGAAAAAAATTGTGTGAAAGAAATACATCAACAACTACAATACAAACATTTATGGTGTTACAATAATATTCGTATAAAAATCATACGTCATATCGATAAGAAGCAAATATTATATTATAAGGCAAAATCAGTTTGTTTCGATGGAACGAGTATCTAGCCATTGGTTGCGCATATCATTATACCATACGCTATGAGTATGATGAAATAAACAAAACGCGAACCAACTGGGAGACCTGTTTATACATTTTGTTAGACGAATGATCGCAGAAGGTATTCGGATTTCGGATAAATTTACAATTATTGATGAATAATTAAAAACTTTCCAATCGGGTATTTCGATCTAATATATTAGATTATATTAATTATCATTAATTTACTCTGCTATCATTCATATTATTAAATGATGCGATGGAGTTGCCCATTAATCGCATTTTAAAATTATCTTTTATGAGGTATAACTTATGTTTGTTTATTACTTATGTTATATAATAGTATAATATTATGTACAGTTATTTATTTGTATATAATTCAATTAAAAATCACGATGTTGTAAATTTATTCTTAGCATTGTAGTAAACCTGTTAAAACTATAGTTTTCCGAAATTATTCACCATATTTGGATACTGAGGATACCTGTCGTAAAATGTACCAACCCACGTTGTTTTAATATTGATTCAAAACATTTTTGAAATACTGTCTTTGTAACATTGTTATATATTATACTTTTTCAAGCTCATTTAAGACAAAATTAATTAATTTATTGTCTAGATAATTCATTCAAACTTCCGTTTAATTTTTCAGAAAACCAAAGAACAAAGTTAAGAAATTCTATTGAACGCGGATTAAATCTGGACTACAAAACATATTCTGCAGAATCCGGACTACAGTTGAAATGGTTGAAAAAATACATCCATCACAACAATTTTCCTAATTAATATGTTAAATATATATCACGAGTAATAATGCTTTAGTGGTTGTATTGGTACTACCTAGTTGCTGAAGTATACAAGAAAATACAGCTCATATTGTTATTTCACGTTATATAATAATATAATTTATGGAAACGAAAATACGATTTCGTTGGCGGGCAGACATTTAAAAATCACACGTTTGAGATACACGACCACAGTCTTAAAACTCGTACTATATAGTCCGTCGGTAATGCAGTAGCAGTACATAATTTATGGCCGTCGACAAATGTACGGCGTGTATAATTTACCTAATGCATTATACGCCGTGTCGAAGGCTCGGGCGGTAATGCGCGAGACGAAAATCTTGTCATTAAAAACGTATCGACAGCGTATCTATCTATATACGTAGTCCTGGGCATAATATTATTATAATGTAAGCACGGGAGTCTATATATCTGTGCGTATGCAAACGAGTGCGTGCAAACAGCGTGTGTTATACTTTATTAGGTATATATTTTACTCGTGTGAGACGAATCCTCGGGAAATGGATTGATGAACGTTTTTATCGCGATATTCGTCTGCGTGTGCTTAAAGTTTTTTTTTTCCCCCTTCGCATATCTCTATCGCGCGTGTCTTCCCGAGCTGTTTATCACCATCACCCGAATAAATGACGGTCGCGAGCGGCTTATTTTCGAAAAACTCAATATTGTAATGACTACTACGGTATTATGGCGAACATCGCACTGCAGTGAACGATATTCGGCTGACGTTTACATAGAATGTGACAACGCTATGACTATATTTTACACAGTATTCTATAGCCAAATTGCAACACCATATAGATATGATGTATAATTTTATCGCGACGTCACTGTGAAATTTGCTGACGAATCCGTTTTGATTAGTAGAAGTATTGTCACTTCGTGAGATATACCAATCTGTGAGATTAAATAATGAAATATTAAATGTCATTGTGACTGTATCGTTTCACGATAAATTTATTTGTGATGTTTGTTGATCCAAATGCACATAACGATATCCATAGGTAAATGTATACGATATATTTATATGGCATTCATTTATTGTTGTATTTAAACCATATTTTTTTTAACTGTATTTAAAAATACTAACTGAAATCAAATATTGTACTATAATATCTACTAATATAGCAAAGATTTTCTGGAATTTTATAGCGTGTTCCAAAGTTCGAAAACAAAATCATTTCTATTTAATCATTGTGTATCTGTGTGTGTTTACTAATAAGAAATAAGTTTAAAAAATAATTAACTGAGAGTGCTGTGTGAGTCGTAGAGTTGAACGTTTAAGATTTGAATTTTAAAACGGAAAAATAACTAGAATTTGGTCGATAATCAACCGGGAGAATAACCGGAAAGTGACTTCGTGCTCAAGGATTTCTTGATAATATGTTGTTTAATTTCAAACATTTTAACGCGAGTCATTTACACGGTAACCGTTCTCGATTGCATAAGTCTGTTGCGTGCCAATATCAATACTTGACTCAAAGATGATATTTGAAATGAAAGTTACAACTCTTTAACGACTAATGCTTTATTACGTACCTATAAAATAAAATACATGTAATTAATTTAAGAAGTGGCTGAGTGTCGTGAAGGTGCTCAGGTGTTGGTGGCTGTGGTACATCTGCCCTTGTTGGTCTTTGAGCTCCCTTATACATTTATTTATTTATTTATTAATTCACGGAATAAAAAATTCCTTATTTAGTACAGTACATAACAATAATTCAGTAAAATAAGATAGCTAACATATACAAGGGGTGATGGCCTAAAAAATACAGCTGAATTACAGGCACAGCAAATTTAAACTAAAACAATTAGGACACAAGTAAAATTACATACAATAAATGTACAAAAATAACACAATATTAAGGTAAACTGAGAAAAGAGGGGTCCTCATTAGCCAACCGCAACATGCGGTCAATTGGTTTGTTTTTACCGTAATTGGTACAGTGGAGAGGTACAGCAAAAGGAACTCGAGACTTTGTGGCCCGATGAGGAACTTTAAAGTTTACTTGGACGAGCAGTGAAGGGGCGTTTAAGGAACCATTGATTAACTTTTTTAAAAAGGCCAGATTAGCTTTAACGCGCCTATCTGCTAAAGATGTAAGGCCAAGTGAACGCAATACTGGAGTATAGTCATGAGGAGGATGGACAATTTTTAGCATGTAGGCTGCAGACGACAGTATAATATATATTATAATATAATATAATATAATATAATATAATATATATTATAATATTATATTATTATATATAATACATATTATGTGGTGCGACTCTTGTTTACGTTGACCCATGGCCTTCTGGTTGTCCTTGTAGTTGTTGTTGCATATGAGCATCCACGTTTGATGATGTGCAATACCATTATTACAGTATAATTATAAATGCATTGTAATTGCACTTTATAGTTTGGTGCGCTTACTGCCCTGACACGTGGCATGGTCACTAGTAATATGTGCAACTCCCTCGACACGAGGCATGGTCATACTAATCTAACCTTGATATCTCGTAGATATATCGTAGCCCATAAAAAGTCACATAAAATACTTAAAACCTCGTACTTACTCGTATTTAAAATACATTTAGGTATTGCTATTTGCTGCTGCGGTGTGTTAACTTGAAAAGTTTAGCGCGCTGGATCGATTTGGAGAGAATATGAATATATATGTGTGTGTGTATGGAGTATAAAGGTCGCTGATACCACAACATTACAACAACTTTATTATATAGTATACTGTTCCGTATTATAATATAGGCACTGATCGCGTTATTCCATCAATCTCCCGAGTGCAGTGTATATTGTGTATAATATTGTACATTATATAAATTGTGTACGCGTTTTTCGCGGAGCGTAATACGGTAGGTAATAATAATAATAATATATTACTACCGTCGGCGGATGTGACAGTTTTGAGTGAAAACGTCGAGCATATTATTATTATTATTATTATTATTATTATTATATACATATTATAGGTATATAGATATAAATTTCGCTTTGAGTAAAAATGAGAAGAAAAAATCGAGAGCAGTCGAGAAAAAAAAACTTCATCGACGTCATAATACTTTGCGCTCGGGTGTACACGACGCACTTATCACTCGTTCGACATGATAGGCATGTGTGTACTTATATATTTATAGATATCACAAATAAATCCACACTTGGAAGATCGGAAGAAGTACACGTGGTGTACATAATACAGTATTATGCACACACTCGACAACCGACGGACAAAACGGGCGCGTGAATATTGTTATTATTATTTTAAACGATTTTTCACGGTAAACCGATCAATCACCGGGTGCGACAGTGAATGCACAAGATGCGTCCTGAATGCGACATATTAATAATATAATATTATTATTGTTATTGATTTTTTTTTTCATGAACCATTACGTTGATGGTTATATCACTCAAACATTTTGTGGTTGCAATAAGTACCACCATATTCTCGTATCATGATATAGCACCTTATTAGTTATTATTACTTATCCACGCATGTATACACTTAGTAGGCAACTTAAAACGGATCTCCGTTTTCCAGATATCATCGCGAGTATTTCGCCAGTTTTTTTCATATTGCGTATTTTATTTCCAGATCAACATGCCAGACGAAATCACTGTTCAGTCCGTAATTTATTTATTTTACTTAGTCTATACGAGTATACTAACTAAATGCACAGATTAAAATTAATATAATATTATTTTATTCGTATCAAAAAATAATACCGTCGTCAGTATATAGAAAATCAAATAAATATCGGTTTGTACCGATAAAAAAGCAAACAAAAAAACCCCCCACACGTCGAAGTTGAAGTAGTAACGAGCAACATCAAATAAGAACGTTATCGATAAATTTTATGTTTTAATTATTCGCAAGTTATAAACAAAATATAAACTCTTCCGCTCTCTCCGAAAATATCGTATCCGTGCCACCGGTTATTATAATAATAGTATATCCGGTTACAATGTTACATTATCATATATTATTATAACGCGTGACGCGCACATATATTATAATAATGCACAGGCGTCGTATAACCCTTATATCTATGGTAATAAAAGTACGTCGTTCGGATTTTTAAGTGTCGACGCGTACGATATTATTATTATCATCGCGATATCTGTTGTAAAATATAAACTATAGATATTTTCACATTATTCCGTCTACGATAGATAATATAAAATAATAGTGTGTGTATAACATCGCAGCGCGCCGGACAAACGATCGCGTGTGTGCTAATGACGAGGCCACGTTGAGTACGGCGTCCCAGTCTTAAGACTGTTTACGGTGTAATTCCATTGCATTTTTATTTATTTTTTGTATCGTATTAGAGTGGCGTGCGACGATGGACCAGAATAGTGACAGGTAGTGGAAATTTAGGTTGACAAAAATTAACGATAATCGCTGCAACGATGTTCACGGAGGAAAGACCGCGTCTGAATAATATACTAATAAATGCGTAAAAAAATTGAAAAAACCACTTAGCGGGTTGACTTGTGGTTGGTTAATCATCTGTCAGCGCACGAGTTTCTACGACATGACTGACGTATGCATCACGCAGAGCGTTAATATAAGATTCAACTTCCATTACTACTCCCTGAAACTACTACAATACAATGGGCATATGTTATCCATTTTGTTTCAATTGAGACGTTTTATTTTTTCGATTTATGTCTAAACTCTAAGAAGTCAGATAAATTCGCAACACTTTTCACGGGATAATCGGTAGATGATTCAAGTGAAAATTAAAATCTTCATGAGAACGAACCTATCAAGAATTTATAAATGATTAAAGTTGGATACCGATCCTGTTGAACGGTATAAAACTTTCCAATGAAAATTCTCTGATGCAAGTTGTGTGTTCCTTTTCGAAAATGTTTCCGAACACCATAATATAAAGTTATAATAATATACAATATACACCGTACCGAGGCCATTAGTTCCGGGGTAACGAGATAAACGATAACAGTTGTTGTAAGACGGTAAACATACTACTGAAAATTTAGCGGTAAAAATATGCTAAGCTCTTAATGCTAGCATACTAAGTATTTCAAAAAGATGCATTTATTATAAAAACGTGTTTAATTACAATGCAATCTAGAAAATACCATTTTAATTTCACACTTTTTATTTACACGAATATATTATTTTTCTAATTGTGTGATAAAATATTATTAGGTAAGATCAAATCACAATAAAAAGGAATATTTTGACATAAGATATTTTTGATTTTATTCATACTCTTAAAAATAAACTTGATGGATAATTACAATTATTTCAGATTTTTTATCGGATTAAGAATAAGTGTATATTTTTTTGCGCCAGAAGAAACTTTTTACAGTAGAAAAATACTCCGATCATTAACTTCAAGAGTGATTTCTGGTAGAAAAATAATCCTGGATTGGTGGGCATAAAATATATCAAAATAAAATTGCTTATACGATGGATTACATTATTTTGTTGTACTTCAATAATGAATAAATATAAATATGTAAATATAAATATAAATATATTATATTATTATCATTTGCAAAAATAAATATTGATATTCTCTAAAAAACACTTTTTTAAATATTTTGGCTTTTTTTAAGCTACGTAAAAATAAATTTAAATTTTCACTATTTTTAGTTATTTTCTATGATTATTGATACAAACGTTTATGGTTAAAAAGCTTAAATTATATTACATTTTGACTAATATGAACGTATTTTTTTTTTATATAATTAACAAATAAAACATGGGCATAAATCAATATTATTTTTTTAGTTTAATTTGAAGTAATAAAATATTATGTTAAAACCTTGAATATCAAAAATTATTTTTTTTTTAAATATTTTTTATTTATAATATATGTAGCTTGAAAATGTAATAAAAGATTTCTTTTATGTTTTCCTGGGTAGATAATTTCTAAAAAGATTGAAGATAAATTAATTTTTAAGGAGTACCTATCTCAATTTTTTATATAATTCTAATTTTTATTTTTTAAATATAAAAATTTTACCCTGGAGTAAAATAAGAAATAAGAATATATGCTAATTTAAAGTGACAGTGAATTAGTTGCTAGAAGAAGACACGCTGAGCTGACACTTCTTGTTTTTATTATTTTTTTTTTTATTATTATTATTTGATAGTTAATTAAATAGGGCTTTTAAACGAAAAATAATGAGTTTAGTTTTTACAATATAATGATTTAAAAATTATTATTTATTTGAACTTCAAACTAGTTGTGATTGTGTATTTAATTATTATTATTATTATACAATACAATTTACAAAATATTAAAACTATATCACGAACATATTTATACCTAATAGCTAATACTATTTTCCTAATGCATGCCATTATTTTTGTATGTGTTGAATGCTGTGATCGTAAATTATTAAAAATATTTTTTTTATTATAATATAATATAATTGATATTTAATTAGTTCAATTGTAATGGTAATATAAATATAATATGACCAAAGATTCTTACAAATAGAAGCTGAGTCAATAAGTATTTTTTTTGTATACAATTATTTCGTGAATTCAAATTCAACAAGTCATCTTATCCAATCAAATAACTTAATTACGAAGTACATTCAAATCCTGTATTACAATTACACCAAAAAGAAATTTCTCCAGTTTTATTATTTTAGATTCTGAACGGAGTGATGAATGTATTGATTTTACAATGATGTGTGTTTTTTTTTTTATTTTTTTTTTTTTTTTTGTGTCTGTCGACAACATTTGGGGCAGTAAAAATGCTTCGATTTTCAACTTCTGCCCCTCTTTGAAAAGGAAATCGGATCTAGTTGGTACTTTGGGGGGTCAAAAGTTAAAAATTTTCAATATTTTTTAAATGAGTCGGGAAAAACCTTAAAAAAATGACGGAAAAAACGGGATTTTTTACGCACAACCAGTTTTCGTCAAAATCAAATTTTTATTTTGCTCTAACTCAAAAACTACTTGATGTAAATACTTGAAATTTTCACCAAATGTTTATATTAGCGTTCTCCTTACACAGTTAAATTTTCAAAGAATTTAGACTTTTTTTGAGCTATTTATAGACAATTGAAGTTTTTAATTTTTTTTAGTATTTTTTTTTAAAATAACGATAAAAATTTTTTGGCCGGCCAGAAAATCTTGAAAATTTAATAAAAGGTTTCTTATGAGTTGTTTTTAAAGTGATAAAAAAAAATCCGAAATCGTTAGTCACAATTTTTTTTTATAAGTGCTTAAAGTTCGAATTTATACGAAATATGTCAAAATTGCGAAAATTTGCAAGTAATTTTGTGGTTGAAAAATCGTAAAATTTTTTTCTTTTATAACTAAGTTTTGAAAATTTGATACAAGGTTCTCCATACATTTTTCTTCAATTATCTGTAAAAAAAACTCTACCGGATTCAGATAAAAATTTTTTACGAGTGTTTGAAATTTAAATTTTTACAAAACCGCGTTAAATAACGGTTTAGCCTCAAACGATTTTTGATATTTGTTGTTAATCAAACAGTATAAGTCGTAAATACTTGAAAATTTTACCAGTTATTTAGATTGCCATTTTCTTTACGTGATTTGATTTTCAAAACATTTTGACTTTTTTTGAGCTATTTATAGACAATTGAAATTTTCAATTTTTTTTTATTTTTTTTTTATAAATGTTGATAAAAAAAATTTAGCTGGGACAAATTACTTGAAAATTTAATTGAAGGTTCCACATAACTTGTTCTAACTCTGATTCAAAAATTATAAAAATACATAGGCACAATTTTTTTTTATTAGCATTTGAAGTTCAAATATTGACAAAAATTCGTCAAAATCATGAATATTTTCACTATTTGGTAGTTAAAAATTTATAAATATTTTTCTATCAAAAGCTAAGAATTGAAAATTTAATACTATGCTGTCCATAAGTTAAGCTTAGAACAATTATAAAAAACTTTGAGGATTGTTCAATTTAAAAAATTTTACGTGTGTTTAAAGTTTTAATTTTAATTTGAAATCAAAAATACGCGTGTAAAATTACGTTTTAGTCGTTTTACTAATAAATAATTTTCGATTTTTGTTATTTTTAAAAAATTAGCATACATAAGATCTTGAAGCTTTTACTTAAGTGTTTGAATTTGTGAATTTTTTTCAGAATGGAATGTATGACAATATTTAAATTTAATATATCCCAGACTGACAAATCATCTCCGTTCAGAATCGTTTTTCGTATACAATGATACCTATCATTGCATTCAAATTTAACCTACCCTAGTCCGAGGTCCACCCCACCCCCTAATGTACAGCAGAGCGATACTCACTTACCCGCTTTTTTTGTTTGTAAATACAAAACAAAATACATACGATTTTAAAATTTTAATATAAAACCTCCATTTTCTTCATTATTTTAAAAATAAATTGGAAAAATAATGAAATATTTTATAGTTCACTTTTAAAATATACTATACTATACTGAGTTAAAATAAACCAAACAAATTTAAAATTTCTAGGAATGTTGTTAAAAAATAAAAAATATCATTAATTTTTATACATTTTATGTACTTATGGGTTTTTTCTTGGGTTTGTTGAAATCAATCAGGATATAAAAATTAAATTAAAAGGTTCTAAAATACCAAATTATTATATCTGGCTATACAAAATTTATTTTCTGTAGTTACAGTAGATATATTTACATGAACATTTTAAAGCTCTTTTTTATTAGTTATATAACGTTACAAATTATATAATAATTATATATTATAACTGACTTATGACTTATTAATTTATTTGAATTAATATATTTATAATATTTAAGTATATTGTTTTTTAAAACACTAAAAATCGTTATGGTCACACTCCAGGTGGGATTTTATTATGAAATTATTATTAATTAAATCATATATAAACAGTAAAAATGTATAGATAGTACCTATATATTATTTTTTTTATTAAAAATTGTAAATTTATTGATGTTTGTGATGAAAAAAAAATCATATTATGATTCTCGTATAATTTTTATTTTATATTCCATAATCAATCAAATTTAATACAAAATATAGCGTATTATTAAAACATATGAATAATATTATATACTATATGTATCCACACATCCGTGTATGTATAGTTAGATATAACGTTATTCATTCTGCTAAACAAACACGACAAGTGCACATGTGTACCTGCATATCACGATTAAACGAAATGTCGTATTAATTATGTTCACCATGAGTTATCCTGAATTAGTCAATGTAGGACGTAGGTGATTAAAAAATATATAAACTCGTGTCGATAAAATATTTAAAACAAACTGAACGTTTAAATCTAAACATAAAATAACGGCACGTCGCTATGTTATGTACCTACCTATATTGTATACGCGTTTGGAAATAACAAATCGAAAAACTTTTCAAAGTTATTCACCTCGAAACTGTATACATTTAGTATACGCCTATTAATGTAAGAGTGAAAAAACAAGGTTACTGCAGTTATATATAGTAAACACAGGCGAACGGTGGTCGTACTAAGAATATTATATTGTATAAGCAAAGTAAATAGCACGTTTTTATTTGTTTTTACTTAAATCATGTTTGTATAATGATCATTAATATATAATTCAACGGCGATAGTAGAGTATAATACCTTTTTTTTTAATTATCATACTGATAGAATTTATTTTTAGTTCAGTATAATAATGATATCTACTTTAAAAAAAAATCACTATACGAGTATTGGTTAAGATCAGATTCAGACAATAAGAAAAATATACGTAACACTGGTGTCTCTGAAATTTTGGACCATTTCCAAAAAATCGTTTCATAGTACTAACGTCCCAGAGTTTATTTGATAGGTAATCTGCATCCAGATCAGAAAGATAATACAAAATAGGTCATAGTCCACGTACGTCCCATTATAATTGTTTTATTATCCGGTTAAGTCCCAAATATCGGTTAATGGAATTCACTTCGTTAATATACATATTGTATGATACGATATTAAAACTATCTTCTCGATTATCACTTACTGTATGCTTGCTACAGTTATACAAAGAAACAAATAGAAAAATGTTGATAATTTTAATTTAATTGAATATCGTAGACTACCCGGTCATTATATAAATTGTTACAACTTTTAATGTAGGTAAATATATTTAACAGACACAATAAATATAGCTTATATTTATTAATAGCCAACGTAACAGCATATTATATGATCGGCGTACATCAACAGTTAACTAAGTCTAAAAAATATATACCTATTTAATCTACTTTTTATGGCAATTTAGACAATATTTTCACTTACTATATTATTGTGATTGAGTGATAATTAATATAATATTTATATTTAATAGTTGTCAGTTATGTGTATCTACGTGCATTGGCATGAATGGGTATAAAGTACTGTGAGTTTAAACTCAGCAAAATATAATTACATCCAATTGAGTTGACAGATTTTTTTTTCACTTTCCCAAAATTATGTAAATTTGAGAGGTATATACATAATAATATTATATACTTTCCACTGAATACTGGTAAATGACAATCACTTCTTATCAATATTCAATTATACGATTTATAATGAATCACGTATCCGTTTTATTTTTTGCACCCATCTAAAACTTAAAAAAAAAATAAAAACTGAAAAATTACGATTCATCTACCCATTCTTTTTTGCTTATTCTTTTCGGCAAATATAAATATTTTTCATTCTCTTTTGTGGTAGATATTGTATATATAAATTTAGACCCTTCTTCAAATTCTGGTCACGTTTTAATTTTGTTGTGCAAATACTTATTAACGGGTAATTATTCATATAATAAACTCCTCTCTATATCAACTCCGACAGCGACGTCGTTTTACATCAATATAATATATAATAAGTTATTGCTATGGGAATTTAGAAGATATCCTCAGGGTTTAACCCTTCGTGCTTCTTTGAAAAAATCACTTTAATATCTTAAATTATCAATTATAACTCAAATAAATGTACGAAAGAACAAGGTCTATGCAATACTTTTTTTTAAACTAATAAATTGTTTTAGAATAGAAAACTGTCTTATTTTTATACTATCTGTTATAAACCTAAAATTTGAATAATTCCTATGTTTGTTAATTTAATATTCTATTTATACAAACCGTATCTAGCATAATGTATATCCATATATATACGACCATACATCACTATGTACAACATATTGTATTATTATGAATAATTGTAACAAATATGATATATAATGCGTATATACTATACATTTTTAATTAAAATAATAAAAACAAAACATAACAGAAATAATATCATGAATACATACGCGAATAGGTAAATGGCTTTATATAATTATTAAAGTAATTTTGAAAAACATACCACAAAATTGTATGTAACAATTGTTAAATGCTACACGTGTATAAATTTAGAAATCACCTCAAAAATACCAATAAAAAAAACTTAAACAATTTCAAAATATTTATTCCCATTAAATTCATAATTATTTAAGGAACAAAATATTATTACAATGTTAAGAAAGCCGCATATGATTTCATGGATATCTTCTCCAGCATCAAGTACGACAAAATTAAGTTAAATTTTTTTGTGTAATATATTTTATAAAAATATTACCAATCATCAGTACGAAATAATATTAAATAAATATTTAGTTTAAAATTTATTATATTTGACTTATATGGTTGATATAACGCCATAATGATAATATAAATTTGTGTGTTATGATAATAATAATAATGTAACACCATGAAATATTTTATAATAATTAAATTATTGTTAGTGCAAAAGCGGAACAGACGTGTTTAGACCAAAACTTTCTCATATCAATTAATATAGTATAAAATGTATAAAATATTGTTATATATAATTATATAATTTTATAAAATAATATTTGTTTATAGTATTTATATATTATATATTTATGCAGTAAACATATTACATAATTTTATGAGATAAAGCGGGCTTGTAAATAAAATTATAAAAATTAATAAAAGACTCACAGACGACTTTCAATATAAAATTTTCTTCAAGAGCCATTTTAGGTACTTGAGGATTTTCTGCTCTACAGGTTATCGACTTTCCGTTGTCGTCTGTCGTGGGCACAAACGTCATCTCACTAGATGTAGCATTCTCTTTCACATCATCTTGCTGAAACACAAACAAAAAAGGATCACATTACATACAATGTAATATAATTTAGTACGACCATAACAAGACTGAATAGGTATAATATTTATATTAAATAACATTTTAACAAAATATAAATAGGTACATTATACACGCACATATTTTATATGGTCCATGAAAATTATTACGTCACGAATAGTCATTAATTCTTGATGACTCTAAAACGTTCTTAAATATTACAATATATAATATATATAATATTGTTTTTTAATCATATTTTGTATAGTAATTTAAATAATAAAATGCTAATATATATTTGTTTTAACTACCAAATATATTAGTTTGGTTTATAATAAAATAATATACAATATAATGTTTGCATAAATTAGTTGACTCAATAACATGAAGTGTTGCATAGTATTCAGAAAAAATAAAATTATGGAGTTTAATATGTACGAGATATGTCAAGAAAGTAAGTTCCGTTGAGCAATAAAAAATGTATAATTAAAAAAAACAAATTATTAGAATGTTAAGTAAAAATATTAAGCTATTTTTCAACATAGTTGCCGCCATTATTTAAACACTTATCATACTAGTTTTTGCATTCTTTCGCCATAGAAAGATTATAACATTATGTATATTATCATAATTTGATTTGACATATGGGCTAAGTAAAAAAGTACTTATGTGAGTGTGTGAGTATGTATGTGTCTGTAAATTTTGTGTATCGACAAAAGGATTCAAGTACCAGGTTACATCATGCTTATCGTCCTAGAATAAAGACTTATGTCCATGTTTATGTCATGTCTGAAAATGCATCTTATTTATATATCTTATCTTTTATAACACATAAACCCTTAAATCCCACAGTGAGTCTCTTGTTGGTGTCTAGACTATTGTTGTCAATAGACCTTTAATTTTTTTTTTTTTTTTTTTAAATCTCTTTAAATAGTTTTATATCAGTCCAGTTCTTACTATATGTTACAACACTGGTTAAACTTAAATTAAATCCGCCGAGATGAAACATTTGTGATGGTTTTTCTATCTTTCAGTTTACCTGCCCCTTCCTCTGCATCTGTTTTATTTTCGGTCTATCCAGTGATTGAGTAAATCATGAATTAAGTTTTATTTTCAGAATTAGGATTATACAATGGATTTTCATTAGTAAAATTAAACTTATCCAATTATTTCAGTGGAAATCGTGGTTTGCAGAAAACACCTAATTATTTTTAATGGCGCAAAATCATGTTTTAATGTTGTATAAAACGTTTAAGTCATAATCAATACCACTTTTTGTATGAGATAATATAACATATTCATTTATTATACGTTTTGGTCGTATTTAACGTACACTGAAACTATTTAGTATTTATATGTAAAACGCATCGTTATATTATATTTTTAACATCATTCATCATACGTGTTTTAGTATAATATATAAACTTATTAGATTGTATAAGACAAGTAGATACATTAAAATTTGTGTTTTTTGTAGACCCTTAATTTTAGAGGTATACATGAGCGACAACAATACATATTTAACGTCACCGTACATAATTATTTTGATACGGTTTTTCAAACAACGATTTCTATGCTAAATTAAACACACTTGAGTAAATGCTATTCAATTTATACTATTGTTTTTATATGAATAGAACAGGGTTTGTTGAAAATAACTTGGTTTTTTATTCAACTCTATTGTTTATTAATTTTGATACTAGTAAAATTTTAAACTTATATATTTATGTATTATAACATTTCATATCGATAGCAAATAAAATAAAATAAACAATAACTTCGAACAATACGTTCACTAGACACAAATAGACCTACATTATTTATCATACAAACTCAATTAAATTTAAGACAAATATAGTGGTGAAAAGGATGTTTAAACACAGATAACAACATTTGATAATAACGAACGGTTATCATCGGTATCATCGGTATGAATCTGAATTTCCAAACCAACTATTGTTATTTAACAGATTCAAAGCAAACTGTAGGTATATGGTTTTTCACCAAAATCATGACCAGACTAAGTTCTACGTGCTTACATAGCACAATACGTATAATATATAAGCGTAAATACATGGCTGTGCCCGCATCTATTCAACACGACTCACGCATATATAATATATATATTTTATATATGGGCATTTTGTTGTGACTCAATTTAAAAGTTTTGTAGCATGTTAAACCACTTTCAAAATTGTTTTTCTAATTTTTTTTTAACTTTAAATGATTATATTATTTAATCTAACATCGACTATTTTATGGCAGGTATGTCTCCTCTGTCAATGTCTAGATAATAACAGGTATTTCTCGTAGTTTTTGGAAGACAACTAGGCGTTCTCGTTATTTTCCAAGTAACTTAAGTGATTTCCTAAACAATTTAAATAACATATCAATTGATTTGTATTCCAAACAGTGATTTTATCTCTAAATAAAACAATAATCATAAATAATAACATAAATTCGATATTTAATTTAGAGTAATTCTAATTAGATAGTTGATTATTTCTACTATGATTCAATAAATATAATATTATGATTAATACGTTTAAATAGCATTTCTTACCAAAACAATAATTTAATATCTGAGTTCGTGAGTCAAAATTTATGAATTTCCTACCGTTTGCCTATCGTAAACGAATTGTTTTCGTATTACTAAACCATAATAATTGTATGTTAATCGAAAACAGAGCGGGATACTTTACCACAGGTAACGTACACGCCGATGTACTAAATTTGCCTATACATCGCGCCGGCCAACCATATTTATTATATTATATAATAATAATATTAATTTAAACAATAACGATTAGAATAGCAACTAGATATAGGTATCCAATGGAAATCCTATAATGATTATCCTAAACAGAAAAACCTCACACCTGTGTTTTAGAATTTAGACTCACAGACATTAGCGAATATTTGTATATATCGATCAATATAATCTTTATATATTATTAAAACGTGAGGCGATTTCTTGTAACAGTTATATCTGAAGTTCTACTGAGTCGATTTTCATGATTTTTTTTAAACGAAAGTACTCGGTGTGTAGATGAGCCATCAAAAGAGAAAAGTCCAAAAAAAAATAATTATTTAAATAGATATTAGAACCATAAAGTTTGCCGTATGTTACACAGCGATTCGCGTTACTTGCCGTGTACACACACACACATCTTTAGAACTCCCACTACTTTAGTGGCTACTGCAGTACTATTGCGTCATCGTCGGTAGTGGCGATTACTGTATACTGACGATGTATACTACTATTCCCTTCCCACCAGGTACTCCTATATAATATTATGCTACTGCGTTATCGTTATTTTGAATTTTCGATTCTGTCAAAAATCTGCAGTCCGGTAGAACTTCAGATATAACTGTCATAAGAAATCGCCTCACGTTTTAATAATATAAAATATTTTATTATTTATTTATTTATTATATGTAACTATATTTATATTTAACTATTAATATTATTATTCACAAAATGGAATATCAATTAATTCCCATATAGGCGATGGACATTGTTTATTTCGTTCCGTAGCATTTGCAATATTCGGTATAAATAAAACTTCGTAATAAATAATTGGGAAATGTACAAAGAATTCATCATTGGTGATCCTTTGTATAGATTACCTATTTATAATTATAACGATTACGAAAATTTAATGAGCACTGATGGGCGATGGCGAATATGCTGGTCACGTTGAACTTGAAAGCATTAGTCATCTTTATTCAGATTATACATTTCGTGTGTATAGATCTAACGATCTTACTGAGTTTGTTGATTATGGTTCAGGTGTTACAATGTGTAATTTACTTTTTACTGCCCATGTGACGCAGGATATTAATGTGTTTTAGTTTTTGGTAATAATACAAATATTAAAAATGAATTTATTCTACCAAAAAAAATAAATGCAAACGCTAAAAGGAAGCGTAATACTCATTCTTTAACTGGAAGACGTGAAAGAAAAAAACGCAATGAGAACAATTTAAATCAAAATCAGATTGCATTTAAATTAGGTTATAAATGCGCTTTATCTCATAATATATCTCATGTTACTTCCTATGATTTGGGTAATTTATTGTTTAAATGCGAGCATTGTTATTCTTTAAACTTCGAATTCTGTATTATTAATATACATATTCATAGAAATTTTCATTAGAGCATTATTATAAGTTATAACTAAGTATTGATATAGGTATTTATTTATATATAAATAAATAAAAATATTCTACTATCCTATTTTTTTTTACTGTTACCCGGCAGCGACGGGTAATTCAGCTAGTATAAATAGATAATTAACCGGATCGATACGACGGTATAATGTTATAACATAATAATAATAATATTGTATTGTTCATTCATACCACAGAATACAACGATTATGCGTGTACGATTAAATCAAGAGTACGAGAGCTGTGTTAAATCATTTTCTCGTCCTTCTCACCGGGCCGCCGAGCTCAGGATGCGTCATTACGCTATTCGCATAGGTATAATGGGCATAAATAGCCGCCCTGCGAGATGTATTGCGACGTTAATAAAATAATATTATATCGTCGCTAAAATATGTAAATTGCTCGATACGGGGGGCGGTGGCGCAAAGTGTCGCAGTTTTAGCACATTAACGGTTTGCGACGGTGCACGAGTCGACGTCGTCGGGCCAGCGGACGGATGATTGCAGAAAGGTCAAAGATTCGGTTATTCCCGCGGGAAAAGGCGATCGGTATAGGGGCGGCGGCGGTGGTGCGTCGGTTGGTAAAGAGCAGTAGTCGACGGTCGGGCCGCTGCGGGGCGTCGGCGGGTAATCTCGTGCGGCCGAGGGTTTGCCAAAAACGTTTTCAGCGAATTCTTCAAGTTTCGATCATAATAATAATAATAATATCGTGTACTATAATAATATAATATACGTACATATTATAGCGTACTATATATAACTATTAACGAAATGTGAAGAAACTCGGCGACCAGCTCTACACGGCGGTACAGCGAACATAAATATATATATATATATAACACACACAGACATAATATATTATATTATATTATATATATGATACAACGCGGTGTGCGAACATTATGAACCCTCTCTGAAATTCACTGTTTACAAGTGCCTTCACCACGCAGAAATCGACCGCCTGCATTGGTTTTTCCGCGAACACTCGGTCGAGGGCGTCGTTCCGGGACCGCGGGTGTTCCGCGCTGCTCGTCGGTTCGTGCGCGATTTATCCTGCAATAACGCACGTGTTATTATAGCGTTGTTGCGTACTCGTCTATCGACTTGCTGTGATATGTCCATACGTTGTAATTTGTCCGACGTAAAAACGATAATATAAACGTTTCGGTTTTTTCGAGCGATTCTGATGATTTCTTTGCGACTATTTCGTCATGGTTTTCTAAGTTTCAGACGGTATAATATTATAATATTGTCCTCGTTTACATACTATTATCGTTCCCCGTCCGTTTGACTTTTAGAAATAATAATCGTCCGATTCGACGACCAAACTATATCAGTCGACTCGCACTCCCGCATAATATTATCATGTCATACACTCGTGTTTTACCGTACCGCGTCGATATAATAACGTATTATACACTTTCGCGAAACGTACGAAAGCGGCGTATGATAAGTGAGTTTTTCGGTTGAGCTGAAACGATATTATTATTCTTATGTTTTTTGTTCTATCGCCCCCCCGCCCTCTCGTTTTTCTTTTTTACACCGTTTTCGGCCATCGACTAAAATGTTACGTATTACACACGTTGGTACCTGCGAGATACGCGCGCGCGCGAGCGTGTGTGTGTGTGTTACGCGCGCATTACACGGAACGTCTTCCGGATGGAGGACGACGGGCCCCCGCGTTTTTATAATATCTTGTGGCACTAAATCGCATACAGCTCCCGTGTACATTTTTCCGAGCGCAAACGCACGCGCGAGGAAAAAAAATGACTAACGTTCTGTTTAAAGTTTCATCGGGCATTACGTCCCGAATGCAACGCGCTCGGAAAGTGTATATTATATACATATATAGACTCTCACGCCCGCCCAGATATACACCCCCCCTCCCATCCCCCCATCCCTCCGAACACAGGTATAATAACGCGTACGTGTGTATGGGCCGCGCACACTCGCGTACGTGTAATATACGAACATCGAGTTAAGTCCGTGAATACTTCATGCGTCATTTCCCGTCCGTCCCGCTTCATCCCGACGTTTCCCGTCCGTCCGCCCCGCGCACGTCGCCCGCGCTTACGGCCGGCGGAGATAGCGACACCACCCGCGCAGCCACTGCATACGCGTATAATATATGTATACGTACGTGACGGACAAATCGTCTGCGCGCGAGCGTTACCCATAAAATCGGACGGTTTTTTTTTTTTTTTTTTTTTTTCTATCCAAACGAAAACGACCGACTCGCGTTCACGTACGTATACGCACTGCACGTTATTGTATGCACACACTCGTATTATATACAATGTGCTTCTATTATCAGTATATTTATTATAATACCAGTCAATTTACCGGTAAATTTATGTGCTCGAAATTTTTTTTTTTATTAATCCTTTAAAATCGCGGTTATACGACAAATATAACGGGTTATAAACCGTAATTTCTTTTTTCTATACACTTTTAACGTCGGACACTGATAACACGTCATAATTTACTCAGTTTGAAATTAAATTCTTATTCACTCAAATCGTCTTAAAAACAATATCGTCCTTTGGAATAGTATGTTAAAAAAATTACGATATGTTGTCATTGGAAAAATGATAAAAATTTAAAAAATATAATTTTTTTTTAAAAAAGACGTAATGACTTTAAGTAACGTATAACGGAAACAAAAATGTCTTCAAAACTTCACGAATTTTATGTTGCGCCGACTGTCCGACGATAAAGTAATCGTCCTGTATAATAATATGTGTATACGGAGCACGAGATCCGCATATGCGCACCAACCAACCCGTCCGGTCGCACATGCATACAGCCGTAAATCATTGGACGATTTCATCTCGTATCATTTATAGTATACAATATATTATACAGCACACACTATTGCAGTACTGCTCTAAATAATAACATAGTGATATAATATACACTGGGTTGGCCGCCCAGCTACGAGGCCGGTTTCCACTACCACTGGTATAAGACGAATGTGTGAAAAAGGTTCAAAAGTATTTTGCATACCTCCATAATATATGAATATACCTATATTTTTTTTTTGGCACCGTCATTTTCTTCGTTTTTTCTTTCTTTTTTTTGTATAGCGCACACCGCGCCGTAATGACTTTAATAGATTACAGTCAGCGTGTTTTGAACAGATAAAAAAATAAAAAATAGAAATAGAAAAAATATCACCAGCGTCTACGCAAGCACATAATTATTTATTTATTTTTGTAATTTACTTTGACAGACTGTTTCGGTAAGATATACGATTTAAATAGGTTAAGTACAAAACTAAATTTACAGTTAGATTTGGAATATGGATTAAAATAAAAATAAAAAAATAAACAATTCTAGAATCAAATTTAAAATATAATATAATTAATATCTATGAAGAAATAGTTTATTAATGTATTACAATATTAAATATAATTATTTTATATAATATAAATTATCATTCTAAATACCGAAAACGTTTAATTATATTTGATTTAATAGTAGAAGTTGCCTACAGAGGTGGTATCTCAACAATTCATATTATTAATATTAATTCAAACGTATATTCGTATTATTATAATATCATACCAAGATTACTATATACCTATATAATTATTTAGTATCAGCAGTGAACGATCGATGCGATGCGTCCCAGAAATACTTAAATTTTTGAAATTATATAATATAATAAATAATTTTAGAAAAATGAATATTTTATGCATCCTGATTTTCTTGATATCATGATCAAAAATATGAATCCTTAAATATCCAAAAAAGTCCTTCAAGGACGCCATCCACATAAATCGGCGTATACAGTTTATAACATTAAAAATTTAAATATTTAGAGTGTTTGTGTTTTCTAAAAGAGCATGCCGTAAGTGTTTATAGTACAGTATAATAAGCATAACATAATACACATTTTCAAATGAAACATTGGGTGGTTATTAATCACTTTTAAATATTTAACAACGCCAGTACATTATTTCCCTTATACTTCCATGTACCTATATTGTGACTAACATAATTAAATAATAATAATTTCTATTATTTCTGATCAACAATTAGTAGTACAAGACGCCTACTTATATAGCTATATCGACATTTATACCATTTAACCCTGTCTAGTTACGGAATAGTTGGTTAGCTATTCCCACTACACGAACCAATTTTTGGAACCGAGTTTTTTGATCGATATAAATAAAGTTTTCCGAGTTTTAATTTTCAGATCCTAGAAACTTATATCTTACGCTCCTAAGATAACACAATTGAACACAATGTAGCAGCTCATTTACAAGGTTTTTTAAATTATTGAAATATTATTAGTATTATACAGTACACCACATCGAAGATCACACAAGTAACGAGTACGAGTTAAAACAATTGAATTTACGATTTATCTGTAAAGTAGGTTATTGTACCTATAGTAAATCAAATAATTAGTGCTATTTAAAAATGTAGAAAGACGACTGCTATCGGATAGCCTCTACTTCTCGATTCAAAACTCGGCTGCTGGCTATGCCAATAATATATAATATCCTCGTGCTCAATGTTTCTGTGATCTGTTAACTTAAGCAAATTCGCCGAATACGATATAAATGATGAGTCAGTAATCTGTAAATCGTTACATTAGCGATATAATAATTATTATTATTATTTACCCAACGAAGTTGATCGGAACGTTTCTTATTTCAGTAAAAATCGATGTCTATCAAATTCGTCACGCTATTTTATAATTATGTAAAGTAAGTTAATTAAATTAAATCTTGTAAAAAAAAATAAAATACACATCACACATAAATCGAATCACTTTATTTTAAATTATATTATTAGACAGAATAAATAGATTATTGGTTTATCGCGACACGTATATAGGTACATTATAATATATTGTGTATAATAGACATGATAGTAAATATATTATAATACATTTACTGGCTGCATAATTTTACTTGGCTAATTCTATCAGCGAAAAAGATTACTTATCAGTTAGGTATCAATTTGAACCATATTTAATATGGCTTCTATGATTAGTTTAAGTATAATTGTTATTTTATTCTGCAGTTGTGAACACTGATCAGTCCATAGTTGAAACAAACAATTTTAGAAATTAGACAATTTATTCAGTAAGAAAATAATATGAAATTATATTACACTGTTATGTGTTAATCATTTTTTCGAATAGTTTTAATAATAAAAATATTTATTATAAGAAAACATTTGATATGATGTAATCCCAATTTAAATTATGCTCGTGACCATACATAGTGGTTCGAGGTTTCATACAGTTCCTAAAATATAATCATTAGTATTCTAATTTTATACTTATTAACAATATTACTAAGTAATTATTTTATTTTAATGAATTAGTAAACAGTAGATACTATAAAATATATCATTGCTATATTTGCATTAACTCTTAAACATAAGACTTGATTTTTCTTTAAAAAACAAAGAATGTTTTTTTAATTTGCGTGATTTTTGGTAAATATGTTAATTGTTTATTATATTTTTATCATAGATACACATTTATTTATCGTTGCTAAAATTCGAAATAACAAAAATTACATAAAATATTAAATAAATAATTTTAATGTATAAATATGCGATTATAGTTTGTACTTATACTATAATCTACAATATAGATATAAGATAGATGTTTAAAATATAATACATAAAATATTAGTTTAATAAATTAATTTTAAAAAAAACATCCAAAAAAGTGATTAGATTAATTTTTTTTTCAATTTCATGATGCAATCATGAACGTTTCCAGAAAATATTTTTGAGAACATTTATTGAATTATTATCATAAAATAATATTTATGTCAGAAAAAATTGAACAAGAACAAAAATAAATATTCAAGAATTTTTAATTTAAATAATGTAAATACTTACAAAGCGTATTTAAATTGTTTGTATAAAATATTACATTAACAAATAAACTAAACAAAGCTCCACGACCACGATAGAATAATTAGACATCTAATATAATTAACATTTCAATTCGTAATTTAGAATTTAGTCTTATTAAATTTGCACTTAAGGACAAAACAACACAACATCAATACATAGGCGTATAATATTTTATGTGCATTTTTTTTTTTTTTAATTCAACTTTTATTTTTATTTCACTGGTTAAAAAAATATTGCACGATATTTTATTCGTTGAATTTCCATGTAATATATTCAAACAATAATATTATTATTATATAATAATTTAATATATAATTGTAATAATCAACTTAGCAAAAACTATAAACATTATGTAATTTAAAAAATACAAAAACTGCAAAATGATAAATTCCATCAATATCATATAACACTGCAAATATAAAAAACATGGAAATTATATGACGTGTTCTAAGTCGGTAGAAACACGACATTGACTGTCAGAGAAATTAAAAAGTGAACAAGCGATATCAGTGATGCTTTACTGGTCTGTTTTTGAATATTACCATAATGATTCGACTTATTTGAGTATATTTAGTTATATTATGTTTCTTGTGTATTTCTTGTACATAGAACGAAAGGCAAACTTGTTAAATAAAAGTATATGAGTCATATAACTTACTATGCATACTTAAATGTATCTTAAAATATATTTTTTTTTATATGCCAATCGTTAAGTAAAATACATAAATTTCAATCAAATGTTCAATAATAATATGTTCTTGTGTTAAAATTTTTTAATAATACTACTCAGACTAGACGTATTTATGTATCATAATAAATATAATATTCTTGTAAAATTATGTCGACCTAGTCACCGTATATTATTTAATCTATAACATCTAAACTTATTCGATTCGATATGTGCTTCGAGTGCCTGGTGTTGACAATATATTAATAAAAAGTTTGCGCAAACATTAGACAAACTTTATAACGATGCGTACACTCACGGGAATACAGGATTTCCCAAGAGTAAGTTATACGATAAATTACTTAATGAATAATAATTTGTGGTTGTGTATTAATATGTCAACAATTAATTCGCTAGTTATGAACAAGAAAATAATATCCATTTAAATAATTAGATTTACAAAATTATATTTAAAATTTTAATATTAATGCAACTATTTATTTTAATAATATATAATTAGTACATATTATAATAATAATAATATATAATTAGTACATATTTAAAATGATCAAATAAAAAAATAATTGTATTTATCATTGCAATAATAATTTCAGCTGTGGAAGTATATAACATAATATTGATTTAATTAATTGAAAACACAGTTAATTTATCGTAATGATATTAAAACCCGGACTGGTGTACATGATGTTTGACATTCGTCTAGGTTCACTCGTCTCGTCATGAGTTAGTGTTTTATATTATAAGGTATACATCTGAATAAAACGATAAATAATTGTGGCAACCAAAATGGTTTTTATCATAATTTGCAGTATACCTACTATGCATTACTATATAATAATAGTTATCAAATACCTAATGTTTTAAAAAAGTTTAAATTTTGGAATAAAAAATACATAGAAAACACTTATTTTGCATTTAAAGGTATTGATATTAATTCATAAACGTTTTTTAGTATTATAAAATCATCCCAAAAACCCATACACATAGAAAAAAAAAATCGTTGACCAACTACGTTATTACGTATTTTAATCAAAAACGATATTGTGTCAACTAACTCTTATTAAAGAACTTTTTTTTTACACATATAATTATATAAATCATGTATTTATCAACTATCGCGATAGGACAAGCGTATTATAAATAATAATGAAATTAATGATTAATCAAATGGTTTTTAAATATACATAAATAATATATAAAAATACATTGTATTGGTACATAATATATTGGTTGATTTATGCTTGACGTTTTTTTTTCTTTTATAATTTTGAACTTTGAGTTTTTAATCTCGAACTTTTAAGCATTGGTTTCAAGTGCGGTTTACAATCACATTTCTACCTGCGACGATAAGATAGGGCATAATTTGATTAAACCTTTTTGTACTCGGGTATTTGTAATCTGACCACATTTTAAATTAAAAAAAGTGGGTAAGTGGGTATCGCTCTGCTGTATATTAGGAGGTGGGGTGGACTTCGGACTAGGGTAGGTTAAATTTGAATGCAATGATAGGTATCATTGTATACGAAAAACGATTCTGAACGGAGATGATTTGTCAGTCTGGGATGTATTATATTTAAATATTGTCATATATTATATTTTGAAAAAAATTCACAAATTCAAACACTAAAGTAAAAGCTTCAAGATCTTACGTTTGATAATTTTTTAAAAATAACAAAAATCGAAAATTATTTATTAGTAAAACGTAATTTTACACGCGTATTTTTGATTTCAAATTAAAATTAAAACTTTAAACACTCGTAAAATTTTTTAAATTGAATAATCCTCAAACTTTTTTATAATTATTCTAAGCTTCACTTATGGACAGCATAGTATTAAATTTTCAATTCTTAGCTATTGATAGTAAAATATTTATAAATTTTTTACTACCAAATAGTGAAAAATATTCATGATTTTGACGAATTTGTGTCAATATTTGAACTTCAAATGCTAATAAAAAAAAATTGTGCCTATGTATTTTTATAATTTTTGAATGAGAGTTAGAACAAGCTATTTGGACCCTTCAATTAAATTTTCAAGTAATTTGTCCCAGCTAAATTTTTTTTATCAACATTTATAAAAAAAAAATAAAAAAAAATTGAAAATTTCAATTGTCTATAAATAGCTCAAAAAAAGTCAAAATATTTTGAAAATCAAATCACGTAAAGAAAATGGCAATCTCAATAACTGGTAAAATTTTCAAGTATTTACGACTTATACTGATTGAATAACAACAAATATCAAAAATCGATTGAGGCTAAACCATTATTTAACGCGGTTTTGTAAAAATTTAAATTTCAAACACTCATAAAAATTTTTTGTCTAAATCCGGTATAGTTTTTTTTACAGATATTTAAAGAAAAATGTATGGAGAACCTTGTACCAAATTTTCAAAACTTAGTTATAAAAGAAAAAAATTTTACGATTTTTCAACCACAAAATTACTTGCAAATTTTCGCAATTTTGACATATTTCGTATAAATTCGAACTTTAAGCACTTATAAAAAAAAATTGTGACTAACGATTTCGGATTTTTTTTTATCACTTTAAAAGCAACTTATAAGAAACCTTGTATTAAATTTTCAAGATTTTCTGGTCGGCCAAAAAATTTTTATCGTTATTTAAAAAAAAAATACTAAAAAAAATTAAAAATTTCAATTGCCTATAAATAGCTTAAAAAAAGTCAAAATTCTTTAAAAATTTAACTGTGTATGGAGAACGCTAATATAAACATTTTGTGAAAATTTCAAGTATTTACATCAAGTAGTTTTTGAGTTATAGCAAAATAAAAATTTGATTTTGACGAAAACTGGTTGTGCGTAAAAAATCCCGTTTTTTCCGTCATTTTTTTAAGGTTTTTCCCGACTCATTTAAAAAATATTGAAAATTTTTAACTTTTGACCCCCCAAAGTACCAACTAGATCCGATTTCCTTTTCAAAGAGGGGCAGAAGTTGAAAATCGAAGCATTTTTACTGCCCCAAATGTTGTCGACAGACACAAAAAAAAAAAAAACAAAAAAACAAAAAAAAAAAAAAAAAAAAAAAAAAACACACATCATTGTAAAATCAATACATTCATCACTCCGTTCAGAATCTAAAAAAAGTGCACACTGCCTGCATATTATGTAGTCACACTAAGAATCTAGCTACCTTCCGGCTTTGTAAATGTCACTTGTTAGTACAACGTATGGAGTTTGCTCATTATAGACTTGATGTAAAATCGTACAATACACGTACACGAATAGCGCACAATGAGACGACCCGGGATTTTCCGTTGTAAGATTACTGACACACTCGACATGTAAAACACTGTAATATTTCACCCAGAAGACTCACGGTGACCGGCAAAGTGCATATCTGTGTCGGGACGCGTTCTAAGGTCTAGCCGTAAGCCAAATGTATAGCGTCAAATATACAACGATTACCGTTTCGTTTAAATGTTTCGGGCGAACGGGTGAATAATAAATTCAATTTCGTCGTCGTCGTTCGTGGGTAGTATAAGTAATATAATATACGTGTATAATACACATATGCTGAAATGTATTTCAGCGTCGAAAAGCACGGAAAGATATGTGTACACGTGTATACTGCATTACAGTATCGTATTATGACATAATTTATTATATTATACAAGGAGATTTTTTTAACAGTGTTCAATCGTATAGTATTTATGTATGTGAAAATATATTTAAACATAATTTTAAGTAAAAAAAAAAACAATATCTTTGAAATTAAAATAATATTTTTTAACATTATGATTTTGATATTAAAAAAAATATATATTTTTAATATTTTTGATTAGTGTGGTATCACGACAGCGATAAAATGACAAAATGACACAGAGTTATCACCAAAATGTTGGTTTACCTATCCACTCATTGAAACTTAAAAGTACTTATAGTTAACTAATTAATTATTCGTTCAATAATTAATAATTATGTTATCATATCAAAAATCTCGGGTAAAATATCCTGCTTAGGAATATTAAATTAAAAGAGTATGGTGATGTCCTTCAAAACAGAAAATAACTTAAAAAACTATAACGACTAAAAACATTGAAAAATGTTGTTTATATTGACTTAAAATTATTTTAAAACATTTTCAATAATACTCTTTGAAATTATGAGTGTTTGTAACTTTCAACAAGTGTATATAGTAGGAATATGCAATAGGTTGTTGTACCTTTGTATATCATGACGTCTAGTAATACATTACTACGCCAATTTAATGTGTAAAGTACAATTATTTTCGCATACTTACGAAAATATTTTAAATCACCGATTAATGTAACAGGATTTTTGCACGCACGTATATTATTATAATGTGAGTAGGTATAATAACTGCCAGGTACATTGTTAAGGCTGTTAAGTGTAACACGAGGTATACATATTTTTACATATTTTGCCCTATTTTTTAACTGAATTCAATTGTATTTAGGTTTAGTGATGACTGATGACCAAACCGTCCAAGACCACGAAAGCTTTGGTTTTAGTCTTGTATTTGTACTTTTTGGCTCAATTTTCGTATTGTTCTTGTTCTTAGTTACGCCTATTAATTTTGATCTAGGTCTTAGAGTCATGATTTATTTACAAGATTCATAAATAAATGAAATATCTATTATCATTTGTAAACCAAGAACTTTGTATGAGTTTTATGTGGTAACTTTACAAGTAAAATATAATAAATATTTATATAATTTGAAAATAAACCAAACAAAAAATGTAATTTTAATATTCCATTTAATTTAATTTTTAATTATTAAGTAATAATTTTAAAAACATAGTTATATACTTATATAGAAGTTACATTGCAATTGAAAATGTTTTATTTGTTTCCATGATATATTATATAACGAGTTATAGTCAGTACCACTTTGATTATTGAAGAAATCTATGAAATTGTAATATGTAACTCGTAATATTTAAAATATACTTTTTTCAATACATTTCCCGGAAATACTTATGTACGTATAAGGCACTATATACCATACGTAAGTGCTCTAGTAATATAGTAGATATTATATAATATAATTTTACATACACGATGCAAGAAATAAAAATGTACAACTTAAAATGATACCTACAATATTATGTGTAATAACTTTCTCTTATAGCTATTTTATTTTAAGTAGAGATCTATAAATATATAAGTACGAATTATTATGGTGTATAAATAAATCGTATCAGCAGTGACTCTGGTAATGCCTAATTATAAATGTATTATGTTACTGTACCCGCGTATCGACATCTGTTGACTTCATCATTATATTTTGAAAAATAAAATAATTATTCAACAATTGCTAATAATATTGGTACAAAACAAGTATATTTTGTTTTATGTATGTTTCCAATTACTTCTTATTGAGATTTAAATAATTCTTAATTTTTTCGAACGCTGAATAAATGTAATAATATAATTTTTAGTTTTTTCTTATATTCTATCTATGATATATGTATAAATATAATACATATTTATATTTCTTTCTTTATCCACACTACAAATTACAAAAACTATTCGACTGATTTACATATTGTGTTTTCAAAAAATAGACCATATTATTATATTATTCGAGGAAAATAAACATGCAGGTTTTAATAACGTCTATCTAACCAGTATAGAAAAAGTATAACTAATTAGTAACTTGGGTTGTATATAATTATTATAAATATTTAAACAAATAAGATTTAAATGTATTTTTAATTTATTATAGTAACACGACCTGTTTCAGTGTGTTTTTGGAAGTGATTCATGGCCATCAGTTTTGTATAAATGGAAAAGATTACTAAAATTTTAAATTATAATCCTCCCAAACAAAAAATTGATTGGTTGGTCTATACATCAAACAGCCAATCACAAAATATTATAGTATAACAAACTGCAGAAACAATCGAGCAAGTCCTTCTTCGTTATAACAAATGAATGGGGAAAAAAAACAATTTTTGTTGATATAAAATAAATCTATACCTATCTGTTACACCAACCTGCCGATAACTAAAAATAATGCATGTATGCAAAATAACGAACATAACGAATGCTGAACTGTTGTAATGAGATTTTAGTCATCAAAACGTCGTTATACGGTACGTTAACCGATGATTTCTATAAATATTAGCTGACCGTAAAACGAGTCCAATTTTGATTGGGAGGTGTGCAAGTAGGAGGCCACTCACGAGGTGTGTGCCCTGTCGGCCGATAACATCTGACCCAAACTACCGAAATAGTATTATACATATTATACACTATAACAATATATATAAAACGTATATCGTAGCGTGTTTTGATAATATTTAAGTTAAAAAAAAAATACCCGTAAAAAAATAAAAATAAATAACATAATAATACATTATATTGTAAAAAAACTCACCACAATACAGCTCCACTATAAGTACGCCATGTTTTAATTCTAGCACTTATCCTTTTAAGTAGTTTGAGTATTTTACTAATATAACTCTATAATACGTCGTTTAATAATATCAATGATAAATTAAAAAGAATTCGAGTAAAGCAAATTATTATTATTATTATTATTATTCGGGTGAAATCGCTGAATTTTTTATACTGTTAAAACATTGCACGATATAGGTATTAAAGCAACCGCATGTATGCGTATAGGAAATTCTTTATTTCTCCGATTTTTCGCTTAACCCAATTGGAAAACGTTTATATGATTGCAGTAAATCAAAACATTCAAGAATATTCTACATAACGACCTTATAAATATTGTGATATTCACAAGAATTTATCGGAAAATAAAACCTCTTATATTCGCTAAGTTATAGGGTTGGAGAATTGTCTGTGGAACAACGTATACCCAAAATTATGGTCCCTTAATCGAATGTGTTAAAAAATAAAATGCTAGCTATTTCGTTTCGGGTTCAACATTTTATTGTACAATAGGTGTACAGCACACCGATAGGGCATATCATGTGCATAGAGCTTAACCGTGTGTGTGTGTGTGTGTGTGTGTGTGTGTGTGTGTGTGTGTGTGTGTGTGTGTGTGTGTGTGTGTGTGTGTGTATATAAATATAAATTATGCGTTATGTAGCAATATAATATAACTGAAATGTGTCGTAGCTATTTAATGATTATTTACTGTCCAACAATTACTCTTCAGTTTTATTTAATTTAAACTTGCAGATCGTATTTTATCATTTAACCAACTTGTTTAAATGATGAAACACGTTTAATTGTTATGTATTAAATTATGCATTATTATACCACGCCGACCAACCCGCATAACATATTACGTATTATTATAAACACAAAACACTATCTTTGCGTTCATATAAACGATTACATTACATTAATTGACGATATTTACCTAATATGCTATACTGCTTTAACTTGGTTACATACTATACGTTAATATACTTGTCAGAGTTTACCAGGTTATATCGACTGCAATATATAATTTGTACAGTGAATATACAGAGTATAGTTGACTAGCTATTGATTGCATTTTTAGTTATGTTCTTCAATATGTAAAATCCTCCAAACACAAACTAATTTAAAGTACTTTCTTCTTTATATGATTTATTTTACAATAATCGATGTAGAAAAAACATAATATTTTACATTTTTGTGGTTTAAATTTAAGTCACTTGAAGCTTCAAAGTAATTTTACTAATTTCGTAAGTGTTTTACCAATACACAAAATACAAAATACAAAAAAAAAAAATCTTAGCAATGCAAACGAAAATAATGAACTGTTGGTATTTTAAGTTGAATACGCTAAAACCATTACTATCATAACATACAGCGATAAACTGTCATCATAATAGTGATTTTTTAAAAATTTTAAAAGAAAAAAATATATTAATTTTTATATTAATATATGTTAATATTTTGTTAACAACAAATATTATTTCGCCAGAATGTGAAGCATTTCGTGTTAACTAATGATACTTTAAGTTATAAAAAAATATATGACAGAAATAGTATAATTGATAAACACGTAATACGGTTTGTAATGATCGTATTGCGTTATATCGTCGTAATTATATATAGTTAGATACCTGCCATAAATAACTGCTACAAATTGTAGTGTATGCATACATAAAATGAAAAAAAAAGTTAACATTTTATTATGCATATTACAAATTTTGATTTTACTTATACTTAAACAAAAAGTGTATTGATTAAATAAGTTAACTTTTATCCAGTTAACTAAATATTCTCATATGTTTTTTGAGATATTTACTTTTAATGCAAATTATATATTTTTTATTATCATTAACTAACAATTTAAGCTTGTAACAATGAAATAGCTCAAAATGAGGTTTACAAATTACAAATATGTATAATAAATATTTGATATATACGACCGAACTAATTGACTCTGGATATATTATTATCATATTATTTTCCAATCTTACGTAAATATTCAAGTTTTTTTCTCAATTTTTTTTCTGTTTAACCTAACCTTGGAAAAGAACTAAAACATGTTATCTGTGACCTCCTATCAAACCTACTTTTTTACTAGTAACCACCTTCAAAGTTAAAAATCAAATCATTTTTACTGTCCCTAGGATCTTTTTAAAAAAAATATGCACACATCATTGTAAAATCAATACATTTGTCACTCTCCTCAGAATCCAAAATTATTTTTTCTAAAAACATGATTTCTTAACACGCCTTAAAAAAAATCAATGAAAGAGATATTATTCCCATAATATCTTTTCTTTGTATATGCCCCAAATCCAAATAGATAATACTATTATATATATAAGGTACAAGTTCTTAGATTATACCTACCTATCTTAATTATTATGCCTCTCTTTTTAAGCTTCTTATTTTATAATATTAGAGAGGGAAAAAGAAAAAAAAATAATTTTACTATAGTTTAGGTATTTAAAAAAAAAATGTCTCTCATTATATTAAAATGATATAATAAAACTACGTATCAAGTTATATTATTATTATTACCAAAGTAATAATATAATAACAATATGTCAATAACCTATACATCAATAACTTCCATTTATAAGATTATATTCTATTCATAAATTTTAAATTCAATTAATACTATTATGAACACCTAGCTTCTATTCCTAAAGCGCTACAGTGACCGCAATGGCTTCCAAGACTATTCGTCTCCATTAATTTCGCTCTTTAGCTGAATTTCTCCTGTTGCTTATAACAATTATTATTTTAAGTATAATAAAATTAATAATTATATTAAATAATACTTTAATTGTATAAATTGTATAATATAATATAACCATATAAATACCTATCATAAATATCAAAAGTCTACAGTCTATAGTAAAAATATTATCAAAATAAAATTTAAATAAATTTACATTTACATATTTTATGTTTACCTACGCAATATGATAGTTAATTTATCAAATTTTTTTTAATAACTTTATTTTGAAGAGTCATGAGTGGAAACTTCTAATGCATGCTATAATATGACAATGCATTTAATTAAAAATAACCTTAGCACTTAGTTACATATAATAAAGCAAATACAGTTAGTAAAGGATAATAATTTGAAAGTTAAACAATCTATCTCAGTCCATAGCTTTACAGTGAATGCTGTAGCAGTATATAGGTACAAAATATAAAAAATATGAATTCATGTAAACACGTTTGAAATAATATTTATTTATTTTATTTGTTTTCTTTAATTTGAAACGTATAACTACCAACAAGTTAAATAATTATTTTATCTGAAGAGTTTCATTTGGAAATTAAAAATTAAAAATTAAAAAAAAATAATTTTTTAATTTTTTTCTGTGCATAAACAATCGTATTGAATATAATGTTAGATATTTTTGCGTTTAAATGAACGTTAATCAAAATGGAAAACGACTAACTTTGTATTTCAATTCGTATGAATGGTGGTATTTATGATAAATCAATTACTCAAAGATTAAGGAACTATATTAATGAAAAACGAAAATTATATGGAGATCGAATAATACAATATTAAAGCTTATTGTTTGAAATAAAATACAATCAAACATAATAAATTATATATAATTTTATTTAATTTTATCGTAAATGGAAAACTAAAAAAAAATTACAAGAGAGATTACACAGAAAATAATAGTGTTTTTATGTATCTATATTCTATATATTATCAAATTATTATAGGTAATATTTATAATCTGTTTAAAGAGCAGATTAAGATAATAAGCAAATTATTATTGTGATAATATTTAAGGAATAATTTAAAATATATGCAAGCAAAGTTATGAGTAATATAAATTGTTTTGTTTTTTGTAATTTAAATATTTTTATGAACTGACTGTATAAGTAAAGATATTCAAATCAAAAATGCAAATGTATAAGCATACAACTCTAATTTAATTAAAAAAGGGGGGATTCTCTTTTGAAAAATAGAAATTTCTATTGCCATATTATATTATGACACTTTTTAAGTGTACAAAATTCTCAAGAATTTGAAAATATGATTTTCAAGATTTCAACTATATTTAAATTCTCTAAAAATTAGATCTTGAACTAATTCGTTATAAAGGAAAATTGTGATAAGCGTGTTTAGTGAATCATTCTGTGTATATATAATATATTATATAGTATGTACGTTATAGAAGTTCAATTGCTCATTAATGACTCTAATCTCAATCCGTTTCAAATCCATTTCTTTAATTCGTGTCAAATGTCCTTGCCTATTTTTTCGTGCAATCGTTAGCGTAATAATAATAATAATAATATAGTAATTGTCACGCGTGCCTCTCGTCATAAATATATAATAATATCAAATGCAATAATTCACGTTGTACTATGGCACATTACGTATTTTATGGATGGAATTTTGGCGGAACGCGAAGAGTTAAAGTAACGGCAGGGCGCGAACACATATCAAATGTATATAGGTATAGTAGTATATACAGCCGTACACAGTAGTATTTTAACGAATTTATATATATGTATATATATATATATAGTAAACATCGATAAAAAAATATGGTCTGAAACGTCGAGAAATGCGCGTGGTAGACACGTACAAAACGCGCCGTCAATACACAAAACATGTAACATTATATCATACATATATATATACACACGTGTATTATTATTATGTATAACTGGCAACGAGTCCAATAACGAGCTTATCGCCCGATCGACGCCGTCCATATATATTATCGTTATTTATTTATATATTATATATAATAATATATCGAACGCGTATCGGAAAAAGCTCTCCGGCTGCGGCTCACGACAATAATGTTATAATATGTAATACGCGCGCACATCGACGTAGTTCGAGCAGACGATCAATTATTTAAAAAAAATGATCTCCCCGTTTTCTATAACAACACATAGATCGTGCACACTCTCGTACGACGAGAAATGCGACATAATATTTCAAGAGATTTATTTTGTCGTTGACCCATTAAATGTAATATTATTATCATCGCATATATACCATTATGCAAATAACGCGTATCCGTCGAAGAAAAACAATATTTACGCACATGTGAAATAAGTTATTATGATATATATAATATATATAAGAAAATCACGATTCGTAACGAGAATCATTTGTCAGGGGAAGTCCCCGTTGGTAATCACCCCGTCGTATGGGAGTGTATTATCTGGGTTTAGGAGAGGGAATACGTAATGTTGTACTCAATCTGCAGAGTCATGGTTTCGGTTTCTTTTTAATCCTCGAGTGGTATGCTCATTCGAACAAATATTCGACGTGAGTTTTGTGTGAAAACACTCTTACAATAATTAATAATACGGTTTTGTTCGAGGTTCTTTTGCAACTAACTCGTTTGATAAGCGTAATTGGCTTGTATCAGTAGATTTAGGTATGATAGCGCAGACGTCGGTTTCTGTGATCTGTCTTGCGAACACGTATTAGTGGCATTTTTGTGACGGTGTTGATATTATTGGTTTAGAAGAATCTTGTCTAGATCCTGTAAGATAACTAGGCCGCATTTTGGACATTTTAACCGATTGAAAATCGTTTGACAAAATATAAAAATAGACGACATCGAAAGAAAATTACAAAGTGCAAAGATTTAGAAGCAACAGAAAAATTTAGCATGCCACGGAACGTTATTACATAGTTGCAGCTCTAAGCTATATCTATGTTGTAATTTATACACAAAAATAATCTAACCATAGACGATTCGTCTAAATCGATCGCCCACATCACATATTATCTCAAATAATTTATTACGTATATACTTCCACGTGTTATGCATAATACGCATCAGTCATACACTCATACATTACTACCGCAGTAACATAATAATATAATAATAATATAGACAACGATAATAATTTACAATATTCGTTTCTCCGGAACCGGAATAGGAGGCGGAGGACTGCCGCAGGACCAAACTAATAATAACAATACAATTATGATGTACTACAAGAGAACCTGGCAGTATATAGTTCAATTAGTGCAGTATACAATCGTATACGATTGGTTATAGCGATAATAATTTGCGGAAACGTTTCGTGTACGGCAATGACATTAATACGTGTGCAATATTATAATCGTATGTATATGTAATAATATTATTATATAATACAACATTATGATATAACGTACGTAGAGCGCACAACTTCTTTTTTTTTTTGATTTCATTTACTCGCGCGTTTATATTAATATGCGAGTACGTATAATGTGAATGCATTATATTGGGTACAGTGTGTATACGCGTATAATATTATAATATAGTGCACTTATACCTACGCGGCAGTATTCGTAAGCGCGAATAATTTTTTCACCGTCAATAATTTACATCCGATTTGCCCAGTGCATTGCAAACACACGCGTATCCGTTCAGATTATTATTATTTCCGTCGTATAATAATCAGAATAGTATATGTATAAATAAAAGCATACATGATGCATACGCTGGCCCGATCGTATGGTACAACGGCATATAATAATAATAATATAAAGCGTATATTATACTTATATATAATTTTATACGTGCGCCATACATATAATATATGCTATGTAATATATATTTATATACACAGACAGTCTTCTATATGGCGCTGTACACATTATATTATACTGATATATAACAACAGATAAATTGAACGAGCGTGTTTATTAAAACGTATCGCTTTTAATATTCATATAATATTGTAATTTCGGTAGATGTGTTTTTTAATTTTTTTTCGTTCATGAGCCGACGACGGTGTCTGTATAATAATAATAATAATAATATTAATAATGATAACATATTGGATACGCGTGTATAGTGTTATACGCAAAACATTATGATAATATTGTATATAGTGAACGAATAAATTGTCATACAAATTTAAAACCGTTTATTGGGTCCGCGACTGCACGGCGTGTCGATATATAATATTGTACATAGTGGGATATATTACATCGGCTATATAACATTATACCCCCTCAAAGACTCGTGTCTCCGACTGCGACGATCGCATAAAATACATATTATAATAATATCATTACAGTTATTATTATTGTTGCGTGCCGTAATGGCGTAATCCCATATCGTTTTTGGATTCGGTCCATGCGCGTTTGGCGGCAAACGCTTCCAACCCCTTCAAGATCGTCTTCCGATTTATATTTTATACGTATTAAGTATACATAATGTAAAAATATAGGGTTTCTCAAAAATCCCGCGTACATTATAATATTATATTATACTCGTATATATATATATATCTATATATGCTATATAAAGTATTTATTACTATTTGATAGGTTTGCGCCCTCCTCCCCGAACTTTTTTGCTGTATAGTCGCGGATCAAGCACTGACGATTTACGATTAAAGAACCCCTACAAATATGATACCGCAAAATGAATTTACACGCCAGACGATATTCCATTACCAAACCATAATAGACATTTATTTTTCAGCTATGCTAATCGGGATTTTCATTTAAATATAATTAATGCTATTAAATGCGGTCAAAGCTAATACTATACAATAAATACCTATACGTGCACCGCCTCTGTACTATTTGTATCGCATCTAATGCGAATCAAAATAGAACATATTACCCGTTGTATATACCTATACACCATAAGACGCTAACAATTGGATTAAACACGGTTAAGTACATTTCAAATGCCAATAGATAGGCACATGTATATCGTCAACAATTTGAATACGTATAAATATATATACGTCGCAAATAAGTAGGTAAGTAGGTACTCGAAAGTACAACTTAAATCAAACCATAATTATTTGGTCCGTTAATTCACTGCAGAAGATATTATGGTATTTTAGTTATTACTATTTTAGTCGACAAAAATTGCAAATATTTACTTATTTTATTACTGTTAGAGACCAGAGTATGCTCCGTAGAGTAAAATACGTTATTTATAAATCATACAGTCACATATTTAAAAAAACCATTAACATAATAAATAATATACTAGCTATAATACTATATTATGTAATATGTATATAATCCTATGACATAGTTTAAAATTTAACTTATGTTTACTATCAGTATGTACTTTAAATTTGTATTATTTAGTAAAACTTTAGGATTATCAATTTAAATATAAAATATAATATATAGGTAATAGTATACATATTTAAAATATAAGATTATTAATTTATAAAAAAGGTTGGAAAATAGACATGGACCAGTTGTGATTGAGATGAAATTTGATTTTTAAAATCAGCGTATCAATTGCATTTCCCTTGTAGTTTTAACTTTAAGTATGACAAATATGTATTTGTTCAATATCATTTTACCAAAATTGAACTATCATAGATAAAAGATATTTTATATAAACCGTAATCACCTATTATAATAAAAACAATATTGTTCAGTTATTAATATTATCGAGTGACTGGTTAAGAATATCGATTTCAGATTTTAAGCCAATATTCTGTAACCTGCATAATAAATGCGGACTATCCATGAAATGTCATTGTAAACATTATAATAATATTATGATCATTGGTTATTAACCGACATACACAACTATGACTTAAATGATATTGATACACACAAAATCCAGTTTTCATTTTCGCATACTATTAATATATTGGAATGATTGGTATATTGAATTATTTGCATAATACATTGCACAAAATTATATAATATGGATGGGTATACCAATAATGATAATATTATTAGATACTTTTATATTGTGCACTATTGCAATTTGTTTTTATTATATTTATATTTTATAATACATAAATGTTCATTATTTTATTACTTTTATTTTATTAAAGTAACTAAAGTTATAGGTATTGAATACCTATAGTAACTATTATTTTTATATATTTTATATTTATTTTACGAATAACTACTATTCAGCGCAATACATTGGTTTATCCTACTTAGGAAAATTAATTTTATTTTTTTAATAATAAATGTTAGCGAAATAAAAAAAAATTAACTTCATTCAGCCAAATGTTGTACTTCTTAATATTGATTTAAAATATATAATAGTTTAGATTCTTATTAAATTACCAGTCAAAAGTTAATTTATTCATCGATAATTATTATTACTTTTTTCTGTTTCCTATTACTTGTATATATTAAAATATTTTTTCATATTTTTTTTTATAGTACTGAATATTATTTAATAAACCTACTATACTTTTTCAAACTGATAGGTTAGAAATTTAATAATAGAAACAATTTTGTTTATATAACATACTTTTTCAAGTATATTCTAAAAAATTATCGTCATGTTAAAAAATAACTAATTCAATTTATATATTATAGGTACCTATTATTAAATAATATACGTATCTAATTCATTATTAGTGACTATGGATTAGTGGCAATAGTGCATCTTAAATGTAACTTTAATCAATTTTAAATCTAAGTTATTTAAACAAAATGTATATTTAAACTGGAAATATAAATTTTATATATCGTTAAGCTGGGAACAAAAAAAAATTATTTATGTCTAGTATAACAGGATCACAAAAGTAAGCAACATACTTAGGTCTTAAAAACATTAATTTATCGGTGATAAACTATTATAACTTTTGATATAAAAGTTGTTATTACCCATAAAAATCATACACATGAATACATAATATTATACCAACTTATACATTTTACCTATAATAATTTATTTAATATTTTTTACATTTACGTGTACCCGAAGCATTACCTGCTACCTGCACAATATTATGTTGTTGAGAATTTTATGAAGACAGTATGTAGGTACACTATAAATTTGAATTTTATATTCAATACAACTCGCAGATACCCATAAAGTAATTATTAACTATTAACAATTTTTAAAATGATTGTTTTAGATATATGGTTTCCGTAGTGTAGTGGTTATCACGTGTGCTTTACACGCACAAGGTCCCCGGTTCGATCCCGGGCGGAAACATGACTAATTTAATTTTTACAATCTTTTTACATTTTAAATTTCTATCTCGTAAATTAATTTTATAAAATACAAATAATCAAATAATTTAAATTTGTTTTTTGCCACAAAATTATAGATCGTATGAGTTAGGTAACTACTAATTAATATAATTTATATTTGTATAGGTAGTTTGTATTATACCTATGAGGCTATGACTATAAAAACTAATGTATTGTCACAATATACGGAACTACTTATATAGGTAACAATTAACATTATAAAAATTTTCAAATAACCAATTACCTATAATTGTTATTTCAGTTTTATAACAAAAGATTTGCTGTTGTAAGTATGTACCGTTAAATACTTTCACAATTAATATCAGTAGTAACTAGTAAGTAGACAATTAACAAAGTAACCAACGTTTATCAGAACAGTCATTTTTTAATATATAGGTAATAGGTATCTTAGAGTAAATATAATATATTGGTACCTACATTCTTCAATAATATTACCGTAGCTATTTATACCTATGGTACCTAGATAATAATTAATATTATGGTAGAAATGGTAGAGTGCAGTCCATCTGACCATCAAGATGGATTTGGTGATAATTATAACATTCACCGCAAACGCATCTATAAGTGAATGTATAAAACACTAAACAAAAAAAAAAGAAAATTATTATAATTAAAATAACTCAAATAAATTTCACACTATAATCAGTGTTACACTAGAACTACAGTTAGTAGTCCTTATTTTCCTACATTTATTTGTTTACAAAATCGTCCGCATACACATCTAGTTTCCGTAGTGTAGTGGTTATCACGTGTGCTTCACACGCACAAGGTCCCCGGTTCGATCCCGGGCGGAAACATTTTGCGATTTTTGTTTAAAAAATGTATTATTGTTATTTATAATAATTTATCCTGTCACTATTTTTTACCACCTCGCATAAAGTCGTATACTTCTTATATGTTTGAAATATAAATGGATATTATTATTATTATTATTTTTATAGTCTGGTATTAAATAATATATAATATTTTATTATATTATGTGTACCTATGTGTGTTTTAATACGAAGAACATAATTGATTTTGCTGTAGTGTTGTGTTTCTTTTCTTAGGAACATAATAATCTTTTTCAGCGATAAAAGAGAAGGTACGTACTGGAAATTAAATAAACGATAAACGTAAGTGCCTGTACACAATAAAGTTTGCAAGATAATATTATTTTTATCGTTTATGAAAAATAATCGCAAGTGACATTTTAATATACTCAAATTAGTTGCTAATATTTGTTATTTTCTTGTATCTAATATATTACTTTTGGTCAAAAATAATAATAATAATAATAATAATATAAGATTTATTGGCCATAATATTTAGTTACAATATAGTTTCATTTATTTCATTATTTGTAACCAATTTATGAAAAATACCTTTATAATTATGCAATGTGTTATTTAATTATTTCTATTATTATTATTATAATTATTATTATTATTAATTAGGTAAACACCACTAACCCATTTTGATTATTTCATTAGAACTGTATAAAAATCACGACAATTAAAAGATAATTATCAAACATTTTTAAAATGTAGTGATTATATATTACATAAATATATATAGGTATATATATCATTTGTTTAGCTATACATATAAGTAGTTACTTGATTAATATCTTTACATGGCTTAAGCCTACAACAAAATCAAAAAGTTAAAAAAATATTTTAATTTTAAATATAAGAAACATACGATATCAATCTACCTCATAATGGTTTTCAGAATGCATTAATGTTTTAATAAGTGTTATTTATAATAGTGTTTTTTACAATGTTATACAATGTATTATATTTACTATGAAATCGTATGCGGAAACTCGACAAATTTCTAAATTTTGATGATGAGATCATTGAGATCTCATTTACAAATAAATAAGATTATTGCTATTTTGTTATAGGCTATAAGTTATATAATAATAATTTTTTTTTAATAATATAACTATATAAGATAAAATATTATATTCTTTTTAATAGTACATATTATATTTAAATAACTAATACAATATTTAGTTCTTAATATTATAACTTTTAATCTATACTATTATATAAAATTGTATAATATAATAAAATGCGAACTTAACCTTTAACACAATTATCGATTACTTCTTATCGTTTTTTTTTTTATTATTCAAAGTTGACACATATTTTAATTATTATAATATTAATTATGTTAATTTTATTGTTATTTTACGATATTATAATAATTATTATAGAGATTTTAACTTGTCAATTATTATATGAAATGCATTAAATGATTTATTTAGCACCTTTTATATATTTTCATTATAAAATAAATAATTATTTGATATTTAATGTAAGGTATCTTATCTATTAAATACTTCTTCGATATGAAATATAATTTTAAATATATCCTATGGCCATTCAGAGGTATCAGTTTTAATTAACTCAAAACTAAAAACTGTAAAAATTTCGTTAAATTCAGAACACATCTTTTCAAAAATATAAAAATTAATAGATAATTGATGAACATACTTTTATTGGTCAGAATAAAGTAGAGTGAGATTATTTTTATAGAATAAGTCATCTAGCTGTAATTAAAATCTTTCTTTTCTATAAATTATTTATTTTATTTACTTAATTTATAATATAAATATTTACAATAAATTTAGGTGTTAAACGATAATATTACGTTGGAATGATTGGTGCACTTCGACGTTGATATAGCTTATAATTAAACCTAAGCATTTTTATAAATATATACTTATATAGTTATATTAAGTTACTTTTAAAATGCTATTTCAATAATTGCGAGAAATTTGTACACGAATTGTAATATTTAATATTTATGAATATCAGTAAAGAATAAAGATTATGACTTTTTCACATTAAAAAGAACAAAAAAACATAAATTTAATGAAAAACGCAAATAGTTACAAGGTCATAGCTGTAATGTTCCGTCTATTTATAATACATAATAATAATTGTGGTCCAGTAAATTGAGTAAATAGTAATATGGGCGAAGGTAATAATTATGATTGTAGGAATTAATGACAAAAATGATATGTTCTATAAAGCGATTATAAATTATAAAATGTCAGTTTCTGATCGTTTTTGAAACTCTGTATTTATTGTGATTATTATCCTCATTACAAATAACGTATTTTTTAGACATTTCAAAAATATTTCCACTTCTAATAAAAAATGTTATAATTTATATGTTACTACAATGAAATAAAATAAATTCCAAAAACTATCAAATTTATTGTAATTATTTTTATTGATAACATTTTAATAATTATTATTATTCGAAATTACTAATAAATACGTATAAGTATTGTGTAATTTTTTGGTATTTTTATCAGTATTATTATTTTATTTTGTGTGCAAAATTATTATTTTGTATTGCAAATGATAGTCGATTAAACAAATATCGAAAAATAAATGAAACAATGAACGGGAATAGGATTTTAATTAACAGCACAAACGAAAATACTTATAGAATGGCAAATAATTTAATTTTTTTTAATCAGTCTTGTTTTTATAGTGTACTGTTTTTTTTTTATATATATATATATATAGAGAGAGAGAAATTTGTTAAACACAATTCAACACAGGCCCAACATACTGAATTTTTTAAATGACTTTATACCTATATTATTAACAGTTCATTTATTTTATAATTAAAAAGGTTGTGTGATTAATATATACAATTTTTTTCTCTTTGTATTGCAATTTTGATCATTAACTACCACTAATTAGTAATTAGTCATAACTTACACAGACATACACACACACACACACACACACACACGCACGCACGCACGCACGCACGTATACCTATTACAAAAATATGTGCAATGGGTGTATTACAAAAAAAATTCTTCCCCTTTAATGATTCAAAATGTATTTGTAATATCCAATTTTTTTTCTTTTTAGCAAGTCACTTTCGAGCAAAATATATAATTCAAATCGATAAATTGGTTAACTTGCTTTTGTTGTTCATTTTTTTTTTTTTTTTGAACGACTAGACTCCTTTAACCCGTTGGTAAATTTATGATACTTAATAATATAATTGCATATTTAATCCATTCAAAATGTATAACTGTATTGTATTGAAATTCTTTTCAAAGTGGAACCGGTGTAATAAATAATAATGTTTAATAATTATTAAAATTTGGTATGATAATAATTATTATTGTAGTTTTAGTCGATTTTGAAGAAAGTTATTACATGACAATCCACTGACGGCAAAATGGACGTGTTCGGATTGTTGGCGCGGAAAAATGTCAATAAGGAAAAGCGAATTAATGCCATAAAAACCTTTTTTATCTGACCCTCTAAATAAAAAAAAAAAATTTAAAAAAGTAACAGCATTAATGTATTCGTTTTATACGCTTACCGTTTTTCTGCTAAACAATCTCAAAGTACGTACCGTACACATAATATATGAGTACACATATGTATAAAAAAACATAAACTGTACAAAAAAAAAAAAATAAAAAAAAAAATAATAATAATAAAACTTTACGCCCAGGTACCTACCCAAAATACAATATTACGATTCGTCCCGATGGCAGAGCACTCAGCTAGTGTCTTGGGTATTTTCGTTAATAATTTATTACATCGAACCTGTGTCTGCCTATGGATAAATATATAGACATCGTACGAAAAAAAAATAAATTCGGTTTTTCGTTTAAAGTTACAACCGACATTTTTACACTGGACTTTCTATTGTAATTCAGCCACTTCTCTTGGGAGCACGATGCGTATTTATACACGAGGTGACCAGAGAGCCAAAAGAATTCGTGGCGACGAAAAGTCAACGCAATCCCCCCAGAGATTTTATGTGCATACTACATAATACTACATAACTATTACTGTTGAATAATGTAAAATAATATTAATATAATATTCGTTGTAAAAAAATTGTTTACAATTTTGGAATGCGAACTTGAAGAATTTGGGGTTTTAAATTGTTTTTGTGTGTATGTGAAATATTTTAACGAATGAAAATAATTACTTTCAATTTTAATTAATTATACATTTTGTTTATTATTATTATTATTATTTATTGCAGAAAACGTCAATATGAACCACTTCAATTTAAGACCAAGATACTAGGAAAAATCAAGGTTTCTCGTATCGACTTTAGAGCTGAAGTTTTGACTTATAATTTTATATAATTATAAATTTATAATTAAATAAATGTTACCTAAATACTCAATAATAAACGCTAAGCTAACTTTCAAAACCTCATTACAGCTTTTTATGTTATTTGATTTTCAAAAAACACATTTTAAAATTATTTCATTAAATTAGTACAAAAATCATTGGTTTAAATATTTAATATTATACATTTTGTTATCGTCATTAATAAAAATTGACGTTTTTCAGAAAAAAATAATACCTATGTAAAAACAACCAGTGTTACATAAATATTTTTAAGCGACAAATAATCTGTACAAAAACATATTTTTCAAAACGGCAAATTATTGATTTGGGTATTACACGACGTTTTGCGTTTAAATTGAATCGTTCTGCATAAATAATAAAAATACGAGTAGATAATTGTCACGTGCACGGAAATGTGACACTGCATGCTATGTATCAAAACAAACGGAAATCGGTCGACGTTTATCTTTTTACGACCCCCGCAAACCTATATTTTTGTAATTTCGTGTCGGTGCGTCTTATCTAATAATAGCGTCGTACGAAAATAATTATGACTGACTAGTAATCTCCATCGATTTTCCGCCCTTACCGCTCTACCACTAGTACCACAGCGAACCTAATTACGTTAGATCCGATAGAGCGTCAATTTGATATTCAAACGTTTGAATATGATATTATATAATATAATATATTATATTATTATGTATTGTGCATAATAATATCATAATATAATGTGACGAACTGGCGATTGTACTGATGTAAACTCGCAATTTTCCTCCTTGATTTTTATGTAACTAATCCGTTGGTCAATCGAATTACAAAATACCGTTACAATAGAAACAATTCTGAAGTTTACATATTATAACAGTAATATAATAATAACAAAGTAACTAAAAGTAAATAACAATTATAATATGCGTTTATTACGCGTAGTTATTTATGTGAAGTCAGCTCTAGGAATTTTTATATGATAATATTATGTATACGGGATACATGCATAAAATATTACACAAGGTGATTCACTGAGAACGCGAACCCTGATTTTATCGTTTTAATGTATACAAACTCTAATATTTTTTTAATGTTTAAATATACTTGTACAACGAAGAATCTTAATAATAATATGCTTAATAATTCACAATTAAAAGGGAATAATTATCGTTAAAAAAAATTATTTTGTATCGCCATAATAAGAAACTCCTTACGGCACACAAAATTTAGATAATTATTTATACATGTGGTATTAAATAATCATAAATATTTCAAACATCAGAATTTGTACCAATGCATAATGTTAAAGGATTAAAGGAGGGTGAACGTGCACTTGATTAATCACCTTATAAAGCTATACCTACCGGAATGTAAATAAATATATGTTACATGGCAATTACGACGATACCGTCTCAAATCATAAAAAACGAACATTGTTTGAATAGGTACTCGTGTCCGTTTTGACTTAATTAGAATCTACGATATGATAGACATTATATTACATTAAGTTAAAATTGTTTGAATACATTTTTAATAATATAGCATAATAATAAATATTATACTCGGTAGTTTCAACAATGGACGTAGTATATACTATCTAGATTTCCGAGTTCAATTTAAAGTGTGCGATAAACATATATTTTATATCATTCTTTAGTTTTAATAACATACATTTTGGAGTTGTTATTTTTTCCTGGAAGAAATCTCAAATGCAAGACTGACAGGGCATTTAAGTTTCTTTGTGTTATTAATATAATTCTTCAACTTAGAAATAATGTGTTGTTCACTTTTAAATAAACTCATTTCGTACGCGCATAAAAATAATTTTGTTTAACATTTTGATAGTTTCGCTTGTGAAAATAATTTGGTAAAAAAAGTCTTTCTAGACAAAAAAAGAAAGCTTGTATTTGAGTGCGTTAGTAACACAATTTTATTTTCAGCTTATACGCATGCCGGAGAGTTTGTGTTACGTGAACTTAGAATAAAATATTTAAATCTACTGAGATGGATTCATAAGTACCCGAGGAAATATGTAAACGCTAACATTCCACAGGTTGATCATGTATAAGTTTACTCGCATTTTGCGAAGGATAATTTTATTAAAAAATACATTATATTATTTTATTCTAATATGATATGATTTTTATGCTCTAAGATATTGAAGAAAAACCATACCGCTGTGAAAGATTTTCATATGGTAATAAATTATTTGAGATATAATATTTACGTTTATACGTTTCATAATAATATTAGTGAATCATATTTTTATAAACGAAATATTGAGTAATTATGCTTATTATAAATAAATAAAAAAACACGGCAATTTGCTCTGCTGTAGAATATGTATATTTAATATTTCTCGTCATGACTTGTACATTTGAATTCAAGATAAATTATAGAATACGAAAAGCAATTCTAAGCATATATACGGCCTTGTTTATTAGTCTATATTTCCAAAGATATTATATTAGATTAAAATTTAATATATAAATATTGTATATTGTTATCAGTAATTTATTTTTTTACTAGAATGTAATACAATAAGTTAATTATTATTAATGGTTAAAATGTAGGATATTATTAATTTTTAAGTTAACATCTTTATGCCGTAGAACTATGTGAATACCCGAGTAGGCCAATGGCATAAATAGGTTGAAACTAATTAAAATTAATTTAGAAATTGAATTGTTCGTTGATAATATTATTTATTTGAATTAAGCAAAAGAAAAAACAACTAAAATCGTTGTTTTACGTAAAAATATTCAATTTTATCATAATTTGAATTTGATAAAGTCTATATAAACAAATCGTGTATATATTTTTAAGGATTGGTCTATGAATAACTTTTGAAGAACCTTTTATTGAATTGTAAAGCTTTAGTTACCAAAATGAAAAAAAAAATGTAATAAATTTACAGCTGAAAATTATTTGCGATTTTCGTGATTTATTTTTCTGTAGTTATTCTTTTTTGAATTATAACAAAAAAAAAAACATTCTATAAAAAGCTGGTGTTTTTTAAATATCTCTGTTTTTTTTTCCATAATATTTTTATGTTTTTCATTATATTTACTTATTTTTTTTACTTTTGACCCTTAAAATATAAACTAAATGCAATTTGCCACAATACACCCCCTCAATATTGCATATTATTGAAACATTTTTACAAAATAAAATGTGTCTGACACAAAACATTTTTTTTTTTTACAACACTTTTTAAAATCAATACATTCATCGTTCCGTTGAGAATTTAAAACTACATAAATATTAGGATAATATTTCATTAACTCTTGCAATTTTATTTGTACCATTGAATCTTTGTTTGCAATGCTTATTTTATTGTTTTATTGCAATCAAATATAGCATAATATTTAAAACTATGATTAATTAGTTCTTATAATTTTTTATAAATGACATTGTATAGTTTTCGTTTTTTTTTTATTTAATGATTTTTATATTATAATATGTAATTTAGAGGATCTAAATAGTTATGTATAATATGTATATAGCTACAACATTTAATTGATTTGTCTAATAAACATATTTTTTAATTGACCGCAGCCAAAAATGTTTATAAAGTACTTGTTCTTAAAGTGAAAGTTTAAGTTTTAAATTAAATTTATTGCTTGATGCTAACAATTAAACTTGATTATAATTAAATAGATTTATTTTGAAGTTGTATTGCATGGTCCTATAAACAAATAAATTAGTAATATACAAATATAACTAATAATAAATAATTGTTTCTTATAAATAATTTTCATTTTACAAACTTGATCCCAATTTAGATTCTGCCTTAAAATACTTTAATATTTTGACTTATTCAGAATACATTCATTCAACTTCAGTTTTAAATGATTTCATAACTGAAGTGTTATATTTTGTTCTTCACAGTTCACATTATTTGAAATATACGTACACCAAAGTTAAATCTAAGGAATACATTTTAAGTTCTATTTCTATAAATATAAAAAAATCTAACAATTTTTTATGAGCGTATAACATTTTGTATTTTTGTATAAAATATAACAAAAAAGGTATATTTTGAAAGAAATAACCTTCATTTTAATATTCTATTATCTCACTGCATAGGTACCGATCATAATTACACTTTAAGATGTACAGAGTTAGATGTACCTGGATTAATTTTACTTAAGGCAGTACCAATATTTTATAAGTCATTTACAGAACGATTTCCTCAAACTGAGTTTCGTTGATCATTAATTATAAATTGTATACATGTAGATGAATATATTTTAAATAATATGAAATTACATTATTTTTTAAATGGCATTTTCAAACTTTCCGAAAGTTAGTTAGATATAGGTATTATGTTATACACGTCAGTACGTCACGGCCTAAAGACTAAAAAAAAAAAATACATGCACAAGACCGACTTTTCCGGATTACACTTTCAAACTCGCTCTAAAGTTAGTCGTGTATACTGTTTAAATGTTAAACAAGTATATATATACTGTGTAATAATATATAATACGTCGTACCTATATGTGAATATTGTAAAATATATTTGAACTAAAATTATTATATTTAATATGTTTGGATAAATGGTATTATTAATGATGCGTATCTTAAAATTCATCTGCATGAAATTCGATAATTGATTATACTTAAATGTATTGTGATGGGTGTCTATTATGATGTCAATAATATTCTAATTGGATTTTACTAATAGAAATTATATTATTTATAGCACAGTTTGTGTACTTACGTAAACGAGTTATAAAACGTTGTATCGTTGATTAATTATTATTAATTTTAAGATAATTTGAATAAAATAAAAATAATTTAGGAATATTTAGTCAAATACGTTGAACCATTTTCGAGTATATTTTGTAAACACAGTAAATTAAAAAAAAAAAAAAAACAAAAAAAAATTTAATGACTTAGGTAAATCATTACTAATGAATTATGATCAATCAATACGTATTATTATGATATTTTAATGTAACTATATGCAATAGTATTCGTTTATTATTATTATTATTATTATTATTACTATAATAGTTCAATGATAATTTTTAATTAAATTGCATTAAAAATTATTATATCATCATCTACAGTTAATACAATTTTGACTGTAAACTTACTTATACATATTTTTTATTTAAAAATAGAAATGTTTTAATGTTTTATTTAATTTTTTGCTTATTGTGATATATTTTTTTTCTGTTTTACTATCAAATAAATTAAATATATGTATATATTTATTTAATATATTATTTAATATGATAGTAAGAAAATATTAGTTTATCAGAAGTAAATATACGACCGAGAGAATAGTTGTGGGTTCTCGTAAAAAAAAAAATGTATGCATTAATGGCATCTATAATTTTCTTTTTATTCTTTGTACACAGAATTATTATAGTATGAAAAATAATTTTCATCAAATCAGGTTATTATAACATTTCAGTTGATGGTTTATTCAATAATTGAATTAAATTGAAACACAGATCAAACAAACTTTCAACTTCAAAATAATTTGCTTATAATAGGTACATAACAACCTATATGAACTGTAACAACACATGTGGAAATCTTAATAAATTAAGTATGTGGTTCTCACTCCTCAGGTATGAAATAATTTCATTCCACCTCTGTTTGGCATTATTTAAACTTCGTAAATAGATGGCTTATCTACTCGTTCGAGTAGTGTCTTATTATTCTGTTTAAGTAGTTATACTTATTGAATAAAACATTTGTGTACGTTTATATTATTAAGCTTACTAAGACTTCGCATAACAGTAATCCCTTACAAGTCGACTTACAATAAGAATAACGGAATATGATGTTAATGTTATTGATATATTCATACTTGTATTTTATTATATACGGTTTGATAAAAGTCACGTCATATATATTTAAAACAGAATTATTAAAACGTGCAGAACAGGCTTTTTTAAAATATTTAAAAATTAAAAAAAAAAAAAACGTTATGTGGACATGATTATAAAAGTATGACGTGTGTTGTTATGCGCCTTCTTTCACAGCAATCAAATCCTCCTTCGAAAAAACACGCGTAACTGATATCGAAATACAAACAGAGCTAAAGTACACATTTATGAGTTTGAATGTTTGATAAACGTTAAACCAAACTTAATTTAATCACTTCGTAATAACAGTTATTTCAATGGGTTTGACGTCTTATATTATAATACGTATAACGATTATATTATGTCTTGCAAATATTATTTAAATATCACTTAATCCGTTCGTTGGATTTCAAAAAATGCAATCTATTCACTGGAAAAAATATTACGATTTAAATTTTTTTACATATCACAGTATAATATAATATACCTATTTCGTTACCAATTGATTTATTCGATTGGACAGTGTACCTATAAATTATATTAGAATATATACCTATTTACACACTCGAGTTCGTCGACAGTCATCGGAATAGCAGTGAATAATGTATAGTTCCATCATTGCGCACGATTTCCTTTACAGCCGTATATATATTATAGCTGATATGCTATAGACGATTGGTTATCAAGACGCACAGGGGCTATTTAGCGTTAGTTATTTTCAAACGGCGCACCGTTTAAAAGGGACGACGTGCTGTCGTATCATCGGGCGACACGAACACTCCATATACTTATATCGGCATATCGCAGACAGCGGATCGATAAATCCAACAAATTTACGAAAATTCGTCATACTGATGACAGCTATTTATTATTTATTACCGAGTAAACAAAAATAATAAACCAACTACTTTCTTCTACATGGGTTGGATTCTGATCGGAGGGGGGATGACGCGTGGGTGACAGAATCCCTTAAGCCTCAAAAGTATATAATAATTCCGTTGATGTTTTAAGGTGGCTCGTTACGAGACGACCCTTTTGGCGGCACTTTATCCCCGACACGACCGGGAAACCAACATTTTCCGAGGGATCAATAACCCTCCTTTGCCCACCCCCCTGGTCGGTCCGACTGGCGTTCTCACTAGGTTAATGTTTATCCGATTACCCCGTCCGGGTTTCGTTGTTTCCCACCGGAATTCTGAGTGAATTATCTTCCGGGGTTTGTTTTGCGCGCCCTTGCGGCGGCCACCGCCACCGGAATCCCGGGACTTTCCGTATATAAGACTCTACATAAGTCCTAGGATCCACTATCAACTCACCCAAAACCGTATTGCCTCTATCTTTCTCTTATGTATATATATATATTTTTTCTATAAAATAATAACTGCCTCACTACTCAATACGTCTTGATAGGTGATCTGACCATTCGAGATTTTATATACTTCAAAATAACCATTGTATTTATTTATTTTTTGGTTATATTTTTGTTAAATGAAATTTGTTTATGTTTGACAAACCAATAGTCCACCATATTTTAAACTATTGCCCATACAAAGAGCATAATCAACTCGCATGATCATAGACGTTTCCACGTATAGGGTATATTATAGATAATGACTCGACAGTAGGGTTAAAAAGCATGAGCAAAGTAACGGTAAATACGAATAAATACCAACTTAACCTCGATAATGACGTAATAAATGACAATTGAATAGTCAATACTATTATAGAATACAATAAAAATACAATACTGGCAATCGAATTTTGAATGAGAAACATCAAAATAATGACGTTATGTACTGACTTCAGAATCGAATCAGAAACATAACACTAGTAAGCAAAATGAAACAATTTGATTTCTTTTAAACTCACGAACCAACATTAAAATTCATTTACAGTGCATTTATTCATCGATAACACGGAATATCAGATATTGAATCAATTATCAAACACTCGCTTTCACAAAAACGAATTGATTTTCAACAAAGTGTTTAAGAATACATAATTCTATAAGAAAAACAAAATATTATCATATTAAAAATGTTTGTTGTTGATAAAAATACTAAAATTCTCAGATTTTAAATTCGAATGAACATTTTACAACTTTGTTTTTTTATTATACACAGCTCTTTACTATTAAAATATTTAACAAGTATTTATAACTGTATAAACCCTATGTAATATGAATATATGTACGACAACGTTAAAATTATTGATGTAGTTATTCGGCTTAATAAGTACAATAACTCATATAAAGCAATACAAGTTCAATATTTGTACAATCGCTGTGTAAAGTTGATTTAGTTATCTTAATAATTTAAAGGAATAATTTATCAGAATAAAATAAAAGTATATGGTTTTGGAAAAACGCGAATTGAAAATAATATTTAAGATTTTTTTTTGAAATATGACATCACGTAAATTTTTAGCTAAAATTGTTCGACGTTTATTATTGGCACGAAAATTATTGGTATATACCAAGGTCCGGCAACCTTTTTTGATGGAAGAGCTAAAAATTACAAAGTAATAAGTTTATAATACAATAAACTAATTGCTACTCTACAGATATAATAATTTATCGCTTGGTAACTGTAATCTATGCATATTTTTTTCAATTTCTGACTTCTGTCTTTGAATATTTTTTGCTGAAAGCAGTTTTTGGGATGCTAGATTTTGATTGATTTTTAAGTGATTTCTATTTTTTTCTATTTTAAGTAATTGAATATACCTCTATTCTAAATAAAAAGTTCAATTAGATCAACTGTAAATTAAGAAAAATTTACCCAAATCAATGTTAAAATAATAATAATAATTCCATAAATTTATTTTAGGAATAACTAGATTTCTTCTTTGACATATATACGATGCAAATGACTTATTTACGTAATTTTCTACTTTCAACGAGTTTAACGTAATATGTTATTAGTAATAAGAGTTTTTCGTTTCTTGAAAAATATTCTGTAGGTATCTAAAAGATTTTAAAATTATTTAATAACTTTTTTGTACATACCTATATAAGCTAAAGCAAGCAACATAATAATACGAATATACAATTTAAATTCAGAATATTCCTTATATCTTTTTGACAATCCTATTTTATATGGCACAATACACTTAGTTATAACTTATAAATGAAAAAATCAACCATTAATTGACACATTTGGAAATTCCAATTTAACTGCATTCATAGCAGTTTTTTTAAAAGTCCTACATCATATAATAAAAACCATAAGATTTAAATTTTTAAATTTATTTTTTTCTTATACGCATCTTCTTTTAATGTATCTGGTATTATGAAAAAAACGGAATGAATAACATTTTAATATTATACCATACGAACAGTGTATATGTTTTTTAACGGAGTAGGTGAACATGCATAAGTTCCATTTCAATATCTGTTATTACCACTGGCCATTAACGTCAAATTTGTCATGTCAAAAACAACAATATTTTTTTTTGTGTTTGATTTATTATCAAAAAGAAGAAATAAATCATCGTTTGTTTTTTTTTTTTAGCTCTTTTTAACTTGTTGTACTCTTCTTATTAAATTCATTACACTGGATAATTGAGCTGAAACCAATATGGGTATTTACAAGAAAAATCAATTAATACCTTTTTAATATTATTATATTAAATTATAAAATCTTTATTTATTTATTTTTTAACAAAAAAAAAAATGTTTAAATATTGTTAAAAATGATTACGGTGAAGGTTTAATCTTTGGATTACCCTAAACAATAAAGAGAGACTAATTTTTATCTTAATGGCAAGCGGGTAGCTTAGATTACTAAATATAGTGCAACAAAAATGTTATCAGATAATTTATTACGTCTATATTTTTATTTAATATTACGAATAATTATATTGATCGTACTATATGGCTAGACTTTATACTATTATTTAATTGATTCAGAAAATCTGTCATCTATCGATCACAACGTCTTTAATTATGTTAACTTATTATTCGTGAATTAAGAATTTAATTTATATATAAACAAAGAAAAATATAATTTTAAAGAAATGATAATAATTATATATTTATATTTCAATAACTTTTTGTGATTATTCATTATTATTATTATCTGTACTTGTTTTCTTAGCTTTCTATGTTTTTAATAACTCCGTGATTAGTCATTGTAGAACTTCGTGCATCATGTTTCATGTTATGAATAAATTGTTTCTACAATTTTAATTTGACCAATGTCTGTATTGCATTTGTGTTTGACAATTTTCATAATTTCTTAACCTTCAACTTGATCACAGCAACGGTAGTTATTGTTCTTGTATAAAATATATCTTTTGAAAGTTTTTTCCAATAAAACATACAGAGTTCATGTAGAACAAATTTTCCTCCTATTACTTTTTACACATTTTAGAAATTATATTTTAAAATTAAATATAATAATATGTAATGAAATATAGTTATGTATAACGTATTATAACGTGGGATGTGGATGTACACTGTCAAGCGAGATATTTTTACTGCCAATCAAATATCATACAAACAATTTGTAATCAATTTATTCAATTATCGTTGACTTATTTGATCGGGAATTTTATTTTTTTAGAAGATGGAAAATAACATCATTGTAATATATTGTATTTATTTTTTATATAAATTACATTTAAACATAATAATATAGTATACAATAATCATACTATAAATACGCGAGTTTTTGGGCGAGAAATTATGCACGCGTACAATTGTTGCATACCTAGAAGTCAGAAGTCTTAATAGAAACTGTTGTAATGATTTAAATCATTTTTCACATATTATAATATGATATACCTAACCCAAAAATCTGCTGCTAACTAGTAAATTAAATTTACCATTTGTATGTACTATTTACATTAAGATAAATTTATAAATTGATCAGTCTAGATTTTTGTTCTCTGAGTAATGGATTAATTAAGATTTAAATCACTAAACCGCTATTTTCTATTAAGTCTTCGAGGAGGTTTACTGAAATGGTGTCAAAGCCAAGAACGAAAGATAGTGGTTTGGAACGGTCTGATAATTAGGATCAAAGGTACTAGCTAATACCTACAGGATTTCGGCTATTTCTTCTCTATTAGTTTTTTTTTATTTTTGAATGTGTATTGATATAACAATATCTTTCCTGATGTGCATAGAAATGTTTTACAAACAATTATTTTTTTGTTTAAATAAAGTTCAATAAATGTAACAACTAAGTGTTATAATAATATTTATTTTACGTCTAGTTTAGTTACATGACTTGTAGGAGTCATGTGTTTTGTCGATCAATCCAGGTTAAATATAGTTGATTTATAATAAACCTAAATAATGAACACTAGACATTTTTGAAATTGTTAGGTTATCTAAATGTTTTAATCAATATATGATACGAGCAAACCTCTCATTAAAATACTAGACATTTAATGAGTTTATTTTTTTAGTAATTTACTCTGATGCTCATACATTGCATAATTACAACTAATGTTTGCGTTGTATTGTTATCCGTGACCAATGGGGTACAGATAAATTTGTGTATAAATTATAAACACTGAGTAGTTAATTAATGTTATTATTATTATTATTACTATGATCAATGTTTTTATTAAAATTTAAAATTAGTGGTAGATAATAATAATTAATAGTTAATACCTCTGCAGTCTACAAAGTCATTTCATTGACACAAATAAATACCAATGTGTTGTAGGTCATGTTATATTATAGATTGTTAGGTAAGATTAAATTTATATTGACTAATACAATATTTTATGAAATTAATTATTGTACTAAACATCATTAAGGTATATTTCTTTTGAATATTTATGAAATAATATTGTTTACGAAATACAAATTAAAATAGTATTAATTTTAACTGTGTATGTTTGGTTCTATTAGTTTTGTTTCCATAAGGACTATGATAGTTATTTTTATATAATTAATTATGTTAAAAACTTAATCTACAAAATATTACGTTTAAATTAAAAGGTATAAATAATCAGTTCAATTTAAAACTGACATGAAATACGCGTGTAAACATTAAATTATTTTATTCATGTATACATTTTGACACAATCAATATAAACTTGTTTAAAACAGCATAACTTACCTTCATTTTTGGAAGCTTCTTATCGTTTCTATACCACGTAATCGATGCTGGTGGTCTAGATCCAGCAGAATTGCACTGGATGTCGTATCTCCGGTCAGCTACCAAAACTTCGTCGATGGCAGAGAATGTTACTGTGAGCGGTGGCACTAAAATATATAACAAACAATTAAATTGTCTTACTATCTTATAAGATTAATTACTAATTCTGAATTAAACATATTTTGCGAAAATGAGTTTTCGATAGTTATAAATGTTATAATGATTAAGTATTATAGTGTTGTTGGAAATATGTTAAATGTATTTATTTATTCATAAAATATTCTATAGCCAGAAATAAATAGTAAATATTACTTAAAATTCTTACTTAGTAAGCCATTTTTAATTTATATAAGAAATTAGGAAATTGTATTATTGAGTACATTTTATAATTATCGTTAAATTGGTTGTATATAATAATTAATAGTCATTTTCCTGGCAGGGTATTATGTACAGATTTTCCATCATTGTATAACTAAAACTAAAAATAAAATGTCCATGAATATACTCATGGACAAATTTAGAGGGAAAAAATATTGAACCAATTATGATCATACAAGCACAACGATGTTCAATGCCTAGGTACTTCATATAAACATATTAAAGTTTAATTATTAAACTAACTATACCTAATGATTTAATTATTTACTATGTAATTGATTGTTATTATTTCTACAAAATTGCATATTAAAATGTACATAAATTTAATACTCTATGATAAATTATCAATTAAATGAAAATGCATCTACTGTTTGGATGAAATAATGAGTTAGCTATCAGAAGTTTATTTACTTTTCATCATGTTAGAAATATCAATCAAATAATTATTATAAAATAATCAATTTAATAACAAAAATGTATGATATTAAAAAAAAAAATTAACTATACAGAAAATTTAGTTTAAAATGATTGAAGTTTCAAACACTGTCATCAAAACAAAATATTATACATACTCATTTATTTAAATTTATTATTATTTATTAATTTATGTACTTAGGATTTAGAAAAAAAAATGAATTATAGTTTGAGTAAATATTTTATTACATTTTGCTTAAGTATTTTTATTTTTGTTAATATATATATTATATTTTTATTTTTCAATGTCCGTGCATCATGATCCACGAAGCTAGAAAATGTAGGTGCCTACTTATATTATTTCATATTACATTACACACGTATTGTTCAAATAGAATCATATATATTACATTATTTAAATTGATAATGAATCTGTCATTACACGGTATACTGGAGGAATAAAATACTGATTGAGTAGGTGATTCAAAAGACATATAATATACGGTAACATATATATGTATATGTAGTGCGCCTGTGTCGGATAAAAAGAATAATTTTCCCCGTAGGATCCATCTGCACAAGACGTATATGTACGTAAGCTGCAGGTATATATAAATATATTATATATATGTACACTTGGGGTTTAGAATTTTCCGTTATGAAAACTCCTGGAACCAAAGTGAAAAATATTACTTTGAATGCTTTCATGAAAAATCATTTTCCCCGCGAGATATCGAGTTTTTCAACTTGCCATAAATAATAAATTCGGTATACGGAAGCTGTGTTGGTACTTAAGTTAACACCATCTGACTGCCGAATTAAAAATTTCTAGCCAAACATTTCATCACCTTGTGAATTGGGATAATGGAATTTTCAATTACGCATATATATATATAATTATATATAATATGTGTGTGTGCAGCGTACATATGTGTATTGTTACCATTATGAATGTACTCGAAGTAAGTGTGAACTAAATTTCAAACTATAAGCTAGATTATCTTAAATGTTAATTCCATTTAAATGAGAAATAATTAAATTCGTCACGCTTGACTTCACTTGTAACCTTTTCCCTCAATGATTTTTCATAGTATTTCAATAATCAATTTATTATTAAATTAATATTCTTTATATATTTGTAGTACTATACTACGTGTCAACGTATACGCAATATTTTGTATAACATTGATTCTTCATTCAAAGGTCTCTATTTACTATTAAAAAAAAAAGGTTAAAGGTTACCCGAAAAGTTAAAAATAATAATAACAATAACAATGGAATAACATAACGATAAATGCATAATATATATATTAATATTATTTTTACCTTTATACACTGTAGTTTTAGTCGAATCTCAAGTACATAAAGAAAATATTACCTAATAAATGAAAAATTAGAAAAATATTTGGTGAAAATAAATTTTTAGCTCCGCTGGCGTGTGTAATGTAATATTGAATTAAAAAAAAAAAATGTTCAGATTAATAAACTAAGCTACTTAGAACTTCAAGATATAAACTAAATACCTCTTTATCGGAATATGATTTCCTAAAGAAAACACATTATTATATAGCTACAATATCTACTTGATTGCAATATTGACTAATCACAATGCAATACCTCAACATGGTTTTAATTAAATTAATTTTAAACATAAATTTACGCGATACACATGTGTAGTAGGTAACAAATTACACAATATTCACAGGCGATGAACAGATAAATTGTATTCAAATTATTAATTACACGCGTACACAAAAGGGGGCCTTTTAGTTTTATATTTGCATAATTGCTACACAATAGCACTGTGCACTTTTTATGTAATTATTAATAAGTTGATTTCGTTAATAAATTATTTTGTTTATTTATACTCATAACTCAGTGACCACTGTCATTGACTTGTTTTATGCATAACGCTATGCTATAAAAATAACTTTTTTTTTTAATCATAATTATTATAAACGATTTATTTTTTTGTACAATAAAGGGCAGTCATCACTCGAAAGTGAAAGTGAAATAAACCGAAGTTTATTTCTAAAAACTTAGTTGAACTATATAACGTGTACCTAAAATATAAAGTATATATGTAGTAGCTACTGTTAATAATAATAGATTCAGGTACGAAAACCATATAATACGCTCAAGGCAGATACATTTATTTTTTTTTTAGTTATGTAAAAGGCAACGCATCCTTACAAAATATATTATTATCTCTGGCACATAGGTTTATCTCTGTCGTAACATTTTGGAAAAAACATAATAAATATTTAACATTCAAACCATAAAACTAACAAAAAAGTTGTAAAGTTACGAGATTTTTTATAAATGTCATAAAATAAAATATGTAAAACGCGAAAACTAATCATATAACTATTTTTATTCAATTAATTATTATAACATTTTTTAAATATTAATTTTTAAATAATTCCATAACTTTAATAATTTTTATTGTATAAAAAGTGTTGTTTTACTAATGCCGAATGGACGACATTTATTATCGTTATATTATAATAATCGATGAGGGTCAGACGTCTTCAATTAATAGTTACAAAATGCAAACACGCATGTTCATCTTTACGTTTCTGGTTTTCAGGGTTATTATGTTGGTCACTATGTTTTAGTGAGATACAATATTTTAAGTGGTACTATAATGTAACACGGATATACGTATAATATACTCTAATTCATTGCTTTTAACGAAAATTGACTATTTAATGTACACGTTTACGTGAGTGCATAATCAGTATCAAAACCACTAACATTAGCATACATAATAATATATTCATTAACTAATCACCAAGGAAATGTTTACAACATATACCTAATCTATTTTAGTCAAAATATAATGTTCAGAATTTGTTTTATTTTAAAGCTGAGTGATTTAAATCTTTTGTTTTTACTATTAATTAATTTAGAAGATTACACCGAAAATATTTGCATGAGAACAGAACACCCCAAAGTTATTTCAGATTAGATTATGAAAAAGTTACAAATATTTCTGATTGATAATCATTAAACAGTTTTTTATTATATTGACTATACAAAAAACAAAATAATATATTTATGTATCGTATCTACTATTTGTGATATGGAGTTTAAAGAAGTATAAGAAAAAAGATTAAATGAATCATCAGTAGTAGTATTTACTATAAAGGAACTTAATCATGAAAAAAAAAATAGATAATATTATACTTTAAAAGTAAATTAGATTAACATATCAATATATCATACTTAGTAAAACAATCCTTAGTTTAATACAATCAACAATTTAAAGTAGAACAGAGTATTATAGTATTTCTAGTGATTCTCTTTTGAATGAAGCGTTAAGTTTTCCTTTTTATACACATATATTTCATTAACAATTATTATTGTATAAACATCTTTACAAAACCCAAATTTTTCTATAAATATAGGTATATTGTTATTGTATAAACATTTTATATGTTTCTACCTTTATCGAAGTACTCATTATTATTTTGAGAAAAAATATAAATAAAATGCACTTGTTACCAAATGAATAACAATTACAATCATTATAATTTAGTTTATAAATAATTAACACATTTTAAAGGAGACGGATAAAATAATATAGTAATTATTATTGTTATAAATTAATACTTTTATTTAAGTATACAATATATATAATATATATCTATATTGAATGGAAAGATAATATTATTGATTTAACAATAAGAGTGTAATTCATTTTTATGAAGACACGTTTTGACTTTTAAGAATTAAAATTTATTGATAATTCAATAAAAAAAAGTAAACAATTATGTTAAATTTCTTTTGGTAAAAAAATCCGAAAAAATATATAATATATATAATATTATATTATGTTATTGCGAATATAACACGTTTACAATAATTCTACATTGAATAACAATTAAAGCATATAACAATAATAAACAAGGATAATACCTAGTGGATAATGCTATTGAAGTACCTACCTATACAACTTTGATTCACTAGCATAATCGTAAAACCAATATACTTAACGTCTAAACTGTATTTATAAAATGGCTAGACACGAAATATTAAATCGATAGCGAATATTCAAAACAGTTAATCATAATATTAATTATAGAGTACCTAACCCTTATATATTGTCAATAACATTAGTAAATGTCTTATTTATTCTGTGCATTATTAAATCAGTACTCTGCGAATTTACATTAACCTAAAAAATTTAATTGAGAGTATAATAATTAACGGAATATTTCCAAGTTAGCATATATATCATAATATTATGTATATATTTCTACGAGTTCAAACAGCATACATGAGGACATACTTACTATAATCTTGGTAAGTTTCTCATTAATGTGTCAGGTGGTCCGATTATTCTTTATTAAAACAAAATACATTATTAAGCGCGCCATGTGCTAAGCGCAATGTTGGACGAGAGGGTATACACGCGATGGCTGTCGTTTATCATACAGTTGGCGAACACAAAATTAACACAAATACTATTATTATGATAGCAATATTGTATGAATTTCATTAAAGTAATAACAAACAGTACTTAAAAATATAATTATATATAAGGAATTATTAAATGAATAATAACGAGAAAAGAACATTTTGTTTATTTATTTATTTTGTATTACTCACGGTTGAATGATATAAAACGTCTAAATAACGGTTTTCCATAGATATTTTTGGTTTTGATCGATTAAAAAGGAACAATACGGTGAGACGGTAGCCATCATATAAATATAACATAGAGTGTATTTTTTTTTATTTTCACTTCGTGACTTTTCGCACATTGCCCTTTGTTGTTTATTGGGCCGTCGGCGGACCACAAATAATCAGACACACTTTGGTCAGAGTGGGCGTCGAAAAAAAAATTCTTTTTACACAAAAACTACCACCCGAACCGATGTAATAGTAGTCGGATGAAAAAAAAAAACGAAACACCAATGCCTTTTATTTCACATTATATTTTTCATCAAGGAACTTAATTTTTTTTTTCTTGTACACACGATTACGAATAGTAATTACGTGGTAAATGTAAATTGCAGGTTGTGAGATAGAAAAAGATGAATAAAGAGAGAAAGTGAGAGAAAGGAAAGTAAAAAGATAAAAAGGGACAGAGATAATGGATTCACGAAAGGCTAATAAAGTTCGTTATTTTTTTTTTTTAGTGTTTCTTTTTTCTCCTGCTTAATTCTGACGTCCAATTAAGACCGTTAGATCGACGACCTTGCCGACCCTTGCAGGGCGTCCATCAGCTATAATACATATATACCCGCATACATCACCGGTAGACACATCTGTATATAAATAATTATATCCGCTGGGTTTTAATTAACCACCCATCCTTTCTTCTCTAGCGATCAACTTGATAACGGTAGAAAAAAATTCGGATGACCTTCTTTAGTTTGTTTTTGTATTTTATTGTTGGCAACAATAATATATACCATTTTTCAGATCTAACGAGGATGAAATGAAAAAATACAACATTCCGGGGAACCTATAGTGTATGAAATAACCAGCCCCGATTGCCAAAGATAAAACGCTATTTTCTCAGGAGAACCGGACTGACTTTATATATTTATGTACATTTTCCTGTTGTAAAGCACAGTTTTTTCAAAACCTACTTATTATTTATTTTGCCTCGCATAATAACAATTAATCATACAAAATAGCATGAAAAAATGAAATAACACGTTTTGTCAATGCTTAAGATAAATAAAAAAAAGATACATGGTGTAATATGTAATGTGTACAATCTACTCACATCTAAGGTCCAACACGACTGATGCTTGCCGGGGATCCATTAGCTTCGTGTTTGATGCCCGACACGTGAATACGGAACCGAAGTCCTGGCGACTGACAGACGGCCAGTGCAGCCTGTTCTCCATCGCGTTTATCGCGGCATGTTCACACTCGTCGTCCACCACTTGGTTGTTTTTCAGCCACACGACTGATGGTGGAGGATTACCTAAAAAATAATAACGATCTTTATAATCAAACTGCATTTTTTTTTTGTAGTCTATCATATCATTGTTAACATTTCACATTTCTATTCAATTACAAATTATAACGTGTCTTGTACAAAGAAAAACCATACTTTTAGTTGATGTGATGTGCTTATTATCTACATTTTCATATTCTTATCAAATTATACGGAGTATTATTTTAATATGTTTATAATTTTCTATGCAAAATGATTAGAATTATTATTCAATGATTATTATTTTAATAGGCATTTTTAGGAAGTGTATCCGTGGCTTAACGTGTATACATATTGTATTTTTGTTAAAGTTATTAGGATGCATTACGAATATCACTAATACCTTTGAAAGTTGACATACATGTTTATAAACGTAATGTTTGACAACCATTCATGTGACTTTGAGAAATGATTAATAAAAATAAATAATTTTATATTATGGTTACATATACCTAATACGAGTATAATCAAAACTAAAAAAAATCATTAGAAATCAAATATAATACAAAGGGATTAATTATTATGATATATTATTCAAATAAATTATCTACATATATTTTTTCTTTTGCAACAATGTACATTAAATTCTATCAATGAATATATCAATAATATAATTAATAAAATAAAACAACTTTAAAAATGTAATTTAACAACTGTATAAATGTTATAAGTTATAACAAAATATTTGAAAAATCTATAAACACTTAATTTTTATTAAGCATTTTAAAAGATAATTTTATTTATTCTTGAATTATAAAAAAATAACATATCATGATGATCTACAAAAAATATACTGTATCATACTTAAGAAATATTCTGACGTATCATCGCTTTTAACTCGATTATAACAGTAACACATTACTCTGCGTTGAGTTATGTCAAGCCTGACCATCACTAATCATCCTTATTTGGTCCTACTTCAAAAATTATGCAAAATATATTAACAATGGTTTAATTACAACAATAAAAGTATTTGTTTGTTTAGTACCATGAAGATATGGAGAAAATATTTAGCAATATTTTAATACATTCAAGTAAATAAAATACACGTCAAAGATACTAATCATGATTCATGACGGTACAAATACATTAGTTCTATACAAAGTTAAAAATAATTCTGATTCCTAATTAATCGTATGAAATTTATTTAATTTTCTAAAATACTATGTTACTTTTAAAAAATTAACTTCACAAGTCCATATTCTAAATGTATTCTCAATAAACTTTCATTCCAAAATGTTTGATTATTTCCATTTAAAAATTGTTGTATATACACGAAACAAAATTACCCTCACCATAATTTTAGGAACTCCCTAGAGAATACTTTTTATTAAACTATACTTTAGTATATTTTTCTTTGCCTTTATATGCATTTTGTTCTGGTACAACTATTTTATTTAAAAATTTTTGAATACTGTATTGTGAATGGTTTTTTTAACTTACATTTTATTATTAAGATCCTTATAGTTACTTGAACAACACATATAGTATCTAATAATTCAAAGTAGTTATATATAAAAAAAAAAAAACAGTCAAATGCAAACATTTTAATCATACGTTGTAAAATACCTATATAAATATTCAGTTTCCATTATTATTTTTATTACACTAATAAATAGTATTTACTATTTATATTTTAAAATATTAAATTAAAGTAAATTATAAAGTATAATGTGTATTTTTAATTATTTTACCATGCGGTGTTTCGTTTAATATACAATATCAATAATGTCTATACGCTGATACTGACATAATAAATTCGCTGACTTTAATATTATTTTAATATTAAATATGAATGATAGTGACAGTTAAAATATTTATAATAATAGTAGTAGTAGTAGTAGTAGTTAAATAATAATTGTTCACTGTTTATTTACTTATTGTTAAAACATTTTGTATAAAGGTAATAAGTATAAAATATAATATATTCTGGACTACATAAACCAAATGGATTGTTGATAGAATCGACAACTAACCTTTCTATCTCTCTCTCTATGTATACATATATATGTATACATATATATTATATATAAATATATATATGTATGTATGTTTACGGGTTGGTTACGGTAGAGTATTGAAAAGTGAAATAAAATAAAAATAAAACCTTTTTTTTTCTTCTAAAAGGAGAAGATTACGGTTCCACGTGTCTCAGCTGTTGCCACCGACTTAATTTCGATCGGGCAAATAAATCGTTGAATTAATATCGGCGATGGAATGGTGTATATATAGTTGTGAGGGCAGGGTGTGACAGAATTGAAGAGAAATCAATGAAGTTCAATATTGAAAAGACCCTAGAAATTGAGTATTTAGCTTGGACCCTCTGTGCTTTATAAATTAAACGCAATTTATTCGGACAGGTGATATAAACATTATTTTTTTAGCAATATACTATTATTCACAACGCCTAATAAATTATTTTTTATCTTCCTAGTATTCATTGATGCTTTTCCTCAATTTTTTTCCGTGGAAGAATATATAGAAATGGTGATAGTGTATATCCCGCGATGTCACAAAAATAAAAATGAATAATCTCCTGGTGTTGTTTTTAGCAAATCTTTTACGCAATACCATGTAATTAGGTAGGTCCCTCTAATAACAACTTTACTCAAATTCAATAACCAATACAATACAACGTTAACTTCATCAAACACTCGCGTGTGCGTGTATGCTAATGCTTTCGCCGTTTCAATGGAATGTATAATATGTTACATATCGTTATAAATTCGTTTGTATTATTCTTATTATTCATATTTATACCATACATTCAGAGAACCGATGGAGATAAACTGGTTACGTGATAATAGGTTTATAATATTTAAGACAAATATACATATAATACACCCTGAAAAATAATTCAATTTTATTCCATCGAGAAAACATTACTAGCTACACTTTGCCAGTTTAATCTAACACGCAAGTATAAGACACAAGTAATAATACAGAAAGCAATATAATATAAAAAAAATTGCAAGGCGGTGGCATGTCCGTTGTCAAGCTATCGTTTAATTAATGGACTGCGCAGTGCGCACTGCCACAATAATACAGCACGTACGGTAACGGCCTGTAGCTTGGCCAGGTTTAAGTAAGGCTACAATACGGTTCTGTAAAAAATGCTAAAATCTTAGTAACTATTTATGTACATACACAATTATTTAAAACATTAAATTTTTATGCACACGATTTTGCATTGCATTTTTAAACACTTTTAAACAGATATATTATTAAAATATACATTTCGCTTTGTAAAATAGGCCTGTAATACTACAATTGCCGTTTTTAAAGTCCAACTTCTGCAGTTCAACGCGCAAAAATTTTTCATTTGGGAAATTAGAATCACACGGTTCACCATTATAATATAGAAAACATATAGAATATTATAAATTATGTTACTGCATGTCTTTTGTAATATAAGAGTTTATATCCAGATATCATCGAACCGGCTGTAGATTAAGAAACCACAACAAATAATCCTAATTGGTTCTGAAAACTGAAATATTTCAATGAAAATAGTGCATTTATAAATAATCACAACTAGAATTAGAATAATATGTGTTTGATTTATAATTTTAATAATAATAACTTTTATATGATTAATATACTTATTTAACTATAAAAAAAAATGATAAAAATTGTTTAAGGAGAATTTTTTATTTTACATTTAAATGTATCTAAAAAAAAATAAACTCTGAAGCTAAAAATCAAACTATTTTTAATGTTCCCAGAGGTGGTGAAATATAAAAAAAAATATTTTAATACAATGATTTTAAATATTAATGAAATGCTAGTTATTTCACAGGTAATTAATTTTATTTTGTTTTATTAGGTAAATACAAACTTTAAGTTAATTTGTACAATAAGCATTTTAGACGAACTTGCACGGCTGTAACGTTAGATAGCGTGAACGGATAAATCATTCATTGATGCCACTCCACGGTTTGAGAAGACGCAGGTAAGTATTATTTTTTTATTTTTTTATTGAAAACATACACTTATAACAAACAAATGTGTAATATAAAATATGTTTTGAAATATAAACCGAATATTATAAAGCAAATTATTATGTCCTCGAATTGAACTAGATTTTAAATGACGCGTACCTACCATAATATATGCCACACAAATTTTCAATTTCGTTAAGTCGCTAACATTGAACTAATGACAGATATTTTCGAGTGGCCTGTTGACGAATATTTTTAAAGTAAAGAAGACTCCGACACGTCTTCAAATGACACGTACTCAAGACACTCGACCGCGCTGGGTGAATAATAGAGCAGAACAACAACAGACATAAATTCTTGGTCGGCGAAGGAGAAGGCGGCGGGGCGGTTGCGGGGATCGTCTGGGAGAGGTGTCACGAGAGGCGCGTCCAAAGGTCTACGCCACTACACAACGGTATTACACGACGTGGACGAAAGCTTAGGTCGGGTTTAGTGAGCACATCTCGCTCTTTCGATCGACAAATTTATATGTGACGTCTATACGCGGCGGAACGACTCGATCGTTAAACACGGCGGCGGCCGTGACCAATTCTCGTGAGAGCCGGGAAGAAAAAATAATAGCTATACCTATTATATTATTGTACATTATACCGGAGAGTTATTTTTTCGTTGTTACTGTCGTTGCTCTCGGGAGACCGTATACTTACTATACACTGCAGAGGTACTATATACGCGATGCGCAAAATAATACTGCGTTATGCGTTGAGAATATTTGGGCATTGTTTAACGGATGGTTTTGTTTTACGACTACCACGGACCAATGTGAATTATTATTATTATTATTCCGTCCCGAAAAAGCGATATTAATATTATCGGGGAAACGGTTATCGCGAAATGTATTTACAAAAATCACAAACGATCGAAGGTTATGATATTATACAAATATATATATATTTTAAAGGTCTGCTAACAGAACTATATTATATTGTGGAACGTTTATCAGTTAGATTCAGTGGACGGTTATGTAGAAAATAAAACTATTACAAAAATAATATGTTTGCCCAGATGATGATAATTGTTTTATTAGAGTAAAATAATAATAAGTATAATATCGACAAAAAATGCAAATAGATAGGATAATTTGTCGGTGAATTCAGCACGACAATTATTAATACACAATTATATGATATTATACTACGCAGTACATAGGTACCGAAAAAAAAAAAAAACTTTTTGTCTAATAATATTCGCTAATTTCCCCGGCCAACTATTTAAGATGTATTTCACTATTAGAGTTATAACTCGAAGAAATTAAATAGAAATCACTTTACCTATAATAGCCAATAATAACATATCAGTGCAACAAAAATGATTTGTTTCCCTAAACAATATTATATAGAATTAAGTTAAATTAAAAAAGTTTCTTTTGACTTAAGTAAAGTATAATTAATTAGCCCATCGCTTACTCTAAGTTTTAATTAAAAGAACGATAACGGGCTAAAATTAATTATTGATCAAAACGTCGTATCAAAATAATATCATATTATTCGAATGACCAAAATGATGTACCTTTAGAGTAAATCCATATAATACATGTATAGGTTATATACGGTTATAGTTACGTACCTGCTGGGTGTTTGGGTCTTATGATTTAAGCGTATGCAATAAAACAATGCATAATAATGTTGTGCATTGGATTTGAATAGTTATATAAGACAAAGTTTCAGGAGAGGGATTAAATAATAGTAAATCGTGTTACCGATCTTTTTGTTTTTTCATTAAACTCAACAGTAAAAATGAAAATAATAAAAAAATAAAAATAAAAATATGGATAATAAGATTAAAAAAAAAATGGTGATTCATAGAAATATAATAATATGTTATACGAAATAAAACATTAGCAGTACCTAATCGAAAATAGCATGAATAATATGTATTATATAATATAGTAAAACATAAAAAAGCTCATAAAATAGTTTTCGTAATAATGTTTGTAGGTACAGTATATTGAGAAGACAGTTTAGTAATGTTCTAGTCAAACGCCAAGCACTTTTAAAATGTTCTTTTTTTATTATTTAAAATTTAACGATTATTGTTTTATTTGATATTTTTTTGTTTAAATAAAAATATAATGCGCGCTTAAGTTGTTTTATTTTGACATTTACATCAGAAAACGACAGGCCATTAATAGTTGATGGATGTTGTTTAATACAAGTTAAGATCATTTTCAAAATCCAATGTCAATCGTCATTGTTTTAATATGTATAATATATTAATATGACAATAAATTATGTACGTTAAAAATGTAAACGAAAGATATTTATAATAAATTAGTGTTATTCATATAAAATATACATTTTGTTTTTGTGAATAAACAACCAAAAGTGTTAAGTACAAAGTCGAAAGCATCTTTATTATTGAAAAAAATATATACTATAGTATGAGTTATTAATGCGTATCCAAATATTTTTTTTCCTGAAATTGTAATTTGTTAATTAAAAATAATTGGGTTAAACAAATGGTTTATTTCATTTTAATATTGTCAGTGATAATTCATTAAATAAGTATATATTAAAATTAAATAAAGATATCTTCAAGTTTTTTAATAATTTATCATTATATTAAATTATATTTCATGACATTTTTTATAAAAAAAAATACCAAAATCCAAAAATGTTATAACTTAAATGAATAATATGTACATAAACAACTATAAATATGAAAAACAAATAATATAAATATTACAATCAACAGTTAATTTTTTAATTCAACATTTCCTAACATTTCCTAAGTATTAAAAAAAATAATAATACACATAATATGTATATTGGGTATATTATATATATTAGGAAAGCTTTACTCGCTGCTCTATGGTCTGTGATCGTTAATTATTTCGGGTATTTTTACCAAAATATTGTTTTTATTTCAAAATTCATAACTGTCATTTTTTTTTTTTAATTTTCATTTATTTATTGATTGCTAATATTGCTATGACAACTATATAACACTAAATAATATTTTAAGAACATTTTTATTTAATAGAGAGATAATAATATTATTATATTATTATTATTATTGAACAAGCTTATAATTTATTTATTATACATTTTTTAAATTCATTTACTTGAAGTTTGTTTCCGTTAACATTAAAAATATTTTAATTTACACTCATTATGAAGTAAAATTATATTAAATTAAAACACTTAAAAATTGAAAAGTTTGGTTATTAGTTTTACAAACAAACAAGTTAAGTTTATATAATTTAGGGAAAAGCAAGGATTGAAGTATGCTAATAGTATAAAATAATGTTTATTTTTTTAATATTTTTTAACACAGATAATATAATTCTTTAAAAGCTTGATTTAGACTATTTAATTTATTTATTCTTATATGATAAATTTTCTACCTAGCATTTAACAACAATAAAAAATAGATCAATAAAAATTATTTTTTGAATTAAAGTATTATTTATATTTGTATTCAAATTATTACATATTTAAATATAAATATATATATATATGAATTTTGTTCGTTTTAAGTCAGACCTATATTGAGAAAATAATTGATTTTCTATTCGACTGACTAATTAAAAATAAACAAATAAGCCCAATATGAAGTAGCTATAATATTTTAAAATTTCAAACTCATAATGTAGTCTAACATTCGCTAGAAAAATTGTAAAACACCACAAGAAAACGTTACGTTTTTGGGTTTATAGAGTATTACATAATATTTGAAATTAAAAAAGTTATAATTGTACATAAATACGTGTTTCTTATTTCAAATGTGTTAGTAAAAAACACTTCATTAATATTTTCGATTTATATTTCAAACCTATTTTTACAAAACTATATATTTTGAGTAGTGGTAGTGATTTTCTATATTATGTGTGATAGATGAACTGTTGAAGGGTCATTCCAATCTCAACGAATCTATGTACATTGTACAGAAACAATTTTGTCTATATTAGTTTTAGTAAATATTAAAAAAAACCATAATTGCCCAATTTTTTTTTTTTTTGCATTTCATGCATTTACTTACATATTATAATATACTATATTATGTATCTATCTCAGCAGTTAAATTCAATTTGAATTCATTTTTTATTAAGCCTAATGTTTTTATATTTATTTATTTTATTTTGATATAATCTTTTATATTAGCCATACAATTGGTAAGGAATTCTTTAATTTTATTCTATTTAGACAATTTAATTTATTTTTTACTTTGTTTTTCGATTAAACTAATGTCTACATCAATAATATCATAATACGAATTTAAATATAAAAGTATCTACAATTATTTTATCATTCTTAGTACTTAAAAATGCGTAAAGTAATAGTTGAATGCGATAATCAATTTTTTCCAAGTATACATGTAAATTTCCAGAATGCATTTAAAGTTTCAGAATATAAAAATATTATTATTAAACATAACTAAGCGAACAGTAAATTAATTTAGCATATTTTTTTTGAAATTGTAACAAAGAAAAATATTAACTTATGTATCTACGTATATGAAACTCATCGATAGATTCATTAGATTCATTTACGTGTAAGATGGAATTTACAATAAAGTAACAATAATAGGAAATACAATTAAAAATAAAAGCTTCTGGTATGAAAAAAAAAATAGTTACATTATAATGAACTAAATGCTTCATTGTATTCAAACGGATATTTCACCGTAAATCTATAAAGAGACACTGAGATTAATTTACAACCGCCTGGCGTATACAATTAAATAAAACATTTTAAGAGCTGTGATTTCTTTCCACGAATTTATTCCCTAGAGATAAAGATAATATATTTTACGGATTAATACGTTTTAAATATATAATATTCAAAATATAAGTGTATAAATGTGTCACTATAATTAATGTTTTTTTTTTACATATTATTTAATAACTATCTCAATTTTTTTTTTTATTTAAACTCATAAATATTATTCATCTGATACTATCGATTACTTTATTTTTAGTTGAAAAAAAAATAAAATCATGCTGTATCGACAATCTGATAGAGCTAAGGGTACAAATTGTTATGCCGTTTTCGTTTTTGATTTTGTGGCTGTTGTAAAATTAAATTCATTAAACAAAGAAATAAAATAAAAATATTAATCGTAATAATATAAAAATAAATGTCTATTATCTTCGTCCGTTTCACCCCCCCCCCACAATCAACACATATTACAAACGCAGATAAAAATAAATATAAACTTTGATTTGTTTGGTACTTTTACCATAAGGACTCTATTTTCATCGATAATGACGATATCAATATTCAATGGTTCTCCTAAAACTCTAAATCAGGGGCAACAAAATTTCATCACTCCACAACCCCTATTTTTTATTGATATCGATCCCAATAGAAGTGATAGTGATATTTTTTCCATCACCTTTTTTTACAGAAGTATATCAAAGTAATTCAGCCCTACGAAAAGAAGAAGTTACTATTGTAGTATCAAAATGTTCAACCAATGTCCATTCCTGAGCTTAATGTGCAATGTGCATATTATATTCCCATGTGTGTTAAATGTAGAAAAAAATCATAGATCCGTCAACACACAAAAACACTGGATCTTCCAGGAAAAATAGATTCTCTACAAAGGATCAAATTCTGTCAACTACAAAAGATGTTCAATATACAAATAACTGACCATCAAACACAAAAACATTTCAGACCAAAAACATCAACAACCACCCCCCCCTCCATCCAATTCTGAACATATAACCGTTCAATAACCGTCAACTGAAAATCTCACGTATAATTCATATACAAATGTAACAGTGGGTAGCCAATTATTCAAACTAAATCTTACTTCTATTAACAATAATGCAATTTCATTTTTCAAATTATTTGATAAATTTAAATTTAGTTAAAATCAATATTTATATCTCTACCACACTACGTATCACGATTCCTTAAATTAAGTTTAAATAGGTTTTTTTTTTTCATTATAATGTTATTTTTTATTTGGTATGTTAATATGTATAAATTATAAAGTTTTGGATTTTTTTTGATAAAATATAATATTATTATATACACATAGTACTAGAGGAAATTAAATACAACACCGTATTATAGTAATCACCCGTTTTATTGGATTGCGATTATTCGTATGTTCTTATGTAAGTAGTTGAATTATTTTTCCCATAATGTCATGAACCGTTTAAGCTACAATAAGTATGTAATTTACATTTGATTGCATTCTAGAATCTGTGTTTTGGGTCCTATTATAAAGATAACATCTGTAGACAAAACGTTGAAAATCGTACATAACCTAACCGTAGTGACTTTTTAAAATAAAGTCTATATTTGTATTTTAAATAAACGTCACTGAACATTTTATGACTTTACATGTCGTACATGCGTCCATACATAACAAAATAAAATATTATATATAGGTACGTCGTTAAATCCACGTGGGAATCGACTATTATACGAGTTTTTAAATTTAATTTAGATGCGAATATTTTTTCTTTTTTCATTTAAGCACTGGACATTTTTTAATCACCTCATTCTCTGGTGTTCAACTTTTTAATTGAATTTAACAAGTATATAAACCAAAATAATACAGACCAAAAAAATATATTAAATTGAATGCAATGTTTGCATGACGCACCAGAGCGGCGAAGTTAGTTTAGTTCGAACCGCGTTACAATATGATCGGATAGTGATAATTTTAAGTTGAAAAAGAATATCATGCTCAATGTACATGTTAATTGACCTCTGTGAATATTGAGTATAAAATTAAATTACTACGACCCTTTTCAATAACAATGTTAATCCCAAGTTCTTCCAATTAAATATTTAAAAAACTATAAATGTTTTTTTTTAATTATAATTATTAAGCTTAAATAACAATTTTAATGATTTGATTATATTATATTATTCATCACAGTATTTTTGAGTACATTTAAATCATAAAAACGGTATTATTGTTACATAAAAAATACATTAATAATTATTATCGTCAGTTATATTTACGATTAATAAATTACTAGATTACAATAAATATTTTCATCTAAATATACATATAAATAATACATATAATATATAATAAATTATATTATATACACATTATGTATAAACATATGTATTAATATTATATTTTTGTCCATACATTATAATTATTCCTTAATTCCCATTACGTTTAGTTTTAATCTAACAATGTACATATTATATTATTTTGTTTATAAACTTATAAACGATTAAAATATAAATAATTTTCATTAACAATAGTCATATTTAAATTAATATTTATTTGAATTTGATGGCATATTGATTTATAAATATTTATTTGTGTGTAAAACTCAATAATTTTCAATAAAACTAGTATTAAATTATAAAAAAAACTATTAAAATAGTTCTTTGATCTGAATGATCTGATGCATAAAGAGAAACAAAATATAAATGACGTATATAACCCAACAAAATTATAAAAAAAAATATGTTTATACTTTATATTTAATAATACAAATAGGAAAGTAGGTAACCGCTGTGCAGTACATTTTGTTGGATTTGAGCTATCTTTGTCATTGAGTAAGTCACTGTAATATATGTGAAATATTTTAAATTAATTTAAAAATCATTGAATACGAAACACGTCTCTAAACGTATAGACGATCTGTAAACCTATGTTATTAAGTTTATATTATCATATATTAGTATATTGTTATTATAGTAAAATAAATAGACAAATAGTTTAAGATTAACCTAAATATTTTGAAAATCAAATATAATAATATATGTAAAAATTACAAATCCCGCAAATATATTTTAATTCTAACAATATCTATTCAAATTTAAGATTTAATTATCTTTGAAATGTAGATTCTTAGAATCTTAAATGTTGAAGTAAATTCTCTACTAAAAAATATAATTACTAACGAAAAACAACATTGTAAGACAAATGATTCTTTTTATCCATTAAGAAACGAAAAATAGAACGTAAATCATTATAGATATATTATTAAAAATTATAAATAAAATCAGAACGTTTGAAAAAAAGTTATTTTAATTGAAAAAAGTTTAATGGGATTTTTAATCTAAATGATTAAATTTCTGTTTAAATTTATGAAAATGTTTTAATCAGAATTAAACTTTTGATAGAACAAGGTGGCTTTGACATTAAATTAGAAAATTATTTTTTTTAATTATATACTAATTTTTATTAAACAAAAAATTAAAAATTATTTTTCATTAAAAAAATAAACATGAGTTTTTTATTGGATAACACGTTTTATTATTACTTTTTAAAAGCAAAAAGCCACTTTACAAATATATAATTATTATAATATAGTATATATATATATTGATTTTTTCCTCCCACTTTGTATGCATACAAAATATTTGTTATCTGGGCCCGCCTGGACCGTTGTCTGACTTGGATCTACCAAATGAATTTTCCTAAACGTCCTAAATAAACGATCCTAACAGCTAAAATTATTCTTAAATTCTAAACACATCAGTCTGATCAATAAAATACTCTAACACACGACTGAATTTGGTAACACAGACCACAACCTTAGTATTTTCATAATATAATAATATTTAAAGTTTTGTCGATTGCTAAAAACGGATATTGTTGAAAATACTAATAAAATTGATATTCCGCCTGTTAAATTCTACCAAAAAGTATTTTTCAATATTATTATATATTAACGATCGTATATTGTGATGCCAAAAATTAGAAAAAAACTGAAGAACAATATGAATTCCGAAAATCGATTTATTGAAATTGTAATGTTAATTTCTCTGAGCCAACCAATTTATGACTATAAAAGGTGTAACAAGACTATTTGACAGACTTCCATTACAAATGATATTATATTTGTTAAATAGTCCTGTTACATCCTGTATATTATATGGTGTATATATAATATATATATTATATATATATATATACATACACACACATTATATCTACATATCCATTTAATGATATCTGCAGATCGTTATATTAGATACACAACGCGCGTATGTGCCGTATGTATAGCTTAAACGATGTTACAAACGAATACACGATAGTAAAGAGTGTGTGTCTGTAAAATAAAGAGTGAAGCAGAGTGGATAAAGCCTAAAGAAGGAAAGTGAACGTGTATAGCTGTATGCTGTATATTTATACTAAGTATGTAAGTATGGTGTATATATATACATACATATCGTATATATTATTATATGCATACTCCTTGGGACGTTTAACTTGCCTACACGAAAATGAATACGCACTATGCAAACACTGCAAAATAATGGAATATAGAAAGGTAAGGGCAATTCAACGAACAGAATCGTTCGCATTGGAAATTCGGAAAACCCCTACAAACAGTAATTGCGACTATATATACCTACCTACGGGCTACAACGAATTACATTGCATTATAATGTGTATCTAATACCTATTTGATAATATGACGTGTGCGTGGGTTTGTTCACGTCATTTTATGAACTCAACATACGATTTAATAAAACAATTTTGTCAGGAGTTTATTTAATTTATATATTTACGAAACCGAGCTGATCTATTATATATACATACCAAGCTGTTATAAAAGGGGTGTGAGTACAAATGAAACTAGTGATGTTCCACGTACATTATAACTACTACGCGCGCGTGTGTGTGTGTGTGTGTGTGTGTGCGCGCGGACGTTAATTTATATATAAATATATATATATATAATTCAATAATTGTACATACGCACAGTTCAAGGGTTAGTGTTGGCTTATTGATGTCTGCCGTTTTCAGTACGATTACTGTTGATGTTATGTCGACACCTATAGCAACATCATCGTCCATATAACCACAGACACAATATCGAGTCGTCTTTGGTCGGCTACATATTGCTCTAATAATTAAAATCTTTAATTTGGTTTTGGTGTAGGTAGCAATATAAACTACTAAGTAGGGGTGACGGTGGCGAATAAAAATGAAACTGATATATTTTTACGTCATAATAATATATAGGTTATATGCAATATAATTACCACCGAAGACCAATATTTATTAAATAATACGCTTACGATACGTATCCTTACTACTCAATAAACATTATATTATGATGGTATTATAGTCGCTATTGTTTACAGAATACGTTAATAAAAGAGATTTGAGACTGATGCAAATAAAAAGCGACGTATTTTCATTAAATGTACAGTTTAAATTCTTTGAGTAAAATATATTATTTCGAACATCGTACTCTAAAAAATAATATTATTAACATAATTTGGGATCTTGTTAATACGTATCATAATTACCTACCTGTCTACTCCAAAATGATAATTAGATGCTATATATTTTTAGTTAATACGCAAGGTTAAACAGTTTTAATTTATGTAAATTTGATAAAAAAAAAAAATTACGGGAATTATATATTTCTACTTTTAAATAAATAATTATTATGATTAAAATAATACTCGATAGACACAACGTATTAATGCAAAATCTAATGAACTTAGCATTTAATTTTTTTTCTGGTAAGAATATTTTTTAATGTGTATATAATAAAATATTATTTCTTTAATCTCATTGTATTTTTGATACGATTACATTTACCTATCACTGATTATTACGTTAAACAACAAAGGAACAATGTTCAAGTTTTATGTAAACATAATCCAAATGATATCATGGAATCAAGAATCCTTCAACCTTTTGAAGAAGATCAATACTGAAAGCTATAGTAAATTTATTAAAATAACACTTAACTTGGTATAAAGACATGTGCAACTGATAAGATAAGACCACGTTATCCCATTAAATATTAATAAAATTTAAATATAACAATACCTGACTAATATTATTTTATAAAATAAAAACAAAAATGTGGAAATAAATATAAAGATATCTAATTATTAAAAAAAAGGTTGAATAACATTTTTTTTTACATTTTTCAACTATGCATTTTTTTAATGATCGAAATTATACTTTCTGGAATTATTTTTCTACATAACTTAACTACAGATTTTAAATTACTAAATAAAATTTCCTAATACATTAGTCGAGAATAAGTAATAAAACAAATTTAATGGATATTAAAAATATAATAGCTTCATGCAAAAAATTGTAAATTGATGTTCACTTGAACCTGTTTTTGCTTAGTCGAAATTACAACTAAATAATTACCTAATCATGAGTCTAGTTATTAGTATTTTTTTAAAAAAAGGCTTATAACTAACACTTTATAGTCTTTATATAGTTTAAAAAAGTATTACATAATAAATCATACATATTTTATTTATAAAATACATACTTTTTGGCAAAACCAATTTATGATAATTTGTTTAAAATCCATAGATTCTAAAATTATTTTTCAATTAAATTCTCCAAGAAACGCTTTTTAAGATTATGTATAAATTAAAATTATTTTCCTCGAGTAGCGCCAGCATATAATTGTTAGAATTAAAAAAGATTTATTACAGTATATTATGTTGATGTGAACGATACACTTATCTGACACGATATTGTTATCTTATTCCTTTATTATAGTACACGATTCCACGAGACAATCTTAGGAACGCTTAATATCTTCTTGGAAGGAATTACCATTTAAGACCGGTGGGAGTCTCTTAAGTCTTGCACAATTAAAGTAATTAAATAATTTACAGTTATTTGTAATTATCATAATGTTAATATTTTACCCACAAAATTTGTTTAATCGGAAAAAAATAATTGTATTAATAATATTATAAAGAATGTAAATAAGTATATCATCCAAACTTTTCATTTTTGTCAAATATTTAGTTTACACTTTAAAATATATACATTATTGTACCTTAGTAATTTGTAATTTCATTAATGATTTTGAATGATATTGTGAAAGTTATGTTTTCTATTTTTAATTATTTTATTAATTCAAATATTTATGTATATTATATATAATATTATAATGTATGGAAGCGTAAAAAAGTGTGTAGGTACCCATATCGTCTCTATGCACAAATTATGAATCTAAAATTGTGTTGAATTTTGGAGCTATAGTCTAAATAATATAATATGCATGTAACATACATGCAATTTGTAGATATCGATATATCATGATACCTATTAATGTGTTTCACAGTAAATCAATCATTACTACTAAAAAGTGTAGTTAAATACTTAAGTATGTTGGTATGTAAGATAAATCTACGTTTTAATTGAATGTCTCAATTATATAAAAGAAAAAACATGCTTGTATTAAATTCAAAAATTTTATCTATAAGAAATTTTAAATAATATGTATCGCTTTCGCTGTGTATAATATCTACAATATGTTTACATGTAATAAGTAAATGTATCAAAATAAACAATGGCATTGATAAAATTTATATACTTAACTAAGGAATCTCACAGTTGAGATACCCTAATCGAATTTACTTAATTTACATGAATGGGTCTCTTATATAGGCCAATTCCGGTTTAACAGTATTTCCGGGTTTTTTCCTGAATATTTTGAATGAGACAGTTGAATAACCTTTTTAGAAGCAAATTGATGCAATTTTGTTTATTGTCTTTACATATATAATTGTAATGAAAAGATCTGTATTTAAAACATCCTGTAAATCTTTGATGATATTAATGATGCATGTTGACTTGAAAACATTAAAAATAACTCATATAATATGTAAGCACTGAAATAATTGTGCACAATTTATTGTAGTATAGTCGAGGTATTTTATGAATAAAAAAAAAAACAAAGACCCGAGCATCGATTTATTCTAATTGGATTTACTTTTTATTTTCACGAAGAAGCGGTAATATATTTTGGAAGAGCATACACGAGCTCTTGATTTTTCATTACAACAGAAAACAACAAACTTTACACCAGGTTTTCACATTACATTAATCTCTCGGTAAACGTCTGCGAACCGGGAATAATAATAAAAAAAAAGGCTAAAAATAAACCTACTTGTAACGTCTACGTCTAATCGATCACTTGGACGGGTGAAGGTCTCAAACTTTTCGTATAACAAAACCTAATAGGAAGTAATATAAGATGGACAAAAACATAATAATACTAACTTTTTATAATCCAACCACCTGCCTAACCTATACCGTTGTATTTCAAATGGAAAATCTGAGCCAATACAAATTATTTATAATTAGAAATCAATTATAATAACCTTAATACAATTTAAATTATTAGTGAATATCTCTGAAACAATAATACTATAAATATATGTGATTAATATATGTGCCACGTAGCGATGTCCAATTAATATTATTTTCCCTATGTACAAACCAGTATATACAATATACACCTATATACTATATTATATTATAAATGAAATAATATGTATTTTGTGACATTTATATTATACAATGCCCATAGTTATAATCATATTTATTACTTTATTAGGTTTCAAACATATTACACAATGAAACATTTAAAAATTTTTTAGTTTATATTATTTTAGGTAATGTATAATTTATTTTTGTAATAAATTATTGACCATTTATTACTTTTAAATGATTAAATCATATACAATGATAGTTATTTGAAACTTCAGAATAATATGGTTTATGTTACTTTATATTGCTACATTAAAATTGTAATATAATTATTTGTTGAAAAAAACCAATATTAAAAAAAAAATTCAATACCTAGTGTTCACAGTAGATGCGAAATACTCGTATAATATTATCATAATATTATAATAGGTAATATACTTAATGCATGCTGATAAATGATCATTATTATTTTATAATTTAGATTAGTGTAGTTTAAAATTTGTTTTACTCGTCAAAATGTATTGGTGTTCGACCGGAATTTAAGTAAACTTTTAGTAATTCATTAAAAATATAATGATTATAATGTAGGTACACGGTCTAAAAATGAATTACCGAATACTGATCATAATTTTCTTGAATGTTAGTTATGAAAAATAACATTGTTTTTCTTATCTAAATTTTAACTTTCTACAAGCAAACAACCCGTTAGTTAAGATCAAAGGGTGAGTCTAAAATTTAAGTTTAATGTACATTTATGCTTTATATTTTCGATTTATCAAATAAAATTTAAAGATTCGGGGCCAAAATTATTATCCGTAACTATAATGATATTGTTAATTTAATATATACTATAAATAAATATGCCAATATTATTACTATGTCAATTATTTCATCAAATTATACTGTTGATATTTTAATAATAGTGGTTGATATATAAATACATATTGATTATACCCTTATTATTTATTATAGATAAAACTTATACTTACTAAAATGATAAAAAAAAATTGATTTATCATCTTAAATATTGTGTTTGTATTCTTAAAAATCTAATGCTAGACCAATAACATAATATAATACGTACTAAATATTTAAAATGGTATATAATGATAAGCGTCAATATTTCCATTGATCAGAAACTATAATGATATAGAGTTAATAGCTAATAAATTATTAAATTAAATTATTAGTGCAGTTTGTATTTATAGTGTTGAATATTCAATGAATCCATACAGTAATTGAGCGTATAACCATAGGTACTAACTACAAATATAGTTGTTTGGTTAATAATTTCCGTAAGTTCCTAATTGTTGGCGAACTGCTTTAAGTTTAGTTTTATAAATAGTTATACCGAGAGTCGTATAATTCACCACCACAAATTTCACATAACCATGTTCGTAGGTGTGTAGGTGTATAATTATAGAGAGAATCAATGATGTATAGGATAGGGACCCTACGGTAGATATAGAACTGAATAAGGGACATGGTTGATTAGGGCGAAAAATCTACTCAAAATACCCGCCCACTTATTTTTATTATTTTTTGTTATAGAAAAATTTTAAAACATTTATTATTAAAATCATACTGTAAACGAAAACACGATTTTTAATACAATATTCACAAACGATTCAGGAAAAAAACTATTGCTTATTTTTAAAATGTATATGTATTTTATATATTTGTGGCTTTATATATATATATATACACCATTATATAGCGTAACATGAATATCAGCAGAATTATTATCAGAGATAATACGATAAGGAGTACAATTTTCTCATAACGTGCTTAGTGGTTATATAGAGGGCGGCGAAAATATTGTTTGGCCAAAAGCGCAATGAATATGTTAGCTAAAGAACTCAATAGAAACAATGATGGATTTGATGTTTATCATTTTAAACTATATTTTGCTAATAAACTTATACCAATATTTGTTTTTAAGCTATGAATTGGACTCATTCCCGCTTAATGAATAGATTGATGCTAATATTTTCAACAGTTATTGAAATATAGGTATTTTAAAAACGCGGAATACTCGAGTATTATTTTCTAAACATAAAATATGCATATTCTAAATTCTTGATATGCTTATTTAATGACAGTTTACACTAAAATCTAAATGCGCATTTCATACAATATCAAAACATAATATTATATAGGTAACTGTCGGAAGTTTGACAAGTCTTACCAATTAATAAGAACTAATACACTATACGCATCATATAACTGCCGAATTTAAATACACAAATAGCTAATACTGTCAATATATTTTAAACCTTTCAATAGCTATTAATAAATATTACAATAAAATGACAAAATATAAAGAACCGGCTAAATATAACATTATTCATTCAATTTTTATCTACGAATTTATTTCTCAAATCCTCTTCATCATGCGATAACTCTATGTTTAATTTAATTAATATTTAAGTGCAAAATAAACAATATAATATTGAATCTGTAACTTTATCCGTATTAATCTGTATCTCATTCACGAAACAAGAGTTCAAATTAGTTTTAAAGTCTGTGGAGGAAAAAAATTAAAACCAAATAATAAAACTATTGGGTCATTGGCGAGAAAATATTTTAAACTTTTTCACGTATACAACGGAGAACTTCTTTTCAATTATTATTATCGTCATCTCTCAGCGTATTAACTGCAGAAAAATCAAAAAGCACACGAACGACACGGCTAATAATATATCCAAACCGTTTTAAATGATTCTTACTGAACAGTTTATTACGACATACTTTATCGTAGTTGTTCGGTGACAATTATATGACTGCAGACTATCGTTGAAACGCATCACATGATATATTTTAAAAAAACAATAATATCATAATGCTTACAGAGCTTATAAACCATTTAGTATTTAAAACGCATAAAACCGTTTCGATATTGTGATAGCCGTGCACAATTTTTTAAACGGCAAACGCGGGTGTGGAGAAAAATCACTTACCACCGATGACGCGACAAATGAGCGCAATACCGTCGCCCTCGTCGAGTGGACCGACCGTCATGTTCAATTGCCTTCCCAACCTATCGAACACTACCGGATGTTCGGGCGGCACTGTAACAAAATAACACAAACACCATTAATCAATTAGATCGTGACGTCATTATTAAATGCAATATTATTATTATGATTATTATTCATAATATGCGCATACAGGTACCTATTATAATAATAATATAGTGTAATTATTTTGGGACGACGATATATTACAGCGAAACGCGTATATAAATGGCGAATGATGACGCGGTCAGTCGTAAATATTAAATCGCACGAGTCTCTCCTATTATCATCGTCCGACAACGCCAAAAACCGACGGAAATCGATGCGGTGGGCCCAAGTGTCAGTGGCTGGCAGGGTGGTTTTGCGCGGCCAGTAGAGCCAGAGGACTAGGGGATGACGGCGCGAGGAGTGCGTGAGTGTTTGGGGAGGGGGGGATTTGGGAAGCCGCCGTAGACACGACAATTGTTCGGCTATTGTGTGTCCACGCGGCTTCCCTTTCCGGCCATATCTTGGACCGGAGCTATTATATATATATTATTTCCACAAAGCCAACTTTCCCGCTACCGTCACTGCCGACACTATATTCTACAACGCTATCAACCTCATCTCTGCACTCCGCCTACCCTTACCACAACTACGGAGAAGATGACGACAACGACAATGACGACGACGGTGACGACGACGATAAATACCGCTATACCTACCTTTTATAACCATATATAATATATATATATATATATATGGTATACACCTATTATATATATCACCGACCACCACACCCGTGGTATTTACCATGATTCGAACAATGTCCTGTAGTCGTTCTTTCTCTCTATCTCTCTCTATATATATTTATATTATATACTCGACAACGCTCGTGTACCGTTCGGATGAAAAATCATTGTTGCGCGATCGTGGACCAATGAACCTAATCAACTGGCAGTGGTATAGTGCCGACCCTGCGGCGGACGGCCTGGGAAAACGACGTGTTCACGATTTATATATATACATTTTCCTTTCAGCGAAACAATTTGCACCGGTCATTTGTAGTGCGTGGCTAAAGCTCTTCCGGTGGAAAAATTACAAATGGACTTGGCCAACACCACCGTATTCGGTTAACAATAACACGTACCCTACGACGCACAATTTGTCGATGCCTTTCGCCACCCACACCGGCCGCCAGGAAGCTCGTCCAATCGTCACCGCCGACTTTTGTTAGCAACAGAAGCTGTGTGAATATACATACTTACGCCACCCTCGGCGTGTATAAATATATATAGTCCAGTATTTTGGACCTATTGTAATTAGAACAGAGAAAACGTTTAAGGTCTAATCCTCCTCTTTTCTGCGTCCGACCGTTTTACTACGATACTCATCACACAGTACGCGATATAATATATATATATATCAATAGAAACAATTGGATGCAGTGCTAAATATATAGTACTGTATGTGTGTTGAGATATTATTATAGTGTTATCAATACAATAATTACGAGTTACAAATACTAATTCCATTTTGATAAATACTTCAGTACGACAATGGATTGGCTGATCGAATTTTTTCTTTACGAAGTCGTTTTAATTAAAAATTATAATGGCATCATCACGTATTATAATGTTAATTTTCCTATATTATACTCATCGCCTAACGGGTGCTCAAATTCGGTTATAAGTTTATATTTAGTATATTATTTATTATTTTCAGATAATTGAATTAATATTAAATTCTAAAAATTAATCAGAGCTATTAATTTGATTACTCGAATAAAAATTATAAACTGCAGTGGGTAGTTTTTTTATACGAGTACCGCCGCCGTACACAATAGACAAATCTGTACGGCACGGAAAAAAGCGGCAAATTAACAGTGTGTACAACACATTGTTATCATAAAGTCGCTTGAAATACCAAAGATTCAAACTAAACCGTTGTGCGCAGACATATTTCACGCGAGAAGATTAGGTTGAATTGAACAAGATCACGATTTGAATAAACGTATAGAGGTACTTACTTATTATATTAGTATACGTAATATAATGTTTTAAGTAAGTAATTGTTTTTAGTACTATATAACGCTTTAGAATAACATTACTATGACGACGTTTTCTATGACAAATGGCCCGTGTTATCTACCGAATTCGTCTTAAAATCAAGTTATACGCGTGAAACTATAGTAATATATTCAGCGGTAATATTAACATTATCCAAGATTAGTGCATATTTTATACAAATGCATTAGTGTATACTGTATACATTTCAAACGATTAGTGTACATAGTGATGTTGTCCTTATAATCATGTATTAAGCGAGTGCGGTGCGCATTATTAGTACGTTGATACGCGTTTCAAACAACTGTAGGTGTATTATTTATGTAGTGGTTAAGTCAGATCATAAATATTGAAATACACGAATAATTTTACTAGTCTTGAAAATAAACACAACGACATAGACGGTCTGCTGTTTGTTACTCAGTATTTCAGTACCTACCCTTAGTCATTTTTATTCTGGCCTCATCTGGTAAATATTATATTACGCTAAGATACCTAAGATATTTCCACATTTCTTGGCTGATAGTGAGGTTAGGTTAAGTTTCTAGAAGAAGTTTATTTCATATTCCCAAGCACTGCCTATAACAATGATTGTTTTATAACAATAAAAATATTTTATCTAATTTTATACTATTATAACGTTTTAATTCGAAGTATATGATAGTGATACGCCTGTAATAATATAGTATCAACTAACAAATAATAATAAAAAAAAAAAAAATTGAAAATTCCTATCACTATCAATAATTATGGTTTGGAATTCATATTTATTTTAATAAAAATACTAATTTATTCCGGTATCATTTTTTTAGATTTGATGAGTATTCTAAAAATTATACTCCCCTATAAAAAACGTAAAATGCGCAAACATATAACACGATTTTCATTTTGATAAAATTCTCACACATAATAATAATAATAATAAAAAAAATAGAATATAATTTTTAAAATGAACACTTGTTTTGATTAGTAAAAAATGGCACGTGGATTATATGGAATTTATTTTTTTTTTTTTACATGAGTATTATTTAGCCTTACTATAAAATTCCAATAAAATTATTTGACAAGTCGGTCAGTAGAAAAAAATAATAATAACAAAAAGAAAAATCGTACCGGAATCGTTCGAATACCGGTGTACTGTTTTTTCTCATTTGTCTAATTGAAAAATATTTTGTCAGTGGATAAGATATTCGAGAGAGTGGAGTTTACCCCCACAGCAGCATTCAAGTGTACTGTATATAGCTTCACGACTAAATTCCTTAGTTATTTTCCACTGCCGAGAACCAAGGAATATTCAATTACTTTCCTAGAACGTCGAAAGAAATTGTTTTTTTCACCCGTCACCCTTCGTCGTCTTGCCAAGCTAGCAGTGAAAAAGACTCATAAATAGTAAGTCATCCCATAGGTTTTGATTTGATATATTAAATTGCACGGGTACTTACCTATATTATCAGTGTTTGGAAGAGTGACGGTAAAATATGTGTTTGTATTTTGTACTTAATATGTAACATGAAGCAAGCCCTTTAAATCATTTAATCACGCATGCTAAAATTTAGTGATGAGTGTGGAAAATAATTATTTAAAGATTTATAAAACAATTTTCCGTTTTTTAAAATAACTTTACTGAAAATGTAAAAATAAATACAAAATAAAATGTTTTTTTGGTATATAATAATATTTTTGTGTATAATTTCACAATATTTTTAATATGTTTTGTTTTTGAAAAAATCTGAACCATACTATTATAATAATATTGAATCAAACATAACAATGCAATTTAAAAACGGATTGTAAGTAATTATATAGATGTTTACGTATTAAAATAAGACATAACAATAATTTATATCAGTCTAAGTAAGTGTTTTTGTTTTTATATAATCCTATATTTTTAAAAAATGTACATATTTTAATATACCTATATAACTATATTAATTAATATAATATATATATTTTCCATATTTGATTTATTATCGTATACAAAAGTAAACATAATATGCTACGGAGCGGTACTTACACAAATCCACATACCTTATAGCGTTAAATACCATAAATATACATTATGATAAATTTCGGTTACATTAGATATGTATAATATGTGGCTCATGGATTTTTCCCACTTGATTTTACAGGATTTCCCAAAAATGATAATATATAAATGCTGCAAATTTCAAACAATGTATAACACGTGAAAAAGTCACGCTGAACTTAGTTACAACGTTAGCTATTATTGTCATAATATGAAAATGATAAAGTAATATTTATAAAATACTTCATATCGTCGTCACTAATACTGTTATATTAAATATCATACATATCCAACTATCATATTATACAATTTGACGGAAAGTGATGGTAGGAGTGTTAAATAACTAAACTTTGAACAATAATAACATTATTACGACAAATAGAATATAGTAATTACCTAACGTAGTAGGTATTATAAGAAAGAAAATATAATATTATAGCATTATAAACTATGGACGGATTTCGATGTGATAATATGTCGTGGTGTCAATAAGGGTAAAGTTATAAATACTAAATAGATTATAATCAGGGTTGGATTGTGTATTAAACAAGTGGTCCTTTTAAAAAACATTATATATACATAATATAAGTTTTAAGTAAAATCATAAAATTGTATGATAATACATTTTATGTATGTAAATTGTAATTGTAATTTTTTCAATGAAATATAGATTTTTTTGTATGCATAACGGTATATTATACAACAACGGTGTAGATAATATAAACATGATATTAAAAACTTTATAATGATCCTATATATTACACTTGAAATAAAACATAGTTATTATTTAAAAACATTTATAAATTATTTAAAACATCACAAAAACATAATTAAAAAAAAAAAGTATAAAACAATAAAACGTATTATTTCAAAAAAAAAAAAACTGTTCTTTTCAATCCCGATTATAACATTATAGGTTATGATATAATTATGATCGTACATAAATTGCGTTTTTAATAATAATAATTTATTCATTTTAAATATTTATTGCTCTACGATAACCCCATCACGCCACAAACAGACATAGGTATCTGGTATATATTTATAAGTGCGTCTATGGTCTGTTCATGTATATCTTATACACGATCAACGCAATACATTTATTTAGAAAATTTATGCTGTAATTGAGTAGTTTTAGTTGATTTGAATAGTACTTTAAAAGTAGTGTTTCAAAAATATTCATAATATAAATATATAACTAGTCTGTTTTAAATAAAGACAATTTGCTTGTGATCTGCATTTATGATCGAAACAACATTTTTTTTTTATTATTATTAACATTCAATGGCAAATATAAGATTTTGTCTTAGTGGTAGATTTGTATTCATCTAAAACTCACAAATTCAAGGGGTGATTCATCTGCTCATCACAAGTTGCACTTGTTACAACTTATATTATAAACTCAAAATACGTTTCCAAAATATTATATTATTTAACTCATCACCTAAGAAGTTAAATAAGTTTCGCTAAAGCGAAATATAATTCCAATATTATTCAGCCGTACTTAAAAAAAAACAGTAATTCCAAAATGTTCATTGTTCGGAAATCTTGTTTGAAATTTTGTCAACTTTTTTAAACCTAACCTTCATATAATGGTAACACTTAATTCAACTTTGAGTTAATGTTCACAAATTTAATTTCACTAACATAAGTTCAAAATTCAATTTGTATTGCAATTATTTATTATTAATACATTCAAATATATTTATTTATTTTTACATTATGCATTTCAGAAAGAGAATTACAGTAAGTACCCACTGAGAGGAGCTCCTTCTTAAATTATCCAGGTTTACAAAATTAATATAAGAAAACGTGTATCATATCATTTTACTTATAAAGTAAAAAAGGTAATAATTGTCATTATTACAATAATTTAATTAACAAAACTTATAATTCTGTTTAATGCTATTATAAATATGTGTGACACTCTAGCATTATTAGTACTTACTTTATTATAAAATTATTAATAAATAGTCATGGTCATTCAAATTCATAACACAAAATTTAATTTTATATTTTTTTAGACTCAACTTATCAACATCAAGTCATAAATTTGATATTTCAATAACATATACATATAAAGATGTATTGGGGTGATGAACCTCCTAACCAATTAACATATTTCGATCCTTATAACTTTCTAACCTTCCCCTTTTTTTTACTTAGTTTTGAATAAGATATAGGTGTTTAAATTTTAATTCCATCCTTTTTTTTTAATGTACCTACAAGGCTACAAACTAATTTAATTACATTATTTTAATTCAAATTGTATCCATAAAAAAATTAAAAAAACAACAAAAAGTAATATCTATTTATTGAATGATATATATTTTCATTTTTAAAAATTATAATAATTTTATCAAAAACTATATTTCGATTAATAACTTATATTAATATATGCAAATTTACTTAATTTTTGTATAGTACTATAATAAACAACTCACTGTAGAATTTCTCCAAGTTTCCATTAATAAATTGATATAATATATGTGATTTAATATTGAAATATTATGAATACCTATTCATATGTACCTACGAAACACATCTACCTACCAATAAATATGAATACATTGACAGGAATTGAGTTTCGAATCCTATTTTTAACTTTAAGACGTTGTTTATATCTTATATTTGATCGTAATAGTAATGTAAATCAATTTTCAAAACTATTGCTATCGCACGGCATGATATTATAACCTCAGAATATTCTGTGTTATAACGTCATTTTGATTGCAATAATAATAATACGATTCTTGTATATCTCAGTTTTTCCGAAATTGTAACAGTTATGACGTGTTAGTTATTTATTTCGCACCGTCTTCGTATAGGTCACTGAAATGTTACGATTCGACAGACAACTTTGAATCGATTTCTGTCAAGTTATAATAATATAATATTACCTATATTATTTGCGCAATTTATACGCCGTACGAATCCAATCGAACGGGCTACATGCTATACATACACATTTCGATGATGTAAACGCGACTTCCGTCGCCGAGATACTGTGTCCGAGTACAGCACTGCAATACTATATTATAAACCTATAGATGTGAAAATAATATAATATTACTAAGTATATATATATATATATTATTAAGTCAACGTATAAAATTCACATGACTGCGTCGGCTGCGGGCCGGTTGCCATAGAGAAATCCACCGAAAACAAAAATAATAGAAACGAAATCCAACAACTGGCCTCGTATAATATACGGAATGTGTTACGGTTATATAATTATTGTAATATTAGAAGTTTATACAATATAATTATATTATAATATATTATATTAATATAATATATATTATTATATTATAATTATATATATCTAAGTATTTAGTATACATATATGCATATAAGTATATGATACTGACGTCACAATGAGATAACGTTAAGGTATTATACATAAATATATATTATATTCAGTACCTGTAGCTATATATATATATGTTATAGTAATTTCGCAGCACTTTTAGTTAGGCAAGACTGCAGTCAGTGGCCTATTGAGGTGATGGTGATGGGGTGACATTAGTCTAGGTAGCAGAATATTATACTGTCCAGTGTCCACAACCTATACAAGGCTACAATAATCGCCCATTGTTGGGGACAATCAAGAGACATGCATATTTTTTATCATGTTGCTATTTCATGTAAAATCTAGATTATATTACTGATTATAAAACATAATTTCATGTTTTTAATCACGCTTGGTAAAATATTTTTCGATAAAATGTTAACACCGTATCACCACTTTTTTCAGTTTTACATAAGTACCTACATATTTTTTCAAAACAATACCACGCCATTTAATATTATTATTTTAATTTTATATTTTGCAGTTTAAATTGTCCATATACCTAGTACTATACATAAGTATTTATTATGTCAAATGTAATATCACACTTTTTTTTTTTTAATTTAGAATTCGTGAACCTATTTATTAGACTTGACTTTTCAACGAAACCATGTCAACTTCAATGTTGTTCATATTATAATTTATAAATACATTAAAGTTGTATGTTCGATCCTGTTTAAAGAAGAATATAATTGACAGTAGATAATTTAGATGTAAAGATATAATACTACACTTTACAATTAGTTTATTTAAAATTGAATACATATTTTCAAGTTAACAATACATTCTTCAATTATATTTTTTGTTGTAATTTAATAATATCATAACAAACTGTAAATAATATAATACCAATAACTTTATTCAATATTCATACAATTGTTTTTATCCATATTACATATTACATTACTCATATATATATTTATTTATTTATAAAGATAATGCAGTAATATATGTATCATTTGTATACCTAAAAAATCTAAATGATATTTGACTTTAAAAATATTTTTATGTTAATAAATTATTAAGTTTCAAATTATATATTTTAATTTGGGTCTACTACTCTTTGAATATTTTATAGACCCTAAATATTCCAGTATTGTCAATATTAAGTAAGTATGAATGAAAACAAAATATATTACTTTTAAATATAATGCATCTACAACCCAAAACATATACCTATAGTTATAAAATGGTTCATATATATTATAATATATATAATGCGTAAATACAGTCAAAACGCTACCCGTATATGCTTAATTTTTCATTCGTCTAAATTCGTTAATATGTTATTTCAACCGAATATTCTCAAGGAAATAGTTCAGTTATATTATGGCAGATTAATGTTATGTATACAATTTAACACCGCAAGTAACATCTTGGAAATTTATTTTTCATCTAAAAAGAGCTACAGTAAGTATTAGATATTACATATAATGTAATATTAAATAATAATAATAATATTATGATGATATATTGCAGTATGAGTGCATTAGTACTTCTAATAAAAACAATAGTATTGTGGTATGTGTAATGTGCAACAACAATTCATTATGGGTCATATATGCTTATTATTTTTTAGTATCCTTTATTATAATCACCCAAGGACTTCGAAACCAATGTTTTTCTAAACGCAGCGTCCGTCCAAAATAAAAACAATTATTGCTACGGTTATCCCGGTAGGCTGTTTTCGCATCCCCTATACCCTAAGTTATTATATCGGTTTCACCTCAAAATAAGCTACGCGTTACTACGTGACTTCGAGTTGGCTCACGGAAAAGGCCGGATAATGAGTTTATCGCAGTACATAATAATTATTATAAATACATTTGGAGGGAACTCACCACAAAGTTTCTTTGACCCAAAGCATGTCGTTGTTGTGCAGTACACAAAATACGTGCGTTGAACGGACGTGGGGCGATTGAGGAATGGTAATTCGTTGGATCAGGGTCTGTAGTGCATTTTGAAACACCCCCTAACAGCACATTATTATACAGTGTGATCGCAAGTTATAGAAATTCTACACATAAATAATATATTATATTATTGTTATCATGCGATAAGCTGCAAAATGTATTTATAAGAAAATTAATAAACAACAGCAATTATAATAAATATACACAACTGGGGTAAGTCTTTGTTATAATAATAATTTAGTAGTGCTCAACTGTCGAAAAATTATACGCATTATGTATTTTTACATTTTTTTTATTATTTTACAAAATTCGTTTTCGCATAAGATAACGGTGTATAATACGGTGTGATATGTTATAGCATTGTCAAAGTCTATCACTGATTTTCGTTAACGAAATTAAATAGCGACGAATCTACGACAATCGTTGATTGCACACGAATTGTGGAGGAGTCGTCCACCGGTATTCTGAAATAGAGGGGCACTAGTATTTAATATGCGTCCACATATTCGACGATGAAAAACTAATAATATCTTACAAGTAATATTATTAAACAACCAGCGTCCTTCCTGTATAACTTGCTACTACTGCACACTAGCAGTACACGCTGGACAATTTGACCCGTAACCAAAATCTATATTATATAAGAATCTAATCTGATTTTGGAGACGAAGGTACCGGTTTTGAACGTCTCTGACCTTATCGCTTCCTCTCGTAATAATAATTATTATTTATATATATATATTTGTTTGTTTATTTATTATTGTTATTATTATTATTGATTATTTATTTGTTTGCACTTGCATTTTTCCATTCGAAATATATATTATTCATTAAACAAATAATTTATTGTTTAGTAAATTTTTTCTACCTTATCTCTATTCAATAATAAAAATAATAAAATTTACCACTCCAGTGGTTGAATTCAAAATGTAGGATATATAATTTTCAGAAATTAGCAATAACAATAACTACAATATGTAATTATATTAATATTATTTGTATAGTTAAAAAATAGTCTTAAGTTTTTTAATTAAATTATAAAAAATGAATTCTTCCTGAGGAAGTTCGGGCAGCTATAGTATATTATAATAATATATTTTGTTTGCGGACTTGTGTCGTTAATTACGTATTATTATAACTACAGTGCATATACTAATTTGAGTTAATACTAGAGATTTATGATCTTAAGACAGTACTTTTTAAATTGAAGGATCGAAATTATAATTTTTAGTTTTCTTCGAACACATGAACTGTTTAACGATACTTCCGGTTTGTGCATCGTCAATATAGATTATTTCTAAAAACTTATCACCAGTCATCTTTACTGACGTGCTGGCTGTAAAGCATAAATTCGCAGGAAACGAAAATTAATATCAGCTTTCAAATCAAAACTAATTTAATTCTACTACGAATTACTGGAATAAATAAAGAATAAAATTTATAAATAAGATGATATTAAACAAAGTGTATGACAGTCATTCAACTTAAGATACGTGATAGTATAGCTACTTTTGATCAACTTACATAACCGTACGATTACGGAATCATGGGCGTTATTAAAAATTGAAATTAACGATATGATTTTAATAAATTTAGCTGCACATTAAAACGTAAAAAATATCAAAATAATCGAAAAAAAATTAAATAACAATATTTAAATGCGCCGTATACATTGATTAATAATTATACTCGTGTATTAGCATATTATTACAAGAATTATGATACATGTACATATATTATATATTTTACCCTCGGAATTTCGTGTTTGCGTGTTCAGCATAGTGTTGTAGGCAAGGAACAACAGAATAAGTTTTACGAAAAATAATGTATAATATTTTTGTTTTCGCGATAATATTGCTATAATCTGTGTGTGATGCGCGTGCGCTAACTATTTCATTACTTACTCGTATTATTATAACATAATAGAACCCCAAAAAAAATGACTGACCAGCACGTATTAGTAGAGTCTAGAATATGCTTTGTCGGTGAAAAATATTTTAATTTTGATGGCCGTCTTGATTTGTAACCAGACCACAAAATGTATGCGATACGAACGTAGTATTTTGTAGTTTGATTCGACTCTTCAAACCTATGTAAATTCTATTGGCTGCGAGTGCAAATTTTGCGTTGCGGAAAACAATAATTAATAATATCATTCTAACTCAATGTACCGTTTAAAATTTAAATAACTGACCCGAGTACAAATATGTTATCCAAGGTTTTAACTTTTAACCGCAAAACGTTGTGTTTGAACATGGTGTATAATATACAAGTGTATATACATAGTTGTACGTTACAGTATATAACATATAATATTACGTTACAGACTACAGTATATAACATATAATATAATTTTCAAAGCGTCAGGATACATTACAAAACACATTATTTAAATTTCACTTAAGAAAAAAAAATTGAGTTTTTAAACTTTTATATATATATACATTTTGTTTTTTGTTATTATTCGTTTACAAAATGTATTTGTAATCTTTACTAGACTAAATAAATTTAATAACATAATAGTGTAACATGGAAAAATATAATACCTATAAATATAATCACGATTCACGAGCAGACACTTGGTAACAGTACCCTAATAAGGAACTTACAATTGAATTATTCGGTGAGTGAAGTGGATGATGGTTTTTTGATAATGGAATTTTATGTGCGTTTTTAAATTGCAGTGGAATTTAGAATAATATAATTTAGCGAATTGTTTATGAATAGAAATATTGTTAGGTTTATGTAAAGATTTTTGTTAGTGAAATACAAAAGGTAGAGAATTATTTGTCGCGTTCAGATTGATTGAAATGCTTGAAAAGTTTTAGTGTTTAAATGTCACTTTCTTGAGGGATACCTGTTTTAATTATGTAACAAGTTGAGCATGTGGTATTTAGGCAGACGGTAAAGGGGTAGTTTGATAGAAAGAATTTAATTAAGAGAGAATAAAAATCGGTTAAAACTTTTTAAGTTTATACAGTAGTCCGTCATTTCAGATCTGATAAAAGTCTTGTGAAACATCTAAGAAAACTGTGGTATGGTATTGTTTTTTTTTCAATTAAATAGATACCTATTATATTAAATTTACTATGTAGTCTAGTCGAGTGTTTTATATTATTGAAACAAGTGAGATAGTGGATGATTCTTTTAAGAGTATGTTCTCGGATATTTTAGAAAAGGTTGATTGAAAGAAAGCTTATAGTTTAATGTCTATACAAAGCAGACTTTTGTAGTAGTTTGTTGAATAAAATATCTATATTGGGCGTTTTTGAGTATCTGTTTGGATTGTATGATAGAAAAATGATTGTTTTATTAAATAGCTTATTTACAACGAAGTTACTATAAAGTCATGGACTAGAGATTTTTTTGTGGGAAGTTTTTTGATATTAATATATTTACTATTAACTGGGAAGTTATATTTGGTGGACAATAAAATAGGAAAAAGTGATTTGAGAGCTATTAACTATTCGGAGTTGATAAGTAGGTACTTTGCTGTAGCTAGGTATGTCATGAAGATATTTAGAAAAATACTTAGAGAGTATGTTGGGATTCTTAACTTCGATAGTATCCCAAGAGTGGTCTATCTTAAAATATTTTAAGTTTATATACATATATTATTATCGTAAATTTTAGGAATTTGTTATAATTTGACTTACATTAAATATTTTCAGAAACACGGGAAGAAAACAGTTAAGTTAGAAATGAGAGACAGTGAAAAATAAGAAAAAAAATAAGAGAGAAAGAGAGAGAGAGAGAGAGAGAGAGAGAGAGAGAGTGAGAGTGAGGAGTAGTTCACCATTCTATAACTACAGTAGTGTTTTACCACAGTGCGATTCAACCACTTTGGGGTCAAAAATACGCTGACCATCATGCGGTTATAGTATTATGACATTATGAGATTATGTTTAACACTACATATGTATGTATAACATATGATCGAATAGATTACAGTAATAGCCTGTCTTTGAAATTTCTGTAACTATAAAAATGTATCTGAGTACTTTTTTAAGCAGACAAAAATATAACAAAATAGGCACGATGCATTAGAATTTATTAATTATCAGCTAGTAAGAGACTAAAATAATTTGTGAAATTAATAGTTATAAAGAAATAGTTCACTAAAGATATAACGCAGACAAGTACGTTTTTCTAAAAAAAATATAATATTATGTTAGTTATTTATATATATTATGTAAATTTTTTTTCTAGTACAAAGCACTTTTACAAAACACTTAAAAAGTGTTCATATAAACAACAGTTGCCTATATTGATTAATCTGTAAAAAACATCCAAAAGGTTTATTATGTTAAAACACGTAACATATTATTAAGAGTTTTTATATATTTTGACAAAGAGGAAAAGTAAGACGTGAATAAGTATAAACTAAATTTTGTAATACCGTTACGGGCATATTTTGGTAAAATAATTATGTATTGTTTTAAAAGGAGTAAACGGTTTTAGTATTATATTAAATGTTTAATTAAAACTTTAAGAGAAGAATCGGTTCCGTGAAATAAATTAAACATCGAATATTTGTTGGATAATAATTATATAAGCCAACATTTGCTATATTCAATCTCGTGTATAATATTATAATATATAAACACATAAGCACAATGAACGTAAAACCACTATTATTGTTTAAACTGTAAAACAAATAATAACAAAAGTGTGATAAAATTATAAACATCTTACAATATGCTCTTGGATATTATAATTCAATTAAAAAATGTCTAATTCCAATATAACTTACTTCAAATAATAATAACTATTAACCACAATAATTTATTATATATACGAGTATATAGCATTATTTTTGATACTTTTATTACTACTACTATTATTATTATTTTTTATTAGAATAAGCCTCAGCAGCGTTAGCTATTGACTGACATTTGACATAGTTTTTTTACATGATGTTTGTTAATACTATTATTATTATTATTATTATCGCAGTAACTCAAATAACGATTGCGTGTAATGCGATCAAACAAATTTAAATACATATACATTGAACATAATACTATTGTGATGATTGTGTGTATATTAATACGATATCATTATTGTTTTACACACAGCCACCATTATTTTGTATTTATTATTGGTATTATTTTTAGTTTAACGTGCGATAAAGAGTCAAGTTAACAAAATATAGCTGGAAAATCTACGAGCAGTTCAGAAAAGAAGAATATAATATCCTATGTATATCTAAGCTCTTTATTAAAAGCCACACTAAGCAAAAAAAAATCCTTATCTAAATGGGATAGTAACGAAGAAATAGAAAAAAAGATCATGGTTGCCAATTTATTTTTAGGTCGTTAAACCTGGTGTAGACAACTGGATCTCAAGCTATTATCAAATTCGTAAAAAAATAATGTATTAGTATAATATTAGTATAAAACGCATTTATATAAACTAGGATGCAAATAATAAGAACAAAATACTATAAAGTACCGAACGTCTGAGAAGTTACTCAGCTTTGATTGGGCACATTTCCATATATTATATTTATACTTTTTTTTTAATAATTTTTATTATAATAATAAATCAAAAAGTAGGTATCTCAATATTTTTTTTCATATATATTAAGTAATACAATATTAATTATTACTAATAATTATTATATTATACTATAATATAATATTGTAATATTACCTTGATAAATTATCAGTAATGTTATAAAATGATATTAATTATTTTGTATACACAACTGATTCTTTGTGAATACAGTTAATAATGAATTTATTGAAGATTTTACAATAACATTAAAAATAGTTTACTACTATTTACATTAAAATTAGATTTTTAATATTACTTAATAGTTAAATCTCTAAATGTATTGATCTCGAAAACTCAACTTATAAACCACTGTTTTTTATATTTCCAAACTTAAAAAAAAAAATGAAAATAATTACTTTAAATATACTATAAAAAAAAAACATGTAAACTCATTCCAATAGTGTAGACCGTAGATAATCGGCAGAATATCACTAGAAGAACAATCGTATTGTACATTTGTCAATGTCAAGATTCGGAAAAGTTTTTTTTTATTTTACCTTTGTCAAAATAAAATTTATTATTGTATTTTAGTGCAATCTTGAAGTTTTTCCAACCAATTGAATGTACTTTACCAATAAAATCTAATATGATTAATACTAATGATGATATCGCAATTCGTGATAGTATTATAATACTTTGTTGACAATATACTAAACAATTTTATATAAGGCTTATACAAATATAAGAATTAAAAAGATTCGTGAAAATACGACGTACCTTTTTCAAAACTAAAGTTGTTTTAACTTTGACGCAGTCATATACAATTATACAGTAATCGTATATTATGTGTATACTACATGTTATTATATAAATGCAGTTTTTTAAAATTTCAAATATTTTTTTTTTTTTGAAAAGTTACAAAAGCGTAAAAAAATAAAACAGTTTAATTATTACAACAGTATTTACAGGAATTGTGAAAGCTTTACAATGACAATCATTAATACAATTATTATTTTAATTGTTATATGCGACTTACGATCGTATTTGAAAACATCTATACAATATACGTAATGATGTAAATGTGAATTTGTTTTGTAATGAAACGATTGTATGTCGCACAATGTGTAGAAAAACATGTTATTAAATTTTACCTATTCACAATAAAGTCGTTTCATTATAACGGCCATCTTTATTAATTTTTATGAGCCTTCATATCGCCATTATTGGCTAAAACTTTTTTATTGTTTTAATTAACATGGCAGTGTATCGCTGACGCCTTCATAAAGCATAAAATTTCCGATCCAGAAAAAATAAAATAATCACTCGAAGAATAATAATAATATATTGTATTATAACAGAATATATTATTGTATGTAGGCCTGAAAAATTCATCGTTCCGTATGAACGGTTACAAGGAAATTAGCGTCGGGTTCTAATTAAAAAAATAAATAAAAGAAAAAACACCATTTGTTTTGCGAAACGTAATTTTACTATTGAACGTGATAATTAAAAAGCAAATGACCCTACTAAAAAAAAAAATATGTTTATATGTCACTCGAATTCATTTAAAAGAAAAAAAATACACGTATATAACCATCGATTTCTAAAGGTTGTAATTATTATTGGATCTCATATTTTTTTTTAAACTTGGAAATTATTCGGGTGGGTTTAATAGAACGCCGTATTAATAAAAAGTATAATTGCAGTTACAAACTATCCGCTACACAAAAAGATGCATACAGTGTGTTATTATAATAATGACGTGACGATTGCAATATATGTGCACTATACCTATTTATATATATATATATATACTTTCAATAGTTATTTATTTTTCGTCTAAAAAAATAAAAAAATAAAATAAAATACCTCATTTGAATTAATTAAAATACGAACAAATTGAATGTACACGGAGTACAATCGCAGCCTATCGTAATATCGCTATACACACACACCAGCCCGCGTTCGTGCACATTTTGTAGGTATACCTTTACCACTATTCTAAAGGAAAAAACGCAATACAACCATAAAGCGGCGCAAACGTATATTTATTTTTCACCGGTCACCACAACGATAGTGTTTATGTGTGTGAGTGTGTGTGTGTGTGTGTGTGTGTGGTTCAGCGGGTTGGCTTTTAATCAGCTTTGCTTTGGGCTTGCATTAAATTATGGTGTGATTACATTATAGCATGGTGTTTATACGCGCGATAGGCAAATAAAATTATAGACCACAGTGTTTTACAGGAAAGTGATGCAGTGAGAAACGAAAAGTCGATAATTTATTTGTACATAATATACCTATACGTATCAAAAATATTATAATTATATTGCTATGGGTACCCGACTATAATACAACGACGTAATTCGTGGCAAATATTTTTGTTTTTGTTTTTTATGTCAAAAACTCGAGTTTACACCGTGCTTGTACGTTTACGATTAACACGGCGTTCAACACCACGAAATCGTGAACATTGCACTAGTCGTCCGTGTCGACACGTAGTCGAAAAGAACAAACATATTATATATTATATATAGTATTAATTTTTTAAACGGTTTATAATGTTTATATAATTTCAACTGACGATGTGCGCTGTCGTTTTTTAATTTGTCTTAGAAGACTATCCGTACAATTTATGAAAGGAATACTGTATAAATGGTTTTTATTTTTGTATTGCTTAAAATATGTAAACTATATTTTTTGATTTTACATTATTAAAACGATGTTGCGGGATCCACACTGACCACATTTTGTGGTGAAGTATACCGCCTGGTTAGGGCGGTAAACGCGTAATGGTAGAACGGTGTTACATTAAATAATATGAAGAAAATCAGTTAATTTACGATTCATTAAACGGGTATAACGTTCTTATATAATAATAACGTATAATCAGGGAATCGGGCGGACACGCGTGACGACGATACTCGTTACGCTGTGGAAGGGCGGACAACTAAAACAGCACTGCACAAAGACAACACACTTCCCATCCCCCTCTACCCCTCGCCATAAAATCACAGACATAATAATACACGATAGTGTCATCGTCTATCGCGTTTCAGCAACATTTGGTGGAGCGTGTGCGAGTAGATTAGGGACTTATTTTGTACGAATATGAGGGACGTGTCGACTTCGCGGCGATAAACGTGCTCGATGGTCACGACGGCCGCACACCCGTGCAGCGTACCTACCGCCGAATGAAATGTTGGTTATTTACGAATAATATACGCGATTTCCGAAAGTCGAACACCGATCTCCACCGCTACTTAAACATTATTATTGTGCCTAATAGGGGCGCGTAATCGGATTGCTCGAAAAATATAAACTATATATACTACGGCGGGAGGGCAGACGTAACGATTAAGGAGTGTAAAGTTCCCAGGGATGGTGATATTGGGAGTGAGAAGTGGTATTAGAGGTGTGGTACAACGACTGACGATGACGACAAAGACGAGGGTCGGTGTGTGGATAAAAAAGTAATAGTAATAATATATACCTGATATATATATATATATATATATATATAGTATATATTATATTATAATATCGTCTCCGAGAATCGCACCCACTCGGTTTTACGTAAATTCGGTGACGAACGACAACCAACGACATTCGCGCGCGCATAATATTCCCATTCGACGCAGTTATATACCGTAAATCTCTAGCATAACGGTGAAAAAAACAAACAAAATACATTAAAAACAAAACAAAACAAAAAAAAAAATCCCGAAAATCTGCGCGAGACTGTATATAAAAAATAAATAAATAAATAAACAAAAAAAAGAAAGAAAAATAATTCAAACCGATGGTGGCGTTGAAAATAAAATAAACACCCCCATCACGACGTGAAAAATAATGCTGTGTGCGCGTGTGTGTGTGTGTGTGTGTGTGTGTGCGATCGACGACGACGGTAATGCGCAAACGGCCGTGCTTATTATATACGTCTATACATATAATATAAAGAGTGAGCGATTCACTACTTCGCTCTGATGTTACGACACTGCGGTTACAATATCGACGGCTAAGAAGACAAATAAGTTGTTTGTCCGTTTAATTTTTATTTTCATAAACGATCTGTAAGAGTCACTGGGTAAATTGTGGTCTTATCGGTTTATTCAAAATATATAATATAAATAAGTCTAAAACCGTTGTTTATTGCGCATTTTCATATGTTGTTTTTTACACCTTAAATACGCATATTATGTGTTTAAAAATACAATGAAAAGATCTAATGGTCCCAAATAATAACAGCAATAACAAGTATGATTTTATTATTGAAACACTAAACATATTTTAAACACATGAATATACCCAATGTCAAATTACTGATTAGGTAGTATACGCTATTACGTAAAAAGCATAAAGACGAATTGGAAAATCTCAGTTACAAAAATTGCAATACAAAAAAAAGTAACTAAGTTGAAATTTTTTAATTCTCTTTAAACGAAAAAACATATTTTAATTTAATATTTTGAAGCGCGTGTTTTAGAAAATATTGTTGTATAAATATGAAATTTAAAAATATCAAATACTTTTTAAATTATTTTTTTATTATTAATAAACATATTTTAAGTATTAATTGATGAGTGGAGTATTTGAACAAAAATGTATGGTCTATATATAATGACCCATTCTCTTCCACAGAACTCCTTTGCCTAAACTGTAATTTATTTTGAATAATAAATACTGATTCCGTGACAAATATGAAAACGACTTATGCTTAATAATTTATTCATAAAAATACACGTCGTGTTTTACCCACATACATTATCTATATAGGCGTGCCATCGATAATTATATGGTAGTTATTTAGACCAACTCCACGTTGAATATTTTTCTGCAGTGCTGTAAGCATTAATGACAGTTGACAGAGATTTTCCGTATTGTTCTATGTGCAGTACATTATATTCAATATAACGGTACGGAGAAGGTAAAAATAATATCGTTGTTATTATTTATATTATTAAAAATATTATATCCTACAGCCAAATTTATTGTTCTACGTACGAACGCGGACAGTGGACACCAATATGGACACCGAATAGAAAAGATAAAAACACAAATACCAATATCCTCTTTTCACAGTACCTACGTATATTGTATGATGTTTGTATTTATTTTTTCCCCGTGTGTACATGAAACTGATGTATAATATGTACACAGTATCGCGTAAAAATAATACGAATATATAGAAAAAGAAAAAATGATCTTATTTATTCCGTTTGGAGTATTATCAAATAATATTTTTTTGGTAAACACAGAACGTAGTGTTTTCAACAATAATAATATAATATACCTACTCGGTGGGTAATTCCACTGTAACGAATTATTTGCGCGCTTCGGGCCAGCAAAATATTAAATTTTACTCAAAAATTTAACGTATGTATGTACTATATAGTCTTAAGTTATTTGCACACATACGCTTTGGAATCAACTTGCCTGATTTCATGGGTTATTTATTTATTTATCTCTAGTGCTATATTTATTTGCTACAATATTATGGCTGAAAATAAGTCCATTTTAGTGTTTATACATAATAAATAATAAAAAATATGCATTTAATTATTTACGTATAACATATTTATAATAAGTTCTGAGAATTCGAGTTCGAAAGTCCCTAAAAATTATATGGATATTGAATATGTACACTTAAATTAACATCAAAATGATAAATAAAATAAAAAATATACTTAATCGAAACTAAAATAATTCGCTTGTTAATTTAGAATATAAGGTATAATTATTGTAATATTATTATTTAACAAAAAAAAAAAAAACACTAAGTGAAATAGCGTATAATATAAGATAAGTACAAAATGTATATCCAATATACTACCTACTGCAGCGAATACTGTTTAAATGAAATATTGAAACTTACATTTTTACTTATTAGCATATATTATAATATATTATCTAATAATTTTGGAAAACTCTACTGCTTAATCAAGCAATTTTGAACAAATAGAAAACCATAATATTGTGTAAGTGTTTTTGAACTCCGAAACGAACCCAGCTTTCTTTATAGTAAATACATGGTGGACGTGCAAATTGCTGATCATGCGCAAACAATACGGAAACATAACAATATTATACGGAATTAGATAAATATTGTAGGAGTGAGGAATATAACAAGAAGGGTTTTTTACTAATTATATCTCTCATAAGATGACTAAGCTAGAAAATATGTCGAATTTGTCGACGACAGTATATTTTACTATATATTCAAGATATATATATTTGTACAGACAACTGTTCAATAATTTTTTCTCTCATAAAAATCATTTAATATTGTTGATGTATGACACGTGCACACATGTTGTTCCAGCAAAAATGAATATTATTTTGATGAAGTTTGAGTGAATCGGTAAAAATATAAAATTAAAATTGAATTTGAAAAATAGAGTAGATATTAGTGGTTTAGTAACGGTAGTTAATGACAAGTTTCCATTAATTTTTCAATAATAATTTCCAGCATTTAACAATGATGCCAAAAGTTCACTCAAATCAAATTAAAATAAAACAGAGACAAGTCTATCTCATACAACCACAAGTATAAATGTTTAGCCATAACATATTCGTTTGTATTGATTGTGTACTAGCGCAGTAACGACACGCCAGTACTGCAAAAACTAAAGTAGTTAATAATATTATAGTTAAATAAATAATTAACATTTTATAAAGTAGTGACTATTGATTGGCAATTTCAAAATCAAATATTTGTTACTAAGCATGGTCTTTATGAATATAACATTGTAGTGCCTCAACAGTAGTCGTTTAGTAAAATTATTGCAATTATAATTGGTATGTGGTAAATTATTTACGATAAATCGACTTACATCACCCAACAATTGTAATAATATTGATAAAAGGATGGGAGTTCACGAACAAAGGAAAGAGCCCTTATTATGGTAGAAGTAAATTTGTTTTTGTATCCCATGTAAAAAATGGAATAACACTCCTGCATTGTGTAATAAAATCGTTGTGCGGAACACTATAAAAAATTGTGGAAAAACTTGGGCAGCCTTATTTTAAAATTGAAATAGCGTCTTTGGTATTATAATATTGTCGCAACCGATATACACTGTCAGACCGGAGTAACAGCATTGCAGTTATAATAGTAATTAGTAATTGTTCATTAATAATTATTGTCCTAGTAGCGGACAGACAGAATAAAAATGGTCGTATGCCATCGTGATTGCGATCTATAATTATCTAGTGTGAAGGACCGTTTTGCGTAGGTAATGGGAAAATTGCGGTTCTTGTACGCACATTATTATTATACATTTATTATAACACTCTATAATAAGTAATAATATGTGCTATTTCAAATAATAAATAATAATATTACCATACGAATCGTTCACTACGTATTGTTATACTATTTTGTGTGTGTTTATACACACTAATATTATGATTATTACCTTCACTCAATAAATCACAATTTGTATAAAACTCGTTCGCTGTGTCACGACCGTTGGTACAATGTATAATATAATGTAATGTAGATATTATAAGTAAGTATGCGCGTTCATTTTTTTAAAATAATAATATGTCAATACATTTTTTATCCATCATTCGTATTTGATAATAGCAATAATAAACGTTCAATACTTCTATATGACACGGCGCACAATAATTTTTACCAGCCGGATCTCGCAAACAGTCGCTGAAGTGTTAAGTCCAAAAATAGGTGATTCGGAACGACATTTCTTTGACATTTTTCAAAAACTTTTAGCAAATGACGTTGAGCCGGTTCCAGCGTAATAGACACATTATTATAGATAAATGAACTGATATAGCAGAGTGAGAATTCCAATATTGTTAGGAAAAGATGGCATGCAACTTAGTTTATATAATATTATACCTATATCCGTTAACAGCGAGAGAAATTTAACAACAGAGAAAACAATATTTTTAGATAAAGATAGCATAGTGTACCATACGAAGTTCTGTTATAATATTCTCGAGTATTGACTATCACTTTCCAACAATGTCGGAACTAGACGACCTGTTGTATGGTGTGAGGTTTCGATAAACAATGATATCCTGCGAGTCGATTTCCAAGGCACAACGACTGATCGGTGGTAGTATTTTAAAAAAGACTCGTGGTAGCTGAGGTTTGTTGGCATTTAGCGGGTTCATAACCAAAAATGTTCTAATTCAATTTTTGTTTTGAAAATTAATTTCTATATATGTTTATAGCCCACACATTTTTCTACTATTTCTAACCAAATTATAGAGAACGGTAGGTACTCTTTAACCGTATCGAATTGTTTTAAATTCCAAATTCCAACAAAAGCCGCTCGCAACGATCTAAATTTAGCCAAAACTTTATTAATTTTGTTTTATCTATGATATCATAAACTAAGGTTTTATTTTAAATTAATCAGTAAATAGTTAAAATTATTGTGTTTCAAATATTCAAAACTAACATATCTCTGTTTTTTATATTCTCAGATAACTATCTAAATAGCAACATAGATTAATTATATTATAGATTTAATAAAATTATAATATAATATAATTATTAATTATTAATTAGAAGTTGTAATTTATTAATTATATGTATATTATTATATGGTTTCAAGGTTTGTACAAAATCCAAGTAATTAGCTATTATTTTGTCGTATAAGTACTTAATTCACAATAATAGTATTTTGTTAAACTTTGGTGATACGTAAGAACGGGCTAATATATTATGATATATTATTATACCTGACTAATATATAGCTATAATTTATCGCCATTTTATTACTAAATATACACGCAACTACACGTGTGATACAATAATAATGTAGTTGATTTTTATTTTATTCGGCAGATAATTATTATACACACGTGTATATAGTGTTCTTATTTTATATATACATTATTCAATGACTTATCTGGTTTCCTTTGCATCATTTTTCTTATATACAATATCGCATTTTGAACCTTACACCTTGTGTCTCAATTTCCACCATCAATTTTTTATACTGGTTTAACATAGATTGATTTTATAATCCAATACTGGCGATGTAACATAATAGTATTACCTCGTTCAATCAAACATTATTAGTAAACCGTTTTTCAACATCCCAATATTCAGTTCAAAAATCTATAATCTATATTATGCAATATAATATTGTGAATACAATTTAAATCAATAAATATAACCATAATTTATTATGTAAAACTGTAGTTTTTGTACGATAACCTAGCACAAATACAACTATGCGATTTTTCAAAATAATTATTTTGAAATCGTCTTATCCATAATTATTATTACCAAATTCGCTTTTGTTTCATAAGTACACACACTTTTATATTTCATGCATATAAATATATTACATTATTTCCTGTTATTATAATATAATATCTGTGATTTAAGTAAACATTTGTCACTAAGTTTAATTTTTTAACGTTTATAATACCTTACTGGTTTAGACGTTTGTATCGGTATTTTATTTCAATAACGTTATAATAAATTGTTACAAAAAAAAAAAAAATAAAGAAGAACATTTTAATTTAAATATTTTTTTTAGCAAAATAATAAATTTAATATGCTTTATGATGAACGATCCATTAAAATATTATATTATGCATACATATATAATAGTCAAATGACAATTTATAGATATTCTTCACCCAGAGTTTCTGGCTATAAATTTATTTCGTTATTTTCCAAACAATCGTTAAAGCATAATGGATGGTATAACTAACCTGAGACCAAGAACATTATGCCCAGCTTCTTGTTGTTATTATTATTATCTCATACGATTACAAGGCATACCAGAATTCACATGTAGATTAACAAAGTATGTATCACACACATGCGGTGCGCGCAATAACGCCTAGACTAAGTCTGCGCATTTGCAGAGGACCTCGTGGAAAGTACAAAACGGTTTTGTTTTCAATTCTCATTAATAAGAATAACAGTCATAATATTACCATGGTGCTTCTATAAGTTTTTTTGGAATTAAATGATAATATTTCCATTTATGTTTTTTTTTTATAATTTAATAGTTCGCATTGTTAATTTATTTATATACGATGCGTTCATAAAAACCGTATATTCTGTTATTCTACATTTTAAAGAAAACGTATCCTATATAAATATTATAAGGTCACGAGACAACCGGGTACTTACAATTCTATCGTGTACGTATGTGTGTACTGTGTATGGAAATTGTATGCTATATTTGTATATACCATTACTATTATTATTTATGTATAAAAAACATCCAACGAAGTATATTACCGTAAGTAAATAAGTTGATTTTGTATTATAGAACGAGCGTCGAGGATGACAGTGTGAGATTTGCATTGAATAACGCAGCGAATGTTCATAAATTTGGTCAAAATCCAGGCTTAATGTCAAAATGTATATGCTAACAAAAAAAAGCAGTGACTTGAAAAAATTCTGAAATTCCAGGATATATATGTATATTAATTGACGTGCTCGTGTGTTTATTTATGTAACGCAACAATGATTACATTTTAGATTCTGAGAGGGTCGATGAATGTATTGATTTTACTATGATGTGTGCGCGTATCTTTTTTTATGTCAGTCATCACCTTTTTGAGCTATAAACATGTTCCGATTTTAAACTTTTAAAGTAGTTTTGATGGAAAATTAGATATGTTGGTACACTAAGAGGTCAAAAGTAAATATTTCCAGTATTTTCAAAATACTTGGAAAAAAATGAAAACTTTTACGGAATTTTTACGCGAAACACATTTTTGATAGAAATATTTTTATTTTTTGGTGAAAATCAAACACAAATAACGGTTAGATATAATATAATTATTGTATTTTCAAAATATTCTTACTCTATTCTGAGCATTTTTTCTATTGACTTATTTTGAAGTTCAAATTTGAATGATATAAGATGTTTAAACGTAGAATAACGTTTTTAGTCATTTTGTTGTTATTCGAAATATTATTCATGGACTTTAAACGTACATTATTCTTTATTATACTCCGATTTATATACATAATACAATTTTGAATTTTAAAAAGCAATGTTTTCGGAAAGAATTATTTCAACTTACCACATTACTAATAGTAAAATAAATATATTTTTTTAATATCAATACTATACTATAAAATAAATTAGTAATATAGGCTGACAATTTGTCTTATCACTCAGAATCGTTGTTCGTATACAATGGGTTACGATCAAATTCAAATTTAACACATTTATTAGAGTCACTTACTTAATGGCGAGATACAATCAATACTGCGCAGTAGATTAGCTACCTACATTTTTTCTTTTTTATCATACATAGTCGACGTAGTAAGTTTTTTAGTTGTTGAAAAAACTATTTGTGGATCAAACAATTGCTCCGTTTGTATTTTTCCAACTTGTCCGTAAAAAGTAAAAGACTTACCGTCTTCCCAGCTTTAATTACGAAATGTACTTTGTCTACTAAATGTCTCGGTACAGTGTGCAGATAGGCTTATCCATGTAGTGAACCGAAGAAAAACGTATAACTACAATAAGTTAATAGATTTTTTTATCTACTCTTATGCCTCCATTGCAACTAACACTGTTTATAATAATATATTCTCCTGTAATATAAGTTTTCATGATGTACAAAAGCATGGTTTTAAGTATAAAAATGTACTCATTATACGTAATAATTATAATAATACGAGTATATAATATATATATATTGTAATTATAATACGAATAGTAGTAATAATTCGATAAATTTTCACTAATATATTCATACAATCCTACAAAACTTCAAGGACTATTATATTATAATGTTAACATAATATATAAATTGATTATTTCAGAGGTAAAGAATGTCACAATGTCCTCCACTATTAATTTTGTAAACACAATAAGAAACATATGTTTAAGATTAAAAGTTACGCCACTGATTTCAGTGATAGTTGTTTACACCTAACAAAACGACGAGATATCTCATTATCGATAACTGTGAATTTTATTGGTAGCGATATCCAACAGTATGTCAACGAAGTCTACCAAATACCTAAACCAATTACTTTTAGAGTAGGACATGTGTCTTAAAATATCAATACAAAATGATTCTGTAGTGGTAAGTATAAAATTCCTACTTGTGGACTTGCAAATAATTTACGTATAAATTATATTTTCCATAGTAAAATCTACTAAAATTAAACTTCAACGATATTAACCAAGGTCGTATTAATATCGATACAATAATAAATAATATATTTTTGGTAGTATATGAGTATATGACACTACCGTCTAATAACAATAAATACCAGTACGGTGAAAATTATTCCAATTAGATTTACCCCAAATCGTAAAATTTGAAAATGTGTTATATATTTTAAATTATTTAGGTATCATATTCTCCGGGGTGTCCATAAAAAGGTTTATTTTATTTTCGTTGTTAAATTTATGCGGACAATAGTAACATTCATTTCGTTGAATTATTATATTGGTTAATCGTGACGTATTCATCATATAATCATATAACATATACGAATTTTTATTTTTATTATAGATTTAAAATTCTAAGTAAAGTAATAGCTATCAAATGACAAATTAAATTATCATTGAAAATTAAGGGAACCAAAAATAGAATTTTAAAAATTTAATTTGATCCTTAAAGTTTGCACTCATATTAATCAGACAACAAAACCATAAACTATATCAGCCATCGGGTATATTATTAAACATTTTATAAAATTATATAATATCAACGACATAGTGATTATGCATAATATGTATATATTATAATATTATATTTATTATAAATACGACTATACATAGATCTTCTGTAGATATTATTTTTCTATTTCACTTTAAAAAATTTAACAAGTCAAACGAATTGTTTAACGAGTGTAAACAATGAAATTAGTTTCTGCCGACTATCGAAAATTGATATCTTCTGAGGGATTCTGAAATAATATTATAGGTAAACACAGTGAAAAAAATCCTTTCACATCCTTAAAATTGGTACCTATTGTTATTATTTTTTTTTTAAGTTAAAATACCTATGACTATAGATTTTATTCGATTAAAAATAATACTTATTTTCTATAAACCTAGCGATAAAACTGAATAGTACAACGTAAACGTAATTATATTGATTGAACAGTGTCAATTAAAATAATGTTTAAACTTTAAAGTCTGTTTGAAATTTTACAATTTTACCTATATAATTCTGGATAGTACTATATTAAATCAAACTAAATACGACTTAATATACCAACTCCATTTTTATTTACTAATATTGAAATAATGTCGTGACTTAAAATAATATATGTATAATTTATTATACGACATTCATAATTTATTATTTCCAACACAGAGCTTATTATTGTTAAACTAAATACTTGTTCACTCATCTAAATACAACTTTTTATAACTGGTTTTTATATACGTTTATATTATTTACTTTTATATGTGCATTGTGCATATTATTGATATTACGCTATATTGGAAATTAATAATGGACTCGACGGACTCATGTCAGTCGCATACCTATAATATTTACCGCAAAGTCGGTAATTTTTACAAGATAAACATTTCATACTGTTAAATATTATTGTAATTCGTAATCAAAATTATTCAAATGTTATGCCATTTGTAAAATATAATATTGTATTGTGTATACAGGGAGGGTACATCGCATATCTCCGGTAACAATAATATTGTTTTAAAACAATGTTATGGTAGTTGCAGTATGTAGATGTAGGTGTACGATTATATTTGGCTAATAGTTTGGTTTTTTTTTACGTATTTGTTGGTTACTTGGTTACCAACTGGAAACATTTAATACATTTGTTACGAGAATTCTCAGAGGGTGATTTCATGACAAGTTTTTTAACAATTTTGCAAAGTCGCTATTATTGATTACTAAAGTATATTGTATATTATATATATATATATATATATATATATATATATATATATATTTATCATGATGCTCAAGAGTCTTATTTACGTAAACAAAATTGTGTTTATATTCTGATTTTTTGAATACATTTAAAAAAAAAAGTAAATTTTTTATCGTTTAAATAAATGTTTCTTAATACATAATGTTGTGTATTTTAACGTTAAGCTACTTAAATGTATTTTTTTCACGTCTATTGTTTTCGTGAGATTCTCGAGATCTGCAGGTTGCATTGATGTTAAAAGAACAATTCTATGAAAAGTATATATACTATTCAAGTACACCTACGCCCCACGCAATAGTGACATACATGATACGTATACATTTATATTACACCTACGTGCATATACGTAGCGTTATGTATTTACATATTATACCTACACGTGTGCGTAATATATATTTACGCTCGTGCAACTCTTCTGGCTGAAATTAAATATAATTAACCGATTAAAATATAATATGTTTACTTTGAAAAACATCACTACAACGGTACAACAATAATAAATTCCGTATGTACTCAAATGATACGTTGTAATAATAATTACGATAGTTTTACGTGGCGTTTGACGGGTTTTTACTTTTTAATGTATTTTTTATTTTATTTTTTTAGCCCGTGCCGGAAATAATAATATTATAGTTGTAGCGATTACCGTTTTTCCGTTGTTGCGATACGCCATTAAATTGCATGTCCGACAAATCATTATCGTCGAAATTCTTTTATCCGTTCCGACAAATGCGAATAATAACCGTCGTACAGTGTTATTATCATTATTATTATATTATATTGGGTGTCAAACGCGATCGGTGCTCCGCGCTCGAAAACACGGACCGAAACAAAACGAATACGACTGCACGACCGTCGAATCGGCAGCGAAACGTCCGCTATTATCATTGTCCGAGTGTCGGACTATACGGAATATTAATATCGCGTAGGTATTAATTCATTTTTAGTGACTGTGCCTGACAATCAATCGGCGGCGGCGGTCTGCGGTGTACAACACATTATAATAATATTATTATAATATCGTTACTATTATCATTGTTGTTGTTATTATTATTATTATTCATAATAATAATAATAATAATAATAATAGTAATGATTTAAGGTGTATATATTATTATAATATTATTATTACACGATGTGTATATATATATACACCGAACGGCACGCAACGAAATTGGTCCGCTCGAACAATCGGCCAAACACGCCGATGGTTTTAATTAGAACACGGGCGGTCGGCGGCGACGGACGGGCATATAGATTATATTATACCTACATTATTATTATTATATAATTGTGGCAGGTACAGTGTTCCGATCATATTTTCGTTTCGTTTCACCCCCTAATTCTTACCCGTAAATACAATACGATTATTGGCGTAGACGATAGGTATGCCGTCGCGAAAAAATATCGTGTTGGTAAGTTATTTTATTTTTATTTTATACTCGCGCGCGCCCTACCGTTTCTTTTTCACTCGCGCCAGAAACTCTCTTCACCCCGCCGCCGACAACCGATTTTAATGGATATCTTGACGATATTAAAACGTCCTGTTTGACTGATGATTTGCTCCGACACCTCGACTGCGCGCCTCTTATCCTTCATTGTTCAACGCCATTCCGCCATCACTATTTACACATATATACACAGCCGTTGTATAATAAAATAATATTATATAGGACACGACACTAAACTGACGACGCGACCGTTCGCCCGAGGTCAACCCGTCGGAACGGGCCCGAGGGGGCTGCAGGCTGTATACTATAGTCTTTTATGTTGTTGTTATTATTATTATTATTATTACGGGCCATCGGTGACGTAGATTCGAACGCAGCGATCGACTTTCAGTAGAGTTATAATACTGCTACTGCTGCTGCTATTGCAATACGCAATGAAAGTTTTTATTTTCTAATTGCCCGAAATCTCGAAACTGTATATTTTTAATTGTGAGATGATTATTATATAAACGAATGATGCCCACTCCGCACGATACGATAAAATCTAAGCAAATTATCCCGAGAAAATAACCTATAGCATTGATGGTGAAAACGATTTACTCAAAGGCACGCGATATTTATGACCGTTTTAGACCGAAATTATTCTTCTTGCTTTGCACAGTCGTTACTACGCAGTATAAATCGCATTACTATAAATAAGCGTAAGCGACTATTTCAGTGTTGGAAATCGTAAACGTTGTTTATCTGAAGGTATCCGATGAACTAGTCATGGTGAAAATATTGATGAAAAAGTTGATTTTTTTTATCGCGAAATGAATTTATAATATTTCGCATACCAACACTTCCAAGAAATATTTACATATTTCAATAGTCATATAATACAAACGCATTGCAAACTTTATAATATTATATTTAATTACTTCATATAATACAAATATACAATTAAAATAACATTTTTACTTGACATGCTTCAGGTTAAAGAACAATTTTTTTAAAATTGTATTTTATAATAACTATTTTTTTTAATGCATTAGTTACTAAATTCAAATGTATAATACACATTCAGAAAACTAGACATGAATAAATCGTTAATATTTCAAATGTTTTTCATGCAATTTATTTTAAGAATACATTTAATAAGATAATTAGGTTTGATTATTAGTAATTAACCACCTATGCAACCACCTATACCTATATCAATATGCAAAAATATACATAGATATAATATGGTAATATAGTACAAGAGAAATTAAAAATAGAAATAAACCTCAACTGGTCGTATACTCACAATTCAATACTTTTTTTTTTATTATTGACTTAAAAATTTACTAGGAAATTGAGGAATAAAAATAAACTACTTCGTTTTATTTGTTGATCTACTGAACGTGAAAGTATACTCGACTGTCGTGTATTTCTTTTGAGTTCCTCCCCAATTTTTTTTTATTATTTGTCAGACACATCGTTTGCACAAAGGGGACTTTAAAAAAAAAATCTTCTGGATCCTCAATGGGATTATGTATGGTACACCGCGTTTCCTGCAATACCAGATGGATCAAAGAAATCAACTGTCATAAAGCAATGCACAGTCATATATAAATCGAACACTTCATATCCGTTATTGCAATACAAATCTCTAACACTTTTGATCCTTTGCACTGAGGTTCATATCTTATGCACTCGAAAACCTCGTGCTTATCCCAGAAAATGTATTTATTATACATAAATGTCGATAAGATATTTTAATTTTTTTAATTTTGTTTCATTATATTGCTTATAATATACTTTTGGTTGATTGTTATAATTGTATTCATAAAATGTTAAGTTCGAAGTAAGATAAACTGACATAATTATTTCACCGATGTATTACTATACAAGGAATTCGTTCAAACTTCAGTAAATAAACAAAAATTCCGTGGAAAATATATCGTGTTTGTTAGATAAGTAAATCACAACAGATAACCAAAAATTAATTCAATTGTATAAGTGTATAATATGAATATTATTTCATATGTATATTATATAATGATAAAATCCATTGAATGAATAATGAACTGTTGAAAAATTTCATAATATTATAACTATTCGCTTAACTTCAAATAGTGTACAAACGAAATAATTTTCGTTTGTACGTAATAAAAATATATTAAAATTACAGATAAAGTAGAAATAAATTATGGTCCGCAAACCTACGAAACTCTTGCATTGTAATGATGGTCGACAGTATCGATCAGCAAAAACAGTGCGTAAATGCGTGCGATGATTGATGGATGATTACTAACCCCAATATATTATTATAGCACATTTGAATAATATTTGAATTTGGCGTGGGGTCAGTATATATTTTGTTGCCATAATCGTATGAACAATCCGCATGTATTTTACTATTGAAAAGTACTGACGCTTAATGCAAAAGTTGATAAAAGTACTGACTTCATACATTTATTTGCATTGATACTTATTTTTTATTATTAGGAATTTTTGAAAAATACGAATTTAAATACTATATATCAATAGCACGTGTTTTATTTGTATCCCAGTATTATAAATAGCAATTCGTTGTATGATGTTATATTTATATAACCATCACACACATACACAAACAATATAAATACATGGTATTTCTGAATCAAAAATACGGATATTTAATGGAATTTTTAATTGAAGTACTCAAAATGAAAAGCACGGCATTCTCTCACAAAAAAAAACAAAATAGCTCACAAATATTACGGATATCCAAGTCAAACATTATGGTTTTGTATCTACAAAAAATATATATTTTATTTTGTCATACGTAGGCATTTAAAATTTGTGACTTTCGAATACCTAATATAACTTTTGCGATGATGTCCTATACGATTTTATGAAATATTATATCTAGAGCTTTTACAATATAAAAACATTCTTATTGTTTTTTCACTTACTGATAACTCATTTAGTGATATGTTTTTAATGGTAGGTATTTAGTGGTGTTTGTAATAATTTTATATGTAATTATTTTTTTTTGGCCATGATCTACTAAAAGTATACTTCACCTTTGAGGATCGACTTCCATAAAAAACCTAACTACCATAATTCATTTTCGTGTGCGTAGCTTAAAAATAAATTCTAACACAATCGACTTTGAAATCGTTTGTGATCGACCGGTAGATCGCGATCGACCGTTTGGCCGCCCCTGACATATAATATAACGACGGAAACAAAAATTAAGCAGACTTAATCAATACAATATTTTAAATATATTAAAATATAAAAAATTATTAACTAAGAAAGGTAGGAAATAATTAAATTTTATAATCGCCAATTTACCATGACGCATTTTAATGAACTACTATAGTTTCATGAAATAAGATAATTCCTGAAAATTTGATAAATTCTAAACAACTTTCGTGGAATACAAATTAAAGTAATAAAAATCACGGTTTTTGTCAAACTATGTTTAATGAAAATATTTTGGTATTTAATGTTTTTTTAAACAAATTTGTCGTTATGAAATATGTGATTGTAAACGGAAAACTTCAATATACGGTTAGATTTTTATAAGAAAATATTCAGGGCTCAAATGGAAGACGAATACTATTAAATGGTTAATGACCTTTCATTGTTCGATTTGTTCACTATAAGAACTCGGGTTACCAACGAAGCAAATGCTATAAACACTATGCAAATTGTGACACCAACACCAAAAGAGACTAATCGACGTCTTTTTTCCGAGATGAAATTGAAAATTCAAAAATGAAGGAACTTTAGACTTAAGCAAACAGTCCAAATCATGAGTGCGTATAAATAATAATGATTCATAAATATTTTTAAAACAGCGCATTTGATATTGAATTTTTAAAAAGCTTCAGAAACGCGAACTCATTATGATGATTATATTATTGTTTTATAATATAAACTGAATTTCAATGATTTATGATTTATTAAAAGTGAAATTAGTGAAATGAATATTAAATAAATAATTAATATAACTATGTACTTGTAATGAATTAAAATATATCGGTTAAAATGTATTTCGTTAGAACATATTTAATATGATTATATTATAATATACGAATTTAAATAAATGAATTGATCGCCAAACATCTATTTTATAATACATTGTATAATATCATAGAATTTAATAATTGTATGCTTGTAATATTCGTTAAAAACATAACATGTATATTAAATGGAGAAACTGGAAATAATTTTATATAATATTTTACAAAATATAATGTCTGTGGAAGTTTTATTGTGATACAGAAAATAACAGGTCGCTGGGGTCAAGCAGTAAAAGGTATTCACGTGTCGGTTAATACACCGCACTTGAGAAGGTTCCATTAGTAAGTAGATAATAAGAATCAAGTGGTGTCGTGTTAAGCGCGGTAACGCCGATTTCATCTAAAATGATGGAAAACTACAACTGTTAAATTGACTGTTATATAAAAACGTTCAATTGAATTAGGAAGCTAAAATTTATTTTGATAGCATAATCATACAAAATATTAATAGAAATTTGTAGCTATATGAATACAATAACATTAAAAGTATCAAATTAATAATGTTGGAAAAAATTGTTTTTAACCAATACGTGATCAAAAAAAATATGAGCATTATATAAGTACTACAAATAATCTCAACTAGTAAAACGCTTATCTAATGTGTAAGATACTAAATATTTTTATACTTGTCCGGTACAGAAAAACATGGTTCGTTTCGATGACTTCAAGCTAAACTTCAAATTGAAAATAATTTACATTATATTAAATTATCTTTTAGCATTGCGTAAATTTCCAAAATGTATACTATAAATATATAATATAATAAATATATATATTTATGATCATTTGGAATACTATTATATAGATAAAAGTGTGAGATGATCCCGAAAAACCAATTTGGAGTATACGAGTATAAATGTGGATAAAAATCGATGAGATAAAATCGGCTTATCATAATAAAAGGCTACTGGTTCATACGTGATTCGACTGCTTAGATTCTCTACAGTTTGACGGAGACATTTTAACATGGGCTTCTGGATTTTACAGATATTATAAATCCGAAGCTATGCGATCTGACCATAGGATTACGGAGAAATTGTTTTCTCACCTTATCATTATTGTCAGGCAAACACTCATCTTCTTGGACTTGGTTTATGTCTGAAGACAATCGATATTGGGTCATAGTGAAATCTAATACTCCTACAAAATAACCCGATAACGAAATAAAAATAATAGAATTTATAATATAATACGTTATTTTGTGGAAAACAATTTAGGTACTTATTTAAATCATAACAAAAAGTGTATAATAATCAATGAATAACATATATCTACGCATAAAAATATAATATTATGTGCTAATATATGAGTGGAGTGTGGATTATCTATACTAGAAACGAAAAAGGTGTGGATAACCAAAAAAAAAAAAAAAATACAGTAAACATGAATTTAAATATTTATATAATTAAAAATAAAACCTAAAATAATGTACTGTGTACATAACGTATTAGTATAATACGATAAAAAAAAAAATAAAAATAAAATAATAATAATATAAATTCATTGTTGAAAGTACTTAATACAATTGATTTAAATTTTAAAATATGAAATGAAAATACTATTTATTTCGTTACTCAATCATATATGATATGATATTTAGGTATACCTAAATGAAATACTTGTACGTATACATAATAACTTAGAAGTAGACGAGTTTTGTGCCTTATTAAAAACAAAATAAATAAAAATAATGGCTTTTGATATTCTATATTTCTATCCCCATTAAAAATACCAAATAATAAAAAATAACTAAACTACTAAATAGTATATTAAGATGTGCTTATTTCATAATGAATTGTAGAAAAAAAAACATTACCGTTTTGATCATTCGGTACATTGCAACAATGCTACTGGTCTGTTAGTAAATAAAAAATAATAGTGGCACAGTCGCTCAAAATATTTATAATAATAAATATCTTGTTGACATTTTAATCTTTTCTTTTAACTAAGATAACTAAAATCTTATTTTTTTTTGTTTTTAATAATAAAACACACTTGTTTTTTACTGAAAAACTTTTAATCTAATTTTACACGTGTTTAAATATAGCTGCATTTCATAGCTCTGTATAAAAGAGATAACTTTAAATTAAAAATGATAGATACATTTATTTGTTTTATTTAAGAAGTAATTTTTTAAAAATAATATATTTTATTGCAATAATTTGTTATATATATTATTAAATGATTAGTGAAATATACATCTCAGGTCTATCATTCAAATATAATTACTCTGAACACAATAATTGTTATAAATATTATATAACTTGCCTGTAAAGCTTATTAAAATTTTGGTTAAATTTACTTTGAAAACATGTTTTAATGCATAAAAAAAATACACTGAGTATTTCATGTAATTGAGTATTATTAAATATAAATTAGTTATCTATATTAAAAAATTCCAATATTATTTTAAATTTTCAAATATAAACCGCAGAAAAAAAATAGTGATAATAAAACATATAAACAAATAATTCAAATTATATTGTTTCAGACCTGCTTATAATACGAGTATCAATTATAAATATCAAACATCAAAGTCATAAACTTTTAAAAATAAAAATATAATGTATCTTAAAAATAAATTGTTGTTGAACATTATTACATTTCATGATAAATTAATATGAATAAAAAAGCGGGTAAGTGAGTATCGCTCTGCTGTACATTAGGGGGTGGGGTGGACCTTGGACTAGGGTAGGTTAAATTTGAATGCAATGATAGGTATCATTGTATACGAAAAACGATTCTGAACGAAGATGATTTGTCAGTTTAGGATATATTATATTATTTAAATATTGTCATATATTCTATTTTGAAACAAATACTATATATAGTACTATATGTTACTATAGTATCTGTTTGTAAAAAGTATTTGACCAACATACGCGTAATGAGCGTATGAAATTTAATTTAAATTTAGACATATTTCGTATAAATTCGAACTTTAAGCACTTATAAAAAAAAATTGTAACTAACGATTTCGAATTTTTTTTTATCACTTTAAGAAAAACTTATAAGAAACCTTGTATTAAATTTTCAAGATTTTCTTGCCACCCAAAAAATTTTTATCGGCATTTGAAAAGTCGAAAATTTCAATTGTCTATAAGTAGCTTAAAAATGGTCAAAATATTTTGAAAATTTAACTCTAAAGAGATAACCATAATATAAACATTTGGTGAAAATTTAAAGTATTTACAATGATTCGTTTTTGAGTTACTGCAAAATCAAAAAATCGATTTTTTTGAAAACTGTTTGAAAATGTTTACTTTTGACCCCCCCAAAGTACCAACTAGATGAATTTTCCTATTCAAAGAGTGGCTGAAGTAAAAAATCGGAGCATTATTACTGCTCCAAATGTTGCCGTCAGACACAAAAAAAAAAAACACACACACATCATTGTAAAATCAATACATTCATCACTCCATTCAGAATCTAAAAATAAACAAAAATATGGAGTAATTTTTACATATTATTATCTTCCATTGAAATAGCATTTGTGATAATTAAAACAATAAAACATCTCATCCAGATAACAATTCTGGATTTAACTTATTAAAAATTATGTTTTCTTAAATTGACTTAATGTTTTTAATATTTTAAAGTATTTATTTTATTTTATTTACCTACAGATAATTTAGAAATTACCTCTTTTAATAAAATATTTAAAACCTCAAGCTGTTCTGCTATAATAATAATATTAATTTACATGATAACTATGAAATTCAATTAAACGGATGAAGCACATTATATTATACGATACCTTAACAAAGCTGTATACTTCATACAACTCATTAATTTATAGAGTAAACATTTTCTTTAGTATGTTGGTACACACGTATACTATTATGTATTTGGAGTTCAGTAAATTAAAACAAAATTTTATCATACTTATTTTACATATTAAAATTCTTCAAAGAGTTTACCCATTCAACGATATTGTATACTAAAATTTTATTACAAAGAAAATATAAGATTTTTAATGAAACGATATATATATATTATATATATTGGTTTTACAATGCGCGTATAGCTTTTTTTTTAATTTTATTGTTTTGTGTCTTAATTAAAGACACTTTTTGTAATAGAAAAAAATTATTTTAATTTGGAGAGTGACATGTGACAGAAATTTGACTGTAGTTGATTCTTTGGTAAGTTAAATTTAAAATTTGTTCCATCAGTCTTTTTAATAATAATCTTGAAAAATATAAGAAGAAACGGAAAAGTTTGTACCAAATAATTGTATTGTCTTTTTCTAAATATTTTCACAATGTTGGGTTCTTATTATTGTGGTATCTAATAACTATAGACATTTAAAATTTTGAATTTGTCCTTTTTTATGCATCATGGAATTTTTGTTTGTGCACAAAACAGCTTGAAATGTATGTTATTTAAGTTTCCTCATTAGTTGTTCTTACCATAAAATATATAGAAAATATACATTGTCATTAGTCACATTTTTTTTTTTTTTTATAAGCACTTGAAGTTAAATTTATTTCTACGAATATTTGTTAAAATAGTAAAAATGGGTATCATTATAAATTGTTCTAATTAAAATTAAGCATAAAGCTGCATTATATTTTTATGAGCATTAGAATTTACAATTTTTACTACCTACTTTGAATGATAATACATAAATTAACAATTAATTCCCATGAAATAACTTATATTTTGTTTAATTTAAAATTTTTTATTCTTAGAAAATTGAAATATATTTTAACTTAAATTATCATTTTCTATACAAAATAATATTTTAAAAACTTTTAGATAGGTATTTAAAATATATTTTTACTGTTAGATTTATAAAGCTCGTAAAAGTGTATTTATTCCATCACGTTTAAATTTGCTAGATATATTTACAAAATTAAAATATAATATAAATGTATATATAATGTTACAGTGATAATTGTTTAATCAGTATAGTATACTATAAAGTTTGGTAGAGTACAGTATACGATGTATGAATTATGAAATATTATTTACTTTTAATTGATAATACAATATCTCGAACGACTTAAAACCATAATTATATGTATAATAAATCAATATATGATACACGTGCAAACTATATGCGTGTATAAATAAATAATACACATTTACACTTACTTATAGTTTATTAACTTATAAATTAATATAATTAAAAATCGCAAAGTCCTAATTTATTTTTACATAACATCTCAACAGTGTAGATTTCTAATTGCTATTATGAAAATATATCATAAATTCCTTGATCAGAAAGTACCTAATTGTGCGTAGTTGTGCACTTGAACAAACAAAACATGTAGATAAATTTCGTTAAAATTGCGTACATTTTTCAATATTATTACCACCCATCAATAATTATAGTTACCTATGTTTTTATACCTACGTTCTTCATATAGGTGCATGTATATGGTGTATAAACAATTCATATTGTAATAACCATTGATTTCAAAGTTGTTTTTTACTTTTATTAATTATTTTTTACGAATGCATGGCTAATTTACTACTCAAATACAATTTACTGTAAAATAATACATAATGATATTATTACGTATTATATATGTGATGGGCAATATCATTTGCACATTTCTATGGCCAACCAATAATTCTAAAAGGTGTATACTGTGTATAGTATACACTATAATTATTATGATAATTTATGGAAACTGCGGCTAATGTCGATTCACAAAGAGTTATATCACATATTCACATGACAGTTTATTAATGATTATTTTATTATATTATATTATATTTCGCACTACCGATATTATATATGGATTAAGTAGACTGCAAGCGTATACAATTTTCGATATAACTATTAACTATATGCAAAGGTGAAATTCAGAAAACCCGTAACATAAAGTTTTATGTTTTATTGATAAGCTTGATTGGTAAGTAACGCACCGTAAACAATATGAATGTAAATGCCTTTAATAATCGTAAATTCAAAACTTTAAAGCGCTGTCTGTGTTATGAATACGAAATATGTCCGTTGACGATAACAGATAATTCTGTTGCCTTTTTGAATTAAAAATTTAAACGATATATACAAAAGCATCAAGCGTGTGTAGTCTATGTTAGTCTGCAATGGTAATTTAATAAATGTATTTACGTTGTCATTATCCTGTCTAGAAACCTTGAAAACTGTTAAACAATAAATAATTATTCCACACAATATAATATCATATTAGTATAAATTACATTACATAACACAAATATAAAAAAAATATCATGGTTAAGTGTATATATATTTTTTTAATTTAAAGTTTGAACAATCTATACAATTATATCTGTCTTTTATATTGTATGCACAAATGCTTTTTATAAAGTTAATAAAACAAATTTAATGAATCAGAATCATTTAAAAAAAAAATGAGGCCTCCAGAAAAAGAGCTATCCAGCGATGAAACTTTGAGTCATATTAAATTATTAATCAATAATTATTATAAATAATAAATAGAGACAAATATTTTTTATTGTATCAGTCGATACACTAGAATATTTTCCTAGAGAATAATAAAATTGATTGATAATAAAAAAAAATTATAAGCATAGCATGATGTATCAAACTTGTACAATATAAATTATTAAAATATTACTATACTATCATATTGATATGTGTCGTACATTCGGAATGGCTCAAATAATATATGAATTCCAATTTCCGAGTAATCGATAATAAACCTGGCATTAGTGGATCACAATAGATGGACTCATATAGGTATAACGGTGATTGAAATAGTATTGCGGTTTTTCGTCATATAATATAATAATTAAATTACGTATAGTATATACGTGCCATTTATTTATAAAATAATACTTAACTCGGTTTAATATTGTCTACACTACTCTTAACTGGACTAATTCTTCCACTTGCCTCTCCGACTCGACCAGCACTCTCCGACCGCCTGGGACTGTCTAATTCTACTGCTATTTCCCAGTTTCTCATAGCTACCATTAAACTACTTCCTTAATTAAAACATCATCTTTAAACCTATTGTCATCGCAGTTACTAAACGTCCACGCACGCACACTCAGGTCACATCACAAAACCCATTACATAACTCCATGTTGCTATAATATAAGTATATACGACATACGTATAATACGTAGTTTATCATTTACGACTATATATTATAACAGTTTAAAGTCAATATTATGTTTTTTACGAGTTTTACCGCGTTTTTGTATGTTAATTAATTCCAAAACATTTAAATGTAAATAAAATAAACATAACAAACCTACAAAGGCCAAAAATAAATAAATAAATAATAAAATACTAGAATTTGGTTGTTTTGATAAAATAAGTCAAAATAAATATTAGTTATACTAATAATTATCATACGTTACTACTATCAATCATTTACCAATAGATTTTATCAAACTGTTGAATAATTTGTAAGTATATTAGAATTTAATACTTCAAACATTTAATGTTTTCTATATGTATGCTTTTAAAGTCTTATATCAATTAAATACTGGTATTTTCTATTATTAACTGTATCTAATTTAATTATTTTAGCAATTCATTTATGTGGAAAATTAATCTAGTGAGTTATTCGACATAACTAATAGACATAATAAGTAATAAGTCAACTAAATTAAAACTGTAAAAAATTATGTGTAAAAATTAAACCATTACATTTAAGTTCATAAATATGCATGTAGTAAGTTGTTTAGTCCAAGATATTATATTTGTTAGTTGTTACTACTAAAAGATCAATATCAAACACAAAATACTAATTATTTTTAAATATTTTACCATTTTGTAACAGATCAGACTATCTATATGTATATACCGTATAATATTCTATTATATTTATTAGGTATTCAAATAACTATGAAATATGCTACGAGTATTTTAATTATTTCAAAGAGTACATAAAAATTATATTCGTAAATGATTTCATTACAAAAAGCAATAAATTATTCAATGTTTAATTTAATCTAAGATTTTATTCAAATCTTAAATTTTCTCATTTGGCCATTTCAAGTTATGTGATGTATAATAGGTATTAGGTATTATAAATCATAGCAAATTCATTATATAATATAGGTAAATTTCATAGATTTCAATCAATTCTGTGTGTTTTTTTTTTACTATTTTAGATATTTATTTTAAAAATAAATCGATTTCACTAAACTAATAAATAAATACATCAAAATTGTTTAATTGATGGAAGTTTTTGTAAAGTAAGCAAAGTGGTTTGATAAGCATGGACAAAATAAAATATTTAGGTGTTAATTAAAATCCATATAATTTATTATAATATCGAAGATTATTATTATCAGTTATCATAATAACGCGAAAGTCATTGAAAAATAAAAAATATTTTGAATAATCGTGATACACTTGATATTATATTTTATTTTTAAATTAAAAAAATTGTGTTCGAAGTTTAACGCTAATGATTTTATAATAAGATAACTTAATTGTATTTAATTTATTAAAATAAATTTCATGGTTCAACTTTGAATAATAAGAACAATACAAAGTAAATAGGATTTTTTTTATATGCGCGCTATTTAAATATTAAAAATTATACATAACAATTTACTTAAAAGACTACTGTACATAAAATAAATTACAGAATGATACACATTTTTTAATTATATTTGAACTTTAAATAATATGTGCTTAACCAAAGTTAACCATTTTTAACACAAACGCATTGTATTTATAATATTTGAAATATTACACCAGTTACTTTTCATCGTAATAATAATTGTCAATGAAATAGTGACAATTTACATAAAGATACACAAATACACAATTAAAAATTAATCTATTATTAAATTCTGAAAGTAAATATTACTTATTATAAGTAGCTCTTATATAAATTTGCTTTATTCGTTATTCATTTTGATTAAAGCTTTTGAAGTGAAACATGAAGTGTGCATATTAATTAGATATTGAGAAATAGCATCAACGGGAAGGTAGTGGAATTTTTTCAGTATGACACTTTCGGTAACAATAAGTGGACTTTGTACATAACACCTGCGTTATTATCACTAATTGTCATTTTACATGCTTATATTTCTATATTTGAGGTTACAACAATAATATTGTATACTTTCGTCATAATATGTGTAGTAATTAGTAATAATATACATAACAGTCAAGACTGCAATATACATACACATGAGTACATTGTTCACAGGTCGAGTATTTACTACAAAACTTGTTTAGTATTAGGTAAAACCACACAACACCAATCTCATCACATAATGTATATCAATAAAAGAAAAATTATGTTATTGTGGAATTTTTAGTCGGATGATGAAATAATTATGTCTTTACTAAATTATAATAATTATTATTAAAACTTGTTTACACTATTTACATAATTGTATTGGAAAGTTATAAAATATGTAATTTCAGTACTAAAACGGTTGAAGAATTTTGAAAATGGTGGCCAAAAATTTCTCAGTGTTATAAAGGAAGAATATAATTGATTTAAAACGTAATCCTTTGAATTTAATATTGTATGTGAGTGCATTCATCTTACATTTTTAAAAACGAAAAATTATTGAGCCTTTGATAAACGAGTATACATATTATAAAAAAAATGCATTTAACTGTTGAAGTTGGATGGTCGTTTAGAAATATGCCTTGTAAAAGTGTTACACTTACTCGTAAGTTCAATCAATTGATTTGGTTTATAAATAAAAATATTTTAAAATAATAATGATAAACACAATTTATTATGTGAATGAATGATTTTTGTTGATGACTTATGTTATCTGCATAGTGGCGGTCTAATGGTTAATACTGTCCAAATATCAAAATTAATGTAATGTATATAGGATGTTTCACCAAGCATGCTTACTCTATTTTTATATTACCTATTTAATTATTACATTATTCAAATTCTATTTATTTTTTATGATTTTTAAGTTTACTTAATTATCTTAGTTCTAATTATTTTAATTTATTGGAACGCAACTAGAAACACAAGTCGTCATTTCAAACTGTGTGATGATGGAGAAAACTATTAAAGTGGTAATTAAATAAAATCTTATATTAAGCATAAAGTTTAAAAAAACAATATACACTTACGTTTATTGAATGACTAACATCTGGAATAATTGTTTAACTTGGTAAAAACAGAGAAATCCAACTATTTAACAATTTTATTTATTTTTTTTTTGTTTTCAATTAAGTTGTACATATTATAAATGTTCTTCGTTTGGTTTAATTTTTTTAATTAAATATTTGTCTGCAAGCAATGCTTGTGTAAACTAATTTTAAATAAAAGTTTATTACAATTCGCCACTATGGAATGAATTAATTTCGTTTAGTTATGCAATTTAAAAATAAAAATAAAATGTTAAATTGGGTTTCAGCCAATAATTACACGTGAAAGCTTATTGTTTGTCTGAAAGCTTAAACCACACGAATAATGATTCATTTTCGGCTTTAGTGGTAATGCCGCGTTTATCGTGTTAATTTAAAACCAGTCGATGATAAATTATTCATATATTAATGACAACACAAAACTAGATGCGATTTTTTAATTTCTGTGGAACACCGGGCTGATGTAATTATTGTCGACATAAATGCACAATTTGTTTTCAATCTATCTATTTATTCACTGCCCCATGTTTTGCTATTTACAATGTTGTTTTTATTTAAAATCACGTAGAGTCATAATATTCAACAAGGATTATTTTTACTATTATTATTATTTAATCTTTTTCCCAGTTTTATATTTAATTTAGTTTTATGCGCTCGTATAGTCAAATAATGAAGGGCGCCAGCGTTGTTCCCGACTTGGCTTAAAGAAGTACTCGAAAATGACTTGCGTATTTTGTTATACTTTACTATAAAAATTACAACACATAACGATATACAAAATTATTGTTATGTGTATTGTACATTGTACAACAGTATTTATTCAAATTTAATAATATAATAATAATATTATTTAAAATTAACACGTATACATGAGTGTATATAGGTCGAAGTAAAAATAGCTGATATATAATATAATATTATGTTATAAACTAGGTAATAACTATGTAATACCTCTTGATCTAATCAATATTAAATATTTAATTAACAGTTATCATATAGTATCTAAATTTAAAACCATATTTTAAAAAAATTAATAAAAATAAAAATTTTTGGTAATAACTAATAACTTATTACTTACATAGTTGGTTAATTACACCTGTCGGTGATTTTTGTTATATTCTGTGTATTATAATATAATATATTATTATATTTTATATTATTTATTATGTTTTTCGTTTGTGCTGCAATTTTTATTGCTCAACGTTTTGTAAAATTATTATACTTAAAAAAAACCCACAGTTTGTAAGGAATAACAAAATTCTTACATTATTTACATTTTAGTCGATTCTATAATATTATGATATTGTATATTTGTATTTGAGTTATTTGCTCATCGTTATAACTTTCTGTTTATGATTGTCAACACGCGAATACGCAGCATAATATGGATATTACTATATTAGCAAAGGATAATATATATTTGTCTCTTGAACTTATGGTAGTAGGTTCCTATTGCGTGCATTTGACTTTTGATTGTCTTATAAGTTGTTACTTATACGAAGTCAATATCTTTGTTATAGGAAATATAAGTGTTACCTATCAATTTAACTTCGCACGTTGTTTAGTTTGAATACACCATAAACTACGTTATATAATTACCCTTAAACATTATATTACTATTATGTAATTTTAGCAATTATTTCAATCGATTGAGTTATACAAATTTTCTTCTTCTTTTTCATATTTGTTTTATATTGGCTCGGTTCCACATTCAGGTTTTTTTTTTTAATAAAATAATAAAAATATTTTATCGGACTATCGCAATAATTCATATTCATGATTATTATCATACCTAATAACTCAAAATACCTAACCTATAATAATAAATAATAATAATAATAATAAAACATAAACCCAACACGTCCGCCTGCATGGGTATAATATTTTAAGATATCCTACACACGGGTAAAAGAAATAACTTATCTTTTATAGTGTAGTATACACAATTCTAGGTAAATTTAAATAAATAAATATACAATACAAACAAATAACAATATACAAAAAAAAAATATTTATATTTATCAAACAATTAGCATGCCATTGCTCCTGCAGATTTCTATGTATTTTAACACGACAGAAAAGTACCGTTAATTCTGCTTGTATAAATCCCACTGTTATAATATCAGAATAGAAGATCACTTACCGATGACGGACAAGTTGTATCGGAAACTCTTGGTGGCGGAATTTCGGAAATCCACACGACATCTATACACGCCCTCATCGTTCCGGTGCACTTCATCCACCAATAGACATGCCGGATCTGTAACTGTCCGGAAGGAGGCACGATTGCCGAACACATCCGGCGCTGAATAATGGTGTGCTTGATCCAACGGCATGCCTCTTACGTCAAAACTGTAAATATAAAATAATTTAGTCACGTTATTGTTAGCCAATGTACGAGATAATGTTGTATATTGGTTTATAGGGTTGATGTGTTTGTATTTGATCTTAGCCACCGAAACAGACGACGATACGTGCGAGTGTATTATTTCCTACAGGTATATCAATAGTATCGATGTCTGTCCGTCGAAAATAATATGTACATCTGACCCCAGTAAGTATGAATCGATAGTTCTATGCTAACCCTAAAGGGTTATGCAAAAATATATTAATTTAGAATATTTTAACTATAGAGCTATCTACTAGTAATTTTTTATCATAACGACATAAAAATAAAAATATTCGTGATCAAATAAGGCACTACACGTGTAAATGATTAATTTTAATCTATTTAAATAACAAATATATAAGTATTATACTGCACATTTCTCACATCAAATAAATATTTTTTAAATGAACATCGATCAAATGGTTATATTTATCCAAAAAAAAATTAAAATAAATAAATTATAAATTACTGAGATGTAACGGCGTTGTTTTGTTATCATCGATATAGATTGTCTACCATTTTATTTTCTTGAAACAACAAATTCTCTCAATTAAATATCATATAAATATATTGGCATCTAAATAATTTGAAAACAAAACTATAAAATTATTCAAAACGAATATTCTACATTAAAACTTTTTAAGATTTTATGCTTGTTGACGTTGTTATGAATAAAATGTACAATGACAAAATTATACGGATTTATAATTAGTTCATTTAAATTCACCTTAAAATGTATAATGTATTAATAACATATTTGCCTGGGGAGATGTCTGGAATTTTATACTCAATGATAATCAAATAAGTTGACAAAGAGCATTATAATAACGTAGATAATTACGTTTAAGATTATATTTGCTAGTATGTTGAGTCACATAACTAAGTGTCTCGTGAATTGATTATAATATTTTTTTTTTTTTGTAGAATGTTCAATAATTAAAACATTGTATTCAAGTAAAAATTCTAAATTAACAATGAAAACATTTTCCAGTATAAAAACACAATAATAATAGTAATAATTATAATGGAAGACATTCTTAATGATTATGTACAAGCCTTACGGACTGTAGATGGAGTGTACAAACAAGGCAGGTACAGTTACTGGTTATACCATTTTTCTAGCTAAATTAAGTTAAATTATACTTTAAATTTAAGTGATATCATTAAACATATCTTATTTCAGCGATAAGATATATATGTTTCACTTAAAATAAATATTATTATCAATTTTTATTAAATATTGAAAGTGATTTATCATAATTATTAAATCTGTCTTCTATGTTTGTATACATTATCTGAATTTATAATAATATTATTAGCAGCTACCAGCAAGCATATAATTTTACAATTCGAATTTAAAGAAACCTGGAAACTCGCTCTGCATATTATGCTGTATAGTGTAGGTGTCGAATGTACTTAAATGTAATTGAGAATTGAGTATAACACTATAATGGATGTATTCAAATTGAATTTAATGATAGATCATCGTATACTAAAAAACACTCTTAGCGTAGACGGTTTGTCAGCATATATTTCTATAATGATATTCTGTTATAATATATTTGTATTAATATTAGTAATAGTATGGAGATTGAAAATAATTTTTGCAATAAAAATAATCGCAATATCACAAATTATGTTATATAATAATCATTTGTGTAACATAACTTAATATATTATATGTAAATGTATTTTTTTAATTATATTAATATATTATAAATTATAAGTACGTAGCGGTGTAAAGTTTCGAGTCCCTACTTGTATTTTATCATTCACAAATATTCCCACAGCATTCAAATAGTTATTAAAATTAGTCTTAATAATATTAAAATGTATTATTACCATAGAATAAAAAACATGCATCATTGTAAAAACAACACATGACTACACTCAGAACCTAAAATGGAAAAAAACTAACAAATATATTATAGAAAAATAATAAAACCATTGAGTTATCCAATAATAATGCATAAAAAACTCGTCTCGTATCTTATTTTCTACTTCATAGTTCATGATGTAAGACTATCTTATCTAATATTTAAAAAATGGTTCAAAATAATCTATGAACCACGTACTCTAATACAAAAGATACGATTGCTATCGAAAATGCAATTTCACGACGTAAACCATTATTGGTTTGCTTTCAGCTCTTAACCTATTTTTAAAATCCTCTGATCGTTTACTAAACTCACCAATATAATATATAATTTAAAATGACGAGTATTTTGTACGGATATTATTCTACCTATAATGTGATATCATTACGTTTTATATGTAACGCATAATTGTACAGACAATGTTCTTATTAACATGCAATACACGCTGACCGTATTAATGTTTTAGAAAACTTAGAAAACGACAATTATTTCTAGAAAAAAAAAATCACGATCGGCGTAAAACCGCTCCAAAGTAGTCTTTAGGACCTTAAAAGTTTATATCGAAAACGTTTTATCTGTCTATTGGCGAGATCTGAACTTGTAGGAAGCACCGGTACTCGAAAGTTTATCACCGCCTAACGAGTAATATTGTATAGATGACCAAACCGCGAAAACGGTATGTAAACAATATTATACCTATGACTTTTAGATTTGATTTATGATAATTTCGCCGGTATAGAATTATAACGGTTTGCTGGTCAGGTGTTCGACCACTAACCACAGGGACGTCGAAAACCATTTCCTACCAATCACAGCCGCCGCGCGTACAAATCGCACGTGGCCGACTTACACACTGTTATATAATATATCGTCGTGATAAAATATTATTTAGTACAAAACCGGGGCGGACGGCGAGGCCCGTCGAACAAACAGTCGTATAATCCGGCCCATTGGTTGTCTTTCCGTACGGAATTTAATTGAATTCTCCGCTCCGCGTCCCCGCGCATCAACTCAGCACGAGTGCGACTGCACGTCACTGCGGCGGCGGCGGCGGAGATGGGTGGTGGATTTCCGCGACTTTTTTTCCATACCGGACGGGCGGCGGGACGACGAGAAAAGATTACGAATCCGAGTGGTGGTACGTATAGTCGTAAATTTCCAGGCCAATTAACAGATAAACCGGATAGCGTTGGGTTTTGCATGTTAATATCGTCGTCGGGCGTTAATAATTGGCCTAGTGTAGTATATTATTATTAATATATATATATACGTATGTATGCATGTGTGTGTGTGTGTGTGTGTGTGTGTGTGTGTGTGTGCGGCTAAATATATCTGGTGTGTTCACGGTGTGCAGGGTTATAGTTGCTTCGAGACCGCGGGAAGGGTTGTGTCTCGGGGATTCGGGTTTTTTACGCCCGTTGCGCTCGCTGCCGTCCGCCACTGCTGCGTGTACACACAATAATGTACGTGGCTATATCATACCGATTATAATATATTATATTATAAATTATTGTATCTCGCGCCATTACAACTGTACATCTATTACACCGACAGCGCAACGGATGGTCCGCGAAATGACGGCTTTTAATTTGTGCGGATGGCGCGAGGCGGGCACGACAGGCCTGCTGGCTGCTAGTCGGCTGCTACGGCGAAGATCTATTATTATCGTTACTGTTATTTACTTGAAATAACCTATATCGCACGAATATTGTCGTCGTGCGGTTTGTTTTTTTTTTTGCGTATTTCTCACGTATTAGTATACGATTTCTCTCCCTTTATCGTTGTCCCTTATTTTAATCGGAGAATGTATAATATCGAATAACCTATACGAATTATACTGTTTGCCGAAGTCGTATATGCTGATTTTAAGGGACTTTTAACGGCGGAAATCGATTAGCTAACCGAGAAAAATATTCAAAAACGTACCGTAACCGACTCCATATGGGTCAAGATAGATAAAATGTAGATGGCACTTGATAAAAATGTAGGTACTACTTGTGGTAAATGAAATGAAAAACGATCAGAATAACAATAAATAGTAAATACCTACGTCATATTATTAAACATGCTAGTCGGAATTGTAAGAATACGTTAAATTTATCGTATTTCACATCCAACCGAATCGAAATCCAATGTGACATTTCGTACGTCACGTTGAATCCGAATCAGTTAGCTGTTCACGTAACGAACATCCTTCATTCCTTTCAAAATACGGAACGTGAGGATAGTATAAGTATCACATGAGGTAGGTACTTGCTATTGAATTTTTATCAAATGTGAAATATTTTCACATATTATGTATTATGTATTAGTATAATATAAATTCTAAATTTAAAAATATTTATATTTATATGTTATCAGTTAGCGAATAATAATAAAAAATCAATGATAGGAAAATATTAATGCAACCAACTACTTTAATCCCTAAAAGATTATGCTGTTAACTATGTCATAAATTCATAATATTGTGTAATTTCAACAATTTTAATAATCAGTTCGTTCATATAATATCTAACACAAAACTTCAACAAATATAATATTTTCAATTGAAAAATAACTTTTTCAGAATATTATTAAAAGCGTTGCTCATCGCTTAGCGCAAACAAGTACTTTAAGAATACGTTTTTTTGGAAATCTAAATACAATAAATATATTTTGCTTTATTTAACGATTCTCCAAAACAGACTAACATTTGAGGAGTCATTGAACAATATTGAAGATTCTACATGGTTTATGAAAATCTCAAGATTTTAGGAATAATAATTTTGAATTATAACAAAATAACTAAAAATTCATTCTTTAAAAATATCTATTTTCGTCATCTAATTTTGAAATTAAAATGTCGTAATAAAAATTGTGTTTATATATTTATTGCAGTTTTTGGTTTCTGTATAAACTAGTTATAAAGAATCTTGAATTAAATTGTCAATTCTTAACTAAAAGAAGTTGAAAATATTTTACATATTTGTCTACAAAATAATATTAAAACGTTCATAACTGACAAATTTGGTCATCATGTAAACTTCAATTATTAATATGCATAAAAATTTTATTTTAAAATTTTTAAGAACATTTTAACGATTATTTGTTTTTGAATTACAACAAAAGAAGAAAATCTATTTTGTCAAAAATTGATTTTAAGTAAACATTTTTGGTTTTTTCACATTTCATTTTCTTGGTTATTAGAATTTTTGAGATTTTTCAATGTTGACTTCTCATTTCCCAACATTACTGACTAAATCCAATTTACTAATCTTTAAAGTTTAAGATAAAAACATTTTTTTCTATTATAAAACGGTTACACATTCACAAAAAAACATCAAATAAATAACACACATCATTGTAAAATCAACACATTAATCGCTCCACTCAGAATCTAAAAATAAATAAATAAATGATGAAAAATAATGAACACTTTATTCGCTCTTTTAACGGCTGAGAATAATTTTTTTATTTTAATGGCATGTCTGACATTTGACATTCGTTCTGAAATGTTGTCACAATAATATAGTACTTTAATGTTTGTACCTACCTATATGCACGGTGGCCTTGTATATTTAATGTATATATAATACGTAAAATTAATATCACGTATTTTTGTGTCCTATATGGATTGTGCAACTCGTGCAAGTACTGTCAAAAGCGCATATACAGTATACATGTACATAAAATATGTTCTACTTATTAGTTATTATACAAGTACGTATACGAGTATGTGCGCGGAACAACTATGGACCTGCTCGGAAACGGAACAGGACAGTGATGGGGGTAGGGGATGGGGGTGGGGGAGAAGAAAAATATAAATTTAAAAAAAATTATGCACGTTACTCCAAATATCGCTACTGTCGCGATGGCGTGTCCGTGTTTTTTTTTTACCCAAACAATTCCTTGTAAATAAAAAACAATGTTTTTGGTAAAAAAAAAAAAATTAAAAACGCTTAAATTCACCAGAAAAATCACTGTATCGTGATATTATAAAAATAACCGCCTAGTATAACAATGTACATTGTAGGTATACATATTATAATATTGTACACTAATACATGTGTGCAATCGACTATGTGGTTGCGGTTTTTCCGACTAAACATTTCGAGTTCGACTGAGCGGGTACAGCGCCGCGCTTAATGTAATATCACAATGTCGTATCATATATACAATATAATAATGTAATACGTGCGATAATATACGTATACCTATGTATATTATGTGCGAATTGAAACAAGCACAGTACAGAGATAATAATATAATAATGGTCGAATTCCTTAATATTTTATCCGCCGCAGAAAGGCTTTACAAGCGGTACCATATTATAATAAATCATGGGATTTTGTGTGCACAGACCGTATATTAATAAACACCTCATTGTAGTTTTTCTTTTGTTCTGTTAATCATTGTTAAGCACACATACACGCGCGCGAGCACGTACACATCTATATCATGTGCATTTGATATGTACATATGAACATATAAATTACGATATAAATATATAATATTTATGTGTGTATATTATTATTTGTGTGAGAATGCATGAGAGAAAAATATTGTCGTTGACGCGAAAAAAAACTCCTATGTATATGCAAAATTGTAAAATTGAAGTTTCGGTACCCCCCCCCCCCACAAATAACCCCCTAAAACACACCATAGTAACATCCAGAAAAAAACATAATAAGCATTAATATAATAAAAGCTCATATGCGTTATCTTTCTTTTATAATTATTAATTAATGAATATAAAATACATCTCCAACTTCTCGAAAACAATCCTACATGACATGCCTAATTTGATGACTAATTTTTGATATCTTACGTAACCAATGTAACATGTTATAAACAAATTTAAAACATAAAACTTTACTGTACTACGATGTAACATTTTTTTTAACATTTAAAATCCTAATTTTTCTGTTAATAACGTATGTAATACATTTAAAAAAAAAAATAGAAATAGAAAACTTTGTTGGTAGTCAAACTCATTAGTCATTACCATGGAATATAAAAATAAATAATATGATATATTAAAATGTATTGATATTAAAATACATTAAATGTAATGTTAGATACTCTAACAAGTCTAACATAATATAAATAAAAAAAAAGCGGGTAAGTGAGTATCGCTCTGCTGTACATTAGGGGGTGGGATGGACCTTGGACTAGGGTAGGTTAAATTTGAATGCAATGATAGGTATCATTGTATACGAAAAACGATTCTGAACGGAGATGATTTGTCAGTCTATGATGTATTATACTTAAATATTGGAATATATTCTATTTTTAAACTAATTCAAACATTTAAGTAAAAGTTTCAAGATCTTACGTTTAGTAATTTTTTAAAAATAACAAAAATCGAAAATTATTTAGTAGTAAAACGTAATTTTACACGTGTATTTTTGATTTCAAATTAAAATTAAAACTTTAAACACACGTAAAATTTTTTAAATTGAACAATCCTCAAACTTTTTTATAATTATTCTAAGCTTAACTTATGGACAGCATAGTGTTAAATTTACAATTCTTAGCTTTTGATAGAAAAATATTTATAAATTTTTAACTACCAAATAGTGAAAAATATTCAAGATTTTGACGAATTTTTGTCAATATTTGAACTTCAAATGCTAATAAAAAAAAATTGTGCCTATGTATTTTTATAATTTTTGAATCAGAGTTAGAACAAGTTATGTGGACCCTTCAATTAAATTTTCAAGTAATTTGTCCCAGCTAAATTTTTTTTATCAACATTTATAAAAAAAAAATAAAAAAAAATTGAAAATTTCAATTGTCTATAAATAGCTCCAAAAAAGTCAAAATGTTTTGAAAATCAAATCACGTAAAGAAAATGCCAATATAAATAACTGGTAAAATTTTCAAGTATTTACGACTTATACTGTTTGAATAACAACAAATATCAAAAATCGTTTGAGGCTAAACCGTTATTTAACGCGGTTTTGTAAAAATTTTAATTTCAAACACTCATAAAAAATTTTTGTCTGAATCCGGTGGAGTTTTTTTTACAGATATTTGAAGAAATATGTATGGAGAACTTTGTATCAAATTTTCAAAACTTAGTTATAAAAGAAAAAAATTTTACGATTTTTCAACCACAAAATTACTTGCCAATTTTCGCAATTTTGGCATATTTCGTATAAATTCGAACTTTAAGCACTTATAAAAAAAAATTGTGACTAACGATTTAGGATTTTTTTTTATCACTTTAAGAACAACTTATAAGAAACCTTGTATTAAATTTTCAAGATTTTCTGGCCGGCCAAAAAATTTTTATCGTTATTTAAAAAAAAAATACTAAAAAAAATTAAAAATTTCAATTGTCTATAAATAGCTCAAAAAAAGTCAAAATTCTTTGAAAATTTAACTGTGTATGGAGAACGCTAATATAAACATTTGGTGAAAATTTAAAGTATTTACATCCATTAGTTTTTGAGTTTTAGCAAAATAAAAATTTGATTTTGACGAAAACGGGTTTTGCGTAAAAAAATCCCGTTTTTCCGTCATTTTTTTAAGGTTTTTCCCGACTCACTTAAAAAATATTGAAAATTTTTGACTTTTGACCCCCCAAAGTACCAACTAGATCCGATTTCCTTTTCAAAGAGGGGCTGAAGTCAAAAATCGAAGCATTTTTACTGCCCCAAATGTTGTCGACAGACACAAAAAAAAACAAAAAAAAAAAAAAAAAAAAAAAAAAAAAAAAAAAAAAAAAAAACACACATCATTGTAAAATCAATACATTCTTCACTCCGTTCAGAATCTAAAACAATATTAATAATATGTACCTACATCGTAAATCGTAATTCGAAAATTAATATAATATTGTGACACTGTTTAATATATTATGATTTTTGCGTACGTATGATTTAATGTTTATACATCCGGTATAATAAAATTATATATAGGAAAAAAGCTTGTTAGTGTAATTAAAAAACATTGCAATGAACATTAATCCAATATGAAATTGAATAGGTATTGATACAAAACAATAAGACCAATTGATTTTTTTTTACTGTTTGGCGTCATAAAAATTAACGACCGTCCAACAGACCTTCGTAAGGTTAGGTTTGCATGTATAGAAGGGTCTGGTGATAAATTAAAAACAAATAGCTGTAATTTGCAAAAAAAATAAATAATAAAATAATCGATTTTGAAGTTATATAAAAAGCTAATATGAAAGTCAAAAATAAAAATAACACTGTTATTGAGGAGAGCAATGACTTTGACAGTTGTGGCAAAAGGTACGACAGAACAATTTGAAAAAGGTGAGAAAAATTGATAACGAGAAAAGTTTTTCATAAAAAAAAATGAATTTTAATAAAAATATTTGTGGATTTCAGCTTTATACGTGAACTATAATATATATTATGAAAACTGGGGTTTTTTTTTTAAATTAATGCAAATGATTATTATCAGCTGATATCCGTTTTAATTTGGCAAGCATCTGGCAGTTTTCTATCTCATGTTTTCTCATTAAACATACTACGTTGTTGGATCTAAATGGATGAAAACGATTCATCTCGAAAAACATTTATTTGGTACGAGTTAAGCTGTAACTAACAAGATAATCCATTTAACGCTATCCGCCATTTTTTATTTTTGTGCTAATTTAATAGCCGTGCGTTTTTTTCCATTCCGATATCCTAATTCTCATTAATAGGGAAAAAACGGCTTCAATAAAATGTTTACTAAATACTTATGCAGACAATTCTGTATAATATCTATACATTTTATCAGAATGATAATTGGATGTTTTGTTTTAAAAAATTGTATACAAATGTATACAAATCTCAAAATAATAAAACATAATAAAATAGTTACTTATACGAAAAAATTATAATGATCATCTACAATACGATTTAAGTACAAAAATATCTTTATTCTTTATGATCATAAACGTAACTACAAAAAAAAAAAAAGTACACACAAATAACTAACTAACTAATTTTAATTTTAGTTTTAACGGGTATGTGGGTAGGTAGATAATATAGGTAATTGCAAAATCATAAAAGTGAAACTTTTGTAATTTCATAATTTGTTATGAATGTTATGACTAGAAAATTTTATTCGTTACCTTCGAAATCAGTAAACGAAAAAATTATGAAATATTTTATATTAATTAATTAATGAGTTAAATGATTTTTTGGGAAAAATGGTAGGTATACTCCGAAGTATAGTTAAATGAGTTCTGAATAAATGAAAAAAATCCACTTGGATATGAAAATAAATAATGTTTGAATAAAACATGGTACACCTGTAGTATAGCGAATAATTTGCGTTAATAAAAAAATGATTACACGGAAGTGTGTTCGGGGAATGTAATAATACTTTTTCAAAAATAATAATGTCGTTCATCGTTACGTAATATATTATTATAATTCAACAGTGATAACAATAAATTAAAGGCAGTCTGGCAGCAGTGCGGTGTGTGTATAATAGGTCCTATTGCAGCAGTGGCGGCGGAAAACAATTTGTGCATTAAACGCGCTCAAAGGTCGAACGACGTGTGTGTGTGCACGAAAGTATAATATACCGTACATACGTACGTTGTGTGGAACTAATTTCATAACGGTTTGTCGGGCATGTTTGGGGCATTTCAATTACTGCAGCAGTTTGTACGGTGAAAATAATAATAAGAAAGACCTTTTAAAAGACCGTTTTCGTATATTAAACTGGTGAATATAATTTCGTCGACACATAAAATAAGACCCTTGCCCGAAAGGAAAAACAAAAATAAAAATACCCAACGCGACTCGCACGGGGTATAGGTGTATTATATATAGGTGCACACCCTACGCCCTCCCCGCCGGCCACCGGTCAACAAACACTACACCGCTATGCCGTCGGTATTTCGCGTAGATATATTATGTGTACACACCGGCAGCCGTTATTAAATGAATTAGAATAACGTTTCGGTTCATTGGATTTGACGGGGGGTCCGGTCGACCTTTGTCGAATAATACCATGGCCCCAACAGCGACTTTCCGCCCATTCACATTCCGCCGGAATGCACGCGAAGGGTTCGGCAATGTCCGTCCTCGACGAAATGCCTCAACCCCTATACGTATAAATGTGCGAACGCGGCCGACCTCGCGATGTTATCACGAAACGTTTCTTTTGGGGTCCCCTCACACTCCATATAATAATAATATCAATATGTATATATATACATGTTATATTGATGTACGACTCCTTTTCTTTAAATAGTATTTTTATTTTTTTTGTTCGTCGCTGGCAGTAGGTGTTGGGCGTAGGCGTATTATTAATACACTGATAAGCGTCAAATTTATTTCATTTTTACCACAGCACAATTAAGATTGATAATACCTATATGTAAATTTAGTGTCATTTATTTATTCGCTTACACCCGATGGCCAATGTGAGGTAATTATATGGTATAAAACGTCACGAAAAATCTGTAACGAACATAATTTTACACTAGTACGATTAGTATTAGTTCCTCGGGTTTATTCATAAAATATTAGTGAAAAATGTAATTTTCCATTCAGCTATCTAATATACTTAATAAGTGTTTTTTTCTATTTTTAATAAAATATTATGTTTCTAGTATATTTCTTTAATAAGAAAAAAATAGATAAAATAATATACTATTTATGATACAAAAATATATTAGTATATTTAATTAATAGAATTAATATTCTATTCTAATATAATAAAATAATATTAATTATTTATTTTACGAGTATTTTATTAATATATTATATAGGTAGATAATATAAAGCATTTTGGACAGATATTTACAATTTTTCAACGATTAATAGTTAATGAATAGTATTAAAATATAACGTCATTATAAATAACACGAAACAATATTTTTGAAAACGAATATTATCAATAGTTATAATTCGTTTAATGTTTAATAAGTTCGTTCGATAATTTATGTTGCATATATTATTACGAATAAAGATGTAGAAGTGAACTTGGTAATGGGTATTAAACTGCGGAACATATAAGTTAAATAGTGAGTTATAAGTAGGAGAATATATTTTACCATTTAAATTTGATACCTATAGGCTCCATACTGAAGTGTTATCAAACTTTTATAACATTCGTGTATAATATCTTACTAAAGTTTGGTAAGATTTGTCTTTTTTATACGTCTTAGAATATTGAACTGTACTTTAATGAATTATGTTTAATTAGGTATCTGACTCTTTAACCTAACAATAATTTTATCATAAAATTTCAATATTAAGCTATTTATATTAAAAAATATTTCAAATAATACAAAACATGTAGATAATGACATATGTAGATTCTTATGTTCTGCAGGTGTCAGTAGTGTGAAAACAGTGGAATCATAATGATAATACAAATTAGGAACAACCCAGCGCAGTGTGATATTCTTTGTTATATCATATTATTAAATCATTAAAATTCAAAGTGCTCTACACACTCCGCGTCCGATGGTATTGCCGGAATGTCATTTATGGGTCGCGGGCGGAGAATATTGTGACGGTCTCGGTAGCTGCGCGTATAGTATATACCACGTCGTACTTCCGGACAATGCGAACACGTCGTATTTATGCGAGCAAAACTTATACAGAGAGTAGCTCGCCGCTATAACTTACCTTCACGCGCTTCTGGTTTCCGGAAAATGAGCGGGTAGGCGCCTCACACACGCTAAGACGCGTGGAAAGCTGGGTAATAGACGCGTGCGTGTATTTTAGTGTGAGTATATGTATGTATGTGTGTGTATGTATGTGTATGTGGTACCTATGGCATAGAGTTCGCAAAGTGTGTTGTTCACTTCCGATGAATTAAATTCACCAGGAGCAGCGTCTGGCCGAGACACTTACCCCATATCCATTCCCTCCGAGTAATTTAATAATTGCTTCGAACGCTTTCATCGTCATTCGAAAGAGACGTTGTTTAATATATTATTATTATTATTATTATTATTATTATTATTATTATTATTACTATTATTAATATTATTATTATTATTATTATACTTCCCCAATTATCGTGTTTGTCAACATATTAATAACGCGTATATTCAACGATAAAATTTGAAAGTCAAGAAATGATATTCTACCTCATCATGCTATTATTATTATTATTAACATACCTACTTTATACTTAATTAATATTATGGACTAAAATTATAAATACCAAAAGTACAGTTGAGTTTTAAAATAAATGTATCTTTTATTCTTATAACAAAACAAGAGAAGATATTATACTGCTTACTGATTATGACCATGAGTAAATCATGAAATAAACATATAAATTGTAGACGCATCAATATCTTATTCGTGATAAAACTATTGACGAAATAGAAAAATTTCGGAAAAAGGTACATTTAATCGAATAAGATCACCAAACACGACTGTCGCAACTTCAAAATACCTACATAAACATTACAAGGCCAATGGGACTAAAAAGTTTTAACGCACTACCTTGCTGGAATGAAATTGGAATAAAAATCCTAAACATATGTATGCTTATTGTATATAGTAATTGAATCGTTCAGACATTTTACGCAATCAATTCAATACGAGACAAAACTACAAAACTAACATCAGAATAATTGTATAACGTAGCCGAATCGGGATAAAAGAGCATTGTATATTTTAAATACGATTCAGTACCAAATATCTGCGAAAAAATGTTTCAATCATAAAATGTCACTTGAAAACAGTTTGATTAAATAATTCAAAAATATATTCTCAGGTAAAATTAACTCGGGACGTCGTTTTGGAAATGATGATACTTGGTGATACAATTGTATCAGAATTAATTTAAAACTATATCCGACATATTTTCTTAATCATTTGTTGGACATTGTTATAATGTTCTTACAATTTATTTGACATTCGTTAAAAAATTATGAGCAATTTCCTAAAAGCTCCTTAGAAAATTAACGCGTTAACGCCAACAGCCAAAACTTTATCTAACACTTCAAAAACCGTCCAAAATTATTCAAAACAGTTTGTTGAATATTTTTGGTAAGGTCCTACCATTTCTTGAAATGTTATTTATTTCACATGTATTTTTGAAAAATCCCTAATTACTTAAACGACCAACTTATTGTCAAAAATATTATTATTTATAAGAAAAAATTGTTCTAAATTATTATAATTTACCTATTCAATGAATATTTATTAATTTCTATCATTTTAAGATAATGCATGTCCTTTTTGATTCAGCAAAATATTAAGAATAGGAAACACATCAAATGATAATTCAAATAATATCCAATCAGTTTTTATACAAGAATTAAGCAGCCAATTAGTAAAAGATACAAGATGTGTCAATGAATATATTTTAGGCATTAATAACTATAGATAATTAAGATACCTATATAGAAAAAAAACGTAATTTAAACATAACTACTTATTCAAGCAATAACTTGTAAGTTGTAAAATAAAGTTATAAAATAAAACTTAAACTGCAAAATACTAACTTATGATTTAAACATTATTACAATAAATCAACTTATAACTCGTCTTTAATCCTTAATAATCTTTTTATTTATGAATTTTATTCCATAAAATACGTAATAAGTTCAAAAAACATGACACTAAGAAATAATATTTAAATTATAAACCAATTTTTTAAAGATACTCGTATGTATATAAGCTAAAGATATTTATTATGGAATTTTTTTATAGACATTTGGTTGAACAATTGTATACAGTTGCACTATTTTCTTCTTCTACTTGAGATTTTCTCAATATTGGTACCATCGATTATAGTCTGTCTGAAGTTTTGATAAACGTATTTTTTTTTCAAATAACGAAACGGTATCACATGCAATGATTCTATGCATTTATTTCACATTAATTTATTGTTATAATATAGTTATATATTTCAAAAGAGGTTTGTACTAAAAAATCTATATTTTGCATGCCTTTGACTTCAATACGTCAACGTTTAACCCCGTTAACAGCAAATGGCTTTACAAAACTACATGCATATTAAATTCATACCTAAAACTTATATTGCACAACCGATGTGTATTTACACAAAACAATATTCTCGTTATTATATTATACATGACATCACGGGAATTCCGATGAATCGATGTTAAATAAAACCAAAAACTCGCATTAATATTACATTATAAATTTGAAAAAACTTTAAGTGACTTTTTGGTAATGTATAATATATCAATATACATATATGTATATTATATACAATATAATATGTAAACCCCTAATAGCTTTTTCATGCAAAATCAACATTAAACCAAATTCATAAGACAGTAAGCGAGATGTAAATATATATGCTATACAATATAGTATATATTTATAAAACATATTATATAAAAGCTACTGGTATATTACTATTACCTATGTCCTATACAATTTAGTACCAATTTAAAGTAGGTACCGATATTATTACATACCAATAATTTGCGAATATATTTTATTGACTTTGACGAATTTTAATAATTTAAAATACCTATAGACTATAATAAAAACTTATATAATAATCATTTATTCTTATTCTCGAGCTTTTTAATCCAGCAAAAAATATTTTATCGACATACATAGATAAAAACTAAAAAAATAAAAATTGAAAAAGAATCTAAAAAGTATTTAGAAAAATATATCATATCAATTATAGGAAATGATAATAAAAATATTTGGTGTCTCCAGACACAAAAAAAATGAACATCGTTGTAAAATCAATACATTTATCGCTTCGCTTCGAATCTATAGATAACATTTCTTATAAGTTGTATTTTAAAGTTACCTATTAGCTTTAAAAATAGTGCCATTAGAATGTAGTCTATGTAGTGTTTTCAACGTTTTTGCAACTTGCGAAAATCCCTTTTTATTTGCGAAAATAGTTACAGTACAGCGTAAATCTTGGAAAAGTGAAAAATAATTTTATAATCGGTGTATTGAATTCCATTGAGTAAGGTAATGGACCGATTTGATAGACATTTGAGAAATTCCGGCTAGACTTTATATAAGATGGAAGGTGAATTATGATACACCATGAATGAAATGGTAAAGTAAATAAGACTTTTAGTTTATTTAACGAAACAATAATCCAACATGATACGACGAAAATTTGTATAAATATACAAACATACAGTGTAGAGTGTAGACCTTAGGTCGAGTGTGAAAATAAAGATAGATGAATCCATTTTGTAATTTATAATAATTTCGCAACGAATATTATGGATATTTTATTTATGTAATTCTGATTAGTGATTACGTGGAATTATCTTCGGTAAACTCTATATACCTAATTAATTAAACTCATTAGTGTATATTTTATTCTGCAGTCGTTGTTTTGTTGGGTAAAACATTTATACCTAGTATAGTAGACTCATTATGGTAAATGATTTGAAAGTTCCAGCTATGTATATTAAATATAAATTAATTTAGGAAATTATACCCAGACCCATCTAACAACGATATTTTGGCAACTAGTACTACTGATTTATATATCACAGTACACCATTATTTTTCCTTTTTCTATAATGGTGTGTGAGAGTGGCTCAACTTGACATAGTGGGCTTATAAATCCTTATTATAAATCCAAAACTAAAATTTAGGATTTACGATGTGAAGTTTCTCCCATATATAATGTGATCATCATCAAACCTACGTAAAATTTTTAATTCTAAGCAATATGTAAACAAACTACTACTGTGACTATCGTAGATTATAGTTACAACTTATAACGGTAAAACACCTACTATAAGCACTATGAGCTCATATTAAATGCAAAAACAATATTGAAAGAACACAGGGAAAATTTTACATTTAGGCTCTCTTAAAACCACTCTCGAAAATGAAAATGAAAGCATTTTTTCTATTATACGTAAATAAGTGACTTAAGAGACTAAGAGACTTTTTACACACACAAATAGAATATTGTAAAATCAATAAATTCTTCGCTCCACTCAGTATCTAAAATATTTAATATTTCTCAACAAGTAAATTCTTTAAAATCATCAACCAACACTTAACACATATTTATTTATTAAGCTACTGCATAGCTTTTATCGCAAGTTTGGCGTGATCGCGTGGTGACTGAAAAAAAAATATTTTCGTAACGAAAAAGCGTGACCGATACCATTATCATAGTAATCCCGTAATCCCGTATCTTAGTTCATGTATGAGACATGCTGCGTTATCATTTATTAGGCTTTTGCATAGCTTTTATCGCGGGCCTGGAGTGTTCAAACTGCGCTGAGCATCGAACCAGTGTTGCTAGATGGTACGATCCTGGTAGAGAAGTACGAAAATAATCTTCCTAGTGCGTTCCACCATCAATATAAAGGATGTTCTAAATTTAAAAATATAAAAACACGTCGCGTCGCTATCTACTTGATTTTTGGAAATATTAGACGAAAATTAAAAATAATTGATAATTCCTGTAAAAGTATACTATTTAGTATCATAGATTAAATATACTAATATATTTATGTATGTAGTATACTAGTAGACGGTTTTCGGTCACCGCGCTCAAAAATAATTATAATTACATGATACATAACTACAAAATTTCTATGCAATAGCTTTATCGCGACAGTTCCTGAGTGCCACTCAGCTTTTTTATTGTTAGCTAACAAATTCTAAAATCTACTCCAATAATAACGAGTGTAATGAATACCAATTAAAAATTTAACGTTTTTTATAATATTGTACACCCAAAACCTGAATAAATTATTCAGTCCTGCCTCATATAATATACTCTGGCCAAAGAGTTATTGGACTTTTGAATATATTAACCAATCTGTTAAAATGTCACCATGAAAATGGATTCGATTGAATTCAATTTGTCAATAATGTTATCAGAACAGGAATACAAAATGCTGAACGCGAGCAAAACGCAAGACGAGAAACATTGGCTGTGTTTCAAGAGAACGTATTATATTTTATCAACCTGCCAAATCCTCGGGGTTCTATGAATTACTCAGACCACCACGATTGCTTTGTCGAGTGTTTTCCGATTTTCTCATCGCCCTAAATTCGGAACCTATTGAATGCGACGACCACTCGTGCAAGTAGGGTAAAACACGACCAGGGTTGCGGTTGTAGGACTGAAATAGAAGTCAATATACTGTTATATAATACTGCCCCGCTGTATTTGTCCGGTGAACTTTATTTTGCTTCTCATCGTCAAAAGAGTTTTCCCTCAAACAACTAACCGAGTGCCTTTCAATAATAATTATGCGTATTATATATTGAATATAGAGTCAAGAGAGAAGGAACAAAACTATTCTCTGTTTAGGGCTACCGCACGGAGAAAAATAGTACAACAACACTACACTTACAAAACAATAAAAATGATATCCACGTAGCACTGCGAAACACTTGGAGTTGTACGAGATAAGCATTATATTATAATAATTTTAGATGACAGGTGGAACACAACATGTTACCTACTTGATAATATTACGATCAGAAAACACGCGAACTTGTCGACGGTATATAATATAATTAATATGTCTGCGGATGGAATATGAACTCAAATAAAACTCGAAATATGTAAAAAAAAAAAAAAAAACCGAAAACTTATTGCAATTTGAACGAAAATTCAACGTCATGTCACACCGTCGCGCGTCGCCATAATATTCCATCAGGCTAATCGAAATATAATATTATGCATACGCGATGATGTATCTTCTTCGCTCCCAAAGTGGTTATGTGTTATGTTTGTCCTTTTCTCGAATCATTTACAATAATAAACAAAAGCGCTCGATACCTACGTTCGGCCCCGTAACTTAAAGTTGTGCGCTGACCTCAAGGCACTATACGCGGTGTGAACCCAATTCTATATTTTGCGAAGAGATCGATGATAAGGTCTTACGTTGTGCTTAAAAGGGAGGAAAAAATCTTACGTGGCTATATATGTCTGTTTGGTTGTGACGTCCCTAAAATACACCCTAAATCTGATGTTATCCGGTGATAATCGCGGCTATTACTGATATAATATAGTTGCCTCTTTTTCATAGTCGCATAATATAATATCGCACCAACTATCTATAATAATAATATGGTGGTAATAATCGACCGTAATATCATATTCTTTCTTGAATCTTCACACAGCATTACTGATTATTTTTCGAGTCCGATAATTTTTATGATAAATTATTTTTTTCAACATTCCTGTCGTTTTATAATATTTCTAAGAGATGAAAAATTATTCACTCGAAATAATTACATACTCGAAAAAGTATGAAAAAAATTATACTTTGCGAAAATAATCATTGAACGTTTGACTTAAAAAAACAAACTACAATGTACCGCCACTGAAATATGTCATACACTTTTTAAGAAATAACAATGAATAACTTCATTCATATAAACATTGTATACATCGGTATAGAGAACGATTTTATATATTAACTGCAGAATCATGAAGATCATATAATAACTATTTATATAATATAAGCGTGTAGAAATAAAAATTAAATAAACTTATGAAAAAAAAAAATATATTGTTTTTAATGAAAACCGTTGTTATTTTATTAAGCGAATAATAATTTTTATGATTTAATTACCTATGAACTTTTTTGTCAACTTATATGAACTTATACAAAACTATACTATATTATAGTAATACGCTGTTATACGCATTACATGTACATCATCGAAAAGTTAATAAGCACACCGAATATAATGAATAAATATAATATAACTCATTTACAAATGAAAAAATAAATCTAAATTATAACAAAAAAATATATTAATATATTACCTTTATCAGTTTTTCTTCGTTGAGTTAGAACAATTTATCAAACTATACGGGTACTCAAAAATCATAACTAAGTAATAAACTGATTTATTATGATACATGCATATATTATGTTAAAAAATATAAAACGAATTGGTAATATATTTTTATTTTGTAGATTTATTTAATTTTCAAGCATACATGAAACTTCGAGTATTTCATGCTTGTACACTTTTGCGGTAAAGAGTATTAAATATTATATGTATATAATTTATGAATAATACCAATATATTATATTTTACATATTCAACGTATTATTATGCAGGAATTTAAAACACAGTTTGGAATACGAACAGAAAACTATTTGCATACCATGGAATCTCACGGTTATAATTATCGACTAACGCATATTATACATGTGATGTTAATTAAGATAAATTTCAGTGTGAATATTAAAACCTGCGTTTTGAATTGCTGATGAAAATATATAATAAAGGGTTGGCGTTGTTTTCAATGAAATGAAGCCGTGGAGACCACGAAATACATTGTATTTTAGTGACACGAGGTTATTGTAATGGAAAACCACATTTCGTTTGGTACAATTTAAAAAAATATATATAACATTTTATAATTGTTTATAATAATAAGTAGTAAACATTTATTTCAGGACACAAATTTTATTATAAATATCAAACTTTTTTTTAAAAGCTTGAATTATACTTTTAATATATTTAATAGTCGATAAGGTAGCTATCTTTTTTTATTTCAACAGCGAAAATCATTTTAAAATAATATATTGATCAAACTATAATCATAAATAATATATATATATTTATCAGTATGACGGTATGCTTATAAAAGCAGTGTTTTAAATACGAAATTATGAAATGAATGGAAAACTTTTAAGTTGTTCAATTAAATGTACCTGATTTAAATGTGATAACCAAACTATTGTAGTTATAATGTAATATTTGAATAGCAATAATGGGTAGAACTAACAAATTTATAGTTAATTTATCCACGGAGTAATTTACTAGTACTTAGGTAAATCTTAATGATAACGTCCGTGGATTTTCTGGAGCTTAAATTGCCAAGAACCATCAGCTTAAACATTGTTCTTAACTATACATTGTTACATCGAATTAACTTATGTGCAAAGTTTAATCTTATAAAACTCTAGGGAACAATTGTATTTATGAATTTGAATTATCTTGTTTGAGATAAATTAGGTTTAGGTTCATAATATTGTAAATTTTTTTTGTAATAACTCAAAGGAAATTTGTTGCATTCTCATTTCCATAATTTTTATTTTTTTATGTACTATAATAATCTAGTATATTAAAGCAATTTTTGAAGTATATTGTTCGTATAATTTATATGATTTGTAGAGCACTATTTTATAATATTATTGTTATTGGAGTAAAGTTAATTTATTATTGGTATAATATAGATGTATATAAATAATTGAAACTAAAAGATACTTTAATAAATTTAAATAAGTTTCGTTCTATGTTCAGCAACTAAATTAATGTTTCCGATACTATTACGATCTTCTTATACAAATAACTACTATTGTGCAGAAATTAATGTTAATTTAACTTGAGATTCTAAATAAATCACAAACAAACTGGAAACAGTTGTTTTCGAATTTAGATTTCATATTAAGTAGGTCTGTATTGTATGCATTTATAGGTATTATAGCTTGTGAAATCTAGTTTGAAACTTCAAATTTACTTCTAAATTAATTGCCAACACACCTATGTATCATAACAATACGAATGATACGTTAGATGATGAGTAAGTAGTTATAATGTATGACTTGTATAGCTATTTGCTACTGAATTTAAAGTGTAATAATATTTTTATGCAGCATGCATACATTATATTATATGTACGCAGTATATCCTAGCGGATGTGATTACTATGACCTAGTGAGGTGGAAAAGGTCAGTATGCGCCGGAAAATGGAGTCTTAGAAAGATTATAAACATTCGGGTCGGCGCGTGTGTGATACCAACGTTCCATACCAGAAATCAATCTTGGCCCGTAAAGTGATTGACGTAGTACCGAGGTCGCGAAAACAAAAACAAGATGAATGATCGGGGCCGTTGCGTTGACACGGGACTACGGGAGCAGTGTTGATCGAGGAGAGGTGGAAAAGCGAGTGTACGCAAAGCCAACAAACGAGTCCCTTTCACACCTCTAGCGAAACCGAAAGGACCCCGGGGACGAAAATAGTATACACACATAGTCTGTGTGCGTTTGCGTGTGCGTGTGTGCATGTGTCTCTGTGTGTGTATGTTTGTGTGGTTGTTTGGCTGTGTGTGAGTCTGTGTTTTGTGTGTGTGTGTGTGTGTGTGTGTGTGTGTGTGTGTGTGTGTGTGTGTGTGTGTGTGTGTGTGTGTGTGTGTGTTGAAGAACAAGTAGCAAGTGGAAGGCAAATTGGAAAACCTTTTTGCTTCACTCATATATAACCCACACACATTCACTACCCTTGAGGGACAGCCATTAATGGTGTATGGAGCGTTAGAACACATATTGGTAACAATTTTAAAACGTTATCGTTAGAAGTGTGTCTATACTTTGTTGTTGTGTTTTACGAAACGTGTCATTACATGTCAAGGTGGAAACAAAGAACGAAACTTGAAAATACCTCCAAATTCATTTTACGATTTTTCGCCGTAGTTATATCTTATACATATTTTGTTTCAGACGGTTTATATTACTTAGTACATTTAAGATATATTGTTGCAAACATCAATGTCATGCCTGTAGGACGTAGGTATAACACTCGAGAAAAAGTGATTACGTCGGAAAAAATATTTCAAAAAAAAATTTGGTTTACATCATTTCCATAAAATTACATAATCCCGATAAATTAAGATAAAAATATTAAATACATAATAAAGATATAATATTTTGTAATAACATAAGTTTTAATTTAATTTTTATCTTATGAATTATTTGTATAAGTATCAAGTACTTACGTCTTCTTTTTACGACTATTTTAATTTTCTATCCAAAAATTATTTTGTCACAAAATGTATATCACATCAAATTTAAACTATGTGTATATTACATTTCAAACACAAAAGTCAACGGTATAAAATATGGCTGTAAAAAATTACGTTCAATACCATATTGAGCTTTTAAAAAAATATTGATAATATTGAATTGCTGACTTAATATAGTTCACAGGAATAATTTTTCAAACTTTATTAATATATCCTTTTATACCATTTAAGTAAAATAACACGATGAGCGATCAATCTTTTATTTGATAGTAAAAAGACTTTTTATATTTTACGTTAAATCATTGCAGCATAATTACTTGTTTTTTTTTTTTTTGTTGAAAATACTCATTAGTTTTAATTAAATTTACTCAATTTTATTAATCTGACAGAAAATTTAGCTTTGAAACTGAAAACATGTTAATTACTTTTACTAACTATAAAGAATATTTTACTTGTATACATTTCATAAGGGTAGTACTCAGCTGAACTAAGAGAGTCTAAGTTTAGACAGGTTGCAAACAATAACTGTACCTAACCCATTCAATAATGACCAAGTTTTTACATATTATCAAAATTAAAAGATATTTATTTTAAGGACTTATATTTTACTAAATTAAGTAATCTTATAAAAAATCTAAAAATCAAATAGTTTATCAGAAATATATTCATGAATAATTTGTAAAAAAAATATGATTAGAAATTTATTATAGACGATAGGCTTACTATTGCTATCAACGATGCTCACCCGTTTTTATAGGTAATTTAAATGTTGGTAAATTCCATATAAATTATGGGAAGGTTACTTTTGATTTTCAAAGCATTACCTACGTGAAATATTGGTTACCGATGCCAGAAATACAATTTTTCTGGAAAAGGGATCTGTTATATATACCTATACTCATGTTTTATATTATTAAGATAAGATAATTCACAATTCTCGATTACTGACTTGGAAAAAAATCCATTTCGCGAAAACTCACTAAATAAAACTTGACTATTCAATATATCTAAAAGATAGTTACGATTCGTTTATAAAACAAATACAATCACATTTATTATATTTTATTATGTACTCAATAAATTTTGTTTTAATTAAATATTTTCTATATTATTAAGTTATTTTTAGTAACGAAACAATAATAATGTACAAATTTATTATGTATGAAATGATTACACGTGCAAGAAAAACTAATTCCATGTTGACATCACTAGAGGATATGGCATATACAAATATGATGTTATCTCAACAGCTTATGTAACATGAAATTTGGAAGACCCAGGACCCCATTGCACTACGATATTTCGCTTCACTATAATATGAGAACGGTAAAAATGTGTATCAATTTCCGGTATACGCAGTGAAAATGATATTATTCGCCTATATTTTTGAACCTTTATAATATTAATATTTGATTAAATGGAGATTGGTCTCAACACTACTGTATTCAAACATAAAAATAAACAGCATAAAATGTTACGGGAAGACTTTGGAAAACAAGATAAAAAATTTCATGATAATACGCATGACATTATATATATATATATATATATTGTTATAGTAATTTACGTTTATCATTGTTTAGATTTATACATATTGAGTTAATGAACAACAACTATATTATGATAAAATATATAAATAATAAACATACCTAGTTATTTTTAGGACATAAAAATATATTATAATATAATAGCACACAATATAATCAACATGGTACTTAATAAAAATGTATTATTAAATTTGTTTTAATTACATTATCTTACAAATTTATAAATAAATCAAAATAAAATAAATACATTTTTAGAATTTTATAATAATCAGTATATATTATGTTTTAGTGTTAATTATACAAGCTATATTATTTTGATGTTTCCATATAAAACAGTTATAGACGCTGAATTTTTAATGAATCCTCAAGGAAATTTTGTTATTACCGTAACATTCAAGTAAATTTTAGATCCATTAATATTATTAAATCGTCTCTTTAAAAAAATGTTATTTGATATTAAAGAAAAAATAATGTTTTTTTTTTATTCGAGCTGATATCTCAAGTATTAAATATTTTATTTCTGAGATTTACATATTTTAATATTTATTATTTATAAAAATATAAATAAAATATTAATTGTATTATTTATATAACTGTTTATTTTTTTCACAAATCACATTAATATAATAAGAGAAACTGTAAAATATTACGGTCTAAGTGTGTTAAGTTATTCTCAAATTAAGTAAGATAAAACTTCATACTGTTAGAATCCCAAATAATAACATAATATATTATATAATAATAACATTTAACCCACGATATGTCGATATGTTGTAACGATTGTGAGTTTTCTTGACGGGGTTTCCCGTTACATAGCAATGAAAAACTTTGTAAAATAATTTTAAGGTACCTACATCAAATAAATCTTATATTTTTAAAGAATTGTAATTTGACATAAATTATGAATTATTTAATTATAATTTTATTTTAATGTACTATTGAAGTTTTATACCTTATATTTCCTTTTGCTACACCGACTATCCAATTAAATTCGTTTTTATTTAAATACATTTTACTCTGCAGAAATGTGATGGATACAACAACAGTTCAAGTCATATTTAAATATAATATAATTTGAACGAACGAAACATAATATAATCGACTTGCTCATCCCAATATATAATCCAGAAATCATTAATAATTTATTTTGATTTTAAATATATATATTATAATATATATATTAGATATATATAAAAATATATATACCTATATACAAATAAAAATATTAATTGTTTTACGTAATTATAATTTAACTACACTTATGCTCCCTAGCTATGAGTTATTTAGACACATGGATGGTTCCCTCCGTGGATAATTGCGGTTGAATACCATACCCACAAAATATAAATTAAATACTGTTACCGAGTTCACGGTCCAGTTAGGTAGGTACATCCGACTCTAATTCAAATTTCCACTTGGTTTCTACGACAATTTGCCAACCTCACAGCATTTAAAATTCACACACACGCCATAAGTGCATGATTGTCAAGTAGAATTATTTTTGAATAGCCGACAAAACAAACGTATAAATAAAAACTTAATAAACGAATACAATATGTATGTACCGCTCGTACCAGTTACAGTATTCAAGTAAATTCGATGTTTTATTATACTGAATAGACGTATAATATCATACTATGCACACTCGACAGTTCTTCTAAATCGCAACAGTGGTACATTCAGCAAACGAGATGAAACGTCATTTTAAAAGTAACAAACAAAATGGCATATACCTACTATAGTTTACGCTTACCGTGTCAACATTTTATTGATATAGAGAGGCGTATCCAATGACCTCGAAAAACAAAATTGTATGATTTAGAATTTCACTTGCACTCAATGTATACCATTGAAATGATTTGATTTATTTTTATTAATTTGAGAATTGCACAAATCATACATTTCAAAAAAGCTACTACAAAATCAATGATAAAGTACTAATTATTAATTTTATTTCAGCGATTTTTCGATTCGTATTACGATATGTCACAGCGATAAAGTACAGCGTGTTCAAAACGCTAACATTTATCAATAGTAAATAATATTTTGGGTCACCCCTCCCTTGAATTTTTCTTTGATATACACACACACACACACACACACAAATAGCATAATTATTATTATATATTTTGGTTTTGACTTTTTTTTGTCCGCTACCGCAACAGTATAGCAATAGTAATAATAGTAGAAATAGTACAATTTTACTCTCTAAAAATCCGTCGGTCATTACGGTCGTGCTGTTATATCATTATACGCTTCGGTCAGCCCAAGGGGGTTTTTATTATTATTTTATACACACACCGCCACGCCGGCGTGTCCGTCTCTCAGCCCTCGATGGCTTTAATCGTTTTCCACTATAATGACCGGGTACGGCGTGGATAGGGGGAAGGGGGCGCAGTTGTACAGTCATAGTGGTAGTGGCAGTAGCAATAGTATATGGCGGACAGCGGTGACGGAGGTGGTTGATGTGGTGGTAGTGCCGCGAAAAGGAATTGCAGCCCCACGCACACCTCCCCGCCACACGCGCCAGATCGACGACCCTGCGCACTTTTTCCGCCCCCGCCGCCGCCACCACATTTAATTGCTACCCTCTTTTCCCACACATTCCTGACTCTTACATACACACGTATATACGTTCACTGCGTATACGGAGCGTATATATGTGTACTCTGCTGCCGACTCGTCACGCGAAAAACAACCCTTCACCGAGCCATCCCTCTCGGTCTTATAATTCAATTATTACGACAAACGGACCGTTGTACCGTGTATGTGTGCGATCCCGGTTCCGTCGCCCACACAACAACAACCGTGTGTGATAGTGGTGCTGGGTTTCCCGGTGGCACTTTCGCTGGGCTCGAATCCCGATTATAATTGGAAGATTGTATCGCAGTATGGTATATGGGCAGTGGCGCAGTGCTCGTGTGTGTGTGTGTGTGTGTGTGTGTGTTAGTGCACGCGTGCGTGCGTGTTGAAAACGGTCATCCGCGAAATTGGAGAAACGATGGACGTATGCCAGTCGAGAACGTCCACACCAATTGGTATTTCTTCTCATTTATCTCCACTGTTATCTCTGCCACACCTTTTCAATAAAATCGAAAATTCTGTGTTTCTCTATAGGTATGTAGTATGGTATACAAGCACGTAACACACACACACACACACACACACACACATACACACATATATATATCATTTCCGGAAATTCAATACCTACAAATTTTAAAATAAAAGTAATATGGACAAAGCGTTGTATTATTATATACACAGGATCTGAGATCGATAAAACACATATCATATAATACGAAACGGATAATATTATTTTTGTTATGTGAAATGCATTGTATAATGTTATATACTAAAAATAAAAAAATATTGTATTCATTTAATAGCAAATTAAAATTTCTCATTGTAAATTATGCATGATAAAATAAATAAGAATGATATTTATTTATATTATTAATAATCAAGTAAATAAGTTTAATAAATAAATACGTGTTTTTGTTACATTAAATTTATTTTAACATCATTGTTAAAATTTTGAATCTGCTTTGTGTTAACACTCGTATATTCGTATGTTGAAAATTGTAAAAATAAATCAAAATGTTTATAATATTTAAGATTAATCGGTAACTTGATATTATCAAAAAATCACTAATCTTTGTAGATGTTACATCTAATATATTATGTGATATGAAAGTCATAATCTTATATCGTGTATGGTGTACCTAAAAACTAACTGCTTATTTATCAGAAGCGTCGTAATGCATAGGATTTAACCAAAAGTGCTGAATGTTTTAAATGTCTCTCATCTAAACATCAGAAATCTCTCAGAGAGAATCTTAAAACCACCAATGGGCTTTTAATATTAATGTCATAAATTTTAAAAATGTGTGCTTTTTAATTAATATTCTCGGACTTGAGTTTTTCAAAATACTAAATACATATTTTTATATAAAACTGTGACGTGATGATTTTCTCAGTATTTAAATCATTAATTACTATCGTAATATTAATCATAATACAATTATATACCATAGAAAATAGATAGAAAAGCTGTGTCTATATTAAAAAAAATATCAAATAAGAATACAGAAATTACAACAGTATGCAATCAATGCAACATATTAAACTGATAAATTTAAAAATTAAATAAATATTTTGTAAAAGTTGACTGATTTAAATTTATTTTTATTTTTATAAACATGAATCTATCAGAAATTTTAAATAACTTTTTTACACTTAAAGATACAGCATCATTTTAGCATGTACCTGAAATATTATTATAAAATAAATAATATACATTTATGTATACTTTGACTTATCGTAAATTTTTAAATATATACATTGATATTAAACATTGGTATTATAAATATTATAAGGATTTTTAATGTTTAAACTACGCTTTTTAAAGAATTTTCAGAAAAGGGAAAATAAACACATAAATAATTTTTTTCTATCAGACATAAAATAAATGTACAATATGCGTGTTTTTTGTTTGATAGCACATTTTACACAAATATAGATATGATAAACTGTAAAAATAGAAAATAGTGAGTGATAGTACTTATTAATCACATAATCTTATAACTTATAACAACTCCTAGAGTAAATAGTAAAATTATAAACCAATATAACTAGAATAATATTGCCTATTATAATATTTATTTGAAGAAATTATCGAAAATTCATTGGTGAAAAGAAAATCTGGCAATATTTATATCTATGACAAATCCAAAAGATTTAAATTAAAGAGGACTTTGAAGCACTTAAAAATAAAAACAGTTTTAGCATATCGATATTAAGTTTATATAAATGTATAATTACCATAAATGATTTTATTCTGCATATTAAAATAATTATAATGGAACGGTCGACTAAAATAATTTATTATTAAAACTTCACTGAGTACCGAGGAAACTATAAACAAAAAAAAAATCTTACACTTTGGTATTTACCCCTGTGCTGTTTCTCGCTAAGAATAGTATTTAAATTTTAAAAACAGTATAAAAGCACAATATACATTTGTGGAAATATTTAGATTGTAATAAATTTTATTATTTGTTATAAAATATTATAATAATACATTTTATGCATTGAAATCCTATTCTATAAAACATTATTTTATATTAATTTTAAATTCTATTTATCATCATCATTTCCAATCCAACAAACTAAAATGTTTTTAACTATTTATTTGCAGTACCCAAAGTAATTTAACGTATCGATTAATTTGTATTTGTTTGAATGAAATAGCAAATAACGTATCTAACTAAATAGGTTATAAAAAATACTTCACATGTTCAGTTAGTTATAATTAATACATTGTATCGTGTTCATGTATATTGTTATTCACATGAAAATAATATCGTTGTTCTACATACTTATATATTTATTAAAAAATTGGACTGATATAATACGAGAATTATTTATTCCATTTAATGGTATAGGAACTAAAAATTATTAAAATATGTATCTAAGTTTGAATATTACTACAATTTACATAATAAAATAATCAATTCGCCTTAAATACTTGAATTATATTTTAAATTATCTTTAAATATTTTTCGTATCATTAATTTCATAAATTAACATATTTTAAAAACACAGATTGTATACATAAAATAAAAAAAACAACAACAACAACCACGAGAAAACGAGAATATTGTAAAACAAATATTAATTATAATTTAAATTACGATACTTATTGAGGCGTGAAAAAAGATTTTTTTGCTTCCATTATTGTAGTTTTCGATGTTAAAAAATATGTTTAACCTTTCATATTATACCATAATAAATTCATACGGATGAGTTTTACTTTAAGCAATTGACAAAAAAAGAATACCTGATAAAACGAACACTACACGTGAAGTTCGTATGACTTTTGAAAGTGTTAACTTGTGTTACATATCGATCGGTGCAATACATTTGATTGGAAATTGATTTGATGGCACTGAAGAGCAGCTGTACATAATGCCAGCGATGGTCTCGACGATCGCAACATATTGCTTTTATGGTAACGATATGTGTTGGTGTTTATATATTTTGACGTTTGATCGTTTCTTTTGTGCGTTCCCCGCGCGCACGTTTTGATATTCGAGATTAATCGACTAATTTAGTCTTTTTCGATGTCGTGCCGCCGCCGTTTAATGCGTAGTCTGATGAACGGAGATCCTCGCGGTCGGCGACGAGCATTTGAATTGCACAAGACGTAAAAACAATTTATGAAGCAATGGAATTTGATTGGCAAACAAACGGCTGCTAGCATTATTACGACTTCGACGACGGTCAACCCGAATGAAAAGTTAAAAAAAGTTTTTTTTTTTGAAATCCACCAAAATCAATAACAATGAACGTACATTTTAACAATTTCGTGCTCTTTGGTACTATGTTTTTTTTTTTTACTATTGCTGTTGTTGTTGTTCACACACACGCACACGCACACGAGTGCTTACAAACTTACGCAAACACGTGAGCACGACACGAAATCCTGATCGCGCGTTTGATCCATTATCGTTCGATTGAATAATAACACTTAGGCGGATACTAATTAAAACCAATAAGTGTAATAATAATAATAATAATATGTATGCCGATGGAACGTGTAATTGTTTTTCGGGAATTACACGTGTTTCGGCTAAACGCCATAAATATGTACATGGTACCTACCTATAACGTGTTACGCCGGTCGCCCGATATTTCTACTCTCATTAATTTTTTTTTTCGTATTCCCGTTCAAAGGCAATCTGCACAAGTGGAGTGGGACAACGCGGGGACAGGCGTATAATAATTAATTAAAACGTACCAGAGGCACTACACAACGCACGGCACGACCTTTTTGTATGCTATAATAATACAACTGGAAATATTACACACAGTCGCCTATAGCATTATAATTATTAACATTATTATTATTATTATTACTGTTGTTGTTATCATTAGTATTATTATTACAGCAGACGTTTGTGTTTTATAACTCGGATTTTGTAGAATTGTTAGTAGCAAAATGGATTAATCCGTTCGTTGTTTATAGCCCAGGCACCTCTATACAAAATGTGCAGTGTTCTAGACATGTATTATGTATATAATATCATAGTATTTCGTTAGTTTAACATACGGCCTATTATGTACAGTATAAACGCGATTTCAGGTTACACTAAATATTTCACCCGGATGACATTATATCGAAATGAGTTTTAGAGGAACATAAAAGGTACAGAAATACATTTTTTGTTTAATTTTTAGATTTTTAAAACTTTTGAAAAGCGAAAACAATATTATATTTTTTTAACCGTAATACGTATCACACGATTATTTGGTTTGACTAAATTTGTTTAAAGTAAAAGTTAATAAGAGGAGACCGTTAATAGAAGTGCAATACTTCCAAAGATGACCGTTAACGGAAGTTTTATTGTACATACTCGTGTTATTGATATTTTTGAAAATCCAATATCATTTGATATGGTGTATAAATTATAAGTTATAATATTGTTATCGTACTTACATTGTTATTAATAATTGTTCCCTAATCACATAAAATACGTCAATAAGCTATAACCGTCGACACATATATGTTTATAATAATTTAAATCTTATACCACTTTGATGGAAAGTAATGCACGTGTTTCATGATAAAAATAAAAATAGTAAAAAAGTTACGCGAAAAATTAATTTCTGGAACCTATCTGTTATAGAGGTACCAAAGGAATAAAATATTTTTATTTTACGAAATAATGTATAGTAGTTTTTTATGATTCATTTCACAACAAAGTATAGCTACTATGACTAAAATGAATAAAAAGAAAATGTTTTTATTATTTTAATACTTTGTGTATTTATACGAATATTTAGCATGCAATCAGCATTCATGAATTTGAATAACACTATGATTATAATTTGGATTTATATTATAAATATTTTGGTTTGGATGGAAAAAATTTATTTTCGAATGTTATATTACGTTCTTCTAGTATCTATTCTTTAAATGCTTACCTATTTAATATTTTTGATTTAGAGTATTTATTATAAATACATTTTTAATTATCATCAAACATGCAATATTATTAAAACAGTTGTTGTCCTTTTTACAATATATTTGAATTTGTTAAAAAATTGAAACATAAATTATGAAATAACTATGCCATGTTTGTATTGGTATAAATGTAATTTCCAAGTTTCAAGAATTAAGCTTTTGATCAATATCATATCATAATCATGAATATAAGTGACAATATTATACAAATTATACGTTCTTAACTTTGAATTTGTATAACTATCGAGTTATTTCGTATATTTTAGGGATCCTAATTACAATAATTCCATGATCAGTTATCGAGTCAATTTATGAATAATCAACATTTAAATTTATAATTTCATTCTATTAAATAAATATTTGAATTTGTATATATTGAACGTAAAATGTAAATTATAAAGGTACATTTCGGAGAAATTGACATTTATTTTATGAGGAACGTAAATTAAACTAATTATGAAGTATAAACATAATAGAGAACATAATATTACGTAATGGACACGTACCTATAACATAACTATTTTATTAACAACATAAAATAAATAAACAAGGAGCTGGGAAAATTGTTTTAATATCTGATTCATTTTAAAAACAAATATTGTAGTACATATTGAGTCGGTTCTCAAAAATTACAACCACGAGTAGGTACTGGAACTTAAAAAAAACGTTTGGTGTTGACTTCGGTCCTTGAAAGGTGTATAGGATTTCAAGTGTGAATCAACTTTTTTTAAATGTGCTTGATTCTATATTTCTGTATCGGAAAATACATTGATTCGGGAAAATCAAAATTTTATAATAAAAATTTGAAGTACCTAAATAATATATATTGTATTGTAATATCCAAATTCAACTTATATAGTACAAAACATTTTAAAATCTTTAAAAATTAAAGTAACTTATTTTTTAGTTTAGTCAGTCATATTAGTAAAGATTATTCCGATCGTTTAGATCACAATAGTAAACAGATAATAAGAAAGTGGTAATATCTAAAAATACCTAAATATTATGGATTTTTAATTTCACAGAACAAATAACATGTATTAACATTATTTTGATAAAATGTTTTTCTTATTAGAATAAACTTGGAATAAGCTAACTAACAGTATTATTCTATAATAAGTTAATATGTTTATATCGCTATGCTACAACTTTAAAAAGTCGTAAAATAGTATAAAACCTAAAAAATATTAAAAATATTTGAGTTTAAATGAATACCTACAGTGGGGAAAAATGAAAAACTACCCGACATGTATACACAATTTCCGTTTATAAATGGGACGTTTTGAAGCATTTTACTGTCTAACAGTGCGTATCACATAATACTAGTCTCAGCTAGACAGTGGTATAAAAAAAAGTTTCAACATTGGACATATATATATTATTATAAATATATAAAAAAAACTTGACATGACAATAATAATTCAATTGTAGATAACTGAATCATCAGTCACGTAGACAGGTAATATACAATCCTTTTTTACTTATAATAAGTTATTTTATATTGAAATATACAAAACAAGATTTTTAAGTCTGTTTATCCATTATGAATTTATTTATTTATTGTACTTTAAGCTATAATAATGCTTCAGTTTGTATTTATTGACGAATATTTTATAGGTAACAAATTAATTAAACTATATTATAAATTCTGAGAAATATTTTTAAAATTCGTGATATTTTGACGTTCAAAAACTTTTCATATATCTACTTAGTTTTTAAATTCCTAACTTGATAATAATATGATAAAAATATATGTTTACGAACTTTAAAAATTCAATTAATGAACCACGTAGTACCTATATAACAACTAATTTAAAAAACACTTTCAGTCATAATTCAATAACGATAAAAAAAACGGTTGATTAAAATAATTAAACATTTATAGTGTTTAAAATATAAAATAAGAAACGTTGTGCAGCTGAAATAAATAATCAATTTTTTTATACAAACAAAAGTTATAGGATTTTCAATTGTTCATAATGCTTAAAAAATATATGAAAATAATAAATAAATCACTTAAACTTATTTTGTTTTTTTATTTTAGTGTTCGTTAAGATAAAATGCTTTTATATTTTCTCTTAATGCACTTAATAAAAATGTTTAATATTATAAAATATGTTACAAATCATATGCACAATAATTTCCAGCAGTATTTCTAATGACTGTAACATTTTTGTAAAAATTATTCAGTGTTTTTTAATTGATCAGCGAACAATAATCTACTTTTAAATGATACACAAGACTTTGCCAATGAATTATAATAGATCACTAATTGTATTTGATCTTAAATAATAATAATAATAATGAAATAATCATGGATATTGATTAAAAATTGATATTGAAGAAAATATCGGATCAATTATAACATGTAACTTACGAAATATAATAAATAATAATATGCATAAGTGATGGAACTGGATCTGTAAACATTTAATTATCTACAAGTCACAACTTCGCAAGGTACAAAAAAACTAAATAATTATTTGGACATATGAGTTGAGGTTGTGTGAACACTAGTGAGTTAAACGTCTGCCAGCCAGTTCCAGCACTGACAGTATGAAAAAAAGACATGACGTAAAACCGTTTAGCAATCAACACTCCGGTAAAAGGTTTTTCTGCTTAAATATTAGGTTTTAAAATAAATCAATCTTAAGCGAAGTAGATTTAATTCAAGCACAATAATTATTATTATCGTGATCGTATTATTATGATTATTATAGCGTATAATAGATAATAAAATGAAAATCAATTAATACGAATAGACACTTTCGTCACCGTGCGTATTGGTTGTCACGAGCAATCAAATTATTTTCAATGTAAATGACAACTACAGTAGATGATAATATGTATTATAAAAAATATTCTCTACCTAAATGCCGATGTACAACAAAATGTCACGTTCGCGAGGGATCGATTCTGATTTGAACTACTGCAGTCTCTGTTTAAATACGATAATTAAAACTCGAAACTTGCAATGCGAAACGTACGTACGATGGCGCTTTTAACTTAGACTCCGCCCACACCCTTCTCATTACTGTGCACCAGCAGTCCAATGTTCTTGACACCCCTTGTCAGATTTCCGTTCAATAAGTTTGTTCTTCGAAAATTATAATAACACAGTCAGTGTTAGTCAGTGTGAATATGATTATATTTTGTTTCCACTGTCGCATAAGGACAAAATCATCGCGTGGAATCGATTCAGTTCATCATTCCAAGCAAAATAACATTTATATCAACACGATATCGATATTTATTTGTATATGAAAATTACGTACAATTCAGATACCTACGGTATAATATCATTAAATTAGATTAAATTTTGAATCACGACGGTTTTAATTAATTTTTTCTAGACAATCTGAGAATTTATGAAATTATTTTTTTTTCAATATTACTACATATTATTTAATGTTTAACTATCTTTAATGATAAATTTATATACAAATATACATGTACCTATACAGTGTAATATAATATACGAGTAATAATAATATTATGTATAATAAAATTAATAATAAAACCATATAAGACCATACCTGTATAGTGGTACACCGGAGTCATCTTTGAACCAGAATACCATGTACACTTTGTCTGCTGGATTTGGGGAGGACACGTCGCAAGGAAATTTAACAGATCTTCCTTCCACAGCGTCTACAGGAACAAGTGGTACAGTAACTGTAACAAAAAATCAAAATATGAACAATCGACAATCTTGAAATTTTAGTTTTATTATTTAAGATTATATTTTTTAATTATAAAAATCACTGCAAATTATTCAACAGGATATATAAGTTCACTAATAATGCACTTGTATATTTAAAATAACAACAAGTGTTACTAAATAGACTCCAAATAGTATTGTAACAAAAATTTCAAATTCTTGCCTACACTGAAAACTTTTCTCGACATATTATTATTCAGATTCCAAATCGTCGTCATTTTTTCACGCTTTGTTCGTAACAAAAGTTTCGTGGAGTTAAAAAAAATCATATTCTATTTAATGAGAATATCACATGAAGGACGGAAAACTTTTTTAATATTGTCATTTTGGACGTCGGAATAAAACGTTTCACCAAAATACAAAAGAGGGGTGGTCATTAATAATTTGATATTGAAGAGTTTTCATTGTAAAAGGTTATCATTTTCTTCAAAGAATAACTAATGTTGTTGAAATTTAAATTAATCTAATAAAATAAAATCGCGGTATTTTAATTCGGTGATAACTAGCGTTTATCTGTGATAAATATAATAGTTAATGATAATGCTTTGTATACTAACACATATGTCTCAATAATTAATTTAACGTTATTAGATATTCTTAAGGTCAATAATTTCATAGAATATGTGATATTATATTCTAAAATTATACCAACTAGTTATGAATGAATCGTAATGATGAAAACCTTAACCACAGTAACAATTTTAATACCTCATAGTATACAATTTAATATAATATCTGATAATTGGTTTTCCTATTTTAAACATATTTATTCTCTTGTACAAGTTGATTAAACAATCACCGGCTTAAATTTATTTTCGGTATCATTTAATTTACATTGCAAACGTGTTTAACGCTACAGACGTTTACGCTTTTCATTAGTTTAAGTAAATTGATTATAACTTCTAAATGATTCGCAGAAAAAAAGGAAAGAAACTACAATACACGTATAAACGTGATGATAAAATTAAAACAATAGTATTAAAAACTTTTGCTACCCACTGTAATATAATTATATTTTAGAAGTTTATATCGAGAAGTTCCTCTAGTGAATATAAGCAATTTATTAAACAACACATTAGTCAATTGCGTTTCAAAAACGAACCATACGTTTATACAAATAATGATCATTTAGCATGTTATCACAATACATTTATTTAAGTGAAATTCTTTACATTTTATGTAAAAAAGATTTTATACTTTGAAGACAACTTCCTAAATTACAAACATAAATGAAATTGCTTCCATAAAACGATTTTTTATAATACCTATTTAATTGGTATTACACATAATATATAATATTATGCATCAAATACAGTACATAAAAATTAATAAACAAAAAAATACACGACGCATTCTAATTTTGTGTTATGATGAATCATGTTGATTTTACAAACATATTCTGATAAATTCAACGTATACTTGTATGTGCTATTAAAAAAAAAAAGTATTCAGAATGAATTCACAGTAGTACTTTTCGATTATTTAAGAAAATATTAATATACAAAGTCAAACAAACGGTGTTGAATCGCGAAATGTAAATCCTTTTTTTCTATTAGTTTAATAAGTATCCTCTGTTGTCTACTATTATAACCCTCGAGTTACCCTAACCTATAATTTCGGCCTTGATTACATGTTTTATCGTATACATGCATTTAATTATTTTTTATTCGCGTTCTCATTAGTGGAGTATCATTACAAAATCTCTTTGAAGCTGAAGTTTTGTAGAATCATAATTAGAGCACCAACTTTCGTGTGGCATATTATGTTGTCATTGAAGTGGGACTATTTTTATATCTTTCTAGAAATTTTACCTAATGATTCAGTAAAAACATTTTGAATTATAATTAAATAACTGCATAAAATTATATTATATTGTAGTTTCTATAATGTTTAGGTTAATTAATGTATTGCAGCATATTACAATTACCTAGAATAAAGAATACTTTAAAAGAATTGATAACAATAATATTATTATAGTTTCAATTTTTCTTGTATAATTTAATTATTTACTAGTAATATAATATTGATTAATTATACCATTTTTTGTTCTTTATTGAAAATCATTAAATGTTAAATTATTATATTTTTTAAATTGTCTACTTGATGTATGTAAAATTATAAAGTATATTGATAATGTGTTATCCAAATTTATTTTCGACATGACAATAAATATTTATCATATATGATCATTCTGTTATGAATGTACAGTAAAAATAAATTTTCGATATCAAAATTATTTTTCATAAAAGTTTTTCTTATTTTAAAATATATTTTTAATGAAAATAGTGACATAAATAATAAAGAACGTTTTTAAAACTTTTTCAATTTCCCTGTTAAATTCTTCGAACATTTGGTTTATGCTTCAGAAACTGTCAATATTATGTACAAAACATCACACGAAAACAACTTGTATTTTAGACTATTAAAATAGAGTTTTGATATTCTACATACTTGCTATGTTTAATATTTTTAGTTAATCGCTTTATTTTTTGGATTGAAATATATAAGCTATATTTAAATACATACGTATAAAATAATTTTTAAAAAAAACTGTACCTAGTGTACCTATTTTTTTTCTAATTATATGTATGTAAATATTGCTTATATTTATATAAAAAAAAATTATTTTCTAAAATAATACATGTCAAATTAAAATTTTTATATTATTATTAACTACATCCATGACAGCTACTAGGTTATTTGAATCAACAAAAAGTAAAAAAAAATGTTAAGTTTAAATTACATAGATAATAAAAAAATAAAAATTATGTAAAATATACATTTTATTTTAAATTAATATTTTTAGATCAATAGACAGTAGGTCAATATAATATATGAATAAAACTTCAGTCAACAACCATTGAAATAAAGTTTTCAATTTTTAAATCAATTAACTATTGGCATGTAAATTAGTATTATAAGCAAAGAAAATAATGTTATAAATTGTGTAATGACTAATGAATAACCCAATTAACGTTTGTATACTTGGTTTTATTGTTTAATTCAATATTAAATCTTCTTTTTTTCCAATTTATATTATATTAATATAATACGTTCTAAGTTATAATTCCAAAATATTTATATTAAAAAAAAATAAAATTATGACATATCAAAACATCATAACATTTTTTTAATACTAATTAAAAACTTAAAAGACTTAGGGAATGCTAATTGTAGAATTCCCAGGTTAACTTTCTATTGAAAATATTTAGAATCTTATAACTTCGGCGTAAATAAATATTTAAAATTTTAAGCTTCTGGATGAATGAAGAGTTGTATAATTATACTATACAACACCAACCTTTTAAATTGCATCGTTATTAGATATACAGTTATATCCGTCAAAAATCTTGGGTTGCGAATTATTTTTTCTATGACTGGTACCTAATGTCAAACATTATCTTGTCACTAAGTCAAAAATATCGAGATAAACAAAATAAAAATAATATGTAACAACAATCTCATAAAGGTTGAAATTATAATATATACGGCCACCCGTTAAGATAATAATATAATGAATAAAAAAGTTAACAGACATTTTTTTATCATATAATGTTATGAGTTATAATATATTAGACCATGTTACGTACCTATAGACTTGTAAGTGGTGGACAATAATATCTCTTATAACCGCTTGTCAAACATCAAATATCAATTTTTTTTTTTTGAAAATCAATGGTTTCTATTAGAATATTATGTTATATTCTGAAAGTGGCTGGTTGAACAAAATGAAAACTTAAAACCATATACTTTTAGGTCGAACACAAATTCAATAACAATAGTAAATAAGTAAAAAAGGGAATAAAATAATATTATTATAAAACATGTACAATAGTATAATATAATGAAGAGAGATAGGTAGAACGAACATAAATACCATTTTTTGAACGTCACATTAAATGTTGCTTGTATATGATACGACCAAACTGGTGTTTTTCTGTTGACGGAAAAGTCGAGAAGAAATATTTAAACAATATTTTTATTATTTCACATATTATACGCATATGCATTGACGTCGGTGCTGTAGTCTAAGCTCATAAATATTAACATACATAGATATACTCTACAAACTCATCGTTGCGGGAGCTTTTTATGCGGAACTCTTGTTGTTCCATGTCTGCCACCACGTCACCGTATTATAATATTACACCGATGATGTTGCCGCATCAGACGATCGTAGTCGTTTTGCGAGACGGGCAGTTTCTCGCGTAATGAAAACATCAAGCTACCGTGAATTAATGCACTTACTGATGGCGGAGGAAAAAAACATCGACGTGGCCAAAACGGCTGCCGAGTCAGTGTTGTGAGTACAAATACAAAATTTTATAATTATAATAATTGGTTCAGGACTCGGTCGCGGCGGGACAAAAAAAAATCGCAAGTTAGGTATATTATAAATATTATTGTCGTTAGTCTTCGAGCTGAAGTAATATTATTGATTATCGGTTGTTTTTTTTTTCTCAAAAGTCAAAACATTACGTAATTTTCGACGTACAAAAATAATCGCAATCTCAATGGGTCGGTCGCGGTCGTGCGGCTTGTCAAGTATTTCGTACGTATTATTGTTGTATCGCAACAATTCGACCGATACGACCATGATAATGGCGGTGTACGATGAGCGCTTCGTGCGCGAATCGCGTTACAATATCGTGCACGACACACGCGAGGGCGACGGGGACAAAAAGGCGTTTAACAAGCGTCAAAGTCATGAATAAAATTATTATTTGTAAACGACAGCGCTGAAGAAACACACACGCGCGCGTGTAGTGAGAGAGTATAAGAGTGATATTATAGAGACGTATACGCGGTGTGGGGCGAGTTAAACGAAAACCATCAGACCGTCTACCAGACAAACATCGCGATCGTCGTCGTCGTCATCAGATCATTATTATACTATTATTGTGGAAATACAATAAGACGTTTACGTACATTATTATATTAAATTATTGTGACACTGCAGACGTGCACGCGCGGGTCTCGGGTCTCCCCGTACGACGCGCCGAGCAAACCTAGTCGCGATAGCGTATTATTTGGGCGTCGCACAATTTTCTACCCGCCGAGAACATATAATAATATACTACCTACGTAATAACACAGAACCATAACATGCGTGACCTACGAAGCAGACGATTTTATTTTTTTTCTACGCGTAGTATATATTATTACTATTATTACGAACACGTGTATGTGCAATGTGTATACTACGATAATATACCTTTCGACGACACGACGACGACGTACCGAACTCAATCGTTTACGGAAACGTAATTCGATTTATAATATATCGTATAACGAATCTATACAGAGGTACGATCGCGGTACCTATAATCGCGATACTAATAAAATCGTTGTGCATACATAATTTATCTTCTGGTACTCGTAGGCACGAATTTTAATCGGTCCGTACGAGCTAAAATTGTTTCAACGTTTTTTACATTTCGTCAGTCCCGCGACGGTTCGACAAAATGTAGTCTACCCACATATAGTAGTTTTATTTGCACGTGGTTAACAACCGGTGAATAAGTAAATTCAATTTTAAAACAATTCGAAATAATGTGTAACAACTTAATTTGATAAAATACAATTATTTTTATGTAGTATATCTTATTTCGTTTATTTATACTAAGAGCCAATCGGAAATAATTAGTTAACATCTAGAACCATGTCGAAATATTATTTTTATTTTCAAATCAATCTGCTCGTTTGGAACACTACAATGAGCTAGTAATGGCTTAATGGAAACTTTATATGTGTGTATAAAATGGTCAAGATTTTATATAAAAAAATGTTATTCTGCATAACTTTGAACATGGTTTGTTTTTAGAAAATATTAAAATCCAGAAATTACGATCTCCCATTCAATATATACTTATAGTCAGATTTGCAGGTATCGCACTGAATGTTTATTATTATTTGCCGCCACAAAAATTACTGATTAAACATATACGGACGTTGAAATACCAATAAGTTTCCTCATTGCATCATTGAGCATTATATTTTAAATTTTACAAAAACAAATTATGCCGATTACTTAAATATAATGTTGATAAATGGAAATAATAGCCACGTAACGTTCAAATAAAAATGTGATTCTCTTATAAAGAAATGGTAGAATTTATTAACAAATTAGATATACTTATTTGCGATTCCCTATCTGATTTTAATCATTAGTAATTTAAAAGTCTATAAATAATAGCTTAGCATTAAAAGCAATTTAAAAACATTACATTATTAATAATACAATAAACATATTTTATGCTCATTCAAAAACATTTACAAATATACATTTTATGAAATAATATTCCATAAATAAATTAATACAATTATATTGATTGAATTTGAAGAGTTTAGTTTTATGGATTTGTATTTAGACACAAAATACAAATTGGGAAATAAAATGAAATTTCTCATATCGATTTTCTCACTATATTCCAAACAATGTCATTTAACAGCAGAAAAATCTTCAATGATTGTAGGGAGGCTTAATACAGTGTGTCAGCTCATAACAACTTCTACTCCAAAGCCAAACGTATTACAAGTAAAGTTGTTGACATTAGTATACACTTTTAGTATTTCTGACAGAATTCACACCAGATGGATTAAAATGTCTTATAATTTAAAATTGTATACTTTTCGTTTATTATATAAATCGTTTTGACTGGATTATTTTTTCGTCTAATTTATTTAGCTTTATAAGACTCCAAGTCAATAAGAAACATTGTTTTTATGGCGTATATAATATAGTGTTAGTAATGTAAGTTATTTGTATAAATGTATTACACTTATATGTAATAATTTAGAACACTAATTATTATAATATGAAAAATAATGGTTATACAAAAATAAAGCATTTTAAAATGATCCAAAAAATAAATACTTTCAAATAAAAATTATTCAGGTTCATCTGAATTACTAGTAAATATAATAAAACTACTATAAAATTGTGTTTCTATGATAATATTATTAAAGTAACTCTTTTAATATTATATTTTGACCTCCATGATTATAATACCTATTATAAAAAAAATGATAATTAATTATATATTTTATATAGTTTTTAAAAAAATGTTTGGGAGCATTTTTTTTTGTATATATATATAATATATAATATTATATTAATGATGAACAAGTTACTGAATATATATTTGATATTTCAAAAAATATTATCAAGACGCTTTTTGTTTCATTAACTTTTTTATGTTCACTATGCTAACATAAACTATGTGTTATTTAAAAATAAATATATATATATATATATATATATTCGAACACATAAAGTTTTTTTTTATAATGAAAAATATGTTATTATTTTTGCATAAAAACTTTCTTTTTAAAGTTATATATTATAATCTTTGTAAATTTATTTTAATTTATAATAATTTTTGAACCAGTATAATAAGTATGCAGGGACTAAGAAGGATTAAATAGTATGATTAAAAATATTAATAAATAATAAAATAAAAAGCCGTTCTCAATATTTAATTTTTTTTTGTTTTTATTTTATCTTTCTGTTGTCTTAATACACATAACAATAACACGTCCACTTGATTAAGTAACATATTTTTTTAAATTATACTATAACCAATTCAATAAAACCGTTGTATTTTAAAAGAAAACCACGATTGTATCAAGTGTAAAAAGTGATCAATGTTTGAAACACTTTCGTGTTATGATTCAACATGACTTACACGTTTTTCAAACAAAATATTTTTTGTTCCAATTGCTCATTTATGCATGTTATAACCAAACACTCAAATTATAGTACAACATGAACGAAAAATGAAAGCTTTGTATACTTATTTTGTTTGCAAATTCTCTCAAAAATCAAAAAACCTTTTTTATTATATACGCAGATTTTTAAATATTAATTCCGTCGACCAATTCATTAGAAAGGCATAAGTATGTAAACTAACGGTTTTTTTTTTTATTTTAACCAAACCAATATAATAAAAAGGAATTGTTTAAAAAAAAAAAACGAAAAATTACCTTACTACGGTAAATATAATCCCATTACGTCCAAAGCTTTTTTTAAAAAAAAAAATATGCTTTTTAAAATTACTCTTGTAACTAAAATATGTTTAATATTTTAATATTAAGTTAGTTTTTAACTCAGATTTGACAACGAAAACAGAGTTAAACAAAATAAAATGGTAATATTCCTTATAACATATTATACTACAGATTTATTTTTACATAATTAATTTGTCAACTTGGTTTCAAAAATAAATAGAATTTTTATATTTTATAATAAAGATGATTATCATTATTGTATTTAATACACTTCTTATATTGACATAATACATGTTTGTCCATTTAAATATGATCTATAGACGTCAGGATATAAAAATAAAATTACCAAAGAACCTAAAACACTTTTTTGTATTATATGTGCTTATATCGAGTTTACATTAGAAAAAATAATTTTACGATGTATAAATGATTACTAGAATATAGTGCAAAATAGTGTCTAAATTGCTAAATATTAACGGTCTTCATCAAAGTTAAGAATGAATAACTGTTACTCTCGTTGTTCTACGAAAAATTATATTTCTTTTTTCGATACAGATATATTCTATAGACTATATCATGTCCACGATATATTTTATAATGGAATAATATGTTTTAAAAAAAAATCGTGTGATACAAGCACAACTGCATAAAAAAGGATATTTTAGTAATAAGTTTATCATAATGATATTATAATGAACGATGCTGTAGGTGTTTGTAAAAAAAATATATATTTTATTACACAACACCATTTATACGAGAATACGATGTACTAAATCTTAATAGTTATAAAACAATTTCAAAGCTTCGATAATCTTGTAAGCACCGTGTGTTTTACTCGACGTCAAATCAATAATATAACTTGAAGCCTTGTTGAAATGTGCATTAAATCGAGATGTCTGTAGTAGAAACGAGTATTTTTCTGAGTTCATAATGTAAAGGTGTTAAAATAAACGTGTACTGCAAGGGCAATCAGTGACTTGAATAATAATAGCTTTTCGAAATATTCTTCACTTATCAAAACACTATGCTGGTAAACAGTTTTTACTCGATTACTTCGATATTCATTACGTTATACCTAATATTATATTAATCTCACATCTAGTCGACTTATACTATATTTTATGTACTCGTATTATAATACTAATACAGTTCTGCGTAACTGATTTTGGAGTCGAGTTTCAATTTATTCGTCAAAGAAATACAAAATAAAAATAAATTGTTGATGGAAAATACTTGTTTTATCTGAATTGTAACTGTTTCGAGCACTAGTTTACCAGTGCATATGATCATACGAATGACGGGCTGCGGAGTGTATAATTCCGGCCGTATGATACATGAAAAATGAAAATGTATAAGAACATAAAATGTCTGTATAATATGTAAAACAGCCTCGTCTCGAGTACATTCGATACAGCAAGGATAATTTACAAAGAGATCTATAAAAAACACACACATACGACCGCGATGGTAGATGCATAAAACTCATTCAAGTGTATGAACATAGGGGTTGTTATAGGAATATATGGAAAAGTAATTCTAAATATTACAAATATTCAAACGATCTCGAAACAATATTTTGAATAGTAAATAATAAATATCAATTGTCTGGTTTATAACATTTATATTTAGAATTATTTTAACATTTTATATTGTGATCAGGACGACTGACGAGCATTGTATTTACAGTGGGTGCCGCTTATAAGATCCACTTTGGGACTAGCACAAAGTGAGTCTTATAACCAAGTTAATCTTATAGGCGAAGTGAGGAAAAAAATTGTATTACATATTTATGAATTTTATTTTATTACATATTTTACTTTAATTTTAAATTACTTTAACACATAATATTACATATTACATACTTATTATTGAATACATTTAAAAATTCTGATAAAAAAATTAAAATTATAATATATATTATAAAAACTAATTTAATATAGGTATTAATAAAAAATTATAAAATGTATATGTATTTATTGTTTATGAAAATAATTTGTAATTTTGGTTTGATTTGAGTTATAAATTAATATTCCAAAAATATATTTCTCATACTCATATTACAATAACAATAATTTCGAAAAATGTGAAATGCGATAAAATTTGCTGTACATCCACCAGAAATAACCCCAAAAAATATGTAATTTTTGAAAACCAATTTATTTCTAAATTTTAACCAAAAATGTTTATTTTTACCATTTGTTTTTTACGAATTTTGAGTCTTACAAACCAAGTTATGAATTTTATAACCGAATTTTTTATAATGTAGGTATTTGAATACGATTTTGTGTCTAATAAGTAACTGAACCTTACATGCATGAGGCTTATAAACGGCGTCCACTATATTTTAAATTGAGTAATTTATTTTTTTTTCTTCTGTTATTTAACCATTATTTGTGTAATTCTCCAAAGATGCAACAACTTCTAAGTTCTTACATCAATCATATTACATATTTTCTCCACATATTATTTTATCAAAATTTACATTAATTTCATTGTTTATTGAATATAACAGTTGTCAGTCAAATACACGAATGGAAAATAAATATAACAAACATTTTAACTTTGATTATCTTTACTTGAGACATATTAATTCGAAACATTTTTATATTTAATTATAAATTATATATCTAGTTCAATATTAAATTGACCAGTCTTACCACCACCATCCAATACATTCTCAGACTTCAAAGAATTATGAAGGAAATATGACACCAACTAACTGGCACACGTCAAATAACAAGTACTGTTGATTATTATAAATTTATTATTAAAATCCGCTGTAGCCACAAACTATTTATAAGCCCACAATATTTTAACCTTTTAGCACACTTTTTAAATATTTTTTTTGTATTTTAAATACATTTATAAAAAAAAAACTATTTAAAATACTTAATTTGTGATCTTATATTATAAATGAAATTCTAAAAAAATGAACAAAAGTATACTTTTATACTAAATTCTACAGGAATTTGTTCGTTGGTTGTACTTCCATTGAATAAAGAAAATATAAATGTATAAGCTAAGTGAGCTCATCTTAACAAATTCAAAACTGAAGAACTTTTATAGATAAGTACATATATAGTATATAAGATATATATTAAAACACAATTTTAAATGCATGATTATTCAAATCTACTAATTGTTTTGAATGCAGATTAAAAGAATTTTTTTTAAATAAACAATTCAGTCATACACGATATTGGCAATACGATAGTTTTGAAGATAATATAACAATATATACTGAATCGCCTAAGCTATGACATAGGTCACATACGAAACACTGTACAAGATAACGTTAAGCAATGATTTTCGTGATCTGACTTTAGCAAGTATAACATGACAGATACATAGGTAGCTCATAAGGTAATAAGTACCAAACAAGAAAATATACGTGTAACATAATATTTTTTTTTATGTTAAGTAATTAAATTTATAATAGATACCTAATTATAAATTAGTTGTTTAATGGGGCGATAAGTATATTAAATAAATGTACCATTTAGTTTTATTATTTTGAATTAAAACTGAAGAAAAATACACTGTTATAATTATGTATCATTATTTAACTATGCGAGTATTGAGGAGACGAAATCATTTTAACGATAAAAAAATGTATATGAACATAATTAACTCAAAGAGGATGTCACTGAACATTTTGTGCTGGTCGATACGCTAATGATGTTCAAATGGTGGATGATTGTTTCACATGAGTGTATAAGCCTTATGGACTGTACGACAATCACGGGTGAGTGCGCTTTTTTCTTTCCGATTTAACACAAAGCGCTTTTTTTCCCTATCACCTACCCCACACCACAAAAAATAACTACAACCATCCACCTATTGTCCCATCAGTCTGGAAAAACTGTATAATATGTATTTATAAAAAAAAAAAATTAAACAAAAATCTCTCATTTAAAAACTGATGTTCACAAAAAGATTAAAAATCCCCCGTTATTTTTTTATTTCTGACCGGCTTTTGATATTCATTGTTTGCTCTCCTCCTCTTATCTTTTTCTCACTGTCTCCTGTACTAACATGTGCAAATTAAGTTTTCCATCATCCACCGTTTATCTCGTTTTATTATATTTTTATTTTTAATATTTTCATTCGTTTATTTTTCAATCCTGCTGCAAAAGAAAATTACCCAATGATGCATGAAGAACTAATGTTTCCGGTTTTATTTGTTCCGGTTTCCGTCAGAATAAACGACGACGTGCAAACAAATGTTAATAATTATTATTCACATCTCTTTTAGGAGTTCCGTGTTTGTTTGACTACTTTGAATAGCTGCAGATGAAAAAGAAATGCAATTCCTATCCGAGTGAGAGCTGAACGACTACACAACAATTTTTCAAATGAGTACAGAAACGTGCTAAAATTCAAATTCAAAGAAAACCTGGTTATGCGTTTACCTTTTAGCTGTGCCATGCATTCTTTGAAAGGATTTTTCATTAAATTTTTTTGTAAGCTATAGTTAGTAGAGATACCTACTAAACTACTTTAAGTATAATATAGTATACGAGTATACTATGTATTACCTACACGAATAATAATCAATTACTTATATCTACAGTATAAAATGATAATTATTATTAAAACATTTTTTTTTTAAATGTATATGCATGTAACAGAAAATTTAAACATGGACTCTACTTAACGGATGCCATTAGTGTGGATAATTTTATTTATTTTAACTATTATGTTCCAATATTTAATGTTTTAAATGAAATTAACAAAAACCCAAGATACCTCTAAAAAAATATTGAGTTTTATTACACAACCTATTAAAATAAAAAATAAAAAATCATTTCATATTATATAATATAATATATTTTTTTAAATTATATATTTTTTCACAAATTAAGTTTTTATGAATAAATATTTAATTTGATTCATAACAAAATGAGCGTTTTATCTAAAATTAAAACACCCAAACAAATGATAATATTTTAAAACAGTTCTACAAATTTTGTATTTACCATATTATACATAATAAGAATGTCATCTAAGTGATTATTAGCGTTAAAAGCTAGTAGAATAAAATTACAATATGGACAAATAGGCAGTACTTTAAATAATGTTATTGTTAATATTAAGTTCAACATTTGAAAATGATTCTAATTATTTGAAGGTAAGGTATTTTTAATGAATTTTCGCGCCTTTCTTTTACGCGTATGTAAACATTATTTTTTATTATACTAATGAGTTACGTATGACTGTCAAGTTTTACGAGTTAGTCGACACAAGTATATATTATACGTATATATATTATATAGACATATACTCACCGGCAAGTGCGCTTACGAGTCACAGTAGTATACGTACAAAACAATATTATGTTCATTTGTGCACCAATGTATTTACCATCAAACTTTTCAACCGTCGGGTCAGTTCCCTTTTAATTAAATTTACGGAAACCTTCAGCTGCGTATCTGTTCAAAAACTAATTAACGGTTTCTATTTAGTTGGGTAGGGCCAAATCTTTAATATTGGCAAAACTTTTATGCGCAATTCGATCGTTTAATCGACAACGATTTTCTTTCCAAAAATTTTCCAAGGAAAAAATTTTTTTTTGGTAAATTACATAATAGTACCAAATTTAAAAAACAATACATGATTTTTACTGTTTGTAATATTACGAGCTCTTACGTAAAAATTAGTTTCCATTACTATTTATGTATGAAAACTAGCGATTTGACTAATTTACAAACTTTTTATAACTATACACAAGTTATATTCTTTCCATTGAGGTATTTATCGATTATTCAACTTGCGTATTGAGAGAAATTAATATGTTACATAGGTATTATAATTTTGACAAAACAATATAAATAGTTTTCGTCAAAAAATATTTAGCTCCCAACAACCAAATGCTTTTAGCTGATACTTGTCACATTTTTGGTTTTATTACAATCATTTTTTTATGATCTTCGTTAATGGTCTCTAAAAAATGCAACTATAAAAAAAGTTAAACCTTCAGTCTTAAAAACGAGCACATCGTTATATGGATGTGCGGTGAAAAAATGATGCCATTAAAACCGTCTAACGTATGGAAATCCCTAAGAGACCATTAGAAGTAACGTGAAAAAGAGTTACGATCACGGTGAAAGGAACTTGTCTTTTAAAATTTTATATCAGAAATTATAGAACTGATGTTAAATTTAGAAGAACTTTAGGGAGGCTTAAAGATAAATTATTAAAAATTAAAAAAATATACATTATAAATATATCATAAGAATCATTGTTGATTTGAATTTTTCGACAAAATTAATTTAGTTATGATTTAATAAAGTATAAAATATCAAGTATAAAAAAATGTATAATAAATTACGTGATAAGCATTAAGAAAAAATAGAAAAAATAAAGTTTTGTATTTTGTGAGATAGCAACTTACATATTGTACCAGTAAATCATACAATAGAATGGAAGGATAAGAGTTTTCGTTTGTTTTATTTAATATATTAAAGTACAATGTTACAACGAAATAAAGGTGTTTTGAAAAGTTTTATAAAAGTAGACGATCATTGTAATGAATAAGTAAATTGGTTTATGAATATTTTATGAAGTAATAATAGATAGGTAATTGAATATTGTTCAGTGAAATAAATTCAAATATATTAAGGATTTTAAATTATTAAGAAAATATATATATTCTGATTGAATATTGCAGTATTTTTTTTTGTAATTCAAAAAAGAATAATTGTAAACACTTTAAATATTATCAAAATATTTTTATAATATTTTCTTTTATAAATTACAAATATAGAATATGTGTATTTTTACAGCAATAAAAAAATATTTCAAAAATACATAGGTAATCATATTTTTTTGTATTGAACAATTAAAGTTAAAATTTTGTTGTTAAGATTCATAGTATTTTTAAGATTACATACCTAGGATTTGAAAATTGAATAAAAGATTTCTCGTAATCTTTTCTTACTGGAATTAAAAACAAAGTTTAGCATAAAACCATCTTAACCACCTACTTACTAGATCCTACTATTTAACAACCTAGTTTTTTTAGAACCTGTTTTTACAAATAACATTTTATCGTTACAATAAAAATAGATATTTTCCCAGTAAAACGTATTATTTTGGTACAATAATACACGATAACGGAATGTTTTTTTTACAATATCAATTAGCAATAGTTGTTTTTATGTTATTAATTATAATTTAATTTTAAGACCTAGACAGCAAGATAATTTAGCTACTAGTATAACTAATACAACAATAGTTGTTTAAGTTGTTAATTGGTTATTCTCGTCATTTATTAATAATAATTGCGACTTTAGTAGATTATATCTGTTAGCCAACGTGTTGTACTAGCAATTTAGATATATTTTAGACACGTGTCTCTTATATTTCAATTTTTAATTATTAATAATAATAATAACGACGAACCATTACGTATTACACGTAAATTATTATTAGAAACACAATAATATTTCCAAAATATTAAACGTTCTGCTGGACGCGGTATAACCATAAGTTAAGAACAATATGATAATACATGTTATAATAATTAATAGTCAATAATAATAATTAATATAATATTATATTATATGATGATTTTGACAAAATTAAATTAAACATACCAAATTAATTATAGAAAAACAATATATTAATATTAATATTAAAAATCAGAAAATATCCTTAGAAATCGCACATTATCTTCAATCGACATATTTTTTCGCATACAATTATTGTTGGTCATTGTATTCAAATGTATTTGTAACACATTCATTACAACGATCTATTGGATGACTAGGTATCTAATCTGCAGATTTTTAATATTATTGTTATCTACAGCTAAATATATAGTATTAATAATTTGTTTACGTGTTTGAAGATTTAAAATTATAATTATTACAATAAATAAATTCATCTTAGAATTTCACTGTCTCGATGCTCCGATCATATTCCCTGGCCAATTCAGCTGGAATAAATTATTTTCTCGACCGTTTTAAACGACTCGTCGTTCCAAGACATCAGCAACAGACTCGTGTCTTCCGGGACATGTTAAAAATGGATATTAATCGTGGAAGTAAGTAGCTCGACAGTGACAGTGGTTGGCGGGACAAGTGGTAGAAGGGTGGTGGGATACGTGATGGGCGGGGTTTTGCTGAGCCGTGCAAAAGGCACTAATTTAATTGCAGCCATTAATTCGGTTTTATTGTACCTGCGGCTGTGGCGCTGGCGGTCGATGTTACTTTTGTCCTCTTATCGTTTCTCCAATACAACAACCAAGTGTCCCCAGCCTGTCTACAAAAACTTAAGGATAAAACGAGTAAAATAACGTTTTTTAAACTCTCCACCACCGTAATCCACCATATTCGTTTACGTGGAAACCTCAAAATGACTAAAAGTCGTCCAAGTATCCAAACAATAAACCGCTTTAAGAATATAAACAAAATAGGTACATCCAAACTCATTACCAGATATTATTTCCTGAAATACATTTGTGAAATTATAATAAGTAAGAGCTGGTTGTTTAAAAAGAAATTCTTTTACGAGTAAATGCTCCATTTAAAATAAAAATATTTATAATTTCATGTTCTTAATTTCATTTTGTACAAATAAATCTTTCAAAACAAGTATAACTAACTATAATTAACTCAAGACAGTAAGTACAACTTATTTTTAAAGAATTAATTCATCTTCAAACATCATAGCGTAGGTACGTTATGCTACCTATGAATCTGTTTATTGAGACTTTTTCAATTATATTACTAAGACTTACGTAATTAATCAAACAGAATAAATTAACTGTTTATATTATTTAAATTGGGTATAAATTATTTATATCATATTTATATTATTATACTAATTTATTATTTTATTATTATTATTATTATTATTATTATTATTATTATTATTATTATTATTATTAATATTATTATTATTATAAACGATACAAAAATATGTATATTTTTTAATTTGAATATTGATTTTAATGAAAGTAAGCTTATTTGAATATATATTTACGGCACCTATATACTATCGATACTCGTTGAACTCCATTGTTCTTTTCTACATAAATAATGCATTCAGCTGAAATTCCTGTAGATACTTGAATAATATCTTAGAATATACAAATAATTTTCGCCTCATTCAATCGAAATAATACATTCTCGTTGTAGACTTTGTTCATAGAAAATGCATAGTATACTCTACCATAATGACCGAACTTACTATTTCACACTACCTTCATAACTAAACGCACAAAGATGCGCCAGATATTTTACACTATTATTGTTATTTGCTAAGAGACTGTATTATTCCCCTAAGTTTATACGTGTAGAATTTGAACAATGATATTGCTTGTATGACTTTTCAAACTGAAGATAAGGTGAAAGGTTTTAAAATAATACCAACATTCAATATAATCTATATTCTATTGAATTGAATTAATTGAACGAATAAAATAGTAAGTACATTTTTAATAATAAAAAAACTATGCAACTGTATTAAAAACTCAAAAAAAATTAATAAGATTATCGACTATTTTACAACAGTTACTATTAAGGAGACGTTTTAATAATTATCGTCTAGTTAAAATCATAAATAATAAACCAACATTCTAAATATATATTACACCTGATTTTATAGATGATAAAATATTGTTTTTGTTAAATCACAACAATTTAGTAAGTTCAAATAATATTATCAATATATTTTTATTCAAAAATAATATTGATATAATTTTTTTTAAATATATAACATTGAAAGTAACACACACAACTTCAACCTAGATAAACAGATAAACACTGAATGTGTTATATACTACTATACATACTCATAGTTCAAAATTATTCCGGTTTTAAACGGATAATAAAATTTACCACACTTATTTAAATCTAATGCATTTTCGCAGATCATATCGTATATTATTGCACTCAGTCCCAGTTATGGAAATAGTCATGGATTATTTCAATCAACGTCAGCAGTCCCGGTATCAGTATTCAATCTCAAAGCATAGGTGCGTCATATTGATAGAAATAAAATATTCATAAAGCCATTATGGACCTATTTGTTAAGGTATTGTGTTCCTGTTTTTTTTTCTTTTTATCTTTATCTGTCCACATAAGATTTGAACATAAACTCGAACATTGAAATGGAAAAATTCCGAAAAAATAATAAGAAAAATGATGACAACTCAAAACAAAAAATTACCGTCCTTTATTTTATTTTGACTGGCATTTATCTATTCAGGTGAAATTAATGTTTTTAGATTTGGTACAATGTACACACTGATGAGTTTATATAATACATTTATGTAATGTATTTTTCAAAAATACCCAAAGAGGCAAAGAAACTTATCGACTTAGGACTAAGAGATTTATTAATGTATATTACCTATATATTTAATTATTTTTATAATTACGTCAAAATACCAAAAATGTATCAATAATATTTATTAAAATATACTTATGAAATAATTTAATAATAATAATATTAAGATGTTAGTGAAAAAATCCAAAAAAATATAATACAACACTATATAATAATATGTGCTATGTTGGTTACTCAGTGGCGACATCAAGAGAAAAAAAAAATTCTTTAAAGAACAGATTATATAATTTATTATCAATTACAATGAAAACCAATAATTATATGAAAACTTAGTATATGCAACACATACAATAGATAGTATGTAAGCCTCCTACCTTATACTGAGTCTCTGAGCCTATGAATGGGAAAAAGACCACGGATTGGGACTTTTTTGGCCCTACCAAATGTTCAAAGGCCACCAATGCCCCCCCCAAGATAAAATTCCTAGCGCCGCTACTTTCGGTTTTAATGTATCTCAGTAGACAATTTACGGAAAATCTCCATCAGTGTATTTCGTTTTGTGAGTTAATTCGACTTAAAAGTCAATCCGCCTGTGGTAGGTTGAATATAACACTTGGTTTATTTTCGAATACATTTTATTGTATGTAAAAAAAATCCAATAGCAATGCATTGTGGGTCGGTTAGTCTATAACCATATTTTTTATTTAGTATTTTTTTTTTGATAATTAATAATGGTAACTATATAATATAATTATTATATTATATGCAATATGCATATATTATATATAAGTTATAAGCAAAATAATATTTTATTTTTATGAACCACTCTGTGCAAAGAACAATTATCGATTTTATGTTTATTAGCTTCCTAGTTTACATCCGTAGTCACATTTCATTAAGATATAAAAGTCAATTTTTGATTTGACTTCTTTATTTAATTAATAAGAATCATGATTATTTAATATAAATATCAAAATTCACTATACAATAATTAAAAAGTGTACATTTTAAAAATTAAATGCGTTCACGGTAACAAGTTTACCTAAATATTTCACATAATTTCACCTAAGTACCTAATAAATATAATACAAAAGTATCTACACCAGCTGTAGTCGAATTTAAGAAGCAGTAAAATAATTTTAAATGAAAGTTTGGCAAATAATAAATATACATAATAAATAAATATTTATTTATAACTAAATGTTATTATCGATCTAAATAATTTTAGATAATATTATAAGTAAATTATTATAACGTATCATACCTAACTAAATTTACATCAAACATATTTTCAGAAAATTGAATTCTACCAATAAAATCAAAATATTATATTTTTTTTAATATTATAAGTATGAGTACTTTTTTAACAATTAATTCTTTATATTAGTTACCTAATTAATGAATAATGCGTTTTTAAGACTTGAATGCATTTTAAAAATTACTAAATAAGAATTTAGGTATAATTTTATATTTCATGATTACTTAAATTAGATTAATAAATAAAATAATAACTATCATAATACTATTATACTAAATTAATGCTTCTTTATTTTTGGTTATATAAAAACAGGTTATGTTTGAGTGAAGTGTTCTATTTACATATATTATTTATAAATAATATTAAGTATTAAGTAATACGTTTTATGAAATTTTAATTAAATTGTATGTTTCTGAATCGTAATTAATTTTTTTCATTTCTCTCTATAATATATGGATTTCCAAATATTATTCTATTATTAACTGACTTTTTTATAATTAATTTTATCTTCATAGAAAAAATGTTTAATAATCTTGTAATTGCCTGTAATGAACTGTGTGTATTTTTTTAAAAGATGTGATGGTAATTGACTCTTGAAAAATATTTTTTTCATATATCTAGTTAAATTAGTTATATAAATATTTAAAAACTTTTCTTAGTTATTTAAAGTAACCAATTGGATTTCACATAATTTTAAAGACAATATAATATTTTGACTGTCAGTAACTTGTGATTATAATATACAGCATAATGTACAACTTGCGTGTTAAAGTTAAATGAAATTTTGTTTTCGTAATTTGTTTTTGAACAGAATAAAAAAAAATACAAGTATATAATATAATAATATGTGGTTGACAAAAATATATTTTCAGAACTACATTATAAAATATTAAATAATGATGTACCAAAAAACAAACAAACGACATTTTATTTATAATATATTAATAACACATTATATATTTTAAAAATATTATTTCTATCCTTCTTAAGTTTTTTAAAACGAATTAAAAACATTTTAATTTTATTTATTCTGATAATTAACTATTATTTAGAATAATTGAGGAATATTATGATTGTATATTGAGTAAAATACAAGGATTGATTTATTCACTTAGATAAATTATTTTACCTATATGAAAAATTAGTTGCAGGTTTATTTATTTAAATTTATAATTTATAATACAAAGTTAGACTCTTAATTAAAAAATAATACAAAAATATTAGAGTATAATATAGACGAAGCGTCTCAGGAATATGTGTTTTGTGAATAATTCATTTTGTGTACAAATATACATCACACTGATAACTGACATGTCACCAAAAAAGTTGGCAAGTAAAATAAAAGTATTTTTTCCTATTTACTACTTTAAAGCCAAAATACGTAAACAAGTGTAAGATGTTCAACAGAGTCGTAAATACAAAACCACGTTGTATGGAAGAGGATATTTTAGAAGAAAAAAGAAGTTGATGTTATTAAATTAAATGGTCCGTGAAAGGTACTCGAACAAAGTTTAGTTTTTTTCTTCATCGGTCGTTTTTTTTTTTTTTTTTTGTCAGCCATTCAACCCACCCAAGTGCTTTTAAAAATAAAACAATATGATTTTATAATATAAGGCTGGAAAGTTCTTTGTCAGAAGTTCTTGTGAGATCAGTAAAAACCCTTTCCGCCCCGTTTCTGTTGTTTTGTAATTAATTTATGCCATCCGAATCATCCGCTTATAATTTATAGGAGAAACTTTTTCATCTGAAAAACGTATTTGAGTTCGAACCCTTTTGTTTTTAAACGGGTTATAATGACAGTAAATAAATTCCTCCGTGAAATTAATATCTACTCCGCCTGGACAATTTTGAAAGGCTAATGTCTTATCATTGGAGTATTTATCACTTTATTAAGATTTATGATATGTAAAATTTGAATTATTTCTTGTAACTATTTATTTTTCTTTACAGGCTATTCAGAACTTTTTCTGATTCTTTCAAAGATTTCTGAAGAACTCAATCTTTTACCAATTCATTCTTCAATTCTTCATCTTCTCACCTACTCTTATTTATCTTTGTGTTTGGGGCTTGGTCTGTCCAATTTTAACGTAGTCTCCCTACTGATTATTATTTCACTTATTAAAAGTACTAATTTTATAAACTTTTCTTCTGCATGTTGTAATTGCCTTGTTTGGCCGTCCTGATTTTAAAAAATCTCGTATAATGGATCTATTGTACATACGGTTTAATCCCACGTTTTTTCTTTGCTTGTGTTCACCAATGTTGGAGCTTTTTATGGGTTCTTATATTTTTCTAAGTATTTTCCTTACCAAAAACTAGTTCATAATCTTATGCTGAACACTAAAAAGAACAATAGGCAGGCTAAATGACGTTTATTTTATTTTATTTTTTTTTTTGTCTCACTGAAAGAAGCCTCGATATGAACGTATATTACGTAATATCCTCTATTATTTTCACTTATCCTGAATTTTATCTATTCTACATGTTTATTATATATTTTATATCAACGCCCAAACATTTTAAATTATTAATCAATCAAAATTAGCCCTAAACAGTATTAAATTCATTTAATAACACAGACGTTTAAATCAAATCATCATCGCATACTTAGTTTTATCCTCATTTATTTGTACGTAAAATAAAATTTTATCTTAGGAGCCAATGTTTTTATATTATGTCCATTGTTTAACTTGTGTTAATAATTTTTCTTAAACAGTAAATAATAATGTGACCCCTTAATTGAAATTTTGATCTCCGATTGTTCATAATATGTAGATGTATCAAATAACATCTATCAGTAATATATGTGATAATAGATCAATATACATATTTTCAAATTAACACTTACATTTTTCTATTTTATTCACAACTTATACCGACCACAAAAATATACATTTTGTTGTTTAAGAAAGTTATTACCATATTGCAGACACGTATTACTCGAATTACTTCCATTCTATCAAGAAGCTAAAAATGCAGACATTTTGATTAAGCGACTGGATAACCGGTTAACTAGAAATCAGAATTCAAAATATAATACTCTAGAAACTTGAATTTTCCAACAATTATCTATTTAATTAATGTAAACTATACGGCATGGTATATTTTTAAAAATTAGTTAAGTATAGACATTTAAAAAAAGTTTAATCTTATAAATAATACTAAGTCCATGCATAATTTATCCATAATAGTTTTGGAAAATCTCAACAATCAGTAGTCAAAACTTTTGCAGGTATTGGAAGCTTAAATAATGGATGATTTAGAATTTAATTATTTGATTAATCTCATAAAATAATATATATATATATTAAAAATTGTTGTAATAAAGTTGTTGTTTTAGTTTTGGTCCCTTACTCTCATTATTATCACAACAAATAAAAATACATTTTTTACCAAAACTATTTTGTCGTACAATGTCAAATTTATTAAACATTACACGGAATCTATGTTATTAATTATGAGACTTAAAACCTTTTTATTTTGTATCCTTTAAATGTGTATTTGGCTTAATACACATAGATCTCAACAACCATGTACCTAAAATACGTTCTAAAATAGTTGAAGATTTTTTTTATCATCATCTATTCAATGTGAATACGGTCCAATAGGAACACTTTACACTGAATCTATACGGTTTGGTCGTCTAAAGGGAAATTACTTTTCTTTTACGTTTTGAGGGAAACACATTTATGTCCCGCACGACTTAACACTAGGTGTCCATTTTACCTTTCACGAGTAACAGCTCTAAGGCCGTTAGTGCTGAGAAAATCTGTGAAATTATTTTCGGGAAATTGAACACACGATATTCAAAAGAATATGTACATTGTTCGCTTGCTTTTTATAATTGAACAGTGTACATTTGTACTTGATTTTCTAGCTCTTCGGCAATTTTTATTCAACCATGATAAATTGTATTACATTATATGTTATATTTAATTAAGTAAGTACATACTATTTCATATGGACATGTGTATGTACTGCTCATAAAACGCATATAGAGTCCATTATTATCGAGAAAAGTATTATGTATAAAATATTAATAATAATTATATTATTTATTAGTTTTCATCTTATTAAAACAGAAAGTAATACATTAAAATATGTAAAATATATAATTATAATATAATTTACGTTCAAATATGAAATAGACAAATATGTTATAACTTATGTCAAACGTATAACACCGTATAGTTGACGAGCTATTTGAAAAAAAATTTAAACTATTTCTATTCATAAATCTCAATAGAATAATTAAATTAATTATAATATAATAACCACGCTTGAATGATTACTGAATTTCATTAAATTAAATGTTGTTTTACAACTAAATAATGAAACTATATAACCTTACTTAACCTAATCGTATTACCTTAAACACAGCTGAATAAAGTTTAGTACTTATAATAATATGATTTGATTATCTATAAAATTTGGCACCTAAATTATTGTTTTTAGTTACTACAAACATTTTGTCGAATTACGTAGTACATTAAAAAAAAAAAACCTATATCTAAAATGATTCATTACTTAATCGTACTCTCTATCATACGATGATATACCTTATCAAGATATTAAAAAATATCATACCTTTGATTTTAAAGTTACAAGAAAAAATTAATTCAAGGCCTAAGAAGTGATATTATGATAATTTATTGTCATATTACAACAGTCTTTTTATACATTTTGATTTAAAACAAAATATTGATTATAAGTGTATACAAACAATGGCGTTCCAATACAAAAATAATTTATGAAAAAAAAATGTTAAAAATAAAATAGTTTTATACGTCGTTAATTATGAAAACAGATACCTATTTTATGTAATTAACAAACTTAGTCACCTTAGTTTTTTTTTTTTTTTTACAGTTCATGAACTGCTAGACTAATATATATTATATTAAGTCCTTTAAATAAACAAATTACATTTCGAACCAGAAAAATATATTGATTTTTAATTACATATTTAGTATTCTAATAAAAAATAAATAAATATTTGAATTAAATTTATTTTTATCGAGTACCTAAGCTTATTTTAAATGAATAATTTTACTGATAATATAATCATGGAATTTTTTATACTTAAACTACATCCAACAGTTGCAATAGATAATTTATTCTACTCTTTATTTGTATTTTTTTTCCATATTTAAACATACAGAGAATTTCGTACATAGACTTGATCAATTGCCTGGACGTAAATACAAGTTTGATATCACGCAAATAAAATGGACGGATATAATTAGATTAACTGGGTATCCGATGGGAATAAAATGGGTAGAGCTCCGTTTTTTTTTTTTTTTGTATTTTAGTCAAAGTGTAACGTATAATTTCAAATCGATCCAGAAACGAACCACTATAAATCGATTACTAAAACAAATAGATATTTCGTATTCATAGTTAAAGAATTTCAAAATAGATTTACTCAATATAAAAACAATTTGAAAAAAATTTTTAGATAATAATATAATTTATATGTATATAAATCAACTTATATCATTACTAACGGTTATAATATGATAAAAAAAAGTGCAAAATCATACACATTTCCACAATACTTTTTTAATCAGAAATCTACCTTACACAGATTATGTTGTAATAATACTTCTTTAGGCATCAATAATATTTATTAGCTATTTAACTATTGTGCAATCACGAATATTATAACGATCACAAACGGCTTACATGTATAAACCACAAATTATATGTACCTAAGTATGATTATATAAACCAAATTTCAGATTATAAATTTAAGTGTACTTTTTTAGTTATACTTTTTCTATAGCTTTTTAATTATAAGCATAACACAAAAATATATCTTACACAGATATAATGTTACGTCCAATGACCATGGACAGTGTTTTAATAATAAAAATAAAGTTCGTTTATATTGTGTTTAATAATTGTATTCATATTTCGATGCCATGTTTGTTAATAGATAATAAGCATCATAACAATTTATTGATATTGGAAAACTTTCATGAAAAATTTTAATGTATCTAGTAAAACAATATTTTTAGTGTTTAAACTATTCTTTTAAATAATATTTTAGCAAAATCATTAATATTATATACAATTACAAAATAAATGATATGAATAACATAATTATATCAACAATATTCGAAATCAATACATTTTTTGTTGTCATCAAACGTCTTGGTTTGAGAATTTTATAGCCAGTTGTTTCGTTGAATAATTTGTATACATTATTAATTATTATGATGACTGCTAAATCAAAAACTTTTAATGTAGTGATGCAATATCTTAAGACTTTCATTACAACTTCTAAAAGTTTAAAAAATACATATAAATAATAAACAAATATAATTGTAATATAAAATAAAAATTATAGAATAATCCACTTAGTAACATTTAATATTACTCTATATTATGAATTGGCGTGAAACACCAGGTGTTACCAGCAACTTGGAAGTGCACAGTACTTGTTGACGTCGAAGACGTTTATTGCTTTAGAAACGACAATGAGAATTAGTAGCAATCAGAAATTTCTTGGATAACAAATCGGATTAAATTTTTTCAGGTTAATGATAAGTTAAAAGTCGATGAGGCTAGTGTATAGTGACTTACTAATTTACAATAATAAAATACCTAAACAAAAAACACCTAATAACCAAAACACCTAATACACCAATTTTTATTTTTTTATTTTTTGTTTACTGAGATTATTGAATTTTTGTATCCGAAACCCTACAAGTCAGCCATATTCTTCATCCTATTTATTCATTAAATCTTGTGGGGAAGTGTGTGACGGTAGTCATTCTCTTAGTCATTTAATTTGTAATTTTTTGTAAACAAGTTTATTGATGTCTTTATTTAATTTTATATCCCAACTTAATTTATTAACATTAATTTTCTTGTTCTTATCGAGCTAAACTACCCTTTTATTTACCGAAAAACTACAGTGCCGGTCTTAATTCAAATATAAAATTATAATTATTATTTTTATTTTACTATTGATGTTATTAAAATGTATGATTGTACTCAGCAAGTCTATCAAAATAGTGTAGTTTATATTTAAATATATATATAATATATATATATATACATGTAAATATAATATATTTCTAAAGATTCAGCATTATATAATTCATAATAAATTGATCAGTATTTTTAGTATTAAATTGTATTAAATTATAACAGAATTATCCTTTTTATTAGTTTAAGATGTATCCATTTAAATGTTTAAGCTATAACAAATAATATCTATTCGTTCTCTGAAAAGTGTGTCATTTACTTTTACTTTTTTTTCTAACTAGTTACTAGTACTATGAAATAAACAGGTCAATTGAATAATTTATTGTTGTTCATAGTGCTTTTTGGATTACTTCCGTGTTTTTCATTCTAGTGTTGCCCAATACCATGTCAGTAAATGGGTTATTTAAGTTTTAAGTTTTCGTTAAAAACGCTATCGAAACGAATGTCGTATGAAGATTAATTTGGATTTGTTACGTATTTAAACATTAATTGGCCTATACGAACATAACGTATGTTCAGTAATTGTTCTACGGCGATATTAAGTAAACTATTTATAGGGTAACTTTGAAAAGTAACTATTTATATTCTACTGTAAATATTTTAGTCATATATTTTATACTTTCAAAGTGCACTCCAATTGCTTAAAGATGGTTCAACATACATTTCATCAGAACATGTTATAGATACGTTGTGTTATATTATTTTTATTAACATATTAAATGATATCAATAAAAAAAAAAACATTAAGTAATTAATAATATTTATAAACGAAAATAATACGTGTTGTTTATCCTAGTATGTATGTAGTTGTAATCTTAATTTTAATCACTACAAATAAATTATTGTGTTTTAATGTACGTTATAAAAATTTATGATTAGCCCTTGTTGAATTTTATTGTAATAAATATTAAATTAAACTTTAAGCGGTATTATAATGTTTATTTGACAAAACTAATCTAACTTCAGTACTGTAAAAATCAAAAAAAATTTTAAGAATTATCATAGATAATACAATAATAAATAATAAAATTAATGCTACACTGGAATTCTTTGAAGTTGAAACAATATAAATATTATACACAATTTTTTTATGATCTTATCCTAGCTGCTGACGCGTAAAAGTAACTTTTGAAAAAAATTGCTCAAACCATTTTACAAGTAGAGAATAAACTTCAAGTGTGCTAATATCTATTCACCAATAACTAAAACCTACATAATAAAACAGTTGAATAACGAGAAAATTTAATTCAAATAATTAAGTTTGATAGTTACAGTCAGTGCTTCTTGCTTATTTATTATTCATATGCATTTTAATATGTCAAGATTTATAAATATTAATGAAAAAGGTTGATATTTTTAAAACTTTAAGAAACTAGATTATTGTCTTTAATTGACTGTATCAATTTTTATAGTGCAAATTGCTTAATATAATATTGTCAAAATATGTTAATCGATGACCTGTACCTACGGATTTAATAAATGGATTGAGTCATAACTTATATCTAGCTGAAATAAAAATAGAATTTTAGATCATAAATCTTATTATGGACAAAAAGTGAAGTGTTGCATTTCAAAAACATACAAGTATATTACAGTAAATACCATTTATTTTAAGACTCTCCCAAATAATATAATGTAACATCGGTGTAAAAATCTTTAATTTTATCAAGATGTTCTGAGCTTTAGAAAAGTTGTTTTCATATCAAACATACCTAGTTATATACTAATACTCCTTATTTTGGCGGGATTAGAGAACATAAATAAAAAATGAACTATATTTTATCATGCCAGCTATGCTATCGAAATATACCTATAATTGCTTCCAAAACTTTTTCTACTTACAACAAAATAAAAACTTTATCAATATATATATATATATTTATTCTTATTCGCGTTTATCTATAGACTTTGTGATAGTATTTTATGGACTACTGAATACAAGGGCATTCGAACCGATCATGTAGAACTAACTGACCGGAGTATGTATTTTCATTTGACTGGAATAGAGATGGCCACAACCAAACAAAATCCTTAGTCTTGGTAATAGCTTTCAAACTCTAAATTTACTCCAGGACATGCATTCAATCATCATAAGGTAAATTCTAGTGTATTATATTACTTATCTGTTATTGTAAAAAAAAACAAAAAAAACAATGAATAAGGAGAATTATTTAATAAACTAAATTGTTTTTATTACTTGCGCTTCTAATTTGAAAACTAGGTAAATGTTCTATAAATAAAATAACAAATAAAAACTTTTAACCTTCTGTAGTATAATTGAATTTGATACATGCATATTACCTAAACAATAATATTTTAACAAAATTGGATTATTTCTAAATCAAAATTAAAATAAGCCTGCAGATACATTTTTCTAGCTTCGGTGCATTATAGATTTTTTTTAATAGACGCGAACCTAACATTAAAAAATATAATTAAAACCTAACGGTTCTGAACAAATCTTAACTAAAACCAAATTGTTTACATTTAATTTAATTTTTTAATTGCATACATTTTTTTCTATGTTAAAAAAGCTACTCCTGAGTACTACTCTAATAAAATCTATGATTTATACATTTTATAACAAACTCATAGGTGCTCTACTGCTAACCACGTAAACGTTTTGAAGTTGTTTAACTACCATAAAAAGTTCACACAGAAAAAGAAACCTCATTGTAAAATCAATACTTTTCTCGCTACATGCATTTAAAATATATATGTAACGCAGTTGTTTTGATTAATACGATTTATACTTAGTAGCAAAAACAACTATACATAGTAAATCGAAAAACTAAAATTAAACATTATGCAAATTATTGATGACTGTAAAAAATAAAATATAAAAATAACAATACATCACATTATCATTAAATGTAATATTATAAACATGTTTCTCGAAGTATGCAAATCTCTTTTTATACTATTAGTTTTTTTATTATAAAATACGAGTACTTATATCAATTTGGCATTTAAAAAGTTACATATGATATGAATATGAGTTATGCATTTTACTTTCATAACTAGAATGTACACCTATGTCATTTCACTCTAAATTTGTGGATATTCTATTAATGTATTTTTTTTTTAACTTAACGATGCTACTTAAAATAAATAATATTTTAATATACATTTTACTTTTCTGTCGATGTTGTATTTTTGTAGAAACATATCTACTGTAAGAAATACAATGTAGTTGACTACGTTAAGAATATCCTCAAATTTTAATTTTCTGTTCATACTAAGTCTCACAAAGAGTTTTTTAAGTTGCAATTAAATATTTGACTGAGCTATCTAATTGCATTTAAACTATTAAAATCACTAAAATTTTAAATATTTAAATATAAAACAACCTCGAAAAATTGTTTTTACTTTCTAGAATTATACATAATATCTAAAATCAAGTAGTTTTAAAATCAATAGTAGGTAGTTATGAACTTTTTATTGTTGTTGTTGTAATGTGTGTACAATCACACAATAATGTATAAAGTGAATCAAAATAATAATTGTTAGTTATTTATAATCAATAATATAAATTTTAATTTTTTAATATTTAAGTTATTATATTATACTTTGTAAAACTATTAGGACTAACACTTAGTTAAAAATCCAATACTTGATATATATTTTACTCCCGTCTTTGAAATTTTTCGTATTATATCAATCATACTGTAGGTCAAGCTTAAATTAAATTTTCTATTTGTATATATATATAGTTTTTACGGTTATAAATTTTATATTTATATTTATGCATATAATTGTCGAATAAAATCAAATATACAGAATTTTAATCAAAACAATTAATCTTAATCTAAAATAAATTACCTTGTAAGTATCAAATTTAATATGTTTGTATTAATAAGTGTATAATGTTTGTAGGCGTTTATATTTATTATTTATAATAATAAATTATCGATTACATTATAATAAACAAATTAACAGTCCCCAATAAGTTTATGTTATAAGTGATTTCCACTGTTTAATGTGTACTGTATAAATTTAACTATTCGTGTAAAAACTACAATAATAATATCTTCTCTTGAAAATCAGTTTATTTTATTTTTTTATTATATTACATGTATAATCATTGTATTTCTTAACTTTGTTTAAAACAATAATAGTGGTAGTTAGATGACTTATTTTACCGTACAAACTAATTACAAGCAATAAAGTTGTATGAAACAATTGACGTTTATTGAACAACCAGTAAAAAATAGTTCTATTTCTGCTGATAAGACATCTTGTAAGTTTTTCACTTGGCAAAACTTTTGAACTTATTGGTTTTTTCGTAGTGAAAACCTTTTATAAAGAGTAAACTTTTAGTCAGCAATGGTTTAGGTAGACAAAAGTGTTCTGAAATTGTTTCCTATCTAAATTACCTCAAGGCTTGTTCAAGTAAATATAAGATTGAGAATTGAGGACCTACTTGAAACTAAACCTAAAACGAATTGCAATAAGTTTGAGTTAAAAACGAAGAAAATTGCTGATCAAATTTCCCGACAACTTGTTAATACAAATATATTCCTGCGAAACATACGGTGAAATACTCTGTATATTATATATGTATTTTGTATAGGTACGAAACTTAAAGTTTAAGATTTAAGACGTTGTAAGCTGTCAAAAAGTAATATACATTGTAGCTCCAAGTTTAAACCATTCATTGAGCAGATAATTTATCACATTTTAATACAGACATTTTAACACAAATATTTTTATTTAATTAATACAAATTATTTATGATCATTACATTTTAATTTTACTTATATATCCAATATAATGACAACGGAATCTACGATTTGTATTTATACAACGTTAATTTACCAAGAACAAACACAATAATTAAACAATATTACATTAATTGAATAATCAAGTAATACAAAATATGAATTATTTTTATTTATTTTAAATAATGGAATCCAATGTATATATAACTAAATATTACCATAATTAATATACTTATATTTTTAATAGTTGTATTAGTGTCAGTTTTAAATCGTGAGAAAATATGTCATCGGTTATACAGTATGAAAAGTGCAAATTTAAAGACACCAAAATGCACAAAATACAATGAAAAACATTGGTTTTTTTGAACGACTTTGGCCAAAATATTATCTATATTAAATCAACATTTCAGAATTTTATCTAGACATGAGTGATTTTTAATAATGTTTGCTTGATATTTCCACAACAATTTCTAATGTGAAATTCCTTTAGAATTTTAACTTATTGTTAAAAATAAATAATTGTTAAGTTGTTATTTAATACATATTTTAAATAATTATTATTAATTTATTAATTGTCTTTTCTTTTTAAATAAAATAATTTCTGATCACTAAATAATCTATCATAAAAATGCTTTTTGAAACACCTATTATTGATAGTTATAATAAATAAACTATAAAAAAATATTTCTTTATAAATGTATAATACAATAATTTAAATAAATTTAAATTTAATGTTAATATAATATATTACTTTAATTTATTATAGGCTAGTTTTGTTTAAATTATTTATAGACAATTTAAAAAAAAATACTTTGTCAGAATGGATTAAATCCCAATATTTTAACCTGATATTTATGTATTTAAGTATATAAATGCGTAAGCTTTAATTTTTTTTCAAAATTTCTTTATGATTTTTGTAAATTTCCAAAATATCCCCATCCCTAAATTCATAAATTAAAAGTTTAAAATAATTAAAGAAAATAGTTGGAAGTATTTATTTATAAATTGGTTAATACAATCTTGTAATTGTGTGCCAATTTATAATTGTTATAAAATGAAATATTTTTTATCTAAATCACCGATGCTCCAAACTACTTAAGCGAACGATAAACATAAACCTAGTTGGCCACATACAATTGGAATGTAAAATCAAACAGTTTTTAAAAACATAAATGTAAGTCCATTTCAACTGTCGAACTGAATTCAGTAGACCATAAAACTCCATGCCAAGGGTAGGTTAACTGATGTTAGGCAAAATGAGAAAGTTAACAAATAAGTAGCAAGAAAACGACGAGAAAAGAAAAAAACGATTTTTCCATTTTTTATTTGCTCGGAATATATTACCAGTAGTATCCCGTTGTGCTACTAAGCCGAAGGACTGACTGCGTTAAATTTTTCACAAGAAATTCGCATTCGCATACAAACGACATCGTTAATGGAACAAGAGGGAATGTCCTAAAAAAAATGCAAATCCTATTTTATATTAAACATCTTTGATGTAACGTTATCAGCCAATACAGAAAATCAAAAAACAGTAAAAATAATTTTTTCTGTCATTATGACTGTTAATAAATTGTATGTGACAAGTACTTAACATTTTTACAAATATTTCGAGAAAAAATACAATTTAAAACGAATAATTCACACTCGTAAGTACTTTTTTCAAAATTTAAAAAGGTTACTTTTTTTAGAAGCGTTATACGTTTTTGAAGAACTATCAAAAGTCTATCGCAAAAATTCCATAAAATATAATAATCTATGTTTTAAAAAGACGTTTCCAATTCAATCTAGATAAAATATTTGGCAATAATAATTATCACGTGCATAACAATATACCTAGTGATTCAGTCACTGTTTGTATTCAAATAAATAAAAATAAACCATTTAAGTTAAATAATTTATCTTATAGCAAAAAAATATATGATTTAATGTTCTAATTGAGAATACGCGGAGTACATCTAACTATTTTTGAATATAAAATTATATTACAATAGTTTATTATCTTAAGAAACAAATTATTAACCAGATAATATTCTGATAAACTACTTACTCTTATAATATTATTAAACCTACAAAAATATCGAAATTAAACATATCAATATTATTGGGAAAAATAACTTTAAAATAAACTTAATGACTTACACGACATACATGTATACCAATATACGTACATACATACACACATACATACATTGTAACATTGTATTTAAATATCAAACAGCATTATTTCTTTTACGTGGTTTAATTCACCATTAACTAATTAATGAGATACTCGTATTATAGCACGTTGTAAATTATTTTAAACATGTAATCCGTATCTCACAGACGTATTATATTTAGCAATAAGTTGGAAAAATATTAACGATCATATTTTATTGTTACTTTTTGTTATATAAAATAAATGCCATGCATTTGTTTATAGAACTATTACGCATACATTTCATTAATAGTTTAGTAGGTATTTAATTGATATGCACACAAATCAACTGATTTGACTAACTGAATAGAATAATCCCATCAGAACACTAATTAGTAGTCATTGGATGTTGTTGTTGACCATTGCATATGGCGTGGCATTAGTGTACGGATTTCAGGGTAGGAACAAAAATAAACAAACAATACAACATAAATAGTAGATATATAACGACTAATAACAATTACAGATATGGAATTATATTTAAAACATTTTTTATCGATGATGTGCGCGTATAATTATCAACTTTTATGTATTAACGAACAAATAATACCATTACACGTAATCTGATAATAAGATATCGTTGACATTTCCACACTTTCTGGTTACTCTTATATATTATATTATATAGTTATATATTGGTAATCCTTCTATTCTTTCCTTCAATATTTCTATAATATTATCTAACCATTTGAACCTTGCTACAGTTGCAAATAATTGACGGTTATCGTTATCATACACATAAATACTCAAAATATTTTAGATTTTTCACCTTAGCATATTACTTGTGTAATAATTATCATAAAATATTTCAATCAAGGCTAAAAATAAATTCAACAAATTGTTTTATAAATATGAATTATGAAAAATAGAAACCATTAAGTAAGATATAAATTAAAATTCCAATAATTATAACTGTGACATTATGCGTTCAGGTATAATAAATGTTTGAAAAATAAATCAATTATAATATACCAAGTTAAATAAATACTTTATCATTAAATTGATCATACCTATAAGTTAATAAAAGAAATTAATTTTATAAATGTTTACTTTATGGATTGATGTATTTTAATTAAACAAAAGGAAAATCTGGATTTCTGGAACTTGATTTCCTGAAGAAAAAGTTAACGTCAGTTATTTTAACTGATATCCACTAAAAATCGTTTTTAAATACTTTGGATAATTTATCATTTCATAGTGTTATTAAAAAAAATAAAAAAGTAAGGAGAAGCATATATCACGGGAGTATGGAATGTGCACAGTAATTTATTAATTTATGAGTTTAATATTAAATATAACCAATAATTTATGTAATATTGCATAATAAAATTCAATATGTTCAAATTTACATTACTGAAATAGTAAACCATATTCTAAGCGACACGTCATATATAATATTGGCTGCTGCTAAATGAAATATAGCAGGTATGTAAAATAATATAAGTAGGTAGATTTAATTTATGTAATTTAAAACAAACAAAAAAATCGTGAAAATTATGAAAATTAAAATAATGGCATCGCCATGGTTACAATGCGAATCATGACCAACAAATATTTTATTGTATACGTATAATGGTAAAATAATATAGAAATAGTATAGAAATCTAATCAGCAAACATGAAGTAATTTATACAATTAATCGTGTTCTAGAAAATAGAATCTCATAAAATCTCAAACATTTTTAAAACGTAACCGAACACATTACTTTAACTTCATTGTTATTATATGAAAATCATTGCTAATATATTGCAATAAATATATGTAAATACTAAATATGTAAAAAAAAAATATACATAAAGTATGCAACGAAATAATAAGACGATCATAAAGCTTATTTTCGTAAGCTGAAAAATATAAAATAACAAAATACGTTAATGTAGTAAAATAAAATTACACAAAATTAAATTGAATTTAAGCACGGATTTGCTTATTAATAAGTAGAAAATTACGTTAAACACAATGAGTGCGGGGAAGTCAATGATTCATTATAAACGAATAAAAGAATACCGCGTATACATACAACGGTTGTGATCCTTTTCTAAGATGCCAGACTATTAGAGAATACAACTTAATATTAACTAAAATTTAATCTTATTCTAACAGTGACGTTTTTAGACACTAACACGCAACCCGTTAATAAATAATTGAAATTCAATATTATCTCATTATTAGGAATATACTCTGAATGTCAGCACTTTTGTTACTACCACGTAGATTTAGGACTGATTGAAACTCAAAAGTTTCCTGACTATCGAATACTAGTTACTTGATTATATATTTTCATTATCATTTTTCTAATATTGTATAATATACAATGTATATAGGTTCTTTGATATGACCGCGTAACCAATTATGGTCCGATTAAAATTCAAAAATATCTAGATATGAGTAGTATTCACATACCAATTACTTAATATTACTTAATGTACTAGACTCTAAGCTAATTCTTATAGAATACCTGTTTTAATATTATTCTTTGTTATTATAAGAGCACAACTAATACTCTAAGATTCTGTAAATCGTCTTGTTTCGTGCCACGAACAATTTTGAATAAAAATGAAGGAAATCTTAAAAACACGTATATTCAAATGGGATATGAGTATAAAATCTAAGTGTTGTGTGGGTGTGGGTGTATGGGTATGGGTGTGGATGTGGGTGAGGAGTGGATAGGTGGGTGTTATATAGACATTTTTTCCTTACAGCGAAATATGATTTATCGATAGGTATCAGCATATAATAAACGCCTTGCGTAATGTACACATGGCAGACATGTTTAAAAAGGGAAACCGATTTCTTTGAATTTCTTATACTGACTACCTACCAACCTACCTACCCGAAATCATAAAGAGAAGGGACTTTTTTCGTGTCCAACATGATGGGTCCAGAGACTGTGTGTGTACTTGATCCGCATATCAAACAGCTGTAGATCTCAACTAACATCAACTCACTACCAACATCATAAAATTCATACATTACAATTATAGATTCGATAATAATTCCAGTCAATTCCATTATTTATTATCCCGACTTAAATGTTTGCGATAATGTAATTTTAAATCAAAACTACAAGGCTTGATAATAGTTTTTATACCTTAACATATTTAGTTAACACCTAAACTTACTAATTATTGAACCAATTAATTTAGTTTGATATTTCATTTAAATATTTTTTTTTTATGTATAAAATATAACATTTGGCTCAATATTTTAAATATGCCATAAATAGATTAATATATTTCTAATTTATATACATTAAAAGAACTAAATTAATTTGATTTTTTGGTATTTAATAATAATGAAGAAATTGATGATTAACATAACTTTTGCTGTGATTTTTACATATTTTATAACCAAATTCATATTAATATTTCATAAAAAAAAAAAATGATAATATTTTAAATTGTATATACCAGAGGCGGCCAAGCGGTCGATCGCAAACGACTTCAAAGTCGATCGTATTAGAATTTACGCACACGAAAATTAATCATGGTGGTTAGGTTTTTTACGGAAGTTGATCCTCAAAGGTGAAGTATATTTTTAGTAGATCGTGGCCAAAAAAAGTTGAGCTGCCCTTGGTATATACCATATACTATTAGTGACGGTTCTGTAACTTTTACAATTTTTTTTATTATTATTAGACGATAAACTTACCGGTTCTCATTATTACTAATTAAACACATATAATAATTATTTTAATTCACGTTGTCGATGAATGAATAAAATACTTAACACAGGTTAGACATTATACATATACTATAAATTTATATATTCAATTTTCTAAAAGTTTTAAAAACATTTGCCAAAAAATAAATTGTTTAAATTCCCTATGTAATTAAGAATAAAGGAACAACCGAACAAATAAAATCATTCATGCTCTTCTAAAAAATTGATGAAATTACGATATGAATAAAATTAACAAACACGATTCACACAAAAAGGAGCTATTCAATAAACGAAATCATTGGAACAAGTTCCTTTGACCGCTTTCCTTCCGCAAGCACTGTCTAAATATTATAGTACAGACGTACAGTGGGTAGCCAGTTGGCGTTATACCTAAGTATAAAATAAGTATACCTATGGGCTATGAGTAATGTAGGTATATACTATATAATAATATGATGTACTTACCGATTTCGAAACTCCAGTACTGCAATTGCAATATATCATATATGGCAATAACAAATCAAGAACTATAGGTATTAACACTGATTATACGAAAATATATTAATATAATCTGTGGTATAAACGTAAAACGGACAACGCGTTTCAAAAAATCACAATTCACAAAGTAAAAATGTGTAATGAGTACTAAAGACAATAATTATTTATCTATTGCTAATTGCTATTAAACATTAACCTTAAACACTCGAGACTCGACTGTCGACATGCGAATGCGCGCGCGATATGGGCCGCGGGGAAAATCGGAGATATTCTATTATTATACATAAATTATTGAATTAAACACATAATCATTGATTTTATACCAATATCATCATTGAAATAATGTATATACATTTATTTATACTAACTTCAAGTAAATTTCATCTAATAAATAAAACGATAAGCTATTTATTTTTAATAATTAACTTAAAGATATTTATTCATTAAATCAAGTAAACTAAACTAATTAAAGAGATGAAATTTATGGATTTTTATCATTAGTTTTAATCTGGTCTGTCATAAATTTAATTAACTAATAATAGTTCAAAAACAATGAAAATATGTCGTACAAAATTGTGTTTATATCATTGATGTTATTATAATAATGTTGTTGATGATTACGATTTATATCCTTGAATATAATTATTTTAATTAATTATTTGGAATATAATTGATTAGTAAACATTAATTTAATGGGATATTTTTATAATAAAATTAAAGTAAATATACTTAAATTAATAATATTTCCTAGATTTTTATGAAATTTATAATTACTTTTAAACAAATTTTAACGCTACAAATTAATGATATCCAATCTTTAAAACTATAACTCGTTTTTTTCTGAGTGTAGTTAGATAATATCTATTTCACGTTTTAAACTCAATGCCCAAACAGTACTATTACTAATTATTATTTGATAAATAATTAGGGACAATTCCTAAAAAATGAAAAACAGTAAAAACGATCTATTGTATAGTAAATTTATATTAATAGTAAGTAATGCTATGGTTTTATACTTGACATTTTTTTTTTAATTATCGTAGTATCTAAATCCAAGTACATTTTTTTATTATTATTATTCGAAATCTACAATACTTTAACCATTGTATGTTTTTAATCACTTATAATATGGTGACATTCAATATAATATCGTTGTTAACTCTTTCATACTATTTTTGTTTATTTTTCTTAAGGAAAAAAATGTATATTTCTTGTTGAAGTGGTCAGTAAGACTTTAGATACCTATACTCAGTAAATGTATCATATTTCATTTCTCAGATAATATCATCTGAACTTTAAATTATTGACCATTGAAAAATAAATACCATCATAAACATGCCAACTTTAGTTATCTAACCTCACGCTTCAAGTACACATAACTTTAATGTTCAAATACATTCGATGACTCCGTGGAATATTGCGTTATCATTTTACATTATTAGTGAACTCAGGGAAAAAAAGTTTATTAATCGTAATCTAACAACAAAAGACATGTTATTATCATTAAATTGTTATGGCTTACAATATTGAACTTAAATTATATCAACCATTAAATAATAAACTGTGTAGGAGTACATTTGAGTGAACAAAATAATCATACTACTTAAATTAACTTATCCACCGTCACATCATCTGTGATATTATTTAGTGATAGTGACATTCGTACTATCCTCAATCGTAACCACATATTATTTTCACATTGTTCACAATACACTATCACATACACTAGATATACTATCTTTAATTCAACAACATAGTTACCGGTTTTGTTTGGATAGAAATGAAGTATTTTCAATTTTCCATTTAGAAAATCACATAAAATAATTAAACATTTTAAAATAACGCAAAATATATTATGGTTTTTACTCGTAAACAATAAAACATAACATATTGAATGACAGGTGAAATATTAAAATATTTTTTTAAGTAATATTCATATTATATGAAAACTTACAAACGGATTTATTTTACTATTGAAATTGAAATAATGATGATATGTAGTTATAGGGTGTTCCGCAAAGATTCACTCTATAAAAATGAAGGAGCTGAAAGAGTAATAATGCAAACTATACATTACCAATCAGCTTTAAATAAATAAATCCTCGTGGGACATTATATACATAATATTATATAGGTATATGATATATACCACCGATGTAGGATTTAGAGTACTCAATGAATTTTAAAATTGCATAAAGGAGCTTAAATATCCTTAAAATATAACATAACTTAACTAAGAGATTTTTTTGAGATACAGAAAAATATTTTATAAAACGCTAATAAGCTTATTACACTTAATGAAATTTACTAAGTAAAAGTAAGAAATTAGGTAAGATTTAACAAATACTCCAGTAAATATTGATAATGAGAAATAATATCACTAGACAAAAAATGATATTTGTACTAGTACCTTTTAATAGTTAAAATATGAAAAGATTATAATTTAATTGTATGTCTCCAATATGAATAGAAAAGACAATAAAACACTTATCTGATCAGTCATACGAAATGCTAAGACCTTATATCGAATCAATTAATTATAAAAATAATACGGTTTTTGAAAAAAAACAAATAACAATATACAATACATGTATATTATTTTATTATTATTATCATTATTGTGTTTTAGACAAAATATAAATATAAATATAATATATCGGACCAGTATTATATTTTAATAGGTATTCTAAATAAATAAACATATTAAATAAAAAATAATCGTTAATAAAACATGAAACAAATATTTAGAATAATACATTATATTATATTGTATTATTTAAAATAAAAATATTACTTTATGTTATGTTTTTATGTTGATGTATGATTTCAATATAATGATTTTTTTATAGTAATTTTTAGAATACACAAATTTTACTGAATTTTCCATGGACATAATGATTACAAAATGCCTAAAAACGACTCTGATCAGACACATAAAAGTTTTTAAATTATTTTTGGAATCCTTCATATTAATATATAATTTTGTAAACTCCCACTCATAAAAATTATCCTAAACACGTTTGTTACACCTCAGGATCTATTTATACGTCAATGAAATACATCTCTAGGTACATATATTTAATAACAATGATTGTTTACTTATATTTAAACGTCAAAATTAATTATGTTTTATTTTACCTTTGAGCAACATCATTCCTCATTATTATTATATAGTATTCTTAAAATATACTTTTATAATTCAAAAATTTCAAACAGTGCATTCACATAGTATGAAATTTACAATGTTATTATAACACATGTGATTTATTTTTATTTTTTAATACGTTCTTGTCGTCAACCCGATAGCTGTAATTTTTGTTGCAATCACCTATATCTATTAATAGTATCAAGATTATATTATCATTATATCATTAGTAATAAATATTAAGCCCAGTGATAAAAATATACGAAAAGAAATAAAATTGGCGTGAAATATTATCACAATGTCTTATAAAGCATTATAGAATATTATATTATAAATAAATAAAATCAGAAACGAATAAAGAGAAGTTGGCTAATAGACGAACAATTATAAAATATTATGTGATGTGAGAACATCATAAAAAACGCCAGTAAAAAATCTTCCAATTAAGATATTTACTGCAAAATGGTGGAATATACAAGCAACAATTTGCAGGTTGCTTATTTTTTTTTATTTATTAACAAAATCAATATTTTTTCTAAAATATTTTACAAGAAGGTATATTAAATACTCAATAATTCTTTATGATTTATTTTCAGTGTTAAATAATCGTAATAATACAATACAAAAAAAATTCAGAAATATTTAAGTCGAAATCAGAAAATACAAGTCATACTACTATGATGTAATATTTCAATAATATTTATTGATATAAAGGGATGAAAATGATAGTCAAACTAAGTTTTATACAGTCTATTGATATATTTTTAATGTACAACAAAAATAAATATTTTCTAATACTTTTTATCCTTCAGAGGTGTAAACAATTAATTCAAAAGTTGCATAAATCATATTATTTAATTAGAAATATAAAAATAAAAACAATGAAGTCAATAAAAAATTATAACTTTTAACAACAAATACAATATTTTAAAACTATGTGAATAACATTAAACGTTCATCACGGTGTACGGACAAGTGTTATTATTTACACAGTTATTTTTAAAAAATTGTTCGGTAAAATAAATAGTTTGAATTATTACTTTTTTTTGTTATAATAAAATATAACTATTTATATTATACAACAATTTTATTAAAAATAACTCAACATTATTCTGCAACGTTTAAAATATTGATCTTGTGTGGATTTTTATTTTACTAGTTTTCAAAAAACTCTTTTGGGTGCAGTAAAATTGCGATAAATTATTTTCCCTTGCGAATTCTGATAATGATAAGCCTATATTTAATTTAACTCAATCTGATAACATTTTACACGAAAATGTTCTGAAAAAGCATACAATATTTATTTAAACATTTATAAAACTACAAAATTGATTTTTTTACGCGATTCAAGAGTACTTTACCCAACTAAAGTAATTCTTCAAAGCATATTTGGGTCAACATCATATAATGAAATTGGTTGATATCAAGCTAAAACATGGTAGTTCTACTAGATATTTGTTGTAGTACTAAAAAAAAAAATAATAATAAAGGGAAAACAAAATTTAGAGACTAGGTCATTTCATTTCACTTATCTTGCCACAAAATATTGGTATATAGACATGTTGCGATATTAAAGTTTAAAAAACAATAGCAATTATTTTAATTAAAAAAAAAAATAAAAATAATGGATCCAAATAAAAACTAAACGTTTCGTGATATTCCTTCAAAAACATTAAACAGCAATCGGCATTTTATTGTGACGCTTAGAAAAAACTATTGAGAATTTAAAAAATCTACCTCTTTACATTTTGCAGAATACTCAGTTTACAATTTTAAAAGAATCTACGTGGCACTTTTTGACTATTTCTTCAGTAGACAAATTTTTAACAAAAAAATACAGTAACGAAACAAAAAAATGTTTAAAGCAGAATTTTTGTTAGTATAAATATATATAATAAGATTTTAATTCAAAACATATATAACATTGTAATATTTCAATACATATTTACATAATATTAATAACACATTAACATATTTAACAAAACATTATATTGGAGAAAGTAATTTAATAATTTTATTTTTATTAACACTAAAAACTCGTCATAGCAGTTTTGTAAAAATAATAAAAGAAATAAATGAAATGAACTTAGGTACAATTTTGAATATTTTACAAAGTGTTGTTGTTGTTTGTCGGTAAGTGAATTCTTTAGTAACATTAAAGGAGTGTTTTAAAAATGGATTTCAAAACATAAAATTAACTCGAAGTGCACGAAATTACGCATCTGCCAGTTAGAAACTTTTTAATTCACTATAAACTTTTCAACACTTTTGTCTTATTTCTTCAACAGTTTTATTTGACACGGTTTATCGTTATGGACGAAGAAGAAACACAACAAAAATGAATAATAATGATAATATTACACAAAACAAAATAATCAATAATTTTCTGAAAATTATAAAAAATAGGACTAAAAATTTCAATTTCAATGCAAATTCTTGTTTAAACTATTAAATATATAGTCAATTTGATTATTATAATCTTTCAAAACTTAATTTAGTTTTTATTTTATTTATTTTATATTTGATACAATTGAAAAATACAATTTCCTGATGATAAATTATCGTATATTTAAAATTTGACGTTTACAAACCAAAATCTTAGAATAATTTAAATATAATAAACATTTTAAATATTATTAGGTACAAAATATGAATTTTTTTTCAAATATTGAATATTTTTTTGTTACCTATGTCCTATGTACATACATTAATTTTAAATTTAAGGTTTTCAACTTTCACTTTTACATTTTAGAGTTTTTCAAAAGGTAAGGAAAGGCAATCGAACTTTAAGTCTCCTTTTCAAACTGTATAATTTAAAAAAAAAGTAATGACTTTTAAGAATCCTATTAAAAAATTTAATCAAGAAAATATGGTTTTTTGTATAATGAAAAATTATTGTAAGAACAAAAGTGTACCAGTATAAAAATATATTATTCTACTCTAATTATACACTATCATAAAATATCTAAGTTAGTATATGATAATCTAAAGTGCTTTAAAATAGAAAAAAAACAAAAATATTAATTATGTAAATAAGTATAATTGATATATTATACAACATATAAATAAGATAACGTGATAAACGACGTTTTAATTTATCTAAAACTTACATTTACAATATAATACAAGTCTCTATATATTTACAAATTAAAATTAATAAAAAAAAATTTGCAATTGCATTTCAATTACAGTAGTCAATTGAATTATGAATTTCTATAAGTATACTTTATTTAACCACCGTTAACTTCGCTACAGAGATCGGGTGGAACATTTTAAAACCTCAGTTATACAGGATATTAATACCTCTTATCATTTATTTCAATAAACAGTAAGTAATAAATAAACTCAAGACCTTTAACTGATCTAACTTTTGACCCCGTAAAATATACTTCCATTTAAACAATATATAGCACTGCCGCTGTATAAAATGCAGTAGTTATTAACATTTTTAATAATTGTTTTTCTTGTTATTATTATAGAACTTATGAGAGAGGTTGGGAACTAAAATGTAAATTTAGATAATGGTACATTTTGTTATAACAATATTTATTGTAAAACAGACGAACCATTAATGAAAATACATGTTTAAAACAGTAAAAATTGAAATACAATACCATTTATCACAAAGTCGTTTAACTGAATAAGATAAAAAAATATTGTACTACGGGTTAAATAATTGTGGGTTTGAGCATATTTGAAAAGGACGTTTTTACATTTTATATCATCAAGATTGACGAAAATTATTGCTCGCAAAAGTCGTTGGTACACGTCGCTCCGCCGATACCGCTACGCAATTATTGTGATACGTTTATGAAATACATAATATCATGTAAATACGCGTTCGTTATAATAATTGTCCCACACGAATCGTTGAAACTACTTGAATTTTACTCATTACATGTGTTAGGTATATCTTTTGTAATATACATATGCCATACACTATATCGTATATAATATAGTTTGTAGATACCGATAATCATATCATATTTTGTTTTAAACAATATTTTTGGATTGTATTATCAATTGACTGTATTGTATTATGACGCGCGCGCGCGTGTGTGTGTGTGTATGTGTGTGTGTGTGTGTGTGTGTGTGTGTGTGTGTGTGTGTGTGTGTGTGTGTGTGTGTGTGTGTGTGTGTGTGTGTGTGTGTGTGTGTGTGTGTGTGTGTGTGTGTGTGTGTCTCAGAACAATATATGCCATCGGCGAAATGCGCGAAACGCTGCGAAATCGATTTCGCACAGTGCACAATACGAAATCGAAATGAATATATTAATAATAATGTGTGGCACGGAACACCGTGAAATACGGCGAACACGCGAGTGTGTGTACGAATAAGAGAGAAGCGTTGGTGGCCCACAGTGTATAGGTGTGTGAGCTGCTGTGTGCGTTGGCTTATCGTATTTTGGCGACGGAGAGGCGCATCATCGTTTGGAATCAAGGTCCGGTGTAGATACGGAGTTACGATTTTTATGGCACGGAATAAGTTTTCGGCTTAGCCGACCGGAAAAATGAACCGAAGCCAGTTGTTGTGATCGTCGGTAGTCTTACGTACCTACCGTAATAATAGCTGACTGCTTTTCTGCGACGCTGCCGTGCGTTCGTTATTTTACGATTGAAACGTTACGAAAAATAAAAATGTGTATATATTATATTATATACATCGCGATGTTACCGAGAAATCGAAAATTGGGTATAGAGGTACGAAAAAAGAAAATGAGGAGAAGTGTCGAAAGTTTTGTCCGAATATTATACAACCCCGAAGGCGATCGTCTTCCTTTATAGTATAATATTTTAACTAATAATAACGCTTCGTTGAAGTGATGTCCGGTAAACTATAACGACACACGCACACGTGTATTATTCAGAATTGATTACATATTATGTAAAAAGATATTAGTGACGAAGTATCAGTAAAAAAATATGAATTGAACGAACAAATTTAATTAAAAACTGAAATAATTAAATCGCAGCTATTGAGCTCATCACATTGAAAGTTCTCTTTGTTGCAAAATATTTAAAATAATATCAAATAATAATACCGACTACATAATATTTTGTAACCTTTGGTTGTAATTAAAACCGAAATGTATTTATACCATTACAATTATTATTTCACATTTTAACAGATGTTATATTAATACTAATTTTAATAATGATATTATCTAATATCAATTTCTCAACATTTTACGTCATTATAGCAATAAAAACCACTTTAAATATTCTGACATTAAATATTCATTCAGTCGGATAAAAATATTTTAATTTATGTTGTTTAAATATAAAACTCAACCCAATATATTATAATTTTAAATAACATTTTTTGTGTATATTCGTTTAGATAACTCATTAAAATAACTAATTATTGATACTATTCTATAATATTTTGTTAAATATAATATTAAAAATATTTCTTTTATAATCATATATTAATATTATAATTAATAATATTATTCGAATAAATTGTATACAAATTAGTATTTCTTATTCCTTAAAAATTAATCATTAATGTTTTACATTCTAAACACTTTTTGGTACTTTTTATGTGTTTAAAACGTATAGATCACGTTAATTATTAGCTTCGATCAAACGGAAAATTCTTCAAAGGCGTCTATACAATAATAATTTGTGTCAAAACTACTATAGACTATTGGCGTTTTTTGTTTAGTCGTTCTAAAACCAAAAACGGTAATGGATGGTAGTGATGTACGTGTGGTATAAAGCACATGCGATGGAAAACAAAAGACACAATGATGTATTTAAATAATTTTCGGAGCGATAACGTGTGCTACTGCGCTGGTAGTCAGTAAAATTGAGAAGACAGAATTTCAATACACTTCCATAGTGAACTACACATGAAACGATTTTATTGTAAAAAACGGAGGTTAATGTAAATTCGAGTGAAGAAAAAGGAAATGCGCTCTCTCCAACATTTTTATTGTTCGATGGTATGTAAAACGTATTTGTCATCGTCACCCGAAAACTAGTAATCACGATAAACGTTTGACTACAATATATTTGTTCCTTTAAATATTTAACGATCCGTACCACAAAATATTACCACCTTATACGATTAACACTCACGGACTATTGATAACTACTTTTGTACAGGTTTATTCTATTGCTATATCACTCTATTTAGTTATAATAAAATCGCATAAACAAAAAAACCTATCCATCCAAATAGATGCCTAGACACTAAAGTTAATAAAGTTAATTATACTATATGAGATATATATATTTTTTAAATATCATTAGAAACTTAGCAGTAGGAAATAATTTAATTTACTAAATAGGTCTCAATTATTCGATTTACCAACGCAATTAACACATGTCATTAGAATTTAGAAATATGACCTTTACATTGAATGATTTCATGTTGAATTGAAAATTATTAATATATAAATTACAATTTCTTTGATATTCAACATAATGTTGTAGTGGTGTCTGCATAAAGAGAAGAAACGAAAAAGTATAGCTGGCATGCTGTTTCAGATGAATATCTCAAGTATAAATCAATAATATAAAAACCATTCTCCGAAAAATAGGGATCTTTTTTTAATCAAAATAAAGTAAATAGCTCAAAAGAAGGTTATTGTTTACAATACAACGAGCAACCCAAAGTCCGTCCGTAAGATGTTCAATTCAAATGCAAGCACGCTGTTTACAAGAGGATTACAGTATTATGTGCATATAATAACCGTGGTTGATCGAATTACATATGAATAGACAGATGATATCGTGCTCACTTTTCCCATGTTCATACTATACACAGTGTTAGAACCTATTATTTTTTTCCTTGTTATTAGTTATGTATTCAATTTAAATCAACAGTTTAGTAAATTCAATAATAATAACATTGACGACACCAATATAATTGTACAAAATATATTTTTTTAATAATTCAAATCAATAAAGTTAATATTATTAAAAAATATATATATAATCCCAAAATAAACAGAATTCAAACAGTCAGATTACAAATACTGTTGGTATATTCAGTTTCAGTTTTGTATGATTGCAAAAACATAAAAAAAAAATCTTATTCAACTAAAAATATTAGTATTATGGGTGAAGAAGTAATGTTTTTTTTTTACTATGAAACTGAGAATAAAATGCAAACATTTCAATCGGTTGATAACAAGTTTTTTTAAACATTTAATTGTACAATTTCCAATTATAAACTTAAGCAAATATTATCATGCATATCTTTTCTGTTTTCGCTTTTGATAAATGGGTTGTTTGATCAACGTTTCAATATTATAATCACACGTTATTATCAAAATACAACAATATTTAAAGATAGTATTGTTGATAGAAAATCATGATTAGTACAATATAAAGCAGTATTTAAAAATTCCGTTGACCTAATTATAAAATAATAAGTTATTTTTACAGTAGATAAACATTTGTGATACATATAATTTATAATCAGAAATATTAATTGATTGTATTAGAAAATGTATTTATTCTAAGTGGAATGGTTTTTAATTTCATAAAATAATTTATTTTATTTTTAAACTCGCGTTTTTTTATTATAATGTAGGTTTAATTTATTTTAATTATTTTTTAGTAATTAAAAAACATTATTTTACTTATTTAATGCTGATGAAATAATTTAATTAGGTATGATTTTTGTTTATAAATTATCTATACTTAGAGAGATTAGAGTTTTACTTTTATTTAATCTAAGCAAAGTATTTTTTTAAGAAATGTTGACATAACATGCTCTTTGTTAACTATGCTTTTTCAAGCTTTACTCTAAAACTGTTCTTACTATATCTATTCATTTCTGTCTAACATAGATTTGCCAATCAATGTCTATGCCTACGATTTCAATTCCAGCGCTGATTTCTAAATGTAATTTTCTCACTTCAGGTGCGTGCTATAAGCTAAACATCTCATATTTTCAATCTCTCATATTTTAATCTCATTTCATTTAATAAGACTTGTCCATAATCCGACTGCTGTATACTTTCTTTGAAAACTTTACATTAATTAGTTTAATAATGTTAAATAATAGTTATAACAATATAAATTTCTATAAAATATACTTTTATCTTATTTTAATGATTAATTAATTAGTAAACATGAAAAATTGTTTTTTTTTCTTAACTAAGAAACACACGTTTTAAATGAAAATATCTTTAAATTTAAAAATTAAAAGTTTTTTTAAAAATATATTAAATTTTAAAAACAAGAGTTTTCACTTTACTCAGAACAATTACTATAAATGTTAGTAATAGTTTCGTCTGATAAATGAATTAACAGGTTACTGTGGTTTATAGTTAAAATACCTCGGGCAAAATGTTTGGGTAAAAAGTTTTCCAAAATCATACACAAACTTTCGGCGACATTGTCTAACCGTTTAAATTCTTAAATTCCATCGATTTTCATTTTTCCGGAGGAGACATATGCATCTTATACAATTTTTTAAAGAGCATAAGAACTCATTTATGTGTTTAAGATATATAATTTTTGATAATGAATTTAAATTATTTAAGTTTACATTAAACAAAACTATATATCTAATGATTATATTATATTATTATAATTTATAATCATTCAGTATTAAGATAGGTTTTTTATTATCTTAATTTATTTTTCTGAAATTGGATTCAGCTACTTGGCATTTCAGTCATGTTTAGATCCGAACTTGATATTAATTAACGGATGCCAACGTGATAATGCTCACGTTTCACGGGAAAATTACCATTCGTTTTCAATGGACTATGATAAATACTTGCTCGTACCACATTTTACAATATAAATACTGCATATTATGCTCCTCCCCCTATACCATCACCATTCCACCAACCATGATTTGTGCTATACCGTGTGCTAATTGTATCATCATGTGTACACCTATTTACAGTGTCGGACAATCGGGGGACATTATTATAATAAGTATTATAATTATCGTCCTCATCGTTATTTTTCTCCTACTGATCGTTTTTGTAACGTCTCAACGAATAAAACACTTTTTTACGTCACACACACGCCTATTATCGATAACTTAAACATTATTAGTATTTAATTTGAATACTTTGATCAGCAGCGGCGTATATAGAAATTAATTTCAGGGGGGTTAAAAAAAATTTCCATTCTTAAATTCCAATTAATTATACAATCAAAATCAATGCCTGTACCTACCATACATTTCAGAGGGGGTTTAAACTTCTAACCCCCCTCTATACGCCACTGTTTACCGGAATCTGCTATGTTTCTAATCACTATATTAGCATTGTGCCACCACGACAAAACTGCATCGTATATAATCACTGCAAACAGTTTTCAGTTTGCTTTTTTTAAGATTCGCCTACGTTTACAATTAATTCACAACCACGGGTGACGATGATGACATGATCAGAGGCAACTCGTTCCAAGCCCTTGCAGAGTGTCTCAGCCGTTAATATATTAATAGATATATAATTAATTTAGAACAACGTATAAAAAAATCAGTGTACGTTTATATGGTTATTTGTCTTATGATTGCAGATTTTTATATTATATTATTATTTAATATACTTTATTTTGGCGACTCTACCGTTTTTGTTTTAGCGGTGTTTTTATACCAGTAGGCTTTAATTCACACTACCTATATCAAATATTTTTTAAATAATATTATGGACATATTTTATTTTATTTTCCCACTAAACAATAAAGCGTATTATTTTATTTATAATTCCGTGTCTTTAACGTCCATTCTATTGATAGCAATTTTATTTATTACAAACAAGACGTTAAATGCATACTAAAAATCCCATAAGCTCCGGTCTTAGGACCTTAGATATAGGTTGACGATCCAAACTATGTATACCCAATCATAATCCACGCAGAATCTGGTTACTCTAAATCGTAATGTGAAATGTCATATATCATTATAAAAAAAAGTAGGTAGTATGATAACAAGTATAAGTTTGTACTGTTTTTCTATCCAAAAATAACCAATGCTCACAATTAACAAATAAACATTAAACAACTATTATACTAATAACTTAAGGGAAAAACATGAATTCAATAATAGTTCATTTTGCTTGTTCTAAGTGATACCGATAACGTTTTTAGCTTCCTTAAATTTTACTGTACTATCTTAACATAAGACAATTCATCAACAACTACAATACATAAAAAATAATGTAAATCTTGGAACATAGTGAATCTTTATACTTATAATAATTTAAATGTTATAGTTTAACGATTTGATAATGTTTATAACATATTTAAATAATAAAGCAACATAAAAAGATTTTAAGTTGTAGTCGGTACCGTTTAAGTTACCGTAAATAACCAAATAATCCATTTTTATAAGACTTCCAATCGGAGAATGAATCGTTCATATCCAGTGTAAATAAACGAATATAGCACTGAGACCCAAAATTTCGGCATAACGTCAACGGCGTATAACGTTATTATTATTCAAATCACGCTCAGAATAAATATACCTACGTATTTTTATTTTATTTTTTTACGTTCATCCCTTACCAACTTAACTCTCGAGGGATCATCGTTTCGTTTATAGCCAAAATTTCGGGTAACTGTAGTAGAAATACGATAGAGGTGAATCAGTAGTTTGGCATTCACTCGGGAATCTACAGTTGTGACAAAACATGAATATTCGATCAAATCAAACAATAATAATAATAATAAATTATCGAAATACGTGGCAATTCCCAATTTCACATTAAAAATCATCACAACTTGATACACTAGCGCGAGAATACATACACGCGGGAATTGTAAATTGGGCGTGTGGAATACTGGAGGTGTTAAAGGGACACGTAATAAATATTCAGCTTCCTATATATAGAGGTATCGACTACGTTACTTGGGCTTACCCGCGTGATTAAATGGCTGACCCAAAATTTTTTGCATACTGTCTGGATTTCTGAAATATTTTTAGCGACTCTAGCTTTCACCTCTGGAGGGACCATCTACGTCTCTTCCCTCGGGACTAGATTTATGACCAGGGTTTAAACACGAACGGTACAGCGTGTACCTAGGATGAAGGTCAAATAAGTTGTGAAAAGAAAAATCACACTATTTTTTTTTTCGTTTATTTACCAACTTTTGCACTGTGTACATACTTGTCACATTCAACACGCCAGATTAACACACCTTAGTCTTACAATATATTTTAAAATATACATATTATTTAAGTATTTCGATTCACTACAAATACCGAACTTTTTTGAAAATTTGCGATAAAATTCAATATTTTTCATATTATCAACATAAATTTAGTAGTAGAATAATTATATACTATTAAGTAAATTACAAATTTAATTTTTATTACATAAAAACTATTAACAAACCTTTTAAATAATTTTATTTTCTTCTTTGAAAAAATAATTCAATACTTAAAAATATTTTCATTATCTTTTTATTTAATGAGTTTTTTGGAATTAACCTCCTCACATACTATTTTCTTTATCGAATACAAATTTAAATATTAATTTATTATTAGTCAGTATAATATGAAAAAATACTACAAAACTATTATTTCATATTTATCATTCAGTTCTACTAAAACTGAGATATATGAATGGTTAATTTTAATATCAATATTTGTATTTCTTACTCACATGATAATTTCTTTACTACAAAAATTCAATTTACACAAATGATAATGATTGAATCAATGGCGAAATTAGAATAAACACACTACAGGTTTATTAAGACACAAATACATTTACACGCACAAATGTTCACAGCATTCGAGTTTCGACCAAGTAAAATAAACTCAGGGGGGATCAAATCTCTTACGTACTTGTTCCTATTAATGGCTACGAAGGTTCATAAATTAAATTTCTCTCTGGTCTCTGAACAAATTATCGAATTCTATGTAAACATTTGCTTCCTCGTTTATCTATTTTGGTTAGTCTAGGACTTTCCGCTACCCCTCATGACCTATTCACCTGAATTAAACATTATTTGACCAGATTTTGAATCAAATCTACCGTAAAATATAATAAATATATACCAACAGAGTCCCTATGCGGTGGCTGAGTAGATATTGTTAATATAAAAACGCAGGACAAAAAGAGTACATAAAAAAACGTTGATTTCAAAAATAAAAGAGTATTTGAAATAAATCAATAGGACTTAAAAATATAAACATAGAAACATAACTTTTGCAAAGCTACATATTATTTATTAACAATATGCATTATACATTTATATGTTCATGGTACTATTATTGTTCGTGTTTTGCTTAAATGTCCTCTTTTAATATTAAGCACCAAGTACTTTACTTTACTGTAGAGCTGAATAACTAAATGTTGATAATTCAAATACATAATTATATAAGGATGTGTTTAGGCTTCTCCATGATAATATTATACATATATTTTATTGAAGTTATCTTTCACGTAAATTAAACCAAGCTACAAATTTTATTTTAATGCTCCCAAAACAACTATAAAATGTAACTACTTCGTACGTTCTAACATACAACATTTTGTAATATCTCTAGGTAATAATTTCTATATCTGACAAGAGACAACTAAAAAAGATTTCTTTAATTATCAAACTTAAAAACCTAAAAATAAGTAAAATTCCAAGTGAATGGGATAATGTTTGCATATCATCTAGTTATTTATATACTGCAAGGATATGTTGTATAAATAATTTAGTGCATAATAATAACGAAGAATAATTATACTAAAAAAAATCCCAATATAAACAATACGACATGTTTGCGTAATGACACTGTTTTTAAAGAAATAAATTTTTACATTTCTAACGATATGTCAACTATTATTAATGATTATTATAATTATTATAAGAGGCTATTTCCAAAAATACTTTATCCAAGCAGCATATCACTGAGCTACAATCGTCGTTTAATCCGTCTACTGGATAATCTGAACCGCCGCATAATATGGACAAAATTCTTAGGTCCGAATCAAACTTTGTCTTTAAAAACACATCGCTTAATCTGGATTTTGCTGAATTTCGATAAACCTGGACAAAAACTTTTCATTCCAATTTGTCCGGAATAAACGGTGACTAGTGTATATTCATATTATACAATTAAACTAAATTGTATACTTTTGAAACTATATAATAAAACTCATACGATTTCCAAAATAAATCAAAACTAAAAATTCAACTTTCTAATACATTATACACAAAGCCAAAGTTTTTATTAAATCTGATAAAATTAAAATTTTAAGTAAGGGACATTATAATAATTATAATTGAAAATACAATTTATTTATTATTACATTTTAAATATAATAAAACATTTGCAGATAAATACTTATAAATAAAACTATATCGAAAATAAAATGTGTATAAATTCTAATATAGTATTAGGTAATCTATAAAAAAAATACAACTAGAAGTTAGGAAAAATATTTATATAGACTGTAAAATATACATACGTGATTAGTACGCACAGAATATTCGTGAACACGCACAATATACCTACGTGAAAAGTGCACACTTAATATATACGTACAGTGTATACATACAATATAAGTACGCATAGATGTTGAATCGGTACGAATAATAATTAATAATACGTAACTGGGGATACACAAAGACGTTATTCAGTATTTCGATGCTCCATTGCTACCCCTCCCCCTCACAATAAAAATATTTTCAGCCTAATACTCTTAATGTATACTATTTTACACCTAAAATGACAGACTCTACTATTGTGTTGCATCCTCTCACAAGTCACAACTTAAGTAGATATTCATTGGAATAAAATATATCGCTGTCCAGTGTCCACTTTTCAGTTCGGCATTAGAATAAATCAATAAATCCATAAAAACAACTAGAGCCGAGAGTGCAGAACCCGGATCAAATTTTGAAATATATATTATATATCATGACATAAGGAAACGATATTATAATGTAGATATCCAATGTAGAATGTGTTCTAGCATAGAAATTCACTGACATTGGTAGGGACCGAGAATCGTGCTGAGACATCATAACACTCCGATATTTTATCTAACCATTACCGTTGTCGTTTGTGCGAGTAAAGTTCCACTGTTGTAAAGTACAGCAAGAAAGTACATGTTTTGTGTGTGTGTGTTTATGGCGGTCATACGGGAGAGACGGACGGCTATCGCGCGGACTTCAGTAGAATAGTATAATATTATGTTTATTTTAATGTAATAAAAGTGTTTTCCACCAAAATCTGTGATAAGCATTCTATCAATCGTTTGACGCTCTATAATTTACGGCTTAAAGCATCAGGGTATTAAGATCATTTTGATTACAAACACCGAAAATGAACAAACATAGAACGATAAACGTAACTTATCAACATAAATTAACAAAGCTGGTCAAATTTAATTTTCGATTGTAGCATTGACTATACACAGTATAATAATAGATATTATGCTATGTATGATAAATGATTATAATATATTCATTCGCTTATAGACAGTTTTGAGCCCAGATAAGTAGTTTGTCATCTAGATAAAGATAAAGATAATAAACCAAAAATCTATTTAGATAAAGATAAAAATAAGCTCAACTAAAATTATCTATTTATTAGATAAAATATAATAGGAATTTATCTAGATAAAAAGCAGATAAATTTTTAAAAAACAATATTTTAAAATTAAATTTGTATTAGATCAAAAAAATGTACATAATATGAAGCTTTTCATAAGGTTAGGTTAGGTAACTTGAAAATTATAAGCTGTATACGTAATCAATGGATTTATTTTCAATGAAATAATTATTTTTTAGTTATTTATAATTTTTAGGGAGTTCTGGTTTTCCACGTTTCGACCTGACATAATTTAATTTATTTTAATTACCCACATATCTACCAGTATTTGGAATTTCGTGGTACGAATGTGACAATAGATTACAAAGCTAGATTACAAGCAATTGACTATAGTGATTAATGACTAAAGAGTAATAAGTAATAATTAATAACAGCTAATAACTAATAATAAATAATAATATTATGTTTTAATAGAAATTGTTATAGGCCGGTCTCATCGTTGTCGACGTACGGCGACTACACGAACGAAAATAGTATATATTACCAAAAACATAAATATAATAATCAAAATAATTTCTAAAATATAAAAAAATTATTTAGATAAATTACACTAGATGACTGGAGTTTTCATCTACGATAGATAAATAGATAACATTTAGATTTTTATCTAGATAAGATAATAAATAGTTAATATATTTATCTAGATAAGTCACAACACTGCTTATAGAGTGTACGAGTACGAGAATAAGATGTTGTAGGTTTAATGGCGTGTCACTCAATACAAGTGATACAACAGTTCATATATAGAATATACGTATCTACTCAGAATAATACTGCTAAACCATTAGTGTCACGAATGTATGCATATTTATATGCCGAATATATTGATTTCAATCATTCAGATTTTAGACTATCTCCGGATTTAGGTCACGACAAATTATTAAAGTGTTCACCAGCAAAATTTAAATTTTTCCTTGGTAATTAGTTTTAAAACTATTTAAAAAAAACCCTGAGGAAGTCGCTCTGACGTATTATGTTTTCGAGTGCACTAATAAATAAATGTTAAATTTTAAGCTTCAAAAAGTAAAGACGGACACGAAAATTTTAAAATAAACCTACTTCATTGTAAAACTTTACATATTCATCACTCTGCTCAGAATCTAAAACACAGAACAACGGGTTTACAGCGGAATAGTTTATCCTAGTTTTGGATAAGCAGTGAATAACAACGTATAAAAGGTATACTTTTATTATGTATAAGTCCACCAAAAGAATTTTAATAATCGTTTTTTCAAAAAACATGTAAAGAATGTAAAATATTTTTTATATTACTCATATGAGTGATTTCGTAAAGAAAATGTGTTATTTGCGTGTTGTAAAAAGTGAAGTGAGGGCTTAAATTAGTCCACTATACTACTATGAATATATATATATACATTATCATATGATTAACGTCAAAAAATCGTATTTAAATGATTATGGTCTCCGCGTGTAAATACACATGTAACGGTTTGGAACCGCCTCTTCAGTACACCTACCTATACTGGCGAACGCTGATAGCTATTGGTCAATACTCAATTACACCCGAATATTTTAATTTGCTCTAATAATATACGTCTTTTGCGTCAATACGTTTATGATAAATTAAAAACTATGCAAATAAAATAAATAACTAACTGTCGAATTTACGTTTTATGTCTTATAATAAAAATACGTATGAAATATACAGTAAAATCGAAAAATAAAATATAATATAGAAAAATAACCTGATTAATATTTTAAAATCACAATAGCGTTCATTGCCCCCTTATCTTCCAAACCCATCACGAAACTACTAACCTTAGTACTAGGAATTTAATAACTCTAAAACTACTTGTACGAATTTCGATTCTGATAAGTCAACATTTTCAGAAAAATTATCTGATAAATAATTTACCACATGAAAGGGGGATTGCCATTGGTAAAACTGAAGTTTGTATCTACCAGACCGCTCTTTAAGTAATAGAGAAAAATCTCGAGAATTTGAAAATATGGTCTTTTTAAGTATGTTTAAGAATTCCAAAAATCAGATTTTGAAGAACTACATTATATTTAAAAACAGAAATCGGGTGAACATGCTTGGTAAATCGCACTATATACATTGCAAACTCCCTGCGAGTCATCGGCTTTTGGTAAAGTTCCAACGGCGACGATCATATATTATTATACGGAAGGAACGTTTCGCGGGCGGTGTGCTACAGTAGCGTGCGTGACTCGGCGGCGGTGTAATCCACTAAAACGCGAAGCGCCGTTAACGAAGGAAATGCGGCAGACGAAGGTGGAGCGGAGACAGCTTTTTTTCCGCGGCACAAAAGGACGCGGTGGGAAGGAATCGCGCAATGATAAGACAGATAATATGTGGTCGAGAGCCACCGGAGCGTTTTAAAAGACAAACGACACATGGGGGGCGATTTGTTTTATTTCCGTTATTTTCAACCACTCCTCTCGCCTTTCACCGCAATCCTCCGCGGAAATACGTGGTTTGCCGACAGAAATATCGCTTTGCAAGAATATAGGCTACATGCAGTTCTTGTATGACGGCGGCGGCGCTGACATCCGCGAACAAAAAAAATCCGTTTCGCCGGTGCCGCGAGATCGCTGTATCGCGAAGTATACGCCACGTGCGATATGACGAAACGAAGAGGAAGGAAAAGGAGCGAACGACCGTAAAAATCGTTCCGAAAGTTCTGTGACGTTATCGTAATGAACATTCTGAGCACACGTCGAACGTGAATCACTATGCTTTTGCTTTTAATTCATTTAACAGCGGCGGTTCATGCTGTATGGCACACGGGCACGTGACATCCACCTAAACTGTTGAAATAAATAAATTCGTTTAAGAATTTGTATTAAATTAAAATCAAACGTATTATAATATTTATAATGTATTATCTGCGTAGTTTCGTCGAAGTATATTTTAGTCGGTATACTTGACAATATTATCGAAGTAAAAAAATACGGTCAAATGCGGAAGTTTATACATTCAATACTTTCAAAGCGTACATAGTACGCACAGCAGTAGATTTCCCCGATCCACCGAAAGGAATTATTATGACGTTGTCGGACACAAACGGATTGTGCCAGATTCTACTTCTATTACGATTTGTGGGATTCGTCCGTCTTATGGTTTTCGTTGTCATAGTCGGCCGTAGCCACTAACCATTATCTACACTCGTAACCGTATAGCACGGTAGCCTAATACAGTATTACAATTGATTTATTTAAACAAAAATTTAATTATAAGTAATAAATTAATTGTTCGACAAACCTAACAAAACGTTGATTCCATAATATGTATTTGATATATTTTTTCGATCAAAATTATATTTTTTGTACTCCTGACGTAATCATTTTACACAATACGATTTTCATCCAAGAAATACATGTCAAGAGCCATTGCATGAACACGAAAACAGCAACAGCAGAAAATCAGAAAGACGAACATATATAAAAGACTTGTTGGCACGCAATTGAGTATGTCACGTCACGCTGTCGGCCCAACAGCTATGCGTACGTGTCATTCGCTCTAACTTCAGAATTTTCAGATAAATTATCGTCTATTTTATTATATTTCAACTAATAAACCGAAATAAATATATTTAGAAGTCAAGAGAAGAGCTTAAAATGTGAAACATAATTTAACATCAATTATTTATTAATAATATAAAAATCTTTAAAAACAGCCTAGAATGTTCAATGATCATTGATATATAAGTAATTAGAAAAAAATCATTAAGCACGTTTAAGTTATATTTAGTATCTACATTTGAATATTCAGAATTTTAACAAACAATACTTGTATTATTTTTTCGTTAACATTTTCACAAAATTCAACAACTGCGATCAAATGGTTAACTCGTATAAAAGTTGATAGTTAGACACTGATTTTATTTTATTTTAAATACAGCAATTTCTGAACACAACAACAGAAAGAACAAAAGACAATAAAGAAATGTAAGCATCGACAGAATGCCGATATTTAACATCTTCGTATAAATCAATGTCTTTTCAAAACATTTTTCAAAAGTTAAAATATTTATCTTCTCTTTGATATTTATAAAAAAAATAACACTTAACCCATTAGCTTATCAATAGGTCCCTTTTCTCACTTATACATATTTTACTCTAATCATACAAATTTTTCAACAAAAAATATAATATTATGTAAATAATTGAAGTCTTATAAATCTTAATTGTATTTACCTTCTTTTTTTTTGTAGTAGGTACTTTATTAATTCAAGTTAAAATAATACGACATAGAGCGAGAAAAAATAGTTTGCTATGCTGATAGAAACCCAACAATTAAATTTACTATGTACCTATAAACAAGAAACATTTTCTAAATAAAATATTATCTAGAATCTTTTTTATACATCGAACGATCAAATAATGATAGATGTAAGAATTTTAGTTTGAAAGGACTGCACTATTTTCAAACTACTTCCAAACCATTTATTTAGATGTATGTATATCGGCTCAGTAACTTTTCCATTAGAGCGAACAGAATCGCATTAACTGTTACCCAAAGGTGGATCTTGGGTCTATTACACTAAGTAGATGTGTAATAATATCCATGAATAAATATTACTTATAGATCACTCTTGTCAATATTTTGGGCGTTGAGATTTTACATACATAAAGTGCATTTTAATAATTTATTCTTAGATAAATATGAATTTGACAAGTAAATACTTGTTCAAAACTTTAAATATTCTTTTATATGGTGTACATATTTGGCTTAAATGTTTTAACTAACAACTTTATGTAAATAGGTACTAAATATACATGTGTCTTGTTTTGCGACTTCCATTCTTTGTTTATTAATTGTTCAGCTCGATCCTTCAACTGACTCAATTAAAATAAAATTACTTCTCTTGTACAAACTTCTAAATCGATTTTCTATTCTTTAGTAATTGCCTGATGATTCACTCGGTTTTAAATTTTCATTTCAATAGTACCGTTACATATTCATCAATTATTTGTCATAAATAATATTTTTTCATATTGATATAATAAATTAGATTATAATTTTTCAATAAATTAAAAAAATTGTACATGTATACACTACACATACGTACAAAAAAAATATTTGACTGAATAAAAGTAATGTATTTCTGTGCGTCAATTAAAAAAGAATAATATTTTACTGCATACCATAAAGGGATACAAAAATGTTTCAGAATACCTTATTTTAAAGATTCTAATCAAAATAGTGACATAAAATTACTAGGTTTTAAAATGATATGTTGGTTGTTACGAGACTATTATGGCCGGTTAGTTACCTATTTATTTCTTATCCCAGCAGAAGAGTATGAAATATTTTTTGGAATGGTTATTTTATAAAATAAATATGTCACAAAAATTATTTTTTTATTTAATTCTAAGAGACAATTAAGTATATTATTACTACGCAACTCTATATAACATATCAATATAAGTCGAATAAAAATTAATTTCAATCAAAATGATTTTACACGATCACTTTTCTTCTTGATCCATTCGCCTACGTATTATGAATAATCGAGGTGTCACGGATAATTGCACTTGAACAAATATTATATTTTTTGGATTCAAAAACCTTGTTATAATATTTATTAAAATATCTCAACTCAAAAATGGTCTACAGAAACAAACCAAAACTTCTCCGGTCACGTACATAAGCCCATGAACATATATATGATTATTATTGTAGCGCGTCAACGCCGATCAGGCAAGACGTAGTCAAAGTAAATGCACCAAAAGGACCATGGACCAACTGTGTCTAGAATACGTATTATGGTCACCAGCTGCTCGTAATGATATTGAAACGATCGCATTCACCCGCAGTCACATTGCAGTGTGTTAATAACAGCGATGAATTTGATATAATATACGCATGTGTGACACTTTCAAAACATAACATTATTACGTGGCAAATACTTGATTTTTAAATGCCTATTATATATTTAATCATAGAAGACAATTTATAGAATTGTGTCATTTCCCATTAGTGCTTTTTAAACCATTAAAAATGCAACAAATCAGTAGAAAAGTAAAATATATTATTTACTTTTTTATTATTTTTATCGTTAAAATTTAAAAGAAAAAAATGTTTTCATACAATATTTAAATTTTAATGACAACATAATATTGAATTGTATATTATATTATATTATATTTGAAATGTGAACGTATTTACATACAAATACTTGCAAGACATTAAAAAATATAAATTTAAATTAAATTAAAATATCATAATTTATTCAGAAAAAATAAATACTATTAAGAATATTTACATGACCTTGTGAAATATTTTATCATTTTATTCAAATCTAAGAAAAAAAAAATATAACGAAAAAATATGTATTGAAGTTAAATAATAATAAAAATCACAACCAAAGGTATTCTTGTCAAGTTTACCATGTTTTTCGGTCGTTTTAGCGTTAAAAATTGGACTTTAGGGGCCATACCCCTTATATGTGGAATTCCCACTAGGGACCTGCTCGTAAATCAGCCTCTGTCCGAGAACAGAGAAAATAGCGTATTTTCGAAGATTTCTTTTCACAAATAATTTTCCCGGTGGCGACTTTTGATCTTCCGGCCTAAAAACTTATGGTCCAAAGAAATGTTGTAAAGTCCATTAAAATTTTCTATTACATGAAATCTATTACAAGTATTAAAAATTTCTAAGAACGAAATCTAGTGTAAGTTTATTACGCTACTATATAAACATATTATTATATCTCGTACGCTTTCCAAATAAATAAAACCTTAACTTGAATTTAGATACATAAAAATACAAAATATTATACATTAATTTTCAATACAATTTTATAAATAATTCAAATCATCGATTTTCGTAGAAATGTCTATAGATAATGTTTTACACAAGTAAAATATGGCAAAAAATATTATTTTATAGTGAATTTATAGCACTCACTAAATAATTATATATTTTTAGATTCTGAACGAAGTGATGAATGTATTGCATTTACTATGATGTGTGTGTTTTTTTTTTTTTTTGTGTCTGACTCCAACATTTGGAGCAGTAATAATGCTCCGATTTTTGACTTCAGCCCCTCTTTGAATAGGGAATTGAATCTAGTTGGTACTTTAGGGGGGTCAAAATTAAAATTTTCTAATAGTTTTCAAAAAAATCGAGAAAAACAAAAACAAAATGACAGAAAAATGGAAATTTTACGGAAAAACCACTTTTCGACAAAATCGACTTTTTGATTTTGCTGTAACTCAAAAACGAATTATTGTAAATACTTGAAATTTTCACCAAATGTTTATATTATGGTTATCTCTTTACAGTTAAATTTTCAAAATATTTTGACTATTTTTAAGCTACTAATAGACAATTGAAATTTTCGACTTTTCTAAGTTTTTTTTTCTTCAAATGCCGATAAAAATTTTTTGGGTGGCCAGAAAATCTTGAAAATTTAATACAAGGTTTCTTATAAGTTGTTCTTAAAGTGATAAAAAAAAATCCGAAATCGTTAGTCACAATTTTTTTTTATAAGTGTTTAAAGTTCGAATTTATACGAAATATGTCAAAATTTAAATTAAATTTCATACGCTCATAATGCGAATGTTGGCCATAGTAACCATAGTAACATATAAAAACTATACTATTTGTTTCAAAATAGAATATTTGACAATATTTAAATATAATATATCCTAAACTGACAAATTATCTTCGTTCAGAATCGTTTTTCGTATACAATGATACCTATCATTGCATTCAAATTTAACCTACCCTAGTCCGAGGTCCACCCCATCCCCTAATGTACAGCAGAGCGATACTCACTTACCAACTTTTTTTTGTGAATATATCTTATACGTTACGAGTTTGGTTAACGTATTAATCTAATCTCAAAATCCAAATTATTGTATATATATATTTCGACGAAATATTAATAAAGATTCATAATAAAAGCTGAAAATACCTACTTTCAATAAATAATAAACAATTATTGTAGATATTGAAATATGTATTTGCCGTTTGGTTTATTTTTAAGCCAAATATGTTTTCTATGAATAAGTACTGCTTAAATTAAAGGTACAATATGATAAGGAAACTATATTTTAAACTTTTCAAAATATCTCACGTCTGAACCTCGGAATAGGCTAGAAAACTAACGGTAACTAAAGAACATCGAAAAATATGTATTAAGCGCTGAGGCCACTAAACTGTGCTCAGACAAGCGACTAAACATTAGATATGGAACAGCGGTCTACTGACAGGGAAGGTTGTTTTTCGCAAGGACAGGGTTAAAAAGGATATTAAGGATGGGGAGAAGTGAACACTGGGCAAATATTGCTTTGGCCATTTGTCATGTCTCTCGGGGATTCCAATTTGCTGCCTGGAAACAACCCGTTAATCATTGCCAGCAGAAAATTCACCTTAAACGCACATACTATTATTATTATCGTCAAAATAACGCAATGGTCGTTGAAAATCGTTTTAGAAAAAAAGTGGAACCATTTTTCAAGATGACGTGAACATAGCAAATAATTGGTAGGACATAATATGTATATATTATTGTGTTGAAACTGTGAGAATGTGATTAGTCCGAATGAATTCAAATTTATTGGACACCATACGAGTACATGCAATGTTTCATTAAATCAAACGATTACTGTCTACCGATAATATGAATTTAATACTATCTTTCAACTAGATCATAATTTACTATTGAGATTTCTTGATTCAAAAATAAATTATTTGTGAAAACTTGCTTTACTTTAAGTGTAATAATTTTGATTAAGCGTCCACTTCTCCACAATCAATTTACGCTTTATATTTTCTTAAGAAAGTACATTTTACTAAATTTTGAAATGACAACTTCACGTTCATGCGCCACAAAAGGGTTATAAAATTACATTACATATATACTTTAAAATATTATTCCAACAGAATATTACATTCATTTTTACTAGAAAAATTGAATTGTCAAATATTTCGGTCAACATTATTTTATTTGTGTAAAATTTTTTAAATTTTTGTGCTGAATTAAAATACCTTAAGAAATGCAATATCTAAAATATTATACATATTACACATATCTTATAAACTAGGACAAACATTAAACCTATGATAGCATTGATAGCCGAAATTTGTGTAATGACAAATAAAGTATAGGTTAAAATAACGTATTAATATTAATATTTTTCTAATGTGTAAACAAAATTTATTATACGAGTGTCTCATAATATTTTCGATAGTGTTATATACAAATTTTATAAAAATATTAAACATTTTTTTATTATTTCCTTTATTGTTTATTTAATAATAATATATCTTAGCTGATAAGTTTACATTTTATGATATTGGTAAGGTGCCAGAATAATTTTAGCTCAACTATTTTAATATGCATTATGTTATTTACCCTCAACCAATATAATCAAACAGTTTGAATAATATCAATAAAAAAGGTTTCGTTTTAGTTTTATTGTCTGTTTTTATATTCTACAACAACAGTTTATTTATTTAAAATTTAGACACAAATATTCAAAAGGTGAACGAAAACTTTTGTTCTATAGCCTATACACAGCTAAGAAATTTAAATTTGTTATTTGTTTTGCAATAAACACTGCTACACACATTCATATAATATACATACAAATATAAAATAACACATATTATAAATCATATAATACGTAAATAAGTCGAATGTGTATTTATATAAAAACGATTTGAATAACTAGAAGAAATGAACATAACATTTTTAGTAATATATTAGTTTTAAGTTTATATTTTATCAATCGATATTTTATTGTATTGGTATTTAGTTTTTATTTTTATTTAATAAATATAAACTGGTTTTAAATTATTTGTCTAGTTTTGACTTAATGTAGAACCAGTATTTAAACATTACTAGTGTTTTTGGTTTTCTGGTTGATCCGATTTAAAGCCTGTTACGATTCCATGCAATAAACAGAGTTGACAAATCACATTATTATTAAAATATACGAATTTAATATATTTTTATTTACAATAATATTTACATATTATATTAAGCACCTAGTGTCTAGTATATACTTGTACAGCTTTGAATTATTTTTTTATTTGCATGTATTAACATTGATAAAGAAAAACGTACAACAATACTGTTCAAAAAAAAAAAAAATGACAAAGGAGTAAGGGGTATAAAATCAGAATTTTATAGGGCGACAGGGGGTATGAAAATATGACATTGTCGGTAGCTGTTGAATTATTCGTGATTTTTTTACACAGTTTTTGTCCGAAAAAAATATACTTTCTACTTGTATTTCCCTCACTTTAAATTCATAAAATACATTTATATAATGTATCATTAATATGAGTACAATCTTGAATAATAATACATTTAAGCTAGCTGAGAACAAGGGACATAAAAATACCTAGAAATACTAATCCGGGGATGATATAAGTACGAAAGGATTTACCTAAGTGAAAATTGTGGTAGTTTCAGCACGCTGCAGGGCAAACTCGTCTTTGAAAACATTGACTGGATAACTTTTTTTAACACCAATATTGTGAATAACGGCGCTATATATAGACAATATAGGTACGCGCGTGTCACTGTAATGTTAATAAAAAGCGGGAGATTTTTTTCAAATATCAATTTTTTAATGGTACCCTGATGTACTGTAAAATATCTTTTTATTATTATTATTTATCACAATTACATTAAGTATTAATTTTATAATAATATACTGATGTTAAATAATAGTGAGAAAAAGTAGTAAAAATCTGACGAGATCTTAATAACGTTGCTATTCAGTAACATCAGTAAAATAATATCTAATAAGAATTATTAAAGTTATTGAACAATAATCAATATTTTATATATATACAAAAATAAAATAAATGAGAAAAAAGATAATCTATAAATAAGCAAGATTGTTTGGATTTAATGTTTCAGTAAGCAAATTTGAATGGGTTTAAAAATGTTTGCCAACGAAACACGATTGTGCAGCAAACCTAAACCGCGGAAAGTGGTGGCATTACCTCGTGTTTTCATTTATGCAAGGTGATCAAAACGCATTCTCCTGCAACACTCGGTGCGAAATCAGTGTAGTGGGAGAGAGATGAACAAAAACAACAGTGGTAGCGACGGCAGGTTTAATAGACTACGGGGAAGGCGGCTGAGTCTAGTTAAAACTTAAAACTAAAGTGTGTATGCTGTTTTAATATGATTATTATTAATACTATTGTTGTTGTTGTTATGGTTATGGTTATTATTACCACTATTTTTAATAAGACAAATATACGTCATGTACAATATAAAAAGCCACGAGTATATAATATTTGATATGTATTTTTTTTTCAATTATGTTTTCTACCGTTTATAAGAAATCACAAACATGGAATATAATATTTTATTATATAATATATTCGTGTATAGGTTTAAAACGAATAATTTTTATATTGTTATTTTTTCTCCATTCTATCACATCCGCTAGGTCGTCTGACTATATCACACGAGACAGACGCCGCTATCAGAGCTTTGCACTGTGGACTATATATGTGATTAGGGTCCATCCGGCCGTTGGTGCCGGTTGGACATGGGCCAATCGCATTATTTATTTTACGCAGCTTACGTGATCGGCGAACAAATATCAACCTTCGGGTTCCGGTTATACGGCCCATTTAACCTCGTGGTGGAGGAAATTCGGTAGCGGACAGGCAAAAAGTATCAAAAAAAATTATACGATCCACCAGTATATGTGTGTGTGTGTGTGTGTGTGTGTGTGTGTGTGTGTGTGTGTGTGTGTGTGTGTGTGTGTGTGTGTGTGTGTGTGTGTGTGTGTGTGTGTGTGTGTGGGTGTGGGTGTAGGTGTGTGTGAGAGAGAGAGAGAGAGAGAAAGATGAAATAGGTGAAACGTAGAGAAAGATAACGTAAAACGAGATGACGGGGTCACGCCGTCAACACCATCGATTCGACTAAAAACGAGTGATTGGCAATTGAATGAATAAAATACAATAAAAAAAAATAAAACAACAATAATAATATAATCATATCGACAACGTTTTACGATTCACTGTGGATACGGCGGTTGACGGTGAAGGATACTTTAACGTATTGATTTACGTCAGTGATTGTGTGAGTGTGTGTGTGGTATTAGTTTTAAAAATAATATTTCTTCGTGATGCATTGCATTATATAATACATTATAATATCTACACACATAACATTGTGTATAATATTATATTATTGTCAACAGTAATTCAAAATATATCAAAATATAAGAAAATCTTTACTGCGACAATATTCATGACGTAATGCATCGAAAGACGGAATCATATCATCATTTTTACGTGTCTGTCAAAATATACATTTACTATAAAAAAAATTAAGTTTAATAAGTAAATAAATACGTTATTAAAAAAAAAGTACAAATAATATAATTTTGCTCAAATGATACATAAATAAAAGGTACATGGAAGCTAATATCTGCATAAAAATAATACAATATTCCAATTTTTATTCGTCATAAAATACATTTGTACACTTAAAATTTGGTAATAAAATATAATGAATTTAAAGAAAACTTTAACTCACTAAAAATAAAACAAAACATTATTTGGACTACTTCCACCAAAAATAAAATCTAAGATATACAGTTATATGCATTTTTACCTACAAGAATACTCGGTTGCGCATGAATTTATAATTTATATATAATATTGTTTTCATTTTTTATGTAATTTGTGTAAATCTTTTAATAGTCTAATAAAATAAAATAATAATGATAGTAGATAATATAAATTATACTTAACCTATACCTACACTTTAATTTGGTTTTATTTTGCTGCATTAACAATTATTAGAAATAGATATTATATAATCATATTACTATGAATATATTCATATTATTCAATATTATAATATTTACATTAATTACTTTTTTGTTCTATAAAAGTCTATAAATCTATATTTCTAAATTTTGAATTGGAATTGGAATTAAGATTTTTTTCTTATATAGTCTTTTTTTTCTTCGATTAATCAATTTTTAGACCGGTTTCAACTTCAACTTGTAATATTATTTTAATAATCTGATGAATACAAGGTATACCATTAACCATTAACTATTGATGTATATATACCAATTGTACAATAAATATATATCTGAAATAAATCACTATTAAAAAAAAAAAAATATTAAATATTGTAACAATACTCTTAAAAATATTAGGAAATTGACCCTGACGCAAAATAAGTATAGTACATTATTATATGTAATTTATTACTAAGAACATTTTAAGCGTAAAACTAAAATTAATATAGAATAGTGTCGAATTAAGACATTTGGAGCCAGTAGGTCGACATCTGCTTCGACGCCCTTAAGTCACTTTTTATTAACGATGTTCAAAAAATCAAATTTCCATTTTATAATACCATGTAATAATTTATCCCTATTGAACCCTAAATTAGTTTCGTGTGTCTTTTAAATGTGAGACGCCTATGATTCAGCTGACTCAAAAGTTGAAGATGAACAACCATTTTAAAATAGTTTAAAATAATAGCAAGCCTTAATCGAATGTCTTAATTACTTTATAGTTTATAGATTATGTTTTTAATTAAATATTTTAACATATCTACCTCTACTAGTTATACTAAATAATCATAAATCATTCTGTCATCAGGAACTCAAATTTTAATATATTTTTCTAAGCTTTTTTTTCAATTAACTAATTATATTTTATAGTTTATTTAAAAAATCACTTACAGACACAAATACATAACTCAATATCATAAAAACTATGTGAACGAGTAGGTATAGTAACAAGTATTTAGATTTAAAAATTATTATTAATTTTATTGTATTTGTACATTTTAAACGACTTGAAAACCATTTCAAAAATATTTGAATCATTATATTTTTTATTTTCCAAAATTATTATTAATTTATAATTAAAACGTTATATTTTATATAATGTACTAAAATTTATAATCTTAAACGACCTTAAATTCTTAAGTTTCCTTATTCTTTTTATTTTAATTAGTAAGTCACAATAATTACATAATATTATTGGCTATACTTAAAATTAAACTATTAACTGATAATTTTTAACATTTAAATGTGGTTGATTTATACAAAAATACATTATGTAACATTTCTAGTTCTAAAAATACTATTTCAATAATAATAAATCACTTAAATTCATTAAATAACCATGAGTGTTATCAATTATATTTAGTTATAACATTAATTGATATTCAAACTCTAACCTTGATTTAATTATAAACTCGAATATCACAAAAAGTACTTACGGGTATTTCTCAAAACAATATTATATTGCTCAATCAATGATATACCTATGTCGTATTCTAAGTATTTTGTTTAATTTAATGACATAGAACATACAATTTACAGATCACGTAATTGTATTTTAATGGCATGAGAATTTATTTATTTATATGGACTATATTCATAACAAATAATGTTCTCAAAATATATTAAAATGAAAATTATGGAAATAAAACGCTCATTTGGCCACGTAATATTATGAAAACATAAACTTTAGGTATTTGTTTTATTCACTAAATATTTCATATCAGAAACAGTTAACAATACATCGTTGTCTTCGAATACAATACTTACGTGAATTAACTTATCTACCAGTTAATTGTATTAAAAGGTGTCGTTGCATTTTAATTAATGTATTATCAATAAGTATCGTCCACTACCAATTATTATATGAATATAAGTAAATTGTAGGTTTCTCACTTCTATCGATATTGGATACTGCTATGATGTTCCCGAGAAGGAAATTCGGTTAAGCATAGGTACTTTTGCAAAACAATGACATATTTTTATGAAATATAGAATGAATGGCGTGTACTTGATAATGACAGAGGATATTACGGTTATTTCAACTATATAAACGTATATTCAATTACTGCAGAGCGGAATATTTCAAATGAGCAACATAAACAGATAAAGGAAACTAAGTCTTCATTAACCGATCGAATATGTAAACCTAATAAAACAGAGTTAATGTGAGATAACCCAGATGCAGTTCTACTCTCGGATCACGAGTTTCAAACAGATAATGGGCGAAGGTAATTATTATGAAATTCGGCGACGTGCAAAACTTGGGATAAAATTATAAATATTATTTTATTGTAAGACATACCGCATGTCACGAATCTATAATATGTTACGCTGTGGTACATAAATTTATTGGCGTTAAACCAAAAACAATATTAATAAGATTTTTCAAAAATAATAAAGAATCATAAAAGAGTTTTCTATATAGTTTTAAATTGATATTACCTAGCTATTTAACTATTTATGTAAATAAATTTAAATTAAATTAAAATTACGAAAAAAAATATTTAATGTAATATTTATGTATTGCAATCATAGGATTTCATAAAATGATTTTAGTTTGATATAATATGTATATATTATATTTGAAAAAAAATAATCCAATATGAGGTATTTTTTTCTATTGTTTTCTAAACGACATAAGAACTGTAACATTGACTTGGGGTGGGGGACCTCTTCTCACTGATTGAAATAAAAATAGTGTAACCAAATAACTATAGTGTCAGCGAATATTATTATTTTTCAAAGCGCCAATACCGTAACTCAATATAGACACTTTCTTTCTTCTTTCCCTCTCTTTCGTGTCAAACCAACTCACCATATTATTTTTCGTTGTATGTCGTTGACGCGCACTTGTTTACCACCCCTCCGCGCTCCCTCTCTCTCGTCAACGACGACGATGGGACCGTCAAATCAAATCTACGCCTATCCATTTAATCTCTTATTTTTCAAACAGTACAAACACACAGAGCCTATCCCTGAAACGCCGCCCCTTAACAGCCCCCCTCCTACCGGTCCTCGTCACCATAAATCGGCCACGAGCCAATCTCCTAGATTGTATAATAACAAGAGTATTTTGTATAGTATAATACTGCAGCGTTGGCGGGCGAAGGTCGCGCGTGCAGTGTTCGTTGCTGTCGTTGTCATAGAGAACACGATGGTAACGGTTTTTCATCGTAATTCACGTCCATATACCGTTTGTTTTATACCCCCGCAGCACTTATAAAACCGAACAATTTTTATCCCCCCACCCTCGAGCTCGACGTCTCACCGTCGACCGTCATCCGACCATATCTCCACGTTTACATTTTAATAACAATAAAGGTTGTCGTCTGCCGGCGTGCACATTTTAATACGTTTAATGCGTGTCCCGGCGACGTTTTCCCGCGATTGTTAACGATAATGGAGCACTGAAAGCATTATTATGTATGTATACATTACCGGCGGAGGTGACAGGTTGGGGAAGTGGGGGGGTGTCGTGATGTTAGGGGCGGTTGTGGGTCCCCGAGATCGAATTTGTCAACTGCCAAAGGCAAAACATTCGATTTACGTATTTACGACCGACACGGTAATGGGATGCCGCCGACGCGTTATTGTCGTCGCTGTCGTCACCGCGATCAACAACTGTAGTTCGCGTATACATGACCGACACGCGCGTATGTTTTTCGATGTTGTCTAGTATACGACAAGGTTAGGTAACGTAACCTATATTGCAGATAGCGTCTGACGACAAAAACATTATACCGCCAAAACGTTCGCGATACAATGTAATAATTTTTCTGATAAATATATGTAATAACAAATAGATCATTCGAAACTTACTGCGATGGTGATTTTTTTCTCACTGTGATGTTATATTATTTACTGTTTACAATATTAATGATTCGTATTGTCTTAATAATATCTACAGAATTGTTCGTATTGAATCTTCGATAATATACAATATATATATATATATAATGTATTTATAGTAGGTACCAATAATATTTAACATAGCTTTTGTAGTTTTGTAACTAGGTACTATCATTTGCAGATAAATAAAAAACAGTTGAAAATTGAAAATTGAGTGTATCATAATGCTACTTCTTTACCAATATTGTCTTCAATTGCCTCGATATATTTTCTCTGTAAAGCTCTCAACTAGTAACGATAAAAACACAATATCAATTTATTAGTTTACTAGATATGTCTAACGTATTTTTGCGAACACTAAGTTATTTAACGAACTAAGTGATTTCCCGTTTGTCAACATGTTGACAATAACTTTCGTTACGCCAAATACAATTTATAGTCGTACTTAGTATAAAGGCTCTTAAGACGCTCATAATCGGATTGAACCTGATAAATTGGCTTTAAACTTAACGATAAGAAAGTGAATTCGGGTATTATAAATCGACGATTTTTTTTTCCAAAAAGAAATCACAATATATTAGTTATGAGTTTTACTTAATTGTTTCTTTTCGTGTATTTTAAATATTATATTTTATTCATTGTTTTATCTACAATCGTAATCCATAATATACACTATTTTTTTACAAAATGCAATTCAAAAAAACATATAAACGAATATATGATAAAAATACCTAGTATGTATTAATTCTAGAATAAAAATTAGTTTTACCTTACAATAATGTTAAAACCTATGCATAATTGTTTATAAATGTTAATATATTAGCAGGTACTTACCCGGCTAAAAATAAAATGTTAGCTTTTTTTTATATCTTAATTTATTATTATTTTCATAGTGTATACTATAGGCAAACCTTAATAACCAAACAATTTTTTGTATTAAATATTATGTATATTCATAAAACTGATATTGAAATATTATTTACTTTAAGTGTTTAACAATGTGTACAATACCAAATCCCGGAACAATGAATACTATTTGTATGAATACAACTTGAAAAACACTTTCGTTTTTAATTAGTAACAAACACTACAAAACATAAGTATTTAAACAAGAAAAACATTCTTAAATTTAAAAAGCTTAGAAATAAACTTCATAAGGCATTATTGTTTTAAAATTTTAAAACTTTCCGTCAAAATTAAAACCATTAATTGTTATAATAATTAAATTATTAATAATTACGTATAGGAATCATATAAAATATATATGAATTTATTTTTCATGCCTTTCTTTTTTAAATTATCTACCTTATTTTTTATAAAATAATTATAACACAATATATCATTGAACATCTAACAGACTATTACATTTATTATTTTATTATTTTCATTAACATAATTTTGGGTATATCAATATCATCGTAACAGCACAAGTTATGCTTAGGTATATAAATAATAAATAAATATTGAATTTGTAAAAATTAAATTTAGCCAATTGTCACTGCTCTGTTGTAAATTATTTTTTTTAACATAACAAAATCCAATAGAAATATAGTGTTCTACAAAAAATATGTGCATAATCTGCTTTAAAATTTATAATTTAATTTATAACCTTTGATACCTTGAAAAATAGGCCTAAACATATAGAATTTCTACTCCTGTCTCTTATTTTTTATAAATTAAATAAATGTAATGAACGAACTAAAAGTACCAAGAAATATATTATTACTGAATTTATGAGGATATTATTCATTACGTTTCTTCTTCTTTGATTTTTTTTCTAATTCGCTTCAGCAGATCGACGCAATACCTTTTGTTTGATTTTATAAGATACGAATACTCATCTATACTTTAAACAAAACTTCGAAGACTTTAATTCAGACAATTTATATTTTTATAAAAGGTTCTGAGCTACCTGGTGTAGTGATGTGGAAATAACATGAACAGGTAATATTCTACCAACGAAGAACTGTAATCGGAATTTCCCTTCCGGCAACCAACCTTCCCAACGGTCTATGATACCCTCCTTTAATTTCAACGATCCACTGACGTAATATGAAACCGGAATTTTGGATTTCATTTCTTATCTAATTTATATAACTTGTTCAAAAATTCCAAGTATTATTCAAATATTGTTTTTCCAGCTTCATTCTTAGCATAAAATCTAGGAAAGTTGTCATTCAATTTTCTTTAAATACAATCAAATGGTCAGAAAAGTTTTATTGCTACATAAACTTTCTCTTGCCCAGTAAAAAAAAAAACAAATATTGAAATTATCCACTGGATTGATATAACTTGAACAAAGTTCAAAACAAACTTCTGACATTCGAACTTTTTCCTTATAACCTAAACTACAATAGTAGATTAACAACCATCTATCGGACGAAACATAACATACACTTTTGTTTTATAATATGCATTATTATAGTTCATATATTAAATCATAAATTATATAAAAATTACACATTTAAATAATGAATTAATTCTCAAAATGTAGTTATTTTAATTTATTTTAATCCGTATGTATATTTCTAAAAATATCAAATAACAAATAGTGTTTTAAAATCTACTTTAAGTGCTTACAAATGTTTAAAATAATTATTTAGGGCAAAAACAAAACACCTTGTAAGCCCCTTCAATTTTTAATCTATACCACAAATTTAATAATATTAAGAAACAAAAAACAAACTCTCTAACAGCTTGTAATAGATAATATATATACAACACTTTTCTTCTTATTTTTTTAAGAAAACATAACGAAATGCAAAAAAAAAAGTTCATTGAGTAAAGGAATAAAAATCCATCATAAAACTTTAATAAAATGTACCTTCTGCGTATCTGTAAAAATGTGAAATTTTCTTTATTAAATAATTTTTGTTGAAAAAAATAAGTAAAGAAGCCAAGTCCGGTTATTATGGTAATTTAATGAAACGTGGCCAAAAAATAATATTAAATGAATCACTTGATATAGCGAATACAGCGTGTTTTGATGCTATTTCAGAGGTACCTTATAAGCTAAAATAATAAAACATCTATCATAATTTTTAGCACCATAACAAAATATTTATTGAAAATAATTATGTCAAAAAATAAATTATAAAAGATAAACAATGTTTAACTTAAAATATGAAAATATGAAGACGTATGGATTGTATAAATGAATAAGTAAACGATGAGAAACTTCGTGTTACATTTTAAATTTTTAGTATTCTTCGTTTCGTATTGTTACTTTGTTATTAGAACCACATTAGTTATAACTTATATCATTATAACATATTAGTATTATTGGCAAGTATTACATTAAGAATGAAAAATAAATAGAACAATTAATTTAAAACTGTATAATTAAAATTATACTTGTACATTAGGATATGGTTGTTGATACATTCATGTGAAATCCATTGAATATAAATACTAATATGACATGAATAATAATAATAATAGAATGAATAATACATATTTTATACTCTGTAAATTGTATGTATATTCTTTGAATTTCGATATAGACTCATTTTCTAAAAATATTTTGATTTAATTAAATTACAAAATTGTAAACTTAATATTACATATGGTTAAAATACCTATATTTTAAAATCATTTTTAATACAACGAGCAGTTAAAATAGAAATCATTACAATATGATCATATTTATGATATAATTTATATTTATTTATAATTTTATAACATTAATTTTAAACGTTCAAAAAAACGTCAATTAGGTAACCACTCTCCACTGTACAGTTTATTGTAGGTAACAAATATACATAGTCATTAAGTAAACACTATACACCGAATATTATGTTAAATTTAATTAAACTATGAACTATTCAATGAATGAAGTTAATTCTGAATGAAGACAACCAACTTTTTGGTTACCAAGGTAACGAAATAATTATTCGATTAAACGATTATTTTAAAAAGTATTAATTAATGGGATTTTCAATTGTTATCTAAAAAATACTTGCAAGATCCAATTTTCTATAAAAACGCTTACTCAAATTTAATGATCAGAGCATTTTTTATTAGCTTCTGAGTTTCAGACACAAAAATCACACATCATTGAACAATAATTCATTCTTTACTTCGCTCAGAATCTAAAATTGAAATGTAAGATTTCGTTTTTTTTATTACGAGTATATTAACAATAAAAATAATATTCATCTTATCATTGCCATTATTCATCAAAAAAATTATTAAAAATATACATTATTATTAAGTTAGTATATTTTATAAATAACAAATTAAATATTTGTTTAATTACTTCTAATTTTAAACCCAAGTAATTTTCCAATAACAAAATGGTTTAAGATTTTTTTAGTTATCATATGATAATTATATTCATTTTGTTTAAATAATATTTTTATTAATATACAAATAATGAATAACTATAAGTATATCTAATGTACCATAAATGGTAATTAATAATGTATTATATAATATATTATATATTATATTATATTGTTTATATCAAATAAACAATTTAAACAACAACAAATATCTTAAAAAGCGGGTAAGTGAGTATCGCTCTGCTATATATTAGGGGGTGGGGTGGACCTCAGACTATGGTAGGTTAAATTTGAATGCTATGATAGGTATCATTGTATACGAAAAACGATTCTGAACGAAGATGATTTGTCAGTTTAGGATATATTATATTTAAATATTGTCATATATTATATTTTGAAACAAATAGTATAGTTACTATATATGTTACTATAGTTACTTTATAGTATCTGTTTATTAATAAAAAAAGTATTTGGCCAACATACGCATAATGAGCGTATGAAATTTAATTTAAATTTTGACATATTTCGTATAAATTCGAACTTTAAGCACTTATAAAAAAAAATTGTGACTAATGATTTCGGATTTTTTTTTTATCACTTTAAGAACAACTTATAAGAAACCTTGTATTAAATTTTCAAGATTTTCTGGCCACTCAAAAAATTTTTATCGGCATTTGAAGAAAAAAAACTTAGAAAAGTCGAAAATTTCAATTTTCTATAAGTAGCTTAAAAATAGTCAAAATATTTGAAAATTTAACTGTAAAGAGATAACCATAATATAAACATTTGGTGAAAATTTCAAGTATTTACAATGATTGGTTTTTGAGTTACAGCGAAATCAAAAAATCGATTTTGTCGAAAAGTGGTTTTTCATAAAATTGCCATTTTTCTGTCACTTTTTTTTTGTTTTTCTCGATTTTTTTGAAAACTATTTGAAAATGTTTACTTTTAACCCCCCAAAGTACCAACTAGATGAATTTTCCTATTCAAAGAAATAAAAAATCGGAGCATTATTACTGCTCCAAATGTTGTCGTCAGACACACACAAAAAAAAAACACACATCATGGTAAAAGCAATACATTCTTCACTCCGTTCAGAATCTAAAATATAGTACTGATTATTAAATCAAATAAAAATAAAATAAATATGAAACTTAATATCATATATTATAAATAAGTTTTATGGTCTGTAAACAATATTGTTTTATCTAATAGTATAAATGTTCAAACAGTTTACCGTTAACTACCAAACAATGAACAATAAGTGGATGAAGAAACCCCATTATTGTATTTTCAATGCTTTGAGGTGGAACTATATTTATCGTAGTATTGTACAACTGCCATAATTCCGGAATTATGTTAGAACAAAATAAAATGTCTCGACATTACTTCACCTTATAATATTATGGTTCAATTACAAAAAATATTAAAATTCTTTGAAGTTTTACTATTACGTACGTAATAAGTATTATAAAATAAAATATGCCATCAGAGTTTATTTAGTTTTTTAAGAAAAGGATAATTATACAAACTTCATACATTTTATGTATAATACGTATATAATCTGTTTTTATTTTTTGATAACATATGTAACAAAATTTGTGTTAAGTGTCTGACGCCAAAGAAAGTTATTTTTTGTTTTAAATAATTTTAAAACTATTAATATTTTTCGCGTTGTAAATCTAAAACCGAAACAAATTAATAAAATATTTAAGTTATTTCAGAATTACAAGCTTCAATGGATTATATCTTTATTACAGCTTTTAAAAACAATTCGATGTCATTTTAAATATTTTTTATTTTATGAAAATTCAAAGTTTGTAGGTAAAACTTTTTCAATAAAAATAAAATAATAAACATTTTATTTACTTACATAAAGTGACCAAACCGCTAACAGAATACCTAACAGCTGTTTAAAGAAGTTTAAATATCAATTATAAAATCCTTAATACAACAAAAATAATTTTACGTTGGAATTTATTGTTATGTAGAATTTGTATAAAAAAATATTTACATTGCTATAAAATTATTAAAATGTTGAAACATGATAATATAAATATGACACATTTTAAAGTTATGCGTGAAGATAAAATTAAAAAATATGTTAAACAAATAATGCACACCGGTCAAAAGTTATAATATCAAGATAAATGATACGACAATTTTAAACAAAATCTTTCTGACTATACTCACTGTACAGCAATTCAACTAAAAAATTTTCAAACAATTGCATCAGACTTTTCCAATATTCTACTACTCGTTTATAAAAAAAAACGACGTCTTTAACGAGCTGGTAATTTACGGTACACGCATAAAAATTTTAAATTAAAACAATTTAATTTACCAGATAATATCAGCGTTGTTTACTTTAATATTGATTTTAACATCCTGTGATGGAAAAAAAACAGTCATCTTTATACTGACTTGCACTTTATAATTGTTGTTCATTGTATAAACATTTAAGTTGTAGAGTAAAGTCTGTGGACGTTTAGTAATATTTATAATACATTATTTTATATAAAGTGAAACGATTCGGGCGCGCGACTGGGTTATTTATGGGCAGGGTCTTCTTGTTAGAGGTTATTTCATATTTGCCGTCGACCGGCAATGTTGGTGGTCGATGGTCACAACGGCCCGCTCTGTCTGTTTATTTATACGCACCACGGCGCAACGGGATAAAAGTCACGCGAACACTTCAAAACCGCAAATAAATATCTCCTTTACCATATCTTTATTAATCGTAACAATCGATACAAACTAACTGTTTTAATTTCGTAGGTTTGTAGCATACGAATTCGTTATTAATATACCAGTGTCGATTAATAATTTTGATCGGTCTGAATTTTGAATATCAAATATAAATTTATTATTAAGATTTATAAAATATTATATTTGTAGATATATAAAACTAACATGCCATATGTATTATTAAAATCAATGTTTAGTGATTCTTTTAAAATTATGATTAATACTATATTCAGTATCTAAGATGTCCAGCTATTCTGAATTAGTTATATGAAACCTGTTACGTACGTTTCCCCAGCCCCCCACATATCAATTTTCGCAATTTTTTTTTGACATTGTTTAGTACGTCATTTGTTTGTATTTGTTTAACTATCCCCAAAATTTGTTTGATGTCGGTTCACCTTGGAAAATCGATTTTCCATGTGTGGGGCTAGAGAAACGTACATAACAGGTTTACAAATAAATGACGTACTAAACATTAACAAAAAAAAATTTGCATTAATTGATATGTGGGGGGTTGGGGAAACGTACGTCTGTTTCTTTTACTAAACGTATTTTTAATTTTAAGTATTGATTTTAATTTTAATTGTAAATATGAATTATCTTGTATCCCGATAAAATGTTATTTTTTATTTGATTATAATAATCGTAGGTATTGAACCCGTAACACTATACACTAAGTACATATTATTACAAAAAAAATAAAAAAATAATGTAATTTTCCTTTTCCTAAACATTTGAAATACCCTTTTACTTTATAGCTCATAAAAAAAGATTATATCACTAGCAAATTAAATGGGCTTTATTAGTACACATTTATTTAAAAAAATACATATGTTAATAATATTAAAACCCAAAATATAATTAAATTAAATAAGATTTATTAATTGCATGTATCATAAATCCAATAACTGTATAACGTTTAAACTTTTAAAGTAATTTGATATTTTGTCATTTTAACTCCTCCTATATACACAATATAATTTTTTTGTTATCTATTATGAAGCAACTTGAAAAATTTACTTAAATATATGTAAATAAAATATGACATTATGCTTATACCTATAAAATATAATATACAGAATATTAGAATATTATCGTAATTGATTTGCCCAGTTTAATTAAAATAAAATGTTAATTTAAAATGTGATATATTTAACACATCATTTCAATATATGTATGGATCAAAATCCAAAATTGAACATTTGAACATACAAAAACTAATTACAAGCAAAATTAAAAATATACCACATTTTACTTTCAGAATAAGTCAATTTACTGATCCAGAGGATGATATATTTATTTATTAAAGAACAATTTACTATGTTACGTTTAAAATTAAAAACAATATACTGATTTATTATACAACGTACCTATTGGCTCTAACTATACAATAACAATTTATAGATATTTAATTAGATAGTAAAATTATTTCATATTACTATGGATTGAACAACACTTAAACGAATTACGTGAATGGTAACATTTGCACGTACCATCCTCGCTGTAGGTCATCGAACAAATTATAAACACAATTTAACATTGATGTTTGATTGAAATTTGCCTACAAGCCACGACTATGCCGTGTTCTGCATGCGGGAGAGCCATTTCCAACATTATCCCTTCAATAACGATTTTATCTACATTATAACAATATCGTCGAAATCTACATACAACCCAAATGAGAGTATTCATTAAACATCTCCCCTCTTCCTGTACCGCTTTTAATCCAGTTTGTTATTGTACCTAACAGACATGTGGGTACAGTATTTATTTTGGACCCGCTGAATATGCAAATGATACATCTGAAAATGGACATTAATATGGTACACGCGAAATGTAACTGGTGTATTGGTGAAAGGTATGCAATACAGGATACTATAACGCCATCATCATTCCTCTCTCACCCCGTTACATAATGTTAATTTTTACCACCGTACAGCCACCTATATCGATTCTCAAAAGCTTCCTTCAAATACCTCATGAGGGGGCAAATAAACCTACCATCCAACACTGGTACAAAAATTACATTCATTTAACAACAATATTAATAGTTATTTAATACATAAATAATCTTGATATAGCGTATTATTGACAATTACGTAGGTTATGAGATTTTTACAAAATACGGCTACATATCATAAAATATTGAATAACTAATATTTTTGTTTTTATATGGCTATTTATTGATGTCCGATTACTGTTTTGAATGTATATATAAATTTAAACATTAATTATGTATTATAGGTACTGTACATTAGGTATTTTATGAAAATAAAAATAAAATTGTATTCACAATTATTATGATTTTAACGTTAATATTGCATTTATCTCAAAATATAATTAACTACCTACTAATAATATTATCTTGAAAATAATATGTATACAATATTATGAAATAATAAGATGATTCTTTCAATTTTTATAAAGTAACAAAAAATTGTAAATAATATACTATAATTATGATGAGAAAACTTAGTATTATGTGTTAGGTATAATTGTCAGTAATAATTCTATCTTTTCCTAATTAAAATAATGTTACCATGGTATTATTTTAGTTTTTATTGTCGACACGGATGTAGCAGATTTGCCTACATAAAGCGCCGTTTTGTAATTTAAACAAACATATATAAATTACAAAACATAAGTCCGCCTTTCTCCTACTAAGAATTCTTACGAATAAAAGAATGATTTAAATTTATATTTTTTTATTATATTCATGAGAATTTTCTTCATTATTAATATCAAACGCTTTATGATAATATTAACATGCTTTGTATAACATTTTAACTTTGTATTCATAATTTAATTGGAACAAACAATATCAGTATTTTTAAAACGTAAGAATATTTTCTGTAGAGTTTTATGTTTTGTATCTTTTGTACACTTATCGCATTAAAATATTATTCATATTATGTCTACTAATATACGTTTGACAGTGCTTGCACTATGGTACTATTTTTTACAAAAAATTCGATTTATAATACCTAGTGACTTAATAGCTTATAGTCGTATTATTATTATTATTATTCTCTTGTATAATATAGGCCTATTCATTATTCTCATTTTCTAGGTAGCATATTATTTTTCTTTATTTGTGTACCTATTAGTTATATAACGATGCACATTGTAATGTAATTTGTGTAAATGTTGTTTAATTGATTCTAATAAAAATTTAATCTACTATTTTAAATTAAATGTGTATTCAATTTTATAAACAATATTTATGACATTATTCCATGTAATCTATTTTAAGTACTTTTATTTTATTTCAGAATTTAAAATCATTTGTAATATAATTTAATGATGGATTATGTCCGTTATTGCACCCAGTTCTTCACATATTTGTTTCGTGTTTATTTGACACATTATATTGTATTGTATTATATTATATTACAAACACATAAAAAAACTTTATGGAATTTATATTATTAATCGACTTATCGTCCATCAGAGGTTTATCTAAAAATAATTTGAATTAACCTTCTAAATAATGTACGCCTTAAATTTAAATATTTAAAGTTTAATATAGCTTTATATTCAAAATAAATTATTCTATATTGAAACCTAAATTGAATTTAAATTGAATTGGCATATTAGTGAAATTAATAATACCTTAGTAGAAAAATAGTAAATGATTAATATTTTTTTTTTAAATCATAACCATTTTATGTGTACTGCTAAATAGTTTTAAATATCTAGTAATATGCAGATATAGTACAGATTGTTATAATTTTATTAAACTAAAACGAAAAATCCACAAAGGAAATCATTTCATCGTATAGTTTAAAGTTTTTGTTAACAATGAAAACATTTTGTGCAACAAAGAAATAAAAAAAAAAAAATTCCAAACTTTTGTTCATTTTTTTTTCTTACTATTATTAAAATCAGATTCTTTTCATTTGTTGATAAAAATATGTTATCCAAAAATAATGCACTCATGACCCATGTTTATATAATATAGAGTGTACCTCAAAATAATAAACAATTCTAATATAAAAGAAGTAAGTAACTAAAACTCGAATCTACTAACTAGGCTAAATAAAAAAAATTCTTGTAAGATAATATTTCTATATTTATGAATATTAATTAAGTTAACTTAGAAAATAAATTGAATAAAATAATATAAATTTGTGAGTATTAGTAAATTTCATCTTTTAAAACTAAAATTATTTTAGCTTGGACACATTTAAAATGTCACAAAATTAGTTTTTGCATTTTAAAAATATACCAGTTTTATAAACACTATAGGTAACCTACTACGTACATAATATGTCTTGGTTATAATTTGTCTGTGACTTTCTTTGTTAGTAATGTGAAAAGTACCAACTTAAGATTTACCAGTTAACTATGTTAATAATAAGAATAACTATTATTCTAACAAATAAATACACTGAAAATAATTGTTTTAGATGAAATATATATAATAATGATGAAAAATTCTCTAACCTTGATAAGTGAAAAAAGTAAATAAATAATTTTAAAACTTACCTTATTCATTTAGACTTTATAACAATTGATCAATTACTGTGAACTACTACTGAATTGAGATCTTGTAAATGACAACTTACCTATAAAATAAATAAAATAATCAGTTACAGTAGTTACACAATAAATTGATAAATAATAGAAGATTATGATATTATAATGATTTTAGTAAATCGTTAATACTATTTTTTATTTTAAAAAAAACATGTACAATTTGAATAAAGTTTCTATTATGTAGATATACAATATCTACAATAATTAGATATTGTACATCTACTCTACATATATATATATATATATATATATATATAAACTAAATACTGTTTGTTGATAACTTAATAACGAATGGGCCAATTGGGCTAATTTTTTTTCAATGTTCATAATAGTTCAAATAAAATTTTTATAAAAAGAAAAATTGGTACGTCAAATATTTGATACAGAATTGTTATACTATTGTTTAGACAAAACAACGTTTACCGGTCCAGCTAAGTTGAATATACAATAATAATAATATTATATTGTGTATAATAATTAAGTATTCATTACCTATGTATGAACGTTCTCTACATGAAACTTTTGTGGCATTTTTATTGCACAACTCTAATACAAATTATTGATATCGTAATAAAATACGTAACTACGAGAATAAAAGGATGAACAAGATGCAAAAACTAGAGATTTTCTTTAGTTTATTCATCTTCTTTGTTCGCATCAACACAAGAGAGTAGTGATAACAAATATAAATGCAAGTATAAAATATATATATATACTCTGATCATTACTTGACAGAAAAAAATTCAAATAAAAAACATTATTATAAAATCAATTTGACATTCTTTACTCGGGATCTAAACCCGTTCTTTAATACCTCGTAATTTAACCGTATAAAAACTACAAATATACTTAAAAAATATCTTACAATGTTACAAAAACTTAATTTTTATTAAATAGGCATCTGGGTGATTTACAGTACCAATCACCACAATAAAGGTCTATCTCATATAAAATGATTAGAACATCTAACGCTACTTCTATGAATAGAAAGTAATCATATAAACTACAGGTTTATTATTCATAAGGACTGTTTACTACTCAATGGACAATGTTAATTGTTTTTGGTCATTTTACATAATAATAATCGCGTATATTAATGTCAGAAATAAATGAATATTCACAAATTTCAAATTTGTTAAATATATTGATGAAGGATTAAGTCACTAATCGTGTTCTCTTATTATACTACTAAAGACTTATAGGTTTGTTTAATAACTTATTTGTATAATTATTATTTACCATAACACCTTATGCTATCAAGAAATAATTATAGTAAAACGATATGTGTCAGATTCTTCAGGCTGCTGTTTATAGTTTATTAAAATTTAAATAGGATTAAGATTTAAGCATATTAGGTAAACATTACATTCTTTAACCAATAGATCAAAATTATTTAGACAGTTTAACTCAATGTGAACAAATTTCTTTTATAAATAAAAATAATAATAAAATGATTTAGTTCTAACCATTTTATATTAAATACATTTTAAAAATATTGAATCATTAATTATACGTTTATTAGAAAAGTAATCACACAATTAAATAATTTTTCCAATATTTACCTCGTGAAATTAACTATATTATTTTTTTATAATTAAGTACTAAGTTTGTAAATTAAAAATAGTTATAATTTATTAATCACTGTATAAAATACATTAATTAAATATAAATATATGATTACACTATACCGTATACATTTTATAAAATAACTTTTTACCGTAACAAATAGTAAATATAATAACCATACATATAATAATATTTTAATAATAATATTTATAATTAATAAATAAATATATATATATTAATATATATTTATATTTAATAATATTTATTTTATAATATTTTAATATACAACCTATATCCATTTCAAAAAAAAAATCGATAAAAATCATTAATTTATAATTATAATGATAAAATATTGAACAATTTTTAAAACGTATTACATTCTATTAAGGTTATCTTCAATAAATATTAAGCATCATAAAGAAATAAAAAATGTTGAAGTGTGAAGAGTATATTATACAATATCAATCTTTTGAGATACACGCCGCTTTACCTGTCACGCTTAATGAAAATAACCTCTACGAAAAAACCATTTAATCACTCGTGGTACATTATGAAACGATTTTGTTCAAAAATTCTTAAGGACCTCGTGTAATATACTTACCTTGAAATAAGTCAAAATAGAGTGACTTTTCATCTCATTTTTAATTGAATCTATTAATTTTTCTCTATGATTACAGTATATACATTTTTAATTGTACTACTTTTTTATTTAACCAATTTATTTTTTTTATCTTTTTTTTAGAACAAGACTTATTTTAGATCAACAATTAATAGAACAATAATATTTTCAAATAATTTAAGAATTTAATATGGACACATATTATTTATGATTAATTATACATTTTACAAAATCTTTTGGTTACGTCATTAGATATTACACACAAATATATTATATCACATATTAATTTAAGAAATATTAAAATAACTAAAAAAATGTTATTATTATTATTATTATTATTTGCAACTACATTTTAAAAAATTCTCTAACACTATACATAATAGTAAACTAAGCTTCACTAAAATTCGTTTTCTGAATACCTTAAAATCTAAATAAATTATACGATACGAATTTAGTACTCTAAAAGAAACAAGCGAATATGGGTGCATTTTACCTATTCAACTATTATGAAGTTAACTTATTCGTTTTGTCCATATCCATTTATTTTGAATCAAGACACGTCATATCAAAACATTGAACGTTGTTCTACGGCCGATGACCGATCACCCTATAACCTCCTCCCTTTCCTACATCTATCATCGGTTTCATGAACAATCACATAAAAGAAGTTAGGCGTAGAAAAAATTGCAAACCTTTTTTAAAAGCATTATGCCTTTGGGGGTGTCGTTTATCACTAGTAATAAGGTGTTTTCTCAGAAAACATAATAACGTTAATACGGATAGACTTGGTTAAAAAAAACCTAAAACTAAAACAGAAAGAAACACTACTACGTTTTAGGACCATTTTATTATCGCTTCTGTGGAATAAAAAGTATAAAGTTTCTAAGGGTGGAAGCTTTATTGTGAGAGCTTAAAACGATACTCATGACATACAGCGAGATCTTTGTCTAAGAGTAAGAATCCTAAAATAAATCGGAACGTGTGTTGCATTTAGATGATTCAGCATTACACGTAAAAATGTGTTCATGGGCAGGAGAAAAATAGTAATCCTATTTTGAATACAGTTGTAATAAAATTAATTAATTTATTAACTTAACCGGACATAATTAATAACTAGTAATAAATAAATTAGTTAAAAATATTTATACAAATTTTTAATCAATAAATATTTTATAGCAATATTATATATTAATAAATATTATAAAAAAATATAAAATGATTTTAGAACCAACGTTATTTTTAAAATATTGCCGTTCTATATTTAATTTCTTTTCCGTTTCAGTGATTCGATAGACCCGTTCAAATGCAACCAATACCCACCTTACACTATTCCTTATATTCAGCCAAGAAATCCTTAACTCTATTTTATTCTCTACCAAATCTAAAATGGCCCTATTAGATACAGTTTAACTGCTATTATAGTATAATCCATATATATATACGGCTATACATACTTTCTTATTGTATGGCATTCCATTATTTATTTATACATATATATATATATATATATATATTTAAGGAGAAAATGAGAAATAGGCAAACGGAATCTTTCATGAAGATATTACGGTTGGCCGACTTAGCATTGGACGGTATCATTGTCATTTGTGATCATGCCAGAATTGTAACACCGTGCACGTTTAGCAAATAAACATGCCGCCCACTGCTGGAATAGAACACTTTCAAAAATAGTAATTCATAACATTACAATTTTGATTTTAAAAAAATAACTAAATATAAGTTCAAATTATATTAAAATAGGTATTCAAGATTTGACAGTAAACAAATCAATAAAATTCAAAATTTTTATTTCTAAGAAACTCTTTAGTAATTTTACATATAAAAATTCTATATTTTATCGACAACATTCTACAATAATAAAACTGAAATAAACTTATTTTAAGTCATATTTTATCGTGTTAAAATTGTGTATTCAAATCATTATAATAGCCTCTCTAAAGCAAGAAAATAATATAAATTTAATACTCAAAATTAAAATAATGTTTTTAATGTTTTTATACATAAAAACATCAATGAATACGGTTATTGAAAATTGATCAAATAAAAATACCACATTAAACAATTTATTACAAATACTTGGCTGCATAAATGTTTGAAAAAAATGCAATGTGTACTTCTATCAGATAAACGTTTTGAAAAACAACAAAAAGAATGAAACGTATTCAACTTTAGTAACGAATCAACTATACGGTTTTTCGTGTTTCAACTGAAGAATAAAGAAAAAAGAACACACGGTAGGAATAAAAGATATATTTGTCTGTTTCAATTGTTCAAACAAGTACTGTGTACGTTTTTATTTTTTTCATTTTTTTTCTGCGTTTTATTCTTCGTTTTACTTTTATTGCCTAACCTTAAAGTGGTATAATCCAAAACTAATGTTGGGTATATTATAAACTTTATAACTGTTGCGCGATAACGGTTTACGGTGAATTATCAATTTTAATATTATTCATCAAAAATTTCAAACTATATAGGTAACTTGATAGAACTTTATTGAAATTCAAAAATGTATTTATTTACAAATATTATTTACATTGTTAATTATTACTACTTATAATAATTGTATTTTTGATGCTATTGCTATAATTATGTTTATTACTGTTATTACCAAGGTTATTAACATTAATTCTAAGACTAATAAAATATTTTTATTTTCTTTAATAACAATTCATGTAGATATAATAATATCCAATTTACGCTATTCGACATTTTATTTATAATGTTATTATATTTGTTTTGTTTTTACATGTACAATGTAAACAATATAAATTAATGTAACACTAATGACCAAGCTGTCACAAGGGATATAATCAATAAAAAAAATAAAAATATAAATATATGAATATTGAATATAATATAAATCATGTTTATTATTTGAATTGACTCTAATAACATTTAATTAAATATCTATATATATATATTTAATATTAAGATTTTTGAACACTGATTACCTACTCATAAAATATATTTTATACAAAATATCTCATTTATTTCATATATATTTTTAAAATTTGTAATGCTAATAAAAATAAGATTTCATGTGGGTTAGTCTACTAACGTAAATTCTATTTTTCGTTAAGTTCAATTATCACACTATGTATCTGTGTATATTAAAAAATAGACTTAATATTATCAAACAAAAGTTAATGCGACAAAAATTATGTATGAATACACATTTTTAAAATATTTAATTAATATTAAATACTCAACATAACAATAGTAAGTTCTATATAATAATACACATCGAATAATTAATTAGCAAATTTAAGATCTTAGAGTTTTTAAGATTTTTAGTATCTTGGACATATAAACAATTTGTAATAATTTTTATTATATATAATTATTAATACATTAATATTTTATCAAATTTAAGTCGCTAAACTTTAAATTATATACATATATTATCAAACGAATAAATAAACATTTCATTTATTGCTTAATATAAAAAATATATTTAAGAAAAATACTGCTATATAATATTAGATTTGATTTTAACACTGTATATTTCTATGATTAATTAAAAGTTCTAAAATAATGCAAATAGTTTTGATTCCCTCTGGAAATCGAACTCTGATCTCACAGATTTCTTGTGAGGTCGTTGTTTTTGTTTCCAATTTCCAATTTATAGATGGGTCGTATTAAACTTTCGGAGCATTCATTTTAGCCAAAAAAAAGCGATCACGTACAAACAAAAAAACATTGTCATTGTAAAACCAATGCAGGTTCTATCTGATTCTGAATATTATATTTTACAGTAACGCGCATGTATAATTCTTTCGAAATAAGGAAACTATAGAATATCGAGATGTTTATAAAAAAAAGTTATTTCATACGCACATTTAAACGCTAATGACAAAATATTACCCTATGTAGTATATCACTTGGATCCAAATAAAAAACATTACTTGATAATTTTTATTTTTAAAAAGTAAAATTTGTATACACTCAATTTTCCAATGATTAAATAAGAAATTATGTTAAAAATCCATACAACATATTATATAAACTTTTATAAACAATTTAATATAATATTTATTATGACATCGTATTAAATATTTCAGATATACAAAAACTATTTAAACCACAAAATATAATTTTTTTAGTAAGATTTGTAAAAAATATATATACGAGTTTAAAATATATAAAATAAAATTCATTGGGTAACATTATCATGAATGTTCAGGCCCATACAATGGAAAAAATTATAATGCAGAGATATCCTTTAAAATATTATATTATTTACAAAGAGAACAAAAATACAAGAAAACCAAGTGTTTATTGTAAATTTAGAAGTTTAAATAAAGTTCAACAAGATTTCTCTAGTGGAAAAAAATAAGTAATAACTATTAAAATGTACAATTTATGCACGGATCTACTAAATATAATAAATACGGTGGTACCAAAATAACATTTTATTATTATACTTCTTCAATATTAAATTTTTTAAATATTAAATTATCGTAAACGACCGATATTTCAAACTTTCTCCGCCATACTATGTGTATATGGATAATCAACATAGGTGATAGTGTAGGTATATTTATAATAGAGGAAATCCAAAACTAGAAATAGAATAAAATGGAGGTGAATCGACGAGTAAAAGAAAAATCGAGTGAATACAAAATTAGTCCGTATGCCGGAATAAAGCTACTCATGTTTTCCTAATGAGCTGAAACGATGGCGAAATAAGCTTAACCAATTGCCAGCAGCAGTGAAGAAAACCAAATCATCCATGCGGATATAGTTTGGGTACATATTGTAGCGCGTTAGTCCCTGTAAGAGAAAATATATGTCTGAGAGAAAGGGAGAGAGAAACGGATAAAAGAAAATACGAGAATGGTAATAACGCAACCACGAGCGCCAGAAACGATAAGTGAAGATATACCAACACATGGTAGTGCAAAACAGAAGAAAAATTTACGTTTATAAATTGGCCAAAGAATCATTCAACCAATATAATGTAAGGCATACCTCGCCCTCACCCATAAGAAAAAAAAATGCTTGACAAAATACATTTTTTAAATCTATAATCGTTACAATATAATCTGTATTGCATTTAGTTCAAAAGAAAAATATTATTATTAACATCTCTATTCAAGATTGTACTTTCTAATTTTAATATTAAATAATAACTTGATAGTTATATATATAAGAAATTTGTATTAATTTAAATGTTAAATTAAATATAACATAAATGCAATTTTAACAAAAATTCCTGTGTAATAGACTTATTTGTTAAACTTTTCAAACTATAGAGCATACACTTTTTTCATTAACAATTTTTAAATTCAGAAATTAAAATATATCATTTAATTATATGACATTTTATTTTATAGTTTAAGATTAGAATTACTTATTTTTGATAATAACTAACATAACTGACAACTGTAATTTAGATTATTAGAGAAATAACGAATATATTAGTCTTACAAATTATACCTATAACGTATATTTAATACTTTTCGAACATCAGGAACTATTTTAATGTGCTAATTAAATTTAAAACTAACAGATAATACTTTTAAAGTGGTTTTTGGAACTGTCTAATATTTTTCCGGAGAATTTAAAAACACTGTTCCAACAATAATCCAACTCAATCCTTAAATACGAATGTTATATGAATCATTAAATATTACTACGTTAATTATATTTATATATCTTATATTATAAAATCTAAAAATAATTTTAAGTTTTAACTTAATTTCCTGAAAACGATAAGACATAATATTAAACTGTAAATATTAATATTTTGAACTCTTGTTGAATTTTGAATTGAAAGCCTCAGGGTGACAAACCCAAGCGCGTGTGTACATTTAGTACGTGTCAACAAGTAAGAAGAAGAGGGTATTTACTTTTCCGTCCCGCGACAAGGGAGATCGTGTTTGCTTCAGAGGTCTGGAGAATATTTACTTTTGAGAGAAAGATGCACAACGAGTAAAAGAAGACAGAGAAAGTTGCTATTTCAAAAAAAAACACAACATAATATATTATATGCGAAGCTACACTATAAAACTTTTAAGGAAAAAGATGATCATTAGATAGTTATAATGTCTGTAAGTAATGAAGAAACAGTAAATATAGCATCCATTGGTAAAATTTTACGAAAAAAACCGTAATACATTTTCACTTACAATTTTATAGATCCACTTCTTTGTAAATATATCAACATATTTATTTTTGATGAATCCAAAAATGTGAGTAACCTATCATTTCAACAAAAGTATTATAAAACGAACGTAATAACATAATATTATAATGTAAGTACCTACACTATTTGAAAACATTTTTGTTTTCAAAATTAATAGTTTGATTACACCAATCTATTATACTCTTAATACTCATAACTGTATTATTACGCCATAAATTGTTTTTACATATCATATATATGCCAGGTTCTATAATAAAATGAAGGAAATTAATTACGATATCCAATCAATTTGTCTTACCCGAGAAATGGAGTATTGAATATTTTGGTATTGAACCTATATACCAGGTAATAAAAAGGAACAATAGGTATGTAGTCAGAAGATGTATTTGATGTTAGGTTAGGTAATCGTATGTTAACCATCGGATAGAATTTTAAAAACGTATTTCGCAACCCGGTGAAATGTGATTGTATAACACCAAAAATGGTTATCGAACTTATTGCTTATATTACCCATTTATTAAAACAATATACCTATAAATAATAATTAAAATTCAATGGTAGCTGCTACCAGAAATAAAATGTTATTCTTAGATGTACCAATATTAATATTACTAACGCTATTACAACCAAGAACCTCAGTTAATTTGTATGGTTTATTTTAGTTATAATATGGGCATATGGTATATGAGTATTTATAAATTAAGTACCTAAATATAGGCCATATTTTCATCATAAAGTTTCTAAAATGTAAATATTACAACTAGGGCTGTAAATTTGTAGGAAAATGCAGTTTTTTTTTTCGGTAATTGTGAAACGAAGCTATATAAGTACATAATTTGAATTATCTAAGAACAAATCCATTTATGAAACATTTATTTTGCATTTTTGTCGTTTTTAATTCTTTAGGTCATTTTTTGCCTTTTTAGGTCATATTTAACTTTTTAATTCATGTTCTAATATTTTTAATTAAATTCCGTCAGTTAACATCTTTGAAAACCTTTTAAAACAAATTTTAAAAAAAAAATTAGACAAATTTTCAGTTGAATAACATTATTAATCAACTTCAAAATCAAAATTCAAATTTAAACTTTTTTATAATTTATTTTTTTTATTAAATAAATAAATGTTTATGCATATAATACACTAATATCAATATAAATATAAAAATTAAATTAAAAATCATCATAAGTGCATATTTTATACTATATTATTTTTTGGAATTTTAAATGCATTTTTATATTTTAAGTGCATATTTTATTGCATTTTTGACATTGTAAATACATTTTTTAAGGTTTTTTAGCGCATTAAATTCACAGCCCTACTTATATAACTGTACGAGATGACATCTAAACATGAAATATACGTAACTACTTTATGTAGCGGGGCCGCGGGGTTGATTCGGCTGCACCTACCACAGTTTTGTAATCATATAATGGTAAAAACAGAAAATTGTATTTAATTTAAATTTGCACGTATTAAAATTATATAATATGAAACTTTATTTTTGTAATATAATGCATAATAATATGGTACCTATTTATAGTGTTATTTACTAAGTGTGTATTTATAAACTATGTAAAACATTTAATACAATAATTAGATATGGTATAAAACTTACAAAATTTCAATATAAAATATATTTGTGTAATAATAAAATTTCAAATCCCAGATCATGTTTTAACTATCAAAATAATTAATGTAAAAAACAATTTACTTTTTATTTAAAATATCGTGATTCGTGATGAATAAGCGTACTTTAAAAGGTACTTTTCAATCTACTACAAGTATACATGTATATAAAAAAAGTTATTTCGTTAATGTTTACATAGCATAATTTTTTGTGATTATCATTTACTTCAAAACCAGATGTTTGGATAATTTTAATCCAAGAACAAAAATAAATGCCTGTGTCCATCAATAGGTCCACCTAACCCCACAATACATGTGTTTGTACGGATATATAATATTATAATACATATTGATGGACTTATGCATATATTTGTAATCATAAATATAGGATTAAGAGGATATTGTACCAACTTTCCTTTTGTTATCTTGTCTCTCACATGTTAAACACGGCAAAAACACGTTCATGCAGATCGATCATAAAAGGTTGACTTTAAATTTTAAAACGTTTTCCCAGTTCATCATAATATACATTTTCGTATATATTTATATATATATATATATATATATACAACAAAGGCATGTTCACCCCCATTTTTATTTAATATTGAATTTAGTTAGATTCTGATTTTTTGAATGTTTAGATGAATACTTGATCCAAATTTTCAAATTTTTGAGACTTGTATTACTTAAGAAAGGTTTTATTATGATACAAACTTCTATTTATAAAATTAAAACCCACTATTATTTATTGAAAATAATTTGAGAGGTATTTTTCATAAAAATCAAAAGGTACCTAGCTAATTCAAAAATTCAATAAATAAGTAGTTTTTCAGTTATTAAAATGATTATACTAAATAAACATAAATTAAATGTAGTATCGGATGTACTAATTATTATACTCGAGTCATTTTTACAAATTATAAATGTTTATAGATTAATATAAATTTTCCTTCGTGTTTTTCAAACCTATTATCATGGAGCTATTATCCTCAAATCTCAATTCACAATTTTAAATAACTTAAAAACTACAAATTCAGTTTTTTTTTTTTTTGATATATCAATATTTTAAAAAAAAGTTATCCGTAGCTAACTTACGTTAAACAATAAATGGGGTATTCTTATTTGAAAGAGAAACGTTTACAATACAACGTTACAATACTACGTTTACATACAACAAGTATATACTGCTTGCATATTAATACTGAATCTTATATTAATTTGTTTATTTTAAATAATAATAGTTAAATATCATTAAAAATCTATTTTTAAATTTTTATATTAATTAATATAAAACAATCATTTTTAATTTTTTTTTTTTTTTATACAATATAAAATTTAACTTTCCATTAATTTATAATTAATTTGTATAAACGTAATTTTATTAGATTACACGTGTTATTCATAAATATAAAGAAAAATACTTTGTAACATAATTATCCAAGCCATTTTTAAAAAATGTATAAACTGTAATTTATTATCAAAACTGAGAATCAAAATATTTTGGTATTCTATTATTAAAAATTTTTTAAAAATAATAATCAACGAATAAACATTTTTCTTGGCTAGCTATCAACACATTATGCAATAAACTCAAAACTTTACAACTACACATTTTATAATACAATCCCATTTTCAATCATATAGTAAGTCAGATAGTAGAAAATGGACCACATAACAATAAGATGTTATCACTCAAGACACAATTAACCATAGGTATATTCTGAATTAAAACAATTGTCATCAAATTTTTATTATATCTTCTGATTACCAATAACATAATCACAAAGGAATAAAATTTTAACTAAATTTAATAAAAGAATTTTCATTCTACGTAGATGCAGAATTATCGAAACTTTTATTAACTGAACTAAATTATTTCTATAAATAAAAATGTATACATCTTTAATCTTATGATTAATTATTTAATATATTTATATATTATTTATTTTTAAAGAAATACCAATAAAAATTAATATACACACATATATATTATATATATATCGAATACATACCTAAACATTTTTATAATGGTAAAATATTTTTTAGTACTCATATAACATTTTTAATAATCATAAAATTCATAATAATATAATTAGTGTGACCAAGTGTATACAGTCGCAATATTATTATCACTTCAAAACTAAGTACAAGACGATTCAACTGTTGAAAAAGCCAACTTCTAAAGATTAAAGATAAATAATAATAATAATAAAATCAACAAAAAGCTGATAAAAACTATAAACATTAATTAAAATTGAAATAATAAATAAGCTTCATCTAAAGTAGGATGGTACCTAGTAAAATAATTAAAAAATATATTATTTTATATAAAGCGGTTCTTTCAGCACCCTTCTTATTATAATAACATAGACAACATTTGAAAAACTTTTGCTTTATAAAAATGGTGGTCCTACAATTCAATTATATAGATATTTTCTGAAATTAATATGTTTACCAATCGCTTTACATTTTACTTCTAATACTAGAAAGAGGTAGTGTTTAATTTAACTGTTAAGATAAAATCTCAAAATGAAAAATACTATATAAGTATTTCTTATACTTGATAATATATATTATAACGTATAAAATATATCATTAGCAAACATATTTAAATTAAATAAAAAAGCAGATATAACAGTTATATTGCTATAGTTAATTTATAAGAAATTCTTACTTCTTAGATTATTATTTTGTATAATTCAAATAATTGTTACAACTATCTTTTTTATTGAATTCTTACGTAGTTGTATATTAGATTATTTAGTTTTTGTTGCATAATATAATAATATAATAATTACATTTTAACATATCTAAATGATTGGTTATAAACTCTAATACAATAAATGCACGTTCAGTTGAAGTTTTCTATAGGTAATGCATGCACGTATGTCATTTGAAAGAACTCCATTGGGTCTCATTAGTTTTTTTATAGCTTTTCAGACTGTGGTATTTTTTATATATTTTTACATTAAAAAGCTTTTTGCTGTATAGCATTTTTTTTTCTAACAGTAAATTGTCATCGATTACGGTAAACATTTTCCTTGTACGTGTAACTCTTTCTCACTCAACTATACTCGGAAATTGTAACAGATTTTAACCTATTCCGCGTGCTGTAGTTTAGTTAGGTTGCTGATATGCATTACACCCTAAATATTTAACAAAACGCTTTGAAATCAAGTATGTTGTATCAGAACAAGTAGGGCGAGGGATTGGAATTACATTTCGGAAACTCATGTACCAAGGTTAGGGGGGATTAATGGACCATGAGATGCCAGATGAATAATTCAAAAGCCACGATTAAAATACTAAAATTAAAAAATGCAAAAAACCACAATTCCTGAGTATTGAAGTAATCACAATAAATTAGATCTTTAAATTCCTTTAAGTGGCTATAACATTATTTTACAGTTTATGTATACGTTGAATTTTTAAACCATTTCGAACAAGAATTATGTGTAAACATAATATATTATGGTGTATTTTATTGACTTGTGTAAATTATTGGTAAAAAAAGTATTTTAACCAAACCTATTTTATTAAATAAAAACACTATTGCTGTTATCATTATGGATAATGCGTTTTTTTTAATAAATTTAAAGTATAGATGTATCGTTTGAAAATTAGTTATAACATTAATTAATTAATCATTAATGAAGATTTTTCAAATACTTTAGCCTTAAAACCCCCAAACTGCCAATTTAATAACAAATAAATAAAATATTTTAATATAATACCTATATTATATTACATATTTATGATATTTTTAAAATTTAAAAACAATTTATATTATTTATTTAAATAAATATATGGTAAAAATTTATATTTTCTATGAATTACAAGGAAATACACAAAACTAATTTTATTTCTAATTGGTAAATTTAAATACTTTTTTTATTAATAAATTATCCATTAACAATATTAAAATTTGTATTTATAATAAAAATGTATTATTGGATACAAGCTTAATTAAAAATAAAATTTAATCTAGGAAAATATGAACAATCTTTATGTATAATTTTAAATACCATTTTTCTATTCCTTCAATTAAAACATTAAATGACTGTAATTAAAATAAATTAAATTACATTTCTGTAAAAAATTAGTCTAATATAAATTTAATCATAAATGTAATAAAACATTTTAAAAATATATTATATTTTTGAGAATTCAAGACTAAAATGTAAAAATACATACCATTTTAAAATCGAAGGTTAAAAGTTTCATAAATAAACAAAAGTAGAAATATTAAAATTATGTAAAAATAAAAAACTTACTGTCGTTGAAAGTTTTTGATAAAAATACAGGTTGAAAACTCAGAGATAAAACCTGGTTGACTTCAATATCTTTGAATGTTTTCTTTGAATACCTACCAAACTATACTTAATGAAAAAGATTATGATACGAATAAAATATGTAAAAAAAAACTAAAAATAGCACCCTTAGCAAAAATTGAGTGTATATATCTAGTATAAGCCCGAGATGAAAACTCTTCATAGCTTTAAATGTTTTTAATGTTTAAAAAAAAATGTAAAAATATAATTTTCAGCCATGGAAAAAAGCGATAACACACAAATGTATTTTCAATGTTAGGTTTTCGATTTATTTTCGTATGATTTTCATTTTGAGCAATCATGCATATTGGTCACAGCGTTGTAAATTGTAAATAGGATTTTCCTTTGGTGTCGTAAAACTTGGGTCAGATTTATTCCAATGTAAAAATATATGAGAAAAGGACAAAAATAAGAATAGTCGTAAAAATGGCGCGAAGACTTTACGTATTTATTTATTTATTTTTTTTAAAGATGGTTTCCTTCGGATAAGGGGGATACCGAAATTGAAAAAATAGCTGTTATGAGCCACGCTGGGATAAGTGGGTCAGGTCTCAAGGCGACCTTTCCTAAAGCTCGGCATTTGACCGGACATCCTTCCATAAACTGTATAGCCTTTTAGAAACAAAAACAACGACTAAAATGTCGACCATTGTCCCCTAAACTACCAATTTTTATTTTTTATGAGTTTTTTTAACTAAATTATTAACTGTTTATTAAAAAAAAAAAAAAACCACACTTATGAGTAACATTAATTAACCACTAAACCTAATACATTTAAAGTATATAATAAAGATAAAATATATTTCAAATATTACATAAATTGCGTCATATCAAATTGTATTAATTTGTAAAACAAATAAAATTTAATTCACAAAAATAATTTTGAAACTGTTAAAAAGTACAGACGAACATCAAAAGAAAACTCATTTTCAGAATGAACGAAAATATTTTAAATATTCCAATAGTTAATAAATAATAAGATATTACTTCCAATTTGATGATTATCGTATATGTTTTCTTAAAAAAATAATTATATTTCTTACATTTTTATTACATGGATACAAATTACTAACCACAATATTATATATTATATTATAGATATGCTCTATTGTAGATAAAAGTACTTCTTCTATACTTAATTACAACTCAAAAAAAAAACATAACTCATCATACTTCACTAAATGTCTAAAGATCTATGGTTTCATATTTATACACTTTACTCAACTACGAGTATAACAAAATAAATTCTTATCATAAACACATTAACCATAGTCGGAACGAGTAGTTACAGATAACGAATGTACACATTTTTTTTTCAATTTTACAATAGTCGAGTCAAGTGATGATAAACTGTAAATCATGACGTGATTCTTTGCCACATCAGCTTCTACTCAAGATCCTATGACAACATTTGTGCAAGAGGACAATGGTCTCTAGGGGAACCCAACGTTCCACACACAGATGCATATCAAAAAGTATACTCTTGAGAAGGTCGTTCAGACTATTCTCAAAGAGCGAACAAGGGGTTGAAAATTAATTTCTCGTTTACAAAATAGTCGTTTCAGAAAACATGTTGACGAAGCTATGTAGGTATAGATGTCAACGAACGATTGAGCACGAAATCGCACGAGACATGCCTGAGAACAACAAGCGTTTTCTATTCCTCGCTCACTTACATTTCCTTAACATTCCAAACATTTCCGAGTCATTGAAAAATAAAAGTTCAAATAATATAGACTGACTGAATATTAGCAAATCTTAATAAAATAAAATTTACGAAACCGTGTTTTCTGAAATATCTTTAAAGCTACACCTACATATTAACCAATATAAAAAAATTATATTTCGACGGCTAAAATAATTTATTTAAAAAAAATTACGTTATTGCAGCAATCACTCAACGGGCCATAAAATGGAAAAAATAAAACACCACAGTAAATTAATTTATAAAATAACCTATTTTTTTAAGTCCTTCCCATTTTAACGCCGTATTTTGACCATTTTTGTTATAACTATTTTTATTTTTGAATACTATTTTTACAAAGATTTTTGACAATTAATTTAAAACATTTAAAACTATTAAAAAACGCATTTATATAATTTATATATAACCTTAAATTTATAATACGAATATTTTTTGATTCCAAGGTAAGCAAGTAATTTATTGGGCTTATATTGGTGTTTTTTTGATAAATTATTTTTTTTGTGGACTCTTTTCGAGTAGTAGAAAAAGGGTTCAAAGTTTCAAGTAACCATTCTTATCACCTAGAAATATTAGTCTAGTGGATAAAAATAAAGAATATTGTTTTATTCTGTCGATGTAGTCACCTTAAAACCTCTTCATGCACGAATTATATACATATTTATTATATTTTAATTTTGTTTTATATTTTCACATTTCTCTTATAATGATAACACAACTATGCATAACGCTGCGTAACGTTCCGTACATCAAACGAAACTATCAAAAACACTATAACGACGAAACGCAAACAATTGTTCTAATGCGATTATTATTAAATTAAAATATATAATAATAATAGTAGTATTTTAATAGAAACCCTTATATATGATAGTAATCTTAGGCATCATTTGATTTTACTTGTTTTAATTTTTCGATAGTGAGACAAACATTTTTTGCAGACTTTTAAAATTGAAAGTAACAATGAACAATGCATGAACGTTTTACCCGGCGCAGCGCATGACGATCTACATTGTATACGGTGTAGAAACAGGACGCAGGTAGAAAATATGTTTCACATAATATACGCGTACCTCTAACGTGACTAATAATCAGAATAATTATTAAGCTTAATAATTAAATGATATATCATTTAAGATTTTATCTTTAACAATTTAGACATTTGTGTGATTTGGGTTTATATTTGAGCAAAAAAAAATAATTTATTAGGAAAATTCCCACGCAATATAATATAAAATTCATCTTTGTTATTAATAAAAATCTTAAAGTTTCAGTGCAATTATATTATAATATGATCAATAGTGCACCCAATGAGGGAACGCTTTGGGACTAAACTAATTTTTTATATAATATATATATATATATATATTGTATATACATTATTGTTAAGTACTGATTTATTAAAAATATATTGTATGCATTTTTTTTTCAATTTATTATTATGATGCTTTATATTAAATACAGATTAATAGTCGATAATTTGTATTTGGTAATGGTCAATCAATTTTTTTTTCGAATTTTATAAAAAAACATATGACACAAAATAATGTATTATCGCAAGAGCTAAATTTGAATATAATACAATTTGTGGTATTTAAAAATATTTCTTATATTTTATATTATGATTTAAAAATACATGAACCAGTAGTTATAATTCTGAAAATACTTATAACGTTACCACTAAGTAGATATACATACGGCTGATAACATATAAATAAAAAAAATGTAGAAGTTAAAATATACCTATATACCCCAGAATAATTCACCACAATTCTCTGAATCAGTGAAATGATGCGAGTAACTTTACTAAACACACAATATCTCTGTTACTTATGTTTCAATGTTTGGTCCTTAATTGAAATCTACACAAAGTAAATATTTTTATAATTTAAAACTGGTTCAATAGGTAAAATTTAATGTATGAGTATGTACAGTGACGTATTTAGGGGGGGGCAGGGGGGGCTTGGGCCCCGGGCGGTCAAATATTAGGGGCGGTAAATTTTGGAAAGCATTTTGATATAATACGGTAGGTTACAAAAAGTAATTATACTAATAAAATCATTATTATGATACCTTTGCTAATGAAAAAGCACGACGTAAACATTTTTAATTTTAACATATATATCTTTAATATTCTTTATTAAAATGTTGTCAATTAACCTACATTGAGGTTTTCTGTAGAATTAATAATAAAAAGCGGGTAAGTGGGTATCGCTCTGCTGTATATTAAGGAGTGGGGTGGACCTCGGACTATGGTAGGTTAAATTTGAATGCAATGATAGGTATCATTGTATACGAAAAACGATTCTGAACGAAGATGATTTGTCAGTTTAGGATATATTATATTTAAATATTGTCATATATTCTATTTTAAAACAAATAGTATAGTTACTATATGTTACTATAGTTACTTTATAGTATGTGTTTATTAATAAAAAAGTATTTGGCCAACATACATGAGCGTATGAAATTTAATTTAAATTTTGACATATTTCGTATAAATTCGAACTTTAAGCACTTATAAAAAAAAATTGTGACTAACGATTTCGAATTTTTTTTTATCACTTTAAGAACAACTTATAAGAAACCTTGTATTAAATTTTCAAGATTTTCTGGCCACCCAAAAGATTTTTATCGGCATTTGAAGAAAAAAAACTTAGAAAAGTCGAAAATTTCAATTGTCTATAAGTAGCTTAAAAATGGTCACAATATTTTGAAAATTTAACTGTAAAGAGATAAACATAATATAAACATTTGGTGAAAATTTCAAGTATTTACAATGATTCGTTTTTGAGTTACAACAAAATCAAAAAATCGATTTTGTCGAAAAGTGGTTTTTCGTAAAATTGACGTTTTTCTGTCATTTTTTTTATGTTTTTCTCGATTATTTTGAAAACTATTTGAAAATTTTACTTTTGACCCCCCAAAGTACCAACTAGATGAATTTTCCTATTCAAAGAGGGGCTGAAGTCAAAAATCGGAGCATTATTACTGCTCCAAATGTTGTCGTCAGACACAAAAAAAAAAAACACACATCATAGTAAAATCAATACATTCTTCACTTCGTTCAGAATCTAATATACCTACTATAATAATTATGTAATATTTGCTTCGATGTAAATTAATTTTTTTATGTATACCTAATATATTATTTTTCCGACTATGAGTGTAGCAAAAAATGCAGTGGTTTCACTATCATGTGTTTTATACATAGGTTGGGAGGGGGCGTTTTTTTTTCTTACCTGGGGCGCAAAATTCCTAAATACGTCTCTGAGTATGTAACGTGGTAGTAACTATGAAACGTTGATTATCCCTGGTATGGTATATCAATAACAGATTAATTACAAACCAAGAAATACGAGAGAATTTCGACATTAATACAACATATTTTTACTGACCTAGTAGCAATATGGAGGAAGCAATGAAACAAGACAATTTTAAACTCGCATATTATGTAGCAGGCTAAATTATTATTATTATACATTTTAGATTCTGAACGAAGTGATGAATGTATTGCTTTTACAATGATGTGTGTTTTTTTTTTTTTTTTGTGTCTGACTCCAACATTTGGAGCAGTAATAATGCTCCGATTTTTGACTTCAGCCCCTCTATGAATAGGGAATTGAATCTAGTTGGTACTTTAGGGGGGTCAAAATTAAAATTTTCTAATAGTTTTCAAAAAAATCGAGAAAAACAAAAAAAAAAATGACAGAAAAATGGCAATTTTACGGAAAAACCACTTTTCGACAAAATCGATTTTTTGATTTTGCTGTAACTCAAAAACTAATCATTGTAAATACTTGAAATTTTCACCAAATGTTTATATTATGGTTATCTCTTTACAGTTAAATTTTCAAAATATTTTGACTATTTTTAAGCTACTAATAGACAATTGAAATTTTCGACTTTTCTAAGTTTTTTTTTCTTCAAATGCCGATAAAAAATTTTTGGGTGGCCAGAAAATCTTGAAAATTTAATACAAGGTTTCTTATAAGTTGTTCTTAAAGTGATAAAAAAAAATCCGAAATCGTTAGTCACAATTTTTTTTTATAAGTGCTTAAAGTTCGAATTTATACGAAATATTTCAAAATTTAAATTAAATTTCATACTCTCATTATGCGTATGTTGCCTAATACTTTTTTTATTAATAAACAGATACTATAAAGTAACCATAGTAACATATAAAAACTATACTATTTGTTTCAAAATAGAAATATGACAATATTTAAATATAATATATCCTAAACTGACAAATCATCTTCGTTCAGAATCGTTTTTCGTATACAATGATACCTATCATTGCATTCAAATTTAACCTACCATAGTCCGAGGTCCACCCCACCCCCTAATATACAGCAGAGCGATACCCACTTACCCGCTTTTTTTAACATTGTATTATACATTGATTTTATTAATATATACACCTGTATGAGTAATTAAAAGATATATTTGATTAAAAAGTTTTAAAATATAAGTATGAGTATTTTTCAGTGTTGATATTTATTTTATTTTTTAAAATACCATTTTTTAAACTATATTCACATATATTATATATTTTATACATTTGTGCATTAATACATTAATACATTTGAGTAATGGCGTACAATATTATACTTATACTTTAAACATAAATTATACATTTTATTATATTAATTGTGAGTGTTTTATATGAGTCATGTACGCCACAGATTATATAAAATTAGTGAAAATTGGATACATAGGTACATTTAATTATTCAGTGTTGTTATTTTTTTCTCGAAATACTCCCCGTTATAATATTTACATTTATATCATATATTTTACGCATTTATATATTGATACAATTGAATAAAAGCTTAATATAATTTAATCGAAGTTTAAACATAAATTAATTAAAATTTACATATCTATATAGTATATATTTTATAAATATCCAATACTTAGTGTTAATAATGTAAGCAATTTAGTAGTTTTGATCTAATCAATGTACTTGGAAGTTTTCTTTTTTTTCTTTTTTAAACTTTGTTGTACAACAAATTAGTTTGAGCAATTAGGTTGAATTTTTCTTTTATTTTCATTATTTTTCACTCATTCATTAGGTAACTTTTATAACGAAATCAGAAATTTTTGGGATGGTCAGAGATTTTTGTTTTAAACGTATGAATGGAACACCAGTTGGTTGTAAAATTATGAGAATCGACAATCGGTGGAACAGTCGTGTATTGCAACAGGTCATCGGTAAAGTAAAATACGTATATTATTTTTACATTTTATTTCAATATTCATTACATTTTACTCTGTTTAACAAATGTCTCGTCTAATTTTATTAACTTCAAAATCATTTCGCATTCACTGGTTTATTATTAATCTGTTACTGATACGCTGTGTACCAGAGATATTCAACGTTCTATAGATAGGGTTGCCGCATAAAAAGTAATTTTTTTTAATGTTTTTAATTGTTCAGGTGTTTATATTTAAATATAAATTTTCAATAGTAATTTACATCTATTAAAACAAATTTTCTAACATATTTTACTACTTAGATCAAGCTTTAATGTTTCTTTAATATAAACACCTGTATATTAGTATATTTTTAATTTAAAAATATTTTATTACTTTTAAATTAAAATTCATAACGTGTTACATATTCATAGGAATCAAATAAACACAATTCGTCGACTAAACAATTATTCAATTCGAATTGTTCATAATTTTTTAACAGTTAATTTTTCAAACTGTTATTATATTATGTATAAGTTAATAAATGTATGCGGCACTTAAAAATACTTTTATTGCAAGAAATTTAATTTCATATTTAATTTAGTAAACTGTTACAACAGTTTATGTTATGAAATTCGAAGTCAACGATTTGTCATAATTTAAGATTCATGTTCTTGCATTCTCTAGAGGTACAACAACTTCATTAGCGCTTAAGATATATCACTTGGCTATGTTAGGCACGTCATGAATCTATTCACAGCAAACCGACGGGTTAGAACGGTAATAATAATTGTAGTATCTTGTAAGCGGTCGTCTAGCGAATGTACCTGGGCGATGTCCATTTGATTAATAACATAGAGTCCAACGATTTGTATATATGAAGTTGCCAGGGCCTGTCGGAACATCGGTTTTGAACCAAATAAAGAGAGGCAGAAGGAAAGGCCACCAGAGCAATGGATAGATTCTCTCGTTCTGTCTCTCTCTCTCTGTCTCTCTCTCTCTCTCTCTTTCCTTCAATATATATGTATACGAAGAACGATGGAACTAATTTGTTTGGCGAAGTGGTCTTGGGAATCCCCAAGCTGTGCGTCTGACAGTCGAAATAAACCTGAGCTTCCCCTTGCAACACCCTTACGTACAATTCCTCTTCTTCTCACCCGCCGACCACACGAAACAGCTTATAGTATGTGTATATGTGCTACATTTCAATATCGCCGGTTTTAATGGGACCCCACTGGTTTGACGATAAGCTCATACACGACTGAGTCTCACGGGCGTAACTCTCGGCTCAAGAATATTTACATAAAATAACCTTGAATCCTAAGAATTTCAATCGACGCATATCCACTATCCATCTGTCAATAAAACAATTTTAGCAATAGACAGATGATAGAAAAAAAATGTTTATTTTATTTCTAAGTAATCAATAAGAATGGCTAAAAAATATTATACACTGATACTCTGAACGGTCCTATTTGATTTATGAATAGATTATAATTATGCATTATATAAAACTTATTTGTTTACCAAATATTTTATACGCGTTTTCTTAACATTTTTTTTGATAGCAAAACAGCTTCAAAATCATATTCGATAAATAAAATGTATAATATATACGTATAATAGATAGCGTAACGATTTATCATCCTATCATTATTTTAAATGTTATGACGTTATAACCTATAAATGATCTTTCTTAAAATGTATCTTACATAAATTATATAAACTGTATAAACTCAGGTTCATGACTTATTTACGTCAAACTTGTATTTGAGAGACTTAACTTATCTTTCCCCCACCTTGTTTTTTGTAATAGAATCCATAAGTTAATAACAATAACTTAAAACTATAATATTTACTTTATTAGTTATACTTAGATTTAATTTATATAGTTAACTTTTAATAAAAAAATACATATTCTACGTCATCGCAATCTTTGAATCACTCAGCCTTCAGTCACGTGACTTAGAATCAAATTATCCACACATCTACCTTCTACCTATTTACCTCACTACCTAATATAATTTGTTTCTCATTAATAGTTCTTATTATTTAGTATGCTCTAAATAAAATGTATATCTACTTTTTATATTTATTAATCTTTCGATTAATAAGCTATATCTTTCTACATCCCTTACCCCTACATATTTAAAAATTCTTGTTATTTATTTTTCCTTATAATCTTTTAGGCTCTGTAGTGCGTACTCCATTCTACCTCTTCACTACCTTAAATAATATTCTTAAGCCATCTATCATGGCCTACACCGTCTAGACTTCATTTTTTCCCTGTTTTCCTTTTCTCTTTTATTCTGTATATTAAATTTCTTCATTGGTTACTCTTTCAATCTAAGGAATTCTTAGCAATCTGCGGTATCACCACATTTCAAACGATTCTATCTTGACCTTCCTACTGTACCCACTGACCATATCTCACAGTCATACAATACTACACACCATACAACCATTTCATAAATCTTTCTTTAGGTATTTAATTCCTAAATTCTTTAATATTTTAAACCATTTTATCTCAATTTACGGATTATCAAAAACTGTTTAGTTATTTAACGAAAATGTCATGGTATGTATATATTTATACATTTTTTTTTAATTAAAATAATAAAGATTATTTTAAATTACTTTTAACACTTAATCGTCTATGAATTTGTATTTAAATTATTTTTTAGCACAGGTGTAACAAGTCTCAACACACTATAATTTATATTTAAGAGTTAAAATAAATTATGTTTATAAAATATAAAAAATATTTATACTATCTTAATGTGGATGATATAAACGAAATTAACACATATTCAGGTTTATATTATAAAAATATTATTTATCAACAATAACCTTAATTACCATTTTACTTCTTTAAAGATAAAAAACAACAGATGTTAATTTTACGAATATATGATTCTTAAAAATTTTTCAACGCTAATTGTATTAATTTCAAATTATTAATAAAAGTTGTCGAAATAATGAAATCTATAAAAATAAAACGTGTACTTTCCGTATTGGTATATAAGTATTTTGACATAGTAAGAATATTAAGTGAAGGTTAGTATAAAACATATTGATTCCTCCTATAGACTGTCATACAAAACGAGGAGATTGATGACTAGGACCGATTGACGTTTGTCTTATCCTTAGTGTTTCCTTCCACAGTTGCTTATATTATATCAAATTCTCTTACGAGTTACTTTCCTACGTTTTAAAATCAATTTCAATTTATGTTTATATGTCACGGCTAGATGCATAAAACTCATATTTTAGTTATTTATCATACAATAATTTAATCTAAAATGTCGAGAATTCAATCTACTCATCGCACAGTATCTTTGACCTATTCCATCGTAATCATTCAGTACACCTTTACATCAAACACATATTGGTTTTTATTATTAAGTACCGTCACTCGTCCTTATAGCTTATTCAAAATGTTTAAACATTATGCAAATGCCATTTATTTAAATATATATTGCCTAAATAATTTAAAATGTATTCAACACTTTACACTAAACCCACATATTCATATATAAAAATAAATGTAAATATAAAAATTTTAACAACATTTATTTCAAACTCAAAAAATTCTTAAAATTATTTTTAAGCAGATATATTATTTTATACGAATTATCATGCTTAAATTCACAAGCATCTATTTATAATAATATATTAACTACTAATAAACATATTATATTGTACTGATAACAAGTACAAAAATAAAACGTTTTTCGTCAAAGTATGTATAGGAACATATTTTAAATTATAATAACATATATGTATGGTATATATTACAATATACCTATCATTAATTTTAATGTAAACATACAAATTTTGATAAAAATAACAGAGCCAAAAAACAAATATTAAGTAACTGTTCAAGTAAAAATGTATTCAATTTCATATCCAGCTTTACAAAAAAAAAATAAATCCTTTTAAATACCGTAACATCTGCCGTTAATACTACAATTTGTATAACCCAACTTAATCAGCGTAGTGTTATAATTTTGAACTAATAATAATGAAAGTGTTTCTGTAGCGGTTTTATGGTCAAACAGATACATTATGGCGTAAATAAAATTCCGCTAAAAGCTTTAGAGTGCGATTTTTGCTGTTTTATAAGCCAATTCCAAACGAACCAGTGTTATTTTAAACGGTTATTGTGCCTCATAATGGTTTGTATAATACTGAAAACTAAATTACTACAATTTGTATCTCATCATCTAGTAGCCTTTATTGTAACCAATTACAAAATTAAGTTTAGTATTTTTAGCATTATTGGGTCTACTTTGAAGTTTAAAAAAAACATTCGTTAAAAAAACTAACTACTAGAGAACAAATTTCCAACAAAACAGTATATTATAGTAAATCGCTTAAAAATGTGTAAATATACTGTTTTTATTTTTCGTCGTCAACTTTTGTAAGACCAAATTGAGTTATTGAGTTTCCCCAAAACACAGACAAAGTTATGGTTTTGTTTCCCACCAAAAATCAAACTAACAATTCTATTTTTGGCGCTGATACACTGGACCCGTAAGGATTTACAAGTGGCGATTGAAATTCTATTCCATGCCAATATTTTCTATGTAAATGATCTATGTATTTTATTTTATTTTTATTGAAAAATTAAATTTGAAAATTAATCCAAAATAAAATTCTATACATAGATCAATTTTAATTTATTTTAAAACCCAATCATGCATTCAAAAAATATTTTAAATAAAATAGAAGTACAATATATTAATGATTCAAACTTCATTACAATACTACAGGTTTGAATTTTTTTTTAGTTGTTTTACTATACACTTTTAAATCTTTTAATACTAGCATATCTGTAATATTAATACTAGTAATATTACTAATACTATTTCAAATATCACTTGGACGGTTTATTGCATAATATCAACTATTAAAGTACTGTATAATATCGAATTTAATAAATTTTTAAAAATAATGGAAAAGTATATTAATAGATAGTTATCGGTATGTCATTTGGTTTCAGCTCAATAAACATCTTAAATACGTAAATTTGTTTTAGCGGAGCATTCACACATTTTAAAAGGTATAATTTAGACAATTTGTATGATATTTTATTATTTTATAATGATATCATCAATGCCAGTATCGGCATGATCATGTATCACGGTTATATCGTTATTACCATACATTATAATATTGATATTATGGTATTCCGTCACATACCGTACCGATTCTGAATTCTGATATCGGTATAGGTACCTATCGATATCAAATTTCAATACCGTCAACTCTAGTGATACGTATGGTGTATAAAAAATAATTTTTTCTCAACCGATTTTCTTCGCCGTCACCTACAGGGTTCACCTTATACGCGTCTCGCGGTATGAGCCATAATTTAGATTACATTCTATTATACAAACTTTTCCCGGATTTGTTTAGCCCCAATGGCTTTTGGTGAAACTTTCTTCGGGTAATGTTTTTCTTTGAAACGAATATCCCTTAATATTTCATTCGCTATAGTGCTGTAGGTTAATAATTTTGCGAAACCAATACAAGTATTTCTTTCTATCAAAAGTTGTCCTCATAAGGTATTCGGAGTCCGTGTAAGGAAACTTTGCGAAGACGAAGGTAAACCGTCTAGAAAAAGAGGGGGTTTAATGTATACGCCGAATACTAACACCATATCGAATTCTGAACTAAAAACCGGACAAATGAACCCGAACTTATTAGCATCCAGATCCAGTGAAAAAGTTTTATGCTGCCAAAAAAAAAATGGCGTTTTATTCCAACAAAACTTGAGATATTTATGTATATAGGTAATATGTATAATGTATATGTATATTGTATATGTATATATATATATATATATTTTTTTTTTAACCAAAAGAAAGAATACAAAAACTTCAAATACAGGCAGCCAAAGGCAATACCAAACGTTTTAACTTTTAATTTTCGTAACGTAAACTAACTTTTTTAACGATTATTATTCATTTTTTTGTCACAAAATTCGCATTAAATATATTTTAAATATTGTAATAAATGACACAAAAGCATTCTCTTTTAATCCTTTTTAACAAATTAATTAAAATGTGTAACATACCATTGTACTATATTTTGAAATACATTAAACATTAATTGTATAAATGTAAACAATTAAATATGTTAAACGATTAAATTTTACTATTGTTACCAAAAGTCTCAAAAATATCTATATATTTTTATCCAAATCTAATTAAAAAAAAAAAACCAAACTGCTTTCATAAATTGAAACTTATCTGAAATTAGATAATGCAATTTTACGCTAATGACATAACATTACACAAGCCATGACCAAAAACGTTCAGTAAGACGCGCGACAGCTGCACTGTCAACGCTGCTTTCTTCTTCTTCCTTACTATACTCCGCATTATAAACCTACACAAAGTTTTTTAAGTCGTTTGTATATAACAAAAACATTGATATGAAAAGAGTAAAAAAATGAAATAAAAATCGTGCATAGAACAATAATCATCATGCATGGTATTTGTTAAACCAACACATAGCTAGTGTTTACTCAGCCAAGTTAATAAAAAAAACTCAAAAAATAAAAAAAAAAATAATAAAAACTTAATAATAATATAGATCTATTATTTTTTTGTTAAAAATCTGCTTTTATAAAATAGAAGTCTTGCGTGATTAATGTATATAAAACAAGGTTCTCCCATGCCCTTCATAATAGTATTGGTGTCAGCCTTAGCCCACCTAACGTAATTACACTTGAATTCCAAGGGGAAACACGTAAATCCCTTCAAAATAGTAAAGAAAAAAGCGCTCAACATAGTTTGGTATATGTAGCATAAATATAAGGGGTCCTTTATACTTTAGCAACAAAATCTGGGATTATCGTTACTGGCTAATTTAACAAAACAATAAATTCTGAAAACATTTAATTATCATGAAACAAACATTTTATTTTCGATGAATAGAACAAGTGTTTTATTATACAATTTTAACTAAATCCTAATACAATCTTCATGTCAGAAGAAATCTTTGAACAATTAGATTGAGTACAAATATATACATCGTATATAATAATTAATAATATAGAAAAAGAAATAAGTATCCTTAACTTAATAAATATTTTATATGAAATGGGTTTTAAATGTTTTAATAATATATTTGCTGAATTAAATAAAAATTGAGAGAGAAATACATAATGCTGAAACTTGTAGTGTTGATCATTCATCTTAATGGTTTATAGTATATACCTATTATTATTATTGCTGTTGTACATTTCAAAGCAGTGATAAGTTATTTAATTTAAAAACATGATTCTAAATAGTTATTAGTCATAGCACTCATACCTAACATCTATAATATTTTATCGGCCTTAAAAATTAATACATTTTCAAAAGTTAAATATGCTTAGAAATTTCTTTAGAATTTCATAAATATAATAATACATAACAGTCGTCTTAATAATCTAAAGTTAAATTAGTGTGCCAAAATAATATGGAATACGACTGTACACCGACACTGTCTTATGCTAAACAATTTATACGATACACAAATAACAATAAGTGTGGCTCATCTTCTTAAATAGAATAATAGATATTTATTTTTAACAAACAATATTTAAAATTTTATAATTTTAATAAAAATAAGATTTCTTAATAAAATAATCTGCATTTAGATAACGTTTGATCAAAATATAATTTTGAGCGTTAATAAATCAGTTTTTTAGGCAAAATTAAGTTTGTGAATTACAACAAATTAACCAAAACCGATTGTGTTTAAAAAGTATGTTCCATACATTATATGAATTATTTTATGGACATAGTGTCACTAAATCCAAAAATAGTGTCATATACTCATATAAGCATTACGCATAACTGAATACAAAAATAATCATTCTAAAACAAATATAGGTAGGAATTACTTGATTCACTCAAAATCTAAAATACAATAATTAAGTTTTATTATGATATAAACATAAAAGTTTTTTTTTAATATAAAGGTAATATTTGGGGTAATAATAATACAATACAAAGACAGTTTTATAAAAGCACAATTTGTTATCGTCCAACATTTTATGACTCGAAACACGGTATAGGGGTTCATTGTAATATGATGACCTTAAGTTGCAATGGATTTTGTTTTGTTTCGCAAATAATATCTAAAATTTAATTTGGTAACGAAATTAGCGAAGTTTTTATTTTTTTAAACATTATTTCCACAAGAATGAATTTCAGAACAAAAAGACTAAAGGGTTAAATAAGCCTTATCTGTTCTTCGTTTGAACGTATATAGAGCCAACAATTTTGCTATGTCTATGTATATACTATTCATTACCTCATGTTATCACTAACTACTATTTTCATTTTATATTGTATTTTTTTTAACTTAAAAAGAACAATGCAGTAATTTAATTTTTATTTATTTTTATTATTAGTTTGTTGTTTAAAGAAGCAAATAATTCAATTTATCATAGCGTCCATGTAATTAATATTATTAGTCAGATTAAAAAACCTATTGGTCCAAAATTGTGTACTTTTTTCTATAAATAAATAGGTTTCTTTCAAATCTAAAACAACTTAACTATAGGTACAGAAAATAGTGATCAAAATTTAATTATAGATAAAAATTTGTTTTAAATGTATATCTACATATTCATAAATCATAATCATGTTTTAAAAACCAAACAAATTTAGCTGAATCGCATACATAACAGCACAATTTATTATATATAATTAAACTGTGATTTACACTACTATAGTTATCTTATAATTTATATGTTATAATATGTCTATATCCGAGTAAATAATAAAAAATTTTTTTATTAGGTAATAATTTACAATGACATCGTTTTTTAAATATTGATATCAAAGTACAAAATCAATGAAGTTAGAACTAGAACTTAAATTAGCTTTTACTTGTTAAGTGACATTATTTTGTGATGTTTTATTTTTTTTTATATATATATTATATTATTGTTTTAAAATCAAATATAGTATTACTTATATTGTCTATTAATAAATATTAGCATCTTACATATAACGCTCTATTAATTACATATCACAGTACTAATAAAACATAAATCATTTTTTTGATTCATAAATATATTATAGGTACTATATGTGCGTATACTAAGAATCAATAACATAAATAATAAAAGATCTCACCAATTCATGACCACACACCGCACGCTGTACAGACAACCAGTCTATATCTTTGTGAATTCATAAGCGTGAGTGCCACATTTAATTAACTTTCGATAAACTATATTATATCTATATCGTACACACATGAGTAATATGCTTATATTTATTATAAATCCATACCTCAAAACATCTAAATAATACATACACACCACTACAATGGATGAAACCATTTTTATTTATTTTTCCTTATTCACGAAAATGAAAATAAAGCATAACATTCTCAAAGGTTAATTTATTCGTCAACCATTACACAGCAAAAATTCTCAAAAAATAAAATCTGACTACATAATTTCTTATCAATCACATCAATTACTAAAATAATTTAATATAATAGAGTACCATTAATCGATGTATATAGAAGGTGCCAAAAAAATATCAAATTATATTAATCTATATTATAAATTACAATTTACCTCATAAAGATTATATTATCGCTATCAACGAAATCTATCGTCACATAACAATATATTATTAATGTTACAAGTATCGAAAGATTTAATAAGAGTTTTTCTATCTAATAAATAGATAATTTAATAGATAATCATAAAATTATTATAAATTTCTATACAAAAATTTTTTAACTTATGTAAATTATATAATCCTAACAAAAAATCATTTTTGGAATTACCTTTACTCATATGTTCAAATATGCCACTCGACGTTAATAAAAATGAATTTCTCAAACTAAATAAACGATTGTATATAATTCAACTACTTTTTTACGAGCAGATCATAGTACTACAAATCTAAGAATATTCTCCAAAACATATTATGGTTAATATCACCATTTTAATTAATTTTACATAACGCATCAGTCCTATGATATATTTTTATCCGATGATTTAGAAGTGTATTTCTTTTACAAATATCAAGGCCATATGACCTCGTAATTCCAAATAACTGATACAATTTATTTTAAAAAATGAAAAAAAAAGTTAACTCTTAATATTCAACAACAAACAACTAACTTCAAGTACAAATTAGAAATCTACAGTTCCTAATTTAGAAACTATACACTAATACCACAAAAGATAATTTTCCAATACGATTAAATCCTATCAAAGTTAGATACCTACCAAAAGATCTTTCTAGAATCATCTCTCTCTACCCTTGCATTGTTATCTACGTTATTTTTTAATTCTATCAAAACACCTAAACTCTCTTACACTCCAAATCTAAAAATCTCTTAAAATAAAGAATAAAAATATAAAACCACATAAACATTGTTCATATATCATTGGAAAACATAGATGACTATTTAGAACCAACAGAATAAATATTCAATTTTCAAAAATACTTCAATTTGATTATATCACTTTCGAACACATTCGATAAAAACCAAGACATTTTGACCATTCTTAATTTACTTAGATTATAAAATCTCCAAAAAAAAAAAAATCATTTATAATTACAAAAACTAAAACGGTCCCTTAAAACGAGAACACTAAAATTAAAATGATCTGCATCATAAAAACACAGAACATATGAGAACCCTAAAATTATAACAAATCTGAAACATAAAAGAGAATAAAACTGTAAAAAAAAACGCCTTTATTCCGCCCAACAAATTGCCACAAAATGTGACAAAACTGACACATATCATATAATATGTACCATCAAGAAATAAAAACAAAATATCTGGTTATATATTCAAAACCCTCGGGACACAACTTATAATAGTCAATATATTCTCTTTCTTCCAGAAGTCAAAATTGGACAAAATTAATTTAATGTAAGCTAGGAATTAGGTACCTATTAAACATAATCTAACCCATGTAAGCTTGCTTTAAAATCAAAAACAATTATCATCAACACAATAATTGTAAAAATATTATAAAAAATAGAGAAATTATCAATGACCACGATTCGGGGGTAATTCAAATAAAAAAAATGCGGGTAAGTGAGTATCGCTCTGCTGTACATTAGGGGGTGGGGTGGACCTCGGACTAGGGTAGGATAAATTTGAATGCAATGATAGGTATCATTGTATACGAACAACGATTCTGAACGGAGATAATTTGTCAGTCTAGTATATATTATATTTAAAAATTGTCATATTGTCATATTTTGAAACAAATTCAAACATTTAAGTAAAAGATAAAGATCTTACGTTTAGTAATTTTTTAAACATAACAAAAATCGAAAATTATTTATTAGTAAAACGTTATTTTACACGTGTATTTTTAATTTCAAATTAAAATTAAAACTTTAAACACTCGTAAAATTTTTTAAATTGAATAATCCTCAAACTTTTTTATAATTATTCTAAGCTTAACTTATGGACAGCATAGTATTAAATTTTCAATTCTTAGCTTTTTATAGTAAAATATTTATAAATTTTTAACTACCAAATAGTGAAAAATATTCATGATTTTGATGGAACTTTGTATTAATTTTTCAAATATTTTGATTCCGCCAAAAATTTTTTAGACACTTAAAAAAAAAATTCTTAGGGAAATTGAAAATTTCAATTGTCTATAAATAGCTCAAAAAAATTCAAAATATTTTGAAAATTAAATCACGTAAAGAAAATGGAAATCTAAATAACTGGTAAAATTTTCAAGTATTTACGACTTATACTATTTGAATAACAACAAATATCAAAAATCGTTTGAGGCTAAACCGTTATATAATGTGGTTTTGTAAAAATTTAAATTTCAAACACTCATAAAATTTTTTTGTCTTAGTCCAGTAGTTTTTTTTACAGGTATTTAAAGAAAAATTTATGGAGAACCTTGTACCAAATTTTCAAAACTCAGTTATAAAAGAAAACATTTTTACGATTTTTCAACTACATAATTACTTGCAAATTTTCAAAATTTTGATATATTTCGTATAAATTCGAACTTTAAGTACTTATAAAAAAAAATTGTGACTAACGACTTCGAATTTTTTTTATCACTTTAAGACCAAGTTAGAAAACTTGTATTAAATTTTCAAGATTTTCTGGCCGGCCAAAAATTTTTTATCGTTATTTAAAAAAAAAATACTTAGAAAAATTGAAAATTTCAATTGTCTATAATAGCTCAAAAAAAGTCAAAATTCTTTGAAAATTTAACTGTGTATAGAGAACGCTAATATAAACATTTGGTGAAAATTTCAAGAGTTCACATCGATTAGTTTTTGAGTTATAGCAAAATAAAAAATTCGATTTTTTTGAAAACTGTTGGAAAATGTTTACTTTTAACCTCTATAATGCACCAAGGATATCCACTTTGCCATCGGAAACCACCCTCAAAGTTTGAAATTGAAGCATTATTTCGACTAGTTATGCTGTACACAGACACAAAAACAAAAAAAAAACACACATCATTGTAAAATCAATACATTCATCACTCCGTTCAGAATCTAAAATACAAATAAGAAATGTATGTTTTTATATTTAAAATAATTCAATTATTTAGTCACAAGTTCACAACATATGAATATTTGTATTTCAATATCGTAGTACTTAAGTATATATTTTTTTAGTTTTTATACCACTAAACTTTAGTCTTCGCCTATAATAGGCCCTATATCAAACATAACTATAATAAGGTTTCCATTAAACTTATTTATTTTTTTATTTTATTAATTATTTAGTTAATAAAAATATCGATAACATTAAAACTCTTAATTAAGTATAGTATGTAATGTTATGTGTTATATGAGTAAAATGTACAATATCATCATCATGTTATAGAAACAACACCTTCGCACGTTAGTAATCACAATGCAAAAAACAACATTAATTGAACTTATTATTGAAGTATTGAAGTAGGTAATGTTTTTTTAATTAAAAAGCTACTAAAATAGATAACATATTTGTAATGTATAAATAATATTACAATCGAAATTTTTAATTAGGACCCCAAGCTTAATAATTAATAGTTATAATGCGTTAAAGACTTCGTTTTAATTTTTAATTAGTTAATAAAATAATATAAAGTTTATTTCACTCATTAATTTAAGATATTTTTATTCGTGATAAAATTATACAAATTTAAATAAATGTATTACTTATTAACGTAAATAATGAATTATGATTGATGATCTAAAATAAAGATAAATACTTTTTAAATACAGAAAGTTACTATTTGGTTATTAGCTAAAAAACACGAATATATTAACAAAAAGCTGGTAAGTGGGTATCGCTCTGCTGTATATTAGGGGGTGGGATGGACCTCAGACTATGGTAGGTTAAATTTGAATGCAATGATAGGTATCATTGTATACGAAAAACGATTCTGAACGGAGATGATTTGTCAGTTTAGGATATATTATATTTAAATATTGTCATATACCTATTCTATTTTGAAACAAATAGTATAATTACTATATGTTTCTATAGTTACTTTATAGTATCTGTTTATTAATAAAAAAAAGTATTTGGCAACATACGCATAATGAGAGTATGAAATTTAATTTAAATTTTGACATATTTCGTATAAATTCGAACTTTAAGCACTTATAAAAAAAAATTGTGACTAACGATTTCGGATTTTTTTTTTATCACTTTAAGAACAACTTATAAGAAACCTTGTATTAAATTTTCAAGATTTTCTGACCACCCAAAAAATTTTTATCGGCATTTGAAGAAAAAAAACTTAGAAAAGTCGAAAATTTCAATTGTCTATAAGTAGCTTAAAAATAGTCAAAATATTTGAAAATTTAACTGTAAAAATATAACCATAATATAAACATTTAGTGAAAATTTCAAGTATTTACAATGATTCGTTTTTGAGTTACAGCAAAATCAAAAAATTGATTTTCTCGAAAAGTGATTTTTCGTAAAATTGCCGTTTTTTTTGTCACTTTTTTTTTGTTTTTCTCGATTTTTTTGAAAACTATTTGAAAATGTTTACTTTTGACCCCCCCAAAGTACCAACTAGATGAATTTTTCTATTCAAAGAGGGGCTGAAGTCAAAAATCGGAGCATTATTACTGCTCCAAATGTTGTCGTCAGACACAAAAAAAAAAAGCGGGTAAGTGAGTATCGCTCTGCTGTACATTAGGGGGTGGGGTGGACCTCGGACTATGGTAGGTTAAATTTGAATGCAATGATAGGTATCATTGTATACGAAAAACGATTCTGAACGGAGATGATTTGTCAGTCCAGGATATATTATATTTAAATATTATCATATATTCTATTTTGAAACTAATTCAAACATTTAAGTAAAAGTTTCAAGATCTTACGTTTAGTAATTTATTAAAAATAACAAAAATCGAAAATTATTTATTAGTAAAACGTGATTTTACACGTCGTGTATTTTTGATTTCAAATTAAAATTAAAACTTTAAACACTCGTAAATTTTTTTAAATTGAACAATCCTCAAACTTTTTTATAATTATTCTAAGCTTAACTTATGGACAGCATAGTATTAAATTTTCAATTCTTAGCTTTTGATAGAAAAATATTTATAAATTTTTAACTACCAAATAGTGAAAAATATTCATGATTTTGACGAATTTTTGTCATTATTTGAACTTCAAATGCTAATAAAAAAAAATTGTGCCTATGTATTTTTATAATTTTTGAATGAGAGTTAGAACAAGTTATGTAGACCCTTCAATTAAATTTTCAAGTAATTTTTCCCAGCTAAATTTTTTTTATCAACATTTATAAAAAAAAAATAAAAAAAAATTGAAAATTTCAATTGTCTATTAATAGCTCAAAAAAAGTCAAAATGTTTTGAAAATCAAATCACGTAAAGAAAATAGCAATCTAAATAACTGGTAAAATTTTCAAGTATTTACGACTTATACTGTTTGAATAACAACAAATATCAAAAATCGTTTGAGGCTAAACCGTTATTTAACGCGGTTTTGTAAAAATTTAAATTTCAATCACTCATAAAAATTTTTTGTTTTAGTCCGGTAGAGTTTTTTTTGCAGATAGTAGAAGAAAATTTTATGCAGAACCTTGTACCAAATTTTCAAATCTTAGTTATAAAAGGAAAAATTTTTACGATTTTTTAACCACAAAATTACTTGCCAATTTTCGCAATTTTGACATATTTCGTATAAATTCGAACTTTAAGCACTTATAAAAAAAAATTGTGACTAACGATTTCGGATTTTTTTTTATAACTTTAAGAACAACTTATAAGAAACCTTGTATTAAATTTTCAAGATTTTCTGGCCGGCCAAAAAATTTTTATCGTTATTTTAAAAAAAAATACTTAAAAAAATTGAAAATTTCAACTGTCTATAAATAACTCAAAAAAAGTCAAAATTCTTTGAAAATTTAACTGTGTATGGAGAACGCTAATATAAATATTTTGTGAAAATTTCAAGTGTTTACATCGATTAGTTTTTGAGTTATAGCAAAATAAATAATTCGATTTTGTCGAAAACTGGTTTTGCGTAAAAATTCCCGTTTTTCTGTCATTTTTTTTTTGTTTTTCTCGATTTTTTTGAAAACTGTTGGAAAATGTTTACTTTTCACCTCTATAATGCACCAAGGATATTCACTTTGCCATCGGAAACCACCCCCAAAGTTTGAAATTGAAGCATTATTTCGACTAGTTATGCTGTACACAGACACAAAAACAAAAAAAAAAACAAAAAAAAAAAAAAAAAAAAAAAAAAAAAACACACATCATTGTAAAATCAATACATTCATCACTCCGTTCAGAATCTAAAAAAATAGAAATTCAACTCACGAGGTATTAGAAAACAACTACAAATAATTACAATTCGCCATTCGGTAATATTAAATATTATATAGTATGCAAGAACTAGGTTTTAAACTTTGATAGTAAGTTGATAACATAGAAAAGAATAGTGAATACCAATGTTCTTTTTCTACAAAAATTGATTTATGTTCATTTTGCCATGGTTGAAACTAGAGTCTATAGTTGTAGTATAGTACACGAACATAATATAATAGTATAGTGTTATAGTGGTATGGTAGGAATGTACTTTCCTCCATATGATTAAACAATATATTTTAGAATTAACGATTTCCGGTATAAACAAACTAGCTTGTTCTCTCGTTATCATTACCCACTATCAGACATTACTCACATGGTTCCGGAGGGAAATTAAAGCGGCAATTCAAATATTCAAGATTCTAACTATACTCGCGGATTTTTAGACAATGAATAAAAAAAAAGCAAATTCAAACATTTAAGTAAAAGTTTCAAGATTTTACGTTTAGTAATTTTTAAAAAATAACAAAAATCGAAAATTATTTAGTAGTAAAACGTTATTTTACACGTGTATTTTTGATTTCAAATTAAAATTAAAACTTTAAACACTCGTAAAATTTTTTAAATTGAATAATTATCAAACTTTTTTATAATTATTCTAAGCATAACTTATGGACAGCATAGCATTAAATTTTCAATTCTTAGCATTTGATAGAAAAATATTTATACATTTTTAACTACCAAATAGTGAAAAATATTCATGATTTTGACGAATTTTTGTCAATATTTGAACTTCAAATGCTAATAAAAAAAAATTGTGCCTATGTATTTTTGTAATTTTTGAAAGAGAGTTAGAACAAGTTATGTGGACCCTTTAATTAAATTTTCAAGTAATTTGACACAGCTAAATTTTTTTTATCAACAATTATAAAAAAAAAATAAAAAAAAATTGAAAATTTCAATTGTCTATAAATAGCTCAAAAAAAATCAAAATATTTTGAAAATCAAATCATGTAAAGAAAATGGCAATCTAAATAACTGGTAAAATTTTCAAGTGTTTATGACTTATACTGTTTGAATAACAACAAATATCAAATATCGTTTGAGGCTAAACCGTTATTTAACGCGGTTTTGTAAAAATTTAAATTTCAAACACTCATAAAAATTTTTTGTCTGAATCTGGTCGAGTTTTTTTTACAGATAATTGAAAAAAAATTTATGGAGAACCTTGTACCAAATTTTCAAAACTTAGTTATAAAAGAAAAAAATTTTACGATTTTTCAACCACAAAATTACTTGCAAATTTTCGCAATTTTGACATATTTCGTATAAATTCGAACTTTTAGCACTTATAAAAAAAAATTGTGACTAACGATTTCGGATTTTTTTTTATCACTTTAAGAACAAATTATAAGAAACCTTGTATTAAATTTTCAAGATTTTCTGGCCGGCCAAAAAAATTTTATCGTTATTTTAAAAAAAAATACTAAAAAAAATTAAAAATTTCAATTGTCTATAAATAGCTCAAAAAAAGTCAAAATTCTTTGAAAATTTAACTGTATATAGATAACACTAATATAAACATTTGGTGAAAATTTCAAGTGTTTACATCGATTAGTTTTTGAGTTATAGTAAAATAAAAATTTCGATTTTTCGAAAACTGTTTTTGCGTAAAAATTCCCGTTTTTCTGTCATTTTTTTTTTGTTTTTCTCGATTTTTTTGAAAACTGTTGGAAAATGTTTACTTTTCACCTCTATAATGCACCAAGGATATCCACTTTGCCATCGGAAACCACCCCCAAAGTTTGAAATTGAAGCATTATTTCGACTAGTTATGCTGTACACAGACACAAAAACAAAAAAAAAAACAAAAAAAAAAACAAAAAAAAAAAAAAAAAAAAAAAAAAAAAAAAAAAACACACATCATTGTAAAATCAATACATTCATCACTCCGTTCAGAATCTAAAAAACACACATCATTGTAAAATCAATACATTCATCACTCCGTTCAGAATCTAAAATTACTAGAACAAATTAAATAGCATTAACATACATATATTTATATGAATTTAGAATAATTATAATACAAACACTGTGATACCATGTTTATTAAATAAAGACTGTGATTCAATTTTGAAATTATTACAAAGATATATAAGTAATCGAAATTTGCACAAATTATTTTTCAAACCCAATCTTATAAAATAATTTTTATAAAGATTAGTAAACAATCGAAGATTTCTCATATTTTTAGAAATCTGTATAGGTACACAATTATTTTTCAAACATAATTAATTATCATTCGTAAAATGTAAAAACACCTGTCTCAAAAACACATAAATCCTTCACATTTTTATACTTAAAGTTATTAGCCAGTCTTAAAACAAATTATTTAAATATAATATTTGTTAACACATCCCCGGGTTTCATCAATCATATAAATATATACAAATGTACCTATATATGTAATATATTATATTTTAATGTGTAATTATAAAGTTAAATTCATATATTTACATACTTTATATAATTTATAATAAAAAAATGTTTTATTCACATACTTAACATACTAAAATACAACAACTCCGAATTCAAATTTAATTTAAAAATTGTAATACTTTAGATTTTCAGAAGCATTGAATTGATTTTGAGTTTAAAAAAATATTTTAAATTATTATTTCGGACATATAAGATGGTTAAATAATAACTTGTACATTTGTATAAAACTCTTGAATGTATAAAATGTATTATTGAAAAACAATTTAAATATAACAAGTACTTGAGTACTTGACACTAACGATGAAATACAAAAAATATTCATCTAAGCGATAATGAGATGTAAGTTGTTATCTCCGCCGTTGTGAAAACTACATTGGAGGGGAAGTGAAAATCCATTTATTGTTTTATCAATTCTCGATATAAATACAATTCAATATCTTAAATCATTTCAGATTTTTTAGAAACCTTGAATATTTATCGAAATATCCAGTGACATGATAAAATATTGTCGTTTAGGAGGTAGGTACATGCATACGTTCGAAACGAGAAAGTTTCGTGGGGCTATTATTATAACTTTATTGTACGCGCGTAAAACTTTTTATTCGTTTATGTTTTTTTATAGACATTTTAGTGTGTTTTCGTATATTTTAACTCTTAGTTTTTGAAACAACCCGGTGGAGGTTTTACTCGCTACTGCAACAGCAGCAATTAACGTATATCCTGTGCGTTATTGAATTACGACTTTCTCATACCTTCAGACGCCAGTTCGGGTGACGCTCCCATGGTGGACAGTATCCAAACGACCAGGAGAACCCGGAGGTCCGCCTCCATGGTGGTGATTGTTACACTCGCGAAGCGCGAAAAATTAAAAATCGGAAACCGTTTAAGGTGCAAGATAAATGCGGTAGAACGCAGTAAAAACGCCGAGGAAATTTTTATTGCGATTTTCACTTTTCAAAATCAGTTTCGTAGTGCGCGGCACAGAAATGGCGCGAAACGATAGAGGAGGAGATTGCGACCATAGCACTAATTTAATAATTATAATTATTTTATATTGTCATCATTCCGGCGGCAACGGCGATGACGGCGACGGCCGCGACGGCGACCGATCGGACGTGAGTGGACGACACATGATATCGCGAAGAGAGCGGCGACGACGAGCGCGACGACGACGGCGGTGGACGATAATACGGCCGTTCGGCGGCAACGGACCCAACGGGATGGGTGTTTGGCGGCAGACTGCGGTCGTGTGCGAACGTGAGCGGCGCGTTTGTCGACGGCCGACGTGCCGAACGCGCGCGCCACCCCATGGTTGGGGGTGGTTTTTCCCTCGGCAGTGGCAGCGGCGTTGTTCTTCGGCGGGTCTCATATACGCGCAGCGCCGCCAAACGATTTGATGCCCACACTACATAATTATTATTATAATATTATAGGCACCTATTATACCCATACGATGTTATTACGACTATGTGATCACGTGCCAGAGGATCATTACACTATTATTGTCATACATAAATTATTATTTCAATTTAAAAACATGAAATGTTCTAAAGGATTGAAAGATTTGAGTGGCACGTCCACCAATAAAACTTGATTTTTGAGGAGTTCGATGTAGGCGATTTAAAGAATTTCTTTACAAATTCAAAGTGACTTGGTAGAACTACACTGTAAAAAGAGGCAGAGAACTTATATTGTGCGTTAGATTTTTAAAATATAAGTAGTACGGATAAATACGATTTCCAAAAAATATAATATCGAAGATTTAAAGACATTATAATAGTAACGTATTTTTAAACAATATAATAACTCACTTCTCGGAGGCTAATATAATATTGGTAAAATAAATGTGATAATGCAATGTCAAAGTGCTCCTCTTTCTATTGTAAAAATTTGGTTTCTTAACTAGTATTAAACCGTATAGCCCCAACGGTTCACGTATAAAAGAAAAGATGTTTAACAATTGTCAATAATTTGACAAATAATGAACGGAAAAATAAATAAATAACGCAACTAACGATAAAAATTATTCTTATCTCTATTTCTCTATCGTCATACCTTGTATATGGCGACCGCAAACAACCCACAAAATAAGAATATAAGATTTCAGTGAAATATAAAAATTCAATACAATTTTATTATTTGTTATATATTTATATCTATGTAGAAACGCAAATCATATTTGATTTGATTTGAATAAAAAAAAGATTGGTGTTGATCCGTCTCTATAGTACAGCACAGTTTCATATACATATATGTACTCGACTCCACTGAGAGGACTGGAGTTCTAAATAAAATTAACTAAGAATAATATTTATATTTGATAAGCACATAACATAAACTGTAATTTACATTGATTATAATATCTATCGATAATACTCTAAAAAATTAAATATTTAAAAATAAATTCCTAATTATGATATCCAAAATAAAATTAGAAATGCAATTTAAAATCTAAAATTGATGGAAATGTTAATATAATATAATTAGTATAACATTATTAATTCGTGAGGGGATTCTGATAGCCATTGGAAAATACCTTTTTTGGAAGGTTTATTATACAGGTTGATATTTTATTTCATAATTTAGTACGGATTGTTTCAAAATATCTACTAGATGTAGTTATTCTTGATCTTTTAGTGATAAAATTGTTTTTTACGTACCTTATGCTTACAACTTACTTTTACTTAACTTTTAGTCTTTTAGTGTATAAAATTATCAAAAGCACTACCTTAATCTATTATACCATAGAAGATTATTGATTCTATCAATGCTAAATAAACTTGACACAATTTAGGTAATTCTAAAGCTTTGTTTAGATTTCTTAATATTTAATAAATTGTCTTAAGTTTTTTTATAAACAGATCGATTTAATTTTTCAATCTCATATTTCTAACAATTTCAATACTTATATATTTAAAATTATATTCTATATTTATTGATTCACAACAGCAGTTGTTTAATTGTATACAGTGTTCATCGTACATTTTTGAGTTATAAGTTTATGACTTTAATATATGTATGTTATTATAAAAATTATTTTTATAAATGCATAATAAGAATTTGCAGTAAAATAATAGCCCGAGATCTTGTAAAATATTTTAGAGGAGCTTAAATATTTTAAAACAAACATGCAGATCCACGAAGGTCTCTTACTCCTACTCCTACAACCCGATCAGTTATATAACCTTTACTATATTTTACTTTATTATAGAAATTGTTGTTATGTCGTTTAATGAAATCAACCGAACTTTATTCGAACAGAATAAACAAAATATTTTACGGAACTAGAACATTAAGCTTTTTATACTTCTGAATACCTTAAATCATAATATAATTCGTTAGAAAAAAAATGAATTTCGAACCTTAAATGTACTAAGACTTCTAAAGTTTAATTAGAATTTTGTCCTTATTAAGGTTTTAGGTACCGAATTAAAAATCTAAAGTCGAGTTCAGTTCAAAATTTGAAACAATAATTTAATAATCATTTAATAAAATTGAATAAAATCCAAAAATAATATCCTAATTCACCTCATAATTTAATATCCATGTTATAAGATTCATAAATATTGGTTTAAATTATAAGTTATGATAGTTTATCCTAAATTCTTGAAAAACTATTAAAAATTTCGAAAAATTACATCTTTTAAGTATGAAACTTGGGCAATTTTCTCTCTAAAAATAAGTATAAATTCATTTTTTTGATCAATACAATGTCATATTTACCAAAACCGTGAGTACAACATATAACAAAGAAGAATAAATAATAAATAAATTGTAAATATTGTATTTATTGAATAAATAATAAATGTCATTGTAAAACTAATCATCAGTGGCGGATTTAAGATTAGGGCCCGAGAGCCCCCCTTGACAGTTATATTATATTTGGAAGACCTAACATCAAATCCTAAATATTGAGTTAACAATATTGTATGATGATATGTAATAATATAAAAATGCCCGCCTCCGAAAAAAAATCCTAAATCCACCACCATTAATCGTATAATTCCAAATAATAATTTTAATTTTAATTTAAACATGTAAAATAAGTATTTTTATTTTTTCTAGGAGAGGGGGGAGTTGTCTCAAATCAATTATATAAATGTGGTTAACATGATTAATCCTCAGTATCCCTCCCCCTCATAATCCACATGGTTGTAAAAGACAAAATATGTGGGTGTTGTAATTGTAATTTCTTTAGTTTAAGTTGGCGTTGCTAATAGAATACTATACAATAGTACGTACGTACATTTACCATTTACATTTACATGTATTTACCATCTAAATTAAAAAAAAAAATTGATGTCGTTTACTCGTTTGTCAACCGGCGACAAATGGCAAAAACATAATTATTGGAACCATGATACAATTTAATAGGTACTAATTACACAGAAAAAAAGTACAATATTTTTATTTTTTATTTTGTCGATGGATCGTCAGGTTTTTAAAAGTGAAAAGTAGTTTTTTATTCAGCGTTTGTACACTTTATTATTTCATATTTGTATTATTTTTTAATATTATAATAGACAAAATTAAATTAATTCGTCAGTATTGTCCGTCGCACGAATATCAGTACATTCAGTACAAAAACATCATGTATTTGCTATTGTACAAAATAAACTACAAAACTACATTTAAAAAAATATTCATTCGAAATTCTAATCTGATTAAAATTAAAATTAAATTTTTAGTTTAACTGCACATTATTAATTAAAATAATCCAGTTCTAAAAGAAGTGATTTTTCAAGGAAATTTATTTATATACATACTATATTACTACTTAAATCATATTACGGGTATACTATTATAGATATCAATAAATAATTTGAATATTCACTATGTACTTACCAGAAGCGGTCAAACTTTTTTCAGTAGAGGTCTACTAAGAACATATTTTTCCTATTTTTTCTTTTCTCCTTTTGCATCGATTTCTATAAAAACAACTGTATTATTGGAAGTACTCTTTGCCATTGATTATAGAATAGACTATCTATTCTATAACCAACACTTTTACCTTTAACTATTAACAAACATACTTGTTTATATAAATAATAAAATTAACATATTTTGTTGATGTGAACATTGCATATCATTGACAAGTTGATCATAATTTGGAGAATAGTTGCTGACAGCTAAACGAAGACACTGCTCTAAAAAGTCGTCGGAAAATATAGCTTGATATTCAGACTTAATAATTTTCGCGCGAAAAAATGCTGCGTCACAAGAAATATGTTGACTACAAATAGGTTATCATCGGTTATCGAGTTTTCTCGGTATTGGACATTTAATAAAATTGGCTAAAAATAAAGTCGACCGTTTAGCCGCCCTTATTAGGTATATACTATATGTCTGTATATTATTGTTTACTTCAATTTAAAGTGTACAGTATGCGAATTAAGTTAATAGCCATTTTACTCGTTTTTATGTCACAAAATGCTGTGGTCCAGTGTTCACGGTGTATAGGTAAAAGTACGTTGGTACGTCTGAATTTCAAAATCTAGTTTCGAAAAATATATAATCCATTATACGCAGTGCTGGGTTTATGTATAAGCTACACAGCGGCGTATTTAGGGGGGTTTAGGGGTTAACCCCCCCGGCCCCCCTTAAAATGTATGGTTTGTACGGGTATTGATTTTTATTGTACTATAATTAATTGGAATTTAAGAATAGAAATATTTTTTAACCCTTCCTGAAATTAATTTCTATATACTTAGTATATACGCTACTGAAGTTATACTGCAAGCTACATATAGCTTATAGCTTAGGGCCCCACTGTCTTGGCCCTTGGGGATCCTCGAAAAAATTGTTCAAATAAGCATTTGTCATATTCCATTTCCATATGACATATAATATAATCGTTATACATGGGACCCCCGGCCAACACTAAAAAAAAAATATTCACACAAAATGGATCAACACGGAGAAATATTTTATGTACCTATTGAATAATTATTATAAGGTAGTAACTATTTTTAAGTTTATATAAATAATATTAACTTAGAGATTTATTATTTCAATTATCTATATACTTCTTAACTGTATTTCAGTTTATCCCTCTGTATTATCCTCGAAAATCATAGGCAAAAATTAAAATAGGTACAATTTTTGGGGGGGCCTAAAATATTTATTTGTTTGATTTAGCTCTCCTATTGGTATAAACCTTATACAAGTATAAAAAATCTAGAAGGTTTCTGTATGATTTTTTTATTAGGGAGAGCCGCCTTCCCCCAAAAAAACACCCTGACTCTATGCATACATAATATCTGCACGACTGCACGTATAAGGGCCTCATATATCAAATAGCTTAGGACCTTATAAAGTCTAAATCCGGCCCAGATATGGTGAGTTGATCAGCGTACAAACAAATACGAGCAAACCCATATTATACCTATATCTAACATTTACACTTTTTTACATGGCTATAATCTTTAGGGTCAATATAGGACCTGCTGTCAATTATACTACATGTCCGATACCTACCAACTCCCTGTAATCATAATATATTCTCCTAAAGGCCCAAATCCAAAAACAAAAATAATGTAATTTTTAATTTATCAAGTTGTCTTTTCTGGTTATTCCATATTTCTGTGCCACGGCTGTAGGTAGTAGTATAGTACAGCTATATTCTATGCTAATTGCTAATACTCACCAACTAAGATTTAGAGGACTGGACGCGAAAATATATAACTAGGTATTCACTAAAATTTAAAAACACAATTCAAACATTTCATCTTAAAACGTGAATTCACGAGTGGTTTTTATTCATTTTTATTATACTAACGCTATCTAGATGTTGGATTCGAATAAGTTCATTTCATTATACAATATAACAGACTATAAAGTATAAACTATAAATATATGTGTTTGTGTGTGTGTATAAAAACATTATTTGTATACAATGGCATGTTTTGAGTGTAATTTTATGCTATTGGTATTAGTACATATTAATTTCAAAGTAACTATTTAAAAGTCATAAAAGAAAAAATATAATAATAAAATACAACATTTTACAACTTTTCAAAATAATAAAAAAAACTAAACAAACCATGGTAGTTGATGACATGATGAAGTAAATCATGTGTCACCGTGGTTCGTTTGTCAAAATGAAATATTTTTTAAATAGTAAATACCATACAACAATAATACATTATATTATTTAAATACGTATAGCCTCCGATTGATTTACTGTTTTAATAAAAAATACTTTGACATTTAAATATTTTACACTCACCCATGGGCCTGATATTACCTATCCAATTATCAAAATTAACATTTTAAATATTATTATTATACGATCTCTACATGAAATATGGAATATTTTATTTTACACTACCATGTCGGAAAAAAAATAATGTTTTCGCGGTAAAATTCTTAGAAAAAATATTTTGGGCATACACGATTGATAAAAGGGAATATTCCATATTCTTGCTTCCCATCATGGCTATTGATTTATGGCAGTGCTTCCCATAAAAACTGGAATTTACGTGTTCTTCCAGTGTGTTAATTTTAAGGAATGTTATTGTTAATGTAATACATTTGCAAAGTAATTTTCAGAAATCAGAAAGTGTCCTTTTTGATGGTTCTGTCTTCTATACTAATACCATTGATTAAATATAAATCATTTCTAATACCAAATACCACGGCAATAGATTATATATAAGCAATTATATAACCAATAGGCTACGAGCAGCGTGAAACTGGGCCGTGGACCATGTAATATTAAGTATTCATATTACTAACGTATATATATTTAAATTTACAATCGAATTTGGATAGGTTTGCAAATTGGAGCCGTCATAATCGCCTACCCTTAAATATTAGTAAATATAGTGTTATTACTTTTTATCGATTAGATAATGCAATTTCTCATAATTATAAAATTGATAACTGTGTCATAACGCGTGTCAATTCTGTAAGAGATCTAGGAATTGTTATCGAAAGCAATTTCTCTTTTTCAATACATATTAATACCATAATTAAAAAAGCCTTTAAAATGTTAGGGTTCATTAATAGATAAGTACGGAAAATTTTAAAAATCTTTGTACATTTAAAACATTATTCTCTTCTCTTGTTAGATCTCACCTTGAGTTTGGCTCTGTACTAGTCTGTAGTCTGGTCTCCAAGTTATTCTTCATTTAAAGAGGCGATTGAAAAAGTTCAATATAAATTTTTAAAACTTATATGTTTTAAATTGAATATACCTATTACATCCAGTTTGCAAAACTCGGTTTTCGGATTTACAAGTTGTAACTTAAGAAGGAATGTTGCAGATATTATGTTCTTATTTGAACGGTCTTGTTGATTCCCGGAACTGCTATCTATGATTGGTTTTATAACACCAAATCGCTATTTAAGAAAACAGAATTTGTTTCATATACCATTTTACAAAAACAACTACAGTTCCGCACCTTTTTTTCCTAGAGCTCTCTCATTATATAATGTCATAGTTGTTCACGTTGATTTCTTCTTTATGTCACGTGATTTATTTAAATAAAATGTATACTTAGGTTTAAGTCTCGCAATAAATTAAATATCATGTTTATTATTATTATTATTATTATTATTATTATTATTATTATTATGCATTTACTAGAATTATGCCAAATTAATTCATGTCATAATTTATTATTACCTATTTATTATTCACTTTTATCACTATTTTATTTTATTGTATTAATATTCTATTATTATTTTATCCTAACATTGTTAACTCTTATTTTTTCGTATTGTATTTTACACTTTCTGTACTATTATATTACCAAAGGGTACCTACCCGTTTAAAATGTATAAATAAATAAATAAATAAATATTTAAAATAATATTTTTATGTATTACCTAATAATATTATATTGATACGTATATAAGTAGGTATCATATTCGTCATTAATGGGCCTCAAAGATTTTTTTTACAAAATTGGTGGTCTGAACAACTAAAAAGGTTGGAAATGGATAAACTGCTAGATTATATTATTATCTATATGGTTCACCATATAACCAGTGCTCGAATTGGGAAAAATTAAGTAGAGGAGCTCAATCTAACGATTTAAAATCTGCGTTCCAAGGGTGAAATTATTTAACACAGACCCGTGGGGGGCTTTGCCCCCCACACCCCCCCCCCGAATCCTACCTTACATACATTTTGAATACCACTTTTCAGCAACACATTTTTAAATCCAAACAGGTATAAATATAATATATTTTATTAAATAATAACGTAACTTAGAAGAAGAAATTAATATTTATTGTTTTTTATTAAAAAGAGACCACATATTTTTATAAGTATGTTCTTCATCGTTTACATTTTTTTTTGGACAACATACTTCGTCAGCTGATATGATAGCAATGATAACATTTCATTCGGAACACGGCTTAAGATAGTACTATCCACGATTTAAGATAGTATCTTACTATCTTAAATAGTGGTACTATCACACAACAGTATCTCAGTATCTGTGCCTTAAATAATATACGTCTTACGTCTTGTATATGTGATATTATAATTAATTAATAAAATAATATCAAAAATAATGTTGATATGAAAAATAGTATAATTTGTTATATAATTGACATCAATTGAAATCCACATTTTAATAAAAATTATTTCGGACATTACTTTGTACCGTCCCCCCTACCAAGTGAAAATAAATAGTAGAGGAACGCAAAAAAAAAATAAAAATAGTAGGGGAGCTCCGTCCCCCTGCGCACCCCCCCAATTCGAGCACTGCATATAACCTAACCTACACGACCGCCGATACGGCACTCCGGACGGCCTATAATGAGCTGTAGAGAAAAAAGGCTTTTAATGTTCTTACTTTCTTAGTAAGAATTTAAGAACATCTCAAATTCTCATCTAAGTGCGACAAAAACCTACTTAATATAAGAGCTCCCTGTGGAATTTATTTGTATTAACATTAGTCGCCAAATATTTATAATCATTTAGTACTATTAAACATCCGCTAGGAGCTCTTATAGTAATCAGATTTTTATTTTATTTGATAATAATGATAAGAACATTGGGCGCCGTTTTTGCTACACGGACCGTGTACCGTGTCTAACTAGACAACTAGTAACTATAGTACTTACTATTTTTAGCCATTGTACTAGGCAGTTAGTTATTGGAGTACTATATTCATTATTATTTCTGTTCAATTTCTAATCTTAAAAACGCAATTTTTGTTATGGAACACCACAGCAAGTTTAAAAATCTTACCGAAAAAGTAAAGAAAAAACACGAGAAGAAAAATTATAATACGTTTACTCAAACCAAAATCGACAATGATAGGATCGTGATTAACGATCTAGAGACTCAGTGCTGTATCATTCAGGACAATGTTGAAAAGGATCAAAATAACATAAAAGATACCAAACTTGACAACAACAGTGACAGCATTTTTCCGACTTCTTGGAAAGTAAGCAAGCATTTAGTTCATAACAATAGTAAAACCTCAGATATGGATTGTAGTATCACCAATATTAAAACTGTTCCTGAAAGCAATGACATTGTACATAAGAAAGCAGCATCATTCATCAAGAAAGTATTACACAATGAGATACCAAAAGACAACAAACAATTGCCATTAGTTTTATTGGTAAGAATTTATTTTATAAAAAACATTTGTTGAAAACAAATAATTGATTTGTTGATATGTTTGACTTTAGATACAATCCAGACGATTGACTAAACTTTCTCAACTTAATTTTGAAGATGAAGTCATAAAGAAAAGTACAGACATTTTTAGCTCTAAATCTCGATATGCGAAACAGAAAAATGAAATACCAGTTATAAAAGATTTACACCGCTTCTGGACAAGAAAATTCCAAAAATTAACTAAATATGTTAATGGTATTAATGACTACCTAGAAACCTTGATTAGAGTACCTAACACTGCTATTAAACGTGTTAGAAATTCTGGAACAACTGTGAATATATCTGTGCCCCCTAAACAATAACCCTGTCATGTACTGTTGTTGTAATCTACCCAATGAGAAAACACATTGATTTAGCGCATATCCACTTAATACCAGTATACTATGGCAAGATGATGTGCAGAACTAATTTTCATCTAACCTTGGCATGTTTTTTACTGGACCAAGTATAACATTGACCATCGTTGCCATCCCTGGTGCACCCGATCAAACCATTGATATTTAACCAGTGGCGTACGCAGAGGGGGGTATCAGGGAGATATGACACCCCCCTTAAAAATAAGTATCTGTTAAAATTATGAAACGATGACTAAAAAAAAAGGTCAATTCGTGCATATGCCATATAGTTATGATTTATGACACCCCCCTTAAAAAAATCCTGCGTACGCCACTGTACTTAACACAATTATATTTATTTCATTTTTATAACTTTTATTTAATTTGTGTTGTGAATTATATACTTTTCCTATAAGACAGAAATATAATAACTAAGATATTTTGTAACTAAACTACTGCTTATAAAATATAAATACTTGTGTATTGTTTTTGAATCATGATCACTGATAATTATTTTGTAATAAACTTATAATGGTCTCACACTTATCTATTAATGAAAATGATAATTGTACACAAAATATTAATAATAAAATTGTTTAGTAAAATTTTAATTACATAACTTTTAAAACAGCAACAGCTCATATTACAAAAACTGGGTATTGGACACTAATCATATAAGTTAGCGTTTACAGCGTTAACGTTTAAAAAAATAGTTCTAATAATTGTTTGTTTGATTTTGATAAAATGTATATAATGTTAATCGTTAAACCACTTAAACCATATTTAAATTATAATATCTGTATATAATTTTAAAATACTATTAATTATTTGTTTGTTTTAAATGACTTAATAGTTAATTGTAATAAAATATATATATATTATAATAGATAAGATTTAATAATACATTATAATGGATTTTTAAAACCATATCCATAGACATAGGCATTGCCTATCCATTTAAATAGTCCTTTAAGTTAGGGGGAAGGGCTAAATTCCTAAAAATTTATTGCAAATTTTTATAGCAATTTTTTTTTTAATTTGATTATTATTTATTGTTTCTATTGAGGTTTACAATTGATTTTAATGATTATTCGTTGATATGAAAATATTGTTATATAGTAAGCAAAAATAAAATTAATACTAATATGGTTATATGTACATACATTAACCAAAAAATTCTGGGGAAGCTGAAGCCCACCCAAGCCTCCCCCTAGTTACGCCCTATGTCCATAGATACAACGCAACAATTCATCTCATCTAAGTTATCCACCACTTCTTTCCTGTCAGACTCAAGTACTACAGCTAAAAAAAGATAGTTATACAATGACATATAACACGTTGACTGCCAATGTGGAAGACGGTGGCCCAAGTCAATTCAGTATATTAGTTATGGGAACGCAATTCGGCCATTCAATTCAGTGGTGTTCAAACGGAGGATCATGAGGGGGATAGATATTAACTAACCCGTAACTTTTTCTTTAATATTTATGACAATTAAATTAATGTATATTGTACTATAATGTTAATGTATTAAATTTGGTTTTATTTTTTATGCTACATCCCCCACATGACAAAATCATTTGACCGCCTATGATTCAATTCTATGCATATTTATTATAGGTAACTGCTTATATTTATAAAATAGCTCTAATTATTTGATTTTGATAAAATGTAAATGGTATTAATCAGCAAACCTTGTATAAAATATACAGACATACAGCTAGTCTATTATACAACAACAAAAAATATGTCTTTGATAATAACTACCAGTGGCGTAGCCATGGGTGGCAGTTACCATGCCCCCTGCCTCCCCCCCCCCCATCGGCTGTGTCCAATATAAAAATTAACTGTTATTAATGTTAATGTTAATTCTTGATTAGGTTTTTTTAGTATGTATTTTGGTTTTACCCCCACATTTTGAAAACCTGTTTGGTCGCCAGCTTATACGTGTCATGAGAACAATCAAACATACCTAGTATACAAGATACAACCATATTTAAATAATATCTGTTTATATTTCAAAAATACTATTAATTAAATAATTGTAGAATAGACACATGATTAAATGGTAAGCAATCTAGTTGACAAGCATATCAAAAATAGGCTTGCAAGTGGCAAGTAGGATTAAAATAACTATGCATAGTATAATTATTCTTCAGCATAAAAACGGTAATTAATTTTAAGCGATACTATGTTATAAATTAAACTGCGAATTATATGCAATGAAAAAAGTATTAAACGAGTATGTATGCAAACATGTAAGCATAACAGACTGAAATACACATTAGAAATTAATTTTAAAATACACATTAGAAAATTACACAAAAAAACAATTGGATAAAAATGTATAAAGGCTATTTCAGATTTTGTCATATAGGTATGGAGTTGCATCAGAATAAATAAAGACTCTTTCAGTTAAGTGAAAAAGAATGTGGTAATACTCATTTTTCCAAATAAATAAATACGTGATGTAACGCCCACGCTAATCTGTGGTCTCATCTACTAATATCCAAATTAGGTTTTTCGCAATTTCACATCTATTTTTTTCCAAGCCATCTCTATAAACTTAAGAAGTTCAATACAATAATTGTAGGTATATATGTATGGATCAAACGGATTCATTGATAAGAATAGTAGAAGCTCGGATGCTGATTGTAGTATTAACAATGTTAAGACTAATTACTAAAGGCAATGTCATAATAACCATTTTACCTAAATAAAAAAGTATTACGCAATGAATTAACAAATCTTAGCATACTACTAGAAAATCATTAGACTAGAGCACAACTAGTTTTACAAATAGAACCTGTTAACAAATCATGAATCTAGAACCTCTCTAATAATTTTTTATGATTAGTGATCCTTTGCATTTTTTACATTTAAAGAATTTCAATTATTTCTCAACTATGTATATTAAATGTATTATGTTGCAAGTCTTGAAATTAAATTGTTATTCTACATATAATATAACTGAAAAGCAATTTTTAAATATTTAAAATAAAAGTATAATTACCTGTGTATTTTTTCTATTGTCAGTTGGTATATAATACCAGACAAGTTTTTCATTTGTTGATAGGTCATGTTTTCATATTCATTAAATTTGCATAGTGTAGTCTTTGACAAAATCAACCATACACTGGCTTTTAATTAAAAAAAGTTACCTTTTTTTTAAAAATATTTTTGGTTTATACTACACCAGATAATAAATTCAATTTAGTTTGTTTCATTTGCATTACTTATGAATCCATAGATTATATAACTTAGGATCAATATTAAAAAATTTTCAAGTAGAAATTATATCAAATAATAAGTTTATTAAATTTAATTTTAATTAATTTTAGATTTTTAATGAAAGTGCAATTGTTAACATTTTTAATACCTATGAAACTTTAGATAAATAAATTTTTATAAAATAGTTCTACACTCATTATATAACACATAAAAACATTATAAAATAACAATAACATCAATCAAACTAACTAACCATTTGTAGTATTTACTTTTTTTGGAATATTTTACACTTCGTTAATTGTATGGAATATTTATAATATAAATATACAATCTTTTAAAAGAGAAAAATTATACAGATTGCAGTCTTGCATATAATTTATAACATTCTGTAACATTAACTACTTTACAGAAACAAAAGAAATCTCACATTTCATGCATTTAAAATTCATTCAATCTTAACATTTTCGGGCTACTAAAGGATGAGACGCTTCATTATATAGTTAGTCACACTCTTTATAACTGGATCTCAAGTGAATACTTGTATTTAACAAAATATATTAATAATTGCACAACATTTTTGGGACACAAGTGACCGGTCACAAAATGTCTTTAGCATGAAAAAACTTAGAGCAGCAATATGTAGTACTTAATTAATATTCATAATAGATTAAGTAATACCTAATAAAATAAAATTTTAAAATCCATTCTAAAATGTCATCTAAACTCCCTAACCTAATTTTAGGCAGAAGCAAATAATATTGGTGAATTAACATTGTAAATAACAAAAAAAATCCATTCTATTATAATGCAATGAAAAATCTATACAATTATGACCACAATTTAACTCATTGAAGACATGTAAATAAATAAAACACATTTTTTATTTTTATTTTTTTATTATTTCGCATATATTACACATGCTTATCTCTTACCCTAACTGGTTTCAAAACGAAAAAAAATGAATATAATATAGGTACATACAAACTCAAGAAAACAAGTAAAAAATGAAGTTATCTACTATGAACTTAACGAGGAGTAAATTGTAGTATGAACTTTTTTTTATTAAAAAAACACTCATTAAACTAATTCAAACCTTTAGTTTTAGAAAACACTCAATTATGTAACTCAATTTAAAGATTATTATATACAAAAATCATGTTCTCTAGGCATTTATAAAAAAGTGAAAAAACTTGAAATATTAATTCCCAGTTATGACTAATAATAAATTATTAGACACACAAGTATTAAATGTACCACAGAAAATTAAAAATAAATAAATATATAATAAAATACTGAACACCCCATATAAATCACATTAAATTAATTTATCATTAAAATATTATGAAATGATTATGAAAATATAAAATATTATTAAAGTATCATCATTATGCAAAACTAAAAAAGTTATCTCTCAGTATTTAAAAATAAATATTATAACTAAACATTAAAGCTATGTTTTATCAAAGAAAACAGAAATAATTGTTTTCCTGTTTACTGAGAAATGAGAATACAAATTAAAACTAATTGCAACTAGGTTACTCAAATAATATTAATGACCTCATTACCTATAACCTAATTAGTACATTAATAATTATAATTATAATTATACCTATTTGTTTTTAAATTACTTAATATATATCTGATTATGAGTGTGGTAGTAGTAATAATCTTCCAATAGGAGTATGATTTTAACGTTTTAGTAGAATATTTATTTATATGTCCGATAGAAAAATATTGTAATTCATCGAAATATTTTTAAACGTAAATAAGAATTAATATTATGAGTGTAATAAGAAAAATAATAAACTCCCCGTTGGTTCCAAAACTCCCTGGAGCTTACAAGTAAGTATAATTGAATTTTTACAATGTTTAATTTTTTTAATTAATTTTTTTTTTTATATAAAAAACATAATTTTGCGGTTTAAAAAGAAAGAATTAAAATTGTATTTTACTTTAAATCATAGTCAGGCGGTGCAGGCGGGCAATGTGTTGTATGTTTCTGGTTCTTTAGGCCTAGATGAGAAGACGATGAAACCGGTCGAGGGTGGAGCAGCGGCTGAGGCTAGGCAATCGCTAAAAAATATCCATGCAATACTTAAACATGCTGGCACTTCATTCGATAAAAGTAAGGGATAAAATAAATTATGTGCTATTATTATATGAATAATGCTTCATAGCACTACCAGAAGTGATGCTTTTAATACCTAATCTAAGAATTGACACTAATTTATTATAAACATTAGTATTTTTAATCAGATATCCACAATTCTCGACTTCATAAAACATAAATCAAAATTTGTATCAAATCAATTAATAGCATACGTCTGAAGACGTCTTCGACAATAAAGTCTCATCTTTATATTTTGATAATTAAAAATACATTTTTTTTTTAAATAATTTAGACATTCTTCCTTCAATTAAAAAATAAATCTTAGAACTAAATTATGCAGCGATTATTTATGTTTTCCTATAATAAATACAAAATTTGATTGCCTAAAAAAATTTGTTAAACAATTCAGAATTTAAAAACTTGTTGTTTGTGCAATAGTGGTGTAAAACTTTTTATACCTACTACAACTCATTGTCAATAACATTGTACTTGACATATGTTTTACTTGAAGAAATATTAATATTTAATGGCAAACCCTATAAAAAATGTATCAACTTCCAACTTGCACACTATTGCTTTTAAAGGTTACTCTTTTGTAACTGATTATTTTTTTTAAAAAAATCATTATATTTTATTAAAATACTTTCATGTTAATAAAAAATCCCCATCAGTCTTAAATAAAACTTAAAATTTGAGAACATCAATATTATATTCAAAAAAGCTGCCAATTTCAAGACAACATATTATTTACAACCGAGAAGGAATCATTAAACGGAAGTACAATGAGACTATGAAAATTTTATAATAAGTTTTATTTAAAATCAAAACATACCAAGTATTAAAATGTGCACTTATCATTTTTGTAAATTGGATTATTGAAATAGTCATGTCACTCAAAACAGTAAAACGAAAAGGAAAAAACTGCTTAATGATAAAATATTGGATAGTTTTCAATTAAAATTTTTTTGTGTTTTGTTTTTTTGTTTTTATATAAGTATTTATATATAAAAAGAAAAAAGAAAATTTGAATCGTTTTTGAACGCTGTATTTCACTTGTTTCAAAGTAACTACTCACAGATACAAAGCATGTCTACAGCAGATCGGCCACATTCTGTGGCATCTCGAGCACGTGAGTGTTGTAAAACGATTCAATATCCTTCATAGCTCGTTTGTCGTCTTCAGTGATAAAATTAATGGCGACTCCTTTACGACCGAAACGGCCAGAACGTCCAATCCTGTGAATATAGTTTTCGCGATTGGATGGCAAATCATAGTTGATAACCAAAGATACTTGTTGTACATCAATGCCTCGAGCCAACAAATCAGTGGTGATAAGAACACGACTGGAGCCAGAACGGAATTGACGCATAATTAGCTCACGTTGACGTTGGTCCATTTCTCCGTGCATAGCTGATACAGTAAATGTTTTCAAACGCATATTTTCAGTCAACCACTCGACCTTACGACGTGTGTTACAGAAGATCACAGCCTGGGTGATACTAAGAGTGTCATACAAATCACATAACGTGTCAAACTTCCATTCTTCTTTGGTAACATTGATGTAAAACTGTTTAATACCTAATTAAATAATAAGAAATAAGCCAAGAGAATAAATTTAGGAAATTAAGGGTAATACATACCTTCCAATGTCAGTTCTTCTTTCTGAACAAGAATACGTACTGGATTACGCATGAAGTGAGTGCTCACATCCAAAACATCTTCGGGCATTGTAGCAGACAACAGAATGACCTGAATATCTTCTTCGAGGAACTTGAACACCTCTTTAATTTGATCTTTGAAACCTCGAGACAACATTTCATCAGCTTCGTCCAACACAAATATCTTGATAAATTGAGTTCGTAGTGATTTTCTAGCAATCATATCATAAACACGACCAGGAGTTCCAACCACTACATGGGATCCAGTATCCAGCTTACGCATGTCATCACGAACGTTTGTACCGCCAATGCAAGCATGACAATCAGCTTTCATGAAGTCACCCAAAGCAATAACCACCTAAAAACAATATTATATTACCATAAATAGTTCAAAATCTAATCAAAACAGAGATCTTACTTTTTGAATCTGTTGAGCCAATTCACGTGTTGGTGCCAAAATGAGTGCTTGGCACTCATTCAAACTTGTATCAATTTGTTGGAGAATTGAAATTGAAAAAGTAGCAGTCTTGCCAGTACCAGATTGGGCCTGAGCAATGACATCATGTCCCTTAATGCATGGCAAAATAGCACGTTGTTGAATAGCTGATGGCTTTTCAAAACCATATCCATAGATACCACGCAACAATTCCTCTTTTAAATTCATCTCATCAAAGTTGTCCACCACTTCTTTCCAGTCAGACTCAATAGTTCCACCGACATCCATGCCGGGTGGTCCCGAGTAGTCATTGGTTTCACTAGGTGGCCCATTTTTCGTCTCATTAGCATTCATTATTTAAAATATTCTGGAATCAATTAAAATAAAATTAAGAACTACACAAAATGTTTAGATAGAATACAAAATATTTCCAATTTTAAAAAAAATATAGGTAGGTACTTAGTATAATTTTTTACTTATGATATACTATATTTGACTATATCACAAAATAAAAAAAAAACTAATTTAAAATGAATAATTAAAAACGACGATACATAATAATTTAATTTATGGTTATACATCTTATAAGTTTCTTATTAATTGGCTATTTAACAAAAATAACACACAAATGCAATATTAATAAAAATTGTTCTAACTACAAAAAAAAAAAACAATTGACATAGAATATATTTCATAATGAATTTATTTATTTATTTGTGTTAGATACAACAACAAAACTTATCAAGGACTAACATTATATGAGTACAATTTTAATTAATTTAAATATCAACTTATACTTCATTAATTAAACTTCATCATCAAATATCTAAAACTATTGAATTTAATATTAATTAATTATTTCCCAGTAATTTTATAATTTATAATAAAACCCAGTTTCATACTTAACATATCAAGTTAATATTTGTAACTTATATTTTAATTTAACTAGTATGATATACACAGAATACATACGTTTAATATACTTGAAAACAATTATATTTATAATCAATGCTCGCTTAAATGGTAATAATAAGTGAGTGAAGTGAACTACAGCTTAATGTAAGATTTTAACACATGCAATAAAAATAAGAAGTAGGTATACAATAAAGTAGTGAAAAACTAAAAACAAAAATCATATTGGCCTTGAATTAATCAAACATTTTCTACCACATAGTTAATGACAGATAACATTACTAATAATAACAAATAATACAAATTCATTATGTAAAATTTTAACAAATTATAAAATAAGAAACATAATATTAAATATATAACATTAATATTTATAAGACACCACTAATATAATAAAATAACGCACATGTATACCAAGTATACACCAATAGATTTTATCAATAAAACGGCAAATATAATCTTTACAAAGCTTACTTGTGGAAAATAAACTTTAAAGATAAATTGTTTAGCCGTACAAGCAGTCCAAAACACAGCAAACGACAAACACTAGAAGCTGTAACTTAACCAAAAGTTAAATGCCGACAACACTGAAGTTAGTCTCTTGACACTTGGGTCATTTAGAGCATTCCTATACACACACACATATTTTCAAACCCGGTCAGACGGCCAAGTCACTTCACCGGGAGCCTAACCTAAAAAATCACCCCAACCTGCGGTGTAGTTTCATAAGGGCGCCAGCCCAAGGGCGGTCCCCACGTGACGAACATCCCCTTTAGCCTGGGGCGTTGAAATCGGGTAAGTGACAGATATTAATACTGACAGCTACCCGAGTGACCACAGCCGTCGGATGACGGAGATGCCAAAGCTCGCGCGGTCGTACGACGCCGTCCATGATGTGGCCGTCAAACGACCACCGCCGACCACCAGTCGGCAGACGGAAACGGCGCATTTATAAAAATATATATCGCGCCAGCGTTAAAATAAAAACGTGAATGTGTACTTACATACTGTAAAAACGATTATAGTCGCAAAACGAAGAAATGTATCTAAAAAGAACACATTTTGACAATTGAACAATGTAGAAAACGCTTAAAGTACATGTGATTTGCCGAGAGGAAATCGGAAGAGAAAGAAGCAGATAGGGTGAGAGACGGTGGATAGCGTACAATCGACGAGCGTTTGGTGAGGTTAGTACGCAGTGTGACCACGCATCGCATCAAAAACGGCGATCGATAATGGAAGTACGTGCTCGCCCTCGCGTCTATTTTTCTTATAAGCCGCCAGACGGGACCTTCCCTACATGCCCGACCATAGGTCATCATTGAACCTCTCGTCGGTTGGCGACACTGGGCGGTGCGTGCGTCCATCACACACTGACTGCCGCTCTGCCGCCGTTGTTGATAAACAAAAACGCCATCTCCGACCGCACCCCACCACCCGCCGACCATATGACGCATTGGCCACTGACGCGCCACGGCCCACCAAAATTCCGATTACGGATAATAATGTGATCGCTGCATCGCGCCACTTTTATCTCCATTCTCGAGCAATCGCGCCATTACCATTTACCTGTACTCGGTATTATACTTATACTTTATAATATATACCTAGATGTAGTAGGTTTTACCTTTTGGATTTTGATCTCTCACCCGCAAACCATGGTACACTTCCAACTCAAGTCTAGGTACTCTTTTAACTCATGATAATCACACCTGTCGTTACCGGTCAAAGTTATGATTCGTTTCATATTTTCGCCATCCGTTCGTTTTCGTTATACAATCCGTTATATTTATTGACTCATCGTGTAGGCACTAGGTACCTACGTGAATCCATTTTTTTTTGGACGTAATCTTTAAACATGAAAAATGAGTTCTTCATTTTTATTTAGAATATTACAAGCATTAAAGTGTAAAATATGTAACGTACCTAGATACTTAAAAGCAATGAGACTAATAAAAAATTAAACCATTTTTCTCGCATGAATGTATTTCGATAATTTAATGATATGTTCATACGTTTTTTCTAAAACCTATCTATTAAATTATTATTATCGCCATCGAAACAGTTTTATATCTTTATCTCAACGCCGAAAAATATATGTCGTTATGAATTCGATTTTTAAAAACATATTACTATCTAATCTCTCAATTTACTTTTTCATTTTTCTCTTTTGCCATAATGATAGAACGAATCAAATGTCACATATAATACCACTAATAACCTATATTATTATAAATAAATGTAAATTACATAATAAATTAATAACTCGTATATGTACACAAATACACGATATACATACATGATACATATAATAAAATGTAGTAATACCTATATTAAAACCAAATTTGCTATACATTATGTAAATATATTAATTAGTATATTATTATCTATTTTTTTTTTTTTTATAGTATTATAATTTATATTATTTTATATATAATTTAAAATCATTTCAAAACAAATTTTCTAGAAATATTTTGCTTTGAAATATGAAAGTTATAAATTATAATTCTATGATTTAAAAAAAGTAAAACTTAAAAAGTGGTAATTATAATAATTAAAAAATATTTAATTTCAAAATAAATGTTATTTGTTGATCTAACATAAAATTATTATTAAAACGTATTTTTACAAAAGTTACAACTTTTCAAAATTCTGAATAGACACTTAAATGGATCATGTATATCAGTGATGCCCAACCTTTTTTTGTTCGGCGTGCCACTTTGGTTAATAATCATCTTCGAGCGGGCCACTAAATATAAAAGTACGAATAATCCCAATCTTAATCTAATAATAATGTTTTATTTAATAATTTGTGACGGGCCACACAGAATACCTTCGTGGGCCACATGTAGCCCGCGGGCCGCGGGTTGGGCACCACTGATGTATATCATAATATATTAAATATTTAATATTTTAAAAAATAATTAAATAATTATAATAAATACTATAGTGTGTACAATAGTATTCTAATAAAGGGAGATGAGCAGTAGACATGAGTGGATTAGTATAGTTAAAAAAATAATGGTTGCAACTTACAGAAGTGCAATAGTGCATCCGCGATGGCGTGTAGATACTCTAAACCATACTATTCTGCTTCTATAGTCTGGATATTTTTCTGAGATCTGGCATCATGCCTACTTTTGGTGAAATTTAGTCGGTAATACGCTATGCATTATATGATATGATACATTGATACCATTATAATACCAATATCAACTATCAAGCATAACTGCTAATCAGTATACAGTATAGTCGTATAGTCACTATAGTTACTAGTCAGTATCCATAATGAAATAAATGCATATTACGTATACGAAAATATAATTTATAATATAATTTATGAAAATAAATGACAATTGTGAAATTTGAATTGCTCATAATAGGTATAGTCATTTAATTGTTTTCAAGTAATTTTAATTTTAATAATTTTTCAATTTTAAAAGATTTTAAATTAGGAACACGTAACCCCTATATTAATGGTATACATAATTACATAAATATACCTATCAATCTATAATTTTTTTTATGAATTTATTAAGAGGACGTGGTACCCGCATGCGTTGTCTCTGTTTTTATAGTAATAACAATTACTATAAAATTAAGTAAATTAATTAATAACTATAATAATAAAGACTGAAATATATTGAATATTTGAATAATTATGTATTTGAAAATAGTATTATTACACATTATCATGTTTGATAATTTTTATTACGTAAAAAATATTATATTTACATAAAAATAATATCTATTAAATTCAAATGAATATTAAAATATTAGGATAATATTACTTTATATTAAAAACAATAAATTTAATAAAAATCGCTTACACAACTAAAGTTCCAGATAATTAAGAGTTAAACTTAAGATACTATAGTCTATAATTAATTTTAAAAAAATTACTTATAGTACTACAATATTACCAAAAGTATAGAGTACACAAATTTTAGTTTGGTTTACGTAAATATGTAATTATAAAAATTATAAACGTTGGGAAATTTTAAAATTATGTTAAGGCCGGACTCGTGGAAGATGAAACTGTTAAAGTAGACAGGTATATAAATTTTTACACATAATATAATTAAAATATCTATAACAATGTTCTTGTAATACCTATTTATAATTTATTGTGTAGTTAAATTAAATCTATATTATTTCAATTTTATTGTTCTAAGATTTAAAACTGCGCATAAAAATTTAAAATAACGTTGAATATTGAATCTTTATTATTCATATTAATGATTAATGGCCATTTCGTAACTTTCGATAATTGGCACTGCAATGATGATGAATATTCATCATTCACGATAACCTGCACGGTTGCACGTGTGTATAATGACTAATGGGTAATGACTATACAGTATACAAGTTTATTTTTCAATTTTGTTATAAATAAATAATAGGTGATAGTAGTTATATTACATTTTTATTTGTATAACTGCAGTCTGCATTCTAGTTCGTGACTTATTATTACATAGTTATCAATTATTTAAATTTATACAAAAGAAAGAGATTTTACCTACATAATAGATACATTTTACGTATTAATATAAGTAAATGATATATATAAATATTACATATATTACACATAATATTTAATACTTTAATGTATTAACATAAATGCACAATAAATAATTATTTATTTGTATTCGTTATTATATTTTCCAGTTGCGAAGACCACAGTATTGCTGAGTGATATTAACAATGCTAAGTTTGTTAACGAAGTCTATCAAGAATGTAATTATGATTATATTTTTATAATTTAAAAATATTTATATTAAATAGCTAGAACCAGTGCCCAGTGTTATTGTTTAAATTGTATTTTAATAATACATAATATATAGGTTATATTATTGCCTTAAAGCATATTATATTGGTATAGATCTAATATGATCTACTAACTACTTACTTACCTATATTTAATTTATGTATACATTATACGTATCTAAATATAGACTATGGTCTACAACAATGTTTTCAAAATAGTGTTGTGAAAATTTGAATTTTTTCGTTTTAAAAAACCATACCAGATGATTTTTTTCTGAAGAGTCACTGACATAATTATACATATTTTTTAATTTTTTATTAATAATAATTCAGTACAAGATAAAAATTGTTCAATAGCCATATATATATATATATATTATTTTTAACAAATCGTTTATAAGTTTATAACTTGTTAATATTTTAACTAATAATCAGTCTATTAATTTGTAAAGAAAATTTTCAGCAATTACATATAAAATTTCAAAATATGTTTTTGAATCTCTGTGTCAGTTTGTGAAGACTGAAGACATGTATCTTGTTATTATATTGTATATTCTTAAAAGAATCATCAATTTTTTTTTAATTAAAAACATCCATACTTTAAGTACTTATTTTTGGTAAAATATAAACAATATCTGAATGTTTATCCAAATTGTGTCGCGATAGAAAAAATCTTTTGGAACCATTGATCTATAAATATTCTTTTATAAAAAGCATTGGACTATTAAATGCATACGATTTCATTCATTAATTTCCTATTTATACTTTCATAATGTTAATACTATATTGTGTTGTCATTGAATAAATAGTATATTTAATCAATGGTATTGTATTGTATTTATATAATGTTTAATTAAATTCTGATTATTAAAATTTTTAAGTATAGGTACTTAAAGCCTTAATGTCATATTTTATAATACTTAAAACATTTATATACCGCTTAATTGTAATAAGTATCCAGTGGCGAATTACTGGCGATACAAACTTTATTTTCAAAATAAAATCCTTTTTTTTTTGTAAATTATTTATTTTTATTAATAATTTTATTAATCAAATGATTTTTTTGAAAATAAGGATGAATCTAATTCGAAATATACGAAGAGTAGTAGGACTAGTAAGTAGCTGGAGTTACGAGTTACGAATATTTCGTGTTATAATTTAGTATTTTATTCCTTTTTCACTGTTTGAGCAGATAATACGCCGCTCAATCAACTGCAAATCATCGCGACCCGGACGCGTTTTCGTTCTCAGACGTCGATCGCGGTACACGGGTCCTATGAGCGCAATTCGCGAGTGCGTTGTCACTCTCTCACAGCGTCGTGCTGTATAGAATAATATAAAATACGCCTTGTTTAAACTTTCGACCGATATCCGCTTCCATGGAGTCCTGGTACTCGGTTGCCCTATTTGACGAAACGCCGTAACGCTCATCATCAGACCGAGTCGGTTTTGAACTATATTTTATATTTTATGTATTATTACATATTATTTTACCGTAGTTTATTATTATTATTATTATTATCATTATATTTTACCATACGTATCGGCATTGATTATAGAATAGTCTATTCTATAATCAATGGTATCGGTGACAAGGTTAAAATGATTTTTAGGATACCATAGTCTATAGCTATAATTTAAATTTTAAAACACACGGCGAGAAAGTGAGTGGATCTAATACTGTTTATTATAAATAATAGTCGCACAGAGTAAAAGCAATTAAAAATAAAACCGGAGAACTTGCTTTACTGTATACTAGTATTATACCTGCCCATCTTGACCTAATCAACAGGTGCCACCAAATTACCATTTAATTGAACTTTCATGCATTTTTAACTAAAAATGTATTTTTTTTTTTATGATTTTGACAAATGTAAAATGTATACGCATTAAATGTAAGTTTTAAACACTTATAAAAAAACGAAATATGAAATCAATAATCTCATTTATTCTGTGTTATTATTAAGTATATTTAAATATTTAATATTTGTCAACAATTAATTGACAATTGCTGCTTAAACAACTTTTGAACCTTGTACTCAATTTAATCTTTATACTAACAAATAAAAATTGTATTATAGGTACATAAATAATTGATGTGGCCAATGTTCACGATTTTTATAAATAGTATAGGTATCTACTGGATACTTAAGTAGTTAAGTATAATTATTTATCATAATTTTTAATTATAAGTAATACGTTTTTATCATTTATTTTAAACTACCTATATAAAATGTATAATTTGTCGGCAAATCGAAATATCGATTATTGACTAATCAGTAGGTACTTCATGATAATTTTACAGAGAATTCAAAATTTTGTTTGCTATAAATAGCTATTTGCATAACGACATCGAATGAAATTTGAAAATAGAAAATTGTCGAAGTATAACACGTTTAAATTACTAATCTACGGTGTACCAATGTTTAGGCAATGTAATGTGTAAATGTATGATAGACAGAGACAGCAAATCGTCATTAATTTGGATAACGGGTTAGGTATTTGTTTTGTGTTCAGAATTTTTTCACGTCGAGCTGTTACACAATAGGTAGATGGGTAGATAACGCACAACATTTAATTTAACTATTTTTATCAATTTTCCATCTATAAATTTGTGCCCACTGCACTGCAGAGCTTGCGTTAAGGATTTTTTAGAACTGTAGTAATTCAGACAATTCAGTCTCTGTCATGTTTTAGGTATGAAAACCATTTTACACTTGCTCAACAATCAATGTACCTATACATAAAGTTAGTGTCATAGTAGTTGCTATACATATTATTTTATAAATGTTACAATAGGTACAACAAGTTAAAACATCATTTTTTTTATATATATTAATGTAAAGTCAAATCATAATACAAGTGATGCATTATATTAAAAACTGTCTAGACATTTCAATTGTTAGTTGTTGCCTATCTATTTAAATGATTTTTTTTTTGACATCATATAAATAAATGTATTTATTAATGCAATTATAGATAATTGTAGACACTAGGCACTGCAAGTATCTTGGTAAAAAAAAAGTCACACTTACTAGGATGTTATGAAATCGTAGCATTTATGCTTGTTACGTTCCACTTTCACAAGTATACTATACTTATATAATAAATTCTTCTCACATAAATATGTATAGGAGAGTTGGCATTTGTGGTGAGTACCTGGATGGTGTATCATCAATTAATCAATCAATTATAAATTATCCATCAATTAGGTACACCTAATTTTTTTTTATTTATCTACATTTTTGAAAATAAAATTAAGAATTATTGAGAAAATAGTAAACTAATTGGTGGTTTTATAATGTGTTTTTTTGTACCTGCCAGAGCCAAAAATTAAAATTGTAGATATTAAATCTTATTGTTGTTGGTTGTTATTTTATTTCCAGTTGTAAAAGAACCGTATCCAGCCAGGTCTACTTATCAAGTGGCTAAATTACCATTGGTAGGAAATTAATAATCTATTTTATATAAAAAAAACTCAAGTACCTACTAATATTAAAAGTTAATAATTAAATTATATTTTTGTTGCAGGGCGCACTTGTAGAAATCGAAGTGATCGCTATTGTCGAATGATTTGTGAATTGTCACCATAAATTCTGAGATTATAATTGCTGTTTTAATTAGGCGATTAAAAGATATTTTATATTGTTAAATGTCTAGTACAATTTGGAGTATTTGGACAAGTAGAAATAGTAAAATTCTTATTACCTATATGGCTATATTGCCTATATTTTATTATACATTTTAACAATATTAAAGCTAAAATTATAGTATAAATGTATCATATATTATATTGATACATTGTGTAGTTTATATCACGATATACCAATTTTATGGATACATTAATAAAACATAATAAAATAATAATTAATAAGTAATATCTATATATTTATTTATTTTATAATAGGTCTAACCATATAAATTATAACCCTATATTTATTATTTAAAATGTCGCAACTTGGGATTTGAGAGGCCTATTGGCACAAACAGTGTTTAATATTTGGAGGGCGAGTTAAATGCTAAAGCTCAGGTCTATACTGGAGAATCTAATCACGCTTAACATCATAATAAAACCTTCAAATTTTTTTTTGATGTGGGGCGCACTAGGTGCAAGTTAATTTGATATGTTCTAATATAATTTAGTGTTGAAACCTTGGTGTCCTACACATAAAATGATGACTGACGAGGCCTCTTTGGGCTTTAAGGGTGGAATACTGGAATACACACCCGGCGTCCAGCACCCCCGCTAGTTACAGCACTGGATACTTATAGAAGTATAGGATGATCCTGTTAAATGGCTGACATTATCCTGAATGAAAGGGATTGTATTAACTAGGGCTGAGCATTTTAAGAAAAATTAATTATTTTTAGCTAACCATAAAATAGTTTGAATTAGATACTGTAAAGGTAGTACTGTATATTATTTTGCATTTTATCATTTTTTTAGGTACTTTTTTCGATATTTTTAATACATTTTTTGAATAAAAATTTGTATACTCTTTTTATAGATACTTAGTTAATAATATTTTACACTATAGATTTTTATATGTTTATTAAATTATGATTCAGTAAATAATTAGTGTTGATATTTTACTTGTACTATATAGAATATATTTAGTACTTTGATGATATTGATCATGTTAATTGATAACATTCCATTTAAATCTTATTGCCTATATCAATACGTCATATACTAAATGTATCAAAATGTATACATAAGGTTGCTGTCTGCTTATAGCCTACCTATCTAATCTGTGAACATTTCCTTATAACATACAATGTATGTTCGATACTTTCACTCAAAAGATTCAACTAGAAATTAAATCCTGTGGTTGGATTTTCAACCCTCACTTATTATTTAACATACAATATAATATATATCATTATAGTAATACACTAAAACATCATGATCTATTATAAATTTCTCAAAATATTGCTAATATATAATGATGAAAATGCAGACAGTGCCACAAAATTACTTTTATAAAAACTACAAATAATAAATATTATATAACATTAATCAATATATATATATATATTATATTTAAACTAGAATATTGTAACTAAATGATATAGTATTAAATTATATGTTGTTGTTTAACTCAAGTTTGAAAACTAATAATCAACTTACAATTTATAATGGTTTAAATTTGCTTTAAAATTAAAATACAAAATAAATCTGAGTAGGGTCCAACATAATATTCTTCCTTTGGAACCTACTCAGATTTATTTATAATATTCTTCTTTTAAATTACATATAAGGTCATTTCACTTTAATATTACTATTAGCTGAGTAAAATAAATCAATTTGCATGTAAAATATGCCATTATTATGTATTTTGTATTTATGGTTTAGTAAGACTACGAAGACAATCAATAACATAAAATTGTAATACATAATTAGGTCTTATTATATAATATTAGTCATCAGTATTTTTATAAATGATTTTAAGTATTATTATTTGAGTAAGGAAATAATTAATTATTTAACAAAATATTATTTTAATAATACTCAAATATTATATACTAATTAAGTTGACATTAATATTACATACATTGGCACATTGGTAAACTTTTAAAAAATGTTGAGATATCAAAAACCAATAAACTTGTATTGTGTCTGAAAGATAATTTTTTATTAAAATACATAGAATTTTAGTCTCTGTATGAGTATTTATTTTTTTAGTACAAGATTTCTATGAAAAGAATGTAAATAGAACAACCAGTACAAGTATAATTAAAGTTAAAGTTTTATTATAAAATCAACATATTTTAGTGTTATATTATAATTAAAATATAGATAATGATAAAATGTACAAAAAAGAAGTGACTTATTTATTTCAGGGCCATTGATTACAAACATTTTTCTACAAATAAATAACTAAATATTTAAGATAATTAATATATTTTATATTAACATGAATTTAATAAATTAACTTATCTTAAAAATGCACTTAACTAGCAAACAAATAATTTTTATTGTATTTTTATAATCTACAAACTACCGTGTTTATTAAAAATGCATAGTCATTAGTTCAACAATTCAATTGAAGTAATACAAATAAAATCAATAATATCATATTATGTATAAAAACGATTGTTAAATATTATAATACATACACAATTAGCATAAACAGCACAAGAACAACGGAATGTGCTATAATTAAATGCTAACAATTAGATGATTCAAATTTTCCTAATATTTTCGTGACATGCCACTCATTTTATAACTGTCAAATCTACTATCACTGTAGTTTGTTGACATGTTTAATCCAATGTTTGGTATAACTTGATGGTTATTTCCATACAAAGTGTTACTACTCGAACTACGTCCACTTATTGACATAGATGAAGGATTACTTGATGTACTGTTCCATCTGCTAAGACAAGTAATAATATTGTTTTATAAAAATTACTAATGTATTTATTTAAGGAATATACAACATACTTTTCTGGAGGTGGTTGAGGAGGACGTTGCCATACTGTTGTTTCAATTTCTCGACTATTATTACTATTTGACCAAGGATCTGGTCTTGAGCTCATTACCATATTATTAGTTCCAGAGCTTGAGCCAAGTGAACCATAAGAACTTTTTACTGGGGCTGATGACCAAGTATTACTTTCACTGTTGCGGGACATTCCATAGGCTGTAATAAAAATGTCATTGTGATACAGTACTAGTCAATTATTAATTAATTTAAAATTTTAAAGACTTACAACTTTTGTTTGAATCATATGATGCATGAGCATGTCTGTTACTACCTCCACTACTTGAATCTTTCTTACGAGATTCTTCTCTACGATCTGACCGATCATCACGGCTTCTATAATGATGATCTGTTGCTGGTGGAGCACCACCATATCTACAATTCGTATAAAACATTCAATAAAATTAAATATTTTAAATAAGCAATAATATTTTCAATTATTAATTAGAATAGCTTTTATTGTTTAAACCAGTAGTTCCTGAACTATGAGGTGCTAGGTAAATGTTGATATTGTATACACTATACTAGGTACTATAGCAATATACAGTAGAATCTCGATTATCCGAACTAATTGGGACCGCACCTAGTTCGGATATTGGAAATTAAAAAAAAAATTTTAAAACAGTTAAATATTTTATATTTTTATAATATGTACATATTACATACATATTTGTTATTATTAATATTTTATTAGAACTACATACATTAGTATTTTTTTGACAAAATTATCGATTTTTATTTGACGATGAGCTGCAACGCGCTTTTCTGCAGCCAAGTCGCGGATATGAGTTTTAATGTTCGGATACGATAATTGCAGTTCGGATAATAGAGGGTTCGTATAATGGAGGTTCGGATAATCGAGGTTCTACTGTACAGCAAAATATTTCGTTTATTCAAGGGAGGCACAATTATTTTATTTTTATTTCTGGGGATGAACAAAAATAATTTTAGAACCATTGGTTTAAACTGTAACAATAAATTGTTTCTTGAACCTGTACAAACATAAATAATACTGAAGTAATTATTTAGCTGTCAAAAGTCGAATTTTATTATACAAAGTTCAAAAATACTATAAATATTAGCTAGATTTATAGTAATATATAAGAACTTTGAATCATTAAAATAAGTAAAATGGAAAACATTTTACTTTATTCAAAACTGTATCATTGCCTGTACAAACCAAGATAATTATTATAGAAAAATCTAGCTGTCAAATGGCTGAATATTACTTTACAAAATTCTTATGAACTATAATCATCATTTATTACAGTAATAAAAATAAGAATTTTGAAATAAATCTATTTTCTTATGTTGATCTACAGGTTAGTATACAAATATTACCTAATGTTCACTGTAGAGTCTTTGGGTCTTGATGCAGGTGGGGGTGGAGGTGGTGGTGATGGCCTCATACGACGGGAATCTGAAGAATGCTGTTCATAGCGATGTCTAGATGATGTTATGTTTGGAGGTGGAGGTGCTTGGTTCATATAGTCTGTACTAGGCTGAATACGAGAATTACGAATTGGTTCTTTTCTGTAAAGCAAATTAAAAATTGATGATTGTTATAGTTTAATAATCAAGGTGGAAAATTACATAAACATTAAAAAATTATAAATTATTTACCTTTCTTCATATCGAGATGAATTAGATGAAGAATGTCTTTTACTAGGAAGTGGTGGAGATGGGGGAATAGCACGCTTAAGTAATGCTTGACGCTTTGTTTCTTCTAATTTTTCTTGAGCTCTACGTAGCTCTTCTTTTTCTCTTTGTAATCTTTCTCGTTCTAAACGTTGATTTTCACGCTCCAAACGTAATAGTTCTGATTTTTCCTTTTCAATTCGTTCACGTTCAATTCTAAGTTTTTGCCTTTCTCTAAATAAATAATAATAATAAATTAATTGTAATATCATAGGTATTGCATTATTTTTCATATTTAAAAATCTAACTTTTCTAAACGTATTGCTTCTTCTTTTTGTTTTCTTTCAATTTCTAATTGGCGTTCTTTTTCAATACGCCTCTTACGTTCTTCTTCTCTCATTGCTCTCTCTTGTTCTTTTTGTTTTAGCCTTTCGCGTTCAGTCTAATAAAATAAAAAATGTATCAAACAGATTAATAATTTTTGTTTATACAACAATAATTATAAAATTATAATTGTTTATAAATAAAAGTTTAACTTACTTTCATTTTTGTCAAATTTAAAATTTCCTGTTGCCTTCTTTTTTCTCTTTCTAAACGTTCTCTTTCTCGCTCTAATTCTCTCAGCTTTTCTCGGTCACGTTCATTACTTTTACTTTTGATGCTCCTTTCTTTTTTTCGATCATCTCTTTCAATTACAATTTTAGAACGTTTTGGTTCTTGATGATCTTTAGACACTACAAAAATTACACAAAAATATTATCTAAATTAAAAGACATAAAATCATGAAATTAAAAACCCTGAATACCAACATGATCGCTTTAAAGTTGATAATTCTGGTTTTTTAACATCATTAATTGTAATTTCTGGTCTCTTTTCCCTTTTTTCTTCTCGTTTATCTTTTTTATCCTCAAGCTTTTTTGTATTTTGTTCGGTTTCAGAATTTTCATTAACTTTGGAAGCATTAGAATTTTTTGCCATAACTTGATAGCCATTATCACGTTTAGCCTATTAAATGCATTACATTTATATAAAAAATTTGTATTGTTTAATTAAAAAACATTTTATAAATACGAACTCGTTCAACACTGATAACACGTCCATGAAGTTCAGTCTTGTGTAAATTTTCTATACTGCGATTAGCATCTTCCGCTGAAGATAATGTAACAAACCCATAACAACGAGCACCTGGAGTTTTGGCATTTGTCACAACTTTGGCACCAACAACCTAATAACAAAATTATAAATTAAACTTTTAGGTAGTACATAATAAAAATAAAATATAAAGATACAAAATAAAGAGATCATAAAATATACATATAAACAATTTAATAATTATTGTTGGTAAATTAATTAAAAATTCAAGAAATGCCATTAAGTTTAATTTAAAATGTTCAACAATAGTTAGAAACTTCTTTTGTGACTAATGAAGGAATGGTTAAATAATACATATTTAGTGATTTATACTGTTAAATAGACCATATGTAACATCCAGTCACAAACTAATTGTCTAGTAGAGTATCAATCAGAGAACAAAGGATGATATTGGTATAGCGAACATATAAATAGAAAAAAATCAATATAATTAATCTCAGAGTGCAGTTCGCAGATTTAAAATGCATCTTTTCAACTATCATGTGTAACATCCGGTCACAAACTAATTGACTAGTAGAGTATCAATCAGAGAACAAAGGATGATATTGGTATAGCGAACATATAAATAGAAAAAAATCAATATGATTAATCTCAGAGTGCAGTTCGCAGATTTAAAATGCATCTTTTCAACTATCATGTGTAACATCCGGTCACAAACTAATTGACTAGTAGAGTATCAATCAGAGAACAAAGGATGATATTGGTATAGCGAACATATAAATAGAAAAAAATCAATTTGATTAACCTCAGAGTGCAGTTCGCAGATTTAAAATGCATGTTTTCAACTATCATGTGTAACATCCGGTCACAAACTAATTGACTAGTAGAGTATCAATAAGAGAACAAAGGATGATATTGGTATAGCGAACATATAAATAGAAAAAAATCAATATGATTAATCTCAGAGTGCAGTTCGCAGATTTAAAATGCATCTTTTCAACTATCATGTGTAACATCCGGTCACAAACTAATTGACTAGTAGAGTATCAATCAGAGAACAAAGGATGATATTGGTATAGCGAACATATAAATAGAAAAAAATCAATTTGATTAACCTCAGAGTGCAGTTCGCAGATTTAAAATGCATCTTTTCAACTATCATGTGTAACATCCGGTCACAAACTAATTGACTAGTAGAGTATCAATCAGAGAACAAAGGATGATATTGGTATAGCGAACATATAAATAGAAAAAAATCAATATGATTAATCTCAGAGTGCAGTTCGCAGATTAAAAATGCATGTTTTCAACTATCATGTGTAACATCCGGTCACAAACTAATTGTCTAGTAGAGTATCAATCAGAGAACAAAGGATGATATTGGTATAGCGAACATATAAATAGAAAAAAATCAATATAATTAATCTCAGAGTGCAGTTCGCAGATTTAAAATGCATCTTTTCAACTATCATGTGTAACATCCGGTCACAAACTAATTGACTAGTAGAGTATCAATCAGAGAACAAAGGATGATATTGGTATAGCGAACATATAAATAGAAAAAAATCAATATGATTAATCTCAGAGTGCAGTTCGCAGATTTAAAATGCATCTTTTCAACTATCATGTGTAACATCCGGTCACAAACTAATTGACTAGTAGAGTATCAATCAGAGAACAAAGGATGATATTGGTATAGCGAACATATAAATAGAAAAAAATCAATTTGATTAACCTCAGAGTGCAGTTCGCAGATTTAAAATGCATGTTTTCAACTATCATGTGTAACATCCGGTCACAAACTAATTGACTAGTAGAGTATCAATAAGAGAACAAAGGATGATATTGGTATAGCGAACATATAAATAGAAAAAAATCAATATGATTAATCTCAGAGTGCAGTTCGCAGATTTAAAATGCATCTTTTCAACTATCATGTGTAACATCCGGTCACAAACTAATTGACTAGTAGAGTATCAATCAGAGAACAAAGGATGATATTGGTATAGCGAACATATAAATAGAAAAAAATCAATTTGATTAACCTCAGAGTGCAGTTCGCAGATTTAAAATGCATCTTTTCAACTATCATGTGTAACATCCGGTCACAAACTAATTGACTAGTAGAGTATCAATCAGAGAACAAAGGATGATATTGGTATAGCGAACATATAAATAGAAAAAAATCAATATGATTAATCTCAGAGTGCAGTTCGCAGATTAAAAATGCATGTTTTCAACTATCATGTGTAACATCCGGTCACAAACTAATTGACTAGTAGAGTATCAATCAGAGAACAAAGGATGATATTGGTATAGCGAACATATAAATAGAAAAAAATCAATTTGATTAACCTCAGAGTGCAGTTCGCAGATTAAAAATGCATGTTTTCAACTATCATGTGTAACATCCGGTCACAAACTAATTGTCTAGTAGAGTATCAATCAGAGAACAAAGAATGATATTGGTATAGCCAACATATAAATAGAAATAAATCTATACGAAATAGTAATGTTGAAACATAATATATTAGTTACTTTTAATATTAGTATTACCTTTCCATATTTTGAAAAAAGCTGTTTTAAATCAGTGGCCTTAGTGATTGATGCCAAGCCACTAACCCAAATGTTGCGAACCAATGATGAATTGTTCTTCTTAGCTAAAATAAAATTTTAAAAGTAAGATAAAGACGATAAACATAATTAAAAATAATAATAATTTACTCTAAATTCTAATAGTATAATTAATTATAAAAAATTAGTCTTGCTGGAAGCAGATTTATGTGATTACACATTTATAAAACCATTAGATGGATGGTGACCATTTTATATCAAAATAAGAAAAAAAATATAGTTACACACTCAACTAAAAATATCAAATTAATAATATAATAATTAACTTACATGTTTCACTTGATATTTGCAGAACCTTTGAATCATTACTGAAAATATTGAAATAACAATTAGTTTAATAAATATTAAAAATCATAAAAAATATTTTTTATAATTTTGGGTAATAAACAATCATATATATTATCATACAATATAATTATATATCATACATATAAACAATAATATCAAAATTATACTTGTTCCCACGTCTCAACTTGAATAAAAAAAATGTTATTAAATATTATGCCATTTAAATTATCATCAACATATTTACCAAATACCTTACATTTATAATATTTTTATGGCCACCTTGGATTAAAATTTTTATCTTCATAGCATACAAATTTTTTGATATATAATTTAATTCAGTTGAAAAACCTAATCATAATAATTATACTTAAGAAAGTAATCAACACTAAAGTCACTTGAAAAAATAGGTTTGGGAGAAGTATTATTATATTAATATAATTAATATAAATTTATGTCATATAAAATAAAATTACTTTTCTTGATACAATAACTTATACATACAAATTAATGTGTAGATAGATTACACATAATTATCAGTATTGTTATTTCAGCTTGGTGAAAAAGTTATTTATTATTGAAGACTTAACTATAATCATAACAAAAGACAAATTTCTATTTTATTATTTGTCATAGAATTTTTACTTGAATATTATTAATTTTTTTTTTTGGTTTTTGCAAATTTGTATTTCTGTACAATATATTTTATGTGCATTTTTTTCAAAAATAAATATCATCTTGAAATTGTATAATAACTATAATGCATATTTTGACACAAATGGTAAGTACTATAAGTACAATGTCAGTATTTAATGTTAACAACATTCTTTAATGTTTTAATGACATTTTGTAATAGTAGATTTCAAATTTGACTATGTAATAATTTTCTTCTTATGGTTGACTTGAGCAAACTAATTTGTTTGACTATAAATTTCTTTGTTTAATATTTTGATTTCTTAATTTGTATTCGTAATTGACTTGACTTCAGTTAATGTTCTTCCACATTTTTGAAATGTTCATCTATATTCTATCGACATTACTAATTTCAACAGCTAGACATGGGAATATCAATTTATCATTGCCATATAATAATGCAATATTGTACTTTCGTTTTCAAATAATATACAATAAATAATAATGTTTATATAAACATTTATGCACAAATTCATATTTTATCATCCAATTTTCATTCACATTCTTAACTAAATAATCCAACCAAAAGCTAAATACTTGGTAATTTTCAAGTGACTTTATACCTAATGACTCAAAATCACAATTCTGTCAAATTCTGTTTAATTTTTAATTCATTCCACCCTTTAACAAGGTTAGCACAAATAATACAATGTATGTATTAGTTATACATAAAAAAATTTAGTATATCATCTGGATAATATTTTTATAAATAATAAGTCAATATTTTTAGTAATACATAGGTAGTTGTGCTATAAAAAAATTAATAATTAAGTAAAGTAGGTAATCAAAATAGCTTTTGTTTAAAATATAATTTAATGTCTTTTAAACATTATTATACATGCTTTCATAATTTTTAAGTTAATAGTACCTATGCTAAGTAGATATCTATTTCAGTGGTATAAGTATTCAACATAAGAAATCTAATACTTAGAATAACTTATGGTGAAAATTTAAATAATTAAATATACCTACAGTTCTGTATAATGTATACTACCAAATTTGATTTGAGAATTGAAAATTAAAATATAACAAAAATACTGATCCTGAATTTTAGATAGTAAACTTTCATAAAAACATACCAGATTTTCTAACACATTAACTGTTTGAATCAACATGACGTCTATTAATAAATTATCAGTTGAAAATAGAACTATAAATAATTAAAATTGTAAATATAAAGAAAGTATCTAGCCAAAATTTAAATTATTTTATTACATTTTTGATTACTGTATTTAATGAATTGAGTTGCTTTTTCTACCTCAATAACAATAATCATTTGAGTTGAATTCGTACAAAATATGTACAAATACAATCAGTTAAAGAAGAATTAATATCTCTTAATAGTAATCATAGATGTTAATATGTAATAGAAAATAAAAATTGTAAAACATACTAAATTGATTACACAATACTTAAAAATGTTAAATTTTTAAAATGATTAGTACCTCAATTAAATTAAATCATTTAAACTTTTACTTGATATACCATTTGAAATAATGAAACCAAAAACCTACTACTACATACATCAGTTTTATCTAAAATATATTCATAATTCCCACACAAAATATATGTTACTAAAATTTAAAAAACCTAACCCGCATATTTTAAACAGATTTTGTTTATAGACTATTTCCATTAACATTTGCATGTAATTTGGTATAATCAATTAAGTTTTTCCATACATATAAAATATAATCACTGAAACTCTAAATGGGGTAGTACTTGTCCAAGCTTGGTTGTACTAAACAAATTATAATAATAATAGTTTATTTTTTAATTATTATTATTATTTGGTAGTGTCATAGATCAGTCCTTGGTGCGATTTTCCGATGAAGGGATAAAGAATCAAGTTGTCGAGACTGTGTTCAAAACAAACCTCTGCTTATTGCTAGTTTCCACTTTATCTTTAACTTGTTTCTCCTCTTCTTTCTTCTCATCTTTGGGCAAACTGACACTGATGATGGGTTTTGAATTGCTGATGTCCTTGTCCTCTTTGTGGGTACTCCGTGGTTTATCTCCAACAGATCGCTTTTCAGTTGCACTGCGACGGCTTTTGACTAATCCAGTTGTTGCTCTACTGCTACTAGCAGTAACTGGATGGCGAGATTCTCGCTGTTTGATCAATGTTTCTTCTTTGGTGTGGTTCTCGTTCAAATCGTCTATATTGCGTCACACAAATTAAATATACATAAACACAAATTAACTATAAATGTACGCAATATTTCTGTAGTATTGATTATAACCAAGTATAAACCTAAATGAAAAATAACATTTTTAAAATATGAAATTAAATAATGAAAACAATACAACAATATGGAGTGTTGGTACTTGGATAAACTATGTAACTTATATACATAAATATTTAATATTAATTATGTAAAGAAAATATAAAAATAAATCTCCTACATTTTTTATACAACTCGGTCTACCTAATGATTAATTATTTGAATTATAAATATCTTCTAATTAAAAACAGTTATATTTACTAAGGGAAAGTTAAATATGAACATAGTACGTAACATTAAAATATAATGAATAATAGCAATAGTGTCAAACTTTAACAATCTCAGGAAATTCCTAAATTTCAACTAATATAAATAATAATTGTTATATGGAACCTAATAATTAATTAACATAATATCATTCAAGAACAAATAATAATGAACTATTCTAATTGACTCTTTTCAAATTCAATGTTGTTTAATATTGTTGAAAATAGTTACTTGATCATGACAGCATAAAAATATCTTGATCTTGATCAATTAAATGAATAAACTACATCTGTTTGATTTTTTTTCATATATACAAGAAGTTTAATGAAAATTTAAATTTGTTTATAAAAAACCAATAAAGCTTTTTATATAGACTAATAAATTAATATAGTTTTGAAGAACTTCTTGGAACTAACATCTTTTGGCTTGCCAATATAATTTTCATATTTTATTAATTGACAAAAAAAATCAATTAACTGATGTCAATAAGTATAATCCATCTGATACTTTTACAATTGCTTATGTATAGGTTATAGAAATATATTTTCATAAAAAGTTCCATACCTTAAAATGTCAAGTCTTTAATAATTTATATTGTAACCACCCTTTTATTATATTACTAAAAATTAAGATCCAACTTTTTTTTAATTAGGAAATAATAATGGTATACATTTTAAATTGATTCTTCTCACATGATTTAAAGGCTGTATGTTCACTTAATTCAAGTATACCATATTATATATTAGTTTAATTAATTTGAATACTATGTAGAATATAACAATATCTCTAACCTTTAGAGATATTCAATATAAATAATGTAATAATATAAATGATAAAATGTTATCTCCATTTCCATTTTTTCAGCTTTAGTAAATTTGGTACAAAAAATATGTTTTTAAAAGGTATCATTTTATGTACCTTTTCAACATAAAATATTTAGCTTTACCTAACTATTTCTTTTTGTTGGCCATTCTAATATTAGTTTAATAGGCTACTTTAATCCTTGAATAACTTTACAATCATGCTTCATTATTCATAAGTCAATAATCTGAAATTTTGAGTCTATATGCCAAGAAATTTTAATTTAATTTAAATTATTTGTAATTATAGTAGCAGTTCAATCATGGTAATTTCTTCTTTTTTGTCATTAATTATTTATTCACAGTTATTTGCAGTCCACATAAATTAACTTTTATCAACAATCCAACCATAATGGGATGAAAACTATACTTCTTTTATTTGGTTGTATATGTGCTTCTAAATTTTGCAATCAGAGAATTACTCCAGTAATATTTAAACTGGAATGATATGTTTAGGTTTCATATCTTATAGTTTCATTTTTGCAATTTACTTACTGTAATTTGTGTTTATTCTTTTCTGTCCAATTTCGTAATGCTCATAAATATTGTTACTGAACTATTCATTATTGAATATAGATTGTTATTATGGATAATAGAACTCCAAATATTTAGCAAACACATAATTGACATATTCAAAGTTTGCTAACCATTACATAACGTGGACATTTACATTTTGAATGGTTTAATACTGCATTTTCAATTATTGAGTTTTACTTTACAGATTTAAAGATTTTCTGTTCTTCAAGTAACATGTAACATTTTTGTGTTAAATAATGTTCAATTCAAACTTTTTTGAATTCTTTTTCACTCAATAAAATACATTATATTTGTCTTTTTTCATTTCCAGAGAAGCAATAAATAAAATAATTTGTCCATAAACATAAAAAGATACTCAATAGATTTATAAAATTAAATTAAAACAAAACAACTTTTAGGCCTACAACCAATTGTAATAAAAATGCATTTTTATATGGAACCTTTTTCTATATGTTAACTTCTAAATAAAATGAAAAATGGATACTTATTGGTAATAAATATGAACTTATAATAATTGATAAGTGTCAAAAGTTTCAAATATCAAATTCAATAGTCAAGCATAGACATTACATTATAATACATTCTATATTTCTATATGACATGCTCATAGTAATATGTGCATTTTAACTTTAATAATATTCTTTTATATAGATATTAAACATTATCGAAAAATTGTTAAGAAGTTGTTCAAAACAGCTGATTGATGATTGAAAATTTCTATGCTTGATTTCTATTTAATTTATATAGTCAAAACTTTAATTAAAAATATGATAAATTATTGGTTTAGCATATCTTTTTTCAGTTTTAATTTAGAAAAAATTATGCAATAAGCATCATATTTATGAATCATAAACATACACAGATATTAAACTGGTTTAATAATTGTACATACAAGTTTAAGTATAACTAATAGAATATTATTTTAATTGATACTCCTAATTATAAGAAAACGAATAAGCTCCTACATACTAAATTGAATTGTGCTCACTAAGTTTTAAAAATAACATAGGAATATAGATATGTATTTATTAATAATTAATTTATAATTACCCTCTTTTTCAATGATTGTATCTTCCTGAAAAAAAAATTATAAAAACATTATAAATATAAGATATACTAAAATATAATTTTGATATGAGTAGGTGTAATTAACAGTCTGAACTATACCTAAAATAATTATTTATTATCAACAAATTTAAAATCGGAAAATCACTGACATAAAATTTGAATATGTCAAGCAATTGTATAAGATAGTTTCAAAAGTTATTTTCTGAGTTAAACGATGAATGTTTAGTTATACAATGATTTTTATTTATTTATTTATCATTGCCTTCCGGAGTATTAAAAATGCTTAGATTAACTTTAATATCTTTCATAGTAAAAGAAAGTGCATCTAGTTTGTACTTTGGAGGGTCAATGAAGTAAAATATTCCCAGTACTTGTCATACAAACTACTCTTTTTTTTAAGTTTTTGTGACATTTTTGATAAATAACAACTTTGCTACAACTCATTGAGCAATATACAGTAGAAGCAATCATTTATTAAGTTTAAATTTCAAATATTTAATTAATTTGACAAGTTTTTTTATTTTTTAATAGATTATGTAATTTTTTATGTAACTTCATTCTATTATTCATACAATTATCATTAAAAAGAATGGTTTCCAAAACAATTCAATTTTAAAATACTAAATAAAGTTTAAAACTTAATTATTATCACTATTTTTCTTTTTATTAGCATTTATAATTAAAATAATATATTGTGCCTAATTATTTTAAAAATTAATAAATTATTTTTTGGTTAAACTTAGAATAATATCTGAGAAACTATAAAAATATTACAAAATATAAGTAGTGATTTAATGAAATTAAATACTTATTTACCTCATCAGCAAATAATTTAATATCGTCTTCTCCAATCGTCAAGTTAATAGAGTCTTCATTATTGTCATCTTTATTATGTTCCTGAGTAGATTTTTCCTGGATTAAGTAAAAATATAATAGTTAATAAAACAATTACACTATTTATACTTAAATAAGTTTTACTCAAACTTACTATGTTATTAGTTTGATTAACATCATCATTATTGTAATTTGTTTCTTCGTCAATTTCATGATCCAATTCATCATTAACTTCATGATCCAATTCCTCATCGATTTCATGATCTAATTCTTCATCTTGTATATCATCTTCATCTTCATTGGTTTCCGGTATAACTTCTTTTACTCCAATGACATTGTTTTTACATTTTTGTTCTTCTACATCATTCTTAATAATAGAAGTTTTTTCTTTGACTTTCATATCAGTATCTAAATTATCTAAACATTTAGTTTGTTTTATTTCATTACTTTCTGCTTCAAATATATTTTTTTTTGTACTTTTAGAATCTATTAGTGCAACATTTATTTCACCTTCAAATTCTTTTGTATTTTCATGAGTACTAGTTGAGTCAGAATCTATAGCAATTACAGTTTGTTTTTGAGTAAGTGAAATTGTATTAACATCTGCCTCATTTAGTTGTGGTTCATCGGTATCAATTTCCTTAGCTTCTGCTTCATTTGAATCAATAACATCAGAGTTAATTGTATCTAATAAAATTGTTTTTGAATCCTCAGAACTAGCAATGACATTGCTACTATCTACTTGTTCTTGATTTACATCATCATTTTCTTTTTGTAAAATACTTGAAGAAATTTTTTCAACTTTTGACTGTGTTACACATGTTTCTAAACAAAACAATTTAAATTTTATAAATAATATTAAAATTACATAGATATTATTTTAATTGTAGTTATTTTAAGGAAAATATGTTTCACATCATGGCTGACTACTGACTAGTAATAAATTCAATTTCATTTTAGAAAATGTCTACTTTTATTAAATATTACTGGTGTTATTGATTAAATCAATTTTTATCTTATTAGATACATGTAAATAAAAGTATAGGTATTGTTTGAATACGTTGCAAACTTATAAATTAAAAATGCATCATAAAACATACTTATTTCATGATTTTTTTTTTTATAAATATATAATGAATCGTATTATATAGATTATATAATAGGAAATTTTTAACCCTAGACTTCATGATATGATGTGACGTCAAACAATAACGTGGCACAAGCCAAGTAAAAAAAGCGGGTAAGTGAGTATCGCTCTGCTGTACATTAGGGGGTGGGGTGGACCTCGGACTAGGGTAGGTTAAATTTGAATGCAATGATAGGTATCATTGTATACGAAAAACAATTCTGAACGGAGATGATTTGTCAGTCTAGGATATTATATTATACTTAAATATTGTCATATATTCTATTTTGAAACAAATTCAAACATTTAAGTAAAAGATTCAAGATCTTACGTTTAGTAATTTTTTAAAAATAACAAAAATCGAAAATTATTTATAAGTAAAACGTTATTTTATACGTGTATTTTTGATTTCAAATTAAAATTAAAACTTTAAACACTTGTAAAATTTTTTAAATTGAATAATTCTCAAACTTTTTTATAATTATTCTAAGCTTAACTTATGGACAGCATAGTATTAAATTTTCAATTCTTAGCTTTTGATAGAAAAATATTTATAAAATTTTAACTACCAAATAGTTAAAAATATTCATGATTTTGACGAATTGATGTCAATATTTGAACTTCAAATGCTAATAAAAAAAAATTGTGCCTGTGTATTCTTATAATTTTTTATCGCCATAAGAATAACTTGTGAGGAACTTTGTATTATTTTTCAAATATTTTGATTCCGCCAAAAATTTTTTACACTTCAAAAAAAAATTCTTAGGGAAATTGAAAATTTCAATTGTCTATAAATAGCTCAAAAAAAGTCAAAATATTTTGAAAATCAAATCACGTAAAGAAAATGGAAATCTAACTGGTAACATTTTCAAGTATTTACGACTTATACTATTTGAATAACAACAAATATCAAAAATCATTTGAGGCTAAACCGTTATTTAATGTGGTTTTGTAAAAATTTAAATTTCAAACACTCATAAAATTTTTTTGTCTTAGTCCAGTAGTTTTTTTTACAGGTATTTAAAGAAAAATTTATGGAGAACCTTGTACCAAATTTTCAAAACTCAGTTATAAAAGAAAACATTTTTACGATTTTTCAACTACATAATTACTTGTAAATTTTCAAAATTTTGACATATTTCGTATAAATTCGAACTTTAAGAACTTATAAAAAAAAAATTGTGACTAACGATTTCGGATTTTTTTTTATCACTTTAAGAACAACTTATAAGAAACTTTGTATTAAATTTTCTAGATTTTCTAGCCGGCCAAAAGAATTTTATCGTTATTTAAAAAAAAAATACTTTAAAAAAATTGAAAATTTCAATTGTCTATAAATAGCTCAAAAAAAATCAAAATACTTTGAAAATTTAACGGTGTATAAAGAACACTAACATAAACATTTGTATAAGTATTTACAGTGATTAGTTTTTGAATTACAATGATATAAAAAAATCAATATTTTAGAAAACTGTTGGAAAATGTTTACTTTTGACCACTATAATGCACCAAGGATATCCACTTTGCCATCCGAAACCACCCCCAAAGTTTGAAATTGAAAACATTATTTCGACTAGTTATGCTGTACACAGGTCACAGATACAAAAAAAAAACACACATATCATTGTAAAATCAATACATTCATCACTACGTTTAGAATCTAAAATAAAAAGCAATGACACTACAGCAGTACATATATAATAATGTACTGAAGCAAAAGTTGTCAATTAAAACTGTATTTGAATCATAAATAAAAATATTATGAAATAAATATATACTAAATAAAATATATAAATATTATATTTCTGCAATTTGCCACCAGTCATTACACAAGTTGAATAAAAAAAAAAATCCTAATTTTAGATGTAATTATTAAAGAAAGATGAGTGGTGACTAAGAGGTTTATATTATAATAAAATATATCTAATATATAATTATATATATATTAAAATATTATTAAACTTATTTTGTTTCAATAATTTATTTACTTGGCGGGAAATTATTAACTTCATATGACATAAAATAAAATGAATAAAATAGTTAAATGGTGTTAGGACTATATAAAAAATATTATGATAGATACGTATTTCTATACTTCTCAAAATAATATCTTACCAAGAAAATAAATTATTGAAACAAAATAAGTGTACTTTAATTCAATTTACTTAGTATTTATTTACAATTTTAATCTTTATAGTGCTTAAAGAACTAATAAATGACTAAATTTTTTTATATATAACCATTTTTTACATGAGGCTTAATAAAGTATTTTATTGTTATTTCACTAATAATAAATGCATAAATGCAAGCATATTTTGTAAATTTCTAGAACATTTCTAATTCCAAGTCGTAGTGATAATTCTAACTATAATTAGTGGATCAAAAAGGTAAGTTTCACAGATTCATTTTCTACAGTCTTTTCATCCTATATTCTAACTTATTATAATTAAATTAACACTATGTTCCAACAAATTAATGTATTTGTACTTGTGTAATGTATGTTTAGACATACTAGTTAATAATATTTTTGTAAAATTTTTTAAACAATTGTATATATGTTTTATGACATTCACAATTTTAATATAAATATATTTTTAGGTTATAAACACAATTTTCATATTTTATAACACATATCTATAGGTAATTTATTTACTATATTGATATCTATAAACTGAATTACTTAGATATATTATCTTTAGTATATTTTATTATAGACATTATTAATATTATTATTTTAAAAACTTGTATTATCAAAATTTGTATACACAATATATAACATCATAATAAGCAAATAAGTTAGCAATTAATGTACTAGGATTTGAAACGTGGAAAAAAATAAGTTAAAAAGCATTATCTTTACATTAATAAAGTATTAAATTTTATACCTTGAAAAAAGTTCTTTAACAAAGATGATGTTATTTTTAAATACAATATTAGATATTACTTTTTATATTTCAATGTGAGGCAAGCAAAGGCAGCTATAATACCTTTAAAGTCCAAAATATGTATGTATGTTATGTTGTATTTCAGACCTTTTTTAGTTACTTTTTAGAGTAAATTAAATAATTTTATTTAAAATTAAATAATTTCAAAATAAACTTGATTCAGGAATTGGGAAAAAAAAACCCATTTATAGATTTATTATACCTACAATATTGTTGATATACATCAACTTTAAATATTTTAAATTAAAGCTATTAGAAAATACTTTGTTAAAATGATTCCAAAGTACAACAGTAGATTAAATAATATAGATACATTTTTTTATAATTTAAAAAACTTACTTGACTTAGGCCCAGGTCTTCTGCCAATCACATTTTTCTTTATTGTTTTTGTTGGAGTAACTGGTTTTTTTTTTTCAACACTAGGAGATTTTTTTTCTGATACTACTGATTTTTCTGTAGAATTAACATTTTTCAATTCAAATTTATCAAATGTACAATTTTCTGGATCTTCTCCTTCTTCAATAAGTGCCTGAAACAAGATAAATATAACATACATATTATATTTATTGTATTATATTAATAAAATCAAGACAAATAACAACCAAAGACAACTGAACGAAAAAGAAATAAGATTTCTTAAACTCTTCTGAGATTGTTATTCAAATTTTTATAATAAATGTATTCAAGTCAACTATAAATTTAGTTGTTTCATTTTATTTATTGAATTTTACTTAACACATTAATTGCCATAAGACTGCCGGTGGTCACATAATATGTATTATGGATACACCAAACATGATTTAGGATGCCCAGCATTCGAGTCAAAAGTTAAAAAATCTGCTCAAAAGTTTCAACCAGTCAAAGATCCTGACCCTCACTTTCAACAGTCTCAACACAGAACCAAAACCAAATCATACGCAGCAGAAGCCACCATTAACCAAAATAAAATCACAAAACAAATTAAATATATCAAATACCTTTTCAAAATTCATATCCAATTTAAGCTCTTTAATTAATCCATTAATTTCCCTCCTTACCTCAGTCTTAAACAAACTAATAGGTAAAGGCATTATCTCCCCATAATACTATCGCACACTGTCTCATAATACCTACATAATCTTATCTTTTCCCAGACCTATCCTCATTAATTTTATCTTAAATTTTAATAGAAACTATTCAACGACCAACCGACTATATATTGTTAATCTAAAATTTATATATTATTATTACTATTACTTTCTTTTAACCATATCATTATTATAATTAATACCTTGTAAGAACGTGTAATATGTTGACACATTGTAAAGTTTAAATAAATAAAAAAAAAAAAAAAAAAAACATGATTTATAATATTTATGTAGATAAACTTTATACATTGACTCTCAAATGATTAACTAAACTTAACTTCTACATATTATTTAATTTTGATCATAAATAAATAAATACTAATATCAAACATATTAGTAGAAAAGTAGTAGTTATAAACAAAATGTAGTGAAACCATTACTATGAACTTACTATTTTGTTTTAATAAAATAAATAAAATATTATAACTAGGGCTCAGAAGTTGATGACCTTAAAAACAATAAAAAATGATCATAAAAATGACCATATAAATGGCAAAAAATGTCCTAAAAAAATGACCTAAAAAAATTACAAATATTAGTTTTATATTAATAAAAATACATTTTTTTTAAATATTTTACTCTATTTTACTATAAATTTCAAAATATGACAAAAATGTCCTTAAAATAGGAAAATAAAAAAATTAAAAATATTTGTTTTATAAATTTATCAATGCTTACAAATTATTAAAAAATCAAAATCATTGCATTGTACAATTAGAGCGTATTTTATGTTATCGAAAGTAAATGACAAGAAACGATAAGAAATGAACTAGTGTAAAATCAGTAAAAATAACTAAAAATGTTGGAAAATGACCTATAAATCTCAAAAAATGACTTAAAAAGTAATAAACCCCAAAAAATGCAAAATAAAAATTAGTTATTTAGATTCACATGCTTATGAAACAGATTTGTGGCCAGGAGAGCATCGTCTAAAAAGTTCCAAAAAAAAAATGCAAAATGCATCAACTTCCGAGCCCTAATTATAACCATTCAAAAGACTCATATAAATTTATGGTACAATAGGTAAGTATTTTTCTAGAACATTTTTTTTTTTATCTATAACAAACAAATACTAAGAAAAGTTTCCAAAAATTTTCAATTCTTTCTGAGCCATGGACATATATTTCATTTACATAATAATACAAAGAAAGGCTGCAAGAGTATAAATATCCAAATGATACTACTTAATCTCAGTAAAGAGATGTAATAACATAATAATTAGGACTTAATTTACTATATTATTCTATAGCATCAATTTACTATATCAATCATTTATTAATTTATATATCTTTTGAACATTATCCCTAGTTGCATTGTGAGTGGTCAATTATGAGCTAAGATTGGCATATCAATAGGTAGCTGAAATGATTAAGTTCATAAATAAAAAAAGCCCAACTCTAAGGTTAAATGTACACCATATTACAATTAATATTTCAGTATACACAAAGATACATACAAATAGCTGCAACTTATTCTAGTTTAAGCTATAACTTGAGAGAAAATTTTGATAGTTTGATAAGTAATAACTAAATTTTATGCTCTTTCTTCAATATTTAATTCCAAGAACTCTTCTGAGGCTACTTACACTAAAATTTATTATAAAATAATACAAAAATGTTTTTTTGGATTACTATGATACAAAGTAAATACTTCTTTTTTTTTTTGCATAACATAGTTAATCAAAATTTTTGAAATTTTTTAACAAAGACTTTATTTTTAAAACTGAACTCTGCACACTATAAACAATTACTATTTTTAGTACATTGATTGTATTAATAATAATATTTTTCATTTTAAATATACATAAAATCATTCCTATTTTTAAGACTCAGATTGATGATAGTATAATTAATGTAATACCTACTTCAAAAAGTATAAATATCAATTTATTTATTATTAAAATTACTTAATAGTATTTATTAATGAAATATATTTACTATCAATGCAACAAAATAAAAGTAGTTGAAAAAAATGTTTAATACCTAATTTAAAAAACTATGAAACGCAACTAAAAAAGTTCTTTATTAAATAAAAAAAATGGGATTGAGCATGCTTGGTGAATTACCAAATTAGTCATTACAGTTGTTTATATTACGTATGATACCTATAACATTAAATTTAATAATCGTTTAATTACGTTTATTATTGAAGTTGCAACTAAAAATAAGTATAAATAGATAACTTTATATTTTGACACTTACTACATAAATATGGACAAACATTTACACTAACTATTAGTTGTGACATATTAACATTACGAGAAGTAATTGTACTTATTATAAAATATAAACATCGAAATTTAAGTTAGGTTATATAGTAATAAACCATAAAAAATGTTTATATCATTAAAAATAAAATTTCATAGAACGCAGTATAATATATTGTTGGAAACAATTAAACCAAGTACCTACCATTTACCAATAGGTTTTATATTTTTGAGCCGTATTAGTATACACTTACCTTTTGCAAACGCTCTAAAAGTATCGCTTTTACTCCAGTTTTATCCAAATCACGTCTTTCAAGTTCGGAACGTAATTCAGTCACCTTCAAGTCACAAATTTTCCGTGGTTCTAATTTTTCTGACATTTTAATTGAATTTTGATTAAACTCAATATATTTATAATAGATAGTGATGACTAGAATATAACTATAGATGACTATTTACTATTAACTTATTAAAACTTTCACTGTGGCACTAAAGATGAATTCCATAAAAAAATATGAATAATGTAGTACTGTACTGCAGACTTCAGTAATATGAGGTTAAACGAAAAGTTATTGAGTGCTTCATAAATAGTAAAGACCTATGAGCATTGAGTATTTGAGTTGAGTAGAGGAGTAGACGAATCACGGAGTTTTGGCCTCCTAACATTTGTCAATTAAATCGCAATGCTCAAATAATATATTTTGGTTGGTTGGTCTAAGTCTTAATCAGTGTTGCCAGCACTTGTCAGTAAAATGTTCCATGATTTAAGATAATATAAGATATTGTATACTTGACGCATAGAGTAATATTACAACTACTCTATGACTTGACGTCTTATCGGGTTAGTAATAATTTCAAGTCATAGATAATATATATTATTATATATTATCCTTAGATCATATACTATGGAATATGGATGGAGCTTAGATCATATACTAATATACTATAGATAGAACCACGGCGTATTATGTCCATACAAAAAGTTGTTGCCGATATCAGCGACGAGTCTCTTGATTAGGTGCTTAATCTACGCATGCGCAATGTTACTCGTCGCATGTTTATTATCTTGATTATTAATGATATTAATATAATCTAAAATAATATTAAATATTATAATTTATAGCATTATTAGCATTATATTGCGGATTAACTAACTTATTATGGCCTACCACTTATAAAATTATAATAGTAGATACCTTATTAAATTATTCAACCTTAAACAAATTAAATAAATAACTTCCCTTTTTAGTTTTGACATTATGGCTAACTATAATGCAAGTGTGTTTTGTTAAAATCTGTAAAATTAAATCCTGGATTAACTTTGCATATTGTGTATGTTAATTAATTAATTATTCATTTATAGTGGCATATTATCATTACAATGAAGATTTCTAAATAAATAAATGTTTTTGAAAATATTTAGATTTCCTAAAGATCCAGTAAAAAGGTTAAAATGGTTGGAAACTTGGAAGCATGTACATTTAATTACTATATACCATATAATATATTATTATTATTATACCATATTACCATATATATTATTGTACCATACTTAAGTCTTAAATACAAATTACACGTATAATACACGAAAAAATAAAATAAAATATCGTATTCTGATTTCTGATATATGTTCCCCAGCTGGTAAATATGCGACGATTAACCTCACGCATGCGCATATCGAGCACCTAATCAAGAGACTCGTCGATGATATTGGCAACAAAAAAATACGCCGTGGCTCCATCCATAGTATATGATCAAGGGATGGAGCCACTACGTATTATTTTGAAGCCGATATTAGCGACGAGTCACTGAATTAGGTGTTCGATATGCGCATGCGTAAAGCAACTTCTCGCATATTTATCCACCGATGATGTTAGGTTACCATCACAGATATATAAACATTGTATGTTTATATATCTGTGGTTACCATAGAAATCTATGGATAATTATGCGACGAGTTGCCTTGCGCATGCGTATATTGCTTCACGCATGCGCATATTGAATACCTAATTCAGTGACTCGTCGCTAATATCGGCTTCAATTTTTTGTATTGCTATAATACGGTATTATATTAATACGCAGCGGCTCCAATGGAGCCGCTCCATAGACAAAGAAATTGAGTGGCTCCATCCATAGTATATTATCTATGTTTCAAGTAGTCTTATATTCTTATCAGTAAATTTAAAATTGTTATAACATATTTTATATTAAAATCAATTGTTCATAAATCATAATTCGTAATTATTCATCACAATCCAAGATCCTAATTCTTGTTATTCATTAATTTATGTTTATCAACATAAATTATAAATCAATAAAAATGCATGATAATACATTAATACATTATGTTCATAATCTATGAATTCTTGGAGTGAGAGCACTACTTATATAAAGGACAAAGGTAGTCTCTTTTCTTCACATTCCTACCATGATAGACTAATTAGACTACTAAGTAATTTAACTACTAGTTATTTATTAGTATTAGTTTATAGTTATTTTATTATTTAGAAGTTATTCCCGAGTCCGGACCGCGATTCTTTGTTTTGTTCATTTAGCTATCACGATTCACGATTAACTGTATATAGGGGTAACCAGATAAAAAAGACTCCGATAAAAAAAACACGAATTTTAAATAAAGTATCATATGAATTTTCAACTACAAAATTACTTGTACATTTTATAATAAATAATAATATAATACCTAATATAAGAAAAATGTTCACAAAAAAACATAAATCATTGTAAAATCAATATATTCAACACTTCGTTCAGTATCAAAAAGTTAAAATTTATAAAATAATTAAAATGTGTAAGCAATATTTGTCAAATATACATCCGTTGTCCGTTATATGTTAAAATTAAATACAATCAATATAATTTAGAAAAATTAAAATTTACAATTTAAATATATAATATGAAATAATAAATAATTAAAATAATCTTATTATGTAAGCAATAGGCAATAGCTGTCAAATATTCGTCTATTGTCCGGTGTGTTAAGCCATCACTACATATTTTATACAATTTTTCTTGCATTTTTTTATACGTTTTTTTTTTTTATTTAAGCCACTTCTCCGCTCAAACCTAGCAGTACGAGTGTACGACGTAGTAATTTGAGGTTCTACTAAAAAATCAAATAAGAGAACTATCAAGCTTTCCAGAATATCTGATGTATAATAACTGAAACACCGCCTGATATATCTCCAATAATGCAATAAACTTTGACTTTAAACTTTTCAGAAATCTGCGCACGCCTATGATAATACATTTAAATGAATTGTGGTGACTGTTGATTGGCGATCCAACGACACAAATAAGGTGATTTATGGTTTATTTTTATAAATTAGCTACCAAAAATGGTGTAATAAATCGATTATACACTAGAAACCAGTTTTCAGCGTGTAAAAAAAATACTAAAGGAATCAACAAATTTCTTTTACCTAAGCTTCTGTTTTCTGTATAAAATTCATTATTTGATGGGCAAGGCCGCAAGGGTATATTAGGCGCTATAGTTGTAAAACAAAGTGCACCACAAAAAATGTGGTTGTAGAAATCATGATAAATTAAATTCTAATTTGTCATGGTGGAAATGTTAGCATTTTATATAGTACTACTGGTACTACACAATCTCATATTGTCATGTAATAAGTAGAATAATTTTTCCTGTATTTTTTTTTTGATAATGATTTTTAAAGAGTTTTTGATATTATGTTTAAAAAATGTGAAATCAGGACTCCAGGACTCAGTATTAATTAAACCGTTGAAAAAGTCAGTTAGAGATAAAAACAAACATTTTAGTAAACACTTTAGTCTTTACTTTTGGCTCCTCTACGAAAACACGCTTATATTTATGTCAATTTTATTGTATCCATAAAAACATAAGAGCGTATTTATGAGGGGGGCGAAGAGGCATTCGTCAACTGTAAATTATTATTTATTTTCAGTTTGAATAGTAGAAAAATTAATTTCCTCCCCCCCCACCATGGTCTCAACACAAATAAGCCCTTGTAAAAATAAACATATCTAGTTATTATTATTATTATTTTAAATATTTCTTTCAGTAATCACTTTTTCCACAAAATATTTATGCTGATAGTCATTTGTTCCAAGTTTTTTGGAACAAAAGATCATTCGTACAAATGTTTAACAGAACTACAGATTTGTTCTATCTTGGAAAACTGTAGCTGATAATGAAATAAAATTGTGTACATTTTAGGTTATGTAACAAATATAAAGTACATCCACATTTAAAATAATAATACAAATATTATATTTATTATTTATATTAAATATTGGTGTAAAACGTGAAAGTTTTAGAACTATAAATTTTAATTTGAACTATTTTTTTTAACAATGGTTAAAGTAAGTAAAATAATTGTATATTATTCATTATATTGGTTTTTCAATAGTTAAACGTAAATCTTCAATAATATTTACTTTCAACTTAATTTTATTTTCATTCTGTTTTAACATTTTTTGTTACCTTAAATTTAATTTTGATTATTTGATTTGTTAATTTCTGTGTTACTTAATATTTATTTAATTTATATTTTTTTTATTTAGAAAAATATTGTTAAAAGTGGGAAAACAAGCAATGTTAAAAGGCGTAACCATTTACGAAATAAAGGACATATAAAAACAAAAAAGCATAAGTCTAAAGCATACAACGTTCCTCAACCTCCATTAAAAAGACGAGATGATCCAGCTGAAGAAATTGAGGAAGAAGAAGAAGAAGCAGAAAACAGTGATATTGGAGATGATATGTTAGAAATGGTTGACCAAGAAGATTTAGATTTTCTTAAAAAAAATATTGGAAACCAAAATTATAAGCTATACAACCGTATTCAAATTAATAATGTAAATTGTAAATAATTTATTATTTTTTATTGTTTTATCCATTAATAATGTGTGTTTTTAGGATAGTAAAAAAAAAAGAACTCGAGAAAACGATGATGAAGAACTTGAAAATGAGTATGAAAGTAGTTCAATGATGATGAAAGCAGATGATGTATCTATTAAGAAACCTTTATTACCAATTAAAACTAAAGATGGAATTTTAAGAAGATACACTTTAGAAAAAGATGAAATAGGTAAGATCTATATTAGTAAATATTTTTATGTTATTAAAATTGTAATTATTTTTAATAATCTTCAAATCATTTAAAAAAATATTTAACTATATATTACTTATTCCTTTTTTTGTTATACATTTTTTCTTGATTATTTTTACGATTGGTATATTAATAAATCTAATGAATATATTTATATGATACAGAATTAGAGAAGTCTCAGCCTAAAAAGAAAAAAATTGAGGTCAATAATGAAAATAATGATGATGAGTATGTTTGGTTGGATACAAATGAACCTGAAAAAGAAATACCAGTTAATAAAGGTGAACCAATCAGTGTTGCAAAACTATATGCCAAAAGAGAAAACACAATACAAAGTTATAAACAGCGCATTGGATTATTAGCTAGCACTTTATTAGAGAATCCTGATCTAAAGGTAAATATTTTTTTTTTTTTATTTACATGAATCTAATTATTTTCTAAAATATATTTTAACCATAGGTACTTAGTAGTTTGTTATACATTTTAAATTAGAAATGTATCTTTGTCATTTAAATTTTAAATTATGTATTTATTAGTGTTAAATTATTTATTTTTTCCAAATCTTATTTGTTTGATTAAAATGTTATGTGGCTGACATTCTAAACAGTGACTAATATAGCTATTATACTTTTTGAACTTTTAGATTGGAAACATTGTACATCTTTTAGAAATAATGGAAAAACGCGATCCAGAATTACAAATCACTATAAAAAAATTGGCAACTCTCACATTGTTAGAAGTTTTTAAAGATCTCTTACCAAGTTATCAATTAAAACTGGATAAACACGAAGGAGTAAAATGTAAGTTTTTCATAATAGTATAAGTTACATTTTGATTTCTTATAATAATTAAATAATTTAATGTTTTTATTTTTGTCATTATGTATAAAAAGTACTTTGAATATGTCAATATAGGTACCAGGCAGTTATAAAACTTACTCAAATATTTATTTAATTACTTGTAACTATGCTATTAACTTTATACACACATGTTTTGATTTTAGTAAAATTGGTTACAAAAGAGTTGATTGGTTATGAAGGACAATTACTCAAAGGTTACAAGATTTATTTAACTAATTTAGAAAAAATGGCTAGTGCGCTCCACAAAAAGAAAGGAGATACTCGAATCATAACAAATGTAAGTCTTTTCATTAATTATTAAGTAATGTTAGTCATTAAACCCATGAGAATATATAATTTAAATTTTTAAATAGAGATCAATAAGTGTATATTTTAAATATTTTATACTATCCATTTTAATATTTTATTAAATGAATTGGGATTTTGTGAAAATGTCTCTTTATTTCCTTCATTTTGGGCAATATATAATTTTTGGTTCAACTATTGAATCAAAACTGCAATAACTACAAATTAATATGGAGTGCTTTTTAAGTTTTAACTACAATAAAATTATCTATCTAGTTTAGCTAGTATGTCTAATATATTGCTAGGTTTAAGACATTTAAGTTAATGTTTAACTTAAAATTGAATTATTTAGGTCAATCAATCAGTACAATGTAGTATAGTTTTCTTACCATACCATATGATGCGTTATTTTGATTATGTTGAGTTACTAATTAGATTTTCTTCAACTAATTTTTTTACTCATTACTTTCTATGAAATTTTAGATTATCATAATTTAATACTTGATTTAATAATAGATTTATTATATTTATGTTATGATTGTTGAATGCTTTTATCGTGGTTTGTTAGTTACTAGCTGTTTTATACTTGAAAGTTTTTGTCAATTTGGTTTTAATTATATCAAACGTTTTAAGAATTGGAATGAATATTGTAATACATTTTTAACACAATTGCTATTTATATTTTGTTTTATACTTGTGTAGAGAAACATGTAATATTATCTATTTACTTTTATTATAGGTTCATATAAGTTTGGCTGAAATGGCTGTTAATTGTATGTGTGAATTATTAATTTCTCATTCATATTTTAATTATGCAGTCAACATTGGGCATTTATTAACTCTTTACTTAGATAACAAAAATTCTAATGTTAGGAAAAAAGTTGAAGAAACGTTTATTAAAATTTTTAAAGAAGATAAAAAAGGAACTATTTCTTTAGTGGTAAGAATTAACTTGTTTACATGTATAAGTTAAAATGTTTTAAATGTAACTGTTGTGAATAATTAAATATCATATTCATATTGATTATTATTTATAATTAGATAGTACGGCGTATAAATCAACTTGTTAAGACTAGAAGTCATTGTGTGCATAGTGAGCTCTTATCAGTTTTACTTGCATTGCCTATTAAAAATGTAAATCTCGACAAAGAAAAAGAAGAAATTTTGAAATCAAAAAAATTTATGACCAGAAAACAAAAATTATTAGCTATGTCAAAAAAAGAACGTAAAGTAAGAACTGACTATTATTTATATTTTGTATAGTATTATCATTTAATAATTATTTTTAATTTTAGCGAAGCAAAATGTTGGATAAGTTAGATAAAGAAATGCTTGAGACAAAAGCCGAAGAAAATGTTAAAAGTCACTTGAACAATTTAACTGAAATTACTAAACTTGTATTTTTAATATACTTCAGAATACTAAAAACTGCACCACGTTCTAAGTTATTGTCTGTTTGTCTTGAAGGATTAGCAAAGTTAGTTTTATAAATGCATTATTAGTATTTTTGTGAAATTTAATTGACTGTTTTACATAGATACAGCCATTCAATCAATTTAGAATTTTACCACGATATTCTCACAGTTTTGGATTCAGTTATAAAGAAACATCAACTGAATGTTCATGAACAACTTTGTTGTATTAAAACTATTTTTGTCATACTTTCTGGACAAGGAACTGTAATCAATATTGATCCTGTTCATTTTTATTCTCATTTATATAGAGTTATTCCTGAATTAGATTGTTGTAAGTTAAAACTCTTTTAATTTAATAAAATAAAAGAATATCAATTAATTTGATTATAACCTTATATTAAATGGTATTAAAAAATATTTAATCTATTACATTATAATAAATGTACCATGATTATTATAAACATTTATAAGAAAATTATTTCCTAATAGTATACATAAATAATAAATATACAATTTTAATTTAAAAACATTAACTATTTTTAGGTAAATATCACGATAATTTAGAAACTTTTCTTCGTACAATTGAAGCATTATTTTTGGTGGGTCGTAAGAAAGTAACTGCCAATTCAACACTGTCGTTTGTGAAAAGAATGTCTATGTTGAGTCTTCAAACACTTCACAATGCAACACTCGGAATTTTAGCTGCTCTTCGAACTATAATACAAGTAATTATATTAACTATTTATGTTTATTATGTATCTAATATATTATGTATAATAATTTTTTTAAAGCATTATTGAACTATAATTTCCAATAATTATATTTAATACATTATATAATATCTATTATAATTTTTTCTTAGACAAATAAGAACACTGAATCATTATTAGATGTTGACCCATCATATGGACAAGGAATTTACAATGCCGAATTACAAGAACCTGAACATAGTAACGCTGGTAGTACATCATTATGGGAACTTCCAGCATTACAGGTTAGAAATTAGTTATCTGTTTGATTCAGTAGTATTCATAATACTAACTTAATATTTATATTATTATTTTTAGAGGCATTATCATCCTGAAGTATGCAAATTATCAAAAACTGTTGCTTCATTGACAGTTTCACAAAATAACCATAATAATCTTAAACCAGAATTAGCCAAAATGTAAGTGCTTATATAGTAATTCATAATAATATAATATGTAACTGGTATATAGAGTAGTTAACATAGGCGCAAATAGGGGGGCGCTTACAGGGTATTAGCACCCCCAATTGTGAAAGTAGCACCCTCAAATACATTTTTTATAATATTACAATTAGTAGTTATTCAGCGCTATGCCTGGAAAATGAAGAGCTTAAGCACCCTCAGTATTTTTATTGAAATTGTGCCTATGGTAGTTAGTATTAAACATTAAGGAATCATATTATTTTTGTTTGTAAATTGGTAATTAAATATTAATTAATTTTTAGATCGAAAAATTTAGAAATATTAAAACATGGTCAATACAATTTTTAGTGAATGATAAATTATAAATACTTAAATAATTTATTTTATTTAAATCATTTAATGTATTTTAAAATAAAAGTATAAAAAACAACTCTGCTTATTGAAAACTTATGTTTATTTTATAATTTATATTAGTCATAGATTAAGTTTTATTGCTAAGATAGAAACATAACGATTTTGTTTCAATATTTTATAAAATCTTATTTGTATTATTCATTGAAAAAAGTACCAAAATAGCAAAGATTGAGATACATAATCTATGACTTATATTTATATTTACTATATATCTATAAATTATTATACCATAGATAATTCAATATTCTAAACATGACATTTGATTTATAATATAAATATCTTAATTTTAGGACACCCAGTGAATGGTTTAAAGAGTATGATCCAAGTAATGTGGCATTCAATCCAGCGGTTATGCCCCCAGTGAAGGTACCTCAACGGATACCTGCACATTATCCAACTCTTCCATACGCTGATGTTTTGGATAAAAATTATCCCAATGTTGATTTCTCAAAAGATTTCTTTTAAATTTGTACTTTTTTTTTTTTTTTTTTTTAATAATAAATTATTAACCTACGTTGTTTTTTATGGAAATGTTTATTTTTATCATAATGTTAATTAAAGAACATTTTGGTAACCCCTAGTATTGATTATTCTGCAGCTAGTCTGTTGCAGGCTGCTGTATGATACTGATAACAAAAAATAAGATTCAAATCCTTTCCTAGTGGTTAATCACTAATCAGTAATCATAAGATTGAAGATTCAAAATATACTCTTTATAATTACCTAAAATAAGACTATTTAAGTACAAATGTGCCAAACTTAACTTTTTTTTATTATTATTATTATTATTAATTATATCTGTGATAAATTGTTACAATGCACAAGACGGATGTTGACATTCCACCTAGCGTTCGAAAGCGTCTAATTCATCTATTTGGACTTATTGAAAAGGAATTTGAGTCTGTGTGCCAGGAAAATGTTGCTCTACAGGAAAAAGTGGAGTCACTCACTGAGAAAATGAACGAAAAATTCTTAACGACTGAACAGTTTCAAGTAAATTCTAAACAAAAACCACCAACTGGTCAAAAACTTAAAACAGCAGATAAATTAAAAGCACAAACTAGTAAAATTGTATCTAGCTTTAAGAGTCCTTCAGCAGCTAATTGTCAATTTGTAAAAGAATATGGTGGACACAGAGATGGCTTGTGGGATTTAGCATTACCTCGTACTGGACAGCCCGTCATTGGGACCTGCTCAGCAGGTATTTACTTTATATGTATATATTAAATATATATTCTTCCTTAAGTTCCTAATCCTTTTTACTTTACACTTAGATCATACCGCAAGAATATGGTGTATTGAAACTGGTACACCACTTTTACAATACACTGGTCATATGGGATCAATTAATTCTATAAAATTCCATCCTAATAAGGATTTAGCTCTCACATCGAGCGGTGATCAAACCATTCATATTTGGCAAGCAGCTGTTAATCTAGATAATTTAGTGAGTGTGTTCTATTATATATTTTTTTTAGTTTTATATTTTCCAAAAATTTGATATTCTATTTTTATTTTATTATATCAGGCTATAATTTAAAATTTTCCTTTTTAAATTTTTTTAGGGGGATCGAGAATCCGATGATACTGAGACTGAAGATGACCGAGTTGTTCCAATATTACGCACACCTTCATGTACATTTTTGGGACATAATGGACCAGTTATGGCGAGTGATTGGTTACTAGGTGGTGATCAAATTATTACTGCATCATGGGATAGGACAGCTAATTTATATGACGTTGAAACTAGCGAACTATTAAATTCACTAACTGGTAAGTTATGTATTGATAACTTTATCTATTATATATAATTTTATCATTAGTCAAATTACTCAAAAAATTAACAAATTAATTAAAACTAATACAAGATCTATGCTTAATAATTTTTCTGAATAATAATAGATTTTTCATTATTAATACTTAATAAATATTTTACTTTAATTTTGTATTATAATTTATAACTTTAGGGGATTATTTTAGTGTAATTAATATTAGGTCAATACTTATACTATTTAAATCCATTTAATCTTTATTATTGGTTTATCTAAAATTAGAAATATTTAATATATTCAGGGCCCAGAGGCGGACTGAGCCGGCGGGATACCGGGAAGTTTCCCGGTGGGCCACTGCTCAAAAATAATTTATTATTATTATATAATTATTAGTTATTAGTAGAGTCAGGATTTATATTCTGTTAAAACGTTTGAAATATGATGTTTATATGCAGCTAAAATTGATGAAATATTCCCAAAAATATTCTTAATATTATCAAAATATTCTGAAAATATTGATAATACCAACTAATAAGAAATGAGTAAAAAAATAAAAATCCAATAAGTTTATTGATTATGATTATGAATTTATAATTTATATAACTATATCTTATGTTATATTATGCAATATATTAACTTAAAAAAAAAATATTATACAATGTTTTTAAAGGAATGTACAATAATATATTTTTCCAAATTTTTTGGAGTAAAGTTAGTACGGCGGTCCGTAATTATTGTCTAATATATGCTGAATATCCTTTAATATAATCCAATATATCAAATATAACGGAAATATGCTAAAATATTCTATAATATGTATTATGTACCATAAGCTAAAATATTCTGAAATATTCTCTGAAGTCAAAATATGCACTAATATACAAAAAAACTTTTTTATCTAACCTATGACTAATATCCAAAATGTTTAATTAAATGTTAAAATATAGATGTAAAAAAGTACAGAATATTTAATTTATTACAAAATCTTTCATATAACTATATAAGTATTACAGTTTGTGTTATTATACCTAATGTTAATACTAATTTAGTAATATAAGTAATTATAAATAAGTAATATATTATACTTTTTAGCCTATAGTATTCAGGTTTTCAGATAATAATAATAATATATATAATGTACTAAAAATATTGAGAATTTTAAGTTGTTTTTTGAGAAAATTGAAAATGTGATGCATTTCTCATTAAATAAAACGTTGGTATATTTGAATTTTTATATTTTGTGATGACGAGAAATTGCAAGGGCCGGTCAAATATAGATTTACCGGACCAAAATGTTGCCCCAGTCCGCCCCTGAATATATTATTTGAATAATTATTAATTTGTAATAATACAGCCTAACTTCCACATAACAAAGTTCCATGGGGAACAAAAAAAAATTGTTAAATAAAATTACATAGGTATTTCATAATCTATATTGTAAAAATATTAAAAATTATTAAAAAATAAATATCAAATACATATCATATCATATCATATCATCTTATTATTAGGGTTCGGAAGTTGATGATCTTAAAAACATTAAAAAAGGACCTAAAAAAACAAATATTTGTTTTAAATTAATAAAAATATATATATTTTTAAATTGTACTCTTACTAATTACTATATTGTAATTTTACGATACAATTCTATGTGTATTTATCAAAGCTTACAAATTACTCTAAATATGATATAAAAAATGTCTTTAAAAATTAAATAAAAAATACAATAATATTCACTACAATATGACAACAACAACAACCAATTTGTGAGATAAAATCGAATAAGTCCTAATCTTAATTTGTGGTAATTTTAAAGTTTTAAGTGAGTTATCGACTTAATGGTCGACAAGAAACAATAAGAAGTGAACAAAGGTGAAATCAGTAAAAATTACTAAAATGTCAAAAAATGACTTAAAAAGTAATAAACACCAAGAAATACAAAAAAATGCAAAATAAAAATTAGTTTTTCAGATTCATATGCTAATGAAACATATTTTTGGCCAGGAGAGCATTGTCTAAAAAGTTCAAAAAAAAAAAATGCAAAATGCGTCAACTTCCGAGCCTTATTTACCTATTATATATTTATCACTAGGGCTCGGAAATTGATGACCTTAAAAACAATAAAAAATGATCATAAAAATGACCATATAAATGGCAAAAAATGTCCTAAAAAAATGACCTAAAAAAATTACAAATATTAGTTTTATATTAATAAAAATACATTTTTTTTAAATATTTTACTCTATTTTACTATAAATTTCAAAATATGACAAAAATGTCCTTAAAATAGGAAAATAAAAAAATTAAAAATATTTGTTTTATAAATTTATCAATGCTTACAAATTATTAAAAAATCAAAATCATTGCATTGTACAATTAGAGCGTATTTTATGTTATCGAAAGTAAATGACAAGAAACGATAAGAAATGAACTAGTGTAAAATCAGTAAAAATAACTAAAAATGTTGGAAAATGACCTATAAATCTCAAAAAATGACTTAAAAAGTAATAAACCCCAAAAAATGCAAAATAAAAATTAGTTATTTAGATTCACATGCTTATGAAACAGATTTGTGGCCAGGAGAGCATCGTCTAAAAAGTTCCAAAAAAAAATGCAAAATGCATCAACTTCCGAGCCCTATTTATCACATTTATCTATTTAATTTATTATTGAGAAATAATTAATGAGTTTCATTTGTTAATTATTTTTATAAATTATACTTTTTTGTAAAATGTTTCAAGTTTATTTACGAAATAATTTTGTTATCAAATAGTTTATTCGTCATACGAACATCAAATTCTTTTTACAGAGATAAATGTATACATAATTAACAATGAAGTTTATGGTTCTCAAAAACAATTTGTTTTAAAGAAAGTTTTACTGTATAATAATTTTCAAAATAAAATAGTAATATAGTAATAATATAAATAATAATATATTAAGGCATTAATAAAACCTACCATCATAGTGGCCTCTTAAGGTAGAATAATATGTCAAATAAAGCAGAAACTTAAATTACACTTGGATATAAGTTCAAAGGCCTATAATACATTTGTTAGGTCAACACTATATGTTTCAGTAAACACTTTACTTAATACTACATATTAACAAATTATATAGAAGCTGTACGCCTGTACATAGGAAATTAATAGGTTTATATTACTATTAAAAAAATTGTAGGATAGGATATTTTAGGATAGGTATAACCTAAACTCTTAATATCTCAGAAATTATAATTAAAAATATGAACTCAAATAAAATAAAATAACAATTTAAATTCAAATTTAATTCCAAAAGGACATGATGAAGAGTTAACTTATGCTGCGTCACACCATTCTCAGAAGTTGGTTGTCACTGCATCCAGAGACACCACATTTCGATTATGGGATTTTCGTGAAGCTATAAACTCAGTTTCAGTTTTTCAAGGTCATACAGAGTGAGTATTAATTTTGTTAATATTGTTTAATAATATATAACAATATATTATATTGTAGTAACAATTAACATTTTTATAGTACAGTAACTTGTGCGATTTTTACATCTGCTGGACTTGGTGGAGAAGATAAATTAGTATCCGGGTCAGATGATCGGTCAATAAAAGTGTGGGAATTACGTAATATGCGGTCTCCAATTACTACTATCAGAGCTGAATCTGGTGTAAATCGATTTGCTATTGCTTCTAATGGCGTTATTGCTATTCCACATGACAATCGACAAGTTATGTTATATGACATGAGTGGACAACGAGTTAACAGAATACCCAGAACAGCTAGAAATGTAAGAACTGGTTTTTATTAATTGACCATTTAATTAAATTAATATTGTATTTTCATACTTCACTAATCATATTTAAAATATAATATAATTATAATTTATACAATATATTTGTGAAAAAATAGCATTTTAGATTCTGAACGAAGTGATGAATGTGTTGCTTTTACAATGATGTGTGTTTTTTTTTTTTTTTTTTGTGTCTGACGACAACATTTGGGGCAGTAATAATGCTCCGATTTTTGACTTCAGTCCCTCTTTGAATAAGAAATTGAATCTAGTTGGTACTTTGGGGGGGTCAAAATTAAAATTTTCAAATAGTTTTCAAAAAAATCGAGAAAAACAAAAAAAAAATGACAGAAGAATGGCAATTTTACGAAAAACCACTTTTCGACAAAATCGATTTTTTGATTTTGCTGTAACTCAAAAACCAATCATTGTAAATACTTGAAATTTTCACCAAATGTTTATATTATAGTTATCTCTTTACAGTTAAATTTTCAAAATATTTTGACCATTTTTAAGCTACTTATAGACAATTTAAATTTTCGACTTTTCTAAGTTTTTTTTCTTCAAATGCCGATAAAAATTTTTTGGGTGGCCAGAAAGTCTTGAAAATTTAATACAAGGTTTCTTATAAGTTGTTCTTAAAGTGATAAAAAAAAATCCGAAATCGTTAGTCACAATTTTTTTTTATAAGTGCTTAAAGTTTGAATTTATACGAAATATTTCAAAATTTAAATTAAATTTCATACTCTCATTATGCGTATGTTGCCTAATATTTTTTTTATTAATAAACAGATACTATAAAGTAACCATAGTAACATATAAAAACTATACTATTTGTTTCAAAATAGAATATATGACAATATTTAAATATAATAAATCCTAAACTGACAAATCATCTTCGTTCAGAATCGTTTTTCGTATACAATGATACCTATCATTGCATTCAAATTTAACCTACCATAGTCCGAGGTCCACCCCACCCCCTAATATACAGCAGAGCGATACCCACTTACCCACTTTTTATAATATGAATTATTGTTATTTTTAGAGACATAGACGTATGGTAACAGCTGTTGCATGGAGTGAAGATAATCCATTTGCTAATTTGTTTTCTTGTGGATTTGATCGGTTAGCACTAGGATGGTCTGTTCAGTTAGGTAAGGACTGATCCTAGTGATCCTTTTACCTTTATCATTAATCAAGTTCAATTATGTTAAGTATTTAACCCGCTTGTCATATTTTATAAACAAAATTATTCTTTTTTGGTTTCCTATTTTGTTTGTTTGTATATAAGTCCTAATTTCTTTCTATATAAACTCAGAATTTATTAAGTTAAATTCTTAAATATATATTATATTAACATTGTTACTTTTTTTTTTTGTCCTTTTATTTATTTATTTTGTTAAATGCTTAATAGTATAATAACTTATTACAATATTTAATAAAAAGTCATAATATTATGTTTTAAATTTTAATTAAAATATTTATTAATTTAAGTCTTTCAAATATTGTTATATTATTATAGTCATAAGGAGTATAATCTAATAAATTCAATGTGACTCAGCAGTCAGCGAGCATAAGAAAAATAGTCTGATCGTAGTTACAACTTACAAATAAATATTATACTTATATTTAATATTTATATTCAAACACTTAAATAATTACATATTATTTATAAGGAATAACACTGCAATTACATAATATTAATTTTTAATAGCAACTGCTGATCCAATTAAATTATAATAATATTATTAAAACCACGGATATAGATACTAGTATCTATAACCGTGATTAAAATTAACAGAGGGACAATAATTCGTTGGAAGTAATGTTTACTAAATAAACTCCTGCAAAATTGTGTATCCTTGAATATCATTTTCTATGTAAATAATTTCCTGATTTTTAAATTACTATGAATTTTATTTATTTTCTTACAAATAATTGTTCTTGTATATAATTTTCCTATATTTTCTTCCCTGATTTAAAAACCCTAGATTCCTGAATATTACTTTCCTGTGAAATATTTTCCTGTTATTAAAATTCCTAAGAACGATTTTCCCTGGTAACAATTTCCTGATTTTTATTTTCTAGTATAATTATATTTTCCTAGTTTTTAATACCTGTCTATTATTTTCCAAGATATAATGTTCCATTATATTTGGATGTGTAAAACTGGTTAATGGAGTAATTCGATTTGGTGGAAATTAATTAGATGCAGATGCCACTTTCTAAGTAGTGCTATCTAAACTAAAAAGTCATCAAATTTTCATCATGCACATTATTATTCAAAACCTAGTAAGCTTATTCAAAATAATATGCACTCATGGAATCAAAAACTCAAGAAGCTTATAGATTAGTACTTGAAAAATGTAAATTGCTGTTTCCACTATTGACTCCCATCATAATTATGATAGATTATGAGCAGGGGCATATTTAGGTAGGGGCTTTGGGTCCTGTTGCCCAGAGCAGAAAATTTTTAAAGAGGGACATCAAATTTTTATTTTGTACTTTACATACTGAGTACTGTCGTCAATCATTAATATTTTCCACAGCAAATGTGTACCATAGAGGCATAGAATACTATAGTATTAATATAATATGGTGTTCTATGGTATTAACAGTTTCACCATTGTCCGGCGTAGAAGTTTTTTAGTTTTTTTTACTGGGGGGGGGGGGTAAAATATTTGTTGCCCTTATCCTAAAATTCATAAATACGCCACTCATTATGAGAAAACATTAAAAAATGCTTTTTTTTTTATCTGTTTATCCTAAGCAAATTTATATTCATGTTGGTTTCATTATGTACAGGTAAAGAAATAAATAATTAAATTAAACCCAGTTTATTTTGTACTATTACAGTAAGATATTAGATAATATTATTAAGAACAGTAGGTTCAGAAAAATTTTCTTACATGGCATATTTAACATTATCTAGTTTAATTTAGTAATAAGGTAATTTTCAACAAAAGATAAAGATAATATACAAGCAAAAATTTAAAATATAATTGAATAAAACAAAAAACTATAGCCAAATGCGAATGATACCATTGGATTCTCCATTGCAAATGGAACAACGATTATTTATTAATAATGCACAATCTTCACATAGTACTCTGTGACCACATGGTATAGGTACATGTGATCTGGCACCATCCATGCATCCAACACAACTGCTTCATTGTCATGACGATTTAATAGCAGATTAAGTTTTGGCTCAACAATTTCATTGTCTAATGAATTTACATATAAATGTTCTTCTATTGCACCTAAATTAAAAACATTTATAATTTTATCATAAAAATTAATTTAAATAACACAATTAAATAATGAAATAATCATTTTTATTTTAAAAGTAAGAAACCATTTTTTGCCTTTTACTACAGCTATTTCATCTACATTGTCTTCCATTACACCTGAGTAATGAGTTTAAAAAAATGAATCAACTTTAACAAAATCGGGTATTTTATTACTAATGGGTTACCACGTTCTACATTGATGTGCCAATTAATTTCCTGATGTATATAAAACTTTCTGTAATATATGAACTTTGTAAAAAAATTCTTATTTTTATATAATACGCCCAAGGTCAAGTTGTTGAATGTATATCTTAATTCTTTTGGTGTTCAACAAATACTTAGTTTTTACAGCATGAGAGCCTAAGAGCTAGTTGCTTTATGGTTAAATGATCTTAGAACTCAAATGTTTTAAGTTTTCTGTAAAAATTATGAAATTAGATTTGTTTTGTAAATATATTTTTGATATCAACCCAAATATTCTATATTTAATTCTAATTTAATATATTAATATTTCCTAAGTACCTTTAAGTTCTATTAACTTAAAAGTATAGGTAGTCCAGTCTAGTTACCTAAAAATGACTATAAATTAAGGTACAGGATTTGCAATTTTTCCTTCAATTGGGAATAAAAACGTTCAACATTGTTATTGGTTCTTCTAGGTGAATCATACACGGAAAAAATCGCAGGTCCTTTGTTCCTTAACCAATATACCTTAAATTAAAGATGATTTAATAATACATTATTATTACTTTATTACATATTTAAAGTATTACAAACAAATATTCCTAAATTATTTCTTTCTTTCACTTACTTAGAATAAAAAAATCTAGCAAGTCTAACATTATTATCTATTGCATAATGACGTATTAGTTGAAAACCTTCATCAATTCTATTTGCCGGTAACAATGCTAACGCAGCGCACATTTTTTAAACAAAGCTGAGCTTATACATTTACCTTAATATATAGAGCTAGACCAAGACTTTTTACATTTTTAATTAATGCCTAGAAAATAGTCATGAATAATGAAGGAATTTATATGAAAAAGAATGTCCTTGTCTGAAATACATTTTGAAAGGATATAGAAATAAAAGTTATAGATTACCTAATTCATTATTTTTCGATGTACAAATTAAAATTATAAATATTAATTTGAATATATACAAATTATAAAATGATTATTACCTGAACATAGTGAAACCAGCAAACATGTGCAACACCATCAGGATAAACAGTTGATAATGCATTTTGCAAAGCTATTTAAAAATCAAACAATTGGGTTTAATGGCAGGGAATAAAGCCTTACATTTTGTTAATAATGCAATGTATGCTGCTTCTGTTTTAGATTCCATTAATGCATAAATTATGGGAATTCACTAGACAAATAAACAAATATGTTTTTATTATTACTTACATAATGTTAAAAATCGATTTAAACTACAACTCACATGGTTTTGAATAATTATGTGCATAATAAACACTTGTCGAGACTTTGGCGCGACTGGTGTAACTTTAAAAGTTGTATCAACTATCAGCAATCGGCATGAAGTTCATTTCCTCCTTGGTCTACAACATCACGGATAAGCGATGAACATCCAAAAATAACTGTTGTATTACTATCATTATCTACAGTACAATCTTGATAAAATGATTTTCCACAACCACAGATATATCTGTGTTCACAACAAGTGTAACGATAAGCTTGGGATTTTCAGGATTTTGTTCCAAATAATCTGCTAATGCATTAATAAAGATAAAGCTGGCATAACTTTTTTCGAACATAACGCATTGAAATTTTGAAACTTCTGCAATCTGCTGTAGCCGCTGTAGGCCAACAACAATGTTCTGAAGCTCCGATCGAGCTCGGACAAACCTAAAATTATTTATTCAATTTTATTATTTTTTACATCGTATTTGACAGTTGAGATCATAGACAAGTGTACTGACTACTGGTTTAGATACTGACTGGAGTGATACTCTACTTATTAGTTACTAGGTTTTACTGGTTTTAGGTAAGTACCTACTAGGTATTTCAGATTTTATTTTATTTAAATGTTAGGTAGTAAGTTTTAATGTTTAAGTTTAATTACGTGCTATTGTTTTTTTTAATAATGTAAATTAAATTTGATTGAACACGTTAATTTGTTGAAGGAACTTAATTATATCTATATAATAATTATATTTAGAGAAGCAGCCTTAGATAAGGAAGGAGTAAAACTAGGAGAAAATAACATTGGAATATTGGCATATGGCATATGCAGACGATATAGTCTTGATGGCAAAAAGCAAAGATAAACTTAAAGAACAATCCAAAAAACTCATAAATGCTGCTAAACGTGTAGGCCTAGAAATTAACGCTGAGAAAACTGAGTATATGGTTGTGCAAAGACATGAACAAATAGGCTGTCGTAACGCGGTGCTAGAAGTCGAAAACTACAAATTCAAAAGAGTGCAGCAGTTCAAATACCTTGGCACACAGCAGAATGAAATAGATACAGAAATAAAAGCAAGAATACAAGCTGCCAATAAATGTTATTTTGGACAGACAAAGTTATTAAGATTTAGAGTAATCTCGAAAAATCTGAAGTCTCAAATATACCAGACACTTATCAAGTCAGTGGTGACATATGGGTAGGAAACTTGGACCACGAGGAAAAAAGATGAAAATGCTCTTTTGATGTTTGAAAGAAAGGTCGTAATGAGGAAAATTTATGGACCTTGTATAGACGAACCTACAGGTGAATGGAGAATACGTAAAAACAAGGAACTTCAGGATTTGTATCAAAGACCAAGTATTAAAGAAGATATCACCAAAAGAAGACTGAAGTGGGCAGGCCATTCTTGGAGAAAACCCGGGTCATTGATAAAAATAGTTCAAGAGAATGTACCGAAAGGAAAACGATCATTGGGAAGGCTGAAGTTACGCTGGGAAGATAGGATCAAAGAAGATGTAGAGAAAGTGAGACCAGGATTGGATTGGAAGGAGTTAGCCTTAGATAAGGAAATATGGAGACAAATCTGTTGGACGACATGGTCTTGAAGGCCGAAGTCACGGAAGAAGAAGAAGAAAAAGATTGGTACTATTTACTTGATTAGAACAGTTTTTTAACATAACCAATAGTTATTGTTTAGTATCAAAATGTATGATTAATTTTTTTAGTAGTTGGTTAATTATTACTTAAAAGTACGTTTTCTCGTTAATAAGTTTAATGGGGCGGCAAAATTGCAAAATAAAATTTGCCTAGGGGCGGCAATTGTGTAAATCCGTCTCTGGACTATCGACTACGAAAAAAAAAATGGGTAATCAATATAATCAATCGTTAGGCTGCGATGACCACACCTAGACCTTTTTTCTAAGCGACCGCTGAGATCCATCCTAGATATTGTGAACGTGACTATTTAGTATTTTTCACTTTTATTATAATAATATATAAAAGAAGATGTCAAATCTATGAGTGTTTTTTGAACAAAATTTTTACATCAAATCACTTTTAACATCGATTGGCCACAGTTGAGTTAATTGCTCTTTGTTTATAGGAAATGTATAAAAAAAAATATTCATAACTAGGTGTTTATAAATAATAAACTTAACTAAATAGATCGTGGATATATGTATTAGGTACTAAAAAGATCTTGTATAACAGACAAATATTATACGTTACAATTTTCAAACACTACCTAAAAAAAATTAACGTTTTCGTGATGTATACAAGTTTTCGAACAGATTCGTATGTCATTCAACGGCGTCGTAGGCCGTAGCCACCGAATAATCAAATCAGAATCGAATCGCACACGTTGTCAGATCATTACAGCGGCACACGAGACGGGCAGCTCAAACGAGAGCAATACACCCGACACCCGTAACGTGGAACTCTGACGAGTCACTGGAACTATGCCATATTATGCTCGCTAAATCCGACGTACGCGCGACTTGTCATTTCTGCGGAACGTAACCCGCCGTAGCTCTGCGCATATGTCGACAATGACGATAATGCACAAGGAAACGGGGTTTTACGAATATACGTTCTGTTGGGAAACATACTTGAACACTTACGAAGTTACGAATAACGTATTCCTACGAATGACTGTTACCCGAATAACCAGAGCTTGAGCTAAGGAAATGTTAGAGTTGCGAATAGATATAAATAAAATCACTGTTTAATAATACGAGTACAAGCAATGTAATGTGCAGGCAACATAATATGCTAAAGATAAAAAAATATAGATACCAGATGCCTTCCCTAATCGTGCAGGTCTGCCCAGGTGGGTTTTGTTACGACGGAGGGCAGCCAGTAAATGTGAATGTTGCCATGTTGGTCGTTTCGCCGGGCCTTTTATACCCGGTGTTCTATGACAGATAACAAGAAACCGTAGAAACCCCAATGGCCAATAGTGCAATCACCGATAAACGCACAATTAAAATAAAAGTTATTATAAAAATAGAATAATTATTATAATAATAATAATAAAAAAAGCGGGTGAGTATCGCTCTGCTGTACATTAGGGGGTGGGATGGACCTCGGACTAGGGTAGGTTAAATTTGAATGCAATGATAGGTATCATTGTATACGAAAAACGATTCTGAACGGAGATGATTTGTCAGTCTAGGATATATTATAAAAAAATCGAAAATTATTTATTAGTAAAACGTTATTTTACACGTGTATTTTTGATTTCAAATTAAAATTAAACTTTAAAAACTCGTGAAATTTTTTAAATTGAACAATCCTCAAACTTTTTTATAATTATTCTAAGCTTAACTTATGGACAGCTTAGTATTAAATTTTCAATTCTTAGCTTTTGATAGAAAAATATTTATAAATTTTTAATTACCAAATAGTGAAAATATTCATGATTTTGACGAATTTTTGTCAATATTTGAACTTCAAATGCTAATAAAAAAAAATTGTGCCTATGTATTTTTATAATTTTTGAATGAGAGTTAGAACAAGTTATGTGGACCCTTCAATTAAATTTTCAAGTAATTTGTCCCAGCTAATTTTTTTTTATCAACATTTATAAAAAAAAAATAAAAACAAAATGAAAATTTAAATTGTCTATAAATAGCTCAAAAAAAGTCAAAATATTTTGAAAATCAAATCACGTAAAGAAAATGGCAGTCTAAATAACTGGTAAAATTTTCAAGTATTTACGACTTATACTGTTTGAATAACTATAAATATCAAAAATCGTTTGAGGCTAAACCGTTATTTAACGCGGTTTTGTAAAAATTTAAATTTCAATCACTCATAAAATTTTTTTGTCTTAGTCCGGTAGAGTTTTTTTTTCAGATAGTTGAAGAAAATTTTATGGAGAACCTTGTACCAAATTTTCAAATCTTAGTTATAAAAGAAAAAATTTTTACGATTTTTCAACCACAAAATTACTTGCCAATTTTCGCAATTTTGACATATTTCGTAAAAATTCGAACTTTAAGCACTTATAAAAAAAAATTGTGACTAACGATTTCGGATTTTTTTTTATCACTTTAAGAACAACTTATGAGAAACCTTGTATTAAATTTTCAAGATTTTCTGGCCGGCCAAAAAATTTTTATCGTTATTTTAAAAAAAAATACTAAAAAAAATTAAAAATTTCAATTGTCTATAAATAACTCAAAAAAAATCAAAATTCTTTGAAAATTTAACTGTGTATGGAGAACTCTAATATAAACATTTGGTGAAAATTTCAAGTATTTACATCTATTAGTTTTTGAGTTATAGCAAAATAAAAAATTCGATTTGGGCGAAAACTGGTTTTGCGTAAAAATTCCCGTTTTTCCGTCATTTTTTTAAGGTTTTTCCCGACTCACTTAAAAAATATTGAAAATTTTTAACTTTTGACCCCCCAAAGTACCAACTAGATCCGATTTCCTTTTCAAAGAGGGGCTGAAGTCAAAAATCGAAGCATTTTTACTGCCCCAAATGTTGTCGACAGACACAAAAAAAAAAAAAAAAAAACACACATCATTGTAAAATCAATACATTCATCACTCCGTTCAGAATCTAATAGTAATATTAATAATTATAATAAGATTAGGAATAAGAATAATAAAAAGGAAAAGATGAATCTATAACCTTATCCGTGCATCCAGTTGCGCAACTAGCACAAAATCTTAGGGGGGGCTATAGCCCCACCTCAATATTATACCAAAAGTAACCCGTGAGGGACTATGCTCATCTTAAGATTTAAACACCATTAATATCAACATTTATTTTTAATTATATATTTTATTTATAACAACTTATAAGAAACCTTGTATTAAATTTTCAAGATTTTCTGGCCACCCAAAAATTATTTATCGGCATTTGAGGAAAAAAACTTAGAAAAGTCAAAAATTTCAATTGTCTATAAGTAGCTTAAAAATGGTCAAAATATTTTGAAAATTTAACTGTAAAGAGATAACCATAATATAAACATTCGGTGAAAATTTCAAGTATTTACAATGATTCGTTTTTGAGTTACAGCAAAATTAAAAAATCGATTTTTTTGAAAACTGTTTGAAAATGCTTACTTTTGACACCCCAAAGTACCAACTAGATGAATTTTCCTATTCAAAGAGAGGCTGAAGTAAAAAATCGGAGCATTATTACTGCTCTAAATGTTGTCGTCAGAGACACATCATTGTAAAATCAATACATTCTTTACTAGCTGAATTTTCAAAGGTTTATTAATATTTTAGGAATCAATTAAATAATTTATTTTGGGGGGCTATTAGAATTTTTTTTTTGTGGGGGGGGGGGGGGGGTAAGCCCCTCCAGCCCCCCTCCCCTAGTTGCGCTTATGCGTGCATCCCCCCCACACCGAACGGAAAAATCCCCCATCTCACGGACAAATATTAAAAGTTAAAATATTAAACAATTATTTATTAGGTACAAACTTTTTACGGGATTTTAAGACTTTTCCAAAGTTTTTCCAACCCATTATTTTCGTGTTCGAGTAGTTTGCATCTTTCGAAAGCCGTCGTATATTGTATTCATATATACATTATACATGGGTGTATTGATCATTGGTGTACATTTGTAATACATGATACATTTTTTGTAGGTGTATTGATGAGTTATTAATAACATGTTATATATCTATATAAATCGTAATTTAAATTATAATGTCATTGGATGATTTGTAATAAATAAATAAGTGTTTCTTTATTTTAAAATATTTTTATATAAATTTAATGATTTTTGGGGATTATGGGTGGCTGAAGGTTTTTAGTTAAATGGTATGCTGCGATAAATTTTGTAAAGGTACCACATACACACGAAGCAAATATAATAGAATAAGAAAATGATGACCTAAAAAAAAAAATTTAAATCTATCAATACAAAGATCTATAAATGAAACCACTAAATTAAAATGCACATATGATGAGGAATCGATTAGGTAATTTCTTTTTATTTTAGTTCAAAAATGTAATATTTCTATGTAAAATAGTTTTTACCTAGTTTAATATTACTTGCATAGTGAAAATAATTAAAGCTTAAACGATATTCAAAATGCATAAATAAAAGCCCTAAATAACCGTTTGTTTAAATACAATTAAGGGGGCTGAAGCATACCATGTTTTAAGGACTATAGTGTTTAGGCATTTCATATTACATGTACATTTTGGCTATGTCAATGTGTGAAAAATAAATTAACATTAGTGTGGGTTTAATCCATTATCGCATTTTTCTGTGTAACTGAAGAGTGGTATTTAAAATATACGAATGGTTTTCAAGGGGGTGTGGGGACAAAGACCCCACGGATCTGTGTTTAGTAATTACGCTCTCGGAACGCAATTTCGGAATCGTTTACCACTAATTTTACCCAACCGAGCACTGTCATTACATCAATGGCATCCGTTTATTCACCAAGTGTCCAAGTTATACATATTTTATTAGATATTCAAAGTGAATCTTATTTAAAAATTAAAAAATATATAGTACAAAACAACAAAATATTAACAAGCCTCGTAAAAAACAAGAAGATAATAATATATTCCTAATTAATACGCGGAAAAAATATAAAAATAATGATATATCATTAAATAATTATTTATTGACATTGAGACCACATTTTTGTGCTAAAAAGTTATAAAAACTTGATTTTTGTTGTATTTTCTAATTTTTTGATTTGATGCGTATATCTGGTGACGAATATACGAATATTATTTTTGACTATATTACGTATCAGCGCTCGAATTGTGGGGGGCGCAGGCGGACGGAGTCCGCGTTCATTTTTTCATAGATTTCAGCGTCCCCCTTCATTTACTTAAGCGAGGAACGCTAAAAACGCGTCCCCCTTCATTTACTTAAGCGAGGAACGCTAAAAACGCGTCCCCCCATAGAAATGTTAACTTTTGAATAGTGTATTTGGATTTGTTTTCGTTTATTTGTATTTTCTATAGCATACTGCAAAGTAATGGTTATTTTTTCCCAGAAAACGGTTATCGTTGACGACCTCGGATAAAAACTAGTCAAGACAATGTATACAAGTCTGTGGAATTTAATTAAAGAATAATATTTATTTATGTGATTAATATTATTATTTTTTAATAAAATTATTTTATAGTAATATCAATAAATATTATATAATATTATAATAATAATACTACCTTTTTAGTGTCTTAATTTAAGTGTAGGGGGGTGCGGGGGACGAAGTCTACAACGGGTTACTTTACAATTTATTAGCTATGAAACGGTGTTTTCTGAACTAAAACTAGCGTCCGTCCTCAATTTATTTTCCAATTCGAGCACTGATTACGTTATTACTTATTATAAATTTTGGAAAAATTTTTAATCTTAATTTATGAACTTACCTATAATTTGCTTTTTTTTGTTCGACGCATAACGGCATAATCATTATTTCTTACTATAGGTATATGTATTAAATAGTTATTATTATTTTTTTTTTTATCATTATGAGAATATCTTATTTCTTTATTTTTGTAGACGAATACCGAAGATTCCTTCTTTTTTTTTTTTTGACGCGTAATAATAATTGTGATAATATTATAAAATAAATTGTATAAACTTAATTTATGTTATAATTTGTTTTTGTTTTATGTTTGATATAAGATGTATACATTAATACATTATATTATTATAATATACTGAGTTTTATAGTATAAGTAAATCATTAAAGATATTAGTGAACAATTATTGTTAATTTCTTTAATTCCAACAAATATGAAATATTTCTTTTGCGCAAATATTTAAGGTACAATGTACGCAATATCATGTAGCATTTTACATGTGTCATGTATCAATATAAATATAAATGTTTTCTACTAATTATCAAGAAAAAATGTTATAAATTTATAATAAATACACAAGATTTTATTCCAACGAATTTTTAATTTCAAAAAAGTAATTTTAAGGGAGAAAAGTTTTACTAATATCTATCCCTGTAATTTACGTAAGTCATTATTATGTCTACCTAAAAAATGCGCATTAAAAATGTTCAATATATTATATGAATGGTTGATCTAGAATTTTTTTTATGGTGTCCGGTGGGTGTTATTTTGTTAATAACAATAGTCAAAGTACTTATTTTGCACAATTTGGGGAAAAAAAAATTAATAATTTGGTATTCAAACATAATTAAGCAGTATAAAAATTATACACAATTTAACTTACATTATTTTTTTTAAATTGGCAAATTATTAGTAATTTTTAATAAATATATGTGGAACGGTGGGTGCTTCAGCTCCCAAGCACCCCCCCCCCCCTAAATCCGCCATTGTATTATATTGTCAACCTATGCCTTAGCAATATTTTGATATATTAAGTTGAGTATTCTATATTATTAAAAGTATGCAAGTGTATGGTTATGTAAAGTATAAAAAAATATAAACTATTCAACATTAAAAACTTAGAATGTAAAAACATAATATTATATAATATTCAACAATTCAACATACTTTACTTTGTCATAATTGGCCTCTATAGATTATGTGTTTTATGCAGGTAAGATTATAATTATTATAAACATAATATAATTTAAATTTACTATAATTAGCCCCCTCATTGATAAATCCTGAGCACACAACTGATATTACCTAAAAGATGTTTAGAATGTTAAAATCTAGGCACAAAATATAAAATTATCAAGAATTTACCTATATAATACTCCTGCAAAATTGTATATAATAATATTACAATTAAATTTATAAGAAATAAGACTGTAATTACAGAAAATTAATTTTTAACAGCAACTTCTGATCCAATTAAATGATAATATTGAAACTATTATTATATTATTTGTGTATTGACAATTGTATAAGTTATTTAATGTATACATTAAAAACGAATTTGTTCTTTTGTTCCAAATTTATATTATCAGTAATTCAGTATTCTTCTTTGCTAATTTTACTGTCATAAAATATATAACTCTTTAAAATAAGAATATTATCATTTGAAAGGTAACAGATATTATGCTACATTTATATGTGGTTCAATTATAATTTATAGTATACTTTTGAAAAAAATAATATCAATATCATTAGAAGTATGTATAATAATATATATATTAAGTTTTTTAATAATTTAATTCAAAAAAATAACAAATAACATAACATAACAAATTTATAAAAGATTTCCAATAAAATTGAATGTAAATGTTATATAAAAATTGAAAAAAAGTGTTTATTTTCAATCACTTAACTGAAAATGGGCCAAGATTCTTTGTATAATATAATTGTTTATATATTTTAATATTATCATTTTTTGCAAAATCAAAATATAAATTATTCAACTTTTCCTTTTATAAATAATTATGTCAAGGAATAAGGTGATACTTAATAGTAAGTTATTACTAATGAAGATTTACTTCAATTTCTTCTAACAAGTGGTAACGGTGAAAATCAAAGAAACAATGTGAATCAACATTTAAATGATAAAATATTTATTTTTGAAGATATTAGGTAGACAGGTAGTTAACAAAAGCGCTAAACAGTTTTGTAACAACAAAATAGACTTCATTGTCAAAAATGACATTTTATTGAGAGTATAAAAAATAATAATAAAAATTAATAAGTAAACAAGTACAATATTTATAAGCTATTCATAGTAGTTTAAATGTATATTTTGTATATAAATGAAATTTTAAACCATAAAAATAAATTGAGTTATAACATAAGCTTTCGTTAATTTACAAAATAAATGCATATTTATTTGATCAAAATACACAAAAAAAAAAAAAATATTTAAAAAATCATTTTTTATTTAAATAAAAAATAATAATAATAAATAAAAAAATGTATATTATGCTTTAATAAAAAGTAAAAAATAAAATAATAAATAACATACTACTAAAAGCAATTATAGCTGTTAAAAAATAAAATGATTTTTATATTGTCCACTTATTTCTTTCTTTAATATATTTATTAGGTAATATCAAGTAAACAACATCATGTTATAATAACTAAATGTTAATGTATCAAAAAAAAATATATAATAATAATAATATCAAAATATATGTATAGTGCTAGAATCTGCCATTGGTTAAGTTTGTGCTAAATATAATTGTCAAGCTATGACATAATACTAACATAAATATTTTCAAAAACTCAATACATTATATATAGAACAATAATCATATAAAAATAAATATATTGTAAAAACTCAAAATTTGGGAATAAGCTATACAAAATTATTTCCTTAATTTCCATCCTATAAATAGGTATAACTAAAAACAAAATTGGTTTTTTACCATAGTAATTCCAACTGCAAATATTATTAAATTATATAGTAAATTTGATCAGACATTTTCTAACTAAATATATTCTACACATTTACTAAATAGTAAATAGGATAAAAAAGTGCGTTTTTTTAAGCAATGTAAATAATTTATATTTAATTTTATGTTACGCTATTTCAGTGAAGCATTTAGCTGTTTAAAACCTTATTGAAAATGTAATTTATACAGTTTAAGAAAAATGACCTAATTTACTCAATGAATACCACATTTCAAAAGTAAGATAATATAAAACAGATACAATAGACAATATAAAATTATAACTGAAGATTAATTTAATATAATATTTATTATCAGAACATATTTTGAAATGTATAAAACAAACTAGAGAAATTTTTAAGAAGCATGGTAATTATTACTACTGAACTACATTTTCTTAATCTTTTTTTGATATGTATTAATATCATATTTATAAAGAAATATATTTTTTAATTTACATAAAAAGGCAGTAAATGTATATAAAAAAAAGTACTGATGAAATACAACAGGTAATACTGAAATTTTATTTTTAAGATAACCAATGATATATTCAGTATTTTTACATTAGTGTTAATGGTTAAATTATGTCACACTGCCTTATGGTTAAATCCTGCCTATAAAAAAGCTCTTTCATTTCCAAACTAGTACAATGGATGTAAAAATACTAAAGATGTGATTGTTATAAGGAACACCTAAGGTCGGTCAAACATATTATTGTTAATACAATTTATTTTGGATCATATAATATAATCTAATACTACAAAAATTGAATTTCTATGTAAGATAATATGATTAATGATTATTGATTGTAAAACTAATATTTCATTTTGAGTTATTTCAATAATTAATATTTGGTGTTTAATTTTGGTAACCATTAAAGGTTAGCACAGTCATAAGGGAGTTATTTTAATGGTATATTATAGGTCAGAAGAGCTGTAAAAAAAAATATATATATATATATTTATAAATATCTTAACAAAAAGAAAAACAATATTTATAGATGAGAATTGAAATTGACAATTAAGTAACCTTATCCCCTTTCTATGAAAAAAAAATTTTCATTGAAATATATTATGCTTGGCTAAAACCCGGAAGACTGAAACGCGAGAATAGAACTTAAATTAAAAATAAAACCATGGCAATTTATGTTATTAATTTTTATGTATGATTTCTATTAATTTAAAGTAGACGGCATCGTCCCTTCTTTTTCTTTTTAACCTGTAAAGCTGCTCTAGTCGAAGTTTCAAATACTTCACGGACACCCTCCTTACTTTTAGCTGAACATTCCAAATAAGCAAATGCATTGATCTTTTCAGCCATTGCTCGCCCTTCTTCTGGCCTCACAGGCTCTTGCTTCATTTTGCTCAGCTCACGAATTGTGTTTGGATCATTGCGTAAGTCTTTTTTGTTACCGACCAATATAATCGGCACATTTGGACAGAAATGTTTCACTTCTGGTGTCCATTTCTCTGGGATATTCTCTAACGAATCAGGTGAATCTATTGAGAAACACATAAGAATCACGTCCGTGTCAGGATAGGACAATGGTCTTAGTCTGTCATAATCTTCTTGACCCGCTGTATCCCACAGTGCTAGTTCAACTTGTTTGCCATCGACTTCTATATCAGCTACATAGTTCTCAAACACGGTGGGTACATATACTTCTGGGAATTGATCTTTGGAAAACACAATTAACAGACAAGTTTTTCCACAAGCACCGTCACCGACGATGACGAGTTTTTTTCTAATGGCAGCCATGGTCTAAAACGGAAAACAGTACTACATTATACCACCAAATGTTTATTCTAGGTATTAAAGAGCGCAACAACCAAAAAGTAAAAAGTATATACAATTGAACTGTGCTAATCAAACGCGCGCATATACCACACACATACATATCCACACATAGTCACATACACGACACTAACAGAACAGATTACAAATTAGTAAGGAAAACTAAAACATAAGCAATAAGCACAACTATATAATATGACAAATACAAATAATTGAAGATAATTTTTAGTTTAGCTTACAAGAAGAGAAGGTATTTAAATTCGATGTCCAACAGGTGTATTTTATTTTAATTAACGAGAAACTTTAAATAATTTAATTGCTTGATTGAATATTGAAGTGAAAATAAAAAAATAAACAAAATTTATCAGATATCAATGTTTACCTAATTTTTTTTATGTAGAGTAAGCAAACATAACCTCAAATTTAATTACATAGTGTTATGGTTCTTTTTTTTAAATATTTCCGCGGTCAACTATGATGATAGGTATGATCATCGTGTTAACTGTTAATATGATTTTGCGATAATCGTATATTGATTATTGAGAATGACTCAGTGACATAGTTCTTTTAATTCCATTGGTGAAAATTCTTTTACCAAATGGCAAATCTACCTAGGCCGATTGGCGATTACTTTGATCTATACTGTATAACATTACGTAGGTAATACCTAATGGCTAATGAACTATTCAGTATTACAGTAATACAGTACATATTTCAATATAGGTACTTACTAAAATCCACGATTGACGTATTAAAAGAATCTTACTCCCAAGTCCTGATGATGTAAAAGAGTGATAAAAAAAACTTTTTAATATCTCATCAATATATAACAAAACAATAACAATATATTGTATAATCAGTATTGAATTTTAGTTATTATGAATTTTTGAACATTTTTTTTTTTTAATTTAATTATACTACAAAAAATTTTGGGAATTGAAAACCAATAGGATTACATTTCAATATTTTATAATATAATATATAGATTTACACTGTTTACAGTGTGATAAAGTTTTCAGTTAACACTTAACACTACATATTATTTTCATCTTTCGGCTTTTGGCTTTAACGGGTAGATTTAATCATTTTAACCGTGATATTTCTGCTATTTCTGATATTAATCTAACCTTATGGGCACTTAGATACACTTAACTATTTTCTATAGGAACAATATATTGTCATCAATCATGAATATATTGACTAAAGTGCATTAAAAACTTAAATTTTAACTATAAACACGAAGAAGCAAGTCACAGCTAGTATGTATCTACCTAATATTTTCAAAACTATTAACGTAATAAAATCCTAAAAAATGTTGACAGCATTATAAATAATTACTGTCGAGTTGCTAACTCGAAGTCGAACGAAGATAAAAATTCGCTTCTAGATAATTATTATTCAAGATATTTAACTCGAATATAGGTATATTTCTAGGGGAATAAAAAAATTCGAGTTGTCAAATTTTTCGAGTCATCGTAACTTGACTATACAATTATTAACTACTTAAAGCAAATATATGACAAACAAGTCACTATGTAACCTATGTACTTGGTTACTTAAGAGGACGCCACAACTTTACTACATGTAATGTCCGTTTTACAAACATACAACATTTAGCAAAATATGTTACGTACTTACGTTCACAATAGTTAATTTTTCTTATATATTTAGTGATTTTTAAAATTAGAGTGTATAGTGGTAAAATGATCATAACTTGCTTCGTAATCAAAATATCAATAAAATAAGCTTTTTAGATACCCTAGATAATAATCTTAAATAGGTCAATTAACTCTAATTTTAAAAATGACAAAGTAAAATAATCTATTGTGAATGTAAAATTTTCCATATTGTACGTTTGTAAGACAGAGATAACGCGTGTGGGTGTGGCGTTGTCTTAATGTACAATTTTAAATTACCCGAGTGATTAAGAGTTTTATGACTTTGTGAATGATCCAATACGAATGTAATATAATACTTAATAAGAAATGGACATTTAGACTAATTTTAAAACAAAAAGCAATTTAAATAACTTAAGTCTATATTTCTATTTAAAATGTATTTAATAATATTCTATCTTACGAACGTTCAACGTTCAATGTAAAAAAATATAAATGTCTTATGTGGTAGTGTGATACTTATGTAGGTACTTACAATCAGTACAACCTACTTAAACTAAGTTAATATAAATTTTGTTAATACGTAGAACTAATAACACATTACTACATTAATAATCAAAAAAAAAAATGTATAACTTAATAACATATTAGTTATTACATAGCCATTAGCCAGTCTCACAAAAGTTCAAATATAAACTATTTCATAATCAATAATAAGTATTAATAATTTAATTTATCTTACTTGTACTCCAACATGGAATCATTTATGTCATCAAAACCTCATCGCATTTGTTATATATTATTATTTTAAAATCTCACACCTTTGGGCGTTGTCTATCAATATCTATATCTATGTATTTACAATTTATATTTTTATATATCATTATTTTAAATTTTCAAATAATTATCTTATTATTTTATTTGATATCGTAATTAGCAATTACATTCTCTATTCAATAATTGCTAAGATGTAATAACTTTTGGTTGGAATCTCAATAAAATACAATTTGCAAAATAGATACCAGATACCTATTAAAAAAGTTTTGCAAATACGATTTAAGGTAAAGGAAATATACCTATACCTATAGGTGCTTATTAAGTATAACTCTCAACAATCATGAAGATTGAGAACAAAATATAGGTACCTGCTAGATAAGTACTAGGTACATCTATATAGTTTTTATTCTTCGTGTGCATACTAGGTATTATACATAGCTATCTACTTTTAAAATATAGATAATTATACAATGTATTAATAATTTACACAGGTAGGTACTAGATATAAATTGATAGGTACATATAGGTAGATAATTTATCATCTGTATGTATTATGTTAATATAATTATCATTTAAAAGTTGATTTGGCATAAAGCACGCATAAAATATAAATTTAAAGTTTATAGATACCTACCGATATCGATATCTATTTATTTATTTTTTATTACATATTTGTCAATGTTTATAAATTATAATACATAACCTATGTATATTATATTATATTTATATAATACATCAGTCAACAGCGTGCATATAGGTAAATTTGTCCTATGATGGCATCGATAATGATGATTATGTTGTTTTTTTTTAAATCAGAAAAGTTTTTTTTTCGGGGTAACCTACACTTTATCCAGACTGTTTAGTTGTTATTGAATCACAAATTAATTCTAATAAGTTATTAGTAATAACTATCTAACTAAACTAACCAATACGGGCATACGGCAATACCTATTAACCTTACCCGGATTTACCAATATCTATACCTAGTTATCAAATAACTTAAGCTTACTATTAAATACTTTAAAAATAAGTAGGTACCTATTTTAATGTGCTTGTTAATATTATATTAATGTCTAATGACTATCATTTACAGTGGCGGCTATCCTATGGTTTATGTGTTGCTTGAGCAACACATGCAAAATTATCAAAAATTGGAAAAATATATGACCCACTGATTGAATATTGGTGATTTGTATTTTATAACCACGGACTAGTCTTAGTCCGTGTTTATAACTAATATTTGTGGGTTGTGCCGGTTGTGGTGGGTGGTAGGTCATCAGAAATATATTCAGCAACATATGTTTTTTCGAGGATAGCCGCCACTGATGATTTATGAATACGGTGTCAAATGAGACTATCGGATAAGTAGGTATTGACGGTACTGTAATATTGTCTCTGTCTTACAACTTACAAATGCGTAACGAACTAACGATACATAGTAAACTTATGCTTAGCAGTTTAGTTTTAGTGTATTAGTAATTAGTATTAATATTTATTATTTATATTAACGTCAGTTAAATCAAGGAGTACAGTACAGTAATATACACTGTACAGAAATAATACTAAAAATAGCTTATCATTTTAGATTCTAAGCATAGCGATGAATATTATTATATTACAAAAATACTATGGATTTTTAGTGTATTTTTTTGTATGATGTGCATAGGCGTGTCCAGACCTTATTCGCAGGTCGTGCACAACAGTGGCATATTCAGAGGGAGTAGGTTCCTGCACCCCCATCACCCTCTAAAAAAAATTAGGTTTTGGTTTAAGGATATGACTCCCAAATTTCTTAATAAATTTTATCATTATTATATAATAATGATTGAATCAGTTTTAGTTTTTTATTAGGAATAAAAAATAATATTCCTTTTATTATAGATAAATAAATAACTATAGGCAATATGAAATTGTAATTAGTATTATAATTTGTAATACTTTTCACAAATATATTTTTTATAATTACAATTTACAAGGGTCTTAATAGATATTAAAAGTCCACATGATGAAAATCAAAAAATTTAAAATAAATTATGAAATCAGAATCTAAGAAAAAATTTTATATTATGTACCGAAATTTATAATGTAAGTTAGATTAAATTTCGCAGGTCATGCCTGTGCATGACAGGTAAGACCCGTAGACACGCCTATGATGATGTGTGTACTGTGTATACGATAAGTACCTAATCAAAAAATACTTCGGTTTTTATCTTTGAAAGTGGCCTAAGGGCTAAGATAGAAAATTAGATTTAATTTGTACTTAGTGGTTCTAATTAAAAATTCCCAGTATATTTTTAGAAAAAAAATAAATAAAAAATGAAAAATTTGTAAGCAAAACTAGTTTTCTCTCAAGTCTACATGTCTTTTGTTTCTTTTAAGCCCTTCATAATTTGCTTATTGTATAATAATGTATACAGATTGTAAATTTTTCTTAATAAAATAAAAAGAAAAAAAAAAAAAAAAGCAAAACTAGTTTTTGATAAAATCGATATGAAATTAGGTATTTGTTATATCTACGAATAACCGTAGGTGGTTGAAAATTTCAGTAAATGTGTACCTATGTTAGTAAATTTTTAAAAATATTTTGACTTTTATAAGCTATTTATAGATGCATGGAATTTATAATTTTGTATTCGTTTAATTTCTATAAAAGTTGATAACAATTTTTTGTTGTGTTAAACAGCTTAAAAATATTATACAAAATCCCATACAATTTGTTTTTACAGCTATATTAAAATATTTTAAAATTTAAATATAATTTATTTTTTCTAGCATTAAATGTTCAAATTGATTTTTTTTTCAAAATAATTGTTTCACAAACTCACAGTAAAATATTATAATATGTGCAATTTTTACAGAAAAGGCTTGACCATTTAATACAGTTCTTCGTATAAGTAATTAATAATGAATCAAAAAATCTAAAAATATATGAGCATAATTTTTTTCATAAACATTTTAAGTTTAAATTTGAAAAAAAATTACATAATTTTCATAACTATAAATAACGACATTCATTATTTTGTTATAATTGAAAAATATTATTCGTGTGGATATAAATCTTTTACATATATAAGATATATTATTATTTTTTATATACACAATATTTCAAAACTGCAGTTTTCTATGAAAACTAATTCTACATATTGCTGTAATACTAACAGTAAAATAAATTATTTGAATAGTAATACCAAAACATATACCACAAAATAAACTAGTGATTAAGTGGTATAGGCTGATAGACCGACTTAACTCAGAATAGGTTTTCGCATAGAATAGTCAAAACTCAAAATTGTTTATCATTGAATTCAAATTTAACACATCTATTACAATGACCCACTCAATGTATATATCTTACAGCAGAGGGGTAGGTATTCATTTGTCCACATTTTTATAATCTGAACTTTTATCAAAGAAAAAATCAAATAATGTCAATGGGCGAAACGGTGGCAGCGAAATGTCCAGGTTCAAACAATATTATCGAGACTATTTTTTTTTTTATATTTTAATTTTATAGTAAGTTATAAGTGTATAAAATACTCAGTACCCAGTGGCGTGTTTACAGGGTAGGCTGACTAGGCCCAGGCCTACACAATTTCTATTTGACTGTTTAATTTTTTTTTTATCAAAAATAAAAAATAAATGTTACTATTAATATTATTAATATGTATTATTGAATATTATTATCGTATTATATTCACTCATATTCCATATAATAGGACAAATCTTCTTTAATAGTTATAAACACACTTACATCGTACAGAATAAAACTGGACTACCCTATTATTTTGTGCTGGATAGGACATTGAAAATACTAAAATTTAAAAATGCTATTGCCTTTTATGACTTGCTGGACGCTGAAAATTGAAATATTGATAAACCAAAACTCCTATAAACATTAAAATATGATTTGTATAATATAATAAATCAATATTCAAAATAAAAAAAAGCTAGTAGCGAACACATGAAACTGCTGAAGGTAAATTTGTTAGTGAAATTATTAGTTGAAAAAATTGTGGTAACTCATTGGTACATAATCAGTAATTGTACATACCTACTTTAAAGAAATTAAGTAGTATGCAGAACTTTCATATCCACATTCCACTGTGTTGTATAAAGTTTAGTTTTATACTTTTATGCATACACATTTGGTCTTAAAAATGTAGAAGCCCCGTCTGTATAAAAAATATTTTATAATAAAAATATCAATATTTTTTTTCTTTAATAAATTAATAATTGTACTTGTATAATCAGTCGTATTTATGTTCAAAATTTATCATATCAATAATTATTTATTATATGTTCTAATTATGTTTTATATGTAATTATTTTATATATTTTTACACAAAAGAATAAATTGTAAATCAGCAATTGTTTATTAGATTATTTAGATGTTAGTACATTTCTGAAAACATAACTTAATAAGTCACCTTGAATTATAAATATAACTATGTTTCCAATAAATTATTAATTTAAAATTTTAATATTTTGTTGAAAAACTTGAAATTCAAATTGCTCATCATTTTATTTCTTTTCACCATTGAATGAAATTAATAAATGGACAAATCCATTAAGTTCAATCAAAATATTTATCATATTCAACAATGCACTATGACTATACAGTGAAACATCTTCGTAATAATACAGTGTCAATCATGGTGTAAATTCTGTTATTTAAAACATTTATAATATATATTGCATACAATACTGTTTATCATTGGCTTTATGACAAAACACTAGTCAAAATTTAGTTTTTTTTTTGTAATATATTCATGCATTATAATATAATATATTATACACAGTTAAATGCTTTCAAAATACATGTTGGTGTAATAGATAACTTAATTATCTAATATTGACATTTTTTATTTTTCCTGTAAAATTAACTACAAGTCTTGATGTTTTAGTGATATATTGAAAATAGTTTTCCAAAACAATAAGCTCATTCAATATTGTTACTTACATTTTTTGAGTTCTACTACTTCTACTTTGAACCCTTAATTTACAATATGTAAATTATTTAAATATTTATTTTTTTACATACCATTGAATAATATTATATAACTAAAAGAGTATTTACAAAATTTTAACTGAATCCAACACTAGAGAATTTGTATCACATAAATTTTAATTTTTAAATATTAATGTAGTATATTATACTACAGTGCGTTCTGCTTAATGTGATAACTGGTTTATAGAATCAACCATTTAATGGAATCAAAATTGAAAATCCCAAACCATATATTATCATGTTATTAATGTTAAATTAATCTTTTATTGGAATTATCAAGTACTGGATAATTCTACATTGTTAAGAATATTCTCATCATTTTAATGGCATTTCAAACTTTCACTAAAAAGAAACAATTATTGTTTTGAAAAACTTAAAAGGAGTTATTTAAAAATATGGTGATAACGACACTTTTCAGTTGTTTCATAAGTTATAAATATAATGTACATACATTATTATTTATTTAATTTTAAATAATTAAAAATCATGTATTTATTATACTAATTGAATATGGATTTTAATTTCAAGCTAATAAATAGTAGATTCTCGAGTACAATCAAAAATAGATAGTTTCTTTACCTTTTTTAAATGTATTTTATTTAATTTAATTTTAAATATACATATACATCAATAAAGAAAAATGTTTTATGGAATTAACCGGTTAATAGAATCAAAATGATCTGAACCAATGTAATCACATTAAGTGAAACTCACTGTGTTCAATAATTTTGTAAAATGTTAAAATATTAAATTAACAGTCATTAGAAATAACCATACAAATAAATAAGTCATATACTCATATATACATTTTGTTCATATTAAGATATCCTTAAGTACTAAATAAATATTACCAGTTACAATAATTCTGATAGTATATAGACTGCCAACTGGGAACCATTCTCATTAGAAGATAGTGTTGTCTAATTAAAAAATAAATATTAAACCATTGCATTCATATGACACTTTTAAAGAGAGCTCTGTAAGAATAATTAAGCTTATCTATACAAAAATATACTGGTCTATATTTTTTCTTATATTTTAAAAGGCTTATCTAAATATAAGACCTTTTTAAAATTACCATACAAATTTTAACTTTAATCTAAAATGAAACTTAAAGATTACTTCAAGCCAAGTGTTAAAAGAAATAAAAGTATATTTATGTAGAAGTGTTTCTTTCATAGCTTCAATTAGAATCTATATATGTGTGTAAATAATGAAAAAATATTTTAAGATGTTTTTTTAATGTCAAATAAAATTATACCTTTTTAAAGATGTATTTTTACAACACTAATGTTTAAATAAAATAAATATCTTTTTCATAATACTAAAGAAAAAAAAAAAAATTTTAACTAAATGACAAACAAATTAACTCTTTACTTTGTTAATAACCTGTCATGTTTAAAAATGAATGAGTATAAAAGTCACTTACATGACATCATAGAATTTTCAATAAGTAGCCATTTAAAATATGTTTTAAATGATACCTAATAAAATCTAGGCATTAAAAATAAATTTAATAAAATCTAAACTTTTATTAGTAAATTTCTTAAAAAGTACAAGCATATAAATATTGGTTAATGAACAAACGTAATAATAGTATTTAAAAAAAACTAAGCTAAGGAATACATCATGGGATTCCTGGCACAGCAGGTCCATAAAAAAAAAAATATATATGTGTAAATATATATATATTTACGATACAGAAATATTGTATTATATTGAAGGTAGCGAAAAATGAGTCTCGTTAAAATGTTTCAATTATTTTGTAGTTTCAACTTTATTTTTACAGAATAGTTATTATAATATAAAAAATAAAGTTAAAATAAGTTACAAAATGCACTATGATTAGTGATTACCCGATAAAAATTCTCCCCAAACAGTTTTGCTTTGTACATATTTTGGCAAACAATAGGAATACATGATTATAATTATAGTGTTTATTATAGAAAAATAAAATGATATATTTTGTCTTGCACCATGATTTGTACAATCAGGTTTATTTGTTTTAAATGCTGAAAATCCTTAAAACGACATGGTAATTTGAAAAATTGTATAAAAATATGATATATTTTATTTTCTAAGTAGATTTTTATATTCTTGAAATTACATCACTTACAACAAGGCACATTTGCCTTTCTTCTTTTTCTTTACTTGTAGTGCAGCTCTTGTTGATGTTTCAAAAACTTCACGAACTCCTTCTTTGCTCTTTGCTGAACATTCCAAATAAGCAAATGCATTGATCTTTTCGGCCATTGCTCGCCCTTCTTCTGGCCTCACAGGCTCTTGTTTCATCTTGTTCAACTCACGGATTGTGTTTGGATCATTGCGTAAGTCTTTTTTGTTACCGACCAATATAATCGGCACATTTGGACAGAAATGTTTCACCTCTGGTGTCCATTTCTCTGGGATATTCTCTAACGAATCTGGTGAATCTATGGAGAAGCACATGAGGATAACATCCGTGTCAGGATAGGACAACGGTCTTAGTCTGTCATAATCTTCTTGACCCGCTGTATCCCACAGTGCTAGTTCTACTTGTTTGCCATCGACTTCTATATCAGCTACATAGTTCTCAAACACGGTGGGTACATATACTTCTGGGAATTGATCTTTGGAAAACACAATTAACAGACAAGTTTTTCCACAAGCACCGTCACCGACGATGACAAGTTTCTTACGGATTGCTGCCATTATGTCGGAATGTTATGCTTATCAAAAAAAAAACTAGGCGTTGGCCCTGTTTCGAATTTTAACTACAAAATCAATCACAAATACACAGTTGTTCACAGTTATTAAATAAATACAAAACTTTTAAACGAAGTATAAATTATTACAAGTATGCAATTAACTGGATAGTAAAACTAATAAAAAAAGTTTCGAGCAAATTACGGAGTGAAATGTGAATGAGCTCATCGCGATCGCCAATTATTGGATAATTTATCATTACTGATATTCGGGGAAACCATTGCTTAATCTGAACGACATTGTGCCTAATCGACGTTGTTCCCACTCGAACGTTAAACGTGGGCAGTCGTCGTATAGTAGCAGTAAACAGTAAGTAGCAGCTGTTAAATAGTAATAAAATAAAAACCCAATGTCATTTATAGGCTTATAGTTATTTATTATTATTTATTACGGGATAGGCCAAAAATAATTGTAAAAAAACGTTTAATATTAAAACATGTAATGCACCTATTTTTGATTCAAGTGTAATATTTAAAAATACAATACCTAATGCTCAGGTATGCGTTAATGTTAATTATTAACTATACCTATCCGGTTTATTATTTCAATACAATTCGATTAAATTTATAAAATAAAATCCGAATGTACTAATGTAGACACTGTAGAGGCGTAGACGGGTTTTCTGACAAATTAATTTCTTTTAATAGCAATATTATCATTTAACAAATTAGCAAAGAAAGCAATAAAACCAAAGAATATAATAATACCAACCTTTATGAATTATATTATTCAATTTTTTCTATGATAAAACAATTAAATATTAATTATTAATGCCGTTACAGCGGTATCTTTAGGTACTACCTTAAGCATATTTATCATTTATTGCTTTGTGTGTAAAAATATGGAATTACAAAAAAGTATTTTAAAAGTACACCTACCTTAATGTTTTTAATCATGATCAGTGATCATTATAATATTAAAGTCTTCGTGGTCCAAATCAATTTGCTGACTGATGATTCTGCTGATGCTAATAGCCAATAGGTAGACATATTATATTGTATATTATGTATTTATGTATGTTATACTATTGATTATAAATAAATAATATTAATATAAATGATTATACTTGTAAAGTTATAAACAGGTAATTGTATTATTTAAATTTACATATTGACATTAACTTAAATAAATTATGGCTCACTATTAATCACGTAGGTACCTACTTTTATACGGGAAGGGGATCAATTAAAAAATACTAAGTCCTTAACCCATGTACTCTAAATAGTTGTTTTAACATGGACAAAAGTAATATAATAAATTCTGTATTATTAGTATTGTTATTTTAATTTTCTATTATAGCTTCCAATATCTTAAGACTAAATTAATACAGTTCAATAATTATAACTATATATACCTATATAAATAAAAAAAAAATAGTCTACAAACATTACATATATGTAATATAGGTATAGTAAATTATTTACTATAGTAGGTACCTATATAAAAAAAAATACAACTGAAACTGCAATTTGTATTGTTAATTATAAATTTATAATGTGTCTATGGTTTTAAAGTATTTGATACTATGTACCAAATTATTGAATTTGTAATAACAATTTGTAATAGGTAGATACTAGATAGATATCAAGAATATATTGGCATATTTTTAATATACCTAATAGAATAAAATATAAAATAAATAAAAAAAGTATTTATATTACTTTATAATGTTAAGTAATACTGGAGTTCTCAAATTTAAAGGCCCAGTTAATTTAGTTAATACTTAATAGTATAACATAACAAAGAGTCAAAGACTTTATTTTTTCCCCACGAAATTAAAAAAACGAGTTCCTAAAATTATTCATAGTTAGATAAAATATTAACTGGGTGTAACACTGGCGCTTGATTTATTTTATTAATTTCAAAATATTTGATAGTGATCTCTCAGTTACACCCATGTTTATGCAGATATATTATAACTTATAAGTATTTACTATTATATTTGCAGCTGTCGTTGTAATTAATGCATTTTAATATCATCGTATGACCCTGGCATGATAGTGAGATGAGCAATTAGATCTATACAAGGGCGCCCATTAGAGGGGGAATTGTCTCAAGAAAGACAAGCCTCCCCTCGGAAAAAATGATACCTATTAACTTATAATTGAATATATTAATATATCATACACATTACACACACACACACACACATATATATATATATATATATATATGTACATTTTATTTTCTATTGTTTTCCTCTACTTATTAATATGTATTTTAATAATTAACTATAATGTACTACTATTACTTGAGTAATAACATATTTATATTTATATGTTGAAACAACATTACACATTTATATAGCTTAAATCTTATAGGTTACAGTAATATGTAGAATGGTCATAATTTCATATAAAATTCGTATATTATTATAATATAATATTCTTAAGATTTTTTTTTAAATTTTACGATTTTTTTAAATTTCTTAAAATAACCATGAAAGGATTTGCTGATCTCCACATCACGCTTGTATATGGCTCTGAACGTATTGATTAACAATCATGCAGTAATGCAGGTATAGTATTATAGTATAGCCAGCTAGGTAAGTGGATATTAATTCATCTTGTAATTAAAATAATATTTATTTAGCAGAGCGAGGGCATAACCTTTAATCTTTATTTTTAAACAAAATGTTATATAAGTTGAACTATTTGTAAAATAATTTAGGTATGTACGAAATTATAGAGATCTAATTAGACTAATTAAACAGTTTAATAATGAGCCGAATGGAATGGGATAGGGCTAGGACCATAGAGGTGTTAGTCCAGTCACCAAGACAAAATCCGTCAATACATATGGCGAGAAAGATTTGATTTGGGAGCACAATGATTCTAGATTACAATACGTTTATAAATATAGCTGAAGCGGAGGTAACATTTACTGTAGAACAAGTATATATTACAAATTTGATTTCTGCTGCTGGCAGTGACGTATTTAGGGGGGGGGGGGGGGGCAGGGGGGGCTTGGGCCCCGGGCGGTCAAATTTTAGGGGCGGTAAATTTTGGAAAGCATTTTGATATAATACGGTAGGTTACAAAAAGTAATTATTCTAATAAAATCATTATTATGATACCTTTGCTAATGAAAAAGCACGACGTAAACATTTTTAATTTTAACATACCGTGTGTTCAATTTTAAAGGTAACAGGAAATATTTCGATCGTGTGACCTTGAATTTGATTCGGGGTTTTTATACTGCATATAGGACTAATAAATACATATTTTTTTAATAAATTCAAATTTTTAATTTTTTTTTATCAGCGCATGCGCAGTAAAATAAAAATTTCTTAAATAGGAACCACTATTTTGGAGACCGGATTTTGATTTCTTTATTTTTTCTGAACAACTTTGATCTTTACAGTTTGTTGATATCTTCAAAATTGCCATTTTTATGACGGTCGGAAGTTTTAAAATAATTAATTCGTAAATATCGCATTTTTCAACGGTCTATCTTAATTTATAGGTATTATTATAACAATTTACTTAAATTATTTAATAAATTGTTATAATAATACCTATAAATACCTATAAATTAAAATAGACAGTTGAAAAATGCGATCTTTACGAATTAACTATTTTAAAACTTCCGACCGTCATAAAAATGGCAATTTTGAAGATGTCAACAAACTGTAAAGATCAAAGTTGTTCAGAAAAAATAAAGAAATCGAAATCCGGTCTCCAAAATAGTGGTTGCTATTTAAGAAATTTTTATTTTACTGCGCATGCGCTGATAAAAAAAAATTAAAAATTTGAATTTATTAAAAAAATATGTATTTATTAGTCCTATATGCAGTATAAAAACCCCAAATCAAATTCAAGGTCACACGATCGAAATATTTCCTGTTACCTTTAAAATTGAACACACGGTATATATCTTTAATATTCTTTATTCAAATGTTGTCAATTAACCTACATTGAGGTTTTCTGTAGAATTAATAATAAAAAGCGGGTAAGTGGGTATCGCTCTGCTGTATATTAAGGAGTGGGGTGGACCTCGGACTATGGTAGGTTAAATTTGAATGCAATGATAGGTATCATTGTATACGAAAAACGATTCTGAACGAAGATGATTTGTCAGTTTAGGATATATTATATTTAAATATTGTCATATATTCTATTTTAAAACAAATAGTATAGTTACTATATGTTACTATAGTTACTTTATAGTATCTGTTTATTAATAAAAAAGTATTTGGCCAACATACATGAGCGTATGAAATTTAATTTAAATTTTGACATATTTCGTATAAATTCGAACTTTAAGCACTTATAAAAAAAAATTGTGACTAACGATTTCGGATTTTTTTTTTATCACTTTAAGAACAACTTATAAGAAACCTTGTATTAAATTTTCAAGATTTTCTGGCCACCCAAAAAATTTTTATCGGCATTTGAAGAAAAAAAACTTAGAAAAGTCGAAAATTTAAATTGTCTATAAGTAGCTTAAAAATGGTCAAAATATTTTGAAAATTTAACTGTAAAGAGATAATCATAATATAAACATTTGGTGAAAATTTCAAGTATTTACAATGATTCATTGAATTACAGCAAAATCAAAAAATCGATTTTGTCGAAGAGTGGTTTTTCGTAAAATTGCCGTTTTTCTATCACTTTTTTTTTTCTCGATTTTTTTGAAAACTATTTGAAAATGTTTACTTTTGATCCCCCCAAAGTACCAACTAGATGAATTTTCCTATTCAAAGAGGGGCTGAAGTCAAAAATCGGAGCATTATTACTGCTCCAAATGTTGTCGTCGGACACAAAAAAAAAAAAAAACACACATCATAGTAAAATCAATACATTCTTCACTTCGTTCAGAATCTAATATACCTACTATAATAATTATGTAATATTTGCTTCGATGTAAATTAATTTTTTTATGTATACCTAATATATTATCTTTCCGACTATGAGTGTAGCAAAAAATGCAGTGGTTTCACTATCGTGTGTTTTATACATAGGTTGGGAGGGGGCGTTTTTTTTTCTTACCTGGGGCGCAAAATTCCTAAATACGTCTTTGGCTGCTGGACCAGCATTTAGGCATATACAGGTTGATTCTTTTATCATAAAACGCTCATTATTTCAAAAGGGTGAAATTTTTTCAATTTTTTTAGTTTCATGCTTTTCTAAAACTATATAATATTTTTATTTTTTTCATCCTTATATTTAATAATAAAATCACTTAACTTTTGATTTTCAAATGGCAATCCATCTTTAAAATGTCATAAAATAGTAGGGATATTTTTTATGAATTTTAACGTTAAAATTATTATTTTTCATTTAACCGTTAGTGAGTTATAGCTTTATAGCTGCTCAAAGTTGGATGGTTTGAAGTTTTTAGGCGTTTGTTCTACAAGTTATTACGACTGTGAGGCGTTGGTAACTACAGGTACAAAGTTTATCGCTGCGATAGTTGATAACGAGTTTATTACTTATGAGATATGAAACAAAAAGTATTATAAAAACCGAAAGCCATCAAATATTAAAAAGCTATATTTCGCTAAAAAATAATAAAGAAAAATAATAATTTTAACGTTAAAATTTATAAAAAATTGCCCTATTAATTTAATGCATTTTAAATATATGATATATAATATATAATTTGATAATCAAAAGTTGATAGTGATTTCACTGTTAATTAAAAGGGTGAAAAAACAAACATTTCATACAGTTTGAGAAAAGCACAAAACAAAATATTTTAAAAAAAGCGGGTAAGTGAGTATCGCTCTGCTGTACATTAGGGGGTGGGGTGGATCCAGGACTAGGGTAGGTTGAATTTGAATGCAATGATAGGTATCATTGTATACGAAAAACGATTCTGAACGGAGATGATTTGTCAGTCTAGGATATATTATATTTAAATATTGTTATATATTCTATTTTGAAATAAATTCAAACATTTAAGTAAAAGTCTCAAGATCCTACACGTTTGGTAATTTTTTAAAAATAACAAAAATCGAAAATTATTTAGTAGTAAAACAATAATTTTCAGGCCTGCCAAAATTTTTTTATCGTTATTTTAAAAAAAAATACTAAAAAAAAATTAAAAATTTCAATTGTCTATAAATAGCTCAAAAAAACTGTGAATAGAAAACGCTAATATAAACATTTGGTGAAAATTTCAAGTATTTACATCGATTAGTTTTTGAGTTATAGCAAAATAAAAAATTCGATTTTTTTTTTTGAAAACTGTTGGAAAATGTTTACTTTTGACCTCTATAATTTTGATGCACCAAGGATATCCACTTTGCCGTCGGAAACCACCCCCAAAGTTTGAAATTGAAAACATTATTTCGACTAGTTATGCTGTGTACAGACAAAAAAAAAAAAAAAAAAAACACTTATATCATTGTAAAATCAATACATTCATCACTCCGTTCAGAATCTAAAATGACAAAAAGCGATTACTTTAGGAAATAATGAGTGTTTAATGATAAAAGAATCATCCTGTATTTTAAAAATTTAATTTAAAGCAATTTAAAACTAATAAACATAGAATAATTAAACATTTTTTAGTTATAAAATTAATTTGAATAAAAATTTGAAAATGTTCATAAAAAAATATATATATACGTATATAGACACTTAATTCTTGCAGGACAAAGGGGGGCGTGTACTAAGTATATCATACTAAAATATACGTTCATCAGCTTCAATGTTACATGTTTATCTTTAATATTAGAGTGAAATGGCCTATTATAAAACTTAAAGCCTAAAGGTTAGAACTGCGTTTCTCAACCTTTTTAGTCTCACGACCACCAAAAAAGGTATAAAATATGTTCAATCACTTCGCAACTCCCCTTCCTATCTATATTAAGTATAAATTTGTATCATATCGTTGGGGAAAGTCAAATTTTGAACGAAAGGTTCATTTTGTAAATCGGTGTTTTATTATTTTTGACTACCACGACCCCCAGGTTGAGAAACGCTGGGTTAGAATATTATCTGTGTTGGTTTTTTACGATATTTTAATTTTTAAGAGAATTATGAGCATTTTTAAATATCAGTATTTCAGATACTCATAAATCAGTTACAATTTGCTTAAAAATTAAAAACCAACGAAAGAACATAATGTTCTTACATTTTAGTATCTTACCTTTAAATTACCAAAATTAAACATTTAAGGTAAATATACAAAATTGAAGTTGCTGAATGTATATTTTGGTATGATATGCGTTATAGTAAGACAGAGATAGCGAGCGGGTACAATGCGTCGTTTTCTTATATACAAATAAATATTGTTATTTCAATAATACATTATTGTAGTTTTCTGAATGTTATACTATATGTATATTGTGTAAACATAATATTATGTATCTTATCTAGTATCTTCTTTTTTATTTCTATACTTTCTTACCAATTAAAATCAAAATTGAATCGTAATTAAAACATAATACATATGTATACATTATTATTTTTTTTTTCAATAATAATTGATTTTTTAACCTATAATAGGTAATTTTAATTAAAAAACATCAATTCTTTATTGTTCATAAATCATATTATGGCTCACGGCGTTATGATAATGAAGGAGGTAACTGTGCTTAGCAGATGCGTGATATTATATTATTTAGTATTATAATTATAGTATATTATAAACAGCTATACTCAGCTATGCCATATATGCCTAAAAGACATCAATAACTGGTGATTTATATTATCTGAGTTCAATAGCATTGCTTTAAATTTATTTATAGCAGACTTTATATCGAATAGATTTTGATTTTAATAAATAATACGTATTAAAAAGATAAGGTGGTGGGCACCTACCTATATTATAACCATAAAAGTATCTGGTATTTTATATTTTTATGTACTGCTTGTGTGTATGATAAGCTTTAATTATAGTTTAGATTAAAATTTAGTATAGTATCACAGAAAAATAATTTTATTAAGGGGCCGCTACACCAGCATTTGTTTTCTCTGTTTATCTCCCACAAAATACTCCGTATTTCCACGATTACGGCTTTCTGGTTCAGTTTAGGGAAAAAGCACCTATTATATATTTTATAAAGAAGAGTATTTCCTGTGCATTGACCAGATAGATTTTTAATATTTACATTTTTTATAAATATGAGCATGTTTTAATTATAATAAAATTTAATTAATAAATTATTAAAAATAATAAATATTAAAAATCTATCCGGTCAATTATGCACAGGAATACTCTCCTTTATAAAATATATAATAGGTACTTTTGCCCTAAACTGAACCAGAGAGTCGTAATTGTGGAAATACGGAGTATCTTTGTTCTTATATTATGTGGGAGATAGACAGAGAAAACAAATACTGGTGTAGCGGCCCCTTAAGAGGTATAAATATTAAATAATAATGTCGATATGTAGGATAAATTGGTTCTTATCAATAGACTCAAAGTTCTCTGTTAGATCCAGGAGGGCTATACGTCTACTGTAATTCAGCTTTAAAAAAACGTGTATAAAAGAAGCACCTAACCTATCTAGAAGCGCAAAATTAAATACAATTTAAATATTTATAAATCAATATATATAGGTAGGAGTATAATTTATATAAGTTAATATCTATAAAAATTATAAAATATCTATTATGTTAATTTATTTATTAATAATGTTATAGGTACATTAATACTACCAATTTTAATAAAAGCAATATTTATACAATTGTAAAAAAATATTATTATTGACTATAATTAAATAAAGAATATATTTGGCATGGAATCAGTGGAATCACGTTATATAGTGTAAAGCGTCGTGCAAAGCCCTCATGGTTCTGAGCGAATAAAATAATATGTTGGCCGTGAAACTACATTTCTTTAACTCCATGGTAAAATGTTTGTATTATATTACTGCGTAGTGCGTACCAAGGAAAATATTCACTGTTTTCTAATTGTGGTTATATTTTAAGAAAAATTATTTGTTTATTGAGATAGAGTTTAGATAGATTCTATTTAAGGAGTTTGTCAAATTTTATAGTGAGGGATTTTGTTTTTGATTTTTTTTTTTTTTATAACTGACTGATGCTGTGCGTTTTTTTTCCGGGAATTAATAATAAACTTTAAAAAGTAAATTATTTGTCTCTTACATTTAAAATAATTGTAACTAAAATTATTTACATATTTTCACGATTTAAAAGAATTTCATACAAATATGAACTTAATCAAAATTTATTAAAAAAAAAAAAATAAATTATCACAGATTTTCGTTTATTTTTTTGTTATGAAAAATATACGAAGAAACTTTTTTACAAATCTTCAAGCTGTTTTACTCAAAAACAAAAGTTTAATCATATAGAAATCGAATAATAACTATATAAGAATGTCGACAATTTCACATGTCTATTAATAGCTCATTATGAAAGTTACGTCTAAAAAATGTTAATATAAACACTTAGAAAATTTTTTAAAAAGTTTCTACGGTTATTCGTTATTGAATTATTACTAAATTAAAAAAGTAAAGATACTTTATTATAAATATATTTTTGTTTTTCTTAATTTTTGCTTTTTATTTCCCAACTATTAAGAAAATTACTGTAAACTCTTTATTTTTGGCCCCCAAAGTGTCAACTAAATTCAATATTCTACTTCAAAAGTTGTAAATTGAAGCATTTTACTGCCTTAAAAGTTGATAAAGACAAAAATAAACTTCATTGCAAAATCTATTGGTACATACATCGCTCCACTCAAAATTTAAAATATCATTCTTATCCTGGGTTGTATAAAAAATGTAATGGTTCATTAAAATTGAATAGCCGATTATGGGTCACTAAATCACATTTAAGTGATTATTATTGATTCATCAAATATAATAAATAAATAAAAAATAAAATTATGTTAATGTTATATAGGTACAATTTCTGAAGTATTTAATGTTTTTATAAAATCTCTTTAAACTTGAATTAGCAATAAGATTTCTATTTTGTCCATAAAATGTGAAGCTTTATTCTAAATTTGTATTTCGTGTAGCTAAGTAAAAAAGCCAGTTTGGGAGATAAACTATTTTTTTATTTTCAGGTAAAAAGGTTATTCATGTAGGAGTATATTATATTTTGCTTTTTATTTATTTTAGTTATTATTCAAATACTGAATCAGTTTTGTAGCTCTTTTAAATAAGTTTGAGTAACTTAAAGGTTCGAATTAGGTTGACGTTATTTGAGATTTTTCCAGTATTTTATAGAATGTATTATACTGGCTATTCCTGTGCACTTTGTTGTCCGTATAAAATGCATATGTGTTAAATTTGGTTAGCTAATGTTAACATTTTAGGGTTACGCGTGTGGATAAATAATATTTTTGGTTTTCTGGTTTAGTATATAGATTATAGAAGATATTTCCGACATATCAACTTTTCATAGTTGTCCGGGGCGGGGCGTCCAGCGTTGCTTCTTTTTGATTATTTAACAGCAGAATTTTTTTTAAATTATTATTCTTTTTTTTAATAACACCCAAATTTGAATTTCTTGTTATTCTGGACCAAAAATCAACAATTCTTAAAGCTTTAAAGTGTTTAGAAACAACGAAAAAGTTTTATACTGCTATACTACATCAACTATTTACTAAAATACTAATTTCTAATAAAACCTAGTTAATAATTGGTAAAACAAATTAAAAAAATATCTGTATGTGCGTATTTGTCTTTTAATTAAAAAATTAAAAATTCGAATTTTAATAAAATTATAAAATCATAATTTTGCTTAAAATCTGTTCCATAATAAACTCTTTGATTTAAAAAAAAAAATAAAGATAATCAGATTAGTAGTTTCAGAAAACATGCGGGATAAAGATTTCCATTTTCAATTTTATATAATATATAATATAGATAAAACCTAAATAATATTTTTAATTTTAATTAGACTACAAAAAATTTTGATTTATTTTTAAATTCTGATTTTTTAAAAAAACCTCAACATTAATTATTACAATGTCAATTTTTGTATTATATCATAAGGTAAAAATAATAATGAGTATATTAAATCCGTTTTAGGACTATATATTTTTTTTTCGTTTATAGTAAGTGGTTCCTATTTAAATTTTTATCATACATTAAATTAATAAATATGATATGCGTTTTAGATATTTCATATTTTTTTTAGGTACCTATTATTAAAAAATACGGGTAATCACTACTATATTTTCAAAATATACTGTTTTTATTCTTTTAACAAAAATTCAATTTTACACTTATTTCTACGAGACCACATAATTTTCTGGAGCAAAACTAATCGATTATAATATCGTATATTAATATTAGTTATTTATACAATATTCAGTTATAAGTTATATCGGTATAAACAAAATTAGTACTTAGTCAAAATAAAATAAACGGAGTAAATAGGTATATAATTTATGTATTTTATTTATTCAATACAAATTAAAAACACATTTAAAGGTAATGGTACTTTTTAAGTTCTAAAATAAAATATATATAAGAGGTAAGAAAATATAATTTTTAAATATTTAAGTATGAGGAATTAAAATTTATTTTATATTTAACATAAAAACACATGTTATATAAATGTAATAGAAATCATTAGATTAGTATTCATGTTTTCAATAAGCCTTGGAAAACGAGTGGAGGCAAATTTGTTGTACGATTACATGGTCTTAGTAATAATTCTTCTCCAGTCTTGGTAATTGGCATTTTTCGATGATAACTGACTAATTCACCTAAAAAAAGATATTTTGTTAATGTGTTGTGTAATATATGAGGAGTGTATCTACTACAAAATATTTTATGATTCAGGTACATACAAATTGTAAATATATGTAAACTTAATACTCGTATAATAATTTACAATTTATAACTTTGATAAAATTGTATATTTTATAATAATATATTAATTTAAGTACAGAAATCAAGTTCGAAAGATACTTTGAACAGGTCACCGTCACTTTCGATTTTCTTAATAATTTCTTAATTAGCGCTAGAAATTTTATTGACAACCGTCAAAAATGTTTCATAAAAAACTGTATTTACTGATCTCCGCTCCGAATTTTTTTTCATTGATATCGAATAATGATTAACAACTTATTTAACATTGCTTTTTAATTTATATCATAATACATATAACTATTCTATGAGTGTTTAACATTCAATATAGTTAAGAACATCCTGTCTGGCTTAATAATTTAATATTTTTAATGTCTTAATAAATAATTGTTAGTAGAAACCATCACTCGTCAAATTTAGTTTGTTTATCATTATGAGTTTTGACAGGATGATATCGCAATAATGGTATGATCAGTATTTAATATAATAAATTAAAATACATATAATATTTTATGAATTGATACGTAAACTTTTATTAATATGTCAAACTTTAATATCCAAAATACATAAGTTTAGATGAAATAAACATAGCTTAATGAAACTGCTAATGAATATTACGTTCACGTCTTAAAAAAATGTTCCAATTAAAAACTATTTCTAACCAATAGATATAAATCATTTATTCATATATAATCTAATTAAATGCTTAGAGAATAAAAAAATAAACACAAAGGAAAACATAATTTAAAATTAACAAAATGTTTGTGTCATATAGAAACTTAAAATAGTGGCGTATTTACGGGGGGGCGGGGGTCCAAGGGGTCCGGACCCCCCCCCATTGACTCGTGTCTCGTGCATGTAAATGTTTGTGTTTTTATATGTTTAATAAAAACAAATTATATCATAGGATATGACATGTGTAAAACTGATAAGATAATATTGCTTTATACAATCTATACTATATTACTACTACTAATATACCACTATTATATTATGTATCAATGTATCATTATAATGTATTATACATAGGTATATATTTAAGTTAAACATTTCAGATACCACAAATACATAGCAATAATGTAGATACTATAAAAACCAATACACTTCCAAGATAATTATTATAATATTACAATAACATCTTCGAAAAATTTAATTTAATTTGATACAAACACCACTGAAAAATTATGCATTGTTCGGTGGTTGAAAAAATATATACTTAGGTATCACTCACATTGCTTAACCTAATTAAAGACAGTAGGTAATATGTATATTTATTATGTAGGTACTATAGGTACTATGACAGAATAATGTTTCTCTACTGTGGATATAATATATAATAATATTTGATACACTTTTTACTTAATAAATGTTAATATCATTTAATAATAATTAACTATTACGTTATATATATATATATAAATATACATAATAATAGATATAATTTTTCATCTATGCGCTCGTATTGTCCGCCTACCTGGAAGGTTTAGCATGGCTTATTTTTCTAAATTGTCTTATAAATATGGTATATTTATGTAATAAAGAGTAATTGGGGGGGGGGCAAAGCCCCCACGGCTTTGTATTCTGAAAATTATCTGGACCCTCCCCATGACAAATTCCTAAATACGCCACTGACTTAAAATGTAGGTAAATTAATAAAATAGGTAACTATATTGATGTCCTACAACAAATTATTATTTTAATGTTTTAGTTGGTTTTAGATTCTGAACGGAGTGATGAATGTATTGATTTTACAATGATGTGTTTTTTTTTTTTTTTTTTTTTTTGTTTTTGTGTCTGTCGACAACATTTGGGGCAGTAAAAATGCTTCGATTTTTGACTTCAGCCCCTCTTTGAAAAGGAAATCGGATCTAGTTGGTACTTTGGGGGGTCAAAACTTAAAAATTTTCAATACTTTTTAAGTGAGTCAGGAAAAACCTTAAAAAAATGACGGAAAAAACGGGAATTTTTACGCAAAACCAGTTTTCGCCCGAATCGAATTTTTTATTTTGCTATAACTCAAAAAATAATAGATGTAAATACTTGAAATTTTCACCAAATGTTTATATTAGCGTTCTCCATACACAGTTAAATTTTCAAAGAATTTTGACTTTTTTTGAGCTATTTATAGACAATTGAAATTTTTAATTTTTTTTAGTATTTTTTTTTAAAATAACGATAAAAATTTTATGGCCGGCCAGAAAATCTTGAAAATTTAATACAAGGATTCTTATAAGTTGTTCTTAAAGTGATAAAAAAAAATCCGAAATCGTTAGTCACAATTTTTTTTTATAAGTGCTTAAAGTTCGAATTTATATGAAATGTGTCAAAATTGCGAAAATTGGCAAGTAATTTTGTGGTTGAAAAATCGTAAAATTTTTTTCTTTTATAACTAAGTTTTGAAATTTTTATACAAGGTTCTCCATACATTTTACTTCAATTATCTAAAATAAAAACTCTACCGGATTCAGACAAAAATTTTTTATGAGTGTTTGAAATTTAAATTTTTACAAAACCGCGTTAAATAACGGTTTAGCCTAAAACGATTTTTTATATTTGTTTTTATTCAAACAGTATAAGTCGTAAATACTTGAAAATTTTACCAGTTATTTAGATTGCCATTTTCTTTACGTGATTCGATTTTCAAAACAATTTGACTTTTTTTGAGCTATTTATAGGCATTTGAAATTTTCAATTTTTTTTTATTTTTTTTTTATAAATGTTGATAAAAAAAATTTAGCTGGGACAAATTACTTGAAAATTTAATTGAAGGGTCCACATAACTTGTTCTAACTCTCATTCAAAAATTATAAAAATACATAGGCACAATTTTTTTTTATTAGCATTTGAAGTTTAAATATTGACAAAAATTCGTCAAAATCATGAATATTTTCACTATTTGGTATTTAAAAATTTATAAATATTTTACTATCAAAAGCTAAGATTTGAAAATTTAATACTATGTTGTCCATAAGTTAAGCTTAGAATAATTATAAAAAAGTTTGAGGATTATTCAATTTAAAAAATTTTACGAGTGTTTAAAGTTTTAATTTTAATTTCAAATCAAACATACACGTGTAAAATTACGTTTTACTAATAAATAATTTTCGATTTTTGTTATTTTTAAAAAATTATCAAACGTAAGATCTTGAAGCTTTTACTTAAATGTTTGAATTTCTGAATTTGTTTCAAAATAGAATATATGACAATATTTAAATATAATATATCCCAGACTGACAAATCATCTCCGTTCAGAATCGTTTTTCGTATACAATGATACCTATCATTGCATTCAAATTTAACCTACCTTAGTCCGAGGTCCACCCCACCCCCTAAAGTACAGCAGAGCGATACTCACTTACCCGCTTTTTTTAAATTGTCCCTTTAATACGTCATGTAATTTAAATTACTTTACAAATTTTTTTCTTAATAATTTTCCATGATCAAAAATTATTAATGAAAATCCATTTTTTTTTTAGTTATATATAAACATTTTATTTCAATTTTTCGATTAAAATAATTTGAAATAACTTACTCAGAGTGTTGTGAGATATTTGATTAGTCCCTAAAAACTGATAATGACCATTAGACGCATCAACCAAATAATGTTTGCAGCAATCATGATCTTTGTATGTGATGGCGTATCCCCAAATTCGTTCGGATAGACGAACTAAAAAGCTACCCACTGGTTCGTTGTTGAGTAAAATTTCTGCTTCTTGTCGTGTTATGAGACCTAATATTTATTCATATAAATTATTTAATCGAGAAAAGATAACTCATATATATTTATTAGTATAACATAATATTTATATTTAAAATTTAGGCGTACCGTGGAACCAAGTGGCTATGGCATTTTTATCTTTTTCAAATCCAGCTCTTCTGGGTATTTCTTTTGCTCTAAACCATTCAACAACAGCTTTTTTACTTGGTGGCTTAGAAGAGTTTGGTACAAACATTACACTAAAAACATTTATTTTTACTTTATATCTATATTATATTACATTATGTATTGTTTTTACTTTGAATATGAATATATATTCTACATGATACTTACTTAGAAGGTTTTTCTGTAATACTTAGAAGTGACCTTCTATGTTCTTCTCTAGCTTGACGTGCAATTTGTCGAATTTGTAACTCAACTTCTTTAGCTTTTTGCTCTAAAAATATTTAAATTTAAATTATCACGAATATTTTTTAACTAGTAATTAAAAGTAGCGAGTATTCCAAAAAATATTCTACTTATCTACCTATTAATTTATAGTTTTATTAATCTATAAAAAAAAAACCATTCTTATTATTTTAATGAAATTTAGGTATATTTACATTAATTGTGTTTATTAAAAAAATTTAATTTATTATATATATATCCTTATCTTGATTATTAAAAAGTTATTGTTTTTTATTATGACAAGAAATATTACATCTATAACATTTGAATTATAAATTAATTGTAGGACTTCTAAACAAATTTTAAATTACAATATCTTCAAATTTAAATAGGCGCTTAGGTATCTATTTTGTACCTCATACAATTTAATGTACCTAACTTTTTTTACCAGAATTATGTTACTTAATTTAATTATTTGAGGGAATACATTAGAGAAAATATTAAAATACAATTATAGTTGTAAATTGTAATAATATGTAAGTACCTAATTGATTTTAAATTAATGTCTACTTGACTACTTTTGATTTATAATAATAATGAAGTATATATTAAACAATAAAATCTACTAATAATTATACATTTCAAGTTTATTTTCAATAAAAACCCAAGTTTCACATGTAATATAATATATTATATATAAGTTAGTATGATTTATAAGTTAGGTTAATTATGGGAAATTAATGTCTTAGTTAATAATATTTTAGTTACTTGGGAATCTAAGCAAATATTAATCAAGTACCAATACAGTAGTTTATAAATATTATAAAATAATTTAACATATCATTATTTTAGCAAGACCTAGTATACATAGACTAGAGATTCTTAAAGTTTTAATGGTACGACTTATTTTGGAAAATTTTTGAATTTTGTTTACTCATAACATACTAATGATTTTTTACGTTTCTTTGTTGATCGTTATTTTTGCAATAAATTTTAGTTAGTCAATGTTGTGCCTGTCGTGGCAATATCTGATATCATATCATCAGATCATGTCATGTTACTGTAACGTTATAATAATCAATGATAAAACTAAATTCAAACATTTTAGATTAATTTACTATTATATGATATTATGAAAACAAATTGTATTTAATAAGTTTGTAATATTGTTCTGTACTTTTAAAGTTTTTATTTATGTAACTTATCATTTCATTAGTATCCACTATTCAGTACAATTTATACCTTTAGGTATTATAGCACTTGATTTATTTTTTATAGTTTAATACTCAAGTAAAAAAATAATAGATGAGTATAACATATTGACATGGATGCACAAATAAATATTTTAATTGTATTATAAATTAATATTGTTATTTGTTAGGTTTTGCTTAGTGCTTACTCTGTTCTCTCCAAACAATTTCTTGTTTTTTATCTGCTTCTTCGGCTTGCCTCTCTTCTTCTTCTTTTTTATTTTTCATTTTGTTATAGATTTCCGATGTCCGTTCTTCCATTACTCTCTGTTCCCAATTTCTCACACGTTCGGACACCTGTACAACAGTTCAATGAACTTTATGTTCAGGGGCTCGTCGAACGATTGGTTCCACTCATAGGTATATACGATATACAATTAGTAATACAAAACATACACATAATATGGTCAGAAGGCTGCATTATACATCATATTATGTTATATCGTATAATTCTAAGTATCATTCATATATAGTCTCATAGACGCAGGTTATTTTATTATTATGAAATATACTATAAACTAAATACTTTGTTGAATGACAGTTCTTTTAAGGCACCACGTATTGGTTGTGTGGCCACACATGATGGTTTTCTTGCATTTCTGGTGTTCAGATCTTCTACGGAACAGTAAATTTCTTCAGTCGCATGTGCATACTTAGTTTCAGGTTGATTAAATTGAGTCTTTGCTTTGCTTTCCAACATTGCCATTAATTCAGATTCAACTTTTAATCTAAGCAATAAAAATATAAAATAGATGACAGTATTAGTTTAAATGATTTTGATATTTGTATTAGGTATAACTTAATTTATTTAAACTAAAAATTGATAATAAAATTATTATAATTTATAATTATACTAATAAACGTTGATATACCATGTATTATATTATATATTATAGTAGCTTATATAATCATACGAATTATTTATTATTTTTTAATATTCGTTTAGTTAAATTATTGAGTATTTTTATACAATGATTATATATGTATATATATATATATATATATATACACAATTGTATTTATTATTAATTTTATTTAACGATTTATAATAAAATTGGTATTTTTTTTAGTTATATCACTTAGCAGAGTACAATTTTTATGCTATTCAATCTTTTCAAAAATATAGATGCTATTATTACCATACATTTATTTTATATATTAATAAAAACAAACCGCAATTGTTCAGTCTCGTGCTCTGCTTGTAGTCTTGCAGCTTCTCTAGCCTCTTCTTCGATTATTTGCTCAATAGTCTTATCATCCTTATGTTCGCCCATGATCCATGTCCAAGGATTACCATTTGTATCCAACATCCATTGTACTTTTTTGTTATCTAAAAAAAAATCCAGTTAATTAAAAATTAATTTATTATACATGATATAATAATATCTCAATATTTATACATTGTATTTTACTTTTTTGTCGCTTTGGATATGTAGGCTTAATACTCTCGTTATGATCCCATATACTCCAACGTCGAACTTGCTCTTCACGCATTCTACAAAATAGAGTTTGTTTTTGCGTTTCGTCTAATTCTGCCAGCAGCTCTGGATCAACATACATGTCTTTGAGAATCTGCTGAAGCATGGTGAATCTAAAATTGTAAAATAAGTCATTTAGATGATGGCCTGTTTAATAGTTTTTTAATAAAGTATTTTGAATTTTGCTAGTTAAACTATGAATAATTGATTTTCGTTGTATACGTACACGTATATTTAATTTATTTTATTTTTGTCACGCACCGTTTGCCAACTCAAAGTGAAAGGGAATCTACTTTATTTTATAATTTATTTTTATTTTTAGATTACCAAATTAGGTATAAAACTGTTTTGTTTTTTTTAAAAATATTATTAAATTTAGATTAGTTACAACTGTTTTATATCATACTATTCTAATTATTAGATACCAGCTACCGTTCTGCCTAAGTTATCTTTTACATATTAATTTATTTGGTACATACTAAATAGTCATATAAATAAACCTTTTATATCGATAATTTCAAATTGTTTTAACTAATTAAAAAATTCTGAATATACATTTAATAACTATTAACAACTATTATTGATTTACTAGTGTAGCTGCTGTTTATTTTAATTTAATACGTGTAGGGTAATTGAGTACATTTAATTTCTGTTCTGCTTAGCTGAAGATAACGTGTTTATAAGATTTATCATTCTAATAATGAAGTTTTAGATCGTTTACGCAATTGTATTATTATTTATTATTACATAGAGAAAGTAACTCGCATTTACGAAAATATGTATGTTGTATTGTTATATTTATTCAGTTATTTCTTATTTCTTCTAAATTAAAAAAAAAAATCTACTTTGTTTTAGTCTTTTAATTTTTGACTGCCATACAGTACACATAACCTACGTCCTATGTTATTAATATTTTATTGATGTATTGAATTAATATGTTGATACAAAAATAATATTAATAGATCAGTAATATAGAAATTTAGATTTTCACAATTTACAAAACTAAACATACTGTTTAATGTTAATTACCTGTAGCAATTTTAACTAAATGTATGCCTTTTGCTATTAACATAAAATTATAATTTTATATTCGTAACGGAAAATTACAAACAAAAACTGTATTTTGCAGAACCTATTCATCTGGAACAGAATAGTTCTTTGTATTGAATGTACCTATTCGACTTCTCTTACGTATAAAGACTTCAGTAGAATTACAGTTTAGTAATATTTATAGTATACCTATACTTGTTGAATATATATAATATAATAATATAATATACTATATTAGGTAGGTACATAAGATATGGCTAATATATAATATAGTATGTGCTATTCAACCAGGGTCACTTCCGCGTCAATATTTTAGTAGATACTTATATAGAAAGCGTGTCAGGGCTAATAAATAGGAGCTTAAAGGTCCAAAGAAAAATAACACAGTATTTACGTCATTATTCGTTATTGATAGTTTCTATATTTATCCCATTGTTACACTTTAAAACTGAAATAATAATCATTTCTTTATATTGACGGGTTTATAACGCACTTGATTACACATGAATGCGACGGATACGTCATACATCTACTGTCATGTTTCAAATAGTATAGGTACTATACTTTTTTTTTTGTTAAGAAAGTGAATATTTTCTGTATTTTATAGATACCTATACTATCGATATAATATATGCCTACCAAATACCCAAATACATATACAATAAGATACGTTGACTAGGTGGCTTAAGTGAAATGGGTGTCCATTGTCATCACTTCAAATCAATTTTTTTTTTGTCTAAGAAGGTGAGTTTAATAGTTTAATTATGTATTAAGAAAGTCTCTTGGTCATTTACGCTTGGTAAAGCTGTGTTAATTAAATGTATTTATTAAATAATAACCAATCACACATAGTATAAGTATTGCATAAAACTTAGTCATCCAATAACGTGACAAAAAAATTATAAACGGGAATATAATTTACACAAAACCAGTTTTTGGTTGTAGGTAACTATTGTAATTATATTATAAATACAGTAGACTTGAAATTTTCATCAGTTGTATAAATATTACCATTATTTCCTATATATGATTTAATTTTCATGTTTTTATTTTTTTGTACTATATTCTACTTTTTTTCGATTTACCTATGTATATAAATTGCTTTCGTTGGGCAAAAAGTTAAAAAATGTAATGTATAATTCTTTATTAACTTTTATGAAAAATATAATATAAGCTATTATAAAATATCGAAAATACATAGCCACAATTATTGAATAAACATTTGAAACTAAACCTCTAACAAAATTAGATACCTATATATTTAAAAGAAAAAAATTTTAGTTATGAGGTTGTAATTAATAAACATTAATTGAAGGAACTTGAAACTTATCGTTGCCATTACATATACTATTATTTTATATACTTATATAATGATATTTTCAAAATATTTTAAACAATTTGAGCTATGTTTACTGCGGACCCACGCGTTACAGCGTTTTATAGTAGTAACAAGTAGGTACCTACGTGGTATTGATTTTTAAGTTCATTATAATAATATATGATGATATAATTGTTGCGTTATTATTATTATTATTATTATTATTTAAATAGGTAAAAATTACTATTGCTAATTGCTACATTATTATTATTATTTTTAATTAATTTGTTATCGAATTAAAATGATTAATTTTACTGCAATATTTAATAATGGGACTTAAACGGTTTTGTGGTTTCTGGAAGAATGCACGGCACGTATGGTCTAAAGTTTGTCATAGAACATGGGTTATCGAATTATCATTGACCAATTGTGTACAAAAGCGCATTTGACTATCAAGCAACTAGTCTTTCATCTGAGCCATAGTAAGACCCATTCAGGCAGACTTGCACGGTTTGGTCGAACGATTTCACGTATTCATGTCGTGAGTGTTCTCCACTGATAGTTAGACCTATCGGGTAGACATATGTTGGTAACGTATAACGTGCTACACAAACCGGCAAATGTTAGTAATCACTTATCAATCATATACTCACGTTAAGTTTCTCTTTCTTTTTCTTTTTGTACAAGTGTTAATTGAAATATTTAGATTTTTTTAAAAGTTTTTATGTTCATCAGTAAATAAACAAATAATCATACTAAAATCTAATGAAACCAAAATATCTCTCTTTCTTTTATTTTTTTAGTCGATCAGTCACATCCAAAAATTATTATATTTTATCATTCGAAATTTTTGATAATAATTAGTTCAATATACTATGCTGCTAATAGAAAAATAAATTATTTATAGAAATTAAGACACACGTCTTCTCGGCTCAGAATCGTTTTTCGTATGCAATGATTTATCATTGAATTGAAATTTAACACATTCATTACAGTGACTCAAAAACGAGGTACTCAAAAATATCTACTAATATAGCCGAACGACTTTCTCGGTTTTTTTAAACTATGAACCTTGATCTTGGAAGATGTATTATGTATAAGGAAATAGGTACATGAAATAAAAAATAACGTAACTTATCAATTATAATTTAAAGCAATACCTAAAAAATAATTATTACTAACAATATTACCCATTTTTCAACTTTCACATTCGATTGTGCATTAATACATTATTTTAGATATATTTACTTATAATAAGTTGTACAATATAATTATTATGATATTAAATGTATATGAGTATTGTATATTTGTATGCTATTATAGATTATACGAATAATATTATATTATGATTTCTAGTATGGACGTAGCATATTTTGTTTCATTTATGATAATATTAATCCATGATAATGATATATTATGCTTATAAGTTATAATATTTATTTATGACTATTATACTATAACCCATATTGTATACGTATTATATGTAAATACTCACAAAAAGCATATCTATATGAGTTTGTGTTTTATTATGACGTACATGGTACATCTATTGCGGCTATATGTGTTGCATTTTTATTATTGAAAGGAAAAAAACGGATGACGATAAAAATTTATAATACATATAATATATGTTATGTAGTGGGATGTAATTTATAAAATACGTGTAATAAATAAATAATTTAATACAATTGTCATGCTCCAGGTATGACGGCTAAGTATCAGAATATTATATTTATGAGTTTATGACGTTAGTCGTAAGTGAATAAAATATAATTTGCATTTTTCTTTCAATTCGCATATTTGGACGACATGCATTATACATACATAAATACTGGTGAGAGAAATGCATAAACCAAAATATTGAGGGTGTATTGTGATATAATCACACGAACATCATACGTTGAAGCATAAATAATATTTGGTCAGGTAACAATTACTTTAACAGTTGTAACAAACAAGCACATGGAACATAAAATAATAAACACGAAAAGGGTTTTATAGGTATCTCACGAAATGCTTATCGGTTATGAGTGTTATCACCATTGGCTATAATTATTATATTGGGTAGGATTTTAAATTGCTAGAAAGCTGTCCCGAGTGTAAAAATATGGGAAATAATATGTTCATATTATACTGATGGTCGTTGTTTGTGCATCAATATATGTCAAACAAATAACAATAGAATGTACATAAATAAAAATAATATAAAAACAACATTTTTTCACTATGTTTTATTGTAATCATTTTTTAATTTTTTTATGAACAGAATTAATTTCTTATTCCAAAGTTTCAAAACAGAATATTTTTTGAGTCCTTCGATACATAATAATTAAATTTTAGACGATTGTATGAGCTAGGTATACAGTTTTTATTTTGATGTACGTCATAGAGTGGTATAGGGATATCGGATATGGATACCTAACAACATTTTGATTCACTACTCCATTTAAATAAACTTTAAATAATTATAACTAATAAACTATTAACTGTTGGAAATTTGATTTTTTTTAACGAAATACTTTGAATAATATTCTGCTTAGGAATATAAAATTAGAAATCTATGTTATTATTCAAAATAGTATACAACTTAAGAAATATAGTTCTTTTGTTACGATTTAAAATTATGAAAAAAAATAATTCAAAAAATTAGTTTTTTCTAAAATAATGAGTGTCTTACGTTTATTAAATCAACTAGTATATTGTACACAACTAAAAACAAAATTTCTTATTCTTATTCAGTTAAATTTGAAATAATACTAATAGTTATAATATTATAATACATATATTATATTATATACTTAACATAGGTATGATTTTTACACGATCTTACCGATTGTATTATGTTTTTCCTATTGATCGTTTATTTTGATATTCATATTCTATGTTAAGAGGTGTATACTTCAAATTCATAGCTAGAAGTTTCAGCTAGTTAGGAATACAAAATTAAATAACTATATTATAATATTAATAGCCCAGTACGTGGTGGAGTGCGTTTAACATAATAATAAGTAAGGTACCTATGTCTAATTTTCGAGTGTCACACAACCGGTTGACTTAACGCGTAGGTTTTTCGTTATCAATATGCCCATCTGAGCTTATATAATATGCTTACATATCAATGAAATTTACAATCGCCTAGCCCCTCCCCCCCAATCGATGGTGTGGTCTAATGCATTGTTTGGCGTGACAATGGCTGCGACGGCACGTCTTATAATATTATTATGGTGTATTGCCTGTAGACAGAGAGTGAGACAGAAGAAAAGAACTTTATCGTTGTTGTCGTTATTGCATTGACACGGTGTCTGTGATAATACAAAACTGATTATTTCCACCGCCATCGGATAAGTAACGATTTTCCGCACTGTGATCGATAATCAGTTTTGCGCCTTCTCTTCGTCGCCTTTGCTATTAAATATTAATAATATATTCTAAACGAACTATTCCACAAAAGTAATTGATTCCAACTATTTCGTCGTGTATATTTACTATATGAGCTACTTATACTTATTGTACATATAAACCATAGTGGGAGTCAGGTAGTGTATAGGGTATGCAGTGGCATAAAAAAAAAGTTCTTTACCTAATGACGATTTTATATTTTGAGTGGAGCGAATCATTATGTTTAATTGACAGTTTGTGATGTTTAGTATTTAGTAAGTACAGTATAAGTTATAATAATAATAATTTTATGGGGGGGGGGTGGCGGGGGAGAATGGACACCATACGGAATCGGAGATCTTAAAAAAAATGATTTAGCGATGCGGGTGTATTATAAATTATATACACGTAAAATATCATTTGCAGTCATTCATTAAGCGTGGGATTATATTTTATAAAATACAATTATAAAGACTCATCTGTCCATTTATACGACTATCTATTTTTACAGGTAAAGTATACCTACTGGCTACTATAGTTAATAGTTTAATACATATATAGATATTAGCTTTAACCTTAGGATTATCATAAAAATGTAATATATGAATAGTAAATTAAATCTAAATGGACTTTAATACAACGGCCTTGCTATGATGGGAGACTGTGTGGAATGTTGTGGAAATCATCAAACAAATATAATAATTGATCGTACATATAATAGCCATTGATCGCAATTTATAATATATATTACTCTATATGGTAATATTATTGATGATAATAATGGTAATAAGACCATTACCGTTATTACGTAAACCACAATAATCATTACACAAATACTGATATTCGATAAAACGATGTCTCGAGCATCTAGCTGCTGCGTTATATTATAAAAACTTGAATAAAGTCACATAGACCAATAAATGCTTTTTTCAATCGATAAAGATGAAGGTAGGTGCTAGCATAGTTGTATATAGTATAAAAATGATACTAACGTATAATAGCATCGTGCCATCGTGTCCAATATGTTGGTTCAATAGACCATATACATGATACCTACGAGTATAATTCAAACTAGTAATTTTTTAATGCAATATTTGAACTTAATTTAAAGTTTTGTATTTTTTTTTCTAATTATTCAATTCATTTAAATAATACATACGCTCAACGCTGTTTAATATAGTATATAATGTACTAATATACCTGTAATAAATATAAATATTTTTCAGTTTAACCATTTATTATAAAGAATATTAATTTATTTATTGACCATATAATTATCAACATTAATAACAAGCTTTACTGACATTTTTATGATCTTTATTAATATATAATATATAAATTACATTACTGGATGAAGCATGCACATGCATGATTATGATTATTATTTTAATCCAAAGTTTTAATAAAAGTAAAATTAATATTCTTAGATAGTACCAATAACTAGATTTTGAGCGGAAATTGTTCGGCATGAATGTATTGATTTTACAAAGATATGTTTTTTTGTCCAAGTACACGATGAGTTGTCAATAAAAATACTTCAATTTTCATTTTAAGGGTGCTTTTGGAGGATAGTAAATCGGATGGGTGTAGTCAATTTGCACCAAAATGTATCCTAAATATTTACAACATGTGTTATTTGCACCATATCATGTAGTAAAAAATAGGAGATGTAATTTGCACTAAAATCAAAATCAATTATTATAAGATTGGTATTATCAAAAAAATAATCGTATAAGTTTCGATAGTTAAGTATATAATATTTTAAGGTATGATAAACTAAAGACATTGGATATTTCGTTTATAAATACTGAGTGATTATTTACACCGTTTTACCGTTTTACGTCAGTATTGAGTATTGACTTATATATAAATGTGTAATAATAATAATAATACACGACAAACATAATATTAAATAATATTATAATTTAGTATGTATTTTTGTGCTAGAAATAAAAAGCTTATTATTATAAAAATGACTATTCGATAGTACTCATTACTATAATAGATATTTATTTTGGTGCAAATTACAAACACTATTTTCGGCTACCTGCAGTGGTGCAAATTACGAACTTCCGATTGGAACTAGTTTGTACTTTAAAGAGGTCAACATTAAAAATTCCCAGTATTTTTGTATGATTGAGAAAACAAACAAAAAACTTAGAAAAACAGTAATTTTTACTCAAAACCAATATTATTATTAAAATAATTGTTTTATAACTATGGTTAGCAAAATCTAGACAGTTTTCGTTCAGAACTGTTTTACATCGTATACAATAGGTCAATAGTTGATTATTCAATATTATTGAATTAAAATTTAACAAAATCCACTTTCGTGATTTACTTAATAACGACACTGACAATATCTATCTTATGTACAACAAAACGGTACCCATGCACTTGTCTACCTTTTTTATTTCGATAGGTACAACTGTTCGAGATATTGACAAAAACAATAATTGTTAACTAATTTACTTATACCACTAAATGACTAGGACATGTTTATGTATTTATTGATGACTTATAAATTATAATATATACATTGTTTATTCAATATTCATTACCAATTATGTTATTTTAAAATATATCTTTTATGACCACAATTATAAATATGGAATAGTAATGTTAGCCGTTAGGGACTTTAAAATTATTACTTCTATCTGCAAAGTTCATAATAAACTTAAATTATGCGTCTTATTTTAATTTCAAAAGTCTAACAAATTACTATACAACCAAACTTTGATAGACAAACTATTATAAAAACGTTAAGAAATAACATATTTTATTAGGTATTTCAGGTATTTGTCGATAGATTACATAGGTACTTTGTTTTTAATGTTTTTATACAAACATACATTGATGTAACAATTGCCAACGTCCCAATGATTAGCACGTGAAAATTCGTAATTAACTACGGTAGAAATGTATACATATTTTATGAGCCGACAATTTTCAGAATCGCGTAGTGTAGACAAATATGTGCCTATACACTACATCATGCGGAATCGAGCGCCATAATATTCCCACCGCCGCCGACAATAAGTGACTATGCAGTGTGGATACTATTATAGCTCGACTGCAGACAGAGAGAAATGGAAACGGAAACGTTTGTGGCGTGACGACGATGAGTTTAGGTCAGCTAGTATAATAAGTACCTGTTGGTTGTTACTGACCTATTACATCCATATTACACGACCGAAAATCACGTAAAAGAATTAGAGGAGTGAATTTTTCGTAACCGTTAAAATTACCGATACATAAAAGTAAAACTTACGCATATTATATAGAATATATAAAGGAATATATTTCTTTTTCGATCTACACATAATAACTACATAACTACATAAGTATACATTATAACTACGATCAATTCTTCTCGCTCTCCTCTCTGAACCGTATACTAGTGTCATTATACATTTATACGTACAAAATTAGGTATTTTTGTAGATGGGTTATAAACTTATAACTGAATTACGGGCCGTAGCCATTTTCCTCCAAAAATGGAGATACTGTATTCCTTTATTCTTTATTTTTCTAAAAAAACAAATAAATCTTGAGAATTTTCCTTCATTATAAAAATAAGGTGAATATTAAACTCATTAATTTAAATGGGTACTTATCATCATTTTCTAGTCTTGAGTAGTATCTAATATTATTGTTGTTATAATATATGCATAGGTAAACATCAAATATAAAAAATTATTAAAAATTATTTGAATTTTAATATTTAAAAAACTAATATATGCTATTGATATTTAGAGAAAAATGAATATGATGCTAATAAAATATATAGAAGAAAATGGAAAACACTGGCCTTTCTTTTTTTGGAGGAAAATGTTATCTTATTCTTGACGTAAATAGTCACGCCTGACTTAGAATTATCATTAGTTTTGATTCGTTTATCAAATTGTCCCCATAAAAAAGTCTGATTACCTACTAAAAAAATCTATGACATGTAAATATAGAATCATTTTCAAAAATGTTAATTTTTTTTTTGTATAATCAATATTTTAAATTTTTAACTCAAGAATAAAACTACAAAAAATTATAGATAACTATATAACGCCATAGACTATAAATTATAAAATATAAGTTGTAATCTCTTTTTTAAGTACGCTTATATTTTGCTCTTACGCCTTAAATTAAAATAACTTAAATAACTATATATTATATTATAATATTAATAATATATTATTGTATTTTAATTATTTCATATTTCAATAACACGCAATAAAGAATTTGTGATAAATTTTATGTAGATACAGATAAATGGTAATGCGCCTAAATTACATCCCATATATGGCTATACATATTTATTTTTATAAATAACGAGCGTCAGAACATAAATCAAATTATCCTAATATAACATTATTACACTCTTCTATAAACTAAACTATTAACTAGGTATATAATAAATAATAATATATAAAATAAATAAATAATCTTTTTTTTTTTAATTCTTGTAGATATATTAGGTATTATGCTAAATGTTAAATATCATTATTATGTATATAAATACTTATTTTTGGAATTAGAGAAGAACGCTATATTAATGTAAAGTCTGTTTGGTTTTTCTTTGTCTATTTATTTTTAAATGTAATATTATATTAATTATCAAGTAAAGTGAATATTATATTATATTCATAATTCATATACAGTTGTAAAATTTTTATATTTATATTGTTTAAATTGTTATATTATCTCATATTTTTAACTATAATAATTCCCTTTCTTCCACACAAGCTGACAAACTAAAGAAGGGAGGTTTATCAAAATTTTAATTTATAAAATGGTTTTGTTGGATAATAATAATAAAAAAAAAATTGAAATTCAGATTTCAGATTTTTGAATTTTCAAGTTGAATTAAGAATCATATTTTAAAATACTTCACAATAAATTTCTTTTTTTTCAAATGAGAAATTTTTTTATTTTAAATTTTTATGATGATTAATTTTTTTTTTTAAATGTTAAATACCGTTTGGGTCATTAACATGTAGGTACACTCTTATATTAGTAATATGAGGATAATAGTTCTAGATGTAATATTTCTATTATTTTTTAATCTATAACGTAATTATATACTACAATATTATACTTGGAATATTTTTACAAATTTAATTATAAAATTTTAATCGATATATATGAATTTTATAATTTTTAAATTATTATTGTAACCTCCGAATTTTTCTAACCATTATCATACACTAATATTTTAATTATTGTACAAAGTTAAATAACTCAAAAACCATTTGTTAAAATTTTGATTTAGCTGCAAAACATTTTCCAAGAGTAATTTACTGAACGGTAATATAAGGAAAATAAGTTATTCTCATTTTGAATAATGAAGTTGATGTCGCTACAGATTACTTAAATCGTATACAAATATTCTAAATATTTGATTATATCATCATTAAGTATTATTAATCATTTATTTACTTTAAAATGTTATAATTTGAATAAATAAATTTATAATTAAAAAAATAAATGTAAGTAATATGATTATAATATGATTGGTGAATCATTTTGAATAGTTGTATATACACAATATACTATATATACTGTGTAATGTGTATATTGTCAACTTATTAATGGGATAAATATTTTCTTTTCACAATATTTGTTTCATACAGTTAGAGTGGTTAGAAAACAATCAAATTAGTTTATGCATTTGTATCTCATAGATACCTTAAGATAAAACTATTGAATATTATTTTATTCAATGTCAACATAAAAAATGAATACAAATAATTGACTTGTAAATTAAAAATATTATATCGATTGACTACAAAACTGTTAACGCCATATATAGGGTACCTATATGTAGGTACCTAGTTGCTTGACTAAAACGTTGTTTACGTTTTTTAGATATGCAAAATAAATCATAAAAAATGTAATGCTATTTCATTAAATTATAAAACTTCGGTATATCTGCTACTATATTATTAGTATATTATATACCCGTGTAACGGTTAAACTAAATTTTATTTATACAAGTCAAATAACTCCATAACAATAATTTGAACGTTAAAGAATATTTTTCAATAATATACTTATTATATAATCCATATTTTACATAGTACAAATAATATGCTTTGCGGTTAATATATTAGGATATATCGAAGATACACATTAGAATCATTAGATCATAGAATACAATATTTAAATTAATCTGCAGTAATCAGTATCAGTTTTCTGTATAATTATGAACTTATTAATGAGCGTATTATAACGCATAACAGTATGATGCTCTGACAATTTAAAAATTCCGTTGTTTTTGTAATTTTGTATGGTGTACCACAGTCAAATGTTATGTTGAGATTAAAATAATATTTTCCATTTAAAATCTAAATAAAATTAATTTATTTGTTATAATTTAACTTTTATGAAAATTATCTATTATATAGTGTTATGTATGTGTTATAATTGTATATATATTTTATATTTAAGTCTAGCGTGTGTATAAAAGAGAAATCCTTCATTGCGGATAAAAAAAATAAATATATAGGCGTAGGTACATATAGTGCCACTCAATGCAGCTCATTGTATTGTCCATTGTAACGTTTTCCAACAATGATTATAAACTAAACAAATATTGAAAATATCGTTTCTCAATTTTCTTTGAATTTATTTACAGAATTTGTCATCATCAGTGTTATTTATTATAGTAATTCATACAACTCATTTTGTCAGGGTTCAGTAACGACTGTTTGAAAAAAATACAACAATTAACTCAAATATTGTCACTTATAGTTATACTATTATAGTTTAATGATGCGGATACACATCACGTGGGAAACATCCTTGAATTACGTCATCCTTTTGTTTTATATACGTAAATGATACAAATAAAAACCCCCAGATTTTATAACTTAATTGAAAGATCACGGTGTCTAAGTTTCGTTCTGGCTTCGTTTAATTTATACAATATAAACTATAAAAAATAAAGATATATAATAATATAATATATTTCTTTGTTTGAATAATGAACCAAATCAGATGAGTAATCACTTATTATAAATTATAATAAGTTTAATTATAAATTAAACAAGAGACTGAGTAGGATTTATAATTTAGTAACAATTATATTTCACCCCAAATAAAGTTAATTACAATTTAATAATGATACTATGAAATACGAGTATATGTCACCATTAAAATATTTAATATATTATTTATAAAACGTTTATTATTGCTCAATATGATAAATAAAATAAACCATGTTTATTATCATATACTTAGAACCATTGAAAAATTGGTTGCGTTTAAATTTTAACCCATATGCGTAACTAGGGGGAGACTTGGGTGGGCTTAGCCCACTCAGTTTTGTCTGTAGCTCACCCAGTTTTATTTATTAGTGTTAATAATCAATACTAGTGGTGTAGTGGCAAAGCCCCCGTGGGTTGCCGATGTCAATTTAGTCTACCAAGAAAAAGAGCTCCAATTCCGCCTATGTTTTAACCTAAAATAGCTTATATTATGATATATATTATATATATATCGTAGTTCATACAAAATAAAATATTTTTGAACAAAACAATAATATTGTTGTGCTATGAAATTAAAATACTCTTGTATATTCAGTGGTGATTATTTATTTATTTATTTTAAATACCTATAAGCTACGTGGGCAATAACCAATAAGTACAGGTCAATTTTAATCAAGAAAGATGATAAACTCACTGCAAAAATAAATTTAAACATTCCATTGAGAATCTACTAAAATTAATAAATTATTATTGCAATAATAAACATTAATTATAAGGTTTTTATTTTGAATAAAGTATTATAAATATTGCTAAGGGTGTATATTGATTTATTTAAGTAAAGTAAATTGCGCGTTTATAATTTGTAAGTATATCACTATTATTAAATAATAAAGCAATAACTCTTATATGATTGTACTTAATACCTACCTATTTAATATGAGCACATGACTCATTTATTGGTGTAAATTGTCACGTATTAAGGTGTAAATTATGAGTAAAAATTTGTTATGGATTAAAATATTTTAACTATGGTTTCTTTGTATTTTATTGACTAATATACTATTTAAGACTAAATTTTAATTTTGAGTTTTAAAATAAGAGTTATACCACATATTATAATAAATCTTAACCTCTTAACAGTTGTTGTATTCACTAACGTCCGTCCCTACCTACGCATAAAATAAATCACAAAGCATAATTCTTTTTACAGAACATATGGATGGTTGAGAAATAAATTGTTTAAAAAAGACAAGAAAAAAGAGAAAGAAATAAAAAATAAAAATATTTACTAATAAAAAAAAAAAAACAATTTTTATTCGTCATTGTTATAGTTGTTCGGCTGAGCTGTACAGTGAAGTGTCAACGATTCGGTCAAGGGCAGTATAGTCGATGATATGTGTTTGCTGACACATGGTGCATAAAAAATCACTTTATGAAACGGACCCATTAACTGTATGTCTGTATAGGCGCATAGCAAAGAGTATAGAAACGTTTTCAGAGTTTAAACATTTTTGGGTAATTTTATTACTTAAGTTAATAATTAGTTTTCTTTTATATACCCATCAATCTTCATCTAATATAGCTGTTTTCAAATGTGTATACCTTCCAAAAATTTACGACAGAAATGAAATGCACGAACTTGATTTGGTTTAAATAGGTACGTATTAGTGTAATGACTATAATGGAGTAATAATGATCATTTATTATACAGTATTATGGTAGTTATCTGAGTGTTAATGATTACAGTGTGTGTTATAACGTATAAGTATTTGGATAGCATACTAATAATATAATATTTTGAATACATTTACAATATCCAATTTTATTTTTATTTTGTAGAACAAATTAAAATAATATAATATTTACTGTATCTATAATATGCACATTACATCCTTATTATTGTCAATCCCTTATTATTAGTATTATGTTCCTATTCCTTATAACTTCTTTCACAATAAAAAAAAATATTTGTTTTCATAATAATTTTATCAGCTAGCCATCATGATCATTATCGTATAATCGTATATTATATATTATGTATATCCTTATACTATTATAACATGATATATAATGTGCGAATAACTTCAAAAGTTTATAATGATAATTTATAAGTGTGCACCGAGTATTCCATAAGTACTGTAGGTACTTACATAATATTATGACAAATATGTTATTTATATATACAAATATATATACAAACCATCACCACCACAGTTCATATATTCTATCTTTTAAAATTATATATTTATATTATGTCACTAATACCAATATATTATGTAGGTATGTACCTTTAGAGTGTACATAATTTTGAGTCAAGTAACTTCCGTCATAAACACTCGTCAAATCAAACAAAATATATAACATCGTTTTTCCGGCCAACTGTACTTTATATTCATGATTCATACGAAATGAGTTATTACATAGTAATGACAGTAGTGTTATTCTTGAACTAATTATACAACATAATGGAACCGGTCGAATACAATCCCAACAAAATTTAGTATTTACGTAGAAAGCATGTACAAGTAACGGTAAATATAAACAATTAAACGAATAAAACAATTCATAGCTTATATATTTTCCAAGAAGGTCAAATGACAATTTCATACGGGAATAATTTGATTAATGTGTTTTTTTAAATTTAAAGTTGTTTTGCATTTTACGATTTTTCTTGTATTTTAAAAACAAAGAAAAATAAACTATTCAAATATACTAAATAATTTAAATTAACTAATTAATATTATATAATTTTAAAATTAAAAAAAAATAGTGTATATTTTACACTTTTCATTGAATATATGTATTATTTTTTTTAGTTGTACTCATAGGAACAGATGTGAGATGGTAATAATGGTACAAATGGTACAATAGTTATTTTAAATATTTATAATATGACTAGTCTTAACAGTATATAATAATATCTTTTATATGGACTATTAAAGTATAATAATGTATAAAAATTTTATAATTATGTAATAACTATCACATTTAAATGTTATCTAGTGGCAAAACACAGAAAACATAAAGATTGAGTAAAGTAGGTACATAAAGTATGATTATTGGACTTCGATGATAATGGATAAAGATGATAATTTAAATTGATGAGAATTACATTATAATACTAAGTAATATAGGTACATTACATTATACATACCTAGTACTTCGCTTAGTATAGAAAAAATTAAATAAAGAACTATTCTTTTAACAATACTTGTTTATGCAAATAATAGTTTCCAAAAAAAATTTTTTTGTAAATATGTTCCGATTTCAAGATTGAATATTTGAATGGACTAATAAAAAAGAATAACGAATTTGTTAACTATAGGTTCTCGACTGCTAAAAGGCCAACGTACCATAACGACTTTCATGAAAATTGTCAAACCAATTGATTTAAAAATAATTACAATGTATTCAGGTTGAAAGATTTGAAAACAAAATAAGTGAAACTCGTTTTGAAGTCTTATTTCCTGCAATATTCAAAACGATCCGACCATATTTGTTTGATTGCTGATTCTATTATTCACGAAATACGAAATTGATGTCTGAGGTCTTTTGTTCCGATTATGGTATTACCTTTTATACAAGTTTGGACTACGACGTAGACGTCATATAATTGTAACACAAAAAGACAAAGTAGCAAATGGACACTGCACAATAATAAAACAAACTCTTGCAATTAAAAGATCATGTTCAAGGATTTACAACATGGGCGTTAGCAAAAATATGATACATCTTAGCAACTTATTATGTATTGTTTATCGAATGATTGAGATGTATCGGTAACATTATCTGTAATATTACCTACGTGACATACTAATATGTTTTGTGAGGTAGGTAACATTGTTATCTATATATTTTAATATATGAATGTGAGATTTTGTTCCAATTATGTTCGTTTGACCAATATTTTATAATACATTATACCTATATATATTATAAAATCAATGCAAATATACACACAACAAAATAATAATAGTTCTAAAAATGTTACAAATAATATATAATATTATGTATATTAAATTTAAGAGTTCCAGTATCCATTATCGTTTCTCAAATTACAAATGTAATAGAAAGCATGACTTTGAAAGTGAAACAATTGAAAACCTTGTTTTATAAATAGGTATAAGGTATGGATATTTTAGAAATTATATAAATTAGTACATGTTATGTACTTATGTTACTGTTGTTTGTTTTAAAAAGTTGATTAATTAATTTATTAATCATAAGCGTATGGTATGTATTATGTATATGTAAAAAAAGTATGTATAACATTCTATACAATGTTAGTAAAATGATTAAAATAGTAAAAATGAAAGAAAATATTATTCTGTTGTAATTTATCGTTATAACTAGGATTATCAGCATGTTCATATTCACGGATGGTTGCATATTCCCAACATCCAATTACAGACTGTAGCACCTACACTACATATAGTTTTTCTCCAGCAAAAGATAAAACGGGATCCTCTGGTGGTCCACCACATTGTAGTAGAACATGTGCAACCCGCGTAGCCTATTTTTAAAACATTTCAATTTCCCGTGTGCGTATGGTGTACTTATACACTAAAACATAAACTAGTAAGTCGTCTTTAAAAAGATATATTATAAACAGACAAATATGCACTACACATTTACAACCTATCCGTATTATACAAATTTTCAATAAGGGGTAATATTTAAAGTTTAGGTAGTACCTATTATGTTTTGAGGACATTTTTATTTGAAAATATTAACATTACGTTTATAGTTTATATAAATTTGTTTTTCTTTTTTTTTTACAAAATGGCAGTTTTATTCACAACTCGCAATACTATTATCATATAGATCATCGTCTCATCGATATACAATACACGTAATTTGTGTATATTTTGTGTGTAAACATTAAATAACTATATATTATTTTTTATTTATTAATAATACCCAACTACATAAATATTTGTTGTTTGTAAATAAAATTCAACGTCAATTTGGATGTTGTGGACAGGAAGTTTTTTATGTGTTGTTATTCCGTAACTAAACTTATCTATATTGACTTCACGATAAGGCAAACATGGTGTATTTGCATTTAATGTTGTTTTAGTAATATGATATGTGTTTGTTATTTTGTATAATATATAATTCTAACTGAAAAACTGATTTTATATGAATAAAGAAACATACATAACTATAATAATAATAATAATAAACTTAATAAATTTGGTCTTTCAAAAATGAATAAATCTAATACAGTTAGCAAAAATCAGATTTCCAAAAGCTACATAAAAAAACCAACGTAAACCACAGAAATACTTTATATACAAATTTATAATTTTAGTAATTTTAATATTAGCTAGAAATTAACCGCAAAGAGTTGAAGTCAATAAAATTTCTAACAATAAATTTTAATCAATTTTTAAGCTTTCTTTTTGTATAATTTTAATTTTTAGTTTGTACGTTGTATGTAATTTTTTTTATAGGCACCTTTGTTTTAATACTTTAAATAATTATCAATTATTTTAATTTATAACGAAACGTACTTACAATTTCTTACTGCGTGGTGAACCAACTATACACAGTATTTTACAATATTAACTGAACAATAGATTTTATTACGTTCATAAATTTAATCATAACATACCTAAATCGTAGTATGTTTACTATAATGAATGGTCACTGTTTTTTTTTTTAATATTTATTTTATATTTATATATTTATATTTATTTTATATTTATTTAATATTTTTGAGTATTGACAACAAATTCATTAGTTACGAAATGACAAGTAGGTCCTTATCAGTTTTATTAAAAATCATACCTAAATAGGTAAAATTATAATTTGAAAATAGGGTGATTAGAAAACTATATATGTTAATATATTTAATGTGAACTTCATTAATAAATAATAATAGATAAATTCGCTAAATATTTATTTAAATATGTGTGACAAAATTCAATTGCGAAAACAGCAAAACACTTATAGTTTTCATCAACAACCGACTTGCATATTATAAAATATTATAGTTGATAAATGATAATGTATAACTTTATTCTTTATATATTAATATTAAAGTAGTAATTTTAATTTTACCTCCGTTTTTTGGCCAATTTCTGATTATATATATTAATGTTCGAGTACAGTTTTAAAAACAAAACATAGCATTTGAAAAAATAAAAACGGTAGCTATATGCAGTGTTGGTGTTCGACGGTTATATTCATCTGTATAGTGTCATCGTCGTTCTTCAGTGGACACGAAACTCGTTTAAATATTATAGGTGACTTAACGCGACTTAACTACCGCACGCTGCACACAACGACGTCCGCGGGTCAACGTCTAAAGTCTGACTAATCACGACTGCACGAGTTTTAGTTACAACAATGTGCTGTCCAAACGAGCGACGCCGCCGATTACACCACCACCAACAGGAGTATGCTGATCGCTGAGCACGGCCTGGCCATTTACCATCACTCCGTTTCAACTATATACATACAGGATGATTGTTTTAAAGTAAGATGTTTATTATTTCGAAAACTATTAATGTTTTTGAAAATATTTTTTACATTTTTTAAAATCATTACAAAATAACATTTTTAGAGTAAGGTGCTTATTTTTTTTTAATGACAAAAATACATTATTTTAATTTAACCTGACCTGAAATAGAATTTTTTTTGGTGTAATATAAAAATTAAATTTTATCGTAATTAGTGGTTAATTAGTTATACTTAATACATATTTAAAGTTTAGATAAGCAGAGTTTAATTTAATATTGCACTAAGTGTACCAACATTTTTCTATATAATGACTTCTGACCGCTAACCATCGTCAACACTTTTTAAAATTTAAATACTTATACATTATAACTAATTAAAGGATCGTTTGAAATTCGATTTTTATATATTACAAACTCAGAAAACTTTTCTACTCTAAAGTATAAAATTAAAAATGTATTATTTTTTTTAAAAAAAAATCGTGCCTTTAAATTGTGTTAAACAAATTTTTCCAAAAATGTTTGAGTAGGTAATAATTTTTGATTAAGCTACAAGATCACCCTGTATAACTGATCAGTGCCGTGCAGAAATAGTGTTTCCCAATAATCTTCACGCAAAATAATTTAACTATTACAGCTGCAGATGGCCACCCTACATTTAAATAACTATAATAACTATTTAATAATGCAATATTATACTATTAAGTGAAATTAAGGTAACTCTCCGTGCATGAGAGACTTTTTAAAGTTTATTATTTGATTATTTCTATAAGTACCTAAGGTTAATAAAAATATTGCGTACCTACCTTTATTTATGTAAGTCTTAGAAAAAATATTGATATGCTTGAAATAGCGTTTTAAATTTTTCCAATACATTTTTGAAAATAGTATTTTTTTTAATAATAATGATCAATAATTTTAGTGTAATGTTTAATATAGTTACGAGGTGATACGTCCTAATTACATTAATAACAGGTAATCAGTATATTTTTTCAATACTAGTTTTAATATTAAGTATATATTTAAAAAACTTTTTATTCATCATATTATATATTTTTACATCAACATTATTGTACCATTTATTGAATGTGATACAATCTTTAAAGAAAAAAAGTCTTCAATTATATTTAAAGCAAACAATATACTAATGTGATATATATCAAAATAATATTATATAACATCTTACCGCTTATCAGTTATTTGGTGTTCAATATTTATAATTATACAGATGCTCCATATTATTTTAAATAAATATTTTATTTCTATACAAGTACGGCACTAAAATTTTTTCCAGGGGGGAAGGGTAGAGTGAGGCTAATATTTTTTTTTACATAGGCTAAAGTTTTTTCAGCAATCATAGTTGTTTAAGTAAAAAATAAATATTTTCGTTTTATATAACATAACATAATATAGCTATTAGCTATAATAGTACAAACTCTTGAATAGTTAAAAATGTTTTAAGAATAATGTCAAATATTTTTCATGTACCTTTTACTCGTATGTAAGAAAATTTTTAATCACAGACCTTCAACAACTATATTTAACAACGATGTACAAAAATAACAATTTCTTTATTACTTTAATATTACATAGGTACCTTTGTGAATGAATGATTATGTTTTTTACTTACATTTCATAAATATAAATTAAAGTAATTGTGTTTAGTAATGAACAGACGAATTTTTTTGACTCAACTTTAATACAATGATTTGGGATACAATTGTTTGTTTATTTTCATCCAGTAATTAGTACTCAATAAAGGTAATGATAAAAAAAATAAAAGATTTTTTTCTTATTTTACAAATTTCAAAATATATTTATTAAAATTGTAATAAATGTTTTCCTTATTAGATAATACTATTAGATTAATCCATACTAAAAACACCAAAAATGTTGTTTGTTCAAACTTTTTTTAATTAATTCAATTATTATAATTTATAATAAATTCAATTTATAATGTTTTATGACTTTATTATATAATTTATATCGTACATATTTTTCAGTGGGAGGGCTGGCGAGGGGGCTGAACTGTTTTCTGGGGGGAGCTAGAGCCCCTTTGCCCCTCCTTGACACCATGCCTGTTACTATACTCGATTTATTGCGATGTTTTTTCTCGAATACTCTTCAGACTTTAACATAATATAGCCATAATACAGCAGGTACCTATATATTACGATCTCAACTAGTGAGATGTAGGCAATGGCGAATTACGTATTTTTTCGTCAAGGGGCAGTTTTTTTGCGCTCCTCCCCCCCACTACTTCTTAATTAGTCTGTATAAAATATTACAACTTTAACTGAATAGATCGACAAACTTTTGATGGATACTTTTTCTAAAGTAAACTTTTTTTTTAAATGACTATTGGCAACTTATAATCAACGATAGAAATATACGTTTATACATTTATATATAAAAAAAATATTGTATTATAAGTTATAACCTTATACTGGATGCATATTTTTCTAGCTTTTGTTGAAGCAAACTTGTCAATCACTTCATCAAACTCGATGGTTTTAACGAGCTCTGCTTCAATATGTTTTTCTTTTTGATAATCAATTGGTACAATACTCGTGTGTAATTGGATAAGTTTTTTACTTGTTCAGTATTAGTATTTAGTAGTATTGCGCTTTACTAATTTGTACACACATAAGTATATCCAATGCTGTATGTGATTCATGCTACACGGTACTCATATGACATGTTATATTTTGATCAATTTATCAATTATTTTGATACCACCTACCACAGCCAACATTTAACTTTACACTTTTTTTTACATCAGCCACAGACTAGTCTGTACACTTAAATTTTGTTTGAAAATAGTGTCAATCCATTGGTCCATTGAGCGCCCTTTTGACCTGGCGCGCTGACCCAGGTTGCCTCGTGTCTAGACTCTAGATCCACCACTGGAGATAGGTTTATTATTCAATTTATTATAAATTACTTATCATCTCTAAAATAGACGTATCATAATATTACTATAATATATAATATATTATATTGTGATGTAATATCACCGAAAAAATTTAAATGTTGATAAATGTATTAATGTATTAATGTATTTTTTTCTTTTATAGAGCTTTGTTTCTTAATATAATTATAACATTTATTTATTTTGCAACCGTCATCAAAACAAACAGTTTCAAAAACAAAAATGTTTATAATATTTACATAAGAATGATAAACTATTCCTGTAATATTAATAAAGGATTTATTTTCCATAAAGTTTTATTATATTTATATTACGTCAAATTTATATTATTTTTATATATTATTGTAGTAGTAGTATGTATAACTATGACATAGGCGTGCGCACGGGGGGTTCCGGGTGTGCCTGGGCACCCCCCGACATGTTATTGGAGCCCTAAAATTTAAGTCCTATAGCATTTATATGGGTCCGTATTTTAACTAATGTTACTAGAATAAAAATGATATATTTTCTAAAATATGTTGTAAAAAATTATGTTTTGGGATAAAAAAAATACTTACAACTTAATACAACTTAAAATATTATAAATTTGCGTGGTAAAACTTATTATGATTATAACAGCTAGATGTTATTATTTATTGACTACAAAAGTAAAATAAATAAAATATATTGCAATCATCTTAAAAATAGGTCCAACTATCTAATGAAATATTATATAACTTGGTACTAGTAATAATACTAATTAATATGTGATATAATTTAAGTACCTAATGTTTTTCAAGCATTATAATTTATTAAAATATGTACATGTCTTATTAAGAAAGGGCCCAAATTAAGAAAAGGGGCCGAACAAATTGTAGGCACCCCCCGAAATTCAGGTCTGCGCACGCCTATGAACTATGATACCTATAGTGCACGCGTACAGTACAACTACAAGTTACAACTGTATTATGATTAAACATTTACTTAGACTAATAAAAAAAAATAGTACATGATTTAAAATTTTTTTTAAATTGTATTTAATTATTGAGTTTTTTAAGAGTATTATTAATATTTAAGTTTTTTTAGTATTAATGTAAGTGTTTGTTTTTTTGATACGAATAATTTATTCAAATTATTTAGAATAAAATTCTAGAATTTAATTACTTGGGTCGGGCTAGATTCTATACTTACCTACATATACTTGTGTACTTAATACTATTTTGAACTGAGTTTGAACAATTGTCAAAATAAATGAAAATGATGTAGAGAAATATATATTTATTATCTATATAGTGTAACTTCAAGTTATTATATTAATATTATTTTTTTATATAATAATATTTATTTATTATTTTTTTATATAATAATATTTATTTATTATTATTTAATTTGATAATAAAAACAGATAAAAATATATTTAATATTAATAATTATTATTATTATATTAGTGCATATTTTGACAAATTTGATATAAGTATATCACATTTAATATATTTTTAGTGCATATAATAATTAATGGTTGTTCCTATCTAATATTTTCTTGTAGCCAAAGTCTATCATTATTTAATATCAGTGTAATATTTACTAATTATTGTACTAGATTTTAATTTAAGTCTGGTCAAATCGGACCTGGGTATAATAGTCAATATATGATACGAAAAAGCGTATAGGAAATACTACATGAGCTATTCATATATATTATAAGTTTAATAGCCAGAATGAGGAAGATTTCAAGGCTACTGTCTGTGGGGAGCCACTATCCCAAACAGGAATATATACATAATATGCTGTCGTGCATTTTTAATTTTTTATTGGTAATAAATTGTAATGACTTTTTATTTTGTTGGGAATTATTTTTTCAAGCAGATGTCTTTCTTTTTAATTTTTGAAAACTAACGATTTTTTATGATGGACTTATAATATGTGAATATGTTGTCGATAATACTAAGTTAATTTTACTTAGCAATGATATAAAATAATTTTTAATTTGTGATTCTTTTTTATCGTACATAGATTCGAACCAGCTATATCCTATATAGTGTATTCAGACAGGAGTTTTTTAATTTAAACTCATTCTACGAAAATAATTATTGTTTTTTTTTTTACTTACATATATATAATTAAAATTATTAATTAATATCTTAAATATATATACTGTGCACAAGGCCATTTCTTGAATTGTTTTATGATTGGGTGAGGGTGAGGCGAGTAGTGTCTAAAAAGTGTTATAATTATAGTCCATATGACCATATAAGACGTATAAATACAGAGTGGCCCATCAAGGCATCAAGCACCCCCTTTTGGCTTTTATCTTTATAAAATATAAATAATAATGCATTTATTTAAATTTAAATTTTTTATATTACCTATTAATTTTAATTAGAAACCATATAATTCTCATGCTAATATATGCTATGTTAATCGATGTTTACTAACAGCTCAATAAAGAGTGATCCACCGACCATACATAGTATTTATCCTCGTTTTTTTCCTTTAATAATATAGTAGGTATCTATTAAAATTCTGATTTCAAAATTTTAAATTCTGTTTAAAGATCATATTTTTTGAGGATTGTTATACCATTTAAGTAGTTTTCTGTAACTACTTTTATAGTGATATAATTTTTTTTTTTATTACCTACCTACCGGCTATCGGTTACCAACCTCATTGACTGTAAACAGTGTAAACTGTTAAGTGGATTATTCTGTTGTTATAAATATTAGTATTCATTTAAATCAAAATTTAATCGAATAGTTTCAAAGTTATAACGATTTTACATAAAATAAAAATAGACGCAACGACAATGTCTACAAATTAAAAAAAGCGGGTAAGTGAGTATCGCTTTGCTGTACATTAGGGGATGGGGTGAATTTCGGACTAATTATCTTTCAATTCTATTGATTTTAATTTATTTTATATTATACTTTCATAATTTATATTATTAATAAATAATCGACTTTTTATTTACAAAAAAAAAAAAAAAACAAAATCGAACTTTATTCAAACTCCCACATACCAATATGTTATGTATGCATATGTATAAATAATACCTACGTAGGTACTGTAGCATACACGTATGTGGCACGCAATCTACTCACATGGCCAGTTTAACGGGCGTTACTCAATATTAAAAACCGCAGTTGAATTTACTTGATATAAAATTCTACTTCCAGAAAAAAAATGTAGAATCATAGTTTGTTGAAAATTGTATCACCTGTAATTTTGTAAAGAACTATTTTTGCTATAATAATAATAATACTTTGAGAATTGAGAGCAGAGAAATACATAGGTAACAGGGACGTACGCAGAAAAAAGTTTTGGGGGGTGTTGAACTTTTTTTAATAAATATACAAAAAAAAATTATGAAAATTAGGTATACTTAAAATACTTTTTTTAAATACAAACATTGATATACCTATAACTAAATTAATATTAAAATTGAATAAAGTAAATAACTATGAAAAACCCAAGTATTTCGGGAGGTGTTTGAACACCCAAAACACTCCCCTGTGTACGACCCTGATAGGTAACTTCTACTGCTCCTACCCATAACTAACTATATCAAGAAAAACCATAAAATCAAACCGAAGCACACTCCCGAACGAAAAGTGATTCAATTTTTTTGATTAATCAGGATATTAAAACCTATATTTTTGTCAAGTTTCACGATTTATTTTATAATAAAAACTTCATTAACTGGGCTATCCGACTATAGGTATGAACTATAATATCAAAATATATGAACTATGAAAATATTAAAGGATAAAGGTAAGTACTGTATAAGTCTTGAACAACGATGTAGCTGAGCATTTGCGCTGTAGGTTAATTATTTTAAAGGGTTAATGTTAATGGCATGGCTTAAGACAAACCATGATCTAGATTCTAGAAAAATGTACATACTAGATAGTACATAGTGAACTCGTGAACGACGTGAACTATTGTCAAACGAATAAATGAAAATATTAAGCTTTAAGTTTGTGTCTGTGGATAGAAAATAAATTGCCCTTCAACACGATTAAAGTTCCAACGGTAAATATGGGCACGGCAACACTGCATTCATGCTATGAGTTACTCTATGACTAGTGTTTTGTACTCTATGGAGTAAATAGATAACCACCAATTATATAGCATTCATATTTTATTATATCAAAAGGTGATACACTGATTTAATAGTATTACTCTGAGGTATGAACACAAATTTATACAATTATTATTGTATAATGTATATGATATCTGTGAGTATGAGTTCTACCTATGTTTAACATAATATACTATAATATACACAATAATGAATAAACACTATGCTCGATGCTCCACTCATGACAAAATATGTTTTGTCATGGCTCCACTGACTACTGACTACCAGGTACCAGTTATTTATTTACTCATCATAATCATAAATGACATAAATTATTAAATTCTAAAATTTGTACAAATCTTCAATTACAGTGGAAATTATTTATTAAATTAAACATTAAAATATAAACAGCATAGAAAGTTTTGAAAAATAGTAAAAAAAGGATCTTAAATGTTAAAAGTAACAATAATATATGTACTATAGATTGAAGTATTCGGTAAGTTAAATATTTTCTGTTATTATTTGACTTTTCGTTGGTACTTTTGTATCAATAACCATACTTAATTATTATTAAATACTAATACTAATTAATTTTTATTTTATAATATAAACATTAAATTACAGTTCACAGTAGACTCGTTAGTCCAGACTTAAAAGGACTGGGATTAAATAAAATAGTTTTTAAATGTTTTCAAAACAAATTTTCGATAATATATAGAATTATTAAATTATTGTTTTTATCATATAAATTAGGTATAAATAGTCATCTACCTACATAGTTTGTTAAAAACTTGTAAAGATGGAGTTTCAGAATTTAAAATATGTATAAATATTACATTTTTTTCTTTTTGTTTATCGATTTGATGACCAAGATTTTACTGTACAACTTTTTGTAACAAAAAGTAATTATTTGGTCAAAAGATAATCATTTATCACCAATAAATTGTATTAATATATTTTAGAATCTTTACTTCAGTTCAACAGATACTGATTGTATGCAATTTATTACTGTATGTCTATATCTATTTATCAAAATTTTTTAGTAGATACAATTAAAAATTTAAAAAAAATTTGATTTCAACTAAATACATAACAATTCTGCTTGAAAATCAAAATTTGAATGACATTTGTAGACTATGTAGTAAAAAATGGTTGATGACTATTTGTATATTATACGTGAATCATTTAAGAATTGTTGTGATATATTTTTCTACCTATATGTTTATAAGTTAAAACCTAGTAGCATTGATTTTATATTTTTATTATTATAATCTATTCAGTTCATTTTGATCAACATTATCATAATGGCCGAACAGATTATAATTATGGTACAAAATATAACTTATTAATAATTTGTATCATTTGAAAAGATCAATCATATGCATTTCTCTTAACCTTAACTTTCATAAAGATTCTACTGCTAGACCAAAATGAATATAAAAATAGGTGATTTTTGTAATAATTGTTGAGTCATTTATTTTTAAATTTTTAATGCTGGCATCAAACTTAGTTGATAATAACAAATAAGTAATTTATTGATGATCTAGTAGAATAACGTTTTTAAAAATTTAATATAAACAATTTAGAAAAGTCAAAATATTTTATCAAAACATTTAAAACTTAATTAAAAAATATTTCACGTGGTATAACAATAATTTCTTGTTAAATTTTTTAGATTTTTTTAACACATTTTTATTTGAAATTAACTATTGATTCTATTTTTATTTTATTTTTTAATAGTTCTATTGATTTCCATTTTATCATAATATTTTTACAATGATTTTTCAATGATAACCTAATCTTTTACTAACATTTTCATCACGATAAAAATATTTCTTGAGAGCAGAACATTGTTTTGTATACATCCATTAATTTTAATGTATATATTTATTTTAATCGTATTTTTATAAATATGAATATATATATATATATATATATATATATTCACAACCAACCTTTTTAAATATAAATTTTTATTTTTATCAATGTATGATATTATATTTGTAACTAAATTTAACACTCATAAGTAATAATATATCTTTTTATTTTAGGTATTTTTTGAACAATAAGATCCTCGGAACTATTATTTTGAAATTAAAAAAAATGTTGACTTTAAATTCTAAGTCTCCAAGTGTTGAAAAAAAAATAACTCCTGTTATTGAAAAAAATGATATTGTTACTGTATCTACTTCAGACAAAAAAAAAGTGACTCCGTCAAAGATTAAGAAGACAAATGATGGTGGCAGAAAATCTGGACCTAAATCAAGTAATTTATGTTAAATTTTAAAATAAAATATTAAAAAATATTCTCTCCATACCCTTACACCATTTCTTAACTTATAAAATTCATCCATTTTTCTGGACTACATTATAATATATCTTAAACTATAAATGTTAGTATTTATTTCAATTTCATTCTTTATATTGTACTTTTCTATTTTAAACTATCATAATATTATATGTGGTTATAATTTATTATACTTTATATTCATGTACTTATTTTAATAGAATTAAAATAATCTATGTTGGTTATACACATGAAATTAAAATTATTTTTTTAGAAACATGTGCACAACAGTTAAAAATTGAAAAAACAACTTCAAATCTATCAAAAAAAATTGAGATAAATTCAGAACAAGCAGAAAATAACAATGTTGATATAACTGATACTATTGAAGTAGAATCAAAGAAAATTAGTGTTACTACAAAAGATAATAATGAAGACAAAATAGTTCTTTCTCTGATAAATTCGTCACATACTGATAATAATATAGTAAAAATGGAAAGTAATAAAATTAAACAAACTACAAACTTAGCTAACTTTGATAATAGTACAAAAATTGAAATTATTGAAAAAAGTAATATAATACACAACCATTTAGATGAAGAAAAAAATAAAAATACTATAGTTAGAGTAAAAGAAGTTATTCCAGAACCCAGAGAAGAAGAAGATAATATACAAAATGAAGAATTGGATCATGAAATATATGAAGAATTGGACCATGAATTCGATGAACTAGAAATATTTGAGGCGTTTGGCCTTAACACAGTAGGTTTAATAATTTATCAGAGCTTGCGCTGTAGAATTTATAAAATTACGAAATAAGTGGTTTAAAAACATTTATTGCAGCTAATAATCTAAAAATTAATTTTACACTATAATATTATATTTTTTCTAAAAATTTACTATTATCTTTTTTATTTTAATTATTTTATTTTCAACTTCTGCTTTAAAATCTTTTATTAAATATCTCTAAAAACTTGTGTATTAAACTAAGTGTGTATTTATAATTCTTCATATGATAGAACTACTCATCAGCACTAGCTCTCTTAAAATTATTCGATTAAACTGTTATTGACTATTTGATTTTTACTTGATTTAGGTAAAATCATCAATTCAAGAACATAATAAAGATGACAATAATGAAGACTCTATTAACTTGACAATTGGAGAAGATGATATTAAATTATTTGCTGATGAGGTAAATCAATATTTAATTTTATTAATGAAGTGTAGTGTACACATTTTGTATTTTTATTAACATATTTAATTGTTTAAATAGTTATTTAATATTTAGTTATATAAAAAAAATAAAATAATATAGATGATATGACTTATTTAAGTTTAGAAATAAGGTTACATTTTAAAAGTAGACTAATACTGAATTTTTGTTCTTAATCTATAACAATAAAATAAATTTGTACTTAAAATGTATGTAATGTAGTCTTTTATAATGTTTTTCTACCGCTTTATTACTTACATTCATCTTATTATTTTTACATATTCGAAATAAAATAATATTATGTTTTAAGTTTAAAAGATATATTTTTATGTATCATGTATCAACATATAGTAATTCAATCAGTGTTTTTTTTTTCAGGAAGATACAAACATTGAAAAAGAGGGTAATAATTAATAAATTTAATTACTAAACTAAGAGTTTATAATTTTACTAATCTGTCGTCAAAAACTAAAAATATGCACAGTATTGTTGTTAACTTTTTTTTTTTAAGGAGTAATCAAGTAAGGTATTATTGTATTGAATATTAATAATGCATAAATTTTGTTTAATTTATATGCATAATAATGTTAATTACATTGTAGTTGTTAGCAATACCATTTTGGTATTTGTCTTTTTTTTTTAATTTATGAATATATTGTTGTATATATATGATGCAAATATTGTACAATGAAAACTTGAAGAAAAATGTCTCAAGAAATAACTGATTTTATCAAATTGTTGATAAAGTTTCAACTAAAAGAAAGCAGAAAACCATTGAAGAAATGTTCACAAAGATCCAGTTCTGGACAACTGTCACAATTTTGACACAATATTTAATACTCAGTAGAGAAAGTTTCCTTCTTTAAATTATAATATAATATTTCTAAGTTATTTATGACTAAACAATATAATTATTAAATAAAGAAATACTGACATCCACAAGAAAAAAATTAGTAATAATAGCATTACTTAATTTTCTAATTTAATTGCTTAATTAACATTTAATTTAATTATATTTAGCGCAAATGTACAGAAAATGTGGGTGAATCTTATTTACATTTTTCTTAGCAAAATTAATATGAAATCAATATTATTTATAGTTCATTAATTAAATTTTAAATTCGTGCCCTTACCCTTCACATTGTTTTATCATATTGATATTATCTAGTGTTTTATATAATTATTTTACATTTGTTATTTATCTATCAAACATATTTAAAATATAGGTTCAAATTATGTTTAATATATTTATTTTTAATACCATGGGTATTTTATGATTATGTATATTTCATTTGTGTGACGCAATATAGACGAAGTGATTGGGAACCAAACCAAAGAAGAAACATCATCAATCAAACAACATGAATCTTGCCATCCAGTTACTAATAGCAGATCGTCAACTGGATTGGTCAAAAGCCGCCGCAGTGCAACTGAGAAGCGATCATCTGTTGGGGATAAACTACACAGTATCCACAAAGAAGACAAGGACATCAGCATTACAAAACCCATCATCAATGTCAGTGTGCCCAAAGATGAGAAGAAAGAAGTGGAGAAACAAGTTAAAGATAAAGTGGAAGCTGGCAATAAGCAGAGGTTTGTTTTGAACATGGTCCTGACAACTGATTCTTTATCCTTTCATTGGAATATCGCGCCAAGGATCTGATATATGACTGCCAATTAAAAGTTTTTTTTAAAAAAACTATATTTTCATACCTTTTTTAGAACTGCTAAGTTTGAACAAATATCCCAATTCAATTACTGTTATTGGATGAATATGTTATATATATGTGAACAAATTATCTAGTAAATAATAATTTGCAATTACCAACATGCATGTTTGTGCTGATGAAGATTATAAGTTTTTAATTTATGTGAATTAGGATTTTTGAATTTTGAGTAGTAAATTGTGTTGAAATATATTATATATATGCATATATATATATATATATTATATTTTAATTAAAACAGATTTATGTACCAATATTTTAAATTCTTAGGCTATTTTAAATAAATTAAATTTTTTATGAGTTGAGTTGTGAAGTATTGTGTAATCAATTTAGTATTTCATAATATAAATTTTTAATAAATAAAAGATAAAGATATATTTTATAGTTATTATAAAACTTTTTCTTTGAATTTTAATATTCAAATTTAGATTTCACATAAAATAATTTATAATATTTAAAACAAATCATTTACAATTGACTTAGATAATTAGTGTTATTTGTTAATAGAATTAAATTTGTGTATCATAAACTATTACTGTGTTTTTGGGATAGATTGCTTACATTCAACGGTATAGCTACAAAAGGAGCAAAACAAGCAGTTGTTTCAGTGCATAAATATTTTTTGATGGTTCACAGTACTGTTTTAGTGACAATAGTATTAATTCTATTATTTTAGGGAAGAAAAAAATATTTTGCTTCTGGGCGTTTTTAATGATTTTATGTGTAGCTACTCCACTTTATAGATAGCTAAGTGTTTAGCAATATGTATTATTATTTTGTACAATTTATAGTACTGTGTTCAGAGTTTTTTTTCATATTATTGTTTTACTATGATTTATAATTAATTGAAAAATTTCAAACTCGTATGACTTATTTTTAAAATATATATATGATCAAAAAATTCTTTATTCAAAAATAATTGATATACTCTGCTACATATTCATAAATTTGCTCTAATATTCACTATTTATTAACTAGTAAGAATCCAGTACAGAGATTCATAATATTACCCATGTATAAGACAACACAATATGTAAGTACGACTTCCTCCTAAATAACTGTATAATTCTGAATTAAGTAATATAAATTGCACAAATTAACTTTGCAGTTTAGCTTAGAAAAACTATTTTGATTTCACAATACTATACTTAATATACATTAGTTAAATTCACAGCACACTTATTTATGTTCAAAAAAATGCTTTATCTTTATTATTTATAAAAAAAAATAACTCTGATAAAAAATTGGTACATACATAGGGTAAATTTAAAATAATTCATAATTTTAGAAAAATTTAGTTAAGTTAATAAATTTAATTTTTAAGAATTATTAACTTAAAATTTGCTTCCAATGATGTGAGTTGTTGCTTTTTGGTCAAGCATCTATCTTAGTTTAGTCTATATCAAAATTGCATGATGATACATAATTAATTTATACATTAATATTTGTATAAATACATATTAAATACAATTTGAATTTTTAAATACCTAATGTACAATACAATATTTAAGTTAGTAATCACAAACATATTTATTGAAATATTGTATAGTGCTTATGAATAATGATGATCATTTCAAGTATAGATCGATATTTCCTGAAGAGAGATGTCAATTAATAATACAAATTTACATAGTGTAATTACAAGTATAATACTTGTGAAGAGATTTTTAATTTTTCAATATGGACCATAAGAAAACAAGTCAATAAGTAAAAGATAATGCATTTGAAATTGAATGAAATATCAGTTTATTAATGTATATTTTTAATAAAAATATATTGACATTGTACTTAAAGTACATAAAATATATACAAAATATGTATTATTGATATTATATGAAGTAAAGATGATATTGATTATTGAAATAATTGTGTAATGTATTGTACTAAAATTGAGATTTGCAAGAAAATATTATCTGATGGCAGTTAATAAAAATCAGTTAAAGATGAATTAAAAATTGGTTTTATAATAGTACGATAGTTAAGTCATCAATATCTGAGAAATTAGACACATAGAAGAGTTGTCAATTTTGATTAATATGTATAATCTATATACAGATAATAGTCATATACACAAAAAAAAAACACTTCTCTCAAAATCAAACATAATATTTTCTTTTCAAGTGACTTAAGTGTTGAATGTGTTTCTCCCCGTAATTAAGTATAAAATACTGTGAATAATTTTTAAAATATTATTAATTGTGTATGATGATGACGACGATTAGATAATTAAATACAATGTGACTTAGACATAGAAAATACATTATGTCTAAGTATGTATATAATAACTGGTAAATTATATTAATAAATCACTTTTGTTTAAGTAAAAACAGGAAACAAGTAATAATTTAATATATACTTTTTATGTGTGAAAAAAATGTATGTTTAATCAAAATTATAAATAAACATTTTTAAATACATTTTTCTATTTGATTTTTTCAGTAATAATAACTCAAAGGTTCAACAGATATCAAATGATGCATGTAAGTTTTAAATTTGTAATTATTTTAAAAGTTAACATTATTCTTTTTAAATTATAAGTGGATAATACATCTTCAATAATTTGCTTTTCAAAATTTATTTTAGCAAAAAAAAACAATTCATCTTTGGTTCGCAACATTTGGGTTAGTGGTTTGTCATCAATTACTAAGGCCACTGATTTAAAACAACTTTTTTCAAAATATGGAAAGGTAACATTGCTGATATTAAATATAATTTTTAATTAGGTATAATATGTCTAATCCTGTTTGCTTAAATTTTATAAATAATAGTTTTATCGGAGGCTAATTATTTATATTATTTCACCAACTAATGCTCTATGTGTTATTAATAGTATCAAATACATAAAAAAATACGGCCCTTTACCCTTCACCCCCCTAATATCTGCCACTGTTTGTTACTCATTAATTTTTTCATTTTGTGTAAATGCTATTTTAGAGAGTTTAAGTTAACTTGTATTTTTGTATCAAACTCATGAAATTGTAATTTATGTTTTATTTGATTAAAAGATTTATATTTTTGATATATTTTGAATATAGTAAAATCTCCGTTTATGGACATCTCTTAATCGTATTCTATTATGAAATGTGTTTATAATGAACACTCACAAGATCATAAAAAGTTCTGCTGATTAGAGGTGTCCATTAACCAAATCTCACTGTACAAAAGTTTAATCATTCAATTATTTTCTTTAGTTTAATCACTAACTGAATATTTAATCATAATTTTTTTTTTGTAGGTGGTTGGTGCAAAAGTTGTGACAAATGCCAAAACTCCAGGAGCTCGTTGTTATGGTTTTGTTACATTATCTTCAGCTGAAGATGCTAATCGTAGTATTGAAAATTTACATCATACTGAACTTCACGGACGTGTTATTAGTGTTGAACGTGTTTGTATTTACAATTTGTTTTCTGATAAATCTTAAATAGTTCAGTATGCAATAAATGTAATTTATAATCTTTAATAGGCTAAACGTGATAATGGGTATCAAATAACTGCAAAAAGTTCTGATTCATCTAAAGTAAATGAAAATCTTGAAAATGATCAAAAAACAAAAAAAAATGAGGAAATAAAAGATAAACCAGAAGAAAAAAGAGAAAAGAGACCTGAAATTACAATTAATGATGTTAAAAAACCAGACTTGTCAACCTCTAAGCGTTGTTAGTATTCTTGATTTTTTTGTTTTGATGATGATTTTGTTTCTATTAATCTAGATAATATTTTTATACTTTCATTTAGCATTAAAAGATCAACATCAAGATCCAAAACGCTCTAAAATTGTGATTGAAAGTGATGAACGAAGAAAAGACAGAAGCATCAAAAGTAAAAGCAATGAACGTGATAAAGAAAGACTTAGAGAATTAGAACGAGAGAAAGAACATTTAGAAAGAGAGAAAAGGAAACAACAAGAGATATTAAACTTAACAAAAATGAAAGTAAGCTAATTCTTTTTATAAACAATTTTTTTTTAAGTATAATAACAATAAACAATTAGTAACAAAACATATTAATCTTTTATGGTGCACTATTTATTTTATTTTTTATTTTTTCCTAACTAAGACTGAACGTGAAAAACAAAAGCAAAGAGAACATGAGAGAGCATTGAGAGAAGAAGAACGTAGGAGACGCATAGAAAAAGACCGCCAATTAGAAATTGAAAGAAAACAAAAAGAAGAAGCAATTCGTCTAGAAAAGTTAGTATTTTAAATATTTAAAAAAAAATTAATACCTATGATATAATAATTTATTTTATTTATTTTATTAGAGAAAGACAGAAACTTCGAATTGAACGTGAACGAATCGAAAAAGAAAAATCTGAACTATTACGTTTAGAACGTGAAAATCAACGTTTAGAACGAGAAAGACTACAAAGAGAAAAAGAAGAGTTACGTAGAGCACAAGAAAAACTTGAGGAAACAAAACGTCAAGCATTACTCAAACGTGCTGCTATTCCCCCATCTTCTCCAATTTCTATTAAAAGACATTCTTCATCAAATTCATCTCGATATGATGAAAGGTATATAAATACGTAATACATATTTTCTAAATGTATATGTAATATAACTTGATTATCGATCTATCGTTATCATCTATTTATAATTTCATTTATCTACAGAAAAGAACCAATTCGTAATTCTCGTATCCAGTCAAATTCAGACTATATGAACCAACCACCTCCGCCTCCTAATATAACATCATCTAGACATCGCTATGAACAACGCTCATCAGATTCCCGTCGTATAAGGTCACCTCCACCACCTGCATCTAGACCCAAAGACTCTACTGTGAATATCAGGTAATATTTTAAATTAACATAAGAAAATAGATTTATTTCAAAATTCTTATTTTCATTACTGTAATAAATGATTATAGTTCATAAGAATTTTGTAAAGTAATATTCAGCCACTTGACAGCTAGATTTTTCAATAATAATTATCTTGGTTTGTACAGGCAATAATACTATTTTGAATAAAGTGAAATGTTTGTTGTGAATTTGTTTATGTTTGTACAGGTTTAAGAAACAATTAAATGATGAAAGCTTTTTCATTTATTTTTTTTTGTAAATTTAATAAATTATTAAAAATATTTATTGCTATCTAATGATAGATACGGTGCTCAACTAGTAACAGATCATCATTATAGAAGTCGTGATGATCGATCAGACCGAAGAGATGATTCTCGTAGGAAAGATTCAAGTAGTGGAAGTAGTAACAGACATGCTCATACATCATATGATTCAAACAAAAGTTGTAAGTATTTAAATCAATTAATAATATATTTATTTTTTTATTAACACTTTTTATTTCAGCCTATGGAATGTCCCGCAACAGTGAAAGTAGTGCCTGGTCATCAGTTCCAGTTAAGAGTACTTATGGTACACTTGGCGCAAGCTCCGGAACAAATAATATGGTAGTAAACTTGAGACCAGATCCGTGGGCACATTCTACTTTTCGAGACGTGGATTCAAATATTTGGCAACGTCCAACTCAACCTCTACCTGAGAAGTATGTTTTTAATTGTTAAACTATTCGTGTATAGAGTAGTTCTCATAAAACTTTATTATTGTATTTGTTGTGTGTGCAGGTGGAACAGTACATCAAGCAATCCTTCATCTATTTCAATAAGCGGACGTAGTTCTAGTAGTAATGCTTTGTATAGTAATAATCATGAAGGTTTATCAAACATAGTTAATTCTATGTCATCAAACTACAGTGATAGTAGATTTGACAGTTACAAGATGAGTGGCATGTCACGCAAATATTAAACTGTCAAATACTTAACAGTTAAACATAGCATAAAATTGTCTTTGTGCTATTCAATATTTTTTCTAACAATTGTCGAAGGAATATGTTCCTTAAATTGTTCTATTTTTATTTTTTGATTGAAGTTATTATAAAAATGATTTGATTTTTAGTTGAATGTAATTTAAGGATATTTTATTATGTAAATTATAGTTATTTACTTCTCATGTATACAATTTCTCAAATCCTCTATTACACATTATGTTTAAATATCAAAAATAATAGATTTACTTTCTCATTCATATTATTATTTGACTTTTTTCATCTGTCTGGAAAATGTTTATATTGCAACTGACAAATAATTATTAAATTGTCTAACTCTATGAAATGTTGTCTTTTTGTAAAAAAATCATTATATATGTAAAATCTTAATTTAATTTTGTTCACTTTAAATGATAATGCCTCAAAGTATTTTTATATTATTTTAAACAATTGGTCTTAAATAAATACGGGTACTCATGGATCTTTGAATAAATAAGTCTTCTTTTTTGTAAGTTACATTACCTATATTCTAAATATACTACAAAATGTACATTTTAAATTTTCCAATTAAGATATAATGTAATTATTATTATGAAATTGCAACGAATATATATATATGTATATACAGTTGAGTCTCAATAATTCAGAGTCGAAGGGAGATACAAATTTGCTTCATGATATCTAACCCAAATTTATATTTCTTGGGGAATAAAAAAAACATTGAGTTGTCAATTTTTTCGAGATATCGCGACTCAATCGTACATATTAGGGTTGTTTTTAAAATTTAATTATTATTTTTCTTTATGATTTATTATTTAATTTGTTAACACCCATTAAAGGAGTTAAGTCTAAATTATTTTGTAGTTTATATTATATATACTACAGTTATCTAATATAGTAGATCACAGTAATAGTACGGAAAATCCTTATTCCTTAGTTAAATTGACAAATAATTTACATGAATCTTAAACTGATAATTTATGATAATTTTATACCTTTGATAAATGAACGAGTTTATTTTTTAGCTCCAAATAAAATAAAAATTCTTATTCAACCATCAATGGTTTTAGATTCTGAGCGGAGTGATGAATGTATTGATTTTACAATGATGTGTGTTTTTTTTTTTTTTGTGTGTGTACAGCATAACTAGTCGAAATAGTGCTTCAATTTCAAACTTCGGGGGTGGTTTCCGATGGCAAAGTGGATATCCTTGGTGCATTATAGAGGTTAAAAGTAAACATTTTCCAACAGTTTTCAAAAAAATCGAGAAAAACAAAAAAAAAATGACAGAAAAACGGGAATTTTTACGCAAAAACAGTTTTCGACCAAATCGATTTTTTTATATGGTTGTAATTCAAAAACTAATCGCTGTAAATTCTTTAAATTTTCAGAAAATGTTTATGTTAGTGTTCTCTATACACTGTTAAATTTTCAAAGTATTTTGACTTTTTTTGAGTTATTTATAGACAATTGAAATTTTTAATTTTTTTAGTATTTTTTTTTTAAAATAACGATAAAAATTTTTTGGCTGGCCATAAAACCTTGAAAATATAATACAAGGTTTCTTATGAATTGTTCTTAAAGTCATAAAAAAAAAATCCGAAATCGTTGATCACAATTTTTTTTTATAAGTGCTTAAAGTTCGAATTTATACGAAATATGTCAAAATTGCGAAAATTTGCAAGTAATTTTGTGGTTGAAAAATCGTAAAAATTTTTTCTTTTATAACTAAGTTTTGAAAATTTGTTACAAGTTCTCCATACATTTTTCTTCAAATATCTGTAAAAAAAACTCTACCGGATTAAGACAAAAATTTTTTATGAATGTTTGAAATTTAAATTTTTACAAAACCGCATTAAATAACGGTTTAGCCTCGAACGATTTTTTATATTTGTTGTTATTCAAATAGTATAAGTCGTAAATACTTGAAAAATTTATCAGTTATTTAAATCGCCATTTTCTTTACGTGATTTGATTTTCAAAATATTTTGACTTTTTTTGAGCTATTTATAGACAATTGAAATTTTCAATTTTTTTTAATTTTTTTTTTATAAATGTTGATAAAAAAAATTTAGCTGGGACAAATTACTTGAAAATTTAATTGAAGGGTCCACATAACTTGTTCTAACTCTCATTCAAAAATTATAAAAATACATAGGCACATTTATTTTTTATTAGCATTTGAAGTTCAAATATTGACAAAAATTCGTCAAAATCATGAATATTTTTAACTATTTGGTAGTTAAAAATTTATAAATATTTTACTATCAAAAGCTAAGAATTGAAAATTTAATACTATGTTGTCCATAAGTTAAGCTTAGAATCATTATAAAAAAGTTTGATGATTATACAATTTAAACAATTTTACGAGTGTTTAAAGTTTTAATTTTAATTTGAAATCAAAAATACACGTGTAAAATAACGTTTTACTACGAAATAATTTTCAACTTTTGTTATTTTTAAAAAATTACTAAACGTAAAATCTTGAAACTTGTTTCAAAATAGAATATATGACAATATTTAAATATAATATATCCTAGACTGACAAATCATCTCCATTCTTCGTATACAATGATAGGTACCTATCATTGCATTCAAATTTAACATACCCTAGTCCGAGGTCCACCCCACCTCCTAATGTACAGCTGAGCGATACTCACTTACCTGCTTTTTTTTTATTTATATATACATTTATACTTTATAGAAATAGCAATATTTGTTAAATGAAAAAAAATATTCATAATCATTAATTAATTAGCGTTACAAGTTATAAAGGATATATAATATTAATTATTGGCTATAGTTTTTTTTCATTTATTCATTATTTACAACATAAATAATTATTATATAATAATAGACTATAAAGTAATTTTGCCCTATTTTAGAAGAACTAATTTCTCAAATAGTTCATCACCTAGTCTGTGACATTTAACGGTCGTTACATTAAAATCATTAGATCCAGTAAAAAAAAAATTCCTTTCTTTTTCTTTGAAAAAAAGAATTTGTTCATTTTTGTGTTCTTTTTATAAAAATTAATTTGTTCCAGGAATCCGTTCCTTTTAGAACTCGTTCCTCGCAAACACTGGTTTTAATATGTTGCATGTGTATTACATACCATATAGTTTCATAGTTTGTTACTAAATAATATTGTTCGTGGTTCACAAAAACAATGCATTAAATATTACAAAAATATAAATACTACACAATATTTAACAATAAATTAAAAATTGTAATTGTTTAATACAAAATTTAAAAATAATACAACGAGTGGTTTTAAGTTTTTACTGTAAACTAATATATTTTAATTCTTGTGAAATATGAAATTAAATAATTTAAATTATATTATACAATGTTGAAAGTGATGAAGTATTATTAATTCTATAATAGTTAAAAATTAAGTATATATATAGGTATATATTATACATGTGTCTTAATGATTAAATATTTGGTTATATGAAACTATTTTTATATGCAAAATTGACTAGTAACAAAGTAACACTCGCTGAACTCTTAGGATATATTTTCAGTTCTTATAATTTATACATCACAATTGCAATTCAACTTGAATAAATATTTTTTTATAATGGAATATGTTGTTGCATGAAAACTTTTGGGAGATCTGGTCCATAATAAAGTTTTGTATTATTTCCTAATGATTCTATGCGTTTAAATTCTAAATATTCTTTAGTTAGTAATAACTTGTTAGAATCGGCTTGCATTTTAATACGGTAGAATTCGGCATCTGCTGCACTCTTTTCTTTATCCAAATGAATTGTATCTAAATTGACATATAAATAAATATATATTAGAATTTATGTACCTCCAAACAAATAGTTTAGATATTTATACCTTCTATAACAGATATTTGTTTTATAGATTCTTTTTCCATAATTTTCTGTTCAAATTCAATTTTTGATACTTGTGCTTGTTTTTCAGCTTCTATAATAGCACGTTTACGTTCTGTTTCTGCTTCTTTTTCAATGACTTTTTGTCTTTGTTCAGCAATGAGTAATTTAGTTTTTTCTGCTTCCCTGGAATAAACAATTATGTTTAAGTTAAAAGTTAAAATAGTAATTACAATGTTTAAAGTTTATTTCATTACATGATTTCATAGTTTTTGCGTATGGTCTCAGGTATTTTAGGTTTAGTGACACGTACAGCATGTACTTTGAGTCCAGGAGCCATTTCTATTAAATCTTTTTGCAATGCCACTTTAAGATTTTCATCAATTTGATCAAATAGATCTATGTATACCTATAAAAAAAATGTATTGTGATTTTAAGAATTATTCTATAGTATTTATGTAAATAATATAATAATATAAATCAACATTTACTTCATGTAAATTATGAACACTACAGAACTGATTAAGTTCATGATGTACTTTATTGAATATTAATGTTTTGTCGTAATCTGCAGTATAATTCTTAACAATATCATAAACTAAAAAAAATAATAATGGTTTTAAGAAAGATTAAAAATAAGTTTATATTTGTTTAAAAATTGTTATTTTTAATAAACAATTAACATTGTATATTATCAAATTATTTTATAACATTAGTTATTGTAGTGTCTAATCATTTTTAAGTTAGAATAAAACGAAGCAGTGATACTATCTATAGTGAATGTATACTAACATCATATATAACCAATAGGTCAATACTGCGGGTCTGTGTAGTATCCTAACAAAATAGTTTGTTTATATGATTTTGAAATTTAGGTGAAATTTGATAGTAATATAAAGTAAAGTATTGAATCTAATTACAAAATTTGATTCAGCATAATTTAAACACTTTTTTCAGCAAATAGATTCTGTCTTTCTATATTTATATTAGACATATAAAACTGGATCTACAGTCATAGCATATTATAATAAATAAAATTTAAATAGATATACTTTACCACTATCAGCATTTAAAATATTGACCACTTCAATTCGATCAAAATAAATCATCACGCCACCACTTGTGCCACAAGGAACATTTTTTACTTCATCTGTTTGAAGTGTAACCTAAAATATAAAAAAAAACATATAAGTTTATATATACTAACATATTTATTTAAAACCATATAAAAATGACTTTTACCTGTACAGACCGAAAAGTTGTTAGGAAGGGCATCATGATGTGGTATCCAGGATAACTAATTTGGGATAGTAATGCTCCACCCTACAAACAAAAAGTACACATACATTTGATGAATATATAAACAAAGTAACTAAATCACTAAGATATATTTACCCTGTAATAGACAGCCACGTGCCCTTCATCAACTCTATGTAAGCAAAAGTGAGTCAATGTAGCAGTCAGAAGTAACAGCAAAGGTAATGCATAAGATAAGTCTGCCATTTCTGGAATTACTATGTCGATATTTTACAATTTTGTATTAAATGAGAGAAGAGAAAAAGTTGTGGTAAAAAAAAAAATTAAAATTAAAACTTTACAGACACAATCACACCAAATAAAAACTTATTGAAGGGAAAACTTTTAATTACAATATATATAGAAAATAAGGAATTATTTTAGTGGTTTGAGAAAAAAATTAATATAATCTACGAAACAAAATTCATAATATTAAATCAAATACTACTGAGTACCGTCTACTTAGTACTTTGAAAGCATAGAATAAACAAATAACACCAGTGCATGTTTGCATTAGACATAATTACATAAATATTTAATTCGTTATTGTTACCTACTGTAAATTGTAATTTATTAAACATTAATAAAATTATCGAAAAAAACAATATTTAAAAAAATAATTTAGAAATATCAGATATTTTATTATTTTTTATTTAGATCAAAGTTACGTTTGCATTATCAACAATAACATTAACAACCTAAGAAATATTAATTCCATGACTCATAAAAATCTCTACTGATAAGTGATAACAAAACACCGCTTCAGCTTGTTCGCTTCTTCAACTCACAGGGGACAGTGGACACTGGACACAGGAATTTGTAATAAATAGATCTATTTTGTCATGATCATTAAGATTAAGACAGATAGTGATCTGTAGCATTTATAGTGTAAATTATTTATTTATCTGTATTTATAGTGATATAAATCAGTTTACTGTTGATCATGATGTTATATTATGACAATATTACAGTACTTTTATATTTAATAATGGTACCTACTACATAGTATACATATCTAGAAATAAGCAATTTATTATGTACCTATATCGATGATTTCATGTTAAATTTAATATCAATGCACCGTTCCTTGATCTTTAAAGCACTACTCTTTTAGTTCTATACTGCAGGTGTCTACTACTTACTTAGTACACATCACAGAATAGAAAAAAAGTTTTAATCTGTTTTGGCGGTTCTGAGTATTTACTAACAACGGTTTAAGATAAATACTAATTATTACATTTGTCATTTTACCACATTTTAATAATAATATTGGATTTTAAATATTGACCTCTTCAAACTTCAAAGTACAAACTATTATATCTTTTATAGATAATTTATCGTGTACTCATCCACAAAAAAAAAACACATCATTGTAAAATCAATACATTTATCGCATCATTAAAAATTGAAAATGACAATAAAATGGCACTAAATTAAGATTTTACTCGTCACAATGACAGTATTCAAAAGATTCTATTAAATAAAAATACTAATAATATATTGTATTATAGGTATTTAATACATGTATATAGTATATATTATATATATATTTATTTATTTGTACATAAGATGTTTAAAAAGCTTTGATTTCATTCTTTAAAGTGTGTAGTTAAACTTAAAATAAAAAAGTTTTATAAAAAATTTAGTTTTAAAATATTTAGATTAGACTATAAAGACCATAAAAGAAAAATTTCTTTTATCCATGATAACATTTTATTTTTAGGTTATGTAACAAACCCATTAAAAACAAACACATTTTTAAAACATTTTTGTGAAGTATGTAATTTTAATATTAATTATTGAATTTGTTAATAACTTTTGTCATCATGAGGGAAATCATCGGAGGTTTTTCAGAATCTGGAAGATATTATGCTGAAATTGGTGTTAATGGTAAGGTTAACGTTTGGGATACAAGTGCTGGTGATCTACGACATACATATTCACCAAGTGGCCATCTAAACTCTTCTGTCACCTGTATTACTTGGGTCCAAACAGATAATACTGACTTACTTTGTATTGGAACACAAAAGGGTTACGTAGAGTTTTATAATGTGGCCAGTGGAAGTATCCAATCGAAAGTCAATGTTCAATCAAAAGCTATCAAGAGCATATATTGCTTGGGTCAACATTTATACATAGGCTCTGATGATGGCTATGTTGTTAAGTTTGATTTGAAGACCAATAAACTAGAAGCAAAAATTAAAACTGGTAAAATGTGTGCAGTGGCTATGCTGCCTGATGGAAAGATGTTGACAGCATCCAGGGAAATTAAACTATGGAATTTTCCTTCAGGCGAATTGGTTCATAAGTTCACTGGTCATAAAAATGAAATTCGTTCATTACACATTATAGAAGCTGATAAATGTTATTTATTGAGTTCTGCTAGAGATCGTTTCATTAACATATGGTCTCTTAGTGACCTTAAACGAGATCCTTTAGCTTCATTAGTGGCCGAAGATAATATTTCTTCTGTATACGTACATAATATGCGCAACAACATCACTGTGACAGTAACAACAGAAAGTGGTACATTGCATGTGTTTGAACATGTACTTAATGGTTGTGTTGCACATCCACTTAAACCTCACGGAACCCTTCAAATAGCTGTTGACAATATTAAAGATGAAGAAACTGTACAAATGCCAATTATATGTAGTAAAATTTATGATTCTGTAGTGTATGTAGCCTATGGAACTAGGCCTTTTTTGGCATTTGAAAATATTAAATTAAAAAAATTAAACAAATGTACGTTTATTGCGAGACAAGACCCAAGAAAATCTAAATCAGTTGTAGGTAACCATATTATTAATCCAAATATTACAGACTCTAAATGTATTGAACTAAAAAATAGTAGATCATCAAATTTACCACTTGAAACAAGACTTCAAAATATGTCAGAAGAAATTGAAAATACAGTTCAAACCAAAGGTGAAAGTATTGTTCATTTGTTAATTCAGGGTCTTCGTAGCAATGATAAAAATCTTTTAGAGTCTGCTTTATTTGTTAAAGACGAACGCACAATTGACAATACTGTTTCACGTTTACCACTACAGTCCATTATCATGCTTGTACGTAAGCTAATACGCCTATCTCAAGACAGAACTCTGGTAAGTTCTGTAAGTGCTAAATGGTTATCTGCTGTATTACGTATACACTCTTCTCTGTTATTAGCAAATCCAGATGTCTTAGAAACATTTCTGCCATTAGAAAATGTGTTGAGTACAAGATTAAATAATTTTGAACAACTTGGATTATTAGAGTTTAAATTAAAAACTCTAGTAGACAGTCTGAACTTTGACAAAAGAGATAAAGAAAAAGAGCAAGATGCTCTTTTGGTATATAATGATTCTGATGATGAAGACAAAAGAACAACTGATGAAGAAGCTTTATTAACATACAACGAATCTAACAGTGAAGATCAAAGTACATCAGATGAAGAAGAAGCAATGGATATAGACTTGAATGGTGATGATCATCCTAGTATATTAAGGTGAACTATTTTAAATTACCTCCAAATGTTGTTCTGTATTGTATATTAATACAATTAATACCCATAAATTGTCATATAACAGAAATGTTATAATAATTTGTTATAAGAAATGTGACTAGAATAAAAATGTACTATTTAATGTATAAAACATTTTCATACGTCAAGTTGAATAAACATTTTGTAAAAATATATTTTTAATATTTTATTTTTAAAATTATTTATTTGTAACTATACGTTCTATATATGTTTATGGTTAATTGTTCAAATTATATTAAGTTGAAAACAAAACAAAAACGTGATCAGTGATAAATACTGTTCTAATATTTATTATTTTAAAAACTGAATGAAGTAATTTAAGGTTTTAAATGTAGTGTTGTTTTTAACACTATTCTATTCTTAAGTTATTAAAAATTATTTTGGAGAATTTTGGAATCTTATATGTTACAGCAATACTGGCTGTAAAAGTCTGGCCTTGGTGCCTTGCCTATGATAATGGTTAAACTAACTCATAATATACTATATATTTAGAGTTTGAGTTACTATCAGTCTTTAGTACCGATCACATACAACATTTCTAATTTAAAATCTTTTGTGAGGTAAATATCCATTTTTTATCTCTAACTATTGACTTAAAATTGTCCTTGGCCATCCTTTTACAAAGCTGGGCACTAACTAGTTAGAAAGTTAAAGTTAAGTTAGAAAGTTACTTAAAAAGTTAAAAATTTGGACAGTTTCATAAACTAACTTATGTTCTAACTTAATTAGTTTTATTACTAAAGTAACTTAACTTCAACTAGTTAAAAAAAATGACTAACTTGCCCAGCTTTGCCTTTTTATAATACATACTTACAATAATTATTGAAATCTTGTCATTCCTAGTGATCATCTAATATCATTGCCTATAATCTAAAAATAAAACGTGAACATTTTGCAATAGATACTAATATACTATTGACACAAGAAAAGAGTTGCATTAGAGGTACTTCTTAGATCCAAAGTTTTTAAATTCAAAATATATTTTTTTTTACCTTTGAATATTATTATTTTATTGATTATAAGTTATAGTAAAAATAAAAGTCTAAGGGTACCTAATATTGATTTATGATTATATGATAAAGAAAAGAATCTTAAGTCTGAAATATATAATAATAAACAACACATTTTTATTTTGTATAAAATACAATATTTTGATTCATTTTATTCTCTAAAGATTTATACCTAATTGTAAATTATAATAAATAAACCATTGGTCCGGTTGACTTCCTGTTTTTGTTTTTGATAATTCTCAACATTTTCCCTACAGTGAATGATTATTTGGTACCCACTTCATACATATAATTATCTATTTGATAAATTTTAATTTTTAAATGTACAAAATGAAAATGTCTATATTCTATTTTATGTGTTTATATATTTTAAATTTTAATGTCTTATACAACTTTTAACAGCTTTAACACTGAAATTTGAAAATTATTATTATAAGTTACTACAGTGTTCAGTGGCGTATTTTGGGGGGATGTCCACGGTGTCTGGACACCCCCCAAACCTGCAAAAAAAAAATTCAATGTCGATAAATTTTGAAGGAAATTTGGCAAACAATAATATGTGACTCGTTATGAACTAATTTAATATTATATAAATAAGTCATAAACTACTTAATTTGGAAGGAAAATAAATTTAGTTTTAAATAATGTACTTATTATCCTATTATATTTTTAATTATTTATAAAACTGTTATTCTTATAGCATCACTGGTGTCGAATGTAACAAACAAAATATAATACTGTAATAATTAGTAAATTATTGTGACCGATGATGGTAACTAATATTTATTAACTATTTTTGTCTATTAATATGTTTTAATAATATTATATTATATTTGCTTTTAAATTAAAATCATGTTTACAGTAGGTATTTTACACCTGTATGATTTAAATTACATACAAATTACTAGTTTTAATTAATTAAATAAAAAATGTTTCATAACAATATTTGAATATTTGATGAGTATATATTATGAGCTTTGTGGTAGTAGATGTAAAACAAAAATATTGCAACCAATTAACAAATAAGTATATACCTATATTATTTGGACACCCCCCAAAAAAAACATATAAAATACGCCACTGACAGTGTTATAATTTCATCATAATTCATTAAAATATGTAAAAAAAAATGAAAAATTTGTTATAGACGTAGCGCGCTGCAGAAAAGTATGTGTCGTGTATATGCGTAAAAACATAAAATCATAAAATTAGGAAGGAGGGTGTAACTTCAGACTTCTTAAATAATGATTAACGCAAATTCGTTTTTACACCATAGTTCTTAACTTGTAAAAATATAGTTATATATGTATATAATTTATATTAAAAAAAAAAATTGGAAAATACCACGTGGAAGCTAAATTGCAATTAATTATAACAAAATTACATATGATTTAATTGTGATGCATTTGCAAAGGAAAAAAGTAGAAGAAAAAATATAATTTTGAAGTATAATAAATTTGTTAATTGTAAAAAAAAGTATTACGTGCAATTTAATTTTTATTACCTAATGTATCTTTTTTATTTTCTTGATTTTTAATCAAGTAAGTACCTATGGGCTATGGTAATTGCCCATGAAAAAAGTCTGAATTTTTAAAACTTCAAGAAGTTTTTTTAAATAGGAAAATGATAAAAGATGAAACTCAGTTGTAATGAGTAGGTGGAAAATTAAGCTACCTTTAGCTTTAACATATAATTTCAATGACAGAGATCCGAAATCACACCAAAGCGGTTTAGCGATTTGAATCAATAAAAACGTCGGCGTGAACAGTCCTAAATTTTTTAGGATTTTTTAATCCAAAACTATTATAACTAAAAATTTGATTGATAGCTCATTAAAAAAGGAATTATCAAATAAATCAAAATGTGAGATTAAAAATTTTCAAAAAAAATAATTAAATTTTTTACAGTTAAAAACATAGTTATTTTTTGCTAGATTTTCATTTAGCGTGGTAGATTGTCGAAACTGGAGAAAGGATTTTGTTGTTTGAGGTATTGTTAGATTCACATTGTCTAGGAGAAGTGTTGTGAAGATTTTCAGAATATTATAAAGTAGTGAATTAACTATGAAATATAAAGTTCTGAAAATCTTCAGTGTATACGTCTCCTAGTCCTACTCCTAGCTAATGTGAATCTAACAAGACACCAAACAACAAATTCCGCTCTCCGGTTTCAGAGATCTATCTCACTAAATGAATATAAAAATAAAATACATTATACATACATATTGCATACATACAATTAATAAATTTCTAAAAATTAAAAATCAAGAAAGTTTACATTTGGTGAGCGTTTTGTATAAGGTAAATAATAATATAACAAATTGTTAATTGTATATACAAATAATTTTAGGAGTGATGGGAAGGGAAAACAACAATTTTTTAATCATTTTTTTAGGAATCACGGAAAATAATCCACCAAAAAATATTTTAATTAAATGAGCTTTATATTTTAGTTGTTACTTGTGTTTTTTTTTTGTTTTATGAACTATTGAAAAGTGATTGACGAGTGATAACATTTTCACGTACCTACCCTATATCTACCTATCACGATTATTATAATATTCTATTCTTATAACTATTGAGCATTGACTATTGTTATGACTAGGGAACGAATTTAAATATTATAAAAAACAAGAAAAACGCCTTTAAAAATATGATTTAACGCACTCATAAGAGAATTTTTTTTAAATATATACTAAAAAAATTCTCTTAAAATTACTTTTAACATTGGAAAAATTTGTTTAATTACCTATATAAATTTTTATTCTTAGGTATTAATTAATTAATTAATATCATTTTCTGATTTTCATCATCTTCTAGTTCTCCTATCTTATTTTTACTCTGAAAATTATTTCTAAAAAATGAATATACAATTTAGGTAGATACGCTAATTAATTAATGATTATGAATATTTTTTTTCATTTAACAAATATTGCTATTTCTATAAAGTATAAATGTATATATAAATAAAAAAAAAAACGGGTAAGTGAGTATCGCTCTGCTGTACATTAGGGGGTGGGGTGGACCTCGGACTAGGGTATGTTAAATTTGAATGCAATGATAGGTATCATTGTATACGAAGAATGGAGATGATTTGTCAGTCTAGGATATATTATATTTAAATATTGTCATATATTCTATTTTGAAACAAATTCAAACATTTAAGTAAAGGTTTCAAGATCTTACGTTTAGTAATTTTTTAAAAATAACAAAAGTCGAAAATTATTTCGTAGTAAAACGTTATTTTACACGTGTATTTTTGATTTCAAATTAAAATTAAAACTTTAAACACTCGTAAAATTTTTTAAATTGAATAATCATCAAACTTTTTTATAATGATTCTAAGCTTAACTTATGGACAACATAGTATTAAATTTTCAATTCTTAGCTTTTGATAGTAAAATATTTATAAATTTTTAACTACCAAATAGTTAAAAATATTCATGATTTTGACGAATTTTTGTCAATATTTGAACTTCAAATGCTAATAAAAAATAAATGTGCCTATGTATTTTTATAATTTTTGAATGAGAGTTAGAACAAGTTATGTGGACCCTTCAATTAAATTTTCAAGTAATTTGTCCCAGCAAAATTTTTTTTATCAACATTTATAAAAAAAAAATAAAAAAAAATTGAAAATTTCAATTGTCTATAAATAGCTCAAAAAAAGTCAAAATATTTTGAAAATCAAATCACGTAAAGAAAATGGCGATTTAAATAACTGATAAATTTTTCAAGTATTTACGACTTATACTATTTGAATAACAACAAATATAAAAAAATCGTTCGAGGCTAAACCGTTATTTAATGCGGTTTTGTAAAAATTTAAATTTCAAACATTCATAAAAAAATGTTGTCTAAATCCGGTAGAGTTTTTTTTACAGATATTTGAAGAAAAATTTATGGAGAACCTTGTAACAAATTTTCAAAACTTAGATATAAAAGAAAAAAATTTTACGATTTTTCAACTACAAAATTACTTGCAAATTTTCAATTTTGACATATATTTCGTACAAATTCGAACTTTAAGCACTTATAAAAAAAAATTGTGACTAACGATTTTGGATTTTTTTTATCACTTTAAGAACAACTTATAAGTAACCTTGTATTAATTTTTCAAGATTTTCTGGCCAGTCAAAAAATTTTTATCGTTATTTAAAAAAAAAATACTTAGAAAAATTTAAAATTTCAATTGTCTATAAGTAGCTTAAAAATGGTCAAAATATTTTGAAAATTTAATTGTAAAGAGATAACCATAATATAAACATTTGGTGAAAATTTCAAGTATTTACAATGATTCGTTTTTGAGTTACAGCAAAATCAAAAAATTGATTTTGTCGAAAAGTGATTTTTCGTAAAATTGCCGTTTTTTTGTCACTTTTTTTTTTTGTTTTTCTCGATTTTTTTGAATACTATTTGAAAATGTTTTGACCCCCCAAAGTACCAACTAGATGAATTTTCCTATTCAAAGAGGGGCTGAAGTCTAAAATCGGAGCATTATTACTGCTCCAAATGTTGTCGTCAGACACAAAGAAAAAAAAACACACATCATTATTCATTGTAAAATCAATACATTCATCACTCCGTTCAGAATCTAAAATATATGGCACTATTGGCACTTGAATGGACTTTTATTTCCATAGGACCATAGGTTTTTTGTTCGTGGTAATTTTTTCCACCTACCGACCTACCCCTTTTTAGATTCAGTACATAAAATTGTAATGATATGCGCTCATATCATATAAGTGTAATAATGTCAGAAAGAATTAAATAATAAATTAGTAACGGTCGAGTTGCCGCACGCGGATAACGGTAAACATCAATAAAATCTTTTAACGGTGATCAGAGGGACGATTTATATTAAGAGGTCACACAGAAACGCCATACGTGTCTATAACAATAAACCGTAGAACGTGTGACTTTTCTTGTATGTTGACAAAGACAAGGGATGGCCCAATGAGGGTCCCTACAACCAAGGATAAAACCTGATCTTTGGAAACGCGGGTCTATGATTTTTACTATTGTACATTTACACTATTAATATTCATTATCCCACTTTCATAGATCTTATAAACAGAATAAACGTGACAAAATATTTATTTATTTATAAATGTTTATTTTGTCATGAGAATAAACAATACAGTCGATGTCAGATAGATTGACACAGCGGCGACGGCCTTTTTCTATAGGTGTAGTCCAAACTAGTCGCAGTATAGATTCCATTATTTTATTATCAATTTATAAAATTTCAATTTGTTGTTTTAAAATAAAAAAATATTACAAAAACATTTATTTTTAAATTAATAACGTAATATCAGTTTTGAAATGCTTTCAGCTTTGTGACAACACCATTGGTTTATTGATAATAATATATAATATTATGTTTTCGGTAATAACTTCGGGACAGTTTCTATAGTTCCACAAAATATTTGTTCCAATGAACTTTTGTTCCAAAACAACATTTGTTCCAAACTTTTTGGAAAAAATGTCTATTGGAAGAAATATTTTTTGGAACAAGTAATAATTGGAAAATATTTTCTACTTGAGGTGGCAGTGCATAGTAAGTCGAGGGATATTTTCGATTTGCGGAGCGTAGTATAGACATAATATTATGGAGCGTAGCGACGAGTGCCGCTAGCAAGGCATCACTGTAAACTTGGTTATGGAAAAATTGGTCATTGGAACAAATATCCGTTAGAACAAATGAGCATTGGAATAAATATTTCATGGAACAAATATTTGAACAAATAAACTTTAGAACAAATATTTTGTGGAACTAAAGGCTTATAACTAACGCTTTAACTGAGTTTAACCAGTCCTATGGTGTGTCTACGATGTACTCAACCTGCAATATATTATGTTATAAACATTTTTGATTATCTACCGTCCTTCCGTCCGTCCGTCCGTCCACGACCGTTCGCGGTGGCTGCCGGTTAAGTCGTTTTCTACTGTACTAATGCAGTAAATTTGCCGATTTCACTAACTTGTTAGTTGTGATTATTACGGATTTAGTGTTTTTGTTTTCTTTGTAAATTGTATTTCAAGTGTGACACGACTGGTCAAGTTTACGTAAAATAAAATTTACGGCGCACACTCTTCATGAGTCTTCGCGACATGTTATCACATTCTACCGACACCAAATGTATATTTTTTAACTATTATTTTGTTTGATTTAAACTAATTTAAGCAATATTAGTTTTTGTTGTTAACTATTTTGCTGTGCAGTTGTTTGATCTGAGGCAGTAGCCGTAGCTATTGTAGTAGGTCCGTGCTTGATACCTCCTTTGGTAGTAGGCACGCACGCTACTCGCTACTCTGACTTGTTGAATGCAACGTTAAATTGTTATTAATTTTAATATTAAATTATAACAGTTTGAACTTTTCCGAAATAAGAAGCACTTGTACAGTTGGCCAGTTTTATGTGTACCCGATTTATATGGAGGATCTACCATTTATACAAAATCATTGAAATTAAATTTCTCAGAGTCTGATTTGTTAATGATTTTATTTCATGTATTAAGGAAAAGTATTTCTTGCCAATTTTAATTGAAGTGAAATCTGCTTGTACGTGTGTTTAACCGTGTTAAAATGTCAGAAATTGAAATCTCATCTGGAATGGACAGTGAACCAGACGTATGTATATTACATATAAAAAACTGTAGTGTTTTAAATTTTATTTTTAGTTGCTTGCAAATTATTTTTTTGGTTATTTAATGTTTGTATTGTATGTATAATGTCCTGAATTATATGCTAAGAGTATTTGTGTTATAATATTAGCTTTGATATTAATTATGTGCGTACGAGTATGCGTATTATTAGTGTAGCAAATCGAGCTATTATAAAATTTAAAGGTACCTAAGAATATTATCTTGGCTATCATTAAATAAGCATTAATTAATACTTAAATCTTAAAGAAAGTTATAACTGTTATGAGTATATTAATATTATTGTATTATTTCACATATCTAGTTATAACTTATTTTAAATTAGCTATAAAAGTGAAAGCCTATTAGGTGCATTGTATAATTTTCTTGCCTTTAAATAAGTTTGATATGAAGCTATTCATTATAATATTAAAGCTAACAATAATTGATTCTGCTAAACAAAATGTATGTTGTAAGTTTGTGATACTAGCAGGGACGTATTTAGAAATGTCTTATGAGGGGGCCGCAAACAAAAGTTTCAAATTTGCGTACATGAGGCGTAGAGTTGTAAAATATCTCATATAATACAAAATAGTATAAAGTATGGTGAATGGGGGGCCCTCCTTTAAATACGCCCCTGGAGATTGGGACAACATACACGAGTTTGGTGCTCTCTTAAGTTACAATTCAAATTTTTAGTTTTATAATGACAAAAAAATAAAAATTTATAAGTTTAAAAATATCTAAAATGCTTTTTTTAAACAAAAAATTTTGTTTTTTTTCAGATTGCTTGTAACATGGATATGTTTGATCAGGTAAATATTTTGATTTAACTAATAGTTATACTACAAATAACATTATCAACAATTGTGCTTGTTAATTATGAATTAATGAATTATAAACTTACCTATATTTAATTGAAAACATTTTTATTTAAATATAATTATATTAATAGTTATTAGAACATTATACACAAAAACAAAATTATGTTTAATTTAATTAGTAATAATACTCATTTTTACTGATTCTGTTATATTCACATGTAATTGTACTCTAAATTCAAACAAGAAATATAATACCAACTTGTTTAAAAAATATAAAAAATAAATGTATTTGCTTAGGTATGCATGTAATTTATACAATCATAATAAAATGCTAAACTGTTTTTCTTAATATTTTTATAGATGATAAATTTATGTCGAAACAATAATAAGTTTCCTCAGACGTATGTTGAAGATATGAATAAAATGTACAAAAAATGCAATAAAAAGCAAAAAAATTCAAAACATTTATGCAGTTTGGTACTTAAAGGAATAGAATTAATTTCTCCAACGAATAAAGATTCTTTTCAATATGCTGCAGATGTTTATAACGCATTATTGCAACTAACTAAAAAAGACTATAATAGTGTACCGGTTAGTATTTTATATTACATTAACAATATGTTTAGTTATTAGAAATATATAATATAAATGAATAGTGTATATACTAGCTTTATTGTTAATAAATAATAATGTACTATATAATATGATTTTTTGAAACATATTTTAAAATGTGTTGTCTGATTTTTGTAAATTATTTGATTTCTTTTTTGTTCTGATAATAAGTTACAAATCAAGTAATTAGTAATTAGTAATTACTAGTGGTCCCAGTTATGATGGGGTTTTAAAGTAGATAGACACATATACTAAAAATATATTAAAGCCTGTGTTTTTAATATGTGTGAATTTAATGAATTTAATACCCTGTGTATTAATTATCCTTTTGTTAAAAACTGTATCACTGAATAACTATTTGGACTCTTTGACTATAATTTTAGTTATGAAACCAAATTTCATTATATATATATATAAAAAAAGAAAACATTAACGATGGAAATATTTTTCCTTTATTTTTTTTTTATATTTTTAATATTTATGAAACAATAGATCAGTGGTTTTCAAACAGGGTGCCGCGGCACTAGTGTGCCGCAGTTTTTCTATAAATTACCGATTGCATTGAATTGTGATATAAGAAAATGAGGGCATGTGTCAACTATTCGTCCAAGAATTAAAAATATTTGTCAGCCCATCAATCTAACATATCTTATTAAATTTATATATATTAATAATTAATTCAAAACAATTTTGTTCATATAAAAAAAAGGTCAGTGTGCCGTGAAAATTTTTTGAAGTGTATGGTGTGCCATGTATAATAAAAGTTTGAAAACCACTGCAATAAATTATAAAAAATGTATTGTTTTAAAATTCAATTATTTTTATGTTTTTATTTGTTAATTTATATAAACGGTATTCTTATATTTTAAAATAAGTTAAAATATGTTTCTATGTAATTTTGTAATCATTGTATCAACTGTGATAAAGCATTTAAAGATACTGATGAAAGGAATTTTTATAATACTTCAAATTTTGTTTTTTTTTTTATATTGACATATTATGATTGTATCTTTCTGATTACAAATCAAATAAAACTAAGGACAGTGGATTCCGCTTAATGTGGGCATGTTGGGACCAGCCTTGTTTGCTTACATTACGCGGTTGCCAATAAAAACCGAAATTGATTTAAAAAAAAAATTGTAATATCTAAAAAGATCAACAAAATCCCTTTCTGCATGAATTTTTATTTTTTCCCGATAAAAATGTACTTATTGTAAAAAAACACCAGGATGATAGGAAAAATATTTAAAAAAAATACTACCCCTAAAAGTTGATTAAGGGTTAATTTGGACACAAAATTAGTTTATGATATATTTCAATAAGTATTATTCTTAAAAATCTATTTTATACTTATTTTTAAAATATTCCGGGAAAAAAGTACTATAAAATAGTATTTTTTTTAATGTTTTTTTTTTTTAGATCGGCAGTATTATTAGTATCAAATTGTTATTGTTGTAATTGTAAAATAAAGTGAGTAGTTTTTCACCTTGCACAACAATAATATTTTCAGTCGTTTATTTTTCATCTGAAGTTAACAATTTTACCGCTAGGTAGTAGATGTACCTTTCATCAAAATTGTTCGCCTTTTTGTGTCAAATCTAGCCGTATATGCAGTAACGTTATAACTTTATTTTCAATAATAGAAACAACGAAAAACTAATTTGTGCCATTTTTGGTACAATATTCAGAAAAGGGTTTTAAGATTTAAGTGGTAATGCTTTTTATTACTTTCGATAAACACAATCGCATAAATATGATGAAACCCGATTAAATTAGTTGTTTTTAAATACATTTGTGTATATTCTAATCCTTTGATAAAATAAAACTTGTCCACATAAACCGAATCGAGTGCCCACATTATGCCGTTTTTTTTTAACCTTGTTAAATATACATTTAAATTGGTACCAGACCATTTTGCCCATATTAAGCAGATGCCAGATGCCCATATTAACCGGTGCTCACATTAGATGGAATTCACTGTATTACATTTTTTGATGATAGGTATAAATAATATGATTCAATAATTAACGTCATAGTTGATATATCGTTAAAAAAAAATAATTATTTTAAATCATTTTGGAGTTTTTTATATTTTTTATTTTAAAAGTTTGTTTTTTTTTTTAATTAATAATTTTATCTATTCAAGATAAACCTGTTGGAGAATTTAGCAGATTTTAGCCTGTTTTTTCTAATTAATTTTATCACTAATTAATTTGGTATATTTGATAATTTTATACTCAGTTTATAACCATGTTTATAATATAAGCATGTTTATAAAACATGCTTAAGTGCTTAAATATCTAAGATGTATAACTGTCAAAAACATAATATCTTATATACATTTTAGATTGAAGAGTGTATTGCTAGTACTTCAAATGGTAATGACATTACAACTTCTGAATTAGAGAATGGTACAAGTAACAATGAAATTAGTGAAAGCGATAAAATATTCAAAGAAGTAAGATATATATTATTTTATTATTGATTTAAGGGAAAGAATTTTTTTTTAAATATAGGGTGTCTCAAAAAGAAAGCTTTTTTTAAATCTGCTGCCATTTTTTATTTTTATGTTTAGAACATTGTTCTCATCATTTTTTTAATCTACTATTATTCTGGTTTGTTGTTGTGTAATCAGTTTTTGTCAAGTGTCACCATGGACTAAATATAAATTGAAACATATGTGTAAGTGTGTTTTGGTTTGTAAGACCTTTCACCAATCCAAAAGTAGTGTGAAGACTGTGCGGGGGCTTTGTATCTTACTTGGACGGAATATTGCTCTCAATGTGTCATGATATGTTGGCTAATAAAAAATTCGAAAAAATCTGGCTTAACTATTGATCTCAAAAGCCCTGGTTAGGTTAAGGCGTTCGCGTAAAATTTACCAAAGAGAACTGAGAGGCAGTTATTGTTAATTTTCTTGAATGCACCTCGGCTTGTCAACAAGCTAGTGGACGACAATCGAATAATATTATTTATCATCAAACCGGATATTATATTGAAACTGTATATATCATTTTTTTTGTAATTGTTTGAAAAATAAAATATTTTTTTACCTAATTTAAAAAAAGTATTATTTTAGAGACACTACACATACATGTTATGTATTATTTTGTATGTATTTATAGACAAATTATATATGAATTACCGTTAATATTGTGTATTACTATTAAAGTTTATAATAATACACTGCAATGCATAATAACAGTTTCAGTGCTACTGTTAACAATATACATTGATCATGATTTATATTAGAATAATAATTATAAAAGTACTATAATTAACTTTTAATATCATTAAGTATTTACATTTTGTATGTTTCAGTTAATTGAAAAATGTTATCAAAATATAAATTTTCCAAATTTAAATATTGAAGCAATTGATAAATTGTATAACTCTCTACCATCTGAATTCCTTAGTTCTAAGTATTTTATTAAGTTGTTAAGAGAAGCAAATCAAGTAATCTGGCCTGATAGTGGTATCAGTTTATATACACATTTGGAACATATATACGATCAATTACAGCAATTTAAAACTTCAATGAAGGTAAGATTTATTAACATTTATAAAGGTTAAAATTAACCAATTATAATGTACATTAAGGTATTATTAGATTAATAGATTCTTTAGACTGATATAGTTTTATTTTATTTTAATCCTATAGTTCATCTTAATCTTATTATTTACCTTTTATCAAATTATATTTTTATTAATTTCTCATTAACATAATCTTAAACTTAATCTAATGTTTTTATTTTTTTTTTGCTTTAAAAGTATAAAATAATAATTAAAGTATTTATTTTTGTTATTCCTGTGGTTATACATTAATAGTAAGATTATAAGGTAGAAAATATTAGATTTTCATGAATCAAAATAATATTAAGATCCTACTGGTTGAAAAACAAAGCTATAAACCTTCCCCGAGTTCCAAAGAATCAAAATATATTTGGTATTGAAAATGATCCAGTAATTTTTAAGCCTATTGAAGACAAAGAAATAAACATTCATTTTTATATAATATAATATAAATTAGTTTAATTTAATAATTTTAATAATTTTTGTAGGTTCAAGATAGCAGAACATTTGGTGATGATGAAATGAGCAGAAAGAAATCAATACAACTAAAAAAACTAAAAACTGCATTGAAGGTGATAATTTTATTGTAGATTAATTCAACTTCATAAATAATAGATTTTAAATAGATTTTTATTTTAGATTCTGAGCGGAGAGATGAATGTATATATTTTATGATTTGCTTTTTTGGTTGTAGATGAGTTATCGATAAAATACTTTAATTTTGAACTCTGATAGTATATTTGGATTTTAAATTAGATTTAGTTAGTACTTTAGAAAGGTCAAAATTAAAAATTCCCAGTATTTTTTGATAATCAGGAAAAATAAACAAAACCATATTTTAACTATACTTTATTCAGTAGAGACCAGACCTCGGTGGCCAACTTGTGCAAATGGGCATAGTTTTACTGCACAACAGGCATATAGAAATAGAAAGTTGACAAACATGTGTTTTCTGACTGACAAAAACTGGTCACCGCCAAAGTCTAATCTCATTTCTGTAAACAATTATTAAAAGTATATGTGCATATATATTTTTTTTTATGCATTTGAAGTTAGAATTTTAATGAAATTTGTTAAAATCTCAAAAAATTGCTAACTATTTTGTAGTTAAAAATTCATAAAAACTTTTCTATTTATATCTAAGTTTAGGAAATATAATACAAGATTCCTCATAAATAGTTTATACTGCATCCATAAAATCTATAAAAATACATAATTAATATAATTATAATTTTTTATAGACATTTTAAGTTCAAATTTGGATGAAATTATTTATTTAAACCAGAGGTTCTCCAACTTTTAAGGCCAGGTCTCGCTGCTTTGGTAAACTCTAGACATGAGCCCCCTCATAAAAATAATTTTAATAGTCATGTTTAGAGTACCAGACAGTTAAAAACAAACTACAGATATAGGATTGATATTTACATCACAAATTTATTTTAAAATATATAAATATACCAAATTGTATACATTTAGAGAACTTTTGATTTAAACAATAAATAATTATGATGTTAAATATTTGTTATAATTTATAAACATTATTCTTTTATTATTTTTATGTTATTATATTATTATGAATTTTACTATACATAATAACATTTTTAATTTGTTTTAAGATAATATCTATGTATATTATGAATCTATCTTTGCTGTTTTATGGTATTTACTGAAAGATAAAATTACATTTTGAGTTGTATATATTTGTATAATACAGTAAGATGTATATTTTTAGAATAATTAAACACTACATTATACAAGAAAAATTATATCAACCTAATACTTAAAGTAAAATAAATAATTTTAATAGCCATATAAAAATAGTTTTTGATCAGAATCATTTTTTGTGTGCAATGATATGTCATTAAATTTAACTTTAATATTCCCACAGTAGTGATCATTTGACATCTTTTGTACAGCTAAGTGGTAACCATTTGCCTACTTTTTTGTGTTTAGGTTATCCGAAAAAAAATTAAAGTCCTCGATGAAGAAGAAATGGATATAAATAATGATGATGAATTTAATTCTGATTCCGCATATTTATTAAAAGACAAGTAAGTCTTATATTATTCCTTTATACATTAAAAAAACTAAAAAAGAAATAGTAGTTAAAAATGAAATTATATACAGAGTGATTCTTTCATCATAAAACACTCATATTAATTCAAAAAGTATTCATGTTTTTGAAAACATTTTTTTATATAGTTTCAAGTTGTTAAAAAACAACATTTTTATTAAAAATTATATTTTTAAATATTTTTTTTAAGTTTTTACTTTTTTGAATGACAACAGAGTTTTAATTTCATATTCCATACCAGAATAATTTTCTGAGTATTTTGATCCCTGTATATCATAATACATTAAAAAAGTGAAATATATCAAATTCAAATGTATTAGTTATTTTTCAATGAATTATTAAATTTTTATTAATTAAATTTATTAGTATTATTTCAAATTTAATTGTACAAATCTACAAATCTAGAAGTCCTGTTTTAATAGTTTAACTCATATAATAGCATAGTGCTACTAGCGCTGATTTTTCCAAGATTGGTAGAACTAAAAAAAGTTACTCGTTGTTGCTTGTCTTTTTGTTGTATTTTTATTTTATTTTATTTTAAATATAGATATGAAAAGAGGATTGTTGAAATTTATAAACGAATGTGCAAATTAAATAATGAACCAGACTTTTTAGAAGAACCTATATTGCGTTTTAAAGCAACAAATGACAGCTTGGTTAATAAAACCATTGAGAAATGGTATAATATTAATAAAACATTTCCAGATTATTTTGAAATATATACATTATTAAAATGCTTACAAGAAAAAAAAAATTTAAAATGGACTGAAACTGAATTGAAAAATATTTGTAAGTGAAATTATGATAAAATGCTCTAGAATATTTAAAAATGTTTTGTATTTATTATAGCACAAGATGCGTTTCTTAAGCTTGGGAAACAATTAAAGCTTCAAAGACTGAATGATTATTTTGGTCGTCTGGCAAATGCTAGTACAATGAACGATCCAGCAGAAGAAAATGAAGACCTTAGAAAGAAACTTGATGAAAGTAACAAAAAGTTACATGCAGATTTGAACAAGGTAAAGTGGTTAAGTTTAAGAGTAGTATAAATTAAGTTCTTGATAATAGATAAATGGAATAATGCAATTTGAGTTTAATAATTATTTTTTAATAGATATTTGATGTTAGATTGACTTATATAGAGCGATTCTTTGATGACTTACTGATAAATGGTATAGTGGACCAATATTTTGATGGTTGCACCGGTTACTCTCTATTCCGCTTATCTAAACTTCAAGTACTCGTCTAAAATTTGATTTTTATTTTGTATTGTAATGTTCTCTTTTTACCAGTCGCTACTGTTGACCTTTGATATGTTTTCTATCAATAAAGGATATATTTATATTTTAACGTTAAAAATCAGGGATATCTATTTTAGTAAAGATTTCGATATTCATTTATTACATAATGATAGTGATTGATAAAAGCAGATACTAGTAATATAATGAGTATGAGCATTATTGATCTGGGTGTACACCATACCCAGATCATAGTGCTGGCATTCTGTGAGTGTAGGTGTTGTTTTTATTGGCTGTGCTGATCTTCTAGGAATCTTCTCTTCTGTTGTTTGTGTTACAAGTATGTTTAAGTGATTAATATATACCATAGTGAATGCAGGAAAACCTTAAGTTAGCAGTTGGTCCTGCTTGTCAATCCTCACATTGAAGTATTCCAAAAGATTTTCTGCTTTGGAAAAAAGGATTAAAATGTATTTTGTAAATAAAAAAAGTTAAAAAAGTAAATATTTTTTGAAATAATGAATGATTGATAAATACAATTGTTCTATATTCTCATTAGATTTTGTTGATTGATATATTTTAAGGAACCATGATTTGTCCAAATTTTATTTTATAGTTATGATTGAAGTGTTCATTTATAAAATCACCAAATGGCTTATTATAGTGATAAAAAGTCTTGTATGTTAAAAATATTTTCTTTCAATATGCATCAACTTCTTATTTTTTATTCTTCAGCTTGATTATTTAATTGATCAAAACTTTTATATAGTTTATTGTATGTGGGTCTTAAATATATATTTTTATTTTTTAGTTGACCAAAAAGTATGAAAATAAACAAAATGATGCAGAGGAAACTGAAGGGTCTAATCTTAATGATACAGAATGTGAATATAGTTCAGAAAACGAATATACTGATAACAATAAAACATTAAATAAAAAGGCTAAACCCATATTAATTAAACGGAAAAGGCTATCAGAATCAGAATCAGAATATGATAAACAACCAAAAAAGAGTCAGAAAACTATATATATGGAGTCATTTAATTTAGCACCAAGTGGTGTTACTTCAAAAACAATACAAAATGAGATAAATGAAGAAATAGGTGTTGTTACCGAAAAAGTTCCTAGTCAAATGACAGTTATAGACAATAGTATTGATATAGTAAAAGATGCTGAAAAAATACCAAAAAATACTAATGATGAGACAAATAATGTTAATAAAGAAGCTTCCAACAAAACAACTATAATTGATAATGTTGATGATTTAACAAATAAAAAAAATAAAATTTATATGAAAAAGGTTTCTGAAGATGTTTTGAAAATAGTAGATGCTAATACCGATGTAAGTAATAATTTAGTCACAGAACGATCTCTTGTGGATACTGATGCAGATGGAATCCTTGTGATTGATGAAGATATTAGAGTTAAGAACGGAACAGTTACCAAAGAATTATTGGAAAATAAAATTAGAGAAGTAGATAGTGAAGAAAATGCTATGAATTATAGTACTAAATCTATTGATAGTGATGTTAAAAGTCCAATTGAAGGAATTGAGCCTGAAGTAATAATAAAAGAATTGCACAAAGATAAAGATTCTTCAAAAGATGTCATTGAGATCAATGAACTCGATGATTCAGATTTAGAAATAACTTGTGAAACACCTATAGTTCCTGTTCAAAATAAGAAGTCTCTACAAAATATTATAGAATCTTGTAAGTTTTATTTACATATTATCAATGTAAGAGGAGGTCCACATAACATGTTTTACATATTTATAAAATGAAATTTACTAATATGCATCATTTGGTATCCTCTTAGATTTTTTTTTACTTTGAATACATTTTTATAATTTGTTTTCAGTGAATTTTGATAAGCAGTATTCATGGAAAAATGATTCAAAGAATGTGAATTCTGCACCATCTCGTGTATGTGCAAATTAAATTTTTTTCTAATAAAAAAAAAATGTATACACACTTGTATATTTATTATTATAATATATATATATATATATATATATATATATTTTTCAAATATTTTTAATAATATAGAAATAATTAATTATATTTAATAACATATTTTTAAAAATAATTTATCATTATACTTATAAGATATTTTTTTGTTGTTACAAAGACTTCACATCAAAAACCAAATAATTCAAACCAGAATTTGAACCAAAATTTTGTCAATTGTTGGATTATGAACAATGTACGACCTTCTAAACCAAATAGCACAAACAATGTACGTCCTTCTAGACCAAATAGCACATACAATGCGCCTAATATCAGAAATAATAATAGATAGTAAGTTAATTTTGTTTCATTATTTTAGTATTTAATATCAAATAAATATAATTTTCACATAAAAAAATATCATAAATTATTATGTATAACTATTGTTTATTTGATTTGTGACCAATGACTAGTCAAAGGATGCAGTCAACTTCTATTCAAAATAATGTGCAAACCGCAAGACAATTTACTCAACGTATTTCAAATACAGTTCAACAACAAAGAAATGTAATGAATAATCAATCAGTATTACGAGAAGTAATTGTTATTTTAAATATATTATTACATACTTTATTTTTTAGTTTATTATTATATTTTTATATTTTGTAATCACAATAAGAATAAATAAATTATTTTACTTATTTATTGAGTAAACATGTACTTAAATTAGACAAAGTTTAATTCAAGCCATCAACGTAATCTACCATATTATATTATTACACACATATAGTATTTTATAACCTATTCTTTATTCAATATCTATAAGATAAGTTGACGGTTAAATTTTCATTTTTATTAATATATATTGTATTTTTTCTAAACAAATAATTTTAACAAATTCAACATTTTTTCCTGTACCCCAGGTTAGGAGCTGCTGTTCTATTGATATTTCAAAACAAACATTATTAAAGAAATATGTTAGTCATAACACAATCTATTTAGGAATTATTATTAAAGATAAATATTAAATGCAAAATATTTTAGATTTAAAAAAATATTATAATAGTGTATTTAGTATGAAACACTTTCTTCATTTACCATAGATACTTTTTAATTTTAATAAAACAATAACTGAGAGTATATTTTAAATATATATATGTATTTTATTGTATTTGATTTATTTTATAGCAAGTAACAACCATGACTACAACAACTACAGTTCGACAAATAGTTCAGAAAAATCAAGTCCGCCGGCCCACTGTGACTAATAATGGTAAAAAACCTGAACTTATAGAACTCGATTAGTGTTTAATGATATGAATATAAACTTTATGATATATTATAATATTTTTATTTTCAATGTTAGTTTTTGAAAAAATAATTGTACTATCAGATTGTTTCAAAATGTTATCTAAACCAAATTTAATATTTTAAATTGTATGTATTAATACAAATTATTGAATTAATGTAGAGGCTATATATAAATATATATGTATATATATTAGCCTTAATATCAAAATATTCTTTGCGATTGTAAGTTTTTTAAATTAAGATCTTATTAAATAATTATCTTAAACAAAATGTTTTTCTTTTATTTATTTGAATCATAATAAAAACTTTTTGATGTTGTGTATAACATTATGTATATAATATGTAAATATATTGTTAAAAAATACATGTTTTAAAAAACAAGAGAGTCATTTTGAATTTTGAAACTTCTTAGTAATCAGTGAAATTTTATTTTGTGTTATTTCAGTCTGCTTATCTAAATTTGAAATATTTAAAAATAATTATATTCCTGTTAAAAATTTGGTTTTTATTTATAAAAATTCTCAGAAAAATATTCTGATTCTATATGAAATAAAAAATGTATGTTTTCAGTGTTAAAAGAATCAACTAGTATATATTTATTATAATGCTATTGAATAAAATTGTTTTCTCAAGTTTATTTTTAGAATGTCACTCTTTAATCCTAAATCCTGAATCATGGTCTTACAAAAACAAGTTGAAACAATAACGATAATTCAGTCAATTGAAGTTCATTATTTTTTATTTGAGTATAAGACATTTCTAACCTTTGGCTATTTATGTTAGTGGATAATACAGAATAATAAGTTTGTGACTATTTTAGCAAAATGATTATAAATACAAATATACTAACAGGTGTATTGTATAAATAAAATATAAAGTTCCGATTTCTATGTAAAAATGACAAATTTGCCGACTAAAATGAACCAGGTACCTATCTTAAGTGAGAGAGTGTAAGTGTAACCCCCCCACACCCTTAGTAAATCCGGTCCTGGGTATTTATGTGCTATCTTACCGGCTCTAGAAATTAAGATAACGCATTAACGCTACTGCAGCACATTTTCGTAGTCCCAACCATTTCAATTTTTCCAAATTTGTCTACACTAAATTTAGCACATGATTTGCATGAATTTGTACGGCCGTATAAAAGCAAAAAGCGATTTTTCCACTTTCAATTTAAGTATTCGTTATTATTCCGAGTACCTCATTATTTCTGACTTCCGAATGTATGGCAGTATCAGGTCATCGGGATAATGCTAAAAAATCGTTATATTTACTTTAAAGATGATATCAGCTCGATTTCAGACTAGTATATACTATATAGCAATTTAGGATAGGTATCACACTATCACAGATCTCTAGTATACATAATATATTTATATATAAACTTTTGAGATTTACGAAAAAATAAAATGCTCATAACTCGCTTCGTTATTGAAAAATCAATGAAATCATCCGCGACAATTTGAATAATAATCTTACTTTTAAATTTTATAATGCGTCAATTCACTCTACTTTCAAAAATAACATAACGAATTGGATTATCGTGAACGCAAAATTTGCTATATTAATATATTATTAATTATTATGTTGTATGTTGTAAGACGGAGTAGATAATATACATCACGAGGGTTCATTTCCGATATCTATTTTAGGTAATATATTCTATGTGTGCTCATAGCATATGAAGGGGCTTGGTAAATTGAGTCCCAGGTTTTTCCTTACAGGTAATAGGTAAGTTGAGTCCCGGAAAAAATATGGTTGTACCTAGGTAAGTTGAGTATTGAGTCCCGGGGAAAAACGAATTATGAGCATTTTAAATTTAAAAATATGCTTGCAAACATGCACTAACGTCAGAATATGCAAAAATATGCACTACAATTTTTATTTGTGATTTTTGGACATTTATTGACTGCATGTATAAGATTTTGAAATAATAATTATTAATTATATAATTATTTTTTTCCCCAACGATAAAATAACGATACACTCATAGCAATTAATCTGTAAATAAATGAAGTGTATAATAATATAATGTAATGTATAATAATAATGACATTTATTTTTTATTTTTTTTATTCATTTATAAGTATTTGGAATATTTTTAATCAATATCAATGAAGTTTTTACTGGGTGCATAATATATATATATATATATATATCCACCTTGGTGATAATCATCAGTTATCGTATACCGTAATAATTATTTGATAACGTATTGGTATTTTTATAAATACTATGGTTTTGGACAAAAATACATTTTGATCGAAAAAGTATACAATCATAGATTTACTTTAATAAGTTAATTATTGTAGTTTATAGTGGCAGCTACTGAGCTACATTACGGCTGTAATGTAAAGTACAAAGTTGTTACAGAATTTTTAGAGTTGTACCTCATTTGTTTATGGGATATTTCCTGTGAAGAATACAGTGACCAGTGACCGAAATGTCAGAAATTGAGCACTTGAATTCTTAAAGGAAAAATTAAAAATAGGACGCATACTTATTGGCTCCCGAAATAAAAAAGGACAATAATTTTTATACGAATTGCCTCTCGAGGTCCCGACTATATACAACTATACAATTTGCTTCCGGACGTACCCTAAATTTTATCGTAAACGAAAGGAGTTTAGTACTAGTTGCCTCCTATAAATGTATAAATGGTACAAACATCAAAAGTTTGTAATTTCGAAATCAGAGGATTCAATTTTTTCTCCTCGTTTTTGATAAGGATGAAAAGTGGGCAAATACCCACTCTGCGACTCCCAAAATGACGCTAGGTACTGTTACAATACCGCTATTTCTGTTTTTTGTTAAACATTTTACAATTTATATATTATAATGTCCTTAGATTATTTTTTTATTAAAATACAATTCTTATAAAAAAATATTGATTTTTTTTTTTTAATTTCTTATAACATCATATTTTAATTTTTTTAACGTCAAAATTTGGACTTCTTTGCGATTATGTATTATTATTACAGGGCCATTAAACCACGCGTAGTTTTAAACACCTTAACCGATAACTGATATTGTATATTTAGTTGCATCATACCTACCCACGGCGCAGTCAGATTTTTCAATCGTCTTGAGTCTTACTAATGATTATAATATAATATAATATTATTATATACTATACTATAATATATTATATAATAAATAGTCTTACATATACCGATGGTTGCCTTATCCTTATCCTTATCCTTAACCAATACATAATAATATATTTTAAATTGATTGTACTAGTACCCAGTTTGGGGAGACTTTGAAACTGAGTTTCCCCATAAAGTATGTCATAAAAGCTACTGATAAATAATTAAAATGAAAAATATATAATAAAAAATAAAATTATGTTTTGCATCTTAATAGAAAAATGCCTGTTTTTTTTTATTATTTTTATAATTAATCATTATAGCAAACCACATAATAATATATAATTAGTTTCTTTGACGGGTTTTGTGGGTTTTAAAGATAACGACACCGATCGCCAGTCGAGTGAAACTGCTGTCATAACATGTAATGTCCATGGATGGGTGTTGCGAAGAGGGTCGGGGGTGTATTGGCCACCGTCCGGTACGCGCGATCATCACTCGTCGGCCGTCGCGCTACTATACGGTCTACGCATTACGCTGCATCTTTAATTTTCACTCCGCATCCTGTATTATTTTATTAGTTACCTATATTATATATAAGTTTAGATTTTCAGTCTCCCCGGAAATATTTACCCCGTCGCCACTGCTAGTATACACTTCTTATGATTAGCAAAACCTGTTTCCGTCGCTATAAATTAGGTATTACTCAGAAGTGCTAAGTCATAAAAAAGAAGGACTTGTAAAACTTGTCTATAACTTTTCTATTCCGATTATAGTATATTTTCTAATAAGAGTTCCAGTTCCTCGGGACACGGTTAGTTTGGCGTGTGTTTACCCAAGTATCCTTCATAACTTTCAACTAAAGGATATGCTTTCTCTATAGGAACTTTTAGAGCTACGACTTTCCCTCCAATATTGACATCACAAAAGCCGTAAATTATCTCCAAAATACTCAGACCGATATTGTCGCATTAGAGTTATTGTAATCGAGGGAAGGCCAATTTTTCAAGTTACGAACTTTAAATTAAGCTATACTTTTTTTCTAAATTGATAGTTTTTTTTAACGGAAAACTCGTTGCTTCGTGAGGATCATTGTCCGCCTTCTAGAATAAAGTTGATCAGTTAGAAAGTGACACAAATAATTTTTTCACCAACTTTTATTTAAAGTGATAAACGTGATATATGAACGTAACCATTTTGCATAGAATATTATTGTTCGTGGGCTGTAACAAGCGTACGACTCGCTGTTTATAAATCAAAAAAGTTATCCGAACTTTTCGCAAAAATAAAAATCGTTAGGTTTACGAGTCATGTCGAGTACGGTTAAAATAGTTTACGGACAAAATAAACCTTTTTTCCCCACAAAATCGTGCTGTCTACGTTTTATAAATGTACCATATAGAAAATTTTTTATTTTTCTAACTTAAAGGTAAAATATTTAAGATAATTGCGCTCTATTATTTAATCAATTTTAAAGGCAAAACGCAAGAGAGATTATATTTTAGGGTTCTTCATAGGTTTTTATTGATATTTTAGTTTTAAAGTGAGTTATAACCTTATAACTATGTAAAATATTGTAATTTTAAAATATTTATAACTTACTTTAAATAACTATGGTACTAAGTCCCGTTTCATTGCCAAGTGTATGGCATCAGCAATGCATTTTTTGATTTACATTGTTAAAGTTCATACGCGTCGTCAGCATGATGTGCTTACAGCTTTTTAGTTTTAATATATAATATATGAATTATAACTTATAAGCTTATAAATAACTTACATAAAAAGATATATTTTACGCGTATTACGTGTGTTACGATGATATAACAAAAAAATAGTGTCTTAAATGTAAAGTACCTATTATGATTTTTTACTATACGATGAAACCTTCGGTGATTATAATATGGACATTATTGCGGTACAATTTATATTTATTTTAGATTTACCAGTACAATTATTGTTAAGCCAGTAAACAGTAAAAAATTATCACATATTGTGTAGGTATTTGTTACCTACCTCAATCATGGCAATAAATGTCCATTTTCACTACACGTCTACATAGTTTAAATTTCCATGTGGCATGTATCTATATGATACTATATTGTAACAGTAATATTTTTAATTTGAATTCTGAAGAAGATCACTGTAAAAAGTGTCTTATTTACTATCTACTGGAAGATTATTTAATGATCATCGTGTTAATCGTGTATTTTCTACTGAAAGAGAGGTGTATAAAATTGAGATTACAAAATTAGGTATACCTACTAGCTATAAATAACATAAATGTTATTTCAGTTATTTAGAATTATTATATAATATACATTGTAACTTTTTATTTATAAATAAATTAAAATAAGAACTAGCTAATAATAAATCTACTATCTAAAGATTATGAATGTGTAATTAATCATTATAAATATTAAAATAATAAATGTAAAAGGAAATAAATAATAGTATAATGTAGGTATAAATATATTAAACGTAAAAATAAGTCATAAAATAGTTTAAAGACCAGTCAGTTTAGATAAAAAAGTTATTATTAAAAAGTACTCTCCTTAATATAGATACCTATAAAAACTAGAAAGTATAAAATACATAGAAAATCAATATCTTTAAAAAAAAAATAAGACAATGGTGAAATAATTTAAAAGGTTCATAACAAGCATTTTTTTTTTTAAATATAATTTCTACAAATGCAAAACAAATAAGTAACATTAGGTTAATTTTAAAAATTGTAAAATATTATATTACACAACTTTTCTGAAAATTTAAATTATATAATTTAATATAAATTTAATGTAATATCTAAAAATTTAATTTATACTGGTGGTCTGGTTGATGATGAATCTAAGATCAATAATAATAAAAAAACGTTATGAAATTTATTAAGCGTACTATTTCAAAATCTGTCAACCCGTGAATTTAACTTCTAATGCAAATGATAAACGAACGCAAATAAATATAAGAAAATACCTTTATTATGGAAACAAAATAAAAGTAACGATTGAAATAGCTATGAACTAGATTTTTTTTAGGTCGAAATGCACTTAATGTTTTGCACGTGAGAGTTAAGTCTGATGATGATGATGACCTTATTTCTACAAACATTAATAACTATATTACGTTATATTTTGTAGAAATGTTGATATTTTTAAATAATAATGAAATTTTTATTAAAAATGAATTCATAAAAATATAAATTATGCTCTAACATACTGTAATAAACTTTATAATGCTGTGAAAACGGATCACGCTAATTGCCACCTCCGCCTTTTTTAAAAAATGTTTTTCTGGCATTCTATAATTATTTATATGGTTCCAATATTATAAGCTAAATATTATGTTTGCCATCAAAGGAATTTAACATGACACAAATCCCTCATAAATATAATATTATATTACTGGTATAGACGGTATAGTGGTATGTCATATGAATATTTTTTTAATTTGCTTCCTCTCCCTTAATAACCTCCTGGATCCACTACGAATAGATTAATTTTAATATTACAACAATAATAATTAGGTATTGAGTATTTAAAAAATTGTGGTTGCGAGGAAAGGAAAACATACTTTGTTAACATTTTGTCTTAATGTAAACATATACATATATTCGTATGGTATATTAAGTTTAATAATTTTTCATGTATAATTATCAATTGTATGTACTGATTAGTGAAAACTTTAAAATTACTAAAATATAAATTCCAGTCCATTATTAATTATTAGCACAATCAATGTTAATAAAATAATGAAAATGCTGACAATAATTTAACAGAATACAGAATGTAAAATCGATTAGGTAACTACTATAATTTTGGTTTATAATATTTTACTATTATTATTAATAATTATGAATCGTGCCTATTGGCTACCTTATTATAGATAATTATTGGTAAGTAATTAAATTTTGAATAAATGTTAGATGAAGTAGTAACATATTTTTCATCAAAATATAATTTATTGCCTATCTATATAATTTTGGTGTAAATTCAAAATAAATTTATCATTTTAAATCCATTTCAGTTATTATAATAAACTCACACAAAAAGAATGAATGAATTTTTATTTATCTATCTAGTAAAATCAATAAAATCTCTAAAATAATTTTGAAAACACATACCAATAGTGTATTATATAGTGGCGTTTATATAAGATTTATTTTTTACTATTTGCCAATTATATTTTTTAAGGAGCTGAAGAGGGTTATAATTACGACATAGCATGTTTTAATTTCTAAGAGAGCCTGCAATTTCAGTATGAGCAATGGGCCCAGGTGCTTATATGCCACTGGTATTACTATTCTTACAATAATGTTGATGTTGATTTTCAAAGTAAGTTAGGTATAAATGCTAATATACTCATAAACTAAACTCATATAAACTCATATGATGTATTTAATATATAATATGTACAATATAAATACATGTTTGTGTATACATTGTAGGTTATATAATGCAGTACATAGTTTATCGTATATTTATCGTTATAAATATGAAATGATGAAATGTAAAAGAATGAAAATACCAAATTATCTACGTATTATATAAAAGGCAATAGGCATATATGAGCGGTTTTGGTTTAGAATCTAGAATAAAGTAAATGATTTATTGATGAATATGATATTATAATTGTATTTGCCATATTTAAATACAAAGAAATTTCCAAATCGTAAATTTGGTTTACATTTGTAAACATTAGTTTTTTTTCCACGATATAATAAATCTTAGTTTTTATTATTACCGTAAAATGGATATAAATATCTAATACGTTTAACCTCTATAATTACTTTATCAAGTTTAACATCTCTTATTAAAAAAACCTCTCCAATTAAGGTTTAAGTTACTTGGAATTAATATTAATTTGGTTACAAAATGATATTAAAAAATATTTATCATTTCAACATCGATTTTGATTTTACGCGTGCACATAGAAGGTCAACGCACGAGGTTGGTTGTGTTTTCGGGGAATAATCATTAAACGTATTCGCTAAAATTTGTATTCTGTGCAAGTATTAGATGAGCGCTTAACTATTGAGTATATTGAGTAAGCAAAACACGCTGCAACACATGCAATAGGGTTGCCATTTTACCTTGATGTGTGCACAAATAATAATTATCAAAAACGACGTATCGTTTAAATATATTTTATTATTATTATTGTACAAAAACGTTATGTTTGTAAAATACACAGATTATGAAATGGCAAGTGTGTATTAAGTGAAGAACAGAAAATTATCACTAAAATAATATTAAAAGTTTTCATGAAAATTGTACAAGTAAGTATTGTGGTGATGTAATATTCATCTTCAAAAAAAAAGTAGTTACACTCGTAAATAGGGCTAAGATCTATATTATTATAAAAATAACAATTTAAAAACAAGTATCCGATTTTTAATTTCAAGAGAGTTTTATATTAATCAACTATCAAAGCTTTGGTAAATCAAACGATAAATGGATAATTATAATAACACGATAAAAACATTAAATAATAATAAAACGAAAAATTAAATATTGAAATTTTATTTTAACATAACTTTGAATATCGTGATTACGTGATGCTTATTAATTTTCCAGGAAAATATTATAATATAAAAATATTTCGAAGGTAGGTGGTATAGATGCATATTTACTGTTAACTATAATCAATAAATTCTTTAAGTTTGAAATCAACGTAAATATAAAAGTAGGTATATAATATTATATTATTATATAGGATGTAACTTATACATTTAAATAAATTGGCGCATAATATTAATTTTATTAAAACTTTAAATTTGAAAGTATGGAACGCACACTCAACATATTATATCTAATTAAACAAGTATTAAATGGATATTAAGTGCGCAAAATGTTTTTGTTTGCTTGTCGGAAAATATTCATCGTCGAGGATATGTTTGCGGCTTACGTATTTATTATTACTTTTGGTGCCAAGAGTGTTTAAATAACAAAGATAAAAAATCGACAAACGTGCTTACCAAAAGATTTATTCGTACGGCTGAATTAATTTTGTTCTTAAAACCGTCGAAAAACAATCTGTGCGTGGCTTGCTTAGCCGAAGACCGAAGTCCAATTATAGGTGCACAAATGCAATACAAGAGTAATAATAGTAAGTGTCGTGACTGCTTGCTATAGACGGCCGAAATCCAACTAAATACCTGGTCGAAAGTGTTCTACAATAATCACGCCGGGTGGTCCTTAAAATTAATCACTCCAGACGCTCTCGTACTCGACATTTGTGCTTATTACAATATTATTCATTATTATTGTTGTAATTTAAGTGTTAATTCGTTACGTAGCCCGTGTATAGAGAAATGGGTACACAATAACGTATGGATGGTCGTTACGGAAGAATAAAAGAACAATAACAGCATTTTTGAATACGGTATTATACGTCTGTACCGTTTTGCTGCTATAATCTAACTATAAAAAAAATAGTAATCATAATATATCGATATCGAATATAATTCGATGTACACTGCGGTTGTGTGGTTTTTTGGGTTTTCATGTTTAACAATAATATTAATATTAAAAAACAAAAAGCTATTACAATATAGAATAAACTGAAAACAACATCGAATTCATTGTAATACGGTAAAATATACCGTTTTGGAATATAATATGACATTTTTACACCGACAACGGGTTTTATTGCAATGTGATGGATTGGGTAATGGTACTGCATGGGCACGATAATACCTACATCATTCAATAAACGATATGATTCCGCACTATTTTAGAACCCTCAAAATGGTCTTAACACTGATGCAGTACCCAGGATGTTTTGAAGGGAGAAGGAATGAAAATTACGTAGGTATCGAATAACTTTTATTTGTTATAAACTATTGAAGTATTATATTAAATGTATAATATTATAAACTTCATACAATGTATGAATACATAATAGATATAGATGTATCATGTATGTTGTATACATACGTAAGTGGTAGTTAGTAGTTACTGTTGTATGTTACACATACGTGAAACGATAAAATAAATAGCAATAATAATTTTTATTTTGTTATTTAAAATGATTATTTAGCTTAAAACTGTTATATATATTTTAAGTTTATAGGCTTAGTGTGATAACTGATACATTGCATAATACATATTTATTTGAAATTAAATTATTGGTATAGGTTATAAGACTTCTTTTTTTTTTTTTGCTAGGATATCCATTGTAATAAATTGACTTCGCTGATTTTTTTAGTGGTTCTGTGGCTAATTGTAAAGATAATATGTTAAAGTAAGACACTTATATTATTTAAAAAACTATTAATATTTTTGAAAACATTTTTTTTTTGTATAATTTGTCTAAAATAAACTTTTTACTACTATTTTTCAAGTCTTTTACTTTTTTGAATTATACGTTTAATTTTAACTTTATATTTCAAAGTAAAATATTTTCCAAAGTATTTTGATGCATAAAAATACAATTTCGAAAGAGTATTTAAAGTTTAGATGAGCGAACTGGAAATCACCACTATAATAATTAATAACTCCGTTTATCTAACTTTAAATATGTATAATGGGCATTAATAGCTCATCATTCAAAATTTGATTTTTGTACATTTAAAAAAATATTTATATTTATATTTTGTTTTATTTTTCATACTTTAAAATATTTCTAAAAATATTCTTTTCTTGAATGTGAAATTTTAAATGTAATTTAAAATGCTATTAAAAAAAAAATAATAATTTATGAGGACAGAATAGGTATATAAGATAAAATAATCATCGTAATTTGTATGACGATAATAACGAAATTTCACCAAATGATTAATTAATAATTAATATTATCTTTATATAATTGTGATAATGATATTTTGTTTTTAAATTTTTATGGTACAATACCAGTGATCTAGTTGCCAATTTAGTCATGTTTGCTCAATATTGTACGTATAATTTTTATAACGATTTTATTTTTGATACACTATTCTTTAACACTCAAAATGGTTTAATTAATTATATACATATACAAAATGTTATTTCTATACTGGAAATCGGGTAAATTAGTTATTCACATTTCATATATTACATAATCATTATAAATTTAACTATCTATAGGCCTATCGCCCATAAATCAATGCCCACATTTATTTTAGTTTTTTTTTTTACTTTGATACCGTTTAGTGTTTAGTCACATACCTTCTAATATTCACTACTATTGTCACACATAAAATAAAAATAAAATAACGTGTTATTATAAATATGTATATCTATAGTGACTATAGTGTTATTATATTACATATTATGGTTAATGTTTGATTCAATAGCATGTACGTAGGTCGATTTACGCCGATTATCGTAAATAATAAAATTATAGGTACAACATCCTGTTGTACCGCAAAATAGGTAAAATGGGCATACCATTATACTTAGTGGTTTTACTAAAGAATTCCTCCAGATATATATTATTATACAATGGTGTGATGTACCAAATTGTGTATGTAACAATATGAGAATGTCAAATCTATATACCTTTATTATATAATATATCACAACATTAAGCTTAGTTTTCTTATGAGATGTAAACTAAGATTTAATATTATTAAGAAAAAATAACTAGCTGTATAGTATAGAGTTATACAAGAAATAAATTATTATTAGTGTAAATAAAATAAACGTTTTAAATAATCGTCGTAAAATAATATTTTTGCGGTGACAAATAGTTCATGTGTTTGTACAAATTAATAGATAAATAACCGACATATATATATATGGTAAAACTTTGATTATCCGTCACTCTCTCATCCGTCAACTTCTGTAGTTATATCCACCGTCATAATAGTATCGTGAATTATAAAATATAAATAGAATATTGCATACCCATATATGGGTATACTGTATACATATAATTGTAGGAAAAAATATAGAACTTATCTATGAAAAAAGCTCAATAAACAAATCAAAATAACTAATTTTTTTAAATTATTTTATTTTATCATCATATTACACACTAATGCATATACAATATACTATCAAAATTAATGTAGGTATAATAACTATAAATATAAATATTAAATTTTTTTTTATCCGTCTAATTCAATTATCTGTCATTTTCTTGGTTCCGTTTTAGGCGGTTAATGGAGATTTTTTACTGTAGGTATATATAATATATAAGTATATGTATAAATCAATCAACAATAATTGAATAAATACTTTGCTGCAGAGGCGTATCCATGATTTTTTTATGGGGGGGGGGGGCTAAATAATTTCAACTTGAGACGAGTTATTGAAAATCAAAAACAAAAACAAAACAAAAATACTGATAACATATTAATGTTGATTTGCTATTAACGTATTTCCAATTTAAAATTATTAAAATATTATATTTTTAGGTCGTTTCTGGTTTCGAAACTTCGAGGAATACTGCATTAGGTTCTCTATATCCCGTGCTCAGCTTGGCGTAGAAGTGCTTTGCTTTGTAAAATAAATACATAAAAAGCCTTTTCATGTTTAATATTTGAACGCGAAATTAGCTTCCGACACTATTTATCCATTATATGCCTTTGATCTGCGTCTCATCACATTAAATTACGTTTGCGGTATGTTCACTACAGTAGCTGCAATGAGCCATTCGAAAATTTGTCGTGTAATCGACGAAACCTCTTTCCCCTATTACTGCTGATTGTTCATACAACCTTTTGTGTGATAAATACATTAAAACCGATCGAAATCGTCGATAAAATTGATGTCAATAGACTTTTTACAACTTTTCATACAATCGTCAAAGTCGTCCAACTACACTTTTAACTTTAAAATGTATATTATACTAATTTATAGTTAAGTTCACTACTTGATAAACGGTAAATGTAAAATAGGTACATATCACTTACTACGTTTTGTAGGAAATTTATTCGTAAATAAACGTGTGATTGCGAGTCTGTATGACTCGTTATATTTTTTATATGTTTATTGTTTACCTATAACAAAACGTCATTGATAATCATATACCTAGCCGTCTATATATATATAATTTGTAATTTGTATGTTAATGTTTATAGTGATATAACTATTAATTATTATTATTATAAAATATAAATCAAATAGTTAATAGAGTAACCCTAGTATGCTATTTTATTGGCGAGTTAGCCAATCGTTAGCAGAGTCCTAAAATTTATATGCATTAATACATAATCAATGTATTTTAGGTGTAATGTATTAATATAAAAATGCAAAATAATCATATATATTTTAGTTATCATATTAAAAACGAATGGCTTAAGATTTTTTTTAAAGTAATACAGCCAATACATATTTATTAATATAAATCTTATATATTCATCATATTATATTATATTCGTATTTTAAAAATATCAAAAATTGACAAAATAAAAAAAATATTTTAGGAAAATACAAAAAATAATGCAACTTGTTTATATGTTGTGTTAACATTTTAATTTGATTGAGTTTTATCAGTTTTATGTATATTAAACATGTATAAATATCAAATTCGGGCAGTAGATAGGTATTAAAAAATAAAATATTTAATAATTTGGTATTTTCACCGGAAACCCGTCTAGTCAGTATAAATAGATAGGCAAAATATTTAATGTAATATGTTTTATTATTATTATTATTATTTTTTGTTGTTGTATAATGTTACCTTCGCTTAAATGCTATTATGACAACATGGATGTAATATCGTGAACCGTGAATGTTATTAATTAATATTAAAAAAAATATAATAGCTTACTTTTAAATAATTACACTACCTATAATTTATAAAAATTAAAATTATCAATCTATTATCTGTATGACTGTATATTATAATATAATACGTAACATGTAGGTATGGTGGTATATTATATATTATATATTGTCGTTAGATAAAAACTATACAATCTTTATTAGGACGAATTACTGTGATTTAAATCTAAATGGGAGTTTACCATATTATATTGTGCTTAAAATTACCTTTTCATACATCAATTGCGTTTAAAGCAAGCCGGTCGGTAGATCTGCATTGCGCTCGGTCATTTCAGGGTTAATAAACCAATTGCAATAAATTAATTATATTTAAAATAAGCAAACATAATATTTATTACACTCAGTACGACTTTAAGCCTTTAGTTACTTAAAGCAAAGTAACTAAAAACATACAATAATGAACACTTATTATAAATATATTATAATAAAAATAAATTACCACGTTTATATGCAGCAGTTATTAGTTAATGCGCATTTGAGAGCGGTTTATATGTATCTAAAATATCAAAGTTAGATAATGAATACAATTAAAATTATTTGTTTTTTAGTCTATGCTCTGTACTTTGGATTCCATGATCGAAATAACTATATTATTTTATAATTTGAAATTTTAAAAAGCCCGCTAAAATATTAATTCGCATTAAGCATTTACATGCATTTCTTAATCCCGGAGTAATAGTTAATTCGATTTGACGAATCGAATTAAATAATAAGTGCTCGTCAGTTTAATTCCAATTAAAAATACGTTTATATGCACCTAATAACTCTCGGACGCGCATTGAGTTAATGCATATTCACTGCTGTATATATCTGGTAAACGAAAATTGTAAAAAATTTATAACTATATAAAAGAATTAAATTTTAATACTGTTATAATTTTATTACCCCATATTGGTATATAATCCAAAATGGCTAAATTGTATATCGTGCAGTAAAACAAACGATTGGGGAGGGGGGTGATAAATATATTAATAATTAGACATTAATGATACTGAAAACTTGATTTCGCTTATGGATATCAATCAAATTTATATTTGGTTATGCTGGTTATGATTATGAATCATTTTTATCCCGACAATGTTATAGAATATTCACTGCAATTCAATTGTAAATATTTTAAATGCAAGAATATTATCTTCTGTTGAAAGTTACAAATATTTAACCAGTCACTCAGTGATAAACAATTGATCAATATTAATATACATTTTTTTTTTCTATAATAATTTTCAATTGCTTAAATATACATAATTTATGATGTATGTATAAATCAATGTTGATGAAATCGTATTGGATAAAAACACATTTTCCATACCCGAAGGTTAAACTAAAAGGTAAGCGCAATTGGTTTACTGACCGTAATATATATAAGATTATAAGGTGCGCCTTATATTGGCACACTGGTCCTAAAATACAAATTTTCTTTTAGGCGCAACTGGCCCATGCCCGTCTTAATAACCCACCAATTTCCATTAATCACTAAGTACCTAGGACTAACCTAATTATAGTGGATAATGGAGTTTACCTATTTTTATACTAACCCACTATAATGGTTGTATATTATATACAGGTGTGTATATTCTTATAGTTAGTGAATTATCTCACATCCAGTATGTTATGTGATAGTTAAATTTAAAAAGTGTATAATATCTTATTGAAATTTATAAAAATATAATTAATTATATTTTAACAACTAAAATTTATATTGTTAACAATAAAAAATTAAATCAATATAATATTATAAACGTAAGAAAAATTAATAGCGATTAAAATGGTTATGTTATATAGAATATAGATACACGAAAGTCAAAAAGGAAAGGGAAAGCAAAAGACAAAAAATATGTAACTACAAATAATAATTATCTGCGTTCTATTCATCATATTTTGTATATAGAAACTCAATTTATGTAAAAAAGAGATAGATAATTAAAATAATGAGCAAAGCATAATGCTGCAAGTCACGGATCATCAATTTATAACGTTGTTAGATTTCGGAACTAAAACAGATCGAAAGTCAAAATAAATATACTACCTGTGTACTTACTTAAAGCGTATTGCTCGTGACTTTCTTACAACAATTCGTGAAGTTAATTTTATTCAATCAACTTCTGACTGCCAATGCACACGAATAAGCATTCTCAGATATAGATAATAATAATGATTCTAATGCATTACCTATATTGACTGATAAAAATATTATAAAATGGCTTATTTACCCTTATATGAATATTATATAGTTATACGGATAGGCACACCACTCGCCAGACGACTAAACTTCAAATACATTCGATGTGCTATAGCAGGGGCAGCCAAATTTTTTTTGGCCGTGAAATATACTTCACCTTTGAGGATCAACTTCGATAAAAAACCTAACCACTATGATTAATTTTCGTGCGCGTAGTCTAAAAATAAATTCTAATACGATCGACTTTGAAATCGTTTGCGATCGACCGTTTGGCCGCCCCTGTGCTATAGGTAATAATATAATATGTAGTAGGTAATACCATTGATTTTATAATATTATATTCTCACAGAATTTACTATAGAAGGCAATTTTTGCTGTTCTTATAAAAGTAAGAAGCACTTACGAGTGTCGAGTATATAGATGAGTAATAAGCGACAACAGTTCAATTATATTTTTTTGAGTGTTGCAAAAGTAAAAATAAAATAAAAATAAATATATGTCATTTTGGAATCGGATAAATGATACAGAGTAGTATATTTTTGATATATATATAATAGTTAGTAGCCATGATTTTAAAATGGGGAGGGCAAAATAAAAATACTAAAAATCAAAATCTACAATCAACAATAACAGTTTATTTTTATATAAAGTTGTTACAGCCGATGGGGGTGGGGGGAGGGCATGGCCAACTGAGACCACTGGGGCATGGACTTTCCCATGGCTACGCCACTATATAATATTATGTGTGTGTTGAGACGAGTGTTGACCAATTATTATTATCTTTTATTATTTTAATCGAATGCCCATCGGACGATACGATTTTAGCAATTTTAGCCACAGGGGTCTATTCTCAAAGGTATCGAAAACAGTTTTCGATGGAAAATCAGTCGAAAAGACAGATGGTTTCGACATTTACAAAAAAGACTATTCTCAAACGGTTTTCGACTGTTAATTCGATAGTAGTTTTCGACTATTTACAACGACAGCGGACCCAAAGCCCTTCTCGCGTACCCACGTCGTCGTCGTTGTAGGGCCACCGTGTCGCGCACCGATCGCTGACACGATGGTCATCGTATATTGTATTATTGCAGTTGTACGTACGCGGGTACAACAATAATATTATATAGAGTGGAAACGAATCATGTGTCCGTTGAACTTTGTGCGGCGCGTATTCCGCCGCTACTGTTATTATTACGACGGCATATATTAGCTGGAAAACGGCGACCTTGAGAATGGCCGTCGGCAGCACGCTGCGTGTCCACCTAGGCCGGTATGTGTGTGTGTGTGTGTGTGTGTGTGTGTGCGCGGGCGCGCGCGACGACGACCTCGGTTGGCCGCTCTGTAAGTATATAATATAATATAAAATCCCGTTCCAGCCTTATACTTCTTGATAACATAAGGTCTACATGCGGCGACTCCAACGGACAATAAGACGAGTTGTCGGCCACGGACTATACGTCGCGTTATATTATATATATATGTATAATATATATTGTATATACCTATATTATATACCTCTTATATTATATTGTAATGTATAGCGGCGCAAACATAACTTGTTTATGATGACGAAGGGAGGGTGATCGGGGGATAAAACCAAATCTACTCGTATGTACAAAAAAAAAAAAAAAAACAAAAAATAGACGTTTTGAAATATTTACGATAACCCTCCCCCCCCCCGGAAAAAAGTACCTATAAAAATATTATATTGAAAAATGATTTTGTGTGCTATTCGAGCCTCCCGAATTCAAAAGTCTATTTATAGTAACGCGTCTATGCTTATTTGCATGTGCAGTTATATTAATACCATCATAAATTTAGGGCCTGGAAATTTATGCACTAACAAATTACTGAAATATTCACGAACTTATGCGCTTAAAAACATTGATATATCATGTATGCTCTAAACTATGCTTTTAATTTTTTTTTAAATATTTAATCAAGTATAAGTAAAAAAAACATTTTAATACTAAGATTTTTAATACCTACTGCAAATTTTGTTGACTGCTAATTAATTTTATTATTTTATTATAATTGTGCCATACTTAAGTCGTGATAATTACCCACTTTTATATGAAATTTATATACAAATGCGTATATGAAAAAATATAGGTTTTCATTCAATTGTACGAGGTGTCGAGCGTCGAGGTAAATTAACATAAATACGTACACGTACATAATAATATTAAATATATTATACATTCGTCCAGTTTTAGTTTTTACATGTCAAAACATTAAACACAAAAATAATATTTTATAACCAGTTTTTTTTTTCGAAACATTGTATGGGTTTTAAAAATTAAATAATAAGTAATTTATAACTAAAATAAGTTAGATTCAAAAATGCATGAAATATAATAGTTACTGCAATAATATATGTAATTACAATTAAATAACTAAATAATTTTAACTTTTTAAGGTTTTTCTTAGACGCATTCTTTCATATAATGTCTTTCAAAATAAAAAGATTATAAAAATCTAACCCAAACATTCCCTATTTGTATACGCTCTCGCTATCATAGATTGCAATTTTAAATAATATCCGATGCTTATATTCGGGCTATATTACGATGTGAGTATATTGTTATGATATTATCATTGCTGTCTCCACTCTGCAGTCTCTCTGCGCGTTGCTTTATTCTTAAATCCAGTACCTAATAATAATAATAATAATATATTGGTTCCGCGGTTACGACCTTTAATAAGTCGAAAACTAGGTATATTAGCTAATAGCCATCTACTCTACAGTCTACACATAATACGCACGCCTAGAACTTACAGATACCTCAACGAAAAAAACCTTTAGGCAGTAGGTACTATATACTATATAGGTAATTAATTTAAGTAATGCAACACGTCATAATAATAATTAATATGTTTAATAGTATAGGTATAATCTTAAAACGTGTGAAATTAATCTTAATGTGTAAAATTTAAAAAAGGTATAAATCATAATGTTATGTAAACCGGCGGATGGTTGTTTCTATTATTACACTGAGGCTTGATCCATACACTTATTATAGTTAAATAGTGAATACACTATTAGCCATTAGGTATAGGTTATAAGAGATTATTACTACCAGACAAAATATATATTAATTATATAGGAACCGTCCTAAACTACACGTATTTTATTAAAATAAATTACTTATACTAGAATAATATACCAAACTCAGTACTGCCGTATACATGTATAATATAATACAATAGTATCGTAGACTCGATTTCTAACTTGTGCGGAAAATAACAGTCCGCAAATCAATTGTTAATAATTGATCTACAGTCGGCGCGACTGCCGTTACATTACGTGGGTTTACAGTCGTGGTGGGAAGTTACGGGTATGATCATCACCAAATACACGCTTTTATATGTAAAAAAACAAAAAACAAAAATAATTCACACAAGGACGGTGGCAAACGACGATTTCGTTCATCAGTCGACATGCGCCTGGTCTACATGCAGTTAGCGATCTAGTTTATAATACATATACATATAATTACAGTACTTAAAGTACTATATTACGTAGTTGCAGTCGACAGAAATTTTGTATTGAATGAAGAACTATGTTTGATTATATTATGATTTTATTGCTTAACGTCTTGGCAATTAAAATATACATTTAAGGGTTTTTAAAAAAAATTTTTTCGTAAAAACCTTCTCCTGGCAAGCCGTTCTCAATTGATGAATTGTAACACATTTTTGGCTCCATTTTGATATATATATATTATATACATATGATTTTGTTAACAAAATGTTTAAGATTTAATGTTAGACCTAACAAATATACTATAATTGTCAATTTACATCCCATTTAAAATCAGATTTTAATGATTTATACTGATTACTTAAAGCATACTGGTGTATTGTATATATAGATAGATTCTACATATTTGTAAATAGGTAACTAATTATTTTTTCAATAATTTTTTGAGGAATAGAATGCTTATTTCACATCTTATTTTATATTTAAAATTGTATGATTTGCTAATCATTCAGCTCATAACTATAAGTTACATAGATCATTTATTAATATAATTTTCTAAGGTTTTTCCTAATCGTATTTTAAGATTAAACACATAGTTTGACACATCATATGACTACTCTATACTATATAAAATAAATATATTAATGTAAATAATATGATTTAAATATCTACTAAATGTATGTAGGTATCAAATAAAAAAAATTCAAGGGCAAGGTAATATATTTGTCTACATTGTAATTGATTGAAATTATTTTAGATTAAACCTATATCTTTCCCTCTACATTCTCTTGTATCTATGTTTCGATATTAAATAATGTCCGTTTAACATAATATTTATATCCACCAAAACGTTTCATATAAATAAATGAAATACGTTTGGTTCATCGTTCATGGTGGTTTTGATATAATAATCCTATATATTTTAACGTAACCATAGAATATAACAATTTATTGATTTTTGTACATTTTCATATTAATCATATTATTACTGTCTAAATAATACAATTATTGATTTGAAACATTTATAAAAAGTTGCAGATCATACTCATTAGTCATTATGATAAGTTATAAAGAGTCTGAGATTTTTGATGTGAAACCTATTACCAATAATCCTGTAGTACGTATTATTTATATTTTGCAAACATTTAACATGATATTATCATATTACATAAAACTTGGATAAGTTTGCTGTTCTGTATTATAGTTCTATCATATACAGTAAAACCTCGATAAGACGGAACTTCGGTAAAACTGAATCCCCGTTAATACGGAAAATTTCTTTGGTTTTTTTCTTCAAATTTCATGATTTTGAACCCCGTCAAAACGAAAACCCTGTTAACACGGATGCATGGTCCCAAGCGATTCCGTCTTATTAAGGTGTTACTGTATATATATGTATATATATACATAAATATAACTACATTCAAACGTTGAAATTTAATAATATAATTTAGATCGTTGATTTAACTACTAAATTTTCAATGTTGAAAATACATGTCGAGGAACCAGTTTATCAAAAATATTACTCTTTTGAAGCAATTTTTCATTTAAAACTCGATGTATGTAATATTCGTAGTAAATATTGTATAGTATTAAATTATTAAAATATTGATTACTTTATCGCATTTTGAAGGATGAGACGGAGACTCGATATGAAGCACACACAAACCATCTTTTTCAAGTTCATATAAAACATCTATAATAATACCATGATATACATTCATTTTTTGTAATTTTTTATTGTAAATATAGGTGAAACGTAAAATTGGATACATTATTTCTGAAGATGAACCTTTACGTAAAAAACATAAAAACAATATGAATTATTATAATAAATATGCTTCTATTACAACGGTTCATATAACTTTAAAACAATTATATTAATATAATATACGTATATGAATTTAATTGTTACAATTTGTTATTATCATATAGGTACCTAGAACAAACTTTATCATGTCCAAACAGTCCGAGATGCCGACTCATGACATGAAAAAAAACACCTGGAAAAACTGTAACGTTCGCATTAAAATAATAGAACATAGAATGTATTTTTACCTTATTTTTTTTTTTTTTAGATTGGCAACAATTAGTAATAATATGGAAAGTTGGGTGACTCCATGGCTGTTTTAATAAACTAAAGATGATCCACAGTTTTTCAAAACTTAGCCTAGACCATTGACTATGTTGATTATGAATAATACATTATTAAACCCGAGTTTAATCAAGGTCTAAGAATTAAACCCAGTTTATTTAAACTTAGGTTAAACCTTAGTTTTTGACGATGACTATGAATAACACTGCTATAGTCTCATCGCGTGTTATAACAATTTCTGCTTCCATGGTTTGTATAAAAAACACGTTGAATAATACCATAATAGGTATACCAATTACCAAGTGACATTTGATTATTCAATCCATATAATATTTATAATATAAAATTAAACAGTAGTCATTATTATAATTTTATATTATTATATATTGTACTGAATAAATAAATGTTTATCGTTTATAGACAAAATGCCAATAAAGCTATTGTTGAATTAGTTCAAATAAGATACTTTTTAATAGGTAATTAATATATTATACACATTTTATAATTTAATAACAATAGATATTAGTTAGATGAATACCTAGCTGATTTACATATTGTACTGTTTTTATTGTTTTATTTTTTTTCTCAATTAATGCAATCTGATAAAATATATTAGTGTAAAAATAACTTGAAAACCTATCGCTAACAGTCAAAAATATTATATTTAAAATGCATAATATCATTGGCACAATTAATTTTAGGAAGTGATAAACCTATCTATATTTCGATTCGCGTACAATTAATATAATATTAAAAATAAGCAGACCAACATAATATATAGAAGTACTTGTGTTATTATGATACTATCACAATGTTTTTTTTAAAATAAAATGTACTAATATATACTTATATACAATGTTATGTATATATATATTGTATACTTGTGCGTGTGTAGGCCGTGCGGTGTATCTATTACACATAAAACACGAAATACGTGTGTAACTCGTATTTAGCTTTTATTAAATTTGATGTTTTTCCATTGTAGGATCAGCTGACATATACGTTGAAAGAAGAATGGAATAACGAATATAAACTAAGTGCACGTCAGTCGAGGAGCCGTCTAATGCCGTACACTAGTCGTGCTCCTACATCAAGAAACAAATTTATGTCCAGATTAGCGTCCAGATTGGAGCAATAATGTATTTAAGTTATTCATAGTTTGTTATCATATTATAAATAATTATTTATTATAATACATGTTTCATCATCAAAGACAACCTTATCAACAAAATATAGTTTAAATACAAATTCAATTGTAAATATATTTAAAACAAATATTGTAATTTTTTTAATATTGTAATTTACTCTTTCCCTTTTGTTATTGTTATTTTTATTTTTTTCCTTAACTTAAACAAAATGTTGGCTAATAATCATTGTAGTTGAAGCCTGTAAACCTTTAAATAAAAAAAAAATACATGTTTATATCTGTTAAATGAAATAGTTTTAATTATTCAAGCCATACATGAAACTATAGATATTTTCATTACGGACTAAAATATATTAATTTGAATTATTTCCTTCTTATAATCGATAGGCATTATCTAGGTACTCATGTATTATAGATGGAAAGGTCGAAATTAGTTATTGCACATTTTTATTGTTTTACAAGTTTTTCGACTATCCGTTTTTAGTCCAGTCGTATAACGATTTTAGACAATATTTTATACTATATAGTCGGGACTCGGGAGCACGAAAAATGAGCGCTGTCGGTCATAGACAATGTCAAGGGGGGAGCGGGCCCCTTAGACCCTTCCTCGAATCCGTCGTTAGATATATACTTACCTACATAATAGAGGTACGTACTCGATACAGTAGTACTATAGTTTAATACCAACGAACAATCGTGTGTGTATTGAAATCAGCACGGCAAGTCATGTCGTAAACTGTCATAATATCGTAGTCGCCGTCCCGCACGTTCGTCATTTGATCATTCTGATCGCAGAACACGTCATTACGCGACGAAGTGATTCGGAGAATCCGTTTCGATCGATTTGGGATTGTGGTGGGATGGTATACGCAGTTGCAGTGGTAAGGGAAGCTGGTTTTCGCACAAAAGCGACAAGGAAAAAAAAATGAAAAATGATATTATTTACTATACGAATAGGGAAATAATCGGAATGGTCACACACGTAATAATAGCGTAATATAATATATAATAATATCTATGTATTATACCATTTACCTATACGCGTGGTTCTCGTCTCGCGCGATCGTTGTCATTCTGTCTGCGCAGCGAGACAAGAGGGCGTGCGTGGAACCGACGACTACTTCTACGACTAGTGTGTGGCGGTGGCAATATTATTATCAGAACGAGCAATAGCCTATAATGTAGTAAACGCGCAAACACGTCATATAGTAATATTATACTGTCGTACTGCGTTGCTGCAGTATGTATAGTGCGTTTTATGCGCAGACGGATAAGTAGAAAAAGGAATTTTTTTCTTCTCTTTACTTAGGTACACGACATCGTAAACAACCGGTGATTAATTATTCATGACCTCCGAGGCGGCGGATGTGCCGATAGCCCGCACACACGCGTGTATATACCTACTCGGGATTTTTCCCTTCTTCCACTTCTCGCTTTCTTCTCCTTCTCCTCGTTCAAAGGACTACCTATACTATTATATAATATACCGTGGTGGTCAGAGGAGGCCATTATAATAACCATTACCATTATAATGTTATTATAATAAAACCTGCTGCACCAACGATTGCACTGTGTATAGTCCGTAGTATAAGTGTACCCACTACAATTGCATCAATCTCACGACACGGTGCTGACACTGACTTAACCTGGTGTCGTCATTTTTCTGTCCCTCGTTCGGTTTACAAGATCGAGCTGTACTTCCCATCGTGTATATATATAGTGTAAAATACAAGATTTTCTGGTTAAGTGTCCAGCTTCATTGTATTTTATAGTATACTTCGTACCCTCTATCAGCGCACCGCCGTGTGGTATTCTATGTCTTTGTCAATACAAGAAAATGTTTTATTTTTTAAGATTGTTTAGCAAAACTTATTCCACCAACTCCTTCGTGGAATTTATCCAAAGATATCTCAGCATGATCCACCCTAATTCATAAAACACAAATAAGTACATACAAAGTAGCAGGCAGGTAAAATAAATATAAAATATAGGTACAATAAAATATATAATATAATATAATTTATGATTAATAATAATTATTTCGCATTATTTTCACTCGCAGTCACTCGTGAGGTCGTGTTTTCCCATCGATCGTCGGTAAAATAAAATTAAAAATAATCGTTGATATTTTATTCTTTTTTTTTCATAAAAGTTTGGGAAACCTTTACTAGTTTGAATCGTACCAGTATTCCGCGTTTATACAGACCGTACCAGTTTTCCGTTTACCAATTCATGACCCTGGCTGTAGCAATGTGCAGAGCCATTTCACCATTTAAGGATCAAAGTTTTAAATCATAATCAAAGTGATTTTAATTATACCAATATTATTTTAATGAAATATATCCACTAATTCTTTTATTCTAATTCATTTTTTGTATATTTGATAAATAATATGATATACCACAATCACATAATATGATTTTAAATTAAAAAACAGTATTGATTAGATGGGATCCTTCAATTACTGACATATTATATGTTCACTAGAACAGCTTTAGTTGCAAATATTCTTTGGTTTGTTGTGAAATAATTTGAAGTCATGAAATGTATTTAGATTTTGTCTTAAATGATCTTCCGTAACACAAATTATGTCAACTGTGTTTTAAATATATTTTTGTTAAAAAAAAAAAAAAAAACCGTTGACAAATAAGTAATAGCATCTCATTAACGTAGTCCTTATTATAGCCCCGGGTCTATTTAGATCTATAGGCCATAAACCGTTCCGAGAATATCCACATAATATGCAAAATAAATCTCTCTAGTCTTCTTATAATATTCCCGGCAAATCTCGCAAAACTTAACTATAAACACGCATCTTGGAGTAGTCGACGATGTAAACGCTATAAGCGTATAAAATATTAGCAGCAGAGATGTGAACTATCAAAATTACGTAAATTATGATAATATACCTAATTTAATATTATAATGCGCTGCTATCCCAAACGGTCGTGACTACAGCATGATGTAGTATGATATGTTAAGCAGTTAACAGTATACAAAAGTTTTTTTTTGCATAGATAAGTTATCTAGATAAAAACTACTACTGTATATATTGTATTATATTTAATATTTATCTCATCTAATTTTCATAATATAAGGTGAACTATACATTCTTGGCTAGCTAGTTTAAATATTTTCGATTTTTGATGTTTTGTATTAAACTGTTAAACTTTATATTGATTATAATAATTTTGTATATACGACGTACGTATTTATAGTAAAAATTGAGAGTTAAAATTAAAAGTTTGCGAATACGCCACATTATCGACGATAATATTAAAATATTGTAAGATAGTAGGAGCACACGCCGATAAATGGATTTTAAGGAGTGAAAAAAAAATAATCAACATAATAAAAAAGTAAAATTATTAATTAATTAATTTGGGCGTCGCTGTTTTCAGCTAAAATTGACCTTTCCGTTTACCGTTAGTACAGAAATGTAATTTGTATTTTTTGCCACAACAAATTTCAGTTTTTAAATTTTGGTGACTTCTTGTTGTTACTTTATAAGAATCAATATATTATACTTATTAGTATCAAATTCTAGACAAATATTAATATACCTATAATCAGGGGTGTTCCCGTAGGGTACCTATACGGCTATACTACATATACGGCGTATACTCTCAAGATTTTTTTTCAATATTATGGGTATACTGACTTACTGCGTATGCTCTCAATCTAAATTTTTATCCATAATATTATTGACACACTCTTTACCGGCTTAACTCCATAAGAAAAATATTCTTATTGTATTAAATGTATATATTTAATGATAAAGTATACTCTCAAAAAAATTAATGGGAACACCACTGCCTATAATTGTGGTAATAGTGCCATATTGTAAACAAAAAAATATTCTCGATTAATTTGTGATATCAACAAAAATATTCAATAATAAAATTAAAAATATATTATCAATATTGCATATTTTTAATTTTATCAGTATACGCTCCTATACGGGCGTATACCTGCGTATTGTGTTTATTCTAAAAACTATACGCTCTGCTCGACAAATACGTTTTGGGTATACGCCGTATACCCCCGTATACCCTCCAATACACCACTGGACTAATAATTGTATTGCGTAATTTTGTTTCGTGGGTATTTCAGCTTATTAGGTATGACCAAAATACATATAATTTTGGCACCATTTGGTTACATAATTAATATAATCATATATAAAATAGTATACATATTATTCAGTTTACAACGTACTGCAGTATAGTGCAGTGTTCAATTTAAATTATAATATTATAGAGTAATAATATAATATATTAATATTCAATGTTAATGGTAAATAATATATTATTTTATGCATATAATTAAAACATTTTTTTTGAGATAAAGTGGAATTATGACTCATGGATATTTTGATATTGATATTTATTAATATTTATGTTTGCAATTCAGATTGTATTATAGATGTTTTTGTTGAACACTTCGGGATTGTGGTTCAACATTTTAATCATTAATAAGTATAAAATTATACTTTATATTTATCACTTCAAATTTATGATCAATGTATTGGCTTTAAATGTTTTAATTATCGGGTGTATGTGTCAACTTTGACGAGGTTTATGATTGAATCTAAAAATTAGATTTAGTCTGTTACTTTGTTCTTTTGGAGATCAGAAGTAAAATTTCTTCAGATTATTCGGAAAAAATAAAATATTAAGTAGGTATAACGATAATATTTACGTAGTACGCTAGTTTTTGACAAAATTAATTTTGTTCTTATGTCGTAATTCAAAGATAAATAATCGACAATTTTAAAGACATGAAACTTCTACCAAATATTTATACGAGTATAAGCATTAAATAAACATGGTATAGTTTGAAAAATATGTTGGCTGTTTATTTGTGCTCTTGATAGAGATTTAAAACCTTGATAAAAATTGTTTCTCAGTAAAAAAGCTTGAAAACGTAATAGAAGGTCCTCCATAAACTAAACTTATTGCAATTTAAAAATATTGAAAATATATTAACAAAGTTTTTTTTATTGACTTTTGAACTTTATAGTTTCAATTTTGAAGAAATTGAATATTTAAATGAGACATAATGATTTTTTTCTAAACAATTTTAGTTACTTTATTTATTTATTGTAATTCTAAAAATATTGATCGCAGAGATTTGGTATTACATAAATATTATTATTTTCTACACACAACGACATTTCCAAAATATTTAGAATTATTTTACCGTATTTCTATTAGAAAAATAAATTATATAAATATCGCAGTATATATATATAAATTATAAAATGTCCTTTGAAATATGGCCCGACATACCATTTCCGCTCAGAATTATTTTTTGTTGTCGATGATTTATTGTTGAATTCAAATTGATCACATCCATTATAATGACCTACTCAATGATGAGGTATACTCGAAACCTACTTTACCCTCGGGTCTTTGATTTTTTTGTTTTAATACATTAAGAAATTAAGTACCTACTTATGTGATTTATATTTTATGTATTATTGCTCTGTATAATATATCTGATAAAATTATTTTAAATATTATTTTTGAATTAATCTAAAAACCTTTTTATTTTTTATTGTTTTTAATGGTATATTAAGACTTAAGAGATATTAGGCAAATTTAGAAGAATTAGTCGAATGAGATTATTATTATTATTATTATTATTATTATTATATGTTGTCAACAAAGTTCAATAAATTCAATTTTTTCTGGTTCTATAATAACTGAGATTGTTGTATAGGTTATATTTAAGGTTGTGTCTAAGTGCATGTACACCGTTTGCTTATTGCTTTTAGTGCTTATGTATAGGATGCAAGAAAACTAAAAATGAATAATATATTAAAATAAGATATTTATGTATGGATTTGAAATTTTAACTGCAGTCATGTTACCTACTATTAGAAGACGGCGGAATAAGGATGCGTTTCACGTAACCAAATTTGTCAGTGAAAATTAATTCCTTTATTTTGAGTCTTTTCATTTACGTTTATGATGTTTATGCATTGTTTTTCGAACATAATATTATTGTATATAAATATGAAAATATATATTTATTATTTATGCATATAACATACCCATGAACATTTCAATCAATAAACTATAATAATGTTATGACCATCACATTATTGTTATTACGAAAGTAACAATAGTTATTGTAATAATAGCATCGAATGTAATTGATGTGCAAAAATCAATATAATACAAGGTTTACGTTTTCCATTGTCGATAGTGAAAAATACACTTAACTAAATGTATGCACGGACAGGAAAAATAATGATTATTGGCACTAATAAATAAATATTGTGCGTCTTCATTATGCAATATTATTGTATGTCATGAGCATAATATTTGTTGTAATAATATAATAGCAATATACACTCATTTCCTGATATAGAATAATGTGCAAGTATAATAATAACATAGACATACGCAAATATGTACGATGTGGCTATTGACGTACCTAGCTATGCATGGCTAAGTTCGTTGTTATTATGCGTGAGATCTGATGATCGCATAATAATGACCGTGTTTCAAGCCCAACGGGAAATGAACTACTCGAGACCACACGAAAAGAAAAAACTCAATATTGGACGAGAGTAATAATATTATATATAATACATAATTTAACTTTTTAGGGGTACCGCCTCAGAATTGCCTATACGGCATCCGTGACATAAATCATGATTATTTATACGATAAAATATTCAGCACAGAACTCCGCCGTGGTCTTATGCGGCGAAACACATGTGCGCATATTTTTCAGTTAAGTTATTCGTTCAAAAATGTACAAGAATCAAAATAAATATATGATCGTATACATAGCTCATACCGGATTAAAGTGTTTATCGTTTGTTTAAGAATAATAATAAGTGCTCATGCGTAATATTTTATATATTTTTTTTAAATGTAAATATTATTACAAGTGAATTTTTTGCGAGCTTAAATTTGTTCTTGGTTAACACGTCAAAACGTTAAAACGTATTCAATTAAACTTCGGTTCATTATACAATAAGTTATAGCATTGAAGTACATATAATGGATATAAGCAAACACAAACATTATAATTTATATGCATGTCGATGACATCACTGCGCGGTATTAGTGTTTAATTTTTAACACAATTATACAGGTTTATAATAAACCGATTTAACGGTTTTTTTAAACTATTGAATTTAAGATTTTAAGAATATCCCCAAAGACGTATAATATATAATATGAAAATAGAGATAAAAGCGTGCGTAAAAATAAGAATAATCTCAAACAAGAATTACAAATTGAAATTTGGAACTTTTAGTTGTCTTTGTTTAGCCCCAGCATTAAAGTAAATAGTGAAATTAAAAATGATATTCATCAGAGAAAATTATTATTATTTTTATATAGCGAAACACTATTAAGAAAAATTGTAAATGCAGATCTCTTTAAAGTGTAACTTAGACTTAATTTGCGCTTTTCAGAGGTGCTACTTGAAGCTTTTTGTACAATGTTTTAGTTAGGGAAAAGTCAGGAAATTTATTTTATCAGTAATAATTTAACACAAAAAAAGGTTTAAGTAATTTAATACATTTAGATTTTATAGAAAAAATATTTATCTTAATACAGTGAAACTTCTAAACAACGAAGCCGAATAACAGCAAAAAAAAAAATTGTAATATGGAGGAATTCGTTAATTGAATTATGTTTTCATTAATAATGAAGGTCATAGTTCTTAAAAATATTTCATTAAACAGAAAATTTCATAAAATGAAAGTTCGTTATATGGATGTTTCACTGTAATACAAATTAATTTTAAAATTCAAACTAAGTAAAATTGTTTAATGCAAATTTAATATAACTACTGCAGCATAAATTGTAATTAGTATAAAGGAGTTTATTTTTCTACGAATTAGTGATATTAGCAGTTATAACCAGCAACACTATTAAATTATTTAGTGTCACGTTATATATTTGAATAGATGATAAATATAGGCTGAAGGCAATATATTTAGTAAATAACAATTTGATAGTCAACTACATTTAAATTTCATATAGGTAATTTCAATCTCTTACAACGTAATATAAAAAGTCACGAGATCATGAAAAAAGTGATGTATGTTAAAACTATATATTATTTTTCGGAAATATTATAAAAGTTCAAGTGATTTTTTTTTGTTATCTAGTTGGTACCTACTTTAGGAACTGAACATAGAGTTCAATTTTTTTATAAACTCATTTTTCATGTCATAAAAATATGCAAGTTACTGCTGATATATTGTGTAAAATTTAGACACTTACGGTATATTTTAACTTTTTTTTTTATACATGATATGTGTATTTTTATATTGTTGTTGTTTTATAAATATTGTGTTAATAAATATAAATATAAAATATTACTGATTTTTCTGGTTTTATAGTTGTCAAATTTACAATTATTTTCATTTCTGTGAAACAAGAATTTACTATTTAACGCCAGATTATAATTTCATCTAAATTTTATTTGTTGACTTCATTATTAATCGAAATTGAAAATTGAAAAATTAATATATTCTGAATGTTAATGTTATTTTCATGTTAATGAATAATTTAAAACTGTTAGGTTAGGTACAAGTTCAATATTCAAGTAAAAAATAACTAACATATTTAGCATCTAGTAAGATTATAAGATCTGTTTAATATGATACTATTGTCACAAGGAATATGAATACAGTCCTGTAAATTAAATAGACAGAGAGCGCCACAAGGCTATTTAAATTATAAAATATAATATTTTTAAATTAAAAATAAACATTTTAGAGCTTCTTGTAAGTATTTAGTATATTATGTAATTATATAGTAATATTATATCTTTATTGAATCGATCAGAAATAAATTGTATCGTAAGCATAATTTTATAGCAAAATTTTCCAATATATTTTAATATTCTGTTTATATATTATGTTGTTAACATTGGACATTATTTTTTCAGAATTGTATGCGGGTGGCGTATTTTCGTCTAATTTGCACTCACCAGCTTACAACCGATAGTTTTTCGAATTCTCCAATAAACGTCTTTCGATTTGACACTTCAAGAGGTTTAGCCCGTAGTGCCTATGTTATTATATATACGTATAAGAGGTCGACGACAATAGCGATGACCACGAGACCGCGAGGTGTTCGCGATTTTAATCCACCGCCGCACGCGAAAGAATGCGCGCGCAACGACGACGACAGGATAGATGGCTTTAATAATATATCTATACACATACACATAATATCATACGCGCTTACGGACAGCGGCGGCGGGCCGTACAGAGATTATTCGCGCGGTTAAATTTATGAGCCGGTCGATTACAAAGGGTTAAGAACGGAAGAAAAAAGAATACTAAGTAAATATTATAAGGATACAGTCAAGCAGCGGCGCACGACGCGATATCTATAACAATTTACTGCGGTAGCGGTTACTAGTATATATTATAATATAATATATGTACAGTATACGGATGAGTTTGCACAAGTTTATGTTATACAGGGCGATTCACCGAGCATGCTCGTCGCTCAGCCCCGTTTTTCATTTTGTAACGGACCCATTCAATTCATTGATTTTTTTAAACACACTTTATATAATCCTTGAGATTTTTCATGGGTGCTCGAGGATAGTGTCCTGTGAGGAGATACAAACTTCGATTTTTAAAACGAGAATCCCCTCCCTATTTTTACTACAAATTATTTGGTGGATGATTATCGCCACCGCGAAAACTAAAGAACTTCTCGTTTGAATTTTGAATTAGATGTACATCAAAATAATATGCGTACAAAAAGTTTTAAGAATTTGAAAACATATATGTTTATGTTTATCATAAGCGTATTTATTCCAATAACCATAATTTAAATAAATATATTACTAAAGAAATAAACTGGGGTTACCATGTTTTTTGGATTGCCCTGTATATACACAGCGATGAGTCGGTATAATATACTGTAGGAAGGTATAGGTACGCGATATTACGCGGCGGTTAGTGGTCAATAGGAATAATACGTAACACAAAACGGTGTTTGTGTGGACAGTCGGGACGGCAAGGACGGCGGCGGTGGTGGAGACGGTGGCGAACCAGTGATCTAATGGGTGGCGGCTGAGGGGTACAACTGCAACGTTTAGCGTATGGACTGCGTGCGTTCGGTGTTCTTCTGCATTGTCAACCGGCTTGATGGATTTACGAGCTTACGCGCGTATTTATGTATACACATACACAATATCGTTTTCACAGTCTCGTGATTCAGAAGTGTAGCCGTCGGACAGAGTGCAATGTCGTAATAATGCGTGTAAGGCACGTGTACACCCGCGGGAGGGCTGTATTTTGTTGGAAAATAATATTGATCGGAACGTAAAAGTTCGGAATATATTTTTTAAACGATTCGATCAAAAAATATGAAATGCATATACATAGAGATACGTGTATACATAATTATTTATACGTTTTACGTTTGGAGCTATATATACGAACAGCAATAGAGATAAACGTAATGGATTTTGAATAATCTAATGGAAGATATACAAGTCTTAAAATGTCGTACGCCGTATGTGACAATTGTTTTGTGCCAAATTGACCGCATCAAGTTCACATAGTAAACGCTATAGGCTAGACATACACGCATTACTTTTCAAAAAACATTCGTGATACAATATTATAGTGTAGGTACTAAGTATTATACTAATACAGTAATACAGATGCTAACTTTTCATTGATTCCACTAGACATTTTTTTATTAGGGGAAAAAAAATATAGATTTCACTAATAATTAGTAATTCTGCCATGAAGAGCAGTATTAAATTAATCCATCGATTTTGTCAATTTAAAATTGCAAGTTTAAGTAACTCAAAGTTGAGACACTGTTTTTTATACTGTTTTCCATACATTGTTAATTAGTAAAATCAGGAAAGTATGGTAACAATAAAAATTCCCCCCCAAAAAACTACAAATTTTAATTTCATCAATTGTTTTTAAATTTATAGATGATATTATTGATAAAGTACAGGTACATTTGTACTGCTAAAAAATTCAAATCAACTAAAAAAAGAACGGAGAAATTCAACAGATTTTTACAAATTTTAAATAAAGAAATATTTATATTATAAAATATATTCTTTTCCAATATTCACATTATTTGTAATAATATTTTATAGTTCTTAAAACTGAAAATTAGTCAAAATGTTGGAAAATATAATTTATAAAAAATTATTTTATTATTATTTATATGTTTTAAATTATACTTGGTGTAATCAGGAAGATGATTAGGGAAACATTAGTAGGTGGCATAATCTGCAGATTGTCTTAAGACTTCATATTCTTGCTGTGGAATCGATGCTATCCTGACTTTCGTTCACAAATAGTATAAGTAGTATCACTGGTACCTAAAATAGTCCAGAATTAAACTTGTTTATCATCTTCAATTATCCCTTAATTATTAATATTATATAAAATAAAAGTTTACAAATTAAATATATATAATTAAATATAAATAGAAGTGTTACACAAATAAAGTTTAAAATTGATTAGTTTTTTTTTAATACATATTATATTACAGGTATGGGTAGTACATTCATATAGATAAATTAATATACTACTATCCATTTTTTTACAATTATGTGTAATTAATTCATGAATCATTAGACAAATTGGTATTTGCTTAACTTGACATTTACAAACATCTTTGATAATTAATATTACGTCAATTTATTGTTACCACATAGGTACTCGTATATTATATATTTATATTACCAAAGTGTAAATCAAAACAGATGAGTAAGTAATTATTTTAATAGTTTGTTTTTAAAATATAACTTTGAAGGTTAACGCGTTAAGGCAGTGGTAATCAGTTGGGTAATCAGTGTATTGGTGTATTTAAATTTGACTAGGTATGTAAATATTTTAGATGTTTAGATAATAATTTTAAAAAATCATTCGTAAAAAAATATATTTAATATATTTTTAATAATCCTATAGAAAAGCTTGTCGTGTTTGAAAAATGTTTGGTGAGGTAAAAAACCTCTCTTGTACTTTTTTTTATCGGTGTTCCTTTTATAGTTTCATTAACTAAATTGAGTATTTAAAATAAATGTATAAATAAATGATAATCATTATAATGGGCTAATATTAAAGTAGCGAATATTTATGTAAGTTTTATTTACGAATGATATATTTAAATTTAATTATTATTAAGGAATGAAAATAATCGCAAAGTAAAACAAATTTAAATATATTTTTTTAATGTAATTCATTTCTATTGACATATTGTCTTGTATATATTACGTTGATTTATCTATTAATTCGTAACTTGTTTATATCTAAAATACGTGCATACACAATACAAATATATTTCAAATCTATAACAGGAAGTATAAAAATTTATTGGCTATATATGTCGTGTGTCTAAAATGTTTTTTCCTTTTGTTACTAGTAGCATTTACAGAATGTTATGGATACGTTTCTTTATAAGTTGTAGAACTACTTACGTAATACTAGATGTCTAAGAGTACCTAATAATATTTATCACTTTATTTTAAGATGCTAGTTACCAATTTACCACCGATGTAATCAAGGAATTATGGTCAAAATAGGGCGAGGACTAGGAGTGAAATATTATGTACAGTAGATACTACAGTAGATCTCCTATCTTGGCATTTAAATAAAATACTCGCAAAAAAAAAAATTGGGCAAATTCATACTGCTCTGTCTGCTTTGCTGTATAGTAGTTGTCGAGAGGATCACTGTTAATGGCTGACGTGTTTAATTTGAATTCAATGATATATTATTAACCATTGTATATGAAAAATGCTATTTTGAGCAGAGTTAGCCTGTTAGCCAATAACATCAAGACACTAAGTATATTTCATGATATGATTTGATATAACTATAAAGTTATTTATTTTACTATTATGGTAGGTTAATTTAATTTTTAACGAAGTTGACTGGTAAAATTGAAATAGGTTATGCGTAAAAACTCCAGTTTACCCTAATTGCTTTGTATGTTTTAGATTCTGAATAAAGCGATGATTGTACTAGTCTTACAATGATGTGTATTTTTTGTGGGTAAATAATTAGACTATACACGATAAATTATGAATGTTTCAATTTTAAAAAATGGGGATGGTTTTGGATAAAAAAAACTAGATCTAGTTTGAGTCTAAAACAGGTCAAACTTAAAATTTCTATAGTATTTTTACAATCGGAATAAACAAACAAAAAATTAAAGATAAGCTGGATATTTTAAGCAAATCCTATTTTTGACAAAATAGATTTTTTTGTTAATGTAACTCGAAAACTAATAATCGTAGATACTTGGCATTTTCACCAGCTGTTTATATTATCGTTTATTAATATATTATGCAATTTACAAAATATTTTGACTATTTTTGAGTTATTTATAAGCATGAGAAATTTTCCAAACATCTTAAAGATATACCGTATGAATTTATAATGATCTTATACTACTCTTTATTCTAATTAAATTTACGTCTTGATAAATTAAGGTGGGAATAAAAGGTCAATTATTAAACTTACATAATATTATAAATAATATAATACATATATATATTGGAAACAGAGAAATCCTAAATAGACAAAATATAAGAATTATAAAGTGAGAAGCAATTGTAAACATTAAAAATGCCCTTGCATACGTTATATTAAATAATAAGCTGAGGTAGGTATAATTGTAACACTTAATAATTAATTTCAAATTGTACATACAGTTGATCGGGTCACGCCACTGTGAACATGGCTCATCCTGTCACTTTCACAGTTCTATCATCACGCCGTTCACCGAGTATATAGGATTGCCCCTCAACAGTTTATACCATAATCGCGATAATAATTAATGCTGCAAAGGAGCAGACCATTCTTCATCAGGTATTTAAGGCAGCATAAACTCTTGTCGATGATTTAAAAAAAAATCAACCGTGAATGTTCATGTTACAAAATAAATTCAATGGTAGGTACTATACAGAACGAGTATAAGATTGGCGATAATGGTATATTAAAAGTATTCGCTTCTAAATATAGGCGTGTATATATTTTGTAGTCTTGTAGAACATTAAATGTGTCATTAATACGGAAAAAATATTCACTCATTTCAGTGTTTATCTTTGATTTTTGTGAACTATTTTTTTATTACACGAGAATGGACCTTTTGACTATATGGCTCATTTTCCGCTTTTATTTCATTGGACACGCCGTGACCACATAACTAAATTAAGCAATGAATTAAAAAAATGTAATATAACATTAATTGTATTATACATACTGAAATAAATAATATTAAGCATTTATATTTGGGGTTATTTATACGAGTAAGTACAATGAATATTAAAATTCTTTAAGAGATATCGTTATGAGTAAATATCTTTTAATTGGTATAAAAATTAGAATTTAATTTTCATGATTATTCGTTATAATTACTTATAAATATTTATTTACTCGAAAGTCTTTATATTATAATGTTTATTTATATTATACGTACATAATAATTTAAAATCAATTTCGAAATCAAATGATGACTTTGAGAGTATTTTATTTGTTTAACACGGCACTGTATTTCCAAGATATAGCTTTGAATGCTTTGATTATGTTTAAATTTATCAAAAATATTCAATAGTTAATAAAAAGTTAAGAAACGTCGATATATATTTATGTATAAATACCATTTGATAAAAATAATAACAAAATAAATTAATTTTGGATAAACATATTTTATTTATATTCATAAACGATTTTCATAAAAAAATTAGTAATTCTTATTAGGTTATTAAAAACGTTTAAATATTATAAAAATGCATCAGCTACTATAATATGTATAACTTTTTAACGAGTAAGTTATAGGCTTATAGCGAATATATTTATATGAAATACAGTTTAGAAATCTTTAGGTATTTAAGAGAATAGAAATTACTTGATACCCAAATGTTGAATTTGTACATATGAAGAGAAGTTACTCGTATGTCCATTTTTATAATAAAGAAAGTAGTATGAGAATCATTTTAAACATATTAATAAAAGGCAGACGAGACTATGGATCAGTTGTATTAGGTGTAGAAATTTATTTTTCTTGTAAAAAATATTGTAGATATTATTGTATTAGATATTATTTAAATTTTAAATCAACTTATTATTATTTTTAACTATATATTTATTCAAAAAATAATCAATTAATAACTACTTTATGTTAGTTTAATATTTTATCGAACAATTAGTAAACATTTTAAGTCACTAAAATTACTTTTTTATTGTAATAAAATACCCTCAATGTGCTTACTTCAAAACGAGTGTCGAGTATGATGTTTTATTTCACTGATAAATTAAATATTATAACTTTTGAACATTTTGGAAGACAGAAATTATTAGGTTAGGTCTTTTAATTTGAAATTCTAATCAACACACGCAACTCAAAACCTAAAAACGATCTATAGCTTAAGAAATTGAGTGATTTGTATTGTAACTTTTTTTCATGCGCGAGTGAAAGGAGTTTAAACGATGTACAATGAATTTTAAATTATGACTTAGAAGTGTTTGGCAACATAAATAATAATTGTGGTTGTAGGTTTTGGCACTATTTTTTAGTGTAGGGTTTTCGAGTTCACACAGAATAATTATACGCCTTATATAGAGTTAAAAATATGTTTATGGATGTCATTTGATAGTAAAGTAAAGTAATGAAATTTGAAATATTTTACAATCTACATTTTTTCGTTGTATAAATTAGTACAGATATAATTTTACTTAATTTATAATCTTGCGTATTACTCGCGAGTAATCTAACTCAATTTTGTAATACATACGTTGTATTGTATAGACTATTAAATTTGTATCGTTACAAACTGCGGGATACCAATAATTTATTATTTTAATATTTTACACATTAATAATGTTGTATGCAACGGAGTACAATTATTTTAGTCACTATACGTCGATATAATATATGCCAATTTTTAGCAAGCACATAAAACCGTTTACGTTCGCTCAAAGATATCGAGTGTATAAATGTATTGACTACCTATTGAATACATTATATTATGTTGAGTAACTGTAAAAATAAAAACTGTCGTGATTTTGTTCACTACAAGGGTACATATACTCGATTTTCAAGTGTGACTCTGTATGCGTATCTATACACACTGCCAATGTTATATTATATAAAAATCGCTTTATGGTAATTATTGGAATAATTCACTGATAGACGTACAATGGTCTACAATGAAGTCACAACATCCAATATTCGTCATGCAATACCGGGCGCACTTGTTTGTGTTAACGTTTTGTTTATTTATATATATATATAAAAAAAAAAAATCGTTTTTTACGATACTACTCAATTACCCTTTTGCAATGCCTCATCTCTCTCTGATTTAGTTTTTTTTTTTATTGATATGACATAGTATAGGCATCAATATATTATGTACATACACATATTATAAACAATAAATAAACAATAGGTTTTTTTTCTATCGTGTAAAATGGAATGTATAAGCCTATCGTCGATGTTACCAGTCATGTTCACTTTCTAAGCACTTGCAGCAATTCAAAAATATTTATATCGTAAACATAATATGTTTTTCTTGTGTTCTTAAAAATGTTTAACAGAATAGGTTAAATTTTAAGGATAATTTGTATGTCTATGATGTTATATTAGTATAAATAATAATATCATGAGTCATGACGTAAATTACCCTATGGCTGCAGTAATCATGCTTTCATTTATTTATCATATATTTTATTGTTATCGATTAATTTAATTTATGTGAAATATTAAAAATCAAACTGAAAAAAATATTGATATGGAATGAGTTTTATTCGAACAATAAACTAAGTTTTTTTGTATCGTTGAGAAATCAGTAAACATGAAAATAAAAACAGAAATGGACCCATCTCCAACATTTTCCAGATATGTTACATATGTATTGTAACAATTTAAATTACAATATATTTACTTAATGATGGATTTATCAATCAAATAGTTTTTATCTAAACATTTAAAAACAGAAAATATGTCTATTTATTATACATATATATTGTAGAAATGTTAATATAGTGTATACAAACTACAAACAAAAAAAAATATTTTAAAACAGAAATTGCTTTTTTTTGACATTTTTCTGACTTATGTATATTTGATGGGATTTATGAGTTAAATAATTATTAGATCACATTTACCTTCAAATCAAGTTGGAATAGAATCGAAAACTAACATGTTCTAAATCACGGAAATTCGAGTGAGTGTTTAAAATTTAAATCAAAATTAAAGTATATGTATAATTTACACTCAGAGAACTTTAATTTATACTTAAAGTATGTGGATGGAGGCTAACGAATCATTAACGATTTATTTTTAGTCAAAATATTAATTTAAACGGTAAAAGTTTAATCAAAATATGGAATAAAATATATATTTATAATTTTTAAAAAAAGAAATCGTATAAATCTTAAAAAATTTTGAAATATATTTGAATGATTTTGTGTATTGTAAATTGTTATACTTATTATTAATAAGTTATTAGTTATGTTGTATGTCATTAAGATTAGTATTATATATTATATTATATATAGGTGCAGCATATAGACTACAGGGATATATCACTTGCAAAAACGTATTATGTATTATAATACATATACGTTTTTTTTATAATATACTATAATAAATGTTCAACAAAGTTTAAATTTGAATTTTCATAAATCATATATTTTAAAACTTAATGCGAATCTTATTCTAAAGTCAAAGGAGAAAAGTTTAAAGTTCAGTGTGAACAAAGTTTTAAGTCCTCTTTAAATTAAAACAAAATAACATGCATGTATGTAATACAATTTGCTATTCCAAAGGTGTGATACTTATTCCGGAAACAGTGAATTTTAATGGAAAGCCCTTTGCATATTGTGCTAACGCTAAGTACTGTTAAAGATAAACCTTTTTCATTGACCATTTTACCGTAGATAAAAATTTTAAAGAATTCATTTTAGATCACGGTTTGTTGTTGGTCGTATATTTTCCATATTACAAAAAGTTACAAGTGAGTCGAAACGATAAACTAAAATATTTTATCAAAATTATTGTACGAATACTCATATAGTATTTAAGAACTTGTATAAATTCTAGTTTTTAATTTTATAGTTCATTTGTAATTGGGGAATATGTAACGGATTTCAATCGAATCAATTATTTCAGTCACCTGATGACAGTGAACACTTATAATAATATAAAATAATTAATACTTGTTTGTAATTTTTAATATTATGTTTAAAATACTTAATTTAATTCACCTTCGATATAATAATAGTAAGGCAGTTAAAATCGGTCATACGGTGAAAAACAACACGGTTACAATGGAAGAATGTTTTAATGAAATAATTTTACTCGATAAGACATATTTTTTAGCAAGGTTATAAAACATTGTGACATTAAAACTGGTGTACATAAACATAATCACTTAATCCGTAAAGACGGTTGCATTTTTATTATTTTAGTTATATGTAACACGTTCGTGGTAAACCGTAATAAAGGTAACAATTCCATGTTTTCTGTTTATTATGATACGTAAGGATGTATAAGGTAGACGGTCAGGTATGATGTATCTATAATATATAGGAATTATAGCAATAACTATATAATGCGTGTATGTTATAATATTATGTAGGTAATAACTAATAGCTATAGCTTACATATATGTAATGTAAAACGCACTACGCATGATTGATAAGATATTCCGATACATATAAATTCTTCTGGTTAATAAATTATGCATTTCTAACAAAACACCTATATGGATTTTTGTATTATAATTATGTAACAAAAATATGCATCGTATTGTTTTACTTGTTTTAGTATGTCATCATATTATGCATGCTTTTAAAATTATATTTGTCTTTAAGTAAAATCAATCAAATGCACTTTTTTTTATATACATTGATAAATTTTTTTATAAATTAAATGCAGCAAGTCAGCAAAAAATGTCCAAAACAAATAAGTTACGACTGGGTACAATTTAATTACGCCAAATGGTTAGGCCAATGTAGAAAAAGGATGCACATAAAATAAGTGCACATATATTGATATATTTAATTATGCTCTCTTCCCCTAATCGCATATTTTGATTCAATTTATGAACCTAAGTAAAATTTGATAATGAAACCGTTGGATCATTTTATTGGCCTTACATATACTTATTAGTTATTTAGCTCTTATAAGCTGGAGTATATTTTTTAAGAAAAACTTATTTATTTATCTTTTTTTAATAAATAGAAATTTTATTTTTAATATATTTAAAATAATTTAATAAGGTAGGTACACAAGTTATAATAAAATAAACATACAGTACCTACCCACTATATATGATAAATGTCCACATTTAAATATTTTATTTCACACAATGTAGAAATTATTCATTAATATCATCTCATAGTTGTTGGTTATTGTAAGTTTTAGTTAGTTAGATGGTTTTCAGTCTAGTTTCCCTTGAGTATCCTAAAGGGGTTTTGTGCCCACAGTGACGGATTTGGAGAACATTGATGAAAATAGTTAGATTTATATTATCATTTGATTATTTGTTGAGATGTACTATAAAATATTTATTTATGACTGTCGTGAACAGTGTAAACGAGGAAGTTTATTATAGTTTTGAGTTAATTTGGAAAAATTATGTAAGATGATTTATTAGGTCTTTAATATTGGGGTCATTGTGATTATTATTTGTATGTAGCCGATAGTTGTTTTGTGCGTCTTGGGCGATGGTTATTTGTGTTTGTATTACCTATAGGCTATAGGTATTTTGATACTATAAGTAATGGTTTATAAGTATTTATGTTAATTTGTATTATTAATGTTTGCCTTGTTTATACTCTTGATGTTATTGTTTTGGATTAGGAAGTAAAAAGATACACTGATATAACTATATAAGAGTACACTGAAAACTTTTATATGTTAGAAAAGAAATACAATTTTTATCAGCAAAATATAGTTTATTTGAGTATAAATTTCCTAGAATCCGTAGTGTTTTAAATCACAAAGTTTCTCAAGATTTGGGTAGAGTATTATTTATTTTTGAAATCATATATCTTAAACAAATTAAAATTTCGGTGTATCACAATTCTTCGGAATCGAATATTATTATAGTTGTTGTGTAATGACAGTTTAAACTGTTTAAAAAATGTATGATAATATAACGTATTGTGATTAAGAGTATAGAAGACCATTGGCCTGTTTATATTTGTTTTTTTGAATGTAAAGTGATTACGATACATATACTTACAGTATATAAAATTGCATAATATTCAAATTAGAAAGATCATTTTTCGATATAAAACTGATAAAAGTCATATTATTATCGCATACCTTTATAGAATTACATTTAGTAAACGTCGTTTAACCGTAATAAAAATTCGATAAAGGGTCGAATGGCCATAGGGGATATTACAATGATACCTATTCAGGGGCGGACTGGGGCAACATTTCGGCCCGGTAAATCTATATTTGACCGGCCCTTGAAATTTCTCGTCATCACAAAATATAAAAATTCAAATATACCAACGTTTTATTTAATGAGAAATGCATCACATTTTCAATTTTCTCAAAAAACAACTTCAAATTCTCAATATTTTTAGTACATTATATATATTATTATTATTATCTGAAGACCTGAATAGTATAGGTTAAAAAGTATAATATATTACTTATTTATAATTACCTATATTACTAAATTAGTATTAACATTAGGTATAATAACACATATTGTAATACTAATGTGAAAGATATTTCAATAATTAAATATTCTTTACTTTTTTACATCTATATTTTAACATTTAATTAAACATTTTAATAGGTTAGATAAAAAAGTTTTTTTTGCATATTAATGCATATTTTGACTTCAGAGAATATTTCAGAATATTTTAGTTTATGGTACATAGGTAATACATATTATAGAATATTTTAGCATATTTCCGTTATATTTGATATATTGGATTATATTAAAGGATATTCAGCATAGGTATATTAGACAATAATCACGGACCGCCGTACTAACTTTACTCCAGAAAATTTGGAAAAATATATTATTGTACATTCCTTTAAAAACATTGTATAATATTTTTTTTTTATATTAATATATTGCATAATGTAACATAAGATATAATTATATAAATTTTAATAAATTATAAATTCATGCCAATATGAGAATATTTCATCAATTTTAGCTGCATATAAACATTATATTTCAAACGTTTTAACAGAATATAAATCCGTACTCTACTAATAACTAATAATTATATAATAATAACAAATTATTTTTGAGCAGCGGCCCACCGGGAAACTTCCCGGTATCCCGCCGGCCCAGTCCGCCCCTGTACCTATTACGACTTTAAACGTAAAATATTCGCTGATATTGCTATAAATGCCTATAGGTATGTGTATCAATGTAATTATTTTTGATATTTTAATAGGTACAAAAAAAAAATATGAAATTTCCTAACTCCAGATTTCAAGGACGATAAAAAAGGCCGACGAGTGTAATATAATAAGAGTTCAATTTTTTTCCCATTTAATATGTTAAAATAATCTAAATTCCAACAATATAATTTAAACCAATTCAACAAACAAAACATCATTAAAAAAGTCTGTCTAGACATTAAAATAATGAAGAATAATAATAACTATAGTAATCAAACCAACAGTGGGTAGGTACTAAGATTTTATTGCGTATACCTACTACTGTAAAATACGGTAATTTTTCATTTATATCATTAAAGGAACTCTTGAAAAATTCTCCTTATTCCTCATTGTATTGATATTTGATACAAAAAAAAAAAATATAAATTAAAATGAAGTTTTTTTTTTTTATTAGCCATTGTTTATTAAATTAAATTTTATAACTTGTTTCTATATCAACTATTTTTAAGCCAAATTTGTTCGAGTCGCAATCTTGTGCCAATTTTGAATTCATATTAATTTTGTATTTTTACCCCGGTTTTAAGATATTTTATTAGAGTAGAGTGTCAAGGGGATACCTTGCAAATGTTTGCTGTAATATACCGTGCTCATTAAAACTTAAAAAGCTCATAAATAATATTATAATCAACTATAGTTTGTCACGTAGAACTCTTCTGAAAAATTATGAAAGGGTACTAAAACTGGTCCAGAGATCTTCTATAGTATATTTAATCATGTTAGGCGTATCAGCCGTGGAACTTTTTGTTCGTATTTTTCATTGTTAATTTTACTTTTAAAAATTCTTATATGTATAGGTATGTTCAAAAAAAAAATAAAAAAAAATATTATTGTGTACTCCAAATATTTAGTATAAAACGAATAAAATAAAATTAATTATATCTTACTTTGAAATTATTGTACACAATAATTTAAATTTAGAAATATATTTAATTTTTATAAATAGTACTTTTAACCATTGATGACGCTCTTGAAATATAAAATTTTTTGGGTAAAATGTAAAGTATCTTAAATGATTTAATCGTAATCTTAGATCACTATATTTTATTACGCAAATATCGCTTGGAAATATTCTTTAAATATATCGAATCGACGTATGTATACGTTTCGTAACGTTATTGTGGTGTTGTCATGTATACATAAAATAATAAATGCCTTTTAAAAAACGTTTTGAATGGACATTGGACAATTAAAGTGAATAATAATATAAAAATATTATGTATACCGCAGTGCGGATGTCATGTTAGAACTTAGAAAAGAATCTTGAACCTAACGTTTAGTGTATCTTTTAAAAAGTCGTCATATTATTGTTTTATAAGCCTAACCCATAACCTTAAACTGTTTTGTACACATTGGCCGATATGAGTTTAAATGTAATGTGCCAGATTTTCCTGCGAGCCAAGAGCTATTGATACACTCATAAAATATGAACATAATGAGATGAACCTTTAATCGCGGTTTCATGTTACAAGTTAACTATTTATGGAACCAGATAGCATATTGTATTGTAATTTAAAAAATAATAATATAGAAGAGCGATTGTTAAAAATAAATTGTTTTAATTAAATGTTTTATTCCTGTTTTTCCGCAATTTTTATTGGAATAAATTATTGATTATCAATATAAGTTTTTTTTAAATAATACCTATTGTGACAAACTAACTAGATAACATTTTTTATCAGAGACTATACCCTCAAAGTTGAAAATTAAAGCATATTTTTCTTTAAAATGTGGAGAAAAAAAAATGAATTACACGCATAATTTCAACGAACAAAAAAAATTAACCTTGACTTATATATTTTTTTAGTTATACAACACTTAGTTGTGTAGCATTGAGTATCTATACAGGAATTTTCAATGAACAAGAGAAAAAAAATTAAATTATGGAGGATTTCAAGTCATCAAAAGTCATAATATACTCGTACAATTATTTGAAACTTGAATTGTAAAACAAATCCATTTCTCGCTCTGCTTAAATTTAAAAATGATATTTATACATTTCTTGAAAATTGTATTAAATGTAATACTATTTTTTATAAATTAAATAAAAATTATATTTGGGTGATAAATTTTGTTTATGTTCATAGAAAATATCATTGAAATAATATATATAAATTAAATTAAAATAAAATAATTTTATTGTTATAAATCAATAACAATCCATATAATTTCAATAATAGTTAATCATTAATTAAAATAATATTGATTTGAATTAGTATAATATGTTCTTCATTTATTGTACAAGAAAATGTTTATTTAAAAAATGTATTCCAAATATTTTCAAATAATTTGTATCTGTTTACGTTTTTTTAATTTTTATTCGATATTAAACTATAAAGTAGCTACCACGTACATGGAAACATAAACTATAATTCCTCGGAAAATTTGAAATATTAATAATTGTAAATGTATTTTTCAGTTCTCGTTGTAATATTAACATTACCATGCTGTGAAAGAAATTAATATTCAAATAATATGATGACGGTATCTTGATGTACTTGCGTAATATACCCTATTATTTTCTAATTATTATTTTTTTTTTTTACTATACAATTTAACAGTTATAAGCATATATTATAATATTATTACATTAAAAAAAAAAAGTTTGAAAGGTCATGAACTACTATTAGATAGAAGTTTTATTGAAAATACAATGTATTATTAATATCAAATTTTTACTTTTAAAGTTATAACATACAATGTTTTTGACATAAGTACCTAACTAAATTTATTAAATTATAAACATCATCTTTATAAGTTTATAAGTCTATACCTATTTTATGCCTTGAAAAAATATTTTATTTTACTATTTTGAGTAGGTTAGTCAAGTAATTATTATTTTAAGAATAAGCAAAATGGAAAAATACAAAATCTTTTGGTCATGTGTTTGTAATGTTATTTTCAATTATTATAAACATAATTAAATGACAACCTGTTTTGAACTATCAAATTCATTTTATTAAAATGTATTATAAATATTTAAATTAAAATCTTTTGATTTACACGTAAATCATGTTCCATTTTGTACTAATTTATTATATTCAACGATATATTTGGTAAAATTAATTAAATTTCATGTAAAACAATAAGCAAGTCTGTGGTTTAATATAATTTATCCATATTCCTTAATTTCTACCTATATGATTGTATGATGTTTTGAATGTTTTGATAAACATATTACTATAGAATATTGGTATTTTTTATAAATATAATATATGTAGATGTATTATTATAATATATTATAGTCTGGTTAATTTAACGCAAGACACTCATTATTTCTGAGAACATTAATGTTTTTTAATATATTTATTTTAAGTAAGTAATATTAAGTTATTGTTAAAAACAAAATTAAAAAATAAATTATATTCTTTATATTTTTTTAAACTTATAATTTTTCATAGTGCTTTGACATACGATAAACAAATATTGAACATGTAGTTTATAAGTTTTAACATTGATTGTAAATACTGTACTGTCTGTACTATAGTATTTATCTAATACTGTAGTATTTATAATTAATGGTTATAAATGTTATAAATATTTAAAGATTAGGTGAGTGGAGCAGTGGACTAATATTTTGTATGGTCATCAAAACTTTTCTTATAACTCATAAATTATTCTTTTTTCAATTTCGATTTTATAGTTTACTTTAAACATTATTTTGCTCTGAATTAAGTTATTGCAAATGTATGTTACTATTAAAAAAGTAAAAATAAATAAATAAGAAATTATAAAATATAGTTAAATATTATATTTTTCTAGAAAAATGTTGTCTTTAAATATCTAAAATTATTCAAAATAATATTTTCAAAACGTTTATGTTTTTTTAAATCAAGAGCTTCTTACAGATTTTTTATAGACAACCTGGTTCATTTGATAACATATTATAAACATTTTGTTAAATTTATGTTTTCGACTATAATAACAATTAATAATTTTCATTTTTAATTAACGAATAACTAGAAATGATCAAGGTTATCTTTATAAGTTGTCAAGGTAAATACTAAAACCTATGATATAGTACAGCATAATAAATATAGGATTTGTGATTATTGATTAATAAATAATCAATAAATTACTTAGAAAATAAATTGAAAAAATCCGAATCTTAAATTTATTTACTGAATTTATTTCATAAATTTGTTATTTTTTTCATAAGAAAATCATTGTTTGCCTAATATTATAATGATTAAATATTAAAAGATTAAAAATATAAAAATGTAAATTTTTAGTGCTCGCGTTATTTCTTATGTGTTAAAAATAAATTGTAAATTGTTTACTAAGTTTTTAATCAATTATATACATAATGAAGAAATTTACTCTAGTATACATAATATATATTATATGTTATAATTATACTTAATTTATATTATACACATAATTATCTCTTCAAATTTTAACGTGTGCCCTTGGTTCTTGATGAAATTTTAGTGTATGATACTGTGTTTAGGTAATCCAGTAGAATAAATTTATCGAGTAAATAATATGGTCCACCAGTTTTATACTTTTAGCTTTGATTTGTTTTAAAGCATTGAAATAATACAGAAGTCCGAATTCCAGAATATTTTTTCTTCAACTTCGATTTCGGTTTTAATGGTATTTATCTGACTGATCCAGTACCGATATTAAATACCGTTTTCAAACCACGAGTTTATAAATTATGGCTTTATAGGTGACATATTTTTCAATTATTGGGTTAAACAAATTGTACGTCTGTAAATTAAAAAAAGTTACTATAATAATATAATAGCACTGCTATACGAACATAAAGTTATTGTATACCTATAGTCATGTTATAGTCTGTAGTTGATACGTGATTAATTTTTAAATGCATATTAATTACGTATATCTATATACAACGGTGGAACAAAATCGGCACTAATTTATAATGTATAATCATATTCTATGTATTACGCTGTATAGTTTATTTAATAGCCAATAGGCATAGTTTATTGTTTGGAAATTTTCGATATTATTTCAAAGCCTCAAAGGTAACAACAAAACTGATTCTTTCAAATACTATTTTATGAGGTTTGGAACAGCTCGGAGTGGGGATTTTAAATAACAATTTAAATGTACGCCACGTAAATATTTATCTTGTACATGTTTTAATTTTTAAATAAATAAATAATTTAATATAAGTATCAAATCCATCACTCGATTTTATTGATGATAAACAACCATTTACAGATTATGTAGTATATATACACATAAGCAAAAAAAAAATGATAAAAATTAAAAAAAAAATGATGGATTGTGTATGTGCGTGAGTAATTTATAGATGAAGACTAAAATAAAACTCAATGTTTGCTTGTATAGTGTACATACGAGTACTATGTTTTCACGAAAAAAGAATACTCTAAACGACTAAACAGTTGTTTATTTGTAAGTACGTATAATTAAAAAAAAAAATCAATATAAAAAATTTTCATTCATAAGGTTATTAATTAATTATCAATTTGTGCACTTCATTATGTATACTAAAGACGTGATAAAATATATTTTAATTTAGGGCGGTTGTGGAGGGACGGAAGTTGTAATTCCTCGAGAGTTTCAAACAAAAACGTTCCGTTAATTGAAAAATATGAAATGGGAATAACGCAGACAAAAGTTTAAGTATCCATCCGCGTCTATAAAGATATATCTTACTCGGGGCCAAATGTTAGATTTTATACCGGTAAAATTGCCCTGAGACGTAATCATGCAGTCGGCGGCCAAAGACGATTTGTAAAGACGTGTGCGCAATCAGCGCAGTCATGATGATCCTGCAGACCCATCAAGGTGTTAGGATATAAAAACAACTCGCTGCTCATCATAGATATTTTTTAATTTTATTATTGTCGAATACAATAAATTAGGTATTGCAGGTTAAGGCGAAATAGTTGGGTAACTGTAGTCTGTAGATATGTTCATGTGTATATATAGGTATATAATATATGATTATTATTTGTTGTACAACGGAGTGGACTCAGAAAAACGTAATATCATTATTTTATAATTTCACTTGAAATGTTGTACAAGATCGGCATTTGCTGTCGTGAAACACATATACGTATCACCTTTACGGACAATACTCGTACGTATTACGCTCATATGCCAAAATTATTTACATAACGACCTAACCCACACGACTCTTAAGGATGGAAATGATGGAATAAAAACACATTGAATATTGTAGACTACGTATTCGATGTTTTACCACACAAATCATGACAGTATAGTGTTGTACACTTGTACATGCACGACGACGTGAGCAATGGCTTTTCTTGTACAGCAAGGAGAATATTAAATTTAATTTTGCTTTGGTAGGTAGGTGCATTTTTTATGAATCAGAAAATGTAAATTAATATACACGTGTGTGTCTTTATATTACTGACATCGACCTTAGTAAGTTAATATTATCATGCAATCGGAGTACTTACCTATATTAAACAGGCGGGATAAATAGAAATTGTATTCATTGGACAACTAGACACCTTCAGTATACGATTGAATACCAATTGTTAATTGGTCAAGGTGTATAATATTGTAAATAGATTAAATAATTATATTAATGTGTTCGATTTGATAATTGGCAACAACACGATGAATACGGTAAACAATCGTAATTCGCAATAAAATCGTGCTGTGTTATACTAATTATTGTTTATTAATGAATTTATAGTGTACAGGCAATATTTATTTTTTCAAAACCATTTAGTATTTGTGTTTGGTAATAGTACCTACATAATATTATTCATCAGTTTATTAAAATTATGAAATTTTCATTGTACATGACTTATATTTTTACTGTGACTATTAACCATAAAATTATAACACAATTATATTTTTACAATAGAACTAATTTTATAGTTATATAATAGGTATAATAGGTATAGGTATATTATATTATATATTTTAGTATTAAAAAAAAATGCTGTTGTATAAAATACTTAAATTTATAAATACGTTGGTTTTGCTTGAATCCCTAGGGCATATATTATATACGATTGCATCGAAATTACTTCTTTACTTTTAAGAAATCTATCGATTCCGCCGATGATCAATCCGTTGAATATTTGTAAATTATTTATTTTAATATAATAAAATGCGAAATACTTACATAAGTATAAAATCAATTTGCAGTTCATACGTAACATTTTACTTTGTATTTCATTGCTAATTATAACCTTCTTTATAGTACTACCTATATTATTGCCTTTTTGGCGTTATCTAAATAAATTGTAAGAATATTTTGTAAAAAAACTTATTATTAGGTATTTGAATTATATTATTTTACTACAAACAAATTTTGCATTGTATTTAATTATTTTTTTTGTCATAATACATGTATAATTTTGTTGTATTTTCCATTGTAGACGACAATGTTTGAATTTTTTATCGAAATATTTTTATTTAAATTAAAAAAAATTATGGTAAACTGGGTGTATCTTGTACCTGTATTGTTGATTAAAAAAAAAATACTGTATTATATGATATATCGGTTATTGTTTAATAAATAGTTGGCGAAATCAATATAGAAAAATATCGGGTGGAATTGATATTAATCCATAAAACCTCTTAATCTAAATTGAATTTTTTCTTGGAAATAACCGAAACATGACTTTTGTACTATGGGATATTTTGTGTGATGTCGCGAAATTTTTGAAGTTCACTGGCTGATTTAACGATTTGTCAGAAACATAATACGTATTTTGGCATTGCTCTTTGGGTACTTGTAAGTTACAGTTATAGTTATTTGTTATTGTCTCGCCGTGGATGGCGGCAGTAAGTAAAATATAACTTATTATCACAATGCCAAATTTTTGATATTGGCTATTTTCTTTTTACCAAATTTTAAATTTGATGTGGTTAATACAATTATGAGGTGTATAGTAAGTTTATATTTTTTTGCTTTGATGCCTTATTTTTGTATATTATATAAGATGTGTATTAACTATTAATGACTGTATACAATTTACTTCTATTTAAGAAAACATAACAAATGAATTCTTTGCATGTCGAGTGCGCGTTTTTTACCATTATATATAAGTATACTTAGTGTATTAGATATACATGATAATATATGAAGGATTTTTTGCATGAAATATTTTCCCGTGGGTGATTCCTGTAATGACGTTACTTTATCGATGTTGTTATAGGTACAACTAAAATTGATATTGTCTATTAATAATAATTATAGGAGCAAATACAAAATGTAATTACTTTTCAACAGAACTAAATAGGAATTCTAAACACGTAATGCTGCAAATCGTAATTTGAATTGTAATAAATGCATTTCATTTATAATAACTGAAGTTTTAATAGTAGCTAAGTATAAGTACCTCACCTGCAGTCACCACCTTCAGACGTTCAACGATCTAGCGCCAGAGGATGACATTTGTCTCATAAGCAACAGCTAAAATGTGGTGATGGATACCGAGAAAGTATTTATTTCGCTTCTGAAATACTTACAATAGCTAAGTGACAGTTATACAATAATAGTGGACGGTAAACTCGACGAACAGTAGAAAAATAGGATTACAAGACTTAGGCACGCGTGCTACCTACCCCACCACAACCCCAACTGACCACATGAGCTAACCCGGAAATTACGCAATTTGTTGTAGAGCGTCGCATAGTAATAGTCTCCGAGAGGAAAAGAACAAAACGGGAACTCGCGAAATTTCTTTGGGTAACCCATTTGACGATAGTGCGGGAATTCGTCCATAGTGGCATTAGTGTAATAATTTACAACAGGAAAGAAAAAAAATGGTTAGGTCAATCTCCGTCGTGATCGTCACCGGCAATAATATTTTATTATATTATTATGCGTCTCCTGGCAAACTATCAAAACGTGCGGTGCTAGCTATAATATAATGATATTATAACGGTCAAACTTATATCGTCACGAACGAGTTATCTATGCACTACAGTATACACGCTAAGCATGGAGTTTGCGATTTATTCTCGTTCGATCGTCCGGAGCAAAAACGCCAATTGACATAATAACAATTGTTTACAATAAACATAATAAATGTAAATTTTACATATTCCTGTATTCCAAATATTGGTATATCTATTTACGGAGTGAGCCCGGGGTAATAAATGATAATATATCAACCCCGGATCTTTATAAAACGGATTTTTGAATGATTTTTAAAATTGATTTAATAAATAGTAATGTGATAAAACTGTCTATTATTGATATGGTTTTAAACATTTAAAAAAAAAAATGTTATTACCGTTTTTTAATTTTAATAGCAATCGAAGAAACAACGTTGTTATAATTTTAATTAACAAACGATTCTCTATTTTTTATGTTTTAAAGGTAAATGATACCTACCGGAGAAGAAAATTTTCGATCATTTCCAAAATACATATATAATATAACAAACTACAAAGGTGGGTTTTCTTTAGGTCATTCCTTCTCAAATATATGAGTAAATACGTATACAGTATGTATATAATATTACTATTACAGTATGACGCAGCGGGTGGTATATTCTTCGTTCTTCGGATTGATTGATCATTGATGTACCATTTATCGATACACGTCAGTACGTCACTACGTCAGGTATTTGGATAGATAAGACTTCTGAGTTAAAATAAAAAAATATTTTGTTTTATACATATATTATGTAATAGAGTTAAAGAATATTATGTATATTGCATGTCACTCGTGTCATGTCACGTGTCACCCCTTATGTGATAAATTTGTCCATCGATAGATTGTATTCTTGTGGCGAAGAAAATCAATTATTGCGTTGTTCTCTTCATCGCGTGTACCGGGCACAGTATAATACTATTCGTTGTTATAATAACTATTATAATAATATATTATTATGTATCATATATTATGTTTTATATGGGTACGACTGTTTGCGGTCGTATTTTTATTATCGTTATTACGGCTTATTTTATTATATATTTACATTGTTCCGGCCGTAATTAAATTGCATCTTCTCTTTTGGTCGTATAACATTTCATTATATTAAATGCAGGTATCGCCGGGATATATAGGCGTATAATAATATATTAAGTAACGTATTAGTAGATCGTCTGAACACGCGCATACATGTATATTATATTATGATGCATTATTATAACGACAGAGAATTCTAACTGCATCACAGACCACAATAATTAATACTTTGGGTTTTTCGATTGATTTTTGATCAACGCGGGCAAGCAGATATCTACTGGAAATTACAATAGGAAATATATGCCAACGGTTATACACTTAATACAGTAAGTAGGTACATTGGTACATATAATATTATAATTTAACATCTGCATTTCCCAACAATAATACATACCTACATATTATTATAATCATTATATTAACGCGTGCAAGGCAATAGGGCAGACAAACGGCGTGTGTTGCAGTCCCTCCCCCCTCGAAATTTCGGGAAAATTTTAAATTATATCAGTGTTCCTTGAATGTATTACGTAAGACGTAACCATACATTGCAATTGTGATTTGTATGAAGATTCTTGCAAAGTCTAAAATATTATACATCTACGACATCATCGTATTAAATTTACGAAGAATCCTAGTTAAGCCTCACTTATACAACAAATTATCAGCACAATCACACTCCAACACCCCCCTCCAAAAAATAAAAATAAAATTCTGACAATTATTTTACCGCAGGGGATAAATCAACAGAAACCTGCTGAATACTAATGCTGATGAATACCGTTCGTCATGGTGTCATTATAGTGTTAAGAGGAGGGACCATCAGGGTTTGTTGTCTCCATATTACAAGTTCGTAACACCAAATTTATATTTGGCAATTTACGTTTAGTTTCGTAAAATTGATATTGGTATATATATCGACCTAAGATCAAACTTAATTGTAATAATATTTTCTGTTTCTGTAGTTTTGTACATCAGGCTTTTAAGATTTTTAAATTTTTAAACGAGTTAAGAGTATTTTAAAATTTCAATATTTTTAAATCAGTGAGGGTGCATTTAGTGGCGATTTGTATATTAGTTGTTCAGTTGGCGCATAAATTACAGGAACCAATACAATTTAACATTTTTTTTTTTTTTACTTGAATAAAATATTATTATGTTGTGAATTTAAAATTAAAAAAAAAATAAATTTAGATAAATAATATATTAAATATAAAGTATGTGGTTTTTGGATTCAAATCACACATAACTTGCAATCACTGTTATACATAAAAACTACTAAATATCTACACACTTGTAGGTATAGTGCTGAGAAACCTACTCGATTGTACTATACATAATGTTTTGTTGTTAAGTATTTATTATAATTATTATTAAAAATAGATCAGTATGTTTTGTAAGTATTATGGGTCTCATAATGCAAACAGAAATTCCATGTAACATTGTATATTATACGATATGATTGTGATTTAATATTGTTCTAACATTCCGAGTCATATATATACTATGAAGAGTAATTGAGCCTATTGGTTTTACTATGATGTATTTTTTCTTTGTCATTTTTTCACCGTGATAATCAGTGTAATGAGTGTGAAAAATCAAGTAAAAAAAAATATATAGCTTTTATGTAAATACAATATTATTACTGCGTTGATATTAGTTCTGGTATTTTTTTCTTTATATTCATAGAATCTATCATAACATGTTCAATATTAAATAATACTCTCCGGATTTCAATAAATGGTAAATAAAAAAAAAAGTAATAATATAATATATATATATATATATATAATTATAGATTCTTAGTGAAGCGAGAAATGTAAAAACAATGATTTTTTTTTTTATTGTCTTTTGTATGAACGTTTATTTATTTTTAGCTTTAAAGATAGAACAAAACGTTTCACATACAGTATTATTAAAGATCAGAAATTTAGTTGTTTGGATACAATGTCCAATAGGCATGTGTTTAAGTATAGCAAAAACGTTATATTTTTATTATACTGTGAGTGCGTAAAACAATTTTTGCTTATAATAAACCACAGTTACTATGTAAAATTTAATCGATAGATCTGAATTTGGAACTTATAGCCATTAGACTATAATGACTACGTTCTCTTAATATCATGAAATGTAATTGGATGCTTATAAAATAATATATTTATAAAATATTTATTCTAATAGTATTAAAAACAATTTTAAAGTCGATCTGTAACGGTTGTAACATATTTAAAAAAATAACATTCTTCGACATTGAATAAATAATAATTATTTTTTATACTTAACCTGTTTCATTCAATTAGAACTAAAAATAGTAAATAATGGATTTGTGTATTAATTTTGCCATACATATAGTTTGTTTTTAATATTTTAGATATCTTTGACCGGTTCAAGAAATCCAGTTTAATGATAACTTTTTAAATTATTCAATTTGATAAATATAATAAAATTATCATAATAATTATAATAATTCAAAATATTTAAAATTAATTAAAAAGATTAAAAGGATTACGGTAAGTTAAAGTTAACGTTTAAGTTATTTTTATCATTGATTATATAAATATTGATTACAATATTTATACATAGATACATGTTATTCATAATTAAAGTGTTAGAAATATTTTGTTAACTTAAGAAATTACGACTCAACTAGACAATAACTCTTAGGTTAATTGCATCTTCATATTATACACTTTTAATAAATGATTACTCATACTAGTATACTACTCAGTACTCATAGCTTATGAATAATTGATTGATGTATAAATGTTTTTGAATAATTAAATTATTTTTTTATTACATTCCTTCAATAACATAGTTGTATGTAAGAAATATTGTTTTCTAGTATATTTTACATGCATAAAAGTTATTTTTCAAAGTAAAAATCTGTTGCAAATGAATAAATCTATTAACAATTAATGCTATTTCTGTTTATTTTTATCCAGTGACTAAAAAGTGACTTATAATAATCTCGTATTTATGTATATTTAAGTAATGCGTAGATTTAAATGCAAATTGTACCTATTTTTTTTTTAATATCCTAAAGCAATGCTTTAAAAAAATCATAATTTTCGTTTTATACATTAAAGAACTTAAAAATGAAACTTTAACTTTGCATTTTTTAAATTTAAGTACATATTTCGTATATATTATAAGAATCGTTAGAATTTGATAAAAAATTGTTTTCAAGTACTTACAACTAAAAATAAAAAATAAATTAAATAAGTATTTTATTATGTAGGTTCTTTCTATTATTATAATATTATATGTAATATGTAGAGATACTAAATAACTGGTGTATTGGTCACTGGATGCACAACACTGACGAACGAAATTTTTCATCTTAAAACTATTATACTCTACGATTAGTACGATTTATGTGAATTGCAACAAATTAGATGCTATGGGGCTATGCATCAAGTTACGCCACATGTACGTATACACACACGTATAATGCACCTTACATTACACTATACATTGTACATTACATTGTAATTACTAATTAGTAACAATTATTATTTATTCTATACTACGATTAGTGCATAATTGTGACATTATCTACTGACTACTGGTTTACTAAGTAGGTAGTTGGAGAATTTCAAAAATTATTGCAATTTTTATTTAATAAAAAAAATGTGTTATACATAGATTTGAGTATTAAGTATGTGTAATATAATATTATATTAAATTATAAATTGTAATTCTTTGTGTGACCGACAATTGATTATCATTACTCGATAGGTAGGAAACTGACAAAAGGTAAATTAACGTTTATGAAATCGCACTATAGAAAATTGTCTTTTATACTTCATACTTATTTTAAAAACCAATGTTTTTTTTAAGAGAAAATTACATCTCTATATGTTAACTCGATCTCACCAAGGCGGCAAATTAAATGTTCAAAAAAATCTGGTTTTACTTTCTTATGTTTAATATTTTAATAGAGGGAATTAGTATTAAACCATTTCAACACCAACTTAAAGGTAAACATATTATCCTGCGGTGTCCCAAGTAGGCTATTTATCGTATTTTAACTTAAAAGCAACTTATGAACATTTTAAAATTAAAAATAAATTTGATATTGTGTACATTAGTAAAACGTAGGCTTCACGTGCGGGTACTGAGTACAACGTCCTCGTAAGTCTTAAATTTATCGCATGAACAATATTCGAGTCCATTATTAGTATCAAAACAATAACCTTATTGGTGGTTTCTCTTTCAGAATCATTTCCGCAAGTTATATCGTTTACCCTCATGACTTCCATAGTTTTAAGTATGGAAATGAAAACTCGCAATTCGTTTATATGATATTAAATAAATTTATTGAACAAAGAGCCATATGTAAATCATGTAATGGTTGAGTTAACATTGAAATATATATCTAACATAAGAAATTAAAAACAAACATTTTCAGCATTATTGTGCGCATATAATGTGTTCCTACCACCTAACTATACATGGTAAAATTGAAAATAATTTATTATAATTATGTTTCAAAGATAACTGTTAATTACACAGCTTGGTTCGTTTTATTCGGCAGATTGGTTTTATAAATAATAACGCACGTGAAATCACTTTTGAGAATATTCGTATAGGTGCTAAATAACTATTTGTATACAATTTATTATTTTATGCTAAACATATTAATTTTTTTTATAGCAAAGTGGTTCAAATAATTTTTCCCTCGCATAGCGTATACATAAATTACATAATACGTCATATACATTTTTTAACTATTCGTAATAATTTAACTTCAAGATTTCAACCGTTTGGTTCTTTGTTTGCTCGTTAAATCTATTGATTATTGTTTTAACTTTAAGCCGAATTGCATAAAATTATAATTTTTTTTTGTGTAAAAAAAGTTTTATAAAGTTGTGCACAGCGCGTTTAACTTTTGTATACAAATATGAGCACAGAACACTTTAAGAAAGACTCTACTTATATTTCCAAATAGCTAAGCGAATTTTTTTTTTTTTATTGTTTTTTTCTTCCCGTAGTATAGAGTTCAGCGTTCTTGCTAAGGCGTAATAAAAATAAACTATAACGATAAAAAAAACATTGTAATAAACTTAAAAAAAAAAAATAAACTATTTCATTTCAACTATATCGCATCATGCCCAACTCGGATTTTCTAATATGCACTCGAGTGTTGTAACCCGTTTTCCTCGTTCGTCTGATGTCACACGCGCACAATGACTCACCGGGTTCACCATAATATTTTTTCTTCGATTCCGATTTTCTGCGTCCTACAAGGACACGCTCGGACCCGATACGGGTATAGGTGGAAGGGAATAAAGAAAACAATATACACGAGAAGGAAAAAAGTATCTAATACGGACAAAAAAAAAAAAAAAAACAACAAAACGTACACCGGCAAAATAAATACCACTGTCCATCATGTTTACACTCCGATGATGCAATGACACGGACGTACGCACAAAGGAGATGCACATAATCTTCTTTTATACATAATTTATATATATGTAAGTATATATACTGTGTATAAAACGAGCGGTTATTATCGTTGATTTTTTTCCACCTGATTTTTCGTCGCCTTCTTCTCCGTCTTCTTCTTATTTTTCATCTGCATCATCATCATCATCATCATGTATTATAGTTTTCTACTATACTTTATTCCATTCCAATGATGCTGCATGCTGATGCAGACGACTTACGGTCGTCGCGCGTGAGGTAAATGAGGCTTTAAGGAACCTTGATCTTGGTAGCAAGGCTCTCGTCGTCTCTCCATACGCACTTAGACGATGACGACGAATACGATGCTGATAATCATGATGATGATGTATGTGTGGATCCCCTTTGTCACGGTATCATCATTATCTCAAGTCGGCCTTCGAAGTGTGTATGTTTTTCTTTGAACACAAACGATTGCCAAAAGGTTGCCCCCTCTCTTTCTTTGGAAATAATACCACCGCCCTTGAATTTGTACGAAGTAATTTTTGGGCCGTGATGCACTTAATGCAATAATGCTACTTATTTTAGTGCATTTTATGACATGAAAAATATGAATATTAAATAATATATCATAATAAAATAGGTATACCTATACTTATTACCTACCTAATAAGTTTTTTCCGGTCTATAACGACGATCTACATTCTACTTGGTATATTGTCCTCTATTATATTTAAGAAATAGTGTCAAATAATGATAATTTAGATCATGATATATTTAAAACTTGCAAGTTGATATTGTAATAATTGTGTAGTATGTATTATTAATTTAACGTGTTGATGTTAAGATTTTTTCTTAATTTCTCGCTATAAATATATAATTTGTTATATTATAATAATAGTATAAAATACATATATATATATAATATATATAATTAATAATTGATTGTTTTAAATTAAAAAAAAATTAAATAAATAAATACATTTTCGTGAACTCGATAGTTAAATATATATAATATTATTGATGCTATAGGTATAATTTAGGTATTGTTCTCAGCATAGATATTTATAATATTACGTAGACATTTCTCTGTAGATTTCTTGGACATGAGAATTAAATATTTTGATTTGTATTGTAAGCTTATTAGAATAAAACATCAAAATAACAAAATATTATTTTCTATAATATAATATGTATCCTATTAAATCTTATGAAACTATTTTTTAAAATTATTTACCACATGCAATCAGATTTTGTAATAAATGGTATTATTATTTCCTTCGCCATACTTCTGGGATATTTTCCCTCCATTCGTCATATTATTTACTATTATGAATAAGTGATAATGGTACAATTTAACATAATTAAATATGCTTTATGTTAAATTAAGTTTTTAACATTGTTTAGGCAATAATTAAGTTTTGAATTTATATTAACAATAAGGTAAGTTGTTTATATTAGTTACTATAAACCTATAAATTAAGCTAGAAGTGATAATGTAATTTAAACGGTTATAAAAAAATCCATGAGTCACGAGAAATAAGGGTTGTTTTAAACTAAACCGTAAATATACAATTATAATTAAGTATCATAATAAAAAGTATCAACAATAGACACTATTATTATCAACATCAAAAACATTCCATCTTGTCCATTCCGAAGTAATAAGCATAGATTAAATAATGAATGTTGTTGACGTTCAATTTACCTAATTGGCTAATTTATAATAAATAGTAAAAACTATAAAGTGTTATATAATTCATAAATAAACTGTGGAATAAAAATGCTATAAAATGTATTAAAAAGTTGATTTAATGTAAATTGTATTCACAATACATTTTTATCATGTTAATTAATCGTAGTAAAGAAAAAAAAATAATTTGCCTAATAGAAAATAATATATGTTATTAACATTACGTCTTCCACAATTTGATTATAATAAAAATGTAACGACTAATATTATACACTATTGATTGGATTTAAACTGCGGTAATCAATTACCAAACCTTATGTAACGCCAATAGATATATCTACTGTTTGCCTTTTTTTGTTTTGAATTAAGTTCATAATAATGTAAAAAGTTGGTACTAAAATAAAATCTTAAAATAATAATGATAAACACTAATGATTATTTAAAAAAAAAATTGCTTATACGTATTATATTAATGATATTTTTGAATATACCTACTGGTTAATATAATACCATTATATTATATAATTATAATATTTATAATATTATAAAATCAATGACTATACTAAAATATACAAGTAAACACATAATCGTTATGGTATATTATATATTATGGTATTATAATATCTATAGTTGTGTATAGATAAATAATAACTTTTTTTTTATATATTATTATCTTTATTTAACTATTATGAACTTAATAATTTTCAATGTATTACACTTTTTTTTACAATGTGTAGCATTGCGGCTTATTAATTCGATTAAGTATAATATACATATATTAAATATAGTACTGCCATGTTTTAGTTAATATAATTATAAAACAAAACTTATATTCTTCATAAAATATGAACTTATAAGTTATAAGTTAATCATGTTATATGATTACTTTTAACTTAAAAAATTAAGAATAACGAAAATACGATTGTTAATCTCAGTTACTGATGTCAGCAATTATATAAATAAATATCATGCGTCAGTGGTTAATGTCAATGTTATAGAATTCGATGATTTTTCATTGGTTATATTTAATTCGGATAATTAAAACCCTTTGATGTTGTTTAATACGAATTATAATGTTATTATTAAATTATAAAAGTTGTTTTTAACTTTGTAAACAAGTAAAAATGAAATTTTAAGTAAACAATGTTTTATTTACCTAACTTAATCGTAACGAAATTGTAATATAGTCTGTGATTATAATAAAACTATTATTATTTGATTAAGAAAAGTTCAATTCGAAAAATATGTATGAATCTCTTTAAGAAGTTTTTAAGTATACGTCTATGGATATAGCAGCATACTGTTGGATGGGTGTCTATACTCTATATAGTAACTAGTTGATTATGTAATATGTGAATACAACATTAAATGTTTTCTGGAAGTAGAGCCCAGGCCACATGTGTATTCCATTGATAATTTTTCATTAGGATGAGACGAATGAAATGTTTGCAGCCATAGAGAAAAATTTTTAAGCAACAACTTTGGATTGTGCAATTGTCTATCTTCTCCGCTTAAAATAACGCAACACAGTGTTTGTCATGCTATTGGGTTTAAAAATGATAACCTCGATAAATTACTATTCCTACAATATGTAACTTTAATTAAACTTTTTATCCAAAAATAGTGCCAACAAAGAAAATAATAATAATTAAATGAAAAAAACACTAGTATATGATTCAATGTTATTCTGTCGATCAGAATCTAAACATATAATGGTAAAATACATATGATTTTTATGTAAATTAAAAGCGTTACCGTCAAATATCATATAATACTGATACGCAATAATATAGCTCAAATATCTTGAAACTTAATTAAAAATATACCATATGATGCCGTAGAGTATATATTTATTATTCTAATCATTGTTAATACATTAAAGTATATTATGTAAATAATAAAAAGTTATATTGTTAAATTGCATTCAATTATCACTTTATCAGTTTTCAGTTAACTATTATATTTTCCACAAATTCTACTGGAAGAGTATGATGGACTATGAAGGGGCGAGAGGGAGATGTCTTCATTTCTTACTCTAATGAATATAATACTTTAATACCACCTCTGTTTTCCGTCATACCTAAATCATTTCTTTCCTACAATCTTTGAGCGAAACGTCAATTAAGGTTTCTCGGTATACATTTCTCCGCAGTCCACTCTATATTATCATAGTTATAGTCTACTTGGATTTTATACTTATAGAATTTTCGATCAAATGAATGACACGAGCACGCAACTATGTAGATAGTTGAATGTAGATGTGCTGTATAACTTAAATAACATTGAGTTTCATTCTTTATTGTTCAAGAAAAGTATAAAAAAATAAATTTTTGTAGTACCAATTTTTTTATTATTGTTATAAAGAAAATAATTGATTTTTTTGAAACGCCTTTAAAATAAGAAAAAAACGGACTGAAGAAAAAAAATATTTGTAGAGGATAATTTAATATAATATTATATAAAAAAACCTATTGTTAGGTGCAAATTCAATAGATAAATTGTTTTAAAGTAACTCAACCGTTTTAAGTCTGCATTAATTTATCAAAACACTTTTACTAAAAGGATTATCGTAGAACTTATTATAGACTAATAAGAAATATTATTTTGATGTCTGTAATTGCCTTCGTCTACTATAATTCAGTATACTTAGTGATTTTCATCATCCGTACACTTTAGCCAAATTAAAACATAAAAATGTATAGCATCTCTAACGATCCGTTACTAACTGGTGTATTTTTATCACTTCAAATCTACATGGAGTTGAATATTGGAATAAGCTATAGATCGTATGCCAGAACACCGGGAGGCCTCGATTTAATAATATTAGGCGGTTGTCCCTTTGATTTTCACAAACCATCTCGAAACGTATCATCCATCTATAGCGATATACGTACGAGCAATACAGTATTCTGTGGTATATACTATGTAGTGGCTCAAATGAGTCTTTTTCAAAAATATGGGGAGGGTTCTAAGCACTACATATATATTATTATAGTAAAATAAAAAAATGTATATGATATACATATAGTTCAATATTATGATTTATGGTTCAAATTACTGTAGGATTAAAAATCAAAAAAATGCTACTAACCGTTATAGAAATTACCATCCTACATTTACAATATTATTTTGATTTTTGGTTAATTTTACGTTTTAAACGCTCCGCGATCTAGACCAAATCCCATCCTTTTCAGTGCACCGCTTGACAAGTGATATTGCAGTTTACCTACTTATTATTGACTGCATTGTTTATACGATTATTTTCGGCGGCGGCCGAGGCGCCTTGTTTCTGCGTTTAAAATGTACATTATCATACATAGTATTTTTTTTTTCATTTAGCATGTCGATGTTACAAAGTTAATTTTGTCGAGCAAAATAATCACGTAATTTAATTTACGTTTATGAGACACATTATTACATTTATTATTATTCTGACCCGTAAAAATATATTATATACACGCGTCGAACAATGTTAATGATGATGATAATAGTAATAATATTCAAATGGCAACAACCTACGGTGTGTTATAAACAAACAAAACATTACTGTAAAACATTGTTTTCTATTGTATAGGTATTATATTGTATTTGTACATGCACAACGGACTGCGATTTAATATAATGAATTATTAATTTATTATATTAGTGAAAATCTTTCCGTACCTACTACAACGAAAGCGCGTATTTGATTATTGATTTCTTTCTCGTACAACTTAAAGTCAACATTACTCTCATCGCAAGCGTATACACTTACTGTAGTACACTTTTATGGTGTATAATATATTGATTGTAAATATATTTTAAATAAAAAAATTTCATCATGATCTTCATAATACAATACAATATTAAGTAAGTACGACGAAAAATATTAATGAAATTAACATAAACTTATTGACTATACGTATAACATACTTATTTTGTTATCCGCAGACTGGAATTATCTTCTACAGTTCTTATTTACTCGTATATAATCTGTATAGTCAATATCTACCTATATAAATACGATTAAATTCACGTCCAGTGAAATGTAATGAAGAGAACGAGATTTCTATAATAGACAGCTGCGCAGTTCACTTGGCGATTTTTGTTTCGACCGTGTACACGCTTTGCTCTGTTTTTTTTTTAAGCGTATACAGCTACCCTCGTATTTCGTGAGATCGTTCAGTCAACAAAAAATTGGCATCATTCTATGATGTATTATTATTAACGATGAAATTAATAGTATATTATGATTCGGGAAGGAATGCACTCGTCGGAGAAGTCGAACGTTAACTGTATTTACTATTATAAAACTGGTTACGTCTATGTAAGAATCAGGAGTACTAGTTAAACTAAATACGATAATTTTATCAGGATTCAGATGAAAACATATAAGACCTACCTTGCTACGTCATTCATTCGTTTTTATAAACAACTGTTTTTATTTGAAAGAATGAAAGATAATCCCATAATGTTTGTGATTGTATTTATAAAAACCGTAGAAACAAATTTTTAACAACAATCGATATAATAATGATAGGTATGCGTGCTATTGTTTGATATATTGTATGAAACAAAAAACAAATTGTGAGAAATCGCGTGTTTTTGCCGTGAGTCGAAAGACTTTGTTGGAAATAAGTATAATAATACTAATTGTCAAAACTTAAAATGTATAATTACATATTTTTAATTTGAATAACACAAAGATCTGTAGGCTTACAGCTTATATGTTAGAAAATTGGTGATTATAAATCAGATACAAACTAAGTTATTTTTTATAAATTTAACGCTACTTAAATCAAGTATAATATGCAGTTTATTAAAAAAAAAATTTTTATTTAATCACGTATCCTTATTAAGGTCTAAATGTTTATTCCCGTGAAATTTTATTTTCAAATTGGCGTGCCAATTTTATTGACGTCAATAGTAATATACAATCATATCAATGAATTTATTTATAGCATTCAGATATACAGTTTAATAATGAGTGTTGGCCATCTTTTAACATAATGTATATGGTTAATAATATAATATATATATACGTGCGTAACGGTAAGCCATTAGTGGGTCGATTTCCTATTGATATTGTATGCAAAATCTTGTTGTCGATCGAAGGATGATTTAGATATGATACAATCGAACAAATTGATGAAAAGTAACTATTTAATGTTTAAAATTATATATATAGACAGAAATATCTAAAATTTCGATGACTTCTTTCATTTCTCAGATTTAGTTTTAAAAAAATAAAATCTATTTTGGCCTTTTGGTTAATGGATTAGAAAATAAAACTACTCAAACTTACGTCACCTACGAACAATGCAGAACTGGGACACAGCGAGGCGGTAGTCAGCGCAAAAACCGACCTAACCCGGTTTTACTGGGATTTACCCACCCGAAACCTTACATCTGTACCGCCGCCTATAGGACCACTATATATAATATATTATTGCGTGCGTCATGTGCTGTAAAACAAAGATGATGGTATTATCATAATTTTTCGCGGACCATGCGTAAAACAAACGGTACATCTATAAAAATATTAATATTATAGTGTCTTGTATACAAGTTTTTATATCTAAGTGTAAGCATACAGAGAGATTATGGTATAGCGTACGCTATGAATTTTATTTTAAACAATATTTTAAATTATTAAATAGAAGCTCGCACGGCGAACGTGATCTTTTAGGTATCTACGATTATATAGGTGGAGGGTTGGTATTTATGATTCCTTAAATAATTTAATAACCCCCTAAAAAGTTTATTGGATAATAATAGTCATGAACATTTTTTTATTCAATGAGTCCGAAAAACTTGACTAAAAGAATGAGTATAATTACCTACCAGACTGCTACTGTTTCACAAATGTGGCTACCTCTATATTGAATGAGTTGTTGTCAATATATTAGCAATGACGATGATTGGAAATACATATCTTAAAAGATTGTATGAAAATTAAATTTAAATAACTTTTATTCATATAATATATAAATATATTAATTTAAATTCATGTTTATTATAAGCAATTTAGGAAAAATAATAAATTATAAAAAAAAGTTATTAGAGGATGCGTACTGCATAGAGTATAAGGAAAATGTTCATGCAGATTAATAAAAAAAATAAAAAATATGAGGTCTATATAGCCTTCACACAAAAAAATTAAATTATTTGTAATAAATTTACATATATTAAGTATAAAACTGATAACATTTCCAATAGATTAAGATTCATTTGAAACTTATTACACGAAGTTAACGTTAATCAACAACTTTTATTTTACATATTACTCGATGATGATAAAGGATGAGGAAGTTTTACTCTCACAAATAATAAGTTACCTACGTGAGACGTGACTTTATATAAGACTTTCGATCTCAATCAAAGAATTTTCTCAAGTTTCTAACAATGTCTAACAAAACCATAAATTCAAATTTAACGGTTAAAAACGTATCACAAAAAGTTATTGAAGTGATGACATAAGCTTTTTATTGGTCACCTACAGACTACGATCATCAAAATGTGGATAAAAACTGTCTAAAAAGTTCAAGTTAGAGTTATTCAGTGATTTCTGGAAAGTAGTTCAAACTTTATAATGAAAAATTTCACGCACCTAAAACTAACTAGTAGGTTATATTATGCATACGTGCGTAGGAACATACGAGTATTAATATAACATTATACTCGTACGCAGTTCCAGACAAAAACGATTATGAACCGGTAAAAAGCGCGCCTCGTACCTACATCAATTTTACACTTAATCTCAATAATGTGCGAACACATTTTTCAATATTATAATAAAAAGTCATAATTTTTTTTTAGTTTATGTTATGAATTATGATTTAATGATAGTGCGATGATATTACGCGAGTAGAAATTATTTCGTACCAATTCCAATAGGTTATAGGAATCGCTATAACCACGTTTATACCACGACACATAGGTACAACTGCAGTATAAGTAATAATAATTTAACGCGGGTACGTAGGTACATAACAATTAATAATATCATATTATATGGGTACGTGCAGTTTGCGCGGGAGGAGACCTCCTGACCCACCACCGACGTCGACGCGCCAAAGGACTGCGCGACCGGATGCGCACTACGGCGGCTGTATTCTATATTATATGACAATAATATTAATATTATGTCTCCGTATCTTATGACAGCGTCGTCTTGTCGTTTTTATATCGCATTTAATAACATGCGGTCCGTGGTCTTATTCGTGACGAAAACACGACGCGTCGTCTATATATGTAGGTGGTTACTACGGCTAAACGACGACGGCGGACACTAAATTACTATACATAATATATCGTTTTATTGTCGAATTGACTGTGTGTGTAGGTACCGGCGGTGTTTATCATCGTCACGAGCATACCATATAATATACAAATGTGTTATTTGATTGTGATCATCATAACATTTAACTGCTGTTACACGCGCAGTGGCGCCGACCGTTAATCTGATTTTAAACCATCGTAACGGGGGGTAAAAGATGTCTATAATATGATAGCAATCACCCCAAAAAATATTATTTCGCAATTTAGGCGTTATGAAAATACAGTGATTCCGATGACTTGGTCACTACAATTTTGTCCACTTTTCAAGGTGTTCACAATTGCGAGGGAGTAAATGATTGAAATTCGAAAAAGGATAAATGTGTAAAATGAGAACTTATTATGACGTGTTAGGTTAAATTACTTTATTTTTAAATATAATAACTAATTAATAATTATGTAGATTTATCTGTATTTAAAAACATTGATGATCCACTAATGCTTAACGAAATGTATTCGTACATTAAAACCTTTTTTCACCTTAACACACTATCACATTGAAAAATAATCAAAAACTAAAAATATAGACGAAACATTGACAGTCAAGACAAAAATATTTTTGAAATTATCGTTTTGTATTGTATTATCGTATCGATTAGTTTTGTTAATGTGTGGTCGAAATATATTATCATTTGTATTTTATTGTAAGGACGTCGGAAATGAGTTCGTTAACATCAAGTATATCTAGTGTGAGATCGTTTTACTGTTTCCGTTTTGTAATTATTTTTAAATTAATATTAACATACGTAAATGTCCGGTATTGGAAGGTTTCCGTTAGGAGAGATTTTACTGTTTATACTTGCATATTATTTAACTGGAAACTCTGCTATATGTTATAATCAATTAAACTGCTCAATCCCAATGTCACGCTTGTTAATGGCGCCATCGCGTACCTGCTGCAGGCATAATACTTTAATGACGTCTTACTAAACATAAATACTATTATCTAAATAATTTAAAAAAAAAATGTGCATCTTTATTTGTACATTTATTACAAAACATCCCACCCACTCTCGAGTGCCGCAGCACAATCCTGAACACGTCACCTAACCTAACCTAACCGTTTGCTGTATGATGGTGCAAACGTGCGGTGACCGTATATACGTATATTCGCGTATGTACGACTGTACAGCTGGTACAATAAAATTATGTTGCCGCAATATGGAAGCGATGACCCTCATTACGTGCGCGACAACGACTCCACGAAGATGCGTGTAAATAGGCCGGAAACGCGCGATACAGAACGAAAAGTGGTTTATATCCTTTCCGGTTTTTGTCGCCGATATTATATAACGCTTCGTAATTTCGTGTGTATACGTCAATCGCGACGATGTGACTTCCTCGACCGCAAAATATTCTGGATTCATTAACTTAATATTTCGATACGAATTCCTACACTGCAATACATTTCGTATTAATTATAATATATTACACCTATTACGTTCGTCTTAATTACACCGCAATCCTTGTATTTGAGGCGTTTGAGGACAAAAGTGGCCTTGATTTCAAAATATTTGAATGAGGCTTATCGATTTAAAAAATAAAAACGTTAAAATATTGCAATTTCTAGTCACGTTCGGACTACGTCAACGCTGGCCACCCGAGCTAACGCCAACTTTTATTAATTTTTAAACGTGACGGCGACTTGCTGGAATAGTTGAGTATAGGTATGGTACCTATATATGCACTACTATACATAATACTATGTACTGAAGCTGAGTAAAACAAACTAAATTAAATGACCCGAAATAAAAATACACGCGTTTAATAGAATAATATAGCGTGCACTGCGTCAAATTCATGTACCTACATTTTTGTCGTACAAATTATAATATTTATAACGTATGATACTGTGGAATTTAAAGTAAAACAATGAACAGTGTATTATAGCGATAGGATAGCATATTTTTGCAACAAAACAATAGTATAACGTCTTCAAATTTAAAAATTGTACAACCTCTCTTAAACTTTATTGTCTATGATACTTTTAAACAAAAAGGCTCGACTCGAGTAGTCTAGTGAAACTTACATTATTCATAAAATATTATAGCTACCTACCGAAATTAAAAAAAAAATAATGCGTTTTAGTATCACGGCGTGCTTTATTATTTTTAATATTACAAAATAGGTGTTTGGCAGTCGCTTTTGTTAGTTGAATAGAGTTTAGTTGCCTATATTTTTAAACGTGACATTTTTGAACAATATGTTTTTTTTCAACTTGCATAGCCGCATAGGTATACAAATATACAATCCATTCTTAAAACCATTGTTAGGATTTATCGATACGTTGAAATGATTGATGTTGAGCAAATAATACGATAACACTATCGATAACATTATACATTACCTATTTACCTGCATTAATATACCTACACCATTTATAACAGTTTCAGCGTAAGTTTCTTAGCCACTTGACAGACAACATATTATTATATTTGCATGAAAATTCGATGAATCACACACTTCTCGGTCATTAATTATTTAATCATTTATATGATTTAGAACTTTGATTTTCACACATGTCAATATTATAACACATCAAATAAAATATTGTTTAAAATAATTTTTTCATACTATTTAGAATTTAGATGATTTCAAAACAGATATAAATTAATAACTTAGTTAATAAAAAATAATAATTATTAATAAATTGTTTATTTTAAAAATCGCATTCAATCATTCAGATGATTTAAATGTACCTATTACGAAATAGATAAACAAGAAAAGGAGAATATGTTTAATTATAATGCAATTTGTGAAATTACGGGAAAAAAATTAAAAGTAAAAGCAGAGCAATTTTTTCTGAGTAAAACTGAGTACTTGATTATTAGTATTTTATCTTAAATGGAGCGAGAGTTATTAACGTTACAGTTATCATCAAGTATGTTGGTAGCAAAAATAAAATAAAGTTATAGTCGTTATACTCGTAGATAATTATAATATGAAATTCTGAACTAATATAAGACAATAAAAAGTAACGACACAAAATATATAAATATTAGTGTACAAAAAGCGGCAAATTATTTTTGGCATTGTTCTTTGTCAAAAATGTCTGTGCACACCTATACTATGGGTTAGTCTTTGAGCTAATTACCCATCAGGAAGAATAATAACTATAATATTATACATAAAAGTTATAAGTAGGTTGGAACACAATAATCTCATTATGTAAATATTATAATTATTATTTATTATACGACAAAGCATTTCAATGTATTTAAAATTTAATTTATAGTATGCTAAACATGCCAATGTCCCACAAACGAAATAAAATAAAGACATCATAATACTATAATATAACAGTCGTTAATATTTCGGCGTCAAAATCGAAGTATTTGGCAGTAACTAAAAAATATAACACGCCCCGATGGATGTAAAATCAATTAAGAATATATTAACTAGCTTAAGCTACTTTTGACGTTCTATTTTTAATTATATTTGCAGTATTTATTTTTACGACTCTCGGACAAACAATGTGGTTAGCCAAAATTTTTATGTAAAAATTTAAAAACTCATTAAATATGGCCCTGTATAAAGTATTTAAATTATTTTATATTTTATTGTCCGTTTTTTTTTTTTAATTAAATTTTTATTTTGATTGTAATTTTATTTCATTTTCTTTTTCTCATAATGTGTTTAATGTTTATTTAGGTCAACAAATATTACTATTTATCTATTTAAATAAAAATTCTCGTGTGAACAGTGTTATACTATGCCAATTTTTAAATTTTTAAATTTTGTCACTATTAGTTATTAAACATGAAATACGACCTAAAAAATAAATTTGTTGTTATGAACATTACATAATAGTCAATTAATATTATCAATCTACATATCATTCAAAATATGTTACAATATTGTTTAATAAATAATATTTATTTATTGATACATTATGTAAGAGATCAGTTTTATTTCTCATAAAATTAAATATAAGTATAATAAATAATATAATATCACAAATTTCAATAATTGTTAAATATATTGTATTATTGCTTATTACATTTTCTCGATAATGAATAAAACTAATAACAGTGATAAGTGGATAGAGTATATAGGTGCTCAATATTTATCTTTTTATTTTATAACAACTTTTAAAATTATAATTTTAATATGTTTATGAATAACATTATAATGTATACTTAATTGATTTCATTTAAATTAATCAATATGGTTTCTTTATTTTATAAGTAAAACTAAAAATTAAAAACTATTGAATTATTTGTAAAATAATATAACTTATGCATAGATTCTGAATTGTTGGCTTATTTTTTCATAAACTATTTATTAGGACACAAAATAAAAAGCTCAAAATATTTTCAGTACTTACCAACATACCACTTTTAACATATAAATTTAAAGAGGCAAGTATCTAAATTTCAATAGGTGTGATTCAAATACAATTCAAAGACATCCATTTTTATTAAGATAATATTGTTATGATAATACACACATTTTCTGCATTTACCATTTTTTGGTTAGAAATATTTGATTAATTTTGATACTATTATTAAAAATACTCAAATTTTAAGTAATTAATAAAATATGTGTTTATGCAATATAAATATATGATTCTAAATTTCTAAATGATTTTCACTCGAGAAAAATCATAAATTTAATGTACAAAAATATCATAAATAAATTATATTATTCAACACCCCAACCCACGTCAAAGAAAAACGTATTCATATTTCAAAAATAAATTAAAAACGAACAAATTATTAAATTACCAGTTACAAAAACTAAAATTGAATAATATACGCATTACGTATACCTACTAGAATACAAAATTCCTATATTATATTAAAATATATTCAAAACTTGAAACTATTATGATTGTTGAAGTTTACAATGAGTTCTTAGGTGCCCACCCAATACTTTGAATATAATTATTTTAATTGTAAATTACTATATTTTATTATAAAATATAAATTACAAATATATTATTTATTATTTAATTGTTTTGCCGAATAAAATCGTAATAAATGTATTGATAAAAGATAGGGGACCTACTTAAAATGTATCTAGTTTTTTTTTTAAAGTCACATTTTTAGTGCTACTCTTTTAGTGATACGTCGAGCTGAACTCAAGCCCCGCTCTTCAAATTTAAAACGCTATTTGCGTCTTTGATTATAATATTATGATTAGGTTACGCGGGTCGAAAAATAAAACGAGAAAAAGACGTGTACGACGTATTATTATTATACGTTATTACAATATTATGTCAAAGTTCATCTACGCGGGCGACACGTGTGTATATAGTCCCAACAGCCGGTATGTAATAATATAATATAATGGTGTACACTCGTGTGAGACCATAAATCCGTGTAATATTCGGCCGAGTCGACCTCGTGCCTGTCGGGCAAAAATATACCGTTGTGAACCTCGGCCGGTGTATTTTTTTCTCTCCTTCACCACCGTAAAGTGTCTACGATATAATATTTTAAAGTCGCGTTCGCCTACCGACCACCGCGAAATCCCGCTAACGAATAAAACAACATTATTAATCCATTTTGCATTTACACATTTTCGCTATATTTGCGCCGGCCGACATATTGTCGTTTGAATGTTTATACTATTATTTTATTTGGCGGACGATATATGCAATAAAACTGGTGGGATAATTGGTTTATTATTATTATTATATATACGTGTATAATATACATAAAGGTAGGTGTTTCGGTAAATCGTTTTTGGACGTATTATTCCAGCACTTAAACTGCGCGCACGCACCAACACCTGAGTTAATGATATTCAAAAGTAACGTAATAAAATATTAACAGAAATCTGAAAAAATCTGCATACCACCCCAGAAACACATTAAGTATGTTAATAATGGTAAAATATATTACGTTGTTGGCTAATGTACCTAACTTATATTCGTTTCGCTGCGATAATTTAACGTTGACATCATATTATTTGTGCGCCTTCAAGAGGTAGTAGGTTATACGCGCACGGTATAATATACAACGATAAGGTGACATTTTTGTTTCTTATATTCGCGTGTGTTTTTAATTTATTTATCTCAAACTCATTAATATTCATTGAATCTGGCTAAAACTTCCGCGAATAATTTTATACCTACTCCTTATTTGTTATTGACATTTATTGCTAAAATATATTTTACTGTTATAAAAACGTTTTGATAAATTATACATCATAAATATTATAATAGGTAATATAGGTGTATAATTACTGTAATTTTTTTTGTACATGTATATAATATACGATTCAGGAATATTTCCTATATACTGGGTGATTCGTTTATCAAACAACGCTCATTATTTAAAAAAGCGGGTAAGTGGGTATCGCTCTGCTGTATATTAGGGGGTGGGGTGGACCTCAGACTATGGTAGGTTAAATTTGAAGGCTACAAACGAGTTGTGTCCCAAATACTGAATTGTGTCCCGCACTTTTTTTTGGGTTACACGAATTGTGTCCCACACTTTTTTTTGGGTTACACGAATTGTGTCCCGCACTTTTTTTGGGGTAACACGAATTGTGTCCAACAATTTTTATAAATTCAAATCGTGAATTTGTTTATTAAAAAATTAATAGTATGTTATATAATGTTTATAATGCTCCAAATGTTGTCGTCAGACACAAAAAAAAAAAAAAAACACACATCATTGTAAAAGCAATACATTCATCACTTCGTTCAGAATCTAATAACTACATTAACTACATTAATAGTTTTAATTAAATTACATATAAAGCAAATATTTAAATAAAACAATTTTTATAAATTAAAATAGTGAATTTGCTCATTAAAAAATTAAAATTTTGTTATATATTATAATATTTTACACAAAAAATTAAAAAATTCGTATAAAAAAGTCATTATATCATAGTAAAAATTGTAATCCAATTTAAAAAAATCAACGTTGTTTCGTCTAATAAATATAAATATAAAATAAAAATAACTACATTAATAGTTTTAATTAAATTACATATAAAGCAAATATTTAAATAAAACAATTTTTATAAATTAAAATAGTGAATTTGCTCATTAAAAAATTAAAAAATTCGTATAAAAAAGTCATTATATCATAGTAAAAATTGTAATCCAATTTAAAAAAATCAACGTTGTTTCGTCTAATAAATATAAATATAAAATAAAAATAACTACATTAATAGTTTTAATTAAATTACATATAAAGCAAATATTTAAATAAAACAATTTTTATAAATTAAAATAGTGAATTTGCTCATTAAAAAATTAAAAAATTCGTATAAAAAAGTCATTATATCATAGTAAAAATTGTAATCCAATTTAAAAAAATCAACGTTGTTTCGTCTAATAAATATAAATATAAATACAAAATAAAAATAACTACATTAATCATAATATTAATAAAATTATATATTTGGCAAAAATTTAAATGATACCATTTTAATAAATTCAAACCGTGAAATTTGTCCATTCTTATATGCATTTAGTTTTTGGCTAAGAAATAAATGTTTTTCACGTGTTGTCTTTGATAATTGTCCAGAACTTCTAATTTTAATATAAACATCGCATTGCAAATTTTTTATCACTTCAATAAATTGAAATATATTGGGATGGCTTGAATAAAACATAGAATTGAATTTCGAGTGGAATGCTTCACAACTATTAGTTGTGCGTAGCATTAAATTTGATGATTCTGCCCACACACGAGGGGGAAATAAAGCATAATTCATGACATAGTTATCCATTAAGTAAGTTGCAAATTTTAGAACCACGGAATTATTTGAAACATCACAAGACATTAGATCAAACACAAATGCATTTTCTACTTCATTTGGATCAAGAAATGGTAAACCAAAAACGTGCTTTAAAAATTGACTTAATTCGGAGGATTGATCCTTATATTCTGCAGATAAACCGAGTTCTTGAATTTTTCGCCACCAACTCTGACCGAGATGGAAGCGACAGCCTTTAATTTCAATTGTTGGCCACACAGCAGTGATAGCAGAATGTATTGCTATTTCAAAATCCACAAGAATACGTTTTACATTTAATGTTACATTCAAATCTAAAAAATATTTTTTTATATGTTCAAAAGCTATGGAATATGATTCTTGTCTTTTATTTGGCAATAATATAAATAATAATGGTATATATTGTTCATTTTTAATAGTATGTATTGTGAACATTTGATAAAAAAATTTTGGAGCACTCTTAAATGTACCGTCAATAAACCATATTTCTGATTTAGCCAGTAATTCTAAATTCGTAGAACAAGAAAATCCAATAATATTATTTTTACGATCGTTAACAAATATCATATTTTCCCCTCGATTTGATATAATTTGTAGATTTTCAATTATTTCGTGTACATCTACAATGGATTTTGGTAGCTTTGGTAAAATATGAGTCCGAGCTTGGTACATATTATCACGAATACGAGAAATGTCATAAGTTGTTAGTGTGTCTACGTCATCCTTGCGTAGCTCATTATGAATTAATTTACATGGTCTTTCACACACATCATCTATAGCTTTTCTTTTTAAAATATTACTCATTTTTTGTCTATTTAGAATAGACGTTTCAAGTTTTTCATGATTATGATTAATTTTGCGCTCAATTATTTCATTAACGTTATTAATTTTTATAAATGACTTACATGACGTGTTAGTACATCTCCATCTTTGCAAATCGGATTTTAATAATTTATGGAAACAAAATTTGTAGCCATCAATTAAAAAAAGCGTTTTGTTTTTCTCACTCGTCATTTGCTCCATAGTGGACGGGTGGTGTTTGACTGACTATAGTAACTAGTTAATTAATCGTATAATAATATAATATTGTATTACTATTTTATTATATCTCGTCGAAAATTCAAGTGTGATTTTGGAATATCCGAGTATAGTTATATATATAATATAGTAATATAGTTCGTTATCTTTAATATAGTAGATGATCATAATCATGATAGATGAGTACAAATGTACATTATAGAATGACAATCGTCGTAGCTTTGCGCATACCTTATCTCAACGCGATAATAATAATGAACAGAATCGAACAATTGTATTCAGTAAATATCTTATAAAATATATGTGGATAATGGATATTAATTGTACAACATTGAAATGGACAAATTTCTCGATTTAAATTTATAAAATCTTTTTTATTTCAATTAACGTAACAACATATTTTATTCTTGTGACCTAATTTGTGTAAAACCTTATAAAACAGTTGAGACTCAATTCATGTATCCCGCTTTTATTATTGGGACACAACTCGTGTATCCCACTTTTATTATTGGGACACAACTCGTGTATCCCTCTTTTATCATTGGGACACAACTCGTGTACGAGAAATTTCGTCGGGACACAACTCGTTAACTGCGAATTTGAATGCAATGATAGGTATCATTGTATACGAAAAACGATTCTGAACGAAGATGATTTGTCAGTTTAGGATATTTTGAAACAAATAGTATAGTTTTTATATGTAACTATAGTTACTTTATAGTATCTGTTTATTAATAAAAAAAGTATTTGGCAACATACGCATAATGAGAGCATGAAATTTAATTTAAATTTGGAAATATTTCGTATAAATTCAAACTTTAAGCACTTATAAAAAAAAAATTGTGACTAACGATTTCGGATTTTTTTTTATCACTTTAAGAAAAACTTATAAGAAACCTTGTATTAAATTTTCAAGATTTTCTGGCCACCCAAAAAATTTTATCGGCATTTGAAGAAAAAAACTTGGAAAAGTCGAAAATTTCAATTGTCTTTAAGTAGCTTAAAAATAGTCAAAATATTTTGAAAATTTAACTGTAAAGAGATAACCATAATATAAATATTTGGTAAAAAAGTTAAGTATTTACGATAATTCGTTTTTGAGTTACAGCAAAATCAAAAAATCGATTTTGTCGAAAAGTGGTTTTTCGTAAAATTGCCATTTTTCTGTCATTTTTTTTTTGTTTTTCTCGATTTTTTTGAAAACTATTTGAAAATGTTTACTTTTGACCCCCCAAAATACCAACTAGATGAATTTTCCTATTCAAAAAGGGGCTGAAGTCAAAAATCGGAGCATTATTACTGCTCCAAATGTTGTCATCAGACACAAAAAAAAAAAAACACACATCATTGTAAATAAGCAATACATTCTTCACTCCGTTCAGAATCTAAAATATATTAACGTTTTTCAAAATATTTTTTTTTATATAATTTCTAGTTGAAATAAAACAACATCTTTAAATATTTTTTCTGTTATCATTTTTTAGGTTTTTCTTTTCTGAATGATAGCATACATTTTAAAACTCATTTTCTGGAGCAGATTATTTTTCAAAGTATTTTGATACATATAATATCTAAATTCGAATAAAAAAATTATTTTGAAAAATATTAATAGATTTTTAAACAACGAATGTTGTTCGATAAAAGAATTATCCTGTACCTATTAATTGATATCGACAAGAGCAAATAATACCAAAAACTGGTTTGTCAATTTTGGCAACTTGTTTTCTATAAGCCCCAAATCCAATTTTCGTCCAGTAGGTAGTCTGTTGAAAAAAAACCCGTTTTCTGTGTCATAGGTACCTAAGAAACTCCAAATTATGTTGTCCTATAAATTCAGCTGGTATAAAATTTTTATTGAATGTAATAAACAAATTAAAAAGTTATCAGACTTTTCCGTAGTTTAATGGAGAATATTTTCCTTTTTTCATTAAAAATAAGCATGATGTATATTGTATACTGTACATCATGATGTTTATTTTACATTTATTTTGTAATGTTTGAATAATGTAGATTTATATATTATTGCAGTTTATCTCAATTCGATTGTTCAGATCGGTGAGAATAGATTTTTATTTACCCGCAAATGATTTACCGTTATTTAAAAGATACGTATTCACATGAGTAAATTGCGGAAGAATATTTTTCCTAAATATTAGCCTCATTTGTACAGCGTAGACCCGTAAACGATGATCGTCATATAGCAACTGTGTATTTTGGTTACTATTTAAATATTCAAATAATAATATTATTATTTAATAAATATTTATTTTGATTGTAAAACGTTTAACGTCCTGTGAACATTGGGCGTTAAAAACACAACCGTCAATACATTATTATAACCAATATTAAAACTAACACTGTTCCGGTTATTTATTTCCCAACCACGTGCAAATACACTATTTCTAATGTATGTACCTATTGTACTTGTCTATAGTCAAGTTATTCTCATGTGACCGACGATAATTTTCAATATGAGTGCAGACGAATAAGTGATACACTGCTTATAACTGTCGACCACCGTTGATCGCTGTGTTGTTCAAAATCAATCCGAACCAGGGTAAAAAAAAAAGCCAATTGGAAACCAAGAATAGTATTTACAACGATGAGGGCTTACAACGCTTTTAAAATATACATTTAAATATACACCGTTTTTTTTCATAGCTCTATTAGAAATTCAAACATTCACTTACATTAAATTAAACAGTATTAACGAACTTTTAATAATTTCAGAAATTCTACATAAAGAATACGATAACATTATTTAAATAACATAATTTTATCATTCTAAGAAATATATATTACCATATGATGCGATGCAATTCGTCGAAACTGCATCTCATCATTGTAAATCTCAATTTTAAATTTTATTTAAGCAATTATTTTTGTTTAACCAACTAGTGATCGTGTATAGTTAAACTTTTAAATTAGTGTAGGAAATGTACAAGTATTTATACATATAATATGTAAATGATTGTATAAAAATGATTACATAAAATATAAATGTATAAAAATTAAATCAGTTGAGTTTACATTTATTCTTTAGGTAAAAAACATACTAGTGGAATTTAAATTTTTTTCAGGTAAAAGTACCGGTTAGTATTTACATAAAAAAAGGTTTAAAAAGGTCGTCATTGGTGGAATTTACATGCATCTCCGGCGGTCATGTGTAATTCAAAAAGCAGGGATCAAGTTCCGGCTATTAAGTGGCAAAATGTGGTCAATTTTGAAACAATCTTGCCTCGGTAAATAGTTGGATGTTGAAAATTTTTTATCTGAAATATGAAAACTTATTATTTTTTTCCCGATGGCCGTTTTTCCTGTTAACCAAATTTTTGTACTAAAAACAATAAAAACGTGCCAGTTCCCCTGATATTAAACATAATATATAGGTACCATGAGTTAGTGGTGGCTATTACAGTAATATTATTATCAGTGAAACCTAACCTCGTATCTATCTATTTTTGACGCACCAAATCGTTTTGAAAACTAATAAAATCATAAACAAAACTCAATGCAAATACATATATTATATATTATCTTATACGTTAACCGGCGGAGACGTGGAGTTTACATATACTTCGCTTGTCGTTCGTTACCTGTGCAATGAAGACCGCATTCAAAGTTTACTATTTACGTGTTTTCTCGGGTATATATATGGGTGGAATATTTTACTTTCGCGTGGCTACAATATATCAGACGCAGCTTATTATTAAGTGCATTACCGCGGTCGCCGATCTGTGCGAGACCATTAGCTCGCGCAGTCTTCGCGCGCGCACGTTCACCCGGTTATGCAACACAGTCGTATATATACAGAGTACTTTACACTATATATACTACAACAACAGCGGTATAGCTGGCGGTATAACCGACCTTGAGGGTATGACCGAAACCGCGTTTACCACTAGTCGGCGGCGGCGGCGGCAGAATGATGGGACGCAGTAATACACATCATAATGTACATTATATATATATATATATATATATGTGTAGTGTGTGCGTGTGCTCGTGCTTGTGTGTGTGTGTGTGTTTACGTGCTTGTGCGATGACGATAATAATAATAATAATAATATAATATAGAGTGTACCTACAACGCAATCGCAATCAGTGCGTGCGTCATTAAGTACAATGAATCATTTGGGACGTTTCCTCGGACCGCAGACGTGCGTATATTATGTAGCGGCGGGCATTACGTCGTATATCCGCGGATCCCGGCCCGGTATCGCCGCGTAGTCTTGCGCCTCCGCTGCCGCCACCACCGCCTCCGCCGTCCAGCGCTTCTGACCACCACCGCCGCGGTCATGACGTGTTATCGTCGCGGGTAACCTTGAACAACCTTCAGGTCCGTGACCTTTTGAACTCGACAAGTTTACTCGCACGTCGTGTTTATATATTATATGTGTATATATATATATATATATAAATATATAGTATTATATACGCACATCGAGGCGAAGAGAGAACAGTTCGGCAACGGCGGCGGGAATAACACGATAACCGGTAGACTCGCGCATATAATAGTATAACGGCCTCACCGGCAGCGGCGTGGACACCCTCGCGCGCGCTCTCGCCGATCAGGTTTGTGCGGTAAAACGATACGGAAGAGACGATCCGATGGTATTACACGTCGTGCAAAGTACCTACTATTATAATATACGCAGACACGCAGTATATGAGGTAGAAATACCGACGGCCGCGATGATCATCGAGTCGGACCGCCGGACACAACTATACAGCGTATTTGGGGCGCCCGAGGCCGCCGCTAAAAATATAACCGCCCGGAGAACTGGTTTAACAGCACTCGCGCGTATTTATATACCTACACACACTTACACACACACACACACACACACACATATATGTATGATATGTGCACGCGAGTATGAGTAAGTACGGCGTGTGTTGATGGAATTTCATGTACGCGACCAATACGGTTCGTGTGCGTTGTGGAATTTTTGTCGTCCCGAACGCAGGAATCTCGGCTGCGCGGTGGCTGCGGCGGCCGAAATGCCATTTTTCCTGTTCTCCTCTTCGTCAAGCCGATGATGACCTGTTATGGGAGGAAGTTATTGTGTTCAGATTGTCTGTCCCGCGTATACGGTGTGCATGTGTGTGTGTGTGTGTGTGCAGTGGCGTATTTAGGATTTGTTGTTGGCAAACATATAATTTCTTTTATCTACCGGGGGAGGGGGGTACAATTTTATTACTATTACTATCGTTTCTTAAAAATGTTTTTTGATTTTGCCGTGATTCAAAAACGATTCATTGTAAATACTTGAAATTTTCATCAAATGTTTGTATTATGGTTATGTATTTACGATTAAATTTTCAAAATATTTTGACCCTTTTTTAAGCTACTTATAAACAATTGAAATTTTCAACTTTTCTAAGTTTTTTTTCTTAAAATGCCAATAAAAAAAATTTGGCTTTCCAAAAAATCTTTAAAATTTAACACAAATTGTGACTAACGATTTCGGATTTTTTTTTTATCACTATAAGAAAAACTTATAAGAAACCTTGTATTAAATTTTCAAAATTTTCTGACCACCCAAAAAATTTTTATCGGCATTTGAAGAAAAAAAACTTAGAAAAGTCGAAAATTTCATTTGTCTATAAGTAGCTTAAAAATGGTCAAAATATTTTGAAAATTTAACTGTAAAGAGATAACCATAATATAAACATTTGGTGAAAATTTCAAGTATTTACAATGATTTGTTTTTGAGTTACAGCAAAATCAAAAAATCGATTTTGTCGAAAAGTGGTTTTTCGTAAAATTGCCATTTTTCTGTCACTTTTTTTTTGTTTTTCTCGATTTTTTTGAAAATTATTTGGAAATTTTACTTATGACCCCCCCAAAGTACCAACTAGATGAATTTTCCTATTCAAAGAGGGGCTGAAGTCAAAAATCGGAGCGTTATTACTGCTCCAAATGTTGTCGTCAGACACAAAAAAAAAAAAAACACACATCATTGTAAAATCAATACATTCATCACTCCGTTCAGAATCTAAAATAAACGATTAAATAACTTAACAAAATAACATTTATTCGCGTCAAACAAAATTTTAAGTACACCGAATATAAACTGTATATAAACAAATATATATTATTGAAATAAGTACAATGGTACAAAAATATATAACATTTTACGCCGTATATTTACTGCGCGCAGCAGCAAACCAAACGACGAAAAAACCTTTTTAATACAGAAAAGAAGACTATTTTTATAGAATTTTAAAATTAAGTCTTACCATAATTGAAGTTATTTTTTATTCAAAATATATTATACACAAATAGAGATGTTTAAATTCGTTATCAAAATAAAAGTTAAAAGCAAGACTGTTTATTATTTTAGATTCTGAACGGAGTGAAGAATGTATTGATTTTACAATGATGTGTGTTTTTTTTTTTTTTTTGTTTTTTTTTGTGTCTGTCGACAACATTTGGGGCAGTAAAAATGCTTCGATTTTTGACTTCAGCCCCTCTTTGAAAAGGAAATCGGATCTAGTTGGTACTTTGGGGGGTCAAAAGTTAAAAATTTTCAATATTTTTTAAGTGAGTCGGGAAAAACCTTAAAAAAATGACGGAAAAAACGGGATTTTTTTACGCAAAACCAGTTTTCGACAAAATCGAATTTTTTATTTTGCTATAACTAAAAAATTAATCGATGTAAATACTTGAAATTTTCACCAAATGTTTATATTAGCGTTCTCTATACACAGTTAAATTTTCAAAGAATTTTGACTTTTTTTGAGCTATTTATAGACAATTGAAATTTTTAATTTTTTTTAGTATTTTTTTTTTAAATAACGATAAAAATTTTTTGGCTGAAAAGAAAATTTAGCTGGGACAAATTACTTGAAAATTTAATTGAAGGGTCCACATAACTTGTTCTAACTCTCATTCAAAAATTATAAAAATACATAGGCACAATTTTTTTTTATTAGCATTTGAAGTTCAAATATTGACAAAAATTCGTCAAAATCATGAATATTTTTCACTATTTGGTAGTTAAAAATTTATAAATATTTTTCTATCAAAAGCTAAGAATTGAAAATTTAATACTATGCTGTCCATAAGTTAAGCTTAGAATAATTATAAAAAAGTTTGAGGATTGTTCAATTTAAAAAATTTTACGAGTGTTTAAAGTTTTAATTTTAATTTGAAATTAAAAATACACGTGTAAAATTACGTTTTACTAATAAATAATTTTCGATTTTTGTTATTTTTAAAAAATTACTAAACGTAAGATCTTGAAACTTTTACTTAAATGTTTGAATTAGTTTCAAAGTAGAATATATTACAATATTTAAGTATTATATATCCTAGACTGACAAATCATCTCCGTTCAGAATCGCTTTTCGTATACAATGATACCTATCATTGCATTCAAATTTAACCTTCCCTAGTCCGAGGTCCATCCCACCCCCTAATGTACAGCAGAGCGATACTCACTTACCCGCTTTTTTTTTTATTAATAATCAGTATAATAAGTGGTTTACATTTAATAATGATTATGATGATTTTGATTATTAGCAGCTTTGAATGCATCAAATTTAACACACGATACACTATAGTAAAGCAAAAATATTTTTAGACACATAAAATAATAATAATATGCCAGCATAAAAGTCAAATGTTCCACAATATTAATAACGATTAGGTACGTACCTACTTTAAAAACAATGAAAATCGTTATTCATATAGTTTAAGTGTGTGTGTGGTATGTGTGTTCACACATAACAATAATTGGTACCAAGGCCGTAGCCAGAAAAATATTTCGGGGGGGGGGGGGGGGGGTTAGAGTATAAATGTTATATTATGTTATATTATTAAAAATAAAAAAATGTGTAAAACGTACTTTTTTACCGTTTCGTACCGTTTTATTTATTTATGTGTTGTAATCACAGTGACACGTATCAAATATAATAGGTAGGCATTTAAAACTATTCAAACTATTCAATATTATTTCAAAAAAAAAAATTTCGGGGGGGGTCTGAACCCGAAACCCCCCCCCCCTGGCTACGGCCTTGATTGGTACACTACTAACAAATACATTTCGTCGCAAAGGACTAAGCTCGAGCGGAATGATATTTTAACCCATGTAAAATTGCGATTTAGATCTTTCCAAACCTGGCGACCGTCGCACACAAAAGCATCGTAAAATCTCAATAGACCGCACGACTTGGTACCTACGTTTAATATTGGACAATTGTTTGACAATATCGGCGATTATTTACTGTTCAAAGTACTGTCAAGAATCTATTATAACGGATGTTTTTATTAATTATATTTTAATATAAGTTATACTTATGAAATCCTTAAATTAGTTACATCGTTTTTATTATTATTACTTTTAAACTAACCTAACTTAACCTATTTCTCAATCGAAAAAAGATATTTAAATAATGACTGCATACGTGAGTAATGAGTATATATAATATATTACATGTATTGGCAATAGAGCATACTATTATTATAATGTCAAGTTATTATTTAATAGGTTTATTTACAAGGAATATTTATCTTAGCAATTACAACAGAACAATAAGGAGAGAGAGGATTTTATGGATAGTAAAATCTAACTACAGAGACAGAGGAACGGGAAGACGATTAGATAAAAGGGAATAGACTAATAGCTGATCATTCATATTTTCCATTCTATAACGAATCCTCATTGTTCGTCGATAGTAATTAATATTTTAATAATTGAAAACATTATGTTGCATTATAAATTATAGTAAGCACCTTGGGTATATAATATAAATTATAACAACTAATTAACAAGTTAATTATAGTGCGCGTTTTTGCGAATGTAAGATTATTAATGATTTTAATGTTTGAAAACGATTTTAACTGTATGTTTCAAATGCGGAAACGTTAGTTCTTCGTGCAACGTATACGATAAGAGAATACCTAGTACCTACAATACATACAATAACGACGTCGTAATACAGTAAACGTAAGAACTACAATTATATCGAGAATAACAACAATAACAACTACAGCAGCAGCAAGCACGAATACGACTTTCCCTCCCCCTAAGCAGCCTTACTCACCGTCGTGCTTGAACGAAATGATCGCTACCCCACCAACAACCGCTTCGATGGACAACTACTGCAGTAGTATAATATTATAATTAGTCATTAGTTATTATCTACCTAAGTACGTGCGGTCATAACTTATCACTTATATACCTTACTGTATTCTCGCGTCAGCTCAACGATGATTTATGTATAAAGGATGAATCACCAAGCATGCTTACCACTATTTTTTAATTTAGTAATGAATTTATTCAAATTTTAAATTATTTTTAAATATAATTAAAGACCATTTGTAAATGTTTGGGATTTTTTTGTACTGCTTAAGAAAAGTTCAGGAATTAAAGTTGATATAAATTATATAATTTTTAAAAATGTCGATGTGCTCAGTTTAAAAATTTGAATGATTAGTTTTTCAGTTCACCCTGTATACATCGTACAAATCGATTTATTAATACACAATTATGTTATTTTTACGACCAGTTTTCATTTAGCTATATTTTACCTACCAATAACTGCGCAACAATACTGGCCTCGGTATTTTTGACTCTTGTCACTGCAGGACTGCATAGCCATGGCTCCTCGAGCTGATGACTCGTGGTTTTTCCTCTTCGGCGCGTGTCCACATAATATCCTACGGCTGTCGTTCCAATACCTATTATTATATTATATTCTCTTTATAAGTGGTTCTAAAAAATATGTTTATGTATTATGTTTTAATGTCGTCAAACTGTCTATGTACAATATGTACTTTTTAAATCATGTTGTCTTAAAATAATAACAATTAAAATAGTCTCGTAAATTCGTATAATATAATATTATAACGTACGTTATATGTTCCCATTTTCAATATTTTTTTCTTTTTGAATCGTTATAAAAAAAACTTTCGATGAATAAATTACATTTAAATACTACATACCATATTTTTATTGTATTGTCGATACACCGGGTAAATATTAATTAGGAATAGTATTATGTATGTATTATATAATGTATAGTACTTACATATGTCATATATATACATACGACAAAGTTTTGTGAAATAATATTTTTTTTAAACATATATAATTTTTTGGTAACATTTAACTATTGTTTTGTTTCATACATGATCGGATGTCATTTTTATGTACCGACCAATTAAAATATATTTTTGTTTATAATTATGCCAAAATAATTTAAAAAGCAACCTTGGTTCTTAAAAATTCTACAACATACTAGAATATTCTTTAACCTCTAACCCATAAAATGCGTAAATTTTTATGCGTAATACTACATTTTTTCCTATGAATTCTGTGAGTTATATTTTTTACTTTTAAGTTGTTAGTAATATACTAATATGTAATAACCGATAAATGATAAATAATAACTTATTACTATTATTCGTATGATATATCTATGGACGTTAAATTAGTTCTTCGATAGCGCCAGTTATTTAGTACTGAATTCCATCTCTCACCTCACTGGAATCTATAATCAACTAATATTAAGTACCAGTGCCAATTGCTATATTATACTCTTCTTTCGACTTCCTTCGTACTTAATAGGTATGATTTGACGCGGTCATTATTAGTGTTCTATACCTGTCGGTTTGTTCAGTTTGTTGAACAAATCATCGCCTAAATAAAAAAAAAATATAAATCATAAAATGCATCCATGCTGCCACAAACAGATTTTATAGTGTCATTACTCGGTAGTAAGATGGGCGTTTTTATACGCACAATTATAATGAATTAGATTATATCAACAAATAATAATTAATACAATGGCGTGATCTCATCGGTATCTATCAACATTAAATGCGATTTGAATTAAAGATGAATTTATCAATTCGGAAATTTATGTTTAAAATAATTTTCAATTGAAAATTACGTAAATATCGTTTCAAACGTATACGAACGAATAATAATAATATTACGTATTTACGTGTGTTTAGTGTGGATTTCATCATTTTCATCGATTCCGACAGACAGTTTTTTTTAAAAGAGAAAATTAATTAAATATTTTTTTATGTTGTAGAATAACTGCTGATACTAAAAAAACATTATAATTTATAACCAACTATTTTTTTGTCAGCCTGCAAGTATAAAATTGAAAAAAAAGTTAAAACAAGTTGTCACTATATTATTAAATATTATTGATTTATTTTTATTTGTATTATTATTCTATTATAATTTTTTCATAGCTTTATTAATTATTATGGGTATAAAATAAAAAAAACTAAATTAATTCACTCAATAGACCCCTATCTTGACCAATGTTTTAGCTATATATACTATATATATTATATTTCCCAACTCTAATTCATTTAAAGATTGGTACGTGCAGCATTTTATTCACAATTATATCAATAACACGAAATTTTTACGATGATTTTTTTTATTAGCGATTTATCTAAGTCACCTCTTCTCATAAAAAATTGGTTTTCGGTATTACATGATGTCCAATTTAGTAAAAGAGCCGATTCTTACTTCTGCAAGATATATTCTCAAATATCTACATAAAGTCGTTTTTGCCAAATTTAGAAACCCCGTAACAGCGTATTTACGGATTTATGTATTTTTTTTTTAATAGATGAATAGGTACTTATTATAGATCATATTGTATACAATAATAATACACACAAATAAATATGACATCGACTATTGGAAAATATCATTGCAAAAATCAGCCTCGTTTGTTTTATGAAAATTTCACAACAATATTAAAAAATAAATATAATAAGCATATTATTATAATAATTGGGCATTTTAAAATAATTATATGCATAAAAATATTGTATCAATGACTTACGTTAAAAGTCAAAGAGACAATTAAGTATAATATTGTAAGGTAAAATTACACATATTTTTTTCAAATTGAACTCAAGACTGAAAAAGGTAATGTTCAAATTGTAGTCTCGACTCCCGGAAACCACCCACGGTGTACAACTTCACTTACCACCTCATTTACATATTTTTCTTTATAAAATGTATAATTTTCATGTACCAACAATTAAATGACGGCCACATTCACTTTAAACGATTTATAAGAATTAGACGACATAGAGACACTCTTAAGTCTAAACAATAGTTATATATGTATTTAAATATTTTTCATCGTACCTATTATCACACATCAATATCGTTGAACAAAATTATTGATGAAATGATGAAATAATGAAAATATAAGTTTTATAATATTCACTGACGATTATAGTTAGATTAGGATATGACGTATGTATTGCTTAAATTCCCAGATTATCACCCATTCGGGAACTAGCAATAGAGAAAAAATGGTTATGATTATGTAATATGACACTATGTGATCGACACTATCGAAATTGTCTACTAAAATTAATATTCATATAAGCTCTGTGAAGTGACCGGACCGAGTGAATTTATTCAAACTAAGTGCAGTAGGATATTTTGATTGATTTTACAGTTTTCGTATAACGCGTATAAAAAAGTATCGTGATTAGTAAATAATTAAGGATATAAATATTAATAAATAATAGATAATTTAAATTTAAATTAGTTTAAAAAATATATATTATAATTACATAATAAATATGAATCTTATTTGTAATTTAATTCCTTATAGGTACTATAATATTATATTGTATTATATACTATATATACTTATATCTACTTTTTTATTTAATATTATTTATTACGAATCTAATTTGCATATTTTATTTTTAGATACTTATATTTTATATATTTTAGTAATTAATCATTTTGTTTTTTTATGATTAATTAAATAATATTTAGCTCAAATTCCTCTTGAAATCCGCCTGTATAAAACTATTAACGGACATTTAAAACCGGACTTGCTATAACTTCCAGTTTACAAATAGTTTTTGGCCGAATCCTCTTTCAACGGAAACAGAATCGAACCTTTTTTATTTTACACGGAAACAGTATGTGTGGCGGAAATGGGAAATATTATTCTAGCGGAAACGGTAAATTCTCCGTAAATCAGTATTATAAATAAAAAAAAAAACGATGTATACCATTCACAATGACACGATGATAACATACATAATTATTTATATAAAATATTTTATATTGTATACAATTATTAATATTTTGAACATTAGCCATACGGCTACTGCTATCGGACAAAATTATTATAGTTAATTAAAGCTAATTTTCCGTCAGTGTCTAGAATTAAATTTTGATTAAACCTAAACATGCTTTCATAAAAATATACTTTATTTTATATTTTGTTACACTAAAATTTGACGTTTCGTTTTATTAAAACTATTATTATTATTTATTTATTAAAATAAACCCGCAGGCAACAGTGGTGATCTTTTTGTTATAACAGTACTATAATATGAACAATCCCATCAAATTTATAAACGATTTTTTACATAATAACGTCGTGGGTGTATGAGTGTAGAAATTCAAATATGTTTTGTTAGTTTTATATAGTATAAAGTACGGATTATACGAATATTTGGAGATAAAAGTTAGATAAATGAATAAAAAAGCGTATAATGTATTATAAATTAAAGATTTAAACGTGATAATGACCATATGATTTTTAACTGATTGACCTGTGAATTTCTATTGTAATATTCTATTCATATTGAAATATACGAAACTCAATATTATATTCATAAGATCTATACGATTAGATAATATTTAGAATATTTAGATGTTGGACGACGTGTTAACGTGTTTAAATGTTAGTACATTTTTCTTGTTTAGTTGTTAAAATAAATAACGGATGTGGTGGATAGTGGATGGAGATTTTTCGCTGTGATTGGCTGACACACAATAACAGCATGACATTTTATAATAATATTAAGATCCTTTTTTTATATTAATATTCTTCTGGATTGTTGACTATCAAATAGTTTACAAAAAAAAAAAAAATTATTGCATTACTATTCAGAGACGGCCTCGGCCAAATCCTCGCGGGATATTATTTATCAAGTATGTAAAAGTAAATAATACAGACGGCCTAAAAACACGAAAAGAACGTCTTTCCATTGTCTTATCTGATTAGAAAAAAAACCATATAATATAGTAGTGTGTCACTGGGAACTTTCTTAATTAATATTTGACACATACTCGTACCGTAAAAACAGTGATTAATTACTTAGATAATAGATAGTTATTGACGTTATTGTTATAATGTTATTGATGATGAGTCTGAATGCCTGACAACTATGACTACTGGATGTGGATTGGTTATTTTGGAATCTGTACTTTTAGTGTGTACATATAAGTAGGTACCGTGCTGCAGCAAAGACTAATTTTAGTTTGAAAAGTAGGTCAAAACATAGATAAATTACGTTTATCATTCCAAATATAAGTGCTTATATGGAATGTATATAATATATCTAAAAACTATATGTACAAAAACCGTTTAAATGATTACCACAACAACCATGATTTTGATAGCGAGTTCCAAGTACCGAAATACGTGTATATTATAATATAATAATAATAATAAACATTTTAAAAAACGCTTGAATATTTTCAAATAATGATTATACAATATTATGATTTCATGTTTATTCATGTTTATTTGTAAGATTAGAACGATGATTACAAATAGCTTCCCGTTGAAGTCTAATTTCATTTTGGTATCTGCACGCATTCGTTTTAATGGTTTAGGTTTCCAAATACTTGACAGTATATTATTATTTTTTTTATCGTGTATCTGTTTTGAAAATTAAAAATGATCATCTTGATTCCTGACTATGGTTAAATAATAAGATAAAATAGTGTTGATATAAAGAAGTAGGATAGTGTTACCTATAAAAAGTAACCGATCGACTCAATTTCTGATTATAGTTACATGGCTTGTGACCTTTTTTAACAGTCTTTTTAGCACGATAATATGTCTACATGAAAAAAATTTCTTGATTTACTCCGATAAATAAATTCACCCACCAAAATCCTTCACCGTCTACCTTAGCGTTCATATGAATCATAGAATACACTTATAACCTTTACAGTGACATGGTGTTAACTATTGAATGATAATTTACCGGAGCAATAATTTTTTTTTTTACGAAATATAGATACTTTTTATTGAATTTATTATACGTGTAGTAATACCACACATATTATCATATTTGTATAGCCGTATAGGTACACCACGTATACATTGTTACTACCCACTCATATTTTATCTAAGTCAAGGTAATATAATGATATATTTATATCCTCCCCCGACAAAATGTCCAACCGTATTGCAGCTGAATAATAATAGAAAGCGAGGGAAGGGTCGGAGTAGTAGATATTTAAAAACTTTAATGGTCTAAAATATTATGTTGTATAAATTTAACGGGGCCGTGTTACACTCACCAGTCATCTGTACTATGCATATTCACTTTTCTATTTATCTCTTGTCTAAAATGTAAAACTTACATTATCTAACTAATTGAACACATTAATGTATTTAATGTATTTTTTTTCGTAATTACGAAAGTTGATAATCCAACTTTAAAATTATCCTTGTAATCATTTTTATAGAAATTGGCTACCACCACTGTAGATTAAAATAAATATCATATGAAAATAAATATTTTTATTATTTTTAAATAATAATATATTCTATTCTATTATGATGAGTTGCTGTAATAATAATATACTTAGATGTGTGACTTATTCAATTATACAATACGTTGACGTGATTGATTAAAAATCATATTGCAAGAATTCGGATTAAAAAAAGGATTATCAACGGGGACGAACACGGTAAGACAAAATTATATAATATTATAAACCTACCAAATAAATATTGTAGGGTTAAAAATGTTCTCTGTGCGCAGCTTACTGTGCACACTCGAAAACGTGTTTCGCGTATATAATATATGTACACGATGTGTATGTAAACATGTGTAACGTGCTCAGTGTTGATTTCTGATGGTCAAAATTGGTTCTTAAACATATATGAATTACGTCACCCGATCTGCGCGTATGATTTAAGCACTTATTTAATATATATATATATATATATATACATATATTGTTAAATGTATATTGGCGATTGGGAGATGACGCAGCAACGGTGGTTAGCATATCACATAGACTTGTTCCGGGGACCATACTACTGCAGCATATAGTCGTGGTCGTCGTGAAAACACACGTACCACCCATGACCTTTTGATCGAAATTAATATACCAATTAATTACCACCGCAACAGCATTGCCGCGGTGACCTTTATCGGATGATGCATAGTTTTTTTTCGTAAATACACACGCGCGCGCGTACCTATGCGATTACTGATTTATGAAGAAAAAAAGTAACGTCAACACGTGAACACTAGTGTATACATACAGGTTTATGCACATCATATTATAATAATAAGAATTATGGTATATTACATTATATTATACTGATTTATCATATTCACGTAATCACGTATTACGCGCGTACCTACTGGAAAAAAAATGAGGTTTATCGTGCATGATCTTACAACGTGAAAAACCATTGGCAGGGCCGGTTAGGTTACACAAAATCGACGATCGAGGTTAGAGAGGAGAGAACGAAAATTGATAGACAAATACGGCGTATTAAAGTTAATGATCAAAACCGTTTTTTTTTTTAAAACGTTTTTATTATTATTTTATGCAAAGTACAATACAATATAAGAGGAAGTTTAGCTAGAAATTTCCAATAGTTAAAACCTTAAAAGTACCTACAAATACTTAGCATTATTTTTTTTAAATATTAGTATTCATTTTTTATTGCATTATATTATAGTTGAATAACCAAGTATAATTATGTGTACTTATTACTTCTTCACAAGTAGATATACATTAATAAACGACCTTTAAAATATGTGAAATCCTGCAGTTAATTTATGTTCAAATAAAATAATTTTTAAATATACTATGTAACTATTGTCAAGACTTAAGATTGAAAAAGTTAGTCCACTTAGAATATTTCAGTATACTCGCACCATAGCTTAATAAAAAAAAGTCAATGAAATTTCAAATATCAATATTTTATCTAAAACAAAATTATATTAATTTGTAAATATATTTTATACCTGTTTTCGTTATAAATATGAGTGTATCATTATACATTCTTTCCGATCGAGTAAAAGATCACACGTAAAATAGTTTTGAACATCCGAGTTTCAAAATTTAATAACGGTATTATTATCCTCTTGGTTAAACGGCAGATAATATTTTATTAAGTACATAATAGGTGAAAAAAATTGAAGTCAAGAATCTGCCGTCAGACGATTTCCTTTATTTGTGTATATGTGTATTGGGGGTGGGGGGGTGGATGTTCGAAATAGAACAATGACGAGATAGACGCTATACAGAAAACGGTTAGCCGCACGTCGTTGTTTCCGTGCTGACGGTGACGTGAATGTTAAGGTTTTTTTTTTCGCGTCAAAGACGTTACAAAACTTCAGAAATTCCGCACGCATACCGTCATTAATATAGAGAAGCATTACATTATTTATTGCGATAATATTATATAGTACGGGTCTATATTTTGTATAATATTATACATATAATAATGCCTGTATAAAGGATAGTATCCAGACGCATATAGTGGGCGGCGGAGAAAAGAAAATGACCGAGCAAAAATTCCGCGCGTCCATTTCACACATACACATTGCACACACACGCGCAGTGGCGCATATTATACGGGAGTGCGGTTTTTAATCGGCCGATTAGCATACGGACACGCGTACCTCCACATGAAACGGGGAGAATAATAAAAACACTTATTATATCATAACAGTGGCGATGGCGATGACGGTGGCGGCGCGCACGTATATGATGGTGGCTAACGGGACGCGCGTATACCGAGACAACAGAACAAGTGACCACAGTGTATTATACATTTTCACACACACACACACACACACACACACACACACACACATATATATATATAGGTACGTGCTATGCAAATGACATCGCCACTGCCGTGGCGGAGTTCTTTTACGCAAAACACTTCACACGGTAAAAAATAAAAATTCAATAACCTGTCTCAGGTTATAATAATACAATATTATGTATGACATGATATATGACGTGTTGCATTCGAGTATTTCAAATTTAAATCGAGCCTGAGGATAGTATTATATAAAGTCAAGGTGGTCATTTAAATCGATTTTTAAAAATAAATGCATTTTAAAATAATAAGTAAATAATAATTAAATTCCATTGCAGGTCGTATCGTATAATATATATTACCAATATTGAGATACATTATTATGTTAGGTTAGAACAGAATGTTGAAGTGTACCTATGTATATTTATTATTAATTTTACAATTCAAGATGAGTTCACGATTTTGGTGAGAATATTTTTATAATAAAAATATATAATAATATAATAACAATTTTGATTGTACCATTTTATTGTGGTCCATATAACAAGTTTATTGTATAGTAATCGTGAAATACGTACAAACAATTTACAATTTTAAAATACTCATTATTCGCTTTAAAATAAAAATTAAAAACTCCTATTAGATTCGCTTGATAATATTCTTAAATAAATAAATTTCTATTTCTTGCTTTTAATTTTTAAATTTGATAAAAGCTCAATGCACTGCTGTAATATAAAACATAAACAAAATACATTAAATGGAATATTATTCAGAATGTACGATATGATATGTTATAAAACTTATAAGCTTGGTGATGGAGACATCGTATACGGGTCTATAGCGTCCTCTAAATAATTATTTTATACAACCACGCAAATTATGTTTTGAACTTTTTCGATTTTGTTGATAGGTAAAAAATATTTATCGTTACGTTGTAGTCGTTTTACGTTATATATCGTTCTACTTTTACGATATTCCGAATCTTCTGACATTTGTATAAAAAAAATAATCAAAAACTTTATGTAATGCCGCTGATAAATGTCTAAGTCAGCAAACCCTGCATAACTGGTCACAAAACTTCAAGTTAAAGTTATTTTTTATTTTAACACTATAATAACAAACTTATGATGACTGCAGGTGGTCTTTAGGCAATATTTTCAGATATTCCGATAATAGTCTTGTGTACGCTTTCTTGGTTATTTCATCTTTTTATGTACACCCGTTTATCAATCAGACCGATCGTCCAAACATTTATCAAACGTAGTACATACTCGTATAATTATTTATTTCATCACAAATTAAGTTTAATATATTGTTTGAAGTGAGAACGCGTCGTTTCAATAAAATTAATTGGCTATAACTGATGACGTTGTCAAGAAATCATATGAAACCATATATTGTATTTCCAATATTATAGTCCAGTGGGCAGAAAGCATTATTTTGGACACGTTTATAGAATTTAAAGATGAATACTTTATCAATGTTGTAAGTTTTCTCACTAATTAAAAAAATAACTTCTCAAAATGAAACAAGAAAGATTATTCTTGTTTTTTTTTTATTCTTATAAAAATCCGACATAGAAATTATAAAAATCCGACATGGAAATTATAAAAATATTCAACCATTGAGTTGTGGTAATATCAATAGCGTTAAAAATATTACACATGATTTTACCAAGTTACGCAAAACTCATCATGAATTGATAAATTTGAATCAATGTAATAATTTGATTTTATTCAAAACATTCTTAAAATGTTATTTGTTTTGATGCAAATCATTTATTAAGATCAGCAAATGCTTCTAAAAAATCATATATTATAATATTATGTTTGAGTTTAATTCGAATTCGAAATTTTAAACTTAATTCAAAAAATAATATTCACTATGTATAAGTTAGGTATGTAGGTATGTTTATGTGTTTCAATTTGTTCATTTTTTTTTGTATTAGTTTTTTTTTTCATATTAAAAATGTGTAAAAAAAAAATATTTATAATATCTAATTTAAAACTGTTAATACGATATTGTCGTATATATTATGATAGACTCAACTATACGTACAGTATAGTATAGTACAGTACAGTATAATGTAGTATTTGTACATAAATTATTCCAATATTCAAACAATTTTTACAAATCAAAAATATGTAATATAAATTACGTCACGGATATAATATTATTTACGTTGTACCTACATAATATTATAGTACCTATAGTATTGTAATTATAATGTATGATGTCGTATTTTGTTTGTATATATGTAATTTATGAATTATGAACATCGCTTAGGATTTATAATGTCAACAAATAAGCCACACGGCAGTCGCCATAGATACACGATTTAATCAACAATGACTAATCCGATGTGATTATCAACAAATGACGGCAATACAATATTATTATTTAACGTTATCTAAAAATTATTAACAACAAACAATTTAAATAAACGGGTAGAAAAGTGAAATATTTTTGATTTTCCAATTGAATTTTTCATCACAAAAATTAAATTAATGACTATATATAGGTTAGCTTATAACAAAAATTCAATTTTTTTTGTTTGTTGTTGTTTTTTATATATATATATATATACCTAATAATTATGGTTTCGTTTTTATTGGTGTACTATAATTAGGTACATATTTTTTTTATCAAATTAAATATTTTTGCTTAACATACATTATTTATATTTAAAAACAAACACCGTATAATTTCATATTTATTTTATCAGATCAGATTACATTTTATATAATTATTATTTATTATTTTATATACATTCGAAAATAATATATATTACGTTTACGATGATGACGACTTTTATTGGAAAAATCGTGAAAAACGCATTCATTTTATCAGATAATTTTTTTTGTCGTCGAAATATTTATGTATGAGATTTACCACATGATGCAATAATTATTATTTTCGACGCACATCGAGCACCACATAGAACCTAGTTGTTACATATTATAGAAACGACAAAATCCTTATTGTCCAGACCTCGCGGATTTGATTACATCGTCGCAATCGCATCTAATAATAATAGGACACTACAACGACGACCGAATGGATAGGATTATTTTTCAAACAAATTCGATGCAACTTCTTCTGTATAGAAGATCGTATACCGTGAACCCTTTCTCACTATTGTACTAATCATCTATAATGATAATATTATATACAAACTAATAAACGCGTCGTCCCGAAAAAAAATTCTGTGAATCAATTTCCTAGAAACATCTCGTGAATCTCAACAACTGCTGTGTTAAGCCTTCGAGGGTTGTGTGGTGCCGATTCATATTGTGTATTATATGTAAGTCGATGATAATATGTACACGGCGCGTACAGTATACGTCGCTAATAAATTTAACGGTTATACGATTCCTTTACGCCAAATCATTCCAATCGGATCAATTATTGAACAAATGTCTTCGGTTCTCACAGAACGCGCGTGCCCATTGATTATGCTGTTTCTGTACGACACTGTGCGTACGAACGATTTATCAACCAAACACACTGGTGTTGTCTACTACACACGCCTAATACAAGTAATACAACCCATCAAAATGTGTTTATGCGCTTCTGAGTGCAGAATGTCCCACGGTTTTTACACTCGGAGTTTCTATACGGCTGGTAACTTGCCCGCGCCAATCGAATGCTAGTCCGCAAAACACCATAATATATAATATAATCAACCCGCGTTACACGGCCTGAAATAAACAATAATAATAAGTTTGGAATTTTGGATTGCGTTTTAATATTATTTAGAGCAATAATAAAGAGTGTTTTAATTCTCCATCGAACATGTATACATGTATATGTGTGTACATATATATATATATATATATATATATATATATATATGTACACTGCGGACGAAGCAACATAATTTATGTTTTAAAACAAAAATTATTTTTTTTTAACATTAAAACAACAAGATATTTACTAGTGTATATTATTTAAATTGAGCAGCGACGATGTGTTTAATATTGATTAACTTCTCGTTTTTCGAAACAATGCCCTTTGCATTTAAATGTCATCAAACATTCCGCGTAACAATATCGCCTATATAATATATTGTTACTTAATTAATCCGTTTTGTAATTTTTATGCCATGTCTCGGCGTTTAGGTGTAATTAAACACAGGTAAGCATAATTTTCGTAAAATATATTAAAGAATGTATATCTCAGAGGTGTCACACATATTCTTGGGTGCCATCAAGTCACGTTCTTTTCAATTTGGGTGAAGTCCAAAGCCCCGTTTGGCTGTAGTTTCGACAAAGTCAATTTACCAAAAAATGCACATTGGTTGCATCCGCCTAGCGAATTCCGTTCAAATGTAACGAAAACGCCGTTAAACTGAATGAAGATTATTGTAATAATACAAATCGTCAATTAATTCACTTCGATTATTTTTTACACGATTAATAAATGATTTATGTCGTTAAAATCAAAACATTTTTATTTTATTTGTTTTTATGATGAAAACTCTATTGTGACTATTATATTATATATTTTTGAATGATGAATAATACATAGCGATAGTTATAATTTATAACATACTACAAAATATACAATAATCAAGCGAAAATTAATAATTAAAACACGTAGGTATAGTGGTATACACATTTTTCTATTGATTTTTGTCTTTAGGTATAATACAACCATCGTTATTAGGTAATTATATTCCAATAAACTAGACAGGTAGTTGGCTTATAATATTCTGTAGATCTATAATGGTAGTAAGGTATGCACAAAAAATCTATACCCGGTATAATATACATTATTATTATTTTTTAATATTCTATGGTTAATATAATCAAAGGAATACTTTTGTTTTCAAAAAAATAATAACGTTAATCATTTGAAATATACATAAAGAGTAAAAATGTATTGATATTATTACTGTTTTTTAGTAATAAGGATATTTTGGATTAAACATGAAAAAATATTATAATGGTTGTTTAAACAAAAATTATTTAAGCAAATTCACAAATCTAGTAAATAGCTGTTGAGTGTATCTACATTTAGCATTATTCAAAATTTTGTGATCGTTAATACATTGGGTATTAGATAAACGTATTCATAATAAGTAATGTACATTTTCCTATTATTTCCGAAGCATCAATATGTAGACAAGAGCTTACGGAAAATCAAAAAATATTTGGATGAAAAATTTGTAATGAGTCATCTAAATGTAACTACATCAAAATTAAATTACATTGTTTTTAAATTTAATATTATCATAGTTTTATAGTAGTTATTTTTTAGTATGTTCAATAAAAGTATTTACTGAGATTACAAGTGAAATAAATATGAATATGGATTTTATTAATTGTAATCTTATAACTTATACCTAAACGATTATATTCATAGTATCGAATTATAAAGATCATATTATGTTAATAATATGTTATATAGGTATTAATTTAAATATTTATAAAAAAACATTTAAAATGGCCTATTTCTCATTTCCAGTGTTATATTATGGTTTTTTCAACGATATACCTATTACATTCAGTAATTATAATGTTGATTTGAACGATTTTACGCATTAAGATATATTTTTTTAATGAATGTGAGTCATTTGAAATATTTTGAAGTGATCAAGTTGTCTAATATAATAAATAATAAATATTATAAAATCACTAGCCTACTATTTTTTAAATTACATATTAGTAAAATATAATTATTTATATTGTTATTTTATATACAATTTATTGAAATCTGGTGAATCTTTATTATATCTATAATCACCACACGCATGTATTAGCTGATTAAATTAATTAATCACATTTATTAAATACTGCATATTATACATTTTCTATTTTTTATTTTGTAAATAATAGATGACATAAAAATTACTATGTGTGTATTTGTGTTTATTTTTTTTTTAAACATAATATTATGAATAATTAAATTTAATTTAAAATTAAGTTATTTTTGCATGTGTCAAATATGTATAATATGAGTACAATGTACAACCACAAATATGATAGGTTACATAATATGTAAGTATTTTTTTTCTTCTTATGAAAATATTTCAAAAAAATATAAATAAAGGAAACTATTAATAAAAACTATTTACCTACCGGGACATTTTTTTCTTTAATGTATGAGCAAATGAAATAATGTATAAAAATGTCTTGAAAATAATATAAAATTCACAAACAGTACTTTAATTTCTTGTGCATTCAAACTTGTTGCCAGAAAACATTAATATAGCAATAAACACTGAACAATATTTATTATCTTTTGACCAATACACAAATAATACGTTCCTTGTTATTTATTATTATAGCTGTTGACGAATAAAAGTCCACTTCTATCATATTTTCACTCGAAACTCGAATATTTATTAGAGTTATTTGGAGATTATTATTTTGGCTTAATATTGGACGGACGACGGTTAACCTGCAGTACACCTCATTTTGACAAACGTAGATAATAACAGGAACTGAATTTCAGGCTTCAGCCACTAAAAAGACCACTCCTTCGCCCAATACTTATACCATACTAGCTCATAAACTCATTATATGACGCGATTTTTTTTCTTAAACCTCTTGGTTATTACGTGGCATCGTTATCTGAGGCCCTGCCAAGTACTCAAATAATATGACAACTATTCAAGCTCTTTAGAACATCTGTCTTTGCGTCATTACCGGAGCAACGGCATGTACCAATGAAACTTTCAAATCTAATCTTAAAATCAGTTCAGTCAATGCAATCGCTTTATACTTTTTATTTTATAAACGCTCCCTAGTAAAACTTTATTCAAATCTCAATCAACTCATCTCACAACTTGTTTCAAACGCGGTACTCGGGAATCTACTCTGACGACTCAAATGGAACTAGTGCCCTGATCTGATTATCTAATATACCGAATTATCAGAAGACTCTTATTCCTTTCATGGCATTCACAACGATATTTTTTTAAATAAACTACTATATCGTACCTACTATATTGTAAATTTTTAAAATAAAATTATGTCTTTAATATGTTTATGTACATATAAAAAAAATCTTATTTACGATGATTACTGCTGTAAATTAATAACTTGAACAATTATGTACGTAACTATTTAATAAATATATATAAAAACTAAAATAATAATTGCTGTGTATTATTTAATTAGACACGCGTAATTGGACTCGTGTATAGGCACAATTAATTGAGTATGTAGAATAAGTATTTAACTCACTATGAATGAACATTATGCTGCAGTGCACATCTTATAAAACGCATAATATTATGCATTATTATGCACTTAATTCCACGATGTTACAAAATATATACAATATTTTTTAAACATCATGCATGCCGGAAATACTACAATAAGCGTATAATATATATAGGTGCATACAACGTTATAACAAACATCAAAATATTTCATTCGCACGACTAGAACGGATGATTTTCAAATGTATCAATTAAAGAAATCGCTATAGCCACTAATAATTATATTATAGAAAACAGAAATATTTTGCATATTTGTCTACCTATATACGATAAATGGGGTGTTCCAATATTGGTCAGTCCACTTTCAACATAATATATATAGATATACATTAATTATAAATATTAATATTTAATACCAATGATAATATTATATAGTACAGCTAATTATAATACGTACATACCGTTATATTATTGTAGTATTATGTTATAAATATGTATTATGTATGACTTCCGAGCGGATCCGAGGGCGTATTGAACGAGGATTGCATTCGCGGCCCTCACCTAATCCACTATTTAATTTTTTAAACTTTTCAGTTACACTGCTATAACTTAAAATTTTGTTTTGTTTTGTATGAACATTTTTCATCAACAATATCTCCTAAGATAAATGTTTTCTCAAAATGAATACTCCATATCTAAAAATTAACGAATGAACGATGATAAATTTATTATTTTTTAAAATTATTTGAGAATAAAAATTAAAAACCTTATTTTGTGCTTTTTATACTAACCTAATATCACTTTTAAATACCACTATTTACATTCAATATAACGGACCTAGAGATTATGAATTGAGTATGTTAATACAATTATAGAAACTTAATAACTCTTTTTTTTCTTTCAGAAGTCAAGTTTTATGATAACTGATTATAGTAATTGTAATATTATTTATTACTGTAGTATTAATCAACATTTTAATATTGATATAAAAACCATGAACAAAATATATTATCGCTTGTAAAAAAAAACACTTCTTATATACGAAAGAAAACATTAATTATTAACTACATTCATTTCTATGAATAGTGGAACTTTCAAGTTCCAAGCATGATAAATCATCCTTACTGCTTATTAGTTGACTATAAGTATATTTTCGCTCATTGTGTATTGGTATTATTTAGTTTTATATGTATACAACATTATTATAAAAATATTCTACTAATAATATACAATCGTATTGCGGTTTTTGAAATATCTTTATGAACGTCATTAATGCCAGCTTATATTACTTTCTGTGAATCGTTTGCTCTCCATTCGGGACTTGGGTTTTTCATTTAGAATAATGGTGTGCTCGACTCGCATAAACAGTGGTCAAGGTTTCTGGTCTCTTATCTGGGGTGGCGTATGCTTTGTGTGTGTGTGCTGTGGTGGCAAGGGAAGGTGGTGGTGAACAGTGATGACTATAATTTAGGAGCAGGGAAGAGGTCGATAAACCCATTTTTTTTTTTTTTTTGGATCTTTATGCACAATAACACGCATTGCATCGGCGGTAGGCTGTGCATGTGCATGCGCATTTCACGTATAATGTATATAATAAAAATATTATCGGGAGCAATGTAGCGTATATATATTATATATCATATATGTGATTACGACGGCGACTACGACGATATTGCTTTCTTGGGCATTTCGTGATCATGCACGCCCCTTCCCCGCTTGCACTGCAGCACTCCACCCTCAATGTCCGCAACCAGTACCGGAGAAATTAAATTTAAAAATAAATATACATTTTTTTACTGGGGATCTTCAGGTAACACACGTGCGTTTCTGCAGACGGGTTCATCGTACGACCCGCACGGATTACACGAATCGCGCACATTATATAATATTTATTTATATAATAACATCCGAAGACAGCCGTCGCCCTTTTATTATATTGCACTCGTCCCTCTATGTGCACAACACGTCGACTCGGTAGGCAAGTCGATCTCACTTTAATAACAGTAAGCACCTAATAGTGTGAAGAAGGACTGGTTCAATATATTTTGTACCAATATGTGACTTGCCGTTAAATTTGACTTATCCATTTAGATACAATCAGGAAGGTTACTATTGTCTATTACTCTAAATGTTTAGTTCAATAGCGAAAATAGTGAACTATATATTATCAATTAATCTTATATTAATTTAATTTCTATAAATTATATTGTTTTAAATATATAATAAGTATACATTACAATGAACAGCTAATAAAAAATGTATTAGGTACAATACATAATGTTTAAAAATTATATACTAAATTATAATTGTTAAACGTTATGGTGTACAACCAAATATTGTAGCTTTTGTTTATACACATATGACATATTACTAAAGACTTATAAATCAAAAAGAATTGTATGTATTATTTTTTTATATATAATAATGAAATTAATATATATAAATATTATCGTAGATAAAAGTGCTCGGAAAACATGGCGGAAGTTAGTAGGTCACACATTATATTGGCCCTGGTGGTAGTTTATTATATTTTAGGCCAGTCCCGCTAAGAGTATTGATTTTTTTAGAATAAAATTTTTTTCTATGTCAAAATCCATAATTTGCTAGTTGTAGTCTTATATTTAAATGGACTTTCATAGTTAAAATTATGTTTTAATTTTTTAATATTTATTTTTAGTTGCATAATTCGAAGAAAAATAATTTTCTGAAAAAAAAAAATGAAAAATGTATGTTTCGTTTAAAAAAGTTAATAGGTAAGCATACATTTTTATACATTTAAAGACGTTAATACGACTGAGACAACAATTGTTTATTATTAAAATAATCACCCAGAATTGTTATAATCACATGTACCGTGATGATAATTATTATAAAATATGACAGGTTAAATAATATTCCTACGTCCTACATAATAACATAATATATACTATTATAGTGCGTACTAAAATTAAAAAAACACGTATAGTAACACGATATTATTAATTAATCATAAATTAACTATTGGGTTCTTCCGTGTTACTTTATGCTAAAGCCCTTAACTTCTTTACTAACTCGCGCCAAATTATAATTTATAATTTTGTTAATATTATAATGTATGCACCTACGGATCATCATTATTTTTATGTTCGTTTTCAATTACACATAACTACTGCACGTGTCGTTTCTTTGTAATACTATTAGGTATACGAAATATTATAATGTTATGTAGATACTCAACGATTATTATTGCATGCGTGCATATTTTGAGTATTTGACACATCGTCTTATATTATAATATTTTATTAAGTTTCTAATTACAAAACTTGACATTTTTCAATCGAATGTAAAATAAATCAATTGCCTTAACGATATAGTATTGTGTGCATTATTAAATTATTTATATTAAGACGTAAGATGGAAAAGTTATACAATTTAGTATCTAATAATTATATATTTAAAAACAAAAACGTGGATTGAATATACAGTATAGATTAATACAATAGAATATGATACAATGTAATTGTTATTTTGTTATATTTCATTTTCCAAATTATTAAAAATATGCTGATTAATTGTTGAGTGGGTACTTATTTCATACTTATTAAGAATTTTACTGCATCCGAAATGATTCCCGATATTTTAGGTAACATCACACATAGGGATTGGTGCCGGATAAAAACTTTCAAAAAAAGCAAAGAATACTTTAATAATATTTATAATAATGACAACATGTTCAACAGTTTCTTCTATTCCGCACATCCAAACATCTTTCAATTCATGGATGTATTAAAAAAAATATAAATTGAAACATAATATGTAAAATTGCGAAATACAGAAAATCTACAAAATCTTAAATCTAAAAATAAGGAAATATATTTATGTATAATAAACAGAAGCTGACAAGTATAAAAATAATGAAATTAATAGATTAGAGTTAAAAAAATTCGCTATACATTTTTACCTCAATAATAGGTACACAATACTTATTAAAAAAAAAAAAGAAATGAACGAATTAAAAGATATGATATTTATTATTATTTATTTTATATTTTTAATTAAAAAAATATATTATTATTACTTACTAATTAGTTACTAAACTACTATGACAAAAAAATTATAAAAATAAAAGTGGAAAAAAATCATAGTTTTTAACCTGCATAATATTATGTGGTCACTCTTAAAGTTTGTATAAAACTGGAAATGCTTTGATCCGGGAACTCGGGAACTAACTTGGATAATATGCCCTTTGTAACAAACCAGGAACCGATTTGGATACAACGAAAAATCTGATAGACAAATTTTTAAATTGTGATGCTAAAACGTAAATTAAAAAAATATATTTTAATATACAAACCATTAATTTAATCTATCCAATATACATATATATTGATGTAGACAAATTCTAAGTAATAGCACATAGTATAACACAATATTATGTGTACTAAATAATGCATTGATACGTAACATAATATTATATCTATGATTTAAACTTAAAGTTATTAATAAAAATTGTAAAATTTATATATAATATTATTTATATTATATATTTGTGTAACGTAAATTGTGCAAAAATAACTAATAAATATAATATATAATATTTAATATACATACCAACCAACACAATAAAAAAATGTGCGGATTAGACTTTGGTATATCGCAGCTTTGTCTAGTACAAATAGTACAATATTACATATGAAACTATTTAATATTGTGCCGTTTACCACTATCAATAAATTGATGATTATGCATAATATTTTATTATACAGAGTGATTCACCAAGCATGATCACCCCTTTTTCTCCGATAATGTAGTTATTTAAAATTGAATTTTTAGAATTTTCAAATGTAGGAAATTTATGACTCTATTTACTATTTACAAGTTTTCGAGATTTTTGTATTTTTTTGGTGTGTCATGGAGAGGTACAAATTTCTGTTTTTTATACAACTACCCACTACCCTTCTTTTAAACAGTAAATAATTTAGCAAATATTTTTTTTTAATATTTGGTATATCAAATTATCAATAAATACTTTTTGAGTTATTTTACTTTGTGTAATAATATAGGTTCGTTATAATGGTTTTGGATATGATAATTTATAAAACGTTATTAATTATATTAGTTTATTAATATTTATAATTTATAAATTTCATATCAAATTAATACTTAATCTAACATGACATCTATTATATATTTTTATGAAATTATTTTAGATTCTGAACAGAGTGATGAATGTATTGATTTTACAATGATGTGTGTTTTTTTTGTGTCTGTGTACAGCATAACTAGTTGAAATAATGCTTCAATTTTAAACTTTAGGGGTGGTTTCCGATGGCAAAGTGGATATCCTTGGTGCATTATAGTGGTCAAAAGTAAACATTTTCCAACAAATTTCTAAAATATCGAGAAAAACAAAAAAAAAATTGACAGAAAAACGGGAATTTTTACCCAAAACCAGTTTTCGACAAAATCGAATTTTTTTGCTATAACTAAAAAATTAATCGATGTAAATACTTGAAATTTTCACCAAATATTTATATTAGCGTTCTCCATACACAGTTAAATTTTCAAAGAATTTTGAATTTTTTGAGCTATTTATAGACAATTGAAATTTTTAATTTTTTTTAGTATTTTTTTTTTAAAATAACGATAAAATTTTTTTGGCTGAAAAGAAAATCTTGAAAATTTAATACAAGGTTTCTTATAAGTTGTTCTTAAAGTAATAAAAAAAAATCCGAAATCGTTAGTCACAAATTTTTTTTATAAGTGCATAAAGTTCGAATTTATACGAAATATGTCAAAATTGCGAAAATTGGCAAATCATTTTGAGGTTGAAAAATCGTAAAAATTTTTTCTTTTATAACTAAGTTTTGAAAATTTGGTACAAGGTTCTCCATAAATTTTTCTTCAAATATCTGTTAAAAAAACTCTACCGGACTAAAACAAAAAATTTTTATGAGTGATTGAAATTTAAATTTTTACAAAACGGCGTTAAATAACGGTTTAGCCTCGAACGATTTTTAATATTTGTTGTTATTCAAATAGTTTAAGTCGTAAATACTTGAAAATTTTACCAGTTATTTAGATTGCCATTTTCTTTACGTGATTTGATTTTCAAAATATTTTGACTTTTTTTGGGCTATTTATAGGCATTTGAAATTTTCAATTTTTTTTTATTTTTTTTTTATAAATGTTGATAAAAAAAATTTAGCTGGGACAAATTACTTGAAAATTTAATTGAAGGGTCCACATAACTTGTTCTAACTCTCATTCAAAAGTTATAAAAATACATAGGCACAATTTTTTTTTTATTAGCATTTGAAGTTTAAATATTGACAAAAATTCGTCAAAATCATGAATATTTTTCACTATTTGGTAGTTCAAAATTTATAAATATTTTACTACAAAAAGCTAAGAATTGAAAATGTAATACTATGCTGTCCATAAGTTAAGCTTAGAATAATTATAAAAAAAATTGAGGATTATTCAATTTAAAAAATTTTACGAGTGTTTGAAGTTTTAATTTTAATTTGAAATCAAAAATACACGTGTAAAATTACGTTTTACTAATAAATAATTTTCGATTTTTGTTATTTTTAAAAAATTACTAAACGTAAGATCTTGAAGCTTTTACTTAAATGTTTGAATTTGTTTCAAAATAGAATATATGACAATACTTAAATATAATATATCCCAGACTGATAAATCATCTCCGTTCAGAATCGTTGTTCGTATACAATGATACCTATCATTATATTCAAATTTAACCTTCCCTAGTCCGAGGTTCATCCCACCCCCTAATGTACAGCAGAGCGATACTCACTTACCCGCTTTTCTTTCCTTAATATGCACAAAAAATCATTCACTAAACAATTAACAGCAAAAAAGGGCGCTATCAACAGAAAAACAGAAGTTAGTATCGCCACAAGACACTAATTTATTAGTACAAAAAATCTCAAGAATTTTAATATATAGTCTTTAATTATGTTAAAATACTTCAAAAATCAAAATAAATTAATAATTAAATGAAAAATTTAAGTGATGATACCTATTGAATTAGCTCGTATGTACGTGTATACAGCAAAGTAGGTTAATTTATAATAACATTGTCATTGAACATTTTTATGAAATTTAGTGTTCGGGTAATGTAGGACACTAATTATTATTTAAAATAAAAAAATTCTTTAGTGTCTTTGGTATGTATTTTGCTTATAATTTCGAAGGTTCAAATAATAACAACTAGTGAATATTTTATATTAAACAAGTATGCAATTTTAAAGGTATGTGAGCTATTTTCATTGAAACTGCATAAATGTATAAAACATTAAGCATTTTTAAAAAATAAAGTATTATATTTCATTTATAATTACCGATAGATGCACTTATTTTAATAAAATATGTACTCGTATATGCATATGCGTATTTTATTTTAATGTTATCATATTGATTTTTATAAAGTAAATAAATTTAATCAGATTAACTGTCTGTAAGTTATTACACAACTCTTTAAAATTAAAATCGGTCATCAATATATTATTACTTTTCAGAGTGCATCATAATAATGTTATAATTTTATCTTTGTTTTAGTATTTCATCGATTTTTATGCGTCTCATATTAAATGGTGTTACATTTAAAAGTAATTCTATTTTATATTTTAATTGAAATAATTTTATAATACTATAATAGTTCAGAGATCGATAATGTATATATTAGGTACCTATATAATTTAATAGCCACAAATTAAATCGGTATACGTTTTATGTTCGATAATAATAATAGTTATATATATATACTCGTATATTATACGTAAAGTATAAATGTTTAATTATAAACTCAAATAAATGTCACGAGTGAAAAGTGTTGGGACTTATTATAAAGATTATTAGCGTTATACACGCGATTGTTTATATTGGTTTTTCAGTAATTTAGATCACTTCAATTTGATCAAGTGTTTTACAAAATATATAATATAGACAGAATTATGCCACAACCAACCGTGACTACATTATGAATTTATATAAATGGAAAAACATTTTTTTTTTAAAAAAAAAATTTTTTTTGCAATGTCAGGGGCGTGGCAATTATTATTTCACTCTTAGTTTCACGCGATAATTATATATTTGGTATAGTGATATAACATGAACAAACGCTTTTATTAATTGAGAGAGTTTCTTTTGTACGAATGTCAATCACCGCAAAATACAATATTTTTCTCTAGAAAAATAAACATTCTATCTGATAGGTTAGTACTGAATAGTACTAGTACTAGTAAACACATCCTGTCTTTGTGCAAACATATACACATATTATTTAATTGCAAAATAGGCACATAACATAACAATATTTTTATATTTTATTTCATTTTTTTTTTCAATTATACCACTAGCGTTTGTGGCTTTCAAGTTGGAGTGTATCAATTATGTGGTTTATTTAACTCGAAATCTTCGGAATGAATAATTCATCATCGATAAAAAAATAAAAAACACTTGTCAATGTTTATTCAAAATTATTTTTATGTGATCACCTATTTGTAGTACAATGAGCATTATGCTACTAATTGCTCAACGAGAAGGAGTACTTATTAAATAATGGTTTTATTCTATATTAATCGCTCCAATTGAATATATTTGGTTACTGTTATGTTATGTACTCTATACTGCAATAAATAAATCGATTATGTAGGATAAAGTGGTTAAATCCAAAAATTTTAAATTTTGGGAAATTAAAAAATAAAAAACTATACCAGCACTTAGCAGTTAGCACTAATCGTGCACATAAGTTAAATATTAGAATATTACCATTGATTAGCATAGTGAATTTGACTCCTCTCAAATGTAAACGAACCGTCCATATTTAGCTATAGAACATATTATATATATACGAGTATTTACCTACATTTTTTTAAAGTCAAATTCTGATGAACTGTGAATATTATCACTTTTCATTGATAAATAATTCTAATAGCCAACTATTATAAATTAGTATACAAAACTGCAATAAAAATAATAACTTTAAATGGTTTAAAATAATTCCTAATCAATAATCACTTATCTTCAACTAAATCGTTCACAAATTATCGACTGGAATAACTCATTAATTGCTTATATTAAATTTATTTTTTATCAGAAATAATGTATTTAATTTTTATGTATACTCGTGTTGTAAGACATAACTTGATTCATAAATTAAAGTGCGTGTATACTTGACACTTTGACAGCTAAAGCATAAACACAACAAATGTAACGTTAATAATTATTAGCCATTATGGATAATTTAGTCTACACGCATAGTGTAATTGTAAACAGTTATTAATATTATTACTAATTTATTTTGTTTTTAAAATAGGCTGATCTAAATAAAATAAAATTAATGTAATTATGTAAGATATATATTAAAAATACAGTGATGTCAAATTTCTAGAAATAAAAATAAAAAACTCTAAAATTCGCCTTTTTGTAAAACCAGACGAAACTAAATAGTAGCTACTACTGTAATAAATTACAGCATTTAAATCCTCGACTACACAACTCAACACTGTGGGTCATGTATTTTATTAAATATTAATATTTATAATATATATATACATAGTATTCATTTATTATAATTTTATAAAATATATACACAACAAGTTGTATTAAAGAATTCCATATTATGTACCTACAATGATTTGTCATTTATGAATATCGCAGGTTAGCTTAATTGTTGTTAAATAGTTTGTATACTCAATATTAGGTTGCCTGTTATAAATGGCTATATATTTGATAAGTATGTTGGGCGTTACTCGAAAATTTATTTTTTCAAGATTTCGGTTAATTTTTTAATTTTATAATTTAATAAAATTGTAAATAAACAAAATGTAATATTATACTCATTTGTTTGAAGATATAATTAAATTGTATATAATAATAATTACAGATATTCATAATTATAAACACATTTCGAACTAATAGAGCGAGGCGATCAATCAATTGATTTTGTTTAAGATTTTTTTTTATGTAATGCACGTATAATAATAATATACTTATAATATTAACCAAATAATGTAGACAGCCTTAATGAAATAAAACGTATTAGTGAAATAATATATGTATTCTAATTGCATACGTTTTATTTTGTCTATACCTACTTAAACAAATATGACTAATATAAATATATAACAACATATAACAACTATATATCTTTGTGGTAATGCGCAACTACACATACACAAAGTGCATTAATTATATATTTTGATTATTATTGATATATAATCAATGCATTTAGTGTGTGGGTCTTTTTTTGTCTTTTTTTCATAGGCTGATATCTGGTTGAATTTTAGGGGGACTATATTTGGCAATATTGTTGCAAAATAGCTACCTATTTATAAAATATTTTAGTGAGTAATATTATAAAGATTATGATACTTTAATATTTAATATTTAATATTTATTTTTAATACTCAATATTTTTGGAGGGTTAAGCTCCCCCCAAACATCCTTCAATCTCCGCCTATAGTCTGATTTGTAATTTATTTATTTTGTAACACTCGTGAGAAATATAGTCTATGCACTGATATATAAATTAAGTATCTATCTTTGTTTTATTCAAATTATGATTCTTTTCAATTTTGTGGATAATAGCCAGTGGGTAATTTTTTCATAGACGTTTATGAAAAGGGAACATATAACTGGCTTGTAGCCACCTCCTTCCTTTCATATAATGGCACACAAAATTTTATGTTTGAAGTAGGTACGTACGAAAGATTGTAGTAAATTATTTTTTTAAAGAAATGTGATGAATTGATGAGCAATGAAAAAAAAATAAAGTTAAATTATAAACAAAATAATGTGTCTTATACTTTAATAGTCAGAAGTCATAACTCACAAATATTTACTGTAGTCAATAAATAAAGTTGTTTACAGACCATCTTTTCTTATCGGCTAATATTACTCTATCAATATAATTAATAATATAGACATATAGCTTACCTAATATAAACAAATTCATAATAAACCATAAATTATAAATGGAATTTTTTTTTTCATATAATGAAAAAAAAATATTGAAGGTTATATTTTATTTTTATTTTAAGCTTTTGTAGTTATATATTTTATATTAATATAGTGGTTATTTATCAATATAAATCATTTAAAGTAAAATAAAAGTAAATATTATTGTATGTTGAATTTTTAAAATTTAAATTGCTGCAATCATTTTAACTAACAATAAATATTATAATCCAACTAGTCCCAGGGGCCTGGGTTATTATGCGTATAACGTCAATATTTTTTATTATGAAATATGTATCAATGACTACAGAGCAATAGATATTATGCATATCAAAAGTTTTAAAATTAAAATACAATATTTAAATATACTGTAAAATTTAACAATATGACTATCGCATGAATTCATTATGAGTTAAAATTTGTCACAAATTTGAATAATCAGAAATATTATAGCTAAAAGTCCACCCACAACATACAGTCATATTATTATTATATTGAGCATATTATTGTATATTCAACATTATTGTATATAATATCCTCTATCTGTATTTCATTTTATACAATTATTTTTATATTATAAATTATAATATATAATGTACATAGCATACCTACTTATTTATTATTGTGACAACTAACGATATGAATATATATTTTCCATTTCCATTTTATTATTTTACTATACTTTTAGCATTTATTATAAGACGCGTACCTATCTACTTAAATATTTGATATATTTATTATTTAAGTATTGTTTGTTATATTTGAAATTCTTAAGAACTTCAAAACAAACATAGTCGATCATACATAGTATATTTATTAAATTAACTATTAACTATCGTACTAATTTAAATTACCTTAGACTGTGTGTACATTCAATATTAAACAAATATGCTTTAATTATTACGAGCCATATTAGTAATCATATTGTATATACAATATACATACAATATAGTTTTATTCTTGGAATACTGACATTTTATTCTGTAATCATATTATTACTCATCAATCCAGTTTTTATATAATAAAATATGACATGATGATTTAGTGTTTAATATAATACCACAAGGACTTATGTGTACTTAATTTTTTTTTTGTATTGTACAAAAATAGGTACGAATTAAAGTATTTGATCATTATTCTAATAACCAAGAAGTATTTATGTTTTGTTTAGATTATGATTATTAATAATGAAATACATATTATAGTATTATAGTATAGTATAATAGTATATACTATTAGGTCCACCTAGTGTATTAGTTTTTTTTAAATATAAGCATGATATATATTTGTTCAACTTCTTCTAACGATAATTTTTTTTTCTAAAAAATGTATAAGTACTTATAATATTACACTATTGTAAATAAATTGTGATCTAAATCTTTTACTTTCATTTTTTTAAGTAATGATATAATAAAATATTCTGATATTTCTAGTTCTCCTGGTTAAAAAATAAAAATATAACTGTACCAATAGGTACATTATATAATAAAAACATGTTTAAGATATAACACATATACAGAGTGATTCACCAAGTATGTTCACCCTTTTATTTTCTCTAATAATGCAGTTACTAAAAATGTGATGTATGTTGACGTCTATTATATATTATTATTATAGTAGTTGCTATAATTATATTATAATCGATATTACATACACATAAAATCTAAGTTAAGTATACAATAATGTAATAGGTACTAAATAATATTTAGGATTGAAATAACTTAATAAAGACCATATTTTAAAATTCTTAAAATTACTTTACTATTTAATAAGTATTCTACGAAGATACCAACTTTTAATTTTAAATTAGGAACCACTATTTTCTTAATTAAATCTGAAAATGTTGGCTTATCAAAATTAAAATTCTAATGAGTTATTTAACTTTGTTTACTAAGTGATCAGATCCATAATAAATAAAAGTTTGCATCATTATAGGACACTGCTTAAATAGTACAAAAAATCCCAAAATTTTGAAAACATTTATTATTAAAGGAAAAATGGGGGTGAGCATGACTAGTGAATCACTCTGTATGCAGTTATCTCTTAACAGAAATACATTGGTCCTAAAAATACCATATACTTTGTATATTCTATTCTATAATGAACAGGTTATTAATTATATCATTAATATTTTTTTATTTATAAAAGAATGACAAGTTTTGGAATTTGAACCAATTATAAGCTTAAAGCGATCAAAATAAAATAAAAAACAAACGAGTGTAATCATGTCAACGGCGAGGATTTTAGATTAGACGTGGATAAATCTTTAACATTTTTTTACATTTTAACTGAAATATTGAAGGTCCAAGACCTCCTATGAATCGAAATTAGCCACAACGTTTGTTATAATGTTTGTTTTACGCAACAGTAAGCATCTGTATAAAAAAAGGTGCATGGCGAAAGGATGTAAAAATGTTTCTGAAATAATTAGTGATCATTGACTGAAAACAATTTATTCATGATGCATATCGTTATTAATCGGTTATACGAAAACTGCGATTTAATAAAAAGATATATCAAGATAAAATACCTACGTAATCGAACAGTATAATTATTTTATTTTAAATAATTATATAGGTATTAGGCATAAATCTATTTTTTTTTTTTTTAATATCAGGGTAGGTTGTATTTTTTCATTTAAAATAAAATAAATTGTTTGATATTTAATTATATTTATTTTGGTTAGAATATATTTTTTGATTTTAGATCAAATTTAAAACACAATTAGAATTTGCTTTTTGTCTTAGTAAGACAAATAATTAAGACATTTACAACTAAAACTCAATAAAATATATATTAATATTAATAATATTTACGTATAGGTTTTTTTATGCCTTAGAAATTATAAAAAAAAATATGATTTTATACTGAGAGTTATTTAGCTAGTATAAGTACCTATAGTTGGTTCACGGGTATACACTATCACGGAGTTTATACAACTGTTTGATATGCATTTTTTTTTATAAGATTTATTATATTATATTATATTATATATCTATAATATACCCAATATTATAGATATATAATTGTAATGTTTTATCGTATTATATAACATATATAGTATATTCAATATAGGTAAAATTATTTTAAAATACTGTAAATTATACTCTAATAATAAAATTATCTAAAACTCAAGTTTATTACAATTTTTGTAGATAACCGATGGATCGTGATAAAAAAAAAACTTAATATATTATTATTATCACTAATTTGAAATTTAAGATATTAATTTTTGATCAAGTGTTAAAGGTATTAAAATCTTAATTAAACACAATATTTACCTACATTTCTTACTGTTTAAAAGTTTTAAATGTAAACGTATTTTTAAGCTTTTTCAATACCTGAAAATATATTGAAGACAGATGTTTTAAATATTATATATGTTTTTAAACCAAGTTGTTTCGAATATATCACGAAAGATATGTTTGATATTTTCAACCAGAATATGACTTTTCGCAACCAAAAGCTTTAGTTGTGCTGGTAACTGTTAATCGTTTGGTAGAAGTTATATATTAATATATTTTGTAAACAGTGTAGTATAGTAACAGCGTAGTTTCTATCTCGATTGCAATATAAGGTTATCCAATAATAATAATATATAACAAATGATTGTTAAATAAATAATTGTTCTCGTGATCAAGACTCTATAACATAGTATTAATCAAATTATTTCGTACTCACAGTACTAGGACTGGTAATATTCAACTTTTTGTACAGTATTTACAAAATTTTATTTTGTAAAGTTTAAGTTATAATTTGATATCCGGTGTCCTTAATTATTATTTAATTAAATATTATTTAGTGCATTTTACAGACAATTTTATTAAATTACAGAGGCCATTGTATAAGTATTACAACAACGCGTTGTAACTTAAATAATTATTTAGTTGACATTACAATTTAGAATAGTTGTAGGAATAGTTCCAAGAGTACTAAAATGTAATAAAATGTTATCATTTAATTGTTTATAGTTTTTTTTTAGTTTATGTGCAAATAAATTTATAAGTTTAAATTGAAACAATAAAATATAAATTAAATGAAGAGTTTAAAAAAAAAATACATACAAATATTGTTATAATAACTCTAAATAAAATACATTTTTTACCATCATACACGTAAAATACTATAATATTGTAATTTCAAATTTGTATCTTGATATTAAAATCGACATTAGAATTAAATCGAAAGTTTTTATTGCATAGTGAGTGGATAGATAATGGATTATAAATTTGACAATATCTATTTGTTTCGCGGAATGGTGTTAACGGGGTGAAACCAAAAATAAAAATTAATGAACAATATATATTTGTAGCTAAGTACGTGCTAATATAACATGCAATCAGTAAGCTGCTAACCGAGACGATTTTTGTCACTAAATTATAAGGTGCTATGTATGTAATTTACGGCAACTAAATATAATAATATACGAATGGTATGATAGTATGATACGCATATGGTCATTTGGAAAACTCCAGGTACAATCATTTTAAACCGATTCGGAATGAAAATAATACAATTTAAATTAAATAAGTGCGAAAGTCAAGGCAACCGTCTGTCAGTGTCCGTGAAACGTCCTTGTTGCGCGTGAAAAGTGACAGGTCACATTGAAGATTTTTACTTTTTCAGTTCATATTTACGTGTACAGCCATCCATGAACAACTAACATTACTACAAAATACAACAATACTAAAATCGTACGTTGTTGTTATCTAGTTTTGGTTGTAACAGACTCGCGATGAATATGGATTTATTGGTTGTTTTATGATACCTAAAGTAAATGTAAACAAGCAAATATTTTCTAAAAAATTCATTTTCAATTTAAATATTGATCATATTATGTTTATTGTTGTTAGTACCCAACTCCCAAGTACCCCTCTATGTGTTTCTAGAGTGTGATAACTGCAAAGAAAAGATGTACGTTTTTGCAGTGAATGTATAAGTTCTAATTGATTATCACTAATATTCTGAAGGTTACTGTTGCGAAAAATATTGTTAATGTTTACCTCTTATACTTAACCAATCAACTATTATGTTTAATAATTAGCTACTTAAGTAATCAAATTATATAAAAAAAATCTTCTCTTCTTTTAAAATCAATTTTTCCTATGTAAATTACTTAATTTCTAATAACGTACTTTTAATTAAGTCTCTTTTATAATTTATCATCAAGGCTTTATAATTTAAAAACTTAATTAATTTCTTGTAAAACTTAATGATTGAAATATAACGATTTAAGTTAAACTTTCATTGAAAAACTAAGTACAACAGGTATGTATACTAATTACTAACATCGTGGTACGCGTGTGTGCAGATTTTTCCATGATTTATCGATATTATAATTTTAATATAAATTGAAAAATAGGATTAGATTTTTTTTAGTTTAAATATTGGAAATGAAAAACAATAACAGAACAATAAAATTTTAATTCGATCACTTTAGCACGTCATATTACCATATTGGATATTGCAGGACAGCGGTATCAATTTATTTATATTAAGTATAGTTAATTTGGTAGTAATAGTACATTTTAAATGTATTTGTTATGTTAGATCCTGAGAAGTGAGGATAGCTTAGTTAGTTTAATATAATTATTAATCATATATACTTTTTATTGTTAAAATAAATGTTTTGAAAACATGTTATAGATTCAAAATAAAAATAAATGAGTGATACAAAATAAAGAATTTTGATATTTATTATAATTTATATGCAGGAACACATGCAGGAAAACGTTTTGGGAGGTGTTTTTGTAAATTAGTTATTGAAAAGTCGAACTTTTTTTTAAATTAGGTATACTTACAATACTTTTTTTTAAATATAATTTCGAGAGGTGTATGAACATCCAAAATACTCCCCTGTGTACGGTGCCCATAGCTGTTTATATGTAGGTAATGGAATGGGAATAGTCTATCCAGAATACACAGATTGTGTGGTTATCAGTTAGATTTTCTAGTTTGCATTAACTGCTCCTTTATTACCTTATCATCTGTTTATTCTGCATAATCCCAGGGAATAGAAAATATCCAATATCCTCATATTTGTTTTGGTATAAATTACTCTTAAGTGAAATGAAAACAAACTATATAAATTTACTAAATTTTGTATTTTTGATAAAATATTATGATTTTTCTATATAATTTTATTTTTGGAAAATGTTATTACATAAAATACTTACATATAACCTTAACATTGTATATTGCTCGAACAACTAAATATTTGTTCAATATTCAATATATCTTATTAATAACCATTTTTTGAAAAGTATTATATAATACATGCACACAAAAATAAAAACACTTATTGACGTATTCAGTGTTTATAATTTATATGTTGAGTTTGCCAACAAAATATAAAATTAATACAATATTTTAGAATTGCGTGTGACTTAAACTTAAAAAACATATTAATACTTATTGAAATAATGATACTAACACTATTATATTATATAATTATATATAGTTGTTAAAATAATTTAATAATCACGCTGTATAGTAATAAATTTCTCCCACCCATGCAAATGCTGATTGTGAATTGTCACACAAATTTTAACAATAAATATTGATAGAGCATTGTTAATTGTTAGGTATGTATTATAATAATATAATTTATAAATATATTACACGACTACGTACCTCAAAGTCATAATTCTTAAAGTCAATGTCACTTTGAAACGTTGTTAATATTTAACAATAGCAGCTTATCATTTGTCTGGTCATTTAGTGTACCAGACGAATTTCTTGTAAAATTTCTTATGAAATATGTATGGTTAGATCCTTTTTTGCAAAGTTGCAACTGTAAGTATGAACGGATAAACTCAAGACGGCAGCGGATTTGCGGTCAGCTTTTTTAGCCGGTTTTCTGGCTTCTTCAACTTTTTACATATTTAAACCATAAATAATACACCATTACAGGGGGCGTATTTATAGGATTCCTGAGTGGGGAGCTGCAGCTGAAGGGAGGACTCTAACTTCTGAAATGGTTGCGAACATATTAGATACTGGAGCTATAAATGTATTGATTTTACAATGATTTGTGTTTTATTCTTTTTTTTTTTGTGAGTAGCTGTATACGATTTTAAGTAGAAAAAAAGCTTTAATCTTTCAACCTTAAAAGTTATTTTTATTACCAAACTGATTTAGTTGTTATTTTTTAAAGGTCAAAATTTAAATTTCAGTATTTTAAAAATTATTAGAAAACATTTAAGTTAAATTAATTTTTATATAAGCTGACAAACTGTTATCATTCTGAATCGTTTTTCATATATTATGTATATGAATAATATACTTATCTATGAAATAAAATTCTTACTCAAAAACAAGTACACTAGACAGTTGACACTTATTGTACAGCAGAGTGATTACATACTTGCCTTTTTATTAACGAAGTATGTTATTATTAAACACAAGCAAATAATGAACTTATGATAGTAATTAATTATTACCAAACAGTAACCAAGCATTACCATTATTGAAAAATTCTAAGTTTCATTACGAAATAATAGCCATTGATTGAAAATTTCGAAATATGGTTTGACAAAACGTTGCAAATTATTGATACCTAATTATTATTATGCATTGGCAAGTTAATACTGGCTGTGCATTTTTATTTCCGGTTTGTAACAAAAACTGGGATGTATCAAATTCTGAAAATAATACCGGTAAAATCATGCAGATATCTGCAGTTAATTGGACAAAATTGTGTCATAGATTCTAATGAGTAATATTGACGGGCATAGGTACTATACATCGTATTACCATAAGAAAACACTCGATAACCGTATATATGTAATAATTATGTATAATATGTCATGCAGTTGTCTATTTATCTTTTAACAATGTAAAATAATTAAAATTATAATGCTATAATTATAGGTTGATATATTAGAGACTAGAGTTTAAATACCTATTACCAAATTTCAAAAAAGAGAATATTTAAAAAATTTAATTTTTGTAAAATATGAACAGTTAATATTGTTTGAAGAAGATGTTACAATACTAATATAATTTGTCATAAGAATACGTAAAACGCTAAAACTTACTATACAATATTTTGTAAAAAGTATATCCAATTTCGCTTTTTGATAATTCGGAAACAGCGCATATTATACTATATATAGCTATATTATGTTCTATAAATCTATTTAATATTATATTTATCGTATATAAATAGACTTTTTTTAGCACAACTTCTTTAATGGCTTTTACCTGAGGAAAAAACATAATATTATAAAAATAATAATGTATCAGTATTAAGTACCATATTCTTCATCGTTACGTTCAGTATCTAAAAAAAGCGTCATAAGTGAAGCTAAGCGTTAAAAGTTAAAAGGTTAACGATTTATTAATATGGGGAAAAGACAAGCTATAGTATTATAAGATGATTATATTACATAGTTAAGTACGGTCATCGTCTTGACCAAATTGTACCATTATTATTTTAATTTGATGATCTGCAAATAAGGCGGTTACGCCGAATTCTAATGAACAGAAAAAAATACAAACGTATTACACGCTTTTTAACGCGTATAAATTAAATTACGAATTTAGTAACTATAATTTATTTTACTTTGATATAATATAAATATAACTACATAAGAATAGGAAGCACATAAAAACGGATTTCCTTAATACACACGCCGCATTGTATTAAACGAGAAAATCACAAATTACGATCTTGTATAAATAATTATCACATATGAATTATTAATTTATATTTTATACTTTAATGGCTTAAAAATTTAAATTGTATAGCTCTTTTATATGGTATAATATATTATCGTTTGTTTATTAAAACTAATTGTAATATAAAAATCATTAACTTATATCTACGTACAATATCGCATAACACAATCTTTAGCATTTTAAACTAATTAATGCGGTTCTTTTGTTTTTTCTTAAAATGAGAAAATAACCCTCTTTTTTTATAACTGTAAATAAACATGAAAAATGTAAATAAAATTGTTTTGTCTTCTTTATTATACAATATTAGTAGTATGAAAGTTATTGGTACGAGAATATATAGTATATTATTAAATTAAATATAATTCTACATTGAAAATGTCTAATATAATAAATTAAACAATTGAGTACTATAATTATTCAATCATCTTTGATATCATTGTTATCATTAATTTATAAGTATTGTGGATGATGTAGAGTTATGCGTTGTATTTTACGGTTACTGACATCATATTATAAAAATGATGGTTGGAATTTATTACACATATACGTATGTATACACATATACATTGAAATTAGATAAACATTGATTTACATTAACATTGTATCGGGAAAAGTAAATTAAAAATAAAATTAATACAAATTATCAAACATAACACAGTGTCACAGTTTAATAATATATACGCTTCTAAAATAAACGCAGATAAGTCACAAATAGTATTATTATGATATTAGCTGTGATCAGTTTAATTTATTTTAATGAAAGTTTTCGTTTTACTGCGAGGGTACGCGAACGAGCTTTTAATCGACAAAATAATTGTACTTAATAAATAACATTTTTTTGTTTAAATATATATTCAAATTTTTTTAAGAATAGAAAACTTAATTAAACTAAACATACTCGTGTACCGCAAACATATAATAATTATATACTAGAAGAAAAAAAAAACTCGGTGCAATAGTCCATAAATTATAATTAATAAATGTAGTTCAGAAAGAAATGCAAGGGGTATTTACAATAATAGAGTATAATTAATTAGATACGTAATATGATGTACCGAAAGAAAATCTATACTAATAATTAACGATTTCTTAATAATCATATTAATGGTATAGAAACTAGAATTGTTACCGTGGTTAAACTAAGTTCAAAGTACCTTTTTATGTCTAATCTACATCTAATATATTATTGGCTATCGAAGTATTTTCTACCAATAATATTTCAAAATTTAATTTAAACAGCTAACCACCCGAGGCCTTTATTTTAAACATAATATAATATATATAATAGAATGTGACACGAACGCCATTCTGCAACTCTCGTTCAAGGAACGCCATTATTATTTTTTGTTTGATATTATAGTACATAGGTACGCTGTATATACGTGCTTAACATAATCTCCATGGTATAAAGTTCTATTGTTAATGTATGGGCTCCAATATTTGCAGAGATTTGCAAAGTTTTCTCTGTGATTCACTGTTCTGCGTATAAATCCATGTTTCGCGTAGACTGCGTACAAAAGAAAATACAGACTCTGCAGTTCGCAATGCGTATCCACCATTGATCACCGCAGACCTAGTCTTACCTTTCTATTTTTGAGAAGTAAAATAGTTTTTCGCTCTATTTTTTACTTTGGTAAAAAAAAAAACATTGTAGTTAAACAAAAACCAAAATGCTATTTATAAAAATATCAACTACATAGGTTACAATCGATATAATTTCTTTAAGGGTTATTTTACAAGAATTTCGTTTTCAATCAGATTTCCAGTCGTATGTAATTATTAGGTTGATTTTATCTTAATGGCATAAATATATATTGTTTAAAAGTCCCATGATAGTTAGAGGTAATGTAATGATATAATCATGTAATTTAGTAAGTATATTGATCGATAACCGTTTGTTTCGCTTTTACCCTGTTTGAAATGACGTGACAAATTAATAAAAATACCTATTTACAGAAAAAAAAAATAGTTTTAATATGTAAAAGATACATATTTTCTTTAAAAACTGAAAAATTCACACTATTTTTATATAAACACCAGAAACAATGACAAATAGTAAACATTTGTTAATATCACCGTAATTAATATAATTACTTGTATATTTTAATTTTTAAGTAATATCACTCGTGAGAAATATTCACACATGAAAAGCAATAGTGGATCTTCAAATGAACAAATTTTGTAAACAATACATCATTTAATTTCAACATTGTTATTTTTTTCATTACGGTGAGTTATAACTTATAATAGATGCATGTATCCGCTATACACGATAAACTGTATGAAGAATATTGTTATCATAACTACTTACATCGAAATATAATATGCATGAGTTCATTTTTGTTAATTGAGATTTTAATTATTAATTTTGTCAAAAAAAAAATAAAAATAATTTTTAAAATTATAGTCATTCATATAAGCTGAAAATCGTATTAAAAATGTTGTATTTTATATTTTTATGTAAAACGTATAGACACGCATTATAATATAATGTATAAGTACGTACAAAATGCTGTACACTGTACACTCAAATGGCCTGTAAACATACGTATACCTACAGAGCTACAGCTACCTTATTGTAAATATTTAATTTTGATATCACTTAGATTAAAAATATTCAAAAATGATTTTACAATATTTTACTAAGGTTTATTAAGTATTTTACACGATTACATTAAAGCATTTCGAAATCTAATGAAGTATTAAGCACGATAATCATAATAATAGACGTGTTTATTTATATTACTAATAGTATATCTGAACGTCGTATATTAGATTTTGTCGTAATATTATTCGGAGATTGATTGAAGGACATAGTTTGATGCACTCTGCTTGTTAGGGCGCTTTGCAATCGTCACCATATTACACAGGGGCCCTTTTACTTACCAGTGAGTCGGACCAATTTCGCAAAAAATGCATGATTAATAAGAATGATGTCCATAGCCAATAACAGCTAATCATTTTTCCAAGGCCACCCTAATCTTATAGTTTTGTAAATAATGTTCTCATTCAATTTGTAATACTGTTATAAATTTATTTTATTCCGTTATATTTCTTGTGTAATGCTGTTTAAATTCTAAATGACGTTAATTCATATAAATACATACGATTATTATATTAGTTTATATAAATCAATAATAAAAAAATATATATTTCTATAATATATTATGAATATAAATACGCAAATCCGTGTGATAACAAGTGGTTGTGTTATAGTGTTTGAAAATATAAAATTTTATATATATTTTCATATATAGGTATTAGGTATTATTCGCAATCGGTTGACGTTATATAAATGCACAATGCCGACGAATTGTCGCGTGACGTGCGTTTCGTCAATGTCATTTTCAGATTTACGTGTTTGTGTCAATATTTAATTTTCGACCGATACGTCATATTTCATAATATTATAAAATATTATATTTATGAATTACAAACGATTAAAATATCAAATTATATATGTACGACTCACAAATCAAATCTATTTCACTGATAGCTGTTGCAGACCTAAATATATTACAACGCCTGTAGTCGTATTTGACTATGATTTGACTATAATATTTACACTATGCGTATAGCGGGTGGAAAATAAATTGCATTACAATACACAGATATTTCATCGAATTACATTTCACAATAGTTTGCAAAAATTGCATATTATTCTGTAGTCTTTTTTCGCTAATCATCAAAACAATTATAAATAATTTAAATTTTAAAAGCCATTCGTCGTCTAATATACTATCTTGTATATAACTTACTTTTAATTGGTAATTGTAATATTTATATATGGCACGAAAGGTATAGTAATAAAAAATAATAATAATTTAAAAAAAAAATGAGCTCATTTCAACATTAAAATCTCTTTTCAGCATTTAGTATAACAAACCTTTAAACAATGAACTAAATTTAAATTAATATGCATAATAAAAGCAAGATTTTTTTTTCATTTTTATTCACTATTCATCACAATGTATCTTTTTAAATAGAAGAATTTAAATAACAGAACGGATAGCAGGTAGAATATATTTTTTATGCATTGAAAAACTATGAAAAATCCATAACTTACTAAGAACTTAGAAGTATTATATAATATGTTAAATTACTAATATTTTCGGGACCCAGTCCTCTTATTACTTCTATCAAAATAATTAAAATATTTGAAAAAAAATATGATAAAAACATTACATTTTTTAAATCATTTAATAATATTAAAATACAAACAAAAATTATATCAATGAAATAATTTAACTTGAGTTAGTTAAATTAAATCAATGTTATAAGAACCTAAATCTATGTTATTATTTTAACTATAGTTACTAAACATACAAATATTAACTGTTTAGAAAAATATATTAAACGTTTCATGTAGATATATAATATTATAATATTTAAAATATACGTTTATTATGTGACTAATTCGCCCACCTCTCTTCTCACATGCTGAGTATAGGTTAGTACTAAATGTTTTTACTGTTTTTACTTCTTAACCTCATTAACGGTAACAAATTGTATTATAACATTGATGGTACAAAAAAATAACGATTGGTGATGCCTATTAAATATATACGTACTTATTAAAGATATAATATATATTGTATTATATTTATTTATTGAAATAAAAACGAGTTAAAAAATTCAAGTATGTTAAAACTTAAAACCAATAACAGACAAACAAAAAATGATGTAAATAACAAAAAAATAGTAAAAACGATAAAAAATTAATTCAAATATCAATAACATTTATAATATAACGTAGAATATTTTTTAGTATAACATAGACGAATTAATATTTACATAATTATTTCGTTAAAATAGAAATGACAAAACCCAAGTAAAGTTTTTTTGAAGGATTATTATACAATTTTCCTCGCTCAGCCCCATACTCGCCTAATGAATAACCTACAGATATATACATCAGACTTTAGTATAGATACAAGCCTATAATGAGTATACACAAATATATAAGTAAAAAAAAAAAAACGTATAGATTGGTACATTACTACGGTATTAAACCTTTAATGCACCTACACACAATTTTGAGCGGGTTGAGGTATATTATTATGTATTATGTTTTCGTCCTATCATTACATATATTATATAAATTGTAATCACCGAGTAAATACCGTAAATAAAACTGTCCCACAAATCCATCCAAATAACCATCATAACTTTATACTAAATACACACACACGCACATATTATATACAATATACATAAGTATCTTCAATCTCCATTAACATTTTTTCGGACCGGAGAGGGAAGGTGACGCGGACGTTTATTAAATCAATGCCGCAGCACTAAATTTCTAGATACCTACCCTATTCGGCTGCAGTACCTATACTGCAACGATGTGTGACCACTGTGGCCAGGTCCACATACATTGTATATAATAATAAATAATGATATTACCTATATAATATTATATATATATATATATGCAGATATATTATAATATACGATCGTACATTATTATAATATAATGTTTGAACCGCGACTGTACATATATATACACGCCAAAGGGTTGAAAGTCGTGACGTCTGATCGGGGGTGAGGTGTTACACGTTACTATTACCGCCGGTACATATTATTATATAATATATTATACATTCACGACCGGTGCATCGTCAAAGGGTGTTGCGGAGGCGGCTGCGGCGGCCGGTGAGGAGCAACTGCAGCGCAATCAGCGCAGCCCGAGGACGACGGCGGCGGAACCGTATTCAACACATGGCCGGCGTCCTCGTTCTCCGCCGCCGATGCCGCCGCCGCCGCCGCTGCCGAGTGCCCAAGTGCCGCAGACACTCGACGGTCGGACGGTCGACAGTCGCCGACACACCGTCATAGAACGAGCGCGCGTCTCGTTAGCAGTTCTCACACACGACACGCCGCCGCCACCGTCGTTAGCCGTAGTGCGTCTCTATCGAAGACCCGACAACCATCATTGTCGTAGCGCCAATATAATAATAATAATAATAATTAATAATACAACTTAAAATTATAATAATATTTAAATAGTATTGATAGTATTTTCAGTTCTCGGAAGTGTTGTTTCGATCACTCAGATCGACGCGAATTTTTTAATCGTTTAATATTTTTTTTTTATGTGCTAGAAACGAACACAGCAATATAATACGTCGTCGGTAAGTTAAAACCTGTTATAATAATAATTTTCCGAAAATATTTACTGCGGTCCCGACATATTATAGGTTTATATTACCAATACTCTTATCATATAGTTGCTGATTTAAATTCATCTTTAGATGTCCATTATCGCCGTACAAATCGGGTACAATAGAGACGTTGTTTTCAGTAGGTTTTCGTAATTTATTATACATATTTTGGATATTATGTTGTCGTATGTCTATTTTTATTTTGTTCACAAATGACGTTCAAAATGTTTTCACGTCTATAATATTATTTGTATCAATTTTTGTTTTTATTTCTATGCTCGCTTTAATGATAGGTACATCGTATATGTCTAAAACGTATTGTTTCGCAATTTGTGTTAGTGTAAAAATTTGAAATCAACTTTTGAACTGATTATATTTGAGCGGATGCAGTGGTGCAAATCATTCAGTTTCACTTGTGTGTTCCAATCTCTCGCTTTTGAATAATATATATGTATATAATATAGTTTATGTGGTTGCCCTAAAAATATATATTTTAAGCATTGTTTTGAATGATCTACAAATTTGCTTTCATTGGTGAACCGTCATATTCGAATATAAGCTACGGATTATATTATATCAACGTTTACAGTACATTTTCACGTATACATTTATACATATATATTTTAAAAATTCGTATTCCGTGATTGATATACCTAATCAAAATGCACTTTAAAGTGAAAATTACACCTAAAACATGGGATTTCGTTTGTTTGATAATAATTTGCTGCCTACGGTATTTGTTGGTTAGGTTACCTGGTCTTGTATGCGTAATAAAATAATATTGGTTACATACAATTTGATGTTTTCAACGATTTTTTTAACGTCAATTCTGCGACATCGGACGTAAAGACTAAAGGGCAAAAGGCCATTTTCTCCCCCACAGCGGATCAACAAATCGCGTGACACCCGACCCTGGTGGCTATTCGGTTCGCACGCGAATTCGTCGACTTTAATTATATCGTGGCGCTGCGTTCGGAATATTAATTGCAACTGTGCGCCTTGATATAATATATAAGTTCTGTGGTAATCGTCCCAGTGATGATGTGTATTTATAAAAATCCTGTAATCGTCTTAATGTGTTTATATAGTATTGTGTGTATCTAGTTGTGTATTGCGTACAATGCCGTGTAGTTACATATAACGCGATGTTTTGGGAATTTATAAAAGTATAGGTACACACGTGTCGGTAAATACCACAGCAGTTGACGACAGCGGCCGACTGTTGGATCGCTGGACGACACGCGCGGAAATAGATGCAGAAAGTCACGCACTGCGGACTTATTGCGAGATGTCAGCTGTCGAGTTACTGTTTGCCGTGGCGCCAACATTACTTCTCCGTCAGCTTAGAATCTTGGACATCCTCTCTCCTATCAGCACATATTGTCGAAGAAAATTACATTAACTCTTTTTTGAGAAATTTGAGTTTTTTTTCATTAAAAATGCTCACATTTTTTTTAACGAACAATAAAGTGCTTCGGTTGAGTTTCCGTGCGCGTGCATTAGCGTTTTGCATACAATACCTAACTATATTTTTACGATTTTACCACATTTCCATAACGTGTCACACACGGTATATGCTATACCTACATAAACGAACTCAGTGGATATTATTTACGAGCCTATTGACGTATGTAAATACAAAAATCGACCCCATGTATATATTATAATATATGTATAACAAACTAGCCACGCGCGGACAACAATCGATCGACTGTATAATACGCGCAACCAACCTACCTATGTATTTTAATAATATTACAAACGCGCGTACAACACAATCCGTTTGCCATCGGTGGTTGGCGGTTGCTATGTATCGTGTAAATGTGTGTATATAGTATATTCTTATTTGACGTGTAGCAAGCTGTCACATAGAGGGTGAATTTCATAAGTATTGTCGCATATATACGTACATAGATTTAAGCCCTGTAAACTGTACACGAGTGTATTAAAAAATAATGTGCCTACCTGGTTATTATAATTGAAATGATATAACCTTAGCTATACTAGACCAAAATGTCTACGAGTGTAGTCTGAGGTAACGTCATTTCTGATGGTATGAAGGAAGGCTGACAACAAAATGACATATTTTTCACTCGATTAATTTTAAATCGAGAAAAAATAATAAAAACAACGTCACTCAAGTGGGGACTGGGGATATTACCCAATATTATCTATGCGGAGAACGTAAAGTAAAATAATTCGCAATATATATTATATTATAACTTATCGATCCTTCATAGGACCCTGCTGCAATATAAGGCGACGAGCAAACCTGCAAGCAAAACGCACGTATATATAATACATTAATACATATTATTATGCATTAATATTTATTTGGCGGCATGGTGCGTGCGAGAGAGCATTCCGAAACAATTTCATCGCACGAAACTGCAGTAATAATAATATCATATAGTTGAGAAAGATGTTGTTCGCAACCCGGATTTCTATGTACATATATAATATACAGTTCTACTGACTTTTCGATGCGGTAGCAAGAACAAATAAAGCGACAGACACACGTATACTGCATAATACATATTATACTGTAGTACGTCAGTATGCGTATATATATATATAATATGGTATAATATCCCTTTCCGGCACCACCAGACCTCCATTCCAGCGATCGGATCCAAAGACCGTTGGTACATGCCTTATTTTATGGTGCACCGTTCTAAAATAACTCTTCAGTCGTGCGTAATATATTGTGACCGTCTGCCAACATTCGGTATAATATTATTATTATTATACTCAGTAGATGTTTTGTCAAACGATTCGATCGGTGAATACCACGTGTACACTTTACACACTACACAAGCACTCGGCAACAACCCGTCTCGAGCAGCGAGTTCGCCCCGTCACCGCCAACGCGGTTAACGTAGTTATTCATATCATGGTGACATTGGTGACCAGACGTGCTTTTTTTTTATTGAACTGTTTTTTTTACGATTGTCTTAGTGTCCTTGACAAGTATTGAGTATATGCAAATACAAAAACTGTATTCCGAATGAGGGGTGATTTTCTAATTAAGGAAATGCTAAATTTTGAAATATAATTTTATAATTTATTAGTCTATGCTCTATAGTCTATAGTTTATATCTATTCACATAACATGAGTATATTGTATATTCGTATATACTTACCAATTTACCATACAAATATCAAATATGATCGAAATAATTCCATGACTTTGTTTCTAAGTTTCTAACCCGTAGATATTAATATACTGTATATTGTTTATTGTGTGTATTATACTGAAAATTAATAATGAAATTTCTGGCAATAGATTAAACGAATTATAATATCACGTATAATATACTGCAATTAACATGAATATGCGAACGTCTCGCCATATATTAAATGGTGTACAATAATTAATTCCGATACGGTAAAATGTTTGATCACATATTTCATAGTTTTTGTATTTCGCCGGTCGCCAAGTGTTTTATTAGAATCTTTTTATAATAAACTATATGTACAGTTTTGACGTTTGAAGGATATTATCGTCTAATGGCTATTACCGAGAACGCATAATATATTAAATATATTGTACGAACGGCGATGGGTTTCGTTGAATTCAATTTTCTCTTTTCGAAAAGAACAGCAACAATAATTTGTATGGGTCGTCTTTTATCGAATACGAGTTGGCATCCATAGAGTCGGTTTATTTTTTTTTTTTTTGCACATGGTACACCGAGTATGAAAAGGTAAGATATTCGATATCCAACACTGGTGAAAACCATTTTACAAATAATTTTTCTGGCCGCTGTACCGAGGGTGAACATTTACAATGGTCCGCACCGCGAGTAGATTCATCCATGACTTCACAGTTATCGTCTGCTGCTCCGCGCCGAACGGATAGGAAATTCGAAAATACCTTGTCCGGGTGCGCACGCGTAGAAAGTGTATATCACGTGGTCGACATATATCTGTATATATATTGTTATATACATGGCTTGGGTTGCCTTAAAGTATAATATATACAGTACACACTACACACGTTATATTATAGGTGTACTAGGTATTTCCGAAAACCGGTTGCCGTATCTCTTTCTAAATAATAATAATAATAATAATATCACATAAAATATGATGCACATAAACAAACGTTCTTCTATCCACCGTTTTCATTACAACACACAATATCATCCATACAATGCATTATAAAACGAAAACATTTCCGTTACATAAGTATAATACGTATTATATTAGTATTGGAGTAGACCGCGATGTGCGTACGTTTTATCGAATCCTCCGGGTCTTATTTATTCGGATTTTTGCGTTTCAGCCGTATCCCGCTGCGATTCGGTTGTGTTATTTAGACGATCGTCATAATGATACATTAGTATCATCGTCATTCGGATATAATAATATATGAACCGGTAAAGCGTACGAAACGGCCTGATTATTATTATTCGTAGACGCTTCATTAAAATTATATCATATATTATTAATTATGCGTGTTTGTTATATGCCTGCGTTTTTGTTGTATTCTCCATCGTTGTCTTCCCGCTTTATACTGTATTGCTGTCTCGTCCGGTCCAGACGTCCAGCTCATTGTTATTGTATTCCGTCCGATTCACGTAATGTATAATACGTGTTTTGTCACCACTGGGCATTCTAACACACACGCACTCGCACAATACCCGATACCAGACTACCGGCGCGGCGCTATACGCAATATTGTGGTTGTTATAACATTATGTCGTGGAAGGATATTATTTTTCGTTTCAATGGTGTTTTATTCGTCGCGCCAGTACATAATTTCATTTCTGTGCCCACTGCTCGGATGTGGCGACCAAATGAATATTGTAAATTAGTAATTTTCCAAGTAGAAAATCGATAAAAAACTGTCAAAAGTTTGTTGCTTTTGAATCATTAATTCAGAGATGGTTATTGAATAATGAAGTGATATTTCTATAAAATTATCATTTATTAATACTTGTTATATATTTTAAGATTGTTTCCATTTTTTAAAATTGATTTTATATTAGTTTTATTACATATTATAAAAGACATTATTTTAAATATATTTTTATTTAGACATCTATCAAAACATTCAAAACAAGGATATTATTTTTAGTTACAGACTATTCAGTGTAATATATTAATCACATTATAATTTTATATTAAGTAAATAGCTCCGAATAATCCACTACTGCTAAATAAATAAATAAAAATATTTATATAAAAATTGGAATATTGATTTTTCGTCCCTTCTTTACAAATCGTTATAACTGCAGTAATATAATAATAATTGTATATATTATGTATTTCTATGGCAAATCAAGTTACGTTAAATTAAACTATATAACCTAACCTCGCGAAACGAACACCTGTCGGCCATGATGATATAGGTCGTGTGGAATACCTATACTTTATTTTCCTAAACTAAATTTGGAGGTATAAAACGTGCGTACTTATATAATCGTTAGACGAGAATACATTAATAACTTTGTTACATACTAGTGTATAGTAAAGTTTACATCTTTATTTATTATCTGTTTTTTTTTTTTATCAAAATTAAGCGCAAATGCGCAATTATATAGTACCTGAAATGTATATGACTCTAGAAACATAATGTCACAATACACCTATTGTCCGCGTTATCGGTGTCACACAAATCGTATTGTTACCTCAAATCAGGCTTTAAAACAAAAACATTGGCCGGTGTAATGCAAATACAAAATCTATATTTTGTAATAATAATATAGGTATATTAGTTACATACCAATGAAATTTATTTCGACTTATCCAATAATAACCTATTAATTCATTTTACATACATGCATAGATAAAATAACTAATTCCTTGTAAATATACGTATACAGTATACTTATACTTAATTTACTTTACAATATGTAGGTATGACTGATAACACTTTCAATTAAAATTAACGTCACAAAAGAGTTGCATCTCGCTCGTGTCTAAGAAATAATAACCCTTTTTGACACCTTGACCATATGTGTTTGTAATCAAATATATATATATATATATTATATATGTATACACACTATGCTCCTATAATAAATAATATAAATTGATTACGGTGTATTTCTATGAAATGTAAGAAATAGTACCATATCCCCACCTACGAGCCGCAGGTAATGTTGCCAAGGCAGTGTATCACGTATTTAATCAATTTGCCCAGGCCTTTAAAAATAACAATAAACAAGGTTTTTACATTTAAGCCGTCTAGACAGGTTTTCAGTTTTTACTTGTTAAACATGTATAATTACATATATTTATATATAATATGTGTTATGTACTACGTAAATTATTTTATTATACATACATATATTATCTGTACGGTCTGATTAAATAATAAATTATAATTTTTTCCTGCCTTGGAACACTCGGAAATAATATTTCAAGTTGATTTGGCGTTTAAATGTGTTAATTATAAGTACACACTACATTACAATACTAGGAATATCTTTCATTTTCTAGGAACTATTATTTAGGTACGGCCCCATTCAGATAATATAGAATTCTATATTATAACACTACTATCAACCATAAGTTATAACATCTCATTATTTAATCTCCAGTATGACTTAACAGATTAAACAACAATCTAGATTGAAATATAATAATTTACATAGGTAAAAGGTATATTAATATTTATAATATTATATAAGTTATGTGCGAGGTTATGTGTGTTTTCATTAGGGGTGTCGCTACTGGGTGACTTCCTCAATGTGCATGTGGCGTCTCCTAACTTCTTAATTACATTTATTTTAAATGTTGCGTATTGTAATTATTTTTATACAGATTGCAAATTATCATGCATTAAATTAAAAAATATATAGTTATGTGTCGAAAACTTGTAAATAAAAAGTTAAATTCTACTGTTCACTTATACATTTAAAATACTATTGTATACTATTTCCTCCATTTACCTGAAATGATAACTTAACAACTTTGTCTAAGAATTATATAGAATATAGAATTATAAAACAATTAATAATGTGTGTGAAAATTAAAACACAAGATTTTTAAATATGATTAGAAACAAATCATCCAACTATTTGGAAATTAATTAAAATAATGTATGAGATAGCTGCAGAACATACAGAATTAGATTTAAACAAACCAGGTGAGCATATCGATAAAAAAGAAAAAACTATGAAAACAAATTTAAATACTTTATTTAATCGTTTTCGTGAGAAGACAATTGAGCTTATAAATATATTTTGTATTTTTATAATTATTACGTATAGCTAAAAATATTTAGTGACAGAAACACATAATATTTTTATTATAAATGGCAGATATTTTTCTTTTCAAGAATTTCCCTCCGTTACTTAATTTCCGGATACTTCTTTTCATTTTTCCTCAACTCTTTGTTTTCTACCATAATTTTTCTACATGATTTGTATCCATTGTTATCCTTATTATGATCACACTCTGTGCGTTAGTTGTGTTCTTAATATTATTATCGTTCAAAGTGGTAACTATTATTATAATATCTACTATAATATAATATAATACATTTTAGACTTATATATATGGCCTACGCTTAACGTTAAAAGATTCATTCAACTAATATATTATTGTTTTGAAAAATTCGATCGTTTATCAAATTTTAGAATTGCGGATTACAAATCGACCACACGATACATCATGTTGGATTTCAAATAGGATTTATAACGATGTATTAGGCGTATAAGTATAATACGTTCAAAGTGTAGGACGATCGCATACATCGAATGCGATACGTTTTTATTGTCTAAATCTGTATTCTGTACAGGAGAATTGATCGCAGTATTTTGAATATAAATTATCGAAGTTGTTTTTTCACTTTGAATTTATACGTTTGATATAATTTTGTAATGATTGTTATATTGTTTAAAAGTATGGAATGTAAAAAAAGAGTAAAATAAAAAAATAAATACATACACTGACTGCGATTATGATAGAAAAAAAAACATACTTACAATTCAAATTTTAAGAACAGTAATTATTAGATTATCAAAACAATTATTATTCCATAACTTTTTAATGGTTGTTACGATTAACAAATGTTTACATTGAAATTAAAACAATATTATGCAAATTGAACAGATACGTCTTTATAGCAGTCATACAGTACATACAGTAACCACTATAACCTGCATTATTATACCTCTATGGTACCGGTGCGATGGTATATTATAATATATTCTACTGAATTTAAAATGCCACTATTATAGGCGTACCGGTTTTAAATAATTATATATATATACGACGGCTATCATCTTGCTTTATTCCCATGTCCAACTATATCGCCATAGAATATTATAGCCACTCGGCCACGCACTGACATATTATATGGAACATTTTGTACATATTTATTTGCAAATATATTTTATATAATATCGCGTTATTAAAATGTTGATGTATATATATATATATATATGGTATCTATACATATTATACACGTTCACTGTATAAAAGTCAATTTATATACACACAAACACACTGCCATTTTAATGTAAGCCCGTCGAAAGGCTACTGTGTCAAAGCTCAAGGGCTCGGCAGTTTTCATGATTTATATAATAAACATAACATCAAAATATATAACAGGTAAAAACTTAATTTATAAATGGGATATAAAACGGATGTATATATACTTATATCGATATTGGTCGATTGCAAAAAAAGGTAAATGACATTTAAATATACCTAATTTTTTAATTTACTAATATCCTATAAATGTTGACATTATATAATGCACAACGTTATAATAAATCTGTTATAAATATACTAATAAAAAATTTAAATACGCATAGAATATGTAGTCCAATTGTCCATGTATACTATTTACAGTATACATGATACATCATAGATACATTAATATACAATATGGACTAATTATTGGACTATACGCAATACGCCTATCACATATACCCTGTTATATAGGTTACCAAGACAAATCAGTGTTAAAAAGAGATATTTAATACTCAACACACGTACATATGATTGGACTTGAAGTGTATGTTATGTTTTTCTTACAATGTTGGCCCACAGACAGTGGCTGTTATCAATTCATTCTTTGACGGGGTGGAATTATATATGATCATATATATTGCCTACGCAGTACGCCGATCACATAAGACATAACCAAACAATATTATATTTTGTATAATCAATTCTCTTCGACATAGTAATGCAAATAGGATTTTTGTCGTAAGATAATGTCATACGAAACTTGTATTTTTTATATGTCCAGTAATGATAATCGTTTTAAATGTGTCACGAAGATCGACAAGCGGAAGACGCTGGCGGCATCGCGGCGAGCACTAAGGCTAGGTTCACATGAAGATCTTAAACGCGCGTTAGATGAACGCGCGTTTAGAAAATTTACACAGGATGTATGGCAACGCGCGTTAACGCTTTGTAACGCGCCGGAAAGCTGTAAACGCGCGTTATGATACAACTGCATAATAATTGTAAACGCGCGTTAATCCAACGCGCGTTTAACGCCTGTCATGTGAACCTAGCCTAAGTCGTATTGCAATTTATAATGCAACGCGTGCAGTACGGTTGTCGACACTAGACGGATTTCCGTCAGATTATCCGATACAGCTGAGAATCCTCTAGACGGTATTATATTTTATAAAATACTATTGCTCGTATTTACACAGTTATAATGTAAAAGTTCTGTTCAAAATTTTTGTATTATCTATGATGTAATACTTCTCAAAAACGTTTCAACGAAGAACTTTCAAATACGTAAATTATATAGTATTGATATTAGATAGTTAAATATGCAAATACTTAGAATTACAAAATTTGCAATACACTTATATATACTATTACATATTATATACTTTACTAGAAATTATTTGAGCAATGGCCGAAAATATAAATACATTATATAGGTTAGGTTAGGTCGTACATACGTGTAATAGGTATTATTACTTCAGACGAATTTTTGATTTTTCCTGTTGGAAATATATCGTTTGATTTAACTTGAGATTATCGAATTTACCATCACTTGGTCTAATTCTCTAAATTTCTAGACACCTATATACAACTATATATAAATTTCATTATTGATTTTATATATAAATGTAGTCGTTGTAATACGATGTATAACATTATAAATTACTTAATATTGTTCGCATCAAACAAGAAAACTATATTCTATTTGAAAACTGATCTGGTGGAAACTGCGAAACAGTGCAGTGTAAATACAAAAGTAAAATAAATGTTATGTTATAAACAAACGTGGATGAACTTACATAAATTAGGTATGTAATATGAATTATCGAATTAATTTCGATTGAACTATAATATGTCAAACATCAACGCACTATTTTCACTCGATTGCACATTGTCTATAGAGTATATTCTACTATAGACTACCTCACATTCTGGATTTAAATAATTTTCTACATTTCAATTATAACAGACATAATATACACATTTATTTTAATGCGTAATAACTACCTACTTAGCGATCTACTCATGGCATGTCTTTTTATATTATGATTAACCTAAAATTACATAGTTATTACCTGAGTATTTTCTTTAAATATATGCTATTAAAACGTCACAACCGACGTGTCAGATATATAGATAGATGCGACGCCAAGCCACAAATCCCCCGAGGGGACGCATCTCATTATTATTTCGTTGAAAAGTATCAAAATGAATTCACACATATAATACACTCATATATTATATGATCCACGCAAAAAAATACTGTTGCGCTCATATATGTGTGGATATTGTGTATACAATACATCGAGATAGATTTCAAAAGTATTATTTGACTTGATTTAAATGGGTTTTTTTTGTATTGCTTATTTATAATACATAATATTAAAATGCCCAAAATGTATTCAAAATTTACAATAAATTTAATTTGTTTCATCGTATATTATAGAAAACATCACACAAATGCGTGATTTATACATGATAAAATTCTTATTTGATTCGTGCATAACAATTAAGGCGTGACGCATTGAAACTTGAATTTCGTGATCAAAAAATTCGAAAATACATTAAATGTTGTTATTCTTGCCCTTCAAATATGAAGAAAATATTAAAATCAAAATATTCGTTTTATTGATATTATGTATGTACGTTTATTATATAAAATATAATTTATCATACATATTTATTGATTTTTTTTTTTTTTTTTTTTAAGAATTGCTATCATTTTCATAAACCTTCGAATCGACTATGAAACTTCGAGCCTATATAAACCTATAATAAGGAAAACGACACATTACATTAATCTAACACAGAATTTCAACGTGTTTGTGAATCTGACGACAGTAGATAATATAATATAATAATATATACATATGCATTATAAAAATTATTATGCATGACGTTTATTGTATTATAAATAAAAATGTTATAATTGAATTTCAACGATTTTTGCTTAGGAATTAATTTGTTCTTGTATTCGAGTTAAAATTAATACACTTAAAAAAAATTTGAAACGCTATTGTTGTGTAATTAGTTTTACCTTGAGGTTTGTCGAGTGTTAATAAACTAATTGCTATAATTTACAACGTGCACATTTCTATGTATAAGAATATCACCCTTATTATCTGCAATAGAGCATTTTCCTATAGAGCAGGTTCATTCAAACGGTACGGTAAACACGTTAAGTTTGATTTTCAAAATTAGTAGGTATATTTGAACGTCGAAACATACGTAAGGTACAAAAATATATTATAATAATTATCAGGTGCTTCATTAAATAGTTTGATGTAATCACGATCTTATTTATTCTAAACATTTCTGCAGAGAATACCTACTGCACGACGATGTTCAATGCCGTTCGCAATGAGAATTATTTTATTTTGTATGAATAAGGTGCGTACATACAACGCGAGTTATTGATGTACGTAATTTAGTTAGCAGCTATCGTGGATATTTGCACCGTATACCTGATGATCACGACACTTTTATCTGTTGAGTGCGCCAAATTTCGATATCGCGAATCCAATTGTAGTGCAAAATCGTCCAAACTCGATTGTACCAATATATATTTAAACATTATAGGTATTCTATAATAATATGGATACCTACTCTCGCACGCGGAAGTCGAATTCGAATGTCGTAAAATCGTGTTGCACGTCACGAATCGTAATATAGTCTCGGCGTACAATACTGAAAATTTCAATTGCGGTAATATATTATATTTTTATATACTCGTACATAACGTCTCGACTACGTCCACAGCGGGAAGCCTTCAAGCGATAATCCTCTCGCGCCTAGACCCGTCATTATCGCAATCGTATAATGTACATCACGCAGCAATTTATACACGTGAATTGTATGCAATTTGTGCACGACGTGGATATCCGGTCGACCGGGGGAATTGTAAAACCATTAGATCGCACCGCTTGTGTTTTTAGATTATTATTGTTGTACGGCCGTGTCGATTTTTTTCTGTTCTTCGAAAATCGAATAATAAACCTTAAAAACTATCGTCTACAGCAGTCGCGCGTAGGGTACAATTTGAACGCACATGGTAATTCTTTAGAAGACGTAGTCTCACATGTGTTGTTTTCGTTGTAATAGTTCACAACATACCAAAATTGACGTTCAGTATTGTAATTTGTTTAAATATATTAGAGTGGTTTGACTTATTATTAACCTTAAAGTAATGAATAATATAATATGAGTATGACAAATATACTTATAACTAATTCAAAAATTAAAATATTGTAAAACTTTAACAAGAGAACACAAATAATAATTTAATCTTTAAAAAAGATTTAGAATAATTAAGTTTGATGATAGGTCGTTCATTTTAATTTTAAGCTAACAACACAAAATTAGAAACTTGTAAGATAGAGATAGCGTACCCGAATGTGAATAAAACTATAAAAGTGTAAGTACTTCAATTATTGTTCAATCGATCGATATTTGGATATAATAAACTATCAATATCAGTATTCTTCAACTGCATCAATCGACTTTAAAATAGATATTTCTGATAATTGATTTATGTTTTTATTATTTTATTAGTACGACATTATTTTGAGTATATCATATTTGGTAATTTTAAGTAAAACTTAGGTAAACTTAAGTAAAACTTAAAGCATGCTTTAATTAAGATTCTTTGATTTCTATTATAGGGTCTTATAAATTGTTGTATTCGATGTATAGTACACACAACAATATAATATAAAACATTTTTCGATAAAGAAATTTACACTGTTTTTCGGCTTTGTTAATTATAAATAATAATTTATAATATATAATTTATTATATTAGATTATTCGGAGATAAAATTAAGTTTGGACAAATATGTATCCAAAATAAATATTTGTTCTGTTTTTCGTGTTCTACATGCGTGTCTTTATTTATTACTTTATTAGGTACATCTAGATAATGCATTTTTTTAATTAACGTTAATGGCATTTTTAGAGTATAGTTTATTTTACTGTATTACACCGACTTTTATTTGATATAAAGTATAAATCAGCCAAATTATACAATTTTATTATTATCACAACGCAAATTATGTATACCATTTACGATAGTCTAAATACTATTCAGTCTACACAATTGAAGAATATCAATCACTGTTAATACTCAGATATAAAAGGTACTTGGATTACCAAATTATTTCAAATCAAATGTGTACACGGTGTAATCAATGTAATGTCATATAATATACTCTGTACCTACGTAAAATGGTCACTTGTTTTTTTCTCTCTCCCCGAACTAATAACTCTCCCCGTCAAGATTCGCGTGAGTTTAGTGTTTATTATAGGCTCTAATTTATTATCATGAATATTATAAATTTTCTATTTCTATTCTGCGCACGGGCGACCAGACCGCAATATATACGACACGTAGCTAAATTGTAAAATAATATATATATTAATATGTATTTAAAACACAACGATAGCAACTTATATAGTTCGCACGCACGCACATAAAAACACGCGCATTTTCAACCGCGTTTTGGTCGTCGCGAGTTATTATAAACACAATCATCCCCTGTAATAATGCTTTTTACAGTGGCGATGGTGGTCGACACCACGGCACCGTGCGCATCGAGCGACGGTTTCGCGTGAGCTGTCCGCAGAACGAACGCAGCCGGTCGTTCTCCACACGCGGAACGGAAAATTTACGAACCCCGTCTTGAGCTGCGTGTAATTATAATATATAACCGTAAACAGCGTATATTATACCGGGGGATGTATCTATATACCTGCTCCGATTTTACATTTTTTTTCCAAATGTTCCCATGCCAACGTGCCGATCGAGTCAATATAGTATAATATACGTGAACGACATCGTTATCGCGGCCTAAATTATAATAATATATTATTATAAGAGTTTATAATATAATATGTTGTGTGTTCTCTTGAAAAATACATTTATTATTATTATATTTATAAATTATAAATTTATAATTACAGTAAAACCTCGATAAGACGGAACTTCGGTAAAACGGAAACCCCGGTAATACGGAAAATTTCTTTGGTGCTTTTTTTTCAAATTTCATTTTTTTGAACCCCGTCAAAACGGAAACCCTGTTAACACGGAAAAATGTCATGGTCCCAAGCGATTCCGTCTTATCGAGGTTTTACTGTATATTAAAATTGCTATAAATTATATTATAAACAATTATTCATAAAAACATTTATTAGAAAACCGGTTCAAGTGAACAAAACAAAATATGTAATAGCTCTAACGCCTCTAACATATAGGTATACATTTATTGATTTATTTATTTACAGCGCACTTGTATTGCTTAATGTCAAATAAAAACAGTGTGATTAGCTATCGCAACAAATATTGTATAAATATGTGTAAGAGTATTTTATACATTATTTATGGTCTTTACAATTTATCGTTCACGTGAATACAGGAATGTGTGAAAAAAATACTTTCCGGAAAAACACCGCAATGGATCTCGGGTTTCATTTATTTGTCACAACGAAAGATACTTTTATTAGAAACTGCGTGTACCCGCCGGAATCGTACCAGAAAATAATTTGAGAATATTTGGTATTTTTGGTAAAAATATCTCATGCCCAACCGCTGGGTCCCGTTAAAATGTCAGCTTCAATAATATTTTTAGTTAGGTATAGGTGACGTGAAGTCACTTGTGCTGTTAGCGTGTTACATTTCTTGGTAATAATATTGGAATTTTGTGCTCCGCTGGTCAAGCTTTTAAAGATATTTGATCAGAACACGATATATACATCCGCGAAGATATTTTTCAATTGAAATCTATATAGGAAGAAAAATTTACACACTTTTCGTTATCAACACTTTCCTCCGCGGAATAATATAATAGTATTGCGATTTGTGATGCGTACTATACTATTGCTCTGAGTGCGTCGATTTATCCATGTGTTAATAATATTATTAGCTCTGACAATATTTACTCGCTCGCATCCCATACACCCACTGAAATAATACTTTTCTCCGGACAAGTGTGTTTGTAAAAAAAAATATATATAACGCATATATTAGAAGGTGCACATTTTGTGTGATTTAGTTGTATATTATACATCAATATATAATATGTACTTATAAAACAAAGGAAAAAAAAATAAAATAAGACGTGGTAATATTCAAGGGATATAGGACATTATAAGCCTGTAAAATCGGGACAGAAAAAAAATCGCAAAAATCCTTAACAAAGGCGGTTAGAGAGTATATTACTATAATGTCGTGTCACATAAAAACAATACTGTGTTGTTTTATATATTTTGTAAAATACACAATATTTTAAAGCACATAAACATAATATATCACGGGGTGTGTGTTGCGAAGATTTGACGTGTTGTTTAAACGCAATTTTAAAGCGAAATTGTAAAAATCTCCGTGACATACATGACATGTTTACATAATTTTATTATATATTATAACATAAAAGGCGTAAATCACTATTTAAAAATCGTATGTTATCGTCAAGTATACTTACGGGTTACGACGCATAATTTATATAATATGTATTTACGGAATGTGTATAACACGCAATCTGCTGAAACCGATAAATCCTCCGAATTGAGTTTAAAATCACACACACGCTGTGGCCATGTAGTGCAGGGTACAATATTTCGGAGAAAAAAAATTCGAAAAAAATGTAATAATGTATGATAAGTCGACCACGTGCTGTAGTTTGACCGACTCGTGTGCGGTGCCCCACACACATGGTGTTCGCGTTTTTATTTTTCCTTATCGGTCTACGTCCGGCGAGGCGACAGACTCCCCTATAGTATATAGTATTATTAATAACATCTTCTTGACCGGTTTAATTTGTAATATTCGCAACGATTTATTTTACAACATTAATAATACTTAAATAATATGTGTTCTTCGGCTGTCTATCGGTAATTATGTACGCGTGGGCACATTTATGCCCGTCGATGCAATATAACCAGAGTTGTATACATAAAATATGAGTAATTATAGGCATTTAGCTAGAAAGAGCTGAGTTCAAATAAGGTTATGGGGACAGAGTTACCTTCACACATTTATAGCAATATTAAATACTACAAATTAAATTTAATAGGTATGTTTAAAATTTAAGGGCATAAATAAAACGTATTGCAGTGTATACGTAATAATAGTAATATGTACCTATAGCTCACATTTTACCTAAAATATCAAACGAGCTTTAAGCAATTCTAGGTGGGTTTCATCCCCTTCAAGCCCTCCTAAAAATACATCTAACAGGTTATACAGCGATGGTGACGTGGGAGTAGTTAGATTTTTTTTCATTTTATTCATAAATGGTGCAGCTCCGAAGTGTGTTGTGCACGAAGCGAAAACTGTACTATAAATAGTAATAATTATTATTATTTTACAAAAACACCATGATGTCTGCCTGGCGCGTTCGTGAATTTTTGTCGAAAACGAACATCCAGCACGCGACGTACACATTGGTTTATTATTTTTAATTCATTTTTTCATTTTTACCGTTACCAAATGTAATATAATTATTAATTTTTCACTGCAGAAATCTCAGCACTTAAGGTAATTGTTGGTCAAACAAAGAGAATTCAGTGCGCACATTCAAGGGTAGCCAATAAATACGATACGACTAAAAATCTGAAAAAAATCGTTTAGTTTAGTATAATATAACATAATACGGATGATTTTATTATACAAATATTATTCTGATCGCATGATATTATTAAAGGACGATATTATATCGATGGAATATGTTTAGCGATTCAAAGTCAGTGACTTATTTATCGACTTTGGCTGAATTTTTGAAAATCGCGCACAAGTACGCACTTCCATCACTGCATATTGTAGACCACAATCATTGTAAAATTGCATTCCGTTCGAATTGACGAGTGTTATTTGGCGTTGTCGTCGTAACCGCTACAGGGGTTGTGCGCGCACCCGAACCCATCGAGACGGTTTTGCGACGAGCTTTCTCTACTTACGCGCACGCGAAAATTATTTACTGTTGCTTTTTTCGTACTATTAATATTATTATTCGCTCTCTCTTACACTCTCTCTCTCTCTTTCCGCCGCGCTGTCCGTCCAACAATCTTTGCCGAACACGTAACTGTGTTGTTTTGTATATACTGCACGCAAACCGCGCGGTTGTCCGCCGCCAACCCCGCACACCGCGCTCCTCACGTAGTCGTCGACGTTCACTTAACCCAGATTTTAATTCGATTATACTATACACTCATACACACACACACACTCATTATACCTACGTATACGCGTGTCCGTACATTATACATATATTATGCATATATCATTGGTGTGCACCTCCAGCAATAATGTAACGCTCTGTTCCAGTTCCTCGCGGACACGGTCAAGGTTTTTAGGGTCTCCCCGCTGCAGCACATGACGTGCGTGCTGCAGAAATATTACGGCCAAGCTATACAGTGTGATCCATCTAAGTGTTATTGCTTTGAAAAGTTTTTTAAAGGTTTTTTTGTAAATATTGTTTTTACATTTATGCACGATTACGAATATCAATGCAAACAATATTTTTTACCGTTATTAATTTGTAATTTTTTTGCATTTTTTTAACGACAGTACACATTTATATATAGGTTCAAGTACTTACGATTATTGTTTGCTATTACATATTTGCAGATATTATTTCCAAAGGACCGTCATCGTTGCGGTTACGACGTTCACTAGGTACATCAAAGACGTGTGCACGATGGACATAATATGCGTATTTTGAGAGAATATACTGTAATAACGTTATTATAATTATTATGTATCATTCGATTATTGTTCGCCCCTTACCTTCCCCTCGAGGCCTTGCCCGTTGTTTATACGCGCGCCAATTATTTGAGTGATGTTTGGCACTCGTTGTTCGTTGTTGCAGAGCTTTCACGGCACCACCGTTGCGCGTTGCTGGTTCGCTCCACTACATTAACCACGTATATATAGATACTATATGGTCCCACACGATAATATATATATATAGTACTATAAAACAATATTATAGCTCTCAAATCGCGTTCTTGTGATTACCGCGGACAGGTGACAGCTGGTTTTAATTGAACTATATACGTATACCGTTTTAGTCACGACCCGGTTTAAGAAGTCGGAAACGTGTGAAAAGGTCGAGTCCACCACGCGATTAGCAGTCTCAGTTAAGACTGGTGCTATTTAGGCTTATCCCGCAGAAAATATAGCGCACGTTGTTATGCCGTCATTTTGTAAATTTGCAATATAATGTATTATCTATTATTATTATTATTGTTATTAATCGTGTTTTATTTTTTTTTTATATTCACTGCCAGGAAAAACGGTTAACGTTCGTCCCACATAATAATTCTTAGTATATACACTGCACCAGTTTGGCGGATACGAATGACTCGATATTTTGCCCCATTTTATATACCTGTACCTGGCAGTTTCACTGGAACGTGACTTTTTCTCCCTGAGGTGCTTCTTGCAGTAATATAGTAATAATTACAACGCACGCGAGAAGTGTTTGCATATTTTTTTTTCACAAAATATTCTCGATATCTTCCGAAATTTTTTTAATTGCATCTGTGGCTCCTTTATATACGACTTTCGCCCGAGCGGTAATACGCTTCGGTGTATACGGATAACTACCTAGTTTAAAAAAAAAACTGTACACGCTCACTCGTAATTCTTCATATAATAATATGTCGATAACGGATTATAAAATTTCGAAAACGTACACCGTCAACTGTGGACACTGTTATTTAAAATATATTTGATGTTTTATGTTATTGCGTGAAAGCCAACGACTGTTGCGTATGTTTATTTTTATTAGATTTGAGTATTTAAGTGATAATCATTTCCATTTGAGGTGGTAAGGAGGACTTTTGAGCGTTCAGTGATTAGAAGTTAATAAGTCTTTTTCGATTGAAGCATTTGTGTGGGCTTGGAAGTTGAAGTGATTTAAGAATTTTTTATTTTAATAACATATAGTATTATGATTATTTAATTATATCGTACAGAGCTGTATTCAATAAATCGAATATTATTCTAATAAAAAATAAAATAAATTATCATTCTATTATTGCACATAAATTATTAATTTAAATTTATAATTGATAAAGCTATAACGTGCGCATTGCGACAAAACATTTTTCAATGTGCTATGTGCGAATGTATAAAGATACTAATTACTATTTTATTACGAAATCTGTGAAAATAGGGCGTATACCGAGATAATAAAATGCCCCATTGTATCCTCGTGCGATTTACGGCCCATATCTCCATTAGCCATGTCACAATTATTCAAATATTATCTTTCCGCGCTGATGTTTATACACTCCGTGTATATTATACATATGTCGACGTACGCAGATATTATTTCAACGCGATCCAATATAATATTATAGTGCATATATATTATTATATCGATATTATTAATATAGGTATAAACTTATAAAGTGCAATTATTTTAGTCGTTTAACTGCAATATATAGATACAATATGAACACAATGCATGTAAATTATAGATAATACAATGTAAATTAGGTGGAGTGGGAAATGGGAATATTTTTTCCGTTTTTTTCTCAAAAACCTGTGAATAAAAAATGTTTTATTCGCAAACTATTAAATGGCGGTAAACAGATAAAAAAATATTCAACAAAATATGTAAATAAATCTTAGTATCTAAATTAAGGTTTCGTATTGTTTTTAACAAAAATTAAATTTTTTTGATATATAAGTGAATACTGCATTATATAATATACCTATCCAACATATTATATTTTTCATCAGAAGGATGCTATAAGTACTAAATTATATTGATTCGTATTTCGTACACGTCTTAAAATGATATTGTCAATAATCGTGTATATTATAAATAAGAAATGTCCGTAGCGCGGGTAACTGGGGAAAGTGAATTGTTTATAATGTTCAAGTTCGATTATTGGTTAAGAAAGATCTGAACAACGTGCCTGCAGGATACTAGCTGGGCGCAGGATTAACGGTTCTAATTTTAAATTAACTCCGTGTTACCCTATACGATGGAACCAGTTCGAGCTGGTGTATAATATGTGCAGAACAACTGCGACGATGACGATAAAGACTGATGTCGAGTCTTATCTGGGTCGACAAGCGGCGAGTGTGATGAATGAAATAACAACAATAACCGTCCGTATGTGACTACAGAGGTTACACCATAAATCGACTATAGATTGAACGAAGGAACTTATGTTTAGAGATTATATTATGTGTACTCGTATTCTACGATAATGGTGAATCGTCGTGGTGTGTGTAATAACTAATAATCATTCGTGTCAGAAAATTCGATTAAAACTGAGCCGCAAGCTCACACGTGTTAAAAAATCCATTTCCGGTGATATCTTATCAGTATCCACCCTACTAAAATATTATGATTATGTATAATAGTCATGATGCTGATGGTAATTGCAATAGTTTATAACATTACAATATTATGGTACGACGTCATCGAAGTATTAATTGACCCGACATGTTTTCCGTGTTGATGTATTACAGGAGAGCTCTAATTAACTTCCATATTAGCTGAGTTTATTCGAATTACAGCGAGACGTATACAGTGGTAATAATCTTCGACCTTAAAATGGCTACGGTGCGGCGGTTTTGTTTTTTTACCGCGAATCGTCAGAAAACACTAATTTTATTTTAAACATTTAACTGCCTATATGTATTCGGTAATTCTATTGTGTTTAAAATAATATTTACTGAAGCAATAGTGTTAAGTAATACGCACTTAGGTGTAATACCTGTTCATGATTTTTAAAATACAGGTAAACTGATATATATTAACGTCGGTATTATTATGAGGCACAGTTTAACGATGATTTGATTTTAATGAGCCGTTTATATTTTAGTGCCCCAAAATATATAACCTCTGGCTTAATGATGCGTTTAACGATGGTTTCAAGAACCTACAGTAGCCGTTACAGTCGATTGTCGTGAAGCTATATAATAAACATTTATTTCGTTTTTCAGATTATTATGGTTTAATAACATTTGACCCCGATTTTAAAAATATACACAATTTTGGAATGTATTATGAATACAACTCGTGACTGTGGTTGTGATAAAAATGTTTGTATATTATGATATATCGTCGGGTTGATGTATGTTTATCCGCGTCAGTTCCGTTAAAGTAATATTTTTTTTGATTCCCTTTAATCGACACGTCATATTATACAATAAATTATTATAAATCGTACGAGCCTTTATAAAATTATGCTGATAATTTATATTGTAATTTTTATAATAGTATATAGAACCCTAATTAGTAATTGAATACGAAATCTAATGAATCGACAACGTAACGCATACAATGTACATATTTTTAGTGAATAACATATACATATCACTCAAAGTAGTAATAATTATTAACGATTTGTAAATAATAATAACCATTAACGCGAGTACACAACAAAATCATAATAATTGTTTGAGATGTATAATATGTGCTTTATGTTACATTGTATATATCTATAAAGTAGTGTCATTGTGAGTATTTAATTTTAGCCCTTTAAGTTACATAAGCTGGTCAAGGGTAGACTGCAAAAACTTTATGGTTATAACTTATAACGAATAGACATTTGTAAAAATCCCCAAAAGACATTTATGAATAGCCCGCGCTATTATAATGTATGAAATACGAGTGGTAGGTAACTCCTACCTACCTAATATGTTTTTTACGTATCTATACAGAATACAGATCGATAATAAAAAATGGGACAAAAGACAAAATGATTATATCAAACACGTAAAATAATTATGCAAATACGGTATACATAATATCATTACATAGGTATATGAATCAGCATTATATATTTATATTATATTCCATTAACTATTCATTATTTTACGGTTTTTGAAACGCTCCGAATTTTAAATTGTTTTTATTATTTATCTTTATTTTTATTATAAATAAAGACATACATATATACATTTACAATAAAACTATCATATTTTAACTTATAGATGTTATTATTATTTACTTCGTATAGTATATGTTTTTATTTTTTGTTTTAACTCTTTTTATTTTGATAGTATATCACATTATTACAGTTATTTCACTTTTCACTGATGAATCAACGAGCTTATAGATATTTGTACACTCGTTTACTCTTGGCACATTTCTGATCGCTTGGACAAACTGCTCAGTGCCTAGAGTTACACTTTTAAATATTTTTTGTTGATTTGATTTACAAGTCAAAAGTAGAGTATGGCCCCGAATTATAACCACAACGATCATATTATTCTTCTATTTTTTCCATGGTTTAATATAAAATGTCAATTTGGCCACAGAAATTTTGGCACTTGGTTTTCCTGTACCACGACGCAGTGGAGGCGATGTTAAATACATTGTATAAACTATAAAGTATAAGAATAAAAAATATACGTGTGTGTGTGTGGCTTAGTGTATAATACGATGACACGACAACACAAATTATCATTGTAGTTTAATATGCGGAAGCTTAAAATGGGACACCGGAAGTGTTGGCGCGACAGCAAATCAAATCGCGGTCATATCGCATGGTTTGACGAATTTTTGGGGAAAATCCAAAGAACTGACAGTTTTTGGACGCCATGGTGTGGATGGTTGAACGACATCATTCAATCAAACGGATTTTATAAAATTTGTTCCCTAACCAGCTGCAGCAGCCATCATGTGACTTATATCACCTACTAATTAACTTTTTAGAGGTTCCCATCTCTTCCTCATTAGACTAAATTTAAAATACCTTTTTTTTATTTTGACCTCAAATTTTTTTATAATAATACTCTTTTCTCTACCTAATAATATAAAACCGGTTCTTATTTATTTCGTTCTTCGTATTGGTCTAAAAATTAAAAAAAACCATGAGCTCTATGACGTGTTATAGCTTAAGTATATATTATTTTTATTTTTATTTTTTTGTGTGTTATCTATTTTTTATTTTTCTGTTTAATTATTAATCTTTAAATTATTTAGATTGGTATCATAATATTTGTTAATATTTCTTACAAAGAATAAAAATAAAATAATAATAAATTATTTACTCCATTTAGAACACAGAGTATGATGGCGTATAATACTAATAGATAATGTAATTTTACCTATGTAGTACGTATGAATTATGAATAATTTAAATGTGTGAAGTTGAGGGACTAACTCCACACACATTATATACCTCTATACAATACGAAACCCACGTTAACGATGAATTCTTTAAATCATTGGCGAATACATACTTTAATATTGATATACGTAAATAAAGTAAATTAGACTGCATATACCTATGGGTTGGACTAAGTATTGATACAACGCATGTGAGACGGTTGATCAGAGAATATGATCGTGACAGTATATTTTTAAAGACTACGTTCCTTTCACGGGTGCTAAATTGAATTATCTACCTATTCAATTAGTATAACGTCCAAAAAAAAAAAAAATATTTGTAGCGAGGTAATATCCAACGTAATAATATATCGGTGATGGTATAAATTCAAATTACGATCAAAATTTGACGGCGACACGAATTTAATAATATATACGCAATATAAATGTGTTTGATATTTTAGACTATGTACTGTGCATGCCTTATACTTATGTTGTGTTGTATTGGTTTATGTTTGCAAGGAAAAAAATCTGACACATAATCGCTTATACCTACCGTTATATCGCTGATTCATTACAGGTACCAGATACTGGTTTTTATAGGTATGCGCCAAATACGGCTTATGTATGCTGTATACTCATTATATAGTTAACTCTTTGTTTACACACATATATATTATTGCCTTGTACGCGAATCAGACGACCGCGAGACGTATTAATCTATGAGCAGTCGGTCATCAATTTCACCGTTCACAAGCCGCATTGAGATTAAAAATAAGTAATAATAATATAATATCGCTTCGTGATGCGCGCGTGGTCGTTTCCTATTACTGTTTCCTATGTATCTACAAGGCTGAGATTTGAAGAGGATGTTACCCGTATGTGTGGTGTGTGGACTTCGTCTTACTAACTCATAACACAGCAAACTTTACGTTCAAAATAAATAATAATACATTTTACTAAATCATTTTTAATATTAGAGTAAATTTATTTATAATAGAATTTAAATGATATGAATTGTATCGAGTCCCGCGCTGTATTTTTTTAATATTTTAATTTCGAAGCAATTTATGTGAGCATTTCAAATTTCACGAAAATTTGTATCCCTAATAAAAGTTGTTTCCCTGTACCTTGTACCTATAAATGCACTAACGCGTAACGATATTATGTTGACATCGCATCGGACAGAGACTGGATTATAGTATTGTTCCACACAATAGTCTCTGAAATGAAGTCGATCAATGAAAGTAAGAAATGCACGTTTCGTGTGCGATAAGAACTGCAGGAGTGTATCATATACAAAATAACAAACAAATGTCGCTTGGGCTTGTATTTAAATTCGTTATAATATTCCGATAATGCGTGTCGTTTTAAGCGCCGACCTTGCAATGGAAACCCACCCACGCACACACACGCATGCACGAGCAATAGTTCATTGTATGGTAATTTTTCGAACCTGTTTAAAGCAGGCGAGCATACACATAAATAATAAATAGAATGTCATGTATTAAAAAAAATAAAAGTAATCCGTCGTCTGAGGGTGGTGGTGGTTATGGTAGAGTTATAGCAAGAGTTTACGAAAAACAAATAAACCGTACAAATTTTTTATGAAATAAAAAATAATATATTCATTCATGCGAGAATTATTTGTGTATTGTCGATGAAAGAAAAGAACTTACGTTGCTACGTCCGCCGCAGTCGTTTTCAATCGCTGCACCGTCGCAGTACCGGAAAACTGAAAAATCCTGTGTAAATGATATCGTATAGTATATATTGAAAAAAGAAACATTACTTTTAACGATAATTTTTTACTTTGCTTAATGTTAATTTGAAAATTATTATTTTACCATATTATAGACACAATTATTATGAATTTATTTAAAAAAAACCGATGCCCAACTCGGGTGGAAGGTCGAAACAGTGGAGTCCATCGTTGATCTCAGATACACTGCTGCTGCTGCTGAGATGTTGTTATGTTAATATAATAATATTATACAATATGATTATTACTCATCTATTGTTGACATTTTAGGCAATTTAATCTACCCGAAAATGATTATAATTACCTATATAAATCACTATTATTGGTTTATACACCTACCGCCGTATATATTATAATACTGTACTGCATTAATATAGTAGCAGAGGTCCGCTCCATACGACATTAATTCGATTAAATCCCGCGTGCATGCGCGTGTGAGGTCTAGGCTCAGCGGCAGCAGCAGTGCTCACTGCTCATTGATGCATTATTATTTGATGTATTTTCTCCGATATTTACAATATTGTTAATTACTACCTATATTGTATTAATGTAGTGTAATACGACGTATTCCTAACTACATATATATATATATATATACTGCAACTCCGCTGCAGTTAAATACTTTCGCGTGATTTAGAAAGCTGTTGATATAACTTAAGAAAATCGAAACGTTTTTCAAAAAACCTCGAATTAATTTGACAAACAATTTTCTCCCTGGGTGACATAGCTGACATAGACGTAGATACGAACAATCGCATTAAAAAAATTGTTTACTATACTTAACGCATTCATTATAAAATATTGTCAAAAACACGCAGCTGCACCAACGCCCAGTAGCGGTTCAAATACCTTTTACCGTATTTCTTGTTGTTGTGATGAAAATTATGCAAACTCCATTCGATTAAATGTGACGCGGCGGCGTTGCGTGGGTGGGATATAACTAGTTTTAAATATGGTCCAAGGTTTTACTGTTCTATAGTCGACGCGGTATTACGATAATAATTAATACTGTAATATGTTGATACTGTATATGTTTTATATTTAGCTGTTGTATAATATTATAAAATATTGTCATTTCGACCAGACGGTTGCCAAAAATATTATAACTATAATTATCATCTATGGTATACATACAAGTATATTATCCTATATACACACACATGAATGAATGAATAACATATACTTGTTGTGTATTATAATAGTATATACAAACCGAATAGTGCAGTAATTGTCTCGTCCTTACCGGCCCGAGGGTGAATGCTGTGTGTATACCCTGGTTCAGTCATAAACCTGTTGTACATATACCGGACGTATTATAATATAATACTGTGATTAATAAAATAATAATATAATTGTGTGTATGTCTAATTAATATCGGTATTCATCGGTGTGAATATCAAGCGAATCATTTCATTGTTCATTAGGATTCGCTCGAATATAGCTTACCATCCGTCCGAGTCTTCAATAGTGTATGCAGGTAGGTAGGTATAATAAAATCAATCGTTCGTCTTCGCACTCGCGGGGTGTCCCCTACATAATATAATAATGTCCTATTTCGTTGTTTCTTTTTCATAATGATAAAAACGATAAAAATCTATCCGGCGGGTATTAATGTATTATAATGTGCCTATATCATCAGTCTTATGAAACGCGTTTTGGGACACGCACAGACAGTGGTCTATCTGTCTCTCTCTCTCTTTCTCTCTCTTTCTTTAAATCAATTTGCGGGTCTGTACAAGCCAATAAAAGCATAACTATTATTAGAGAGTTTATATCGATTGGGGCAATTGATTTATACCTGAATGAAAAATTGTTTTTTATTATTTTACATTTATTAATTATTATCATAATATAGTTGTTATCTGTTATATTATATATACATATATATAGTTATAAAGTTCTATTATTTATCGAGGTTGCAATTTAATAATTTAAATAAAAACTAATTATAATGTTAAATACGAGGTCTATGTATATAGTACGTAATTTATCATGTTATTTATTTTAGGAAATTTGTTGGTATCAAGTTCAAAATGTACCCAGTACCTACCCACTATAAAGTTACGCGAGATAATAATATACTATACAATACGCACTAAAACAACAATAAGTTAAACTGCAGACTTAATTTAAAAAAAATAGTTTACTACGTTTTATTCATTACGATTTTTATATCTATGTGCGTCTGGTATTTGTTCCACATAATATTTTCGCGTTCGCTTTTTTACATAAACGTTTGGTGATTGCGTCAAATGTTTTTTTTTCTGTAAGTTAAGAGGACGCCATACCCGCATGTGTTGTCTCTGTCTTATACACGCGTTACATAGTTAAAAACTGTTTTGCGCGGGACAATTTTACTCCCTCAATATTTATATCAAAATTACCAAAATTTCAAATCAAATTGAGAAGAACTTTACCTATGACGTAGCGTTTTTTTTTTTTTTGATAGTGGTAACCAATAATTTTTAATAATTAAATGAAAAAAACCTAAAGTTCTCAAACCGATAACTTTAATTGCATTCATGTTATTAAAAAAATTAAAACGCTACGTCACAGGTAAAGTTCTTCTCAATGTGATTTGAAATTTTGGTAATTTTGATATAAATATTGAGGGAGTAAAATTGTCCCGCGCAAAACAGTTTTTAACTATGTTACGCGTGTATAAGACAGAGACAACACATGCGGGTATGGCGTCCTCTTAAAAGAAAAAAATATGGTAACTCTCCTTACAATAATGGGTAAAAAGCAATAGCGGTTGATATTGACAAGAATATCTCAAGGCTAGACACTGCAGCTATGAAGAGGAGACTAAATATTCTCGGGGGAACTCGCGTCGTTTTCTATATAAATTAACTAGGTATATGACTTATTCGAGCCGAAGGGTTGACTTGAGCTCTACAATGCTGGCAATACAAATAAAGAATTTTTTCTCTCTAGAAAACCTTAGAAAATGCGAAACATTCCGTATCCAGCGCCAATTATATTTCTTTAAATTAATAATTAGAGGGTTTTTATAATATATACGAAATATTTGAGTTTGATTAATAACTCGAGGAGAAAAAAAACAATAGGTATATAAAAAATAATTATAAAATACCAGATAGACTGATAAGTCGCGTAGCTATTCAATTATTTTTTTGTTTCGTTCACGTTGACTAGCACTTGTCATCGAGTTATCGACATCTATTAATTGATTTTGTTTACTCGTATTCGACAGTCGGTTCCTAATCTTTTAGAGTTATAGCGACGATTGCGACCGATGCCATCCGCGACAACTGCGGGGAATTCAAGCGTCTTGTGTCTCGAGACAATTTTATATTTTTACTTTTATTCCCATCATTATAATTTATCATACACAGTGAGTTTATATTTAATATAATATATTTACTTATATCGGGCGCGTGTTCGATATGCAACGAAATATTTAAGTAGATTTTACGATATACATATTATTATTACATAATATACAACATATCATCTGTTATTGGAGATACTAATAATTAATAGTCGTTATTTAATAACTATATTTTTACTATCATACTATTATGCCCATGTCTTATGGATTTAACAATTTATAGTTATAATTTTTTAATAATATATATTATATATGATTATATAATATATTATATAGTTATATGGCGTGTGATCGACTCATATATTTTGATCGTAAAGAATTTGTATTAATATTCGATTTAGTGCATTTTATCGAGATTCACAACTCGGTGTATAAATATAATTAAGACATGATATAACCATTAATGCAATTGTATTGTTAAAACTAATTAGCATAAACTATAAAGTATTTTTCTTTTCGTACGCACGCGCTTCTGTTGACACTGTAGAACACACACAAAACGCACTTGGACGCTACAAAGCTATATATAGGTACGTACTATAATTATTATGATACACATCACGGACGACAACTGCGACATATATTCTCGCTCGGCAGCGAAACTTCCAACTTTGTCACCGACTGCAACAGGAATCATAATATTATTATTATCGTATTTACTATTTATACACAATGGTTATAATAACTTCAGCACAAACTCGCGCGTTTAAACATGCCAAGTTGTTTTATAAATTTAACGTAATAATAACACGTGATATATACGGTATAATGTAGGTATTTCAATATCTCCGAACGGTGCACACATTTCGCACCGGAAACGTTCTATTTATGCTAATCGAATGACGTGGAAAAGGTAAAAACAAACTTTACGGTTTTCGTATTGATATTATAATGCTATTTTATATTTCAATGATTCTACTAGATCCGATCCGACCCGACCCAATCGGTCAAGGCGTAGGTACATATCGTCCAAACGCTAGAAAGATATAAGATGAGGCACTTGCCTCTCTTGGACTTCAAATATAATTTTAAAAATTGTTTAAATAAAAATGTCATTGATGTTTTAATTTAAGTATAGATTTTTTTTTTATATTTAATTTTATTATTCCCCTCCCTGCAAATAAATTTTGCGAAGGCGTTCATGATACAGTCTTTGCAATATGCACCGAAACCAATAAGGCGGTTATAGTATCACAATATGTGTCAAATTATACCCGTTTCTGCGTGATAAGTGATAACACGTATATTATAGATAGATATAGACAGGATAGGTATACTGATTATGTTTACCGACCGTTGCGAAGTGGTAGACGAAGGCGCGTATATCACGAATTTCCGTGACGAGAACAACGAAAAGCTATACTATCGTCGTCTGCTACAGCTTACTATATATATATATACTTCTTGACGTGCAGCTGATAGGTATATCTGACCAGCGACATCATACGTATATTATTATAACAGCTGTAGTCGAGGTCGTAATAATGCGATAATTAAATTCTTCACGCACTTTCCTATACGAGTGGAATGCTCGGTGTTCGGGTGCATTAAATAATTTCGGCCTGCGGGGGCGCGCGACCGCGACACGTAGAAAGCTGACCCTGGTCTAGAAGAAATCGAGAGCAGTTGTTCAACCCATGGGCACGGCCAAGGCAAACTTTTTTCTCCCTCCCTTCGCCTATCTCTTTTCGCCGTTCACATTTACTGTATATGTCTATATGACGCTAAAATATACCTATATCATATTATTATCGGGATTTTACCGTTGCACGAGAAGTATGAACTCGGAGGAAACTTATCATCACGAATATGATTTCGATTTAAGTTAAACTAACCTTATAGTAGTGTTACTCATCGCAACACAATAAGTCTACTACTATACCTAGACATGTAGGTACCAAAATACCAAATAACGTACCATGTTTTTCGATAAAAAGACTCACCAATCCCGTATACTATATATACAATATATATATATACATAATGTATATATAATTAATAATTTAAAATTATATATGTAACGTATATTGTTACGTGATTGAGTGCTGCGGCGCCGGCGAATCACACGCGTTTCGTTATGGTGTGATGTCGGGACAAGAGAACGACGAGAATGGGCAGGAGGACATCGCGCGGTCAATTCGTCGCGCTGCCCCCGCCGCCCCTCCCGCATAGAGTTTTGTGTATGAATAGAAAGAGACGCGACGAATGCGTTAAAAAATCGACTGCGATAATGTAGTACCAAAACGTAATCGACCTCCAGCGGACGAGGAACACCGCCACCGCCTCAGCCGATGGTAATGAACCGCTGCTGACCAGTGTTATTACTATATATTCGTGTTTATACCATGATATATACTTAGTCATGTATATTTTGTCCATACATGTGGGTGGGTGAGTATGTGTGTGTATGTGTGCGAAATCGGCTCACGTACCGTAGATACACTGCTATATAAAATTAGATAACATATGTACACACTACAGCAAACCGCCGGTTGTTTTCCCGCACATGGTATTTTATACATCAGGATGATTCACCAAACATGCTTACCTCATTTTTATTCTTCAATAACGCAGTTATTCAAAATCTGAGTTTTGAAATTTAAAAATATACTTAAAAAACATATTTTTAAATGGAAATCTTTTTTTAAACAATAAATTATTTAGCAAGTAATTAGTTCGTAACTATTGACGTATTAAAATCAAAATTACAAAGAGACTCTTATTTTTAATATACTAATTTATGTAGCTGAAAAACTAAGTATTTAAATTTTAAACTAGGTACATCGAAATTTAAAAAAAAATTATCCACTAAATAAGCTGTCTTATGCGCATTGCCAATACTGACCCTTCATTCTCTCTCTAAAAATTTGAGCCTCGTTTCCTCAGTGCAAAAATTATTATTGTATATTCTTGTATCCAGATGGGTTGGTACCATATTTTAAATAAATAAATAAATAACTTATAATAAAAAAGAAGTGTTCTTATTTGAAAAACATAAATTTATATAATCACAATATAATACCTACTCCTAAGTAGTACAAAAACATCTCAAGGATTTCAAAACAATAGTCTTAATAAACATTTGAAAATTTTAAAAATCATATTTGAATAAATTCATTATTAAATGTAAAACAGGAAAAGCATGCTTGGTGAATCGCTTGGTTCACAATATATTATGTAGTAGTATTTTATGCTAAATGCTTTACTCGGACGTTGCATCTCGTGTGTATATAGTATCTATTATAATGTGATGGTATATAATAGGCATATAATATATAACTATTAACTTACACCGTTTACCTACGGCACGATAAAGTAGAAAATACTATATACGCAAGCAATTAATGGTTATACTAATATACGCGATGACGTGCACTTTTGAGGGAGGACTATAGAAGAGCACACGATGACGCGTATTAAGTAAACGCAATAACTACAGCTTAATAACAATGATAATAAGTATAATAACTATGTACAAATAAGACGACGTATTTATGATATGCAATAGCGGGTAAACACGAGGCTGCAGCATCTAATGTATTCAACGAAGATCAAAGCAATGTTAAGGTCGAACTGTCACATTATTTTATGTTCTGCAATATATCGTCGGCTTGTAACAAAAACTATCACCGTTCAACATCTAAAAAAATTGTTTACCATTTTTAAAGATCGTGAAGTCGATATCACATTGATGATATTAAGCCAAAAACAAAATACAAGAATCTTAAGACTAATAAATTCATTATGGACCAATATAGTCACTTCTTACGAATTGAATAAAATTTAAATTACTAATAATATTAAAGATCGATTACGATCTAACTTAAAATGTTAATATGTCAGTGTTTGCTTCGACTAAATGTTATATTTGAATACACTCGGACCGATCAGTTGACGTCAGACGAGAATTTCAATACTTTTAAAAGTGGATTAAAAATGCAAATTAATAAGTATATATGTATATAGGTATACGCATATTTTTTCAAACTATTAGAGATATCCTGCTATCCCAATAAATCAACGATTTCTATATATTTAGCTAAAAAGTAGAATAATTATTCTTCAACCATCCCCATTTGGTGGTCGCTATAACTGAACACGTATATACGTATATCGTATAATACATAAATATGTCGATAGAAAGGAATAGAGTAAGAGAAAGAGTGTGAGAGAAAGGGGGGAGATATAAAAATATAATATTTACGACGTGTGAATTTTATTTTTTCTGCCAGAAAAATCTATACTTTGTGTATAATATTATGCATTTATTTATTATAATACTTTGTTTTTATAACTTTGTTGTTCGTTTTTCCGTTAAATAGGATTATGCGACGACCGTTTTACGCGGAATTAACATAATATTTATCGATTGGGCGCCCGCCCGAACGAAAACCATTAGAGCGGAATGGACTAGTTTGTTTTTTAGCGAACAGGTCACGCGTAGGATTTGCGACTATTTATTAGGATCGTACACGACGAGGGGGATAGAACCGTTCATCGTCAGAATTTGATACAGCCGCAGTGACGAAGACGTGACGGCGTCAGCGTGGCTTGGGATTTTCAGAGTGTTTTTTCATTCTTTATTTGCTTTCAATTCGGAACGTCGAACCGGTCCACGTACTGGAATGGGCGGGGACAGACGGTGGCGCCCGCGCGTCCTTGGCCGGCCTCTGTGCCGGATGTGCGTGGAAGCTCCGCGGGAATATCCGCAAACGATTATTTACGACAATTATTACATTATAATAATATATGTCATATACGTATATATTTTCTAGACTATGAATCGCTGTTTTTGATTTCTTCTACATAACATTCTGCTTCGAAAAAACGGGATTTATTTTATCGATACGTTGTTTAAAAAAAAAAACGTTAGCGTTTAACAATTAATACAGCAAATGTTTAACAAATTTATTAATTAGATTTTAGAAGTTTTTTTATTTTTCTTTGACATTTTATTTTATTATATTATATATACCTGATATGATGTTATGCAACTATGTTTAGTGTTAAAACAAAGAAATGACATTTACATTTATGTTTATGTGATAAAATTATACACTTGATTTTAGGCATAATATTTTATACAGTTGCATAACACTATAACAGGATATTTTAAAGATTCGTAATAAAAAAAAAAACAACAACCGATAGTTAAGTATATTATAATATTATTACATCCGATCTAGCTCTACAACAACGATAGTTTTCGTTATTTATACCTAATAGGTATCATATAATAATTTATGCGTCAAAATTATCGTATCAAATGTGTTTTTATTCGTCGACTACAACAACGGTCAGTAATAATTACCACTGCAGTAGGCGTTGCGCAACAACTATCCAATTGATTATGTGAACGCTTTGAGAAAGGTAGTCGATCGTATTGGTTGCGGATGACTCGTGTCATCGTCAAAGCCATCGAAAAAATATTTAGCTTAATATACCATACTCGTGTCTAACTATATTGTAACAGCTCCTTACCTACATAGTAGATATTTCCGAGTATATCGGAATGACATCAACGTCACTACTGCAATACGTTTCTATAATTTGGCCTTTGTGGTAGATCTGAGACAAATGAACCTTTTGTGACCGCATAGCTATACAATATTGTTATAACATATTATGTACGTACGACAAGAGAGTAACGAAACTGCCCTTGATTAACGTTACCTAATAGAGTCGTACACCTGCAGACGAAAAACATCAAACAACAATCATAATGTGGTTGGTCATCTTTGTCATGATCGATGACAAGGTCTCGTCCACAATACGGTCGTATACAAGTACTTAGTTATTTTTAAACGTATATAATGTCATGTTCTCAAACAATTCACCATAAACACAAACAATATATAATATATGTATTATATACGTATAATTGTACGCACTTAATTTTGTTTGCGTACCAATTATGATGTAATTTCTAATAGAGAATAGGTTTGAACGGTGCATAATATATTATACCGCAGTGATAATTGTTGTCTAAAACAACATTACCATTGCCCGTAATAATAATTGTTTCATTTCAAAATTCAACCACTGCGTGTTATTTGAGGTTAATAGCCGAGTTAAAAAGTTATCGGAAAAAAAGCATAAACGTGATGTATACATGCACTAAATTTCGCAACTCGGACCTATTGTATACGCACATATGTATATACCTACTATATTTTATTATGTGGGTACCTATACCGCCTACATTTTGCTTTATTGGTTCGCGGTGTCTATACGACTTTTGTTGCGTTTATTACTGCAGACGGATTGTGTTTGTCGCATTAAAACCTTGTAACAGAGGCGTATTATGCGCGTGTTGTAATCCGCCGTCAGATCGAGTGCAGACAAATTCGCTCAGACCTCCTCTCGCGTACCTACCCGTACGATAATGTGTAATAAAATTATATGTAGTGAGAAAAATAATAATATATAACAAGTACGCCTGCCTCTGTGTACGACATTCGCGCGCGTCATTCACTGTATAATTCATACATATTTCATACTACATTCAACTGTTACGACTGCGACTTTATAATAATAATAATATATCATTACATAGTGTTTTTTCGTATTTTTATTTTTATTTTTTTTTATTAACGTATATTGGTATTGTTTCTGTTACAGCCGGTAGACGTCGAGGACTCGAAGCTAATGATCAATGAAGTAAGTGCACACGTGACGTGACGAAAACTCATGCAATTATTATTTACATTAAGACGTACCAGTTTTATAATAACATAATATCAAAACTGGCTCGGAGAACAATATAATAATTTGTGGATTGCGTATTGGGTAACTTATGATACATATTCTTAAAATCCGAATCCGCGCATTATAATGATAATAATATATATTAGGTATATTGTATGTATATATAATATAGTGCATATAATATATGGTAGTACTATTAACGCATTTTAAAACTATGTAATGTTATACGCATACGTTCACGTATTCGACATCGCCTATTTGGCTATGTACAATATACGACGCGTGCCACTGGAGTTATGAAATCTATTTATAATATTATTATCATCATACACCATACACGGCATTATAATATTATATTATACAATGGCGTAGTTAATATTTTGCTTTGGTATAGGAGATGGGGCTAATAATTTGTTATAATAGGTATGTATAGAAGGGACTTAATTAGGATCCCGCATAAGTTTGGTAAGCTGATGCCGTGCAAGGTATAAGTATAGCATTTTAGTCCTGTGCAGTGTTATCTTCAAACAAATTACAATTGTATAGGTATACGATGGGTACGTCTTACGTATTACGTTTACGGAACGCTGAAAGCGTTTTTAAATTTTCCCGAAGTTTCCGGGAGGGATGTGTTCTATTCAACCCCCCGAAGTTACGACACTGATATTATACACCATAACGGGGTCGAATCGATATACCTATATACCGCGGTCGTAAACGTGCGAACGAAAACAATACGCACTGCACTGCACAGCATGGACCGGCTGGTTATTATGTGATAATAATTTAGCAGTCACCACGGCATAACTACTTATAAACGCTACTCGCCCCCGCTCCATAAATGTATGGTGCACCATATTTTTCGCCATAGCGCATATACACATAATAGTAGGTATAATAATAATTATTATCATATTGTATACATAATTAGCTATGCCACCGACCTGTCGCCACTCGCCGGTATACGTATTTTATTCTAATTTATAGTTTCGCAACGATTTTCGTGTTCACGCAACAAACGCTCTATGTACAATGCGAATATTATAACACTGTACGCATATTATCGCGGAGACTTTCGGCCCTCTGCAGCAGACGGCTACGATTCTCCTATGTGAGTAATCGTCGTCGCGGCTGAGCGGACACGGTCGGTTGCGATTCGTCGTATACCTAAACTAAAAACGAAAATGTTATACAAAAACTTCGACGTTAATGATCGCTTTTCACGTAGAGATAGAGGTAATTAAATAATATTTGGATGGATGGGAAAAGGAGAGAAAAGAAAAAACCGTCTCCGATAATCACGTCAGACCTTAACGGCTAGTGTGATGGTGCAAATAAAAAGTGTCTCGGGTCTCTAATCCTGCAGTAAATAAATAGCATAAGCACGCCTGCCACGTAATATTGTAAAATATATACATATATATATATATTATATATATATGTACACGTCGTATAATATACTGCACGGTCTGTGCACAAAATCGCTGTAACGGCTGACCTTAAACAATTTAAACGCGCGCGTATTTCACTGCTGCGGGTCTATTTTTTTTTTCTTCTACTGAAGTTCCCAAGTCCACCGTCGTTATTTTAGTCTAATCCACATTGTTTTTTTTTATTATTATTATTATTGTTGTTGTTGTTCGTCAGACCGAGGTACTTGACCGAAAACGTATGCATACACACACACACACACACGCACATGCTGCACACGTAGGTATTTACGCGACGACGACGAACGGCTCGTCCTCAATTATCCGCGTGTAAACGAAGATGACGACTATACAATATGTATAATATTAAACGTATGTAATTTATGTGTATACGATACGACCACGTCGGATATGTCAATACGACGCAGCAACGACTTTACGATGATGCAGATAATAATGACCCTATACGCGGGCGCGTGTGTTAGACATCTCACATCTGTACGTAAAATAATAATAATAATATACCGTTTGATGGAAAATAATAATATATGTATTCGTTGAGTGACGATTTAATAATAATTTTAAAATATTATGCCGTCGCGTTTTTTCTGCACAGATTGCTCGAACATTACGTTTTTAATACATCGTGGGTTATGACGCGAGTATAGTAATAAGAATCGACGTAACTAATACGTTTCCAGATAATAACCAAATATTTTTTAATTAACTACTTTTAAATTTAGGGATATATTTTTTTAGAATAAAATGAAATAAGTATTCACAATAGGTATAAATAATAATATATAATATATGAATACATTATACATATATTTTTAGTAATTAATATACATTTAAAATGCATTTTATTGTAATTCTAAAGACGTTTTTGAATTTGTATTGTAGTGGATCTATTATAGTGCCAACTGCCAATAAATACCCAGCCCTAATAATAATAATAATAATATTATTATGTACATATATTTTAGTTTTCATTGCCATGCGAATAATATTAGTGCATTGACACGACGAGTTGATTTCTCTTGGCATAACATTTATTTATTTTTTCGACAGTCATTATTTGAAGATAGTATTATTGTGTCTGTGATTTTGTTTCGACGTCGGCCGTAGTTGTTTTGGACGAAAAAAACGTAACATCGGTCGATCGCGTTACTACAATTATTATATTATGATACGTCTTCGATGTCAGTTCGATGTAACGCCACTGTGCACCGTTGGTAATAATGCACAACTATTATAAATTTTGAATTATGATATATACTATATAACACGTGTAAGACGACTAAGACGTGTACAATACAATAGACTCTATTGCGTTTCTCAACCTATGGTACGCGTACCACTAGTGGTACGCAGAAAGCTCATAGATGGTACGCGAAGAAAATCTCCCTTTATAAAAAAAAAATTGGAATGAATCATTATTAACATTAAATATTATTTGGTTTATACATATTTAATTTAATTTTTTTTTGTACATTAAATACTTGATTCCCATCATTTTGTAATTCCTAATAAAATAAAATTCTATACATAAACGTATATATTATAAATAAGTAAAAAAAATGATCAGGTGGTACGTAAAATTTTTCAAACTTTGTAGGTGGTACGCGAATATAAAAAGGTTGAGAACCTCTGCAATAGAGACGTGCAGTAGGTAGTGGTAATTTGATCTGTCTGTTATCAGCGGTAATGTCATTCAAAATATGATTCGTAGGTACTTTACATCCTATACCTACATAATAGTGCAGCAGTGGCGTATTCAGGATTTTGATTTGTCAAAGCTTATAATTTGTTGTAAAGGGGAGGCTTGACTAGATATTGTCTAAGATTGCTCGTAAGTTTAGTTTAGCGATTTGAATACATTTTACGTAATACGTTCACAGAACACTGAAAGCATTAAAATCCTCCCCCTCCCCGTAGTCGTATACTCGGTCATATAACGTATATACAAGCTGAGACTATTATCGGCGGTATAATGTCATTAAAATTACGATTCCTATACGTAATATCCTACGCGGGTTGTTGCAAGCGCACTAATACTATATAGCTGTGGCCATCGCCACTGTTGGCAGTGATTCGCAACGGCGAAGTCTATAGATGACCCGGCGCGACGGAGTCTTTGCCGCGTGGAAACGCGTTGCGTCGTGATCGTCTGCTGCAGTGCTGCGGTCGTTGTTTCTCTTCCTCTTCTTCCGCGTCTATAATACTATTTTACCACGCCGACATACCGCACAAACTATGCATCGTATATGCTCTCGGACCCGACGGCGACTTTCATGTGTACGCGCCTCCCATTCACGTTCATCGTGCATTTAGGACACACGAAGTTCGTTTTTTACAAGAAAGAAAGACAAATCGCATACACTGTTGTCGAATTTTTTCACGGCCATCTGAAAAACTTTTTATTGTAAATTCCGTTATAATTTAGACACCTGTATATACCATATATAAGCACAATACTTTTATGGCTCGGTGTAACGAAGGTCAATGTCAGTGTGTTGTGATATTTAGATTAAAAAAAATTATAAAATATGATGAGAAACTTGACATACACGATTTACCATTTTAATTTTAACAAATAGTAAATTACGTTATTAAAAAAATAGAACACATGCATGTGTTGTATCCGTGATGCTGTGATCGGCCCATAATCGCGGAGCAATGGAATGGAAACGTTAAATGTTGTAATTTTATGTAGTCTGTAGTTGTTTGTTATCTGTTTATCATTAACGACAAAAAATTATACATTACACAAGCTTTATATTGCAGGTGGTCTAATAAAATCATTTGTTAAGTGATAAAAATTATTACCTAATACAGATCAAGTTTTACGGAACGCTAATAAAATTATTATTTTATAAAAACGTCTTTCTTTCCCACATCTAACGCGAATTTTCTGAACATTATTTTTACGCACAATTCCGACGTTATGCGTATCAAGATGCAATTATAATAAATTACCACTTTAAAAATAGTTTACCAGCTGCAGTATTCTCCGTGCATAGCTGTTTCTTGAGCTCCCGAATAGATAATACACACGTGCGAAGTATATTTGGAGCAGAAAAACAATCCGGCAAAACGCCTATATATAATTATAATAGAATATCGTGTATATATACTATTATTATATCATCATTATGTTACTTAGACTTAATTGATTGTAGCTATACAGATATAGATTATAAAATATTAGCGCACAATTTGGTATTTGATTCAAAACGATTAAAAATTAGTTCAAGTTATGCTTTGCAGGTTTATCCCAGTTGAATCTTCAATTAAAAACGAACGGGAATTAACATCTTTTGGATGTCTTAAAGTGGGAGCTATTAGTGCACTTAGAGGATTTGCAATAGGTTCAGATTATCAGCGCAAATAGCATAGGCTATCCGTGTCGACTCTGATTTAAATTTATAAATTAGTTGTAGAATAAAATATAGAAGTAGCTGGTGTAATGAATCACGTTGTTTTATGCACTTTAAATTATTACCAACTGTATAGTTACACTTTAAACCCAGAAAAAACCAACTCAATTTCTGAAACGTAAACACCGTCTATTCAATACATATTGTTATAATAATAATTAATAACTAATTTTTTCTTAATAAAAATGTATGCACAGATACTATGTGTCTAGAAAGTTTGTAAACGTTCTGTGCATACAGACGAGCATGCAGTAAATAAACCTATATTTCAACTTTCTAGACACACTATATAATAGTATACAATATACATATAATACACAGATACATATATAGGACATTTTTATTAATTAAAATCCATTCGTTTAGAATGATTTATTATAAGTATACCAATACAAATTCAACAGTTTATCAGTGTATAATTTACAGCTATATGTAAACCGACAAACAATTATAATTATATGTTTACACATTTTAAAATGAAACCATATATCTTATAAACATCATGTTATTGGTATCAAATAAAATAATTAATAGTATTACAAATCATAATCAAATATAAAATATTTTTTCGAAATAATTTCAATATAGTATAATTAAATATATAAAAATATATTGTTCTAATCATACGTTTATAATAAATTGTATTTCGCATACATTTACACTATATTATTGTTAGTTCAAAAACGAACGTCGGGATACCCTATAAATTGCCAACAGAGAACGATAAACTGATGCCAAAAACCATTTAATTCAGATTTTAGCATAAGAGTACAATATTGTTTTGTACGTTTATGTATGTATTTGTGATTGTGAGGTGTCTGCATTGCAGAGTGTCCTTTGGCATACAATCGAACAACATTTATAGAAAATTAAATTTGCATCAGATGGACGGTACAATAAATAATGTACGACAACATTTTGGAGGTAAAAAGTATGTTGCAGTGGTGTCAACGAATCGTGCCATTTTCTCGCAGGCAGTCCGAACGGTATACATATTTAAACGCGTAATTTTCTATTTTTTTGTATTCATCGTGGACAAAAAGATCAAACAGATCGATACGATCCAAAATGCTCAGTCGGAAACATTTCCCAAAATATCAAATCTAGATGGAAATAACGCATATGGCCATTTAAGGACGGGAAAAAAACCTGATGTGGTACATATACTCACGTATATGACGACAGCCGCGCTCAGGACGTGCACAGATATTGTTAGGAGTTAATATTTTTCTCTCCCCCGTACACGTGAGTTTACTGTCTCATTTTCCCGCTGTGTTCGGACGGGACTGAAAATCGGGTTAAATTGCGTTTTAAAAAAATGAAAAAAAGGAAATATAATATTATATAATACATTTCAAACGTCACATAACCGTCTCGCCGGACCTTTGGGCACGCGGTCAGTTGATCACATCGACGTCACGACGGTATAATGTATATTAAAATATTCACCGGTTTCTCCTTTCTGTAACGGGTGAAAAAAAAACACGAAATTGTCACAAACGACAACACTACCCAATAGCATCTAACCCTAAATAACATCTAGTTGTTCGTGGAGAGAGGGGTAGAGCTCGTTTGGGGGCTTAAAAAAACCGTGACATCCAACCCACCCCTCTAAAAAAAAAGAATCATCACGAACATAAAATATTGATCACGTCTACCCCCCCCCTATATATTTGTACGCCTTTAATATACACGTATGCCTGAATAATAAATGCATTGATGCTATTTATTGTACACATTATAGTATAATGTATAATGATTATTCGATCGTTGTACCTGAATTATTGTTATTATTATTATTATTATTCAACCGGTAAACGGTTTTAGTTTCGTGTGCGTGTTGAGTAACGACACGGCGGTTATACGTATAACGTATTAATAACTATTAATGTTGTATTATATAGCAGCGGCGAAGACGCGTTTGATTTTGCATTTTACGTCCCGTTGCTTTTTTTACCGCGGACTGCTACCTATAATACGCAGTAATACGCGTCGCGCGACTACCTTCACAATATAAGCAGTAGGTACGAGTTTTCTCTCCGGCAGCCGCCGAGTTTTGCATAACGTCGTTATTACGCGAAGCTGATAAAATATGTTTACGCATTTATTTTGTGTGTATATATAAATATATATTTGTGATATTATTTCGTTTTACCAAACGGGTCGGACAAGTGACAAAAAAAAAAAAAATAAATAATAAAAACTGAACGTAATACATACGACTAATGCAGTTAGATTTTTTAACGGAAAAGAAATATCCGGTCCGTGACATTAAGCGTGTAGGTGCCCATAACCGCAGTATATTATAACCGCTGCGTTTAAAGGTTGTCGGATGAAAGTGATGATGTTCCTCTCGAATTCGCAGCAAATAACAATGACCAACTGTAAGACCATCTAAACTAATTGAAGTGTATGACTCGTACGCTTGAATAATATATATACGTATATATAACATGTGTAGTGTGCGTGTATGAGAGAGTGTGTTTACTTTGTCATGTATTAAATGAACCCTTTTTTTATGTTTGCGAATCATTCTGATTAACATGGAAATCATTTTTCCGCACAGACTAGAAACCATATATTATATTGTCATTAACACGCACGCCAATGTTTTCCCTGAATAATGAGAAAAATACCGCCTTTCTAGTTCAAGGCAATCGTTGAACCGAGTGACTGCATTTATATTTATGAACATTTGACTTTAAATATTAAAATATGAAATATATATATATATATATATATATGTATGTATTACTAAAAACGGGGAAAACGTAAGCGTATCGAATTTAACAAACGGGTCTTTTTAAAATAAAAAATATGTGTGTGTTTTGACGACCTATAATATTTTTATTTAATGAAAGCAATTATGAAAGTCCCATTAGAAGTCATAATATAAGTCAAAAATTAATTTGTATATAAATATCAACTTTTAATAATATTAGTATAAGAATATATAGTTATAAGAAACCAAATTAATACTTACTAAAAGCATCTAATAAAGTACATATTATCCGAAAAAATGGCTTATATAACTATAAAACCTTTATGTTTATAATATTTAATGAAATAAACTTCAATGTACAATATCGACAAAAAAGAAAGCATAGTTATTTATAAACAGCTGATTAACTGGTATGTGTATGTTTAAAAACAAATCAAAATTCAGTATATACAGTGCCTGTTACTAGTATGGTACACACAATGATCATCAGCTATATTTAAATATTATTTTAAGAGAAACGTAAATTTCATATTGATCCGTGAAAACATATTGATTAAAGTACGTATAATTATTCGTTTACAAATTTTTTTTTTTTTTGATAATGGGTTTCTGAAGAATTCTGATTGTATATTAGTCATCAAATTACCTTCGGAATATTTGCAATGTTGGGGTGACTAATTTGAATAAGGTATTCAGTTTTTAAACGAATACCTTGCTCGTGTTTTGTTTTGTTTTTTCTATTCTCGTTATTATATTCTACACTTGTATGGAACATAAAACCTTTATATATTGGACATCCGAAGCCGATGCTTTATTATTTGATTATTTCTATCTACTAATGAGTTCAAAATTAACATAATACACTTTATAATAAAATAGAAAAATTACCTCAACATATTATTAACATCTGTTATTGTAACACGTTTTAAATAAATTAAAAATGATTTTTTATAAGAAATATTTAAAATTAGGTGGGAAAAAAGTATTTAACACGACCTAAATGTGCTAAATTGTTTGAAAAAAAAAACAAAATATAATATACAGTATACCGTGTACACCTGTATATTATTATATATTATAGTGTTATAGATCTGTAAAAATGAAAAATATCCTTTTTAATAATTAACTCTACAGGACATTCAAATCAGCTATAACATTTAAAATACAACTTAATTCCTGTAATACTTCATATTATAATATATATATGTGAATAAGTATCTTTTTATATTTCATATTTAGGTATAAGAGCATCATACAAATAAACTATTTTAATTTAATTTTCTTCGATAGAATAATAGCCAATCGACAAAGTATAATAGTGGGAGGGGGAGAAAGTCGTGACTTCCCAAGTGGTGTCTGGCGTATGGCGTATTGCGCTTACTGCAATTATTTGGCACTGTGATCGTGCGCAATGCATTTTCCACCATTCCGACTTAACGGTAAACTTATTAAAAAAAAAATTAGATGGATAACCTCTGTAGACTAAGGTGAATAGAAAACGATTCTCGCAAAAGTATGTATGTCTCAGGTACGCATTTCTAAATGAATCATATAATAATTGTATTAACTCTCAGCAGAGCTTATAGAAATTCTATTATATTAGCTAACATTTATAATACAATTTTAGAAATATTTTGTTATTGAAAACAAAATATATTATCACCGTTACTTGGTTGTTTTACGTACCTATATAATCACTAAACCCATTTTTTACTGGATATTTTCTATACATAAATACTAACAAATTAATAAATAGTACTAATTCATAGTATACCGTTAATTTAATATTAAAACACAAATGTTTGTTTGTATTGAGGTCACCTATGATTATTCTTATAGGGATAGACACCTCCGTTCAATAAGTAATTAAAATATATTTAAAGTTTTAATAGAAAATGAGCAAAAAATAAATCATTTGAGACATTTTAGGTTTAAAATTTATTTGGTCTAGAGTTTGAGTTACTAATCATTGATATAGAATATGGCATAATAGTAGATGATTTGAGTAAACATAGACAAAATACTAAACACCGTGTATACATAATTAATAATAAGTAAACACGAGAGAAACGCGAATATACACAAGTCGATTAGTCAATCGTGAAGTTAGTGAGCCCCGAAAGGCAAATTTTTTTTTTTGTGTGGCCTTATAATATGTCTGCGTGGTATAGCGGACACGCGATTTCTGATTCAAACACTTTACACTTTTAACCCCTATGCGCCGCGTGTCGGATAATGGTGTGAAAAAAAAACAAACACGTGAGGAGAAATCTCCTCTATAATACGGTACCGTCTAAATGGATCGACAACCTAACTCGGACGAGATCAGAATATAATTCAATGCAAATGACATGGCACAGAGGCGTAGACAATCGACATAAATGTAAACCGGCCCTATCGTGTAATATACTCATGTGCTATTTAGCTGAATCGATATTATATTGTTATTTCGATCGGGATTTATACAGGTCGCATTCGATCTATACACATGGTGCATGGCATTATTATTATATACCGCGCATAATATGTATAATACTATATTATTATGATTTGTATCACTTTTAGGAGAAATATTTGGCACGTGGGCTTAATATAATATCGCTGTACACTGTAACGATCGGTATAATTCAGTCGTTAAATATGTATCGACGACGAACGAACATTCTAATCTCTAGGTCACATGTAAATAATAATAACACTATTAATAAAAATATATTGTGTACGAGAACATCGAATTTTGCCAAACAATTACGAGTATGTCATCCAATATTGACAACCTATTTGTTAAGTATATAATATGCAATACACATACAATATAATATCATATATTATTGTCATCAAATCCTAGTACAAAAATTTACTCGTACGCTCATTTTTTCTAAATAATGAATCTGAATACAATTTTAATCACTATCAATCTTTCTGAAATCGATTAATTGAAAACACGGTACTCGCAGATTGTATATTATCCGCGTGATACGCTGTGCAGTTTAGCGTAACGCTTCGCGAGACCAAAACGCTTCGTAAACCGACACGGTCATCGGAAGTCAAACGACGCCCACAAGTGCCGGATCGGCGTACGAACGCGTTTTAGTGACTGCAGCTGACCGTTATATGCATATAATATATTAAGACGCCACACCAGCTCCTTAGTTCCACCGAGACGTGATACATAAGATGTTATATCGTCATCACGCCGACGTTCCGGAAACGATTGTTATTACCATCAGATTTTGGTGTCACGCGCGCGTGTGATTCGGAGATTCGCTATCCCCTCCCCCGTCGGAACATAATAAAATATTATACACGTCGTCTGTAATCGGTTATTTATGTAAATGTTGTCCTATGTTTCAGGTTCGGTAATGGTGTACAAGACGTCGTGGCTAGAGAGCAGTTTAGATTATGCTGACAAGACGCAACTGGCTACTACGACTCAGCGTCGTTTTGAATGTAGCCGTATTGTTCTATTTCGGGTCCTACTTGACCATCGGGTATGTGAAACGATGACAACGGCGATGACGAAGATTCCCTTCGTTGTCGTCCTACGTCAGGTGTTATACTTAATCTATTCAATCCGTTAATCATCGAGTGTATTATACATATATTGTATACTCTGCGATTAACTATGTATCATTGTATTATTATATAATAACCGTTATGTAATGTTTCGAAACGGTTTTGTTCTTATAGAAATGGAAACTCGGAAATTGTGGAGGAGGTGCAGATGTCCGGAAGGAACTTGGCCTCCTTTGCCGAAATCCCTCAAAACGGGGAAAAAGAAACGGCGGCGTATTACTACCAGAGCGCGTCCGGCGGATCAGCCAACTATCCTGAGCTAGCGCTTTTGGCCAGCATACAGCCAATCGCCGGACAACCACAGCAACAACAACAACAGGGTTCATCCGTCCAAACACCAGTCCAAGGTACGTCATAAAAAAAAATGTACAATAATAAAAGTTGTATAATGTACAATGTTAATAATTTCTATATTATTTCCGTATTTACCCGCGAGAATGCAACTGAATGCCATTCCTTATTCGGTTTTAGAGTTGGTATGCCCGTCGTCTGAATCGTTTATTTAAACATTTATTTTAACATCCACTTCACTCGCATCCACTTGAAAAGTGTATTATGTACAGTACACAACATGGTTGATATTATATTATTATTATAGACACTATCAAACCTCCTCCCCTCATTACATCCTCTTATAACCTCCTCCTTCCGCACAACAAAAAACAAACTCGCAAACTCATGGCAAATACACTAACCTCCCACCTGACCCGACGTGGGGTTTCCTGTAGACAGCAGAAACATATATATATACTTAGCTGCTGCCCACGATGACATGCTTTAGTATTATATAATATTATTATTATATGTATGCATGTATTCCCGACCGTAGCAACTGTAGGTAGATGATGCTCTAAAGATATCAATATATCATTTAGATTTTCTTTATTTAACACGCAATTTTAACGAACACGATAAATTTATGGTGGATGATACTACGCGATTCTGGGTGGCAGACTGCATTAAAACGAGTGTCGGAGTTTGTTTCCTTAACAACATAATGTATAAGATAAATAATAATTCTCGATATACTTGCAGTATAGTGTTCGCCGCACACTCACAATACATATTATGATTTTCGTATGAATACTTCAATCCTCTTAGATATTGCATTCACCTTGGAATTTAATTATAAATTAATGGATAAAAAAACGATACAAAAACCTTGTCAAAACTAAAAATAAATTGCATTCATTTCCCAGCATGTATAATACTTATCGTACCTTCGATATTTTTGTTCTACATTGGTATACGATTATTATTGGATAGAATAGTATTCAATTTCCTTTGCTCCTCAGAACAAATCATACACGTGTACAAAGGGATGCGCATGTGATGATGGGGGAGGACATTTTGCTTACATTGTATTGATTATAATTCATAAAGACTTGTTCTCCGTAATTTTTACCTGGTACCTGGTTAGGTTAGGTCGTAAGTATTTCACGTAGAGTGTAGTGTTTGGGTTTTTGATTTTGTATTTTTATCGTAATATCAAACAAGTACCGAGTACCTATATGCCCTGAAATATCGTTCACATAATACACGATTTTTCAAAATAAAATGATTTGCGTTTGCAGTGTTCCCTAAATCCTCTGGGGACAGAAGCGCAGATGTTATGCGAAAAAAAATAATTCTTTGTTCAATTAGACCGACCCAACACTGCGGGGGTTAAACGCCGTACCTTAACCGTCGCGCACAATGACGAAAACGCGATGGACGGATGGCCATCGTTGTTATATGTGTTGTGCCGTTGTCGTAATACACACAATACGAGGGGAAAATATCTGAAACGAAGGAACGCGTTTGTTTTAGAATTGCGTTTATTGTCGAATTACCTCGTGCTAATAAAACTAACTACTGACCAGAGGTCGGCCTTCGCAAAAAAAAAAACACATTACAGCTATAAGATGGTGAGCGCGCGCGCTTCTCAGTGCGCTCTGTACAGACGCATTCATCCGCCAAGGCAACGGCCGGGAGATACCTAAGATATTTTGTTTTGAAAAGATTGATGTGCTGCAAAGTCGAATAATTCGATTCTGAATAGGAAGTATAATTTTATGCAAGGCCGTGAAAATAAATGACATCACTTATGCGAGAAAACCAAAACGACGATATGCATTATAATATAATAGTAATAGAGTAATAATATTATGCTATACCTATATTTGTATGATGTAACAGACAAACATTAACCATATGACAGTAACAGGACCACTTTAATACGACAATTTAGACCAAAATTTCGATTGATTAAAATACATTAGTTGGTTAAAATATTCAGTTACACAGTTTATCCATTGAAAACCTCTCGATAGGTATACGTACATATTATATTAACATAAAATAATGTCTGATTTTTTTTCATTAATAAACCGTTATCATTTACAACGCTGCGATAAAATCATTACACCAATAAGTGAAATTGCACTTGTATCATATAAAATCAATATATATATATATACTTAGGTATATAACCTTCTACGATAGTCTAGATAAAATTGGGTTATATTAGTTTATTATCAATTAAAAAAAACCCTTATATAAATAAACCTACATTAGAAAAGAAAACTCAAAGTCGTTATAATTTAATACTGAAAAATCATGAATGTACCGATCTATTTAATTACTATAACGTACTCCTGTGGTTTATGATTCGGCTACAGTAACTACCAATTTCTGAAGATAAAACATACCTGCAGTTCAATCGATACTAAAACCAATAACCATACTAATCTATAAAATCATATTTAATTTTAATTAGCTGATATTTAACTTTTAAGTTGAACAACGTATATAAATAGCTTAACTGCAAAAGGAATAAAAATAATTGAGTAAACTTCTCAAGGATTTCGTACGAGTGGCCAAATAATTCCCGAGAGAAGTAGGTATATACGACTTGCATCATCACTGCGTCCGTCCCAGTAAACTCTCGACGTTCTAAAACACTACTTTACATTAAAAATAAGTAAAAAAAAAAAATAAATACACTCGTCGATCATCCACGATAAGCTAATACATCAAATAAGCTATATTGATTTAGTTTTTAAAGAACTAATTTTGTCCATGCAGTTTGCACAATACACAACATTAAAACTGTAAATATAATAAACACATTACTGGTGCATTGTGATTTGTAACACGCTAATACACATATCATAAACACTAGAATATAATAAATAAAAACATGTTTACAAAAAAATCATAACTAGTTTAAACAAATTAAAATTGAACTTCAAGGCAATCCACAATCACTGTACTAAATGGACGAGGTGATAAAAATAATATGTACTTTTTATACGAATTTACTATCGCCCGTTGCTATTTTCACCGTAGTTAATTGAAGAAAAAAAAACTGCATCTTCGAAAATAAATTACTTATACTATGGAACAGTTCCCCGATAATGTAAATTGGATTCCATTGCACGGCAGTCTATCATTATTCCTTAAATTGCACGGCGGCGGCGTAGTAGTTTAAAGTTATATATACATATATATAATATATTATATAACATTATAGTGTTACCGTGTTAGGTACATCATGTACGCGTCTTGTACTTCTCGATATAGCTTTATAGTTTATTTTTAGCGTAAAATTATGCGTACCAGATTCTAACGGTGCAGTTCACCTGATTAAACCGACTATGTACACGCACACACACACATATATATATATATACGTATATTCTTATCGAAAACGAAAATCACGAAATTTCGTCGTCTCGTAATGTGGATAAACCAAAAAATCCTGTCTCTCCAAAAAGCTGCAATCATGAACCGAAGAAAAAAATGTACATCGCTCATTGCTTATCACGGACGCGCGGTGTTTATACCTATTTGTTATTTATGTTCGTAAACCGCGTTTGCTACCGTGCCGCAGGTATAATATAATATAAACATCACCGCTTTAGCAACATAAAACTATGTATACGTATTACGCATATTATAGGTGCATATAATATACCGCATATAGCTAGGAGGTACGAGTTATGTGTTTACGTTTAATCAAAGTAAAACCATCGTCGACATTGTATTGTGTTTTTCTCGTGAGCCCCGGCCGTAGGGTTAAATATTTCCCCCTCAAATTAAAAAAAAATAAATAAAAAAACACTGGTAGTTTTGTCTACATAATATAATATTGTATATAAACGTTTCGTGCCGTTTTTACTGACTGTTCAATGTGCGTACATTGTGTGTGCTCACGATATAATATATTACACGCTACTATAAATTATTTCGTACTGTATAAATACATGTCGTATGATGATATGTATAGCATTTTCCCTCAGCGTGCGTGGACGACGTTCGTGCGGTGCTAATATAGTAATCGAGATCATCGTTTAAAGGCGCAGTATCAAAGTAACAAAAAAAGTGACTGAATGCTACTTGTCACGCGGTAGTCGTCGTCGAGGGCGATCCCCCCCCCCCCCAAAAAAAAAAAAAAAACAAGTAAAACTCAGCACTAAAATTATACTCGGTTTTCCGCGCGCGCGTTATCGTCGAAATCCTGCTACTCGGGCATAAATATATAATATTATATTATTACGAACATCATCGTGTAATTGTTATAATTAAAAACATCATAATTGTTTTTAGCGTTGAAGATTCGTATTTCGTGTCATTATTATTATTTAATATATATAATATTGTAATTTTGTATAATTATCTCTGGTAACATCACGTCATCACACACGTGTTAGTGGCGTATTTCGAGGAGCTATTATACATTAAATTACACATTATTACGTCGCCCTTCCGAATCACACGCGTTCTCGTCAGACCGACTTTTGAGGCAAATCGAAAAATTACGTTGTCGCCGACGAAGATTGTTCGCGGTGCACTCGCCCGATCTCGCCGCGGTCTCGCGTTCACGGCTCAACTTTCCCGTCGCTCGGCATCCACACTAGGACGACCCACGATTTATAATTACAGCGCAGACTTGCCGACCGCCGCAGCGACGGAATCGCACAATATACAACGTAACGAGCGCATAATTAAAACGAAAACCGCACGCGGAGGAATTCGATTGTGACGCGTGCCCTGATTCACCGATTTCCCTTATGTCGAAAAACCACATGACCTTCTCGCGCATTACCCCGTGATGATTGTTATTCATCGTAGACGCTATACCTATGTATGTGTTCACCGGTAACACTGCCATTACTGTGTATAGTCATTACACGATGTTATCACGACCTTGTGAAAAACGTTTTGATATTTGTATGCGTTCGATCGTGAGTCTGTGTGCATCGTCGTCGACGACCCGACGTCCGTTGTCGATGTTGCGCTTGTTTAATGGTAGTCTTGGTGGCGATGGTGACGGTGTTGGTAGCGATGCGGGGAAGGGGAGAGAAAAAAAGTTCATATCGGCAAGCGGTTGTACAAACGATTTTCGGAGATGACAATGATTCAATTCAGGCCGCTCGTTTACCGTACCAGCACGTCCGATTATTAATGGCTGCTCATTAATAATATGGTACCCAAATAAAACCAAACACGCGACACAATAATAATCTGCAGGCCGCTCCGTGACCCGAATCTGTAAAGAGTATATTTAAGTCTTATATAACACGTAATTGTAAACCGTACTTATCGTTATTAAAGAATAAACCCTATAGTTTTATTTACGGAAAACGACAAAAATCGATAATACTAATAAAATAACCATTAACTAATAACATTATTTTCCGTAGCGGGGAAATTTTTTTTGATTATCAATAAATAATGATTTTATAATATAAGACTTGCTACAAATATGAATAAAATATTTTAGCGCATAGAGTCAAAACAGCTTAACAAAAAGTAATATTTTAGAAAATATTTTTTAGACTCCTCCGGTACAAACTATTCGTATTTTTTGTGTCAAGACACGTTGCGTTACCACCAAGTAGACAATTTTCTCAATGAGTTTGACCCATTCGATTTTAAAATATTTAAATTGTAATGAAATCGGTTTGAATGTTTTCTTAGTCGTGCTGTATATCAATATACCATTATAATGCCAGTATATCTATATATTGTTATAAAAGTATTCGTTGTTTACAGGGACAACGTTGCGAGATGACGGCCATGTAATGCGCATCAAACCCAAGTCAGTGGTCCCGGCCGAATCGTTGGACGCCGCCGACACATCGGCCGCTTCGGGCAGCGGTGGATCAGCCGCGGCCGGACCAGCGGAATCGTGGACGCCCGAGAAAAAAGACGCACCCACTCAACAACAGCAAACGTCGACCACAACTACCACGACCACCACGTCGGCCACGACTACCGCCGGAACGTCCTTCGTGGCCCAAGTTGCCATGGCGATGGCCAACTCTGCCGTACAGGTCAGGCCGCTCCGTGAGCTACTCGGCTGCCAGGATAAGTCCAACCACCGGCGGATCGCCCAGCGTGGCGATTATTGGGTGCTGTACAACTACGTGCCGGCCCGTCGATGGTTCCGGTGCGACGAGTCCATCACGTACACGACGCACGCCGACTTCACGTTCCTCGACAATCTAGAACCTTTATTGGACAGGTAAATATATACGTGGTATAAACCATATAAGAAGCACTAATATTGACTCCTCAAACTCATAGCTATTTGTGTCTTATTTCTGCCTCACTAAAAATCGCTGAAAGGCTTATAACTTATATGAGATAACGTTTTATCTTATTGAACATACCTCTGAATCCAATTTTTGTTTTTTTTTATTTATTTTTTTATAAGTATTAAAAACAAATTTACAAATTTTTAAAATTAAAATTAAAAAAGTCTGCTTATAAATCAAAAAATAACCAACTTTATAGAATGATTTAAAAATAAATTGCAAAATTGGTAATTTTATTATTTTTTTTTTGTATGTATACACATAATTTCGTGTGCTTATACTACTGTAATTTATAGGTATCAAATTGTAGACAACATTTACTCGTTGTAAAATATCGTATATATCGTATGGAATATATTATCAATCGTATTTATAATATTATTATACGGAACAAACGTGAATTTAAACATATCGAATACACATAAATGTATAGGTACATTATAAAATAACGCTACATGTAGTACCATATTATGATTGTCCCACCGATTAGTGTAGAAAATAACATGGCCCCTTCTAATTTTTTGATCGCCACGTACCTATAGAAACACTACTTAGTACACTGAAACACACATCCCAAAAACACTATGAACCATGATTTGACGACATCATTATAATATCGTGTACCCCCCGATCCGCAGGTGGCGAGGACCGATATCGGTGGCGCTGTACACGCCGGGCAACGACTTCGTGCCCACACTGGCCTCGATCCGGTACTTGCGGCAGTGCGGTTCGCCGCTGGTGGCCGAGTACGTCACGTTCCACATGTACTTCGGGTCGGGGCACGTGCCCAAGTCGGTGCCGCACTCGGACCACGACATCGACGCGCCGGTGGCCAACTGTTCGGCACCGCCGCCGTGGACGAACGCGTCGGCCGCGTACAAGGGCCAGAAGAAGCTGCTGTACCCGGTGAACGTAGGCCGGAACGTTGCCCGGGAGTCGGCCACCACCCACTACGTGCTGCCGTCCGACATCGAGCTGTACCCCAGCCCGGGCGTCATCGAGGGATTCATGGACCTGGTCCGGAGACAGGACCCGCCGCTCCGGCGCCCGAAACCAATGGTGTTCCCGTTACCGATATTCGAGCTGGCGTCCCACATGAAATTGCCGGCCGACAAAAAGGAACTGGTGAGTTGAAAAACGCGCCGATGTTATATTATAACGACCAAGTATATTATCGTCCCGATAGTATTATACAATATATATTTGACCGTGTCGTTGTACTGTAGTTGTACTCGACGACGAATCACTGCCGATGAGTTATCTCACAAAAATATTTTCAACGCCAATACACATTATAATAATATGTACCGACGGTATACGACAGCCATCGGTCGCCGCCGTCTTTTCATGCGTATATGCGTAACATATTATTATTATTATGTTCGTTTGAAAATCGTTTAAGACCCTACGGTATAACGTGAGAATTTATTATTTTTCTTTGCGCAACAGCTTATGGTTTTAAACGAGTTTTTAAATCATTGAAAGACCTAAAAAGTATAAGTTTTCTGCTATTCAATGGAAATCTCGTTAAAATAACTTAACTTTTTCTTTGCATCGTGTGTCGAACAATAAAAATACGCTCCGCTATAATATTATAATGTATAGTGCACTGGCACCGAGGAGGAAAATAATTTTGTAATGTAAATATAGTACTTTGGTGGTAGCAGCGGTAGGTAGTTATACAGCAACAACAGCGTCGGTAGCAAAAATAAAAAAAATTATAGTGTAATCAAACATTTCAAATCGCCCGAGTTTAATGATAAATAACATGTATTAAGGAGTTAAATTAAAATTTCAAGGCGACAATTATTATTACATACAATACGTTTTCGAGATATATTTAAAATAGACACAATCGTGTGCATATTGTGCGTTTACACAAATGAAATAACCTTAACAATTTCTACTTACCAATTATCGCATAACATTTAGAATTATTGTGCATTACTACAGTTACATCACTAGTAACAATTATATTGGGTGAAAGCAAATGTAAGTACTACGGTCAAATTTTAAATGCAATCCGCCGTCCCGATGACGACGTTGTTTAACGACATATTATTATTTTACATTTCAATATTCAGTATAATAATCTCTGGTCTGCGGCTGCAGCGTTAAGCGTTGAATGGGTACATAACATTATAAGCGTTTCGGCGTTGTAATCACTGACTACCGATCGCTGATCACTAATCGGCGAGTCACACGAGGTCGGAATAAAAAGTGTAAGGAACGTCCGCGGCGGTAATTTATCAATATATTACATGGTTTGTCTGAAAATTAAAACGTTTTGTTTTAAAATTTGTGCGTTTGAGTTAAGATTCCGAATAGCTGCCAAGGTATAATAATAAACATTGCACACCTATACTTGCTTTCGCGAGAGTTAGATTCGTATAAATTAAAAATAACGCACAGAAGATCTTTATTATTCAAACAGTGTTCATACGTCTGCGTACAAAATTACACAGTGAGCACATTAAATATCGCAGAGTACAAACTAGCTGCGGTCGTACTTAAATTTTAAACGCTTCTGTGTTTTTTTTCTATAAATTACGCACATAATAATAATAATTGAAGTTACGAAATAGCTGTATATATGATATTTATAATATTTCGTTGGACGACATTTCAATTTAGTCTGATCATGAAGCCATAATCATTGCTCAATCACAAGTCCCGGCGATTCCACCGACAACAGTATAATATACCTATATAATAATATTATTATTGTCATCTCGGGCTGGTAAAACATTGATTTGGGTTTTATCCAAATAGCGTAAGTTATAAATAGGTTAAAATTTTGTTTGATTACCGTGTGGTTTTTTACTAATTAAATTTATTGCTGTAGGTGATACATATAAATAAATTTCAATTCTACCAATACTTACCGATACAACATTAAAAGCTGTAACGCATATTTATATTTATTCAGACTTTTTATTTCAAAGTGCTTATGTTTTATTATTTTAACACATTATAGATGGTATCGATAGAATTACTAAAGTAGTAACATACAGACTTAAAACTTCGCAAATATATTGATTTGAGATTTTAATCTTATAGCGGTTTCATGAATTCATAAGTCAAAGCCCGTTGCTGTTTTTATAATGTAACGTATATATTGTACATCGATCGTAGATTTTAAAAGTAGAGTATTAAATTATTTATGTTAACATTTTAAAATCCAAACTTAAAATAAACTCACTATAATTTTAAAAGTAAAAATATGGGAGTTTGAAAAAAAAATTAAATGCATATTTTTTCGCTTCATATTTAATCGTATAACTTCTCGTACATATTATTCAAAACATTTTTATAGCATTTAAGTTCCCAAAGATCAGAGATAGTTATATTATTCAATAAAAGTTAGTTACAATATTAAATTCTAGTCAGTGCTATCAAAGAAATGACATAATAGGACTGCGTTTAATAGATATTAAGCTATTACACAAAAATTAATGATTTTTTTCCTTTAACGATAAAACAAATACCAAAGAATACGACTGTGGTATGCACTTTAATGCGTTTTATAGAGTTGTACCCACGGTAACAAACCAGGCATATCATGCGATATATATACCCGCACGTGCGTTATACGTTATGATTTTGATAAGCTCAAATACCCGGGAAAAAAGTATTCATCCATCGTCCTGAATATTTTTGATTATACCTTAATAATATATTATTATAGGCGTAAAATACCTAACCTAATACGCGCATAGTAAATGATAAATGTCAACACTTAACATCAACACGCAATAAACATAAAATCAAATATAATATAGAAATGTATTTAATGTAAATTAAAATTTTTTTTTTAAATATAGACAATGATTATGTTGTATATTTTTGATTAAATTAGAAAACCAGAATTAAAATTAATTTTTGTAAATTTCACCAATAGTCAGTATAAACATACCTGTACTAAACACTATCATCTTACTACTTTCTCAATAATTATAAACACATTAGTTATATTATTAATTTACATATTTTGAAAACGACCTATGCAATATTGATGATCACTAATATTAATTATTACCATCGAACATCGTTTAACTCGATTAATAATTAACTTTTTTTAATCCCGTATTCATTTTTTTTTTTTTTTTTGGTTATGTTACATGCGATATGAATCGTGAGCTTCCAAAAAACAAATATACAAATAATTCCAATTGAATCGGACCAAAATTATAAAATATCATACGTCTAAAACATCTTACATCCATAATAACATCATTATTACTTATTATTATTATTATTATTATTATTATGTCACGTAATTGCTGTAATATACAAAGCGCAAAACGGCCGGGGTTTTGGCTCGTACAATATAATATATTATTGTAATTTATATGTTGTATTGCTGTATATTATTATAGCATAGCTATTGTTCGACAGTTTTACAACGCGCAATGCGCCGGATTGGCAGTAAAACTTGGTGCAGCATATCTATAAACACGTATAATATTAAATTATGCCTTCGGTGTTTCATGTGAATTTGTGCACAAACCGCGCACACTGCATTATAATAATTTATCCGAGTCTTTGGCGTTTTCGCTGACATAGCTTTTCTGTGCAACGACGTTTGAAACTGACGAAATATATCTAAGACTTACTGCAGCAATGATAGTTTTTAAGAGGGTTGGATGTTGAAGACCTTCTTACAACTTACCTACACCCATAATACGTTCACTATGAGTACAATGTTTTCGACAAAATATTCGATAAAAGCGGTGGGAAGGAAAATCGGATATCTATATTATTTTTATAATATAATGTCGATAAAATATTATTAAGTCAACTGCACTTGAATGAGAAACAGTATTATCCCGGAAACATACATATTTGGCACACAATTACGTTATATATTTTTTTTTTATAAAAAAACGATCTTAGGTTATTGAGCCTATTGGGCTAATTCGGACATTTGATCAATATAACATATATTTTATCATAATATATCACATAATATTGGTATTGCTAGTTTTTAAACTTGGTTTTAATTCTTAATTTTTTTTTCTCCCAAATCATTTTTATATTTGTAAAAACTCTTTGTATTGCGAGTATCGAGCGTTTTCTTTGCGCGAAAATTTCCGTCTCGGTAAAATATACAATTTTGTATACAATGCACGATTATTTTTTTATTATTATTATTCGGAAAACGCCGCGGTGTATATTAATAAAATCCAGAGGTCGGTCATAAAACTTGAACAAGGACCTAATAATTAACTAGAAAAAAAAAATACCTTAACGGCGTGAAAAACTAATTTCGGTTTTACTACCCAACATACAACCAGCTGCAACGGCCGGCGGGGAAATTCCTGTTTGTCGGGTAGGTGTATTATTAAAAGTCGCTGGAGCAGAGGCGGCAGCATTTATTTTACGATTTTCCGGAAAATCCACATGTAGACATAGCGCCTATATAGTACATAATATATTTATATATCGTTATTATATCAAGGCCTCCTCCACCACAGTGAAACGCGACCGACCGCGACGATGACGACGACGTCGATATTCTCGTCTTCAATTTGAATCTAAAGTTCAAGTTCAAAGAAACGTAACCCAAGACCCAACGACGAACAATGCTTATAATAATATAATAATACACGACGTACGCACATATAATGTATGTTTTCACGGTTCGTCTATTGGCGGCGTCCAACTACAACAGGAAATATGTTTTTTTTTTTTGAATTTAAAAACAATCCGTTAACGGTATAAAACGATGACGGCTAAATATTATACATTAAATGAGTAGGTAGATACGTAAAATACACGGCAGTATGATTTAATGCTTATTACATTACATATTATTATATATGTACATATTATACAGGGTGGTGATTTACCATTTACACATTAGTATCTTTTATTCACTAAATTATTTGATTTTTAATTTTCAAAATTTCAAAGTGTAGAGGTACCTACTAAAAGACCATATTTTCGAGTACTTAAATTTTTTTCCATGGAGGGTGTTCATCAGAAGGGATAATACAATTTTTTTCAAAGATATAACACTCTTTTTTTACTGAAAATTGTTTAGCGGATGGGATTCTTATAATAATAGGTATGTGTTATAAAACCTCGCGAATCAAGAAAATTCGAAAAATAATCAAAATTTGAATAATTAAAATAATAAAATGGTGGTGAACGTGTCTGACAAATCACTCTGTATAATTAAAATACCTAGTAGCGCATAATCTGATCGTTATCACGTCATCGTCGTCTTCACGCGGATATATTATCTCGGCCGCGGGTAAATCAACGTAATAATATTATAAGTATAGGTATATTATAATATTATACACTTGTATTGTAATAATAATAATAATGTGTACTACTACAACAGTAGGTACCAAATACACTCATCCGCCGAACAATAGGAATTTTAAAAACAAATACGTTTGAATTATGGTTCCATTGACGAACCGCAAGGTTGTAGCTCGGCGGGTACACAATAGAATGTAAGAGCGAAAAATAAAGAAAAGGATGCTATAATATATTATTATTATTGTACCATTTCGAGCGAGCGCCGCGACGATGTAGGTATCCGCCGCTGTCTGCTGGCATAGACGTTTTGAAATACCCGTAAAAAAACGTATTTATATTTCGCAATAAATCTGTCGGTTCGCTTCAGTCGTTGTATATACGCTGACCTTTTGGTTTTCCATTTGCCGACACTGTTGAGATAATACGAACGAAAAACTGCACCTTGCAGATGTCCTGCTCCACACTGATGCGAACCCCAACGCGTCGGTCATTATCTAAATAAAAATTTATATTTTTTTAAACTTTTCAACTTGTGGGATTGATTTTGTGATTTAAATTAACTTTTAGAGTCAAATATAAAATGTATATTTATATTTATTTTTGTTTTTTAACTATTATTATCTGACTTCGTCTATGAAATTACACAAATACAATGTACTATATAGGTAATATGCGAGAAAAAACGAATATTATATTATTAATATATTAATACCTTCGATACCATAACGAATGTTCTCTGGAATCGGTCGCCTTGAGATTCGTCGCGGACCCGGTTGGAGCAGGGATGACGACGATGACCTGTAAGAGCCAAATGACAAGTGTATAATTTACTTGTCATCATTTGTATTATCCAATTTTAAGTAGACAAAAATAACCTGTTTGAAAATGTTTGATCATATAATATTTACAAAGCCGAGTAACTAATATGTTTTTCGCATTACAATGATTTCTTAATCAAACAAATTTGATTATAATAAGACTAAAAAATATTTGAATAATAATATTCTGAGTATTCTGACCGACGGGAATCGATTCAATTCAAACATTTCGGAACCGATACGAAACTACACCGACGTAATAACGGGGCGAGGAAAACTTTTTACTAAAACGTATGTTTATTATAGTTATACGATCGTCGACGGGTAGGCAGCACAAACTATACATCGCACAATGCCAACGTATTGTACGTATGTATACTACATATTTTATAGTGTCATGAATCACGATCTTTAGTGTTTTCTGCGTCTAGGTGTGAAACACGGTTGTCCCCCGAACAATACTGAAATATAATTTATACGATTTAAATAATAATATATTATAACAACACTATTTATAATGGGTTCAGGGCTGAACAGTGTATCTACACCTAAATAGTTGACAAACGCGCCGTCGTTTGTGAAACCCATTCCAAGGTTGAAGAATAATATAGTATATCGTTAGCGAACGCGTGTAGGTAATTATAATATAGATATCGTCGCGCCGTAATCATACAGTATTATTTTTTGTATTTGTTATTCACACCCTCTCCCATACTTGCAGTGGACATTTCGATCGATTATTCGCGACTATTCGTACACGAGTATAAAACCGTATTATAATATCATGTTTTTCGTGTATTATAAATACATCGTATATATAAGTGACTCGCATAACGGAAATTAAAATTAAAATCATCTTTCGACATTCGAAACGATTATCTTGACGTCTATCGCGTCCTATTATTTATTAGACGTTTTTTTCTTTCGTCTTCTGGTGTACAGACCGATAGTGCGGGATAATACCCGACTATTAACTACATTATATTGTCGTAATGGATTCCTCTCCGGGACAGAATTTACCGCTTAATACACGGAAAATACGCGTTTCCGGAGCGTAATTGATTCCGTCGTAAATTACGAAGCCCGTAATAATGAGACGACGGCAATTATTATATTATTATTATTATTATTATTATTATTATATATTATAACAAGCGGTCGAACTCGTATAACGAAAATAATATCTAAAACGCGTATGATTTATTTATGAATGTCTTTACATATGTATTACGTACGGTGTGCCTACGTGTGTGTTACGTTATAAAAATTATCCGTTTTACCCGAATCCGCCGTGGCAGTCTTAAATATTATATGAGCTGTCAGCCGACGGTCACGAGCGCGCAACCCGTTTGTGTCTGTATAATGTTATACTGCAGTTCTCAAAAAAGCCGCTCGCGTAGAAAATACATATAAAGAAAAATAACTATAGTTTGGACTATTTTATTTACGACACGGCAAACGCACGGTAATCGTTGTGGCGTTTGTCTGCGGTACGATATTACTATTTTATTTTATACGAATAATAATAATAATAATAATGATAATATTGATAATAATTAAAACTGTTATCGCGAGTAAACCGACCGCCGCGACCTTAGCGCGCATACGCAAAACACAAAAACGCGAATGCCAAATGACTCTACACACTATATACAGCGCGAAATTCCCAGGGCGTAATAATCCTTATAAAACGCTTTTTAATACGCCAACGATCGGATGGTGGGGCGGTGGTGGTCGGTGGTTAGCGACCCTCCCCCCCCCGCCCCCGCCAATAATATTATAAAAGTTTGCCCCCCCCCCTGCGCGCGCGCCCCTCGTCCACTCGTCACCATTACCGTTATTATAATAATATTAATGGTACGGCGAGAGGTGAAGAGACGAGCCGACGACGCGCGGATGGAAAGAAACAAAAGCCGAGCCGCAATAATAATAATAATAATAATAATGGCGACGGCGGTGTTCGTCATTAATCCGTGACATCGTTCGTCGCCGGGTACTACTAAATAATATTGTTAATGAAATAATAGTTCGCGGCATTCGGCTTTTATCGAGATTACATTATTACGTTATAATTCCGTTGCGTGTGATGGGAATTAATTTGACGACGAAACAACCAGAATAGAATGTTTTTTAAAATGTACATTTCGACGATCGCGATAGGAACGGACTTGTGTATTTTTTATTTTCGAGCGAGAATCGTTCTTTTTCTGTTAAATAAAAAGTGTCGATCGGATGAATATTTCATGATCGTTTTGACGCGTCTAAATTGAAAACGATAAACGAATACTCGAAATATTTTTACCCGAACCAATAGCTTCCGCGAGTTGTTCGACTTATTGTACCGCGGAGATCCGTACGATAATGGGGTTTGGCAAATATAGGCACTACGATAATTGGAAAATCGGAGTTCATTTATATTAATGTATCGACGTTTTACAACTTAAATCCAACACTACGCGACTACTTCTTTTTTATAATTTTTCCAAACCATCGTGAAGAATTAATGTCCTTAATGTACATATTTTAATGACTCAGAAACGATACTTATATTATAAGTGTATCTATATAAAAGTATACGAACATTGCGTGTTATAATTTATGAACTTCATCACGAAAACATGACCGTATCGCCACGGTGTCTAAATTATGACCGTATCTTCGGTACCGGATACAAGGCGTGATTAAAAACTGAACAGAACAGATTTCTATTTTATAGTTGTCTCGTCCCAATGGCAGATACATAACTTATTCAAGTGGTGAGAATATTGGAAGAATCAATTTTTCAAATGATGAAACTGAAAACATTTCAATACAAAATTAATACTAAAATTATTTACCAGTTCATTTTTAATCAATAATGTTCAGTGCCTACTATATTGTCACTCTTAAATTGTTATCAAATTATACGTACCTACTTAGTTTAAAAAATGTTTTTAAAACCTACAATGCCTATTAAACCAATAAATGATTTTTTTTCTTTGGAACTCAGCTAAACAGAGAGGAGTAGACGATAACAATCTTCCACGTAACTGCTACTATCTCGTAGGTTACTGGCTTCATCCGATACGCGTATTTCATACTTCCATGTTTATATATAAACGTTACGATATTATAAGCTTTCAATCAGTCTTTGCAAGATGTTGGTCTCCGTCTGCATTGTCTACCGATTAGAGTTTCATCTGATACAATCATAATTATATATAATAACATTTTGAAATACTATACACATCAAAATATATTGCGATAATTTTATTTTTACACACAAGAGACGACCTTTGCAAATTTTGATTTATTCATTTTTTTTCTACAACAGGTATCGATGCTTAAAAACGGTTCGGCCATCACTTTCCACAAAAAAGTGTGCCCCGACTGTCACACGGTACCCAAGTTCAAGGAATGGGCTAGCGCCAAGCCCAAGCCCGGCGTCAGCGTGTTCCACACGGGCAAGCGGACCGGATACCATTTGCATTGGGAGCCGATATTCATCGGCACACACAACGATCCGTTGTATGACGAGAGACTGAGCTGGGAGGGTAAAATGGATAAAATGACTCAGGTATGTGACCATCGTTATGATCAATAATAATAATTGTTATAATTTATATAGTAATGAGTAGTAATTCAGATTTGTACATGCCAATATGCATGTTTATCTATATTAAACTTGTATTAATTCTGATTAAATATGTCAACGTTTTATAATGCATTTATAGTTTATATAGGTACAAAAGTTAAGTTTTTTTCATACTCAATTAAACACGAATATAACTTATAAACGTCAAAATTACATACTTTATAAACATTAAAAAATAAATAAATTTAGATTGTGCCTGAAGTTTGATTACATTTCTAGTCGTTGTGACGGGCTTTAAGACTAAAATAATCGAACATTCGACCAAATAAATGTATAATTTTTAGAATGCCTTACACAAAACTAAATCTATAATTTATTTATAATTCCATTTAAATGAATTCATAATTAATTGCTAAAAAAAAACTGAAAATTATTACCTTTTAAGTTGTGATTTATAAATCATCTCTTAAAATTATGCTATTTTTAGACTATTTGTGTATTTAGGCTATAAAAGTTTAATCACATCGTGCATAATATATTGTCGATTTCCCGATGGACATCTGCAAGAACATAATAACAATAATCGATCATTTTCCCTTAATGATATAATATAATGTATGCTAATTCGCCGTCATAAAAATATAATATTCGTATACGCATACTATACATATATCGAGTAATAATTTATTGCATGATTATAATGCCCTCGGGATCGTAATATTCCGACCGTGGTCCGGGTAATACGCGTATTCGTTTAATAGAGCTTTCCTTTTATGCATAATCGATTGTTGTAGCAAGGGGGGAGGTAATAGTCGTGATAATTATGATTGTGTTTAGTGCAATAATTGTCATCGGTACTTATTTTTTCGTTATTTTTGTTACAGGGTTACACGCTGTGCGTGCTCGACTACGAGTTCCACATACTGGACAACGCTTTTCTGACGCACAAACCGGGCATCAAGACGTTGAAAAAAGACCCGGCTCGACAGGTGCTCGCGTCTAAAACGTACAGTCTCATAAAAAAAGTCATACTCCCCGAGCTCAAGGTCCTTTACGGCGTGAAAAAAGGATGCGCCGTATAGTGATAATGAAACATACATACGTATTGTATATATATAATATAATATATACACACACACATTTATTATAAGGATGCACGGTCGCGCCGAGGACACTCGTGCGCGTTAGGGACCACAGGTCAGTAAAATATCCATCAGGAATTTCAATAGTTTTTATTTACATGTAATATATTTTAATAATACATAGATAATAGATATATGTACAAACAAGTGATTATTTAGATATACTCGACCCATTTTTGCGATTAAAATATAATGCGTTTAAATATATTCTTTAAAGATGATAATTTTTAGTGTAAGAACTTCTTTTTTTTTTTGCCAATATTAACTTATTCTTTCTACTAAATAAATAATTTTTGTTTTTAATTTTGATGTATGTATCGAAATCAAAATACGAACTACTATTATAGTTTCTGTGTCATTTTATTAAAGATACCAGTGTTTCTCAATCAGTATGTCGCAATACACTGGTGTGTCACCAGATAAGTCAAATACATCAACATTTTTATGAAGAAAAAAATTTAAATTATTAATTAAACGAAAATATAAAATTATATCACCTTTAACGCGATCCCTAATATATCCATAAAAATCTTAACATTCAAAATAATGAGTTTTATGTGCGAATGTTCAAAAATTTCAAAAATCATAATTTTAATAATATTGCATAACGCTATAAACGAACCATAAAAATGGGTTGTGCATATTTAATAAATTGCCTTGTACCTATATAATTGCAACAAAAATGATCAAATAACAAAATATATTTCCAACCTTAATCTGTTACAAAAAAGTTAAATATTTATTATTTTATTACTACCTTGGTGTTATACAATAATATTAAAAACCTTCATGTTCTTTTAAATAATAACTGAATATTTTGTTAAAAATACATTTTCTTTTTAGACACTAAAAAACTGGTTTAGGCAATTACACATTTGTGTAATTAAATAAAGAAATATTAATGTGTTTATTTATATTTAAAATCATTGTATATATTATAGTGTGATTATGCAAGAATTAATTAGTTTTAACTATAGGAACATATTTATAGATAATATGTATAAATATAATTTTAACTGAACGTATTATTTTTCAAATTAACTATAAAAAGCCACACTACCACGCAATAAATTCTTTTTTAACTAGTCAACACCCATTACCTCTAATAAATAGTACATCTCATGTATTAATACTATATAGATATACTCAATTTTAAACGAGTTTAATTTTTCTAATTTATATATTTCTTTTTCTTTTTCAGATAGACTCATCGACTGATAGATTAAATGTATACGCTTCCTTTATTATTTTCCCCCGGATATCAGCCAACGTACAATCACGTGGTGGTTGTGTATGTGTGTGGGTTGGTGTACAGTACTTATTGGGACGAGTGTTTCATTTCCGACAGCGACAGTCGTGTTATCTCTCGCGTCACTTTTTTTTTATTATATTAATATTATATCGTAAAACTATCGTGTAAAATAAGTTTATGTACATGTTTTAATTATAACATAGCCCATATACGTATAAAAATGCGCGATGTATATAATAGTATCTACTACATATGTATCGCGTGTGTTCTCATCGAGAACCAAAAAAATTAAATTGTATTTTTTTTTTTTTTTGACGCCTGTACAAAATAGATGCCAATTTTTAGTTTTATACGTGTACATTTGAAGCCTTCAATCAAACGGAATTATTATTCTTTTCTTACGACTCGACACACTAAAGCTCTATTTAATAGTATTTTTCACTTTTATTCTTCTTCTATATTATATTGATTTCTCTATCATGTATCTTCTTTAACGCGCAATACCTATATTTCCTTTTTTATTGTTGTATATTCATCGTTTTGGTGTTCGGGATATTTTCAAAGGGACAAAAAAAGATCGCCTCCAATTGCAAACGTTTAGACAATCTTCCATTGACATCGAACCGTTCACCCTTCCTTCTTCTTCCTCCACGCACACTTAATTTGTCAGAACCCATTTATTTACTTAATAAATAATTTTTTTTTGTGTAGTCAATTTTTGTGTATCAAAACGTTTATGCTATTCGATGCGATCATAAGTATTGTTTTAAGTCCTTCTTGTAAACAATTATGATTATTATTATATTATTATTATTATTATATTATCATAAGTAGTTTGTGATTTAATATCTATGCCATTATATAAAATTATAATTTGCCAATCGATCGCTGATCTATTATTATATGCATACGTATTGATGATGTCAAACAAATACGTATGCATATTAAGTTAACCTAACTAGCGTATAAGAAAAATATGTACGATAAATAGTTATTAAATACACACGAGAATAATATATACAGTCATTATATTATACTATTATTATTTGTATTTGTATTATTATTATTATTATTATTATTATTTTATTATTAGTATATGTCTATCGTTGATGCCAGATCAAATTTTGATTATAAAATATATTAGTACACTTACCTTTATGTTTATAAAAACTATAAAAAAATGTTTACGAAAAAATCAGTATAACGATATAGAACATATTATAACGTTTTATTGTGATCTCTCGTATGCTTGTAAGATTATTTTTTATAGACTAATCAATGTTTGCAACGATATAACCAAAACGATTGTATTTGTAACGATTTTCCATATTATATAATATATTTTAGATCTATGTATAATATACAATATATACATTTATGACATTATATGCATGGTACGTGAATATCGCAATAGTATAAAAAGTAATAAACATTTGATATTTAAAACAATAATTGTCAATATTCAATGTCGTACCATTTTATTATTATACGGAATAACGTGCAGGTATATAATATTTTTATGGATAGGAATACTTTTTATAGCTTCAGTCAAAAAAAAAAAAAAAAATTTGCTTGTAAGAATTAATTGCCAATACAATAATATAATAATATTTAATACGGGCATGATATTTTTAATTTATTTGAAAAGTAATAAAGTTATATAATATGTTTTAACGTTTAGTATTTGTCTTTTCTTGTCATCTTTTTCCTCTACACGTTTAAATGCAGAATGCCATTTCCAAGCATTTCGTTGTTGATTTATTATTGTTATTGTATTTTTACAATAACAAATGCACATAATACTTATAAATACACGTAAATAATACATGGTTTTTAATTTAAGGCAAAACCGTGGTCAAAGTTATACATTTATTTTACCGGATTGTTGAGTTGATAACCGAAAGATTATTTTTATTATTATTGATCTCGATTACAAGAGTACTATAATACCTATATCATCTATCAATAAATAATTTACTCCAATTAAAGTAAAAAAATAACGTAATTTACATACTAAATTAAATAAATTATTGATTAATGTTTCGATCTAACGATACCATTTCCTCTTATACAGTATACACCTCTTCAAACAAGCTACTGCAGATGTTTTTCAAACTCGTACTAACGCTTTTATCTATTCTAAACGACAAGACTATTAACTTAATATTGATGACAATACATAACATTTATCAGTGATTTACAGTACTTAATAAATATTATGTCCCGTTTGATTAATATAAACTAAAATACTTAATATGTTATTCTAACGTTTAAAATTGTATGTATTTTTATCACTAATATAATATTTTTTGGCGAATTCACTATCCACTATTTATTATTTAATTGTTAACAGCACTTTTATTTATTCTAATAATGATTTATTTATAATTACATCGAATATTGAACAAATATTGTTTGACTGATAAGCATTAAAAACGTGGGAACTATAAGAGTGAAAAGACCGAAGGCAATAGAAAATGATAAAATCGCATGTGTCTTAAACATCAGAAAGCATAGGAAAAAATGTTATAATTTTTAAAATATTCAGTAGATAATAACTCTATATAATATACTCACTAAAACGATCATGTTTAGTGTGTACCTATACATTTTTTTGGACGGATTCATATTGCTCTGTTAACGAACTGTGAATGCACTATATTCCGTATAATGTATGGTACTGCTGCAGCAATCGGCTTGCACAGCGATTATGTTTATACGTCAAAAACGTAAACTAACATAATATAATAATTAATACGCTACCCAAAACGCGTTTTCGCGAATACGGGTTTTGTGTTCAATATTGTTTTTTTTGAAAAACACGTCACGTCCGACACTATATTATAATTACAATACTGTGTGCCGAGCACTCGCGATATGTACCTGCAGAAGTATAATAATATTGCACAACACGCAAGAATTGTTTTTATAGCGATCCTGTAAACAAATCGTGACGAAATCACGAGGGTTTTAAATCTGACAAATCTGAAGTGTCTACGCGGAGTATCGCGGATAGCGGACGGCACTGTGCGAACCACTCGAAAAGTTTTAAAACGAAGAACGTGCGCGCGCGTATAATTGCACGCGTCGCGGGACCATATCGTCGGAGCTTTATGCGCGAAGGCACCGCGGGAAGTGATAAATTCGCTTTTATTTCCGAGACACCGCTTTTGGCATATCGATAGCTCTTATCAGTCACGCGAACGAGTACAGTAGTCGTCGTCGCTATATCATTGGCCAAATAAATCAGTCTATATATTATTATATCGTTACGGGTTTTTTCCCCGTATTTGGCTTTGGTGTATGTAAACTTCGCCTGTATCTCGAAGACACCCAAATCGTTGACAGGTTTTAATTGTCGAGTGCGTTGTTGTGACGGTTCAACAAAATAACAATCATAAAACACCGAAGACCGGTGACACATGATATTATTTTTAAAATGTTGAGTACTCGCCTAGAATATGAAAAAGTCAAATCAATATCAATATCGTTATTATTATTATATATATCAATTAATTTTTATACGACTAAAAATATCATTAATAAGTCACACTGAAACACACAAAATGAACGATTCGTACAAAAGTATCTACTTCGGTCATAGTTCTTGGCGGTCTTGATCTAATTGCTTTTAATCTTTTAAGACGACGAAACAGTATTACTATGATTCGGATCGGTGGTAATAAGCAGTAATGACTAACGAAAAAATAATCCGATTACTACGGATTAATAATATGAGAAGCATAACTCATTGTCCACGAATGCTCAAAACAAATGGGTAGCTTATAAAAATACTATTTACTTGAAATATTATTTTATTTTATATAGGTTAGGAGGGTTAGGTTATTAAACATTTATCTTTCCTATATACTGGTAATTAGAAACTGAAATTGTTCTTAAAAAGTAAAACAAGCGATAAAATCACAATTACCTTTGCCATCAAAAAGTATAAATATCTTAATAAAAATACAAATTCATAAAATATCAGGTTTACCATATTATTATGTATTTTATTCACAGTAATTTTTTTTTTTTTTTTTTTTTTTATTAAACCAATTTGGATTTGAAGTAAATTAATAAAGTAATAATTTATACTAATACAACATATTTTATTGGACAGTTATTATTTTATTATTTAAATTAAATATTTATATTTTTAAAAATGATGTTTTTACTGCGTATTATTATTATTATGCAAGTATACACTATTTAAACCATTTTACATTTTTTAAAATAGGAATTGTAATCTTTTAAATATTTAAGACAGTTATTTGAAAACATTTTCGGCCGCACTGATCCAAGTTTTCAACTACTACTATAGTTTACACGGAATATTATGTAATACACAATATGCGTCGACGCGGCGTAATATATAGGCAATATAGGTACTTTACTGTGTCGAAAACATTTTTAAATATTTAACTAACTTTGCACTTTTTGTATACTTAATAATTTATATTATACTGCAGAATGCCTCGTCCTGTTTGTCCTGGAACACGCCCGCCTACCTACTTAAATGTAATTTCTTCAGGCCTGAAACTTTAAAACTTACACAACTATTTGAATACCCAATGAAAATTAATAATTTAGCTTTTTAAATATTTATATCAATTAGCTATATGTATAATTATAGATGTTAAAGATTTTAAAAGTTGAGATAAAACCAAAAAATCTGTAAACTTCACTACATCACTGTGGCTTTTTAATACAGTAATAATTTAAAAAAAAAGTATTCACTAAGAAAAATATTGTTGACAAAAAACTAATATTGTACCTATATTTTATTATTTTGGTTTAATATAATTTATTGACTCTTTCTTTTTTAATTTTATTTTTAAATTAAAGTCGAATCATTCAATAGGGCTATTAAATTCAGAATCTAAATAATGATTGTTGGCCGAATTTGGGTCTGAACTGAACTGAAGTTTTCCCACAAATTATATATTTTATTCATTGAAATTAACAAATGGTCGCATTGAAATGATTAAATTCGAAATTAAGGATTGAATAATAGATTTTTGCCTCTTATACAGTTCATAACTATCCAACATTATAAAAATTTAAAATCGAAAGTTAGAAGAACGGAGACCAAACAAAACTCCAGTTTAAATAGCAAATACATCAAAAAGTTGCAATTTATGTAAAAAATTATTACGTAGTCATCTTCTAAAACAACGATTAATTAAATAATTCATACAGATGTTTTATCTTAAATTTAAAAAAATAATAACGCTGTGAAATAATTTTTCAACATAAAAACATATCCATGTATAATTAATTTTAACATAATTAAATACATAATATTACATATCATTATACTATATTTTAAAGTTAAAAGCTATAAATTATTCAATACTTTAACTTATTTGTCAATAATTTTTAAGACTAGTAAAATAAATATTTATACATTTTATTGAATAATTATTTTTATCAAAGTATGATATGAATTTGCAATAGAATATATTTGACACTTAATCATGATAGGTATATGGTGTAGAGGGCTAAACTCCTTACAGTTCTAGGCAAATAAAATATGTGGGTGGTAGTGTAACTCAAATTATCTTTTCTCAAAAAGTTTGCACCGCAACTACGTGTGAATATATAGTTGTAGGCTACCTAATTTGTATCGTGACGTTATTTCGGGGATATTATTTTTTAATGGTGTAATTTGGCATGGGTGCCAAACTGGCGAACAGTGATGATGCAACTGAACAAACGACCGTTGCATTATTTTGCTGTGATTCTTTTTACGGGGTTTTGTTCTTTTAAATTAACGAGTCCGAACCTAAAAAAAAATAAAGCTAATCTTTTTGTACTAAGCGGATCGATTGCCACCGTTGTCGTCGCAGAATGTTCTATTTTATCGACGCATTTACACACACGACCTGGTAGAGTGCCAAGCAATTCTTTTTTTCAACTTCCGAAATATTTATATCCCAAAACCTAGCGCAAAAGGGATGAAAAAATATATCAACATTATTTTGCGATGTGGATTTTTTTTCAGTCGCTTTCCAACCACAAAATGACTGCGGAGGTATATACATAATATATTATACGTGTATAATATGTATATAGAATAAAAATGCGTTTAGAGTAGCCCGTGGAAACGGTGCATTCGATTTCACCGAGAAAAAAGGCAACGGGGTGGCTACATTGGGTGAATATGTTTTTTAAAAGTAAAACAGCACTTTTAAGAAGGCATCACACGATGTGCGAAAAATGTCTATTGACATATTAATCATATTAAATTTCATATGAATCACGTAACATACTCTTGAAATCACTCGTATACCGTCAAACGTTTCTCGCGTTTATTACATCGTAATTAGATAGTATCCGTTGTTCGATCACTGTCAGATTGTTCGATCACTGTCAGAAGAAGGTCATATAGTATTATATACATAATAATATTATAACTTAACTTAATACGAGTACATCCTTATTCGGCTTATTCCTATACGACGTATAGAAATTAGCAACAAATATTTACTTTTAATTTTTATTGTATATTCAAAAGTTTGTATTTTGTAATAGTATGTGTTTATAATTATTTCTTTGACGGCTTTTTTATTTTTATCAAATATTGAAATGGAAAGAACATTCTTTTATAGATTTTTTGATTTATCTATCTCCTTTATCCGATACTGGTGTCGATGAAAAAAAGAGTTTTACCCATGGAAATACAATTATGATTTAAATATAAATAATATTCAATATTTACACACAATAAATATATAACCAGTAGTGAAAATAATAAAAAAAAACAAAGCAACAATTATAATCTTATAACTACATAGAAATGTATATACCTATACAGGGTAATTTACGTATTTCAGTTTATTCAAATTTTGATTTTTGGAATGTTTAAATATACTTATATAAATACCATATTTTCAATTTTTATGATTTATTTTTATTTTACTTAAGTATTTTTTGACAGTAAACACTTTTGTTTTTCAAATAATATAACCTCTCTTTTTTGCTGTAAACTATTTGGTGAATAATAATTTTTAAACATTTTGATAAACGAGTACCTAATTTAAAATTCAAACGAGTAGTTTTTAAGTTAATAAATTATTAAGTTAAAAATAAGTATAAAAATCTTTAAAAATGGTTTTACACAAATACAAAATAAATATAATATTAAATTTAGTATTTATTATATATTATTTAAACCATTTTTACATATCATAAATATTGATAAGATTAATATTAATTGATGATATTTTCAAATCATCATAACCCCTACATATTGAACCTATTTAATATTTATATACACCTTTTATCTTGAGTACACAAATTTGAATATAAGAGATTCAAAAGCTATTCGTTAAAATTTTAATTTTGATACGAATACATTTTCAGAAAAAATATTTTCTAAATAATTTAAGTATAAAAGGATAATTCTAAGTTTTCCTCTCCAAAGGATACTCTCTTATAAGTACAAACAATTTTAAGATAAAGTCATAAAGTATTTTTACAAATTCCAAAAATCATATTTTTAATATCTGGAATATTGAAAAAAAGTGAAGAGTGTATTTAGTGAATTACCCTGTACATTAATGTATTTATAGTAATTATTACTTATTTAGAACTATAGTTTTAATAAATTCTTAAAACTTTTCTATATTATACTATGTATATATTTAACTATTTATTTACAATTTTTTAGTATATTTATCGTTATCATGGGTAATATACATGACTGCAGTATGCAGGAATCTTTTATCAAAATATGTATTTGTATATCGTAATGGCAAGTATGGTTGATGAATCGCTCTGTATAATATATTCTATTTAATGCAACTATCAAACAATTAGATCAGATATGGTTAGGTTAAGAAAAATATCTCAAAATTAATATTTGTCAGAATAATCTATTATTTATCTCCCGGCAAAATAGGTTTATATTATTCATAATATCATTATTCATTACATATACGATACGCCATCGTAAATCGTATTACGGAGATCGGTAGTTTTATAAATTATAGGTTATACGATATACTATACATATTTCTGGTTTTTGATTAAATCTATAGACTGTTTTTCCTGTTTAACATATCAATCATTTTTGATATTTAGGTAATGATTTGCAACTTTATAGTATTACTATGTAATTATTTTAAACCAATTTTTATAATTATTTCACCTTGTAATACGAATATGGAATGTACTTATAAACGTGTTAATACATTCATAGATTCATACATATATGCTATATACATATAATACGTTATTAATTATTATTTACCGATTTAGCCCACGCGCGATTGTAACTGTCGGTTAGATTTTAAAATTATATCGTACTTAATATATAATGTTTTTGTGTTTTGATTTGTCGATTTTTGACGTACAATATATTCGTTTCATCATCAATATTAAGTGATTAATATAATATATTTAACGATTTAATTTAATGTATTTTTAGTATAAACTCTAAAACAAAGTATACCTAATAATTTACAAATATGATTTCATATTATTAGATAGAGAATCCAAAGGTTACATGATTGAAATTATATTTTATATTTATTTATTTTCATTAATATTTATCTTCGACGTAATCTTCTATGAACGCAAAACCAATACTAGCTATATGTTTAATACATACACCAACTCACACTTGAATCATAATAATATACAATCATGTATAAATAACTACATTGAGCGACACCGCGAAATCATTCAAAGTCATCACGCCAATTTTATATGGTTTATATCTTTACAAAACTGGTGATTTTATGAAAATGAAATTAACAATTTTCTCAATATTATCACCGCCCACTTTTTCTACATGACGTGTAGTTTACAATATAATCCCGAAACCCATTAAGATACAAAGCACGAATTTATAAGCCTTATCATAATATATAATATTATTATCTCAAAAGTCATTATATAACACTATAATATCGAACCGCATCGGTACTACTCGTATTATTATTTGATTAGTTTTGTATCCAAACAATGCAATGATTTTTTTAAAACACAATATAGACACAATAATTATAAATCTATAGTATAGAATGAGTAATATGACAAATTTTTAATTAAAAAATGTACATTAATACACGTACATAGAGATATCTCAACTGTCTGATAGTGATTATTTATGAAAACACGATAAATTAACTGCTGGACTCATTAATCAAATTATCAGTGTTGTATGATAAAATTAAGTTAGTAAATTTGAAAAGAAAAAATATAAATATTCAAAAGGATAAAACCGTATTTATAAGGGTGAAATCGTAAAAGAATGCTTAATTAATTGCGACGGTCATTAAGGTCGGAAGTAAAAAAAAATTGCGAAACGCATAGAAAAATAGGTATATTATATTATAGGCATATTTATTATGTAGTCAATTAAAGTATACTCATGTAGAAATTGTATTTAAATAAATATTTTTATAAGTAAATATTTACTTGAATATAATATTTATTTAATATTATATGGCATATTATTTTATTCGATTTTGTTTGCACAACAACATTTATTTCATTGTAATATATTATGTGCTTTATTTGTATCGTCAGTAATACATTTTAATTTCATTAGTTAAAATATAAAAATACTCAGTTGAAAATGAAAAAAAAACAAATCCCAGTTAAGTTATAAACGTTTACAAAAAAAAAAAAAATGTATTTATGCACACGGATTACAAATATATATAGAACTGATTTATGCATTAGCTTGACTGACTATAAATTTAATTTGAAAAAAAAAACATTGAAAATACTTAACAACATTTGAGCTATAGTCGTTAAGATTCACTTAACAGTAAACTTTATTATTATACATTTATATGTATGTATGTAATTATTCTTTGTATGAAATGCATAGCGTTTGAATAATTTAACATACTAAATAAAACATAGTGGTTAAATTAAATTATTATTCATCAATAAGTCCCCATTTCGTTGACATAAAATAATATATTTATTGTTCTACTAAAACAAAATAATAATAATAAGAGTAAATGAATTGGTAAATTTAATGATATTATATTTTATGTAAAAATTTATCCGGTCGTAATGAATCACAATAACTAAATCATCACTGAAGTCTGAAGATGAATATGATAGATTGTCCATTAAGAAAACTTACATGTCTTCCCGCGGTCAAGTTAACTTTAAGTAAATATATTTACTTATATATTGTTGTATAATATTTACTATATTTGCACTACTCGCCATCGATTCGATGAACTAAATTCATCAATTAATTTCTTATATATTATTATAATTATCTTATTGTACGTATTGTCATAATTTTAAAAAGTCAATTATATTGATAGATCTAAAAAAAATGTTCAAAACCATATTAGTTTAGTTACGTTTAAATAAATGACTTAACGTCTAATAATACATTCAAAAGTAAAATATAAACCCAAAAACATGCATCTATTGTATTATATATAGGATTAGTTTATTGTTTTGATTATACATCGTACTAAAAATTGGTTTAACATTTTCGGATGGACAAAATAATTGAAAGAACGTTATTCAAATAGTAAATAAGTATATTATGACACAATAAGTTGATTTTCAAAATCTGTGAATAAAATCTTAAACCAGATCAATACCGCGACTACTTTTCTTGCCTTATTACCTTACTCTTTCTAGAACATCATGCGAAGACTAACGATGATAAATTGATAACTAATAAATTTGGTATTTCTCTAAGTGTTATTTGTAAGATTTTTATTATTACATTGTAAACAACACTAAACTTATTGAGTGTCGTTGACACAATAAATTAAATAACGATAATAAAAATGTATACATTTATATGTTAACTGAATTAAATACCTTACACTCGTTTACTGACCTAATGACTAATATGCCTACCATCTCCAATCGGCATTTGTTTCTCTGTTAATTATTTTATTATTTATTTCCAAACGTACCGCGCGTGTACATTTGAAGACGAGCGGTATCGACAATAAAAATAATATGTTCGATACCATTTATAAATTAATATACCCAATACATATTATACTTATACATTTTATACAACAGAGACGGACAGACCGTACTACGGTGACCCTCAACAATTGCACTTAGAAAAGTGTTGTTATCAATAATAATTGTTCAGTGAAAGTGAAGATCCTTGGTTAACAATCATTAGGGTAAACAAATATTTCAAGAACTATAATAATAACGATTTCTGTGTATAATAGCAAGTATTAACGATCTATAATAGCGGTGTTGGGGAGTTTATCGAGTTTCTTATCATAGCTTAAAAATCTCCATAAGTCACGAGTCATCTCGCTCGTTCAATTTCATTCAATACGCCAATAGGCAATAAGTACCTTCATATCTCGATAATAATATGTACGTACCTACTTTGTATGCGCGTATAATACTGACGCACTACACACATATTATAATACGTGTAGATTATTATCACGAGGACCTGAGATACAATGAACAGAAGTGATATATAATATATTGTGATGTTTTACTTTCTCACTTTTTGAAATATCCAACTACGTCTACAATATTAATATAACCATAGACTAGTCCAATTCTTATGATATTTATTTCATGGAATGTTTGATTTGGCACTCGTGCCGCCTACAGTTATTTTATATACAATGTGATTCACCGAGCATGCTCTACCTTTTTTTCTTTAATAACATAATTGTACAAAATTATTATTTTTTTTTTAATTTTCAAATATACTTAAAGTTTACATTTTAAAATAATTGAGTTTTTTCGTATTAATTAAGAGGGGCATCCGATGGTGATACGAAATTCTGTTTTCAATACTAAAAATAAATGGTCGAAGTATAATAAACACTAAATCCAATATTAAATCTAATATGTATTTTTGTAAAACTAGTTTTTAGAACTATTATCTTTTTTATAAACATTCTAATAACTGAGAAACGTATTATTTAAATTTTGAATTAGATACATTAACATTTTCAAAATTATAATCCACTAATTAATTATAAATAAAAAGAGGGTTCTAATTTGAAAAACAGAAGTTTGGATCGCCACAGGATACTCTTTAAGTAGTGCAGTACCATGAATCATATGAAACTAAAACTGTCTAAAAATATAATTTTTAAGTATGTTTAAAAATTAAAAATATCAGAATTTTAATAAATACATTATTAATGGAGGTAAGCATTCTTGGTGAATCACTCTGTATACGAGTAGCTAATAACTATAATAGTAGTATACTGGGTCTGGGACGAGTCTCGTCAAACAGACTCAACTAATAAATCATCATTATACCTACAGAGTTATTTTGTTTTCTATAAATCTATTACGTGCTAACCTCGGCGTTGAATAATTTTACACTGAAATGCACTCATCGCAAATGTAACAAAACTAGGCTATCATACAGATACATCCGTCTCTCGAATTCAGTCATATTTATATATATTATTAATTTATAATACGAGCAATATCGAGTGAGTGGCACACACGCTGTGAATACAATTTCCAAGGATCGCGATTTGAATAAGTATGCAACATATTATAAATGGATCGTCCGGATCGAATAAACTACGCATATTTTATGCATTTCATGCGTTACTCGCCGTCTTCAAATTGAGTATATTATTATTATTTATCATAACCACAATAATTAAAATAACAAAAATGAAAAATAAACCTAAATGGTAAAATAATATAATGTTATATATTTTCTCTAGTGTCGTATGCATATAATAATAGCCGAACTACGGATGATGCATTACTAGTTTACAGCATAATATTATATACTTTGGAGTTTTCACTAATCAAATGACGATGTCGACAATAATAATTATTATAGTTATAATGTAAGCCTTATAATAATAGTAATAGTATAATTATTGTGTCCTGGTACTTTTACAACAACATCGATAAAACTACTACCACTTGCTACGTATTACTGCTACTGTACTAATACCACTGCAATTGTGGGCAATTATATCATTGTCAAACAAAACGATTTCGATTGGCCCATAAGCAGATGTGTAATTTTCTCATATTCTAGTATTTATAGAACTAAACAAAAATTACAACACACTTCTCGAGGAGAAACAGGTGTACACAAATACACAATTCATAAACGTTGCAAGTTGACAGATTGAATTCCTTTCGGCACTGTTAGATGAAAAAAAAATGTCACCAAAAAATGTAGGATGAATCTGTATAAGACACCTACATAAAAAAATATCGTTTAGAGCACATAATATAATATAGGAATTGCGACCCATAATACAAATTGTATGTATAATAATAGCAGTGATGTTTTTTAAGACGATATTAAGTATAATTTTATCAGGTTTTACAGTAATCCTAATGTGCACTCTAGTGCATTCGCTATGTAATATTAAATTAATTCGTAAACATAGACATAAAGTACCTGTTATATATATATTAAAAAAAAAATTACTTACAAAAATATAATTTTTTTAATTGTTTATATTCCAGCAACGAACCCGTTTCTGCGATTCTTCGTGTATTTCCGGAAGTGCCATATCCCATACTATTCGATTGTGATGACGAAAATTGTGTAATGTATATTCAAACAGTAAATAATTATAAATATTGATTATTTAGTACATTGCAAAAAATAATAATAATACTAAAAATCTTTAATATCACCAGTTACAGAGTGTACACATGTAACATGTGTACAATATTATAATGTTTCGACTGACGGAAAAAAATAAGTAACCCACCATACTATTAAATAACCTTAACTATTTTATTATTTGTGTGCCGACGTGAAAGTATATTTGTCTATCAAAAAACGAATAATTGAAATTGCTACTATATTATGCAGATGTTAGATTTGTGAAATATCGTATAGCAACTTACTAATACGCTAGCACATTACATGCAATAAAAATAAGCAACGGTAATAAATTTCGTGCATAGAATTGAATACACGTAGGTACAACGCGTCTAATGAATTATCTGTAATAATTACAACTTTTTTACAAAACAGTATTTATTATTACAAAATGTTGGTGGGTTCAATAAAAATAATGCTATATAATTTATATTTTAATCTTTTCGTATTTTTCTTTTTATCGAATATTTTTAAGGTTATTAAGAATTCCAAACCGAAGTACTAACAAGATTCAATTTGTTATACAAGAAACCCTTAAACTATCCACAACATTGTAGATTAACGTATTTTTACTGATCCAAAACGTAATAATAGACAAAAAATATTTTATTGTTATAAAAAGAAATTCATTTATCGGTACACTAAGAACTCTAAAATCGGAGCCCAGTTTACTTGAAATAAACGAATTTCATCTATCCTCATTCGCAACAATAGACAGCAGGCTGGATGACTCGTCGTGGTGGCTTATAAGACACAGTGTCAGTATAGATAGTTATTTCGATGACAACATATAATATTTCATTACAATAATAAATTATTAATAATTATATTATAATGTGTAAATATGTAGCTTTTCTTTGCCAAACCTCAGAGACACGCACTTATAAGTAGGTAATAATATTATATTTGATATATTATTTTAAATTAACAATGTTCTTTAACTCCCCGAGTGAGTGCACCACAGCATCCCTCGAAGTTTCCATAGTACTATAGTAGTCGACATATGTACTATGTATCAGATACATACAATTATTGTGTCTATTGCCAAGCAATAGTATTACTTACTATAATATATTATACAATATACGCGAGACTGAACGCAACCAATCACATTGCGGATCCTATAAACAACGTGAAGCCTGCAATATAATAATAATATATTATCGGATATACGCGGCCCGGGCACGTAAGTTTTACGTCGTGCGACGGTGAAAGTCGCAATATAAAACGCTTGTTCAATCGGTCAATCAGGACTGCTGCAAATGTGAGCGGGTGGACGGAAGAAACGGGGAAAAAATATAAAAAACCGATAAAAAAAACCCCGATATATATGCGGTACCGACGACGTTCGAATAGTGATTATTTTTTCATCAATCCAGTCAATTTCCTGGAAAACGGACGTGTTTGGTAAAACTATTATGTTTACTATTTGAAACTATTATTAAAACCAACACAACATTTTCGTAAAAAATAATTATAATAATATAAACAAAAAAAAACATTATTAATTATCTAATTATAGAAATATTATAACTTATACAATTTATTATTATTCATGGTCTTTAAAATTGTTCATATTGTATTTTAGCTTTGCGAAGACAATATAAGCGCATTTCCTAAGCAGGATATTATTACTTAATAAGATTTATAGAGTATAAACATAATCAAACTTCAAACAAGTATACCTTTATGATTATAGGTTATAAGCGTATACGTTTTAATTGAGGCCGAATGGAGTGGCACTGTAAAAGAGCAATAGTAGTAATACTTTTAAACAGGGGCGGACTGGCTCCTTTAGAGCGGCCTGGGAATTTTTTTTAAAGCGGCCCAAAAACCATTGTCTAACCTAATTATAACATTTATGTTTAAAATACGACACATTTAAGATTCTGAACGAAGTGATGAATGTATTGATTTTACTATGATGTGTATTTTTTTTTGTGTCTGACTACAACATTTGGAGCAGTAATAATGCTCTAATGCTCCGATTTTTAACTTCAGCCCCTCTTTGAATAGGAAATTGAATCTAGTTGGTACTTTGGGGGGGGGGGGGGTCAAAATTAAAATTTTCAAATAGTTTTCAAAAAAATCGAGAAAAACAAAAAAAGAATGACAGAAAAATGGCAATTTTACGAAAAACCACTTTTCGACAAAATCGATTTTTTGATTTTGCTGTAACTCAAAAACGAATCATTGTAAATACTTGAAATTTTCACCAAATGTTTATATTATGGTACTCTTTACAGTTAAATTTTCAAAATATTTTGACCATTTTTAAGCTACCTACTAATAGACAATTACAATTTTCGACTTTTCTAATTTTTTTTTCTTCAAATGCCGATAAAAATTTTTTGGGTGGCCAAAAAATCTTGAAAATTTAATACAAGGTTTCTTATAAGTTGTTCTTAAAGTGATAAAAAAAAATCCGAAATCGTTAGTCACAATTTTTTTTTATAAGTGTTTAAAGTTCGAATTTATACGAAATATGTCAAAATTTAAATTAAATTTCATACGCTCATAATGCGAATGTTGGCCATAGTAACCATAGGAACATATAAAAACTATACTATTTGTTTCAAAATAGAATATATGACAATATTTAAATATAATATATCCTAAACTGACAAATCATCTTCGTTCAGAATCGTTTTTCGTATACAATGATACCTATCATTGCATTCAAATTTAACCTACCATAGTCTGAGGTCCACCCCACTCCCTAATATACAGCAGAGCGATACCCACTTACCCGCTTTTTTTCCATTGCATATTCAAAATATAAATAATAACAGCAGATATATCATACGTTTTAGATTATATATTTAATTTATTGGTTTAAGGAATTAATAGTTTATGAAATGTTTTGCTTTTTTAGGCTAAATGGTCTATAACCGTATGGTGCTGTATGTAATTTAAAATACTTTTTTCTGTAGCCATTAAGACAAATGCTTCTAGATTATTCTGTGTCATGCTGTTCCTATAAACGAGTTTCACCCAAAAAGACAATTTCATTCATTTTTATAGTATAAAAAACAATTATAAATTCAATAAATTAATTCATGTTTATTTTATTATTTAAATATGTTGTTATTGCATACATATTATTAATTATAATTTAGTAAAATAGTTCACGACTCACATTGTATTGCCGCACAAACCAAATTTTACAAAATTGACTATAACACTGAATACTATATATTATTATAATTTAAAAATCATAATAAGTTAGTTATTTGTACAACCAAACTGCCCCGCTCGAGACGGCCTATAATCCCATTTTTCGACCGGCCCATCGGGAAATTTCCCGATCTCCCGATCTGCCAGTACGCCCCTGCAAAAGCGATAATGCACTAAAGCTATAAGTACTAAAGTTTATTTTAGAGTCGTTAAGTCGTAAAAATTAAGTAATGGTTCGATAATCGATTTTTAAATACCAAAATTCTCAGAAAATTTTATGATGGTTCATAATAAAAAAAAATCACAAAATCACCTTGTACAGTGCGGCGCCCTAAGCATACTCACCCATATTTTTTATTAAACAATAAGATTCTTCAAATTCCGATTCTTAGATTCTTTAAGTATACCAAAGAACCATATTATCAACTAATTCAATTATTTATACCATTTCATGTACTGTGATAAATAATGATACAATTTATATTTTAATGAGAATTAACCTTTTTTATTGAAATAGTTATTAAGCAAATTATTTATTTTTTTTTTTATGGAACATTCAGATGTATCTTCCCTTTTTATTATGAAAGAGAAATAAAAACAATATTTACAAAAATAAAGTTACAAAATAAGTTATTGTTACAACATTAAATTTACAAATATGAGTATCAATAGATAGGGGAAGTTACCCGTTGGTAATACCCTTCAGATTAGGTTATATTTATATCATATAAATATTAAATACAACATAAATTATATTTTTAGCAATGGAATTTTTTTTTTCTAATATTTGTTATATTTTATATTAGTCATGATTTCAGCTCCTTCGGAGTCAGCGGAAGAAAGTTAGAATGCATAATTTAAATTACCTAGGGATTAATATTTGAGTTGAGTTTCATGTGGAATCATTTATACTAAAATCTTTTGAGTTCTATAACGATGTTAATTTTCAAGATTCGAAGATTTTGGATTCATTATTTGTACCAACTGTATCATCTACCTAAATAAAAACTTAAACTATTAGTTTCCGAGTTATTAAAATGTAGATCGGAACTTACTAAGAACAATAGTCCTTAAAAATATCAAATGTTATGTTCATTACTATTATTATACTCGTCAATTAAATAATTTTTATTTAAAAAATAGAAGTGGTTTCGCCAACGGTGGTTGGAGAATCATCTCCCTATATGTATTTTAAAATATAGTCATTAATTTTACTGGAAAATCAAAAAATGTAAAACCAATTGTTATTAAATGAAACATTGGGAATGAATGTGCTCGGTATATCACTCTGTAACTTTACTGTAGTCTATGAATTATTTTACTTTTATGATAATAATATCACCGCAGTAACGTGCTGCAGACGATAACGCCGACAGCGCTACGATCTGCGGTGCGCTTCGCGGACGGAAAACAAACACATAATAATATATAGGTAGATAACCCATAATAATAATTATATTATTACACGGTGTGTGGGTAGGTACAGTGACACATATTGGGTACATAAATACAATAATAATAAGTATGTACCTATAGACGCCGACACCGGGCGATCCGTCGTCGTGACAGACTCGATCGTAACGAAACTCACAACTGCACAGACGCGGCCCCGATGGAAATTCATTATCCGCATCATTAAATTATTAATATGTGTATAGCCGCAGCGTGCAGCGTAGTTATCCGCGGTATACCTATACATATAAGTGTGTTTGTCTATAATATGCCCACTTTATGAAATGGATCTCCGGCACCGCTGCTGCTGCTGTTGCCGCTATACAGCACCGAGGGCGGTAAAACTCACGAATTCATGTCGAACGAAACGTATCTGTACCTGCTTACGCGTGTACCTCGAACGCACGCACACACACACACACACACACACACAACCGTCGAGATGACGATCGGCGGAGGACGCGCGCGACCGTTGCAACGTTTCGATTGTTTCGCGCGGAGGAGGCGGCTGCGAATCCCGTCGGGATGATTATAATAATAATGATGACGATGACGGTAATAATAATAATAATAATAGCTATTACGGGGAAAAAAATAGTTTATATAGGAATATGATGACCGATGAGTATTACAACTCGTGCTCGCATAACGCGTCGAGTATAATATAATATTGTGAAATGTGCGTGTTTTTGTTGCCTTTACCGTTGAACGATGCACATATAACCCGCGATCTATGTGTGCCTTGCAAAGGTACTCTGTGCGACCCGTTACAGATTTCTAGAATATATTATAACATCGAAATCTCACGATTTAATGTCAACTCGTTAGCGTACACTATTATATTAAGAGCGTATCGGTGATTAGACCTGCAAATAATTACAACTCATATATTTCTATCAAAGTATACCCGATCTGTATAATCTTAATGAAGTCAACAATATAGTTAAGAAGAACAAGTCTGATTTAATTTTACAGTATATAGTATTTATGATTACTATACGTAATTTTATATTTGGTGACCCATCGAAGAAAAAAAATTTAGGCATCACATGCTGTAGACGGACATTATTAAATTTATTATACATCATAGTATATTGTCGTATACATTACCTACTTATTGAAATTGCTTTTGAAATATATTTAAATAGAAGAATAAATAAAATATTCAAGTATAATATTTTCCAATAATTATATAAATAATAATATAAATACATTTAGAACAATTTTAAATACCTGCTTGAGTTTGTATGTAGTTTCTTTCTTTATTAATATGTTTTTTATGAGTATGGAATATTTTTAAAATTGAACGGAAACAAAACCTCATAAAACTATACATGGAATAGTATTCCCTAACCTTTCGATAAGTGTTTTGTATTTATTAAATTTTATCAATTTTATTTATAAAAAATATTTTTTACGAATAAGTTTTCAGTCCAAACTTTAAGTAATACACGTGTCTCCGTAATCAGTTGAATAACTCGAGATATTAAGTATTCATTTGACTTTGAATATATTATAACAAACACACATTATAATAATATATAAATCATATTTTTGGGTCACTGCTTTCGACATAATATTTAGTAGTAGAATAATAATAATAAAATGGTATTTTATTACTCGCGAGTTGTAGCATATAATATTATTAATCGTTTTTTATCTAACTTTCTCGGTATACTACAGTGATTAACAATTTGTTATTCTGTAGAACGTGTTCGAATTTTTTCGTTCAAAATGTCGAAACAATAACAGAAAAATGATCGTATCTTAATATCTTATATATTGTATAATAAACCTATGCACTTATCCTTATTCCTTATGGTAACCTATTCAAAATAAAATTTAAATAATAAACAGTTATAATCAATTTTAATGCGTAATATTTCTATTTACTTCAATGTTTAAATTTCAAACCATGGTCATACTACGTTTTACTGTAACAATCATCTCAGTGTGATGAAAATCACTATACTTTATATCTTGTGCCGAAATCTGCAATACTCCTGCCAAATATTCATTCTGAAATAATAATTAAATTATGGTGAATGCGCCGTTCTCAAAAACTTTTGATTTTTAAAAAATGTTATAACTAATCATAATCTTAACGTAAAAATACAAATATTAATCGAAACAATTGAAATTCCAATAGTAATGTTAAAAACGAGTAAATTTCTGACAGCACTCAAATTTAAATGATAATAATGTTTCGGACCAAAATTAGCTATGAGCTGCTATATCAAATACTAAAACATTCAACAAATATAAACAAAAGGTATAACTATTAATATATCTAAACAAAAAATTAACTGTTCAATTAACTTCTTTCATAAACGAATAACCCTTATAAATACACTTATCCATTTCACATTTGACAACTGTCATCGCCAAATTCATTTTTAAAATTGTCAATTAACTGAAATATTATATTATATTCTTTATAAAAACTAGTAATTATTATGGGACATAAATTTATTACTCAAAACTAAAGTTAACTTTAATATTTAACGAAGTGTCGTCAATGGGTGGCTTCTTCATTCAAATTGTTCATTATCTTTTTTTTTTTTTCACATAGCTTTTACTTTTATTGTGCCTACGCCCTACTGGTACATATTGTGTATAACTTATAACAAATAATATATACATATAAGTTTAATATTTAATGAGGGATAAAAATAAATTAATATCACGTTAATTACAGAAACTCATATGACATAAGCAAAAAGATTAATCAAAAATAAAATTAAGATGCTGTTCGTGACGGACTTCCTATTTAACTGTTCAATTCTTTATTTATATTATTTCTTTTATTCTTAAATTTACTTAAAAATAATAAAATATTTTTAATAACCATAGAAAAACATAATTTTATGATATTATATTTTTAAATAACAAAATAAATAGTAAGCATGTTATTATTATTTAAAAATTATTTAGTTACCTAATAAAAAATTAAAAAAAACTTATACTAAAAACAAGTACTGGGACATCCTTGAAGGTTAGTTCAAATCAAGTAAGTTTTTAGAAAGTAGTAATACTAACATTTACATTTTCATTTATTTTTATTATCGTAGCTATGTTATTTTTTGCGTGCGTATAATAAATCCAATTATTGTGATTTTAAGACATTTTAAAAATTTATAAAATATAGAACCAGATTAATTATTTTTATTTTAAAAATGTTCACACTACCACAATTATCGGAATATTGTTTTAGATTCATAAAATGAGATATGATTAACTTATCATTTCAAAATAAATTAGTTAAATGAGTTATTATAAAATGTTTCGATTTAAATTGTAAATAAAATATGACCATCAGCATGGGATCATGGCAAAAATTATTCTTAACTTTTCAAAGACAAATTGATTTATTAATGTTGTAAAGAAGAAAAATAATTTTCAAAGAAATAACGCGGGAGAAGGGTCAATAACTTTAAGAGTACCTATTCTATTACATTGATTAAAAATATATTTTATAGAAAAATATTTATAAGATATTCAGAAGTAGAATATTATTTATTTTTACGTGTTTACCCTGATTTGTTTCATTATTTTATAATCACAGATTTTTAAAATAAATTGTTACATAAATCTATATTTATAATGTAAAAAAATAAGTATACGTATAACATGGTGATTTTAGAAGTATAATATACAAAACATAGAATGCAGAATTGAACCTATAGATTTATTTATAGTTGTAAATTTTCAATCTCTTTGATTATTATTTTACAATAATATTGTTCAATCGATATAGCCATAATTTGCTCTATACAAAAGGAAATAATTTTGAAATATTTAAATAATTTATATATAAAAAAAAAAAAAACCAGAATCATAAACTTAACGACAAGGTGAAATAATACGGACCTAATATATACCGGTTCCACATAATATAATATGATCATCTTAGAGAATCACTACACAATGACTGAATCAGTCTGGTTAGCGTTCTCGTTGGTTGGTATCGATTCGTTGAGTTTTCATTTATACGTATAAATGTGTATACTTTAAGAAGCTGTCACGATAGAATTTATTGTCTTTGTCCATTTCGCACGGTTTACGTAACATACAAACATAGGGATCTGTATATTTCTAACAACACAAGGTTAACATGCGTTATACTGCAATATAATAGATCCATTAAAAACATAAAGGGAAAAACTTAGTATAAAATAAATCCTCAAGAGGGTTTTTATTTTAAATAATTTAACTTTATAACAAACCACGAAACATAATATAATATGTATACTTTTTGCGGTTTCTCAATCATTAATACGAGCTAAAAATTGTACTTTAAAACTTAAATACAGAACAAATTCTGTAAATGCATAATACGATTATACGATAATTACATTTATGTAACGCTTAAACATTTTTATCAGAATTATATTCGTAAATTATACAGAAATTCAGAAACCAATTTTATTATTAATACTTAATAAGTGTGTGGAGCGCCCGGAGCGTAAACAAAGACGATACAATCTAATTCTATAGGAAGTCGTCTATATAGTTACTTCATTAAATGTTTGAAACTCCGAGGTCCACATAATTAATAATACATTTTACATTTAGTAGGGTTTTAAAAACCACAACATATCGTATCAATTCGTATGTTATTAATGTATTGATTCGGGTATAATAGCGTGCAAACGATTAAAAAAGATTGAGATAAAAAATTCAGTTAAACGAATCTGAAAAACAAGCAACGACAATAATATTAATGTATAATAATACCTAGTATAATACTGAATGCTTATAACAAAACGTGTTTTTTCATAATCTCTCAAAACTAGATTAACGATATTTTAGTTAGTACTGTATTTTAATTGATGGCCATTAAGGTTGTGGGATTAAAAATATAAAATTGGTATCGAGTAAATATTTTTACTAATAATCTTTGATAAAAAAAAAACCGTGATGAGTTATTAAAATTTTCAATCACCATATTCCCCATATATTCCAAGCTTATCATGGACCAATTGTTATCCTTAATACACAAATCGTTTTTTTAAGCATCTGTTAAAGCGTTAATACAATGTATACCTAAACGCCTAATTTTAAATTAGTCATAGCTATATGTAAAACCTATAAACTATTCATCTACTAGGTATTTTTCTGGATACTACATATAGTTTATACTATGTTAAAACGTTAAAAATAATAATATTATGTCTTTCAGATAAATATATACACAAACACATATGAATGAATAATAGATACAAAATTCGTGCGGTTAATAAATGTGCATAGATAATGTGTATATTTCGGTAGCCAAAATAAAATGTTGAGGAAAACTGTTGAATATTTTAAAATTCGTTAAAAAATTATCGAATACACGTGTTTCGGATTTGCATGTTCTATTTCAGTTATGTTTATTAATCGATTTTGAGTTCATTATTTATTTAAAATGCATTTTTACTATCGGTGATCAACATTTATTTATCAGAAATTCGGACATTTTATTATAATATAATTCTGTACTTATATAGTGATATCATGTTATATATAAGAATGACGAGAAACAACTAACCTGTTAATGACATTAACTAATATGAGAAAATCAGAAAAATAATTCAAGTAATTGCATTCAACATCGATACCATCGACCGACGATCGCAGGAACGCGTGGAAAACGGATGTGCATCGTTTAGGTTTACACACGACGTGACCGTGTGTTTTCGATTAAATTAAATGCACACGCCATTACACTGGTGCCAGGTGAAAAGACCAGTCGATGATGAGCGGTGCTCGGCGACCTCGTGTCGAAACTTCCGATGTTCGGCGGCAACAGGTAAAAACATGTATGATATGTCCATCCGATAACGCACATTACGGAGAAAAAGATGTATACATATATAGTAGTAGGCATGTTCGTTTTAAATTACGAGTCTTATTCCACTATAAGAAGATACACGCGACTCATGAGTAAATTATACCTATATTGATGTAATTATAGTAAAAAATTATATTATATATTTATTAAGTGCTTACTTGCTTACTTGTACCTGTACACAATACAGATATGAATATTACGTATAAAACTCTGTCGCGGCGGCGGCGCGTCTGCCAACATGTTGTCGTCGACCTTGCCTTGACGCCATCGACAACGACGACGACGACGGGTGTCGTAGTCGCCCCGAAGCCAGTAAGAGAGGGGGCTGCAGAGATAAATAAAAATAAAATTTAAATCAACATAATATATATTTTTAATATAAACCGATAAAAAAAATAACACCGTCATCGATGTTTGTATCGAAGTTTGTAGAACCTGTATGGCTAGACATATAGGTAGGTACAATAACTATAAGACATGAATTTAAACTAAAATTGCTTTTATCTTCGAATGCTCAAGAACATAATTATTATATTGCTTTTCAAGCATAAAATTCGATTCATACATCAAAGAAAAATTAAACTTTTACTTGGTTTTTTTTTAAGTGCTTTTTTATATATGTATATATTTTTGCCATATCGTCGTATTCAAATGATGAAAGAAATGATTTAAGATAAACAATCTCTAGTCTAAAGACGACAGTACCGAAAATAAGATCTTATTGTAGATTTGAAAATTTTATATTTATGGCCCAAATTTATCATTGTAATAAATGTCAAGCTATCTAGTATTAAGTTCAAAACAATTATCAGGCTAATAAATAATACACACGATTTACGTAAAAAAATATTTTATACACGATAAACACTAAGCTATAGTAAATACCTATACATAATTATGTTTAATTTTAATCAACTATGAATTTTTAATATTTTTTTTTTTTTTGTAACATTTATAATGCATTTAATCGATAATGATAAAAGTAATATTATTACACGCGATGCTACTGTAGTTGCAGTTCCTCGATCCTCACTACGACTACACGCCATAAAATATATAATATAGGTAATATGAATGCATAATATTATCAGAAATACCAATGGATTACTACATACGATATCATTATGTTATATACCAGCAGTATTACCTATTTAATATGAATATACAGAGTGATTCGTCAATTATTGTATCCTATATAAAATAATAAAGAGTTTTTAAATTCTTAAGTTCAGGGTAATGCGTGACGGAATAAGGTCAAAAACAAATCTCCACATCGCATCACGATGGGCATGATGGTAACAAAATAAAAATACTATTTGCTAAACAGCATTATCTGACGGTTCAAATGAAATCTTCCAGCCCCCTCACCGCTACTTAAATCCTGTTATGAGTAAACCCAGTCTGTTTTCGAGCCTATTTCCGTGATCCACCCTGCATATTCCAAGACTGTATTTTTACATACCTACATACATTTTTTTTATAATTTTTAAGAAATATCCTGGACCAACTTCAATTTTTCAAATAAAAATTGCCTTTTTCTTCCCATAAATTGTTTAGCAGATGACTTTCCCAAAAATGCTGATGTATCTAAATCGGAATTTGAACAAGTTGGTTTTGAATTCTTTAACTTTGTATACTACGATAATATAGGTCCTTGCGTTGACAGGTTTGAACGATATGGCCTCTCATGGTCATGATTATATTTTGAAATTCTAAGTATTTTATAGAAATTCATTACTTACATTAGTTATATTATAACGTTTTAAAATTTGTAAAAGTTGTCGGAGTAAAAAAATGCATTGGTTCTCGCTTGAAAAAAAATAAATTATGTATGAAAAACAAAAAAAATATCTAAATATTCGAAAATATGGGTGCTCGATACTTTGAAAATTACAAAAATTGCAATTTAAATAAATGTATTAATAAAGAAAAAACGGGGGTGAGCACATGCTTGGAAAATCACTCTGTATATAGATATATCTCTAGTATATTATTGTATCGGTGTGCATGGGCTCGGGCGGGATAGAAGAATGTTGTTCGGATCATCTCGCGCGCGCGTTATGCAACTTTTGATAATGTTATGGCGGACATAGTCGTGTGCGTATTATATCGTACGCGGTCCTTCCTCGTCCCACCGCTGCAGCAGCAACACCGACACACACAGTTGCGGCGACGAGCACGCGCGGTCGATGCAGTGCGTTTTTGTCGCTCGAACCGATTCATCCGAATACGTCTAACGCACATTATACTAATATATTATTACGTTCGTGTTATGTTTCGCGTACTCGTCGTCGTCGCGGTGATCGCGGCCACGTCGGTCATTTATGCAGGTCAGTGCACTACAAATCACATTATTAAATATATTATAATAATATTATGTTCTATCTCACAATGCGGCCAATAAGGGCATATATTATTATTATATTTTACCAACAAGTTACAATGGACTGTTTTGACTACCGCTGTTGCATACGCGACGAGGTGACTGATCGATTTCTTTCGAACGTCTTCATCGACCAAATTACTTTATAAGAAACTGGACTTCAATTTGGAATTCATTTTTAGATAATATTTGTGGTTTTTAATTTAAATTAAAAATTGTTTATTTATATTATAATTTTTAAATTGTCACGCAATACTGCAGATTGAATCGTTAAATGATTTTTAATCAAAATCTCGATATTATTTTTCTCTTTTCTTTTTCGATTTATATAATACCTATCACTTAGATTTTTTCGATTCTAATTTTGATTTTTACTAACTCACGAGAAACCCCCGTCGTCGTTCACGCGTTCGTATTCGTCATAACGCGCGGCTATGAAACGGACCAAAGAAAACTAAATATTAATAACAGTATAACAGTAACTATTTGCTATTGTTGAATTTTAAATTTAAATTATTTTATTTTTACATTTCAAATGTGTGTGCATACTAAAATCATAAAAAACGATTGGTATAAATAATTATCGGTTTAAACTTTTTTCGATTTCAATATAAACTTTTAATATCATTGTCAATATAAACTTTTAATATCATTGAAAAAACTTCGATTTTTAATAATTGGTGGATATAGAGACGTGCGTTGTCAGTTTGACAAAACTGCTGTATGGCATCGATCCCCCGGAGGCCGGAATGGTAATCGCGCGCATTTTAATACCTACAACATTTAAAAAAAAATAACATTAATAACGCAATGCCACTTCGCCAATGGTACAGAGACAACAGTGGTTCATAATATTTTATTGTCTATAACAGATGCGTATGCGTTTCGTAATAGGTCGTATCGCGTGTTCTGTAATATTTCGTATTAATTCCATTTCGGCTGCAGCAGAACTGTAATTTTGCCGGATTACGTATTCGGTAGACGAACGGACGAGCACAACACAAATCATGCGCGCGATGTTGTTGTGGCTTCGTTCTCTTAAAACTACTTATTTTTTTTCTGTTTGCATGCGTAAAACACACTCAAAGTATTTATCGATCCGATTAAACGATTTTTGCGAAGATGTTCACACGCAAACGTGTATTATAATACTGTATAATATTGTAATATATTATATATGTGTTCTCGAACGCGCGAGTTTTTCGATTATTAAAACTTTCACATTCAGATTGTTCACATTATACATCATCTGTTCATCTATCAATTCGCGATCGGTTTGCGTGCACCCATGCGGCGGTGTATTTATATTTCGTTTCAACTGTACCGCATAATAATAATAATAATAATAATAATATCATTTCCACGGACGACCCATATTATTGTTATGCTTATAAAATAATGCGCACGACCTTCTCATCGAAAACAAATTTTTTTAAAAATCCGTTTTATTGCGCTATTATAGGTCGACTGTCGAGTGCGGGTTAATACGCAGTTTTGTAAGCACAATGTAACATTTTAATAACGGCACAATATATAGAACGCGGTTGATAAACGTTAAGTAATAATAATTGCATTGTATTTGCCACGTTTGGTTGATGTGCATCGTTATTATAACATTTCAAAAAGATCCGCATGCGAGTATTCTCCAGCAATAACTATAAAATATAATTATACGTAATTTCTTAATATTGCGTAGGAAGCGTATAATAGGACATTAGGATTGAAATTGGACTTCTGAAACATTATAAATCGCGATTAGGTGGTGCACTCCGGTTGTTTCGTGGGAGTCGTAGACAATATAAAATATTATAATCCATTACAGCTTGTCGTAATTTGCTTTCTTATGTAGACTGTATGATGGCCAACATTTGCATTCATGATAGCTCAGAATGATTAAATACGTCATATTAAAATATGAGATGACATTGTTTAAGTAAACAATTTCTTTTTTCTGAACAAAAATAAAATAAATTGCACACATGGCTTAACATAAATCATTCGTAAAAAACTGTATTTGTTGAGGAAAGTCCATTGATTTCAAAATGAAATATCAAAATGTATATAATAAATATAATATATTAATGATTCAATTAATCTTTAGTTACTATTTTAGCTACATTTAAAATTGGCAATTCAAAAAATCAAGTCAAAGTAAATAATAACAATACTAATTCAAAATAAAAAAGTTTGAAAAAAATTATGATTTCTTTAATCTCACTCAATCTTTAGGTACCTTCTTATTTCAAATAATAGTCGATCTCGAAAATAAATTGAATATAAATAATGGATCAGTAATAAATCACACTTTTTATATTTGCAGAAAATCAATTGTTGTTCGTCAGTATATCTACACACATATTAAAAATATCATAGGTATTGCACTTTCAATAGGCATTGAAATTATTAAACAGCATAGAACAATATTACATTTATAGGTATAACTGTATCAATACATGTCAATTTATCAAATGATTTACGCTGTTACTAACGAATAATAAGGATTGTAGGTGGAATAAAATCTTTGTTTGTTATAAAAATAAACATTTTTTTTATCGGACAGCTAAATAAGCCCTTACATGGAGTTAAAGAATATGAAAACAATATGATCAATCTGATCAAGGTTAATACTGATTCGGAGGTTTTTTTTAGAGAAATTGAACGTACCTATAATGAAATTTCACTTAATCGGTATTTTATCTTTAAAGCTTTTCAAAGCTCCCAGGCGTAGAATATAATGTATTATAATTTATTAGTCAAACGTGATTCTTTAAGTTTGCAAGGACAATATTTAATCGGATAATCGATATCGCCCAAGGACGAGGTCCTTCGAGATAATCATTAAAAGGCATCACTGGCCATTTGCCCAAAACCACGACTACAACTTATACGAGACATCTCAATCACAATATTATAAAACAAAACCTTAACCTTTAACTTTTAAAATCAGTTTTAATTTTTCAAATACCTATGGCATAATTTTTCACTCGTCTGTGTCACGCAACTCAAAGATGAAACGTTTGATTGTTCTGACTGCTATCTACGAACATATTAGAATTAAATTATGAACGCCTATTACATACGTATATATTATTATTAAATTTTCCCATAACATCTTTAGGGATAATATAATTGTCGGCATTAATCATTGGATTACATTATTCCGTCTTGGAATTTATGAGCTACCGTGTGTGGTGTGATCTCCTTCTGTATGTATAATAAGCTAAATTATATGGCATTATATGATCATTAGTCGAATTGAACGGCGATCATGATATTATACCCAATCGAGTAGAATTCTTCGTTGAAAAAATATACATTTTTTATTCAGACACGTTTGATAGATATAGGTATATTTATCACAATACATATAATAAATAACATATATTATTAAGTATTATTATATCGATGACGACTAGACCTATCCGTATACTCGACCATTTACATTCAATGGAAGCAATTTTTGCAAGCGGTTTTCTACGATATTTTTTAACTTTATATTGTAAAACATATGTGTAATGTGAGTCGCATTTATCAAGACAACAGTTGTTTGGTTAGTATCGTAATAATATTTATCCGTCATCGGTGTAAAAAAGTAAAACACTTTATTCGATATATTTATTTGGTTAGGTAATTATTCTTTCGCAGTTTTATAACAACTATAAATTATATACAGAACTACCTACCTAGAATCGATTTTACGACAGTATATCCACGGCAATTTCAGAATCGAAAAAATCAAAATCATTAGACATAATATGAATAAAATTATAAAATAAATTTTAATAATTATTTATAATACGTAAATACTAGTTTTTGTATTATGTATGCTACATATGATTATTTTTCGTAAAACCATTTTTAAGGACTGTTATCTTAAATATAATCATTTAAAAACTGAAAAATTATTCGTTTAAATTTTAAATTATATATTAGAGTATTCAAAATAATGATATATTTAATAATTTACAGTAAAAAAGAGGGAGGTTCATATTTGAAAAACAGAAGTTTGAATCGCCACAGTACTCTCCTTAAGTACTACAAAAAATCTCAAGAACTTGTAAACATGGTTGTTTAGTTTTTTTAAAAATATCAAAAACCAGAATTTTAATAAATTAAATTAAAAAATGGAGGTGAGCATGCTTGGTGAATCACCCTGTCTATGTATAGTTATAAGGGCCACTAGATAGCGGCCCGTGGACAAACCTTATCCAATCCCGCAAACAAGATATATTTAAATTATTATTTTTACGATTAATTAAATGAGGTTTCTATTTTTTTCGCCTTTAATGACAGGTTAAATATAATATGAACGTGGTAACTCGATATCTATCGAAAACTTCACAAATCCCTCATTTTGGAGCTCTCCAAAAATATTAATAGATGATATCCGGCATACAGGGATGAAGTCTTTAAAAAATAAAAACTATTATATCGACAAAAAAACGCACCGATTAAAGTTCGCGGTCGAATCGTCCGATCCAAATCCCAACGCTTTTTTCTACTCGCGGGCTACGATGGTGACGATGATAATCAGTCGCACACAGACGCCGTTTTTAAATCACACGCACGCGTATTATTTGCACATGATTGCGAGTGTATATATGTGCACGCGGCCCGTTCGTTATATAAGTGACTATATTATTAAATATTAAAAAACCGCGAGCTCATCCTCGCCCGAGCCGCCGCCGCTGCAGCGTGATTACCTCGGGCTGGAATCTCGACCCGACTTTAACCTCCGACACTCGTGTGCTCCGACGTCGCATCAACAGTCTCCCCTTTTAGTCGACACCGTGGCCGTGTTCCCTCACCACCCCCTCCCCAAATCGAAACACGACACGGAATCGTTTGGACGCCGTTGCGCAACGTTCCGCCACGAACCTTTCGCGGATCTTCACGCGGCGGGCGCAATCCATGACCCGTTTCCGCCAGCGCAAATGTGTCTATTGTTTGTTTGGTTCAATCTGAGATTGATAATAAATAATAATAGTATTCACTACACCGACGAGCGCTTATATTATTTACAACCCACGCCGCCGTCATTGTGTGTTATGCTCACCACCTGCAGCAGTCGGGCAATACCCGAGAAACGAAACCCCGCGCCAAAATTCCTCAAATGATTAATAAACTACTATTCGAACATCGTCATCGAATTTTGTTGTTTCATGTTCCAAAACACTGGTTTTGCGCTCCGATCCGTGTGCATAATAGTTCAATAAATTAGTATAATATATTCTTATACGTGGTTGTTAATTGCTGTAAGCTGATGCGTGTTTTATACATATACCAATACCAGACAAACGACTTTATGTATATAAATATATATATATATACATATAGATACTAATATATCGCAAGAACTGAAGAGATAAGTCACTACTATACGTCTATTATACTGCTGTAATATTTTTCAAAACGAATACATCTTTCATTGAAAAATTATAATTTTAAATTATCATAATATGAAAATAATATAGGTATATACCTAAAAAAAATTATAATATATTAATATATATATAGGTATTTATAAATATATTTAAATTATATTTATAATTGAATGTATAAGTTTGCATGGAATCTATGGATTACTAAACCAATTTTCATCAAGTTTAGCACATATGTAGTCTGAGATTTGAGAATTAATATTTTTCAACCTCTATAGATTACCATACAATATAGCTCTTATTTGAATTTCGGTTTGATTCAAAAATCGAATAATTTTTTTTTATATATATTATAGTGGGATACCATTAATAACGAGTATTAATACCTACTTATATTAGATACTATTCGTTGTTAATGACTATAATTTATTCAAGTATATATTATAAATGTGTACACATTATTTAAATATTAAATATGAATATTTAATTACGGCATAAATTTATAAATACATAATAAAATATACCTATAAGTGAATTTAAAAGTGCAAATATATAATAATAACTAATAAGTTACTCAAAGTGATCTCAATGATCATCTACGTTATTATTTTTTCCATCGGATTAGTATACATCATCAGGTTTGTCCGACATAATATATAATACACTTGGAGTTTTAACTTAAATATGCTATTTATTATATTTCATCAAATAGTTTCCAACGATGGCCGAAATGGATTTTAATACTAATAATATATGTACGTTTATTCTACGTCGCGATTTATCGAAAATCTTTAAAAGTTATCTCATAATTACTGTGCAGTTGTATAGGTTGGAAGTTCTTCTATTACCGGGATTTCAATGTATGATTCACTGTCACAACATTCTTCGATGTCTTGAGACAGAATTTCATTGATTTCCACTAAGAACGATTTCAGATCACCGTTGAGTATCCATGGTATGCCCTATTTCAGGGAAATGTATGTGGAACCTAAGTCTGTTGTCCTGAGATTTCCCGGTTTACCCAGTTTACCTTCAACTGTTTAGATTCGTTGTAAGACATACTGTTATTTAGCGTTTTTAAGACCAATAAAAATATATAATATATTATACTTACATCTATTGCTAAAATTGGTGACGACCGATGTCGTCGAACCACCTGTTGGATAATCTAGTGCCGTGGTTTTTATCTATCTATATATAAAACGAACAATGTTACGAAGTATTATAACCTAATTGTTTACAAAAATCTTAAATTTGAGATAAGATATATAATACTATACTTTTAAGGTGTACTACTTGTTTGGTATTAGGTTATCAAAAATAGTGCAGTAAAATGTTGACCAAGTAACGTATCTTTTGGGTTCTATGATATTTTGATTTACACAATTTAAATTATCATGGATTGCGATGACGATAAAACTATTAACGACATTTTCATCGGGGTAACTCCATTTAATTCCAATCGATTTTCGCTCTAAATTGTTCTTGTGTAAACTATTAATTTGTCCACTGGTGCTAAAACTGAAATGTGTTTATATCGTTTTGTTGTTACGTATAGTAATAACTACTAAATATACTCCAAACCCCAGTACGTTATTCACGGGAATTGACAGGGAGATATTGCAGTAAAATTATTTTTGTTGGAACATTAACAAGAAGAATTATTATTACATTTAGTTTTGGTTTTGAACGGTATCAACAATTCTTGTTCCAAATTGTATCCATAATTTGTCAGTACATAATATATTTGCAGTTCATATTTGGTGTCTGGTTTTAATCCGTTGTAGCTCATCGTATTTTCTTTACTTGCGTGTCTTTGATTTTGATAATATCCTTATTTACAACATTACAACACGAAATAACATAATATTAAAATTAAGAAAAGTCTAAAATATTATTTGATGTGTTGTGCATAATTAAGTCAATCAACGTTATTTTATATATAAAAAACAACACAAAATTCATAATAGATATACATATATAATAATAATTTAGGTCTGTAAAATATTGTAAAATACTTAAATAATATTATTTTCATACATTTTAGCTACTTATAGGAACTAATAATTTATGTTGTTCTTTGAACACTTAAATTTTTCTAAAAATTGTAGTTTTAACCGAAAATTAAATGTTTTCTTTTAGGACTATAACACATACACAATAAAATTATAATTAAGAAAAATTATTTTTATGAAACATTTTCACTTCCCAAACGTATCGTATATACAAATCAAGATTCAGTAGGATATCATGTATATTGTATTGAAATCACCATAACTAATTATTTACTGCACGATTATTGTAGCTGTGGTACAGTCATTTCATTATTTATGTGTATAAATGGTTTATAAAAAGTTTATATCCTATAATACTGCTAGTATAAATATTAATTAATAAAAAATCCTAAGATAGTTGAATAATAATGCTCCGTATATAATAGATATACATTTACATACCATTTAGGTATCAAAAATGTATGTTTTGTCTTAAAACATTTAAATTTGCTTTAAAATTAGTTTTAACTGAAAATTAAATGCCATAAATACAAATAATATACAAAAATAAAATATTTAAGAAAAAATGTGTTTATATAAGTACTCGTATATGTGTGCAAATCTTGGCTGAACATACCTACATTGACATTTATATTATATTAAATACATTATACTATAAATTATTTACAACCTAATTAATGTACCTTCGGTGCATTATTGGATACCATTATATCCTGCCGCACATTTGCATCCAAATGTGGGAGTAAAAATCACCATTTGCCTACACTGCGCTTGGTGCATTGAACACATTCCAGTGCAGTTAACACGAAAAGAGTTCGAACCGCATCCTGAAAAATATAATATATGATTTTACAACCTTGTACTATTTTATTTATTTACGTATTTATACAAGAAACATAGTCAATTTAAAATGTATGATCATTTTAACGAATTTTTCAAATGATTTCCCATGTTGAATGATTTTCCTGTAAACTGAGATACACTAAAACCGATATACACTGCGGATAAAGCACCGTATTTTATTTTTTTTCGTTTTTTTTTTTTAGGGCATCGTCGATCGGGGATATACTGCAATTGGAAATATTATAAAAATTAAATTCATCTATTTAGCCATAGTATAAACAAAAATATAATATCCTCTTGTTTATTTAAGAAGAATATTATAAAACATTTTTTATAAAACTAATAATAAATTGTGTATCCACCGTAATTTTCATTAAGCCACTTGTTTAACGCAGTTCGCCAATGTAATAAATTGGAAACATTATATTAAAATTCTTAGAAAACTCAGATCAACGAATCAATTTTATATAATACATTATAACGTTACTTATAATATTATACCTACTCAATCTACTCATTACTCGTCATTGCCCTGTAAATGGCAGATTACAGATTTTATGATAACGCGCACTTGTAACAAACACATGATATTACAGAAAAATGTTAATAGTTATTAAATTCGAGCTCGGTTTTCAGTCAAGTTTTATCCGTAAACATTATTTATTTATAATGACATGTCGATTGCATACTACTTCAAGTAAATCGTTTAACCTTTTTGATCGTGTGCAAATAAGCGTAGAACAACGTTTCAGTTACACGAATCGTATATTGTCTTTCAAACGAATTTCACTCTACATCCTTTCCTTTATGTCAAGTACCTAAGCTGTTTCGTAGTTATGAATAAATCGTATAGCACGTTTATTGTAAGCGTTTTTGACACATCCGAGATGATACTGCCTAATTAATCAGTAAAATATAGTATAATTAATCAAAACTTTACAAAACACGTAGCCATTATTAATACTTAATCATAGTATATAAGCATATACAGCGATGATAAATTATTAAAACTCTTAAAAAAAAAAAAAAAATTAATAATAAGACTATTCGCGTTCAGGCATTCTTACGGTTTCTTATACCAACCATTACCAGAACCACAAAGACGCGTGAAAAATTATCATTAAATAAGGTAAAAATATAAAGTTTGTACGTTTGCGCTATATAGGTAAGTCTACCATAAAGATAAGGCTAAAAGTTCAACTAGTATAATACTGTTTGAAAACAAAACATAATATTAATATTAAAATAAGTAGATATAATGTTTTATAGTTTCAAATGTCATCGTGACGAGAAAAGTGACACGGCAATTATTATTATTCAGCGTAAAAGGTTATCGTCAAAGCTATAAAAACTTTGGCATTACAACGCGCCGTTTTACATAACAATAAATAATATTACTTCTGTATCCCATAACATAATAATATAAACTAACATAGTACCGAATATCAATATCGAATTTTGTCATTGTGTTATTCAAACACGACTGTGTAGACTAGCTGTAATCCGCAAATACTGCAGTGTACGTATAATATAAATGATACACACGCGTACCATTATAATACGCCTATAATAATACTTCTAAACTGTGTATAAACAACGTACAACCATCATAATTCAAAACGCGCGAGTCTCCGGGTGGTCGGCGCGTGGTCGTCGGGCGACGCGGATTGGCGTATATTCACTAGAAAAGAACCATAAATCGCCACCCGTTGTGTAATAATTAATAACAACGACGTACAAACCGATATCGTAATAATAATAATATTATCATAATACTCCGCCGACTGTTTGTAGATACGATGATGAATAACGTATAGTGCCTGATACGAATTTTTCCCCACCTGTTCAAGTATTTAGACAGGCTACGTTAAAGTACTATAATAATAGTATTACTAATTCGTCGGTAGGATGACTACGATTCAGACTTAGTTTTACCTATGTACTATAAACAGTGAAACTTCCGTATAACGAACTTCCTTTTTACAACATTTTGTGTTAAACGAAATATTTTTAAGAACTATGAGCTTCATTGTTATTTGTTAATGAATACATAATTCTATTTAACGAATTTCTCTATATTACTATTTTTATTTTTTTGCTTATTCGATTTCGTTGCATGGAAGTTTCACAGTATATTCATGTGTATGATTTTTGTCTCGTGCCTTTGGGCTGAGTAAAATGACTGCAGTAACGTTCTATTTTTAGTTTTTTCAAAAATGTATGACGTAAAACATTAAATCGACTATCCTGATATTTTGTGTATTATGACTGTATTTTGAGAAACTTTTTTTTTCATCGTTAGTATTCCAAGTCGCTTGGAAAAAAATTATTTTTCTAATTGTTTTTTCGATATTAAAGTAGCATTCTCGGGAAGAAAATAGCTAATATAAATCGTATATGAAACAAAAAATGAAATATAATATTACTTTTTAATTAGTAGTAACTAATTACAATCTCTATATAATTTTATATTTTATTTAACTATCCTTTAAATACCTATCAAAACTGATGCAGCAATAATTAGAAAAATAAGTAGCATTTAATTATTGTTTATATACTGATTATACAAATAGTGTTTTTTCTATAATTATTTTATTGTGTGATATAAATATAAATTTTAAATCTGAATTAAATCGGAGTGAATGAGACTTCACCAGGATGGGGGAGTATAGTTATGTGGATCTAGCGTGTTTGTGAATACATAAACGACAGAGGTCACAGACAGAGAATAATATGAAAACGTTTGCTCTGGTCTATCCGTCAATAGTCTATACTGCATCACCTTTATCATTTATTATAATATTGTGAATAGATATTATCGTCGGATCGCATAATTTATTATACTATCATTTGCAGGTGGTGTGACGCGTAGGACGGTCAGGAGGCAGCGACAGTATTTAGACAACGGCGGATACGATCGCGACGCAGCCACAAGTATGTAGGCAACACACTGCATAAAATTAATAGTAGGAAAAATGTTTGTGTAATTTTTGACGTGTTCAGGTAGTAACGTTTGTCCAGAAAGAAACGGACGGTACCCGTTGGGCAATCAATGCGACAAGTGAGTTTTGACGTATATCAATATGAGTAATAACATTATCGTGTTGGGTAAAAAAAATACATAATAGATAACGTAGGTACGTGTGCATACTATTGCACAGAGATAACGACAACGTGCACGATATAATAATATAGTACGACGATAATTCAGAATATAGCTCGATCTGTGCAGTATATGAAACAATAAAAGAGATAACATAATAAAGAATAAATATTAAAATTAATTGTTTTCTTTTTTTCAAGAGTCATACTCCATATGTTCCATTTATCATTATACTAAAATAATTTATGAAACTGTGTCGATTTAGGAACTCATTTTTATTTGGTTTATTATTAATAGTGTATATAAAAACCTAATAGTTTTTTAGATACATTATAGGAAGTACAAAATAACATTTTTTTTTTTAATTAGTTATATATTTTACTATTTTTTACTGTTATAATTATTAAAAGTTTATTTTCTGTTTTAAATTATGCCACACATATTTTATTTCATTTTAGTTAGCAGAATATTTCTGTCAGAATTTCAAACTAGTAGTTAATTAGTTATAAGTACTTACGTAAAGGTTAGATGAATGGAGAAGTGGATCAATGTTTTTCTGTATACCTACCCCTACCCTATGCCACTCTACTACACTCTTCAACATTTATGTTACTAATTAGTTACTCTTTTTTTCAAAATTCGATTTTTACATAAATCACTTTATATATATATAAGGCATATTAGTCATTTTTGAACGAAAAAATTTTGATTTTCGTGAACCATTTAAAAGGATTGAAAAAGAAAACTATAAATACTTCTCAAATCTCAAGATAATAAATGAAAACTTTTCGAGAAAATAAGTGTATATCTATAAAAGAATGACTCTGTATATATTTTAATATAGGTAAATAGATTTAAAAGATAATAATACTAATAACGAATCAATCATACAAAATACACAGTAAAAAATCTCATTAAGTATATGACATAAAATGAAGTTTAAAATTATTTTTTGTTATTATTCAATTATGGTAAATAACACGATTCAAAAGTTTACTGAAAATGTAATTGTTTTTTATTATTATTATTTTTTTATAACCACCTCATTGTTAATTTTATTTTAACGTCGTCGTTTTTACTCACTGTTATAACTTTTACAATATTTTTTTTCTATGATTTTTGTTGAAATAAAATTTATGTTGTATTAGATATTTACAATGCGAGAATGGCGTACCCGCAGAAAAATTATGTCCCGACGGATTGTTCTTTAACTCTAAGTCATCGATATTCTCTTACCCGTGTCAATATCCACCAGAAGTAGATTGTGAGGGAAGAACTCAGTTGCGTAAGTTTTATTTAAAATAATAACTTATTTATGATTTCCATTTACAGTACGAGGATAATGAATCATGATTCTAAATTAGTTATTTCAAAGCTTCAGATTTAATAGGAATCAGCGGTGGAGTTATACATTATTTTATATAATATAATTCAGCGATAAGTAATGTCTTAAAACTAAAATTGTTGCTTTAATAATCTTACAGAACCTCCGCAATCCACCAGCGACTGTCCGAGACAGTTCGGTTACTTTCGGCTGGGCGACGAGACAAAATGTGGTCAATTTCTTAATTGCGTAAACGGCATAGGATATAAATTTGATTGTCCTGAAGGATTGGCATTCAACGAGTTGACGTTTAGATGTGACTGGCCGGATCAGGTAGACACGTGTGACGCAGAAGGTAAACAATAATTTAAAATGTACACGTTATATTAGCTACAATAATATAAATAATACAACATGTAAAAAACTAAAACCGAAGTCAAAATCTATCTAATTCGTATTATACGAAAAGTGTATACCTACTGCAGGCACATACACATATAATAATATAATGATATATATTTACACACGTTGATATTATAATGAGTAATGTACAAATTGATTTGTATTATTATGCGCAATGCGAATCAATGAGAATCATACATATAAATCCAAGTCCCCGTGAATTTACACTTGGTGAGTGTTATTAGTTTTCACAAATCTAATTAAGTATTGAATATTTGAATTGAATGTATACATTGAGCATGAAGTGAACGAACATAAAAAAATTAAATTGACGATCTATGGTCCCGATCTGTTATTGTAAATACCAAATACAAGATCAATTTATAATATAATTAATCTGCATTAACAGAGTTTTATGGAAATACGTCGATATAATAAAATGAAACGAATATTAATTGACTTTTCTAGTTATTATATTAGACAGTTTATTTTCGAATAAATATAAATTCAATAAACCGTATTCGTCATTGACTACAAAAATGTTGATAACGAAGACTCAAACCCGAAATTGCAATAGCAATGTCATTTTCTAGTTGTAGTACCTATACATATCACACGGAAATTATACACGAATAAATAAAATTAAAAAAAAAATCCCATTAAAAATCTCATATAATATCATACTTGAAATAGGAATTACATAACAAAAATCACGATATGTTATGAAACTATTTCGTGTTCAGTCAAATCTATATAATCATAGTAAATATAAATAAATATATAAATGTATAATTTAAAATTTAAATTATATTTGTTTTAGCATTTCTTGGATTCAGATGCCCACTCGAAGAGAACCCGCTGGAAGGTCACAAGCTCCATCCTAACTCTTTGGATTGTCAAAAATTTTACCTTTGCGTTAGCGGTAGGCCTAGACTATACAATTGTGGAACAGGACTAGGATTCAATGAACTTATTGGTGCTTGCGACATCAGGGAAAACGTAACTTCATGGTAAATACAAATAAAAACATTTTATCATACCTTTTTAATATTTATGTACAAAATCAAATTTGAAATGTTTACACACATTCTAAGTTCTAGGTAATTTATATAAAATCACATGTAACGCAATAAGATATTCTCATACCTACATTTCAAAATTTAAATAATTAGGTAGATGAAATAAAGTTTAAATTTAATATTTTAAAAAGAATTTATTAACACCTAAGCTTATAAAAAATTAAACACTAATGGAAAAAGTGGTATTTTCGAATTTTAACTTATAAAATTAATTTGTAACTAAATTGTAAACTTATAATTTGTAAAATATGACTTTGTGTTTGTATGGCCAATGGCCATATAAAGCTAGGGAAATGTACAAAAATGTACAAAAAAACAATTTTAATTCCTAGAATGAAAAGGTACTTACATACATTTTGGCATTAAACTTTGAAATTAACATAAATATAGAACTCTAATATTTAGCAAGAGAAAAAATATTAAATGTATGATTTTTATGTTAGGAAGGCTGAGAAAATGCGCAAAATAAAAAAAAAATAAAATTTTTCTGCTAGAGCATATGTTCCAAAATTATAAATATCTCAAATTCATACAACTTCCTTAAGTAATTCTCATTAAGAAATCATAAAAAGTACCTTAAAAAAAAATAATAATACTATATTTAAAATGTTAAGTAAATTAAGATTATCATAAACATTAATTTTTACAATAAACTTTAGTTTTTATGCGAAAAATTAATTGAATTTATGACAGCGAAAAGTGAGTGAAATATTACTATAAATATAAAAAAAATTCAATATAATAATATTGGTATTAAACGTGACATAAATTATTTAGGAAAATATTTTATTAGATGTATAGTAATATTATTGATTTAACGTTTAATTCACGTATAATAATATAATATTATTATTATCCCTGTACAATGTTATCGTTGAAAATCCACTATCGATAAACATACTATAAATATTCAGATATTTATTCTGCTTACTAAAAAAATATACATTTTTTAGTATTATACCTGCTTTGGCATTATATAAAACCAACCATATTATAATTTGGTACGCTACGTAATTGCAGATTTACCATCATAGTCATAACACCTATAATAACCAATATAGATTATAAATAATGTCTTATGAATATGAATTACAATATATTTGAATTTTTATATTTTTACAGTTACTCCAGGACACCAGATAATTTTGTTCGACTAGGATGATATTTAAAAAGCGAATGGACAACTATTATAATATGAGTATTAATGGAAGTTACCTTTTTTTTCGACTTGCTCCTGTCGGATAAACACACACATAAAACTATAATGGAAGTGTAATAAACTGTAATGTGACGATAATACTTTATTTTATTTTACTCTTGTTATAATAAATTAAGTTTTAACCATCATACGTGCCAATAAACAATTTCGTTAAAATTTAAATTGTTTCTAGTTTATGATTTCTTAAAAAAATTACCAATTTTTCATGTTATTACAAGTTTAATATTCATAAAAAAAATATATATATATAAATAGTTTTGTTTGTTGTTATATTTAATATTAAACATTTTTTTTTTTTATATGTCAATAATATTGAATATATATTATTATTATTATTATTATTATATAATTAATGTAATGTAACCCAAGTCGATTTACTCGAATGTGTAATATATATTTGATATGTGTGGTAACAATAAAATGGTTGGTACCAATGGCATATTTTATTTCATGTGTTATTTTAATGAAATTCTTAAAAATATTAAGATAATGACACATCAGCTACAATACTCATACCTACAAATTAGATGATATTATGTGAATATCTTATGTTATAATACTCTATGTAATTTAATAAAATAGTATATATCGTCAATTATTATGTTTTAAGATTTAATTATAGGTTATAGAATACATTTTGTGCCATATATTACCTTAATTCTCAGGTGGTCACCCATCCAAAAACAAACAACCTAAGTAGCAGCTTAACGATAAACCAGCTATAGTGTTTAGAATGTTCACTCTGACACTTCATACAAAAATAACACGAACTTTGAGTTAATGATTTTAACGCCGGTACCTACAACAATCAAACTTTACTAATTTGAACAAAGGGTTGCAATATACCTCGCCACTCACCAATGTGCTACGTGTCACGCATTATCGGTGTTAAACTAACCTTACTTTTGAATAAGGGTTGCAAAATTATCGTAGTAACTTATATTTTTATTTTATATCAATTAATAATGTACCTATTTATTTTGTATTTTATTAATTTAGAAAAGTTTTATAACGATTGTAGCGTCAGTTTTTATTTTTGTATAAAATTATTTATAAATATTATACCTATTAATTAATGATATTGTATTGATTTTATTTAAATAATTTATACAACACCGTATTACTTTTAAACTAAACTAATAAAATAACTATGTACAATTATTGCTATATTTTTAACTAAAATATATTGTTTTTGATTTATATCAAAGAAGTTGTAAATATATTATTGCGATCTACCTGAAATAATGATACAAATGATACAATTATCATTAAACGCATAGCATAATACAATTTTACAATTTTACTGATTATTATAAACATTAAATAGTACCATAGACCTTATACTCAGTATTATACTGAGTATAAGGTCTATGAATAGTACTTACTATATAGTTACTACTTAATAATTAATTTGATATTTAATTTTAATTTTATTAACAATTCCATAAATTCTCTTATATCAGGATTTACTATTACTGAATTCTAAATATAATTGAAATAGCAACAATTATTTTTCATTATATTGAAGTAATCTATAATTCACAATGAAGAAATAAAAATAAAATATCTTAATTAGAAAATACAGAATGAAATCATCGAACTATTGGCGTTTAATATTAAAAAATTAATTGCAATTTCATAAAACAATTGTTCATTCTCTCATTAATACAAGAATACAACTTTATTTTAGTGACGAGATTGATTTAAAGGATCAAGAAATTTTGAATTTTTAACTTCCATGAAACATATTTTCCTACTAAGAAAGAGTCAGAAAGAGTCATCTTGCTATGATTTTAGATCATTTTACAATAATGATGTGACATTAGATTTAATAAGACTAATTATTTTATTAAAAAAGTTTAATTGAAATACCAAAATTCAAACAATTCAATAATTGATATTTTTTGTTATTGCAAATTATCTTTCATCCCTTTATAGTGAAATGCTTAATGCTTGTATTATATATTTAAGTCTTCCAGTTACTATCGCTACGACCGAAAAGTTATTTTTCAAATAAAAACTATTAAAAAATTATCTTCAAAATTAAACTTTTCAAAAAAGACTAACTGCTGGTCTAAATATAATATACTTATTACTTATTATTAAAAAATCGAGAATAAATGAACTTTATCTTGAAAACTAATGAATTACTTTTTAAATATGAAATTTAAAAAGAAAAATATTTTAAAATAAAACCAATTATAAAATATTTAAATTGATAGTTTATTTTTGTTATTTAAATTTTAATATAATAATGTTGTGTTAAAATTTAAAAAATAAAAATACCTATTACCAAACTGTATAAAACTATAAAATTATATTGAACTTAATATTATCAAAATTTCTACTATACTGTTTGAAAAAAATGTTAAAAATTTGAGTGCATAAATTTTGTCTTGCATTAAGACCTAGGCCTAGACCTAGGGGCCTACCAAAGGTTAGTTGCAGCATAATAACTTTATGTTTAGTATGTATATTTACGCGTTGCCACTCACCGCTTGTATCCTTTAATAAAAAGTACACTTTCGCTCATGTGGACTATTTTCGTTGTCAAGCATATATAAGGTATATTATATAAAAAAAAATGTAGTAGTAATAGCGTACGTTTATGTCGTTGAATATCAAAAGCGAGGATTACCTCATGTACCTACATATATTAGTAACATTGAAGCAAAATAGTAAAATTACTACAGCTGCAGCAATTGATAAATATATTTCTGCTGAAATTCCAACTTCAATTAATGATCTCTTACTTCGTGAAATAGTTATGAAAAATATTATTCATGGTCCATGTGGAGATTGGTGCAAAAATAAAGACGGAACATGTTCAAAGCATTTTCCGAAACTTTTTCAAAATGAAACTGTGATGGATGAAAATGGTTATCCTACATATCGTCGCAGAAATATTGGTGGTCATGATCGTCTTCGCGGTGGAACAGCCGATAATAAGTATGTTGTCCCTTACAATCCCATATTACTGAAAAGGTTCAATTGTCATATAAATACAGAAATAGTGTCTACTATTAAATCTGTCAAATATTTATATAAATATTTATATAAAGGACATGATGCTGCGTCGGTCATAATCACCAATGGAACCGAAGGTAATGAAAGATTTGTACGAAATTAAAAATCATATAAATACACGATATGTCAGCCCTGTTAAAGGATGTGATCGAATTTTTGGCAGACCCTTACAGAAAAAAAGCCATTTGATCATGCGTTTACCAATACACTTACCAAATCAACAATCTGTTATCTTTAGTGAGGAAACCACAAAATATTCTATAATGAATTCATTAGAAAAAAAAAACTATGCTTATGGAATATTTTAATTTAAATCTACGTGACCAAGAACCGCGAAAGCTCACGTATGTTGAGATTCCATCACATTATGTTTTTAAAAAAAAGCATCTAATAGTTCAAAAAAACATGGCATATACGTACGCAACAATTTAATGTCATTGGAAGGATGTCAAAACATTCAATAAGTCTAAGTCAAACAGAACTGTTTTATCTTTGTTGTTATTAACACTTAAAAGAGCTACGATTTTTGAAGATTTAAGGACAGTTGACAATAAAATCTGTGATACATTTCATAGATCATGTTTAGGCCTTATATTTTAAGACTATGGAGAATGAGAACGTACGATGACCGAAGGTGAAATATGGATGATGCCACGACAATTAAGATGTTTATTTGGAAATATTTTAAAACACTGTCACCCAAATAGTCCGGGAGAACTATGGGAAAAGTTTAAAGATCCTCTATCACAAGATTTTCAACAAAATCATTCTCTTTCAAATTCTCATAGTAAAGCTTACCATGAAATAAATAATTTAGTGTTTCACAATAAGCGTAACATCAGCGACTTTTCCGGTATGCCATCATTAACTGACTACGAAATGAGTGATGAAAATCCAAATTTGGACGAAATACCCCTTCAACATTACCAAGAAATTGGACAGCATCACTATATATGCAGCGTTAAACACAATGCAAAAAGATATTACTAATAAAATTATAGATATCGTTTTAATGGAAGATAGATCTAAATATCCCAGTACCTAAGTGTTATTACATGGATGAACCATGGTGGATCAGGGAAAACTTTTATTTACGTGACTCTTTACTATATTCTAAAAGGTAGAAGCAAAAAGGTTTGTACTATGTCATATACAAGTGTGTCAGCAATATCGCTTCTGAATGGAAGAACTGTACATAATGTAATTGGGTTTTTTGGATTTGTGATTGTTTATATTATAATTAACGATGATGTGTAGATCAAAAACAATTCAAGATAGCAGAGACACCAACAAAAAAACACGCGCACAAAGTGTGCCTTCGGTCTCGTTTATAAAATAATATCCAACCGAATGTCTAATTTTTTCTTCAGACTTTACTTTAATTTTGGAACAACGCGACTGGCTGGCTGCACATACAATATGCGATCACGATGGTATTATGGTAATGATAATCGAGTATAAACTAATACAATATTTATAATGTAATGTTTCATAAATACCCTTTCTAGCTATAAATATTATGTTTACTTGATTATACAATGAATTACTGATGATTGTACAAATATAAAAATATAAAAATTGTAATACATAAGTATAGAATGACAATATCAGACAGCTCAAAATCGATTATCGAATTCAAATTTAATACATTACAACGTTACGTTCGTGTATATACATTATTAATTACTCGAAATTGAATATATACGATTGGTAACCCCCTCCCTGGACCGCAAGTATCGTAACCCAATTTTGAATATTGAAGAAAGAGTTGTTAAACTGTGTTTACAAGGACGGATTACCTAATTAAAATTTTTGATCAGGTGACTAATCACTTTAAAGAAGTGGAAGTTATATTAAAAATGAAGTATTAACAAAATTATTATTATTTTTTTTACAATTTTGAAACCACTTCTTGACGAAAGTTTATTTATATACTTGTATTTTATATTTAATAAGTAGGTACTATTTTTTTTCCGTGTTCAATATTTCCTGTAACCAGAAAACTACTCACCTACAGATTACATCCACAATAATGAACAATTGAAACAATTTTTTCCCTGAAATTAACGGCACTGGTAGTATGATGTAAGTATACATTAATTATTATTTTTTCAAACACTTAAATGTATAGGGTACAAATACTAAATAATTATTGACCAAACCTCCAAGGTTAGTTTATTATTTATAATATTTTGATAGCATTTTAGCATGTCAATAAAATTTAAAAATAAATAAACAAACAATATTATAATACCTCCCTCGGAGGTCAGTATAATATAACAAAAAAAAGCTATTAATTAAATAATAAATAAATTAGTGGGGTTAGCCCGCGTTAGTATCAGTTCTATACTAATTTAATATATAAATAGTAGTTAATTTTACATAATTAATTAGGTCTTACATAATTAAATTCGAACCTTTGGACTAGTTATGGTCTGCAATTATAAAATATTTTATATATCTTTACGTGTCTAACATTAATTTATACACACCATGTCGGTGTTAACTTTTAAACTGAAAAAATTATTACACTCAGTATGCCCATAGTGATACTACTGACACAACATGGAGCACATAGTTGATATATTTTTTAAAAAGATGGGATGCAACGACGACCGCAGTTATGACACAATGTGTTTGGTAATTTTTACCTACTGTGAGTTAGCCGTCTCTCTGCTCTTTGCAATGTTGACTTACCCGTTGATCGCCAACTCGGAAGAAGATCTATCAGTTCGCCTCTACGGGCTACTATGCTTCCTTATCGAAAGTCATATTTTCATTTTTATAGCCATCCGGTTATATTATCAGTCACAATATCGCGATATGTACCAGCGTACGCTCAAAATAGGAATCCCTGAAAACTTTAGACAGAAAATCGCGATGATGATCAAACACTACTTTATCATGTCGAACGTTTTCGTAGCAGTTTCCTTGTTGTACACGATTTCAATGGATTGGGTGCAGATGGGCGATCCATTCACGTTTCCTTTCGTAGACGTTCTGCCGATAAAAACGACAAACTTGATTATTTACATGTGCAAATATATATTATACACTTTGCCCGTGTACATCGCACACTTAGAAACTTGTTTCTTAAATGTGACGTTTATGTATTCGACGGGTGTTGTAAAGAGATATTTTCAGATACTCGAAGAACAGGTCGAAGAAGCGATAGTAAACAAGGATGAGCAGAAATTAAAGATCGCCATCAATCGCCATCAAGAAGTGTTGAAGTGAGTTGTGTTTAATACTCGTATAATTGTTGAGGTACCTATATTATTTGATGATATGACATGTGACTTAAAGTTTCTGTCGGATAAAAAAAAATATTTGAAATAGATTAAACTGTCCTATTTATCCAAATTTAGCGATCTTATAATAATTATGGTAGGTAGTAGGTACCATAAATATATATCAGAAGTGTCTCATATTACTTATTAGCACATATTTGTATACATACCTACTCGTTTTTAGTAATGACTTTTGAATTTATCAATAGTAACTTGTAATAACTATAACCTACAATAATCATACAAATAATATCGCCCATATACACAATAGCGTAAAATTGGGAGAAACTAAAACAACAAAAAAAAGCTTATAATAACTAAAATTAACCTTATTATTTACTATATTTTTAGATTTTTCGATGATATGAAGACGGCATATGAAAAACCAATATTATTTACTATAGAATTCTGTGGATTATATGTTGGTTTGACTAGTTATTTCAGTAGTTTAGTCATACAGGTGTGTGGTAGTCATATATTTAATTAATTTAATTAATAGTTTAAAAAATATTTTATAAATAAAAAATTTAAGATATTTCGAAACAATGCTACCCTATGCATTTGAAGTGCAAGTATTAACTTTCTATTCAATCCTTAAACCAAAAATAAAATTAATATTCTAAAAATAAATAAATAAAATAATTTTTAAGTCTTGTAAGAATATAATACTATATTATTAATTATACTTATATTATGTTTAGGGTTATATTCACAAAATAATATTGGGATTATGTATAGTTAGTAGTGTGGCGAGCCTCTTAACAATCATAATTTATTGCATTAATGCAAGTAATATGTATGATTTAGTAAGTATTTATATGTGTATTACCTATGTATATAGTTATTTTATTTACTGCATAATATTTCATAAGGTAAACACTTGATTTCTCGAAAACTAATAATGTTTTTGGAAACATTTTTCCTAAATTTCATCTTTATTATTTTTATTAAGGGGATTCGATACCGCGATTTTCTGTTTTTGTCAAATGCACGCGCAACATACGATTTAGACGGATCCTTTGCTAATCATACCAATTGATCTAATGAGGTGATAAGAATTCTGAAAACAGATTTGAATTTGTCGTCAAGTCTATTTGGAATCGACTTTCTCACATTTTTGATATTTTCCTCCAAATTTCTAAAAAAATTATGTTAAAAAAGAGTAATTAAAAATTGCCGTATTTCAATTTTTGGAGAAGTTAAAATCAAAAAGTCAAAAATCTGAGAAAGTCAATTTCAAGAAGACTCAATGACAAATTCAAATCTGTTTTTAGAATTCTTATCGCTTCATTGGATCAATTGGTGTGATTGGCAAAAGAACCATCTGAAATTCTATGTCACGCGTGCGTTAGACAAAAACAGAACATTACGGTATCGAATGCCTTTAATATAAAAGTATGACGATAAAATTTGGTAAAAAATATTGTTTTACGATGACTTCAAATTATGTATAAAACAAATTTTTCCAAGGACCATTATAAGCACGTTATATTACACACATAATTTTTCATATAACGATTGTTTGCCGTGTATATAGGTATAGTTATATATACTTACCAATATATACATAATTATTTTAACTTTTCAGCACGATGGTATATTGAACGCACTTTTTGAACATCGTTCATGTTTTTCTCGAAACAATTCATTTAAAGGTCTTGTTTCAATAATGATGATAAGAGCCACAATACCATTAGAATTTAAAGTTTGTTCCGTTTTCACCATAAACTTAAATCTACTTATAAAAGTAAGCAGTGTAATTATTTATCTATTTTAAAAATTATAATCAACGTTTAATTAATATAATAAGTGGTTCCAAAGTTTGTTTGGAATACTTAAAATTTCCCATTTGTTGTTTTTCAGAAAACATAAATTGTAATAGGTATACGTACATTTGTATTTATTTCAGATTCTAAAATGTGTGTATACGGTATTTAATGTATTATTAACTTCAATCAATCGCAAATTTAAAGAAACTGCAACATGAAAACAAATTATACTTACAGATTAAGTGATTTTTAGTGATTATAACGATAACAACTTTTTTATTTATAGTTCTGAAATATTTTTTTAACCAAATTTTATTTTCATCCATCTATTTCAAATCTTAAAGTGTCTTCACTTATGCTGTGTTTACATCTTGTCACTACTCACTACCATCATTCAACAAAATGTCACAATCCAAACGGCTGTTTGTTTTTCACATATCAAATTATAAATAAGGTAGAAAAATGTTTTGAATGACTGTATTATATTCATTCTATTTCTACACAAGTAAATATAGGTACGCAATCGTGTTATAATTAATACTTAAAATCAGACTACACCTTGGAGTACACCCAGACACCCAGTGATCTACTAAATTCACTTTTGTATAAAATTGTTTATGTTTATATTTTAATATTTATCTGCTTTTCCAATTGTCTATTATCAAATGCATAAATTATTATTAGTAATATCTTAAACAAATAATTAGAAATTTACTAACAAATAAGACGTAAAATAATAATAACTAGCTGAATTACCCGTCGCTGCCGTGTTACAGTAAAAAAAAAATAGGATAGTAGAATATTTTTATTTATTTATATTATATAAATTATATATAAATAAATACCTATATCAATACTTAGTTATAACTTATAATAATGCTCTAATGAAAATTTCTAAGAATATGTATATTAATAATAGATATAGAATTCGAAGTTTAAAGAATAACAATGCTCGCATTTAAACGATAAATTACCCAAATCATAGGAAGTAACCGGCGCAACCCATTTGCGCCCGAACCCATTTATCGTAGCCCATTTGCGCCCCAAATCATAGCCCACATGCGCCCGATTCAGATTAGGTGAAAACCGTGTAACGTTGCCATTTATTAAGTATTTTGGCGTAATGGTGTGTAATTATAAAATCTAAAATAATATTTGATGGTTTCCCAAGCTAATCGAAACCAATATTAATTATTATTTAAATAATATTATTTTAATATTATTATAATTTAATTATTTTTTGCATTATTAACATTCTTATTATTGACTAATATATTATATTATTAATTTTAATTATTTTTGACGTAGGATTTTATATTTTTAAACAATCTTAAACAACATCTAACAACTAATATGAATTATTTATTTTGGTTCTATATACATTTATTTTATGCATTTTTAATAATATTTAAAATTTATATATATATATGTATATTATTGTAATTGTATTTATTAATTATTTTGATTTTACGTAAAAATATTTCTATTTGAAATTTATAATTTAATGCAATATAAATAATATTTATATAGGTACCTATACATATAACATGCATACTAGGTATGTAGTATTTAACATTATTTTTAAAATTATTACTTTTTATTAATTTTGATTTTACGTAGGATTTTTAAATTTAAAAAAAACAACGGCAACGTTGCATGCAAAATGGGCGCATTTGGGCTATAAATCGGGGTGTTAAGTTTTTTATTTTGGGCGCAAATGTCCATAACCCTCGGGGCGCAAATGGGCTGCTCTTGGGCGCAAATGGGCTACAGCTGAAGTAACATGAGATATATTACAAGATAAAGCGCATTTATAACCTAAATTAAATGCAATCTGATTTTGATTTAAATAATTGTTCTCATTGCGTTTTTTTCTTTCACGTCTCCCAGCTAAAGAATGAGTATTACGCTTCCTTTTAGCGTTTGCATTTATTTTTTTTTGTTAGAATAAATTCATTTTTAATATTTGTATTATTACCAAAAACTAAAACACAATAATATCCTGCGTCACAGGGGCAGAAAAAAGTAAATTACACATTGTAACACCTGAACCATAATCAACAAATTCAGTAAGATCGTTAGATCTATACACACGAAATGTATAATCTGGATGACTGGATAAAGATGACTAATGCTTTCAAGTTCAACGTGACCAGCATATTCGCCATCAGTGCTCATTAAATTTTCGTAATCGTTATAATTATAAATAGGTAATCTATACAAAGGATCACCAATGATGAATTCTTTGTACATTTCCCAATTATTTATTACGAAATTTTATTTATACCGAATATTGCAAATGCTACGGAACGAAATAAACAATGTCCATCGCCTATATGGGAATTAATTGATATTCCATTTTGTGAATAATAAAATTAATAGTTAAATATAAATATAGTTACATATTATAATATGTAAATAAATAATAATATATATTATATTATTAAAACGTGAGGCGATTTCTTATGACAGTTATATCTGAAGTTTTACCGGACAGATTTTTGACGGAATCGAAAATTCAAAATAACGATAACGCAGTAGCATATTATATAGGAGTAGTGGGAAGGGGATAGTAGTACTTACACCATACAGTCGTCGCCACTACCGACGATGACGCAACAGTACTGCAGTAGCCACTAAAGTAGTGGGGGTTCTAAAGATGTGTGTGTGTGTGTGTGTGTGTGTGTGTGTGTGTACACGGCAAGCAACGCGCATCGCTATGTAACATACGGCAAACTTTATGCTTCTAATATCTATTTAAATAATTATTTTTTTGGACTTTTCTCTTTTGATGGCTCATCTACACACCGAGTACTTTCGTTTAAAAAAAAATCGTGAAAATCGACCCAGTAGAACTTCAGATATAACTGTCACAAGAAATCGCCTCACGTTTTGATAATATATAAAGATAAAGATAATAATAATAATAATACGGCATTGTGGAAAGGCTATTTAAATACGCCACTATCGTTAATAGATTTTCCTGATAAAAGTATAGTGTTAATTAATCTATCAGTTTGATATTAGTGAAGGAGTATAAGGTTACTAATTTATGGTATAATTAATATTTATCTACAATTGAATACAGTTTTAAATTACTGCTAATAATGAAATAAATATAATAGATTTGTATTTTGAATAGGTGCCAACATTTTCAATTACCTACAATTTATAATAAAATAACTGTTTTTCGTTAAAATATATATGAAATAATACAAACACATAATATCTTTAAAACCATAACATATTTGATATTCGTTATAACGTACAACTCGTACAAGTAGTAAAATAATATGGGTATTAACTATTAAATAGATAGTATAGTAATAACTGGATTCTGTAATTATATACCTTTTCTACTGTTTCGGTGATTGCAAATTGAATTACATTAGCATTATACTTTAGACTACTATTACTATAAATGATTATTGACATATGTAGAATGTAAATAAAGATAACCGGTAAGTCACAATTATAAAATTATTACGCAAATATGAATAAATATTTGTTTAACATGTTTTTTTGAGTCAGTAAGAGCTTTTAACATAAAAATCTTTTAAACTAAAAATAAATATCTCAAACACTATAGTTATTTAACAAATTAAATTTTATAAATTATTGTCAGATAAATTATTTTATTTAAATAAATTAAAATAAATATTTTAAAACAAAATAATATAAAATCATAGTTTTTGTTAATTTTAATTTTCTAAAACCTACCTAAAACGTATAAATCGAACCATTGTAATTTACATATTATTGCATCGCGTCCCACTTTATGGTTTTTATTTTCAGTTTTGAAATTGTAAATGATCATAAAACTTTAATACCTAATAGTAATTATTAGTTAGTATTAAGATGAATAAATTTTCTTTTAAATTCAAATCAATAGAGTTTATCTGTATTATAATAAGTATTAGCTATACGTGATTATTGATTATTATTTTTACTAAATTTTTCTATACAAGTAAGAATACCTTTGTACAAAATACAAATCAATTTTTATTTTTTACCAAATTTTATCCTTATCTAGATATATTTTTAGTCGTCTAAGTTTAATACTAGTACCTATTATGATATTATCTAAATCGTATTTAATAAACCTTTTTAATTTGCTTATACGTTGTCGTTGTACATGATATACTAAAGATATACATTAATTTTATTGTAAATAAATTGTAAATATTATGTTCAAACTTACTCAAAGCCATGGTATCATACTGAAATGTGTTTTGACAAATTTGTAACTTTGTGGCGTTCATATTATTACATTTTTATTTTCATAACCAACTAGATGCCTCTATAATATTTCTATTATTTCTCTCTTTATGTATAATTAATATAATGAGAATAATGATCGATCTCCAATCTAGTTTAGGGTTTTATTTCTTCTTACTAAAACGTCTCTATAAGATAGGTAATAAGTATGTATAATTCACATTAACGACAACAAGATTTAAGAAAAAGTAACATAGCATATATAGTAAGGTACCTATACTATCTACTGACAAACATACATATTACTTGAACCGCAAATAGAATAACTTAAAAAAAAAATTTAACGTCAAACTGCTTAAATGGTATAAATATGGCACACCTCGGATACTTTCAGCAGCAGAATCAAGCTATAATTTATAGATATATTATAGAATCTCTACTATCCAACAGCCTTATATAGAGCAACACCACCGGGATGAAGGTCGTCCAAAGACCTAATGATATATACTACTTTTTTTCGTTCATGCGTTTATTCTATTCTGCGAATTATATACGTATACTCACCTCGACCTGCTTTTCGTCACCGGCCGGTTCCAGCCACAGCACTCGCATAAATTACGATATCAATATTTTATCGCCGATTATCGTCGTTTGGATGTTCAACACGGTGCGCAGTTCTCCAACTACCGACGCTACGTGTCGCGCACATCAACAGTCGATATAATAGTAAAAAATATACCTAGTCGAATTGTGTCCGGCCGCCCAGCAACCGCTCATGTACTTATGGTGTATGAAATGCGAGCTCGTGGGCTTAACCTCCGAATTAAAAACACATAACTAAGTTTACGATAATAATATTATTTTCTCCAATTTTAATCGTTGAGTTAATAACTTCTGTGTCTTATAACACACTACTACAGTGATCGACGGCAAAATTCAAAAACGACCGCTACCGCATAATTACTGTTCAAAATTCATCAGAAATAGGACATAAATAGGTAGGTAGTATACCTCCGATCGACTAAGTATATTATTATTTATTAAAACAAATATTACATTTATTGTAAATTCTATAATGGTAAAGGAATTATATTAGAAAATAAAAGAGTAAGAATCTGTAATAAAATTACTTTTTAGTTACTAGTAAAATACTAGAAACAATATGCTTCCGTCGACTCAAGCGTGAACTTCCCCATGATGTTATGGTTTAACAACAATATTAAAATAAAAATGTATGTATTATTATCTATATTATATCCTATTCTGTGTATCATTTATTCTACATATCTATGTACATTTTTGTAATTAATTAATTTTATATTACATTCAATTGTTAAATTGCTAAAAAAAACTAATCAGTAAGTAAGATGATTTTGTCAGAAAAAAAAACTTAGAAAGAAATACATACTAATTACTAAAAATAAATATACGTTGCATTTGTTAATAACAAATAATACATTAAGTATTGTAACTTAAATTTTAATAAAAAAAATTACACTAACACAAAAAGTATTTAATTTTGGGATAAACGCCTACAAAAAATGTGGCAAAAATAGTTCATTATTTTAATTTTAACATACAAATTTACTATGAAATATCTCATACATAACATATGATACAGGTAGTAATTCTATTATTTTAATAATGACGACATTAAAGCGTATAATTACTAAACAGTAACTTAAATTTGGTTAGGTACTATTCAACACTATGAATGTTAAAATGTATTATATTATCTATTAATAATTGTATTAATACAATTTTATAAAAATTTAACAAAAAATCCATTTTTTAATAAATTTTCATTTGATAAGTATACTAACCACTTATCAATACTTGTATTTAAATAATTAACAGTTAATAAATATATTCTTTGGTATCCCTTTAATATTTTAATTCCAAGGAACTTATTATAATTTTAGCATGATATAGTTATCATAAAATACAAGGGTATATTCGAATACGAATTATATATTATATATTAAATATATTATTTTTACACGTTAAAATTGTACTTAATAAACTCCCAAGTTATTTATACGAACAATAAAATAAAATACAAAATGCATAGTTATTAAATAATACTTTTTCTTTTACATCTGTTTTTAAATGTAGTTACTTGTTATATCTTAGTTGTTTGTCTATAGGTACTGCGAGTAGAAAATGCTCGTTAGTGAAAGATTAAAAATTGTGATTGTATAGTATATATTTATATTATAATGATATACTCATATACACTATACCTATATATATACTAGGACCAAAAATAATTTACTAAAAAGATTTCCGTTATACTTCAATAAATCTATAATTAAGATTTTAGTGTATTCGTAAAAAAATAGCCATAAAGATTCATTATTGAAAAAAAAATATATATACTATTCATTCTTTCAACTATAGTAAATCCAATTATCAAAAACGATATAAAAGATTGGGTTGATGGTAGTTATATTCTATATTCCGCTTTTATATTATTTATACTAATTGGATGCAAGTTGATTACGAAAATAAAAATTCGAATAAATCTATTTCGAATATTAGGATACATATCGAAATAGCGAAATTAATTTAATTTAATGAGTTGGTAAAAATTCGACAATTTTACACGATATATAAGTGATAGGTATGTTAAGCAATTTTGACAACGCTAGACTACAACATTATATTACTCGATACCTATAACTACAGTAAGTACCTACCTACCAACCAACCTACAACTGATTATTGACCCGATTCTATATATTATGATCTATACACAATATGCACATACAAATTATACTTCAGATAATTATTATACATCAGTGTCATAGTATTCGATATTTCTAAAAAGTGGGTTTATCATTAAGTATGGAACATTCGTTTTCGTCATCGCACACACACAGTGTCGTGTCAGAAGTTTGCATGGCATAACAATAATAATAATAATACATATTACAAAAACGCGCGCTTAACACAATATTTACAGTCGTAAAAAATAAAAACCTGTTTTCATTGATACAAGTAAATTTGTACACATAACCCTGCATGTTTATCAATATATAATATATTATAATAACGAAATTAATTCAATAGTAAAATTGTACACTATTCTCTGCTGCAATTAATAATTATAATATGCAGTAACCTAGGGTCAGCAATAATTGTAGCCCACTAAATAATAAAGATACACTATAGTAAAATTATAATACAGTCCATGCAGGTAAACGCGTGTTTACGACATTTTATCCAATTAACAGGTATGGCAACATTTTATGATTTTAAATATATTCATCTGTGTATAATATACAATGAAAATTTAATTAAAAAGAAATAATATTTTTTTACTTAAAATACTTATTTTGTATACAAGTATACAGTAGTTAAATATAATTATATGTATAATATTACTAAATTAAATTAAATAAAAAAATACATTTAAATTACATAAAATATGTAAATTATTATTTGTTTTTTTTTTTGTCGAAGAACTCTTTCTGATATCCTATTGAACAAAGTTTATACCATCATGACTATAAAAATTATCTCACTTGATTGACAAGTGCGTACAGCGTAGGTACTTTATATAATAAATGTAACAATATAATATGTTTTTAAATTTTCTATAGAAAAATAACACAAAATTAATTCGTTAAATAGAATTTTTGAAATTTATTAGAAACGTTTTTGAATAAAAATGTAATGGTCCCATAAAATATTTCATTATTTTAGGAGTTACATTAAATAGAAGTTTGTTAAATAAAGGTTCCACTATTATATTATAATATATTAGATATAATATTATAGTAGGTAACGCAACAGATGCACTTCTATATTATGCAACTATCCGGATGACAATAGCCGCATGCTGCGTCAAAAAATATACCTACCTTTATATTATTACTTTTTATTTTCAACTTACCACGTCTACTTACGTTTTTGGGCCAAGGTTTTAGAATTTGAATACGAATATAATTTCCCGAATGTAAAATTGTCGCAATCGTCATAGTAGTCTAAAATAAACATAATTAATTAATTTTTTTTTTGTAAAAAAAACTGAATGGAATAATCACATGTGATATTTTTCAAATAAATATTTATCGTATCACCTACTGTAATGCAATTTAATACTGACATTTTATGATTTTTTAAACAATATTCAAGTTTATATCCAGTTAGGGGCCTTTCGTTGAAGCACAACTGAAAACAAAATTGCCTTGTATATAGTACTCCATTCGATTTCAAAATTATAAAAAAAAATTATATAGGTATTCAATGATAGTTTATGTAGAAACTGAACTAAGTTTAACGCTCATCTTATTAAACGACAATAACCCATTTCACTTACCTTGGTATGAGCCATTTTTTTATTAGAAAGCATTAAGCAACAATAAATATATTTTAAGCAGAACTTGGTTTACTATAATATATACTGTGTGCAATAGATAAATATGTATTCCACAGTAAAATAGGTAACTGAAAAAAATAGCAATTTTTATCAGAAACAATATAATTGGAACAATCGTAAATTATATATTCAGCACGATTGTATCCATTAAAATAATTTTAAGATGTGTATAGGTACATGCAGTCCCATAGTCAGAGGAAAGAGGCCACTGGAGTCACGTGTCCACCCCCTCTTTCGAAATGTTTTTTTCTGATTGGCTGTAGTATATTTTACAGATATTTTTATAGTTCAAGGTATATCTATGATAATGATAAATTATTTGTAATTTGTATTCATAAAATATGTCAAATAGTAATGATAAGCACGGATTTAAATAATAAATACAAGTAGATCTCATTTTTGTAATGAACACAATAATTAATTATAGTTTGATTATTATGTAGGTTTAATGTTTGTCATTTAAATTGTTTAGCTGTTTCATCATAATCTCCTTTATTTTTGACCATTGCATTTGTGTAAGGTCAACTATATAGATTCTTTTATATTCGTATTATATATTTGATAAAAGTTAAGAGTTATGATCTTGAATACTTGTTAGTAAATATATTAATAATAATCGAGCAAAAAATTAAATGTAGTGTTTACAGCATACATTAATATACTTAATTAATACGTTAATCTATTATGGCTTACAAGTTACAATAATATATTGTAATGGTAATGTATGGGTATCATAGTTGCTGTTAACATAATTAGTTGTAGTCATAAAAAAAGTAGATGTGTATAAAACACTTTATAAACAAAAAGGCTATAAAGTAATAAGTGATAAATAGGTATTCTAGCATTATAAAAATTTGGAAAAAATGAATTAAGAGCTCTTGGAAAAAAAATAATAATTCCTGGCTACGAGACTGTGTGCATATAATAATTAACATAATAAAAGGCGCACGTGTACATTGTATTATTATTTATAATGTGTATTGTATAATAAATAATAATATGTTTATAGAGCAAAATTTGATTTGTCACGATAGTATGATAAAATTAAAAATATTTGTAAGTATCCCTACAAATTAACAAAAACTGTAGTTATAATTTATTCATAAATATTTACAATTTTTAATTTACAATAAAAAAAGAGTATTAAAAAAAATTAGGAGCACTCTTAAGTATCATGGCACTTATCACAATGTATAATACGTAATTAAATTTTAAATGCTATCATAAAAATGAATGATAAGTTAAAAGTTTTTAAATCTTGTATCAAAAAAAATAATTTTTATTTGATGAATGTGTTATAGAATTAATTTAGCTAAAAACATCAAATCTTCAAAATTAAAATTATACATTTTAATTAAATTAATACAAAAATATTATTTTTAATTATAAAATTCGTAAAATTATTATGTTATTTGTTATTCACGAATTTAACAAATATAAACAGAAGAAACAATATTTGATTGTAACATCTTAATTATTATCATTAACTTTTTATTTCTATATTTGATTTTTAATACTAAAACTTATAATCACCTACTTGCATTATTTTTAAAACGTACATCTTTAAAATAAGTATTGAATCCCAAATTCTTTATTCCTACAGGGCCAGATTTAGGGGAGGGCTGAGTGAGCTGCAGCCCAGGGGCCCCCACAATTTTACGATACTTAAATTAGGATACATGAAAAATATTATGATGATATTACTGATACTAATTATACTCGATTTGGTTGTTTTTATAATTATTTATTATTAAATAAGTAGTTATAATTGTTACTACTACTAAATATGATAATAAATGTTATTTAATAAGTAAAAAAAATATATTTCCTTGTTTATGTATAAAGGGCCCCCATAATGTATTCCGCCCAGGGGCCACCACATACCTAAATCCGCCCCTGTATTCCTAAATCATATTTTAACCTGAATTTCTGAGTTTTTCAATATTTTTTAGAAAGCTATACTTGGAAATGTCTAAATTGAATTCCTTATAGCAAAAAATCTTTACTTAAGGCTCTATCCTATAGAAGTGATCTTTATGGAACCTTTGTAATTTTTATTTTTTAAAAAAAATAAATAAATGTGTGTAAATTGTAGCTCTATAAAACTATAAAAAAAGACATATAAAATAATATAAGAAAACATTACAAATCCACCAATTATGTTTCGTTTTGACCCTTTTTACAGTTGTGCGTGTTCATTTATAATAATATTACAGGTATACATCGTTAAATATATTATTCTATGGATCTGTGTAGGAATACGAAATTCTTCACACACTTGGTATGAAAACGTGTATACGTATACCATACAGCCATACAGGATATATATAAATATAGGTAGCACATGCTATTAACTGTAAATCAGGACTACTAAATAATACAATAAATTTTAAAACTTTCTGTTTATGTACAGAATATAAAAACATGCATGTTTTGCATTGACACGTTGAAATGAGATAGCGATCAATGCATTTCCTTTAATTATATAATTATATTATCTAAACTATCTAACCTATTTTGAAAATATTTAATTTAGAAATCCTTTTTAATGAATAATAGAAAGTCAGACATGGTAAATGTTAGAATCGTTAGAACTGTACAATTTATATATATTATATATATATATCTATTATATCATCTGCATTTTGCAAAAGTACGTCCTAAGTCTTAACCAAAATACAAACTATACATTTATCAAATTAAGCTGTCAGAAAATGCTTGACTATAAGAATATTTTGCTTATTTATTTTATACAGTATTTTATTTATCTGTCTTATCAAGGAGCAATAGGTGTACATTTTAAGATTAAGATATTTAAATAGTTCATATGGGCATATATTTTGTTATATCTACCTAATAATCCAATGAAATCGAATGGAAAAGTGTCAGTATATATGAAAATGTAACAATGTAACATACGTAATCCAAAATTATTTTTCTGTTGAACAAATTATTGTTTATTTTTTATTATAAATTATTTAACTTCTAATTGATTTTTATTAGTCTTCTACCAAATTTACTTGAAATATTTTAAAGAAGCGTTACTCTATTTTTATAAATTCCATTTATTTTCTACATTTCGTTATTTTAACAAAATATTATGACTAAATCATAACATTTTATTTTTTATAACGTATTTATATGTTAATATAACATTAATATATTATGATAAATTGATAAATATTTACCTCATATTCTCATAAATTAAAAATTATTTTACATAATACATGATAAAACACAATATGTCACTCCTATAATGTGAATATAAATAGAAAATATTGTAAGTGCCCACCCCAACATCTTAAAAATGCATAAATACAAAAAGGTAATAAATGTATATTTTTAACGAAAAAAGATGTAATTTTACAAACCCATGGTAATTATAAAAAATTTTTTCTGAAAAATGTCATTATTAATGAATTTAAAGCATAAGCGGGTATGATTATAAATTATTATACATATTAACATACGACAAAATATAAAATCAAACGTGAATAACGTACGTCAGTAATGGGCAACATGATTTAGAAAGTCATATGTTTCAACGTGTCAATACTGTCAATGTACAATATTTTAATTCACTATAATAGGTATATATATTTTTATTTTTCATTACGAAACATATAGGTAACTAAGTAGTAATAGTAAGCATAGAAGGTAAATTTAAACCGTAAACTTCTTCGATCTACAATAACGAGAAAAGCACAACACACGACGTTATATTATAGTATTATACAGCAATAATTGTACCTATCCTCTGTTTTTAGATTCCAACGTACGACATCGCATTAGGTACATCATGTTTCCAGCGGCCGTCATAATCGTAGCGTGTTGTACGGCAGTAGTACTACTCATTTACAACTATACGACATCCACGTACAAATATTGGAAAACGAAGTCGGTGACGTTTGCCACACCCGTACCACTATTCGGTAACATAAAAGACCAAGTGACGCTAAAAATGACCCAGGGCGAGTGCTTGAAAAATATTTACAAGTATGTATAATGTATAATGCACAACTGTATAAAACAAGCACGATTCTCGGCATCTATCGCTGAATTTTCTCTATCCGAGAAAATCAGTATTGAAGGCTGCTGATGAATAACTACAGATTCTATATTAAATAATTATGATTATAATTCTGTTTATAAACAGACTACAGAGATCTTTCAGTGTTTATCTCCATCAATAACTTCTATACGGAAAATCCAACACAATTTTCTTAAATTACTTTTTAAATTTTAATATATACCTACTATTAGCTAATGGAATAGTACCTACCATATTTAAAAAACATATATGCTTAACGAGAAATTAATAATTAGACATTTGATTTTCTGTATTTCAAATTTTTAAATAACATTGACATTTAATGTTTATCTTAATTATACAAAAAAAAAACTATTAATGTTATAATAGCATTCCATCAAAAATACAGTGAATGTACCTTCGATATTCTGCAATAGTTTCAAAAAATAATATTAATTGGGAGGGAATAGGGATAAACATAATAGATTGTATAACAAGAAAATCTATAAATATTATACCATATTACTTAATAGTTAACAGTTATACTAATACTACATTTTATTGATATACAATATACTTGATATACAATACCTGTGTAGTGTATGCCTATAAGGCTACAACTTTGTCTACATTATTTTATGTCTTGTTACACAGTGATTTTCCTCATGAAAAGTTTGTGGGCATGTACCAGTTACAAACTCCAACGTTATTGCTCCGCGACCCAGAAATCATTCGGTTGTTTCTGGTTAAGAGCTTCGCACACTTCACGGACAGAGGATTCTTGTACGACGGTCACAGGGAACCGTTGACCAAACATCTAGTTAATTTAGAGGGTGACACGTGGAAGATTCTTCGACAAAAGCTCACACCTACATTCAGCTCCGGTAAAATCAAAAGTATGTTAGGACTGTTACAAGGCTGCGGAGCGCAACTCATTGAATACATGGAAGTAAGTAATAATTGTGATTGTAGTGTGATGTTCTTAACCATCAATATTACTTTTTTTTTTTAAATAGCAGTCATTTTTTCTTCCCAATATTTTTATTTTGAGATTTCACAAGTAATTTAATTATTATTGCAATACGTTTAGTAATAATATTATTAGAATTGTATATAAGCTATTAAAACGATATTTAGTGCTGAGTACACGTAAGATTTTTATATAAACTTATTTACTGTAATAAGGCCGTAGCCAGTAAAATATATATTTATTTATTTTTTGTGGGTGGGGGTGGGAGGATAGAGTATAAATATGTTATATTATATAATAAAATATAAAATCTTATTTCAAGAAAAAATTTGGGGGGACTCTGAACCCTAAAACCTTCCCCCTCGCTACGGCCGTTCTGAAATATATAATAACAATAAGACCGCCTTCTAACACTCACATTTCATAATAAACCAATCCATAATATATAATAAATTATATCATGTATAATCCACGCATAACACCAAGTAATAAATAATATTATAAAGCTCTACATTACATTTCATGGTTCATTTGCAGGCAACCATCGATTCTGGAAAGACGGAATTCGAAATTCGTGACCTAACGGCCAAGTTCACTACAGACGTAATTGGTACGTGCGCGTTTGGACTAGAATGCAATTCACTGAATGACTCACAATCCGAATTCAGAAGGATGGGATGTGCGGTGCTCAATTCTTCGGCGTCTTTAGCGTTGGCAAAAATAGTCCGAATATTCTTCCCAAAAATGTTCAAGGTGTTGAAACTCCGTACATTCCCGGCCGAAGTGCAACAGTTCTTTATGGGAATCGTGAAACAGACAATCGACTTCCGGAATACCAACCAAGTGCGCCGAAACGACTTTATACAGTTGTTGCTTGAGATTAAAAATCAAAATAACCATCAAGAAAACACGATTAATTCAATTAAACTGACTGAAGAGTTGATCGCCGCTCAAGTAAATACCAACTTAATATTATATGTATAGAATAATATCCATTAAAAATCCACAATTATTATTCCTCGTGTAGTCGTGTATAAAGGGTTCACCTATATATAAAATTACTCTTCTGCCCTCAGCTCCTAATAAACTTAAAGATTTACATAACTATTTGAGTATAAGGATTAAGGAACCGCCATTTCATTGGTATCTTGAGGGATTTGATATTATCAATTTCAATAATATTTAAATAAAACAATAATCAAAACATATTTATTATTTGAATATTAATTCACGTACGTTGTCCCAGCCCCCCCATGAATTTTTTGTTTTTGGAGGGGAAGGAAGGTCGTGCGAATTTTCAAACTAGGCGTACGAATTCGTGCGAATTACGCGCTAAATATCTGTATAGTTGGTTAATAGATTTTCCTTTGGGGGGGGCTGGCACAACGTACGTTATTAATTCAAAGCATTTTAGATAGTCCTATATAATATTATTATTGGTACTTTTAATTTCACGTATTTTATTATATAAAAAAATGCATCAAGCATATTGATATAAATATTACCTTGTATTTCCCTCCCCCCACACCATTACCAAACTAAAAACAAGTGGGAACTGTTTATTCCAATACTACCACCAAAATACCTACTTCATATTCAATTTAATTAATATATTCTGTATTTATTTTACAACAATTTATGCTAGCAAAAAAATATTTTTTTCCTTTTTGTTCACAAGTATAATTTTTTTTTATATAAACATAAATAATAATATATATTATTATATTATTATCATTTATTTTGTATGTCATCTCTCATTCGTAAAATATTATTTACTTTACATAATTATCATTTTATAAGTATCTTTGTACAATTTTTTTAGTTGAGCCTATTTTTTATTAATTATCAACTGGCATTTACATTTTATTGATTATTACACAATCAGTAATATATATTTTTATGATAAAGATTTACAAGCTTAAAACATCAATTTTGGGGAATAGAGTGATTATATGAATATTAGATTCCTACCTATTTTATATTTAAATGTAAATTGTATCCAAAACAATTTCAATATCCTAAAAACTAAATCTCCGCTTACTTGTATGATAACACAGTGATATTATAGAAATACATTCATAAACTTATATTACAAAGGTATTCGTGTTCTTCTTGGCTGGTTTCGAGACGTCCTCCACGACACTGAGTTTTTGCTTGCACGAGATGGCCGTCAACCAAGATATACAAAACAGGGTATATGAAGAAATCAACGAAACAGCCGATAAGTATGGAATGCCATTCTCGTATGAAGCAATCTCTTCAATGAACTACTTAGAACAGTGTCTGAAAGGCAAGTAATCGCGTTTTATCCGACCATCGTTTTTACAAGCCACACGCACGTATATTGATAAATGCACGTTATAATATATACATATTATAATGAAACTATAATGTTAATAGTTAATACAATTCTAATAATTATAACACAATCAGGTAGACTAGACTCAGATGATTTATTTGACATTGTTTGTGAGAGTGAGAGATGAGTATTACCCAATAAAATTTTTTAATATTGTTTAAATTTTGAGTAAAAGCCCAAAGCCCCACTCAATATGGGACGATTCTAGGGCTCATTATTTCAAAATCTATTTATGTTTTTGAAAATATTATCTTTATATGATTTCTAGTTTAAATAAAACATTTTCTTTAAATATTTTTTTTTATCGTTATAATTTTTAAGATTTTTTTTTTTTAATTACAATATACATTTCATATTGAAACGAATATTTTTCGGGATATTTCGATACATAAAAGCCAAAATTCGAAAGATAATTAAGTTTGTGAGTTAAAAATATTTATGGTTAGGTTCGAGGGGAGTACTACTCTGCTAACCTAAACTTTTAATATATAAGTATACTTTTAACTCATAAACTACTCGTCCGGATATTGATTTGTATGTATCGAAATACTAAATTGAGAGTAGGTATTAATGTTCATGAATCGTTAGATGGAATAACCACCTAGTGGAATCTACTGATTACGCATTAGTTATTTTGAACAACTTTTTGGATTGATTTTTTTTTTACAAATTCACAATGTAAATATAAATATTGTGTTAAATTATGGACTATACTGTATTTCAAGAATTCCACAAGTTTCAGTTATTAAAGTTAATTATATTTTAGCAATTCATATGTATTCTCTAAATTTTTATTCATATAATATTAAAATGCATGAAGGAGTTATACATAAACATAAAACAAATCTAACCCTGCACCCGCAACAACAAAAAAACCATATGGGTATTATAAAATTATGCACAAGCATCTATAATACTAAAGACCACAAATTGTCAATTTTTGTGTAATTTTTTTTGCTTTTTTTGTTCATTTATCGGTCATTCCGCCATAAACACTATATCAACACCTCTCCAATGCACGTAATCCCGTTGACGCGACATGCACCCTTGGAATCTAACCATTAAACATCATTGAATACTTCAAAAATATACCTACTGCAGAAACGATGAGAAAATATCCACCAGTACAGACGTTGGTCCGGGTGTGCACCAAACAGTTCCGGGTTCCTGGCACAGAATTAGACCTGGACGTGGGCACAGCTGTGTTGATACCAGTGTACGCGATACATCATGACCCAAAGTACTATCCGGAACCGGACACGTTCGACCCGGATCGGTTTGCTAAAGACTGCAACGGTAGTGGTAGCGACCACGGGAGACCCGCTGGAGTTTTTCTACCGTTCGGCGATGGCCCGCGCATATGCATAGGTATACACTAATTTTTATTTTAAATTTAATGAGTTATTCAATCAAAACAAATCGAATGATTTTAATTCAAACAAAAATTTAATTTAAACATAGCATTATTCTAATATAATAGTATTCATTAATACTTCCCTAAATATATTAAGAAAACAACTTATGATAAAATTTGTATTTAATTTAAAAATCTTTATATGATTTTTTTAGTTATAAATAACACAAAATAGTTAAAATACATTTTCGAGATTTTAACAATCACAAACAAAAAATAATACGTCTATAAATAGCTTAAAAAGAGACAAAATATTTTAGAAATTACGCCATTTCTAAAAAATATTTATTGAAAATATCAAGTACCAATTAATACAGATTAGTAATTTTTTTTAAATTACGGCAAAATAACAAAATCGATTTATCAATAATAACTAATATTGCGTACCTAAACATACTGTTCTTCCTCAATTTTTTTAGCTTTTCCGAATCATTTTAACAAGTACTGAAATTTGAGAACATTTAATTTTTGACAGCTTAGCTACAAATTCACCGATTCACTGTACTTTTATGAACTATATACTTAGAAACTTTAAAACACAATATTAATAGATTCCTATTTCATGTGTGGTACGTCAGTAAAATCAGTGGATTACCGTCTACCGATCAAAATAAATAAATATGTTATATATTTATAAAATAACTTACATGTAACTGTAAGTCCAAATCCACTGCACCAAGATTAAAACACCAATTGTAATGATTGTATCTAATTTTTATCGACAGGTATGCGATTTGCCATGTTAGAAATGAAACTGGCGCTGGCCCAGTTCCTGCATAGCTACTTGGTGACTCTGAGCGACAAATCCTGTACACGTATCGAGTTCGAACCTGCTTCATTTCTGTCATGCCCGAAAGGTGGTATATGGTTGAACGTCAATAAACGTACACAGTGAGACCGCACAGCGTGCACCAATATTTTTATAATAGATAATGTCATTAGATTACGTGTAGCTTTAAATATATTATAATATCTATTCAAACGTTTATCTTTACTCTGTACAATTCCTATACATTAATGCACCTTGCTATACAGTATACATATATTTATTTTGATAAAAATATTTCGTTTTTTTTTTTTTTTTGCAATTTTTAGAGTTTGTAGGTTTGTTGCATGTTTATATGCTTATTTTTTTTTCTTTGATAAATATGATAAACTGATTAATTTTTATTGACACAACCGTATTCTTACAATTGCACCTCATTTTAGACCATTATAACATCCGCATTGCAATATTAATTCTGTATAGGTGTATATGATGGCCATCAAATAAAATTATATTTTCTTTTTTTTAAGTATTGTGTGTTACATTTTTCAACTGATACAGTACCTTACATGGTAATATCAAATATATGTTTAGGATATTTAGATTCTTTAATATTAGTGATATTATACGTTGAAACCCTGTTATATTTTAGATGAGTATAATAAAATGCATAATATTCAAGAACATTTTTTATCCATCCTGCGTAGTATGTATTACGGTACACCTATATTGGCACACGGCGAAATAAATAGGCAATACAGGTACACCACGATCATGAAATGGTCCCACCACCCATTCTTATTCCGTTCTGAGTAACTTAAAATTGTTATTAATTATTACATTTAACATTGTTAACATAAAAAAGAAGTACAGTAATGGTGTGAACAACCATCACAATATTTATATTACGCATGCCATTTGTTCTGTATTTTTCATGCTGTCTCACCACACTTAATAGCCAACTACTTTGGATTACTTCACTAAATGCATAATATTAAATATATAATAATCTTACTCCCAGAACAAAAACACGTGCTAACTACCAAAGAAATCTTGTTTCATCGGTGGAATAAATAAATTATAATAAATTTTACTCATTATTAATGATTTTAATATACGTAAAATAATTTACAACAATACACTGAGTAAAATTAATTTACCTGTTATAACTAGTAAATCGTGACTAATGTAACATAAAATTCACCTGCTTGGTATTGATTCATCACTGATACACCAAATTACCAGGAAAATACTAAGTTCTAAAGTTATGGTCAGATGATAGAATATACCCAATACATAAATTAATAGATGAAAAACTAGCAATATTACATATTTCATAACTTCCACCATCAATCAACAGGGATTTACTCAAAATTAAAAATATTCTTATTGTGCCCATGTCTCCATATTTATGATTTAAGTAACTCAATTGTTTTTCCTTAGTCTATTGTTCATGTCTTAGGATGTTAATAAATGCTGAGATATATGCAATTTGTACCTATAATTTTTTTATTGTTCAATATATCTCTGTAACATACTGTGAATCTTATAAAACAACAATTATGAAAATTTAAGTAAGATATTTTAGAATAAAATACTACTAATTCAGTATTATATTAATTAAAAACATATTTATATTATACCATTGTTTAACAATAAATTATGTGATTTAGACGACTTTATAGAATGATTATAGAATTTGTAAAAAAAAAAAAATTAATTAAGACTACAGCCACATTTAAACTCTCCCTTTTGAATAATTTAAAATAAGATCTTTATTAAGAATCGCTTACAATTTAAATTAAAATTACTAATGTCAATGTAAATAATAATTTCCTCTACTTATTCTAAGAAAGTTCTAAATAGAAAATATAATTATGACACAAGTCTCATTTTAATTGAAGTACAAAAATTAATTATTACGCAATGTAATGAATGTGCATTCAAAGACAATGGGAGTTAATGTTGTATCCTATCCTACAAATGAATGAATTATGGCAACTATTTTTTTTAAACTAAGTTAGGTATATTATATAAATGTCAATTCATATCTCATAAAATATAACAATTTTTTTAACCATTGTATAAATATGTAAATTTAATTATTACATTAAAATATGAGTAATCCAAAAAATCGGTTATTTTTTTACAAATTTAGTATATTACATACAATGACTCAATAATTGTTTACATATTCGTTTGTATGTAAGGTGTGACTTATATTGTATACTGTATCCAATATATACAACATCAGATTATTATTTCCAAAACAATGTATAAAATAATAAAAAAAAATATACCTGTTCAGTGGCATATTAAATGCTAAAAAAGTGACACTAAAAATGTGGAAAATATCAACCACACAATTATGCAGAATGTAAAACACCTGTATTATATAATTATTTTTATATATCATAACAAATTATAATTAAGTTTCAAGTTATTATTAATATACTAAAAAATAAAAATAAAAATTGGCCAATTTGTATACACTAACAAAAGTCCACTTATGACCACTTGATATATCTTGAAAATAATAAATAAATGATTACAATAATAAAAAAAAAAAAGATAAAAACAACCTGTGTTATAGATTATTCTGTTATTTTAACTATGTTTAACAATCTTTACACACAAAACTTTGCATAATTATATATTAAAACTAAATTATTTTTAATAAGTTTATATATTATATGTTTACATATATAATACAAATATCAATTTTTTTTTTTTATTATAAATTATGCAAAAGTTATATTTAGTGAACTAAATTTAAGATAATACTGAATTCTAAGTTGCTAAGGGAGAAAGAAAAATGAATGAAATAATAAAAATTAGTTGATAATAAAATATTTTTCAAATTGTAATATTTTATTTTTATTATTATTATTACTTTTTATTATTTTCTTTGACATACAACTATTTTTAGTATTATACAAGGTTCTGTACAAAATTGTTGTTGATTTATGTACAATTTGATTAGATACTTTAAATGTAATTATATGTACATGAACGAAAAATATAAATATGGTATTTAGGTAGCAAAATTTTCAGCCAACAGGCACACTGCATTCAAAATACTTGTATCAAAACAAAAATAATAATAATAAAATATGCAAAAATGTAATCCCTATACTTTTTATCTTAAATATGATTCTCAACACTAATAAGATATTTGAGCGCTTCGAACAAGTTGTTTGTTAAATATAGTTTACAAAAAACAAATAAATAATATGTGTCAAGTCCAATTTGTTTTTACTACATTTTGGATTAATTATAGAGAAAAAAAAACTACCAATATGTCAAGTCTAGAAAACAAATATTGATATAAGTAAAATAATAAAATTTCTGTCTTAACAAAAAAAAAACTATAACATTATTCCAAATTTGAAATTCATTCATAAAATGAATTATTTACATGGAAGGCACACATTTACTCTTATTTACACACATATACATACTCTAAATACATAGGATGAACAGACAAATAGAAGTTCTAAAAATAATTTCTCTCAGTATAATAAGTCATTAGTCATCGCAGTAATTAAGGTGCCAATGTTTGTTCGAATGCTGCCATTAGATCACTCTGGCGATTCATGTCAATCTGGTTCACCATCTAAATTAGAAAAATCTTATTTTACTCAACTTTATTAACATAATATACAAAACAATAACAAATAAATAGCATTAATATATTTTTATCCATTATATAAGATTGTAAAAAAAATAAAACAAGTAAACTAGGAATTTAAATTTGGGAATGAAATTTAGATAATAGGTTCAAAAACGTTAATTCCCATATATAACAAAATTCTTTTATTGTCAACAATGATTTATAAAGTAATTTTTTTTATTCAAAAAATAAGAAGTAATTTATTTTTAACTATCAAGACATAATAATTTTGAAACTCTCCCAATGTTACTGTTTTTCTTTTTTAACTGAGAAACCTAAATTACATGTCATCCTTTAATACAACCCTATTCAAAGAGTTAAGAGGACTTTATACCCGCATGAATTGTCTCTCTTACTAATGTAGATCATAGCAAATTTTAGTTCAGTAGAACCACATTTTGTGATGTTAGCTTTAATATTAGAGTAAATTTATCTATTATCAAATTTAAAGGTAAGAATACTATCTAGGGTATCTCATAGACTTTTATTGATACCATAATTTTTAAGCAAGTTATGGTTATGTAAAACATTAAAACTTTAAAATGCTCATAACTCGTTTAAAAATTAAAATACCAATTAACGCCTATAAGATGCTCTAGATAATATTCTTATCTTTAAATTTGATAATAGATAAATTTACTCAAATATTAAGATTAACATCTCGAAATGTATTCTGCTGAACGAAAATTTACTATGATCTACATTAATAAGACAGAGACAAAACATGCGTGTATAACGTCCTCTTAATCAAAATCATAATTTAGCCCAGTGATTCCCAACCTTTTTCATAAATTTAAAAAAAAATCTTTGATGCCCATTAATGACTAATGGCACACGTATATAATGTATATAATATTATTATATATTAAAAAAAACTTACAGCTTCTCGACGTCTCCTCTCTTGTTCCCGTAATCTCTGCCTTTCTCGTCCCTCAGCAGCACGGTCTTGACTGGGACTTGAACTATCATCTGTATTGCTAGAAGCTTTCACTTCATCCAAGCGAGATGATTGTTGCTCGGCAACAATTTTCCTAAATAATATAATTAAAAAATAAATAATTTTTTAATTACTTAATAAATAATACCAATTTACCTAGCTTTTTCAAGAGCTTCTTCTTCTTCTTTTTCTCTCCTTTTTTCATTTTCAATACGAATTCGTTCTTTTTCTGCTTGTTCTTTTTGATGACGTCTCATCTCTTGTTGTTCAATCAATGCACGTTGCTATAATATAATAATAAATAATAGTATTATAGACATTTAAAAAAGTATTTTATTTTTTCAATTTATTTTTCTAATACTTTTTTTGCATTTTCCTTTGCTTGCTTTTTAAACTGCTGAAAAGAATCAGCAGTAGATGGTTTTATTGAAGCTCCAGGTACTTGATTATTAGCTTCAGTAGCAGCTTGTTGAGCTAATGAACTCCAAACACTTGTAGCAGCATTAACAACTCTTTGATCAGATAGCTATTTTAAAAAAAAATGTTAACTATTATGATAATATTATTAAAATTGTAAAAAATAAATAAATAAAGACAAAAGAAGGGGTATTTAAGCTAGTTAAATATCTAATACGGTTGTCTAAATATCAATTAATCGATACATTAATACATTAATTTATTAATCAAAATATCATTGTTCTGGCAATTTTAAACAGCTAAAAATATAATTTTCTACTCGTATAATCATTTTAGAAGCATAATAAATTTGAATTTACTCTAAGATAATTATAAAATGTTTTTTTTTTTTTTTTTATGAATTTGCAGCAAATTTAGAATACAATTAAAATATTAAAATTTAAACATTGATTTTATCACTAATTTTATGATACTCTTTAATTAACTAAATGGAATAAAAAATGTAAAAGACATTTAGTAAGATGATATAAATATCTCCCAAATATCAATTTATAAACTTACTAATTAAATATTTAAAATTAAAAAAGCTTAACTAAGCAATAATAAACAAACTAAATAATATGAACCACAGTTATTACCCTATAAGGTGAATATATTATTCATTAGTAATAATGACCTTAAAATAATAAAATAATGTGAATTACATGCAAAAAAAAACCAAAAACCAAAAATCACAAAAATTATTAGTAATATAATACTTTCATAAGCAAACTTGAAATAAATTCAAAGCATAAAAAAAGCAAAAACTAATGCATACAAATATACACAATACAGTTTTAATCTATTTTGAAAAATGTGTGCATGCCTACTTTACTACAAAACAAAATTATTTCTATCAAATTAAATAAATAAGTTAGGATTTTCAAAAATAGTTCAGTAAGCAAAAAATGTGATAATTACATCTGCTGTGTCATAAGAAGGCCCAATATTAGGATCCCATGGGACAGGGAAAGAATGTAGATGGTGGTGGTGACGTAATGGTCCCATAAATGACGCTGGAACCTGAGGGGAGGAATCTAAATTGAACTGTGGAAATACCTGAACCCCAAAATAGTGTTAAGGTTAATAATGTGTTATTTATATGTTATGTATTCAGATTATTTCTACAAATTTACTGTCATTAACATTTAATCATTTACGTCTTTAATATTTTACCATCACCTTTGTGTTATTTAAAGTAGCACAAAAATAAGTTATGTAATAAAATTGATAAGTTTTAATAAATAAAACAAATTGATAACTAACTATTATTAATATGAATATATAGTAAATGATTATATTTTTTTTACAACAGTAAACCAAAATATCCTGAATACATACATGCCATATTCCAAATACATAAAAAAAACAATTTTACACTGTATAGTAATATAAATACTCATACTTAAACAATATTAAATTTTCAAAAACAAAAACTTTATTGTTATTAGTTTAAAATTAAAATTTATCATTTAGTCATAAGTATATAAAAATACATGAATTATATCTTTAAAACACATTTCATTATTTATTTAGCAAACCAATACTTAGTTTGTTTTATTTTATCTAAGTGCACAAGTGATATTATTTTTGTTAAAAAGCATATATTTGAAAATTACCTGATTTGTATTTTGAATAATTGGAGCAATTGGTGTTGGACGAGGTTTACTTTCTATTGGGGGTTGTACCATCAATGGTGGTGTGGCTGAATGATGAACAGCTGCTACAGAATTCATGACTGGTGCTATATCGACATGCGGAACTGAAAGTCCTAAGAAATATACAATTAAGAAAAATTATCCTTCATGAAACAATATTATATTATTATTAAATTTTCATATAATTAAACAAATATAGATAAAATTATCCATTTGTTAAACTAGTGAAATATAAGATATTGAATCATATATTTCATAAACATTAAATAATTTAAATTGACTTATCGTTAACAAATTAATATTACCATCATTAACAAGAGAGTTGTGCATGTTAGATGTGGGTACAACTGTATGTGCAGCCTGTTTGTCAGGGACACGTAATGAATTATTATTGGTAGGCTGACTGCTAGGAGGAGTAAGAGGATCAAACACTGATGCAATTGATGAGAGTACTGTATTTTCATTAGGTATCGTCCCCATCGAAACAGTAGGCTGTGAGATGGTACTGCTAATTGGGAGCCCAGGCTCTGTTTTAACTTCAACCTTAGTTGGTTGTAATAGAACTCCATTAGATGTTATATCTTGAGTTATTGATGAAGTATTTGAATCCCCATCTAAAAATAATCAGAGATGTTCTTAATATTAGATAATTAAATAAATATAAAAATAATATAAATAATCAAATTTATCTCATAAATGATAAAACCAATAAGAATCAAAATTTTAATTAATAGGAAAAAAAATAAAAAAATGAATTACTTGATATATTTCCATTTGTTGTAGGAAGACTTGGAGCTGTAGATACAACTGGTGTTGGTTTAGAGTGAATAGCAGGATTTGCTTTTGAAGTGTTAATAGTCATTGAATTTGTCTTGGAAGTATTTATTGCCATTGGATTTGTTACTGCTGGAGGTTTTTTAGGTGGAACATCTAAAAATTTAAATTAGTTATAGTTTATGATCTTAAAATCTATTAATTAAAAAGCAATAATTAGTATTAAAGCTTAATACTAGTATAAATTACAAACTTAATATTATAAGCAACATTCATCCACATAGAAAATAGTTCATGCGAGATTTAAAGCATAGAGTATTATAAATACACAATATATATAATATATATTATATAAATAATGTTCATAATAACATATCAATAAAATGAATTAATTATAATCAAAACAACTCAATCTATTAAGTAAATCATTAATTCATTTTATTTGTTTCCCAAGACAGTGTATATTTTGTTTTATAAATCATAACTAAATGTATGCTAAATATAGTTTAAAACATGCATAAAAAATTTTAAACCAAAAACCGAAATATTTAAATAATTTGTATAGATAAACTATGTATTAATAATAATCAAGTAATTAAATAAATAGAGATTGTGAAAATTTTTATTTTTAACAAATATAATTTGCAAAATAAGATATCTAAATTATATACCAAAACATACACATATGAATATAATATTCAGTGATTAAATTTGATTGAAATATAAAGTAAGATCAAAGTATAGGTATATTATCTGACAATATTAAGACTGAAAAAAATATAAATATTGCCAAAATATGTTTAAAGATGAAATGTGGTTAATACAAAATAAATAAAAACTGAAGTCAAACCCAAGTGACACAGACACGTGCAATATTAAACATAAATATCTAAAAGTATATGCAAAAAGAAAAAGAAAAAGAAAATTCAGTAAAAAGTGCAACTAACATCCAAAAAGAAAACATAACTTAAAAAAAAAGAGAATAAACCATTCCCATAATAATTGAAATACTGACTCTGTTGAGCGTTAACAACTGGTTTGTTGATCGAATTGACAGATGTTGAGTTTGGACCTGTTTGTTTCATAGTATTTGTCGATTTTTGGCCTTCAGCTGATTTCTAAAACAGACCAAAAATCGACAGTTGAAGAAACAAAATAAATGGCACAAACAAAAGAGAAAAGAATAATACTCACGTTTATCGACACGTCGTCGGACAAACGTTTCTTCTTTTTTTGCTTGTTGCCACCTTAAAAAATTAAAATACTTGGTATTTTTTTTTTTTTTTTTTTTATAAATATTATGATCTATTGTAATTATTATGTTAATAGAAATTTAAATGCGATTAACAACAAATTAAATTCTATTAACTTGGAGGACCTTTGTCTAAAAAATAATTAACTTAAAATTATAAAAATTTAAGTTATTTAAATAGTGAATGAAAAAATAAATTTAAATTAAAAAACTTTTGATAGTAAATAATTTAGTTAAATTAACAATAATAAATTAATAAACTAAGGAAATTTTACTTCATAAAATATTACAATTTAAAAAATATTTTTAATTCATTAATTAATATATATAAAGGCCATACAAGTTGCTGTAACATAATATTTTAATGGCTGAACATTTAATCATACATATCTGCAGTATAAGTAAAATTGATATATATTACTTGAATGTAAATAATATTCATTGATCATTAAAATATTTATAGGTAACGTTTCTTAAAAAAAAAAAAAAAAATGTAGCCACATTTATTTAATAAATATAACATTGCTTTTATTGTAATATTTTTTATAAATATAACCATCAAACTGCATTAAGTATAAAATGTTATCAATAAATATAGTTTTAATTTGTTAATATTCATAAAAATATATTGTACAACTAATAACTGACTGCTTGACATTTTATAGTCAACTAAGAAATAATTTATATTGTTCAAAACACTTTCCATTGCAAACCATTTTTTTTATTCAAATACTTTTAACTGCAGAAAATAATTTCTAAAATTATTATTTACTAATATTTTTTTTATAAAAACTTTTGTAAGACATACAAACATCAAAATAAACAAGTAACAACATATAATATACATATGTATATATACATACATATATATATACACACACACGTATATATTTTTATTTATACTATGAACCATTGTAAGGTAATAAAGATTGTAATAATATTCGACTGGATAAAACAGACAAATTTTAAAACAATAAATAAATATTAATACCCTATTAAAAACTTAAAATATATTTATTGCCCAATTATTTGTTTATCATAAGATAATAAACCAGAGTGCAAATGTGAGCAAAAATTATAAATTAACAAATAAATTAAAAAATATATACATTTTATTAAGTTTGTTTTGTATATTATCCAAGTATACAAAATTAATATTTTACAAGTGTACACAATGATTTTTCATGTCAATTTTTTTATACAAAATAAAAAAGATAAAAATTTAGTCAGTTTTGAACACATTTAGGTAGTTAAGCGTAAGAAAGTTAAGTAATGTGTTACTTAAAATTATAAATCTAATATGGCATCATAAATACAATAAAAAAATAATTTTAAAAAAAAGTACAAAAGAATAACATATGGACGGGTTTTCATTAAATTCAACTTACAAAATAATTGTCTTGAAAAAATATATAAAAGTTGATAGATAATGTCTTTATGAGTTCGGGACGAAGGCTAAGAGTGCAAACAATAAAAAAAATTACAATCGTCATAAGTAAATTCAAACCATTGAGAATGTGCATTGTTTGCAATCAATAAGGGGAACTACTAAAAAAACTGACATGTTACTTAAAATATGATAAAAAAAATTCACCATTATAAACTTAAAAACAAATGCTCACATGTTCTGCACTCTAGCCTAATCCCTGAAATATTTTAATTTAAAATAGATCTCCAAAAATCTAGCCTTCTGGTTTTTTCAACCCTTTATCGGTTATTGCATCACCTACAAGAGACAAACAAAAATTGTTGATTTTGAAAATTTAATCTACTTAAGTTTTAAAAACACATCACTAAGGTTCATTTTCAGTACAATCATCAAATATCACATACATACACTACTCAGTACAAATTAATGGCCATTAATACTTGACAACTTATGCGAGCATTGAACAATAATTTAAACTAGTGACAAAAAATACTAAAATAAAAATATGAAAGACAACACTTTTTCATTCTAGCTGAAATAAAATATTTTTGATTATACAAAAAGCAGGATTTTAAAAGTAAGATATAGGACACTAAAAGTTGCAATATATAAATTATAACATTTCAATAGTATAAAAATTAAATTATTTCCTTACTAAAAAAACTTATTTTTTTAAATAGATATTTTATTTTATTTTTAGTTTTATATGTAATTTTCTCAAAGTAAAAAAGAAATATTGTTTAAAAACAAATCTTAATTTACAATCAATAGAATATAGAGAATAATAAACAACATGTATATTTAAACACCAAGAAAATAAGTTTTACAAAAAAAAAATATGAAATTTTACGAAAATATATCAAAATTAAATGAAACTTAACTAATTCTCGATTCCATTTAAAAAAATATTAAAATAGATAAGTTATAGAAGAACTGATTATAAAGACACTCAAGGGAGATATTTATAAAAAATATTAATTAATAATAGTTTGAAATACAAAAATTAAATATTACAAAAAATAAATGTTCAATGTATCAAAAGCTCATAACTATGAGTGAAGAAAATATTTTATTAGATATAAATCTCCAAAATTAATATAATGATATAAATTCACAACAAAAACAATATACATACTATAAATTAAGTAAGTTTTTAACCACTGATAAAAACTAAAACTATCACACACAGTAATAACGAACAATATTTAAACTTAATGAAACAATTATAAATTATGAACATAATACTTATTATAGTTACAAATACTAAAAGCTACATGATCATTTATTTTAACTATTCTTCTTAAATTATTATTATTTAAACACCAAAAATTTTATATCAGTCAAAAAAATATAGTATTCTTTAATTATATTATGAATACAAGAATTGAATAAAATTAATAATATATTATTTTAAACACTTCTGTTGACTTTATCAAAATATGTGAAAAATAGTCGTAATATATGTAGGTATTTATACCTATGTTTTGCTTGAGAAAAACGTAGGTATTTATACCTATGTTTTGCTTGAGAAAAAAAATGCTTCGATTATTTATAATTACATAGATAACAATTGAGTAATTTAAAATTATATTTTCAAAATTTGAGAAAAACATCAAGTTAAATCAGAATTGTATTTATACAAATACAGAAAAATCACATCCTAATAATTAATTAAATGTATTTTAACTATAAGTCTACTCATAATAAATATAGTGAAAATTCTTTTTTTTTCGTAATAGACGGTTAAAAAAAACAAAATTTTTGTTAGAAATTACGTTGATAATACGATGAACATATTCGATATTGATAATAAAGGTGTAGTTCTGATATTAAGAGTAGATAATGAAAGAATGTAATCGTTCTTGGAAATTTAGGCATTTTTGCCGATTAGTTTTATAATTTATAATACTATAATAGGTAAATTCTGTTATGAAACATAAAATATTGTTTCATTATTGAGAATGATTATACGTTATAGAGAATAGAATAAATTCACAAATGTGTTATAAAGCAAACCAACCATTATTGTGTAATGGTAACGTTATATTGTGTTTTTCGTTATTAAGAGTTTTCACTGTAGATTTATTATAACTGATTCATGAAATATACATAAACATATTTTATATGTTCTAAAAATATTAACTTATGATATTACTAACACTGATTTTAAGGCTGAATTTAATACCCAAACCAATATTTTTTTCTTATCAGCAAATCAGGCAGAACCAAATGTCCAAATATATACATTTTTATTTAAACCCAACCAAACCAACATTTTCAAATATTTAATGTAACTCAAACAACCTTTAATAAATTAAAATTTTCAAAATTCAAAAAAACAAAAAATGAAAAGACAGCATTATTTAGAATCAAAAATCTGTTGTTCTTTGTTTTTTTTCGAAGTCATTCTTGACATGCAATGAACTGTACCAGTGACAATACTGAATTGATAGGATTATATGAAGTATCATAGGCGTAAAATGGGTAGGAGAGGGGGCAACTACCCCCCTCTAAAAATGTAACGGGGCAATGTTCCCCTTGGTATTTTGTAAATTATGGAATTAGAAAAGTATTGTCTAAAAGACATTTTAGAAGGAATAATTTTATCAAAAAAACTAAAAAGTATAATATTTTAAATGATAAGAAAAATAAAAATAAATATTAATAATTGATAAATCAAAATGTTATTGTTCATTGCCAATACGCGCGGATAGTATGACGCTCATTTAGTCTCTATAAGTACATATACGGTGCCATGGTGTGGCGTAGGGGTTGGCCGCAGACAGAACAAATGCTGCGGTATTAAACTAAGTCCAGCGTCGCTAGCTCTCGGATAGGTGAGCATCTGGGATTTTTAACGAAAAAGCCATGGCATACATGTCACATACACATACGTGTTAACCCCCCCCCCTGTTTCATTCCTACCTTTTTCACCCTTACCGCCAATGGCCATAGTTGCCGCGGTTTAATCTAATAAAATAATTTAAAAAAGTGCCTAGGTATACCTCTACCTATGTAAAATAAAGTTTGCCCCCCTATAAAAATTGCCCAAGTTACACCCATGTGAAGTATCATTGATTTATCTATAATATTCTTTATTCTATGCCATTTGCAACATGCAATAAAATATAAATATAGAATACATAACTGTTAACCAAAAACCACGAAAATTAATTGTACCATTCTTAACAGTTTTATTATTGGTATACAAGAATAAAAATTTGAATATCAAAAAAAAGAATCTGTACATAAAAATTCCAATCTATAAAGACATTTAATAGAATATTTAGAATTTACGTAAAAAAAAAACTTATCAATGAAAAAAAATTAATATTTCACTCAAATTCCAAAATACTTATGTGATATTGAATATTAAGCTGAAAACTTACAATGTTATCAATAAATTTAACATTATTGTTTTAAAACATATCACTATGATTAAATAAAACTGCTATACCTACCATATTATTAAATAGGAAACAAAGTACTAGAATTTTTTTTTTTTATACCAGCATAAAACTGTTAATTCTAATTAAATTATACAATGTAGAATTAATATTTAATATAATATAATATAATATAATATGAGTATGGGATATTATTAGACATATTTTTTTAACAAATGTACCAATTAATCTAGTGAAGCAATAAGAAATTTAAATCTGTTTTCAGATTTATTATTGCTTCACTAGATTTACCAGTACATTTGGTTAAACCCACACCTAAATTTCTATATTCTGTGTGTGTTAAACAAAGACAAAAATTGTGTTTAATTCTGTTAAGTATATAATTGATATTTAAATGACTATCGTAAAAACATTAATCACTTATATTACCAGAATAAACCATGAAGAATAAATGATTTTAAAATCCATTACGTTATCATTCTAAACAAGTAAATCTTTACTAAACACTCTGTTGTAATAGTTTTAATTAATGGGTATACAAAATATTAACAAATTATAACCTTAAATGAACAAGTTTTCCTTAAATTATTTTTTTCCCTAAAAATGAAATGATAAATTAACTTGTCCACATATTATACGCTAATACACTTTGTTTATAAGACTACTAATTACTTTTAAATATTTTCAGTACTGGTTTGTTTACCAGAGAAAAACATAAATAGTAAAACAAATTTGTGAGCATATTATTACACATGAATGATAAATATAAAATAACACATAACATGATCATTCAAAATGATAATTTATAATATAAAAAAAAATACTAAAACCAGATAATAAATATAATACAAATTATAATAAGGACAAACCAAACATAAAGTGTGCTCGACATAAAGCTATCAAATACTGAAGTAAATTTAAGCAAAAGATTATAGCGACACTATTTTAATAACCAAATCCTTGATTATTACATGATCCAAACGTTTAATGAAAAATTATGATGAATCTTTTAGGTTGTAAATTTTTTAACAATTAAATTTTAAGAATTGATTAATGACATTAAAATCACTTACCATGTTCAGAATCACTTGAATCACTTGACGATGTTGAATAACTGGAAGAACTTGAATCAGAGTCAGAGCTACTTGAACTAGATGCAGATAATCGAGATGGACCACTAATTTCCGCAGCTTTAGCATCTGTAAAATTAACAAAAAATTGTTAAGTATATAATATAATGTACTATATGTATTATGTATATAGGCAAATCTTTGAGTTACAAAAATCATCTTTTCAGATAACTCTTTTATGAAATCTCTAACAGAATTTTGGCAGTAATTTAAGGTCAGTTTGTATATCACAGTTCATCAAGACTAACTGATATATCCACATGAATAACTTACAGATATTAAATAAAAGTGGATAAATTAAATTACCTTTCTTGCCTTTTTTAGTTGACAGTTGCCCGCTAACGTCTAATCGTTTGTCTATCTCGTGTTTTTTCTCTCCAAGTTCTTCTTTAGGTTTTCCAGAAACTTTTTTATCTATAAATGTAGAACATTGATAAAACAATAAATTATACAAAGTAAAGTTATTCTTTATTTTGCTACCAATTTTAAAATAGTATAGAATACATTTATTTATATCACATTATGTACACAGATTAGCAAGTGAAAAATATATACATCCCATTAAAAAAAAATTAAAAAAGGCAAACAAGTAAAGATAAAAGAAGAACCAGGCCAAAACCAAAACTTACTGGTGATCTTACGTGGTTTTTTTCTCAGACATGAAGCCACATAAGACTCGAGTTCCCGTAATGTTGACGGTTTAAGGGTCTCAAAATCAATCTCAATTTCATCTGGATTAGAGTCCCTAAGTGATGGTTCACGAGACTGGATAATATGTACTACTCGACCAAGTTTATCACCTATGAATCAGTTGTTATACAAGATATTAATATGAAACAAGTACATTTAATTTAATAAATACCTGGTAACTTATTGATATCTAAGCTCAACTGACGTTTTTCATCATAAGACATAGGTTTAGCATTGTCTTCATCTTCAGAGTCAAAAGCTGGGGCACTTACAGAATTCTTTTTCTTCGGATTATTTGCTCTAGAATTAACTCTAGGGCGCTTGGGTTGTGCCGGGGCTTTAGCAGGACCTCTGGTACCGGCACCTTTACCTTTAGCCCCTTTGGTAGTTTGACCAGCTGAAGCATTTGCCATAGGATGGCGCAATTGCTGAGCTGCTGATTTAGCATTCATAGATGGATCAATTGGTAACATTTTAATATCGTTGGTAATGGTAGAGTTAGCCATAATATTCATTGGTGTACTATTGAGAGCAACAGCTAATGGAGGTTTAGACGCAGATGAAGTTAATTTTTCATTTGTAGAATGTTTCTTCTTTTTAGAACTATTCATACTATTCTTTTTTTGTTTTTTCTTTCTTGCACTTTCTTCAACTAATCTCTTCATTTGATCTTGTAGAGCATTTAACTAAAATAATATTGAATCACAAAATTAATTGTTAACAATTTCATTCAAATATACTTTTCATCACTTATAAATTAACAGTTTTTCTATTTCAGTATCTTAATATTTTATCATTATAAATAACCAAAAATCAGCTTATTACACATAAAACATGCATAATAAACATAACAGATGGTATATCAAATGACGCACATGAATAAAAGAACTCATCATACTTTTCCTGAAGTAAAATATATAAAATATTTGTATGCCTTAACTAAATTAAAATTAATTATAATTACAATTAATAGCGATTGACCAAAAAATTAATATAATGTCTTCCAAATACAATTCCTGTAATAAATATATATATATATACATATATCTTTTCTTACCCTAGAAAAATTAATAGTTCTAATAATATATAAATATTAATAAATATTCTGTGCTTAGAAACAATACATCAGAATTTATCATTCATATCATAAAAAATATCTATGAACAAGCTCAATTAACATAAAACATGTAATGAACTACTCAATAGGCAAATCAAATGACGCACATGAAAGAAAATCATCATTTTTTAGTTTTTTTAAAAAATAATAAAAATTTAAACAGAAGAATCAGATTATAAAACTCATATCATGTGTTGATGCCTAAAATATATTTAATTAACATAAAACATGCTTAGTCAAATATATTATTGGCAAATCAAATGACGCACATGAATTATAATATCATCATAAAAGCAGTACTTGTTACATTTTCTTTCTGAAATAATATTGAATATTAAATTATCTTCTCATTTTTAAATTCAACACAATAAATATGAAAGGTAGGGAAAAATTAACATGCTATGTACTATTATTTATCATGTGTTTATATTTACTAGAACTAGATTGTTATTTTATTATTTAGTGAATTATATTAATTTTTTAGTTAAAATTAAATCTGAAAAAATGTTACATAGCATATTCCTATTAACTCTCCAAATTATTAATTTAGAATTTTATTTCAAAATCTAACTAATTTTATTTATAGTAATATTAAAACACAAATTAAAAAAAAAAAAATTAATAATATTTATTATTAATTTGTAATTATTCAGAATCTACAAGATCTATCATTATAAATAACCAATATACAGATCAACTAACATAGGACATGCAAAATTGAACTTAGTATAAATGGTGATCAAATGACGCACATGAGTATATTTCATCACAATACTTTTTATAAATATAATAGTATGTCGATATTGTAATATTAAGAAAACTAGCATTAAAATTTAACCTCAAAAAGAAAATATACTATTAAAGTCCAAAAATATTGAAAATATACTAGTTGAGTCCCAAGATGTATAGTAATTTAAGTAAATTGAGTCCAGACTTTTAAAATGATATTGTTTTTAATAATATATTCATTTTAATTTTAAGTGTTTAGTTTGATTTTACGAGGTGATTCTTTTTTTATCAAAGAATTCTTATTATTTCAAAAACTATTAACATTTTCAATAATATTTTTATTACATAACATATAGCTGAAATAAAATATTTTTTTTTTAAATAATAATTTTTAATTATTTTACTTTTTTCAATAATAACATAATTTATAGTATCATATTCTAAAACAAAATATTATTCAGAGTATTTCAATACAAATAATTTTAAATTGGACTAGTAATTTATGAATGATAAGTATTTAGTTTAGGTGAGTAAGGAGGAATGGTGAAGGAGATACTCCGCAATATGTTGGTACATTACTTTGCTCATTTAAACTTAAATACTTAGAACTCTTATAATTCAAGTACTACAACGGTTGAATTATATAAACCTAAAAACTCCAAAAAGTATTCTCCTTTAGAATATGAGATTAAAAATGTATTGCATTAAAAAAAAAAAATTATGATAAAAATATTTGTCTTATTTTAACTGGAAATTATGTAAAAAAAATTTTGTTGAAATGTTAGTAGATTTTGAAATAATGAGTATTTTTTTATCGATAAAAGAATCACTCTTATGTACATTTATGTATAGGTTAATTTATATTCTTTACTATATTATTGTAAAAAAATAAATGAAAAGAAAAATATTTTAATGGAAGTTATAATAGTCAATGCTTATAATATAAAGAACTCAATAATAATGATGATCAGTATTTTTTCCATGGGACTCATTCATTGTTCTTTTTTGGGAGGAGGGGGCTTAAATTAGTATTTATTTTTTCATTTTTAGAATAATTCTTGATGCAGTAAATAATTTTACTTAGGAGTCTACACATTTTTTATGTTATTTAATGATATAAACAATGTATATAGTATATTAAATTTCACTAATAAAAAAAATGATTACATTTAAAAATTCTAAAATTAGTCTGAATAAAAATAAAATCAAAAAGCTTCATAATCTGTACATATAAAATTTACTACAAAAAGAACTTTTAAAAACAAATATATATATATGTTATTATAAATGATTATCCAGTTATATTATAACCTAAAAATAATTTTTTTTTTTTATCAATAGATACTTTATTTCTAAATGATGAACACGTATTTAAAAATGTCTACCATTAAAAGTGCAAACTATTGTTCAACAATTAAATACAAATATGAAAATAAATTTCAGCAAAATAAAATAAATCATGAAAAGTTTAACAATCTAATTATAATTTTAATTAAACCAGTCTAAGACAAACAGAATACTCCTAATAAATTTGATTAAAAACAAACAAAATAATTGTTTAAACAATACATTTTAAGCACAATAAAAATGTTTTAAGAATTTAAACAAGAATTTTGTTTGATAAGAAATTATATGCAATATGAGCAATCATTATTAAAATTAAAAATATCTATCATACTGTCATGTAAAGGATATATTAAGAACTACACAAATTATTTAACTTACTTTTTCTTGGAATTCTTGAATTTTTCTTGAATTTTCTAGATCTTCAGAATCGTCAGAATCACTAAATGAACCAGAACTTCCTTCTGAACTACTTTCATCTTCAGGTTCCATTTTCATTTCTATTAATGGTGGGTCTGGTGGCACTTTTGACATTCTTTAAAAAAATTAATTTTTATTCAATATAATTTTAATGATTAAGTATTTATAATGAACTTACTTAGCTTCAAATACAGCTTGTAATTTTTTTGCCATTGCTACTACATCGTGATCTTTAGGATTGTACTTATAACAATTGGAAAATATTAAATTAACATCAGCTGCAAAATCTTTTGAATTTTTATATTCTCTGTTGTCTAATTTGGTCTGAAATCACAACAAATTGTATATGATGCTTAATTCAATATTTACCTGAATGTTTCAAAGTTTAATTACCTTTACAGTTCCCAGGTCCATAGGCTTCTTAATAATGTCATGATAATCATGCAGGCCCAACCAAGCAGCATCAACTGGCTTGTAGAACGGCCATGCATATGCCTATAAAACCAGATTAGACATCAATCAGGTATTCTTTAAAATCCCATTTGTAACAAGCCTTATGGTATTACCGCATGTTTTTTGGTAAACAATTCTTTAAGCACTTCAGTACAACCCTTCAATGCCTCAGTCAATTTTTCTTTGGTTTTTCCGTCCTAAGATAATTATATTAGATTTTTAATTGCAATATTTAAGGATTCTTTGTAATGATATAAAATTACTGATATTGAGCCGGATCCAGTAGGTAAAGTCGTGTTTTGAGAGTATAAAATTCCTTCGTCCGGCACTCTTGGTTTTTTTATTTGTCGACCAGATTCTCTACGAATAGATGATTGTAAAGGTTGAACAGGAGTTGTTGGCGTAGCCATTGGGCCAGGATAAACGGTGGAGTCAATTGAATTGATGGGACTAGGATCTGCTTTTCTTTTAACTCCTTTTTTCAGTTTGCCACCAGTAAGTGAATTTGCTGCTCCTATAGGTATATTTACTGGTTGTGCTACATAATCACTCGTCGTTGGAGCTAAAATCTTAATTAAAAAAAAAAAAATACATAATATTTTGATAGAAATTGAAACCCATACTTAATACGTAATATTTTAGATTCTGAACGGAATGATGAATGTATTGATTTTACAATGATGTGTGTTTTTTTTTTTTTTGTGTCTGTGTACAGCATAACTAGTCAAAATGCTTCAATTTCAAACTTTGGGGGTGGTTTCCGAAGGCAAAGTGGATATCCTTGGTGCATTATAGAGATGAAAAGTAAACATTTTCCAACAGTTTTCAAAAAAATCGAGATAAACAAAAAAAAAGGGACAGAAAAACGGGAATTTTTATACAAAACCAGTTTTCGACAAAATCGAATTTTTTATTTTGCTATAACTCAAAAACTAATCGATGTGAACACTTGAAATTTTCACCAAATGTTTATATTAGCGTTCTCCATACACAGTTAAATTTTCAAAGAATTTTTACTTTTTTTGAGTTATTTATAGACAATCGAAATTTTCGATTTTTCTAAGTATTTTTTTTTTAAATAACGATAAAAATTTTTTGGCCGGCCAGAAAATCTTGAAAATTTAATACAAGGTTTCTTATAAGTTGTTCTTAAAGTGATAAAAAAAAATCCGAAATCGTTAGTCACAATTTTTTTTTATAAGTGCTTAAAGTTCGAATTTATACGAAATATGTCAAAATTGCGAAAATTTGCAAGTAATTTTGTGGTTGAAAAATCGTAAAAATTTTTTCTTTTATAACTAAGTTTTAAAAATTTGGTACAAGGTTCTCCATACATTTTTCTTCAAATATCTGTAAAAAAAACTACCGGATTCAGACAAAAATTTTTTATGAGTATTTGAAATTTAAATTTTTACAAAACCGCGTTAAATAACGGTTTAGCCTCAAACGGTTTTTGATATTTGTTGTTATTCAAACAATATAAGTCGTAAATACTTGAAAATTTTACCAGTTATTGATATTGCCATTTTCTTTTAGTGATTTGATTTTCAAAATATTTTGACTTTTTTTGAGCTATTTATAGACAATTGAAATTTTCAATTTTTTTTTATTTTTTTTTTATAAATGTTGATAAAAAAAATTTAGCTGGGACAAATTACTTGAAAATTTAATTGAAGGGTCCACATAACTTGTTCTATCTCTCTCATTCGAAAATTATAAAAATACATAGGCACAATTTTTTTTTATTAGCATTTGAAGTTCAAATATTGACAAAAGTTTGTCAAAATCATGAATATTTTTCACTATTGGTAGTTAAAAATTTATAAATATTTTACTATCAAAAGCTAAGAATTGAAAATTTAATACTATGCTGTCCATAAGTTAAGCTTAGAATAATTATAAAAAAGTTTTAGGATTATTCAATTTAAAAAATTTTAGGAGTGTTAAAAGTTTTAATTTTAATTTGAAATCAAAAATACATGTGTAAAATTATGTTTTACTAATAAATAATTTTCGATTTTTGTTATTTTTAAAAAATTATCAAACGTAAAGTCTTGAAACTTTTACTTAAATGTTTGAATTTGTTTCAAAATAGAATGTGTTACAATATTTAAGTAAATTATATATCCTAGACTGACAATTGACAAATCATCTCCGTTCAGAATCGTTTTTCGTATACAATGATACCTATCATTGCATTCAAATTTAACCTACCCTAGTCCGAGGTCCATCCCACCCCCTAATGTACAGCAGAGCGATACTCACTTACCCGCTTTTTTAATATTCAACATATAATATTGATATAAACCATATAATGAATTCTGTAATTTAATTTGAATATAGGTACTTATATTTAAAAAAAATTATTAATAAATATTTAAAATAAAATATTAATCTTTCATTTTTAAATAGTTAGGTGATATAATACTATAATAGTTTTTATAATAATCAATAATAATAATAATAATAGTTACTAAATATTAAAATTAACAATTATAAAAAATTCACAACATATGTTAAGTAAATTTTTAAGTTCATCTACATAAATTAAAATTAAAAGCTGGACAATATATTTCAATTTGATTGTTTGTTTTTTATATAATATATACCAGGGGTTGACAATAGACAATAACTGGATCACAAAAAATAAAAGAAATGCTGGTTTTCCGCACAAAATATAAATATTTAATCTATTTTTATGATGTATTTGGAGTTTACGATGGCGTTCATTGCTTATCGCCATTGACAATAATAGTCATGATAACAAAATTATTAACTAATATTTAAGTTGTTTCTGGCCCTTGAAATTTTTTTCAAATTATCTAAATTGCCATAGTATGTAACTATCGACCCCCTGATATATACAATACTAAACACATTATTTAAGATATGTTGCCAGCTAAATACTGTTTATTTAACATACTTGAGGTGGTAGAGAATTATGTTGGGAATGAGGAGTGGTACCCATAGCAGTTGAACCGGGAGCAACAGCTATTGGTTGGCTATGACTGGGAGGAGGTTTCTGAGTAATCGAATGATTTTTCACAGCTGGTTTATGTTGAGGCAATACAGTTTCTTCTTTTACCATTTGACCCATCTAAATAAATAAATTTAATAAATTTAATAAATTTATTAATATGAACAGTTGTAATAATAATCCTTACCTTGGCAAGAAATATTTTTTCCAATGTTTGAGCCATGAGAACTACATCTTCTCCAGGTTTATTGTATGTATAACAATTGGAAAACATTGCATTAATATCTTGTATGCATTCATCAGCACACCAATAATAGTTATTTTCTAAACGCTTTTTTACAGTACCCAAATCCATTGGTGTTTTGATTACTTTATGATAGTCCTACGGAAAATCAACAATATAATTATAGATAACAATAATAACATCTAACATATTATACAAAACAATTCACTGTAGAACTTTATGAATATTTAAGCTTAAACAAATAGAGGTACATGAATGCAATTTAACTGTTCTTATAATACCTTCACTTATGTATATTTCTAAAATTAGATCATAATTTGTAGGTATAAATACTACATTTTAATCAAGACAACAATAATATTACATATAAATCAACTATTTATTTTCTAATGACACTCGTAGATGAATATTTAACTACTCTGTTATTTTTATATAGTATATAAATTGATAAAACTATTAACCTTCAGTAGGTCGCGCGGGGTAATTTTTTACCCCACTAATTTTAAATGATGTTTTAATATTATTTAGGTTGGTTTAAGAGTATTGGGATTTTATCTAGCTTCTATTTATATGTCATTATTATATTAGATTAAGTTTGTTCAATGTTTTATCTGTTAGTACGTTCAATACCAGCGTTAGAAGTGTGAATGTACGCGTTTTGGCAAATTTTTACCCCGCGCGACGAAATACGTATTTTTTTCCCGTACTTTTATATTATATTTGGAAATGGATGAATTAGAACGTCAACGAATTGAAGCGTTCATTGACGATTTCCATGATAATGACGATATTTGAGGAGTAAACTCAAGTGACGAAGAATAGGATAAAGTTGACATTTTACAAAAAGATCATAACACGGATACTGAATAATCCGATATTTCTGATGAAGAAAACTCAGAACAGGCAAAATATAATTTTGTAGATAATGTGATTCTAAATGATGATAATTCCATGAATCAGATGATAAGTTACCACTTAGCATGAGAATATTGCCATACTACGTCGGAAAATATGGAACAAGGTGGAATAAACGTGCCCCAAACAAGAGAGTTCGCACGTCAAAAAAAAATTATTTTACCGAAAAATCGGGTGATACACCAATTATTAGAAACAAAACAAATGTTCTGGAATGTTGGAAAATGTTTTTTACCAAGCCCATGTTGGATACAACAGTAAATTGCACTAATACATACATATATCAAAGGCACGTGCAAGTTAGTCGCGAACGTAATATGCATCGGATACCAACTACAAAGAAACAAAAACATTGATTAGAATTTAATACGTAAAATAACAAAATAAATGTAAATTAAAATTATTAATTATATTTCGTATTATTTTTTTGTTATATATAATAAAAATTAAATTTAAAATAAATAAATATTAAAGAAAAATATATTATGTTTAATCAAGGAAAATTTTTACCCCGCGCGACGGAATAGGTACTCATAACCGCGCGACCTACTGAAGGTTAAACATTAAGGGTATAACCAGTCGCACAGAAAAAAATTCTGCTTGCCCATAATAAATAGTAAACATTTAGAGAAACAATTAGAAGGTGGATGTATGCGATAAACATTAAATCTTACTTCTCAGTCAAGCTCTTAAAATGTGATAAGTATAGAAACATGATGTAATCAGCATTTTAAACTACAGAGGTTATTTTTTAAACTGAAAATTGATAATTTAGAAACTTTTGAATGTTTATTATATAACGAACAAAATTAATGTAGAATATTTTACAAATTCAGTGTATACACATACAATATATTATAAAATAACTACCTAAGTATATTTCTAATATGAAGTTTATGTGCCCCTATATCAAAATTTAATTTTTTTTTTAATGATTAAAATGTAGACTATTTATTTATTTATTTTAAATTCAATCAACAATATTTAAAGAAGATACTGAATCTACTTGTGATATTTTCACCTCAATAAGTACAAGACAGATTAAGTATACTCAATTTTGTGTTATCTTTAATAGGTATACCTAATAATTAAATTTAAAAACTATCTAGATTATTATTATAACGCCACAGAAAAGTTAATATAAATCTAAATTAATTTACAGTAACCTACGAATGATATGGTGCGGTAGCCGGCGGTCTAAAAATTATCAATACCTAATTTTTTATACGCACTCCAGCGGCTACATGGAAAGCAACATGTTAAAATATAAATATCGGTCCAAACTTAATGTTGAAAATGAAATTCGAGTGGCAGTAAGAATGTTGATGACTATTTTGAAGCATTAATAAATGGGTAACAAGCCCATTATTCAAATTCAATTTTTCATTACATATTAACAATCATAGTCTTTTTTTTAAATAACGTTTGTTATCTAAATCATATGTATAGCTGGATTTTTTTCATAAATTTAAAAATATTTAAATATTTAAATAATATGAAATTGTAATATATTTATTCGTGGGAGGCGTGATTATTTATTTTTTTTTTTTAGGGATGCATGAACCAATATTTTGGGAACCGCTATTATAAATTATACTAAAAATAACTTACAGGTAAATTGAGTTTGGTGGCGTCAACTGGCTGATAAAATGGCCATGCATGTTGATGTTTCCAAAGAGCCTTCATTACAGTCTTTTGGAGGAAATTAAGTTTGTTAGTGAGTCGACCTGGTCGATTTGGTGGAGGTACAACTGGTGGTTGAACAATACCATTCACTGGCTCAATATATGGCTCAATTCGTGGTGGCGCAACCTCTCCACCGTCAGGCTTTGCATTTGCAGTATCCTTTATTTTAATAGAAAAATTCAATTAAAAAACAAGTCACATTATTTACTTACATAATATATGTATTATTAAGCACATTAAGCATAACAGTAAAATGAATGCACTTAGTGTTATTATTAAGTATTAACATTAATAATTATTTATTAAAAAATCTTGTTATTTCTATTATCTTTTGTTTTTCTAAATGTATTTGTAAATTAGACACTACAAAAAAATCAAATGAATCCCGAATATTTTTAAATCTAAAATTTAAATTTTCTTCAATTAATTAGATAATATATAAGTTAATTTTTTTCTGTCTTCAATTTCTCTTCACTATCTTTAATAAAAAAAATTGACAATATATCTGCAGTAATTGAAACATCTTTAATGAGTAAATTGTAATCAACAGACAAAATGTAATTGTTTGTTTCGACTGTGCTGAGTATGAACATTTCAAATTTTTATTATTTTTGTTTATTAAATGTATATAAGGTACTTCCCGTGTTATCTCAACTACCAAAATATTTCCAAGACTAACGCAATCTTTTAAATAATAAAAATATATAAAATATATAAGTTAAATCTATTCTGAATACTAATATAAATCTATTTTGAAACACGATAAAATGCATAAAAATTTTAAAAAATGTACATAATAGCATAACAATTTTTTATAGAAACAATTATAATAGTATAATATAAAAAATAAAAAATATAGTTAATAATTTTTTTGAAGAGGAAAGCAGGTTAAAATTAATTCATTAATTAATTTCATTAAAATTTTATCAAACGGTGGATTGTTACCAAGGTTTTGTCGCCAAACAAATTTAGTTAGGTATGAATCTAGATAATGGCGAGCTGTTCCCCTATGATTTTTGTTTCGCCACTTTGCCGATCCCCAAAGGCGTTCAATTGTTTGGGTGTGTGCTCCTGCGGTTGGGTCAACAAAATTGTATGTATGATTGAGAGTATAGTGATGGGAGCCGGATGATTTTAATAATTTGGTGTTATATGCACGCCAACAATCTGAATAGATCGTGGTACCTTCCTGAATGTTGTTTTTGATCGCCGTAAGTAGAGTTCCTGTTTTTCTGTCAGGTACTTTTAATAAAATGACTCTTTTGTCTCGCGACAAATTCCTCCGAATATCCACTGTTTGAGAAGTACCCTCCAAACATGATTTTTTCTTTTCGAAAACAAACTTTCATCAAGTTCGACAATTTTCCCCGGTCTACCTATTTTCCCCTGTGGTTTATTTTCAATCGCCATTGCACATATTTCACGTAAGTAATTATTCCAGTCAATAACTGTATTTTCACTTATATTAAGTTCTTGTTCACACCATTTAATACTAGTCATTTCATTTGACCACCCATATATAAATCGCACAGCAGTCGTAAACGATATTCGTGATTTCGCAAATCAATTACCATTACGTATATTTACCTTTATTTGGCATTTTTTAATATTACATTTTCAAAAGAATTTTTTTCCAAGATACAATTTTTCTAATTGATTGTTCGGACAAACACGTGCATATGGCAACACGCGAAGTTCTTGGAGAAAATTAATAGCTTCCTTCTTGGACGATGGGAAATTAAAAAAATTCACATTGACTAGACGATATATTTAACTAGATGTAGTGCTAATACGGAAAATAGGACGATTGTCGAATGACGAAATAAAAACCAAAATAAAACGGTTAAAGTCAACTAATTGGCTTATAAGAGGTAGGTACATTGTACACCTAAGACAAAATTAAATATTGTACATTTTTTTTTTTTTTTTTTATTCTCCAAAAAAAAAAACCAGGAACAGGTGGGAACTGTTTAGCACAATGCTGCCACCCAAATATTGTACATTACAATGATATAGATTACAAAGCGGGAATATATATTTATTAATAAATTACGATCTACAGAGGTAGTCGAGATAACCCGGATGATTCCAACAGGTAGTCTTGGAAATATTTGGGTAGTCGAGATAACACGGAAGTACCATATATAATATAGATACCACTTAAATTGTACATTAACAACTAGATAAATGATAAAAAATAAATTACAAATACAAGCTCATAACAAAGCAGACTACAATAAGCAGTTCATATTTTGCACTTCATTAGTTTAAACTTTTAATAGTAGAGAGTAAATTAACCTCTAATATTAGAAATTTACAAAAATTCTTCTAACTCATTTAAAAGACAGAATTATTGTAAAAAACCAACATACAATAATAGATTAAGTTTTTACCATTAAGTAACATAAAAAAAAAATCACTTTAATATTAAACCTAAATGTGAACTGCTGAAAGCAGATATGCGCTATGTTATGCACTTTTAAGACAGAAACAATAAATGCAAGTATATCTAGCATCCTTAGGTAACTATACTTACTGTCGGCACACCACTATTTTGAGTTGAAACTGGCACCTGCTGCATATTGAACCCACTGAAATAATATACATCATAAAAATTAATGATTATTTATTATTACATATAATTTGTAGCGCTTATAAGGATATATCTTTTAAAATTCAATTTTATAAGAAATAAATAAGAAATTCGATTTAACATAATATTATTCAGATTCAAACTAATTGGTACATTTGGATAGTATATAATTAGAATATCGACTTTTATTTATTATCAAATCAATTTGCCTATAAATACTTACTAGGTAGCATATTTAAGATTATATCACTACGAGTTTCAATACAAGATTGATTTCTAGAATAAGATACTATGTTTATATATTTGGTACCTATCTAATCAAGCATGGTACATAAATATAGAAAGTTATTAACCAAAAAGACTAACAAAAATTGAATGTCTGTACAACAGTTTGAATGTGGTATAGAATTGAGCACCACCTATAATCCTATACATTATCTCAAAAGGAATAAAATCAAATCGTCATTCAATATTGATACCTAATTTTAAAACACAAAAGCGCTAGATTGTATTGATATAGGTCACACTACAAATATAAAGTTTGGCTGTCTGAAACCGATAAATAATATAATTAAAATAGGTATTGCATATTACAAAATTGTAATTGTAACTGTATTACTTTTCAAAATAAACATAACCTTAGGATTTTTAAGAGAAATTATAGATTTTTAATAATTATTCAAAATTATATATAAAAAAAAACTGTCGACTATACACGATATAACAACTTGTACGCATACAACAAAATGGATAATATGAATTAGTTGACGATAAGCAAAAATGATAATTTACTAACGTTCACAATAGAATAACATAGAAACTCGACAAACTATAACAAGAACTACTTATATCATACATAGCAGACAAGCAATTTAATCAAATAACAACACCACACGTACCAACCAGAACAATCAGTGTCCAGTGGGTGGACCGCTGGACATACTAACAGTCACCGTACCTGCCTGAATTCGAGACTAATCCCAACCAAGGAAGGTGCGTGTGGGTCGATGAAAACCCAAAACGGGAGGCAAAACGAAAACGACGGTAACAGTCACTTACAACACGAGTGATGGGGAGCCCTCAGATCTGGATCGGTCGTACCGAGGCACGAAATATCGTCGTCGTCGTCGTTGTAGTTAAGTTAATAAATGCGCAACGGGGACAAAACCCAAACACAAGGGGATACCTGTTTGATGGGGCAAACGGAGCGGCGCGTCGGCGACGGCGTTGCTGGTGCGGTGACGGTGGCGGCGGAGTCAGAGCATTGATGTGACGTTAACGGGCGCGCACCGGACTTGGGCGCGAAAATTTATCAGAAAACACTGGAACGGCACAACGGCGGCATTTAACGCGAACAAAACACGCGCGTACGAAACGCTAACACCCATGTGTGTCCGTTACGAAATAATAATATTATATTATAATATATTAATATAATGTAACATTAACAACATAATATAGTTTAATTATAAAATTATATTATTATTATTATTTGTTTTATTTATTAATAACCGCCGCGACCAGTAACTGGACGGCGGCCGCGACATGTACGTGGTGCGCGCGGCTTGTGTGTGCGCGCGTTGCCGCGCTTGTGAATGCGTGTGTATGCGTGCGAGAAGTGTGTGTATGTGTACGCGCGCGCTTTTACGTGTACATTACGTACGTGTGAGTGTGTGTGTGTGTGCGTAAGCCGCCAATACACAGCGTTATTTTACGGTTTTGGCGCTTACGCCGACATCAACATGGCGGGTTCCCCCGCGCCCGCCCCCCGACGAAAAGACTACAGCGGTACCCCGGGGGGGGTACCGGACAGGATTTTTTTTGGCCAACGTGAAAAACCGCGCGACTTATACCTACCTCTACAACTCTACCTATGTAGCTATGGCGCTATTTAGCGGAAAGCTCCAGGGCACGCGCGTTTTAACTGGCGCCTAGCACCTGACGGATAAACGTACCTTTCGACTGTGGCTGAAACATACATAAACGGTACGCTGGGGCTAATAACGTGAACGACGGCGGTGACAGGACGTGATGGTGGCGTATCGCGCGACGAACGACTTCCCGGCGGCGTCGAGGTGGTAACCCGACGGCGCGACCACCATTATTATCGTTAAACGAATTTATGTCGTGGACGTCGACGTCGCCGTTACTATTACTATTATTGTTATTGTTATTGTTATTATTATTACTGCGGTCTGCGACGGCTACGGCTGCGGCTGCGGTGGCGGCGGCGGCGGTAACACGGCGCGCACTCGTCGGTCGCACGTCGACGTATTTCCCGTGTGGTTGATGGCACGCGCGCACGGGCGAAAACACCTATTCCCGCTAATTCGGCACTACGCGGTCATTTCTCGAATGCCCACTGCGGTCCCGGCGCATCGGCAATAAATTAATTTCCGTACCAAAAACGGAGAAACTCGCATATACGACCATTAATGCCCGAAAACTACCAACTAGCGGGCGGGACGGGGTGGTGTATTAGGATGCAACGTCCCCATTGGCCGGGCCGGGTCACGTGACGAGCATCATTACGATTCCGATCGATTTTCCGAGAGCTAAATCTCTTCGATTCTACCGATCTTTCTTGGGCTTGGACGTTCAACCGTCGCTTTCGACAACTGTGAACCAGGCCCACAGCGTTTTTCTGCGTACGGATAGTGTCCGTGTTTTGCCGCGACAACCGTTCAGTCGGAATGGTGATGCGATTAAAAGGGAGAAAGGGCACCGACGCTCGTTTTTCGCCCCGTCCATCCGCGCGACGACGGACACCCGTTCATGGAATAAACGCGAGACGTCAACAGTGGTCCCATTGTTTTGACCCACCAGTGCCGCCAACCACGTAACTGATATTTAACGTATTTTTCCTATCATTCACATTCGTGAATCGTGATTCGTCGTCAGTTCGTCACAACTTATAATCATTAGTCAGAATATTCAGAATATTCAGATACTACACGTCTACAAGTCTACAACTGTCGTCTACACAAAAAATTATTTAAAAACTAAGCATTATGATAATTTGATTCAAAATTTCAAACCTGTTTGTTGTTTTTTACTTTGTTAGTGTAATTAATGTTCATTGAACACATTACAATCTGCGCTATAAATGTTACATTATTGCAATTATTGAATTTTATTATTCACATTCCGGACATTTTAAATTTTCACAATGGGATATAATATTATAATATATTTTTTGAGAGAATGCCATACCCGTAATTGTTATCTTCATATAATACACGTGTATACGTGTAGTATGAAAAATTTATTATACACATACTAAATTTTTGCCGATGTATATATTTTTTAATATTTTAATTTTAAAATGAGTTCTCTTAAAAATTTTAAAAAACATAACTAAGAAGAAGTAAAAGATAACTCCATTGATTTAATTTATTAAATTATATACAACTCGTTTTAAAATAAAAATTTAAAAAAACAACTTCCATATTAATAATAATTTTATATTATAATATTATCTATAACCGTGGTACTGGTAACAATAATGTGTATTCAATACTTCACTGTTCATGTCATTTATCCATAACTAAATAAAAAAATAAAGTAAGGCCCATAATTACAATGTCGGGTTAACACCCGTTAATCTTAACATAACTACATAAGTTGAAGTATTAACATTAAACAGACGTTAGAAAAACTAAAATTGTATTTGCACATATTCTACAGCAATCGAAAAAACGATTTCAATTGATTAATGTAGAATATATTTTTTGAACATTCAATTCCAACTCCCAAGTCGTGGAAACATTTCATGCACACTAATGAACTGTATTAACTATATTGTCTGTATTATAGTTGATTGTTTGACCTTGTCGATTTTGATGCATGTTATTATTTAGTCCTCAAATCCTGGTCCGTAGTCCTGTTCGTACAATCAGTCTTATAACTATTGTTTATGGAATAAGAATTATGAATCATTATAACCTATGGACAAATTCGTTGTGACCTATGGGCTATGGACATAGGTAAAGCATTTGTTGTGACCTGTTGCCCCGTGAACTGTAAAGATTAAAGCAGCAAATTAATGTTCAGTTGAATCAATTTTTGTCATTTTAGATTTAGAACACAGTGCGCAGAATATATTAATCTATTGTGTTTAGAGCATTGTATTAGCTAGAGTAAATTAGAGTAAATTCACGAATTATTATCAAATTTAAATCAAAAAATATTATTTTAGAAATCTCATCGACTTATTGATATTTTGAACAGAGTTATGTATCTACATTCTACATTTTAAAATGTAATATTTTACATAATTATAACCATGGTCCATGATTAAAGAAATATTAACTTATTTTAAAAATTAAGTAGGTATTTTTTTATTAGTGGTTCACTTTAAAATTAAAACATCAATAATATTATAATTTATAATACCTACTCAGTACAAACTACGAAATGTTTTGGATAATAGATATACGATATACCTATTACCTATATTCTATAGGTACAATATTATAATAATCTTATCTTTAAATTTAATAATAAGTCAATTTACTCTAATATTAAACTTGACAATATATATAATTGTATTTATAAGCTATATTTAAAAATAATTATTAATTATTAAAGATTGTATGTCTGTAAACCGGAGACAACTTACTACAGTCAACATGCGGGTGTAGCGTATCTACAATGTCAATGAGGTACAAGCACAGGTTTATGAAGAGTGATATTGGCGATTTTCTTTCTTTATCTAACTATCAAATATCAATTATCATACGAACAATATAACAATGTGTTCTATTTCCAACATACCTACCAATTTATCTAGTGAAGCCATAATATTTTTAAAAACAAATTTAAATTCACCTGTAATAAATCTACTTAAAACCGGCTTCCATTGATTTTAGATTTTATCTCCATAAATTCTTAAAAAAGTTAATAATTAAAAAATTTTTCGTATTCTATTTTAGAATAATTTAAAAAATTAAAAAACAGGGGAAATCTATTTCAGGTAGACTACAACAAATTCAAATCTATTTTTAATTCTTATCAATTCATTAATTTTAATTGGTACGTTGGAAATAGAACACGTCTTCTAACTACCTATGTTACAAGTTTATTTAACAAAGAAAAAAATCACTGCCTCCAATGGTGTGTTGAAATTGAGAAAAATTTACAGTAATGTTATGCAATGAGCTTACCATAAATGCTATTTGGATTAAATTTATGAAGGTGTTAGATTTAAGTTCATAAGTTATTCATACGTTATAACACTTATAACCAATAGAATTGATGATGCTATTAAAAATTTTGGGGGGGAGGGTGCTAATATGAAATTTGAGGGTGCTTGGCAGTTGGCACCCCCCAGGTCACTACTCACAAGTCACCTCACAACAGTCTATATTAGTTCTCAGTTTCTTTCACAACAATTTCAGGTAAAAAATTACATACGTTAATACATAATTCCAACATAAATGATATGTACATTCCTACACGAATATAAAAGTGAGATATGTAAGTTCCTAGATGATTTAAAAAGATATGATTGTCAATTCCTTCAAGACGAAATAATTAATAAAGATTAAAGGTATTTACGTAAGTAAATTTTCGAGTATTCAACAAACAAAATTAACTATAATATGATTATGTTAAGCATTTAAATATCTGAAATAAAAAATACTTAATAAAGCACACTTCCTGAGATTCCTAGTAACTGAAATGCAACATCAACCATCGCATTAAAACTTATTAATTAAGTAAATAAAAATTAAGTTTTAAGAATATTAAGAATAAGATAATAATAATAATAATTAATAATAAAATAATTTATATTACAATTTTTTTTTTTTAAATTTCAGTGTTTAATGATGTTCAAGTGTAATAATTATAAATGTGTACATTTTGTTATGTCTACTTCTATAATTTTTAGTATAAAATAGTTATTATAATTTTGGTTATGATAACTTGATATGTTTTGTAAAAAAAAGGTATTTGAAAAAAAATTGGTAGGGGGTCCGCGATCTCTAAAAATCTTTCATCGGGGTCCGTCTACAAAAGGTTAAGAACCGCTGGTATAGAATATTTCTTTTAGACAGTTTTAGTTATTACTTATTACAATACAATTTTATTTAATAATTCATTAATTATATATATTATATAATATATTCAAATATGCAGTAGGTATAGGAAACATTAGGAACTAACATATACGTACTTTTTTATTGTCTATGGACTTATATAGTTATATATGTATTTTTGATCAGCCAGGTCTGGTGTAGAACTGTAGAAGCTTACATTCACCCCATATTTTAGGTTTAAATAATATGTACTGGTACAACTCGTTTTCGCGCATTTGCCTTTTTACAATTCGTTTGAACCCAACAGCGTTAACAGTATATACCTTCTTATTTTAATACTTAGATTTAAGAGTTAAGACTATCTCTTTTGCACAGTCGTGATTAAAAATGTGTATGTGTTTGTTCTAAATAAATATATAATTATACTATTAAATAATAATAAGTAGTAATAACTAATAAGTAATAGTTGGTAGGTAGTCTATTAATTCTGATACTATATATACTAATAGGTAGGTATACTGCTAAATAGTTAATGATATTTACTATACTAATTTTGAATAGTTGCATTAAAATTGGATTTTCTTCATATAAATTAAACGATGGATAGTTATATTTTTTTTATTCATTCTAAATATACATCAATTGTGCCTACTTATTAATTGTCTCTTTTCTTTTAAAGCTTATGATTTTATATTATATTTTATATTGTATCGATGAATTAATTTTATATCAATTTTACTTTAAATTTCAATAATTATATTGATTAGCTACTTAATGTATATCTAATGTGCGGATGAATTGTGTATAACAGATTGTTATAATAATTTTTGTGATAACTTTCTGGACCATTAATAGACAATAATCCAAGCCTCTACGGATTATTAATACTTAATAGGTTCGCAACTTAATAATATTGGAGGAAAATTGTTGTCCAGTGTAATGTAATTTTTTTAGACGTAACCAGAAAATACAGAAGTACCTATTACTAAACTTTATATTATAGGTGCTATAGATACAAAATCACAAAATCAATCTGAAAATTTTTCAGGGAGTAAATAATCTAATAAAAAAAAAAAAAACACTTTATCCATTTATCTATTTTAGAACAGTTGTTTGCTCGAGTATGTTTAAAAGTAGTCTGTCAATAATATTTTGTGTTGTTGATTGTATCTAAATAAGGTACAGTATGCATGCAATTTTTCAGTTAGGAAAAATGTTCAATACTACATTATGATTTATGGTCATTATGTGGCATGTGCAGCTTTTAAAAATCATCATAAAAATTGCTTAAATATATTTTACTATCTCAACTATTTTAATACATATATTTTGTAATATTAATGTGAATTGTAATTTGTAAGTATCATCAGTATGTTTATTAAACAAAACAAAACGTCACAGAATCATAAAAATTGTTTATATATATGTAAACTGTAAATTGTATAAAGTTAAATAAAATATATCGAAACGTATAAAAATGTCCCGTCCCAAAAAACGTGTTCTGCACTTTGTAACAATTCCAATTTTTTTACGTGTAAATATGAATAGATTTCCATCATCAGTCATCACTCATCACTAACAAAACAAAAATCATATTATCTAAGTATGTAAGATTATGCCGAACGTTAAAAATTAATTGTATTTTATTATCATCTAAAAATTTCCGTACCTTGGTAAGTTTAGAAACAATATTTTTTGGGTTTCATATAATTATATATAAGTATAGATTTTCAAATTAATTGCATATCAGCATATCGCTAAATTAAAAATCTTTAGAGTTATCAATATTTTTCAGTTCCCAGCACTCAGCGTATGAGTTTATTTGGTTTAATGTGTAAATCATTTATGGCTTTATATATGTTTTAAATTACTTACTTCTTGTCTTTTTACTTTTTAATTGTTCGGTTATCGTACTACTCGTACTCACAATGGTTATGCGTGTTTGTCACTTTTTAAATTTAATTTAATTTATTGAGCACTACACTTTTGTAAATTTTTTTAATTGTACACCTAAAATTTGGATCACTACTATCACTAGATTTTTAATTTTGATATTCTCTAAATGTATACACTTTTTATCTCGTCATCACGTTTTAGAAACATCACAAACTTGAATATTCATAGTCAGTATAGTTATAGTGCTGCTTGCTGACGAACAACTATTAAAAGTTTTAAACTACTAACTACCTAGTATCTACCTATCTATAGTATTATGTTTAATACACGACGATTATTTTTAATATTATAGTATATTGAATAGGTAATAAATGTATAATACACTATTAATGATATATTTTTATTACAAGATAAACTTATATTGCTGATAATTTTTACTGATAGTTTGTAGGTATTGATAATTTAATTACTTTAGGTAAGTCCAAATTTAAAAATACAAATCATATGTTTACGTTGTACCTTGTACGCCAACGATATTCATTGATATTTAGGTTTTTTTTTTAAAAAAAAAAGAATAGGTATGACTTTATTGAGAAATTACAATCTATACAAAAGAGTACAATAGGTAAAAGTTGTGGTGGGTGAAACTATGAACTATGAACTAATGATAAAATGGTAGGAAATCTCACAATAGAGACACCTAGTGGCTTTACATTAATAATTAAAATTAACAATTATTTGTTTTTATACAATTTATACAATTTTTAGGTCTCGGCACCAGTTCCGCTTGAGTCTCCTTGTTGGATTTCCAGGTAGTGTGGGTATGGCGAGGTGACCTCGCCGAGGTCCCTGATGAGCAGGTTGGGGTTGGATTGAAGCTTAGCATGGAAGCGTTTGTAGTATATAGTAGCAGTTTCGTTGACAGAGCAGATTCTTAGGTCAGAGTTTAATGTATTGTTGGAGACAAACCAGGGTGCTCCAGTAATTAGACGACAACAGATAGGTATTCTGGAAGGCTTGGATAGTTCTCTTGTTTGATTTTTTCGCGGAGCCCCAAATTACTACCCCATACACCCAGAGTGGTTGTAGAAGAGTTATATGCGCGCAAACAAACGAATCGAATCGATTATTAAAAAAATTTAGGTCTATGTTAATAAATAGAAAATATAATATTTATGAGTATAGACATAAATACATATTGGGAGTATAAAATATTTCAATTAAAATACTTTAGGATCGGCATTCATTATTAAAATAATTCCAGTTATTAATATAACAATGTTTTACTATAATACTATATATGTATGATATAGTAATTTTAATAAGCAACAACAGCCTATATACATAAGACATAATTATAAATATATTTTAATTGATTTAATGAAACATAGAAAAAATCACTGACCAAGAGACCAAGTATACTAAATCATTAATCAATGATTAGTTTTACATATTAAAATTTTAAATGTTATACTTATTATAGTAAACTATTTACTATATCAATACTATCAATACTGAAAAGGCCTAGAAGTATATAATTATTACTAATTAACTACAAGTATTTTTTTTTAACCATTACCTATTCATTTACACGAGTTCTTATCAAATATTTATAGTTTGATGATTAATAAATATATTAACCTAGATACCTAAGTAACTTATACGTATCGACGGACATCGGGGAGGAGACTTAGGGGGCTTAGCCTAAAATGTAAATTTTGAATTTTAGGTCCCCATATACAATATATTATACCTATACATAAACACAATAAAATATATTAAATTTGTAATAAGAAACCTTGTATTAAATTTTCAAGATTTTCTGGCCGACTAAAAAATTTTTATCGTTATTTAAAAAAAAAATACTAAAAAAAATTAAAAATTTCAATTGTCTATAAATAGAAAATTTGACTGTGTATGGAGAACGCTAATATAAACATTTGGTGAAAATTTCAAGTATTTACATCGATTAGTTTTTGAGTTATAGCAAAATAAAAAATTCGATTTTTTTGAAAACTGTTGAAAAATGTTTACTTTTCACCTCTATAATGCACCAAGGATATCCACTTTGCCATCGGAAACCACCCCCAAAGTTTGAAATTGAACCATTATTTCGACTAGTTATGCTGTACACAGACACAAAAAAAAAAAAAAAACACACATCATTGTAAAATCAATACATTCATCACTCCGTTCAGAATCTAAAAAATTCCGTTGTACGTTATTTACGATTCAAGCCCTGATTACAATGTATAATGGATATAAATATAAATATACATAAACTATCATTAATCCCTATTTGACAATAGTGTATCAGAAGATAAGACAGTAGGTATATGAGTATTATAATGTTACCAAATAAACCATTCTCACATTCTGACCAGTCGTGACACAAATAATATAATTAAAAATAAATAAATTTTTTTTCCATTAATATTGGTCAGTGGCGACTCGTGCTATGGAGCACAGGAGCACGTGCACCACCAATATATTTTAAGAATATTAAATTTCTCTACACTCTACAGAAATTATTGTAATTTGTATTACATAACATTTATTGACAAAAATGAAAATTAGTTTGTTGACTAATTATTTACTCATTTAACATTAGGGAAGTACTCAAGTACTATAATAGGTGATAATTGATAAGTGATGGGTTGTAGATATTGTGGACTATAATGCAACTGTACGGGTTACGATGATAATGAGTAATGACACCGAATGCCGATTAACGTGGATTGAGCACAGTGCAAATGTGATCGGTTCGCGCATGCGCATATGCATTTTCATTCCCACTACTCGCGTAAAAATGATGTATCCGTCATAGTATCTTGTTCACAGACGAAGTGTCGAGGTTGTGCTCACGGCAGCGGCAGTGTCCGAGTGTCGCACTGTCGCCTTGATAGTCTTCTGGTAGCGGGTGGGTGGTGGTCGTTTCCCAGACATTACGCTATCGCGTACCGTAGTAATACGTCTTATAAATAGAATTATTTTTATCAACAACGTTTGAATAATTTTTTTAATACACTATACATTATTATTTACTGTATAAACCAAATTAGTACTTATTATCAGCTCCAAACTATCGTAGGCTGCAGATGACAGACGACAGTCTACATTAATAATTGTTACTGTTAGTTACACAAACAGTTAAGTTGCGGTATCGCGGTTCTTAAATCCCCACTAATATAATATTATAGTATATTTTTTAAATATTAGTGTAAAATGTCTCAACTAAATTCTATAAGTTCACTTATTAAGTTAAATTTTTCTTTGTTGTCATTGGAGCAAAAAATTGCAATTAAAAATGAAGGTAGGCCAAAACCAAATTTAATTATTGTTAAAGAATCAAAAGGTAAAGATAGAACATATAAGAGAAATTTTAATATGGAAACGTATGACAAAAACGATTGGATATGTGGTTGTGAAATAACTAATAAGCTGTTTTGTTTTCCTTGTGTTATTTTTAATCGGTCCAATGAAATGAGTTGGAGTAAAATAGGTATTGATGATTTAAGTCATTTATCGGCGAAAATTAAATCCCACGAAAAAACACAAACCCACATAAATGCTCAGCTAAGCTTAAAGTTGTTAGGAAAACAGGATATTCGTCAACAATTAAATAGCGCATTTCGTTTAAACATTCAAAAATATAACGAACAAGTAAAAGAAAATCGATACATTTTGTCTAAAATTATTGATTGCATACGATTTTGTGGTGCGTTTGAACTTGCTCTACGTGGTCATGACGAAACAGCTGATTCAGTAAATCCGGGAGTTTTTAAAGGACTTATCAATTTTACTGCAGAATTAGATTATGCACTTAAAAATCATTTGGAAAAAGCTACTGTCTTTAAAGGTATTTCAAAAGAAATTCAAAATGATATTTTAGACTGCACGCTAACAATTTGCCAAATTCAAATTAAAACTGAAATTAATCAGGCTGACTTTCTTTCAATAATAGCTGATGAGACCACGGATGTATCTAATTCTTTTCAAATGTCTATTGTGTTTCGATATCTTCTTACAGATGGATCACCTGTAGAACGATTTTGGGGATTCTTTAATCCAACTGGTCATGATGCTAAATGTTTGTCTGAATGTATTAAATCTACACTTCAAGATGTCTTAACCGATAAAAATAAATTAATTACACAGAGTTATGACGGTGCTAATGTCATGAGTGGTCATATATCCGGGGTACAAACTTTTATAAAATCCGACTATCCAAATGCTCATTACGTCCACTGTTACGCCCATCAGTTAAATCTAATTATGAAAGCTGCTTCTTGTAAAAGTAAAGAGACGCGTATATATTTTTCCAACCTAACGGACATTACAAATTTTTTTACCCGTTCGCCTTAAAGAGTTCAAGTTTTAGACGAGATAGTGAAAAAAAGGTTACCTAAAACCATAGAAACTCGATGGAATTTTAAAAGTAGGGTTGTGAATACGGTTTACGAAAATAGAGAATTACTTATTGAATGTATGGATAAAATTGAGACTACTTCAAATCAAACTACTACAATTAACCAGGTAGGTGCTCTACGTAGAATGATGTTAGAATCAACTTTTATTTATTGGTTAAATGTTTTCCATCGTATCGTGCCTCACTTAGATATTCTATATAACCAACTGCAAAAAAGAAATACAAGCCCGGTAGAAATAAATAACGCAATACATAATTTTGAAATTAATATTCAGAAAGAAAGGGATAATTTAGACAATATACAAGTAGATGAAGGCGAATCTGTCAAAAGAAGACGAGAAAATATTTATTTAACTAGAAATATTATAGCTAAAGAATTGTGTGACACAATTATTGTGAGCATTAACGAGCTGTATAAGTACAAAGGACATCTAATTGCAGCCAACTTATTTTTATTAGACAATTTTGAAAATTATGAAAAAAACTTTCCACAACTTTACCTCGAACAAACTGTAGAAGCATACCCATTTATAGATAAATTTAAATTAAAAACTGAGCTACAGGTTATCTATAAACGAAATGATTTTAAAAATATTTCAACAGCAGTGCATTTACTTAAATTTATTATAGAAAATCAATTACTTGATACATTTTCTGAAACTTCCAAACTTTTAAAAATTGTTATAACTATACCTATGACTTCCGCTGAAGCTGAACGTTCATTTTCCACACTGAAGAGGATAAAAACATTTTTGCGTAGTACCATGTCAGAAGATCGACTATCAGCATTGTCAATGTTATCAATTGAAAAACTTATGATCAAAAATATTCCTGATTTTAATGAAAAAGTTATTGATATTGAAATATATGAAAAATTTGTATTATGTAAGAATAATACCTATAAATATGTATTAATAAAGTTCAGTTTTTCTAATGTATCTAATTTATTATTAATTATTACTATATAAAGTATTAAATATAGGTATTTTACTATTTTATATAATATGTGCACCACCAACTATTTTACCCACGAGCCGCCACTGACTTTATTAATACATATTTATAGGTATTATTCTTACATAATACAAATTTTTCTGAATCATCTAGTATTATACTATTATAGTAGGTATTTTAATTTATAGGGTTAATAAACAATGGACAAAAATAAATCATAATTATTATATTAGTCAGATACATTTTTATAAATTAATTATATTCTTCTTTCTTTTTTCTTAGCAAACATATCAATAACCTTTTCATTAAAATCAGGAATATTTTTGATTGACAATGCTGATAGTCGATCTTCTGACATGGTACTACGCAAAAATGTTTTTATCCTCTTCAGTGTGGAAAATGAACGTTCAGCTTCAGCGGAAGTCATAGGTATAGTTATAACAATTTTTAAAAGTTTGGAAGTTTCAGAAAATGTATCAAGTAATTGATTTTCTATAATAAATTTAAGTAAATGCACTGCTGTTGAAATATTTTTAAAATCATTTCGTTTATAGATAACCTGTAGCTCAGTTTTTAATTTAAATTTATCTATAAATGGGTATGCTTCTACAGTTTGTTCGAGGTAAAGTTGTGGAAAGTTTTTTTCATAATTTTCAAAATTGTCTAATAAAAATAAGTTGGCTGCAATTAGATGTCTTTTGTACTTATACAGCTCGTTAATGCTCACAATAATTGTGTCACACACTTCTTTAGCTATAATATTTCTAGTTAAATAAATATTTTCTCGTCTTCTTTTGACAGATTCGCCTTCATCTACTTGTATATTGTCTATTATATTATTGGTAGCCGAGGGCCACAAAAAAATGAGCCGCGTGTTTGACATGCCTGATCTAGACAAGTATTTATAACTTTATAAGTTCAGTGGACGCATCATTTATTTCATTTCATTCCAGAAATGTTATAAAAGTATAGTGTGATCATATTCGATTTGTTCCCAAATCACTGACTTACAATTTTCCAACGCTAGGTTTTTCAACCAAAAATCAATTTTTAATAGTTTTTTTTTTTAAATAAGTCTAATAAGTGGTATAGTTAGTTAGTGTGTTTATGTGGAGAGGGAGAGGGGTAATTCAGGGGTGGACTGGTTAGGGAGGCAAGGGGGCAATCGCCTCTTGGGCCCTCGATCATGTCATGTTTTTAAAAATTTGAAGTTAAATTTAAGTTTGTATTTTAAATAGACTGTTCTTATTTGTATAATTTTTTAAAACATAAAAGTATAAAAAAGTTTAATTGGTATAACTATTGACTAAAAAAATGTACATCTAAGATATAATATAAATATAATATCTCTGATTAAATATACATATCCATGTAGTTATAAGCTAAATCTTGGTCCCTAATTTCTGATTAATCTGCCAGACCCCTTGACACCCAGACCGCCCCTAGACTAATTGCCTCCTCCCATGAACCGTAATCCGTATATAAGTATAATATGTAAATATGTAATATGTAAGCATATACATGTATTATACTATATTTAAATAAATAAGAAATTTGTATTTCATGTATTACAAATTACAATGTTATATTTTACAAGAATAAAATAGTTCAATTCCTGTGTCTAAAATTATTTTTGCTGTGACGTTACTTTTTTAAGTAATTTTATATTTTAAGAGTGGGTGACGGTTGTAAATATATTTCGCCCCTCTCCTGTAATAAAGGCCTAGCCGCTTAGGTTTTATTAGTTATCTGAGTTATCTTATAATTATAACTTTATAAGTACCTATCACATGTTCACATGATTATTTGGGTATAGGTACTGAAATAAACTATGGTACTAAACTATAATAAAAAATGTTAGTTTAATTTTTGAAATATATACGACAACATATTGTCGTTAGGACCCAGACGTGGATCTAAAAATTAAATAAGCGGAGGAGGGGCTACATAAAAAAATTTACTTCAAGTAGGTAGGTACATAAAAAGCATGGGAATTAAGTTTAAATTTTAATAGTGAATAAAGTATTCAACATTTATTCATATTAAACTGAACTCTGAAGTAATGATAATAATAAGTAATAACATACATGACTGTATATTATCATGACAAAGTACATTATTGTATTATATTTATATATTATATAAATGTAGGTACGTTATGTTTACAGTTCTGTATTTACCTTACATTTTCAGGGTCCAGGCTTTCGGTCAAATACAAAAAAAAAAGGCCCACAAAATGAATAAGTATTCATGGATAAGTATTTCGTGTATAGAATATTATTTATAATTTAGATAGAAATAGGCTTAATAAATATTATTATGAAGTAGGCACTAGGCAGTAACTACTAACTTGGAAATTAGTATTATGTTACACTATATTATTATGGATCTGATGGTCCGATGGATGACGTATACCTAAACATTAAACTATAAAGTAAATAGTAATGTGTTTCGGAATCACATCTTATACATTTTTAAAAGCAACAAATTTATATTAATATAAATATTTATATAGATATTATTAATATAGATATTAATATCTATAGCCGTGGTTATACCTAACCCATATGGCCATATGTGTTTTTTAAAAACGATACCTATAAATTAAATTTTTATTTTTTAAATTAAATGAGTATTATGCAGCTTGGCTACACTGTACACGGAACGTTATTTTTTGAATTTTCAAAATGGACGAGAAATAGTTGATAACGATAACTGAAAAAAAAAACAACATTCTAAACAATTACAAAACAAGAAAAGTAAATATTAAATTACTATATTGTAATAACGTAAAACTGTAGAAAAACAATTAAATACTAAAAATTAAAATAATTTTAATAATTTCCAAAAGAAAATAATATATTCTGTGATAATGCCTGTGTAACTAACAGCTTACCTTGTGTTCTAGTGTTTAAAAATATAACCAAGTTAAATGCTTCTTTTATTTACTTTCAAAACCGTAGTCCGTACCAATATTATTTTTTTTTCGATACGACTATACGAGTCTTGAATCATGATATTGTGTTGATACCAAACATAATTTAGGTATTAAATTAGTCAAATTATATTTTTGTGGATTCAAATTATAGTTTTTTTGAGGTAAGTTTTTTTATAATTATGAAAGTTGACAAAGTTTTTTAATGATCAGTAATTGCATTTTTATTTTATAAGTGGTTAGTTAAGGATAATAGTGTCAATGGACACTCCATTCCATCATGTTGCTACGTCTAGTACTCTATGTTATATTATTTACGCATTGTATTATTTGTATTATTTTGTGTATACCATAGTATCTTTTAGAAATGAAAATAAAAAAAATTGTTTGTTTTAATTGTTTTTGTGTTGAAATTATAAAAGTTAATGTAAAGCATTAATATTCATTTTTTTTAGTAAATATTCTTATAAATTATTGTAGACTTGCTATTTTTTAATAAGAATTTTTAAGACTTATTAATACTTATTAATATGGTGAAGTTTTGATTTGCTGGCTATACATTTAATTTTTAAACGCTCAATATTGAACCAAAATGTATTGATTCTTTAATTCTTTTTTTTTAATTATGTAGGTATATTTTACTTAATATAATTTATACATCCTAAAATGTAAAACTTAGCTCTTACTAATGCTTGGACTTGTGCTGTAACCAGTTCTAATATTAGGAACTTTATAAAAATAGTATTTACATTAGATTTACTTATTATATAAGTAGTTCAATATCAATTAAACAATAATAATGTATAGATAACAATTATAAATAGATCTTGATATGTTTATAGTGGACTGTTTTGTATAAAATTTTAGTTGTATACAGATTATATTATTATTATGATTGTATTGTGTCTGAGCACTATTAAATTAAAATTAAATTTTAAATAGGTTATGATGAACCATAGTATAGAATCCAATTTCTACAATGTCGAAGAAAATGAAGGAGAGACTGATAATTATGTTACATGTCCATTATTGCAACTAAAATATTCTAGATCAAGAAAACCAATTACTAGGTAGGTTATTACCGTATATATATATATATATATATAATTAAAAAAAAAGATATGGATAGCTATTTTTCATGTATTATGTATATTTAATTTTTACTCTGATATTATAAGGTCCTTATTATATATTTAATAATCTATAGTTATTCATTTTACAATAAATATTTAAGATAAATATATAGGTATTGTTTTTATTTTTCTAGTCGTTTGGGACAAAAGGGTAGATCTTTAAAACATATAAATGAAAATCGATCTTTATTTGAAAATAAAACTGCAGAAGCTGATTTGGGAGGTTCATTTCAAATACGTACGCCTGAAAACTTGGTTGGTGGTTTTGAAAAACTTGACTTAGTTCATGATACTCCATTTGTCCGTCCAGCTATTAAAAATCAAAATGATAATGATTTAGAAACTCAAAGTGACACACTAACTAATATAAAAAATGTAAGACCTAATATTGAATTAAGCACTAAACGCTCATTATACAGCAATAAGGAAAATTTACCAGAGCAAATAAAAGAATTAAGAACACCTGAATCTCAAAAATTAAACAAAAGTAATATTAGTACACCATCACTCACTATAAAAGAAATTTCAAATAAATCATCAGAGAGCGTGAAAGATGAAACATATTATGTGTCACCTGAAACTTCAAAATACAATTACGATACCAGTTTATATCATAGTATCAGAGAAACAACTGTTATACCAGAAACATCACATTCATCTTTTTCAACCAATAATTCTTTAACAACTAAGCAATTAGAATGTCAGCCCCTAGATGATCAATCTAAACACACTGCACTTGAACTGTCTCCTGCAGCAAATCGTAACAATTTTGTAATAAGAGCTCGATCTCCTATTCGCCATATTCCAGTTGGATTTATTCAAGATGGAGAATTTAAACGGCCAATTAATTCATCAAGTAGCGTGTGTGTTAAATGCGCCAATGAAAACTATATATCTGTTAAAGGAATTAATTATAGTATACTAAATACACTTGGCCATGGTGGTTCTAGTGTTGTGTACGAGGTAAATATATGTTTGTTAGGATATTTATACTATGATTTTTATATATATTTTTGAAATTTAATAAGGTTTTACATCCGGACACAAACCAAGTGGTTGCAATAAAAAAGGTAGATTTATCCGAAGTTGAAGATATTATTGCAAAAGGATATTTAAATGAAGTTACTTTGTTACAAAACCTGCAATCATGTGAAAGTGTTATACACCTTTTTGACAGGTATATTTCATGTATCTAATTAAATTCTCATTTCTATTTATCAAATTTATTTCATTGTTTATTTTTTGTTCGAAATCTAAGTATACACATAGATATTATATTATTTCAGTCAATATACTACTAAAGAAAAAATACTTTACATGGTTATGGAAAAAGGTGATACAGATCTTTCAAAACTTATTCGTAATACAAAACATATGTCTGTTCATATGATAATGTACTATTGGTCAGAAATGTTAATTATTGTTAATGAAATACATGCTAAAGGTAAATATATTGTTATATAATCTGATATCCAAGCCAAGACTGAAAACTTATACATACTTTTGTCCACAATTTTATTTTGAGGTTTTTTGTAGTGAGATATAATTAGTATGTGGACCGTAGTTTAAAAAAGAAAGCATGGTATATTTTACTATTAAGACATAAAATAAAATTTAAAATTTAAAAAAGTGAGATAGTCAATCCTAATTCTCAAATTATTTGTTATTTAATTAATTTTATTGGTATAATAATCTCTAAATAACCAATAAAAACACACAAACCCCCCAAAAAAATATTTTACATGGAATTAAATAATTTATTTTTCCAAAAGGTGTTATACATTCAGATCTTAAACCTGCAAATTTTCTGCTGGTCAGTGGTCGTTTGAAATTGATAGATTTTGGTATAGCTTCAAAAATTCACGGAGATATGACAAGTGTGTTAAAAGATGTGACTACGGGAACTTGGAATTATATGAGCCCAGAATGTATAAGAAGTGGCGGTTCAAATTTTCAAGGACATAAAGTGAGTTGGTTGAATTGTTTAGATTTAATAAAAAATACTGATATTTTTTTTACATTCTATTTAGATAAATCAAAAATCAGATGTATGGTCACTAGGGTGCATATTGTATAGTTTAATTTATGGCAAGACTCCTTATTCACATTTGACAAACACTTGGCAAAAGTTACAAGCCATTGCAGAATCTACTCAAAATATTAGTTTCATGAGTCACAGTAAATTATTTACTCAAGGTATACCACCTGTACTAATGCAAACAATGAAGTTATGTTTGATTAAAGACGTGAAAGCCAGACCTAATGTAGTTGATTTACTGAAGCTTATTGAAAATACAGTATTTAAACCTATGACTTAAGTACTTTTTTTATATTATATGTACTAAAATGTTGCATTTATAATTCATATTGTCGTTTCAAACATTTTCTTCAAATGTATATATTATTTTGAGTATTGATAAACATACAGTACTTAAAATAAATTGTGATGTAATTATATAAATAATATATATAATTGTTTTATTCTTAATGAATTATTGTTTACATTATACATTTTATATTGTTTTAGTGTTATAACTTAGGTTATTTTAATTAAATTTTAAATTAATTTAACAAAATTGTATATAACTCGCGTATTATTGGAATTATAGTAATAAATTAATAATGAAAATAATAATTTTTAATACACTTAATTACTTCCATACTGTCAATTTTCCATTTTCGAATATCAAACAATCAACAGGCCATGCTATTGATGATTTATCAAATGGTAATAAATCTTCAAAATCTTTGTTAGAGTCCTAAAAAAGAATGCAATTCATATCAATATTATAGTAAGACAAATTTCATAAGAGTTATATAAATATGTATGTAGTTTTTATTGCCATTACTTTAAAATTTGTCAAAATAATTAAATTATAAAATTCATTAAGCACATATAGGTGTATGCAGTAATAACTGCAATACTGCATATTATATAAAAAAAAATAAAGAGATTTTTTAAACAAAGGAGATAATTGTAATAAAATATGTAATAATATGTGACATTAACAAAGAAAACTAGAAACGAGTAAATCATAGGAAGAATTGCTAAGCGTTGAAATGATAGTAGTGATTAGGTATTAGAAGTTAGAATGGTTGTAACCAAGGTGTGACGGGAAAATAAATAATAAAGATATTAATCGTTAAATACACAAAAATACTTAATATCGTATGAATATAAAGTAATTTTACAAATTAAAAAGAATGTATAAAAATATATGGTAATTTTAGCTGTGTTAACCAATTTTTTTTTATAAAATAAAATATAAATACATCTTACCTTGTATACCTCAATAAAATTTAATAAATCTTTTGATAATAACTCATTTGATTCCACAAGTTTCATAACACTATTAATAAAACAAAAAATTTAGACAATTTCATTTACATATACTAATAACATAGTTAAAAATAAATGGTTGTATAAATTACAAAATTATGTTTTATTTTATTTTCCAGATATTATCAAGATAAATATTAAAATTGATTTTTAAATACTATTTTTAAAATATCCTGTAAATTTTGTGAAAGGTCTAAAGCTAATAATAAACATTAATATTCAACAATTTCTTATTTGGTAAGCCGAGTAATGCTGATAACCATTTCCAAAGGTCTACGATTTATATTAATAAGTCTTGGGTTCGTGTTATTTAAGTTAAATTGTGTAGATAAATTTTTGTTTTTTGTACAAGTAAAATATATTAAACTACTATTTTATAGGATTTTTATTATTATGTTGAATGGTAAAGAATTATAAACTTTTAATATAATATATATATATATATATATCATGTCGCATAATTTAATTGTTCAAGAAAACATTGTATCTTATAAATTGGTTAAATTGATCTATTATCAAACGTATAAGAGAATATTATCAGTGTTTCATAATTGGTTTTTTCACAATATTTTAATTTTTAAATGTAAGGATTAAAAAATTAAAATATAGTATAAATCCAAAAAGAGGACATGTATAATGTACTTTTGTTTAAGTTTAATAATAATTAATAGTTCAATTCATTCGTTCCAAGTATAAAAACATAGAATCAGAACTGATGAAAATTTGTATTTGCTGTTGTCTTATTACCTAATTAATAAACAAACATGATATTCTTTTAAATTTGTATGTGTTGATAATAAAAACAAAATGTGTCCCTATTTTTCCTGTAAGGTGCCTCAATACATATACTCCATTATCTAATTTGAACTATGCATTAATTTAAAAATTAAATATATAAATTTACTTTTCTTCATTCCACATTTGATTTTCTACAATATGTTTACAAATGTTTTGGTTGATATCTGAATTAAAAAGTGGCACACCAAAACAACAGTCTAACAAAGTCCATTCTGATGTATCATAAACAGGTTCTAATAGCAGTGTTTTCTTAATGCACGTTGCATCATTTAATTTATCTAATTCTTCTTTTAAGAGAGATACTCCATTTTTTTGAAAAATAGGTGAAACATCTATTAAAAATAAAAAATAATAAATAATTAATTGATTAATTAATTAATTAATTAATTGTAAAATTTGCTAACCACTGGACTGTTCTGAAGTAAATTTCTTTTCATATTTAGTAGGTGTTGTTACACAAGTTATGTAACCACATGTATTTTCAATATTTAATATATTTGATAAACTTTTTAAAAAATTTTCTTCATATAAAAATGAGTGTTCTAAACAATTATTAATTATATTAATGAATGTAATAAGTTCTACATTAAATGCTTACATTTCAATATTACTTACCATTTTGTAAAAGGTTCATTTTTGGGAATGGTAAAACACAAGTATTTGGATTACAAGCCTAAAAACATAAAACTAGTACTGACTTGGGATAAATACATATATATTTTCAATTACTTGTATAAGAACTGGTGATTCTTTTAATGTGTCATTAATAATGGTTAATAAGTTCTCAATAGATATAAAATGTGGATCATGTCCCCAAGTAGTTATCATTACTTTAGAACAATGTCGAAACATTTTAGGAACATTCCACAAGCGTACACCTATTAAAATCATTCATTAAATAGTAACAACATGTTACAATTTATTTTTTAAATTTATTATTTACCTCTAATCAAAAGTAGTGATGGAGGTCCATAACATGTTTTATGATATAAATATAATTTAAACCAAACTGAATTCACTTCAGGTATAGGAGGACCAATATGTGGTAATTTTGGTGATGTTAAAAGAGGTGTTTCTTTGTTTAAAGGAGCCATTGACATTAATAAACTAAAAACAATTAAAATATATTTACTAAACAAATTTAATAAACTAAGACAATCTCACTTGTAATTTTTTTTCAAAAATCTAACACATGTATCTGCTGTTAAAGACTTAAGACTTTCCCATCGAATAAGATCCAGTTTACCGGAGCAATTTTCTGATCTCAATGCTTTCACAGTACTTCTAAGTGTTAATGCATGTTCAAAATATCGTCTAGCTTCACCTTCACTTTCACCTGCACTAGGAGTTTCACTTCCAAAAACACAACTACCCGAACTATAACCATCTGCAACTTTGTCAAGTTCATCCAAAAACACATTTAATGCTTCATCAGTTAATTTGCCAGCTTCAAATAATGTAACTGCATGATCTTTTAGACTCTACATTTGAAAGTTTATTTTAATGAAAATATAATTTAATTCAAAAAATGTTTAAAATAAAATTTTATACTCACAGGAGACAGATTACCCATCATTAAAAATGCTGTAAGAGTTGAATCAAACAAAAAAGCCATTCTTTTTTCAGCATTACTTTTATCTGGCGATGATTCAAGAATATTTGGTATTTCAGTGGGTAATATTATTGAAGAAGATACATCAGATACATTTTCTACATTTACTATTTCTAATTTTGGTATATTCTTTGAACCAGACCAGGATAAATGAGTAGAACAACTTTTAGGACTTTTTTTTTGTGCAATTTTCAATCGACAAAATAAGGAGACTGCATTTTTAACAGATTCCAAATCAATCTCTAATACTGTAGCCAACTTTTAAAAATAGATATTTTAAGTATATAAAAAATGTTATGTATTAGAAAAATAATTACCTCACTAACTGAAGTGTGTTCATCAATAGATACAAAAATTTTGTAAAGGAGGTTTTCAAAATTATCACCAAGCACTCTGTTCATAACAAAACCACCAAGCGTTGATACTATTATATGGTCATCATCATATATTGGAACATCATAATAAATTAAACCTTTTCTACAAATAAATTAAAATTATATATTATATAAAATATATTAGTTTTAATAAGTAGTAAAAACATTAATAATTATTTACTTGTAAAGACTGTGGAGTATATTGTAATCTAAACTTCCAGCCATTTGTTGTCCATTATCAATTATATGGTCAATAAATTTTTTTTCGTCTTCATTGATGGTCTTTAAAATAAATTATAACAATTTAATATTTAACTAAAATAAAATTATGTATAGTCGTATAGTGATTTAAATTATAATATACTTTAATATCATCTTCAAACAAACATCCAACATCAACAGTCCACCAAGGATCTGGATTTATATCTATTGGTTGAGATGGTAACATTGGCCGTATCTCATTTTTCCTTCTAAAAAGTTTATTTTTTGTTCGGCATTGATTCATTAATTCAATATACTCATTACGACCAATTCCTAGTATTCTAAGACCTAGAAATAAAAGTATTAATACAAAAATAAGTAAATCAAGAACAAAATATACATAGTTAAATTTTTGTGGCATATTTATAGTAAAGGGGTGATTAAATTAATTCTTTTATATTTCTAGAACTTATATAGGAAAAATAATTTCTACTGATTGTGTGATCATCTGTATATTTATAATTAGGTTAGGGATTATAAAATTATTCTTTACATCCTTCTTCATTGCAACTAACAATCAAAAAACAACATAATAAATACACCACTGAATCAATTTAATAAACTTCAGTAAATAAAACTAATTTATTAGGTATAAATACAATCAACTGCTGTGAAATTTGGAATTGAATCATAGCTTTTGTCTGACTCCATAACATGTATAATCGTTGATATATAAAATTGAAATGGTGTTATTCTTAGTCCTTTAACAATTACATCAGATAGATGGTATGGATAAAGCATCAAATTTTCTCTACTATATGTCATCAAATCTTCATAATAATTTTGTTCATTTCTAACAACTGTTCTCACTGCAATAAAATAACAGTTAAAACATACTAAAACTATCACTAATATTATAGTGTGTAGTGTTACCTAAATTTGTTTTGTATCGAACTTGATTCCTTATGCTATACACAGAAATACATTTTTTGTACTCTTTTAGAGAATTTCCAACTCCCTGAAAAATATAAATATACTTATTAACATTTAATATTTTGTAAGAATATTTAAAAGTTGAATATTCAGTTAAAGAAGTTATATATGCACAAAGCACCTACAATAATGATACCAAAAAATTATTGGAATTACAATTAGTTACCTAGTTTAATCATTATTTTTCATGATTTTATAATAAGCAGGTAAGTAAATTGTGTGTTATTGATTTTCAAGTGTCTGGGTTTAAGCAATACCCAGATTTTATTAAATCAAAATTATATGTAAAATTTAAAAATTACTTGTTTTACGGCTGGTGGTAAATTAGCCCAAGGAATATTTTGAAGTACACATTTTTCCATTTCTTCGTTCATACTTGACAAATGTAACATACAACTTATAAAAGCATTTTCGAATTTCTAATTCAAATTTCAACTATTTAGCATTTGGTAAATGTTATTTACTTTAACATAAATTGTATTGATATATTTATCACTTATCAGACTTCTAATCACTACAAACCACCAATGGACAATAATTATTACGGATTAAGGTATCTTATTCCGTGGCACAGTTTTAGATAGTACTATCTTATGGTAGTATATATTATATATTATTACTAAATTAATTATTAAAGTATATTGTATATTACTCTATAATAGTCTATAGGTGAATGCAATGAACTAAATTAACGGGGCCGTTGCCCGTTAATATTCCAATAGGTAATTAGTAATTACAAAAGGATTATGTAAAGTCTCGGTAAAAATTTATTTTGTAAACAATCTTAAAGATATTTTCTAAGACCGTGATGTAAACTACCTATTTCTTTTATACAAAAAAAAAAAGAGAAGCTGCCAGCTGGTGATTATAATAATAAAATAAACTTTAAATAGGATACTGGATAGGTAATAATAATTCTAACAACTTGGTAAACAGAGAAAAATTATTATTATTATTACATATTTTTATATTATACTATACTTTTATTTCAAATTATATTTGTTTTCAGACAATTCTATCTGTATTCTATAGTTCTGCTAAGGCACTGAGAGATCTTTATAGGGCCCTATTTCTGCTTTCTGCCATTTCTAATCACAAAAACTAAGAACGACATAATATACAGAATGTAACAGGACTATTTAACAATTATAGAAACAATTCTAATGGCAGTTTGTTAAATAGTCTTGTTACAACTTATATAGACATTATTAGGTATGTATTAAATCAGTACCTAATTACCTTACATCAGTTACACCACAGAACATTATAACAACCCTGTTACACCAGCACTTTGCACTTAGGTCATATACCTATATATATATATATATATAGGTCATATACCTATATATATATATATATATATATATATATATATATATATATATATATATATATATATATATATATAGTATATATATATATATATATATATAGTATATACTATATACTAATTAGTATTTGTATATTATGATCTAACATTCTAACATCAGTAACATCTAACTATCTAAGCACTAGAAGTTTCATACTTTCATACTTTGATTTGTATTTAAAATTTATTATATATGTTACGGGCAATGTAAACCATTTTTTTTAACCAACTATATTATTTTTTATTTTTATTAAAAATTATAATTTATAATTATAATAATTTAAAGTATTGATTTTTAGATTCTGAAAATCTGAACGGAGTGATGAATGTATTGATTTTACAATGATGTGTGTTTTTTTTTTTTTTTGTTTTTGTGTCTGTCGACAACATTTGGGGCAGTAAAAATGCTTTAGCCCCTCTTTGAAAAGGAAATTGAATCTAGTTGGTACTTTGGGGGATCAAAAGTAAAAAATTTTCAATATTTTTTAAACGAGTCAGGAAAAACCCAAAAAAAATGAGGGAAAAACGGGATTTTTTACGCAAAACCAGTTTTCGACAGAATCGAATTTTTTATTTTGCTATACTTAACTCAAAAACTAATCAATGTAAATACTTGAAATTTTCACCAAATGTTTATATTAGCGTTCTCTATACACAGTTAAATTTTCAAAGAATTTTGACTTTTTTGAACTATTTATAGACAATTGAAATTTTCAATTTTTCTAAGTATTTTTTTTTTTTAAATAACGATAAAATTTTTTTGGGTGGCCAGAAAATCTTGAAAATTTAATACAAGGTTTCTTATAAGTTGTTCTTAAAGTGATAAAAAAAAATCCGAAATCGTTAGTCAAAATTTTTTTTATAAGTGCTTAAAGTTCGAATTTATACGAAATATGAAAAAATTACGAAAATTTGCAAGTAATTTTGTGGTTGAAAAATCGTAAAAATTTTTTCTTTTATAACTAAGTTTTGAAAATTTGGTACAAGGTTCTCCATAAATTTTTCTTCAAATATCTATTTAAAAAACTCTACCGGATTCAGACAAAAAAATTTTATGATTGTTTGAAATTTAAATTTTTACAAAATCGCGTTAAATAACGGTTTAGCCTCAAACGATTTTTGATATTTGTTGTTATTCAAACAGTATAAGTCGTAAATACTTAAAAATTTTACCAGTTATTTAGATTGCCATTTTCTTTACGTGATTTGATTTTCAAAATATTTTGACTTTTTTTGATCTATTTATAGGCATTTGAAATAATCTATTTTTTTTTATAAATGTTGATAAAAAAAATTTAGGTAGGACAAATTACTTGAAAATTTAATATAAGGGTCCACATAACTTTTTCTAACTCTCATTCAAAAATTATAAAAATACATAGGTACAATTTTTTTTTATTAGCATTTGAAGTTCAAATATTGACAAAAATTCGTCAAAATCATGAATATTTTTGATTATTTGGTAGTTCAAAATTTATAAATATTTTACTATCAAAAGCTAAGAATTGAAAATGTAATACTATGCTGTCCATAAGTTAAGCTTAGAATAATTATAAAAAAATTGAGGATTATTCAATTTAAAAAATTTTACGAGTGTTTGAAGTTTTAATTTTAATTTGAAATCAAAAATACATGTGTAAAATAACGTTTTACTAATAAATAATTTTCGATTTTTGTTATTTTTAAAAAATTACCAAACGTAAAGTCTTGAAACTTTTACTTAAATGTTTGAATTTGTTTCAAAATAGAATATGTTACAATATTTAAGTAAATTATATATCCTAGACTGACAAATCATCTCCGTTCAGAGTCGTTTTTCGTATACAATGATACCTATCATTGCATTCAAATTTAACCTACCCTAGTCCGAGGTCCATCCCACCCCCTAATGTACAGCAGAGCGATACTCACTTACCCGCTTTTTTTTTTTTATATTCACATGTCTTAATATTATTACGATTATTTTTATGGAATAACAATTTAATAACTTTTCTGTTTTGGTTAATTGGATGTTTATGGTTTGTCTTGTTTTTGTTTATTTTAGATTGTTGTTAACAAAAATAAGTTTATACACAGTATTTCAAATATTTCAAAGTTTATTGTAAAATTGCAATTATTTGAAAATTGAATTAAATTTATTATAAAAAATATAAAATTAAAATGATAAATTATCATAATTGATATTAGTTATTCCATCAAAATAATCGTAATATTATAATTTATGACACATGATGAATAAAATTAATAATTAATTAATGATTATTGTTGTTAATAAAAAATCAATATTATAAATTATTATAAAATATAAATAGATAATAATAGATAATAATTTTTAGTAAAAATAAAAAATTATTAGTTGGTTAAAAAAAAAATTCATGGATTACATTGCCCGGGCAAATGCATATACCTAGTACCTACTATTTAGTACCTAACATTTCCAGTATATTCCACATAGCCTGTAATGTATACACATACATATTATTTTCCTATACGGATGTGCCAAGAACGACGAGAACATAATTCAATATCTCGTTTAGAACAATGATTTAGTATCAACATCTTCTAGTTATGATTTCCGCTTTCATACCAATGATTTATAATTTATAATTTAGATATATTATGATCATATTGGAAAAAATATTAACAATTATATAAAACAAGAACCTCAAATAAATCATTGTGTATTTGAGTACCATCAACAAACTACGTGTCTTCTTTTTAGTTTCTCTAAAAGAAGTAGCATACCTAGTAAAAGCGCTAAATTTAAAGTGGACGATTTATTAGGTAATAGTATAGTATTTAAATTAGTATTCTCATTTCTCATCATCAAAACAAGGTTAATACCTACTGTTGTCTGTTACTGTAAATTATTTATGGAAATTAAATTTAGAAACTAATATAGGATTAAAATAATAATGATTTTTTTAAATTAATAATCAGCACGTAATATTTTCAAATTTTGGTCTACTTGTATAAATAATTTCTAGGTTAACTTCATCTCCACCATGATGTCGACTATTTTTTATTTAAATCGTCATAGACCTTACTCATAGTCAAGGCCGACACGTTACAAATTGCGCAACCCCGTGCAAAATAGTTTAGCGGGGTCCTTTATAAATATGTTCTTCATTCTGGAAGGCAAAAAAAATAAAATACAAATTTTCAATTACGACACAGTAAACAGTTATAAATGTTATAATAGAAAATACGTTGCTTAGAAAAAAAGTACATACAAATAATTTAACAATGCCAACAATAAAAGTATTAATGTAGGAGTCTAATATTGTTTCCTGCACACCTATATTTATTTGTATGTATAGGTAAACTAAAATATCTTAAATACTATCAATTTAATTAAATATAATTCTAAATATATTATGCTTACACACAATCATTTCATAAAAACATTTTACAATTTTTAAATTGCATTTTAAAATGTAATTTTTCAACTACATAAAAGCCGAGGGGATGGCGCGCGCCCCCTGCGGCACCCCTCTGGATCCGCCACTGATACGTCAATATTACGTGTATTATTCGGGTATTAGAAGTTGGTCGAACTTAAATCGATTTACGTGTAAGAATACATGAATATATTAGGTTTAAAATAAGTTGATGCATATTCGTATATTTTCCATTGAAATATTGCGTTTAATTATAACGTCGATTACACGTATATTTTTGGTTGGTTGTTCTTTAATACTTCTTTTGGTTATAACTGAAATAAAAAATACCCTAATTTTCTTTCAAAAAACGTTGGGTTGATACTTATGAAGTAACAATAAATTATATAATGAAAATAGCTCTTTGAAATAATTTTGATTGTTGAGTGCAAACATTTTATTTTTGATTGAGTATACATGAGTTAAACCACTTTTTATTTTATCTCAAACGTTTTTAAAATAAGAAGGTTAAGGTATCACAGTTATGATTGTTGATTTTTTTTAAATATTAGGGTAATTGTGATAATTTAATTTTTTACAGTAGCTATTAGTAGGTACCTACTGCTTGGAAGATAGTTACTTCTGTCTCCCCATGACTCCAATATGTTAGACTAAACATTTTAATAAATAAGCAAGTTAAAATACATAATAGTCAAATTATTATGAGAGCAATCTAACTAGAGACCGGATTCTCGTGCAATTATTGTATTTTTTAATGACGTGCACCAAATCCTATAGAAATAAACTACAAAACCAAATCAAGAAATGTAGATTTAAGATTATAAATTAATTTATAGAAAGTTATTGCAAATATTTTTGCTTTAAAATCAATAAAATCTATTAAAGCATCTCTACTCTGTCATTGCTATATTATATTGTTATATGCAGTGCCGTAACTGGAGTGTCAAAGACCCAAGTGCAAACAAATATATATGGGTCTCTCTTTCTTGAGATAGGTACATAAAAAGGTTGGACTTCACACTATGGGCATTTTTAGTTTTTACCCCTTAGATAGGATAGTATTTGTGGATGTAAAATAATTGTTGCGATTACGTCTTTTAATCATTTAAATCTATTTTTTATAATAATTAAAAATCTATTTATGTCACTCTAAACTTAGTATTTTTCCCAATATTTAGATAAATAATTCCAAGTAAAACGTACCAGACTTTTACATTTTGTTATAAAAACTTAAATACAAGATAATAATTAATAATTAATAATACAATAATTATGAAAAAAATTAAAAAAAAAAATTGACGGCTATTTGCTATGGCCCCTTTGACCCTGCAGGCCCTAGTGTCATGCACCTATGATTTTTACGGCACTGGTTATATTTATATGATATATGAATTTTGAAGTAGCAGGTATAGTACTTTTCTATCCGTAGACTGCAGCAGCCGTAGTTAACTCGTATTTCACAATTAAAACACATATTAGGTGACAGAAGCCATAATTTTACAGACAAAAATTTGGAAATGTACATGATAATACATTTTAATCAAATATTATAAATCAGATCAGTAGCGCCGATCACCTAATTTATCTATGACATATGTCATAGTAGATTTTATAGCTGCAGGGGGCCTACCAAAGGTTACTAAAAATACATTTAAATATTTTAAATGATGAAAGATGAAAAAAGATGGTTTTACATTAAATATGTGAGTAGTTTGTTTCACATTTAATTGTTACATTGAAAAAAAATGCGGGCCCCCAAGCTCCAGAAGGGCCCCTGAATGTACGATGTCATAGTATTTTTTAAACACTTCGGCGCCACTGAATCAGATTATTATTATTTTATTTAAATTTTATATTGTAATATAATACTTAATTACAGCGGTTCCCAACCCCGGGTCGTGACCCAAATTAGGGTCGTGGAGGATTTTATGGTGGGTCGCGAAAACATTACCTACAATGCAAATTTTATATGTTATATTTTTTTAGTTTCATTTTCAAGAGAAAAAAATTCCAAAATATTCTGATAATATAATGATGGACGGAGAACATAATTTTAAATATAAAAAAATAGATTATATAAATGATTTGGAGCGTGCTGTGCACGGTTGTACCTTGTACCCACAAAGCATAGTAAAAATTTATAATTTCTATTTTTGTTCATAATATTATTTCCCTATTCCTACGGCGCGGGCGATGCGTCCTTTTCGTTTTTATTGTATAGATACGTAATACATATGTCGTATATATTGTAGTATATTTATTATTTTATATTGATGTGTTATTTTATTTCTAGTATCTTTGTTTATCAATCAGTCTTTTCGTTTTCGTCATACCCTTAATATTGTAAGTCATAAATTGATTAGTTTTTTTATTTATAATTTTTTTAATTTATTTAATAATATAATATTAATTTAATATTAGATATATATAGTATATATTTACCAATTTTAAGTTAACAAATAAAATGTACATTTGCAATCATGATTTTTTTTGTGGTCGCGAAAAGTTAAATTTTAAATCTAAAGGTTGGGAACCACTGACTTAATAGTTAATGCAAATTAATAAATAATATTATAAAAAATCAATAGCAATAAAAATAAAATTTGAAGTAGCTACCTAAAATGAAAAAATTGACACAATTTCTAATAAAAATTTTTTTTTTACAATTTTGTACATTTTGTCATTTTAATTGCATGTTTTTTTCAAGTGTTTTATGCACAAAAATCTGATCTAACTATAAATTATAATTTTTTGTTTTACAATTACCATTATTTAAACAATTTCAGATCTATAGTGTTTTCAGTGAGATTGTAGAGTTAATATTTTCTTTAAATAGTCTATTAATTTATTTAGCTGTTCAACGTGTTTTAATGTTTTACACATATAAGAGAAAAGGATGTTTGAAATATATTTTCTTCTCACAGGACAATTATTCCAAAAAAAGTTTATAATATCTTTAATTGTTGCAACTGTATTATGAATATCTAAAACATCATTTAAGTTATTAATTCTTAGATTAAAATTGTGCAAATTATAAAAAAAAAAATGGGCGTTTAGAAATTTATTTTATATTTGTTTTTTTTTTAGCTTAAGTTAATTTTCAGCCATAGTGAACAGCTATTATACATGCTTGTCTTATACATTTTGACAAATCAAGTTCAAAAGTTGTAAGAATAGACAAAATTATAATAAATAAAATATTATATTTTATTACAAAGCGTACATTTTGAGTAGGATCAGAGGCGGACTGGGAAACAATCGGCCCAGGGAGAATAGTCAAAGTAACCAGCCCTAATCTTGTTTCTTCATACAATAAAAGTATAGATGTAATCTTATACTTACATGAGTTACCTATACTCAATTATAAAAAATAAAAATTAACTATATTAATATATAATTTATTAATTAATTTTTATTTAAGAGGACGTTATACCCGCATATGTAGTCTCTGTCTTACTAATGTAGATCATAGCAAATTTGCGTTCAGCAGAACAGATTTTGTGACGTTAGCTTTAATATTAGAGTAAATTTACCTATTATCAAATTTAAAGGTAAGAATATTATCTAGAAAATGTCATATGCTTTTATTGATATTATCATTTTAAAGTGAGTTATAGCTATGTAAAATATTACAACTTTAAAATATTCATAACTCACTTTAAAATGATAATATCAATAAAAGCATATGACATTTTCTAGATAATATTCTTACCTATAAATTTGATAATAGGTAAATTTACTCTAATATTAAAGCTAACGTCACAAAATCTGTTCTGCTAAACGCAAATTTGCTATGATCTACATTTGTAAGACAGAAATAACACATGCGGGTATAACGTCCTCTTAACATCATTATTTATTTCTAACATAAAATATTTTTCATTAATGTAGAACTTTCTTTTACTTCATTTAGAATTTGGTTTTTTTATTAAGATAAATCTCCCTAACTCCCGTGGCCAGTCCGCCTCTGAGTAGGATAGTACATACATTATCAATAAAATATTATAAATAAATAAGTATACAGCACATAATTATACAGCAATTTAAATTATATTACTATCTATCCATTGTAATATGACTGGAGGTAGTCTGTAGTATATATTAGAAGCAGTCTTCACTTTATCAAGATTGACTGAACACTTGTACAGACGGTATTCTCTTAAAACATTTTTATTCTCTATAATTGCTACAGGTAGTATTAATTGCATTACCTAAATTAATAAACATAGTTGAAAAATATAATTTACATTATAGAAAATGTAAAAAAATTTATAACACTAACTGATAATCTTTCAAAAGCTTTTATAACAACTTGTCTTTTTGTTACAAGTAATGTTGAATTTCGTGATACAAATTTACTATATCGATCATAAATCATTTCAAAATTAAATGGTTCTTGATCATAGATTTCTGAGTGATGGCAAATTGAAATCACTAAACAAAATTCTAGAACTGATAGTCCTGTGAAAAAAAAATATTTAAAAATGTATAAAACATTTTTTAAGATTTTAAATCAGAATGACATCAACATTTTTACCTAATAAATTGACAAGAATCATATCTTTCTTAAACAAAGTAGTGTAGCTATTTGTTAAATCTTCAACAGTTAACATTTTGTCTTTTGATAAATTTGAAAGTGCCATAAACTGAAAACAAATTGAACATTTCTTTTTTATTTTATGTATATTTATATAAAATTCTTTTTTACAAATGAAAAATAAATATAAATTATACATAAATTAATAATTTAAATACTTACAATGAGTAGATTTAATTTTGTATTATTATTGCTTGATTTAAATAGATCTTTAATCAAATTTTCTATTCTTACATCTGATATTAACAAATCAATATTATTGTTCCAGTTTTTCAAAACATCAGCTTTTACTTTGCAATGTTTGCTAATTGTAAGAGACTGTTTAAATCTTTCTAACAATTGAATAGTTTCTGATGGAGGTTTCAACATCATTATATTATGTGAAAACCTAGATTTAACTCGTTTCTCGAGTAATTCAATAACATCAATTCGTGATGTTAAACCAATAATACACAATGGGTTCTAAAATACAAAATTATATATTAAATGCTACATAGTTTATACTGTGATAATTTATTTTTTACTTGTTGAGATTGAACAGAATCAAACAAATTATACAACAATGTTTGATTAGTATGAGAACAAAACATATCAAATTTATCTAATACCATAATAATTGATTTTGAAGCTGTTTTGTTTCCTGTTCGAAAGCTTTCCAATAAAAAACTTATATTATCTATAAAAATAATTATTTATTAATATCAGTATAATAAAATTATTAAAGTTAGTTTTATAAATACATATTGTTCAATGATTTATATAATTTTATTTTCTCTTTCTTCTTTAGTATTTGTCTGCTATCAAGACCATCTTGACAAACTTAATTTAAATTTTAGTTTTGAACTAACAAAAAAATACTTAAGTATCTATTAGAAAACATGGTTAATACAAGATAGAGCCACATTAGTATTATTAAATTATATAACAAATTCAACAAGTTTTTAAAATTATTTTCTTTTAACTTTCAGTTTTGTTCACATTGTGACTGTTGTTGTACCAACAATGAAATTCTTAGGATTTTTTAATAGAGGATAGAATTATTTTAAAATAACGAAAAACATCAAATATTTAAATATTGATCCTCTTACAATTTATACATATATAATACAGATGTTAAATTAGATATAAATAAACTCCATAGGCGCAATTTGAATTTTAAATTTTGGGGGATTTTATAATTTGCATGTATGTACTGAGTCTGTGTGTATGCTCCCTGAAATATATAAAGGTGGAAGGGAATATATGAAACGATTTTGGGGGCTATGATTAATTTTGAGGGGGCTTAGCCCCTCCAAGCCCCCTCAAATTGCGCTTATGATAAACTCATAACTTTGAAACTTTGTCTGACCTACAAGTTCTGACTTCACTATTTTATTTAGCACTATAATCTAAAAGGTACATTAAAAAAACGAATGTTTGATTTAGTGAAGGGGATGCTAAAGTGTATTTTCAACAAAATATACAAACCAGCATATGACCCTTGAGCAAAAGTTCCATCCAAATTTTCCATTTGAAGTTGTTGTATAATACTTTTAAGAGCTAAATTATCATCAGTATGAATGAGACCATTTAATAATACTAGTGTATGAGATTCAGGTGAAAGAGATTTTATAACTGATTCCATTAGCTGTAAATGTAAATTTAAACATAAACATTTACATAATATACATTATAAAATTAAAATACGATAGATAATATCTAAATATAATATAAAATACACACCATTGATTTTCCACATCCACGAGACCCAAGTATAATGATTGAGTCGCTTTCTCCAAAATCAGTAGTTTTTTTAATAATTTGTAAGAGTTCATTTTTTTCTTTGTCAAATCCATAAAGTTGGTCATTCAAAATAAGTTTTTTTTTTATATCTTGAATACAAACACTAAAATCAAATCCCATGATCTAAAAATAAATAAATAATTTAAGGTTTGTATGAACAGAATTATTAAAACTTAATTTGATATGAAAAATTGTATATAAAGATACAAATAATAATACAAGTAGTCCACTGAAAATCTTAAAAATTAAATACTTGACTAAATTTCAAAAAGTTTACTAATTTTACTTGTGTTAAGAATTGAAATTATAAATAGAAGAAATTAAGTTGTTGTGAATGAATTCTAGAATAGATCTTATAAAGAAGAAAAATAACTATGGGTGCAACCACATCATAATACTGAAGACTTACATTGGATTTCTTTTCTATGAACCGTATTTTCTATTTAAAATAGACAGGGAAATACAGATATGTTTAAAACGCTTGATCTGAGAAAGTTTGTAAATTATAAATTATAAATCACAAATAGTTTTGAATTAGTGTACAATATCATAAAAAAATAAATATTTATTGTTTATTTGCCATTTCTCGAAATCTCGACTAACACCAGTTTTAAGTTTTTAACTTATAACTAAGTAGAAGTTTGAGTAGTTACTACTGTTACTAGTTAAGTTTACAACTGTTGAACTGTATTATTAAGTATTCACTATGATTATTGTAGTCTGTGAAGACCATTGATAAGGGAATGTTTGGCGGTAAACGGATGATACATTGATAACGGACAAAGATTGGCGTTATCAGCACACGATAGCCTCAGTAGTGGTTGGCGGCACTGGGTTCACATGTCCATATGGTACTACGCAAAATGGCGTTTCCACGATACGCCATAGTCCATACTCTATAGTCTATACGACTATACGCATAGTACGCGTACTACACCGATTGTACTACGTTCGCGTTCGGTACTTCGGTGGCAACCTATACCCTCGATTGCCACCACGGCCCCACATCATCAGTCGTGTTTCTGGCTTTTGGTGTTTTTTTTGCGTGCGTGAAATGTCAATTTGTTTTTCTTGACAAAAACAAAAAAAAAAAAAAAAATGAGTCGTACTAATAAGTTTAAATTTATCTCTTGAATTCGGTCGTCCTATCTGCGCCGCTCTTCACCCTCTCACTCACTCTATCTCACTCACTGTCATTATCTTTCTTTTGTTTTTCACCATCAACAATACATAGTACACACACGGAAGCAATCGAGCTGCCGTACCTCTACAGGATGGATGCGGACGTATCGAAAAGGTAAAATAGATAATACCTAAATGTTGTTGACTTGTTGTCAGTCGGACAAAACCTAATCGAAAAAACGTAGTACAGATACACGCGTCGCCTTTTGTGTTCGAGTTACGTTACATGTTTCGCCCAGGATTTCGTAACCAACCGAACCGAGAGTAAATTTATAACTCATCATTGCCCATTACGGAAGCATATCAACAATAACAATTATCGCTATCCATCTCTTCGACTGACGCAGTGACGCGTCACTTGCGATTTTTCATTTCTGTCTTCATGTTTATTGTTTTTAATCGTTGCTCCGTATTATTTCTTGAACACTTTTATTTTCTCTCACCCCTATCCTTTATAAAAGCCATCACTTGTTATTTATTGAGCCTTTAATTTTCGCATTTTTTGTACACTAATCTTGTGTTCCACACGAACTACTTAATCTTTAAGATAACATAATGTCGAAATTCGTTCATCTATTATAAATATAGGTAACTTTATGTATATCTACTCCCTTTTTGCCCACTGAATTATAAGTTTTTTTGATAAATATTTACAATTGAGTCCTATTTGTAGTACAATGTTGGTACTTTGAATATACTACCAAACAAGTATAAAATATTCTTATCAAATGGAATTCTTGCATATTAGTGTATTTAACCACAGAGAACACAGTGTCTACATTGTTTTACTTAGGTATGCTATTATGTGTCTAGAATTTCAATAATAACTTACACTAAGATGTTTATTTTGTGATAAGTTTTGTTTTATCTTTATACTTTATATTGTGGTCATGTTTGTAGTTAATAGTACTTACCTGTCGGTAAAATGTCTAAAATTTATGCATAGTATATGAAATTTGTTATACTTTAATTAATAGCTAAATTTATATAATATGTTATTCTGAAAAAAATATTGAAATTATAGCCTATTATTAAAAAAAATATGTCTGCATGTTATGAGTACTAAAATTTCCTATTTATGTATCATATTAATGGCAATAAACAAAATAGCTATTAGGTAATATAACTATAAAATATCATTCAAATAGGTACTGATGTTAAATAAATACATTACCTATTAGCTTTTACTGAATATAATTAAAATTCTTTGTTTATAGTAATAGTTATTTAATAAAAATATACTGTTATTATAGGCTATATGAAAAAACTGAATTAAGATGTACCTAAGCATGTTTAATACATTACCTAGTTGATTTATTATTAACAAAGTTTGATGAGATAATAGGTACTATTAATCATTTGTCAATTAAATCTACAGTTTATCAATTGTTTTCACTATGATTAAGACCTACATAATATCTTAATAATATTTAGAATTTTTATTATTTTGTTTTATTTTATAGTAAATAATTAGTAATCGACAGGTGATATGATGGTTCATGAGATAGGTAATCTATTTAAAAATATTTATTATCATCAAGGTTTTTTTCATTAAGTAGGTACTAATTATTGTTCTCTTAAAAATGTCTGCTTAGTATACAATGTAATCTATATTATACCTAAAAATATTTACTTACACAGGCTTTAACTAAAATTTAGATGTATACAAGAGATACAACAAGATGCTTAGTGTATACAAAACTTAAATTATATAGAATCTTGTCAATGAAATTTTTTTTGTTAAATATAGTAATTAATAATTATTAAATGTTTACTATACATTTGCTGAATTACATGAACAATTGAACAATCACTAAACATCTTATGAACCAATAATGTGCTAATAGTCCCCTAAACATGATTTAGTGACCCACGTTTGAGCCATTAAGTTATTCTATTTTTCATGCAGTCCAGCAATTGTATATGTATATTTTTTTGATCCTTTATAATATTGATTTTCATCATTTTTACTGAGTTTAATTCTAATTATTGATGTTTTGTTTTTAGGATGAAATGAATTGTTGACGGGTTTCCTGACCAGCTTTTTAAATCTGATTATAATTTCTAAAATTCTCTAATTTTTTGTTGTCTTTAAGACCCAATTTTAAAACTTTAAAGTTCTCTTTGTTTTTAATTTTCATTTAATCAATTAAGTTAACCTTATCCAGTCTGCTCAATTAATTTTTATCAATGGCGGATCAGTTGAATGAAACTAGTACTACAACCACTGACCACGGGAATAATTGGCCAAACACAAAACTACCAGCAGATGGTGATGTTCCTGATGATGTTTCTAATGGCCAAGAAACTCATAGTTTTGCTGATATATTAAGCACTGCATTCACGGCCACTGGACCTGTGCCAAGCCCACCAGCAGATACAGAGTCAAATATGCAATTAGGTAAGTACAATGTTAATTTAATTGTTCTATATAATTTTCATTATCATAATATTTGATTTGATTCTTCAAATGATTTCTTCTTTGGGTTTATTATTTATTATAAATTTTAATTGATGCTTAACATTTTGGTGAAATCAGAAATTACACTGGTATGCATAGATATCGTTTATAATTATTATACTTGAATTTTATCCCTTTAGGATCGGTTTCCTGCTTAATAAACTTAGGTTTACACTCATCAAATTTTCCTTACCTTGACCCCAAAAAGATAACATCCCCTCTAGTTAGATTATTTCTACTGCCCACTAGGGTTTGATAGTGAAGCCCCCAACTGAGTGGTCTGTAGGACTGGAACTGGTAGATGTAGGAAGCGACTACTTGTTATACTTTAATTTTCCTTTTATAGATTAGGTCATTTAGTCAAAATTTCAATTGCTGTTGTTTAGTATTGGCGATCAATAGTGGTCGATTGTGGTTGTCTGTGTAAGATAAGCTGCAACGGACTATCAGCCCGATCGGTCAAAACGACAGTTTAAGTCTTACGATAACTGCGACCGATGCACTATCCATCGCCAATCTCAAGTGCGACAAATGAGATCAAAAATTAAAAATTGTAAATAAAAAAATTTATGTTATTATTATATTAAATTATAACAAAATTTCTAAATTAAATTACAAATTTAAATTTGTTGAATAAATAATAATTCTATACTATTGATTAAACGTTCTAAGTGTCGTGCATTCGATGAGTATAAATAAAAGCAAATTGCCATACGGCCCGAACAGCTGTATTTTTAACACAATTCATGTCAATGTTAAGTCACTTTAATATGCAAATGTTTGAAATAACTTCTTGATTAAAATTTATGTTTTTTATTGATATTAAAACTATCAAAAAAAGTAAGTATGATAGGTAATTTCTGATTTCATCAAAATGTTAAACACCAAAAAACAAATATTTATAAAAAATAAATTATTAAAATGTTAATTTTTTTGGTATTTTAAATTTAAACTAACATACATTTTGGAAAAATTAAACATTTTAAAGTTTTTTGACTATATAACTTTAAAAGTAATTTTGAGACTGAAATACCATCTAATAAGTAAACAAAAACACAATTTAAAAAAAAAGTTTCGAAAAATCATTTAGGAGTTAAATGTCTCAAAATGTTATAACTCAATATGGTCAAAAGATATAATATCCTCCTTGTAATTTTTAGTTATACAAGATAATTTATACTTTTGTATGTCTTAACTATCCAAATTCACATTTATTATATTAAAATTATTTATTATTTTGTTTTATTCTCTTGCAGTTATATATTCTATTGTTACAACTATACAACTATAATCAAAATTCCACTTAAATATAAATGTTCAAATCTGAGTGAAAATATCTTATACTCAGTCAATACAAGATGTTTTTTTATTCCTAAAAATTAATGATTATGACTAATTCGTTTTTATCATTTAATAAAAAGTAAAACTGAAGTATAAATATAAAATATATGTTTAATTTTTACTAATAAAAATAGCTAAAATTAAGGATAATATTGCATGGTTATACATTTTCACAATTGGTAGAATTATTATTATTTTTTTTTTCGGTTTCATCTAATCATTTTTTGTTAACTATCTTGATTAATCAATTAAGGTTGAAGAATGGTAGTAGCACATTATATTATACCATATTCAATTAATCAAATATAGCTATTTCATTTAAATTAATATTTAATTATATTTTAATACATATTATGTTTTCTTTGTTAATACAATTCTAAACTATGATTTATAAAATTTCTGAAATACCTATGTTTAAAAGTATGTAACAATTCTTGGAATTAATTTTAAAATTAAATTAAATATTTATAATTCTTTGAATCATTTATTTAACTTTTGTGGATACTAGATTGCCAATTTCTTAGTAAATATTGTCATTTGAACAATTTGGTTACAAAATGCATCATAATATTATAAAGAGTTTTATTCCTATAATTAGGGCCGGGTGAGCAAAGAAAAAATATCCTTGTATTCTATCCCGCGTTTGTTCAAGTATAAAATATGTATTCAATGTAATATTTTTAATTATTATTCACAATATTATAAAAATAACAATATCAGTTGATTCGTTGACATTATTCTATAAAATCTGCCCAAAGCCTCCTCGTAAAATTTAGTGTCAATACTGATTATATACATGTTTGACAGATTTATTAAGTATGCTTTGATAAAAATTCTTAATTATTATTTTAAAATAATGAATGTGTCATAAAGTTATTAACATATTTTATTAAAATTGTTAAATTATATTTATTAGGAAATGAAATGGATTATGATCCATTATTTGCGGATGGAAGTGATTTAGAGACTGAAGATACACCACAAGAATTTTCTCCATTAAACTCTGATATATGGAGATATGGAAATACTCTTATAGAAACACCTTGGTCTGTACCACGCACTGATGAATCGTCCAGTCGAACTGTTAACCATCCAGTTCCATCTACTCCAACAACATCGGAGATGGGAAGAAAAAGGTACTTATGATAGACATATTTGTTTAATCTGTTATTTGTTATTAATTTTTTTATTTATTATTTTATTAGATCATTGCTGTCTGGTGATAACAACTTACGAATGAAAACTGGTAAACCTGATACAAATCGTCCGTTGACTTATCCCAGACATCAAATGTCTAATCGAATGTATAGACCACATCGTTATGGTCAAGAACAAATGTCTTCTTCAGCATATACATCCATGAGTAATCATGGAGGAAATTATAAATACACCCAGCGACCAAATTCTCAGGTTCACACTACTACAGCTCCTAGTGATCATTCAATACCAAGTTCTTCAAATCAAAATAGAATGATTAACCCTCAATCATCATCAAGTAAAATATACATTTTTTGTTAATTACACTTATAATAGCATAATTGCTTGATTATTAAAATATGATTATCAATTAGCTTGTAACTTTCAATTTAATAAATAAATTATAGTCTATACCAGTGTTTTTCAACTGGTGTGACACCGGGTAAGTCCATGCGTGTCGTGGAAAGAACTAATATTAAATGTACGAACCTTGTTAACACTATATTTAGTATTTACAAAAATGAATAGATATTATTCTTATTTTTTTTTATTGTGTGTCACAAAGTATGAACATTTTTAATAGTGTGTCGCCATATTACAAAGGTTGAAAAACACTGGTCTATACATTAAAACTTCAAAAGTTAAAATGAAGAAAGTATTTAATTATACCTGTTATGAAGAAGTTTATAAAAAATATAAATGTTCCTAAGATGTACTTATTATTATTCATGTAACATTAGTAATCTTGATTTTGGTAATATTCTTAATGTTAACAAAATTAAAGAAAAAGAAAATTAGTAATAATTGTTTTAGTATACCCACCCTTTGCTTAGACAAATGTCAGGATAATAAAAATGTTTAGCTTTTCTTATAAGTTTTTTTATTTTAGCTGAAGAATACACAGTCTACGGTATGAATAATATGGGCGCCCCTCAACCAGGCCGTTTTAATAATGATCATCGTAGAGCAGAATGGACAAATGTGATGGATGCTGATGATGATGAAGACAGTGGGATAGAGTTAGTCACAGTCAACAATTTTCAACAACGAAATATAAATCAACTAGTAAGTTGACCACCATCTCAATTTATGTCATTTAGTTGAATTATATAGTATACATAAAAATTAAATACAAATTATAATTTAACTATTAAGAATATCATACCTATTAAATTTTATGAATACCTAAAAGTATTAATATTTCAACAGCCAACCGGTCCACCTGTAGTAGATTTAACTCTAGAGTCTGAAGAAGTCAATGATCCTTTAATGAATCATTCAGGAAGAACACCACAAGCTGACATATCTATGGGCCATACAATGTTTAGTAGTCGTTTCCCAATTATACAACCACAACGACAGTATGTCAGTCACTCTGCTATGCGTTCTATGCCTGGATACACTCAACAATTTCCTCCTAATCCGTCCCCTTTGTATCGAAATGATGTCATTTTCATGGATCAGCCTCCTCAAGCTCCTTGTATACACACAGCTCATCCACCTCCAGGTACTCCAGGTTGGCCGCCTCCATGTAGTCAGTGTCATAATACATCTAGGGTTGTATTTGGAATGGGTAGTCACATACATCCAGCACACCACCATCATCATGGTATGATGGCTACACATCCAATGACTCCATGTGTACCTTCAAATGTACCTTTATACCACCAAAGATTATGGTATAATCAACATAGAATACAAGAAATGCAAAGAAGAAGAATGGATATGATGAATGGGTAAGAAATATATTTTTGTATTGACTTCTACAAATTATCTTATGCAAATAAGGCTTAGTTACATTTTTCACTTTTTAGTAGTTCTGTACGTTCATTAAGGAGTATACCACCAGTATCATGCATGCAAGGATATCAACAACCACCTCAACCAACACCTGTCCATCCATCTATTCAAGCAATTCATACAGTGTTACCTCCACCTCAGCAACCAAATGTGTTCAGTCGGCCAGAAGTAATCACTTCACGTAGAATTGGTCCTACTGCTGTCATTGTAAGTAAAAGTTTTTGCATCCTTTTTTGTAGTTAAGACTCGAAGTGCACTGGAATAATACTAACGTTCCGGTTCTTAATATTAGTTTTTGCATTAGGTCCTGTTTGTTGTTAAATTAGAATTTAAGGATTCTGGATCGAAAAAATAAAAAAATAATTAGAAATTTGCTACTCTTTAAGTGTTTCCGAAAGTATCACAATCAAAGGTATTAAAATTATTAATGATTATTTTTATTAAGAATAAAATTTTTAAAAATACAAGTATCTATGTAAAATTAAGCTTGTTACTGCAGTTTGTATCAATTACATAGTTTGAGAACTATATCTATCGATTATGTAACTATTTATAATATTATATTTAATAATTTGGATTGTAAAAGCTTACAATTTAAAAGAAAAAATATGTACTAATTATAGTCATATTAAAATCCTAGAATGAATTAAAATGAGGAATGCAGTCGAAAAAAGTCTTTATTTTTAATTGTGCTGAAAGATATTTGACCTGATAAACTTAATAATTTTATTATTTATCTAAAATAAAGTTGATCTGCATTTACCATTTTTTATTACTTTAATTTAAATTTTAAAGTTTCATATAAATATCATTAATACATCACTAATTTCAGTTAGTTACTGGTTTATTATAATATATTTGTTATACATTTATAGACCTTATCTCCTCCTACCGATGGAATAGAACAAGTACCTACATCATCACTTCAAACAGAGATTGTGGTTCAAAGTGGGTCTACGAGGTATTTATTCTACTTTTATTACATTTAAATATATAATATATACTTATTTTGTTCTTTTTTTCAGTGATAGTGGTCATTCTCATATTCATCATTATTATAATTATCATCCTCCTGGACCACCAGGTCGAATGCATCATGTACGCATTAGTATTGGAGCTCCGTCAGGAACTATTGTTAATGTAATTTGGAATGTTTTTTTTCTCAACTAAACGATATATAATTAAATAAATACATATATTTTTAATATAGACAACTCCGGGCTCAACAATTCCATCACAGCCAGGTACTGATATACCTACGATTCCTTCATTAGGATCAATACCCATGTTAACACGTCATTTGTCATATCGGCTAGAAGATTACTTACGATTAATGGAACAACGTCGCATTCACATGATGAATCGTGGGGCCTCAAAAGACACAATAGAAAAGAATACTTTCCCTCATAAATATAAACGTGTAAGTATTTCAATTATTATTAGTATAATTGTACAATATGATATTAATATATTATATAGTTAAATATTCATGAATTATGTGGTTATATGATAGATTAAGAGATCATCAGATGAAATGGAAGATAACACAGAAAAGTGTACCATTTGTCTTTCAGACTTTGAGGATACTGAGGATGTTAGGTAAAAATTTAAAAGATAATAATAAACATAATTTAATATAATAAAAATATTTTATTAATTTTCTAGGCGTTTACCATGCATGCATTTATTTCACATTGAGTGTATTGACCAATGGTTGTCATCTAACAAACGATGTCCTATATGTCGTGTGGACATCGAGACCAAAGAAACTAAAGATGCTGCTTCTGGCTCACCTTTGCCATCTGAAACTCCATTCATTGTTCCAACATGACACGGAGAACTGGTGGTTTTACCACCAGCTAATTCGTGTTCAACCTCTTCTCGTTGAATTATGTGTAAGAGAAGAGGAAGGAGAATGCATCATTGTTTTGCTATAATAGTATTCCACTGCTAAATATTATACTTCTAAAGGTTTTATTGTAACCATTTAATAAAATTTGTTACCCTCACTATATACTATAGGGTCTTGCGTGTGATAAAATTTAAAACAAAAAACCAGTCACACTAGTGTGCGCGAGCTTTTCCATTCATATGTGATAACTTTTTTTTTTTAGCAATTTTGCATGTTTTCGTTTTAGTAGAACTTTTAACTTTTGTGTTTTATCCGTTGTGCAATTAGTTGTCCCTGCCCTGCCTTTAATAGTTATGGGTATTTTTTTTAAATGTTGAAGATTTTAAAAATATGTGTCTTATACATTGTATTATAGATTATCCACAAAATAATACTTTTATTTTTTAAATATTTACATACAACAAATAACTAACATTTTTTGTTGATTTTACTATGAGAAAGTTTATAGTTATTAGATTTCTTTTTTTTAACTATTCATCATTTTTTTTTTAATTTTATCTCTTAATGTTATATAAGAGTGCTTTTCTTTCCAACTTTGACAATATTTACAATTTATTTTTTACAACATTTGAATCAAGAAATCATTTTACTTTTGTGACTTGTTGGCAGTGTTGAACTTTAACTATTTTTAACTTAATCGCTCATTATTATTACTGAATCATGTAGTCTTAGGTATCATTATGTACGTATTATATATAATGATAATAAGCATTTAAATTTTTTTTTTGTCCACGGTCCCCCTTATTTTCTGAAGCAACTGCACGTATCGAGTATGAAAATAATGTGCAAAAAACATATCCGAGTTTTTTTTAATTCATTGTTTTTACTTGATAATTATTGTTATCAGAATAAATATGTCGTGGTCGTGAGTAGTTATTATGTTATATGTAGTGATATATATTTATATATATATATTAATAATTATTACATAATATTATAGTTTAGATATTATTTTTACTATTATTATTTTGTATTTTTAATTAATTGTGTCACACTTATCGAATTTACCTATACCCTAAGTACCTGCAATACAAATTATTTAAAATAAATAAATATTGAATATCAAGTTTAACTATTTAGTATCGGTCGCTTTATATAATATAATCTTTGGATATATATATAATATATACATATATTTTTTGTCGTTTTAAAAGATCATCGTGAATAATTTCTTATTAATAAATAGATTTTTATCAGAAAATATTTATAACGTGCATAATTTTAATATTAATATGTATAGTAAAATTTCTTTTAATTAAATTACCAATAAAATTATCGAAATATTCATGTTAAATTAAATGTTTCTACCACTACCATTACGTGCTCGTTAATAATATTTAATTTATAATGCTATGTTTATAGAATATCTGTTGTTTGCGTAATAAATTACAGCTAAATGTTTAGCCATTTCGCATTAAGAAAAAAAATACTATTTTCTATCCAGAGTAACTTAATTGTCATTGACTATACTATTGCTGTTTCTCGTCTTTTTTTAATTGATCTCTTTAGTTTTTAAGCACATTTGGAATATATATTTTTAAAAAATAAAAAAAAACTTGCGGCGCAAAATCACAATAATTGTCAACAAAACCAACCTTTTTCCCCAGAATATACTAATATTGTTTTTTTCCCAAGTGTATTGTGATAATAATTGAAAACTTTTTAAAGAAATTTGTATGTTTTTTTTCTTATTATTATGTAACATTATTATTACTTTATTATGATAATTATTACCTCTTCCAGTTTCCATGTAAATGATGTTGCTTTATTATTATTATACATATTATTTTTTTTTTATTATTAGTTATTTGTATGCATTTATTTTGTATAACTATATTGTTATATAATTATTTAAGAAAAAATGGGAAATCAATTAGATTTAAAGTCGCCTACTCATGTGTGACAGTTTTTTTTTAATGATCAAAACATAATTGAACATACGCACATTGAAAATAATTATATATCTTATGTAGTGTATATATGCCAAATACAACATGAAAGGCAAAAAAAATTATTATTAAAAAATAATTTTGTTTATTAAAAAAAAAAACAACACTTATAACAGCCATACACCACTGCAATTATTACATAAATATATAGAGACATTAACTGAGACATTTTTTGTTGCTATGTGACCATCTGTGTAGGCACGACAATTATTATAATATAATCTTTGAATGACTAAATTGATTAAAACTATTTTTATTTGTTTGTTCATTACTATATTATGCTCAAAAAATAATAATAATAAAATAATTATAACAAATCTTTGTTTTTCACCTATAAAAAATTTAATATAATCATATACCTTGGTGTTTTTATTTATTAAAAAAGTAATGAAACAAGTTAATAGTAGAATCCTTGGTAAGTTATGATTTTGGTCGTTGGCTGACATCTTGTGTGTTAATGCTTCTTATTTTAATTGTTTTTTTTTTCCTTATTTATTTTCAGGTTGTTTTGGTTCTTAAATTAATCCTCATCTTCACCAGACTCAGATTCTAAAACAAAAATTATTAACTTGTAAGTACTTTGTACTTTAAGCAAAATCTTCTATTTTTCTAGAAGAAAAAGATTATTGTGTCGTTGAAAAGTTATTAATCTAGATATAATAATAACATATGTTAATGTTGTCATATGCAATTATTAAAATGTAATTTTTCTAAATTGGAGTAGTTTATTATTTATATAAATATAAATTGTAAGTGAAAATATTATATGAACACTAGAGGGTGGAACTCAGACGGAAGTGTGTGAGCACCGAAGGCAACTGTTCATTTATTATATAATATTCCTCTGTTAAGCATTTGATCCAGTGCAATATTGAACATAGGCATCACCAAGACAGAGGTTAATAATAATTATTACTTATGGATAAATTGAAAGTAATTAATTGAATAAAAATGGTATGTTAATTGATATTGTATGAACATTAGAGGGTGGAACCCAGACGGAAGTGTGTGAGCACCGAAGGCAACTGTTCATTTATTTGATAATATTCCTCTGTTAAGCATTTGATCCATTGCAATATTGAACATAGGCATCACCAAGACAGAGGTTAATAATAATTATTACTTATGGATAAATTGACAGTAATTAATTGAATAAAAATGGTATGTTTATTGATATTGTATGAACATTAGAGGGTGGAACCCAGACGGAAGTGTGTGAGCACCGAAGGCAACTGTTCATTTATTTGATAATATTCCTCTGTTAAGCATTTGATCCATTGCAATATTGAACATAGGCATCACCAAGACAGAGGTTAATAATAATTATTACTTAAGGATAAATTGATAGTAATTAATTGAATAAAAATGGTATGTTTATTGATATTGTATGAACATTAGAGGGTGGAACTCAGACGGAGGTGTGTGAGCACCGAAGGCAACTGTTCATTTGTTTGATAATATTCCTCTGTTAAGCATTTGATCCATTGCAATATTGAACATAGGCATCACCAAGACAGAGGTTCAAAAGATCTGTCTTGTTTTATGTAGATACTTAAAACAATTGTTGTTATTAATTCTACATAGACATTCAAGAACTTACAACTTACTAAGTGACAAGGGTAAATTGTGGCTTATAATATAATTTGCCTTTATAATCATTGAACAGATAAAACAGACATCACTAACAATGAGGGTGGTAGAAAAATAACTGCCATACTTAGTGTGAAATAAATTATATATGATATTTACCTTCCTCGGCATTTTGTAGCCATTCAATGAATTTTTTCATTTGTTCCAAAAATGTTGTTTTACCCTTAGAATGTCCTTCCTTGTACCATTTCAAAATTACTTCTTCAGTCAACACATCAGCTGTAAAATAATATAATTTAAATTAAAAAAAAAAAAATTTTAAATAACTATACAATTCAGTAACAATTAAATACTTTTATAGAAGAGTAAAATTATTTTTTGGAAGACTCTCATGAAATTCATATTTTCGTAGCAATATTCTTGAACCTTGAGCATGAGTGCCAATTCAGAACGTGCAGTAGTTGAGAAAGCAGAAAACAATGGTGAATATTGCTTCAAATGTTTAAGTGCCTGGTCTGCTAAAAGTTCTTCTTTTTTGTTCCACTCAACTTGTGTCATTACGACTGTCCATACCTGTAAAACAATTTTTTGATTAAAATATTGAAAGAAATCATCTGAAATTTCTATCCCTAATTTGAAAGTAAATATGACTGTCTAAACTAAATCACTGAACCGATTTTAATGAAATTTAATAAAGAGATAGATTAAACCAGTGATGCCCAAACTTTTTTGTTCAGCACGCCACTTTGATAAACAATATCTTAAAGCGAGCCACCAAAAATATTATAACAGTACAAATAATCCCAATCTTAATCTAATATAATTTTATGATACGTAATAAGTGTACAATAAATATATGGCGTATATCTTATCTTTAATTAACTATTGAAAAGATCACTGATTGAAATATACATTATAGGTACATACAATGATCAGAACGGATTTAAATGCTCTAAAAAACAAGAAAAATGCTTTAACATCAAAAAAATGCCCTAAAAAACTTAATAAATTTTAATAAAAACACAATTTTGAATTTAAATCTTATAAAAATAACACATTATTTTTAAAAATCTGATAAAAAATATTTAAATACAATAAAACCTTAATTAATTAACTCTCAATTATCTTCTGTCCATATTCTTTTTACCTTAAAAAATTAAAAAATGAATAGGTATACAATTGATTTTCCAATTTTTTGAACGTATGACCACAAACATCTAAAGGTTTGGCCTTAGGCATTTTCAAAACGTTAATGACGAGGCTATACGTGCTACTAAACAATGAAGTAATGACTCAACTCAACAGTGCAATACAAAATTACAATTTAGATAAATTGCTTATCTTATCTTTATCTTAATGTGGGTAATAATCTGTTGTAACTTGTATATATTTATTTTGTGTCTACACGTGTTGACAATAATTTCGTAACAAGAATGATTAGTTGTTAGTCACAAAAAGAATATAGAGAAGTTGAAAGTTTGTAGTAGTGTGTTGAACATTTTACAAACAGTACTTATATGTAGTAATAATCTTAATCACATCAGATGTTAGACTTAGAAGTAATTAATTAATTAATAATTACCAAAACAATAATTTCATGTTCAGGAATGTCATGCTTAGAAGACAATTCTTTAATATTTGAAATGATCTCTTTCATATTTTTGTTGTCATTAAAGTCATCATTTAGCTGAATTTCCAAGTTTCGTTTAGCTTCCTGACTGGCCTGAGCTAAATGTAACTTAACCACATCGCTCAATCCTTTTTCTTCAAACTGTGCACGGAGATTTTCTTCAGTACGTTTATTGGGAGGTAAGAAATCCATCAACCGACCTTCGAGTCCTCCTTTTTTCAATACGGTTAGTAGATGGGCATTACCTACCTCTTGTTTGTATGTCACAAATAGTTCAATGAGAAACTCTAATGCCAACCCATCTTTAATCAAATGCTCCTAAAAAATGTATTCATATTATAATTATCAGTCAAATAAAATAATTATCTAGGTATATTATAATGAAAACATACATTAGTAAGTACTTGAAGAACAGTAGGTGGGATTGAACCATTAGAAATCCACAATGTAGTCATACGTGCAAGTTTAATACGTTCAATGTCACTAAAACCTTTAATGAACAGCAATATTTTTTTCATCTCCTCCTCAAACATTTTCTCCAAATATTTATATCGGCGCATGAGTTTAATGAACACCTGTTCATAGTTTCGCATGGATACCATGTCCTCGGGCGCCTCAAAAACACATGCATTTGTCTTCCATAATTTGTCTCCATCCTGAGATATTGATCCATCTTGTGATATGGATCCTCCCGGAACTAAAAAAATTGTTATAAATAATGTGGTCAATAAAAATTTGAAACAAAAAAAACATTAAAAAAATCTCACCTAAAAGACCTCCGGCAATCAGTATATCAAAGAGGACTTCACCGTAACGGCGATAATCAACTTTCGAACCAGCTTGATCAAGGAATTTCCAAATTGCTTCTAGGTCAGTGCCGGCACCATTGAGGCCCCCAAGGATGTAGTCCCGGAAGCCAAAAGGATCGTATTTTTCTTTTTCATCTTAAAAATAAATAAAATAAAATAAATAAATATTAAATCAAGTAATAAAAATGTTCACTTTTTGTAACCAATAATTACACTACTTACAGAAATATGTCTAAGGTATATTAAATAAATTCAATTAAAAATTAACCTAGAAAAATATATTTACCTCTTTTTCTGGTCTTGATGCGTTGACCTGACAGTACCGGTTTTTCTGTTTTTTGACTCATACAACAACTCGCTGAAAAATATTTATGTTTTAATGAATAAAATTGTTATAAGATTTACAACTAATTAAAAATCTATTATATAGTGTATTATTCTTTTGCTTTTCAACAGTATGCTGCATATAAAAGCTACTGTAGAGGAAGAACAAATAAATTTTAATTGAAAGGAAAAATGTATTTCATCTATACTTGTATGGAATACTAAAGTATAAATCCAAATAAAAATAACTTTTTAAGTTTAAAAGATTAATAAAAGTATACAAGCATTTAAAAAGTTTTAAATTCAATGTTTAGAATATTTGTTTAATTACCTAGGCATTAAAAATTGGTAAATATTTTTTATTTATTTACAAGGACATTAGAAAAATGTGTCAATTGAAATGGAAATTAGATAATTATTGTTTCTAGTATATGAACAAATTGTTGATGATTGGTAATTAATTCATCAGAAAAAATAAGATTGTCATGTCATGATTTCATCTAAGTAACATTAAGCTTATACTATTTTTTTTTTTGCATACAGACACCCAACAATATAATTGCATATTGAAGTGAAATTATTCATTATTTTATCAAACAATTTCATTGAAAAAATTATATATTTATTATAACATAAAATATTAATACAGAACTTAAAAAAGTACTAAAATTATACACTTAATTAAATCAACTATAAATTTAAGTACAAGTAATAGAATACTAAGTAAAAAAAAATCATGGATTAATATTGAATTATTTCGTAACTTGTTTTTTCATAGTCAAACTGTAAGTATTTACTTTAATATTAATATTATATCTGTATATCATCTTAATTGTTTAGTATTGACAGATTCACAGAATGTTGATTAATATTTATAAATTTATATCAGTTTTGTTTTTTGCACAACACTGTTTCATGCCAAATAAATATTTTTATTTTATATATATGTAGGTATCTAAAATCTATTTATTAGCATATTTAACGTTTTTCATCAGGAAAATTATCAAATAAACACTTGGTATAGTTTCTACCAACTGCGATAAAATGTTGAATGATTAACAAGTAAAATATAAATGTAATTGTAAAATTTTCACTGATTAAACAAAAGAAACAATGATCATTTTTTTTTTTATTTAAAGAATAAAAGGAATATTAAAGATATATGTTTTAAAACTAATGCACAACATAAATCAAAAATTTTTACTCCCTTTGAACTTGTTTCCACTTACTATCCCAGATAAGCCTTTCCAATGTTTAAATCGTAATTAGTCAAGCAATATACTAAACACATAGTTCTATTAAAGAGTAGGAAGTTGTAATTAGGTGGCACATAACTTAATAAAATACTCAAGATTTTAGAATGAATAAATTTATAATATATATTATTATTCTATGTAAATTACTAAAAACTGATTATCATAACTGTGATTACAAATTAAACCATACATAATGATATTTTAAGATTGAATATTGAAGACTATAGTGAGGGTGAGCAAATAAGATAGTCAACAGGTAGGATGATATAATCAAGAATAAAAAGAGCACCAACACTATGAGCAAGGGTAACAAGTAACGGAATACGTCTAAGTTATTTTAGGCACATGCCATACCAGCGTCCAGCAGAATGGAGTGGACAAATGATACACATTGTTAGTGAGTACACACATTATGTCTGGAGATCAAAATGACGCTGCCGTAGAGTATTCGGCGCTCGAGGTACAGTAAGAGCAGTGAATCCCTCAAAATTGACCCGTTGAACAACTGTGGGTACGACTAAGTAGGTTATACGTTATAACCAGCCGGAGTAAAATTAAGCTTCGTCGGGGTGGTTGAGGGGTAACGTTACGCGCACATGACCATGTGACTGACGCATTCGTCACACCATTTTGACCGCCCTAGGCGCCATTTCGGGATACGCGGAACGGAAAAAGAAGTTCAAAGAAACTGAAAACGATGTCAAGGCCGTACGCGGGCGAACTCGGTAGCAAGAAACGACGGATTTCCGTGGCCATTGCCCAACGGTCCATCACGCACGCACGCGCACAAAGTACGCGTACTCAACCAATATGCAAACACGATAGAATGAGTAAGGAAAAAATATTATGTGCGCTCGATGGCCGCCATTGGTGTCGTGCGACCACGAAAACAGACGCAACCGACGACAACGTGACAACCGCCGCATTAGGGGGGGCCGCCGCAACATCGAAATGGCCGTTCGGTCGGCGCGACGAACCGACGACAATGCTGCATCGGTCGGCTGGCCGTGTCGTTCAAAACGTTTTAATGTTTAAAAAAGCAGTCTCTACTTAGTACTTACAGATTAACCTGTTGTCGACGCACGGATGTAGTTGAAACGGCGTGAAACGATCGAAAACGGACGCGAAACGTACAACGGGACAACGACCGGACTGGTAATGATCGTGCGTAAAATTGTATGCGTCGTACTGTTTTTCGTTCGTTTCTGGTCGTCGTTGGTTGGCTACACATCTCGGTTGTTGTGGTACCGCGGGGCGGGGTGGCGGAAGTCTCCGTGCGGCCGTTTATGGGTGGTCGGTGTTTAGGCGGCGCGGGAAGTGATGCTCCAAGCCCGAAAACCGCCGAAATTTCTAACCGAAAATCCCTTTTACTAGAGTAATCGTCGTCAGCCAGTAATCCCGTGCTGTGGACCATGACTGTTTCGGCCAAATGTCCAAAAATTTTCTGAAAAAAAATTTCCATGCGCAGTATGTCCACGTATCGCTACGGTTGCCGCGCCTGCCTGTGCTCGAAAACGGCGCACGGTAATCACGAGTAAGTTGTACTCACGGTATTTATTGTACCGTCATCGTGTCGTACCTCACCGATCGACGATCGCCGAAACTGGTGAAACTGTTGTAAGTTTGTAACGTCGTGGCCTCGTCGTCGGTTGACGCCTGACGGTCGTCCGATGGGTTTATGGGAATCGCAATAATCGCATGCTTCGTGACTCGTCATCCTGCACTTACAGCTCATAGCTCATTTGATAATACATATTATACAGTAGAACATGACAAAATATGTTTTTCTTTATTCGCCTTTCGCCTAGTATTATGTGTGTGTATCTTGTATATTATAAATTATAGTTCATATTTTTAAATCTATAATACCTAAACGTTTTTTTAATTATTTTGTTTAACCAGGACTTGCATTAAAATGGACAACCTAGAACCCCAATTAGTCCGAATTAATGAGGTTCTACTGTAATTTTTTTATACATATTATTATTATTTATTATTATTATTGTTCCCTTCTTGGCTTCTTCCACCACCACATGAACACGTACACGTCATAATATGTTGCTTACGATTTACGAAGACATAATAATATTAATATACGTGTTCCATTCCAATCCGCCAATGTGTAACACCTATGCTATTAAACTTTTATATTAAGCTCCTAAAACATCATATAACATCAGTAGGTACATCACTATTAAAAGACCTTTTTTATTGACCAAATTGTAAAATAAAATTACCTTTAAATTAAATATTGATAAGCCGATATTACTTGGAGTCATTTTATAACAAGTCAAAGAATATTTATTTTTTCAAAACTATTTTATTGTAGTACTTTATAAAACGTTAATATTTCTCGTTTCCTGATATAAATAATTATTTAATTGGTATTTAATAAAAAAAATGTATTCAAGATAACTATAAGATGTTAGGTAATTTTCCACACCACCTTTATTATTAAACGACGTACAATAGCATTGTCCGTATTGTTTAATAACTAAATGAGGTATTACAAGAGGCGCGTTTTTTTTACTGTGGTGTCCCCAGTAGGCCTAATCCACATCATATGCTGGGACGTATTTAGGTAGGGGCATTGGATCCCGAAAATTTTTAAAGATTTAGAGTGGCAGCAAATTTTTATTTCGTACCTTATGAGTACTGGCGCAGTGACGTCAACCATTAATATTTTTCACAACAAATGTGTGCCATAGAGATATAGAATACTGTAGTATTTATATAACATGGTATTCTATGGTATTAACAGTTTCACCGTTGCAGCGCGGCATAGAAGTTTTTTAGTTTTTTTTTTATTAGTGGGGAGGCGGTAAAAAATGTGTTGCTCTTATCAAGAAATTCCTAAATACGCCACAGATCATATGAATGTATCTATCTAATAAAAAAAATATACAACAACTAAAACTACGTAGATACCAATAATACTATATATACCTAGGAATAAAACTACGATTTTCGCTATTCTACAAGCTACAAAAGCGGGTAATGTGTATAATATGTGTGTTGCCGGCCGGCGATAGTCAATGTGTTGGATGAGTAAATGAGCTATAAAATACTAATATATTATATACTACATCATTACAACTACAATACATACTAAAAATAATTTAATAAGTCTATCTACTAAGTAATAAGTCCTTGGATAGTCCATGATCCAGCCAAATGTTCGGTCCCTGTAAAACTTCAACTAATACGTAGATTAATTAATATAATTTAAACAAATCCTTTCAACAGTTGATAATAAGATGAGCTTCTTATTGATGCTGCCAATCTTTCTTCTGGTTGAAACGAAGCCGAGTGCCGACACATTTCCCATCAACTTTGTGAAAAATTCTTCTTCACTAATAAATATTATATATTTATATATAGTATACTACTGTACCTAATACGATTCTAAAAATTATAATATAATACATACAAATCTTCTGGACAATTGATATTAAGATGAGCTTCTTATTGATGCTGCCAATCTTCCTCTGCGTTGAAACGAAGCCGAGTGCCGACACATTTCCCATCAACTTTGTGACAAATTCTTCTTCACTAATAAATATTATATATTTTTATATAGTATACTGTACCTAATACGATTCTAAAAATTATAATATAATACATACAAATCTTCTGGACAATTGATATTAAGATGAGCTTCTTATTGATGCTGCCAATCTTCCTCTGCGTTGAAACGAAGCCGAGTGCCGACACATTTCCCATCAACTTTGTGACAAATTCTTCTTCGCTAATAAATATTATATATTTATATATAGTATACTACTGTACCTAATACGATTTTAAAAATTATAATATAATACATACAAATCTTCTTGACAATTGATATTAAGATGAGCTTCTTATTGATGCTGCCAATCTTCCTCTGGGTTGAAACGAAGCCGAGTGCCGACACATTTTCCATCATCTCAATGACAAGTACTCCGTCGGTGGATAGTCCATGATCCAGCCAAATGTTCGGTTCCTATAAAACTTCAATTTATGTGTAGATTAAATGTACTTTAAACTAATAATATAATTTAAACAAATCCTTTCAACAATTCATAATAATATGAGCTTCTTATTGATGCTGCCAATCTTCCTTCTGGTTGAAACGAAGCCGAGTGCCGACACATTTCCCATCAACTTTGTGACAAATTCTTCTTCGCTAATAAATATTATATATTTATATATAGTATACTACTGTACCTAATACGATTCTAAAAATTATAATATAATACATACAAATCTTCTGGACAATTGATATTAAGATGAGCTTCTTATTGATGCTGCCAATCTTCCTCTGCGTTGAAACGAAGCCGAGTGCCGACACATTTCCCATCAACTTTGTGACAAATTCTTCTTCGCTAATAAATATTATATATTTATATATAGTATACTACTGTACCTAATACGATTCTAAAAATTATAATATAATACATACAAATCTTCTGGACAATTGATATTAAGATGAGCTTCTTATTGATGCTGCCAATCTTCCTCTGCGTTGAAACGAAGCCGAGTGCCGACACATTTCCCATCAACTTTGTGACAAATTCTTCTTCACTAATAAATATTATATATTTTTATATAGTATACTGTACCTAATACGATTCTAAAAATTATAATATAATACATACAAATCTTCTTGACAATTGATATTAAGATGAGCTTCTTATTGATGCTGCCAATCTTCCTCTGCGTTGAAACGAAGCCGAGTGCCGACACATTTCCCATCAACTTTGTGAAAAATTCTCCCTCGGTGGATAGTCCATGATCCAGCCAAATGTTTGGCACCTGTAAAACTGCAACTAATGTGCTAATAAATGTGTACCTAACTTATTGAAAAAATGTTATGTTTAAGAAATCTTTGTTGGTGTTCTTTTATTTTTGAATTTAAATTAATTTTAAATTTTATATTTATAATTTATCAGTTAAAAATGTAAACAAGAACTAAAAAGATTATAGTATATTGTAGTTTAACTTTCTGGTCGGTGGCCACCTTTTAAAATCCTCACTCTCTTTTATAAGAAAGTTAAACAGTACAATAACTATAAAAAAATAAATTTAAACATACACAAAGACGAACTAGCCATGTGATAAGAAAAAAAATTGGTAATTTATCAACGTATTATTAAAATAAAAAGAACACCAACACCTAAAACCTATCCTAAAACCGTAGTACAGTATATATTATTTGAAAAAAACCCTTAAAAGTTAAATATTCATAATATACTGTAATACTGTTCAAAAAATTATAGTATTAAATAAACACAGCCTTGCGACACTTTAACACTTATTTGTATTCAGATGAGCTTCTTATTGATGCTGCCAATCGTCCTCCGGGTTGACATTATACAAGGATGTAGCGTAATTATTCCAGTTTTTTTTGTTTTTCCGATATTATGACAAGATCTGAAATTTTTTGTTTTATTTTACTATTTACCACCCAAAATACCAAATAGATCCATATTTGCTACAAGAATTCATGACAAAAAGAAAATAAACTACATAATTGTAAAATCATCATACATTTTTCGCTATGTCCACGTCCAGGATCTAAGGTGTACTATTCTACTACTATTCTAATATAATATAATCACGGATAATATATCGTTGTTATTTCTTACAATTTTTGTCTACTATAACTAATGAGTAAAATAAGTATGCATTGTGTACTATTTTTTCATTGGACCCTGGAGAATAAAATATGCGTCTACATCAACTACATCCAGGGGCGCATCAAGGGGGGGGCAAACGGGGCATTTGCCCTTGGTGGAAGTTTTTTGGGGGCGGTAAATTTTTTATAATTTTTTTTTTTGTACCTCACAGAGTCAAAAAGAAAACATTCAAATTGTATGATTTAATGGAAAACTCGAAATTAAGATACTAGAGACTAATAAAAATTATTTTTATTATACCAGTGTACTACACGTTATATATTATGCATATAAAGTTATGTCATAGTATAATATAGACATTTATGTAATAATATATTTTTATACATGTATACAGTTATACAGATAATTATATTTATATTTTATATATTTATATATTGTGGTATGTGTACGAGTGGTTTTACTGTTTTAGTAATAATTGAATACTGAATAATATTTCGGTATTTGCTATTATAGTTGTCACAGTCATTATCTTATTGATAATGATAAATGATACGGGAAAGAATTATTCTATAGTTAATGTGGAAATAAAATTCTATTTTTAGTCATACCCGTATGGCCGTTTTCTTTGAGTGTATTATTGTTATTTCTTATTATCTTTCTGATAATATTATTTTATATTATTAATAATAGGTATTATCATTTTACTCATTTACTAAACAGACGCTCAGTGAACTGACTACGGAATACGGATATTATGTAATAATATGTTATATACTTATATGTAATACAATTTTGTCATCGGTTTTTTTTTGTTAGTTTTTATTTTAAATTGCTTATAAACTTTCTAAACTATGTTGGGGGTTCAAAAACATAAAAGAAAACCAATTGGCGCAAAGTTCAGAAATTTGGCCAAGCTAAAGAAACAGAAAATCAACGATTGCGTTTCGAGTTGTATGAAAATATGAAATTGGATAATTATTTTGAAATTAAGGTATGTTACTTTGAAGTTTAAAATGTTTAAATTATAATTTTTAATAGCACAAGTAGTAAAAGTATTTTCTTTAGTATATTATATTTATTATTTGTAAATGTTATAAACTTTTAAATTTCAGTTCGTTTTTTTTGTTAAAAAAATGTGTACCTATTATATATAATAATTATAAAATTTAGTTAAATGTTATTTATTAGATTCGGCTAGGTACCTAACTGCATATCTGTATCTAAAATAAAACAAAAAAACTATTTTTGTTTTTTTACAGGCATTTTAATTATAATTATATTCAATGTTGAATTAAAAAAACATGTGTAGATAGGTACCTTTATACTATAACATCAACATGGTAAGGAATTAGGAAATATGTGTACAGGTTTATTCTAAAACACATCTTGGTTATCACAGACCACTTATTTTAGAGTTATACTTATATTATGATAAATATATTTTAAATATATATTTTATTATTAATCATATTAGTACTTTGATAATATTAAACTAAGTATTCCAATAGTATTAAATATTATTTTTAATATTTTGAAATAAAATTAAAAATGTTGAACAGGAAACTCAAACGGTTAATCTTCCTTCCACAAACTTAAAAAACGTTGAAAATGAAAAAAACCTCGAAAAAAACTTGTTGCCGCCTGGTTGTGAACATACTATTAGCACAAATACAGATAATAATTTGGTAAGTAAATACTAAACTTCTATAGTTACATGTTAAATTTTTACATTTAAATCTATTTAATAATAAATTAATTTTGCTTAAAAATATAATGTCTCAATTGGAATCTCAAATTTTTAATTTTCTAAGAAATATAGAGAATGAACATTTTTTTGCCATCAAATGTTGAAACTGTTAATTTGGTACTATTTAGAAAATAAATTCTGAACAACATTCACATTCACTAAATTAATATTTACCTAATTTATAATTTATTATAATGATCCAAAAATATAACCACTACAGTCTTCAAGTAAATTTAAATTTATTAAAAATATATTTTACATATATGATAAGAAGAAGTTGTTGAATGAAATACATTTAGCAGAAACAGTGTTAATAAATACCTAACTTATGTCTAATTAGTTAATAAATACAATAATTAATAAAATTTACTTTTTATATATTAATTGTTAATATAATATTTGTTAATTTGTTAATATTCTGTTAATTTTGATTACATTAACAGAAAACCCAGATCAATGATATAATTACTGATACGGCAAACTATTCACTAAATATTTCACTGCCTGAGGGTTGTAAAAAAATTTATGAAAGGCCTTTCTACATTAATGATAGTTTGGTGAGTTTTAAATTTTCATTGTGTTAATACTTTCAATTTTCGGAAAATGTAAGTCTTCATCATGAAAATCAATTGATTGTCTGCTTTAAAATTTATATAAGTTAGTGATTACTGATTAGTAACTAATATAAATTGTTTTTATTAAATTCTCTTATAATGTGATTTTAGGAAGAATCTGCTGCTGTGCCTGACTTGGACCCTGCCAAATGGAAAATTAATTCAAATTTAATAGACTATTTTATTTTGAATCAACCCAATCAAGATGTTAAAAAAATGAATTTCAATAAAACTGGACAAATGTGTGGAAAATATTTCCGCAAACTGCCTTGTAGTATCTTCAGAAGAACATTACATAATGGGCAAATTACCAATAGAGAGTGGCTTTTATACTCTTTATCAGTAAATGCATTATTTTGTTTTCAGTGCCTTCTTTTTTGTAACAGAAAAAGTAATCTAGGAAATTTAAAATTTGGATTGAAAAACTGGGGTAAATGTGAAGAAAAAGTAAAATGTCATGAAGAAGGCCAACAACACAGTGAATCAATTAGAATTTGGTTTTCAAGAACACAAAAAAATACTAATTCAATTGATACAGTGTTACAAGAAGAAATGAAATCAAAACTGGATTATTGGACTAATGTTCTCCATCGAGTTTCGAGTTATTGCAACAATTACTTTTTTGGCTGAAAGAGGACTACCATTCCGTGGTAAAAATAATGAATTTGGCTCAGTACATAACAGCAATTATATGGGATGTTTAGAACTTGTAGCTAAATTTGATCCTTTTTTGTCAGAACATATTTCTAAATACGGTAACCAAGGGAAAGGCAATGTTTCGTATCTATCCTCAATAATATGTGATGAGTTTTTAAGTTTAATGAACAATTTGGTTCTAAGAAAAATTATTGCCGAAATTTTTGAAGCTAAGTACTTTTCAATCATAGTAGATTCTACTCCAGATATCAGTAAACAAGATCAATTGACTGTTGTGATTCGGTACATAAAACCAAATTGGAATTCTGTAGAAAGATTTTTAACATTTTTATCCTCTGTATGACATAAGGGAGAGCAAATGGAAGAAGCGTTAACTAATACATTTATGGAATTGGGCATTGATATAAAAAATTGCAGGGGACAAGCGTACGACAACGCATCAAATATGTCTGGAAAATATAATGGCTTACAAGCACGTATTAAAAAATATTCTAAAAATGCTAATTTTGTACCGTATGCCGCACACTCACTAAATCTTATTGGGTCAAATGCAGCTGAGATTACCAAAGAAGGAACTTGATTTTTTTAAGACTGTCAAATGGTGTACACTTTTTATTCTTCGTCCACATATAGATGGAATCTGTATGAACAATCAACCAAATCTGTCCTTAAGAATTTATGCACAACAAGATGGTCATCACGTTATGAAGTGTGTAATGCTCTTTCATTTGGTTACAAAAATGTATTACAAGTTATTCAAGTTTTGTCAGAAGATAACACTCAACAACCATCAACAAGACATGAGGCTACATCTATAAAAAAAAAACTAGAAAAACTAGAATTTGTTTTTATGTTAAAAATGTGGACACCAATATTGAATAGGTTTGATTCTACTAGCAAAACATTGCAGTCTACCAATATTGATTTATCTATTGTTGTTCAATTGTATGAATCTTTGGAAAAATACATATTAGATCTTCGAGAGATGTTCGATAATTTTTTAAAAGATTCTCAAGAACTTAGTGGAAAGTCTGCATTTTCTTGGGAAGAAACAAGAAAAAAAAAAGAAATAACATTTTACGATGACTAATTCTAATAATACAGTTTACATTGGAAAAAATAAAATGAAGAAAGATATTTTTTATGTGATAATTGATACATTATGTTCAAATTTAAATAAACGAAAGGCAGCTTATCTAGATATAAATAAAAATTTTGGTTTCTTGTTTGACTTGAATCATTTAAATACTTTAAGTGTACGTCAAAGTGCATTGAACATTGTAAGTATATATACTGATGATTAGAATACATCATTTGTTGAAGAAGTTATTCAATTTAAAAAAATTACTGAATCATTTGAAAATAATGATTTATGTATGAATGGACTGTTAAAAAAATTATCTAATTCTCCATTAAAAGCTACATTCCCTAATGTTCTTATAAGTTTAAGAATCTTTGCTTGTATGCCTTGCACTAATGCGAGTGGTGAACAATCATATTTTTCAGTGCTTTGGCGTGTTAAAAATTATTTAAGATCCACCTTATCTCAAGATAAAACATCTTCTCTTTCATTGTTGTCAATAGAAAATGAGATGCTTAGAAGTATTGATTAGTCAAGTATTATAAAAGAGTTTGTGGACAAAAAAATAAGAAAAAAAATATTTTAATTACTATTGTTCATGTTCAATAATATTTGTTATTTAAATAGTTTTATAATAATATGTAATAATATTTTATTGTTATAAATTAAAAATATATTTATTATTATAAGTCTATGCTTAATACATAGGCACTTCATAAATAACTTAAAATATAGAAGTTACTTACTAGGGGGAGCGCGTATAAATCTGGAATGTAAAAATCTGAAAATTATTTTGTCCAGGTTTTTACGGATTTCAAATTTTTAAATTCCAGTTTTTTACTGTCCAGGTTTTTATATTCCAGATTTATACAGTCCGGATTTGTACCGTCCTGAATTGTACTGTCCAGATTTTTACATTCCGGGTTTTTACAGGCACCCTTACTAGGTATTTATTAGTTAATGTAATATAAACATTTTACATAATAAATATTCCAATTTTGAGTACTATTAAAAAAAAGGATTATTGTTCCAAGTTTCAAATAGATATTAACTAATAAGTTTAATAAGATTTCTATGTAGTCCTGTAGATATAATAACTGTATGAAATGTAAATTATTAACTTAAATTCCGAGTGTAGCGAGGAAATTTTTTGTTAAGTTTTTTATACTCATATACAGTAGAGTCCCGCTAATCCGGTCATCGCTAATACGGACATTTATGTTACGTATTTAGTATGTACTCATGTATAATATATAATATATTCGGGCATAAAAATAATAATGTGTACCTAATATAAAATTGTAAATCAATAAAATTTAAATTTGTATAAATACACAAGATGTTTTTTGACAGTATATTTATTGTGTTATTATTTATAGTGTTTATTAATTAGTAAGTTAAAAAAAAACGTCATTTCGTTTAATTCGGATTTTCGATAATGCGGTGAGTGTCAGGTACTCCGGTCTCATCTATTCCGGATTAGCGGGACTCTACTGTATATGAGTATTCATAAAATACACTAGGGGCGCAAAATAATTTTGCCCCCCTCCCATATATGAACTCTTAATGCGCCCCTGACTACATCATCCGACTAGCGCGGATTGTTCATAAAAATTAATATATATTTAATTTTAAGTTTAAAAATAATTATTTTTATCCCAAAAAGGAATAATAAAAAAAAACTTACTTAAGCGTCGACTCTTCCCGGGAAACCGAGTTGTAGGTACCAGTCTACAGTGTATACGGAGTAGTGCACCGCCGTCGAAGAAACTCCAAATTTTCTTCATACGATCTTCATCATGATTCTAAATGGGAGTATAAAGATATTTTATGAAAATAAACAGCACGAAATGAAAAGGAGAGTACTTGTCATGTACTGAAGATTGTTGTTCAACGACTGTTCATAAAGACTATTATAGAATTGTTAATCATCTTCAACGAATGTCATCGATTGTCGTATGCCACAGATGACGAATATTATAATATGATAAATCATAAATCTATGGTTTTTTTTATAGAACTCTTTGTGATATTATGCGATCTATTTTTCTATTTTACCTGTTTGACATATTAACGTAAAATTGAAACATATAAACTATAGACCAAATCTTTATAGATATTGCAAAGTATTAATATTTTTATTAGAAAATGAAGATGATTACAAATTATTTAATTTAATCTATAAAAATACTAAATAGTGAACTAAACAAAAATAATTACATTATTATATATATTATTATATTAAAAAAAAAGCGGGTAAGTGGGTATCGCTATACATTAGGGGGTGGGATGGACTTCGGACTAGGGTAGGTTAAATTTGAATGCAATGATAGGTATCATTGTACCTATACGAAAAACGATTCTGAATGGAGATAATTTGTCAGTCAAGGATAATATATTATTTACTTAAATATTGTCATATATTCTATTTTGAAACAAATTCAAACATTTAAGTATAAAAGTTTCAAGATCTTACGTGAAGTAATTTTTTAAAAATAACAAAAATCGAAAATTATTTATTAGTAAAACGTTATTTTACACGTGTATTTTTGATTTCAAATTAAAATTAAAACTTTAAACACTCGTAAAATTTTTTAAATTGAATAATTATCAAACTTTTTTATAATTATTCTAAGCTTAACTTATGGACAGCATAGTATTAAATTTTCAATTCTTAGCTTTTGATAGTAAAATATTTATAAACTTTTAACTACCAAATAGTGAAAAATATTCACGATTTTGACAAATTTTTGTCAATATTTGAACTTCAAATGCTAATAAAAAAAAATTGTGCCTATGTATTTTTATAATTTTTGAATGAGAGTTAGAACATGTTATGTGGACCCTTCAATTAAATTTTAAAGTAATTTGTCCTACCTAAATTTTTTTTATCAACATTTATAAAAAAAAAATAGATTATTTCAAATGCCTATAAATAGATCAAAAAAAGTCAAAATATTTTGAAAATCAAATCACGTAAAGAAAATGGCAATTTAAATAACTGGTAAAATTTTCAAGTATTTTCGACTTATACTATTTGAATAACAACAAATATCAAAAATCGTTTGAGGCTAAACCGTTATTTAACGCGGTTTTGTAAAAATTTAAATTTCAAACACTCATAAATTTTTTTTGTCTGAATCCGATATAGTTTTTTTTTACAGATATTGGAAGAAAAATTAACGGAGAACCCTGTACCAAATTTTCAAAACTTAGTTATAAAAGAAAAAAATTTTACGATTTTCAATCACAAAATTACTTGCAAATTTTCGCAATTTTGATATATTTCGTATAAATTCGAACTTTAAGCACTTATAAAAAATTTTTTTTTTTATCACTTGAAGAACAACTCATAAGAAACCTTGTATTACATTTTCAAGATTTTCTGGCCGACCAAAAAATTTTTATCGTTATTTTAAAAAAAAAATACTAAAATAATTAAAAATTTCAATTGTTTATAAATAACTCAAAAAAAGTCAAAATTTTTTGAAAATTTAACTGTATATAGATAATACTAATATAAAAATTTGATGAAAATTTCAAGTATTTACAGTGATTAATTTTTGAGTTATAGCAAAATTAAAAATTTGATTTTGACGAAAACTGGTTTTGCGTAAAAAATCCCGTTTTTCCGTCATTTTTTTAGGGTTTTCCCGACTCATTTAAAAAATATTGAAAATATTGACCCCCCAAAGTACCAACTAGATTTGATTTCCTTTTTAAAGAGTGGCTGAAGTCAAAAATCGAATCATCTTTACTGCCTCAAATGTTGTCGACAGACACACAAAAAAAAAAAAAAACACATCATTGTAAAATCAATACATTCATCACTCCGTTCAGAATCTAAAAAAATGAATTGTTTTAAATAATGAAAACGCTTTTAAAATTATACAATTTACCTATAGAGAAATCATAATGTAGATGATTGGTAAATTTTTCAACATTCTATAATTAGCATTTTTTAATTAAAATAAAATTAATAAATTAATTTTGTCGATATTATACAAGTATATAACGTAATAACACATTTGTTTTTTTGTGTTTTCGATATTATGACAAAATTTGAAATTTTTTATTTTATTTTACTATTGACCACCCAAAGTAATAAATAGATCATATTTGCTACAATAATTTATGACAGAAAAGAAACTACACAATTGTCAAATCAATATACATTCATAAATTCATTGCTATGTCCAGGATACAAGGTGTACTTAATTAATATACGATTTAATTTTATTCATGGGACCAGTGGTCTGTAATCTTTTTGGACTCTCGGGCCATAATCACAAACTAAAAACTGTTTGCAGGCAAGAAAAAAATAAAAATTTAATATTCTTAAATTATTTTTGATGCAAAAAAGTATTGTTTAGAACTTTAAAATAAAAAAAATTCGTCGTTTTAGAATTTAAAGCGGGCCGTAGACAGTATAGCTATATGGTTGCCGGCCATTGCATTGGATGATTGGAAATAAAATATAAGTTTGTCATCCGAGTATATAGTAGCTTGTACACGTCAATAAATATTTATTTTAAGTATAAAAGATAAATTTAATATTCCATAATTATGAGAAAATTAACTTACGTAAGTAATCTTCGACGCTGTTCGGTGAAATCGAGCTGTACCACATTTACATTTCAAACGTGTACCACCGCCGAAGAAACAGCTAGCTCTTATTTCTTCATTCGTCTTCTTTGCGCTACAGAATAAAATTATTAAAATACTCTATAAAAATGAGAGCACTTGTCAGTTGTCATACACTAAAGGCTGTTGTTTAAAGACTGTTCCATAAAACTATTTGAATTATTAACAGTCTTCTACGAATGATTGTAAAAATGATTATTATTATTATTATTTCAACGATTGCCACGGATGATAAATATTGTAATAATGCGATAGATCAAATGTTTTTTTTTATAGAACTCTTTGTGATATTATAGAATTTATATTTATATCTCAGCTGTCTTGCATAACTTTTGGTATTTAATTAATTTCATACGTAAAATCTTAATAATTGTAGGTATATCCTGAATTTTTTTTTTTAATTATAATTTTATAATTATTTCAATAGTTTTTTAGTAAAATTTTTCACCAAAAAATAAAGCTATATAAATATGGTAATATTTTCAGCTTTTTTGTTTTTCCGATATTATGGTGAGATCTGAATTTTTTTATTTTATTTTACTATTTACCAACCAAAGTATCAAATAGATCACATTTGCTACAAGAATTTATGGCAGACAAAAAATAAACTACATAATTGTAAAATCATTATACATTTTTCGCTACATCCAGGATCTAAGGCAAGGGCGGCCAAACGGTCGATCGCGATCTACCGGTCGATCGCAAACGATTTTAAAGTCGATCGTGTTAGAATTTATTTTTAGGCTACTCCCACGAAAATTAATCATGGTGGTTAGATTTTTTATGAAAGTCGATCCTTAAAAGTCAAGTATAATGTTAGTAGATCGCGGCCAAAAAAAGTTTGGCCACCCCTGATCTAAGGTGTACTTATAACGACTTTATTTTATTCTTGGCAATTTCATCATTAATGCATTTAACGTTCGGAAATAAAATATAAGTCTATCATCGGAGTAACAGTTAGTAGAAGTTAATAAACATTTATTTTATGTATAAATAGTAAATTTTTTTTCTACCCCAAAATTATAGGACAAAATTAACCTACGTTAGTATCCTTCGACGATTTTCGGCGAAATCAAGCTGTGTCATATTAAAGTTTAAACGTGCACCGTCACCGAAGAAACAGCTAGTTTATTTCTTCATTCGTCTTCTTTACGCTTCGGAAATCGGAATGGAATTATTGAAATATATTTTATGAAAATGAGAGTACTTTTCATGTACTGAAGGCTGTTGTTTGACGACTGTTAAATACAATTATAAGAATTGTTAATCGTCTCCTACAAATGACGACGATTGTCGTTTGCCATGGATGATAAATATTATAATATTGGTTCTTTTTACATAACTCTTTGTGTTTTTATATGATATATTATTATATTTCAGCTGTCTTGCATACGAAACTTTTGGTATTTAATTAATTTCATACGTAAAATCATAGGTAATAATTGTATATTGAATACATATATATATATATTATATATTATCCTTAATTTTTTTTTAAATTATACTTTTATAACGGTTATTTACGGTTTTATACGGTTTGGCTGAACTAAATGATTAATATTTTTAAAAATATTTAAAAGTTTAATCATTAAACTGATAACACATACTAAATAGTTAATAGATTATGATCTATTACTTATAATAAAGAAGGTTAATATGTTCAGATAATTTGCGATATTAATATAAAAATATAAATGTTAATATTAATATTAATATAAATGAATCTATTTATGGTATTATGCTATTTATTTTATTCTATATATAGAATATACTTATAAGTGTGTAGTAGTCAAAATATTTTGAAAATTATAATATTTATAAGAAAAGCAAACATTATAACATTTGTTAAAATTATCAAATAACTATAAAAGTATAAACTATAGTATTTTGTTTTTAAATTACTACAAAAAACAAAAATCGGTTGAGGAGAAATAGTTATCACAGAAATATGAAATGAATATCTAATAATATTATCAAAATTCAAAATTCAGACAATTATAAAATATTAATGTGTCTTTTCGGAAAACTTTTTATATTTGCTATAGGGATAAAAAAAACTTATATTAGTCGGGTACTCGGCCGGTTAAAAATGAAAAATGCTATTTATACAATTAATATAAATATAAATTATTATTCTATAAAATGAGTCTGGTAATATGACGATTATGTATTTTCGGTCTCACGTATTTTATGCATTGCGCGTTCGGGAATAAAATATGCATACGTATATACGTCACTCGGCGGGTAGAAGATTGTCCGGTGCAATAAGAATGTATTTATTTTATGTCTAAAAAAGTAAATTAAAGCTCCAAAAGTATAGAAAATCAAACTCACGTAAACATCAATTTTTTTTTCTTGTGAAACTTAGTTGTGTCATATTTAATGTCCATATACGTTCAGTAACTACATCGCCGACCCAGGAACACCTTTCCTCGTCCGTCTTTACTGCGTTTCGAATTGAATATATTGAGATATTTCATAAAAATAAGCTGAACAGAACGGCATATACGTTTAAAATATTATATATATTAAAGTACAATAAATTTTATCGATTTGTACGTCTATTTTTTTCTCCGTTAAAAATTAAAATTATTACAACCGTCAGTCGTTTCCGACGAATAGCGAAGATTGATGATTCCCATAGATGATAGATTAATATGATAGATCCATATCCATAGATCATATACTTACTATACTGTATAATTATATTGTAATATTATTATTAGCCAGACATTTAAATTTATTCGAGAGTCTGCCGTTCGAGAGACTCAATTGTGTACTAATACAAATTTTATATGCACGAGAAGGCGGAGGGCGGGGAAGATTGTATAGATGTTGTTCAGTACATTGAGAATAGAGAACTAGACTCATTCAAAGTTTCTGCCATTGGCATCGCATAAATTAGTAATTAGTTGTTGTTATCGATATTTTTCGCCCGTATTATTATTGAATGACACCCGTCTTGGTTGTCTTCTCATTATTAATGTAAAAATATAATACAAAATATTATAATATTATCAATAATCAATATGAATATCGATAACCATCATAATTATTTTCAAAATAGATAAAAATATTAAATTATACTACAATTTTCTTCAAACTTTTTTATTGCATTACTACTTTTTTTTTATGGTGAGTCGCCGTCTCAAAGACGCACACTGGAGGTGTTAATATACGTTTATGACATAAACAGCTTAAAACTAATCTACATAATATTTTGAATACTTCTCTGTTAGTGTTAAATAATAATACACGAATTGGTGTCTTTAAATAGTATTTTTGTAATAACTTAAAACAAAATAGATAACTATACCTATAATCGTTATTTTTTGTTAAAATATCCAATTTTGTTAATATTCAAATTTGGTATGTACTAATAGTAACGCCGAACACGGGTATGAACTGGGGAAAATTCCCCAGAAATATTTATGGGTGGGTGGGTGATAATCAAAAATAGTTTGTTATACAGTATCTTGTATGTACATAGTTAGAAATAAATATAGTAGTATAGTACCATTCAAACTTAACTAACTAAACATTTTTTTAGTAGGTGGATCTAACACCAGCATTTTTTCCCCATAACATGAAATATAGATAAATAGATCGGTGCCACTGGACTTATAACTAACCTCTGAGACTGGGAGTGAAAATATGAATAAAGTTATAACTTTTAAGCAATAATAATAATATAATAGTAGCTTTATAATATAGTTATACTAAGTTATATACTATTGTGTATGAAGATAAAATTAAATTAAATGCTAAAACCTGGGGCGTCATTTCAATATATTTGCTAAGGTAGGGCATAATAATTACTGGCCTAATTATAACTATAAAACTTATAAGTACATGAAAAAAGGTTACCCAATTCTCATTTAATATATTTTTTTTATACTTTATAAATTATATAACAAAAACTGTATATCCACTTTTGTTAACATATTACTTATTAAAACATAAATATAATCTGAACTCACATCATTTATAGACCTGTAAAGGCCATATTTTTACTGCCCAGTCCGGTCCAAAAAATATTGTAAAAAAAGCCCAAGTCCAGCCCGAAAAGGCGAAAATCATCCTAAGCTCTTGAAAAGCCCGTTCCGGTCCAAGGATATTTTTTTATAAGCCCGGTCCGGTTCAAAACATTTTTTGATAAAAAAAGCCCGGTCTGGTCTAATTCAAAATATTTTTGGAGAAAAGCCCAGGCCTGGCCCGAAAATAATTATAAGCTCTTAAAAAAATTCGGTAAAAAATTAGTTTTAAAATATCAACAAGTCCAAAAATATTTCAAATAACCATGTTATTTTTTTTATGCATACATGTAAACAATTTTATATTTTAATATTTCACCATTTAGGGTCGTGATAAATAAAAATAGGTTATATTGACACATCACACATACTAAGTACTGCCGTTTACATACATACCTTTATGATACACATATATACGTGTAGGTGGGTGGTAATACTGGTAATGAGATGGAATCAAATAATTGCATAATTTTAACTAATTATGCTCATATGGTTTTTACCTATTGGTAATAAATATAATGATATCTTAAAATAGAACTGTAAAGCTATTCTAAAATTGAGTATTTTGTAGATATTTTTTAGTACTTACTGTTTAATATTATGTTGTTTTACGCTTATTTGTTCATCTTTATTAGTAATATTGTATTGTATCTATTTAATAATTGGCCGAGCAATGGCGTATATAGAGGGGTTAGAGGTTCAGTCCCCCCTTCCCCGAAATGTATAGTTGGCACAAGACATTGATTATTTAATTAATTGGAATTTAAAAATGGAAATTTTTTTTTAAACCCCCCTGAAATTAATTTCTATTTACGCCACTGAGGCCGAGTGCTGTGTGAGTGACCCCCAATTTGCACCTCTAAGCGACTGTGCTATGGTAGATACCTAGGTAGTCAGGTAGAGGTAGGTACTATTGTTACTTGTTAGTATGTTTGCTTAAATTTAATACCTACCTATTATTCGTGAAAATTTAAAATTGTATTAATATGGAAAAACATAAAAAAAAAAAAAAATTAAAAAGTGTATCAAAAAAATATATTTATTTTATTAAAACAAATTGTAATAATAAAATTAATAAAAATCAATTTAGATTACATTTTCCAAGGAAATTTTATAATAGTTTGGCTAATATATAAATTTGTCTACATTTTCCATCGAAATTAAGAAGAATATTGTAGAAGATCTAATTAATACTTATCAATGCACATGTTCAATGTTGTACGATAGATGAATTAGATATTTAGATGATAGTCCATTTTAGCTGTTTGCTGTTAGAATATATTATGGCTAAATCCAGTAAATGTTAAATGTTATATACTATTTAAATATGTTTAACATTTTCGATCATTATAATTTATAAGTCGTTAATTATAAATACAGATTAAAGGCGATAAAGATAGATGATTCATCAATCATTTAATCTAATTACTGTAACACAACAATACAATTATAACAGCATATATTAAATATTATAATTTATAATAGTAATAAACTAATAAACAATATACTTAAATCGGTAAAGTGCGAATAGACCATAAAGTATTATGTAATTTATTAAATTATAAGGTTTTTTACTACAACGACGGCCATGATAACGAAAAAAAATTAATACAATTAATATAAAATATGTTCGAATTTTTTTGCAGTTAAGATACCTAGGTACCTATAATACACCCCTGTATATTATATACAAGCACAGAACAATATTAATATGATAAAGATAATCTAAAACGCAATAAAGAATACAATACTACACTACATATTAAGCACTGCGGTCGCATTTAATATTAATGACATTATGAAATGACGTGTGAAGTGTCTATCCATTCGAGTATTTGACCCTTCTGTTCCTCTTAGTCTTATGGTGTGTACAGTGTGCCTATTGGCTACTGCCTAGTGAAAACAATACAATATCATGACAAAATATATATTTTAGGTACCTATCGTATTTTTCAGCACACTTTTAAAGTTTCAAGTATTTAAATCGACTAGGAATTTAATGATTTTTGTTATCAAAAACAACTACTTTTGTGTAATTTATTTTATATGTATGATACTTTTTTGTTTTCATTTGACCACCACCGGCAGTGGGTATGTTATAAGTACCTATCTATATTCAGCTTCTACAACTGTATTAGCGTATTGCTATTATTATCACTATTACTACTAAAAGCTACAACTATGAATAATAATAAATTATTTTTATATCAAGGACGTGCAATTTTTGGCAATTAAATTTTGTTTACATTTCTAATAGAGACATTGCTTAATTTTGACACAAAGTACGGAATACTCAACTTGAATTTTAGTAAATAGGTGGGTAAGTATGGACTATTGTTATTAACACTATACCGTGTCGTGTATAATTATTAATTATCTAGTATTAATATAATTTTATAGAAAAATTAATACAAGATATTTTAAAGTACAAAAAAACTTGTATTTGGTTATGTTAGGATTTAAGGAAGGAGAAAAGATGATATATATATGTATATATTATATATAATTTAATTTAACTGTTACTTAACTAATTTATTATTTAGAATTCAATTATTTTTTAACCAATTGTCAAAAAAGCATAGGACATGGTAATTAAACTAAAATTGTTGTATACAAATTGTAAAAAAATAAAAGTTATTTATAAATAAATAATTTAGTATAGGTAGTGTGAAATATCAACAAATCAACATCTAATAACAAAAATAAATATAAGTCGTATTAAAATACTTATTTGTGTAAAAAACACAAACAAAACTATACATACATGATACATGTTAGTTTTATTGATTCAAAAATTAATTTTTCCTACAATAAAATAAAATATAAGCTTCTGAAGAACAAATAGTTGAAGAATCAATTTCATACACCCGGATGTCATCAAATTTATACCATCTGTAAAATAAATAACACATAGATTGTTTTTTAGAGTTTATACAAAATATTTAAAATCCAAATAACTATATTATTACTTGTTTATTGACTTTTTAAGACAACTAGCTGTATAATGCCCACCATCAAGTGATCCAGAATGATTTGATACACCATATAAACAGTACTTCCAATTACGGTGTTCTAATCCGTTAATAAAATTTGACATATCTAGATCTGTTTTAGAGAATTCAACATTTGAATTCTTTTTGTACCCATTGCTTGAAAATCTAAATAATTAAATCATTAGTATAATTTTATTCCTTATAAAAAAAATCAATAAAATACCTTTTCAAATGTATAATTAAATATGGAGGCAGCCTCATTATGTCTAATTTTTTTGTAGCATCTCTGCTGCGTTTACATCTAGGACAATGCCAACCACATATTGATTCACCGTTCAAGTATAACTGTAGGCAGTCCTAAAAACATTATATCATATCTTAATTTTATTAGCCACAAACATAATATAATATTACATTAATTATTTGAATAATTGTACATTTAAATATTTTAACATTAAGAAAGTTTATAGGTTAATAATGTGTTACATCAAAACAGGGGATAGGACACTTGTATTTTTGGATTGATTTTAATAAAAAAAAAAAGTTGGGCAAGTGGGTATCGCTAGGGCTGTTTGATTGTTTCGATTAATCGACTGTAGCATCGATTATTTTTTAAGAAGTATTCACCATCAATTAATCAAAACATTAAAACATAACAGTTTTTTAATTTTTTTTAATCTTTTTAATATTATTATTTAAATATTGTTACAAAAATTATTATTACACTATTATCAAAATAATTTTTTTATTTTGTTTTTACAAGAAAAAAATAGCATTTAAAAGAAAGCAGTTATCCTTTATATGCACTAAAAAGAAACATAAAATATATATTATATATATTTTGTTAAAATTTAATTAATTGTATTTGTTTAATTATTCTATTTATATAGCCCGATGGGCATAAAATAGGGTATAAAGTAGACTTTAAGGTTATTTCATAATATATAATAAAAATTTTAAGCTATACTTAACCGTAAAATGTCTACCGCTTGTATCTAATGAGTATTGATTGTTATAATCGATTAATCGATAGGTTCTTAACTATTTCAACAATCGAGCACTCAAGTACTTATTGATTAAGATGTTCTTTTAATCAAAATTTTCAATTGTTTACTATTTTTGACAATCAATTGTGTATAATGACAATCAAACAGTCCTAGGTATCGCTCTACTGTATAGTAGAGATGGAGGGTAGGCCACTGGCCACTATATCGGATGTGTTAAATTTGAATGCAATGATGGGTATCATTATATATGAAAAACAATTCTGAACGGAAATTATTTGTCAGTCAATGATAATTAGTAGGATATATTATATTATTACCTACATTTAAATTGTAATATATCATTATTTTACACGATTTCTTAAAAAATTAAATTTCATACGCTCATAAAATTTTTACTATATTGACGCTAGAATTTTTTTTTACAGTTACTTGAAGGAAAACTTATGGATAAACTTGTATTGGGTTTTTGAACCTTAGGTATAAATCACAAAATTTTTTATGAATTTTCATCTTCAAAATTCCTTGCAAATTTTTTTGATTTTGATATATTTCATAAACATTTGAACTTTAAATGCTTATAAACAAAATTTGTGATTAACGATTTTTTATTTTTTTTTTTACTACAATAAGCACAACTTATAATAATCCTTGTATTAAATTTTAAAGATTTTTTGGATAGCCAATTTTTCTTTATAGTCATTTCAAAAAAAAACTTAGAAGAAAATTTCAATCGTCTATAAATAGCTTAAAAAAGGTCAAATTATTTTGAAAATTTTATCATAAATAAATAACGCTAATGTAGACATTTGGTGAAAATTTCAAGTATTTACAATGATTCGTTTTTGAGTTACAGCAAAATCAAAAAATCGTGGAAAAGTGGTTATATGTAAAAATTCCCATTTTTTGTTATTTTTTCAGTTTTCCTGATGCTTTAGAAAACTACTGGAAATTTTTAACTTTTTACTTTACTAAAGTACTAACTAAATACATTTTCCTTTTCAAAGAGGGGTTGAAGTCAAAAATCAAAGCATTATTACTACTCCAAAACGTGATGACAGACACAAAAATAAAAACACACATCATTGTAAAATCAATACATTCATTATTCTATTCAGAATCTAAAATTGTTTATTTAATTGTCAAAATTAATAATTGTTCAGATTTTTGCTAATTTATAGTTTTGTTACAATTTTGAAAAAATTATTTATATTTCTTTTAAAGTTTTGTGATCAGTTTTAGCTATTTAAAAATATATTGAGTTTTAAGTTTAATTTAAACTCACTCATATTAAATAATTATGTTTGGAGTTTTTACAATAATGTGTGTTTTATACGGTGGTGTATTGGAGGGTATACGGGGGTGTACGGCATATGCCCAAAACGTATTTGTTGATCAGAGCGTATAGCTTTTAAAATATACACAATATGCAGGTATCCGCCCGTACAGAAGTGTATACTGATAAAATATGCAATATTGATAATATATTTTTAATTTTATTATTGAATATTTTTAATTTTTGTTGATATCACAAATTAATCGAGAATATTTATTTGTATATAATATGGCACTATTACCACGATTATAGGTATATTAATATTTGTCTAGAATATGATACTTTTTAGATATATGATTAATTTGTGAAAGACATCACTATTTTAAAATCAAAAATTTTATCGATTGAGTGTCTGAATAATAGTTAAAAGTATATTAACAATTAACATACAAACTGAAATACTGCGTATAAAAATAGAAAAAGTGAAGATTATAGTACAAATTGTTGAATGTAGTTTGTAATCTATTATGTAAGTAATATTTCAGCATAGCGATAAAATTTTTTTTTGCAATAAAATATAGCTTAAAGTGCGTATACCCAAAAATTTTTTCACCAATACACCACTGGTTTTATAATTATAATTTAATAATTTTTTTAAAACATAATAAGCAACTTTTTAAATGGTTATAAAAATAGTTTGTAACTAAAATTCATATCAAAGCACATATTTTAGAATATTAATTTTTTAATTAAAATTAATTTTAAAAAAAAGTAATTTTTCTTATAGCATATTATTTGGAAAGTACATTTGTTCAATGTTTTATTAAAATCAAAATACACACATTATGTTACAAAATGTTTCATGTTATTCAGATATTTTATAACTTATAATAGATAAAATAAAAAATATAATTATGAATATTAAGAATAATACTTACTGAAAGAGTGCATTTGTTACTCTCAGATGGCAATGGTAGACTAAGACTTGAAAATGGTTCGAAAGTAATAGACTTTTCAAAACATGTGTCACAAGATACTGTTGACTTTTGCTGACCATAAAAAAGTTGTTGAATAATAGAATTGTTTGCTTTCGTCCAATGTCCCCAATCTTCTTCACCTGTTTCTTTTGAAGCACCTAAAATAATCCTATTGTCCTCTGGCTAAAACACAGATAATATAAATTATAAAACAATAATGATAAAATAATTTAAGTGATATTATTTTACTTGATTTAAATCGTCGTGAAGCCAATCCAAGAGAATAGTTAAAAACTCGTGAGAGTCTTGTTGATCATAGTGTTTAAACATATCTTTATATTCTCCAATACTATCCTAAATTTTTTTTGAAATAATTATTTTGATATTTATGTAAATAAATTTGTTAATAAATTCAATTTTGTAATTTAATTTATGTAAGTTAAATATTTATGTCACTTATAAAAAAAAATATTTAGTACAAATATACATTTTAATTGACATAATTAAATTATATTATGTTGTGAAATCAAATCATTTTTCTAACCTTAAATTGTTGACACTGAAAACTCCTGCCAGATTGTGACCATAAGTTTTTAATGACATTACTAAATTCTTTGGCTACTAAACCTTTTGTTCTACTTTTATGGTTCACAAATTGACTATAAATGTTCATGAAATATTTTACAAGATCTTCAGTGCTGCTTAAACATTGTAGTATTGAATTCATATAACATGTATTTCCTAAATTTTGCAATCCCCGTAACCCGTCGCCTCCCTAAATTAAAAAAATAAAAAAAAAATGTAAAAATTAATATGATGCAAGTATAAATATTGTAAATATAACTTTTACAGTATAAACCAGTAGCAGCACAAACTTGCTTTATTTATGAGACAAAAAAATTTGATTGATCCACCTATAGATTTACCTCAAACTGATTTAAAGTTTAGTGTACCACAAACTCAAAATTTTAATCAGGCGTATCTCATTAAATCATTGCTGTGCTGTAACTTGTAAATATAACCCCGAATATAACCAAATCAACATTATAGTAACTATTGCCAAATTTGTAACTGAAGGATTTTTCAAAAAACTTAGATATCATTATAATATAAATATTGTTATGATAAGCGATTCTTTTGAAATAAAAAAACAAAATTAAAATAATTTTAATCTAAATCGACATAGTAATCTCATTTTTTTTGTAAATCTACATTTTTAATTAAAAACATTTAAAATCAGAATATATCCAATTGTGACTTTATATACAAGTGTTAAAAAATAAAAAACTTTAATTTATATTTTAAATCAATAAAATAAATTTTAATATATTATCTATATTAAATAGCTGTCACTATTCTAAATTCCAAACTTCCATTAGTTACATTAGTTAGCAATGAATACTTTTCAGTAGATGCATTTTTATAATTTTTTAATGATAATATTAAAAATTGTATTTATTTCACCAGTTGAAATTTGAATACATCTGGATTATAATAATGAGTGCAATACATTAATAGAGTTACCAAATTTATTCAAGCGAATAAATTATTTTTCAAGTAATTTTGAATATAGTAGTTTAGAAATATAAAAGTCTTACAATGATTTTTGTTCTAGAAACTATTAGTAAATCATCTGATGGCTTGGTGGAACGGTCTACACGTGGAATTGAATTTAAATCTAAGGCCTAAAAAAAATTATTAATTATTAAATATTTATACTAAGCAATAAAATATTAAGCATAATACTTGATTTTTGTATTCGTGTACATAAGAATCAACATTTTCCAAAAAGCTATTTTCTAGTGATAATCTTCTATTTTCTAGTTGTTCAATATTGCTTGGTAACTATAGAAACAAATAGTAGTTAAAATAATTTATTAGTCTGTTTCTTAAATTTATTTTACAGAATTCAATACTTCATTATTTTCATCATCCAATTCATCATTATTTTTATATAATGGTTTAATGATCTCTTGGTTCTTAAATTGATTAATTTTAACAGGTGGCTAAAAATTATAAAATTCATGTTAACATTTGTTATTTATTATAGATATGTTATTTCATATTTAGTTATCTTAATAGTTAATACCTTTGTGGATCTATCAAAAATGGGCAATTGGGGTCTGTTAATTGGGATATGAGTTAATTCTTGAGAATCTATTTCTTCCTCACTGGAATAATTATCTTTATGATCCAACTTTGATTTAATATCTGTTGTTAAACCATTGTAAAGAGTTGATTTAAGTTTTAATTTGGCCAAATCATTCTGTACAGTACCTAAAGATGGATACTGAATTTGCTTATCTAATAATGAAAAAAAAAAATTAAGTTTAGTTCAAATAATTTATAGTAATTATTCATTACTTTCAGGTTCTTCATATTCAGGTTCTGGATCTAATTCTATATCCGAAAGAGGTTCAACATCATTATTTAATTTTGTCATATTATTTTGAGAAGTTTCCCAAGGACATAAGTGATTAAAATCTTCATAACCACCTTTTAGAAACTTTAATTTTTTGCTATTATCACAAGATGGATCCCATTTGAGCAAGGCACTTCTCAGATTAAGTAATCTTTGATCATCCTCTATATCTTCTGTTCCTTGATCTAATATTATGATATAATTATAATTGTGTCTATTTGTCCATATGTCTTTAAATGGTTCTTCTAATTTGGATGTTAACATGGCAGGTGTTAAACTAGAAATTATAATTTTTAATTAATTTAATAAGTTATATTATAACATTATGTAATTTTTACCCTAGAACTAAGTTCTCTTTTGGTATGTTAATTACATCACAAGAAATGATTTTATTTTTATAAAATATATCTGATGGTCTTGTATCAAGTAAACAAATCTTTTTTCTATCTGTATTTTCTAACAGATATAATAAGTTTTCATTAGTTATCGTACTTTCAAATTCAAAATTTAATTTTTCTTCTGATTGTTTTCCTTTTGGGTTAGAATGATTAGGTAATTTGTTATTATCCTCTTCGATTGTTTTATCATTATACCTAAAATAAAATTATTATTAGTTAATAAATAATAAAAGATTTAAAATTTATATATTTATATTAATTACCTAATGATCAACATACCTAATTAGTTTCTATGATTATATTAAGACATCCAATAGTAAATATTTATAAAATATTGTTTATAGGAGACTAGGATTTACAAAGCTTGTACAAGAATTTAACACCAGATGTGTTCTACTCTACTACAAATATATCCACAAAACACTAAATTTTAATATTTATTTTTGTCCATTGAGATCATAAATATCACAATTTTTTGAGTAATACCAAATAATAGTTTATATTAATAAATAATTAATAATAATTTAGTACCCAATTATTTTTTTGCAATAAGTAGGTTCAAGATGAATCATACAATTAATTAATACCAAAAATAGAAATTGGAAATATATTATAATACCTAAATATAATCTTTATTAGTTTTGCAATAAAATGTAAAATAAGTAAAATGTCAAGAATAAAACTAAATATACTATAAAATTTAATTAGAATAAATAATGTCACATAAGATAGGAAAAATATGAAAAATCTTATGAATGGTACATAAGCACTAACATTTTAACATACATTTAAATGATTTATAAAATACTTTTTTCTTATTTAAAGAAATTGTTTGTTTTTATAATTGATTTTTTCACAATGTTATAATTAAGATCAACAGAAAATCATACCTTTTTTCCAAACTGTCTTTTATATAGGTCAGCATATTTAAAGCTTTTTTTAAATTTTGTTTATACATACAATCGATATAATTTGTATCATCAATAAAAGTTTTTTTCATGAATTGTAGAATTTGACAATATCTCATTAAATAAATATATACAACTTCTTCATCATTATCATTATTTGCAGTCATAGCATTTTCAAATAACATTTCAGCTTTACTTTTTAATCTGTAAAAAATATTAATTATATGTACATATAAACATTTGTTTTTAATTATTAGTTTATACTTACGATAATACATTCAAATCCTTTATTTTTTCTGGTATTTCTGTCATCATGTTTAAATCTTTTAAACACTTTGCAACATAAAGGTCTTTTTTATTCCTCATGATTTGACTAAACATTACGTACATTAACATTATTAATTGTGATAGCTTAAATTGTTATGCTATATAGATACAGTAATGTTAAAAGTATTGAAGGACATTGCTTACCTTTGATTTTGATGAGGCGTTTTTAGGTGTTTATATATTCCCTTTAAGCAATGATCTTCACAGAATTTATTTTCAGTACAGCGGTTTGTAATCTTTAAAATTAATTATTAACGAGACATCGGTAATATTCATTTGCAAACAGACACTGAATATAGTTCCAAAGAGAAGAGTGCAATAAATAATAAATATTAAGCTTTTAAGTTTTGACATTATCAATTTTTTCAGTAGTAGGTATCTATAAAATATTTTAAAATGATAATATCGGAAGGCCAGTCGTCAGTGTTAATGTATTATATAGTGTAAAAAATAGTCCTCCCAAAAACCAGTGTTTTTTAAAAGTTTTACAACTGGTATAGCGCAATATTGACAATTTAAAGTAGGTTTGGTTAATTTTTAAATAAATTGATAAAAATTATGATCTTTTAAAGTTTTATAAATTAAAAGTCATTGTTTTTAATGTTTTTAAAACAATTTTCCTAATATCAAAAACCATAAAATTATTATTCGTAAATTTATTATTACAATTTCTGGTAGCACTGCTACCCGGGAAAATATCAAAATAATTGTCCACTAAAATGGGTCATATACCCCGCCATCCGGTATTATCAGTTTAAAATATTTGGGTACGCCCACGATTAAAATAATAAACGTTTAGGTATAATCATAGAGTAATACAATTAATATATATATATTAATTAAATACTTATAATTATTACTCTATATCTTGGAGTATGAAATGGACGTGTAATAACTTAAGCACGACTGACCTCACGGTGAGCCAAAAATTCTAGCGCGATCTTGTGTATTATTTATATACTAACTTCCGCGCATTATTAATTCGTGAATAATATTACAGTAACTATAACATAATGTTAAAAATAATTGTTAGTGTTATACACTAACGATAATAGGTATAAAGTTAAATGTATAAAATTACAGTTTTGAGCCTTGTAAATTATATTTCATAACTGAAATTGATCAATAGGTATTAATTACATTATTAATTTGAATTTGGTTTATTGAACAATTTTCAGTCAAAATGTCGCTTTGATTAGAGTATTAGACAAATGCAGCATTGAAAACTACATGGGAAGGACTAAATCTATTATGCAATAGTTTCGTTTCTTGAATAAAAATAAAAAAAATGTGTTAATAAAGCTTTAAATCAAAGATCTAAATTTTGTGGCGATCACACTTTCTTGAAGAAGATAATATATATAAGGATAATATAAGATAATATATAGAAAAAAAAATTTCCTGTAAGAAAGTATCAGGAAAAAAAAAGTCTCGGGGCAAAATGTTCAAATTAAAATACTTTAAATACAACTTTTGTAATCGCTCTGTATGATATTTTATGATATAAACTTATAATATAATCACTCTGTATAATATGTTAGTTTGGTGTAAAAAACCAAAAATAAAATGATAATGTCTTCTATTCACTTAATATTATACATTTATAGACAGTGGACTTATGTTCAGTGCTTGAATTGAGGGTGGACGTGGGGGAACAGAGTCCGCCTTCTTTTAGATTCTGAACGGAGTGATGAATGTATTGATTTTACAATGATGTGTGTTTTTTTTTGTGTCTGTCGACAACATTTGGGGCAGTAAAAATGCTTCGATTTTTGACTTCAGCCCCTCTTTGAAAAGGAAATCGGATCTAGTTGGTACTTTGGGGGGTCAAAAGTTAAAAATTTTCAATATTTTTTAAGTGAGTCGGGAAAAACCTTAAAAAAATGACGGAAAAACGGGATTTTTTACGCAAAACCAGTTTTCGTCAAAATCAAATTTTTATTTTGCTATAACTCAAAAACTAATAGATTTAAATACTTGAAATTTTCACCAAATGTTTATATTAGCGTTCTCCATACACATTAACGGTTTAGCCTCAAACGGTTTTTGATATTTGTTGTTATTCAAACAGTATAAGTCGTAAATACTTGAAAATTTTACTAGTTATTTAGATTGCCATTTTCTTTACGTGATTTGATTTTCAAAACATTTTGACTTTTTTTGAGCTATTTATAGACAATTGAAATTTTCAATTTTTTTTTATTTTTTTTTTTATAAATGTTGATAAAAAAAATTTAGCTGGGGCAAATTACTTGAAAATTTAATTGAAGGGTCTACATAACTTGTTCTAATTCTCATTCAAAAATTATAAAAATACATAGGCACAATTATTTTTATTAGCATTTGAAGTTCAAATATTGACAAAAATTCGTCAAAATCATGAATACTTTTCACTATTTGGTAGTTAAAAATTTATAAATATTTTTCTATCAAAAGCTAAGAATTGAAAATTTAATTCTATGCTGTCCATAAGTTAAGCTTAGAATAATTATAAAAAAGTTTGAGGATTGTTCAATTTAAAAAATTTCACGTGTGTTTAAAGTTTTAATTTTAATTTGAAATCAAAAATACACGTGTAAAATAACTTTTTACTAATAAATAATTTTCGATTTTTGTTATTTTTAAAAATTACTAAACGTAGGATCTTGAAACTTTTACTTAAATGTTTGAATTATTTTCAAAGTAGAATATATTATAATATTTAAGTATATATCCTGGACTGACAAATCATCTCCGTTCAGAATCGTTTTTCGTATACAATGATACCTATCATTGCATTCAAATTTAACCTTCTCTAGTCCGAGGTCCATCTCACCCCCTAATGTACAGCAGAGCGATACTCACTTACCCGCTTTTTTTATTTTTATTTTTTTTTTTGTGTCTGACGACAACATTTGGAGCAGTAAAAATGCTTCGATTTTGGACTTCAGCCCCTCTTTGGAAAGGAAATTGAATCTAGTTGGTACTTTGGGGGGGTCAAAAGTTATTGGCAAAGTGGACATCCTTGGTGCATTATAGAGGTGAAAAGTAAACATTTTCCAAAAGTTTTCAAAAAAATCGAGAAAAACCCTAAAAAAATGACGGAAAAACGGGATTTTTTACGCACAACCAGTTTTTGTCAAAATCAAATTTTTATTTTGCTATAACTCAAAAACTAATCGATGTAAATACTTTAAATTTTTACCAAATGTTTATATTAGCGTTATCTATACACAGTTAAATTTTCAAAGAATTTTGACTTTTTTTGAGCTATTTATAGACAATTGAAAATTTTAATTTTTTAAAAATAACGATAAAATTTTTTTGGCCGGCCACAAAATCTTGAAAATTTAATACAAGGTTTCTTATAAGTTGTTCTTAAAGTGATAAAAAAAAATCCGAAATCGTTAGTCACAATTTTTTTTTATAAGTGCTTAAAGTTCGAATTTATACGAAATATGTCAAAATTGCGAAAATTTGCAAGTAATTTTGTGGTTGAAAAACCGTAAAATTTTTTTCTTTTATAACTAAGTTTTGAAAATTTGGTACAAGGTTTTCCATAAATTTTTTTTCAATTATCTGTAAAAAAAACTCGACCGGATTCAGACAAAAAATTTTTATGAGTGTTTAAAATTTAAATTTTTACAAAACCGCGTTAAATAACGGTTTAGCCTCAAACGATTTTTGATATTTGTTGTTATTCAAACAGTATAAGTACAATTTTTTTTTATTAGCATTTGAAGTTCAAATATTGACAAAAATTCGTCAAAATCATGAATATTTTTCACTATTTGGTAGTTAAAAATGTATGAATATTTTTCTATCGAAAGCTAAGAATTAAAAATTTAATACTATGCTGTCCATAAGTTAAGCTTAGAATAATTATAAAAAAGTTTGAGGATTATTCAATTTAAACAATTTTACGAGTGTTTAAAGTTTTAATTTTAATTTGAAATCAAAAATACACGTGTAAAATAACTTTTTACTAATAAATAATTTTCGATTTTTGTTATTTTTAAACAATTACTAAACGTAAGATCTTGAAACTTTTACTTAAATGTTTGAATTAGTTTCAAAGTAGAATATATTACAATATTTAAGTAAAATCAATACATTCATCACTCCGTTCAGAATCTAATATTAATATTAATAATAATAATAATAAGATTAAGAATAATAATAATAAAAATGATAACAATAAAAAGGAAAAGAAGAATCTAGAAACTTATCCGTGCATCCCCCCACACCAAACAGAAAAATCCCTCCTCTTAGACAAAAAATTAAAAGTTAAAATATTAAACAGTTATTTATTTTGTAAAAGATACGTATTATGTAACGAGTACGACCGCGACGAAAGTCCCCCGGAAATTTTTCTTTGTTCTTTTTATTTTCGCACATATAGGATCGCGGACGCAGATCGATGTACGTGATATTTATTTTATTCTATTGTTATTGCTTAAACGTACACGTATATAATATACAATTGATTCAATTGATACAAATGATTCAAAGCCCATTTGTCGATGTACAATACTGTTTTTTTTAAATTCAATAAATTCAATATATTATTTTTGTTGTTTTCGGTAGCTAAACTTTTACGTCAAACTTATATTTTCAACTATGGGTTGTGCTGTATACTTAACATAAAAGCGTTTCTTGACAACGTTTGTGTCGCACAATACTGTATTCATGTACATGGGTGTATTGGTGTATATATGTAATAATTCATGATAAGTTTTTTGTAGGTGTATTGATGAGTTATTATAATAACATGTTATATATCTTTATAAATCGTAATTTAAACTATAATGTCATTAGATAATGTGTAATAAATAAATGTTTCTTTATTTTAAAATATTTTTATTTAATACATTTAATAATTTTTGGGGATTATGGGTGGCTGAAGGTTCCGCATATAGTAATGTGATATTGAATTTTGTGTGGAACGCTCGTTCATCCAACATCCACTGAGTCCCCCATCTAGTTTTTTTCCAAATCAAGCACTGCTTATGTTTGTTTATATCCGATATAGGTATGTTAAGTTACTGTGGAAAACCGTGGATAAAATAAATAAATGATGATGAAGTTAGTGTCAATTTTTTTATTTTGAAACGTATAAAGTTTTCCTGACATATATTTCATATAATTTTTGGTTATTATTGTTTTTGAATGTTTGTTTTATATATTTATTAGTTATTGCCTATTATTTCTTAATTATTAATATTATTATAACTGTATTATATAGTTTTTTTAGAAAACATTTGCTGTTTTACAGAGTGATTATATAAGTTTAATTTAAAATATTCGAATCTGTACTTTTTTCCCTATGACTTTTTTTCTGTTCCTCCCAAATAACAATGTATAATAGTGGAAAATCACTATATAGCAGAACGAGTTTTCCGATTTAAAAAATAAGTATTATAGTGAACTTACCTACTATTAAATTAAAAATAACCTATGGCTTCATCTATGACTCACGATTAATTTTTATATTTTAAAAATTTCGAAGTAAGTGGGTACTGGGTATTATGAACATTTTAAAAACCTTATAATATTATTTTTTAATGCCTATAAGTTTTTCTGCTCTGAATCTGAAATAAAACAATTACATATTTACAAATTATACCAGTATGTTAAAATATTATTTTTGAAATATCCATTATTATTAATATTTTATACTTTTTATAGAAAGCTAAATGTAAGCAGTTTAGGTACTCGTTCTATTTAATTTTTTTCATGATTGTAATAACTAATAGTACTTTGCAAGTAATAGGTACCCAATATACTAAATCCAATATATTAAGTTTTTATAGGTTGGAGTCTTTATGGTAAACTTTCATATTTAAAAACGGTTTACTTTGTTAGCATTATACACTCTTTATTAATTCTTAAACATTGATTTTTATATTCATAGTATGATATAGTGCTTTTATTTGGGGTATATGTATTAAATTATTTTTACGTTTATTAAATAACCGAGTTTTTCATCCTAGGATTGGCTGTTTATTATATTATTTATTTATGCAAATCAGTTTAAAAATGGCAAGTACAGAGACTATTAGTCGGTGTAACGTTTTAGTAATTTAGTATATAATGGTTTATTTGTATACATAGTTGATATGTCTTATGGGAACTGGATAATCTTTTTAGTGATTTATAAAAAAAATTGATTGTAAAACTAGAATTCTTAAAAATGTGAATGATTTAACTATATTAAAACGAATCGATGAGCACTTAGTACTTACACGACTTGAGACTTAATTAAATACTGAAATGATCATACAATCATTCAATATTGTGGTTTTTATTTTAAATTACACTCGACATTTACTATGCACAGTAGAGAGTAGAGTGATACCATTTTGCCCAATTTTAGGTTTCTAAACATTAGTTTAGAACACCTTAAATCGATGTTGTGTCTGTCCGTCCGTCCATTAATTAATAACGTTAGTTCTATTCAAAATGAATATACATATACTAGAAAGTATTAAAAATTAAGTACACTAAATTCTTTTTAAACTGTAGGTACATGCAATTATATATTTATAGTTTATTGCGTTGTATTAAAATACATTTAACAATTGAAAATTTAGCACACTCGCAGAGTGAGCTTTTCTAACTTGTTTATATAGGTAAATATTTATTATTATTTTTTAAACAAAATAATTAGAATTTATTTTACAAAATAGATGACAATTTTTGTGTTTTCGTGGAGACAATAATTTTATCATATATTTTGTTCCATGATAATTATTAATAATATACAATTTGTTTATTTTATGTATTTTTACATATATATATATATGTATTGTTTTTTTCTTCTAAGGTAAATGCCATTATTGGGCCAAGTTTTTTTTGTCGTTACGAGAACGTGTTCACTAATTATATCGAAGTAATTATTATAGCAATGTATCTATGTAAATAGTATGCAATTTTGTAACATTTTAGTTTAATAAATTCGTACTCAGTGTACAATGTGTCGTATAACAGTACTCACAACAACTAATTCGATATATACCTGCGATAAAAGAAGGTAAGTTCTATACCTATACCAGACATTTACTTACTTTAAGAACCTTCCATATCTATAAGCAATCTTTGTAGTAAGTACTCGTAGCTGTTAAGAAACGTAGCTAGATAATTAATTAACTATGTAGTAAAAACTTGTATATAGTAAAATAAAATATAGCAACACTAAGTCATATTCATACTTATTTCCTATGCACATAGATAAGATTACATCAATTGTGTTATGAAATATTATGTTAATTATAAAAATTTTAAAAACAAAAATAGTTTATTTAATTGTTGGAAGAAATAAAAAATATACCAATATTTCAAATAAGTAGTACATATTCTGAGCATACGGCAATGCTACTAAGAAAATATGTATTAAATTAACTTAATATATTAAATGTGTTCATCTCCTTCTCTAATTTTTAAATTATAATCACTTTTTTGTTTACTAGAGATAAACCAAAATACAATTTTTGTGCTAAAATTTGATATTTGATTACATATTGTTTAACTTATTTGTTTATCTTGCTCTATCATTTTTAAATTTAAAATATCGAAATCAATGACCAATTTGTGATTGAAATCATAGTGAAAATAATATAAAATATATCTTGTTCAAAAATTAGCTATGAGTAGTGTGTTGTATCTACTTTTTAGAAAATGTTTTTACTATAATTTACGAGGGCTGCAAAACAAAATATAATATGAGGGATCACTTTGGCGTTAGCCTACTAAACGACCGTTAAATCTACTACAGTACCACTGTAAACCAAAATATGTCTAAATAATATTACAATCTAATTCTTAAAATTATTTTATAAGTAATACGTAAAATAATAATTAAAGGCTAATCAAGTACCTTTGTATTTATTTTATATACATTTTAAAAACATATTTTCTGATTTAAGTTCATATGACTATTCAATTCGACACATGTCAAGGTTTAGTATTATTTACATTTAGATGAATACTTTGAATAAATGTATTACTAATGGTCCATAATTCATATGTTTAGTTTTAGTTCATAATACCAACAACTATAAGTGACAGTTGTATGTTCTAGGTTACAAATAAAATGTTTTATTTTTTTTTTTGTCAATGTGTTATTTTTTCTAACAATACATATTTTGACGATGTTCATAAGTGTTATTCAACTTAAACGTATTGTCACCTATTTTTAATTACATTAATTACTTTAATTTTACCAAATGTAGTAATTAAAACTTACTATACTTTCTAATTATAAAGTATAATTTATACATGCAGCGTTATGGACACATTAAAATTAATGATTTATATGAAATTAAAACGTCATAATTTATAATGATAGTAAAGTTGTATTTAAATTGTCAATTTATAATCGATCATCGATGGATTACGTTTTATATATTACAATGAATCAAATTCTGTAATTGAATTAAATGGTTTTTTTTATATTAAAGTCTGTTGTGGTTTGATTCGTATGGGTATCGGTATGTGTATCGGTGAAATATTTTGTATCGGTATGTATATTTGGGGAAAAAATTGGTCTGTAAAATATTAAACTATATATTATATACGGCCCGCAGACAAATAATAAATAACACATATTACGACAATATTATATGTGTTATTATTGTAAATTATTATTTTTGTTAAATATTATTGGTTTTTAAATAATGTAAATATATTATGTACTTAGAATTTTGATGGCCCGTGAAAAACTTTTAGATCCTTAATGTGGCCCTTCAAAAATATTTATTGGGAACCCCTGCTATGTAAAGTACAACTGAAGAAGGAAATTTTAAACATGAATATAAGAATTCGGAAACTATATCACGAGATAATTATTTAAGATTATTATAGTTCTTAACCTAATCATTTTGAAATATTTTTTAGATTACTGTTTCTCTATCTTGACACTGTTTCAGGGATGATTTATTATCTATTAAATTATTAGATGAAAAAATAGATTTATTCATTAATTATAATATAACATTAGAAATTTATTTACTAGGTACCAGAATTTAATTTCTGGGTAGTTACACTCGGCTACTACTATGCGTATATTTCGAACTACTAATAGTTGTAATTTGTAAAGCTTTTCATTTTAAACTCAACGCAATGTTTTATAATGCACACCCAAATTCTCTCTGAAGAGATATAACTATCGTTGTTACGAATAACTATCTAAATTAATAAAGAATAATGTTTAAGATTTATTTGAGAAGCAATGGCAGAGTTCTAAGTTTGAATAGAAATAAGAAGTGAAATATTGTTTAGTTTTTAGTAATGGATTTGTTAAATTTGAATTTAATGAAAATTGTTTGTAGGTATACGAAAAACGTTTTTGAGCGGAAAATGTCTATTAGCATTTAACTGAAAGTTTATTTTTAAATTAATTTAAACCAAAAACATTGCATTAAATAATTTTATTACATAATATGTATTATTTAGGTATACACACGCCATATAATTATTGTTGTTATAACTTTTGAGATAATACCGACTTACTGTAGATTGATGTAAATATTATAGTGTTAGATTACACTTATAAAAAATATTTGTCGAATTGTGTTTAACTTTTTTCTATAGGTTTTAAAAACCAATATTGAAGGTATAAATTTTATACATTATAAGGTAAACTTTAAATGTTTATAAAAAAATACTGGTACTATATAATATTATTGATAATTTTTGATTAACATAAGGGACTTATTACGTATGAATTTTTTAAATTTTTTTTAAACGAAGAAAACTGTTATAGATAGTATTAAAAAAGTCATCAATCAAGTATAATATTATTATTGTTGTCATCATAGACTCATAGCTAGATTTTCTCTAAGTTGGTATTATTTTGCTATTTTTTATTTAATATGTATGTATAAATAGTAGAAATCTAAAATTCATTGTAGTATTTATTTGATTAGATGATAACCCTTTATGATTATTATTTATTTATTGCACACAAAAAGTAAAAGTCAATGGCACATTAAAATATTTTAAACAAATTTCTCATATACAACTTTTAAAAAGACGATGTGTTTTACTTCTCAATCCAATTCGAAATACTATATAAGAAACTATTATTTTATCACTAAATTAACAAAGTTATTCTTTGTGTATCTGATCTTAAAATATGATATGTATGGTTGTGATGTACACGATCTACCAAAATAAGTGATTTACCTCTATCGATAATCACAAAATTGAAAATATTTAATTATACTTATTACCTATAAATATACTTTTATACCCAATCGATAAACACGTACAAAATATTTTTGATTATTTTACTTTTACTTTTATAATTCAATTAATACGATAAGATAAAATAAATGTAATACACAACTGGGTAGTGGATATATATGGCGAAGTATACGCCACATTAAATGAACACGGATTTACACATATTACAGTGAATCATAGTCAATATTTCATCGATACAGGGGCACTTTTTGGTGGTTTTAAAAATAAGATACAATATTAAAATAAATGTGATTATGCCTTTACTTTCAAGACAGTTGAAAGAAGAGTAGTAATTACTTCATCCATTCGTAGTACAATATTTGAAAAAATTTTTATAGACATGAATACGACATTTTTAATTTAAGGAAATAAAAATGGTATGTGAATTCATCAATTTTAATAGTGATTATAAATATATTATGTATGACATAAATAAAGGAAGTAATTCAATACTATTTTCTGGTAGGTCTCATACGATATCATAACTTTATGTATACATGCAGCTTTAGATCTTTTCCACGGATAAAAGGGAAATATTTATGATTCAATCTTTTCTCATTAAACTATAATATATAGTTAAATATATATTATATATTTTTGAATCTAAAAGATTTGCATTCAAGTAGGTATAATTGTAGTCATTGTAAAATTATTAAGTTTTGATTGAATATTGTTAGGTAAGTAACTACGTATACAGAAAATAATGTAAAAGAGAAACACAACATTAAGTTATTATAGCTAAAAAAGAGTTTAGTCATTAAATATAAAAAATAATAAATTTTGTACAAAATTTTAATTTATTTATTTGCTATATATTTTGATCACATGCATTATCATATTACATAATCCAATATTTAATTTGGAATTGAAATAGGTATATTGTATATATAGGAACACAGCCATTGACGGTAAAAAAACATATATATTGAAATTAATAGATAATTAACAACATTTCGGAGAATGGTTGCAAGAAAGTTATATCTAAAACGACTAAAAATTATCAATTAGTTTGTGAATATAAATATTTATTATAATATGTACATTTTTTATATCTATCACACGAGACTAGGAATGATAATAATATTTTTTTACTTTACAAAAATTACACATTTCAATTTACTCATAATTTGGCATTATTTGTGGTTACCAAATTATGTTTTGATAATATGCGAAAAATTATAAATTGATAAAATAATATTACAATAGTTCATACAAGGTTATTAGAATTATAAAATATTTCATAAAATTAACTGGATTATAATGATTTTTACATTTAAATAATACATATTTTTAATTAACTGAATTTACAGTTCAAATTCAAAACAAAATGAACTTTATGTTTATGAGTTGTAAAATATAAATACTTTTTAGCACACTAAAGTTATTATTATCGATAGTTTGTAATATATATCAAATGTATTGTATTTTGTTTTAATATGTTTTTACTTATAACTCACATTATTATTATTACAAATTAAAATTATTACAATTTAAATTTAAGAATACATATCTTTTTAAATTATTATAATACTGCTTTGTTTTATTAAAATTTTAAAAGTTTATACATTTAAATCAGCCATCATTTTTCTAAAGTCTGCAAGCGTATTGTAATCTGGATCTGCGTCAATATCTGCAAAATCCTGATTGGAATCAGATTTTACAAATGTTGGATTGTATCGGCTCAAAGATAAAGGACAAGGTAGTAGTTCTGGCATTACTGAATGATGTGTTATTAATGCGGTCAACGTTGTGAATTCTTTCGTAAAACCCTGTTAAAAAAATTTTAATTTACTCAAAATCATTTATTTTTACAGTAAAATTTGTATAAGCTAAACCTTAATTTTAAACCCTTTGTTCGTTCTGAGTATTAGATAATGAGCGATTCCTAGAGGATGAAATTCTTGAGGTACTCTTAATGACAATGCAAAACACCCTGGTTTGGTAGTACTTTCACGAACCATAAAAGCTCCTACTGGTTCTTGTCCTAAAACTTCCAGTGTTATTTCTCTAAAATGCATTTACAGAAATAAGATTAAAATTGTATTTAAAAGTTATAATATATTTTAATGTAATTTCAGTTAATTTGTTACCTTGGAATTCCGGCTTGAAACCATGGTGCTTTTTTTAATTCACATTCTTCTGGTTTATCCAGAAGACTATCTGATCGTTCTGGTAAAGGTGGAGGAGTTGGAGTTTTGTCTATAGTGTTTGATATCAAATTATTTTTAAGTTTGATATTTGAAGGTGAGTCCGGCAATCGTGCATTACATTGAGTTAATCTATTAAATTAATAACGAGTTAAATAATGGTTAGGTTAAAAATGTAAAAAATAGTCATTACCTATTATCTTTTAATTTTTCTTGAGAAGATTCAGGAGTACTACAATCGTCACTATTGGTAGACGGTGAGCTTGATACAGAAGAGCTACAAACTAGCGGATACCAGTCTTCGTTAGAGCAGTTATTGTGCACTGATAAACCCATGGCTAAACGTTTAATTAATGGAGGTTTTTCTAACATACGCTTGTATGTATTTAAATCTGGACTGTCGTCACTACTAGTTGGTGTAGAAAATTGTCCTGACGTGAGATCTAAACCTTTGCTATGGTCAAAAGGACGTACGCCTGGTAAGGTGGTTGGTGGAATTGGTTTAGGAGTTTCAATAAGCTTCTTCGATAACGGAGATCCATTATGGATTCGTTGTACATTTAATTTATCATTTAATTTCATCTGTAAAATAGTTTAAATATAATTTTTTATACATTTATACTTAACGTTTTAATTTTGAACTTACCCATGAAGTATTATTTAAATTGGATTTTGGCGAGTTCGTCAACGATCGTCTTTCCAGCTCCAATTGGGCAGCATACGCCATTCTAAACGCATTTCCCACAATAGAATTTAATCCCTCAGCCTAAAAATAAAAAAAGTAGATTAGTTATTTAAAATTTTTTAGTATATACTTAAATTAGTTAATACGTGTGAATTGGATATTAACGTATGCACTTTTATTACATATTATTTCGGTGATTTGTAATAAAGAAACCTTATTATTTATATCCTATAAAATATTATTTGCGGTCTAAAATGTATTAATATCATTCATGATGACAATTGACAGATATCAACAAGATATTATTATTAGTTGAGAAGTGAGAAATTATGATTTTTAGGTTTAGGTTAATCAAAATTGATTTTAAGTAACGCGATTTTACATATCAAGTTCTACTAGATAAATGTAAAACATATTTACTTATTCGTGGTATAAAAAATCCAATTTTTACGTATTCCGTAGAATTTAATAATAAGGAGAACTTATTGATATCAATTATAGATTTTTTTTAAAAACATTTATACACTTTTATAGGATTGCAATTATTTGATAATAATACAATATATTATTGTATTATATTTTTAAATCTATCTTAGATGCAGAAATTTTTTTAGTATTCTGTTATCTGTTACTTATTGTCACAATAATAATACTCTATACCGATAATTTCTTGTAAATATTTTGACAAGTTCTGGTATATAAAAATGTTATAAATAAATGAGTTGATCTGTTGAAGAACCGTTGCTTTGGCCACCTCAGCTTACCGAAACTAGTTTAGTTTTAAATGTTAACGGTGAAAAATATATAAACTATCGATGAAGATATTTTTAATTTTACAAGACAAAAAAAACAAACAAAAACCAATGTGAATATTCGTTTATAGTGTTTATGCGGTAGAGTGAAAATGGGATGACTACGGCGCTTGGTTGTTATTACTACGTGATGGTGTTACCACAGCAAAATAAATATGTGCAGATTATTATAACTAATATAGGTAGGCAGAATAATAAATATTATAAGTATAAGGTGGCCATAAACTCGTTGTCGCCAAAAATCATTTTTGGGTTATTTTTTTTTTGGGAGGGGGGGTGGGAGACACGCAAATGACATCGCCCAACCCTACTCGGTACGACCTGTACGTTCAACGTCTCGTCGGATAACAATAACTCTTTCACATAGTATAAATATTTGCTTATTACGTGTCGTGGGAGGAACGCGGTGTGCGGACGTACAATCGTAGTGGCTGCGGCGGTTAACTGTAAGCGCCGATTGCACACATTTCCCTCCCCTTCCTGTACACCCGTCACACTACGCGTATAGTCATCTTTACCGTCGGTCCGCATTCACATGGTTTTTTTTTCTGTTTCCCCTCCCTTACGCCACGCAAGTAATCCTCTTTTTCCACTGCTTCTTTTTCTTTTTATTATTATTTTTCTACATTTCTACTTCACTGTCCGATGATGACGACGACCGCGACGATAGAGTACGTACGCATAGTGGCCGGTCGGGTAGGGTAGTGGTGGGTACCGCGCGCGAGACTGCATTCCGTACATATTTCAACGAGAATGTGCTCTGCGGGCGGCGCGGCGGCGGCTGCTGCGACGAAGACGACTACGGCGGCGGCGAATCGACACCGCGCTACCGGGCATCATTACCGCCGTCGTAACAATCGATGTACGCCTACAATATGTAGGGGTTATTGGTTATATTATTAAAAGGACAGTGGAATCGTTAAACCAATAAAAATAAATGTATCATATTGAAAGCGCTAAAAACAAAATATGCATCATGCGATGTTTTACTAAAACGAAAATTGAAGAGTATACATACAAAAGGTGTACGAGAAAATCTTGTACTCATAATAATAAAACATTATATGATATGCGATAAATAGTGTTTTAACAAATATCTATAGTACAAAAATAGGATATAAAACGATGAATAAAACATACAAATAATGGGTACCTACTTTAAGTTTTTAATAGGAAAAATTTACTTTATAGATATAACGTTGTTTTCAAAGGAAATTGCATTTCTTTAAAATGGTAATAAAAAATTATAAGCTGAACAATAAATCCGAGTGACGAGGGAAAAAAGTTGCAAATGCATTTACAAAAGACAGATCGTGTTGCATATTCATTGTACATTATGACTGCATAATACTGCATTGTTGGGTTGTTAGCTATTAGATATTTGTTTTTTAATTTTTAACTTTAGTCTTTGTAAACAAATCTGTAGTTAGCTGCTATACCATCGCCAAAATAAAATTATTACAATAATATAATCGGACGTATCACTGTTGTGGAAACGATTGCACCTAGCGTGTGCGCGTTGGCATTGCACCTATACATCATTATTATACCAACATAAATATAAATAAATAACACATCAGTACACAGATCTATATAGTATACGCTTATAATGTACCTAGTGCACTTGCTACTATTTTTTTCATAGAACCACAATAGTCTTGTTTTGGCTGTAATTTTGTTATCTGCAGTTTACTGCTGAATAATGTTTTGCCTCTTGCATTATTGTTATTATCATAAGTATATGTATAATTTACATAATTATATTGATAAATGATAATTTCCACCATCCAACCATCGTTGGGATGTTTTGGAGTCATAGTTAACGGTTTTTAGCTAGGAAAATTGGGTTATAAGTTTATGACATTAATCATTCCACTGCACACACGCATATGAATAATGTCGCCACCAACGACGTTGTGTATAATATTGTATTTATTTATTGATGATTATTATTGCGAATTAGCACTGTCACGGCGCGCAGGCCAAACAGAAGTATTTTTTTTATTACTTACGAAAATTATCATGTTATACCAACTATTTATTAATAGTAAGTAATAACGGAAATGATAAATTTGTATACATATAAACACGTCTGCGTGATGGTACTACTACAGATATATTAAATATTAAATAATATATGTTGCATGTGTATATAATTATATTTATTATATTATATTATATATATATGTATGTGAACCGGCACTGCATTTGGATGAGATGAGACAAGAAAATATCATTATACTCTTCATGTAGCGATTGTAGCGAATTTATAATTATTATAAAAACAATTTAATATATTTAAAGGTACACATATACACATAAATAAAATTATACATGATGTGGAAAACTTTGATATTTTAAATGTGACTAAAATTTATCATTAGGTATATGGTATATTATATCGAAATATACAATTTATACGTAGGAATATTTTTATAGATTTTAGAAAAGTATATTATAATCATTTTTTAAGACAGATTTTTTTGTACAAAAATGATCCTAAAATAGAATCGATTGATGATAAGTAATAATGATGATGAATATTAATATCAATATTTTTATTGTTAATATTATATTTTTTTTTTTATATAAATGAAAGAGTACATTTTAAAATTTTAAAATTTGATTGCATTAATTTAAAAAATATAATATATTTAATTAAATTTAACTGTAGGTATATTAAAATTAAATAACTTTTATGATGTAATTAAATAAATATATGTAAATAAGTATATTTATAGTATGTCATGTAGAGTTATATGAATATTAAAATACTGAAAAAAATGTCCATAGAAATATTTATCTTTAATTTTCATATAAAATAACGTTTGTTTAGTAATTCTGTAAAATATTTTAATAGGTCATGTTATTTAAATATGATAGATTATTCTGCGAAAGTAATGCGAGGAAAGTTTAATTATTATTTTATAGATTTGTATTTGAATTTTTTTCAACGATTTAAATGGATTTTTTAATATTTATAATTTGTTTTTTATAATTTGTAAGAAAATGTATATATATATGACCGAATCATGCGTGACATCATCTGTATTCTGTACATTTATAGCAGGATACAATTAAAATGTAGTATAGTAATAGTTTTGAATTTTTTATTTTAATTGGTTTTAAATTGGGTCAAAACTTTATAAGAATGATTTAAAATTGGAAAAGTATAATTTTTTATATATTGTATCTAAAATTTAGTTTATCCACACAATTCACCATGTACTATATATATAGGTAAATGTATATTTATATTTGATTATAAATAGTTCACTTCTTGTTATATTAGAATAGAAAAGCATTTGATTTATAAACAATTAAAAAAATTATTTTAATATTTAAATATATCTATCTATTATAATAACATTGCACTGATATACCTAGGTAATGTAAACTGATGGTTTTTTTATAAGTTTTTCTTTTATAGCTTTAACAATTTCTGTTTCTTAATTGACCACACAAAAACTGTATCAAAAATAATTATTAAATAGTATAGTATAGTACAATATTTGATTAATTAACTATATTTAATTTAAATTTTTGATATTTATCAGCAGCTATAAATAACAAGACAGCAGTCTATAAATTTATTTTACTAAATGAATACATGGTCTAAGGAGTTTCCTTACAAATTATTGGTTAATAACTTAATCATGTAAACACAGCTGTTATTAATGTGTGTATATAAAATATAGTCGCTTAGTACTGTGTTTATGATATTTATTATTTATCTTAAAATATTTTAGAAAGTAGCTAATTGTATAACTATACCAACGTAATTTTAAATTCAAACAAACTTTTATAGAAATACATTATTGTTTTTTTAAATATAATTATTTTGATTAAGAAATAATTAACTTTCAAAATAATGAGTATATTATATCAATAAATATATTATATAATATAGAAATATAGCTACTAATTACTAAAAGTACCTATATTTATTAAAATCCTTAATGATATACTTAAAAATAAAATTTAATTCTAAAAGTTTTTATAAATATATATAGGTATTAGGTAGGTTAAATATATAATAGTTTTTGTTGTACAAATATTTATTATCTTTATTATTTAATATATATCATATATTTTTTTTATTAATATTTAATTTATTAAAATTCGAAATTCTAACTACCTAAATTTAATATTTTTATTTAGACGTTTTAAAGTTTAATACAACAAGTGAGAACAATTATGAGGAGGACGATTAATATTTAATAAAAAAAGATTAAAGACCTATTTCGATATCTTTCACACTAGTCATTAAGTATAAGGGTCACTCCTCACAATCATTCTATACACTAAAACTGACATCACAAAGATACAAAACCAGTAATGATTTTAAGGGGGAGCGCTAATTTAAATTTATTACATACATACTTACCCTTTTTATACAGGTAACCAATTTTTTTAAAGTGTTTTTTAAGTATGTTTCATAAAATTTTTATTGAAAATTCAATAATTTAAATTTATATAATATAATTACCAGCTGATAACAAAGCAATAAGCATTAACGTTATAATTGAGTTTAAACAATTAAATTGTTTAAAATATCTGTAAAAAGATATTGATCGATAATTAGAAATGTTGAGATTTAATCCATGATAATTGGCCCAGTTAATTAACGATTTGATTTGAAATTTTTTTGTAATAAATAATACAGTTACTAGGTTATTTAATTCTTAAAAATAAATTTTGATCACCAGCAAAAAGAAGTTGACGAAACGTTATTAATATATAAACAATCATTTTTGGAGAAAGACGTCCTCACTTAAGAACACTAAAAAATGCATAATAATATTTTATTTGATATTGTTTGATATTGTGTATTTTAACAAGTTACGAAGGTGAGAACTAAATTTGATTGAATAATAATATCAGCATAGAAACAATATGTAAAGACTATAAGCTACTTTCTTATCATATCGAAAATAACAGCAATGTATTGAGATTGGGAGTATTAATATTTTTAAGTTTAAAGTACTTATTTGTGTTATACTTATAAAAGTGTAGCTCCCCCATCTGTACAATTTATAACTAATTTCTAATTTAAAAAATAATCGTGATATTTAATATAGGTATCTATTGTAATTTTTAAATAAATAACATTTTATTTATAAGCATAGACGTCATTACAAATTATTATTTTTATAATTTATTACCTATCGAAATATGCCACCGGTATACAAATCACTACACACACTACACAATTGTTTTTACTATCCTCCAGGCATTTGAGATTACACTTTTGGAATTATAATAACATACTACACTATATATTACAATAAAAAAAATCCCTAATAAACCATCTGGCTTGTACGTTTCAAGCTTTTTCGAAGATATCATAGTTTATGAGTTGAATTTTTTTCATAAAATGTTTTGTTTTATTTTACACCCTTTGCGTTTGATAGTTTTTTCCTCATCTCACACAAAAGGCGCGATTGTAAAATGTCGCCGGAAGACTATATCAGAACGCAACACGCGTTTTTCACAAAATCCAAACGTCTATTTCACACAAGTTACATGGCATTGCACTCGAATGCTTCCGGCTGGCCAATTGCCGTTTGGTATTTCAGGAAGATACAGGTTTTATGTTGAGGATTTTTTTAAACTACAATGACCTATGTTGACCCTTCCTAGCATTGTGAGCATATGGCAATAATGTTCAATCTCTGAAAGCAGAATTATTACTTATAAATTTACTAGAACAGAAAAAAATGTGAAACTAATTTTTAAAAACTTGTTGGACTGGTCAAGTTTTAAATACAATTAATACCTATGTAAAGACCAACAAATCTCCAATAATTTTGAAAATTGTAATGGGATTCTGACACTTACGATCAATGATCTATAATTTATGGTATAAATTATGTAACATAATATGTATCTATACATATTGTTTTCCCTTCCTATAAAGTCTTATACTTAGTTAGTAGGTATTAGAAAATTACGATTTTGATTGTTTATTTTATATTTATTTTTAAGTAGACAGATCCTTTAGAGGATGTCTGTGCACTGTTTGTTTTATTTCTTTGATCACGTCCAATATAACCATTTTGCATTAAAAAGAACAACAATATGTTTTAGTTTTAATATAAGAGTGAAACTTAAAGTTGTAAATATTATCTGTAGTTTTAAGTTGAGTTGTTATGATATTTTAATTTTTATGCGATATATGAGCATTTTTTAGTATTTTACATAATCATCATTTGTTTAAAAATTAAAATATTGTAAAAAAAACATACGTATAAACAGAGATAATGTTCTTAACAAATTTGCTAATAAGTTAAATCATTCTAACTTTAAAGATAAAAATACAAGGTTGATTCTACTGAACGAAAAATTTGACATGTATTTACCGTGTAATTCCTCTTAAATTAAATGCAACTTATCGGATTTAGTATTATTTGTTTAATTTTTATATAAAAATAATATTATATTATTATGCAAGAATACTGTTTTTTAAGTGGCTGAATAAAACTGAATATACTGCAAGGATAAAAATAAAACAATGCTGTCAATTAAATCGAATGATACTAAACTCTAGGCGATACTAAAGAATGTCGTTAGACACTGATGAGTCAACCATTATGACCATCTGCTTGGGGAATCTGAGTATCACGTCTCCCTGAATTATCATATTACCTAGCGTGTGCATTTTTAATACGTTTCTCTTTGATTTGTTATCAAATAACAAACTTAATATAGTTATAGACAGATAATATTGAAAGTGGATAGCTATTAAGAAAATGGTTTAAGGACAATAATATTGAAATTTACGTCTTCCATGTAGATATATTTAATAATATTAAATTTGCTATAGTATACTGCTAAATAACGAAAAAAAACCATCAACTTGAAGTAGGTTCTACATTTAAGTGTTTAATTAAATATCTGCGCGTATTCATTGAATATCGATTTTTATTTTTCCACGGCGAACGGTCGACAATATAATAATATAACTATTGACTTGTTATTTTTGGACCTGTGGAAGAAGTGTTTATGTTTCTCTCCCCGGCGGTAGTTGTATATACATAATAATACTATATAGTTGGCGAATGAAATAAAAACAAAGCCGTCCACAAAGGTCGTACAAATGCAACGAAAGCGATTTCAAGAGCTTATCAAATATTGTTTTTAAAATTTGAAAAAATCGTTCGACACACTGGCCGTTGTGAATCTTTCAGGCGATTCTAAAATGAAAATGAAAATAAAAAAGTATATGAATCAAATGTATTGACGCTTGCACGGAATATTATACATATGTGTAGTCATCGTATAAAAACGTGCGAATAACGAAAGTTTTAGATGATATAATAGATATTGTACAGATATTATTATCTATAGATATATGTAGATATTAAACCTTTTACTATTTAGCAGGGTCCCGTCGTATATACCTACGATGTTTCTTATTTTATTGTATTAAAAAAATAACTAAAATATTAATATTATATGCGGACAGCAGGATTACCTGTAACATTTGCACGCTTCCGCAACCGGAACAAGAGAACGACCAACATCCGTCGGTGGGTTTGTGGTGCGCGAGCTTTCGGTATCGTACACCTGTCCAAGCCGGCTGGCAACCCGTCGCGCCGCCCATGTCACGCCATTTTCACCGGGTCCGGTCGGTGACACACACGCGACAACTCACTGCACACACATACACACCGCTAGGACAAGATATCGGCACGACGCGCGTATTAATTCAACGCGTATACACGTACATACACACAAACACACGGGGGGGCGCACACGGACGGACAAAGCGCACACGACACCACCACAGCGACGACGGTGTGCATACCTACTGACATATCCTGGCGGCGTCGGCGTTCGTTCTCGCGGTTACAGTAGGGCGCGCGGGCGGGCAGGCGGGCGGCCGGCCTGTGGGAATCACCTCTCCGGTGGCCGGCAACCGGTTCAAACGTGCGGCACGGCGTTTGAAAGGTGCGTTCGTGCCAGGTTCGGTCCATTCATGAACCCTACATGTGCGCGCTCGTTATACGCTCGCACGCGTGCGATTGCTGGGCTCTGTTTGTGTTTCCGTCCTATTGTAAAACCTTCATAATTTTTATTTTTGGTTCCTGCCAAATAATACGAAATTTCACCAGTTCGTTAGAACTGTACGTCGATCGGTTTTGACATGCCGCCCCGGGCGCGTAAATAATATATTATATTGTTATGCACCGTTACAACCGAACCTAACCTAACCTAATCGCGCGTTTTCTCGTAAATGTAATGATGTAAAATTAGAAAAATAACTATTTCGTCATCTACGTTCACATATTATGGCAGAAAAATTTGAAATGTAGCAACATTATTGTACATATTTATTTTTTTGGGTTTTTAACAGGTTGATACATGATATAGGCAGAGTTAAACTCAAATATCCGTATACGCATTGTTATATTTTTATCACGTCTATTGTTCCATTGGTCATGATTTATGTATTTATTCAAACGATAAACAGTTAAAAAAAAATTGAACGTACAATTATATTATTGTTCAATGTATCAGCAATTTTGGTTTGCAAGTTAGCAGCAATTTGTTTTCTGAACTCAATAACCGATATGTTATTATGATAATTTGTCTTGAAACGATTATTCATATACATTTCATCATTAATGAAAATCGAACAATTTTTTTAAAAATTGGTGGTTTAACAATATGTGGATGAAAGAAAATTATCGAAAAATTCAGTATTTGGCGATATCCACATCACCAACATTGCATTTTTGCCAATCTCGAATTTTATTATTATTTTTTGGCGTTGATACATATATGTATAGAGGAGAGCGCGTGATTACATTAACTAATTAGTTTTGCGCTATAACTGCTGCAGCCGTAAGTCTGCAATTTTGTGTTTCTAATTTTTTCCTATACCTACCTATTTAAAGTATATATAGGCCCATAATACACTCAAATACGGAATGACGGTTTTGTATCAAAATTCGAAGAAATTTGTTTTTTTCACACGATTCGATATAACATTTTCATATTTATATACAAAACTTCCAGAAATTATCTATATATTACATATATAAAAAGAGATTATATGCGTCAGTCTTCACTCATCATACAAAATAATAATAATAATAAAAGTAATGGTCTCAGTCTCATATTTTAATATTCTCTAAGCTAAGTGATATCATTTCTTTTTTATTTTAGTGTTCAATAAATATATTAATATAAGTTCATCTGTTTCTGAAGCAACGGAGAAAAGTATAATATTAATCAGAATAATCAGATATACGCCGTGGTGGAAAATGATTAAAACCTGTTATTTTAATACTAAATTGCATGACTAGTACCTAGTTAGTTATAAACTAGGCACTAGTTAGCGAGTACATAAACAATTTATTTTTTGAAACAAGATTATTTTCATAGTCTATGTGTTGATATTGTGTGAAATTGCAGCCAAAATTACATGGTAATTTTCATGCGTACATTCATTAATTTCATTAACTGATTTAAACACGCGAAGAAATTATACACAAATCGTAATCGTTATGAATTTTATAATATACTTATTGCTTATATATGTATAACATTTCACTAGATAATTGATTTGATTGATTTTGAAGAATAGTAATCATACATATTTATATTTTATGTTATGGCAACCGATTGACTATTTCTGTGTCACAGGTTTTCATATATAAGCAAATCTTTAACGTGTGTCGTATCCGGTATGCACGATTTTACGGCATGGATTAGTTAAATTTGAGTTAAAAACATGGCGTAGGTAGGTGTAATGTAAAATACACCGAAACACACAAGTTAAAAACACACGTGATATATTAGAGTTGTTATTATCTTTCGTGTTTTTTCAAAAGTAATTTTTTATAACTACGTATATATGTGTGCAACACACAAACAACACGTAAACATAAACACTTGACGAGTTTTGTACACGCCAGGCTATTATTTAATATATGTATATTATCATATTATGTATATAATATGTTGTCGGTTCAGCTGCAGTGGTGACCACAAATACCGACGGTGAACACGGTCTTTTCATACCGCCATAAGTATATGAAGTGTATATTATTGTGTAGGCAACTACATTAACTAGTGTCTGGTTAGAAAAAAAATATGTATATACAGACATATAAAAATGTATGTGTAGGTACGTATACGTTGAACAATAAAATCGTTATCCGGAACGGTCCGTGAGCGTTTTTTCATGAATGGTTTTTCGTTTAGAAGTATTCGTGTTAGGTATGTGCCCGATACAAGAATGTATACCTATATAGTACACAATGTATACTATTATTGTGGAAAAACTAATACAAAATTAATGTGTATGTATTGTTGTTGTGTGAAAATAATAATACAAATGTGTATCGACTCGGGTAGGTAACGCGTTTAATACACAAAAACGACGGGTGGGCGAGACTGCACAGTCAGTGCATTTGGGACGAAACTCAAAACGCGATAATATTATATAATACATGATGAATGACGTGTGGTTTCTGTGGTGTGACGTGTTAAAAGGACGAAATTCTTAGTGAAAAAATGTAATAATAGGTACGTGGTCAGATGATCAATTATGGCATTAACATTTATTCGTCCCGAACGTCTAAAATCCCGAAATGTTTGATTATAGCTCAAGATAGTTTAAATATACCATCATATTTTAACATAAAATTAATTTTAAGTATTCAGAAAATAAAAACAAGCGCGTCTACGTCTTGAATGTAATAACTAATATGTTTAAAATAAGTATATTGTGTAATTATTTCGAAACTAAATAACTTGACTTCGTTTAGGATAAAAATTTTTATTTTCAAAGTCTGCTAGCAGTTGTCACGTTTTTAATTAGGTTACCTTGTATTTTTTAGTCATAACGGAAATATACTATATTATGTCGCGTTGCATAAAAAATTGATTAATTTAATGGTTCACTAAAATCGAATGTACCAATCACGAGCCACTAAATCATGTTTAAGGGACCTATAGCTCATTATTGAATCATTAAATGTTTAGTGATCGTTTATGCAACACAGCATAAGTATTTATAATATTAATTAGTAATTACATATCTGAAGTAATTATTCAGAACCTTCAAGAAATATTTGCAATTATTATTAAAGTCTTCCAAATTACACTTCATCAGTGGACAAAATTTGTTTTTTTCTGGTAATATTTATTCATGTTGTTAATAGTTTAATAGATTTTAAAATTTGGTTTGGGCTATCTATAATTAGAGTATAAATTATTTTGGTTAATTTGAGTTGTGACTCATAATTTGAAATTATTAAAATTTATATTATCGATTAAGTCACAAATAATTAGCGTGTGAAATACTGGTTCTTAAGGAAACTAAAGTACAGATAACAATTTACAATATACTTACGTTTAAATAGCTACCATAGCTTAATTAAATAGCAATATCATCATTGATTAAAAACTTATATCGTTTTCAATTGTATTGTATTAATGACCTCGATGATTAGATTATGTATGATCGAATCACGATTTATAATATACAGTGACGATAAAATCATAAATGTCCCCAGTAGTTGGGAGATGGTGGGTTTTTTTATGTTGTCAATGAAATTTGATATTACAGTGTAACAGAGGCCGTACAACTATTGGTGTTTTTGTTTTTTATTTTCTAAAGCACGGCTACTGAGTGGACGCATTTCGATATGCTTCTGGTCATTCAAGTTATTTTTTTATACAATTATAACATAAGAATAATAACATATCAACTAACAACAAACGCGCGTTTCAGGCGATATTAGCAACACGTTTACTGAAATACATAAAAAAAAAAGCCGGTTTGGGTATTATTATTATATTATGATACGGACGATCAGAATTTGTTGTAGTGAAATATATATGTATAATGGTAACACATAATAATATAATATTATATGGGAAATTTGATTAATAGCATTGCAGGTTGCTAGGTCGGATTCGGGGTCATGAGAGCTATAACCTAAGACTTTTTGTTTGAACGTTGATTCATAAGTTTCAAAAGGTTATCTCAAAAAAAAGTTGAGAACCTTTGCTTAAATATATTATGTTTTTTTTCGTTTCGAGTATATCTTGACAATGTGAGGGCTACTGTAACGAACATGTTAAATTTGAATTCAATAATCTTTATCTATGAAAAACGATTCTAAGCAAAGGGAAAAAAATGTAGATAATCATAAATTTCTTAAAATATTTTATCAGTTTATGTTATACTACAAATTTTATAATATTATCAGTAATTAATTAATTAATTAGGTGGGTTAAACTAATTTATGCCGTAAAAAAGCATACAATACTTATTAACTTATAAACATAGATACATATCATAGAATGGTGTAAAAATGTTTGTGATATTAATAGTTTAAATTAGTATACTTACATATTTAAAAAATATTATTGTGTATAGTAAAAAATAATACGCGCAATAGAGCGGAACGTTTTTTACGATTCAATTTTTTTTACTAAAAAAAAAAAATAATTAACATTTTGTTAAGATATTTAATTGAAATTCTAATGCTTATAAAATACATTTTAATCACTTTATATTTCAAATAAAAAATTTTGCATAATTTTAGTTTACAAACTAATTTTTTTTTAAATGTTGCTACTATAATTTGATACTATTAATATCAAGTACATACGGAGAATAATTTAAAAGTAGAAAAGCAACTTTCACACACCGCAAACATTAAAAACTCTTTTGTTTCGAAGTTCGAACAGTCACGATTTACAACTCTTCACCGGAACTCTATTATTGAGTTATATTATTTACAGTTGGACTGGAAAATAGTTTAGAACTACCATCAAACCTACGAGTCGTTTACTCGTATGTCTAATAGTCGCTACTAGATTTGCTATAAGCACTGTCATTTTTTTTTTGAAAATATAAAAATCTATTGAAAAAGATGTTATTATCATAATAAATCACTAAGATTTACTTTTTAAAATATAAAAATTCTAGTTTTAGTTAATTTGGTCCTGTTTTAAGGACTTTTTTTAATTATTCGTAGTATCACTTCAAGTCCTCTACTAAGACGTTAGCCCTGGTTGTAGATTTTCACCACTTGGATTCGACTTTAATACATAGTGATATTATTACCGTAGATATTAGACATTATCGCATGCATATTTATTGTTTGTTATACGCTGCGAAAAGTATCTATAATAGTAGTATTACTAGTTCTTGTAGTTGTCCATAATCCTTTCATTATATGAATATGTACAATGTACATACTGGATTTACTATTGTGTTAATGTATTATTTTAACCATAAGACTTTTCGAGTATTGTCTATAGTGGATATTTTTGATGAGAACAATATTGTCAGTATAATAGTATATCCATATGTTACGAAATTATAAAATCTTTGTGGGATGTGTTAAATACCACGGATATTCTCAACGCTATCGGTCTGTAATACAATACAGTATAATCAGTATAATCATCGAACGAAGTTTAAAAATGATGGAGTTTGGATTATTATGTGTACGCAGTTGTAAAATATCATAATAGAGAGACAAAAAAATATTAAAAAAAAAATAACATGTAAAGCCGACTAAAACTCTCTAAATTGTGTTTCTGCAGTAGTATATTTTTAACAGTCCTGTATGTTAATGTTTTCAAATAATTTATAAACGCCAAAAAAAAAAAAATTTACAGAGACATAATCATACACATTTTGTTTTTAAGAAAAAAACGATAACGCAATACGCAAACAACGCGCGGGATTGACTGCCAGAGTATTAATTATAATTTATAATTAATATGAAACTGGAATTTATGATGCGCCGTTGAACGAATTTAATGATCAGGTTGCTTTGACGCTAGAGAGACGGTCAATGAATAATAGTAATAAAAAAAAAAAAGTATAATAAAATACCGGTAGCCCATGTCGCTGGACTACTTGTAAGGTGGTATGTGTACAATAATAATACTATACATATAGATATATAACATCCAGCGCATACTGGAATATTATACACAAAAACATATTATACACACATTTAAACCAGTAATTATATACTGAACGCGTACATACCTTATGATATATTATAACAATAATAATAATAATAATAATAATAATAATATACCTATATATGTAATATGGAAGGGGAAAGGACGAGTAGGACGAGAATGGTAATCGCCGGCGGCAGACATCACCTTCATTGTTGGTTGTGTGTGTATATGTGTGTAATAATTACGACCTACACGAAGGAAACTCGGTCGCTGTCGCAGTAGCGGCGAAGGAGTCGTCACAGCCGTGGTCTTGATTCGATTTTGGACGTCGCGCAGCCGACCGGTTTTCTACGATTTATTTGTTTATTTTTTTTTTCACTATTATACACGTCATCGTTTTGGATCCGATAAAAATTTGTTCGTTTACGGTTTGATATATTATTATCACAGTATCCCCGTATACAGTTATTATACCTATATACAAATATACATATAACCATATAGGTACACACGGATACAGTAGCTGCAGTCATTATAAGTTAAAATATGTATAAGATGATGGTTTATAAACATTTTTTGTACCAATTAAAACCCTTAATTATATTTTTCTCAATTTCATAAAATATTTTAAGGGAAATACAATTTTTAATTACAATTTTGATTTGAATGTCAATTTTTTTTATTCTAAAGATGAGAACATAATTTATTATTGTAAACTGCACTAAAATTTGTAATTTTGAAGACATTTTCTAGTTCTATACTGAAAAAAACATAAAAAAATAAAATAATTGGTTTCTATAAACGTTAGTCAGAACTATTAAGAAAATTGTTGAAAACCGCTCTGTTGTATATTAGGTTTTTAGTGGGTTACTATTATGGGTGTGTTAAATTTGAATTTAATGATTTATCATTATATAAAGGAAAATGATTCTAAACGAAGACCGTCTGTCGCTAAGTATATTTAGTGATATATTTTTTGATATAGCTATTAAAGACTTTTATTTAATTTTTAGTGTTACAGTTTTTTGATCACATTTTTTCGAAAAATAATATATTATTTAAAAATAAAAATTTATTTAATTATTAGTATTTAATAGTTAAAATAATTGAATGTTTATAACATATTATATTAACTTATATAATTCAAAATTCAATAAAATTTTTCTATATTAACCGTAAAATCGATAATAATAATATCATAAAATGAATACAAATGTAATTGTGTGTAGAAAAATTTATAATAATATAATGCAGGTGTAAAAGTCTTAAAAGTTTATAGTTTAAGAAAATGTAAAAGTTTTAAGTTCCCACAAATAATATTTTAAAATTATAATAACATAATAAACATCGTTATTTATTGTTTTAATAAGTTATTTCGTCCAGATTTGAACTTAAAATGTTTATAAAAACAATTGCCTTTATATATTTACCTATATACTAAATACGGACTACTGTTGTAAAAATTACAAAGAACCTCTTACATTGAATTAATATGAAATCGTAAAATAAGCATACGTATAGTAAGTATATTAAGTCAACAATTAACTAATACTACTTTAAATTATATGAAATATCATAGTAACGACAAACAAGTAACGATGGACTGAGAATGGACTATTATAATTTATAGATACACATTTATGTCAGATAAATGGCATGCGTGTATTTTGATCCTGTTTCGAGTCAAAACCAGGTTATAAAAAGTAATGAGTTAGAAATATTTATTGAGAAATGACGAGGATAATACGTATTTACATGTTATGGTGGAATTTAAACTTGAACGATAAGCATTAAATTAAGCTTAAGCTGAGTCTAACCAAAGTACACATAGTGTACTTTTATTATTTTGAATTGTCGTTGAATAGTTTGCGTAGGTATCAATCATTGTGACGTTGCGGACGATGGGTCGGTTTGCACGTTGAGCCGTTCTCTGATTTCTCTGTTTTAGACACGAGTGACGATCAAATTGAAATTAGGAGATTGAATAAAAAAAATATAAGATAAAAAATTGTCACTTCTATTTGATTCCCCCAGGGATGATGGCCTTCTTTTTTGTTGTTATACACAATGCAATGCCGAATTTCATTGTCGTTTTTCACGTTCAGTCCGATACGTTTGGGTGATAATAGAGACCCGGGAAAATTCCATGTGATACATCATGTCAGATATTTTTGTTACTTCAATTTGTTGCGAATACGAGTTTGGACATTTATATTTTATATATATATATCTTTTTGAATAGTTAAAAAGTTTGCTCGTTGTATTTACTTCCAAAGAAGGGACATTTAAGAACTTATTAATGTTGTTCACTTCCTTAAAGTTATTTATGCACTTTTTATGTGAATAGACTTTTTTGAAAGTATTTTTTAAACACCCATCCATAACCAATGAAAACGGATCTTGAATAGGTACTTTAATTTATTTAAACTTACTGTGTTGTATTTTTTCGAATACATTAATTATTAGGTAGTAATATAAAAATGTTGTATAATGAACATGAGTATTACGTATATAAGAATGCACATAATTATTTCTAATACAGTATTAATTATTATGTGTTAAAAGCACATAACTGTTATAAAAATATATTATTTGATTCAAATTCGTGTTATTTTTGTGGGTAGGTATATCATACTTATTTAAAGTGTATATTAGATGTATATTATATTCGAAATTAAATAAATTGTTTTTATGATAAATTTAAAATTGACTTCAAAGATTATTGCTTATTATAAATTTGTTATTATTATTTCATCTACAATTAACAGCTAATTTTATAATTAAATAATCTTGAATCAGATCTTAAAGACTTATTTCAAGGTCTGAAAAATAAGACTTACTAAAAATGATTTATGAATCTATGATACACTGAAATTATAATGGAATTCAAAACACGTATAGGACTGTATACTATTTGAATTTTAAATTCGATTTCGTAGCATAAGACTTTGATAGAATTTTTTTCGTCGAAACGAATTATATTATTACATTAAGCATTATGATAATAAAATATAAAAGGTCTAGAATGGGAAAAATAAGGAAAATAATTTTTATATTTTGTTTACATTAAAGTTTGTATTAACTTAACAATTAAATTTTTTTCGTGTATCGTGTTTATATAATATATATTATTGAAAAATTTGTTTCTTAACAAAAATGTACAATAATAATAACAATAACATGATAGCAATAGCAATTTAAGTTGTTTAATTTGTTTTGTATATTATACCAGTATTATTATAAAATTGGTAATGTATCTACTTATATTTATTCTTATGCAATTACTATAGAAACTACTAAACAGTATATATGATTATGACTTGAATTTTGGTCATCTATTTCGTTCTGTTATTTATTTATTATATTTTAATATTAATTAATAAACGGGTACGATGCACAATAGCACAATTTAAGACAAAACAAATATTAATTTACAAAACAGTTATAATTAATACTTTATAGACTTGATAATTAAAAAATAAAATAATTATATATACAAATTATAAATAAGTTAAATGTTAAATACAAATCTTGATAAATATTTAGTATAAACTGAAATTTGGAAAATAATCAGTAACTAGATTCTACTTTTTAAGATTAGCGTTATGAAATGTTTTCGTGTTTTTAAAGAGCGATTTATATAATTTTTATAGTTAGGTAGTCGTAATATTGTTTTTACAGAACTACTAACTACCATTCTAGGGAAATGAAAATATTCAATGATGTTATCAACCACTTAGAAGCTTAACAAATTTATAAATCTACTTGCAACCCATTACAGTTAGAGCGGCACACGGGACGTGATTATTTAGTGTACCATAACTCGTTAAAAACACAAGCGCGCTCGTTTTCTATATAATTTTAATGAGCACTTGCAGGAAGCAATGATTTCTCGCCCGCAGTGTGCCTATTATAATACAACCAAATAAACAAAATTTGTTTATTGTTCCGTTTGGTAAATATTTGGCAAAACGGCTTAAACGTTTTAGCATAGCCATAACGATTCGCATCACGCCGTTTCTAATCAAAAGTAAACCGGAGTTGTTTTTAACTCCGTGACCAGACCGGAAATCGTATTATTAAAGAAGCCCGAGTCATGTTTATTATCACTATTATTTTTTATGTTTTTGTTGGTCATGCTCATGATGGTTGCCTTCGAGTACTGTATCACAATGGTAATTCCATGTGCGGCAGTGTTTATTTTTAAAAATAAAGTATAAAATATTAGTAAACAAAATAGGAAGGGGGAAAAATTCGAATTACGATAGTTATATATATTATATATAGTGTATATACTGTAGTAGAAATGGATCGTTTTAAGTTTTATAATATATTCAACGTGACTTTTATGTGTATTCGCATTATATATTTTATTTTATTCATATTTTTCATGTGAAAAACTATACAATTAATATACCCACCATGTATATTGTATATACCTATATATTATATATGTATTCACCAGTTCATTATATTATCATCTCACAACGGAGTTTGAGGCTGTTGACTGGTCCTTGAATATACACCAGTATTCGACACACGTCTCGTTCTTATATACGATTATATATAAGAAATAATGCAATGACTTGTTTTTTCACTGGTAAAATTCTTTATGTGTCACTTCGCGCGGTATTAGTTTAGTGCACAGAATTTTAGTTGTGTAGCATAAAGTATTATACATAAGTGCGATAAAGAATGTACCACATAGTTAACTTTATTTTTAATGTAATAACCCAATGAAGCGGATACGACCTTAGATTTCGAAAATTCCAGTAATAGTTTGTCTTAATGTCCGGTAGAAAATGTAAATATTTAATTTTTTATTCTATTTGTATAATAAAATAAAGTTAATTTCACTAAAGACTTTAGTATGCTTATTAATGTACGCTCTTGATGTGAATTTTTTTTAGTAATTGTAGTGAGGTACGTAGTCTCTATCCCGAATTATGAATCCATAAACACAAATTATACTTATTATTATTATGTGCTGCTTTAAAAATTGTAGTTCTATGATAGCAAAGGAGATTACGATTGGTGGTACACATATTTTAGGTAATTAATATAACGGACTGTAAGTTGGTGAAGTTGATTAAGAAAAAAATCTATGAGGGGTATAAGATACGAGAATAGAAAAAGTGCAAGTTAGACATCCACTGTATGGTTTTTACATGATCATGACGCGAGTGATATATAAAGCGTTATTATACTGCGACATGTATACAAATCATTGTCGCTTAATATACTAAAGTCGCTTGTAAATCGTCTATTTTTTTTTATCAGGGTGAGACATGAACTAATGGCGAATTGTTGTCAAATACTAGTAAAAAATATAACAACGAAAATCTTCACACTAATATAAAGGCGAGCGAGACACGTTTATCGTACTCGTATAATCCGGACAAAAGTCTTTGCGAAAAAGAACGTTTCAATCAAATCGCGAAGTCGTTGTCGGGTGTTTTGGATATGAAGGCTGAAACAGCTCAATTGGGGATTAAATTATGTACATTGTATATTAGATACATTATACTATAATGTGAGTACACGTGTGGAAAAAGTTAATTACCTCACTTGTACCACCAACTTATAAGGGTTTAGTCGCGATGGACAGTGCCGTAAGTTTGGACCAGCTTCTCGTAAAATTTAATCATTTACATTATAACAAATATTTTCTAAGAATTTTGTCTTACGTCTTTATATTTATTAATTACACATTGCACCTACAAAATTTATTATTAACGATAATACATAAAAAATACACATGAATAATGTTATCAGATGGAAGGAACGTTACTGATGTATTTACCTATGGTAGGTGTAATATTTCCTAATATTTCCTATCGCATTTTTGTAGGTCTATTTTTAAGGTTTATACAATTTACAAATTTGTTATTAATAGTGATTATTAAAACCAATAGGTTTTATTTACATGATAAAATTACTAAAGTGATACTAAAAAGTACTAATAAAATTGTGTAAACCATACACCCAATTTATCATAATAGTAAATGTATTTTTTTAATTTATATAAAAACTTTCGAAAAATAATTCAAACATTGTCGTCTATAACGGACCATATAACATAATTATACATATATTACGGTAAAAATAAACCAATTTAATACAATGTAAAACTTGATAAAATGATAAAATAATATAACTGAAATAGGTATCTAGTGATTTGTTTTTTTTACAATTAAATTTTTTTTTAAATAGTAGTTTGATGCCAGTTATATTTAAATGAATCTATCAAAGTTTTTATTTAATTTATAATCAAAACATTTTGTTATATATATTTTTATTTTAGCTGTTTTTATGATTTAATTATTTTTAAACATTTAACATTTTGTTATTTTTAAAATAAATAATTAAAAAATATTCAGCGGATTGATAGTCGGCGAAATCAATATGTAAAAAATTTTAGCGGAGTCGATACGCGGCAAAATCTATAGATTTCTTATAGATATAATTGTATATACCAAATAAATTTATTTTAAAATATTTGATCATTTTAAAGTTAAATAATTAAAAAAATTAAATGTTGAATTTCAAATGTTTTATCACAGTCGCACATCAATAATTAAACAATTTTTATTTATATCTACAACTCCAAATAAATTGGAAAAATATAATAAATTGGTAAACAAAAATATAGTGAAACATTTTAAAACTCATTCAATTAAAAATGTGTAGAAATTAATTGATAATCAGTAAATCGGCGCACTGTGTATGCAATTTCAGTACATCGCTACGCGCGTGAACAGTTCGATACGTCACACATAATTATTGGGAGAGGCGTTCGTCTGCCAACATATACAAAACTAAAAACGAATTACAAACAAATTTCAATTCGCTCTTTTTATTTTTATGTCAACTCTTGTTTTCTGTCCACTTGAGCCCATTTACGTCACCGGGGACGTGAAATGTAAGCATTAATTTCTACTGACACCGATGGGGAAATCGTAACTTGTTTGTCAAGTACAATGTTGTTTTATTGTACACCAAGACGACCGTGACGTTTACACTCACCCTATTTTTGTAATGTGTGATTTAATTCATAGAAAAAAATGTGAAACGTAAAAGTAAGTATAAATATAAATGATATATCTACCTGTTCAGCCGTCTTTGTAACGAACAAATGACAGTACTGTTTGTTGATATGACCACCAGGTTGTCTGGCCAGGAAACAAAATTGTTTACAACCCGGATCGCACGTAGCGTACGAAACTCTCCTGAGTCCGTGAGCCATTAAAACCTCCTGAAATGAGAGTTGAATAAAAAATTATTAAAAAAACTCATTAGGGTTTTTGATTTTTGTTTATATAAAAAAGGGTTGCAGATTAGCTAGGTAGTGTCCGGAAGTGAAACGAGTGGGTAGATTCTACTGCAGGAAATGAACTAATTTCCTGCTGTCGTTGATAAAACCAGTGCGATCGAAAACCACGCCAAGTAGCCGAAGAAATTGAATTTAAAGACATTTTCATTTCCTCATACATCTCAGCAGTTTCCGACGTACACCACACATTGGGTGTATTACTATCAAACAAATTGTGTATATGTCGTATTACATAATAAATATTACACCAAATGTGTATATTGTAAATGTCCAATTTTCAATACTGATAAAATAACAATATAATTCAATATGATTCACGATTTAAAAGTCGACATATAATAATTCCAATTTACCTACGAACTAATTTCGTCATAACCATATTATTGTCTTACCTATTTCATATTATATAAGCATTATATGTAATATTATGTAATATGATTAATCATTAATTCATAATTTAAAATTTCCTCAATTATTCTATGATTATTAAATACGACTTGTTTTTAGTATAATTCATATTGAAATCCAAAATTGGGGTGTTTGTATAATATTATTAACAATTATTTTTGTAGTTTAAAATAAGATTTGAAAAATTAAAACTTTTGCGTTTCATAAGTATAATATTTTTAATTATTTAGTTTCATTTAATAATAATTTATAACAGTTGTGTGAATCATAAAATCTATTTTGTGTTAAAGTATTAATATAGTATACTGTTGTAGATAATTAAAATAGCAAAGTGCATTTGTGTGTTATGTAAATTTATGTTTTTTAAGGAACCACAATTAAAATGTAATACTCAGCATACATTTATTTTAAAATATATTTGAAAACTATTTTAATTAATTGTAAATAAATACATGAAAACTAAAAAACTAATATTAAATTAAATTTAATGTTAACACATATGTATTATGTATGCTTAATTATAGTTGAAATTCATCATTTTGTCGATACTTGAAAATTATATGTACTGATTAACGAAATTTTGTTCTAATTACCCAAATAATGAGTAAATACTTATTAATAAAAATATTATTAAATTAAACGTTATCAAGAGAATTTTAATCGTTATTTTTGACCGATTTATAAAACTCGACCTCCGACCAATGTGTAAATCGTATATTTTGCCATTATAAAAAAAGTGTTGAATCCCGTACAAATATCTCACCAGTAAAAATAACTATGTATCAATATCTTGATGCTCTCGTCCATAGCGTACGATTAAATTATTATATCCAACTAAATATTAATTTATATTTACTTGAAACCATGTCAAAAATTTGAATCACGTAAATGAAGAGAGTAAAAACACGGTTCCCCTAGCTGTGATATGCCAGAATATGCGTTGAATTTAAAAAAAAAAAAAATATATATATAGCAGTTATGTAGAGATTATAATACACCCTACTAGTGTAGCGTTGCTGCAGTCATTTTATCGGCATCGGAAATGTTTTTTTTGTTTTAGTTTAAAAAAATAAAATATTTTATTCATTCTATATCATGTAGTTATATGTATATAATACAATATCATCGAGAATGCTTATAAACAGACACGTGCTGGAAGGTATTTTTTTTATACTTTTTCTCTAAATAATGATATTGTGAAAAACGCTTGTATAAATTCATCTTAAATTCTTAATACTTTTTTAATGCTAATTTAATTATAATATAAATATTCATTGAAGTTTTAATAAATTACATCACTGTTTCTATCTTTCTAGATAAGTTCGATATATATATAATCAATCAGTTATATGTTATATATCAAATTAATTTAAATTGGTATTATCGAAAATACGATATTTCTTTAAATTGGCTGTAAACAATTTACTGACAAAAATATATTGTATATGTAATATATGTTAATGTATTGTTTTATAACCTAATAATAGAAATCTTGAATACTTTAAATAATTAATTTCCAGTTGTATATTTTAATTATATGTCTACTTATTTTACTGTTGTATTATTTTTTATAGAAATAACTCAAAAAGCTATATGCAATAATTCTCTTAATTGGAAAAAAAAGTATGCGTAAATTTGTAATTTGATAAAAAAAAATGTTTATATAAATATTATACAAATATTAGTGAGGTATAAATAGTAATCGTCTAATACTTTTTGAGTGATTGTATCAGTTATATTTTTAATGATGTACTCCTTTACCTTATATTGTTATTTATATTAGATAATAGAGAAAACTCAATGTCTTTGTATTTTGTGGGATTTCTCTGTTATAAGCATTATATTAGATAAATGTACTGTTACATACCTTTAAGTGTGTTATTCGTTAAATTAAATATAATAATACAATTTGTTAATTTTTAGATTTTAAACGTATATTTGTTGGTAGGTATTGAGTATTGGGATGAAAAAAGTCAAATACTGCAAAAAATTTAAAATATAAAATTATGATTACTTAAAGAAATAATTTATGCATGAAACAATATATCGATTTGAAAAATCATTGTTTTTTTTAAATAATTTAAAATGTATTGTGTACATAAGTGTATCAATGAGTGTAAATAATAAATATATTTAGGTGTCTGTTATCAGATGCATTGGAATTATTTTAATTTCCTATAATAGTCGTCGAATGATTCGAAAAATTGGTTATTTGGCATTGTGACGAGAACATATTTTCGGCTTACACATACGGATGCGATATTATTTCGTCCATCTAGACTCTAGAGCATAATTTTAATCATAATTATAGTCTAATGAGATTTTGAACCCAAATAGTTAACATACTAGTACGGCTGGCTGCAGAGCTTTTTGACTTAGAAAAGCTGTTGGAAAGAATGTTTTCCCGGGAATTAATGTTAGAATCAAATAATTATAGAATAGAAGGTAATACATTTTTTATTTTTCTCTTCTATTTTACCTTACAATAGGAGTATTATTCGTTTCTCATAAGTTTTCGCTATGCAAATATTACGAGTAAAACGATTATTTTAAGGAATTCAAACACTCAATTTGTCTATACTCAGTGTACTTATCCTCATTTTCTATCCTACGATTCAGTATCTTCATGTGCCGTTTACCCTTTCTAGTTTTATGCTATTCGTCCCCGTTGCTAAAACGCCTAAAACTTATGACTTATGAGTTATGACAAAATACAAAATGCACAATAACAAAATATATGTAAATGAAACTCAACAGATTTTCGTGGTCATGAAATTTTGATATACGCAGCATACTTATAATAATGATAATGATAATAATAAACAACATTATATATACATGTGCGAAGGTTAGGAAAAACGCAAATTTCTGTGCCTATACATTATTCATGTATATGGATTATTGTCGCGCGGTAAACTTGCGTATACAAATAAATATAAATTATATAGTATACATAGAATGCGATTTATTTTCGTCTTCGTCTCCCTCTGTTCCATGCCATATCGGCCACTGATGAAACGGTGAGGTGGAAGATTAGTTAAAAAAATACCTATCATTTTTATGTACTCGAGGACAAGGCGACGATAGGGAGAATGAGATGGGGATGAAATATGTACTCGGTCTGAATATTCTCAGACGCGCATAGTCTATTATAATATGTGGTGTAAGCATAAGCAGAAGGGTTTGAGCCCTTTAGGTGTTCGTGCGTTCATACACACATACACGGACTATACATATAAACTAAACTCATGTAGTGAACGGAAATCGTAAGCTGCCGTCTCTGCTACTACCATAGTATACCGTTGGATACCGCCTGTGGAGAATTTCAACTGTTGTACACTATAGTATTGTAATATGTGTGTATACAGAGTGATTTGTCAATTATGCTCACCCCTATTGTATCCTTTATTAATAAATCATGCATATATTCAAATTCAATTTTTTGGAATTTTCAAGTATAATTAAATACCATTACATTTTTAAATGCTTGGGCTTGTGAATTATGAGTTACGATTATTTGAAAATCATAGTTTCAATATGAATCGATTAGGATTTTATAACTTGCAAAGATTGTCCAATTAAAATAAGCAAATATACTAGACTAAAAAAATATACAATATATATTTTATACTTTATGCATAACTATAAGTTTACAAAGTTTAATAACTTCAGAAACTGATCGCACGAATTTATATTTATAGGTACATGTACATTGTACATCAGCACTGAAGATTGGTGTACTAATAATTTACAGTAAAAGATAAAATTCTGTCAACTGAAACAAAGAAGATTGTATAATGACGGGGCACACTTCAATGGCATAGAAAAGGTTAGAATTTAAATAAATACATAATTAATAAGGATGGAAAATGGTTGTGAATATGCTCAATGAATGCATCCTGTATAATACTATATACATATATATATATTATATTTACTGTCGCCGTTGTTGTTGGTTCTCTGTGCGTTGAACGTCTGAGAGATAATTTCAATTGGAACAAAAACGTACCTATATGGCTATATATGCAATATTATATATTATATCCACATCGCATAATATATAATAATATGTCTACTACAGAATCGCACTCGCGCGTATAATAATAATAATATGTTCCTATATTTGTATATGCATGTATAATATTCAATTTGACGAACAAAATCACGTGTTTTGTCGTAATACCGAATGGATTTCGCCTCGGCAAACACATTTTCAATCTTATACGTAGTCGAGACTATTAGATTCGTCATCGTTTCAGGATTCATTGACTATTCAGGGTTTTTTCACGTAAGCCTTTACATATTGTTTAGCGTTCCACTGTATTATGTACATACAAATGGCCGCATTGTCGTCCTTCGTTCTGTAGGTTTTTTTTTACGCACGACTCGTACCTACCTGTATATTAATAATGTAATATAGTAATATGATGTTTACAATTATGCAACGTTTATAGTATATAGAATTGTATATATATATTTTTTTCTCTATTAACATACAAATTATCATGAACAAAACATCGAGACGAACTAAATACCTACTACAATTTTTCTTTCAATAAAACTATTATATACGAGTACGGAGTACTGCGCCGTATAATGTAGATTCAATTGAACCTAATGTTTTTTTTAAATTTATTTTTTGTAAACAAGTAATGAAGTAATAAATAACATAATATATGAATCCTTTTATTATACGAATTATAAGTGTAAAGTCAAATAGTTAAGCATTTTTAAATTAATGACTTACATTACGTATGTTTTCTCTATATTTTTAATAGTCTTGTAAAATGAATGTTTAAAATTGTTTGTCTATTCGTGCTATTTTAGATTTATTTATATTTATCTATATAATCTATACTAATATTATAAAACTGGAGAGTTTGTTTGTCTGAATGCGCTAATCTCAGGAACTACTGGTTCGAATTGAAAAATTACTTTTCTGTTGAATAGTCCATTTGTTGAGGAAAGCTTTAAGCTATATAACATTACGCTGTGACCAATAGAAGCGAAGTATCAGTGAAAAATGTTGCAAAAACTGGGAAAATTATTCATATTTGAAGGCTTCCGTTGCGTGTGCTGCGTAAACGGTTCAGGTTACCCAAAAAATATGCATGAAAGAATCATTTCTCTTTAAATAATCTAAAAATATGTCCGCGATAGTATAATATGTCTATCTTTTAAGATTGACTTACTATAAACATTTTTATGGTAATCAAATTTGGTCGAAATTAATGCGTTATTGCCAATTATTTGCCAAAGAGTTATATCTACAATGTATTATGTATAGATTCTACATAATATTAATCCTTATCCAAATAAATGTGTTGTTGATTAATACGTCGAGTGCCACAGTATTTATGAAGCGCTATATGTGTGTTTCCGCGTCAAGAATTTATTGTTTAACATTGACAATAATTTCAAAACGCATACGAATTACGAAGGAATACATCGTTATTGGTCGGTGGGTAACGTTGAGTAATTCATTAAACATAATATTATAGTTGGCACTTTTAATGGGCAACGAAGTGCACGGGATCAGCTAGTATATAATATAGGTACAACACAACTCTGATAACTAATTATTATTTATCAATTTTCAATACCACTATTTTTGGATGTTAAATGATATAATATGCTGTTCGTTTACATATTTGTATGATGACAATTATAAAATACTCGTATGCATGCATTTATAATCAAGATATTTGTGTAAATCAACTCATAGTTAGTAAAAAAAAAAAAAAACTAAACGCTGGGTCTGGTTTTTTTACATTCAGTACTATATGTTTGTTTTATTTTATTTACACACTATAGTGTGGCTTTGATTGGTTTAATTTTATATTTAGGTACAACTTGAACAAGTGTGTAATATAATCACTGTTATCTGCTTATTGATGTTTGATAGTTGTATTTTTGTATAACATTTCGTTTTCTATTCTCTAATACGTTAAAAATAATTCAAATGATCATCAAATTTAATAATTATTTTAGATAATTATAGCTAGACAGTTTATAGCTCTTTATTTTATATTTAGTGTGATATGATATAATTGTATTTAAAAATTGATTAAACTATTAAAATAATTTTTATGCAATGAATGAAACATTGATAGTTCTATTGATATTTAATTTATGGACTTAAATCTTTCACAGTTAACAATCCAGGTTTATTTATTAAATATTATGGTCTTTTAACACTCATATTTCAAGACGTATTCTATAATAATTAATCGTTTTATACATTTTTAGCTACTAAATAATATGCAAATTTTCTTTAAAAAACTTTATATTTTTAATACTTTTAAATATTTACAATAAATAGCTCAACGGAAACAAAATAGTTTGTAAGTTATACCATGTACAAAAAATACTATTATAAACATTTGTTAAAAATTTCAAGTTTATTTAGGTTTTGATTCGGTATATATTTGTTTTTGATGTACACAGATACAAATATCAAAATCGATTTTATTGAATATTGTTTTTTTTTTGTAAAAATTCTAGTTTTCCTTTATTTATTTTTTTTTATCTTCCTTATTAAATCTAAAATGAGATTCAATTTGCTATCATAAGCTACCCTGAAATGGGAAACAATTTTTATTATTCCAAAAGGTGATTACAGATACAAATATATTACTAAAAAACACATTTTATTGTAAAATTGATTCATTTATTATTCCGTTCAGAATCTAAGATGATTTAAAAATAGGCATTGTAATTTAAATATGAAAAATTACGATTTATATATATATATACATTACTTAATACTTTTAAAATATTAAATACATATAGGTATGTATATTAATTATGTGTTTATACATTTTTTTTTCAATGATCAGCAGTGTTACGTATTTCTGTATACATAATTCAACTATGTTCATGATAAAAAATCATTATAAATGATTAAAAGTACATACATGCATGGGTATTCCACCTATTACGAACAAAATAATTTTACTGATCAATAGATGAAAAAGATTCTTTTCGTCTGGAAAGGGTATACCGCATGATTTGCATGCGTTAGATGAACGCGTTGGAGGTTAACGATAATATGTATCTTTATATGGTGCTACTTTACTAAAACAAGTCTCTAATATTCAATTTGACGTCTATCATGCACTATATATATTATTATAAACATTATGCAGCAACAGGGGGAGGGGAGTGACGCTTATCTCTGCAAACAGTTCATCTTGAGTGTATGTGTGTGTGCGTTGTGTGTCGATGAGACCACACTGGTGCGAAGGTGGTGGAACAGGTGACTAAGGGATGGGATATATCGGCCTGCTGAAGGGTGGTTGGGTGGAGGGCGAGGGATCGCGGCCGCTCGGAACTGATGCAGCAAAGCGTCGCGCAAGCGGGAAGCGTCAAAAGCCGTTTGATTGATAGTCGTATCCGTATATACAAGCCTTTGACGGGTTGATTAATTAACGATAGCTAGTTGCCGCTGCCGCCATACGTCCCCACGCGGATTTCTACAGCGGCACACGCAGAAAGGCGAACGCCAATGTTGAACCAGATGAGGCGGGATGTGATGAAAAAAGCTATAGGTACCCAGGTATAGACTTTAGCATCACCGCCATCTTGTTTTTCGCTTTTACCTCTGCTTGTCGTGTTTGTTCCGACTTCCACTTGCCTCTATAATCCCAACCACCGTCCCCATGCTATATTGTAGACAGTGTTCGAATTTTGATACATGTTCAATGTTGAGCCCCCCCACCATTATATTATACATATCAAATACGCTCATTAATCAACCCGTGCAAAAAAGTATTTCATCATCGTCCCTATATAATATAACGTATATAGCGTATATTTCATCTCACGGACCTCATCTACGAAAAGACGAATACTATGACCTCACCTCATCGCAACCCCTTTCAAGCGATTTCTCCTCACTCGTTTTCAGGTAGATACCTTTTTTTTAAACAATCATTATTCGTAATCTATATTCTGCCACGTGTCTTCTATTTTTGTGTAAAACAAATAATACGTAAACTGTACAGTATGTGGTGGTAGTCACTCGAATATAATATAATATGGCAATATTATTTAACTGTACCATGATCAATAAGGTTATAAAGTACAAAAAAATAGTATACGATATAAGTCTTGAGAAATGTCAATACTTATAGCGATTATCTATGATATTAAAAATAATGATGATAGAGTGTCCTTCATCATGTATAAAAATAAAAATAATAAACATGATTTATTTTTTATAAAATTATTATTTAGCTTGTAAAATGCCTATTTTAAATGATATACGATACAATTAATACATATGGAACGCGTGATACTGTTGCATACTGTATAGATGTAATATATCTTACATTGTTTGGATTGTTTGGAAAGACGGAGATTGTATATTATAATAGTTATGCACTTACGTTAATATAGACAAAAATATTATAGTTTATAACCTATCTATAGTCTATATAGAGGCTTCAGTTCATAAGTTATGCAATATTAAACGATAACAATCCCATCTCACCATACATTATTGTTAGACGTTAGTTACAGTTTGAGTTAAAATGTTTTTTGGAATGTCATTGAGGATATAATTTTGTTATGTAGATAATTCAGATCTATTTTACGTGTAGATGAATTATTATTTATGTATTTATTAGTGTCTATACAGGTGCTTAAATTATTTTTTTCAGCCTATATTATAGGTGAGATTATTGTTGTAAGCGTATAGCTTTAAAGGGTTTTTCGTTTTTTTTCAAGACAGTTACTATGGTTCATCTTTTGTTTGGTTATTTTTCTTTATGCTTTCAATAGATTTTTTTTTGTTTCGTTTAATTTTTTCATATTCTATTCACGACCATTGTTTGCTAGGGATTTCATTAACTGGACCTACTGAGTTGGTCCCAAGGCTTAAGTTTTGGACTTAATCGAAATGCCAAACAAGAGATCCTCTGGGGAGGGTAGACCGCAACAATAGGAAAATAATAATTACTTCCGCAAGTGAACCCCATAAATCTATGCCTTGTATAGCAACCAGAGTTGGACAAACGAGACCATATTGGATATTTTTTGACTTATAGTTGGCTATTGTCGAACCATACTGATATTAAACCTAAAATTGATTGTACAATATTGAGCTCATGGAACGAATTCAATTGATTTTACAACGTGTATAAATTACACATACATATTTTAATATAATAATTATAATATTATTTTTATTAGGTACCGATATTAAATTCTAATATTAAAATGTTTATAAATATTTATAGTTAATTTTAGTCATAATATAATTGAACGTGGTTTTTAAATTTATAGTTTAGTGTTAATATTAAATGTTTGTTTATAAAAAAACCAATCTGGCCTACACCGACTGTATTGTATATATTTGTATTTTTAGAATTTTGACATTAAATTTGAAAGCTATATTAAATCGTAGCGCTTGGACGACTATTATTTATTATTTGTATGATAGCATTGTAAGACTAGAGTTGCTTCAAATTACTTAATTTATTCAAGAATTATCTGTAGTTTTTCAATACTTATGTTAAAAGAAACAAATTATAAAAATTACCTCTTCGAACATTTTAAAGCGGGTAATTTAATATTTAACAGACAAAATCTGTTAAATTATTCTGATATCAATCGTAAAATTATTTTATAAATTTAAACTTAAATTAATAAATAACGATTTTCTGTTCACATTATTAAGAAAAAATTTTACTAGTCGAAGATATGCTTCACGCAAATCTACCAACTGTTCTCAGCCGATAAATGATGTTTATATTGTTCATAAGAAGTTTTGTTTTTTACTTTTTCCATTGGTATCTACTATATTAAAACTTATAAACCCACATCTTCGACATTTTGGGTGTCTGTATATATTTTAATTGACTTTGTCATCAATTTTTATCTAAGTACTGAATATTAAAATTAAAGTTGTATTTTCAGTTGAATATTGATATAAAACTCATTTAAACTAACTAATACAATTAAAAATTCTATTTATAATTTCACTATGACTTAAAAAGTTAAAAAAAGCAATCAAGGGAGTTTAAAATGAAAAATTGTATTATTTTAACATACCCACATTTAAAAATCAAGAAGTATTTAAATGTGTAAAAATTATGATTTAAGTGCGCAAATATTAAATATTTTAGTTGTACAATGTATACTTAAAATCTGGGTAATCTAACCTTGTATATCATGATTGTAAAATGATTACTAAAGTATCAAATGGGTTAATTATTTTACTTTTAACATAATAATATTACTTTTTACAACTTTATATAGAAAAGAGATACAATTATCTTCACTATTATACAAAACTGTATACGAAGTCACACACGTTTATAAGTTATTAAAGAACTTTTTAAACCATCACATGTAATTTATAATATTATTTAATCTATAATACAATACGTAAAATATACATATTTACGAGTCACGATTATAGTTAATACAAGGATATGTGAATAAAAAAATAAATTTTATATGATACCCTCACGAGAACCAAGGATTAAATTAGTTTGATAAATAAGCTATGAAATAATTTATTAACAATGTATGTTTAGTGTAACATACGAAAAATAAATAAATGTAGCAGAACTGAATAGAAGAATCAAATATGAACAGAATAAACTAGATAAGTCGGACTGTGTAGTATTTAAAATTATTTTGAGGGAAGATAGATTTGTTATACTACCTATTCATATTTTAAAAAGAGAAAAAATTAAGGATCAATGACTACCTAGTTAAACTTGAAGGGTTGATAAAATTGATCACGAAACACGGGATCACGGAGAAAAAGACTAGTTAGTATGTGCAATGTAAGAAATTACCAAAAACTAAGGAGGCTGTTTGTACTAAACATTTGACCATTGAAAACAGCTAAGGTTGCAATGAAATCTACACATTGTTGACTAAATCAGAAGTACAAAGTATTCTTAGTACTCTATGCAACGATAATAAAAAAGAGAAATTCATACAGATATTTAATTTAAAAATTAGTACTAAGAATTTGGTATTCTAATAAGTTTTTTTGCACATTTCTTAATTAAACTATTTATTAAATAAGCTCGTTTGATAATAGTTTTCAAAGATATCAATTAGTAATTACTATTGAAAGACTTAAATTGAATACAATATAAATAAATAATGCGACTTTAGTGTTGGTTATTTTAATGAGTTATTTAACTTTATTTTTTTATGTTATCGTTAAGATGCCAATGGTATAAAACTATAAACTGACGGGTATTTATCATTGGTTATAAAATTATACTAAAACCACAGGGTATAATAAATTGAATTAATTTTAAGTATGCAATTTTCTGTTAAGACCGGGTAAGATAAATCCTTAACGATTATTTAGAATGATATAAATCATAAATTATTAAAAACTCACGAATAAAAAAATTCCAAGATGGAAACAATCTGGCACATCTGTGAATTTAATGAAATTGTTTTCCATACGAGTTGCTATTTAGGACAATTGATTCATTGAATTGTAATTTTAAGGATATTAATTATTAGTAATTTATCAATTTCGAATAATAATCTATAATGCAACGAATTTATTGTTATAGTCATTAGATAAATGATGAACCAAAAGGTTATTTTTAAATACATTTAATAAAAAATTAAATACTTATAGAGAAAATAATACAAAAAAAAATTAAATAACGGTAAATGGTTAAATTGTTGTGAGATAATAATTAAAATGTAATATTGTATTAAAAAAACATGAACATGGTTAAATGAAAATAAAATACTTTCAATTGACTTTTTAAATTAATTAAACAATTTTTATATGTTTTATCAATAGGCGTATGGATGCTTAAGTGTTTAAAAATTATAGCGTGTGCATTAATCAATAAATCAAAATTCTTCATTATAATTAAAAATGACTGTGGTTAAAATAGTATAAAATATATGCCCTTAAGTATGAAACAATATTGTGAAAATTAAATTAGTCTATTGATGTGTTTTTTTCGATTACATACTAATATATTATATATATATATATATAATATATTTATATACCATATGATAATTAAAAGAAAACATGTATAAAATCGTTAAAAATGTATTGTGCAATAGTTGATGATACCGTAAAGTCAAAACGAAAGGCTGCAGGTGTCCTGCAGTTTGTTTTATCATTATACAACACATGTAGCTGCTTCATCGTAACCATATAAATTAATAATAACTAACAAATATTTTATAGTTCGTCTACAATTCGAAAAAATAATCAATAAAATAAAAACATAAAATGTCTCGTGACAAATGGACGGCTGATTTTTACGAGAGAAAACTTTTTTACCGATCACCCGCCTCTCGTGCAACGCTATGCGTTTCGACGGTCATCGGTCGACAACGAGAACGACGACTATGTTCCTGAGAGACCATTATAAATAATAATATATAATAATATCCACGACCACTACCGCCACTTACGACAGTGGTGTGGTGAAAGTGGTGACCGCATATGTTTGATCGATTATCCCCCGGACGGTTGTTTCTTATCTGTTTTGGGACAGATTTATATTTTATTTTCCAAAGTGCTGGATTCAAACTTTAATGACCGTTGAAATACATTTTTTCTTATAAATAAGCGCAACTCAGAGTCCATCGAGTTGGGGGACATTCACCAAATATCAAAAACTTTGCGTTTTCATGACGGTGATATGTATATATATATATATATATATATAAATGGCAATATTGTGGAGATATCACTGCGTGAGTAGTGTTGTAACACTTTGGCAGTTTCCTTAACGGTCTGAGCGCGAAAATCAAATTAGCGGCGTCAAGAGACGCCAAAGTTTTATGCCCACCCCATAACAGCGGTTGCGCATGATGGGGCGAGCCTGTTCGGAGAAATATCCGACCCTTGGCCAAAATAGTAAGGAAAAACCAGCGTAATAGTAGTGGGTGAAGAGGGTTTTGGCACGGATTATATAGTTAAACGTCCAACCCCCACCACTACCACCACCTCTTGCCCTAAATTCACCCACCCTTTCATAGGTTAGGTTCCCTCACCGTCAGTTTCATTCACAGTCACCGTATATATGTATTTAAAGTGAATATCCGTAGTCATACCACGTAATATAATATATGTACTTTACACATACACGAGTGTGCTTGGGATTAAATTTATTGCGACGACGACGGAATCGAACAAATTGTGATTTTAAAACGGAATATTATCCGTATATTCTTCTAGATTCTTTTATATATATTATATATACATATATATGAATACGTCTACTGATGAATATAGTCGCACGTAGACGTTGATAATTGTCCTGGTGTGTCGGGGGGTGTTTATTTTAACATGAAACGCCAAAACAGTTTCTAATTTTGTTTTTCTTCGTAATTTCGAGCGCGAGATTAATATTTTTCCCGCGGGTTATCTTACCATCAGCTCAATATAGCTTTTGACTATAGCCCGACTTTTTTTTTTGTTATGAAATATTCGATATTTGTTTGTTTGCGTTTAATAATTACAGTGAGTCGAGGAATGTAGATATTATATTCTAGGGCTTTTACAATAATATGTATTATTATTATCTTATTTTATGAATAAAAAGGAGTAATGATACGGCCGGTACGGGTTAAAAAAGATTCATGTACCTATCGTTTTTATCGATTGATAATACACGTACATCAATACTAGACAATAATAAATACCTACATAAATAGACATTATAACTTTTAAAAAACTGTGTATATATCATCATTATCATTATAAGATGATGTTATAATGGTTTTAAATCCATGAATACTTGGATTTTCACTGGTAAATATAATAGCTCAAACTTCCAGTAAGAAAGCCCGAGTAACCATGAATTTCAAACTGTTTTAACGCCTTCATACAAATATATAAACATTAAACAGCTTAATAATAATTTAAATTTTCGGTGGAAATTTCAAAATAATATACCCGTATAATAACCTGTCACTTCAAAATAAAGTTTTATCTAATCATTGATAGATAATATAATAAAGATCATAAATTAATAAACGTTTTGATTAAATTTGGTTTAAAACTAAATAAAGTATGTAAAACATAGTCGTTTTTTTATTTTCTAAATTACGTTTTTTTGTCCACTTTAATTTTTTTAGGTATATAATTTTTACCTATATATAATATAATGTTAGCATACTTTGTTTATATGATACTTAGTATATCTTTTAGGTGGTTGTATCTGAAAAAATTAATAAATTATTTAACAAAGAAGATACTTGTTTTATACGATTATATATAAATTCTACAGAGAAGAAATCAATGAAAAATATACGTGCATAAAAATAAATGTTTGAAAAATTATAAGCATGCGCAACTTTGTATTATAACTTTATAATTTTACTGGCACTGTTGTAGGTATAGCCAGAGTGGGTCTCAACCCCATAGTCGTTTGAATTTATATTTTTTGTTTTACTCTTACCATATCGTTCTATAATTTACGATTCTTATAATGTGTTTTAATAATTTACATATGAGAATAATAATTATATGTGATAATGATACGTTTGTTGTTCTGTAATCATTTTATTTCTGAAATAAATGTTCGCAAACATTGTTCGTAGGTATAATTTTACTGTACACTAAGAATTTGTTGTAGTATTTTTTTATTAAAAACTAACATTTCTAGATGGAGTTTTTTTATTCCTAGGACAGAAAAATAATGCAATAAAAGTGTAGTTTGTATTTAGTTTTGTAAATAACTTTTGTTAACTCTTATTTCAACAAATTAAATTTAAAGTAAGATAAAAAATATGTTTTCAGACTTATTTATAAGATTAGATATAAGATCATATTTTTATATATTAAATGTGAACAACACAATGAGGAACTATTTTTGAGAAGAGGAAGGGGTGGGTTTATCCGGTTATAGCCTTTATATTTTGTCTGTTTGAACAATTTCCAATTCTCTTCTACCTAGTGTTTAAGTTTATATATTTGTAATTGGTTAATAGTACTATAATGATGATAGTCGATCGTTCTTAATCTTGATAGAGTTTCGATAAAATTGGCACGAGTGTTACTGTGGGATATGATTAGGACTGGAGTGGATATATTATATTAGATATTATATAACTACATAATATAGTGTTGGAATAATTAAAAGAAACGTTAGTCGTTATTTATTTTAACATACACACGTATTAATTGACGGTTGTCATATATATGGGAAACTATTTTTCGTGATTTATCCAATGTGTATTTAGAAGAATGGATCAAAGTGCAATACTAGTCACTGTATAATACTATAATATCGGTAAAATACGATTGAGAACGTTATTTTTGGTAACACGATTGAGAACGCTCGATATTTTTTTTTTCCAATGTTGCCAAAGTCATTCGATGAAGCATTTACTCAGCTTAAGGACAATCAAAATGAAAACAGTTGTATGTATAACGGCCAACAATTTATTCACGTACCTGACAATCAACTGTTTATATGTTTAACTACCATACAAAATGCTCATAATTTACTTAATAATTAAAATATTTTATAAAATATTCATATACACGTATTTATTAGAATATACATTTTAGTTTTGAATATTAGACAATTATTGTTATTTAAAATCTTACAAAATCGCATATGGGGTTATTTTTTCGCGGGATTATTTTTTAGGCAAATCTAATAAATGATATGGCAACATTGCACGTAAATTCGTTCTCAATCGTATTCTTTTTTGGGTTTTTTTAGGGTCAGTGGTTAGTTCTTTGTTATTACTTATTTTTAAGTGTTCTCAATCGTTCGGCTAAAAAGGTATAACGTTCTCAATCGTTCGATAGCCTATAATATGATATTATTCTAATTACCTCGCCATCTGGACTGCATACTTTAATACCGGATACAGTAATTAATAGCGAGACTTCTTTTTCAATTTGCACCTGAAAAAAAAATATTTTACACGATATGATAAGGGCGTATAGTTTAAATATATTCTAATCGATAACAGCTGATTGGGGCAGCCATTAAAAAAGTCAATATATTATTACTATTGGAAAATATCATTTAAATATTTATTATCTTTAAAATAAAATATTTTTGAAATCTAAAAAAAATAAATAAATAAAATAATAATTGATAAGAAAGCTCATTATGCAAACATGTGCGATTCCCGGTTTCTAAACGTATTTTATTATACAATTTAAAAATAATTTGGTACTCTCGGCCTATATATATATATATATATGTTTTAATATTGTCTTATATGAATTTATAATAAATTCTTATATTTTGATATTTGTTAATACGTGATAGTATTAGAATTTTTTTTTAATAAATTTGTTATAAATTCGTATTACAAGCAATTATAACCATGTATACAATTTATAGTAATTAAATTGACAATACATATATATTTAGATAACAATAAACGTAACTATGTACTTATAATGAACTGACAGATTGACGGGCACTAATGTGATATAAATTATATAAGGTGTTCTAAACTTATGTTTAGAAACATAAACACCCAAACAACTCTTTTCTTTACATTCATATTCATTAAACTCACATATTTTGTGTAAAAAAAATATAAGAAAACGAATTCGATTTAATAAGATTTTTTTAGTACTTTAATTTATAAACAAGTATTGAAAATTAAATTTAAACACGTGATATAATTTAAATTAGGTATTGTAATAAATAACAATTTTTTTTTATTATTGCCCATAGTTTTGTTATACATAATATTATATTACTATAATAAGTATTATGTGGTATAATATAATATAATATAATACAATTAAGGTCGAAGAAAGTCATAATATTCCTAAAATAATATTATTAAAACTATCATAACGTTTTAAAAACAAGCTATAATAATTACATTATACATAAGTACACGTTTTGTATTTAGTTAAAAATTAAATAATAATTAAATTGGTGTCTGCTTAATTATTGTAATAATAAAGAACATTTTAAATAACATAAAATTAAAAAAATATACCATTCAACTTTAAATTAAAATGCCGCAAGTGGTGACAAAAATGTATGATATATTCAATAACATACATATTTGTGATTAAAACTCAAATTCTAGATTATCGCATGAGCACGAAAACAAAAATGTCAATTTCGGATGAAAATGGATTCGACCGTTAAATGGTTTTAATAATTTAATATTTCTCATTTATGTTGTAATACCACGCATATAATATTATTCTTATTTACAATTCAAATCTTGCATATTAGGTATTTAAGATACGCATATAGTACGGTTCCGCGGGGGTTCTTCGAAGACGGGCTTTGTTGTAACTTATAATATTTATTATACTCCAGTTGGTGTACAATACCTATACTTTGTTTTGGGTATTATATATTTTATTATTATTTTGGTGGGTACGGCTGTATATACGTTGTCGAGCCTGATCGCTTAAACATTTTAATCCATGCGCGGCGCGGATGGGAACCGCGTTTTAATGAATATATTAGCTTAATTTATTATAATATTGTATACGGAATGATCATTTTATTATTGGTCAGTCGATTATTTGCTAAGGTTCACTAAGGTTGAATTTATTTTTTTATTTTTTTTCCTTGTCGGATTATCTCAAATCAGTGTTGTGATATTATTTATTGAACGATTTTGGTTTCTTTGATTATTTTAAAAAAATGTACACGAATTTGTATTTGGCCCGGGGAGTTAATCCAAATTATACGTGTAAATGTTCGTATATCGTCGCTAAATCTATTGCAGTTATGTGTTTATAACTATATGAACAACTTTAATCCTTTTTCCTAGAACATAAATGAAATGGAAGAAAATATTGAACATTTTTGTTATTTTAACATGGATAAATGGTCTGGTTATATATATTTGTTTTATGCGATTGAAATTAATTCTAAATTTTATAGCTAAATTTGAGAGAATTTAAGAACTTCTCTTCGAAAACAAGAAGAATTAAAAATGTACTTGATAAACACACCTTTTTTGTCAATTTTTTCCGCTTAAATCGTATATTCGTAATGTTAAAAATTAAATATTAATAGTTTGAGAAACATTAAATATAGTGAGAATGATTTTTTATAACAAATATCTTTACTTATACCTATTATGGGTCAAAACAAATTTACCAAAACCTTAACACAATATTATCACTCAAGAAAATACTTTCACAAACGATCGCTGGCTGGTAAATATAACCATTCTGTATAAACACACACTGTCGTAGTTGTTTATAAAGTCGTAGTATTGGTAGCGATCATCCGGTATAAAGAGCACGTACGCGTCCACCCCCGTACACGATAACCCTTTCTGAATTTGGCTCGAGGTCTATGCAAATTAACCGAAAAGAAATGTCGAGAGCGAGTCATTAGACGCGCGCGTGTTCTGTTCCATTGTTGCAGTCTTCTTAATAATAATATATGTATTGCGTAAACAAACACTGCAATATTTTGCGAGTCCATTTAACCGAGGAGTTTCCACCCACTAATATAAAGTCACTACCCTGTAAAATCTCGAGAGGCCGATTAAAATATATAGTACCTATTATTCTAATATTTTTTTCACCTATTAACTATTAATGGTACAGATATAGATAGTGTACTCGAAAGTGAACTATTTCCTTACATCCAGTCGTTAACCCCATCACAACAAATGGATATATTAATATGTATATACATTATTTTCAATTAATAGTCGTATATCCTAACTATTTACCGGGCATTAATTGATATATCAACGCAAAATATATTTTATTTAAAATTAAAACACATTGACGACAATTTTACCAATTTGTGATTATACTTGTAATCAATGTTGGTGCTTATATTACTTGTAAATTATTGTAACTGATGATTGATAAATAATCGAGAAATGAGTTTACTGGAGAGATCATTGGAAGATTGATTTCGAAAATAAAATAATAAACTGTAATCGTGGAGGGTGGTACCGGTTAAACCTTCACCATCTCACCTAGCCACTACACAGTTTTATATAATTTTAAAATAGTGCAAGTGCTCGTAATTACATATATATTATAATATATGTATAGAAGAATCATACTCCACTAGTCATACCCGTCCGGTCTTCACGTCATTACTCGTTTATTATACATACTTCATATACGTTTCTATTGTCTTGTGTACACGCGATGGGAGACCGCATAAATCTAATCATACAGGTATTTGACGATTTTGTCACAATGGTATAATATAATAGTAATGTCTTAGTAATATATTGAAAAAAAAAGTGGTTATACTATATAATAGTAAGCTAAATTGTTAAAAAACTTTAAACTCAAAAACGAGATGAACATTTGCTGTGTAATCAAAAATTATTATTTTTTTTATGGTTTCATTACATCAAAGTTGAACGTTATACTATATAGGTAATACGTATTAACGACTTAATATATATTTCGTCAATATAACAGCTGACTTATCATAAATAAGACTTGTTGCCAAATTGTTGATTGGAGATATTTGTACTTATATTTGTATTTGAATATAATTTATTGAATTTCCTTGATGTGACTCTATTTGTCCTTTCAGTTGTGTGTGATATCAAAAACATAATATTGAATATGTAGGTATAACAAGGGTGGCCACGTAATTTTGACTAAATTAAGAACGAAGGCGCGATATCGGTTGTATTTACAGTTGCTGATTGTATAGACACAGGTCGAATTAGATCTAATTATTACTAGATTCATTTTTTGTGTGGTATACTGTGAATTCAATAGTACAAAGAACCATAGATCCTTTGATTAATCTTATATAGAGAACAAATGATTCTATAACAATGATATTGATACTTGTCTTAGCGTTCTGGATCACTACTAACCTCTTTTTGGCGAAATGTGGACGATATTTGGAATTTAAACATCTCTTATATTATATTATATAGATAAAATGTCTATTATATGGCCAAGCATTAACAATTCGTTATTATCCATAAATTTAGAGATAAGAATTCATTTAACTCCGAATAAATAATAGTTATAATACAATAGTTGCCGTTAATTAGACTTACTTTGGGATCAGAATAAATTTATAATTCATTATCGGAATGAGTCAATATATACAGGTATAATATTTAGATTTGTTAAAATAAAAATAACTATAATTTATGAGAGCAATAGAAAAATAAGGCTGATGTACTTACAAAAATAAAAATATTTGTTATTGTTTATTATTTATCCAATTATATATTTTAATTTACAGCATGTGTGTAGTAAATAATAATAAATTAATTTTTTTTTTTATGAGTTAATATACATGCCATTGGGATCAACGTCTTTGAGTCCAATAAGCCAATGAATTAATAACCATCAATCCAATAAACGACGAATTCTTTATAATATAATATATTACAATAGAAAACTGTGAGAATCTTAAGTATATGATAGTGATTCGCGAGAAAAATCTGTGGTTATATGATCCTGTCAATAATCGATCTTTTTATGCAACCAAGATTATGTGTTTATTTTTCATTATACCTGCGAAACAAAAATGGTATACTTAGAATATTATAGAACGATAAAAACCATAAAAACGAAAAGACTTTAGACCCATACATTCAATACCTATATGAATAAACTTAACCTAACCATGTTAATATTTTATAAGTATAATTTATATTTGTCAGTTAATAACAATTTAAGACAAAATCAATAAAACCGATATGATATAACTAATATTATCTATTTGAATATTTTTTATAGGTAGTTATTGTACTATTTACTTTAGTTTAGTAAAACATATTTCTACATGATTCATTTGTTTAACCATCTTAAATATTTTAAATAATATTTAAAATTTTACCTTACACATTATTCATATTCTATACAGTAACAATAACAAATTATTAACAAAATTACTATGAAAAATTCACGATAATAATTGACAAACATAATAGTATGAAATATAATTGAAATGTTATTTTATTCAATAAATTTATTTTCAGTTGGTTTTATTATTTGAATTATTTTTATTTATTATAATCTTAGTGCTTAAAAAAACCTATCCAATTCAGAATATTAAGCTCTATTAAAATAATTTATATAGTTTTTGAAAAAAGTATAAAATTTAATTTAAGAGAAAAAAATGAGCCATACTTTTATGTATTATAATCTTTAATTTATAGGAGTAGTGAGAAACAACGTTTTATAAACATTTAATATTTACTTCCTGGCTTTTGAATAAAGCATAATATCATATATATTATGTAAATTGGTTATACGCTATGTAAATGAACGCTTATTGTACATAGAGGAATCTAAGAGACTATTAGAAATAATTGTTTATACATTATATTTACATAAACACAAGTGCCGAAATAGACTCAAAAACCATGTTAAAATTGTTATGTATTAAATAATAATAATAATAATAATAATGAAATTGTTAAAATAAATTACGTTTTCGTTCAGAATATTAATATTTATTTGAGGGTTTGTGTAAAAATTCTGTTTTAAAAATGTTGTGATTTTCGTTTAGAGCGCAGTGTGAAAAATGTTGAGACTAGCCAATTTATTTCACCCAAAACATTAGTAGTATTTTTTATCGGCTTTATTTTTTTTAATTGTATTAGTCTTAAAAATTTATCAAAAAAAAAAAAATAAAATATTGAAGTATTAAATACTCTGTTTTAATTACGTTAGTGATTCGTTGAATTCAATTTTTTTTTGTTTTTATTAAAAGCTCCTATTTTTAATTTTTTTTTTTTTTTTTTTTGATAAGTACAATTTTATGACATTATCAATACTATCCGTAAATTGTTAGAATACTTAAATTAATAGTTTACTATTACTTACTATACCTATTCATAGGAATTCAATGCTTAAATAGTTCGATGAGTATATAGGAGGGAAATTTTACTGCGCTATATATACTCGCTATTCCGCTAAACTTTTAATGCTTATAGCTCATAAACTATAATTGGATCAATAGATATAACAATATTGGCGTTTTGAGAATAATATTTTACTCTATACAAAAGTTATTATTTTAATGAATAGTATGAATTCTCGTATAAAGTAGTTTTTTTAAATAATATACATACCTATTATAAAAGTAAGCAATAACTCAACAATTTTTATATATTATATTTATATAATTTGATTTACTTCACAATAATTAGTGTAATAGATCTCACGAAATAGTTACCGTCAATATCGTTTTGGCGTGGTCGGTTTTCATACCAATATTGAATATAGCATACAAAAATAATTATTAAGCATTTCTCTGGTCATTTGTGATTAGATAGACCGAGGGGGCGGGAGGATAATACATCAAATATTATATTACGTAAAAAAATGTAAATAAAAACAAAAAATCAAATTTCCAATAACGAAAACAATAATAAAATGTGTACAGGAATAAAGAATGTGGTGTTGAAATAGTACCTATAATAATATTATGTATTTATGTACATTGTACATGTATAGAGCGAGGAAATATAAGGACTTGTTGAAAGCAGCCGATAATAGTAATGGTATTAAATCGCACACACGGGTTGGTGGGTGTTGACAAGTACGAAGACGATGAAGAGGAAGAGTAAGAGATTCTGAGAAGGTTATATTTGATACAAACAATGTTAGTCGGACATGCATAAATACCAAAGGCTGTGTGGCGTATGTGTACGTACATTTGTATACGTGGCCGTTTTATTAAACGTATTTTGTTTAAAATATATATATATAGTTGCACATGTACCCTAAATTTCGGGTGGGTGTTTGTTGGCAAACGCGTATGGCTATAAGCCGACTGCAGCCGCCGTCCGTGGTGAGTTATGACCGTGACGGCTCGCGCGACCCCCCTGCGTGCGTTCGTATTTGTCGCCGACGAGTCGGCGTTTAAATCCTGATCGTCTGAATTTACGACATCGACACATACCTACATATACGTTTACGACTTTAAACCAAATCACCATTTCGTATGTTGTAACAAACAGCACATGCAAGTGACAGTGACATGGTTAAAATTTTTTAATTACTTTTCTGGTCATTTTCCATTTGTGTATATTACCCATACAGGATTAATGTATGCAAGTAATGTGGGTATAAGTGGTATAACAACCAATAACCATAAATGGGTATATTATATTATAAATTAATTAATTATAAAGTAAATTATAACTTAAAAATATTCTAAATAGAAATACCAAGAGAATATTATATATTCACTTTGCTGTAAATTAGGTGTCGTGTTCCTTTTGAATTTAAGTTACATAACACAATATTGTACTCTTTTGTGTTTTCAATATTTTTTACATTCCTAAATTTACAATTTATTAGAATCTTGTTTTAAATGAGTACTGGGTACTTAAACATAATAATATTATATTATTTTATATTATAAATTGTTTAGCTACCTATATAATATTGTACAGGAAATCTGTCATTTTTCAAAGTGTTTAGCTTTATTATTGTTTTCGAACAAACCACAATGCTTATTAATCTAATTTGAAATACAAATTTTCAAAGCAGGATATATTATTTTTTTAAAAAAATAACTGAAGTAACGAAAATTTGAAGCTAAAATATACACGGCGATGATATCCCTCGACTACTTTGATCATTGTGGATTCGTTTGAAACTATTTTCTACACGATCTCTAAAATCAAACGTGGTACTAAGCGCATCGTATAAATCATAATATATATCTCTGTATGCAGGTGATAATATGTGTTTGAGCTTCACATACATTTTTTTCTTGTAAGACGAAACGATAAATATATGTACGTATATAAACATTTTTTCTCTCGAAGAGACGATTTTAATAACGGTTATGATATGTATATAATACATACTTTTACCTATCTACTGAATATGTTAGTCGATTTGTTTTCGTGTCTGCCATTATTATACGATTCTGTTACTCTAAGCACATAAAATATATACAATATACATGGATGTACATTTATATATGGGGTAAGTTTTGTATGCGTAACGTATGGCTCGTTTATCCGCTCCGTATTATGTGTATATGATCGGCTCCTTTTACCATCGAACGCGATGATAAAAATATGTATTTTTGTTTTATAAAACTCGCGAAAATCACACAAATCATAAATATCTACTTTTTACGATTTCCAAAACGAGTATTGCGTGTTATGTATTTAATATATATCGTGTTATACGTTTAAAAAAAAAACCGGCATATGAAGAAAATTCCGACATTTTCTGTTGTGGTGTGATTATGCGAGATCGTATAATACGACTACCATGCGTTCGTATTAGCGATTTATATTATTGTGACCGAAGGATAAACGATTCAAAAAACGTTTTAATTAATACAATGACACTGTATTTCACTATTTGTAAGGAATGTGAAATTTTTTGCCAAAATTTAAAAAATAAATGAGGGAATAAAAACAGTGTATTGTCGGGCAAAGGATTTGTTCACCATCATCATAGGCAACTGTAAAAAAAGTGAATAACCGTTGCGCAACAGTATACACTCACACAAACACACACAAAACCGCAAACAGAAAATACATCCATTCTTCTCTTCTTTTTTATATAATATGTATATACCTATATGTGTATATTTTATTATATATCTGCGTGCACTGTGTATGTTTATTATTGGCCGATATCGGTCCCAGTAGACCATTAGACCGTATAGAGTGGATTTCTCCGTGTTGGAAAACTTGGGAGATTGGCGAATCGAAGCTTTTTAGATATCGGAATAAATAAGAAAAGGGGATAAAACACGAGTCCCTTTGTTCTGTAGTCCTCTTAGTCCTCTGCAGCTGACCCTTCACTTCGCCTGTCCCACTTCACTATCTCCTCACAGAACACAGTTGCTCGTCTCCCAAACAAAAGAGTAAAAATCTTTTGCTGAACGACGACAACAACATAGCGGATAGCGTTTATCACAAAAATGGAAGGACGTCAAAGTACATAGCTACTACCATTAAGTCCAGACTCTTTGCTATCCGGCTATGTATTTTTCTGTTATTGCTATAATACATATAATATTTTCTATTCAAGTCTTGTGCGCATTCCACGCGAGTATTTCAACTGTATTATATTTTGTCGTTATTTATTTTTCGAGGACACTAAATCTACAAGAGCTTATATTGTATACAAATATACAATAGTTTAATATACTCTTTCTATGCCTAACCCGTTCTAAGTACTATTTTATATTATACAAGGTGATTCACCAAGTATGTTCACCTACATTTTGTTGTTTTAATTATGATATCCCAAATCTATTATTGTCGAATAATTATCCTTCATATCTACATAAAGTTAAATAACACAAAAACAACAAAAACTATTCGTTAAAATTTTGAATTTGAAATTTTCAAAATGTTCGAAAAATGTTTTATTAAATTATTTGCAGTTAAAAAATAGGGTTCTGACTTTTGATTAAAAAAAAGAAGTTTGTATCTTCACGGGACACTTCTTAGTAAAAAATTTCAAGATTTTGAAAATAATGGTCTTTAAAATTATTTGAAAATACAAAAAAATATCTAAAAATAAGAAAAATAAATTTAATATACATTATAAAATGTATACCTATATTTTTTATACTTGAAGTTATAATAAGTATATTATCTTTAAACAGCTATTATCTAAATAATATCTCAGCCACTGATCACCTAACTATATGTATGCTTAATTTACAGATTGTAAATTGACAAAAAAAAAAATCTACTTTTATAAATATGTAACCCAAGTAGACAATACATTAAATATACAAATTTTGTACAATTTAATACGTATAGCTAATATAAAAGTATTAACTAATTAAATATATATTAATTTAAATAGAAATTAACTTAATTGTTTTTGTTTTTGGTTCAATGTAAAATATGTGATATTTGCGTATATAATCATGGCGTATTTTTATGTTTTTGATAAAGATAACATGTTTGAAATAAAAACTAAAAAACACAAGTTTAGTCACTTTTTGATAAAGGCATATTTTATTAACCTTATATTTAACGTTTATTTTTTAAAGATTTAGTTTTCATATTTAATGAAGTATTGGATTCACTACACGCTTTACACACTCCTTGTTTTATCGGGTTATTACTGCTTCGTATTCACATATTTATACGTTTTAAATGTTTTAAAAGATTCGTTATTTAAGTTAATATAAACCTATACGCGTCTTGAGATGGCTTATTACATTTTATCATAGTAAAACAAATTTATTTGTTCAAACACTTTAAGGTAAATAAATTAATAATTCATTTTAAATCTGTATTAGCTTATGATAACAATGAAGCGGAGTTTTAATGTTTGCCCTGTAAATAAATAGCTTATATGGAATAAACTATGCGGTGGAATTGTAAAGTGTGTACGTAGGTACTGTATGTACTTGTTGAAAAGATATATATATATACAATATATTATATATTATATATATTTTAGTGTTAAGCATTTTACTGAAAAATATTTTCATTAAATTTTGAATACTTATAAGTTATAAGGAATCAGCGAATTTTCAAAAGTTTCAACACTTTTTTTGAGAATTATTATACTTTATTTGTTTGAGAATAATTGTATAAAAATCTTATACTTTTAGCAATGTTAATATTTGTTGATATATTTTATCATATATCGTATGGTTTATATTATTAATATTATACATTGATATTGTATATAAACTAATTAATCAGTTATATAACTCGGCTTTGACCTGAAAAAGTGATCAAATATAAAATGTGGTGTTATATCTCAGAAGTGTTTCAGTTTACAGATAACGGTATAAATTTGCGTTAGTGTAACTGGCTTTGTGAACTAATTAGTCTAAGACAGACAATCCACTTGTATCAGATTGGATAAAGCATTCGTTAGTGGTTATGTTTTTGAATACGATTCAAGTTATTTTCTAAACTTCCATAATATTTCTAAATTCAAGTAGTTTTGAGTACGTAATCTACAAACATAAGGAAATTGATTTTTAAATATATAAATTTTAAACAATTCTCCTTTTTATATATTTTTTTATTTCTAATTGTCATTGGCTTAACAATGATGATAACTATTTTATTTTTAGTAACCAACGGTAATTTATTTAGAAATTGCGAATTGGTAATAATAATATATTAATATGTAATTGATATGAATATATAAAATGAGTATAATAATATAATATTTTGCTGTACGCATTAAATCAGTGTATGTAATTTCAGGTTTAACCATAATATGTAACTCGATACAATTAAGCCTACAAAGTAAATATACAACTCAGAAGAATTTATACAAACAAATTTTATGAAATCATGATGAATTTAAGATTGAATATAAAACTTTTATGTTTTATGGTTTACTTTGATAATATTACGGGTATTTTCAATTTCAAACAGTATTTATGAAATTGAAAACGTTATTATAAATTAAGTAAACATGATTTATCTCAAAACAGTTAGGTATAGTGATAGTAGAGCATGTAACAACAAACAGAATACTAAGTCCTGTCAGAAACATAATGACTTCCAATACCGTAATCGCTTTAAAGTTTAAACCAAAAATATATGGTTATGACGATTACATTTCAAATCCCCTTAAACGTTATTACTAGTTACGTATTTATAATATGGACATTGAATCAAAAAGTATTTAAAACTTTCAGCATCATATTTATTAATAAATGTAATATTTTTTTTTAATTGTGCTCTTCAAGTCAAGCCAAGACTCCAAGAGTAATGCTAATCACTAGTTGGATGTGAGGATATCATGTGAACGATTTGTTTATTTTAATATTGCTAGGTACTCTAAATAGTTCATCATGCTATAAAAATAATATTACTTAAACATGCATAAAATTATTCATCTGTTCATCTGCTTCAAGTGTAGTCACTAACGGACTATATCCTAATTGAAATTTTACGGTAGGATCCTAGTTTGTAATCGGATGATATAGTCGGACGATAGTGCGAAAAATGTTGGCAGCGGGTAATTACACTTATTTTGTACTGCGCTATGAATTGGACCGATAATTGTGCACGGCGTGGTCAACTGCTTATTCACTGTGTAACCATAGCACCACTCCAACCATAAATTCGAAAGTGAATGACATATTATCACGATAACATTCCTTCCTTAAAACGTACAGAAAAGAGAACGATGTTTAATTATCACTATTATACACATCATTGTATTACTATTACACAATTTTGAGGTAAATCGTCGTAATATTTACCGTAACGTTATTATTATACAGTAGGTATTTTAAGATTTTTGGGAAGGAAAAAATTATTTATATTAATGTTGTTAAAATTCAATTAGCTTTTAAAACCACTATATTTATAATGTTATTAGGTATTATAACAGAAGTATTTTTGAGGTTGTTTAATTTTTGTTTGGAAAAAAAAATATGGAGTAGAAATACATTTTTTATTGTTGTGCATTTTGCTACAAAACGAGCAGAAATATAACTAAGTGCCCTTAAGTGATTAATTACAAAGCGCTCGTTTTGTTTTATGCCGTTCTATAGCAACAACGTTACAAGTATCTATATAGTGAAGTACTTAAACGTGTTTTTATGATTCAACGGTTAGAACTCGCTGGTAATGAGGTTATAGACGTTATAGTATCTGAATTAATAATATTTTTTAAAACTTATAAAGCACTAAAGAAATATGTGTATTAAACTATTAAGATATAATAATTTTATGTCTTGTAATATTGATAATATTTGTAAGAAGGTAATCAGTGTATTCATTTTTAGCGATTATGTTTTATTACAATAAATATGGCGCATAAAAATTTATTATCACGAACAATGATTTGAAATTATTTAATAAACACATAATATATACATACCTATAGGCTATAGGCATCTGTAAACGAATGCAAATAAACAATTCTGTGTTAATATTTAATGAATATAGAATATGATTAGAGCCAGGTTAGACCAAGGGCGCAATCGCAATAGTACTTCAGTGGTGCCATTTTTTTTTGGGGGGGGGGGAGAGTAACTTGAGCATTTGCCCTAGTCTAAAATTTACATCAACCTTAAGTCGGCACATTATTATTTAATTTATTTACGCTCTTAAAACCACGTGGAAAAGACGTTGGGCGAGTATTGTCGATTTCGCCAATAACATGCCTACGCGCATTACAAATCGTCGTCATTCCATAACTTAATTGACCCTATTTATCTATTATATTATCTTAAAATTTATTCCGTTACTATAATGGAGATTTCATAATAATAATACACTGTATATTTAAATATAAGTACATTTAAGCTGTCCTAATCTAACATTTTATCAATCATTGGTAAACTATTATATTATACTATTAGATCCTGCATGGCGTTGCCCGTGACACTTTTAATGCCCATAGATTTACCCCTTCTCAAAAATCTTTAAATGTTAACTGCACAGATTTTCAACAGTTATAAGAATTGTTTTTGACCAAATACTAAATAAATGTAAACATTTAATGATAATTACTATTTTATTTGATATGACCAATGGCAACAGTATATAAATAAAATAATGATATTTTTTCATGATTCAACTATATTCAACATTGCCATTAGTGTAATAGGCTACTTTTTACTGCTCAATTTTTACCTTTCAACACGTATGTGTTGAATATAGTTGACTCACGAAAAGCTATCATTATTTTATTTATGTATTGTTGCCATTGGTTACAGAAAATAAAATAGTTATTATGTTTGAATATAATTTTATACCTGTATTTTATATTTGATCAAAATAATGATAGTTTTTTGTGAGTCAGCTGTGTTCAAAATTTACGTTTTTAAAAGTAAAAAGTAAGCAATATGAATAATCTATAAAAATATAGAATTTATTGTTGAAAATTGGATGAAAAGTGTGGATTTGCATAAGGATCATCCATTTTAAGTCTTTGATTTAATATATTTATTAATTATTGTTGATCCTGCTTGGCGTTGCCTGTGGCAAATTAAATAATGCCAGTGGGTTTACCTTGTCTTAAACTCCGTCATTTGTAATCTACATATATTTTTAATACATTAATTTGGATGGTTTTGACCAAATAATATAAAATTCCAGTCTAAAATCATATTGATTTAAGATAACTATTTTATTTTCTATAACTAATAGCAAACCTAGACAAATTAAAAGTATTTGTTTTTTGTGAACTAACAAATCCTTGGTGAGCTCATTTAATAAAAGTTAAAACATGGTAGGCAATATACCTAGCTGTAAATGCTAAGATTTACAACGCCTACAATTGGGAAAATGAAACACGTTTACTGAGTATGCACATATATAGTACTTAAAATTGCGCTACCACCAAAAATTCCGCAAAAATTTACACTATTATACGTATAATACATAAACACCCCAAAGCCAACTGTATTTATTGAGCTGTTATTAGCCGATATAAACAAATATTTATCGACGTCCGAGTAATAAAATATAGGCAAAGTACAATTCGCACAAATACCTAAATACACACACGAAAGTTCTCGGAATAGCATCGGCGTCGACAGTGGCGAGTCTCCTTAGGAGATAAGTACGCCTCGAGCAATGCTCTTATGGCGGAAGAAAGAGGATGGGCCGATTTGAGCACAGCTGCAATATACAATACACATATACACGGAATCGGAAGGTCGATCGAAGGAAACGGAAAGAGAACAAAAATAGAGAAAACTAGTAACTTTCCTTCCTGTACACGAACGACGCGAAACGTAATCTAGACGAAGCCCGAAGCTATACGCTTTAAATAAAGAAGAAAAACGGAGAAAGAAGTATAGAGAAACGACGCTAAGAAAGGATATTTATTATAAGTCCAAGTGCAATCCCGTCGTCGGTTTTCGGAAACGCTATAGGAATAAAATTGCCGACCGACAAATTTATATATTGGCATCTCGATAACGCTTTTCTCTCATTCATCATGGTTCAGTCGCACGATTCTCATATGGTATAGCAATATACACAATGATAATATGATTTGTATGTCCTAGGAACATATATAATATTTTGATCACCAAATTGCGTATCGTTAAATCGTTTAATTTGTGTATGCCTCAACACTATTACTAATAACGTTTTTATTACTTTTACTATACAAGGTGATTTTTTTATCGAAGAACACTCATTATTTCTGAAAGTATTCATGTTTTTGAAAATATTTTTTTAGATAGTTTCAATTTGTTAAAAAAACAACATTTTTATTAAAAAATTATATTTTCTGAATATTTTGATACATACAAATCGAATTTAGGGCCAGTAATTTATGAGTTATATTTATTTAAAGTTTAGACAAGCGGAGTAGTAGACAAACATTTTGCGGGGTAACCCCGTACCACTCCACTCCGCGCGTCTAAACTGTAAATACTTATAACTCATAAATTACTGGCCCTAAATTCGATTTTTATGTATCAAAATATTCAAAAAATTATACTGCTTTGGAATATGAAATTAAAACTATATGCTGTCATTTAAAAAAGTAAGAAACTTAAAAAAATATAAGGATTAAAAATATTTAAGAATATAATTTTTTAATAAAAATGTTGTTTTTTTAACAACTTGAAACTATGTAAAAAAATATTTTCAAAAACATGAATACTTTCAGAAATAATGAGTGTTTTTCGATAAAAAAATCACACTTATTAAAAAAAAATAAAACAATATTTCTATTTATTTCTGAGTACAGTCAACAAAATAGTTTCATTTGAATGTATAATTGTAAATGTATAATTTTGATCATTAGAAAATCAAAAAAAAATTCAATGAGAATAAAATATTTTATATAGCGAGCAATACGGCAGCAGTTTATTTTCGATATTTTTAGGTAACTGACTTAATCTGCGTGGCTAATTTACTGTCCTTGTTATGAATCATCTTAAAATCCAGAGTTGATTCTCCTAAAATATTATAAATTATAATGGATCATAATTTGTGTATAATTATAGTATTAAGTACCAACTACACTATGTTTTATGTAAAATAGATATATTATATAATATTGTAGGTATAAATTATAAATGATAGTCGGTATTCGGTAATAAAATAAATTGTTACAAATAAATGTTGAAAATAAATACATTTAAATCTGAATAAAAACTTTATATTATTATATAAAAATCAAATTTTAAACAACATTGTTCAGATATTTGATAGCACCATGGAATATTTCATATAATGATAATCATCTGAAAGTAGTCTGTAGTTAAAATATATACTATATAATACACTATGAACTCTATAAACGGCACTTATAAATATTTTCTCCGAGTTTTAACTATACTACACTACAATATCTTCATTCGAAGAATATTGGTTTTTTTAGTATTACGTTTTGCTCATTTACATCCTTTGTTCGAAAACGATTATTCTCACACAATAACATAAAAACAATCTTTAACCGTTTTTACACTGCAAGTGACATACCACTTCAAACATACATTGTTCTATGTATTGATTGAGTTTGAGAATATAATATTTTCTAATAGGTATTACTTTTTTTTTCTTTTCGTGTTAATGACTTTTTGTAATTTGTATGACCTACTCACAAGCCTCACATTTATACATTTTAAACCATAAAGCGTCAAAAGTCCAAAAGCTTTGATGTACCTACATTATTTTACGTTGTGTTAAATTATTGACTTAAGTGTGCTAAAGAAATATCTGAATAGTGTTTTTACTCTATTTAACTAACCAGTAATCACATATTATTGTAGATTCCTAAAAAAAGTCAAAGTTTTTTGACATTAAAAGGTATAGTCTTATTACTGTTTATTATGTAAAGAAAAATGATGACATTTACATTCAGGCGTTTAATTTAGTAATTATGTACTTATATTGTATATTAATTAATATCTATTATGAATTTTACTATAGCCAGATTGGTACAGATAAACACATGAGAATAGGTAGGTACATACATAATTGCATGTAAACATATTTTTTACAAACTATAATATTTACATATTTATAGCAACTTCAAATATTTAACAATATGATTAAAAGAAATCACGGATAAAAAAATATGAATTTCGTTATTATCTATCTAAACATACTGAATACCTATCTTACCTATTTTTTTTTATTAAATTAATAGAGATGCAATTTAGTAAATTTCGATTATTTCATTTTATATTTAAAGAGTTACTGTTCAAAATAACGTATAGTACGAACTACAAGTATGAGTGCCGTTATAAATTCTAGTGGCGAGTAATTATTATAATTTTATATATCATATGCAATTGTTTTCAGACGCCTTTTCACTTAATAAGAATATTGCACCTCTCGTTGTCTCGCTTGTTTGACCGATATGTTTGTAGTTGTAATAAAAAATTCATGAAATGTTGAGAGGTACCTACGTATCCTAATATATTATTATTATGGTATATACTATATATTTTGTATGACTGGCGGTAAGGTCGTCATGGTTATTTTATTTGTTTGAAATTTGCATTGTTCCGATGCTTTATTTATAAGTCATTGTCGTCGTTGTTATTTATTATTGTGTGTAGATACACGATATCATATTGTGTATGGATACGAAAAATGGACGGGACATTGTGTATTACAGGGTTGTCAGACCTGCGATTCATATAAAAAAGGATTTTGAAGTACGATACTCAGACCATGGTGTTTATTTGACTGAAGGGAGAAAAATAATGACTCAAAGGAAGTCCGGCAGTAATTGGAGACCTTATAATAATGTCCTGCACCGTATTCGCATATTTTACTTTCTATATTATACTATTCAATTTCATTTAACATCATTGTAAGTAATCTGTTTAAAAAATGGATCACTGTTGAAATGTCGAATAGGACATACGATTTTGACGTGGAAGGTACACATGGAATTTGATTAACTGTCGTTGTTCTGAACGCGGATAGTTGCTCCGCTGGTTAAATAAATTATATTCCTGAGTTGAATCGCGATCATTTATGAAAAATATTTTTTTATATATATACCTACGCTTAATAAACGGGTAAAAATCATGTATAACAAATATTATCCATTATACTTGAAGATTATTTGTTTCGTCTGATTTTATATAAAGCATACTAGAAAATACATTATATTATAACTTAAAATTATTATATTTTGTTTTCGCTTTTATAAGGAATAATATCATGTGATTAAAAAAACTACCTTCTTGAGTACCTGCTATATTTTAATTGTATTATTATAAGCGCGTATACATTTTATAAATTAAGAATACTAGAATATAGCTTAGAATAAAAAATTATTCCTATTAATCTGTTAAAGCTATACTTGAAAATATTACGAGTTTTTGAAGCAAATTTTTTAATTAAATAAATTTAAAATAATCTAAAATATTTTAAGGACTTAACTTATAATCAATAACTATATAATATGAGGAAATGATAAATTACATTCGAATCGTTTGCTGTATAATAAATTATATAGATCTGTTAGGAGGATAAAAAAGAACATAAACTACAACACAGAAACAGCAATAGCAACAATGCATTATAAATTACAAAGTCACGAAAACAGGAAAATTGAATTCACAAAAGGAGTAATATACAAGGTATTAAAAAAAAAAGACAGAACTCACGTACGTGAACTCTTCAACTATAAGATAATGAAGTGGTTAGTGGATAATTATTTGATAAATTATAATTAACAAATGTATTTCCCATTAATTATCTAATAAAAATAATTTAAAAATAATAGTGACTAAAATAATAAATAAGTTAAATTTGTAAAATTTTTAATATAATTATTATTAGTGTGCAATGTGCAAATAAATACTATATATGTTTTTTAATTTAATACGAATAAATACGATATTACAATTGTTGTAAAAATGTAAAGTTGTATGTTTATACATAATATTTTTATTATATTATATTTTTATAAAAGCGTGTATCATATAAATACAAAATAATTAACCAATTAAAACAAATACAATATTTGATAGTTTACAATTTAAAAACTTCCGAGAAAGTTTAATTACAGACCACCAAATACGATGTATGAGTGATGTGGTATAAACATCGTATCGAAAAATAAATCGTCGGACATTAGGAAACAGCGTATTCTGAGGCACAAGCTACAAAAGCGACTAAACCTGAACCACGAAATCGATCTGAAGAAAAAAATGTCTTGAGGTAATGGAAAGTGATATGGATAGATGTGATGTGATTAGAAAGGTATACGACCGAAGGGAAATAAAATGGCACAAGGGGTAAAAAGAAGGATTTGTCGTGAAGAAACATGATGAGTAATAGTAATAATAATAATACGCACAGAGACAAGTGTTCTAAATATATTCTATGCTGGTATTTACATATTTTGGTTCATAAGAATATATTAACTGTGTACTTATATAGTGTCAACCTAAACGTCTATAATATTAAAAAAAAGTGTAAAATTAAATTTAATATTTAAAATGATTATGTAAACTATAGCTACGCCTATATGATAAACTATTAAAATTTGTATTTAATTAAGTTAAATAAACTATTATAATGCACAATTCGTGGATTAAAAGGTGATAAGTGGTATCATTTTATCTATACGCAATACTATGTAATTTGAAAATAGTGAGATTTTGCATCTCAAACCGCGATTGAACAGTGAAAACAAACAACGTTTAGTCAGAAATGTTTTACTTGAAAGAATTGTTTTAAAATATTTCTAAAATCCTGACAGACTTGTGTAGATATAAATAATAATAAAGTTTACTATAATGTTGTAGTTATTAGCACAGTATATATATTATATATATTTTATGGCTTTTTTAATGATTTTTAAGTTCAAATTAGATAAAAAAAAAAATATTTCAAATAACGTTAATACTTTAAAAAAAACCGGGCAAGTGCGAGTTGGACTCGCGCACCGAGGGTTCCGTACAAACCTGTAGGTATATAAGTAAAAGTTTTTTTTATTTTTATTGCAAAATGACGGACGGACGATATGCGGCTTAAATTGTTATTATTTCTTTCGATTTCGTTGACATAAAAGTTTGATTTTGTTACAGTTTAAAGGTATTATAGACTTAAGTATTTAATATGAATTTTAATTTAATACCTCAACGCGTTCATGAGATAAGGAGTAGTAACTTTGAAATTTTCAAAATTGTCAAAAATATTTTTCAAAAATATTTTTTTTTTATATGATGAAACTAAAAATTTACGGTTTTCGTAATTTTTCCTATATCTGTACTATATGACGTGACTTCGTACGAAATTTCAAGATTCTAAGTTCACGGGAAGTACCCTGTAGGTTTTGATTCCCGTGCGAGTTTCGAAAATTTGCGGAAATTTGCGGCCTAAATGGCTGTATCTTTTGATTGCGTTGGCTTAGAAGGTTGATTTTTCTACAGCTTCCAGGGACAGTAGACCTGAGTATCATATACAAATTTCAGTTTGATACCTCCACGCGTTCCTGAGAAAAACGCTCTTGACAGACGGACGGACGGACGGACGGACGGACGGACAACAAAGTGATGTTATAAGGGTTCCGTTTTTTTCTTTTGAAGTACGGAACCCTAAAAAATGAGTTAAATACTTATAAACAAAATGATACTGAAATGGTATTGAAACATGGTATATAAATTGTGCCTATAATTATAATAATCAATAGAATTTAAACCATATTTAAACTTTATTATTTTAAAATATAATTCTAATTATGTCAATATAATAAAAATTAGCAGAATAATTATTAAAAAGTAATTTTTATATAACAACTTACTCCGTTTTAAAAATTTGATTCAGTTATCAATTTATCACTTAGTTCCAGCAAATAATTTACAAAAATTAAAATACCTATATAATAATAAACAATCGCTGTGTAGAAATGTACAAATAAATGTAATAGATTTTTAATAAAAGAAGAATAGTTTTTTTCTCGAACATTTATTTTGATTAAAAAAAAATTATCTCCTCCCTGGTGCACACTTTGAAGAAAAGTTATTTTTTTAAATACACGTCAGTCATACCGGCCATTTAGTTTTTCAAAACGTTATTTTTATTTCTTTTTTAATCAAATATTTTTCACGAAATAGCTAATAACACTGTATTCTGCTATAAGGTGAAGAGTTTAATAAGTTTTATATAATACAATATATTATTATGAAGTATCGAATTTGTTCTTAGGGTCGATTGTCAAGGTTAGTGTCAACGGTGTGTACATTATCGAGTATGATGCATTATGGCCCATGTATATTATAGTAGAATACAGAATATGCTTACATGGTTAATGTTATGGCTGATTTTTTTTCTTATCGTGAGCCAGCGTATTTACAGTTAAGTTAAATGTAGTGGATAACCTGTGAAATATTGATGAATGTACTGTATACCGATCCAGCATTATATCAGCTGTACAGGTCGATTATTTTAGTATACAAACCTAAAATCATGGAATATCTGAAAATATAATAGATTTTCCATAATATATACTATTTTCTTAATTATTATTTATTATAATTAAATTAGGTATTCAATTTTGTATTAATACTACATGATGTTGATTAAATAAAATACATTTTATTTCTCGTATACAGTATTAGCAAGTACAAACATTTTTTTTTTGTATAATAAAAATATTTTTGAATTTCTTAATATATTTTGTGGTGAGAATGTGAGATAATGAGTTTGAAAAAATGAAAAATGTAACACACTAATATTTTCGAAAATTATTTAATTTTTTTAAATTAATTTTTAAAATGTAGAATTATAAGTGCGTTTTATTCTTCTTTTAGCAGATTTCTAAAGAATTTTTTATCCTTGCAAAATGAAAATATAATAAAATATGCATGCGTTTTATTGTACATTGCATTACTTATATACCAAAATTAAATTATCCTAACAATAAAAGAAAACCACTCGAACTGTACGTAGAATTGTTTACGCGCCGAATGTGATAGCTACACTAAACATACGTATATGTATATATTTTACATGCATAAGAATTTTACGGAGTAACATAATAATCAAAGCTTTACTTGTATAATACGTATTATAACATTTAACATTTTATATAAATTGATAATAAATTTTATAAAATTTAATAACTTTTATATAAATTGTAATAATAATAATAATAATAATAATGACGAGGATGATTGGTGGATGGTGGATGGTCTATTAAAATTGTTTTATAAACATCATTAGCTTGCGTAATGTTAATTAGGTAACTTTAACTTGGCGATTGTGTGATTCGTATTCCGTAACCTTCCAATCGATTGTTTGACTTTTAGTTTCATTACATTAACTGTTAAAACGGCTTATAATGGTTTCACAGATAATTTCGAGCAAAACTTTTTGTCCTGATTAATTGACGCAGGTGTCAAATAATGACAAACGTAAAATAAGTATAATACGTATAATCAAATAGATTTGACAAATAAAATTATAAAACCTAATTTCGTTTTAATTTACTTGTCATTAAACAGGAATACAATGTGATTGGAAATATCAAAGTAGAAGACATAAATATTATTATGGCAATTAAATAATGGAAAACAGTAAATATATTTCTATGTAACAGAAAACTGTAGGCAACGTTTTTAGCGAGATTCGACGTCTATTATAACATCAAATGCGTAAACATGAACACATTGGCAACGATAATCATTCAAATAACAATAAAAAACGGGATAGGTATGTGTATATAATAATATATTATATAAATAGTATTGATGATTAAAAAGTTGATTTTTCATCACATCCAGAAACGATGTTTCATACAAGAACTAACATAAAAAAGGTGTGACGATGACTTCTGATCGCGACATCAAGTATACAATAGAAATTTGGACTGCGTTATGTAAAAAATATTTTTGATTGGCATATTATAATACATGAAAATATAAATGCAAAATAAGATCAGCTGACTTCTGAGTTACTGCAGTTTAAAACCTCATACGAACTTTGACAAATGACACGTGATTTTATCTACTGTCTTTTATGAAAGTTTGGTATTAACATATAATAATCGGTATAAGAATAAAGTTTGTTAATATAAAATGTTATCAATTTTGTTGATCCATGTCAAAAAAGTTTGTAAATATACCGTGGTCTGGCAGAAAATCTCAAGAAATTCGATAACTTTAGGACCGCTACGGATTGTTGGTAAAGAATAAATTATAAAACAAAAAAATCAATAAACATGATATTTTTATTATTGTCCCGATCATTATTCGAGTATTATATTATATAGGTAATAATATTTAACCGGTGAAAAATAATGATGAGACATACTTGTAAATGATGAATATCAAGTGCAAAAAAATACAATTTAGTTTAAATATCATTATTATTATTATACGTTTGTTTATTATAATATGGTGCGCTTAATCTTTTCTATTTTTGAACAAACTATAACAATAATAATATGTTATACCAGCCAATGGGGCTTCCTTGTAAACGTTTAATAATAAACTATAAAATATATTGTATTATGCAGCGGATTTCCTTTTTGTTTTTCAGCAAATAAGTCTTCCTCCCTAACTTTCCACTCTCTCACAAATCTCGTATAATATGTGTTTATTTTGTTCGGCAAACAAATGATACGTGAAATTTTATTGAAGATATAAAATTTAATATTTAAAAAACCATTATTGAAAGCCATTCTCGAATCTCAGTAAATTGAAAACACAATTACCGTTTATGAATAAAATTATGATCAATAAAGTGTAAAATAATCACAATTATAAAGAATTTTATGATTGTGAAAATAACACATATTTCTTCCATATCTTATAAGAAGTGAGAAAACAATATTATTATAATTTTTATCTTATACAAAAATACTGTTATTTTAGATTCTGAACGAAGTGATGAATGTATTGCATTTACTATGATGTGTGTTTTTTTTTTTTTTTTTTTTTTTTGTGTCTGTCGACAACATTTGGAGCAGTAATAATGCTCCGATTTTTGACTTCAGCCCCTCTTTGAATAGGGAATTGAATCTAGTTGGTACTTTAGGGGGGTCAAAATTAAAATTTTCTAATAGTTTTCAAAAAAATCGAGAAAAACAAAAAAAAAATGACAGAAAAATGGAAATTTTACGGAAAAACCACTTTTCGACAAAATCGATTTTTTGATTTTTCTGTAACTCAAAAACGAATTATTGTAAATACTTGAAATTTTCACCAAATGTTTATAATATGGTTATCTCTTTACAGTTAAATTTTCAAAATATTTTGACCATTTTTAAGCTACTAATAGACAATTGAAATTTTTGACTTTTCTAAGTTTTTTTTTCTTCAAATGCCGATAAAAATTTTTTGGGTGGCCAGAAAATCTTGAAAATTTAATACAAGGTTTCTTATAAGTTGTTCTTAAAGTGATAAAAAAAAATCCGAAATCGTTAGTCACAATTTTATTTTATAAGTGTTTAAAGTTCGAATTTATACGAAATATGTCAAAATTTAAATTAAATTTCATACGCTCATAATGCGAATGTTGGCCATAGTAACCATAGTAACATAATATAAAAACTATACTATTTGTTTCAAAATAGAATATTTGACAATATTTAAATATAATATATCCTAAACTGACAAATCATCTTCGTTCAGAATCGTTTTTCGTATACAATGATACCTATCATTGCATTCAAATTTAACCTACCATAGTCTGAGGTCCACCCCACCCCCTAATATACAGCAGAGCGATACCTACTTACCCGCTTTTTTTTATTAATTTGTATGTTTTTATTTTATTTTATTTTACCATACTTACGGGCGTTATTCTAAAATAAAATAAGTTTAATTTGTTTTACTAAAATGAAAATTATTATTTTACGAAATCGTATTTATGTTTGAACTATTATTACGAGTATATACTACATCATTTTGTTATTTAAATGTATTTGCAACGTTCTAAACGCCTCAGTCATAATTTAGAAACTATATATTGATATTTCATTTTTTTTTCGAAGCATAGACACAAATTCAATCGATAACAAATTAAATGATAAGAAAACTATATTTCATTTTCAATTGCATGACCACAAGCGTAACAAGCATTTATGTTAAAGGGGAGGGCTGTAATCTTGATATTTTTGTATAGAAAAATAAGATATGGGGATAGAGTCACCCTCGCATAGTCATAAGGCTATTTTTAAGCAAATATTATATAAAAACATAACAAGATAAATTTTAACATATTTTCAAAGTTTTTAATTTTACCTATTTATGTAAAATATAAATAGATAATTAGTACTTCATAAAATTACTTAGTTTTATCTAAATTATATACTTGTATTAATTATTATAAGACATATTTATGATACATATTTAAAGATAAGTAACTGTTGGAGTTCGTTATCTTTCAATGAATGTTATCCTACAAAGGTCGGACTGGCCTATGGTATAAACGAGCATTTGCACGGTAGGTCTCCAAACGTGTGGGCCCTCACAGCTTTTTCACATTTCAAGTAAAAAAAATTGAGCCAGCCGACCCTGTATCTTACTCCAGCGTCTAGTGTCGTACAGTAGTCTACCAAATAAAATTAATTGATATATTATTTAGTATTTATTGTTTTCATATTACAACATATTTAAATCGGGATTTAATACTGAATCAATAAGTACATATTTTTCATAAAGTTTTCTGGATTTGTTGTTTTTAGAAAATATAAAATTGACCTTTTTTAAGTGCCATTTGAGTTATATTTCTGTAAGGAGGGGTTTACATAGATGATGAGACACTCGGAGCACTCATATTAAAAATGAGTACTTACAAAACTAAAACAATAAAAAAAAAAAACCTCATTGTAAATCAATGAATTTCACGTTCCGCTACGCTAACTACTATAAGAATATAAAAAAAAATATTATTTGCAAGTTTTATATTTTTTTTTCTTGAAAAATTTTAAAAAACTTTTCAAACAACTTTGCCCTGAACCGTTGTCTGTTATTATTATAATTCAATTATAATTGCTTTCGGATATTATGTTCTAACACACCCGCGCCAAAACTGCAGGTGGTCCACCCAAAATAGTGGCGCGTACCCAAGTTAATGTCAAAAATATATATTTTTTATTATTAGTGGTAGTAATACGACTGCTGTACTCATAATATATTAATATATTATAAGTGCATACGTATATACAAATATAAATTACAAGATATGTTATGATTAAACAATCAAGTTTGGTCATTAATTTTTAAATATAAAAATTTAAACAATAATTTTTTTTGGACATATTAATTACGTAATAAATTAAAAACTGTACGAGGTATCATCGCAATTAAACATAACGGCTTATGATCAGCTGAACGTCTTTTAAATATGCTGGAAAAAAACCGAAAAAAACCAGTGAACTAATTTAATACTCGTAAATCTGTGATATTCGCAATAAAAAACTTACATAATATATTAATAATATTTACACACAGTATGCAGCGTGATTCATTAATTCAGAGTGGTATAATATCTTAAAATATATAAGGAATTACAATTTCTTCTTACATTAATTTCAGAACAAATACTGATGATTATAGACAGATTTAAAAGCTTTGAAAAAACTTTTTGAAGATTTTTTATGATTGAACGGTTCACCGATTTGCTGGGCGAGGGGAGGGGACTACAGACTTCAGTAGCAGTTTCGGTTGGTATTATTTATACTCTCCCCCAAACTTATTTACGTCGCTGCTGGTTCATGACAAAAGAATCACGCTGTATAAAGTTAGTTATTATGCGTAATCTCAAATAAGAGGTGATCGATATAGTAATAATATTAAGAAAAAAATAACAGTTGGTCGAAATTAATAAGGTACAAGTGATGCGCGTGCAAGAGTAAGCATAATCCAATAATACCTCATCATACTACAGAGCTAGGATTCGTGGCGCTTAATTATTATTATTATTATATATTTTCTAATCGGATTTACGGACATGCTCGTAAATCGTAACTACCGCGGTGTAATTCTATTATACGGACGATTACGTACGGCGGCAACTCTCGACTCGATTGGACAGTAATATTTTAAGTATTTACGTCTACAACTGTACAGCCGGATAGTTTAAAATACTTCATAATATTACAGACTACACGTATTGTCTATAAATATATAATATTATTGTTGTATTCGCTCGCGTTTCGTTTTTGAGTCTTTCACCGTGTAATGCGTGTATGCTGTTTGCAAATACAAATTGTGAATATACTCGCAATCCACTGCAGGTGGATACATTACCAGCTAAGGATATTTACTTAATATTATTTAGGTAGCTGGTTCGAGAGTTCAAATTAGCCCCTTCCCTTCACTCATCGTCTAAATTTCATTGCGTAGATTGGCAATTAGATTTTTATGATGTTTATTTAGGTACTTGGTCAGCGTTTGGGAATGATAACATTTTTCAATTGATTTAAAACATTTTCTGAAGTTTAGAATCTACACAATATTTGTTAAATATAATAATAGTTTACACAACCATGCAATTATTTTTTTTTCAAATCATTTGTTATTCAGATAACAATTTTTAGATACCTATTTATACAACTATTTATATTAACTAAAAAAACCCTAAATGATATTTACCGTTGAATGTAAATATATATTTTTTATGCAGAATTTTACTTAATGGGAATTTCTTGTTATGTGATCTTTTATGCACAGTATACATAATATAATAGGCATTAACATTCTAGATGTGCGATTACCACCGCATTAGCTGCCATCTATACACTCATCGTAGCTATAGGTAGGGCAAATAGGGACATGATATACTTTATAAAAGCTGTACTGACATCGGTTTGATCGCATCACAACATATATATCATTCGATGATAAATTATATATATGAGAACAGTATACAGTATGGCGATTCATCAAGTATACTACTCAACTCATCCTTATTTTTCCATTTAATAATGAATTTACTAAAAAAACTGATTTTTCTTTTTCTTAATGGTCACATTTTCAAATTATTGAGATTTTTCATACTGTGGTGATATAAATTTTTGTTTTTTAAATGAGAACCCCCATTGTTTACTGTAAATTATATTTAGTGAATATTTTTTTAATAACATCGGTAAATCTAATTCAAAATTCTACCCAGGATTAGGTCAGTCAGTTATTTAAATGTTTATAATAAGGATCAGTGGCGGTCAATCAGGGTGGGGGACATGGTTGATTTTTTAATATATACTAATTAATAATTAAAATATAATTTATGGTTATATGGACTTATGCCTAATATCAAATTTTTAAATTAAGGTAAATTAGTACTTTATTTATAACAAGTGAGGAGTGTGTTGTTATTAAATATTTACGAGCATCGAGTGGAGTAATTCTAGTATATTTTGTATAAGCAACTAAATATTAATAATTATAACAGCCTTGTTCGAAAAATAAGTCTATAATCTAGATAATAATATGTATACGCTCTTTTAGGCGTTATTTTGAGAAAAAAAATAAAACAAAATTTAATACATTAACATTTTAATACAATAATATACATAAATTTAATTGTTATAAATATTAAAGAAAAAAGTCATGGGGAATCTATCCCTCTCATTACCCCCCCTTCCCCCCGTTTGACCACCACTGGAAGGATTATAATCTTTAAAAATGGTCATACAAAAAATATAAAATAAATCTAATACCGGGCAAGTATATATTGTTATTATTGAACGATTTTTATTAATTATAATTATAAATATTGATAATAATATAATAATATTGATTGTTAATACTAAATACTATAATAACTTAAATATTACCAGTTTGGATTTTGATTTTGTTACATTAAAATGTTTAGAAAATCCATTTGTATAATAATTAAAAATATGAAAAGTAGAAATTTGTGTTTTCACAGGACACTTTTTAAGTAGTAAAATCTCAATAATTTTGAAAATATGGTCTTTAAGTATATTTAAAAATGTCACTAATTAGATAACTGTATTATAAAATAAAATAAATTGTTTAATCATCCCGAATAGGTAATTAATATCATTATAATATATGTATTATACGAAACTAAGAAAAAACCAGGTTGAAATTAAAATCTGTTGAGCCCGTAAAAACCGGAAGTGTGGTGTAAACTATGTGATCCATATATGCCCGTGTACAAGGTGACGGCGGTGGTGGTCGAGGCGTTTGGGATTTCGAAAACAATGTTACCATAGCCTTAACAGAATATAGGTAGGTATTGAACGTACATACCTGCAATACGAGATAGACACGCGCTCCGTGCAAGACAACACAAAAAAGAATAAAATAATGTAAAAATATAAAATATGATGCACGACGGCGGTGACGGACGGACTGGAAGTTCGCATATACAACACCTCTATATTATGTTATATGAATATGCGCTCAAGCGGATATATCATTATTACCTACCATCATATTATGGCCGTATTGCCGTACGCACGCATGTGTGTTCGTGCAGATAATTTTCATCCCTTATACCTACAACACGTACATATATAATATATATAATTTAATATAAGTCATACATACACTTATAATACATAACGTCTATATCCGCGAAACCGTGTGTATAAAATAATATCCTCTCGGCCGCCCCACTGCACTCCTGATGATGCCGCAGGAGCAGCGTCGTTATTATTATTATTCCTATTACTCTGGGAGAAAACTGGGCGTTTTAATAATAATAACAACACATTTATATTTTCGTCCGAGAAGAGTATACGTCTTATATGCGCATTATGCCGCCTCTTCTTTGACAAGCTCTCGCTGGAAAGGATTACGCGTGTCAGTCTGGAGCGCCCGAGGATTTTTGTTGCCGGTTTAGTTTTTATTTTTTTTTTCGCTCGACGCTCGGCGCACCAGCCGTCATTATTAATGCCGTTCGTCCGGAACTTTTAGTTAGATTTTAGTTAATCGCTTTAATCCGCTTCAGGCTCATAAAGTTATACATAATATAATAATAAAAAAACACTTTGCTTAATAAAAGTTGTTCTGCCCCCGCGCGTTTTATCTCATAAAATATAACACAAGACACCCGCGCTAGTTATCCATTTAATATATATAGATAATAATATATTCAGAAGGCATCGTTTAAATAAAGTGAGCGACTACCATCGGTTTTTGATCTCCCGCATTATTTTTCCCGTGATTTTATTACTAACTATATTGGCGTATATTGTATTCTTATAGACAGTTATTACAATATAATATAGTTATACAATTATATGATCATCGATAAATTAAAACTGATGAGAGGTACATTTCCCTGGCACCCCCACCGGAAATCGGCTATAAGTCGGGAACGGTGATGGAACAAAAGACGAAATTTTCGGAACAAACAAGAACAATCGAAAGCCCCGGGTTTGGTTCCAAAATTCAAAGGTGGGGGTGCCAGGGAAATGTACTTAAAACAGAGACACGTTTCACAACCTATTATACGTTTTATAAAGAACGATATTTCCCGTAGATTTCATCTGGATGGTTTTTAATATTTTCATTTTATACCAAGATAAATGTGTATTAATGTAAAACTAATAAGTATAAAAATATCTATCATTAATAACTTATTAAAAAACAAAGATATAGGTCTTTGCCTAAACTGAACGACAGTAGGTATTCAGTAAACTTAAAATATTATATGATACCTTTTTAACTTTATTGTGCGGCTCTTTTATGTAATTAAATAGAAAAAGAAAATCAACGTCTCAAAAACCTATTATATTATTATATATTTTAACTAAAATTAAACAATATCAATTACTAGGTACGCGTGTGTTTACTGATTAATAAAACTATTTAAATTCTTAGTTTTCCGTTTGAATGTTCATATGCGATATTGTAAATGTATACAATAAATCTCGAAGTAAAACACCGTGACTCACCATTTAGCAACTTTTAAAAAGGATTATCTGTTTAATTTCGATTGATATATTGGAAATTACTCAGACAAGAAACGCTAATCGATACGCATTATCAAACTTTTAAGTCTAAGACGTAATAAATAATTCATATAAAACACGTTCTCACGAAAACACATTCAGTGGAATATGTGTTATGTAATTTTCAATAAGTGTATTAAATTTATGTGATACTCTTAACATCATGTTTTCACTTGTGTAGCGTATATATTTTGAAAATTCGATGTATAAATTATACGAATGCGAGTTTTTTTAGAATGAGAAGAATTATTGTCAATAAACTTTGATTATAAGCGGTAATAGTTATTTTGATTTTAATAACGAAACAAATGTATCATTCTATGTGAAAAAAATAAATATTCAATACTAACAAAAAATAAAATGTTGATAGGTTAATTAAATTAATAATATACAAAAATGTTATTAATCTTGATGAACTTGACGAAAGAGACTAGTAATACGGAAAATCAAATAATACTATAGACACAAAATGTTTTCAATGAAACTATCAAAATAAAATTTTATAGGCTTACAAAAAATTGACAATTATAACTTAATATATTTAAAATATTCAAATGTATGCTTAGTAGAAAAAAGTATAATATGTGCGTTAAGTTGTGCCAAACGATAAATTAACAAAATAAAAAATAAAATAAAATAAAAAAACGTGAACAAAATTATTATGATATCTAGATATTTATAGATAACATGATGCAAAAAACTTATAGAGCATAAGAAAACTAGAATATAAATAATTATGATAATAATGACAACCTGTTTGTTGAATAGTAATATGATGTCCAGTTTTATTCGTAGATACGAATTCGATTCGTGAAACGATTTTTTAGATAAAAAAAATAGTTACAAGTTAATTTAATTCGGGGTTTATTTATTAGCAGCGATTGGAGTATATTACTATAAATAAATACATATTTTAGAAACTTGTATGAAGGTACATTTTGCCATTCACGAAAGCTTCCAATAATACATTTTAGTATAATATCTGAATATCTGAAATTTAAACTTATATATATATATATATATATATTTATTTATATATGTACGAGTCTATTATACAAATTATACAAATAATATATCAAACTGAAAAATAAATCATCTTTACGGTATATATTATAGAATATTTAGACTAGGTACAATCGTTGAATTTATGATATGAGTATGGGTATGGACTTAAAGTAAAACCATTAATATAGAACTAACCATCGTGGTATAATCACCAAACGACATTTATCAGAGTAAAATAAATATATTAAAAAATACAATTTAAAAATCTATATTGTTTTATTTGTCGTATCTCAACTAAAAAAAAAAATCTCGACATTAAATAATAAAAGTACCTAATAATATATATTAATGCATAAATTATATAAATCATTGTTATGTCGAACTTGCTTTGCTCACTTAAGCTTAGAGTATCTATATTATATGTGTCGTATCGTCGTGAATTCGTGATATAAAATATTTATAGGGAATGTTATATTATACATTTTGAAAGTATTGTTAAATGATCACATTCGGTTGTCACTTATCGGTTGTTTTTCCTTATACTTAGTGGAAATCGAAAAATTACCTATTCAGAGTATCATCTAAACTCAATTTCCGACATTTAAAGACGCTGCCTACATGAAACTTTTTGATTACTTTTTCACCTAAAAACACGTTTACAGAATAAGAAAATAAAAATAGGTATAAAAATACCAATATATGTTTCGATATACCCGGAAATCGGAATCTAAAACGTAAATATTTCAGTGATCAGTAAAATGTCATAATATTACTATGCAATACAATATTGATACGTTTTAATTTAAATATAAATATCTTACATTTTATTTTCGTTTAGTCGTGGTTGCAATAAGGTAACTATTATCATTTTATTCTTGTGAGTATGAACTAAAATTTAAAAAAAAATTACGAAATAATTAAAATATTTGCTATAATACATACAACGAATTAAAAGCTCGTTTTAAAATAGATGCGCATAGTTTTAAAAAGTCAGTCGTTCTCTCAGTTTTAAAATGTCGACTGAATGTATTACTATATATACGATTATACAGTTCTGAACGATACCACGTTGTAACTTCAAGCTGACGGCGGGGATTAATTTTACTAAATTATTTTTTAATTAAAAGTGTATGTTTTCAGTGGGTCGGATAATAATTATGTACAATTATTATAATTTATTTTTATATACGAATAAATAATAGACGCAGTGATACGTGCATAAAACCACATCAGTATGGTAGGATACTTGTCAACGAACTGCTGTACAGTGTACATCAAGGTCTTTTAAGATTTGAAGAATTCCAAATATCTCGATTATTTAACATTATTTTGCAACAAGTAAATTTTATTATATATTTATATAATGTGTACAATTTTCATTTTATTATTTTTTTTTATTCTGTATTTAATAATTCATAAATGACTAAAGTTAATAAAAACGCTAAGAATTAGATTTCTGTAGGTACTCTTGCATTGAAATTATTGTTTTGAAGAAGTAAAATGGATTTTAGTAGAAAATATTAATTAAATACGTATTTTAAAATATAATGAATTGGCTCTTGAGTTTTAAAATTGCTTACTTTTTAAATACGTATTAGAACGATATTCAGTTTGATAAATATTTTTGACGAGTCAAGAGTATTTTATTATTATTCAATTTCATTATTTCATAAGTTATTAACTAAAAATCTAGAAAAAATAAAATCATTTTCATTTTATGTTATACACTTATACAGGTAATAATAATATTTGTTCACTATTTATATTGATGAAATTAATCTTTTGACCAGTCTTACAACTGTCGCCGTATAGCAATCAGTAATATTAAGCAATGGTTTATTATAACTATACTAAACTATGTATTATACAATAAACCTGGATGAATTATTGTTCTTCAATTAAAATAAGTACCTATTATACAACTATCTTATGCCAAGTTTAATTATAATACCATATTATTGGTAATATTTTATTCAAATTTTAATCAGTATAAATATTTTTGTTGACTCGATCATAAGCAGGCTTAATAAACTTATTTGAAGGATACGAATAATAATCTAAGACCGTAATGGGAATATTTAAATTAAATACATAAACGTTCCATTAAACGACTTCAATTAAATTATTAATTTATAAATTGTATGAACAATTTTATAATAAATTTATTATAAGTGCCCACTTTTATAATAACATTAATAGCTAATAAGTACAGCGCGAGTATTGCGACTTTAAGTTTTTTGGGATGCTCATTTTATATTTGGAAGGGCTAAATTTCTCAAGCTCTACTAATGGACTCGAGTAGTTTCTTTTACATGTCTATAATACAATATCAATTCAATATTGTTAAAATTCGTGTGCGTCAAATAAATAATACCAATGTCCAATTTTTAATTTTTTAATTTTTTTCTTAATACGGTTTTATCTGTATGTGTCAATATTATAATATTATTAAATCAGAGAAGAAATATTGATGAAAGTCTACACAATATGAAGGAATTTAATAAATACTTAACATTATATTATGATAAATTATAATAAATTCTGTCAGTATATAAAATATAATAGTTAATAATATATGATATTATTATATGAGTAGATTAATTTTTTTTTATATAATTGCGATCAATGTATTAATATCATAATATGATTAAATAATTTTAATAAATTAGGGTTGAAAAAAAAATATTAATGGTTGATTTGTTGAAGATTTTAGATAAAACGAATCTGATATCATTAGTATATCACACGATCATAATATAGTTGTGAGATCATAGTGTCGGTTTGAATGATTAAATTAATTTGTTCAAGTTATGATACTATCATTTATAAAATAATATAATATACTGGAAAACTGAAAATTACAAAATTTTCAGCTAGAATAATTAATAAATTAAATATTAAGTAACATAAAAAATGTCTAAGCAATAATTATTATCATTGCTTAATTTACATCATAATACAAGTAAGAATACTGAGTGATTCATTAATTGAAAAATATTCATTATTTAAAAATCTATTAACGTTTTTGTACATTTTCAGTAAGTATAATTTTTATAACATTTAAAAAAAATATATTTGCACTTATCATTATAATTTTGTTTTTTACTTTTTTGAATGATAACATAAATAAACTTTTTATTTTATATTCTGAACCAGAATATTTTTCACTTTTTCAGTATATTTCAATACATAAAAATTGAAATTATGAGTTATGAGTATTTAATATTTGGGTGGAACAGAGTAGAAAGGTATACAAGAAAACCCCTCAAAATTAATTTCAATTGTTATGTATTAAGATATTCTAAAAATATTAAGTGTATCTGCTTCAGAATAAGATATTTTAAATATATGTTATCATTCAGAAATATTAAAATAAAAACATTTTTTTTTTAAGAAATGTATTATTTTGACTGGAAATTAAGTAAAAATAATATTTTCAAAAATGTTAATAGATTTTGAAATAATGAGTGTTGTTCGATAAAAGAATCAGCTTTTATTATTTAAGAATCCTTCACAATTTGTGCTATTGTTATTATCCTTAATACCTAACTAGTTCATGAAAAAATGTTTATGTAATAAAATCATTTCTTATCTCTTATGATTTACACAAAATATTATTTAATTCAAACTAAAATAATTTTTAGTAGTAAAATTTTTTTTAAATAAAATGCCATAGACAATAAGCGGTCGCTTGCAAATTGACAATCAAAAATGTTTAAGTATTCACCTATTTATTAAAGCTGGATTCAATTTAATACAACCTCACTAAATTAAGGTATTGTTGGTGTTACGATATGAATATTTAATAAGTATGAAATGCTGAAGTGTTTAATACCCTTAACGTACTTGCGATAATAAGTTCATTATATTTGTATTTTGTGTAGAAATTTTTTAAGTAAGGTAATCGTATTATTTATTTTGGTTAATAATTATTATATTTTAAACTTAAAAATATGTTTATATAGTTTGAGATAATCATAATTCACAATTCTTCATTTTGGAAACAGTTTATTAAATATCACATGCAGTTATAAAAACTGTAAGAATTTTTTTTTATAGTAGGTAATGTTATAAATAATATTACTAACAACTAGGTATGTAAGAACATTGTTTTGAAAACATAACTATGGACTGAGATTATATGTTTGACACTCTCTCATTCTACATTTGTAGTATTTGTACCAATTTTACTCTCTATAAATTGAATCTATTCAATATTAATATAATATTATTTAGCACAATATTGCAAGTATGACATAATGATTGCTGACACATGTTAGAAAATGTATATCATCCCCTTTAAGGTAAAATAATATAACGTTATGTAGGTAAAGTATAATTGATGTAACAAAAAGTTTGTTCGGCCTCATACGCACGAATACCGCTTGGGTTTAAATCGTCGGTACTTACCCATATCCATCGTGGCGTCAGTGGCTAGTTTAAAAAAAAATATTATTTTATATATTGAGTATTCGTGCCTCGTGACTTTCACGCGTGAGAACTCGTAACGATGGCGGTTACCGCAGGAATTACGCGTCCATCGTCGTAATGGTCGGTGACAGTACTGCGAGTAGCGGCGCACCCCCTATCACTATCACGACGTTCAAACCACGAGGGTGGCGTTTCAGAGTTGGCGCACAACTTCACGGTCGCGACTCGGGAACGGCAGGAATGGCCTATCCACCGCCGAATCACCTGCAAGGCTACAACCACCCGTCCCATCGCTTATTTCGACCGTCAAACGTAAACGGCGATTTTTCTTCCGTTGGGAAGACTCCATAAACACGTTAAGTGTCCGTTCATCGGTTTACCAAACTCCAAAGCTGACTAAAGAAAAAAAAATTGAAAAGTACCAAAACGTCCTATGGTAATTTCATTGTTAATTTTTCAATCCTTCAGGTACACATAATACATCATCTACATATTACGATTATTACGTATATTATACTTAGCTATTACCTATGGGTACATAGTATTTTTTTAAATGTACGTTTTCAGAGCACTGTCATGTGGTTTAGTAATATTTCATTTTACTAAAAAAATTAACATATTTTTATTAAGGTTTTTACTTTTTATTTCAAATTTCAAATAGAAACCATTATTATTTTTAATTTCACATAATATTATATAAACTTAATTCAAAAACAATAAAAAAGTATTATCTTGAAATGTTTTCATATTATACACATATATTACTATATTACAGCAATAATATATAATATTAGAATCTTCTTATTAATTGTATTTAAGTAATAATATAATACTACTGAGAAGTGGTGTAGCAAAGGCAAATATGTTTCTTGAATGACAGACTGACAGAGCGAATGCGTTTAACTCTGTCCGTTAAAACTTTTAGATACAGGCGTTTATGGATAACAGGATTAGAGTTTTCTTCAACAAAACATAGCATTTTAAAATAAAATACGCAAAAAAAAAATTAAATGTCACTATGATAAAATTTGACTTTTCAAAAAAAATATTCTTTAAATATCTCATAAATATTTTGTTTGCATTACTTTATACTTGGACGTTAGTACGTCCAGAACTAAACAACTAATAAAAATTATAAAAGTAACAATACTATAAAAACAAAATATAAAATTGTTTTTCCAATTTTTTAGTTATTATAATAAATATAATTTAAATGCAATTTTATAGTGCATTTTTTTATTTTTTTTATTCTTATACTTTATTTTCATTATAACATGTATTTTGTCATTATCGTCGAAACGACAGCGCCGAAAAGTCCCATTCCCGTCTCATTTGTATTGATATGTCTATGTCAAATATTAAATTATGTAGTATGACCTATAATAATTAGGTATAGATAATTTTAATTATATAATGATAATATTATGTTAACTGCATACAATATTTATTTAATTATAGCCTGTACAGTTGTTAAAACACTTAAAATTAAACAAGTAAAATGTCATAATAAAATAATAATAGTAGCTACAATTCAAAGACAATTTAAAATTATGTTTTCGAGTTATGAAATTATGTGTTTGATTTAATAGTGCTTTGTAAAAGTGACTGCTAGTTGTAATACACTTTGGACGACCTTTCAATGATTCGAATTTAATTCTGTAAAAAAAAAGTATTTTAAGATCAATAATTATTATTTTAACACACACACAGGTAGTGTATTTAGGGAGCGTGTTCTAAGGGTTAACGTAATAAAAATGTAAACGAATAGTACTAACTATGAAGGATAGCCCCAAGGGGGAATTAAGAGTCTGCTCGGGGGGAATATAGAGATGATGGAATTACGAAAAAATTGTTATTTTATAATGTGTAAAATTAAAATCACTATATTAGTTTAGGAAAAGATAAGAAAAAAACAGCCTCAAATTACTCATTAAATTTACTTAGGTATATTATTTATATTTTATATAAATATTTTTGTTTTTATATTCAATATTTTTTTAAAATCATGAAAATGATAAAAGTAAATGTAAAGTTGTATATTGTATAATTTATAATATAGTTATTTTCTACCGCTCACCAAAATAATCTGAAAACAGAATTTGAATAAATTTATAGTAAAAAATTTAAAAATAAAATTGGGGTAAGTATGCTTGGTGGTGAATTATCTTGTATAATTAATGGTTGTCTGTGTGAAGCGTCCCTAAATTATCAAAGGTTTTACCAACGAAGTATTTGTATTATAATTAATGTTTGAATTCGTTGCTATAATAATGAGTTCAGATCATTATAAATTATCATTATTATTATTATTATAAAATAGTTGAAATATTGTTACTATTATAATAATAATTATTATTATTATTATTATTATTGGATTATAGTCGTATTTAAATACCTACCTATTTAGCGATGGCAGTAAACAAAAAATAAAATTGTTTGTAGCAATCAGTTAATTAAGAAAATATGATAAAACAAAAAAAAATTATAAAATGTAATTTGTTAAAATTATTTTGATTTTACGAAGCATATATATTATATATAATACACTTTTTTTAATGAACGACATTTTTCTTAACTTCTATATTAGTAATAATGTCTACTTATATTAATTCAATAATAAATGTACCTTTGAAGATGTTGATTAAATATTAAATACTATAGATATAAGTTATTATATTATTAAGTAGATGTTACCTATTGTACATAGGTAATATAATTATACAGCACCATAGTATTTAGTAAATAAATTATACCAAATTATTTAATCGGTTTAAAATTAAATTAATTGAGGATAAACCTATATAATGTTTTATAATATTTTTTTTCTAAACTAGAAAACTAATTATGAATTGCATACTTTTACTTCACAAAATTTTTTTTCTCTCAAATTCTAAAAAAAAAAATGGTGTTACAATTTTTTGTCTTTTTAAACCCAAGCTTATAAGTAATGCGTAATGAGTGTTTTCTTATGCACATTACTAAAATTTATATTTTTTGTCTCCCTAACCTATTATATACATTTGTTGTGGATTAATCTGTATGTAATATTCAGATATTCTTATTAAAATAAAAATGTATCGTGTCTTAATTTACAATAAGTTTTTTAAATTTGTTATGAAATGTCCACAAATATTAGTAAAGAAAAAATATAAATTAGTGTATTAAAAAGTAATATAAATACCTAAATCATAAAATGGTATTATTTAAAAATTTTGATTTCTCTAAAATAACTCTAAGCTTTATTATTTACAGTTATATTATAAGTAATTCATAATTTATGTCATTCATGATTCTACTTAACTGTATCATAAAAATATGAGTAGGTGGCTATAAACATGCATTGTAAATGATTAATGATAATAAAATATTAGGTATGATAAATTTAGGTAGTTCTAAAAAATTAAGAAATATCTACTTGCACAAAAGAATATGATTAACATTAAAAAAATAAAAATAAATAATAAATATAATAAAATTATAATTAACATCCGTTCCTAGTCAATCTAAATAAAAAATTCTTTAAAAAACAGAAAACATTAAACACATATTTATGTTAAACGTTTGTCATAAACAGTGTCATTCACGGTCCTTTGATTTGTGATGCAGGTATACCCAACTACATTGAGGTAATATACATCAACTTATACAATTTATGCTTAGAATATTAAATATAAAAACCTCGGCTTACAAATTTGCATACCCTGAAATACGCCAGAGTACATAAAGTATGTTAATTTGCATTGCAAATTTGTAATCGAGTGATAGACTTTTTTTATGCTAAATTGTAATGACATAATTATGAAATTTTTTTTTTATCACGTAGGTACTAGGTATACATTAATATTAGAGATTATTATAGAAAGAATTTCCATACTATGTTTTGTGTATTACATATTATACTTGTTATCATCGACTAAATACGTATGACGCATATATTATTGTATTATTGATTCATGTAGCACTAGGTATATAATATTCTCGTGACATACTACTACGTTATTATATAATGCAAGTTTCCATTATCGCAATTGCAATTTTCCTAGTCGAATTTAATCTGGTGTATGCCAAGCGATTTCAGTGACTATTGTAGGTGTATACAACACTAACGTAGGTATAGTAAGTCAGTACGTTGCACTATCACATATTATGTGTGTGTGCGTGTGTGGATTGGGACTCGCGTGCAGAAAATGTAATAAATCGCGATAGATGATATGATTTAATATATATATATATATATATTGTATTTTATACATCGTATCTATTGTTATAGTTGCCTGTTTGGATTAGAGGATTAAAATTTTTTTTTCGTATAGAAAATGAATACAATTGAAAAAAAAATGCTTAAAAATAATTCAATACACGATTTATAATAAAAAGTAAATCGGTATAAAACAATGGTGGAAAATGTTGAGTTCTTACAAAAATATAATAATGTCACAACAATTCAGTGGCTTAAATTCAGTATTTAGGATTTTTTAAAAATGGGGATATACGTTGGCCAACATAATTTCCTCACGTACCATCAAAATCACCACTGTTTTCTAAAATGTCGAAAGTTGATATTATTAGTAACTAGTAAGTACATACTACACACATATACTAAAAATAGTGACAAATGTAAATACGTAAAACAAATTTACACATTTTTATGTAGGGCGACAAGTAGTATATTAAACTATTTATGATTTACTGTGAACACATAAATTAACAATAACTAAACTACAAAACCAGTTGATTTTTAAATTTAAACAAAAAAAAAAAAAATAAAAATAAAAATTTGTAGGTACTTCAAGTCTCGAACAGTCGATATAACCATAAATGTTAATGACAACTGTTTCAGTAGTGCACTAGTGCGTGTGTGGCGTGTGCGACTATAGTAACAATGAATATAGCGAGAATAGTGTTACTGGAATAATTATAAGGTAATACAATAATAGATGATACATTTTATTTTTGTTTTTATTTGATTGTTATCTGTTTCAGTTGTATTATAAAGATTACTTAAAATATCAAACGGATAAATATATATGTATATATGTATATATGTGTGTTAGTGACGTTAAAATATTTTTTTGTTATCATTTATAATATACCTATTAATACATCCCTTCGCCATTCAATATGTTATAAATTGTTGACGCTTTATAAAATAGAATTCATATAAGTACTAATCAGGTCACTGAGTATTCAAATATTGTGTAATTTGTATAATGTTTATGATTTCTACTATGAATCCACGAACTATTGCTATAAAATAACAACCAAACACTTAGCATGGTTATGGGTTGGATGGTTATAGAAAATAATGGCGATTGACGATATTTTACGATACTTTACATTTTCAGTCATATTTAGCAGTAAACAGTGTATAGACAATGAGCATTGACTAATATTTTTAGTTTTAAATACTCAATATATCAATATTCAATACCTAATGGCTAATGTAATAAAGTGTAGACTTTTCAATTATAATATTATCTTATTTCACCACAAATATTAAAAATAATATTATACTTATAATAGTATAAAAAACAGGAAGGATCTATCCCCCATATTTCCCTCGTAAATACGTCACTGTCTTACATGAGATACTATCATTGATTAAAAATAATAATATAATTAACAGTACCATATGGATAATATGCATTTATAGGATTTTTTATAAATATAAATGAATATTGTAAATTAAACAATAAAAATAAATCTCTTTTCCATTTCGTTTGAAACAGGTCTATATAATTGATACGGTGAAAATGTTATTTTTCGGTAGTTAGAAAAATCGTTATTTTTTCGTTGCTGTCAATCAAAAAATCTGTTGCTAATTATTTATTTTTCTGAATTGGGACTTACAAAATCATTTCTAATATTACACAAAATGGCTTATTTTTTAAATGATCATAGTATACACGAATGCATGATAGGCGTATTTAGTAGATTTTTGTAGATCTGGAAAGTTAGGTTTGGTTAATGCATTTAAGATCTGATCATTTTCAGTTGTCAGATCCGTAGAATAGGCGCGTATGAACTTTACATTATCTTATCTAGTTTTCGTGTAGAATCTAAAATATATAATAATTGTATTGGTATTCGTGTCGGAACTAACATTCGTCCCAATGACAGCTAGTCGAAACAGTAATAGCTCTACATTTTAATTGCATAGGTACACTTGTGTAGTGTATAGCAGTGGTGCGCAACCTTTTTTGATCCACGACCCCTCAAAATAATTTATTTTTTAATACGACCCCCCTTCCTACCAACATTATGTAAGTGTGTAATTTAAATTTACTTAATAGTCTTAATGTATACACACATTTTATTCATATACATTAAATCGTTAATTTTAGAGCAGTTTTAATATTTCTTTAATTTAATTAATCAAAAACATGAAAAAAAAATACAAAATTAGATATGACATAATGTCATAATATTACGATTGACACAGCCATCAACGGTACAAAATAATTTTACTTTGTATAAAACTATAAAATAATATACAATATACATAGTAATATAATATAAAACTTTTTCATTTGGTGATTACTGGCGACCCCCAGGTTGCGCACCACTGCTGTATAGTATATTAGTGTATTACTCACAATTATACACATTTAAAGACATACCTATTAATAATTGGAATCTTTAGAAAATTAGAAAATAATGTTGGGCAAAGGAGTGGTTGAAGTAAACTAAGAAAACAGACAATACGTAAAATATAGACAGGTCACATAAACATTAAGCACATATAGCGCCATAGCGAAGTCAATACTTTGTTGCTGCCGCAGTAGGGTAAGTATTAATATGTATAAAATATTACGTATATATAGTTAGCGTAATGTAAAATGTTAATTAGAAATAGCCCGATGTGAATAAATTACTATGACCTGTATTTAATGATATGCCCATTGAAAGTGGTTTTTCTTTATTTTTTCCTGTTTAAAAGTAAATAAATGATAGACGATTTTGCACTCGATTATAAACATATAGTTCAATTTAATATTATTATTAATACGCGATGACGCTCGTAGTCGGAAAACCTGGAGGAAAGTATAAAACATTATTTTTTTAGTAGTTCGTACAGAATAGGAAACTTTTATGAAACTGGTGGTTTAATTATATCCGAAGTAAACTTTGGAATGTCAATGATAAAACAACTGTCATCGTAACAGATATACAACGAAAAATGACCGAAATCTTCATTTTACACGAGAATATAATGTAAACTCTGTAGTTCTTATTGTACTCTCAAAGTTTGACAGATATCGCATCGTCTTTAGACGTGATTGCACGAGCGTATTATATTTTAGAGGCTTATAACACTTTTTAATAGATCGTCAACCACGGTTAATATTGTTCATTGTCAATCTATTTTATTTGATACGCACACAATGGACTATAATAAACGTAATGTATTTTTTTTAAGTATGTAAATTAAAACGTATCGAGCGAACTACTCGAATCGATTATATATAAAAAAATTAGATTAATATCATCATCATCATCATACATTAATATTATAAATTATAATATTAATATACATTAAGTTTATTATAGCAGGTACACTGAATACACACGTAGAGCGCACACACACACATACATAACACAATAATACGATTCCCGGTAAATAGGTGACGCAACTACTTAACTCAACTTTCAAACTAAATACCTGTTTGCTATGAACACCGTTTCTGGGAACGCGTATTACTATATAGTATTTGAATAGATCCGCAAGAGGAGCGGATAGCACAAATACAATATATACGTACACGAATCGCTTATGGCTGATAACATGTGTTGTGTGTACATAAAACAATAATAATAGCACGTGTTGAGAATGAAACAAAAATTAGATTGCTGTATATTTTATTATATTATTGTATAGCAGATGTGATTAAATCGTCGTGAGAGTAAAAAAAATATTTCATCGGTTTCTGGAAACGTTACTGGGGATGAAGGATTGATCCCGAAAAATCACCCTGCTATAGGGCACACTATACTACGATTACTGTGATGTGTATGGGACGTCAGTGGTAGATCCAGAAATAATGTTCAAGGGGAAGGATTCAACGAGGTTGGTGTAGCATTTAATTACAGAGGTCCTTAACGCGGGGGAGTTGAGTCGTGTGCAAAATCATTACTATAATAGTATTAATGTATAATTAAAATAAATCTAATTAATAGTCACTAGTTTATTGTAACCTACATAAAGGTATATTGATTAAAAATGTAAAACATATAATTGTGTATGACTTAACAATAAATTTAAATATCTATAGTATTTATATTTTGTAAACGATCGACTTTAAAATTAAGTGATATACTATAATATACACAGTGGTATATTAGTATAATTTATTGAGCGATAATTAGGTAATTTTTTTTTGATCTGGTGTAAGATGAAGGGGTATCCTAGAAATAGTTAGGTTGGCCTGCCGAATTATTTTATCTATATTGAAATCTGTATTTTAATAAAATAACTTATAATAATACTAAACTTATCGAATTGTATCGTTGTTTAATTTATACACATATGATATGTTTGATATGACACAAGTCTCAAACACTTAAAAAATGAATTATGCATTTTATCAATCGTCACTCGTCAGTTTTTATAGTCAATCAACAGTGGGAGAATATGAATGACGAATAAATAATATGACTAATAAAGAATTAAAAGCTATATAATTGCAGCGTTTGGCCGTGTGAAGGTTTTTCGTCAAGCAAAATTCCTCAGTCAGAATCTTTCTATACGTCCGCTACGCGTAGCGATAACGTGACATCGACGAGTGGTTTTTGCAACGTGTTTACCGACCAATGAGCACATACTCGGCTGTAGTATATTAAGCCTTTGGCGGGCACGATAAAACAACACTATTACCGTGTACTGTACCATGCATGTCGCTGTACTCGAGTATCTACCCACACGCATATACCTTTATATAATAATATTATGATGTGTTTAACCGTAAAACTATAATACATAATAACAACGAATAATGATTACATAATATTTAAGCGTACCATGTACCTAATATTAATTATTATAAATTATCGTGTGCGGATTCTAGAGCCCCTTTCGTCGTCGTCTACGAGCCACGACCACCGGGGGAGTAATAATATAAAAGAATCGTTGACAATATTTTAAAAGCGGGCTTATTAATGTCGACGAACGAGCGAGACCGCCGCCGCACGTGCGGTTTTCGCTCCACAGACTCTTTTCGACGGCGGCAGTGCTGCAGGCGGAAGAAGCACTCGTGTTAAACACGGGAGTAAAACATTAAATCGGTAAAACCCGCGAGAGAGCACGTGGCAGTCGTCACACGCCGTTTTACAAAGGCTGCTGCGGTGATGGGACGAGCAGTGTACTATACCTATATAGTATATAAAATTATACGTGTAGGGTTTTATTTTAATTAGTCAAAGACGACAAATGGAAGGACCGACCGACCGCCGCAACCGCCGCCACTGTGCAAGGGGTACCTTTTGGAAAATAAAACGCGTCTAGACAGAACATACACACGCGCGCGCGCGAACACACGAGAGGCGTCCACACAGGTGCAGAAAATTCAAAGGAGGCACTAACCAATTTATTTGTCGAAAGCAAAATGAGCTTTTTATGGGCTTTTAATTATTAATGTTCACTTATAAAAGTGCTTCAATCAAAATCTTCAAAAGGAAAATATTCATTTGGTTTAATCCAATTATATACATGCTTTTTGTTTCCATTCAATTGAGAAATATTTTTAAACAATGAACTGTTATTTTATCATAGGCATTTAGAATATTATATGAAATTTTAATCAATAATTTTTAATACAAAAACATCTTTGTGCTAGGGGATAAATGTAATAAATATTTAATATTTATAAGTAGGTTATTATTTATAAATAAGTAATTATGTAAACATTTTGATTCTGACCAAAACGATAAAAGTTATTGTTTTTACAATTGTTGTGTTTCTATTGTGTCTATCCGTCCTCTAAAGTTGAGCTTGTCGCTTGTGGGAACAATTATTGACATTTTTTGTATCATTGTTTAATAATTCGTAATCTAAATATATCTGAATGTTCCAAATATAAGTACTTGCCATAAAAAAAAAAAAAAAATACCGCGTTATAATATTATATTTATTATACTATTATAGTTATAAAAACTATATAAGTAGTAAGTATCTTTTGGTAAGTATAATATTATATTCCGGTAATGGTTGTAAATATTAGTGGTGCGATTTCAATGAAAAAACTGGGGGTGCTGAAGCCTCTTATTTTTTCAGTTAGTCCACCCGAGTTTAGTAATCGTCCGTATTCAACACAAATACTAAAATAATAGTGTTACAATAATATTATGTTTGTATCCTATAAATAATTTTTAATTTTCAATTATAATTTTAATATTGTAAACATTTTTGCGATCGCAAAACAATACCATTGTGACCCCCCCATTTATACCATTGGTCAATAATCATTGAAATTGTTATGTTAAAAGTCATAACTTTTTTTTGATTATTAACTATAATGTGTATACAAAATTTTTTTATATACAATACCACCAATCATTCAATATTTATAATAACAATAATATTGTTACTTTTATGCGCATAAATTATTTGTTATTAAAATATTAGATTTAAAACTAGACTGTGGTTATTTAGTCATTGAAGATATTTGGGATGCACATCACACCGTAACCCACTGACGTTTTTATACGAGTCACGGCCCACGTAGTGTTCGCTTCATAGAATAGCAACAATTCGTATAAAAACTGATAGTATTAATAATATATGCGAAGAGATTATTTACAAAATAAATTTAACTATGTATAGAAATAAGTTCAACTTGTGATAACATAATTATTATATTATATGATTATTATTACAATAATATAAAATGTGTAAAAATATAATATTTTATATTATTATAGTGACATTCGAACGAATACGAAGGTTTTTATATTTTATCAATTATTATCAATTGAAAATAAACGGTTGAATGTTTGAATAATGATCGATCGAATACAGTACGATTTGGTTGGTGCGGATAATTTAATATTATCATTATATTATGATGTATTTTCACAAAAATATTTCGTCGATGTATTATGCCTACCCGTACGTACAGCATGCATTCCGATTTCTAGTGAGTATTCGAGTAAAAATCATCTCAAATTCTCGGGAGTCACACGATGAAGTCATAAAACATCCTATTGTTTACGGCACGTAAACAAAAGTACAAATAATACCTACGACGTCTAGCGGTGACGATAGGCCTGTGGCGGCACGACGTTGACACAAGTGATATTTGATAATATAGGTTACGTAATCCATTGATAGATTATAACCAATATAATGACGGTAACCGCTACACACGCCGGCATTATGATAATTATGTCGTTGCGTCTCGTTCGTCGTAGTCGTGTGAATTCCCGTGATTACATTTTTATAGCTATTATTATATTATTTAGAAGCACCGCGTACTATTACGACAAACCAAACTCGGTTTACGGTTTGGCCGATTTTTAGCCGTTCGTAATCGATAAGTGCATTATTGAATAATTATTGTCGTGTAAATGTTTTACTAAAACCCGTGTTCTAGTTCAGTTGATATTATTCGGTACTCTTATTAATAAGCTACCTACTAGGCAGTTAGTGTTCTAGTTTTCGTCGTACGTATGGCAATCTAATTAGCATTTTGTATTGTAGGTACTTTGGTCGAAAAACTGTGCGATACCACGTAAGTCAACTTTTTAAATACGTAATTGAGAACAACATAATATGTACCAAAAATGATGTGAATGTGAAATGCAAATCTTTAGATAGATTGTAATATTGTGTTACGTCATGATTAAGGTGGTGGAAACCTATTGTAATATTATCGGTGTTCGTTTAATTCTCGACTTATTTTTATTTTATTTACATCACCACAACTCATGAAAGGTGAATTAATTATAGTAAATTAATAATAGTAAGAACGTTGACTAAATAGTAAATAATAGTAAATACCATAGTATTAAAGTGCGTGTTCAAATGCATTAACAACCAGAGCTTGCGCTAAAGAAATATTAGAGCTGCACACTGTTTTTCAGAAGTGAAAAAATTGGATGCTCGCTTCGCTCGCGTATAGTACATAACACATAGGTACTATATATAATATCATCAATTCATAAATATTAAATATTGTCAGTTTAAAGTTTAAATAACAAAATTCCTTTAATTATATTTTGATTAACAACAATTAATATTAATCTAATTTTTAAATTATTTTTCTTTTTTATGATAACCTATTCATCGATAACAATATTTTCTAATTGGAGATAGTATTAATTTGAGCCCAATCACAATATTTGGTGGCATAACACAATGGTCATTACCACGGTTTATCTTAAAGATCGTAGTAGATTTAATCTCTGAATATTTATAGATAAATTATCAATGTTCCAATCATACCTAATATTTCTAATTAATTTGAAAAACAAAATAATGTCAAATGATATCTAGGTTATAAGCTCATAGACATATAGAATTAATGATTAAAAATTCAAAACATATTATTTTTTACGAACTGCACAACATTTAAATACGAACTGCACATTTTATGCTCAACTGCACATTAGCGCAAGCTCTATTAACAACAATATTGATATAATCATGATATTCAAAAAATGTGATTATTTTATATTGTTTTGAACCAACAACAAAAATTGGAATTGATAAAATATATATTTATGTTTTTTTATATATATACAGGGTGATTCTTTTAAGTGGGTACACTAATTATCTCGAAAAGTATTCATGTTTTAGAAAATATTTTTTTACATAGTTTCAAATTCTTAAAAAAACAACGTTTTTATTAAAAAATTATATTTTTAAATATTTTTTATCCTTATAATTTTTTAAGTTTTTTACTTTTTTGAATGACAACATAGATTTTTAATTTCATATTACAAATCAGAATAATTTTCTGAGTATTTTGAAACAAAAAATTCGAATTTAGGGTGAGTAGTTTATGAGTTATACTTATTTAAAGTTTTGACAAGCGGAGTAGTGGACAAACATTTTGCGGGGTAACCCCGTACCACTCCACTCCGCTTGTCTAAACTTTAAATACGTATAACTCATAAACTACTAACCCTAAATTCAATTTTTATGTATCAAAATACTCAAAAAATTATTTTGCTTTGGAATATGAAATTAAAATTCTATGTTGTCATTCAAAAAAGTAAAAAACTTACAAAATTATAATGATAAAAAATATTTAAAAATATAATTTTTTAATAAAAACGTTGCTTTTTTAACAATTTTGAACTATGTAAAAAAATATTTTCAAAAACTTGAATACTTTTCGAGATAATTAGTGTACCCACTTAAAAGAATCACTCTGTATATATTATATAGTCATATACTTACCTACCACATTATAATCGAATTATAGTATTCTATTTTTCAGTAAATAAATATGGTTGTAAATAACACATAAATAAGAACTTAATTACTTTAATACACTAGTATTTACTATATTTACATTGTAGTGATTAAATTATTTAAATTGTTACCTTTAAAAAGAGTACCTACAACAGAATTCTACTTAAACTTTTATTATTTTTAAGTATTTATTAAGTCATTACTAATTTAAAATAATTAAAAATAACCCTTGGTACTATAGTAAAAATGTTCATCTGTAAATTTGATAAAAAATAAAATAAATTTACTTTAGTTTTAACTCTGAAATAATATAAATAATAAAGTTTATGTAGGTACCTACTATAATAATATTACCTAAAGAGTAAAATGATCTATATTTAAATGTTTATTCTCATCATTTCGAAAGGTATTTAATTTGTGGAAAATATTATTTTAGATAACTTGATATCTTGGAAAACAACTTTTTTGTACAATTTTTTATCGTTATCAAAGTATGAGTTTATTTACTTATTTTAAGAGAAAACATCTATACATTAGATTCTGATAGGAGCAATGAATGTATTGGTTTTGCAATGATGTTGGTTTTTGTAAACCACGGTATATTTTAAAATTTTAAAAATAAAGAAATATGTCTTAATATTACTACGGGAATAGTTTTTGACAAAATACATTTTAGTGTAACTTAAAAATGTATATATACTTGAAATGTTGACTATATACCTTAGTATTTTCATTTTTCTATATATTAAGATACAATTTTCAAAATATGTTGACACTTTTTGAGCTAAATATATACATTTCTTAATGTTTTTAGTATTTTTTTCTATAAATCTAGTAATGCGATAAAGCATTTTTTGTTCGGAAGATCAAATTGAAAATATAGCAAAATTACTACAATGTGTCTTAGAAGCTTTTATTATAGCCATTTAAAAATATTAAAAATATATTAAAATGTTGACAGAATTAGTCATAATAACGTTATGTAAATTTGCATAGTAGTTAATAGTTAAACATTTATTAAAAGTCCAATATGTATATAGCTAAAACTTGAAAATATAATACAAGATTTTTCATTAACACATCATACTGAAATAAAAATATCTAAAAGTATATAACTTAAAAGCACATTTTTTGTATACATTAATACATTTTAAGTTTAAATTTAACAATAATGATACCTATACGATTATTTTTGTTCTTACTTTATATTAAAGAAATTATTAGTATTCGTTATCAAATTATCTAAATATATACATATACCATATTATATAGCTGTCCCCATGCACTTTGTTGCCCGTAAAATACGCATTTGTGTTAAATTTGATTGTCTTATGCTAACATTTAGCATACGCGAGTGGATAAATAATATTATTTATTTATATATTATATATACATATATTTATTTATTATAATACTTAAAACCCGATTTTTGTGGGTAGTAGTGCCCGGTAGTGGGACTATCGGAGGATTTAAATGGCTATAATACAAACCATTCCCGGACTACGTGGACCTTTTTGTAAAAATAGGTTCAGTAGTTTTTGAGTCTATTAATCTCGGACGGATGTACCAACATTCATTTTTATAGATATACACATGTATAGATATAAACATATCATTTATTATAAAATACGTTATAGTAAATTTACTACAAAGTTAAATTTGAATAAAAAAACAATATAATCAATTAAAATACATAATATTTAGTCTGTATTATATTAGTTTTTATCTATATGTGACATAATATTTTAAAATAACTTTTATAAATTAGTTGGGGTATAGTAGGTATATAATATAATTATATTATATCAAATATTAATTCATTAGTCACTTAACTAATAAAAAGTTATTTGTACATAAAAATTATTTTTTTATTATTGTGTACACAATTATTTGAAAATTGATAGACACGTCAGGTAGTATATCGTGAGCATTTTGATGTCGAATTTCACTATATAGGTACTTGAAAGTCCAAATTATGTCACTGAATGGTAGAATACTTATATTATTTGTACGAAATCACGAAGACAGTATTCCATTTTGCGCCGGAAAACAAAAGACAGAGAAAAACGCAAAATCTTGAATAAAAGAAAATAAGAAGTCATTTGAATTAGTTTCAAAAACGTTCCAATCATAATAATTTACACAAATATAATGAGAAAAACAAACTTGCATACAACAATAATAATATATATAGGTAATATTACTAGCTGCTCTTTAGCGGTCGTATTTATAAACAAATAAAAATATAGGTACTTTTTCGGATGCGGTGATATGAACAATAAATTATTATTATATACGCGAATAATGGATATTTATTATAATATGGATTTATCAGATTAAAACAAACTCAACATTGAGATTCCGACATTATTATTTATAGTTTTTACTATTTTATTAGTCTTGTATTTCTTTTTTTGTTTTTATGGCAGATTTAGTCACTTGGAGAGATATATTACACCAATCAATTTTCGACTATTATCGCATCGGTAGGTACCATAAATATTATATACGTGCGTGGTGCGTACAGCTGTATTCGTACAGAGCATACAAATGTGTAACATGCTAGAGTACGTCGCACAATACCCCTAATTCAATATTGAACTTTTTCTAACTCCATCATTAATTTTAAAAACCTCGTAGTAACGTACATTAAAATAGAACAATAAAATAAGATTTGGGCGAGGATTTGACGATTTATTACATACTATTTTCGTGGTTGGATAGATCGTCATCCTACAGTATAAATATTATAAACCGAAAAATGGTAAATTATCGCGAGTGTACCTAATATAATAAATAATACCGAATAGTTTTTTGACAAAATGTTTATCATTTTATATTTTATTAGCCTTTAAGTTTAACCTATAGGGAAAAAGTGACTTAGTTTATTGATTTTCAAAAATAAAATTATTTAATAAATATAATTAATATAATATTTATTATTATAAAGTATTATCAGTACATCACTTATAAAAAATTAAAAAGATACATTTTTTTACAAAAATAAAAAAAAATTAAATAAGTACAAACTTCATACATAAATCGATAAGATTAAATAACAGTTATCTTAGCGGGTTTAAGGAACATAAATAAGTTAACTATTTCTTTAAAAAAACATACGAAATACATTTTAAAAGTCTGGTTTGCTTGGTTTGACATGATTTGTAAGATATAACGGTACAAGTTCTTCGATGTTTAATAAAATAAAATACCTACTCTATTATTTTTATCAAAAGTGATTTTATTTAAATAACTGTTCTTGATTTTTGTAAGATATGTGTATAACATTGTGGTCAAGTGGCTAACTTATTTGTAGTTGCACTTGATTACTTAGTATAAACATTAAGTTACAATCTATAATCTAAGTAGGTACATCATTTTATATATTTCAAAACGATATTAATATGAATAGTCATTAGTCATTACTTATAGCTTATAAGAATCTAAAGAATCCATTGTATACATTTTAAGTTGTAAGCTTAATTTGTAAAAGTTAAAATTTAAAACTACTGAAATAAATATTATTAATTATACATATCCGAAAATGTGATGCACTCCTCGCGCGAAGTCAATTTATTTAAGAGGAAATTAGATCGATATTTGTTGGATCAAAATAAACGAATATCTTTTTACTTGTATATGGTTACCATTAGTTCCTATAGGAAATAAAATAGTTGTTTTAACTGCGAATATAGTTTTTAGACCTGCATTTTATATTTAGTCAAAACTACCCTAATCAATGCGTTAAAAATATCGGTAAAGCACGATTCCGTACGTTTTACCTTTTCGGGAACACGAATCCGTACGATTTTTATCAAACAATGGATTGTCAAAATGACCCCCAAAACAGCACGATTCCGTACGATTTTATATATTTCTTCTATTTTTTTGCTTAAATTTACACGTATACTGTATTACGTAGAGCACTGATGTTTGATTCGAAGCCCATTTATCCATTTATCGTATTTATATTGTTTTATTGTTCTCGGTAGCTTTAACGGGTTGTGTAGTATATTATATAAAAGTGTTTCTCGATGACGTTTATGTCGCATAGTACGCTGTATTCGTGTACTTGGGTGTATGGCAATAATATTATATATTTTTGTACACCAAATAATGCAAATGTTATTAAAACATTGATACTGCTGTCGTTTTGTCAACATGTAGCATTATTAGCATTCTATACTAAGGATAATATATGTATAATACAATAAGAGCACGACATATTTTAGATAAATACATTAAAAAGACAATTAATAAGAACATCCAAGCTTTATCAAGGTTTTATGCAAAATTATTAATAACTTTCAAGTTTCAAGACTAAAAATTATAACACTTTTACAACATAATGTAATAAATTATTGTGGATTACTACACTCATAATACTCACATTGCCTACCTGAGGGTTTATTTACACATAAAGAATATTACATTTTTAGTAAATAAAAAATTCAGATTTCATTAATTGCGCCCACATAGTTTTCAATTCAACGCAGTTTTAGTTGTGTATAAATCGATTTTCCCAAAAGATAGGACGTTAACACTTCGTTCGACTTAAACTTTTTCCTCTACAATACAACATCAGACTTTCGACGTTAGGAGGTATAACAATCCGCCGTAGGCACTAGTTGATGACTGATTGCTAGACACTCAATTACCATTATTTTATTCTCATACAAAAAAAGCACTGGGGAAACGATACGATGTGTATCCAATCCGCCGTAGGTGAATTGCTTAGCCAGGTATCAATTTGCACCGGTTAAGGACTGATAGATAGACACTCAATTACCATTTTCGTACACATTTATTCTTTTTGAATTCAAACAAGCACTGGACTATCGTTAAATACAAACTTTTACACCAAATGATAACTGATTACTGATAACTCACAATCATGGTAATCTTTATAACAATTTTAGTGACCGATTACCATTCCCTACCGAATTTCCGGTGAACCGATTTTCACTCGATTACCTCGAAGGCGCCGGAGGGGGCTTCTATGACGCCCAGAATCGAGGCACACCGGCCGCTAGTAAATAATAAAACTAGTAATTCAATAGTCAACAACTTTACAAGTAATAAATAATGAAATCTGGAATAATATGGAAATCTGGCAACATTGCACTAAAATATTGGGTACAAAACGTACGGAATCGTGTGCCTTAAAATATGTACCTACGATTCCGTACGCTGATAAGGACCGTACGGAATCGTGTTCTATTACCTAAAAATATGTGTAGCTTATATTTAACCGAGACAGGGTAAATTCAATGGAATTATTTAGTTTATCGTGGGAGACGCCGTTCGATATAAGCTGCTATAGTCTAATATAAATAAATGTTAATAAAATGCTAATATGAATGACGATTTGCGACTATAAATTAATATATTTTCGTCATCATGGTTTATTATATAATAATATATATACAAACATTAGATACAAACACACGATATATTATGTGTACACGGCATTATACGTGTATATAATATATACAACACATATTATCTAACTTCTCTGGTTTTCCACGCGGAACGGGTCGGAAACGACCGTCGGAAAATTTATGCAATCGCAGCGTCGCGTATACACTCGCACGGGCGCGCGTGTGTGTTTTTACGGCGACGGTTATAGTGGTATTACGGTACATGTGTTTTCCTTCCGACGACCACTTATTCCCTATCTGCAATAGTGTATAGGCTGAGCACGGGGAAAACGACGACGAAAGAGGAAAAAACCTACATAATATATAATGTATATGTATTACACGGCGGTTTCCGAAAATTATCATTTCGATTGTCTGTATAATATTATTATAATAATATTATCTTAGTGTTTCTCGAGCGAAACAAAGGCCCACCGCCGCGCACAGCTACTAAGACTTAGTCATTATTATTATATTATACTCTGTTATTGCGATTTACATAACTAAGGCATATCATATCATATCATATGATTATTATACGACACTAATTCGCGCACTACTGCAGGTATCTGTTGTTAAAAGGCGCGTTCCTTAACAGTGCAGGCGAACAAACGTCGGATTCTGCGGAAATGCGTGGCATGACGTGTCACGTGTGTCTGCACGAGACAATAATAATATTATTAATAACAATGATAACATCCCTATCGGCCTCGTTTTATGGCGACGCCGTGGAGTAAATGTACCAATTAAGATGCGAGAGACACCGACTAACAACCGGTATAATATGATATTATATATTATTATAATATTGTGTTTTAACCCGACCAGAAAATTATTAGTCAAGACGCGCGGATTGCTTGACGTTTTACCGCAATCAAATTATCACTATTATATACTGCAGGTTGTATTATAGGTTCGAAGCAGTGTCAGATTTCAGTTTTCAGCCACCCACTCGGTTTTATTTGCTATGTATATTTTTACCTACGGAACAGTATTAAAAAAAAAAACAAATCCCATTAAAGTTTATATAGTATTTCGCCTATTGCGTGTTTTCGATAATGAACTCGTGGTAATATACTATTAAGAAATACGAGATTACGGACAATATTGTGCAACTAAATCAATTAATTATTTTATTTCTATCGCACGTAATCAAAGGTTAGACGTTGGAGAATGCATCGACTACGTTCGCTTGTTCTGTATATATGTACCTAATTATATTACTTTACTTTATACTCGACGGAAAGACTTTATTTATAATAACTAAAATAATACATTGGAAGTAAACATTAGCTTTTTTTCAGGTGTTGTACAATTAGGGTTAGGACAGGTATGTACTATAGGTATTATATGTATAAAATAAAATCGTTCTTTGTTTTCATATTTCATACTTAAAGCCTCCTAATCTATTATGCGTTCGTGAAAGTCGTCTAACGTAATTGTGCTACACATTTTTTGTTCCATCTATGCATACACGCAGGCTATACATAATATTTCTTTGATGGTTTTTTTTTTTTTTTTTGGTTACTGTTTTGTAGCTTGCCTGTAATCGAAATAATAATAACACGCCCAAACGTGTTATTTCATTTCATATGGTTGTACCATCTCTTAATCGTTTCTATACCCGTGTGTTCACTCGTTATTATGACTACTATATTATTGTACAATCATACAGTTGCACTAAACCACCTCAATTAGGGGTCTATTAAGATGTTCGTCACATCTTAGATTTTAGAGCGAAGCGAGGAATGTATATTGTGATATTTTTTTTCGTGAACAATTACGAATAGAATCAAAAATTTCAAATAACATTGTTGAAGTTGATAGGTAACATTATATATGTCTTATAGATATGGACATGTAGACATTCGATTTAGATTTACATAGTAATAGTAAGTAAGTATAGTAGGTTAGTAGTCAGTACGCAGCTTTTTGAACGTAATGAAGAACTATCAAAAATCATCGAAGTACCTGATAAGAGATAGTGGTAATCGCTTTTATAATCAAGTTCCGAATAGATTTATTTTTGAATAAGGTGATCTATATATTCTGTGTATCTATATGTCTTTATATCGAAATTCATTGCAAGTGCTAAAAGGATTATATTTTTTTTTATGTTTATTAGTTTTTTCAAATAATGATTATAATAAAAAAATGTTATCGTTTGTATAGTATTTATTTTTATCACATTTTATTAAATCAGAGGTACATTAAATATTTATTTTGAGATTTTATTTAATATATATGCTAGAAATATATACGTAATATATATAATGTAAGTAGGTAGTCAGAAATTTAACAACCGGTATAAAATTACAGAATTTTTTTTCCAGACATTAACTATAATTACAATATTAAAGTGATTAATTAAGTAATTTAAAAAAATAATAACGGCTGTCTGTTTTATCGAAGGGAAGGGGGGGTAATTTCCATTACCAGATTAATATATGGAGCAGGGGAAGTGAACCTAAACCTAGTACTTATACAGATGTATCCTCCTAACCACACGAATACTTAATAATATACCTATTATTATTATTATAAATACTACGTGTGTGAAAAAAAATATAATATGCATCACCATTGGAGGCTCGTTTGAAACTTGGCACTTACATAATCTTTATTCCATTAATACAGGTATACATGAAACATAAAATATTTTAATTATAAGGTAAAGTTAAGTATAAAACTGAACGATAAATAATTTAATATCGATTGTAAAAAAATCACAACTCATAACAGAACCCAGAGTTGCAGTGGTGGTGATGGTGGTCGATTGGTATAAGGGGTTTATTATTGCTCGTAGAAGAGGTCACTATATATTATATATTATTGTAATAATATACACACTATCATACACTTCATTCCATTTAGGACCAATGCCAAAACAACATTATAATAATATTATAATGTGCCGTATGTATGTGATCGTGTGCATCGCGATGATGTCTGGTAGTCGTATGCAGATATTATATAATATATATCTATAACATGTCCTTTTATAATGTACATCCGTAATGAACGGTCATTATATCATACTGCATAGCTTATATATATGTATAGACAATACACTTACTATATAGGCATATAATATAATATATTTATAATTTATATGAATTAATTATACATTAAATAATAGTACTATATACATACACCGTACATACTATTATCATAATATTTATGAACATAACAGTCATAACGCACCCTTTATCAAGCGGTTGTGTTGCGAGTACCAAATTATGATTAGAGCTCGATCTACCATTGTAATACTTATCCACACATGTGTACTTGCAACATAATGTGCATTATTTATAGTGCAACACACTACGCTATCCTTTCCACCAGAAAAAGGCTTAACATAATATGGTTATAATATGCCAATTTTTAACCGTGGTAAATTACTCATATGATTTGCTAAAAGCCCATATAACCGGCCGAGAATATAGAACAGTTTCGTGCACGCCAGTTTTTCGACATCAGCATTTATCAAAGTGAAATAAATGAAACGAAACAAAATAGGTTTCAAATACTGCAGTATGTCTGTATTATACAAAAATTATATACGTACAGTACTCGCATATGATGTATTTTGAATTTTTTGGACATTTTTTTTTCTAATATCATAATCACCCGCATAATTAGGTATTATATAACGCGATCTGTCAAAAATTAAACGTACATCTATTTAGTTAACGATCCTGGCGAAATAATATTAAATTCCTATTAACGAATTATTATTGTATGTACACAATTAGGATTATAAAATACTTGTAAGTACTGAGTTTGCATTAATCAATAAATTGTGTAATTAAGATAATAACTAATAAGATATGCGTATTAGGCATGGAATGCAATTTTTTTTATGTAAGAAAACTTGCATTTTGATTTGGAATTATTAATGAAATTACAACGAGAAACTTTGTGTGCGTACAAAATATGTAGTAATACAGACCTATATATAATATTAATTAGAATACGCATATGGCCTGTTGAGTATATAATAGTTGTTGTTGAAATAGGTTTAGCAATAAATCGATCCCTAGGTGAATGTCACATCTAAAATCTAAATAAATAATAATGAAATAAAAATATACTATATTCCTATTACTTTAGATACATACAACATAACGCTAAGTCTCTATTATGTATAGGTATTTATATTTTATACTGCTTGCGAATTGCACAACATGCAAATATATACTTATATATAATATATATATTGTAAATTGTAAATAGGTGAATTTTATTTCCATAAATACTAATACTTTCACTGACTTGTGAGAATATGTTACACTTAATGTAACTGAAACTTGTAAAGGAATAAATTTATTAAGCAATAGTAAAACTGAGGATTTTTTTTTTTTTTGATAAAAAATATATATTTATAAACATTGGATTATATATTCTAATATGTAGGATGACTTATTAGTCATGAATCATGATCAACACAATTTTTCCCTAAATTAATGTATTTATTAAAACTTTGGCTTTTGGTATTTAAGAGTACCTCAGGAGTCAGGGTTTATTATTTAAGGACCGTATTTTCAAACACTTAGATTTGTATACCATTTAAAGGGTGTTGTATAGCGAAAGACGATAATAGTTATTTATTTTTTTCAAATTAAAACCAACTTTTTTTATTTTAAAAACTTTTAATCACATTACTATTTTGGAAATTTGAGTGTATTCAAATTTAAATTTAATCGAGTAGTTTTTTTTATTATTTAACTTAGTGTATTGAGGATAATAAGATTTGATTGATTATGTCTATGACGTTGCGTTTGAAAGATATTGGCGAGCTATGACGATTTAAAAATTTAAATGACTAATTTTAATCTACCAATACATTTTATAATATATATAAATAAAATAGTACCTACATTCAATTTATATTTGTATAGGAAAAAATGGAGGAGAGTATGTTTTGTAAATCACTCTGTAGTATGCTATATAGAATTTAATATGGATAATTGGCATTAGATTACTTACATGTATTATGATTAGATATCATATTTACAAAAAAAAAACATAGGTAAATATTTTAGGGATCGCGATATTATTTCAGAGCAAGGACAATAATAATAATAATAATAATATTGAATACACCACCGCTGTGGCGAAAGGTGCAGCAGCAAGCACCACTGCAATAGTGCATTGACAAGACCAGTTTCCGCGAGATGCAAGGACGACGAAGTTGAGGAATAATATTATATTATTATTATTGTTGTTATTTATCGTGCGCACGCAGCCTTCGCCGCCGCTGTCGCTACTATAACTTAGTCACAGATGACTTTCAAACGGCTTCTCGTGGGTAAAAAAATAAAATAAAACCGACTCTGCTCCTGGCTACTGCAGTCTGCAGTACGTATACATAATATATCGTACAATATTATGTTATCATCGGATAATTATTACCGCGACACGTTACGAACGGTTATTCTGAATAGGAAATGGTATTAGTGTGCGCAAATATACATTTGAGGTACATATTTCAACAATGTTCATATACGACCCAAAGACAATATTATAATTCCAAATAGACTTTTGATATCTTGAGTTCATTATATCATATACGATTCACAGTGTCAAAAAAATCAAAAAAATATGTCACAGTAAAGTTGTAGTGCGAAACTACGACCGAAATTGATACGTGTACTGTGTATAAGTGAATATATTCTGTACATTGTGATTTACTCGCAGAGCTCATTGTTTCCCGTTGTACTGCAATACATCACTTGCTCGGGTAGAATACTATTTCATTTACGTCGAATAAAAATAATAATTTTCCGTTGTATGTGCGACGGAAAGAGTGATACGAACTAGAAAAACGATACGTTTTATTGTTATTATATTACTTTTGTAATAAAACGGTCGTCGAGAGAAATAAAAATTTTAACTATATTACACACATACACGCATCTTTGTGCCATATTGTTTTGGCACAATAAACAGTGTGGTGACTGTTCACGTCTGCAATAACACAATACCGTGTATAATATCGGTACATATAATACATAATCATATATATATTAGATAAGGTATTATACACATTATATTATGTGTATAATACCTTATCTAAAAAATTATAAGTTAATGTTCTTTACGATTACTGCGTTTTACTTCAAAGATAAGCGTTTTTCTTCTTTCGATTATTATATATATTTGCCTAGAAACGTATTACTTGTCAGAACGGGATTTTTTCACGTATAGTGTGTTCGCATTTGTATCATACGTTTTATCGCGACGATATTTTACATTATAAAATACATGTACAGACATATACGTGCGTGATATTACAGAAAAAAAACAGCTGATGCATTGGAGCGGATTTCATTATTTTAAACGAATATTTTTGTACAGTCAGGCGGTTTTGGATCGTCTCGTTTTCTTCATACTTTTGCTGCAGATATAACATATTATAATACAAATACTGCGACTGGGGCCACATAATAATGTTAATAATAATACGAACCTTACATTTAAATAACGGCATTTAACCTCTGTCAACAACAGTAGGAAGTTTATGATCTATATATTATTATTCGTAATATATATCTAGTATAATATGGTATATAATATCTATATATATATTATATGTATGTATACACATGTTGTAGATTATATATTATATGTGATACATATATTACGAACAGCGGTGTTTGGAGCATATAAGGGGGTTAGCAAATTTTAATACTCTATTGATTGATAAATTATGTTTTATAAATAATCTAATTTGTGTTACATTTTTATGTATAATCAATTTAAAATTTGTATAATTTATAAAGCATTTGTAGCTATGATAACGATAATAAATATGTATTCGGCTATAATAGGCGCAGTATTATTATACGATATACTCGTAGGTATAGGTTAACTCAAAACTGTCGAATTTTTTTTAATTTCGAGTCACCTGTAGTTTTACCAACCTAGTTGGAGAGTACTAGAAATGTGTTTTATCGTGGCAAAATTGCGCTGCATTAAATAATAATTTATTATATTATATACGTGTCTAGCGTGTGTCGCAACTGGCGAAAAGTCTGAACTGCATTATAAAATATACAATACCTAGTATAATTATCAATTATTTTCAAACATGTGAGACTGTCGTCGCGTGGAACTGCATAGGGCTCGTGTATAGTTGCATCGTGTGCATTCGTATATGTATCAAATTATATATGTCATCATGATACTGTAGTTAATGAATAATATAAATATAGAATCTAAGATGAATGTACAATTATACTATATTCAATGATCAATAATTATTTTGATAATTTATAGAATTGAAATATTATTTTTACTATTTTAAGCATTACGAAATGGTGTAGAGGTTTTATGGTTCTCAGCAAATTGTAATGTTCCAAGTGTTCCAAATCGTATGTTGAGTATGTGATTTAGATAGAGACAAACAAATCACCGTTTCAATCTTCTTAATTTGGCAATTTGAAGAACCTAAACTGAATATGAAAATCTACAAAACTATTATAGGGTTTCAGATTAAGCGTTGGGGGAAACTAGTATATTTTACGGACAATTGAATAGGTACAATAATACATTGTTGACTATATAACATAGTAGTAAAATGTGGTGATAAAATATAAGATCAAGTCTTATGTTTGGACAGCAACCTTGGAATATAGTTTTATCGTGATGAAAATAAAGAAAAAATAATCAAACAACATTAGTATAGGATTTGTATTGCTTTTTGAGCTATTATTATTTAATTATTGATTTTAAACATCAATATTATCGCCTTTTGATGTACGCTCGCCAGATCGCGTACGGTTTGTTTAACATTTCCCCGGGACTAAGTTATTTATTACGGTTATTAAACTACACAGCTCTTTTAAATTGTTATTTGTTGAATGAACACATATTATTTATATTTCATCTATGCATGTATATAGTTAAACCAAAATAATTGCAATTAAAAATACTTCAATATATAGGCTAGGTATATCATATTTGTGTTCATTGATTCAAACACTACGCTAACGTCACCCACACGATATATTATATAAATGTTGTAAGTACGAACATAATATTAAAAAATCTATCGATCTTTGTATAAATGGATTTTTTTGTTGAAAAAAAATATAAATCAAACACATGACCATCCCAGTTGTGTATACGTATATTATATATATCTGCACGAGGTTTGAACATAATATTATACTATATTGTTCATTTTCTGTTTGATTTCAACTCAAAAATATTAATTTAAAACTAAACCGTTTGTAAAGTACAACAATAGTATATGTATATTGAAACCATGACTACGATATTATGTATTTCATGAAAACGAAAAAAACCTAGTGTAAAATGAGATGTTAAAGCAAACCATAAGATTAAATTTTATAATATACTTTTACATTATGTTATTATAGCATTTATAACTATAGTTCCTGCAATCGTACATTATTTGTTACTAGATATATTATTTCACTTTTAAATTGAAAGCGGCGATTCGTTTGATAACACGGTTACACGTATAATATGTAATTTTAGTAAAAACTAATCAATGCGAAAAAAATTTTAAAAATATCTCGCGTGACTGAGTGTACAGAACTGTGTTTGGAAAATTTGACAACCTTACACCGAAATCATTATGTGGTTTCTGCCCTGGTATAATATTGTTAAAGTATATTTAGCGTCAATTCTATCGAAAGGAAATATTCGTGTATAATAATATATACTATGTATCTTAGTACAATATAACATAATGCATTATCATAGAACGTATCAAATAAAATAATATTATATTATCAATTATCATGCACAGAGTTATTATGACGATTATTGATTATCCAATTTGACATTGTGCGTTATTATTATTTTTCCAGAAAGGTTCATTAATTTTCCAAAGGATACTGCAACAATCAAATGGAAAACAAATCGCAATGTGTGGACAGGGTGGGCTACGAAGGTTTCGAGCTGCTGGGATTCAAATTCGAAGTGGAAGACACGGCGTTTTCGATGGTCGCCACCGTCTTGTTCATGGTACTCTTCTACTTCGGGTTGTACATCAGACAATGCGATGAACTTGGCGTGGAAAGGTTCAATTGATGCGCAATTACAGTGGTCTACACCTCGCGACATCCAGTCGAGCAGCGAGCGCGATAGTGTAGGAGTAGGGGGAGGGGAGTAATTATGTTTACTTTCACACTACAACCGTGGTACCTGAACACTTATTTTTGGTGTACCAGAACACTGTATTGTACACGTAAATATCTAGTATAATATGTGGTTTGTGTACAATAATTATTTTCATTTTTTTTTTAATCATAAAAATAAAATAAAAAAATCTTTGCACAGTCGACGAGCGCGGCAGCTGATTGCTGGTATTCAAAAAATATAAATAATAATAATAAAAAAAAATTTTGGTGTTGGTGGAAAATGTGGGCTACATAAATATTGAAAATTATAAAAAAAGTACTCATATTATTATTTGAATTTAAGTCGATTCCCGGACGACTGAATATTTTAATATTATAGTAGAACTGTTAATATTGTATATGTTTTTATAAAATAAATACTATACATACCTATACACATTACACAGCACTGAAATCGCGCCATCACAATATTATGTATCTCGTCAAATACCTATAAATTTCTCAATAAAATTATTGTAAGTCTCAGTAGCACAGTGAGACGGGAGCGCACACGAATTCTCTACAATATATCACACATTATTATAATATATAATATGTTTTATAAGTGATATAAAATCGCATCATTGTATATATGCACACATAATCGTAGTGAATGGAGTAAAACCGCGAAGGACATTTTAATAACAATGGGAATTAAAAACAAATTTTCCAGTTCGCGAGTTGGATTCGCGTGTATACACTATTTAAACAAAATCGGTGTCATTGCAGTAATAGTTGCACAGCGGTAAACACACTTCCATGTAACATATCCGATACGAATTTAAAATAGTTCAAATTAAAACCACATCGAGACTATGCCAATATAATATTATTAACTGAGCCTTCGAAACATAATATACTTAGTTGTCACGTTTTATATTATGTTTATATATATATATTTTTTTTTTATGTAAACTATCATACCCATAAAGAGTACAATGAATACGTAGGAACTCGTGACAATATAAGTATTTTACAATATTTTAATATGATTATGTCTGTAAAAAAAATAATTGTCAAAACTCAAAACGTTCCCGTTTATTGTATACGTGTACCTATACATATTTTATTGTTGATCGTATTAATATAATATTATTATACATTTTTTATAATAAATATATACATTTTTGTATTGTATGGTTTTAGTATGATTTATAACTTTTTGATCCTTTGCCGTAGGATAACTTCACAAGACTGCAAACCTACATGGTGGAATATTTTAACCACGACGACCGTGAATAATATATAATATAATTATATCTATATGCGATGGGTAGTACACTAGTACCTATCATTGAATGATATAATTAAAAAGAAATCGTATAAATGATATTCTACTCTAAATGTATATAATAAATAATACGTGTAATGTGTGTATTTTATTATGAATATCTTTGATAAATCATAAATATATTCAGTTTCCTCTTTAATATATATTTGGTTTGCACAATATAATATTTTGTTTTATCCGTAAAATTTTATAATATATTATAATATACATGTATATTATTATTATTATTATTATTATTATTATTATTATATTATTTATTTAAATATGTTAATGAATTTTCATTTGCGTAATATAAACATTGGTTGATTTATATGTACTTAATTTTATGTAAACGGAAAATTTACATTTCAATATTTAATTAATTATATAATAATATTATACACTATACAGTGAGTACACTAAATATAAACTATTATTATAATTATGTTGGATAAAGTAGAAATTCGGATTAACTGTGTAAACCTATTAAGTGTATGCTTAGATTGTGAATTTTTTATACGATTTAGACAGACGATGTGAGAAACTAAGAAACATGTACGATTAAATTCAGAGGTAGCTGTTGTAAAACTGTGTCTTTTATAACAAACTCATAAAATAAGGATGCAGGTTACGAGAACACTTCTTATAAATTGTAATAAATTTATGTTATCATTTATTTTGAACCTATCGCTTGAAAATAGTTGACTCCGAGTACACTTGATTTACAGTAAATATTAAAAGGTATATTTTATGTTGGTATACATTTTTTAAATATTTGATGAGGGAATCGTTAATGAAAACTCTAAAATAAACAAATAAAAACAACATTTATTCATTTGTGTGAAACGTCGAAAACTAAACACAACACACATTATATTATTTAATATGCTTTTAAGAACATATTGAATTTCATTCGTAAAAAGCTAAATTTTAAAATCGATCAATTATTTAATTTTTGGTTTGTGATTTTAGTAATTGTAAATTTTATTTAATGTACTATAATAATTAATAACATGTTTGATAGTTGTAGACTTAATACAATAATTTACGTGTTTTTTATATAGTTGATTTTATCTAACTACACGCATATTACTTATATCCAAAAAATTGGTATATTTCAACTTTAAAATGTGTTAACTCACGTCCTGTTTTGAGGTCGAAATTACGCCACTCAGCTATTATTATCATCGATATTCGATGTTATCATATCATTAAATTCGATATTCAATATTAATTGATGGTTATTAATTTATTATTGATAGGTGCCAGAATCCACTCCCAAAGTTAAAATTCGAACCATTTTTACTGCTCTAAAAGTTTATAATGGACAGAAAATAATATAATTACATTTATATTAAAAACATGCATCTTATTATTATACTTTTCATCTGAAGATGAATTGAGAATATTGTTAAAATTAAAATTTGGTTTATTTAATGCGAGATTTACTAAAACGAATATATGAGTTATTAGAATATTGGTGAAACGGGAATGTTTTAAAAATACCTATTATAAAATCGATATGTTTTTCGGCAAACTGGGATTTCGATGAATTGGGAGTCGGTTAAGTGGGTTAAACCATTATTGTTATAGACTGTAGTTAAGCTTAAAAAAACTATATTGTTTTTTATTGATAATTTTCATCGAAACAATAAAAATAAGAGGTTTAAAAATATTTTATTTCGTTTTTTTCTATATCCACTGTTCACTGCACAAAACATTGATTTTTATTTTCAATCGCCCGTGTACAATACGCGTAATTAAATTTTGAATATCATAATATATAGATATTTGCAGAGACAAATTGCCTCGCAAACATATACATAGTTGTACCCAACGATCCTAAAAGTTTTCGGATCACCAATTAAGTCTTATTTATCGTTCTTTGAATTGATATTGAAATTGCATTGGACGCAATGCCTTACGCTGTCATCACCAAGTCGTTAAAAACAAAAATAAAAACAGTAGGCTGGTACTAACAATTTTCAGATGGCATAGATGATAATTAACTGCTTAAAAAGTAAAATGTAATATTATTTTAGTATAATGTTGTCTATATAAAGACTACAACCCCACACGGCAGTCATCACAACGTGCGTTGCAATCGGTTTTAAAAATGCTGGTAAATCATAGCATTCGTAGCAAGTAGGTACGTAAAGTTATACTATAGTTATTTTTTGTTGACTTAAAATTAAATTCAGTAGACTAACAGAGAGTATAGCGTTGATAGATTTTTGAAATTCTGATGATAAATAAATTAACGAGATAACAATGTGTTATGTGATAAACAAATAATATACATACCTATAATTGTTGTTAAACAACAATGGATCGTAACTATGTACGAATGAATGCATAATCAACATAGGTGCATAATTCGTAAACATCTTTAATGGAAAGTGAAGAACAGCAATACGCATACCAAGTTAACTCTAAAACTACCGACGACGTCAGCATAAATATTGTAAAATACATTGTTACGGCAGAACTCGGAAATAAGACGGAAGCATAGCGTCAGGAACTTTCTATGTCTTCAAACAATGTTTCGAGCAGGCTGCAACCCTGATAAATGAAAATAACATTCGGTTCAAAGATAACGAAGTTCTTAATATTATATTGAATGAACAAAAAATATATAAGCAGGTAAGTGATTTACTTGAAAAGATATACATAATAAACAATTACTTGGATGAATTGATGAGTGATGACTAACAACGTCTAATTGAAGTCTTAATTTTTGCTTAGTATACTCATTAGTCCATTTAGATGAAAAAAAAAATACAATATAAAATCAAAATATCAAATATTGTATTCATAAAGTAATATAAAATCAATGCATTGTAATAATATGTGAAACAACATTATGCTGGGTAAACGGACTACATGACCAGAGTGTACGTGAAAAGCCTAACTAAAACGCCGTGTGATTATGATATTTTTATTGAAATAATACATATTATTTTGAACAATCAATTATTGTATTAACTTAGAAATATAACTTTCAAACAGATCACGAAGTGATGATTATAGAACGGATGGTATATGATAGGATAGAGGTGAATTATGATTACCAACCCTCAGTTTGGTGCAATTACACCAATATTTTTTGATACACTAAAATTCGTTTACGAAATAATTGTATAAACCATGATATACGCATAATATAATTATTGAATTTTTATGTATTTTTATTAAGTTGATTATGCATAATTCGTTGATCAAGTGATCAAGTAAATTAAATAAAACGAATAATAATTGTTAACAGAAGATGTTTTATATAATTTCTATACTGTTTATTAAAGCTAGACCACATTTTCTAGCTAATAATACTTTGTATTAGTTAAGCTACATTGGATGTAATGGTTATGACTTATGAAATAATTTAAAAAAAAAAATACATCCAAATTTAATTTACATGAAATAAAATTCATTGTGAGTATATACAATAATTATATTCCATTAGGAATTAAAATATACGGATGTAGACTATTTTTCAAATTGAACCAAAAATTGTTTCACTCTCGTAGTCTATCTTAGTTGTTACCTCTGTTTATTTTAAATAATACAAAACATAGAATTGTTTCTATAACATAAAAATTAAAATATGCTTAGAATATGTTATAGAAGAAAATGCTCATTTGAAACATTATACTTAAAATTAGTAATCATAAAGGCGCTCATAATTTATTATTTCGTATAATATATAAAATTAAATTAAATTATATTATACATTGTAATGTTAAATATAAGTATAACTAGCACAAATCACTACATTGGAGTATTGCGTGTATGACGTATTATACCTTCTACATTTTCATAATATAATATGTTATACACATAATCAAAGTATAAGCCTTCGGATTATAATAAGACGACGAGGTATCAGCGCGGTGGGTTTATTGTGAAAAACTGATTTAATGAAATACGACAGTTTTTTCCTCTCCGAGATAAATATTATTTTTTATTTAGTTCCCATGTCAAATGTTTTTCACGACGGCAAAAAGTTTTTCTGTGTCCTACTCAGTATACATAATATACTTGTTCGAAATTCAACTTTATAATTGGACGGCAACGACATAATTGGTGTTGGTGACATTAGGATTAAATACATTATAAATAAAATAGGTATTTTAACATACCTATTTTATTTATAATGTATTTAATATTATCAGCATATTTTATTATGTGTATTATTACGTTCATTATGCCATCATTGAATACTTAATCATCAATATTTTATGAAAAATCTTCATATTATATTATAATTTGTTATGTCTATCTACATAAATATGTGAAAACTAAAACATGACAACATTTTATTTTTATAAAATATTATATACTATGTGTATAGAGCTCAAAATCAGCGTATCGAGTTTAATTGATAAATAATTTATTATTTCAAGAATTTATTTTATTCTATATGATTGTAAATATATATCTATAATTTTTTGTCTATAATACAGGAGTATCATCATATATTATGATGTCATTTACACTCCTATCGAATAGAAATGTCTTGTTAAATTGTATGCAACAAGTGGGAACAATATAACAGGGAATCACAAAAAATAAAAAATATTGTATTAGTTCAAAAATACACATCCCATTAGCCCTTAGGTGTGGTTAGAATAGTAAGGTATATATATTCGGTAAGTATATGAAGTAATTGGGTTGTTATCTCCTAATAAATAAGCACCAACACCGTTATTTATAAAATAAATAGAAAATATAGATACGATGAGCATTACTCATAAATAATACTATATTAAACCGAATAATCAATTTTTTTCATACAATTATTAATAGTTTATTTGAAATTGAATAACACTAATTGTGGTAATGTTGACGATTTTGCATGTCAATGAATTTCCATTATTAATTAGAAACAAATAAGATAAATAAATATTGTACCTATCTTACTACATAGTAATTCGAAATACAAAGTTATACTTAGCATATTCAATATTCATAATGTTTTGACAATTGGGCATATGCAATTGTTTTTTTTTTCAAAAAACGACAATACGTTTAAAAAATATATTTCCTTGTATTATTCAATTTTTATAATCGATATGTAATATCATAAGTTATGATAGGTTATGATTCATAACCTTTCAACCCACACACAACATTTTAAATTAATTTTGAATAATTTTGCACAGTTTGTAATTTTTAATGCATAATTTTCTGTTTTTATATGCATAAATTTATGCATATTTTGTTGTTTTGTTAGCATATTAACATCATAGTCCGCTAATAACCAATTCGTATTTATCAGGCTTCAGTTAGTAATGTTAGTCTATTTTGTTTCAAACTAAAAGTCTAAAAATCCCCAGATACATGAATTAGTTATCATAATAAATTATACATTTTATCAATAATCATAATAATCATGTGCTTTATTATTTTAATCATAATACGGAATTGAAGTATAGTTAAAAATGGAGTAAAAGTTTAGCTAGGTTATTATTATAATAAATATAATATGGGGTTTACTACTTTAATAAATAATATTATTACGTGATTGCATGCACGTTTTAAAATTATCTTTAAATTTCTTAATTATATCATAAAAGTTTTGGTCGTGATCGCTCTATTATAGGATTCTATTAATATTATGTAGGTAATAAGGTACACATAATATATGAGCATACAATGGCTTTTAACATTAAAATACCATCGAGAAATCTAGTAATGACATTAAAAAGACCATATAGTCTTCACTGAAACATAAAACAAAACATGTTGATTTCGAGGAATATATTATACTCTATCATTGCTGTATACTAAATTAATGTATGAGCATAATGTATTTAAATTACCGTGGTAATAACATATGCATGTATTACAAAACTTAATGCTTTGGTCTTCAGAAAATTAAATTATACACAAATATTTCGTAAATAGGCTTAATATTTCACGACATATCTATTAGAGTAATATGTATTTAGGATTTATATGACTAATTTATAATAAATTATAAAATTGTGAATTATTATATCTGCATTCTGAATGTTGTCTATAGAAGTTAACATATGAAAATAAAATGATATAGGCAATAATGCATAATATTATATGTAACAAATAATAGGTATATAAAAAAAATCGATTAATGTATAATCTTAAATTCCATATTGTAATCCTCAATCACTCAAATGTTTTATAAATATTATTTGTAAATAATCAACGATTTGTATAATATTACAAAATAAACATGATCCTGATCTTAGAAAATTAAGCATAGATCTTTTTATCATGTATAGAAATTAAAATATAAAACAAAAAGTACAAAAATATCAAACAAACAAAATTAAAAAATTAAAATAAAAAACGATAGATTTTTTTCGATAGAATTTTCGCGTTATAAAATTAAAACTACATTGGCATGTTAAAGATAATTAAATATATATTTATATTTTTTATATGATTATAATAATAATTATTATAATTATATTATATAATTAATAATAACCATAGCTACTTAATAGTTGTAAGTTAGATCATAAAATGATTTAATCATTATTTAATATATCAATTACGGCGAATCTATTAAATGACGAGATGCACTCCACAAGTTTTTTTTTATATAAATTATACTGTTTTATTGCTTTAAATTCCAAACCCTGTTTATTAGATGCTGATTTATCAAAAAATAGATTACGGAGAACTGAAGCGTAGGCTTTCAGAGCCCGAATTTATATGATTTAATTATTATAAGTCAATACTAAAATATACTATTTTAGAATGAGGTGTATACTGTATAATATTATAATAAGTTATTTCCACGTATTTATATACATAGACAGATAAAATATAAATAATTTAATATTCTTGGTACTATAAAGATATATAATGAATATTATATAAGATACCTGAATATTTTTGTTACGAGAATAATCTATTTACTGCAAAATTATCGTGTTTTTACTGTGAACTGTTAATTTTTTTTAATTATTATATTGTTTATAATTAACATAGTCATCAAAATAATTTACCAAATCGTCGCAATTGCTAATTAGTATTTTAATTGAAGGGATTAGCCGCATTTAAAGTCTTACCTGTGGTAATAATAAAATAAGCGAATAATTATGTAATGCGCGTGAAGTTGGTGGTCCCGTATATGCCCATATTTTGTAAGTTAATTTTATTATAAATTGATTTTTAGAATTTGCAAATACATTTTCAAAATACATATTATAAGCAATAAACTATTACGAAAAGCCAAAGACACTCGACTTGGTCTGATTGGTTCGAAAAATGTACCAATATTTTGTAATTACAAATTGATTTTTAGTTTTTAACGTTATACAGGCTAGCTTCCGGACGTACTGCCTACTGCTGTGTATTAAGATATTGTATTACAATTTTAGAATATCTACACCAATTAAGTGTAAGGTGTTGAATTTTTATCGTATATGTATATATATATATATAATGTATATTATATGATTTTTTGTAAGTCACAAGGTTTATGAGTAAAAAATAGTAATTCAGTTAAGTTATAGAATATTCAAGAGAAGTGCCTATACATAATAATATACAAATATCTTCCCTATTTTATTAAGTACACTAAACAAATCAAAATTGCTTTTAAAAATGTAACTCCAATCATATTATTATACTACTTATTTCTCAAGCGTTCTTTTTACTCTTTTTAACGACCATTTCTTATTGTATATACTTCCACTCTTAATATCAATCTTAACTATATATTCCAAATATTCTTCTGCTATTAATATTATTAATTCATCTTCTGTTAATTCAGACTATATATACAATTGGCTTATCAATTTCTTACATGGAATAATTTCTTAGTATTTTTTCATACAGGCTTTGTACTTTAATAAAGTATTATTAAAATATATTGGTTTTCAATAAAAATACATTAATTAATAATGGTGGTAAGAAATTAGATAGTATTATGCTATATTACTCCAAATTATAGAAAAATTTACCAAAAATATAACGATATGTTCGATACTAGGTACTTTTTTTCAATTGAAGTAAAAGTTTTAAGTATTGAAATTATTATACTGACTCAATAATATTTTCAACTTATATAGCCATGGACTGCAATCGCATTCGCAATCGTACACCATTTTAATTTAGTAGTCAATAAGGTTTTAGATTTCAATTATATTGCTACAATTTATAACTTAATGTAACAAAATTTAAGATCTGTGTACATATAGAAACGTGTAAACCTATAATGTATATTATGTGTCGTTTAAAGGTAATATTTTTATGATCAAGATTCTATTATAAGGGATAAAAGAAAACTATTCAAATATCATATGAAAAAAAATTATTTTTATATACGTATTCAAAATATTTGAATTATTTAGTTTTATTATCATGTTATTGTAGGATTGTTGACAAGAATTTAAGTTTTTAAAATAGCTATTGTTTTTGTATATTACGATATGCGCACGAGTGACAAGTGAAAACAACCGTTATTCAACCGTTTTTTAATATTCATGTTGTGCTTATGAGATAATTTCCCTAACCATTACCATAATATATAATAAAATACGCGAGAGTCCAAAAAAAAAAAAAAAAAATATCTGCACTGTTATAAATCGATGTGTAGCATTGTGTCAAATGTAAGGGGCAACTGATATAGAATCACTTCGGCCGAATACTTTTACATTATAATATACATATTATTATTATAATAATATCGACTGAGAGCCCATCCGTGCGAATTAACGCATTAAAAATACGTACGCGATTTGGATAGTAGATAGGTATATATAATACAATGTTTGTATATAATTTACACAAATCGCGTTTGCCGATACGGTTATAATAATATATAATATTATATTATAATAGGTGTATTTATACGTGGGGAACAATTGCATCTTTTTCGGTGAGAATATCATAATAATATTTATTATTTTGTTATCGGATATCTCACCTGAAAAGTAAGAACATCAAGATAATGAATTCCTCGACGTCTCCGTGACGATCGACAAAAGAGATTAGGATGTGGTCAACGACAATCGCCAACATATTATAATATCCACTAAGTCAAGTAACATTTTAAAAAAATAACAAAAATCGAAAATGTGACTTACATTTTTGACAGCGTGGAATAATTTATCATGATATTATCACTTATATGCATAGTGTAAAGATTGTATAACTAGACTCAATAATAATTAATATACCTAAGAATTCGATTTAAAGGTTATTTGTGGTTTTAGAGAATTACGTAGTACAGTGATTTGCGACTGCGAGAGAATACCAAAAATAAAAGCATATAACATGCATGTAGTAAGTACCCGCTTCCGTGTAATGGATTCCACGACCATTATCAGGATTTTTATTTTATGCGCACACTCCTTATTCGCCATCGTGACTTTAATACTAATTGCAAATATCACGTCAATCCCTTCATGCGGTATTATATTATTACATAAGTATAGATTATTTTTTGCGTCAAAATATTGTTGCATTTATATTTTGTGTCGTTCTTTAAATTTTAAATTTGTCCATGTTTATATAATATATAAATATATATATGTCTCTATTTGTATTATATTTACCTAATGGACCTAATGGTCCCCAACCAAATTATACTTAAATAAAATGTAATGGACGGTAAAAATAAAAATCTATTACGTTTTATCATTATCGGTCGATCACATTCGTAGGTCATTACTAAAAGTAAATAAAATAAAAATAAGTGGTACTGAAACTTCAAAAAACATTATAATGTTGGTTTATACAGTTATTGTATTCATCAAAATATTGGTTATATGTTTTTAAAAAATCTGAATCCGGTTATAAGAATAATTATTATTTCGTCGTATTTTTTTTTTTATAAACAGACGACATATTATTACAGGCATTCACGAGAACCTTCCAATTTTAATATTATAAAATGCAATATTATTTCTCCGAAGGTAACAAAAGTTATTATTTTATTTTAAACATGAGTACATTTTCCGTGCATTTTAATATTGAACAACAATATGTTGTTAACCTATAACGTTTAGCAGAAACAAACCAAAACGACCGTAAAAATACGACGTCAGAATTGACCGAGAAGCAAACGTTATTATAACTGTTTGAAGTGATCGGATACAAATGATATATTATGCATCATATGTGTGGGAGCAGATTTTTTTTCCTTCTGTTATAATATTATAAAATAATATAGTCACATAGATATCTGACTATAATAGGTAGTATAGGTACTCGAACACGATGTACCAGGTATACGTGTAAGTGGTTTATTTGATGTGTACACACTACACAAGTATCGAACAACTTTGTCCAAAATTAAAATAATTCCAATCGTTTCAAAAGTGTGTATAATTTTGTTTCCTGCGGTAAATACAGTTTTTAAAGATAATATTTGAGTTGAGTTGGCGCGAATTCCGATCAACTCTTGTATTTGATGTGTGTAAAGAGAATTTTGATAAATACACATGTTTGATAAACGAATATCATTGTGAGCACATCTAACCTCTGTTGTATGTGTGATATAATGTACCATGTACGATATTATATTATACTATAGGTACAACTATAAAGTGCAAATGTCTAACAGGCTTCACTGATATTTATTTTATTTTCAGGTTCATTCGTTCTTTAAACTCAGTATGCTCACGTCCATCGATAACTATTAAACATATCTACGTTTGTTGACTAATTGATCAATCAATCTAATTTCGAATATAACGTGTACGACTACAGGATGATTTTTTAAATGAGGTGCGATTATTCCCGTGTTAACGATTTATCATTGACATTGTTATAACTATATATATATATAGGCGTTTCTCGTATAGCACTAAACGTATTTATTGCGATTTAATAATTTTGATAAATTTACTTGTGGTAATATGATAAATAAAAAAATATCTGATCGTTGGTGTTTGATAGTGATAACGGCTGACACGACGTATGACCGAAATATAAAAATTAATATAATTGTATTAGATCATTAATTTACGGTGTATATTAATATTATTGTATGGTTGTATTGAAAGTACATTGTAGTTTTTAAATATAAGATAATCCTTTGCGATTATGCTGTTACACTACTGATAGGCACCAACTGTCAGAGATCAATATTATATTTTTTTTTTTATAGTCTGTGTTCAGTGCATTATAATTCAATATCATTGTAATCATTACGAAAGTATATGGTTACGAGCTTTACGAATTTGTGATAATGCGTCGAATACAAAGTGGAAACGTTTCGATTAAAAGAAAATAGTGTAGTACTTTTATATTATACATAAATAAGTAATAAAGACAACATCGACCATCGAAGACGGTGATTGGTATTACTACACACTTATAATGTATAATAACTATTATGATGTTATTATAATATAATAATATATTATGATATGGTATGATATACCTTTCTGTGTTTGGCCATTAGGCTTCTGACGAATTCGACTCGTGTCATCTGATCGTGACAGTTGACCGCTACAGATCCGGTGTACTGTAACAGAAATAAAAGAAAAAACCAATAGTCAAAACGATGTAATAATATATTTTATTACTTAAACGCGTACACGACGACCAAACTCGTGCGCTTATTATTACGCTAGTATAGATACGTAAGTATCACACACGTACCGATATTACAGTACACATATATAATACATACCTATATATTATCATTTTATAATATAATATATTGTAATGTACGAGGCGCGCAAGACATTCCCTACAACGGTCGCCACTCGTGAACTCGCGCGTATAATGATAATGATAATAAAATATATATAAAGTGTATAATATTACGTTATTGTGCACCGGGTTATCCCTATGTATATATACATATTCACACGATGACGGATATTGTAATATATTGTTTTAGATATATATATGTATATTATACACTTAGTTCGTTCGGTTTTCTCGTATTACACGTTTTTGTTTTTTTTTCCGGTGGTAGTATAATATATATATATATATAAATATATTACCGTTTGCTGTGTACACGATCGTATCGTCGCGACATCACTTATTATTGTACAGAGATCATATTATTATATATTACACGACAACCGGGATGGGATTAGAAGTCCATTAGAAAAACAATAAAAAACACTTTTTTTCCGCTAGATGTGTTCAGTGTACGGACGACAAAATGTTTTAATTTAAAAAGTAAATACAATGATACAACAATAATAAAAAGGTCCCACTATTGACTCTTGTGTTAAATCGCGTTTATGATATTATAATATCATAATATTCATATTGGTTAAATCTATAAGCATGCATATTTTACATAATGCCATATTTGACTGTGACGATTGTTTCGACATTGATAGGTTTAAAGACGGTCATATACACAAAGTTATTACTTTATTAGTCTTACAATAATTAATATAGTGTTTGACCTAGAAAAAAAATAGGGAACAGAGTATTCCAATAGTATAATTTCGAGGGTTGTCGAATTGATTTTCATTTTACCGGAATTTTTCCTATTCGAAATTATGTATTTTAAAAGATGAGACGAATCGGCTCACGTTTAAATTGAAGATGTACCCCATTATTTAAAAAATAGTATCAGGAATTACCTGATTTTTTTTAAATTTTGTATATTATTATATTTGAGTCTGTTGGTAGATTCACTCTCTACACATTGACATACCTCACTCACTTTAAAGATGTTTATGGATTTGGTACTTAGAATTTTCTGTCTGTGAAATATCTTATCTGTAAAAAAATAACTGTTCGCTAAAATAGTTGTGCCATCTACATTAAAAGCAATTATTTCCGAATTCTCATCAAGCGTAACGCATAGTGTAATGACTAGATCGCGCGAGCTTTACATCCACCAAAGCTTATGTTTAGCCTGGAATACATATCATAAACTTACATGAAATATGTGTTCAAATGGATAAATGTTACTTCAATCGTTCGGTGTAACATTATAGTGATTAGTGGTTAATACATAGTACATGCGAATTTACGGTTGGTTTATCATCGCCGTGGGATCAACTCAAAATAATTAAGATAAATATATAATCTTTATATATATATATATATATATATATATATATATATATATATATATAGATTATATTACACATATTGTATAGGTTTAAACGTATTTAAATAGACCTTCGAATGTCATGATGGATTCACTGCTTATTGTTTTAATTGTTTTAAATATTAATAAAAATAATCAAACTGACCTATTCAGTCATAAGTATTTTTATGCATGTTTAATTATTACTGACAGCGGTATATCTTATACAGATAGTTTATACGGATATACGAGTTTCTTTGATCAAATAAAAAGGCGCAATTTTGGTTTGGCAGTCGTCATTGTTAACGAACAGCTCAAACAAACGGCGATCAGAGTATTAAATAAAAACATATTTATCAACAAAAAATATTATCGTGAATAAGTCTACATGCTACTGAAATGGTATACAATTTCAATGGACATAAATAAGGAAAGCTAATCATTTGTCTATTGAAAATTGTGAATGGTTGAGCTGATGCCTGATATAGGTATAAAGTTACCTAGTCAAAGACTTTAATGAATATATTACAAAAGATAAATTTCAAAGCAATCTTTACTAAAAGTAAGTTACTTTGTGACGTATTACTTTTCAAAGATCTACATTGTATGATATAATATATAGAAATATATTACAAAATGTATAGTGTGTAACATATATATATTCAAATATATAAGCTGCATTATATATAAACAATGCTATTTAAATTGATTTATATGGGATAATTTGTTCCTGTTCATTTTATGTCACATAGTTGAATAAAAATTGTAACCAAAAAAGTATAACTAACCTTTAACAAATAAGCTTTTAAATTTTATTTAAGTTGCACCTTTATTAAATTTTAATTTATACTCTTTAGTTTTAAGCTTGGGTAATTCGACTTACAGTAAATTATATTTCATTTAAGTGCATTGTTAATATAAATTTAGAATATTTATAACTAACAAAAATATAACGAAAATTAATAGTATTCATTTTAATTTTAATTAAAGTAAAGGTTTCAATAACAGAAGTATTATCTAATCTAATTAGTAAATACAGTATTATTTAACGTCATATTAACATATACACCGTATTTTGATTTTAACTATACTAATTTAATCTTAAATGTATTCATACTCGTCATAGTATACATACAAACACACACACATACATATATATTATATATATATATATATATATATATATATAATTATAAACTATTAAAAACAAGTTACAAGTAAATAAAATATTTACATTAATAATAATAATCATTATCATGACTAACTAAGAAAATTCATCTAAATCTATATTGGAGCACAAAGTACAATAAAATTAAGTTTGTTTTTTTATACATATCCTACACCAAGATCACAAATCTAACAAAAACTGTAATATTTAAGATATCTTAAATTTGTGTATACCTACAATTAGTAAGTATACGAATATAGGTGATAGGTAATATAAGATAACTAAGTAAAATGTATAATGATGAAATTTAAATGTGTATTTTTTTTATAAATCTTAAATTTTAAAGTCTAATAGAATTGTAATATAAGATGGAACTACTTACAGTTTGAACTTAGGAAAACGAAATTTAGTACTATTCTACCTAACTTTGGATGGTTGGTAAGTGGTTATAAACCTTATTAAATCAGCCGACAGTTGTATTATATTACATGTAATCTATATATTATATAATATAAAATGTAATCTCGATAAAAAGACACTATTCAGAATTTAAGAGTAATCAGATTCCTATATTGCTGGTCATTATGCGAACGTAGTAATGTTAACGATTTAGTATATGAGTCAAAATTAATCTACAGTATACGATATTTTGACTTTTTTTATTTTATTTTTTATTATAAAGTTTTCCAGACAGTCATCTAATTTATTGATTACATTTTTTATTTTTTTTGGCAATTTAACAATTTATTTTATTATATAAATTATTTACAAAAATTTACTTAGATATACATAATTCATGAGACATAGAATAAAAGATATTTTGACTTAACAATAATATAACAAACTGATTAATTCAGAAATACACACTTTTTACATTAATTATTATTGTTATTATATATTTTTAAAATAACGTTATTATAATATATAATGATAGGTACATATTATGTATCAATAGTAATTATGACTAACTTTTTGATATTATTTACTGTAATAGTTATTAACATTTAAACATTTATTAGTTAATAAATTTATTTTATTTACTTCACACACAATAAAATATATATGTATAGAACAAAAAGCTATTGATTGATTGTTGTTAATTTACATATCGTAATGAGTGCATGTTTGAAAATGTCTAGTTACATAATGTCCTCGTTTTTCGTTTATAAAGCATTCAAATTATTTTTTTTAAAACATGTACGAGCAACACATACCTACCTGTTAATTATTTTTCAAAAACTTGTATAAAAAATAATATTTTAATATAATATTTCTCAAAGAGATCTTATACGATTAGTGCTGTAACAAAGAAATCGATTAGTTTAACCTTACACGCCGGTCATAATAGATAATATTTCCCGTAATAATATGTTATCTGTAAATCGCCACGTCAAATAACCTGCGTAGAAATACTTGAAAATCGTTATTTTGTGTGCAGTGGTTATTTATTTTTTTATTAAACAACGATTTAGGGCACAGCATTATTAACCCGTTCGAAATAATTTCAGACGGTATGTCTAAAAACGGGTTTAAGCCGTTGTCATTTTTTTTTTCGTACGGATCGAATTTCGTATTGTTTTGTGTTATAAGTAATATATTACGATATAATATAACTGCAATAACTCTGACGTACGGTATGGGCGAACGGTACGGATAAAGTTGTATAATATGTATATATGTATATACTATACACGTATTAGTGTATTACATATTATCACACAACGTAACAGCATGTCGATCGTTTGATATTATTGCATCATTAGCCATTGATGATACATATAAAGGTTTTAAGTAATACTAATTTCAGAGTTTTTAACTATTTACATAGTGTTTATTTTAATTAAAAAATTAAAAATCCACATTTTCATTTCTTATTCTATTATAGCTGATCGTGCACGTCCGTGGTTCGTGACAAATTAAATGTCCATGGATTTACCCCTTCTCAAACTCTGTTAGATTTAAACTTCACAAAATTCGGGTTGTTTTGTCCAAGTATAAAGTTATATAACGAACACCAATATAAATATTGAACACGTATAAATTATAATTTTATTCATAATTTATTTAATCTATTGAAGTTGAGAATTTGAGATGTTTGTAATTGTATTGTAAATATTTGTGTGGATTGGACCACAATACAATAAAATGGACTAATAATTAAGAAATCTTTCCATTTAGCTTGTGATGTATATTTTTACGTTACATAATATTATATAAATATTATTATCTACTGAAAATTTTACATACGTCGTGAGAAACCGATTTGTGAATATAAATATATATATATATATATATATATTTTCGCAGAAAACGGCACTGTCGACGGATAGGTTTTTTTGTTTTGGGTTGTCTATCAGCCATCCATAGCGCGTGTTTTCCGTTTGAATATAATATGATATTAATAACACGATATATCTTATTAATTATTGTTATCGCCCACACGGTTACCACTCAGTACGAATCAGAACACATTGCAAAAAGTCTTAGCTTACTTATAGTATTATCGTGTCTATAGTCTATTTTTTTTTTTATTATCAATTAATTTGTTTTTGCATTTATTGAAGTGTCTATTCTATGCTGTATGTCAAAAAAATAACAAGGAATAAAATAGACTAAAAATAAAAAACGATTTGATAACACTTCTATATAATATTTACATATAATAAAATACTACATTAGTACATTACTTTATATTACTTATTATTACTATTACAGTGCTATAAAGTTTATCGAAACAGGTTTTATATTATTATTTATTATATAAGTATTATGCTCATATTCTACGTATTTCCATTGTGATTTTATGATGTTATTATTTGATTTTAGGTTCTTCTAGCGTGGTACCCCTTTGAAATAATTACAATTTGGCTTTCGGGGCGATTTCGCCCCCCTAAATATGCTTCTGTCGCGCATGCAGATTGTATACTTATTGAAAGAATAAATTTGGCGTTAGAACAGCTTGTTCTAATATATGCAACTATTATTTTAGAAAAAAAGTGTTTTATGATTTCATTGGGCGGTTTTGAAATTCATTATATTTTATATGTAAATTGTAAGTAAACACCAAAACAAATGATGTGTTTCTATGTTGCAAATGATACTTTATTATTCGTTGTAGGAGTAACGTTTAAATAAAAATTAAACAAAATTGAATTTTTGGTGGTTCAAGTTATTTTGACATAATATGTAAATCAAGTATTGTTGTTACTTATTGCACGTTTTTTTTTCAAATAAACTACAAACCACTACAGAAGCCATATTTTTTTTTTTTGTTTTTTGCTCGACGATTTATTGATAAAATAATACCAAGGATGACAGTATGCACAAAAATGTGCAACGTACCTACTTATATGTTATTTATTATTATAATTTACATTGTACAGACTACAAAGTAACAACGAAATACAGCTATTATATTATTATAATATGTTGTTCAACCGCTAGGGGGCCCCAGACCATTGGAGCCAATAGTTTTCAATTTTTCATACACTATCAATTATTTATTTATCAGTTTACATTTTGTGTATTGTGATTTGTGTATAGTATAACTGCAGTATAGTGTATATAGTATCTAATAATAATACAGGATTTCTGATATTTTAATGTTATTATAAATTTAACTATCACCAACGACGCAAATATGCCTTTCAGTGGAATAATGTTTTCGAACAATCGGCAAAACGAGGTTATGATATACTTATATTTTCGATGCCGAGAAAAATATATTTTGGCATTTGTATTTATCTCTGAAGTAAAAAAAAATTATTCTTAATATTGTATTATAAGCTAACTAGTAGTTAAAATGTATATTGTAAATTATATTATGTTTAAATATTTAAACACTTTACATATTTAGATAATGCATGTAGCGAATTGGTATATGATTCAGTCAAAACTGGTAAAATATATGTCAATATCCACATGAATCATGATGATTCGCAAATACATGCCAACTATGCATTTTTCCAAGTTGAGTAACAAACAACCTATATTTAAAATTTGAAATTAACTTAATATTTTAAAATTACTTTAATAAATTATGAAGGTTTTAATTTATAAATTTTTGCAATAAAAATTACGCATTGAAGGTTTGAAAATAAAAATCATAATCTATATAGTTGGTACTCATTTTTCTATTTGTGTTCTTTTTTTTAATATTCTCAAATAAACATTTTATTTTTTTCGTTTGAACTAAAATACGAGTATACCTAACGTCTAGAAAAAATTACCTTAGTTTTTGTATTATGATTAATGGGTGCATTCACAGACTATAGGCTAAGGACAATGTCACTAGGTATTTAATTATCACCATCATCATCCGTATGTATATATTTTATTAATCGTTGATATAATGACGTGTACATGCAGTGTCCTATGATGGCCTTAATAATATTATAATTCCATTAGTGCCGTACTGCCGTGATTGTATTTATATGTATGTACTATAGTAAGTCCAAACAAAAACACGACTTTTTCTCTATCTACATAATATGAGCACGGCACGACGATATGGGTATAATAACTACGTATCTTATTAATAATATTATGTATATTATAGCGTACGTGGATATACTTATTAGGTTTGAAAAAAAATTACAATTTACAATTTTTTTCACTCGCTCTGGATGACCGCGTGGCATGCGTGCACATTATCGATAAAAACGAGTTTTTTCGCGTGCCGACCGACGAAAAAAATCGTTTGGAACCTGAACTGTTTATTATATGCACTTATAAAATTAAAAAATTAATTGATTCGTTACCAACCTTCCACGAATTGTGCGCGTACAAAAAAAATATATTAATTAATAATACTTATAATATTTTACATGCCACATGAATGTGTTGTATTCATGCAATATACACCAATAACGCTAACTTATAGGTAGGTATAGTAGGTACTAGGTACCTATATGTATTTTAGCATTATTAAATATATAATACATATTATTATGTATTTTAAATTTTTAATAACTTTGAGTAGGGACTTACTATTTTAATGTTACAATTATATTAATATAAAATTAATTCAAACAGAAATAATAATATGATAAATCACATTGTTACTTGAAAAACTACAACGGCACCTATACAAATTATACTTTATTTTTTATCTCGACAAAATATTTCTAATGGAAGGTTTATGCCTTATGGAAGTATTTTTAATCCGTTATTCTTGTGCTGATTTATTTATTTGTATATTAAATATTTAAATATTAATTAAAGCTTATTTTTCATATTTTAACAGATTTAAAAAATTATGTATATATATAAAAAAAACATTTTATACCTGCATATAAATTATTATGAAATCGTTGTAAGTTTATAATTGATTACCTACACTATTAATGTTCATTTTTTTGATAAATTTTATATTTAGTTAAATTTTTCATATGCACGCGTCCCAGTGAACTTTTATATAAATAAATCATAAAAAAAAAAACTTAAAAATAATATTTTTTCTTAGGAATGACTTTAAACATCTATGACGGGTGCTTTAGAAATAATAATAATAATAAAAAAAAAACATTTAGTTTTACGTAAAAAAACATCTAGGTTGTTTTTATGTTCAGTATATTTTGTTATTTGAATTTGTTAGAGACGATACTATATTATAATACATAATTTATTTTAATGTTAGTTTTTACGTTAGATTTTTGTAGATTATTCGTAGAGTTTTCTGAATGTATACACTTTATAGTGACAACTAATAATACTAACTATCTAGGTATATCAATATAATACGTACACAAAAACAATTATAACGATTGATTATGAACTGGTTTTATGAGTGATAGATAAATTTGAATATCGTCTACTAGAAAAAGCATGCTGATGTATAGGTACACATGCAGTTTATACACATCGTAATGTCAGCGTTTATTGACGATGGGCCAGATATTACATTGAATAGCGGGTATAATATATTGTTATTATTATTATTTTATTATAATATATACGCGTATAGAATAATACCAATGCGTGGTCGGTTCAGTCTTTTATTATAAATTATAACTTGTTATTTGATTTGGCCAATGGCAATAATGCATTATAATAGTACCGGCGATACGTTACGTCATAAATAAATTATATAAACTATTAATAGGTATGTTTTATTAATCTATTTCTCGGTCATCGTCTACTTTATATATTTTAATATCAAATACGACCGTGGATAATGTTGGAAGAAAATCTTCGCGAACCAATCGAATATGACCACAAAAGATATCATATTTATGTTCTGTTACCATTGAATAATATAATAATATTTTAAGGAATATTATCGTGCGTAAAATTCTAGACGTAATATCCACAATAATATTGTTATTATCTACAATAGATAGAATTCTAAAGTATAAAAATTTTATTAGAAAATATGTGTTTACTTTAAAAATATTTACTATGTGGCTTATTTAATATTATATTGTATTTAATCTAATATTATAGTAATATACTTAATTTTATAGATTGGTACTGGTTAAAAATGCTCGTAAAAATAACCTTAACAAATAAAACAAATTTAACGTCATTATAAAATTCGGTGATTCTAATCTTAATTTATAATTTGTAAGAGTATAAAACGTAGCACAAAACTATGCAAAACGGTAGAAAAAGCCATTATTTATTTATAATATTTTATGAAAATGTTTAAATGTGTAATGAAAATTAAATAGTTGTCGATCCAAATTTATTCAAAAAAATATTAATACAAAATATACATATATATTATATCATATACCTATAATATATTATAGTATATAGATTGAAAATAATACTAATAAAGTTTATTTTTATAACTAGAGCATTTACAAATTATAATTTACAGTTTACATACATGCATAAACTCATTATGCCATGTAGTGTAAAGGATAAACGATAATGCGATTGTTTTACTTTTCGTTTTTTACTGTTTGCTTACGGGCAATAAATTATAGCTTGTATAACAGTGTGTGATTAATCTATGAGAGTTATTATTATTATTGCATACGATAATCGATCGATGTCGATAAAATTAAAAAAATATTTATTATAGTACACTGTCTCGTTTTGAATCCACTTGCTTGATGAAATTTAAACATTCACATTATTTTATATACGTACTCGTATATATTATATTAGAGGTGCAAGGTTATAGGTTACAAGTTTACAATTTATTTTACTAAGAGCACTATACTGTGATTGCGCACTTTATACGCGTTATGTCTCACGCGTTATTAAAATATTCTTGTATCCATCAATGCGCTCCAGTCCATGTACAATAATTGTTATGGTAGTAGAAACTAGAAAAGCTAGCTAGCTTTCAATGGCTCCTATAAAATATCGATTATAAACTTCATATATTATTGATAAGTATTTTAGAGGAGTGATTTTTTGAATTTATCCTTCGTGTCTCTAAGAACAGAGAAAAATTATTAAAAAAACAATTAGGTAAACAATTGTGATTTTAACAAAATTAATTTGGTTCGATTCGTATGGCTTCTTCCTCATATATTATAGCGTTCACATTTAGTATCACAACACAAATTAAGCATACTGTGTATTGATCTATCCGCGGCAACTTCCTGCATCCTTAAACTCCTGTAATGGGAAGACTTTTTGTATTGTGATTCAGTCTAGAGTGCTATTATATGTATAATAATATCATTGGTAAATTATAAGGCATATAAATATGATATACGAGTACACGCAGTGATACACATGCAGCCATGCAGGTAATTATATTCGCTTCATCGGTCGTGATATTATCATATTACAAATTATAATATTATAATAAGAAAAAAGCTTACTTGGATTATTGATGGAATTTTATCGAAATTATAATAATAGGTATATTTTGTAGATGGGGACGGTATATACATGTTGCGCTGACGCTAATTTTAAAAAACAATAAGAATTATTAGTATAATATTATGTATATAGTTGACGTACATAATAATATTACTACGAGACGATTAAAATGGCTTAATATACATAATAACATGAGCGGAAATACTAAATAGATTGTGTTGCTAGGAAATTGATCGATAACGACTCCTCGTAGAACCACGAGTGACTTATGCTACTATTGAAACTACTATAGTAAGTATAAATTATAATATCATCAAGAATACTTTTGAACGTCGTTTTAAAATTTAAAATGTCGATTCCTCTTATTATTGAAATATTTAGTGCTATAATAAGGTACCTAATTTTAATACAGATAATACAAAAATACAATGTATTTTTTAAAGGCACATATTTTAAAAGAAAAATCTCATACAAATTCAGAATCCATCAAACGTCACTTAGAAATGTTTAAACGAGTAAAAAATAAAATAAAACAGTTATATTATATGTACTAATTTAAATGGCTTCAGCGTGAAGTTAAATTATTAATTTTTTTTTTTTTTTTTTTTTTTTATTATACAATCTGTAAATATATTATTTTTACAATGAGCATAAGTGTTGATAAGATAGAAGTAGAATAAAAATAAAATAAAATAAAAGGGACTGATGACTTGAGTGAGGAATCCATCCAGCGATGGAACTTCTTGAGATTGTGATTGGGTTTTATTCAGTCAGGAGATCTCGACACCATTTGCGTTTTAAACGTTTCCAGGGTCACCTGGGATGCTGAGGGTAGATAGGTTTGAGATTAGAGGATTGCGGTGGTTGAGTAGATTTGAATGGAATCGTTTATACAGAGTTTTGGCTACATGTTGTACTGTTGGAATAGAGAGGTCATTATGGAGTGTATCGTTTGAGACATAGAAGGGGGCTTTGGTAATTTGTCGAAGGCATTTAGATTGAAATGTTTGAATTTTTTTTATATTTGATGGTTTGGCCGAACCCCAAAGTTGTATACCGTATGACCATATGGGTTTTTAAAATTATTAATTTGTAGAATATTTACGATTATAAACGTATAATATAATTATTTACCATACAATTATTTTTTTTGAATGACAGAGATAGAGAGAGTAGAAAGAGACATAAACATAGACACCGGCACAAGAAGACAACATGCCTGCAAACCCCGCGCCCCTGTACAACTTCCTCTTATAAATAATATATAATCTCTGACTGTCGAGACCCAACGACTGCAATACAATAACAATTATTTAAAAGAAAACGGTTTTTTTCTCTTACGGCAAATCGCATATTCACACAACGAATTAGCATAACACAAACACATTTAGTTTTATTCGTGATCTCATTGATTCAGTGGACACCGGACATGTCATCAGGTTCATGGCAATTCACAAAACAAATAAATCTTAGCGCGAATAAGAGTCCGGTTAGGTAATGATTTACACAGCATAGAATAGAATAAAATATAATATAATTATATACTCATTGACTTATAGACATATAATATGGAACTTACAGAAGACGACCGAATAGCGATCGTCACTAACGTTCTGTTCACATATATATGTGTATTGCATATATGTGTATTATATTTATAATAATATATTATTTACGTGGGATAAGAATAAATAAACAAACAGAACAAACCTGTTTGTATTTTCGAACGCTTACGGATCATTTATATATTTTATATTTTTAAACGTATAGGTAACTACCTACCTAGTACTTAGTCAATTATATTACTCACCGTAAGTCTATTAGGCACCCGCGTTCTTGCACCGAACGTAATTATTATTATTATTTATTTTAATTTTACAGGAACATTTTTTTGAAAACAATTGTCAAAACTATAATGATTTTTGTGTAGGTACATAATATCTACATAATTAATGTTTTTTAGTACTTAGTCACTATGAAATATTTATTAGTGAATACTAAATATTTTATAATATTAAAAGTAAACAATTAAATAGGTACAACTACTGAGGCACGGTCGTCGGTTATATTAAATTTTTTTTATTTGATTGTTTCAGTATATTATATTTATGTTAGTAATTAATTTTAAATGCGAAAAAAATGTTATTATAAAACACGATAAATATTATGAATATAAATTTAAATATATAATACATAATTAATTGTTTATGATGATAATGTGAGAAAATCCATTGGTATTGAATGTATTTTCAGACATAACATTAGGTTTTATTGTATAACGTAGTTTATGTGACCGCATAGCACATGAGTTATGACAAAATATTGTTAAGGTTTTTTTTTAAGAGTTCACGACGTCATAATTTTTTTTGTAGACTGTTTTTATAAGGCTAGAAATATCAATGTTATTTAATAAATGTACGTAAAACACGAAATTGATCACCTTAAAATTATATCGATACTTTAGGGATTCTTTTGTGTCATTATTATAGATAACTACGAAAACTAAAGAAAAATAAGCCATAAAACCACATTATCTCACAGAGATAAGTTGATTATCTTAAATAAGTTTCACGTATGTCTAAAATTGTTTTCATTTTATCTTTCAACAGTCTCAAAAGTCATCTAATAGTATATTCATTAGGTAACTACTTCAAACTTATTTTTTAATTTAAAATATATTATGTCTTAAAATTTTATGAATATTTGGGCAATTATTTTTAAATTAAAAAAATTTCAAGTAAAAATAGGTGGGTTAGGACAAGTGTCTACTGTTCTGCTGTACAGTTGTAAGTGTTGAGTGGGTCACTTTAATGGGTGTGTTAAATTTGAATTCAATAATATTTCATTGTATATGAAAAACGAGCGGAAATGGTCTGTCAGTGGTCAGTCTATATGCCCAACTAAAGTATATTTCATGATATTTTTTAATATTGATATTTTAATAATTTATTTTATTTTTGTATTTGGTTGATTTAGTTTTTGTCGTAAACATTGTACCTATTCAATACATTATAAATATTTAACTATGATAATAATATGTATAAATGTAGTATTATAATATTATTGTTATTAACGTTTGAATCAATAATAGGTACCTTACAGAGTAAAATATTTATTTTATTATACATTTTGTCAGTAAAGTTACATATTTTCAATAAATTATTTTAAAATAATTGTTTTTACCTATATAGTTCATCACAGGCATAGACATATACACAAAGGTACTAACTTAGCAATGTATAAAATATTATCTAAAACTAATAAAACTGAAATTTTAATACATTCCATTATCATAATATCATAGTGTAGTTATATAATAATTAGCCAAACAATCTAATGAAATAGACTTAACTAAAAAGTTACCTAATTTTTACTCATCACATTGAATACTTGGGTACATATATGTTATTTTTATTTAAAATGAAAACGTTAATTAAATATATTTTATTTACATATTATATCTCTATTAGATAAAGCATATTTATTTATAAGTAAACTTGAAGTTAAAAAAGTTGAATTAATCATGTAAATACATGTACTACTATAGTTGTTTGTAGATATTATCTAAGTTTGTTTCCTGATGATTTTATTGCATGTATCATTAATTATAAATATTTATAAATATGCCATTATTTATCACTGTTGACTCTTATTATTATTATTTTGTGTTTTTATGAAAAAATTGTTTAAGTTATTGTTATGAATAAAAATAGAAAATAACTTAAAATGAATAATGCTCATCATTAACAATTTATTTTGTCATGAAATAATGTTGGTGCGTAGGAATTTAGATATCTATAGGTATACAGTTATTTTATACAACTTGATAATGATAAATGCAATAACAGACCTAATGATCCTACTTAGGTATGTTAATGTATATTAACATATTATTGTTATTTATTTGATTATTTCACTAAATTATCATACTATAATATTATAGACTATAAAATGTAAAACTGTGAAAAAATTAATTTGATATGTACTATGATTTAGCTAGGTACGCATTAAATTTTTTTTTTGTCATTTTAATATCTGTTACGGAATATAAAATATCGGCATTTTTGATTTTTATACATATCATTATGATAGTAAATTACTGTGCCGTTGTGTCCGCGCATTGAAATTTTTAATACTAATGCTAATATCATGATTATAACCAATATCACAGTTATTGATTTTGTTAACAAATTTTAGTACGATAAATTTTGGTTTTATATTATTATGTACTTCCATAGTTAAAATATTCATCATATTTGAATGTTTTTTTATTTCTTATATGTGAGGGAGATCCGTGTACAATTTCATACAATATGAATTATTATATCATAATAATATTGGTAACTAATATTTTTTATGCAATATTAAATTAAAAATATCCTTTTTAGTGATTGATAAACATAAACTATATAAAATTATAAAAACATACTATGTAGAATACCATTATTTTCGTCATTATATATACCTATGTATAATGCTAATTTATTTATAATATACCGATTTTATCAACAAAATAATTTTATTTAGGTAAAGTATATTTTATTCATAAAAAATGTTTTACGTGTAGAGTACAGTATAGATTATTAATTATTTTGAATGCAAAGTTATAATATTATATTGAAAAAATGTGGATATGAAGATTGTGGTGGACGTCGGTAAATTAACCCGCTTGATTGGACATGATAATGATTACAGTGTATGAAATAAATTAATAGAAATTATATTATCTGTTCATATAGTACCTATATATAAATATTAAATATAATATAATAATATTGGTATACTATGTTTCTAATAGATGATATAATTGCATATGGGAACAACGAAAAAAGATATGTTAAGGTGAATAGCTATTTCACTGCTAAGAGTGCTAATGATACATAATTTTTAATTCGAACACGTTAAAAATAACATTAATTATTGTAAAAGTAAGTTAAATGATCAAACATTTTTTGAAAAATTTAAATAAAATATGGAAGTATTGTATTTATATAAGATTATAGGGACATAATACATATAAATGAATTAATATTGACAGTAAAAATAAAATAAATTATGAAAGACTTACTTTTATTTTGAAATATTAAAAAGTGGTGTAAAAATTACAATAATTAATGTTGAATCAACTCTTAGTAAGATAATATACATTTAAAATACGATATATGCGATTAATCTATTTTTGATTTTTACTGGAGAATCGCCTTCGAATTACCACCTACGGAGTTCACATTTTGAATTTCGGACTCGCATATAATAAAATAATGCATTCAAGTCTCCGTTATAAATGCATACAATTCTATAATTTAAATTGTACGTTTAAATGTATAACATAAATACCTATATTATTACATAATGTTGTATATTGTTTTTACAAGTGCATAGCGTAAACTGCATATCGAAACTAAAATAATAATATTAATGATGATAATATCAGTACATAATTAGTTATCCCATATTATAAAATACGCGTTAAGATACGCGGAATAAAATAAAATATACTTATATAGGGTGACAGATAATTTAAGATGACGTCATCATCCGTTCGATGGTACCTAAATAATATTTTATATTTTCCTCGGCGGGATGTCGTTTTCCTGGCTATCATTTGGAGGAGTATCTAACGGCACAACTAAATAATGTTTACCGAGTTTTTTATTTAATGCCGTATAATGCATATAAATATATTACATTATTATAGCTTTACATACGTTATTGATACATATTATATACATGGGATATGCAATAATCAATTTTTTACGGAGAGTTTCTTTTAATAACTAAAAAAAAAAAAATTCGATATAAAAAACCACGAAATTAATGATTTTTAACGATACACCCTTCATACAATAATAATATATGTGCAGACAGTGTCCACCTATGCACGCCTGTCCGATATAACTTATTATAGTGCCGAATTTATATTCAATTGTATGTGTATATAATATTATATGGGTATCAAATGAATATTTATTTTAATGCGTAGTTTTACTCACATTTTGATATTTTAAATTTTTAAATTTTTTCTTGCTTATTTTAAATTATTTGGGCATATATAAAAATAATTTTATTTATTTTCTAACTATAATTTAACAATTTATAAGAGATCTTCTAATGTAATTATTAATATAAAGTTGCACGTATTCTTGGTTTACAGTTTCTGATTAATTTTAAATAGGATTGATACACGTATTTAAGATCAAATGCTCAATATCTACCTATACATAACATATATATATATATATATATATATATATATATATAAGAATAAAATAATCATGAATTTAATTTCAATATTTAAGTTTTTTACTAAATTTTAATTTAAAAAAAAACAACACCTTATATTGCTTAAAAATATAAAAAACTAAACATTATAATTAGTTTTCAGTTGAGATATGTACATATACCTGTTCTGGCGGAATCAATGAATTCTATATTATAATTCTCGGTTTTTTTTTTTATAACAAAAAACATACAGGTAATAATTGCTGTAGTTGAATACTATAAATAATAATGTAATCTAACAAATCATTTAAAACTGTTAATAATAATAAAATAAAACAATTAATTTATTTTACTTGAATATTTAAAACAATTTTTACAAACACTTAAAATCTTACTTTTAAATAAACCGCTAAGACGAAATCAGAAGATAACGCAGAAAGGTGTAAACATTTACAGAAATTATATTATTGCAATGAACAAAGAGGCGATGGCCACATCATATCATTTTATTATCGTCGCACGACGGATAAATGCGCACTGCAGACGGACACATAATATACTATTCCCGCAACGGTCAAATTTATTATGCTCCCCTCACGGCACATACAATATTTATAATATAATACATTTATAATGAAAGCCAAGTAATATAGGTGTATATGACTTCAGTACGAATATGTAGCACGCTCATCTGCACATGTGTGGACAATAATTATAATATGCAGACTCGGGGTAATCTTATATTAGCGATAAATCACACTACATGTAATAATATGCGCACGTATAATACGCGTGGTGATCGTCGTTTAAATTGTTTAAAAACAATAGATTTACTATTGGAGACACGCGGTCCATATTCGACGATTCTGGCATACGCATTTAAATATGCAATGTATAATGTACATTAATGTATTATTATGTATTATCTACACGAAACTAAAAAAACTGATATAGGTAAACATTGAATATTTTTAGAGGTCGGTTTTCGAACATTATTACTAGTAATATAAAATATTATAAAATTGAGTGAATTTCTTTTTATACATTTTGCGTTCAAAAATAAACGGGCCGTAGTAGATTAATATATATTTTTGACCATAAAATAAGAATGAAATATTTTCAACTATCCCTTAATTTTTTTTTTTTTGCTTATTACTGTTGCATGTATTATATCTAATAACAATTTATTGTGTGATAAATAATAACACGATTGTCACAATTTTAAAAAACAATTTATTTTTAACTCAATAAATAACAATAAATGTACTTTTAAAAATTGTAATAATTAGATATAATAACATAATAATATGTTACGAGTATATAATTATACTCGTATACTCGTAATTAAAACATTAAATCGTATAGCTATACGTTTGCATCTTGATTTATTTTTCATAAATCTACTAACATTAAATGAATTAATTAATACATTTTAAATAAATAAAACTATCAATTAATTCAATTTTTTTTCGTCCTACGTGAGACCATAAATAGTTTAAAAAAAAAATAAAAATAAAACGATGTTACGAACAATTCTTGATTCCAAGGAAGCTTAAAGAGTTATTAGTATCAACCCTCCTGCTTTGGATGTAGTATTATATACCTATTGTTATTTAAGAGTATAAAACGTATAAGTAACTAGTTTAATAATAATACCTATTGATTTCGCCACCTACCAATTTTTTGTTTTTAAAACTATAAAATATTACTTCTTATGATGTGAATTATGTTGGATTATAATGTGAATATTGAAATAGAACATAATATTGTATCGTACATATTACTGGATATATAGTTTTCAAATTAATTTCTAATAAAATATTCAGTTTTTTCTTGAGTTGATTTAAAAAAATATTAACCACATAAATGTTATTATAAATGATAAAACTGTTTATTTTATTCTAAAATATAATCATATAATTTGTAATGTTTGTACGAAAGTTTTTATTTTCCACCATACTTTTTTTGTTTGACTAGTTTGACTTTTTTTGGTATTAACACTAATTCAATAATCTTAAATATGACACTCCAATAATAAAGTAAAACCATAAAAATACCTAATAAAACTGAAAATTAATTTAATATTAGTTAATTTTAAATTAATTTGTTTTATGTATATATTTTTTTATATGAATTTTTCCAATCATTCATTATTACAATTTTAATTTTCAAAAATGTTTCGAGTTTGATAAATTATAGTTAATTTTAAAGTGTGTGGTTTTTGGATGGAACAACTCTAAGAAACAGACATACAAACTCTAGAACATTTTGCGGTTTTAATCTATAATAAATATGTGTGGTTTTAATTTAAAATATATCTAAAGTGTGTGGTTTTTAGAGTCTATAAAATTAACTTACAACTTTTAATTAATTTGCAATGGAAACAACGGACCATTGATCTTTCGCCATAATAAAAAAAAAGATGTTGCGATATCGGTAAAATAACTTTTTAGGGATTTTAACCTTCCTATAGGTAGTCACGGTTGCAAATGTTGCCAAAGATCTGAAGGAAATATGATTTCGTACAGGTTTACTACTATAATACTCATACGTGCCGATTATTAACATTGCACGGTTATAAAATGTCGTTCGCCCCAATTTCTTTTTCTTTTTATCATTTTTCACTAGTTTTATTTTTTATCAATAAAAGTGTTAGATTTTGATAAACAGTGATCGTCTATCGACTAATATTATAATTTCGCTACATGTTTTCTTTATAAATGCATATTTTATTTTTTGTGTGTAACAAAATATTTTTTATACCATTTTGACATTTTTGCATCATATTTTTAAGAGTATATTAAATCCTAATCTTGTATAATGATAGTGGTACTCACCTTGACAGGATGATGGTATGCGGTGGTGTCCGGCGTGTCGCGCGTGACCGCCACATCCGAGTCAAAAGTCTCGGGCGGCGGCGGCGGTCTTCGCAACGACGGCGGTGGAGGTGGTCGCTTATGTCGTTTGCCGTGGTGATGGAGGTGATGGTGGTGATGATGACGATGATGGTGCCTGTAGTGGCGGATGTCGTCGGTGGCTGTCCCGGCGACGGCGATCGAGTCCGACGACATCTGCGGCGGTTGAGGCGGTGGAGGCGGCGGTCCGAGATGTGACCGGGTCGGCGGCGCGTCTGCCGTCGACGGTGCTACCGCCGCCGCCACCGCCACCGCCGCCGATGCTCTCGCGTTCGGTTGCGCGCCCTCGCCAGAGGTCAACAACCGGTTTAGTGTGTGTATAATATTATAATGGTTCGCCGTCGCCCGCGCAAATTATATTTATTATAAATAAATAATAATGCGAAACTTGCTCGTCGGATGGACGTTATTATTATTTATTGTCGAAGACGACCGCGAGCAATATTGATGATACGACGCAACGGTTCGTCCGTTACAGCTCCGCGAGTGGAGGTCGACGAGCGATATTAGAAACGAAACGATGTCATCCAGGCGAAAATTAACCCTCGACGATGACCACGCGAAAACACAGCGGCACGGCGTACCGGGAAAAAAAATTGTGATATTATACACGGTCGATCGCAATGAATAATTATAAAAAATAATAAAAATCGCGCGATTTTGTCGGATCGTACTTAGGTGGTGGGAAGCGATTCGGTATTGTATATTTGTTGTATGCGCACGCGTCGCGCGTTCAGACTGTACTGGGACCGGTGCAGACATGGTCCGGGCGACTCGTCGTAGCCACAACGGTCCCCCGAGAGAGTGCGAGAGAGTAAGAGTGGGCGAGAGTAGGAGAGAGAGCGAGAGACAAATAGAGCAAGAGAGAGTAACCGGTCGTCGTTGTTGTCGTCGTCGCGGCAATGGCACCGAACTTATACCTATCATCGACGTAAATAATAATATAAAATATTTTAGATTTGAACGTCAAGTCTTTCTTCTGAGTTAGTACGTTCATAAAGTCGAAAATTGAATCTAAATATTTTGAACTACAATAACGGTACTTTGAACATGTATTTTTAATTTTTCGGGTTTCACAGGATTCAATTTAATTGAAAATAAATACTGCGACAACCACCTCCGAAACATTTTGAATAAATGTCAGCAAAAATAGTATTGACCGAGCCCCACTTAAAGTATTGCATAATACCAATATATAATGTTATCTGTGTATTCAAATGTAAATATCAATATACTGATGTAGGTACTACTATTTTTCGTTGAGGTGAGCTTTCGATGGTATTACTATTCCATCTGGCTTCTCTATTCAATGCTTAATATTCTAATACTAAAATTTTACTAACCATCAATTTTTGGTAAAAAATCAAGTATAATAATACTTTTTAAATTATTCTTTTTAATATTTAATATGTATTTAAATTCGATACTAATATAAAAAATAAGAAAAAAAATTAAATATTCAGCTGAATTCATAAATTTTTAAATTTTTATATTATAATATTTTATACAACAATTTAAATTTAGAGAACCATAAAAAAATAGGTATTAATTTTATAATGCATAAAAGTGAATAATTTTTCGTAGAAAAAAGTAACGAAACATTATCTTAATGATTTCTAAGTTTTTTCATTACAATAATGGCAAAGCTTGAAGTAAAAAAAAAAAATGTAATTTTATTTGCTGTTTGAATAAATATTAATTAAGTATTTAAGTGGCTAAATATTACACGAATTATTTCAATCTTGTAAATTTTGTATACATTAATCAATATTTATATTCAAATATTTCATACTGAGATGAAATCGTATACAATATTACTGATACGATAAATATAGGTAGTATAATATTTTGCAGACATTTATAACACAATTAAAAAGACGGCGTTCTGTATAGGCAATTATGTTGCTCTTTTTTGATACAATTATTATTTACCAATATAATAAATTATTACGAATATTCTAATATTATAGTATAGTATACAGAGAATACATTCGTAGTGTAAAATAACTCAATTAAACTGCTTTACAAATAATTTAATAGACGTAAACTTTTATAGAGTAAAGATTAAGAAATATAAATTTAAATTTAAAAAAAAAAAAAAATACTTAAATATGTTATATATCGTACACATAACACAGATGACACTGCATTATTCAAACCGACCTTATTGAACGGGGCAGTTTTAGTTTATAATCCAGTTGTTTACAATAAACTTTATTTATCCAACGGATTACATATACTAATATATTATACAATAAGTTCAGAAATGGTTTTTATAGATTAATTGGGACTGATAAACTATAATATGATATAATTAATGAGGTTATTAAATATTTTGCATTATAAATGTACAACAGTGTTGTTCGGTACGGGTCGCTTTATCATAGGTAAAACTAATAATTGTTGTTCGTGGTGGAGACCGGTCGGGTTATCTATATTTTTATATAATAAAGGCGACAGTCACCGACGGTCTTTAACCGGCCATTTGGCAGTCGCGAATATAATTCGTACCGAAGCGCACCGCACTCCGAAAAAATAAACAAACGAAAATAAACGATAAATTAAAATAAAATTACACCGTTGTATTCACCTTAACATTTGGTCCTTCGCCCGTGATCTGTGTATCAGTAAAAAAGAGAAAATTCTCAACGCGTAAAGGTGCGGAATTGATGGTGTCGAAAAGTACCACGAGGTATCGTTGCGTTTAACCTCAAAAAATATATCGATAAATCGTTAAAAAAAAAAAAAAAAAAAAAATAAATCAAAAGTGCAGCGAGTGCGAATACAGTATACGGCAGACCACTAACGGGCACGTGTCGTATAGATCCAGTGAAGGCTAATAGTCATCTACGTGAAGTGTAAGGTAAGGGCGTTATTAATATTATCCTATTATCTTATTAAAGTTCATCATATAGTCTCTACCCGAACTCCAATATAGTAGCTACTGCTTACTACGTACCCTCGATAGTCACCACATTTGTAGAGCCGTATCTCATAATACCGAAATGGGGGAAGTAGATAATCTGAACTTAAAAAGAGGGCAATTAAAGGCGTCAATAACACGCTTTTGGAATATTTTACAAACCTCAAAAGTGGATCCAGTCGAGATAAAAGCTCGACGAGAAAAAATCGAAGAGGTTTGGACAGAGTACGAACAGGTTCAATCACTAATAGAGATGCAGCAAGGAGTAGACATGGAGGCGCAAAACGAGTATAGGACGGTATTTGAGGATCTGTACTTTAAGTGTGTAGCGGCAGCGGAAAAAATAATTACACCGACGGATAGCGTGGTGGAGAGTATAAAGGACAACAGTGAAACAGTGCACGAAAAGAAAGTAATGCCAGCGGTTAAATTAGCGGCGTTAAATGTACCTACATTTAGCGGAAATTATTATGAATGGACGTCATTCTTCGATATATTTTCGGCATTAATTGATGAAAATGGTGCGCTAAGTTCAATAGAAAAATTTTTCTATTTGCGAGCGTCACTGTCCGGCGAAGCATTAACTTCAATACAGTGTTTAGAGACGACGGCAAATAATTATACGATGGCGTGGAAATCGCTGGTTGAGCGCTATAATAATAAACGGGTATTAGTACAGGCACACGTAAAGGCAATATACGACCTTGAAGTAATAATAAACGAATCAGCGGCAAAATTAAGGCAATTTACGGACAAAGTCTGTGGACACATGCGTGCGTTAGAGGCACTAGGCGAACGACCGACGGATTGGGGCCCGTTACTGATACATTTAATCGCGATAAAACTTGATAAAACCACATTGAGAGATTGGGAATCAAAATCGTCACATGATAAGGTTCCGGTCGTTTCAGAACTAATTAAATTTTTGGAATCGAAATTCAAAGTGTTAGAAGCGATAGAGGTCGCAAAAAACATAGGTGTTCGAGCGCCAACGGAGCCCAATGCAAAAAAACGGCAGGAAAAAGGAAGTACGTCGCAATTATACGTGTCTACGTCGGCATTAAAATGCTATGTGTGTGGACTAATGCATACGATCTATAAGTGCCCTACATTTTGCGGTTTAAATATAGCGGATAGAATAAAAAGAGTGACGGATCTGAATTTATGTAAAGTCTGCCTACGTAAACACGAAGGTAAAAAATGTAACGCGCGGTTTTGCTTCAAATGTGCAAAGCCGCACAATACTTTGTTGCACTTAGCCGGATCCGGAAATAAATCGACGGCAAACGAAGGAGAGCAAGGTCAAACGATGGCAAGTTCGACTATGGCCGTAGCGAACGGGAATAGTGAAGAATCAAAGTCGTCCATAAGTGCGTACACGTCGGTTGTAGCGGACGATCGTATTTTATTAGCAACAGCGATAATATTATTGCGCGACGATACAGGTAATTTAGTACCCGGGAGGGTACTACTAGACTCGGGATCACAGAGTAATTTAATTACTGAACAGATGGTTCAAATTTTACGATTAAAGAAAAGGCACGTTCATCATAATTTATCGGGAATTGGAGATAGCGCGCAGACGGTGTCGTCGATAGTGAATACGACAATTAGGTCAAATTATAGCGAGTTCACACTATCAACGTCGTTTCTGGTAGTAAAACGAATAACAACAAATATACCATCGAAATTGTATAAAGGAAATTACACGGTTCCTAACGGTATAAATTTAGCGGATCCAGCATTTTTAAAACCACAAAAAATAGATTTATTAATTGGGGCAAATCACTTTTTCGATTTAATGCAATCTGGGCGGCTTAAACCAATAACAAACGGACCGGTGTTCCAAGAGACGTTCCTAGGATGGGTAGTGTCAGGTCCGATAGGGTTTCCAGAAAAATCCGAATATGAACACCCGTCTAGTGCGGTATGTTTATCGGTCAGTGAGACACCGGAAACGGACTTAGAAAAATTAATCGCGACATTCTGGCGGCTCGAGGAGTATGAAGCAAAGAAAATATATACTTTAGAAGAAAAGGCGTGCAAAAATGATTTTGACAAAAATGTTAAACGGGACGGCGATGGCAGGTTTATCGTGCATTTGCCGTTTAAAAAAGACAAAACTAAACTAGGAAATTCATACGATATAGCGATGCGTCGACTGTTATCACTCGAGAGGCGATTCCAGAAAGACCCGAAATTAAAGACGGAATATTGTAATTTTATGTCCGATTATGAAAAGCTGGGACATATGGAACTTATCAACGATGATCATAATGGCAGTAGCGAGGAGTCATATTATATACCACATCACGCAGTCCGTAATGAAAATAGTTCGACTACAAAATTACGCGTAGTATTTGACGCGTCGTGTAGAACTGATAAGGGCGTCAGCCTTAATGACGTTTTAATGAAGGGGCCTATGATTCAAGATGAGTTGTTGTACATCTTAGTACGTTTCCGGACGTATAATTACGTATTATCAGCCGATATCGAAAAGATGTATCGGCAGATTTTAGTTACCGAAAAGCATCGAAGTTACCAACGTGTGTTATGGCGAGCAGATTCAACGCAACCAATACGGAGCTACCGACTTAATACGTTAACGTACGGCACGGTGCCCGCTTCATATTTGGCAACAGCGTGTTTGGAAAAATTGGCGGAGGCTGAATACGAAAATTATCCCGATGCGTGTTTGTCAATTACAAGAAATTTTTATATGGACGATTATCTCGGTGGTGCCATGTGTAAACCGGAAGCCATAAAATTGCGGGATAATGTTAATGCAATTATGAAGAGCGCGGGTTTGGTATTGCGCAAGTGGATGTCCAACGATAAAGAATTAATTAACGATGTCCAGTACAATAGCGGCGGCGTGCGGACAGTGGGCGATAACGGATCAACCAAAATACTAGGCCTAAATTGGAATTCGGATAATGACGTGTTATTATACACCGTGCGCCAAATAGAAAATAACATTACAAAAACGACAAAACGAAAGATACTGTCCGAAATTGCGGCCATATTCGACCCGTTAGGATTGCTCGGTCCGGTTATAGTAAATGCCAAATTATTAATGCAAAGGCTGTGGCAGGTAAAGGCTGGTTGGGATGAGCCTCTACCGGAGGACATTCAAAACGAATGGCGTAAATGTCGAGACGGTTTACCACAATTAAACGAAATATCAATACCACGAAAAATAATTGGTGGAGGTATAAATATAGAATTTCAAATACATGGTTTTGCGGATGCGTCTTTAAAGGCATATGGCGCCTGTTTATATTTACGCAGTACCAAGGTGACCGGAAATAGTGATGTTAATTTAATTTGCGCAAAATCGAAAGTAGCGCCGTTGAAAGTCGTATCTCTACCACGGTTGGAGTTGTGTGCCGCACTATTGTTAGCTCGGTTAGCGAGCCGCGTAATTCCAAAATTAAATTTACCTATAAGTCGGCGCCAATTCTGGAGCGACTCAAATGTAGTTATTGCGTGGATATCTTCGCCATCGACCCGATGGAGAACGTTTGTAGCCCATAGAGTGGGGGAGATACAAGAATTGACGTTATTCAGCGAATGGACACACGTAGGTACGCAAGATAATCCGGCGGACCTTATATCACGCGGATGTGAGGCAAAAGATATAGGGGAAAATACGATGTGGTGGCATGGCCCTAAATGGCTAAGCGAAGTCAGCACAGCATGGCCAAATACCGGATCGAGAACGTATAATGCTACAGATACGGATATATCAGAAGCAAAAGATAACGCCACGACTATAAAAACGCGCAGTATAGTTTGTACAATGAAAGATGATCGTTCAGTGTTATCAATATTATCAAAGCGATCCTCATTAAGTAAAATCATACGTATTACGGCGTATTGTTTACGTTGGAAAAGAAAAGAAAAAATGATTTTTGGCCCGTTGCGAGCTTTTGAAATAGAACACGCAAATATCGTATTAATAAAAATGGTACAGAAAGAACATTTCGAAAAAGAGATAAAGGCTTTAAGGGGAGGTACGCAAGTAGCCACGAACAGTAAATTATTTAAATTACGACCCTATTATGATGATGAAGAAATTCTACGCGTAGGTGGTAGATTAAAAAATGCAATAACTTTGGACAGGTGGCGAAGAGTTACTAAATATTCTCAAACGCTGTGGAATCGCTGGAGTACCGAATACCTTAATCAGCTTCAAGTAAGGGTTAAATGGGCAGGTATTAAAGGCCCGTCAATAAAAATCGGAACCGTAGTAATAATTCGAGACAGCAATTTACCCCCCCTGCAGTGGCGGCTAGGACGGGTGGTCAAGCTAGAATCTGGCACTGATGGCGTGGTTCGGGCGGCGTCTGTTCAAACCAACAGTGGTGTATGGAAAAGGGCTGTGCGGTTGCTTTGTCCTTTGCCATTTGAAGGGAACACGGCTTAATCAATACCACATGGAACCAGTAGCAATTGATAGTAAATTTGTATTGTTTTCTTATTATTATATTTTTTGTCAAAGAGGCAGTTATGTCTATTGAGTTATTTATATACAATTTATTGGTATTGTTAAAATTATTAATTAGTGTAAATATTTTATATTCTATATCAATTTGATAAATGTATTATTTGTTATTATTTCATTGTAAATTTAGATTGAAAATTAATGTTTCAAGGCGGGCGGCTGTGTTCGGTACGGGTCGCTTTATCATAGGTAAAACTAATAATTGTTGTTCGTGGTGGAGACCGGTCGGGTTATCTATATTTTTATATAATAAAGGCGACAGTCACCGACGGTCTTTAACCGGCCATTTGGCAGTCGCGAATATAATTCGTACCGAAGCGCACCGCACTCCGAAAAAATAAACAAACGAAAATAAACGATAAATTAAAATAAAATTACACCGTTGTATTCACCTTAACAAGTGTTATCTGTTTTTGCTCCATGTAGGTATTAAAATATGCATACAGTAATTATTCAGAGTTCCCAAACTTATTGAAAACATGGTATAGTAGCCCTATAGTTTAATATACTATTAAACGTAAGCCGTGATTTATCTATTTTATACTTTTATAATATAATTAAAACTATATAAATTATTGTGTAAACTGACAGCAGCTAATAGCTATGATGATTGTATTATTATTATAATATAAAACGTTCAATTAAAACCGTCAAATTTGTCTTTGCTATATGGATGACGCCTTTAAATTGAAATAAGATTAACTACAACAGTCTATACGTGTATTACATGTTATCATTTAACATAATATGACAGATACAATGATGGTTTGTATAGTCATGATAATATTATTGTACATTGTGCACACCCACAATAACAAAATCGTAGTTACGATAGCTGTAAACAATGTAATGCACGTATGTAATAATGTCATCATGATTGACTAATAATATTACAGATACATCTGTACATCAATATTGTACGTGCTATTCACGAATAATAGTAATAATATAATTTATCTTTTTATTTTTTTCCCCATTCAAAACAAAGAGCCGGGTATAATATTATTTACTTATATGACCTATCGCGACGGCAACCGGTGTTGCGAACTATAAGGCAGCAGGCGAGTATTTATGATTTATATCTAAAATGCTACTGGTTTTATCACTGGTTTTAAATAACTGGCGAATATATATATAATATATAAAAAAAAAAATAAGAAAATTATTGGGACGATATACGACACTTTTTATCGCACGAATCTCATCGTCGATCACGTTTATGATAGACTGTACATTATAGTGTTTATCTCTAAACAACGGATCCAGTAACTCGTACCTGTATAATATTTTTTATTTTTTATTTATTACACTGTATATATATATATATTATATATTCATGGCCCATGGGATAGTATTGCCCACGACTGTTGTATATTACTTTATATAGAATACTTGAAATCTGAAAAAAGCAATTTAACAGTTTAACACACACAGAGGTCGAAGTGGTCGAATCCTATTTTTACGTTTTTTTAGAATAATTTATTATCATATAAGTAATTTTGCTTAAAATTATCCATTCCTCTTGGATTTTGAAAAACTGATTAGTTCCAGAATTCGGATCTTTTATAAACGATATCAACTAATTTTTTTCAATGAAAATAATTTTAATAAAAATGGTTGATTTTCTAAAATTTTTATATTTGATACCGATAGTCAGAAATTAAACCATAATAAATTTAGACGTTAAACATATAATTTCACATTATCTACATTATTATATTATTATAATAATAAAAAGGTAATCACTGATCACTAATGACTGATTTAGATAATAGCACAGATTAACATAGGTAACAGCTGAACTGGAGTTTAAGAAGTATGAAAAATTTAGAAAGTAACGCAAGTAACTATAATACACGTAGTTACTAGTGCGACATATAACTGCATTGATTTCAATATACAAGACGATAATATTATATCGTTCGTCGTCTAAAAATGTTGTATTAAATAAACCATATAAATATAAAAAAGATAACATTTTTAGTCAGAGATTGATAATAATATTATTCATATGGAAGTAAATACAAAGCGAAAAAATTTCAAATGTCGTTTATCTTTATAATTACTTGACATATTTTCAGTATATTATTTATATTATAGTTCAGACCATTCAGGGTAAATAATTTATTTTGGACTTCTATTGTATAATATAGTTGCGCACATTAGGTTAGTTATTTGCCACATTTTCTTTTCAAATACAATACCATTATTTATTTAGTTTATTTGAACAATTAGAATTTTTCATTTATCATGAAAAGAGCGTTTAATTTCATTAAAGATCAATATAATTTGTTTATTTTCTTGCACATCAAAACTAGTTTATCTTTTAAAAACTATCATTAAGTGATCGTGGGTTATAAAAATATAAAAGAAAAAAAATACTTTCTTTACATTTTTTACATATTATATTGTTTCAACCATACACCCAATTCCGTATGTGCAGTTTCGAAATTCAAAACTTACTCCTTCATCCAGAAAATACTAATAATGTAGTTTTTAAAAAAACGGGTTTTCGTGGCCTTCCATTGTAAATTTTTAGATTATCGAAATTATTTCTATTCCAAAAGATAGGACAACAGTTTTTTATACATTCTAGTCTATACGTAGAAGTCTCACAAACCTCCTACACTTTTAAAAATACGTAAAACTAGTTTTTTTTTCATTCAACACCTGTTGATAGATTATTAAAAAAAAAATCGTGGGTTACATGAGAAAAAATTGACTTTTTTCCTTTTTTGTATGCGTATATTGTTTTGGAAACACACCTGATTGTGTACGTGAAGTTTTGAAATTCAAAACGTATTCCTTCATCCAGATATAATGAAAATATAGTGTAGTTTTTTCACTTTCGTTGTTAATTTTTAGATTATCGTAAAGTTTTTATATGCGTTTATTGTTTTGGCAACACATTTTATCATCTATGCGAAGTGTTGTAATTCAAAAATTATTCATTCACTAGACCATTGTAATAACAGTGAAATGTAGAATTCATTTCAGACTTTTACTATTAATGAATAATACATTTTACAAAAGCAAAAAAATAAAAAAAATAATAATAATAATACGAGTAATAGATTTTGTTTATATTACTTTGAATCTTGATTATACTGGCTTTATATATAAATACAATTCAAACATTTAATATCATCAACTTAAGTTCAAATGACTTTACCATAAATTAAAATCAAATTTTTAATTATAAAAGTAAAGTAGTCAGTAATAAATTATAAGAATAAATGAATGTAAGCTGCAAGTAGGCAGTCGTTTGATAATCAATAACTTATTTTTAGTTTGAAATTAAAAGTTCTTATACAATTAACATAGTTATAATAACGTGAAATTGATTTTACTAATTTTCAATCATTTTTATAAATATATCACAAACTTAAGAACTTAATAAGACTGTGATAAATATATTTTCAAATTTTAAACCTTGATTATAATCTTACAATTAATTTATTGTAAAGTAATGTTAACTACGATTAAGATTAAAATAACAAATTATTTTTTAATCATTATTATTATATTATAATTGTAATTTTTACCTGTACCGGTGCTATATAAAATTGAGGTAGGCACAGGTATGGGAAAAAATAGAGCCATAAATGCTTACCCTTCAATACCTCAATGGTGCCTTTGGTCTGAATCATATTATAATCTGTGTGATCTGGAATCTGTCAATATTACCTAATCCCTTTTAGATTCTGAACGAAGTGAGGAATTTATTGATTTTACAATGATGTATGTTTTTTTCTTTTAATTTCTTTTTTTTGTGTCTGTCATTACGATTTGGAATAGAAATAATATCTTAATTTTCGACTTCAGCCCCTCTTTGAAAAGGAAAATTCACCTAGTTGGTACATTGGGGGGTCAAAAGTAAAAAATGTCCAGTAGTTTTCAAAAGCATCAGGAAAAACCCTAAAAAAGTTACGAAAAAACGATTTTTTTAGTTTTTTGTAACTCAAAAACGAATAATTGTAAATATTTGAAATTTTCACTAAATGTTTATATTAGCATTAACTATTCACGATTAAATTTCAAAATATTTAGAATTTTTTAAACTATTTATAAACCATTGAAATTTTCGATTTTTATAACTATTTTTTCTTGAAATGTTGATAAAAAAAATTTGGCTATCCAAGCAATCTTTAAAATTTAATACAAGGTTTATTATAAGTTGTACTTATCGTAGTAAAAAAAAAAACAAATCGTTATTCACAATTTTTGTTAATAAGCATTATAAAGTTCAAATGTTTACGAAATATGTTAAAAGTTATAAATCCGAATACAAGGTGCTACATAAGTTGTTCTACAAATAACTAAATAAAATGATAGCGTCAATATAAAAATAATTTTATGAGCGTATGAAATTTAATTTTTTACGAAATCACGTAAAATTACGATATATTACAATTTAAATATAGGTAATAATATAATATATCCTGCTAATTATCTTAGACTGACAAATCATCTCCGTTCAGAATCATTTTTCGTATACAATGATACCTGTCATTACATTTAAATTTAACAAATCCATTATAATGATCAACTCTCGATCTTTACTATACAGCAGAACGATATCCACTTGCCCTTTTTTTTTATCTACAGATTAGGTACATGAATATTATTTCCAATATATGTACTTTTACTGTATAGCTTAACACGGATTTGATAATATTCTATACGTTTATATTCATATTATTATGTTGTCAGCGAAACATGAATAGGCATTTAAAAGCTTATAAGTTATAACAAATACGAGCATTTTTGTGTCATTTGTATCGATTTGTATCAGTATAATAATAATAATATTAATGCACATAATATTGTAGGTGTATAGACTCATAATAGAAGTTCGGTGATTTGGTTCAAAATACAAATGAGATCTTTATTTAAAATTATAAAACACAACATAATATCTAAGTATCAATAATAATATTGTAAATACAACAGACACTAATTAATTATTATGTTTTGTTCATATTGATTATATAATCTGTCATAAATGCTATCTATATAATTATATTGGGTGCTAGGGGAAAACAACGACGTTTTATCGTCCGTTTTGTTTCGGGCAGTAAGTCCGATCGCGTACACAAAATACACATCATACTATAATAATCACTAAATATAATATTATAATTCATATGACTAAACATTTTGTCGTTTAATAATAGTATATCTCTAAAAATAATTATAAATATGCGCACACGTAATTTTAATAATATGTATAGGTATATAAAAAGAACATGAAGGTATGTAAATATCTTATATTATAATATATAGTATATAAAATGTTATTTGAAAAGTATAAAAAAAAAATAATAATAATAATAATAAAAATAGAACAAACAGAAATTATAGTACAAAAGGTTGTATGAAAATAATGGAGAAATGCTCAAACTTTAAAAAAAAATTATGAACGTATCATATAGCACCAAGGATAACAACAGTCTGTCGAAGGGAATCGTGAAAACAAAATGGATCGATAGAAATAACGAGTCATAATCGGAGTCGGCTGGGTTATATTTGTAAGATAAAAAAAAAACGATATACAAATATAGATATTAATCATATTACGGGCGAGACTCTTTCCAAGCTCGAATAATACCTGTGACAAATCCTGAAAAAATTCGAGTCTGGGCTGAAATCGTTTATCGTCGCGGCGAATCCTTGGATTGCCGTAAATACCACCGACCTTAAGAGATTATATAGAGCCGGTGCTCGAAAAGTGTATTTTTGTTTACATCTCATTATAATATCAACTCGCAATATTATATTACTATAATATTATTGTTGTCACTCGAATCGTAAACGGACATTCCGTAGTCGATGCGTGAACGATTGTAATAATCTGATTAAATTATAGAGTATGAAATAACGTAATAATGTATGACCAACAGTAATATAATATTATATGATACGATAATATTATTACAAAGTAAATTTATATGAACTAGATTGTAAATAAATAATTGTTTCCCTGCGCTCGCTTGAAAATCCCTTTGGTGGCAAGGACGGAGTCTTATTTTCAATCTACTCTACATCTACGTATTAGTTATAGTCGTTCAGTCTATCGGGTGATAAAAAAAAAAAAAAAAAAAAAAAAAAAAACAATATAATATTTTGGTAAGCTCAACACGACAAATTCGTTTGGGTTGTTTGGAGGTAAACATATCTGAATATAATACTATACTTATAATATATACATAGTACGTATTATTACATACGTCTTATATTGTGTCGTTTGTCATCGTGTAATAATATATATTTTAATAATATAATAATTGTCGGTACAATTAATGATATTGGATAGTAATAATTATAATGATAATATAATAATGATACGTGATTTATATATATTTAGATAAAATATTATATTATATAAATAGTAATAATTCCGAAACTATAGAGCCGTTAAACACGATATCTACGAGATAGACGATATGATTTATACGCGGATTACGGGACAGACAAGGGGACTAGATCGTTATAATTATTTTTCAGGAATGGTAGGCGGAGGATCGGTCGACGGCTGACTATTCCGCTCGGAGGTAGAACATAAGTGGTTGTCATAGTAGTGGCGTAAACGCACCGCGGCGGTCTACGGTATAGGTATAATATTAATATATAATTCGAAATTCATCTGTTGAAATTTTTTTTTTTTTCGAAAATTCTCCAGCCGCACGCTGCCGATGAGAGGGCTCTCCTAATTCCCTCGGGACGTTTTCTCAGTACCTGCTACAGGATACACTCGTGTTATTATTCCTGTCTACTGCGATCATAATTTTCTCATATAGCGATGAAGTATACGAAATAGGAACGATCGCCCAACACTATTGGCCGTACGACTGCTGCTGGTGCTGCTGGAACAGCCTGACGCCGTTGTGGTGCGTGGGTATGGTCGAGTGGTTCCGCGACCGGACGGCAGACGCTTTGACGCCGCCGACGCCGACGCCGCCACCGTTGTACGACGACGACCACTGCCGTTGGTGCTGCTGGTAGTTGATCTGGTTCTGCTGCTGTTGGTTCTTCTGCTGCTGGTACTGGTGATAGTGCGACGGCGCCTTGACGTGCAGACCGGCCGTCGTCTGGGGCGGCGGCGGCGGCGCCACGTTGTGCGGCATCGTCCTCCAGCCGGGCACCGACCCGGGCCGGTTCCGGGCGCCCCGCGGTTCCGTGAACGAGCTGAGCGACACGTTCGTGGGCCTGGTGCACGGGTCCGGCGGCATCCGGGCCTTGGCCCCCGGGCCGCCCTTGTGCCGGATCACTACCGTGTCCACGGTTTGCAGGTCCGCGTAACTGGCCCGGCGGCGCTGTTCGTCGTCCGTCGGCGACAGCGTGGCCGTGGACGCGGCCGGCGACAGCTGAAGCGGCGGCGGCGGAGGCGGTAGCGGCATCGTGGCCGCCGTGTCGTGGCTGCTGTTGGAGTGCACGCCGCTGGACGATTCGCTGTGGCCGCTGCACGCGGCCTGCGGCGAGTGGCCGGCCGCGGACGCCTCCGACTCCGACTTGACGGTGTCCTCCTCCTCGAAATCGTCGGCGGTCGTCACGGACGCCGGACCCGTGGCGCGCTGCGGCCCCTGATGGCCCGCCGCCGTCGTTTTGCTGTACACGCCGCCGCGGTACCCGTGGTCGTGCAACTGTTGGTGTTGCTTGGACACCTGCAACGCAAACGGTAAATTAATACGATTATAATAGTAAGCTGTCCGGAGCATATAGGTACTATGCGTCATCGTACGACGGGGCAATTTATAACGATATACGACAACTTGATGCGTTAATCCTGCTGATATCGAATACGCGCGGCTGTGATATATTATTATACGCGGTTGACGCAACGGCAGCCGTGCACATTACGTTATTTATAACTTTTTTTTTTAAATTTTTTTTTTTTTACGTCGTTCGAGTCACAGATACTCAAACTTTTCACGGTCTGACTCGTTATTTTAAAAAATGTCTACATTTTAATGATTCACAACGTACTAATGACTTTATTATTATTATTTTGTTTTTTTGTTACTCTACCGATCGCTATCTTCGCGATAATTTTTTGTCTGGCAGTGTCGTAGTGAAAAGTCACCGGTAAACTTTTAATCGTTGTGGATAATTTATTATCAATGATAATACTAAATTCGAAAATCGGTTTAGAATAATATAGTTTTCGAGGATAAAGTTGTATACGCGTATACCTGCTACTAATTTACATAAAATGTATCTTTTCTTTTATGTATTATGCATATTACAGGATGTTAATATAATAAAAAATATGTAAAATATATAAATATTTCAAGACTTGACGCGCCGCGACCCATCAAATACGTAGACACACAGGGAATCTCTGGACAGTAGAAAAAATACTACTTTTTTTTTTTAATCAAAACACACGACTAAATCGTTCTACAATTTTGACTGTTATATATATCATCATATTATGTTAAATTGCCGTATATTATATGTGTGCGTGCTGGCGGTATTCGACCACACGAAGAATGTTTAGGTTTGAATGTTTATTGCTCTACTTCGAGACCGCGCGCGTGTTTTAGGTCATCGAATACGCGCTGTTATTTAATTACGGTACGAATAAGTCGTCTGTTTATTTCGGATGACATCACAGAAACTTTTTAATAGCCGCTTGCCGTGTATACACCGCCTTAATGCGAAGGCTTTGCCGCGAAGTAAATGCGGAAGGACGTGGGCGTTCAATTAAACGGGCAAACTTTTTGCGCGCTCGGCAACAGCAGCGGTGTACGCACGTGGCATACGGCAACTTTAGAAACGATAAAAATCGAGCTGGCCCTGTCACCAAACTACGTACAAGCGGATATCGTGATAGTATAATATTATTATTCGACCGAGGGAAGATGATCCTGCTATGTGCAGTGACACTCGTCAGACCGTCAACAGTTGAGCATAAAAATAAATATTTTAATATCTCATATCAATTTTTTTCGGCGTACAGCTGTCGATTCGTTTTCAAAATCTATATCCTTACTATATTCGGGTCATTTTCAGAGTTCCAATCGACTACGTCCGTACACACATTCAAATATTGAAATATTATCGTTGTATATTATTACATAATATTTAAAATTAACCTCAATCATTACGGAACATATACGTCTATTCTATTATCTTGGCATTTAATTAATGTAGGATACCTTAGTAATGTATATAGTATTGTTTGTTTAATTGCCGGTTTTCTTATACAAAATTTAATTATTTGTAACAGGTGGTGTATTAGTGAGGTTATATGTATTATAGTTGCATAGGTGAGGAGTGATTCGATGAGTGTGAAACTCACTTTCCTCGCAGAATTACAAACCTTGATTTTTTTCTTATGTACTCATCTATTTATAATTTGATATGTTTATGTAATAATACAATAATTATAAAATTAGTATATTAAATACAATGAATAACGAATAAAAATAATTGAAATATTTACCTAACCTAACCGCGGGTCTTGGAATGAAAGCCCTTTTACCAAAAATAATATTAAAATAATTTTAAATTCTCTTCCCCTCTTTACTGAGACCAAATGCCTATGAAGAATTTATTTATCAGATTGCTGCAGTGTAGCGCTAGTGCAACAGTCAAACCGCTATACACCGCAACGTATATATGATATCAAACGCTGAAATATATATTATATATATATATATATAGCATTAACACAAAACTTCCGAGACGAGTTTCTGAAACTTTTAAGAGGATTATATGCACGAGGGTATATGCGTGTTGCATATATACAGTATACATTTATATATTTATATTTATTGTGCGTGTGCGCGCGTGCGTTACCGTGTTGACGAGAAATAAAATGATAAGTTTACACTCAACCCATTTAAAGCTGAGCAACGGATATAATATAATGTAATACGAGGTACATATAATATTATAATAAATCTCGCTACTCGGTGTAGTAAATGTTAAAATGCACTTACTAAAAGTCTACAACGACAGACTAAATATATAGACGAGTGCTGCGAGATCGTATACGGATATCGGTGTAGGAATACTATATAGATTGTAGTATATAATATGCATTATGTATATTGTGTGATGTATAATTACGAATCGAGCCCTTCCCAAAATCAAGCTCTGCAAGATTCAGCAGTTTTAATATTTTCTCTGATCATGAAACAAAGCTGTTGCTAATTAATATTGTTAGGTATAGCTAAAATCGGGTTTCCGTCATGAATAAAAAGGAATAATGATTAATATTTTATTACAATAAAATATATTTTTACAAAGAAAAAAACGTGTTTTTATGTATACATTGTATAATTATTTGCATTTCATAAAAAGATTTTGGAATTGTTTACTTTTTTAATCAGTTTATTCCAAAGTGTGAAAATTTGTGTAGAAATAAATGTATTATTTTAAGTGTAATGTTACTGCGAATGTTCGTAATTAGTGAGTGCTGACAGTCACCGGTTAATGTCGTACACCAAAGTCATTGGTGAATGTTGGCATATTGAATAAATTTGTACTGTTTGTAAACATTTACTAGTAAATTTCGACATTTATATAACTATATTGGTGAATGTTGGTAATTCCGATATTATTTAATCTGATCTATTCTAAAATTCTAGTAACTACCTATACAAGATGTAATTGAAAAACAAAGTGCACACAAAAAAGTGTAGTTGTAGAAATGTTGGCATTTTATGCAGTTCAAAATGTCATGACAATTTGTCAATAAGTAGAAAAATTTTCGCCGTTGTTTTAAAATAATAATTTTTGTATGACAAAATAATCATAATTTAAATTAATAATACAGGTATAACATTGTTCAATAATAATAATCATAATTAATAAAATTAATTGCTAATATTTATAACTAAACATATCATTTATATTTTATATTATTTTCTATACTCTATAGTACTATATTATATTGTGCGAATACGTAACCTATGTCAAATTGTCAACATTAACTAAAACCGTGTTCTGTATGTCAACATTGACTAAAACCTTAATGTAAATGTCAACACCCACTAGTACATGTCTATATTACTTTAATTTTTCAACGTTCACTAATTTAGTAGGTGTATGTCGACATTCACTAGGTGATTGTCAGCACTCACCAATTGCGGACGTTCACAGTAACATAATATATAAAACGTGTAGTTGTATCATCACCTCTTCATTCGATTAAGCGTCGATGTGCTAATCGAATTTTAGCCTAAAATGGTCGGACAAGTATAGAATATATCCGACATATTACGGGGTGTTCAAAAATCGATACACAATTAATTTCATATAGTATATATAGTTACATACTGAATCGATTCATTTTAAACATAAAATATATAACTATATAAACTGTATAATGGTATTATTGTTATAGAACACATTGGACACAACAATAAATAGGCAGATGTATATCGGTTTCGTCACGCCAGTCGTTATGCGAATAATATTATACCGTGCATAGTTCAAATTTTAAATTACAAATATTTGCATAGGCAAATAAACCATCGGCTTTGATAAAATCTACCAAAGTGATAAAATGTGATGAGAGTGGCCATTAAGCTTTTACAAACATACAGCCCTGCCGATTGTAGTTTATAATAATATTATTCCGAAATAAAAAAACCAAAGGACAAAATAAACGAAATCAACGAATATTATTAAAAGCTAGTAGGACGACATTTATCGTTTCACTGGGACTGGTCATATTATTGACAACTTGATGAGTTAAATGTATCAATAATAATTTAACTTACTATATTTTAATAATATAATTACTCATTACACTCTAAGATACAGATATTATAACTTTTTTCTTTACATTTTTTTTTTTTATTATTATTTTTAATTAATTTTTAACACATTAATTGTTTGATAAATATAATGGTGAGTTAATTTTAAATTTAAAACAGACATTAAGTCTTGTGAATGTCACAGGTATATTTTATTACTACTAATTTATGTTTCTCACATTCCTTACAGAAGTCTAATATACAAAATTATTTGAAAAAAAAACGCTTAAATTAAGTTATTAAGATACTTTTATTTTTATTTAGCAAAGTTATTTTAAAATGTAATTATTATAACTGTCAACTTTTAATTTGTTTAATTTTTGTTTTCGTTTTTCTTTCTACTCAACAAAACTTTAAATTATTCATTAACTCAGCTAGCATTACATTTTAGTTGATTGTATATCAGATACCTACAAAAATAATTAATTTTTCTGCCTGACAACGCATTCGACTGTTTGTTTCTATTGTATTGTCAAGAAAGAAGTATGTATACCTTTACTGTATTACTAAGTACTCACTTGGGTTTTGCTGGCGTGGAATTCCGCCGCTGAACTTATGTCTTCTTGCAAGGGCGGCGGAGGTGGTGGCGGTGTAGCCGGCGAGTAGAACAACTCTCTTGTGTTAGCGCTCGCGTATGTAATTACACCTTCCCGGACTGTGTCCAAAAGCTGTAGGTATGAGAAAATCCCGTATATTATACAATCGTAATTTTGACCAAAAGTTGTATAAGATTATAGTAGTACAACTACAAATCTAGATTTACAACCCGAACTTTATAATGCTATAACAAACCCAAACGAAACCTAACTTAAAGTTTTGTATTTGAACCTAAACCAAAGTAAAAAATTCGAATTGTCTCAAAAATTGGAGCTCACGTAGGATTTTGTTTTAAAAAAGATATTATTTTAATATACTAATATTTTAAAATGGATTTTATATCATAATAAAAATTATTATTTATCGCTAATGATATAATAATAATTTATTGTTCTTTAGAAACCAAACAATTAGGATTTTATATTGCAGTGAACAGAAATAAAATGCCGTTATTCTACAACCCATTAAAAACATTTCTATGAATGAAGAATAAATAATACAGTACAGACAGAATCGCTGAAAACAATGCAAGTTATTGATTTTTTTTTTTTTTATCACGAAATCGAAGAAATATCGTGAGTTTAATCATTTTTTAAATTGTCGTTTATAGCTACACGAAAAAAATTTGGAATTATGTCTGCATAAATGGAATTAAAAATATATATTAATTGACCAGCGACCTAAGAATAATATTATTACTACACTGAGTGTTTTTCACACGCTTGACCTCGTCAGTAACTTTTTATTTTAATTAATATTTTTGCTATAATTTTAGACTTTAGTACACATAACTTCTTGTAATATTTTTCGGTTTTTAGTGTCAGTAAAATGATAAATTCCAAAATCAGAATACCTAGATATTTATTAATATATTTTTTTTTTAAGAATTCGTCGCAAACTCGCAAGTATTCACGGGACTGACAGTTAAACTGAAGTTATAATATTTTTAAAACAAACAGGATAATTCTATGTACATTAAAGGTGAATGGATGGTGTCAGACATTCTATACATAGTATTTTCGTACACGCGAACAATACACGTGGTGGTTTTATATTTCGATTACGAACCATTACGATCGATCTTACCTTCGTGTCCTCAGACGTATTGTCGTCACTATGATCGTTTGTGGCTCTAGCGACCATCGGTAATTCACGGAGCTTCGCATAATCACCGTCGTCTTCTGGACTGACTCCTCTTCGGTCGATTTTGTCCATTGGTATACTTCTGTGACGAAAAAAAATACATTAAGATTAATACTCCCGTAGTCCTCCGTATTCGACTCAAGATGATTATTTTAAAAGTAAATACAAATAAATTATTTCTGAAAATAAATGGAAAATTGAAATAGAATAACTATTTGCAATTCTTAAGGTATTACCTTTATTTTTGATTTATGCCCTTTATGATGTTTATCGAAATTATTTTTATCTAACGACTTAAGTCTTTAAAATGTATTTTAAACTACACAGATAATAAATATTATTGAATAAATAGTTTTATTATTAAACGTTTAAAGTTTTAGCTAATTAATTGTGCACCATCATCCATAATATTGAATTTTTTCATTGTCACGCAATTACAAATGCTTATAGATGAGAAAAATATTGGTTGGCTGATTGAAATTATTATTATTGCTGTTATTATTATTATTATTATTTAATATTACTTAAATATTTGATAACCATAAATTCATATTATATAAAAAGGGGAAAGACGGTAATCGCTTTATGCAGTATCTATACCTCTTCATTGAGAAAATCTCCGTAATATAAATGTTAAATTTGAATTCATTGCTTACGAAAAACAATTTCACCCAAGCTAAAACGGTCTGTTAGCCTATATATTACTTTAAGTATATTTTATGATATATTTATATTGTTATTACCTATAGTAATTTATTTTATTATTAGTAATAACTAATAATACGGTGAGGTTCAGTATAATATGTACCTTTCACGTTTTGAAAAAACATAAATAACAACTTATGAATATTTTTGTTTTAAATATTCAACTTTTTGACCAAGCGAATATATTTTTATCAATATTTATAGAAAAAAGCTTAAAAAAGGTAGAATGTCAAATGTCTATAAATACGTTAAACAAAGTCAAAATGTTTTAAAAATTATACCGTGTATAGTTATTAGTTATATAAACATTAAATGAATATTTCAAGTATTTACAGTTGTTCTTTTTAAATTATAATAAAATAAGAATATTGATGTTATCAAAAACTGGTTTTGCATAAAAATCCAGTTTTTCTTTATTGATTTTTTTTTTATATTTGTTTTTCTTGATTATTTTAAAAATATTGGGAATTTTTTATTTTGACTATTCGAAAGTGCCATTTAAATCCAATATTTATCTGAAAAACTATCTTAAAAGTATAAGATCAAAGTATTTTTTTCTACTGTAAATCGTGTACATAAACATAATACACAAAAAAGAGATACTAATCGTTGTATAATCGATACGTTTATCGTTCTGCTATCTAAGAGTTTAACATGTTCTCATAAACATTTGACTTTAGCTTATAAAAATACAACTAAAATTATTGGTTGCTTAATACAAAATCTTGTTACGATAATGGTTCACTATTAAAAAAAAGTAAGTGAAAAAATAGTGTAATATAAAATCATGTATATTATGTTATTTAATGTTTGTTATTAAAATTGCAATTGTATACCTACATTTTAAAACATTTTTTTTTAATTCTTGAAATAATGAGTATTTGATACTAAAACAATAAATTATCCTATTATACATGTATATAATATTTTTGAATTATTATAAGCTTGTATAAAAAGTCAATTTGATATCTGGAAAGACATAAGCGTTATAAATATCAAATAATTGATAATAAAAACAATTAGTTTTTTTTTGTGTAGGCTATAGAAGATGATTATTATTACTATTATTATTTTTTTTTTACATTGTTTTCGTATGCTGTCATTCATTGTTAAAAACCATTGTAATGAATACGTAGGTGCGGTCAGAAGAGAACTACTATCGTTACTCATTAAATGCAGTTGACAATACGCGTGACTGTTTCGTTACACTGAAAGTTCTTAATTGATATATGTTGTTATGATATATTATCTGCAGTAGACACCGTTTGAAAAAAATACATAATCTATTATGTTACAAGGTTAACAATCATAATTTTACCGGGATAGTATAGTTATGATAATTATGAACATTTTTCATTATTATTGTTATTTGTTTACTGAACAGTTTAAACCGGAACAAACGTAATAATTACGAAAAACGGTACGACTGCTATTTTATAATTTAAACGAAAATACATTTTTAAAACACGGTTATTTTAAATGAATTTTAAACAAGAATAACCCCCATTATACATACCTTGTAGATTTCTTTGTCCGTTTACAACCAAAACAACTTGATTGTTCGTCCGAGTCTTCCATTTCACTTAAACAGCTGCGACCTGAACTCGACTTTGGTCTAGGCCAGTATATTTGTTCATCGCTCATTGTCTTTGGCGTTCTTTTATACTTGTGTTTATCTGAAATAAGAGTGGTATAATTATAATAAAGGTACTATAACGATTTAACCATTAAAATGCAAGGTATTTAACTAATTTTTAGCGAAGAAAAAAGAACATAATTTTAAGTCTTCCGAATTGTATGTAACCTACCATATTATTTAGTATGATATAATAATGAATTAATGTTAGCGTTAGTTTAATAAAATATTGCAGTTTATTTTATTTAAGACAAAATTAATTAATATGTGTAATATCAGTAAAAAATAATTGGTAAAGTTACTCTGTTGTATAGTTTAAAGTGTTTAAACTATTCGATTTATAGGTTGAAGTTTAATAAGTTTAACTATCTCAACTTAACGAGAATTTTCTGATTTTTATTAAGTTATCAATAACATTAATTTGATTAAATAAAGAAAAACAAAAAAAAAAAATTGTCTTAAACTGAACCATTTTTAGTTTAAGCCACTTTTCGACTTTCATATGTTTTTTTGAGTAATTAGGTATATATGCATAGAGGTATATTAATATTATAAATTATGTTTTTAATATTTAATGTTGAGAAATTAATTATCCACAGATGTCACCGCCGTTTACTATGCAAAATACAGAGCAAAAAAATGAAATTATATAACGTGAGTTAATTTATTTTATAATTTAATAAATACATATTCATTAATTTGACTGTCACCGAATAATTAATAGAGCCTAACCTATTATACCTACGTGCGTCGGTGCTACATTTCGTACGTATATGCAATTATACCTACTACATTGCTATTAAAGTAATTGGTAGGCCACAACTATTAACAATCAATACAAGACCAGTTTAACGACTTCAGAATAAAGACGAGTAAAAAATAGTGGCTAACCGGATCCAAAGCTGGGCACTTATTTGAAAAAAAAAATATTTTTTTTTTTTTCCAAAAGTTATTTAAATGTGAACATCTTAAAGACCATAAGATTATGTGTATAACCATATCACCCCGTTTGGTTTTCAATTACGGGGGCCAATGTCAACCGACGGTTTCGAATACCAATACCATATAGGTATAATATATTGTGCGGTAAGGGTACCATATTAAATATAACGAAAATATAAGCAGCAGCATAAGCAAGCTCACCCGAATTGGCAGAGACGCGCGTGTAGTCGGCCACCACCCGTTCCACTACAGACGTGACGATGCGCTTGGCCGTCTTCTCGGTCAGCGAGTACGTGGCGCCCTGAGCCACCACCAGCAATGGCACGCGCTGTGCGTCGTCTCCTTCAACGCCGCCCGCACTGCTGCCGCCGCCCTTGGGGTCGTACTCCAAGTACAGGTGCAGGTCGAACATCCAACAGGGCTTGAGCGTGAGCACCGACCACATGGCTATCCAGACGAACACGTGCGCGGTGGAGTTGAGCAGGCACGCCAACACCACGCCGTTGAGCGACGACCGGAACACGACGATGGCATTGTACAGCAGCGGGCTCTCGGACGCGACGACGGCGAGCAGGGCCAGCACGCTGGCGCAGTACGGCATCAGGCTCGAGTAGGCGTCGGCCACGGTCTTCCGGCCGCCCGTCTGCCGCTTCACGAATCCGGTGAACCGCGTGTACCCGTAGTAGTACACTATCGAGTTGGACACGAATATCAGTACGGTGGTGACGGTGAACAGGACCGCGGTGTCCAGGTGGTCCAGGACCAGGTGGTACGTGGTGGGCCCGGCCGGCAGTTCCTTCACCATTTTGCAGACGCCCAACACTTGCATCTGCGGGGCACGGCAATTCGACAATCACGTTAATATTAAATAATAAAGACGACGACGATAATGAAAATAATAACAAATATTATGTATTAATAATGGTTTTTTTTTTTTTTATATTTTCTTGGCACGTCTGACCCGAAAACTTTGTTTCCGTTACCGGACGAATCGGTAGAAAACTATATTTTCCTGTTCATCGATCAGTCGACGGTATCTTACCGTCCAGCGCGGACCGGAAAAATAAATTACTGTCCGCACCGGATTGGTTTGAGCAAACGTAACGATGTTTTTGTACGCTGGTATATAGGAGGGTTACCTACTCCCGTGCTGTTCTGTGAAAGAGTCTGATGAATCTATAGATACCGAAAACAACAAAAACAGTTCGTTATGGGCTTACGTGATATCGATAAAGACTTTTCGGATGCGGTAGAGATGTGAGTAAAAAAAAAAAGAATATAATATATTATTTACTCGTGCGTGAAGGCATTTTCAGTTTTGAGCGAATTGCACACTACTGCAGCCTTCTTCGCGATTGTCACACTCGACTGAAATTTTATTGCTGAATTTTCGCGCTTATCACGCGATATATGTTATACTATTATTCGTTGCTGTGTGAGCGTAAAAACCGGATAGTTTGTGACTAATATTCAGTATGTTTTTATTTGATTCACTTACGCGAGTACGTACTTAGTGCTACCCTATACTCCTCTGCTCGCATGCAGTATAAATTCTGCACTAGCTGTTATAACACTTCACAAGCAAAATAATCTATCTTCGTTAATTTTATATAAGAAATCATAATGGCTTGTACATTGTAAGTACTTGATTAGTTTTCGGATTCACGTCCCCGAATTCTTTAGAACATCTAGAGGAAGACGAAGACGATCTTATTTCACTATTTAATTAATTTTTCAGTTCTCGCCTGTATTTAAATTTAATCTAGACTTTTTTTAAATTATTTCCAAGAAAGTTATTTTCATACATAATTACAGTATAATATGATGCAATTAATTTGATAGTTAAGGATACTCACTTTTGCGTTAAATTTTTACTTTCTAATTTTAGTTCAAATTTGCGACACTGTCTTACCAGTTACCACCGATATTGCTATTACTTATCATTTTTATTTCTAAATTTGCATAGTTGGTAAGTAATTACTTTATTATTGAAAATTCAATACAATTAGGGTTAGGTTATAGCTAGGCTTCGTTGTGGTTATAATTGGTAAAATATAGAACTGGAGTAGACATTTGGAACATCTGGTGTCAGGACGGACAATCAAAAATAATTGGAAAGAACCATTTGAAACTAATTAAAACAAAAACCTTAGGTTAAGTACCGTAAAACGTTTTTTCATTTATACTTAAGTACTGAAATTGAGATTTTTTTATGGTATTATATTTAAATACAAATTTACATGATTCAAATCTAATATTTACCGATAATAAAATACAGAACTACAAATGTATTTTATTTGGGAGTTTGGGACTGCCGTTTTATACCGCGATAAAGCTATATAAACTAAAATATTATATGGTATAATCGTGGTTCAAATGTCTAATAACTAAATGTAATTAAATTATTAAACGTTTCTTCGACAAAATGAGAATAATCGATTGTAAATAATATTGTCTCACCTTATAAAGGATGCAGGTGAAGAGATACAGTGACAGGCACTGAATGGCGTTGGCAAATAACTGGACGGAGAATAACGTGGCGAAACATTTGTTAGTCTCCCAAAAAACGGACGCATACCGCCCGCAATATATGAACAAGGCCATGGCGTAATTGAAAAACTCAATGGACATGACCCCATCAGTATCCGCAGTGTCTGAAAATAGTCAGGGTTTCAATCGTTATTACATTATAGTAGTTTAGACTAACAAAATACTTAAGGTTAGGTAAAGTAAAGGATAATCCACTAACCCTTACTATTTTACTTTGCTCGCTTAACTTTAAATACTTATGTTTATATATTGATATAACTAATGATTAGTAAATTCAACAACCGATATTTATACATCAAAACTTTTTAGGAAACTAAAGAACTGTGGTTTAATATTAACAATTTGGGTTGTCATTAAGAAAATGAATTAATAACAATGAAAAATATGTCGAAAATTTCTTAGAAAAATATATTTTAGTATAGAAACATTGAACATCATTGAATATATAAAAACTTATTGTAATTTCGTCATATTATAGGAATTATAATTTTGATATATAATTGATTGCAGCGAAAATTTTTCGAAATATAATTATAATTTATTAATATATAATGTATATCCAACTTAATGCACCGTGTATAGTGTCAGTACAAATTCTAGATTCATTAAAATCTAATAAAATATACAAAAGGTTTTTTTTTTCTATAGCTGAATTTAGAAAATATTAATAAATAGTTAATTAATGGCTTAAAAAAATCTTTGTCAGATGGCACCTGTTATTATTGCGTATTACTTATCTGTTTATATTATTATTTCTATAATTTTAGATTCTGAACGAAGTGATGAATGTATTGCATTTACTATGATGTGTGTTTTTTTTTTTTTTTTTTGTGTCTGACTCCAACATTTGGAGCAGTAATAATGCTCCGATTTTTGACTTCAGCCTCTCTTTGAATAGGGAATTGAATCTAGTTGGTACTTTAGGGGGGTCAAAATTAAAATTTTCTAATAGTTTTCAAAAAAATCGAGAAAAACAAAAAAAAAATGACAGAAAAATGTAAATTTTACGGAAAAACCACTTTTCGACAAAATCGATTTTTTGATTTTGCTGTAACTCAAAAACGAATTATTGTAAATACTTGAAATTTTCACCAAATGTTTATATTATGGTTATCTCTTTACAGTTAAATTTTCAAAATATTTTGACCATTTTTAAGCTACTAATAGACAATTGAAATTTTCGACTTTTATAAGTTTTTTTTTCTTCAAATGCCGATAAAAATTTTTTGGGTGGCCAGAAAATCTTGAAAATTTAATACAAGGTTTCAAATAAGTTGTTCTTAAAGTGATAAAAAAAAATCCGAAATCGTTAGTCACAATTTTTTTTTATAAGTGTTTAAAGTTCGAATTTATACGAAATATGTCAAAATTTAAATTAAATTTCATACGCTCATAATGCGAATGTTGGCCATAGTAACCATAGTAACATATAAAAACTATACTATTTGTTTCAAAATAGAATATTTGACAATAATTAAATATAATATATCCTAAACTGACAAATCATCTTCGTTCAGAATCGTTTTTCGTATACAATGATACCTATCATTGCATTCAAATTTAACCTACCATAGTCTGAGGTCCACCCCACCCCCTAATATACAGCAGAGCGATACCTACTTACCCGCTTTTTTTATTTACAGTGAGAGTATTGTAAATTATTCTATTGGGTTTTAACTTTAAACATGACAATAAAAAGCGGTTTATAATAATTTTTATTCATCTGCTGAAGCTATTGACGATAAAAATTTAATTAATTTTGGATTCTGTGTTCACGGTAAATAAAAAACAAAACAAATATATTATAATATTAAACATAGTTTAAAAAAAATTAAGTACATATACAAATATTTATTGTTAATCTGAAGTAAAATGCAAAATAAAAAATAATTTTCGTTAGAATAAATATTGACTACATTTCTTTTATAAAAGAAAATATTAAATCCACAACTCTTCTTAACGTTACTTATATAAAAATAACAAAATTTCACAACTAAAACTTAATTTAATATTTCAATAATATTGTTTCTATTAAATTAATTAAATAACTACAAGTTAAAAAATGTTCAATTATAATTATATATTAATCTGCTACAAAAAATAAAATAATGATTCGATTGTATTTTAAAAGTTTCATAAGTTTTTATTTTGCAGTTAAAAGGTTTAATAATCGATGTATTATACAATAGTCGTGTATCGTGTCGTTTTTTTAATCTAAATAGAAAATAAAATGTACCATTAATAACAGATGTCCAACGAAATTACGTATTTTCAAACAAATATTTTGTTTATTTCAACTTTATAATACATTGTATTAGCCACTTAGTCATATGTTTAATTTATTTTCAATAAAACTTTGTACGATGTAAATGTAAATAACAAATTTTAATTATGGTATTTTTCTACGAAATCAATAATATTATAATCTATATTTTGTTCACCATTTAAATATTTAATGTTGACGTGAAGTAAATAAATTCATAAATTCATTGAAATATTTATAAATACATTTATTAATCGCTGTTTTCAAATCAAATATCATAAATTTTATTTATGATTCATAAACGATATGCAATACCTTATAATTTTTATTGTATTACCTTACATTTATAGTTTTAAAAACAAAAGTTCATGTTTGATGAATTAAATGATACTTACATGATCTATTCGTTGATGGCGACGGTGACTGTGGGACGAGCACTGACTGTGTCTTGGGTTCAATGTGCATATTTTTAAGCGTGATGTTGGGCGGACTGGACTGATGTCCACCGAGGACCAGAAAGTCCAAGTCGGTATTCCAAATATTATCTGAGAATGCACACAACAAACTTAGATGAGAAACGTAGTAGATTACATCACGTGGGTTGTTTGTGGGTTGCATCGTGCTTTACGAAGAACAATATAGATATACACTATATTATATTATGTATATAGAACATACTCTCCTATTGTGCATAGGAATTAGTGAAAAGGCATACCTCGTAAGGCGTCATTTAGGTACCTACCGTATATTATAATATTATATAATACACTTATATCCACCTACAGTTAATATTATAATGCTAGGCCACTATTGGGTTAATATTCCGAGGGTAAACTGCACGAGTTTAAGTAAGTTATTATTATACAGACTTAGTTAGAAAAAAAATATCATATATCGTTGTCATATAGCATACGCTAGTTGATAAACGGATTAAAAACAAAATTATGTACGTATAATCATTCCTACACAAGCACGTAAAAATTAAAAATGACACAGTGCTACGCTATACGAATATTAAAACAAAGGACATGAAATTCCAACAGTAGTCAACAATTAGTGAGTTGTTACATTTGTAAAAAAACATTTTACACATTTTTGCTTTAATAATACATAAAATATAATATAGTATAATATTCATTTGACGTTAAAATAATTAGCTTGAAGGGTTCATTACATTAACGTTATATTTTATCGCTTACACTGTCCTCTACATCATTATCCGCACTTTCGTATGACTTATTAACGCTCATATGATACTCAATAGATGCTAGGTATAGTATACTATTATTATTTACTTGTGGACATGAGACCGGCCTGTATGAGCCTGGCTTCGATCATGAGCTTGACCACCAGCAGGGCGAGCGCCGTGAACGAGTGTAGCGTGGAAGAAGACGGCGGCCCGTGGGTCCAGCAGGACGACAGGCGACGCCGGCGAACGTCCAACAGATTTCCCAGCTTGTCCGAGTCGTTGGCCATGTTTCCGGTACGAAAGGCGGAGGTGAAAGCCACCAGAGGTACTAGCACGGCGGCCATGCCGATGGTGGCCACGAAGCAGTGGACTTCGTACCGGGGCGGGAGTACGCTCTTCGGTGGCCATACTACTTCTAAGTACTCTGAAATTTATTTTAAAAAACCGAAATTAAAGCAAGTATTTAAAATAATAAAATGCCATCTTGTGTACCACGAGATGTTTATTAGTTCGGGTCAAATTAAAAAGTGGCTAACAATAATATTTTATTTGACGACAGCAAACCGATTAGTTCTAAAAATGATTCGATATTATTTTTTATATGGCTAATACTAGTTGCTTTCGGTATTCGATTCAATAATACAGACACGTCCAGATGGACGCAAATTATATTTTATTTATAAAATTATAAGTTAATATATGACTACTGCTATTAGTACATGATACTATGTAAAGTGTGTATTATATATCAAATAGTGTTTGAAATTATACTTTGACTAACCTAACTACACATTGTATTTATGTGTTATATAGTATTAAAATAAAAATATGTAGTAGGATAGTATTTTATTTTAATATTGGGGTGGTTAGAAATATTAAACGTGAACATTTTTTAATAATTTATTATAAATTTATAATTTATCAAGCAATCACTAATTTTTTAAAAAATTATACAGTTTTTGTAACTTATTATATTTATGCGTTCGGAGATAGATATTTCATCTTTCACAAAGTGAAACTATGTTAATACTTAACTATGTTAATAATTCTATTGTGGTCAATATTTTACTTGCAAATTTACACCCCAAAGTAGACAACCCTTGTATATCATTTTACACACTAATATATCATAATATACACTATTCATGAAAATAATACATAAATGTACAAAAAAATGGCGAAGATCATCATTTATTGTTCAAAACATCCTAACAACGATAACGCATTATGCAAATACCAATGATAGAATATAAAATAATAATAATAATAAACAAGTAACGAATACATTGACGGACGTAAGTGGTTTAAATAGCTGCCAAAAAGTATAACATATAAATATCACGAAAATTGAATAATAAAAAAGTTTGCTGTATACACACAAATTGTTTGACTGGACTTTTAAAAGGATTATTTGTATTTCGTCGGTTTGAATGTATAACGTGCACCGTAATACGCACGTTCAGGTCTTAATAATTTGCATACCTACGCGTTTTAGCACATAATATTATTAGTGTTATGGTAAACACAACTAGACTATAGGATCGTGTTGTACAAGTAATAGGTATACGTGTCGTGCACCAGACCGGTCGGTGGCGCAAAACCGTTTATGATAATAATTTACTAATATGTACATATATACAGTATATTGTACCGTAAAGTTTTGAGTGTCTTCCGACGTACCGAAGTATTACCTCTGCAAAACTTCCGATAACTTTCCTATTACGTTTATAATAAGTATGTCGTTGTATTCAATTCGCCTTTATTTTTTCCGCAACAGTTTTGATACGTACTCACAGATTATAATCAATCAACTTATTTACTGAGTTTTTTTTTAAATATTAATCCACGTAAATATAGACGCAACAAATGTATAATATTATATAATACTTAAAACCAGAACCATGTTAAAGAATTTGTTTCCTAGAGTAAAATTGTATATGGCTCCGGGATTAACCTATTATTCTCTTACTGATCACAGCCAAATTATTGAGATAAATAGGGTAAATTAGTAACGAAGTATATGTATATATTTATAGGTAATCATAATTATTGTAGTCAACAACTAAATCAAATATTTTTAAAATAAATATATACTTTAATATACGTTAAAAATAAAATAATGAGAATTCGAAAATATTTTTTATAATTTAGCCAAAATAAATATTTGAACAAGATATTCTCAGATAATTGTTGTAAGAAAAAATATTATTAAATAGGGATATACGATTAGAAATCAAACCAGCGAGGCATATACCCTCTAAAAATGTATACTAATATGTTATGTAATATGCATACCATTTTATGTGAAAATAATACGGAATAACACAGATTTTAAGGTTGAAGTTGGACGTCGTTTTTTTATGTCAGTATAACTTAACTATATACGAAGGCATGAACCCATGTCACATCACGACAGTATCTTTGGAATGTTATTACTGCAGTGCAGGCGCGCCTTTGTGAACGCATGCCACCATCAATGTAATACATAAACTATACATAAACATCGAATAATTGAAACAGTTTTGGGTTCGTTCATTCTGCTAATCCGAGTGACGTGCAACGACGAAATTTTCGTGTATATCACACGTAGGTATATACTCGTATATGAGATTTTGCGAAATTCATCGGAAACGCGTAGGGCTGATCATCGTAGAGTATCACATTATATTGTACTCTACAGTCTACACACCAAGACGAGGTCTTTATAATATGTTCTATTCTCCTTGCGGCTTTTCGTAATCATTTGTTTCTGTCAGTTTTACTATCGGCAGTAGCATAATCGCTCTTGTCGCTAAACAATATGCATACATAATACACCCGACTTAATACACACGTTTAATTATGAGCACGGACCTATATTAGCTATATAGTTTAATAAAACGTCAAGTTTCTACTTTAAGGGAGCTTGGAATTGTGTTGGTTATTTTAGTAATTATGTTGGGGTATGCTCATTCACGTTTTACAGTAAATGATAGTTTTTTAATTTTCACGTTTTTTTTTTTTTTTTTTAATAAACAAAAAACTGATAACAATTTATATTGTTGCTACGAATATTTTCTACAAAAGGTGTATCTTTGACATTTCAACAAAGTTTTCCTTGAGTATTGAAAATTAATTTATAATTACCTACTAATTAAAAATGTTTATTTAGTACGCTTTAAATTGTTTAAATATTTTCACCAGCTTGATCGCATTAAGTTTTTCGAACAAATGCGCGATTGTGTGCTGTATAATAAAATAAACGTAGAGCGATTCTCTCTACTATTTCCTCGGAGAATATAATAACAATATATTATATGGTATCGGAAATCAATATACGTAATATACATATAATATTATTATAAATACGTTGTTCAAACAACGAGATGTGTACTAAGATAATTGATATTTTTACATCCCAGTAGGTCTATACAATATAAAGTAAAATACCCGAAGGAGTTTATACACCGATTGTTTTCTATACGTACATGAAACAATCAAATAGAAGGTTCTTATAATAAAATAAAAAACAAAATACAAAAAATATTGAATTGAAGACTATAGTGCGATATTATAATTGATATGATATATTATATTATGCCTTTATTAGTATTCATAATATTTCATGTTATCTATAATTGTATGATATTATTATAGATTCTAAACGATTTTTAAAATTATATTTTAGCTAAAAAATAAACTATAAATTCTGAAACATTTTTAGGAACAAGGAATAAAACAAAATTATATATTCATACCTACTTGTAAAATAGTATTGTTGAATTTTCAAAATGTTGTGTTATAATCAATAATGATATGAATAATCACTCGAGTTGTAGTATAATTATTATTATAAATACAATTTAGCATAAGAGGTGAAAAAAAAATAAGCGTTATATCAATATTTATTTTCAAATAAACGTATGCTGCATAAATGAAGTATAAACATTTATTAGTATTAACAAAACCATAATATGCAATGTTATTAATTATAAAGAAAACTCTTTATTCAGTGTCAGCTCAAATATTTCAAATACCCTATTTTTTTACGTTCACAAAACAATAAAAACAAGTATTAGTATTGAAATAAAAAGGAAATATATTATATTTAACCAATGTTTTATTCTAAAACCAAATTTTTAATTTATATGTTTATGACTTATACACCTGATTAATTAATTTATAATTTTTTAAATTTTATTTTATTTTAAAATGGTGTACAAAGTTGTTGAGTGCTATTGAAATCATTTACAGATAGACGATGGTTTTTAAAATCATTCCAATAGTATTTTAACTGGGAAATTAAATAAGAACTTAAAAAAACAATTGTTGTAATCCATTTTCAATCATCTTTGATTTCAATTAAAAACGAATTAACTATAAAAAACGCATTCATTATTATTAATCAACTAAATAATCATATAAAACTATTGAATAATATTTAATTATTTTCCATCTGTATGAATGGTAAGAGTATAAATGTTATAATGACTTTATCATTTGCTGAAGAGAGATGACTCTTCCTCAAAAACAAATACAAAGTAATAAATACGATAAAAAAATACCACCATTTTTAACGACGTGTAATGATTTATACGTAAATTATATAATTTTCTGATTGAAACTATGATTTATTAACCCAAAATTGAAGTATTAAATGAAAGCCGAAAAGTACTTAATCAAGTAAATTGAGTAAGTGTTAAACACAATAATTGAAGTACTAAAAGTACGTACGTGATTTACGACTTAACACCTTTGAATTTTATTCCAATGGAAATATTTATCGTCAAGTGTAGATAATTGCAATGTTGATGAAATCGTTGGGTAGTCACTAGTCATACAATAATGAATGTATATATAAGGCTTAATTGTTTGTATGATTATAAAAACGAAATTTTATGCAGCTGCAGTTTTATGATTTATTAATAATAATACGAACTCTAAAGCCTTAGATTTAATATGATTTTGTCACCATTCTAAGGGTTTGGGTATAAATATTTATTTTAGGGACTTGAGGTATTCCCTTGTGACTTTAGTCTGTTTTACTATTTGTTTTGTACATTTAATTTACTCGATGCCTATTTTTTATAATTTATTTATATTGTTTCAATTGATTTTTTTCTGCTTATAGATTAATATTTTTGTGTGTGAACTAAATTAAACTAAAATCTTCTCTCAAAACTTTTATTATTGGTATTATATTAGTTTTTTTTTATCTGAGTATAGATTTCAGTATTTCACAATAATTATAGTAAATGTATTTTACATTTTGAAGAATATTTTTCAATTATGATGAAAGTTTTTAATTCAGAAGATAATTTAGATAATCAATATTAAAATACTTATAATGCCCAATAACTACCTATATAATATTTAGCTGAGAATAATTTGAATAATAGTTCAAAAATTATCAATTTCATCATTTAATCTATTATCTAAATTTATGAAAACGTCTTTTAATTTCAATAAAAAAACCTTCTATGAAAGCTATTCGATTAAATGTAATACATATTACATATACCTATTATATATTTATGAGTTTATGACATAACCAAATGTGATCATTATATTTTAGAATATAATATAATACAATATATTTATACATTATATTAAAATAAAAATATCAATTATCAGCTATAAATAAAATTCTGTAAATTAGTTTTTGATTTTTCTTAATTTTAAAAACGTTTCGTGGAAAATAATATGAAAATCGCAAAAAAAAAAAAAATTAAAAATTAATATGTATAATAGTTTAAACAGTTGTTTATTTTTATAATTTGATCGAAGTTTAGTTCGTTACATAATTTATATCTAATGCGAAGATACTACATTAAATTAATATATATATATATATTTATTTTGACTAAATTTTTTCTAAAATCGTTCAGAAATATACTTATGTAGTTAGGGTCAAACTAATCATAACACTGGACACTGGACAATATATATATATTATGATATAACATAATTAAAATTAGCATATTCAAAACATATAATTTCGACAAATATAAATAAATTAAAAATGTATACATTTTTTTTTAAAAGTTTTTTAAAATTTTTTGAAAGTTATCAACTTATATGGTTAGGTTTAGGATCTAATCTTTAAGTACATAATTGTCATGATTCAGCTAAAATTATACACGATAAATAAATGCACATAATTATTATCAATTTATACATCAAACTATTTGTGATGCATACTGCATACTAATTTTAATTCGTGAAAGCATGATTCACCTTTAATACGTTTGTATAGTCAACAAGAATTTACTTATTTTATTGACATATTATGATTTTATGAATAGTCATCAGAAATTCCCTCGTAAAATCGCTATATATATATTTCGATTATACGTCTTGTCAATGTCAAAGTAAGTTGAAATGAATTTAGAGGGAATGAGTCCGTAATCATTCATTTCCAGTTCTCCAACGTAATAACATAATTTAACTCTACTATGATTTATTTAAACACAAGACATTTACTACATGGTAAATACATACTTTATTATATACCCCGTAATATAATGACAGTAGATTATTTGCAGAGAAATAAAATAAAATGTCACCACTGAAATAATATAAAATATTAATGACTTTTAAATGGTTACTTTTATTGAGTTTTATTGCTTAGTAGGTCCACTTTTATACAATAACAACTGTCATATAGGCAAATACTTATAATAATATGTAGTATTAGTAGTATTACTATAGTATTCACAAAATTTAAAATAAAAATAAAATAATATGTAGGTACTACGTTTATATTAAAACGGATAAATGTATATTATTATATTATGTAGACTATTATTTTATATTTGTTAAACATCGCATGCGGGTAGCTCTCAATATTTTTAATTCAATACCTGCAGCAGTTCACATTGAAGTATACATTATAGTTAGTATTATTAAAAAAAAATTAAAACACTCAGAAATAGTTATCGCAAAACCCGTATGGGTAACTAAAAATAAAAATATGATGATGATAGATCCCACAGAATAAATCAATACTAGATTTAGTTAGTTAAAAAACAATTTATAATTATATTAAATAATATCGAACCATTACTATATTCTAATATTAATTACATCATATTTTATTAATATCTAAGAAAATTAGAAACTCAAATAGTCCCACATTAAAATGCGCTGCAAACGTCCAAACTGCCTCCCCCAAATTAGTTTTTGGGGTGATTAAATTTAAGATACCAGAAATTATAAATTTTACTACAAATAAATTATTTACACTTTAATTAGTTTTATTTACACTAAAACTTATATTTTTTAATAGTTTTCAAACTTCCAATAAACGTGTTAATCCTTAAAACCGTTTAATTATTTATAATTATTAATACCTTTTTTAAAAATCTAAATCATAAAAAAAGATTATATTCTTAGGCACAAACACCGATAATAATAATAGTAATTAAAATAGCTGTTATAAAAATCTAAAATTCTACCATTACGTAATTGCATGAACGGTTTTCCTTATAACAATAATAATAATAAATTATTATAGGTACTCAACTCGTGTGAAAACGACAGAAACAATTTATAGAGTGGATTTTCTACATGTCCATTTATAATAACAATATTATATAATATATGATATTAATATATGATGCGTGTTGAAGTCTTATTAATTTTCGTCTTTTCATTCTACAAACATTACCAAGTCTCATCCACTGAAATAAATCCAGATCACACATTATATTATAATATATAAACATATATATATATATATACCACTACTATTTATGATGTCCTAATATCAACGACACGTCTCGAACAGGATTTCGATCGATTCGAGTGTTAGCGACGCCGCCGCACAACACGAGTACGCGATTAGGCTGGAACAGTCAATCTCAGTCGCACAGATGTTGACCGTATTATTATCGTTATATACGCGCAGCCTCCACAAACACCGCTCCCCGATTAACAGCGGTCGGGCACAACCCATTTAGCAATCCCGTTCGACGACCGTTGGACTAGGTGCTTAATCTTTTTTGGACGTGGCACTCGAGATTCGAGAACCTCGTAATAAACCGTCCGTTGGGTGTAATAATATATTATTTTATTTTCATTTCCCCGTGCACATCCGCATAGTGCAGAGTCATCGGTTTTTGCGTATTTCTCTTTGGGTAGGTATTTTTTTTTTTTTTTTAAAACTCATCCCCTCGATATTACACATCATTCCCAGTAGTCTCGATCCGTAGGACCAGCATACCGATATTCACCATCTATACTAGAGAATGATGATTTTTTTTAACGCAAATCACTATATAATATTTCGACAACTATTTTTTGTAGTTTTGAAACGTTATGTTTTTAGTTTTACGTTGTATAGATTTTGTGTACTTAAATTCATATATTATGTATATTGTATATTGTATACAAAAACTATTGGAATAACTATATATTTGCTTATTTATTGTTTTATCAACGGTTTACCGTATTTGTTATTATAAATAATATGAAAACTAGGAAATATTTATCAAATGTTATACTAAAAACTCTCAAATTAAATTGTTTTATTCCCGTATATGCTGTACTGATCTATAAATATTTTATTTTATTTTTTAAATACAAACATTGACTGTAATGATATAATGGTGTTGTGGTTTAAAATATAAACACACCTTATATATTTCAGTCTCTATTCTTTATTCATTACTTTCTTACATATACAATCTCAGTTTCTCTTCTCTCTTTTCCTTCCCGCATAAAAATATTATTATGTGAATACACATCATAATACGCCTATCGTACTGCGTCATGTTGCATTTTTCACTCAATTCATAAACATTGTAGCTTATTATACCTATAGAATAGTAAGTATAATACTATTACACACACATAAATATACATAAATATAGGTATATATAAATATTATACTATATATATGAAATGTTGCTTGCAGTACGGAGGCATCATTATCAATCGCAATACTATGACTTACTGCCGTTCATAACAAGATTGAATAAAATAAAAACACACAATATACGAGATACACGTCCAAACATTGGATACGTATTATACGTACAGTAAAATATTCGTTAGCGTTCAACGCTCAGACAATCGAAACAAATAGTCGTACTAAACTACATGGTTTTCCTACAGCAATGAAATCTCAAAGGAAAACACGATCATTTGAAAAAGTTAATAAATTACGTTCTACGATAGGGCCCCTTTTACTCTGTGTGCAGATACATTGCAGCCAACTAGAGGGTCGTCTTAATATTATTCGTGACCACCGAACCCTACATATATCGAGAGATGTAACACGATTGCGCTCTATTTACCTACTCGTATATACCTACCTGTAAAAATTGTGCTCTATAAAACATAGATGTTGTCCTTTTAACAATTTTCCAATACGCTAATTAAAAATATTAGTATATGGCAAAATACAAATAAATTTTTATATTTTTCCAATAAATATAAAATAAATACATATAATTTTCAAAATTGATATCCTATAGTATAGGACCTATACCTAAGCTATAATATAATAACTGAGTATATAAAGTACGTTTATGCGTATATTATAGGTGTATGTATAGTTTTTATATATTAAAATTTAAAATGCTTAAATAGTTTAATTATATTGAGTGCAATGATTCTCACAGTGTCCAGCGCCATTGGTAATATCTTACTGACTATATTGCCTAGACTTAGACATTAACATCGCGTCATCAAATTTATAATTTATAATATAACGAATGTAAAAATGCTTACCCGATAGTCTTCGAGTGGCTAGCAAAACGGAATAGACATTAAGCACGGTAGCGAGCAGACCGTACCACACGGACCACAAGCTGTTGAGCTGACAGAAATGCCCTTTGCTGCCTGCGTAGTTGCTGTTTTCAGCCATCACGTCCGGCTCGCAAACATCTTCCACGAGCGTTTTTGAATCTGTGAAATAGAAAAAAATACCAATCGATTAAATTAGACCTATTATAATACGTGTATCGTATCTAGTATAAAAAATGGTAAATTAGTAAATCTCATTATAAAAATATTGTCTGCGGTGACTTTTAAGGATGGTAAAAGGCGTTTTACCGCATGTTAAAATAGTACAGGTACGATTTCATACCATTTTAAATTTTTTTTTTTTTCATATCTCTGCAATTACTCATACTAACTTATAGTTTATACTACTTATATTATATTTACACATGATATATATAATATATCATCACGTTGTGCTGTCGAAATACCTATAATATAGGTACCTATGTAGTTTGGAACTTGAACATTAATCATTCTCTTCCGTGGGAATTAAATACACAGGACTTTTGACCCCCTCCCCCTAACAAATAGATGTATAACTATATAATAGTATATAATTATTCTTCATTTGATATGATATATAATATAATGTTGACATAGTAAAAGACAAATATTTAAGCTATTAAATATGTTTTTTCCTTAGTACAATTAATTGAAAATATAAAATACTTATAAAACACTTATTAATGCATTTTATAAAAAATGTTCATCCGTATTTTATTATCAACTGTAATTTTTTTTCCAGATGAAAATATTAAGAATGTGTTTTTTTGTTGACATTTTTCATCAGGTTTTACTTTGTGCGGATTCATCGCGTTCGACAACAATCTAAAGTAATTATTATAACACTGCTGTACTGCCATAATATTATATATGTAACATTAAACACGTCGACGTTGCCGCTGCACACGTATATTTACAATTTAAATATATCACGTTATCCTGCAGGGATATAACATACGCGGTAGTATGATTTATACCCATATTACTCGTATCACCGTATCACCGTCGTACACGCGCCTGTATAATAATAAAATTATAATGTACACTGGTCCGTGAAATCAACTGTCGATTATACACACACAGCTCGCCACCGTGTTTTAATGGAAACCTCTATAGTTTTGCTTCTCGCCGTCTAATTGTCATTATTTCGATATATTTTTTCTATCACCTAAAGCACAATATAATGCGTGCGTGTGTCCGATGAGCGTTGTTCAATTACAGGGTGATTGCACTCGGCGTGTGCACGTTACAATGCACCTGACACACCCGACGCGACAGTTTCGTGTTTCCTATACAAAATATTGTAATTTATAATATATTACTCGATATCTTGTACCTATACAGAGTGATTCACCAAGCAGCATGAACCACATTTTTCCTTTGACAATGAATTTAGTCCAATTCTGATTTTGGAATTGTCGGTGGGTGACGGGTGTAATACAAAATGACCACATTTTCAATTATTTAAATTATTTATACAATTTAAGGTACACTTTGAGTGTTGTGTACCGATCAATAACTTTTTTTTTTTGAAATGAAATACATTCTTGTTTACTGTGTGATTATTGTCAAGCAGATGATAATTTAGAGAATTTTATTTTGTTCAAATTTATTAAATTATAGTAGTTTACGTTGAAAATAATATTTTGCAGTGACAAAAAAAAGTAGGTATATATAGGTATTTAAGATGCACACGTTTTATTACATGGGATTTAAAGCAGATCGTATTTCTGTGTTTTCTACATTGTGCATACTGTAATATTTCATACTTTTTTCAGTATAACTACAGTACTACGGCGTATCATATTATATACATCGTATATTATAAGTGTGAATACTTTCTTGTTATCATTACTATAGTATTATTATTTATTATTGTTAGAGTTGGTGTTGTTGTGCCGGTAATACGAACCCAATTGTCAAGTTACAATTTAATTTTGATACGGAGCAATAGATATCAACAAAACGATACGGGATGCGTTGAGGCTTTTTAATTATTTGAATATTTGATCTGCTTGTATATTTCGCATTATACAACGAAAAAATAGTTGAATTGACAAAATTAAAAAACTTAAATGTGTATATTATTACATAATCGTAATATTCAATGATTATATTAGCTTGATGTTTTTAATTTTATAGCTTCACTTTATAAGTATTATATATATTTATTTTTTTAATTTTCTATACAATTTTTCGATGGTTAAATGAGTTTTAGGAGTAATTTGGGCGAGGGATAAGAGAGAGAAGTCCTCTACTGATAATACTTCTGGGGTATGAATATTTTAAAAGGAGATTACCGGTCATTGTTTTGTTAAATTTCTTGTTTGGACATTTGGGTGATTAGAGGAAAAGTTGTAGGAACTTGTAGTATGCACGACTTAATATTGTATCCATTCATTTATAGATTTAATATTAGTAGGTAACCTTTCTTACTAACTGATCATTTTAGTTTGGGTTTTTTATAATTTGTTTAGCTTTGATTTGAATAATACATCTAAATTGGTTTTAGTGAGGTCTTATAAGTTATAAGAGCTAATAGATTTAATTTAGTCCGAAGTGAAAGCTTAGGAATATATTTAAGGATATTATAATGACGAAAATTTAGTTTAAGTTGTTTGGTGTTTTAATTATAATATGTTAGGACCAGAAAAATGTTTTATCGATGTAGACACCATAGTATTTTCTGATTAATAAAGTTGGAATCAATATTTTGTTAAATATATATGACGTGTTTGAGAGAAATATTAATGTGCCTGAATTTACTTTCGTTAATATTTACTTTACAGTTTTGACACCAGGTTTCAATAAAATTAATACAAGAAATGTGAAAAAATGTTTAGATGCAGTGTCACGTTGATTAGATTTCCGTGAAATAAGATGATTGGTTTATCGTCGCCGAATTCAATGACAATGAGAAGTGGGTTGATCTATCACTATACAAAAAAACATTGAATAGGAGAGGAGCTATTATTTTATCCAGTGAAACACCTTCGGCATGTATTATAGAAGTAGGATTTAAAAAGTAAGAAAAAGACAGGAAGTAAGATAATTTTATTAAAAAAAAAAAAAAACGCCTGTAAAAGATGTAATGCTGTATTTTTTATTTTTTTTGTAAAAATATTGAAACGAAACTAAATATCCAAGAATGACTTAATAACCTTGTGTTAGAAATATATATTGTACTATAAACAATATAAGTGCAATTATTATACGTAAATGCGTAATAGATCAAAAAAAGATGGAGCATATATCGATGAAAAAATTTTATTGATACGATATCTTCCTAAATTTCATCCAATTGGCATACAATGTATATATTATATCGTACTATACTGCGATAAACAAATAATATTATTTTTAAATATTATTACAAGTATTATGCATATTTGACACAAAACTTCTTTACAAATATAAAATGCGTGTGTTTAAGTATAACGGTACATAATATTACATATAGAAGGATACGAGTATACGACGTTGTAGGCTTTGTGATCTTACGAAAATTATTATTGTTGTATTTATTTTCTCTATCATCGTTTGTTATATTATTATTATAATTGACCGACCACTCCGTAGACACGAACTTTTCAATGATATTATAATATTATGCACTACGCCATCTTATATATTATTATTTGAAATACTAGAATGCATTTAATTGGTTAATTTTACAGGTTTAATATATATACGCTGTGTTTCAACAGTATCTCGAGGGCAAAATGTATAATATAATTCGTTGAATAATAATCATATGCAATTATCCTATTAGCCCATTTGCACTACTTACCTACCGATATATACAATATACATCATAAGACAAATTCACCAACCCGGCTGTATTATAATATTGTGTTACCCGTATTTGTAAATATTATAATTTAAGCAAAGGTTCCCATTATAAATATTATGTGTGGTTTATATTAGTTATATTCATAACATACATTGTATAAAGTATCATTTTTATTGAGTTCAACAGAACAAAAGTCAGTACTCAGTAGTACATTATTTTTTTTTTTATATATATAGACTTTCTCCTGTATTTTCATCGTATTTGGTATGAACAAATAAAAAGCTATATTTTATATCGTTAATAATGTAAATATGTGAAGTGTAAAATCACAATTTTTTAATAACTGTAAAAGTACAAATTAGTGATTTTTTTTCTTAAATAATATCAAATACCTATTTAATATGGACATTTTCAAATTTCGAAAAGCGTCATTAATTTATAATAGGTACATTTTAAACGGCAAGCAAATTCGATTAAAAATATTTACATTGATAAGTATTTTAATACTTAGATTCTAAGCCTTAGAATGTTTGTCTTACTAAAATCTTATACCGTTATTATTTATTAAAATAAATAGATTATTAGGTATATTATTTGCATAAATTTAAAAATAATAACACACAATATAGTATTTAGTTTTAAAACCGTATTTACAAGTTTATAACACTCGTTATATTAAAATAAAAATATATATATGTACTACGCTATTTTTATATCCATCATATGGTAATTTATTATGAATATTATCAAATTATATTTTATAGATCCTGTGTACATTACGTCGATAAAATAGACTTTTTACTAACATCTTAACATAATATGTATATATTTCAAGTGTAATACACTGTAACTACTCGAGCTTTGTACACAACAAATATAATAATAGCTAATTAAAGTATCATAAATTGTAGTTTAACAATTAACCGCTCCAGTTCACCGCGGGTTACGTGGTTCGTTTGTATCTATCCAACAAGATCCTCGAATGTTTACTTAAAGTAAAGTTTATAATAATTTGGAGGTCACTTCAAAAACCGGCATTAACATAAGGCTGCTCGAGGATAATACCCCGTAAATCCGTTTGGATACGTCTGTGATGCATTATACCTACATAGCTATATTATAATCTTATTATAGTTGTTATCACACGAAACTTAAAAAATAAGCGATCGAATTATACATTTAAAACAAGTCGTCAAATATCGTTGACACGATGAAAATTAATACTCTTGGCATTGGTCATTTTAAATATACACGCGTAGTATGCTATAATATTATTCTAATTCCAAATAAAACATTATTATACGTGTAGAATTCTAGATTAAATATATCTTTTAATTTAAAATAAAATGTATAAGCTATAAACGACGGCAATATTTAAATATTATGTGATATTGTTCAGTTATTATAGTCATTATTCATTACGGTATCGATATTATATTTTAGGCAATAATCACATAATACTTTTTTCAAAAGCTGCATTACATATATTAATATGTTGACTACCACTAGTTTGTAAGATGAACGCAAATAAATTTTAAAATGTTTTTCTTGGATATACACAATACTTTTTATGTTTTGAGTGAATTCATTTTGGTACCACGTTTTTATCTTTTTCTATAAACACTCTTATTCGGATAGAGATAATGCTCAAGCTACCGTATTGTATAAATATAAATATAAATATAAATACAACATTGAGCCTGTAAATATTACTATAAACTTTTATGGAATTATTTTTCAATAGTATTGATGGTTTCAATAAGCGTAAGGTGAAACTACCAATATTAAATACTTTAATAGTCATAAAAAAAATTAAGAAAAAATATCACCCAGTGTGGTTTTAAACATTACTCGGTATAAGTAATAATTAATTGTTTGTTTAATTTGATAACACATCGCTATCCCTTCTATATTATTACCTAAATGAGAACAACGAAATAAGTTTCGTTGACTAATATCCAGTCTTTTTGCCTCGTTATGTAATCATTATGGATATATTTAATCATATATTATATACTCATATTGATCAAATAATTTAAAAAAAAATTTAAATGTTTTTATTAGATTTTTGATTGATTTACAATTTTCAATATTTTATATAAATACATAAGATACATTCGTTTATTATTAATTTATAAACAATCATAATGTATTGAATATTTTAACAAAAAACAAAATAAAAAAATAAGTACATTCAGTATATTATACAATATGTACTAATTTTACTGAATAAATACAAGTAGCAGAAAATCCTATGCAATAGGGGTCTAATATAGATATATTTTTATCGTTCTGGAAACGCTTGTGGATAAAATTCACATTTTTTTTTATTGAATTTTACGTCCGGTGGTTTTCCACCCTAAAATAATATTTTTTTTTTACCGGAAGTTGACAATATTCTTTGATCTGAGAACTTGTGTTTATACATACGTTATACCACATCGTTGCAGTCACATACTGTTCACTGTTCGCTTAGTTATATTGAAAACAAATACAAATTCCAAAGAATTGATTATAATTATGTCCTTCCTATTTTATTGTATGATACACGATAGATATTTGTAACTTGCGCACGAATGATGTTGTATTACTGGAATTTAAATCCAAACACTATTCAGTGGACGTGTATACAACAACGATTTAATAATCGTTTAAAAACAATGTTCGTTCCCCTTTGTAATTTGTCGAGGATTCACTTTCTTCCGAATAAAGGATAATAAATTATTTTTAATGTACCAGAAAAAAAAACATTTTCCAAATGTTTACTCCCTACAAGTGTACGCTTATTATTTTATAGTTAATATCCTACACTAAATATGAGAGGATCTTATTTAAAATAAAATGTTTATCATCGTTTTTGTTAGTAAAATATATTATGAAACTATGCCAAATAAAGATAGCATAGGAAATTAAATACAATATTTTATAAAACTTACAGGCAAAACCGTTTTTTCTTAATACGTCCTAATCTTGAATTTCGGTTTTACAATACTATTTCAATTTTTTAAGTAAAACAACATAAAAACCATAAATATAATGATTTAATGTAATCAATTTTAATAAAACTTGAAGATAGAATCTTAAATGTTTGTATACATTTCTAATGTAAAGATACCATACATTTTTTTTATGAATTTAAAAGATTATGTTCAGCGAAGTATATGATAATAAAAATATTATATAATTTTATATGAAGTATAAATATAAAAACACATGATGTTTTTTTTCAATTGTTATCAATTGCAAAGATATAAGAGGTTCAAATAATCAATTCCGATTTCTTATATATATATATAATTATATATACCGACATATTAATACATTTTTTGTAATACAATAATGTAACATAAATGTAGTATAATAGTGAATACATGAAATATTTTTTAAAAATTGTATTTTTAAAGTTTTACGACGGTATAGCTCAAGGAATATCACTAAGTATTATTATGATAGAGGCCTTGGAAATCGCATTTATTCAACCGCTTAGCGGACGTGATCGGATGTTCGGTAACATTGAAGGCGGCTATCATTATTATACCAACTAACCGGGTTCTGTTCAACGTATCGGTCCAATGAGTTTCAGCACCTCTTGAATACTAAGTTCGACGATTATTGTCTTGGAATAAAATATATAATAAATTACTAAATATAATCGTGTAATTGAGAATTTATCGTCGGGTGGCGTTGTGCATTTATTTCGGGGTGAACGGACTTCGACCAAACTATCCACCGTCGCGCCACCGACTTTGAAATATTTTATTAATACAGTACAATTGTATATATTATATTCAAAGCACGAATTACGAAAAAATAATCAAATTTCGTAAGAAATTTGATTTAGGTATAACAAAAGGCGTCGAATTTATATATTTATTATTTTTTTTAATTTAATGTAAAAAGGATCGTATAAACAAAACGAAATATCACATTAATTGGATATGCGATTATTTGATTAAAATGCCAGTGGCAATAAACGTAATGAAAGTTGTTGGTTATTTAATAAGAAATTATTATAACACGACATATAAATATATTCATAGGTGCAATTAGGGAGGCTTGGATGAGCTTAATAATTAGATAGAAGTCGGTGGTATTGTTATTTTAAACTATACGTTTTGACAATCACTTTAAGACATTAAGTTTTTGTGCGTTCTATAAACTATTCAAACATCATTTAAACAGCTGTGCGAAAAGTGACAATGTTAATACATTATTACAGTATTATAATGACAGTTACAGAACGCTATACTCGAATTGCACATTTTAACGTAAAAAAAGTCTAACAATGCATTACATACGTAGAATTATTAATTTTTTTATACGAGGTATTGATTTTTTCTTATTGGTTTTTATTTTAAACAACCATCAAATATCACAATTTTATTTTGATTGTTTATAATAATTCCCATTTTTTCATGAAATAAAATTTTTTATAAAAAATTATTTTGAAGCTATGGAGTATTAAAATATTGCATACTTTTGAAAGTAGTTAAATTCATATAAAATTTCATATTTTATATGTTAATTTAAATATTAAATATATGTATGAATAGTATATTGGTTAGGTTTTTTTTTTTAAGACTCAAGTTACTAAACCCTATTCGTACATAATTAATTAATTTATTATATGTATATTGAAATTAGTTTTTTCATCAGTTTATAAAAAACATGTAACGGTAGACTCTATGATTTAAATTCATTTAAACTGCTTCCTAGTATGCATATATATGGCAATTTCAACTTATAATAATTGTATTTATTTTTACCCAATTTTTGATTAATTTGTACGTTAATATATCTTAATTAGTTTTTTATACTTGTACATAAAACTATATTAAGCAACAAATTAATGCAGAACATTTATAAAATATCTACTAATATATAATGTATATTTATAGCCTTTATATACGCCTGTATTTATTTAAGACGCACGGCATATAAGTGTAACTAAATAATAAATAACGTAATATCTAATATGCAAACATATTCTGATATAATGAACTATAAAACTTAAAACCCGTAATACGATTGCAGTATAACATCATATCGCCTGTCGCCCGGAAGTACCTGTATTTTACCTACGTACAGTATATAAATATAAAACGAAATTGAGCGATAAATTATCAAAGCTCGACAGTTTTACTCCGGTCAAATTACATTACGCGTATGTATTCGTCTTATAGTCATATACGCACAATAATATATGAATTATGCAGCAATAATAGTTTACGCACACGCCCGCCCACAAGAGAGTTGTTAAGTCAAATGTCCGGCGGTCACGTTATTCCAGAACGATATAGTGCATTCCACGTACCTAACGAAGAGGGTCGTAACTTTATATTTCACAAATCACAACTATTCAAGTCATTAATCCGAAGTTTTCAAAGTTAATAATTTTAATTCTAATTCTGTGTTTAAAATATTTTCAGACAATTTATTTTTTATACACTGTTTTTTAGTCTTCGGCTGAGAATATTCAAGGATTTTGCTAACTTTTAAAATCAGATATTCCAAACTATTGAACAATTATAAACATAATAGAATTACGTCTTTTTTCATCGAGGATGTCGAATTACTGCGAATATAATTATATCAAGATCCTGTGTTTGCACATCATCGTTTATGCATCATCTTACCTGTGCTATATAGTCTTAGTGTTGTTTCCCTAAATGTGTGTACGCGCGTGACCCCATATATTTGGTTTAGGTACATATCTTAATACTGCCATCTCTTACTCGGTCCAATCTGAAGCAGCTTTATATGAGTAGCAAAGACAAACCTTGGAACCTAAGTAGGATACCTTATTCCTACAAATGTATATTAATGTTTGTATATATTATATTATATTATGTTATATGTATATTAGTATTATACAAATGCAATGTCATAAATACATTCCTACTATATGTACATAAGATAAACAAAATATTAACTCACAGGTATTATACAATAATATAGTTATCTAATATATATTATGCACTAATAACTTATTGTACCTATACAAAATAAATAATAATATACTTGTAATTCGTATTCTAGATATAGTAATATGTATATTATCATGCTAATCATTATTATAAGATAATATTGTATTTGTACGGTGATTGCAATTAAATTTTATCACTGTGCTGTTTAATTACAATATAGGACATCACGCTGACTTTTTGATTAAATGATACAATACAGCGTTATAACCTAATATTTTTTTAATGACAATTATTGTAACCTTAAAAATAAAAAAAAATAATTTGACTAGTTCTTTATAATATAATAATATATACCTATGGCAAAAAAAATCAAAAAAACTACAAAAATGAGAATACGAGAAATTCAAATAGAACCTTTAAATTTTAAAGTTTAAAAACACGGTTACTTTATGATGTTCTCTAAAATAGGATATTTTATTCGTGCGTCCTAACTCGATTTATATTAATATTTAATTAAAATATAAAATTTCTAAATTAAAATAAATATAAAATATAAATAATATAATATGTAATATGTATAAAGTCTATACATTTAGAATTCTTACATGTTATAAATTAGGTACATTTATTTTATTCATCTACATATGAAATATTAAAAATATGTAAATTCAGCAATGTTTTGGGGTAGAACGCGTATAATACATTATGAGCCGATTTTTTTTTTGTTGGTTTTTTATTATTATTATTATCACCGAAGCAATGAATATAATGCTAATGTATTGTTATGATATCAAATAAATAATACTTATATAGTTGCTATATAATATATAATATGCTATGCGTAGAATACACACGCGCAATTTATACATGCACATGTATGGTTTTCATTTTCGTAATAATATAAATAAGACTCGCGAGATGTATACAATGTACATGTATAATATCACGCAATAGGTACTTTATTTTGATATTGTTTTAAGGCGTTTTTGCATTGTTTTTAAATTCCTTACGTTTATTTACGTATAGCTTATAATTTTGTAATGTTTAATCCAAAGACAAACATATAAAGAAAACTTATTTCATTTGTTTGTACAAAAAAAATAATACACATAATATAACTATTATATATTTTATTATAACAGTATAACATGCATAAAATGTTTATATACGGAGTGATCCATTTTAAGTAAGACATTCTTTTACATTTAAATCGTTATATTTACAAATGGCATTTTAAATATTGTATTCCTAAGCAGAATACCGAGTATTTATAATATTTAAATATTTTTCTCTATATATACAAATTAAATTTCTGAAAAGCAGTTTATTAGTTATAAATATTTAAAATTTTGATAAGTGTAGTAGCTGAGTACCGTCATTTGACGAGGTACCCTTGTAGTACCACTTCATTCCTTTCTTAAAAACTTAAAATATACTTATAACTCTTCAACCACTTATTCAAAATTCGATTTTTATATACTAAAATACTTTAATAAAAATTCTGATTTGGAATAAAGAATTAAAAATGCGTGTTATCATTAAAAAATAACAACTATAAAAAATATTTTTTGAGAAAAATGTTTTTTTAAAGACTTAATAACTTAACGAAAATATTTTCAAAAACAGTAATAGTTTTTGAAATTATGAATTTATTACATTAAATTAATCATTATTGGTATACAATTACTTACATTACTATAATATATTATGTCATATTATAGGTAATATATGTATCATGTATGTACCATATATTTTAATGCACATAAGTCATTAACAATATGGCTCTTAATACATAAAAAAAAGTAGTTTTTGTTTTTAAGAAAAATATTAGATGATGATGAAAGCAATACGTAACTCGTATGACGTTGAAATTTTTGAATTCTTGTCTTTCTTGAGGATAAACAATTTACTTAATAACTTAACCGTATCTTCGATAATTATATAGTCAGTACCAAATCGAATTTGTAATTTCTTTGATATATGATGAGTATTGATGACTAATATTGTAATAATATTGTGTCTGAGTTATTCCGGTTCTTGGTAAAAAGGTCAATATCATATTATATAGTAATCTATCATTCTAAATGATGGTTCTCTGGACATTCATAATAGAATTTATTATCAATATGATGGAATTCCGCGATCGTGTAGAGAGGTGTATAATATGAAACATGTATACTACGTAGTAATAAATCGACTGACTTAAGTTTAGAGTCCACGCTATCTAGTCTGTACACGTTAATACGATTACGTCTGGCTATTAAAAATAGCCACCAGAATTGTAAAACTCAATAAAACTTAAGTAAAAATAAAAAAAAAAAATAAATAAATAATACGAAGTATTTAGAAGGTTATTAAAAGAACTGTAATGAAAATCAATAACGGAAAAAATAAAATATAATTTTAAAGTTGTAGTATAAATATTGTATCCACCCAACCACACCCGTACTGTGGTATTCAACCTACTATTATGTGTATATATAGATACGGGGGCGGCGTTGCCATCGCGCCTGTTACTTTTCCGCATAAATGCCTATATAAAATTAATGACGTTAAATGGGCTTCAATGTGGGGAACAATAATATTATACCAGAAAGGGTCTCGAAATCATAATATTAGTTTTTATATGCGCTGCCACAAAACTAATTTATACCCGATAACATAATACACGTAATATAATTAATATGTCTGAAAAATCATTTTAAGTTGTTTTTCAATAGTGGTTGAACTACCCAACAATAACGCAATCAAAATGATATCAATATAAATTGAATGCGTGTGGTCTACAGCGGCACCTAACCCAATATTATATTATATGATATGTAATTAATATATCTAGCGCACACGAGATTCACACTTGTCTAAGTTTAATAATAATGTTGTGTAGGTACGACTCTTATAGATACATTATAATTTGTTAGAGCGGATGAGTCAATGAAAAAAATTCACTCGAGCTATAAAAATTTAGTAAGTTATAAGTTAATATAGTAAACAAAATAAATTATATTGTTAAATTGTGTACGAAGAAAAATATTGACCATTTATTAGGTTTCTTATGTATAGTGATTGCGCAACCAAACCGTTTTATTGTTTTAATAATAATTCATCGATGTATCAAACAATATAAATGAATTTAGTGTACTTTATAGTGATTAAGCAACTGCATGCTTGTGTCAGCTAAATTATTAATTAAATTAAGATTATCACAGGTTAATTTTCACATAAACTCATTGGTACACGGCGTACTAACTACCAATTTAGTTGTTCGTTTTACTTTACACGGATATCTATAAATATCATTTCTACTCGACTTATTAATTTATTTTAAATTGTATACAAGTCGAACGATGATAGAGTTTTGAGGGCATTTGTTGTGAAACTCTCTCACGACGACGAAATATAAACAAACGCAAACAAACACGTGTTCATAAGTTTAATGTTTTTTTTCCTGTTCCAGTCGTTCTCACACTCCTGCAGCAAATGACATTTCACACCACCTTGTGTCGGTTGGGTACACGGTAGAAACGACACGCGGAGACGAAAAGGTCTCATCGTCGGGTGACCTCTGGTTTATTATACAACGGTATATATATATAATATACATACATAATAGGGTCTATTTTTCTTATGTATATTACCATGGGTTATATATACATGATTACGGGTAAACGGGGGTATACACGGACGATAAAACGACGTAAAAATACGTCCGAAAAACTAATCCAATTGTCGTTGTAAAATATGTCATCTCCCCGACAGCGGCTGTTGCGACGATCTGTAGCACAATGGCTCCCTACCACTACTATATAGTATAATAATATCCACAGCGAACCGGCGACATACAGTCGTAGTTATCATTTTATGTAAATTATTAAATATATGGATGATATACCTATATACATCAACGTGTCAACGCCCGACAATTGAGATTCGTTGATGTACAGAACTGCTTTGAATATTCAATAAGACAATAGTTATATATTTTCGAAAATAATATAAATATACCAAAAATACGCTTTTGATGCACGAAAAATTCCAGGTACGTTTTAGATAAAGAGAAGAATAAAAAATAATAATACTTTGTACCGTTGGACAAAACGGCGAGGGGTCTCCTGAACAGATGATGATAATGTACATAAATATATATATATATACATAAACTTACATAATGTGTATACCCGATATTTCATGCATATTTGCACCACAAATCTGCATAAAATACAACGCAGGTGTAAGTTTATCACATTATCGCTACCTGAAGCAGTCTATAACTATACTTATTGTAATACCAAACTTTTTTTTTCAGCGGAATGACGCAAACAAAATGTTTTGCATCTTGATCGATAGATTTAATACAACTAAAAGGAAAATAATACCGAATAATTGAGATACAATTTACATTACAAACGAATTTCCTGACAACTCACTGATAATATAGTCAAAACAAACAAAAAACTGTACTCTGTAATTTATGCGTTTTGTGTATTTTTATATATTTCCTACTAATTACTAGTTACGTGCGTGAATATATTTAACTCATAATGAATTTCGTTTATAAATTTAGTTGACAATATCGATTTATTACGTGGTGACATTTAGCTTCCATTTGTATTTCAATATATTTTAAGCCTATAGCGATCTCTACACGCATCACTGCGTCAACGTATAATTTTTATTATACGGGTCTAAAATCATTTATGAAAGTCACAGGGTTAGTGTATTTTAAAAACTAAAAAAAGCAGTGTGCTAAAATGTTTTTTTTGCTTATTTGCTTATAATATATAACCAGAGGTATAGATCACTTTAATGTGTTATGGTATACGAATACAATTTTGCAAAATATATTGTTAATAAGATCCTTAAAAAATTCTAAATTATTAGAAAAATATACTTAACAACATAAAAAATCTTGGACCGATGGATAAAAAAAGATCACCCAGTACAATAATAATAAGTACTAATTGAAAATTTTAGTTAATTATCTCCAATAAGATATTAATATAATATATAGTTATACATTTTTTTTTATACTTCAAACAAAATATTTTGTTATCATATTTTATATAATGTTATTTCAACATTTTCAAGACATAGGTAATGACCATTTAATATGGTTAATAATATTTAACTAGATGCTTATAACGTAAAAATCAGTAAAACATTTACAACTGTATAGTTGCCAAATATACATAGTTTATACAAATAATAATAATAATAATGTGAAACATAAATGAGTCATTATGGTGTAATAATTACTATAATGTCAGCTCTTTGTTCTTCATCAGTTACATAGTTGTCAACAACGTAATTTCAAGTTATATCATAACTTACAAGCTATAGTTTCCTTTAATTATGATTATTCTAATGTCGAAAACGGTATTATCATAATCCCATAAATTATATATAGCTAATCGTTATTATTATAGAGTTATATTAATGCGATGGTCAAAATACTATGTTCTCAGGCGGGCTTTTCAAAGTATCACAATTTGATTAGCACCATCGTTTAAAAAGTTATAGCGAAAAAGGCAAGAAAGATAAATTTATAAAATGAATAAATTAAAAAGTTTTTTCCTATGCAAGTCATATAAGAGCATAATTTTTTTTCTTCAACAGTATTAACAACTTATTTTTAATTAAACTCATAAAAATATGTACTAACTCTGAATATTGCGTCATAAAATTTGAACGTTTTCACATATTTTTGATAATTCAAAGTAGTTGAAATATATATACTACATCAACAAAATTAGTGTAGTGTTTTCTGCTTATACCTATATTATATATAATCATTTATAACGTTTAATTTCAAACATTTGTTAAGTAATTAAATACTGAAGTTGTATTTAAAATACGTTTAGAAGAAAATAACTAAAATTATATATTAATTAAAATACATAATTTTATAATTTTATATCTACAAATATGAGATACTAGAAAAAAATCTTTAAAAAATATTCTGGTCTTCACGAACGTTGCATGGACAAGTATTTAAAATTATTTGAAATATTCTTTAAACGAGTTAATATTTGTATTATTATTAGATTATTATTGAAAACTATATTTTTATAACTAATCAAAACACAACACATTTCAAAAAATTATTTTTAACAACTTTATTTTTCTAATTTTAATAGAGTATAACATATAAATATTGTACATACATAAATGCTAAGTACATCAATATTTCTGTCCTTAGTGCATCAGCCAAGGTATACATGATCAAGCATACGTATCTATATATTAATATTATATATGCATATATAACGAGCATGCTCGTGTATGTGCACTATTAATTATATTATCACGATTAAATTCAATTCCGTATGGATTTCAATAGTGCCGTATAAATGAATTATTGCGAATTCGCATTATGCTCTCTGTCCATTTAAATTTCTGTATTACGCGTTTATTATATCACTGTTATCGTATCAATGGCACTAAACGACAACATAATAATATTATTATTTATTATATAAATTTCCATCAATTTAAAATTTTCGTATTATGTATATACTTGGTGATTTACCAAGTACGATCACCTCCTCTTTTTCTCAATAATGCAGTTATTTAAAACATGATTTTTAAATTTTTTTTAAATAATAAATGATCATATATTTAAATTCTTGAGATTTGTATTGTAGGTACTACTCAAAGAGTGTTCAACTTCTATTTTTAAAACGAAAACTCCGAAGAGTTTTTTAATGTATATTATTTAGTAAATTTATTTTTTTTTCTGGACATTTTTACGTATCAGAATCAAGATTTGGACGAGTACAGTTTTTGAGTAATTTAACTTTGTGTATTAAGGATAATAGGTCCACGATAAACAGTTTGGAAAAATAGGGATATAATAATTTTAAAATTGTAGTAATTTATATATTAATGTAGGTATCAATATATTTTATAATTTATAGAAAAATGGATCAAATGTTGTAAATAATTTTATTTAATATTACATCAATTTTAGAAAAATTATTCGCTAAATAATTTATAGCAGAAAAAAAGAAAAACAGAAGTTTGGTCACTACAGAACCTCTTTAGTATAGTTATCCCAAGAGTAGAAAAATAATATGTTCTTTGATTATATTTAAAAACTTCAGAACAAAATCAGAATTTTAATCATTTCATAATTAAAAGAAAAAGAGACGATGAAAATACTTGGTGGATAACTCCGCATATATATAATATGTGTATATTATAATTTGCATGTAAGCTTCTCGACACGCAATCCAAACATAAAAGCAACAGAATCTGTCAACACGAAAACGGCACACAGATATATGTTTATCAAATACTGCGTATTGTATGTATGTATAATATATATATATATATATAGATATGTGATGTACAGGACCATCCGGCTACAGAATTTGTGATAGTGCGTATAATGAAGGTTTGTTGGATTAAATTAATTTTAGCAACTAGGAATTAGTTTTTCACGTGATGAAATTCCCACTATCGTGAGAGAATTTAGTAATCATTTATATCGTTTTATTTATTTAAAATTAACAATTATTATTAAATAATAATTATTATAATGTTAAAAGCAGCTAATAATACATTTTATGATGGCGTTCTTTTTACTTAATATTTACTCACGATAAATTATTAAAACGTGTTTTATTTGAATACACTTATCGATGGACTTTGATACAATAATATCCGCTAAAATTCAATATTTGAAATTACAACAGTATATAACTTATGTAACTATATGGTATTAAAATTTCACGATAAATGAATAATTCAGAATATTTTACGTACGCCATTATTTATTTTAGTTATTTGTATTACCGTCTGAAAGTATTGTTGAAAGCATACATAGACGGTTGAATATGCAAGCACAACGACAACGTAAAAAATTCCATGGCGCATTGACGCGTAAATGGTTTTTCTTTTTTGTATTCCATAAAAATTACTTATTTTCTTTATGGATAAAATAACAAACTCTAGCCAGCGTAAAAGTCCATAGTGTTACAATGCATGCTTAAATTACTTTCGCATACAATTTAATCGGCGTATATTAAAACGTTTTCGCTGCATACAGCGTTGAATATATTATACATTTAGTAGATACAATAAAGGTGGTACGTGTTTATTTTATAACGGTGAAAATTATTAATAGAAAAGTACGCTAAAAATAAAATTATAGACATTATAATATTATAATAGATAATTTTAGACTGCGATATTCGCAATGTTTAAAGACAATATAAAGCGAGCGTGTACCTATAACGATTCGAGTAATAATTTAAACGGCTTTGCTTGTTGTAAAAAAAAAAAGTTTTTTATTTCCTAAATTTTACAAAGTTCCGTGAATACCGAATGCAGTAAAACAGATTTTTATTCAACGCGAAATACGGTTAATAAATGAAAAACGAAAATAAAATAAATTAAAAATGTAATATTGTGATTCACGATAGTGAACACGTCTCGGACTATTCCTCGGCGTCGCCAATCGTCCGTGTACGAGTATAAATCGAATAAATGGTCGAAATCTCGCGACGGCATGCCGATTTTATTATCTACGCGTTTGGCCGAATCGCTATTATTTGAAAACAATTTTCGGTCCGGTCCGGCAACGTAAAAGTATAATGCGTGTTGACGAAATACGCGCGCGGGAGGCGCATTGCACGTATTGATTTTTGACGTTTACCGCCGATGTTGCGTCTTTCCGTTTCTCCCTTTCTCAACCCCCTCCCCTCCATCCATACCATCAACGTGTGGCAGACATAATATGGTATAATGTTTTTGGTGGTGTGCGTGCGCGTATTTCGCAAGGGGGCGAGGGAGAACTATATTCTCCTTTTCGCAAGGAGTTCGCAGCGCCTTGCAGACGAGGGTCGCCGATGACGCAGGTCTGAAGACACTCTCCCGTTCACGGCGTTATCTTATAAGTCAAGCGCACATTACACGCTGCAAGCTTAGGGGTCCGGCGGGGACTTTGGCAATTTACGACGTCGCGTATAAATATATATTATCCACCGTGCATGGGGAGCCGCGCGCCGCACCTACATAAATTTGCAGATGTTATTACCGTCGCGTATACAATAATAATAATTTAACGTGTACGCGTCGCACTCCAGCCACCGAGTGCGTTCCTCTTCGCGGGTGCTGCGTGACACTGATGCAGCTGTGCGTCAAACGCGCGGCAGCGACTACTACCCGTCCGTATTGTATTATTATATATAAGTATATACGTATACGAGATTAACGCGCATGCCGGTGATATATTCGAGTGTTTTTTTTAAGGTTATTACCACCTCGCCCCTGCGGATCGCGCGGGGATGATGTCCCTCGTAAGAGAATAAAGAGACCGTTTCGCCCGCCCTCGGGGATTTCGCCGTGCACTCGTATAATACGCCAGTGGGTATTTTATAGAAAATACTAGAGTCCTGCACGATATTCCCGGAAAGCCTTCTTTCGGGGCCGATTAAGCTAGGAGGTGGACTGTATAAGCTCATCTCCTATAACGGGCTAGAGCCGCTACGTCAAAAACTGCAGCGTATATATTGCAAGACGCGCGAGTGCACCGGAAAACCGATTTACGACGTCATAAATCTTGAAACGGTCTCGGCTCTGGTCCAAAACGGTTTTCCTATTCGGTAAGTTTTCGTTTCCGCTGCAACAATAATACTTTATTGAACTTGCACGTATAATAATGGTATACACGTGTACACGCAGCGCATAAAGCAGCAGGCGAGAATTCAATTCGCTGTCGAAAAGATTTTCACCGCATCCGAAAACAACGTGAAAATTCATTTTTATTTAGCGCGCTGCACCCCCTGCAGCTGGTGTTTCGTTTCTAAAAACTTCTACCGCACATGCAACTGTGCTGCAATACGAATCGTGTGTAACATTTCAACGGTGTTTTATTTTTATTTCACACGAATACAGCGTATAAAAAGGTGTATACGATGCGCCGACTCGTTCATACGCGTTCAGAAATAATATATAAGGTCCCAGGTGGTCGCGAGAAAAATGCGAGCGTTCAATTTTTCCCTCGACATCGTACATAAAAGCGTATAATGCATGCGCGGATGGTTTGGGGAATTAAACGCCGCGACGCCAAAATTACTACGAATGAAGATGTGCAACAAACTAGATTAAAACATAATAATATTACGGTCTAGGGCAAAAACTGATGCCTTATATTGTTCTGCAAGCTGTTGAAACCGCGTTAACACCGACTGTTACGCGCTTCATTGGTCATACTGTATGCGAAGTAGTCACGTCCTAATTGCTGTCAAACAAATTTAACGTAATGTAGTTGCCAGTCATTAATACCATATTATATTTAACTGTTTGGATAGAAGTTTTTTTAATTCAAAAATTAAGCTTCATTATAATTAATTATTGTTGTTTCCTTTATTTGGGTGAAAATTAAACAAAGTTTTAGAAATACACCGTAAAAAATAACCTTTTAGGTATCAACAAATACTGTGTATACACAAAGAAGTAATTTAATAATAAGATATCAACACATTCCCAGTTTAAAAACCTTAAATTATAAATGTACACTGTAATAGAGTACCTATATATATATATATATATATATATATATATATCAGTTATAATATGTAATTATTATAAATTGCATTTTTGTAAGATCATAAATTCTAAAATATATAAGTATTAAATAGTTTTTTTATTCTAATTTAGTTGATTTCTTCTAAATTTTTTTTTTTGTTATTTATTTTGATTTTACTCTCTTTATATTATATAAAGTCTCGGTACTTTACCTTTAAAAGCAGTTATTTCATAATTATATTCATTGATTAAATCCATGACTAAAATAATATAAATTAATTTCAAATCGATTAAATAGCATTTGAACTTAATTATGCTAATGTGCATAAACATATTTATTCATTTTTGGTTAAATGCAATTGAACCACAATATATATAGGTACTAATAACATAAAACTAATTAAAACTTTACTAGATATACATTTCTAATTTGTCAATAACGTTTCAATTAATTATCAATTTACAATATTTTATATTTTTATTTATAAATCTTATAATGCATGATTTATTATTGACAGTAAACCACCTGTACATAGACTTTTTTATAGTAACGTAAGTTAACTGAATTATTGTACAATATTTAAATTACGAGTGAATTTTAAGACGTTGAGTGATGGTTTTACAGATAAACTAGAATACCTCATCATAATGTGATGTATTATTATTTATTACCTATATATATTATTAACGTATTTTATTGTAATAAACTCAAAATTTCGGTCCGACATCTTTATTAAATAAAGGTTTTTGAACAAAAAAAACGAACATGGCATTTGAAAAGGGTTGACTGTACTCAGAAGAATCGATAAATTTAAAAGTTTTTTCACGCCAAAAGTCATTAATTTTCCACACTTTTATATACCGCCTTCGCTTTAACTGATTGCACGTTTAACGTTCAGAAGCTCTTATTATCCTTGTTATAAGTGCAAATATTTAATAAGAACGCTTAATAACGTATTTGGTTTTTTATACTAGGTAGGTATATTTACATTTTACGCTTCAATTTTTTTATCGTTTAATAATTGAATTTTAAAAAAGTTAAAAATTCACTGCATGATGCATTTTCTTATATAGTTATATTATATTATATAGACACTTTAATACAAATAAATTAAATTACGAAAGGGATTGTCACTATCAAAAATAAAATATATTTTAATGAATATTACTCCTATTTCTTCTGAACTAAAAGATATTTTATATATTTTACAACTAGTATTTGATAAGTTTTTCTCATTTTGTACAAGGAACAGTAGAAAGACAGAAATAAAATACATTAAAAGTTGAAGCTTTGAAAGTGCATATATATTATATAGCATTATACGTAAATTCATTTATGTATTATAATATATAAATTACAGCATTTCAGATTTCGAATAAAACGAGGAAACCCTGGAAACCATATTAGAATAACGATAACATAATGTATTATCGTACGATATTAAATAAAATAGCTTTTAGGATGATAAAGAATTTTTAAATATTAAAAATAGTAATATATATTTATAATATGGCCAATGTACTAGAACTTGAAGTTAATGAAAATAAATGTACTTATTATGAATAATAATCAGTATCTATAAAAGAAATAAATATAAAAATAAAAATGGTAACTTAGAGTGTACAGACTTATTGCAGAACATATATTTAGAATGTATTATATTTCAGAAGTATGAAATTTAATAAAATGCCATCGAGACGTTTAAATAATGCGATGGAAATAATTTAAAAAGATTTAGTACATTGTTTTATACATTTAATGTAATATATCGTAATAAATTCAACAACTTTAAAAGGAAATCTTTAAGAATTCACGCATTAAAATATTTTATTTATACGGACATAGGAGTCATGTAAAATACTTGAAGAAGCGGTAAAAACTGTATTTTTACAGTATTCATTTTAAATTTCCCGAGAGTAAGGTAAATCAAATTTTGAAAACCTCTCTTGAGTTGTAGACACTTGAGAGTTAAGAGTTGTGATTTAAATACAACACACACGACTGTTTTCTCAATTTTTTATATGTTTTAATGCAACCATATTATATAGTTAAATGTTCAGTATATAATATATGATAAACATAATTTACAAATTAGTCTGCTAATTAAAATTTATTATACGCATTCATCAAAATTAAAATGTACAAACTACGTATAGTAAGTACTACGCGAATAAGAATAATAGCTATATAACTTCCTAACAGTCACAAAATAAAGTGGTTTTTTAAATTATATTATAACATAAGTATTTTATAATGCTTTTAATCGACGTATAAACCTAATGTAACTGTAAACTTTGTGTTAAGTTAAGTTGAATCCATGTCTCACATATCATCGACGGCGATACAGCAGTAAATAAAAAAGGTTAACTTTATGCAATTACAACCATAGGCAATAGTTTATTTTTTAAATATATTATATACTTATACGGAAAAATTATGTACCGCTTATAGTTCAAACGACGGGCTGTTTAATATTCAAAGGGAGAAAAACCATCGAAATCACTTCAAACCAACCATAACAATCGTATAATGCAGGCTCATTAAATATTAAAACAATGATAAATTATGTTATGGTGTTGTTTACACACAGGTAGCGAATACGAAAATAATTATGTCTTGTCGGATCAATATACACGTTCCAGGAGCATGGACAAAAGCCACGATAAATATCACAACGATAGCAATCACAATAACGCTTAAATTAATGTAGTGTTCGATACACCCACTACGGACGTAAACAATATTCGTTGTATGTATTATAAGGTAGGTTCGGCGATAGACATCGGCGGTGAAACAGCGCACGACCACCATCACCGTTGAGTAACAATATTATACCGTTTTCATAAAATAATTTATTATTATTATTACTATTATTGTGCAGGAATATGGGGGTGGTAAACAATAGACGAGCCTTGCGAACTGCATCGATAAAAGCAATGAGAGCCAGAAAATATGCATATATTTTATTATTTATTTAATCATAACAACGTTGTAATAGTTTATATTATATTATATTTCAACCACTTTCGGGGTTTTTTCATTCGAATAAAAAATTGTGTTTAATATCATTATTCATTGAACAACATTAATTATTAAACATCGCATACCTAAATACAATACTTTTAACTTTTAAGTATTAATCAAATATTCTTATTTCTAAAAACCAGAAGAAAAATAATATCTAGTTATTTTTCGTAGAGTTTCCTCAGTGCTCTGCACCAGAATTCACTCACTTGATATCAAATACATCTGGAAATCAAAATGTTTTTAAAAACCAGTATTAATTAAAACCACATAGGTGTTTCATTTTTTACTAGGTATATTGAATATTGATATTTAAAATAAAAATGACATAGTCATATGATAGAATAAAAATGTTTAATATGCCTATTTTTAAAATTATAGCAAAAACAGTAAAACTATCAAATTGATACAATTTTAATCTAAAATATAATAATCCGCATACCTAAGTTCAAAACACCCAACATCTAAATTCATTATTTAGGGTTTAAAGTCCTAGTTTTTTTTAAGCTTTTTTTGTAAAAAGTTTTCAGGCAAAGCAAGCACTGGAAAGATGTAAGATGTTTAAAGTTGACGACATTTGAAGTAATGTTTGGTTTTGTATATAGGCGAATGTCAATTTTACTCAGCATAATATTTACTTAATACTCCTTTTAAAGTAAAAATTTTTATATAAATGTCAGGAAGTGCGACCCAAGTCCTTTAAACCAGTGTCTCTTAACCAGCTCTGAACCTTTTTACGAACACTGTTTCTATGTATTTATATAATATTCAGAGTCAAATTTATCTTATCGAACGTGTAGTGATGGGTACCTGGTCCTAGAGGCTGAAGATGTTTTAGTTGTCGCAAGTTAGCGTTCTAGATTTTTTAACTCAGTAATAAAATGAATTATTAACAACATTGAAAAATGGTCAAAAAAAAAAATTATGTTAAAAAAGTACTCACATCCGTTTTTTCTACTGTTATAGTGTTATATGGACTGAGTTGTATCCCTATTTGTGACCTAATTTAAATGAATAAATGAGCCTATAGTTACCTAGTTAAAGTATTTTGTTTTTTAAATACATCTTCACTTATTTTATAGTTTTATCAAAACATCGAACAATATATTATAACTAATACATCATATAGACTATTATTTTATTATGCAATTTAATAATTTTTTTTTTTAAGGAGCCTTCGATTTCAGTAGTTATACACCGTTTTTCTAAGATTAAAATCTGGCTCTGATCATATTATTAATATCTTAGTCATGCGACTCGAGAACACATGTTCAATTTTGAACGTCATTCCAGCAAGGCTGATGAATAATATATTTTCAGGTACTGCTGCCACGCACCGTGGTGATACGGATTCCGAACCCTCGGATGCACGCAATTTACCGTATGCAAATGTGTAAAAATATAGGAACAGTATATATTTATATGCAATGTTTGGTGTCCGAAAATATTACTACCACCGTGTGTATAGCAACGCCCTAGCGCGTTCCTCACGTGGTGACTTTAAATTGCTCTCTCCGAGGGATTTGTTTAATTAACGCATAGTTTGCCACTCGTACCATCACACTTTATGTACACAAGCAGTGGTCATGTTATCCCTCGCAATAGTAATTTTGTTAGTAATTTTATATGTATTTTTGGAAACATTTTTTTTTTATATAATATGTATAGTCACAAAAACGTCTAAGGCACAGTATATTTACCCTTTTCTTTATTTTTATTTCGTTCACCGAAACAAAACATTTTTTTGAGAATTTCAATAAACGAAATTTGAAATAGTATTTAGTTGGTTAAAATTTAAATGCACTACTTATTTACAATGTAGATGGACGGAATAGTGCACTAACAATTCAAAAATGAATGTATACTAAAAAATAAAATAAAATAAAAAATATTAATTTAGCGAAAAAAATACTGTTATTCGATTAACATATTTTATTATATCACCCAGTACAAGCATAAATAATATTATACATATACAATACTACGTAGTAATAAAAAAATATTTATAATTAAGAGAGCCATGGCAGCCTATTTAGATTGAACTAGAATCGTGGCAGGTCTCATTCTTACAGTCTTGTCTAAACCAATATTATGAATTCACATCACAACACTCAGTCTAATTTTTATTTGTTTTCATTGTTCAACATATTTCATTACAAATTTCCATCACAGTTTTTTTGTTTTTTTTCTTTATTTTTATTAATAAACACCGTTTAACTTGTGTAAATATACAACAGTAATTAAAAAAATAAATTATAAGAACAATGTCCTGTAATTTATTTAATATTTTAATCTGTAAATAAATCGTCAAATTATAACCAATCAGTCCGATAAAATTTAATGAATTGGAAATTTCCTCTTTAACCGTTGATTCAGATGATAAATGATAGGTTTGTAAGTACTATAAGTATATAATATATCTGTATTCAAATTTCAATGATATGTTTCTCAAAATAATTGGTGATTATTTTTGATTCGTATAAAAAAACGTCTATTATATAGTAACCGGATGCAGAGTTTTTGATTCTCATAAATCTCGTATAGTAATAATAAATCGTTTGACGTTTTATTAGAGTATCGTAAAGATAATCATTTGTATATTATACGACGCACACTCGACGGGCATCACGTCACGCTAGTCTCTCGAAAAGTCTTTACATCGTTAATTAAAAATCAAAAACTATCACAAAAGACTCCGAGTAAATGCGGCTTGTATATTTTGGTATTTTTTATATTTAAAATCTTAAAGTGGCGTCGAAGAGGCTCGAGAGTCGCATAGCGTGTGTTTACGCAGATGACGCGATGGCCGGTATAAACATATTATAAAAACACGCGGTAAGGTCGACAGCTCTCGACGTAATATACGCCCCTATAATATATATATATAATATATAGTAATAAGGCAGAAAGGTGTCCCGTGTGACAAAACATGATAATTTAGAACTTAGACGTACCTACACAGTATTATCACAAACAAACGATGGAATTCGATTTTTCATATTCGCACGTGGCGAGCCGCCTCGACCGTATGCGGAAAAACATATCTATAATATACACTATATAACGTGTGCGCGGGGCCATACACACAAAATATATTATGTGCGTGTGTGTGTCGGTGTGTACACGACGACGAGTACTATGATGTATATATATATATATGTAATAAGCGTGCGGGTGTTGCCGCCGGTATATAACGTGGGCGCGTTACCATGGTTACGTTCGAGCTCGAAGGGTGACCAGACAGCTTGCCGATACACCTACCCCCGATAACCGCCACCGCCATCTCCGTGCCGCCCCCACTACCGGAGGGTTCTTGTTTTGTTACTCTTCGGCCGTCGCGGAAACACCACGCCGCTAAATCCACGTATATATATATATGGGTGTGTGTGTTGTATACGAGAGAACTTGAATTATTCAACTGCTACGCCGCGACGGCAAAAGCTTTTTATCACGACGACGATGACACTTTCGATTGCACTCGTTTAAAATGTAATGTAACGACACGCGTATACGCATTATACCTAATAATATTATGATATTATACACCTTCACACACACACACCTCTCCTATGTTCGCACGTGTACGTTTTCGTCGCGGCACACGTACCTACATAGTTTAATAGTTATTAATTGTTGTGTACTTACACGGTTAACACGTGTAGTAATTTACGTTGTTTTTAATTTCACTCGGTCACTAGTGTATTTAGACATACAATACGTATTACTCATCACTCGCTTCTACGTGTGAATAATTATTACACAGATAATATGATATTATAATGTGTACACATTGGCTGATTTCGTTTATTTTACTTGAAATAAATCACTAGACGTATATCGCGGCGGTCGGTTCACACTGCGTAATATAATAATATTATCGACGAATCGGAGATTTTTATTCTCTCCTTTGTCGAAGATAAATTGGTCCACTATATATATATAAGCACTCGTATTATTGTATTGCGATAAAGTGCTTCTCAGACAACTCTAAGTCATTTTTAATGTTAAAAACACTTCTATTCTCGACTTCTCGCATTTAACACACGCTTTATTGTTTGAAATGTTGTCATGACAATATAATTATAATTAATAGCTGTGTATTATAAGCATAACAAGTATAACAAAAAAAAGCTCGAGAATCTACAAATACCTACACCACGAGTTTCGCGGTACACGTGAATCGAACTAAAAAGGATTTTGCAATAATGGCAGTACTAATAAAATCGATTGTATTGACTAATTTAATTTAAAATATTGTTCAATAGAATAATAAATTCTTTATACCAAGTGTTTTATGGTGTTATATGAACCATATACAAATCGCGCTCACACTTAGCATAATACACTGCCACAAATATTAATAGATTCGATATATTATAACTCTGCACCCCAAAAAATGGGATAAGTTGTTAGGAAAAGGGCTTCCGTATTATATATTATATAAACCCTCTACGCGATAATCATTACTCTATGTGTCTGTGTGAGTGTATGTCGTGTGTGCAATGCGGACCAGAAAAAAGTTACAAATAACTTATGGTACCACTACTAAAAAGGCATTAATATACAACAAAGATAGGGTGCGACACGCTATATTTAAGCATATTATATACCCTGGAGAATAATTTATAAAACGTTTCAAGTCGTTTGGTTTCAAAGGTATTTATGTCACTGATAATCAATTATAGCGAAACAGGAACTCTTTTGTTACTATTTACTGTATTAGTTTTCAATTTGGTAACACTGGTAACCCCAATTTTCTGTTTCAATAACATAATAAGAATTGAGAGTATTTCAATTTTTGAATTCTTTAAAAATTAAATTACTGAAAAGAAAAATAAAGAATAATAATTCAATAACAAAAATAATGAACTTATAATTTCGTACATAGTGCAAAATAAATGTACAACTGCCAATTAATATATAACATGGAAAATAGGCAATAGCTTACTCAGGCTTTAAATATTAGAGTTATTGGTATCAATGAATTATTATATTGTTTTATTATTTGTACATTTGTACCTTAAACAGTAATGTTAATATAGTTATTTGTACAAAATATGTCTATGTACAAGCAAATTAATCAAAACATATATAGGTAACTAAACTATATTATATAAGGTGTTAAAAAAAATAATTTATATAATCTACTCACTCATAAATATTATATTTGAATTGTTATTATGTATTATAAATTATAATGTATACATTACCTATTTTATTTAAAAATTATAATATTTAATATTTTAAATAGTTTTAGTATACTTTGATTATGCATTTAAAATATTCTATTTTTTTGTCGTTATAATATGTTTATTCGTCATTTATTATATTTATTAATTTGTAAAATGTATATTTTCAATAAAGGGATATTTTGAAAGTGGCCCAAATTGAAGTATGGTGTTGACTGTTGAGTTACAAATAGGAATTGTATAAGGGGAAAATCTGTGTATGTTTTAATAATATGACCTGCATACGTTTGAAATAAAACATTGGAGTATTGAACAGGAAACGTTTGCAATTAATAGTATATCTTAATGGCAGTCTTCCGAAATACTAAACATATATTTTATATTTTTTACTTTAAACCATTACTTTTATTAAAATTAGGTATTATATGTACAATTGTATTGAATAATTTATTGTAAAAAAGTATCCCAGAATTTAAAAAGTGTATTAGATTTTTGACAGAACGAAAGTAATTTATATTATTTTATAGTCCCTTATACGTTTGAATGATATTTTTTAAGAAATAACACAATAGAAACATTTTGATTGAACTCACAAAGACGTTATGGTATCTATAGCCGAAACGTGTAATCGGATTTCAGAAATACTTTTTAAAAAGTTTATTTACCACGAAAGTAACTATTACATAACCAGTAGAGAAAAGACCCAAAAACGAATTAAAATATATAAATATATATCAAATTCTTATAAAATACACCATTAACTTTTAACTAATAAGAATCTTAAAGTTTCAAAACTGTCAACAAGAAAAATACTCAACGGAAAAGATTTAAAGTTAATAATTCAAAAATAATATTTTAAAACTGTGGTAGAGATATTTTATAAATTGATTCCTGGGTTAGGTTAAAATCAATATTTCAATGTTCAAAATACATTTACACTTGTGTGAGATTTAAACAACAATGCGCTTTACGATTGCTATACAGCTTGTTGATAAAAAAGTATAATATTAATATATTTTTTCATGTTCATTTACTCATACTTATAATAATATGTGATTAACAAAGTAAGTTAGTACTTTAACCATATAGTCTGATATGTATAGATAACGATAATTGTTCTCTAACGTCAATTTAATACATCATTTTCAACTACGCAAATCGTTCATCGATAAATTATTAAACTATAAAATATATTTTTATTATTTTTATTAGAAGTAATAAAACTACCGGGTTTTACCAAAAAAAGCTCAATATGAAAACACAAGATAAAGAATTTTGTTATGTAAATACATGTATAAAAGTCACAGCAGACTAGTCACAAAACAAAAAATTAAAATATTCAGTGATCTACTCAATGGCGAGGAAGACTCAACACGTGATATATTATAGTGTTAAGCAAATTACCAGGTTTTTTTTAACAACATCATCAAATTTATTAATATTTTTATAAATGATAAACAAGCAGAACAAGAATGAGTCTTTATTTAACGATTAATTTTTTTTTTTTAAGAATTTTGAACACGGAATAATCCAAAAACAATAAAGTAATACAATCAGTTTTCAGATAATATATACAGAAATTACATAAACGTTTGAGAATACTTCATAATTTATTCATTGGCTAATGAAAATTAAGTTAAATATACATATTTGTTAATAAAACATGATACGGTTTATCATTTTAATTAAATATTTCCACGAACGCGTTAAACGTTATTACAAAATTAAAATTATAGTTACCCCGCTCTTTTTGCTGATGAAAATTAATTCAAAACACGGTACGTTTGACCTTCTAACCACATCTATTTCCACCCTCGACAAACGAAATAGGGTAGTGCTAATAGAGAGACACACAATGAACAAATGACTCATAGTAAGCGGACATATCGATGATGTTGATTCTAAAATAATGCGGATTTAAAAGTAAAGTCTATATTACTTTTTTTTTTAACATAGTAACTTTTTATCTTACAGCTATTTAAATGAATTTCATAAAAATAAAAAGATCGATAAATTATCATCATTCCACAAGAGTATACATTATCTTATTGATTTAAAAGTGCAATTTATTACAATGTATATTATTAAATAATTGCACTATTAAGTTGATGGACGTACATATAAACAAGATAGGCAATAATAATATATGATGTATAGTATATGTTCTAATAAAAAGGTCATATTATAATATATGTATGTATTTACGGAACTGTCCTTCAGCCACTGTCAATTGTTTGTTGTTGGAAAAATAATGACTTATAATATTAACAATAAAAATTAAAGTAACCAGTACAATTAACAATGCTATAACATAAAATAATTATAATATTTTCACTTTTTTATACATTTAATAATAAAAATTATTTAGTTATTATCATTTTAATAGAATAAAAAGTATTATTATCGACGTTACAAACAACGAAAAATAAATAAATTAAATATTTAACTAGTGTAATAGGTATAGATAACAAAAAGGTAAAAAAACGTGATTTTATTTTGTTCTAAAAAAATAAAAAAATAATTACTGTGATTATAAATTTATAACTTATAATTTTATTTTATCAAAAATATTGTAATAAAACATCGTCAGAGATCAAAGATTAAACAGTAGCTAAAATATTATACTAAAAATGTGGTATATTAATATTAAAAGTTTCAAGTCATAAATATATATAAATACTAAATAATTAGTATAATTTTAAATTAATACTTCAAAATAAATTGATTTTAGAATATATATTAGAATGTACTATTAAATTATTAATAAAAAAAATTACGTCTATAGATAGGTGAACAATGCGTAATGTTTCGGAATTGTCTTAAATTATATTAAAGTAAAGGGCAATATTATAATTACAAATTACCAATGTTTAATTAAATATTAATTAAGTTATTAAAATAACTCAAACGTGTAATTATATATATATCAGTAGTTAAAAGTATTAACAGCTAGGTTTTATAGTATTATTCTTTTAAACCAACAAAGTAGGAATGCGATGAATCAGAAAAACTTTTAAAAGCGTAATATAATGGAATACTTCAACACCCCCATATGAAAAATAAATGACTCACTTTGAATTTGTTGATAGTAATAAATTAGTTTTCTGTAGTAATTTTAACAATCGAAATATTTATTTTTTAATCATTTTAATACTTTAACCCCTTAATAAATAATAATGCCAGTGATAAAATCATTATAGTATTTTTTTTCATGTATTATAATGATTTGAATTTGAACAGTTAAATTATACAACTTCGTTACTATACAATAACTATAGAGTTTAATACTAATTAAAGGGTAATTTAAATTAGTCAGAATATTATATACATAAAACAAATATATAAATAATATAAATGCGTATTTTCAGAAGTATACAAATACTAAATTAATTTTAGTCGAAATAGTTAGAATATACTAATAATATTTTGATGATTCTGCCCACTTGATACATTTCAAATAAAATATTTATATCCTAATTGTGTAATATAATATACCGCTTGAAAATCACTTTACACAACAAAAACCTCACAACTACGATATCTCTGTTGGTTTATAATAATTTCACACTGGAACCCGGGGGCGGACGAGAGGCGTTTTGAATGTTTATGTTGTATTACCGTCGCATTATATTATTATACGAAGTTCAACACGTTTTATGGTCATAATAATAATAGTACCTATAATCTTTAAAACAAAATAGTTGTAACTATGAAGCATAATATTAATTGTGTGATTAACAGTGCTTAATGTTGATCAACAATTAATGTGCTTCGAAACAAATTTTGAGCCATCCATACTATATATTATAAGCGTCGTGTAAATTAAAGCGGTTTAATCAACTTGGCGTCAGACGATTTCAACAGGGATTATGAGAGAATTTAACTTAAGTTATAGTTACACCGTAGTGTAATCACTATTCGTGTTGTCGAATAATCATATTATAATAAAATAATAAATAAAATAATATATAAATTGTATGTCTTATGTTATATTATTAGAATTTAATTCAATGGTGCTAATATTAATACAATAATATATTGTATTGGCAATTGCTATCCTGTGAGTGGTACACTGTAGCAGTTTTCAATAAGTAACGCGTTTTGGAAAAATATGGTATTTAAATTGCATAATGTAATCTATCGTAAAGGGTTCCTGTAGATTTAACGTGACAATAAATTGAGCTATAGATTCTATAGGCATATTATACTAAAACAATATACAAAATAACATATAACGTTGTATATAAAAGATTGAGTGTTCAAAATGTGATGGTAATGACCGTATATTATTAAACTTTTGTTTCGATGTCGTCGACGATTTTTTTTTTTAAGCTTAAACTACGTCTCAGCAGGCAGGTACATGGTATAGTTGGTATACGCAGAGTCCATTATATTATTAATAGTGATTGTAAATAGTGAAAAAATGTTTTCGAATTTCGAGTCGTGCCGGAAAGGGGGCACCAATGCACCATCACACAATCTCGAGCGTCTAAATATAAACGCAATTACGGTGCTCTTGATTGACGGCGCGCACGGTGTATTATATATATATATATATACATAATACATATTTTTTAACTAAGTGGATATTTTTTGGACAAAAAAAAACTGTACATCTACAATAATAATGCTGCTGTACGGCGTGCGCCCAAGAGGTTATAATATAAGTAGATATAGCTGACGTGCAGGGTCACGTTTAGATATTTTCAGATTTCCGTCATCATCGTCAACGCCGTCATAGTCTTGTTTGTTCCTCTTCGGTGCTGTGCACACAAAAGGTCGCGCGCGCGGTGATTATTTTCCCGTCGCTCTTCCCCACATTTTGTCCCACTGCAGCTGCAGGCACGTGCGAACCGAAATCGATAAAATATAAATTTTACGCAGTTGTAATATTATGAAGTCCAACAAACGCGTACCTATAGGTACTCATTATCCGTCATCAAGGGCGTCAGCGTACATTTTTAAGGTAATGGGAAGAAGAGTTTTTCATTATACATAATATAATTATATTATTTTAGTATTATAATTTTTGTTTTGGATAAATGTGCATTCAATATTCGTGTTAATGAACTATAAAAAACTTTTAAAACAATTTTAAATTCACTTTGCATAGATAATATTACTTAACTGGAAACTTAAATTCGATTACTGTAGGTGTTAAATTGTAATAATAATTAACAAGCTTATTATAAACTTTAATGTTATAAAATCAATAATTTACTAATTATAAATAAAATAATACAAACTTTCCCAGTTGTATGTAGTCTGTAAGTAATTTTATACGTACAAATATTTATATATATTTATACTGATAAATCAAATGTTGATTTGAATACTATATAATATATATTCATGTTAAAAACCATAATATTATGTAATTATTATGAAAAATTAGGTATTGAAAACTATTTATTAAAAAGTCTTTGGGGAGAAGCAACTTGTCAACTCGCCACGTTTCGGACGCTCGGGTCCGTCATAGTACATCACACGTCACATCACCGCTGAGCTATCGTACTGCAGGTACCTACTAACTATATAGTTAATAAGAGGGCCGTAGACGATACTACATCACGACACTAAATAGGCACTACACGCGGACGTCAATAATATGTAAAATACTTAATTCACGGGGACCTGGACACGGTACGCGTGTGCGCTCAGCGAGGCTTGCACACAATAGACGCAATCAGGCAAACAATACTATACGCACGGCAATCAGAATAATAATACTTCTCTCCGTATTACCGTGGCGTCGCGACCCGCGATCGGTCACAACATATAATAATACCTATACATAATATAAGTCCTCTGCTCTGACGTTAAACACCCTCCCCAGCTCATGTATTATATATAGGTACCGTCGCACGACAAGTCCATTCTTCCGTCCACCGTCGAGTGGTAATACGACGCGATATTACATGTTTAATTTCACGCGGCATTGTTCCAAGAGGATGCGACAACACTATAAAAATCTTACATACTCATATTATATAATATATAAGTATGCTGTGTGTGTGTGTGAGTGTATTTGTATGCATTATATTATGTCTGTATAACGCGATGATGTGGGTTGTGTGTGTGTGTGTGTGTGTGTGTGTGTGTGTGTGTGTGTGTGTGTGACAAACAGGTGGTGGGTGGAGGTAAGCACATGAAAATGTATTCTGAATCTGAATATATGCTGCAGTTATTAAATAATAACACTACGCTACAGCTAGGGTGATTCGTTTAACTACAGGCTACACTAATTTCTAAATAAATATTTTTACTCTGACAAAAACAAATATCTAATTATAGTATAATGAAGAACAAAAATTAATATTTTATGAAAAAAATTAAAAACTTTTGATTAATTTCACCAAAACATTATTTTTTAATAACATATTATTATAAACATCTGTGGTATAACTAAAAAAAGTGTAAAAACCTAAACCACCAATATGATAAAAAGTAGTAAAATATAAGAATTCATCTAAAAATAAAGATAATTAAATGATTTGTACCCACTTACATTTCTCAAAATATATGAATACAAAATATTCCATAACATATTTACAGACATGTACATATAATATAAAATATATATTATTTATATACACCAAGTATACCTATGTATATGTGCGCAAATAGTTTAATTTAAATATTGTAAACAATACTCCACTTATAAATATTATATTATTGCGAAAGCTGTTTAAAGTATGAACTCCTTATTACGTTTTTTTTTCTTCCTTAGTTTCTACATGTTTACCATAATGTCTAATCCTCTTATTTAATACGCTATCAATCTAATTTCGCGGATGTATAGTTAATTTAAAGATATATGTATAATGTACGCATAGTAGTACTTCTACCTAATAATACAGCAGACGACGCCGGACGATCCTTTGCGTATCATACAGCAAACACAGTGCACAGATGATATAAATTCAATCAAGGAAAATAAATTGCACTACCTTCCTTGACGTCCGGTCGTAAATTTTCCCTGGGCGCGTCACGATAAGGTTCTCAATGATGCTGAGTCTTTATATTGTACACGATATGTACAACATACTTCCGCCCCTTTTTTTATTTCGTCTATTCTACGTGGTTTTGAAATTTCCTATATCAAACTGTGGTACGATTTATTAATATTAAGTGAATCCCAAATACAATGGCATTAACGCTAATGTTCATAAAATTTTAATTACATGAAAACATAGTTAACTTTGTAGTTTTATATGCGCTAGTACCTGAAGTTATATAATGTCATAATTAGTGATGGGTCGAACCCTGTTTTTTTAAATCGAACCGAACTTGAACCGAACTTTAAATTATTTTTTCGAACCCGAACCGAACCGAACCTTCATATTTTTTACCGAACCGAACCGAACCGAACCTAGAATCATTTTAAGTCGAACTCGAACTCGAACTTAATACTTTTTATCATTATTATTATAAATGGTACATAAAGTGCCCGTTACAGCTTATAACTTTCTATCGCTATAATAGTCTAATTATCTATAAATAATGATTATCAATTTTTATTTTTTTTTAAATAACTTTTGAAGAATTATACAAATATTTAATCTTTGAACTATCGTGGCCAGTAAGTCTGGTTTGAAAAATATTTTCAAGTTCGATTTTTGAACAGTAAAAGATGTTTGATAGTTCGGTTCGAATTTTTTTCATGCTGAGTTCGAATTTCGAACAGAACCGAACATCAAGGGTTCGGTTCGGTTCGGTTCGAGATTCGAACAGTTCGACCCATCACTAGTCATAATATATAGGTAAACCTGTTATCACGCTATTATTTATACATAATGGGAGTTTGATTAATTCTTAGATTACAAAATTACTTCAACTTTCAATAATGAATTTTATTTATTGGTGGCATTATATCAATTTGTATTTACAAATCTGATACAAATTTAGAGTAACAGAATGCTAAAAAAATATTGGTGCACTATGGGCGTTGGTTGATTATGATTAATAATTACAATACTATTACACCTATATATAGGTATATAGCCATATGCATATAGTCTATGTATGATATACATAATAGTTTATGCTTTAAAATTATTTTAAATATTTTATTAATTTTATTATACATTAACATAAGTATAATACAATTATACTTAAAACTTAAACATTTTTTTTTTTAAGTTTATTAATAGTTTTAAGAAATGTAATATAATAGTTATTAACTAATGAAAAACCTAGATTTATAGACAGTGCAGCTAAGATAATCAATGTGATAACAGACGTTAGTTCTGTCAACAGTAAAATAGTTATTGAAATATTTTTCTTATAAACTTATAATTGAGAAAATACAATTTTGATATACATATACGATTATGTTTATATTATTTTAAAATACCAGTTTATAATGAGTTTCTATTTAGCAAATTAATAAGTATATGTTAACTTATGTTCGATTATCTCATTTTTCTAGCATACGAACGTTTATCATTCTTCCTTATTACCATTATAAAAGCCACATTAATATATTAATTATAATTTGAAGATACGGTATTATTACATTGAATTATGATTTTAATTATACATTTAAATCATTAATTTAAATACCTACTTATTTCAATATTATTAATTTATAAGTATTAAACTAAACAGATTTTAACTATTCGTTATTTATTATATATAACTATGCTTATAAATAACATACAATGATAGAAGTACCTATATTTTGTAGATGCAATATTTTAATAATTTTATTTAATATTATTAATTAAAATAGAGTTTCTCTGTCCTATAAATTAGATTTTCAAATTCGCTCAGTTTACCATACAAATTAAAAAAAACATATTATATGAAAATAAAATATGTTCAATTCTATCCTATTTTATTGATAACTGTAGCACAATATATAAAGAATTTTTAATTTTGAGCATTTTGATAGACCCGGAGTGCGCAATATGAATCCGATTACTAATCTATTGGATGTAAAGAAAACTTTTCAGGGTTCTTAAAAATGTATTCCAAAAAAAGAAAAACGTAGTTTCTCCATTTAAACTATTAGCTCGCATTCTCTTTCACATTGTTCAGAATCCTATATACCTAACAGAGCAACTATTGTACAACGAATCGCGATTATAATATTATAGTGAATTATAATTTGTTGTTTTTATTAACTGGTATTTTTTAATAGAGGACTTATGATGTGAATCTAAATGTTAAGATAAAGTTCACATGATGTCATCAAAATAACATTAATCTATGTTTAGAGTAGGCGAGGACAAGGCGTAGGCGTTATATAGAAGAAAAAAAAACGATAACGATAACAACCCGATTAAAGTAGTCTCGGAGGTTAGCGGCTGGAGTATACAACATTATACGTTATATTATTATGTTATGAACACTATACGGTACATTATCCTAATAAAGTAATTACCTATTTATACTGTCGAAATAGAATCGGTGCGGTTTGGAAAAGACACGCGCCCGGGCTTATTCGATTAAAGAAGAATAAAAAAATATTAATACGCGTACACCTAATAGGATGCACATCGAGGGCTATAAATATATAAAAAAATATATAATTTACGATATATCTATATAGCAAACCGAATTGGATACTGTGGCATAATACCGGAAGACCGGAATATAGGTACATAACACTCGCGTGCCTAGTCAATAGGCATAAACAAAAACTACACCTGGCCGACCAGTAACCAGGTATATAACGTAGATCCTGGCCCGGCCGTATAATGTATATATAAATAATAAATATATATATAATATGTGAGTAATAGCGTAAACGGGTGGCTTCGTAAAATCGTAGTAACCGGTTTCACAGCGTACGCACATAAGAAATATTATTTATATATATAATATATATAATTATTATTTTGTACCTATATATGCCTATTGTAATACATAATAAACACGAGTGTATAGTCTTCTACAACACCTGGCGGCATCACGATGCCGTATTATTTTCTCAGATTACACATGTGTTTTTTTTTTTGAAAAATACCGTTTCACGCTCAGCTGAGGGACATATGGTCTCGTGTATCGTAGTTTTATTGCCGTGGACGATTTTCGGTGTACCATATAGTATATAATAATGATATGATTTTAATAATATTATATACACTTTAGCCCGAAACCCGTGACTACGCGATAGACTCAAAGCTGGCAGCAATATGCCTATATAATGATACGTACCAAAATAATATTTAATATCACCTAAAACACACTAAAGAGTTACATCGGCTGAGTGAGTATGACGCGTGCGGTTGCGATATATAGGGGAAAACTGGACGGAGGAAGACGCGTGGTTTTTTTGGTCCGAATTTGGAGTGTGCGCCGACGTTTTTAAAAATAGTGCACGCGATGAGGGTCGACGACACCGCGTCGCCCGTCGCCGACGGCCAGCGCCAATGAAAACAACCGACTTGCGTTATTATTCGTGTCTCCGAGAAAACTGCACTATATATATATAGGTACTATAAATTTAGGTATAATTCGACTATACGCCGTATAATATTATAATATTACGTAGAATACAGCACGACGTATAAATCGTTAAGAGATGGGTCAAGTTTTTTTTTTGTGCTGACTAATAATATTAGCATTTATAGAGCGGTCGCTGCCGCCTACGACGACAATTCGTAGTTCGGCGATCCCCTTGTGGAATTCACGAACCCGAGGGGGGTCCTCATTTGTACACACACACACACACAAGGCACTCGAAAAACTTAGAACACGCACCTTTATTATAAACGTATATACTTATATAGTTATATATATATCACTTATGATCATCGAGACCTCCGCGTTTAAAAATAATAAAGACGAAGGCAATATGTTTTGAGTGGCCGTATTTTATATTATATCGTTGCAGTAAACAAGTGCTTCTTACATCCTAATATCATTCATTATTTTTATCGATTGGCTCAACGGTTTATTTCATAATATTTACATTGTTTTGTTTTGTTTTCTGGTATAGGTTAACAAGTTGCAACGCAAAATAGACCGCTATACTAGGTACAACAAAGACATTTTTCCCAAATAATTTACTATTGACAAATTACAAAGCGAAAATATACGAATGAATGATTAAACATAAATAATAACCTAACCTATGTGGTATAATATTGTTAATAACTAAATTTATATTTTTTTATCGTTTTTATGAAAAAAAATATTAGAAATATTTAAAAAGTTAAATATTATAGAACATAATATTATACGTATCTATTTTATGTAAATTCAAAAGCAAATACTTCGTGTTTCTACGACTCTTACGAATTAAACTAGTTTTACGAATACGCGTTACACACTCATGTATCTCTACACTATGCCAGTGTAATATATTATAATATTATCGTCTAACATGTTGAATCAATCATAATAATACTATTTGACAACTCCGTCGAGTAATTGAAAGTCGAACATTTTTTGAAACAGTTCGAAATATAAACACGGAAATGAAACTGTCAACTGTTTAATAATAATAATAAAAAATATATCCAATAAGCGAAGATCAAAAATCAAAATATTTTTTTATTACACGTTCAGTTGTATAACAAAACCCATAAGTAATGAAAAAACTTTAGTGTTCAAACATAGGTACGTACCTGCTACCTATATACATATAAGCTATAATAAAAGTACCGAATACCGATACGATCTAAATTGTTTCGGACGTTCTGGTATTACTTTTATCAATAAGTTTGAAGTTCTTACTTTTCAATTGTTATATGCGTGTATACACTATACAGTATATTAAAGTGAGTAAAGTTAGCAAGAATAATTTTTTTTCATTAAAACTTCTTTGAAGAAGAAATTTTAACATTTAGAAAAAAGAATAATACACTGCATTTGCCTTTTTATTTTTATAGGCCATTAAGGTTGGTAAAATTATTATCGAGGGGACACATAGAATAAATAAATGAAGGGTTAGAGAAGAAAAGATTTTCGGATGTTAAGAAAGGGGCCGCAAGATGTTGTCAGCATTAATCATTAGCTATATAAGGCAAAGGCTAGTATCTACATGTATATCTTTACTATAACTATCTTAATGTAGAATCACAATGCAATAGGTCGTTAGATTTATTTCTTAATGAAGTATGAAACTGAAATTGATTTTTAGTATAGACTCAAGACACTACTACGTAAATCTTGCGGACAATTTATGTTGCAAATGTCAAATTTGATTATACGAAGTACCTACTTAAGATTTTTAGTATAGAGTATAGACATTAAGTAAGGCATTACTAAGGCACTAAGGTATTTCGTATAATCAAATTTGACATTTACAACATACATTTTTCGCAAGATTTACTAACTTATCTACATAGTATGCTCGATAATATGTATCCGGCTGCAGTATTACCTATACATTTTTACTTTTATTAAGTTCTATAGAATAAAGAAATTTTAATTGTTTTTAAATATATAAACCAAAATGTATTAAATAGGTGACAAAGTAGATAAAGTTAAAGACTCAACTAAAAAAACAAAAAAAAAAAAAAAAAAACACCAAAAATTTCAAATGAATATTAAAATCAGTTATAAAAGAATGGACCACAAAAATGCACGAATAAATATTTTAAGTAGCTTTAGACATACCAATAGATATATCAGTTCATTTTAAATGGTAATGTATGGAGATTGAATGACTGAGAAAAATAAATTATTATTTTTTTTTGAATACCGCTAAAATAAACTAATACAGAGAACTATAAAGATTTTAGATACGTTTGGAAACGTAATTGAAATGGTAGTACCTAATAATAAATTGTGTAAGATGAACGAAAGTCGTTGCAAGATAAAGCAAGTATTATGTATCATATACAATTATACTTTACGGAGAATATTTAGCCGAAAGTGAATTCAATTACAAGAATAATTTCAAAATACATCAAGTAATTAAAAAAAAAAAAGAATGAATATACCTAAATGTGTAATGAGATGTAATGAGATAATGCAATATGTACAACAAAAGACTTGAAGTTAAAAACAGTATGTTATCAGTGTATATAAACAAAATCGTACAAAATATTAAAATAGTTCATTCGTATACTTAGTGATAATATGACATGTATAAAATACCTATTATATCACATTTTAAAAGTGCAAAATACCTACGGGTTTTAATTAATAATTCGTCTGAAAGCGACGTTTCGATTTGTTTTGGTTATAAGAACATTAAGAACAGTGTACACAATAAATTGTATTAGATTTGTGCAATATATGTAGCTCATTTAAAACTAAACGAAACGCATCCTTGGCCAATACATTAGCAGAAGTATAAACAATACTATATACTTTTATTATTACAGTACTCTCATAAAAAAAAAACATAGTACATGGACAATGTCATACAAAAGGGGCACACAATGAATGCTTTGATCAATTCATTTTCATAGTTACCTATCAGACCAGATGTACTACACAGTCATTACACTATACTTTAGTCTTTATATGAAGAGTGCTCGCTCATATAATGTGAACATTTAAAGTTAAAACGTTTAGTATTAGGTATTCGTATATAAACAGTAACTTTACCCATTCAATATGACAAACAACCCATCCCGTTGACACAATATGTTGCGTACCTACACATTAATATTTATGCACCTAGAAGTACGATTTTCATACTATTATGTGAAGTTGGTCGACGAACACAAATCATATTCAGAAATAAAATACATGTAAGCACAAAATACATTTCGCTATAAAAGTTTCGAAGCATGCATGAGCGCGTAACCGCGTGGGTAACCTCAAGATACCAAGAAATAGCTAGGTAATAGGTATCTATATACAATGTAATATTACACTTATAAGGTTCGTGATACTCCCCCCTCAGGACATTTGTTCCGTTTTCTCGTAAACAAGTATCGTAAATTCACCAAAGCTATCACGTATGATCGCGTGAAACAATATCGAATGTGAAACGAAACGTAGCGCGCGTGTATTATTAAATTGCCATCTATTATTACTGTAACGCGGATTGTATGCGCATATAGTTATATAAACGGTTATTTTTCAAGAGAATTATATTGCAGTAGTTTAGCCAACTCGTTAAAACAAATCGAGATTTAGAAAAAACAAAACTACAAATTTTTAATGTTTGTCCCATGAGAATGTGTCGAAAAAGTTTCGTCGAAAAACGGGGTGGTTGGTGGTGAAACGTGGAACACCCGCGCTCTTGAGTTAGAATAGGTATGTAATAATTAACCAAGCCGAATCACGAACGTATAGGTTTGTAATGACTATGGACTGTAAAGTGTAGCTACTCAAAAAATAAAATTGTTACACGAAGGCAGGTTAAATGTGTCCAGAAATAATGTTATATTTAATAAATAGGTAAGTGTCTTAGATATTTAGGTATCTCACCGAAATTTCTAGTGGAAGAGAACTCGTCGGCGGCCACCCGAATAGGTATGCGGTGGTAAATCGTTGAGCGCGATCCCTGCTGCAATTTGGTATAAATAGTCCCGAACCGAATGCGTTTCACGGTAGATCTATCGGATCCATACTGTTCGGCGGACGTAAGAAACGTAAACCAACAATATTATATTATATACACGAACAACGTCGGTTCAAACCACGACGGTGCCGGTATAAACGCACGACACGACTAAACATAATGCTGGATTGCTGGTCCACCAACGGCGGCGGTGGCGGAACCCGAACGGTGAGACATCGCCAGTCGCCACCCATCGGTGCCCGACGGCGACCATAGTCTGCGACTAGAGGGCACCACACGTCTCGGACGCCACCACAGTCAATCCATCGACGTCGAAGGTAGGTGAAAATCGATTTTCGGAATTGGATTTTCCTATTATTTCTTTTTCTCATTTTCTTACCCCTAGACACTACTAGAGGGCACTGTTTGTACCACTATAACGATACAACCCGTTTGATGATTTGCGATATAATAAGTGCACGATGGCTTAAGCAAGCAACAAATAAACAATACACATGCATACATTATGCATTGCAGTAATGATTATCTGAAAAGAAAACCAATTTTTTCTAAAAATAAATTAAGGGTACGAAGTCGGATCAAATATGAAAAATTTAGGCTTATAAAATAAAACAAAAACATCAAATTATATGAAGCAATGAAATTGCTGATGTTCAATATTATTAAAGGGACATAAAAAATATCAAAAATATCTACATTCATTTACAAAATAAATTGTGCAATAGGAGCTCTTTTAATTAAAATTACCTAGTTAAAAATTATATAATGGGTATATATTGTTTTAACGTAGTAACTAGTATAGGTACGTAGTTCTAGTATTTTTTGTATTCAGTCATGATATAGATCAGTGGTCTTCAACCTTTTTGTACTCGCGACCCACTTTTTTAGGCCTACATTTTTCGAGACCCACGTAAGCTTTGAAAAAAAGCTAAAATTGCTTAATGCTTTGCAGTAATACTATTAAAACTGAATAAATAAAAATTACATTTTAGTAGGTATTTTCATTTATTAATTTTCTAAGTTTAATGATTAAAAAATTATTTGTTTACCTTGTATAATTTTATAAATTTAATTTTTATTTTAAAAAGAAGACTTATCGCGACCCAATTTTAAAACTTACGCGACCCAAAAATGGGTCGCGACCCACCGGTTGAAGACCACTGATATAGATTATAGTGTTTATACTATATAGTACGATATTGATTTTGCTGTTAATTTGTAATAGTCATCTAAAAGTCATATTATAAAAAAATTAAAAAAAAAGTACAATATCAATGAAGTGTGATAGATATTCCCAGAAATAATAATAAAAACAACAACTACAAAACTATCTTGCAGTTCGTGGAAAAAATGTATAATTCCTTGTCTGAGCAAAACTTATTCCGGAATTCGAATTGTCCGTTTCGCGGAACAATATAAATACGGATTCGAAATAATGTATAAAATAGATACTAGACTTTATTGAGTAAAACAATAAGTTTAAGCCCAAGTTTTGTATCTAATATCCTACTTGTGCATTCGTACACACGTCATGTATACGTGTAATATGATCGTGTACACATATTATACGGATTTGATAATATTGCACTTAGGCACATAACATGTTATTGTACTGCCCAGTGTATATTATGTAGAATATCGCTGAAACTGTGGTTACTGGTTATATCATAAATCATAATACTAATATACTTTAAAAATCATCTTTATTTATCGTTATTTAAAAATTTCGATTCAGCTTATTGCTAATATGTCAGTTTAGTCATAATTTTAATGCATATAATATACAGCATAATGTTGGAAAAAATACATAAATATAAAATTACAAACAGATATTTTATTAAAAATTAGTACCTACCTACTTTCAAATTATATTGATAATCAATATTATACTTGCAGAATAATGTGTAATATTTGTCCAAAAATCGTAATGAGTATATTATACAATACATATAGAATACTAAATTTGGATATTCTTTGAGAATAATAATATAGCATACGTATTGGCTGTCGGCCGACAGTATACATTTAAGTTTCCGGTCGGAAGTAGCACGTGTTCGACAACGAGGGCCATTGATATTTTATTTGAAATAGCTTGTGATAAAAATAGTCATATCCTTACCCGCGATTTTTTTTTAAATTATTGCTCATTGAATTCATATACCTATACTATATTATATTATACATTAAATAATATATCAAAGGCAACACCATCCGGACTGACAATATATAGTATTCTTGCTCATAATTATATACAGGATGTTTATTTTAATAGTAAAAAAGTACTTTTAATGAAACAACACTTTTGAAAAATTATCATATTTTTATATTCTCATAATTTTTTAAATTCTTTACTTATTTTAACGATAATGCATGTTTTTAATTTCATAATAATTATAGAATATCTCATAAGTTTGGTATGTCGACACTAATACTCGTATAACACATTTTCACTTTTGAAGCCACCTTCATATACATATTGAAATGATAATAAACTATCAGTTCACAGTACACTAAAAGCATTCTTACATTGTTCTAAAATTGCAAGGCAAGCGACCCTTTGATTATGGCATGATGTTATTCAAAATTAAAAAAAACCTAAAAATAATAACCATAACAAATAATAAGAATAATTGTTTTTTTTTTTAATTTTGCTTAAAATTACTTAAAACCATGATTATACATTTTTTTTTTATTTCATATATTATATGATTAATGAGAATTTATTTTTAAAAAAAGTTATTTTTTTTTATTTTACTTTAGAAAATTAATGTTATATTCATATAATCATTAGTAATAATGATATTAATAAATCGCATTAATTATTAGACATAATATACTTAAATATATTATGTGACAAAAAAATTATTTATAAATTGTATGTATTCAATTTGAAATAAATATAATTAAACTATTTAGAAAAATAATCTATTTAAGATTCATACCTCTCCAATCAAATATTTTTTTATTGTATAATTTTTAATGAATTATTTATAATATTTATAATTACGCAAACTGTATTTCTTATACAAAAACAATTTTCATTCTATAATTTCAAGTAAGAAAATCACTACTTTTTTTTATTAAAAAAAATCATAATGTAATTATATTATGATATACGAATACGTATATTTATAGGCATATTATATAGATATAGTTACGTCATAGATTATAGATACAATTATTTTGTTGGACAATTTTTTTGATTTATATTATTTTTATTATTATTTTATTTATCTAGTATTAAAATTAATTATTATTATATCTTAGTTTCACAATTTACTCTGAATCGCTGAAAAGTTTAAATTAAAAATTTACCAACTCCAAATACATTCCTGATAATACTACTAAAAGTCGCCTGGTTCCTGAGAAATAAATATCTTTATTATAACATGGAATTACCCTACCTATCACTATAGAAAATAAATTAAATTAACCTCCTAATAATGAGTAAATCAAATAAAAGGAGTCGTCCACTTCAAAATCAGTGAAAAAACTTCCAAGCCCAAATAAAAATCTATCTCAAGACACCTTCCTAAAAGAACACAAAAATCCAGCATATATAAATATATGATATAAATATAAGTGATATAACAAAGTGAACATTTTTTTTTTTATTTATTAATGTATTATTGTATTTTTATTGAAATACTTTAAATATATGCTTAATAAATAATAATATTGTAATATCGTTTATAATTTCATATAACACATAAATACATATATTATGTAATGAAACTTTTTCTGGTTCATGAATTAATCAATTTTGTTAACTCATATCATCGTGAAATAAAAAGTAGAAGGAATTATACATCCTAGTTGTAACATGTATTATAAACTATTATACTATGTTAGACTATAACCTAACAAATTATACGAGTTATATAAATAATGAATGATTTGTAGATATCTACAATATCATATTTAATATCTATAAAAGCTAATATAAAGAACATTAATTGTCTTATGGAGATTTTCTAATTAAAATCGAGCCAAAGTTGAACAAACTGCCTGTCTTCCTGAACAAACCACCGTCATCGAGTTAATTAACTTTTAAAACCAAGCATGAAAAAGAAAATGTATTTTGCTTATAGTATTATTATTATCTGTAACACTATTTTAGTTATTTAAATTAATATATTGTATCATTTATCAATTATCCCTGTGCCTTATAATAAACTATTTTTTAAATTATTCAATAAATTAAATTAACAATGATAAGTTTGATAACTGACAGTTGTAGGAATAATGAATTATTTAAGTTTTTATTAAAGTGTACACACATTTTTCAATATGCCGTGGTAAATACTAAATAGTAACTGAATAATTAGAAATTCAAGTGGAAAGAAAGAAATGCACTGTAATAAGAAAAATATATGTTCTAGAATTTTAAGGTATTGTATTATATTTTGAGTTATTCAAGTTACAACTAAATTAGGTATACCGAGAATTAGTTTATGCATATTGATCTTTATTTGTTAAAATGTTTGTAGTCTGTCAAGTAATAAATAAATATAACAATAATTATTAAAAATATGTAAATTTTTATTGTTAGTATAGAATGTAGATATTATACATATTATTTTCTATTTTATTTAATTGATTATGTAGTATATATTTATATAAAAAAATTCTAAAAAAAATAAAAAACAAGCTTCTAGTGTATGTCCAATAGGTTTCAAATGTGCGTACCTAACTATTGTATTAATAAAAAACAATTCTGAACAAATTAATTAAGCAATTTGAAAACTAAACGATTATCAGAAAAAAAAAATTCTGTGTATGTATTTTCAATATCTATAAGACTATATAAATCTTATGAGGAACTTTGTGTAAAATGTTATTACATTTTAATTTTTAACAGACACTTTTATATAAATGTTAATATAAACCGTATACTTATATGTCATAAAATAAAATAATTTGATTATTACTATTATCCCTTTTTTTACAGTAGATATTATATTAAGCTACGGAACATAATGCTATCATATAATTGTCTAACAGTTCAATATATAGTCTTGTAGGTACATATTATTATATAAATATTTATCTCGCCATGTATTGTTTATCTTATTGAATTTATACAATTTGGATTATTTTGTTTATTCGAATACTTCAGCAGACGCTTGAAAAAGTTATGTTATCTACTCAATAGTGTGATGGTACTTTATATAATACAAATAATGTATTTTGACACGCGTTACCTTTTCATTTTTATCCACAATTTTTTGTTTAAATATATTTATGCTATGAATGAACATGAAAATAATATTTATATAGAGGTTGTAATAATTCATTATATAATATTTTCAAGTTTAAATTAATTTATTCAATATAAAATTTAAAACTAAACTTTAATTAAATTTTACATATTGATTTTACAATCAAAAGTAGAGAAATACATACAATATAGTATATATACTCGTTAAAATAGTTGAGTTCTTCGTAGTATAAGTAGTTTTATATACAGAATATAAAGTGTTTATATTTACAAGTTTCGTTCAGTGAAAAGTATAAAGTTGATTCACGATTGCATAACAACTTTGTAAGACAGACTCAGTATAAAATATTCGTGTTATCTTGTATAAACTGCAGTATATGTATAATATCCTAAAATTAATTAAACCTAGAAGGTAACTAGTAACTAGGTATTGAATTATACTTCATGCAGAAATTATACATTGTACAAACTATATAAGAATTATTACGCTAATATTTTTGTTGCTCATTCATATCGTTTCCAAATTTAAATGCAAAGGTAGATTGATTGGATATTTTTTCTGTAAATTGTAGAAATTGAAAGTGGATTCCTGGAACATACGTAACTATACAAGATCAGAAATAAATCCTTATAAAGCAAAATTATTGGATAATTTTCATTTATCATTTGGATCTATCATATATTTATTGTTTTAGAATTGACAGGTGATGCAAAAAAAAAAAACAATATTACCATGAGAGACAGCTTCAATAAATATAATTTTAAGGGTGTTTGGATATTAAACCTAACGTCATTGTGAAATATAAAGCAAAATAAACAAAATATATACTTTCAGATTAGGTAATGTAATCTATAGAATTTGTAATTCTAAATGACACGGACATTTGTCACACGAAAATAAAAATTAATAAATAGGTAACTGAATTTTATTTTGTCATGACATAACGTATTATATTATTATTTTGTATAACAATGAATAAAAAAAAAAAATAAGCAAAAAACTTAGTTATTAATAGACTGATATTTATTAGAGTTGTTATGTATGTTGAAAGTAATATACATGATACACGAATTAAATTAAAATTCTATAAAAAAAAAAGCTGACAATGTGAAACAGCGCTAACTACTGATGTTTGGAAGCGGCACACGCAATATATTATGGTATAATTCTTCCAGTTCACTTAAACACTTGTTAATTGTTATAATTTTTTAAGAATAATTATCTGAAAAGTATATTATATTGAAAAAAATATCATAATCTAATTCTCTGTCTTAGTTCCAAGGATGTAACCTTATAGTCTTCAGTATTGAAATATAATAACACTCTGTCAACTATTCATATTATAGTTGTATTTGTATGACACTAAACAATAAATAAATAATAAGGAAAAAATTGAACGTCCAATAGTATTGGATGATACCTTACTATAGTTACCACTCAACTCTTTTATGCAACGTTGATACTCGTGTTGCAATAACGAATTTATACGAAGGAATGTGGATCATTAATCTTCGCAATCCGACATCTTGACAATAATAAATGACAATTATGACAAAATAGCGAAATAGGGCCCGGAGTAAAATGGTCCGGTTGCTACCTCCCCCTCATCCAACTGAATGATATTGTGGGTAACCTAAACGAAAAATCGACAAATGACGATTAAACGTCAGATGACTACAACAAACGGCAAACGGCGTTGCACAGAAATGCTAACGAACTGCGACGGGACTCACATAAAATCTGTAGCGCACCGGCAACAGCCCGGAATAGACGGCGACACAGACCACGTCATCTTACGATCTCGTGGTAACACTAAGTAGGAAAAACTATTTATTTTTAAACAAGTAAATCAATAACCACGAACATGGTATTAATCATTAATTAAAACTACCGAGTTAGGAAAAAGGTGTACACGATATAATATTTATTTTATACTCAATAATGGCAACAAGAAGAGGTGCTAGTTAATATCGTGCCAAATATGTTATATACTATCTGCAATGTTTGAAAATCCATTGCAACATCACGTAATATTTTAAATTATAAAAACATATAATCATTAATCAGCATTAATCAATAAATATCAGACTAAATAGTACGTATGAAAAATACAGAAAAATCAAAAATGTCAAATAGCAAAAATGGTCGTTTTTGTTAAAAAAATTTTAAATTAACTAAAAGTTATATCGATATTATGTAATAATGATGATTTGATAGCTGCAAAGTAGTAAACTTACGTAAATTTAGTAAGTAAAAATTAATAACCTATTAAATTTTACGTTATATTATTAAATGTATTAAATTACTATTATACAGTAGATTCTTACTATGTCGAACGTCGCTATCTCGAACTACATTAAAATCCCCTTGAAACTATCATTACACTTAATAGCGTTTTTCTCTCAATAACTCGAAATAAAATTAATCGTTTCTAGTTATCTCTAGTATACAAATAATACTTTTATTACGGTAAGAACAGAAAATTGAGCAGTACGTGCAGTATAGTGATTGTGATTTCACGCGTTGGTAGTCAATATTTGCAGTCATTTGTACAATATAGTGAAATGGAAAATAAGTGTAAATTAAATGTCCTAATAACTATATTTATACAAAGACAAAAGAAATATTAAACAAACTTCTAAACACATTTAAAAAACAAAATTATTTATTATTTATTGTACTTAATTTATATGTATGCAGTATTAGCTAGTATTTTAAGTATTCAAATGATTTACCAATTTTTTTAAGAATTTTAGTAAAACTCGATATCACGAATTTTTTGTTATCTCGAACTATTTCCTGTTTCCCTCAAGTTTCGACATAACGAGAATCTACTGCACTTTCATAAAGACAAGATAATTCGAAATAAAACATGATACTCGTCCAAGTTTCGCATAAATGCACCGATTAAAATCTATCTTAATACTTTTCTGAGTTTTAATATATTATATGTCATATATATTGAAACCGATGGTGCTATGTAAAGTACTAACCATTTTTAAATATTTTCTCCACGATTTTCGACGCAATTGATACATAATGCTCATAAATAAGTGCACATACAAATTTATTACCATTATTATTATAACTTCTAACAAATAATGATCATTATGGTCATATTAATATTATTAGATTATACTACGCGTATCATTAATACTTTTGTATATTAAATTAAATTACTTAATTATTAAAAAAAACATCACCTATATATATTGTAATTATTTACATCCATTTTTTATACTATAGGTATATTGCGATGATATAAAGTAGCCTCAATTATTAGGTTTATTCATAAAATTAATACACGTGCGGCGTTCAAATCGTCTCCACGGCGACAGAGTCGCTGGCGGCAGTGTCGGCTAATCGTGGCCGGCGGTGCGACCGAGCTTTTTCCCGCCTGTCATTCGGCCGCCACGCATTCCGCAAGTCAGTTACCGTCCCGCGATGGGCACGTTGCGCACCTGCCTTTGTACACTGATCTGGGTACACGGCCTCGTCGACGCAATAGGTCAGTACAATATTATTAAACGCATTTTAAACAATATTACATTATAATATTTCCTTTACGTGTAATAATATGTGTATCAATTATAGGGGTGGACATACGAAATTTTTCTTCATTTAATCTTCACCTGAAAAATAATCCCACGTCCATACTATAATACAATTTCAAAATACATGTTTTAGTCTTTTCTAAATTTAAAAAATGAAATATTTGCATAAAAAATTCTTGATTTTTTTAGTATTGAAACAGTATTATAAAACAGGTTGAGGTTGGATATTGCATATAAAAATAGTAAACAAAAAAATGCACTCTAACGTTTACCCGATGCGCAATAATGGATAGGAACAAATCTCTCCGAGATAAAAGGTTATTGTTATTTATTGATCAATCTTTACTTTTATTTAGTTTAAATATAGACTGTGTATAAATCATAGATTTTTCATACAAACATTTATTATTATTTGAGTTATTTCCAAATATTCGTTTTTATCTTAAGTAGCTAGGTCACTTACTAATAAATGTTAACATAAATTAATTGAAATTCAACTAATTCAATAATTATGATGAACAGTCAATAATAATAATATTAAAATTATTATAAATGCATTTTAAATAATAAATATTAATGCCTATTCCCTATTTAAAATTATATAAAGTATATACTATATACCTATAATTATTATACATATTAACGTTGTTATAATAAATGTAGGAGAGTTGTCATACTAGATTTGTACTAAAAATAAAATCGTAATGAAATAAAATTAAGCATAGATATTATATCTACTTATAATATACTAATATACTCGTAATTCATATAATTTATTATTATCTATAATAATTAAAATATTATGACTTTTAAAGTTATAGATTTGGTACAATGATATAATATTTAATCTAATTTGTATCAATATAATAATTATTAATCGACTGTATAAAATAAGTTGAATTAATTAGGGTGCGTAATTCATAATACCATGTTGGCTTTGGCTATTATAAATATAGAATTTACTTAATAAGTTAGTTATTTACTTCTATATAGTTTTAGTATAATTCATGTGGGTGATATATTTATTTTATACATCATAATGTGTGTACATATATATTGCATTTTATGTAAAAGTATAAGTGATTAGCATAAGTTCTTGGGTTGTTTAGGTACTACGGCGTGTATAATACAATACATATTATTTAGAATTTACTCTTCTTTTACGATAATCTCTTGGAATCGACAAAACGTGGACATTTTAATAAACGTGACTTTGTGCAATTAGTTATAACTATTATTATGACGTACGAAATGAATACTAGGACTTTTTTTTATGGTAATTTTGTATTTATTATTGGATAATTCACAAAGCATTCTCATCCCTATTTTTTCCTTTAATAATGAATGTATTCAAATTTTGATTTTAGGAATTATTATGCATACTTAAGGACCATGTTTTAAAATATTTAAGCTATTAAGGAATGTATTTCGGCGATAGAAACTTCTTTTTTTTTTAAATAAGAGCATTCTCGTCGTTTTGATAAACCAAACTTTTTATTGTAAATTATGAAACAGATTATATTTTAGATAAATTCATATCTATCTTAATCAAAATTAGAAAGAGAAGTTATTAAAATATATAATATTATACCAAGGTTAATGGTTCATGTAAATGGTTTTACAGATCTATAAACTAGATGTACCTAATATTATTTTAATCTAGTACTTTTATGCTCCGACAGTTTTCACAAAATATAAAATGGATTAATATTAATTGCTAAATAATTTTTAAATAATCACAGCATCCATTAACAAAATCCGCTTCAAAATAAATTATTCTTAATAGGTAAGTACACAAAATTAAATAACTAAAAAAAAAAAATTGTTTGAATTATTTCAATTCAGGTGCTACAAATTTAAAAAAAAAATCATCTACTTATAAATTTACAGTTAAAAAGATGATTTTTAAAAATTTGGTATCGTTATAGGATACTGATTAAATGGTATATTCAATTTAAGTATTTTAAAGTAAGGTCATTATATAATTAACATAGGTATTAGAAATCAGAATTTGAATACATTCATTAGTTCATTACTTTAAAAAAATAGGGTGAATACTGAATATGCTTGGCGAATTACTTTGTTGAATTGATCGGCCGTTTCCTTTACAACTTGTGGATTATACCTGCCTGCTGTCATATCATTGCAAATATTTTATATTATTATAACTTTCACGCTATCAAAATTATCTATTCGAAATATTCATAAATATTCTATAGTTATTTTAAAACTATAAATACCTGTTTATTATGTACGTTATTTTATAATACCGATATATTTTTACCTAAATTAATAAATATTGATACTCATACATAATGTATTTGGATATTTGGATGTTATTGGTCAAAAATTCAAAAATGTGAAAAATACCGAACGTTCCTTGACGTTCAAAATTGTATCTGGTATTTTTATCACGTATTAATGCGTATAGTATTACGGCGTTATGAGTTGTGAAAGTCGGTAATAATTTATTAAATTAACCATTTTATATTTTTATCAACAAAACGTAATACCGCCCAAACGGTCTGCCATTTAATCGGTCGTGTCGGATCGACGTGTTACGGACACCGCTCCAACCCACCCCCAACCACATGTACAAAACCGTACGGATTATTAATTAACCGTACGTAGAACACGAGCTAAAGAAAACCCTCGTGATTGTAGAAGTTGTAAAAAACATCGCAACTACACGTACCGTTTGTATACACTATACTCGAATGCTTATAATTCGATATACCTACCTATTTTAATACCTATATTATAACTTATAACATTGCGGGTCTCGTTTCCCCGACCATCAATTCAAATTACCTAGGTACCCCATATTATACATGTATATAATATTGGTGGATACACCTACATAATATAATATATACATTATACATATGCTTTGAACAAACCAATAACGGTCACGGTATGTGTTCTGCGCACGCTATACTCACACAATATATAAAACTTCAATGCAATATAAAAAAGCCCGTGCGTGCATGTGTGTGTTTGTGTGTGTGCAGTTATTCCTGAAAAAATAAATAAATAGGTAATCAAAGATTAAATTGAAATTGTATTGAAACGTGTTTGTGCCATGTGATGTACGTGTATCGGAAACGCATTATATATTATATATAGTTACAAGGCGATGGCAGACAAGCTATCGCATGGAAGGTATTGAGAGGAGGTGTGAGAGGAGGTGTGAGAGAGTATGCGGATAAGAGGAGAAAAAAGTAAAACGGGTTTATATACGCAAATGGGTCAAAACAGTACGTCAAAGGCGAACATCTCTCAACATTACACGTCATGGGACCGACTTTCAATTCAAAAAGTTAATACATATTATATGGGATAAGGAAGAAAGTGCCTTTTTCAGGGGTATAGCAAGGGCGATATCGAATTCTACTTTTCGATCACAAGACTTAATAACCAACTCGTATCTAGAGCGAGTATTATATATATATAAAAAGGAAATATAACCATAAAAACAAATTCGGCTTTAAAACATTTTCACATCAAACGAATCAACTACTGTTGTATATGACAACATGTCGGTAAAAAAGCAAATCAAACAAAATGTATTTCAATAATATTTACAGTATTTAGATACTATAGCCACGCACGAACACGAACAAAAATATTTTTAATTTAATCACTTTATTTCAAGTGTATGATATAAATATATTTTTTTATTTAATTACAAATTCAATTACTGTATATTTGAAATTCCAAATAGCGTGACAAAGAATTTAGATTAACGATATGATTTATAAATTAAATATTTTTTAATCTTTATAATATTCTTATGGTATAGTACATCCTCTTTGGTCCTTTTAATACATACAACTATTAAAGTAATTTGTTTATCTAGTATTCAAATAAAATTAACACAATAAATATTCTTAACGTTTATTAAAGTTTAAAAAAAACTAAATGTCATATACCTATAGCTCAGGCAATATTATGCTTCTTGTATGCAAATATTTATTTAGTATTTTAAAACTGAATTAAATGTTCTTGGACTTAATTATATTATCAACTACATATGAATTTGTATTAATAAATTATTCATGTTTAGAACTAAATATCTAATTTGATAATATTTATCTTTTTATGATTGAAATGATTCAATCAAGTTCTTGTAAGTTGTGTTATTACAACATGAGAGTTGTAGGATAATTTTGTTTTTATATGTTTCTAAAAGGTAATTTTAGTTATACCTATTATACGTCTTCAAAACATTAAAACTCACATTTATTTTTATGGTAGTAATTTATAAATATTATTAAGTATTAAGATATCATTTATTTATTGTTTGTTGTGTACAATATTATTCAGATTAAAACAAAATTTCTTAGTCATATTTATTTTGATATTAAATTTAAAGATTAAAATATCGTCTATAAATTGATCAATTGCTATTTAAAATAAATCAAATGAACTATTAAATCATTATTTATACTCTCTTTTAATAAATTGCATGAATATCCAGAATTAGATTACGTTTGATTATTGTGGTTTCATGTTTATGATATAGATTTTTATTTTAATTCATAAACACACGATTTATGTTTGATGAATCTGCATACTGCATGTACGCCGATTAAATATTGATAAAACATATTAATTAATTTTAAAGTCATTTTTTTTTATCTGCCTGCATTTAATATTTATGTTAAATAATACAATAATGTTCTACAAACAGTTCATGAAAATATTTTATACTTTTATTATATAGTAAAATTGTTTTGTCAACTGGAATATAAAAACCGTATGAAAATAATGATAGAAGCATGAAAAATATCCATTACATTTTAGAAAAAGTACACAAATACAAGTGACAATATAATATAAAATTGGTATAATATCCATATTATTAGCTCTATAGCACACACATTGTGAATTTTTCTTCAAAATACACGATCTGAATGATTTTTTTTTATGTGTAGGTACCTATATGACATATTTAAGTGAATCTAATCTGTTTAAAAATGGACGAAATAGTTTTTTTCGTGGTATAATATGATCATTGGGAATATGAAATGCTTTACTAGAAGGTATGGTACAATATATGCATATGTGGTTATTGATGCGTTTTTTATCGATTACTTGATCGTATAGAACGTATACGCATGAGTAATTTCAACAACTTTTCGTGTATTTTCTTTCCAGTAGATTACAAACTAATTAGTAAAGGCATATAAAATAAATACGATTATACTCTTATAGTTAGGTATATAAAATGTAGTGTGTAATAATAAGTCTGAACTTTTTATAAATGTAATAGGTATTGGCTATAATATATTATAATACATAGTTTTATTATAGGTATATTAGATTTAAAATTATATATATATATAATTTATTTTATTAGCACACCAATTGATTTAGTGTATTAATGTATATAACACGTACGTGTATATAACTACATATAAAGATAGATATCTAATTATTAAACATGCTATATGATGGTATTAGTGTATTGGCAATAACTTAGAGTTTAATTGGAAAATTATTTATATGCATTATTAAAAGTGGTAATGACTAATGAATAATCGAACAATTTATAGGTGATCCATTAATAATAATAATAATAAATATTTGACTAGGTTAAAATATATTGTACTTTTAAACATGTAGTTCTTTTTCGCCTAAACCCTAATTGTGGTTTTTCTATTATTTTTAAACGCATTCCATAAATGTTATCAATATGAGCGTTAAATAGAAGATCTGAAACGAAAAATAAGTCTAGACCACGCTACTGAAAACTACCTAATGAATTTCTTTTCTGGTAAAATTTTATACATGCGAATTTAGATAAATATTTATAGATGTTTTACATTTTTACAGAAATACCCGTATTCAATATTCATCATAAAATAATGTCAAAAAAAATTAAAAGTAAGAAGAATAAATCCATCGTCTTCAAAATGTTATTAAAAAAATAAATATAACATGCATGGACAGATGGAATATGGAGTTTTGAGTTAGACTAATATAATATATTATTATATTACCATACTAATGTAATCATTTAATCCAATCTTTCAATGTGTCAGTATATTAAATCTTTATTAAATTATTTATAAATACAAAAACAAAAAATGCAACCAATAATAATTAAATTTAAAGTAATAAAATTATATTGTACCTACTTTGAATTTCATCAGAATTTTTTTGAATATTTTTCACTTCTACGTTCATTTGTCTATTTTTACAGTTTGTACTAAAAATTAGGAAATCGCTAATACATACTTCGAGTATATGTATAGGCTAAATGAGTAACCAGACCAGTGACCGCTATTAGGTTACCCATTGTAAAATGTAATTAATTTAAGACAAGTTTACCTCACTGTTTTCACAATAATGTATTAACTGTGTTGTTAAAGTCACCATAAATATATTTATTTTAAATTAATATTTCTATGTACAACCGCAAGATTACATATATTTTTGAACTTTGCTCAAAGTAATATTATGATATGTAGTATTACAACATTCTTATGATAACAAATATAATTGACTTTTTTTTTTTTTTAAATAAGTACTAAATTTTTACTAATAATACAATTTGTAAAAGTATGCATAATATTATTTAACATGCTTGTATTTTGTTTTACCATTAATATGTTATGGTTTCCCACTACTATGTGAATAATTTACTTACTTACCACACATAACGTACATGAAATAATAAACAAATTAGAATTTTAATTTTATAGCAAATCACAATGTTGGGTCTCGAAATTACGAGATTATTTATTACAAATTTAATGATAATATAGTACGTGGTAGTACGAGTATAATAGTATTATAATCATTACAATTTAAGGTAAATTAACATTACGAATAATGTTCAACATTACCGTCAGCCACAATAACGCTTAGCGTTTTATATTAACAGTTAACAGTGCGTGTCAAGTTAAGTTAAGAAACACGTTTAATAGAGGTACAAATACAAAATATATGGTAAATTAGAGGGTGTCAACGTTTTGGTACATACATGCATAAAAAGCAAAACGTCGGTTTAGTTAAATGTGATTAATTTTCTATATCACTACAAATGTACCTATATATTTTACAAAATAGGTACTGTTTCTGCAAAAACAACAAAAACCTATTTAATGAGCTTTGTGTAGGTACGTATAAAAATATTATTTTATACAATTATATAGTAGGGTTTTAAAATGTCATGAAATAAATTTTCATATTTACGGATAATAAATCTTAAATTAAAAAAAATGTTTGATGTTTCACCTATTTATTATTTAAAATTTGTTACTTAACATAGTTTGATATATATTTCAAATTATAACATTGTTGGCTATAGCTATACAATTAAAGTAGTAATTATTAACAAAGAGTAAATATGCAAATACTCATTATTGAAATGTATTTATATAAATTAAAAACATTTACCTTAGCATGTATTTGGCTCCAAAAATTGCCTTGAATGATAATAGAAACAAAATTTTAGAGTAATAAGAATAACTAATTAACTTATAACCATTAACAAAGCCATTTCTAAACTAAAACTATTAACATTGTTAAACCATTCATTTTAAGTGTTTGCAATCACTAATCAATACTAATAATTTATAATTCGTAAGATATGTATAAAAAAAATATATATTTTTCATTATTTGAGTGCATTGTTCAACCTAAAAATATTTTATAATTATGAATGAATCATACCACTTTGCTTTTGGTCTCTATACCAGTTACTAATTATTCTTCTGCAAATACATTTTGAATTAACCATTCTTAATATTTATATTAGATTAAACAAAATTGTGAACAGAGTTTTTGACATTTTTGAAATATTTTTTTTAGTAAAATTATAAAATTTGTAAATAGTAAAGGTTATGAAAATATTATTAAAAAAAAAATGTTTATTATTATTTCAGAATATTATCATTAATGTCATTGAAATGTTATCTGAGTCTTCAATTTACATTATAATTAAAAAAATTAAATTTTTAAAAGATTTAAAATATATTTCTAGTTACTTTCATAAATTTACATTGTCAATAAAAATAAAGTTTATGACGAGCGAAAATTTTTTAAACCTTTTAGAAGTTGTATTCAAATGTTGTATGCTTTACCAATATACTTATAATGCAGCTTTGTTATAATATGAACATTTTATTTTATTTAAACGTTTGGGTGAAATCCCACCTAATAACTACAGGTACACTTGGGTACACTTGGCTTATTGCCAGAGCGATAAATACCCTTTTCAGTATTTCTATACATTCCTGCGTTTAACGTATAAGTGTAGTTTAATATTATAATCGCTCGATTCCAGCTCTGAAATATACAGTGGAGAGTACAAGGCAAAATCATCGTTTTCAGAATTTCGAGTGGAATAAAAAAAAATATATACCAATTGAATAGCAATAATAATCAAAACCCCTCGCAAAATAGTTGCTTTTAAATTTAAAAGTTATTATCTACAATTGTTTTAATAACTTATCATTTTTCTTTAATAGGTACCAGTAAACACGAGATATAAAGTATAATAGATAATCAGGTATATAGAAAATTTCAAAATAATACTAATATTTATTTAAATTAATCATGATATATTATTAATTATTATATATAAGAACATTCAGAAAATAATTTACGATAGCCAATAAGTTAATATTGGATTACCTTCCTACTTACATTGTTAAATATTATATTGAAAAAAAATTAAAATTAAAAAAAAATATAATCAAAATTCAAAAAATGATTAATTTTATCATTAAAAATCTTAACTAAATATTAATTGTTTAAAACCAATAAAATGTAACACAACAAAAGCATCTATCAATTTCAATAGATAAAAAAATCTGGAAAGTATAAAGATTGGCATTTGAATGTATTCATACCACTGAAATCGCAAAAATGATACCCCCGCGCAAGGAAAACAATATATCATATTATAATATTTGAATATTTCGACGGTATGTACGCGAAATTAAAAAGCACTAACCGTGCCTAGTATTCACAATATAAAATAATAATAATAATTAATTTCGTTTATATCGTCTAAAACGTGTGGCACGTCTGCAATTATTATAATATAGCAGCGGTTAGTATCTATAATATGTATAATACATATATATATATATATATATATATATATATATAGAGACGGAGAGGGTCCACTACCCCCGCGGTAAGTCAACGAAATTCCTTTGGCGGGAAAATCAACGACAACGAATAAAGGGCTGGCGCAGCGTCTACCGCTTTTGTGTCCAATAGAACAATGAAACGTCTTCGTCGTCGTCTTCGCATAGTCTTATGGGTATATACGCGTAATACGAATGTATTGTGGTCGGGACGTCTCTTCTCGTGCACACACGCGCATTGTGCATACACATACACGACGTGGTGTACACGTGTATTACGATGTATACTCGTATATAGGTATAATATATATATATATATATACCTGCCGCGGACGAGGAAAGAGAGGAATCTTGAACAATATAATACATAACACTTTGACTGTCGGGCGGCGGCGACTGGCTGTGCGCGACCGAGTCATCGTGACGTTTTGTTTCGTACAACATTATGCGAGGCACACCGCGCGTTTATTATACGAGTTTATATGATAACATATACCTGTATAACGCGCGCGTAATATAAGCTCATCGTCGCGGCCGTCAAATTAACGGGGACAGCCGCTTTTACTGAAAATCGAGCATGAATGAGATGATTTCCTGACGATTTTCGCGCTCCCACACACGCCGCCCGACCATTATTATAATATTGTTATATTACCGCCGAGGTAACGATATAATAATAGTTAGAGTATAATACACACACACACACACACATAATAATATATACATATAATGATAACAATATATAACGTTGCGAGTGTACAATATAAGTTACGATTAATAACCGTGTACGCGGTCGTGTTTTAGGCAAAACTTTGATTAAAGAGCAGAAAGCTTGTTAGCACGCTTCATCGCCACGCGGTCCTCCGCCGTGTCCCCCCGAAGACAGCCTCCTCCCAATACTAACTTTCTACTATTGCGGGCGGCAGTTTCATGCGCCATGAATTATTTATTTACCGTTTTATGGTTTACCCTTACACGGAATCGCTCGCACACACACACACACACACACACACACACACACACACACATACACATGTATCGACATGGTATGCTCGCCCGTCCCGTCCCGTTTAACCGCTCGCTGTCTGTGTGGAAAAATCGTACCCCGTTGATTGGATTTTTAAGTTTAATACGCGATATTATCATAATATTATACGTACAGGGTGCAGCAGTATCCGCGCAATGCCCGTCCTCCGCTAAATTCTGATGGTATATGAAAAAATATCGCACTGCTTTTCACACGACATTGCTATACATAATATGAATTATAGATTTTTGAGTTATATATACATATTGTATGGTAAATATTCTTAGAAATTGAAAATTATTATCAAATGTTCCAGTACACCAGTATCATTCTATAACTATAGCTGCTTGTATACGTCTGGGGGCTTATTTTCGAATCATTAAATTGCTGAAAAATAACATCACTGGAAAACCTGTAAAGTTCGGGATGTATGATGTGAGAAGTCAAACGGGGTGAGATGCACCCTGTACATATACTCACCGCGATATTTACGTATAATATATTTTGAGTTTTGATACGAAGGCGGGAAACCATCATATCCTGGTGTGGACGATATACGTGACCGGCGTGAAAGGAGTGGTTATGCGCGCGAAAAGGCAGCTTTTATATTATACGTATAATTAGTAATTATATACCTACCACGGAGACGCAAATATAATGTACACGAAGGTAGCTTGATTGACCCTTCCCGGGCCGTGACGTGCGACGGGTGTAATTAAAAAGTTTTCGCACGTTAATGCGCTAAATGGCCGGCCGCGGCGTATTTATATACATATATATATATATATATATATATATATATATATATATATATATATATATATATATATATATATATAAATAGTTAACAATATTATACCATTCACGTGCGGGCGCACGTAGAATATGGTAAATGGTGATATTATATTGTTATTTAAATATAATATTACATCGATTATCGAAAACGATACGACAACGACATCATGTATATTGTATAATAATACATACACACATTAATAATTTAATAGATAGTGGGTAGAATCTTATGCTTTTGGCGACGAAAATTATTACGTAACTTTGGCTAAAATTTACCACTCAGAGAATAGGTGGACGATATGTAGGTATAATATTATAATTCTATGTATATATATATATTTATAATTTGTATATATGAAAAGAGCATAAATATTATGTCCTATCTATTTGTTACAATACTAATTAATGTAAATTCAAAGCCATAAGTTCAAAGTGTAAAATAAATAAGCGTTTCAAAAAGCTTTTTTTTATGTCGCAACTTGGTGTGTGATGATATATTTTTTTTTCTTGGTCGAAATGAAGTTTATGACAATGCCATGGAATGTGGATAATTAAAAAAATAAAACACATAACCCGCGGGCATACACAATAATTCATAATAGGTAACTAGATATTCGATTTTGGCTGATGACAAGTCGTACATCGTAGTTAACGTTGAACCAAATCGTTTTGTATAGACGTAAAGTATTTTATCATTTGTGTATAGTTTTTTTATGTGAATAGTGATATTCTCATTTGTTGTCATTTATTTCATTGTTCATATGAAATTTATATTTTATTTACGTCACAATATCTTATTGTTTAAAACACTGTTGTTGTAAAGTGATTCAAACACCTACTGTACCTTATAATATAGTGTTATAATGGGTCATAATTTTATAATTTATATAAAACATATAATAAATGTAATATAAGCACCATTCATGCATACAATATATAATAGGTATAAACATATTATTTAGTTTAATAGGTGGTTGTAGACCTTCTTGACAAAAGAAGGTCTACAACATTATAATGTAACTTAAAATAGGTGAAGAATTTAAGATAAATTTAAAACATCATTTTAGGCTGTGATACGTGTGTAAAATATTATTTATAACTTATAACTTATAATGATGAATAGTACGAAAACACAATATTCTTAAATAAATAAAATGATAACATAATAATTTAACTAATAATATATTAACAAATAAAATATTTCCAATTAAAAATTATATATATATTTTTATGTTTTTTTGTTTAAGTAATTTATTATGATTAAAAGTACACCATCTTCTTTCATTTAAAAATGTTAATGTGTCAACTTTACATCACATACTCAGCTTAAAATAAGTTTCTAAATTATATTTGTCAGAATTGAACATTTAAAATTATACAAACATTCTTAATCATAAATGGAGTGATATTAAAAAAAAAATAAAACAACATATTATTTATGATTTTAAGTTTTTATAATAATTGTAAATAATAAATTTAATATTTTGACATAAATTAACACACTAAGTTATCTTAATTAATAATACATTTATCATTTATTTTAAATTTAAATATATTTTCTATTTTTTGTTTGTCATAAACTAATAATTATTAAATTTATAACTATTATATTGGTAATAGTATTAATTTAACTAAAAAAGAGCTAAAAAGTGAAAACAATTTATATTCGATCAATAATTATGTATTTTACCAAATTCAATTTATTGTCATATTATTGAATTTAATTGTATAGATTCCTTTCAAACATTATTAATAGTTGGAATATTGCATATATTATTATTATATTTTAATTTATAGAATTAGAGCACTTATGTTTAGTCAATTTTAATAAATCTTTTGTCTGTACTATTGAATCATAACATTTAGCTGTGGAATTATATTAAATAATTAAATCTATATAAAATAGGTAATTAATTTTTATTTTTCAAATTTTAATTATCATGGATTATATTATAAAAAAAATATACAGGCGTACAACCACATTAGTATTCGAATAATATTATAACATCAACATAAATAAAAAGCGGGTAAGTGGGTATCGCTCTGCTGTATATTAGGGGGTGGGGTGGACCTCAGACTATGGAAGGTTAAATTTGAATGCAATGATAGGTATCATTGTATACGAAAAACGATTCTGAACGAAGATGATTTGTCAGTTTAGGATATATTATATTTAAATATTGTCAAATATTCTATTTTGAAACAAATAGTATAGTTTTTATATTATGTTACTATGGTTACTATGGCCAACATTCGCATTATGAGCGTATGAAATTTAATTTAAATTTTGACATATTTCGTATAAATTCGAACTTTAAACACTTATAAAAAAAAATTGTGACTAACGATTTCGGATTTTTTTTTATCACTTTAAGAACAACTTATAAGAAACCTTGTATTAAATTTTCAAGATTTTCTGGCCACCCAAAAAATTTTTATCGGCATTTGAAGAAAAAAAAACTTAGAAAAGTCAAAAATTTCAATTGTCTATTAGTAGCTTAAAAATGGTCAAAATATTTTGAAAAATTAACTGTAAAGAGATAACCATAATATAAACATTTGGTGAAAATTTCAAGTATTTACAATAATTCGTTTTTGAGTTACAGCAAAATCAAAAAATCGATTTTGTCGAAAAGTGGTTTTTCCGTAAAATTTCCATTTTTCTGTCATTTTTTTTTGTTTTTCTCGATTTTTTTGAAAACTATTAGAAAATTTTAATTTTGACCCCCCTAAAGTACCAACTAGATTCAATTTCCTATTCAAAGAGGGGCTGAAGTCAAAAATCGGAGCATTATTACTACTCCAAATGTTGGAGTCAGACACAAAAAAAAAAAAAAAAAAAAAAAAAAAAAAAAAAAAAAAAAAAAAAAAACACACATCATAGTAAAAGCAATACATTCATCACTTCGTTCAGAATCTAAAATTATTGTAGTACGACTACTTGATTACTTCAGTACTTATTATAATTAATTAATAATTATTACATGATATAATTATAATATAATAGATTAAAGATTAAAGCCATTTATAGATACATTTCAAAAGGTTATCTACAACCCTACAGGTATCAGAAATTGTGTGGTCATATCGCCCGATTTTATTTATTCTTCTATGGTTTCGTTATTTTTACTCCGAAGTAAAAATATTTCAGCTTACCACTAAGCCATTTAAAAGATTTTCATGTAAAATTATTATAAATTTCAATTTTATATTAAAACGAAATAATTTATCTTTTATTGATTCCTTATGATATTCATATTTACGTATTTACGAAATTAAAATTGATAAAAAAAAAAAATGTTAATTTTAATATAATATGAGAGTTATATATTTTTATAAAAATTGTACATACTTTATTTATTACAAAGTTGAATACACTAAATTTAAATTTAATTTAAGATAAGTTTATTTAACTTTTCCATAAACTAATATCTGTTCTGTTGATAATCATTCATTATACAATGCATTATTATTATTATACAGTATACTGTATAGTGTATAGGTAATACAACTGAAATAATAATTATCCTACGTATATTAAACCTTAACATTTTGTTTTGTGCAATAAATATGATTAGTAATCATTATAAATATCTTTTAAAAGTTAAAATAGCATAGAAAGATAGAATTTCAAAAATTTGTTATGTTTTATATTTCAATTTATTAGTCAATTATCGTTATTATATTTTAACGGTAAGTCATAGGACAATTAGATATTAACATACCTACATATTAATATTATATGGACATTAGTTATATTTTGTAAAAAAATATGAAATATAATATACAAATATAGATATAACATTGTTAAATTTTATAAAAAAATAATTTTTTTTTACATCATCACAATTTATAATCAAATATATTAATTTTTTTTTTTATTTAATAAAAATGTTTGGTCAATATCTTAGAACGTAATGAAGGAATAAATTACTATAATATTATGTATAGGTACAATTAAAAAAAAAAAAATTGTCAATATTATTTCTATGTTATCCTAACTTATTATTTTTATTCGCGTATCTTCTATAGTTCTATGTGAATCATTAGACAACAATCAGTTAAGACAAAAACTGTAATTTTTACAATATTGTCTTTTAAGTAGTCATTAATTTTAAAAATTAACTGCAAATACTACCTATACAAACTTACATCTATAGTCTATATATACCTATACTTCACTTGGGTACTCAGCTATATGCATCATCATCATTTCAGATAAGTATTAATTATTTGTTTAATGAGATATCATCATTACATGTGATACGTTTATAATAAAAGGTATATTAAATAATCATATTCCTGTTATTTCCATATCCATCCATAATTGGACATATATCTTGTCATGGTCACCAATACCGTTATCGTTGGTTTCTACAAAATTATTTGAATCCATATAAGTAACTGCATAGTTATTTGATATTACCAACTAAGAAAATGAATAACATTTGTAATTATTGTTTTACACGTCTAACATAATATTTTATTATCTATAGGTCATATAAGATTTATTCCCATTAGATAATAATTTTTTCAGTGTTGACAATAATTTTAGTAACATACATTTTATTATAGAATTAAACTTAGAATGTGCATATAATATAACTATAACATTTTTTAATAAATTGGCCGTACATTTTTTATATTCATGAATTATGTAGGTACATCGTTTACCTATATGGCTATAAGAAACACGTAGAACTACGAGTATTACAATGCGTGATTCTCGTAGGGTGTGTATTTTTTTACTTTTTCACCTTTTATTGTATAAATATTTAATAATAAGTGACTACTTGTATACAGAACGCTTAATAGTTCATAAATAAATATCAGCCGTATAAACTATGAATATTACTTTTCATTATTCTGAATTACATTATATAAAATTGTGAATATTGTCTATTATTAGGAATAGAAATCGGGTATGAGTGACATTATTATAAACAGTAGAAACTTATATTTTATTTTTATATTATAATTAAAAACAAATCGGTCGTTTGGAACTTCAGTAATACTATAATATCTACTGACAAAAGAGGATGGGAGATTACACCAAAATGCTATACAATTTCAAAGCAATTTGCACTCAGTATAAAAAGTGTTTAGTCTGCAAACGACTAACGAGTCACAGAGAAGATAGGTAAGAAAATGTTATTTTTAACTTCCATCTACGTAGTTGAGGGTGAACGATAGAAAATGCGATCGTTGTAGAAAACTAGAAATACACGTGAGCACAGGATTTGACCGCGTGGTGGTGGTGGTGTGTTTCCGATTACTGAGATCAACAGAATTTATCATCCACGCGTGAAACTTGAGTGTCCTTTCGGCCTCTCGGAACTACACCATTATAAATTCATGGCACACCGCCACCGGCGGCGTTTATCTCCGTGTCTTCGGAGTGTTTCTATCTGCGAAGAGGTATAGAAAAGAAGGATCGAGAGAGAGAGAGAGAGAGAAAGGATAATATGGGACGAGAATCGTGATACGGCGGCAGAGTGAGAGAGATCGAGAGGACCTGTATAACGGCTGTATAACGTGTAGGAAATGTGCGCGTAAAATAATAATACGGATTGAAAATTGACTATGGGTTACTTGGACTCGTGTGATTGAATTAGTTTCGGCGTAATGTCTAATAAAAGTGACGTGGACTGATATTTATATTATTATGTGTTACTATCGTTATACGCTGGTGCTGTGCTAAATTATAGCTAGGTACCTATATACTCGAGAGCACCACTTGTCTCGTTCACAATTTCTGTATTCCGTACTACTAATAAAATTGCAGTCATATAACAACAACAACAACAACAACAATAACAACAATAATAATATAATGATAGTAAAAGCAGAAACAGACAAAATGGTCGTGTACGCCACAAACCAACGCGCACCGCACACACGTCAATAATTCTACGCGGACCATCTCGTCTAATGTGTCGTCCGTGGCAGGGTCTGCCACGAATGTGTTTTATGCGCCCGAAAAGGCTGCTGCAGTGTACACTCGACGTATTGGTCTTATTGAATTAAATCCGTCTCGGCAAAGGAAATGTCTTGGCGACGGTGGCACCTCTATAGCCGCTGTTGCTATACTCGGGAAAATGCCGAACACGTAACCGATTCGACGTTTTTATGTCGGCTTTCTATACTGAGCGCATTTCCACCCTAACTCGTATTTTAAAACGCGTAGTCTTACTTTGGTATTTTTTCTTTTTATTCTTCCCTCGAACATCCACCCTTCCATCATTCTCAACTCACTTACCCACACAGTCAGTCCCCCATTTGTATATTTATCATGAATCTAACAACTCGCCGCAGTTGCTGGCCGTGCGCTCCGAAGATACAAATGCTAATAAAAAAAAATTGTGAGTTAGAACAAGTTATGTGGACCCTTCAATTAAATTTTCAAGTAATTTGTCCCAGCTAAATTTTTTTTATCAACATTTATAAAAAAAATAGATTATGAAATGTCAATCTAAATAACTGGTAAAATTTTCAAGTATTTACGACTTAAACTATTTTAATAACAACAAATATCAAAAATCGTTTGAGACTAATCCGTTATTTAAAGCGGTTTTGTAAAAATTTAAATTTCAAACACTCCTAAAAATTTTTTGACTTAGCCCGGTAGAGTTTTTTGTACAGATATTTGAAAAAAAATTTATGGAAAACCTTGTACCAAATTTTCAAAACTTAGTTATAAAAGAAAAAATTTTTACGATTTTTCAACCTCAAAATGATTTGCAAATGTTCGCAATTTTTACATATTTCGTATAAATTCGAACTTTAAGCACTTATAAAAAAAAATTGTGACTAACGATTTCGGATTTTTTTTTTTATCACTTTAAGAACAACAGCTTATAAGAAACCTTGTATTAAATTTTCAAGATTTTCTGGCCGGCCAAAAAATTTTTATCATTATTTAAAAAAAAATACTAAAAAAAATTAAAAATTTCAATTGTCTATAAATAGCTCAAATAAAGTCAAAATTCTTTGAAAATTTAACTGTGTATGGATAACGCTAATATAAACATTTTGTCAAAATTTCAAGTGCTTACATTGATCAGTTTTTGAGTTATAGCAAAATAAAAAAATTCCCGTTTTTCTGTCATTTTTTTTTTTGTTTTTCTCGATTTTTTTGAAAACTGTTGGAAAATGTTTACTTTTCACCTCTATAATGCACCAAGGATATCCACTTTTCCATCGGAAACCACCCCCAAAGTTTGAAATTGAAGCATTATTTCGACTAGTTAGTTATGCTGTACACAGACACAAAAAAACAAAAACAAAAAAAAACACACATCATTGTAAAATCAATACATTCATCACTACGTTCAGAATCTAAAATATATTTTTAACTAGAAACGAATTGTTGTTATTTATTTTTTCACTATCTATTCAATCGTATTCGAAAATTATTTTCAACGCTTTCGTAGAATTTTAGTGATTACGATTAATTTTACCAACTATGACTTAGCAATTCATTTTTTTTTATTTAATCATTATTAATGTGTGTTGTTAACAAATAGCTTTCGTACAAAAATAATCGCTCAATATTAACTGACAGTATTTTTATTCATCATACATTTTATTATGACTTTATTACTAGGATTTTATTAATAAAATACCAGTTCTTATTTGCTTGAATAACTATGCACATTATTGTTATACAGAATAAATATTGTAAAGACCTCTAAGTTCTAAGTAGTGCTCTATTCTACTCATATAGGTAACAATTTAAATAATAAATATTGATATAATATTATAATATCGCAAAGAAGAAAAAAAAGAAAAAAATATTTCTATAAATCTTTTCATGATATTTCTTTATTGATGATAATAATTTTACTATTCATTCAATTCAGATACATATATTTAAGTAATAAATGAAATACAAATGTAAATTTAATTTAGCTATTCTAAAAATGAATACATATTTTAATCTAAATGAAAAATTCATAAAACATAATATCTTAAGTATATCATGGTATCCAGCTCGAAGTTGAAGTCGATAATAACATTCTGAACGGGATATGTATATTATCTAACATTATTTTGTACAATGAATACAATTATTTTATTGCAAAGAAATCAAGAAAGGTGCAATATTCTACTTATATTTTTTTTTCAGGATAACAATAACTAATTTACATAATTGGCATCTCTGTATAAAGATATAAGGTTATAAAACTTAACCAACAGTAGTTCAATCGATTATAATAATATAGCCTTCATACAATTATTTATTATATATTACGTAGGTATTGTATATAACGATATAACCTATATTTATTTGGAACTAATAAATCGCGTTCATATGCAATCATATCTTTCAATAAATGTAAAATCGTATTACCTAATCATTTGAAATATTTACAGACTTCATGTATATTTATCTAAATATAATATAATAGGTACAAATGTGCTTACTTATATTATACAATATATCTCTAAGAATTATTCGATTCGATTTAAATTCATTTCATGTTAATAGTGATAAACATAAATATTGATATTCGTTTTTTTATACAAATATAGTACCGGTTTTTCTCAATTTTCAACAGCATTTATTTTCGTTCATAATACAGCGCGTTTTATAAAAAATATTCCTAAGACATTATATTATTAGCGTATCCTTGTGCGTCGTTGTTTTGTAATATAATGTAATAAGCCTTTTACTTTCACCCAAACAGTAGTTGGCCAGCTCGTCAGCGAAATCTGGGATTCGAGAGCTGTTCTTCGCACGAGTAAAAAAAAAAAAAAACAACCTAAAACTTTACTATTCGCATTTATCATTTCCCTATCATTTGTCAACACTACAGTCGTCCCAAGAGCAGTTAACGCGTGTGCAGATTGAAAGCGACCTATCAAACCCTTGGACGATAAAAAAAAAAAGTAAAAATAAAATAACGAAAAGTTTTCTTCCGTTGGGTGAAAAATACTTTTAAAAGTTTTCTGGGAGATTTATGTCGATGCATTTGTTTCGAAATCACGCGGGTCACAGGTCGGAGTGGTATGCGCCAGCTATTATATATATTATAGGTATTATTGTTAATCATAATAACATATACAATATACCAAGATATCTGTGCGACACAGCTATATAGTAACAATTATTCGTATTGCACAATGTATACCTGTGCACATAAATGTGCGGGGTTACGTTACTTACTTTCAACGTGAAACATATCAGGAAAATTGTTACGTATGTATAGTGTATACATAAGTGCTTACAAGAAAAAAATCCCTCACGTGGAATTTTCTACACAGATATAAGATTAAAACCTTATAACGCTATAACAATAAAAACTTAAAGTAGATATACCCATAATCCATATATATCTAAGCTTATCTTTATTATCTATAACCTATGATACGAAATAGTATATAGATAATCAATTCAATTGAATTCGTATTCGAATTTCGATTGTAAAAAATTGAATGAAAGATGTTTTTATGTTACACAAAATCATTTTGTACAAAACCAAATGCAACCTCGTCAACTACATTTAAATCTTTAGTCAAAAGTTCGAATAAATAAGTAGTAAGAAAATTTATTTAAATATCGAAATTTGTGTATAAAATTATATTATTTTTTGGCCGTAAGATATAATGACGTATATATAGGTATACTTCAATTTTTTTATTCGTAATTCGTATAGGAACTTACATAATATTGTGTATTTTTTAGTGTGAATAATTACGTGTAAGTGATTTTGACCTGATATGTTTCAAAAGGTAATATATGTATTTACTTAAATGTATGGCAGACTTTTTATGGACGGAAAACTATATGGTTGTGCCGGTCTTTAGAAGTTGGAGCTTGATTTTTTTATTCATTATAATTAGATTTTTATTATATTTTATTTAAGCAAAAGAATATCTACAATCTATAATAATAATTTAATTTGTAGTACCTAATAAAATTGTAAAATTAGTTTTACAAAAAAAAAAAAATAATGATATTACTGAAACGGCAGATAGAAATTCTAGAAGTTTATTAATGTGGGTCGTACAAGAGGGAGTACCCCATATCAAGAGTTGTATTAAAAACTGTTTAATCACCTTCCCCAACGCCCTTCCACCATCCCTTTGTCACGAGCTACAGATATACACCATTGTAAATGTATTGTGGTCATAATAAAACAATATGTTTGTTGTTCTTGGTATTGTACATTTGTACTTACAAGTTACAAGTTTTATTATAAACAGTATTCCAAACGAACGGCGGAGTTGCAGCAGTTCGATCCTATTAAAATTAACTTAGAAATTTACCTATTTCGGCATCTTCCTCGTAAAACAATTATTACAAAATAAAATATAACACATTATATATTTTCTCAGATCATTCTTAATTGTATATAATTATCATCATAAATTACACATTTATAAGCACCTGTCCGGTGAAAATACGTAAAATGTTCCGATTCCGTTTATAATGTAAACTTTACATAAACGGGTTATTTGTTATCAAATAGTTTATTCCTTAAATAGAAATATCAGGTTCTTTATACGGAAATAAATAAATATGCATAATTAACAACAAATTTATGTTTCTCAAAAATAATTCGTTAAACAGAAAATTTCATTAAATTTAAGTTCGTTATATGAAAGTTTTACTATATATGTTTATTTTTGCATTTACGATACTTTAATTTTCGATTTGATGAATTTTTTATTAAATATAAGTATTATAGTAAATCTTTTTGGCAGGTGCAACAGATAAATGTACTATTCGTCATGTATATCTATTATCTATTAAATAGTAAATACTAAAAATTCTTACAGCTTTTTATAATTTTTTTAACAGAGATTAAAGAATGACAGTAATGAAAGTAATTTAGTAGAAGTCGAACTATAAAATAATCGTTTTTTCTCTAAAAACAGTATTTTTGCTAATTTTTTTGAAACCCAATTTGAACATCAAAAATAAAATATCTTAGTATTTTATTTTCAAGGTACAATATAATTATTGTTAGTTTTATTCAATCAGATATTGAAACGATTATGACCACTTGATGGATGATAATAATTATTATTATGCATCATTAGTCATTACACATTGTGCATTGTGCGATAGTTACATTACTATACAGCGTTCTAAATTTCCGAATAATATACAAAGTGCACATATTTTTTAATAAAATATAAATATACGGGTAGTCGTTGATGACTGAGCGGAATGGAAGCGGACGTTCCGATGGAAAATAAAAGGGTAAAACGATATTAAAACGTTGTGAAACGCGTGGTTTGTTGACTCAATAAATCAATGTTACTTAGCAGATTTTTCAATTTAACAAAAATGTTTACACGCCCTGTACTGTGCAGGTACTTCTATATAGGTATATTAATAATACATTATTAAACATATCATAAATGCGTTTACAAGCATCAGAGTAGACGCCGGGAATGTTTTTCACGCGTCGTAGATTACGCGTTATTCGATACGACTGAGAGAAATTAATTTAAAACAAATTCAAAAACTGCAAACCGTGTATTGAAATGATACTCGTATTATACGGTAACGAAATACGCCGTACGATGTACAACATGACATTTCGTTATAGTAATGTATTACACGCCCTCACGCTTATACTGGTGATTTCGTACCATATTATATTGGCATACGATTTTTTTAATGCCAGAGGAATATTTTGGGTAAAATATGTTTTTTTTAATTAAAAAAATCTATATAGTTAGATAATTTTAAAAATCAAAAAATTTATAAAGCATACATGTTTAATAAATAGATTTTGATTATCTTCCCTATAATTATTAATGATTATAATATTCTAATATAATATAACATTTGAATACATGAAAATTAATTTAAAATGTCCAAGACAAAATAATACGTTTGATGTAAAAGATGTAATTAATAAGACAGTAACAGCATTGTTATTTGTTTATATCTTGTTTCTTACAGTAATTCATTTTAAAACATTATACGAAATTTAAAGATATATTTTCGTCGAATTTAATGTTTCTTTTGGGTTTAGGATATATTTTTTGATAAATCGTTTTATCTAAGGTAGTTTTTAATTACCTTGAGCTTGCAGAAGAAACTTCTTAAGGTACTGTTGAACCGACTGAGGTCACGGGTAGTAATGTTAATAAAAGTCAAAAAGGAATCTCGTTGGGTGGTTTTTTTTTTTAAGAAAGTAAGTGCATTACAATTTAAGAAACGCTGTAATAGCTTTTTATATAATTCAGAAACAACTGCATTCATACGATATAGGAATCCACCGTCAGTCATCAAATACATTAATATTATTTACTTAACCTAATATATGTACGTACTACGTATATGTATATAAATATTTCTGTGAAGTTCAAATACGCCTCAAAGTACACCACAGTTTCTTCGGATAATGCGGGTATAATAATGTGATGATCCTCGAAAATACTTTTGGAAAGCTGCAATAATTACAAGCACGTAGAATATAATATATTAATAATCATTTAAATATAGAAATATATTATAAATATATATATATATATAATATATATATATCTATAGTTCAAAAGAGATATTAATAATATTGTAATTAGACTACGCGTATGTGGTGATATAGTATTCTAAAATAGTTTATACTTTATCGCATACAAATGGATAGCGTGGGAAACGCGTCGAGATTTAATAATATTGTGTACAAACCGTTTTGTAGCGTCGTCGTAAAGAAGCTGTGTGTTCAGAAATTATTACGTTTTCTATGTGCGCATCAGTCACTCGCAGTATAGTTGGCCATCGCGCGCTGTCTTTGACACCATAATACCCGTGGTTGACACGCTTTAAGGTGATTATACTATATGGTGGCAGCTTGATTCGTGTATACAAGGTATACATTATTTGGCGCGATGTCATCCTGAGAAATTGTTATGAGTATTTTGTGGTAGAAACAGTATTCGGAGACTTACAGTTCGTTGAGTATTGGCAAATTTAATGATCGTTAGACATGAAATTACACTCTTACGCTATTCGGTGATCCTATTATTGTACATTGCACAAGACAATAGGTAGGTATAGGTATTTAGTTTCAACGAATGTTTGTACATAAAATACAAAATGTTCAAACGTATATATTAGTATGGTTGTATAATTATTGAAATAATAAAGAAATCAACTTTTTCATTAATTTTACCATTAATTACATTATATTAATTTCACTAAACGTTTCTAACAAATATAAAATAGGTAACACTATAAATTAAAAGTATACAAAGTAAATACAACAATTATGTTTATTAAAAAGCTAATTTGTTAGATATTTAGGAACCAATTTTGAAAACCTCCTTTATTATATATTCCAACTAGAGTTATGCAAATACATTTTATATATGAACAAATATTAAATTGTTTATTGTAAATCATTAAACATTTTAACAACAGCAACAAAAAAAAAAAACTTTAATCATAATTTCCCTCAATTTTATTTGCTTAACTTTTTTTTAAAATTTTTTATTTAAAGGTTAACCATAGAAATGCCGGAGGCTTAAAATTAAAAAAAAAAATCCTTATTTATCGTGTTTATAATGGTAACAGTTTTCAGACTGTTGCAAGATTACTTTTAAAGAATTATTCACAAATAACTAACACACTAAAATATGTTTATATTTTTTATTTATATTTATGTATGTTTTGTATTATTCAAAAATGTATTTGTAGTTAAAAATATACATTGTACATTTTATAAGGCTGAAATAGAAATTTCATATAAATATAATTAAAAGTAACACAAATTTGAAATTACAAAAAACAAATTAGAAAGAAGTTTCACGTTAAGTTTTTTTTATTAATAAATACACAGTTCTTTGAATTGAATATATTAAAAAACATATATTATATTATAAATTATATTCTGGAATATTGTTTTTAGTTTTTACTTCTACATTATTATATTGTTTATCTTCGAATAATAACACATTATGATTTGTCAGAAACACTCAAACACAACCCAATGTAATATAAGACATGAGTAATAAAACATTTATAATGTGTTAATTTATTATATATTATACAATGTACGGAAATGATAAATAATATTCTAATATAACATAAATATATAGGTAAGGTAGTTAACAATGTAGTATCACAGTTTAAAGTTCGATACGAGAGAAACAAAAAATAGTTGTTGGATGAAAGAATAAAGGTAATATAATTCACTGCAACGAATGGATAACAATTTATATTTACTTTACACACAATAATCCATACAAAAAAAAAATTGTTCTAGATTAATCCAACTATTTATGAATACCTACTAATTAAAAAATGAATCGTCCCTACATTTTAATTACTTACAGTTGGGAAAACATTGTTTATTCATTGAACGTAAATATTAAATATATCATTCAATTCCGACGAAGTGATTAAATATTTAAAAAATGTTTTCATTTTATAGCAATATATCATTTTATAGCTATAAACAAATACAAAATTCAAATTAATATTTTAAATATATGATGATTTTATTAATATATCACGTATTTATGTTATTGTTTATTAGTTATTACTTATTAGTTAATAATAAAATTTTACCTACCAGAATAAAATAAATGTTATACGACGTGCTATAATAACAATTAAACATAAATTATAAAAATGCATATATTACATAATGATATGTAGCCTGTTAAGTCTATACCATAATTTTATCGTTAATTCATAAAATATAAAGTAAAATTTTCAATTTTCTTAATAGCATTATGATAAAGTACCTGTGGTCACTGATCAAAGCATAATTAGTACATTTATAAGGGGTGAGAGCTATATAAGTTTCAACCCCCCCCCCCCAACAATTTTAAAAGCACTCTTAAAACTATATTTCAGAAATTACTGAAAGTATCTACAAATGATTTTAGTTAAAAAAAATTATTATTATGGTGTATAATATTAAACAGAGAAAAAAAAATATTTTATGCAATGAATATAGTATTATTAATATTTTTTATGTTTACCATAATATAACATTGGTGGCTGGTGCACAAGAAACCGGTAAGAATCTTATAGTGATTTATATTTTTATGTTTTATATATTATTATAATATTGTAACTCATTAAATGTAAATATTGTTACGTATTTATGTATTTTATGTACTCATATCAACGAACAAATGAATAAAACTCGCCGTCCGTGGTATATTTTTGTGTAATTAATTGTTGTGTCATTATAAATATGTTTTTTTTATTATTATTGAATGTAAAGGCTTCAACAACAATAGTAATTAGCTTACTTAAATTAAACAAATAAATATAATATATAACAGTTATATTAGGTATAGTTTATAAATCTGTACATTAAGTATTAGTGTATTACAGTTTTTTGAATATATTAATTTCACGAAAAAAGGTACAAATGGCTTTGGCATTGTCTTCATTGAAAGCTTGATGAATTGAAGAAAAGTTGATTTTGGACAGTCGATCATTATAAGTAGGATTGAAAGGTTGACTCTACAATATGTTTCGCATATCATTATATATTTGTATAAATGACAATTTATAAAATATTGTAGTGTTGCTAGTCCGATAAGATAAAATACTTCTATATAATCTAGCTATAACTAGACCCTTTTCACTCGTCCAATTTGAAAATTCTTAGTGTCCATCGTAGTATACCACATAAATAGATTATTTGAATCGTTCAATTGTACAGAATATTATAATATAAATTTTAAAGAGTTATTATATACAATATTAATAAATTAAGATGTTATATATACACATACATAATACATCTTATTAGTCAACATAATAATAATGTAGTAGAAAATTATTTTAAGCATTTCAATACACAATAACTAAATGTATTTATCTCTGAAAATATTATTATATTGTGTTCATCAGCGATCGTGTGTAGTGGCTTTATATGAACATCACGATTTATGTTTGACCCCGTGTGTCCACTCGGACATTTCCGTAAAAACTCTGTCAGTGGTCTAAGACTCAAACACAACCACCCATGGCCATAACTATATTTATTTTTATTTCTGCTTTGACCGTATTTTTCTATTATTGACAATTGGATTTTGTGTTTTAAATCACTATTATAAAGGCACCACTGACCACTGTAGTGCTATATAAATATAGTTTACTTATTACTTACAACATAGACATGAAATAATATTTATGCCATACCTATATATACATGGTTTATTGTATTTCATTTTGTGTTGTGACATTTAATACGGTGTACTACACTACAATACGCACTTTTTACTTAATTAACTACTTTTAATTTATACATTAAATCGACCAAAAGAAAAATACAAAAAACTCCTAATTATTTTCAATAAAACATAAACGATTACTTTAAAATAAATAGATTAAATGGATTTATTTTTCTTAAATGTAATGTTGGCAAAACTATTATATTACCTAATCTATAATATGATATTAATTTATTATAATAGTATGTAGTAGTATGTAATAAAAAAAATATTGTACCTATAATAAGATTAAAAGAATGAATTTCTATTATTATTGTTATTATTATCAATTATACATATTTTGTTTGTATGTACGTATATATAGATACTCATATATTTATTCCTGTTATCCTAAAATAAAATATACCTCAAATGTAAAAAATAATACTATTTAGAAGAACTTATAGTAGGTATCTTACACACATAACTTTGAATTTAAATTTCTAGAAGAAGTGTATATACGTGTTGTAAGAAATAAAATACCCCGATAATATTTTCAGTACTTGTCTTAAATAATTTTTCACAAAATGTATTATATAATTGTAAATCAAATTAAAATAATATTGTTATTTGTATTAGGTGTATATTTTTAAATTTTAAGCGCATCCAGTAATTATAGTCAATTAGTTTTATTTAATTAATTTTGATTTATTGCATTAGAAATTAGAGTGTAGAACATGAATAATGTTATAAAATATGTAGGTAGAAGAGGTATTGATATTAGATAGATATTCCATCTATTAAATAATCGTGTCTTTTATTTATCAATAATTACATTTTTTTGATGACAATTATTATAATTTATTACATGACATATTGTTGTTATTGTAATTATCTACACGATATAATAGTTAATAACATTTTGTCAACTTGACAAGTAATTAACAGATAAACAGGCAAGTCTTCCTTAATAATTTTATTATTTCGTAAAAATAAATAAATACCTACAAAGTATAATAAAGCACGATAAACGACATTTAATCTAAGCGCGTGTAATGTGCATTGCGCCGAGCTAGCCGTCTCCAGTCGGCGAAATCCAATAAAAATAATGTAATGTCAACAAGATTGTTCGTCTGTGTTATAAAAGTAAATAATATTAAAACATAAATTATAATACAAGAATTATATTATATGGACATATTCTTGAAGCGAGTACATTGATGGGCATCAACTGATCATGCGCATATAGAGTAATTAAGGAGGAATGTCAACGTGATGAGGTTAAATCGAAGAGTCTTACGGAACAAAATTTACAAGTTCATTAAAGTTTCTGTAAATTATTTTCAATACGAGCACGCTGTCTCGCAAAAAAATAATAATTATAGTTATTATTTTTATTAATTTTCGTGTGAAACATGTGATAATAATAATATAATTTTGTTGTGATATTATATCATAAAACCTCTCAGAGTACGTATACATGGATTTTCCAATTAAATTCAAATTTAACTTCTTAAACGAAATATGTTATAGAATCAGCATCGTACAAATTGTTGCGTTTCAGTGAACTGCATTTGCATTAAATAACAAACTTCACGTAATAATTAAATAATATACATTACATAAAGGTATTCTAATTTATAATAATATAGTTTCAAACTTTATCTTTATAAATAAAAAATAATTTATTTTGTAAATAATTCAGTGCATTCAGATTCAATCATTATTATTTGACGCTTTTAGTATTTAATATTCAATATAAACCATATAATAATAATTCGTAATATTTTTTGAATTATTATTATTGTAATCAATTATAATATTTTTTAAATCTTAAGGAATTTTACGAAACATTGATTTTGAAGTTCAATTTAAATATTAAATCATAATGTTCAACTCGATTATAAATAAAATTCACTTTTATAAAAGTCTTTATTTTTTAATTTTTTTCGAATAACATAACAGTATTAATTACATTAATTAACGTTAATTTGCTTTTTATTAAAGTAAGGTCAAATAGATTCTGTTGTATATCAAAAAATAATAATAATGATGATATTATTGTGTTCGTTATACTTAATTGTATCCGATGTAAAAAATAACATTTCTTATAATTTATTATACTAGTATTTGATCAAATTATGGTATTGATTTCTCGATTATAACTTTTATTTTACATCATTCGAAGTCTACACAATTTTTTTTTTAACCGCCTAGGTATTTAAAAACGAAATAAAATGTTTTGCTACTAAGTTAATTATTAGCTTTTACAATGCAATTTTCACGATAAATGTCCATATTAGATTTATAATTACCTCCCTCATGATTACTTACCCGTAATATCTATGCTCAAATTATCTTCTTTAGCTGATCGTTATTATTTCCATAACATTATCTTCATTAAAAATACTCATTACATCTACTATTTATTCTCGCTCACTTCTATACATTATTAATTTTAAAATTCCTTCGCGGACTATACTCGCCATAGAACTTATGGCGCCAAAACGAACCAATTAATAAATTAATGAAATTATCAAATGAGGACTACCTCTTTTTTTTCAATATATAAATTCAGTTGTAAATATTAATTCTTAAGTTATCAAATATTTCTTTATAACTATCACTTTATGTCATATGTACTATATTTACTTGGAAATATTTTCGCAATAAAAAAAATAAATGAATACAATTTTTATTCATATAGATTATTAAAAACGAGCTATAATAATTATTGAATTATTAGCTTACAGATTTGTTTTCAAGTATTAGAATTGAAATATACTTTCTGAAGCATATAATATTTCAAGTAATTTCAGTCTTTGATACAAATTATGTTAAAATTTAAAAATATTTTTGCTTTTCAAGATTGCGATACCCATTTACGACGTATTCTTCAATAAAATAACTTACCTATTTATTTTGTTTTTACTAATAAATATATATAATATGAATATATATACCTATAGGCTATAATATCTGTTATATATTTATGTAATATTATTAATCTTGAAATGTTAAACAAAATTATATTTTATAACTTATATTATTTAGAATCTAAAGCTGTAGATGAATACTTTTTAATTTAAAAAAAAATTATTTATAATAGCTCTGAGAGAAACATGATTAATCGTATAATGAATATAAATGTTTTAAAATTTATTGTTAGTCATTAATAGAACTCGTCAGTCATAAACTCAATATTATAGTATATTGTCATTGCATATTGTTCTATATACATAATAATATACTCTCAATTTATATCAGAATAAGCTGAAAATCCGAACTTTATTACGATGGTGAATTTAAAAATCAAAAATAATTTAAAATACACATTTTGCATATTTTGTCAATTTTAGTGAATAAATAAGCATTTCATTGGTTTTCATATACATCTCTAAATTTTCTAAAAAATTTGATTTTTTTTTTTTTTATCTACGTATTTTAAATAATATTTAATATAACATTCAATTTTATTTTGAGTAGGTATTTATTATTGACTATTGTCATTGTCACAGTCAAATATGGACGACACCAGTGCAATATATAAATATAATCAAATCATGCTAAAAAACCTAAATAAGTAGGTACTATCTTCTCGTTGATAAGTTATCGTCGTTATCAACTTTACTTATTGTAAATGTATTTATTGTTTATTCGTTAGTTAATTTGTTGTGTTGTTTTGACATTTTACAGTTAGTAGGTAATTTTTTTAAAATTTTATTTCATTTCAATAAGATATCAACAAATTTTTTGTCGCATATTTAATAAAATTATAAATTTATTTTTCTATAATTTTACATAATATGTTTTTATGCGTATTACTAACAACCTGAAATTATTATTTTTTTTAATTTTTAGTATTTTTTATATGTACCTACAAATTTTACAATAAAATTGTTTGCGTGCATATTTTGCATATTTTAACTTCCTTAATTCTCGAGTCCTATAGTAATCATACAATTAATTATAAATATAACTTGGTTGTTTATCTATGTACATTTAACCAAACATATAATACGTATATTTGTATGATAATATACCTATATTATATGATATTATAATGCACTGCCCTCTATGCGTTGTTATTCGTCAATCGTCGTTATACCTATGATTTGAATGTGTACGGTTTACTGTTACCTATATACACGACACTTTAAATAAAAATGACGAACCAATTAAAACTTTGATCTAGATCCATACGAGAGATGCATTATAATTTATAATAATAGGTAGGTATTTACCAATCTTCTACCGGTACATAAACTTTCCAGACGAGTGATAAATGCATTCGTAATATTCCTAATGATATAAATGTATAATAATGTGTGTGTAACGCAAACGACAATCCTGCTTATCAATAAATATATGCATTATAAGTTCGGAGTTCCATTTGTTCTCATCGGTTTACTTGAATGGCGAGTTAAAGTTCAGCGTGAGCGTTCATACATTGTATAGACAGCTATGCGTAAATAATATATGTATGTACAATACATATATATTTGATGTACCTACATGGAATATAATGTCGTTTGATTTGTATCAACCATCATACGTAATTCTTTTAAACTATTTTTTTTATTATTATTATTCTCTTTTTATTGATATGATTATGGTACAGGAATACAATAATATATTCAAATAATTACTAATATTTTTATATAGTTGGATAAATTAATTACACCTCCAATAAAATATTTTTAACTAGACAAAAGATTTTAAGATTTAATTTTTAACAAAATTAAAGATCATTATAATCGATTAAGTGTCAGTCGTATATACATTTGTAATTCAGTGCATTTTTAAATAGTTAACAAAATTATAGTATAGAGCTATATACTATTTTAAAACTGTAAGCATATAACTTCTATAATAGCTAACAATATAAATTTAAAAAAGCAAGTAAGTCGTATCGCTCTGCTGTACATTAGGGGGTGGGGTGGACTTCGGACTAGGGTAGGTTAAATTTGAATGCAATGATAGGTATCATTGTATACAAAAAACGATTCTGAACGGAGATGATTTGACAGTCTAGGATATATTATATTTAAATATTGTCATACATTCTATTTAGAAACTAATTCAAACAATTAAGTAAAAGCTTCAAGATCTTACGTTTAGTCATTTTTTAAAAATAACAAAAATCGAAAATTATTTATTAGTAAAACGTTATTTTACACGTGTATTTTTGATTTCAAATTAAAATTAAAAATTTAAACACTCGTAAAATGTTTTAAATTGAATAATCCTCAAACTTTTTTATAATTATTTTAAGCATAACTTATGGACAGCATAGTATTAAATTTTCAATTCTTAGCTTTTGATAGTAAAATATTTATAAATTTTTAACTACCAAATAGTGAAAAATATTCATAATTTTGACAAATTTTTGTCAATATTTGAACTTTAAATGCTAATAAAACAAAATTGTGCCTATGTTTTTTTATAATTTTTGAATGAAAGTTAGAACAAGTTATGTGGACCCTTCAAATAAATGTTCAAGTAATTTTTCCTAGTTAAATTTTTTTTATCAACATTTATAAAAAAAAAATTTAAAAAAATTGATTATTTCAAATGCCTATAAATAGCTCAAAAAAAGTCAAAATATTTTGAAAATCAAATCACATAAAGAAAATGGCAATCTAAATAACTGGTAAAATTTTCAAGTATTTACGACTTACACTATTTGAATAACAAGAAATATCAAAAACCGTTTGAGGCTAAACCGTTATTTAACGCGGTTTTGTAAAAATTTAAATTTCAAACTCTCATAAAAAATTTTGTCTGAATGCGGTAGAGTTTTTTTAACAGATATTTGAAGAAAAATGTATGGAAAACTTTGTACCAAATTTTCAAACCTTAGTTATAAAAGAAAAAAATTTTACGATTTTTCAACCACAAAATTACTTGCAAATTTTCGCAATTTTTACATATTTCGTATAAATTCGAACTTTAAGCACTTATAAAAAAAAATTGTGACTAACGATTTCGAATTTTTTTTTATCACTTTAAGAACAACTTATGAGAAACCTTGTATTAGATTTTCAAGATATTCTGGTCGGCAAAAAATTTTTTATCGTTATTTCAAAAAAAAGTACTTAGAAAAATTTAAAATTTCAATTGCCTATAAATAGCTCAAATTCTTTGAAAATTTAACTGTGTATGGAAAACGCTAACATAAACGTTTAGTGAACATTTCAAGTATTTACATCGATTAGTTTTTGAGTTATAGCAAAATAAAAAATTCGATTTTTTTGAAAACTGTTGGAAAATGTTTACTTTTGACCTCTATAATGCACCAAGGATATCCACTTTACCATCGGAAATCACCCCCAAAGTTTGAAATTGAAGCATTATTTCGACTAGTTATGCTGTACACAGACACAAAAAACACATCATTGTAAAATCAATACATTCATCACTCCGTTCAGAATCTAAAATACTGCAGTTTGAGATATATTATATATGTATACTCTTGAAGTAATAATGAATATTTTATGGGAGTTGTTAATTACTGACTATAATATTGTTTAAAAAAAAAATAAGACCTGTATAATGCGAAACGAAATATCAAGTTATTTATTTCATATTTCTGTGATACACGCATAATACACAATATAACGCTTCATGTGCAATATGACCAGCAAAACAAACGGGTGACCAAACAAAATCTGATATTTTGATATTATAAAAATATTATACTCACAGCTAGTAAGCACAAAAGGCAAATTGTTAAAAATATAATATCAACAAATCTGATAGCTACACCTATACGACTAAACCTGCGGGCCGAAAACATAAAAATAAAATCGCTCTTGGCAACAGTGAAAATATAAGACGACCATGTGACCCCGCTTTACGATACACAGATTTTAAATGTTATTTTTGAAGAAATGTTTCTTTTACGTTTTACCTACTATGCTTACGTTTTTTCACAACTCTATCTGTTTCCCTCTTTTTCACTCTGTAATTACATTTTATGCAATATTCGTAAAACTGTTTTGTTCGTCAAGTACGACATTTTTTGAATAAAAGAAACATTTCTTATGAAAACATTTAACTACAATAATATTATATTTGTTGAAAAAAAAAATAAGCAACGTGTCTGAAACTTTTGAAATTAAAGTTATTTTACACGGGAACATAAGGTAGTTTTGTAAAAATGATGTTAGAAGCTTATATAGTTTTCCCTCAAATGTTAACTAGGTATCTAACTAAATAAATTCTGACGTATAAATGAATTTGACGATTTAACCCGCCGTGAGTTGCATCACGGTCTAAAAGACCGTGAATTTATATTATTATACTAATAAGTCGTTGTGAGTAATTTACTTTATTTCGTGCATTTCGTTACCTTTAATGTACACGTTAACCTATTTTTTAAAACTATTTAGAACAGTCAATTATTATTTGTCGAAATCATTGCTTTTTTTAAAGTCCGTAACCGGTCAAAAAGACCGTGTGCTTAGTCGTAAGTTTAGTCACTTAGTTTCAATTTTATTACGTATTATTTTCATCGGTATATAATTTTAAATGGAAAAACCAACAAAAACAATATATCCAGTCACTTACCTCTTATTTCTTCGAAGATTGCAATATTTTCAGAATAATATTAAAACTGTATTGTATTCAAACATAATTTATTCTTTCAATCAAATTATTTTCACTTTAATTTTAAGTATAATTAATAGTACTAGTAATACCAATTTTTATTGTAAAATATAATAAATAAATAAAGTATATTTTTTTTAAATCATTAATAAATGCATTTATGCGTAAAATGTTAAAAAAATATATGAGATATAAGGAAACGGTCAAAAACACCATGTGCGACCACACGTGTTACAAACAATGATGCGATTCACGGCGGGTTAATATACCTCGAGAAAATTAATGAAAATTAATGGAGAAACAATTTATGATAGTGATTTTTCTGATTAAAATATATATATAGTATGTGTCACCTTTTTTGTTAGTCATGTTTTTGAATACCGAACAATAATAATTAGACTTTCGGTACATCGATAAAACATTGTAATCTAATATTTGTATCATCCAGATGACCTAACACATTTGTATGATAACTAATGATTTATAGTTTTGTAATCTGTTAAAAATGCTTAGTGAGAAACAAAATTGAAGTACACTTTATTTGTTTTAACAATAATAAATTATATGTATAACTATTAACTATAATAAACAATTATTTATATTATACAGTTAATATTTTTATTTGTAATTTTCGTGTTTCATATTAATTTAATACAAGTATAATTTTATTTGTTAACATATTAATAAATATATTATTGTATGTAGGAACAATTTGTTTGAATACATGTAAGTATTATTGTTACGAAACGATCTTTTATTTATGTCAATTTTTCGAAGAAAGTAGTTAGCCTGGATTTTGTTGGATACCTTCCGGTAAAATAGCAGATGAAAATTACTGGGAAAAAATATCAAGTGATAAAAAATATCATGTAAGAAAGAATATATTTTCCGTCAATTTAAATTTAAAAAATGTATTTTCTACATATTTTAAGTTGCAGTTATTTAAATTTTATATTATGTATTATATTATATTTAAAACAAAATATATGTATAGATATAAATAACAAAACTACTGAATATATTTAACTTGATTTATTACTTCAATTAAATATCAAATCGATATTACGGAATAACGGTTAATTATACTAATGAGTAATTTCTAAATATTATTATTTGTTTTTATTCTCACCAAAAATTCACGGAATCGTAATACTTATTTAAGAAACATAAATATACAATAAGTAGAATATATTTGATCTAGTATTAACAAACTGATAATACCATCATAGATATTATTTTTAAGTTATTTTTGTTTCGCTAATCGTAGTAAAAAAAAACGGATGTTTTAATGTATTGGATTTTACTGAAACGTTTAAAGGTCCATTATGGTATTATATTAGAGTCAGCTTAAAACCAATTATATTTGTTATTTCATTGAGTACAGTGCTTTAACAATATAACAAGTTATAAATTAGTGAGAAAATTTTGTTCTTCAATCAAGGACAAAAAAACAGCCAAATCATTTGTTTTTTTATTTTTCAATAAAATTTCATTAATTTTATACATTATGTCTCAATTTAAGAAACAATATCTTATTATAAATTATAGGTCTATACCTAAAAAAAATATTTCATACTATGATTTATTTTTTTCTAAGATACGGCAAATTTTTGTTCACTTAATTGTACCAGCTCGAAAAAAAAACATGATTATATTTAATTTTTTAATCATCAGTGATTGAATTGGATAAGTTTTCGTCAATTTACCGGTATGTCAAATAAATTGACAGAAACTTGAATATTGCGCCAAATTAACTAAATCTTGTGCCTAGTAATATGAAAAAAAATATTAAGATAATATTCCTTTGAAAAATGTTTGTAATATCTACATCAATTATATATCTCTATGTATAACGATAGTTTACTGATAAACTTATCATATATTCGTTGTAAATCATGAATTATTATCATATCAGCTTGGTTATTAATTATTATATTATTTATGTCAATACATTTAACATAAGAAGTTAAGACTTTGAGTTAAATAATACATAATGAATTTAAAATTATATCAAGTTAAGTTTTTAAATTTTAAGTACCTACCAACAAAAAATGGTTTTACTGACAATTTAAAGTAACTTGGTATAAAAATATATTCATAAACTCTAATTTACTATAAGCATATAATTTATTTATATATGTATTATTTATATCCGATATCTTAATTATCTTATTTTGTGCATTATTATTATTCAAATTTCGAAAATATCCAATAGGTTCGTGTTTTAATTTATGTTCATAATAATATTTAAATTTTATGAAAATACGAATCAAACAATAATATTGTTAATTAAAAAAAAAAAAAAACTGAAACTTTTTATAATGTCATAACTTATAAATAAAGACATAGGATATAGGTCATTACAATAATAGTTTTATTGGCCACAACATATGTTTATCTCTCACTATATTATGTAAAAATGTATAGATCAGTTGTACGCGCACGCAAACTATTACATGACTCTGTGTAAGAATCCATGTGGAAAAATTATTTATTATGCGTAACGAGAAGGTCTGAACCGAGTTTTTAAGCACGGGCACTTCACACATTGGTGGTTTATCGGACGACCTCTTGATGTACCTAAGCCCTCAAAGATCAACAATTTGAAAATTATGCTTTACAAATTTCAAATGAGTATTATAACTTTTATTTTATATGTACTTTCAAGTTAATAAATTTTTAATTTATTTTCTACGTATGGTAAGTATACACAATTTCGCAGTCGTCGCGTCATATTTATTACTATTAATCATTACTTTTGGCCACGGGTAACTCAATAATAATTTCTTTACTCTAATATTACCTCTAACCATATTAGTAACTACTGTCGTGCTCTCATTAATTATACGATTAGTTACAGAATGTATGGGTAACTGATATATAAAAAATAGTTATATTATAATACACTAATATCCTCAAAAGAAAACTTTTTATGTCAAGAAATTCTGATAAAAATATTATATAGTCAATAATTTGACACGTATATACATGTCTGACGTTTGTGTATATAAAAGCACAATAAGGGCATATAACAAATAGACAAATAGATAGATACTATAACCTCAACGCTATGTTAAAAACTATCATTACAAAAAAATATATATACGTATATTATCATAATATTATATACGATAATAAAACAGTAATATTGTATACCATGAAAATGAAACGTGAACAATATTTTAAACGATAAATGACTCGAATTTACAATTACTTTTGTCAGACAAACGCGTACAGTAACTGATAAATGAAAAAAATCAATATTCAAGATTCATATCGTTTTAAAATGTACAAGATATATTAAAATTCCATGTTACATGTATCAAATAAAAGTGTTTGGAACACTATGCAGATAAGACTACATAAATGTTATTTTTTTTTCACCCTGAAAATGGCGCTCAGCCTCATGTTATAGGTACGTTGTGACACTGTAAAAAGCCAACACACATTTTACACGCAGTACCAGACGAAAATCGCATAAGCTACGCTTTGATGGTTTCTTTACTATTACGCAACATAATAATATTATAAAAAATGAACATAGACCAGTTAAAACTTTTTTTTTTTACTGCTTAACTTAGCTAATTATCTAATTAAATAGTTTTATCGAATATTAGGTATTGTTATAAACTATACTAGAATTTTCCATTTATATTCAAAAGTAATACCATTGGCTGTTTGAAAAACAAAATCATATAAGAGGCTATCAGCGGACTATTATTGTTTTCTACCTCTCCCACGTGAATTAGCAAATGCGTGTTCAGCAGAACAAACTTTAGTCGTTAGCTTTAGACTTAGAGTGAATTAACCTATTATCAAAATCTTAAAGTTAATACGTTGTGTATTTATGTTAATAAGTTTCTATGTTAAAGTTTTTACAATATTTAAAATTTAATTAGGTATTACATAGTTTGTTTTTGAAATAATATTTATATAGCTACGTCTATCATCCAACGTGACATCTTGGGTGCTATATTATAATGATTCGCAAAAACCAGACCCAGTAATTTTCAAGTATTTATTCCTTATTTTATGTACTTAATCATGTGTTTTAGATATTCATTTTCAGTGGTCATAATATTCACAAATTACTTAATTTTAATTGTGTATGGAAAATATATATTATCTTACAATCTTACATGGTATTTTCAAATTGTTATATCAACACGGGGACAGGGTCAACTAAAATTTTTCATAAAGCTTCAATAATGAAAAATATGAAAATATATTGTAGTTTTTAATTTATCAGAATTATATATTTAATTTTTAATTATCAGATTCGTAAAATTTATGAAAAAATACAATGTAATTTATACGTACAGCTTATATATATAAATTATCTTTAACCTCAGACATTTAAGATTGTATGTAATCACAACAATTGCAACAATAAAATCTATAACAGCACTTCAATATTATTTACCTAATACACTACCTATTAGAAGATGCAAAAACTCAACTAAACCATTATTTTTTCCTGTTTCTTATTTTAATCCTAAACTTCAGAGATTAAAGTGTTTAGAAAACGTCATAATTTCACGAATACAATAATTGTCAAAAAATTCCGATAACACGTAGGTATATAATATAAGCGAATACCTGCCAACTTTTTATTTCTTTTGTATACTGTTATTATTATTATTTGTATTGATATTGTTTTTATTTTTTTATCTATACATGTTAAAAGCTTATATAAGTTTATATTAAATGAAAAACAAACAATTCTATAGTAGAAAAATAAACAATATATGCCTGCCGGTAAAAAAATTACATACCCAACCCTATTCACGTCACAACAACGGCAGCGTTAAATTATCTTGGAACCCGTATTAAAACCACGTATATAATATTATTACATTATTATACTGTTGTCTGTTTCCCTTTATAGTCGTCATGGCCACACTCTCCACACATTATACACACGAGCATTTTTGTGACGAATCGTTGAAAATATATAATAATAATATAAGTAATTTTTGTTTCTTACGATACCCATATTCAATAGATAGTAATAATCAAGATCAAACTGTTATGTAGATATGTAGTCGGATGCTGTGCACCAAATTCGTCGTACGACTAGGATAATAATTGTATTATCGCGCATATACACATGTATATATTATAAATAAAGTATGCACACACTTTTGTCTGTTTCTTCATATAGGTATTTATGATTCACCTTTAAAGTGCTGTTAAAAATGTGTACGACAAAGCCCAAAGCTACTACAATAATATAATAACTACAGTTGTAGGTAAAACGATAATATTTGACGTTGTGTCGTAGAATACCTAATATAATATATGGTAGCAAGGGGTGTCATCCTTAAATAGATGCAACAGTCGTTATAGGTACCTACGAAGATGGAAAATGTACAACGCGGCAACGCATGATAACTTCCAACGCTCATGCATTTATTTTTATTGTTAAAAGGTATAGAATTTTTCGTACTAAAGCAAAGCATATATATTATATAAATGGAAAAGTGTATCATATAACACTGCACGCGTCGTACGCATAACAAACCATACCTACAACACCTGTGTGTACGTGTGTGGAAGGTAGGCTAATTTTTACACGCGTCCTTGTTATTATTATGGATAATTTAAGACACAATTCGAAGTCATAATAGTTGTATAATAACTCTCGTGCGTGTGTGAACGAGTGAGAATACTTTTATCGATGACGTTCGCTGCGAGGTGCGAGCGGGAATTGTGACGATTATTTTGGGCGGGAAGAGTTATTTGCCGTAACACTAGTAAAAGGAGCGAGAAAAGTTTGAGGCAATAGACTTGTTTTTATTTAGACAAGGGTACGAAAAAATAAATAAATAAATAAAACGGCGAAAATTAGGTCATCTGAAAAAGTCGTTTTGACCACGCGCCACCGCCACGTCCGTTATTTGTACAAAACTGTCGAGTAAAAGTTACCCGACTAATGGACCCCCCGAGAAACCGTTAAAGCCGGCCGCGTACACGGCCGAGACCATATTATAATTAAGACGTTAAAATGCGCGCCAAAACTTTATCCTTTCCACTTTTTTTTTTTATATTATTGTTATTTTTCTTCAGCCCACAAGAGTTTGCGGAATATTATGCTTCGCCGTCTTATATTATATTTTATTCGACGATTATTCGTTGTGTGTTGCTTGTCGATGACCGTTTTTCGAACGCTCACCGCGACGGTGTTGCTGCAGTGTATCCGAAATAATAATATGATTACCCGTGTTGATTTGTTACGACTGCTACACGGTGACTACGTCATGTCAACAAGACGACACGAAGACTCCACCGCCGTCTCTTTTCCTTTTTTCTGCAAAAGATAATTGTAATCAAATACGCGTAGGTATGTACGATGTACCTATGTGTATTTGACTTGATTTAATAAATATTTATTCGTCGTTAGTCATAATGTATACTATACATAACATAGCACATTATATAACATTTTTATTATAGAAACGTATAATATGAGTACACTATTTTCGCGACGACATTATTGTTTTGTTTGCCTCGCACATTATCTTTTTTCGCGCGTGTGTGTTATATATTATACTTATGGCAGATCGTAAAAGCATTACGACAGTTCGTCATTCGATGATTTTTTTTCCGAGTTTGTAACCGTATAATATCATTATAATAATATAGTTTTAGATGTTACATAAAATAACCAACCGTTGCACATGAAAACATCACCAAAAAAATACCAAGACAATTGTATTATTAAACATAATATTATGTGTATTTTTTGTGGGTACATATTATTATTTTTTTAGTATAACATGCGTTGTAACATTATAATATAAAACATTTATGTTTACATTCGTTTATAACTCGTAAAATTTGTTTGCTAGACTAAAATATTTGCCTGGATAGTTGCGAATGTAACACGTATATATTTAATTAATAATTAAATTGTAATTCTAGTTCGTAGATACGAAGTGATATTGATTTTCTAAAGGACCTTCTAGATCTGACCCATAATATTGAAGACTCCCGAATCGCGTATGATATAAATAAATAATATATGTTGTGCAGTATTATAGCGGCTTGCAGCTGCAAGTCATGGAAACACCTAACTATATAACGTGTAACATTCGTAAAATAAACCAGTCGTATCAGGACGGCAATATATCATTTTAAATAGCTACATATAATATTATACGATATGTACATTAATTAATATATAGGTACAACGAACATACTTATTTTCTATTAGATTTTAAATTTTTTGGATGGGTTATTGAATAAAAGAGTAATTTTCTTCTTCCGTAATAGGCGGCTCTAATAATTTCTTTTGAGACGACAAGAGTTTCTTTAGAATAGTTTTTACAGCAGATAGGGGTATATACAATTTTAGAAGTAAGGAAGTAAGGAGTGATAGCTATGATGCGAGGAATAATTCGCCCATATCTTATTATTTTACATTTAAAATCCAAAACCTGCGCGTTCACGCCTACTATTATAGAATTCACCACTCGATTGTGTAATGAAATTTTATAATTACTATTATTTATATGTTTTATACGTTTTTCTATTATTCGAAGTTATGTGTACCATTCAAATTTATAAAAATTATGTTCACGTTCCACAGTATAGTATTATGATTTTTTAGAAAACAAATACCTTACCTTGCCGACTGCCGTTCACAACTATTATTATGTTTCTACATTTTAAATTGGTTAGGTACTTATCATTACATAAACCTATGTCAACTAAATTATGAACCACCAAGAGCAACACATATTTTAATAGTAAAAATGTATGTTTAGGTCGAATCTGTGTGCAAACCAGAATCACCCCGTTATAGACCTAACTCCGTTATATATATTACAAAAGAATAAATTGTGTATACATCACGATGAATCTTAACGTTTACTGAATTCTGTGTTTGTTTATTTATTTTTATTTTTACGATCGAGGGGACGATCGTGTTAGTCTGATCACCGCGGAAATAATGTGCATAACGTAAAATTATAATTTTTTACGCACTAAAATATATAATATACAGTACGTACCATCTAAGTATAAATAGACTTCGGTATGGAAAACGGAAAACTCATTTACGGACAGAATCATGAAACTAGAAACACGTGTGGCTGCTGTGTCTCAATCTTAGCGTAACGAAGATTTTAAATCGGTCTCGTAGGAAGCACTATTCGATACCCCAATTATCCCAACACAGCGATAAGAATAATAATTAATAATTATATAACAATGTTGAATGTGTTATAATGATCGTTAGACCACGTATTTTCATTTCGGACACTAGCATGGCGTCTGGGAAATAAACCCATCCACCGGACACATGCGTGTATACCAAGGTTGTGGTATTGCCGCACGTATACGTATTATACAGTGCCGCCCACTATCTATACACTATACCCATCCCGAATCCACCGTTAACACGAGAGCATGGTCCGTGTTAATAAACGTGTGGTCCGCATATAGCTTTACCCGACTGTTACTATAAGCGATTTTATAGTAACGCACACCTATTTTAGATGGGTACTTTGGTGCTATATACACGCACGCATGGTCTCTATTAGCTAATTAAAGTTGCTTCACGCCGAATCTTGAACCGTCCGAAATCTCGATTTTACCCAACTTTTTATTGAGTTTTTCGAAACCACAATTTTATAAGTTCCTGTTGTAACCGTACTATGTATATTTTTATTGTTTCAGACTCCCGACGACCGTGGTTCCCAGAACCGGTACCAAACGTGACTGTTATCGTGGGCAAAGACGCCCTGCTCACCTGCGTGGTTCAAGATTTACACAATTTCAAGGTAAAGTACGATTGTGGTTGATACATAAATATACATATATAATATATATATAATATATATTCTATGACAGCGGCTCTTAAAGTGTAATCCGCGGCTTATTGGTGGTCCGCACGGGTTCTATCGGTAGTTTCAACCAAGACACATAGGTAGGTAACGAGAGATATTTAATATATATATTCAAAAGAATAAAGATTGTTAGGGAAAGAGTGAAATCTAAAAGCCTTTGATTGTTTTTATTATTTCATTTGTATAGTTTATTTAGGGGCCATATTTCCAATTGCTTATTGGTATTTTTTTATATTGTTTAAGCCTTAATAAGGAGTAGCTTGTAGTAATACAACCTACATTTTTCTAATGATAATCAAAATTTTCTTGTACATTTTGTTATCAGATAATTGTTTGGAAAATTTTAATATTTCAAAATCGGAGTTAAAAATAGTGATTTTGAGTTACCAAAATATATATTACACTTCTCAGGACAAAAATAATAATTCTTAAAAATGGTTTTATATAATAATTCAATACCAAATCTCCTTACACTCGATACAACGTCAGCTGATAATGGACATGATATTATTAGCTTATTTGCTAAATTGTTCTTTAAAAATTACCCTCAGCCAGACAAACTAACCACTTTTGTTCCCTGCTTTAATAACTCTTTATGTAGTAATCATTCATTTTCTTTTTCGTCTATATCGCTTACGGAGGCCGATGTTTTAAACGAGCTTACTGCTTTCCCTATCAGATTTAACGTCGGTCCCGATAACATCCCAGCCTTTTTCCTTTACAATTGTAGATTTATAATTACACCAACTTTAACTTATATTTTTAACTTATCGCTCCAAAACGGTATATTCCCTGACCTATGGAAAAACTTAATATTTTAAACTTAAAAGGTTAGTACTAGCTAACTCTTTAATTGGCACCTATAATAAATCTATGTATTTTTAAGTATACTTAAAAGTAAAAATATAAATAAATTTATTATTGAAATAAAAATGGAAGTGAGCCAATTATTAGTGAATCACCTTGTGAAAAGGTGTAGTAAATTATTAATAATTATATTGTATTATCGTATAATCGGATTTTGTTACCTTTTGATTGTCTCAGTTATCATTTTTTTTTATTCGACATTTTATTTAAGTAAGATTATAATCATTGAAAAGAGTTATTCATGCCCCTTAATTCATTATCTTACAGTTATTGTATAAATTCATGACAACATGACACAAAACTACAAAAGTCTCCCGAATTATTATCGAATTTTTTGTAATCGTACACTTATTTTTGAATGTCTTAAAATAAAATAACTAATGAGTAAAGAACACTGCTTTCTTGTGAGATTTAATTTTCGTAATAAATAATAATTATGAGATAACTTTGAGTTTTAAGTGAAGGTCATACATTATTTATATAGCTTACCCATCTAAATATCTTTGAGGTAAAATATGGTATAGTGATAATGATAAAATTAAAGTAATATATAACTTCATAAATGCAAAAAACATAATAATTTCATTTTTACCCAAAATTTATCGATTATCACGGGTATAATTATTTTTTGTTTTACTATCAAAAAATAAAGTATTTTTGTAATATTATAGTGATAATACATTTTTATAAAATAAACAAACTACTTTTTAAGGACTATACACTTAATATATATTGGCACACTAATGTACATTATACAATATAATAAAAATAAAAAATGTAATCAGGTATCCATTATCTTTCGACTTTGTTATTATAAAATATAACAAAAACATAAAATAAAACACTTAATATGCATTAGTACGCTTAAAAATTAATAAAATTAAAAATACGCATTTGAAATAACGACATTGATAGTCTTAAAAGTTTAATTATATTTACGAGTATCATCTTGAAAGTATACATTTTATTTACAAATTATATATTATATTATGTATTTCCTGATTTGGAAATTATTTTGGATTTGTATATATTTAAAAAAAAAAATTCGAAGTTTATTAAAAAACTATGTTTTTTGAAACATAGATATGTAAGATTTATTTAATTATTTATTTGCTGATGAGCACTATGACTCACTAATTTCACCAAATATTTTGTCTGAATACTTATATGACTTTTATGAAACCAAACCAAGTAGTAAGTACTTATTTATAAGAATAATATTACAATGTTAAAAAGATGAAACTCATTAATAATTGATAAAAATAATTTATTTGCACATCTCAAGAAATGTTATACAGCTGTTAGTTTTTTTTTTTTTTTTTAATAAATGCAGTAATTTATATTAGAAAATAATATACAAATGTATTATTCTAAAAAGTTATATTGAGACATAATTTTTTATTATAATATTAATTATTGCATTCAAAGGTATATTTTTTAATTGAATAATATTTATAATCAAATTAATTAATATAATTTAGTATTAGCACTTTGCATGATTGAATTTACTAATTTGAAATATATAATGAACAGTAACCAAGAATTTCAGCATTTGAATCCTGACGTTTTTTTTTTTTTACTCAAATCGATTTTAGTTGCAGTGTAATACCTAATTGCAAAATGCAGTTTTTATTTAAAATGAAATCCCTATGAAACAAAGCCTACAGCTAAAACATCACTAACGAGGTATTACTTTATTTTAATATTTGATCAAATTAACAATACTATCCGATCTCATAAATATTCTTCTTTTTTTCATTGCAATTCGTTCAAAATTCATGGATTTTTTCCTTTGTTATTCATTTTTTCTGTGTTTATTTTTGCTATTGGTTTAGATTTAGAACGTTCCACAAATAACTCTAACACAATTAAATACTTAAATAAATTGTTCTTTGTGGGAGATATAAGTCTTCATTTTCAGACTTAAATATTTAATTACTTCTCTTATAAAATAAAAAAAAATTTCAATATTTTACATAATATTATTCTTTAAAAAATAATTTATTATTATTCACCGCTTTATGAGTATTATTATACTCATGAAAACAATTATTTGTTAGTTACTCATAATGCATTTTATGTTTTTATGTGCTATTACTTAAGTTTCAATTCTATATAAAAAATAACTCGATTATAAATAAATAAAATAATAATATAGGTACTTAATACTTATATGTAAATAATGCAAAATGTAATAAATAACTGTATAAGAACGTATTTATTTAGAAATGAATTATTATTAATTATTATACACATAATAATAATAGTTTACTTACTAAATAGCTATTACATTTGTAAAATTATTTTAAAAAAAAATGTTTTAGTCATTAAACAATAATTATAAAAGTAATTGTTAACGTTTAATTTATATTCTATTGTTTATCTAACGTTTTAACATAATTCATGTATTAAAAATGCTTTCATTGAAATATACACAGAATTATGATTATTGTTTATTTGCATTTTTATGGTGTATAAATATTTTTTTAGTTTTCTTATAGCCTTTTATTCCATTTTTTTTATGACTTCCAAGTACTTCAATTTATTTGATTGAAATTAATCGTATATTTACAAGAAAGAAAATTATTATTACGTTATTTATGTGCAATTATTCATAGAATTTTATAGTAAAAAAAAATGTCTTATTAACCACAACCCTTTCTATAATATTTTTTGATTAAATATTATAACAGATATGTATTTTTGAACAGAATTAACATGAACTACTTAATTTAGCTTAATTTCAAAGAAATTCAATGAACATATTTCGAAAATTTGAATAAAAAATACCTACCAAGTTTGTAATTGTAATAAAATTTACTGTTAGTTAATGTATCAAATGACACTGCATACTCCGATTGTTGATTTAAATGTTTTTATCTTACACATCATCAATGACGATGATTCATCATCAAACATAAAATATATATACATATTATAAATTATAATATAGTTAAAGTTTATATTTTTTACTTCCATATAACTTATAATTATTTTTAAATAAAAAGGTTTTATGTTTAGTTTTTTTATAACTATTATCAGCTAGTCCAAAACTTTATTTTCATCATTTGAATGCATAACTTACCACATAATTTTTGTAATTCATTTATTTTAAATATTACTTCGATGCTTTATATTTTCGGCAGGCGATTTAAGAACACACGTTTAAGTATATTTAATGACAAGACCAGTCTTGTAATAAACGAGTGGAAATTCAAAGAAACTTTTTTCTCTTCAACTAAAAATTAAATTTCAAAGGGTTTTAATACTAAACACAGTAGTTTTAATATTAGGTTAAGTTTTTTCATGTAAACTTGCGTTAAAAACCATTATGATTTTAAAAATATATATAATGTTAAGTAGGTACATTTCTCTTATAGTTGTAATACATTTAGTTTTTACAAATTCATTGTAAAATACAAGTACAAAGGTCTCAATTATACATTATTTTATATTTTTATACATTGTTTAACACATTATTTAATAATATAATTTTACTTAATTATTTTATTGTGATGTTTAAATTCATATTACAATTGTATCTCGCCAATTAAATTAATAACAGAAGACATCTTATAATACAACATATTAAAATTAAATGAATCAAATAACATATAATGTAAATTTTAGTAGGTAAGTATAGATTCAGCCAGCGCAGGTACCTTTCGAAAAAATAGTTTTCAAAAGAAAAGGGAAGCTAGTTATGAAAGTTAATTTGTAAGCAACAGAAGTATAATGGATTTTATGGCGTTAAAACTTAAAAGTAGACGTGAGAAAATCTATAACAGCGTTGACTTTGGAGTTTCCGAGAAATTTGTAAATATATAACCCATTACATTTTCTGAAATGAGGCCTCTTCACACCTCGTGGTCTATATGGGCTACTAAAAACGATTTTCAATAGATAGGCCAAATCCGTGGACATCTGTAGTTGACCAACGCTGAGTGCGTCATTGTCACGGGCTATATGTAGACCGTCAGACAATGTTTGTCACTATACACAATACACATTATACATTTATACATATGGGTCGGACCAGTTAAGGTCATCAGTATTTATTTATTTTTATATTTTAAATATATAATTATTTTGAAAATTTTTTAATTATTAGTAAGTTATTTTATTAATTTAATATTATTACATTAACTATTTATTTTAACAATTATTATTGGAATGAAGTTATGAATTACATCTGCTGCTTTTCATTTCGATTTTTTATTTAATCACTGTTTAGTACAATTTCATCTATCATAACATTTTCGATATATTTCTTCGCTGACTCTCTTAGTAAAATCGTTAAATCAAGCAGTACCTTACATTTTTATACATTGCCCATGTTACATATATGTAGACCAGGTTTCAAATTTCAATGATGGTCAGTTATAATCACTTTAAATGAAACACGGTTTTGACCAACCTAACTATTGAAAAATTCTCTTAAAGCCAGCCTTATCACTAATTCAACATCGGTGAAAGTATATGTATGTGGATTAAATTTTGGGACTGACTGATTTAATGAAAGCTGATGCGATAGAACACATAATAATATGTGATGTTTGTAGATTTAAGTTCAAAGGTGATGAATACGATTAAATAGACAGAGCGAAGACAATATTCATATTATTACTATAAAGTATAAACACTTAGTATCAAAAGTTATTTAGCGTATGAAGCATTATATAATATACAAAAGGAATGAAAAATAATATTCATGTTCAGTAGATATTTTTAATTTATAACAATTACATTTTAAAATTGGCCTTTTTACAACGAGAATAAAATTATGCGAAACACACGTATAACAATAAATTACAAAATTCACTAAATTTGTTATGATAATAATTAATAAAATATTTGTTTACGATGTTCCAGATTTTTATTATTTTTTCTGCACACTACAGACCATTGGTTATTCAAACTTATGGATTTATTCCTTGATTTATTTACCTTAATAGTAATTTTTTAGGTACATTTTTAATATTTTTTTTATACATTATAAATTATTATTAAAATTATTACACCTCACTTTATTCAAGTATAAAGAATATTTTTCTTCTTATTAGTTTATTTTCTTTCTTTAAACTAGCACATTTTTCACTAAGTACTTAATAGTATAAATTATTATAATTTAATAAAAAAAAAAAAAACCATTTATTTCAGATTTTTAAACATAGTCTAAAATTGTGTGATATGAATATATGATTTATAATAAATGATCTACTCAAAAACAACTTAAATGAGTAGTTTAATTTGAATACACCATAATTTTGGATTAATGACTTGACCCACATATTATTATCGTTACTCATTAGAACGTTCAAACTTCAAATTACGAGAATATACACAATATAGTGCGTTACATAAATGTAGGCATAAATCTCACATCACATTTATTATTTATGTGTTTTTCTTTATATTATAATAGTACAATAGCCGTGATAGTTCAGTCATATATTCAGTATCATATTATACTCGCATATCGTTTTAAAGAAAACACCACGGACGAAAACGTGTTTACATTCTTGTGGGTAACTGAAGGTTGGAAATTAACTGTCAACAAAGTTTCATGTTGTCCCAAATGGTAGTGTAACACGACAGAAATGTTATATTTGTATTTGCGCAGTTTAGCTTATATAGAACGCTCTGTGTGCATTTAAACTAACTTAAAAATTGTGGGGTAATGGAGTTTTCATCATACGGCCACTTTAAATTAGCAAATCCCTAATGGCGCTTAAACAGTATGCATATAGTAGCTGGTATAATACCATACATATATACATTTTCAAATTTACCTCAGAACACTAAATAACGTTTTAACACACATAATATGTTTTTTTTTTTAAAATGTACTATAAAAATGATTGTTGTATTTCTATAATTGTACCTATAGACGGATCGAAAAGTAAGACAATTACACAATATTATTACGGAATATATGGTGATATCTCGAATTTACGAAATACACAATACACATGTCTGTCATTTAGTTCGTTTTACGCTTTCGTCATACTTACTAGTTACTAGCTTTTTAAACAGTGTCTTACTTTTTCTGTATCTAGTTATTTTTTCTAAAACTGAACTATTCCTGACAACATTAATATTAATAAAGTTATATTAATGCATATACATTAATCATAACTATAATAGTAAGTGAAATGAATAAACGCTAATAAATATATATTATAATATGGTAAATTTGTCTATCCATTACCTCTTAAGAGAACGAATGTGTCGTCTCCTTTTAATTAACAAACGAAATCATACATTTTATGTTCAAAATAATCAGTTTTTAATAAAAGAATAAATTTATCTCTTATCAAAATTTAAAAGTATGATTATTAAATAATAGGGGTCACCAAGTTTTATGCTTTAAATTATAAGCAAGTAATGCACATTTTAAAATTTAAAAATAAATATGATATCATACATTTAAAAATAACGAGAATAAAATTATCTGAAACGTAAATTTTGCTATATTTTGTTTCATAAGACAGAAATAACACATACGGGTACACCGTCTTCTATTAAAATAATAAATTTAATATACAATCTGTGTAATAATATATTTAAAACAATAATATACAAAGACTGAGTTTATTATACCTTTATTATTTTTCACCTCTCCTCCAACAAATGGGACTAGTGACTTCGCTGCTTCCATCACAGTGAGTATATAGAGTAGACAGGCTAATTAATATCGCAGTACTTGCTAATAAGCTCTGCCCCTCCTAACCATTCTTAAAATCACGTTTTAATTGCGTGTCTACCATAAAAAAACTTATTAACTCAAGTGGATGTCTATTTGTAATAGGTCTTTATAGTCGTGACTAATGCAGCAATTATGCAAAAAACTACAACTAAAATTATAATTATTACTTATTAGTCATTATAATTTTGTCATTAGTATGTTTATATATACCTAAGTTAATTTATTACGCTGATTATGGTTTATTTCAAACAAAGCGTTATCATTTAAAAATTGACAAATTTATGTTTACGGATATTTTAGTTTCAACTATATCGCTGCATAATAATATTTTTATTGTTATTGTTTATCTACGTGCTATAAACTAATGAATAGATGTTATAAAATCAGATTATGCCAGTTCAAAAACGTAAACAAACGTGATGCAAAATATCATATTATAAGTCATATTATACTAATTTTTTTAATTTATACCGAGAAATAATCTATTATTAAACTTATTTTAAATCTGTATTTTTATATTTGATTTTACGTTCATACACACATAATTTATCTATATTACATCTCATTCTGTAATAAAATAAATATTTTATTGGAATATAGTCATTATAACGATATTACAAAAAAAAATTTAGAGTTTCGGTCTGCTGAGAACATTATAATTTACTATAGTAATGATTCATAAGTATTAATTATAATATATAAATGTATAACCATAGTAAGTTATACACTGTTTCTGTCTCCAAAGTAGATCAATCCAAATTTGGAATATATCATTTTATGACTTTATTTACCTATTGTACAAATTTATTTATGATTACGACTATATTCAAATTCGGGATTTGGTTTGCTAGGTTTCTCAACCATAATATGTTTCATAATATGATAATACACTGGTTCCTAGTTAAATTCAAGTATTTATTGGCAATAAAATGTATTTTCCTTCTAATTATTTATAGTCGAATTAAACACTGGTTAAGCATACGTTTTGTATCGTCTGATTAATTAACATACACATTAAATTAAAAATCATTTGAAGATTGTGAAAATATTATTTAATATTCAATTGATATTATGATAAGAACGTAAATTATGCATTTGATCCGTAAAACCTAATCATTCATAGTATCCCCTAATTTCGTGTATACGGACGAAACTAGAGTAAACCAAAATTAACACGAACCCTAACAGTGTACCAATACATCTTTAATAACCTGAATCCCACCTACGAAGTATACAATTTTAATCTCGGGGACCCAAATATTTAGTTGTATATAATTTGTCGTACAGCATATAGTAGCTATACAGCAAGACTGTAAGATTGTAAAACTGTTTTACTTATTATATTTGCATATACAACGTATGACTATATGAACGTTTGACTGAGATCATTTTTTTTAAAATCTTTATCCACATACTATTATGATATTATAATAATGTTATATGTCCCACTTTATAAAGCACAATATAATTGGTATGCGTGTCGCGCGACCAATATTCTGATCGATATATTTTCTCATTCGCTATAAACGTGCACCTACCATAATAATAATAATAATAATAATAATATGATATTATTTATTTTAAGCCACTGTATGGTAGCAAATTATACATTTTTATCGTTACCCGGTGTAGAGACATAGAGTGATGGTGATGAGCGGGGAAAAGGAAGCGTGTATTATCTGCATCTAGCCATCACGTAGTTGTACCGACCGGACGGATCGACGGAAAACTCATGACAAACATCGGTTGCGATCGATCTCGGCATTATTTTTCGATATTCACAATATATTTTTTATAGATACTATTTTTTTTTTATCCCGCCGATCGTGCAGACGAGATGAGCTGACGAACAAGACGTGACCCGACAGCCGGATGACTGCAGTCGGGCATATTATAAAGCTGGTCATTAACTGCACTTATATAATATGTATGTGGATTTACCACACGCATGAGTTAGATCTTTAGTGTTTCTCCATTTTGATATTTTATGAGCGTAAGGTGCTACCTCAAAATATCGAATTATTCATCGGACTATCAGAGCAATTATTTTTAACTTCGAACTATATATTATGCTATCTTCTTACGTAGGAATTTATTTTTAAAGAATTATTATTATAAAATCTAAAAATGTAGGCAAATAGATATCGATTTGCTATACAGTATATGACGAATATATCACTGTAATCGATGTGTTAAATTTGAATTAGTTGATAGATATATAATTAAAAAAAAATTTCTAGGAATTTAAAACGTTGACCTCTTTGAAGTACAAACTAGATCCAATTTTCTATCAGAAACCACCCTCAAAGTTAAAATTGAATCAATTTTTAGATTACTTATCTATACAAAAAAAAAAAATAATAATAAATTCAATGCGTAAAGAACGTTAATAATTAAACATATGTCATATATGTACAAAAAGTGAATTTCTAAAAAATCTATTTTGAATTTTTTAGTTCTGAGTTCACGATTTACCAACGGATTTGGTTTTTATTGTGACCTTCTCTTCAGTATTCATACCGGCTATTATGATAATAATCGTCAATATTCAAACGATCATCTTTTTTTTTTACTTTGTCCATAATAATTATTTTATATTTACTGATCATACAGGCGTATCGCGTATAATAATATCGTTAATTAAAAACATAATCAGCATATTCGAACCATTTATTTTACGACTGAATACCTACGAAGAATCCAGATTATTTTTCAACATTTTTATAATAATACTATAAATTAGTATTTAATTAAAAAATTATAGCTTATGGGTAATTTTTCCCCGTGATTATAATTATACACAATATAATTAACAATTCACTATTACTTCGCGATATTTAATGTAATTATTATTATATGTTAAGCTTAATCGTTCGTAGGGATTTTTCTTGCAATAAAGATTTTAATTCAAAACTGTATTTAAATTTACAATAGATTATTAATCCAATTATTCTTATTCGCACTTTTTCCACAATAACGATTTAAATTATTAATAAGTACGTATTTGAATCCTCTTCATAAATTCTTTATTTTAATGTATGTTTGAAATATTTTTTAATTTTTAATTTTTAACAATTTGACTTCGGAAATTAGTTTTAATATAATATAATGTGTATATCAATATATGAAATTACATGATTTAAAATCTTGATCTAACACAATATACAAGTTAAAAAATACAGGTTTTCAATATTAATCTTGGTTATAAAATCTCAAATCTCTTTGATTTTGTCTTTACTAAAAGTTACTTCCATATTGTTTGGTGGTAATTTTATAGTTTTTATTATATTAATCAAATAAAAATTTACTTTAAATTACACAACTTTTTTTTTTTTTTAAGTGAGAATTGCAAATTTTTAGATTTTCCTTATATTTTTCTATTAAGTTTAATTTCCTAAAGCCAATTTTAGAATTTTTAACAAAAAAAAAAGGTCACTCAAATAGTGAATAAATAAAATAAATAGATATCTCATTATCTGCGTGAGTGAAAGAATATTATCACACATAATATTAAATGTCCGTACTGGTGTGTTTTTAGGTATAGAAAATACAGAGTGAAAACTCGATTTTAAATGCAGTGGTTGAATACGACGATGAATGAAAAGACGGTAACGCGCTCCCCAGAGATACATAGGCTATATTATATCGTAAATATATATATATATTGTCTGTTAGTCGAAACGAAGACAACGACGACGGTATAATATAAAATGAAGAAAAAGAAAAAAATATCGTGTACACATAAAACAATGAAAATTAGCTATTCGGAAAACGTAGCGGGCGACAGACGATATAGCGTGTAAAAAATATATATAAATAGATTATTGTATTACATATTTTTTTTTGTGTGTGTATTTTGTTTTACTCTTGCTGGCCAAACTCGATTATAAAATCGAATCGGCTTGTTACATCGAAGCATGCGTAAATAATACACAAACATTTATATTACTGTTACACCTTCAGTGTCATAAACCTAATATATTATATTATAATATTTATAATATATATATTGTATATTAAACAAAGACACCTCTCCTATCAATTCTACATCAGTTTTAGTAACATCCTTACAATTAAACTTATATTAACTTAATACCATACCAACGTTAATGAGAAATGAAAACCAATAGTGTACAGAGTGATTCATTTATCATTATACACTCATTATTTCGTCAAGTTTAAAAATCAAAGTTTATAGTGATTTCACTATTAAATAAATAGGTAGAAAAAATAAAAATTTCATACAGTATGAGAAAATTATGATACAAAATATTTTGAAAAAAAAAATGGAAAAAATGCAATAGGTACTTGCCGATATAATGGATTTATAATGATAAAAGAATCACCCTGTATACGGCTTCTGTTGGAAATCATCAACTGCAGTGCCACGTCAAAAACTGTTTGTATAAAGATGTATAATTTATTAATTATATTCTCTTCATTTCATTTATGCAATTGTGCTTAAGTTTTACATCTAATCTATGTTCTTAATACTTATGTAAAACGTATTTTAAATAATACATACATTTTTAAATAATTTAAAGCTACTCGATAAGAACATTTGCCAAAAATTATATTTAATAAAAAAAAGCGGGTAAGTGAGTATCGCTCTGCTGTACATTAGGGGGTGGGGTGAACCTCGTACTAGGGTAGGTTAAATTTGAATGCAATGATAGGATATATTATATTTAAATATTGTCATACATTCTATTTTGAAACTAATTCAAACATTTAGGTAAAAGTTTCAAGATCTTTTGTTTAGTAATTTTTTAAAAATAACAAAAATCGAAAATGATTTATTAGTAAAACATTATTTTACACGTGTATTTTTGATTTCAAATTCAAATTAAAACTTTAAACACTCGTAAAATTTTTCAAATTGAATAACCCTCAAACTTTTTTATAATTATTCTAAGCATAACTTATGGACAGCATAGTATTAAATTTTCAATTCTTAGCTTTTGATAGTAAAATATTTATAATTTTTTTACTACCAAATAGTGAAAAATATTCATGATTTTGATGAATTTTTGTAGGCAAATTGTGCCTATGTATTTTTATAATTTTTGAATGAGAGTTAGAACAAATTATGTGGACCCTTCAATTAAATTTTCAAGTAATTTGTCCCAGCTAAATTTTTTTTATCAACATTTATAAAAAAAAAAATAAAAAAAATAGATTATTTCAAATGCCTATAAATAGCTCAAAAAAAGTAAAAATATTTTGAAAATCAAATCACGTAAAAAAAATGGCAATCTAAATAATTGGTAAAATATTCAAGTATTTACGACTTATACTATTTGAAAAACAACAAATATAAAAAATCGTTTGAGGCTAAACCTTTATATTTAACGCGGTTTTGTAAAAATTTTAATTTCAAACACTCATAAAAATTTTTTGTGTGAATCCGGTAGAGTTTTTTTTTACAGATATTTGAAGAAAAATTTATGGAGAACCTTTTACCAAATTTTCAAAACTTAGTTATAAAAGAAAAACATTTTACGATTTTTCAACCACAAAATTACTTACAAATTTTCGCAATTTTGACATATTTCGTATAAATTCGAACTTTAAGCAATTATAAAAAAAAATTGCTAACCTAACCTAACTAACGATTTCGGATTTTTTTTTATCACTTTATGAACAACTTATAAGAAACCTTGTATTAAATTTTCAAGATTTTCTGGCCGGCCAAAAAAATTTTATCATTATTTTAAAAAAAAATACTAAAAAAAAATTTTAAATTTCAATTGTCTATAAATAGCTCAAAAAAGGTCAAAATTTTTTGAAAATTTAATAGTGTATAGAGAACACTAACATAAACATTTGGTGAAAATTTCAAGTATTTACAGTGATTATTTTTTGAATTACAACCATATAAAAAATCGATTCGGTCGAAAACTGGTTTTGCGTAAAAATTCACGTTTTTCTGTCATTTTTTTTTTTTTTTTGTTTTTCTCAATTTTTTTGAAAACTGTTGGTAAATGTTTACTTTTGACCTGTATAATGCGCCAAGGATATCCACTTTTCCATCGGAAACCATCCCCAAAGTTTGAAATTGATGCATTATTTCGACTAGTTATGCTGTACACAGACACAAAAAAAAACATATCCTTATAAAATTAATACATTCATCACTCCGTTCAGAATCTAAAATATTATATTAATATTAGGTAATAGAAATAGAACATTAGAACAATAAAATTCTCCTTTTTTCGATATATTCGGTCAATCACATTTTGTATACGATAAAAATAATTTAAAATTTTTAAAGACAAAAATAATATAATGTCTTAATAAACTATTGGAAACAATGCTTACGTTAGTCGATTTTCACCTCGTGAAGTAAATTCTTAAAAGGTGGACTACCGTTTTAAACTTAACAAATTGTGTATATCGTTTATCGGATGTTGAGTATTTAGTTATTTGGATTCATTCGATCAATCGTAAATCTTATTATAAGTATTATGAAATACTGAAAAATAAACTGAGTAATGTAGCTAAATTGCCTATATAGGACGCCGTGTTGCAATTATAACATATTTTTATCATAGAAGTGTATAAAAAAAATTACACACATCCTACGAGATCTCGCAAAAATATACCTAATTATAAATATATACGTAATATGGACATAGTTTTCAATGAAGTGCACTGAGTATAACCATATCGAATTTTGGATAATTTAATATGATGACATCTCATTTTAAAATACACTAATAAGGGATGGACTAGCTAAGAAAGTTAACTAAAATGATGCATCTCTTTTGGTCAGTGAAAAAAAAAAATTATGATCCGATCCATTATTTGAGTAAAAATGTACTTCTTAGCTGTATAGCTGATTCCACTTTTTATTTTCTTAAAATTAATGTTAACATTAATAAAATATAAAAATAGGTCACATTTGCTTAAATCAGTTAAATCAAAATTCCAACTTTTTCATACAATTCACCGCAACTATATACCTTTATCAGTAGTAATTTAAGCACAATTAATGAAATATATTTTAAGATATTAAAATAGAAACTAAGGAAAATATAATTAATTCCTGTAAAAACTACCATTCATCTATGAAAAATTACTTAGCGTTTTAGATGTTTTAAATCTATCTCTATTGAACAGTACACCACCAATACATAGATAATATATTTTTGAGTTCGATACAACAATTTTTTTGTGGTCATAGTGGATTTTTTTATAAAATTAAAAATTAAATTATTATATTATAAAATCTTGCTTTAGGTTGCCTCTAATAACCTATATACATTATAATTACTTTACCCAACTGATTTTGCATAACATTAATCAGGTTGTCCCTAACAAACGATTAATTGTAAGTTTACCCCTAAAAACCGACGCATAATATGATTACCTGCGTTACCATACCTAATTTAATCAAATTGATACATTTTTTTAGAACTTTTTAATAAGTATCTCCACAGTGAGTGACCTCTTTACTTCTACTACGTAGTTATTTTCATGTTATTTATTTAATGTTATTTACAAAGATTATTATTAAATTTTTATAATAAATTGCCTAAATAAAAAAATTAAGTTAGGTACAACAAAAATATCCCATTATTCTATAATATATAGATAAATGTATACCACAATACGCATTACATGAAACATAACAATATAGCTTATAAGTCGTAAGTATATAAAAGTTGTAACGCTTCTGATAAGCTAAAAAAAAAAGTTATTCTAGTAAGATTTTCGATCACAATATTACGATGATATTATTAATAATATTTAGCATCTTAAAAAAAATGTTAACCAAGGTGATAAACACATAAAAAATAACATTTACCATTTATTAAAAGCTTGCTCGATCTGCTCAGAATACGAAATAAACTTACAATTTATAAACAAATAAATAATTAAAGAAATCATTGCTAAAACCAAAATATATATATATACTAGCTGCATCTTTAAATAAGTTATAACATGATGGTACATGTACTACAGCCAGACGGAAATAAATTATTATTTTCAAAAGAAAAAAATACCAGTAAAACATCAATTCTACATATACTCGTATATTATATACAACAGGTATTTCAATATTTTTGGCCTCGTACACAGTGATCCTTCCGTAGTAACATATACCCGTTATCTATATTCCACCTAGGAACACATAAATACTTATACGTAACTATTTGAAGAATGAACTGAAATGTTCAATAAAATTTCAACGCATTATTTGTTTTTTCTTTTTAACTCACATGCAACATAACAAATTTGTATTCAGAAGAAGTTACCTCGAATTGTTAGTCTAAGAATTTCATTATTATCAAACTTAAACGTATTATCTGAGATTTCAATGTTAATGCAAATTGAATAACATAAATATGTAAACCATTTTCAAAAAGTTCATATGATGTTGTATTAAAATTTATCATAAAAAAGGCATAATAAGAACATAGATAATTTTCTTGACATTAAGTTATTTGATTATATGACAATTCACTTTAATTCTCAAACTAAGAACACATGTTATTGATTCTATTGAACACAAATTCCCTATGTTATGCATAGGTCAGAAATATAAAACAAATAGTGTACTGACATACTCTTAATAACTTAACTTTTATATTATTTAAAGAAATAACCATAATACATAATTATTGTAAGCCAGCTATTTCAGAATGAAATAGTTTGTTAATTAACCAAAATGTCAATTGTACAATGAATTATAATGTGTATATATAAATGAGCAAGTAACACTATTTATGAAATTTATCTATAATATCTATAAATTGTTCAAAACAATGATTCCAAAAATTTAAATTAGAATAAAAATGTTTTCGGTTAGAAAAAACATAAGTATTAAGACCGTATATATGTTTTGAAGCAGCGTTGAATATTATTTTCGGTTGTAAATCAGTTTATTAAAATATAAAATACAGTATTATGATGATATACGTCAAAATGTTCATTTGTAAAAAAATATGTATAATATACCCGTATATAACGTCTCACCAAACTTTAACGTTTGTATAAAATTAATTGACCAGTGAGCCTACACAACACCTGCTGCCACACAAGTGTGTTTATATGATGATTCTGTATGATGTCGAACATATTCGAGGAGTAAAAAACAGGAATAAAAATGCTATTTCTCTGGTTTTGGGTATTCGAACCGTCGCATTATGTGTTTGTATATAGATATATTACACAACAAAAACCGGCCTGAACACTTAGTCAAATTAATGCACGTTTCTGTATATTTGCCTATATATCATACTGTAAGTACCTACGTCCATTCGTCATTCAGAAGTCGAAAACCATCACCGCAACGTTCCGGGATTTCAAGATTTAATCTTTTGTGATACCCGCCTATGTGTTACACGACGAGTTCGATTTTATTAATTTGCCTAATTAGATTGACAGTATATAACAGTATTTCTATTTCGTATTTCATTTAATATATTATTGTTGCTACTATTATTATAACCATTATTACCTATGATATGATAAAAGTATAATATGTAATCATAGATCTGCAGTACAGTTTATAATTCATAAGAGTATGCACGCGAGTAAAGATTGCCTAAATTAATTTTCAAATCAATTTAATTAGTTAATTAGTTAAATAATCCATTGTAACAACTTAAACTATTTCTGGTAAATTTAAAAAATAAAGTATTAAGTTAAAATAATGTTTATAATTGTTTATAATGTTTAAATTTATTGGTTTTCTTTTTGTTTAATATATTATTATGAATAGGTATATAAATATATAATAGAAAAAAAATACGTCATATTTAACAAAATATTTAGTTGTTATTATTCCAAAAAAAAAAAATTGAACATTATACAATCGAACTTACTCAACTTTACGCTATATATTATATAAGAGGATCTTTTAAAGAGGTACCTATATGCCTACCTATGCGTGTATTATTGTATTCTGTTCTTACGTTATAACGTTTTTAATGTTATTATCTCCTTAAAAACATTAAGGTTCGTTAGATGAATATTAAGATTTTTGATTCTCTTGCGAGACTCTTAATTGTTGTATTGTTCGATCTGTCACAGAATATGGGTTGTAAATGTAATTCAAGACCTTTGTATAGTTTACAACTGAAGCTAAATAATTAATAAATAAAGTACTTACAACGAAGGTTTTTAAAATTGGATATACTTTATTTATTTAACATTTTTTTCCACGTGATTACTCTGAGTAATTCATTAATATTTTTCGAACATTCTATACTATAATCACCTATAGTTTCTATTGATGCCGTAAATTCTATTCCCCCACAATTAAAAAATATATAATATTAAAATAAAAAAATAAATTATATAAAAAAAAAAATTATTATTTTAGAAATGACTTTTTTTAATTCATTTTCCTGATGAATAAGAACGCATGTTCCTTCATATAATTTGATTAATTTATACTTTGTTTTATTTAAAAAAATATATATATTTATTCATCCTGAATGTATTTTTATTATTATATATTATAGTATTGTACACATACTTATCTTTTTTTCTGGATATTATTTAATTTTTATTATATTGGCTAGCCCATTTTAATAAAAATTAAACAAATATAATGTGTTCGGAGATATGATAAAATGTCATAATTTTATTAAAAATGTGTGTAATTACCCAAATGCTTAATGAACCACGAATCACGATGAGAAGATTTTCATCATTTCAACGGGTACCAATACCAATAGTGGAAAATGTATCGTGTTTTATTTTATTTGTCGTGGTACCCAGCACGTACTACGTACGTAGTAGGTATATTTTTATACCCAAAACTTTTTGACAAAATTAATCACATATAATTTACACCGAGAAACGGATAAGAACAGTAAATGCGTTTATTCGTTGCCTTTGCGTACAGTAATTCCGTCGTGCGTCGTCACCCACATAACAGCCATTAGTAATTGTATTTTCTCGATTAGAAGAAAACCCTCTTACAAGCTATCCACTAAAATCGTGATAACAATTAACAAACAATACATTTTCGAGAAAACCACCATCGCTTTTGTGACGAGTATTGGAATAGAATAACTATATAAAATAATAATACCGTTATTTCCAATTGTTAGATAAGCTATGTAATAGCACAACTTTCACACGTCATACTGTGTATATTAATATTTAAATAAAAATAATAATAATCCACTGTAATATTGTACTCCTTCCTCACTATGTCATTATAATATGGTGAGTATTTTATGCAACTCACCTTCATATAAATAATTTTGTTCGCGAAAGTCAATGAATCTGTCTAGAATCTATAAAATGTATTAAAAGGTTATTTTTTCATGCCTAATTTTCTATAAAATAATAATCGTAATCAATTATAAATAAATCGTAAATAATATCAATAAATTTAACAATAAATCGTAAAAATAACTATAATAATATGTAGTGGTACTATACAGCTCATTTATTACTCGATCAAATTGTTATTATAAATGCAATTAACGTACGTTGTTTCAAAAAATGCATAATCTATACTACATTCATAGGTTAATCAAACTGGATTATATTTTAAACCATTTATAAAATATATATTGTATTTTATTTTATATATGTATACAAATATGAATTTTTCTAAGTGGCCATAAAAATTAGTAAATAATTTGTTTCAAAATAAAAAGTTTCTATACAAAAACTTTGTATACAAGTTATGCTACTGAACGTTTTTACATCTTTGATACAAATTACAACCAAATATTATTTTTTTCATTGCATTATATTATCAAATAATATAATAGGTATGACGTATTAAATACATTTTTCTTCCCGGTAAATTGCACAAGTTTGGTACGGATCACCAGCGTTCCGACGAAAAATGGCTTATTATAATTTAATTAAACGAATTCAGTATAATAATATATTAATATGTGTATATAACAAACTTAAACCGCTCGTAATTTAAAGTAAATACATAATAATTGAGTATTACAATAATACCACTACTGCCTAAGTTCTATCCATACAAATAATCGTGATGGAATATATTTTTATTTTTTGTGTTTATTTTATTGATCTTAATTGCAACTTGGACTAGTCATTCGTTTATTTTTATTTTTTTACATCAATAACTTGAATCTTTATTTTTTTTTATTTGTTGAAAAAATTGATTTATTTTACAAAAATTATAACTTTGACGTTGTCCTCTGTGTCTTGTGGACCAGACTGGTCCAAGTAAAACATCTAGACATTGTCCTATATATTGAGTTGTAAGAAACGGTAAGAATTATTATATAGATTTGGTTAAATTACGTTGTACAATAATTAAGCCAACAAATTCTTCCCTATTAACGCTATAACTATAATACTATAATATGCAATATATATATATGTCATTATATACGTAATAATTGTTGTATCTAGTCGTGATTTTACGTTTTCGGGACAGAAAAACGTCACGCTGTTTGCCGGTAAATACGGGACATGCTGCAGTCAACGAGATAACACAATAATACAAACGACATCGAAATAGTCGACCCATATAACGTGTATACGAATGTGTGCGTGTATATATATATAAACTTCTACTACAGCAGCAGTAACAAAACGGGTGGATAGCTAATATATATATATATATATAGGATGCCGGCGCCGTACCTTTGAGACCTACGTGACTTACCTGGATCGCGAGTAGTACACCCTACTGTTTTGGAATTCGAGACGAGAACGTTCGACAGTTATATTTTATTTTTATTTTTTTAATGGTACTGAAAAGTTGTCTCCTAAAAAGAAAAACAGACTTCCCGTCGTCGTCGTTCGATTGCTTCTCGTTGCATTCTGTGAATCGCGTGTAAAATCTAGTGAGTGTATACAGAGTGTTTTTAGATTTTTTTGTAAACACCTTCAGACTAATCTTACATCTAACGTTTGCTAAATTTATTTGATTTTTAAATATGTCATAAAACTTAATACATTTTTATCGATAAATAGTAATTTAAGATACTGTAACTGGCCAACTGGGCGGTGGTTAACTCTCCCAATATAAATGTTAATATCTCTTGATGGTGAACTCTCCCAGCTCAACATTATACTTAACTGAAGTATCTACTACAATGGGTAATGCCTATTGCTATATAGGTATACACTAGGTAATCAAAATTTATCACAAAATTAGTAGTCACTTTTTAAAATATGTATGCTTATATTATTATGAAAAAAACTTAAATGTGAGTTCAATTTAACTAAAGATTTTTTTATTTTTTTAGAAACTCAAATACAATTATAGTCCACAGCTATAGAAGTTGATTTATATTATTATTTTTTTACTGTTTAATATTATTTATATACTTAATTTTTTTTTTTCATTTTCATAGTATTAAAAACTTAAAATCATAATATATTATAACAAAGCTATTACAGACATGAAAAGATTTACCATAAATAATATACAATTACCCTTATAAGTATTCCTAGAAATTTTCCTTCCACAAACGGCGAAATATATTTTATATTCCACTCAATGAATTGATAATATTGTCATCTTCGGAATTTTCACGGACATCCGAAAACACTCTGTATATATTCAAATATATGCATACTGATATGACTGTGTATTAGTCATCAAGTTTGAAAGATGCAAAAAAAAAAGAAATCGCATGAAGGCATTTTGTTTTTTATAAAAAGATTGCACTTGATGCACACTGCAGGACAGCAATATTGGTGAATGCATGCAATAATCGTTAAAGACGAAACTTTTTCATTAGTGGCAGTGTATATATTATTGTTTTTATACAAACGCAGAAACTATTTGAAAACTGAGGCAAAATAATTTTTTTTTTATCACAAGCAGGCATAAGAGACTAGCGTATGTCGATAAAAAAATATATATTCTCATAGTAAAACGGGTTGACTGCGCGTAGTTATCGTGATTCGCGGTTAAACTTTTCATATACAATGCTGCATGCATCGAGTCTATAATGTCATACACACCTACATGAATATTAATAACATTATAATATTAAAATACATCGTTTAGACGAGAATTAAACGCATTAAAAAAATATTCCACGGTGATATTACTTTTTTATACACATAATAAAATCTATCCCCCACACTATACATATATATATATATATTAAATACATGCACTATATTCTATGTAGTTATAGTTATAACGGTTAGTCGTTGTCAATTCATTGTACAATTAACACCTGTTATAGTTCTCAGCTATACTAATATGTCCACGATACCTACGTCGTAGTTATGTGGAAAAAATAACAATCATGAAAAATCAACACGTCACGGCGGCGTATCATATTAATATATAATATTATAAAAACATGCCTATAGAGTTCGAAATATTGAATAACACTGGAAATATTTTCAATATGGTACAAAAAAAATTGAATTATACACCAATTTAATACTTATTAAAATATAATCATTCTTAAACATTTTTTTCAGGTTGTGTTATTAAATATTTATCAATAGTTATATACATTTTAATAAACCCCACACTTAATCAAAAAATTTCCTGGTTGTATCACTGGAATAATTAGATACCTCTACCATACACTAAATAACAGTTGTATAAATTGATCATTTTAAATTTAATTTTACAATAAAGTCAATAAATACAAATTTTTCATATGATTTGTAGGAAAGTTTCAAAAATAATTTCACTCGTCAACATCACATTTCTATAATTAATAACTAAACAATCATAGCTAAAGAAATTAAACAACTCAATTATTTACTATACGCATACACGATTACCTATTTTAATACTTTATATTTTGTACTTACATAAAAAATAAATACAAATTATAATAATATGCACTAAACACCTACTATGTCTCAAACAATCATATATATTTACATGTATAACGTAAGTATACACAAAATAAAATTTGGGCTATGAAATCGGTTCGATTTGAAGCGCCAAAATTTAAAAACGTGATTACTTATTTGTATATATTCAGCATTAACATACTAATGCACTGGTCTCATATTTTATACATTTAACATCGCCCACCTACATATGTTGTAATTTTAATACTGATATCGAAACATTTAGTAATATTTTGTTTTATGCATTAAACATTTAATCAATATGAGATACATCATCATTTCCTCGCTTTTATTTTTATATTTTATAATTTTCATTTTTACAACTACCTATACCTTTGCACACCGCATAAACTCGGACAAAATACTTCTCTTTTTGATGTATAAATTATTTTATCTATAATGGTATATATTTGAGTACCTATTAAGTGTAGATACCAATCAATGAATTATTGTTTGTCTTATTTAGAGATCACATTATATGTATTTATATTTAAAATCGAGATAATTAATATTTTTTGAATAAGTTATTATACTATAGATACTAAGTTTATATAAAACCACTTCTAGAATAAAGATTTAAGTATTTAATAAAATGTGACCAACAAATTATACAATGGCACGTTAGATAATATGTACATAACGGATATTATGATGTACAGTATTAAATGATCAAAAGCATATAATCTTAACATTATTAAATAATTTTTTAGAAAGATAAAAGAAAATTTATATAGAAATGACAAAACTTAAACGTACCTAATAAGAATTATTATTATTATTATTAATAATTTATAATATATAATATTATGTGTTTATATGTGTATATAATATATACTTCTATTGATTTATCAAGGAATCGTGGTGAAAAAATGAGACTTTTATTTATAAAAATAATATAATCCTTCTAATTTAAAAAATAATTGAAATACTAACTATACAATCTGAAAATATTAAGTTATAAATTAGAATCTAATCAACGGGTTACAGTTATATTTTATCCGCGATTTAGGTTTTTAACAAAACTCAGAAATCCCAAACTTAGTAATTGAAATGGTTTATAAATGTAGTACGATATATATTTGTTTTGTATATGTTTGCAATAAAACAAATTAATGTGCTGTTTCCAAAGTTCAGTCAACATTTATACGTCCTAACATTCTTATTTAGTTATACAGTAGTTTATTTACTTCCTGTACAAGATAGACTTATATATTAGGACAGAAAGTTAATTTTAACTGTTAACCATTCAAACGTAGTAATAATATTGTAGACGTTGCATAAACCATATTTTGAAACCGTTGAAAAACCAATTTACATGTGTGTTATACGATCAAATCAATAACTTAAATTTACGGCTAATAAAATACAGTCTTCATTGTACAAAACTATTATACGATAAACTATTTATTCTTTCTATGCAATAACAAATAATCCTGATGTAATACCACTCCAATAAAAGTCGTTTAATTGAGAAAACAAAAGTCACGTTTCAAAAATAAGTTAAATAATTTTAAAGATCATCGCATAGACTATACGCCGTAGAGTGTAGATTGTTGTATAATATTAATGTCTGATTAAACTTGGTATTGGACAAACCAACTATAAATCGTATATATTATTATAACATCTAATAAGTAATAATGTACTATTATAGTATTATTAACAAATTTTAAAGTGCAAAACATTTAAAAATAATACTTAGCTCCTTTATTTTTGAATTCTTAAACTAACACCAACACTAATTTTGAATCTATTTTAAACAATAAACTATATAAATATTTAGTTGTACATTAGTCACGATCTTTGTATACTTACCTATAAAACTATAAAAATATATATGTGTATATTTTCAAAAAACTTGTTTAAAAGAATTACAATTTTCTAATCAACAACATAATTATATGACATCTTCAATTCTCGAGCCATTTACAGTCTCTGTTACTTTTAAGTTTTACATAAACAATACAAATATATTATTATATAATTTAATACGTTTTAATGCAAATCCTGTGAGAACGTCCAATGCGTCGTTGAATACTCTTGCATCGTTGTTGAATTTTACTTTACGTACAGTATCCGAGTGAATTAAATTGGTTTTCGCGAGAAAAACGAATTTAATCATAGTGAATCAAACACTGTAGATGATAATTGTAGATTTTTTAATTTGAATAATATATTTGCATATTCAATTTTTTTAAATGTACAAGTGAACATTTTGAAATGCATATTTATTTTAATGATTTTTATTGAATTAAGTCCTTGTTTTAGTTATAAGTATTTAAAGTTTAGATGTATAGATTGAAAAGGCATAGGCTCGCTTACCTCGTCAAATACTATACAAATTTAACGAAAAAAGTTTTGTTCTTTTAAAATGACTTAAAATTAAACATATAAATATTCAAAAATCTTTAAGTTTCAAGATAATAAATATTCACTGATAAAAAAAATTACACTATATGTAGGTATAATGTATATATTATCATTAATAAAGTTAAACCGTATTTTATTATTTACAACAACGAATTTAAATGATTTATGTAATATAATTATATAATAGAAAAATATATTCTCTTATTTAAATATTTTACGCATCTATATTATTTTTTTCGTTCCACTTAAACCATTTTAATCATTTTTTTAAAATTTTGATAAGATTCTTTTGCAAGGACATATATTATGTATGTGTCTAATACAAACAGAAACTAAGAACAATTTTTTTCACAAATAACAAAATATTTATTTATTTACAAATCCATTATTTACAGTAAGTTCTCAACTATAATAAATTAACGAAATTAATTGCCATTAACTTATTGTACGTAAATGTGTAGGCTTAAATATAAAACATTGAAGTTTTCTAAATTTATGACGTTGAAAACAAAATTGTATTTTATATAATATAAAATATATATTAAGTTAAAAACGTAAGTAATATAATTTATTAAAAAGTATTACTTGCTTATAAATAATGTATTAAAAGAATAGTCAATTTAGACCCCTTTATTTTCTAAGCTTGTAACTAAGGGTCAACCTTTCGCGATTGGCAGTTGCTCTGAATTATTTATAACCTAGCTATTCCATGTAACTACTTAGTGTTATATCACGAATATTCAAGAATTCTATCAAATAATAATAATAATAATAATAATAATAAAAACAACAAATTTCACTAGTTAATACATATGTATAATAAATGAGAAAAAATTAAACTTATAATTTATTTCATCAGCGTGGTATTAATTTTAATATTGTAATTTTGTAAAATAATAAGTAGAATATTAGTACTCAAACACTATATACTTATCCAAACAAGAATGGCATACTATGTCATATTTGATGTATGTATTTATTATTTAATATTATTTATAGATAAGTTATTAATATTTTAGTTTTAACAATGATATTTTTTGCTATAGTTTCAATTTTATATCGATAACTTGAAAGTGGTTATTTATTTTAATAGAATGCAAAATAAATTTTAATACTTATTTAACAAACATTGGTTATTAAATGAATAATTTTTTTTCCAACGTTTATATACTCGATTGACTTTTGAAGTTATTCAAAGGGCATGTGTCAAAATCAAAAATTAAAATTGTTCAATATTTATTAAGATATTTGACTTTAATAACTTTTTATTGGCGAGTAAATACTTTCACGTTAATGTTTTTCGTGATTGTATACTGTATATATACATAGGACTAAAAGGGGTTAAAAAAATATTTCTGTAATAATTGTACGGCGTCCTGGATAAGCAATTTAGCTACACTACAAAATATGTAGTTTAATTTTAAAATTAGGCTTTCGCTTTATGATATTTTTGTAATCCACTGCTATCAATTTATTAGCAAAAATAAAATTATTGATATGTGAGGATCTTTTAACAATGAAATAAATAAAATACTATTTTAATAACAATTTATTATTATTTTAAATTAATATTATTTATGTTTATAACATTTTTTTTTTTTTTAAATAAGGAATATTATCTTGCATTTTATAACTGAAATTATAAAATGTATGTAATATATTGTTGATCACGCATATTTCTTTTAATAATAAATAATTTGAAAGAATAAAAATAGTAAACTAATCTAATTTATTTTTACTTGAAAATAAAAATAGTTGTATTGCAATGTATTAAAGGCAGTTAAATTATTTTTAAGTTTATATTGAGAATTTGAAGCCATTGAAAATTGCATTGCTTGGGGACTAATCATGAGCCAGACCGAAACTGTGTACATCCAAACTAAGATACATTTGAAATATATATAAAAAAAAAAATTAATTGTAGTTTGACATATAATTTTGTTGTGCCGATTTTCATCACCAATAACTGACTGCTATATTGACGTCTGTTACATATTAACTACCATATTACACCTTACTGCGATTATTTAGCCACTTCACTTTACTATTAAAAAAAACTGTACTTAAAAAAATATGGTGCGCCAAATATAACATCATATAACATCATGCTACCTATAGGCTATAATACATTATTTTTTAAATACATAACAGTATAATTTTAATCATGTCATAAATACTTTGACGGCTGAATTTATAATTGGTTTAGATGATATTTAGAAACACATTACTTATATGCATTATACAATAAATGCTGTGTTATATATTATGTGTTATATTGAACATGTATTACATACACATAAGAATGTAGGTTTCAACCCATTGAAAATTATAATATTTTTTACATAATTACGAGCAGATCATTAAACTCATAATAGACCATTGAAAGATTTGTTTTTTCTAAATATGGTAACGTACGTTTATGGTTATTGAATTACCGATGTTTTTTTATATGTGAAACACGTCTTATTCGAAATTTTATTTTTCACATTTTTAATTTGTATTTATAACTCATTTTTATATATCAATAAAGTACAGAACTATCTATATTTATATATTATTCTATAAAATTTATACACTATAAAAACATTCAATTTAATGTAAAGTTATAAAAATGATTTGGCTTAAAGAAATAAAGATCAAAGTATCAACAAGTTAACATTTCAAAAATAACTGGAAAACATTTTTATATTTCTTTTTAATCATAATATACGATTATTATATTAATAATTAAATGATGTGTAAATAGTTACTATTGATTCAAATTGGCCAATTTCCGATAATTTAAAAAAAATTATAAAACCACATAAAACTTTAAATTAATGGAAAATGTATTATCTTTATACTTAAAGTTTTCCAATACATGGAAAATAAATATTATTATTTATCCATAATTTGTATTCGGAAAATATCAGACCAGATACTGCCGGATTAATGAAGGTTCACATAAAAATTCAATTTTACTTATTGAAAAACATTAATTTATTTTATTAAATTTTATATACTAAATTATTATTACAATGCTGAATTAATATTTTTGTAGGTCTAAAAAAATTATCATTTTTTATTTTTTTTTTTTTTTGAAATGATGCTTTTAAGACTATTTCTGGTAATCGTTTATGTGAAAATAGTAAAATAAAAATAAAATATAGCCGGATTACTGTAGAACTTACCGGATTATCGCACGACCGGATTAACGAGAGTCTCCTGTTTTTTCTTATTGTAAATAATTATCATCGCGATATCTCATTTCTTGTTTAATGTATCATACCAAAATCATATAAAACATCTAGAACAAAAAAGTTTTCATAGCTGTTTTATCAAAAATCAAAAAATATTCCAAAATCCCATTGACTAAATTTTTTTGTTGTACTTTATTTGAATTACAGTACACTGGTGATACTCTTGGAATATTTACTAACTTAATCATTTATTATTCTGATATAATTTTATCAATAAGTAACTGAAAATGGTGTTTAAATCGAAGTAATCAATTATAACTTTGTTACTGATCATATTTAATATAATAAATAATAATATTTTAATAAATAAACTTAATACTATTAGAGCAAGTAACCCAGTCCTTTCATATTTTAAATCACATCTATCCGATCGAACTCAACGAATTTACATATAAAACCCAATCTAAGCAACTAACGAGTATCCTCATCTAAAATAAATCCTTTGGTATATCACAATATGCTCAACTAGCGTATGCTATATATACTATTTATTTAATAATGATATAAATCTTATATTAAGTTAAGTATTGTTAGTCTATGTTGTGTACAATTTAAAACGCCATACACCAATTTCAACATTAGATGACTACAGCAATACTATAATAAATTATGTATAAGTTCATTGTAATAAATTTTAATTTTAATGTGTCCAACAATAATGGTCTATAATTAAAAAGGAATAAATACTTTTAAATAATTACAATTACAAAAAATAATCAAAATGTTAAATTAAAATATCATAAAAATGATTTAAAAAACTTGATATTCGTCTAAAGTAAAATATAGGTAATATTTTTCTAACGGTCTCACACTCTCACATTAACCAAACATCATATACATAATATAATACAATACACAACACATTATAATATTCTAATAAATAATGCATATATATATTGTTCATGCCCATATATATTTAAGTGTTATTTTTTTTCGTCCGATCAATTTAATAAATAATAATATGAATCAATATTTTGGAGTACATTCTGTCTCATAATAAAACCGGATCGAATCCAAAATTGATTTTTTCGTATTTTGGTACAAAAAAACAAACACTGCAGTGACACTATAATTTAAATAATTAACCATTGAGCTTTATATTGAAACATTGAAATAATTCATAAGAAAATTTTATGATTTATGATGTATGTATAATTCGCTATTTTTCAAAATTGATAGCCCTCAAGTATAATATCATCTTTTTTAAATGTGCCTACCGAATTTTACGTCGAGATCTACTTCTACTTACTACAGTCATAATATAAACAAATTTAATATAGTCCTTTCACGCCAGTAAACCAATTGTTAATGTTTGAAAAAAAAACTAAAATATTTTGATTTTTTTCTTAGCTTAATATTTTGTGAAAAATCATTGCAAATAATAACACCAAATTATATTTTGTTCCATTGATCCTTGTATCTTACGTAATATAATATATTTTTAAACTTAATATGAATTGCTAGGTATATTCAATTTATATTAATACTGTGTACCAACTAGAGCGTTTATCTCTAATAAAAAATAAAAAATCATACTTCAATCTACTGAGCAATAACTTTATGATTTTTTTAGAAACTGTTCGCAATTTATATTCATTTCAAGTACAATAATAGACGTCCGATATTATTTCCTTTTAAATGTGTATACTACACTTATACTACTTGTACAATTCTAACTTTATTTATAACTAACCAAAAAACTAGGAGTTTTTAATAAAAATACAACTAAGGATTAAATGCAATAACTTTTATATTTAGTTCAGACAAATAATGAAGATTGAAATATCTAAATAAAATAAAATACGAGTATTTAATATTACCTAAATATTATAACCAATATATTTAAAAAAAAATTGCAAAATTTATTTTAACTCTAAAAATAATATGTTATTAACGTTATTATTAAATAAATTTGGAATTTAAATAAATGATAATTGTTAAAATTGTGTATTAGTGTTATATACTTAAATACTCATTGTAATCTTTTAATCTTGATATTCTCTACTATTTCATAATATTTTCTTTTGTTCGTTGGATTTGCATTCAGTTATTATAATATACGAATATTTTACCATCAGTACCACTCCACATGGAATATATTCTGATGATAGTAAGGTTTGCTTGAGATGTTCAATGCCCATGTGTAAGGTGTAAGTATGAGTACATGACCGATTCTTAATCAGCTTATTATAATTTCTGATTTTGTTTTAAATTGTTGACAAGAATTTATATTTTGTTTTATTTCTTATCATTGCATGCTTTGATTTAATCAATTTTTGCAAGATATTATGAATTTAATGTATTGCGTTTATTTTAGAAACATCAAATACTATTATATTTAAAACGTATTCGTCGAATAAACTATAATGGAAACATAAAATTATGTCAAAACTAAGTGTTTTATTATATCACCGAAATCTATTCATCTATGCCATGATTTTTATTTCTTTATTATAAATTTATAAATATAATGATAACACAATTATTATAAAAATATAACAATATATTAAATTTAAATTAAATTAATAAAAATAAAATTTTGTACCTGTACACCCAGGTCCAACTATAAGCCGTAATAGTTAATCAGGCACATATATTCGGGATATTGTATTACTAAATAATTAATAATTATATATTTTATTACAATTTGGTAAGAATTAACCACGTCGCTGTAAAATATAATATATATAGGTAGCATAACAACCAACGTAGGTGGATCGGATAAATTGTTTACGGTCGATTACGTCTAAATATTTATTATATACAATATAAATGGACACTCCGCTGGGATACATAATATATAGCTGTGTGTGTTTAAAGCATTTTCTAACGTACATTAAGTTAGATCACGTACCTTCTCCGATAATAATTGACATTGATGACGTTAAGACATGAAATATCGACGTCGCGGGATAAAGTATTAAAACCAATTATACCAAAAGATCCCATGACCTCCAAGGCACCAAACTACCAACAGATTTATTAGTATCAAATCACACAAACATATTAAACGTATTATAGATCGATAGAGTACTAGCGTTTTAATAATAATCACTATGTTTATACACCAAATAGCCATATAATTATTACGTATAACTGCAGTTGAAAAGAGGTAATACAAAAAAATAAATATGATAAAAAAATAAATCTCGAAAATTGTATTTACTCTATGCTTAGAGTATGCTTACTACATATCAATTAATACTTTTTTTAGTTTTGAGAATATTTTTGTATTATTTTACAGGCATGAGTCCATGGATTAACACCGAAAATTATAATATCATTATATTAATATGGTATTAAATAATTCACAATTTTTCTCGAAGTTAAAAAAATATTAAAAACCATGAAATTAATATAAATAAAAAAAACGTCAACATTTTTAGAAAGAGACTACAAAATGGCAATCTTCAATTTTTTTTTTAAAATAATTAGATCAAAATGTTTTTTTAACAAAACATTAAATTAAATTAAAATATGAAATACTTGTAGTCCTTATCTCTGTGAATCTTACAAAAAAAAACCCGAAGTATAATATCTCCATTATTTCAGGATATATCGCAATGAGTAAATCCTCACGGGACACCCTGTATATACTTGTGTATACAAGTTCCTAAGTAGTAATTATAAATATAACTTCACGGACTTATTGCTTGGAGAACATAAACGTGCCGCATCGGCTGGGTTGTTGTGTGGGAATCAAAAAAAAAAAATAAGTTTCTGCATAACGTTGTCGTATACATTTTAACCTTTTATATTTTTCCTCCGTTCTTTTGCCGGCGGCATGAATTTTATACATTTATACCACCAGACGCCAATGCATACAAACATAGCAGCTGGCGTTTATCGGTAGAGGATTTAAGGCAAATGCCGACGGAGACTTATGTTACATTTTGATTTGCCCTCCTCTTAACCAAAATAGATTTTGCTGAGAGTATCTTAAAGTATAAGCAACTAATCCGTTTTGCACTCTATATACCTACATATACGTAAAAATGACAAAAACATTATGCCAGTACTACGAAATTGCCTATTGACCGTCCCCCGCAAATCTTTCAAATCCTATTACCCGCCCGCCCTAAATATTATAATTCATTCATTATTTTTATTTTTCAAAATAGCCTTCGACTAATGTCATGTTAATAGGTTCTTATTGATAACATTAATTGTGTGAATATATTATATTTAATCATATATAAATAGAATAATACTAATAATGAGAAAGACAAATGAAATTAATTATTATAAAATATCGTGTTTATTCATATAATAATATTGTTAGTTAGTAGGTATAACCTGATGATATATATTACCTAAGTTCAACGGTTTCTAGCGAATCGCACACGAAATCGTATCGGATGTCATCGATAAACAATTTAGTTACATTATACGAGGACGGTCTGCCTCCGTACACTGAATTCAGATGGATCTGCCATCTGATTCGTTTGCTTCAAGATCGTGGGGCGGGTTATCTCAGATTTACGAATATACTAGTCATTTATTCAAAACTCTATCCTCTGTAGTGATAACAGTTCGTCATTGAAACATTGAACTCTCCACCGACACCTCCGCTGACGGAGTCGAATCCTATATGAATAAAAACTTTCGCTTGTGAAAATCTAGCCCATAACTCGTGCTATCAATTAATGCCGACATTGTTGATTGCATTGTTTTACACGAATAATCGTATGTGTATTCGGATACTCGATGATCACAAAAAAACTAAATTACTAAGAAAGCTGACCACTATAATTAATATGGCTTATGCATAAAAAATTATGTTTTCTAGTCTGTCATTACCAGCTGTACGGATTTATGTTTTTCAAATACAATCTGTCTTCGTATACTATTCGTAGCCCGTTAAAAACTAGATCTCTTATATGATTAAAACTTTGTTCAATTAGTTATTTAATACTCGATTTAATGACGTTCAAAACTTTAAGAAAAAAAACTATTTTTTTATTTATATTCAAATAATGAAACGCGACACTGTAATGCGTGTAATTTAATAATAAATCATAAATATTAATTTATTACTGAAGTGGTAAAGGAAAGTCAGACATTTACCTATTCGTGATGGTGAATTTATTGTTGAGGTGGACACCGTTAATCAAGACATTCATAAAATAACGCGTGTTATAATAATATCAAAACAACTGAACTGTAATTTTATTGAACAAAAAAAAAAAAAAACACAAATAGTAGCTACAAAAATACGTGTTGAGTGCAACGTTAAATGGATGATTTTATTTTAAGAGAATGTTAACTCTCTGCCTCCACCTTACAAATAAAAAACATCGAAAAACTTTTTAGCGCGGGAAAGAACTGAGAAGACTAAAGACTACAGCATAACTAGTTGAGAATATTATCTATGAAATTTCATTTTTATTTTTTCGATATAGAAACTACAAATTAATTCAAATTTGAAAATAAATTTTGAAACAATAAGTACTTTTTTCGTAAAAGTGATAAATATAGAAAAAAAACGCTATTTCACAGAAAATTTGCCCAACTATATTTATATTAATTTAGAGTTTTAACTCACTATATAGCCTGTGTGGTTTTATCCCGTGCAAAACAGTTTTTGTTATGTTTTATGTATGTAAAAGGGAGACAGCACATCATGTGGGTGAAACCCTTAACCAATATAAAATAAAATTCTGAAATGTATTCAATTATAATAACTATTTTATATTATATATATATACGAGTAATGCTATATAAATAAAGTAATAATCGTTTTTCGCGAGCTATCAAATCATTCAAATCCCTATGTAAACCTAACTTTAAAATATGAATTTTGCTAAATCCTTTTTTAGTGTGCATTTACATTGTAAAATGAAGGTTCTGTTAAAATTCTAAGGTTTTACCTATTACAATTTATGTTCTACATTGATTCTCCGCCGGTCAGATCAAATCCGCTTATATCAATAGATTGTATTATAATAGCTATAATATATTAACATTATACATCGTTTAAAGCTAAAATTAAGTAATTAATTACGATCGCGTAAAGCCTACCAAATTAATACCTGCCTAAAAACATTCAGATGTAATAATTTATTAGCGTTACTGCACAACAGGCAATAACAATAAGGCTATAGCAGGAGGCATCACAACTAAAGAACCTAATAACCCAAAAAACAACTATATATAATATATATTATACACAAGATGATACGTACACGCCGCCGTCACCGAAAGGTAATGTTATAAACCGCGGTGGTGGTATTTATTATTATATTCACACTACAGGTTGGTCCCGCCGGATATCCGAGACGACGAGCTGCATTCAAAGTAGCTATCCGGTTATATAATATCGTGACGTGATCTACTGTATGTATATGTGTGCGTGTGTGTGTGTGTATGTGTAGCGTTCGATCCTATTAGTGTAGACCGCCACCGCCGTCGTTCCCCGCCGAAATCCCGCGCCTCGGGCTTGATCCCTTACCCGTCGTGACTATTATTCTGATTCCCGAGGAGACCGGAGTGACGACCGCGGCAGTAAAACACAGCTCATCCTACCCAACGCCACTGCTGCTAGTCCTAATACTCATGCCACATAACATTATTATAATGTTATATACATATAACGCGTGGACCAGATGACGGGGCCCGCAATCGTACATAAACACACGTGAAAGATTTGCGAATTTTATTTGGTTGTATCCCCTCGAGTGATACGAACAATGACAATAGTAGTAAATCAAAAAAAAATATATATTTTATTTTCGTTCCATAGGTACGTATCTCGATATCTGGTGCATACGTCCCCGTGCGCGGCGTAATAATGATATTATGATACCTGTAGGTACGCATATACACGTAATATAATAATGTGCTTACTTCATAATATTATTATTATTATTTTCTCGGATTTCGTATTCCGAGCTCGGCCGTCAACGTCAAAGCGCGTGAAACGAGAAGAAAATGTTTGGATTTGGATTCGCGTTATTATAGTATACCTATATATAGCGTATTTTTTTTTTTTTTGGAATTCGAAAAATCACTAAACTACCCTTTTTTTATCACGTTTCGACCCTTTTTTGACACGAGAATTGGTGAATTGTCATCACTAAATTTAACACAATTCACTCTCATATAAAAACGAAGAAATAGAAGGTAAAAGTAAAGATTTTCCTAATAAGAAATATTTACGTTTTCTTCTCGCGTAATTAGAGAGCAGTAATAAAACCATCCTAATAGTATATAGTATATTGTATAGGTAAGCTTCGGAGGTGCTCGGTGTATAATATATATTATCATATTAATATTGTGGAACAATATCATCTTCGTGCGTATACGCGCGCCGCCACCGTTGTCGATTGGAGTTTCTTAATTGATCGATGGCTCGCGTACGTACTTAATCTTGAGACGCATCGCCAGTATAATGTATATAAGTATAATATAATACATAGCGTTTCCCAGTGCGGCTTATTGTTATACCTATTTGCGAAATCCGTCGACGCGTGACTGCAGGTTGCAGCCACTACCTTTATTCTCGTACTATTAAATAACGTTATTATATGTACAGAGTGTTTCACCAAGCACAAACTCGTTCCTTTGTATGTCTTTAAATTATGTATTTATTAAAACACTCAATTATTATGGAGAATTTTAAGTCAATATTTTCAAATATACTTAAAGAATATGTATGTCATTTAAGGGTATTATATATTATACTTATTTGAAGATTATAATTTGTAAAAATATTCAGACTATAAAAAATTAATAAAAAATAAATAAATAGACACCTATTATGTAAAATATATAATGTATAACTCGCTTGTTTTAGAAAAATTAACTTTAAGTGTCCTTAGAAATTCAAATTCAAAATTTAAATAAATAAAATTGATAAAAACAAAAAAAGGATAAAAAGAGCTAAATTTTGGCGCATCACTCTGAGTAATATGTATATAATAATATGATGTATTATTATTTATGCTATAAGTTATTGGCGAACTGTAAATATTTTTATTAAGCCCAAAAAGCCGGAAATGAGAGTTTATATATTATGTTTGATACATAAATAAATATATAATATATTATAATAATACATATAATATACATAATATATTATATTACACATCTATTACAGTATATTTATATTTCAATATAATATTAACAACTAGCCATTCATAATAAGTATTTAATATTATTATTTTTAAGTTTCGAATAATTTACCTGATTAATTCTAAAACCAACAGAGTTTCTGTAGTTTGAAATGTATGAATTTAAAATAAAACAATTTAAAATGGAAAACATAATATAATTAATATCTGGTAAAATAATAAACCAACCATACTTCTTATTTACTGACCTGTAAAACTTCGAAAGTAATTTGTACGAAAATTAAAAATTAAATTATGGAAGTATTAAGATAAAATGTTTGTGATTCATCAATATTAAATTGAAACTTTTCTTTCTTCTTTTGCTATTAATTTAAAATACATACATTTAAAGGATTTTGTTCTCCAGAACGTATATTATATAATAAAATAAAACTCTTCAATCATTCTTCTATTTATTGTATCGTATATCTTTTAACGATACCGTTCCATTTTATATTTGATATATTATATTGTAATCATTGGAAGACCCTTACTGAAAACTACTTAGAGTAGGTACTTAAGAGTTAAGGTAGGTACTTGAAAACTATTGCAAAAAGTAAAAATAACGCGTACATTTATTTGATATAAATGAAAATTTATTTTCCTACGCGCCAGGTTATATGTTCCGTTAATAAACCGTACATTACATTAGTAGACTTAACCCTTAATGTAATAAACACGATCATTAGGATTAATGTAATTTAATCGTGTATAATATTATAATATTAATATCATATATCTGTACCCTTTCGGCATTAAAATATAATAAATAAATAAATAAATAGGTACCTGGTATACGTGTATCTTTGGATCTAAAAACAACACACTTTAGATAAGATGTGATAAAAAACCTTATAATATATTTTATATTTGATCTAAAATTATTTATATTGAATTTTAAGCAAAACTATGAATATATTACATTTATAATTTTATTATTTTATTTTTATTTTTATGTGTCTATCATCAGTTATCAACTTTTAAAGAAGTAAAAATGTTTCGATTTTCAATATTGAGGATGGTTTCTGTAAAAAATTGTATCTGTTTAGTATTTTTTTGAGGAAGTCATAAAAATAAAATTCTTAGTAGGTACTTTTTAAAATAAACTGGAAAACGGAAATTGTTACGCAAATCCAGTTTTTAATAAAGATTGATTATTTTTTGTATGTAACTCAAAAATAAATAATCAGTACTAAAATTGTTGACTAAATCTTACTAACCTAATGAGCTAATTGAGCTATTCATAAACAAGATATTATTATAACGATAAATCATTTATAATATGAACCAGAATATGCAATTATCATTTTAAAGTGAGTTATGAAAATTTTAATATTTTACATAGGACATAGCTATAACTCACTTTAAAATGATAATGTTAATGAAAGCATAACATGTCCTAGTGTCCTAAATAATATTTATACCTCTAAGTTTGATAATAGGTGAATTAACTCCAATATTAAAACTAAGAACATAAAAATGTGTTCTGCTGAACGTAAATTTGATATGATGTGCATTACTAAAACAGAGACAACGCAAGCGGGTATAGCATCTTCTTAAGTACTTAAGTTCTCTGTTTCAGTACCTAAAAATCAAACAATATATATCGTATAATACTGTAAAACTACATAGGTACATTTTATATTATACCAAACATTGTTTAAACTATTAACTCATTATTAACATAAATTTCTATGTATTAACATTTAATATGATTAATATTAACTACTTATTTGCGTTATGTTTAGGTCGCTTGGGTTCGCGTTAGCACCCAAACCATTCTTTCTATACACCACCGAATGGTGACCGAAAATGCAAGAATAACATTATCTTACAACGACCATCGGACGTGGTTTCTGCATATCCGCAATGTACAAGAGACCGACAGAGGCTGGTATATGTGCCAGATCAACACGGAACCCATGACAAGTCAAAAAGGATATCTACAAGTTGTCGGTAAGATTTTTAAAACTGCCTAAACTGCATAATATCATTATTATTATTATTACTATTAGGCAATAATATTTTATTTTAATCGATCGACTAAACTCATTAGCTATATGACATTTATCCTTTGCGATTCAGTTCCTCCAAAAGTGATCGAAGAAGAATCCAGCATGGATCTTATAGTGAAAGAAGGATCAGACATGGTTTTACAGTGTAAAGCTCAAGGATATCCCGAACCGTACATTATGTGGCGAAGAGAGGACGGTTTAGATATTAACTACAATGGTATTACAGGTAAAAATATTATGAACTAATAATTCACTATAATTATTATATGATTTATTGAATTTTGAATGTAAAATGTATCTTTATTATTTATTACTATACACATAATGCAATAATAGAATAGAATAAGTTAGTTATTGTTCAGCTAGACAATTATGTATAGTAGTATTATCTACTTTTGTTTTTTTTTTTTACTTTCTTCAACACTCATATCTGCAATTTTTATAAATTATAATGTATGATATTGTTATTGTGTAATTATTACAGTGAACGTGATCGATGGCGAAAAGTTAATGATCAGAAAGATCAGCAGATTACACATGGGATCTTACCTGTGTGTGGCTTCCAACGGGGTTCCGCCTACCCGGAGCAAACGCATCAACGTCACCGTACACTGTGAGTGCATTGATACATTACTACTACCAGTAGATACTGCCTACCTAAGTATTCATTCATTAATTTAATCATACATAATAATATGTATTGTACAATGAAAACTATTTTGATTGACATCGAATATTATTAGTCGGTTTGTCATTGACCATCATTGTTATATTAACGGAATATCGTTATAGTTCCTCCGATGTTGATGATTCCCAATCAATTAGAAGGAGCTCGGATAGGAGTCTATTCGAAACTGGAATGCCACACAGAAGCGAATCCTCCTTCGATCAATTATTGGACGAATGAACGCGGGGATATGATCGTTTCCGGTACGCACATAACAATTTATAACTACTATTATTATACATCTGCGTGTTTGTCACCATTTCACAAACGCACAACATACCAAATTTAAATTCATCAGTTTCCAATTCTCTATTGTTATACCTATACCTTGCAGTGGCGTATCCAGGATTTTTTTTCGGGGAGGGCTGATCAATTTTAAAAAAAAATATTTTTCATATATTTTTTAACTAATTTTATAAAATGTAATAAAATATTAAAATTAATACTTATTTATACGCTAATAAACACTTTGAAATCCTATTTCTATATACTGCTAACTAATTTAGGCTCATAAGTTACATCCATTGTTTTTATAGTAATACAGGTGAAAATGTAAAATGTAATTTTTGGCGTTCCCTTTAATTATAATTGATTATCGCGTTCAATTGAAGAAATGTCAAATGATTCAGGTGCAGAATCATATGCACATACTTATAATATGTTTATCATATTCATTCATAGGTACCTATACAAAGTTATTTAATTAATTAATTATTAAGCTAAATCGTATCTTAAAGAAAGCGTTATAACCTTTTGAAACTTTTTGAAACCAAAGCCCTAAAGACTCGAAATTATATTTTTGTATTCATTATTATAATCCTTACGATATTTTTATCTATATGTTAATTTTTGGTTCTTAAATACTAAATGCAATATTCTTTTAATCGTATCATCTGGTAATACGTCTGAAATAGATTTGTAACGTTTATCAAGTAGATCTTTATTAATATATATTGATCACATGGAAAAAATAATATTATCACAACATTTTACCATATTTACTGCTGGAAATAAATAAATGATTGTATTTTTAAAACTTAATAGCAAGATGAGTATTTTTAATAAAATACTGCTATATTGTGCAGCTCTGTAGTGCTCGGCGACCGTTATACAAAGGTTTATAATTACTAATTAGGATCTATGATTTCCAGTATTATCTCCCATAGTAGTTTTGTTCATGAGCGATAAGATAGGCTAACAAAATAATACGAATTTAAAATAAATAAAATGGAATTTAATGATTTTACAGTGACTTTCATAGACCATGAAAATATTTTATAGATTTTCTTAAAATTTCAGGGGGGCTGCAGCCCAGTCAGCCCCCCCTCATAAATACGCCCATGATACCTTGATAATTAGAGTAAATTTACCTATAAACAATCTTAAATATAAGAAAAATTCTGTGTTTGTATTTCGATGTTTTACGATACTTAAATTTTAAAACATAATTAATTATTTAAATTTCAATTAGAAGTTAATGTACTTTTTAATTGCAATTTAAAAAAGCTCATAATTTGCTTGAATAGATTCTTTAAAAGTAACAGAAACCCAACGCACAAACATAAATAGAAATATAATGTTACACAATAACACCTCTAAGTTTGATAGAAAGTCGATTCACGCCAATATTAAAGATAACTACATAAAATTGATTCTACTTAAACCTAAAAGTTTGCTGTTAAGATGTAAGATGTTAATAATATAAAACAAGATAACATAACACTTTATTAAAAAAAGAAAAGAAAAGAGTCCGAAATAATTATTAATAACTTATACCTATATAAGATAAAACCTAACATTTTTGCTTTAATTGAAACAATCTTTTTTGTTTTATGAGTGCAGGTTCTAGATTTTTAGACGATAAAATTAGAACTGGATACGTATGCAAAATGATTTTGCACATATCCAACGTTAGTGCCGAAGATTTCAGTAGTTACAGATGTGTAGCAGTAAACGCTCTCGGCGAGACTGACGGCATCATTAAGCTTTATGGTTGGTACACGAATAATATTATATTATTAGTGATTATTTATTATAACCTATAAACTATAAGCATATTATAATAAACAAGTACTTGATCGAGCGGGAGGTCGCGCTGGTCGGCCCTCCTCCCTAAATTTATCGGTCAATTAACTGATGGGTGAAATACATAATGTAATATAATTTTCCAGACAAATGTTAAAAAAAATAATCTAATATATATAATTTTGATTTTGGTAACATTTATAACATACCACTTATTTAATGTCCATCACTACGTGCAGACTTCCAATAATAGTTATTATCATAATACCTATACCTTGATTTAAAGGCTAACTGCATGCGGAACCGTTTATCCGCGCGCGATGGTCTCACAGTTTTCATTCGCAATGGATAACACCCCACAGTTGAATTTGATAGGTTCCTTATTCAATAATGGCATATTCAAACAGGCGTGGACGATTGCCTTAAACCACACTTGTTTAATTTTCAGGCCAATATTTTATCTCCAGCTAATATTACTTTAAACCGTGTATTTCAAAATTTCAAATAGACTTGTTCAAAAGTGGTGGTTTCAATTACCATTTATGAAATCACCCTCGCAAAAGTGTAAAAACATAACAATAATTCATGCGCGTAGTCAAAATTACGTTTAAAAGAAGATAAAATATTTTTCAATATTTTATTGAAATATTTCAAGAGTGAAATTTCTAGTTTTTAAATATTTCAAATTTAGAACCCAGATATATCTCACGAAATCATAACACTGTAGATATTTTTTACATTACGATTTTTAATTTTGTCAAAAAAATTATATTTCTAAAACCTCTATTATTGCCAGCTTTTAAATTCTGAACGGAGTGATGAATGTATTGATTTTACAATGATGTATGGTATTTTTTTATTTTTGTATCTGTCATCACGTTTTGGAGTAGTAATAGTGCTTTGATTTTTGACTTCAGCCCCTCTTTGAAAAGGAAATTGAATATAGTTGGTACTTTAAAATTTCCGGTAGTTTTCAAGAGGAAAAATCGTGAAAAAGTAACGGAAAATGGGAATTTTTACGCATAACGACTTTTCGACAAAATCGATTTTTTTTATTTTTCTGTAACTCAAAAACGAATCATTGTAAATACTTGAAATTGTCAACAAATGTTTATAATAGCGTTATATATTTACGATTCATTATTTTGAAACTATTTATAGGCCATTGAAATTTTCGATTTTTAAATTTTTTTTCTTGAAATGCCGTTAAAAAAAATTGGCTTTCTAAAAAAGCTTTAAAACTTAATACAAGGTTTATTATAAGTTGCTGTTACTGTAGTAACAAAAAAATCAAAAATCGTTAGTCAAAATTTTTGATTATAATCATTAAAAATTCAAATGTTTACAAATTTGTCAAAATCGCGAATTAAAAGTTAAAAATTCATAAAATTTTTGTGATTTATACTTAAGGTTAAAAAATCCAACACAAATAGTTCTCCATAACTTTTTCTTCAAATGACAGTAAAAAAAAAACTCGAGTATTAATATAGAAAAAATTTTATGAGCGTATGAAATTTATTTTTTTACGAAATCGAATTTTTATCGATTTATTTTTTATTTTTTATCGTTATTTTTTACGATATATTACAATTAAAATACAGGTAATAATATATAATATATCCTACTAATTATCCTAGGCTTACAAATTATCTCCGTTAAGAATCGTTTTTCGTATACAATGATACCTGTCATTGCATTCAAATTTAACACATCCATTATAGTAGTGACTTACTCATCTCGATTTTTTTATTGTTTTTAAATACCTTATTGTCAGTACCTACGCCCATATATACCAAGTTCATTTTTCATTTTATTCAAAAAAATTATTGTATTATAATTAGTTATTACTATCATTTGTATCTCATTGTCTTAGAAGTCACAACTGTCGTTGAATCATCCAACGAAATACTTTTTGAAGATGAAAACTACAAGTATAGCGTTAATGTCACCGAAGTAACAGGTGAGTTACACTCATTTTTGCAAACATAATTCGTCGTTTACCTGTCTTAACCCAATATTACTTTCTTACTGTTTACAGATTATTTGGATGAGACGACGGGTGCCATTTACGATAATGTTACTAGCTACGTTTCATCTAGTCATACACTTGCTCATAGTTTTGTTTTGTATCTAATATTATTATCAATTAAAGACAATTTGTTAAATATTGTATAAGTATTGTATAGGTAACAAATAGGGATTAAGTCTTAATGTGTAATATAATATTCGTATCCTATAATTACTGTATTCTACCATGTGAAATTTGTTTGATGTGTTCATTATACAAGCAAACGGTGTCAAACATGTACTTTAATTTATAAATCAAGTTTTTATTCACATTAATTAGTTAAGTTTTCAATGATATTGTAATATATTGTTTTTTTAATTTTATTTTGCATGTTAATAATCACATGTATATTATGACCTGCTACATATTATGTTCTATTTAGTTTTTGTACTGTATTCGGTCATTTCAAGACAATTTTTGGAACTTTCTGGTGGTTTTATACAAATACTACAGCGAGTTGTGAAAAACTAGAAAATAGAATATTCAATATACATGATGGTATATCACACTTATACTCGGCTATATACCTACTTAAAATTTTGTATAAGATATAAGTTATAATATAGGTATACAAAACGACTCCAAGCCCAATGCTTTGAAAAATTAAGAGAATGTTAGTATAGTATTTGTTATCTCTCTCTAGTCATTATTATGAACGTAAGATTTGCTATGTTACGCGTGTGTCAGAGAGAAAACAAATAGTAAGCTAATATCCTCTTAGTGCTTAGTCTTAACATTTAAATATTGAAATACCTAGCTATATTGTATAGTACCTATGTATCCTTCATGATAACAATGATAATACTCTACCGTGGTATATTGAGTTCTTATTAGTTACCAATTATATTTTTTAATTGATGTTTAAATAAATTTTAATGTCAATAAGTTTTTAAATTTGTGATAAGTAAAGCTTACACAGGACGTACCTAATGCTTTTTCTCATACCCCCCCCCCAATAGTCAAGTATCTAACTTGTAAATTTAAATGTATCTACCTAAGTATTACCTACTTCATCTGTAACTTGTAACAAATTACACATTTTTAAAGTAGCCAAATAAGTAACCATCATATAGTTAGATACACATAGTTTTTGTGTAACTAATAATTTGCAAAACTACTAATGGAGTAAATATGGCCATCTTTGAGTTTTTATCTGTCTATAGAAGGGTAATAAACTAATAACATTTTCTTAATTTATCTATTGAATAGGGTACCTACAAATCATACTTTGTATCTATCTTAGTCACTTTGAACAAACTGCTTAGCAAGTTAGAAATTAAAACTATAAAATTATGTTATGCAAATATGTATATATTAGATATATTCAAATTTTAAATAAATTAAATATATGTATCATCTAAAAAATACAAGTGATGATAGAAAAGCAATTGCTTCTACTGCCTCTCTTAATAGTTAATACTTACACTTTTAAACACAAATCAATAATACCAATCAATATGCATCGATCATTTATCGATTTTCATATATTATTATAGCCTATAATTTAAAGATACATCATAAATCTTAATTATTATAGCGTGTAGGTTTTTATGTAATTTTAGGAAACTAAATAAAATACAAATATTAAAAACATGGATTTTCTTAAAAATAGCTATTACTTTGATAATGATCAATAGTTAGTATTTAACTAATAAATAATATCTTTTATAATAATATTGGGTATTTTATTTTAAAAGGTTTAAACAACTGAAATACCTGATACCTACATATATAAATTTGATACATTTAATTGGTTATTATAATATTATTATAATTATGAACACTTGAAGATGTCTTTCTAAGTTTAAAACATCCATTATCGTAATCTAAATTCAACACAACGTAAATATATATAAATACTAGACACCTATACTGTACAGTAGGTTATGTAATACAATAATACTTTATACTTAACATAAAGTACTTAAATATGTAGGTACTACCATTGATTATAAATAATTATAATGACAAAAGGCTGAATAAACATATCGAAAGTAATTAAGATTTACATAGTTATAAATAACAATAATAGCTACTATTTATTTATTATGTGTGGTAGTATAGCTTCATGAAAAAAAAAAACACAATACTTAAAATTTATTTTCTACGATAACAATATTATGGATATGAACTAAGGATACTAAATTTTAAATTAATCATATATTTCATTACCTTTACTACATTAATTACTAGGGCTAGAATTTATACGCAACAGTATGTTTTTTTTTGCAACTTCTGATTATTGATTTTGTCAGTAATGTCCACGAATCACCTCAATATCAGATAAATTGTGGTGTTTTTGCATATATTGAATAAAATGAATATTATTGCATATTTCGATTATAAGAATACAAAAAATGCATGTTTTATAGTATATTTCGATATTATGTGATTAATATTTCTTATTTAATTATAGCCTTGCGCTGATTAAAGTATAAAACTTTGTTTTTTTGTCAAACATAAATTTTATTTTTATAAATACATTGTTATGGTACAATAGGTATGCGATAAAATCTTCAGTCAATATAAATCAATACTACGATCCAATCGCCAATCATTTATAATAGAAAATTAAAAAAATTATGTGGTCGTAGTATGTAATACGTATTTCCACTAATGAATGTGAATTATAAATTTTATTTTATTTCTCGATTATATTATATAAAGACAAACAGCCAATTATTGATGTATTTCAATAAATAAATAGTTTTTTTGTAATTATATTTTTGTTTTATCTTATAAAAATTTAAATGCATATTTTTACATATTTTGGTAAATAAAATGCATATATTACAATTTTTTATTGCATACAAATCCTAGCCTTGTTAATTATTGAAGTGATAGAACAGTTGTTATTTTTTTTATCACCATAAAATATTTTAGATGATTAACAATTTTAAAAATAAATTGTACAAAATATAATTCTAATTTTTTAAATGTTATATTAATTAATAAAAAAATTTTTTACAGTCTTATGTCATATTTTGATATAATAATAGTTATAAGTTCATACTTATGATATTAGTACCTATGCAGTTTTTACTTATAATAAAGCAAAGATTGTATGCAATAATTAAAAACTTAAAACAGTAATTACCAATAACTTAGTCAGAATAAGAGCAGTACTGGGTTACGACCAATTTTCATTGTTAGCGGTCAGGTGCTTCTCCTACCATTCCAAACAAATCAGTCACGTAGTACCATTCTTAATATGAATACCTATAATTAATTACATTAATAAAATATAATTTTAATGAGTTCCTTAAATTTACAAAAAAATTAGTACCAATCCCAAAGTTTGAACATTTTCATCCTCTTGAAATTCATATTAATTAACGTTTTAGCATTACGAAAATAACTTAATAATTTTAATGATTCAATTAATCTCAAGCTAGTGGTAGTCATACAAACTTCAAGGTGAGTCAATGTAGGAATATTGGTACTCAAAATTGATATACTTTCTTCAAATTTATTCAAATCATGCTGAAACAAAATAAAATGGAAGTAAATTAAAATTCTATTTAAATTAAATTTTTTTATTTTTTTATTAGATTGTATATTTCATTTGTTATCTATTTTAATTTAAAAACATTATTTGTAATAAGCTAATATTTTTTATCAAGATCAAATTTAAATAGCTTTGTAAATAATAATAATTATAAATCTGTTGTTATTTGATCAAACCATAATATATTACCTCTGATGAAATTGATTCAAATGACACATCAGTGAAAATTAAAACTTTTAAACTTGAATTTGTAATGCTTTGCAAGCATCGATATGAAACTTTTGACTCCATAATTTTTAAAGTAATCAATCCTGAAAGTACAACAATATGGTTGATAAATAACAATCAAATATTTGAATTAATTAATGTTTCTATACCTTTCAGGTTAGATATTGGCAAATCAATTAAAATAGAATCATTTACATTACAACATTGGTCGATATGTAAATGCATTAAATTAGTTAACTTGCTGAATAATAGTTTTAAATAATATTCATCGAGAATTTCACCATTTCTGATTCGCAAGCTTGTTAAATTTTTACCAAATATTAATACTCCAAATTCTGTATCAAGAGAACAGTCTAATGATGTAAGAGAATCAAAAATGCAGTTCGGCAACGCAAGTGTTGGAAACATAATACCATGATTTTCATTGGCTCTATTAAAGGATAATGTCTTGATATATTTAAAATCTTTTAATGATAGCAAAAATGATTTTAAGGATTTAAATATTTCAGGACCGTTAAATACATTTGATTTCACAGTAATATAACTTAATATCAAGTGTCGTAGATTATATAGTTTAGATACATTCGATAACAACTCAACAGGTAAATTATGTATTTCTAATCGTTCTAAAGATACATACTGATTCAATACCTCAAAATGCATAAAATTGAAGGGTTGATTTGTAAATGTTTTTTCAAAACTAAACATCAATGATTTAAATGTATGTCGTAAAGGTTGAATCTGAAAAAATATATGACATTCGCTTAACACAAGGCTATTTAATCTAACAGAATTATTCAAATGATGTATAATATTTTTATCCGAAAAAATATAATTTGAATTGTATTTGTTAAATAAATGATCATTATTAGTGACACCATTTGTATCATGAGGATAAAACCTTTGAAAGACCAGACTTGAAGTATTTATGTTAGAATCAATAATACTTAAATCCTTTAAGTTTGGCGCAAGTTTCAAAATAACATTAAATTCTCTATCAGTGATTTGTACATCGTCTAAATCGATGCAGCACAATTTAAGTATCGGAGCACGGTCCTTATCTGTTAAGAACAAACTTGTCAATCTTACAAATACTAATTTTTCAAGATTAATACAGCATTGGGCAATAGCATCTAGAAATGAATCATCTAGTGATTGCAAATTATAAAAATTTAGTAATACAATGCGATTCCCTAAGTCTGTGAAAATGGTCAAATCGTCTATTAAATTCAAATCCTCAAATTTCAAACAAAATAGTATTCTTCTTGATTTCTTCAACATATTTTTGAATTCGTTAAAACTATTCAAGTTCTTATTTAATGGCCGATAGGTAAGCAATTCTTTTCTAGAGAACATTGGGTGATATGAACCATAATAAAATGTTTCATTGACCATAGCAACTTCTCGTCGATCATCAAATGGTAAGTATTCCATTATCTGTGTGATAATCTACAAATCAATAATATAAATAATATAAATATAAAAAGAAAAATAAATATAAGATTTTCTCAAATAGCTCCAGTTGGAACAATATATTATAAATTATAATACATATTTCACGTACCTCTGCTGGTAATGTTTCCATTTTGTTTACTCAATGTGAATCAACAGCGTTGAAAAAATACTGTGCTAAACAAGTATGAACATTAAATACTTGAATGCCTGATAAGTATAAGTATAGTAAGTGGAAACGACGTCAAAGTGGGTTTAATTGTCAAAGGAACTGTGACATACTGAGTGAGAACTGCTACAACTGAAATAGTGCAAGCGTTCAAAATAAATCTCAAATATCAATCAACTATCGGGCAACAATCTTGAAATTTGTCAGTTATCACTTAAACAAAACCTCACTAGACAATAAATTGTAGTGTTTAGTCAATTAAATTATTTTCATTATTTTAATCACTCGATAGTTGATACACATGTTTTATGTTAATGTTTTTTTTTACTTATTTACTAACACACCTTACCACGGATGCTGGAAAATAGAATTCCAAAAGACAGTCTACTTTTAACATCATACACAAATACACAATTAATGTAGGTGACTAATTATACTACGGAATAAATGAAATATTTCATTTATTCTGTTATTATACTTCATGTCTTCACGCCAATGCGATACGTGATTATGATTTATGATCATTATGGTACCTAACTATGTATGCCAAAAATCTGCTGATGGAAAAAATATGTAAAACATTTTTGAAAAAACGACTGCAAATTGTAATAAGCATTAAGCGTGGTTCACTTGATCATATGGTTAATAAATAATTATGAATTATGATTATTATTATTTTAATTACACAATACACTTTAAATTTTAAATAAACGATTTGATATAATGTACATAGGTAAATCACCAATAACTCGGCGGCAGTCAGCTATTCACTATTCAGTATTCAGCACTATCGAGTATCGTTATTATTCGGCAGTCCGGTGCCTTGGTGGTCACTGGTCATATTTTCGGGTCTTCTTGTGATGTTAAAAATATAATATTCAAAAATACTGTGAATAGTGCAGTGATATACCTGTTGCGAAAAGACTTTATCAGTGTGACCATCTTAATTATCAAAAAAATGATACAAAATCAGTATCACGTTCACATTTATAACCTCACTGTTTAACAGATGTTTGATTACTTTTTTTCCACTAGGACGACTGGACGAGGTACTAATGATTTTCTGACTTATCGTTTCGGTCAAATAATTTTCTGTGTTATATTTTGTAGCATTATTCTTGTGTTTTCCTAAATATTTCGTTTTGTCGTACTCAAAGAAATAGTTATATAGTCGGAACAAAATAACCAACGACAATGTTCCCTTCGGTGTTGCGTACTTGTTCAAAAATATCCCGTGGAGTCATGACCGTCGGGCGACAGTCTACAATCAAACCGATCACTGCTGTTTCTGCGAGGTAATAAATACTTCACTTCGATTGTGTTCGGATTACGTTTTTACGCATATGTTTTCGATCGTTAATGACATTCGATCATTATTGTTAAAGGTTTATGTCTGAGCACAAAGAAGAGACTGATGAAGAATTCTACTCAAGATATGAAGCATACTTCAACCGTAGTGACATTGACGGATGGGAAGCAAGGAAAGCAATGAACGATCTGGCTGGTCAAGACGCAATAGCCGAACCTAAAGTATGTTTAACTATTCTATTTTAATATGCATTATACAAACTAATGTATGACTGATTGTGACGTGTATGTGTTTTATATTTTTATTAGGTGATTATTGCTGCGCTGAAAGCTTGTCGTCGTCTTAATGATTATGCCATGGCAATAAGGTTCCTTGAGAGTGTGCGAATCAAAAGTGAAATCGATAAAAGCATCTACCCATACATTTTACAAGAAATCTCACCTACTCTTCAAGAATTAGGTATAGACACACCCGAAGGTCTTGGATATGACAAACCAGAATTAGCATTGGATGATGTTGATCACATTTATTAAAAAATAATATATTTTTGTAATCATTGGCGTTCACCGTTCAAGTTAAAAATTGTATGTTAGAAAAATATTGTTAATTTGTATTGAAAAAAAAAGTAATAATAAAAACATAAAACAATTATTGTAGTAAACATTATTTTTGCTTAAGTTTTTTCCTCAAAATATATTTATAGAATATTGAGTGCTAGGTTTTAATTTCATTAAGTAATCTGCAAAAGAAAATTTATTAAAAAAAGGTAGTCTTCTAAGATTTGCTAACTGCAGTGAGTTACTTAATACTATTTTGTTACATACTTAACGTATTAATGTATTATATTGTATTATTATGGTGGAAATGGAAATTAATTCAAACATGTATTAATAATATTAACTAATATCAATACTAATATTAATATTAATATTAAATATTTAAAGATAACTTAAAACAATATTGATAATTATGAATTCTAGAATTAAATAAAAATCAATTGGTGTTATGTACAAAAAAGAATTTATTAATGCATAATAAAATTTAATAAAAAATTAAAAACCTAAATGAATGAATTAATACAATTTTCCTTCATTTTGTAAATTATATTACAAGAACAGAATATTAAAATAAACTAATTATGTTATTATTATATGTCTATGACCTATGTGCTGTATCTAGTAATCTATAAATCCATACAAATTATAAATTGTATTTAATCAATACCAATATTGCTTTAATTATTCCCCTTGAATTAGTTTCATTTATAAAGAGTTACTTGGTGCAATTAAATATTTTAGTTATACTTATAAAAAATATAGTTTTATGAATAAATTGTATTTATTATTTTTATTCCCTAGGTACCATTTTTAAAAAACTCGCTTAATTGTGTCTGTTTGACTTGGTGTAATTTCCCAATTTATTATTTGTTGCTTTTCTGTTAAAAGTATGGACTGTGGAGTCAATAAGTTAAACAAATTAGTAAGTAATATTAATTTCTAGTTTAGATTTTAGAAACATGGAATTCATAATTGTCCAATTCTTTATAACGCTTGTCGGTAAGAAAAACCATTAAATCAAGAATCAGCATCCTATCATATTCTTTAATTGTCTTAAAGAATCAATGTTAGTCATTAGGAGTTATTTTCTTCATTCACTAATAGATTATGAGCGATGGGCTTCCATCTCACTTTGATAATTACCATCCACCAGTAAACATACAATAGGATTTTTATATCAATAAATTTGTCAAAGCCCAACTTTGGGAAGGTTCTATAGCCACAGGCCCTTAATGATTAATTAATATTGAAGTAGCACTATGCAATTTTATGATATTGTTGCTTTTGTTATTCATTTACTTGATGTATATCAATAAACATTAATTAATATTTTTCATTTGTACTGACATTATTATAACAGTCTAAATTATCAATAGGTAGATAGTAAATAGTTCAAATAGTTGTATTTAAATATTATACAAGTAAGTATAAAAAATTAATTTATGTTCTGTAATTAAAATTTTTGTTCACTAATGCAATTATATTATTTTATGGTTCACTGTATTTTTTTAGTTACATTTAATAAATATTAAATGCCCCTAAAATTATATTGTCCCAGACCCATATAAAGTTATTATTTTAAAAATATTATGTACCCAAACTTGGGTCTGAAAAAAAGTGTACCTAAACGTGTGTTCCCAATCGTCCTCCAAAATTCCAGTTAAAAATGTCATTTTGTGTCCAAACGTGTTACGGCCATAATATATCTACCGTAGAGCGTAGACTGTAGAGTAATAATAATTAATAGGTAGTAATATTATAATATCACAGTATTATGTATTATACCTACCTACCCTATGTCGGCCATATATATGACTTAAAATATTTATAATAGTAAATTATAGTGAACAGTCAAATAACAACAGGCATTTGTTTCCAAGCCTGGGCATTAACGAATTAAAAGTTAAAATTAAGTTAAAACGTTAAGTTAATTACTCGTTACTTTTTTTAAGATTAACGTATTAACTTAAAGTTAATTCTATGCAAAAGTATCTAAATTTAGTTAATTTGTATCTGAAGAATATTGCAAGAAAAGTTCAAAATTTTAAAATTTATTTTAGAAAATCATGTTTTTCAATAGCTAGTTTGATACTTTGATGTAGGTACTTATCATTTAAAATTTCTCTGGTAATTTTCTTTAGCATAAGAAAAACTATCTAATAAACAAAATCATTTATCTGGAATTTTTTATTTTTGTAAATTAGAAAATTTTAACTTTAAATTAAGTTAAGTTACATTTTGCTTAAAGTTAACTTTTAACTTAACGAGTTAACGAAAAAAATATGAGTAATTTTCAACTTAATTATTTTTAAAATAACTTAACTCAACGAGTTAAAAAAAAATCGTTAACTTGCGCAGCCTTGTTTGTTTCTATGCATTAACTATAAAATAATCTGTAATTACACAAATTATATTATAAGCGAAAAAATGTAGATAATGCATTATGTATTCATGTACCTATATCTTAGAAAATTAAAATATAAATCTTTGGGTTTCAACTTGTAAAAATCAAATTATGGGATCAGTTACCTGACTGTATAAACCTATAAACATTGCAAACTAAGTCTATGGTTAAGTATATCTATACAGTAGTAACAGTTTTTTCAATATTCTAAAATAAGATTTAAACACAATTTTTTTTTCGTTGTAAAATAGTGTTTCAAAACGTAACTTTTTAAAAATCGATTGATTACAATACAGTTGTAATTCGAGTTGAGTTAAAGCAGGAACAAAACAACTAAATGTTTTTAAACAATAATCGAAATCAGACAAATCGTTCTGCAAAAAAAAAAAATATATATTAATAATTACAATTAGGTACCATAACAATATAAACAGATATAAATAAACGTTTTAAAATTTTAAATTCAAGAAAATTATTTCGAATGAAATAATATAGGATAAATACCGAGCTACTAATTTTTAGAACTTTTACTAGTTTAAAACCCACTGAAATGGGTTAGAACAAAGTTTGTTACTTAATCTACTAAAGTATAATCTAGCACACCGAGTTGTTGTTGGTAACACACTATTATTATTTAGTCTTGGAAGTAGGTACCTAAAATTAATTAGTGGTTAAAATTCAAAAATTGGTCGTATAGTAAATTAAATCGTCAACAAATTAATCTGAATAATTGATTACCTATCAAATGAAAAATGTATTAGAAATAAGTAAATTACCTATTCTATTTGTATTAAGGTTTTAAAATGAGTAAATATTAATCGTTCAAATGATTATGGTGCAATAACTATTAAAAGGATTAAAAATGATTATAAATAATTATTATAATAATAATAATTATATATGTTTGAAAACGATTATAAACTACGAAAAAATAATAACATAACGTTTAAAAATATTATCATTTGAATAATTTTTCATAATTTTTCTTAGAAATTAAGAACATTGACAAATATTCGAAGATTAAGTTTTAACACAATATTTTTGTATAAAAGTATATAGGTGTATAAATAATTATAATTATTATTCATATTTCATATACTTTTTCCGTGGCAATCTTTAACCAATTATAATGCAATGAAAAGATCTAAAACTACTCGACCTAAAGTATATACAACAAATTGATACCATAAACTATTGGCTATTAATAGTATAACCAATTAATATAATTTATTTATAACATTATAAATAATAATAGAAATAATTTTAAATCGTCAAAAAAATATACGTATAAACTATTGTAAGTTGTAACACTACATTAGTCGCCTATAATTTGCATAGACAATATAATGATTAGAATAATATACACTTGAATGATCGAGAACTTATTGTTAATATATATACATACGAGTACAAAGATATTATTAAGATATTTGTCAATATTGACAATACGCAGTATAAAACATACGTTATATTCGCGTGAGCTGGTGAAGGTTCAAGGTTCTCGATTTTTGAACGTAAATTGTATAAAGAAGACAGAGTCACAGGGGCAATATATAGGCAATCCTATAAACGTTTAGTTGCTATACTATATTTTTATAATGTGTAATATTATATAATTATTATAATATATTATAATTTTCATTCGTTTGTGTTTTATTTTGTTCTATTATTATTATTATTATTTATTATTATTAATGATCTTTTACCAACATACATTGAATATATTAAAACTAATAATCATACATAAATTATTATATATTACCAATGCAACGCACGGTCCTAATGACACATTGTCGATGGTCAAGACGTTTAAATGCAAAAGTCTAATGTATGACAAACATCGGTATGTCAGATTTGCGTTGAATATTTTTAGACAAACCAACCCTGAAAATGTAATAAAAATAATCTCTTACTGTTGATATCTAAAAGGAAGTCTGTTAGCAAGAAAATTATCAATTATGGTAAGATAAACCGTCGGCATTCGGTTGAACATATAAAAATGGAAAATAAAAAGAGATTTTTCGTGTACGCTCCGTTACTCGTAGTTCCGTACTTAGTTCCTAACTCTATATACGAGAATATGTATACACATAATATTATGTATATTCGTTATTTATATAATATATTATAGAATCCATGATGATGTGATCGATCCGGCCTCGCTCAACCGTTAACGTGTACAATATGATTTATTTGAATATAGGCGTATACCTTTGAGATTGGACACCGGTAACGCGGACATGACGTCGTCGTCCAGCCAGACGCAGTTGTCGATCCACAGACGTCTCAAGCCGACGAGGTTATCGAACAACAGCCGCAAACCGCCGGCCGTCAGCACCTCACCGTTTCGAATCCGCAAGCTGGACAACCGTTTGCCGGCGCGCAGCACACACAGACCGCCGTCCAACGAACAGTCCAAAGACGTCAGTGATTGGTACGCGCATTCCGGTATCGCGAACGTCCGGAGTAGCACGTCGCGTCCTTCGTCGTCCGTCGACGATTTCGCGACCGTCGCTCGGGTTACGGCTAACGTCCTGATACGCTTCATGTCGCGCAACGACTCGGCAAATTTTCGCAGACATTCCGCGTCATCGCGACTGATCGTCAAGTTCAACGTCAAGTGCCGGAGACCGTGCAGCCCCGACACGGCCGCCAGTACACGTGCCGGAAGGTGATTGATCTCCAACCACTGTAACGACACCTGCGTGATTGATTTTCTATGATATTATAATACGTCTTTCGTAAAAATGTAATAATCATCTATTTGAATAATGTAATGATATTTTTAAGTGTTTTATAATATCATATTATTATGTTGTTATGAATTTATTGTCGACGAACAAGACTTTAACGCTGTGGTTTATGCTTAATTGCGTTAAGTTTTATTTTTATGAAACATTTTTAAAGTTAAGCATAACTGCTGTCGATACCTATATAGATAAACACAGGTACACGAGTCAATAAACGACTTAAAACTTATCAAGACCATAAGTAATATTCGATTTGTTAAAAAAAAAAGGCGACAAGAGGTTAACATTATACTTCTTGAGGATTCACCATCTCGTGAATTATTACTATACCTACTAGTATATATTTTATAAAAACAATAATAATGTCACCATTATTACATTTATTGGAGGGGATATCTTTTAAACATATTATACGCTATTACTAATTACACTGTAACAAAGTTATATTTTTCTGGATGAAAATACGAAACGACGATGTTATATATTAGAACTATCATATATATATATCTCACAAAAAAAAGTCGTAAAAATGACGCGATATTTTTATAACGATCTACCGGTCCCCCGTGCGCTACAATTCACCTGCAAGGCCAATGCCGATCCGAGTTGTTCGTAGTCGATCGTCCGGCACGTGTACAGGTACGGTTTGTCCTGACTCAACAGCAGCGACTTGAGCCGAAGGACCCGGGACTGTATCGCACCGAACACGTGACAGCACTGTTTCAACCGAAGGCTGTCCACGGTGTGGGCCGCGATGCCCTGCAAGTAACCGACGATTTTGGCGTCCGACAGTCCGGCGTTGGAAATCCTGGCGACGTCCGCGTCCACGGGGTCCAGCCACTCGTACGTCTGACAGTTATCGATGCCCACGTCCGAAGCGTTCGGGGCGCAACCCATCAACACGTCGAAACACCCGTCCGACACGCCCACCCGGTGCAAGCGCACGGTGCGCAACGCGAGCATCGGTCGTCGGGGCTTGTCGGCCACGCACAGCCGGCCGATGTTCTCGAGGTGCAGCTCCTGCAGACTGACGCAGCAGTCGGTGATCGCGTCCAGAAACGAGTCGGCCAGAAAGCTCTGGCCGTCCAAGTGCAGCGACACTACGGACGGCGGCCATCCGGCTCCGCCGCCGAATACCCTACCGATGTCCGCGCGGTTCGTGCCGCAGAACTTCAGGCACAACCGTTTTCTCCGGGGCTCTCGCAACGCTTTTTTAAAGTCTTCGAACCGCCGCCGTCGGTCTTCCACCCGCAGCCGCTGCACCGGAGCGGTGTACACAAACAGCTCTTGTTGCGACAGTTCCGGGTGCAGGGACGCGTACCGGAACGTCCTGTTGACCAGGGCCATCCGGCGACGATCGTCAAACGGCAAGTATTTCAGGATTTCCGTGATTATCTGTAAAATTCACGCGTGAACGGAAGTACTGGTACGCGTCTAGTATTCGATTTCATATAATATAATGGATGTATAAATAAATAGGTACATTGGGTACCTACCTACTGTTAATTATTATCAATTATTATATTATTTATAATAAGTAATAACTAATAATAATATAATATGTTCATTGTTCATAATAATCTGTATTCGATTATCAGATCGATACATTGGAGGGGATCAAATATATCCTTATGCCTAGTCAATATAGCCATACGGTTAGTCCGGACTTGCAGAATATACCTATAATAATACATTATGTATATTAATATGTCATCTACACACCTCAGGCGGCAACGTTTCCATTGCATATATTAGTCGTCTTTTCGCATCTATAGGTATTATAAATTATAACAATATATTTATCGACGCATCAGTCTTGTATCGTTGAATGTTTCTCGGCTATCACTAGTCCGACATGACGTATTATTAGATCAAAACATTAAATAATAATGTACTAGCTCTAAAATCAGAAGGCCACACAAGTGTAAGGTTGTATCATTCCGATGAAAAATTGCAAGTTGTTATAAATACAGTAGACAGGACGAAACGAATATTATTTGATTACAAAAACGAAACGCATAAGAATAATATGTGTAGGAACAATAGAACATTTCGTATTAAATTGTGCCATAGATCGTATATTTTGTTATCTACTATAGAATAGTACTAGCACATACAGTATATAATCATATACAGTATATAAGGATTTGTATCAGGATTAACCGGATCCCGTGTAATAGGTGCCCCTTAAAAGAAATTCCATTAATAAACACAGAAAGTCATTTCTGAGTAGTATGCAGTATGTATTTTAAAGTTATATTTTCAAATAATTAATATGTTATTTTAAAGTTTAATAGCCTGTTTAGTCGAATGCCATATTCATATGATTATTATCGATGCACTAAAATATTGTTTATTTTTGTATCTCATGAGTCATGAACGATATAGTATGATGTGTAAATTTCAGCCATCAGATTTAAATATTTTACTAAATTCTAACAATTAAATGTTAGTTCACTAACATACATACTATACATGTATATTTCAATTAAACCGTTGTTCCGCTGTAAGTCAATAAGGCCCGAATAAGGGTCTTTGAGAGTTTGACACAGACTTCATCTTTTTAGATCAAATTATAATATTGATATAAATGGTCAAGGATGTATCCCAGGTCTGGATAAAAAATAAAACTAGTGAGTTACCAAGTTTAATTTTGTGAGCACGGCTATATTCTTAGTAGAACATAATATTATTATTTTAGTATTTGATCATTAATAATGATACATTTTTCATTACTTTATTATGACTTGTATGTTGTCCAGGCTATTTATTTACTTATCATTCGCATTTCTATGAATAAAACATGTTAAATGAACATTATAGAATATACAAACACATATATTTTTTAAACTACATAACACGTATACAATTTATAATAATTATACTATTATATAGGTAAATAAATATATAATTAACTAATAATACAGCTTGTAATATGATCCGAGTTGACACTTATAGAGCCTTAAACAATAAAAATAAAATTTAAAAAAAAAAATGATTATAAATAATATAATATGTACAGTTTAGGTTTAGAGATTGTTGACATTTTTTTTTATTTTTTCTACATTTGATCACGGTCATAATATATGGGTATTGTAAATCGTGCTGACTGATGGTGTAAAAATAAGAAAAAACGAAGAGAAGAAAATCCAAAAGCTGAATTTTTTCAGTATATAATAATCAATAATTGTATACAATATATAAAAAAAGCTATAATAATATTGAGGAAACTTGTATGCTTATAGTATAATATCATAATGTTGTTATTTCGAATGTGTGCAAACGTTTATATGGCACTCGTCTATCGATAAACGTTAATATATATCAAGACTCCGATCAACGGACGATACTATACATAACATTGCTACGTTAACGCGTTAGAGAATCGCGATTTATTTTAGCGTAAATATTATATAACAATAATCTAGGTGTATAATATAATATATGAAATTATATTAAATAGATCGACAGTGTCCATATAATATGTATAGATCTTTCGGACATTTTTTCCCGTTTATTATTTTACGAGTATATACATATACATTATTAATAATATAAGTATTATAATATATTATATACAGCGATTCTGTGTTTAAAAATATTTACCGATCTGCGAATACATATGCATTTAACGCACACAAATATTACATATTATTTTATCATATAACGTCGTTGATATTACAGGTATTATACACAATATTATAATAATAGTAACTTAACAGTGATATTGTCTTTAGCCGCTCTCGGGGTGATATCACCAAGTTAACCGGTCAGTGACATCACGCCGAATGCATAAAGTGCGACAAGTCCATATAGTTCCGTTACAATAAATTATTATTACCTATGTAGGTACTATAATATCCTTGTATTAATTATAAAAACATAAGTCATAACTATTTTATAATAATATACGGCTCGGACGCTTATTTTTATACTAATACATGTATACAAATTTAACATAAAAATATATTTATAATTAACATAAATTATTATTACATGTTTGGTTTATTTTCATCAATGGCATATATATAATATTATATATATATGTGTGTGTGTGTGTGTAGGGTGTACAGCAATAACAGTGTAAGTATATATAATTATTATTTTATTGGGTTACGTGTAAACGCGTTTTGTGTCCTCAGTCTGTGTCGCTTAAACGATTATAATAATAATAATAACACATATACAGTACACGTGCGGTATTCATCATCTATACTGTATCGCAAGGTTTTCGTCATCATCGTCATCGTCATCATCGGTAGTAGTTTGAGCGGCTGCCAATGGTGTACGTGCTCAGCGGAATGCAACCGGGCGAGAACGTCATTTCGCCCTGCTGTTGTTCGTAATCCACGTCGTAGTAAATTCCGCTCTGATTCTGTATGTAGGTGAGAAAAAAACGAGAAAAAAACAATTAGTATAAAAAATTATATAAAAAATATCAAAGGCGACCGTCGAACAAATAAAAGTCTTAGGGTAAAAAGGTCGGGAGGAAAATAAAGAACAAAATATACTACGTTTGAAGATAGTAAGTTTTTTCTTCTGACTTTATTTTATAGACAGCGGATCTTTTGAATCCTGGCAGTAAATCTGGTAAGGGTTTTAATATCTATAACAGAGACTTGAGAAAGTATGGGTGTAGGCTTCTTATATAATACCAATAACACGAAAATAAATAGATTTTGGCACGTATTTTAGTATTTAATACAGATCGTACCTATATAAAAATATCATTTATGACGTTAAGATCTTTTAGGAGATTCATCTGCATGGAATCGATAAGGCTATTTCTATATTTAATACGTTAGATATTATATTATGTGCACATATCGGACAGGTTACCGTTTTATATATTATACAGTTATGAAATACAAATAATAACAGTGTTCTACAACCGATCTGACGAATAACAGTCAGTTCCTAATAACCGTCAATAGTTATTAAAAAATTTAAAGAAAAAAATCAGTGTAGATGCGGTTATACCATTATGCTTCAATTAATTTTAACGTAACAAATATGTCCAAGTCCAATGTCATTATAACGATGACTAGTCGATTTTTTTTACGTCAATTTAAATACATTTTTTAATTTTTTTTAAACAAGTAGCTACGCTTAATTAAAGTACGTTAATTAAATTAACGAATTTATTGATTTTTTTTCTAATAAAATAATTTGAGAATAAATATTTTTTAAAACAATATCGTCGAATAAGAGTATTTTTTCACATGACTTTATTATAAGCAAACGTTTATGAAAAGCGAACAAACAATACTTTGCGAAGAACTAGAACGCAACGAGGTAATGTTGCATATAGACATATGGTTGTCAATTTGACATCGGGTTTTTTATACGTTTATAGGTACAATGAAGACTGCAATCGAAAAAACTATTTTATAATATTATAATTGTGTATTTGTGTGTATTGTGTATGTACACTTTAGTTATTTCTTGATTTGTTGTGAAAACTGGAAATTATTCTAGATGGTTTACAAATGAATGTATATTGCTGAATAGATACCCTAAACAATTTCACTAATTTCATTATTCGTTGTCTCAGTCTGATAAACTTATCAAATAACTCATATGGTTTGTATCTACGAATATAATGTACCACGTATATTTTGAATTTTTCAAAAAGCTAACGTTTCAAAATAATCACCTGCACATAGGACAGATAAAAAGCTATATTTTGGCGGGAGTGGAGATTCAAACTACGTGTCTACCAAGAATATTAATGTGAACTGCAGAGCATGTACCAAGATTGAATTTACATTTTTTGAAACACAAAAAAATAATTTATAATTTGTTTTTTATTTTGTTAGTTTTTAAATAAACAAAATTAGATTTACCAACTGATTATTTTGTTATAAGTAATTTTATTTTATTGCTATTATTAATATTTCCTTAACATTAAGCTAAAATAGTGTACCTATATACTAAAATAAAACATTGAATTTTCGAGTTTGCTATAGAAAAAACACTTCCATCTCTAGCTAGGTCCCCGCGACCGATTAAAATACTCCTCTTCAAATTATCACGAATGCATCATCATAGTATTTTAAATATTTTACTCGTGTCGGACATAGAAGATATTAATATGCTTATTATACTCACGGCCAAGGAAGATCGGCTTTTCGGTCTGGACGAGGTCTGAAAGTTGCGGCCCAGAAGATCGGTCCGGTCTTCTTCTTCGCTAGTGCTCGACTCCGGCGTGCGGAATGCATGCGAAATCGTGCTCGTGCCCGGCGGCCGAAGCCTGGGCAGCGGCATCGGTGCGCCCGCGTACCCGAACATGTTGGACCGCATGGTGCCGTTCACCGGTTCGGGCTAAAAATCAATTGACGGATTATGTACATGGACACGAGTTATTATTATTGGAAGGAATAAGGAACACATTCGGAATTCATTTTGCGCGCGCCATAAGACGACCGCGATTTTATCGCGATAATAATTTATCGTTCGCAACAATCGTCCGTAATTATAATATCCGGTTTTCTATCGCCGATGGTACACGAGGATACATTGCGACCAAACGGTTTTCGTCTTACTATACGCTATATTCGACAAAAAAAATTTTAATCCGAATTCAGTTTACATTTAGATCACTAAACACGTCGCCGTATACTTAATATGGATATTATTTGACCACGACCATTCCCGCCGTATAAATCGCCAACGAGTGCCTTTATTATTTGTTATAATCGTGGTCGGGACATTAATAATGTATGAGCTACGACTTCTTAATATTTTTTTTAATTTGGTCGCACACATATTGGCTAAAGTGCGTTGGAATAACTGTACGAAAATACTAATATTGACAAAAATGTTTACCAACGGATAATGTAGGCAGAGGCAGGGCATATGGTTATACTGTATTATATAATACTTACGGCATAGTGGTTGGCGTGTGCCATGGCGTCGGCGATTTGGGCCCATCTCATGCGGTCCTCGATGGATACCTGGTACGGCGGGCCGCCGATCACGGGCGTTTTAACAGTGCTGCCGCCGGTCGGCATGTACCCGAACACAGGCGAGCCGACTTTCTGCTCCTTGTTCCAGCGGCGACTCCACGCGCAAAGACAAACGAGCGTCAGCACGATGATGGATATGGCGGCAATGGAAGAGCCGACTGCCACGCTCAGTACTTCGCCGTCGATCTCGCACTGCGATCCGTAAAACGATCCCGAACACCTGCAACGGAAGACAAACATTAATGATATAGATAAAAAAAATAAATAATAATAATAAGTCTCGACCTTTGCCCATGCCCATTCGCTTTCGGTCTGACAACCAGCCTCAATTTAAAAAAAAAAATTTAAAAATAGTTTAATTTTCATATAACCGTCAATAAGTGAGACCGTGGGCAATATAAGAAAAAATAATGTGACCTTTTTATGTTTTTATATGCGTTTATTGTTTCGGTAACACGTCTATAATCGTAGACGTGAAGTTTCAAAACCTACTCCTTCACCCAAATATTGCCTATAATGTAGTTTTGTCAAAAAAATGGTTTTCGAGGCCTTCATATTTTTCAATAATTACTATAGTATATTAATTATATTTTAGGTATACCAACACAGCAAAATTGAGGCAGGGTTAATATAGTACAGGAAAAAATAGAGCCAACAATGTATATCCTGCGATACTCCAAATGTCGCCCCTGAAATTACAATGTGCTTTTTTAACATGTTTTAAAGCTGATAGGAACAGTGATATAATTGGACTTGTTTTGAACAGGCCCGTAGCCGCGGGAGGGGCGGTACCCCTCCCCCCTAAACCCAGTCATTGCCCCCCCTAAAAATTATTAGAAAGACTTTTAGATAGGTATGTATCAAAATTTAAACACGTAACATCAGTGAATATGATGAATATTATAATTATCTATGTAAACTTTAATATAAGTTTTATTTTTATTATTTAGTATTATCCGTTTTGTGACTTTAAAATAAGTTTAAAATAATTGTGTTAATTTAATGAGATGTCAATGTAAATAAATTAAAAATTATGCCCCCCAAAAATTTGCTTTGCCCCTCCTGAAAATTCGGTTTGGCTACGGGCCTGGTTTTGAAAGACATTAACGTCCGTTTAATTAAAATTTCTAAACTCTGCCATATTATAAATGAAATAAAATTAAATGAGAACTACTTCTACATAAAGCATAAAAGCTAGGTGTGTATGCTGGCGCGCTGCAATTGTGTAGTGTATAGTACAATACGCAGTAAAAACTATAATAATAAAATTATTTAAAACATTTCTTTATATTCTATCTACGTATTCTAGACACCCATGAAATTTCGAACAAATCGTTTTTTAGACTTCCCTTATATTTATCAACGTGTATATATTATATATTGTACAATAGTATTTAGTCCTGCACGTCACACGTGTCTTTGTTCGCAGATTGTCATCGATATTATTTTTAGTAAAATGGTATTGAATTCAGAGTAGTAATCAAAAAATCTATGTAAAAATTCACACCGAGTTGTTCAATGAAAACAATTTTAAAACAGCGTATTTTCTTCAGGAAAATAACATGCAATATAATATGATAATATGTAGTTATTAATATAAAGTAGCTAAAAAAACATGTATAAGTACATTAATACAAACAAATTTTTAATGATTTAATACGACATAGTAATATATTCGATGTACCGTTAACCATACACACACACACACACACACACTATGCACTCGTGCAACTAACCGGCTATCGTAAGGATGTTATATACCTATGGATTAACGTGGGCGTCTAGCTATAATTGACGTCGGCGTGCGGTTTTCATGTGAACAGAATCATATAATGTTTATGTATATATTATTATACATCATCGACCATCATGATTATAACGAAGTCTAGTGCACACTGACCTACAAATTTTTGTCATTCCTACCGCGATCGCGCATTTTATTGTCGTGACGACGATTCGCCGATGATTTCGTCTTATGCCTTGCCGCCTCATCGCCTTTTATGAACTACAACCGTGTTAAACGGTAGTTCCGACTTCCGAGTGGTAGACGACGACCATTCGACATTCGTATAATATTATTTGTTTATATTATTGTTATTGCTACTGCAAGAAATAATAGCGCTGTAAATTTTCACATTTGCAACATACGTTTTAGGGATGACAAGCCCACGAGGATATGTAAGAAGTACAACATATTCAGAAAACTTAGACAGTATCTGTATAATCTCATTATACTATTATAATATTTTATACTAATACTATGTTTTGGCAATTGATGTAAAACATAATTTCGTCGATTGCGAAACACAAAATAAAAATCCAGAAATGTTTTCGAGGAAAGTACGTAAACCGGTAAACCATGATTGTAATGGTAGGTACTTACTTGCACACCGGCTGTCCTGCCTGGAAGAAGCATTCTCCCCGGAGGTTACACTGGCCCGGGTCGCAAGTCTCGCAAGTTCGACCACTGCGCTGAGCATTTCCAATCCACGGGTCCCTGTAACCGTCCGGGCATGCGCATTGGAACGTGCCGAACACGTTCGTACATTTGCCCAACGGATGGCAGTCGTTCAGTTCCGGGCTGTTACACTCGTCAAGATCTGTAAACAAATCAAATAGAAAAATGTAATACAGTCCAACACGCATGACGTTTTTACATAAAATAGCTAGGTTACTGCATATTACAGTAAGTAAGTACATATATTTTTAAATAATATTAAGTAATGATGCCTGATGGCGTTATACCGTGAAGTTGAGATATTGCGCCGGCCGGCGAATCCACCCACAGGCCGCTGGTGCCCACGTTGTTGTTGCGCCTCTGCAACGCGCCTGTCAGCTGTTTTTGCACGTCCTGCTTGACGGACGACCGCAAGTGTTCTGCGTTCTCTGTCAACTGCACCGTAGCATTAACCATGACCGGCATGCCAGGTGTCGTCTTGGACATGTACACGTTGTTGATCTTGACGCCGACGAACGTATCCGAAAACGGTGTCATCGAAAACGCCGAATCGATCTGCGAGATAAACGTTTCACATTTATTATGTTATTGCTTGTTACTTGTCAAGTAGGTACTACGCGAGTATAAAACGTGTCAGGAAATATCTGATTAGGGTGTCATTTTTTTTTTTTTTTAATATAATTTTTAAAGAACAAAATAAATTATACTACCTATATTAATATATTTTATTAATACTATATAGTGTACTATTATAGTTCCAAAAGTGAGATTTCGGTGAGTAACTAATAATATTGGAGACCATTTGTATAAAGGAAAAAACAAAAAACCCGATAAAAATATCGAAAGACATAAATCAATTTATCCGTTTCCTCCGCAAAATGGACAATAATCTATTATTATTTATTTTTGATCGGTGTTTATTATTGATACGCATCACGCCACTGCTGATCCTTTAATTTTAATAGATCAAAAACTAGAAACGTTTACGATTGTCTTAGAAAACTACTTACAATACGCCGATACGATATATACTTAACCGAACAACAATGAAAAATACTATCTATTCTACACTTGTCGGTACTAGGCAATCATTTTTCTAAAAACTAAAAATATGAAATACATATAATATAACGCAACAAGTGTCTACATCCTTACCGCTCTAACTGCTTCGTGTTCAAGTTGTTGGTACTCTTGGGTCTCGGAATCCTTGTACTTTTCTGTCCACGTGATCTTATTGTCATATAACCGATCAACACGTAGCGAAAAAACGATGGATACGATTCCTGAAAAACATTTTGAATAAAATTAGGCATTCACAAATACAACAATAATGACATTATTAAAACAAGTATATATAACAGGTTTTTTAATCATATGAATCTGCAATACGGAATAAAAAATTTTGGTTTAGTTTTAGTAAAAAATCTTAAAAATGTTTGGTAATTTTTGATTTTAAAGATATTTTAGAGATGAGAGCCCAATTTCTGTTAGACGAGGTATATTATTAGAATTATTGATGATCGTATATTCGTATGGATTTGTTATTATTATCTACTGCGCAATACGAAATATCTCAGGTTAATATGAAACTGTCAACATAAAAATGTAAAAATGTTTTTTTAATTGTCTGTGCACACTATTTTCTTTTATGCAAATATTTTACAGGGTTAACGGGATTTAAATGGGACTATTTTTTAAAAATAACAATAGAAAAAGCGTCGTATTCAGAATGTGTCAGATCAAACAGACATAAAGCTTAATCTCGACAATAACGAGTCTTACGGTTATCCTCCGATCTTCTAATCTACGATATTATATATTACTCTGCACATTACAGTGTTTATAAATCAAAATGTAGTCGCACGGACTCGTTTCGCAGAGACGATTATTATAATATTACGGTACATCAATGAATTTTATAAAATTTCATCGTACCTATATAGATAATAATAGATAATAATTTAATTGAATATTGAAAAACCAACATTAAATACTCACTGTGACACGGGTCCCGATGCTTTCGTCTGCTGTATCCGGGCCTGCAGAGGCACGAGGACACGCCGAGCTCGGTGCGGCACCTCTCATGCTGCGCCGCATCGCACGTCGTATCGTCGCCCACGATGCAAGTGTCGATCCTCACTGGCGGATGTGTAGGCCGTTTCCAGGCTGGCGCTGACGGTTTGCCACCGCTTGGCGGCGACGGCGGTGCTGATCCCTGCGGACTGGACGCGCCGTGTGGCTGTAGCACTTGACTGACCGAAAATGATCTGAATGGAACACAAGATAACAAACATTAAGATATAATTCCAAATATTTTAAGTCATAATAAAAATAGATAATAAAATGATTGTTTGAATTTGAAAAAATATTGAATAAAAATGTGGATGTTGATATGTTTGAGAACATCAATCACATTTTCTACGGAGAAAAAAATAATGCGCAGTTTCGCCAGAAAATTTGGATACCTATGACTTCATATAATAACTATAAGGTTAACTTATATAAAAATAATTTTGACCTAATTATAGTTTTTAATACCTTTTGAAAAATGAAAAACCAAGATTTCTTTTTTTCATTACTATTAATATTTATATTATTTTGGTTTAGTTTTATAATGTTTTTGTCGTGTATTTTGTAAATAATAAGTCCTTAATTATATTATATTTAAATTTCTTTTTTAATACAAATATTAAACTACAAATTTTGTTCATTATGCATATTCTTTTTATCAGTTAATTTATATACATATATAATTGATTTTAAATGCATGTCCCAAAATGTTCGATAATATATAAGCTATAGATTATATGCTATTTATAATGACAATACTATATTATTGATATGTTTCGAAATTAAATGACACTATATAATTTTTAAATGTTCATTTAAGTAATTTTATAGTTAAATTATAAATATATACTCGATAAAATTATGATGAATCATATTGACGTATAACAAATAAAGTTGAAGCATTAAAAATGAATGACAGATATTTGAAGTTTTTCCTATGTCCGTAATCCTTATATATATATAATGTATACAAATAAATATATTGTATAGCGTATATTGTAATTTATAGTAACAATTTAAATTCATAAAATAATAAATTGTTTTTAACTTTGTAAGATATAATTATATGAACCCAATTCAATAAACCATCGTTAGGGCTCATATAGGTCCCATTCTCTGCCCTATTTAAGTCTGTAGACAGTATAAATACGCAATTATAGAATGTTATATTATATATTTGATATATCGTTAATAATAACTACATATTATTATAATGTTTTATCGCGCCAACGCGATGAGATATTTGGTACAGTAGACTACAAGTTTGGTTCGGAATACTTTTTAAAGACCTTGGGAATTATTTTCAGACCGTCTTGAGAGAAAGTATCCCGACTATCATTATACCAGGAAATAAATTAAAAACAATCATTACATTTATCCGCATGCGCGTTACTAACTTATACTATAAGTACATAACTTTACACGTTTATCTATTTATAATTGTGGTCTACGTATATAATAACAAGTGTATTATGTATGATTTTCCTACATACAGTTATTACTAATTTACTAATTATTCAATAACTCACATTCCGTTATAAGGTCAATGCGTTTAATCTAGAAGTAATGAAAATATTCATTTTATAGCCTGTTTACCAGCGACTAGTATATACCCACGTATAAATCGTATATTTAATAATAACCAGGTCATCGGGATTCGGTGGTTTATGCGCTAAAAAACTTGAATAATATATGCACTTGAAAAAGTTTAAAAAAAATATAATTTTTAATTATTTTCTAATTAATTTTTTTAATATTCTTAAATGAAAAATGTAAGTAGATTTTTAATTTAAAATATTCAATTTAGAAATGGAATAATTTTATAGTGCATGAAGTATAAAAAATGTATATGATTAATTTTACCTAAACCTATCCAAAACAAAAACCAATAGGAAAATAACTTCCATCTAGTTTGTGAATATGGCTTCTACAGCTTTTGAGGTTTCCGGGATAACCAAGTAGTCACAAATACACAATCCTATATATCACGAAACAAATTTGTTTTAATTTATATTGATTTTGTTTACATTTTGAATAAAATATATGCAGATGCATAATGTCAGAATTTAGAGAAAGTACAGAATTTTACTTTGCAACGGCAATATGGTATGTGGTTATTTAGTAAATTCAATGATGGTGTAAAAAATGTAATTACTAATTATTACACTCACCCGGAAGCAGCGCTGGTCGGCTTTATGGACTGAGGCGCCACCGCAGTTGGTTCCGCTGAACCGAACAAGTTGATGTACGTGCGTTTACCGTCGATGGACACGAACTGCTGGTTCGGTTCTGCCGACGTTATCACGGACACTTCTCCTTTTCCGACACCAGACGGGGATATTTCGTCAGCTAAAAAAATATCCGAGAAACATATAAATATATTTATATTTTAATAATAGTAATAATAGTAGTAAAGACTTTCTTCTGACTAAATCTACGAAGTATATTGCAAGAAATAATTGCGCTAGGTACCAATTAAATTGTCGAAAAAAAATATTAAGATTCAATAAATTACAATACGGAGCATATAAAAAGCAGATAAGTTTTAGCATATAAATCAGACGCGTGTTGACAGTAGATAATAGATAAATGTTGATCGAAACAATGACTAACTCTATAATATTTTAGTATCTCTATATTGTAAATCTGGCGCACTGTTATCGGACGTTATAATGTACTAATATGCTTAATAAATAATAGTAATACACAAATACACTGCTTTGTAAATATAATAAGTTGTGTCAATATTTGTCTTACATTACAATATTAGTCTATGTACACTTTTCTATATTTCGTATAATTTGTATGAATTTAATGTCAGGTTGCATAAAAACTGATAAATTTAATAAATTAATTATAGGCCACTTAATGATATTTAAGAAACCATTGGCTCTGTATTGATTCATTAAATATTTACTAATTGATTATGAAACCTGCAGGCTAATTGGCTAATAGCTAGTGCATAAAATGCACAGCTCTGGAAATATTAGATTGTCTGATGAATGGCTGTAATTATAGTTTCACAAGTTTCATTATAATAATAATATACGAATATGATCTTACGACTGAGCAGTGCTGGCTTGTCACCCGGCCCTTGTATGGCGGACACCATTATGTCGAACACGTCACCTTTACTGGGTACTTGCACTTGAATAGGACGTCTCTGGCCTCCGATGTGGGGTTTGAATTCTGGATCGTCCAGCACGATCCCCGGGCGTGAGTAATACGGGAATCCTTCTGCAAAAACATTAATTTATGATTATGGCCGACGGTGGATATGATATAATACAATTATATATCAATACGTTTTACGTTAAGTTATACTAAATTACAAAAACTGTATATCTGTTCGTTGACTAAATAAAATAAATTACGTACACATAAATTGTATAGTTTTTATAGTCACTTTATTATTGATATAATTACTTAATTATTATAATATTTAAACATGTGATGTGTATTGACACAACATCATCACCAATAATATATTATAAAGAAATTCATAAATATTAATACCTATTTATTTCATATTGTTGAAAAAATTTAGTTAGAGTCGTGAAGGGTTAATTAGCCTACCTATATGGTATTTTAGTTAAACAAAAATTTATATGTTGAATAACATAATATGAATTATAGGCACTTTGCAAAGTGTATGATAATGTATAGGCTAACGTATATGGTATTCCATTTCATAAATTGAAAAAAAAATATATTATCCTACTATTTATTACAAATTATAAGAAAACAACAATATTACCAAAAGAGATGCGAATATTAATAGATATCTATGTCAAAATGTGTATAATTTACCTTGTCACGGTGACAAAATGTTATACTCTATAAGATGTTGCCTTAATTGTTTCATAATATATACTATATAATAAGTAATATAATACATATTATAATATATAATTAGTTATATATGTCATATACAATTATACCGGATGTAAATATGTAATTCGGTAAAAATATAATATTACTAATTGTTAAGCGATTTGTTTAATATGATATTAATTATAATATAATTGCGTTGCCTTTCAATTATACCTACAAAAATATAACAAAATAATAACGTGTCTTTAATGTGTAATACAACCTAATAGTACCTAAAATAGCATCTATGTTTATATTATTAGTCATCTTCTTTGCTTAAAAGTTCAAAATTTTTATTGAAAACTAAAAAAGTTTAGAATACTAATAATTCTATAATTTCTATAACATATGGCCAAAAAATAATTATATTTTTTTGGAAATAAAAAATATAAATATCATCAAAAATGTATGTCTACGTATAGTAACCGAATGTATAGAAGATATTACATGAGCTCAATATTTTTTACTTATTAGTTTTTAACAATTTAAATTTAAACATCGATCTGCTTATGAAAATTATATAAAAAAGACTAATTAGTAATTTAATATGCATATTTTTTAATAACAACAATGATCAGTAATAAATCAAAAATAACAAATTAATATATCTACACCAAGGATCAGAACTTATAAAAAAAACACATTATTACAATATGCAATACTTACAAATATAAAATCAAAAAAACCGTGTTCACGGCACAGTGCCACTTCGAAGTCTCATATTATATTAATTATTGGTAATATAATTCAGTGCACTCGTTCGTACAAATCATATGCGTTACCAATGTGTAATTACTAAGTATTATGGGAGCGTCTCGATTTTGAACAAAATGATAAATAGTGACTCAATCATCAGGATTTTCGAATGTGCGAAATCGTACAAAACCCACACGGCACACATTGCTCCCACACAAATAAACTAACCGTCCGTTTGATCTTCCCATTCTAATCTACAATGGTGGATTTTATCACTCACGGGTGGGATGGGAACAATTTATCTAACAGCATCTACAATTATTGTTATTCATAGTATGTGTTTTAAAATTGTAAATATTTCAAGACATCGAAAGTGTTTTATTCTTTTGTAAGTTCCTTCACAAATACACTATTTTCTATTGGTACTTACCTATTTGATTGTAAGAATTATTATGAAACGCAATACTTAATCACATAATACACACAATAAAGTAATAAAACCGAAAACAATTAGTTCTGGACCCGTCATATCTAATTTTATTTCATTCTCCCGTATTTTACTATTATGTTTGGAAAAAATCCGAACCCTGGCCTAAGGGTGGGAAGGCGGCTGTGCGATAGTTACCTGACTGTTGCGGAGTCTTTTTGACGGGCGGAGTGGGCTTGCTGGGAAGCTTGTTGTCGGTGGGTTTGTGCGTGTCGTCACGATGCGGTTCTTCCGAAGTGGACGGCTCTAGGACAACGACAGCCGAACCGACGCCGGTCACGTGTTCACCGGCCAACGTGGTTTCCGGTCGAGCGGCAGTCGTCGTGGACGTCGATCCCGCGGTGGTGCTGCTGCTGGAGCTGGTGCTGGAGGTAGTGGTAGTAGTGGTTGTAGTCGTCGTTGTGGGCGCAGTGGCGGCAGTGGCGGCTGCGGTGTGATCGGTCACTCCGATCGGCGAAGCGGGAACCACCGGTGAGGTCAAGTGGTCGACGATTTTCGACACTTGGAGGCCGATCACACGGGTCGCGTTGATGTCGATCGCCGACCACGGTTTGTCCGTCGTGGTCGGTTTCTCGGCGACGGTAATCGCGGCCGGTCTGTCCGAGGCCGCCGGTGGCGACAGCGACGAAGGCGCGTCCACCGTGAATTTTTCCGTCACGTTTTCGATCGGTCTAAAAGCGGTCGAAGACCCGTGACCGGCGCCGTGCGGGTGGCCATCGGCGAACAAGTCGTATTCCTGTTGCGGTTTGACCGTCTGCAAGTGCTGCACCGGTCGTCTGGACGACGTCTGCAGGTGCGACACGTCGTCTTCGTACTGCAGTGACGGCGGGCCCAGCTCGACGTCGTCGCCGCCACCGCTGTCGGTGGGCACCAACTGTTCGGGCAACGGCACGCCGGTCAAAAACGGTTTGACGAGGTTGGGCGGTTGCGGCGGCAGCGGCCGGACGGGCTGCGGCACGTCGAACGGATACGGCGGCGGGTCTTTGGGCTTGTTCTGGGCGGGTAGCTGTTGCTGGTGCGGGTGCTGTTGCTGTGGCTGGTGTTGGTGCTGGTGTTGCGGCATCGGCACGAACGCCGGCGGTTCCAATACGACCGGAGCGTCCGATATGCGCGGAGGACCGCGGTTGTTGATGCGCGTCTTGATGGGCTGCCGGTAACCGGTTTGGCCGGGCTGACCGTTCAGCAGCTTGACGAACCCGTCCAGTATGTCTTCCATGTCGCTGTTACCCGCCTTACGGATCTGCTGACGGTCCGTCACCGCCGCCACATCCATCTGCTGCTGCTGCTGCTGCTGCTGTCGTCCCTGCTGCGACTGTTGCGCTGCAGTATCGGGCTCCGTCGGTACGAGTGATCTGCCACGCGACGAAGCCCTCTTGGCTTCCCCCGAACCGATCTTGGTCGGTCCCACGTACTCGTAATAGTACTGCGACTCGGACGTCTGTTCGTCCGCCGTCGACGGACGGACCGCTGCAGACGACGCGATCAGCCGAGAGTCGTCGCCGTCGAGCACCACCGCCGGAGCGGGCCGCTCGGTATGCGACATTTCACCGCACTCGCCGCCGCTGCTGCCGCCGCACGCCGCCGAGGTCGACTTGAATTCTTCGGCCTGCGTCAGCGACATGTCGGCCCGCGCGTGGTGGTCGTCGTCTATCTCGTTCGATTCATGGCCCGCCTTGGTCGCCTCGTCGAGGTGCCGCCTGCGCACCACTCGCACCACTCCGTCCGAACGTCCGCTGTCGTTTTCGCCGCACGCCACACCTGAAACACAAACACGTACGATTTGTACATGAATATGAAGTCGTCTGCTATACGGACAATAATAATAGTGTACTAAATAACTGTGGTGACGGGGAGGGGAGGGTTTTATCAATTTGTTTTCTCTGATATTTGTAGTTCTTCGTGACTCGTCGTCATAATATTGATTTACTGCGTGAGATTAGTCTGCGAAATCGTATTGTATATTTCACGTCACCAATGTTTTTTTTTCCCCCCAAACAATTATGCGTTTCTCTGTGTGATAAAATAATATGCGATCATCAAAACTATATTATTAAATCGTGAAAAAATATCATACTCAGACGGCCACACCACGATAACCGTAAGAACACTTGCTGAATATTATAACGATTCCTGAGGGTGTTCAACAAATTGAATTATTATAACTGTTTAATATACATATTATACAGGTATACGTGGCATTTAATCGGCAGTTATTTTCAATATGGTTTTATTTATTAACGTACTTTTTACTACGTAAATACCATTTATGTGAGTAATCTTAGAAAAAACGTTACAACTAGAACAAAATAAAATTATAAGAATTTGTTTCGATTAACACAATATGTGTGAAATAATATTTCTCAACGTAAATTTATAAAATGTTTAAGTACCAATTGGCTATAATATAGATAAATCAACAATTACCAATATATTGTTCATTAAATTATTTATTTATTTATCAATCATAAAAAAGTATACGTGACCACGATATCTAGCTGTATACATTTTTAATGCACACGACGTTTAACTTTTCTCTTCCTATATTTATAAATATCGACCATATAGTGAGAAACATAAAGAAAAATTTCACAGGCACAAGAAATCTAAGATAATCGACGATCAGTTTAATTTTCGAAGTAGTATAAAATGTATAATATACGACGAGTAACTGGCAATGGTAAATATTGCGTCGTCCATTCGTGCACCCGAATGTCATTATATGAATACATAATTTGCTGCAGTCGTTATAATACAATATTATGCAGCCGTCGTTTTCAGTGACTATCACATCCAACTTAACGTTTTATTACGCAATAAAATATGATATGACGTGTACTGTACCCACACAAAAATTATTATTAATCAGACCTGCATATCGTGTATGTTATATATATAGTGGGCGTCTCAGAGCGCTTTCACTGACTCAATTCGTTGTGTTTACTCTTTATCTTAAAACCTTTTTCCCCCGTACAATTTAGCACCTACAAACAACACAACTTTCACACAATGCAGAACACGACAATGTCACCACAACCTAAGCGTCATTGTCGATAGCTTCTAATGCAATAGTTAAGAGGGAGACCCCCCTCTTATCACTACATAGTACATTTAATATAATATATATATTATACACATGTATTAATATACAGCGTGATACACCAAGCAAGACATTTTATATCCTTTAATAAGGAATAAATTCAAAATATTTTAATTTGTTTGTTACCATTTAAAAATTATATTGTAGTGTTCCAAATTTTTTTTTACAAATCAGAAGCACCTTATTTTTTTTCTGAAAATTGTCGATCAAACGATTTCTGAGCTTATTAATATTTTTGTAAATAATAATGTTAAATAAATTTGTTTCTTTAGCATATAAAATATAATTAATATTAATAAGTCAATTCAATATTCAACAAAAAAGTATTGCCCTGATAATCTAGGTAACAACAGGGTTGTTCATATTTGAAAAATAACTTCGAACACAACCTATACTAAGTATAAATAATTTTATGTTCAATGCTTACGTATCCCGGATCTAGATGTTTAAATACGCATATAACTATTAGCACGTAATGGGTGATGTTATATATACTATAATATATTATCATGTGTATTGTGTATGCAGGCGCGTGTACAATTCACTTTCTCTCAGTCGAGCTATATTAAAATCTACGATTGCGGGCGCGCACACGTCTTTTATTATAATGTAAATATTATTAATATATTTTTGTATATCACTCGGTTTACGCTTTCTTGCTGCACTGGTACTCGGGAAATGCTTGTTATAATTAATATTATAAATAAAGAACACAGTAGTAAAAATTAAAACAATTTTACACTGCGTTAATCCGTTCCGCGGTAAAACTGCATAAATCACTGCGAAATTCGGAAAGTATATACTATATGTCTATATGCATCGCACGAGCTACATTATTATTATTTTATATTACGTGGAACTTTTAGAGTTAATAAGTCTTTGACGATTACAGATTGGTCAAATTATAAGTGATACCATTGATTTTATAATATATAATATTATATTACAAAATTAATGGTAATACTAATGTTTGAGACGATACACGTCTGGTTAATACTGACTGGAGAAAAACAAAAAGTATACACTGTGCCAGCTATAAGTATAAATGTAGTATAATATACTGCAGTAGTTTTATTTATAATGAGATCAAATCTTTCCAGCGGAAATCAAATCAACGAAAACAAATCAATTCCGCGCGCGGAAATGTATAAAGATATCTTATAATGTAATAATAATAATCAATAATATAGCCAAGTATTATAGGTATTAATATAATTAATACGAATTTATTAATGCCGAGAGGACAATAAACCTATCGTAACATTAATACTTACAATTTTAATAACTTTAAAATTTTTCTTTCGATTTCATTACCTATAACTAATTTGCCTATTTAACATAATAAAAATATAATTGTATCTATTTAAAAAAAAAAAGTTTTATATAGTATTTATTATACACATAAAATATCATTATGCTTAAAATATAACTATAATGAATAAATTATGCGACTACCAAAGAAATTTCAAATTAATAAAGTTAATTTACAAAACAAACATATTATTATTTCCAAAAATAGTTATAAACTTATAACTTTATCAACGTAAAATAATAAACCTAATATATTATATATTTATATTACTATCATAGTATTAGTGTATTACAAGCCGCTTGTATTCAGAAACTGGAATAAATTTATTACTACGGGATTAAAATAGAATACATGTAGTACCTAAGTTTATAAAGTTATAACAAATTATTAAGATACTAATCGAATAAAAATGGTAATACAAGATTTTTCTGTTCTTTATGTTATCTTCATTATTGTATTTATTGAATTTAATGTAGGTTTTTTAATTATTTAAAAAATTTGTTTAATGATTTTTAAAAATAAGTCATGAATAAATAATTAATACACAGATAATAAATGTGAAATATTGTTTTCTTAATTATTGAGACAACTTCTCTACAAAAGTATGTTATAATTGTGTACTTGTGCGTGCAATTACGTACCTTTAGTTATTAAGGTTAGAACATTAAAACTGTGTTATTAAGATAAAAATCAAACTGCTACTTTCAGAGTGAAGAATAATTGCAATAATGAAGATTGTCGAGTAATTTTAGATTTTTATTTTTATTCTACGTAACGATTCGTTATAAGAATAATAATAATAATATGGCGTTGGAAAAATTTCGAACACGCCGATTTCCAATGGAAAATTACAACACTCGGCGCGTAATGCAGTAATTATTATATATTTCGTAAGTAGTCAAAATAGTAAGTACCTAAATACTGCATACTGTCGTTGATAACTTCACTTTCTTAATATAGCTGACTTAAACCCTCGTGACGATATCTATAATAGTTATAACTTATAAGTTATGTAGTTATAAGTACTAAACTTTAGATGAAAAGAAAAAAACTAATTGTTCGCGAAACCCTACGAGAACAAACGCTGCACACAATAAACACGTAACTGCTATACGTGATACACTGATACGTCTAAAACAACAACAATATAGCCCGTTATGCGGTATCACTAATGTATTTGTGGTAAACGAAATAGACCCATATTTTTGACCCACTGACAATCTAACTGTCTGTCTACAGACTATTGGTTTAAAAAATATTAATAACAATAATAATGATGAGAATAATGTTTTTTTTTTCATCAAATTTAACGCGACCACAGGTGTCGCGCTATTATTTTTATGCCATCGGTCGCGCAGTCGATTACAATCGTTTTTTGTCTGCGTTGTACGGGTCGTCAGTCATGGCTATATAATATACTGTTATTACTTTATTAGTATAAAATAATATTATCATTATTATAATATAGATACTGCGCCGGCGCTGGTATCCTCTGAATAATATGTAGGTAGTCGTAGGTATAATACGGGTACGGGTTCGGTTTTTTTTTCGAGTCGAAGCAATTATATTATAACCTTAAATACATATCGTAGCGATCACATTATATTATTCTCGCCGCGAATACAATACAAAACGCTCCGAACGAAATTGTGCGCGTATAGTAATTACAAGCGGAATAATTAGATCCCGCGGTCATATTATATTGACGATATAATAATTATTAAAATTAAAAGGGATGACGATCGTATATTTTCGGTCTTGCTCTAGACACCGACGATCGATCCGCACGTGCGTTAAGTATTTTTTTTTTCTATTACATAGTTCGCGGTTCGTTATCTCAGTCGAGAGCAGTTGATCTCGCACGAGGGTGTGTCGAAACACAATTCATTACGCACGACCGCTGCATTATTCTTTACGCATAATACGACTCCCCCGAGAGGTAATAATCCGATACAAACTAATGGTGACATCCGCGTGTAAGTTTGGTCGGAAAATTCAAGTATCAAACGCATTTCTGCGATGTCCGTCTACGGATTTTTCGCCAAACTCGGATCGTTCACTGCCGCGGAAGACAATAAAATGTCCAGAGTTTTCATCGATATAATCCACGAAAGCTCCGACAGTTTTATCTCGAAGACGTCGAAACCGACGAAAACGATGGCGGATGACCGACGCGCGCGTATACGTACATAATACGTAGTAGAATACGATATTACTGCTGTATAGCCAAAACCCGTCAATGACGACCGCGGCGGCGGCCTCGCATACCTACCGAACCGTTACGTTAACCCGTTACACACTGAACTATGCGACGTTGCCGGATGACCCGCAGTTATGTCGGGGACCGCGATCAGGAAAAAAAAATTATTTCCAAAACCATCATCATCATCTCTCGTTATTATATTATCATTATTTTTTTCTCCCTCGGGGGCGATTCGTGTCGGTTTGTGTTGTACGCAAATGCACCGTATAATATATAATAACACGGCATCGAATTATTATAATATATAATAATATCACGATGGTCGAGTATATTGTGTATAGGTGCGACGATAAACGATCGCTATTTCGAACGAAAACAAAAGAAGATTATAATATTATTATCATACATATCACGAGAAGAATGCCGCTGCGACTACCGCGCGCGAATACTCACGGCCGGTGGTAAACATCGCGGAAGTCGTATACAATAAATAATAATACCTACATATGGCTACATGCGCTTAAAGGCGCCAAGTCGTTTTTTCTGTATACGTTACGGATCGGGAAATTTTATTTCGCGCGTTTTCTGGTGAACGTATTCCTTGAGGTTTTCTCTCGCATGACTATACTAATTAAAAATGCTTCCCCCGTACTCCCTCCCGGATTGTATTACTGTCTTCAGGTTGATTGACCGCTAAATTTGACTGTTGCGTCTTTCGCCCGGTTCCGATTTTTTATTTAATTATATCGATTTCAGTGTTCTGGCTTATCGCTTTTAACTTATATATCTACTTGGTGCTCTTCTATACTTCTCAATTGTGTCCCTGAAGTGCATCTATGATTTATCTATTTTCAATCGAGATATTTTTATTGTATATTTTTTGTCATATTCGTTACACCTAGGTCAATCTATTCAGTTCTTCTCTGACTCTCTGTACTGCATCAAACCAATAGAAGTGCATTATATATTATATATATATATATATGAAATGATACATTTAATTTATAAACGAACTTGATTCGTTTTTATCCTACGCACAAAATATATTTAAAAATTAACTTTTAAGTTGTATTCATTCAAAGGATGTATAAGTAGATACGCCACTCGTCTTCCTATCATTTTGTACAATAGGTATGTATCTTTTTATTGAATTATATACATATTATACTAACAATATTAATTATTAAACTTGTGCATTTATATAGTTAGGTACTTGTCATATTGTCATATCATATTATACTTTATTATACTTCTTATAAATATAATGTAAGTATTTAACTATACACAAGATAGGTACCTACTATGTGTACGTGTGCGTGCGTGCTCGAGTACCTACGCTAATCGTTACACGTATTCATATAATATCATTACCACCAGGCGTCGAGGACCGGTTCCACACGGTTTCCCCGCAGCGAACATGAAAATAATATAATACATCATAATAATGTATATGTAATGGTAAAATATAATAATACCTTTGGACGCTTACTCACGTAAACAAATTTAAAAATTGTATTTCGTGTAAGTACAGATAATCGTGTTACGTGTCCGTCCACGAAAATGACGTCGAAAAGTCTCGGGTTTCGATTAGCATTCAACGCGCGCGCTTCGAGTTAAACGCGTTTCCAAATGTCCGCAGACATAACGGAATTTTATACCTGTTGCACCGAAGTGAATAACGACGACGGCGTGCACAGTATAAACTAGGAAACTTGTAGAACGTATAATAATATTGGCTAGGTTAGGCCGGTTATAGGTTAGATTGCATATTATTATTTAATAATTTTTTGAACATATTTTTTTTTAATCGAATAGGTCACCAAAATGGTATGATTGTTCAAAATGTTATTGTTAAATATGCACTTAGACGGTAATATAATAAGGTATATAATAAGAACGGTTTTCTAGTTATGTACTTTAAATTCATAATATTGTATTATCTCTAAAACTAAATAAATAAATTAAGAAACTATGCGAATTTATTAATATTGATAGTTTTATTTTTTTATGATAAATTATTAAAATATCTTTTCGTAAAGTAGAATATTCTATTTCTATTTAAATTTTGAATTTCTATTAAGATAATGTGATCGAGCTATTTTATAAATTAAATTGCTTCTGTTAAAAGTGAATAAAATATAATGTATTTTTTTTTTTTAAATTTTTGACCGTGACTCTTATGGATATTTACCTTTTTCGATAAATCGCGCCGGTTTCGGGTCAAGGACTTCTATTATATGTTTATGTATTAAGTACAAGTTTAGTGATTTAAATAATGAATAGCATAACTAATTTCTCAGCTAGGTGCAAAACATGGCAACATAAATAACTAGTTTATAAATAGTAGGTACCCACCATGTCTTTACGCTAGATCGTGATTAACCAATGCTTTAGTAGAAGTACGCAATTATGTATCATCTCAGTTTTCTGACAAATATTTTACAAAGATAAATTGTTTAACTACCTTAAGAGAAGAAATCCACAAATTGTACGTGAATTATAATTAATACATGGGTTGATACATATATATAAGCATAATATTGTGTTACCAAACATAAAGATGCAATTATGATTCACGGAAAATTGGAATTGAAATCTTAATTATTAGTTTAAAAAAATATATTCTTGTGGACAAATTAATAAATTATATTTTTGTAATAACTAGTGATTTATTTTAAATTTTTAAATAAAAATGAATTAATTAGTATTATAATTAGGTTATTACATTATACATTTATTTCTATGTTAATAGTTAATATTGTTTAATATTAATGTATTATTTTATTACTAACATTACCTACTTATTAGGTATACTAATTTTACAAAACTAACCTCATTAAATGGGTCTTCATTAGTTAAAATTATAAATAGAAGTATAGTAAGTACGTATAAATATAAATATAAAGAAAGTAACTAATATTTTAACTCGTAGGTGCATTAAAGCGCATATTATACACAATATAGTTGGTCAGTTTGTTTAACGCGTGGGAGTTGAGAATTTCCGCGATGGTGTATTTTTTATGCTGATTTCATTATCATTCATAATGTACATTATTTTTTGTTAAAACTGTGTCATGAGATAGTAATTACACTTATCATTATGAAATAGCTTAAACTTCATCAAACATCCGTTTCGATTTTTAACGGAAGATTAACATTTATATACAATAAATAATCCAAATTATTCGTCATCGTCACCGATACACCTGCAGCGGCACTGTACATATTTTATTTATAAAATATAAATAACCTACAAAGTACAACTGTATTATTGTTTAAGATACTGAACAGGCTATTAGTATGCAAAAATAACTTTCACATAAATAAAACAAAACAAAAAAAAATGGCTATTATAATGCTCTGAACCCTCTCACCAAATGTATCGTTATGTATAAAACATATATCATCAAACAATGAAAACATTCGATAAATCTTTGTCACAAACAATAGCAATAACAATTAATTACTATCCCATGACTACAGCTAATCAAACCGAATTGTATAGTTTTCCAACAGGAAAATAATAATTAGATGATTCGCAATAACAATATTACCATTTATTTTAAACGGTTGCTAAGAAATAAAATTATACAGAAGGTATTCTAGCATATTTTATGTTTGCATAGTTGCATACAAATCTATAGGTAATACGAAGGAAATTATAATTACATATATATATATATATAAACTAAAGGTTAAGATTTTCTTAAAGCCATAATAGCCAAACGAGAACAGACAATTGTACTTTAATGTACCTGCAAATGTACCTTTATAGTATGACCCATTAAACATAAAAATTGTGTATACAATCAAAAGCGTTTAACAAAATATAATGTGATCTATTTACAGTTAATGAAAACTTTATTAATAAATCAATTTTGATGGTTTGAAATCAAAATTATAGTAAAATTATTGTTTTTTGTAACAAATATTTTAATGCACTAATGAAAAATACGTCTTATTTCGTTAATAATCAAAAAATGTAGATACATAGATATATAAACAAGATGATAAAAAGACATCCGCTTACTTTTTTCAAAAGAGTACTATTAAATTATTATATAAATGATGTGCCATTATTTATAAAGAGGAGCTGTGATTCTGTGACAAATTATTATAAATCTAGATGGGTAGTCTTAATATTTTATGTCAAATGTATTATTCATGGCAACCATAAATTGAATATAATTTTTAATAAACTTGCGTAACTGTTTAATAATTAACTTTTAGTATGAAAAATATTGTTAAGAACAGTGTCATCACGGTGATGTATTAAAAATGATTCTGTACATTTTTCGCGGTGTTAAACCGATTGATCGTCACAGCGCTACACGTCGCGTCTTTATAAATGACTGTCTAAATAACGACGCGTTATGACGACAATTTTTCACGGTAAATCCGAGAATTCGATTCATGCAATCCGAAAATATTACAGTTAAACACGCCTGGTGTGGTCATTTCGTATTATGAATATATTGTATTGATGCAGGACACCGAAACGGGGACGTAATAAATAGGTACATGGTACATGCCAACGACGTATTGTCACCATTTTTCTTCTTCCTCAAACATAGTTATTCGTTATCGTTTTGTATATTATTCTTGGTGTTACAATCAAAACGATGTGTCTTAAACGTCGAAGGCACAAAAAATCATGGATAATTGATTTTGAGAGGAGCTATACAGTTGTAAGTAGATTACAATGTCATAATACATACATGGCATATGATACATTGATACCTAACTTAACCATCTAATATAAAAATATTTTCAGACAGTGGAGAGTTTTAGTTTATATTCAATGTGAAAATCAGGCAGAATGTTTGATATTTTTTAAAATGTGAAATATTCAAAATAATCTAAATTCTGCATTATAATAAATATTAATAATTGGAAAATTTGATCTGTATATAAATAAAAAAAATTCTAACATAAATAAATAAATGATCGTGTCATAATGTAATATGCCAAATACGATTTTACATATCCAGAAACAAGAATCACAATTTTGTGTGAGCCTACTGCCTAAGTATCTATTTTCTTAATTAACCAATAAAACTACATAATATGTGCCTTCGATCATGACGGTATTATTTGACTTTAACCTACAATTGCGCAATAATTATTGAACCACGTGTCTGCCGTTAAGTTTAACATCGTCATCATTTTGATTCCCTCGGTAACTAGTCACAGTTAACTAACGACTATGCACAAGCTTGACGGAGGCGAAGCAGGGGCGTCATTTGGGGGGGTGCAGGGTGTACATTTGCACCAACATTTTTGAAAAACGTCTTCTTTGGACTGCCAGCAATAAATGTAAGCGCCGATATACCTAAGTGTTATAATATTCATATATTATATATTTTATATTTTTTCAGTATTTAAAAAAAAATTATTATAGGTACCTACTAATGTGTTTTAATTCCAAAAATGATCAGTGTAGTAGTGTACTAGTGTGGTTAAATCACTTATATCATAGACATAATATGAAATAATAATGATATAAATAATATAATATATCTGTGGATCTAATATGCTGGTATAAATTTCTTATCACATGCACTCCAGTATCTCCCTACTCGTTATAATAACCCTTTATAGGGCAGTACAAAAAAATCATCTGATTGTTCTGAAAATTGGTATACATGCACTATGGAGTAGGTATTTTGATTTTGGGAAAAATATTTGGAAAATTTTTAATTTGTTTTGCATGGTTGGAAAAGTGGAGGGAAAATAGTGTCCCTTTGCCCCTTTACGACCATGGGATTTACCAAATGGGCAATGGTAATTATTAAAACATTAAAAAATAAAACCCTTCAAGTAGCTTACAACATTTCTATAATGCACATTCCTGAGAAATTTATTTAAAATTCATAAATCATAATAATAATAATAAAAAAAATAATTGAACTTCTACTTAGTTGGTTTATAAATCACAATATTATTTGTTATTACTTACTACAATATTTTCATATCCTTATATAGATGTAATAAGACTCAAATTGATAAAAAATAAAACATAACAAATCTCATTAATAAAAAATAACATAATCAATTACCTACTTGGTATCTATAGTTTACAAATCACAATATTATTACAGTCTTTTTATTTCTTTATATAAATATAATAAGATTAAAGTTAATAAAAAATAAATTATAATTATTTATCTTTTAAATAAAATTAATCTAAATGATGCTGTAGATTCATTTTCAAAGTTGAAAAATCGAAGATATCCGCTAATATAATATAGTATGCATTAAATAATTATTGCTTTATGACAATAAATGTTTTTATTTATGTAACTAAATGGTTTGTTATTAAATTAAAATTAGAAGTGGAAAAATTTAGATATTAATAATATTTCATTAATATGAATTAAGTATAATTTTGAACAAGGGAACCAATAAAACAAATTTCAGGTTTAGCTATATTATTTATTTTGAGTGTGCAGGGAGAAAAATGTATAGGTTATGTTCGGATAAGTATTATTAAGGTGCTTTATACCCATAAATTTACTTACCTAATACCACTGGTATCAGCAATATAATATAAATTCATTAAAAGTACCTACACATACTTCTTCAAAAAAAATAATAATATTGTGATGTTTTCATACTAATATAGGTGACATATTAAATAAATTAAACAAAAAAATTTTCAGTTGTTTTTGTCACCACTTAACCCCCTTATCCACAAAAAAAAAATAATTTCCATGTTGCTTGCGGTAATGATTTGGATGGCCTGCAAAAATTTTGGCACCAACAATAAAAAAATTGAAATGACGCCCCTGAGGCGAAGAAGAGCTCCGGGAGTTCTGCCACGACTATGCGTTATGCTCTCATTCCGTCTGTCCGACTATGATATTATTATTTAGGTACAGTATATACCAAATCATATTTTGTTATAGGTTTGCGGTTTCCCAGGCGCCCGCCCGCACGGTCTGTAATGTACTTACATGTTATGTTCGTGTGTACCTATACGTGAACTACACTACATACATAATATTTTTCGGTCGGTAACTGGATCAGCGCGGTCCCAAATAACACACGCACGCCGCGTGAAATTAGGTGACCAACAGTATACCTATTATAAATACGCACCGCACAGCCGTCGACGTTCAATCGTCCGTAAACTATGACCCAAATTTTGGTGACAGAATGCTTAAGAAACAATTTACAATTTATATAAGTATTATAATTATTATGGTCGAAATATGAGTTATTATTATTTATTATGCGGCCCTTTGTTGTCTCATATTCACAGCCGTTGAAATATCCTACCTTCAATCACCGTAATCTTGGTAATTCACCAAGACCTGCACTGTCGCTATATAAAAAGCGATAAGTGATTTTCGCACTTAAAAAAAATACCAGCCATCTCGTTCAGTTGTTGCCGCGTTTATCGGTTTATCAATACTTTGACTTTAGGTTGTAGTCAAGTAGCCAAATAACTAATTATTAGATAATTCGAAAGTTATATTGAAATTGAGCATCGTTTCGTCAATAATTATTATATGTGATCTATGATAAATAAAATAAATTTGAATAATCAATACAAAAATACAAAAAATAGAATGCGATCGTATCGTATAGTGAATGTTAAGTAATGACAAATATGGTAAAAACAAAACAAATTGATAACACTTTTACAGATATTTAATTTTACATTTTATAATTTTTTTTTAACTTGATGGACATAATATCATCAGGAATATTAAACGATGAGTATAATATACTATACAGGTATATGAGTAGGTATAATTAACTAATAAGATCGTGTGGATGATTGTGTTGTACTGTTTTTGACTTTGTTAGACTTTAGAGTAATGGACATGCATTTAGATTGAAGTGAAGTAAACCTGTTGTTTTAAGCAGTAAACTATGAAAATTGTCAGAAAATATATGCTATTAATTTGTTTTTGATTTAGAGATCTTTGTGTATGTTTTCATGTTGTATACGCGTAAATCACCGTGCACTTACTGTCATTTTTAAAATTCAAATTTTTTATATCAAATAGTGCAAACGCAAATGATTATTAGACGTAGTAATCGCTTGTTAGTTAAATGTTGAATATTATCATTTATGTATTACTGATTTTTATATAGTATTAGAAATAACACCGAATGGCGCTGGTACAATATGTTTTGTTATTCTTTTTTTGAGCTATTTGATTGACGTTTGCCAAGGTATATGGACTCAGACATAATAATACAATACGTTATAATATACGTATATATACATCATATCTATCTACAAATTATCTATTCATCTGACATACTGTTGCAGCGTTCAGATCAAGGCTCCCAGAAACCTATTGGAATTTATACTGGACGAAATTAGATATGGCACTAAGATATAACGTAATTTATTTCTCCGTTGTCCGTATAGGTATATGATTGTTATATATTTACCGAGACAGTCATGCGTTCGACGAACAACTACGCAAATTTATACCTGTATACAGTAAACGTGATTCGACCAAGTAGTATTATGTATACACTATACAGCATATTATATTATAATAATATAATGGCGGGAAATCTACTTTTTTTTTCGTTCTGTGCGTTTATTTCGGTTTCCTGTCAAATCACATTGTTTTTTTTTGCTCCTACAAAACAGTTAGTTTAAGGGGTTGTTGTCATTGACAGTCGTGAATTCACATCACCCATCGGTTTTCCAATTAGTTACCATGATCGATTTACATTTCGATCGGCGGACGCTTATATTTTTTTTTCTTATTATTCTGGGAAATATTTCACGGACAAAAAACTGAACAAAGTAATACAAGGTCGCATCTTGTCTTCCGTTGCATAAAGGTGTTTTTTTTGTCTGCATGTTAAGTCATTGCCACAGTATTACGATGATTTGTATCTGCCGTTTACCAGTGTGTATTTCTTTTGAACGAAAGGGCAAAGAACTTCTATTTTCTCTTCGGTGTAATTGATATCAAAGCAAGCTATTTTATATATGATTAACACTATTGTCATTCGTCTTTGTTCTTTAGTCATCCACCGACTGTATAATTATTATAAAAAAATACGTAATAGATACAGTCTCAAAAGTCAAAGCATCTTAAACTGAATATTATTTAACTATATTATAATTTATATAAAAGGTATAAGTACTTATCGTCTTAAGTTAAAATTCCATACGTGATGGATATCGTCCAATAGTTCATAATAAATTCAAAGTTGAAAATTTAAAATAGAATGTGGGTGATTGTAACGACTAGAAAAAAATGTTCTTTCCGTCTATATCGTTGAAAAGTTCGAGTTATAATAGTTTTGTTTACAAACGTATACTTACGAGTATAATTCGTACTTATACAAGAAATATTGATACGATTTAGTGTTTATTCAAATTATATATACTCTAACAAGCCACCACGTTATGAGTATATAAAATACCTATTTACAACTAAAATTAATTTTGTACAAATTTAAATAACTTGTTTATCGATGGATATACTTTGTAAGTGTAACCTCAATATTATTTCAAATATTTTGCTTAAAATATTTGTGGGTTCTATATTCTAAAATTAGTTAATTTGTAACAAAATTTCAACCGGTATATTCTCGTAATTAAATATGATTGTTAATGGTATTAGTTTAATAAACAATAGAGTACATAACGATGTTTATAATCTTGACGATGCTAGTACAGTTATACAAATAATTAGTATTCTCAAAACCTTTGTATCTAAGCGTACACTGTTAGGTGCATTCACTTATTGGTTCTAATGAGCAATTTTCAATGCTACCAGAATTTAATATTTAATCAAGCTACCTGAGTTATAAGAGACACGAATAAATATTTTACGTGAATATAAAACTTTGACTATAATATATAATATACAAACGTACATTTAAATTTACATATTTATTTGCTTACTAAAAATAATAAAAGAACATTTTTATATAAATAAAAAATATTATTTTAAGGTTTTAATAATGTATAACTAGATTATAATAATTATCTTTCTTATGATAAACTTGCATGTGCTTAATTCAATATAAATATTAAAATATTAACATATATATATATACTATACATTATATTGATAAGAATACAATTTAGTTCTCTCTCTCTATCTTATATTCTGTAAAATATAAGATAATAATCACAATAATTATTAATTTATTATTTTCGTACCCTTATAAATAGAAAGTGAATGTATATAGATTAACAAAATAATTAATTAAAGAATATGTCATCATCAAAGATATTATAATAACAATTATAGATAGATATAACGTTATAAAGTGAACACATTATTAACGCAAGACAAAAACAATTATACAATAATATACCTAAATATAATTGAAAAATATTAGGTATTGCGGATGTCATTCAGACGTCATTGTTGTCGGAAAATAAAAACTAATACTTTAATTATTTTACACGCTGAACGTGTAATACTATACGCAAACAACTGCCGTGTACAGTGTACACCATACTATTGTATAACGAATACTATATATTATATTATATTAGTTCGCTTTTTTTATCGGTATTATTTATAGGAGATATTGGCATGTTGACTAAACTATACTAAATAGTAAATACTAATATAACATCAAATTTAAATATTGTAGAAATAAATGGAATTCAATTTTAAAAAAAGAAAAATTATTTAAAAAAAAAAGCCAAAAGGATTAAAAGATTGGGTGATTTTTATTTTCGCTATTTATCAATAGTGATTCTCACTTTCGTGATTTTCACGTAGACTCGTCAGTCGTATTATCGCTATACTCTCAGCACACACAACGTAGGTGCAGTCAATCAGTTTATATAGTCAATCGAAAGATGGGTGCCTGCAAAAATTTTACCAAAGTCGGTGAACTGCGAACGAGTTGGCGTTATAGGTATAAATATATATTATTATCTTCTTTCTGCATCTGCTGCAAATAGAGCATCGTTTTAAAACGGTAAACATTAGTCGCTCGACGAAAACGGTTCGTACATATAGTATAATAATAAAAATAGCGGATTACAACATCATCGCGCGTGTACACACATACACACACCACACAGTTTGACGTGTCCGAAATCAGAAATCGTCGTAGACGTATAATACTATTACAGTTGTACCGTAATGCCGTCGTTACGACAAAGACACCGAGAGACGTCACTGCGTGAGCGGCGTACTTACATATTATACCGTGTGTCCCAGAAAACAGGGTACACTTTATCATTCATTACCCTTTTAATATTTTTAAATTCTGTTTGCGGGACGTTAAACTAGACAGATGGATCATAAATTCCTAAGACTTACAATTTTTTTAACTCGTGTAGTTTACGCATGCGCAACACAACTTCATTTTTTTTTAATGGCAACCCCTATTTTTAATATCATTTTCGAATTAATCTATTTTTTTCAAGCAATTTTGATGTATCAACATGTATTTTAAACCCAAAATTGTCGAAGTTAGAGCTAGGTATAATTTTGAAAAAAATGTATTAAATTAAATTTTTTTTTTAGTTAATGTATTTTTTCGTTCTAAATATCATTTAATACTTAATACATTTATTATTAGTAATAAATTATTTATTATCTATGAATTATTTAACGAAAAAATACGTTATAACTAAAAAAAAAATTAATTTAATACATTTTTTTCAAAGTTATACCTAGCTCTAACTTTGCCAATTTTGAGTTTAAAATACATATTGATACATCAAAATTGCTTGAAAAAAATAGATTAATTCGAAAATGATATTAAAAATAGGGGTTGCCATTAAAAAAAAATGAAGTTGTGTTGCGCATGCGTAAACTACACGAGTTAAAAAAATTGTAAGTCTTAGGAATTTATGATCCATTTGTCTAGTTTAACGTCCCGCAAACAGAATTGAAAAATATTTAAAGGATAATGAGTAATAAAGTGTACCCTGTTTTCAGGGACACACGGTATATTATATATTATTTATTGTACACGGAGCGACGGAGACACGACGCGGCGGATGCGGTCGTCCCGTACACGAATAGTGTACTAGTGTATTTACAATGTAAAAGTATTATATTATACAGCCAATGAGCCAAGTTCGTGAGAGAATCGCACCGCAGCACTGTTTTACGGCTGTCAAACAGTACACATCGGGACACTGTCCGTCGCCAATAATATAACAATAACGAAAATAATAACAATATAATAGGCAATATCATCGTCTCGTCACTCACAAGTCGTCCGCCGGTTCAACGACACGCGGATGTCCGTCCGAGCAAACGCGTACATAGGTATCCAATACCATCGCGAAACGAAAAGACGATATTATTATAATTATTAATGTATTATTATTATTATTATTATTATTATTATTATTATTATTGTTGTAGAAGGAAATGCAATTACGGGCGCCATACACGCAGCATACGCGGCGGTCAACGCATCATCATCATCGTTCCGCCGCCTCCTCTGACCATTGTCCGTACTTACACGTGTCGTAGTAGTAGTAGTAGTAGTAGTAGTAGTATTAAACGTATTATATTATGTATCTAGATACATGCCCGTACATAAGAATATATCGTGTAAGTCGCACGCAATAGGAATTCCCATGCCGGGCGTAATCTGCCGTATAATATTATAGCCAATATAGGTAGACCGAGTCGTGTATAATATTGTCATGCTGGAGCACAACAGCGTCCACACTATAACCTATAAGTTGGGTTTTAACTGAATACACGCAGTGATAAAATAGCGATTACACGGTATATATATTTTTTTTTTGTCGAAATATCTACACGTTTTAACGTGATTCGAGGTTTGTTTCTAAAACACTACGTTTTCGAAAACGAAAATTTGAGTATAAAGTTTTCGAGTAGATGATGGAATACCAAACGAATACATTTTTGTTTAGGACTTTAAGTTCCGTCGAGTGGACATAGCTACGAAGCTACTCCACCAAAGACGTGGTCCATTATATTACGATTATCATATAAATTGAAGTAGGCAATGATTCATTCAATTTCAAAAATATCTATTAATTGTCCAATTCGATATTAAATTATTTTTAAACATTTACTTTGACTATTTTAAAAATAATAAAATCGATAAAGCATTCAGTAACTATCGGTGAAATAAATTTAGGATATTTCTAAGTTGGGTTTGTTTTTGATGTTCCTGCAGGGACTTCTACGGGGAGAATTTAAGTTAAAAAATATATTATATAATTAACATTTTTGTTTTTGAAAATACACAAAAATCGATTTAGAAAATAATAGTATAAGTACGTGTAGGCAAACCATATTATTGTCGGCTACAATATTATATACGCATGGCAGCGTTGCGGCGGAAGCGATTATTCTTGCACGAACTGTGCCGGATATCGACGTACACGAATATTATTCGATAAATATAATAATATTCGATCGTGGTTACCCAACCACCGTTATGCAGCTGCACCCGCCATGATGATAATATTAAATTATACTATGCTGTATGGTATGTGGAGATGGCCCCACGACTACTTCATATATGTTGGCCATTGCCGTTTATAATATAATATTATATTTGGAGTTGGCTCAAGCTGATACGACGTATGTTTCAATAGGCCCGAGCCACGTGTAAAGTTTAAAATATTATTATTATGGTTTATCGGTATAAGAAAAAATATATAAACTGGAGGAACCACACAACCCGTGAATAAAAACTTACATATTATTCGGCTTCGAGACGTGGGCTCGAAAACCTATAGTCTGTCGAATTTGGCGAAACTGGTATCATAATAATTAGTCGTTGAAGTTTTTGATATTTTTCTCACTCTGTACTACAATGTACGGTTGAACGACTATAGTTTACCGGTGGTATGTTTATTTTATGAACACCTGCAAGCTGCATGTAAAGCAAGGAAAAAGAAAGTGTGCTAAAAGTCATAAATTCCTCTTTCTACCAATAATACGTATATATGTATATTATGCGTGACAAGTGCATGGATTTATGACTAGATTATATGTATATATATATATATATAATTTGTATACATATAAATATATAATATCAGGGAGATCGGTGCACTTGGTCAACGTTGCGCGCTGTATAAGATCTAATTACGATGTACGAAATATTCTTATTTTTCTCATTTTATTCTTATTGTTTATTGAAATGAGGATGAAAGTCTCTTCTTTTATATATATTATATATACCATTGCTATTAAGCCGTTTCACGGTGAATTATGATATAGTCCGTCTATGGTTGTTCCGCCAAAAATAATTCTATTTAATGACTATTTTATAAGTAGAAAACGAATAAAAACCATTGTAGTATATTTTATATTACCTATACTGAGTATAACCAACCTATAATAATATTTATTTATTGGAAATATAGTATTTTATTTGTGAATAAAAACATAATATGACAATACTAAAGTTTATATGTATATAATAGTATAATACACTATTCATATATACACGCAAACATTTGAATACCGAACAAATATTATACACACGACAGCTGTAAATATAACGCGAAGATTTTCATTTATATTTTATTCACGGCTGTTTTACAATTAACTCAAATTTCGATATACTTCCATTTGTAAATATATATATATATATATATATATATACTTATAAGTATTGTAATATGATTATGAATGTTATGGACGAAATAATGCATGTTCTACTCAGAAATGTTCATCTTTTCGTATCAATATCGTAGGATATTGTAAAATGTTCACCTCGTAAATAAAGAATACATAGCCATGTCACACTTACATTATTCACCAGACTAACTGTTCACTGTAAAAAACCTATAGAATTTTATTTTATTTTTTTATCAATTACAACTTACTGTAACATTTTGTCGTGTTAAATCAACATGATACGTAGGAATACCTATCTGTTTGTTATCGTATATAGAATATAATACATATTCTAATTACTAATGTACCTATTATATTTTTTAAATATTTATATATTTGTTATTACAATTAAAAACGATCAAATATGACGATTGATTTACCATTAAAGGGTCAATGGACGAAGTAAACGTTTATTGAATTAATTAATAGGTAGGCAAGTACTATAAAAAAATCATTTTGGTATGACTATAAATTACATTACTGTATTTTAAGACTTGTAAAAAAAAAAACTGAATGCAACAATGATAATTGGTATTTTGTTCAATCGCCATGATACGTCTGTACGAATACACTTAAATTTAATTAGTAATTACTGATAAAAAATCCTCAGCAATAATGAAGATATAGTTAATAATTTGTAGTTTGTACACTTAGTTGATAAATTAATTTTTTTTTGACGTATACATTCCTAAAAGTATCACCTTAGATTATGGACAACACGTTTAGACGTTTTTACATTAAAAAATTGATTATTCTATTTATTGATGTTAAAAATTATTTCTTACTGTAAATATGTATTTTTTGATTACATTTCTACAGTGGTATTTTTATTTTTAATAATTTTTCAATATTTATATTATAAAGTAACATTAGTTTTATAATATATTTACACTTTTTTTTTTTTACTTATACATTTTAAAACCATAGTGAATAATATATTATAATATAGTGTGCATAATATGTATTACAACCAATATTTTCGTACAATTATAAAATCGCTTTACATGAAAAGTTATTTTTTGTTCATATTTATATCACGTGGCCGATTTTTATTCCGGAACAATTAATTCAATGAGTATATACTACCGTACGCAATAATTACTACAATTTCGCGATTGATTACCGCGAAATATTATGGATAAAATAACGTACAGTCAATATTGTTATTATACATTGGTCAATTCATACAATATTATGTTAGTTTTCGGTAGATATATACATTATTTTGTTTATATAAAATATATAAATAATCTGCAGAACATTATCCCATAGTCTAGTCAGCCGCCTATAGTGTGTTAATGTTATATTTAATTATGACAAAATGAAAAATTATGATAAAAAAACTGTTTAACGAATTTTCGATTAAAATCATGTTGCTTACTTGGTTGACCAATATTTTCCTGTTAGTAAATAAGAGCTTGTAACTAGATATGTTTGTTTTTTTATTAAGTAAAAGTAATCAGTGAATAGAATATTTCAAATGTCCGGGTTTGCAAATAATTGATTTTTCATTTGGGCACTAAACATCATTCAATTGATATACTGCTATAATAGTTAAATTTCTTTGTCCGTAACGAATTCTTAAGCCAGTATATTAAGCAAATATATTTATACTTTATGATCATAAAGACAACTTCGTAATTTGATAAAATAATCAGGTTAAAATAAAAAAGAAATAACAATTCTTATCGGTTTTTCAATTTTTTATACACAATAAGATCATTCGATGATAGCTTTAGGTACTTTCATTTACATTTATTACATGTCATCCTATGTAAAAGTGTCATGTGTAATGTGTATATACAGGATGATTCATCAAGTTTGCTCGTCACCTTTTTTTTTTCAATAATGTAGTTATTCAAAATCGGATTTTCGAAATTCTAAAATATACTCAAAGACCATATTTTCAAATTTATGAGATTTTTACTATTTAAAAAACTTTTTTATTTTTCAAATAAGAATCATCTTTTTTATTGTAAATTATTTAACAGATTACTTTTCTGAACATTTTGACACGTCAAAATTTGAACGACTAGATTTTAAGTTTTTTAATATTGTGTATCATCAGATCAATGATAGGAGGTTTAAAGTATTTGGAATTTATGGTGCTTTGAAAGTTTTAGTAATTATAGTATTAATTCATTAACACTTATTATTTATAAAAATAGCTCAATCATAGTAAATTTGGATTCAAATATATTACATATTTTTGTAAAATCAAAGAATATTATCCATACTATAAATATTTTAAGAATATTAAATATATATATATATATATATATATATATACCTACACTAAAAATTAGTAGTAAAAAGTGGGTTTTTCATTTGAAATATAAAAGTCTGTGTCATTACGAAACATATAAATATGGTCTTTAAGAATATTTCAAAATTCTAAAAATCAGGATTTGAATAAAAGATTTATTGAAGGGAAAAAATGTGCTTGAGCATGCTCGTGAATCATCCTGTATGTTTACAGACACAGGACCTCGACCGAATGACGGAGACGGTTGTAGGCCGTTCTAGACGGCAGCGCTCGGTCGTTCGAAGGACGTTACGTAAACGTCGAAAATCGTATTTATACAAATACATATATACAAACGCCGGGCTGGAGAGTTCCGTATGAGCGCATGGAAATTTCGATGACGATCTTATACACATACACAATATATTATAATAGTATATTATACCCGACAGAATTCACTTTCTCTTACGCTGTAGAGAACAAAAGGTACAGCGACGGCGAACGCGGGTCACGGTGCTCTTGGTAATTTAATAATATTATTATTATTTACGTATGAACGACCATCGACTGTGTAAACGACGGCCATTGCGTTTTGACCGTAGTAAAACACCGGAAACCGATGTACCGGATTCTGGCGCGGCCGTCGCGGGTTTTTCATAAAAATTCTCTGCGCGTTCGTTGACACGTCTTCTCACTCGATGTATAATTTGTTCTGTATACTATACACACAGACATACGCACACATTCACACAGATTTTAAAATCTCAACCGAGAATGGCTGCGTTTCCGCGAATAATCCATTTCTGTGTCGTTTAACCAACTGTTTACTTCGTTACACATAATACGTATTATTGTATCTAAGACTATATACATAGCATAAGTCATCTATTACACATAGATGCGGTCAGTTATGTTATACTATGACACTATGTGTGGAATGAACTGTCACCCAATGCAACGTGTATTACAATATAATACAAAATTCATATATATCGATTTTCTCATACAGTACCTGTTATATTGTATATGTACGTATCTACTTTATATTACATGTTATAAGTATTATATATTATCGCATGGCAGCTATTATATTCGTGTACACTGTACATTGTTATGTAACTATTATATCTAAACCATGGATTATATTATTCGGTTTCTCCCATCACCGTGTTCAATCAATTTCGTCCAACGTATAATATATATGTATCATATGAATATATAACAAACAATATACTATCATCGAATACACAATATATAGTTTGACATATTATAATATGCACCTATATGACGTGGTCATCTAGCCTGACTAATAATATTATATTTTCTTCGCTTTCGTTTTGATTTTGTGTGGTGATGATATTTATAATCATTTTACTCGTCACACGAGAGAAGAATTTGAGTAAGGTCATTCGAATGTACCTATATATATATATATATATACTATTATATATTTATTATTTGATAATGTGTTCTTATACAAACAGATCTATTATAGTTAACAACTATAAAAACAAATAATATTAAAAAAAAAGAAGAATTGTGATATCAAACGTACGAAACAGAGCATTTTGTAAGTTATTGTAGTAGATTTTTTATCGTTAATTATAAATTAATTAATTAATTATAATTATATTTTAAAAAATATATAATATTTAGGAGATTGTAATTTTTTAAAAAGGAACAAACCCGAGAACACAGTTTTAGTTTAACACATTTTACTGTCATAATGTCAAGTTTAGATACGTATTATATATAGATAATACATACAAAATTTAAAAATATAGAAATTATTTACCTATTATGGTGATAACAAGCAGCAGTAGTATAGTCATTTTAAAATTACTCCTCCACATCGTGTTGTAATGACACTAAATCACATTTTTGTGTTGATCACACCGACCACGACGTTTTATACACGTATATTTTCAAACAAAATATACGTAAGCACACGCACACATACACGCACTACACAAAACTTAAATTTAAAATCAATACTTAAGTATTACAATTATTAATTTATTTGTAGACAAACAAAAAACAATGTCAACAAAAGGACCGCGCGAGTAAAAAGAGGAACTGGGCCAATCGGTTGAATTTATGTTCTTTGTTGTTATTTTTATTAAAATATAATAATAAAAAAAAATGTATATAAATCAATAATAAATAATAAAAAAAAATCACCGATATATTACTATTATCATATACTGAGCGGGTAACGGAAACTCAAGCGCGCACGCGGTATACCGTCATAGAAAGACAGCCAGAAACTGAGCCGGGCGTTGAAGTCACTGACACTGTGTGCGCGGCGGTGATGTGAAACTCGAAACGGTTTTCCCCTCCGTTACCCAACCGCACTCCGACAGCAGTAGTCTATCCATAGACCGTCCGGCAGATGATGGTTATAGCAAACTAACTGATAAATATGCCTCTCTCTCTCACACTCCCTCATAAAAAAAAACCAAGCAGACATATTCATTTATATATTGTATACATGTATGCGCGTGCGTTGTTAGCGTTTGCAAGTATGCCAAAAGCATATGACTATATGCTTATCTTTTTATATATATATAGATAAAATGAATAAGTTATAGATATACTTACACGTAAAACGACTCTTTGAAATTCCTCGACGCATTTATTATATATGAATGCAAACAATGATAGTATATATAATATATATATAGTATAGTTATACACCTCGGTTGGCTATAAAAATTAATCAAGACGGTCAGCATGAATACAATTCTAAAATATATAATGATTATAGAGAATCGTTTAGATTTTTTTCACTTAAATTCACAATCATAGAGTTTAATTGACAATAGTCAGACACTCAGACCTGACTAAAAAACCTTATCGAGGAGAATTTTTTTACGTATAGGGACGTGTCTTTTGACAGGTGCTAATCACATGTTGTTGACCTCACAACTCACAAAGGTGTATAATGTATTGTAAACCTATACAATACATATACAATATATAGTTCTTACTACGTACAGGTACTCGTAAAATATAACCAAGTTATAATGTATACTGTATATGCATTATAATATATTATAAAAGTCACAAGGTTCAATAATACAACGGAATCGAAATAATACCGCAGTGTCAATCAACAAATCATTTTATATAATACTCATAAAGAAACTACATTTTTCTCAATTTATAGTTTTACACCAATAGTATTTAACTATGTATAGTTCATAGTCGTACATACATGTTGGGTGGTCAAAAGTAAAAGTTTTTTTTTACGTATATAATCGGGAAAAAATTAAAAGAAAACATCGAAAAACTGGAATATGTATGCATCGCCAGTTTTTGATGAAGTTATACATTTTTTTTTTATTATTATTTGTAATTGAGAAAGAAATGACCGTAAAGATTTAAAATATTTTTAAAATATTTAAATGAGTATTTTTTTGGCATAGTAAAATTTTTAAAATATTTTAACTGTTTTAAAACAATTTATTATAATATAGGTACTTTATATAGGAACTTAAAATTATTTTATTTTTTTATTTTTTTTTTTTTTAGATAAATGTAAAATAATTTACATTTTTAATTATAATAATATAAAAATTGTATGGTATTAAACGATCTACAATTATTAAGAATGGTAAGTGTGTGATTTTGAAGAACATCCGATGATAGTCACTGTTAAGAATGACTGCCTAATTAATATTGCAATTAACGATACATTTTAGTCATATTCTAATATAATGTACCTTGTACATAAATCTAATTTTTATCTACAAATTATATGATTATATACTATCATTACTTAAATATCTATTTTAAATTCAATAACATATTACATATTTTTTATTAATTAAATTTATCTTTTATATTCATTACATAATGCTTGTAGTATAACAATAAATTATAGCTTCAAACTATAATTATTAATTTTAGAATTTGCATTTGTTTGATCGATTGCTATTTAATGCAATCTTTAGTCAAATATTAAGTAAATACATTTAATATCTCAAAAAAAAATTATTCGAACAAATAGAGATAACCATCATAATTTTATGAATTTATATACCTATTAGTTTGTTATATATTAGTTCTTTTAATGACGGAAATACATCTTGTTTAAAAAGAAATCCAATCATTCGAAATTACATAATTAAGAAAGTATCAATATACTATTATTACAGTAGCTATACTATGAGTCATCAAGTCAATATTACGTGTGTGCTGTATAAATAACACTAAAACAGGTCATGGTCGCGAAAACCATTAAAACAATTAAAATATTCATTAAACTATCCCCTGAATTAAAATACATTTTAAATTTTGAATTAAGTAAAGAATTAATTTTAAATAATCTTAAAATTTGGTCGTAATCCCATTTATAATACCATTTTGAAATATCAATAATGTTTCAGAGAGATACAAACTAGTATAGTTGTATAATAATAATAAAAAAAAAAATCCTCATTTAAAAATTAGATCGACAATATAATTATAATTATTAAACACCCGCGATACAATAGAATTCGATAAAAAGTTTTTCGATGCTATGAATCGGAACAGAAATCGAATCGAATTCGGTTACAAATCTAGGATACACACTACAACAGTGATAAAACCTATACAATATACTTATAGAATAATATCCAGGCATTTCTTTAAACACATCTGATTCAAATGCCGTTAGATTTATACGCTTTGACGACACATATTTTCAAGATGTCATTGCAGATTTGTATATTATATATTATACATATTTTTGTACCGTTTACATTATTATGACGAATCTACCATTGTTGTTTCGAAAATTCAAAGATAATTTATACAATAATATAAATTGTACAATACGGATGAAGGAAACTGAACACTATACAATCCTTATACTTCAGTGGACCAAAACCTCTTTATAATAATTTAGTCGCAATTATTTGAGTTTGATACGTCTCGATCGATACACTATAGGCGTTTAATACATAAACCGTGTGGCTAATCGGTAAATAGGTACCGTATTATATTAGATTTATATAGATCACGTTACATACGACTGTGCATGGTAAATCAGTCTGTATACATGTATGTCGATAAATCTATGTTAAACCTATATATTAGTTACCCATAAGATGTCTCTAAATAGCCAAATATCAATAATATTTGTTTTGTAATCGTATTGAAATCTTCATGCTATTTGTTTATACAATGAAATTGGTTTTGTTCATAAATCATAATAAAACAACTATTTTTTTATGTACCTATATGGCTATATAATAATATACAGGTGATTTATAGGTATACTAATCCTTTTTTTTTCTTGAATAGTCAATTTTAAATTCTAACTTTTGGAACTTTTAAGTTTAAATATATTTAAAAACCATATATTAATATTATTAAATTTGTTACTTACTAAATAAGAAGTGTCCTGTTGTAGCGGTATAAACTTTTGTTTTCAAATGAGAACTCTTATTTACTGTACATTATTTAGTGGATAATTTGTATTTATCAAATTCACTAAGAAAATATATATATATTTATGATAATTTATCAAAAAGTTCAGGAAAAAGTCCGTTTTAAAAAAAGTTGGACTACAAGCCTGGATTCAGTTTTTATATAGTCAGATATAAAGTCCGAGCGCATTTTTAGTGTCGAACAATAAGTTCGAAAATACAAAATATTTTATATAATTATAATATTTATTTTAAAGATTTAAAAATGTTTGTAGACACTCTATATTATACACATTATATTATTACATTTTCTTATTTTCATTTATAACTACATAATTTATTATTAATTTTAATAGGTACGTAGATATATGTATTTAAAAATATTAACATACAATCACACGATATTTTAGGAACAACAATATAAAAATGTATACAAACTAAAAATATTTCAACAAACAATGAATTTTATTTTATTTAAAAACACGTCAACTATATTAAAACTAAAAAAAAATAGTATTATATACTATACAATATGTATTTAATAAAAAAAATATAAATTTATCATTACTATAGATGCCTAACTATAGTAGATTTCCGTTATATTTTTGTTAGTTTTATGAAAATAAAATAATATAATATGTACAAATATTTTTAAATTTTTAAAAATTTAAAATAAATATTAATTTTTGGACTTTTTGTCCGACTATAAAAACTGAATCTGGACTTATTTTCCAACTTTTTTTAAATCGGACTTTTTGTCTATGGACTTTTTGTCCCTGAACTTTTCGTCCGCGATTCATATATATATAATATGTACCTTAAAAATCTTACAAAACTACTTTTTTTTACTGTTAATTATTGTCAAACCTGCACTTGGAAATTTATTTCCAATCACTGTATTATTACATACGGAATGCAACTATAAAATATGACCTTCGGTGAAGCGACTTGTTGTAGACCGGATAAATACCATGACTCAAAGAATTTACTGACGATCGAAATATAATCATATGAATAACTGTTCAGTAAAGATTAATGTTTTGAAGATTTAGTCTCAGCATCGGCGATCCACAACGTTGTTCCAATGAATCAGTGATTCATTATTATAGGTAGGGTAAAGATTATTGTATGTGCATCAGATTGACTTGCAGATAATAAAAATAACATTAACACATTACACAAGTCCCTATAACACTGACTAAATATATAAATACCATACCTATACAAACAAATCACATAACAACTATAGAGATTAAAAAAATCAGGGAACTCATTTTGCTGTATAGTTAATGTGAGATGGGAGTGTACTTCATCATTGAATAGATCACTGTAATGGATGTGTTAATTTTGAGTTAAATTATAAATCACTGTACGAAAAATCTGATTCTAAGCGGAAATAATATGTTCCAGCCAATATTTCTAAGCAATTTTTTTTAATTTATTTATTATAAAATAAATGTTATTAGTAAGTTATTTTTTCAATTAGTAATACGGTAGGATAAACTAAATTTTTAAAAAATATCGTGTATACTACTAGTTATTAGTAATTAAAAATGTATAATACTATATATCCTATATTATGATTGTTAATTTTATGTCAATTTTGAAATACCATTTAATGGTATGAATAGATATAAATAACTTAAAACTAGTCTAAATATTTTAAACATTAATTTGTTGATAGATTTTAATAAACATAAGATGACAAGTTTTAAGTCTTTACGATTAATATTTTTAATATTTATATTTCTGTTTGCATACTATCATTCAATTATATCAATATTAAAATTTTGATCTTCAAATTCATATAAACAAATTTTGCTTCTATTAAAACATATATAATATAATTAAATAACTATAAACAAAATATAAAAGAAATCCTGTCTTAAACTCTCAAGCTCTTAGGTATTGAACATTTTATAAATTATAAAGTACAAAATATTTAAAAACTTTTTTTAGACTTCAAACACTTGTCAAATAAAATGTGTGCAATTGTTTTTAACTATTCTCTGAAAAACTTACGAGGAGTATAGTATTAAATGTTATTTTTTTTTACTAAAAACAAAAATTGTATCATAATAAGTTTTTAAATAAAAAAATTTCAAACATTCAACAACATAGCATATTATATTATACTATGTAACTGAAATCTGCAAGTAATTTACTCCATAAATATTAGATTCAAACTTAAACTATCGAACTACAGTATTCAATTTTTACTTATAATAAAAGTATAAATATTATTTAAATTGAGTTGGTTTTGAGTTGAACCTGTTAAGCCAGTTTTTTATAAATATAAACACATAATATAATAGTCTTCAATATAATAATAGAGTTTAAGAACACCAATTTAGTGATATTTTATAATATTTAACCGATATAATTTATTCTATATAGCGTGCAAACAAAAATAATTGACTATCAAAATCACAAAGGTTTCTTTACAACAAAAGTTTTACTTTGATATTAATGATATTCGTATGCATTGAAAGATCCTTGTATAGTTGTATACTTGTGTGAAAGAAAAAGTAATTATATACCCTGTGCGTTCACACTATACTTCTTAATTGTGTATATTATATTATAGGTACCTACTTATTTGAATGACACAAACAAATAAGATTATAATTTAAATTACACCGAATACCAGTACATGTTGATAGAATATAGCAGCTGTCGTAAAATAATCTATTTATGTAGAAATATGTAGGTAAAAACGTATAAAAAACAACCAACATCTTATAAAAGATAAAATCAAAATATTTTAGTCGAACCAATATTAATTTGTGTACAATTGTCTGGAGTGTCACAAAAATGTGTTTGTTTTTTGTTAATTCATTTAATTTAACTAGAAAAATGTGATTAATAACAATTTTTAATTTTTTAAATCATAAAAAAGAAGAAAGGTTACGCGTAATACCGGCAGAATGATTTTGGTTTATACATTTATTAGTATCCTATTTTCTATATATTATACGATTTCGAATATCGACTGTAAATGATATCTATACAATATACCTATGTATGTATAATGACATATAGATATAACCATTGCTATTTTTTCCCTAGCCTATTGCTTGCAAAAGAATTCATTTAAATAATTATAACGTGGATTTTTAAACGTGATACAGTAAAATTTGGATAAAAGTATGACCCAAATAAAGGCGAACAAAATAATTTCAAAATCATGTAGATGTTTTTTTATATTGATATTAGATTTATATAAATGAATTTTGAATGTTTACACTTATATTCTATACGTCGTGGATGATACAAAAAAAGTATACATTTAAGAAGAAAAACAACATAGCGATATGTACTAATTAGTTTAGCACTATAGAGATTAATCGTAGATTTTACATGATACAAGTTATTTCAACATAATAATGTACGTGAGTCTACGAATTATAATAAATATTTTATGCTTCAATATAGCAGACAATAATAATTTATTATAATAATAACAATGATAATAATAATAATAATAATAATAATAAAATCAAGAATAATAGCTATAATAATAATAATAATAATAATAATGATAATAATAAATAATAATAATAATAATAATAATGATTATATTATATTATATTATACTGTAGTTAATTTATAATATTTTAGCTAAGTACTTACATATTTTTATGACACAGGTATTAATAAATTTACCTGGTGTAATCGTTTTAGTTATTCTTTACCCTCACAGTTCGTACCCTTTAGTGTAAAAATTTCGTATTATTTTAATATACACATAATTAATATTCCGTGTATATTAGTTTCAATATAATACTTATGGTACGTAAAAAACAGAATCTAAATACAAACAACCCGCTGTGAAAGTGTTTTGTTCGTCGAAATTCGTCATTACTCATTACACATGTATACGAATATTGTACGATAAAAAATTGTAATAAACAAAACATTAAAAACAAATGTTATAACACAATATTCGACTATCTAAGAATAGAATAAAATCGTAATGGAAATAGAAATTTTTTGAGCGTTTCTATAAGTAAAATTTAATACGAGTAATATAATAATATTATATACTTATACGCTATATAATTAGCAATTTAATGAAAAAAGGCACGACTATAGATAATATAACGTTGTGGTATCGTCTCTCAAATGCGATGTCACTTAAGCATTACTTACTTAATTCATTTTAACAAAATATTAAATAAACGATTATTATACATCGCCTTAAAGATTACTTATTTTATAATATTATTATAAACAAAGGTAAAAGTATAATAATGTATATATATTTATACATATAAAAAAAAAAAATTTAAAAAAAACAGGGCCACAGTCTTTTTATACTCGAAGAGTAAAACAGTTATATAATAATATTAAATATATTAATGTAATTTATTTTGTTATTATATATTATTATAGTTGCGTGTAAATGTGTTTATCAGGCAGATTGTCAACAAAAATAAAAAATAATAAGAACCATTTTATTTTAAACACATTACAATATAATATAACAAAGAAATACCTTTTACCAGGCAAATGAGTATCTGACGTCTACTTCGTGTAAGCCCGGTAGTTTTTTTTTCAATACGTCCACCGATCGGACCGTCGCTTTAGTGCTATTCAAATTGAGTTTTTTCAAATTGATAAGACCTGCAGAAATCGGTTTTGTTAAGTAATGGTCGTTAATACAAACAATCAAACAAATATTAGACACGTGTCTTACTTATTAGCGATACGATTCCCCTGTCAGTAACTTTAGTCTCGCACAAGTTCAAAACTTGCAAGTTGGTCAGATGATCCGATATGATTAGTAGTCCGGAATCACCAAACTAAAATAATTATTTTAGTTAGTTATTTTATTTTATACGTTTTTTGTTTTATTCGTTTTATAAGCCATTTTTGAGAAGTATACACATACCTGGGTACCCCACAAATTGAGAACTTTTAAAGATGGTAACTTAATCAACGTCTTGGCACAAGTATCTGTTACATTGGTAAAAGCCAAGTCGACAGACTCTAAATTACCGAAAGGGCCACAATCAAACATGGAATTTAGATCCAAGTCGGTGCCTCGAGCCGGTAATGATAAATTCTGTGGACCTCCTTTTCGTTGCTAAAAATGAAATGAATTTAATTTGTTTATTATAACGTGTAATGAAAAACCTATAGAATATCAAAATCTTATTTTCAAATATTACATATAACCCTGAATAAATCGAGTGAAAATATTTAGTTTTAATAGGGTTAAATTAAATTATTTGTTTTTTTATGTACACGTAGGAACATTTAGCCATACTACTACTTCTCATGAAACATACGCCGAACGCCATGTAATTTAATGATTAACGATAAACAATAAATATTATCTTGAATCTTATACATATAGATAATTTAGCAATTGAACCGAACGTTTTCTTGAATGTAGTTTACACAGAATCCTAACAATAAAGTTGTGGTATTCAAACAGCCCAGTGTAAACATCATTAAGAATCAATATTTGTACCTATATATTTATCTTACCAATTCAAGTAGTTGATTCTGCCTTGACATAAACTCGTCGTATACATTTTTGCCAAATTCTGTAGATTTGAGTGTATCAACAATTTGATTTCTTTGATGTAAGTCTTCCACGACCATCCACTCAAGCATTAAGCACAGAACATCCATCACGATTTTGTTATTTTTTAACGCTTCCGAAACGCACGTTCCCAAATGCTTAGCTTTTAAGTTTTTCAACAGTTTTTTTTTTTTGCAACGCTCGCAATCCATTAACGTTTTAAGCTAATATTAACAGATATATAAATATATATATGTATTATATTTATTAACTACAATTTTATAACTGAAGAAAAATTATTAACAAGACAATAATATTATATCTTATTTATATATTTTCCAAACTTAAAAATCGAAACAATGGCGCGGGGGCAGCTATAAAATATTAAGGAGTTGGATCGGTAGATATACAAATTAAATGATAGTTTATTAGAGTCAAGATTAAAGGGCGCTAGATGCGAAAGATTGAAGGATAACTTCGAAAGCTCTTGGAGATAGTTATTAAGTCAGAAAAATGTTTTTTTTTACAATGTTCCACTGTAAGTCAATTAAAGGTCAATCATATTATAATAATATTATATAAGTTTAAAAAATCATAAAAGTTGCTTCAACGTATTGTTTATACATTGACTTTGATACAAGTGGCTTATAAAATTTATAAATTTGATGTTTTACACGGTTTAACCTTTACGCTGTTATCAAAAACGTACCAATTGAGTCCAGACAATTGAACTTCCACAGAACACGGCTTCGATCGGCGAACATAAATCGAACCATCCATCTTTTGTCTCACGGACAGCTAATACTTGCTTATGAATTTCACAATCTTCATGCAGTCCTATTTTTAATATCACAGAGGAAATGTCCCTAAAGTTGACAAAAAAAGAACAATAGTCAATTGGTTACGAAGTGTCACAAATTTAAATTTCATAATCGCCGTTCAATAATGTGAAACAATAAATAGCAACCGTGTACAATAGAAATCAAGCAACGGTTCTCATGGGTTCTAATATTTTAGATGAACCCATTATGGTGTCAGAATCAGAATGGTTGTCAAACTCTCTTAAAATATACATTAATTTGTGTCATAAACATGTCGTGTATAAAAATTGTGTTGTTTGTTAGTATAAATAATATAAAACATATCATATGCATCGTATATACGATGAATATTATCAAAAAAGTATATTTTACATATAATGATTTATATAAAATCGACATAATATATTTATACCACATAGATACGTTTATAGTTTAAAATATATAAATATACTAGAAGATTGTTGAAGCTATACCATTTTAGTGACGCAATTAATAATTTAAAAATCGTCATATAGAATGACAAAGGACCATATTCAACACTTTCCAATAAAAAATTTTCGTTACTTTTTTAAATCTATGTAACCATAAACTGCACAGTTTCATTAATTTTGTAAAATCGTAAAAAAAAAAATATCTCAACAAAATTTATTTAACAGTAAGTAATTAGCATTTAGCAAATAGTAATAAATTGACTTTTAAGTTTTGAATACGCAATAAAACAATAACTAATATTTTAATTATTAATTATTATTGAATAACTGTTATACACTTATTTTTCATTATAACACTCTTTTCAATATTTAAGTACAATAAATCTTTTAAGCGCTATAAAATCAAGCATCGGATAAACAAATTTTTAAAAAATGAGTTACAATATTTATTTTTTAGTCACCATTTTAAAATGACATTCAACTCTATTGCTAAAACTGAAAACTATGCCTTAAATTGTCTAACCAACCTCGTTGTAAAAATGTATGGCAATCGTGATAATTGTAATAATATAAAGGATGATTATTTCAAATAGAATATCTAATATCTATAGACGTAATTATTATCAAACATCATGTTGTTACAATACATATTCTTTTAATATACAATTTAATTTTTTGTGACAAATAAAAATAATTATCAGTTATCGAACCGTTACGAGAACGTCATTGCATGTGACGCAATATCGCAAATACCTTATTATATACCTATTTATTATAATATTAAGTAACTATGTGAAAATTACAGAAATCCGATTATGATAACAATACAATTTTTCGTACAAATATTAAATAATAATGCGTAAATAACGATATTATGTCGATGTACTTGATACGCAAATAAGTATACTATACTATTATTTTTAATATTTTGTTTGAATGCCACGTTTTATTATTTTTCACGCTGTTATTTTAATGTGAGTACGTATTTCAACAATAACGATAGAATAGGAGAAAAATACTAATAGGAGAATGAAACTCTACAAGATAAATGTTGGATGGTCATTTATTAAATACATTATATTGAATTGGAGTAACTTCTAAGCAATGTATCAAAACTATCTTTTTAAAGTACCAAATAGATTGTGCAAACCAAATCAAAACCCCTTGTATTTTAAAACTTATTAATTACGTTCCTCATGTGTATGCTCAGAATAGCAGTTGTGTAAACTACTCGTTCAGTCATAATCAAAAATCTGAATAATAGAACAATAATATACTCACTCCATAAAAATTGAACGAATTAACAGCAATGCGGGAAACGGCAGCGGACGCAACAGTTGAGCAAGTCCGTACAGCCAGTCGCTGTATTCTGATCTGTTAACAAATGCAATAGGTTTTTTCTATATTAATTTAAAGTTATAATAATAACTACAAAGTAATACAGTCCATACTCAGTATAAGGACCAGGTTACGATGGTGTGGCGTCGGGATAGGAAACAAGACGTGTCAATTGTAATTTATATAATATATATTGAGTATGTGTCTTACATGTTTTGAAGAACAACAATGTAGCATCTCAGGTGATTGGTGTAATAGCAATCGAATTCGGCTTCCGAACAGTTAGCCGGCAACTCCTCTGATGCGGAGTATATGGCAGTAATACAGGTGGACACCATATTCGGCAGTACCCTGTTATGAGGGCACACAGCGCTAGCACTGTGAACTCTAAACATGTACACCGAAAATTATTATCAATTTACTGAATTTTATTTATGCATCATGTATTTCTATTTTAAAGGTATATTTCCGAGCACATTATTCAAACGAACAATATTAGCTAGGTATGTTCCTATAGATATTTCTATATTAGATAGGAATCATGATATAGTGATGATGTTGAAAAAAAATTAAGCACTCAGTTTTGCTTACCTCGATAAAAAATATCTAATTGATTCACCACTTTGGTCCTGGATGTAAAGAGCCTTGATATAATCTTGTACTAATGTGCGAGCTGTCAGGGTTCTCGCAAAGTCCTGCAAAATCCCAAAAAAAAATCGGGAAATATATTACACATTATAATACATTACTGTAGGTTTAAAAACATATTTATTTGCTACACCATGCACTCACAAAATTATGTTTGAGTATTCTTGTTATGGTGTAAACTAAAGAATCTTTTATGATAGGTAGGCTACTTTGGTCTTTGCAATGATGCGATAAAAACGAACACATTTCGGCGGACGGGGGACAGTCTTCAATCAACGGGCGCAACGCACCGATTAGTGCCTTTTCCCATGATTGTTTGCAATATTTTTCCTGGTCCTGGATAAAAAAAAATTATGTAAGTATACAAATATTGTCAACTTTAAAATAGTAGTAATAATGATTTTATTTTAATATGCAAATAGAAACATACTCTTGTCATTAGCGTACTCGCAATAAAAGTTGGCATATGAAATATTTCATCATCGACCAATGGAATGTTTTTGGCAAAATCCACTATATTCTGTTAAATACATAACACATTTAAATGTTTCGAACAGACAACATAATTAGTGTGTACTGAAAATCAATTATAATAATATTATCACACGTTACCTGCAATTCTTTTAACATATCGTCTGGATCAGATTGACTTTTCAAAAGTGTTTGGGTTTCCTGCACATTTTTCTATACATGGAAAATTAAAAAAAAAGTATAATCACCATTTAATAATTTCAAAATAATATTAAGTTTGAAACGAACCTTCCATAAGATTGAATAAAGAATTTGATCTCTCAAATACTGATTGGTAGTCTGTAAACAAATATAAACAGTTACTACGGCGTATTGGTTATGCAAAACAACATCACGCACGTGCAAAAAAAAGGAAAAATAGTACGTGACAAACAAATATTAAAAATGTTTAAAAATAATCACCTGTAATAAATAAGAACCATTAGTGACCACTACGCGAAGACAGTATTTGAAATTTGAGTCCCATCTTTTTACTGGATATAAATCTTTAATAGCTTCGTATCCAATAGTCTTACTAAGAAATCCACTTGGCTAAAAAACAAATAACAAAATAAAAATAAACTCATCAAATTCGTATTTAAAAAAGCAGATTTTATTCGTAAAAGATATAATAATCAAATTAAATGTATGCAGTACGTATTAAAGTAAAATCACAATTCAAATTTTTATTAATCACAATAATAATTGTAATCAATATTGTACATTAACAATATACAAAAAAAATGTATTTTTCTTAATTTAATAAACTTCGTATATAAGTTTTATTACATTATTTCCTTGTTTTTAGGATAAATATTTTTAGTCTTCTGTTTTAGAATCGTTCGTGTCTACAATCTCGTGATCACTTATCGTTTTATACCCAAATATTAAACGTAATTATTACATAAATATCATGTACTACTATATTAACTTTCAATACTTGCACACATTTTGTGAATATTAAAAAAAAATACATTAATTATGATTTTGTGAAAAATCGTAAATAAGTTATTATTGTCCTATTAAGGATGTATATTATCATATATCTTATTAATTATTCTAAAAAAGTAAGGGTTAATTATAATCATTAAATTATCTTAAAATTTAGTTACGATACTCAGTCACCTATATATTCAAGGACTAATAATTAATAAATTATAAGTATGTAAATACTTCTTATTTTACTAGATACTTTACTACTTAACGATAAAATAAATTATGTCATATATATTATATGACAAAATTAAATCACAATTTTAATACGCACATTAAAGAAGTATTGAAAACAATGATTACTGTGCTCATTCCGGTGCAATTATAGCCGACTAACAAGAGAAGAGATAGAGAAATGTCAGCATACGTCGACGAACTTAAAAATTATATAGATATGACAAGTATGACGTATATATTAAATTACTGTAGTATCTGTCTATTCAATGCACTATATATATATATATTAAATATTCAAGTAAATAGCAGTAACCATCTTGCTATGTCTAAAACTTGAAATACGTATTTTTTTAAATAGTACATTGAAAGATATTGAGTTTGAACATACTCTACAAATATGCGCTTTAAGATAAAAATACGATATATCAAGGTATATAGGTAATATACAATAAAAATTAAGCAAAACAATTTAAACGATTTTTAAATCAATACAAAACAAAACAGGAATAAAAGCCTAGAATAAAAATCCGTAGGGAAAAAAATCACTCGACACTTATTGATCTTTTTCAACTCATAAATTTCAACCTTCAAATATTTTAAGCATTAAAAACATTAAGGGCCGCTACAACAACACTGCTTGTTTTCTTTATCTATCTCTCACATAATATAGGAACAAAGATATTCTGTATTTCAATGATTATTATTCTCTGCTTCAGTTTAGGATAAAGACATCTTTTATATATTTTATAAAGAATATTTTTTGTTCATTGACCGGATAGATTTTTAATATTTTTTATTTTTTATAAATATAAGCATGTTTTAATTTAAATTCATTAATAACTTATTCAAAAATGAAAATAAATTTGGTCAATACACAGGAAATATTCTTTTTTATACAATACATAAGAAGTATCTTTGCCTAAACTAGAAAATCGTAATCGTGAAAATACGGAATATCTTTGTTATTTATATATGCGAGATAGACAGTGAAAACAAATATTGATGTAGTAGTCCTTTAATATAAAATATTATTATACTTTACTTTTAAGTTTAAGTACTTGAAAATCCCTAATCATTTACCTGCATAATTAATATTAATATATTGTATTATATTAATATTAATATTTACTATAATTTAATAGTTGTATAGTAATATATATCATCCATTTTATTGAATTACGTTGTTCACTACTCTAATTTTCACCAACTTATAAACGTTATCATATATTTATATCAAATAAAAATTATTGTGAATTTATTATTTAGGTATTTTTTGTAATATTGACATTTTTTATTTTGAAATTTCTTATGAATGTGTACATTAAAAACATATTTTGTAGAAAGAGATGGACTTAGAAACTAAGCCACTTTTTGTCTCACTCACTTACTCCGGTTAGAAACAATAATTGTGTGTTATATACATAACATGATTTTAGTATTTTCCAGCTCAAAAACAATCGATATAGTGAAATATTTGTGCGCTGGAGCAGGCGACGAAAATTGTTTGGATACACAATTATACAATGTAATATTGTAATATAGGTACACCATTTCAAAGGTAGAAATTTTGAGATATGGACTGTACCTGTACTTAGCTGAATATACAAACAAATGTAATAATTTTTTTTGAAACTATTAATCATTTTATATTGGACAAAGGTTGTCAAAAATACGCAAGGGCGTATTCTCATATAACATAATATAATTATAAAATTAATTCTTAATTTTTACTAAGTTACGATATTGAAAACTAAATAAAAAATAGTAAGAACTGTTTAAAAAACATATTTTTAAGCAATAGAAATCAAGCACATTTCAATCATAAATATCTACAATGATAAAATGTATCTTTCCAATATTATTATACTACGTTTATATAATATTATAATATATAATGTCTTATTTATAAAAATGTTCTAAGGACGTTGAGGGTTCTATAAATCAATTTTAAATAACCATAACTTTACATTTTTACATTTTAATCCCATGCTGTATTATATAAATATTTATATATTATATGAGAAAATGCTTTTTATATGGTAATATAAAAAATTAAAGTTTTTTTATTACTACAAAAGTGCATTTTTGAGCTTTTTATTAATACAAAATTTTCATTTTTAAATAATTATATTATAAATTCATATATTATTTATTAAAATATTTTTAACTTAATTTTAAATTAGTTTTAATTGTTTTATTGTATTTTTGTCACCAAGATAATCTCGATAAATTTTTGTACGATTCAATTTTAATAATATATGTATTGTAATAACTTAATGTAAAACATACATACATATAGTTTTCCAATTTTGATTGCCTCAATATAATAGCACAAAACAGAATATAATAATAATGTATGCATTATTTAGGTACTAAAAATCATTTCGCGCAGACATAAGCCACTTGAGGTCTAATTCTAGCCTAGAATAATGATAACAATAATTTTTTATTATTAACGTCTAACATCACTATTTAATTATTTAATTTTTGTGTTTATGAAGGCATTCACTATTTCTATCACCAGGCTATGTCACTGAATGTAGCCTTCTCAATTCTATCCTACATGAAACCGTTTCTCTCATCCAAGAATAATTATAATACCATAGAAACACTTAAAAATCCTTTTTATTATACAAAAAATAAAAAAATATTTACCATCTCAAAGGTTTTTTTTTTGTACACAAAATAAATTAGATAATTTCTAGCAATAATAATTTAAATTAATTATGACGACACTAAAATAGAATAAAAAATATATACATCATGAATGGGAGACTTAACAATGTAGGAATTCTCAGACTTTGAAGAAAAGATGATTTGAATAAACTAAAATTTTTCACTTTTCGTGTCTCTTAAAATTTCATTAAAATATTCTATTTATAATAACTCGTTAGAAACGGATGTGATATTCTTTCAAACTAGTAATAGTAATTTTTTTGAAATTGAAATCAACGTATTATATATGTAGCTACATAATAAATAATAATATAATATTCTCAGGTTTCGGACATATTTATTAGGTATAATTTTGTCGCGTGGACTATAATTTGGTCATGCATATTCTTCAATCTTTGAGGAAAGCTCTATTACGAACACAACAAACTTTAAATTAAAGAATCGTATCTCGTGTAATACATTGATATAAGAAAATTATTAAAATTAATTATCATTATAATTATCGACACGTGTATCCGTCGAGTGTTTAAAACAACGATTTACAAATGGCACATCGTCTTCACAGTTTTTGACCAAAAAAAAATAATGAAAACGTCCATTAAATATTTTGTATACTCGGCACCACTTGCTATAAATTATGGCTGCCACAGTTTCAACAAACAGCACCGGGCACAGTATAATATTATATTGTTATGTTTTACCGCTAACGCATGCCGTAGCGCAGTGTGGGCACGGCCGTGCGGGATAGCATATTGTATATATTATGTATTATTAGCCCGTTCCAACGCGCTCACACATGATAAATAAAAATAACCAGCTGTAATAGAGTGATAAAGTTCAATTACGTCTGTGCGTCAGCCGACGTAAATTCAAACTATATAGTTAGAGTGCGAGTGGTGCGATAAACATTACATAACGTCGTTCTCAAAAACGTACAATATTGTTATAGTGTGTCTATAGTTAAAAAAAAAAATAAAATTAAGCAAATATCGTATCACTATGTTGTGTTTGATATAATCGTGTTATTATGCCCGTCTAACGTATAGTTCAGCAGCTGGATAACAGACTAGATGCAGTACTAACCTAAACTGTATACCTACCCAACGAGCAAAGTGATACACGCGCGTGTGCAGACTGCGACAGCCGCATATGCTGTGAGTGGTGGCCATCGGAGTCGGCACGCATCAAAAAAATAACGAGAGGTACGTTGAATGTTTATACCCATGGGTTTTGCGCGCACATGCAATACTTATTAATATATCGGCAGCACCTACCGCGAAAACAGAACGAAATACGACGTAGTGTCACGCGTTCTGCTCCTGTAGCAAATCAATATCCAACCAGAGAGAGAGAACATTAATTATATTATAGTCACATCGAATTAGGGGCGGTTCTTTACGTGGAGGGGGAAATATTTCACTTTTTTCCCTGTTGATAGGTAGTTACGTGAGAAATAATTTATATACCTAAATTATATAGAATAGTTAGTTTTTATTCATATTAAATGTTTTACGTTTTGATTACTAAGATGACTAACAGAGTTATGCATATCAAAGTGGTAGGGGGGGACTACTAATCAACCCATTTAAAATTATACCGAATATATATAAATATATAAGCCAATATATACTTCCTTTCGAGCAGTGACGTGCTTATCTATATTAATAATCCTTTACTTAACTGTAATGTAAATAATCAACATGATCTGCTATAATGTTCACTATAAATTATGGAATTAAAACCTGTTAACTATTTAATAACTATCTGGTTACATCACTAAAAATTAATTTAAAAGTGACGTTGTAAATATTATTTGATATTTATTATTGTAGAAACTGAAAAGTGAATCTTGAATTTAATTATCGCTCAAAAATAATATTTCAACTGTTAATTATGTACTACACTTATATAGATCATATTTACATAAAAAAAAAAATTAATGATAAAACATAGGAAATAATTTTATTATGCCGATTATGGTAATATGATTAATTCTAGTAAGTCAAATGGAGTAGCAGAAAAATGGAGGAAGAGTAAAATCGAATGCTATGACAATGAAATCGTATTTGTGGGTATTATAAGAATATTGATATAGAATTGAACAATAATTTAAAAGTTGTATTTTAATTTAACACAGTAAATTTATTCTTTTGGTTAAAATCGAAAATCATTTTTTTCTATCAAAAGCTGTATTTTTTAAGAAAATACAATTCCATATTTTTCTTTTTAAACATCACATACCTAGAAAGTTCAAGATTATATAAAATTATTGTAATGAAGTCTACTTTAAGATAACCGATAACCATATTTTATATTCTGAACAGAGCGATGAATGCATTGGTTTTATAATGATATATGTATTTTTTATTTTTATTGTGTATAATATCTGATTTCTTTTTTATAAGCAGTAAAACCGCCTCAGTCTTCAACTTAGTGATTTCTGATATCAAATCGCATATTTTTTATTCATAATTTTCTTAATAATCAGACAAAACTAAAAAAATTATAAATAACGGGAAAATTTACGCAACACTGCAACACCAATTTTTGACAAAATCGACTATATTATTTAATTGAACTAAAAAATGAGCATATTTTTATATTAACATTTTCGACATTTAGTATAATTTTTAGATTCTGGGCGGAGCGAAGTTGATGATGAAATTATTGATTTTACAATGAAATGTGTTTTTTTTCTATGTGCAAATAATAAGTACCTAATCGGTATAATGCTTTAATTCTCAACTTAAGGTTAATTTTGGATAGAAAATTTTATCAAGTTTGTATTTAAAAAAGATCAAAATTTAAAATTACTGTATTTACAAATTGATACAAAGCTTTTCATTAACTTTTGATTCCTCAATTAAAAAATAAATAGTCATAATATTTTTGCACAGCATTTAAATTTAGAATTTTGACAAAATTCGTAAAAATCTCGAAAGTTACAAATTATTTATTAGTCAGAAATTTATAAAAACTTTTATTTTTATACCTAAGTTTTAAAAATTTAATACAAGATTCTTCATACTCATAAGTGTTTTATACTAAAACCATAAATCTAAAATATATTTAAGACGATTATTTTATATAGACATTTGAAGTTTTAGATGAAATTACTTATATAAACGATAAATAACTATATTAATTATTTTTTTTATAATTTAAAATTATTTTTAGTGAGCACTTAAAACTTTTGCGTTTATTAAAAAATTATGAAATTTATTATATGCAATGACATTCTTTTTAAGACATTATCTCTTTATTCTATTAACCTATTTTATTTCTCATACGGTATTTACAAAAAGATATTAGATTAAATTTTGAGCAATATAGTTTGATAACATTCAGTATAATAATAAATATTATTATAATGCAATATTTTCGAGAAAAAACTTATCGATCTAAACGTAAAATAAATTACTTTAATAGCAATAGCTATCTAAAATACATAATATCATTATATATATACTCAATGATTCAGGCTGACAAACCGTCTCAGCTCAGAATCGTTTTTCATACACAATCAATAATCATTAAATTCAAATTTAACACTAACACACCCATAATAGTAACCCATTTGACCCCTAATGTACAGCAGAGCGGTATCTACTTAGCCACCTTTTTTAATATTTTAACTACCTTCAACTATAAATAGATATTTTAAATGTTATACTTTTTTTTTTATTTAAATATAAAATAGGATTATGTACAACGACTATTCTTATTTTATGGAGAAAAAAACAAAAGCAACGTGAAAACGTGAAATATTTTGTATTATATTGGGTAATAGGTATTTTAATGTACCTATAAGTCCAAAATATTTTAGTTGTAATCACATGATGATAATAATTTGTATGCTTATAATCTTATCAAGTCTTTAATTTTTGACTAAAACCTATTAAAATATTACATTATGCGTACATGAGCAACTTGTATTCTTATTTTATAATACATATATATAATTATTATGTATTACGATTTCTGATTTAATTTTACCGGAGAATATGCAATCCCGCGTGCATTAATAGTTTTCCCCGATATTAAATTACTTTACATTACACTATTACAGTAACATGTCAAACGATTCTATACGTATATTGTGGCAAAATATGTTGTGAAATATTTCGAAATTTATGGCGGAAAACACATTATTATATTATTATTACGATAGATTAAATAACAATAATTAGAAAGCATACGTATTTATCAAATATTAATGCGTGTACGGGTGGGCGACACAGTCATCGCGTTAAATTTGCAAAAATATCTATAATAGATGCATAATATTGCACATAAGTACATAATAACTACACGTATATATAAACGAATATTATGAAAACGTAACGAACAGACGCTGTACACAGCAGAGTAAATTTGGTGGAATTTTACGGTGTGAAACGATTTTGGTGAAATTGAAAATAACACAAAATAAAGATGTGTTGTTTTTTCTTTCGACCAGTGCGTTTATCTTGTAATATTATACACACGAATAATTGCGCACGTAATAATGTTTACGCACTATTGCACTTGGGTACACATAAATGTATATTATACACATAAATACATGTTTGGTCTGTGCAAATGCATACGCGTGTGTTATATATGTAGGAGTGTTATGGGAGACAGTGGCGTGCTGAGAGTACCTAACACTTTTATGCTACCATTCCAATTCATCAGAATACCACACCACCCGAGCCCACCGATAAAGTGCGTCTGGATTTTTACACGCCAATTCGATATGCAGATACCAATAATTAATTACGATAATCGTTTGATAAAAGCTTTATCACTTTGAAACTTGTTGCCTATTTATTATTTGGGCCTTTACTCAGCTCACCATCTATGTAATTCGTTATTGTTATATCGAAGAAAACACGATAATATACCTGTATAGTATTATTATATTATTATAATATTCTTCAAACTTGAAATTAGAGCGAACGCGGGTACATTTTTCCGGACAACTTTTGCCCGCCAAAAAAATAGTTATCTAAGATTAGACCAACAGAGATATGAGATGTACATTCGAAATGTACATATTGTTATGTTAAAAAATATGAAAAAATTAAAAATGAATGATTATACAAAATATTTGTCATCTGACTTTATAAAATTTAATCGACGAAAATAAATATTTTCAGAAACGGTATATTTAAATATCGAGAGAGTGTTCGCTATTAAAATAACCACTCAGTTTAATATAATATATATATATAGTATTGAAACCATCGAATGTGTATAATAACAATATTATACATATATAGGCCCCGAGTGCACTCACCGTGTTGGAAGTTATGCAATCGTCCTGCAAGCGGATCTGATGGTTCTCCCACCGTCTCAGATACTTGGAGCTGAGTATCTTGCTGATAATCGTGTTGGTGTGATTTAGGTGGCACACGGCCACGTCCACCTCGCGAATCATGCGCAGCTGCTTGCGCGCCACCTTGGTCAGATCGGCGTCCGGTCCCCCGGCGAACGGGTGGTTGGCACACGGCGGCGGGCTGTCGGCCCCGTCCAGCCCGAAGTCGTACACGGAACCGACCCTCTTCAGCCCCGTGGGCGAGTCCGGCCCGTTGCAGCTGTCGTCCGACGAAAATTCGTCGCGGTCCGTGTGGATGTCTGAACTCGGCGTGTCCACGTTGGTCACCGACGCGAGGGTGCGATCCCCGCGACAGCCGACCACGCTCACGGCCGCAATGGTGTCGTCGGTGACGTAGACCACGACGGCCGACGAAGGGATGGCCACCGCGGCCGCGTCCATTTCTCCGTCCGACATGGCCAAGCTCCCGGCGCTGCTCGTGCTGTTCGTACTGCTCGTGCTGTTTGTGCTGCTCGTGCTGCACTTCCGCGTCGGAGGGTCCGTCCGAAGATCGTCCACGGCCGTTATCTCGCAACTCATATCGCCGCAGTTTCGTTCACCGTGCACGACGAACGACCGTCACTGGCCGCAAAAACATTTTCTCATTTAATCCCTGAAAATATTACGAAATAAGTTGGATTATAATTATGCATATTGTATGGTATACGAGTTAATTAGACTGCACACGCTATAACTATTTTACTGCTGTGTTGTCGCTATAGACACACCAACGGAATGACAAAAAGATATTGACGATAAAGTATAAACGGTATAACGATTTAATAGCTACAACCCAAGTGCAAGCCACGCCCTCCGACCATCACTAATGTGTTTTAATATTACATTAATTGTACATGCATAGGATATAAATTTAAAATTTAAAAATATAAAAATTTAATTCGTGGATTTACGTTCTACAAAATTCGTCTAATACATTTCATAAAATAGCTGCTTGAAAAATCAAAAAATTAAAAAACAAAGCAATAATAATTAGAAAATGTATTCTTAATTTATGTATCAATATTAATAGTAATATATCATAGGTTTTAGTCTTAGATTTTTCTTATTTTTCGTCATTTTAATATATTTACACAGTACGTCATTAACTATGAAATATTTTATAAATGTATTGCTGCAATACAAAGGTTGAGAAACACTGTACTACTATGCAGGTACAGTAAACTGAAAACATATGTACATATGTTTTAATTGTCATAAGTAAAATAGCAATAACGTAATGCGAGTGTAATTGAATATAATATATAAAATAATACTTGGAAAATAAAAAGCAACTTTTTATTTTGATCTACTGATGAAATTCAAATTTTATCAAAATCAGATAATATATAAATGAAAAATAACGATTTTATTGTAATCAAAAAAATATTAATCATTGTGACTTGAAACTTTTCTCTATTACGTATTGTACTATTTTCTGTAAGCAATATTATTTTTTATTATTATTTAGCATAATTTTAAGCTATTCATATCAAGGACCTGAAGAACCTATTCACCGTATACTATAAGAAAAATGAATTACTTATAATAATTACTAAATATACCTTTAGCAATAGATTTTGTTGACACGATTTTCGTACAGAATCTTTATAATGAACACATTAAATTTATAATCATATTAAATTCTAATTTGACTCATCCATAATGGTATAATGTAATTATGAAGGTACTCAATAACGAGTTACACTCCAAACTAACAGCAGAATGAGTTTCCTTGATTTTTTTTTTCTTACTTTACTTAAAATAACTTAAAATCATATAATAGTATAATAAACTTCATAATTTTACTTTAAAAATTGTTTACTACATACCTATTATTTATTATTGCATAATACATATATAAATACATAGAATTGCTCATTTGTACATATTATATATAAGTAACTAACGAATTTTCTTAACTTACAATTTTAAATAACGAGATCAATTCTTCTTAAAATGTATAAAAGTGATACGCAATAACACTTCAAAACAAATTAATTCTAATCTTATAATAGTATGCCCAAAAATAGTAAGTTAAAGTAAATAGTTGTTTTATATTTTCTGGGAAATCACGTCAAATGATAGTCATGATATTATTACTCATATAGATATACAATGATCATATTATATAATACTATTTAAATATAAAATATTGACATAATACTTTTAAACAGTTGCCAAATTGCCTCTGACTGTTTTTTTGGTTCAACCATATCAATATATAATAGAATAAAATGTGCAATACGACGAATTATCTACATTGAGTTATTTTGTTATAATATTCATTATAAATAAACTAAAATTATTATTTGTTCTGAATCCTTAAAAAAATATATATATATTTATATAAAGGTTATATATACATACCTACACCATACGCGTAATAATATTATATCGATAAATGTACAAAGCATGTGTAAACAACGAGATACGAGTACAATATAATATACTATTATCGCACGTCCGCATAAAAAACATATAATACACTCTACGATTCATTTAATTGACTGACAAATAAATTATATCATTTATATTGATATATATATACACTTTGATCTCCAATATTAATTATTAAACATTATGACGATGGATTTAATAGTTATTTGAAAACGTAGAAGTCAGTAGGAGAAAAATTTTAAATCAAAAATCAATTATCATATAAACATACAATATCAAAATGTAAACCCGTTTAAACATACGAAAATGTCATGTTCTAAATTAAAGTCTAATTATTCAATCAAATTCTATATCGTAAATATAATTCGACGTAGAATCCATACAATTAATTTACACAATACAAAAACATATAATATTTATAAGTTAAGTTATAGTTGAAAAACAATAAATACTATCGAACTTAAATTAAAAATATATTTGTTATTTTCTCAGTACCAAAATTCTTATTTCTACTGAAATTAGATAAAACTACGATTGACCAAAATACGCTCACCTCATTTATTTTCTTTAATAATGATTTTTTTCAAATTCTGATTCGTTTTTAAGTATATTTAAGTAGATACTTACTATGTTTTCAATTATTTTGATTTTAATAATATCATGAAACGAAGATTTTTTCTTTTGAGAATCAACCTCTACTACTATAAACTATTCAGCAGATAATTTATTTACATATGTAATTTTGATTCTAATGTTTATTATACTAACTAAGACATTTTTACAACTGATTGATATTAATCGCTAAAATTTTAAAATCATCATACATCCACTAAATCCTTTTCTAAACCCATTATCATGAACATTTTGTTCTCAGTACACAAAGAAATAACTTAAAGATTACTCCCTCTAATTTCTATGTTTAATCATTTAGACAGATATCAACATTTTTAAAAAGTCACCTGATATTAACTCACATAAAAAATACGGAATTTTTATTTTAAAGTAACAAATTTGTATCGCCACAAAACATTCCTTTAAATGAAATAATAAATTTAAATAATTGAAAATATAATCCTAAACTCTAAAGTATACTTATGAGTTCAAAAACTCAGAATTGAAATAAAGTCATTATCAAAATAAATATAATTCAGTGAGCATAATGCATGCATGCTTGGTGAATAACTATGTATATATATATATATATATATTACCAAATGAAGCAAAACACTACCTATTTACTTATTGCAATAGTGGCCATAGATGATGTCATCAATATAAAAATATGTTTTGAGGGGATTAAATAATATTTTTTCCATCAGAACAAATTATGGTGTGGCCTTGTATAGTAATATATCATCCGCAATAATACCTAAATTATAATATTAAAAATAAATTCTATGCGGTAAACGGAGTAAGGGGTGTCGTATCAACCCTCCCTTTTTTCAATGTATCTTCGCCTTTGCAAAACTATAGGTACTTAAATAATATTATATATATATTACTATATTAGTATAATATATCTATATCGTTGTTATTTGTTTTATGGAAATACACAATACAATAAAATATCACTCACGCACTACGGTTATTAAACCTATAGAGTATTGTACACTCCGAGAGTAATATGTTTGTGAAAATAAAATAAAAATTGTGTACACCTGAACGCTAGAACGCGTTCACGTGCGAGAGCGTACGCGTGTAAAAAATATACAAATATATATGTATATATACGATAATGTAAAATTAAATTATACCCACCTATATGATATTATGGCTATCGACAGTGTGCACGTGTAGTAGAGATAATATAACTGATGTTACTGCGATCGATGCTGGCGAAGAAAAAACAATCGAATTGAACTATATGCGCACTAATAGCATAAATATTTATTATTTATATTTTAATAGACGTCCACTATAGATAACGCGTACCTGTAATATTATAATATATATATAGACACACACACACACACACACGTATTCTTCGATAAAATGATGTTATTATTGTTGTGAAACTGTAATTCGCGACAACGCACCGGAGTCGGACTGCAAATTAAACACACATGTCGACCGCGCGTTGGTGATGATGATAATAACAATAATAATATATTGTGTTATGATATTGTAACACAGAAGTGCTCGTGGACCGCGGTCAGCCCGTACTATTATAAAATATTAGATATGAATATGAATGTATAATATCATACTGCGCACCGCGGACACGATACGCACTGAAATGTAAAAAAGAAACGTACGACACACAACATATTAGTATTAAAGTAACACTATCGTAATCATCGCGTAGTCTATTTCATTCGGCTGTGGCTGTGGTGTGTGACGTAGGTAAGTAAAAAACATGTATGCCGAATACAATTGTAGGTACATCATTATAATATTTATATTGTTTGCCGCATTATCGTTATTGGTTATTTTGTTGTATTGTATTACGCGTGTATACCTAGATGCATAGATATTATTGCATGTGCGCCGTGACTACACCGATATATCGAGCAGGCCCATGTGCAAGGCTCAAATTTAAGAATTTTATTTTTACTTTTTAAATTATTTCACTCTAACAACTATTATGCAGCTACTTGGAATATGTTGAAATTCGTACATAACATTATAATATGCGTGTATAATACGTACACATGAACTATATTACTATATTATGCACCTATATTATATAGGTACTTGTATAATTGAATATTCTTATGTATAATTATTTTTAACGATCATATTATATTCCATAAGTTCTATTAATTCGTATAGTATTCTACGATTAATACGTAAAAAGAGTTTTAGAAAAAATGTCAAAAAATCTTGATAAATTTTTTTTTTAAAACAGTGAAATACAGATGATAGACTTAAAAATTAGGCGGTAGATTCTATATTTTTAAATTTAGTTTTAATAAATTGTATTTGCTTTTGTTTGTATTTTTTTTTTTTTTTTTTTGTAGTTATATAGATGTATGTAGTATAAGAAACTTTTAATATTCAAAATACCAATATTTGTTAATCATTCATACGAAGTCATGTTACGTTGTATAATTTTTAAAAACCTTAATCTTTGAGATTATGTCACAAAAATACTAAATACTTTGTTATAAATCTATAACTTGAAAAAAATATCAGAATATAAAATTGATAGTTGTTTACTTAAGATGTATTCAACTAAATCTTTTATTGCAATTTATATCAGTATAATTTAATTTTAAATTTGACAAAAAAAAAAATTTCTCAAGTAAAATATATTGTGTTTAAATTCAGAAAATAAATCGTTTTAAACTTATAAATATTTTATAAGATCGTAAGATGACTTTATTAATTCGTATTAAATGGTATAAATAAATTGAAATTCTCATGAATGGATTACCTATAAATCTCCCTTTAAGTTTTAATAATGACTAATGATTATTGACTAATTTGATATGTGTAATAAAATAAAATACATTATAAATTGATAAAAAAAATTATCTTCAGTTACTGTGTTAACCTGCTATCTATTCACTAAATCAACATCGTCAAAAAGCTTGCTTATTGCAAATAGTTTACGCTTTTGAAGAAATATATTAATTCATATTCTATATATAAAATTGACATTGTTCGTGAATATTTAATAATTAGAAAAACCATTCCCTTTCCACAAATTTTTATTTTTTTGATTGGGCATTATTTAACATTAAAAAAATGTACCTATACATGTTATTGTACAATAACAACTAAAATATCAAGCATTTTAATTATCTTCACGTTCTGTATATTTATTTTAAAATTTCATACTATCAACATCAACTTTTAAAACAAATTTTAATCATACTTTTCAAGAATTTGGGGGTTTCCTAATACAACAATTTACTCTGCATACACTGTTTCATTATACACACCCACTTTTTAAGACAATGGTTATTGCTATTATTATTTTAATTATATTTATAAACTATTTTTATTACAATTTCAATTGGAAACATGTCTACGTACTATGATATTATTATATTAGGTAATATATATACATCAATAGCTATAGTAGGGAAAAGTAACTAAAAAGACATTGTATCAATAAAACCAAAAAAAGAATTGCATAGAGGAAAAGCTTTTTCTTGAGACCTTTGGAAAACAATTAACCGAATTAAAACGAAATTCGGTCAAAAAAGAAAGAATTTACTCAAATGGGGATTTTCGAAGGTTGACAAGTGTGAATGTGAAAAAGTTGAAAACCATAAACTAGCATAAACATATTATATATAAATTCCCCAACTCTGAAGGGACGTGTAGCAAAGACGTAAACTAGATTAATAACAACGCTATAAAATTGGCAATTTAATGGACGGATAAAATATAACTGCAAAAGAATGACCGAACACTAAAATAAAAATAAGAACACCACCGAACACTAAAATAAAAATAAGAACACCTTTAGTATATACGTAAGTTAGTCCAAGCATAAAAGAATAATAATATAATATTGTACATTGAGAAATTTTTTTTTACGATTCAACGAAATAAAAAATCGATTAGAATGTAAAATGGGTATGAACACTATGAACCTTAAGTTATAACTTTGATTATAAATATCATACTTGCAAAGGAAATTTAAAAAAAATAGTTATCTTGCTTATTACAACAAAAGTTTCAATTTACGTGGAAATTACCACTACTAGTAACACTTCTTAACCAACCCCCGACTGAATGTATAGGTTCATCCAAAATTATTATATATAATACCTACGCTTGGTGTATCACTGTCACAACAACAAGTCTAAATAACAGTTAATTTTAAAAAATATTCTAAATCCATTTTTTCCTTACATTTTACTTATTTTTAATATTTGCATTTAATACCATATTGACACCCAGTAATTATAGTTATATAGGTATGCAACCAACGAGTACCTCCTAAATCGTTAATTCACACAAATGCGTCGTAGGGACGTAAAACGTAGGACGTACGCCCCCGCATGACCAGTGGTGTGTGCCAACTGAACGGTTCTATCCAAACGAGTGGGCGATGGACCTTATTACATGGGCCCGAAATCATCCCTCCCTTCGATCTATCTTGATCATTTTATCTCACACTCTATTTCGCACATATATACGTCGAAAGTTGGCCCGCGACGTGGTTATAAAATTGGACAACGGCCGTTGGCGAAAAATGATTTACATATTATAATATTATACATACTGCATCATTCCATAGCTCCTATCCTATCGCCGAAGCCGTGTCCAAACATCTGTTTTGGCAAGCGCCCAATGCCCCTGCTAAGCGCGCTCGAAAGAAATTACGAAAATACATCTAGTGGCGACGGCGTTTCCTGCTGTCGTATATAAATACTGTTAAATACCTAATCAGAAAAGCTAAGACAATAATATTATTACGATAGTGTACCGCGTGATATGTATAGTATACGAATAATGTACAATAGATCCAAGCATGGATTCAACTTAATAGACGACACCGTGGGCATTTAAAAAATATCGCGTAAAAAAATATAAAATAATGGTTTTAATTTAGTAGAAAAAAAACAAAATTTAAATTAATTAAAAAAAAAGTATGCAGTTAGTTTAAAACGTACCTACATAATTTATTAAATTTAAATATTGCGTTACAATATGATAGTATTATCGTTTAGTATTATTTATTAATTATTACCGTTTACATTGGTGTTTTCAGTATACTATAAGCATAAATAAGTTTAACCTACTTATATAAATAAATTCAGCATAAAATATAATTAATGTTATTCTCATTTTTGTTATCACCCGGTATTGTATTTGTACGATGTTATTATTTAATTTCTATTCCAAAAAGTTAATCCATCACTATTCACCAAACGAATTTGTATAAATTAAATATACACTACTTACTATATAATAAATAGCAATATAATATTGTGTAAATTATCTCGGTCACAGTGATCAGTACACCACGTGTCTTCAATTTAGGGGATATTTTGAAACAATATCACTTATTAAAAGTCCTACTGAAATAATGGAGATTTTCGAGCTGCACGAAAAGGAATAGAATACAAATCATTAAATTTTAAACAACGTTTTATAAATTAAAACTTTTAACAACAAATAATAGGCAAATATCATTATAGAATTTTTATTCAAGTATTTAAGTTAAAATAATCATTGATAATTCATTTATAATTTTTTTTTATTTATATTGTATTTACAATATATTAAGCACATATTAATAGATATATTATATTATAATTAACAGAATGATACTTTTTGCACTGCGCAGGTATAATGAATGAAAAAAAAAGTTTTATTTTATGAACTAGAAACTCTAGGTTAGTAAAATGTTTATACTTAGGCTTTGACTGATTATTTTTATTATTTTTTTTACTTCAATATTAATCGCTAATAATATACGAGTATAATATATATAATTGTATTTTACAATAATATTTTTTATTAATATTTTGTCATAATTTTTAGGAAATTATACTTAATATTTTGTTGTACCTACACTTATACCTTCTAAATTTTGATTTTTTAAACGGTTTTAAATTAATATATTTTTTAATACCAAGAAATAATATTATAATCCCGTAATATCCTTAGTTAAAACCGTAAGCAGATATGCCTAATACCTACTAATCATGTCTAAAAATACAATTATACACTTTATGAGTTCTGTGTTTGGTGTATACAATATGTTACATCAATATTATAATATGTTTACGTCAATTAACACGTATATTATTATGGTTCATAAATTGATAAATTATGTAGCCAGATAGGTATAATATTAACTACAATATTTATGAATATGTAATTACGTTTTGCGTGTTAATTTCTTTTTACATTTATAGAGTAGTATCATCCCATTACTTTAATATTATATAAATTACTAAATTACTATTTATAATAATTGTATGAAGTTTTAAAATTTATATAATTAAGTAATACACGTTATAATTTATAAATACTTTTCAAAATAAGATATGACCATTAAATTTATTGTAAGCGAACAATTTGTAGAAATAGAATATTACAATTACACCTGCAATTTCTTATAATAACTACATATACTTAAATCATTATAATTTATTTATAGAATTTTAGATCTTAGCTGTAATACAAAATACTAATTATGCTAGGTATTATACTATTACCTATTAGCCAATAAAAAAGATAAAACATCAAATATATAAAATTGCATATATATATTTAATCCAAAAATATAGAATTTTTTCTATATCCTCATATAACCTTAACCACGCAATCTACTTGTGTTAATTTATTGCGTATTAAATATCAATTAATATCCTGGTATGCTACAAATCATCAAAGTTCTAGGCTGCCATATTTTCATTCTCACGCTGCACATTTGCAACACAATCCGCCGCTCCGAAAATATTTTTAATTTTAAATAACGAAAAATATTTATTTTTGAAATAGATATTCAACAAAAATACCAACATTTATTTTGTTAAAAGTTATAGATTGCCTTCAATATCACAATTTCATTGCAATTCTTAAGTAAATTTTCTTAACCGCCAAGGGAAAGAAGTGAAGAAATAAAAAATATAACCTTTCTAGAATCCCTCTTTAAAACTCAATTTAAATCAATAAATAAGGTTGTACCTACGCAACTTTTAAAACACTCCTTCCACCCTTCTAATATATAATATTACATGATTCCTACAAATGCATTTTTTTAATCTACTTCCATTGGTGTACAAAATGTATACAATAATTATAAAATTATATATCTAATACAATGGTTATTATCAAAACCCGAACACTCGAATATTATATTCTTCCGAAGAACAGTGAAATATATTGTACTACTCACAGTTATATAAAACGTTTAAAATAATAAAAATATAATGATACCGCAAGTACGTATTTACCGATATATGAAGCCATGCAGGTAGCGTGGCATTCGTGTAGAATTTCCGTGTCATTAAATGCCTATCCAGTAGATGTGGCGCTAGGAGACTGTCTATACAATAGATTATCGATGATACAATATCGTACGGTAGGTATTATAAAATTATAACAATATTATAATAATAACACATCATGCACTCGTGGTATATTATAGCATATTTTCACCACGCACAGTCATTTTACGCGCGTCTATAGTACTCCGTTGCCATGTTGGACGATTATAAACTTATTGAACTGATCGTATCTTAAAAGTACAATAATATGATTAAACTGTTTAGTGTTTGTGAGTGACGGATATAAGATCTGCTTCAAAATATTATTTATGATTACACCAAGCGCAACATTTATTAATCATATTCATTCGATTCTAATTTCTAATAAAGTGTAACCGGACAGTCATTAGCACGTTATATTATATCACATACATGTAATGGTTAAGGGACGTTTTTTTATTAAATTTTATCAAAGTTCTGTGATCGTGGTACAAAACTGTGACAATAAAATATACATATCAAATATGCACATCGAGCAATTCGTCTATTTTATTTTATTTTTAACGATATTTTTTGTTATAAAAGTCAAACATATTTTTTTTCTGTGGCTCACGGGGCTGAGTGCACCTATACAAAATACGTACAAAACAAAACAAATTCACAGTACAAGCTCTAAAAGTTAATTAGTAATCACATACGTCATATAGTAATGTAATACTACAATTATAACACTTATGTGTAATACGTGAAAGTGATTATGAAACATAACTATAGAAAAACTTTGAGATTGGGCTCAAAAACAAATACTCCTTGACATTTAAAATATCAATTGCCTGATTAGTCTCTGGAATATCAAATACCAAACATGGATTACTCACTGAATGCTTTTATAATGAGATATTTTAATTTAATAATAACTATCTATAATCAAATAACACAAATTGACGTCATTCAATGCGATATTACAAAATGTGTGATATATTTTAGTGCCTACACATAACCTATGCGTAACAAATAAAAAATTGTCTTTAGATATACCTTATAAATAGATATGGGTACGTACACAAGATATAAAAATATATATAAGTAGTACAATGTTTATATGCAAACTAACATCGTAAAAAAATTGCGTAACACGACGTTTTACGGCGATATTAATCGTATGTACCATTGTCCATTAAATATATTAATATTTAATAAACTATAATTACAACTAATATCATAATATCAAAATCAATGTCAGACGAAAGGAAAGTGAACTAGAACCTAGACTTGTAAAAATGTTAATCTAACAAAGACTAACAACAAATTTAAGAAAAGTAAAGTATAAAATTAAATTTAAAAAAACGCGATTATTAAATTAAAGATAGCAGCGAGCTGCATGTTTTGTAAATGATAATACTAATTATTGCTGATTTTTATATAATAGTATTAGGTAGTTATTATGTTATTGAAAGTAACTACGTAATTCAAAATATCAAATTAAAAATTAAATCTAGATAATAATAAAATCATAACTATTGAAAAACGTAATTTTAATATTCACTTTTGGATAAAAAATAAATGTAGTTATAATAATTTTTTCTTTACATTATTTTAAAAATTTCAAAATATATTTTTCCTAAGAGGTACCTACATAAAAAATATTCGCCTAAAGTTATCATATAGAACTTAAATTTATTTCCCCCAAGTCCCATAAATGTATACTATATCGGACTATTTATTATTTATTACTATATATGTATTTTGATAGTAATCTGCAGGTGATCCCTACACATTGACCACTATGCTCGCTTTGATTTAAATAGCAATATGTTATTGTTTTAATTCAAAACAGAAACTTTACATTACCTAACCTGAATCATATTCGCGAGAGAGTAATAGAGCAATTGGTAATTACTAATTAATATTATGTAAACGTGCATTGTACATATTACGTATTATATCATAATTTATTTTGTAATTACCTATAATTTTAGTTTTTATCCGTCACAATATTCAAAGTGCAAAACTGAAATATTTATACTAATTAAATTTAGACAATATTATATAAGCCATGTTTATTTATGCCTGTAATCTAGATTAAACTATTATTTTATAATACAGTTAAGCATTATTGACCAACGCCAGTACGGTACACGAATGTTACTGTTTTAAATTTAAAAAAAAATATTTATGACTTTTTTGTTCACATAAACTCGTAGACACTTATGGATATACAAATGGGTACATATTAAATAAATTCCTATACATAAATTAACTATATTCATTTTTATTGTTTACTATCATTTAAGTTCAATGTTTATTGCGTATAATATATTCTTACATAATATGCTTATAATCGATCACTGTCAAATCACATCTATCAATTCGTCCACTTTACTTAATTTTTAACGGTATTTTTTATAAAAGTCAAACATTTTTTTAAGCTATGTTAGTTTTACAAAACAGAATTAACCTGAATAAAACTTTATTACATTAATCATTTTAAATGGGTATTGTTATTATTATGTTTTGCAATTATTCATATTCTATCCTATTAGAAATAAAAAGGCATTGATAATCTTTTAACTTATATTAAAAAAAAAATCACGGATATATTTTTAAAGTTTAAAAATATTCTGCAAGTATTACTAAAAACAAAATTGCATTTTAGATGTGTAAATTGATTCGGTAGCTAACCATATAATAATTCGACTATAATACATAGACTATTCGTACGTCATATTTATATTTTATTCAAAACAACTATATTATTTAAAAATATATAAGTGCCTATAATTTGTATCAATCATAAATAATCAACAGTTATATTCATAATCTTACTGTTTATCGTAATAACTAATAAGTAATATTTGCATTTAGATACTCATTAAATTATCATTTATAATTTGAAACTTTGTAAAAACATTAAATATGTTGACACAATTAATTAACTAAATAAATAAATAATTCATCTAATGGAATGTTGATTTACACTATAAACCACTAGAGTCTGTGTATCATTATACTATATACATATGCAAATTGTATTAAAATATTGTTATTCGTCTAGTTGGTAATTCTGTTCTGTTTTCCGAAGTTTTATAAATAATTTATTATTTGGTTGTATAATTGACTTTTAGTTTTCAACATCTGTCTACCATTTTCAACAAAACAATTTAAATCTATACCACCAATATATTATACAGAGCGTTTAAAATGATGTATTACAATAAATGATTCTACAATTCTTCATACTACAGACATATTCACGTTAACACTTATCTATTATACAAATGGCCATAAATAAATATAATTTTAGCTGAAACCGTTTATGACGATTTTTGGTTACAATTATTATAATATCAGGTTTATAATTCATTAATACTGTTGAGATGACAGAGATTGATAATGTCATAAAAACTGAATAATTATCAATTTACAGAAACAAAGGAGGTTTTCATTTTAAAAAAAAAAAGTGTTTTTTTATCTCCGCAGAAAACTCTTTAAATTATGTTATAAAAAATCTATGTATTTTAAAATATGGCTTTTAGCCTTTCGGTATACTTATGTATTCTAGAAACAGAATTTGAATAAATACATAAACAAAGGATAAAACGGGAGTGAACCTACTCTATATAATATACGCATATACTACATATTATTATAAACACAGTGATATACAGTTATGGACCTATATTGTATGTATTGTATGTAAATTTTAGGTTTTAGGTATAGTGTGTAGGTATCTAATATACAGCTATACAGGGTGTTCACAATGAACTAATACATTCAAATTTAAATTAAATGTAAAATTATTGTCATATTTCTATGATACGCTATGTACGCTACTGTGTGTATACTGTTTAATATGTATATGTATGTTATTTATTTTGTACTGAAAAACAGGGTATTAATATGATAGAGGACATACACATTATTTTAATTTTATCCATATACATACACACATATATACTAATATATAAAACATACTTCGTCGAAACGTTTCGAATAATATGACGCACATGATGTTTTATTTTTGCAGCACAATTTATTACTCACAAAACACTCTAGAATTTCGTGTTTCTTTTTTTATTTTTGTAACTGGATAACCTCCTTTGATATCTACGTGAGTAAATGTATGTGAGTATTGACGCCACTTTGTTCAAAAATATCGTTACACAAACGAATATTTTGTGAAATTTAAGAACGACTAGCACAGGAAAAAATAGATGTATAAACACTATATAATACTATGAATATAATGTACGATATGTTGACACACATATATAGGTATATACGTGTACGTGGACATGGCTGATACCGTAAATAGTATAAGTAGGTGGATAATGAAAATTAACTAGGTATACATTATATACACATATACATTTAAATACATATATATATTACGGTCCAAGTGGAAAAATGGTCATTGTAAATAATGTTTGGGAGTTGTATACAATGGCCGAGTTTTTCAATCCGTGTGAATAATTATATACGTAGACTAGACATTATAATATACAATAGCCAGCATTGACAGTGTCAGGTAAAAAAAATGTATAACCATTTTTACATATGTCGCAAAAAAAATTGAAATGAATATAAAATATTAGGTATATATTTAAATAATTATTTATTTTGTCATGTGTTGCCATCATGGCGTTTGAAGTAACATAAAATGCCAGTAGCAGTACATTTGTATCTCCTTGTGTCCAATAAAACACTGGCAATATCCTTAATACGTTTATGAGTTTACAGTGTATAAGTTTACAAATTTGGTTAAATAGCCAAATAGGTAATATTCTTAGTAGATTTAAATAACTTCATAATCGCCAGCAGTCTGTGCCTGCACGTCAATCAGATCTATTTGACAATATGAATTCATTTTGTATAATATAATAGGTTTAACCACTAACCTATTTTTAATTGTACTACCTTTTTTTTGACATAACTTACACAAGTTCAAACAAAACATAATTGTGTCTCATGTTATATTTATACACTTCTCTCAATACATCAAAATCGATAAAAAAAAATAATAATAATCCCGAAATAATAAGGTACCTATACTAAAATAAACTTATATACGATTTGTTCGATTTCGTATGTTATAAATTATACACAGCGTTTTATGTGTTAGTGATTAGTGTTGAGAGTAGTTTAACCATGCTAGTTTTATCACTGTATACAATGACTAGAAAATAGTATATGTAAGAAAAAATATTTATAATTTATATTATTCAAACATTCCATGCGTTGTGTTTTGTATACAATCTCTAGTCAGCGTTTACAAAGATCAATTTACCCGCTTGGACTATAACATAATATAATAATATATATAATATTATATATACACGTTCCGTACAGTCTAAGTTTGTGTATAAGAAAAACAGTTTTACATTCACCTAGGGAATATCGTTACACGTATTAAATAGTACGCAGTATATAGAGCATCCCGAATAATACTCAGAGTATCCCGAAATTCGTCTCTAGAGACTTCGGATTAGACCGTTCTGGTTTTTCTACATATCTATAGAAAATGTACAAGGACTAATAGAAATAACAGATCAATTTAATTAATTTACTTTGTAATAATTTATAAATATACTAAAATAATAGTCATTAAGTACATGGTTAGTTAATCACAATGTCAGTTATTTCTGTTGTACCCTGTATAGTGTAAATATAATTGTTTGTGTGTGTATTTGATGTTTGATTGCACTTTTAATTTATAGTTCTGAATAGAAAAGACAAATATAGCGTAGTGGTCTGACTCACAAAGGTCGCGCGTAAAAGTAATTGCATCTTAATAACGTAATGTGTTTACATATACATGATACATAATTTTATAGTGTGTACATATAAACTGCACAGTACACATAATATATAGAAGGGATGTAACCTACCCCTAACATATTATCCTGGAAAGTATAATTGTGCCCTTCATATTAGAACGTTTACACTTTTTGAACCAGATGTTTCTTTAACATATTTTAAAATTGTACAATTGGATTAATTGTAGAAATTATGTATGCAAAAATTATTATTTTTATTGACTTATTTCTTAGTTATTTATTTGTTTTATAATATTATTTAGCAAAAATAAATCATTGGAGAATAAAAAAAAATCATCAATGCCAAGTGTAGTAGTTGAGTTCCGATACCTGCTTCTGTCCTGATCAAGAACATCCTAAAAGCACTACGTATATTATTGTAATACAGATTGTAGTTATATTATTATAAATTCTATAATATGGTCTGTCATCGAACTATCATAATTTATGTTTGATACAGTACCACAAGTGAAGAAACGAGTTTTAATAACTTTAATTATTGGGTTAACTAGTTTTTAGTAAGTGGAATACTGATAAGTGATAATATAATTTTGAGTAAAAACCACACAATTCCAATAATTCAATAGATCTCTATCTTGCCACCTCTAAATTGAATATTAAAGAGTACACTATACTGTTACGGCATATGAATATGATGATAGTTTAAACTGTGATTTTGTGTTAAATTATTTCAAAGATGCGGAAATTTAATAAAAAATTAAATATAATTTAATATAATTTGAGGAAATTAAAAATACGTGCGCAGAAAACCAGACTTTACAGAATGATAAAATTGAACAAACAATTCAATCGTAATTTATCACTGTGGTTGCAAGAGGTGTTTTATATAGAGATGAATTACATATATACAGTTGTTTTTCAAAAATAATTGATAAGAAAATTTTAATTTAGTGGTATAAATATCATATGGATTACTGTTGAAAAATTACATTTAGACATATTGATTTACCTTGAAGATATTTAGATGATACAGTCAGTGGCGCGCGCACGGTGTAAAGGGAGAGTGATTAAGGGATAAATCAACTCTCCTCCCCTAAAACTTCTTTCTTCATATAAATTTATTTAAAAAAAAATTCCATCACCGCTGCAATATCAGCAGTATGTAATTCCATTGATAAATTGATATGATCCAACATCAAGATGTTATAACATTGTTTTTCATACGAATCATCAGTTGTACAAAGATGCTCTAAATTCGCATAAAAACACACATCAATACAGTGGCGTAGCCAGGGGAGTGGCTGAAAGGGCTGCAGCCCCCCCCCCACCAAAAAAAAAAATATTAAGACAATTTTAAAATTATTTTAATTTTTAATAGTTTATGAAAATCGCAACAAAAATCTTAAATTGTATTTTACAAAAATTGATCAACCCCCCCCCCCCCACACCTCAGAAAATAAATTGTGACTACGCCACTGCATCAATACATCATTACACGTTTCAATTTGATCTGCGCACGATTATTATAAAACCACTATTTTATTTAAAACCTGACTCATATTGTTATGTCATATACTATAAGCTCACTTCTGCCGAGCAAACTTGTCACTTCAATCGTACATGTGAAATTATACAACTAAGAACATCGATCGGGACGTTACCTAAATACATTTTACCATGATGCTGTACACTGTATAAACATCTTCAGATGGTCGACGTATATATATACACTTTATATGTATATTATATTAAAGTCAAATCCACTGTTAATCGCTGCAGAAAATAAATACGAACGCAAATATGACGCCCGCATGTCCCACATATATCTACCACGACAATATCCGTAGAAAAATATGAAAAAAAAATCTCGATGTACACTGTCCCCGCGGGTATAAGGCGTCGAATGTTTGCATATAAAATATTGGTACGGAGCAACAGACCGGCTGCGCAATTCAATGAACAGATATAAATTATACGATAGGACTGTACGAGATACGACAAAATATAATATTATATGCTTTATGCGTTCAACGTTAGTTAGTCGCCAGTCAAACGTTACACGGTCGCGTGTAGAACGGTATCGTGAACAGACTTCGAATATGACCCAAACCCAACGTCGAGGTCAGGCGTACCTCCCTCGAAACGTCGGCGGCCGCGGCAGCCCGGAGACTCGCGCCGTCTACTCGCTCGAGAGCCCGGGACCTCCATCGCCCTCATTACAGCAAACAAAATCGCTGCGTGTCACGAAATGTGATCAACGATAATAATAATAATGACACGTAAAGCGATCGATTTTTTATCATATATATTAATAGTGATTGATTTGAAGAAAATCAAGTAGGTACCTCGCAACTAAATCATCAAATATTTTAACGTAGGTGCCTCTATATTTTTTAGAATTAAAACGTATAATATGGTACTTATTAACTTACTTTTTACAAAATTACAGTTATCATTAACAGTACCTATTTTTTATAAATATTAGTTAAAAATGGTAACAAAATGTGTGTATGAGTATTGATACCTCTGATATAGTGCGATACGTAATAATTATATAATAATTATACGTTCAATATTTGGATAGGTGTAAGGTAACACAAAATATATAAACACAGTTCTATATAGATCTAAGGCCGTATTGAAACACCGCGAATAACAAATAAAGATGAAATAACGGCAAATCTATGTCCTTAAAAACAAAAATATTCTCATTTATGGAATTTATCAAATGTGAAGAAGATTAATAAAAATTATTTATTAAATTTATATTTATAATGTGGACTGATTTTAAACAAAAGTATGTTTGAATTAAGTAACATAACTAAAATATCAAAACTATATATTTTATTAATAATCAATTTAAAAAAATACCAGTGTTACCTCATTTGCCTAAAAAATTCTACCACCTATACACGCTTTTATGGTTGAAACTTTTTTAAAGTACCTTCCTATAAGTAATTATAACGAATAATGGAATATTTGTTGACTCGTGGTAATATTTTTGAGAGTAAAACATGGGGTGTAAGTGTAAATCACTCTGCGGTTTTATTAGTTATGATATAATATCCCCTAAGGTAGCAATTTTTTTTTGCATCTGAATATCCGTATTTTCTTTCCAAGTCAAACACCGCTTATGTCATAAGAATATATACCTACATATTTATTTATTTTTTTAAATTTATTTCAATAAAACATAGTTTTCCTGGCTCGCATGCAGCGCCCCACTAACTAAACCTGATGTACCTATGTATCTGCCTACACATGATATAGAGCGATAAAAATGTATGCGCGGCATAAACGTCTCGTTGCTATATATATTATAACTACAAAACTGCGACGAAGGAATAATGAATATCAAATATTATTATGACGCGAACAACCTAGAAATTAATTATCTTAATAGGCAGCTTATTTACGAAACAACGAGAGCCGTATAATGCGGTGTCGTTAATATAGCAATAATACGAACAGCAGTGACGAGCAGAACGTCGTCGCATCGTATGCGGTCCTATATTTATACCGTCTACAACGAGTGCATAACACCATAACCCACATACGTCTGACAGTCCCTATTTTTCGTAAATTTTACTACTACACACTTCACCGTTTTTTTTTTTTTTTTTGTTTTAGCATATCTAGACAAACGTCTTTTAAGGGTTGTACTCTCGTAACCAGCAAAGAAACTTTTTAAACTAACTTTTTTCATATATTTGCTACTACACACTGTGTGTGCTGTTGCACACAAAAACAGGGACTGACATGACGGATACACATCGAGGTCGCTACATCGCTACAATATATATATATACTATATATACAATGTGAATAATACGTACTTGCGACGTCGGCGGCGGCCGCGGCAGCGATGATGTCGTCCACGTCTATTCGTCGGGTCGCGGCGGATGCGTTTACCTGCGCCCGGACTGGTCGCCGGCCATTGTTTACCATTTATACTTGTTACGCGTGCCTCGTATTATATACCGTGTTTGGCGCCGCCGACACACGTACGCGCGGCGCAGGGGTGCCGGGGGTGGTCGTGGGTGGTTTGCTAAGTGCAGTGTGTCGTACGGGGGGACGGGGGGGCGCGCGCGCGCGCGCGTTTACTGCGTGCGACGTCGGCGGCGATATATGCGCGCGCGCCCTCGCTCGCTAGGCTAGCGTTCGGGGCCGAAGCGAGCACGCACGCCGCCGGACGCGGGCCCGCGGACTCTCCTCGCTGCAGTCTGACGGACAGTGTTCGAGAACCCGCGTCCACGACCGATATAATTAATAGTTATGCACGGTCGATAGGCACAAAATTATAATAATAATAATAATAATAATAACAACGACAACAGTAATATATTCAGTTGGTCGGTTCGCCGAGGCAACGGAACGAACACACGACGAGACCGGACTGTGAGCTCCGAAAACTGGCGCCCCGCGACCACTCACCGTTTGGCCCGCGAAAATTTGATATATTTTCAATTCCTACGTGAGACCAGCACCGGTGGCTGTGTAAAAAAAAAAAAAAAACCGACGTGATGTGAGCGCGGCTGTGTGGCGCACGGATCTGCGACGGTGGCGGCAGTGTAGCGCCGTGTGTGCGTGCGTGCGCGCGGCTCCGTCGGTGGTACTGCGAAAGTTCGCGGCGGTGGCGGCGTTGGCGGCGGCGGTCCCCGTGCTTGTGACACGACGGTGCACGCGCGCCTCTGCCACCGCTGCCGGTCGCGCCGCGAGCATCGACCCGCGCCGGCTCGAGAACGAAAATCGATCGGACGGGGAACGCCGCGCGCCAGCGGTCCCCCCGGGGCGACGGGCAGAGGCGCGCACACGCCGCTTTGACGAGCAGATGGCGTTCCCAGCTTTGACCGAATGACCTCGCGCGACGGTGGCGCGGGTACCTCGACATCCGCCGACGCAGTAATTGCAGGCCCGGCATCGCTTTCGCCCCTCCCCGCGCCGCGTATATACAGGGTAATACGCCGAGCACGGTCACCCCCCTTTTCCTTCTTCAATACAACAAAGTCGTTCGGAATCTGATTTTTGGAATTTAAAAATATGCTTAACGACCACATCATCAAAAGATTTGAGATTTTTCCACTGCTCTTGTGGAGTGGTCCTGTAGAAACGCAAACTTCTGTCTCCCAAATCGTAACTTCCATTATATTTTGTTTAATTATTTAGCGAATAACTTTTCTGAAATTCTTGACGTATCAAAATCATATAATACGAACAATTAGTTATTTAATTTTTTGTACTAAAGGATAATTGTCCGTGATAATGAGTTTGGAGATATGTGCTAGTACTGTGGATGTTTAAAAATTTTTGTAATATATATTAATCAATAAATGTTTATAAATTATTTAAATTATCCAAATAATATAATAAATACTATACCAATATTACCTATTTCATATTTTTGTAAAACTATTTTTCAGAATTACCATTCTTAATTTAAACATAAACATTAATGAATGAAAAACTGTTCGTATTAAATCATTCGGTATCTACATCAAAAATTAAAAAATTAAAATTATCCAATATATCATTTACAGTAAAAAATGGGGGGGGTCCTCGTTTGAAAAAGTTTTTATCGTCAGTCACTCCATCATAAATAGTGCAATAACTCTTATTAATTTTAAAATGTGATCTTAAAGTTTGTTTAAAAATTACAAAGTTCAAAATTTAAATAAATTCATTATCAAATGAAAGAACGGGGGTGAGCATGGTTGGTGAACCATACTGTATATTATAATACAACCGCTCGCCGACTGCTGCAGTAGCGATCGCACCCGCCACCCGACCGCCGAAGACGCCGTGGGACGCCTGCCCGCTGCAGATGAGTCCCCTTTGATGTGGATCCGTGTATAATAATTTAAATATTGTATATGTCGCTCCAGCTACGACGACTGCACCCACCCCTAGGCGGAACCCCGTCGTTATGTTGTATAGGTGCGTTGCGTAGTTCCAAGCACCCCTGCGGCGGTGTGATGTGGGTCGCGTTCGCGTTTTTTCAACTTTACCGCAGACATCGAAGTCGTCGCCAACAATCGGTCGATGTTCACTGATATAATATTATTCTATTATGATGCGCAATTATCGCCATTCTGAATCGTCTGCATTCCGACGAACGTTATACAATTTTATGTACCGTACACCATTGCACTGCGCCGTAACGTATAATAGGTACCTATGAATACTGCAGTTTTCAGCCAACACCCACCACCCACAACATTAGTAAATTATCGATAGTCACCACACGAATACAATTCGGTTGTTTTTTCATAATCGAACACGGTTATCCTTTATATGACATATGCAATAGAGAAGAAAGTAGATATAGCCGTTTAACTACCTCGCCACAAGCATTGCTTAATGAGGTAGATAAATTAATAATTTATTGTTACCATGTTACACTGTATGTCATTTCGTTGTTTTGATAATAAATTATTAATATTAATAAAAAAAAAAAAAAATAGCCGTTTAACTCGCCAGCGCTACTAAACATGATTTTGTTCGATTACCGTTAACATATATTTTAGTTTCTGAGCAAAGCAACGACGGATGTTTTTGTTTTGTTTTTCGTGTCTGTTTCTATTTTAAAGGATGGTCCATGGTACCTAGTCTCGATCACATCTATAGTTTGTACTATGGCAAAAAATATCCAATACATTTCAAAATAATCAAAGGAACAACGAAAATATTTACGCAACACCAGTTCTCAGCTAAACCGATTATTATTATTATTTTTTTTGTTATTGGTTATAAAATAAAATAACCATAGATAATAGAAATATCCACTAAATATCCATGTTACCGTTCTGTTCTTCACTAGGTATAATATAATTTTTAAGATATTTTTGCACTTATTCAGCTATTTATAGATATATTATGGCATTTTAACTGTCCACCGCGACGTAGCAGCAAGTTACATGCGAACAATAATACATTATTCGTTAATCTTTAAATAATATACACAATATAATTTTTTTATTTAATGGTTTTTACATTCCTAATATAACATATAGTCCCCGTGTGCAGCAACCGCGTCTATAAAAAAATAAAAATGACATTTTGCCATAAGTCCTTCATCGTCTTTGCTCCATCGAATTCGCACCTTACCCCATTGTCAGCTAGATAATATGATATTATAAATATTTATAATAAACGAGTTACACCCTGTATTAATATGTATCACTCTATATGATATTTATCTATTAAACGTGAGACATATGACATCTATTTAATATAATGTGTTGATGTATAATACGAAGCTATAAAATAACGATTCATATATATTTATAGTTATATGTATTATATATAGTGTATAATCGCATACAGTCGTACCTATACAATAGTTATACTAAAAATCGTCATGCAAGGCGTATAAGGCGTAACACAGCAACAATTATGATATACTTCACTTTACTTTACAAGGCTTTACTTTGATTTTATAAATCTATACATCGGTTATCAAAATCTATTTTCGAGTGGAAACAGAGCCCATGATCTAGGATCCAATCACATCCTTGATTGAAGTTTCAGAATCTAAAATAATATATTTATCGAATGCTGGACCTGTAGACTCCAAATTATAAGTCCTGCATTGCTCGTTAAATTAAGACTTAACAAAGAAGTATATATTAGTGCTATATTATTATACCTACTTACTCGTACAACATTTATTATATCAGAACCCGGTCGAACGTGTTTTTACATAACTGGTACAACGTACACAGCGATAAAACGGTGAGGACGATTTCGTCAAACCAATACACTGTTTACACTTACAGTGAGCGTTTGTCGTTGATATCACGAAACACACTGCATTACTGATGATATGAGGTACATTGTTGCAGTGTCAATAAACGGCCATCTTTTTATTCATCACATCCAAGTGAATCGGAAAATCATTCCCTGCAAAATTTGTCCAAGTTATGTGGACATCTAATTTTTTGATAACAAACGAGAGCCTAAGGACTAAGTACGTGCATTTTCTCACTATACATTTTTTTTTTTTTTTTTATTAGTATATTATAATACCTATATGTATACGTTTATATTTTGTATTGTTGTTTAACCCCTCTTCCACAATCAGACATAAAACTTTTGTACTAAGTATAGCCTTTTTTGTATTGATGAGTGAGTTATTATATTATTGTAAATATTATTTAGATATAATAATTTGTTGTTTGTGGTTATTATTATTAGTAAAATTTTGTTTTGATCTAAACGTAATTAATTGGCTGAGGAAGAATGAGGTAATTATGTAGTAGTCCGTATAGGCACTTTCCATTTCTCTTAATGATGTTTATTATGCGGCAGTAAAAAGTATTTTCCCCTAGGCGGTCCACGCAACACTAGAGTACTGCATAAAATGCATTAATGCGTATATGAATCCAAGGGCGCCGAGTGCAGGGGGGCTCGGGGGCTGCTGCCCCCCCCCATGAGTTCGATAAGATGGAGCTCAGCCCCCTAAAATTGAAATTGCTAATACTATTAAAATGTTATAACATACAAAAACAACAAACATCTATATTTTAGTAATTGTTTAACGATTATTAATGTTTATTAATTATTTAGGTAAAACTGTAAATGTGTTTATATAATAGTGAGACCCGGTGACATTTTCAAAACCTAGCGCCTCTGTATGCATCTAATTTCGTTAAGTATTTGTCTCTCCGCTCAACTCCAAAACTATTTCTTCGATTTTTAGGTGGCCTTTCGACCACGTAAGTACCAGTGGGTCACCGAAAAATTAGATTTTATCACGAAGTTTTGCCTCTTGGCTCTTATAGTGTTATAAAATTGTATAATACGTATATACATAATATAACATCAATATTATTTTCACAGATGACGGCCGCAGTCGTAAAATCCACTGGTCGTTGGGCGGTAAGGCTACAGGCAGCTGCGGTAACGATTACTGTATTGTCGCTAACGTGTATGTCCCCGGCCAACAGTGCTAGGATACTAGCCGTATTCCCGTACAACGGCCACAGTCACTTCGCCATGGTCGAACCGTTGATGGTCGCCTTATCCGAACGCGGTCACCACGTGACCGTCATCAGCCCGTTCCCGCGACGCAAAGATAGTGACGGCGACGGCGACGGCGTAGGTCGATATATAGACGTGGACGTGTCGGACACGCTTCCGCCGGTCATAAGCCAGCTAAACGTGACGAATGAGTTCCAACACCGCGTGGATCCGATTACCGGGCTCCGGGACCTGTGCCACATGAACCATCGTGTGTGTGAGGCCACTTTCGAACACCCCCAGGTCCGTGCTCTGATCCGCGAGCCCCGTGCGTTTGACGTGGTGTTCGCCGAAGCGTTCGCCACCGACTGTTTCGCAGCATTCGCGCACGCGTATGACGCACCGCTGGTGTCCATCCGGACGTCCGACTACTCGCCGCAACTCAACCGGCGCGTGGCCAACCCGCAGAACCCTGCGTACCTGGTCAACCACCTGCTCGAGTATACCGGCCACGACATGTCGTTCGTCCAGCGGCTAATCAACTCGCTGGCCACGCACTTCGGTGCGGTCGGCTATCACGCCTTCTCTGACGGTCCGTCCACCGAGCTCGTCCGACGGCACTTCGGGCACGGTACACCGTCCGTTCCGGAAATCGCGCGCCGGCGCACCGCACTTGTGCTAGTCAACAGCCACCACAGCTTGTCCCAGCCCCGTCCAACAGTGACCAACGTGATAGAGGTGGGCGGCTTGCACATCGCACAGCCCACGAAGCTGCAAAACGCGGCAAACGTAAGTACTCACAGTAAACTTTTATTATGTCGAAAATCGAGAGAAACAGATAAAAGCGTTCAAAATATTAAGTTATACTGAGAATATAAAAACATTTTTAAAAAATAAACTTCTATCATCCAAGTTAAGATGATGGACGACCAAATTTATTTATGATCGGGAATATTTGAGGTATCTGTTGGGATTATATACGTATAATTATCACTGTTTTTAAAATCGAGTTCTATGAAGCAATTTAATATAATCTACAGTGTTACGCTATCCAAGGTTTATCAGATATTCGTAGTACTTTCAAGTGTGCTTATCGGTAATAAGTGTTATACACTCAACTTTAAGAAGGCTGCAACGTTCCTGACAAATCATTAAAAAAGGCAAACTTACAATGAAAAATACAATATATAATCTTTATTTTTATTGAACTGTATTTAAGTCGTGGAATATTACACATACAAAATGCAATATTTCAGTACTTATTTAGAAATAATATGATTTTTAAAAATGGGAAAACCTACTTTAAAAATTTCCAAATTAAAATTGTAATTATTTAAACTATGTTATGAATCACTGTGTACATGAGTTATTTGAGTTATTGAATTGTGTAATTAGGTTCAAGTCTTACAATAAACAGTCCGTAACGATTTTATTGATATTTGAAAACCTAGATAATTTAAGTAATCCAAAGTCTTAAATGACTACAGAATTTTTAATTTACAAATATATTTAATTGGATTATATAATTGTTATTTTAATTTAATAAATTAATAGATCTAGTCATCTAGATGACTGGATCGTGATCGTGAACACAATGAATTGATTAATTATAATAAATTCAATTAATTAGTCATTTTTACTGTTGATAAAATGCATAACATATAAAAAATCCTAATTAGTTAACCGTATTTTATACATATATTATAGATTTATAAGTTTAAATAACACACTATACATTAATATATATGATTATAACCAAATAACAAGTTAAAAAACACATACAACATAGATTTTTTTCTCATAATAAATATTATTACTAGGTATAATATTATAATATAACTCACTACCATATATTTAATTTTTTATGATATAATTGGTTTTTGTTGTTGATGCAATAGGAGTGGAAAAATTACTGCGATTTGTGTGACCAAGGTATCATTTACGTGTCTTTTGGCTCGTTATTGAAGGGATCGTCGTTTCCAGTTCAATTCACAACGGCATTCGTAAAGGCTTTCGAAGCGCTACCGTATTGCGTACTATGGAAATACGAGGGTGAATTGATATCTAAACGGATCAAAGTGTCTAAGTGGATGCCACAACAGCAGATTCTGAGTAAGACTCACGAAGGAAACATAGTCGTTATGCTGATAACTGAATACTATATAAAACTATACGATTTTCAATTAAATTCCACATCCCCATACCTTCATTAAAGAAATTTAAAACCTTAAGTTAATACACTAAATGAATCAAATAAAACTTACAAGTCCGTTTTTGAAATGTTCAAATCAAATAGCCATAACACTAAGATCGTGCACTTTAAAGTGATATTCATTTGATTTAAGATGGGAAAAGGTTGAAATTCTTATCGTCATAAATTAATAAAGGCTTAGGTTTACTACTAACATATCAAAACAAACGTTTTAATTTATTCTGAGTCCGTATAGTACGTATAGCAACTAGCGATAATATTATAATTTATTATATTTTGATTATACGGCGTTGTAGATAGGCTACTTTTAGTACACTAATGCCGTCATCGCATTTTATTACGCGTACAATGTATATAATAATATTGTGCTTTCACAGGTCACAGGAATATCAAGGCGTTCATAACTCACGGTGGCCTTATGGGCGTGATGGAGGCCGTGTTCTTTGCAGTACCGATGATTGGCATACCTGTGTTTGGTGATCAACAGTCAAACATCGCCAACTGTATTGCAAAAGGCATAGCCATCGGACTCGACTACCGACAGATCACTGAACAAAAACTGATCAAAAGCATACAATCCATCGTCACGGATAGCAAGTGAGCCTACTGCCTGCATCTGATATTATTTATATAGAATATTTTGTATTATTGCAAGAATCTTCTCTAACAAAAAACCTCTTTTAAAGTTTAAAATCTGTGCATTTTTTCAACCGTGAAAATTTTTCTCAAACAAAAATATTTAATAATACCAAATCATACATATCTCTGGCCTCTGCATAGAATATAATATTTTTATTAAAACTGTTTCGTATGATCAACCGTTGAACCGAAACGAATTTTTTTTTAATTATTTTATTCGTTGACGATTAATCATATTATAAGAAAGAGTTAAATGAACAATATTATTTCAAAAATAATTTATTTAAATAAATATGCATGCAAAACATATATTATCAACTAGCCAAATAAAATTATACTCCTTTAAGAATAATAGGTATCGTATTTAAATTCTTCAGATCTAAAAAAATCCTTAAAATCAATACTAAATACATACCATTAAAAATTATTTTTACACTTTACCTTTGTAATGTACACACAATATTATAACTTGGTGAAATTGATTTAAGATACCGATCAAAAGCATCAGAATTGTCAACAAGATTCAGGGACAGGCCAACAAGTCCAATGGAAACAGCCGTGTTTTGGACAGAATACGTGATCAGGCACGGCAATGCGACCAACACCGCATCTCCGGCAATAGATTATGATTTTTATCAATATTTTTTGTTAGACGTAGTTGGCGTCGGACTGTCGATTTTTGTATTTTTATTTTATATAGCACTCCGATTAAAAAATGTATACGATAAAATATTATAACACACTCATGACGCGATTGATAAAATCCGTATTTACCCGAAACTAAAATGTACATATTGTTATAATAATAATAAATGTATTAAAACGATTTGTTATGTTATCGCTACCATACCATATTTATAAAATATATAAAATTAATTTATTAGTTATTACGTTTATTACTGCACTTTACAATGTTATACATGCATAATATTATAATAATATAATAAACTGTATATAAAAATAAACATATATATTGAGCAATAATTCTGAAAATAAGTATTATTTTGTTTAAACATTTTACATTAAATTTGTTTATTAAATTAAAATAAATAATATTGATAAAAATGAATAAAATGAAGAGGCGTAACGTATCTTCTTCGATGGCATAGATTTAAGCGACCATTTCTTTTTTACTCATCCACTCTTCAATTTCTTCAACACTAATACAAAATAACGAATTAAACACATAAATAAGCATTGCCTATAATGTAGTTACTAATTTTACTACGTGGAAAATAATATTGACTTTTGTAGTCTCTCTTCCTTATTTCTCCATTAAGTGATAAGAAAATTCTAAAAAAATTGTTTTAACTAACCGTCAATAATAGCATAATAATATAAGCTACAATATGGGATATAGAAAAACAATTATTATTTACCAATTATCTTCACACTATCATCAAATGAAAAAGTAACATTTTATAATATTTTAAAATCAATTAAATAAGTGTATTTAATATGTAAGCTAAAACAATTTTTATTAATCATAATTTAAATAAATAAATAGCATTTTCAATACATTTTTCAAAACTACTGATTTTATGAAATTTATATTAGAACCGCGTAGTAGGAAATGGTGATAGGCTTTTACACTACTTTCATTTATACATATACTATAAAACATACATTTTTCTTGTTTACGGTTAAAATATTCAATAATATACATTGTTATTACTCTTAAAATATGCAAAAATATTCAAAATAAAAAATAGATCATTTGTGTCAATATTAGGCGATTCGTGGACATAACCTATAAAATACATTTTTTAAAAGACGTTGCAAAAAACACATACCAATGTTTATAAAAAATCTGGCCCTAGTTATTATTCATCGTTCAACACGACAGCAAACGATTTTTTTTTACTCTAATAATATTGGCTCAACACCCGATATTGAATAATAATAATATACGGATCATGCAGTATTTTTCTATACCGATATGAGAAAACGCAAATATATATATATGTTTCGTCAGCCAAAATACAAAAGCCTATACTTAAAACTTTAAACTTACGTTCTTGGTACTGGAGTGTAGTTTTCAATTCCATGTTCGGTGACGAAAATGTTGTCTTCAATGCGCACGCCACCAAACTTCCAAAACCGTTTAAGCACTTTTTCATTCAAGAACTTGGACAATACTGGATCACTAAGAGCCCGTTTCAACAGCTGAAACATTCCAACGACAAAGTTTGAAATTATAGTTCGTTCCTAAGTATAGATAAACTAGAAATACATTTGAGGAGAGGTTAAGTCTAGAAATTAGGTGACTTTCTCTAACCATAAAAAAAAAAGCATTTCAAAAAATGTATGTTATACCGGTTCGATGAAATAACATCCCGGCTCAACAGTGAGTGCCATGCCCACTTCCAAGTTTCTAGCCGTTCTCAGAGCCTTGACGCCTGGCTTTTGAGGCCTATCTGGGTGTCCTTCCAAGTAACCACCAACATCATGTACATCGATTCCTAATAGATGCCCCAGCCCATGTGGTTGAAATATTGCGGCGAGACCGGCTTCATACATTTCGTCGACGTCACCACGGAGTAAATCTATTTCGCGCAGCTCTCTTAGGGTGATTTTATTGGCTAATATGTGCATGTCCACCCAGGAAACACCTAAAATCACACAATTATAATATTATAAGCCTCGAACAATGATGGTGGATACTTGTTTGATAGAATAAGATGAAAAATACTGTTATTGAATAATAGTTATAATACGAACCACATAAGTAGGTACGTTAGTTAATTACCTATACACAAATCGTACATTTCCCCAATGATTTAGCCATTTAAATCATATAATTTGTCTTACTTGTTGCAAAAAAACCATCATATTATTACAAAAGAATAAAAATAAACCTCAATTATATTATCTGCAGGCATATATTATATAACTTTATTTTTATGTAATAATATTATGAAACTATAATTAATAAAATCAATATTTCAAAATTAAAATACCATTTATTTGAATACAATTACTCTAAACACATTATTACTGAATTAAAAAGTCTCATAGTAAATTAAATAATAATTAAATCAACTAAAATATTGACATTATAATATACTTCGCTATCGATAATAATGATGATAAATATTTATCTGGTTTCAAGTTAATATGTTACAGCCACTAATTTTTAAACCAATAAAAAAAAGTCAGAAGCATTACGAATACTAAAGGGATTAACTATCCAATTTAAGTGAATGATAATTTTGAAATGTATTGGTAATTCAAGTAATCTTCATTTAAAAAAATATTATGGTGGGTAAGTTGAGGAGTAAACAAAGATAATTTGAGTGAACCCGCATTAATAGCCTAGTCAATGTATAGGTACCTGGTCTTATAGCGTTCATCACGGCACGGCTAGCTGCAAGCACAGCGTTATAAATCGCGCGTTGATCATCGGTAAACTTTCCATTAGCCGGAAACGAAACTGTCACATCTGCCGTATAGCCGCTATACGATGCTCCCATGTCGAACAGACTAAAACCCAATAAACACACGTCCAATGTATTTATTTTGACCACTAATACAATATTATCAATATTAAATCATACAACCTAATAACTATATAGTGGATTATCGATAGAATACGTTGAATAAAATTCAAAAAGAAATATTAATATTTGCATATTTATTAAATTTAATCTGTTTCGATCTCATACAGTGTTCTTTGTGTCCTATATAACCGTGGCACTGATGTCAGACCTACATTTTTTATTCAATTTCTGACACATATCTACACTATATACTCTAATTCTGTATGATTTTATACCTGTATTATGGAACATATATAAAAAAAATGACAATAAACGATAAGAGTCGCCAATTATTTTTACGAATATTGTATTCTTCATCGTCACTATATAGTATACATAGATACTTAAATATTATTTAATAGGTAGAGATGATAATTGATAGATTTAAATAAATTTGCATGTTTTAAAATCTACAAGTATAAACAAAATCTAATATTGTACTTTTATTTTTAATATTATGGTATCGTACCACATATCGCCATCATGAATCTCTTTGGAATTGGGTTCGGTAGCGTGTCCGTAGTGCAGAACGGCACCGTTCATGCCTGAACAGCAAATATTGTTATAGCCCACATGTCTGCACCCCCCGACGTAATATGCGTAATGTAGGAAGTTAGCTTCGCATTGATATTCATACATGTTTGGCTTGCACTTTGCCATCACGGACTTATGGGCGTTACAAGTAACTTTCGTTGCGTACCTCATAACTTCTTTTTCGTAATCCGTTTTAATAACGCGACTGAAACAAACAAATAACGTGTAAGTGCCTATGATATCGTTCAAATAATATACAGCGCACGAGCAGAATGCACACGTCGCGTTTAAAACATTAAAATGTATCAAAATCGCATAATCTATTAAATTGTAAGAATACGTCATATACTCTGACACTAATAAATTGTTTATCAAATTACAAAATTAAACAGATTCCATTCAAAGTAATTTTACAAGGATAATATTTGTACGTTGTACCACTGATCATTATAAATTTAATTACTATAATATAACAATCAGGACACAACATCGGTTTAAAAAGTATAGGCAACCAAACTCACAAATAGTTATGATGTTCTAATAAAACAATCAACACTACAAGAATATATTATTATTGTTATTTGATTTCTGTTCAATTTTTTCCAAAAAATAACAGGTACTATATAATATATTGTATTATAATTTAAATAAAATAGAATGTTACTAATGCTATTAAATAAAAATAATATTATACATCATAAATAATAAAACTTTAATACGTTATTTAAAGTACGCTACTTATGTATTGTTTTCGTCTTACAAATATACGGGGTACGGCATAGCAAATTTGTAATAATCAGAATAAATTTTATTTTATTAGTATTAATATTAGAGTGAATTAATATAGTATCAAAGTTAAAGGTAAAAAGATAAGATTATCTGCGGTATGCTTAAGCATTGATTTTCTTTTTTATATATATTTTTTTAAGTTAGGTATGAGTATATAAAACATTACAAATTAAAAATGTTAATACTTAGCTTAAAAATTAAAATATAGATAAAAAAAACGACGCTTAAGATTAGATTATGTTCTTATCTTTAATTCTGATAATAGGTCAATTCACTTAACTATTAACACAATTAATTCTGAATATAGCACATTTGAAATACCATACATAAATACATAATAGATGACAGTAGTAAGACAGATGCAACACATGCATGGGTACCTAACATCAAGTTAATAATATTATGTATAAAAAATTATTGAGTAGACTTAATTAATTTAAAAATTATTATTACTATTGTCTATTAACATTGATTTTATAAAATGGTATTATAAAACCAGTGCTATTAAGTTATAATTAATCGCATTTTGCTTTTATTTTTTTATTTTTGGACATATAAAAATATTTACAGTGTTATTATTTATTATTGATACTCACATTCGTTTTAATAAGACTTTTTAAGAAGGTAGTTTGTAATTTTAATCAAGAATTTAAAAATTCAAATCAGAAAATTTAATATTTTAGTAATACAATTTTATTATAAAGCAACTGTCGTCATACAACTAAATTATTTTGTGACTATATAGGTACATGTATATATTATTTTAATAATGATTAATGATAATATGATGCGTCATTATAATTTCTATTCTAATGAAAACAACTTCTATTATTTTATATTCTATTATAATATTTACACAACAAATAATTTTAAAACAACGGATACACGTTTCCAATTCTTTTCTCTTTGTCAGTGAACGACCAAGTACTAGTACTGTATGTACTTACATAAAAACAAAAAAAATTAAAACTCGAGTTTAATGAGCTAGTGAGAATAAGTAAAATAAAAATTAAATCAATGCTAAAATATAAAGTAACGTAACCTCCTCACTCATTTTTTTTAGATACGTCGTACATTATAGAATACAATTGTAGCACATAGACTTAAATTGTACATTTATTTTAAACAAATTCGCTATAACTAAACAACTGCATATAATATATAAACATAATATCTTTTCAATTTGTTCGTATATCATAAATGTACACATCGGTCATTATCAGGGGGTCTATTTTTGAATTTTATATTACCATACCAATTATTTTAGTACACTAAAATATCATGTTTTAGTTCAACTATTAGTGCAAGATCAAAAAACCGTATTTTTGAATATTAGTACACTAAAATTTTTGTATTGATACGCTAAAGTGTTAGATTAACTTATTAGTTAATACTTAAGTTATTAACTTATTTACTTTTTATTAATAAAACAAAATAAAAGATGTTTAATAAACCAATTTTTTTTCTATAAACAATGCGTCTTATTTTTCTAATACTAGATATAGGTATATTATTAGTTACAATATCTATATTTTAACAGTTTTAATTTATAATTTACTGCTGCTAAATCCCGGTAAACGCTCCTTTGCGATAATGTTACTTAAGTCAAAATTTTTAAATAGGTGACCATACTTAGTATACTCTTAGAGAAATAAAAGAAAAAACATCAATATCCGTTTACTGCAATTAACTAAGCACTAAGCAGTGAGCACCGATTAGTATTTATTTTTATTTCGATGATCCTTCTTAGGTTATGTTTAATCCGGTTGTTTTTCCTTTTGAAACATATTTTGAATACACTCAAAAACACTGGCATCGTGTCTACAAACAACAATCGTTGGCCACTCTACCGGAATTTAACAAATACTTATTAATAGAATGGATGTCAGATGACAAATATTATATACACGAATGACAATATAGCATGTTATTACTCGCAAACGTGTACTGAAATATAAGACACAGGATAGTTATTGTACATTATGACGTATTTAACATACAATATTTTTAGAACGTTCGTCACGAACGTTAGATTCGCGTTAAAAAATAAAGACTTGTGCACATAATTGTATTTACAAGTATATTTTTGTCATGGTCATAGCAAGGTAGTGATATCTAGCAGTAAAGTTGTAATCACTGTACTAAATTTTTAACCAAACCAATCAATACCACAAAGACTATCACTAACCACTATTGGTAATAATATTTAGTCTGATAACCATATTATCATCTATTATCATTTTAAAGTTCCAAATTTACGACTCAAAACAGTCAAAACTCGCAAATAATAAATATTTACAAAGGTACTTACTTAAATACTTAATACTTTAATAGTTAATACGTGTGATTTTCAATATATTAAATAGCATTGTCTTATTTTGTAGTATAGTGTTATGTAAATTTAACAAAATTATTATAACATAAAATATTCTTTTAATAATGTTTGTTGTTCTAGTACTTATATAGTTCAATGAATATTGAAGTAGTGAAGTTTACCAAATATGTCAAGAATAGTCATCCATCAATTATTTTTTAATAGAGTGAACTATTTAAATGTACTAAAAGCGATAAACATTACACAAAACAGATATAAAGCTGACAAATTTGGACATACATTCGCACTCATTCAAGAAGGAAGTGAAATAAGAGAACTACCGCTGATTGTACGTAATGTATGTAGCAATGAAATTTGCTGTAACGAATGTACTAAAACTGAAGAAACAGACATTGATAATGATGAACTAGTGAATAAATTAAATAATCTTAAGAATGAAACAGATCGTAAAAAAGCTGATAAAGAAATTGTAGATGTTATTCGAGGCTTTAAAAAATGTTCTTCAGTAAAATCACTAATAGATCTACTAGAAATAGTAATGCTAGATGAAATAACTCCAGAGGTAGCACTATGTGCTCTGAAAAAAATAGTTGAACTAGAGAACTTTAAATTGCATATAGCATCAAATAAATTGTTATCAATTTTAGATATTAAACCAAATATAGATTATACAAAAACAACAATATTAGAAAAACTGCTGGAAATAATTATGAAAGGAGATAATAACTCTGCTGTTGTTGGAATACTAGAATTAATATCTATTGATCGTGTTCGAGTATTGCCATTTGACATATTTAAAAATAAAATATCTGAAGAAATTTTATGCCGAGTAACTGAAAATAAACTTAATATAGATGATTTATGCAGATCAATTGATGCATTTTCTAAATTAAATGAAGTCAAAACTGCAGACCAGCTTTGGATTGGAATAATGGATAAATCTGATCAAATAAATGAAAAAAATGTAATTCAAGTTTTTAGAATTTTACACTTGTTAAAGAAAAGTAGAAAAACCATTATGAAACTGCTAGAAAGATGTTTACAGAAATTTTGGCATCATCTTTGTTCTGATGACTTGATAGAAATGTTGTATACACTACGATTAACAAAATGCAGTTCAAATATTATCTTAAAAATTACATCTAGGTGGATTAATACAAACATACATACTATGAATGAAAATAATCTAACTTCAATTGTAAATGAGTTAAATAATTCCAACTATGTGGATATTGGTATCGTAAGAGCATTAGAACGCTACATAAAGGCCAAACACAGTTCAATAAATAGTCCTTTATTAATGGTAGAAATCATGAACTACTGTTCAAAATTTAATGTACGTTCTGAAAATATTTTTGAAGGATGTGCCATGTACATAATTCAGTATGGTTCAAATATAACTCCTTCTCAATTTAGAGATTTATTTTGGCCATTTGGCCAACTTAACTACAAACCTAAATCAGCTTTAGAGTTTTGGATTAAGGTGGAAAATATAATGAATAAAGAGTTTCATAACTTTAAGACACAAGAAACAATAGACATATTATTATCTTGTGTTTACTTAGAGAAACATCCATTGAACTTTGTTCACAGGGTATTTAATACTTCTTTTTTACATCATTTATTTGAAAATGGAGATAAAAATGACTATACAAAAATAAAATTAAAAATTATTGACCAGTGTATGACATTGGAGTGTGATCACTATCGTGGGCCAGTGTTGCCCAAAGATAAATTTGCCAAGAGCATTTGGTGCGACTATAGAATAAAACGGATCTTAAAAGAAATCAGTAGTACTCTTGAAAATATTTTTCAAGGCTACAAAATTTCTTACTCGACTATTCTAAGTCGACTACCACTTATGAGTATTTACATAATTGATGCTTTAGTACATCCAGACAAATTTGAAATAAACAGTAGATACATAAATTTCAAGAAACATCCTGGTCTATGCACTGTAATTTTAGTTCATTTGCCAGAACACTATTGCTGGGAAAAAGAACACTTAACGGGTATTGAAACCACTAGAATACGGCATTTTCAAAAGATTGGATTAAATGTAATGTCCATCAACTATGAAAAAATATTAGAACTCAAATATCCAGCTGAACTGACTGAATATATTAACAATAGATATAAAAATATGTTAACTCCTTGTTAATTTCATTCAAAAGACTATGTATGCTATATAATTTTTTTTTACTTACCAATCAGCAATAATTTTATGTAATATTTTGTTGTCCAATATGAACCTTAATTTAAAAAAACATTATTATAATTAATATTAATATAATATTTTATTAGTGTTTTTATTTTACCTCTCTATTCCTTCAAAATGTGCTTCTTTGCATGTTAGTTCACTATCAGTGTTTTTTCCATACTAAAAAAAAAAAACAAGAATTTTACTTATTAACTATATTAAATATTAACTTAGAAAAATGTAAGTACCAGATACTTACAATTTTTATTAAAAACTATAAAAAAAAATGAATTCACAAAATGTATAATATATTAATATACAATAATTAAATAAAACCAAACATTCATAATCTCAATTACATAATATTTATTTAAAATTATATGCATCATAACTGTTATGTAACTTCAAGAAAGATGCAATTCTTAGAAAACATTATTTAGGGAAACTGTGCTGTACTACCTTACTCAAGAAATGCTTATAAACAAAACTGAAAACATAGTTGTTTTTATACATTAATGAAAAACATTGCCTTTAAAATATTCTAAACTTAAACTATTGCCACGAGAAAAATAAAATGTTACAAGTACTTATATACAGTACATTCATTTAAAAATGATATTTGTTACTTAATATTGTATTTGTATACATAATAAAATAAGTCTTGCACGTATCTTTAAAAATTTAAGTAGACAAAAGTATAATATTTCTTCATTTTTAAGTTTCTATTCATTAGGTAGGTATCTATTTTACCTATGTAATGTCAATACCTTTGAATAAGTACTAATATTTAGTAAAATAAATGTATATGTGTTACGTACTTTATTAAAATATGAATATAAAACTTCTAAAATAAATAATATATTTCTATAGTGTATGTTTACTTGTTTAGTTGTTTATAACTAAGAAGTTTAAAATATTATATGCCTATTGAAATAGATTTTTAAAAGATGTACCTGATATTGCAGATTATATAGTAGGTTAACTTAAAATAACTTTAAATTTTTATACAATCAATGTAACTATATTTATTAGAGTAAAGAGCATTTAGAAAAGTAAATAAGTAAGTGAATATTAGTATTTGCATCTCAAAACAAACATCATTAAAAATTTTCCTAATAAAAATAATAACTTTTTATAAAAACATTTAAATAAGGACAATAATTAGTTTAATTATTGCTAATTTAAATTATAGAATGATTGGTGAATCAGCTCAATTTATAGTCACCACACATTATAACAATAACCCATTATAATGTTACAATGTGAAGGGTCAATGGAAGTTTTGATAGTTTTATTGTAATTCTGCAAAATATAAAATACATCTACCACCATTATAATGATTTTAGAAAAATCTGTAAAAAAGAAAAATACTTTTTAAATTTTCAATCATTGTTTTTGATCTAACAATTTAATAGAACCATAGGCGGACATTTAATTGAATTTTTAGAGAGGGGGCTATAATAATCCAATATAAAGTGACCCCGCGCAACCTTTCTATACACAGGTATAACAGTATAACATATCACATTCGATTTTTGAGGGTCTATTGGAATACTTGTAGGACTAAATCCTTCCCTACCCCCAATATCCACCTATGATTAGAACACATTAAATGTATAAATGTATATCACTTAAGAGTTGAGGTTTAGTATACCATAATTAGGTAATTTAATTACTATTTATAAGACCAGAAACATTGATTAAATATATTAGTATATTTAATTAATGCCAGAAAATACAAAACAAATAACCATTTTTTATTCTAACCATGTAACTAATAAAAAACTGTGAGGCAAAATATAACTATTGAGCTTTAAAGTTTAAATAAAAGTTATTTTTAAATATCTCTTATAATCGCGTTTATAGCATAAGGTTTGATGATTTTGTACAAGGACACAAGGTTACACGTCTTATTATGTACCATATTCGTTATTTACATTAAATAAAATATATTTATCTAACCAGTTACCATCAGTACAACTACATATTCAAATTCAATAATTCAAATGTTTAAAATTGTTAAACTTTTTTATCAGTAACTTAAAAATTTTTAACACAATATGATACATCAATTATAAATATCTAAGAACATTTAATTATTGAGTTAAGTACGCATTTATATTGATTAAATTCATGACAGTCGGCCATTAAAACATGTTCATTATTCATTCAACTAATATTGCATACACACAGATCTTGGATTGTGAAAGAAATCGAAATTAGGACATATAAATCGTTAGTCTCGGGGTAAATAAACGAACAAAGTAAATAAATTGTTTATCAATTATCATTAATGCCACTTTAGTAACTCGTGTGTTATTGTTATTATAGTGTTATATTAAAACCAATGGAAAAAAAAGGTGATAATGATTGTGTCATATATATTTCTATATTGGCAAACAGTTATGGCAGAAATATTAGTAAACAATTTATATTTAATCGCCAAATAAAATAATTTATGTTATGCGTTACGTGTAAGACACATTAAAAATAAAACGATAATTTAGTTAAGGCAGTAAAGAAAAGCACTAAGACTATCATTAATACAGAAACATATGTTAAAACTTAGAAATATTTTTAAAAGTATATTAAATAAATATTTCAAATATTCATATAGTACCTAAATACACATAAAATATTACTTCACATATACTCAAATCACATTGGACAATATTATTAACGGTCGTAATTATACTCTACTTGGTATTTTAGTGATTTTCTATTATGCAAATAATGATATTATAATTGTGTATTATATATTGACATATTGTAAACAGTACCTATTCACGATTTATTTGTGGTGCTTGATTTACTGAGAAAGTAGGTTTAATCAACGTAAATTGGCAGCAATGCGTTATATTGTATAATGTCAATATAGATGCATATTATTATTATTATTTGTTTTCAGTTTTAATTTTATTAAAATAAAATAAAACGGTTTTACAAAACCACCGATACAATAAATTGACATAACTAACACAATATATAAAGGACATTTCCACATATTCCACATAGTTACACATAAATTAAGCATAATATATATAATTAAATATTAAAATTGTTTTACTTACCAAAGTCAATATCAGTGAAGGTTTCAATGCATTTAGTGTTTCACCAAGCTAATAAAACATACAAAACAAACAGTTATTATAATTATAAGCAACCATACAGATATATCTGTGCAAGTATGTGCCTAAAATGTTTAAGTACAAAATATATCGGCACATAACAAAATATCAGCGCAAAGAAAATGTGTTTTTTGTGTATACCTAGTTGTCTTTAAAATAATTTAATCACATTTTATTACAGTAAATTATTAAATTGATGATATAAATTATATTCATTTTTATTATTGTTTTAAACCATTGATTATATACCAAACAAATAATCAATACGTTAGTTAAATAATTATTAAACAGCAATTTCAATTTAATTTAAATTTAATTTAATTTGTTACTTCAATAAAAATATTTCGTAAAATTCAAATTAAAAATTCTTAGATTTTGAGCATAACTTTATGTCATTATAATATATCAATAGAAAATATATCAAAACATCGAAGTCTATATTATATTATCAAACAATTCAAACATTATGGAAACAATTGGGATCAAACATTTTCTTTAATTTAAATCAAATTTTATGGACGTGATATTAAAAATAGATATATTAGGATTTAAAACTGTAGCAACCATATTACTTTTTACACTCGAAAAAGATTTAAAATCTCACGTTATTATAATATTGATTTTAATATTTGAGATTATACTATTATAATATTACCAATGACCCTTTATAAATTATTATTAAACGTGTGGTGTAAATATAGTATAAATTATTAACTACAATTTTTAATAGCATAAATCATATTTAGGAACAATAATCTAAACAACTTCACTTATCTTGGAAAGTTTAAAATAAATATTTCATGAAAAATACTTAAGATAAAATTGTTTATTACACGAACTCTTGTATTATACATTTATACTATTATAGTTCTTTTAAGTAACAATGAATGTAATGTTCTACAATTTTTATTTTTTTTATAGTCAACAACATTTTACTACAAATTTGATAGTTTTCAATAATATGACAAAACAAATCTACGACGACAATATGCAATAAATTAATGATCTACAAGTAAATGTATGTGTTATAACTTATAAGTTATAACATATAAATATATAATATACGAAAAATTAAGATGTATTTAATGTAAGCACTTGTGACTAACCTTAATCATCATATTTTAAATATCAGTTAAATTTGTGTTTTTTTTTCTACTGTTCCTATACAATTATTTTAACGTGGCTTCGTGGCTTGGCGAAAATATATTTTATAATGATAAATTATTATTTCGGTGGTTAAAAACACAAACATATTTTGTAAATAATTTAATGTAGCACACATTAATTTATCAATGAAGCTAAAGTTTTTTTGGAAAAGTTGGTCAATTTGGTTTCCCTAGTATTTACGCCTATGTCCCAAACAGTGGCTTTTTTTAGTGTACTTATACATGTGCCAAATTAGTAAATGCGTTCAGGCAATCCGCCCCAACCTATAAACGTATAGTATAAGATATGGAATTTAAAACCCTACTCAAATTCTCCACAACTTACATCTACTATTGATCATATTGTAATAATTTTGGTTGTTGTCACTCAGCATAGCTTGTCGGACACGATGTTAACAACGCGACACAATTGGGCATACGTCCGAGAAAATAACGTTAGTATGATGCCATCATAATGTAAAGGTACTATTTTCGTCAATCGTCAATGTGTTTTTGACGACTCTATCGTAAATTCGTAAGTATAAATACTATGTGGCGGTTAATCATAAAAAGCAAAACAAAAAACCTATACAATAATATTTTATATTATAATATATTCTAGGAAAAATATATAACATAGATACGAAATTATATAATTTCATTGAGTGTAGATAGTAATATAGTATATACTATCTATATACTATCTATACTCAATGATAATATTTATTGTTTACTCAGACTAGTGACGGTAGGGCCCTATAAAGATCTCTACAGTGCCTTAGTGACGGTACGCAATAATTAAACCATCTCAACGCCCGATAAAAATAGATTTAATTTTTTCAATTATAAACCAATATCACTTATAAACACTTAAGCAAACTATTGGTAAAAATGATAAACAAACGTAATTATAAACATAATAATTTAGCACCTGGAAAGTTCTAAATTCGTACCCAGCGATTAATGTGGTTTTTGGCGAAACCTTCAAACTCAAACCACCTCTCATACCTAGGTACATACAGATATCTGCAGAACAATAAATAACAAACGATTTCTTACACTGGACACTGCAGGTACTATATTATTAACCTTTAAAAAGCCTATGACATGTTTTGTCGCTGTCAAAACAGAGTACACGTCCGCCAAATTATTAAAAAATGTAACATAAATAAAAGACTAAAGATCATAATATAGCAACTAGCTATTTAACTAATTCGTGTATTATTTAGACCTCCACTAAAAAAAAAACAATATTAAATAGGTATACAGGCATTAGGTATTAAGAATAATACTCATATATGTATGTGTATTGTGTAATGATTTTCACATTTTAACTGTTGACATTTTTATATTTTTCCAATAAGAATGTACGATGTCGATGTGTGATAATGTTTCGCACAAGTGCTTTAGACTTACTAACCATTTATTAATCCAGCCAGCGGGATGATTCACTTTGCGTATCTTCTTTCAATACAAATAAATAGGAACTTAATATAAACTATAGTTTTATAACGATTATTATTTATTTTATTACCGTATCCACGTACGATGCGTAGTTGACTTTATACCGACATTTGTATTCATCTAAGCACAACGGTTTGCCCAACCATACTGTGTGCGCCTCTTCGACTCTTGGGAAAAACAAATGTGCTTCGCCGCTGGATACGTGTATTAGGCCGTAACAATCGGGTTCGCTAACCCCAAAAGTCCAATGGAAGTAGGGTTCCTAAAACCATCATAAAAGCGTTATACAAACAGAAAGCAATAATAATATGTTAATATGAATATCATTTCTTATTCAGTATAATATGGTATGTATAAGACGAGGGCTCAAACTTTGTAGCATTTTCAAGTTTTTTAGGTTATTAAATGTATATCTTATTTCTAGGTAAGTTATAATTTAATTTCATGATTTTTCAAATCAAATACTAAAAGTTTTTAGTGCACATGTCTTTTATGTTCAAAGATAGAATGCAATAATTCAAAAATAAAGACACCTATTTGAAATTTTAATTTTATAGCCATCATGTCATATAAGTTCATATAAATTTTTTTTTTTAATATTCAATTTAAAAATATATAAATCCAAGAAGAAAAATCAAGGAATGCTGTTATATAATATTAAGGCACTGTTTCTCAAACTGTGGTACGCGTACTCCTTGGGGGTACCCGAAATTTTTTAAGGGGTACAAGTCTGGCCAACATGTTGTACGATTTTAAATTTTTTTATATATATTTTAGTTTAGTAACTAAGAAGGGGTACCCAAAAAAATTTATTGATAAAAAGAGGTACAGTGTTTATAAAAGTTTGAGAATCCCTGTATTAAGGTATCAAGTATACTTCCTCATTGAATATATGTCAATAATGGAAGTGTTAAATTTGATTTTAATAATAAATCATTGTAGGTACAATAAAAAATGATTCTAAGCGTCCTATCTTCAGATCTTCTACCAACAGTCAGCATGATATATATAATATGATATAATAATATTTTATAATAAAATTGTATTGCTATAAGAAAATTATTTTTCTATTAGTGTGATTGCTACGATAGGTTAAATAAATTTTTGTCAAAACCCGATCGCATATTGGCATATTATTATATTATATAACTGCGTATAATTAAATTTAATGAATAATTTGAGACTGTTTATTTCTTACCTTTTTCTAAAACTAATTTGGTGATTTCAATTTTATACATTGTAAAATAACATAATTTTTTCATAATTCCATCATCACTATATTCTCCTCCGAACTGCAGACTCTAAATTCCCCCCGATTGGAATAAACGAAGTCTCTACGAAAAATATTTTTAATAAAATAACTAAAATTACTAATTTTCGTTTAAATATCCAATTTTATAGAAATTTGTAATAATTACAGAATATTAATGTATAAAAAATCGTATATTTGTATTTTAAAGATTTTTTAGATTTCTATAAAATAAACTTATAAGTTATGAAGAATATTTCGAATATTGTATTAAATTTTTTAATTTTAGCTATTAAAATTGAAAATTTTATCAACTTAGAACAAAATAATTGTCCAATTATTTTAAAAATAACTGGGAATTTTTTGCTTTTTAACACTTAAAATTAAAAATTAAATATAATCGCTACCAAAAACTACAAATATTTAATATATTAATATATTTATATATATAATATACAATTACTTCTTATATATTTGATATGTATTTAGAAAGTTTATAAGTTTGAGCCCTTGTATGACACATTCCCTATAGGCTATAATATTGTTTTAACAAATTATTAATAGTTGTTATTAATTGTTTTCAAGAATAATAAACACCGTTATACATATATATATATACCTATAATATGCATTAATGCATTATACACGTTTTTAATGTGCGTCAGCAAACATAATTATTGTGTAATACTTATATATAATTAATGCATTATACGAACATAATGTTTTTTTAAATAATAATTGAAACTATATTATATCAATAATTAGTCTCAAATCCCATCTATCTATATGTTTTTTTGACTGATAGAGGCACATACTGACGTAAACAAAACTTATATATACATAAATAAAAACCTTGAATTTCCACACGTAGGCAACTTATAATTTAGTCTATTCATAAACGTTTATGTGTGTATTCTAACCACCACAAATATTATAAACATCATCAAATAGACATTTGTGATTTGTTGTTGTTTTTGTTGTTGTTGTTACGTTGTTTATAGAGTAGGCATTTTGTCATTAAATATTGTACCTACATAATATGTAGTTATTACATATATCATATAGACTTTACAACAGTTAACATTATTGTAATTGAATAAAATTATTTCCTACATGTTTCAGTTTCATATACACAGAGTCGAGTAAATACCATTAAACACACATTATCACAACATTCAAAACATTTTAACGTTTTTGAATTTAATTTAACCATTTAAAAAATAAATCAATTGTTTTGTTATAAATTATTTTGAATAAGAACTAATATTTTTTATTTAATATTCCAACGCAAGATATTAAAAAAGTAGAATACTTTTCTTTAAATTTCCATGTACATAATTTAAATTTCGAGCGACGTTAATTATTTACATAACTTTATTAGTGTGCATTTAAAGTATTGTTAACCAATGTCAACCCCCAAAACGTTGGTCTACAACTCCGTGTGCGCCTAAACTTAAAACACTAATGACTATTTTTTTTGCTTTGAAAATAAAAATAAAAATGTATGTTATGGTTTAATGAGTAAAAACAATATAAAATAAAAACGATAAAAATAGTAAAAAAATAAAACTTTTTCAAAAATATTGTTTTGTTATTTCTTTAAATTAAGTAAAAAAACTAACTTTTTGAGAAAACAATTAATAATATGCATTGTTAAAAAAAGTCACCAATATGAAATAATTAACATAAACGTAATTATTCTTAAATCATAATTATAAAATTTAATTTCTCAGAGCCTCTAACTACCTATTAGTCAAACTGTCATTCTTAAAAAACCTTATACCTATTTTAAAAACGAATAAATGCTTTATTGATTAAATAAATGTATGATTCATATTGATATTAAAATTATAATATCATTCAATGATAATTCACTATTTTTTGTATTGAAAATAATCATTAGTCATTACTATACTTTATATGTTAGGTATACAAATAAAAATTAAAAATATATAATACATTATATAAGAAAAACTGAATTCTGTATGAATATTAATCATTTTGATAATTTTTAAGTGATTTAAAATAAAAAATACCTATTAGAATTATTAGTGAAATATTTAATTATGTAATGTACACATAATGTTGAGCTACTCACTTAGAATAGTTAGCCAAATTCCTTATATTTATTATTTAACCCTGTCCGCCTGATACCTGTCACATGCTTCATTGAACATTTCAATTGTCTATAAGTCTTGTCATGTTTTACTTCAAAAACTTATAGTATTTATATTTTAAACTATAAATATAATTTTTTTATCTATTTTTTATATTTCTAACATATAATTTAACATAAAAATATACAATATTACCAGCTAATTTGTAAAATGGTAACATAAGTCAATTTAAATACATAAATATAGACATATAATTGAATAACAGTTAAATGGGAAACTAACCAATAACAAGGCTCTAATTTAAGCTGAATTTGGCATGCAATGTAAGATTATGAAGATCTCAACAATATTATCTTTTGAGTCAGGGAAAAGTGTTAACAAGAATTTTAATTGAATATTAGTAAATTTATTTTTTTTATTTTATTGAAATACCTAACCTGTTCTATTGAAATAAAACACTTTTGATGAGAACAAGGAGTTTGCAATTAGTTTATAATATTAATTTTAATATAGAAACTAAATAAAATGAAATAAAAAAATAGTTGTAACATTTTTCATAATTTTTAATTAATTAAATTATTTAATAAAATAATTGCATGTAATTTTTTTTTTATTTCCTATTTAAATTTTAATTTATTTTGAATATTTTTTTACCATAAGGCATAATATTAAATAACTTTATTCTTCTATTTAAAAAAATAATTAATGTAGGATTTAGCTATTACATGTTAATTGCTAGTATTTCTTGTTTTTTTATTTTTTGCTCTTTAAAATTTATTCTATTTTTATACAAATATTTCTACAATCAACAATTTTACACATAGTTATTAAAGAGTTAGAATAATAAGCATTTTGAATAAGTCATCTGTGCAATAATTATTTTAATAATAATGTTTAAGCATAATTCAAATTACCATTCTTTGTATTACATTAAGTAGTTCAAAAGCATTTTTGTAATCTGACCCTCGCGTAATTAGACCATATATGATAGGCTAATATAGATTGTACTATAGCTAGATAAATTATTTGTATCCTATTGATATCTAAAATATTTCATAATTTTTTGAATACACAAAAGAATTTTCTGGTTCATATTATTACATTTTAAATACATAGTAGATAGATACTAGGTGATAGATACTCATTTTATATTTTCATAGAATATTATGTCTAAATATTTAGTGAAGTTTTTCCCATTTAAATTCATACAATTTTTATTAAAATAATCTACAATATTTTCACGAAAAAAAAGAATACTGTCTATTTAGTATTGTTAACTTTTTAATACTGTTTTGAAATCATTGGGTTTAAATGGTGAGATAATCCAGAATGGAATTTCTTATAATGGACTTTTGCTAAATTGACAACAGACTACATTATATATAGGTAGAATATGATTTTAACAAACCAGGAAGTAAAAATTATTTGATACAGGAAAATTGATTAAAAACTTGTATGGTTTGGTAAATCACTTAGTCAAATTCTAAATAATGAATGCCCAAATCAACCGAATTGTTAACTATTATAATTTATTTTTAATAGAAATTTGGATTTTAAAATAGATTGAGGTTTAATCTAATACCTATATAATATTATCTTTCATATTAATTTTAGATGGATACATCAAATCACTTTTTTAACTAAGGTAATCACTTGACTTGCTGTAAATTTTGTGAACATATCTAGATTTTATTTATTTATATCTAATATATAGACTAACATACAAATGTTACTTTATCGTGGCCTGAGGCAATTAAAGCTTTGTTATTCTAGCTCATTATACCACATTATAGAAAATATATATTACTGTAACTCCACAAAGACATTAATTAATAGATACACATTTAAAATTAGATGCATACATACTCAGGGGCGTCATTTCAATTTTATTTTTGGTACGCATAAATATTAAGCAGGGCACTATTTATTTTTTTTTCGACATATTTGACATTATTGTGATGTGGCTGAGTGGGCCAAAATTTAGAATTTAGAATTTTAGGTACGCAAATGTTTACCCTGCGTACCGCAAATGACGCCCCTGTACATACTGTCACTGTAAATAAAAATAAAAATAATCTAAAACCACTTTTTATTTTTAACCAAAGTGTATTATAAGATTAAAATTAGATAAAACAAATTGTAACATGTTAACTTTAAATATAATATTTTAATAGCTTAATTATTAAAGTTAATAACTTATTTAAATTATTAACAAATAAACCATAATAAATTATATACACTGAAATAAATAACTGTTATCAGTTGTATTAAATTTAAATATTATATTATGTATATATTGTTAATAATATTGTAAGTAAAGAACAATAGTCAATAGTTTCAAAAATAAATAAATAATCATGATAAATTTTTTTTAAAAATGCATCACCCATATGTCAAACAAAATAAACTAACCTGTCTAAATACATAATCCACATCAGTACAGTAATGGGATATAGGTGATCCACCTTGTAATAGTACATAAGTATCTTTGTCCACAACTTGTGACAGACGTTTACAAAGTCTTTCTCGATTGAGTTTATATAGTTCCATAGGCACTGACAATGTATGTTCTCCCAAACTGAATTTTCCATCTTGACTAATATTTTAATAACAGATATCAAAATATTAGTTCCAAAAGCTTAATTAATACATGTTTATTCAATTGTTGAAATAAAAAATGTTAATACAATATTACTAACAAATTTTAATATAATATTATTAAGTACCTGATACATGTCATTGTACTGTTCTTTGGAACTGGTGCAGTAAAAGTAAATGAATCCTATATTTTTACCTTTTAAAATATCAAATTATTTTTAGTAGTATGCCTATTGCCTACCGATTAACTATTACCAATAGTCAATTAACAATAATTAAAGGCAATAGACAATAATAGGTAATTGGTGCTTACAAATTAAAGTATATAGTAACAATATGTATTATAATAATGTATTACATAGTAACAATTTAATATTTATTTAAATATTTACGCAATGATAACTCAGAAGTACTGTGCCATCGTCACTGATAAGTGATAACGATAAAAAGATATCACAGTAATAGATGGTATCTATAGTCGAATAGTCGTGAAAAAAAATAATTTAATGAACCATAAAATAATAATAACAAGAAATATTGAAATTGTATAAAATATAAAGAATACTAAATAGTAAATTAGCAAATTTTTAGTAGAAAATTATACATTTGTTTATTATTATTTATTATTATCATAAAATAAAAATTTTGAAATTATAATTTATATTATTCGAATTAATTAAATTAAATGAAATAAAAGTTAAATCATAATATTATACAAAAACTGATAGTTGATATAAACATTAAACATTATCAAGCTATAGCTCCTTTCTCATTACTTTCTCTTGTAATCTTAAATCTTATATCTTAAAATAGCGACAATAAACTAATAATTAGATATATTATGGTACATAATTCTATATTTAAATTTGATTTTTTATCAAAATTACTTGTCTTGTGTTAATTATTATTTACCTAAGGATTTGTATAGCCACATATACGTATAGTTCATTCAGACCCTTGAGAGAAGTGAACATTTGTTATTAGAACATATTGAAATTTATTTTTATTTTACCAGACCTTACTAATATTCAATTATAAAACAAAAACATATTTTAATAAAATCTCAAATCAGATAACAATTTAGCAAAGATTTAATTATGTACCACCTTTAGCCTGAATTAAATTATATTAATTATCATCTTTTTGACGTCATAATATCAAATGTTTTATATTTATTTAGTTTCGATAACTATGATAGCGCCAAACAGCTTTTAATTTTTTAATAGTAAATTAGTAACAAACAATTAATACAATAAAACTAGTCATATTGCAAATCGATTTTACTTATGAAAATACCTATATGAGTTGTATATTAGTTATTAGTATGTTATCTTTTGAAGTAATGATAATGATTACCATTGTAAAGACTAAAGAACCATTTAAATTATAAACGTGTTTCAAGGTACGAAAACAGATATTATATTTAATAGTAACCATAATAACCTATACGACTCTAATGTTACCTATGGATTAGTACTTCATTGCAATACTCATAAAACAATTTATACAAATACAATATAAATTATAGATACTAAGTACATATCTATATAATATTATTATTATTTGTATTTATTTTTGGTGACAATCTTCAGATTAATTTTCTTGTGTAAATATTGGTGAACACGTTCAAATGACAAATATAGAGGCCAGAAATTGTTTATGGGAGGTCAATTTTTCATCATAAATAAAAATTAAACATACATACATTATACTATTCCCCATTTATAATTTTTATAATTATGTATAACGAATTATAATTTAAAAACAATATAAATTATAATGAAAAAATTGAAATATAATATTATCTGAAGATGCGATTCTTCTGAAACAGTAAAAATGTTACACTGAGTAATTTACTATAACTGTCTTTGCCCTTTAGGTTTAGAATGTTTAGATAGTTCGATAATTACACCATTTGTTGATAAGATGATTTAATGGCTAACTTAAAGCATAAACACAATAAAACATTGTCCATTGATAAGTTATTCAACATAATATTTCTAGTACTATTTTTTAGAAACGTAATTGTATCGTAATTTTTAAATTGAAAATGATTTTATACTGCTTGTTTGCTTGTTATGATTACAAGTTGACGGAAAAAACAGATTAAAATCGATTCTGAATTGTTTCCAATGAATTATTTAGAGATTTCAAATAATTTGTAGACATTTTTAATTCTTAGCTAATTCGAAAAAATCATCGAATACTATAATTAAAAAGTTATGGTTGAATAATAAATAATGCTAGTTTTAATAAACAACCAAATACCCATAAGCCAAAAATCTAATTGCTTATAAACTATAAATTAGATACACGGTGTAGTTATACTAGTTACAGTAAAATAAAAGGGAACTGAGTGCAGAATATTGCAAATCGACTGTACTGTACTATCAGTGGTTCTCAACCAGTATATCGCAAAATTATTGAAAATATAATATTTTCATACCCAATTTGTAAGTGTAAAGTGCACCATAATTATTAAAAAACACCAAAGTGTTGTATCAAGAAATAAAGGTTGAGAACCACTGCTTAATAGTCTACAGAACAAAACAGAAACATTAAACTCTCCATCATCAGCTGATCATTGTTTACACTCCAAAGTTTTGTGATACAGCTGATACTAAGAAAAAAAAATACTTGCATGGTAGACAATTGTGAATAAATATTAAATATTCAAATTTTATTATTTTTATGTTGAAGAGGCAAATATCCAAATTGCCTTGCCTATATCACTGTTAAAATTATTATAATTTCAAAAATATTTAGGAATATATTTCATACTAAACATAGTAGTGTATAATATAATATGGTCATTACAAAAAGTTACTAGGTCTATTAGTTCATACAAGTAACTCACTGAACCAATTTTGTTAAAATTTGGTATGGAGATAGCCATAACTTGAACCATAAAAAAAAGACAGAGGGTTATTTATTTAGCTTCCTTAATCATCATAACAAAACTACTGATATGAGAGCTAAGCTGTGGAAGATGGATAGTATATTAAAAAAAAAAATAGTAATAATAATAATAATAAATATCTTGTCAATATATATTTTCCCTTATATTGTTAAATCTAAAATTACAATTAAAACAACAAAAAAAAAACAGTCTCCATTCATAACTAAATTTATACAAAAAATACCTATTTTAAATCATCATTTAATTAAATTATTATACTATACAAGGTTTTGTACACAATTGTTATAAAAACTATTCTTTATATTAACTATGATATAAATAGATAAATTACCACAATAATTAATATACATGAACAAGAGAAGGTGAATTTGGCATTTGATGAATTAAATAGGTAGATTATTAATAAAAAAAAAAATCACAACATTGTTTAAATTATTTTATAGATTTTTAAGCGCTTACTAATGTTGTTGAATAAAGAAAATAATGATACTTTCACTTACTGTAAATAACAGTTTAGGTTAATGGTATTGGTCCATTCACTTGAGTTATGCACACATTATTTACAAATTACAATATATAAACTTAAATAGATCTTTATAACAATATGAGGTTTAAATAAAATTTATCAAATTAGTTTTGATAAAAAAAATTGTACATATTATCATATTTTATAAGACTTTACAAAACAATTTAATTATCTTCTTGCTGAATGCTGACTAAATAAAACAAGCAATCCACAATAAATTTGCAAAATGAGTTTGTTAAAAAAAAAACATACAAAATATATACATGTGTGAGTACATTGATAATAACATGGCATCTTAAACTACCAAACAATAACTGGTACAGAAATACAATTTTGAATAATATTTACACAATTTTAATAATATTTAGAATAAGGTAACTTTAAAAATCTATGGTCAACTAGGTTCTAATTTTAGTATTCAGAAAGACATTGAGTGGATTGAAAGTTTTTTTTAATTTTTAAACAATTAAATTAATACTTCTAATTTTTAATAGTTAATAAAAATAATAACAAAAATTTTGATACCATGTTTAAACAATAATTATGAATTAGAATGGGTCAAAAATGTTTATCAAAATGCTTGATTAGAAAAACAAATTTCAAATACCTATTTTGTTAATGAATATTTTTAATGATGTGATGCAAATTTTTTTTTTTTTAATTAAACATAAAACAAACCAATGATTACTAAAATATATTTATATGAAAGAGTTTATTTGTTTTCAAATAAACTTGGTATTAAATAAATAAAATACATTAGTATTATTAACATTGATCATGTTTGTTTCATCTACAAAAATGTAGGTATTTACTTTTTATATTTTATTCATTAAATGTTAAGTCAGACTGCAAATTTATACTTTGGACTAGATCTAAATTATAGGTTTGCTAATTGATAGTTACCAAAACAATTTTAAGAAAAATGTGAAATGTCAAGTATAAAACTTTGTTCTGAAATCGCAGTTAATCATCAGTTACCTATTATTACTATGAAACAATTGTAAACAATACATGAGTATTTATCTGAACAACTTATAAACAGCCTAATAACAATTTTATAAAAAGGAACCAAATATATATTATTATGGACATAGCGTGATCAAATTAAACTTCTCAACACAATCTAAACTTGGGGCTCCTGGAAGACTCTTCGTCCGACTCATAATAATACCTTTGTTTGGGAGAGAGACCGATCTGCAGTCGGCGAACTGCTTCTTTGATAAGACTGCCCTCACGCAACAACTCCTGCAGCATTTCGTATGGGTCATCGTTAGCCTCATCGTCATCGTCATCGCACCGACACGGTCGTCTGGCCGCACAGGAGTCGCAAGCCACCGGCCTGGTCGTGTAGGGTTTCACCCTCGCGAAGTGGGTGGTGCGGTGACGTCTCGACTTGAACCCCGATAACCGCAGATTCTCTTTGATCTCGGACACCAGATGTTCTACGTCCAACGACAGCAACTTTGGCTTTTCGGCGGCTGCCGCCGCAGACGTCATCACGTCCCTGCTGTGCATCGTGTCGCACATACTTACGGGAAACGTCGTATCGTCGTCGTTTTCGTACGCCAATCAATCGAGGGCGCGCATCAGATCGACGTCGGAATATATTTTCGAGACGGTTTTTTTTTCCGACAGGCGGGTCTGACGATAACCGCGGCGACGACGGAACAAGGGCGTGTATGTGTGTTGGTCTTCGCAAAGGGAGCTAGCTACCCAGGTTAGGTGGTTGTTACGTGACGATGCGTGTGTACTGTACAGTGTTATTATTGTTGTTATTATTACACACAACAATATCGTTTTACGTGACGTAGTCGTCGTACGGGTGACCACCGCGGAGGAGAATTAATTTATAATACGGACTAACCGGCACCGACGTCGGTTTGCGTGCGTGTGCGTGTGTGTATGTGTATTTCTCGAAATGGATCGTGGCGACTCACGTCCGCGAGGTAGGGGTAAAAAGGAACGCACGCACGTACGCCCGCAGACGAGGCGGCAACAACTCTCGTGTTATTGTTTTGGTGCCAATGCTCGCAGACAAAACATCAAACGAACGACGTCGCGTGCGGGCGCCTCTGCCGCCGACGAAAATGTTCGAATGTGTATAGAAATCGGTAAGCGGTGGCCACGGCGTTGTCCGCTTTTAACGACGTTTTACCGACGAAAATCGGCCCTTACCACGGCGGCGGCGGCGGCGGCGGATCTCACTTTGAATTTTGTCTGACACAGTTGTCGGCCGTCGGCCGTATTCACCGAAAATATGAAACAATATCGTTGTAAAAAAATATCGATGAAACAATATTGATTAGGTATACGATTATTATTGCTTTCGTACGATGTCGCACGACGGGTGTCCGCGTCTGTGGCTCTGTGCTGCCGAGCGCTGGTCGACTGGCGAGAAAGAGAGAGAGCGATGACGACTGGAGCGGTGTGGTGCCTGGTGGTGGTAATGATGGTGGTGGTGGCGGTGCTGCTGGTGGCTTGGTGCTGCACTGCTGCTGTTGCGGTGCGGGCCAAGACGACGGGACACGCACACGCCGGGTACACGTATGGGGCCAAGGTTATTTCGTCAGCCGACAAACACCACCGGCGGCAGCAGCGGCGGGAGAAACGTAAACACGGCGGCGGCTGCCGAACGGTAATATTCGGTGTGCGTTGTAAGAATAATATGTTGTTGTTTATAAACACCGCGAACGATCCGGCAACGCTGCGGTCGTCGCGCCGTTTTGTACGTGCCGCGTTGCCGGCTTTCTGCCACCGGTTATGTTAATCTATTCTTCTTCTGCGTTTGTAACACGTTGTAATAATAATAGTAATGTATTTCCACCAATGTGACTGTTTGGAGGGCGGGGCGCGGACGGGTCGCTATATCGTTATTATTAATTATTATTGTTATTATTGTTTTGTTATTGTTGTTACTGCTATTATTACTATTATAATCGTCATAATCATCATATTTTTTATCGTTATTATTGAATGCTCGAAAAACACCGACGTGCGAAATGTATTATAACGAGTTACGACACTAAAAAAAAATGCCCATTATTTTGGCCTCTTGAAGCGACGTATTCACACACGGGAAAAAATTATTTCATACAACACAGTACGCGAATTAATGAATATTAAAATTACTTGCCAATAATCACTATTATGATTATGAACGATTTTTAACTTAAAAAATACGAGCACTGCATTATGTAACGGTATTATAGAAATCTTAAAATCGCACACACTTATGATGCGTTTAAATATTTTATTATTTTTTTTCCCATGTCCATCCATGTAATCTGAGAGGACTTTTGGCCTTCTGGGATGAATATTGTTCGACGAATAGTCATTATATGTAGTAAAGTACCATTATAGCTTTAGGTAACACCTGTTAAATGAGTCACTGCACGCTCGATAGTTTAGTTGAAACTTAAAATATTATGCACTGCTTGCTTAAAATATGAGTATTAAGGCTCACATATTAAAATATACTTTACATATTTTGTATAAAATATTTTTGGCATACAAGAAAACGAGGAATCCATTCAGTAATCAGTATATAATATAATAATAATAATAGTAATAATAATAACATGTTGTGGTAATGGTGATGTGTACACTGTACAACTGCACACACAATTCCTATTGACTATTAACAGAAGGTATAAAAATTGAAATATTAAAATTAACGTATCTATTTATTTTGTATATTACATTATATTTTAATGGTCAATACTAAATCGTAGTATCCACCATTTTTTTTTTTATAATGTAAAAGGATTACTTTTTTATTCATTTGTTTTTGTATATATATGTATAAATAATAAATTCCATCAGCTATTATTCATAGATAAGATAACGTTCCGTTAGCTATTACAACTCCCTCTACCTACCCATACTTACTCATGATTGCTTGAATACATGATATTGAGATAAACCAATTATTTATTAATGTATATTGTATATATTATCATAAAAAAAGAATAACTTACAGGATGTACTATGTTCGAAAAACAAACGTGTAAATATATTTAGATAGTTAAGATTTAATCATTCTAATCCAACACTGTATAAACTGATTAAAATCTCTTTTCGGTTCATCAAAATTGTAATTAATTATTAATATTGAATGAATATGAATATATGATAAAGATGTTAAAAAATATTTACTAATAGTTAATTAATATTTTATACGTGTACAATAATCTGGTGAGTAGGTATAGAAGTTCAGTACAGCGTACACGTTTTCAGTCATTTTATAAATCTTGAATTAGCCTATCATGATAATATGTGTACATTTATTATGTAGACATAATATAGTATTTTTATTGTATTGAATATAGATTATAGATTATAAAATATTATTTTACGATAAAGTATAATATAATACAGACGTAATAATTAATACAATCGGCACTTTTATTGTTATTTGTAAATGTACTAAATCCATATAATTTTAGCTTCTTAGTATCTTAATATTAATCTTTGATCCGTGAATAGGAACGAATACAATTTAAAGTACTCGAGGTTTTTCTTAAACAATCATAAATAAATTGATAACTTATCTAAATCAAATTAATTCATCGGGTAATCCAAATAAACAATCATTATTCATTAATATCATCTTAAAAACGATAACTTATATAAGACATAAATAACAAATATTGAAGCACCTACAAAATCGAATAATAAATACCTACTTAATTCTAAATTATTTTCAACAACATTAATTGTTAAATTAGTACGTACCTATACATGTTAAAATTATATGATGTTACATTTTATTATTTTGTAAATATTTTTAAACTAACTTAAAGTAATTAAGTTTCCAAGAGGGCAAGAGATAATAGATATATAATAAAAAAAAAATGTTAAGTAGATATTGTATAATAATATTATATAATCACAATAAAATAAAATAAATACATTTATTTTATTTTACTATAAGTAATAATAATACATATCATATAACGTAAATTAGTAAATATATTTAAATTTAAAAAGTAAATTAGTAATTTTTTGTACAACCTTAGTACTTATGTAGTTATGTCCAACATATGTCCAACATTGATCGTTTTCAAGATGATTTGAAAGCGATAATTAAGGGGTTCAGGATAGACAAAACTAACTACATTAAATGAGAAATATTGATATACGAAACGAGATTAATTTAATAATATGTTTGACACAAACTAACCTAATCCGACGAAAGGAATTAGGTACAGATTATGTCTAAATCATACTAACATACAGAGTTATTCACCTAGCGTGTTCATCGTTCACTCACACTTTTTCCTTTAATAATATATTTATTCGAATTTTATTTATTTATTTTTTAATTCTTAAGTATAACTATTATACTTATAAATTATATTTTCAAATATTTAAATTTTTTTATACTATTTAAGGATTATGCTAGCAGTAGAGATAGAACTTCTTTAACAAATGAAAACCACTCTTACAGTAAATTGTTAATCGGCCAAATTTTTTTTTGAAAATATTAACACACAAGTACAGGACAGATCTTGAATTTAAATTACATAAAACATCTAGGTATTTTAAAATGTATTCTTCAAGTATACTACAAAAAGAGTAAAAATCGGAATTAAAAAAAATTAATTAATAAAGAAAAATGAGCATGCAATGTGAATCATTCTGTATAATATAAATAGCAATAAAATATGGAGTATTTTCATCAAATTTAAAAAAATATTCAAATCAAAACATTTTATAATTATTAAGCAATTAAGAATCTACACATGTGTAATACAAAAAAAAAAATAGTGACAACTATTCGAATTACTATAAAATATATTCAAATGACAACATTGCTGGTAATAGGTATATATATGATTTATGACACTGTACAAATTGTGATTATAATTAATAAATATTTACAAACGTATAGTCAACTGTGTATAGTACACACAGGATGTTTCACCAATCATGCTCACACCCATTTTTAATTTGATAAAAAATTTATCAAAATTCTGATTTTTGCAGGGAATAAAGAATTTAAAGACCATATTCTCAAATGCTTAAGATATTTTGTACTGTAAGTAATTGTTCTAAGCTTATAAGAATACAAATTTCTGTTTTTTGAAATGAAAACCTTGGTAACTCATTCTGTATAATATATCTACATATCTATGAACAGCCTAAAACGGTTAACTGAAATCTGAATTAATGCAGCACTAAAATAAATTGTCCACGTAGCTTATTACAAAATAATAAATACCAATAGGCAACAACTGGTATCTTAATTAAATATTATTATACGAGTTTACTGCGTAACTTTGTTTCAAACTAATACAAATAGCTAGGAATAACCAGAATAATAAGTAGGTAATTAGAAATTATGATTAAAATGTATTATACATGCACTTATACTTATACACATTAATAAACGAGCAAAGATTTTTTTTATCATATATAATATTATATAATATATTGATATTACATATTATATATTTATATACATGACATATGCGTGGGACACTTTTCACACTGCTCTTTTGTACCATTACACACCATCACCCAACCACCCTCTACTGACTACTCAAATAAAATAAAATATCTTGAGATAATATTCGACATTTTAACTTGGGCATCTAATTTTTAGGACAAACCCAAAAAATGATGAAATCGATAAACATTACTTACTAAGGCCACTTATAGGTTCCAAGCTCCAACCTAACATTAGTAACATTATCTGCTAATCTTATATTTTGTACAACTCTCTTACAACCTTAATGAGTATAAGGCGTTATTGTTATCTATGGCTTCATGAGAGAACTATATCCAAGCCTTCCAAAATATTTTCTGTCGATTAATCACAGTAGCTCCATGGTATGTCTTTAATAACTCAATAAATAATGACTTAAAAATTTGTTCAATCGATAAAATTTCTAATTGACCAGTTATTTATAACCAAACCAAATATTTTAAAATAACGAAATTTTAAGAAAAAAACATATTATATATACAAGTATTATCGAAAACTACTGCAGTTTTTGAGCAATTGTCTAAAATTTAAATTTGTATTCATTGTTACAATCTGGGCTATCTGGTTAAAAATTGTGTGTTTGTGTTCGTCTAGGCAACAGAATTTGAAAGTATCTTTAAGTTAACACATTATACGTAATTCGGAAGGAACAAATAAGCGAAGAAGCTAAGCTTTTTAAATATTCTATTACAATATATATCAATACTATTTTTTAATAGATATATAGCAATTTATTGTTATGGATGCTTTAAAACTCTCAACATTTAACTCTAGTCGGGTGTATTAAAATTACTTATTTATTTACAAGCTTAAATTTCTAATATGATATAATATGACCACTGTATATTTTATGCCAATTAAATATACATTATAATTTATAACCGACAACCGTCTAGCCGTCCTGCAGATATTATTAGCCAGACCACCGAGAATATCCAAGCTGTCTTTCAACTCTAATTTAAAAAAAACCATAATTTTGATTGAAAGTCATTATAACTTAGGTACCAATTACTATTTAATGTTGCCTTCATTTTAAAACATTAGTTTGATTATATATTTAATAACTATTTTAACGTTTTTAATTATAATACTATAATACTATTTATAATGTTTTTACACAAATATTTCAGAATTATACTTAGTATATTATATCATTTATATACTCGTATAACCCATGGTTTCCAAATTTACCAAATTGTAGGTACGCTAAAACTGAACAGTGATCATACAATAGTACGGAACATTTATTTGGTTTTTTTTTTAATTTTCAATGCTTGTGGTGGATCTAATATTATTTTATATTAATTATTCAGTACCAACTATAAATTATAATATATAATATATAATTATTAAGTGTATAATGAATTTTTTACTGCCCAATCATATCATATTTATATACATTTTTAGATATTGTAAACAGTTTTCTTTTTAGTGAAGACCTATATAAGGCTATAAATTATAATACTACTCTATGCCGATATTGATATACATACGAGTAATAAACATGAATGGTACTCAAAAAACAAACTTAACCTAACCTAACCTCTGAATTATGATGTGTAAGAATATGTAACTAAGTAAAAGTAATAATGGTGGTAATATTACATACGTATTTGGTATACGTACCGCAACGAAGACGAACATTATACCATCAAAGCATCAACTGTAGCAACTTTATACCAACAGGCAACAAGTATGTATTATTGCATCATAGTATAATATAATAGGTACACACTTTTATATTCTCCATGTTGTTAATTGTAAGCCTAAAAAATAACACTTGTCAAGTCAAGGATCGGCATGTAAACTTTTTTGATTTTAAATTTTTAGAAGTTTATTAATTATATGCAGTATATATATTTAATGTATTTTATTTTCATTTTCAATTAGTGAGATAGATCTCAGTGAAGATTTTCAGAACTTTATATTTTATAGTTGATTCAGTGCAGTCTGCAGAGCTTAAAAAAAAAACATTAAAACACATTTCTGTATAAAGTAAGTAATTTAGACACGCGCAGGACCGTTCAATTATTAACAACTATATATATATATGTACAATGGCGCCCAATATTGTAAATACGGGGCTGTATACGACAGTGCACTTGCACTCCCTGGCAATATATAGCAGGTGTAAAGATATGTGTTTGCACCAGCTGAACTTAAACATCAAAATGTTATAAAAATATAATTTTATTTTATTGTTTTATTGAATTGTTTGATAATGTTTTTGATTGAATGGTTATTGTTATGTTATGTTTACGCTTTGCACCCTGGGGGGGATCTAAGACTTGGTTGGGGGGACTAAGTCATATATTTTTCACTAAACTTTATAATTTTACACTTATTAGTTATTACATACATAATTCATAGGCAGAAATCCATTGAAAAAGTTGGGCGGGAGTAATGATTTTTCTCATAAACCAAACTGTTAGAAATATGTATTAATTGTATGCAATATGTATGTATAATGGATTTTATTTTCATTTTCATTTAGTGAGATAGATCTCTGAAACCGGACAGCGGATTTTGTTGTTTGGGGTCTTGTTAGATTCACATTGGTTATGAGAAGTGGCAGAGCTTTACAAAAAATTAAAACACATTTTATTTGCCGTTTTTTATGTTTTTCAGTTTTATAGTTTTGTAATGATTTAACGATTGAAGATAAATTTCTGAAAACCTTCACAGCACTTCTCCTAGACTATGTGAATCTAACAAGACCCCAAATGACAAAATCCGTTCTCCAGTTTCGCTAATCTATCATCACTCTAAATGAAAATCTAGCAAAATATAACTATTTTTTTTTTTAATGAGCTATCTATCAACTTTTTAGCTATAATAGTTTTGAAGAAAAGTTAAAAAAATAGAAATTTTGGGACTGTTCGCACGCCGACGTTTTTGTGGATTCAAACCGTTATGTATCGCTACCTGTAATATCAAATCTCTCTTATTCATATTTTTTGTTAAAACTAGCTTAATAGTTAATTATCCATTTACTCATTACAACTGAGTTACACTTTTATCGTTTTCCAGTTTAACAATAATTCTTGACGTTTTAAAAATTCAGACTTTTTTCATTTCAATAACTATACTTGATTAAAAATCAAGAAAGTAAAAATACATAGAGCAACAATACAATCACAATTCACAGTTATAAACAATAAAATTATGCATTTATTTGAAAAAAATAGTATTTAAATGGTATACGTAGATATATAAATATATACGTATATAATAATATAATATAATATAATATAAATATATAATATGATATATATAATAAATAAATAAATATATATATATATATAATATATAAATGTATACGTATAAAATATAAATAGTATTATTTATCTGCACTGTCTTAAAATTCGCTTATTTTGAAGCACAAGCAAGATATAATTATCGAAAAAGTTCAGTGTATTTTTAATTATTTTAGTGCTATAAATTTGTTTCCAAACATTTAACATAACAATATCAATATGGTGTTTATTTATATAATTATAAATCATATATACCCATTTAACTTTAATAATATACCTAATAAGTAATTGTTAATTTTATTGTTACCTAATATTAGTAATTGTATTTTATCCTATTTTGGAGGATAAAATAAGCTAATTAAAATCAAATATAATATAATAAACTATAAGCAGACTATTAAGATTTGCAAATATTGAATATTATACTAGTTATCAAATAACTACTACCTAGGTATATAAATATAAATAGTTACAGAACTATTGAAATAATAATTAAGAGTATCGACAGTTGCTAATTTATTATTTCTTAGAAAAATAATTAATGCAATCAATTTGCAAGTAGTCGAATGCACGTGGTACTCGTGGTAGGTTTAAACAATCAAGAAATAAAATAATTGTAGATGCTTCTAAAATCTAATTTTATATTATTATGTGCAATGTCGGCCGACAGGACAAGAGGGTTGAATAGTGAGACACAAATAACTTTTTAACAATTAGAGGCGCTAAAATTTTGCCACTTATTATAAGTAAAAAAGTTATAATACCCTCTCAAAAATATTCTAAATATTAAATATAACTCCTAAATTAGTACCTAAATTCTTCTAAATTTCTTAACTTTTTTTTCTCGCTTTTTAGTTATCTAGCCCACTAGATACCTCGAAAAAATTTAAATGGATGTCCAACAAATTTTATTGTATTATCAACATACAATGTTTTTAAAAACCATCATAAATAAAAAAACAATTAAAACCAAACCATAAATTGGAAAATTAAGAAAAACATTACAACTTTTTTTTCATAATAATTGGCATACACATAAAACAAATGTTTTTATAATAAATATTTGCAAACAACAGTTTTTAAACATACAACTCTTTTAATTTCTTGTTAGTTATAATGTTATATGAATATGTGCATACTATTTTTTATACACTATACAAAACTTATCAATATAAAGTATACACCCTAGCATTTTTAAATTAAATGGATGCATACGCCCGTTATCAAATGACATTTTTTTGTCAAAAAATACTATTGTAGGTATATACTGTATATAATGCTACTATAAATAGTATTAAAATTTGCATAAGTACTGTAGCACTGAACACGCACTTCAGGTAGTCCAATAGAGTATACCTACTGCAGAGTGTGCAAAGTCTTTCTGATATAATTCAATTAAACACAAGGATATTTCATTAAATTATTTATATTTAAATTGGTATATTTATTTATAACTGTTCAAAAAAAATAATGTTTTGAGGTGTGAGTGGATCAATCAAATTATTCAAATTACCCATTTCATTTACATTTGGCGCTACTGAGTTAGATAATGTAAATCAAAAATAAAATAAAATTATAAAGTCTGTCTTGAGTATGAACGTCTCATATTTTCTGGACGCAATACCCGGATATATACATGCATATATAAATATTTTTTTAATTTATGTTGAAGCCATGACAATAATTATTATTGGCTTTTGTAAAATAAATGTTATGTACATGGAGATTGTATTTCTTATTATATATTTTAATTTACGAACAAAATAATAAAGAAAAAGAATAGGATTGCAATAGTATATGTATACTATATATACTCAGTACAATTTCATTACATTAGTCATTAGGATTTAGGTTGATATAATGGTATTAAATTAGGCCATACAATTTTAATAATTTTAAGAATTTAAAAACTGTTTTGATGCTGTCTGGATCGGGGCCTAATATTTCTTGAAGGCTGTTGGCTATTTCGAAGTTGGCTCTGATGTTCCTATAGTTCAATAGTAACAGTGACAAATGATGTATTTGCCTGTAAGTGTTTCTCTGCAGCATACAGATTTATTAAACTAAATAATAATATGTATTATTTGCGGAAATGGGGGGCTTAGCCCCTCAAAAAAAAAATCCCACCAAGTCCCCTCAAACATTGTTGCAAACATAACAATTTTCTTGTTACATTTTCATATATTATATTCCTAAAAAACAAGAAATATAACACATTGTATAATATTTTACATAATATTTTATACGAAAATTAAAATTATATGTTGGAAAACTTTCCTTTAGTGATTTGTTTTATCGTTTGTCGAATAAAACAAAATGTATAAAATTATATTAATTTGGAAATACAATATACGTATAATAATTTCTCACAGTTAAAAAAATAGTTATATTTTGCTAGATTTTCATTTAGAGTGATGATAGATTAGCGAAACTGGAGAACGGATTTTGTCATTTGGGGTCTTGTTAGATTCACATAGTCTAGGAGAAGTGCTGTGAAGGTTTTCAGAAATTTATCTTCAATCGTTAAATCATTACAAAACTATAAAACTGAAAAACATAAAAAACGGCAAATAAAATGTGTTTTAATTTTTTATAAAGCTCTGCCACTTCTCATAACCAATGTGAATCTAACAAGACCCCAAACAACAAAATCCGCTGTCCGGTTTCAGAGATCTATCTCACTAAATGAAAATGAAAATAAAATCCATTATACATACGTATTGCATACAATTAATACATATTTCTAACAGTTTGGTTTATGAGAAAAATCATTACTCCCGCCCAACTTTTTCAATGGATTTCTGCCTATGAATTATGTATGTAATAACTAATAAGTGTAAAATTATAAAGTTTAGTGAAAAATATATGACTTAGTCCCCCCAACCAAGTCTTAGATCCCCCCCAGGGTGCAAAGCGTAAACATAACATAACAATAACCATTCAATCAAAAACATTATCAAACAATTCAATAAAACAATAAAATAAAATTATATTTTTATAACATTTTGATGTTTAAGTTCAGCTGGTGCAAACACATATCTTTACATCTGCTATATATTGCCAGGGAGTGCAAGTGCACTGTCGTATACAGCCCCGTATTTACAATATTGGGCGCCATTGTACATATATATATATAGTTGTTAATAATTGAACGGTCCTGCGCGTGTCTAAATTACTTACTTTATACAGAAATGTGTTTTAATGTTTTTTTTTTTAAGCTCTGCAGACTGCACTGAATCAACTATAAAATATAAAGTTCTGAAAACCTTCACTGAGATCTATCTCACTAATTGAAAATGAAAATAAAATACATTAAATATATATACTGCATATAATTAATAAACTTCTAAAAATTTAAAATCAAAAAAGTTTACATGCCGATCCTTGACTTGACAAGTGTTATTTTTTAGGCTTACAATTAACAACATGGAGAATATAAAAGTGTGTACCTATTATATTATACTATGATGCAATAATACATACTTGTTGCCTGTTGGTATAAAGTTGCTACAGTTGATGCTTTGATGGTATAATGTTCGTCTTCGTTGCGGTACGTATACCAAATACGTATGTAATATTACCACCATTATTACTTTTACTTAGTTACATATTCTTACACATCATAATTCAGAGGTTAGGTTAGGTTAAGTTTGTTTTTTGAGTACCATTCATGTTTATTACTCGTATGTATATCAATATCGGCATAGAGTAGTATTATAATTTATAGCTATATCCTTATATAGGTCTTCACTAAAAAGAATATAATAAATAAAATATAATCAAAATATAATCGCCTATTTATGAACTCAATATATTTCTGATTTGTGATTGATCAAAATTCATAATTCAAATAAGTCCATTAAAATTATAATTTGTAACATTTTAATTTTATTGATGTAAATTTTACTTATTAAATAGTAAACATAGTGTATAATGTGTAATAGGTTACCTATGGACATTTTCCACTATAGTAAAATTTGTCCAAATTCAAACGACTATCGCCAAAATCTATTCTAATTCCATGTTGATATTGTTGCGACTAGTACCTACTAGTTTACGATAAATTCCTTATTTCAAATAGTCTATACGAAAGGAATACTTTGCAGCCAATGTAACCTATTATATCTGCCTATAGGTTATAGGCAGAAAATGCTTGTTCTCATTATTATATATTATAAAAAATTTGTATAGAGAAAATCATTGGTTAGGTTAGTCATGCCAATAATGCATTGGCGCCAAAAATAGATGACATTTATGGCTATTAAGATATTGGAACGAATTTCCATTTGCTTCACAGATGTCAAGACTCTTAAAATGATCAGCTACCTGCCTATACCTATATCAATATATTAATGGATTATGGATATAGATAGAATTTTATAATTTCCATATGAGAAGTGTAAGGACACCTGTTAGACGCTGGTGGTCGGAAAGTTTACAGTTTTCCACACAATTCGTAAATATAATATGATAATATGATATATCGTATGTTTGAAATAATATGTACAAATTTAAGTTTACTATAACCTGCTCAATAACAATAGTTTTTAGTTTGAATTACGAACGTATAATTGTTAGACGGATATGAAACGGCGTACCTAATAATAATATAATTAAATAAAATCTAAATGTCGAAATCAACGTGTTTGTGGTATAAATATAAACAATTATTTCGCATAGAAACGGCTATTTGCTAATATTGCTAAAAGAATTTTTTATACATGTAATACATATTATATAATATTTAATAGGTATACAGTATAAAGTGTATATAAGTACCTACTACGTATAACTCTCGATAGGTAGTTCATTAGATGATAAATTAATGAACACAACTACGAAACTACCTATGTGGCTATATATAAAGACAACCGGACAAGAAATACCTACTACAAGATAGTTATTAATTTATTATAATTTATATTCAAAGTAGGTATAACATGAAATGGAATATGGTTGTCTTGTTGGTCCCAATGTGACAATGTCCCATTTTAGTTTAGGAGCGGAACAATGAACATAACTTATTATTGGTTGAACAATAATGTGTTTTTCGTATATTTGACGTCAGACATGGTAATAATAAAAATGATTCAATCTTAAATTTTGAATAACTCAGTAGGTACTTTTTAAAATAATCAGTAAAACAGAATATTTACACAACACCAGCTGTTATCGAAAGCAGATTTTATGTTATACCTATAGCTATCTAAAAATATCGAAAATATAAATCACTTATATTATTTATACTTATAAGCATAATTTTTTTTAAGTTCAAAATTCTAATAAATTAAATATTTAAAAAAATATTATTAATTATAGGCCCTAGGAACTTGAACCGTTTGTCATTACGCATTTTATATTATACCTACATCTATTTATATCTATTATTAAATTATTTAAATTTTAACCTATAGATCACCTATTTAGTACATATCTTGTCATCTTCTACATTTTTTATGTAGGTATATCTCCTTATGAAAGAGTTCTCTATAATATTAAGTAACATTATTATACACAGACGATGTTTTACCAACACATAATTATTTGTTTTTAGAAGAGGTAGCCTATCAAAAAATCTATAGGAATTCGTTGGTCATACATATACAATATATTATTAATCATTAATCAGTTTTTCGTTTTACTTCTTACTAATTAATACTACTAATAGTAGCACAGATAAAAATATAATGTTGACTGAAAAATGCAGCAACCAGATAGGTGGACAATTTGGACCCAGGCGGAATAATACTATTTAATTATTTGATGGATATTCAATGACTTAATATTGTTGTAACTTTTTAAAAGTAAAAGTCATAGTTAAATAAGTAACATTTTATTTTAAATTGTAGCTTGTAGGTAGTTATTACCTATTTAAAATTAAATGTTTATGCTTAGTCGCTTAGGTATATAAGTAATTAAATATTAAAAATGATTAGTAATACATATATTAATTCAAATTATTCAACTTATTAAATTATATATTGGGAAAAAATATTGTTAAAATAATAAAATTTAAGAATATTATATTATTACCTAACTAATACAAGGCAATAGTGTTAATTACCTACTTAAGCTATAAAGACAAATAATGATTTACCAAATAAATTAAACAATAAATTTACTAATTACTAATTTTTAAATTACAAATTGTAATTAAATTAGATACCTTTTCCCAGTCTTTAATACTTACCTTTAAATAGATAATTCATTATTTTTAGGCAATAGACATAAAGAAAAATAACACACAAGGTCATTGAATCTGTAAGAGCAGGTTAAATTTTGACTCATCAAGGTATATTTGTGTAAAATACTACAATACCATTACGATTATGATTCAAGAATAAATATCATATAAACTGCAGATAGCAGAGGCAAAGTGCAAAAATAGAATTCAGTCAGCTTATTATTTTATGCTTAAAAACAAACTCATTAAACATAATTAGAATTAATAGAATTAAAATAATAACAATATTTTTAATTTAGTGTGAAAAAAAAACATTTACCTATTAATTAAATGATAATATAATGTAATGTGTGATGTATAACTTTTAAATAATTATTTAGAATTAGATAGGATTGAAAACAATAATTTCAAAAGTATTTTTAAGAAAATATAATGAAAAATAAAAAGAATACTACAATATAACTTACTCAAATACATATAACTTTTGTTTAGTCAAAATAACATGAAACAAGTTCACTACCTATTTGGTATTGAAGTTACTACATTCAATGACCCAAGTTGCTAGGAAACTAAAAACAGTGGTAACTTATATAATTTTATTTAATCATATATCAATTTTATTCTAAAATTAAAAATAAAATAAATACAACCTAATAATTTATTATAACTAGTCTAATATACATTTTAAATATTCAACTAAATCTTTATAATTGTTGCAAAATAAAGAAAACATAAAACAACTATGATGGATCTATTACTATTAAAACAAAACTAAAACGAATTGTCTTTACTTACAAGTATTAACAAATTTAAAAACAATCTACTATCAAGCTAAATATCTCTGGGAAAAATATTCCTCCTAAAACAAATAGTACCAGTACCATAATCAATAATAATATTAATAATAGGAATCATATATTTCAGTATCATATTAAATGTGCACGCATCATTAGCATTTTGTGACAAAAAAATATGTTTCAAATTCTGTATTAGGACAGTTTATTGGCAAGATTATGGTTTTGGTCCCACCACTTATCCCTAATTTCGGCATATTCTGAAATTGACTTATCAGAAATAAGTACACAAAAGTATAAATTATAAACAAAAACAAAAATAGTAAAGATATGGTTTGATTTTCATAATTGACAAGTCTACATAATTTAATGATACAAATACAGAAAAAAAAACAATTATTATATTTAATAATAATAATAAATATACGAAAACATTTTAAGGGGGTGGTAGACATTAACCATAGTCCTTTTAACTTATTAATAGGAAATGTGAAACATAGTCGATTTCTCTTTAAAAAATAAAAATAACCCAATATTATGCACTAAAAAGTAATAATTGACAAACATGAGATACGGTAGTTCATTAAGCAGCGCAATGTCACTGTGCCATCTCGGCATTCGCTATTCCTTTGGGCAGCGATGAAAAACATAGTCTGAGTAAGTATGGAAACTTGGATGATTCACATTTTATAGGCCAGTGGTTGACAGCCATTATCACTTCCACAGCTATAGCCATATCTGTAAACTCAACAAGCCCAGATGAGCTACGTGCTTCTGTACCTTTGGGAGGAAACATCTTAATGATAATTTTTGGATCAACATCTTTTACAGCTTTGCTTATTGTCTGGGATAAATCAGCTTCTGATATGTTTGGTGGAGCATTAAAGAAATGCAACACACTGGATGGGGTCTGACGCCGATTTTTTCCATTAGAATTTGAATGATACCTGCAAATACAATTATACATTGGTTAGTATTTAATTCCTTAGAAAATTATTTAATAAATATACTAAAATACTGGTAATTAGTAAGTAATATGATAGTTGGATAAATAATTTAAAGAATTATTTGTAGAGTTGAAAAATTAAAATTAAATTAGTTTTAAATTTATACTTGAAATTATCTACCTAGGTAGATAATTGATTTAATTAAAAATTATTAATCACTATACACAATTTATACTGTATATATATTTTTTTTAAAGTACCATTCCTACTAATCCAAACTATATTTATAAACTAGATTGACATTCAATATTAATATGACGATTTGCCAAATAAATATTACCTATTATTTTTTGAGTTGGAATAATCTTTGAATGATGGAGTGCCATCAGGCAGATCATATGGTACCATAATGTCAGACAAGTACATTTGCTTTGATACTTGCAGCTGTAACACATTACCACTAATAAGTGTTAGCTTATTCAAATTATCCATACAACGATCTACAGACATTTCATTGTCCATCTGTACCATTGCACAACCTTCCTTGCTTTTTAAAAATTTAATTTTAACCACGTTTCCGTACAAACAAAATAAATTAAACAGCCGATTACAATTTGCTTTATCGGGATCTAGACCATAGACCATTAGTACACAACGTCCAGGTGTTGCTGGATAGCTATCTCCATAATTATTATTAGGTAAATCATGAGGTGTAGATAATAGTCCGCCCCGACATTCGAAATCAAATCGAGGGAATGTAGGTCGAGTAGATATCAGTGGAGCTCTGGGAGGGTCCGGTAACAAGGGTGCAGTTTTCTTCTCGCCAGGATTTGGCGTAGTGTAGTCCCACGTTTCGGAGTCATTTTTGTAAACATTCAGCTTAGACGGCTTGGCATATTCCACCCGTAGCGTACAACACCCCTGGTATATGTCAGCACCGTCCATCAACTGCTTGGCCCTTATGGCCTGTTCCACTTCTTCATATTCTACCATGGCTTGTACACCGCGTTTCCTAAATATAACTATGCGCAGAACGTTACCATGGTCTTTGGAAATTGTGTGGATGACGTCTGTGTTTATCGGGTACGTCACTTTGGTGATGGTCAACAGAAGTATGTGATTGGGCTGCGTTTCGGCGTTCTTGCGGCGGCCGTCCTCGTACGACACGGAACTGTTGGTGGTTCGTGACTCCCGGTCGTAGTCGGCGGTCCTCAGCCGTTTGTTGGTCTGTTCGTTTTTCAAACTGTTGTAACCGTAATGGTTAAATGACATCATTATTTTCGAGGGAAACACGTCCCGGGTTCTAAAAAAAACGTTATTTATTGGTCACCGGCGAAACGACGGACGACATGGTCCAGACAAAGTACGGATATTGAAAGACAGAGAGAGATAAAGAGTTAGAACAGAGAATAAGACGAGGAAGTGGAGCTCGAACGGATTTCAAAGGACTACATGGCACTTCGGGCGGACGAATCGTTTCCGACGAGACCGAGAGAAATTGATCGCGTCAAAACGGTACGGACGACAACGATGATGTCACGGTCGTCGATCGAGACCATTTTGTCATCATCTCACATACCCGCAGCGCCGAGCACGATAACGATATACAAACGAATATAATTTATTTACGATATTAAAACGATAATATTACAGTTTAATATATATATCGTGCACCTCAGACCAGCGCTATCATAAGACCGACGCCATTTTGTCTCGATATCTCTCGTGGAGGCGCGCACGCACGCAACTTTACAATACAAACCGCGAAACTCGCCCGCACGCACTTATACGCGGCAATGCGCGCGCATACACGATGATGTCAGAAATAATAATAATAATAATATTATAGTATTGTAAATTATTATTATTATTATTATTATTATTATCGAATTATATTATCGAACAGGGGACGACGGATCGGAACGTAGCAACAACAACAACAACGACGTCGATAATAAAAAAAAAAAAAAACCTGCCGCGGGTGATCGAACGGACTGTGGCGCCGTAGCGGAAACGTTCGAACATCGAACACGCACTGATCAGTAAGTTGTGATCGCCGATCGGATTATTCGGATGGTTCGGGTTCGTAAATAATAACGACGGCGACGACGACGACGACGACGTCGTCGACGATAAGGCAGGTGCGCGCGAGTGGCGCGTTATTCGGTCGGCGTTCGGCGTGTGTGCGTGTCGCGCGACAAGTGAGTGGAAAAATGGGGGGAGACGCGGTCGCGGAGAAACGATTTGAGAACCCCTCGGCGGCGTCCACACGCCGTAAGCTCACTGCTGCTGCTCTGCCTGCACGCCTGCTGCTGCGGCCACGAGCAGCAGCTGATAAACGCGGGCCATTTAGGGACGACGCGCGCCGACACTTTCGCACGGGACTCGGCCGTCCGCCCGCCGGCCCGCAGCGGGGCACGGGACCAGAATACAAAAGACTTTAATTATGTTATCGTAATTTAGCGCGAAGCCGACCGCCAGTGCTCCGAGGGGAATTCCTTGGACGCGAGCCATCGCCGCGGCGGCGGAAACGGATAGATCGGCTTAGCCCGCCTCGCGCACGCGAACGTGCCGCATTATAATAATGTGTATAGAGGTACCTACTGCGGCACTTTTGGTTTCGGACGGCCGTTGGGTCTACGGCGGGGTGGCGGTGGTTGGCAGGGCGACGGGTGGAAGGACGACTTGCGTTTATTTATAGGACTATTACAATGCGACGCGATCTATAGTAACGTGCACATCCTAAAGACGTGTTTTATTATATTGTCTATATAAAATGTATATACATATATGTATGTATCAGTACGGCGACTGGTGGCCGAGGTACCTATGACGACGAAGAGCATCTGCCTAGTCCCCCTGTACGTGCGTACACGGCTCTTCTATGGTGGTGGTTGAGGCAAAACGGTTAACAGAACCATTTTGACCTAGCTGGTCGGGTTTTAGGATAACTTCTTGGGGCCCCCGCCTCCAAAAGTTTTAGCGGATATATCGCGATTGTGATTTCGGAAAACTCGGCGTTAACCATGATTAGGTAGAACCTACCATTGTTCATAATATGTATTTCCTTATAAAATTATGCAATCTCATTTTGTTTCCGTAGTTTAGAATTGTATTATTTGAACAATCCAAGTTTTCAGTTATCTTAAATGAGATAATAATTTTCAATTATTATTGAATAATTTTCAATTATTATTGTTACAATCTTAGATCATATATGATCTAAGATCACAATGCCGGAATACGAAACATAAATAATAAAAATATCCAAATTTCATCGTATAAATTCGTTAGATATTGCAAGTGCCAAGTGACAAGTATCAATGAACTATATGGCGCTGGTGCATACTATAGTATCGGATGGTGACTAAACTGACTAGTCATTACTGTAGGGCTGGGATTTCGATGCACTTAGCATTGTTTTTCAAAGCTTACTGTGCAATGCTCATCTTGTCACAAATTTGTTTTATGTACATTTGAATAAGAATAAGAAAGTTTATTTTGCATTTTTTTGCATTTTTTGGCATTTTTTAGTTTTTAGGTCATTTTCTTAATTTTTTAGGGCATTTTAGAGTTTTTGGAGCATTTTTTGAGTTTTTGGAAACCAAGTGCATGAATTTGAAATTTTATTTCAATTTATTTCATTTTAGATTTATACTTGTAATAGATTTTTATAATACATTTTTTAAAAATTTTTATTGTAATTTATAGTAAAATTATTAAAAATAAAAAAAAATTTTAGTTCATAAAAGCAATTTTTTAAGGGCATTTTTCGGGTTTTTTTAGGGCATTATTTAGAGTTTTTAGGTCATAAAAGCATTTTTTTTAGGACATTTTTCGGGGTTTTTTAGGGCATTAAAATCCCAACCCTAGTCATTAGTTTATTCAATGTTCTTGAATGGTCAATATTATCGTTATTACCTACTTATTTATTACTAGTATTTACTTTTTATATAGTGTTTTACAGGTTATAGCTAATATATAGATTTCAAATTACTAAAATGTTGTTATTTTAATATTAAAAACTATAAGTTTCATTAACGTCCACATTATGAGTTTCGATGACCTAAGTTAATCAAATTTGCTAACATTTTGCAAATATTTGTGACTATCTTTTTTTTTATTAGGTATATCATGTTATTTAAGAGACCCTGAATTAAGTCCTAAATAACTCTGGGTGTGTAGCCGAGTACACCTACTTCATATTATTGTATCGCATCTAAATGTACAAGATTCGAGTATATTTTTACGAATCACGCGCAACTTGTCACATAATTTGTAGGTACAAGCCACAAGGTAGAGGTCACAGATTATAGTAATACACTAATACGTGATAAAAATGTTTAAATTAAAAACAATCGTAATGGCGTAATTATAATAAATAGTACTGAAGTATTGAAAATTCAAAAAAATCAATGATATAATTGCTGCAGTTTTAAAATTTCGAGTTTTAAATAAGCATGTTATATTATTTATATATTCAGTAAGTGTTGGTCGGGACCCGTGTATAGGCAGAATTATGGGTTATTTTGGATTTAAAAAGCATATTCATTTTATTGTTATATATTTCCCACTAGGTATACTATAGGTTTACTGCGACCATGAAAATTCATGACTATAATGGGGCTGATCAATGCTTTGTGAGATTTTCAATAAATTATATGTCATGTTATGTGCTATTCATTCGTGTATCGTGTACTGCAGACCACATGAACATGTTCTATAGGTATTACTAATTTCGTATTTATAGTTATCCACATTGCGTTGAAGTATGCTACACACATTATAAATAATGTTTTTTTTTTTTATATAATTTTCGTTTCGGGAAATGGATCAATGATCAATGACATCAATAGTGATGATATTTATCGGTGTTCTACCCTCGTTATTTATTGAGTTGCTGGATAATCTCTCCACATCACCAATGCAAATTTAACAATTTACTTTATTTTATTTAATCATAATATACTTTATGTAAAACACATTTACACTGCATCTATTATCTATAGTGTAATAGTTGACAATGTATTGGTTGATTTCAGTTCTTTTGATTTAATTATATTATATGAGCTATAGGTACTTATAAAACAAATAATTTAACAGAATAGCGAAATAATAAATTTACAACTTTGATTAAATTATACGGTTTTCCATTAAGGCGCTAGTTTATGGAAGTAATTTGAGTGCATCGATTTAAAATTTAAGTGCATTATATTAGGATATTTTAGTAAGAATTAAGTTAATACGATACATGTTGGGTAAATTATTTTTGTGCGATTTTTTATAATAATACTTCACAATATTTTTAATTATTTACAAACCATAATAAATAGTTATATTACTTTATATTTTATTTTATTCATAATAATTATATCTATTTTTTTATCATTTTATATATATTATATAATAACATTTTTGGTTAGTTTAGATTGAAATAATGTAACAATAGCATTAATAAATATAAAAATGAATATATATTCATTTATGAATAATAATTGTATTATACTTTTTGTATATTTTGAATTTATTAGTGGTGGGTAAACTAGTGAGTGGTATAAAAGTACAGGGGAACATACTAAATTTGGATGCAATCTGGGACGTACTTATATAACATTGCTATATAAAAATTATGCGTATTGATGTGTTCTGTACGAAACGTTTAGAAGTTACGATTTCTATAACTGTTCGAATCACTGTTTGATTCTAAAGACTATTTGTGCCCCTCCCCTCGCTTACTTCCATTATCGGCTGGCACGTAGTACGAAAAAAAATAGTTTACCGGAACCTCCTCTTCCACCATTGATCGATACAATAGCTATATCCTATTATACAATACTCGACATTGTTATGTCAAGGTGTGCCCTCATATATACGATTAATATTATATCGCGAACAACATATACACTACACATACAGTTAGTATACTAGGTGATTATTTTATCGAACAAAATTCATTTTTTAAAAATGTATTAAAATTTTTACATAATTTTCAGTCGAAATAAAACTAAAAAAATGTAAAAAAATATAGTAAAATATGTTTTTAATTTTGTTATAATTAGAATTTACATTATACCTAGTTATGTTTTTGCGTTTTTGAATGACAACATGATATATTTTTAAATTCATATTCCGAAGCAGAATATTTTTCAAGTATTTTGATACATTAAAACTATTTAAAACCTAAACTCGGATGAGTAGCTAAGAGTTTAAAAAAAACTTTAGAGGTTCAATTACTCGTCCGAATTTAGATTTTTATGTATCGAAACACTCCGAAAAATATTCTGCTTCAGAATATGAATTTAAAAATATATGTTATCATTCAAACAAGTAAAAACTTTAAAAAAATATTATTGTTAAAACAAATGTTGTTTTATTTCGAGTGGAAATTATGAAAACAAAAATATTTTCAAAAACGTTTACAGATTTTGAAATAATGAGTGTTATGAACTATATATCTATTGTATAGAATTGTATACACAACTGGCCATCCCAAGGCCCAAATATGTCCTTTTTCTTGATTATCCAATATTGAGAATATTGTTTATTGTTAAACTAAATTACTGTTTTATTATGATAAAAACAAAATCATGCCACCGAGTGTCGTATATTCATAAAAAAATTTGGGAATTTATTTTTGAAGGGATTTATACAATTTTGACTATTTGTAATATATAGTGCTGAAAAATCAAGGATGGTGCTTATTAAAATGTTAAATGAAATACTTATAATTATATTCTATAGTATATTCTACATTTATACTAGGTAATACTTTTTAATTTATATATATTTTGAGTCACTTGTGGAGGAGAAATCTACGAATAAAGCTTGAAGATGAATATTATAATAAAAGTAAAATTAAAATGCAATAATAATTTATTATCTTTAAATTATCTGATGGTGACTAGGTTTATCCTTCGGTTTTTAGTGTGTATTCTGTGATCATCAACCGCGGGAAGTTGTTAAAAATAACAAATATATTTATATAATATCTATACTATACGCAATGAGGCACAAACTGGGCAATATTTGAGCATATTTTGTTAAGTGTATTGTGTACCTATAGTTAAATAATATATATAAAGTACCTATGTATATGAAGCTAAGAAAGCTTAACGCATATAATCTTAGATATTATACTACCTAGTACCTATTTAAAAATCAATTTGTGTGTAGTTAAAATTGTATAATGATGATGCACTTGTGATTACGAATATTACGATGTATTATATATATTTATATTATGTATGGAGTTGATAATATGTAGAAGATATAAAGACTTAACTATTGAAATGTTCTCCCGTTAAATTCGTGCAAATTACAAGTTAATAACTTTAATATATAGTAGGTTACTATAATTTGGTATCAGAAATCTCCAAAATCTCAAAGTATATAATCGGAGCTATTTTTTTAGTAAAAAAGACGTCTTTAGACTTTAGACACAAAGAAAAAAGAAAAAAACCACATCATTGTAAAATCAATACATTCTTTGCTTCTATCAGAATCTAAAATAAAAAAAATAAAATAAAATAATATTTAATCTAAGAATTATACTTGAAATTTGTATTTACTAAAAGTCACTTGTCATTAATAAATGTATGAAGTTGTGAAATTAATATTATTTTATTAAGATTTAAATAAATGTACAGCCTACAGACCTGGAAGTGGATTCAGTCCAAGTTATCAAGGAGGTGGAATGATTTATAATAATTTTTATAAATTATTAGCACTTGTATAAAATTTATAATTTATATAATTTTACTCTGCAGTATATCATGTATAAAATCGTTCCACAATTTAAACTAGTACAAAATTAAATATATATTTCCATCGTATTGTTTTAAATAACTATAGTTATGTTATCAATATAAAATTGTTTTAACATAAATCCGATAGGTGGTCACGTATATACTTATTCATTTATGCACGACTACCTAATATATTACAGTATATTAATAATTACTCTGTACTCATATAAGTCATATAGCTTAAAAAATGATAAGCCGTTATTAATATAAAGTATTATTGAATGGTGCTTAGTAAGTATTAATAGAAATATATACTATTATATATTTTTATAATTAAATAATAGAAATGAGAAAGAATCTTTAAAAAACTTAATTTTTTTTTATGGGAAAAGATGGGCTGTGTTCTCAATAGCCCTTGACCCCCACCCCTAGATCCCAAAAATACATACAACTATCATTATATAATTATATTATAAATTGTCATTATCAAAGGAGGGTACTACTACTTATATGACGTTAAGGTATATAAAATAAGAAAATCAAAAATTGTTACATTTATTATACTAATAGTTAATTTCAATTATTAAAAAAAATAATATAATATCCCCTATAGCAGCGGTTTCTAACCCATGCACCGCTGCTTTAAAGTGGGCTGCAGGCAGCCTAAAACTGAGCTATAAGTATTAACAATATATATTTAAAATAATATTATTATATACCTAATAATATTATATATATTAAATATATATACGTATATAGGTGTGCTATTAATCATTATTATAGTGGGCCTCAAATATGTTTTTACAAAATTGGTGGTCCGCACAACTAAAAAGGTTGGGAACCTATAGCATTAATTATATTTTCAACACCATCATTTTTTTAAAAATAATGTTATAATAGTGGTTAAAAATCCAATGCGCTATTGAAGAATGTTGTGATTTTCCCTGAAATATTTCGAGCTCCTTTGAATCAATATGAGAATCAGTAGGCCATCATGCGATTTATTTTTTTTGAAATCTGTCAAGTGGTCACTTAAAACTTCTGGAAATGTTTTGAAGGAAATTGCGTGTCTATATATAGGCGTTACAGGATATCAAAACGCTGTAGCAAATACAAATTGATGTACATGGGCCATTTTACGGTTATTATTATTATTATTATATTATACCTATGTATGTACAGTGCGTAACTATCGAGAGTAGATGCCTCTCGGGAATCATGCCTCCTTGAAATAAATGAAAAATAATTTATCGCAAGCCGCAGTCCCATGAAATGAAAAAAACCATCGTTCTAATCTCCATCCGCCAACCACTAGAATTAATATTAATAGTTAATAGTTATTAGTTGCATAAATATAATTGCTATTCACAATAATGAATCTCGTAGTTCCTTAAAAGTTGTTATTAAAGCCATTTAAAAGTACTAAAGATACATAACATATGAAAGATTTTTTTTAAAAGAATTAAAAGTTAAAATTTTATTAAAATTTGTTAAAATAATGAAAATTTGAAAATAATTTTGTAATTAAAAATGTATAAAATGTTTATTCAAAGTCTTGAAAATGTAATACCAATGTCCAAGTTTCTCTTAAATAGTTTATCCTGAAATTAGTCAATGAAAATTGAAAATATAAAATGTTTTCCAAATGTTTATAAAAATACAGAACATAACTACATATCTATCATAGTTTTCCCAAAACAGGTACCTATATGGCTATATAGTATGTAATAAGGTATTGGCGGAAACGGAAATAAAACATTTTTAAAATCGGTGGAAACGATGACAAAAATGGTAGTTTTAAATGTTAGTGGAAATGGTTGGTATACATGCCCTAAAAATCCTATCTAATTAAACAAATATTTAATGAATATCTTTTCATAGTTTTGAGATAATTTACTGTACGATAAGATAATAATAATACTGTACTATATACACAATACAGCACATATAACAAAACAAATACCCGGTGAGCCATTGTGTTAGACTAATGTTAGAGCCAGCTCGTGTTAGATTCACTGGAAAACACCGCAATGACCCACTATATAAATATTAAATAAAGGTGATGTATGCCTATTTTGTAGTAGTGTAGCTAGTAGTACACACTTTTAAAGGTATATGTGATTTTCTCTCATATCGCCATATAGGTATACTAGTTACGCATATTTATAATATTATCTATAATCTAGTTACATAGTACTACTTCCAGCACAAGCGATATAAATGTGCAAATGGCTTAAGAATAGTTTAGTTTTTATGATATTTACGATTACGAGATTGAAATATATAAAAACATAATACATACGACATAAAACGCATTATGATTCTGTTTTAACCTCGTTTAATAAAATATAACATATTACTTATATATCTAATGGTATGTATACATAATATACAAGACGTTTTTTAGACATCTTTACACATCTTTTCATGTTATAATTTAAAATGTACGTAACTATAATAAATTGCATGATTTAAGTGTATAGCATTAATGAATATCATATAATATATATATATATACATAATTTATATACCTATACGACCTACCTACTTTTTTTTCGTCTGATAAACAATAAATAACAACACAAGTGTTAACGCTGTAAACATTTTTGGGTTTGTTCCAAATGTTCTTTGTAATTTGTTCTTTATCCAATATCATTAAAACATCATAATTGATATTTCAAAGTCACACGTGGTCAGTATATAGTTGAATATAATAATAATTAAATCATATATACATCAAACAACCCACATGTGAGTAATTATGTTTAATTCATACAGACTTTGAAACATTAAAGTGAAATATCAAACCTACCAAACATTATTATGATACATTAGGTGTTTTATAATTTATAAGTTTTACATCAGTTTTCAAAATAATAATATATTCTTATTTTTATTTGTTTAACATCCGCTATAGTTCAAAACGTAATATTATTTCGGAATTGTACTTAAACATTAAGTAAAGTTATGATACCATTGGGTAACCTTCAATAATTAAGATATTTATTAGTGTGTTTTTTGGTTAGTATACGAATGTAGGTACAATCTAAACTCCAAAGTCATTAAATGTAATTCCGTGTTAATTACCTATATGATATAGACAATTTATCATCAAATCCGTTTTGATTCATTAAAATTGCTTGTGATTGTTGATTACTTGATTACTGATTTGTGTATAAATTTAATAAAACAATAAAATAGGTACTTCTCGTATAATCAAATAATGGCCATCATGCACTCATTTGTTGTATTTTTCAAATATTCGCTAATATTTCGTATAAGAACTCGGACGAATAACGGATCTTTGGGATATTTAAATCATATTATGGACAATTATTAAATAATCAATAAAGGTTTTACTTTGAAGTATTTGAGTGATTATTATGTCATTTAAAAGTTGTGTAACATAAATATTTTTTAAAAACAGATTTAAAAATACAATATGTACCTATATGGCTATATTAGTATATTATAATAATAATAATAATGTGCAGCCTAAAATATGGATGGCCAAAGGACTGTATAAACTATACAATACAAAAATATATTATAACGTAAAACTGTAAAACTAGGTGATTATTATAACTGTAAACTACTGCAATTAACCTGAAAAGTACAAAAGTTTTTGAAAATATTTCTTTTCATGTAACTTTAATTTATTATATAAAACAACTTTGTTAAAAATGAAGTGTATTTTGAACTATATTTAATCTTTTTAATTTTTTTTTTATTAACAACATATATTTGTATTATACAATACTTTTCTGAGAATTTTTATATTTTTACCGAGTAGTTATTTAATTATTATATAATTACTAATTAGTTGCATATATGTCGTCATTTAAGAGAATGAAAAACATAAAATGTTATAACGATTAAATAATTAGTAAATTTTTTTTTTGACAAACATGTAGTTTTTTAACGAATTCATATTGTAGTTAATTGTATTTGAGATATTATCAACTGTTAGTAAATAATAATGTTATTCTGGAAGATGTCGAGTTTACTATATATTTGCCATCGTATATGATTAGTATTATAGTACATACCTTTCCACCTATTAATATAGAATATATACTATTATACTATTACTTCTATTATATCCACCTCCTGATTCAAATTTAAAACTTACAGTATGTACTATTTTAATAATTGATATAAATTGGTAATTCAACTTTTAAAATATTTACATTAATTTGCTAAGACGAAAAAAACAATTATGAGTTATAATTAGTAAACAAATATTTTTACTATTATACTTAACTATAACTTTAATAATTGTGATTATGAATGTCCAATATAATAATATCATATATTATATAAAGCAATCATTTTAAAATTAATAACTAATCGACTTATTTAATAACTAAACAAAAATAAATTATAACAAATACCTAGATAAAAAAAAATACATAGATACGTATAAGAAATAAGAATAGTTTTTGAAAATAACAAATTAAGTTAAAATCTAACACACTATATATTACATAGTTGGCACTTGGCAAACATAATGTGTAAGTAAATGTACTGAATCGAAGCAATAATATGTCTAGCAAAAATACTTTGTAAAATCTAGATAATGTAGTGTAAAGTAAAAATACGTAGTTAGGTATTTATAAATGTATAATAATTTTAAGGAATGTAACACAATTTTGTTAATAATTATATATGAACGTATAATATTATTATTTATATATTTTTTAATTTTTCTGTTGATTATATTCGCAAATAACTTAAATATGTATTAGCACCTATATAATTTTTTTTATCTCACTTAAAGCATTAATTATTGTTATTTATAAACTGTCTCCATTGATTATAAATTATAAATAAGTATACGTAAATACGTATGTGTAAATTTTGACATATTCTTGTATCTTGTTATACCATGCATGCCCAAATGATGACAGACATGTTATGCCATGCATGTATAAATGTATAATGCCATCAAATGAACATACTTTATGTCAAGCACAAGCACACGTAAGATTAAATTAAATTATTACATTTAAATATCCGAGATCAAAATTTTACATAGTTAAAAATCCGACTGAGTGAAGAAGAAACGGTTTATTTGATAATAATTATGTTTTCTTAAATTATACTTTTAAACTAGAGTAAAACTCAGAAAGTTTTATCTTTTATTATACAGCATACATTGCATTTGTTACATCATGTATTACATTTATTTATTTATCTTTTAAATTTGTTTTTATAACTTTATTTAAAGTTTAATTTTTGACGAAACTGTAGAATGATAAAAATAAATATAGTTAAAATTGCAATTTCTATTCAAACGATTTTCTTTATTCTGTTAATTTTTTATAATTCAAAAAATATTTATGGTATAAATTTAAGGCATTACACCTTACTTTAATTATTATTTTTTGTACACAATACAATTTTTAAAATATTTAGAATAATTTTAAGCTATTTTTACCACGAATCTTATTTAGAACATTATATGGTTAAAGTATTTATCAGTATTGACTTATAAAAATTAAAGGTACTATATAACATACTGTATAATATAATTTTACGTATATTTAAAACATTTTACAAATACACGTGTTTGTGTTGAGTCATGGTTCACGTGGTCCACGGTTGGGAATTATAGCTGGAATATGTGATGGTGGCTATGTAGGTATACTGTATATGTTACATAAAAAAGATATTCTAACACTTAAAATCTGGTAAGAAGCCAACTAGAAGAGATAGCTTGAGGATGTCATGCTTTCTTACCTACCACACTGCTACTTTGACAACGTTTTGGAAAGATAACAAAAAAAAAAGGAAATGTATAATTTTTAATTAAATTCAATAAAGGCCTGGTGCAGATTTTCTAATTTGTCAGCAATTCTATAAAGTTTCAAAATTATATTTTATATTTAAATAATTACTTCCGTAATAGTAATACCTTTCCGCTAATTTTTTAGTTGATACCTATTTAGTGGGAAGAGGGGAGGGTTTGGTATATTGTATTTATCGCAAAAATGACTTCAGGAAAAACTAAAATATCTTATCGAATTGTTAGATTTTAATGATTGTTCTATCTCAAAAACAATTCTTTATATAGAACACATCGAACTCTGATTTAATATTTTTACAAATAATGGTATAAATAAGTAATTTATAAAGAAAAATTAAAAAAAAAATTTTATATAAGACATATATTATACCTATATGTATAAAGTTTAAAGTTAAAATATTAAAAACCAAAGTTCAATGCAGGCTATTGCTATAGAATAATTTAATCTGTATTAAGTGAAAAAATATAATATAATCAAATTTGGTTGATACTATACGGGAGACAGATAGGACAGGAATACAGGATAATTTATTCTAGTAGTGTGTATTTTTGTGGATAAAATGACATTAGTATCGAACGCCTTAATTTATATTTAATATTAGTTATTATTTGTTAAACCATTTTAATCTTAATAATTTGATGGATAGGAATTCCATAATAATGATGATTGACTTAGGTATTTTAGAAATCTTACTCATAAAGTCATAAACATACTTTTTAAAAAACAGTGATTGAATTGAAGGGATACGTGGAGAAATGGAGAGTCCTTCTTTTTAAAATATATTTATGGGTAATTCTTACTCTAATTATATCATAGTCAATAAGATATTTAAACATTCAGGAGAATATATTTTATTTTTACACCTTCTTTTTCAACCAATACTAATTTTCCCCAAATAAAAGCACTGCTAATCAGGTGATACTCACCTTTAATGTAATAATTTAAATATTTAATATGTTCTCCTGTACATTATTTTAAAATCCCGAGTAAATTACCAAATGTACACGTTATAACGTTACAACTTTGGTTACCTAAATCAATGAATTCAAACTATTCTATTAATGTAAATAAAATAAAACAAAATATACAAAAGGCAATTATCGGTGGATCAAAAACCTCTTTATATGTTTTATTATAAATTGTGTATATTACCTACCTACTTTTAAGTATAATAAAAAATATTGAAAATAAAATCCTTGTTACTTTAATTCACTAATGTGCCTATATGTAATTGCAATGTTGCATGCTTAAATAATCTGTTATTTAATTTAATTTTCAATATTTTCAGTATTAATTTACCAATATTCTAGATGTTTATTTTTCAACGTATTACGTAATGTTTAGATAATAATATTGTAAATAAAGGATTTTAGCCAATCATTTATTTTTAATTATTAATTAATTAGCTTAAAAAAAAAACTAGTAAAAAGTAAATCACTAGTATTAGTCTATCTAATATTCAAATCTATTACATCGATTTGAATATTTGATAATAAAGTCGGATGGGGTTGAAAATGAAAACATATTGTCATGTGTACGAAATGCCAAATACATTTGTTTTACCTACGCAAAAATTATTTTATGAATTATGATTATCACTATTTATAAAATATTTTTTTATAGTTTTTATTGCACCAAATTAAATTTGAAGAAATGCAAATATCATTAATCACACATTTACACTGTCTAAATATCTTACTTATAAGTTATAACCTCAAAGTTCAGGTACTAATCAGTTATTATAATAATGAATGACAGCATATAAATTTAAGTAAGATTAAAATATGAATTTAACAAGGAAATATTTGTATGTCCATAATGTATTACTGCTAGAATAAAATTATATAAAAATGAAAATAAGTATTTAAGTTTAAAACCATAGGTGAATCTAAAAATTCGTAGCAGGGATGTGCCTTTACCTCAAAAAGGCCCTCTCCCCTCTGTAGTTCAAAATACCTCTCAGTTATCTAACGTTTATCTAATGTTTACCATCCATTTGAAATAACATTATTAATAATATTAAAATAATATTAAGATTCATTTTTATTACTTTAGAGTTTAGATGCTATTTTTCATGCTGTAAAATACACATATAATGTTTAAAAATTATTCAATTTAATAAATAAATCTGTTACTCAATTATTTTTTTTACCATCAACAATTAAATTATTAATCAAATATGTTTAAAATTCTTGGAAGTTTAATATAATATTTTAATTTTATTATCATTAATAACAAAGAATTGTACTAAATATATATTACATAATATAACTGGTAAGTGGTAGTAATCAACAACTATTTTTTATAGGTACATTTGCCTATCATGCTTATCACGATAATATTTATTGACAATATTTGTACCCATAAAAATGTATTAAAATTAAAAGATAAAGTGTTTAATTTTATACTCAATAGTCAATACTCAATACCTTTGTAATTGAAATGAGTATTATGGGCCCTTCACAGGTTTAAACGAGTCGCAGAGTGTGCACTGGCACACTCGGCATACCTTGTAGATTCGCCTATGTTTAAAATATGTTATAATGTGTAAGTGAATCTGTGTAAGTACTTATATTATCTATATTTATAATTAATTTCATTCATTAATATTTCAGAAAAACAATAAAAATATTTAAATTGTTTTTTTTTTTGTTGCAATTATTCAAAACTAACTCATAATATAACTTGTGGGTTTAATTTTTGTAACAATATTCACATATAGGTACAATTAATATAAATTGTTAATAATTTTTTTTTTTTTTTTTTTTTTTTTTTTTTTATTATGGTATCGAGGACTGGAGGAGGAACTATGGTACCAGTACTTCTCCTCCAGCCCCCATCGTTTATTGTCGAAACAAAAACACACGACAATTAACAGCGGCGGGCCAATCCCCCACTCGCTGCTATTACAACAAAAACTATATATATCCTAATAAAGATGGAGCTCTGCTTCTTCCTAAATCCTAATTGCCTTGGCTACAAATCAATACTTAGCTAGCGATTTGCTATGGCGAATTTTGTTCATTCGCGGCCTGTCGCACCCGCTCCTCTTCTTCCTTGACAGAAAGGATGTTCTCCACCATGCCGTAGAAAAGCCTGAACCGCTCTTCAGCTTCTCTAAGGATCGCATCCTTCCCGTGAGCGTCCGCCGGCAGGAGCTCGAATGCCGGTCCGCAGATAATGTCCGGAACGTCGTCAGCGCTTGGTCGATGACCAATCCTGGCGCTCAGAGCTTCCCTAAAGCCGTCCCAATGGGGGCAATCAAACAGTGTGTGTTCAACAGTATCTGACTCGCCTGAGCACTGCCAACAACGTGGGCTGGCGGCCCTGTTCATGCGATGGAGGTACCATTCGAAGCAGCCGTGGCCCGTGAGTGCCTGTGTCATGTGGAACGTCAGAGGCACCCACGGGACAGTCCTTCCCAGCCATCTTGACAGGTCAGGGATGACGCGGCGCGTCCAGGCCGCCTTCGTGGTAGCACTCCATCTCGCCTGCCAGGCGACGATCGTGTTTTTTCTTGCCTCCTGTTTCACGACCGCCTTGGGAGGCCGTTGTTCGCCGGGCTCCATTGCGGCGCGCAGTCGGGATCCGATGTTCCGTCTCTCCAGCCCAAGCAGATCAACAGGAGGCATGCAGGCCAAAACCAGTGCGGCCTCGTCCGACACGGTGCGATAGGACCGGATTACCCTCAAGGCGGCGGTCCTCTGCGGACGGATCAAGATCGCTCTAGTTCTGGCGACTTCTGTAACAGAAGGGATCCAGACGGGAGCAGCGTACAGCAACTGACTTTCCACAACAGATGCGAGCAGCCTCCTCTTCCACTGAGCTGATCCACCTATGTTGGGCATAAGCCTTGATAGCGCAGCAGCCGAGCGAGCCGCCTTCGCAGCGACGGTGCTCGCGTGTGCAGCAAAGGTCAGACGCTTGTCCAGAATGACACCGAGGTACCTGATCTCATTTCGCAATGGGATCAGGTGACCGCCGACAGTCAGACGTGGTGGGACAAATGCCCGCCTCCGGGAAAGTACCACCGCCTCGCTCTTTTGATGCGCCAGCTCCAGGCCCCTGCTCCGCATCCAGTCGTCTATGGCCGTCAATGTGGGATTGATTGCATCTTCGAGCTGCTGTCCGGTCACGGCCGTACCCACAACCGCGAGGTCGTCTGCAAAACCGACGAGCTGCACCCCGGGCGGCGTTTCCATCTTCAGGAGGGAGTCGTAAGTGACATTCCATAAGGTGGGGCCAAGGACGGAACCCTGCGGCACTCCGCAGGTTACCGGTCTCTCTGCCATTTCTTCGCCAGTCAGTAGTGTTCTGTCAGCCAGCCAGGACCGGAGCATCTCTACCAGGTACTCCGGGGTGTTAATGCCCCTCAGAGCTGCGTCGATGACCGGCCACCCCAGAGAGTTGAAGGCGTTCCTGACATCCAGCGTCACCAAAACGCAGAGGCTCTTCCTTCTCGGGGTGGTGGCCGCCTGAGCAGCGATGCTGAGAACCGTGCCGATTGCTGACTCCGTGCTGACTCCCCTCCTGAAGCCGAACTGGTTCGGGGCTCTTCTCCTTCCCCCGTGAGCGTCCAGGTGGTCTTCTAGCCTCTGTAGAAGGAGCCTCTCGAGCAGCTTTCCAGGGGCGTCCAACATACAGATCGGCCTGTAGCTCGACGGGGTGTCCGGCGGTTTGTCTGGGCCCTTACGAAGTAGCACTAGCCGTGCTTTCTTCCAACGTGGTGGAAACGTCAGCGCGTTGAGGCAATCGTTGAAGACGCGAAGGACTGCGCAGGGCTGGGCGAGCGCGACAGCTCTGAGTATCTCATTTGGGATCCCCGAGGGACCGGCCGCCTTTCCTGGTGCCAGCCTCTTGACTGCTCTACTGAGTTCCTCTGACCTGAATTCTGGAATGACCCTAGTAAACTCGAGCGTGTTCAGGACCGGGTCGAACGCCTGGAAGATGTTGTGCACCGCTGCGGACGGAGCCAAGTCCCAATCCGTGACGGGGGCCGCCGGGAATAGAGCGTCGGCGATAACAGCCTCCCTGCCCTTGGAGCTCGCGGCTGGGTTCTGGCCGCCGAGCTTCTTCATCACAAGCTTATAGGGTCTGCCCCAGGGGTCTGTGTCAACCTGAGCGCACAAGTCAGCCCAGCATTTGTTTTTCGCCTCCCGGATGGCTATGCGAAGCTTTCTCTTGGCGGCGATGTAGGAAAACCTAGCTTCTTGGGCTCCGGGCTGGCCGGCGCGTCTGATACAGGCTTGGTATCTCCTACGGAGTGCCAGGGACTGGCGCCGCAGATCGGCAATATCATCCGACCACCAGAACACCGGCCGCCTGCCCTGGGGGCCCTTTCTCTTCCTGGGCATGGAAGCTTCGCAGGCACCGAACAGAAACACGTCAAGTGATTCGGCCGAAGACAGCGCTGTCTCAGCACAGACGGCACCGACGGTAGCTCCTAGGTGCACGGTGCTCAGATGACGGCGCAGAGCGTCCGGGTCGAGCTTCTTGGTAGACCAGCCAGGGAGGACGTTAGCGGGTATTTCGGCACGGACCGGGGCCTGGACCAGGTCGGCCGTGTTAAAACAGACGTAGTTATGGTCGCTCAATGTCTCCAGTTCGGGTACCTGCCAGCCTATGAGATCCACGCCTCGATAGAACGTGAGATCTATAATTGATGAGGCCGCCCCTCTCACGAAAGTAGGAGAGGTGCCCGAGTTAGCCAGGGTCAATCCCAGACTTGTGGCGAGATCAGACAGCGGTGCGCCCCTAGGATTGTTTGTTCTTGAACCCCACTCCACGTTCCAAGCATTGAAATCGCCAGCCAGAACGATCGATGAGTCCCCCCTGGCACGAATCGCCGCCTCGAGGTCACCCAGAAACAACAGATACTCCGGTAGCGAGGCCCCGGGCCTGCAATAGCAGCTGAAGATAGTCAACTCCCGGAGCGATAACCAGGCGAACCCGCCGCCAGAGCCCCGACCGTCGTGACTAAGCTCTGAGCGCAATGATGTTCCCACGGCAGCCTTGCGATCCGTGCTGAAGCACCACCGATCCTCGTGGCCATAGGGGGTGGCCGGCTCAGACACAATAAGGACGTCGGCCCCGATCTCTTCCGCCGTCTGTGCCATGAGCTGCTCCGCTGCCCAATTCGCGTTCAAATTAATCTGCAGGAAGTTAATCATCTGAGATCTTGGCTACTCCCGACTGTCTTCTTGCGCCGCACGCTCCGGAGCCTGGTTTGTGCACGGCCTTCGGCAGACCAGCGGTTTCACAGGCCACACAACGATCGTCGCCCTCAGCGCAGTACTTCATTGAGTGACCTACCACGCCGCACTTCCAGCAGGCGCCCGTCCTGTCCTCTGCGGTGCAAGATCTGGCGTTGTGGCCGAAGGCCTGACACCTGAAACACCTCTCAGGTGGCAGCGTTCTTGGCCGGACGCGGCACATGGTCCACCCGATCGGCACCCTGGTGATGCTGGAGGCGATGCTCCTGGGCATTTTCGCCGTCGCGATCTGCTGTCCAGATCGGGTGCCCCATATCCTCACATCACTCACAACGTCCCTGTCGATCTTGCCTGCCGGGTCATCCTGACCGGGGATCGCGTTCCGAAGTGCCTCCAGTACTTCCGATGCGGTGGCGGCTGCGTCGATGTCGAGCACCTCAACCTCCACCTGGACCCCGAGCTGCACCACCCTACCGACGGAGTCGCTGAGCTTACTGGACATTGCCGAGGCGATTGTCTTGGCTGCCTTCGTGGAGCTGCTGCCTTTGGGTAACTCCAGGAGAAGACATCCATCCCGCGTCTGCCTCATCGTTACGCTGGTGCCTATCTCCTCCCTCGTCAGTCCGCAGTTCCGCACCGCCATAATGGTGTCCCGATAGGATTTCCCGGCCGCGTTTTGGATTAGGATCGCCGGCGGTTTCTTAGAAAACACTGGCGGACGCTGGCGGAACCCTGTGGTGGGTGGGGGAGCAGCCGCCGTCTTTTTTCTCGCTTGCTTCGATCGTCTGCCGACGACTTTCGACCAATCCTCGGCGTCCGTCTCCATTGCGGTGTCAGCCTCGGTCTCTGGAGGGGGCTGCGCGGGTGGAGCCTTCTGGGTCCGTTTGCGTCGGCTGTCGGCGGCGGTTCTCGAGGCCTGGCTGTCCCAAAACCCTGGGGTAAGTTCCATATCTGTGGAGGCGTCGGACGTGGTTTTACCGCTGGAAACACCGGCCGAAGGTGGATCGTTTTTGGGCAAGCCCACGACGTTACCATTCTTCTCGAGAAGAGAGTCCACTGCCGTGAAGGCGTCAGCTGTACGGGTCAGAAGAAGCTCAAGGTGGGGCCGCAGGTCCACGTCCGCGTTTCTGTCCATCACGATCTTCGCGCTAGATGCAACACCCATGATGATAGACCTCGCTTTGTTAAGCTTCTCCCTTAAATTGGCGTTCCAACCGAGACCGTTGGAATTCTGTGTCGGTCCGGGGCTACCCTGGAGGGGACCTGCCACCTTTTGTTTCTTGACGATCGGTTCACTGACAGCGGAGGTCTTTGCAGATGCTGCCGCCGAGGACGGGACCGGCCGGCTGCAGGTCGATGCGTGGGACTGGTGGGTCTGGTCCATCGGACTGCTGTGGTCTGGCATGTTGTCACCAGGGGTCGAGCCCCGGGTGTCTGGTGCGGTGGTTGGCTTCTCTTCCAGTTGGTTGATGCTCCGGTCAGGCTTGATGCGAAACTGGCGTTCGGAGCGCGGCGCAGTGTGTTGCGTGGGTCCTGCTGAGGCGTTCCTGCGCTTGCGCGGTTTGGAACCGCTGCGGTTGGCTGTTGGGTGGGCCTAGCGCACACGACCCGTTGCGGTTGGTCGTGGGCGTGTCTAGGCGCACGTGACTAGCTGCGATTGGCCGGTGGCCGTGGCTTATCTGCAAGTGGTCGTTGTCGGTTCTTGTTGGACGTGGTGAGCTTCTGCGGGCACGTGGCTCGTCTGATTGGTTGGTGGGCGTGTCTGGATCGCACGGCGCGCACGGGAACAGAGTTAGCTGCGATAACGGAGCGACCTGCTGCGGTGTACGTCCGTGCTTATCGGCATGCACGACTCGACTGAATTGTTAATAATTTCCAATTAACGATTTATCTAATTATGTTTGAACTTTCAAAGCTAACTGCACATTTTCTTTAATCTATTACCTAATTATAAAATTGTATTTCAACAGGTAATAATAATATTTATCGTTATTGTTCAAGCATGTTTTACTTATCTCACATATTTTGATGACAATTAATAGGATCAGACATATGGTCAAGGGCGGTAGTAAACTCACCCAATTTTTAAAAATAGTAAACTTTTCCGGGTCAACATTATGTTTACCTGAAGCAAATGTGTAAACTCTCTCGAATCAACATTTTCAAACTGAAATAAACATTAAAATTCAAAGTAGCAATAAATTAAACAAAACATGTAAAAATTTTAATACAAAAAATAATGAAAAAACTACATCTCAAAAAATATTAGATTAGAAATAGATACCATACGTTTTTTTAATCTGTGTGTTTCTATTATCAAAAAAAAATTTAATTTAAACATTTTTATTTTATTTTATATTTTGTATTTATTTTGTATCTTATATTTATTTTATGAATTTTTATTTTTTATTGTATTTTGTCATTTTGATTAAAATATTATAGCTCATAGCAGCTATACAAAGATATTAATTTATATTATTATTATATGATTGACTATTTTTAAATGAAAATTAAATTTAAATTAGATCTATTTTACAATTTTTATTAAATTAAATAAGTAGTACTGAAGAAGTGAAGACCTGGGAGAGTTTACTATCGGGAGTTTAATAATCGTCCATGGGCAATAAAGATCTATTGACCATAGCGGCCCATGGGTAAATATTTTTTCGAGTGTAAATAAACTCCATCAGAAAAAAAAAACGGTAAAATTTAGTGCATGTGAACTCCGCGAGTAAAAAAATCATAATATTTATAGTAATAATAGTTCATATTAACCAATAGTTCCGCGTAATATGCCAAACAAATAAATAAAACTAAAAAGTTAGTTGAAAATTTAAAAATGACTTTGTATATGTTATTAAATAATAATAATAATAATAATTGTCCAAACACATTAAATATGCTATTATAATATATTACATAATAAATAAATAATAAATAATCGTAATAATCATAAAATATGTAGATATATGTTATGTTATAATATTTTGAACTGTGAACTAAATGATGTAATACAATTTTTAGATAAAATAATTTTTAAATATTAATAAATGAATAAATTTAAGGTATAAACTGATATACATACATTTTAGCAATTTCAACGTATGTCAACGTATTTAATGTAAGTTTTAACATTGAGGGTGGAATTTCCATATACCCATTACAGGTAAGAAAATAAAACTGGCAGAGTTTACAATCGGCAATCGCCCAATTTTTTCACAGTGCTATTAATCTATTATAAATGGGCATCATTAAAGCTCTACTGGGATTAGGTTAATACTTAAGAGTTATAGTTATTTAAGGCGCTATGAATAAATAGTTACAATAGTATACAAAAATAAATTAACATGTTAATTAAGCTATCTATCATCTAATAAAGAAAAATATAATCTTACATTAAGGCTTAAAGTATTTGAGATATTTATTAAAACAAAAGATTTTTAAAAATAATACTATTTTATAATAGTAATAACTTCAGTGGTTATACATTTTGTTAGATATAATTTATAAAGTACTTATATATTATATATTATTTGACTATACATACATTCCCTTAAACATTTCGATAACATTACAATAATTTTCTAAATAATAACATATTATATTATAATATTATTTTTAAGTAACTGGTTGGTCATTTCATAGTTTTTATATTATTATAATATATAATAATAGTATATCACATAATATCAGTGGCGTTGTCAGAATTTTTTTCGAGAGGAGAGGAGCTGATCAATTTTTGTAAAATACAATTCAAGATTTTTGTTACGATTTTCAAAGACAATTAAAAATTTAAATAATTTTTAATTTTCTTAATATTTCGGGGGGAAGGGGGGGCTGCAGCCCCCTCAGCTACCCCCTGGAAATGCCACTGCATAATATCTAATTGTGTGACAGAAACTTATTAGTAATTACTTATTATTTTATTACGTTTTTTTATTGCGCCGTCAATTTTACATCGACAATGTATGTTATATCCCGTATTTTCATTTATTGCGGCGTGGCACTACAGAAACGAAAAATAATAATTAGAACAAACTATTTACTCACTGTATCAGAAGAAATCTATAGTTTATTTTTCAGTAGGAATCATCGATTTTCTGTATTTCAATAAATAAATGAAAAGAATAATGAAAAAATCAGATTAATGTGAGAAAAATATATTGTAATTATTTAATGAATTTTTATTAAAACTGTAAACTCGTGGGCTCCCACACTAACATGTTCAGGGGGAAACCATTATCTTCTTAAAAAAAAATAACAGCTATACATTTTTTGGTGACAGGTGGTTAGCTTCATGACTGATGATCCACTCCAAATCCATGCAAATATTTGCAAATAATTTGTAACTTCATACTTCTCCTGCAATGAAGGTAGGTACCTATATATAAAGTTTATATTTCAATATGTATGATGATTTTTATAAGTAATAATATGTGTAATATTATGTAATTTAAACTATAATTAACCGAATTTGACGGAATTTAATTGTGATTTATAACAAAATTTAAATTGATGCAATGATACAATACAATACACAGTATTAATATTTTGAAAGTATTTACAACACGCATTTTTAAATGTTAATACATGTATATTTTTTTTATATTGATATTAAAGAATTTATTTAACTATTAAAGTAATACGGTAAGCTGAAATAATTGAATAATAAGATTAAAAACAAAAAAAAAAACAATTTTGTATACATAGATAACTCAAAAACGAATAACCATGTAGATACCTAAACACAATTTTTACCCAATTTTTGTAATATAATATTGTATAAATAGTGTAATTTAAAAATATTTTGATGCTTTCTTTACTTAGTTAAGCCTGAAAATATGATATGATACCTCATAAGTATCTTAAACTAAAATAAAAAATAAATTATTTTAAAATATTCAAACACAATTTTTTTAATAGATATTTGATGTTAACATTTGAATTTTTAACGAACAATTACAATATTAATTATTTTGTTATTAATAAATATTCGAATGAGGTCTTGAATCTTTTAACGACATTGAATTTAAAATGTAAATTTATTATTTAACACATAGGAAGGTACATTACTCAAAGACGAAGTACACCCGTCTCATCATCTACATTCTATATACTGTATAGCGGTTACCTATTTTTTAAATGTTTTATTTTTTTCCAGTATCTTTGTGAATAATACGTCACTGTACATGTGTATCTAGGTATAATACATAACACAAATTATTTATGCCTTCTCCAAGCTTTATTTTAAGATTAATAAAATAAATATTATTAATTAAAATTAACCATCAGATTAACGTGTTAATTTTTTTTTTTAAGACAGTAAACTTGAATGTAAATGAATTTAATTTTTAAGACTACAAGAGAACTTTAAAAATATATTGTTAACAAGTGAAAACTTATAAGTATATTTAATAATATATTGTAATTAATTATCTTGTTTATAGGTATAGGTAGATACTAGATAGGTACTATATTATAGATATATAAGTCACTGTACAAATAGATTTACACTCGTCCGAATCAGGGTCGGCCTGGGTACCCGAAAGCCCAGACAGGAATTATTTTCTAGGACCCATTAATTGTATACTGTATTTTTGGGTGACACGGTACAAGGGACCAAGAACTATAATGCGGCAAGGGCCCAGGCAGGAATCCCGGCCCTCCGCCCCTGGCCAGGCCGACCCTGGTCCGAATTCTTCACTTGTACCTACTTGTTAATTATATTGTTGCCTAACAGCACTATTGTAAATATCTATTAATTAAGGTGGGTACCGTTACAAATAGTCTCTATACCTATACCGACTATAATACCAATCCAGAATCGGCAGAATCTTTCTCACACCATTTTTATTTTCATCTTACTTATTCCTATGATTTTTAGAGTAATAAAACATCTTACACTTATAGTACTATTCAAACAAACAGCGTGTGGTTTCGTTTTAAAAATAATATTACACTATATTATATAGGTTAATTTATACTTAAATAGGTACTTTATATTTTTTAATTTTAATTTATAGGTATTTACAGGATTTTTTTTTTTATTTAAATCAATAATGTTTATTTCTAGGGCGTATATTAGACCATGGAAGCATAGATTAAGGATGCTATGCGTTCTTCCATGAAAATATGTCATTAGTCGTGAGATAAGATTAACGCCGAATACCCGCATTCACTATCCGTTTAAGGTTTAATACATTATTTTATTCAACCCATCAAAATTTGGTGTGGAATCTAAATTTTTCAATAATTTTAAATTTGTACAAAATGAAGTATTTTCTAGTCATATCATTATCAATTTTAATATGCTTAGCTCACTGTAAGTTTGAAATTGAAGAAGTGGACGAGTTTGAGGAGTTTGAAGAGTTACCTAGAACTGAACCTGACCTGAAATTGAAGGATGACTCTTCTCCTATCTTGGAAAAAGCCGAGGCTGAAATAACCGTCGAAGTATTTTCAAATCATAGATTGTTCAAAACAAATACAATTGTTTCTAACATACTTTTTTGATAGGATGATGATGAATTTGAACATTTTAATGATGAAGAGGAATTTGAAGGTTTTGACACTGAAAGATTACATGTTGATGACAAGGATCCTAAAATAACTATTGCTTCTGTACCAGTACCTTTTCATACAAAGTGGTCAAATTATATAATGGAAACTCTATTAATTGTTGGTATTATTGCATATTTTGCTAATTTTTTCTATGGCCGATCAAAGAATGCTCAATTAGCAGATATATGGTTTAAGACTCACAAATCTTTACTAGAAGATAATTTTTCTTTAGTTGGTTTGTATAAAAAGTATAAACAGTATTTTACAATGAGAATTTATTTAATTTATTGGTACAGGTGATGATGGTAAAATTGAAATAGAGAATAGTGGTTTGATCAAAGAAACTGAAAGTACTTATACATTATGGTGCAGTGGCCGCACTTGCTGTGAAGGAATGTTGGTTGAATTAAAATTCATTAAGGTAATAAAATATAAATGTATATTTAGTATTACACATTTCATTGAATCAGCAAATAACATCAAAATACTAATCTCATATTTTAGAGACAAGATTTAGCTTCCATGTTGAATCAATTCTTGCGACCTGTTAAAGATGAAGTACAAATTAAAGTTGATATGAATAAAGAAGATATGGATACATTTGTATTTTGTGTGGCATCTAAAAAAACAGCAGCTCGGTGTTCAAAAGAAATGGCTGACCTTGTTAGAAATTATTAAAATGTTTAAATTTTGTTCATTTCTAATTTGATTTTATGTTTAGAGCGTATTTTGTCCAGAACGTAAGCCTGGAGCCAATTACGGCTTGACTGATAGTTTTAGTGTACACAGCGAATTAGGAGAGGTATCTTCTTCAATATTGGATGCAAAGACTGTCAACTATATTAACAAATATTCAGATGTTATTGATTGTTTACATTTTTCTGATAGATATTCAGGACTTAAATTAACAGAGTAAGTTTTTATTATGAAATATTTTATGCTAAGTATTATGTAAACTAAGACTTTAAATTGACTATTGTTTTGTTAGTTACTTACTAAATATCATACAAAATATAGGCATATACAGAATTGGCCTCTTACTGTTTAGAACAGGGGTGACAAACCTTTTGAACAACTACATGCCAAAATAACTTTTTTTTTTTCTTCGAGCGTGCCATGAAAAAAATTATAAATATTATATTCAATATTGTAAAAAAAATTATTGTAATTTTATTGTATAATATATGATAAATGTATTCATATAAAAATTTTTAATTTAGCTACATAATATTATAATAATATTACTTTATTAATTATTTTCTTTCTTGATGTGTTTTTTGCGTGCTACCTCGGGCACATTTGCTATGAATTTTCCATCTCCAGTTTAGAAGATACTAAAATGCAATGAGTGTGTTGTATCGTATGTGTGATAAAATTACACAAATATTTAAATAACATTGATATAATATACCTCCTTTTAAGAGTTAAAATCTGTTAATTTCTTCTTTTCTTTAATACCCTTTATTTTAAATAACAACAAAACATAAATTAGAAAAGTTCTCATTAGTACTATCATCCATTTAATATATACATATTTATTTCTTTATTCTAGTGAAACTGCAGTTCCCACAAAGTTACCAGCAGTGAAAAAAGTATTGATATTCACGTTTACTATTCCTACTGATAAATACGCTGATCCTCAAGAAGCTATAAGTAGCATCTACCCACTAATGTCATTTATATTTCAATGTATGGAACGTGTTAAGCGGTTGAGAATCAGCAAAGAGGCCAAAAGTAAAGCCGAAAAAAATAGACTGCGTGTTGAGGAAGCATTTTTAAAAACTACTCATGCAGCACGGGCTGAAGCAGCTGCCGCAAGAAAAGAAGAAAAGAAAAAGTTGGAAAAAGAAAGAATTTTAAAAGTAAATATTGATTTTTGTTATATTTTTCTGTGAAAGTAATAATGCATTTTTACAATTTTATTATTTAGGAGGATCCAGAAAAACAACGAAAGTGGGAGGAGAAAGAGATGAAACGTCAACAAAGGAAAAAGGCACCAAGAATGAAACAATTAAAAGTAAAATCTATGTAAAAGATGATACCTATGGGGTTTTATTTTAGTTATTCGTATTTTTAATTGTTGGTCTTTGGTTACATTAATAGGTAGTTGATTTTTATTATTATTATTATTATTATTTGAATTGTTTAATTTTTTTAATTTTAATAATTTATTATATTATATATTTTTAGTACAACTTTTTTTTGGTATATTATATTGTGACGTACCTTTAAATTGTATTACTATTATCCCAAACTAAATGATATAATTCTTTTCTTATTCATTAAATTTAAATACAAGTTACCTATGTGTAAAAATTAGGTACCTATATTTATAAACAAACTGCCATTCGTTTTTATAAGTATATATTTACATTTTATTGCTCATTAGTTTTGGCAAAAAATGTATTGAATAAGCTAAGTGTATTGAATCAAATTTAATGTTAAATGTATTTAAAAAATAAATAAAGTCAATTGATACAGAATAAAATGTGTTCATAATATATAAAATACAAATATTATGTTACATGAATTATTTATTACTTTTTTTCTAATAAGATTTGTGTTCCATAGTTTACTTCTTAAAGATTATAAAGAGAAGATACAACATTATTAAGTTTTATAACACCATAAACACCTTTAGTATTTGAATAAAATTAATAGTGAATCACAATTTATTTTTAATTTGTTTGAATCAAGAAACAATTATGGTAGCTAGTGTAAGTTATTATTTGTGAATTTGTGTTAGGTCATGGATGATCTAAGTAAATCTGTATAATCTATAGTAGAGGTGGCCAGCAAGAAGACTCGTAAGTCACTCAATATATTAATAAAAATGGAAAAAAGGTCATATTATTATATAATTATTGGTATTTTGGAAATATGTACCTGTTATTAAATATCCAAAAATGTCTGCATTCAGAACTTAATATCGATTTTCAGTCTTTTCGGAACAATATTCTTGCAAGTCTTTATACTTAACCATGAAAATGGTTAATTCTAAACATCGATCAACATTAACAGATGATCATTTAACAGAATTGTTAAGAACTGGTTTAAGAACATACATAATCCTGATTTCAAAAAACTTACAAAATATAACAAAAGCGGGTAAGTATCGCTCTGCTGTACATTAGGGGGTGGGATGGACCTCGGACTAGGGTAGGTTAAATTTGAATGCAATGATAGGTTAGGTATCATTGTATACGAAAAACGATTCTAAACGGAGATGATTTGTCAGTCTAGGATATATTATACTTAAATATTGTCATAGTCATATATTCTATTTTGAAACAAATTCAAACATTCAAGTAAAAGTTTCAAGATCTTACGTTTAGTAATTTTTTAAAAATAACGAAAATCGAAAGTTATTTATTAGTAAAACGTTATTTTACACATGTATTTTTGATTTCAAATTAAAATTAAAACTTTAAACACTCGTAAAATTTTTTAAATTGAATAATCCTCAAACTTTTTTATAATTATTCTAAGCTTAACTTATGGACAGCATAGTATTACATTTTCAATTCTTAGCTTTTGATAGTAAAATATTTTTAAGTTTTTAACTACCAAATAGTGAAAAATATTCATGATTTTGACGAATTTTTGTCAATATTTGAACTTCAAATGCTAATAAAAAAAAATTGTGCCTATGTATTTTTTATAATTTTTGAATCAGAGTTAGAACAAGTTATGTGGACCCTTCAATTAAATTTTCAAGTAATTTATCCCAGCTAAATTTTTTTTATCAACATTTATAAAAAATAAAAAAAAAATTGAAAATTTCAATTGTCTATAAATATCTCAAAAAAAGTCAAAATATTTTGAAAATCAAATCACGTAAAGAAAATGGCAATCTAAATATCTGGTAAAATTTTCAAGTATTTACGACTTATACTATTTGAATAACAACAAATATCAAAAACCGTTATTTAACACAGTTTTGTAAAAATTTAAATTTCAAACACTCATAAAAATTTTTTGTGTGAATCCGGTGAGTTTTTTTACAGATATTTGAAGACAAATTTATGGAGAACCTTGTACCAAATTTTCAAAACTTAGTTATAAAACAAAAAAATTTTACGATTTTTTAACCACAAAATTACTAGCCAATTTTCGCAATTTTGACATATTTCGTATAAATTCGAACTTTATGCACTTATAAAAAAAAAATTGTGACTAACGATTTCGGATTTTTTTTCATCACTTTAAGAACAACTTATAAGAAACCTTGTATTAAATTTTCAAGATTTTCTGGCCGTCCAAAAAAATTTTATCGTTATTTTAAAAAAAAATACTAAAAAAAATTAAAAATTTCAATTGTCTATAAATAGCTCAAAAAAAGTCAAAATTCTTTGAAAATTTAACTGTGTATGGAGAACGCTAATATAAACATTTGGTGAAAATTTCCAGTATTTACATCGATTAGTTTTTGAGTTATAGCAAAATAAAAAATTCGAATTTTTTGAAAACTGTTGGAAAATGTTTACTTCTTACCTCTATAATGCACCAAGGATATCCACTTTGCCATCGGAAACCACCCCCAAAGTTTGAAATTGAAGCATTATTTCGACTAGTTATGCTGTACACAGACACAAAAAAAAAACACATCATTGTAAAATCAATACATTCATCACTCCGTTCAGAATCTAAAACTATTCAATCAATGCACAGGAAATATTCTTCTTTATTAAATATATAATAGGTGCCTTCTCCCTAAACTGTACCAGAGACTAGAGAGTCGTAATCATGGAAATACGGAATATTATTATTCCTATATTATGCGCGAGATGGATAGAAAAAACAAATGTTGATGCGAGGACCACTGGAATTAGCTAATATTTTGTTGTTTAAGGATTTGTGAGATGGTAAATGATGAGTTGTAAGTTTATTGGACTTTGGCGCTTGCTCTGTGTTTTTCGATTATGATAGAGCGGATTTGACTGATTTGAGTTGAAAGTAAATGAGAACTGTGCTGCATTTGAATAGAATTGAATTTTGTATGTAGTTATTAATTGCTGCTGCCACTGAGTGAATTATTTTAGTTGAGTTGTGTACTGCATTATAAATATTTGAATTGTTGTTCAGCTTGATTTTAAAATTTATTTCTTGGCGAACTAAATTATAAAAGGTAAATGGATTAGTTTGTGTCGTAAGAAGTTTGGATGTTTAGATGATTGTCTGAGGTGAACCTGAATACCTGATATGATAGTTGCTTAGTAGGTATAAGACCATTAAGACCAATGCATGATCAGAGTTATTTGAACAATATAAATTGCTAGGATTACTAGGAAACTTTGAGACAAATATACCAAGAATATCGGGTTTTTTGATTTGAGAGACTGACCAGTAGGTTGTTCCGGAAGAAGCGAGGATTCGAATATTGTTGGTACTTATAAAATTGTATTATAGACTGCCACGTGGATTATTACTCCAATAATCCCAAACTTTGATGGTTAAGCGTTAGTTTTCACTATCCATCTATAATAAAAATATTAAAATTATTTTTTATCATATAAAAATAGTTCGATAATTGCTTGTAGTTATGGTGTGTTTTGCAGTAAATTGCATCTATGATCAGTGGGAAATTATTTAGTCGAATAGATTTTAGACACCCATCATGTAGGTATCCGACACATTTTAATATTGTATAAACTACAAAGCGAGTTTCGGTGATTACAATGGTGGTCAAATGATTTTGTTATGGTAGGGGGGCATGGCTGATTTTTTAATATGCACAACTTGATCATTAAAATATAATTTATGGTTATGCATTTATGCCTAATATTATTTTTTTAAATTAGGTAAATTAGTACTTCATTTATAATAAGACAAGTGAGGAGTGTGTTGATAATTGTTATTGAATATTCACGATTATCGAGCAGAGTAATTCCCGTATATTTATTGTATAAGCAACTATAAAAACAAAAAACAAATAATAATAATAACAACCTTGTTCCTAGAATGAGTCTAGAATCTAGATAATAATAATATATACTCATAATAGTTGTTTTGAGAAAAAAATATAACAAAATTTAATAGGTAATTAACATTATAGTACAATATAGATATATATAATATTATAATAATAAATAAATATTAAAAAAAAGTCATGGAAGGAATCTATCTCCCTCACCAATTCACCCTCCCCCCCCCCATTTGACCACCACAGGGCGATAAAAATTTAAGGCAATGTCGACTCAACGGTTATATATAACGCAGGAGAAATGGTTATTTTATGGGTGAATGATGAATATGTTATGTTGTAAAAGTTTAAATTTTAAATACTAATAAAAAGTTAATTCAATTTTCCGAAAGAATTTTTTTTATTAATATAGGTAGGTTACATTTTAAAAATATTAAATAATTACATTAAAATAAGTTGGAAAATGAAGAATAACATACCCCAAAATTTCGGGTTTCTCACCCTTTAGGCTTCTAGCCTAGTCCTAAATCTGGCCCTGCCCCCACAACAAACTTCAATGGAGTTGATTTGATAAAAAAAACCCTTAAACGACTCAGTAGATATTGTCAAATAGATACGGAGCACTTAACAAGATAATATATGATAAATACCCTATTAAAAATAAATATAATTGGAATATACATATTTAACATACTCAAAAAGAGTAGTATGTATTTTGAAGAACTAATCAATCAACCCAAATATCATTTTTTTTTTTTTATGGTACTTTAAAGTTAAAAAGTATTTCTATTCATTTTTTTTTTTATTTACATTTTCAATTGATTATACCCAGAACTGTTTAACCTGATATAATTTAAAGAAAATTATCCAACTATAGGAATTTTTAGTCTAATTAATAAAATATTTAAACAATTAATGCATTAGGTTTTATACACAAATTAATTATATATTTGAAAACCCTGACCTATTATTCTAAAAATAAATATAAAAATGTAGCAGAAAAAATGTTTGAGTGACATTACTTAACATGGTTAATTTAAATTTATTAAATAATTATTTGGATTTTATTTTTTCATTTTGATAAATTTATTACTTGTTGTGTAAGTTTTAATTAAGAACTAAACAGAAAATTATTGAGAACATTTGACCAAGTCTTATTTGAAACAACCAGAAATAGGAAATAATTTGAAAGTAGTAGAGAAATTAAAAAAAACTACAAGTGTATTTGGTAAATAATAAATATAAATATATTTTTTTTTTAATCGGGCTAAATTAAATAAATCTAAAATTTCAAAATTTTGCCCAACTAATTTAATATTTTTCACTATATTTATGACTAAGAAGTTTTGAATATAAAACGATTAAACTATAAGGTATTTAATTAAATAAATAAATAAATAAGTATTGTTATTCAATGTACAAATTAGGTTAAAGATATTTACAATACAGTACAATAATGAAAATAATATAATAATAATGTATATATGTATATATATTATATTATATTCTCTATCATAAATATGTAATACAAAAATTATAACACAATAAATAAATGTACAGTTAATATGTTGTTATTTTACAAATAATAAATCGAAAGTCAGAGACAAACCGGGTCAAAAACAACACTGGCTTTAAAATATTTATAAAAAATGACGAATAATAAGAATACATTAATACTAATACACAATGATAAGAACACAAAGTATAAATAAAAATCTTTTTTGCTATAACTTTTAACAATCGAGTTTGAGCTTTCAGCTTAAATTTATTTGTGATAAGAAATAAGCTATGCTGTATGTTACACACAATTATGTAAATAAATTTAAAAACAATTCACTTGTTTGGGATCCGTTGTACTTGTTTTCTGTGTGAGTGTCTATATTTGATCACATACAATTCGATAAGACTATGTATTTTCTGTGGATTAATCTCACCACTCTTATTGTGACAGATCTACATACGGAATATAACATTAATAAAAATAAATTATCTTACTAAAACTTTTGACTTACTTTAGGTACAGCTTTTCTCATAATATCTTTGTATTGTTCTTTCGTTATATGTTTTTTGTTGTAGTGAGGCTTCAACACGAGTTTCACTTCTTCAATAACACGTTCCTGCCGATTTAGCTTTTCCAAAAACTAAACATATGTATTAACAATTATTAATGAGTGTCTTAAGACGTTAAGACTATACATTTTTTAAAAATGTAAAAAATAATATTCTAGGAAATAAGTAATTAAGAAACATCACCTTGTTTTTTGATTCCAATTCAACAGCTGATCCAGGTAAATCATCAACACTATCCTCAGTGGAAGAATTAAGCTTAGTAGAATCTATAAGTGAATAAGAATGTAAAAAAAAATAGTCTTTAATTAATAAATAATTAGTTATACAAATAAGAGGTAATTATAATATACTTACATTTTGATTTAGACGAAAATTTAAGAGGTTTTAGGTTTTTAATTTTTATTATATTATCAAACACATTTGCCGGTTTAGGCTGTGGTAGTATACTGAGCAAAGTGTCCAATTTACTTCTTGCTTCACTTTTGTTTTGGTTCTGTGACGTAGATACAACATTCTTAGTTTGAGGAGCAGGACTGTCTGGTGACGAACCTTTCATTTCATCTACAAAACCTTCTCCAGGGGAATAAGGTGAATCAGCACCATTATCAAATGCTGACGTTTGACTATCATCATTGTCATCTAAATCAATTATTTCATCTTGATTAGTCGCAGTAGGTGTTGGTTGAACAGGACTAGGAGTTTTGGCTGCTACTGGACTAGTAAATAGCGATGTATTTGCAGTGGTGGTGGCAAGTTTTTCTGGGGATTTATCTGTTTGAGTTGAACTTTGGGATTCTAAAAACGGTGGAGTTATAGTTTTAGCTACTATTTGAGGTGAAATAGAAGATTGGCTATCAGCTGTTTTGTTCTCCTCTAAAGGTTGTGCAGATGTATCATTATGGTTGTCATCATCATCATCACCATCATCATCATCATCATCATTGTCATCATCATCTTCAAACATATCAATTCTAGGTGGTGGGCTTGGTGAATTTGATTTTGTTGGTTCAAAAGGATCATATGCTGTCTCGCTGACAACTGTGTCTACAGACCGAGGAGGTTCTGGGGGTGTATTAGGTCCCCGGCCACGTACATCATGAGGTTGAGTGTGATCTTCATCTTGACTATTGAATTCACAACTGTTAGTGGATGTATTATCTGGTTTGGAAATGGTGATAACTGGTTCTGGAGGAGTTTTTGGACCACCCATCATGATTGTTGATAATGTTTGGGTACTGTTTTCATTTTTCTCCACAGGCTTTTGTTGTTCAGCAATAACAGTTTCTTTAGACTTTTCAGGACTATTGTCCTTCTTGGTCTCAGATTTTGTCACTTGTTTGTCTTCATCACTGTCTGTTAAAACAATAATGGACTTTGGAGACATCTCTATTTCTCTAAATGGAGAAGTATTTAAATCTATGATTGCGACTGGTTTAGCATTAATCACTTCAATTGTCCTAGAAATTCTTTTACGATTCAGCCATTTAGAATTTGGAGCTCCTCTTTTTGAAGTCGTTTTCTGATTTGCTGAAGTAGTGTCTGGCACTACCACAGCATTATTTTTTTTTGATTTTATGGAGACCAATGATGGTACAGTTTCTTGTCGTTTACGTTTCAATGGCTCTTGAGAATTTTGTTTGGATGTAGCGTCTTTGTTGAAATTAACACTTACTAATATATTGTCCCCAGATGCAAATACTTCTTTGACAGGAGGAACAGCTATTTGACGGGTGGTATGTCGTTTAGAGAGTTTAGATTTTTTTGAAGTATCGTTTTTCACTATAACTGTTAAATTATTTAATGCAATGTTATCATTATACTCTGAAAACTCTTGATCTCTAGTTGTATAATTCATATCTATATCAGCTGCATGACGCGTGTAAGCAGGTGATGGTGTACGAGAAATATCAGTATGTGACCATGGACTCATGTGATCTCTAGGTGATTGCCATCCCGGCATACCAGGTGACAATGATCTTGGTGATGGGGATGAAAACTGATAATCTTTGGATTTTTTCTTAAGTTTTTTTTTTTGCAATTTTATCATTTTTCAATAGTTTTCTCTCGTAGTCTTTTTCTATTTTAGAGTAAATACTTGTTTTTTCTTTTGATTTTTTCACTTGGCGTTTTGATAATGGAGATACTTCGTGGTCTTCATATAAAACTGGAGAACGATAACGTTCTTTTGTAATTGTTTGATTCTTTTCATACTTTCCCAAATGTTTTGAGCTTCTTGACCGATGTCTGCTCCTAGAACGATGTCTACTTTTTGAACGATGTCTACTTTTAGAACGATGTCTACTTTTAGATTCACTACGATAACGGCTCCTAGAATGTTTTCGACTTTTGGGTTTACTAGATGAAATAGATCGTCTTCGCTGCTTGGAACGACTTCTTTTACGTTTTTTACGCCTACTCCGATCTTTAGAATCCGAATCACTATGACTAGATTTAGATAAATCTCTTCCAAATTTATCTTTTTTGCGTCTAGGTCTGTCTTCAAGTACTTTTCGAACATCATACAATTCTATTTCTTTTCTTTTCTGTTTTTTTTCTTTTCGATCATTTTCTTCACCCAATTTATCTTTTCCCTTTCCATAACGATAGTTTCTATCTTTAGAATTTTTTGATAGTTTTTTCCATGGCACAGTTTCTTTTTCAGACTCTTTTTCCTTCACCTTATTTTTGCTATCTTTATCTTTATCTTTATCTTTGTTCCCTTTAGGTGCAATAGTTGCTTCGTTTTTACCATTTGAAAGTTTATCTTTTCTTTGACTACTATTAGATCTATCTATTTGATTCTTGGTTTTTTTCTTTTCTTCTTCAGAATCTGATATAGGATCAAAATTTAAATTACTAGCTTCTTTTTGCTGGTGATCAGTGTCTAAACTATTTAATGTTGTACATGATACATCAGAAGTAGCATCTCCAGTTAAATTTATATTTTCTTGATCTACAACTGTGTCGTCATTTATAGGTACAATAGTATCATCACATTCAAGGTCTATTACATCTGATTCTTGTTTATTTTCTAATGCTTTAGATGTTTTGCTCTCACGTTCCATGTCTGAATGAATCTCATTTATGACATCAATTACATTGTCACCAGAGTTTGATTTATTTTCATCTTCATCGGTGTTATCAATATCTTCACATTTATTATCTTTGTGTGGTGAAGATAATTTTGTATCATCAATAATTTCAATACTTTCCAAACATTTGTCTCCAGATTTAGGACTTGTTTCTCCATGTTCAGATAACAAGTCTATTTCTGGACTTACAGGTGGCATAGGAATAAATTGTAATTCTGCTTCTCCGCTTAATTTATCACTTTTGACATCTTCATGTTCCAAAAAAGGTCCATATTCTTTAGGTGAATTAGTTATTTTAAGACTAGTTGAAGAATACAATGATATATTTGGGCAATCATCATTAGTTTCTTTTTCATCTTCTTCAGAAGACATGCCTTCATCATCAGGACGTAATATATTGTTACTATTGGAAATAGGTATATGTGGTATAGATCTATTCTCTACTTGTTCCATGTAACCACCATATGTAGGAGACTGCATATAAGCAGTTCCACTTTGCTTGCTTATTTCAGCACTTTCTTCGTCATTATCACTGGGGTTTTCGGGATCGTAATAATCTTTATCATCAATTATAAGATTATCAGCATCATCGTCATCTAAATTGATACCCAACAATAAAGCTGGTGGATCAGGAGGTGGTTCAAGTGCTTTAAAAGTTTCTTCTACCTGAGTACTAGGGCCACTTTCTTCTTCTACATTATATTCAGTAGTAACTGCCTTAGGAGGAGTCCGAGGTTGCTTTCTTTCCCCCATTTTTGTGACATTCATACGAAACTTGATAGGACCAGAGTTTCTAAAAGGAAAAGGATTCACTGGTTGATTTTCACTAAAATTTGGTTCATTAGTCAATTGAGATTCTTCATATGAACTCGAATTTCCAGCACTATTGTATGATTGATCATTATTTCTAGAATAGTTTCTATTATTATTGCGATTTGATGAATAATTACCAACATTATCAGAGTTCCTATCAGTTCTATGATCTGAATACATTGGAGCTTGAGTGATGTGTTTATCAACATTTTCTATTGTTTTCTTTTTAAACAGTTTTTCTTGTACATTCAATATATTATCCAAAATATTTATTGAATCAGTGTTATGTGATATGTTCATATTTCTACGTACTGGCCGACGTAAAATTTCACTAATTTCCTTTCTAGAGATCAAATCAGTTGAAATACGTATTCGAGGTATCGTTGACATATTCAAAGGTCCATCACCACCTATATCTCGTTCTTCATCAGACCTAAAATATAACCAACAATTTAAAATTATTTTATTTGTATAAATACACCTTAGTTTTTATTACGTACTCTACAGGAACATAATCAAATTCATGAGGATTCCCAAATATACTTAATGATGTATGATCTACAAAATTTGACGAAGTACCCAATGAGCCATTATCACCAGAAGAGTTTTTACTCCATCTCGATGAACACATCCCTAATTTTTCAGCTAATTGAGTATTCTTTTTTCTTAAAGGTTTAACACTCTTAAAAAAACAAATTACATTAATATACATATTAAATTGTATTTACCAAAAAAATATTTCAATTACTTTTTTCCTCCATTTTTTAACCCTGACTTTTCTTTTTGAATATTTTTTTGTCCTTTTCTCATTAGAAGCTGTTTGTACTAATAAACTTCCTTCAGTAGCCTATAAATATTATGATTATTATAATTATTTTTTAATTATTCTAATGCTTAATAATATAAGCTATTACATTTTGTCGTAGTCGCTGAGTATTCATTCGTACTCTTTCACTAGCTCTTGTTCGTGGTACCAAACGTTGTTGTAATCGTATTCTGGTCTGCCTTGGTCTAGGTAATTGTTCATCATCATTTAAATCATTTAATAAATCAATTACTTCATCACGATCTATGTCATTGTCACTTTGCTGTGGGATCAAATAAAAGTAAACCATTAAAATATAATAAATATATAATATTTAATTAATCAAATAATAAAATTTATAGAATATAAAAATCAAAATTTTTTTATTAATTAGTTCAATAGTATATTTGAAATTGAAACTTACCTCTTCTCTTGCTTCACATTGAGGACAATACCATTCTTCTAATGGAACTGTATAAATAGGTGGATTTAGGCAATCCATGTGATATCCACCATCACAAATATCACACAAAAGCATTTCATCTTCACGATGGCTTAAATGGCAAACCTATCACAATCATGTATTTTCAATATGAATAACTGTATAAAGTGCAATTACAATAAAAAATAATAATAACTCACTTCACAGTATGTCAAGTCTTCAAAATTTGTGGTAGGTTTCTCTACTTCATTTTTAAGGCTTATATCAATTGTCTGTAACAACTGTCCATCAACACTCCGCACAATGATAAATTTAAAATCCAAACGATCTATAGGACATGTCTTGGCATTCTGTTAAAAAAAAAAAATAATAATAATAATAAATTATTAATTGTTTTATAATAAATTAATATATTTTACTTTTGCCCATTCAGTTAGACAATTTAAACAAAATGTATGTAAACAAGCATTTGGTGAAGCTAAATCTTGTTGTCCTAGCCGAGTGAGACATATTGGACATTTATCAGATTCACCATCAGAACTACTGGATGAGCTTTCTTCATCACTTTCGATAATCTAAAAATAATATTATAATTAAAAACATAATATTATGAATACTTATAATTTTAATAAATCTAACATTTGATTTCTGCGGCTTATATACATGTATATCTGTGTCACTATCACTATCTCCAGAATCTGCCATCTTTGTGATTTGACTTTTAATTCTATAAATAATAAACAACAAAATTAATTATAAGAATATTTAGAGTATACTATAAGTATAAGACTAGGTGTTAAAATAAAAAATAACTTATAGGTAATTGTATGCATTTTAAATATTAAACATACCTAACCTATTTATAGAGTAAAAATAAATTAAGTCTACAGAATCAATGCATTCATTTATATTCAAATTCATAATTTTAGACTAAACAGTTGCCAACAATTTGAGCTTGAAAAAATTCTATCATAAGTATTCATTTCTTAAACATTAAATTTGTAATGATTAATTAAGTACTTAACCTATTGACGCTGAATTAATGTTATATGTGAAAGATTGATTACTAGTAGTTTTTTTTAATGAAGCTCAAATATAAACAGGACTATAAGAAAATCATTTGCATCTAGTATCAATGAGTTTGAAATGACAATAAAGTTGAGAGCAATACGTTTTATGTTGTATATATTTAATAAACTGTATTTTTACACTTAACATTATTGTCGACTACTGATTGGAAAATTAACTCAATTAGGTATACCAACAGTCATAACAAAATACTAATACTATTGGCAGAGATTGAAGTATTTTGCAGACAGTGGACCAACAAGGGAGAATTGGTCAATGAATGTTGTTAAGAGTTGTTCCTTTGGTTAACAGGCAATGTGGAGCTAGTAGTTAGATGGCTAAAAACGGCAAATGAGTTATAAAGCTGTGTACATACTTTGAATATGTTTCAAAAAGATACGAATTCTGGGATGGGACGGTGTCGTCCTGCGTTTGGTGTCCCGTGAGAGATAGACGACGACATCCCTTAGCCGACTGTCTCTCGGCAAAGGACACTGCAGCAGGCCGTCAGACTATCTTCCCTCGGGACAATGTCGTTTGGCCAGAAAACCCTGTCCTGAAATGCTTTCACTTCTGTAGCAGACTTAGATGTTCGGCCTTCGGAGATTTGGCGACGGACACTGCGGCGGCGGCAGCGAACTATGATCAGACGACTTCGGCGCGGCTGTTGCTCACGCGGTGTGCTTGCAAGACCTTCTGGTTAGGCGTGTAACAGCAGTCTTTCTATGTTAGAATCATCAAATAAACTCGCCAAAATCGTACGCGTACGGACGTCGAAGTATAATAATAATAATAAAAAATTTGTCAAAATACAAATGATACACAAAAATAATCAAAATTTACAACAAATCACTCATGTCCGACGGACAATGTGACAGGTTGGCCAATGTGATATGCCGAGTTCAAGGACGCCGACGGTCAGTGTTGCCATGACGTAGCGGTGGTGGGATCAGTTCTTTCCTTGATAAGAATTATAGCTGATTTATATAATCATATGATCATAAAATTCCAGAATGTGAAATAACCATAGATAATAAAGATATGGATAGGCCAAACGGTCTTATCAGCGATCTTGAAGGGGAACGATTGAGGCCAAATAAGTATACCTATATCGAGTATCGACTATCATTACAAAAGAGGCCTCAATTGACTTCCCCTCCAGGAACGCGGCCTCAAATATATTTAACATAATATGCTTGTCCTATCCATTTCTTTATTATCTCTGAAAAAAAGTGATATTAATTATTATGTCAGATCATAGTGATAGTACCATTTGTACCCATAAATCACAACTCATAAGTCATAATGATACATTGATACCGTTATTTTTCTTTGATTTTCTCTTTAGGTACTCTATATGACCATTATGAATTATAATCTACGGTCACTGGTCAGAAACTCAAAACTCTAGTTAGCAACTTTATACGTCTACCACTTATCTTCTTCAGAATACCTAAATAAAAGTAAAAAATAAAAATAAAATTGTACCTGTTCTGAAAAAAAAATTATAACAACATTTTTTAAGTCCAAGTTATATATATATGGTTGGTTTGAATGTTTTTTTTAAAAATTAGTTTCATATATTCAGTTGTTGCATTCATATTTAATAATATATAACCATGATATATTATAATAATAATAGTTTTTGAATTTCATTTTTATAATTATTTGCATTAACTGAGTGTTTTCTATAACATTCTATAGGTAGTAATTAGGTACCTACATTTTTTTCTAATTCTACGATTATTTTCCAGTTTAGATCGCTTAGAAATTCTATAGATAATAACACACATAAATATGAATTATCAAAGGGTATACATCAGTATATCCTTTTTGAATAAATAGGGTCAGGGTGTTTCTGTAATGGACGATGTCACTACTCACTAATATATGCACATAGGTACCGCGTACTGAATGTAATATACCTAACAGGGCTTATTCTAACGGACAGTAAGTCTCAAATTGGGTAGTAGGAAAAATCAAACTGGCAGTTGACTTTATGAATATGGGTACCGTAAAAAAATATAATTTTTCTTATAGAATGATTGAATTTCTACTGAGTATTTTAAAAGTTAAAAGTATTAAGTTGATATGTATATTTAATACGGCACAAAAATAATTTGTGAAATATGATTATTAACAATTGTATGTTATATTGTTATAATTTGTTCTTCAGCCACTTCGAATAGAATATTGAATTAATTATATTTATATTTTTGGTAAAATTTTAGATTATAACAGTAAATTTAAAACATTTATAACAAAACACTATTATTTATTAATGCAATTTTTAACTTTTATGTGTAATTTTTGATATATTTTGTGTAATACTGCAATCAATTTTACTAATTTTTTAGTACAACATCCGTGCTTTACTAATTAATAATTTTCAATAATCAATATTTAATATTAATCAAAGAAAAATTTATAAAATACAAAAAAATACAGCACACTTTTAAATTTTCAACTGTACATTTAATATTAGCTATTGCATACATTTTTAGGCCCTGGTTGGTGTACAAAATATTGAGTAGAGTATACCAATTCCATTATTGACTTACATTGCTCACGATCAGTGGCGTTGCCAGGATTTTTTAGGGGGGGGGGGTTTTAGTAATAAAATAAAATAATTCTACAACCGTATTTAAATAATAAAATAATTGAATGATAATGATTATTAATTATTATCATCAGTGCAGTCGATAACGTGAATACAGCATAACAGAATAGGTACATTTCACCACGAATAAATGATTGTATTTCTATATTATAAAAATTATATTTTTGATAAAAATACGGCCGAAGGGGGGGGGGGGGGGGGGGGTTCAACCCCCAAACCCCCCCTGGCTACGCCACTGCTCACGATAGTGTCATAAAAATAAACAAAAATAAATTGTTACCTATAAAATGTGTTGTGATTGTATGTATGGTGGCAGTGATGGGATACCCCCCTATTGAATATTTTAAGTTCGTAGTTTTGTGAGGAAGCTGTAGCCCCTCATAATTTTAACCCTAGTTGTGCCTATGCCTTAAGAGGACGCCATACCCGCATGTGTTGTCTCTGTCTTATACACGCGTAACATAGTTAAAAACTGTTTTGCGCGGGACAATTTTACTCCCTCAATATTTATATCAAAATTACCAAAATTTCAAATCACATTGAGAAGAACTTTACCTATGACGTAGCGTTTTTTTTTTTTTGATAGTGGTAACCAATAATTTTTAATAATTAAATGAAAAAACCCTAAAGTTCTCAAACCGATAACTTTAATTGCATTCATGTTATTAAAAAAATTAAAACGCTACGTCACAGGTAAAGTTCTTCTCAATGTGATTTGAAATTTTGGTAATTTTGATATAAACATTGAGGGAGTAAAATTGTCCCGCGCAAAACAGTTTTTAACTATGTTACGCGTGTATAAGACAGAGACAACACATGCGGGTATGGCGTCCTCTTAAGCTTATCGCGACCACATAGACCTTAATACCTTATACACACATTAAAGCGCACGAATACGAAATTCGAAAACGGAATAATCACCAATTATTTTATCTTTGGTTTTTAGAAATTCTATATTATGATATAGAACGAAAAAGGCATTAAAGGTATGCACCTAATTTCATTATTATATTTTATAACTTTCTTCATAAGGTTACATAGTCTTTCATGATTATTTATTTTAGTTATTTTTATTGTAGCTATTTCCTATAATACCAAATTTGGAGAGGGGTACATCACGATCGGTACGTGTGAATAATTATTTTATTATTTTTCATAGTTTTTATTATTATTTATTAACAAATTATACTTTAGTAGCTTTAGGATCCGATCCTAAGGATCGTATATTTTATAGTCGATTTTTAAGCCTATTCTTATCTTTTACTTTTAAAAGTAATTATTATAAAAATATAAGCGTTTATAAAAACGTTTGAGCCGAACTTTTTTAAGTCATAAGTAACTTTTTCAAGTTACTTATAACTTGAAAATTTGCTGTAAATTGCGGCCTAACGCACGAGATAAAGGTTGGTTTAAAGGCATTTTTGATCAATCGTTGAATCCTCAGGTCTTACAAAACGATGTCCTAGAAGAGAAGGATACAAATCATTAAAAACAAAAGCGGGTAAGTGAGTATCGCTTTGCTGTACATCAGGGGGTGGGGTGGAACTCGAACTAAGGTAGGTTAAATTTGAATAAAATGATAACGAAAAACGATTCTGAACGGAGATGATTTGTCAGTCTAGAATAAATTATATAAAAATCGAAAATTATTAAATAGTAAAACGTAATTTTACACGTGTACTTTTTGATTTCAAATTAAAATTAAAACTTTAAACACTCGTAAAATTTTTTAAATTGAATAATCCTCAAACTTTTTTATAATTATTCTAAGCTTAACTTATGGACAGCATAGTATTAAATTTTCAATTCTTAGCTTTTGATATTAAAATATTTATAAATTTTTAACTACCAAATAGTGAAAAATATTCACGATTTTGAGGAATTTTTGTCAATATTTGAACTTCAAATGCTAATGAAAAAAAATTGTGCCTATGTATTTTTATAATTTTTGAATGAGAGTTAGAACAAGTTATGTGGACCCTTCAATTAAATTTTCAAGTAATTTGTCCCAGCTAAATTTTTTTTATCAACATTTATAAAAAAAAAATAAAAAAAAATTGAAAATTTCAATTGTCTATAAATAGCTCAAAAAAAGTCAAAATATTTTGAAAATCAAATCACGTAAAGAAAATGGCAATCTAAATAACTGGTAAAATTTTCAAGTATTTATGACTTATACTATTTGAATAACAACAAATATCAAAAATCGTTTGAGGCTAAAACGTTATTTAACGCGGTTTTGTAAAAATTTAAATTTCAAACACTCCTAAAAATTTTTTGACTTAGTCCGGTAGAGTTTTTTTTACAGATATTTGAAGAAAAATGTATGAAAAACCTTGTACCAAATTTTCAAAACTTAGTTTTAAAAGAAAAAAATTTAATTTAAATTTCGACATATTTCGTATAAATTCGAACTTTAAGCACTTATAAAAAAAAATTGTGACTAACGATTTCGGATTTTTTTTTATCACATTAAGAACAACTTATAAGAAACCTTGTATTAAATTTTCAAGACTTTCTGGCCGGCCAAAAAAATTTTATCGTTATTTTAATATAAAATACTAAAAAAAATTAAAAATTTCAATTGTCTATAAATAGCACAAAAAAAGTCAAAATTTTTTGAAAATTTAACTGTGTATGGAGAACGCTAATATAAACATTTAATGAAAATTTCAAGAGTTTATATCGATTAGTTTTTGAGTTATAGCAAAATAAAAAATTCAATTTTGTCGAAAACCGGTTATGCGTAAAAATTCCCGTTTTTCTGTCATTTTTTTATGTTTTTCTCGATTTTTTTGAAAACTGTTGGAAAATGTTTACTTTTCACCTCTATAATGCACCAAGGATATCCACTTTGCCATCAGAAACCACCCCCAAAGTTTGAAATTGAAGCATTATTTCGACTAGTTATGCTGTACACAGACAAAAAAAAAAAAAAAAAAAAAAAAAAAAAAAAAAAAAAAAAAAAAACACACATCATTGTAAAATCAATACATTCATCACTCCGTTCAGAATCTAAAAGAAAATTTTATATAGGTAGGTATAAGGTATATAATATAAATTTTCATTATTTATATATTTGAATTGTATTGTAGTATTGTAAAATTGTAATTAATAATATCTAATAAGTATAAAAAGCAAAAGTATAATTATATTGACATGTTTTAGTTATATAATATAACATACTCACTATACCTATTACCTATGTCTCGAAATGTTTGCTATTAAAACTATTTTTACGTAATTAATGAATATATTATATTGTATACAGTTAATAACTAGGGTTACGTAATAAAAAAAATTCAATATAAATAATGGTATAACGTAGAACGGAAAAGATCCGTATTTTTTAAATATTTTTATTTTTTCCACATAATATTTTTCCAAATTCTCAAACATCAATATACAACATTTTTTTTTTTGGGGGGGGGAAGTATAATTTTCCAAATAAATTTCATGAAACAAATTTCAGTGTGTTTGGGCAGTAGCCAGTAGGTAAAATACCTTAGAATAAGCCCTGATACCTAATGAAGTTTTTTTGAAATTTTTTTACTTTCCTCAAAATCTGGGTTTATTCATATCAATTTTAGAATCTTATATTAAATGTAAAAATTAACACTCTAGTTGTCTAGTTGTATTTTTTGCAAAATTCTTATGCAATCACGGTGTCAGTGGTGTCATGTCATTTTAACGATTCACACTCGAATCGCTGACAAAAGAAAGTTCTTCATTAGGCCATCACAATGAGTACATATTTACTAGTGACTTTATCCATTTCAAAAATCCTGTATGTATTGTCTGTTGTCTGTACTCTGTATTGAAAATAAAATTTGTATTGGGCTGTAGTGCTGTACCACGAACCAAGATATTAGTAGTATGTATCTATATCCGTAACTTTAACTCAAAGCGCCAATTTTTTAGGAGCACCAAAATTTATACATTAATTATATTTTTTACGTTTAAGTGTTGGTGCACCTGAATATTCGATCTACTACGTTTTCATCGTTTCCTCCAGGAAATAATAAGACTTGTAGTTATTATTTCGTTTATTTAAGGAGAAACTGCCCCAACCAATACGAAGTCACGGTTCTTAACAAAATATGATCAGTGATTACAGTTAATAGCACGTGCAATTATATCTACTATCTATGAACGGACGAATGGTATTACAGCCAGTAAAGACTAATGTTGAATTGTTGAATAATTAATAATTCACATCCATAGATAAGTATAATATCCTATAGTCGCAAATACTATGAGCACCGAAGAACCCAAAAAAGTCGACGATGATGACGAAGTCTCAGTCACTTTCAAAGACTTAGTGAGTATAAGCCGTGTCTTTCAGAATATCTGAAGCACAAAATCACATTTTTAGAATGAAATGTTTATTTTTCTATTATCATTATACAGGGTGTAACGGACGTGTTGTGTGAGACTTGCGAAACATTAAAATGGACTGCGCCTACAAAAATACAAAAAGAAGCTATTCCAGTAGCTTTGCAGGGCAAAGATATCATTGGACTAGCCGAAACTGGGTCTGGAAAAACAGGTGCCTTTGCTATTCCTATATTACAAGCGCTATTAGAAAACCCTCAGCGATATTTTGCTCTTATTTTAACTCCAACGAGAGAACTTGCCTTCCAGATATCTGAGCAAATAGAAGCCCTTGGTAAATATTGACAAATAAAATCATTAGTCCTGTATATAATTAACTACAATTAACAATCGTTTTTAAAATTAGGATCGAGTATTGGCGTTAAATGCGCTGTAATTGTTGGTGGCATGGATATGATGGCTCAATCGTTGATGTTGGCTAAGAAACCACATATTATTATTGCAACACCAGGTCGTCTTGTAGATCATCTTGAAAACACCAAAGGATTTAGTTTACGCAATTTAAAAATGCTTGTAAGTAACCACTTATAATTTCAAATTGTAACATTTTTACTTATCACTAATATTGAATAGGTTATGGATGAAGCTGATCGAATTTTAAACATGGATTTTGAAGAAGAAGTAGATAAAATTTTAAAAGTCATACCCCGAGAAAGGAGGACATTTTTATTTTCTGCTACAATGACTAAAAAAGTACAAAAACTGCATCGAGCATCTTTGGTTGATCCTGTAAGGGTAGAAGTATCTACTAAATTCCAAACAGTTGAACAGCTACAACAATATTATATTTTCATTCCTGTTAAATACAAAGTAAATATTAAAAATTATAAATCTTGAGTTTGTATATTATTTTTGTTATACAATATTTGTAGGATGTATATTTAGTACATATATTAAATGAAATGGCTGGTAATTCATTTATGGTATTCATGGCCACTTGTAACGGAACTGTCCGTGTAGCTCTTTTACTCAGAAATTTGGGTTTGGATGCTATACCATTGCATGGACAAATGACACAAAATAAGCGATTGGCTTCACTAAATAAATTTAAATCAAAGTCCAGATCAATACTTATATCAACTGATGTTTCCAGTAGGTTAGTGTCTACTTTATATGGTGGTAAAATTATTTTTATCCTTAATTATTATTTTTTGTATTGTGGCAATTTAGGGGTTTGGATATTCCACATGTTGATGTTGTAATCAATTTTGACATGCCTACTCACAGTAAGGATTACATTCATAGGGTTGGACGAACTGCCAGAGCTGGAAGATCAGGAAAAGCAATTACACTTGTGACTCAGGTATTATAGTGCTATTATTAATTTATTAATTATATTAAATAAGTGTTTGTACCTACCATACAATTTAATAATAGATAAATTTGGTAATAGTTGAAGTTTATAAAACAACCAAAAATATTTAGACCTTATAAAGTTATAAAATATTTTAACATTTTATTTCATAAATTGTATTATTAAGTTAATTTTATTACATATAATATGCTTCCGATAGGAATTATAATGATTAAGGTTCTTCCCATTTGGAAATTGTTTTGCATTGCATTAAAATAAAAAATAGTAAAAAAAAACAGTAAATATAAGCCTATAGTATATGTAGAATGTAGATATTCATTTAGAATGACATAAATTCTTGAATTATATCTAATTTGTATTTTTATTGAAATTTAATTTGATATCATCTATTGAATTAATAAAAGATATTTTATTTATGTAGTTATTTGTTACTAATTTTTATTTGTCTAAACAATAATTATCAGAAATGGAAGTATTAGAGAGTTCATGTAATCTTTTTTATACCTAACAACTAAATAACAGGAATTGAATGATGCAATCAAATGACTACAAATAAATAGATCCATGAAATCACAATTTTTTTGCATTAGGTCTACTTGTAATCAATTTCATAATCACAACTTCATTTTTTTTTCAATTTAAATAAATGTAGTTTTACCCATGTTGACGTGTATCAAAATTGATCTAATGTATAAATGTATTAAATATTAAAATTATTTAATTATTTTTAGTATGACATTGAATTGTATCAAAGGATAGAACAACTTATTGGTAAAAAATTGCCGCTATATCAAGTTGAAGATGATGAAGTTATGTGTTTACAAGAACGAGTGTCAGAAGCTCAACGACTGGCAAAAATGGTTATTATTACGAATTTCATAGTTTTTACATATATTTTAATACATAATTTTTATTTAAAATTACAGAATATGAAAGATATGGGTGATAAGAAAGGTAAAAGAGACCTTGATGATGATGAAGAAGGAGCAATGGGTGTAAGGAAAAAGAATATTGGTAGACATAAATTTAATAAATCAAAAAAGTTTAAAAAAAAATAAAACTACACAAATATATTATATGAATGATTATTAAAAATAATTTTCCTTGATAAATTTATAATATTTTTCAAAATAGTCAACCCTGAAAACTCTAGTGTTTTTTATTTTATCCTATTCCTAATATATATCCTTTATATTAATCAGAGCCGTAGCAACGTTAATTTGCGCTCCTGGCCATTTAATATATTTCCGCCCTTTTAAAAATTGTTTACCCCCTCCCCCCTCCCCCTCGTACTTACACATATAATGCCATTTATGAAATAAAATCATCTTTATAAGTTTTTTTAAATCTGTATAGGTACTTAAATTTAAAATATGAGTGTATTTTATTTTTATTAACTATTATAATAACTAATAATTATTATATTTAATAAGAAAAAAAAACACTGCCAAACTTATTATAACCTTTTATAATAATTTAAAAAATAATTGTACTTTTATACACCTCAAAATTTCACTTTTCGTTCTTTTTTAGTAGCAAATTCATCTATAACATTTTCAAAATTAATTTTTGAAGCCAATTCACGTTCAATTGATATAATACTCATATTTGCCAATTTTTCTTGTGAAATTGTAGACCTTAGATAGTTGTTAATAATTTTCAATTTACTAAAACTTCTTTCACAAGTGTTTCCTTCATAAACTGATACAAAAAGACTAAATACTAAAATAGGAGTAGTTATCTACCACCCACAAATATAAATAAATTGATGAAGGTCTTAAAAATATAAAAATAAAACATATTTAGAATTCTGATTTTAAATTAAACATGCAGCTATAAGTTAACAATAATCGATTTTGAAAATCATTATGTTTATTATTTTATAAACACTTGTAAATTGTAATATTTTTGTACACAATACACCATAATAAAGTACCTACTATAGCGTAGCTATTCTAGTATAATTATTTTGCCCATATTCTAAATAAAATTTACGTTATTAGTAATTGATATATTTTATCCTGGAATTTGCGCCCTTTTTTTCGTTGCGCCCCTGGCCTGGGCCAGTTTCGCCAAGCCCTAGCTACGGCTCTGATATTAATATACTTTAAATTTATATTGGATTAATCACATGAACATTGAACATTTACACTTCAAAGTTTAACACCTGCATATTTTAACTTATTCACTATGGCAAGAATATATTAATTTACTTAAATTTCTCTAAAAATTAAATTTTTTTCATTTATCTTATAAGATATTGTATTAAGATTATTTGATACACATCATTCAATATTTTGTAACATTAGATTTATATTTTATAAAGCTCAATTTTAAATTCTAAAATTGAGATTAGTTTAAATTTAAATAAACTTGTTAATAATAATTATTAGATTATAAGTGTTTTTGGTTGAATAATTATGAACAATTTTTGATTCCAAGCGTTCCACGGATGAATGTATTGATTTTACAATGTTTTTTTTTTTGTGTACATGATAAGTAGGTGTAAAAAACCTTCAATTTTCAACTTTAAGTTTCAGATAGCTGATTGGATCTAGTTTGTACTTTAGTGAGGTCTTATTAGTGTATTACCTATTGGCTATTTGTACTTATTCACACTATTTATGGTATGGCGATATTGACTCAAAAGTCAAAAGTTAATAACAATAATATATATATTTTTTTGTAAAATTATTAAATAGGTAATAATAATATAATAAATGCAGTGTTTTAAGCAACATTTAAATCAATTTATTGTAAAACTTATGATATATTACTTTAATTACTTTTGAAAACCATATTGTGAAAATATATTTAGTCAATTAGTAATAACTTAAATAGTAGAATTAAATTGCAAACTCTTCGTCATCCATAGGCATAGGCAGCACCTTCATATTCATGACCATAGAGGACAAATATTTCTAGATATCTAATTTCCTCTATACAAAATATTATAATATACTGTCAAGTTACCTATATCATATATTATTGCCAGAATCTAAGTGTCATGTGTCACACGCATCAAATATAAAATACAAAATATTTTGCTTAATTGACTTGAAAACTGCAAACTACCTATTACCTACATAATGTAGTGTATAAGTTGCCTACTCTTATATTTTTTTGTAATTACAGTCAGTTTCATTTATTAATCTTTCTCTAGTTTAATGCAGTTCGTTATAGCCAAAGTTGACTAAGCATACCAACAATAAAAACAACTATAGAAGTAATATTTATATATATACAGTTTTAAGCAGTACTTACTTGTAGCACTTGTATAAATATAATTTATTTTAATGTTTAAAAAGTGTAAGGGTGCCAAATTTCTAATAATTGTGTTTTTATATAGGTAATAATAAATCATTATTTTATTATTATTCATAGAAAACAATTGATTATGAATTATATACCTATATAAAAAAAATTATGAATAAAGGCTAACCATTAGTAGAAAATGTCATCAAATAATCATATTCCGCATAGAATGGTACATCATTGATTTCAAAATTTAACAATTGTATCCAACTTGATATCTAATGTACAGCAGAGTGAAACCCACTTGCTGACAAGCTTTTATAATTAATAAAAAGTATTTAAAGTAGAACAAAAATTGTATGATAGTTCTAATTTAAATATTTGCCATTTTTAACTACAGACTTTATGGTTGTGACTCATTATAAACATATTTTAAATTAAAGAAGATAACTCAAATGCATAGCCAGTTAGAATAACAACTTAACTCATGCATGTAAATGCATGTATTAACTCACACTATCTCAGAAACCCCTTAATTTGATGTCAGTAAAGTAATTTGAGACACAAATGTATTTGAAACTGAAAGTATTGTTTAAGCAAGGCCTTATTTAATACAACCGAAAATGAAAAGGTCATATTTTTAAGGGTGTAACAATTCAAATGCTCAGGAATAATTATAATCCAAGATAATAAGATACAACTTTAGTGTAAATGGATACAATGTAAGAAATATAAATATTATTTTTAAGTAGAAACTAAATACCAAAATCTAAAATTTATGTTTCATAATATATATATATATATATATATATATATATATATATACACACATATATATATATTTGCATTTAATATTGTCCTAATTAACAAAAATACAATTAACACCGTTTCTAAACAAAACTTTACTGCATTTTAATATTATAAAGATGTTTGATAATTACATACATTGATAAATTGAATATCGGTTGAACAGAATAATATGTCAAATCAGAAACGGCATAAAAGTGGTATGAATGAAAACAAATGAATTTATTCTTACAAAATTACAAAGCTACCCAACGCATAGCAGCTCTCAACCTATTGTAATCAACTAATTGTTCTACTGGACCAACAGCGGCAACAGCTGGACATCTATCAAACAGGTATTTCATAGAGATATCATGAATGTTCTTAGCACTGACATCCTAAAAAATAAACAAGTGTTTGAGTAATTTTTTGAACGGTAATTTGTGTAAAATAATATATTTACATTGATACGAGCTTCCAACTCATGAGGAGGTATACGTCTGTTATAACATAACAATTGACGACCAATATCTTCGCATACTTGGGTAGATGTGTCCAATTGCAATAACATGTTAGTTTTCAAAACATTCTTTGCACGTTCTACCTCGGCTTCAGTCACTGAAGCACACAATCTCATCCATTCTTCTTGCAAATGGAATGTGAATTCCTAATAAAACAAATACATCAAAAGTATATCTCTTACATTGATTGACCAATAATTAAACAAACTCAATTTGTACATTTTTTTTTTTTATTATGATGTTAATAAATTATATTAACTTACCATAATCTTCATTTTATCACAAACAAAGTATGCTCCCCACAAACCAGTATCTTTGTAACAAGTGTTGAATGACTGGAAAGAGTGACATAGGTCTAATGAATCAGCAAAGCGGGCCAAACGATTGGCATTGTTGTTACCGCCTCCTTGAGAACGATCCCAAGATCCAATTATTGTATTGGCTACCATTAGAGGTATGTTATCAGCATCAGCCCAGCCACAGCTTTCAACAGCAATTGCAACATGTGCTAAAGGTAGGGAATCATCTCGGGCTTTGATTTCAGAGCCTGGATTCAAAATTAACCATATAAATATATATATATAAATTTAAAATAACTAAAATTAAGGATAGTTGTACTAGCCAGTAAATCTGCATTTGGAGTAATGAGGAACTTCAGCTTCCATATTCAAATTTTTTGGGTTTTTAAATAAGGATTTGGCAAGATCTACTAATTCTTGGTGGTCTACTCCGCCGGCACCAGCCAATACAAGACGACATGGTCTATAGAACAAGTCTACATATTCTTTAAGTTCTTTACGTTTAAGGGAACTGAAAATAACAAATAAAAAATTATTGTAAATTATTTATAACTGTAGAGATTTTTATTTTACTTTATGTTTTCGGTTGGTCCTAGAATGGTTTGACCTAAAGGTGTTCCTTGATAAGCAGTGGCATGCAAGTAATCAAATACAACTTCTTGTAAATTAGTTTCAACTTCTTGCATTTCCCTAAGAATGACACCACGTTCTCTATCAATCTCATTTTCTCCTGTTATTTACAAAATTAAACACATAAAAAAAAAAAAAAATCAGTTTATAAAAAGTACATTGTTTGATACATATCAAAGAATATTAATAGGTACCTACATGTATATTATACATATTGTTTCTCTGTTCAAATAATTGTTTTTTTATATAAAATTATTTTTAGTATAAATTCATTATTTAAACAATATTATCAATATGTTATTATTTCAGTCGAAATTTGAAAGAAATATGCCATATTTAGCTTATGAAAAAAAAAATATATTTTTTGTTATTATTCATAAATAAAAAATAACTAAACAAAATAATAACAGTCAATAAAAAAAAAAGCAAATATTAAATTATGTGTTAGGTATTTACTTATGAATTATACTGATGTACTAGAGAAATGTAATTCATGACAATTTTATTCAATAATATTATAGTGACTTTATTATGAAAGCATACAATATATATATATATATATATATATATACACATTATATAGCTAGTGTATAAATCTATTTTAACTTACCAAAATTTGAGTTTTGAAGAATGTCAGCTAAAATTTCAACAGCTTTAGGTACATCGCTTTTTAAAGATTTAGCATAAAATACAGTTTGTTCCCGAGAAGTGTATGCGTTCAAATGAGCGCCAATGTTTTCAATTTCCAATTCAAGGGCGGTCTGTGATCTTGTTGGTGTACCCTATAGAAGTCATTCTACAAGTTAGGTACAGCAATAGATTGATTTATATGACTTATTCAAATGATGGTACTTGCCTTAAATAGCATATGTTCAACAAAATGGGCAACACCATTGTTACTTGCGGTTTCCCATCGTGAGCCAGCATCGATCCACAAACCGACGGTTGCTGTTTGCGATCCATTGTCTTCTGTGGCAACTCGCATACCATTTTCAAGCGTGGTGACCTTTGTCTCGGGGACATTCACGTGGGGAGAAGTACACGATGCCGCAGTAGACCGCCAGCAAATAGGTACCTGTGTAAAACAATATGAGTAATCAGACAAGCATTTTTACATATATATGTACCGTGTTTAGCACTTACCTGAGTGACTCCATATTTTGATGTGAGGGCCTTCAAAGGCGTTTGGATGGTTAATAAACGAGATGCCATTTTGGAAAATCCCTACAACCTTTACGTACTTGATGTAATATGTAGAGTGCACGCTCCAAGGACTGAAAGTACAGAGAAAAATTGGGAAAATCGTTATCAACGCCTAAAACATATGATTATCAATTCAACGCCGTTGACAGTGTGTCCTTGTATGTGATCAATATTCGTATTAACGTACTGGTGCTTTTATTTTATTTAGACCCTCAGCTACACTGTAGGTGTAGCAACGATTACGAATTCAGCATTGCGTTTTTTTTAAAATATATATCTTAGTCCGTGGTTTTTATTAATAAACAAAAAGTAGCAATCATTGATAGGTAATAGGTATCTGAGTATCTCAATTCTCAATATCTGAGAGTCCACTTTCGAATCACTGCTACTGCTATTTCATGGCTTCATGTAATCAAAAATTTTTGAATTTAGCATTAGCATTTAGAAAATAGAATACGGATAATGCTTTAACTTTACCACCAGTATACAGGGTGTCCCACTGAGATCTGACAAATGAAATAACTTTTGTTCTAATTAATATTTTTAAAAATTTTTTTTTTAAATATAATTCATAGACATTTGAGCTACATTGTTAGTATACATTTTTTATTTTTTAATACTGAAGAAATTTTTTAAAAATATTAATTAGAACACAAGTTATTTCATTTGTCAGATCTCAGTGGGACACCCTGTATATACCAATATAGTTTATACTTGTCTATGGTAATGCTAATACACTACTGCTGTAGCTGGTTGTCGTAAAATTGAAAAATCCCACCCTGATGGCTTTAATATATAATAGATAGGTATTTACTCAATAAAAAGTCCCATATATTATATTAATGATTATCTAGATGGCTTATTCCATTCAAAATTCAAGTATTTAGTATTCATAAAAACATTATAAAAATCATTATTGAGACGTCGTGTGGGATTGGACATTCAAATTTTACCATAAGATAAATTTTGTTTTTTGAAATATTTAGATGTGAGAAAACTAATCTATTTATAAAACCCTACATTTTAATTCTTAACAACATTGAATGCCATCTTTCTTCTTTTGTAAATGAGCCACGTTTTTTAAATTATAAAGTAATGATTTTATCATGAATTATAATTGTTGTGATAATACATTCCAGAGACATATGAATAAAATGTATAATTTAAATCTACTTTGCTATGTACAATATGTACGAATAAATAATTTTTATTAAACATATTATTTTCTACAACAATAGTCATAGTTTTAGATTTCTAGTTATCAATATAACATTTTACAATCATATTATATTCAATTAAAATTGGTAATCACATATATATATAAACATAAAACAATCCTTATCATGACTGTGCAGTAGCCATAATGTGTTTAAGTAACGCTGCTCTTCTATCAGTATTTTGAAATAGAGCTTTCAGCAAGCATTTTATTTGATCAACCTTTAATTCATTAGCCAATGGACCTTTTCCATCAGCCCAACGGTTTTCAATATCTTTCATACTGGAACTCAATATGTATACTAATTCATTTAACTGCCACCATTTAGGAACATATCTATGAACTTCTTTGGGTTCCTAAAATCAATCACAAAAAATGTATATTAATAAAGTATTTCATACTTGCAAACTATTTAAAATACCGGAAATAAGGTTGGAATATCTTTGATGATTTTGTTGAAAATAGACGAGTACTGTTCTGCTGAAGTAGCTGATATATCTTCTAATGTGAATAGCTTATTAACAAGACACTCAAATAAACCGTTACACGAATAACCTAAAATTATTTATTTATTTTATACCAGTTAAATATAATAATTATGTATATTTACCAATAAATTTACAGTACACAGTTGATGGCAAAATATCTTTCCACAAACCACTCAAGATTGATAAAAGTTCATAACATTGTGACATACTTTTTTCAACAGAATAGCCTAAATTTGAGTTTACAGCCATCAAAATAATATCTAAAGAAAAAAAAATAAATGTTATATTAATTGAACACACATATATTTTTTAAACTTTAATAAATTACAAAAATAAATTTAAAAATGTGATTATGGATCATTGATAAATTCGTAGCTACCCAAAATTATATGATACAATGATTTTTAATGATAAATCTTACCAGATTGATTGACAATTTTTTCAATTTGTGTAATTTGCTGTTTGCATTGAGAATGAAGTATTTCACTAGCTAAATTTTTTAGTTTTTCAAGTAAATGGACGATGAGTAAGTTCTTATAGGTTGGACTTAATTCAGCCAATTTCCGAGTAAAATACATAATATTATTGTAAAGAACAGCTGTAAGTAAATATTTATATATATGAAAAAAAAAATTAAATAATATGTTGAATTGTATAATAATTAATAAAAGACAGGTATACCAGATTGCTGAGGATGAAATTCTAGCACTTTACAATGCTGAAGCGGTATTACATCACAATACATAATTGTTATATTATTTAATATATCATGATATCTCCAAGTACTATTTTCTGGTATGCTAGACATTTCTGAGGCTACTGTATCAATAAGATCTAGAAATTCTAATAATGATTTACTGAAAAAATAATTATTTATATGATAAAATTAAATTCATAATAATAGATTATACAACAAATCAAGTGTTAAATTGAACTTTAAAAAATATTTTAGTAGCTATATAACAAAAGTAAACAAAAAGCAATTACAAATAATTGAAACTCAACAAAAATATAATAGCAACATAACAATTTTTAATAGGATATGAGTTCAACAAGGTGGTATTTGGTTATTCAATCTATTCTGTGATATTAGATACTAAATAGCAGGTAATATTATATAAAATAAGTAGTTAGTACCAAATAATTCAAATAATTTACCTCACTTTACTTTGTGGATAAGCAAAAATTTTTTGGCAAAATCCGTTATCATCTATAACGTCTTCATCAGGAGTCCATCTGTTTTCCTACAAGAAAAAAATGTTCCATTTATAATAATTAATAAAACTTAATATGCTACATAGGTTTATCAAAATAAAATAAAAAAAATCTTACATTATTCACTTCAACTAAATCGTGAAGATCTTTCTTTATAATAGTTCTTGCTCTATCGTAGTATAATTGACTAATTTTTGTGAAAAATAAATTATCAATATTTTCAATATATTTTATCAATTCATCATTTGATTCTTCAAAAAATCCTAAATAATCAACATTATGCAAGGGTATATTTTATGATAATATAAAATAAAATATATTATAATATTACCTAGTTCACTTAAATATTTGTTGAATTCAAGAACTTCATTCAGATCTTCTCGAAAATTATCAAGATTGTGATATTTCACTGGTACGGCATTAAATATAACTATGTCTTTAAAATGTTTACAAAATTGCTGACTTGCATAGGATCCTAAATAAGACATAATTTGGATTTCATTAATGTCAGCAGGAAGAGTGGAACTTAGAAATTCAAATACATTCTTGAGTTTTTTGATTATTGCTGACAGAAATTCATCTTCATTATTAGAAACTTTAAGAGTCATTGTTGAGATATTCACAAATTTAACCACATCAACTTGTAAGTTTTGAATAATAATTGGTTTTACAATTAAATTTATTAGTTTATCTGCAAATTGTTTTACTTCAATATTGAGACTGTCAAAATGTTGCAATGCAAATACAGTATCACAAATATCCTCTTGACTGCCAGATATTTTTAAAATCACTCTCCACGAGTCTTGGCTATCCTTATCATTCTCTGACCATTCTATTTTCTTTCTCCAAGCTGATATACAGTTTGAATGCAAGACATCTGTTAGTCTTTGATGTTCTCTCATTAAAGGTTTGTACACATCCAATTTTGTTAAATGTTCATTGTTTAATAAAATGTCTTGAGCAGTTTGCAAATTTTTTATCCTATCAGCTAATGATAGTTTAGTTTGACTGTCACTTGTTAAATTCATACTTGCTTCAAGGACTTGTTCTATAACAATCAAGCCGTTTTTATTTTCTTCCAAAGTAGATTTGAACATTTTCAGATCAGACATTGCGTCTAAAACTTCTCTTTTAGTCTAAAAAAATTTTAAAAAATGATTTACTATAATTTAAACATTGGATAAAAAAAAATTACTTAACATAAAAATTGATAGAAATAGAGAGAACTCATTGCAAGTACCAAAGTGATTAATCCTGATATATACCTAAAGCCCATGGCCAAAACTAGACAAAGTAGAGTAGATATAGTAAGCAAAATAATATGTATTTTTCTAGTAGACCTGATTGTCAATTCGAGATATAAGGTTGTTAATTTGATTTGAATATGACTGGGCCGTATCTAACAACGATGCAGCATCCCTAGACACCACTGCAAACTTCATATAACGTTGTTCCATTGCTTCCTTGATGTCGTACTCGAGGTTTGTGATTTTGTGTTTAAGTTCGGATACATTTTTGTCCAAGTCCGTCATTTCTACCTCACCTTTAACATTCAGCAGCAACAACAACAAACACAACGATGGCAATGATTATTAAAATAAAAAACAAATCAAATTCTTAAAACAATTTTTTGTCTGCAAAAATACGAGACCTAAAAATAAACCTTGCACGACATACCTGCGGAGGCCAACACGGCAGCCAGAAAGCTCATAATTAGGATTTTCCCCGCTAATGTTTATAAAAATACGAAAAAGTCAATTTATATAGTCAATTGAATCTTGAGTCGAACACTGAAACACACATACTGTAATTATACACTAACACATATGCGCGTCATGATAACGTCAACGTTTTTCGCGGCGTTTTAAAAATACAATAACATTGTCTGAACAGTTCTAGATAACTGTTATCAGTCACGATTTCATCCCACTGAACCCATAGACCACAGTCTTATATAAGCACAGATATATAAAATATATATTTTATATATTTTTTATTTATTTATTTATTTTATTTTATTTTATTTTTTATTTATTTAATAATATATATTTTATATATCTGTGTATATAAGTATTTAAAGTTTAGATGCACGGAGTGGAGTGGTACGGGATTACCCCGCAAAATGTTTATCTACTACTCCGCTTGTCTAAACTTTAAATAAGTATAAATCATAAACTACTGGCCCTAAATTCGAATTTTATGTATCAAAATACTCAGAAAATTATTCTGCTTTGGAATATGAAATTAAAACTATATGGTGTCATTCAAAAAAGTAAAAAACTTAAAAAAATATAAGGGTAAAAAATATTTAAAAATATAATTTTTTAGTAAAAATGTTGTTTTTTTAACAACTTGAAACTATGTAAAAAAACTATTTTAAAAAACATGAATACTTTCAGAAATAATGAGTGTTCTTCGATAAAAAAAATCACCTTGTATAGTATTTTATTGTTTTCACTAAAGTTTATTTTTAAAAATAATTGAACTTAGTTCGTGTATAGTTGTTTGTACTTATTGCACATATAACTAAAAAAACTTTTAGGAAAAGGGCTTATAGTAAATAAAAAAAATCTATTTATTTTTTTTATTGTTATAATAAACTTATAAATTAATAATTATATAAACTTATTCGTACCATCTGCTCTGGTTTTACATTAATTTATATCTACCTATCTAATAGTAATAATACTATCAGTTGATATTTAATAATATATTATAGTTGGGTGGGCCACTATATAGGTAGAGTGGGTGTATCGTATTTGCGCTGTGACTTTGTATATTTAAAAACAACGTAAATCATTATACTTTTTATAGATTATAAAATAAAGATAAATCATCACATTTTAAAAATAATTTTAAGCAAAGCTCATATTAATATACTTTTAGTTGAGGAAATATCTTTGTCCATTTATACAATTACAAAAATTCGTTGGTAATTTATGAAGATATTAGATTAATATTTAATAACATTAATTTTAATTTTATAACACGACATTCGTATATTTAATTATTTATATCAGATACATATGGACTGCAATTTGTGCAATTTTGAATACGGGTCGCCTACAATTTTAATAACAATTTACTTGCGTGTCATTATATATTATAATATTATTAGTATATATTCAATCAGTAAATTATAACTTATAAATATTAAATATTTTTACTCGTAAATTATTTTTATGAGCACTTAAATTTTTTAAGCGTTCTACAAACACCTGCATACTAAATCGGGCTCTGCTCAGAATCGTTTTCCGAATGCCGTGATTTATCACATTGCTTTAAAATGTTTAATAATAAAATATTGACTTCGGTCGAGGTGAGTGAAGCGAGACGAGTGTCCAACATCCCAGTATCTATTATATAAATATATAATGTACAATAATATAAAGTATATCCTATCCATATACCTACACTTTTAAATTACATCATACTGCTATAATACTACAGTATAATAATACCTATGTATTAGTATTAAGCGTATATATATATATATATAATATCATAATAATATACTGATCATGAAATTCTCCCAGCAAGGTCATATCTAACATTCATCACACATAATACTTAATTTTGTACATATATACCTACTGTATGATACAGGGTGATTCCTATTTTTAAGTTATAAATATTAGCTTTCTAGAAAAAATTTTTCTAATTTTTTTTTTATTATTATTGTTGTTTAAAGTTTTAGTGCTTTTACTTTGTTAAACGACAGGATACATTTTTAATTTCATATTACAAGGCAGAATATTTTTCTGGGAATTTCAAAACCGGTATGATAATTAAAATTTAAACGAATAATTATCCAATTATAACCTTTAAGTATATTTAAAGTTTACTTAAGCGAAATAGTAATAACACACTAACATTTACTGGGCATTTGAACTCTTATTCCGTTCGCCCACGTCACTCGTACAAACTATAAAATATATAAATAACTCATCATAAAAAATATTCAAAAATGATTTATATGTATGGAAATTCTCTGAAAAATATTCTGCTTCAGCATTTGAGATTAAAAATGTACCTAATTATTTAAAAAGAGCAAAAATTTAGGTAAATGATAATCATAAAAATAGTAAAAAAAATGTATTGCTATGGCTTTAAATTATCTAAGGAAAATATATTTTAAAAACGGTAAAATAAATTTATTCGATAAAATAAGTGTTTTTATCTTTAAAAGGCTCACAGTGTACATATATATTATATATATATATACACATGGTGAGGATGTATATTATATAATATGTATATTTTATTTTATTTTTATTTAATGTTCAAAAAGATGATGGGCCCCGCTGAACAAATTCGTGTGGGGCCCATGAGTACACGTTTTAAACTATAAATTTAATATATAGTACAAATAATAAAGTGACAATTATTACAATACTTACATTTTAGATATTTCTACATCAGTTGACACAATATTATGTATAATTAAAATTGTATTAACCATTATAATACTAAAAATAGTTTTAAATAATTAAGTGTTTATCATTTCACGAATATTCATCTTGTTTTTCTATATTAAATTTAATACAATTATATTTTTAAGTTAATATTTTATTACGTTAAATTTAATTTATGAATTTATGATTTCAGTATTTAAATAATACAAAAAATTGAAATTGTTATCACGTTAATAGGATTATTATGATATATTTATCTTTATTTTATAAAACGATGTATAATTCTATATAATATGTTAAATTATAAAATATATTGTTACCCTAACCCTTGGATTATTTTTTTATTAGTGTATAAAAGACATTTGATTATAATTAAATTAAAACACTTAATGCAAAACAAAAATTCACAGTTATGGTAATTGGTAGTATAATATTGCAAATCTAATGTGACGAATTGCAGTGACGATGATGTACGTGGCGAATAATCGTGACACGTCTACGATCGTTAATTTAAATGTATTATTTATTATTATTTAAAAAAATCTTTTGCGATACATAATTATGTATATGTACCACGTACATATATTTGTTTTATTTTTACACGTCTTCGTTAATAGTTTTATGGTTTAATAATTAGTTGGAATATGTTCTGTGTGTTTGTCATGAGGCAGTGAATACCAACATAGTGATTCTCAAACATTTCTAGCTATATAGTCTTTTAAATCTTAGTTATATTATACTAAATCTGGGATACTCTACAGCTAAGGCTACTTGAATACAATTTATTTTAATAAACATGTATTATATTATATTCTCGTATAATTAATATTAACCAATAATAATTAGTTTTACTTTAAAGTAATAAAATAAAATAATCATACAACAGTGCAAGTTTGATTTTAAATAATATGTACCTACATAATTTAATATTTTTTTTCATTTTTAGTGGTATATTAATTAAAAGTAACGATAATAGTATAAATTTAAAAAAGGAAAAAAAGAAAGTAACCACTTAACTGTGTATTAAAGTTTAGTGGCTATTCAAAGTACCTCGTCATTGAGAGTAACACTAACGCTTTTAGGCCAAAATAACATTGACCCTTTTCTCTACAGCTTTTTTCCGCTAAAAATTAAAAATAATTATTAATATAAATAATAATTTTAATTTTTTAGATATCTTATTTGTATATTATAATGCAACATAATATGGAATAGAGCTTTACAATTTGTAAATAACCATTACCATAGCCCGTAATATGCTAATAAGTAGTAGGTTCTCCGCCGACGTCGGTACAACTACCAGAAACACTGGCTGACCTTTGCTCACAATTCATTCGATTCCTGTAGTATGTCAGTACTCAGTACTGAGTCAATACTGGCTGCTGGTGCAATTTTTCCAGTACTTATGTAATACTGGGCACTGGCTAACATTTCGGCCAGTATTGTACCAATAAGGGCCAGACAACTGTTGGGTAGCCAGTACAGGCGCAGCACTACGACCTTTGTGAGTGACAGCGTAAGTCATAAATTTCCGATTGGGAAAGACTATAATAATATTATAATAGTATATACAGCATTAATCTTTGATAATACATGATTTTTTTTAACTATTATTTAATAATTGTATTGTATTGTATTTTTTTTTTTACTCATATACTCGTAATTGTTTATTTGTATATTATTATGATTTTCAAATATGTAATATTTGGCTAAAACGTCTTTTTATTAAAATACATTTTGGCAGAAACAGGAATCGTATTTAGGTTTTTGCCGGAAAAAGAAATCATAATTATTTTTTTATTATTACAGAAAAGGACCATACCTGTTATCAAGTAAATCATTATCAGTTATTAAGTAAAATCATTGCATATGAAAAAAAAAATTCTGAGGGAAGATGGTCTGTCAGTCTACATTATAGTAATTTATTTAACTATTAGTAAAATGGTAAATTGAATTTTTTTTCTGAAAGCATTGTATTCATTAAGTCATTAATGCATAATTATTATAATAGACAATAGTATATATTTATGATAACAACTTTTGAGTCAATACCGACTTTTACTATAGAACAGCATGTGTGACAATTTGATTTAACAAATAAGAACAGAAAGCTTGATTTCATTTTATAATTTGACTATATTTATACATATAAATAGGTTTACAATATAATACAATTTTGCCTTCTCTCCCCTTCCCCTTCAAAAAAAAGTTGTAATACGCCACTGCCTTACGCAATGATATTTTCAAAATATGTAAATTAATTTTATGCTTTAAGGAATTGCCCATTTATATTTTATACTATAGATTTCTTCATAATGCTTAATGGTAATCTTGTATGGACTCAAAAGATAATAATTTAATGTGGTATACATATATACGTATTAAATGCAATGCTTTTTCTTTGAAAATTAAATCAACCTATACTGTGATACTATTATAGTAAATACTTAAATAGCAATAATATAAAAAAATATATCCCGTTCAGAAACCGTTTCCGCTCAAAATCGTTTTTTGTATACAATGATATATCATTGAGTTCAAATTTAACACTATCATCATTGTGACCCATTCGACACCCACTTTATATCAGAACGGTATCTATTTACCCTTTTTTTAATTCAATACATTTTTAATTATTTTAATTTTTTTAATTTTTTATTAAGATTTATCTTTTAGTTTAATTTTTTTTTAATATTTATCTTTTAGTTTAATTTTTGTTTATATTATTTGACTTATTAGTTATTAATTTATTATATTGTGATATAAAAATATATATATACAGATATTATAAGTAAGTACAATCTTAAGTTATCTTGACTTGTAAAATGAAATTTTCATCAATATACTTTTTGCAAAATTTAATTTTTAACTATTCTGCCGCTAATAAAATAAAAGGGTAACTACCCATCAATATCCCCTCTCGACTCTCTCTCTTTTCACCAACGTATTACATCCTGAAAACTATATAAAGTATTAAGTTAACCTTGATCTGGGCTTTATCGTATGGTATAGATTAATCAAAAAATAGACATTAGTACCTATATTTAATATTAATGTTTAATTATTCACTAAGATAATAAGCAATAATTAAACTTTCAAATCACAATCTAAAAATAAAAACTGGTTTAGATGCTTAGGAATTGTATTCAAAAATCTTAAATGTAAACTAAATTTTATAGGTACACCAATGTAATTACGTTTTCATATTTACGAATACATATAGCTATACTACGGTAAGGTCCTATACCTTAGTTACAACTGCTATGATTACAAGTATACAATACACATAGTACATATCATTAAAAGTTTTTTTCTAATTGTGGGAATCTTAATATATTATAATATTATCCTCCAGACTATATCTACAATTTATTTAATAATTATCTATGTCGAACACGGTCGATCTATATCCTACTTCTACATAGAAACCAACTGGAGGTATTTTTATTATTTTATCACGATGAATTAACCTTTCTTCCCCTTTCTCTTTCCCCCGGCACTGTTTTCTATGTTTGCGTGGCGTTTGTGTATAAGAAATTAAGAAACTTGTATAATTATAAACGTTTGTATTATTTTTAATCAACAACGGCAGTATAAGTAGGTATACTTACATCCTTATTCCTTATAATATGTATAGTATACAATATGCAAACATTAAATAACATACGTATTTTTGTGCGTTTAAATTTGACAACGAAACTATAATATTATTACATTTATTACCTATACATTACATTGCACATTTTTTAGAATTGTTTTTTGTCAATTTGTTCTTAATATTGTTGTATTGCTGCGGGGATGAGATGCGTTTATACGAAAAACACATATTGAGAACATACCTAACTAATCTGACAAATTACATAAAATAAAACAAAATTATTCTTCATTTCTTGACGAAAACAAATTAATATAATATGACGTGTTGCATGTTATCATGATATTGTTCTACCATCATCAGCTGATATAATCATGAATAGCATGATACAGAGTTATCGAAAATTATCTAATTTATTATTGATTCAAATAAAAAAATTAAGGATATATATATATATATATATATACAGAGTGATTCTTTTAAGTGGGTACACTAATTATCTCGAAAAGTATTCATGTTTTTGAATATATTTTTTTACATAGTTCAAAATTATTAAAAAAGCAACGTTTTTATTAAAAAATTATATTTTTAAATATTTTTTATCATTATATTTTTTTAAGTTTTTTACTTTTTTGAATGACAACATAGAATTTTAATTTCATATTCCAAAGCAAAATAATTTTTTGAGTATTTTGATACATAAAAATTGAATTTACGGCTAGTAGTTTATGAGTTATACGTATTTAAAGTTTAGACAAGCAGAGTGGAGTGGTACGGGGTTACCCCGCAAAATATTTGTCCACTACTCCGCTTGTCTAAACTTTAAATAAGTATAACTCATAAACTACTCACCCTAAATTCGAATTTTTTGTTTCAAAATACTCAGAAAATTATTCTGGTTTGGAATATAAAATTAAAAATCTATGTTGTCATTCAAAAAAGTAAAAAACTTAAAAAATTATAATGATTAAAAATATTTAAAAATATAATTTTTCAATAAAAACGTTGCTTTTTTAACAATTTTGAACTATGTAAAAAAATATTTTCAAAAACATGAATACTTTTCGAGATAATTAGTGTTCCCATTTAAAAGAATCACCTTGTATATATATATATATATATAATATATAATAATAATATTATATTATATGAACGACCACGATACATCGGTATAAAATTTTTGTAATAAACATAATCATAAGTAATATATTTTTTCCTTCGATTGGGATAAATAATATCTATATTATTATACTATTATTTATACTATGATGTAAAGGTTACAAACTTCAATGTTACAATAATATTATGTCTATTTAAGTTAGCTATATAGAAGATCTGCAGAGTAAAATAGGAAATTTATTATATATATATATATTATCCAATATATAGACAATATTCCGTAATATGTATAATAATATTTTAATTTAATTATTATATTTTATTCTGTGCAGTTTACGTAAATTATAAACAGATTAAATAACAATTAATTGTAAAATATAATATTTCAGTACTTGGCTACATATTATAGTGTTTACTAACCAAAATTATATCACATAGCACTATAGTATATATTGATAACCAAAACAATGAAAATATGGGAAACTACCAATATTAAATTAATATGTATATAAATGGCTATATACCTACACTATACTTACTTCTATTGATAAATTTGCAGTCCCATTGCAAATTATTAAACTTAATTATAAGAACACTACGTCTTAGACTTAATCGTTTCGATTATAACAGACTAAAAAACCATTTTTTTCTTATTATTTGTTTTTGTTGGATATGCCAAAGATTTAACAAGGCGTTCGCGAAACGCAACACAATGATCACCTGCGAATGTATTGATATTATATTGACTAAGGTATACGACAAGTCCTACTATGATGAATAATAGTTATACGCAACATACAAAATAATCTTTAAAACACTTTTATTTCATGTTTTTATGTACAAAAATAAATAAATACGGAGAAGATTAATATTATAAAAATAGAAAAAACATAGTTCCTGAGACTATACATTATTAGAATTGGAAAACAAACACTTTATTTTATAGAAGTCCAGAGTTAAGTCAGTCTTTTAAGCCTACGTATTAATACACGTGATTTTTTTTTTTCATAGTGTTCTAATGTTTGTTGTTAATCATTTTGATGAATACAATAAAAGTTCAATTCCATTAAATAAAAAAAAAATAATAATGATAGTATAATAATAAAAATAATAATAATTATCGTTCAAAAATAACATGTGACTGAAATTAATATATTGTTAATGTTTGAATAATTAACAAAAAGCAACATTATTTTAATTAAAATCCAATGTGATTTAAGAAAGATTTGAAAAATATTTTTCAAGCTTGGAACGTATTCGTAATAATAATAAAAATAAATAAATAAATACACAAACCCTATTCCACGGGGACTATGATCAGCTAACTAATACAGATGTCCATATTCCCAATGAAACTAATGTGAACCCAGATGATAATAATAATAAAAAAAAAGCGAGGAGGAAACGAAAATCTTAAAAACAGACAAATTTAACAATAAAACTATTTTGAGATTTTAAATAGTCAAAAAATAATAATGATTATAATAATAATATTCTGTGGTGAATATCATCATTCATCGTCCTCCTCGAGTCTTATATGAGGAAATTGAACAGAATTTATTGTCTTCATACAAAATCTTGATTCCAGCGAACTGTTGTTTGAGGCCAGTACAGATGCCTAATTGTGCCGTGGTAGAAGGTGCTGACTTTAAGGGCCATGATCTTGGAATTCGTGTTTTTTTGTAAACCTAAAACCATAAATGAAAAGATATTCATTAGTTATTTTATACCAAAAAAACATATACATAAGTAACCACTTAATTTGTTCCGAGTACACAACTATTTTAATACAATAATCAATTATTATCATACTACTCGTTATTAATTTTTTGTTTTGGTAGTTCAAATTTTATATCAAAATTATTAATAATAAATAAATTATAAACTATTCCGTAATTTAAATATTATTACGATTAAACGCAGTAACACAGATTTGTTTTTTTTTTTATAATGATCATCAGTTATTCAAATTTCTAATGTATATTATACTTATTCATTTTCCATTCATTTTGCAATTCATCTCGAAAGGATAAACATATTTTTATTATGGAAGATTTTTTTTTTCGGTGGACTCGCCTACGTCGGCCGATTATTTGTCGGCCCACAGACTTCCTGCGAATACATCTAAAACACACCTTTCAGGTCCCCACGGTTCATAGTAAATTACGGAACGTGAGATTTTATTTTTTTATCATTCAATTGCGATTTTCCAGGTTAAAGAACCCTACGATTGCTGCTTTCCGGTGCGAGAATATTAACCTACTCCAGGAACCTGTGGTTAGGCCCACGACCTTCGGGATATCCTCGACGTGAAACGTGTTTCTGATGATAAACTATTGCTTACTATTTAAGTACATTATTTATTTATTTAAATTTAAAAATGTTGAATAAACTCAAAATTTTAAAAATATGTCAAATAATAAAATAATAATTTTACGTTTAAATGCTCGTGTTGTATACTGTGTAGTAAATAATTCGGTTTAAAAATACTTTAAATCGGTTAGGAAAAAAAATTATGAAAAACGCGTTTACGATCAACGAGATCGTTCTTTGTGTAATAACAATAATTAAAAATAATTGTGTATACCGTCGGAGGTATAATATTAACGATAAACAACGCTTACCTGATTTAAACATAATGTTGAATTGTGTTGGTCTGTTGATTGTGAAGTGCATCTACACTGGTTAGTAGAGGCCAGTTGGGTCGAGTTTTGGTCCTCCTCCGCACATAATGTTTATTTTTGCCGTAGATTTGTTTCGAAATACGAAAGTTGAGATTGAATTTTGAGAAAAATTCTCGGTTCCTTTTTGAAAGATGTGCCCAAAACCGTTGGGTGCGATCGTGACGGATAGATTGTCGTGTAGAACGTTAAGTGTACTCAGTACAGTCCAGTCGGATCCAAACCCATCGTTGCTGCGGCGGCGAAGAAAATTTTCAAAAAAATTTCCAAAAAAAAAAAAAAAATTTAAAAAAACTTTAAACACTTCGACGGCGACGATATCTTTCGTTAATATCGGAGTATACACGAGCTGCTACAGAACACGGTCGGTATAAATTGATAATAGAAAAAAGCAAAGAGCCGCTGAAGTGTCGTCGGATGAAAAGCCGGTCGGATACTGAATGCTGTTGAGCGCGTGCACCCCGTATTTATAATGGCCCGGTTTAAAAGCCCGGGAAAAAATACACACACACACACACGAGAGCGCGGACTGCACAGTGCACCGACGACGACGGAAGATGATAATATAATAATGATAATGTTGAAGTGGTGTATATATATATATATGTGTGTCGATATTTATAATAATATTTGCTGCAGGGACGACACTAATCGCGGCCGGTCAAGGAACTAAAAAAGGAGAAGATATGAGAGAGAGATGAAAAACCGAACACGACCGATGACTCGAGCCGCCGCCGTGTGTGTGCTTTTCGTCGGTGCGTCTGCCGCGATTTTAAAAGAAGGTGTATCTGTCGACTGATACACACACACACACGCACGCACAAACACACACACAAACACACATATACACATATACACTCGTGCGCGCGCGCGCGGCGGCGGCGCTCCCACAGGGCTTTTTACCGGCACGCATGCGCAATGACCAGATTTCCCTCCCCCCAACCGTCAGACCTATCGACGGACCGCCCGACCGAACGACCGCCCGCCCGCCAGCGTATACAGGGTGTTTCACGTGTAAATATGGCCATAACGCAGCTTGTACTATAATATTAAAAATTAATATTATATAATCGTATGACAAAAATAGACATTATTTGATGTTTCCAAAACGAATTCAATGTTATATATTTGTTATACTGTTTGAAATTGGTTTTTGTTCGTCCCCCGAATTGAATTTTGTGCATTTTTTATCTACGAATTACAATACACTACTATATTATACTGAATTCGTGTTCATATTTCATTGTATGCAAATTTCGAAATCCGATGTTTGTAGTTTGGAAAAAAAAATGGTTTAGGTATCACATATCGTTGGCTTTTTACGACGGAGTTCCTGTACCTGTTACGACTCATTGAATGTTATTAATTTATTATTATAACACGAGCGAATACAACACATGTTATCTATAATATTATAATATTAATAATTGTAAAACCCATATTTTCAGTGCGATTGTTTTCGCGATATACCGTGGTTCGGATTTCGGTATAATATGGTATAAAACAAATGTTTTAATAAATTATAATTGCAGTGATTTCAAAAGGATAACACTTCGTGATAACTTTTTACAGGGCATATTATAATACGATGATAATGGTGATGTTTATTATTAAAGTATTTTTTTTTTTTAATTGTATATTCGACTTCACAACTTGCAGACGAGGTGTGGTGGCATTGTCGGCGTCAACTTATATCGATGTATCGTCGTCGTTTTATAGTATATTGGCAATTATTTTTTGTAGTCATTTCGATTCGCGTATATACATAATACGAGTATATAATGATAAATACGTGCGCTCATTTACAAATTTAACATAATCCCGATCGGCGATCGTATGTTTCTCGACGATAAACAATATTTCCATCGATTGCTCACACATTACTTATAAGTTATATAATACAATAATAAAGAAACAAATTTTTCGGCATCGACCGAAGACTAATCATTGTAATATGTCATATGAACGGCTGTTAGTATGCATATAATATTATTTTAACGCCCTTTATGGCCTGTAAGTATACTCGTACAGTCGACGACTTTACCATGGTACGACGATCAGTATACATAATTATTATTGTACGGCGTACGACACACCCTGTATATACTGTAATGTATACCTGTATACTATTAGTTATTACTATATAATACACTACTACTACTACTACTACTACTATTATTATTATTATTATTATTATTATTATTATTATATAGGTACCACGGGAACACACACGCACTGTACGCCGGCTGTGCGGCTTAGCAATGGACTCTCTGGTCGGGTCTAGGACGGCGGGCGGCTGTCGGGGGGTAGCATAATCGAGTCAGCTGTTCGTCAGCAAAGTCGTTAACCTACGTCAACGCGGAACACTGCAACTGACCCCTTCCGTCGTCATCGTCGTCGTCGGCGGCTCTATTCTCGCGGCGCGGGATTTGCGTCGCCGCCTCCGATTCACGCTCCCCGAACGACGTATATACTACCTGTTAAAATGTGTAATATTATAATATTATTTATAAATAATATTATATACTCACGAGTACTACCGTACATGTTCTTTTTTTGTCTTGTACACATTTTCGTACATAAGCACTGCAACCAGTTACCGGGTATCGGTATAGTCTTGCGCATCACCGCCATTTAGGTACAATCTCGAGTGCGGATAATTTATTAAATTACTATAAGCTTTTCATAAGCATATCATCTCAGTTTTTAATAGTTGGTGCCAACATTTTGAGTCATTGTGCTGTACTGCTGTATGTAATAATGATCTTTTAACTGTTGTGTTTTATATAATATAGCCAATATAGGTATATTACTTCTATTAATTTTCTCTAGGTAGTTGGTTATTGCTCAAACTATAGTATTAATTTATTTGAAAAGTTAAAAAAATAAGCACATAAAAATATATAGTAAAATATATTAACTCAATGTCCGATTTAATATACACGTACCTATAATATACTATAATATACTATAATATAGACGTATCGACTCATTCAATTTAATTTTTACTTTTGGTAGTCCAAAGAAAGCAATTGATAAAAAATAAGTATGAGGAACCCCTTGTGTCCCAGAAAATGACGTGTCTGCTTTCACTTGTGGTTAGACACCCTCGCGGATTTTGGCAATGGTTGTGCAATAGTCGGATCTGTATCCGGTAACTCCTTGGCGGACGATGACTCCGCGCTGCGAAAATCGGGTTAGTTGTGCAATGTTTTTTATTATTATAATTATTAATCCTCTCAGACCTCTCCCACACGTTGTTCGTGGCAGACCGTGGTAAATACTAAATGTTTTTTTTCTTTAGAATACTTACAAGTTACAAGTAAACTTGTTTTGGTAAGTAAATATTGTTGTTAATAAGTTGATGATTTACTTCACACAATCACACCATATAACGCCATGCACGACCGCGACGGGGCCACATATTATTTTATTATAATGTAATAATATGATCTAATAATAGACAGTCGCGCTGACGACGTGTCGAAAGGCGATCGCCCCGAATTTCTAAACGAATCAATACTACGATATTGTGATATGCGTGATCGAAAAATTGCATAACTTAGGACACACACGAGTAAAAAATGACTAATTTTTATTTTTATCCATGACGGTTATTAAATATTTGTACATAATGTATTATATATTATATATATATATATCTATAGTATAAATGCATATACATAATACATATAGATATATCTAAATACAATTTGGAAAAAATTTTTTTCAAAATGTGGCAAGTTTCAACCATATCATATAGTATATTATTTTAATATAATATGATGTAGGTACATACATGGGCGTCCCCAGACATTTTTCTGGGGGGGGACAAAATTAATTTAATTAATAAATGAAAATTTTTTTATACATGTTATTAATAGTACATTATTATGTTTATTCTAGGGGAGGCAAATGTCCCGCCTTGCTCCCCCCTAAGGACGCCTATGGGTACATAATACATTATACAGTATAAATTAATTGAACACGCGATGCGATCATATTTTGTCATAATATTGCTTGCTTTAGATAGACTATAGGTACACACTATACATATATAGTATATACACACAAAAATCAACCCATTTATTATATCGCTTAATTTTACATCGAATTAGCTAAATAAAAAATTTACGAACTTATTAAATTATACGAAATAATATATAACATATTATATGGACTGTTTTAAAAAAAAATTTGATTTTATAAAAATCTAGATGCTATACATCTAGATGTTGGGTGAAATAATAATGACGAAAATGTAAGTTGCAAATGTAAATCCAGGATTGCCTATAAGGCGTTGTAGGCTTTTGTTTATGCGTTTCTGTGTTGAGATGAATACATGTTTACAAATTTGAATAATACTACAGTAGTATCTGTATTACTATACTTATTGAATTGTAGTTTACAAGTTCAATGATTTAATAAAGTTTTGAAATTGTTGTTACTGCTCATAACTAAATTATATTATTACGCAAAGCAATCAAAGCCTCATTATTAAATAAAAAACGTGATGTTAACCCGCGCGTTTTTACCCTATATTTAATATATATTAAAAATTACTAAATAAATATAATAAAGATATGATTTAAGAATTAAACCGGAAAATATACTTGAACATACGTATGATAACATTATATAATTAGCTGCGATTAACGGTGTTTAACTTATTAAAATAAGTTAAATGTCTTTTCAGTAATTTCTATAGTAATTTTAACTTTATTATAACCATTTTTATTAATATTTGACTAAAATGCACAGTGGCGTATATAGGGGGGGCCTAGTGGGCCGCACGCCGCAGCCCCCCCCCCCCCCCCCCCGAATACCTTAGGTAAATGTGCATTTAATAATATGCCTCTAGGTGTTAGATCACTTAATAATTTCTATCTACTATAGCCCACCCCAAAAATTATTTCTATATACGCCACTGAAAATGGATTTATGCATTTGAATTATTTTAATTTAATATTCAACTGTGGTATGTAAATTACAAAATATATGTTTTGTAGTATTATTATTAAACTGAATTGGTTTTTTGAATTTAAATTTTTCCAAAGAGAAAATAATTATTAATAATATTTCGAACTATCATAGTTTTCTTTGCTAATGTTAAACTAATGACGTATGTAATGTAACTAATTGAATATGTAACTGGTAATACAATTGTCCTACAAACTAATCGACTAATTGATGTTTTATATTTGGATATAATATATAGTCACCGGTAACGACTTAGTTTATTTACTTTAACTAGATTTTAACAACTATTGTAACTTCATCAATCTTATACCCCCTTATTTTATGCATTTCTGTCTTATTCTGTGTTTAATATTAAGACTAAAGTAAGTTCACTTACTAAGGTGACTAAGTTAATTTCATTAATTTTTGTTAAAGTACATTATCTACATAATATAATAAGCATTGAAAACCTAATCACTGCTGGTCTATTGCTATCTACAGATTATCAAATATGTATATAATAATATAATTTTGATGCTCCAACATTAAATTTTATAAAAATTTAACTATATATACAATACAGATAAATAATCTGTATATTACTGTGTAAAAAAAAAAAGTAACAAATTAGTGAGATGGACCTGCTTAAAAAGTGCAAATGAATAAATTAAGTATCTATTTGAATAATTTTCTATAATATTAATTACCTATACAATTTATGTAGATTTTCTATATTGGTATTGAAAACACTGTAAAATATCTATAGAATTTCTATAAAATATATTTATTATGCAATGCGTTATCGTGTTTTACATAATAAACCTGCAGCGTCTTATAAATTATATTTTATAGTTGACTTTAATTTTAATATTTCGTTATAATTATTTATTATTAATTCACATTGTATTAATATAATAATAATATATTAAGATTATATATTATAATCTTGATACAAATATGTAAGATTAATTATCTATCCGTAAGCAACGAGTGAGAATGTTGCGACTGAGAAGAGCGTGAAAAAAGTTAGAAAAGTGGAAGGTTAGGTATTAGGGATAAATCAAGAGTATAATAATATGTATGTTGGAAGATATAAAATCAATGAAAAAAATAACTTAATATTAACTATTACATTTTTTAGAACTATTGTTTGAAACATCGTACTAATATATATCATAAATGATCGAATTGAATTTCTAAGAAACGCGTTAGATTTTTGTAATTTTTTATGTTTTTATTTTGAATAACTCAATAATTAATTTTTTATTGTTATATTAAAAATGATAAAAGAAATACTTGTATTATTGCTGAATTATTATTATTATTATTCAAATTGTGTAATTAATAATTATTACGTTTATATATTGTACACTGTATATAGTATAAACTACATATATAATATATATAATTTTTGTGTATAGGTATTTAATTTAGTATAATAATACTAATGCTAAAATATTAATTTTAAAATTGAACGAATGAACGATATAAGTACATAAAAATATAATACAATTATAAATATATTTATATGAATACACATATTTTGTATAGAACACGTAAACAGTGTTTCAATTAAATTACACATTTAACCCAACCGATTTTTTTTATAATATTAACGACACATATAATTACTTTACGTCATATTATATTAAGTATATAACTGTTTATAATAGGTAAAATAATACACGCACCGTCACCCCAAAAGTGCTTGATAATTGATATTTATTTTGAATAGGTCAATAACACAACATTATATGGTTACCTACATTCAATGTATGACATAAATTATATGACTAATATAACTAATATGTCTTACTGTTGAAATATATATTATATTGCGGCCTGCAGTATGATGTATTATATAGTTGTGGGCATAATATACAAGGTGATCTATTAAAGTATCTACACTCGTTATTTCGAAGTTCTAATTTTACATAATTCGATTATTCGATATCATAGCAAAACAACATATTTCATTAAGTATTATTTTTAAAATTATGTATTACCTATATGATTATATGAAATTAAGAATACGAATATGTTATCGGTCAAATAATAAAATTATAATGATAAAAAATTTCCAAAAATATAACTTTTTTAAAAATGTTGTTTTGAATGTTTTGATGTGACATTTTTAATTATTTAAAATATGTACTTTTAATAATGAGTGTAGACATTTAAATGGATCACCTTCTACATATTTACTCGATGCGGGTAATAATCTAATACCAAGAAAAATGAACATGCTATAAGTGAAAAAAAACCTTTAGAAAAAATATATGTCATCACTACGCGAGTTTGTATTATAAAATATAAATTATGCAAATGTATGTAGGAGCCAAATTAGCAATCGGTGAGTGCCAAGTATATTATATAGTGTGTAAAGCAAATACCACATTCATATATATTATATATATTATAATATCGAATCTTTTACCCGCAGACGTATAGAAGTGAAAAAAATTAAAATTTGCATAGAAATCTCAGACCTAATTATGACAATGGTTACCGACACCATTGTACGCAAAATCCAACTATAATACACATATATATATATGCAGTATGCACATATATTTATAATATGCATTGACGGTATCGGTATGCGGCGCGAAAAACATTGTTGCAAAAATTAATTTGTTGCTCGATTTTAAACGGCACAATGCGCGTTCCGATGAAATAATATTATTATAATATACGAATATATATATATTATACACGTATTTATTATATTATATTTTATCGGTGTATGCTGTGACCTTTGTCGGCGTATCCGTAGGAAGTATAATATAATATAAAAGTATACTAAGGTATACTTATAAATCACGTGTATTGTATGATACTATCATATTATGTCTGTTCGAGTGAAAACGGACGCCGCCATCAGAGTTTAAACATCTTATTTTGTTCTAAGATTATTTTCCGTAATCGGATTACGGTTTCCGAGAAATTAGGAAAGCGCCTTTTGTAGAAAATATATAGGTACGTTACACAGAACTTACGCGCTGCACATATGTGTTGTATACGTAAACGGTCCTTATAATGTAGCCGTTTTGGGCACACGCGCGTCAAACCGCCATTATTCGCCAGGCCTTTGACGGACGCCGCGCCACTCGTTACACATTATACATTGGTTCCGGGTCCACGATACATAACATATTTTAATCCTCGTTTATTATTCTTATTCTCCTTATTTTTATCTCTTTTTTTTATAAATCCATATAATACACAATCCGATCACGTAACGGGATATTGGTGAAATTTGGGTTTACCTATAAGAGCACAGAGGTGTTTCATTGTATTATAATATATAATATACGAGTATTCGCCGGACGTATGAATATAACGCGAAAGCGCCTTTGATCTCTGCGGGTTGGAACGGACGGGTCGCACGCAGTATAGCGCCTTTTTCTCCTTATTCTTGAATAAAATTCCTGGTTGTACCCATACCACAATATAGACAAGGCATTTATCACAACAATAATGCTGTCCCGGACGCCGGACGCCGGATAATACGCAACATAGGTATGTAAAAAAATAAATAATATAATATAAATAGAAAAGCCGATACGGTACAATATGGTGCAGTGTGTTATATTATTGTGATCTGGGGTGAAATTTCTTCATCATATAAAGGATATTATGTATTATAATATACTATCGAAAACCGACATGTATAATGTGTACACCACGTCCGTGCACAATAGGATTTAGACTTATCGTTTTCGGGGTAAAAATGTGGGACGTTACGCGTATACGTATACACCATATATGTGGGCGATAAATCTAGCCATTGTGCGCGCACACTTGCAGCGTTTTTTTTTCCTCACACAATGCACGTGACGTCCTTTCCAAACGGTCCAGGGTATTGCACATAACACACGTATACATTTTATTTCGTGTTATTTATATATAAATATTTGATTTGCGCCACCACCGCATATAGCTATGTATAATGTATATTATATATATTTATAAAAACACACACAGTGTACTCGGCCCGTTGATTTATGATGATCCCACAGTCACTCTAATTTGTGGTCGATTCACAAGCTGCATGTGTCGCGCGTCCTTTTTCATGTTATTTTCCTTTTTTTCCCTTCTAGTTCTTTCACGACAACGCCGGTTCCCGAAATCCGTTACTTTTACCTGGGCAACGGTCGGTGTGTTTATATAATGTTTATATCTCGTTACTCCGCAGGTCCCACCCGATCGGGTGCTGCGGGCGGTGGCATGTCGGGGGCGGATGCGTATATTATATGTAACATGTAAGGATGTGATGCGGGTACCGATTTTTTCTCCACCCATTGATAATAATTTATATGAAACTTATTTTCTTCGTGTGTGTTTTCGCTTTGAGTGAAATGGTCGTACATTTTTATGGCCGTTCGATAAAACGATAATGGCCATTGTGTGACATATTTACACCGAAAAAGTAAATAAATAATAGACTTACATTTTGACAATCCACCACTATATTATTATGTGATATTACAAATACGCACTTATGTACTTGAATTATTATATCCAACGAAATAACATTCCGTAACGACCGTAACGACTTAATATATTACCTTTTATTTATTTATTTTTTTTTTAGTAAAAATCGAACATTTAGTTTATTATTATACAATTTAAGAGCTCTTATTCGATAAAATTAGATTCAAATATATTTACAAAATATTTACATAAACTTAATTAATAAAAAAATTTAAAGCAATTTAAAAATTCGCTGATCTTATAAGACAATATTATAGTAATGACAAAAATGATTATAATATTCCTTAACAATAATTAAAATAATATTATCTATAGACTATAATATATTAATACATGAGTGTCGATGTACTCATACTTAAATAGCATATTAATAAGAAAGTTAGTAGGTAACCATATAGTTTGGGATGTAGTGCAAATTGTGAATATTTTAATGTATATTTTTTTATATGACTAATGGTTTATTCTCTTTCATGATGGTATAATATATGTCATATATATTACACTAAAAAAACTACACAGAAATATTCGCACTACATTATGAAGGTTACTGACTTTCCAATTAATTAACATACTATATAAGTACTATTGTAGCGTATTTTGACAAATTTTTTGGAGGGGATCATTATTTATTACAACAAAAATTGTTATTTAATGAAATCCCTCGTAATTCGTGAGTCACTTAATATTTTATAATATCAGTCTCGCGGGCTCCATTTTAAAATTATTATTTATCTATCTTGTAGGTATATTGTATTAACTCAATGCAGGTGGAAATGCATATGGATAACATACCAACCTCTGAACTCCTAAGAATATCGCAAAATGCAAATACTTCAGATATGAACTGATATCATTGCATATACATAAAGCCTAATTGTTTACAATTTCAACTTTAAAAGAAACATCAAATTCTTAGTAAGTATACAAACGATATACAAATATAGTTGTTAATTAAAATAAATACTATATACCTACGTTTATAAATTTACTAACTTGTCAACTCAAAGTAATATCTAATTTAAACGTGTTACCGTACGTACCGTACACATTACCGCGCATAATATGTGATGTATAATTTCGACGTTGCTAAAACTAAAATTGATGTAGGGCATAATACTAATTATGAATTCAATAAAAATCATATTATAGAATAATATTACAATAATACACAAATTGCATGTAAACAGTAGGTACACGTTTATTGAATAAATGTCATTTGACTCATGAACTGAAATTGTTGATATATAATGATGACTGATGAGTATTAATAAGGGTATTATTACATAGTAAAAATTCGTGAGATATAATACACACATGATGATTACAATCTTAAAGGAATCTAAATATTACAAACAATATTTCATAACTACTTATATTAATTATAATATAAGGTTTCACGTAATAAATATAATATTATATAATTTTCTGTATTGTACATAGGTATTTAAATAACTGGGCCATAATTGTTTTAACAAATAACTATATAATTGTTTAATAAGGAAAAAATTATATATTGAATACTGAAAAGTAAAATATATTTTATCTGGGCCTATACTAAATTATTACAAAATATCTGATAATAATTATTACTTCAAAATGTAAGCGTATACCCAAAAAATATACTTACTAATTAGAATTGTAAATTATAAAAGAAATATTAATGTTTATAAACATAGCTATATAACTATATAACTATAGTTAATACTTAATAGTTATAATAAATACATATTTATATAGTTGTATTAATTATAATTTATCACACTTAATTGAAATTGATTAAAAATGTAATGTAGGTATAAATAAATATTATTTATTATTTATTTATAAATAAATCAAAATTTTGAAGTTTGTGTAAAATAAGTTTGCTATATAATTGACAATAATAGTTATTTTAAACATTTATAATATATATTTTTAGGTATACTATTTACCTATTACCTTACCTAGGTCCTAGACAATAATATTTTACCACACATGTTAGTATGTTTAATATAATGAATAATGATACGGTACTCTTTTAATGTTATCACCACCAGACATCATTACTTACGAAGTAATATATGTACCATGCGCGTTAGCCAAATCAATCAAAATTTGCGATTGTAAGTGCACTGACTTACAAGTAACAAGTACAATACAAGAGACGGGAAGACGGAAGACATTCTCTTGTAGGTCGGTCAGTCACCGCACGAGATACCAACATCATAAACGCAGTATATTCTTTTTTCTACTCATTTGTACGAACCAATTATATGATGTGTTTCATATAATGTTATATCGTTTATAGGTACTTCTGAAGTAATTTTTTACAGTGTTCAAATATTTTTTACTAGGCATATATAGCACAAAAATAGGTATATATATATAATATACCATATCACCGTAGTGTAAATACACGCACCTTTTACCATTATATATATTATTATACCTAATGATGGTAGCCAGTAGGTATAACTATTATACTCGGATAATAATTATTATTTATTAGGTATAGGTTAGGAATTAAAGTTAAGACACGGAACAAGATATAATAGGTACTCCATATGCGAATAAAATCAATTTTGTGTATAATTTAATCTTAACATCATACTTGTTTGGATATAATGCGTGCTGTACAAACTTTTAACCCGTAGTGATAAATTATTTAAATTATTTTCTTACCATATCTTTTGTTAATAAATTAATTGACTCTAGTGTCTAGATTATATAATATATGCAATATGCATTATATTAAATTATTAAACCTATATAATAGAATTTTATTTTCGTGAAATGCGTATGAATGTAGATTTTATTATTTACATAAATTTTATTTCATATTATAATATATTGTTATTTTTTATGTAAATATGTAATCAAAATAAGTAACTAATAATAATTATTTTAATGTTCGAGTAATAGGTCGTAGGTGCTACTTGTCATAGGTAGGTACGCAACCGATTGAAATTCAGAATAATCTTCGAATGTTATTTTCGGCGTGCAACATATATAGTATATTAATATGTGACATTAACATTTTAAAGTCAAACACAATCATAATGTGTTTAATTTATTTTATGTGTACTTACTGGCTAAATGGATGTAAGTTATGAATTTGTAAAAAAACTATAATGTAGGTTTACCTATTACTCGTCACCAGAAATATTGTCGAAAACATTTCAAATCGATATTTATAATATTGTATATTATATTAATATGACAATGGTATACGTGCAGCATCGCACGTGTGCAAAGGAGTATTAAAAATGGGACTTTTACCATCGCTGCAACAAAGGAACCAAAAGCACAACAAATATATAATACGAACGTGTATGTCAAGTCAATGTTATATAATCATTATTTTTAATGTTAATTATATTATATTAAACACTGTTAACACAAATATAAATATATATATATAATTATGTTTGTATATTTATATATATTTATTTAGCGTATCAGAGGCGTGTCTTTTGTGTCCGCCGCTACGGCCGTGCATGTGCTACGTATACTCGTATTATTATTATTGTATACTCATGCCCGTCGGTGGTGGGGCACCGGCAAGTCTGTCTGACGGTCGCATTACATATAGATACCTAAAGGTATATACCGTCATCGCCGCGCTCTCCCCTCTCCATCGGGACCCCCACTACCATTGATATTTACCCCCCCTAACTGAAAGCGGGGTACCATCACGGACATAAATTACGTTATGTCTAATAATATTGGGTATATGTATAATGTATATATACATATATGCGCGTATACCCTTTACCCCCGCTATCTGCGCCCTCCTCTACCGAACCACTCCTCTCCGATCACCACCACCTCTTCCTCCCCTCCTGTTGGACCTCTCCCTTCTCCAAGACTGCCACCGCCACCTCTTCCCCTATCACACACCCCTCCCCCACCGACGACGGTCGAACTCCTTCCCAGGTTTACCGGCAACGAGTCTTTACATCATATACATAATATACATATACACACACACACACACACTAATAAGTGGTTCCAACTTATTTTTCGGAGTTCGTTAACCCTTTGCCTTTCAAGCTGACCATAACTGGCCTCTGCCCCCCCCCCCGCCCTACCAGCCGTTGAACCATTATTATTATTATTATTATTATTATTATTATATATATTTGTGTGTGTATGTGTGTAAGTAATGTGTATTCACAGACGACGAATACGTGAGTTCAAGTATTATAATATCTATATATACTAATATACTATATAGGTAAATTATCCACACGTGGTGTCATATTTAAGCCCTGTGGACGATTCTTCGTGTTTACACCCTCTCTCCCACCACCATACACTAGCGCCAACAAAAACATTTTAAATATGTATGTCTTATTGATTTATTATTTAAATTGGTTTGTAGTGGGATCTATATTACGCAATATTGTTAATGATGATATACTGGGCTGTCTTGGAATATAAACTATAATAGTAATGTAATAAATCTATTTTCTATAATTCTTTATGTATAAAATCGATGAACCAATTTCAAACTGCTCGTACTCTGTAAAATAAAATTGCAGAATGGTGATACATATCATTTATAAGCTTTTTAAACTCTACTGCAGATCAGTGCGATACTATAGATATAAATGTATTTATTTACACGACATATACTAATAGTTATACTATACTTTATTAGGCGCAATTATTAAAGCTCCTTTGTATCACGTGGCTCACATATAAATATATAATATATCTAAAGTAAAAACTACTTCCGAGTTATTTTATTTATTGCTCAGATATAATATTATTGATAAATCCAAAAATATAATACAATAAAATAAATATGAACGGTTAACGATTTTTTTTTTTTTATTAATACCCAATAATATTGATGGTTTTTATTTTTTAATTATTTTAGAAAATCTTGTGTATAAAAATCAAGACGAGTTTAAAACAAAGCTTTATTTGATATAGAACATAGACGAATATCAAAAATAATAAAATAAATGATTCATGATTTTTGTTAATCTAAAAGTTAAAAAAATTAAATTTGTTAAAAAAGTGTTATACTCGTATTATTAAATCAATAAGATTATGAAAAAAAATACCAAGATTTCTCGCGCGTTACGAATTTTTGTAACTTAGAAGATCTTATAACATACTTAATATCGAAACACACAGCTTGTCTGTTTTTGAGTTATTAATATACATTAGGTAAGTAATGATTCAAGCATTTAAATTTTTAATATTCTTACATTTTAGTACTTAGAATGAAAGAAAGATAGAGAGAAAGAATGAGAGAGAAGGAAAGAAAGAGAAAGAATGAGAGAGAAGGTGGTAGAGAGAGAGAGAGAAGGAGAGTGACGGCCGACAAGGATTTAACTAAAACAAACAATGTAAATATGTAATATATTATGTAAAACGATAAGATAGTATACTCAACAGTCAACGTCTCCACTATATTATCCACTATATCTTCCGCTTTAGAGAAACGTATTATAATAATAATCATAATATTATGTATATTGTATGCACATATATACAGTCTATACAGATAGTAATATTTTAATAGTGTACGCAGTAGTCAGTAGATATAATTGCAATAATACGACAATAATAACTAATAATTTTTCATAAAATATATTATATGATATGCATATACTGTTTGATTAGTCGTTGTAAAGATATTCCGCTGTACTACATACGATTCATCTCAAAGAAACGTGTTCATATCCATATTTTATATTTCTAAACGTCATAATGTAAAATTATTAATTTTAATTTTTTTAATTTTGTATATTTTTATATTGTCTTATATAATATAACATATATACGCCTATAACATAGAACCTACAGTCTACACAAATACTTTAATCACACGGGAGAAAAAACCTCCTCTCAAATACAATACTGTAATGCGTAATATTATTTTCATGTAAAAATTCGTGAGGGTCATTAAATTTACAATACTTTCATTATGCCTACTGCACAATGCGTTCTATGTCCTAAACACTCACCCGTATTACAGGCACGAAAATCGTACCGATTTTTGGAATATGATTAATTTGGTGGGTGCCACGCAACAATACAAAGGGGTCAAATTTACGAAAACTTCAAACGCGTTGAAGATGTGTGTTTCGAATTGAATTTGACATAGAAACCGGTCCTTGACCCCCCTGTCCCCCGCAGTGTGGACGAGTGGCTTCTTGCGAGCTAGTGCATATTTTGACGTTTCGCAGATGACCTCGCGAGAATCGTACACATAATATTATACGAAGAGGCTCACGATTTCGAAAACCAAAACGATTTTTATATAATAATATATAATTCTCGCCCAGACGTTTGTCGCTATATATTTATATATTGATCAAATCGTTTTACATTATTAAAACGCATCGATGAAAAATTATAACCATAATAAAATAACATAACATATCAGCCGTATAAATCACAAACCGTTCGTAGACATTTCTGCTCAGCAACAGTGAAGCATTGTTGTTAATACTTGCATTATAATGTATAATATAATATTTTCGATTATCGCAACATAACACTGTATAACGGCTTCATCTATTCATCCCTTAAATATTGTATAATACATGGGACGGACGTATTATACTATTATGTACAATTACAATGCACTACCCTATACGTTATAGACTACAATACAGTGGTGACATAATATTATTGTATAACGTATAATATTGCACAAAATACTTGTACAATATGCAACACCCCGTCCCAGTGTAATGGAAAGTTTGCGTAGGTGGTTGCATGTTACCTATCTCAATTTATTTCAGAGGAAAACTGTATGCGTTCGGATGTCATGCGAACGGACGAATCACTAATACGAATACAATATTATTATACGAACGCGTTATGCGTGTATATGAATAGACGATGGTATTATAATCTGTGGATCGAAAAAAATGAACCAAACTCAAATTATAGGAAATGATATGAATTATGGGTCGTGACTATACGACTAGTGATTATAATGCCGATTCTGATAGTATAATTTCGAAACACGACGAGAGTATCACTATATAATATACATACATTATATTATGCGTACAAAAATATAATCGTGTATAATAGAGGAAAAATATTTTATGCTACTATTATAATATGTTATAAATTATAATATTATCACAATAGTGTACGCATTCGTTACGTCATGAACGCTGGAACGCTGAGCAAATTATCGATTCAATTTATAAACAAAATTCAAAATTATAAATAGTTATTTTTTATAATTACGCGCGCAACGCAGTGCTTCCTTGACCCATTATATAAAATAATAAAATAACTCCGGGTGTAACATTTAAAAATAAACGTTCTGCGTTATTACAATAATATTATGCAGGTATCACGTGTTTATTATGCGTACTTAAAATACACCTGTTGCTTGCAAACGTTTCAACGGATAAATTATATTAAACTTGGCGTTGTGTCAAAAAATATTTTGTTTACACGTAAATATATTTTTAAAACGCATTTTTAACTAAACGCCAGCTTGACCTCAGTGTTTTTTGTCTTAATATATATATATATATATAACCTCTTCTAAACGTTTTTAGACATTTTTAAAAACGGAGCGTTAGTAGTAATGTATACAATATGTCACGAGCTTATAGGAATTGACATTTGACGTATTTGACATAATTGTATTTATTCGAATTTGACAATGACATGACGCATTTATTATATTATACATTATAATTTAACGTGTACAAGTTTAAATCATAGTTTTAGTCTGGTGGGACTCAAGTGTGGTCATTGCCCTTATTTTAAGCTCAAATTTATTGTAAATAATAACACTTTTTTAAAGTATTATGTATGAATTTAATTTGTTTGTGTGTATTTACGCGTTTTAGTCAATTACTAATCAGCCATTAAAATATTTATGTTGCATAATAAGTACGTATATTCAAATGCGTATATTTACACATTAATACATTATTACATGGAAAGAACTATGTAGTACTAACTTTTTCACAAACTACGATTCTAGAAGACTTCAAGGACTGATATATAATATATTATAGTGCACGCAAATTACACGTATGGATTATTATAGGCGGCATCCTAATTAATATCAAAAAAAGTACAAATTGCATGTCATTTTTTAGAGGAACTTCGAACTCCGAATGCCCACCACCTCTTACAGGAATGTTCAAGTTGCATGACGTTCTAATTTATGTTTATTTTTTTGGCATGCAGATGCACTGTTTACTGCAGGTTTGAGTTGCATACTCGTGTTTTTAATAATAACAATAATATTACACAAACATAATACGTATATTAATATAGGTACGTGATGTATTAAGTTTATGAGTTTAAAATAATTACATTTTATACAATTAATCTAACACTTTTTTAGTGTAAGTTCTAATAACAGTAGGTACAACAGCCATTGTATTGTTGAATTTTTAAATTTATTGAATTTCTGATATATTCAACTCACAAATACTGCATAATAATTAGTAGAGTATACAACACTACAACAGTATATAACTGATGTAAATTAGGTAAATTTATTTAAAATTAAAAGTATGACTCAAATTGCATATTATGCCATTTAGTTTCCCGTTCTATTGTAGATCGCTAAAATCGATATTTGGACGCGGATGATGATATGTCGCGTAAATTATTTGTTGTTTTTTTAATGTTTTGAAGTAGATTACATATATAATTAGATAGTTAAATCTTAAATGCACCTATTGGTGGCGCAAATTACCTTCTCCTATATTAGACATGTTGCATATATACATATATATTTCGGCCAAACGATATATATATATATATAATATATATATATACATGTCTATTTAAGCTCAGTCAAACGATTCTTTAAAATAATATGTGGTTTTACCTGTATAGACATTTTACCTAAAAGAAAAACACTTTGGAATTAATCATATTGAATATTGATAGATCAATAAGGATAGCGGGGGAACGATTCGGGGTATTTTTATCGTTCATTATTTAGTTGTATGTAAACCATATATATACCGCATTATACACGAACCCATTTTTTGAGATCGATCGCGTTAAAAAGACTCATTGCCATCGGCTCATTATTTATCGCGTTTAGTCGCGTTGAGTTCAAACGATTAATCACGCCTCGCATAATATATTAATTGTGCTAAACGTAATAGATTAATTACATGTAATAAAAGGTGTAATGTTCGAGTCACTCTCCTTATAATGTAAAATGTAAAATACGGTGTCGAACACAGTGATTATTTTTCACATGTATAGATGCGTATGATGTGTAAGCAGTGTTCATATACAAATGTAAAACATTAAAAAATATATACGTACATATATTATGTATAAATATATGCACGTGAGTACAACAACCCTCATTACAGTAGTACACGATATACTACGTTATTATATTATACGAAGGTACGCGCATCACCGCAGGTATTTCGCTCATAGGCGTTATTATTATATAAAAGCATTATGCATATGTGTTTCACAGATTCATGGAAGGCGATTTGAACTCGACGAGCTCGCAAGTCGTTATACGTATATAATATTATACTTTATGAATGAGCATAACGAATATTATAATTAAGACTGAGATTTTAATGTAATTTATTTATTTATTTATTATTTTGGTGTCTTAAAACGTTCCTTATAATTAGAGTATGTGTTTAAACTGTTTAAAGATTATTATATATTATATATTATATTATATTGTCTGATTATTTTAATGATAATTTTATTTATTTCATTTTTTGGAGCATTTTATAAGCTTTTAGAACATTAATCACAATTTATTTTTCAAATGAACGTGTTTTTATTAAATCATTTTTTTAAATATTAAGAAATACATTTTTTTTTAAATTTTAATCTATATACACAAAGTAATATAATGAGGAAATAAGTTAACAGTTTTTACTAGATTTTAAAAAACGAGGGAACAGATTGAAATGATGGAGAAAATCCATAATTACTTCTAAAATACATTGCTAAACTCATTTTAATAGAGCATTCTATTAAACCAAGCCTCTAGAAATACTATAGTCTCCATGTAATGGCATCAATACAAAAAAGTGAATTTTTTTACTTTTAAGGCATTTAAATTTCCGTTTTTTATAATATAGGTATGTACAACAATTTATGCTATAATTTTGATTATTAATAATTTATTATTGTTGTGAGTTGTTACTTCTTAATAGTTCGACTATATGTAAAAGGTGTACCTATAACTATAATATGAATATATGATATAATAATGTGTTTCGCATTATATTTTAATGATTACGATTGAACACTGAAGTGGTTAAAAATTTTAGCTTGGAGGAGGTACAGCCGAAAGGATAATTTATATTTGTTGTTAAATACAGAATGATAGAATGGTTAGAAAAAAAGGTTGTTCAAGTAAAAATAATATCCTTTCCTTTACTAATTCCTCTAAGCCATAATACATTTATGATCATACACACACACGTCATAAAACTCAAACGCATAACAATAAATAGTTAATATTATATACTTTTTATTTCTCATTCCTTAAGTAGTTGGGGGAGGAGCGACAAACCCTCAACCTCCCCCTACGTGAACATGAACTGTCGTTAAGTATTTTAATTTTGAATAACTTGTATTGTATTAGTTACTTGTCCCTTTTTATATATAAATAATATTCAGCATTGTTAATTTTTTTGGAATTCATCTGGCACATAACAATGGATTATAACTAACTGCAAAAAACAAAATTATGACCAAAATGCCACACCCTATTGTTACGCTAATGGTTGAAAAAATTTGGATATGATCATATTTTTCAAAATAAAATTAGTACATTCAGAATCCTTGTTTGATTTGTTTTCATCCGATTACGTGTTTAACGCAATTAGCGTAAATACCATAATAATAATAATAATAATGGGTATATCTACCTATTAAGTATATTACGCAATCTGTAGAAATTATATTCGTTTCCATATAATAATATTTATAAAAAATTGATTTGTTTGAATCTACTATAGTAATACCTATGCCATATACTAATCCGACTAAAAAATAATTGTATAGCTATTCGCGGAGTGTATTTTCAATCGATCTTTAATTAATGCATATTTATTTTGAATTTCTAATTTATTTCGATTAAAATTGAAATTCGTTTTAGTGCACTATAAAATACGAGAATGTGCAAAAATATAATATCTTTAGTACATCTATACAACGACTTAAAATACCCACTAAACATGACATATTACATTATAATGGATACAAATTATTTCAAACCGACGCGACTGTACACAGATGTAGATATTGGATACAAAATATACAGGACGATTCATCAAGTATGGTCACTCCCATTTATTAAATTAATAATTTATTTATTCAAATACCTATTTTTTTTTTTGTAATTTTTTAATATGCTTGATGATCTATATTATTTTAAATTATTTAGATTTTTATATTGTTTAAGGAGTTACCTGTGATAGTGATACAAACTTCTTTTTTCAAAAAGCGCCATCTTTTCAATTTTAAATTGTTAAGGAAAATACTTTTTTTAAATGTTGATGCATATAAATTAAAATTCGAATAATATTAGTCTTTATTCATCTAATTGTTGAGTGAATATTACACTATTTCGTGTACAACCATTATTATAAGGATTTCAATTATTCTTTACACGGCGTAAGTATTCAAAGTTTAATAACTAGGAAACTTAATTATTTTCAACGCGAATAACCACGGAAAAAAGATGTTGGTATGTATTGTATCGTCGCGAAAAAAAAAATCATTAAATCACACATCATATCTATCTATTCAAAAATATGGTCTTTAAAAAGGAATACGATTGAAAATCATTAATTCATTTGAATAAACGCATTATGAAGCATTAAAGAGGGAGGAGGAGTGAGCATACTCAGTAAATCAGCCTGTGTATTATAGCGCGGCGCGCGAAACGTATCGAAATCTCCCGTTCCCCCCGGCGGCACCGGTGCCTACGTGCGTTCAAAGATATCAGTCAAATTTCGTCGCCGTCGTCGCCCGTCATGACCGCGTGCCGCCGAGAACACGATGACCGGGCGCGTATAATATCCGACGAGACCCACGCGAATTTTTGCATCTCCCCCCGCCCGCGCGCAACGTTTTCGGGTCCCGCCGATCGCCGCCGCGGATAGCGCGCGCGATCCGTCTCGCGAGAGCGGCCGGTAACGACGGCGGCTCACCGCGCGCGCGATCGCTCGCCCGCGTACATTTTTTATGTACGCGTATATTAATACGTACATATAGGAAGTAGGTCGAACGCGGCTATTGACCGTGCCCCGCGCCACTGCCCTGACAACCGCCACCGGAGTGGGCCCCCCCCGTCCACCGTTCCCTCGTCGGTCGATGGCCACCGCTCCGATGTGTGTGTCGTGCGTGTGTGTGTGTGTGTGTGTGTGTGTGTGCATGTGTGCGTGTGCATGTGTATGTGCGCGCGCGCCCCTCGCCGCTGCACCGGTTTACCCGCCTGCCCGCCCGCCCACCGTTCCGCATACGAACGTGTCTTCCCGGTCCACACACACACACACACACACACACCACCACAGGTTTGACTGCGCGAGACACGATCCCGATATATTATTATATACTGCCAAGTCTTTACTCCGTCCGGGAGAAAGAACAAACATTATTATTACTATTATCAATATAGTGTCATAACAAAAACAATGTAACTTACCGATGTCCCATGACGATGACAATATTTATTACAATCAATGTAAATGAGAAAAATTAAATATTTTAATCGCTATGCTGTACGACAATACCTATCTGTATCGATTGGATTATAACGTGAACGCGTCTTTTGTAACATTTCGAGGAATTATTCGAAAACGATTTTGTTCAGCGCGAAATTTACACGCGTTAATCGCATATTATAGATATGGTGATGCTAACGACGCCTACCATCATAGCCGCTGATAATGAGCGTAACATAAAAAAAAAAAAAATCATCTTAAACCGATGTGAATTTTGAATTGATGCCCAGTCGAAAGACCGTTGCAATTCACGTCAACGGCGCGTTATTTTATAATTTTTCGATATATATTTTATTTCATAATTTCGAGCCTTATATAGAAGAAATAATATGATTTCGGTATCGTCGTAAACGCGCGTCAGAATATATAACCGTAAACCGCATGTATTTCGCGGTTTATAGGTACCTGAACAATAATAATACGCGTTATATCACATCGTTTAACATTTGTAATAATAATTGTAATAAAATACGAACGCTGCAGCAGTGCAGCGGCACGCGCCCGATAACGCGAGTTGTGACGTCACGAAACGCGCAAACGACCCTTTCACCGTCGCGCGACGATGGTGACGTATCGCCGGCGCCGCCGACCGAGTGCTTCCGGTCTCGACGCCGCGTCATCCCAGGGCCACCACTTGCACACGTCGTATATGCGCGTATATATACCTATACAATAATATACGAACGCCGCGTGTATACAATTATAATAATTTATACACGATATCGTATATCACGCTCATACCCGACAACCAATCGTCCACCACCACCACCCCCTCCAACAAGATGACACGAAATTCCACAGGTCTTTCCGTCCTTGACGCGGTCGTTACGGAACACTACGCGTTGTTAAATATTATAATGTATACCTACGTAACGTCGTCGGAAAAGGAGAGCAAAGCCTCCCCCCTCACCATCCCGCGACCTCGTGGCTCGTAGGCTCGTCGCGGCGGCGTTATAACAATAATAATAATGTGGCTGCGGAAGGCGGTCGTCGGGAACTTTATGGGCCGCTCGGGTTTATGAGACGGAAACACCAGCTGTTGCAAGGACGTCGTCGTCGTTGTCTCCTCCGTATCGTCTGAGCGTCATTATATAATATTGTTGTGCACCATCACAAATCACTATACCAGCGTACTATATATTATATATATATATAAATCTATACGCATATAGAATTGGCGAATGTCGTCTTTTATATATTAATATAAGGCGATGTTTACATGTATATGAATGTATGATGTAACTATGTAAGCGATTCAGAACCTATAGTCTATCGCACTCGTGTTTCTGAATTGTGGTACACGCGTGTAATCCTATCCACCCGGAGATGTGCACCCCGAACTTCTTGGGTTCTTGGGCCCGAAGCAAAATTTTTAGTTCTTGCACTCTAAGGACGGATTTGTTGACTCGCCAAAAAAAAAACGAATATTTTATTGAAAAAAAAATTAAATAGTTATTTATAGTCGGATATTTTTTTTAGACCTGTATTTTATGTTTGGCGGAGGCCACCCAAATCAACGTGTTAAAAATATGCGTGGGTAGTTTACATTTTAATGCGCGAAGTTAAATACCTGGTAAAGCAATAAGAGGTACCATATAAATTGTAATGGACCATATGATTAAGCGGAAAGAACGTTTCGCTCGTGAAAATAAAATTTGTTTCGTAAAAGTACATTCAAATGCCTGACAAGTGACAGAATAACTGGTAGGTACATTGACATATACAATATATGCAGTCTCCCTAGACCAAAAATAAAAAAATGGCTAAATGGAGTATTTGGTATCTACTATCTGCATGTTATTGTTATTATGCCATACGAAATAAATAATGTTATTATTATAATCCAACTTTTTCGAGATTTCGACTGATGTAAAAACATTAATGTGAAATTTATTTAACTAAATAAGTAATATCAATAAAATAAAATCGTTACTGCACGAATTTCACTGATGGAAAAATGATACGGTTATCCGATATATATCATACAGTATTATACTAATATATGTACGAGTATGCGTGTATTTGTCTATATTAATTGTGTTCATCGATTTTTTTTTCATCTCGTTTATTTTTAGTCACCTTGAACTTTGTAAATCAAATTAGTTTAAAACGAATCGTTCTGTATAACATACGGTTATTATTACTTTATATAAATAAACATATAATTTGTTCTATGAAGTACAAATGTATCTTATAGAAAGATGAACATATATATATTATTGTGTTGATAATAATACGTATTATACATACATAGATAAAACCCGACATGTCATTTACTTGATAAATAAGCGTATAAATCAAGTGTATTTAACGTTTTAACGACCATTGTAGACGACTGTTGAATTTTCTCGTTTGTTATATCTATATATTATATAAACGGGATTAAATGGTTAGTAATGTACATGAAATCGTGAAGAGCCTAAATAATAGGACAAAATGTATGATTTGCAGTCGAGAAATTCAATTTATCTGCTGTATACGATAATAAAAGAAAAATAGGGCATGTACCAGTTACTCTCAAAAGTACCTTTTTTCATACCAATATCTAGAGAAAAATATACTAGTTGCCCTCAACTAAATGTACCAGTTGCCCCCAACCGAATGTACCAGTTGCCCTCACATGTTAATATATACACGATTACAATATATAGCCCGTAAAATAGGGGAGGTAAATATACAAATAATAAATAAATTATGACAAAAGTTCATAATAAATAATTTAATTATAATACTAATAGTGGCATATTCAATGTGATAATTTGTAATCATATGAATTTGTTTTGTATTATTATTTATTATTATTGTATTATTGACATTTGTATATTTACCTCCCCTATTTTACGGGCTATATATTGTAATCGTGTATATATTAACATGTGAGGGAAACTGGTACATTCGGTTGGGGGCAACTAGTACATTTGGTTGTGAGCAACTGGTATATTTTTAAAATCCTGATAACAGTCGTGGGGGGGCAACTGGTCAACACCCGAAAAATAATGTGTGCCCATGCAAATTTAATATTTATATACCTATATTATACTGATAAAGTGATAACTGATGTAGATTAAATACAATGTATAATATATCGATAAAAATTGTATTATTACAAATTTACAACTATACTATAAACGGTCGTAAATTGCTTTTTAATTATTATCTATATCTATGTTTTAGTTATTACCTGCAGTATACACGACGGCGGTGATATATAATAACAATAAAATGTCTTAACACTACATTCGACCATGTGTGCAGAAGCATAATAATTTATGATTCATCTGTGTGTTGATTATGTGGCCTACACGTCAGGCATGTACCTACAGAAAATACGTGTGTCTTACACACATCGCGTGTAATAAATTTTTTATTTTATTTTTTTTTATAATTTTTTTCCATCCATACCATGAAAATGTTTTATGAAAATAAGGAATTCCGATCAATCTCTAACACACACACACGTATTTATATATATATATAATGTATAATGAATGAATGGCGTGGAGAAAAAAACTGGTTCCGCGTTTTTGTGCAGAGTTTGCGAAGAAAATCGGATGTTGTGCCCGTAACCCGTTATTTCCGTGCGATAACTGCCTTTTTTCTTCCCTGCCGTCTCCCGATCACAACTGATGATAAAAAAAATAATAGATTTCACACGATCGAAATGCGAACAATTATTATTACCTATATAATATTTGAATTAAATAATAATATGTAATACACATTATACTATATTTAATATTACGTGCGCGATGTACCTGTTTATATATGTCTGTCGTTCTATAACTGGCCACGAAGATCAACTAAAATCGTAATCGTAACTGAATACTGCAGTGTACAATATTAAAACAACAAATATAAATGTATAATAATATATAATAATAATAATAATAACAATTATAAAAAAAATAAAAAATATTATTATTTAATTAAGAAAATCAAAATCAAAGTATTTATAATATAGTATAGAAAACAGCCGTATTTATTATAGGGTGTGCCACCCTGTTTGTATTTATAGGCTTTAGACATTTTTATAAAATAGACATAAGACGAAGTAATATATAATTATAAAATTACATGATTGATTGTTATTTATTAATTAATTTTATCTAATAACGCCCCAAAATAAAAATAAAAATGATAAAACGATAATGTAGGTAGGTACAATGTAACAGTGTTATTATAAGCTGATAAATCATTTGAAAACTGAATGTCTGAATATACATATAGGCATATAGCTATGGTTTTTTTTAAAAAAAAAAGGTAATATTCTTTTAATAAAATAATATAATATTATAATAGTTTTATCTATGATTTTATTATGCCTGTCAGACTGCAGAGGTCAAATCGATACATGATAAGATTTTGTATGCATAGTATGTATTTATAAAATCGTGATATATATCAATACTATTATAATATAATTAGTTATTTTTTAATTGGAATGTCTTTATGATGTGCCTATGAATGTAATAAATATTTAACAATTTTTATCATCAGAACTATTATGATTATCAGGTTATGTAAGTATTATTTTGGTCATCGTCACAAATAATTTACATACTGCCCGTAACTGAGATATAAACCTGACCTATACAAGCGGTTATGTTAAGAATCCGATATAACATCATACAGAAAAAACACCGGGGATCGATAATTCATAATTTAATATACATATTGTATCATATTATTTTGTATGATGGCTATATAATATGTAAAGGTATAAGTAGGTAGGTATATAGTTTTCGAACGACCTGATGATGATAATATATTAATAAAAAAATAGAGTTACTTTAACGAGAGATCGCTCACAAATATTATCTGCAAGCCCATGGCACCATCGAGAGTGTTCATTAAAACCGAACAATGAAGATACCAATATATGTGTTTATTGATAATAAAACATCACTTCGAATGAATCGGTTTAAAACCAGTCTCGGCCAATGGTGATGGTGATGGTGGCGGCGGCCGTTGGGTATACAATCAGTGTGAGGTATTATTTATTTCGTCGTACTTTGTTGTTTTGGGTCACATACAACAGCATAATAATAATATAATAACGCACTGACATTTAGTGCTATGAACTCATCTTGTTTTGCCATCTTATGATGATTAAACAAAATACATGCAAAAAATATCGAAGTACTTCTACTTCTTCTAAAACAAAAATTAGATTTGTTAGCCAAGTCATATGATGTTATAATAACGAGAAGAACGTAACTATACTTTACTAAAATACTTACGGGATTTCACGATGACAAATTATTAAACAGAATTTTATAAATATGTATTATTATTATTTTGTTATAATGAATGGTTTTTTCATCAAAGCTTCAGAAGTGGTTTTTATATTAGGTAGGAATCTATATAAATTATGATTTATAAATATTATATTATACTATAATAGTGTGTGCGCATTCAACAGCTATCGTACTCATAAACACAACGAACAAACAAGTGACTGAAAAAGAGTATAGTCTTTAGTCTATACTCTGTATCATATAAGATATAAAAACAACGAAATTATTCACTACATAAGTTTTTATCTTGATAAATGGTTATAATAACGATCAAACTATTGTTTATAAATTTTGAACAAATTTCGAATGTTACAATGGATAATAGTATAATTAATTACACATAAAATTACAATAATATTATTTTAATATGTTTTATTTGAAATTATTTCAAAATATATTGAATATATTAAATTGTATTATTTTTTTTTATTATTTATTTATTTTTTGTTTAATGTATATAGGATTTATTTCGAACGAAATTAATTTTTTTTATACAATTTGTTCAAAATGATAAAAATATAGATAAATAATTACAATTAAAAAAAAAGACATCAGATGAATTAAAACGATATTGAAATTGTATCATAAATACAATATAATAATATTTTAATTTCAATATTATAGTAGTACCTATATAAATTATAAATCATACTATTATAATTGAAATTTATAACATAAAAGTAATAATGCCTACTTAAATTATTTGGATTATGTAAATTTTGAATTTATTAATTATTAAACTATAGGTAAGATCATTAATTATTATTTTATATGAAAATATGTATTTATTTAAATGTACAGTACCTGGTACACGTAATTGTATGTAAGTAGTACAATAAATAATGCCGTTATGATTTCCATGTAAACGTATTAATCATACAACCATTATTGAAATTGCATCCTAAAGGTTTTTGTTGTGATATAATATTTTGAAATTACCTCATCGAAGATCCAGTTTAACTCACAGATGGTTGAGGTTAAAAAATCTCCTTATAGTTATGTTTAAGCTCCGAGGCGGTTATTCGGAATGGAGTGGGGCGCGGAGGGTTTATAGCTTTTGTTTTATGTCCATCAGCGTGGCTTTTTTTTTTGGACCTTGACCTCTGTTTTTTCGGGGCTGCATCCAAAACCACTCGCAGGTCGAGTTGATCATTATAAAAACAAACCGGTTCTAACACAACACATTATTCAGAAAAGTTATTTAACGTTGATGACCTATACACTCTTATCTATCGATCCATCTGTGAATACTTCCCTCGAGACCATCGCGTAATACTGAAAGTGTCAAGACAGAACAATCGACTACCGTTTTGGCGAATTTCGCAAAATAATAATAAAAAAAAAATCCTATCGTTAATTATCGTTTTCCTATTGTTTTCGTCCAGAATTATTTCAAATAAAATGTATATATATATTTTTTTTTATTGTATATATTGTATCTATTATTCGATTTTATAAAAGCAACTTTTTTTTACAACACGAATAATATGTGCTTAGGTATTTACAAATTGATTCGTGTATTTTTGTTGGATTGATTAGGTATTTAGTATAATGTATGAAATATTGGGTGACATCGAAGAAATACTTCATAAAGCAGAGCCAGAAAAAAGTTGTCAGTAATTGAAAAATTTATAACTATACGTTTATAATCTCCTGTAGTTTTGAAAACATTTAAAATTTTGATGATTATCATTTTATGCTTTTGATATTTTAAGCTATAGTTACCCTGTCTGTTTTATGTTATTATTTTATTAATTATTCTTACATTGTAAATTATTATATTTTTTTATTTGCAAAGTTTGCATGTACAAGCCAAAATTATTTCATACGTAATACTTATGTTATACATAATGTATGACATATAATATTTATTTGGTAGGTATACAAAAATGCGCATTAAGACGTTGGTGTTATGGTTTGATGTAAATAATAATGGCAACGAAAAAACGAATTTCGCAATACACAAAACGTAAACACAAAATACTTTCGAAGAAAGAACGGGAAAAAAATACTCGATAACATAAACAACATTCTGTTGTGGGAGAAATGTTTTTCGTAAGAACGCACTTATGAGTTGTGGCGTCGTAGAAAATTCGATAATAGAAAAACCTTTCTTCTCTTTCTTCCTATTCTTCTTCTTCTCTTCGTCTCTTCTTCCCTCTTTCTCTTTCCGTCGCGTCCGCGACTGTAATAATAATAATATATCGAGTTAACGTAACCGAATAACGGTACACGCCCACATGCACTTTATTATTATTATTATTATTTTCTTTCCCGTACAACTACATTATCATCGTCATCGTCATCGTCATCGGCGGCGGCGAAGTCGCATAATAGTCGTCGTAGTCGTCATCGCACAGTCATCGACTCATCGTTTTCATCACGCGCAGTTACCGTCGTCATCATCATCATCATCACATGCGCTGCCGCTTTACGGTCAGCGGTGTAGCGGAAAAGCGAGTGACCCGGTAACGGTAAAAATACTCCTTCCCCCGCCCACCACCGCTTCTTGTTATCACGATATTATATTATATACTTTACATTATTACGTGAAGGCGGCGGCGGTGGTCTGCTCCCACTAAATTCCCGACCGCGGCTCCGGTCTCGCGCGATGACTACGACTACATATAACGGGCACGGCAATTATTCCCTCCGCGTATTCCCTCGGCGTGCGATTGCGCTTGCGCGAGCACTCGCGCGTGTCACCGAAGTCCACAAGCACGGGGCACAAGCTGCGGCCAACCCCGCTCCCGCCCCTCCGTCACAAGTTGGGCGCGCAACCGGTTTCTAAAGGGGGAATCGACTGCGGGGACGGAGGAGACGGCGACAGGAACGGCGGCCGCGGCGACGTACAAATGACCTATATTATAGTCAGCGGCGGCGGCGGCATTGGTTGTTTTTTATATTTTCTTTCCTACCTACATAATATATATATATATATATATGCTCTCGTGCGAAGGACACATATTATATGCCGAAGACCGCCACGTAACGGTATAATCGATTGATCGGTGTGCGACTGTGACATCGGTCGTATACATATATACATTATACACCCAGGAAACGTGATGTATATACGTATATATATATATGTATTATATATTTATATGTATTACGCGTATAAATATATGTAGTGTGTGTGTGTGTGTGTGTCGTGTTGAGTATTACGTAGTAATTGTATACCTATACACGAGAGACGACGACGGAGATGACGCAGCCGAAGGATGAGTCTCGACGTCTCGTCGTCGTTTATAATAATAATAATAAATAATGATAATGGATTTAACAATATATTATATTATATATTGGTATTGGTATTATACGTAGACACGCGCGACCCGAAACGCGTCCGATGTGTGCACGTAATATCAAAAGGGCCTGTCCCGCCATACTTGAGGGCAAAACGATAGTAATTTATTATACAACGTATAATATTGTGTTTTAAAGTATAATATATAATATACTTTATACGTTTGTAATTACCGCGGTACGCTATATATTTATGTACACTTTGTTATGTTTGCTTAAACTTGAAAAAATATAACCTATATAACTTTAAACACTGTTCACACTTTATTGCGTTTATGAAACGTCAAATTTAAAGCGTAATCAACGTATTCAGTATTGTACATTAGGTCACTTATTCTTACTAAGTGGTTTCGTACATTAAGTTTAATACAACTTGAAAACTAGACGTTCGAATTTCGATTAAGGGAATCAAAAAAATCATATGCTTTACCATTCATAGTAGATATAGGTTTACAAATCAACCATTTTCGCATTTGAAACGACGACTACACATAAATAAATAAATGAAATTATACATTCATCATTAAATATTATTTCTTAATTTTAAATTATTTTGGAAGGAAACAAAAACTTTTTTTGGAAAAAATATTGGATCATGAACACGTCTTTTGAATTGCAAGGAAATACTTTTATAATTATTTAGGCGTTATATAGAGAAGGTATATAAACACGAATTTTATCTCCAAGGCACTTGATAACGTCTATCGAATAAAATAAAAGCATCCCAGGGATTTTGGATAGACCTTATGACAAAAAAACAAAATTTTTTTTCATACGTTTTTGTCTTAACTATAAAAAGTTTGAAATACTCAAAATGTAAATTCATGGATTTGAAAAACAGAATATTTGTCAACAATTTTTATTAAGTCTTAATAAGCTCGCTTATTTTTCAAACAATACATTCTATAGTTAAATTACTGAATTGAGTATAAAAAAAAAAATAAAATAAAAATAAAAAAAATATAAATAATAAATTAATAATTATTTTATAAAAAATCTAAATAACATAATTTACCATCCAAATTTTGCATACTGGTGATTACAACTTAATATTTATAATTTGTAATTTTATTACGATGAGTTAAATATAGTAATAAATACATAAAAATTAAGAAATGAGGAATGTTAGATTCTTAATACACTTACGATATAAGCGTAAAAATTCTAACGAGTATCATGGCAACACCTTAATTATAAAATATTGATTTTTTTTAAACATCGTAAATTAAAAATATGCAGAAATGCTTTACCGTGTTACTATACTCATTTTATATAGTTATTTTTAATACAAATACGTCATATACCATACACGAGTATTTTATTTTACTTAAAAATGATCAAATATTTAATGAGAAAAAAATGTTAAATTATTATTAAAATGAATGTAAAGTAGTAAAAGTAATTATAAACAATTTTTAAATTGTCAGTACTTGAAATTAAGTGAAATATATAAATTATATAAATATAATAATTATTTTAGTTTGTATAGTTATAAATTTATAATAATTATACGATAAATTATTGTTTTTTAATTAAGTTTATATTACAGTATATGCAGATACCTATAAAAATTCGGGACCTGATGAAGTGATAACTATTTATAACTTTCTTTATAACTATATTAAATAATATTTTGTCTGATCATATATTATAGGCTATAATACATCTTCGTCAGTGAAAGAAGTGCCAACTATAATATAATTAGCAATTTTTATCTCGTATAGTTATAAATTAAAAATTAAATAGGTTTATAGGACTTCATTCAATGTATATTTTTAATTGCGTAAAGAGTTATTCATTTCTCATTAGTTAATATAATGGCAATTAAATAATATTCTTATTATATTTTATAATGACTCACGTTTCCAATTGTATTATCACAATATAAAATAAAAGTATTTAGTATACACAGATATTCGGTCACGAAATAAAAACCTTCCATAAACTCTGGTTCCATTTAATACCATATAAATATATGATAAATAGTACATGCAAGAATGACAATGAATGTCAATATTATATACAAATTCGTACCGCAATAAATAACTGGCAATATAGGATCTTTTATTGTTATTATTTATTTTTCGGAAATAACTAAAACCCCAATTACCTGCTACAGAGGATATCGGTGAAATGGGATTTCTATCTCTTTATGTATACGAGTATAAGGTATGTACATATTTCTTTTATAGTTGCTGGACTTTTTATACGTATACCAGAGAAATGTGTGAAACGGACACCTTTTGTATACATCGATTGACCCTCGGCGGTTTCATTGATGTTATCCTAGAATAGTATTCTCAAATAAAAAAGGTGCAAAATTGATGTATCCACCACAAAAAAAAATATAATTTTGCCTGTTCGAATAACACGTCAATGGAGAAAAGTATAAATAGGTATTAGGTAGGAATACAGGAGGTATTGCAGTGTATTACATAATTGTATAGTTGGCCAATTTCATTAATGATAAAATTTGTCCAAAACAAGGTTGTATTTTAGTCACTATGTATATACATACATTTTCCTTTATATATATATATATAAATATATAGTATATACTCTCTATATAATAATTGTGTGTAATAATTACAGTGTATAGTAACTGTATGTGTCCATTATCTGAACTCTAAAAACTATTAAAACACAATGCTCCTGATTATTGACCTTACCAGAAAGAATTTCACGACCAACATATGGTACGGCCGTCCATAAATATCAGTTTTTTTTTACTCGTACTTTCAATTAAATAACAAATTGTTAAATAACCGATGTCCATACGAGTATATATAATATTGGTATATACATAAAATTTGTATTGTTACTGTTCACCTTTCATTTTTTCTTCTATTTTTCCGACAGGTTTGTCCATTCGTTACACTATATAGATATTGATGTTACATCGCAGGCACTGTCTATACTTGTCCATATATTCAATCTATACATTGCTGACAAAAAGCCAAGTTTCCAAGTTGCTATGTATGTATGTATGTATATATTGTATATGTATATTACATAAATAGTTACATATTTTACGTAAATGAGAAAATCAGTGGCGTCTTCATGGGATGACGAAGGCGATAGTTCTCCCCATAACTTACAGCTTTTTAAATATTTTGTTAGTTTTCTTGTTACTTATCATACATTTATTATGAAGTATTATTAATTGTATAAACATGTATTTACTAAAACTATACTGCAAATGTTAATGCATAAGTTATATTTATATTATATTATAACCTGAACGAAGCGTTGAATGTATTGCGTTTATAACGATGTATGTTTTTTTTATTGTCATAAATACCTATATGCGATTAAAATTGACTATTCAATCAATAACCATTAACTAGCTTTTTATGATAAGCAATTATACACTGCATTCAAATACTTTGTTCCCCTCGCTACAAGTTTTTGCCTAGAAGACATAATATACCGCTTGCATATTATTACGTCGTAATGATAATTTCCTGAAAAATGTGTTTACTGTATTATAATTGTTGTGCTTATACGATTTTTCCAGTTATTATTGTTTGTACATTTTTAAAGTTTATTTTTTAATGATTAATTAAGCATAATACGATATTGTGGCCTTTTAAATGTATTTTCAATAATAACCAATCTGCTACATAATGTTAATATTTTATCGTAATAGTAACGGTTGAATTAAATCTTAAAAAAATAACATAGTGTAGCACTATTATATAATGACTTAAGATAAATTATTTTGTGGTTATTTGGTTCAGTAGAGGTTTTCAATTGTTTAGTAATTGTAATTTTGTCAGGAACAACAATTATAAAATAATCAAAGTATAAAATATTATATGATTCTCTAAGTTTAGTAGATATAGGCATCTTAAAACAATATGCAACCTGTAAATACTTTCCGGTTGGTGTTTTTTTTTTTACGTATTTTCAATTTCAATCATGCGTGTAGTATAACGAATGTGAATATTGAATAATATTATGCGAATGCAACTTGTTGAGATATTATAGCATTCTTAACGGTATTATGAAGTATTCATTTAGATTATACAAATACTGAATACCAACCTGTCCTACAACACTCCTACCAGTCCTATAATAGTGAATATGAATTGCAGGACTGAATTTTAAAGTATTTAAAATTCAGAATGATATAAGATAATTATTATAGTATTCATCGATGTTTTCAATTTTTAAATGACGTTAACATTTTTCTTCTGTATAATCTTCAATAATTTATATCACATTTATTGCAATTTGTATTTACAACAACTAAAGAATTAAAAATAACTATACACTTTTTACTCTCTTCAATTAATAATGTTATGCAAAAGGTTTCTAGAAAACTAATTTAACTAACACTCCGAGTGTATTATTTAACTTTATGATTAAATGTTATTACTTTAAAACATTAAGTATATAAAAATGTTATAAAAAGTTAAAATATTATGTATATTTATTTTATGTAAATATATAATATAACAAAAGTATTTGACACACTAAAAATGTACTTAAAAAATGTTAAATTTTTTCTTATTAATTATATATGAAATTATTATTTACTGTAAGATAGTATTATAATATATACCTTTATACGTGTTTAAATATTTTGTAGAACGTACTGCATGGAATATTATTTTAAAAAATATAAACATATTTAAATGAAAACTATAACTGTAATTTGTTATTTGTTATTGTTATACGTACTTAAATCGGCAATTACTTAATTTGTTTTGTGAAAATTAGAGGATTTAAGATTCAATAGCAGTACTATATCAATATATTTGAATTAAATATTTAATATAATATTCTTGTTTTAAAAAAAAAAAAATTATTTTTGAAATCGAAACAGTTTTTTGAATAAACAAATATAATACATACTTATCATACTTATTACAAAATATATCTGTAAAACCACATTTAAAAATTAATGTAAGTTTGAAAAAGAATAACGACAGCTTAAATTATGAGTCTTTAAAATTGTTGAAAGTTATCATAACTCGGAAGCATATATTGTACGTATTTTACAGCGTATTATACAATTTAAAATTCTATATACCAATAATATGTTATTAAAATATTATGCCTTTCCAGTTTATACATAATTATATCATGTTTTTGGTATTATTACTAAATAATTAATTCTGTTCTTCTCAGTGTCATATTTGAAAGGGCGAAGTTATCTTATCGCCATCCTTAATGTTAGTCGTATTATCTAATTGTATACTTATTTTTAAAACATTAAAATTATTTTTTTTTAAATAAAATAATAAATTATTAAAATTTTAAAAAAATATTCTAGAAATTGATTTATGTAAGGCATGGAAAAGGAATCATTCCTATTATAATAATCTGTTAAACAATTTATAATATAATTATTCCTCCCTATACAACCAAAATTGGCTGACTTTCAAAAACACATCGTATACGTCTGCACTGATACAACTACGTCAGACGCAGTGTCCAAGTGAACTCGCTAATGTTTATAAGGTTTAATTAAAAAAAAAAAAAAACAATAATACCATGATACTGTACAAATATAGGTACCTACATAATATAAACATTTTTTATTCATCCCCTGAAAATAATGAGTGTCTAAAGCATCTTATAATTATTATAAGATGCTTTAGATACAAACATATGTTTGTTACATGCATCTTGCACTTAGTATAATAATATATTATGAGTAAATTTTTTCATAATTTATGCTTAGATAATGTATTATATACGATATAATATGTTTTGGCTGACGAATAAAGCGCTTTCGTAGTAACGAATAAAACAATGGTTATAATATTTCGTATAGTCATCAGCTGCTGTAGCGGCCCGCAAAAATGTCGATAAGTTAGCAAAATCTATCTAACCTATATATATATGTGTGTGTGTGTGTGTGTAATGCACTATAGGTAGTGCGATACATACAAAAAAATTACGAATAAAAACCCGGTGGGTAGGTATAATATATAATATAATCGTTGGTTTTAAGTTTATTGAACTCGTCGCACACATAATAATATAAATACGCGAACTATTATATATATAAGTGTGTATATAATGGACCTGGCCTATCTTCCGCGACTTGGTCACAGTCAGCGTTTAGGTCATCCACCTTTGGTCCAAATTTCGTGTTCTCCCGATGAATTATTCACAATACAAATATAATATTGTATTCGCGCGCCGCTATGGCTATATACGTACATAGTATATTGTATATTATGTATGTATTTATATATACACACACACATTGCAACAATCTCTGTATATAATTTTATTATTACAGTTCGTTCCCAGACCAATGCCGTGGCGGTGGCGTTACATCTTTTATGCTTGTATACACATATATGCGCACAATTGCAGCACAACTAGGACACTGGCCGTGCTCAGGTGAGTGCATATTATTATACACACATACACACGCACGTATAATATGTATATAATATTATTATTATTATTATTATTATATGCATTCGATCGAGATTAAAGTGAGGGGGGTTCGCAACGGGAAATCCCCATGTTGCCTAAATTATTCATAAATATATATTCCTCTCTCCACACCATTTTACCAACGAACGACGAAGACTACGTTGTTCGCGTAATCGAATAGTCTGTATAGATCTACATAGGTCAATATGGGTAAACTATATAATTTATTTAGTTATATTTAAGATTTTACGCCATTCGTGGCTTTTATAATAATTAAATATATAGTTTCAATTTAAAATAGCTTAGCAGATATTATTATGAATAATAAATTATTATTAAAACAAAACTGTAATTGGTCCGTATAAATACGAAATCCAAGAATTGTTGTTGATTATGAACATTTGATAATCTTTTAATAAGGATTTATTAAAAAATAATTTTTACAAAAAAATTTCAAGTTATACCTTAGTAAGTAAAAGTATCCCTGAAGACTGTTATTGCTGGGGACACGAATATAGAATCAATCCAGATAAATTAAACTGCAGCTGAAGATGTTCGTATTTGGATTTGAACCAGATTATTACAGCATCTGGAAAATCTCAGAAATTACTTCTAGACTTAATTGAGTTACCACTAAAGTGTAAGTTCTATGCGAGGGCCGAGGGGTCGCTAAATGGGTGATATCATATCATGAGCTGGCGGACCAACATACTCTAGTCTGCAGACAAGACATTTTTTTTTTTGATGGGGAAATTAAACGCATTTTTCATTAATTTTCTTTAGATTTTTTGATTTCTCCTCAAAATGTATTATATATAAAAATTATTTCGTGTGTAGAGTGTATAGGACATAAAATTATTTCTCATGTAGGTACTTTTACATCGACGGATATAAATCGAGAACAGAAAAGTGGATGTGTATGAGAACTATTTTTACCCCCTCTCCCTTTGGGACTTGTCATGAACTGTCCCTGTTAAGGGATCCCAGTCGACAATTATGGTGGAATATTTAAGCTAAGGCAGAATATCGCATGTGATGTTGTAAGCGTTGAAAACCGATCGATGGCAATAAAAATAAACTAATGCAGATATACATATATTGCAGGTATAATATAGGTGTATGCATTATAATTTATAATACTTATACCAGATAGTTATATATTTTCGATCGTCCCGTGTTATTCTGTCGTGACGATGTCAGTCTACTGCCCGTCATATATTATACAGTATATTGTATTATATAGCTGGGTCTGTTGAACGATGAGACTTGTGCGGCGTAAAAACTATACATACGCCTGACGTTTTTTTTTTGCTCAACGAACGTTAGTATTATATTATTACACGTTATACGGTCAGCTTAAGGTATCGCGACAAAAAAAAAAAAAAAAAAGTTGACGGCATTTTTTGTTCCTAAAATTCTGTTCGCTCTTTATCTCTTTTTCTCTCTCACACCCTCTATGTCACTCCCCGAAGCCGCACTTTTTCGACGGCCCGCAACTATAATGCAGTCGTTGCGTTGCAGTATAAAATAATATAATATATAGTTTATGTAGACAGTATAGAGACACTATACGATACCCGTTTCGTTCTTGTTTTGTTTTTCGTCGGTATTTTTTTTTGTGATGTGATTTCCTATATATTATACTACCTATACATATTATATACACACTGCACCACGCGCTGCACCGGCCGACCCGAAATAATATTCCGGCGGTTATGTAACTTCCTGGTCGACGTTTATGTGTATACCTATAATATAATATAATATAATATACATATATCGTGTATATTAACAGTCGCGATGAAAAAAAATCCCGAGCTCCACAGCGTACTACACACGCTGAAGGGGGGGACGAGGGGAGGATGAGGACGCTGCAGCGATGTACACGTATACCTATCTCTATATAATATATATATATATACACACACGTGTGTGATGGTATAACATAACATCGCGGTCGGCCCGCGGCCAAATGGCCGCCCGTCCTGCTGTCGGCTATATTATACGATGTACCGTTATGTTTCGTATATAATATGTAATATGTACACACTGCACACATAGTTATAATACTGTGTGTGTGTGTGTGTGTACACTGTATAGGTATAGGTACCTTTTCGATAAGTTATGTGCATCTGGCCCCCGTCCGTGGTTTTTGTGCGGCTATTGTGTTACCGACCGTACATGACGTGTATTACGCGTGTGCCCTGGTGTGTGTGTGTGCACTATATATTCTTCCTTGAACCCCATATAAAGCTGTGGACCGCGCACGTTTTCATTCCAATCGATTTATTCTCTTCCTCGTCCCGCGCGCGTCTCCATCACTACCTACCGAAATATTTATCGTATTTTCTTCCCTCTGCAGTACCTATATGTTATATACGACGATACTATACATTATATTAAATTGGTATTGTATTATGCGATGTGCAACGCGCGTTCGACGGAAACTGCAGCGAGAGAGAGATCACCAATGCCGCCGCCGCCGCCGCCGTCACCTACGTATTAATAATACAATAATACGTACCGAAGGTTTTCGTCCACACTTTTATTATGACGTTCTGTTATAACGGAAACTTCCGCGAAACGTATTCGTATTATTTATATATACAATAAAAATATACATTACACATATATAGGTATAGGTATATGTGCTATAAAAGCGTATAACCGAGCGGGCTGGTTTTGCGTAGTGTATAATTGCTGCACTTGTTCCGATGCATTGGTATTATATACATGTCTGTGAGACTGTGTAACTGTGTGAGTTGTATATTTTACTATGCTGCAATCTCCGTCGTATAATACATGTCTATATAAACACGATAAATAGGAAATTGATTTCGCAAACGGTTACTACTTAATAGTTTATAGTGTTTATACACACACACACACACATCGGACATGAGTATTATACTAGTCATAGTCCCACTCAATCCATCTGTCAAAGAATGTATGTGTTATAAATTGCCAACGCATTTGCGTTTCACTAAAAATGCTTCCCCCCTTTTCATCTTCAATGATGTAATCTCATTCAAAATACGATATTTGCAATTATCAAATATAATTTAAAAAAATAGTTCAAGTTATTAAGATTTTTTGAATTACTTAAGAAGTGTTGTATGGAAATATAAACTTTTGTTTTTCAAATGAGAACTTCTTTCTCCTACAACAGTAAAATGTAAATTTATTCAGTTGATTATTTGAATTATTTAATTTTGTATACTAAAGAGTAAAGATAATAGGTCCATGTGATGGGTTTGGAACACAGGGAGGCTTAGGTAATTTGAAAATTTTAATAACTAATATTAATCCAACAATATTTATAATTTATAATAATGACCTAAGTATTGAACAAATCCGATATTAAATGTATTTTATATTTTTGTAAAACATTCTAATATATAGGTAACTGAAAAATACTCGTTTTAAATTTAAATTAGGCATATTAACATTTGTATATACTAAATAATTTGCAGTAAAAATGTGGATGGTTCTCGTTAAAAAATAGGAGTTTGTATATCACCATAGGGAATTCCTTAAATATAGTACAATAAATCTTAAGAAATTTAAATTATGATTCATAAGTATTTTTGAAAATTTTGAAATTAGAATTTGAATAAATGTATTATTGAATTTGGATGAGTATGCTTGGTAAATAAATTTGTGCATAGTTGTACACTTGTACATCAAGTTGTGCGTGTAGGTGATAATAATATTATATTATTATTATTATTTTTTTTATATATATTCTATACATCCTATAACGATATCGTCAATAATTTTATAAGCATTTGATATATTTACGTTTTAATTGTGATCAGTGTTAATATTTATATTTTATCGTCTCATCCTTAGGTTTGTGTTGTTGTTTAATTTATCATCAAACAAGTTATAATAATTATCATCTCGGATATACGTATAGTTTCGTCCGACGTCGAGAATAATAAAATATAGATTAGGTAACTGTTGGCAGCGTGTATACAATGTCTAGATAGATAGCTTAGTTACTATATAGTTGTGACTCTTTTAACATAAATTCTTCATAATTTAAAATATGCTGATTGTAATTCGTAGATTATTCGAATCATAATATACATAGCTCCGGTAAGAAAACTTCTTTCGATTTATCATGAATAATTCCCATTTACCGCAGACGGAACCAAGTCCAAAAACCTGAAAAGGAAAATATTTTTTAAAAACTGTATACATTTGCAAAACGTAAATTCGGAAATAAATCAAATTTTGTACCAAATTTTATACCAACATTAATTCCAGATTTTTAAATAAACATAATATTTATATTACAGTTTAACGAAATTCAATATTCTCGCCAGATAGTATAATATACTTTGGCGTAACATAAAATAATTTAATCTTTAAGCTTTAGTGTTTTATGTATAGTTTTTTTAAGTTATGAACAAATAAAATACGACTTATGAAATCGTTTAAGATTTTATTTCTATTATTTATAATAATATATTGAATTTATTATTTGGCATATAATTATTATAAAGTCAATCCAACTTTTAATTTTCGTATATTCAAATTATATATATTAATATCATAATATCAATAATATCATAAAACATTTTTGTTTTATCAAAAACTAAATATTATCAAAGTGAATATTTATCAAAATGCCCAATATAGTAACTAGTAAGTAGTAGGTTGTTTAGTTTTTCAGTTGTAAATTATACCAAAATAAAAAAATGAAAGCGGATGTACACATAATTTCATTAAAACAATTGTATGATGTTGTTATACTCGGCACTTTATATAACTGACATAAACATTTTTAGAACGGTGCGTTATAAGTTAACGTAAAATTAATATTGATTATAAATCATATAAATATAATATAACCCTACACAATACTATAAGTAGCCACACGATATAAAATAATATACAAGGTACAACAAATATCTATAAAATAGTTACATGACGTATATTGTATCAATATTCAGAAATAATTATTATATTAAAATTATACAGAAAAATTAAAATTAAATAATATCCGTTGAGATATTGTAAAAAATACACTAATTAAGGAAAAAATATAGAACGAACCTTTATTCTTGTATAGATAATTGTTTGTATAAATGTTTCTTTCATAAAATGTTAGATCTTCGTAATCCCTTAAAAAAAAAAAAATCCTTTATAGAACAACTAAAGACATGGCCAAAAAAATATACACCTATACATGTATGTATCAAATAAATACAGAAGATTAAAAAAAAACGTGCCAAAAATTCGGCGATATAAAAAAACTGCACCAAAAAGAAAATAAACAAAAGCAAGCAAAAAGAAAGTGATTTTGACCTACAACTCCTTTCACCTAGCCAGAATGAAGTAAAAGTGCCCCTCGTGTAATTGTAGTGACATTGGGTAGGTATACATAAACACAACACACTCACACACACATAGCTCAGTAACGCCCTAGATGAATGAGTCCGCCTTGGACGCCTTTCTTTCGCTGGGGGAATTTCAGATGAGGAGAAAGTATGATAAAATCTGATGTTATATATTACCTACAGAAGCTTTTACTTTCGTCAGTCTATATACAACCACGGTCACGTGTCCCTTGTTAGGATTGAATCTATGAATTATTATACCTATTACAAATAAATATACATAAAACTATAGTATACACCAAAGAAAAAATAAAAATAAAAATAATAATGATAATAAAACGTAATACTTAACAAGAAATATATTATTGTCTTATGACGTGAACGTATAGAGTAAATTTTTTCCCTGACCAACACACTTGACCTGAATTTTACTTTTTGACCTTGTCGCCGCAACCGAGGTCCGAGGCTGTTCGGATATGATGACATGACCTTCAACTTTGGTCAGGTCACGTTCAAGGTCAACTTTATAACAGTTAGATATTCTATACATTTCCTTACAAAAAAATGTTAAGGTCAATCGTTGATAAATAAAAAATCCGAACCATTAGTATTAATTTATCCATCTTATGTTATACGTAAGGAACACATAATATATATACGATACATATGATATACTTTGAATCATATATTTTTGAAAATGATTATTATAATACCTTACTTGGTAACATTAATTAAGAATTTCGTTTGATTCTATAAGACGAAATTAAAAATAATAATTATTATATTAGAAGTTTTTAACACTATTCAGTATTCACACTATCTATGTAATATATGTATTAATTGCAATATAGGTACTTTTATAATTGTTTATTAATATTTTATTAAAGACTGTAAGTAAGTATCATATTTTTTCTTTATTAATACATAATATGGTATTAAATAAATGTTGTAAAAGATCGGTGACTCGGTATCGAAAACTCGTCACTTTTTGTTCACCTTAGTGCAAAGTAGTGGTGTTTACTCAAAATAAAATATACATTTTAGTAAATTTTGTACTTATATTAAAAAAATATATTATTTTACGAAATTTACTTATTTATATACAATTTTCAAAACTAGGATTCCACGCTTTTTAAAATTAAAAAAAAATATATATATTTAGAAGCATTGTACTGATGAAAACAATTGTACAAAGGTTTCTATCTAAAATGACTATGAGCAAAACTATTATGTGAATTAATATCTCAATCTAAATTAATATTTTGAAGTGTTGATATATTTTTTAATTTTACAAGATCCCGTACAGTCGTAGTTTCATAGATAAGTCGGTGTATTTCAGTTTAATCATAACATACATATAATTAGTAGATCATATTATGTGCAAGTATAATAGAATATAAACAATACTTTTTCATCGTAAAAACAATAGAAAATAATATAAAAATGTTGTCATGCTAATAACAAAAGCATTTATTATCTGACATTTTTTTACTAATTATTACATTTATCGTAATGATGACAATAATCTTAAAATATATTTAGTTTGATTCATTAACTATTATGATAAATTTAATATATATCTTTCAAATAGTATTTCACATTAGAGTGATTGAATTGTTATTTAAACGGTTTTATTGCTCTCCGGTAGTATAATTAAACGTTTTAGACACGTGGTAGTGTCATTAGTGAAATAATTTGTAGAATGTCACATCACCATGAAATATAACAAAACATTATGTATACCTAGTTTAAATACAAATCAATTGATTTATAAACACAGAATATAATAAATCAAGTGTACAATACTTAAAAGGAAATCATAATATATTTTAATGTACCAATATAACCAAATTATTAAACAGATATATACATAATAAAACCCAAAACGTCAATAATGCATATTGCCGAGTTAATTTTTAACGAAAATATCAACCTAATATAAATTCAACTGTCAAGATAAGTGTTTAAATGTTTGACTTTTGAACTAAGTGTAATTCATCAATCTATATACGTTTTATTTTATAGTTGTTATAATAGTTCGACGTTTCGCGGGTAAAAGAGGATAACTCAATTTTGGCCGTTTTCGGTTAACACGTAACTTATTTGATAGGACATAGAAAATAGGGTTTTACGTAGTTTTTATAACAAAAATACAAAAGTTATTGTACTATTTGTTACCTTAACTATCTATAAAAATCCCTTTCAGTTAATACATAGACAACAAAACTTATTTTCGTTTTCCTAAAATTGGTGATATTTTACTTATATTTTCACACTGTCGATTATAAAAAACAATTAATATTAAATTACTGTCATAACACTAAAATGTTTAAGTGTATTTTCAAATTATAAAAATATAAATAATACTTAGTTGCCATTAAATAAGTTATATTTTAAATAAAAATAAAAATTAATTGTTATTGTATATCGAATATAAAATATGTATCAATAAATAAATATATACGTAGTACGTATAATATATTAATGTTAAGTAAACAAAAAGTGTAGAAATTTAATTTATCATTATAATAATTAATAGTGTCACATATTATAAACGATTAACATAATATTATAGAATTTCGAAAAATGAAGTAGGTGTAGTTTTCCAACACAGTCTACACACTGCATTTATTTTAATATAAATAGTTGACACGTTTTAGATAGTGTATAAAAAGCGTTTCAAATTTTTTTAGCGACAAACATATCGTTGTAGTTAATTCCTCGTGATTTTACTTTTATCATTTCACTTTCGTACATGCTATCACTTTCTAAATTAAATAACATTTTAAATATAGCGTTTTCACTAATCGATTAACACTTTCTTCTGCAGAACTTTCTCTGGCTTGAGTAAAAAAACACAAAACCTATCACATAAAAAGTAATGCCACCGCGCGTGTGTGTAGTGTAATATGTTGTGTATAGTTACAGTGAACTAGCGTGTATTGTAACCGTGGGGTATATAATGTACAATATGTATATGGATACATTCACGTCCTATGTCCTTAACCCATTTCACCGGTATCGTAAATAATGTCCTGCAGATATTACTCGGTGTTCTATAACGATGCTACGACGCACATAAATTCCACGTAACGATGACTATATACTTTAATATAGTACATTATACCTCGGATAATTTTTGCAAATTTATGGGAATTCGTGGGGGGGGGGGCTTGGATCGCCAAACCCTGCCAAGTTCCTTCCAAATCAAGTCCTCATCAAGTAAATACTTAGCAAATATTATGTTTTTTTTTATACATTTTTGAAATTTAAACCAGTAAATATTACTGGGGAATAAAATGTGTTCAAAATTATGTTTTATAGGTAAGTATACGTATTTCTGATAGATGAAATATTATATAAACAGGGACAATAAAAATTGTTGTGTTTACCGAAGAAATTGCAGCAAGAGAATAATAATATTATAATTATTATGATTAGACCAAGTATAATACTTTACCACATAGTCAAGTGTGTTTTTCAGCTTTGCAAGATAGATATACTTAAAATAGTTATTATGAATGTATAATTTATGAATTCTAAATAAAAATTTGTATTTGTTAGTCAATAATTATAGTAGGGGAAATCAACTTTTTTTTTTAAATCAATATTATGTAGACTGTCCAGTAACTATGTGTACCCATTTGGCCAATTTTTGTATGAATCTCAGGTAAATGATTAAAACGATCACCAAGAATATGATAATTGCGAATAAACTCGTCAATACAAAATATATTATTACATAGCTATTATTTTTAATAATTAACGTTGCATTAAACAGCATCTAATCAATTCTATATACTCATCGCGTCTGTAATTTCGTGTGGTATTTTTCATTTTTTCCTCTCGCAAAATTTGACCAGGTATAAACATAACTACCCCGCGTCGTCGCTTTAGATTTGTATTTATAAATATATATGTGTGTGTATAAGGTAGTATATATTATCGTTGGCACATGAGATTCCAAAGACAGATGGACAGACGAAATCAGATACATCCAAACAATAATAATGCCCCTTTCAGCTGTTAGTTAATTTTTTTTTCGTGTATATGTGGATGTTGTCTATTTCTTCTGTCATAAAACTGCTTCATCAATAGGCACGATGTATTGGGTCTGTATGCGCGTATATGTGTATATGCATATGTATGCGTGTGTGCGTATGCGTGTGTAGATTTCGGAGCCGGGTGGCTTTGGTTTATAAGAAGCCCCTTAAAAAACCGGTGTGGGAAAGGAAACGAAATGCATAAAAAACGTGGTGTGTGTGTTCTCTCTGTTTCGGACCACGGATTTTTTTTTTTACTATTCATTATCCACGATTGTGTGCGTGGGTGAAAAAAAAACGCGCCTTCGAACCGGTTGTGTTATTATTATTATTATTATTCGTTGTGTACGCAAGGGTGGCTTCCTGGTTCATCGCCATCGTCTATATGCAGAGGGTTTACGCGCACTCGTATATATTATTATATTATTACACTACATGTGCGAGCCGCCTCCTGTTGCAACACGGTTTTTACTGCTATGCTAACCTTTTCAACAACAGGCGGCACAACATTTATTAGCATCGCAATAAAAGCTGCACGGATGTCGTATCATGAACACGATTTTAAAATTTTTGTCAGTACCTTTTCGTGATGTATTATTGCGTGTCAATGACAAATGAGTTGTGTGTTATTGTTTTTAAAATTTGTCGTATAAAATATACTCAGTCGTTCATGACAATTATAAAAATAAACAAAGACTTTATGTTGGAATAAAACAAAAACAATAATAATGGTCTGCGTACTAAAAATGATTGTAATGTCGTATCATCCTGGTCAGAGGTATATTATATGCAATGTAAGTTTGACCTGGAGGAAAATAAAATGTTATATGTAAATAACCTGATGTTATAAGGTTACTACATTATATAGGTAATATTATAGCATATACACCAAGTATTTTCACCCCTCATTCATCCTTTAATAATGTGTTTATTCAAATTTTGATTTTGGAATTTTTAAAAACTCTTAAATAATTTATTTTGAAATACACGTATAACTGCATAAGTAGTTTCTGAGACGATAAACTTTATGTAGGTACTTAGGAGTAAAAATATATTATAATTATTTATAATAGTTTTATATAAAGCATAAAGTATGTGTAATACAAAAAGTATTTATTATAATCGACCACTCGAGACTCGAGCAGTTTTTACGAATTTTAAAATTCTAATAATTAATAATTCTAATAATTCTATTCTAATAAATCTATAATAAATACTTTGATTTTCAAATCATCATAGGTTCTATATCTTCTAAACCTATTATCCTGAGTATACGCTTGAAAATTGACGTTTATTGACGAGGAAACTTATCGTTAGTCGTTTAGATTTCAATATATATATAATACATATACATAATGCACATAAACATTTAAACAAATTAATCTCTTTAATAATTTAAAATGAAAAAAGAATGGTTCTCCTTTAAAAAAATAAAATATTTAAACCATCTCTAATACACAAAAAAATCTAAATACTTTATGAACATTCGGTCTTTTGAGTATATAAATTTACTTTTAAATTTAAAAATCAAAATTTGATTAGATTCTATATTAAAGGAAAAATAGAAATTTGCATGCTTGGTGAATCACTCGGTATATGCAATATGCATATTAGGTATATATTATAAACAGTTTAAACGTTGAGATCAAAGACTAGTTTTCAGATGTATAAAAGTACGACTGAATTTTATTATCACAAATTATTGACTACTACTAATTACTATGTACGAACTAGGTTCTAATAAAAACGTATAATATATTCATATTATAATGTTTTTATTTAATTTAAGAAAGTATGACATTAAAATAATTGGATTGTTTTTCTGCAAGTATCTATACATTAATTCGATAGGTCAGTTTTGTTTTAAGAAAGGTCCTCACTCCTCACTATAGACAACAGAATAAAGACAGAACAAAATTAAGTTTGTGGTTTTAAGAAAAATTTAGATTTTTATCCCGTTCTTGTTGTAAAGTTCAATTTTCGTTTATGTATTATTGCTACATGTATACTGTATAGGTACTATATTTTAATTCATTTATTTGAATATTTAATGAAATATCCAGTAAGCCATTATAACTTATATTTAGTACCTTTAAATTCATATTTTTATAATTGAAAATAAACGTATAAGTTATTAGGATATAATAAAATACGAGTATATAAAATAACAAATCAATAAATAATTGTATATAATTATAGTATATAGTATGTGCTACTTGATTCTTTTAAGCTTATTGTCCGCTATAGGTATATATATTTAAAATAACTCGATAATGTATCAATTACTCACGGGGACGAAGTTGTTTTTATACAAAATCCCGAAGAAATTCAATTCTCATAAAATATAAATCACTTGTTCATGATCCACAAAACTAAAAAAAATATACTTGTTAATACTTGCTAATTATGCAATTATTATTTTATGTCTGAGTTTTGTTGGTAAACATCACTTATCATTTTATTATATATAATTTGTTGTTGGTGTATAGTAAAATATATTTGAATTTGTTTCGATATATATGACTATATGAGACACGACGGATAGAATTTGTGCATATTTAAATTATTCATCATTAATGGAGCGAAATATAAAAAACACACTATATTTTTAAATAACAATATATACGTCATGATAATTGATAGTATAACACATTTGCTACAGCGATTGAAAAATGTATATAAAAGTACTACTAAAGGTTAATATTAGTGCCTATATAGTATACATATATGGATACATATATATAATCTTAAAGTTAAAGAAAATTAGCATAAAGTACAGTTTTTTAAAAGTTCAAAGTACATAATATTAAATTGTATTGCATATAGTTAATTTAATAATATAAAAGCATTCTATATTATTGAGTGTTATTAATTTATTATTATGATGAGTACTCCAAACATTTTTTTTTTTTTGGCCAGTTTATATAGGTTTAACAAATATTCGGATAGAAAATTGAATGCCTATTAATTGCATGATCTAAATATTTCAACTTTATTCGTAGTCTCGGAGATGAAGATATACAAAAAGAAAATTATTGTCGGTAAATGACCACTTGCATAAATAATAGTAAAAATTATGTATATATAATATTGTTATAACCCGCGGATGTGTATACTATCGCTGCTGCAGAGTACGATACCGTTGTACCATCTGTTCTCATGCAAACCTAAAACCTTTATAATACAAGGAAGTAACTAGATATAAATTTCCCTGATCCCATTATCAGAATGTAAAAAAATACACGTAAAAAACAGGTGTTCAATGAAGACCATTAAAGAAAACTTCATTTTTTTATTCCCTTCTCTTTTGATTGTGTGTACCTACGATAGGTAGTTATATATAGGTATATATACCTATATACCTACGTGCGTATAATACGGGGGTGTGGCGGCGGGGTCATGATTAAATGCGACGACGGTCTTGTGCTGCACTGTTCCCACGATGAAAGGGAACGCGGAAGTTTGACGTCTCCCCCGAGATTACGGGACCTCGCGCGCGGGTATATATATGTATCTATATATGTAGGTGTATAATATAGGTATACACTGCAGCACACTGCAAATGGCACGCACACGTACCTGCAAACCCGCCATCCCTTATTGCAGACGGGAAAATTATTAACCCTTTACCTGGTTGATTCTTTTTTTGTTCGTTTTAACCCTATCTTCACCCTCTGCATGAGAAATGTAAACGACGTTGCGGGTGTATATATATATATATTATATGTCTTACCAGACGATGAATCAGCTACATTATATGATATGGTTGTATTTTATTATTATTATTATATGTATAATATATATATATATTAATAATAAAAAAATGTAATTTAATCGTCTGAGCTGCAGAAAAAGACAGTTGCCAGTTGTTGTATGAGAAAGATAATCAGATTTGTTTTGTAATATTTTTTACTCAACAGTAAAACCATTGTACGGAAACAATTTATTTAAAGCAAAACAATTATTTCTATTATTTATTATTTTTACCAAGTGTCATATTTTTAGGACTAAAAATAGATCGAAATCACTGTAGTATAGTGTCAACTGTCAATATGACACATATGTGATAATATATTCTATAAGAATCAAGAATCGGGAACTAAATTGGTATTCAACGATTTGTAGAAAGTGAATGTACATTATCATCAAAAATATTGTTTTTTTTAAAGATAAAAACGTATAAATATGTAGGTTACTATATAGTTCACGGAGAATAGTAACATTCATTTTTCGCTATAAATCAATAATATAGGTACGTAAATGCAGTAGGTATCAAATTAAATCTTTGCCAATGATACAACTGATGAAACTATCCCCAATACATTATTCTTAAATGCTTAGTGCTTACATAATATTGTTTAAATGCGATAAACAAAAATACTAAACGATATAAACATTAATATGAGTAATAAGTAACTAATATTTATAGGAAGATAAATTATTCAAGATATTATAAAGTATAAAATATTTTAGAAAAATAGAATATACAAATTATTAATTACTGTTAATAAATGTATGAGTATATAATTAAGAGGACGCCTACCCGCATGTGTTGTCTCTGTCTTACTAACGTACATCATAACAAATTTTCGTTCAGTAGAATACATTTTGTGACGTTAGCTTTAATATTACTATATTAGAGTAAGTTTATCTATTATCAAATTTAAAGGTAAGAATATTATCTAGACAATGACATATTATGCTTTTAATGATATTATTATGTTAAAGTGAGTTACAGCTATGTAAAATATAACAACTTTAAAATGTTCATAACTCACTTTAAAATGATAATATAAATAAAAGCATATGTCATTGTCTAGATAATATTCTTACCTTTAAATTTGATAATAGGTAAATTTACTCTAATATTAAAGCTAACGTCACAAAATGTATTCTACTGAACGAAAATTTGTTGTGATGTACGTTAGTACTACAGAGACAACACATGCGGGTATGGCGTCCTCTTAATCAAAAAAATAATTTGAGATGCTTCAAACTTCACAGCATGATGTATGGTAATGTTGTTAGGTACGACATGTCAGTATATGTGTGTCTATAAATATATAAAATATGTATTATAAATTTATTGAATATAGATATATGATATAATGTTGCATAATATATGTAACTTTAAAATTTATTGAAATGTATAATAAGCTAAATAATTATTTTATGTATCAGTACAAGTACAATTTAATATAACATTCAGTTAAATGATTAAGACAACTATAACTTGTTATACTTAGGTTAGAATAAGGCTGAGGAATTATGGAATTATGTACACAAATAAACATAATCACGAACACGTTTAGAACACAATTATAAACGACAATAACATAATTTTATAATAAACACTTTTTATTCATAAAAATCAAAAAATTACTTCTTATACTATTTTAATCAAAAAATGTATAATAAATATTACACGATTATATTTTATAGATACAAGTGATACAACATACCTGTATTAAAAATAATTGATTTTATTAATCACAGTATGACAATCATATACTTGTAAGTACTAATTTATCAATATTAATTAAATCATTATTATACTCAGATAATAATAATATGTATTACTTGTTTTATTTCATACAAATCCAAAGATATTTTTATGGTTGAATTTTATCTGTATTCCTCTACTTTTAAATTAAATATAAAAAAAAGGAAATTTGTAGTTTAGTTATTTGTTTATTACTACTTGTAATAACCATTTAAGAATTCAATATAGATATAACTTTTATACATCCCCGTGTAATAATGTTACTGATATTGACTAATATGTATTTATTATCTCAAACCAGATAGTTTTGCTACTGTTTATTTCTTTCAAATAACACTACTCGGTCATTTTTTTAAAGTTTGAAACTAAATTATATTTTGAAATAATCTATAGACAATAAAGTAATTTATATTAACTATGTTAAACTATTACAAAAGTAATATTAGTTTACTTCTTGATAAATACATAAAAAGTTAAATAATAAATTAGTGTGTATATTCAATTACTTACCTATATAATACCTCAATATACGAGTACGATCTTCAACAATTTGACATAAAACGTACTGCTTCATCTAGATTCTAGGTATCAGAAACTACTAATACAAATATAACATTATTATAAAACCAATTCACGCTCACTTCGTTCTTCATAATTTAAAATATGTACGGACGGAGACATGAGTATCCAATACTTGATGATATATTGTTGTTTATACGGAATTACTAATCGTATATTCAACTCAATTAAATTGCATAATCTCGATTTAAATCAAAATATACCGTTACTTGTATCCATATATATAATATATATAAAAACAGTTTTACGTATTTTTTTCTCAATATTCATTGCACGTTCAAACCTAACTTCAGAAGCGACCGCGAATTCTATTATTCCGCGTGTTTCTCACAGATAACATAATATGTATATGTATTATGAACAATATGAACTGGTACTACAGAGCGGGCCAAACTATTTTCCCGTTCTTTGATATCCTGCTGTATTTGATTTGAATTGATTGACTAAATTATTCAACATTGAGTTACTAAAATACATAATATATACTATATATGTAAATGTAGTCATTGGCAGTATAAACAATCGATATTATAATTTATAGTATAACAATTACAAATAACACTCTTTCATTATTCGGCGGAATCATCATGTCATAATACTTTTTAGTTTTTTCTTCGTCCAATTTTGTAAATGGGATTTATGCGATTCTATTTTTGAATGTATGTACGGTTTTGGAAAGGAGACTTAAAAAAATCTAAGTATCTCTAAAAGTGTATACAAAAATCCAGGAATAAAATCTATCTAAATCTAAATTATTCATAGCTATATTATTTGTTTTATACATAAAATACATTTAAATTACATCAAATTATATTTTTACGAATTCAATACTAAATAACCTTTTTGCTTTTGTGCCTATACGAATATTGGGTACCAGAACTATATTTACTTAGCACAATTATTATAAACGATTGAAATCATGATGCATGGACCACAGCATCACATTATATACATACAGGTATAACAAGCAGTAAGCAGTATACAACATTACAACGCGTACCACGTAATAACTATGTTATTTTCTTTTTAGATTTCTAATATCGTATATTACGTATATTTAAACTATTTAAAAAATATATTTATAGAATGTGTGATCGACATAAAATAGATTTGTTCAACTGCATATTAATCAAGTTGGAAAAATGTTATTATGGAAGTATAACATAGGACTTCTGTTGTAAAGATGAATGGGGGTGGAAGGGAGTGTATAGTCTACATAATAAACACTATATGAGTATGATTTAAATTTAACACTATTTCTCCCTACAAAATATGAGTTATAAAAATTAAATTCCTTGTATTTACATAAACGTTTACTTCAAAACGGTGAGATCCACACATAAAATTACGTATTGTCATATTATATACGAATTGTCACACACTATATTCAGCTACGATTGAACAGCTCTTGACCGAAAACCCGTGAACCTTACCGCGAGTCTCTTTTAAGCTGCGTACTCAAATTTCTGTTTTCCAACTGCATGAATGACGCATCATTGATATTTGATGTCCCTACAGTGCATATATTATTTGAACTGTTGTGTGTCGTCAACATGTCGGACACAAAAATCGCTAAAATATTTAACATTACATGCGATCGTGAGTTTGGCTTTCAAAAAACTGCAAAGTCGCGTGAACCCGGCGATTGACCCGGGACGTGGGGCCCACTAATCCTGTCCTGCGGACAACTCTTGGTTGTAACGCGACACCGAATCGTGTCGATAGGTATATATCATATACATACTTTACGCATATGATACGCGCAGTACCTACCACAACTGAATAGATACCTATAGGCGAGCATATATATACCATCAGCGAATGATTTTATATATACACGACGTGGTCCAAGTATAATATTATTTAATAACTATGCAGTATTTGGTGTGCATATAGACACCAAAATAGTATATTGAACGGCAACGGCGACAGCTATATTTCAGTGGTAATCCACTATCGACTACTCTTTTTTCCGTTCTCGGCATCTATAGATTCGCCAAACTATTTTTTTAAAGAATAACGCGGGTGCAATAATCCACCCTATATTCGGACGGTACGCGACACCCCAGACGCCCCTGCAGTAGTACATCACGGGCACCGGATAAACCGGTAATAATAATATTATGCGATGTGACGTGCAGCGGGGTGGCGTCTGAAAACTCCGAGAAACCGTTGTCGTCGTCGTCCCATTATATTGTAGAGCGTTACGCACGACTATAGCCGCCGGGTCCGTCTGCCGGCGGGTATGATAAAATTGTCACCGGACAATCAAATTATAATACCTAATAATATTTATTATTATACATCCATTACGCGTTCACACACTCGGCGCGGGACAGAGCGCAGGCGTCGTCGTTACGCCCGCGGGACAGTAGCGGACAAAATATAGATGGGCTCCATAATATAATATGTAATATGTATGTATATATCGGCATTCCTTACTGACACGCATACACACGAGGTAGGTTATTATAACGACGACAACGACGACGACGACAACAACAACAACAATAATAATAATATTACATTATGATACGTTCCAGTGCGAATATGATAATAATATAGTTATATAATATTGTTTGGGTATTGTGTTAAGTGTAGCTGGTCGAGCGGGTGGCGCGAGTCGTGCGAGCCAGCGAACGATCGGGTGGACCGCGTGCGCGGAAGGGAGCCACCGCCGCCTGATCGGACACCGGTGACGTCACGTGAGTCAACGGCCGGGCGGCCGCCGACCATCGTGCCACTGTGACCTACTAGTCAGGTTGTTGGCCTCGACTGTTCGTCCGCGGCAGCGGCGGCGGCGGTGGTGGTGGTGGTGGTCGCAAACAGAAGAAGAAGAAGACGACGACGACGACGGCTGCGGCCGCGCGGTCGACGTGTTCACATCACACACCACACGCATATAATATATGTAATACAATAATATATACCTGATATATCGTGCGCGCGCACACCGCGTACCCGCACGTCGACGACCAACAGTCGCGTCCTCCCTCGACACTGGGTCACCTAACCGCCGCCGCCGTCGTCCGGATCTATCTGTGCAGGCCTCGGCTTTTCCTGGTTCGTGGAACTCGTATTATAGTCGTCGTCCCTCGCCACCGCCACTGCCGCCGCCGCCGCCGTCGTCGGAGTTTGTGTGTTTTGTACGTATTTTTGTCGGAACTACACACAGTCGTTGAACCCCGTTCGTACGCACGCACCAGGAAGTAAATATATAATAATAATATATATAACTAGAGCGGCTGCTGCTGTTGTTGCAGGTGGTAACGCGTATAATGTATAGTAATGCACTCGCCGTCGTCCCCGGTGCACCGTATAATATGTTATGTATACCGTGCGATGCATTACGGAAATCATCCCTTACGGCTTAAACTGACTGCTGTCTACTGTTGCACACACGTACGCGGCGTGACGATCCCTATTTATTTTTATTTTTAAATTCATACCACACACCTTTTTTACGTTTATGGTTATAGACTAGATGTGTATATATAATGTCGGACTATAGTGAGATGGATATGCGCATATATGTACACGTTTTACGAGCGAAGGATTTTAACGCACGTTCGATCGGGCTTATACACGTATTTTTTTATTCTTATTAAATTCATTGATCGACATTACGTTTTCAAAAGTGTACAATAATAATATTAGATACATACTTAATTAACTGTTGTCGTTGTTTTTTTATAAGTAGTCTTTAGGTTGCTCTTTTTAATAACTTTAGTCTTAACTCTTGAGGTAGACGTGGTGTCAGCCTATTATAGTTTGGATTTTTTTTCGTTGGTTTTAAAATGGATACCGAACGTACGATTTTCATTATCACCGTATAACTTTCAGTAGCTAATATTTCATCTGCAGGATGAACTTGCAGTTATTTAATAAAGGATGTAGGCTTATATCGTAGGATCCCACATATCGTTTATATATCTTTGAATTTGTTTTTTGTTAATGTGTGTTTTAATGCAGCTAGGTTATCTTTTAGTCTAAGAGTATATCCCTTAAGTGTTTCGCGTTTCACTGAGTCATTTTTGGTGTAGTATTGGATTTTTTCGTTGTTAATTTGTTCTTAAGTTGGAAGTAATATAGTTTTCACTTGAACCACCAGAATAATTCGTCAAGTTAAACGGTAAAAAAGTCCAATAAGGAAAACGTCCAAATATTGCACAAAAATTAAAAAATAAATTATAAAACGTTTAATCATATTATGTATCAATTCATCAATGAATGTTAACTATGTATCAACGATGTATATGTATTAAATTAATTTAAAAATAAATAAATTAAATTAAATCTATATTATAATTTTATTGTATCATGTATTAATACTGGTATAATAACTTTAGATTTATTTTTCTTATATAATATAATCAATAGTTTAGTAAAAATGTTAATTAATAATGTACCAATCTCTAGTTTTTATCGATTTTTTTTTCTAAAGGACTGTTTGTCAAAACTTATTTCTCCAGACTCTTTTATCCTATAGGATAAGGTTACTACTTATTGTTTTGGGCTAAACTTTAAAAATTGTTATTTGTTTTAATAATTGTGGTGTTATCTACACATATTGCCAACTGACAGTGCTATGCTATTAATATTGCACATCATTTAAATTCATATGCTACATCTATTTTTAATTCCATTTACTTCACGCGTCATATTCCATATTATGTAATAAGTATATTTGTAGTATTTATAAATCCAAATTACGTCCGATATTTTTAAGTTTTAAGTAATGAGAATCCGTAGTATATATTATTATAATATTTAAGGGAGTTAATCACCGAAAAACAAATTGATTTTTTTATATTTACTAGTACGAAATAACTAATAACTTGTTCGAGATTTTTATTTACGAATGGTTTAACCCAGAATTTGCTTTGTTGAGATGGTTGATAGTTTGTTATATCGGTAAGACTTAACTGGAATCCATCAAAAGTTTAGTTTATGATAATGTATTGAGCAAGTCTTTTGTATAACAACTTTCATACAAATTACAATTATAATACATAGTTATGTCTTATGATAATACATATTACGTTCACACAATGGCGAAAACATTTTTAAATTTTCTTGTTCGTTGGGGAGGGCTACGACTCTACAAGCCCCCCAGCCACGCCTGGAGATGTAACGGCTTTATGTACACATAATATTATACATATAAGTTATTTATCTATATAGTTGTTATATGTGTGTGTGTGTGCATTATATATTTCAATGAAATTATTCGGATTGAATACAATGTATCCGTCTTTTGGGTGCATCGATAAACTTTTATAATAATAAGCGTGTTCAGTGTTCACTCATCCTATAGGCCGTATAGCATTACCTACTACACACGTATTATTCAAAAGATACGATGATAAAATATTACAAGAACACATGACGTCGTATTATGAGGCCTCTACGCGTATTGTGCTCATACAATATTTATCGCTCTCAAACCGACAAAACCATAATAACAACATATTGTCATATACATAATATTATTACATACCTGCAGCGACTGAACGTTAACACCCTTAATTGTGTGCACGTCTTAAGCAACGCATCTGTAAACCATATTTACGACTTGTATTATTATTATTATATAGACGAAACAAGCTGCGTGTATCATTTATAGTATGGTGAAACGTTGATCGTTAATTTTATAATCGAAATATGACATCGTAGTGTCTTAATTTTTAACCAAGATCTACGATTTATTATACTGCACAACTTATTGTCGTTTATAGATTTGTAATCTGTATTCTTATTAAAAAAAATTATATAATTAGTAAATATTATGTACATTGTATATATTAATTGTATGACAGATATTTTATGTCAAACAAGTTACAAGTATAAATAATTAAAATATAAATTATTATTTCATATCTGTAATACTTATATTTTTTATAAAATTACGTATATTTTAATATGTTTCTCATTATACATAGTAAGTAGTATTAATGTTATGAACTATATTATGTATTGTACTTGAGAAAAAATAAAAATGTAAAGTGAATAAAATAAAAAAAAATATATTAATAATTTGGATTTTTTATTTTATTATTTAATTAAAAATTTCACATAGATTGTATAGATATTTTGTTTTTATAAAATTATTTGTGCTAACACTAAAATCATATTTAATCAAAGTTTTAGATTTATAATTATAAATAGGTAACATAATAATATGTACACGTATATGGTTTAAATAAATTATGATTGATTACATTTATTTGTATGTTAGTAAATTAATGGTTATTATGCTAAAACTATACCATTAAAAACTAATTTTTGGCTTTATTGAGTATGAAATATTCCCGCCTACTCCCATATAAAGCGATAAACTATATATATATATATAGGCACTAAAATGTATACTCGTTATACGCAAAACTATTGCCAAAAAAAAAATCTTCAATTGGAATACACATAGAATTTAATTGAAAGAAAATCACAAGGCTTCTACTGTATAGAAGTTATATTGTAACTATATTGAATAATGAGTATTAATTTATATTTTATTCGGACAACATTTTTAAATTACAGGTTGTTTTATTTCGTGATTAGTTTTAATCCCAATGACTCAACCAATTACCTGTAAATAGGTAGGTAGGTATAAGTACTATAAGTACATTGACTGAGACGTGCATAGATGAGAGGGGTAGGTTACTTTATATTTTCTTTTGTATTTGCTTAAGAATTACGATTTCCGATATTTCCGTCACTATAATATTTAACATGTGTCAAATGTACAGTTAACGACGCGCGTCATTGCGTCAAATGAAAAACAAAAATTATTTAAAACAGTGACCCAGTTGCATTTACTTCATTAGAACCGCATTGTCTGATAATTCATTAACTTTCAATTTAAAGTGAGCTTATATAGATACGAGTATACCTATATCTACCTACTAACTGTTACAACAGCAAACAGACAGAGTATATTATTATATCGTTCGTTTTAAATGTCTGTTCTCGTTAAACCCCGTTAAAATTGCAGGAGACAATTAATGTTATAATATATTATGATATATTTTGTTTGTTTTTAATAATATATTGAACGCATTCTTTCATCCGGGGTAAACTATTACAATGCCTATATAGTATATAGTATAACTTAATATTTTGAATATAACCGCCTGGACAGCGATAATTTGGTGTAAATACAATATTATTATAACACGTCCCTCATTAGGAAATGTACGTAAATCAATGTCCTAAACATAATATGCACGTTTTTTCAAAATAAAATTGTTTAGCCTCATAATAGTATGTTTTGAATTATTATGAATGTTTCACAATAATTTTAGTCAAACTGTTAGTTCATAAAAAAAATAAGTAAAACCTTTATGACACATGTTAATTTTGTACTTAATATAATATAATGTATGTACCGACATATTTCATTAAAATTAATTCTATATATTATAAATTTATCGTGTAGGTATTTTAAGTAAGTAGGTTTAGCTGTACCTAGCTTTATCTGTCGGCTTAAGAAAATATTGGATAATATTATTATTTTTTGGAATTTTTTCGACATTACAATAATTCTATATATTGTGTTTTATAATCTCAAAATGTTACTATAAATAATAATAACACAATAATACCACTAACATTTAACGACGAGTTTCAAAACTTATAATTTATTCTATTCTACGTATACCTAATGATATTTATTATTAATTTTATAATTTAACTGTAACAATAATATGTATACGCTTTATAGCATGCGTTAAGTAAATTTTGTATTATAATTAATCTTTCACATTGGCTACGACTATATACAAAAACACTTAATGTGAAAAGTAAAATATAGAAATATATTCATTCGTCGAAAACCATAACATATCTAAAAAATAAAATAACGAGAATATATTGTGTGTTATTCACTGCTAAATTCATTTTTTTTTAATGAATTTACATTTATAAATAAAACATTAAACATATAACATTATTGAATTTTTACTTACATATTTATTACGTCATATTTTACATTGTTTATGTTATTAATGAATACTATAGATAAATTAGGAAAATAAATATTTGTTACAATTAACAACTAAACAACCCTATAAATGGTATATATTGATTCGATAAATGTGATAAAAATAACGAACTGCATAGTACATAACTGCGATTACGTACTATTATTAATTATTAATCTAGAACTTTTTCAATATCAAATTTTTGTTAAAAAATCTTAAAGCTACAAAGAAATATTTACTATATTCTATACTGTGGTTAGAAAAAGTCTGCTTTATATAAAATAATATTATAATAATACCGAAGAATTGAAAATATTTATAAATTTAATGCAATGTTTAATATCTTCAAATGATCCATCTAAGCTAGAAAGAACTGTTGTATCGATAAATAAATACAAATTATATTTCATTTTAGTGTAACTTAATATATAGGAAATATTATTATTGGTGTCTCAACATTTGAATAAGTACAGAAATAAGCCAGAAGCGATTTAAAACGCAATGATAAATGACAATATTATTAAACGCAGGGTCGGCAATTCAAACTTCAAACGTATACCGCGGCGTTGTGTACAAACGCGACCCGCACAAGAAATCCGATAACTTCTACACAATAAACAATATATACATTTGTGTAAGTACATCATAATAATATTATAACAATCTAATAGTATAAAAACATGAGTGAATAATCACGGGTTTCAGGTACAGAGGACAAGAGGCATCTATTATTTTCCCAACATATTATAAAGATATCATTGTCAATTATATCAATAGGTTTGAAAAATTTTAACCTTCCACTGAATTCCATTATTGTGATCCTTGATTTTGAACCATTTATACTTTATAGGACGAATAATGCCTTTAAAAACTAAAACCAAGGCTTCAATATATTGATTTTACTTTGATTTAAGATTTTTTTCAAATATATAATTTTCAATTAATGTTGACACTTTTTTCTTTATAGATATGTTAAATTTTTAAATAATTTGTTAGAGCAATTAAAAAATATTTAAAATACATGGACATGATTTATATTACTATTTAAAATTCATATTTCGACAAAATTCGTCATTATCACGAAAATGTTTAAGGAATTTTAATAACCAAGGATTGAAATAGTGAAAGTAGTAGGATATATTATTATTGTCATTTGAAATTTTGATAAAATTGGATAATTTGAACGAAAAAAAACGATTTTTTTCTCTAGCTTCTTCAGTTGTTTATGTTTTCATAACAAAATTGTTAATTATAAGCAGAACTTGAAAATTTCTGCTTTTCTGTACATAATTATTTTCTGTATACAATGATACTTTCAAATTATTTAAATACCATTAATTTATGGTATTTATATCATCGAACTTATTAATATTATCATTCTACAGTACACAATATCGACTTGATATAAATTTTATTTGACTTATTTATAAAAATTAATAATTTTATAAGATAAAATAAATTATGCGATATTTTTATCAGAATTTACTTCGGAATATACAATATAAATAAAAAAAGTTTTTTTTTGATTAAATATTTTAGCTCAAATTAAAGTGTTTTATATGAGTAATTATATTAGTATTATAATTTATAGTTTTATTAAAGTTGCTTATCAGCTTATCATGATGTTTTGAAGAGCTTTTTAAGCTCTTATTTTAATGATTTTAAGTGCTATATGTTCCGAGTCCTGGTTATGACTTATTGAATACAAATTTTACACATCTATTATAATAACCTACTCGATGACGACGTATAATCAAAACCGATTATGATACTACCTATACAGTAGAGCGCTTTTCCATGCGTTTACAATCCATATGACTATAAATATGGGAATATCGTATCAACAGCATACATGCATACAATGTCCTGATAAAATATCACGAAGGCGCAGACTTTTAATAAAATGCAAATGCAATGTCTAAAAGTACAGATGTACCCTCGGATGTACCTATATTATTTATAAGGTTAATATTATAATTATAAATAATGGAAGTTTGTAACTTTAATTTTCAAATGGTATATTTACGTTTACTCTCAACAATAACACGAGTCTTGAATGGAAAATAGCAAAAAATTATATCAAAGCTTTGAAATATAATTTTAGTAAAGTATAATATTACATTATAATATGTGTCTATGATTATAATATAATTATATTAATAAATCGTCATGTTTATCATAATATCTTAGAACATTATTCTACGTTTATACAGCACTATTAATTATTAGACTACAAAGTTCAAATATTATGGATTTTTACAATCACACATAATATGTTGTGGCGTACACATATAAATAAAACCCTAGTAAGATTACTAGCACAAGGGTAATGACACAAAACAATGGAACAGTGATATATACACCTGTCGTTTTATGCAATTAAGAAAACATATTATTATGATGAATGAACATATTATATTTTTTATTTGAACTTGAAACTATACTGCCAATATTATTTATGTATACCTACGCAATACGCATTTCTAAGTATAGGTACTCGCGGCCGTAGTATATTTGTGAAGTATATTATTTTATTTTTCATTACTATATAATTTATAATACTCTAAGAAATTCTATATTTAATTATCTTGGTTTACATTTATGATAAAATAAAACTTAACGTATGATATAATGATTTGTTCAAATACATACATAATGGTATGTTCAAATCAAAAATGGGTTTGCTATTTAAAATTATTTTCAATACTTCAAAACAAAGTACTCTATATTCTTTGTATTTAATCTAATTTTTAAATTATGATATAAAACAATTTCAGACAATATAGTATTTATTATAAATATATAGGTACCTAATATAGAATAATTCTTTTATCGAACAATACACATTATTCCAAAATTCATTAACATTAAAAAAATAATTTCCAATCGAAATTAATAACCAAAAAACAATTTTTAAAAATAATTTACATTTTATCGTTATATTTTATTAATTTAAAATTATTTAATTTTTTGAATGACAATATGCATTTTTAATTTCATATTCAGAAGGCACTTTTTTTTAAGTATTTTAATAGATTAAAATTGAAATTTAGACGAATGGTTTTTGAGTTTGAAGTATTTAAAATTAAAATGAGCGGAGTGGAGTGGTACGGGAGAAAAACTACAAACATTTGGTCTACTATTCTACTCACGGCTCATCTATGTTTTAAAGTTTAAATAATTATCTCATAAGCAACTCATCCGAATTTCGATTTTTGTGTACCGAAATACTCCGGCATATGTTCTGCTTCGTTCAGAATATGAAATTAAAATGTATGCTGTTATTCAAAAAAGTAAACAACTTAAAAATTATAACGATAAAAATATTGTTTTATTTTGAGTTTTTGACTGGAAATTATGTAAAAAAATATTTTCAAAAATTTAGATTTTAAAATAATGAAGTATTGTTCAATAAAATAATCATTCAGTATATTAAGTACCTACCATAATATAGATATATAAGATCAGAATTCAGTAAAACCAGTAGGTAATTTTTTATTTTTTCTAACAATGTAAGTTCAAAAATAACAATTAATTTATAATAAAAATGTAATAACTATTTATATAATGAACAACACAATAAGCTTTGATTTCATGCATGTGTAATAAACACATAAATTAAAATTAATCTGCTGAAAAATGTTTTCAATAATTTGGTAATTTTTAAAAATGTGTGACGATTATCGAAAATATTCAGAAAAACATTAAATTACATTATAAATTTATACATTTATTATCATTTATCACTAGATATAACAATAATTTTTAAAACTCCAAAACAACAATTTTACCATAAAAAAATCACGGTTTCGTGTTAAAATTGTTCAACATCTTGTTATTTTATGTATTTATCTCTTTCCTTACATTAATATTGGTGAAATAAAATTTTGCTTATCATGTAAAGGTATTTATATTTTGAAATAAGTATTCAGATAATAGTGCAAAAACTAATTTCCTATTTTACCCGATAAAATAAATTTATTTGTTCACAATAATATGTACAACTTAATAAAATATAAAAATGTCAATATAAAAAAAATAATTACATGGCTTTATATATTTGTATCTGGTGATGTTGAAAATTGATAATCATTAAAAGCTATAGTAGCTAGTAATTATGATACCTTAAAAATATTTATGATGTTGTTAATGTTGACATTTATCCTATGCAACATAAATTACTCCATCAAAAATGAGATATTGTTAACTCCTAAAGTACATGGATATATTGGTAATAATAATAACACAATAATACTATAATAAATGTGATTTGACTTTTAAAAATTAATAGCTATAAATTATTTGTAGACTTTAACGAAAGTCTATATTATAAAATAATATGATACAATTTTTTGATTAATACCGTAAATGCTATAATGATATACATGTACCTATGTAAATTAATGTATTCTACTATGCTAGTATTAGTAGTATTATAAATCCGTTTATGTATAATAATAATTGTTTTATATAAAATAATAAATATATCATATTGTATACACAATTTCTGGATTATTAAAATATATAAAATGTAGGTATATATAATGTTATTTGTGGAAAGGGAAAAGCTAGATGAGCATGCTTATAAACGAATAAATATTGTTCTCTAATATATATATATATATATATATAAACAAGAATATGGATAGGTACGATTGTGGCAACACTATGGTACACGCCATATGTCGACAATATATAATATATAATACATCAGTAGGTAATATAATTGATTTGAAAGAAAATTCAATAATTATTTCACAATGCGTTCTAAAGAAGTTTATATCGTATATACAATAATAACAGAACAAGTATTGAATCTCAAAGTATAGATGTGTAAAAGAAGATACAAGACTGTGAGAGTATGCACGTATTCAATAATATAATATATAAGCCATGTGATATCAACAATGTTGTTGTGTGCAAAAATTATGATTACATTGTTTATTGGTCGCGAATATAATAATAATAAAGAGAAAAAGAAATATAAGAATAAGAATTTCGGGCATTCACGGGCGTTGTTCATCGACGTGTCGTCCTTGCCACGTCCTCGGGGCACAGCGCGCGTTTGTGCCAAAAGAAAGCCAAAATAATTTTGTTCACGTCCTGCACAATGGATGACGCGCGGGTGCGGTTTCACATCGATCCGCAAAGAAAGGAAGAAGGGAAAACAAAAAGAAAGAAAAATCGGTTCAAATTATCTTTCTCGGCGTATTTAAAGAAAAAAAATAATAGTATCTAATAATAATACCATGAACAATACATATTAATATTATAAATTATAATATACAACTATATGAAAGGCGTGAATCGCGATCTTGTTTCTTTCTTCGCTGTAATTGTTGTATACTGAGGATAATATTAATATATGTTCAGAATATTAGGTTTGGAAATTGGGGAGGGGGAGCTAAAATTATTTTAAATCTTCAATATTCGTTTATATTAATCTTGCTATCAACACTATAAAATATGTATAAACAATTAATAGTCTAAAAACCAAGCAATTTTCTTATAATTTTCTTATATTAAATTTTATTTTACATTATTTTATTAAGTTTTATATTTTTTTTAAACAATTTGTATAAGCATTAAAGTAACTAAAAAACTGTTCATTCTAATTTTGATTTAAATACACAAAATACATTTTTTCAACAAATTTTCAAAAAAAAAAAATCATTCATATAATAATTTAATTTGTAATAAAAAGGTTGGTAATAAATTGAAAAAAGAAGTTTTTATCATCATAAGACACTCCAATGGTATACGAATGTAAATAATTGAAAATATGTGGTCTTTTTAAGTAGGTGTATTGAAAAATTCTTAAAATTATAGTTTAAATAAATTTATTATTGAAATAATTAATAAATGGGGCTGAGTAATGATAATGCTTGGTGAATGACCCTGTTAAGGATACGGTTATATATAATATATATTAATGTTATATTTATTATATACTCATTATTTAATATCATAAGCTTATGCGTATGATATTATAGATACGCGTACGTTTACTAAATTTATTCAACTTATATAGTGTTACATTGTACTGTAATGCCCCGGAGGACAGAAAATATAATATATACCTGCCTACATAATATATGATATACGAAAATAGAAATGAAAAATGTACGCGAGCAGGTACAATTTCATAATACACAGTAATAATAATAATAATTCCGAACACGGCGACGGCGACAAGGCGACCGAGGGCAAAATGAAGAAGATGAAGAAGAAGAATATTATTATTATTACAGCGGCGACGACGGCTGTGTGTATACAAAACGCGCGATAATAGAAAGAGAACTCGGAACTAGTATGTATACATAAAAAAAAAACACTCCTTCCTCCTCTCGTGATATTTCATTGTATACACACGAGCACACTCTCGTCCGACACTATACCACAGCGATATATATCACATTGTTATACTATTATTATTACACGTTTAATAATAGGCATATATTATATATATATCCTATAATATATTATAAATATACATAGGAGTTTATTATAATATGGCTGGCGTTTTGTGACGACGCGCGACGCCCGGCGACGACAAGTGAGCACATCGGCGACGGCTTCTACGTTAAATTACATACAATATACATTTATGATATATATATATATATATAAATGATATTCTATGTACACCGCATGTACGTATATATATCCGGTCAACGAACTTCACGTGACCCCCCGCAACAAGTGTGTACGCGCTTTTTTTCTCCTTCCTTCCACGTAATTAATATATATGTTACGCAGAATATACGCGGTTGCGAACGACGAAGACCGAAGACGTCCACGGCGTCCCTTGTGACACACATTTTGTTATTATATACATAAACGCTCAGACATATAAACATTATAAACATATAATATATATACACGCAGATACAACACGAGATATTACATACAATATAATATTATGACTTATGGGTATAAGTCGCAAACAGGCGGAATTTTTTTTTTTCAGAAGTGGGTCCCTCAAGTCCAGAATAATATTGATTTTAAAAATATTAGACGTAGTGTCATCAAACCCACCAACTGTACATACTTACCTGGTTATCGACGTATTAAATGCGAATACAAATTATTATTTACATTAAAATAAATATTTATTTAACAATTCAGCAAACGGAGTAGCTGACACATATGTAATATGACATAACATAATATTATATACATTTATTGTCTATATCAGTGGTAATACACGATTGGATCGAATTTCTCTTACCACATATTTTACGAAAAAAACAACAATTTTATCATCTATATTTATACCACCCATATAAAAAAAATATTGTACCATAAACATAGGGTGAAACCTAAAATAATTTTTTTTTTCAGTAAATTTTATTGCGTTTGATTTGAAAATTGTAAAATAAAATTATATCTACTTAGTATTTATTAGTCTTTACAGAATACGAACTTGATTTTAAATAGTTTAATGGTGTCTAAATCCTCCCAAACCCCCGCCCACGGCAAATACGATTAATATGAGTTTATATACGTATTCAAAAGTCGACGACAGAGCACTCAATAAGAAGGCAGTCGAGGTCTAAAACATTTACATAGCTCACAGTCCAAATTTATTTTTTATAAAAATGTTCGTTATCTTTTTTTCTCGTTTATTGTAATTAAATGATAAAAAAAAAAAATTCGTGTTTAAATTTGTATAGTAATTATACTTCATAAATAATGTCGTTTATATCGTAATGTTTTATTTTCACATCCATCGTTTGTAAGAAATACCGAGACTTAATTGTTTTGTGATATAAATAATCTATAATGATATATTATGATATATTATGTCAAAGTTCGGTGATTCAACCATTTGTGTAATATCCAGAACAATGAAGTTTTTAAACTATAAGCTTGGCTTGTTTGTTAAAATGTTTAGTGTTAGTTTTTAAATGTAAACTTAATCATGGAAGACCTATTTTTATAGAAAAATGGAGCTGTACCTATATTTGTTTACAAACTTTAATTAATCTGTTCCTATTTATTTGATCTGTAAACAAGTGCAGTTTAAAACACAACAATCATTATTTTTTCTAAACAATAATTTTGTAATAGGTAATACCTAAATATGTGTATTATTAATCGACAAAAATAAATTTTGTCTTTATTAATTTTAGTTAAAATAACGTAAATAAAGTTTGATCTTTTTTTTGCAGAATTATCATTAAATTAATAATAATTAAATAAACAGTCTAAACAATTTTTACCTCCGAAATTTTATTGAAAATTGCCCGTTGGTAATTTTAACTTGAGATCACTATTCTTCATTTTTTAAGCCCTTTCTTGGGGTGCAGAATTTAAGACGCACTCGCATATGTATTCTAGTATTCTATACAATAGTATACTAAATAATTCCTAGTACTTACTGCAGATTAGGTACCCAGCCGTAATCTAATTATAAAATACGACGATATAGAAATATTCCGAAACTTGACACGTTAATGCAGTATGTTACGTTCTTGAAAAATGTTTACGTCCATTTAGGTAAGTATCTATGAAGTCATACATATACTCGTAATATACATATAACATTATGCGAATGAGTGTATTACAGGAGTTTTTTTATCTCAAAAATTTGATTAAAAGTATAATAAATAGATAAAAAAAAGATGTATCTGATGTATCATCAAGATACGTAAATTTTACAACGTATACAGAATACAATTATTAATTCATACCCACATGAATACATAAATAATAAATAAACACTAGACGCATACATACAAACTTTAAAACCGAAACATACATTATAAAGGTCATTGGTATATACAAATAAATGTGGTGAATTGTTTTTATTATAACTATTAATAAACAAATTAATATTGGTTATTTAATATAGGCGTACCTATAATAGGTACTTCTTAAATAATAAATTAATAAATTATATGATATTGCATTATAGAATTTCAACTTAAAACTATAATACTATAGCTGCACAGTTTTGTATTCTTTATCGAAACTATTGTATTGAGATATGATGTTAAGTTAACAGTTTTGTTAAATAAAACTAAATGATTGAAATACGGACAACTATGAATTATAATTTTAAATATCTAGTGGAGATGTATTGGATTTATAATGGTGAGCGTTTTGTTCTATTTCTAACGTCACCTTATTAGGAAAAGCAAAATTGCTTCAATCTTGAACTTTGAGGGTGATTGCTAGTAACAAATTAAATCAAGTTGGTACTTAAGCTTTCCCCTAAATAAATTATATTTATACCATCGAACCTATTCAACCATTCTATAGTACGTATCATTAACCTATAAGTTAGTACTTATTGGTAACAATAATGAGTAATTATATTTTTAGCAAAAATAAGTTCAAACTAATTAACTAAATATTGTATATTGTATTATTAATAAAATTAATAAAATATTCTCTAGCTTTCACAGTTTAACACCGTCTCCATTTAGAATTGTTTTTCTCGTGTAACGATTTATTACTGAGTTCAAATTTAAAACGTTCACTGATGGCCTTCCTCAATGATGAGATACACACGAATTATGCTATGAAATAAAGACTTCGCTGGTATTTTTAATTATCTAGGTAACTTTAAAATGTACAAATAGATTAATGTTCAATTTTTATTTTTTACAGGTATTATTTTAAATTATTTAAATATTATTTATTACACAATATTACTATAATATATATAACCATATGGCATATATCCATATTCCAAAAAAGGAATAATAAATTAATTCATTGTATGCGTTTTGATTTTAAAAACACAACAAATATTTAATATTTGTTTATTAAATACTGTACTTACATAATAAAATTCTAGTATATATATTATATTCAGGCATTCAGCTATCATAAAGTCTTAAGTCGTTAGTGAGATTTATGTTGCTTATCCATTTGCAAATAAAATCCAGAATCCTATACAATTTATTTTACTTAGATAAGTCGAAAATGGTAAAAATATATTGATAAATAGATAATCTTTGACCTGTAAGTGAGTTACAAGTATACGTCAATCATCAATACAATGGACAACTTAAATCAAGGATATATTATACTATATATTTATTTTGTTACAAATTTTTTTAGAAGAATAACTTAATAATAACTAATATTACAGCCAATACAGGCATGCACGTTTTAAAACAAGTTAAACAAAGTAAAATGTTAGAATAATATTTTTTAAATTGTACGTATTTGTATTTTGTTGTATCTATGAAATAATAGCAATTTTTACGTCAAAGACACTATATATTTACGTTCTTTATGAAATATATATAATATTATGTACTTATATATTTAAATTTCATTGTAGTATTCAGAATTAAAAAAAAAACATTCACTGAGATGTAGTAGAAGTCAGCACAGGTTATATAGTCTGAATGCATATGCGTATTGTGCTTCTCATACTAAAGGTGAGTGACCACAAAGTTAAACCATCATAACTATTATCACTACCGTTATCTAAAATATATATACGTGAGTGTAATTTTACAGTTGTGTATATATATATGTATGTATAATGTATATAGGTACCTACAACAACTTCAATTTCTTGGTTTGCTATAGATGTAATGAATTTTTCTAAATACACATTGTTTTAAACATAATATTACTCATAAACCAGGACAAAAATATAATCATGAGAAATTTAAAAGTTAAAACATACAACGAGCTTTGTTAGTTAACGGTATACCACAAAAAATTGTAATAATTTGTTGGTAGTTTTTGGCATTGCCAACACATCATATATACATCATACCTACACTATGCTATATACGTTGTCATGTTGGCTGTGATGATTTTATGACGTTTGTACTTTGTAGGTGCATTCAAATAGTAAATTTTCTTTGGATATTTAACGATATAGTTTTAGGTGCAGTGAAATAAGTATCAACGTATTATTCAATTATAAATCCAAATAGTAAATATATATATATAGATATTTCAGTATTAGTATACTTTAAACATATTATGTTCATTTAATATTATGAAAAATACTATAATATGGAAAGTCAATCTGCTATATAGTAGATAATGCCTATGTTGGATATACAACGTCATCGAGTATAATTCACTATAATGAAAGAGTTACATTTTAATTCAGTGATAAATCATTATAGAGGAAAGATGGTTGAAGTGACTACTCTCAAGATTTTTACATATTTTTAATCAGTGTAATTATGCATTTTGTAACATAATATATATTTAAATATCTATAGTATATTAATATTAGCAATTTATTTTTCTATTAATATACGGTAAATATTTTACATTAATGAATTGCATATTATAGCATACAATATTACATATTTTGTTATAAGTTATAATATTATTTCATATTTAATATTAATATATTATCTAGGTAATATTATTAGCTATTATTAACTTTAAGCTAACTTATAGTGGACAGTGATCATAAGTCAATAGTGATATTCTGCAGTAGAACGATTTGAATGCTTTAGGTAGTATAATTAGCTTAAATTTTGTATAAATATTTTGAAAAATTCATTGTGCATAGAAAATATAATAATAATAATAATAACAACATATATATATTATAGTTTATATACGTTATGCCCGTTATGGTGAAATGTTTCAAGTCTCCTATACATGCAATTTTTTGAATAACCACTAAAAACTAATACATTTTTAAAAGCTTAAAAATAAATTAACTATAAATGTCACTATAAAAAACACTTGTGAAAAATTTTATTTTAAATTAAAAAACGAAGATAATGATTTCTCTTAAAAAATGTTTACTTTTTTGTTTTAATTAAACATATTAAACTTTACACAATTTACTACTAATATCTACTAATTATCTACTACTAAATGCTATCTTAATTTTTAAGTGAGTTATAGTTATGTAAAATATTAAAACTTTAAAATGCTCATAACTCGCTTAAAAATTAAATATCAATAAAAGCCCAAAAGATACCCTAGATAATATTATTACGTTTAAGTTTGATAATAGGTAAATTGACTAATATTAAAAATAATAGCATAAAATTGAATCTGCTGAACGCAAATTTGCTATGCCTTACGTTCGTAAGACAGAGACAATACATGCGGGTATGACGTATTTCCATACACAATGCAATTTTCAAAATATTTAAATTAAATTTAAGCAAATTATAACTTAACCTAACTTAGACTAATTTTAAATTATTTATATTAGCATTTGAAATTTTTGATTTAGAATGGTTGATAAAAAAAAAAAAGCTTGAAATACAAGATCCTTCAAAAATGTTCTTAAACGAAAAAAATATCAGAATTATATAGACACGGCCTGTTTTACAAACACTTTAAGTTCATATTTTTATTATAATTCAACAACGTTTTTTGTAGATGTACCTACCTATTCAATGATGAGGTACATTCGATACCTACTAATACTATACAGTCAAACGACTTCCGACGATTTTTTTTCTATTATTTTTAAAATTATTCAAATATTTTTGACATCCATCACGATATATAACCAATTAGATTCAATTTTCTACCAAAATCCATCCCCTAAGTTCAAGCTTGAAACGTATTTATACGTCTCCTAAAACTGATATCCGACACAAAAAAACATAGGTACATCATTGTGAAGTCAATATATTCATCGCTCGGTTCACAATTTAAAATACATTGTATAAGTATAATGAGACGTTAATGTTTAACTGCATAAACATTTATTTTAAGCTTAAATATCGCATTATTTTAAAATTATAATATAAAGTGTTTTGCATTATTATAGTTTATGGCATTTTCTACACGGAATAAAATTATGTACAACATAAAATATACACACCCAACTCTCATTCTCATATAAATAAAAGTATCTATCCAACATATAATAATTAATAAGCTGTACCTAATAATATAATATTTAATTAATTAATTATATCTAATGGTATATCTTACATCTAATGAAATAGGTATCTAATCTATATAAACGTAAACAGACAACGGGTTACAAATATGTAAATTTTTTAAGTACCTACATATTACGGTTTACAATAATAATTGAATTTAATATGATAAAATTAATATTTTACGTGATTATAGTATAATATGGGAGCGAAATAATTATCATTGTTTTCGCAGCGTACCTATGTATGCACGTGCCAAAATGTAAATACAATAAGCAGTAATAAGTATCGTTAAAATGTGTATTGTGACCTGACATCCGTAATGTAAAAGACGCGATCGTACATTAAATTCCAATGTTCGATTAGAATCCGAAACATTTACCCATTCTTTATTCTTAAAATCCAGTGCAACCGGTTGAATTCTGGAATAAAAAAAACTGGAAGTCAAGACAGGATTTTCGGTTTTTTCTTCATGTAAAGAAGCTCAAAATATTTACTAAAATGAATACATTTCTTTCTTATCTTTATTTGTAATTTCTTCTACGCACTTCGTCGTTTTAACTGTGTTTAATTTTAATAAATACTGTTTATAATGTACGTTATTATACCTGTACCGTGATGATTTTATTTGACAAAACTCGATTTGTTGTACCACTGGACATAGTTAATTCTTTAAAATTAAAAACTCCAATGCTAGTTAGGTTAGGTTAGAAAATTTTCGTAAACAGCATATTATTTTATATATTCTATATTTCTATAGTTCCCTATAATTTATAAGTAATGTACACGATATTCGCACACACAATAACAAGTTTGATTATGGTTTTATATTACGTGATTTATAATTGATTTGTTTATGAGTAATTAGTTGTTTTGTCTTAAAAAAAATCACATTAATTATGTTTAAAAAAATATATTTCACAATATGTGTGACAACAATTAATGCAAACTAATGAAATACGAATAATAAGAGGTATAAATGTATAATATTAATAATATTATACAACTATCATAATGTAAAATAATAAAAATAATATACCTACATAAAATGGAATAAGATAATTTCCATACAATCTATACCTATACATTTTCTTGGTATTTCCTCGTTCGATAACAATACACGATAACGTTTACCTAATAAAAATGAAAAACTTATAATTTTTTATTTTGGTTAATTGTTAGGTATGTATTTAAATTATTTGAAGTACATTTTAATATATTTCACTTAAAATGATATGACTTAAGAATTTAAAAAACGTTCGCGTTAATCTGTTCATTAATAGAAACAAGAATGGTAAATTTCATTAAAATTCCTCTTTAAAATATTACACACGTTTATGTATAGATAAAAATGAACCTGCAAAATGCAAACTTATGATATAAATATATAATAAACACTTATAGTCTATATAGATGACGGTTTCATTGTGACGTACCTATAATATATACTATATAGTACCTACTTATAAAATAATACGTAATTATAATATAATAATTAAGTTTAACGGACGCAATTCATTATTTTATCTTATCGAATTTTATTCGTACAACGTGCGTACTGAAGTAGGAAAAAAAATCGATGTAGACAACACGCCCTAATAATTTTACTTGGAGCGAAATACCTATATACACCGGTACATTAATAAATAGAACGACTAAAAGGAACGTTCGTATACCACACGTAGTTAGTTGTTACATAAAATATCATCAGCATACTCCTGCGGGACTATGTATAAGCATTCAAAAATCATATAAACCCACAAAGAAACGACATTTATTAAGAACAATACGCTATTAGTATCTACTCGTACAAATATAAATGGACAAAATTGTATTTATTGACATACTGCGATAATTCTAGGAATAAGATCCGCCTAGGTATATATATATACCTATATTTATGACATATGTAATAGGTTATTAAAAAACAATTTACATGACACACCGACATCGTGACTATATATGTATATGTATACTGCTATAATAATATAATTAATATAATAATAAGTGAGTGTATATAAATCGATGTGGCGGCGAGTCGAAATCCGTCGATTTAGCTATCGCCCGTCAATCACACCAACCAACTATATATATATATATATATATATATACCTACATACAGCAGTTGAGCAGCGTATATACATTATAGCATATATTTTGCAATCATGTCGTCGGCCGGTATTTTTCAGAAAAGACGGCCTCGGATGTAATATTTTTATTTTAGACAAAACCGAGATCAATCAGTAAATTACTATCAAAATTAAAGATCAATTTTTTTTTTTTTTTTTTAATATTCATTTTTAGCAGATTTTTGCGAACTGGAAATGTTTAACACGAATTTAATTATCTAACATAAGGTTTGATATAATATATATATATGTATAGTTCTATAGTATCTGTAGGTACTTGTGTGTTCATTATTATAAATACGTTTAGACCGTTTAGTGTATTATATATTATATATAATAATAATATATTGGTTTAGGTATACTTATTAATTATACCAACACTGGCGTTTTTTTACAAACATTTTATTTTCTTGTTAAAGACTTCAACGATTACGATAATAAATTATAAACACTTTAATTTTACGACATATTACACATATCATAAACGATCGTAAAAAAAATAAATTATACGATTATATTGATCGGCTATTAAACCGAATATCAGCGTAAACGAGTACGAGTGAATTATCGAACTTCCTAATAAATACAAATTATGCATATCATAACTATATAATCGAGTATTCGAGTGATGTCTATAAGCGCAAAAGAATAGAAATGAATGCGTTGTCTAAACCAGCGTTTCTTAAACTGTGTTTAAATGCAGGATTCCGCAGAGATCACTTCAAGGTTCCGCGAAGCTTAAGTAATTTTTTTCAAAATTTTCAAGATAATTAATTTAAAATATCCAACTAAACATTAATAGTGGGGAAAAAATTTTGCATTATAAAAAAAAAATATTTGTATATTAAATAATAATATAAGCCATATTATGGAATAGCCTATCAGCCATCTCTAATTTTGGTACAGTTCAAAAGATGAATATCCTCAATTGTTACAAAAGGCCGTGTTAGGACTTTTACCATTTGAAATCACTTATATGTTTGAAACGGGGTTCTCCACCTATGTATTAATAAAAACAAAATACCGCAACAGACTTAATGCCGAACCTAATATTATAATACAGCTTTAATCAATAAAGCCCAATTTGTAAAAATAAAAAGCAATTTCACTCATCCCATTAAAATTTATACTTAGTTTAATTAAAATAATTATTATTATATATATATACAATTATTATTATTTTTATTTTTATTTTAAGATGTTTTTTGAATTAAATAACTTTAACATAATATTATTTTATGATTATAATTTATTTGGAAAAAATCCTAAAAAAAAAGTAGAGGTTCTACAGTAAAAGTTGACATCATATAAAGGTTACACAGATAAAAAAAATTTAAGAAACGCGGGTATAAACTATCATTGCACTTGGACACAAATCGCAAATTCCACCAACCACCGCCGGAAATGTTGCTATCTGCTGAGATCATTATTGTAGAATCATTTATCATAAATCATAATGAACTCGTTGTAAATTTTCATATTTTGCTCTACCGTTATAGATTTCATTTTTATGTTTAGCTAATATTTTTACTTGAAACCTGAATTCAAAATAAACAAAAAAACATAATCACGCAAACACGGGAAATGAAAATTAAAAATTTCAAATTCGTCGTACCAAGCGTTCAAATAAAATAAGAGATTATTAGGTAAAGAAAACATATAATATTTAGGTATATACTTAACCGTTAAAGTGGAATAGAAATTATACCAAAATTCGAACTCTAACGCACCGTATAATACTTAGGTACCTCAATGTATAGGTTTACACTGGCTCCATTTATTAATCGAAATTGAAATTTCAAAGTCGGCATATAAAACTCAGGATTTTATTTGATCGTTATTATTTCACATTTTCACATATGATCTGAAGAATCGATTTCCGACAGTTACGTATTTAGGGGGCGAGCCGCTATAAGTGGCCCGGTTCCTCTTTATCCGTGTCATATAATATAACAATACTATATATTATAGTAAATCAATGATGTATATTTTACCAACGGAAATAATAATATATATGTTGTTTTACGATAACGAGAATCTATAAACAAATAACAACTAGTGAATTATGCATAGAATTTTTTCACAAGATGGGCGGGCAATATGATAAAGACGTCTTTTTATCATATACCTGAGAAATTATTGGATTATTAGGATTTCATTATTGTCTTGATGAATTTCTTCACAAATACGGTAAAAAAAGTAAAGGATTTGGGCTTTCTCTGTATTCTTTCGTTTGATTTCAAACTCATAGCAATAGCTCTCATACTTCTTCATTTGTAAAGCGTTACACCTTCGTAATTTAATCGGATAACATTCATCGAACTTAAATCTCCCAAATCTTTTTCAGCGTTTTATAGAGCTTTAGTCAGGTTGTTATTAAAATGAAGGAGTAAAGGAAACGTATAGTATAACTATAATATACACTTTTTAATATTACAAAAGCCAGAAGGCTCTTTAAAAAGTTCTGTACAAGGAGTATAGCTGGTATATGCAATTTTACAAGATTAAGGCTGGTAAAAATAATAGATCAATAGGAGGTACTAGGAGGTACCTAAAATTCATTTTTTTTAATAACAATTTTTACAGTTTAATTAATGTGTTTTTTTTTATTATAACGTAAATATATTTATTCAAATGCACTGGTGTCATATATATCACTATAGTGTTCACCGCCCTCTTTTGATATTTCTATACAGCCACGCCAATGACCCCCAAGCCCTCATACATGTCGCTGAACGCAGCAGTAGGACAAACTCGCCAAGTATAATATTATAGTATTATTACACAAAACGTCAATACGATTTTGTTGACAAAACGTTTTGTACGAAAATCCGCACGCGTCTTGTATGTTTGTCCGACAGCGGTCAACAACGTAGGTAGATATAATATAAAAAGCATATATTATAATAATAATATAATAATAACGATGTACAATCAAATATCCTCCGCATTGTGTATATTTGTATGTGAGTATATAGTAACTGATGGCGGAATATATAATATGATGTATACAAATAACAAAATATATACGGTGTGATTCACCAAGCATGTGGTAGTACCGACCGGCTGTTTCTTCTTCATAATATATACCATACGTGCGTATGCTAATCGGAGTGCAAGATAGTTCATGAATTGTATGACATAAATATAAATAAAAATCATCATTTAGATAATAAGACTAAAAGTTTTTTATTGAAAAATTTGAATGTTTGATAGGCTTGATATTTTTGCGAGTTATCAAAAATATAAGTAAACATAAAAGCACTAAAATACATTCAATATAATATATTATACTTAATTTTTGATTTCTCTAACAACATATTACTTTGCGAGGAGAAAACTAACAGAATGACATGTTACCAAATACACATTTAAACATTTCCATGTTGAACAATTATATTTCGTATCATTCCCATCATAAATCACAACGCTTATATATACTTTTTGATATAAATAAATAAACCTCAAGATCAGGATGTAAGATCAATATTATTATTTTATTATTATTATATTATTATCGGACTTAACTACATAAGACATATTAATGGTTTCCCAAAAGGGAGAAACTAAAGGTTTTATGTAAAATACTATTACTAAGAAAGATTATAGTCTTAACACTTTCATTCGGTTTTATAGTTGAGAAAATATTCATTAGAATTTTGATTTAAATGCATTACATCTTCAAAAAGATCATCTAAGAAAATATGATTTACTGCAAAACAGGCGCACGGTAATTGTTTAATTAAATAAGTTTGATTTCACCACTCAATAATACAAAAAATCTAAATATTTGGAAATATGATTTTTAGAAGTACCTATAACAAATTAACAAATACTTAAAAGTTTTAAAAAATCGTAGAATTTGAATAAATTCGTTATTGAAGATATAGTACGGGAGTGAGCATATATTTGGTGAATCACCCTGTATGTAGGAAACAGTACACGCACATGGATGGTCTATGTATACGACCGCTGCAGCGGTATATTACTGCCGTCTGCAGGTAACGGGAGTGACGAGGTGACCCCTTGATGAATCTTTTGTCGGACTCGGACGCGCGTTCGTAAATATGTATATAATAATAATAATAATAATAATAATATGTATTATTATATTGGAGAAATATGAACAGATTATCGACGGACGACCATCAGCGCATGCAGTGAGTGACGACACACAAAAGCCAGGTGTGACATTTCGTCTTGTCCAAAGCTCTTTTGGTGTAGCGGTTTCGGACACGGCCCGTGGTCAGGGAGCCGATAGAGTCGTGCTGGGAATCGGGTGCAGCGCACTAGCGTAAAGGTAAAGGTAGTACTGTATTACTGCACACCCACACACACACATACACACACGGTAGTACACAAATCCTTTCTTTCTCCCTTCGAATCCTTTATGTTATATTGTGATGTGTCCGTCGCCGCCTTGCGCCGCTGCACGCACAATAAACCGCCGCCGCGTGTCAATAATACACACGGATCGACCACACCACACCACACCGTATACCGTGTTCGCGATGTGAACCATCTGCGCGCCGGAGGGTGGTCCGAGATGGGGCTTGACCGGTCGATTGACTGACTAATGACCGCGGCGACCGTCCGTCAGGTGTGTACCTATAGCTATCTATAGACTATAGATATTATAATAATATACATACAGCACTCGTATGTGTGTGCGTGGTACAGCAGCAGATGCTTGCGCGCACTACATTACCATAGATCGGGGTCAATCTGCCGTCGACTCAGTTTTCTTTACGGCCGTCAAAACCGTTTCAAAGGGTTGTCAAATCAACAAGCCGCCCGCCCGCCGTGACCGCGGTCTGTAGATCATCGTCTGCTGCAACGCCGTCGATGCCCGGTGTTCGAGGAGCGCACGCTCGTCTCGTCCTGCACGTATCTATTATATAAACTGTAATATACAAAACGATTTAACGATATGTGACATTAATGTTATATAATATTTAGAGTCAGGACATGTATGATCTTAAACTCTAAAAAAATCAACGTGAACAATAGTCACAAAAAATTATTTAAAAAAAAAATTATGTCCTTAATTTGGCTTAAGAGTTAAGAAAATCAAATAAAATTAGACATCATAAAATGTATATGATTTCTTAGTGTTATAGTGTTGATAGTATGGCTTCATACTTGAATTTCAATTCGGTTAAAAATAAGTAAATTCAATAGCCAATTTGCGTCCAACTACCACTGCAGCTAGTAACTAATAATTAAATAAAGTTCCTGGTTGGGTTTGGGTATCCCTGCTGCGAGTTATGACCATTAATCAAGTAACTAAAAAAAATTATGGGGGAGTCCAACATTTTTTTTAAATATAAACGTTGAAAACGTAAAGTCAATAAACTATATTCACCACTAAATTATTTCTACTTTTAAAAATTTGGGGGGGGGGGTCCGGAGCCCTGGACCCTCCCCTCAGTTACAGCCTTGCCATTAATTGCATTATATTGTTCATTGATGTATTCATTATTGTTCACATTTTATTATTGCAAATACATTTTTAAATAAAATAAAAAATATTATGCTATATAATATAGGTATATGACAAAAATATGATAAGCAATAAGACATCGATGGTACAAATTGTGTGTGAAATGGAATTGCTTGGCCGCTTGGGAAATAAATCAGACAACCTGAAAATGATGATAAGTCCCTCGTGCCAAATAAATTCCTCATCAAATAATTACTAATTACATTAATTATCATATTTTTCTATAATTTTGAAATTAAGTTCATTATAATTAATTTTAGATTTTATTTTTGTAGTACAATATATTACTGATAGGTTGTGTCAGTCAATTAGAATTGTTTTTTTTTTTTCAGTAGAAAAATGTTGTAAGAGAATAATATCCAGCCATATAAAATTTTACAACAAATATCACCACGTAGATATACGTGTACTTGTCAATTACTCCGTTTGTTTAATAGATATATATTGAATGTAAATTATGAGACTTGAGTAAATATAATAATTTTTATTTTTATGTCGAAAATTATAGTTTTTATTTGTATAGATCAAATGCTCCAGGTTTTTTTTTAAATTAGTACTATGAGAAATTTAAGTCCCTCAAAAAAAAAAAATTAAAGCATGTTAACAGAAAATACGAAATGTGGAGCAATATTCAAAATAATTACTCATAATTTAATTTTTATATGTTAAGATTAGATATCTTTCTTTAAAAATCAACAAAAACCATAATTTTTCGATAACCATAATATAGGTAACATACTTGCATACATTTCACATGAGATCAGTGCCCGCCGGATATTTTTACCAATTCATCGGAATCGGATTTCAATAATATCAGCCGATGGCCATTGACTTCAAATATAAAATGTTCGGGCGTCGATTTCATGTACGGGAGGTTGAAATGTTGAAAACTATTTATCGGTTTTCGCGAGTACCTTATCTAATACCTACAGAGAAAAAAAAATAAATATCAGATCATCTATACATTTATCTCTAATTATTATTCGCATCATGCCATAATTATATAATCTAATATTCAGCTATGTAACTATAATGTATATACATTATACACGTAAACGTTAATTCAATCATTTTTAAAGCATTTAGTATTTATACTGCAGTATTTAGTCAGTATATTTGCTTAATGTAATCTTAATATATTTATACAATATTAAATAACAAACACGTGCAAGTGTGCAACTATAGAATATATAGAAATATATTATAATAGACATAGGCGTGCAGACTGTCGTAGACATTATGATATTAATACAATATGTAGGTATATGTCGCTAGACGTATAGCGTTGTGTATAATAGTTCCATCAATATGACGTTTTATATACAAGCTGGATGCATGCAGGTGATCGAAAAACGGCAAAGAGCCCATTATACATATTTCTCTGCGATTATTTTAATGTCTATATATAACTTATTTATTATTATAACTGTTACACAATCAGCTACGTTTGTGTCAGTAAAATACTAAAAAAAATTTATCTGTTTGTATGTAGGTATATAAAAATCACTTACCTCGTGGTCCTCAAGTCCAATATTCCGTTAAACATAAAATAAACGTTGGTATACACGAAATTCGCACGCTGCTCCGTCTACGGTGAGAAAGAAAAACCGTTACTCATTAGAGTCACATTTAGTCTCATTAAGAATATAAAAAAAAAACTGTCAAATCATTCGGCATAAATAAAATAAATAGCTAGCAGAGTTGTCTGGCGTGTCCGGTGAATTTTTTTTAACATTTCAAATGTATGGCGAGATTGCAGGTGCATATAATAGAGGGTTTTCGCGTCAATAACGATGCAAATTTAAACGCCGAACTGTGAACATTGTTCGATTATTAATAGTCATCTACTCGTTTTGCTCGAGTGCAGCTATAGTAGCTACTACTAGTATAATAGTCGTACACACGTGTATAAAATAAATACTTGTATGACAACTAAGTGCCATTTGCAATTGCAGTACTATATAGTCATAGTCTATAGCTCTTGTTTAGTTTATAATGCTAGTTCAGAAATTTATTTGACGACAGTTAACGCTGCAAAAACACAATTACGATTATTAAATTAGTAGCAGTTCTTGTTTCGACTATATAAATAATATTATAATATATAAAACTTATAAATTTATCATTTATAATGTATATTTTAAACAATTTATTAAATTATGCACGAAAATTATACAAAATTTATATAAAACTTAGTCTTACTAAGGTATTAAGCTTTTGTCGCTATAAGAGTGATACATTAAAGAAGTATTATTGTTAAGAGGATTCATCAGCGCACTGTTTGTGTTCTCTCTCTAGCCCACCCACAACATAGACAAAACGCATTTACGCAGTCTGAGTAGAACTCACTCAATTTTGGTTCTAGAGTAAATATAACTGTTATAAAATTAAATTTTTACAGTATTTCTGAGTACAAGACGTTGAGTTTTTTTAAAAAAAATTAAAATTTTGTAAAGTTAAAGGTTATTTAAAAATGTTGTAATTTATAGCTATTTATAAACGATATAATTAACGTTATATTGGGAATAATGGAAAAAACTTATCATCTTGTACTCAGAAATATCGTAAAAATTTAATTTTATAAGAGGTATATTTACTCTAAAACCAAAATTGAGCGATTTCTACTCAAACTGCGTAAATGCGTTTTGTCTATGTTGTGCGTGGGCTAGAGAGAAAACAAACAGTGCACTGACATTTTCTTAAAAAGATATATTTTATTAAATTGTATTAAAAAATTCAACGTTAAACTAGAATATTATAATAAGTAACTAAATAATAACATAAAACATCTATTCAATTATATTTTTATTACCTATAAAACAATAATAATTTTATTAACATTAATTTTACTATAACAACCAATTATTTTATCCGAGTCTCCGCCGTTTTATATAATCGGCGATTTTAGGAAATTTTATCAAAATTAGAAATAAATTTGCTTAAAAAAAGTTGTACAAACAGGTTGTATTATTCTCAAGCTTTTTTAACCAACGAAAATTTTATCATGCATATAAATCGAATAAAAACGAAGAAAATATGAGAATTTAAAATCTGTTTACCTTAAAAAGAGCTTAAATATTTTTTAAATTTAATTATATCTAGGAAATTTCTAGTAAGTATGTGAACATTTTAAGTCTAATAAGAATATTCAGTTTTTGATCTTGTCAAAAATATTGGTTGTAATTTTTTTTTAAACACCGAGGAATCTATGGTTTTATTCTAATGTTCGAACTAAATACTGTAGTAGATCCAATTCGCTACTAAAATCTCCGTGGAAGCTGAAAATTGTTTGACTATACAAGGACATTATTGTTGAACATTTTATTCATCTCTCCGATTAAGACAAAACATTACGCTCAAATTATCTCTTTTCCTAAGGACGGAGATAATATCCGTCGATTCCTTTATCAAACATAGTGCAATGTATTCAAATAAATTAAATAGGAACAAAATCACCTAAAAATAATTCTCATTTGTTGATTTTAGTAAAATATTTTTAAAACCTATTCTTAAATCTCTCATAATTTACTAATATTTGCACTAGGTATAGAAGAAGCTAATATTTTACATTTTTGTACATGCCACATTATGTATTATTATTATTATTATAAAAAGTAATAAAAATAGATATTTTATAATATATATTTTTGTCGGAATATTTAACGTAGAACCATATTTATCGATTCTGTCATACATTTCGAGAAAATAACCACCAAAAACATTATTTTAATTATTTTTTTGTTTAATTTAATACTATTATATGTATTTACCCCATTCGGCCCATCTGTATTATTTCTGAGACGGATAACCTGTTGGCACTAGGTCAGGCCATAGCCTGTCTAGCCTGAATACTTGACCCATAGTTTCGCTTATGGATTTTATTAGTATATTACTAATATTAGCATTTTGTAGTTTGTAAGAATGTGTATAATCACTATATATATATTATTTTCTCGGTAAAAAAGCAGAATCGTAGGTAACTATAATTTACAGAACATATTTTGTACTCTGAAACATACAATAGGCAATAGCATAAAGTGATTTGCGTCTATATATGTATACATAATATATAAGTATAACGCATAATTGGCAATTATATAGTGATGACACTATGACAGTGTTCATCTATATACATAATTTATTATGATGTTATTACACAACAATGAATAAATATATCTTTACATAATATTTAAGATTTTTTTTTCACGAAATTCTAAATCATTCGTAAATGCCCTATTTTCCACTTTTGGATAAGGGAGGACATTTTAAATAATTTTTTTCAAAAACACCTCCTATTTAAAAAAATAAATAAATACATACAGCGATTACCTATTTTAAATTTTGGTCTGACTCATGAGAGGGGCTTTGGAGGGTTCACATGTATTTAAAATTTAAAAATAGGTATTTGCAGCTTTTTGATGAGTCATTTTATAATATTTCACAATTTTTTTTATTTCTTATCACGAGAGTTATTCAACTAGTAATTTTCAACAATCTATAAAGAACCAAAAATATGAATTTTTTAAAACATACAACTATAATAATAATACTATATAAAGTATTAAATACCCAATAAACAACAATTATTTATTTAATCCTATAATTCGTGCAAAGCCATATTATAGGTAGAGGTGCCTATAATCCGGTATTTATGTTTCAAAATATTGCAGTGTACAGCATATATAATACATGACACTCGAATAAATATTTACCCGATTAGGAGTAGGATGCTTGTTACAAAGGGTGTTATTTATGCGTACGTTTATTATATAATATAATATAGTTCAAGTGTGAGCCAATAAATCGTGTGATACAAACGTGAAAGGGACCGTCGCGTCAGTACTCAAAACCTCTCGAAAACCAACCCTCAATCCCTCCGGTGCCCATCACCCCGCGCCTAATCGTGTACATGATGTATACAGTATTATATTAATAATATACGCGTTATTATACCTATACAAATATAATCATATTGTGGGTAACTAAGATCGGGTACTTTAAACATATATAGTCATGTACTCATATTACTATATACCTATGTAATATAGGTACCTACCTATATATAGTTACTATACCATACAATGTTATTATACAATTCTGTGCTTTTTTTTCGTTGTATTGCTTATTATATTCACGAGAAATGCAATTTTTGTTCAATGTACCTATAGGTTACTACGTTAAGTTAGGTAACCTATAAAATACCATAATATTCCTATTTATATAATATATAATTATCTATATTAGGTATATTATATGATATTATATTATTATATATGATATATATTTATATATATTACCCATCATTTGTGTTGAAGCCGGACGCTTAAGTGTATAATTATTAATTATATTAATTTAACCGCAATACATCGCTTAAACATTGATTCAGTGGCGCAGCTATTATTTTAGCTTGAGCCGCTTGAGAAAAGGTTGGCTGATGACTAGTATTATGATGTTGGGGAGGTTTTACTGGATGGAATCAGGGGCGGACTAGGTGTCAAGTGGCCTGTGAGGTTAATCAGCAATTAGGGCCCAGGATTTAGCTTATACCTAAATGGATATATATTTAATCAGTGATATTATATTTTAAATGTAAATGTTTTTAGTCAATAGTTATATCAATTCAACTTTTTTACAGTTTTATATTTTAAAAAATTATACAAATAAGAACAGTCTATTTAAAATACAAACTAATGTTTAACTTCAAATTAAAAAAAAAACATGACATGATCGAGAGCCCGGGAGGCGATTGCCCCCTCGCCTCCCTGGCCAGTCCGACAGTCCACCCGGACTGGAATCTCTTCTAAGTTTGGTATGCTGATGCGGTGGGTATAGAACGAATTACCAAGCATACTCGATCCAATGATTTACTTCATAATAATTATTTTTTTTTTAATTTTGATTATACATTTATAAAATAAAATATCCAGTAAACTATGTATAAAGACAATATTTTCAAATAATTAGATTATTTACCTGGGTCTGCGCCTAATAATCCTGTATGGATATATAATAGTCGTGCAATTAATTATATTGCACAAGTATGATGCATAAACAAATAGGTACTCGGGAAAAAATGTAGACTAAGCAAGTCTGCAAGAATTATGAGGGTCCACATCGAGTGGGAACCTGCATGTTTATACGAAAATTATCAAGATGCGTCGTTACCTTAAGCCTTAAGGTCACTATTTATAAGAAACCCCAGGTTATTACTTACGGAACCCTAAAACTGAAATCTCAAGGTTAATGTTTGTTTTCATATAATATTATTATATTAGGTATTAAAATATAGTCAAAAACTTACACAGGAAACTTAACGATAATCATACCTTTTAATTTGAATATTTGGTTATAGCTGGTATTATATAATGTAAAATTGTCAATTTCAGAGTATTGACTCCACTACTCCAGTATTAAAAACAACAGTAAAATGGATTATTATCATTATTAACGTTAAAATATTTGGTTTATACTAAACATGGCCATGCGTGATGAATTTATATGGAGTGGACTATACGGTATAGCCTATGCCAATAATTCAGATTTCGGGTACAGAAGCGATTATACAGCCCCCCAAATTTCAAATACTTTTTACGTCTATGGGAGAGAGGCCAAATTCCCCAACAATTTACGCGAATGACCTGCATAATATAAATATAACTTTATATCTTTATAAGTAAACAATAATTAATACCTACACTATAAATAACTAAAAATGAATAACTGTAGTCTGTAGACACTTAAATTCTTCTCGAAGTATTGATATTAGCATTTTCTAGATACAAATGTCAAAATATTTTTCGGCTCCTTTGTGTTATTTATAGACATTTTAAATTGTCTACTCTCTATTTTTTTAGTTTTTTTTTTAAATATTAATAATAAGATTGTTGTTTATATTAAAAAAAGCTTGAAAATGTACTACAAGATTCCTCATAATTTGTTATTACAATAATTAAATATACCTACCTAAAATACAATTCAGTTTTTTATACACGTATGTTTATATTTCAAAAAACATTTTAGCGTTTAGCCCCCCTTCTTCCAAATATTTTTTTCTTAAAATTTAAATGATGTTGTATGTATAATCTATTGCATAAATGATTATTTTAGATTTAATTGTTAGGTATTTAATTATGAAATATATTCTTTGCAACATGCATAGTTCAAAAGTATCTATAGGCTATATTATAATTATTTATAGTTTATTTAAGTTACCTATAACATTAAGATTAGTTTTATCTAATAAATATTATGTGGGATCATAGCAATCACCGACCAACTTTCAAACTCTAGTCTCCAAGTATCTAATTCTGACTATAAAAATAAATATGGTCAAATGGTGTTCTGTTGTTCTGAAATTATCCATGCCTAAGCGTTTCAGCGTTTGTATGCAAATAACATACTATTGTGCCAAGTATTATATTATTTTAGAGGTATAGTAATGTACTAATGTACTTACTATAAGTTACGACCATAAGTACAATTTGAGTTTTAAATTTGGAAGGGTTATTATAATTTGCATATATAATTTTTATACTGTGGGAATGCTCCATGAGATATATTAAGGTGGAAATGGATATATACAAACCATTTTGGGGGGCTATGATTGATTTTGAGGGGGCTTAGCATCCCCAAGCCCCTCTCAAATTGCGCTTATGGTTATACCACCAAATGAATTTTTGATAGATCTTCTAATATTTATTCCCCTTCACTCTTCAGTTGAGTCGAATCTAAAAATGTATTACATTTTATTACTTTATGGAATTGTATTAAATATCAATAATACAAATCTTTAATGTTACCTTAATCCATTAGTAATGATAAATAATATGAATGAATATTATTTACAGAAATATACAAATTTTAATCTTTATCTTTATTAACTTTAATAATTACTTGATAATCAATTTTTGACAAGCACTGAATATATTATTTCAAGAGATATGTTGTACATACACATCTATCATACTTTTCATTTTGTGCACTTTTAATACAATAGTGAACATAACAATTTTAATTAATGTTTTACACATAATAGTCAAAATAAATTTATTACATATCTATAATTATTTGTTTATATGAAAATAGAATAATTTACTCCTTGATTATAGCAATATACTAAGTATGATCTATATAAACAGACAAAATTATACAATTTTAGATTTTTTTTTTTAATAACATTATTGAGATCCACAATACTATTTCCATTCTACATAGAAATATACATCATGTTTATAAAATAATTTTTATCTCATAAATTTCTTTATGAACAATATTGATTTTAAATGAATATTAAATTAACGATTCAATAAAAATTGTGTTTTGGTAAAAAAAATAATTAAAAAATAAACCAATTACGAATTACAATGTATTATCAATCAATTTATACTTGATATGAGAGGTATTAAGCAAATAAATAAGAATAAATCATGTATTAATATAATTAATGAATTATTCGGATAATATGATTATTAATTAAACAAAAAATAGTAATACATTGAAATGTTAAATACATATTATACTCATGCACTCGGCATAACTTTTAAACGGTTAAATGCTTCTTTTTCTAACCATTCTCTATGGTCAGGATGGGCTATATTTATCAAGGCATGTGCTCGTTGTCTTAAACTCTTTCCAAATAATGAGGCAACACCAAACTCAGTTACAATGTAATGGGCATGTGCACTAGTTGTAACAACCGTAGCTCCTATAAAACAATTTTATTAGATCAATGATAAAAACTTATAAGTAAAAATCTAATATTTTACCTTCTTGAATTTTTGGCACAATTTTACTACTGGGTAAACCTTTGGCATCTTTAGTTTTTGGATTCACAGAACCTAGAGCAATAATAGGCTTACCCTTACCGTCGAAACCTTCAGCGGCTCCTCTAATGAAGTCTACTTGACCACCATACCCTAAAATAAATTTTAAATTGCAAACATTTAATATTTATTAGCTAATTTTCCAATAACTAACTTGTATTTTATTTACCCGAATATAATCTGTATCCAATAGATCCAGATACAATTTGTCCAGTCAAGTCTACTTCAATACAGGAATTAATTGCGGTCATTTTAGGTTGTTGAGATATTATATGTACATTATTGGTATATGACACTTGTCTCATACCTATAAAACATTTATAAAATTAGCTATATATATATTTTTAATTAATTAATTAATCAACTAAAAAATGTATTACATATTAATGGATTGTTATCAACAAAATCATACAACTTCTTGTTGCCCATTAAGAAACTTGTTACAATTAATCCTTTGTCAAATGTTTTATTATGATTGGTTATAACTCCTGACTTTACTAGATCAATAACACCAAGACTGAACATTTCTGAATGGATTCCTAAATCCTTATGACCTTTAAGACAGGTGAGAGTGGCATCTGGAATTGCACCAATACCCATTTGTAATGTGGCACCATCTTCAACAAGATTATCAGCAATATGTTTGCCAATAGCTGTTTCGGTAGGATTTGGATCTTTGTGTTCGTGAGCTGGTAACTCACGATCACATCTGACAGCATAATCAATATGTGATTGATGGATGATGGCTTCACCAAAAGTGCGTGGAATACAATTATTTACTTGTGCTAAATTAAAAAAAATAAATACAATAAAAATATTGAAGTTAAAATACAAAATCAATATTTGACTTACCAATAATTACTTTTGATTTCCCTAAAGCTGAACGAATGCAATCCACACTTGTACCAAGACTGCAAAAACCATGATGATCAGGGGGTGATACCTGAAATAAATAATTATAATAGTCTGTCGCATTAAAGAGTTAAACAATAATCAGCATATAGTTATTAAAAGTGGCGGCTCCAGAGACTTGGTTGGAGAGGGGCTTTAATTTTAATTTTTCTTATTATTCTTGGTATTTCCGTATAAAAATGTGGGCCAAGCAATTAATCTTTTAAACATAATAAAATTATATCATAATATATTTTATATTAATTTTTATTATAGTTTATTTATAGGCTCTCCATAATATACATAATATAGATAGCAAGTACATACCGTTTACCTCTATCTACATACATGTCTATGATAGTATATCCACTATCGTATAATATGTTTTATTTTTCATAATTTTTTTTTAACAATATACAATCTTTTAGAAATACGGGCATGGGGATGCATGGCCCTAAGAGCCTCCCCTGGATTCAAGGGGGCCTTGATAGTTATATTATATACGTAAGGCTAAATATAAAACCATAAATATTGTATTTACAAAATGACGATATAAAAATGTTTATCCCCCCCCCAGAAAAAAATTCTAGAACCACCACTGGTTATTAAAAATATATTTGAATTTTTTTAAAGAAATAAATAACCAATATAATAATATAATTATTACAGTAACAAAAATTTTTATATAATATAACAAATTTACATCTACTACTTTATAGAACTAAAATAAATTCTTGATTTTATCTATAACATACTACTTGACTGACAAAATATATTATAAAATACTGTTGAATGTATAAATCTATCAATTTTTATAATTATTTACAATAAATAAGCTGTGTAAAAAAAGAAAAACTTTAGTTTACAATAATTAATTATATTTTACTTGAACTTAACTTAATATTGAAAATCAAAACATATTATACTATATGTACTAACCAATGAATTAACTTTTATTTGAACAATCCTATTTGTTGAACAAAGTAATATTCCTTCAAAAGTATTTTTGAGTTGTTCTATATAATACAAATACTAAATAAATCTAGTTTTCATTCATACTAAAGAGAAAATGTATAATTATTGACTTGAAATTTAAAAACCAGTACTGTTGTATACTAATAACATTTTATATTCTGACTTATGATCATTGTTTTTCGCTACCTATATCAAACAAGATATATATATCAAAAATTAATTATTGGTAGGGTAGAATAATAAGATATGTGTGATACACGTCATAGAACAAATATAGAAAAAAACTTTTTAAGCTTGATAAGTTGTAATGACATGGTTATAATTAAAACTGTATAACCAATTATTTAAATAATTAAAACAACATTGATATTATTTGTAATTACATAAAAACGTTTTTATAAATATTTATAATAATTAACAACTAAAAATAATAAGATTAAGAACGTTTCAAAAACAAATAATATTGTTCTTAACAGTTATTTGACTATACTATATTATTGTAAGACAGAGAAGAATGTTTCATTATTACATCCTCTTCTAAGTGAATGAGTAAAAAAATAATACATAGTATATTGTTAATAATATAAGAGTTCATATATCAAACAAATACGTATATACAATATACATTTTATTACTCATTGAATTGCAAGTATAATAACAAAATTTAATTTAAAATCATAAGGTGTTCAAAGGTTAATACTTATTATTAGGTAATCAAAAAATTAATTTGAATTTGATAAAAATGTGCATATTATTTATTTTAATTAATTAATTGACTATTGTTTATTTTTAGTTTTTAACTAAAACAACATTTATCAATATTTATAGGTTCAATGTTTAATTTTAAAAACTTTCTCACATTTAATAAAGAAATATCTAAATCTATAATAGACTATCTGGATAGTAAAATTAATAAGATAAGTGTTTACTATAGACTAAATATTTTATTGCACTATTAGTTATTACTTCATCTCCAATACAATATATATCTATTTTTTAAATTAGATAACTTTTCTAACCTAACTATTATAATTATCAAATTATTTAATAATTTATATTAGATTTATTATGAATCTTATAGAAGTATATAGTAAATAGTAGAACTATTTATGTATTTTTAATAATTGATGTTTGTCATAACAAAGTAGAAAGATGGATATTTTTACTTTTACAGTATGCAAAACAACAGCTATTTATAAAAATAAATTGATAAAATCAATAGAATACTAAAACCAAGAAATTACTTTCAAATTAATCAAGATAACTTATGTAAATATAAATAATATTTACTAAAAAAATCTTCCTACAATATAGTATGTTAAATTATACTGAAAATAAATATAATTATTATTATGTAAATATAAACAGATTTTAAATTCCAAATACAAAATAAAATAATTTTTTTTAGCTATACAAATAATAACTATAACTAACTGTGACTATTGATACTACTTGTATAGCTTATTAAGGTTATGATTAAATTATGATGATTGGTTAAGGTTAAAATGGATAAAAAATAACACTATGGTCTTTGAATAAAAATTAGTCAATTTCCTTACCGAAATAATTGATACATCAACTGGTATAACATTTCGTTCAAATACATAGGGTATATCATGTAAAAATATTGGCACAGCATCACCACGACCTTCATTTATACACTTCCTCATATTGGAACTAATAAAAAAAGCCATTGGTCGAAATATTCCTAAAAAAGAAAAATTTTTAATATTTTTTTCAATTGTAAAATTATAAAAAAGTTGCACACCTTCACATTCTGGAGATGAATAAGGTGACTCAAATTCAGTGTGAATGCTACATACGCGTATATTTTTTAATTGCTTTTGTTTTCCATGATCAGTCATACTACGGAGAATTTCAATTGGTGTAGTAGCAGCACCACTCACAAAAACTGTATCATCTGTAAATAAAATATTTCTTTAGAACTGAAATTACCAGAAATATGTAATTAATGCAATTTACATTATTGTTCTCATTTTTAATCTATTCTATAAAGTAATTAAAAATTAACGTTATTATTTAAGATAAAAATATAAGTACTTACAATTGAAATATTTAATAGCATATACTATTTGTATAACTATACAATAACCACTCTAGTACCTACTCTACTACATTTTTCATATTTGTAATTTCTATTTTTAATGAGAAAGTAGATATTAATTATATATCTTGATAAATTTATAGAGGAATTTATTTATTTATATCAATATTTTTCAGGCATCTAGTAGTGTCATAAATTTTATTTTATTAATTAAATGCAAATTATAAAAAAAGCACAAATAAACTCTATAGCTATTAATTTTATTTACTATTTTTTTATTTATAATTTTGAATACTTTAATTTAATTCTCAATTATCTTCATTAGAAAAAAGCATATATTTTCAGTTTGAATCTTGGTATGGTATATAAAATAATTTTATATTGAAAAATTTCAAATTTACATAACACAATTTTATTGTTTTAACCTTGAAAATGTATAGATCCAACCTTAAATAAAATAATTTCAAACTCAAGATTGAATTATTAAATCTAACATGTATCAATTTTAAGGCATCTAAAAAGTCTTGAAATTATAAACAGGTAAAACACAAGTAGGTATTTATTAAGTATATTATCTATAAAAAACATAATCTAAATATTTTTTTTTATAATAAATGAATGCCCATAGGATGTTTTAAAAGGCAAATTATTACATAAAAAAAGAATATTGCTTATATAGTCTAAGAACCAAATACTTTAATTAGCATAGGTAATAAATGTGAATCTTTTTTTAGGTAAGGTACTTGTATAACTACTAATGTTACTTATTATGTAAAAGTTCAAAAGGGCAAGGAATTAATAATTTATCGCGATCAATAGTTACATGGCTGGTAAGTAATATGAACTAAATAACTTCTCAGACTTTTATAAACATATATTATCCATTGCTAGAAGAGTTTATGTGTTGGAAAATACTTAAAAATCTATAAATTTAGAGTAATATATATATATTTAATATATTATTTTAACTTGATGACAATTGAATTAATTAATTTTCAGATACACCTCTAACCAAAAAAATGTTGATTTCAGACGTGTCTGTGCGATAAACAGTGCCTCAAATTGGGTGGTACTTAAACATCCCCTCCTAGCAAGCCAACCACAAATAATACAATAATAGTATAGTTACTATTGTTTACTTAATACATTTATCCTGACTTACTCCTCTGTTGAATCATAGATATTACTTAAACTTAAATAAAAAAACGGGAGATCAAATCGTCCCCTCCCCTGGAAATATTTGCTATTTTAGATACTGATGTTAGAACCCATCAATTTGACTAGGCGACAAGTAATAGGCGAAAACGGAAAATACTCAATTACCAGACTTGATACACTGGACGGCTTCGTCAGCAGACACCCACTTCGGTTCTCGATCCAACACCTGCGACACTTGAGGCGTATAGGTGAAATACGTCTTGGGACCAACCCGTCCTGTCAGTGAATTCCATATCTTGGCCCTGAGGCCAATCCTGTTAACGGCCGAAACCGACATTATTTATGGTGTGTGCGATTGAACAAATGGAACGACGGACAGATAGCTAGAAGACGATCGAAATGTTTGGTAATAATCTCTGTAGACAAACGATATAAGACGGCTGTGGCGGTGGGTCAGTAGGTGACGACGACGCGACGGTCAGCTGGTGTGAAAGAGCGGACGGGCAGCAGTGGTGAGCGCGCGTACGTAAATGCAGAATTGCGGAGACACAAAGTAGTTAAGTACTGTACAAACACGATCGACGAATATTTCACAGCCGGTTCGGGCGACACGGCGCGATTAAACGGATAAAACGTTAAACGAGTAAACGACTATATTGTGCATATGTGCGTTATCAGTTGGTTACTCAGTTTTCGCCACCACCAGAGACAAAAGCGTGCGCACTAACTACGGTCTATACGACTGAACGACCGACGACAACCGCTGACAAAATGTGGCAAGCTTTAGAGAAGGGGTTTAGGGGGAACCGGGGGAGGTAATCGTTGATAAATACGTAACGATTATAATATAATATGTATTATGACATATTAATAATAATAATAATATTATGTCTCAACACTCTCAACTATACTTAAAAGTATTAATCGACCGTGTATGTATAGTATGAACGCGCAAAAGTTTTCGATTAGACGTCGGTAGCCGTGACGTTAGTGTTAGTCGGCGATCAAAAATACCCATATCGGTAGTCCATAAATCAATAAATAATAAATAAATTATAAATAATAGTTTTTCGGAGGCATATAAGACGGACGGACGCGCGTGATTTATACCGACCAATTAATTGTACCAACTACCTAAGCACCCCGAGCAGATTAAACTGATTAAAGTCCCGGAAATGAAGTATGAACGAGACGTGTAAACAACATGTTAATTATTATTATTGTTATATTGTATTATAATAACAATAACAACAACAAACGCCTCGGTGGCTGAGCGAACCCGGCTGTAATCGGATCGATTTAGGTCAATGTGTGCACAAGGGAATACGTATTACGTTGTGTAATCGTTTCGTATTAACACGCACACATGCACGCAAACACACAACACACACGCACTGCTTATTATAGAAATAATAATAATAGAACGCACGAACACGTAATTATTGGACCGATGTGTTGGAATAGTTTCACTATTTAGTTTAAAGTATAGGATATTAATATTCTGGACATCCAATTAAAAGCAACGACGATGAGAGCGTATTTTAAATTATTTTTTTATCTATACGGTACAGAGTACAGTCACCGAATAGATTAAATAACCATTAGGTATATTAATATGTATTCGTTTTTATTTTATAGACAACGTAAGATAAATCATTAAGCCTTCTAAAGTTTTAAATGTGATCCATAGCGATAGCTTACACTGCTTGTAGATCAATCGATCAATGATCATTGCATGAGTGCATGACAAATTTGTCACAGATCACTAACCACCAGGGTCGTCCTGGCCAGAGCCGGAGGGCCGGATTCCTGTCTGGGCCCTTACCGTATTATCAGTGGCGCAACTAGAGTTCAAATCTTGGGGGTGCTACAATTATAAATTGCTTACAATGCCATGGGAGGCTTTGCTCCTCACACCCCCCAACTTGACATAATCCCAGTATTTAGATTATACTAGTATTATATTCACAATATCATTTTTGGAAAAAAAAAATATGACACAAAATTCAATTTTTTTTTTTATAGTATTTGATTATTTTGATTATATTATTTATACTACATTATATTCTTAAGTGTCAAACATCATTTTCTATCAACATTTTTATGATTAGAGCCTATGGAAGTTCATGCATTTGCATTGTTTTACTGAGTGCATCAAAAAGTTGCTGGATGAGATAACGAATCACAATCTAACGAGTTCAAAAATTAAATTTAAATGTAGGTACATACTACATATTTTCGCATATTTTGAGGTTTTTAAAAATATATGTATACTTACAAATAAGAAATAAAATTGCATTTTATTATATTTTAATGTTATTTTTTTTATTAATAGTTTACGATAATATTGAACTTTGAGTATATTTTAAAATTCATTTCTTGAAAAATATGTCCTTTTAAAAATATTGCCAATATAAAATAAATACCTGATAAAAATTAAAGATCTTTGCTTGGTCGGGCTGATAATTGTCGTTCATTTGTAATTGAAAATCTATCAAAATATTCAAAATCCCTAGTTGTAAATTTTAATTCTTGAAGTACCTTAATATAATATATTATATCATATTGAAATTGTACATATTTTTTAAATCAATTTTTTAAATATAATTTTTATTAAAAACGAAAAATCTTAACGTAAAAAAAAAACAAAATACATATTTAGCGCATATTTTAATAATATTTTAAGCACATATTTTGATAGTTTTTAGTGCATGAACTTCCTGGCCCTATTTATGATAGGTTAAATTACTAATAAGTAAAGCGCTGCTGTAACATGTTGCTTCGCCACCAATTTTTCAATTTCCTCATTGAGGAAAAACTTCGTATCATCGTTTGCATGTCGCAGAACTGACAAGAGGTATGGTTAATGCAACCTTTGGAAATACTTATTTATTTAGAATTTTTTTTTATGTCATCTAACATTCTAACCTGTTTTTTAAATTGTTCTTTACTACATTTCTGTTTTTAAGAACTATGTGTTTGAATTTATTATTTCATAAAATCATAAAATAAACTACATTGTTAAAACTATATATTTGAAATTACAAAGACGTGGAACTTGGGGGTGCTTAAAGTAAAGCTGGGGGTGCTTCAGCACCCCCTAGCACCCCCGTAGTTGCGCCACTGCGTATTATAGTTCCAGAGCCGTTGCACCGTGTTACCCAAAATTCAAAAATACAGTATACAATTATTGGGCCCTAGAAAATAATTCCTGCCTGGGCCCTCGGGTACCTAGGCCGACCCTGCTAACCACTGTACCGCCGTACCGGTGTATAGTGTGTAATGCACTAATGCATACCAATTAACGGTTTGAATGCCGCATCTGCATTTAATGCAAAGGCGTTATTTATACCGCACGTGGTATACATTTGCTTACTTAAAATCCAATAGGTTGGCCTAAAAAAAGGATAAAATCCAGAAAGGCTTTATGCCAACACGCTGTTTATGGCTTGCATAAAACAAGTATAAAAACAAAAATTTTAATGATGCTACTGATATGTTGTTTCCGTCTTACAAATGTACAGCATAAAAACTTCGCGTTGAGTAAAGCTAGTTTTATAATGTTAGCGTTTAGAGACTAAAGTAAATATTGGCCTATGATCAAATTTAAAATAGATACCAACATTATCTGTGATCTGTAGTTGTTTTTATGTATTTTAATTTTTAAACTAGTTATGAGTATGTAAAATATTAAAATGCTCATCATTAAAAACTTAAATATCGTAAAAGACCAAGCACAGACCACAGATAATATACTTACCGAACTACCGAAGGTAAGTTACCTTAAAGTTTAAACATAGCCTGTAGGCTGTAAGACAACTTAGACAACTAATGTCTAATATTAAAACATTTATTAGGAAATTGGTGCTACAGAACACAAATTTATCATATTGTTTGTTTATAAAACTGAGACAACACTTACAAATGTGGTGTCTTATTAAAGTTTAAAGTTTAATTCTGAAGGTATATTCATTCATTTAATCTGTACTCTATATTTCTTCGGCTGTAGAATATCGTATACAATTATTATTTATATTAAATAATTGTTCACTCTTCCTACACTGAAACGTAAACAATTTGTTAACCTGTAATGGGTCATTTTTATCATTACACGATTTTTATTGATACTATAAAGTATAGCTGATAAATGATAAATGCACGCTGCACAAGGTACAACGTACAACACAGTCTTTGCCCTGTGGTCTACTGGTCTGTGACTTGAAGATTTAAATAGTGAGCACGCTACTGGTAAATGGAAGTCTGATTTTGGAGCATTGGTATGGATTATGGAATATTGATTGAACTTCCTTGAATTGAAATTTATCAATTGATTCTTTTCAGTAAATTTGGAATTTGCAAATACTGTTGTGAAGTCTCAAGGAATTATTATTATATTGTGTTGAATGTTACAAACTGCAATCTACTTGTCCACATCTAAAATAAAATGGTAAGTTAATTAACTACTTTCAAGATCGTTACTGTACATATTAGCCTTGTATTAATACAAAATATGTATTTTATTCATAAAAATGATTTTATTAAAAAGATTGATAGTAATATAAAAGTTGACATTTATCGTAAAATGTATTAAAATTATTAATTTATAACATAGTCTAAACATACTAGCATGGAAAAAATTATTATATATCTTTTTATTCAATCAATTCATATCTTTAAATTATTTTAAACTTTATTTTATTTATTATCATTGTTTGCTGAAGACCATTCTTTTTAAAATTAAGTTTTACGGTTTTAGTCATCTATATATTTAACTGTTGTATAACTAAACAAAAAATATGATCAAAAACATATTATATTTCAACCTTACGTCAACTAAATTAATATATTTAATTCATTGTTAATGTAGTTATGACAATACCTATTAAAGTTATTTAAAGTAAATGTGTAAAAATCTACTGTCCATAATTTATATGTAATATAAAATAACATTAATTATGTGAATATTTACATTACTTTTGCAGAGTGATTTTAAAACAGTTATTGAAGGCACTCGAGCCTCTAACAATTTGCCAAATGGAGTGAACTGGAATTTTTATAATAGTTACCCTAAATTTAAAAAAGCTGTTTCATCACGTCAAAATCATGTTCTTAAGTTGTATGTACATATTACATATTACATATTACAAATGAATAACTTAATTTCTACTTAATTTCTTGACTTACAGAATATCTGCATTATTGAAAAATCAAAAAATCCCTGGTAATATTCGAGATAAAGACGAAGATCATCAATTTGAACTTATTGAAGAAGGAAATGACACAATCTTAGACCGAGTGGTATACCTAATATGCTAAATATTTATTTTGTGACTAGCCAATAATAATTTTTTTTATAGACTCACAATATTGATACATTAAATGGGTCTTTCAAGAATGTGGGTGTATCTGTCACTCCCAAAGCTTTTGTATCAGAATCTACTGATAATACACAAGCAGTAAACAAAAAAAGAATATTAGTACATGGACGTAATATTGAAAGACCACAAATAAAATTTAAGATCAAAGTCGATAATAGACCAGTTCCATTTAAACCTCTTCTTACTAGTAAACCAAACAGTAAAACACCATTAGATTTATGTTTGGAAACAAATGAAGATGGAATCATGTTGTAAGTAAATTTACTTCACTAAAATAGTTAAATATGTACAAAAATAAATATTTTGTAATCTTTTTTTCTTTAGTTACAAACATCCATATCAATTAGAATTAGAAGAATTTAAGGTTTCAGCTGAACACTTAAAAGTTTCAAAAGCTGTCAAGCCTGCATCACTAGAGGATACAAAATTTGTCGAAGTATATACTGAAGAACAATTGAATTTAATGATTTCTGATTTAGAAAATGTCAAAGAATTAGCTATTGATTTAGAAGTAGGATTCAAACTTTTTTTGATTTAATATATAATAAATCAAATTTATTTTTTTATTTTTTTAAATAGGCGCATAGTTATCGAACATATCAGGGATTTACATGTTTAATGCAAATATCTACTAGAAATGCAGATTATATTATAGATACATTACATCTTCGTGACAAACTACATGTACTCAATGAAATATTTACTAATCCTGATGTAGTTAAGGTAATAAATTTGAACTAAAATAAAAAAAATTAAATACATTATAATTTGTGTTCATATTCAGGTATTTCATGGAGCAGATAGTGATATTCCATGGCTGCAAAGAGATCTGGGTTTATATGTTGTCAATATGTTCGATACATATCAAGCTGCCAAAATATTGAACTTTTCTAGAAAAGGGTTAGATTTCTTACTAAAGCATTATTGTAATGTAGATGCTGACAAAGCATTTCAACTGTACGATTGGAGAACAAGGTAACAATTATCTTAAACGGATAAAACAAAAAAATATTTAAGATCATTTATCGATTATCGCAAACATTGTTCTGCTGTTCAAAAATGTAATCATGTTTTTGTATTTTGGTTTAGGCCATTATCAACTGAAGCCATATTTTATGCTCGTTCTGATACTCACTATTTACTCTATGTGTATGATATGATCAAAAAAGATTTAATGGCAATGTCTACTAATCAATGCAACTATATTGAATTAGTATTTGAACGAAGTGCTGATGTGTGCAAAACGGTAAAAACTTACAAGTTGATATTTTTTTATTAACGGTATTAATTATTAAGTTTAATTTTAGAGGTATGAAGTGAATATTTTAGGTGATGACAGTCACTTAAGTATGTATAAACGGAGTAAAAAAATGTTTGACATCCAACAAATGTATGCACTAAAGCATATATATGCTTGGAGAGATAAATTAGCCAGAGAATTAGATGAAAGTCCAGGGTAAGATTAAAAAACTTTAAAATGAATAACTCATATTTTTATTTTTATTTTTGCAGATACATTTTACCAAATCATATGTTGCTTAAAATATCAGAAATGTTACCTAAAGAATCATTTGGTATACTGGCTTGTTGTTCGCCAATACCGCCATTGGTTCGACAATGTCTTCATGAGATCCATTACATAATTAAAAAAGCAAGGGAACAAACTTTTGAAAATGTTAGCAATAATTTTGGTTTTTGTTAAAAATAATTTGTATGCTCGTGTGTTAAATTTAATACATTTATTTTAGCAGACTGAGAAGTTGAGTGAAGATAAAAGCTTTACACAAAATGTGGTCAAACATATAGATGTTGACATGATTAGCTTACATGATTATTCTAAATCAAAAGAAAATGCAGAAGACTCATTGCCGACATTATTAAATGATTTAAATAAATTAGCTGATGACGAAATTGAAATTGTTTATTTTACACCACAGGAAATTACTATATTCCAAGTACTTAATTTTTAGATTTTAATTTTCTTCAATTAATTGTTATATGCACCATTAACATTATTATTATTATAAATAATTTAGGAAATCAACAAAAAATCAAGAAAGCATATTGGTTTAACAAATATTGTTTATAAACAGCCATATGAGTTATATTTAAAAACAATTAAGTATAATAATGTTCTTAAGAAGTCATTAGAGATAAAAGACAAAATAAGCGAAAACAATGAACCCATGAATGTTAGTATTCCGATGGAATGTCCGGACAAACTTTATTTAACAACTCAAGTGAGATTTACTTTTAAATGATTTTATTTTTCACATAATATAGGTATTAAATTTTAATCATACTTAAATATTAATATTTAATTCATTCAATTATACATAATATTTTAATAGGTACCTATTTCTAAAAACACATTTTCTAAACATGATTTAAATAAATTGTTTATATTTTATAATTTTTATCAAAAATATTTTATATTTTTAATTTAAAACTACCACATTGTGAACAATTGATTTAATATATATTTTATTTTTTTTTCAGGTTAAAGAAATTAAAAAAGAAATTATTGACCACACAAATGTAAAAAAAAACATTCCAAGTACAATTATAAGAGAGATAACAATCGAAAATCAAAGTTCTAGTACGAGTTCAGCTCCCCAAAACTCAACTAATAATTCAAGACAAAACAATTTTAAGCCTCATAAGTATGAACACACAGATTTTGCCAAATTCCACAATCAATCAAAAGAGGTTATGTTAATTTCTAAACGATTGCAAAAGGTAAATACATAATATATAATTATATTGAAAATAAAATTTCATTTTCAGCTTTTAATATTTTTATTAATGTATTAATAGAATCATTGTCAGTATTTTTAATTACCAATGTCAAACATGATTCACTAAATTTATAATAAGTACAGTAAATGATCATTCAAATTAAATTTTTAAATTTTTTTTTTCCAGAAAAAGAACAAAATAAAGAAAAATAAAAAGCCAAAAAGATTGCAAAAAACTGTATAAAGAAATAATTATATCTGATATTAAATTGATTATACAATCATTTTTAATATTAAATTAAATAACTTACTGAAACTTATCATGTGTTTTGTCTTCCTCAACAGAATTTCTTTTCTATTCAGTTTTTAGTTTAATTACACTTTCATACATGTAAATGTGGTTTAAAGATAATCTCTATGATTAATGCATAGCAACTGTTAGTGATGGACATACCATAACATAGCTTTATTCATGTTAGATGATCTTAATCTGAATAATATACAAAAAGTATTATAAAGAATTCTAAATTATATTTTTCAGAAGCAGACATTTTGAGTTTAGAACCACCATTTTTTTTAAATTTCCATCTAACTATTTAAATCCATCACAAGATTGTTTCTACTGAACAAACATTTTTAATGTGTTGGTAATTCTAGGTGTACTGATACTTTCTTAAGAGAACGTCTCACCCGCATGTGTTGTCACCGTCATACACATACGACATAGTAAATTTCTGTTCAGCGGTTTCAATAGTGTGCTTTTAGTTTTAATAATAGAGTCGATTGACCTATTACTAAACTTTTAGATAAAAACATTATCTGTGTTTGCTCATTAGCTTTTTACAGTATTTTAATTTTTAGGTGAGTTAAAAGTATGAAATTATCAAATATTTGATAATGACCATAATTATTTGTTAATTATATCATGATCTTAACATTACAAAGATTCACATCAACAAATTTGCAATAAATTGAACAACATTTTTATCAAATTTTCAAACTTGATCAATTTACTTTATGACAAAAACATGATTAGAATAGAATGTAACACAACAATTTAAGTTAAACATTTTAATTCACCTAACCTAAAATCTATGTTACACTGATTAATATATTTCCTCCATTTTGCAAACCAGGTTATGTTCATGTTGCTTCTACTAAAAGAATTAACAGCTTCATTATATTTTATAAAAAAGTAGTTATTAGTCTTGGATTTCAAATATTTATGGCTAAAGGAAAAAGGGCAAAAACAACTTAATATAATGATATAAATTCATAAAACATGATGTTGTGATTTTTAAATTATTAACTGTATTCTAAATTTAACAGGTGGACAACTAATTATAAATCATATATTAATGATTATGTATTTGACGGTGCTTAATTTGTTACAAAACAAAGGCCAGACAAAAAAAAATTGTAATTGCAACATCATTTTTTATTACTACTGAAATAAATAAACAAAAATATGCAAATGACTTTTGGAATGAGTTTTATATGATCTAAAACACTTTGTACAATTTCCAATTTTAACATCTATGCAATAGACAAAATATCTCTTAACACATGTGTCTAATGAAACTTACAATCCATTTGTACATAGAAACATATGAATTTAAAAAATATGTATAAAAAAAAAACTAATAATGTTACTAATAATTAATAAATTTGATTCTTATAAAATAAAACATCGAGAACAACACATAACTAGGATAGAAAAATATTTATGCCACTTGCGCGATGTCAGTCTTTGTGATTTCTAAAACAAATTATTACATCATGCCACCCATTCCTCCCATACCACCCATACCGCCCATTCCTCCCATACCGCCCATACCACCACCTGGTAATGGCTCATCCTTCTTTGGTAATTCAGTAATAACTGCTTCTGCTGTAGTCAATAATGATGCAACACCTGCAGCGTCTGTTAATGCTGTTCTGACAACCTAAAAACAAATATTTTTAAGATTATTGTAAAGTAAAATATTTCATAAATTGAATAATTTGATCCCTAAGGCTTAAAAAATTCTGAAGTTTATAGTATGTTTATATAAAATTAAAATACTAAAAATAGACAACTAAAGAAATTATGTATACGCTACAGTCTGTAATTTAACTTTGCTATATCTACTCCAAAATGTATTTTAGCTAATTAACATCATGAATATGCTTTTAATGAAATCAAGTATATAATATAGTGATACGGGGACAAAGGTTTAAGAAATGTATCAAGAATTCAATGAAAAATTGTACCATTATACTCCACTGAAATTAAATAAACAGAGAATTGAAGGTTTCCTAAATAAACCTTGATATACTCTAATATAAATCGATACATTTTGTACGGTTGAAGAGAATATTTGATTTATTATAACCCTTATTAATTAAATTAACTCACTTTGGTTGGATCGATGATTCCCTTTTCAATCATGTTAACATATTCGTCATTCAATGCATCATAACCAAAACCGTCTTTACCTTCCAATACTTTAGCAACTACAACACTACCATCAACACCAGCATTTCTAGCAATCGTCATACAAGGCATAGTTAATGCTTTGCGTACAATTTCAATACCTATCAAACAATTTGTTTATTAAAATAAATTGTACAAGCTTCATCAGTTTAAGGACTATTAAATTTTTACCGATTTTTTGATCTTGATTAGCCACTTTAATTGTGTCTAATACAGGTGAGCATCGAATTAAAGCAGTTCCACCTCCAGGAACAATACCTTCTTCAACAGCTGCACGAGTGGCATTTAGTGCATCAGTAACACGGTCTTTTTTCTCATTGACTTCAACTTCACTGCTACCACCAATTTTCAATACAGCTATACCAGATGCTAACCTCGCAAGACGTTCTTGGAGTTTTTCTTTTTCATACTCTGATGAAGTATCCTTAATCTGATCTCTAATTTGTTCAGCCCTTTGTTCTATGTCAGATGGTATGCCATTACCCTAATAATTATTTTTAGTATAAATATAACAATAAAAATGTGTGTATATTAATAAATTTACTTTTAAAAGCAAAGTGTCATCTTTGGTGATAACCACTTCTTTGACTTGACCAAAATCACCAGCTTTAATGTCTTCAATTTTCAGTTCATTGCCTTCTTGTCCAAAAACAACACCTCCAGTTGCAATTGCCATATCAGTTAATGTAGATTTACGATTATCTCCAAATCCAGGTGCTTTGACAGCAGCAACATTTAGACCAATTTTCAATCTAAATAAAAATATTAATTTATTTTTGATAAATCTAATTTATTAAGCACCACAAATAATATTAAATATTTAAAATCATTTAAAATTTTTTTTTTTTAAATATTTAAGTTATACCTATTTAAAACTAGCATTCCAATAACTTCACCATCAAGGTCTTCAGCAACAATAACAAGTGGTTTACGTTGTGCATTGGCTAATTCTAAGGCAGGAATTAATGATTGAGCAGATGAAATTTTTTTCTCACTAAATAATACTAAAGCATCTTGAAATTCTACTTTGGCACCTTAAGAAATTTGATTTAATATTATTAAGAATAGTTTTAAAAAATAGTATTTATTATATGTAATATTTACCTTTAGCCGAGTTGATGAAATATGGGGAAATATATCCTCTATCAAATTTTAAGCCTTCAATAACTTCCAATTCATCTTCTAAGGTTTTTCCATCTTTGACAGTTATTACACCATCTTTTCCTACCTACAAATAATTAGTAAAATCAGTAAAAATTATAAAAAATTAGAAGATAACTCCATTCTATAGCTGTTATTCCATAAGTAAAAGTAATACCTTTTCCATAGCAGAAGAGATAAGTTTTCCAATGCTAGTGTCACCATTAGCAGAAATTGTGGCAACTTGTGCAATCTCATCTGCAGACTGAACTTTTTTTGATAATGTACTTAAATGTGTCTTAACTGTGTCAACAGCTAACATTACTCCTAATGATAAAAATATAAGATTATTAAAATTTCTTAAATATTTTATTTCTATAAAAATTGTATTCCCAAGTACCTCGTCTAATTTCAACAGGATTAGCACCCTTAATAATTTTTTCAAATCCTTCTTTAGCTATAGCACGGGCTAATACAGTAGCTGTTGTTGTACCATCACCAGCTTCATCATTGGTATTACTTGCTACATCTTGAACAAGCTTAGCACCAATGTTTTGGAATTTATCCTGTAATTCAATACCTTTGGCAACAGTTACACCATCCTTGGTAATTTTAGGAGAACCCCAACTCTGCTCTAAGATGACATTACGACCCTAAAAAATAAATTACACATATTATATTCTATAAATTAATAAAACATAAGTACCTATAATACAAATAACATAATGATAAAATATTTTCTACTAGTATAATATATTATAAGAATTTATAAGACTTAAATTATTTATTAATTTACTCACTTTTGGACCCATAGTTACGGCAACAGCATCAGCAAGGATATCAACTCCTTCAAGCATAAGTTTTCGCACTTCAGGTCCAAACTTAATGTCTTTAGCATAGTTTCTGGCAAAGTATTTGGGTACATTGTTTCTAGCAAGAGCAGCAGAAATACGGTACATCTAATAAAAATAGAAACAATCGTAACATAAAACAGAGAAGTATATTGTATATAAAACATTCAAAGAACCATAATAGATCTGTTTAATATTTAAATTGTAATCATAAATTGTAAATATATTCTATCTTAGTAGGTACCATTATTGTAGATAACTATACAGTCTAATCAAAACATAATATTCTAATTTTAAATTATACATTATTGAAAAAAAATAATACTTTTAAGCAATCAACAGTAATGATTCCAATTTCACGAACTTTAGAATATCTTTCTCCACTTTAATAGAATGATAATTAAAAAAAAAAAAACCACATGGGTAGTTCTGACATGAATATAACCTTTTTACAGATTTTAATTTATTCTGAATTTCAATTAGTTAATTATGTAAAACCGGGGGAATGTTGAAAAAATGTAGATCTTCATACTTCCAAATTCAATCGACTGAAATTTAGCGATGAATTAGGTTAACACAGATATCAAATTAAGCCGGCCGGGTCGCGCAAAGGTTAGAATACGTGTGTTGTTGGTTTTAATTATTGTAGTATACGTCCAAAAATACGCTTTTATCCGCAATCGGACGAAAGTGAATTTTATCTTACCTTGAATAATTTGAACAGTTCGGCAAAACAAATATGAAATTTATTGTAGTTGATTTAACGACTTAAAATCAAATGAAAATGATTTGTAAAACTGTACCACGCCAAAAAACAGACAGAATTGAATGTAGATATGAAGCCGGGAGCCGGGACCAAAGTGAGCAAGCTATGGAAATTTCTAGAAGGAATAATGTAAAAAGTTCAGCCGCCACCAGTGTAGCCAATAAACCAACAGAAAATATTTCAATTACAACAGAGATCGCATCGTTGCATCCAAAAACTATAATTATTTACCTTTGTGCGTCCGTGGACCGTGGTTTTGACTATTTTTGAGTTTTGTATTTCAGACATTTATGTATTTTTTCTGAATCAAAAGTTGTGACTTGTGATATGATTTGTAGTAACTAATACCATTGAGTATATATAGTATACTATATATACTCAATGCTAATACCAAACACTGTATTGTCTCATTGTCTGTATATGGAATTATATTTATTTGTATATATATATATATATATATATATATATATATATATATATATATATATATAGGCATATAGCATATAATATAATATAATAATATATTCTTATTACTAGAAAATAGTAAATAGCTATAGGTATTTAGTTAATAGGTTAGTACGACGACTAAGAACTCGAAATTGATTATTCAGTTTTTTTTTTATGATTATTAGTTATTAAATTATTAATATTATAATATTAACTATTAAACTCATACGATGTTAAAATATTTTATTCACACAAATACAAAATTTAAAGTTGATTAATATTTACACATAATATACGATTTAGGTACCTACATTTTACTATACTATACAGTATACCTACTATTATTTAACGAGTATAAGTGGAGACCAGTTGCCAAAAGGGCAAATGTAACTAATATAACTAATATAAGTTTCTACGCGAGATATATTTAGTAGGTAAAAATCACCTAATGGTATGGACACGTAAGTTCCAACACAAACAAAAAATACACAAATAATAGATATGTAAATTTTTACATGAATAATAATGACACAACGATACATCTATAAAAGTTTCCTTCCCAGTGTATTCATACTTATGAGTTAGAACTACCTAACAATTTAAACAGTTGAATGTAATTGCTGTAGTTATTTATTTTTGTTTATTTCATTTACTTTATAAAAAACTATAATGCAAAATATTAATTGAAATTAAAAAAAATAGTAAGATCCATGAACTGTATAAAGTTGTGTAAAGTACTGAAATGATTATCGCAATAATTAAAAGTGCTGTCAGAACATTATACTACTTCCAATTGCTTCGAAAATTCTTTATAAACATTGCCTGAAAATTCAAAATACATATAACAATCTTATTTAATTCGTAATTTGTATACATATTAGTTAGTTTCTTCATCAATTGAGCTCAAAATATTATGGTTTTAATTTATTGATCTATACTATAATTATAAGTCCATAACTGAAATATATTTGTACTATAATTACTTACAATTTACATAGGTAGTTATTATATAACTGCTCTCCTGCTATGATTTGTGTGAGAACTTATTAAACCCTATTAAAATGTATCCATTGACCTGCAATTGATAATTATTATTTCAGTGTTATATACCTACTTGCATAAATACAATACGTATAGGTAACTTATCTATAAATAAGTAAATAGATATTATAGGTAGTTAAAATTATAATTAAACTCTTAAAATTTTGCAAAACAAACTTTCTCTTTTGTCTATAATATGTGTAGTAAATTTCACTATAAAAAAAATAACAAAGTTTTTGAATTGTATTATAAATTATAATTACCTAACGTCCAATAATTTATATTTTAAATTATAGTATACTGCACGTATATTTTCGAAGATGATCGTTTAAATAAAAATATTATATTATTTTTTCTTAATTTAACTATTGTATTTAGTTAATTTTCTAATTAACTTAAGAGGTAGGTAGCTTGAGTCTTAATAACCGTATTTATACGTAAGCAATACGTGCCATTATACTAATAGGAATCTCTCCTACCTACCTATAATATTTATTAACTATTTATTTTTTTTATTTAATGACGTATTATATAAATGATTTTAAATAAAAATTTTCCTATTTTTAATAATTATATTGACTCCAATATGGCAATATGTATGATTGCTGCAAAAAAGTTATCAAGCTAGCGTGGTGCAGTAAAAAGAAATAGAAAATTTAATATTAAGATTAGGAATGCACTATTGCACTATATACATATACGATATACCAACAAGTTGTTTAATTATTATTCTAATTGATTTCCAACTATTTGAAAGTTATAAATTAATTATTTATTTATTTTTAATTGAGTTAAATTAATATATATTTCTCAATATTATCTTTAAATTAGTATATACCTAGTTCAATTTATTGTTAGTTAATTATTGACTTATAACTTAACGTTCATAACTTTGACGTGACTATAATTAAAAAATAAAGAATTAATTGTAACTATATTTGATTGTTTTTATTAACTTGATCATGTTCACAGTATTCTATTAACAGAATAAATTTTATTATATATTTTAATTTAAAAAAAAAAATCAAATAGCTAGGTACATACCTAAACCTATTATATAATATGTAATATATTATTATATTATAGCATTTATAGCTGGCATTTAATATTCTAACATTATCTATAAATTGCGTAGTGCTACAATTTACATTGAAAATTTGAAAAGTAAAACAAATTGATTAGGTATACAATAATATTAATAATATTTAAAATGAGAGCCGAGAAGCTTGACGTAAATTATTATTGACGGAATATTTTCTTCATATTATACCTATCTTATTTATGACATTTATGTATATAACTTTTATAATTCTATTATATAATATCATAAATAATAATATAAAACTTGTAGTATATTATTTTTTAATAATTTGTTGAAATCATTCTCGATTAGCAGCTATTCCAGTGACCTGCAATAGGTATGTTTTTTGTAAACTTCCATTACAATTAGGAGGTACCTGCTAATAATAATTTGACCTAGCTAATGAATAGACAAATAATTTTTGGCTGTATTTGTCAAATAATGTCAATTTTCAATGAATTTTAATTAATAAACATAAAACGTAGGGGTACTGCTTTTGAATATTAAATTTTTGAGTAAACATAAATAAATGGTACTACTTGAATCTATAAATAATATTGTATGAAAAAGGAACTATACCTTCGACCTACCTACTTCTAATCCATAATTGATATTTCGCAGTTTTTAGTGCATTCAATTAATAGCAATAACCCAGGACAATGCTATTCTTATAAATGGTAATTTGCCACATCATTTTTTCTAATTCCATCCTAGATTGTTGTTCAGGAATTCAGGATAGATATAATAGATATACTTTATACTTATATAATCACAATAATAATTTATGATAGATGTATAAGAAATTAGATATTTAGATGAGCACTTTCGCTCATGTTTAGTACCGGTATTGCACCCGTACTAAACATAAGCGAAAATAATGGCCATAAACTCATAAATTACAAAATATAATATTAATTTATGAAATAAGTATATTATTGGCAATTAATGTACCCTCCGCTTAATACAACTCTGATCCAGGATATAACGGATATATTTATTAATTTATTATTATAAATATATATAATATATATATATACGATATATATGAAAAAAGGATGCTGGTTTGTCATAGCCCCGCCACTCAGATTTGTTATTTCCCTGCGTCCATAATAATAATAAATGACAAATGCGTCGTATAAACACAAAATAATGAATTTATTTATTAATTTTTATGAATCTTCTAATAATAAATTAGAAAATTGCTTTATTGACATCGCTATCTTGACCCTTTTAAAAAAATTCCATGGCCATTTTCACAAGTATTTGTCATTTCAATAATATTTTTGGACTGGATAAATTTAATTCTGGCATTTATATCGGACAATTGTGTTAACAAATCCTTAAAATTAATTTTAATGATAATAGGTACCTATATAAAACACGAACAACATATGTAGGTACTATAATGTGGTGTATATCGATTTCATTGGAATAACTACAGGACGGCAATGCCATGAAGCTCTGGAATTGGAGCGGCCCTCGACCCTCGTAAATACAATTTGTATTATACTATTATAAAAAATTATACACAAATATTTTAATTTTACTTTACTACTACTGTTAGAAAAAAGTATTCTTCCTTTAAGGTCATTAAAATATTTTAAATAATAAATTTTTAACAATTGTATTAATAAATTTAAATATCCTGCATTCTGCACTTTTTTAAATATATAGAAAATACATTGCAAATTAATTTTTTTAAGAATGCTGGTATGCCAATAAAATTATCTGTACCGACTGTACCTAATAATTTCCATACAATTATTTAAATATTAATATTAAAATTTAAATAAATACCTACTTGGAATTTTTTTTTTATAATTTTCGATTATAAAAAAAAGTAAGTAGGTACCAACTAAGAATTTTTACTTTTGATCTCTTGAAGTTCAAATCAAATCAGATCCAGTTTATTACCAGTAATTACGCTTAAACTTTTTTGCTACTAAAAAATATATCTTCAAACACAAAAACAAAATAATAAAAATTATAAATTAAAAATACATTGCAATCATTGCATAAAAGAATAAGGGGACGTCCAATGACACTTCTTCGACATAATATAATTTACATGATTTTTAATACAGTTTATTACATAAAAATAATTATTGTAGACTGTAATGTAAGATTATTAATAAGGTAACAATTGCATGGTCCAGTTGCAATATTTAGGATTAGATGTTAAGCCTTTAATTTTCAAATCAAGCATTACTCAAATTTTTCCAACATGAAATATTTAAAAGTACCTATAATTTAATTTATACTTTATAATTTATGATTTCCAAAAAAAGTTTCAAATAACTGAAATCTGAAATATTACAAAATAAAGAAAAATAACTTAAAATACATTAAATTTATTTATTTATTATTGTAGTATTGATTTTATAATATTATAAAATCAATGGTTGTAAGGAAAACTGCATATGTGGTTAATTGAAAAAGAGATCTAAAACATTTTCTGATATTACATTAATTTCTTAGTAAATATTAAGCAATAATAATAAATTTAAACGTTTTTTTTCGATTGTAGATACGAGATACTCCTTAAGTATGTTTTTATAAATTTTAACGTAGAAAATGATTTCTCACATAATATACCTGTTGTTACTGGCAATACTGCTAAAGTTAGTAAAAGCAAATTAATATTTGGATATATTCACTTGCTGCAGCTTCTGTATAAGCTTCTATAGGAATGCTATTAACTAGGTTTTTTAATTAATGTTCTCCTATTATTTTTAAGTATCTTTAGGTAATATAAAAGTTATTGAACAATGAACACTAAATAAAAAATGCAGATAAGATATTAAGATTAAAATTGAGTATCAACATTCAACATTATCGTAATAATTGGTCTAATATGATTTAATCATTATTAGAGAGTTTTTGCAAACACGCGCTAAACTTTACGGTAAAAATAACGTTCCGTTAAATGAGAAATAGCGTAATAACTAAAACTATAGTTTTTGCATTACCGTAAATGTTAATAATGTATAATATTTATAAACTTTCGATAATCCGTGTATTTTTTAGCCGATCATTTAACACGAAAAATTAATTTACCGTACCCGTTAAATGATTAAAAATAACCGATTACGATAATCAAATAACCGAACCGATATTCGGAGGGCATGCGCACAAACATGTTTTAGTAAATAACGTTAGCGTAGTTTTTAACCGGCGTTGTGCAAAAACTCTCTATTAACTCAAATTATTACCAAGGAAGTGCTTGGACCACTAGGAATTTTTTAATAAATGATATATTCTCTATGTAAAATTAAATAATAAATGATTAATATGTATAATATGTAATAATGTGTAAAAGTAAAATAGCAAAATAAAGTTAATAATTAGTTAAAATATGTTTTCCTTGCTTTTCCCACTTCACCTATAAGGTTCATTTGCTTATAAGACTCACTTTATGCTGTTCCCAAAGTGTGTATAATAAGCAACGTCCACTGTTATGCAATATTTTGGATAAAAATTAGTTGACATAGTACGGTTCTCATAATCGTGTTTCATATTTAATGGTTTATCGTTGAATTAAAATGTAACACATCAATTATAGTGACCTATTTGGTGACGTACTCTGTACATTTTACAACATAGTTTGTAGAACTAGAACTGCATATAGCGACTTTATCGGTTTTTACTTACATAGTCTACATTGTCTACAACGACTGCATTCAAATTTAGGCGCCAATAATTGATAACAAAAAAAAAATATTGTAAGCTAACTTTTTTGTAAGACCGTGATGTTGGTATACGTTTAATGAGATAATGTCTTACCGATGATAACCTCAAAATACGGCTAGCAGTCTGTGTTGTTTACTTTTATTCTCTGTATGTACGACACTTCGACGTACGTCTACTTTTCCCGTAGGTCAATCCTATAAAATGTAAGTATATTTGTAAGATTTTAATCCAAATTTATCAATTCGATCCTCTAAAGTATCAATTGTACGATTTCATTATAAATCGTACCTAATATTCTATTTAATTGAAATGATAAATTATTAATATTTGTAAATAATTTTCATTTCGTAAGATTAGTTGAAATCTGTACATATCGAGATTGATTGTCATCTAATTATTTTAGATTAACCATGTCGATCAAGCCTAAGTATCGCCCACAAATCATCAAAAAACGTACAAAGAAGTTTATCAGACATCAAAGTGATCGTTATGACAAACTCAAGGTAAGTTTATTTAAACAAATATAATAGATAATATGCTATTAACTAGTTATATATTAAATCTTGAATAATATAATTTTTGTTTTTTTATAGCCCAACTGGCGTAAACCCAAGGGTATTGACAACAGAGTGCGAAGACGATTCAAGGGACAGTACTTGATGCCCAATGTTGGTTATGGTAGTGACAAGAGAACCAGACACATGTTGCCTTCAAAGTTCCGTAAAGTTCTTGTACACAATGTCAGAGTAAGTAAAATTTGCACTTTGAAACTAGAATATATGGATTCTAATGAAATATTCAAATTTTAGGAATTGGAAATGTTGATGATGCAGAACAGGAAGTACTGTGGTGAAATCGCTCATGGTGTTTCATCAAAAAATCGTAAAACCATTGTTTCTAGAGCCCAAGAGTTATCTATCAGACTAACCAATGGAAACGCACGCATTCGTACACAAGAGGGTTAAGTTTTGTAATGATTAATTATTAAAATAAAAAGTTCTTAAAATCCATTTTCTTGTTTTAATATCATATATTATTCAACTCCTGATTAAATTAACAAAAGAATATTAATTTAAAAATATACATTTTTAAAGGTAACAAAATTGTAAAATAAATGCCACATAGTATTTCAAAAAATATACACACAATTTTTTTTTTTAAATAAAAACCATTTTGGTTATAAGATGTTATTGATTCTGAAGACAATCCTGGCACATTTTCGATGTCATTTCCATTAATGGCTCCAATTCTTTATTTATGACTAGATCAAACTCTGTTATAAAATAGTAAAAATGTTTATAACACGTATTCACATGTGGTTCCTGAAAAATGAAATTAAAATATTATGCTAGGGTAAAAATATTTTATAACTGGTCATATTGAATTTGCTTCAAATATATCAAGAATTCTGTTACTAAAGTATCGGAGTGTGTACAATCTTGAATACATTTATTTTAATCTAGTACATCACATGGTATAATATGAATTAGTTTTTGTTGTATAAACAATAATTTTTGATTTAGGATAAATGTTATATATTGATTTATGATAACGATGAAATGAAACAACTATCTGTTTCAAATTAGTGAGCGTAGGAAAAACCTGATATGGTATAAGATATGTGCTCAACAATATTAACACCCGTTCTCTTTACATGAAAAACAAAACATTTACAATAATTCATGTATAGTAAAATACACTATTAAATAATAACAATGAAGACATGTGATTAAAATAGAATAGATATTGTTAGTTATTTATTCATATTTATATATTTAATTTAACTTATTCAATATTTTTGAATGACAGTTGTAATAAAATAAAAAATACAGTTAAATAAATATTTTTTAAGAACATTTAATTCTACAAATTATAGCACCCTTGAGTTTTAAATGAAATATTTATTTGATTTTACATAAACTTATCATTATATAATTATAACCACAAATTAATTAATATAAATTCGCTGTAAGTTAAATATTTTATTTCCTTTATTGTTATAAAGCATAATACTTACTGCGCCTATAGATATAATTCGGTCAAAATGATGTATATAAACATGTACAAATACTCTAAATAATCGAGTAAGTATTTTTTTGCAAAGTGGCATAAAAGTCTTTGGAAATGGTACATCTAATAACAAATATCAAAAAGTACAACAATTTTAATAATGTTCTGTGTTTTCTTATTAAAAGACTTCATTAAAATATACCTGTTGATACTGGGAATAGGTTCTCATTGTTAATTTGTGTTTCAATCCAATCCATAAGCAGTGAAACATACTGAGGTGCTGGTAATGGTGTTGGTTTTTTGTATCTTTCTTTATCAGCCCATAAATATTCAAACTTTGGGCCACCACTCATGGTTGGACAAGATGTATCTGTACAATAGTCACAGACTGTGCCATATATCAAATTTATTCGATTGAAGAAATCGACCACTGAAAATAAAAATAAACAATGTATTAGTGTTAAGACGGTATACAGAAATAATATTTAAGCAAAACAGTATTATTGAAAACAATCTAAATTATGTTATTAATGGAAAAGTTGAGTTTTTGTGTGTATCTATCATTGCAATTTGTTATAACATGAAATTACCCATGTGGCTATCTATTTAGATCCTTTCTATACTAGAAAATTGTCAATTAACATACTCATGCTGTTTACTCCTTAATTCTTAACCAATAAGTCATTGAAAAAATAATAATATACAAATTATTCATACAATATAAGCCAATTTTTATCCAATACGATTATTTGATTATATGATCAGTGGGTCAACTAGTTACACAATAGCTATATTTATGATTATATTCTATAGTTCTAGAGTGGTGTAGTGGTAGTGTGTCATGATCCACAAGTAACTATAGAATTAAAAATAAATAAATACAATTTTAAATTTAAAACAAAACAAAATAAATTTTAAAATAATATACTAATTACTCATAATCATCTCTTTATAGGCATGTATGAGGCTGTTGCTATATTGCTAACAATGCTAATAATAAGCAACATGAACCATCATTTTTTTTTTCTAAATATAGAGTATAGTAGTATAGATTATGACCCGAGTTTTAAAGCATAAAGGTTATACATTGTAAAATATTTTAATGTCATAAAACATTTTTTTTTCATAAACAGCATATAACTATGTAAGTATAAGTACAACTGTACTAATTCTTTGATTTGCGTCAGTCACTAGTGTTTAAAATAAATAAAAGTTATTTGAAAGACTTATAAAACATTTAGGAAATTAGCAACACTTGCTCTTAAAGTTTAGCCACACTTACAATACTTACATGCATATTGTATACAAGTATGTGAAAAACTTGTTTACATGTTCAAAACATTGAGTAAATATAGTTTTAACTTTCTACAGAATGTTTTTAAACTAACTGCTAAGATAGGTATGATGTGTTTTCAGTAGTAAATACAAGCATAGAATTTAATAATAATACCGTGAACAGCAATCCAATCATATAAGTCTTCGCCTGGTGGCAATTGCACTGCATTCCTTAAATTGATGCCGGAGTTTAATGAAGCTTGTGCATGTTTATACAACGAATAACGAAGGGTGCCCGGTGAAAACTTCTTTTTCGGCCTAAATGTCTGAAAATGTATTTTAATAAATAATTGGTTACTGACACACTGTATACAATAGTTTATTATTTGTAATAAAATTGTATCTTACTTTTCCTTTTTGAAAAAAATCAATAAAACCACCAAAAGACATGTTGAATTTCTTTAATACTCTGTGGATAAATACTGTTCCAAAAAATTAACACTAAAATTAAATTATAATTAATAGTAATATACACTAAGTAATAATTAACTTAAATTTAAGATATTTAAGTGGTTTTTAGCTTTATTATCTTCCCATTTTAATACAATGATATACAAAAACAGTACATTGGGATAACATTATCAATTGTCATTTTCTGATATGCGATAATAAAAGTCAGGGCAGTTGTTGCAGCAGCTTACTACTATTGCTATTATCTTTATTTATTAAATATAGTTATATATTTATTTAGTTCCTGTTAAAAATGAAACATTACGATTACAGTAAGTAGTTGTCAGTAATTGATCTCATGATTTGAGTATCATTATGAGTATTATATTGTGATTATTCGTGTATTACCGAGTACTGATTAGAAATATTAGAATGTTAAATATTAGATCATGAATTGTAATTTGTATTCAAAAATCGAAATATTAAAAAGCAGTTAAAAATTTGAAATTATATTAAATTGCAATGAATCATTAAATATCAAGATTATTTTATTTTTGTTTCGTGTGTTGCAGTACTTTAAAGAAATATGTAAACTATTAAAATGGAAATATCAAATTTTAGAAAAATAAATAAAGATCGTTTATCTGCATTTTTGGAACATTTAGAAAATAAAAAATTATCTGACAATTCTGACGAAATATTTGGAAAATGTCTAGTAAGTCACTATTTATATACAATTCAATAATTAATTTGGTGTATTTAATCTAATTAAGTTAGAAATTTCATTTAACCAAATTAATTTTTATTAATTTATTCAACTTTAAAGTATTAAACTTAAGATTTATAATATTTATATTCACATTTTTTTTTTTTTTTTTGATTTTAGATGATTTTAAAAACATTATTATACACCCCATCAAACTTTATACCGGATAATAAGCTCAGCACACAGTCCAACATTAAAAAATTTCTGTATTCTATTAATTTTGATGTAATAGAACCTGATCACATGATCAAATTAAAATCAATACTTGATCAAGGGGCAGACTTTGATATATATGCTAGATACATAGAATCTATCTTAAATAAAAACAACAAGGCATTGAATTCAGTTTTGATGACTGTTTGGACTCAATTAGGATCAAATGTATTGAAATTGCCTATAATTATTCAAGAAAAAACCATCAAGGTGAATCCTTTAATTTTTGAAAAAACAATTTTGTCTGCAATATTGCTGTGGGAAATCAACGACTTAATTGATGTATGCTCTAAATCACCATTGGTATTCCAAACATGCTCAAGTATATTTAATGAATTGCTCATTAAGTTAAACTTTAGTAATAATTTTATGGAGTTTTTGAACTACTTTGTAAACGGTGTCAGTTCACGGTGTATTAACAATAATATTGATATTGTTGATATCTATCCTAACAAATGTAGAAGTATATTAACCTTAAGAGACATTAAAAACAAAAATTCAACTTTAGTAACAGATTATGATTTAAATGACGAAGTAAAAAAATTAGCTTTAGCTTACCCTAAGCAATTTATTTGCTTGTTAAGTCATTTTCCAGATTTATACTTATCATACTGAAGAATCGTTTGTCATTTACTATTATAAGCTGTGAACGTTTTTCATTTATCTCAATTAATTTTGTCTGTTAAAAACTGTGTTTAACAAAACAATAATAATTTATACTTTATAATACCTACCTATATTTACCAATACATACTAAAGTACAATAGTACCCATACAATTTACATTCCTATATATTATACTAACATATTATTAAGTATACATTTATTTTTAATTATATAATTTTTATAATGTTATTACACTGTTATTAATTTATTATAATTGTATAAATATTTAAAAAATGTCTATTTTGAAAAGATTCAAAACTTAGTTAAACAATGAATTTATTTTCATTTTTAAGTTTAACTAGTTGCCAAGGCTATGGACACACAACAAATTATTGTAATCATTAATGTAAATGTATTCAGAATTCAATGTGGTGATGGAAAACTTCTCCCTTCAGGCTTCAGACAGTTGTCAAAAATCATTAGATTTACCAGCCCAATGCGCCCTTTGTAATGATTCTCACCATCTCGCCTGGCAAACTAGTAACTTCAGAAGTTGTCCAATGTACAATCTGAAAAAAAAACATTCAACTCGATAATTCCTAACTTTTTAGCAATAACATGCAGTGGCGGATCCAAGGGAGGGGTAAAAGGGTAAATACCCCCCCCCTTGAGCTTATTATATTTAAATTTATAAATTTATAAAAATATAAAAATGTTTGTACCAGTTTGTAAGAATAAATTGTAAATGGTAAATATTAATAAGTAAATAATAAGTAATTAATGTTTATATTAATAAGTACCTATGTTATTAAGTAAGTATAAATAGTGTCTGATGGATATATTTTAATTACCTCCCCCCCTTGATGAATTTCTGGATCCGCCCCTCATAACATGTATGTTTAAAAATAATTTAAACATAACTTCAAATTCTAACATTATTTCTTCTAAGTCATGTGCTCAGAGTCTCAGACAAATAGACAATAAAACAAAATGCCAAAACGAGTCAAACATTCATAGCGTAACAAACACAGACCAAAACTATCAATCCAATGCCAGAGAATAAATTAAATTGATAGATTTAATATTTAATTTTAATCTATTCTGTTCTAATACTGTTGTCCTCCTTTCTTGATTAATCCATACACAGGTCTCACTGGTCTCAGACACCCTAAGCCGCATTAATCTCTAATTTTTCCTCTGCCATTATTCCTGATAATTCACCTCGACGTCAAACATGAAAATATATTTGGTTCACTTGTATCGTCTCATCTCATCACTCCTCGCCTCGTGTGTGTTCCACTTCGAGTCGATGCTTTAGTCGCGAGACAAGGATACTATAAGCACAAATTATACTATCCCGTGAATCTCGTTCAAATCACAATAATGGACCTCCCGAAGTCCGGAGAGCGTATGCCGTATAGCTACGAAACTGGTATCATGGTCTACTTGTTTAAATAGCCAAAAATAAAAATAAAACAAAATCATCAAAACTACTAACTAGTAGGTAGTGTTAAAATAGTGACAATGGAATATGGACGCCATCTCCGGTCATGCTGCTACGCCTATTTTACTATTTATTATTATTATCCATTTTGTTTATTGTATTATTAATTATTATGTATACAATATACAGATTGTAAATGTTTTATTTTTATTTAATAAAAAAGGAAAAGTTTAACTTGTTATAGTTTTTAATTCTTTTACCTATCGTATAACGTGTAGAATGACTGTATACAGTGTACTGTGTAGATACAGATTGTATAAACATTTATTTCAATAATAAAATAAAAAACTAGTCAATTTTATAAATTTATAATGAAGATACCGTAAAAAACCCACCATGGCACTATAGTTAATCTATTCTGTGGTTAAATTTACTTATCAATATTAGCCATTAGGTATATATTTATTTTTAGAATAATCTAAATTTAAATTTAACATGTAGAAAATAAATATGAAAATTAATTTTATTTTATCTATCACATAACTTTGTATTTAACATTGACATCTATAATTGGTGGTTTTTATAAATATTAATCCAAGCTAATGACGCAATAATATATTTTTTCATAAAATATTCAGATTTTTGGATAATTTCAATATTGTATTTTAATATTTTATGTTTTAGAACAATAACCACGCAAAAATGAAAAATACATTTTTGTTAATTTAAGATTTAGGTAGATTCAGCTATGATCAGTTCTGTTTAGCTTTATTATTATTTATTGTGTCAACTTCACGTTACATTTGCTAATCTGAACTTATTATTTATTAATATGTTATTATTAGGGTTGGGATCTATATGTAATGAAAAACTAAAAATATGTACATATATGTACCTATACCTATATGTAATTAAAATGGTCAAAATATGTAGTAGGTATAAAATAAAAAATATATAATAAGAAAAATTTTAAAATGATGTTAACGTGTAAAATTAAATTCAAAATAATTTTTGAATAATTTATACAATTAATTGTTTTTAATTTCTAATCAATTTAATTTAAAAATTATGAAGATATTTTCACAACTACGCGAACGCAAGTACTGACACTGTTGAAAATTCATAAACATATTTTGTGTTTTTGTCTATAACAATTAATGAATATGAAGTATAATCTAAGATCATTATAATGCATAGTTATTGAACAGAAACAAATAAGATAAACTATAATCAAGTTATTAATATTTAACTAATATATAGATACCTACTTTCATATAATTATTATTTATTTTCTATATGCATTATACACTTACAATTTTTATGAGTGTACATATCGAAGTATCTATAAATGTATAATATACTACTAACCACCAAAATTGTCAAAATTTACGAAATATGTAAAAAAAAATTTAGAAATTTTACAAATAATGTTAAAATATGTATTTGTGAGTAAATATATAAAAACATACAAAATAAAATATGTTTTATTTTATATTTTTATTCCAAATATCCAAATCACGTGAAATGAATTTATCATTTGCAATACTTAATCATGTTTTATTAAAAATGGTTGCTTAGATACAACAATAATAATTGATAGTGCAATTATTGAATTATCAAAAGGTTAATATGTTCGATCTTGCGAACAAATATTGTATCCATTACCTATAAAGTTAAAAATAAGTAAAAAATCCAATTTAGTTTTCAAATAAAAATGTATAATTATTAATATATTATTGAAATAAAATTAATTTAGAAATTATGTAACTGTTTCATATGTTTCCAATTATTTTTAATTTAAAATCCTCAATCGTTGGACTTGATTTTTTTTTATTTACTTGCCTACTTAATTGTATTTTTAATTTTACAATCTGGTTAAGTCGACTTTTTTAAGGGAATTTGTCACACGCAAATATTATAATTTGAACAGCTGATGAGTTATAAGTAAAACCAGTGAAAGCCGAAAGGGGTGCATGACCCTTTTAGAATTGGTGAGGGACTACGCACAACAAACTACAAAGTATAGGTGTTAGACTAAATATATGACGGAAAGGGTTAAGTATGTTTATAAGTGAGGTTAGGTTAGCCTTGAACATTTTCTCCGGTCCCTAGAATTTAAACAATGTGAAAAAATCTTATTGGGAAAAAGGCTTTTATTCAGTGGCGTCATTTGTGGGATGCAAGGATGTACAAATGCATCCCATGAACTAAATTATTGTTATTTTTTTTTATAGGTAGTAGCCAGTATAGGTACTACATTTTCCATAAAATGATATACATTTACGCAAAAAAGGTGTTGAAAAAAATTCATTGGATGACTCGTATTATTTTAAATTTTCAATATTGGTTGTGCATCCCATGAAAAAATGTGAGATGATTCCCGTGCTTTTATTGATATCTTAATTTTTAGATGAGTCATAGTCATGTAAAATATTAAAACTTTAAAATGCTCGTAACTCACTTAAAAATTAAAAGATATCAATAAAAGGCTATGAGATGCCCTAGGTAATATTATTAGTTATTACCTTTAAAGTTTAAGTTTAATAATATAGGTAAATTAACTAATATTAAAGCTAACAGCATAAAATTGAATCTGTTGAACGCAAATTTGTAAATGTCTTACCTATACGTTTGCAAAACATAGACAACATATTATATGCGGTTATGACGTATTAGCGTCCTCTTAAGGGGATTGGAAGCGATGATTTTCTTTCTTTGTTTAACACACACGCAACATAGGATTATAGACGAGTTCCAGTGGCGAATGCTGACTCTGATGTATGGGCATGCTCATTAATTATCATAATTTATTATAGTTCTATTTAATTTATAATTAATTAATAAATAATACAAAAATTTGTATTAATTTATAAATAAGACTTTGATTTAATATATATATACATATACAATAGCACTTACTTAATTAATACCTACTTTAATAATTTCATTAAATGACTAACTCTTTTAACTAAAATAAATTACCTTCACATGTTTTTTATTTACAAATAAAATCAGTTCGTTCAAAATCAATGTTAATACGTTGACGAAGCGCAACAGAATGAGCATGCCCTGGGTGATTAATACTGCGGCTGCTAGTAGAGCTGGTATCGGAATAACTGGTTTTTTTACAGCGATAACAAGGGTTGTATAGCTTGCGCACACATCTATCGCATGCTCTGGCATTAAATGTTACAATAAAGATAAACACAGATAAGTATAACAGAAATAAATTTATTATTGTAACACATTATATTTCTTTTAAAATTCGTAATATAATATTGATTGCAAAATAATTTTTGTATTTTGATTAATAACGTTTTTATTTTTAAGCATGCGGCGCATGCTGAGCATGCCTGGAGAATTCGCCACTGACGAGTTCTATTTCCAACGTACCGATTGATATAATAAAGCGATAAGAATTCTGAATACAGATTTGAATTCGTCATCAAGTCTACTTGAGATCGACTTTCCCACATTTTTGATTTTTTGATTTTTACTACTTACTCCAAAAATTGAAATATGTCAATTTTATAATTACTCTTTTTTAATATAGGTAACGTTTTTCGGATTTTGGGAGGATAAAATCAAAAATAAAGGAAAGTCGATCTCAAGTAGACTATATGACGAATTCAAATCTGTATTCAGAATTCTTATCGCTCCATTATATATCTCTCTCCTTTCTCTAATTAATTTTAAAGTTCCTTCTCGCTTAATGAGGTCTAATCAGGCACGTAGCTAAGGGGTGGCCTGAGGTGGCCCGGCCACCCAAAATATTTACAGGCCACCAGGGGCGGACTGGGGCAACATTTCGGCCCGGTAAATCTATATTTAACCGGCCCTTGCAATTTCTCGTCATCACAAAATATAAAAACTCAAATATACCAACGTTTTATTTAATGAGAAATGCATCACATTTTCAATTTTCTCAAAAAACAACTTAAAATTCTCAATATTTTTAGTACATTATATATATTATTATTATTATCTAAAAACCTGAATAGTATAGGCTAAAAAGTTATTTACCTATATACTATATTAAGTTAATTACCTATATTACTAAATTAGTATTAACATTAGGTATAATAACACATATTGTAATACTAATGTGAAAGATATTTCAATATATTAATATATTCTTTACTTTTAGATTCTGAACGAAGTGAAGAATGTATTGATTTTACTATGATTTTGTGTCTGACAACAACATTTGGAGCAGTAATAATGCTCCGATTTTTGACTTCAGCCCCTCTTTGAAAAGGAAATTGAATCTAGTTGGTACTTTGGGGGGGGGGGGGTCTAAAGTAAAATTTTCAAATAGTATTCAAAAAAATCGATAAAAACAAAAAAAAAAGGTGACAAAAAAACGGCAATTTTACGAAAAATCACTTTTCGACAAAATCGATTTTTTGATTTTGCTGTAACTCAAAAACGAATTATTGTAAATACTTGAAATTTTCACAAAATGTTTATATTATGGTTATCTCTTTACAGTTAAATTTTCAAAATATTTTGACCATTTTTAATCTACTTATAGACAATTGAAATTTTCGACTTTTCTAAGTTTTTTTTCTTCAAATGCCGATAAAAATTTTTTGGGTGGCCAGAAAATCTTGAAAATTTAATACAAGGTTTCTTATAAGTTTTTCTTAAAGTGATAAAAAAAAAATCCGAAATCGTTAGTCACAATTTTTTTTTATAAGTGCTTAAAGTTCGAATTTATACGAAATATTTCAAAATTTAAATTAAATTTCATACTCTCATTATACGTATATTTGATATATTGGATTATATTAAAGGATATTCAGCATATATTAGACAATAATCACGGACCGCCGTACTAACTTTACTCCAGAAAATTTGGAAAAATATATTATTGTACATTCCTTTAAAAAAATTGTATAATATTTTTTTTTTATGTTAATATATTGCATAATGAAACATAAAATATAATTATATAAATTTTAATAAATTAAAAATTCATAATCATAATTCATAATCAATAATCATATTGGATTTTTTTTTTTTACTCATTTCTTATTAGTTGGTATTATCAATATTTTCAGAATATTTTGAATATTTTTGGGAATATTTCATCAATTTTAGCTGTATATAAACATCATATTTCAAACGTTTTAACAGAATATAAATCCGGACTCTACTAATAACTAATAATTATATAATAATAACAAATTATTTTAGAGCAGCGGCCCACCGGGAAACTTCCCGGTATCCCGCCGGCCCAGTCCGCCCCTGCAGGCCACCCTGATAGCCACCCCATTACATTGAAAAATATTATTTATATTATTATTCAAATACCCAAGGCTCAAATAATTGGGTTAAAAAATTAAATATATTTTAAAATTTTTATTATCATATTTGTTATTTTTACATAATTGTCTTTCCGAACATAGTGTGACCATAGTGGTCAGATTACCAGGATATGAGAATTCAGAATAGAAATCGTTCATTCATGATACCCATCGTATTCGTCGTAATAACGACATTAATGCATCTTTATTAATTATTATTATAAAGTCGCAAAAACTCGCATGTATTCATATTCCAGTAAATCGGCATTTCTAATCGCGGCATGACTTGTTAGTGGGTACCTTATAAATTATAATCTATAAATATAAATTTAATCGCCGAGGTCTAATTAACTATAACAAATAATAACATAGTATATATGATATATAGTATTTTATTACAAAATATAATGCAATATAATATACAATGAAATAATGAAATAATTTGCTATAAATCATAATAATCGAAAAATTATTTTAGTATAGACTGTTTTTTAAATTGTATTTATTTTAACATACATTTTATGTTTATATTTATTATTCATATACATTATAATCATTATATATAAGGTTTATATAATATTAAGATAAAAATTATCTAATTTATTTGTTTATCAAATTTAGTTTTTTTTGTACCTAATTACACTAATTATTATTATATTCAGAAATTACAATTTTATTATATTATAAACAATATACCTATACATAAACATAATTCTATAAGTGTCTAATGTGGCCATGTGGGGGGAAGTAAAACTGTTGGCCACTCAAGAAAAATATTGGCCATAACTGTGCCACCCTAATTATTTAATCCTAGCTACGTCCTACGTGCCTGGGTCTAATTCTCCCTTTGTTGTTCCTTTCCACAGCACCAACTATGGTAGAAATAATCCAATCCATCGTATGATGCGTATTTGTAATGAGCACCTATGCTTCTCTTAATAAGTTATATTTTGTTGTTGTTTTTAATTTTGATACTTAATCTGTTATTACTTATTACTGTTTTTATCTTTGTTTAATTATTGTTTTGTTTTTATTTGTATATAATCGCCGTGTATTGTTTGGCGTCTATCTATTTATTGTTATAATATTAATTTTCATAACTACAAATTGTGTTTACTATTGGGCTCTTAGCCCGTTCATACATAAATAAATAAATAAATAAATATAAATCGGTACGTTGGAAATAAAACACGTCTATAATCCTATGTTGCGTGTGTGTTAGATAAAGACAGGAAATCATCGCTTCTAATCCCCTTAATATTATTATTCATCATTTTAATTGACACTAGTCAATAGGTTATAGTTATAGGTTTTTGACTAAATTAAATAAAAATCAATCTAATGTTAACTAAATTATAATCTTAACAAATAATAATTTGCATACAAAACTATTGTGGTACCTAATATGATGGTTTCTGAATATAGCTAATTCATTATTTTATATTTATGTAGGTTAATTACTTATACCAATCTAATAATTACCTATTCATTATTACTTTATTTTTAATGTACAATAATTGACATTATTGTATGTCTAGTTGAATAATCGTGATCGTATAATATATAATTAAATGCTGTATTTCTGCAGTGATAAATCGATTTGAATAATTTGGTTTCTTACTTGCTTGTCAATATTGTAAAATACTACTATCTATGAGTTATCTGTAAATTTAATAATTTATCAATAGTTAAAGGCATGTCCATCAGTCCGTGGTTTAAAATGTATCATAGGTTATAGGTACTATTTATATTTTTGATTAAACCGTAGGTATACCATGGTTTAAATATACTTAAGCCATGCCGTATACCTATGTACTCCCAAGTCATAAATTATAAAATTATAATAATTAATATTAGATCTAGTTTAAAGTTACCTACATATTTATTATTTACCAGCTATATTATCTACGAGTATATAACAGCCGTCAGCCAACAGGTTTAGTAAGATCAACTCTCATAAGTATCTAGGTCCCCAGCATGGTCCATGGGCCATGGGATAATATCACTTATTAAACAAGTATACAAATATAAAATGCAAATAAATGCCAACCTACTTTATTGATTCACAATAAAATGTTATCCACTGTTAGTAGTTAGTGTAAGTAATGCAATATTCATCAAATGTTTATCTGATTTAAACAATATAGTCAATAGACAATAGCTATATGTTGTACACTTCAACAGTAGATAATATGTTACAAGTACACACTACTATAATAGTATTATAATACTAATTACTACATGGCTAAAATATGAAAAACGAATAATTCGATAAGGACGTGTTTCGTTTACCTAAATGAATTTGACCTCAAACCAGTTTGATCTAAGAGTATTTACTTTTTAATACTGATATAGTGAATAGTGATATTGTAGTTCGTATGATAAACTGCATATTATTATGTTTATGTACAAATATTTCAAACAAATCACCTAACTACATAGTTTTAATTTAATATTCGGCGTATGTATAGTTCACTTCACTGTACTTATATATATATATATATATAAACATATTATAGTTGGTTCTAGTGTTAATTATTAATATATTTTTAAATTAATAAAATTAAATATTAGTATCACGTTAAAAAACACTTATTATTTGTACACAAATAATAAGTTGATTACCATTGAAGTTATTATTTTGTATTAATTTTACATTATGGATTTCGAAAAATTAATACTAGGAATAGACATAGGAACAAGTTCAGTAAAAATTTCACTTTTAGACAGCTGTACTTCAAAATCTATTTATGCGAAATCGGTCCCAACCAAAGCAAAAATTAATCCTAGTCATCAAAATGGTGATGAGCAAGATGTTGTCAAAATTTTGAAAGCAATGCGAGAATGTTTAAAGTCACCAGGAAAAATTATGAAAAAGGTAAATATTTAAATAAAAAATCGAACTATATACCTATATACATAGATAGGTATATCAATATATTGTATGTTGAAAATATATATACAGTATACGGTTAAATACTATATAATATAATATATTATTATATTTTATATCATACATAGGTAGTTTATTATACTACACATAGTAGAAAATTATTCAAATATGGAATAAGTAACATTGTTTTAATAGATACCTACTATTTTACAATTCATTCAAAAACATTCTATGCTGTAGGTATATAAACAGGGCTCGAATGCTCGAATAATCAATCTCGAATTCAATAGTATTTGGTAATAAATAATAATTATAGAATACAGATAGTAAGTAATATATAGGTACTAAATATAATATATTATACTATTTATACTAATGTATAAGTAATAGAATAAGTTATATGCACTTATTTTATAACAAAATATAGTTGTATAATGTTGCATTGTTGCGTATTTTTAGATATTGATTAATGCTTTTTTTTCAGTCGTTCTAATTTAGATTATTAAATAAATAAATTATTATTGTTTTTTTTAAATTTTATTATTATTTAATAATGACTAATGGAAGTTACATTAAAAGTAAATAAACCATTTCAAGCGTTAGCCGTACAAATTAAACAAAAATTATTGTAATTTAACGAAAATTGTCGAAATTTGATACTCAAATGTAAAATAAAACAAATACCCAAACCGTGTCTGTATATATTAAACAATTTTAAATTGCTAAAATAACAACTTCATAGAATTTTTTATGTAATTGTTAAAGTTTTTGATCGAGCCAAATATTTTATCAATACTTTATCAGTGGAATGTTATGCATTTCTATGATTAATACTTTTTGAATTAAAACAGAAGAACAATAATCGTAAAATATTGTTATTTTACGCATAAATATCCAATTTCGTCAAAATTTAAACTACAGACGTTCACATAAAATATTGTTTACTAGATACACTCAATGTTTTTTAGTAAATCTTTTAAGAAACACTTTTATGAAACCTTGTATTAAAATAATTAAATTATCAAATCTTTGGTATTGGAGTATCAAACAAAACAATTATTTATGTATATTACTGGGATTTTTCGATTTTTATCAGTTCTAAGTATAAAGTTTATAAAAACAAATTATTACTATGTACTTTAAACATTTTTAAATAATAATAAAAAAAAACTAGAAAAATAAAAAATGTCTAATGTCTATAAATAACAGTATAGCACAAAAAATAAATATCAACATAAACATTCGGGGAACATTTGAACATTTCTACAGAAAAAGTAGCTACGGTTAGGTTAGGTTCTGAACGGAGTGATGAATATATTGATTTTACAATGATGTGTGTTTTTTTTTGTTTTTGTGTCTGTGTACAGCATAACTAGTCGAAATAATGTTTCAATTTCAAACTTTGGGGGTGGTTTCCGATGGCAAATTAGATATCATTACTGCATTATAGAGGTCAAAAGTAAACATTTTCCAACAGTTTTCAAAAAATCGTATTATTTATTTTGCTATAACTCAAAAACTAATCGATGTAAACACTTGAAATTTTCAAGTGTTTAAATTAGCGTTCTCCATACACAGTTAAATTTTCAAAGAATTTTTTTAAGTATTTTTTTTTAAAATAACGATAAAAATTTTTTGGCCGGTCAGAAAATCTTGAAAAATTAATACAAGGTTTCTTATAAGTTGTTCTTAAAGTGATAAAAAAAAATCAGAAATCGTTTGTCACAATTTTTTTTTATAAGTGCTTAAAGTATTTATACGAAATATGTCAAAATTGCGAACATTTGCAAATCATTTTGTGGTTGAAAAATCGTAAAAATTTTTTCTTTTATAACTAAGTTTTGAAAATTTGGTACAAAGTTCTCCATAAATTTTTCTTCAAATATCTGTAAAAAAAAACTCTACCGGACTAAGACAAAAATTTTTTAGAAATGTTTGATATTTAAATTTTTACAAAACCGCGTTAAATAACGGTTTAGCCTCAAACGATTTTTGATATTTCTTGTTATTCAAATAGTTAAAGTCGTAAATACTTGAAAATTTTACCAGTTATTTAGATTGCCATTTTATTTACGTGATTTGATTTTCAAAATATTTTAACTTTTTTTGAGCTATTTATAGACAACTGAAATTTTCAATTTTCCTAAGAATTTTTTTTTGAAGTGTCGATAAATTTTTTTCAGCGGATTCAAAATATTTGAAAAATTAATACAAAGTTCCTCATAAGTTATTCTTATGGCGATAAAAAATTATAAGAATACATAGGCACAATTTTTTTTTATTAGCATTTGAAGTTCAAATATTGACAAAAATTCGTCAAAATCATGAATATTTTTAACTATTTGGTATTTAAAAATTTATAAATATTTTACTATCAAAGCTAAGAATTTAAAATTTAATACTATGCTGTCCATAAGTTAAGCTTAGAATAATTATAAAAAAGTTTGAGGATTATTCAATTAAAAACATTTTATGAGTGTTTAAAGTTTTAATTTTAATTTGAAATCAAAAATACACGTGTATAATTACGTTTTACTAATAAATAATTTTCGATTTTTGTTATTTTTAAAAAATTATTAAACATAAGATCTTGAAGCTTTTACTTAAATGTTTGAATTTGTGAATTTGTTTCAAAATAGAATATTTGACAATATTTAAATATAATATATCCCAGACTGACAAATCATCTCCGTTCAGAATCGTTTTTCGTATACAATGATATCTATCATTGCGTTCAAATTTAATCTACCATAGTCTGAGGTCCACCCCACCCCCTAATATACAGCAGAGCGATACTCACTTACCCGCTTTTTTAATTATTTCACCAAAAATACAAAATCGATATTGTATTATGGTTGAATAGGATTTTGAGTATAATTTCCCATTTTTTCTTAAGAGGACGCCATACTCGCATGTGTTGTCTCTGTTTTACTAACGTACATCATAACAAATTTTCGTTTAGTAGAATACATTTTGTGATGTTAGCTTTAATATTAGAATAAATTTACCTATTATCAAATTTAAAGGTAAGAATATTATCTAGACAATGACATATACTTTTATTGATATTATCATTTTAAAGTTGTTATATTTTACATAGCTGTAACTCACTTTAAAATAATAATATCATCAAAAGCATATGTCATTGTCTAGATAATATTCTTACCTTTAAATTTGAAAATAAATAAATTTACTCTAATATTAAAGCTAACGTCACAAAATTTATTCTAGTGAACGAAAATTTGTTATGATGTACGTTAGTAAGACAAAGACAATTTTGAGTATATTTCAAGATTTATTAGAATATAATTTTATAATACACTCCATATTGTAGTTATTTTTAGTGCTTTTAAGTTCGAGCTCTGGTTATAAGTATTTTGTATTCAAATATATTTTAGGTATAGACGGTATAGTCATCATGAATTATTTAAAGTACATTTTAATTTAAATAATTGATAGACTATAGTAAATTTATCTTTTTTATATTAATGTAGATACAAATAATTTTTAATACTTATGCACATGGTTATCATTATTCATCCAGTATGCTCACTCCCAACCCTATGCTCCTATTTTTTCTCTAATAATAAACTTATTCAATTTCTAATATTTTGTATATTTAAAATTTATATTTTCAAAGTCTTGTATTTTTGTACCTACATTGTACTACTTCAGAAATATCTTGTGATGATTCAAACTTGTGTTTTCCTACTAATAAGATCTTTCTTTTTTTTTACTGTAAGTTATTCAGTGGTTATAATTTATTTAAACATTTTTATGTCCTAATTCAAAAGTTTTCAATTATTAAAATAATTTTAGTCTTAATTTTATTTTAAAATAAAATCTTAATCTTATTTTTAATCTTATATTAAGGATTATAATCCTTAAAAATAGTTTATTAAAACATAAAATAGATGTTATAATGTAATATCAGGTATAGTATTTATTATTCTTGAATTATTCTTATACATTATAAATATTTATTTATTTTAAATACAAGCGAGTATAAGTTAAAAAAAAAATGGCCTGATAAAAGAATTAAAAAGAATATAACACAATAATAAATAAAAACTTAAATATTAAACAAGAAATGATGAATCATTGTTGGCTAACCTTAGTCCAGTATGGAAATTGTTTAAATATTGCGGGTGCATCAAACAAAAACCATTAACGAGATGGAGAACACAAGAATATTCATAAGAATTGTAATCTATATTCTAGGCATATTCATAAAGCTTAAGAACTTACCCTGTACCCTTTGAAGTGGGTAGTTTACAAGCATCAGCTGTCCGAGAATCCCATTTAACTCTTAACTGCACTATACCTACTCAACAATATTGATCTAATTCTAACAAGTGCACTATACAAAAAATTCAGAGAGATAGTTTGTTGATACTCCAGATATTCTTTTAATGAAATAAAACCCACTACTTAAAGAGCTTTGCAGGTAACCTTATCAATGTGGGCAAAAGAACAGACAGAAAGAGTAAAATTAAAATCTAAATCAGAAATTTCAGTACCTACAAGTTAGAGCCATTAAAAGTGTAGGAAAAAGTAGTAACGGAACAACTTCTGGTAAATATCATTAACTGGCATTTATATTATATTGACAAGGGCGTGGCCAGGGGGGATGGTTTCAGGGTTCAGACCCCTCCCCGAAATTTTTCTTGAAATAAGATTGAATAGGTTTAAATATGATATTTAAAACTTGTTAATATGACATATTTATCACTAACCCCCCCAAAAAAAAGCTATGGTCTTGTTTATTGATATCTATTGTAAAATTAATTTTTTTAGTCTGGGTAGAGAAACTATTAAAATCGTTCATAATTTAATACAATCATAGACAGAATTAATTTAAAAAAATATTTTCATGTTATTGGTAAAACCAACTAGGAAGTACATAGAGTAGTGCCTAAGTGAGGAACATGCATCATTTACAAATAAAATGTATAAATTAATAATATTGTTAAATCTATAAACTAGTTTAAATTACTAAAATTTTAAAATTATCATGGCCCCCATATCTATAAAACTTATTAACATGGACCTGTTATTACTCTTAGTACACATGTAAAATAACTCAAAAACTACTTGTTCAAATTTTGATTAAAAAGAGGGTGTGCGTGTGTCGTGTGTGTATTGTGTATGCCTGATGAATCATTCTGTATATCTTATAATCCTAGAAAATATAAATTATTCAATATAAGAAATACTTAGGTACCTACTTAACAAATTCAATATTTTATTAGTAATATTATATATTTGTTGTAATGGAAGTACATACATTCATAATTATAGTTACAATTTGAGTGAATAGTTTTTTAATTCATAAATTCAAAAAATCACTTGAGTTTTTTTTATTAGAATAATTATTTAGATAAAAATTTGACCAACTATCTGATTTTGATAATTAGGTAAAAGCGATTGGTATTTGTGGTCAAATGCATGGAATAGTTTTTTGGAATGAACAATTTATACAAACATTTTGGGATAGTGAGTTCAAAAATGAAACAGAGAAATTTGTATCTAATTTATATACATGGCAAGATGCACGTACAGATTTAAAATTTTTGACTAAGCTGCCGAAACCTCGTTCTCATTTAAAGGCATATTCAGGTTATGGATGTAATACCATTTTTTGGTTAAAAGAAAATCAGTAAGTTTAATAAAAGCAACAAGAGATTGAATATTATTATTTAATAAAATACAAATATTTTTATACATCAATTTTAGACCAGAAATATTGAGTAATTTTAAGCAATGTGGCACAATTCAAGATTTAATTGTATCAATACTTTGTAATCAAGGAAAACCAGTCATGTCTACTCACAATGCAGCAAGTTGGGGATATTTTGATGTAATTGACTGTTCCTGGAATGTAGATATTCTAATTGAAGCAAATTTTCCAGTTCATCTATTACCATCAGTTGTACAGCCTGGAATAAATGTCGGGACATTATATGAAACAATATATCATATACCAAAAGGCGCAGTAGTTGGTAAATGATTAACATTTAAAAAATTATAATATGTGTATTTTATTAAATTACCATTAAGGTGTTGCTCTTGGTGATTTACAATGTTCAGTAATAGCCACATTAACAGCAATGACAGATGCTGTTATAAACATTTCGACTTCTGCTCAAGTTGCATTTGTAGCCAAAACAATTGAGACACAATGCGGTAAAATTAAAAATAATTAGTATTTTGAATAATTTTATTGTAATTTGCTGTATAACTGTATATTGTTAGATTAGATGGTGTTGAATATTTTCCATATTTTGAAAATCAATTCTTGGCAGTAGCAGCTTCTTTGAATGGCGGAAATGTCTTAGATTTTTTTGTTAAATCTGTACTTAGCTGGGTATCTGCTCTTGGATTGACTATAACTGAAGGTAAATTAAAATATTAATACTTAATTTATTGATCAATACTCAATAGAATTATATTGAATTCATAGCTTAAAATTAGGTTTTGAAAATTAATTTATAATTACCTTATTGTAGCCAGTTAAAACCATGACTTTTTATTTTTAAACACTATAAGTCTATAACCAAAACAAAAAACTTAAAAGCTGATTTATTTTGTGAAGAATTTTTTTAATCCTTTTAAACTTGTTACTTACAGTTATGATGTTTTTTGACAATATACTTTATTTACTGTTAACTCCTGCTATTGATACATATATGATATGTATAATATATTGTTCACCTATTTACTAAATATTAGAATATTATATTTTATTGACACGCGTATAATTAATAATTATGTATTAATTTTATTTCAGATGAACTGTGGAATCGATTGTTACAGTTACCACCTGATGAAAATTCGACACCTCTGATAATAAACCCTTTAATTTTTGGTGAAAGACATGATCCAACAACATTTGGATCATTAATGAATGTTACAAATAATAACCTCACATTATCAGAACTGTTTTCAGGTTTTTGCAAAGGACTTATTAATAATTTACTTAAGTTAGTATATTAAATTATTTTAAAACAATGCATTCAAAGCCATGACTGGGAAGAAGGTCCAGGGGTCCGGACCCTTCCAACATTTTTAAAATTAGTAACATTTTAGTGATGAGTATAGCTTATTAACTATACATTTTCAGTATTTATACTAAAAAAAAATGTTGGACCCCTCCCCCCGTAATTTTTGTCAGTTATGGCATTGATTATAAACAGTATTTATAAACAATGGTTAGGGTCTTGAATGCAATAATAACATAAAATCATAAAGATTAATTTACTTAAATTTAGAATGATGCCAAGAGAAATGTTGTTGAAAGCTGGAATTCAAAGAATCATAGGATCAGGATCAGTCATAACTAGAAATCATATAATAAAAAAAGAAATAGAACATTGTTTTAAACTCCCACTAAGTGTAAAAATGCCAGAAGATTCAGCTTTTGGTGTTGCTTTAGCATTATTGAAGCATAATCCTTATTTATTTAGTTAATAAATATTAAAATTTATTTTATTATTAAAAATGTTCATTAAATTATATATATTATAATAATTATACACATTATACATAAAATACATAAGAAAAGAAAAGAAATGTTTGGTATATTAATAGATGTACAACATGGAATTATCGAATTCAAAAATGTATATAACACTACAATATTGCAGTCATCATGGCAACTATAATATTAATTTATATGTAAAAATAATAATAATAAAAAAAAAAAAAATATTATTAACATTAAAAATAAAATTATATTAAATACTTGAATTGTTGTATAAAAATAATTAAACGTCACAATAAAAATTGAAGACTAACAAATTAAGTTCTTTTAATAATGTTAGTTTTATCTTTTGGATTATTCACAGGTCAAATTCTGAAACATAAAGTAAACTAAATATATACATAAAATATATTAAAATTAAATGTACAGATTAATAAGAGTAAACATAAATAGAGTATAGTACACAAAGTTAAATAAAATAAAATTTATGTAAAAATGCCTTTTTTTTAAATAATGATGATCATGATATTAATCAAAATAGATTCAATACTCTAATATGAACTATTTTGACATAGTATACTATACAAATTAGTGCCATGATGAAAACAGTTTGATTGATCAGTTCATAGAAATATTGAACATTTTTATGTATAGAATTATACTTATGTTGATCTGTGAATCACTAAATTTAGTTAGTTTAAATATTTAAAACAAAATTAACTAAAGTATAGTACTTGAAAGGTAGAAACTACCAAGAATTATTTGTACTTTTAATGCAGTAAGTTTGAGAAGAAATTATGATAAAACTAATTATCTTAAGTTATAAAATTACAAAATATTATCAGGTAGTAGTAATTTGAACTAATGGTAACAATATTAACTTTTAATAATATACAATATTACCTTAAGAACTGCTATTCAGGTGCATTAATTGTTCTTGTAAAACAAATGACATTGTACATGGTGTTAAAACTCCTTTACTTAACATTTCTTCTCGAGTTTTGCCTTTAGTTTTAGGAGTTTTCAAAAAACTGCAATCCTTATTTAAATTATTGAAAATTCCATATGCACCAGTCATTCTAGTATAATTTTTTTCCTTTACTGTTTCTGCAGTAATATTTGATGTTTGTGACTCACTGTCATTATTTCCATCCTGAACTTTTTTCAGCAATTTATCATAGTTTTCATTAACTTTGTTTTCCATAATGCCAAAATGTTTTTCAATTTCTAGTTCAATTTCTTTGAACCGGGTCTTCATCAAATTACAACATTGCAATTTAGTTTGGCGAATATCATCAATTTCTTTTTTTTTCAATTCCTCAATATCTTCGACTAATAATGATAGATTTAATGTTTGAGTTTGGCGAATATCATCAATTTCTTTGTTTTTTAATTCTTCAATTTCTTCAACTAATAAAGGCATATTTGATGTTTGAGTTTTGCAAGTATCATCAATTTCTTCATTTTTCATTACTTCATCTGGTAAAGGTAAATTTGATGTTTGGCTTTGGCTAAGAGACTGACATATGTCTGGCTTCAGAGTAACACTTAAATCTATTAAACTTGGAGTTATGAGCTGATTAGAATTATTTTCATGGACAGGAGTCAAATTTACATCAGGTATAGAAACATTAAATATGTCTGCATTTTTTTGGACAGATTCTAAGTGGCGATTTAATAAATATTTAGAGGCAGATGATAATGCATTGTTAAATTGTACCTTTTCATACTTAGTACAAGGTGAGTCAATTAGGGTGTTAAAAAGTTCTTTTGATTGCAATACAGGTTCATAAGGTTTTTGGCGAGATTTTCCCATTGATGATTCAAGAAGTTTTATTCTACTTGGTGGAGATAATGGAATTTTATTATGGTTATTAAACATATCCATGTATGTAGATTTAGGTATGTCAAAAGTATTTTCTGTATAAAGTTTATCATGACTTTTAGATTTTGATGAAGTAAATTGAAAATTGTTAATCTGAAAATAAATAGAAATATACTTATTATTTTTATTTTTATACTGTATATAAATATTTGTATATACCTCATGTAATGGCTTCAATGTACGTTTCATAACAAATGTATCATCATCAAATAAAGCTTTTTTTGGTCCCACTGATATTTTTTCTTCTAAAAAAATACAAATAAAGACGTAATGTATTTAATTTTACATTTATTTAAATTATGTAATGTGGTGATATTTATAATTAAAAATTAAAATTCTTAATTTTAAGAATTAATAAAAAAATTTTAAATCATTCATTATCTTTAATAATATTATAAAATAGATAGATCCAGTAAAAAAATATTAATATTAATAAACAAGAAAGCAATATTGGACACCTCTGATGTTATATATAAAGTATTATGTATATTATAGTTCATTATAGTTGCGGATGACATTAGCACAGTAATTATTGATGTGTTTATATGCAAAATAAAAAAGTTTAACCATGACATTTTTAAAAAAAAAAAAATTTTTTTTTTAAATGTTATTTATATTATTTGACATAGCTACATTATATTAGATCAATTAATTTATTAATACAGTGCAGAGATTATATTCAATAAAATATGATGGAACAAAAAATATATATTTGTTTGTAAATTGTAGACACCCCGACTATAGTTATTACATTATTTTAATATACTATATTATCATACTTAGCATATTATAATGTATGTAACCTAACCAAATATTCAGAAGATAGTTAGAGTTCTAGACTGATTATTATCCTAATGTTCACAGCTTTGTCACAATCATATTGTTGCGATAACAAAATAAAATAACTACGTGTTATATTATAACACGTAGTTATTTTGTATTTAATAATGTAACCAATATCATGTTTATTTTAATTGACCTATCGGCTATCATTCTCATAAACATTCAAAGATAGCAATAATATGTTACTTCATTTAAATAACTTTAACAAGCACAGTTCTAAAAAATACAACTATTGAAAGTTTTTTCTTATAAAATACAGGTGTTTTAATGTAGCCAAAAATTACATATATCAACTAAATAGCCAATATTTCAATATAAATACATAATAAGTACTTATTAAAAGGAATAGAAAATGTCAAACACAAATAACATGGTGTTTTAAGTTCATAAAACAATTTATATAACATAGAATGAGTTGTAAATAATATTACGTTTAAAATAAAAAGTAATAAATAGGTACAGAATTATATTATACTACTTAGTACTTACCATTATCATACTCGGGAGTAAGCTTAACTAGATTTTGCACCACACTACGACGGCCAACGCGCCTTTCTTTGTTCATTTTAAAACTTCAAAACTATTAATGTACACGCAAATTAAAAAACAGAAGGATTTAAAAAAATCCAACAAAAGAACGATTAGTAGAGGAAATTCTGTGACAAAAGTGACAACATTCAAGTATTCAATAAGACAATAACATCAAAATTCAAAATTCAACACTTGACAGTTAAATGTTAAATTGATAAAACTTTAAAAATTAAAAGTAAAAATTCCGTTAGTATCACGATTAGATAATATATATAGATGATAATAATTTTTTGTATTACATAAATGAATATGATTGATATTTAATTTGAATTTGAATCGGAAATTCAGACGTCGCCGAAAAATAACCGATATTTTATTATTTTAATGTTTGATACCAATTATCAGCTGCTAGCAAAGATTTGAAGGAATTTCCGCGGTGCATGGAAAAGACGATGTGTAGTCAATATTATTCCCCGCCAGTTTTTAATTAATTATGCGTCTAACAACTATCACTAGTTTTTGTTTCAACAAAAAAATTGTTCTAAGATAAATTTGTTCAAATTTAATAAATATATAGTCAGGAATGGGCATGATACTCAAAAATCAGTATCAGTACTTGGATTTGGAATATCGAAATACTAGATACTCGCTACTTAGGTACATTTTAAATATTTAGATCGGTACCCGATAAATTTGAAAAAATTAGTCATAGCCGGTAATACATAGGATTTTTTTTAAAGATTATTTATTCACAATTAGGTAGATTGTGAATCTAGAGTCTAGACAAATGCATTTAACTTTAAAATTCCAAATATTAGTTGAGTTTAAGTATAAATATATTGTAATAAGCCAATAATTGTTAAATAACATATTATAACATATTATATGCTTTCTTTATTTGGTCTCCTATTAACATTACTCCTAAACAACACCTGGAATCGATACAAAACACTTTTCTTCGTTTCATTTCTATTTTCTTATAAATGTAATATTGTAATGTCCAGAGACCTTCTCATCATTCATCTTATGACGGTGTATTAGGTTTCTTCAATATTTCAACTCTTAAAATTACTTTAATAATAATATATTCCTATATAAATTAATACATAATAAAGTACAATGCCCTGAATTACTAGAAAAGATAAATTTTAAAAACTTAAGAAATAAAGACCCATTTTTTGTTAAAAATGTTAAAGCCAAATACTCGTTCTTTTCTCCAGATAACTTAATGATAGCAGGAAATAGTATTTATTTTAGATCATAGGCGTGCACAGCCTCCGGTTTCAGGGGCAGCAAGAATTTAATTCGGCCATTCTTCAAATTTACCATTAAAACCGGCCCATAGTTTTACTTTTTTTACTATTGGGTATCAAAATTAAAATTGTATTGGTTATTGGATTTTTTGGATAAAATGTTGTACAGTAAGATACCAAACCACTAAAGGTGTACATTTCCACAAGCCACAATTAATATTTATTATTTGTAATATTAAAAAAAAAATAATTTGTGGAAATATAATTTTACCGAGACCCATTATTTAATATTTGCCGGCTCCGATAGCCCCAAATAAAGTCCAGAGGCAGCACATATGCTGCCTCTGCTACCCCCGTGCGCACGACTATGATTTAGATTTATTTTATTTTTCAATTAACGATATAAGCTCGGCATTAAACTTATAATTATTGTTATATTTAATATTTATATTAAGTGATAAATTATTTGAATTATTGATGAATTGAAATTACTTGTCAATGTCTTTAAATTATATAATCTGTTTGAAATTCTTAAGTTATTAAGTAGTATTTTATACTTTGACCAAATAATTTATAAATAGTTTTTTTTTATAGAAATTTTAAGTTCAAATTAAAATGAAAAAAAGCGGGTAAGTGGGTATCGCTCTGTTGTACATTAGGCGGTGGGATGGACCTCGCGGTCTAGGATAGGTTAAATTTGAATGCAATGATAGGTATCATTGTAGGTATACGAAAAACGATTCTGAACGGAGATGATTTGTCAGTCTAGGATATATTATATTTAAATATTCAATATTGTCATAAATTCTATTTTGAAACAAATTCAAACATTTAAGAAAAAGTTTCAAGATCTTACACGTTTAGTAATTTTTTAAAAATAACAAAAATCGAAAATTATTTATTAGTAAAACGTTATTTTACACGTGTATTTTTGATTTCAAATTAAAATTAATACTTTAAATACTTGTAAAATTTTTTAAATTGAATAATCCTCAAACTTTTTTATAATTATTCTAAGCTTAACTCATGGACAGCATAGTATTACATTTTCAATTTTTAGCTTTTAATAATAAAATATTAATACGTTTTTAACTACCAAATACTTAAAAATATTCATGATTTTGACGAATTGTTGCCAATATTTGAACTTCAAATGCTAATAAAAAAATTTGTGCCTATGTATTCTTATAATTTTTTTATCGCCATAAGAATAACTTATGAGGAACTATTTGTATTAATTTTTCAAATATTTTGAATCCGCTGAAAAAATTTTATCGATGCTTCAAAAAAAAAATTCTCAGGAAAATTGAAAATTTCAGTTGTCTATAAATAGCTCAAAAAAAGTTAAAATATTTTGAAAATCAAATCACGTAAATAAAATGGCAATCTAAATAACTGGTAAAATTTTCAAGTATTTACGACTTTAACTATTTGAATAACAAGAAATATCAAAAATCGTTTGAGGCTAAACCGTTATTTAACGCGGTTTTGTAAAAATTTAAATATCAAACATTTCTAAAAATTTTTTGTCTTAGTCCGGTAGAGTTTTTTTTTACAAATATTTGAAGAAAAATTTATGGAGAACTTTGTACCAAATTTTCAAAACTTAGTTATAAAAGAAAAAAAATTTACGATTTTTCAATCACAAAATGATTTGCAAATGTTCACAATTTTGACATATTTCGTATAAATTCGAACTTTAAGCACTTATAAAAAAAAATTGTGACAAACGATTTCTGATTTTTTTTTATCACTTTAAGAACAACTTATAAGATACCTTGTATTAAATTTTAAAGATAGAAGGCCGGCCAAAAAAATTTTATCGTTATTTAAAAAAAAAATAAAAATTTTAATTGTCTATAAATAGCTCAAAAAAAGTCAAAATACTTTGAAAATTTAACTGTGTATAGAAAACGCTAATATAAACATTTGGTGAAAATTTCAAGTATTTACATTGATTAGTTTTTGAGTTATAAAAAAAATGAAAAATCGATTTTGTGGAAATTTTATGAAATTAAGGACAAGAAGTTTGAACTTGACCTATAACCATTATTATTTTTTATGCCAAATGTATTATATTATGTACATAGTACATACTGTAAAGTGTAAATAATGTGTTTTAAAAAGTTTGCGGAAATGTACACTTTGTTGCTTCTTCTTAAAATGATGCACCTGTCTGTATACATTAAATTATGAAAGATAACTATTAGCTATATGATGATAAAATCAGTTGCTTTATAATAATTATTACTTTCATAGACGTGTCCAGACCTTATTCGCAGATCGTGCACAACAGTGGCATATTCAGAGGGAGTAGGTTCCTGCACCCCCCATCACCCCCTAAAAAAAATTAGGTTTTGGTTTAAGGATATGACCCCCAAATTTCTTAATAAGTTTTATCATTATTATATAATAATGATTGAATCAGTTTTAGTTTTTTATTAGGAATAAAAAACAATATTCCTTTTATTATAGATAAATAAATAACTAGGCAATATGAAATTTTAATTAGTATTATAATTTGTAATACTTTTTACAAATATTTTTATAATTACAAGGGTCTTAATATATATTAATGTAATAGATATTAAAAGTCCACATGATGAAAATCAAAAAATTTAATATAAATTATGAAATAGGAATCTAAGAAAAAAGTTTATATTATGTACCGAAATTTATAATGTAAGTTAGATCAAATTTCGCAGGTCATGCCTGCGCATGACAGGCAAGACCCGTAGACACTTTTACTTTTACCTGTAACACAAATGATGAACTTCCGTGTGAAAATTGAGACTCAAGTTCTTAAACCAATAATGTCTATGAATGGCCATCCTAATTTCTAAAGGTGCTTCATTATAACTAACTTCTGGCATTTTTAATTACTTTTGATTCTTGTCAATTACCAATATTTATTTGTAGACCTGGCAAATTGATGTAATTCAAGTTTGATTTGTCTAAATCTGTTATATGCTTTTAACAAAATATATGTCAGATACTCATAATATTTCATATTATAATATTAAATTAATTATGACCAAAAAATATTCACAATTAGGCATATAATATGTATTATATTGTATATTCAAAGGATTGAGGTTAAAAACATTTAAATAATAAATAAATACATTGAATATTTATTTTGTGGTTAAATTTTCCAAAAACTCAAACATAATTTCACAGAATAAATTTAGTTTATTATAGCTTATATTAAAAAAAATAAAATAAATAATTACTCTGTAAATAAATATTAGGACAAAAGTGATATTCAAGAAAACTCGTTATTATTATTTTTTTTATGATAAAGGAAATAATTGGTACAATGAAAAGTTCAAGTCCAAATGTCTTTTCACGTTACAATTACTTTATTTGCTCCAGACACAGATAATGTGACTTGTTTTATACAAAATCATAATAATCTGGTAACAAATTTTGTACAAAACAAGTACAAACGGAAAAATAAATATTTATAAAGTAAAAAAAAAATCTAAAACAATCAACAAGGAATATAATATATAATATAATTAAGGTACTATTGCATGTGAGATAAAATACAATTAATCTTCAAGTGGGAAAAGTAATTTTTAATTTGTTATCTAATAAATATTTTTAATTTACAAATATTTTAAATTATTTAACATAGTATAAATTTAAAATTTGCTAGATTTTTCCACGATTATGCAATATAATATGAAATGTTAACAAAGTAATAACTAAAAAGAAATTGTTTAATTTGGGAAAATTTAGAATGGCAGTGTGTTTGCATCCTTTAACTTAACATTCCCATAAATCTTTTCTAATTGACTGAAAAAAAAATAGATAACCGCTTTGAGCATATCAATTTTTTTTATATGTGTAACGCGTGCCCAACATGATAAAGAACCAAACATAACAGAGAAAAATATATATAATTTCCAATTGTTCTACTTTCAAAATCACAGACCACTCAGGACAATGTCCTCTCTTCACTATCCACACCCAACAAACTTTAACAATTCATTAGAAATTTTTTTCCAAAATAAAATTTTAAGTACGTGAAAAAATCTTAATTAGTAACATTAAATTATAATTTTTTTGATAGAATAAATATTTTAAATTTTAATAGACTAGAAAAAAGATCTGTAAATAAATAGGTACACATAAAGCTGACATACATAAAATTGTTTTTTTTTCTTTAAACCTAATAAACACATAATATTTTCTTTGAATGTCTAACACAAAATAAAACATTTATATTATATACATATAATATTGGTTATATAATTGTATATATTTTAATTGTTTTTTAACTTTGAAACTTTCTTATGTTATGGAAAATTTGTCTAATTTTTGTACTCTCGAGATACTAAAAAATGTTAAGCACTACATGAAAAGGCAAAAAAAAATAAATAAATAAATAAAAAATAAATTATTTACTGTTAACTCGAAAGTATTAATAATGAAATTATTGTTATAAAATGTCGAATAATAAATAATACATATAACTGAATAAATTTTGGAATGATTAATAAGCTAAAACAAAAATAATTAACAAAATAAATGTCAACTTTTGGGATAAAATTTAAACAACATTTTTCATAATAAAATATAAAACAAAAACATCAATCTGGTATAGTTACTAGAATTTAAATAAATGTTCAACAAATATTGCACTAATGGAGAAATTATGAGATGGAACAACACTTAAACAACAAGCTAGAAAAGACTTTAACATTGTACAATCAGTTGGTAAACTCATGTGCAATTAGAACATAAATCAGATGCCTTAGTAAATTCACATTCCTATAGGACGAATTGAATATCATCCCCACCACCTTGTCATATTATACTATTCGTTAGACCTGCTAAATTAATTTAAAATATTTTTTAAATTTCATTTGTTTGTATGAATGTGTGTGAAAAAAATTTAATTATATATATTTTTTTTTATATAACTTTTTATACATGGAGGTTTATTGTGGACTGACACTTTCAGCTGGCACTGAAGTTGCTGTAGTACTTTTTTCGTTGCACTCAGCCATCTTTTCACAATAGTCCCTGAAATAATCGCGGAAGCGGGACCATGACTTTTCTGGCACAGTGATTGCCGTTCTAAAGTTTCCTTTGACCTAATATTTAAATTAATATTAGTTTACAATTAAATTTTATCATTTAAGATAGTTTAATGAAGAATAATTTAGACTTGCCGTAGTTGTTACCTCCGATATGCGCATGTAAATGCCACGATTATTTTGACCAACGTCAAAATAAAAATTTTTGTTATCAACCCTCATGTGACGACCATCAGGTAAGTCACCTTTGAAGCCACCATCATCTGTACCAAATTCATCTAGTAGATCTGTCAAATTATCACGGAACTCAATCATCCCTTGCGCTGGGATAGCAACTTGAGAACGCGGGCCACCACGAGTTATGGTCTGGGAGACCTAAAAAAGTAACATAAAACATGCATCATACATACATTCTTAATTTGGTTAATTTATTTTAGAAAAACAATAACAATAACTTACACGAAGAAATCTTCCACGTGCGTTTTCCTTTAAGTCTAAGTAATAACGACGGTTGTCCTTAATCATCATTTCGGACTTCAATTTTCCATCTTCAGGAACGGTATCTGAATTTGGCGGTCCTGTACAAATATGTTTATTTATAATTTATAGGGTTTGGAACTTCTAGTATTCACATGTTTTTTTGTAGCATTATTTTAGATAAGATGGAAATTATTTATGTGAAGTACCTACCTAAATAATTTTAATACAAAATTTTATTTCGCATATTTAATCATATTTTAGAGAAATAGTATACTTGAACATTTTATTGCCTAGTGCATTTTTCATTTTTTTCTTAACTCTATATGATCACAATTTTATCGGCTAATATTTTGTTGATATAATGTTCAAAAGAATTTTCTAATATTACATAAATTTTACGATCATCTTAATCCATAAGTAATTTAAAGTCTTGTAACCAACATGACTATGGTTATTTATGTTACTGGACAAAATTACCATTATAAACTTAATAAAATCTTGACAAAATCAGTAGGTATGTGTAATGTGATTATAATTTTTGTAATGTTACTAATTACTATTCAACTATATTGAATAATCAACATAATTCAGTATAATTCAAAAAATACAAATACTTAGTGTTATTTTGCAAGTTTAAAAATGTCTGAAATATCAAACAATAATGCATAAGTCAATACATAACAGAGTTCTGAGAAAATATGTTTTCTTTAAACATTTGTAATACTAAATAATTTGTTTTTTTCCGACTTATTTTTGAAATTTTTATTTTCTAACATTTTATACAAATAATAGCTGCATATTTTGATTATTTTTGGGACAAACAAAATATATATATATATTTGAACAATAATGTAGTATATGGGTAAGTAACAAAAATATTTTTCTTTTTTCACTATTTTAACTAAAACCTATAGAAGTACAAAGAATTTCAGTTTTAAAGCAAAATTAATTGTGAATAAATAATTTCTATTTTTAATTTTGATTTAAATAAGGATTAAATATTATGTACACTGTATATAAAAAATAAATATTTAGTGGGAGCTCAGTTTTAAAACTTGGGCAGCATATTTTGTCGTTCAATTGTATACTACTATTATTAGTGTTTTTTGCTAGGTTAATTTAATTATATTCATTATTTCACTAATTAATTAAAATATCAGTAATATTTACCTAATTGTGAATAAAACTCGCTGAAAGTACCAAGATGATCCCTGAAATCAGCCGCGGTGGACAAAGCCAAAAAAATTTGACTTCTTCTACCATCAGCTCCAATCTATAAACATATTTAATAATAGGTATTAAAATTGACATACATTATAACACATTTTTAATAATTATCTACCACTACATCTTGCTTCAATTTAATTAAAAAACTTAGTTAAACACAATGATTTTCAATTTGAATGACAAATTATATTTATATATATTTATACTTACTTCAGCAACTTTTATAAATTTTCCTCTTCTATTTTGTTTAACATCTAAGTAAAAACGTTTTGATTGTATTTGAAGCATTTTGGTAGCCAGTTCTTGCTCATTACTTTGCTGTTGTTGACCTATATTAAAAAATAGTTAACGTAAATTAATAAATTTGTATTAAGTTGAGCAAATATTACTTTACGAATAATTGTTATCTACGCATATACAAAAAAAAAAACTAAAAAAAAATTCAAAAAAGATACTGGTATATTGTACCAAATATAATTTCTTTGTCGATATCTGACATAATGAAGTCGTTATCGCGGTTTTGCATTTTATTTTAATGTCAGCTTAAATCAAATGATTTGCAAACGTACATAATTTTTTGTTAATATTAAAACGAAAACTAAAAACATTTAAGGTCATATTCCCGTAACAAAAGATTAACAGCGGAGCAACACGACTAAAAGGGTACAACACTCGGGGATGGCAACAACAGTACAACACTACTGGTAGGGATTAGGTCAGGGCGCTCAATAAGTGGGTCACGTCAGCTGACTTGCCGCATTAAGGGCTGTAGATAGTAGCATCACGAGAAATAATTTATATTTGTTAAAATTTATTTTACATAGGTACTCATTTAGTGAGATTTTTTTAAATCACTTTTCATTAGGTTTGTAAATAACAAGCTAAAAACTGCGTAAAATGTTTAAAAACCAAACAAATTTCCAAAACAAATAATTAAGTACCTAGATGTTATGAATTATTTTAATATTTTAGATACTACATACAATTTTAAATTTTATTTTGATAAGTTCATTGTAGACGCGATTTAAAGTATTGAACATATAATATCAACAATCCATCACATCATTAGATAAATAAATATACATTAAAACGTTAAGTAAAAATCTGGTATTTAATAAAATATCACTATTTATTTCAAGATTAAGTAAGTTAGGAAATACAATAAACGATAAAAAAAATTGTGAAGCTTCACCTATTGTCTGTCAGCAAATATATAACATGAAACAAAATTAAGAAAAAATTTGTCGAAATTTGTATACTTTAATACATGTATTTATGCATAGTAGTTAATGGTAAAACACGAAAAAAATCACAACAAATTAATTATTTAAATGTGATGGTAAATTAATTTTAAACAAACCATCTATGTTACGAGAAGTGGCCGTTATTACACTGCATTTTTGGTCGAATTCAATATTCATTGTTTTATATTTGAGTAACTCATTACGGATGTAATCCGCCGTAGAAAACGCTGTGATAACCCCAGCCATACACTTAAATTCTCATTTTACTAGGTCTGGCTTAGAATTTAGATCTATTAAATATGGCCTGATATCTCAATGAAAAAAAAAACTAAATAGGTATAAACAAAATAATTTTTGAGGGAAGCTACGAATATAATAAATATGTATTCTTATTTATTATTTTGTTTTCTATTAACAGAGACTATAGAAGATGACAATAATTTATGAATAGATTTTATAAAATAATTTCATCATTTAATTTTGTTAAATGACAAAAGTAATGGGCACTATGTTAAAGACAAAAGAGGATCGTAAACGATCAAACAAGATCAAGAAATAAGTACTTCAAATTATAACAATAAATAAATTTGTACTGATTGGCGATAGCTGCCATGATCTCTTCGTAATTGATACGGACCAATATAATAAACATTTCTAAATCATTTAAGCAGAGACCTATTTAGGGGGGGGGACAGGCGGTAAATTTTGAGAGTATTTTGATATAATACGGTACCAAGGTTTTTCTTATCTGGGGCGCAAAATTCCTAAATACGTCTCTGCATTTTTTCAATTTTTAATTAGTTAATTCGAAATTAAAGGTTTATAATCAGCAATTTTAGTACTTATTCATTAGTTTAATTTCAATGGCTATTAATTATAATATAGTAATTAAGTGTTGAGTAATTATTTTATTACATTCACATTATTGGTAAAACCCTAGGAAAACCACTTTCATTTTAAATGGTGATTGACATTTTAAAGAAAAACAAAACGGTTTTACTAAAACTGTAATCACAGTTTTCGAAATTAATAAGAATGAAGAACTTAATTAAATGGGACAAATAATATATTACAAATGCATGTATTAGTACTATTAATCATAACTAAAATATTTTGTGATAATTATCCACAATAGTTAAATATAATTATAAACAATATTTAATACTTATACATATCTATTAATTTAATAATAAGTCTAAGTATAAACCAAAAACAAATATCAATATATTCATAAAAAAAATAAAACATAACCCTCGGATTATATTCTACAATTTATCGTTATTTTAAACAGTAGATATATTTAGCAAACAGTACAATTTAAAATTTAAAAAAAAATTATTCCTGTTCAAATTTATTAATATGTATTTAGATATACGTTTTAGTGCTTATTACTTTGAATTTTGATAAAATAAATATATTTTATTCCGTCTTCAGAAGGTACTTAAACACGGGATATTATCAAAGAGTGATTTTTTCTATCAAATGAATCACATTACTAATATATATTTATATCACAATAACATATTAACATGTGTGTACAATATACACTGTACATCGATTGTTTTTCTAATACTCAATAATAATCATTGAAAAAGTATCTTTGCTTAAACATAGTTCTGTCATTGTAGTTATATTACTTATATTCAGGGCCGTTCAGAGGGGGGGGGGGGGGCAATGGGACCATTTTGCCCCAGGCCCCATTGTTGTAATATTTTTAGGGGGTCCCCAAAAAGTCTTGATTTTGTTATTCTCAGTGAGTATTTTGTTTATCATATTTTATTATTATGGTCGAAGGGCCCCCAAATTAATTTGCCCCTGGCCCCGAAAAACCTTGGGACGGCCCTGCTTATATTATATCGTATATTCGTATTATATTATTTATAAATTATAAGTTAATAAGTTATTATTGTAATACTTATACTTTTTCGTTCTATATCGTTAACCAATTCATCTGAACAATTATTGGTAACTTAACCACAAAATGTTATAACTTGTTATAAAAAAAAAGTTAATAATCAAAAAATTAAATAAAAGTAATAATTTAAAAATTACGATTTATAGACGTAAATATATACATATTTCATTAAAATATATGGTATTTTTAACAAATTGTAATCTCTTTTTGTTTAGTAACGCGATTTGACGTTTCCAAAAAGTTAATAATAGCATACGAATATATTTGGTTATTAAATACTGTGTACAATATAATGTTATTATTCATGTTTTTAAGTTGTATAATTCAAAATCATCTATCAAACAATTATAAGTTTCGGACTTCAATATATTTTTTGAGTAATATAATACTAGAACATCATTATAACATGAAAATATGAAACCATCAAGTTATTTTTGACCACCCTCAGGTTCAAAATCACAGCTAGAGCTACAAGATAACAACTATCAATAGTATTTATAATATTAATTATATTAAAATTTGTAAAACATTGAATTTCTAATAAATCAGGTATATTATGACAATATTAATTTAATTTAATTATTTATTCGTATAATTAATTTAAAAAAATTAAATAACATATACCCTCCCTATTTACAAAAAATAAGATTTGATCATCAGTCAATGAACCAATCGTAAATACTCATTACTATTGTTAAGTGTATTTTGTAAACAGATTCTTCATTTTAAAATTTAAATTATGCATTCAATAATAAATAATATACCCATTTAACAATGTATCTAAATCTAATTAGTTATTTTAGCTTATTTTCAATTAAAATGTAGGTATATTAAATTATTAAAAATTTATCGTTTAATAATAAAATATAATAACGAAATTTTTAAATTATTTTTTAAAAAGCCAATAAATTACCAAGGGGTGACTGCCAATGTGATATTTTTCCATAATTCCAATTGGCATTATCTTCGGAAGTATACCTAGCGCTAACGCCACTCGCCCCATTTGATGAAATATCCATTCATAAATTAAATTCACTGGTCACCAATTTTATAAATAGACAATTACTTTAGCTCGACAATTACACCAAAACATAAGACGTCGACTAATCACAAAACAACTGGTGGCTGGTTCCGTGTTATACTTATACCCATTCCCATACACAACCATGTGCCTGGAAATAATTACGAATCTTTTGACTGCGATGACGCGTCTCTTGTGGAAGACCGAATGACTCAGAATATGTCAGTTATCCCCACCCGCTTAAATACAGAACGACAAACGTGATCCACAAATAAATACATATACACAAATTGCATAAATAATCGCATGGGGTTAAACTAATGTCCCTATTATTAATGCACTGACACAGTGTAAATTTAATAAAAAATACGAAAACAATACATTTTGTACCTAGTTTATTAGTTGGATTAAAAAAAAAAAGAAACGATTGTTTAATTTTAATATTAATAATAATGTTAATGTTATGATAAAATTTCGTTTTGTGAAAAGCGCGAGTAACAACATAAAAAAATCATAGATAATAGATAGATAAATGTTAATTAAAATAAATGGCTGAAAAATGAACGAAGAATGTACATTGTATTTTATACATCATGTGAGAAACGATTATCTTTCCACCTTTTTTTTTAATACCAAGTACAACTATAAAAAGTGAGTAATGTTTTACAAATTAATACATTGCTAAAATTATTTTTTTTTTCACTGATAGTACGAGAAATATTAGACAATGTGATTTAAAATGGTTAGATGTTGTATTATACTATATAGCTTATTAGATCTGTAATACAGTAGTTCAACTACTAAAGTGTAATTTACTTGGTTCAATAAAGCCAACCTATTAATTGACAACTCAGAATTTAATTTGACAAATTGTACCTAGTTTTTATTTTATTTTGAAAATGAATTATCAAAATCAATACAAATTTAATTTTTAGTCGATTCTTATATTTGTTATAAAGGCATTATAAATTATAATATGTTTAACAATTTTTTTTTTTTAATTTCTATAAATATCTAGAATTTTGATCTTTTGTAAAATTAACTTATTTTGTAAACAATTTTTTTAGCTTTTAATTAAGAACTAAAAAAATAAAAATAAATTAATAATACTGTTTATTTAATGTAGTAACTAAATAACCCATAAGGACATAATTATTATTGTTTGACAATATTATTTGTTAGTTATAATTAAGTAATTTAAATACAAGATTTAAGATAATATATTATGTTATTTTACTTTGGATTTTTAAATTTAATATAAATAACTAAATTATTTAGGTTTTATGTTAATTATTTTTAATGAATTTAATAATAATCTAGTAATGTTGACTAACTAACTTTAAAAAGTTGTTAAATTACTTCTTAAATATAATTGTAATGAAATTATTTTATTTTTCAATAAGAAAATTAATTTAATTAATATAAAGAAAATTGGTAATTCTGATATTTTATCAAATATTAACCAATATAATTAGAAATAGTAAATAGACTAATTTGTAGACAATGAGTTAAACAAAAAATGATATAATTTTACATGGATTATGGTTTAGAATTATCATTTGATATATATAATTATGTTGTCAAAAAAATTAAAAACTAAACTACAATGGCTTTAAATAAAAGTGAATATGTATCCATAATGGATATTTACAATGTTATTATTTTTTATACTTTATAATGCAGTAGTGACCAACCTTTTTTTCACCAAGAGCCATAAAAAAATTTAAAAAAATTCTCGGCGGACCAAAAATTTAAACTTTTTCTTTAAATTGAATGCTATATTTTATTTTAGGCATATATATATATATATTATAGGTATATATAATAATAAATTTAATTATTAACTATTATAATGTATGTTATAAAATTATAAATAAATATTAAGTATAAATATATGTAATTGACGATAATATGATAAGACATAGGAAATATTTTACAAATGTTACATTTTTAGAATATATAATTTTTTTAATTTTAATTACTTTGGGCTGGTTAATAAATGAGAGCCAGATTTGGCCTGCGGGCTGTACTTGGTCATCACTGTTTAAAAGTATAGCTATTTAATTTTTAATATCTGAAAATGCAACACACAATATTTTTTAAATTAAGTATCAAAAATAATCCCAATACTTTTTTTTTATTCAGAAAAATATTCTAACAAAATTATGTAACGTGTTACTTTTATTATATTACTACCCTCCAATACTGTAATTTAGGTTTTATTGTTTTAATTGTAATAATATTTACAAGTTTACATAAATATTAAAAATAGGTACTTAAGAATAACAATAGCAAAAACTGATTGGGACACTAGAGATTATTCTATGTTCTTAAATATTATGATCAACCTATACATTTTTCAAATTATGATTATGTTAATATATTTATTTTTAACATTAACTCAATACTTTATTACATTTTCTATGAATTTTTTAACCATTTGATTATTATTTAATAATATTTATTTACTTTTACTTATTTGGTTGAGCCAATGTAATATTTTATAACTAAGCTTTGATATAAAAAAATTAACTCTATTTATAGGCACTCGGTATGATTACCATTAATAAAGGGAAAGTAGGTACATTAATATTAATGAAGTTACAGAAATATATAATAACCTAAATTATTAAAGAAATATTATACTGAGACGCCTGTTAACCATAATTTGTAGAACCATCAAAATTTGCTATAGCTTTCAATTGATAATAAAATAAAAATTTAAATAATACACTTTTTATATTGATACAAAGTTAACAATTTCAAAGTTCACCAAACAAACAAACCTGATTTAAAAATAAAAAAATTATTCCTTAAAAGTAAAATTATCATGATACTATGTAGAGTGTAACACAATATTTTTAATTGTTTTAATTATAGTTTATAATGATTTGATTTGAATACTTTAGAGTTTAGACGGACACATATTAAATTATGGCTAGCTTTAGTTTGCGACTCCTGCTCTAACCAAGATACAGGGTGAGATCGAAGTATTTTATTGCTCTTAGTTATTATATTTTTAGTATCTCCCATTTTTGTGTTCTACTATAACTAACTTAAAAATGGAACTTTTATGTTAATTTTTATAGTTATTTTCAGGAAAGTTCAAGACACCTTTCATGTGGAATAGCCACAATGTCACATGTAAATGTTGACAATAAAAATCAGCTGCTATGGTCTAGAGCAGCGGTTCCCTAACTGTGCACCACGGTGCCCCTAGGGGCACCGTGAGAACTTTCTAAGGGTACCGCGATTTACGTAAAATTGGTTATCAATGAGTATTTTTTTTATTCTCTCTTTCGTGTTATTCACAGCAGGGCACCGTTGCTAAACCGTTGCACCGTTTCCAAAAAAAGGCACTGTAGAAAATAAGCTTGGGAACCGCTGGTCTAGAGTCTAATTTGATACTAAATACTCTAATTTGAAGTTGGCTATGCTCATATCTACCGCAGAATTTAACAAAATAATAGATAACAATATACCAATTAACCTTAAACGATCTTAAGTTCATCGCTGACATTCAAATAAAAATGAAAATTTCCTTATCATTCAAAATATAATAACTAACTACCTTAACAAGGATATTTTTAGAGAATTTTTAAGAAAGTGCATTCCATAATAATTCAAATTCCTTTGATATGATCTTAACAAAATATCTTAATAATAATTAAATACAATAAAAATCTGTTAGATTTATTTGTGAACTACAAAAATTATTGCAATGACATCAAATGTAATTATTTATAAAAAATTAAAAACTTTAAACTTTGGGAAACATTTGTAGAAACAGAGTGGTTTGACAGTAAAGCAAAAACATTGTTTACTCAGAGAGCAAATTATTTAGAAATATCAAGATTCATAAGTATGTATATACATACTATAACTTTAATTAACTTTATGCCGGCATATACATTAAAAAATATATATAATTAAATATTAATTTCAGTATAAAAATACGATACATTTAATTAGTCTCATTATATACAATTTGAAAACACAATTTTAGAAAATAATAATAATATTAAAATAATTTGATAAGTATTGAAATATATTATACTTATTATATATAATAAGTAGAAGGATCTATAATATAATAAACTATTTAACGATAAATTACCTCAAACCTAGATAGTTAATATAGGTAATATATATAAAATAAAACATTTGTTCAAAATTTTCCAACAAATATTGCAGTTCTAGATTGGATAAATCACGAAACGACCCAAATTTTTTTTTTTAATTTATTTATTATTTAATATATTTACTACTTTAAGCCTAAATGTACAAGTTATTATATTCTTAATGCTTAAAAAACCATAATTACGAAACAATACCGTACTATTATAATATAATAAAATGTCAATTTTAAAATACCTTTTAATAAAGGTAACTACTCGCTTAGTACTAAAGTAGAACTTACAGTCGTTAATTAAATAAAAATGATGTAACAGTGAAATAGGTATTATTCTTACCAGAATCAGAACCTGTAGCTCCATTTGAAGCTTGTCCTGGAAATAAAAATAACCAACACATTAGATGTTTACCGTAATAGTAAATTATTATTTGTACATCAATATAGTTTTGTTAGCAGTGACGTCATGACGTGGACCACGCAAGATACACATTTGAGTATTTAAAATCCAATTATGTTAATTACATAGTTGGCCTGGAAAATGAATAAATTCTACAGGGTTTATAGCCTGTATAAAAATGTGTATTAAAAAAAAAATTTAAATGACACCACTGCTTGTAAGGGGTTAGCGTAGCAGTGACCGTCTGGTAACAGTCAAATGCTGGGACAGTCATCCGACACGATAAAAACAAATACCTCGTCTGCGACTCAGTCTCGCGTCTCCGGAGGACATGTTATTTCGATGACCGGCAATACCTACAAGACAAAGGGCGCGTTAGTGCGTTACCTATTTGGAGGAGACGGGAGTCGACGAACTTAACTACCGCCCCGGGGTAATGGGGGTGGTTTTTTGTCAGCCGTTTTAGCTGTTATTTTAACTTTGTCGCGACAGAAAAAAAAGAAACGAGTCAAATGTACAGACATATGTTAGGGGGGGTGACGAGTGTGTGTGCATTCGCAATAAATGGAAACAGGGTACAGGGATAACCAGACCTCGGACTCTGGACGAGTGTTGCCAGCGATAATGGAATTTCGGTCAACGGTCCGGGGACTGGGGACTGGGGAGAGGAACAAAACCGGTGCACCGAATGCGGGTATCACCGATGCGGCGGCCCAGGGTCAGCCATCTTGGATTCGCGGATTCGTTATCTCCCGGGAAACAGTGGCGGGTCGTACGCGCGCGCCGCCGACGGTTTTTCGCGCGCGACGTCCCGGTGCTTACGCGATGCATTTAAAACAACAAACTCACTTTGGCTCTGGGGCTGATCATCGCCGCTCTCTCGGTCCGACATCGTCCGACAACGCAGTCACACAAACCGCCGCCCCGCTCTACCTGGCGCGCACACACACAGTTCACACACTCGTCGCCCGTCTGAGCGATCCTCTGGTCCGCTCGCTCGTTCGCACGCTCAAGCACCACCAGTGCACACACCAACACAAGGGATACGTACACACACGCGCACACCGACACACGACGACGACGCCACCGACGCACAGCCGGTCGAACGATTTTTTGTCGTTTCCCCGCTACCCGCCGCCGTCCCACGTCAGTCAGCAGTCGGCGGGCTCGCACTCTCGCTCTCTCTGGCGGGGGCACTCGAGAATCCGTGAGCGCGCGCGCGCTAACGCTCGCTCAGTCTCTCGGTCTCTACCCAGTCCCCACCAACGACCGCCGTCATTGAACGCGCGCGCGTCGTTTCGCTCGTTCTTTGACCGTCAATTTTTGTTTTTTTACGCGCCGGAAAGTTCCTTGTACGGACGATCAGCTGCTGATCTGTGGCGTTGAGGAACCATCGGCGTGCGTGCGCACACCAGCGATCGCACTGCGCCATCTGCAAGACTGTTAAAGAATAGACCGACCATTTTCGCGCGCGCCGCACTTGCCAGTTGCCACTTCACACTTGCCACCTGACCACAAGTGTACGGTGTAGGCTGCTGTCTGCTTATTATTATGATACAAAAATGTAACATTATATTATGTAACGACGTCGGCGCCGTCTCGCGGGTATAATCACCCTACCCTCCACAACGGTACGCAATTCAGCACCCGATCCGGTCATTCGATCGGTAAATTCGTACTCCGTAGCCTTCAATCGTCTGCGGCGCGCAGCGTGGAGGGAATACGAAAAGACGATTTTGATTTTTTCATAAATGGCATACCGTATTCAAAAAACTCGATTGAACTATTTAATTGGTTTTAGCTCCAGCCCCCAGTCATTTGTGCCAATGACTCAAGCAGCACATTTATACTTCTGCTTATCGATGAATTTTTGTTCCCTTTACACAAAAAGAATAGTAGCAGATTCAAGATTTACCTAATTGGTATTATATAGTGTTTCGTATACGTGTATTTTCATTGATTTTTGGCAGTAACAATAATCTTTAATAGCTATTTGTCAATTAATATAACATTGAATCAAATGAATCAATGGTAGAATACATTTTATTGGCCTTCATTTCATGTTATTGTAAAGCAGTACATGAGTACATCTGTAGTCAGTAAGAGACGGTACTTATCTATATATACTGGCTATATATTCTATTTTATTAAATTTTAAGTAGCCAGTAGTTACAGGGTGACACGCACACACTCTTTTAGTGACACACGCAACTGTGTAAAAGTTTGTCATTCAAACCATGAATTTAAGTTTAAAAAAAGGTTATCTAACTATTCTAACTATTCAAACTAGTTGGCACGCAGGAAAAACAAAATCAAATCAAAATTTTTATTTGACACGCTGATACAAAAAGGTTCGCTATCCCTGCAGTAGTACATATTGAATGTTAATTTATAATTTTTCAAATAACACATAAACACGTATTATACAGTGTATGTATACCATGACTAAGATATCAATATAGTATATATCTTAGTATTAAATATTGATACATATAGTATATAAAATATCGGATTATTCAATATTTAAACAATTATTATTTAGATTTAACTCGATATAGATTTTTATATTTTATAATTATTTTTGAATTATTACAGTAAAAACCATATACTTACATCATCAAGGTTAATATTATATATTTATATACATATAAGTTATTCAGTGATTTAAGTGCTATGTATTAATAATAAGTTATTTAATTATTAATAATAATACCTATGTCCTATTGTACATATTATACAGTAACTATATAAATATATATAATTACGTAAAATACATTAAAATGCAATACTTATATAGCTAGCCAGCTAAATACATAGGCGCAAATCGCAGGGATGCTAAGGGTGCTTAGCACCCTGAATTTTAATGCTAGCACCCCGAATCCCGTGATTATAACTTATAGTACTACCACCTGGTCTGTTTCCTCCAAAAAAATTTTGGTGCTTAAGCCCCCCTGATATTTTTAGGTGATTTGCGCCTATGGCTAAATACCTATACCACATGCATTTAGTTATACAGGATATGCTCTAAATTGGTTCATCATTCAATGATACATTTATCATTTGAGAATAAACTATAGTCAATAATAGCTGTATTGGTAATATATATATTATTATGGTAAGTTGTTAAATATAGTAGTAACTATAGAGAGTAAACTTTAATAAATCGGTATTGAGTAAGTATACTGACTATAGTTTGGAATATAGGCTGTTTTTTAATTGGTGGGAACGTTTAATAAAAATAGTACAAATTGTGCTAGGTAGACGGGAGATTGTTGAGTAATTGGCCACGTTGAATGTTGAACTACATTTTTATTCAAAAATAATGGACAGTTATTACATGCAAACATGCAGTATACTGGAACAATATTCACTGTCACTTTCTAATTCTATCAAGATCTCTCTCTTTGTATTATGACTCAGTTGACTCACTCTAACTCTGTAGTCTATTGGGCACTGGTAGGTACAACAGGTAGTTGCCACTGCCATCGCGCATGACATTCTTGTGAATCACGGTGATATAATGTAATTTAGTTTAAAGATAAAGAATAATTTATTACGTTATTAAATCATGAACAAAATGTGAAGACTTACTACCTTCATGTTTAAATTCTAACTAAAAATAGTTAACACGTTTTAAGTATTATTGTATTATTGTTCATAAGTGAACAAGATAATGTGTTCAGTGTTAATGACCCGTTTGTTACTATGTTCAATTTTTTTTCTTGAAAGTAATTGTGGAAACTTTAATGCCTTCTAGAATATAAATAATATTTATTGACATTCTTTATATCCTACAGGAAACTATGTCGTAAGTACCGAGTATAGAGGTAAATCATTAGGAACTTTGAACTCATATCATCACCAAGTAGGTGGTGAAGTGTTTGCTGTTAATGAATATACACTTTTAATATCGGATTTTACGTTTGATGGAAGTGCGAATGATGCATTTTTCTGGGCAGGAGCTTCTAGTAGACCTGGTCCTCAAGGATTTATTTTAGCTAACGAATATGGACGGTAAGAAAGTTAATTTATTAGATTATTTACTTAAATTTATTTTTACTATCTGTATAAGCCAAATTAATTACTGATGATATTTACTAGACGATTACTAAAAATTTATTAAAATAAATTATTATATAATTTTGTTTTTAATATTATTATAGGACTGATGTGCTTAAACGATATTTAGGAAAAGAATTAAAATTAACACTTCCTGATAATAAAAAATTAACTGATATTAATTGGTTTGCTATTTATGATCTTTCAAAAAATGTAAGAAGTTTATGTCTTATTTTAGCTAGAATAAATGTTTTATCAACATTTTTAGTTACAATATACATTTAATTTAGATTGCATTTGGTGATGTTTATGTTCCGGAAGATTTTGAACCACCAGTTAAACAAATAATTGGTGATCTTACAACTAAATCACATGGAGTTTCATCAGGTCCAATTGAAATATTAGATTCTAAAACTATCAAGATTCCTATGTTTTCTTACAATGGTGCTGGAAAAGGTTACTGTATATATTAAATATTATTTTTTAACATTAAAATAATTTAAACAATTTTTAAATTATTTATAGACACATACTTTGTTGTTGGGAATGGACCTCAACCATCAGCTAAAGGGCGAAAAATTCCAGATGAATCAGGATAGTGAGTAGATATTTTATTTCAGATTTATTTAATTAAATGTAAAATTGTAAACTATAAATTAACATTGTAAAAATACTTGGTGTATTGAAATAATTGTATGAATAATAAAAAAAATGTAATAAATTTGATTTTATTATAGCTTAGACAATTTAAGAACTTATTTAAATGAAACCATTATATTAGAACTGGTCGGAGATACTACAGTTTTTGACATAGATTGGTTGAGTGTGTATGATATACAAACTAAAGAAAACTTTGGATGGGTTTTAATACCTGATGAACCGAATGTACCTCCATCTTTGAAAAAAGTTGTTGTTAGTATTATTATAACGAAGTAACAATTTTCAACAAAATATATTATTTATATTTCTCCAATATTTAATTTAGGATAAAATAGAAAATATTATGCATTGTATTCAATTGCATAAAAAGCTTCAACTAAGTTGGCAAGTATTTGGCCCTCAAATCACAATAAGACTAGCAGGACAAATAGATGAAGATAATTATATGGCATTTGGATTCAGCGGATCTGAAGAAGCGCCTCAAATGCTAGGAGCCGATATTGCTATAACATACATTGATGGATTTAGAGGCCAAGCAATGGATTATAATATTACAGAAAAATCTCCAGTTTGTAGTGCTAATTTTTATTTAAATTTACAAAATAATATTATAATAGCACTGATTTTTATAATAGTGTGTAAAAGTATTGGGACAGTATAAAGGAGTATGTAGAGATACTCTAGTTGGTGGATTAGATGACAATCAAGTACATACTGCATCTAGAGAAAATGGAATCAATGTCATAACATACAGAAGAAACTTACAATCATGTAAGTATTTAGTATATTAATCAATAAATTAATAAAAAATAATTGTAATGAAAGTTGTGCTTTTCAAAATCAACTTTTTTTATTTATTTATTTTAAATTTTTACAATGTGAGCATTTTTTGTTTAATTTTAGAATAAGAATACCTATTATAAACTTTCTACCTTTATAGTTTAATTTTAAACATTTATGATTTAAATTTAAAACTTTCTATTATAGAAGTAATTATCATTAAATAAGTAAAGGTTCTAGAGCAGGGATCACCAAATGGCGGCCCGCGGGCCGCATACGGCCCGCCAACACATTTTATTCGGCCCGCAGACAAAAAATAAATAACACATATTACGACAAAATTATATGTGTTATAATTGTAAATTATTATTTTTGTTTAATATTATTAGTTTTTATATAATGTAAATATGTACTTAGGATCTTGATGGCCCGCGAAAAATTTTTAGATTCCTTATGTGGCCCTTCAAAAATATTAATTGGTGACCCCTGTTCTAGAGGATATACTATACTTAATGTATATTAGTAATATTCCTATGGTTTATTAAACTCAAAATTTAGGTTTATACCTATATTAATTAATATTAATAAACACTACAATTTATAATTTTAGATGATGTTGGAGATAAAGAGTTTAAAACTAATGCTTTAAATTCAATGATTTGGGCAATTGGCCGTATGAATCATCAAAAAGAACCCAGTATTCATGATTATTTTCCGAGAAGTGTATTAAAACTTGACTTAGATCCTAAACCTCCAATTGATACTTGTTACCCATTTACTGTGAATACTGAACCTTCAAAAAAGTAAATTTTAATTCATCAGATAAATATTATTTTTATTTTTTTATAAATAACTTAATTTTAGAGACGTATGGGATCAACCAAAAATTATTGATTCGAGTTTACGTATGATGACTGCTACTCTAGGTCCATCAGGTGGAAAAAATGGATTTCAAGGTCTAACAGGTAAGTAATTTAAATTTAATATATTTGAACTTGTAAAAAAAGTTAAATATTTATTGAATGAAATAATTTTTTTATTTTATTTTAATTTATAGGTTTACCTTCACCTGGACTTGCATGGTTTATAAATGGATATTTAATACCTGAAATTTGGTTAAAACGTGGTATTACATATGTAGTTCATATTTATGGAGGTAATAATCCTCATAGTTCACAATATTATCATCCATTCGTAATAACTGATGAACCAAATGGTGGTTATGATGGTATGACAGAAGTCGCGCAGAAACATACTAGAATATTAGCTGGTGTTCAATACACATTAAGGAGACAAGCTCGACCTACTTCTGGTATATAATTATTATATGATTATAATTTTAAGCAAATAATAAATATTTTAATGTATTTAGCGGGTCCATTATGTTTGCGTGAACGAAAAGGATTTGATCGGCGTTTAGATGATAACTTTCTTTCATTTAAAGAATTCAATAAATCATTGGATATGAGATGTGAACCAGGTAAATTAAAATAAATATTTAAATTTTATGGGTGTTTTAATAATTGTATAAATTATTTTTTATTTTAGGAGATCCAGCTGTATTGGAATTTAAACCAAATTCTTCTTGGCCAGATATAGTATATTACCATAGTTTTGTTCAAAGTAATATGGGCTGGAAGTTACACATTGTTGACAAATTTAGTACAGGTAGAAACTCAGCTGCTCAAGTACAATTTAATTGTTTCTTAGGAATACTTTTTTACTTAATTTTTATTCAAATGTGATATTTTAGATTTAAATATATTTGTACAGATTACAATTACAATAAATATAATAATTTATGCATAAAAAAAGTTATTGATGCTTGTTAAGTAATATCTATATATGAAATATGTTAATAAACAATTGATAAAAAACAATCATTAAACTATTTAGAAAATAATAATGTATAAAATCTGCACTTTCACTATTAAAATGAAAAATTATAATGCTGGTAATTGGTTGCTTATAACAACAATAATTTAATTAAAACAATGAAAATAATTCTATGAAATATTCAGTTTGTCAATTAATTAAATATAAAATACAATTACTTATTTAATAATTCTAATTATTTTTCTTTATAAATTATAATAAAATATATATAAAATAATTGCAATGAATGCGAATAAAGTTTTTTCTGGAAATGAATTGATACAAAATATAGAACAAAAAGCAAAGTCTTTAAAGGTACTAATTTCTGAAATAAAACAGTCTAGTCACAATGATGAATTTGATCCATCAATATTTAATGATATTAATGCGTATATAAAAATTGTACAAGCAGATTGTCAGATAATAATGAATGATATTAATAATAATCTGTTACATCATATACCCCAAAATATTTACGGTAATACATTTTAAGTAGCTATAAAAATAACAATAAGTTTAAACAATTTTTTTTTATAACTAAGATGATAAAAAAATGCTTCAGTCAATGCAGATGATTAATAATGAAGATTATTACCAACAAAAAATGCAGAAATTTGAGGTTGAAATCAATTTTAAAGTTGATAACGTAACAAAATCAATTAGGTCAACTACAGATATTTTAAATGCATATCATAAAGAAAAGTAAGATTTTAGGAAAAGTGAAATTGATATTAATTACTGAATACATAGAATGTTACACTTGAACATTCTATAGAATGTACAAATAATTTATTAGCTTATTACTTGATGAACAAACTAATGAAATTTATCAAAAATTAAATTTACAAAAAAATATAATAAATCAAGAAATTGATAAGTTCAATAACACAGATTTCATAATGAAAAATGCCTTTCACAAATGGAGAGAAAGTTTAATAAAAAAAAATGATGAAAATGTCTTGTTGATTAATGAAGCCTATAAATTGATATCTAAATATCAACAAAACATGTATGTTCAACATTTATTTTGTAGTATATAAGATAATACTTAAGAAATTCATGTTTAACTAGGTATTAATTTATAGTATCTATTGTTAAGTATATTACCATAGAATAATCTAAATTTTTTATTTTAGCAGAAATACTATTTTGTGCTATATAATGCGGCTCTTGAACCAAACTTAGACTAAAATTAAATGTAAATAAATTTTCCTTCATTTGATTTAAAATGAAAAATGTATCTCCATTTTATAAACATTGCTTTACAACAGCGGTTCCCAAGCTTTTTTTTCTAAGGTGTCTTTTTTTGGACCCCATTTAGCCACGGTGCCCTGCTGTGAATAACACAAAAGAAAGACAAAAAAATACTCATTGATAACCAATTTTATGTAGACCACCGTGCCCTTAGAAAGTCCTTGCGGTGCCCCTAGGGCATCCCGGTGCACAAATCAACTTTATAAATTTGTGGCTCCCAAAGTTAAGGTTAATGGCCACCCCTGGTCTATATTTTACTCAGAATTAACACTTATATAAACATTATAGGTATACCAAACAATAATTATATTTCATTATCTTTTTACAGATTAATAACTAATAAGTAATAAGCAATAAAAAACGGAAAACTATTTCATAAAATTAAATTTTTAGTTATAAATTATTATTTATTATTTGAATTATTGTTTGATACAATACAGGTTAATGGTAAAGAATAACATTATGAATATAGTTGAGTCAGTGACAAAAAGTCTATCATTAAGGGCCAAAAATCTACAATTAGAAATTCAATTAATTTGGGAGGGAGAAAAAATTTTAAATATGTATAAAAATATTCATAAACTTATTGATGTAAACAAACAAAAATGTGATTGTTATTATGATCTTCAATTTCAAATGGGAAACATTAATACAGAATTAAATAAAGATTTGAATGATATTAATTGTAAAACTTCCAAGATTATTTGTGGTATATTTAATCAGATTCAAAAATATAACAATGTTAAAATAATAGCTGAAGAAAAATGTAGATACTTAAATGAGTTACATAATAAGATTCCTGTTTCTGAAGAACTTCTATTAAACAAGTTAAGTTTTATAAGAGTGATATATTATTATTTTTTTTTGTATATGAGTAATATTGTTATATTTCCATTTATAGGTACCTACATGACTACATATATATAGAATTTTTACATTAAATGTATTATATTACTATTGTCTATTATTACTTTTTATATATACACTACAAATTAAATACACTTGGAAGAGGTTATTTTCTTTAACAGCTTATAAACAGGTCTTCCCCTCCATCTTCTTGTATATTTGATGGCTTTGCGACTATATAGTTAAAAACATAAATTATTAGCAATTTAAATTGCTAGTTTATGATTTGCTTATATTTTGATTTTTGAAGTTAATTATTATTTTATTAGTAATCAATTAGGTAGTTATTAAAGTTATCAGTTAGGTATTACCTTATGAGATATTTATTAATTATTATTAATTAGGTATAATACAATACAAGTTTTAATCATAGAATAATAATAAATTAATAAGGCAAGAGAGCGATTGCTAATTATTATTATTTAATATTTATGCATTTAGCCATCCAGATTCTAGATTCATCAATGGACATATAATTACACTCTATATTGTAGATAATTAATATTCACTAATTCGGCCTTGTTTGTTATTACACCATTGATATATTTATTTGAGACTTAAGTCATATATCTGTATTATTAATTCAATATTTAAATAGCTTAGTTATATATTATAAAAAGGTATCTTTTAAAATAGGTACCTAATTATATAATATAATATAAAAATTATATATGTATCTATTAAGAGGATAACAATCAAACATTAGCTTGTAACAAGAAATATCTATGATAAGTCCATTGTACCCGATTATACCAATTAGAATAATTAGATAAACTTATAAAACGATGAAATTACAGAATTTCATATGAAGTCAACATGAATCTACAATTTTTACTACTTTTTTAATTTCAACATTTAACCTCCTCATAACTTGTTTTTAAAATCTTTAAATTTAAAAAATATTCCAAAATCAAAAATAAAACTAATGATAATTTCAAATCTTTTTAGAGGTTTTTTTTAGAAATCTTATAAAGTTATAAATTTATCAAATGGCATAGTAGTTATAGTCACTAGGCATATGGCATATAAACACTAATAATCAAATACTCAAATCATAATTTTCTAATTTATGTTTATCGCAATTTACATACCTACAAAAACAAAACTACAAGGTTTGATGTACTTAGTCTTTATATTGCTTATATTGAAATCCTTAAAGACGGATTGTTTGCAATCAATGTTATAATCAAGATTTTATTTAAAAATGAAAAAGGAGTGGGTTCAATATATATTTCTCAGTTAAATTTAGTCATTGTTTGAAATCCCCTTTAATTTGAATGTATTTAGTTGATAGGATTTTATTTTTATTATTAATAATACCTAATTAAAGTTTATTTAAAAATAGTCTCGGATATTTAATGAATACTGAAAGTCAAATAAAAGAAAACCAGAAAGAAATTATGATAAAACGTCAAAAAATCGATGAAGAAAATAGTAATATAAAAAAACTAGAAAATCTTTGTGTTGATAAAAACAAAACTATACTGGATGCACAAATTGAAATTGAAAAAAAACGATCACAATTAGAGGTGAGTGCATATTTTATAAGTTTTACTGTACTTTTATGTATTTAATCACCTAATTATTAAGTTTAAAAAAAGATTCTTAAAAAAGAATTGTTCTGGAAAAATGATTCAGAAACTAGACTTTTAGACCTTACTATAGATAAAGTTATCACTTTATTCTTATAAATTATAATATATTTTATTTTTTCAATTTGTATCTACCTTTAAATTGATTTTAGAATATTGAATTAAAATACAAAAAAGAATCAAATGAATTAAAAAATGTAAAATTGGAGCAGCAAAAAAAGCGAACCAATTTAAAAATAATGAATTCCATTATGAAGTATCATAATAAAGAAACTAAAGAAAAAATACAATTTTACAATGAAAATATCATTCGACCTCTTGAACTCAAGTAATTATTAATATTTATTTTTAAATTAATATTAACAGTAGAAATTCCTACAATCTTGTCCAGTAATTTAGTCTGTATAATCACTGAGCCTTATTTCAACTTATATATAGAGACCAAATATTATATTATTATTTATTACCTACATGGTTTTGAGTGATTTTGACTCATAAAAACATAATATGAATAGAATATTAGTATTCATTTATGAATCCATAACTAATTTAATATTACCTTCATAATACATTTAGATATAATTATATATAATTGTGTATATTTTGTAGATTATTATACATAGTGGCGGATCTTCAAAATTCTTTTTTTTTGTGGCGGTGGTCCTAAAACATAACATTTACTTATTTCAAATGTATTATTTTTATTTTTTATAAAAACAAGTATTTACTGAATTTTTTAATCTAAGTTATTAAATTATATTGTGTTTATAAAAACCATTCGTAGATCAAGTCGTAGATTAATTATTGACTGGTATATACATAAGAAATATAATAATATTATAAATATACTTGAATTAACAGTATTAGACTACATGCATTTAAAAACAAATTGTATAATTTATGTTGTGGAAACTCAACTTTTTATTTCTGGACGTTAAACTCTTAATTTTCTAAAAATGGTTTAATAAGCATATAATAAAAATTATTATTATTTATTTTATATATAGATTAGAAAAATGTATTTCACTCGTAGACTTTGAAAAAAATAGAAATAACAATATAAACTTCGCCAGTATAATAGAGTTTGTACCGGAATTTAAAGAAAAAATTGATAATGCTAAATCACAAATCGTAAAACTAGATGTAAGTAGTTAACGAATTCACCATTGCAATTCTCCCTGAACTTATAAATTTAAAATTATTTAATTTTATTTAGAAAACTTTAAGTGTGCAGTATGGAACAATGACAAAACTTGAAGAAGATTATAAAAATATTCAATTGAATATTTTACGCCAAACGGAAATATCTTCAATTAAAACAGAAAAATTCATCGATAACTTTGATGCTATTTTGAACTATAGGTCAGTCGTTAATATAAATTTTTGTAACTACATATATAACTTATTAGTTATTGGTGGATATCATCGTTAAAATAATTATTTCATATTCAATCAATAATTATAATAATTAATTTAGGACGAAAATGTTGAACGTTGTTGAAATGAGAGAAAAAAATATAATTTTAGATAGTAAGGTATTTCAAAAACGGTACGAGATACAGAAACAAAGAGAAGAATGTTTAAGAAGAGAAAATGCTTTGATGTCGCAGTTAGATAAATTAAAACAATTGGTCCGTCAACAAGCAAATTATAATAAACTGTTGTCTCAGCAGTATATTCAGCTGACGAATAAATAAAGTTGTACTTAAATATTTTTATTTATTAAAAATAAAAAATATTTATACTCTATATAACAAATAACAAAATGCAAGGGGCACATTTGTACAAGACGCATAAATGGAAGGAGCATTCAGTAAAAGAATTTATATTTAAAAAATCAGATAGAACTTAGGCTCTGATTTAAATTTTTTTATACAACAAGGAAGATTGTTTGGTAATGTATTAGAAGTAGGTGATTTATTTATTATACAACAATACGAGATGCGGCTTTTAAATAAAATATATTAAATTTTAAACGTCTTATATAATAGGAACAAAATATCAATATAAATATAAGGTCGATGGATCCTATATATTCGATTTAATGGATGATTTTTTGTATAATGCATGGTGCATATTGGCATAGAAAATAAATACCTTAAATTATGGGACTTTAATTTTTTAATATCACTATTGTTAAGCTAGGACAATTTCATTAAACTTGTTTTATTTGAATCATACCACAAGTAGTAATAACTGAATCTCATATAACTTAAACTTAAACCTAAAGGCTAAAGCTTTAGTGTTGTATGTATAACATAACTTATCCAAATTACGATGTTAATATAATTTACGATTACTGGAAGTTGAATGTGATGTAGAAAAAAGCACTTAAAAATACAAAAATAACGAAATATAAACTTACGAATAAATAAAATTAATAAATACATGGATTAATATTACAAAATACATAATTTTACAGTTACAGAACTTGTTTCAAATAGAAAAAAAAATATCAAATACTTACATTTATGTCCGAACTTTAATTATGAGTTGTAAAAGTTAGGCCAATATTTTTAACGGTACAGTACCAACTGCAGGAAACAAGTTAGCGAGTAATTTAAAACTTCAGTCAGTATAGATATTGTTATTAGTTTATTACCTACCAAATGTATTATATCGTATTTTATTATTTTGCTATCTGCTTGATAAATAATATTGTTTATTGTACTTTTCGTAATAATTGGAATATGATATATTAAATATATTATACCTAATTAATAAGATATTTCAGGACCGTTAAAGATCTGCACTGGCATTGGATTTCAGAGTGCATATTATAACTATTCATAATGAATGAAACGAAACATGAATGTAAATTTTTTTTTCTGTTAACGTAATATTATAATGATATTTTTATATTTTTAACTTAATTATATTTCAAATTTTTTTTATTCCACTTTAATTATTTAGCATAAGCTTAGAATGAGTTAGAACACCTTACATTATCCCAGCTATATTCGTTCATTCATTAATTACTTGTTGAGGTTGCTTGTAAATGCATAAACATAGGTACTATATATGCTAGCCAATATATTAAAAAATATTAAAATATAAGTATTTAATACAGATTTATACTAGACAAAATTAAAAAGTAGGTACAAAAATATAAAGATTACCAAATTCTTTATAGATCTGAAATGGAATTATTTATAGCTTATCTTATAGTATTAAAATACGCATAGAAACTGGGAATTTAGCACGTTCGCAGTGAGTTTTCCCGACTTGTTTTTACAAAATGGGAAGTTATAACTTATAGTCATAACATTTTTAAGATTAAATTACATCACAGTTGTTCAAAATGTTTTGATTTTTCGTGTGTGAAAATATCAACGAATCGTGGTAGCTCTCATTTGTTGCGCGGCGTGATATATAGGCAATGAAGGTGCATTACTGTGAACATGAAGGAACAGTGTTTGATAAAATAAATTTATTTTGTCATGACTCATGATAAATTGTATAATTGACTCATTATCATAATATAATAGAGATACTACAGGGGTATACTTAATAAATTATACCTATTTCGACTGTCAGCATTCTGAAGACATTTTCTTTATACAAAATACGTTTGATGTTGAATTATTATACTATAATAATAATAATAATTATGATGTTACAAGTTTGAAGTTTTGAAAATTACTGATAATTTTAACCAGTGTTTTTTAACCTATAGGTCCCAAAATTGTTTAATAGGTCATAAGCATTATTAAAAGATTAAATGATATAAGTATTCTATTAGTGTTTGAGATGGTAAAAATTTAGGAGGATGCAAGTGTAAAAAAAAATGTGTGTATTTAAATATTGTTATTGAATATTGATTGGGATATAATTAGAAGAGGTACACATGCATTTTTTTAAAAAAAGAAAAGGGTCTCTGTCCCATCTCAAATCTAACACTGTACACAGTACATTATAGATATAAAACTTATAATAGTATAATAACTCAAATAAAATTTGTTTTATGCTTCATATGGCAAGTAATTATGTGAAAAGTTTTGGAGACACTGTCTTAAATTACTGATAAAAAGGTTCTAGAAATGTACATTTAAAACACTCATAATCAAGTAATTAATAACGAATACAGATAATCAATTGAAGCTATCACACATTACTGAAACATTACACAGAATGATTCCTAGATAATGTTTATCCCCATTTTCTTAAAAAGTACTGAATTTATTAAAATTCTGATATGTAGTTTTTGAGTATACTCGAGAACCAAATTTTTAATTACATATATATAATTTAAGAAGACTTATTATATAGACTTCTTTTATTTTTTTAAATAAGAACCAATATGTTATACATTAAAATTCTAACAAGTAGTTTATGAGTTATTATATTGTATAAACTAAGGATAATAGTCCTTAAAAATATTTTATAAAAAATTAAAAGATTTAACATTGAATCTAAAGTATTTATTTTACTCAGAAAATTTTTACAAATCATAAAATATTAGTAGATTAGTATTAATTAGTACAATTTCTAAATTATTATGGTCCCCATACTTGCAAAGATGGATTCTTAGTATAATAGTATTTATACTCTGTTTCAAAGTAAAATATACCAGGCAGAGACCGGTTTCTGTCTGGCAGTGCATATCTCACAATTAATGGCATAAGTCAATTTTTCCCAACTTCTTTTACTCGCAGAACCTGTGCAGGAGCTTGAACATTTTATGGAACCCTATAATATATAATTTTTGGAGCTTTTATATGTTAATCATAATTCAAAACAAAAATATTATTAATTAATTTATATTTTCCCAAATTTCTCACAAAAACCTTTGCACCGGCTGATGGAACCCTTAGGTTCCGTGGAACACCAGTTGGGAAACATTGGCATGAGTAGTGACTGGTGGAAAGGGAAAAAAGTGCGCAGAACTGGTGTATTCTACTTTGAGACAGAATATAGAGCTAAATAATGTATAAATATTCTCAAATAAGTATAAATTTACCATTTTATTTATTGAACCATTCAAAAGTAGCATGCAAATACATACATTTTTAGTTGTTAAATGTTAAAGTACATAGTTTTATGTAGCATTAATTTTCTCAAAATGAAGGTCTTGTAACAAAAATATATGTTAGTACTTATCCATCTATTTTTGGAAAACTATAAACATCTAGTATTTTAATATAGGTACTTATAGGCTATAATAATAGAAATCAGTCATATTATAATAATTATATACCTAAATTTAAAAATTATTGTTATATATTATGCATATTATCATTATTTGATTTTTGTTTATTGATATAATTTAAGCTTAAGGCTCCATATAGTTCTCAATCTTTTTAGGACTTTGGCCCAAATTTTTCCCTGAAAGTTTATCGCGACCCACATGATTTTACTTTTACAGGATCAATAAGTAGCTCTAAAATATAATCAATATTCAATACTATAGGTATAATTAAAAAAAATTTCATGAACAAACTAAAAATTAATTTGCGACCCACAGTTTGAGAAATGCTGGCTTGAGGTATTAATATTGACGGTATAATTCATACATAGTACATACATTTATCAAATTAACAATTGACTTGTTAATATCACCCTGAGGTCTAAAAGACATACATTTAATTTACTGATAACTACCTTAGATATGCCGAAATATATATGTTTATAAATGGCAGTTGTTTTCATAGGTAAACAATATTAAATAGTTATTATTATTTTCATCTCAAAATAGCAGTGAGTGGGAGAGGAAGGGGATGAACATCATGATTCACTTCCTCCATGGTACCCTCATGGTTCGAGTTTTTGATTAAAATATATTTTGTAAGTGATGTGTTTTAATATTAATTCAATTAATTTTTTTGATATATCTGTTAATAATTTTTAGACCAATGATAAAGTTTTAATAGTCAAATGTACAACCTTTTCAGATTAAAAACCATACAAATATTATACTTTTAATAAGAAATCTTTGACAGTTGTACAAACAAAATTATACCATTTTTATTAATTTGATATTCCTATATTTTTTCCACTTCTCCACCATAAATATGCAACTATATGTTTTTTATAATGCTCAGTTAATAAATTTTATTATAGTTGATAATTTGAATCTTAAACTGAGATTCATGATTATTTACTTGAAAAAAAAAATAATTTTTTACCAGAAATACACCTGACACCTTGGAATTTTAAAATAATTTCTGTAAAAATTCTTTGGTTTAAATGTTTTTTTATAGCCTTACAGAGTGTGACTACTAAATCTACTAGATGTATTAAATGTGTATAGGATTTAGATGTAGAATACCAGGGATCGTAGTAATAATTATGATTTGGCATAGTTTTGTTTATGTTTCAACATATACATATAGCTTAATGTCATGGTAAAAAGTAAATAAAAATAAAATTTAAAAAAACATGATAATCTTTACGAATAATATACACATACTCAGTCAGTAGCAACAATACATAAATTAAAATTCAAAGTTAGATATACAATATAAAATTTAGGAATAAAATTTAAAAACAAATGAAAAAAATAATGTATAAATCATAACACAAAATCAATAATCTAATAAATTAAGATTACATAATGTGATTGGTTTAGATGAATTGATTAAACCAGTTAACTTATAATTGCGTAAAAAATAATAATACTTGTTTGACCAAAATAATAGACTTCTTACATATCATGTTATTATGTAAATAATAAGTTTCTCTTAAATTAAATGTATCTATCCTTATATTGAAAGATAAGTTTACACTATATTTAGATGTTCTATAATAATGATTGAAATTTGTATTTTGGTCGGTAAAATTAAATAACAAAATAAAAAACACGTTATAGTAATTACAGATATAGTGATACATATATATATATAAAAAAATAAAATAAAAATGATAACTAGATCAGTATTTATTTTTAACATATTTGTTATTCAGCACGAATTAAAATTGAAAAATTGGTAGAAAAGATAAAAAGAAAATTAGGTACTAAGTATTTTGGAAGAACCTTAACAATTTTTTTAACCTTACACTGTTACATTGGATGTATCTTGATATATAAAATACATTCAAATTATTCATTTGTACTTATAAATTAATGGAAATAATATTTTTAAAATTTTTACAAGCAATTTTTGTTTTGATATGTTCATGGCCATTTTTTTTTTACATCATGGGTGGTTGACTAGTCATACAGCAGACACTTGTGCATCTTCATCATCTAAACAATTGTCATCAAAAATGAATAAAAAAAAATAAAATAAAAATATAAGTTTATTCATATTTACCATCATCATCATCACCATCATCTCGTAGATAGTATGTTGATGTGACACCTTCGTGTGAATGTGCTCTACCTAAACGATGCATCCTAGCTGCCATTTGGGCAACACTCGTGTTATAAGCTGGTGGTGGTCTTGTCCGCACACAGTTGGTCGATGATCCCATCATCTGCATGTTTGACGAATAAATAGGACGGTTTCCAATCTGATAACTCGCTAATAATTATAAAAATAATTGGCTTAAGTAAAATAGTAAACAAAAAATAAATTAACAAATAAATTGGTACCTGGAGGTTGTAGTACTGAATGTCTCCTCAAATGGAGTGGTGGTGGAGGAGATGCTCCCGGAGGCATGCAAACATCTGTTGATCCGCTCGTTTGAGTTGAGTGTCCTGAATCGCTGGACGTCACTGAACCCGCTAGAACCAACTTTAAATGAGTATACACTTGTGTACTAATTTTAATAGATTATATAACTTTACTTACTAGATGTCACAGTCTTTCTTAATGACAGGTTTGATAAACTAGTAACACTACTGCTTTCAGCATTCAGATCAACGGATGATAAGAGTAATGGTGGAGGTGGGTTTAGAGGGGTAGTATCTGAATGAGAACGTTCATGAGATGTTGCTGGAACACTAGGTGGTTGGTGGACGTTGCGACGAGTTGGTGGACCCGGAGAAGGTGCCATATGATACCTGGGCTGATGTAGTCTGGTTTTGCTTGGCTCACTCAAGGACAATAACTTTTTTACAGCTTGTGGTGAAGCAGAACCTAATAATTACATTTGGATATAAAAACATAAATAAATAAGAATAATATAATCAGTAATAATAATTTTAATAATTACCAAATTTAGGACCAGTATTCTTTAATCCTTCACTGGCACTACTAGCACTGCTAGCTGTTGAAAGAGTAGGTGACGGATGACGTTTTCTTATTGGCCCAGATCCCATTATAGATCCACCAGTACTAGAACCTTCGCAACTCATTGATAGTTCATGTAATTTTTCTTCGTCAGTGAGTACTTTCATTTTTGCCAAATAAGCCTTAACTCTTCTTACCATTTGGGCCTGAAATAATTTTGAAAGAAAAATGTTTAGTTTTGTTCAGCAAAAACTTTTATATATTATATTAATATGCATACTTCTTCGAACATCTTTTTTGGATTTGGGGCTGCAGTTGATTTTTTTCTTCTTTTAAAAGTGGCAGCACCTCCCTGATGAGCACTTCCACTTACACCTGTAGTAAGTTGATTCAATGCTACCATTGCATTAGATGTAGGTTGTCCGCCAAGTTCTAACATTGTAAGTAAGTCATAAGGTGATGAGCACATGTTTGTTAGATTTCTAACTTCTTTGGCAATCATTCTTAACTTTTCAAAATTAATCAAACTTTCTACATGTGTATCATTACCAAGATGAATAAATGTTAAATCTTTCTTAACTACTGGATAAAATGGAATCTAAAATTTTTTAGAAATTAGTACCTTTATCAAAAATTTTTCATTTTTAAAATCAGATTTAACTTACAATTGGCGGTTGAGATTGTTCGTTGCTGACTAGTTGACGATATTTACTCATGTTTCGAGAAGGATCCATTAAATCTTGAAGATCACTAAATAATCTTTGATATTTTGTGGGTAGTTTTTCCCACGATTGGCGTAAACGGCTAACAGCTCCATGTCCAAGTCCAGAAATTATGGCAAACATAGAATTAAAATTTTTACATTCCTTACATTGACCTATATAAATAAAATAACATGTTCAATAAATAAAAATTAAAAGAGTAAATAATTAAATAATTAATTTAATCTATTTTTTCAACGTACGTGCAACTTTTATAAATTGTTTGATCATTTTTGACCGTCTAATAAGGTTGTGTTCAGAGCAAATTTCTGTTACAACCCAAAACATTTCTGTATTTACTAACTAAAAAATTTTAACATTTAATTAATTATATTTAAATAAAATGTATTTAAAAAAAATAAAAAGCATACTTCAGCAAATTTAGATAGCATTGGTGTTCCATAACGACTGTCTAATTGAAATAAGTCATCAACATATTCTGTTGCTTCAATTTGCCTGAATATGGAAAAGTCTTGTAGTGTTAGTTGTACTGCCACTTCAACAGCATTTAATTGTAAAAAATGTACATGACTTTCCCTTATTAAATCAGCTGCAAGTTCATCTCCAACTAATGTTTCAGTATTACTGACATTTTTTAAGTAATATCTAAAAAAAACAAATGAACAACAATTAAATGAAAATTAAAAAATTCAAAAGATAAATAAAATACACAAGTTTAGGTTTAAGACTGACCTACTACTAAGCCCAATTCGTTCTGCTAAATTTTGTAGTTGGTCTGGCAACCTTCTCTGTTTAATTATACCCCCTTCAGATACTGAGACTTCACATAACGAATAAAGTGAACTCGGTTCTATGCTTCCAAATTCTTGTAATGCAAGCATGACTACTTCATGAGCTGTAGTTTCTTTATGCACCAATAGGTATTTGCAAGTCTGATCAGGTTTATAAACTTTTAATACGTGCTCTGGATAATCCGCTGCTACCCTTGTATCGTCCAGATATGATATTGAGGTCAAGTCCGGGTGGCTATGTGACTGTTTAAAATTTGAGCTAGAGTCAGATTTAGCCGACACGGAACTATCATCACACACGTCACCAATAATATTTTTTGGTAAAATATTCATTTTCATCAGAGCCCGCTGAAGACGTTTTTTGGGGCCAAGAGTCATAAAACCTCCGCCACTTGATGTGTTGGATGCATTAGTTTTAATGGGTTGCTGGATAGGTGGAGGAAGATGAGCAGTGAGTAACGGCCGTGCTCGCGGGTCGTCTTGAAGACGAGCGATTTCCACAGACTGTTTTTGTCGACCTCTTGGTCGGGGTGAGTTGTCGGGAGTTGCAAGCATTTCTTTGAAAACTGTTAAACCATATACAATTATTAAAATTAACAATATTTTTTAAAATTAATTAAAAATATTTACCTAAAAGATTTGACTTGACAGTAATACTCAAATGCGTAGTTCCTCGAAGGATCTCTAAAGCACGCGTATGAGTTACATGTTCAAAGCTTTGTCCATTAACTTCTAAAATTTGGTCACCTCGTTTTAGACCAACCTCTTCGGCTTTCGATTTTTTATCGACCTTTAATTATTAAAATACATAGTTAAATAATTATAATCGTATAATTAATTTTGAAGAAAATACATACTTTTGAAATAAATATTCCGAATCCTCTCTCATATCCTCCCAAAATGGAAAAATGTAGCACCTGATCCCTAGAGGGCCTAGCTAGAGTAACGCACCTAGTTCTCGCCTTTGCAGCACAAGCAATGTTTAACAATCTCAATTGTCCACCCATTTTATTCTCTTCCAAGCAAGCTTCAAACTTTTCTACAAAGTCCATCATCACTGGATCCATTTCGAAATCAGTAAAATGGTTGTTGACCCATAGTAGCACCACTCTAGTAACACGGTCCCTCGCAGATGGTTCATTAAACCAGTTTAGCAATTGGTTGGCAACTTCCATTGAGTTTTTAATGAAAGTCCGGTGTGTTAAAAGAAAATCTTCCACATAAGTGGGATCTATAACCGAATTCTCTTCGATCAGTTGAAGCATCAGTCTCTCCGGTGTTCCCTACACAATTATAATGCACATGAGTAAGATAACAATAGTAATGCGATAATATGATAATGATTGACAATAATAGCGTATATTATTTATCATGCATATATGATATATGAAAAAGTTGCGTTGAACTTACCCTAATGACTACGTGACCCCGTCTTCCAGCTTCTAGCGTACCCCTTTGTTCGGTAACCATGACCAATTTTCCTCCGTCGTCTTCGTGCCTTTTTGTGTTCTCTTCACCCTGATGGAGTATCCTGTAGTAGTCCGTCTGCGTGATGCAAACGAACTGACAATCGTCGCACTTTGTTCTCATCACGCCCCGATGGTATAGCCGTTCCATGGTAGGCACTATGCCGAAGCTGTCACCCATATGCAGCTGATCGGGGACGCCATCAGCATGCTCGACCTCGACGTGGCCATTGATCAGCACGCTCCACGAGTCCAGCTCTTCGCCATCGTTCATTACTACTGTGCCGGCCTTTTCGACGACTGCGAACACCATGACACTGCACAGCGCTCGGCGTACGGCCAGCGTCATGTTGGTGAACGCCTTCAAGTGCTGGGTAAACTCGAGCAGCACCTCGACGTCGTCCTCAGCCCGCTCCGAGGGGTCCTTCTCCAGGCACTCCCGGACAGTGTCTCGGACGGTCAGGCTTTCGCTGCTATCGCCCAGGTCGTCTTCATCCGAGTCGACGATCGACTCGACAAGACCTGACAAGTCAACCTCGTCTGCCTCCACCGAGACGCTCCCCGAATGCACGCTGGTCATGGTGTCGCTGCCCGAATACGCCGAACTGGTATCCGAGCTATGTGAGCTCCGATTACTTTTTTGGTACAGTTCAGGCCGGATCGCAGCAATGTACTATATTACCATATCACACAAAACATGGTCACAATATAATAATAAGATTTTTGTATTATGTTTTTAGCGATTAATCTAGTAATAATATTTTTAACACTTACGCTGTCGTCGAATACGAGGTTGATCGCCCCACCACGTTCCATGCCGGTGTGCCGGGGAATATTCAACGAGCGCAGACCGCTTTGAGAGTCCGCATAATCCATCTGAAATCATTAATATGTATACGTTATATTTCGGTACGGAACATACTAAAATATTAAAATACAAATTTACAGTGTTGAATACAATAAGGAATAGCAGATATAAAATATATAATTATAATAAATTAAATAGTGTTTTGGCGTCCTGCGAAAAAATATTTATTTGTAAAAGAATAATATAATATGAAAAATAATTTATAAATTATATACATAATTTATCAAATAATAACTCAAGCACTTGGAAATATATATATTTTTAATTTGATTAAACGATAACTTATAACGTAACTTGGTTATAAAAAAAAATATTTTTCTTAAAGAATGTTATAGTTTATAAACAAAATCTATACGTAGGTTTGATTTTTTTTCTTAAAAAAATCCAATAACAATATCAGACAATAGACTGTAATAAATATTCATGTCTGGTTTAAAAGGTTTTGAAGTTCCCATAAAAATATTTAAATTTGTGTCAACGTCGATGAATAGTTTAAAAAAAATATCTGTATGTTCGTGGAATTAATATAATTAAATATGAATTAATAATTACTGATTAGAATATATAGTTCTCAAAATAAAATAATATTGAGATTTCTGTATAATGTAATGTTATAGTCTTTAAGAACACTTGTAAATAAAAATTTTCTTATAAAGTAATATTTGATGAAAATTGGATTTTATTTTATATATTTCCAGACATGAGTTTTAGAATATTATAATATATTTGATCTGTTTTAATAACGAAAAAAACTTTAAAGCGTATATTATTGTTTTTGTCGCATTAACATTATATGTAGTTGTATAATATGGGAAATTTCGAAATGTAAAATAAAATAAAATGAGGCACAACCGGTTCAACAAGGACAAAGATATTCTAGCGCATAATTCGTATAATACGGCCACCCATATCCGTTAGGTTTGCATGCACCTACTAACGCCCAGTATTTTACAAACGTGCAGTTTTTTCAATTAGCCAGTTGGTTGTAGTATGCAATTATAAAACATTTTACTCCTAGATACATTTACCCTTTATAATGGTATTGAAAACTATAAATATAATATAAACCATTAATAGTAAATTCTCTTTTAAATTAACCACCACAAAACGCTTTATTAAAAACAGGTTTGTACAAATGTGAATATTTAATTAACGTCACGACCCTTAAATCTCCCGACTAAGGAGTGAAATTACGGGCACAGCTCGAAAATTTAAACCTAATAATTGTCTGTCTAGGGTTACTTTTTTCCACAATGTAATATTGACACGCAACTGTAAATAATAATTAAATAGATAATCTCAAAGAACATCAAAATGCATAACATAATTATATTATATATATTATTATAATTTATTCTTGATAAAGTTTTAAGTTATAACGAATCCCAATGTTAAATAAGGTATGAATACGATGTTTATACATATTTTTTTTTAATATACCTAACTTAAACTATGCTGTTTACATACACTTAAAAATGGTAGGGAAAAATAAGGAAGTATAATAATTATAACAAAACAATATGAAACAAGTAAATATAATTTTCTAATAACCTTCAATCATAATTGAATATCTATTTCTTTACTCGACCCCATTTGACCCGAATTCTATGCCGTAATATTTTTCCGGTACATAAAAACCAATGAGATTAAACAGGATTACTATTCTAGTGTGAAAAAAAAAATAAATGGAAATCTTTGTGAAGAGATGGATTTTTAAAATATAACAATAGCAGTCTACAAATGTTTATATTACAATATAATGGTAAATACTTAATACCTAATAGGGTATTTCTGAAAATATTTATTTCTACATATTATATATTGGTAGCCGGTAGGTAACGTATAAGGTTTATTTTTTTTTTAATTATGCAGTTAAGTACACGCGTAGTGTGACTTATGTATAGTTGAATATGGTTTTATATATATTTAAAAAAATGTCAAGCTACAATGAAAAATTTAATTATTCAAATATATAATAATTAAAGAGGAATATAATACTATAATAGTATAATATATATTAGTCAGTTCCACCCTACACACTATTATATATTATATATTGCTCACGTAGGTGTAAACGCTAAGGGATAATTATTTACGCTTCTTGTGTTCAAGCCCGCGCACGACTTTGCTAACTACCTACGTATTTGCAGTACTGAAATACTGCATTTCGTTATAAAATAAATAATTTAACATTTTATTTTTTAAAACAATAGTTTAAATGAATAATAATTATTTAAAAATTAAAGAAGAATATTTGTTCAATTGTTCAGTTTATTGAAACTGAAAAAAAAAATCAAATATATGTATTTATATTATGTATAATAAGTAAAAGAAAAAATCGTTCCAATTCTTTACAGACCGTAATAAATAAAAAAAAAATCAATGTTAATAGAAAATAAAACAACTGGAGGGAAACCGTTAGAAGTTAATTAGCTAACTAAAAAAAATGTTTATATATACTATACAACAGTACGCCTATTGTAATATATATTTTGAATTTCTTAATAAAACTATGCATTCTGAAGTTATTTCCATTGTTTCATCAAACTTTTAATATCTATCTATAAAATAAAAATTATTTTTAATAGCATTTACTTATTCAATTGAAGTAGTAGCTATTAGGTATTTATATTCTAGGTTCAGATTTCAAAATAATCTTTACGTTCATTACCAATGTTATATACATAAATATGATTCATTTATAACGTTTATCATTTGATGTTGAGACTGTTGAGAGTCGTGACTCGTGTTGACGAATTATGATGGAAACTAGTACTATTATAAATGCATATTATACCTTATTACCAATATCATGAATCACAATAAATTCGTATCTATATCATTTATATGTATTCATTATAAATGGTGATTCATATACATATCATGCTCACCCACATATTTTTCATTAAAATTCATAAAATTTTGAGTTTTGAGTTTTGAATTCTTGAAATTGTTTTTATTACATGGGAAGTAACTTGTGGCAGTATAAACTTCATTTTTCGAATAGGAATATCCTATTTTTTTTAATGTAAATTATTTAGTGGATTATTTTTTTCAAAAATGTTGATATACCTACCAACACAAAATTCGAATGACTTGTTTCTCATTAATTAGAATGTTTATGCTAAGTAGGTAGTAAGTATAGTATAATAGTTTTTAAAAATTGCTTTATAAATATTAAAATGTAAATAGTTAAAATATTATTTACTATGATTTTGAAATCATCATAATAATATACCAAAACCTAAATATGTATGATAATATAGTTTCTTCCTTTCAATCTTTAAATATTATCTCAAGTTATTAGGAACTAAAAAAAAAAATATTTTCATCATTTATAATAAATAAAACATTTTGATTGGTGAAAGTTCATATTATTAATACCTATTGGCTATTATCAACTAAAAAAAATTTAAGTTAATACGCTTCAATACTGATTTTCATTGTTTATGTTTTTAATAAAATGGTATTTTTAATATATTTATTTCAAAAATACTTTATAATAACAATAGCTTTACTTTTAGACAATTAGTAACAAAACTAAGAATGTAACAGTAATTTATCAAACAAATTAAAGGTTACAAGGATGTATTATACCATTTATACCTAATTAGTTCATTCATATTTTCTTAGAATTACGATACCAATGCTTACTACTTAATAAAATCAAATCCTATTTATGAAATAAAATGACTGGATTTTAATGAATAAGTTTAAATAACCAAAATGTATAAAATGTTTTATAATAAATAATAATAAATAAAATAATAGTAATTAAATAATAATAATTATACATTAACATCACAATATATAATTATCATAACTAGACTTAAAGTGTATTAATTTGAAATCAATTTTTAATAACAACGAATAATTTATAATTGAAACAATAAAGAAAATATTAGATTTCAAGTTGAGAATTCGACACATAACAGTTAATATGAAAATTTAACAAAGAATAGAAATTTTATGCATAACTTGGGTGTTTGTAAAAATGTTCTACAAAAAATTTAATTAATGATATGATTTTAAATTTTAAAAATATATGTACTTATTGTACTTATAATACTACACTTTTATGGACGATGAAAATAGTTAATGCAAAATAAATTAACGAATTGTAGGTTGTCAAATTAAAATCTTCACTAAACTTACTTACTTTAATCAATAGATTATAATTTTAATTACTTTTAATTTTATAAAATATTATAGTTAAATAATATATTACATTATTATCTATAATACGTATACGTCATATTATATATCATATATATTTATATTATAATGTATACATTTTTAAATCAAAAAAGTATTATTACATTGTCTGTTAATAAAATTTCTATAATGACGTGCTATATAATACTATGTTACAAATTCATAATTTGTTAATAGTTATACCTACTCTTATATTTCATATTTTAATGGCGGAGGAAAATGCATAGTATATTGCACATAAAACTATGTTTAATTCATAAACGATATCGAACGACCTATATATTATTCTTTAAGCATGGAACGACAATACCCGTTTTTATATAGGTACATCATGTATATACATTTAAGAGTCGTTGAAGGAAAAGAATCCCTTGCACAGTTATATAGTTGAATACATTTTCATGGCAGTGACGGCTGTCTTATAAAAATACATAGGCATTTTCGACGATTAACGATTACAAAACGAGTACTCTCAACAAAATATGATGACGTGATGTGCATAATATATATACACGGTATAATGTATATATAGTTTAAAAATGTGTAAAATATATATTTTTAATAATAAATGTAAATGGTCGAACAACCTGGTGGATTGGGAACAATAATTACTATAGGGCTCCCAATATTAACTAACTTGAGGCTGATTTGGCCGAACCAATTAAAGCTATTTCCGTTTTCGATTTCAAATTTCTTAACAAATATCAAAGTCATAATATTTTAATGTATACATTTTTTTTACGAAATACGGTCTATTATTATATAATGTTATTAATAATAGGTTTAAATTATTGAAATGTAGAAAAAAATATATATACAAATATGCATTATTGTATACAGCATTATTATCTAGTACCTACTATTTGGAATCGGTATAATGTGTTATCAAACAATATTATTGTATAAACAATATATTGCTAAAAAAATGTACAGTTAAAAACCGTCGAAGCCTTTATCATAATTTTCTTTATTAAGTGTCACTAAATGTCCTAAAGTCATCTAAAGCTGTGGTGTTAGCTTTGCATTACTACGAATTAATAGTGGTAAATTGTATTAATATATTATGCAGTATTATTCTAAATCATAATAATATTATATTATAGAATAGATATCATATTCTGGTGTGTGATAACACTCTGGACAGATAAAAAGGAAATAAGAAAATCGCACGGAAAAGGGAAATACAAAAAAATAATATTTTTATATTATAAGCAACACCCCATAAATACTTACGTATATATATAATAATATAAACGAAAATATAATATACGAAAACTAATAAAAGAACGGAATGAAAACGTAGTCTCTCGTTGTTATAATAATATTTATATTTTTTCCATAATATAAACCCGGAAAACCAACGCGCTATGTGTTAGGGTATATATACATTATACATAATATAATATTAAGTATATATTATTATATATGACGTGGTTCAGCCCTGTTGCGCGCCCGCCACTGTTACACATACATACGTCGATAATAATAATAATAGTGTATAAGGAGGGAAGAAAAACAGGCACACATACTCGGCACCACGCACACACACACAAAAGGAGTCAATCATATGCCCCCGAACACACGAGAGGTTTGGAGGGACCGAAAAACGACGGAGGTGTACCACCACCTCCATCGCCAAAGAAGCTAGGATGGTGGCAATGTTGTAAGTATACAAGTGGTGGTGGCAAGTACGCTGGTCGGTGGGGAGGTATGACGCGCGGCGGAAAGGCGGTAGTGGGTACGATGCGTGGGTGTCCGTCGCTACTGCTGACTGCCGGCGGCGGTGCTTTCGGATCAATATTGCGCTTAACCTTCTCGTTTTTTTCGGTGTTTTCTTTCTCTCATTATTTTTATTTTTTAAATTTTATGTATTTTGAGGTGATGTGGTGGGGTGGGTTTCAGATACTTTTTGCTTCGACACGACGTTTTAATCTCTTAAAAAGTTCTCCTGTCGATGACGACGATATAATTATACAAGTCTCTCAGTAGCAGGCTTCTCTCTCTTACTCTGTCACTGTTTCAACTTATAAACTACTTATAAAACACGTCCTAACTCTTTATATTGATGTGATCCTATCTTAGATGGCATAAGTTCAATGAATAACGGAGGAAGTAACCGGTTGACTACTTGTGAGCTCAGTCCACGACGGAAAACTTCCCTGTTGGTACATCAGAAAATTATCGTCTCGATATGGTACACTATGCACATTGTAATAATTCATAATATTATGTAACGCTGGGTCATTTTCATGATTTAATGCGATCGATTTATTTCCTATAGTGTTACACACACATACCTACGTCAGTTTATATATATTACGATTATTAGGGGCCAAATAGTGCAGTTAGCTACATAAATTTATGTGTACACAATACACATAACACATGTCTTATTATCAAAGATGGGTAAATTGTGTTTCTTCTACAAAACCACTGCACTAAGGTATTCTGGTTAAATATATCTAACAGTTGTAACTGTTGTAAGCAAAAATAAAAAATAAATGATCGGAGAAGCATAGACGCCATTAAAACCAAATTATTATATATTTATTTTATATTTTCGGGAAGGATAAGTGATGGAGAGAGATGTTGTAGCTTTTGTGTTTTTTTCTTTATAAAAGTTAAGAAATCGTATAAACATTTTCTTTACAGCCTACAACCCTATACAGAATTAATAAAAATAGCAAGTGGCCTTTATAAGTTACAACTTATAACCTCATAACAAATATATAAATGTATAATATACAATTATTGTATATACCCAATACCCATTGTATGTAATATATATTTTAATTTTATTTTAGTACACATTTTCAGTCTTCTATAAAGCTTAAACTAGGTATAATTCCTATACATAGTTTGTAATATGGTATTTATAAACTGACAACATCTAATTAAAGATTGATAAATAGTCTTGCAGAATAATAACCATTCTTAGCAAATGTTTTGCTTCATTGAACAATACATTTTTCGTGACTTATTATCCAATATATATTTAGAGATGAAATATAATAAGGAGGTTAGGGCTAAGCCTATATGGAGGCCATGCGTGGATGTCATATATTATTATAATTTAGTTTGAGTCTGTGTAATTTGGTGGGTCACCATGCCATTTTATATATAGTATGTAGCTTTCTATCACGAGTAGCTTGTGTTTTTCGAAGAAGTTCGCGTGTTATTATAGCCTTTTTTTATAGAATTTTTTACTTGCACACGTCGTAATATGATATACACACATTTCAATTCAATACACGGCATTATATTACACGTAGGTGGTACATAATGTCATCATATAATATGAGGTCGGTACGCGATAACACTTTATAAAAAATATAATATAATAAAGTTAAAGTATAATCATATACGAAAAAAAGACGCTACGTAAGTTACATTATGTTATTATTATTTATTACCACGGTGTGAAGTTTGAGATATAACATCGTAATCATAAAGTACTACACTGAGTAGTGAGTACCTACTAACCATTGGTAAATATCAGAGTGAAATGTTGACGCGTAACGGCCGTAACCGACGTCATTGACGTATTTGAGGGACCCATGAACAATTTTTTATTGTCCTTTTATACTAATATCAATTTAACAAGAAATCTGAACAGCTGTGATGCATACAAACGACTGATATGAAGAATGTGTACGTACGCTGTTGCTTGGTGTCAGTAATAACTAATAAGTAATAACATCTACTAATAACAAATATGGTTTCACCGCGTACAATATATAAGTACCCGCATGTACGCACGTAAAACTGTACAAACAATAATCACAGAAATCGGTAAATGGTAATTGATTGAATTTTTAATTAAAATACATAATCTAAATTAAATTCGAAGGATAAAAGGCCAAGGAATCAGTCATATAGAAACTACATGTAGCATCATGTTTCAATATAATAAAATGGTGGCTGGCTTGTTATTTGGATTGCAATGGTATGTTTACAGTTTTATTATTTTACATCAAATTGGATGTATGCATGCGATTTCAATTATTTCATAGGTAGTATTTTTATGAAAATATATGTATTTTTAAATCATCGACACGTGCATGGAAACTTAATGACAAAGTAAGTAATTTTCTATGTTCATTTTCAAGTATATATAATAATATATACACACAAAATATTTGAGTTTAGAAATACCTAAAGAGTAAAATTAAAATTAAGTTTTATGAATTATTTCAATAAAAAATACTAAATATTATGACTTGGACTAGCGTTTTAACATTATAGTAGTATACTACTTGAGAGTTTATAATTTATAATGGTAGTAAAATTACAGGTCAGTGATTTTAAGTTCAAAATGTTTTGAGGTTTAGAATTATTACTTAGATCAGTAAAACCAAAACAATTAGGTACAATGATAATTTTTGAATAAACAAAGCAACTAATTGAATAATCACATACAATTATAAAATGAAACAAAATACCCAGTAAAATAATATCAAAAATGTTTAAGTAATTGCATGAATTAGTACAGCTGAATCAGAGAAATACAAAAAAAAAAAAACAACAAACTACCTACCTACTTGATAAATATTATAAGTTTTTAATTATAAGCATTTAATTAATTTCAGAAATAATTTAATATTTAAACATAGAGATAAACATCATTATTTTAATCTATATAATAATAAGTAAGGTGAAATAAATTATTTGTAGAAATTAAAAATAAAATATAAAAGATTGTACTAAAAAGAATAGTTAAATATTAATAAAGTCGAAGTTTTTAAGTGTACCTACCTACTGTGTAAATATTGATAAATGTCCATAAACAAAATTTAAATTTCAAAAACCATTATTTTATCCAAAATTGTGATTAACTTTTGAACTTAAAGTTTAGGGGAAAGTTCTTATCTTAAAAAACTTATAAATTATTTCCATGATATTAAGTAGTATAGACAAGAATAAATTTTAATTTTTTAAGCATAACAAAGTTTGAAATTAAATTCAGATAAATGAATTATAATCCATTAACTATATATGCGTATTATAGTATCTATTCGAATATTCTCATATACGCTATACTATTTCAATACAATTTAAAAAAAGGAAAAATAAAAATTATTGTTATGTAAATTTTTATGAAATAAAATATAGTATATCAACACTATGAGTTTATATTTTTTATTCATAAATATAGTTGATTATTTGCATTAATTTGAACTTCTATTACAAAATTTATACTTGTTACAAAGTCGTCAATATTTATCGAATCGATTGTTATATTTATATTATATTTTAATATCTATCAAATATTCATAGTTATGGTCTAAAAATAAAAATGTAAATACTATATATTATTATACACGTGCATATAATGTAATAAAATGAATTAATTATTTTTAAGTTATAAAGAGACCTCTGATTGAGTATTAAATTGACTAATAAATTATACATAAAAAAGACGGAAAGTAGTTAACTCATTACATACAAAAAATAATTCTGAGCGAATACAGTATTTTAGCCTTTATTACAAAGTATATCGTATGATATATTTATATTGTAATAATATCAACTATACCTATTATAGTAATTTATATTTTACTATTAGTAATACGGTATAAGTACTAAATAGGATAAAAAAATCAATATTTTTTTAATTTCATTGTGTTTAGTAAAATATATAGTAATAGGTATACGTAAGTTTCGAGTTTCAACGAATACTTTTGAATAATAACAAAATTACTAAATCAGAATTCATCATTTAAATATTTATTTTCGTCCAAATTTGAATTTCTAATGTGTTTTAAAAAAATTGTGCTTATAACTTTTTTTTAGATTTTTGGCTTTGGCTTTAAGTATAAACTTTTTATGAAAAACCTTGTGTATATTGTATATATTTAAAAGCCTTAGCTATACAAATTGAATATTCTATACATTTTTAACTACAAAATCATATTATTTATCCTCCAGTTACTACTGTAGGTACCTACATACTATTATGTATATTAAGTATATTGTTAGATACTTACTGTATATATAAGCAAAATAACTAAAAAACATAGATAAACATAAACGTTTGTATATTTCGATACATAGATGCATATGCGTTTATAAATCATTATTCGATAAAAATACTATTTTTGTTTAATCATACACAGATTAAGGCTAATGGTTTGGCTTGCGGTATAAAATATATTTTTATACACTTAACTCTGTACACAATTAGAACAAAATGAGTATATCAACTAACCACCGACACCGTTAATAATAATATGATATAGGTTATTTCGGCGGTCGTAAAAAAAAATGGATAAAAAACATAGAGGTCGAATTCTGACTAATAATAACGAAAAAAAAACATTACTTACCACCAGCATCTCTGATGGTTCCAACACGAAACATTCGTTGGGTCGTCTAGCGTTGCTTCCGGTACGTTTTCCAAAACTATAACATAAAATATCACTATATTAAAAAAAGGCCGTTTTAAAATTTGGTACAGTTAAAAATGATGAGGAGGACACACATATAGCAGCGAACGCTTATTAGTTATTAATAATTCTTCCTTGACAAAAGCCTATATTGTAGTATAATATTATTTACAATTAGCTACGGCAACTCATATATCTTACGCTAGCAATGTACATGTAATAAATAATAGCAATAATACTATACGGTGTAATTATACATGATGTATTTAGAATTTCTAAAAAACAGTCTTCTCTTACATATGCTATTTTATATACTCGTTGGAAAACGAGTCATATACACACATTATATATGTATACTGTATATACAATATACCTAAAATGCAAAAGCGAAAAAGAATGGGACGTAGCTAAATCGCACATGTCGTAGGTTACGAGCACCCAATTCGACGGGGATTTCAACTCAATTATATATATATATAAATATATACACACACGTCGGCACTGGTGGTGAGAGAGGTTGAACGAGTGGTGGTCTTGTGTGTGTTAGGGATTGAAATGCAACACGGTCACGCTGCTAACTTTTCGGGTCACGGGTAAAAGGATCGACCCTCTTCTGCGCCCCAAAGACAGTCGGCCTCTCTCACGATATATAGGGTATAACAAAACTAATAGACCAACAAAATATGTAATTTACTATGTAGTAACTTTTGTTTCTTTTAATATAAAACATTATTTTAAGTAAATGATTAGAAATAATCATAGTAACAATACATTATTTGTAAAACAATAATAAAAATAAAAATGTTAACTACAGATCTACAAATATAAGTTATATCACACAACTTAATAAATTCGTATCAATCATAAATAATAATATAATAAATAAATATTAGAAAATATATAATATATTAATTATCAATATCATTAGTAAGAAAATCTATCTACCTAATTGAAACTATTATGATTAATAATATTCAAATATTCAAAATTAATTTGAACAATTGCCTTATAATTAAGAAAATAATTTAATATACATTTAAATAAATTAAAATGTATTAAATAACATATGTCATTTAGGTATAAGTAATAAAATACGTATAGCAGTATAACACTTTTATGCTCTGTGTTATTAGTTAGTAGTTACCTATTACAATGAATTTTAACTATTGTAAAATACTTTTAATCACGATTTCTATAATTTTTAAATTATCATAACACTGACATCTTCTTAGCAATGGAATGTATATTATCATGGGCTATTATTCTCGGTAATGTTTAATTACTCAAAAACTAAGTATTCGTTAAAATATTATCATTAAGATAACATCAAAATTTTTAATAGAATAAAGTAAAAAAAGGGTTTTAATTTGAAGAAAATAAGCTAGAAAGTTACCACGGTCTTAAAATAAATTGTTGGAAAATAAAATTTGAATGAATTCATAAACTGATGAGAAAACTGGGCATTAGCGGTGTGCTCGCACCTTAAGAATCACCATATCTATCTCACACAACAGATATTTTTTCTTCCGTGTATATATCCGCAGTACACGCAGAGAATAGATTGGAATTAGCTGCGTCCCGAAATATATTTATTATGTAAATTGCGGCCCATTTATTATTTTGTATAATATTTTTCTTCTCACATTTATTTAGCACTGACACAATATGTGTCTTCGGCATACAGGTCTCTTTACCTATTATCCGATGCGGTTTTTTATAATAATAAGAATCAGAATATTTTTCGATTTGTACTGAATATCACATGAAAACTGACCGAGTGACGAACACCAATCATCATAAAAATAATAGGCTCGTTTTAAATTCACGACAATTAAACATACGAGAGTAGTTTCCGAACCTCAAAACTCATACATTCAATGATAATAACAATAGAGATGAAACTTACAGTCCTTGAATATATATATATATATATATGTGTGTGAGTGTATAATATAAATACGTGATGGGGTGTTGTTTGGTCGATATCGAAAGCAATGATTTTATTTCACGCGTGTGACACGATTCATTAATCAACAGTCATTTGTATAAATATATATATATAAGCGCCCTTTTATACAGTTGTATACATAGATATAATATATGCAGCGGAAAAGAGAAAAACGTACAACTATGTGTTGAAAAACACACAAAAAAACGAAAAACAAACTGTGTTGTAAACTTAATGAAATAATCTATATACATACATAAATATATATATATATGAATGCGTGTGTTTAAATTCGTGCAGCAATAGCTATTGATTATACGACATGCATAGGATCGACATTTATAATTATTTTATATAGTATATACCTATAATTAAAAATAATATGCAGTCCGGCAATGCAGATGTCTTTAAAAAAAGATATTAGAAAGTAGACGAAGGGATTTTTTACACAGTTATGTTGGATTCATTGACAGTCTAAACAGTTTATCATTTATTTGTTCAAAACTATCTTCTTCAGATGGTCTATTAAAATTTATATTGTAATTCAACTTTGATGTTCAGAAAGTTAAAAAAAGTGTAGCACTTTTTATTAGAAAAGGGATATTATTGGATATTATTGTGATAATCTGAACTAGTGATCCAAATTCCAGAATATTTTCTAATATATACCTATGTACATTATTATTTGTTAGTATTAACAATAGTCTACAATACTAAATAATATAGTAACACTAAATTTATACATCATATTATCATTTTACCAAATATTTTTATAACTAATTATTATTGATGATAAATAATATATTTCTCATAAAAATTTAATTTTATATTGTGTCAATAGACATGATTAATATTTAACAATAACCGTGAAGTCTTTGATATTTTATAATAACAAAGAGTTGTTCAAAATTCATCGCATTGAGTGTATATAGTTCGTGTTTTTCAAAAGTTATACATTTTAAATTAGGAATATTGTTATGATGATAACTTGATGGCGTGGCCTAGTGGCACGGTATATTTAGGTACGAAGAGTTGTGAAATTGAGCCTCGATTAGCTCAATCTAGCGACCCTCATATGACACTAACATGACAACGATTGTTGGGACAATTTTCATAATTGTGAACTTCACGTTCATCGTCAATTTCATATTATAGATAAAATGTTTTATTTGTTTAACTGCATAATTTATAAATATACTACTTGAGTAAACTATATAGGTAACCAATAAGTATAGGACAATATTTTTAAAGTTATTATAATATAAATGAATAACGCACATTGTACCACAGTATTTATAATATTTATAATATGGACACTGTATAATGTGTGTATAGTGAATACTGTTACTCATAAACATTTTCGAAAATAGATCACTCGTCACGAGTAGTAATAACGATTTGATAAATATTTTTTATACAAGACTATACTGTAGTATAGTAGTAAAATGTATTTTAAAGTAGTATAATTAAGTAGATATCTTAAGGTAAATATATATATGTATAGGATTCATGGGGGGAGAGACACAAACGAACGCGTGAATGTTTTTTTTTTGACACGAATAGTAAAAGTTTTGTATAAACTCAACTTCATAAATGCACGAGAGTATCGGCATAATCATCATATACCCAACATTTAATTTTAGATTGTTACTTTCATTATGATAGTAAGCTGCACTTAATAATTTTACTTGAAGTAATAATATTTACGCTTTCGATATACTTAACACCTTTGACTTAGGTGCACGAAAACATTAATATAGTTCCTTTCCTTTTAGTGTTTCAAAATCATTAATCTTGTAAACTAAAGATTACTTCTCTGAAGTATACATTAACTTTTAATCACAGATATTACGAGTTATATTGCAGTTATAGCTAACACGCAATAGACAAATAATACAATAGTCAGTACTACTACTATTACTATAAGTTGATTAATGACATAATAACTATAGTTTAAATTTCAAAAATCTCCTTGATAATTAACTCGTTGATATGGGATCTAAAAAAAATGTTTTACTTACTATAAATACATACAAGAATAATTAAAAATATTTTAGTATCAGTAATAATATTAGTAATATAAAAATATTAATAATATCATTTACGTTTGTAATAAACATAGTTTGACAGATGATATTTTTTTACCTAAGTAATTTATTATTTTAAATAACTATTCCATAGTTTTAGGCAATAATAATACATACTAACGAATTGATACTAATAAAAAAAAACTTCTAAATAATAAATGAAAATAATTGGAATATGTATAAACCAAGAGATTGCGAAGTAATTGATAACAATGTTTCCGTTTGTAGATATCGAGTTTATTATAATTTGCTACTCGTTGCTATAATAAAGTGTGTCAATCAAATACAAATATTGATATGCTTTTGTTTTATAAAACAATTCAAGGCATAAATATTGAATAACATAATTGTTTTTTTCAACCATTAAAGATTTTGTGCACACAATTGAATTGAATTAAAAAAAATCAAATCTACGGTACTGCAGGTACCTAACTCGTCGGCGTTCTACATTTTTCACCTGAAGCGAGAAATAAAAGGTACTAATTTATATTGTTTTGTGTACTCGAACAAACAAATACCGTGAAAACACTTAACAAGTGACAATGTAAAATTAATAACTGTCATACAAATACTACCGACATTTCCCATAACCAAGTAACTATAAGGAACGATTGTCCATATATCGAGGTCGGTACCTATACATTTTTTTCCATTTATACTGTCAAAATATTTTCCTAATACCATCATTATAATATTGTATACATAAGCGGTTATTATACTTTATTCACGTTAAATTGGAACTGAAACTTAACCGATACAACCTAATATACACGGACACGTAATATATTTTATTAAAATCCTATTAACATTTTATAGTGTTGTCTAATATTCGCTCAATATATCCAAATAGGGTAGATAGAAGGCGAGCTCTAAATAACGGACCACTTGTGAAATTCCTAAGGACACCATATTATATTATTCGAAATACAGAGGACATATTTTTTAAACAGGTCAGCGAAACAAAAATAATTTAAAATCTAGATCAAAATAATATATATAAAGCAAATAACATAATAGCTGTCACGTGTATTATATTTTAGATAAAAATGAAACCATACACTTCGCTGCAAAATAATATATACTATATTTATACTTAGATTATAATATAAAGAAATGTACTATTATATAATATCAAAAATATATATCAATAATAACTAATTATAATTTATAAAATATATAAATATTATAATTTATAAGTATAGATTTATTAAACACGAATGGATGATTGATGTCGATTGATAGCACAAAAACATCAATAACCAGATCAGAGTTAAACGCTAACATTCAGGCTTTTAGTTTTATTTAAATCAAACTTTTAGTGTGAACATGAGATAAATTTTGCAAAATCTGATGAGTATTATGTGATGTGAAATATAAGTGAGCAGACATTCGATATAGAAATACCACAAGTTATCATCAGTGGCAACATAAGCATAATTTATTCGCTTCTATACACACACATAATAAGCCTTCTACTATTAGTTATTGTATTACTCAGCTTTTGCTCGTAATAACAGAAATTTTTTTTGAAAAAAAGTAAAAATTTGTATCCATTTCTTTTATACTATTAATTTGATGGTCTGTGGTAGAGGAAATATAGAATGTAATCTAGACACCATGTATGAAAAAGTCGATAGATTTTTGTATATTCCTATAATATGATATAAATTATATCTTTCGATAATCAACTTAAAAACGAAAAAATTTCTAATCCGTTGTTCACGGTTTCACACACACCCACAAACACCTGCACGGTTAAAAGTGTGCGAGATACGTCCTATATATTATTATAATTTGGTCGGTGGTCACACGTTGGTTCAAAATCAAATAAAACAAATAAATAATATCGCTAGAGTTGGTGCGTTCGCGCTGACCGCTCCACTGCAAGAGGTTTTACGCGCGTTTTACTGACCAAAACGAGTATCGACGGTGCGGAGACAAATCGACAGCCAGATACGACGATTTCTCCGTCACCGAATCGGCGCGGATCGCTTTGATTCTGGGAACGGTATCTTGGCACACTATCGGCGTGTCGCCCACCATTATGGCGAACGGAATTTTCGAAGAACCAGTGGACTCCGACCCCACGCCACCACCACTATTAGCTGCCGTAGTTAACTGTTGTTGGTTGTGGTGAGGGTGAGGTGGAGGTGTTTTCGGCCTTCTGGCCGACCGACGGGGCGAATTTGTCAGGCTGTTTCCCCCACCGATTCCTCCTGCACTCTGCTGCCGGCGGTCGTACACTAACAACAGGTTCGGACTCGAATTTTGTTTTTTTGCCGGACATCCGGGGCCGGTCTGCTGGAGCGATTTTGGCGACTGAATGTCGTCGTCGGAGGCAGCGGTAGAAGAGGCTCCAGACACACAAGTAGAAAAGGCCCCGCCGAGGACTGGCGTGCTCTCGGCTCCTCGCGGTGTTTTGGGCAAGACAGATTGCGCAAATCGGGCACACGCGCTCTTAGACTCCCGTTGTAGGTTAACCAAGGTTTGCAGGTACGGCAGGTTGTTAGTGGACGACGACGACGGCGAGGCCGAGGTGGCTGTGCCCGCAGACGCGGCGGCGTTCGACTTGCGTTCGCGGCTGTTGTGGAACGAATTCCACCGGCGGATGGGTTCCAGGAAGTACTGTCTGGACTTGCGAGAAGCGGGTCGCGACAGTTCGGGGCTGGACTCGTTTTTCAATATGCCATTTTTGCATTTCGACGACGACGACGGTCTCCGCTTGTCAGCGGCCGTCCCCGGCAATCGCTGCTGCAGCAGCAGCAACTGTCGCTGGTCGTCGATGCGCTTCTCAAGCTGCTTGGAGTGTTTTTTCATCGTCGTCGTCGTCGTCGGCACCGGCGTCCAGCGGCAGCATGTGAGGTATGAGTTCGCAGACGACGACCGCGGCGCGTAACGACCCAAACCCGGACGCGGACCGATGCGGACGCCACGCACGATTCACCACTGTCGGGACGACGGTGGCACTGCGCGCACCGGCCGCCGAAACTCATCCCTGGCGACGCGGCGCGCGAGTGGTGGTAGCGGTGGTGTATGCGGCGGGCATGCTCACGCCAGATGGCACGTAGTGCGTCGGTGCCGGTGCGGGCAGGGTCGTTCCCGCCACCGCATTACCCACCCACGCCAACGCCACAAAAGTCGTAGTCGCCGTTTGCCGATTCTCTCGCACGCTCTCTCGGAGAATTTCGGCGTGCCCCTCCTACCCCCGCCCTCTCATGACCTACCGCCGAATACATATTATTATCATCATGCATATTATTTTATATGGAAAAATATTAGCGCTCGACGAACGCACATATTATATTATTATTATTGTATACAACGCGTGTACAGGGTGTTTCACCAACCATTATACTCTCGCATCCCCCATTTTTTTCCTTTAATGAAGAATTTATTCAAATTACTTACCATTTTTGGAATTTGTAAGTAAAATAATAAGTAAATGCACTTAACAGCCATATTTTATGAAAAAAAATTTTATGTTATTTAAGGAGCGCATCGAGGCGACCCAAAATTCGTATTTTTCTAATAAGAATAATAAACATTTTTCAATGACAATTGTTAAGCACGTAATTATATAAGCATTTTTATGTATCTAAATCAACGTTCAAAAGAGTAGTTTTTGTTATTGAACTTTATATACTAAGTTAGGATAATAGCCTTTAAAAAATATAGAATAAACTTAATATAAATTCTGATATTCATTACACTTCCGTAATTTCTAACTAATATTTTAAAATTTAACATAATAAATAAATAGTATTCATAATATAATATTAAAATCATCAAAGCCCCTATATTTTTCTAACGTTTTAACATGGACCCAATTAAATCGCTCAGTTTAATACTCATTAATTACTCGTTCAAAAACATAAATACACATTTTTTCAACATTTTCAAAAAATTGATTTGCTTTACAATTCGCGTTAAAAATTATCTGATTTTAAAAAAAAAGTTTATATTGCCACGGATCACACTTTAAATTAAAGGTATATTATACAATTATAAAGTCCTTAAGAATATTTAAAAATTAAAAACATCAGAATTTGAATAAACATTTTATTTAAAGGAATAGTGAGTTAGAGCGTATCCGAGGAAGTATTCAGTATAATATAGAGTCGGCGAGCGCGTAGTGATGTGTATACAGAACGTTTCCAAAACATTCCATCAATGAAACTGAGAGCTTAACAATATGAATATGAATATCATAAATAAAGCGACCAAGTGAATTCATTTAAAAAACTCAGGCGAGATGCGTGTATTAAGTCGCGCGACGTACAAGAAATGTGTTCCGGCGATACGAATCGATTACAGCACATCATATCTCTATGCTGCACGATGCGAGCCGTGACGAGGAATTCGCGCGAAACGCGACGACTCAGAGTTTATCGCGCGCGCGACAATTTCACCGACACACATCGTATATTGTAACGGCTAATAATAATAATATAATAAAACTATATAAATAATACAATATTATAATAACGGAATTACAATAATACAATACAAACCGAATGCACAATTCGTACGTGATCTACTAGGGAGTTAGGGTTTTTAAATACTACACGCGCGCGCGATTTATGTATAGGGAATTGACCCCTTCCCCCAGTCGAAATTTTTTTCGGGGCAATTTTATTGTGTTTGCATCTGCCAACCGGTATGTATACAATACATATATATGTGTGTGTGCAGTACGTGGAACAAGCCATCATCCCAGTCAACCCATTGAAAACGATAGGGATTTTACGATTATTTGGCACCATGTATACAAGATATCGCCTGGAATCCAGATCGTAAACTCCAAATACTGAAATACTTTTTATACGATATAATAATATTATACAGGGTGATTCACCAAGCGCAGACTCGCCGCATTTTTTCCTTTTATATCGAATTTTCAAAAGTATTTAGGTAGATTATTTATACTTTTAAATTGTGTCTAATACAAAATATCTAATAAAAAAAATATTCTCCCAAACTAGAACGATCTATTTTTCGGTGAATTAAGCAGATAATTTTTTTTAATGTTGATGAATCTAAATTAAAATTCAAATGAATAGTTTTTAATTATTTAACTTTGAGAACTAGGAGTAATTGCTCCATAGTCATTATATAATTTCGGAAGATTTGTTGTCTATAATAATGCTTTAAATACGATAATACATTAACAATTAATCAATATTAATCTATCAACATTTTACAATTTAAATAAATTGTCTAAGTATAATAAATATTAGGTTTAATATTCCATATATTTTACATTAAAAAAAAAATTAAACTTAAGAAATACTATTCTAATAATTTACAACTAAATAGTCATTATTTGTGGATACAGTTATTACATCAATATTTTGAAAAGCACCAATTTTGCTGTTTACAGTAAAACAAGTTGTTTCTTATTTGATAAAAATAAGTCTTTGTCACCATGAAAAATTTAAATAATTAAAAATGTGATAGCACGGCTTGGCAAATCATCCTGTATATTGTATAACTTAACGAATGTTCGGCATTTCCGTTTCGATTTTCCTATCGTTGCTTAAATAAATTACCGTTACCGAGTAATATTTTCGAATAATAATAATAATATAATATTTATTATATTCCGTATAGTAGTGAAAGCCGCGGTGGCGTTGACCATCAGTGCCCACAAAATTATGTATAACAAGTACGAGTACGAAACAATGGATCTCGTGCCATCGTGTACGGTCCAATTTTGGTATATATATTTTATTATTTTTTTTTAGGCGAAACCGTCAAGGGAACGGTCATGTTGGCCGTTATTTTTCATTTTTATAATATAATATTATCGTATAGCAGCGACCGTAGTATTATCGTTCGGTGGCAGGCCCCGGATGTCGGTGACATTGCATGTTTTTTTTTTAGATATACAATAAACTAATATATAAACGTATAATATTATTACACAATATATAACGCGCAGTGCGCGGTCTTTGGACGCTGCGTGCATATGTATAATTTTTATTCGTTACAAATTACAATCAAATAATTATCGTTCACATTTAAAATTTAAAATAAACATCGGGAATAAGATTCAATTTACTATTTAGCATATTCATAAATAACATTGCTTAGAATAATAATTATCATAAACTGTCAAACGCTGAAATTCAATTAAATTCAAATTAAAGTATACTCGAAATAAAAATTATGTTACAAGGTCTGCGACATCAATCAATTTATCGGAGTTTAAAAATATTATCAATTTTATAGTGTGTATATGAACGTAATATATAACTATTATTCAAAGTAATAAAAGTGGTGACATATAATATTATTAAGTACTATAAGTACAAGGAAAAAATGATAAAACCTGATGTGTGAAACATGAAATGTATACAACATACAGTACAGATTTTTGATGTACTGATGTTAATTTTAAAATGGATAACTCAACGGTAATTGCAATTTGCAATTAAATAAATTCAAATGATTTATGTAACTGGTCTGAATTAGATACCATTCGGTTAAAATTACACTTTTTGAATAAATTCTTAGTTTTATTTTTCAATTAAAATATTATCAAAATACAAAAAAATCATTGAAATATGGAACAAAATGTATAATGTCTAAATATAAATTTTACTTAACAGTTTTTTAAGAGAAAACAGTAAAACATTGTATTCATTTTGTTTATATATAATTATAGATAGAAAACTAGAAAGTAATAAGAAATAAAATATACAAAGTAATGCATTTGATTTTGAAAATTAATTCAATAAAAACGCGGTTTAAGTCGAAATGATTCACTTTGTAATTAATTTACGTTCAGTAGTCAGTATAAAAAACAAACATAATATCAACAAAAAAAAATTCATAAAATAACAGGCAAAATAATTCGATTAATTTTCATGCAATTTGAAGTTTTGCAAATAGCGCCTAGTATTGTTATTGTTTGGTAACCATACGTTTGAATAGTATGAATTTATAGGTAATTTATCAATCTATATACTATATGTATTATAATTATTGTGAGTGTACATAACTTATATACATTTACAGTTAAAAAAATTAAACCACATATACCTAATATAAATAATAATATAATATAATAATAAACTTTAAATATACAAGTATAGTAGTTTTGCAATATACTAATTTTAAGTAAAAAATTAATAAAATAAAACCACATACATAAAATCAAAGTGCACATCACTCACGCTGGTAAAAATAATTTCACTCACTCAAACAGAAGAAATGATAGTTGCCCAAACGACCACCGCCCAATAATTTCACATAAGCATCTAGATTACATAATTTGTATTTAAATCAATAGGTGCACACAGCGCACATGGCACATAATACATATATAACGAACTAAGTAGGTATAGTAAACGGAGTAAATAATCCGAGCCACATTGTATAATAATATTATTATGTTCGACAAATAATTTAAAAAACTAGAATATAAACGTAAAATAAATGTAAGAATTATACATATATTGTGATTGCATTTTATTTTATATTGTTTTATTTACTTTTGTAATATTATATGACGAAGAGAAAATAAGTTTCGCGTTATAAATTATAATATTTTAGTTATAAGTTATAAGTAGTTAGTAAAATATATGTAAACCTAGTATATACATGAATATATGATACATAACATTTATGCGAAATAAACATTTTTCAAAAGACCGAAAAGATATAATTCGTTAAAAAACATTACGTAAGTAATTATAAACATAATGTATTATATTTTATATTTTTTTTATCGCGTCGCATAATACGTTTTTCACGCGCAACGTTACATTAACTACGTTACACATAGTGCCCATATTATTAAATACGTCTCGAAGGCTTTAGTGCGTGTATAATGTATATATACATATATATATATTATACATATACATACAGATAATACGAATATAGTATGATGTATATTGGCAAAAATCGACAGCAAAATATGCCCGAGAGCTTTTTTCCTGTTTGCGTTCCGTTAGCATTAAAAGGGTTTTTGAAAACCTTTATTGTCGGTCAACAAAATATTCTACACAGCAGTCAACAACGAGTCGTATTATACTTCGCGTATATTATAAAAACGAAGAATGCGCCGAACGACCCGTGACGCCTCACCCAGCAGAGTGCCGCCGTCATTGCAGTCACACATCAACATAATATTATTGTACTACTAAAATATGTAGGTATACCTATGCACAAAGATATAATAATATTGTTATGTGTTTAGCTGTTAGTCGTTTACGTTGCGTAAAATACTTGTACACGGTACATTGCGTGGGTCTAAAATTTCAGCATGTTAATTGCAGGTAAAAAGATCAGTTGTTTATTTGGTAGATATGGACATTTTCACTCCAATATGGGTCATTTTTTTCCTTATGTATACTATATAAATGAGATTATTTGTGGACTATATAAATTCGAAAAATGACTATTGACTACCTTATAAAGTCATAAATCATTGATAACCATCACACAGTTATTGTACTTAATATATGAAAATTGTATTATATTTTTTAGTGTAACTTTTAGTTAGAAATATTTAAATTAACAATTAAACATACTTGTATTAAGAAGATTTTAAAAACGTAGAAGAAAATGTTCCTTATTTAGGGAAAAAATTTCTTACATTCCTTTTATTCTAATGGATTTTACAATGTACATAAAATAATTTTATTTCAATTATATATTAGCAATGTGGTCTAGGTACAAAATTCGATAAATTTAAGGCACTGTTGACGGTCTTGATAGTACCACTATATTCAACGAGAGTAGTTGTGTTTATGAATAATATATTAACGTTGTAGAGAAGAGAGAGCCTGTACTCTCAACAGCTAATATATAATGTGCTACAGTCGAGCAGGAAATTTCCGGCCTGTCGATAGCCATAGCCGTCGTCGACCGGAAAACAGAGCGACGTATATATGTATAATATATCCGTATATAGGTACCTATATATATATATACGTGTGAGAAAAGAGAAGATCCGTTACAAATTTACAATGCTGTCGCAATATGTGATTCATACTCTATATTATATCGTTATTGTTGCACACAAGACAAAACGTCATCATCGACAACAACAAAAATACATTGCACTACACGTCGTTTTACGATTATTATTGCAGCAGCAGAGCTGGATAGAAATTCCTTTATTATTATTACTATTATTTTTTATGTTTCGTACGCGATCCAGCGTGTGTATGGAAATTAAAAAAAATAGACAACACTTTTCTTAAACAAGGTGTGTGTAACCTACGTATAATTACGTAGTTATATGGTTTTCGCGACGACAGAGGTGGTGGCTTAAAAACGGGGAACGCACACGTCGTACACGATGCGAGAAAATTAAAAAATATAATTCGATATAATATAATCTTATATAATAATATAATTGTAATATTGAAGAATGGAGGAGTGTACGCAACATAATAATAGTATTATACTTAGTAAATATTGATGCTTTCGGCGCTAAGGTATAAGTATAGAACATTGGTAATATAATATATATATTATATATATTATGTACACTACCTTACACGGGTACCGGTTAACCGAACCGGCGCGGCAGTGAGTTACGTAAAAACAGCGTGCAGAACTTTCGGTGCGCACGAATGCATGATACCGAAGTTTAAGAACGTTGTATTGGACACGACCCGCGCGACCGTCGATGGAATTATTATTATTATTTTAAATTAATTGTAGGTATAAATCGATAGTCGCCGCTTTCGAATATTGTAGTGATATAATGTTTACTTTACACACATACAGAAAAGATTTTTTTGTTTTATTTTCAGAAATTGTACACTTATATGTACATCGCATGTAATTATGTTAAATTTACAAACACTACTCTCATCCTCCTTCTCAATATAAATGGAACTATGAGAGGTTACCCCCAAAATAAGAAAAGGTAGCTCATTATAGAGTACACTATAAAAAAATAATTTAAATAATATTATCCTTTCAAACTGTTTTCCTAATCCCACCAAAACGTCCAAAACTCTTCCTTATCTCACCCTATAAATAGTTAGATTAAATTATTTTATCAGGTTTTGTACTTCATAAACTCTATTATTATCAATAAATTTAATAAATAGCGAACTGATTATTACACAGAATCTATAGTAAAGTAATAACTGTGATTAGAATTCAAAACTGTGCATAGCTATTTGTTGCAGACATATTATAGTAACAATGTAAAATTGTTAATTTATTTATTTTTTATTAATTTCCTGTATTAATTATTAATTAATATGTGGGTGCCATATAATTTCACCAAGTCGGGAAAAAATACACTATCCCCCCACATTTAACATAACCAAGCACCCACCACTGAAATTGGCGTAAGAACAATATTATAAACCCTCGAGGCGTCCATTATAATATGTGTAATATTAAGTACGCGCATCGAAAACAATGAGCCGTGATTCACTTCCTACGAATTAACTACTCGAGAGATTATTATATCACGTTCGCAATTTCGCAAAAAATAACATAAAGACCATTAGACACAATGACCACCGCACATACAGTAACTCTTTTGTATAAAAGTATACGCTATCACAAAAATATTTTAATTTATAAAAAAAATTCTTTTTAATGTTTGTTGTTTTTTTTTTAATTCTAATTTCTATTACCAGGCATACGTATTACAGTATTATATTATAATATATTTTCTTTTGTTTCTATTTTTCTAAAATATTCTTTGATGTTATTTTATATATATTTAGTTTCTGTTTTTATACAAATTAAACAAAATAAATAAAATACTATAAATTATGTTTATCGAATATGAGTTTATCTAATAAAAATTTATAATCAAACTATATTACGTTTATAGTGTACGGTGTACGTTAACTACATCAAACTACGAACACTATTGTAGGCATATCAAATACCTTTTAACGACAAATCTAAAACACGAATATAATATCGATACAGAGAACACCGAACATTCACACCATGTAAAACTGCTGTGTAGGAAACCGCAAAAGGCGACTTCGAGAAATCGTGCAATAGGTCTATCGACAAAACGTTTTCAAATTTCATTTGAGACCAAAACGTAGAAAATCTAAGGCTGATAGCACGAGTATAGATACCTACTATAACATGTAGAAACCATTAGAAAGTACTAACTACGATTGTAGGAATATTGGCGCGATTTTGTCTCGGCGACAATCCGCTTTCCCCGGGCCACCGTCGTTTTATTACGTTGCTCCGATACGAAATCATATTTAATTCGAATTCGCTACGCGTCCGCAAAACGAGTTATGTTCACTTCCGCACTTTAACGCGATCGCGGTAAAAAAAATCCATATTAAAATCGTTTTCGACCGCGCACAAAATGTATACTGCAATATACGTTCTCGATCGTGTTAAAATCATTCACCTCGTCGTATAGGTACAACCTTAGATTTACAATGGGAAAACAGAGAAAGCACACTGGATACGACAAATTTTTAATATCGACATTTTATGTTATGATATTGATTTCTCCGTTTGACGACAATCTTCTTCGATCCGTCCAACCACCGTACACTGTTTCACTGTATTGCAATGATTCATATATAATATTATAAAAAAGCACTTAACTGCTAGCAGTTGTGACGTGATGAATGATAAATGAAAATCTTCACATAAACTAATTACAGTGTATGTCAACTTCATAGCTACTATTCTGGTATGAATATAACAATATTATCGAGATTCAACACTGACCATACGAAAACAATAATGTATAATAAACTTAAAATTGGTTTCCGTCGATAAAATGATACCATCCGAATGCTGAATGTATGACGCATTAGTTTTGGCAATAGTTTCGCAACAATCGATCCACGCATTCAATTATCATTATTGTAGAGAAAAATATCTTACTATACTTATGTATATCGACCGATATTTCGATTATTAATATCATTGAAGAAACAAGTTCATTAGTGTGCACCAATATTGAAAAGGTAATTGAGAATTTCTTAACAGTTCACTGTTATCGGATATATCTATTACCTATTTAGTTATTAAGGAAACTACGAGTATAATACTTATGCGTATTATTGTGGGAATATATTTGCAGACAAGCCCAAGAAAAAATAATATCGCGTATGGTTACATAGTTACGAGACGGTTACATAAGCCAGGTGTGTGATGGTAAATCGTGATCAATTCATATTTCAAATTTCTAACTCGCGATAAATTTATATATATGGCTATAGACTGTGTATAAGGAGTCACATTAATGTCAGGCTCCACAACGCAGAAATTATTATTAACGTGTTGGGACAAAAATAATAAGTGCGAGAGGCTAATTAAATGTAATTTAACATATTATGCCAAGAATCTCGAATGATTGGTTCCCAAACATATACACACGATATTTTGTAATCAGTATAATAATAAATTGATCGATATATTTTTTTTAAGACATTTTGTTACCTAAAAGTTATTTAAGTTTAGTATAAAAGCGTAATAATTGTAAAACGGGCAACTCGTTAAATACATTAACCAAATATTAATAATCAGTAATCACTTATCATTAAATTACTATAGTAAGAACCTGCTATACGTAAACTAAAACAAGTTCAATAAATACAATAGTATAAAATATGTATGCACACGTGTGTGAGTGTATGCATATAATTTAATTTAATACCTATCAAACTTGTACATTAATATTTTATTAATATATTCACTTTTTTACAACCAGTTCAACAAGATTCCAAATATTTATGGACATTGAACACCAAAAATTTATTAGTACTATAATGTTCCAATTACATATAAATAATATAAATTAAAAATATAATTAAATTATTATTTATAATTCATCACCATAATACTAATATATATATATATATATATACTAATATCTATTGTTCGACAATTGATAAATATTTAAATAATTGTATTTATTAATGTACAATTAAGTACCTAGTAGGCTACTTTAATTATAAATCGATATTTGGAACGATATTCATTGATTATTTCAAAAACTTTATAAATTATATGACAAATATGATGAATGCAAAAATGTCAGTCTCAAAATATTTTTAAACTCGATTCGTATAATGCAACAAATTGGTCAACGATTATAATTTAAGCGATTAGTAGTATAGTTAATCCACAATAGAATACCACAGTAGTCTATACATTTGTCGTTAAACTATTGATTTTTTTATTAGTCTTTTATGGATTATATACATTTTAAAACTAATAAAATGATGTACCTATATAGTATATGATAATGAAGAAGACATAATATTATTACCAACCATGGACTAAACAGTTGAGGCGGGAGCGGGCAATGATCAATAACACACTATAGGTTGGAATGGTTTGAACTTTGCCCATCATTGGTTTATCACAATGAATACCAATGATGTAACATTGAAACTGTTAGAATTCAATTCCACAGTCGAGCTAACTAACTGGATGAACATTTCTATGATACTATTTTTCGTGTGCACACTTTAATAGTTAATACACAATTGGGTATGTTTGGGTTAATCTAAAGCTAACTAAAACACATGTACGAACACATTGAAAACACTATTAGCTTTATCAAATGAAAAACCACTATCACGCAGCTTAAAATTAGTTTAACTAGGTATAGGATTTTGTTGCAAATACATTTTTGGCCGCGAAATTATACAAAGATAATTATCATTTATAAATGTATAGCATATATAGTATCATTCTGATTAGTGATTACAATAAAATAAACTTATTTTTGTATTTTTCGCTGGTATCTACTTTTTTAAATGTCACATATTTCTATAATTGTATTATATTAGTCTACTATATTAATGGAAAACATTACTAAAAAGCGTTAAGTGATGAATAAAACAATTATTGGAACACCGGAATTGAAATTTTATCGAAGTGATTTACCTACTATTATTCACAACGGTACTCCGGTAAAAATAATGTTAATGGAGAGCAAAATAGTTAAAATGATAATGAAATAAATGAAAATAAAATATAATATGGTTCTTAACATAAGTTGACATAAAAAGATCTCTTAATGATTAATGATATCTTATTGAGTGTTAAAACTCAATAGGCCAAGTTTTAATGAAAATAATTTATATAGTACCTTCCTAATAAATTCCTTTTTTAATTTTAATACATAGTTATATTTATTTTATTAGCTTAAGTAAGTAGATGCTTTTTTTGGTAATTACAAAACACGATTAACGATTTATTTCGCTATAATATCATTTTAGCCCTATTTAAAACAACGGTGGTTATCATGTAGTTTCGCCAACTATCTATGCCATAATTAGTGACATAGAAATGCTATCGTTTTGTTCAGTGGTCTATTATTAACAAGCGACTTGTTCACCGCTCAACCGTCTGTCGCCCGCTCGCACACTGATGAGGACGTGTCGCAGCTAAAGATGTTACGGGAATTGAATAGCATTAACACCATCGTAGACGGCAATCTAGCAATATTGTTCGTCAGTTATACGCGTCGTCGTATCACTGACGCGTACCTAATGTCGTCACTCGTCGTTTGTCTCAGGGGAAACATGTTACATTGTGTACGGCGACGGCGATTTGGTGATACGTGTATAATAATAATAATGATGATGATGATGATGATGATGATGGTGATGATAATAATAATAATAATAATGATATTCGAAACTGTTGTTTCTGTTGACGATTGCACATACACACACACACGCGCGCGCGTTCACGGACGCGCGTGCGCGAGCACACGACAAATCCTATCCAACATAATATATATTATAAATTATTACATCCTTACGTACGAAATGCATAAAAATTAAAATCATGTAATATGATTCGACTTAACATTCGGGCCATTCAGCGGTGGTACCCACTGGGTATTACAAATAGGTACAAACGTTTTACCTTTCATTTTCCGAAGGCGATCGGCGTTTGTCCAGAATACCGGATCGTGAGTTTGGAAAAAATCAAATATCGAAATAGGTAGGTAGGTAGGTACGTCTCGACGATATCGAGATGTATACGCACGGACGTGTAGTCCTTTCACCGTTCTGTTAACGCCGTCGTCGTCGTCGTAGTAGTCGCTGTTGTTGTGCCGAGGCGGCAAACATTATTGTTTTCGCGTGTTGGATCACCACACGCGGCGCCACACATAATAATAACACTGCATAGTATACACGCGCGCGCGCACAATCGAAGCCGAGTTTTTGTTAGGTTATAAATACACGACGACCAGCAAACCGACACGATCGGACGGATATCGCGAAATGTACAGACGGACAATAACAAAATCGCAAACGAAACAAAACGACACGTACCGCACACGACGGATGTGTAGTGTGCACTAATGAGTGTAATGAGTAATGTTCGAGCGGCGGACACGACGAACGCCCGACCGTGATGATAACGATAACGAAAATATTATTTTTTTTACCACTTGATAATACGCACGCACGCACGCACACTCGCGCGCACACACAGAGAACAATTCCAAAGACGGGTTATATTAATAATATCGTATTCAATTATTATTAATTTCGCATTTTTATCAAACAATCATCATCGACGTCTTCGTCGTTGGATGAATATTATTTCGTCCACACTAGACTGCCGAGAGAATTAGTAACGAGGACGTAACGTAATAGTAGTATGCTCGAACGTAGTCGTCGGTTCTGTGCGTGTGTGTGCGAACGGTGTGTGAGTGTGACAACACGCCGCGCCGTCGGACTCTCGGTGTTGCATTTCTCGGTGGTGCGCGTGCGCAATAAAACGTCGCGTTTCGTTACGTGCATGCGTGCGTGCGTGCAACGGCATCGATGGGCGCGACGGACCGTCGTGACAGAAGAGAGGGAGTAGACGGTTGGCGGGAGCGGCGTCGAGGGTGATGCGCGATCCGTGAAACCGTACCGCCACCGCCGCCAACCGTTCCTACCAATCCCCACCACGATACGCCAACCATACCATCCCACTCCACCACCGCACCACCTGGACACGGCACGCCGACGACGTCGTCAACGTGCCCCATTCATTTGCCAAAGGGCCCCTTCTCGTAAAGTCCGCGTCCGCGTGCGTGCGTGCGTGCGTATGCACGTTGCACACGCCGCCGCACCGTGACGGGGATGACGCGCCTACTACTACTACTACTACTACTGCTACTATATAATATTTTATTGTATATGATAATATACAGTACAATGACGACGAGACGCCGCCGCCGCCGGAGTGCGCGCGTATACACCGCGTTCGCTGCGCTATCGTCACGGGACTATAATAGTACCTAATCTACACTGAATTTATTAATTAGATTTGTGTCCACCGTGTCCGGCACTCCGGCCAGCTCACCATGTACTTTTAAACTACATAGTAAACAGAATATTGTAAATTATTCTAATAAACGACTTGATATATCAGACCAAATACCTTGAACAACGAAATTAATTAATGTATCTATCAGTGAAAATATTTTATTCTACAAAGCTTTTATATCTAACATTGTCAAAAATAATTTCACTTTTAAAATCGAATATGGATACAATAATAGAAAACTATCTTACATCAATGTACCCACAACCCATCATTGCAATATGCATAGAAAACTAACACAATTTACTTAGCTTATGTAGGTTTAAAAATCTGTACATTTTAATATCATATTACCGTTAGTCATTACTCATTAGACATGGTAATTAGTAACTCTTTCAAAATTCTGAAAAACAAAATAATTGCTACTTATGGTTACTGCAAAACCAAAATACAGAGATGTTTATCAAATCATACTTTAAAGCCTTATAGGTATTTTCGTTCTCTAGTAGTTTAGTTTCTAGAATGAATTATTAATTAAAGGTTTTATAATTATTAATAATTTTAGTTTTAGTAGCTTAATATTTTATTAATTAACCTATGTTATGTATAATGTATAAATGTTTAGGTAAAATTGTATTAATTAAAAACTTTTTAAATATTTAAAATGTTTTCGATTAGACTTCAAATAATTATTTATAGTTAAAATAACGTAGTATAAATATTGAATTACTACGATATGGTCGGTATGTACGAAACAAATAAAATTACTTAAAATACTTTAATATAATACATACAAGATACAAATCGTACAATACTATTGATTACAAATACCAATGAATTAAAAATTAGTCACAGAAATCTTTTATACGTAATGAAAAGTATTCATCAATAATATATCTTTTTGGAATATTGGTCACTGCAAAAACGAATAATAACTATAAGTCTATAAAGGTTAACTTAGTTTGTCTGATAAGGTTAAATACCACTATTTAAAGTAATAATATAGTAGTATAGTACCTATCTCATAGAAGATCTACCGAGTACGTTTGTTGGGCGAAGATCGAGGTCGAACAACAGTTTTTATTTTTATTTTTTCGAAAACTTTTGCAGACGTTTATCTGCGTCAATTCACATCATACACCGCGGTCGCGATGACGTAATTTCATATACAACAAGTCACAAGACAGGTGACAACTGATAAGTTAGCAAATCATTTGTCGATTCCTTTGGACACATTACATACGTTATGCATTTACTTATCAGGCCGTATTATCGTAAAGCACAGATAGGTAGGTATAGTAATATACTAATATTATTATAGTACATGATTGTCAATACGGCAATACGGTAGGAGCCTTCAGCCGACTGAACGCGTGTGTTTTGAGGGTTAAACGCCTATACAATACTATTATAATAATTGTGTGATGTACTTTCAATTTTTTGAAACATTCAACTGTTGTATTTTGTTAAAAATGTCTCAGACTCAACCAACAATCTGCACGACTATGGTATGTGATCGAAAACGATCTCTTTATAATTGTGATTGTTCTATATATTATATTCTCCTAGAGAAGTGGTTTTCAAACTGGGTGCCGCGAGTATCCACTAAGTGTGCCGCGGTTTTTCCAAAAATTACCGATTGCATGAAATTGTGATATAAGAAAATGCGGGTATGTGTCAACTATTCGTCCAAGAATTAAAAACACTTGTTAGCCTATAAATCACACATTTCTTATTAAATGTATACATAGTTATAATTTAATTCAAAACAATTTTGTTCATCTAAAAAAAAGGTCAGTGTGTCGTGAAAAATTTTTGAAGTGTATGGTGTGCCGTGTATAATAAAAGTTTGAAAACCACGGTCCTAGAGCAATAATAACATCCATTACGCGCGTTGACAAACGAATATTCGCAACGATGCATTATATTTACAATAGATAAACTATGACTATTATTATAATATATTATATAATATTCATTATCATCAATATATTACGAATACTTTTATTTATATATACCTATAAATATAATTATATAAGTAATAACTAATACGTATAATATAGGTATATGCATATACTAAGACCCAGAGTAAAGGGCTGTCTTAAGGATTCTCGGGTAAATTATATTGCGAAGCCTAACATACATTTCTATTTACAAATGTCTTTAAAATACCTATTTTTTTTTACTGTTCATAATTTATTGATTCACAGTTAACAAACTTCAGAAGAATTTTCGAAACGGAAAAATTCGTGAAGTCTTTAAATTACACTAAAATAAGTCAAAGTAGCTGGTATTGGAGTACATATAAGGAGACAATTATGGCTATGATAATGAGCGGAACGTGTAATAAAAAAAACTCTAGGGTGTCTTAAGAGACATATTCACATAACATGACTCATAGTCATAACTGTATCCTGCATTGTTTTTTCATATCATATATATTTGTCTCATTATCGATGTATGATTGACTGTGACAGTTATTTATACTTATTTAATTTCATACAACTTTAAATTCTATGATACAATTTTTGAAATTATTTTTTTTATTTATTGTTTTTCAAACGTATGGCCTCAAATCTAAGTAAAAAGCTTGTTGTTTGAGACCCAGATTCTAGAACTACTTAGTACTCACACACAATCACCTAAGGACGGCCTTCATAAATTACATAGATTACAAAGTATACTCGTATTATACATATATATTACTATATTAGATCTACTGTATGCTTGTATCTGGTTGGGTACCCTCCCCTCGTGTATAATGGAGTATATTATCGCGGCTAGCTGTCGTAAATAATACGAGATTTACTGGTGGTTTTAATGGATATTGCATATTTAATAAGGGCGTTTACCCCGCACCATCGTTTGACGTATTTTGAATTTATTTCCTATATAGGATATTATAATGTCATCCCACATGACCCGCAGGATCTACTGCATACATAATATAGGTAGTTATAATACAATGAATACTATTTATATACTATACATAGGTACCTAAATATAATATAATATTATAATAGTGAATCTTAACAAATGGATTACCGAAAGACCCTTTATAATATATTATGTAGATGTAACAACGTCCGAATTATTTTATCCTACACATTTAATTACGTTTTTTTTTTATCCCACAGTTGATTTTTTTTTTATTCATCGAATCAGCAATTTAGACACATCACGTATGCACATCTATAATATAATAATTATTATAATATTAAACGTGCAATTATTTATAACTATTTAAATTAAGATTCCCCATTTGTACCTTCTGTACCATGCTGTATCTCCTTAAATTTAAATTAAATATTTGTCTTCTTTTATGTATTGACAATATCATGACTCCTAGCTGGTATATTTATTCGATAAGTGAAATTGCTGCAATGCTTTAATAATCTAATATCTAATCTAATGTATGCCAAATGCCAATTAAAATATTAATATAGATATTCTGAGGACTCATAATCTTCAATCGTTAATTTTAGTTTAAATTAAATTTAGGTACTTGAAATAATGATCTTATACGTTCCTAAATTGTGTATTATCTGCATGAGGGTTGATTTATTACTCATCATTCACTTTCTGTGAGTAATTACTAGTTAATAATAATATTATACTTATTAGTAAATATGCTAACGATACAATAATCGAAAACGCTAAATATTTAAAATAATTTAATAAAAACTGGAGATTTTGTCAACAATCAGCATTGATGAAAAGGACTATAGTGTGATGAAAATTAGAATTGATATTAGGTATATTACTTCAATATATACATCTCAAAAATAAAATTTAGACACCAAGCACTAGCAAGCAAATTAAATTACAATCAGAGTAAAATACCTTAAAGCATATAATCTAATAAAGTGGGAAATATTTGCAATTTTCATTACCAACTTACTTACTACTGTGAATATTGGTTTTTTTTTAAGAATCAGTAATGTCTAACATAACAATTTTAATATTACACAATTTACAAACCATTATGTTTTAAATTAAAATGACTATAGCACTACACAGTATAATTATGTTTTGTAGTTTGTACGGTAAAATTCCAATTCGACGAAATTCCTATTGTTATAAGTTAGGAAATCATTAATTCCGAAAAATTTACATAATACATTCATATCAGTTACAACGTTTTAGCAAAACTTATTTTTTAATTGTTTAAAAATTAATTTAAGTAGGACAAACGAAATCCATAATAATGAAGTATTATATGGAATTGTCGAGTCTATGCTATTAATTATTGTACATGGAAAACTGAAAAAAGTATAAATTTAAATTGTTTCCTTTTTAAAAATATATTTTTATAATAATAACATTTATATTAAAACAAAAACTATTCAATAACTATTACTGTTTGTGTTTTGCTAAATCTGAATAAAGTAGTCATAAAGTGTTTATGTATAATAATTTATAATAAATTATGTACCTACCTAAAAATTATAAACCTAAAAAAATTGCCTGTAGCGCAATAATATAGATATTGTATTTTTATATACGGATGCCACATTCGAGTTAACATGGTACGTATTACGTATTATTATTTATATACAACATCATATTTGTCTATTCGTCAGTAATATTTCCGTGTGTCCGTGAATGTACTTTTTTGTTTTTATAACTCCCTTTAAAATAACACGTGTAATAATAAGTCCCATATTACTTCCCACATGTTATTCCAATGTAGCAGAAAAAAATAAGGAGACAAGTAATCGCTGTTCTATATATACGGCGTAGGACGAAGATAAAACATTTATTAACGTTCTGGTTTATCAGAGGCGTTTTTTTTGGCCTGAACCACAGACCTCTTTTGCACTCTTTAAAATCATTCATAATCCGAACCCGCATTGGGTCTTGATCCCTAAAAGTGGGCGAGAATTAAGTCCAATTCAAGTCTCTATTGTAAGCGTATAACGTCATGTTGAGGGGATGTTCGGTCGGAATCGTTAAGTGTTTAACAACTTATGCCGCATTATAATAAGTACAAACCGATCGGTATTAATCATTTAATGAATCAAACAATTTTTAAGCCTATCAGACCATTACGACAAAGAAAAAAATATATATTGAGCATTGTTTAAAATGTACAAAATCAGCATTTTATATTCATACAAATACTAAAATATGTGTAAGACACAATTTTTATTAACTTATATCTTTTTATATACATATACAACTGCGTGGTTCTGTAACACAAAATTATTGATGTATAATCGATTTTTATCATTTGCGTTTTAAATAATAAACAGAATGCAAAACATCGAAAAGCATAATTGTATTTATCAGCTATATGTACACAATTAAAAAGGAATCTATCGGTGACAGTGTGTGCTAGGGCGTTTATTGTTTTACGTATTTGCCGAGGGAGTTACAAAACATAATATGACCGGATAAGAGAAAATAATTTCATAACATTCTAAAAATAAATATAGTGCAAAATATATCCAATATACATTGCTTATGTTAAATAAAATATTCTGATTTATTTCCATGTTTTAAAACGTTAGTTTTTTTGTATCTATTTAAATTAAATTATAATACTATAATTTATAACTTTATGTAATAATTACTAACAAAATATTAATTATGAATAAACAATAATTAGTTTTATAAATAAAATTCATTCTTATATATTTCTTATTACATATACATTATACATGAAAATTATTTATTATTTATTAGCTAACATTCAATCAATAGAATATAAAATACTTCCATTTATCATTAAAAAGAACTCCGATAATGTTAACCAATGAACTATATTATACTGATACAACTTTTTAATAATTTATACATTTTAAACAGCAATAAGTGAAAATAAATCCTACAATTCAAATTAAAAAAAGCGGGTAAGTGAGTATCGCTCTGCTGTACATTAGGGGGTGGGATGGACCTCGGACTAGGGAAGGTTAAATTTGAATGCAATGATAGGTATCATTGTATACGAAAAACGATTCTGAACGGAGATGATTTGTCAGTCTAAGATATATTAATATATTATATTAAAATATTGTCATATATTCTATTTTGAAACAAATTCAAACATTTAAGTAAAAGTTTCAAGATCTTACGTTTAGTAATTTTTTAAAAATAACAAAAATCGAAAATTATTTATTAGTAAAACGTTATTTTACACGTGTATTTTTGATTTCAAATTAAAATTAAAACTTTAAACACTCGTAAAATTTTTTAAATTGAATAATCCTCAAACTTTTTTATAATTATTCTAAGCTTAACTTATGTACAGCATAGTATTAAATTTTCAATTCTTAGCTTTTGATAGTAAAATATTTATAAATTTTTAACTACCAAATAGTGAAAAATATTCATGATTTTGACGAATTTTTGTCAATATTTGAACTTCAAATGCTAATAAAAAAAAATTGTGCCTATGTATTTTTATAATTTTTGAATGAGAGTTAGAACAAGTTATGTGGACCCTTCAATTAAATTTTCAAGAAATTTGTCCCAGCTAAATTTTTTTTATCAACATTTATAAATAAAAAATAAAAAAAAATTGAAAATTTCAATTGTCTATAAATAGCTCAAAAAAAGTCAAAATATTTTGAAAATCAAATCACGTAAAGAAAATGCCAATATAAATATCTGGTAAAATTTTCAAGTATTTACGACTTATACAGTTTGAATTACAACAAATATCAAAAATCGTTTGAGGCTAAACCGTTATTTAACGCGGTTTTGTACAAATTTAAATTTCAAACACTCATAAAAAATTTTTGTCTGAATCCGGTCGAGTTTTTTTTACAGATAATTGAAGAAAAATTTATGGAGAACCTTGCAACAAATTTTCAAAACTTAGTTATAAAAGAAAAAAATTTTACGATTTTTCAACCACAAAATTACTCGCAAATTTTCGCAATTTTGACATATTTCGTATAAATTCGAACTTTAAGCACTTATAAAAAAAAATTGTGACTAACGATTTCGGATTTTTTTTTATCACTTTAAGAACAACTTATAAGAAACCTTGCATTAAATTTTCAAGATTTTCTGGCCGGCCAAAAAATTTTTATCGTTATTTTAAAAAAAAATACTAAAAAAAATTAAAAATTTCAATTATCTATAAATAACTCAAAAAAAGTCTAAATTCTTTGAAAATTTAACAGTATATAGAGAACACTAACATAAACATTTGGTGAAAATTTCAAGTATTTACATCTATTAGTTTTTGAGTTATAGCAAAATAAAAAATTCGATTTTGTCGAAAACTAGTTTTGCGTAAAAATTCCCGTTTTTCTGTCATTTTTTTAGGGTTTTTCCCGATTCATTTAAAAAATATTGAAAATTTTTAACTTTTGACCCCCCAAAGTACCAACTAGATCCGATTTCCTTTTCAAAGAGGGGCTGAAGTCCAAAATCGAAGCATTTTTACTGCTCCAAATGTTGTCGTCAGACACAAAAATAAAAAAATAAAAAAAAAAAAAAAAAAAAAAAAAAAAAAAAAAAAAAAACACACATCATTGTAAAATCAATACATTCTTCACTCCGTTCAGAATCTAATATTATACAAAATTAACGCTTGTAAATTATCTAAATAATATTGTGCTCTGGCCGTCGGTCGAATATAAATATTTAAAACAAATTTCATATCTACAAAAATCTTTTTCGTCCCATATGTACTTACAACATCTTTTTTAGAGTCCAGCCATAAAATCAAATATCCAATCAATTTACCTAAGTATCCCCGCTAAAGCTTCATAGTACGTAACAAACAAATTACTAAACGACGACCTCCTGATCAAATCCATTCATGGATGAATAGAAGTGCGCGATACAGCAATTATTGTTAGATTCCACGTGAAACTTCTTTTTCATTTCAACCACCTTATCTCATAAATGACCTCAAAGGCACTTTCTGACAACCTCACTAGACATGCTATTGGCGCAGATATCTACTTAACATATCAGACATGCCACATTCTTATACACAGTATTTAATATATTAACTTCATTATACAAGGTGACTCGACTGCGGTCTTCCTTCAAGTCATCCACGGCCTGTATTATAATTATTTCATCAAATGTACTCATTGTATGTAATGCATAAATTGTAAATTATCAATAAAACGCCAATATATATGTATAAAACAAAATGAATAATAAAATTATTCAGTGAATTTTGATTATTTTAATTTTATTATAATAAAATATGTTTTTTTAAAAAAAACTTATAAATTTAAAATATTACGCAAATTAAATTAAGTTATAGAAAAACAATAGATTAAAGGATGATACTCAATAGACAATTTCATAAGTTAAATATTTAATGAAAAAGAAATATTATTTATAAATAACGCCTTGAAAAACTATGTGATACATTTTAAAATACATATTTTTTGTAGCATAAACGCCTAACTCGAATGAAAGATGAATGGGTTTATTGAAAAATTAAACGTTCATTTCGTATTAATTGCGTGGAATGGACAAAAATGTAAATACATTAACATATTAGATTAATTAAATAAATATGATAATTTTCAAAACATTTACCTAATTATAGTTTGTATTCAAGTCTATAACAGTCGCAAAATAAAATTATTACCTACTTACTACATTTACTTTAATAAAAAAAAGTGTTTAAATGCATAATATTAATTATAATAATACAGTGGCGTTACTTCAGTTTTTGAAAGGGGAAGGCAAACATTTTACTGGCACATTTAACTGATGGAAAAAAAATTTGTTTTGTATATTTTTAGTATCAGGTATGCTACATAATAAATAATAATTACATATTAAAATATTAAATTTATTAATGAAGTATTTATGTAGATAAATATTTTTAGATTCTGAACGGAGTGATTAATGTACTGATTTTACAACGATGTGTGATTTTTATTTTATTTTTTTTTAATTTTTATATCGGTCATCATGTTTTGGAGTAAGTAGTAATAATGCTTTGATTTTTGACCAGCTCCGTTTCTAAGAGGAAAGTGAATTTAGTTGTTACTTTGGAGGGTCAAAAGTAAAAAATTTCCAATTGCTTTCAAAAAAGTCAGGAAAAAAGGGAATTTTTACGCATAACATTTTTATGAAAAAATCTATTTTTTTATTTTGTTGTAACTTAAAAATTAATCATTGTAAATACTTGAGATTTTTACCAAATCTTTAAATTAGTGTTATTTATTTACAGTTGAATTTTTAAAATATTATGACTTTTTAAAGCTATTAATAGAAATTAACATTTTCGATTTTTCTAAGTTTTTTTTTGAAATGCCGATAAAAAAAATTGGTGTTTTAAAACTACAAGAAGTATGCAATTCCTGGAAAACTTACAGGTGTCGCATTTTTTCCGATTGTAGATAATGAGGTTCTAAAATGTACATCGATACAATAAAATCATTTCTCATAGATATGGCCAGTATACACTTTCGATTGACGGCGGTTGAAAAATGATTTGACAGGGAATCAGACAGACGAAGGACGTAGAGAAAATGGTCGGCGCGTAAGAGCGTTTTCCAAAATAAAAACTCCGAGAACTTTAACTGTTATGTTTAGTAGGTTTAAAGCGTACCTCGTGATTGAGTAGAAGTCACTGTAAACGGTAATGGATGATATTATGTTAAATTTGAATTCAATGATAAATCATTGCATATGAAAAACGATTATGAGCGGATTATGCGTGTCAGTCTTTATTATTTATTATTAATGAATAATGATATTTTATAATTCATTCTGTTATTCATATTATCATAAGACATTTTTCCGTTATTAGTACAGTTTGTTGAATTAATTTTCGTCAAATACATTGCTTTATTTTATTATTAGTTATTAATTATTATAGTAGTATATAATATATTATTGAGATTAATCATTAATTTAAGAGTCAAAACGCGTACTATAAAACGGATGGAATATGTTCATAGTTTAAATAACTAGAAATTAATAAAGAATTTTTGAAAATTTTAGTGTATAGAAAGTAATAATACAATATATTATACATATTTAATAATGAAACGTTTTAACTCATTTGGTAACTCATATGCAAAAAAATAATTGAAATCGTTTTTATTATAAACTAAATCATTTTTTTTTTTTTAAACTTCCAATTTCATCAAAATTCGGTCTTTTAAAAATTATTGTCTATACACAAATTTTTATATATAAAAAGTATGCGACTGAATTTATTCAATGTTTATTAATAACTGTATGAAAAATTTATTAGAAACCTATTAAATTGCAAAAAAATATATATCATAATGTTTAAACAATGTTAATATTTTATGAAAATTTCAAATTAGATGTTTATTTTGTATTAATCCTTTTTCATATATTTTTTAAATTTTTCCTGATTATTTTGAAAAGTTCCTACTAGATACTGGTATATTCACTTTTACTGAAGCTAGGTAGATATTTAAAAAATTAATTGAAATATTATAATAAACTGTATATTTATGTATTATATTATAGTCTTATTGTAACTATACATAAAATTATATATATTAGAGAGAAAATCTCCATATGTTACTTTCCAGATAAAAGTTTAATCAAAACACCCTATATATGCCTATAATATGCCTAAATAAAATTATTTTGATAGCTATTTTTATAATAATATTTTAGTTTAAAGTTTCATAATTAACATGATTCAGCTTGGCTGCCTTAAAAATTCTTTTGCCCAGTAGGACTATTTCACTATCCCTTCTGACGTCATATACATTGTTTACAATGTTAATGGTACCTGCGTAAGTTGGATCGCTTGATTATAGAGCTCACATTTCATGGGGTTTTTCAGATAAATTAGTAAATGCAATCGAATTAATATCTTTGTATAAAGTATAAATTATACCAATGACGTGCGGTGAATGTCGAAATGTAATTTGACACTAAATAATAATAAAAGGTAATTTTTGCGCAATTTAATTTTGTTATGAGTTTAGATTTTATTGATTTAGTTTAGGTGAAAATATGGGACTCAACGATTTTCAGCAAAAAAAAAAAATAATACTTATTATATAGTGATCTATTTGAGAATTTAAATGATCTTACCTGGATGTGGGCAGGAACAGTTTTCCGTCAATGAATACAGAACCCGACAGCAACACAAACCAACACATCGCCAACTCTCCAGTACTGAAAAATTTTCAGTAAAATATTGCAAATAAATTTGAATTTATACAATCATTACCTAATAGCGCTTTTGAGGTTATTTATTTATAAATTACATTAAATTTATGAAGTAGGTCGTATATTGTACGGCGTTGACCAATATTTTAGTTGTATAATGTAAAAATGTAAGTGTTATGCGATTTGAGATATAATTTTATAAGTTTATTAGAGACATAAGAGTGCTGGATCGTTTTTAAAACCGAGAAAGATAACAGCTTTAACTATTTAATACATTAAATTTGTAGTATTAATACTTATTGATAGCTATTTTAAAAATTGATTTCGGAGACGAATCGCTATCTATACGCAAATATTTGCATTAAAAGTGAAAATATAGTTGTTTATAAACATACAGATAGCAGCACTTAATCCGTTTTTTTATTAATATACATTTTTAATCGAAAATATTTTTTCTTAACTTCACTTCACTGTACATAGTTTTCACAAAAAAAAAAAATGTTTCTTAACATTTAAATGTTATTTTAATCATAATTAAAATATTATCAACAATGAGGTCAGCAGTTAATATTATAACTTGTAAGGTCATAAGTTATAAATCGTATAATGATGACCATAGGCGAAACTAGACACTTTTATTAGGTCAGGCCAAATGAAAAATATAAAAAATACTTCTATTAACAACTTTACAATATAATAATTTTGTTTAATGCATATATTATATATAAATATATATATTATAATGAATATTTTTTTATAATTTAAATATTTAATAATAAATAAAAATTTATAATAATAGACATATTAATGGAAAATTTCACAAATTTTAGATGCCAAAAATAAAGTTTTTAGTTTTAAATAAATATATTATTACTTATTAGGAATTTCAGATTCTGAGTGAAGCAAGGAATGTATTTATTTTGTTTTATACAATGATGTTTATTTCTTTTTCTTTTTCTTTTTTTATTCTGGAAACACTTTTTCTCCTCCTAAACTTGCTCAAAAGTATCAAGTGTTGAAGTGTAGGTGTAGCATATTTTCTGAAAGGTTATGTTCTTGAGCTGTAACTTTAGACAGGTCATTTTTCGATTTTCAAAACGGTACTCAAAATAAAAACGGTTAAATGAGAAAAACTGTAAGATTTCACGATTCTATAATATTAAATAATTACGGATGCCGTTTTCTACCAGAAAACCTATATTAATTAAGAACAAAGAATGTGATTTTGAATAATACCATAATATTTTTTAACTACATTTGTATTTTAGATGTACCTATTTATTTATTTTACTATTTAACAATTAACAAATTATAGATTGTTGATAATGTAATGCTATCCACCGAGCTTCACTCAGAATCGTTTTTGTTAGCAGTGGTATACTGTTGCTCACAGATACAAATTAAATAACCTTTTGTAACCCACCTCCCCGACTTTTTAAAAAATCACTTTATTATGTTATAACTTATATTATAATCCTCATTTGTACCAATTGTACCTATATACTATATTATATTATAGTATTATATAAAACGTACAAATGTATACGTTTCCATGTATAAATATATTATTAATTATAAGGCCTAAATAATTATTAAAATATATAATATATACAAATTTTTAGTCAGTATTAGGTCAGGCCATGGCCTGACTGGCCTGACCCGTAGTTTCGCCTATGATGATGACAAATAATGAGTTTAGGAATGTATAAAAATTACCGAGTATATAAGTATATTATTAAGTTCTTCGATGATTTTGAATATTTTACAAATAATCAGCTGTAATATTATTTTTAATATTAATAAAAAAAATTTATTATTAAATACCCACATATTGTAAATAAGTACTACATAAATATTTTCACAGGTCATAAATCATAATTCATAATATATCTACAGACTAATGAAATTTATAACAAATATTTTATTAAAGTTTCAATTTCAAATATAACTATGGAATTTATGTACTGGTAGTTATAAAATAATTGAAGTATTAATATTGTTTATGCAGAGGGCAGAGCCCGCGATCTATGGACAAAGTGTGTGGTATCAAACGAGTACGTAATATTTTGGATTGTTTTAAAAGTTTATTGTAAACACTATAACTTGTGACTTTATAACAAGCACTGTATTTTAGGGAGTATTTCTGGGAACAATTCAATATTTTGATAATATAATATTAAATACTTGTTCTGAAATATTTTTACTTTATACGAATATTACTTTAACGTATTACAAGCCCGCAAATTCTATGAATACTGAAAAAAGCGGGTAAGTGAGTATCGCTCTGCTGTACATTAGGGGGTGGGGTGGACCTCGGACTATGGTAGGTTAAATTTGAATGCAATGATAGGTATCATTGTATACGAAAAACGATTCTGAACGGAGATGATTTGTCAGTCCAGGATATATTATATTTAAATATTATCATATATTCTATTTTGAAACTAATTCAAACATTTAAGTAAAAGTTTCAAGATCTTACGTTTAGTAATTTATTAAAAATAACAAAAATCGATAATTATTTATTAGTAAAACGTGATTTTACACGTCGTGTATTTTTGATTTCAAATTAAAATTAAAACTTTAAACACTCGTAAATTTTTTTAAATTGAACAATTCTCAAACTTTTTTATAATTATTCTAAGCTTAACTTATGGACAGCATAGTATTAAATTTTCAATTCTTAGCTTTTGATAGAAAAATATTTATAAATTTTTAACTACCAAATAGTGAAAAATATTCATGATTTTGACGAATTTTTGTCAATATTTGAACTTCAAATGCTAATAAAAAAAAATTGTGCCTATGTATTTTTATAATTTTTGAATGAGAGTTAGAAAAAGTTATGTGGACCCTTCAATTAAATTTTCAAGTAATTTGTCCCACCTAAATTTTTTTTATCAACATTTATAAAAAAAAAATAAAAAAAATTTGAAAATTTCAATTGTCTATAAATAGCTCAAAAAAAGTCAAAATGTTTTGAAAATCAAATCACGTAAAGAAAATGGCAATCTAAATAACTGGTAAAATTTTCAAGTATTTACGACTTATACTGTTTGAATAACAACAAATATCAAAAATCGTTTGAGGCTAAACCGTTATTTAACGCGGTTTTGTAAAAATTTAAATTTCAAACACTCATAAAAATTTTTTGTCTGAATCCAGTAGAGTTTTTTTTACAGATAATTGAAGAAAAATGTATGGAGAACCTTGTATCAAATTTTCAAAACTTAGTTATAAAAGTAAAAAATTTTACGAATTTTCAACCACAAAATTACTTGCCAATTTTCGCAATTTTGACATATTTCGTATAAATTCGAACTTTAAGCACTTATAAAAAAAAATTGTGACTAACGATTTCGGATTTTTTTTTATCACTTTAAGAACAACTTATAAGAAACCTTGTATTAAATTTTCAAGATTTTCTGGCCGGCCAAAAAGTTTTTATCGTTATTTAAAAAAAAAATACTAAAAAAAATTAAAAATTTCAATTGTCTATAAATAGCTCAAAAAAAGTCAAAATTCTTTGAAAATTTACCTATGTATGGAGAACGCTAATATAAACATTTGGTGAAAGTTTCAAGTATTTTCATCTATTAGTTTTTGAGTTATAGCAAAATAAAAAATTCGATTTTGTCGAAAACTGGTTTTGCGTAAAAAATCCCGTTTTTCCGTCATTTTTTTTATGTTTTTCCCGACTCATTTAAAAAATATTGAAAAATTTTAACTTTTGACCCCCCAAAGTACCAACTAGATTCGATTTCCTTTTCAAAGAGGGGCTGAAGTCCAAAATCGAAGCATTTTTACTGCTCCAAATGTTGTCGTCAGACACAAAAATAAAAAAATAAAAAAAAAAAAAAAAAAAAACACACATCATTGTAAAATCAATACATTCATCACTCCGTTCAGAATCTAAAATAAATTGGGAAATGGACATTTTTAACGTTCCCTAGAAGTTAACAAGTGTCTTGTGAAGCTGCATAAGTATATTGGCATCAAATCCAAAAAAAACTGTATGATGACTTTGGGTTAAGGATGCCGTTATGGTACATGTCTGGCAGGGCAACGTGGAATTGGTTCCCGGATCAATTAATTGTGTACGAATTGGTTCCCGAATAAAATTACTTATCAGTTTATCAGTCCACAACTCGTTGTTACAAGATACGTATATGTACAATCGATAATCTTATAATATTTTATTAGGTTTTACTATATCTGGGAAAATTTATAAATATAATTTTATATATAAAAAATTGATTATTTTTCGTCAGTCTTGTCTTGTGACTACTAACCTAGTGCGTACGTTAAAATGGAAGTGATGTTCAGTGAAAAAAATAAGAAACTCTTCGTTATTAACGTTTTCAAATACAGATTCCAAAAACAACTATTAGGAAATATGGAACGTTGGACTTGTACAAAAAGAAATGCAAATCGTTTTTAAAAATAAATAATTTAAATAATATTGAGGAATGTAACCTCGAACACAATCATGAGAAAGATAGTGAAAACATATTGGACAGGCAAGCATTAAGCAATATCTTAAAAAGAAAAGCTCAGGAAAATCTTGAACGTCCAACAAAATTAATTTGTCAAGAGTTACTAGTCAATGGTGATATTGAACAGCTTTACAGCGCATAAAGTTTTTAAAGTATAAGACAAAATATTCACGCTAGTCGATCAAGTAAGTTACCTAAATTACCTAAGACTTTAACAAAACTACATGAAGCATTAGATAATTATGATGTAATAACAAATCGTGGTGAAAATTTTAAATTTATTAATGATTGTGAAACAAATATTGTAATTTTTACTTGTTCACATAATTTAGAGATACTCAGCAAAATGAAAATAGTGTTTGTTGATGGAACTTTTAAAAGTTGCCCAAAATTGTTTTACCAGCTTTTCACCATTCATGGTGTAAAAGATAACAATTATTTTCCCATTAGTATTTTTCCTACTGCCAACAAGAACAGTACTACTTATATACAAGCATTTCGATTTATAGAACATCACATGAGGTCTGAAATTATTTTTGCTGATTTTGAAAAGGCTATTCACTTGGCAGTATCTGAAATTTGGCCACAGTCTAAATTAAGGGGATGTAGATTTAACTTAGGACAGGCATGGTGGAGAAAAATTCAATCTTTAGGACTCTCAGATGAATTTAAAAATAAAGATTCAGAGATTGGGCAAATATTGAAATACTTTTTTGGATTACCTTTATTGCCACCTGATATAATACAAAACGTTTATGTTGAGTTGATGGCTATAAAACCAGTACATGAAAAACTTGATACATTTTTTGATTATATACTTGAAAATTATATTGAAAATGATAGTGATTTTTTACCAAAAATTTGGGTAGATTTTTCAGCCACTTCAGAACGAACAACAAACTGTTGAAAATCGTTTCATGCGGAAAACTGAATTCTAGATTTTATTCTGCCCACCCAAATATTTTTTTATTGATTGAACAATTAAAAGCAGTGCAGTGTGAAACATATATAAAGCAAAGAAGCTCACTTAAATTAAAGTCGAAAAAAGTTGCTGAAAAAGAAAAGTTTATTGATGAAAATATTAAAAAATTGAGAGACGGTCAAATTTCGAACCTACGATTCGTTAAAAATATGTGTTGTAAATTCATACCACACTAATTTGTTTCTAATATTATTTACCTATTTTGACTTATTATTACATTATTATTACTTATTTATTACAACCACAATTATTATTATTGACAAATACGTATGTAGCGTATATTATGTATATATTAATATATTATACCGAGCAACATTTTTAACCATACCTAGTATTTTATATAGTGTTTGAACTATTCGAACTTATAGACAGTCCTAAGTCTGAATAAATGGGAAGGAAATTGTTGCAGGTTGAATATATCATAATAATTTGAAAAGTATAAATATAACAAGGTTAATTATCATGAAAGTTTGCGGGAACCAATTCGTATGTTACCTGTAGGCTGTAGACAACCCGGGATTCGGGAACCAATTCGACAATTGGGAACCAATTCGTAGTCGTCCGTCTGGCACATGTCCGGTATTAACGGACCTTTTTAGATTCTGAACGGAGTGATGAATGTATTGCTTTTACAATGATGTGTGTTTTTTTTTTTTTTTTTTTTTTTATTTGTGTCTGACGACAACATTTGGAGCAGTAATAATGCTCCGATTTTTAACTTCAGCCCCTCTTTGAATAGGTAATTGAATCTAGTTGGTACTTTGGGGGGGGGGGTCAAAATTAAAACTTTCAAATAGTTTTCAAAAAAATCGAGAAAAACAAAAAAAAAATGACAGAAAAACGGCAATTTTACGAAAAACCACTTAATACTTGAAATTTTCACCAAATGTTTATATTATGGTTATCTTTTTACAGTTAAATTTTCAAAATATTTTGACAATTTTTAAGCTACTTATAGACAATTGAAATTTTCGACTTTTCTAAGTTTTTTTTCTTCAAATGCCGATAAAAATTTTTTGGGTGGCCAGAAAATCTTGAAAATTTAATACAAGGTTTCTTATAAGTTTTTCTTATAGTGATAAAAAAAAATCCAAAATCGTTAGTCACAATTTTTTTTTATAAGTGCATAAAGTTCAAATTTATACGAAATATGTCAAAATTTAAATTAAATTTCATACTCTCATTATGTGTATGTTGCCAAATCTTTTTATTAATAAACAGATATTATAAAGTAACTATAGTAACATAATATAGTAACTATACTATTTGTTTCAAAATAGAATATATGAAAATATTTAAATATAATATATCCTAGACTGACAAATCATCTCCGTTCAGAATCGTTTTTTGTATACAATGATACCTATCATTGCATTCAAATTTAACCTACCCTAGTCCGAGGTCCACCCCACCCCCTAATGTACAGCAGAGCGATACTCACTTACCAACTTTTTTTATTATTAATTTAAATTAATTTTAATTTTAATTTAATTTAATTTTTACAAGTATAGATGGATAATCAGATATAGTGGGTATAAAAACTATTGGCAAAGGTTTATTAGTACAATAAAACTGAAAATAAGGACCCAGGATCTGTGTAAAATGTCGAGTGTTTAATGATCTAAAGGGTACTAACAATTTTCTAACGTAACGTATAACTACATAATAGTTCCAATAATGTGTTTATTTGAAACATTTAATACGAGTGCGGTACTTGTGTCATGTATTCAATACTAATATAGATAGTCATCAGTGGCGGCTCGTCAGGGGAGGCAAGTGAGGCTCAGCCTCACCTAACTATTGTATAGAAAAAGGAGGTATATAAACTATAGTTATAGTTATTTAATATTTACAATCGACTTTAAGAATATTATATTCAATAATATAATGTAAATTTTAAAATACAAAATAAATTTATTTTGTCGTATATAATATTAATTATCATAGTACACAATGAGTACATACTACATACTTCGCAACCATGACAAAATAGATATTTATTTTGTCATGTTCGCAACTGTTATCAAAAATCACGACGAAGACGTTCGTTGAACGATATAACAATCTCGATGAAAGCCGAAGAGTGCCGAGAGGCTAGTAATTTTTAGCCTCAGACGAGATGGGACGGCCGTACAATAATAAAATATATAATGGTAGAGGGGAAAATCGGAATTTTATTATGAAATGAGGCTGAACGATTCGAGCCTCAGAGTTTGTTTACATTATCCATTCGTCATTTGTCGAAGCGACGTAACTTCCACTAATAGAAATAGAAACCGGGAGGTTATAATAATGGATATAATGTCGTGTAGCGTAAGTGTATAAGTACCTACCCACAATACTTTTATAACAAACGAAAGATATTGGCTCATTTTTTTTTATGTGTATGACATTTGAAATAAATATTATATGGTTTATTATTAATATATTTTTAAAGGTTAGGATTAAATATTAATTGAGTTATATTAAAAGTGAACTTAAAACTCATTGTTATATTTTAACAGCATTTTTTCTCCCATACATTTTGAAAATATCTGCCTCACCTTTCATACGGTTCACGAGCCGCCACTGATAGTCATGTATCTATGTAGTTATATGGTAGACAATGCTCAGACGTGGAATGGAACATAGAATACGAACTTTTTCATTAAATTTTAGATTAAGTAAAAAAAATAATTTTGTAGAAAGATGAAATCTATTCAATTTCAGTACTCTAACAATTTATTTTTTTAGAAAATTAAAATACATTGTATTTATTGGTTTTAATCGATTATTACTGTAATCAAAGTTTAGAAAAGTTGTTGAGAAATATATAATACGTAAGTTTTTATACTAAAATTAATTATTAACTGTTTATAAAGTATACAAATATATATGTTTTCATCTCCATACTTACAAGTATAATACATCATTGGCTTCGTGGTATTCATATCTGACAGTTTTGCATAGAGTGCGCAATGCGGAATCTCTATATGTATACAAAGCTTCCAAACTTTGAAGTCCATAGTAAATTATTTGAAGATCCTAAAAAGTTAACGGTTAGATTAATATAATAATAAATTATTTTATTATGACTAGTTACTAAATAGCTATATTAGTAATTTTTAACTACGACAGTCAGCAGTTCAACTGATGTCCCAAGGTAACGATTTCGGGACATCTATATCTATATGATCCAACTTAAAGGTAAAACTTAAAATTGCTTAATGTTTTCTTCTTTTTTTAGATTAAATTATTGACTAAATATGAATGATTTTTATGAAATAAATGATACAGAAGAGCTCGTACCAGGTACAAACAAAATAAATAATATATTTTTTACCTAATAATCTTTTTGATAATTAATAACATTTTATAAATTGTTAAAATTGTTGTTGCATTGTTATAACTTATAACTTATAATATTGTGTATCTATTTTTAAATATACATAATAATTATTAATATTTTTGATCTAATTTAATTTACTAATCTTATTGCTCTTGGATTTGCTTGGTAAAATTATGATAATCAAAGTTAGTCGGTCCTGTAGTTATCCATGGTTCAATTTGTTTGTTATCTTACCGGGTTTTGATGTTTGTATTTAACTCATCTATAGTTATAGAACAATTTTTAGTGACTTTAAAAATCTTAAAAGTAAAGATGTTACTTACATATTGTAAAAAAAAATTAAACTTTAAAAAACTGTAAAACTAAAGTTTTTATAGTTTGTAATAATTGTGTAATTACTAAAGAATGCTTTTAAGTAAAAAAATATGTATACTATAATCAGTAGTTTATTATGCTGTATAATTATTACATTACATTATCAACTAAACCGTCTAAACCTGATGACTATATCATTGGTTCTATAGTCTATACAGTAATTTAAAATAAGTCGTAAATTATGTAAGCCAAAAATGACTTAGAAAATATAAAACGTATGCCTTTTATGCTTATTAAAGGGCATATTTTAGATTTTAAACGGATTAATGAATGTATTGATTTTACAATTTATGTGTGTTTTTTCTGTATGCCAGTCATCACTTTTTGAAGAAGTAAAAATGCTTAGATTTTCAACTTCAATATATTTTCTGTTATTTAAATTAGTTGGAACTTTGAGGGGTTAGAAGTATACAATTTTCAGTATTTTTCTTAATAAGTGGAAAAAATAAAAAAATTAAGCGAAGGAATTTTTATGAAAGCCAATTTTTGATACAAAAAGGAATTCATTTTATTGTTGTGAATTATTTTTACTCTTTTTGAGCTATTTGTAAACATTTGACATTATAGATTTTTTTGATCTATAAAAAAGTTTATCCATATTTAAGGTAGAATCAAACAATTATGATGGTAAAATTTTTAAGAATCTAACTTTTAAAAAGAGAGATTAAACTTTTTGTAAAAATTTGAATTTTAAACTTAATTTGATTTTAATGTTTACCTACTTGCTACCGTTTCTTACGAAAAATACTATTGTTTATGATTAAAAATATAACTGCTCTGTATAGTAACATTGCTGGTCTAAAGTTTCAAGTCTTCATCACGAATAATATTTTTAAATAATAACAAAAACAATTTTTAAATTATTTTTTTTTTTTTGAAAAATCTTATTTTGTCCATCTTTGAAATTAAAATGGTTTATAAAAAAAACTTAACAAAAAATCTTGTATTAAAATTTCAAGCTTTTTTAATTGACCGTGCAAAAATATACAAGATAGGTATAATAATATGTTATTCATTTTTTTGGAAACGGTGTGTCGTAAGCTAACCAATAACTACACACAAATAGTTCGTTAAAATTTTAAGAGTAAACTTTATTTATTAAAAATCCTTGAAAAAGTATGTTACATAAAATATTATAAAAATATACTTAAAAAAAAGGTTTTTTAACAAAAAAATATCATATTAATTACTCACAAAATGTCACTTTCACATCTTTTAGAAACTCAAATATAACTTCATGTATACCTACATTTCAATCATAACTCTTGCAACCTACTTTCAAGTAAAGAAGCTTCTATTGAATTAAATTGAAGAGTTTTGTTTTGTAATACGTCAGTGAGTACCTACTCTGTATTCTGTTTACGCACCAATAGTTACTATATAGTCCTGGAGAGTATAATTTTGTGGTATAAATTACATTTCATAATTAATATCTAATTATATTTATCGAATTGCGAGATTATAGTATACTAGGTAAATGGTAGATCACAAAAACTAAGGTAGAGTTTTTACGACATTAATGTGTTCTACCCATACAGTAATTACTCTATGGTTCTACTTATGGTTGTGGTCACACAAATTCTGGTAGATATTTTACAATACCGTTAACCGATTTTGAATTGTAACAATAAAAGAAAAAAATTTGTTTATAATGAAAACTAGTTTTGCGTATGAATTCTTGTTTTCTCTGTTTCTTTTTCTTTTTGTTATTTATCTTTACTAAGAAAATTATTAAGAATGTTTACTACTGCCCTCCCTACAAAATACCAACCAGATTTATTTTCTTACCAGGAAATATATTGAAATTATAAATTTAGGAGTTTTTACTACTCCAAAAGATGATGACAGACAGAAATAAACACACACACTTCAATTGTAAGATCTATACATTTTTTCACTCCACTCCGAATCTAAAAATTAAATTTATGAAGAGATTATAATATATTATTTTATTTTTAATCATACGATTTTTTATTAAGTTCATTAAGTTGTGCTGTAAAAATCGTACGAATATATAATATTATATTATTAATTATTATAAACATTTTGAGGATTTCGATATAACGCTGTTAATAGGACGTTAGTAAGAAATAAGAATACACATTAATACTGTTTAGTATCGTACACGGAAACAACAGAAAGAACGATATGTTATGAACAATTTTAAATTTAAGTCTCACATTGTAATAACAACGGTTACGGTATAACGATAAAGTATTATTATTAGACATTAGTATATAAATATTTAATTATGTTTAGAACATGTTTGAAATATAGTTTAAATTACTTAAATCTTGTAAATCTTTAATTTTTTTTTATTTAAAAAATATATACAATCTGTAATAATTTATACAATAGGTAATATAGATGATTATTGATTACAAAACTGGACGGCTTGATTGAAGGGGGTGTCTAAGAACACTAGGTACTTCACAATTCTAGACTCTTTTGTTTATATTTTTTTGTATGTCATTGTCGTAGTTTTTTATTTTTTATAAGTTTAGGAGATCTCTAGGCCAATTAAATTTTAGACGGCGTGGAGGGTTTCCAGGGATTTGAATGGAGGAGAGATTGGATATAAGTGGATTGGAATGATTGAGTGTGTTTTGATGGACTAGTTTAAAGTAATGTGATGCTAGAGTATGGATGTTTTGAATATTGAGGTCTGAGTGAAGGGTGAGATTACTGACTCACCAGGAAGCATTAGTAATGAGGCGAAGGCAAATTGATTGAAAGGATTGAAATATTTGAATGTTAAATTTTTTAGATGTTCCCCAAAGCTGTATTTCGTAGGTCATAGTAGGGCTGATAATTTATTTATAGATTAAAAGTTTAGTATTGAGTGGAAAAGTTGATTTGAGAAGGTGTCTAATTTTGTGAAGTTTGAAATTGAGGGATTCTCTCTTTGTTTTTATATGATTGGCCCAGGTGAATTTGTTATCGAGGTAAACTCCAAGATAGCGGGTAATTTTTGTTTAGGGAATCATGTCATTATTGAGGGTCATTGGGGGGCCAAGGCCTGGTTGTAAGGAAAAAGTAATATGCGTTGATTTGTTCGGATTTATTTTAATTCTCTACATATTGAACCAGTTTTGAAGTTCAGTAAGATGTGTTTGGAGTGAAGAGGAGGCTATAGTTATGTCGACATTTGTAGATATTATGCCTGTATTATCGGCGAACGTTGCAAGAGTGGTGTGGTCAGAATGTAGTATATCGGAAGTAAATAAATTGTAAAGTGTAGGATATTACAGTATTACCCTGAGGTCCCTGAGGATCTTTAATTATATAACAATTCTATTATTATGTATTGATATTTGATAATTATAAAGTATAATACTATAATACGTACCTATTTAATCACTATACACTTATTTATGAAATAATCAATAGGTTAAGTATTGTAATATTAATAACTGTATAGATATTATAAGACATTATAATAATAATATGAGCAAATTACCCATGGGTAATTACTAATTACCCACTTTCATGTTATAGTATCTTCCGATGTGTTTAAATATTTTATTATACTGTATTTATTTTAATCAGAAATTAATAATTTGAATTATTAATATTATTATGTTTATTTAACGTAAATTAAAATGAATAATAATAATTATACCACATTATATTATGTAATGAAATTTAGTATATTATGTTTATTAGGCACATACTTGCAAAGTTCTCCTGTCCGGATGTCTCTTAAGGGCCTTTAGGAAGTGAGGATCACTGGTCATATTTCTGTTGGTATATCATTGCTGCTACGGTGCTTTTTTGTTATCCATTTATGATATTCAACAAAATCTGAAAATATACACGATTCGTCAATATAGTGTTGAATAACTGGAAATTTTCCAAGTAAAAATAACAAAAAAAGAATTATATACGTAATATATAAAATTCAAATATGTGTGGGAATATTCCCATATGCATATATAGGTAGGTATATATTGCAGCAATAGACGTAAATTTACAGTTGCAATAATTAGATGTTGTTTAGTTGGGTACCTACTCATTAAAAGCGTAACCCTAAAAAATAAATAAATGTGAGACATCTTCAAGGCTCAAGTTATATAATTTTAATTTAAAAAATAATACAGAAGTACTTATATGCGATTGTTCAACAATATATTATATGTTTGTATTATTATAAACTACTAAACTTCTATCAATTATAATTATATTTATACATAAGTATATATTTTTTCAAAAAAAGCTTTTTCGTTCATTTTAAATTCATTAAATCCTATTAAATCCCCAATTATTAAATAATTATTGTATAGTTTATATTTATGAATTCCATGTAATACACAATATTACGTTTGTGTATTTTTAATTTAATTTTTTTATATATTATCATATCACGATATTCATTCATAAAATCATATATTATAATTATAATATATTATTATTTATACAAATTATAAAATTATTTTTTTTTATATTTTTAGTCGAGTACTGTAAATTATATTGAGAATTTAGCGTGAATGGAACGTTTTTTCAATAAGAATACAATATATTCTATAGAATTATATTGTATAATATGCGTATTCCGTATATTATTTAACTATCTATAAAAGTATACTAATACAATACCAGTATAATATAGTATATTACAAAAAACATTTAGAATACTTAATTGCCTAATGCTGAATTTATACTATACTCTTTAGCAGGAAATTAAGGCTAAAATTAGCATCATTGTTGATTGGAATCTTTTAATAAACTTGTTTAAAAAAGTTATGTTGTTTCGTCTATTGTTTATATTTTTCTTATTCTAAGAGTTGTATGCTTTTATAAACTATATCTGTAGACTTAATATATGTATAGAATGTTGTCGGTAATTAACATTAAACCTTGACATTCGACTAACTGATTTGAGGCACTCACTTTCGAATAGAGCCTTAACTAAAGTATTATATTAAGTATAAAATAACACTAGTCGAATAGAAACATATAATTATTTATTCTAATGGGTTTTTTTCTTAAAGTTTTTTCCAACTAAGATAAAATTATAGCTACCTACAGTTAGTATTTTTAATGAATAAATATTATTTTTTTTGCTTAAACTGTTAATTACATTATTGAATAATAGCTCGGATATCTATGTATATTAAATTAATTCCTATACACTAATTATTTACTAAAATTATTATTAGTAGGCATATGATGTTACATTTTTTTTCAAATTTATATTATTAAGTGCATAATAAAAAAAATATACTTTTTTTAAATTTATTTATTCATCATCTTTAAGTACTGCTCGTGTTGGAAATAGACTATACAGAGTTGTATTGAATATATACAATTAAAGCCTAAAGGAGTTGTTAAGAAAATGCAACTGAGAGCAGAAAATATGTAATCCAACGTACAATATATTATATATAATAATTCATATTAAAATTATTAAAAGAAGTAATTTCAAATTTTTCTCTCTAGTCCCTTAATTGTTAATATACAAACAATTAATTGCTTTTTTAATATTTTGAACTTGAAAATTATATGTAGGTACTATTATTATATTAAAATCAGTATGGGCATAATATATTACCGGGGTGAACGGGTTAGGAATATATAGGATATTGTATCTAAATGTATTACCTTTTTCCATACATTTGATTTCAAATCAATTTCCAGAATGGATTCGATTATACTGAATATTCCCGATTTTAATCATCATTTTGAATTAACTTTCGGGAAAGATGTGGAGGGCAGAAGAGTTATGTTTTAGTTCCCCTAGGGTACTCCACAATTATGGCATAGGACTATGAAAATTATAACCATATATAGCTGTATTTTAGTAAAAATAAAATTGATAATTGTCTGTAGACTGAATTTATTATAATGAGTTACAAAGTTAATAAAGCGGCTGTTATTATAATAATATAATATTACTTCGTATGTGTACGTAATAATATACAGCAGTAATTTTTATTATCATTCTGTAAAACTCGAGGTAAAACTAGCATACCATAAAATCAGTGATATTTTGTCAAAAAAATACTAAATTTGAAACTATATCGTAAAGTTTTAATAAATACCCAATAATATCTATTATAGAAAAACAATCTACCTTGAGAATGTCGTTTAATTATTTTCAATAGTAAATATTACGTTTTTAAAATGATATATCGAAATAAAACTATTAACCTATAATGTACTCTAAATGTACAGAACTATTTCTACAATAAAAATATTATATAAACATATTTTACATATTAGGTATATTATTGCACACGCCATTGATTATTTTTTTAATTACGTTTTCCTACAAGGACAAGATCTTTTATTGTGAAATATAGATTAAACACTTAAACAATAGTAATATAATACCTATACTATATTGTAATATATGCATATAATGTGTTTAAATTATTGTTCATTTTTCTATTTTATACAGTAACATCTGTTTTTTTGTTTAGAAATCACACAATGATCATATTATAATAATATAATGTACTATATGAGCAGTAGATATAAATATCCAACTAAACATTGGAGTTTTTAAAATATGTTTTCAATAACGCAACACATTTGAAAGATTTTCTATTATTTATTCTATTATTTCATTGCTTCGAACGATTTGTATTTTAAATAAAAATGTATGATCGATAACTGATAATATGTACCTATAGTTTGGATTATTGTGACGAGGTGGATAACTCAACCATGTACGGACGGTAATGTGCTAACAAGGCGCATGTACGAACGATGATATTTTAGTGTTAAGACTGTTAAAAGTATGTACTAATATATTACGAGTATAGAGTTTAGAGAGCTCGACACCGATCGAGTCGAATCTGTTCAAGATATCTGCTAAACGGATGCTGATAAAGCATATATTGGCTTTCATTCCAATATTTCATATTCCATATGAAGGCGTGTATCATTATTTTTTATAGTGTGTATTATTGTATATATTGGGTAGGTACGTGCTTTTTTCAAAATAAGTTCGTTTATTTTTTATTTCAACATTATTAGCAGAAAATATAATACTATACATAATATATATTATTATGTGTAATAATTATTAAGATACTTAACTACTTAAGCGTTTGTTTAACTAGTTGACGAACTAAAATATATATAGTTAATAGTTATCAACCGATATTAAAAAGAGTAATACATTATATTATTAGAAAAGGATTAGATAATAATATAATAATATATTATATTCTAATAATATATTAGAAAAAGATTAGTTTTGTATAGTCATAAGATTCTCCTTAAATTGAAAAAATATCTATGTCTTTGGAAATATGATCCTTGAGTATTACTCAAAAATTAGAATTTGAAAAAATTAATTATTAAAGAAAAAATGGGAGTGAGCATGCTTGATGACGAATATACATTTTATATACTTAATATACATTTATATCCCCTAAGTAGACTTCTAAAAAATTACAAAAATAAATAGTTACCAACACACATTGCTGTTAATTTTTCATTGTATAAAAGTGAAATTCCGTATAGCAGTGAGTCGGAAACACTCTTTGTTTTTACGGTAATTACACGGTCTCAAAACATTGGTCGACCGTTATTAAAACGTTTCCCGTCGTGTGCAATCCTGTGTTTGTGTACTACAACTACTGCAACATTCACCGTCTCAGTTCGCCACACACTGGGAATATTTTCTTTATGAGTTCTCAAGCATTTATTATGTGTGTATACGTTATACCCACTCACATACATATTATGCATTATACACACACACCTTTACATAAAATTCCATCCCTACCCGGCCACCTGCACCCTTTGAAATGATGACTTTTTCAGAGAGCTGCCACTTGCAAGACTGTATGATATTATCTATGTTCTTACCTACTTATCTGCCTACACGAGAACGTTTACCAACCAGATGATGATACGTCACGGGTTGTCACAATTATCAAAAGGCTATTCGAGTACTCTTATCTTTTTAATATGTTCTATACGCAACGATCCTTGCTATTTCCATACCTAAAGTATTTTTTTTTACCTTCATAGTGAAGAAAACCGCAATATCTTAAACTTTTTTAGCGTTGACGGTTTATCATATTTATATGCGCATCGGACGATTTTTTTCCATCCGATATAATTTCACACACACAAAATATGCGATTAAATTGTAATAAACAAGAGTATAGATATTTCTACAATCGTAATACATAAATCTGTTTAAAAAGTAAAAATCCTCGACAAAAATATTATATTTTGCTCTCACATTACTTTAATCTACGAAAAGTTATTTTGTTTAAAGTTATTTTTTATATACCTACCTAGGACAATAATGTCATATATTGTACATCTTACCATTATATATGTTATAATATGTACAATATACAGTACATAGATAATTTTCTTCTGGCATCGATAATTTACTATAGTACAGCTATTTGTAAAAATGAGTGGTTAAATTTATTAATATTACCTTTTATGGTTTTATTTTGTATACTGCCATCTATATATATATATATATATAGATATATATATCTGGTTATTAGCCTAGGTACATAATATATTATCTATATACGAATAAATAAAAGTTATAAATTTATAAATTTAATTATTTATTCTCTTCTATTAAATATTATAATATAAATATGTATTCAGTTCCCAATATGACAGTATTTTAGTATAATAATACATTCAGTTATCATTATATTTATGTATGTGAAACAATAAACGTATCATCTCTCGCGGCATGCATATAATGTATAAGTAAGTAATCATTAATTTTTTATTGATATCTCATGTACTTACTACTCATGTGTATTGGCTTAGAACTTATAGTTACATGAGAAGACACGAATACACGATTATATACTGTTATTTTTAGTGAGTGCTTAATATTGTAATAATTATTGTGAGAGTCAATTATACCTATATGTATGTATTCTTTAACGTGTTATACAAAATATAAGCGGGATATGCTCTGTCCTCCGTTCATGACAATAATAACAGTAGAACATAGGCATTAAATTCCCGGCATTTTATTTAATTTCATTATTTTTATTTGGCTATATACAAACAAAATATCCGTGCAATTATTTTTTCGTAGTCCGGGTATGTGTTATTTAAGTTAACGGTGGTTGGATTGTTACCCATCGTTAAAGTTCAAAATTGGAACAGCAATAACGTACCTTGTTCGTGCCTTATACTCAATTACCTATGTATATACTATATGCATATAACTATTAATTTACATAATGTAGAGATCAATAACTATAAGTTTATTATTATATTTAAAATGTATTTTTGTAAATTATTTTTTTTTTAATGTACCTAATTATGTAAAATATTTGTACCGGGTAAGTATTACAATTATCTGAGTAAAAATACCTACATATTATATTATTATAGGTACTATAGAATTGTACATAATTTTGAGTAATGGGAAATATTATATTATTTCATATTAATTGTTTACTTAATTAGATTTATAGACAGTATTTTGTAATATAAATTGAATGTTTTATAATTTATAATTAACCTCATCGGTGGTCATTATTATTTTGTGTATGATATCTGATATATATAACTTACACTTCATTGTGACCGAAAATAGAGGTAGGTACCTATTATAATTTTGACTCCCAACTATTTTTCACAGCCTCGAAACGTAAAATTACGTGTATTAATAGGGACTTGTATTATATTTATTAGTTCTGATAGCATCGACACACATTTAGTAGTTTTATTAATGTTAAAAAATGATTTAAATTTTTTGTTTAGTAATCATTTATAATTTTTAAAGTACAACACCGCTAGTTGCTCAGTATTTAACAAATAATCAATATTGTATTCGGAAATAATAAGGAAAAGCTATGAATATTTTTCGATTATTAATTTTATTTTACGTAATGTTATAGTTTATTATTTTATATTATTTTAATATTCGTGAGTAACGCATATTATATTGGTTTTAGGCTTCAGCATGTGACGTCTACACAAGATTAGAAGCCATTTCATGATTGGTAACACACCCTATTTACTTTATAGCGTGATTCAGTATTATAAAAGATTACTGCGTATAACATCTACAGAGGAACCCTTATATATGTATTTTGTTTCGTACGTCGAAAGAAAAGAAATATTGATATACATCCAATTTTACCTTTACAAAAAAAATTCGTTAATAAAATATTTAAGAACCATTTGGGTATATAAAAATAATTTAGAAAGTGGGTATACTCTCGGTACTATAAGAATAACACAATAATATAGTTTATAGGTAATATTATAAAAAAAAAAAGTTATAAAATATTGTACTAGGTAGCATTATTATGTATTTGACATTATGTGTGGTATGTATGTCCGCATACAATAATAATTATTGGCTATTGCAGCTCTTTTATGGTAGTATGCAAATTTTCCTGCTATCTCAGTTCTTCTATAAATCAAAACAGTATGTTTGTGTACGTTAGTTTATATTTTACAATATTGAATATTATCTCGTTATTTGTTATTAGGTACTTATAAATACCAATATAGTTTGTACATAATAATAGGTGTAATATATTATATATTGTTTATTTAAATTTATTTTTACTAAAATGTACTATTTCTTCGAGACTTTATCGTTTTTATATTTATTTACTGTTATTATTAATACATATTTACACATTTACATTTAGGGTAGGTATTTTACAAGTTATTACTATTATTAACTGCTGTTAATCTCGCAATATGGCATTTACTTAAACATAACTACGTAATCTTTACATAATTTACAATTTATATATATGTAACGACGTAAGATAATATGAATGTACAATAGCTTAAATTACTTGTAACTGTTAACATTTAAGGCGGATTTCCACTTACACGTTCGCGTGTATACGCGCCTAAAAATCTCTTGCTATGATTGATTGTTATCTATGGTAAGTTTTTGGTATACCGTAGCGGTTAAACAATTTTATTAGACGATTAACCATATATAACATATTGTTGAATTCATCTTATTTTTCATGTACATGGCATAAATAATATAGCCATCATCCACTGTTACTTATTTTAACCATTGTGCAGAGGCAGTGAAACGTTTGGTGAGTCGTTTATCATAAGTTCAAAAGCACATACATGCAACTATGCAATCATGTATAGTGGAATTCCACCTTTATATTTACGTTCTATTAAAGTCAGGAGGAGTAGAATTTTATAATATAACTCTTGCTTTCATGCCTGGATAGAACCATCGATTTACCAAGTTTAACTCAGTGGGCCAAACCTAATTTTAGTAGATTAATAAGTATCAAATTAAATTTTTCTTATCATTTTAAACGATTTTTTGGTCAAATTTCGAAAATTTAGTGGCTGTAATTTCCTTATCCACTATCCATTATCACTTCGATACCTATCATATAAAATAAAATATTATTATTTAACAATATTTTCAAATTTAAAATACATTATGTTTCTAAAAATTAAACGTATGTTGGTACTAAGTACATATCTAGTATAACTAAACTACTAAAGGTCACTAGAAACATTTCCATTCCCATATCTACCAATAATATAATAAAATTTATAACTGATACATTTTTTTTCCGAATCCAATGTTATTACTTATTAGCAAACACGTATTATGTCACGTATCAATACCAAATATTTATTACCCATAAAATGGCGTGACAAGATGCAGGATACCCACCTACAGAAAAATGCTGTTCGATAAGTCAATAGACCAACTGACTACCCTGTATAGTGTACACAGTACACACACTTATGAATTTACCTATATATAATATAATTTTCCATTGGTATGTTTTTGTTGCAACAAACTATGTTTTAAGCATAAAATTGAACGTATGGCTTTTAACATAATATTTTGTTGCATGACCATTTTATGTGAAAGACTAACCAGTAAACCGTAAAGTGAATGAAAAAACATAATTTTTTTCTTACTACCTGCATTATCAGTTTAGTTCCATACAACGCTTAGATCGAATAAAACATAATATCTATTGCCTATTGTTAATGATAATTTTTGAAGCATTACAAATAAGCTATAAATTATTATCATATTTCTTATAAAATATTTCATTGTATCCGGGTATACCTACTTATTCTAATATCTTTTTTACATTTAGTAATCCATTTAATCGAGTTTTTCATATAATTAAATATTATCATTTATTATATTATGATCTCTATTTGTTGTACCATAACGAACTATAAAATCATAAATTTATTATGATTTTATTTCCAATTGTCAACTGTTTGAATGGTTGTATTGTCAGGAACAACGATACTTGTATATAAACAAAAGAAGAGAGAAAAATAACCATTTTTAGAATGACATAAGTGTTTGTTATTTTATTACATATAATTATTATAGGTATACCTACTACATAATAACACTAGTCACTACATTATGTTATCAACAATACATTTGTATAGTATAAGCACAAAATAGATGAAATAGATTTCATTTCTATCTGTAGATATTTCTGATTTATTCTGTGGTATAGTCACATAGCTTTTACTGCACATATTCAGTTTTGAGACATAGAAATATTAAACTATTAAGATATTTATATAGATTAAAAATATAGGTGCCGAAATTAAAGTATTATTCGGTGATTAATTAATAAAGGTCGGTAAACAATTAATTTTAAGGAAACATAATTATTAATTAATCTAATGGTATATCAAGCACGATTTATTTTTATCACCACAGTAATAAAAAATAGTTAAATTTCATTAACGTTTTGTAAAAAGTAAGAATTCTGTTTATGGTTTTATGATAGTCGTATTACTCGTATAATAGTCGTCGTACCCATAGACTTATAATATAAATATATATATTTATAATACTAATATTATAAGTCTATGGTCGTACCATACTTGACCGTAACATTAATTTTACGTGCGTTCTACAATACACATCATAATCCTAAATTTAATGTAGATGTAACACTTGGTAATTATAGATGTAAAATACACCTAATAGGTATAAAGGTATTCTAGTTATTTTTTAAATTCGAAGTAGGTACCTATATAATATTAATAAAAGTCGCCATCTATACGGTTGAGTAAAGTAGAGGTCAATATATAATAATGGCTTGGTATTTCATAAAACGCTTCGAAAACACATGGAAAAAGCTAATTGAATTGATTATAGCTGTAAAAAAGTAGGTTACGATCAAAACAAAATTAAAAAGAGTAATAGTAATAATGTTCCGTGAACCGATGACATTTTTATGTGCGTAGTCTGTAAGGGAAATCGTTTTCATTATAATAAAATTCACAATTTCTTATAGGATGGCTACTATTCAGATATATACCTACCTATATACAAAAACCAGTTTCCAAAACGATGTTAATAAAAAAAGCCACTCGATTGAGACGTTCGAGAAGAAAAAAATACACCGTGTACACAACAACCTACATATAATCGTCTCGAACCGTCTCGTATATGTATATAAGACCATCGCCCTTGGAACCGATTTTCCTCGTTGGTATTGTAAATACGCATACCTTTAATACATACTATAATATTCTATTATATACTCGCCGTGCATTATATCCTATTTCTATTTATTATTATTATTATTATTATATTATAGATGTCGAAAAACACGCGCCGTATTCACTGCTGTACGACAAACGGTTATCGGTGCGCACTCTTCGTTTTCATAGGCGTACCTACCTACCAACCATTTACCAGGTATATTGATCAAACTTTATTTAATATTATATTATACGCATAAAATGAACGAACAGCTGAACCGTGTAGTTGTTGTGAAGCTCTACATATTATACGATAGTCCTGCAGTCAGCCGGACATCGCTTGTACACCTAGTCAACATAAACTTATTCAGCCATCAACAATAGATCCTGCAATGACGCCAATATACGGCTTCCGGTAACGGACAATAATTGCTTTCGGTACGAAACGGAATATATTATAACACGATATTTATATATTGTATTCTATAAATATACACCTGTGTAATTGGGTTCAGCTGCCTATCGTGTCGGTAGACTACCTATACATAGAACGCATGATGTACCTACTTACTCCAACCTATAAAATACCTATCCAGACACGCGATCGAAGTTGAAAATACGTTAAATGTAATATTATTGGTAATAACGGCGAAAAAATAGAAAGTCTACACATGAGGTGGTGGGTGGAATGGGGGATATTTTTTAAAGACGACTATTATTATGTTATTAATTATTATATTGTGTGTATGATGTATTCTGGTGATCCCTACTTAGCATCTAGCGACGTCGTAAAAATCATGTATTTTGGTTCAATAATCGTATATAGCCAGTAAAACGCGCGTGTTGTATAGATCCGGAAGCAGGAATGCTGTATCTCCGGCGGATTTAGCGTGTAAGTAGGTTGACCGGCCGTACGGCCACTGAGTCGCCTCCGGGCAGCTATGCACATAAGATACGTGAACTTTCCCATGCTCACCAAACTGGCCGCCGCAGCAGCGGCGTCGCGTGCCGGCTTCATTCATTTTTCAACTTGCCATTTTTCAAGGCCAATTCTATTTGCCGAAATTTATAATATTATACTGTATTGTACACTAGTGTATGTGTGCGCACGCATCGACAAACAGGTCCACGTGATATTTGCGCGAATTAATGATTATTTATAGATTCACGTGTTCCAGACGACAAAAATCATTCATCGCTGCAGAGCGACTATCGAGTTTCGCACTTTATCGTTGTTATTATCATCGTTGACCCACCTCAGTCGTGTAGTTATAAAGATCTACCACTCGAATCCGTTGAGCAAACAGAAAAATGTCAGATAAATGCACGCACGTGCATGTGTACCAACACTTTTATAGCATCGTTCACTACGGTCTACGAGACATTAACACACGCTCGGTTTCGGTCGAATAGAATTTTCCATTATAATAAATCCAGGTTTGTTTGTTGAAAAAAACCTACTTAATATTTTGGGTCGACAATCATGATTAATCATAATGGAATAGTAATAATAATAATAAATATAACTGGAGTACGTATCACTACAGTTCGTAGGTCTGATGAGTGGAAAATGTGCTCAGTGAATGATAACAAATCAAAAACCAAGTTACGAAAACAACGAAATTAATTAGTCATTATTTAAAATACCTATTGGTTTTATGATTTGGAGTATTATAATTTATATAATATAAATTATTATTATACACAGGTACAAACACACAAACACTACGATAATAATATGTAGTATTATACATGCTTTGTCCGAAACTCAAACTGAATGCATAATATTTACTAATTCCTATTACCTATTGATGTTCATGAGTTATAGTATTATATTATAATATGTCCATTAGGGTATTAACAATCATTATACTATTACGATTTATGACAAAATAATGATGTTTAATATCATAACGGTCGCTGTGACGCTGTATGCCTGTGCATAACTATTTAACACATTCACTATAACAACTGAAATGGATTCAATTGTTGCCAAAACGCATCATTGAGTGTATTTTTGAGAATGATGCCAGAATATAATAAACCTATTATATTATGTATCTATTTTATAAATACGAATTTGTTTGATATTATGATTTTAAATAATAACAGTGATATAATATGTATATTATTATTAATACTTCAAATTGATTTGAATTTGTAATGTATTTTTTATAGTGTTTTTTGTCTGTTTTACGTAATATATCTATTTTTAAAAATGATTGGCTTTTGTGTATTTTTTATTGTTAAATTGACTACCTATTCGCTATAATTAAGTTTACCAGATTTTGATTTTGGTTTATCTATATAAACTGGGACATCATATGACTTTATCTCTTTTAATGTAATGTCTGTATGGAATTAAGTGTATATCCTTTTTTTATTTAAATATTTAAAACAAATTACAAATATATATTAATTATTTATACAAATTATTAGTAGGTACCTACTTTATAGATATTAGGTATAGTTAATCAATTTAGTAAGTAAGTATAAAATATATAGTTGTATATTTCTTCATTTTTTCATAAAATTCATTACAAGTTAAACCAAAATATATTTTACAGATTATCAGTCAGTTTCTATTAACCGGGACAAATTGAATGACTGGTCGGGACACCAGTTCATGCTGTTAAAACCTGTAATGTCCCGGCCAAACTGGGACGAATGACATTCCAAACTATAATAAACACACACTTCACATAAACAATAAGAGATTTTATCTGAACTGAACGAAATAAGCAAATAAGAAAATACGCCAATATACGTATTAGTTATTACTTAAGTTATTTGAATTAAGTTTACAAGTAGTCAATTGCTATAAATTAAAAATATTAGTTTTATTTGAATAAAATACATTTAATATTCGCAGTTGTAAATTTTTAACGTGTGCGTTTTGATATATTTTGTATTATTAAAATGTTAAATAAATAAAATATTTTACTTATTATGTTGATTAAATTTATTCTCGTACCTAACTTCTTAGATAAATCACATTTATTTTACATTAGATAACTAGATTACTATGGTTTGAACGATTCGTATAAGTATAAATCACCTACATGCACGAGATAGGTATCCAAATACCTGCAATAATTACTGTATTATTATAGAATACATAGGTATACGCCGGAGGAGCACTGAGATTAAAAAATTACTTAACTATACCTAATTATTAACACAAACAGGCAATAATTAGATGTACCTACCCTATACCTTTACATAATATAAGGGTAATATTTAATCATACCCATATAGTAAATAGTATTATCTATAACAATAATAATAAACAATAATAAATAACAAAAACACTTTTTGAGGGCCATGAAACGAATGGAAAACAATATATAGTAAGTAGGTAGGCTAGGCTCCAACAAAATATTTATTTAAATTGTACTCTTTTATTAATCTCCCCGTCCCCTTCACCTTGGATATACTCGTAACTCGCAAGTTAACAAAGTGATAAATGACTCGTATTGGATAGCATATCTGAAGTAACACGAACAATAGAATACACAAAACCCGGGTCGTGGAATAATTCTCCATCGTCACGGAAATATATAATTATATTTACCTACCGATTTACATAGAGCCATGAGATTGTTAGATACATAGTTTTTTTCCGCAAGAAGAAAATCAAACAAAATCAACAATTATACTATGATTTGTAATCGTATTAATGAATTGTACATCATTGTATGGTGATTTGTATTGATGAAATCTGTTTTTAGTATGCTTTGACTTTTGATGATGACACGATGTTTAATAAATTATATTAGAAGCACGCTACGATACAAATCGAGCATATACAATAATATGATGAATGCGCATTTTAGTGTAAATAATCATTCATAGTTTATTCTTATTACTGGTTAATCTTTGTTATGTTATGTTAATATACTTCTTACTAGAACATTTTTTTATTAAATGTCCGTTTTATTGAACTCGTTGGTATAATGTTGTTTATTTTAGTCATTTATAAGTGCTTAACAATAAACTTATAAAATTATTGTGCGTTTAGGTTTTTCTGCTCTACATAACTACAAATAGCAAAAGAGAAGTAGGTTAAAATTTAATTCACGTATGCGTTTTTAATTTTGATAACTACCTATACCTACTTGACTACCTATTTGATACGCCCACGCATGGTAAATAGTCCATAATATAGAAAACATAAATATAAAAAGTAGATAATTTTTGTTTATTAAATCATAAAAAATGGATGTTAAAATTGGTAAATTTATTTTTTAATTTATATATTAATATCGTTGTAGGTATTTATTATTTACTTACCTATAACTAATTTTGATTATAAAACATAAGTGTATATTATAATATGCTACTCATAATAAATATTATATGAACATTTGTATTTTATAATACGTTCATTCATTGTATTTTGTACAACTTTCATAATCTATATAGTATACTGCAGCCATGTAGTATATAGGCGAAGACGACTAAGTGCGTTCTTATGTTTATACCAATTTATATCTGACAGCAATTAAAACAATTTTGAATTTTATCGTAATATAGTGCTTTTTATGAAAAAACAATTGCTGTCACAATTTTAATATAATATTGTTTAAAAAGTTTTTTAAATACTGTATTAATGATTTTACATTTTTATAGGTTACTCAAATATAACCTAATAAATTATCTATATTTTGTTACATTTACTTTATAATTAATTGTACTGTTCCCAAAGTCTCAATTTAAGCTTATAGTAATGAATATATAGGGATGGAATGCTTGATGACATTTACAGGTAGGTTGTAGGTATATAAACATTGAATTGTGTTAATAATAAAAAGTGCTGTAAAAGTTATGGTACGAAATTATATAAAAAAAAATCCATTATTTAACTCCCGGTTTTAAAATAAAACATTATTTATGTATGTATTAAAGATTTATAAAAATAAAGTTGATCATTTTATCTCTTATACCTAGTTCAAATTTAAAATGTTTACAAAAAATACATGCTAGAAAATGACAAATTAAGAGTATTCAAATCATGGTCTTATCTGACTAATACTCTGCAATTTATGTAATAAAATATATTATAGTATCCCACATAACCAGTTTAAACTGCTATTATTTTCGTAAGGAAATCGTATATAACACCAGTTATAATATGTTAGCACCGAAGCAGGTGCCTTTACACAATGCCTGATCTTATATAGTCATATAAAGGTACAATGTTAATTCCATAGATATACTACAGTTTAAGCGTTAAGAAGACACAAGTTATGTTATACAGCATCAAAAACTCACTTTTTATGTCGAAGAAAATATGTATCCAACGTTTAGTATAAATCCAAAAAGCAGACCAATCCCAATCGAAAAACTAAAATTTAAAAAAAAAACACTTCGCGGCGTTATCAAGACACTAGACACCTGGATAAAAGCTAAAAAAAAAGACACTATTTTTTTCAAATAAAAAATATCGAAAAATCTACTATAAAAGTCGAGTTATACAGATGGAAACACATTCACAATATGTCCGAGACGTCGGAATACCGAACACGACGACGGTGTAGCACACGACAACGACGACAACAACGGAGTGTATAAACGCACCAAACCACACACGCGCGCGCACTGCCGTTGTAGCTGCGTTATTAACGGTCGCCGGCCGCCGAGTATAAAAAAACTACACGCAGGACTGACTACTAACTATACGGGAGTGTGGTGGCCGCCGCCGTAACCGTCTTCTTTCGCGCGCGGCAGGTAGGTTTTCGAAAAATTAATAAGAGATAATGCCGGTGGTTGTGGCGTTGTGCAGCGCGCGTGCGCGTTCTTGCGTGTGTAGTGTGTGTGCACCGCGTGCAGGTAGTGGATACACCCAACCACCAACACCTCTACCTATTATCCTACCTATATACAGCAATCGTATATGCACTACACCTCACACACCACAGCAAAGGGCTGCATTCGAATTAGTTTTGCGACACACCACTGAAATATTGTCTCCCGTAAAGGTTTCTATAAAAATTAAAAATTTCAACCGGTTGTAAATTTGATTTTCATTAAAATAAAACGCCAACAATTCGATTATGACTTAAGTTATCTAATAATATTTTCATCGTTTAAAGCATATAAAAAATATAATAATTATTAAACAAATTACAGCTAAAATTAGAATAAAAATGTATGAATGTTTTTAACCATACTTTCTAAGTACAAACAATTTAAAGTCCTAATAATATACTTATAAAAATTGTAAAGGAAAGTTAAAATTTCTTTAAAAATCTTGGAACCAATAATTCGTATATACACCATTTGTAACAACCCGAAAACTATTTCTGACGTTTTGGTCTTTTTCCTACACAAGCTGAGCTTATAAGAAGCGTTGTAGCTTAATGTCTGTACCTAATTAAATTTATTATCATATATGTATATTTTTTTAGCTTTAAATAAAGTCTATTTATTATTATATAATATGTATCATCGAACTATTCGAACTCAATGTTTACAAATTTACAATAGGTAATCTATATAGTAATTGAAACTACCATTAACAAGATTCGCAGTGGATTTATCGGTTGATTTTAATTTTTATTAGTATTTGAACAGATACCCAGTGGACCGTATTGTTCGTATTAAAATGTGCACATGCACATTGAAAAGGAATTACGAAGAAGGAGTCAGTAGTTGTTGGTTTTGCTAAATAGCAGAAAACTGTGACATTCATATCACTGATAAAATATCAGTAAATTTAACTTGCTTGTGCTCTAAGTCTATGTTATCTTTTAAAAAATATGTTTATTGTTTATACTTCATCCTGTTGTGTTATTCTTGCTATGATGCTAAAGTGGTGTAACGAAGCGAGTTATATTTTTGTAAATACGATAGACAATGATTTTCTCGTCGGCACAGATCGTAATACTTAGTGTTTCTATAACATGTATAATAATATGGAAGTTGATGACCTTAAAAACATTAAAAAATTACCTAAAAAATTACAAATATTTGTTTTAAATCAATAAAAATACATTTTTTTTAAATTTCAGTCTTACTATACTGTAATTTTAATATACAATTCTATTTCTATATGAATTTATCAAAGCTTAAAATTACACAAAATATGACAAAAAATGTCTTTAAAAATTAAATTAAAAAAATTACTAATATAGTAGACGTAGACGAGCTAATCTTAGTTCGTGGTAATTTTAAAGTTTTAAGTAAGTTATTGGCATAATGGTCGACAAGAAACAATAATACAAACTAATATGAAATCAGTAAAAATGACTAAAAATGTGAAAAAATGACCTAAAAATATCAAAAAATGACTTAAAAAGTAATAAACACCAAAAAACAAAACGCAAAAATAAAATAAAAATTAGTTGTCCAGATTCATATGCTAATGAAAGACATTTGTAGCTAGGAGAGCATTGTCTAAAATATAAAGTTCAAAAAAAAAAAAAAATGCAAAATCCATCAACTTCCGAGCCCTAAATTAATAATACATAATATTATATAATATAAAGTATAAACACAAAATATGTACTCATGGTGTACTCATTGGCTTAATTTTTATGTTTTAGTAGTTGAAAAATGTAACTCGGAGTAGGTATAAAGACCCACAGTCCACAGGATTTTTTTCCTCCTCTCTCTACTCAAATAACATAATACATTTTGTTCACACGGGCATTTATTTATTTATTTAACCCTTTAAAGTACAATTTTATAACTATAATTTATATCAGTTTTCAGAAAGTAAAACCTTATTTGGCCAAATAATAAAATAATTTTTCATAAAATTTAATAATTAAAAATAAAATAAAGTGCAATGTTCATTATCCAAAAAGAACACTTTGACAATTAATTGGATAGTTCCTCCCATAAGGAGTATTATGAATAGAAACAAAAGAAACGAGAGATATCTTGTGGAACGAAAAAGTAGTTTTAGATTAATTTGGGAAAGGGTAGAAGGCGTAAATAACCTTCAGAATGCCAAAGTTGGTTTTCACTCTTCTTTCTGCTAATTATTTAAGTCCTAGTATTATTTCCCTACGATTATTTAATGGTTATCACGCTAAACGTAAGTCTTAAAGTATACACCACGACCACAGACGATAAAAAAACGAATTTCAATTCGATCTAATTGCACAGAATGACCAATCGTAAAAGGGAGACTATATATTACAAGGCTTTTAATGCGATTGATAGACCGATGTTTTTTAGGTGCATAACGCATTTATAACAAAACTGATAGTACTTACCTATAGGTTAATACATAGGAAATCGGCTTCAAGTTTTTTTTTTTTCGTATGGCGGTATATAGTCCGGGAGTAGGCAAAAAGGCCTAGTTTGGACGCCTGTTTTTACATTTGTCCATGTTCAAGTATAAATGTAAAATCATACAAAATTAAATAACAAGATAATTTAGTCGGCTATAAATTAAATTTTATAAAAAATTTTAAGTCATCCACTAATATAGAATCACTGGATTACTGGAATCTACAGCCTGAAGCCATAGACTTTAATTCATGATAACTAACAATGAAAAAATGAAAGGTGATAAGATGATAAGTATTCTCTTTGATGGAAATTTAATAAAAAGTTTTTAATAATATATTGTTGACAAAAGAAGACAACAAATCACAGACTATATAAATATTGAAATTAAATATAGGAATGACATTTAGAGTACCATCACCTCTACTTGCATTACTTCAAGTACGATACAGGTAAGACAATTTTATCACGTCTAAATCCCATATAATAGGATAAACACAATACATTTTTATAGAATTTGTATAGCATAATCATGTTATAACACAATACAAGCTTTACTTTTAGGGGGGGGAGGGCTACAATGTAGATCCTATGGTATTTTACGTATACTTCATTGTTCTTATACTTCTTGTATAGATACCTATTTGTGTTATTGCAATAAAGACATAAAGACCATAAAGTTCATTATTATAATTATTATTAATGTTTTAGATAAACAAATAAATATGGATATAGACAGACATTAACATAATATAATAACAAACATGTAACACACAATATTATAATATATATTTTAAATATTTTAATATGTAAGTCAATAGTCATTAACATAATAATATAGGTAGGGTCCGAGAAGTAAAATATGAAGAGGTGACGTAATAATATTTTGTTGTTTTACGCTTTCGTCACAGTATGTGAAGAGTCTCGCAGCTGCCATGGAGTTCGGCAGGTGTGTGTGTAAGTTGTACGTAGAGTGGCGAATGGCTATCATATCGACCTCGTGGTTCGTAGTGATAACTATGTTTGTTTGAATTTAATAAGCTAATAACTAATAAGTATTTCTAATTGACTAATTCTGTGTTAAACTATATTGCAATCGTTTGACACTACCTTTAAGACTGAAAAGAACCGGGGTATGTCTGATAACAAATGAGGGCTAAAAAGGACGGATGTAAAAGGAAAAACGTACCTTTACTACCTCTCAATTTAAAGTAAAATTGAATTTTGAATATAATTTCATTAGTATTTTAAGAGCAGAGAAAGATGTAGATTTTACCGCATGCTATACTTTATAATTACAAGAGCTATACAAACTACTACTGAATAAAGCTACATTAAATTTAAAACATTATCATTTTGGTCTGAGACCTATGAAGTTTGATAAAAACAAGTACCTATTGATAACATTTTTGGTAGTTCTTGGGAGCTCAGAGATCGGCTAGTAGTACTCACTAATACTAATAATGATAATATAATATAAATAAAGTATATATGTACAAGTATATGTGTTGTGTACAATACATAATATACTGACAAATACGCTATATTTAATGTTGTATCGTTTTGTTATTTAATTGTTCTAGTTATGCAACTATAAAAAAATCAAATAGGTATTTATTGAAAGTGTAAAATAACTATTAATATAAGTAGATATCTTAACTTTATAAATGATAGTAGGTAGTCCATTAATGAAATACATATGTCAAAGTGTCATACTGTCATACTAAAAAATGTTGGTTTAATTAGGTATTGGTTTTTTTTTTATTTGTAAGTATAAAAAACGGGTTTTGTGTTAATCTAGAAATTATTTACTTTATTGAAAATCATTACCTATAAATTGGTGATTATAGTTATATATTATTAATATTATTAACTATTAAGTGCAGTATATTTATTTACGTAATACACTCATAAAAAGTGATGACGGTCTGCTATGAATTATTATTACTTTAAATAGTTTAAATGTTCAAGCAATCAAGCTTTACTAGTTTTGTATTCTGACCGGAATAGAACTTAATGAATTTATGGCAATGGCATATCGCCAGTCATTCTAAAGGCCAGGACGATAATTACCGTGCCATCTACCGTAGTCAATTTTGACTTTTTAACAAGTGATCCCGAAAAACTGCACGACGGTTGCTCACTCTAACCACTAGATGCTACTACTGTTTATGATTTTCAATTTAATTAAGATACTGAACCGATCTTCAGATTGATAGTAGTGTACTATTAAGAGGACGTCGCACTCGAATGTGTTGTCTCCGTCTTATACACGTACATTTTCAAATATTTTTCATACTCATAACTCACCTAAAAATTAAAATATAGTAAAAAACCAACGATAGATAATATTTTTACCTAAAAGTTTTATAATAGGTCAATTCACTCTAATATTAAAACTAAAAGCACACTATTGAAATTGGTGAATGAAAATGTGCTATGCGTACCTACGTGTATAAGACGGTGACAACACATGTGAGTGAGACGTCCTCTTAACTATTATACTAGTGTACACACGTATTATAGTTCACACTGGATCGCATATCTACGACTCGTCGATGCCACGTAATCGTAATTATTTATATTTATGTACGCGAATACGCGATTAGATTAACATTTTTTTTAATAAGGTTATAAATACATAAGTTTGTAATCATAATTGATTAAATCTTGATAGTATTTGTGATAAGGTCCAAGTATAATATAAGTGATAATTATTAGATAATTAATAACCTATTACATTGAAACTTATGCCCATGGTAGGTATTTAGATAATATCATTCAGCCTTAGTTTTAATCATATTTTATATTGCAATATTTATCGTAAAGTTTTCCTCTACTAGGCCATTAGGGTTAGTACAATTTTCTTCTTAAAATACTTGGAATGAAATGTAGTAGGTATGTATACTGTGTTTTACAAAGTAATGATTTTCTCACACATATGTATAGAATAAATTACATAATACATTAAAGAATAAGGTTCTTATACAAAATATATAATCAAAAAAATTATACCTAAACTAGAAATATTATATTTTATACTAACTTTTCGCAATTATTATAAACAATATAAACCTTGACCTACTAGTTTATTAACAATAAATTGTCATTTTATACAAATTCGTCTATAAAATTGTTTCTCGTTGAGTCATTTGACACTCTTATTACAATAGTCTAAAACTATCAGTTCGGTTTGCCATTTTACAAATTTATCTTTAGTACATATTATAACTAAATTATTATAAAAATATTGTTTTATTTCGTAATCCTAAAATTCCGTTGTTTGCAACTTAAGCTACTTCTGGGTTATAATATGATTCTATATTTGAATAAAATGCATTGACAAAAATAATTCGGCATTTATTTGGATTTATTTATTTCATCGTATGTATAATATATCATTAGGTAATATCTATTAGGTAATGTCAATCTTCATATTCACTAAGCACTTTATATTGTACATTTGTACCCACTTCAACATAATTTAACTTAAAAATAATATTTACACCAAACAATTAACAATGATATAGTGTGAATGTCATTAATAATAGACTAGGTTATTAAATATAATATGTAATAACTTTACAATAAGCCCATTTAGTTTGAGAAATTCAGCGTTTTATAATGCGGCCTATATACATATAAAATATGTCTAGTCTATTGTTATGTTAATCGAATTCGAAGCAAATCGTTGTACGGACGTTATATTATAAATAAATATGTAAAACCTCGAGATCCTCAGCCATGTAGTAATAATAAAATATATATATATATATATTTTATATCTAAAGGTAGAAAATATACAATGTACCTAATAATCCTAATAATATTGATTATTTATTTATTTAAAATACGAGACAAACCCATTTGGATACAAGAATATACAATAATAATTTTTGCACTGAGGAAACGAGGCTCAAAATTTTTAGAGAGAATTATAAAAGGGTCAGTATTGGCAATGCGCATAAGACGGATGATTGGTAAGTTAAGGTAATAGTTAGTGGAGGAGAAGGGTATGCGGAAAGGAACTGTAGCACATGTACGGCGGCAGGGAACATTAAACAAAACACGAGATAGAGATTCTTGACTGTCAATTTTTAAGGAAAGAAGATTGGATAGAAATTTTAGGTTAGCTGAATGTCGACGATTGCGAGACTTTCAATAGAAAAGAGGCATTGGATTGGCGTATAATCGTGAGGTGGACAGGATATATATTTAATTTGTAGGCAGCGTGACGGAGGAATTTACGTTGAACCCTTTCAATCATAATACGTGCAGAGGTGGTGGACGGGTCCCAGAGGATGGATCCATACTTGAGGATGGGACGAACTAAGGAACAGAAGAGAGTTTTTAATGGGCTGATTAAGTGAAAGTCTGAGGATACACGATTTATGAAGCCAAGTAGTTTAAGGGCCTTACAACAGATTATCTGGATATGCAAATTTTCAAGGGGGTATTTTTGACTGAGTAAGTATAATTTAATGGATTATTAATACGACAAAAAGTCATAACTGAGCATTTAGAAATATTAAGAGAAAGTCCCAAAGATTCACCCTAATCGCTGAAGGTCGTTTTGAAGAAGGTGACAATCAGAGATGGATTTGATACGGAGAAAGATTTTCATATCATCAGCAAATATATTATTATGGGATACTAGCTGAACATATGTGTAACAACAGTAAAATACGATAACAGTTATTTCTCAATGACACACACACACAAGAGTCAAGAATATATTTTTATTATTCTATTATAATTTTAACACAAATTTTAATGCACTACGAAGTACCAAAATATGCCATATAGGCATATAATATATAGTCATAATAGTATATATTTGTGAAAATATGCAAGAAAATTTTTTTTTTCAAAATGTATTAGGTATAATAAGAAAAATGCACAGTTTTTATTTGATTTACAAATTAAAAAAAAAAGTGTTTAAGTGGGTATCGCTTTGCTGTATAATATAGAGATGGAGAGTAGTTCAATGGTCACTCTAATGGATGTGTTAAATTTGAATGCAATGACAGGTATCATACGAAAAACGATTCTGAACGGAGATGATTTGTCAGTCAATGATAATTAGTAGGATATATTATTATATTATTATCTATATTTAAATTGTAGGTAATATATCGTTATTTTACGCGATTTCGTAAAAAATTAAATTTCATACACTCATACATTTTTTTCTATATTGACGCTGGAATTTTTTTTTACAGTTACTTATTGAAGGAAAACTTATGACTAACCTTGTATTGGGATTTTTAACCTTAGGTATAAATCACAAAAATTGTATGTCAATGTAGAAAAAATTGTATGAGCGTATGAAATTTAGTTTTTTACGAAATCACGTAAAAAAGCAATACATTATTATACATCTTAAGTATGGGTAAAGTATAATATATCCTACTAACTATCATAGACTGACAAATCATCTCCGTTCAGAATCATTTTTCGTATATAATGACACTTGTCATTGCATTCAAATTTAACACATCTATTATAGTGACCTACTCTCCATCTCTACTATACAGCAGAGCGATAGCCACTTGCCCATATTTTTTTTTTGTTATGTCAGCTAAAATCTTTAGTGATATTGACATAAATGTTAGTATACAAATTAATTAAAAGAAAATCACAAAAAAAAATGAATAGTGTTAGTAACAACATTGTAAGTATAGTTAAACTTCCTATAAATTAGTAATTTTAACTATATAACTATATATAACTATATAACTTAAATTATATCGTCATTTTTTTTCTTTTGACAACACACTCAAATGTAAAATGAACAACATTCATCATTTTGCTCAGAAATAAGTTAGTACAAACACTACGAACTACAAATCGGTATATTAAAAATTATAAAATCGTTTAAAACCAAATAGCTATAACAACTATACGAAAAAAACATTTAAAATTTATTTATGCTACTAAAAAGTAAAAACGCTTATCAATATATTACAGGTACTCGAGTACCTTGTAAGGATCCTTACAACACAATTTTTCGTATCGTATATCTAATTATGTATAATTATATACGACACTACTAAATATTATTTTATAAAGTAAACAATTTTTACAATAAAACTAAAAATTTTAATTTTATAAATCAATTATTTATTAACTGAATTTAATAAACAATTTATGAATGGAAATATTATTTATAACACAAAAATGAAAATCAAATAGTAACAAATTATTAATTGCTGACGAATAAATTTAATGTTATGAGGTATTTTTTTATTTACCGCGGTTGTTATTAATAAATTCAAATTTAATAATCATTATTGTTTTAGAATACTGAATAATAAAACAAAATACAAGAAACGTTATAATTATATTAATGATTAAGAAGTGTACATATTATGTACAGCAGGTACACAGTAACTAAAATTCAGATTGACCTTTGTTAATGTAAAATTTAATTGTTAATGCAAAACTTTGAAAATGCTTGAACGGGTTGAGTCGAGAGCTGTCCCGTCTGCCTCCCACGTATGTATTAATATTTGATACCGTCAATAAACGATGGCGGCGCCGCGGAAGCAATGCGAAAGCAGACCCCTAATATACAGCAGAGCGATACCCACATACCCGCTTTTTAGAATATGCTTCAAGATAATTTAAAATTTTCATGATTTTTTATTGAAATTTATAGAAAAACAATTAAAAATGTTGAATGTCTAATTGTAGTTAAAAAAAAAGCGGGTAAGTGGGTATCGCTCTGCTGTATACTAGGGGGTGGGGTGGACCTCAGACTATGGTAGGTTAAATTTGAATGCAATGATAGATATCATTGTATACGAAAAACAATTCTAAACGAAGATGATTAATTGTCAGTCTAGGATATATTATATTTAAATATTGTCATATATTCTATTTTGAAACAAATAGTATAGTTTTTATATGTTACTATAGTTACTTTATAGTATCTGTTTATTAATAAAAAAAGTATTTGGCCAACATTCGCATTATGAGCGTATGAAATTTAATTTAAATTTTGACATATTTCGTATAAATTCGAACTTTAAGCACTTATAAAAAAAATTGTGACTAACGAAATCAAAAAATCGATTTTGTCGAAAAGTGGTTTTTCGTAAAATTGCCATTTTTCTGTAATTTTTTATTTTGTTTTTCTCGATTTTTTTGAAAACTATTTGAAAATGTTTACTTTAGACCCCCCCCCCCAAAGTACCAACTAGATGAATTTTTCTATTCAAAGAGGGGCTGAAGTCAAAAATCGGAGCATTATTACTGCTCCAAATGTTGTCGTAAGACAAAAAAAAAACACACATCATTGTAAAAGCAATACATTCTTCACTCCGTTCAGAATCTAAAATTAATCTAAGATTTAAATTTTAGTTTTTCTACTTAGACATGATAAAAAAAAATTTAGCAGAAAGATAAATGTGCATTGAAACTTGTGCTTTAAGATTGTATAATTATCAAAATATTTTGACACTTTTTGGAGTATTATAGACATTATACTTCAATTTTATCGTTAAAAAATCGAATAAAAGTTCTTTATAAAATAGTTCATAGTATTACCAAAAAATCTGAAAAATGTATAAACATATTTTTTTTACATTTAGTCAAAATTGAACTATTTGAACGAAGTTAGATGTTCAAATGACTAATAACGATTTTAGTCATTTTATTATTATCTAAAAATATTATTTGAAGGTACAAGATACTTACAAAGTAGGTATATTATTATTATATTTTATGCACACAATGATACTTTAAAATGCAATCCTACCGTACCTATAACCTATTACTAATAGTAAAACAAAAGACAAATATAGCAATATATGTATAATATAGGTCGACAAAACTGTCTTCATTAAGAATCATTTTTGGTATAAAATTTGTTCAAATATGTAGTTAAATAACCTATGGATACTAGCGGTGCGAATTACTAAATCCTAACATTTTTTGTATCACAATTTTCACAAGTCCATTATAAGGAAAATACGCTAAAAATAAGACTGTGGAGAAAATGGAATGGCAGTATTAAGGGGTTGCTAGATTTTGGAGTGGAATGGGAATTATATTGTACGAGGAAAATATCTTGACAGTAAAAATATAATTTAAAAAATGTATGAATTGAACAATGTACTGAAAGGCAGAAATATTAAAAACTTTTTGAATACATAGTTATTAACATTAATTCAAATATTAAAAGATATTCAATTTTAAATGTGTACTTTCCTAATTAATTTTCATTAAAATCAATCATATAATTATATAATATATTTTATTTATATTGTATTACCTTTTTATAAATAATCAACAATTATGGGATGAATAAGAGATATAGAGTTGACAATGGCTTCTACATAATAATATATTTAAAATGTACATAGTCCAAATGTCTCAGTCAAAAACATACCAATCCCACGTCTCAATGTTGTTAAATATTTCTTGACCAAAAATTAACCTGGTACCAACATATAAAAGCTACAATATTGACCCTTAACGCTCAATCCAGATCACTAATAATTGTATTATCCAAAAACAAATTTACTAGCTTAAAAACTAAATTACTAATTTATAATACTCTCTTAAAATCTATATAGACATATGGGTTAAAATTCTAGGGATCAGCAAAAAAATCAAACTTAAACAAAATTCATATTACTTTAAAAAATATCACTAATGCTCCTTTCTATGTCTCTTATTTATCCCTCCACCAAGATTTAGGTATCCAACCTGTTATAACTGAAGCGGAATTATTCTATAAATGGTTTTTTTGCTAAACTAGAAAATCACCCCAACCCACTAATCAAAGAGTTACATACCTTCACAATTCCAAAAAATCCACAACGCAGACTCAAAAGAAAATGGTGTGATGACCATTTAAATTAAAAATATCTCTCAACAATTTAAATATTCGCCAAGCTAAGTATCACTAATGGGTGGTTTCTTATTTAAGTAATTCATGTTATGTACCTATAGATATTAGACTTTTATCTTAAATGCTTATTGTGCATTAATTTGTGTAAATTGTGTTTTTACTTATGAAAAATAAAAAAAAATATACATAATAGTTTTCTGATATTACCACGATTTAAGATAGTAAATTTTAAATCGTGGATATTACTGAACATTTTTTTCGCGGTTATTTTTCATAGATTCTACCGAGACATTTACAATACAATGAAAGTCTTCACAGGTTGTTTAGCAGTATTTATGTGTTCAAATCAAACAATACATTTATTTATTAAGTAGCTAAAGTAAAGTAGGTTGTATTTTTTAATTATACTAATAATAGTTATCATTTAACAATAGTTAAATAGTGTACATCAAACATATTACTATGGACCCTCACCTTACTAAGGAACCACAACAACTGATACCCTTTATTGCTTACCAATGATTTTTACAAAATGTTTATACTTTCAGTATTTTTGCATTATATAATATCTCCAGGAACCACTGACAAAGTCCTAAACACACCACTGAAGCTATGTTCACTCAATACAAATAGATCTCAGTCCCACTGCACTTATTGCCATGCGGTTATACGAAATCATTCGTCATACACTCATATTCAATGTAATCAAAACCTCTTAATTTGATTTACAGTTGATCTTCGATGTCTTAATAAACCGTTTGCATTTCCATCAGCCATTTTACATAAGTAGATACCTACACTAAGTTGAATCTTTTTCTTCAATGCCCGTCAGTTATAGATTAACATTTAAACATACCATATTATAATTAATATATTATTACAATTAATGACCATGGTAATTATAGTTTTAAAGTATAATAGGATGTATAATTTTTATTTTGTACATATTTTATACTACAGTAGTTTCAATTTTTTTATTCTTAAAAATAATAAACAATTTTAAACAGAATATATTGCATAGATGCATATATATTATATACAGATTTATAGAATAAATCAAACAAATAATCAACTTGAAAAGTTTTATTATATTACAATTTCAATATTACACTTAATATTCAAAATAAACATATTATGGGGCTTAGGTGTTGATGATTAAAGAACTATTTGTTTTAATATATATTTTTATTATTCTATTGCAATATAAATAACTTTAGTTATGTATGATTTAATGTTTGAACAAAAAAAAACTAATAGAAATTAAAACTTGTTTAGATGTGTACTAAAATCAAATGTTTGACTTACCTATTTCTTAAATGATAAATAAAAACATACAATTAAATAATTTTTATTAAAAAAATCTTCAATACAAATTGTACACCTATCTATCAGTTCTGAGCTTGTAAATCTGAAAATATAAAACATAAGAATTAATAAATATTGTTTAAAATATATTATATTATTATTATGATTACCGCGATATGCGATTATAAACTAAAAAATACAACTTAAAATATAACTAAAAATATAAACTGTACCTAATGATGAATAACAACCATGTATTACACATACATGTATGTAAAATTTTATGCATTTTAAATTTATTATAATATATAAATTAATTTAGTTATACTTTTGTTAAAAATACATAAATCAATAGATGTTACTATCAGTGATGTATATAATAACGGGATTATTACTTCCAGGGATTTCCATAAGTGCCAACCTTAATATAATAGTAATGTTTTTATTGAAAAGATAATTTAGTATTTCCACTTTCCAGATATTTAAATTTAAATTGGAATTTGATAATAACTTGATAAATCACATGCCTAAATATTTTGTATTAATTTATACATAATTGGTATTATTTAAATAAAATAATAATATTACAAATTTACCCGAAAAATGTGAGTGCATTTCAAATGATTCTAAGAAAGCTAAACCCCAAAAGCCCCCTTTTCCCCAGTAGTTACGCTTATACTCGAAATCTATTTTTAATAATATGTTCATAATATAATAAAAAAATTTAACGTTTACCTCTATAATTTGGAACACTAATGCCTTTATACCTACTATCCACCAAAATGCCTATTATAAGTATAGCTTAATTGCTTAATAATATAAGTTATACATATGAGATATGACTATAATATGAGCATAGGACTTATTGAGGTTGAATATTTTTATATGAAATACCTCTATTAATGTATATCAGACAAAGCTAGAAATCCATTCTGTACAATATACATCATGATATGAAAAGTTAAATAATAAAAATTTAAAATACATATTTCGTCAATTTTAAGAAAAACGTGCAAATAGATATTATTTCTCATTTTTTTTATATATTTATATACATACATACTTTACATTTTCTAAAAAATAATTACGTTTTTCTTTTATTACTCGTGTATATTCCTTTTCTAAAGAATTATACAAAATAATAAAAAGTTAATTTTTCCACTAAAACAAAATTCTTTAACAATACTATGTTTTTATTATAAACATAGGCGCAACTAGGGGGGGGCTTGGGGGGGCTTAGCCCCCCTAAATTTTCCCATAGCCCCCTCTGATGAATAATCTAAGGATTTTGTGATTTACGGTTCTGTGTGGTATTGGTATTTTTAGCCCCCCCAAAATAAAAGCTCTAGTTGCGCCTATGATTATAAACTGGCGGTATTCACACTATTCGTAATGACGTATTGTTTTTTTAATATAACTAGTTTTCCACTACATTAAATTAATATCAAATGTTTTTAATAATAAAAAAAAATTATGGATAATACCGCGTAACTAATAAATAAACAGTTGAAATTATGAGCATATTTTATTGATTTTAAATTCTAGAACTTCCAAACACTAGTCATACGTATATTTATAAACATACTATCGTGTACAAATGGATCATTCGTCATTTTTCAGAATTTTTAAATGCATGAAAGCACGTTGAAACGTTGTTGTTTATGTATATTCGGGATACCTATTACCTATAGCCCTATAGGGTATAGTAGTTGCTAATAATGTATAATATATTCTTATTTGGCACATTTACTATCTTTTACTAAGAGACTGTTTATTTGGAAGTTATTTTTGAATTCACAATTATTTTCTATCATCAAGGTCACGATAATAACTTTTAATTAATTAGTTAATTAATTTTTACTATAAATTTATGTCATATTTTAATATAATTATGCCCATCAAAATGTAATAGTAGGTGAAACAAGATTACCAAATGGTTCTAATTACACGTTCGTTTAACACATCACCAAAATATTTTACTAGCAATTTCTATTTTTAGATTTTTTTAAAGTATAATATAAAACTACTTAAATTTTAAGTTATTGTGTCCTTAGCTTTACAGTAAGCTTCCACTTCACTGCCCCACCACTATCAACCCTCCCTCTAATTTACTCATTGTATATAATATAGTATAGCTTGTAAATACTTCAATAAACGTTATTAAAAAAAAAAAAATGTTCTTATTTTAATTAATGATTTCTAAATAGATATCTTGAAATCATAATCACTAATGAACAATAATTGAATAGATTGAATTATAATTTATTTTTATTATTTTCGAATTATTTAATTGGACATTTTTAGAACATAATTTGTGGTATTTTTTGCTTATTTTTTTACCGGTATTCCCATAGAGGTAAAGCACAATGAAAACAAAATTGTCATCGATGATCAAATTGTTTCATCAACATTACCATTACTTATATGACTATAATCATTATCATCGTTCTTATTATTAATTATTGTTACTTGTATGTATGCTTCAGTCAAAGTGATCATCTGCGGGAGTATGTCACTGACATGCAAGTCTTGCATCTCATACCACTTGCTGTTCCCTTGTTTCAGCACGTGCACGCGATATGTGCCTTTGTTCGGTTCCCCATCATGCACAATGTTAGCAATCAAGTCGTAGGAAGTATTTTTATGCGCTGCTTTCACCTCGGGCGTGAGTATGTCTCCGAAATCTACGTTCCTTAAAATGAAAAATTATTTATATTAGCGACAATCATCACTATATAGAGTTCAGTAGTTTTAGAAGTAAATATAGAGAAAATGTGTGTATAAAAATCTAAAATATGCAAATCAATTTATTGAATATACAATAATTATTTAAGATTCAAAACGAAAATTGTTAACATAACTATTAATAAATTGTAAGTTACATAATAGAAGTTATACTACTATACTAGTGCCAATAATATATATTATACCTTTTTATTATATAAAAAAAATTATAACATTAATTATTGATTAAGTGTTTGGAAAATAAATAATAATACATCGTGGCGTATACCAGGCTAACGAAAACATGGTATTATTAAAAAGTTTTATAATAGTGGGAAAATTATAATTAGATACTTTGTATTACAAAAACTATCTTGATAATCGACTATAAAATACTTAAATGTTTTAAAATATTAAATATGTATATAAATAGATGAAAAATGAAGAAATGCGTAGGTATCTACCTACTTAACTATTTTCCTTTTTAATCTCGCCATTAAACTAGTTACTAGCTCAGCAGGGGCGGCTCCAGGGAGGGGGCCCTAGGGGCCGCGCCCCCCCAGGCCTATATTTCTAAAAAATTGTATATAGTTGAAAAAAAATTATAAGCTAAAAACATATTATACCATCGACTATCATAGACACGTACAAATATGTAGATATGATAGTATGTACGTGCTATCTATATTATGTATATTATGAAAAACCTATAATCATAAGAAAAATTAAAACTAAGGCCCCCCCTAACTAAGTCTCTGGAGCCGCCCTTGTAGCTCAGTATACTGTAAATCTAAAATGTATACGTATACTCGGAGAAATATAATATGCAACTCTTACCCCTAGCTAACCAATAGTTAATAACACACAGTGGCGTATTTATTATTATTATTATTATTATTTATTTATTTACGGGTTAAAAACCCAATTACATAAAAAATTATAATTTAGTACATATAAAATATTGTAAAACATTTGAGAAAATAAAATAAATGTATGAATAACTAAGATACTTAATAATCTAGTAATACAAAAACACAGTAAAATAGTATAAATAACATTGAAAAAATCTAATAAAATTGTTTTCTTACAAAACTATTGAAAAAATCGACTGAACATGGATTGAAACTAAAAAAATCGATTTGTTCATCATTAGCAATAGCCATCATTCTATTTAAAGGAGCGGATAATGCATAATTAGTTTTGTGATTATTTAGATAGAAAGTAGTTACGATTGATGATCTAGTTCTAAACCGAGGAACAGAAAAATTAAAAAAACTTAATAGCTCAGGACAGAAGAGAAAACCATTTAGTAGTTTGAACAAAAATATTAGATCATTCACTTTTCTTCTATTAGATAAGCTCTGGATGTTAAATGTATTTAACAATGGTTGATAAGATGAATGAGGAACACGTATAATATTACATTTATAAGACATGAAACGGAGAAAGCGATTTTGGACATTCTCAATACATTGAATTTGCGTATTTAAATAAGGAGACCAAACTATTGAATTATATTCAAGCTTTGATCTGACTAAGGATGTAAATAGAATTTTTAATGTGTTATGGTTTTTGAAGTCTTTACAGCTTCTTGTAATGAAGCCTAATATCGAGGAGGATTTACTGATAATATGTTGAATGTGGTGATTAAAGGTTAGATCAGACTCAAATATGACACCAAGATCACAAAATTCGTTTACACGAAGTAAATGGTGATTTCGTAAACTATAAGTATGAAGAATTGAGTTACGAGACCGTGTGAAGGACATAACTTTGCATTTTTCGAAGTTTAAAGGTAATTTATTTTTATCACACCAATTAGCTAATTGACTTAAATCGTCTTGTAGTAAAGATATATCATTACTGTTTTTTATAAGACGAAACAGTTTCATATCATCGGCGAATAGTAGTTTTCTAGAATTAATCAAATTTAAATCATTTATAAATAACAGAAATAGAATTGGCGCAAGGTGGGAACCTTGAGGAACACCAGATAATACAGTGAAAGGAATCGATTTAAAGTTTTTACACTTGACTATTTGTTTCCTATCAGAAATATAAGAGTAAATCCAAGAAAGAAAGGGGTCATTTATACCAATACCACGGAGTTTAGAGATAAGAATTGAGTGATCGACTTTATCAAATGCTTTAGAGAAATCTGTAAAAATAACATCAACTTGAAAACCATGAGAGAATGCATCAAGTATAAATTTTTGAAAAATTAAGTGATTAGTGGCTGTTGATCTATCTTTAATAAAACCATGTTGATCCAAACTTATTAAAGGTAAGAGTAGTGGTGTAATTTTTTTTTGTAATTATTGATTCAAAAATCTTAGGTATAATTGAAATTAATGAGATAGGCCTATAATTTATTATATTAGTAACATCATTGCCTTTGAAGATAGGTGTAATAAAACTTAATTTCCAGGCGGATGGAAAACAACCTGTTGATAATGATAAGTTATATAGATATAATAAAGGGACAGTTAATACAAATTTACAATTTAAAAAGAAGATACTCGGAATCATATCAATGCCAGGATTTGTTTTTGAAGTCAACGTATCTAACTCCAGGAGAACATCAGTAAGATTTAAAACACACGAAAATAAATTAAGATCGGAGTAATTTATGATAGAATCAGAATATGTGTGATTGGTTAACGGTGGTGTAATAGAGTTAACATAAACACTAGAAAAATGCTTAGAAAAACAGTCAACTATTTCATCACCTCCATTAATAGACTGATTTAAATAAGACATTGAAGTAGGAAGGGACTGAGAGGAGCGTTTAGATTTAATAAATCGCCAAAAATTTTTGGGATAAGATAATAAAGAATTTTCAGTTACTGAAATGTATTTATTATAATCAATTTTAGACTGAGCCCTACACTTAGATCTAAGTTCAGAGAATATATTATAATTTGATTGTGTGGGAGATGTTTTATATAATTTATGAGCTATTTTTTTCTTAAAAACCAAGTCCCTCAGTACAGAACTAAACCAGGTCGGATGTTTAGAAACGAAAAGTTGTTTTTTAAGACAATTTTCGTCGATTATTCTAAAAATAATTTTATAAAAAGTATCAACTGCATTGTTTATGCACAACTTATCAAAAACTTGAGACCAATCAATAATCGCTAATGATGAACGTATAACATTATAATTACAGTTAAAAAAATCATATACAATTTCGTTATAACTTAGTGATTCTAAAATTACATTAGTTGGGAATGTGATAGTTAATGCAGGGTGATACATATAATCAATCGGTAACAAAGAAAATTGCTCATTAAGAACAAATAAATTATGAGCGTCAGATAAAACTAAATCGAGTATTGAATTTGACCGATTTTAAACAAGATTGAACTGATTTAGATTAAGGTAAGAGAAATTAGCAAGGTTATTAGCAATTAAATTATTAAACTGAGAAACATTAGGTACAATTTTATTGTTAGATAACGACCAATGAATACCCGGAAGATTATAGTCACCCAATAAAATAACATTTGAATAATGTGAAAGATTTAACAAATTACTTACAGTATCAGTGTGGTCATTATAAATATCAACACTGGAATTAGGAGGTATATATACCGATCCAATTAATAGAGTGAATGAACCCATAGAAAGTTTGATAAATAATTGCTCGATATTGTTATTTTGAAGTGGAATACGATTACATTGAAGGTGATTTTTGACCGCGATTAGCACACCACCACCTCTGATAATGCTGCCCATGACGCTATCACGGTCACAACGGAAAACTGTGTAATTTGGGATAAGACCAAGTTCAGTGTCATTGACCTCATTATGTAGCCAGGTTTCTGTTAGTACAATGATGTCATAGTCCACCAGAGCAATATTTCTATTAAAAATATCCAGTTTAGTATTTATGCCACGAATATTTTGATAGTAAAACATGAGATTATGGGAACTAGGTCTTAGTTTCGGCAGTTTTTTGAAATGAACGGAATATTATTATTGTATTTAATGAATATATCATTCTCACCAGCTGCTTTTCTGGTGTTAAGCTCATCTAACACAATTTTGAAATATTTACGTTGACCTAAAGATCGATCTGTAGATATACTGATGTGCTTTAAGTTTTCAGATTGACGTAACTTAAATTTGTTTTTTAATACGTTAAAAATTTCATGTTGATTTTGTAGTGTAACACGGATAGGCCGAACATTATTAGAAATCTTACCAAGACGAAGAACATTTAACGGAACAGTGGTAACACCAATATGACGGAATATCTCAGAAACTACTTGAATTTCATTTTGAGAATCAGTTTTATTTTCATGAACGTTAAATAAAATTAAATTACGGCTTCTAGCTTGACGGTCTATGATTTCAGAGAAGATTTCTTCATAATTGACTGATGGTGGAGTAGAGTTTCGTGCTTCAAGTTCAACTAGCTTAGAACCAATAATTTCAATTTGATTTTTCAGAGCTTTATTTTCATTAAACAAGTCATTGAAATGATTGGTTATAACGTCTAATTTACCTTCAATATCACTGAATTTTTTGTCTTGGTTTTTCTTCTCCTCTCGGTAAGCGTTGAACGAAGCAATTAGTTTGTTTTGAGTAGATCTCATTTCATGTAGAGCTTTAAATAATTTGTCTAATTTTTCATCGGTGGTAGAAGGATTGTCCGCAGTAATTGACTTCTCATCTGTATTTTTTTTTTCAACTGTCGTATTCATATTAAAACATGTAGGTAGTATACAAGAGGTAATTAATAAGGAAAATATAACGATAACGTAACAAAAACGAAACAAAAACGAAGAAAAGATTACACGATGCACACCGTACAGAGGTCGAACTGTGACTAAATTTACGGGAAGGGTGCAGGGGTACTGGACCCCATCAGAACCTCCAAAAAAAAAAAAAAAATTAAAAATTCTTACATATTTGCAAACCCCGATTTATGTAGTGGCACGCGTGGACGATGCAATTTTTCCCATGAACAAAATATTTACCTAAAATATAGCTTAAAATTAGCCAACAGACGCGGTCAAACGCTCAAAAACCCGCCGCCGCGTATAGCTAGACTTTTCCTTGTATTGTATGTATTACCACTTTAAAAATACTCGCATTAGATAAACATCAATAATTGTAAAAAAATAAAAGGACGCTAGGATTTTGTACTTTAAAATATAATAAAACAACTATTTTAAATTCTTATAATTTATTAAAAATTATTTCTTTATATCAGTAACTATCTATATTATGTCGGATTTATTAGACCCCTCAGAAAAAAATTGAAAATACGCCACTGATAACACACTTACCTGGGTTTTAGATTTAGACACATGTATAACAAAACTCGATTATCAACTTTAATTTTCTTAACCTTAAAGAGGTCCATGTTTACAATTTTGTTATAATAAATAAAAAGTAAAAACCAAAAAGTAATAAATAAAATCCAATTCACTGATTCAATTTGATTATTACCATATCAAATTTCAACAAATAAATTGTAAACACAAACCACTGTGATTATAATGTTTAGCCATTTTACCAATTTCAACATTTTAAAGCAAAATCGACTACCTAAATCTAGTTTTATTAAATATATATAATGTAATGGTTTTAGTGCGTATTATATGTACTCACTTTACCGGGAAGTTAACGATAGTGGGATTCTTTTCGACGAAAAACGTGTTCTTCGTAAACCGCTGAAACAAGTGAAGAAAATAGCCGAATTAGAATATTATGAAATAAATAATAATTTATTAAATTGTGACCACTTGCCCGACCAGCTGCAATCGCATACACACAATACAGTAGTACGAACCTTAATGTATAGAATCAAGTACGGCGGGAGCTGAGTGATCTCAAAACGTTTCATGAAATTTTCTTTGTAAGTCTTATACTCTTTTTCCGATTCGTTGTTAAACTTGGTCAGCAGAGAATACAAACTCACCTATGAACACACAGTTCGACGGGTTACCACACGTATATACGTATATACCAACACGCGCGAAATTCGATTTCGTCGACGCTTATGGTCACATATTATCAGTATTACATACTTGCGGTATGATGTTCTCCATGACCTCGTCTTTGAATAACGGCGGCGGTGGAAGATCGCAAGTCAAATAGAGAAACGGCGATTCAGACACGTGCTCAGCGTATTCGTCTGTGCACAGCAGGCTGTACCTTTGTTTTTCATCCAGCTCCACGGGTGGAATCTTGCGAGTCTTCACGCGCATACTGCCCATGAACGTCTTGTACACGATACTGGAGTGGCGGCTCTTCTTCCCATTCAGCGCTCTGTGCAAAGAATTCAAGAACCACGACAAAAAGTCAATCGGATCGCCTATAAACACAGGGTTTGACCAATTATCACATGCACACACACACGAAAAACTCCATTAGTAATTGTCATAAAAAGGCGTGCACGCTGTTTCCACCGTAATTAATATTTGCCCGGTTGTAATAGTGATATAATATTATTTTTTATGAAATTAGTTGCGTATTTATAGAGGGAGAGCGTATCCTGCAAGTATACAGACCCCCGTGAAATCAAACAAAAAATAATAAAAAAATTACCAAAGACACTGCAATATAAGCTATGATATTATGTAGGTAAAGTTATAAAAAACACATTACCCATTAGCATAACTGATTAAAATTTATAACTAGTTTACTTTGATTTATAGCCAAATATCATTATCAAACTTAACAAAGATGGTAGTGAATGATAATTGAAGAGTATGAGAGACAATGGCTCTGGAAATCTGTTTCCACTACAACATTTCGATGCTTCAGCAACCTTAAAAAATTTGGGCGATTTACGCCTATGATTATATAGCAATAACGAGTAAAAATAATTTCAATTTCTTAATTTTAATGTTTAAGTTTTACAAATGATTACATGAAAATTGTAACTAGTAAAAACGTGGTAAAATATTAACATTGTTTGTAATCTCGATAAAATATTACGATGGCGTTGTTACATGTAAATATGTTCCACATTACTATATATAATTCAAAATGAAGAAATAATATTTTTTTCATTGAACGGTATTGACCATGATTACCAATATAAAATAACAAAATTGATGAGAATAATGATTTTTTATAATCGTATAGTTAGGAACGATGACGTATATGGTATATCACAGCAGGGGCGTCATTTGGGGGGGTGCAGGGTGTACATTTGCACCAACATTTTTGAAAAACGCCTTCTTTGGACTGCCAGCAATAATTGTAAGCGCCGATATACCTAAGTGTTATAATATTCATATATTATATATTTTATATTTTTTCAGTATTTAAAAAAAAAATTATTATAGGTACCTACCTACTAATGTGTTTTATTTCCAAAAATGATCAGTGTAGTACTGTAGTAGTGTACTAGTGTAATTAAATCACTTATATCATAGACTAATATAAAATAATAATAATATAAATAATATAATATATCTGTGGATATAATAATATGCTGGTATAGATTTCTTATCACACTCCGGTATCTCCCTACTCGTTATAATAACCCTTTATAAGGCAGAACAAAAAATCATCTGATTGTTCTGAAAATTGGTATACATGCACTATGGAGTATTTTGATTTTGGGAAAAATATTGGAAAATTTTTCATTTGTTTTGCATGGTTGGAAAAGTGGTGGGAAAATAGTTTCCCTTTGCCCATTTACGACTATGGGATTTACCAAATGGGCAATGGTAATTATTAAAACATTAAAAAACAAAACCCTTCAAGTAGCTTACAACATTTCTATAATGCACATTCCTGAGAAATTTATTTAAAATTCATAAATCATAATAATAATAATAATAAAAAAAACAATTGAACTTCTACTTAGTTGGTTTATAAATCACAATATTATTTGTTATTACTTACTACAATATTTTCATATCCTTATATAGATGTAATAAGACTCAAATTGATAAAAAATAAAACATAACAAATCTCATTAATAAAAAATAACAGGTAATCAATTACCTACTTGGTATCTATAGTTTACAAATCACAATATTACTACAGTCTTTTTATTTCTTTATATAAATATAATAAAATTAAAGACTAAAGTTAATAAAAAATAAATAATAATTATTTATCTTTTAAACAAAATTAATCTAAATGATACTGTAGATTCGTTTTCAAAGTTGAAAAATTGAAGATATCCGCTAATGTAATATAGTATGTATTAAATAATTATTGCTTTATGACAATAAATGTTTTTATTTGTGTAACTAAATGGTTTGTTATTAAATTGAATTTAAGTTGTTAAATTAAAATTAGAAGTGGAAAAATTTAGATATGAATAAAACCTATTTCATTAATATGTCATTTTGAACAAGGGAACCAATAAAACAAATTTCAGCCTTCAGGTTTAGCTATATTATTTATTTTGAGTGTGCAGGGAGAAAAATGTATAGGTTAGGTTCGGATAAGTATTATTAAGGTGCTTTATACCCATAAATTTACTTACCTAATACCACTGGTATCAGCAATATAATATAAATTCATTAAAAGTACCTACACATACTTCTTCAAAAAAATAATAATATTGTGAAGTTTTCATACTAATATAGGTGACATAACAAAAAATTTTCACTTGTTTTTGTCACCACTTAACCCCACCCCCTTATCCACAAAAAATAATTTCTATGTTGCCTACGGTAATGATTTGGATGGCCTGCAAAAAGTTTGGCACCAACAATAAAAAAGTTGAAATGACGCCCCTGTATCACAGGTAATAAGTTGTACTTATAAGGGCCAGTTGTATCGTCTCCGATTAAACTCTGACTACGCTTAATCGCTGACAATAGATTTTTTAAAAGGCCTAATTTGGCCGATTAAATTATGATTAACTTTAATCGGAGACGGTAGAACTGGCTCTAAGTATAGTATTATTTTCAGGGAAAATGAAAAGGACCCAAAATAAATCAGGCAATTTCACGTAGGGTGTACCTTCATCCGGGTGTTGACCAGTTGCCCCCCACGACTGTTATCAGGATTTTAAAAATATACTAGTTGCCCTCACATGTTAATATATACACGAGTACAATATATAGCCCGTAAAGTAGAGGAGGTAAATATACAAATGTCAATAATACAACAATAATAAATAATAATACATAAACAAATTCATATGATTACAAATTATCACATTGAATATGCCACTATTAATATTATAATTAAATTATTTATCATGAATTTTTTTTCTATCATTTTATACTATTTTTTTTTGACAAATTATCACATTTAATGTGCCACTATTGGTATTATAATTAAATTATTTATTATGAACTTTTGTCATAATTTATTTATTATTTGTATATTTACCTCCCCTATTTTACGGGCTACATATTGTAATCGTGTATATATTAACATGTGAGGGCAACTGCAGGTACATTCAGTTGGGGGCAACTGGTACATTTAGTTGAGGGCAACTGGTATATTTTTCTCTAGGTAGTTCAGGGGAATTGATATAAAAAAGGTACTTTTGAGGGCAACTGGTACATGCCCCTTCATCCTTTACACCAGCTAACTGAAACCATCGCGATTATTCAAATAGTCGATGAAAATTCATAAATTTGACTGTTTTAAAATATTTTAATAAACCGGTAGTTCTTTGAGTATTTCTATCCTATCTTCGACATCCGAGATAAACAAAAAAAAATTATGATAACATTATATAATATATAATATAATGGTACATAGCAACACGACCGTGCAATGCAACAAAATCCATGGCTGCGGTTATCACTTACCCTGCTCGGTGAACTGAAATTTCTTGCCACTCCACAAAACGACCGCCTGTAACATTTCGTGTGGCGACACATGAGCCTTAAAGTTTCGCGGATTCCATAGTTTTCGCATAAGCTCGCCGAACCGCTGAACCAGTAGGAACACGCTGTCACCGGGTGGCCGTTTCACCTTGGCATAGTTCCTCTCATCCAGAAAGTAATCACGAAGCGGGGTGACATTGGACAAAGCCTGCAGGATGACGTTACAATAGTCGTTGGCCTTGATGTTGTTCAGGCCTACGATGCCAGGTAGATACAGCGTGCCATCAATAGCCCGCGATCGTTTGTCGCACGTATCCAACAGGCTGACATGCTTAGGCGAGAAAGTCGGATTCAGCACGTACTTGATGTCGTCCAGCGAGGAATCTAAGTACGTGGTGTACAAGTTTATGTTATTATTATATATGCAGTGATATAATCACGATTTGCGATAATGCTTAATATTTCGACCAGATGACTAAATTATATATTATGATTTTTTTCAAGGCATAAAAGACTTTATATAACATTTATTTTTAAAAAATGTTGATTTTTAACCATTATGCTTAGCACAAAATAAAATTTATTTTAAGTTGTATCCTCCTCCTCCTCTTTTTTGAGTTTGTATGGGGTATTATATTGTTTATACAACTTTAAGTTTATTTATATCTTGTAAGCTATATAGATCGAAATTCGAAAACGAGTAAAATATTTTATTTAGGCAAGTGGTATTTATCACATTTTTTATTAACAATCTCCTTATATTTATTGTTTTCATTATATATATTATAGTTTCTTGTAGATCGTAAGATTCTTTAACTTTCTCTCAATCAGTAAACTTTTAAAATTAAAATAAGCTTTATACGCCAATTCTAAAAAAAAAACTAATATAATTCAAATTAGAAATAAAAATAGCAGTTCAATTCAAAAAAAATGTTTCAATACACATGCATGAAAAAATTGTTTAACAATTGAATTTTACAAAAATAAGTATTTTTTAAATTTTTTAGAAGTAAATAAAAACCTAATCAACTAGGTCGTATAAATTAAGTATATACAAGTATACTAAACGATTCTTTTATCGAATAACACACATTATTTAAAAATCTATTAATGTTTTTGAAAAACATTTCTTACACAATTTCTAGTTAAAATAAAACAACATTTTCTTTTTAAAAAATATACACATTTTAGATTTTTTTCTTTTTTTAATAATATAAAATTTGAAATTTGACGAGAAGATGAAGAGTAGATAGAATAGTTACGATAAGAATAGTGGACAAATATTGAGGCATCCTAGTATATCTACACTGAAAAATGTTCTGCTTTAGAATATGAAATGAAATTATATATTGTTGTTAAACATTAAAGAAAAGTAAAAATTTGAAAATATAATTATTTTCAAAAAAATCATTAATAATTTTTAAAATATTAAGTGTTTTTCGATAAAAAAAATCACTTTGTATATCAAGTGTCACCTTAAATCACGCGGTGTATACATATAACATATTCACTGGGACAAGGTGACAAAAAAAGTAATAATATTAGTATCGTTGACGTAATTAGCATAGATGATCGCGTACACTTAACTAAGTTTAGAGCTACGAGACATCGGGACAATATAGACAGCTGCAATGTATTTATCTTATAATATAAATAAAGTAACTGCAGTAACGTATTTTATTAAGGGAAGGTCGCATTTTGGAGGTTACATTCACCTCATCCAATTAACATTGTATGATAACATCCCCTCATATTCACAATTCTTAAACATGCTAGTATTAGTATATTATGACATGGCGAGATGTTTAAGAGCAGGATTAGAAATGCATGGTTAAAAATATTTAAACATCTGAACTCTAAATAATGAATTAAGGGCGTATTTGAAGGCCCCCTCCCTATCACTCGTTTTTTTTCTATATAATACATTAATTAATAATTTATTTAAAAATTTTCCATTCGATAAACATTATAAATCGTATTGATATCATAATACTTAACATAAAAAGTATTTTATGCCTATTTAGGTAATCAACTGTAAATTATTTTTAGTTTGTACAGAAAAAAAATAATTTTGCCATCCTCTCCCTCATGGACTCAACTCAAATACACCCATGTAATGAATATAAATACTTTACGATCATCAACCGATTCGTGGTTGTACGAATAACATAGGTACCTGATACATAATAGTAGGTAAGTAATAACTAATAAGTATAATGTTATACCTATTAATAACTGTGACTGGGATTTTGATATTATATCATACATATTTTCAAATATCTTAAAACGTAACTACATTAGTGAAAAATGTGTTTTAAAGGATTCTAATTATTTTAATGACATTTTATTTTGCATCTATCGATTTTTTCGAGGTTTTAACGTATTTTTCAAGTTTTTCACAATTTACATCAAATATCATTAATATCCAATCACTATTAAACATACATTTTAATAAAAACCAGCATAATACTGGCAAAGGTACCATAGTATAGTGGTCAAATAGTGTCGAACGTGTAGTAGATAATATGCAATAGATACTATCCATCACTTCCAAACATGGATATCTCAGAAAGAGATCGAACAAAGGTGGTAAAATTAAAAATACAAACCAGTGAGATAATTAGAGTAAATTTAAAGTGAGACCACCGTTTTCACATATAGAAATAGATTGATAACAATTATACCTCTATTTTAATGTCTAAATATTTTTAAGTCTACTAAAAAAATTCACCATTTTAAATACAACACGTCTCTGTTACATCTTTTTTTCACACACTAAGAAATACATATTCAAATGTATTTTCATCAGTGTATACTGTAATATAGTAACAATTTAATAACGGACAAACGCGTGTGCAGACTAGTGACTTCGCCAACTCGAGATAGCAACAAGCCTACAGCTGTTGGCGGGATCTATGAAAACAAATAGTAATCTGTCATAATTTTACCGCATTTTTTTTTTTTTGTCACATTCCAATAGACTGTAATGTTTATACTGAATGAGAAAAAATCGTTTTTATTATGTGCATATGAAGCTCACACACACTTAGTGTGAACATTACCAAAATTGTCAGGTTTCAATTGGCCAGCAGCGGTCGGAGGCGGAGTCACCAACCGCAAATTTGTTTGGCTCCAACTCTAATAATATAATATAAATGCATAAACCCGACCCTGAAAAAAGCTAACTCAATAATATACTAACCGACTATTTCGTAGTTATCAGGCAGACAGTAGAATTTCAGGGTTTGCAAGTTCAAAAATACGTGATGGCTCTCGGCGACGCTGTGAGTGTAGGCGTGGGTGTTAGTACCGCGACCTGCAACGAAGATCGAACGTAAATAAGACGACGATAAACAGCCGCGAAAGATTGTCGCCGATTGGAACGAGTCCACGAAAAATACAGACACACATTGGTACATGCCACGCTATTTGTTTAGAATGAAAAATAATAATATTATATATCAATACTTTACCTTGAAAATATTTACCGCAGACCAGACAAGCGTAGACATTGATTCGTGACAGCGATACAGAACACAATTTTTCGAAATCGAAGTCCAACACCTGTCGGTTGATTGTATCTAAATACGGACACAGGCGATGCACTTTTTTCATCCATTTGTCTACAACAGAAACGACGCGGTTGTACTTTGTTTGACTTTTCATCAACGGATCGTCAAATGCATACAATAATATTATATACGATTTAAAAATTATCGACAATAAGGTACCATCCGCGTTCGATGGCAGATCTAAAAAACCACGGTGCCGCAGCTACGGTTTATGAGTCCCATAAAATGGCATTAACATTGCGAATTTTTTTTATATATATTTGGTAAGAGGCTTAAACAACAAAAGTTAAAAGCCTAATCTACATTAACTCAATAACTAAAAATAAATATTAGTGCTTATACATAATACTATAACATGTCTGGAAAGATTTAAAAACATATAATATGGATTAGATTTATAGAATGGAAAAATATACAAATGCTTCAGTATTCTCTGTGTTTGGTGAAGAGGGTTATTAAGGATTTTGTGGACAGTTGATTACAATAAGTTCTATAGTCTATTTTAAGTATCTTGTACTGGTACTGGTATTGGTTCTCTACTAATGAGTAGGGCCCGGATTTATATGCTCTAAAAACCTAAGAAATATGCACTATAAAATATGCATTTATGCTCTTATTTTATAGAAATATACCCTATAAAATAAAAAATATGCAAAAAATCGATTAAAATTTTTTTTTTATTTTTATTATTTTTATATTATGTTTAAATAAATTATACTATATTTACCATAGAGTATACTCTATGATATTTACAAACACGACGAAACAAACACGATTAATGTATGATTCACTAAAATTTACACAATAACAGATTACTACTTGTCCCGATATGTCTCAGATAAAATAAGAAAACGACTTCGTCAAATTACATGGATTATAAATATAACTATAAATACGTTATTTTAATAAAAATAACCAAAATATTACATATTATGCATTTAAAAACCGTATATATGCAAAAAAAAAATCGTAAAATACAGAAATATGCAGTACATGTCAAAAAATGACAAAATATGCAAAAATATGCAAAATAAAATTTTATATTTCGGACCTATTGATTACAAATCAAACTTGTAGCTTACCTAGCTATTTTTTGAACTATTCAGAAAAAACATGCAAATGCATATAAATCCGGGCCCTACTAATGAGGCATGAGTGATTAGATAATAAAAGCCTGTTAAGTTATATATTTTTATTTGCATAATTATTATCATGATAATATTTTAAGATGTTAAGTTTTTGTGGTGCATCAACATTTATATTTTAGTTTCTGAGAGAAAAGATAAACGCATCGGTTTTACAATATGTAGTTTTTTCTTTTTCATCGTCTCATGGAGTAATATAAATGTTACATTCTTCAATTTTGAGAGTAGTTTCTTGTAACAAATCAGACCTATAGTTAGTGTTTTGAGTACGATTATACAATACTCATATTAAATGAGTGAATAATATACTCATAAATGTAATACAAAGTCATTATTTAATCACCACATCCAGAAATATAATGCTATATATTTCTGACACACTATTACTGCGAGATTACAGAAAATTATGAATTTATAACGAGTAAAACTATTAATTTTTTTCACCAATCATATATTTTTTATTCGGTTATTATTTTCGATATTTTATCAATATAACTTAACTTATGACACTTGATATTATTGCAAATAGTACAGAATTTATAATATTCAGGTATTTAAACTGATAAAAAATATATTTTAAGTATAAGCAGTGACTTGATAAAGTTACTATAGTCAATGATTATAAAAGGAATTTAGAAAATAACATACCTATAGGCTATTACATATATAGTTGTTATAAATACAAATAGCCAAGCGATTGCAATTTTATAAATAGCTAAACTTTGGATGCTGCAATGCTTATTAATTATCGTATGAAAACTTTATTAAAATATGATACATTAAAATACTACTTTAATATATTGTTATTAACACGAAAGTAAACGAAATATATATTTTCATTTAATTTCGTTTAAGCTCTGGTTGTTTTTTTCTTACTATTTTCAAGGTTTTAAACATCGATTTTATAAATTGAGATAGAAAAAATATTTTTTATAAACAAACGAAATAAAAAATCCATTAAACTTTTTAATATTATAAAGCTGAAGAATATGTACCTAGTACCTACGTTTATTAAAACAGGCTAATCTCTTAACTATAGACCAATTTCAATACAAGTAGTATCAATGGATTCTTAAGACTAGAATGGTGTTTTAAGACCCTTAAGGCTTACACATGAATTTCTTTCTTCTCGTGAAAATCAAATAATTTGTAGTTTATAGTATAGGGTTGGGTTGCAATTGGTTACAAAAGTAAAATATTATAGACTAGCCAACTATGCGTTGCTATAGTATTTTGTTTAATATATGAAAATAACAATTAATTTTATTGTTTGTTATTCAAATGTACAGCAAAATACAATGTCCTTGTGTTAAAACGAAAGCTTTAGAGATTTTTCTTAGAGATATTAGGGAAGTTTAGAGAGTTTAGTTTGAACGAAGTTCGAAAATACACAACGTAAAATTGAATACAGGCAGATTGCCCATCTAGATTGAATTAGTTCACAAAGAGTAATACACCGGTGCCTATTTTCTCGTAAAATGAGATACACAAAAACCGAGATATATCGATATAGCACCGTGAATTTTATGTTTCTTAATTTTTTTCCGATCAAAGTTAGGATATACAGCTGGTCTTAATATACAAATATAATTTAAAAAATAATCATGATCAAAGCTAATTTGTTGTTATTTTAAAATTTATTATTATACTCGTAGATATGTATTTAAATGCATAATACGCATTTAGCGTCTATAGTCATAAACATATGGCATAAGATATGACGTTATTTATATAAAAAAATTAATTATATTTATCATCTGACTAGTAATCTGGGCATGATATGAATGAATAATAAGTATAATATTTTGTTGACTTTTAAGTATTTTAAATTGGAAATTATTTCTTAAATAAAATATTAGAATGGTTTAAAAACAGAAGTATTATTTTAATAAAAAATCAAGACGAAATTGACTTTTATTAATTAGCAAAACGAACGGATCGGTTGAATGATACTATTCAATAACATATTATACTTGGGACTTGAGTTTCCGTTAACAATGTGTAACTAATTGTCGTATAGAAACGCAAAATAAACCAATTTAAACTATTACGTACCATTAACATACATTTTAAGTAACATAAGTCCAATACCAAAAAATAACGTCAAACAGAATTAATTATACATGAATTAATGACGACAGAGAAGGTTGTTCTACTCTCGCGTTTTTTTTTTCGTATTCGTACACCAGACCATCGATTTAAAAAATATATAGGAACTAAACATATAAAATATATATATACATAAATATAATATTATTACTTAGTGTTTACATTGTCATATTTTATGCTTTAGTAAAAAAAAAATTTCTTAGGGGCCACTGTACATAATATTTTCCCCACCTTTTTACTATCTCTTGTTATGAGTTTTTAACAACTACAAAATATTTGTTAGAGAAATAATATTTTATGATAGTAAACATAAGGACTATTTAATTTCATGAAAATAAGTGTTATATCTCGTGAGCATTGATTAAGCCATAGCTTTTAAATGTAATTTCAACAACTTAAAAAATCTTAATTTTTATTTATGAAAATTGTTTATTAATAGATACTTCAGATTATTATAAATTTTTTTTTATAAAATTAATAATCCTCCATCAATCTTAAATATCATTTAAATTAAAAATATAGGTTTTATTTCTTTTAAATAAGTACTTAATTAAAAAATAAGAATTATTGAATAATTAATAACGCCTAATTATTCTTTTATCTTGACATACTTATATTTTTTTCACAGAGAAAATGTGATAACGGACAAAACAAAACGTGTCATATTATGGTGCAACCATCAAAATCCCCATTTTCAGCTCCAGTTGAATGTGTATAATAACCACTATTTCTCTAAGAATGGATATAATGTATATGTGTAAACAATTTACCATAGTAACAGTTATTGAACTCTCTCATTTAATTGCAAAATAATTGCTTTTTATTGCATTAAGTATTGAATTAATATAAATGCTTAACAATACTAATTTCAAAATAGATTTGACCTATGAATATAACTACGTAAATTTTATATTTTGTTTGTAAATACACACATCTAATTTTTGTTATCATTAATTTAAAGATAATTAATATGTATAAAAATATGATCATTTCAGTTTGACAATATAGTTTATTAGAACTGTTATAAAATTGAAGAGAAATTAATAAAGAACCAATTTATCAACATTTAAATAAAGTATAATACATAAATATTGAAATAGTATTTCTTAATACTAAATTGAAAAGGCCAGCTTGAAGCAATATTATCCCTAGCACCAATATGCCTGATAATTTATTTTAATAATATAATATATTAATTTTTTGTTTTGGGAATAAAATAATTTTTGAGTAATAATTGCTACTTGATAGTATAGTATAGTATTAAGATGGGAAAGCTTTACCAGCATTTATAAAGTTTTATAACAATCAGACAAAAACAATAAAAATAGTAGAAGTTTAGTAAATAAATTAAATATGTATTTTTGGTCCACAAAAATATTCAACAACATAAAATATTCACAAATTCAGGTACTTACATTAATTAACATTATATTAACTTAGACTTTAAAATTGTAAACATCAAAATCACAAATATATATTCTATTCTTTACTACAGTGGTTCTCAAACACATTTTAATGAAGCTGCAATTTTCTTCAAAGGAAACGTCAAACCGGCTTAATTATTTTAACAAAGCATTTCAATTTCACATTTCTTATTAAATAAGTTCTTATCTTTTAGAAATTTAAAAAATTGTTTTTACACTTCAATTTAAAGATAAAACTAATACATAAATTATATTACTATTTACTATTGAAAGAAAAATGGACATAACATTTACTCATGGTAATTATTTAAATGATTAAAACCTTACTATATTAGTCAATTTAATAAGGCTTCAATAACAAAAATAGAAAACTGTTGATAAATTATAATATTATTATAGGTATATAAATATTAATTTATAAATTATATACTATTATCTATTGTAATACATTCATTGTTTTTCGAACACTTAATTTATAAATTAACATTATGATAAATACTATCAAATAGTTTAATTAATACTTTGTTCAAGCATTAAGAGTATTAAATTCTAAAAATTTAGGTAAATCATGAATTAATAGATTTAATAGTTCCAACCAATTAAATCATACAGTTTAATATTGGCATTAATAATCAAATTAATTAAATGGACAACACATTATGGCCAAATTTCTGGCGAACTTGGCTCTTGATTATTAATGACCTTATCAAAAAAAGTTATAACTTGATTTAATGACAATGCGTTGTGTAGTGTTTCTAAAGGTCTTATTGGTGGAACTCCATCGCAACCAATTATTGAACCAGCATAGCTTGAAGGACCAGTCATTAAATCATGTAAATCTGAAGTGCTAGATGAGCCACTAATTACAGCAGTACTAAATAAGCTACTAGTTGGTGGAGATGCAGAAAACAAATGTGAAAAATAACAGTGTCTCTTGGCTGTGGCATTTTGAGGCTGACAAAATTTGAACTTCAGTGGTCCATCACAAGTATCATCCTCAGAAAATATAGGCGGTTCAGATGATTCTTTTTTATCATCTTCAGTAATTGAAAAACGACTATGATCTTCTTCTTCTTCAATTTGTGGTTCTGTCACAGAAAATCTACTGTGCCCTTCATCTTCATCTAATGAATCATCCTCTTCATAATCTTTCTGTTTTGTTTTGAAATTACTACCCGTTTGTGGTCGAAAACCAGGACCTGGTGGTAAATTTTTTCTAACACAACAATTAACACCAGGACTGAAATGTAGTTCTACATGGAATCTTTCATCGGATTTTACATCTTTAGTGGGATCTTCATACAACATAATGACTATTTGTGTCATATAATTGAGTTCTGAAACAATACTAACATATTCCATAGCTCGGCCCCATTGTTCGTCGTTGTTTACATCTAATAAGCCACCAAATCTTAAAATAGACAAAAGTGAATGAATATGGCTTTCACTAGTAAAATATAAACGAGATCTTACATGTCTTCTAGGACTTAATACACCATATGAATAAGTAGGATTTAACCGATTTACAGTTTCATCTGCTTCTTCACATGGCTCTTCAACATTTCGTTGTAAGTCAGATTTTAGTTTTCTCAATAAAGGTGTGCAAATCCCTTGACTTATAGTGACCTTTTCATCTACATCTAACCCATACTCTTGTGGAATAACTATATCAGCCAAGTATTTGGCATAAGTATATAATTCTTCAGCTTCTTCAAACTGTAAAGTTCGTTGATTGTGCTGTAAATCATATTTAATACAATCATATATATCAGGAATCTTGGATATATCAAATTTTTTATTTTTAGTATAAAAATCTTTTTCAATTTTTGACCATCGTTGTCCCATAAGTTCCCATGTTTCACCATGATATAATACAGTATCTGCTTTTTTGGGATCATCTTTTTTAGATTCTACAACAGCAACCAATTTCTGTATTAGTTCTTGAACTATTTCACAACACTGAACAGGATTTTTCACATAATCTAATGCTTCGTCTATGCTAATAGCTCTACATGGATTTATCATTGCTCGATCTTCAGGAGTAAATATATGGTCATTCTGCATTAATTTGTGTAACTGTTCTTTTGTCATATTTTGTTGTTCACTAGAATCACGATCATTATCTAACAAACCATTTGTATTGGCACTTTTAACCATTTGTACAAGAATTGGCGTTAATTCTCCTTCGAGAGCCAATAATCCTTTTGCAAATGCAGCAGCTGTCATTTGTACTCTACCTTCATCACTTGCATAAATTTTTAAATCATGGCGAAATGTGGAGTGTAATCTAAGAAGACCCAATCCTTGAGTATCTGAATTTCTACCCTGGCCACCAGGATACATACATCTAAAAATTTGTCCTAATTTTTCAGCTTGGACTCTTCCTGCAGGTGTTAATTCACCTCCCCATTTAAGTATTAGAACAAGTGATGGATCTTGTTTAAAATTTACACTTTGTTCTTTTCTTGGTCTTCCGTGAGGTTGATATTTCATTTGAACTTTACGATTTATTCCCGAAAAATGACCATACATTTCTAAAACACTTTTTAATTGTTCTAGTTTTCTTTTTTTCTCTTCAAGCTCTTGGTCAGCTTCATGATGCTCAATTTCATCTAACAATGCTCTGGCAATATCTAAAACTTCTTGAAGTTGCTTAGGATGTTTTAATTTAACTTCTCCTTTCATTTTACCCCCATACCTTTCAAACACATCAAAAAATTTGGAATGTCTAACTTCAACTTTCATTTTTTGTTTAGGAGTACGATCTCCATGTCTTATAACGGCCACAACACACCGTAATTCCATCATTTTTCCAACAGTTGTAGGAACAATTGGAGGATCATCTAATTGAAAAGGAACTGACCAAGGTATATGAAGTGTAGGTGCCAATTCTCTAAGTATCATGTTTCCTAATATTTTGGCACAATCATCATAGTATTTATTTGAATTTTTAACAAAACTAAATCCATTTACATCACAAACAAAAGATTTACCATTTGCCCGTAGTAGGTCAAAACCACATACCGTTTGCTTAAATGCTAAACACACCTTACGAGAAATCATTTTTTCAGAATTACTGAGGATAATAGGATATCGTATCTCCTTACCTTCAGAATCACGTTCAACTTTACCATCAAGTGCAGGTGACTTACGAGCTTCCGCGTGAGCATAATCTGGGCCAACAGTATATACTTTTACATCAGTTCCATCAGTTGGCATAAAATCTTCATATATAAAAGAACCAGTTTTCCTCACTCTAGATTCTGGAGAATAAACACTACTCCGACTACCGATTTTACGAAAAAGTCTTTGACTTCCACCTCCTGCTGAAGTAGGATAATAAATATAAATATTATGATCTTCAGCAGAAACTGGCTTTTCAACAAATGGTTTATTAAATACAACTCCATTAATTTCCACGTGGTCTTCAGACTCTACTAGCTCGTGTAAGTTTGGATCCTGAGACTCTCTATCTAAAACTGCATACCTAGGAATTAAAATTCCTTCAGATTCCAAAATTGAATATACCTGCCTTCTATCTTGTAAAGCAAACTGAGTTGGCAAATGATTAATAACCAATGGATTCCTAAGCTCAGCATATCTAATAGCTTTTTCAAGAGGAAATCCTTTAGAATGAAAAGATATCAAACAATCACAAATGGGCCATTCTTCGATTGGTTTTAATAATAATTCTTCTTCAAAAACTATCATTTTTAAATATTCAAACTCAGCTAGTCTGTTCAGAATTTCTTTCATCGGTTTAGAAAAACTTTTTTTTTTCATGGCACATATGCCAACAATAACTTGTTTACGGTCTGTAGTTAAAGATGCTTCCATTAACTCTTCTTCTTCAAGTGGCTTCATTGGCTCGAAATCTTCAACGAGAATGGTTGGTTGAGTTTTGCAGAGTTCCTGGTAACCTTGCTCCATCTCTGTATGGAACCACCAAAACTTTTGTTAATGGCCAAGTAAAACATAATTACTAAGCCTAAGTGATAATAAATAATTTAATTCAAATTACAACTTATAAAAAGCTTTACATTTTTAATTAACATAACTCTGAAAATTAATTTATGTTGAATATTGATAAAGTTATAACATTTTATGTATGTGTAAAATTGAAGAAAATAATAATAAAAATGTAAAACTAATTATTTTTAAATATTTATTTTTAAAATCAACATTTATAATTACTCCTAATGTTTAAATAAATTAAAACTAACATATTTTTAATTGTTTATTATAAATTTAGGTCCAAATCAGTTATCGCCCTATTACATAGCACCATATATCATTAAAACATAAAAATATATAATTACCACGTCCCTGTAATTTGATTTGTTCAGAAAATATAGATATACACATAACCTAAGGCACTCATAATGAGGCCTTGATACATCCTCATTTTTTGGATTAAAATATTAATTATATAAATTATTTAAAAATTTTAATTAATTGACATATTATAATATATAGTATTATTATATATGTTACAGTGTATGTCTGCATTTAGTAAATGTCAACAAACACAACCTAAATTGGTCAATGTTGAAAAATCAAAAATGTGAATATTTTCATGATTTTCATCAATGTTAATATACACAACAAAGTTTAGGTTAATGTTAATAAATATAGCATTGATTATAGATAATACATAAAATATAACATATTTAATTTGATCAATTAATTATTATTATTGTATGTATTATTAATATAAGTTATATTCTGTTTATTTTATTTTACAAATGTAACCCTTAGGAGCTTTATATGTTAACGACTATTATTACATTTTCTTCGTATACTAAAAACTTATTTCTAATATGCAAAAAAAAAAATGTGGGTTTATTATGCAAATCAATAGTACACAATGAATAACTATGATGAATAACAATAGTAAGCCCAAGTGAGGCCTTTATTGAGATATAATATTATAAAAGTTATTGGGTAAGCTAATAAAATATCAAAATTATCAACTTACAAAATATCTAATATTGTATAGGTTAGAGTATTATAATTTATTATTATTAATATTATTAGAATGATTTTCTAATTATACCAGGATTATACTCTGTTCAGAATGAGATCATACCTCGCCGGCAACCAGTTTTCGTCAAGCAGCAGTCAGACAACACCCATTTCTCCATCCTACTTAGTCAACTATTTGTACACCTGTTGCATAATAAAGACACGCGCACAAGTTGGCTGCAGAAGTAAGATCTCATTCTGAATAGAGTATACATTTCAATAAAACAAAATCGACATTACTGTATATTCACTAGCAAATATTTACAAACGGTATAAATTTAATCAATATGTCAACTTTCACCAATGCAGACATTTACAGTAAAATACATATTATATATAATAATATAAATATACAGACTGTGGTAGGGTGATAACAGACAAATGCCTACATTTATAAAAATATCTTTATCATATTATTTAGTATTAGAATGATTTAAAAAAAAAAGTAATTATTTTAAACTTTATAACGTTCTTAAATTTTATCATTGTCCAATATTTTTAAATCAAATTCAATATAGGATATAAAAATAATTAGTAGTCAAACTATTGACTACATATTTATTAATTTTTAATACACACATACTTGACTTCATTTTATTTATTTTAGTTGTTAAATTTTTATGGACACATACATAATTAATTTTTACAACTATATTTAAAATATATTTAAAGTACTTAATGATGTTTTTTAGGTATTTTAATATTAACTACTAAATTAACTACCTACAGGCTATAGCTATTTAATTAAGAACTCACTTTTTAAACCTCATTGCAGAAATATGAATATAAACTCTCAGTTTTGATACCATATAACTAACAAAAATATTTAAATTAAAATATATTATTTATTTTTATACTCCTAATTAAAACAGTATAATTCATAAGTGCAGATAAAATATAAAAATAAATATTGATTGTTTGTAACTTTAATGTAAGGATGCAATTAATTTTACAAAACTAAAAAACATACAAGCTAATGAAATAATTGAGAAAATAATAGAATAATAGTAAAGTTTATAATTTTTTTTTTATCCAATCAGCAAATAATTCCAAAAATATAATCCAAGCATGCAATCATTGAAGAAAATTCATCATTAAGAAAAAAATATATTTACTTGAATTTAATCATTTATTTATATTTAAATCAATAAAATTAAATTAAAATTGTTATGTTGCATAGCAAACAATAAATGTATTAAACCATAAACTTAATTCTAATTTTAATAAAAATTAATATTTATAAGTATTTCATACAATTTAAAATGTTTTTCTGAAGATATAATGTATAATTTGTTCATTATTCAAAATTGAAAGGTTTTGTTATTATTTAATACATTCAAATGTATAAAACTCATGTTTTTATATCGTCATTTATGAATTATTATTGATTATTTACACATTTAATTGAAAGAAAAAAAAATTTTAAAATGTTGAATAAATTAATCTTAAGTAATTGAACTAAATTAAAATGTCTTGTTTATGTTAGTATTTTCACTAAATAAAATATAACCTTTTTTAATTTTATATTCATAAATTATTAATGTAGTTATTTTTGCAAGCAAATAATTCTATTATAATCTATTAAGAAAATTAAATAAGAAAACTAAAACATTTTAATTTAATAAAAATATAATTAATTTAGTTAAATCTTAAAATAATAAAAATTTCTTACAAAAAGATCAAGAAAATTAAAATTTGAACATAATAATTGACAATATTTTGAATAAGTGTAATTTAGTTCCCAAAATTGTTTTTGAAACCCATATATAATTTGACTTTGAGAACAATGGTGCAATTAGGTTTTGGCTGATGAACTTTTTTTCAAGTTATAGAATTTAAAGTTTGTCGGTTTTGCGGATGAAAAATCATATTGGAATCAAATTACTTTTTTTCCAACTTTTCAACTCATAAAAACATATAATATTATACATAAACAAATTTCTATAAAACCTATATAATAAAAAAATAAAAACAATCACATACCAACAATCAACTTGAATTGAGAATAAAATGTCTATTACATTCTTAAAAACAAATAGTGCATAACACCATAAAATAAAATTCCAATATTTTTCAACATAGGCTAAATAAAAAAATTCTTAACTATTATAAATTAAAATATTGATACTTTGAAAATACTATGCTTATACATGTGGGACTACCTCACATAAATTATTAAAATAACATTACCTACAAGGCTACAACATAAATTAATTTAAATTAAATTTTAACATTTTTTTATACATTTTAATAAATTAATAGTTTAAAATTTCAATTATTTAACATAACTTAGAAAAGATATTTAAGATTTAAAATGCACAATTATTTCAATATTTCTGGGTCAGTAAGAAAATATAAGTATTTTAAGTTTAAAACCAAATGCTGATATGCAAGTATCTAATATTAATGAATTATGATAGGTAAACAAATACTTAACACTATACTATATCTGTAAAATTACCAATGTCATTTAAAAATCTTCTAGAAATAAGTAATGTAATGAGAACTTTAAAAAAAAAATAATGAAGACAACATTTTTAACTAAACCTTAACTATTTTAGAATAAACTAAGCTCCATTTAAAATTAAATTTGAATGCAATTATTTGGTTATAGTAATAAATTACTTTTTAATATCTTACATTTATTCTCATATATATTATAAGGAGATTTAATGTAATACATTATCTTTATTTTAAATTCTTGGTAGATAATAAAAGTATGTCAATGCAATACTAAAAATATGTTTGAAATTTAGTCAATAAAATACCAACTCTACAATATTATAGGTGTGATTGATCTTTAAGTACAAGACATCCATGCATTAATAATTTGTATTCTATTTATGTTCAAATTATCATTACTTACCAATGCATAGCTAATATTGGTTAATTAGTAAAAATTGTTCTATCTTTCTTAATCCACTTAGCAGTTAGCACAATATAAACTAATACTTTCTATGCATGTTTTATTTAAATAACAATGGTACATTTTTACAAGTTACAAGCCTATCACAACTAATACCTACTATATTCAAATGATACTTAAAATAGCTTTTTTAAAAAAATATAGTAATAATTCCTAATGATTCATTCGTAACATGCACAACCATTATGAAAAGGAAATATACATATACATTTAATTAATAATTATAGGCATATAATAATCTTAAATTTTAAAATACCATCTCTTAAATGCTGTCCGATTTTCTTTTTTAAATTTTTATAGTAAAACAAATTTTATTTGAAGTATTATTGGTTTTAATAAGTATGTAATTCTAAATACTTGAACTGTTTTGTATTAGTTACTCATAATGAATTATTTAAATAAGTTTATATTAGTGGTATGGAAAACGGATGATATATCTATTATAAGCGTTCATAACATATTATATGAATAAATTATCAACCTTTTACAACTAAACTATTATTTAATAATATTTAATTTACCCGTAGTTGAGTGGTCGTCTTCATCATCTTTAGAATTTCTTTCAATGTCCGAATGAGATTCATTCCATTTCCTCTTGCCATTCTGTTTATTTTCATCAGTGCTTTGGTTAAATGATGCCATTTACACCTACAATTATGTTAATAACAGATAGTTAAGGATAAATAAGAAACCAATTGGTTGAGTCGATCAAACACACAGCATTCGTTTTTAAATTTCGATTGCAAATGCATTCCTTTAATCACAGACCGTGGTGAGTTAACCGACTATAGTAACAATTAGTAACAACGGCGTTAGACTGATAAAAAGTAAAAACAAAATAATAATATACACCTATATTATTGTGCGTTTAATGCGACACTTTTATCAGCGAACTTCACAAATGTGAAAATAGAAACGCGACGTAGATCGATAAATGTTGTAGGCTGATTTCAGAGAGTCGCCCCGTTAGTTCCTGTGGTGCGGTGCGGAGGCAGTCTGCGCAATATAGACGAAACGGTTTGGCGCCGAACTGTTCTCCAATAGTACGATTCACCGGACAAATGACAATCCGGACGACAAATCCTTACAACCTCACTCGTAACAATAATAATTTATTAAGATAAATCAATTGTATTGTACTGTTAATTGTTAATTACAAAATAAATAATTCGTAAACATTGTGCAATTAATTATTATTTTATGATCTCGTTAAAGGCCACGCCAAGACAATTACCAAGTGTTGTACGCGACGAAAACGAACGATGTTTACAAATAGTAAATACCGTCGGCCGTCATTCGTTAATATCTAATCTCTATAGCTCATTACGTTAGCCCATATTATTCCATATTATCACAGAACAATATTATTAATACACAACCGCGGTCTGAGGTAAACAATTATTATTTGAGGTTATATTGTAATATTGTATCGATAACACTGATAAGAATATTATTAACCCAGGTGGCCAGGTCCCAGTTATTGAGTATTTGAGTAATGAGTTACTACTGTAACTAACTTAACTAGTTACTAGTGTTACTACCATAGGGCATAAACTAGACGTATACAAATACAAGACCAGATATTTTCTGTGTACAAGACTTATTTCTATAAGTCAGAAGTCTATGGTTACTACTCGGCTACGATTTAAAATCGTAAAATCGTGGCTACTATGAAGTATGAAGTATGAAGTATGAATCACAGTCTTCTAAGACCGTTCTATGGATGGAGTTATGAGCCATGTACCGAAAGCACATAACATTATAATTTATAAGCGACGAGTCTCTCGTTGAGATTAGCTGCTATTTATGCATGTTTCATGTAACCTGCGCACTCACTGATGCGTGTGTATACTCGTCGTATAATAACTGCATTCTCCCTGAAAATTCATGAGTTATACTTATAAGTTATAACTTATAACTCAAATAAATATGCAACGAGTATACATGCGCATACGCAGATAACTCATTACCAGGGCTCGGTACTTATATAGCAGTATAGCACTTAAAATATTTAAAATAAGGGCTTAAAAACATCATTATTAGCACTCAAATAAAATAAAAGTTTTCTTTTTACATGTAAGTAGGTACTACTACTATAGACATAATTTGTAACTGTGCTAAAAATTATACAATTAAAGACTACAAAAAATATTGAAACAAAATGATTAGGAAAAGTTTCTAACTAAAATATCAAAAATAAATAAATAAATCTTTATATTATAAAAAATCGAACTTCATTTTCGAGACATTTTACCTTATTGTTTATAAATTTTCCGAGGGATTTTCTGAAGAACCCATAAAAAGTAGAAAAACTGGAAATAACCATATTTTTAAAAAATTGTTAAAAAAGCAAAAGCTTCAAATTTCATAATTAAACGTGTTTTAACATGACATACACTTCCATAGCACTCTGCCACATTTTAAGTCAATCCATGAAAATAAGCAAATGCTTTAAGTCCCGAGAGGCCGAGACCTGTTTATTACAATGAAATACTCGTCGATAGTAGTCATATGTGCTTATTGTGCTTTAATTTGTTTACATAGACGATAGACGAGATAGCTAGGATATTAGGATCTATCCATACTCCATAGTGTAAACGTTTCTATTCTATAACCAATGGTATTGGCAAAAAAAAGTCGGGTCACAGCAACCATTATCTAAATTCCATCATGAGTTGGTCCGAGCTCAATTTAGTACACGACGCGACAAACAATGTAGTTGTGAACAATGTGAACCCCGGCTGAACGCATTATAAACCATATAAATAAAAATGTTTCTTTTGGCTTCAATTGCATAGGTATTAGTCTAAAATAACATTTACATTTATTTATTTATTTAATATATTTATCTTTAAGTTATAAATTACGAATACATCCCTGTCTATAACATGACACAAGCAGGATAATGCAGCAATATTATACGTATTAAATATTATTTATATTATATAAAGATTATCTATGAAAATAGCCTGCTCATTGGTACCAAATTTCTACGTACCTACTCAAATAATAAGAACAAATTAAAATACTACGACCTAAGCGTCCTAAGTACAAGGTTTAGTTTCCTACTTTATGGAAAAATCATTCCTGAATCTGAAAGCTTAAATTGTTTTAAAATTTAAAAGAAACATCAATAACACAATAGGTACGTCATTGTTTATATCTATGGAAGTATGAATTAATCTTAGTTTGTGTGCATTACAGTATTACACAATATACTTTGATTTGTGTCGTATACTTGAGCACCTATACGATTAGTAATACGTGATGCATAATATTTTTTAAACCAAATATCAATCCATCTTTGTCTCATCAATATATGTACACTCAAAGCAATACAACTATAGCATGATTTTAAAATAGATATAGATAATATTCTATTCTACAATTAATGGTTATAGCAACCTATATATGTCTTTTTCTGACACCAAAGTATTAATTTATTATCAACCAATAACACTGTATAATATTATAAAATATAAAATATATATTATAATATAATCTATTCTGTGATATAATCATAATTATATACTACTATTGTGAATTTAATTTTAAATTACAGTCTACAGCAATTATAAGACACCGAGTCGCCGACAATGTTTTAAAAAAATGGACAAGTTGTAGTCTAACGCTAATATAAATAGTAATGGGTGAATGGGTGATCATTAATTAGTCAAAAAGTCAGTTAAATTTGAAAAAAGTCCTGACTATTTTTTCTACTATCAGAAAAATATCCAAACATATTTTCGAATAGGATTTTGTTCAAAAATTTAATACATATTTTAATATTTAAAACAATACTATATTTTAATATTTGATAATTATTCCTTATACCTATAATTACGCACATATATATATATTATATAGGTAAATCAATGTCATTCACAAATATTATTGTTCTATATAAAAGGTTGTACAAATATAAAGTCATTTAGTTATTAAGTCAAAATACAAATACAATTACAATCTAGGAAGTTTAGTAGATAATAATTATATTAAAGCGGATTATTTAGGCTATTTTTATTTAATATTAATTAGTTTTTTTTTATTATTATTGTTATTAGCTTTCGCTGCTTTCAGTATTAAAATCATTACAACTCTACAATTATATGGTATCACGAATTAAGATATATAATTAAGGTATATTTACTATATTTTAAATGGTGAGTGGTATACATACTTAAGACGTCAGACAATACCTATATTATAATATTACAAATAACTTAAAGATAAGCTTGCAAGATAACAATTAACAAGTATAAAAATAAAATAATAATTATTTACTAGTTTATTAGGTACCAAAGTTATTAATCACATAAAAACAGTAAATTAATTATTTTGTGAATTAAATAGTTTGTATTTCCTGACTGTCATCAATTCGTAAAATGTACAAAAAATATATCCCTGTCCTTTTTAAATTAGACTTTTTGCCCAGAATTCAACCTAAACATAATATTGGGGTTTGAGTGGTTTGACACCATCGATAATGGACAATGAGCCCTGCTGAATGCTGATGCCTGTTAATTGTTATGACATAATGACGTGTGTATAATATAACCGATTTCATAATTCAGAACGTAGGTATTATTACAGAATTAGACATTAGTTAAGATATCTTAGTCCGTGCCCTGTGGGCTGTGGCAAAGAGTAACACATGAATTATGGTTTGTTTTGTACCATGAACATCTTAGTGAGATATATTATTAATAATATTATGTTCTGTTTACTGTGATATAACTATACTGGAACTAGTTACTAGTATTTTTTCTGTGGCTCATGCTCCTGCTAGTATATTAGTAATTAGACAATTAGTATATAATACATATTATAAATGATTTTAGGGTTTGTAATGTTTGTATCACGGTCATCGATAGGTAGTGTCTTTAGCCTTCGATCATGTAAACTATAAAGTTTATAACTAGTGACTATTTTTTTATAATCTATACTCTATAAACGTATAAAGTATAAACTTAGTTTTAAATTTTTATGGTCGAAGTCTTGTCTTTATTATTGTTTAGCCGTGGTTTGTATCGATATCAATGATAATATACCTGTCTACTGATAATGCGTGCAGTTATCAAATAACTGTTGTTGTGTATGAGATAAAAAGCCAGTGAACTCGTGCTGGAAATGCATCATTAAATGCACGTAAATATTTATGTATATATAAATATACATTATCATATCTATATTGTATTCACTATTCTGTGATCCCCCCAATAATAAAACGAACAATGACTTCATTTTTTATATGAAAGTTGTTTTTTTTATTTTTTATATTACATTTAGTTTTCTATCTGGTACAATACTATTTATACCTATTACCTACTGTTTAACAGATTTGTCTTAGCATGTCCTGTCGATGTACAATTTGGCATGGACATAATTTTTTATATTTTTTTATTCTTATAAATTCGTGGAAATTAATTTTACTAGAATTTGACACTATATCTACGCCACTGCTTTTTTGATCTCATTTTTATTGAGTATTTCTAGTGTGGCAAATAAAAACATATTTCAATTGACGATTACTCAAATGGCTACGTACAGTGATGATAGTTATGACTCACAAGTGTTAGAAGATTCGGTCTTACAAGTAAATATGAATAATTTTTTTCCTCTTATTTTTCAGATCTTGTGGATTTTATAATTAACAAAGAAATTTTTTAATTCAAATGTTGATTTTTTTCAATTTATGTTATAATAAATTTTAGATAATTACCATTGTCATTTTATTATATTTGTATGGTATCTTACTTAATATGTTGTTTGTTGAATTCTTTATTGGTTTATGACCAACTAATTTTACTTTTTAATCATATAAAATGTTTTTTTTTTAAACTAATCTAGTTTTATTTCTATCTTATTATTATTAGTTATTTAAACTTTAAAACAGAAAAATTAACAATTAATCGTTTAATTTTTAATTTGTTTAAATGTTGTATTATATTCATAAATTATTTCATTTTTTAATAAATATATTTAAGAATCTGAAAATTAAATTTGTACTATGAGCAAAATTGAAGTGGTAATTTAGTCTTGAATAGAAAACATAATTTCCAATTCAGTTAACTTTCATTAGCCGCTTGGGACGGTAAGAACAAATAGTTCAGAGAATGGATCATGATGGTTAGTTGTACAGTTGGAATAAAGAAGTCTTTGTGAAGAGTGTGATTTAAGACATAAAAGGTTGCTTTAGTAAGTTTATGGAGACATTTCAAATGAAAGGTTTGGATTTTGTTGAAGTTTGAGGATTTGACCGAGTCACAAATTTTGTATTCTGTAGGTTTTTGTTCAATAGAAACATTTAAAGAAAAGTTGAATCTAGTAAATGGATATTGATTAAAGATAAATAAGTCTGTAAATGCAATCATATAATTAACAATTTATTACCTAAATTATAACCAATAACCATTGTCATTACTTTACTACTTTGCAAGTAAATTACATTTGTTATGGATCATCTACTTGACATCAATGATAACATTTATCTTATATTTGCAAACACAATATTATATAGAACACTTGCAACTTGTATACTTTGTATAATAATTTTGGATTTTTTTAAATTTTAGTGTAAACAGACTTTTGAAAATATTTTATGTGTTCAAACCACAGCATTATTGAAAAAATCAACTCTCGAAAAAATTTTTGTAGTTCTACAAGAATTTATGTGTAAAATCAATGACAGCGAATCTACCATTCAAGAAGTGATACAGTCTGAAAACAACTTTAATAAAACGTATGCAAGTATATTTTGTATGATCCGTGATTTTATTATTATTATTATTATCGTATTTTGTTTGTCTTTGTTATTTATTATTTATTTTTTTAGAATCTGCAAAGAAGTAGAATTTACTAAAAAAAAATCAAATTGCAAGGCGTTTGATAACTTTAAAGCTTTGTGTAATGAAAATAAATCACCATGTAAGATAATATATATCATGTTATACTTTATCTCACTTTAACTTCTGTTCTATATTGTATTTTTATATTATGTTAATCTAATATAGCTGTAAAAAGACAAAATATCTACAAATGCGCAGACTGCAAGTACCAAACGCCTAGAAAATCTGATTTGAAAAAACATCTAAAACGACACATGGGTGTATGCGATTATTTCTGTAGTTATTGCGAACGAAAATTTTTTGATAAATACAACTTAGAAAGGCATGTAAATGCCAGTCACACTAAAAAACAACAATATTCGTGTACATTGGTATTGTTTAAATTATTCATTTTTTACATTTACTTTTCATATTTATAATAAAATATTTAATCTATTACTAATTAATAATATATCTGTTTGTTTGTAATATAGTGTACGTATACAACGTTTTTATATGATTCATTGAAACGTCACAAAAAACTGAAACATAGTGATGACATAGGAACAAAATATGTCTGCTCCATTTGTTACCATGTGAGTGCTTCAAAACACGATTTGAATATGCATTCATACACTCATAATAAAGTTAAATCTTACATGTACGTATTTCAATGACCAACTTATTTATAAATACAAATTTGTTGTGTTGTGTTTTTATTAAGGGGTCGCTGTATGAATTCTCTCCATGTTAAGAGGATGCCAGCGTAATATTTGTTATCTCTCTTTAACCCACGCGTAACATAGCAAATTTTATGTTTACAAAAATGACTATAACCATATTAATTTCTCAAATTAGAGTGAACTATTATAAAATTTAAAGTTAAGAACATTATCTAGGGCATCTTATAAGCGTTTTATTATATTTTTATTTTAGAGCGAGTTATGAGTATTTTAAAATTGTAAATATATCACTAAACATAATAGTTATATATCTTAAAGAATTCGTAACTCATTTTAAAATAAAATGCATATGAGATGCCCTAGATAATGTTCTTAACTTAAAATTCTATAATAGATCATTTTACTCTAATTTGGGAAATTAATACGGTTATTGTCATTTTTGTGAACGTAAAATTTGCTATGTTGCGCATGGGTTAGAGTGAGATAAAAAATACTATGCTGACATCCTCTTAAGGGGCCACCACACCAACATTTGTTTTCTCTGTTTATCTCCCACATAATATAGAAACAAGAATATTCCGTATTTTTATGGTTAAAACTCTGGTTCAGTTTAGGGCAAAGGCACCTAGGTATTATGTATTTTATAAAGAAAAATATTTCTTGTGCATTGACTAAATAGATTTTTAATATTTACATTTTTGTTAATACAAACATATATTAGTTTAAAATAACTTTGATTATTCTTAACCATTAATAACTTATTCAAAAATGTAAATATTAAAAATCTATCTGGTCAATACATAGGAAATATTCTTCTTTACAAAATATATAATACCTAGGTGCCTTTGCCATAAATTGAACCATATAGTCGTAATTGTGGAAATACGGAATATTTTTATTTCTATATTATATGGAAGATAGATAGAGAAAACAAATGTTGGTATAGCGGCCCCCAGTGCCGTAACTAGAGTGTCAAAGACCCAGGTGCAAACAAATGTATATTGGCCCCTCTTTCTTGAGATACGAAAGAAAGTCGGACTTCACACCATGGGAATTTTTATTTTTTACTCCTTAGATAGGATAGTAAATGTGGATGTAAAATAATCGTTGCGATTACTTTTAATCCTTAAAATCTATTTTTTATAATAATCAAAAATGTATTTATGTCACTCTAGACTTAGTATTTTTCCCTATATATTTAGATAAACAATTCCAAGTAAAACCTATCAGACTTTTACATTTTGTTATAAGAACTTAAATACAAGATAATAATTAATAATACAATAATTATGAATAAAATAAAAATTGACGGCTATTTGGTATGGGCCCTTTGACCCTGCGGGCCCCAGTGCCATGCACCGCCAGCACCTATGATTTTTACGGCACTGGGGGCCCCTTAAGATGGCCAGAATTCATACAATATTATAGTGGCCTCTTACATTGTTTTATAAGATATTACTATGCACAATCGATGACTTAAAAATTTAATTATATACTTGTCTAAACAAAATAATTATCAACCAAGACCTTAAAACACATTAAAAATTGTTTTATTACACTTATCGAATCTTTCTAAAAAAAAAAAAAATGTATTTACAACTATTTTATTATACATTTATTCAACAATTGAATTTTATTTGTTATGAAGTAATGTGTAATATTTTTTCATATTTATTTATTATAAGCATGGGCGCCGCGAAGGGGGTGCAAGGGAGTGCAAGTGCACCCCCTTGGCTTTACAAAAAATTTAATTAAATTTCAAAATTGAATGGTTTGAAACTATTTTATTTTGCATAATTATCTACATTATATTATATATATTACGTATTTAACTATTATTATTATTATTATACGTATATAAGCATTATTTATAAATTATTGGCGTATACCTATTTACACGATGCACCCTCCTGATAAAATTCTTGGCGGCGCCTATGATTATAGGTGTGAAGAATGTGGTTCAATGTTTGCCATCAAAAGTCGGTTGATAACGCACCAGAACACTGTACACAATGAACCAGTTCACCCGTGTCAAGTTTGTGACAAATCATTTAAAACACTGACGCTGCTTAAGAGACATACAGTTATACACTCTCGTTTTAAACCATATTGTTGTCCATTCTGCAACCATTCATCCAACAGCCAGAGCAATTTAACCAAACATGTACGCAAAATTCATTCTCTGGATGATTTTTCTTACCACAAGTCAGTATTCCTTGCTAGAACCATCACAAAGATGCCTGTATAAATTATTATTTTCTTTTTTAGATTTATTAATGGAAAATAACATCAGAATTGGGCTGTATACATCCATTGTTATCATTTCCACTTCAGACATGAGCTTACTGTTAATAATTTATAAATCCAAAACATCAGGATTGATAATTTTATATGTTTTTGAAAATTTGTTAATGTTCTTATAATATATTATTGTTCTTATTGTTTTCATTGTTTGAATTTTATTATTTTTAACAAAATGTAGGTACAAATACAAATTGAATACAAATATATTTTTTATATTCCTATCCTCATTATTTTACTATAAATTATATTATATAATCTAACCTTAACTATAAGTAGTTAATAGCTTATCACTTACTCTTTGAGATTGATGTTTGTTTCAAAAGTATGATACCACCAAGAATTATTTGTAATTTTACAGTTTTGGAATTTTTATTTAGATTTCTTTAATTCTCAATGCATATTTTACCCTTTTTGCATTATTTTTACTCTTCTATTGTTTAAGTTTAATCTATTATTATTATTCTAAATTGTGTTCACAATATATTACATTAAGTACAAACTTTATTTCTTATGTGTACCTTAACATTTTTTTTTCATTATTATTACACTGTACTCTACTTGAGATTTACTTTGCAGCAAATTTAATTACACAGCAAGCATAGAGATTGTAGACTTGGTAAGATGTAAGACAGGTATCATCTGATCGCTGATGATAAATTGTAGTACAGTTCTAAACCTGAACACGAGGACTCCCGGGTTTGATGCCTTGCGGCTACAACCGTGGACCTTACATTAATGCTGTGCATTGTTAAACCTGAACAATGTATATTTAATTTCTGAAATTGTGTTTATATACTACCTACATCCTAATGAAAGGCTATGTAGATCATAGATAACACTTACACACTAGTACTTGAGCATAATTAAATAAACGAAAATTATCAAAAATGCTTTAGTTACCTAAGTGATTTTAGAGGAAATAAATCAACAATAGGCTAAATAATTATTAATTATAAAATAAGTGTTTCTAAAAATTTAATTATTTAATAAAGAATTGCATGCATTTTTTGCAAATCTAAAAAAAGTGTAGGTATGATAAATTTTTTCATTATTTTATTGCACTGTTATAAACTAGAAACCGGATTTATAAGTGGATCTAAATATCAATATATTTCTAAAATATATTATTTTTACAAAATATTCTAAAACCTAGAAATTTATTTTTTATACCCTAAAAAATTTTGCTCATCAGATCATAGGAAAATGAATCGTTGAGAACACTTATCCAATTAGAGGTACATACTCTCAGTAATATGTAAAAACATAAAAATCCAGTCTTTAGCTATAATTATAGAAAAATATACATACTGGTTTGACACAGCATAAAGATGATTGCTCTTAAATTATGTTTAATAACATTTAAGAAAAAGTAGTCAGAGTGATAGATATCAATAGATGAAGATAGGTATAGAATTGGACAAAATGTCAATAAATCTTTTAGCTAATAAGAAAGTAAGTCTTTGTTTTAATAAAGAAAGACAAAATTTAAGACATCAGAAAATGAAAGGAAAGAAGTAAGACTGAAGAGACTTTTAAAGTGAGATTCTTTAATGGAGAAAATTTTAATTTGACTAAGGATGACAAGACAAACGGTTTAATTTTCAATAATACTAATTGCATTTATTAATATTTTGTTTTTGTTTTTTACTAGACTCTTGAGACATAATTGATTTTTAAGAGTAACCAGTCAACATTTCTTTTGCAACACAATTGTACACAAATAAAACTATTCGAGCACACAACACATAAGTTTGATAAAATACTATTATTAAATCTATTAAGTACAAAAATTTGCTAAACTGATAATTAACAAATTTCTGAGACCACATGAACACAATTTTTGTACAAATGTAAAAAATTAAAATAATATTGTAATAATAAATAATAATAATAAAAAAAATTAAATCACAAAATGTTGGAACATATGAGAAAATAAAAAAATAAAAATTAAGTCTTGAAATTTACTCTCTAGGAAGAGTATAATAATATAATCGAACACACTCAACGGTGACATAATTTGATAAAATGTCATTAGAAAAAGAGCTATGAGATATTTTAGTTTTATTCAATTAATGTTTGTATTTTTTTTTTAATTTGCTAGTTTTTTCAAATATACATAAGTATAGTCCAACTGCATCATCAACTTTTGGTAGATGTCTTCTTTTTTTTTGAATCAATCCTTTCTCGAAGTTTTACTAATATCATATCCAAATCAGTCTGAAAATAAAAAAATTAAAAACATATCATATTTAAAATGAAGTAGTGCAATGTATTTTTCTCATTCTACTTATATTAAAGTTCATTACGATACGGAGGCGATAAAGTTTCAAAAAGTTTATTTTGTGAACTAAATCCTATCTATAATACTATATTACTACCCACCAACATGGACCATATACTGATAAACAAATTTAGCAATAGTGTATAGATAATACTATAAATAAGATAATCATATTATATTTTTTGTTTCTTGATCCACCTATGTACTTCAACCACCCAACTCAATGGATAATAGGCAAACACAAAAATTAGCATTACTGTTATATTACATTAATTATATGTTATATTGACATAATTTTTGTTATGAAATATTCAAAAAATATATTTTTAAAGTTATTTTATTTTATTAATGAAAATGAGTTCAATACTAAACACAATATGATTAATAATATGTTTCTAAAATATTTGGTTTTTGATTATATTAATTATATAAGCTATAGTTATTTTATGTGATATAATAAGATATATAAGGTGTAACAAGACTATTTGACAAACTTTCATTACAAATGTCACTATATTTGTTAAATAGTCCTTTTACAACCTGTGTATATACATTTTATAAGATTTATTATTGAATAATTTATAAATACCACACAAAATATAATAACATGAAAACAATTAAAATAACTTCTTTTTTCTTTTTATATTCTAGCTAAGTTAAATAAAAAGGTGATTATTTTAAAGTGTGTTATAAGGTTTATGAAATTATCAATATCTTTAGAAAGAAAGGTTTCTCAATTATTCCATACCTCGTCAAAGGTGTATAGAAACTTGCAATACTTGAGTTGGTTGTGTTTTTTCGATAAAATCTCAATGCCATGTCTCAGACAATAGTCACAGTCTTCATGCGAATTGTTCACCTATACAAACAAACAAGAATTTTTAATAATTAACTATAAAATACTTATAATAGAAACTTGATAATCAAAAACTGATTTTTTCTTATAATTATTTTTTTATAGTTCAGTAGTCTTATGTACCCCCAATAAAAGATTTTTAGAAATTATAGACACTTTCTCTTTTTTTACTTTTATTTGTTACTAAATATCTCATGTTATGTGTTCAAAGTGGAACCATAGATAATTTAATATTGTTCTATAGAAGAATTAACTCAGGTAAATCTTTGACATGAGTATTGCTGACCCCTCAAGTGGCTGTGGACTATAGTTTAAGAACTGCTGTTATAGTTCAATCTATTGGCCAAAATAGGGAGTCAAGTAACGATATTTGGGTATAATTTTGAAGTATAATGAACAGTGTCTAAGTATTTTGATAATATTAAGTATGAATTATCTACAATTGCTTTATTCAGTATGACTATAAACGTAAAACATTTTAAAAAATAATTAAAAAAGTTATTTACTATTTTTAATATGAATATAATTGTATATTATTATCAAAATTAACATTTGTAGTAAACAAAAATATATTCATAGACTAAGAAAATATAAAAATATTTAATTGTATGTATATTAATAATAATATTGTAGTTTATGTTACCATTGATATGTAAAGAATTGAATGACACACATCACACTCATAATCATCGTTATTCTCGTTTGATTTGGATGTTGTGGGCCGAATGCGTTCGGAAGCCTTTAGGCCCAAGTCCTCTACCAGCTGACTTCGAAGCGCCACTTCACAGTCTCTCATATTGCTCAACATATTTAGCAGCTGTTAGGCACATAAATAAATAGAGTTAAAAACAAAATTTATTATAATACAAGGTCATAACATGAAACCATTAATAATTTAATATAATTGTCCTGTACAAAACTGGACTCACTTGTTTTAGTATGTTTTGAGGTGTACGTGAATCTGTGGACATGTTTATCAGAAGCTTTTCAAACGAAAAGGCGGCCGGTTCACAATTTTTCTGCAAGTCCTGAAACCATAGAATATCAATCAGTTAAGTTTGGTTCTAGCAATTAGAGTAAATATTATTATTATTATTATCAGTGATCATATAGACTTGGTATGATTGTTTCTGAATATGATTTAAATCACAAAAATGTATTGGCGGCAAAGTAAACAAAATTAACAAAATGTATACCTGAAAAATCTTCTCGGCACCGTCAAGCCAACCAGGCTGTGTGAAGTACACACTCTCAGATATAACATAACCAGTGGACACATTGCATGTATAAGCGCGCGGCATGACAATAAGGAACTGGCCTGGATTTTGCACGGTTCGGGTAAGGGTGACGCCATGCTCCAGCAAACGACTAGGTGGCACCATACCACTGTCCGCAGCTAGCCATGAGTGATGGTTCTGGCCTTCTGCTACAGCCCGCGGCAGCAGACGCTTCATGGCTGCCCGAAACCGGTCACTTTGATCAGACGGCACACCATACCACACTTTGTCAGCACCAGTATGCAGGTACTCAATCCATGGTAGTCCATGTGGGTCCTTGTACCAACAGCATGCCGAAAATACCATGCCCATGTGTATGGTGGGCACGGTCATGCCCATCACTGGGCCCAGGGACTTGAGCACTGACACCGGATTGTTGGTGAGAACCTTGAGATTCCACGGGTGTTTGGTGAAAGTGGCTGTTTTGGTCGTCGGGAATCCATAGCCCTCTGCGCCAGAGTCGATTGACCCGGACAGCACGCAAATGTGGTTCTTTCTGTCCTGCACATTTTTCCAGTAGAGTGACTCAACGTCTTCAGCCCGGACCACCGCAGCCGTTCCTGCTGACGTAGATGACGAGTGGCCGCCTGACGGTTGTTGTTGCTGCTGTTCTTTAAACCACATGGCGATAGTGTTGCGCGCAACCCGGTAATAAGCGCTCAATGCGATACTTCGACCCTTTGCACAAAAAAGTGAACCAAAAAAATTATAAAAATAATTTAAATATATTTTATATGTTAATCATGAATATTATTTCGTATTGTATTTCAAATTATTGTGGTTTAGATTATGAGGAGGGTGATTCGTGGATACTATTGGTAAAAAATGAATGTAAAAGGAAAAGAAAGCGAGAGGAAAGTCGAAGAAGAGATAGATAAACAGTAAAACAGAATAAAGAATGACACAAAAATAGCTGATGTGAGTTATGGCGTGTGTGTGTGTGTGTGTGGGAGGGAGAGTACAGAACTCTGTGATTTTCAAAGTTTACTTATATCTAATAAGTTTATTATACCTTTGCTATACAATCATTGACGTCTTCATACAGCTCATCATCAGTATCACCTTTTTTGCAAATCTGTTTCCACTCTTTATCCACCTCTGCGATCAATTTTTGACGTTCATCTAAGAAAATTGAATAAAACCATTGTTTTAGAAAATACAATCAACTACTTATTTTGGATGAATCTTGACTATAGATTTACCGTGTGAGAGTGTGTCATAAGGCAATAAATATTTGCAGTAAATGTCATCAAGTTTAGTGACGCGATCTTGAGCACTTTTCGGGATCTTCATCAAGTCGGCAACACGACACCACTTATCCAGCTCGATCACTTCTTTAAGTCCACCAAGCTCCTGTACCGTGTGGTACAGCTTGGGTAAATCCAGTTCCATGCCACCAATTAGCGGAGGGTTGGACAAGACTATCGACTGTGTTTCCAGATACTTTTTCATAGCTATCATTTCGCGGACGTTTGGGCCCCAACGGTTCATCATCTTATGCACATATTGGTTATATGCCGTGAAACGCATGTCGTCGCTGACTTTACATTCCGGCTGTGTTAAAACAATTTTTTTATTGATTTAGCATAATTATTACAGCAGAAAAATATTTGTAATGATAATAATTATAATATTGAATCACTTTAGGTTGTTACTAAGAGCGATGAATGTATTGATTTTACAATGGTTTTTTTTTTTGTGTCTGTGTACCCGTTAAGTAATCTATAGTCAATTCAATTATCGACTTTGAAAGTGATTTTGAATAGCAAATGTATTATAGTTTATCTTTGAGGAGGTCAAAATTAAAATTCTCAGTTTTTTTTTTATAAATGTGAAAAATCAAAAAAACATGGGTAGAAATGTTTGAAAATTTATAGTCACAATATTTTTTTAAACACATTATAATTTTTTTAAAATGTTCTGTTTCCTTAAAGTGGAATTTTAAAATTTAAAGTATTTTAAAATGTAATACAAAGTTTTTTATACGTTTTGCAATTCATATTAAAACAAATTTCTACCAGAAAGTAAAATTAATTTTTATGATCGTTTGAGTAAATTTTAACGACTTCGAATATTCACCCGTAATCCCTATAATAACTACTTCTTCCCAAATGATATTTATTTTTTGTTGTAATTCAAAAATGAATAATCGTAAATACTTAAAATTTTCACAAAAAGTTTAAATTATTATTTTCAATACAAATATAATTTTCAAAATACATTATTAGGATGAGAAATTTTTGATATTTTTTCAGTTTTTTTACTGTAAGTCAATGAAAAAATATTCAATGGGTCAAAATTCTTGAAAGTATGCAATATAACACATAATATTCTGTTATAATATACTATTATAATTGATTAAAGTTATTTTAAATACAACGGTAATACGGCACACTATATATGACATGCATTTGAAGTTGAAATTTTTACAAAATGTCTCAAAATCACGAAAACTACAAACTAGAAGTATTTTGAAATAAAATAGCTAAGGTTTAAAAATATAATATAACTAGCTGTCCCGTACAAAATGCACTCATGTTCAGTTTGGTTGCCTAAAATGCTAACAATGCTGACATATAATCAGTAAGGATAAAAACTATTTTTGGTTTACTAATTTGGTGTATAAATGATATCTCTGACATATAAATTTTACATAACTGTCCCGCCTAGAGTTGCATTTTTTCAATCGATTAACTGATTATGTATCATTCATTAAAAATAATCTATTATTCGAACAATTGATTAAATAATCGTACAGCCCTAAAAATAATAAAGAGGTCATTAACTGGGATAAAAACTATCCTATCTTATGACGGAGATAGAATTACACACATTGATCATAATTTCATCAAGATCAGTTGAGTAGTTTCGGAATGCATCGAGAACAAGTTTTTAAATATATTAGTTAAGAGGACGCCATACCCGCATGTGTTGTCTCTGTCTTACTAACGTACATCATAACAAATTTTCGTTCAGTAGAATACATTTTGTGACGTTAGCTTTAATATTAGAGTAAATTTACTTATTATCAAATTTAAAGGTAAGAATCTAAGGCATCTCATAGGCTTTTATTGATATCTTAATTTTTAAGTGAGTTATAGTTATGTAAAATATTTAAACTTTAAAACATTAGTAATTTGCTTAAAAATTAAAATATCAATAAAAGCCTATGAGATGCCCTAGATAATATTACCTTTAAGTTTGATAATAGGTAAATTGACTCTAATATTAAAGCTAACATCACAAAATCTGTTCTGCTGAACGCAAATTTGCTTGATCTATATTAGTAAGACAAAGATAATACATGCGGGTATAACGTCCTCTTAAATATTAAAAAATATTTGTGGAAAGCCACCCTTTAGAGGCAACTAGGAGTATAAAAAATTTTTACATCACCCTCTCAAACCTACTGAATATACACATAACATTTCATCAAAATCGGCCAAACCGTTTCGGAGGAGTTTAGCGACATACATGTTCCATTGTGATATGAGATTTTTATATATTAGATAATCCTTATTACTATTTATTTGATAGGTACTGAAACTAAAATATTTATAAAATATACAAACAAAATTATTTTTTATAGACATTTAAAAATGTAGACGTACCATATATTAATATGAATTTTACCATACGTATAACAATTTTTGTTTATTATAAAATATAATTTTATTTATATTATAAATCTATTTAACTCTAAAGTTAATAACAATAAAATAATTTGATATAAATGTATATGTATTGTAATTTAATAGTAAATACTAATAATAAAATAAATTAAATTTTTGGAGAAAAATATATTAACCTTCCAACTACCATAATACTGAAGTAAATAAATGACTTTTATACCTCAAAAATAAAAAAAAAACATGAAATATATATTTTGGTAATATACTAATATAATAGACTGATAAAGACCGTCTCCACACAGAATTGTTTTTGTATACAATGATGTATCACTGGATTTAAATTTTATACATTCACAACAGTGACCCCCTCGACACTATGTGTATTGTAATGTACTGCAGATACCCACTTACTACCTATATTTGTTTTCGTTTTTCTTATAAAATTGTGATGGCAGAGAGATAAATAGACATAATTTTTAAATTAAATTACTCCAATTAAAATTTAAAATTGACTATCAATTATTCAATTATTTAAAAGTTTATAACATACAAACTTTTAAATGTTTTGGCTATAAGTACGAATAAACAGACATTTACGTTGAAATAGCAATACAGCATTATATTATATTAAATAATAAGTATATAAACTGACCTTAAAACTAGGTGGCGGCACGACTCTGCATATGCCGTATTTTTGAGCAACGGGTTTGATTATTTCAAAATATTCTAAAGGATCCTTAAAGTCTTCTTCGGATGGATAAAACGTCGGCGCATCCAACATGTCGGAATATTCTTTAGACGATTTCTTCTTCAAAGCTACTTTTTCACTAGACTTCCTTTTATTGTTAACTTGTTTTTCAGTCCTTGAAATTTAAAACACATTAGTACACTAGTATATTTATACAATATACATAAAATTATAACTATGCACCCCTCCCTGTGTGACCTACTTTTTTTGTTTCTTGTTGTTAGTGGCGGATACGGATGACGATTTTTTCGATTCCTTAGCAGAAGTAATGGCAGTAGTAGTAGAATTAGTAGTTGTAGTGATTTGTTGTAACCGTTTCTTATCGTCTTTCGTTTCCGGGATTTGCGGCTGTGGCAGTAATGGTAACGCTTGTTTTGAAGTCGAGGGGGTACATTTTGGAGGTTGAACAGTTCTAGTAGTTGGTTGCACAGTGCCAACGGGGGTAGTGCTGTTGGTAATTTTGGTCGTGCACAGCGGTTTGATTTTCCGCTCAGGTTTTGGCGATATGGAGCTGTGTGCAGATAAATTAAAGATAATAACTAACAAAAAATAATAATACAATTTGGAATAGGGTTATTGACAATAATAATTAAGTATAACTAATAAAATATATTTTTTACAGAATAGCTCTGAATAGCTCTCTTACACACCTGACTGGTATCGTAGAAGCAGGGGGTTTGGTTACTAGCTTAGCGCTCATCACCAATTTTTTCTGTGGTCCTTCTGTACCAAGCTTCACCGTGACGCCTTGAATCATCGGCTGTGCCCGAACACCGGCCGGTAATGGAATGTAAAAAAGCCGTCCTTCCTCGCTATCAACATCCGTTGTCGTTGATGACACAGTGGACTGATGGGATTTTTCTTCCATAGAATCATTTTCAATACTCACCTTTAACAAAATGGTAAATAATTTTAATTTTTACTTTCCTACCTACCACCATATTCATTAAAAATTCTGAGCGAGAAAATGAATGTATTGATTTTATAAGATGCTTGTTATTATTTTAGTGCCTGACGCCTGTGCACACGTTTTATAGAATACAGATTGTTTAAACCTATTATTTCAAAGGTGGTTTCTTAGAGCAAACTGGATCCATGTGATATTTTAGGAATGTTGATAGGATAAATTATTTTTAAAATAATCGGGATGATAAACAAGAAAAAAATAAGGAATTGTTTGTAATGCTATAGTATTAACTCGCGAAATTTTCATTAAATTTTCGTAGTAGCATTAACTTTAAATAATAAAAAAAAATAGGCATTTTTATACATAGAATATAGATACTAAAAATTCTCAACTTTTTTGATTTATAAAGAGTAAAATTTTTGTGAGTGAAAAACTAACAATGTAACTTAGATTTGTAGTAAATTCTTATAGCTAATAATACAGTAATATTTTTTTAGACATTTCTAATTTAGTTTTTGATGAAATTGAATAAACCAAATATATACGAAAAAATAACATTTTATTTATTTGGCTGTAATTCAAAAAAATAACTTTTATGGGGGTTAGAAACTTCGCTTTTATGTATATTATTATTACTTTTTAAAATAAATTACTCTAGTAGAAACATAAATATATAATAAAATATCCTATGAAATATAATATAGCCTAACGATCTGTCTCCGCTCAGAATCGTTTTTAATTGTATATATGAATAAAAATGTAACACATATATTACACAACTAATCACTGAAGATGTATATTTAACATCTTCTACACAACAAAACGTATTCGGGTTTTATTTTTACTAGTATTTTATACTTACAGCAATTGACGTGTTAGGCGAAACCGTCCTGGACTTGGCAGGCGATTGTGGTTTGTTCCGACGAAAAGGAGTGCTGGCAACCGGTAAATCGGGCTGGAAAGCATAAACACTAGTCTCGTTATCGGGTGAGAAAGCGTCGGAACTATTTCCGCTACACGACTGGGTGGTAGACAGCCGCCGTTGATGGAATATCTTCTTCTCCGGACTCTGATCGTCCGAAGACGAAACGTCACCTACGACGTCTTTGCGGATTTGTTGTTGTTTTTCGACACTGATGGGCGCTGTAGTAGTCGCTGTTGTAGCCGACGATGAACGTTTTTCAAATTTCAAATCGTACTTCGTACTGTTTAATATGGTCGTCTTGGCCAAATAAGACGCATTGTTGGTGCTTGTTGTTGACGACATCGTCTTTTTGCCTTCCAAAATTTCCAAGGTTTTGGTTTCGCCGCAACAAGTCTTTTGGCATTTATACGAAGGTTCAGATTTCTTTTCCGTAGTACCATTTATCAGTGATGATGATTGGAGAGAGTTTTTCATCAAATTACCATTGGAAACTATTTCTTTTGTGCCAACATCTATACCATCAGCGTATGTCTTTGATGGTGGGGTTTGATTGTCGTTTTGTTTCTTTTTCGTCCAAGCAATCAAGTTGTTACTGACCGAAACGGCGGCAGAGGCTATTCCATTTTTCGGCAATTTGACGTTTTTGAACGCCCGCCTCCAAGACGCAGCCAAATCATTTTTGTCGTTTGTCCCGGACGAGCAGCTACCGCGCGCCAAATTTACGATTTTGACGGTGCGGCTTTCAAACGACGGCGGCATCAATGTCGGCACCGGAGGCTTTTCGTCTTCACTGATGGTTGGCGGAACATACTTCACGAAACTGCTGTCACTGGTTGTTGGCATGTTGTTTAACAACGGACTACTAGACACAAAAGGTTCATTAAATCTGGGCAAGGCGCTACAAATTTCAGATAACACTGAAAGCCCATCGTCTTGTTTAAACCTGTTGTCCAACTGGAAGTTTTTATCGGAAAAGTATTCAGGTATGGTGATCTTGATCTCTTTTTGCTGCCCCAAGAATAGGTCTTTAGCTATGGTCTGGAACACCATGTTTTCTACTTTTTCTACTTTATTCAATGGCACTACCACAGACTCCGTTTTCTCTACCTTGTCGACAACGATAACCACATTTTCTACTTTTTCAGCGGTCTCGATGACATTTTCTTCTTTTGGAACTGCAACTAAATTTTCTGTTTTTGAAACTTTTTCTATCTCTTGTTTGTTCTTTACTGAATTCACTTCGTTGGCTATTTTTTTTTCCGCAACAATACTACCACTCTGCATATTTTTTTCTACCATACTACTATCTGCACGTTTTTCCTTCGCATTGCTTTGTGCATTTTTTTTCATAGTTGCGCTGTTGATGTTATCCGCTGTATTTGACAGCATTGCTTTATCGGCACCCTCGCAAGCGGTAGATGTGGCATCAAAATTTTCGGCCATACGTTCCAAAAGCTCTTCTTTCGTTTGACTAGTAATACCGCTAAACATGGAAGATGATGAAGACGTCACCGAAGACGATGATGTAGATCGTTTCTTTTTATTATTATTATTATTGTACAGATCTAAATTAGATTTTTTCTTGTTCAAAGCGTTTTCATTTTTTGTTGACTGCTGCTTAGGAGGTGGCACTTTTTTTCCGGCATTTTTTAAACCACTGCCGGTGGTTTTTGGTTCTTTAGTAATTACTAAAATTTCAGTCTTATTTTTTGACAATTTTTCATTTTTTTTATCGACGGTACCATTTTTATTATTCTTGATTTCTAGCTCTTTGTCACGTTTTAATAAAATACTTTTTGACTTAGTTTCAGAAAGACTTTTTTTAACTTCAGAATCTTTATTCAAATCTTTTTTCGGTTTTAAGTCAGTCTTATTAATTTTAAGATTTTTTTTAACAGATTCATCAGTACTTAACTTACAATTTTGAGATTTTGAGTTTCCTGCCACAATTGTCACTTTATTCGACGATTTAGGAGCTTCACATTTTGTCACCTCAACAACGGATTTACATTTCATATCGTCCTCATCCGAATCAGTCATAATATAATCATCTAACATGGTAGAAGAGCGTCGAGGCCTCAGATTCCTTTTAAATGACACAGCTCCACTGTTTTCAGTAAAGTTAATCGACTCTATAACTTCTTTTGTCTTTTTCTTTTCCAGAGTATTATTTTCCTCAAACTTTTTTTTCAACTTTTCTACTTTCTTCTTGTCAATTAATTTTGTCTTTTTACTATCAGACAATGGTTTATCATCTCTTTTTTCAGATAATTTATGTTCTTCTTGATGTTTTTCCATTTTGTTTTGCTTGGAAAACACTTTCAATTCACGTTCACGTTGTTCTGAAAAATATATAATTTTAATTGTATTAATACTTTTAAGAATTTTGATATATAACATTACTGCAAATAGTATGAACTGAATACATATGAAAAAACCCTTATAATTAACTCTATTATATCCAAGTAATTAATTATTAGTATTATTATTAATAGTATTAATTGATTATTAAACATAATTTTTGCATACAGATAAAGGCACAAGATATATACTTTGTGTTTCTATTGAAATATGGAAGTAAAATTTCAAAATCTACACATTAACTATCAAAAACTAACAAACTTATTATTTATATCTTAATTTGTTTAATTTATTAAGTTTAACCTAATTAATAAATAAAGGAACTTTATTCATACCTAATAATTTTAGTTAATTGAATTAAGTCATATTTTTAATAATAATAATATATTTAAATTATATAATAGAATGATTATTATATTAATAAGTTTATAACAACATATTGATTACTAATTTTTATATGTACTTAAATTGTACATAAGTGTGAATTAATAAAAAAATAAAAATATAATCAACTATTCGTACTAGAATGATATCATGTAAAATTGTAGCTTCTTTAGTTTAAAACCATATTCTATCTATTCTCATTTATCACACTTAAATTAATAACAAAACAAAGATGCCTAACCTATGGTTGATGGTTATGCATATATTTTAATCATGACAATTCACAAAAGTTATAAAATTATCACTTTAAGGAAAGTTAACATGATAAAATTAAATTTATTCAGAAACAGGGTAAATATAACAACTTACCATTTATTCGTGTATTGGGAAGATCAGGAAAACTCTCAACAGATGATGTATCATCTTCTTCTTGCTCATCAGGGCACCGCATATCTTTTCGTAACATTTCCATGAATAAAGTAGCAGCTTCTTTAGTTCTTCTAGGGGGCCTTGAACGGGTTGAACTATAACAATAATCATTTAAAATAAAATATAAACAATTTTTTTTTTATTAAAAATGTGAGTAAAAAATATTTTTAAATATTTCTTTTAAACTATAACACATCAGACATACTTAATTATGTCTTTACTCTCACGAGTTGTTTTCATATTATCCACTGAAGATGTTCTTCTTTTCACGTCTATTGTTGATTTTGTTTCAATTAAACTGTTTGCTTTGTTACTCTTGGATACAGTCTTCAAATTCTTATCACCCTTCTTATCAGAAACAACATAATTATCTCGGTCGCTGCTCTTAGATTTACTCGCTAAACTTCTAGTTTTTCTGTTATTTTTATTTGCCACTTTACATTTAACAATACTAGTCTTTTGTTTCATGTTACCCAGACTATTACTTCTATGATCTAAATTGTTTGATGCAGTCTTTTTTCTCGATGGTCTTTCTTCTTCAACATCTTTTGAGTCATCAGATGCTTTTGAAGAAGGTTTACTAGAACTCCCTTTACACCATTTTCCTTTATCATCTAAAATATTTAAATATTTGTTAAAGTAAGTTATATGAACAACAATGCATTAATCAAATTATATACCTCGAAGTTGATTTACCGCAGGACAAAATATACTTGGTAAAGAATTTGATCGAGTTATACGGCCTTTCAACTTTTGTATTTGCTTACCGTCTAATGATACTTGTTTTCCATTTTTCTCAGTTTTTTTTTTATTATTTTCTTTTACTAAAGGTCTAAATACAATAAGATAAACAATTAGTTTAATACATATTAAATAATTTATCAATGAAAAAATGTTCTTACTTAATAACTTTTGAGGTGGATTTTTTTAATTTTGGAACATGACGAAGAGCTAATTGACGTAATGTGAGAGCTTCTTGTCTAACAGTATATCTTGAACTGGATCTTACCAACTTTCGACCCATAACTAAATAACAAAGTGTCAAAGTTAGCTGTGTAAAAATATTTAAGACTACAAAAATTATGTATACTTTACCTTTCTGTCCTAGTTTAGATAATGGAAATTTGGTCTGCGATAACTGACTAATGTTTTTTCGTTCAATTGATTCATTATTTACACTATTTACATTATACGGATTATTTGCATTAGTTACTGGCAGTATAGGAGTGCTTTTTCTTCTTTTCTATAAAGAAAAACAAAATAAAAGTTAGTACCTAATTGCATGCTATGAATAATCATAATAGATAGATAGATAATAGCTTAATAGAAAATTTATAATTTAAATACTTTTCCAGCAGCAATCTCTTGTGCCGATAGAGAGCGTTGAGGTTTATTGAAGAAATCTAGTCGTGGAGGTAATAAACTTGTACCTAGTCAAAATAATCAATAATAAGTTGTAAAAATTAAAATTTTAAATACAATTAAATTACCTCTAAAACAAAGGAAGGTAAGGAAGTCTTCAGTATTTGGCCGCTTAATTGGTGGTTTTGTCACATTATTAGGCACTACTGGAGTCTGAATAGGTTTTTGTGCAGTGCTGGTGGGTATCACAGCATTTTGGGCAAATTTACGCTGTGCTTGTACCTTGATTCTACAATAATTCATACAGTTTTGTTATAAGGTTTGGAATAACTGTTAAATATTTAATGAACTATCAAAATATTTAATTGATACAAGTAAAAGTGAACACAAAAGTGTTCAACAGCACACTAGCAACACTAACAGCTATTGAGAAAATCATGATTATTGTATAAAAGAAAATTGTAGGTATATACTTAAACATTTTATATTATAAGTAAAATCAATGTATGGGAAAAATATCTTTTGTATTTTATAAGACACATATTATTATCTAGCAAGAACATAATTATTGATGGTATTGAGAAAATAAAAAACATCTGATTAATGTTAGTGATAAGTTATAAGTTATAAACATTTTTTAATAGTTCATATAAAAACAAATTTATTTGATATAAGTATTATTTTACAGGGTGTTATTTAAACACAATATTTAAATAAATAATATAATTTTTTGTGATAAAATGATACATAATATTGAATTATAATACAGATTGAATCAAACATGCACAACCAGTAAAACGTTTGATTGCAGAAGCTACATAAAATAAAAATAATATAATAAGCTACAATAGCTACATACTTTTTAGTACTCGACTCAAGAATAGCTTCTTCATTGTTCAGCAGTTTGCGTTTCTTTGCATCCGACCCATTCGACGACATGATACTGAGATGATAGGATTAATACCTAGTCGTCCAGCATGGTCATTTAACTAAACAAGCAATTGTAACAGGGCGCTAGATTAGCAAATAAATACTTTTAAAATTTCACAAGTATATAATATAATATATATGTTTTATAAGTTGTTTCCCCTCAACGAAACGTGTTAACAGCCCTATTTACTACTACGGTCACTGGACTAGGATTACAAATTACTAAAAAAAAAAAAACGATAACCAAACAAAAAAAAAATGTGTAGTGAAAAATCACTTAAGTGTCTAATGAACTGTCACTAGGATACAGTATAGAGCTTTAAAAGTCGAGTAGGCAAGTTAATTCGCGATGCGTGTGGTTTATTTAGTGATTTGTTGTCGAAAATCCGAAGACCCCCATAGGCCGTCGTTCGGTCCACGTGCGGTGCTCCATGATCTCGAGCCCTGCGCAGAGAGCACTCAACCACACGTCGACGTACACAATGCGAGAGACTACCCAACGTCGCGCGCACGGTATATCGTAAACTATAATGTAATAATTGAATACATCGTATTTGGCGATGTAGTAGAACCATAATAATTTATATTTATACCTCTGGGGTTAGTGCGATTCGGACAAACGTGCGGCGGCGTCGTCGGCGGCGGCAGCGACGACGACGACGGTCCGGGAGGCGTCCGATGCGACCACCGCCGTGCTGCTTATGCTGCTGCTAGACGTGCTGGTACCGCTGTTGCAATTGCTATGGTAGTGGTAAACGCGCATCGTGTTTCGTGTCCCCCGTACACGAGTGTATCTCGTCTATTTACTCTCGGTTATTCTTCTTCTTCGTCTTCTTCTTATCCTAACAACAGCGGTCCGAGTCCGATGCAATCGAAATACCTATTATACCGCCTCTACCTGTCTATAATATCGTTACATAAATATCACATTTAATTTCGTACAACCTGACATTGTAAAGAATCTAAAAACACGAGCGTATTTTTCGAATAAACGTTTAACGATTTGTTTATCTTGTCGTAAGTAATGTGTATGTGTGTGAGCGCGTGTGTGTGTGTATCTGAGTATCGTACAAATTAATAGATCAGATAGTTATTTACTATATAATAGTTGGTTTTCGCACAACACGGCGAGAACTACAGACTACTGCGGGTGACGCGCGTGTGAATGTTAACAAATTTTTTTCCCCAAAATTACGTTCTGCCACACACCACACGGCGACTGCAGACGAGTGACGACGACAACGCTGCTGATCCTCCGCGACGACGACTCCGCAACAAAAACACAACTTGAGCGCGCACACACACACGCCCGTACACATGCACACACACACACCTGGCACGTACGCCAACTCGTCGCAGGGCGCGTGCGCGCACAGAAGTAGAAAACTCGCGCGCACCCGCACGCGCGCACCGGATTTATATATATATATATATATATACGTATAATATATTATTATTATTGTGATAAAAACGTTTTTGTATTGTCCGCCGCCGCAACGGAACGGCATCGCGGCAACGGGCTGCGTTGCCAGATTTGGCGCTCAACGACGAGTGTAAACACGAAAATCGTACGGCCGCCGCATGGGACGACATTGTAGAGGGGACGATAGTGTTGTTGTTGCAATTGTAGCACATGTATAATGTTATAGCATAATAGTATTGTATTGGTAGCCACCTACCATACTACGTATGTATACGTAGTGGTGATGGGGGTGGTACGTTCAAATCGTTCAATGGGTCACACCGTCCACTAGCACACCCTCGAGGGTCTCATCACACGTTTGTGTGTGTGTGTGTGTGTGTGTGTGTGTATGTGTATAATGTGTATGTCATATTATTATACTTATGCGTTACTACGTACTCGTTAAATAATTATATTGCAGTTTATTGTACGAATTGTCTAAAAATCATGTATATATGTATATGAGCGAAAGTAGAATTAATAACCAAAATAATGCGACGCGTGTATGGTCGGTCTCGGGCAAATTTTGGAACTATGAAAAAAAAAGACAAAAATCAATACGTTATAGTGTGGTAGTGTGGTGTGTGTTCGTTCGACTGCAAGACGCTTGTTGTGCGTATTAAGTATTAACACAAAGCGCGTGCGAGAGTTCTTGCTTATATAATATATATATATATATATAATGTATTCTATGTGAAATGAGTTGTAGATAAATACACTGGATATCCTGAGTCCTGACATAGATTATACTTTACCAAAACTGGTGACAACGGGAGAGGTCCACTCAAAACAAAAGTACCTACACTTAGAAAATGCGTAGACTTAGAATAGTAAAAATAAAAAATTAATTTTAAACTGTCTTGTAATATATGTGTAATGTGTATTATACATTTATACAATATTATTAAATAATAGTATTTTCTAGCCAAGCTCGCTATCAGGTCACCTTTCGAGACGTCCCCTCTTAGTGTACACTACCACTCAACCACTATTTCCCGGAAAATTCTCTAGTTACACGCACAGACTTTAAAAATTTTTATTACCCAAGACTGCCCGTAGTCTCGTCGCGCTACATTGGAGAGAAAATACCTGTATATTTCATCAACATAATACCCTACACGCTACATCCCTTCTCTTTTTGGACGACAACGCCAATGGTTTCTTTTTTTTACACCACCAAAAATATCACCTTTGGGCTTTGGATTTCTATACTGCTAGTTTCTTACAGGCATCACATTATTGACACCCTGCGATGGACGGTTTATAGGTACATCATAATTTATGTGTGTGTGTATACACATTATATCGATGTCTCAAGGACTCTGGCTTCGAATTTTACGATTGATAGTGTTGTGTATTTAGTCATTTTTCAGACTTTGAACTTTATTATACCCTGTTGACCCTCCTAACCTAACTTAACCTTGACACACCTATATATAAAAATAATTGTTTCCAACATCTTAACGAAAACCTTAATATTTTCATAGACCATAATATATTAAAAGGAATAAGCAAAATCCCTGCAGGATCACCCCCCTCCCTCAAAATGACCACAGAATTAGGATGATAAACTCCTAAAGAGTCCACTCAGATAGAACAAGTAAGTTTACATAACATTCATACTGCAAAATATCATGCATTTATTTTACAAGATGTTTAGATGTGTACAAGATGGAACCTCTAAATTATCATGTTATAAACTATTTAAAGAAACAATATTTATAATTTATCAATATTTATTCAATTTAATAAAATTATAATAAAATTCAAAATAATAAAAATAAAAATATTTAAATTATAATATATAACTATTTTTTTAAGAGGTAATATGTGACATATTGTGTTGTAATATTATAATAGACATTATATTTACATATAATATATTATATATAACAGTTGTCAGTTTTTGTACATAACGCTTCAATGCTTCATCATTATATAATATGGAAAATCGACGTATATTCTATACATATAAAACGTACATATAACTATATAATATATATTTTATATTTTTATATTCCAGTAGGTACTTAGGTACTCTATAGTACTCTACACTAAAATCAAATTAAGTAAAATCTCATAGACATAGGGTTATTACCGTTATAAGTGTTAAGCCGTTAATGTATAAAAAGGTTTAAACCCAGATACTAAAACTAAATGGACGATGTTGGATGTAAAATCTTTTGATAGAATAAATTTGTTGTTGGCTAATCAATAAATTGTTTTTTATTGTACAGAATTACAGGAAACCAGTATGGTTTATATTATAGTGTTGCAGGTTGCTAGTGTTTATACATTTCGCGAGTCAGATTGATTTCCAGTCCGCACATTCGATTTAATATGTAAAGTAGATAGGTATTCGTAAAAAAGTATCGTTATTAATAGTACCGGCGAAATTTCTTTGATTAAATCAAAAACAAAACATTAATATATAATATATAATAATATAATAATATGAGCACATGGCGAACGACAAATGCGCATTATTCGTATTTTGTACATTTTCTAAAATGTAGGGCTAACGTCATTGGACTCAATGACGTTTATTTTATTCATATTAATATAATATATTTAAAAATATTATTACTTTATAATATTATAGTTTGTTAGTGACTTTTACGAGAAAATAAATGGTTTTCTTTTTAAATAATATGTTATATACGTAATTAAATGTAGATTATTCTCCATTTAGGTACCAATATAGTCGACGAGAAAGTATGTACATACAGTATGGTTATACACGCCTTATTTTTTTTTATATATATAATAAACAATAATCCCAATATCGCATAAATACGTCTAAACACAATGTTTCACAGTGACATATATTTTTGCATACGAACAATTCAAAAAAACAATAATGATATGATATTTATGACGTACCATATAAATAAATATTAAGTATATAGGTACGCACGTGGTGTAAGCGTGACCTGGTCGTACTAGTGCGGCATTACGTTATCTGGTAGGTACCTACGCACTACACCTCTATTTCTAGTAATCCAGACAAGAATATTATTATTTATGCACGCACGCAGACAAAAGTCGTAAAATTTCTAAACATTTGTTGTATTGGTAGTGACTATAATAATATTATATAGTTAGACCGACTACACTCAATTTATGTGAAAATATAATACGACACAAAAACATTACACAGGTCCGTCTCCGATAACCCCCTAACACTAAAGGCTAAATAGAAAATTTTAATATCTCGCCAGAACTGAGAACGCCCAGAACACATTCGTTATCTATTTTATCATTTTTGTACCAAAAATACGTATACATAATTATTAAATTATACACACAATATTATGATATTATGATATTATTATAATACTACCGATTAATATTCTTAATTTTTCACATACTTAGTCGATTATAGAAAACGGACAACAATGTATAGTTGATATGATGTTATATAATATCATAAACATACTGTATTTTTATTACAGTTTTCATTAACTATTATTACTTTATTATAAGTGGCTACTGCAGGCTAGGCCTAGATTAATACATATTATCGAACATCGTTGGCCCTAGGCACAGTGCCTATGCGCTAATACGGTCCTATATGTAGTTACACATATTTTACAATTGAACAATTTAGTTAAACGGTCATTATTTTACATTTTTATTTTTAATATTCGTCATACAGGCGATTTAATTTTGGCGACTTTGATTAACATTCGGGAAAATCTATGTAACTTGGACTTTTATTAGGACCTAGGGGGAGGGCAAAATATATATAGTTACTTCTATCAATATATAATTTTATTGATTATTATTACATAACTTACTCCTAATTTATTCTAAGGGGGCAATGGCCCCCTTTGCTACCCCCCCCCCCCCAGTTTATGTCTATGGGTAAATCTATACGTTGCCATTAATTTGTCAATAATAATAATAATTAATAAATAATGCAATGATTTAAAGTAAATCGTAAAATTTTTCTTTGTAATTTTTTATATAATAAATAATAATAAATAATTAATAAAAATAAAATTTATATGAATCATTCGGTCGCTAGGTACTTACTGCTCATTCGCTCACCAAACGGGCACTGACTGACTGACTACTAAATAACCACATTGTGATTGTGATTGACTTTAATATTACGTACATAAATAAATCACCTAACATATTCATATTATATATTATTATACTCACATATTTAACATTAATAATATATTCACCTAATATAGTATGTAGCTGGTATCAACAATTTATTTATAATTAATTTTTATGTGTTTTTCCAAATTATAATAAAAGATTAATTTGTCGGAAAACACTTACGACTTACTTATGTAGTACTGCTACTATAGTAAATATAGTTTAATAGTTATAAAGGTTATTTATTTATTATTCATACCATGTAATATTCGATATTACTGATCATCGCATCCGTTTTAGATACTACCTATAACCTATGTCTTAATCTCTTAATTAATTTTGGTCAGCTCGTCAGCTATCCATTCATGATTCATCGACATATTTTACTGTACAATAATTAACAGCCAACAGGTAGCTGAAGGGTACTTGTATTGTAAATATTTTATAATAATATCAAGTATATATTAATATACATAATATTAATTATTAGTACATAATATTTCAGTGGCGTATTTTCAATTTTTTTGTGGGGGGGGTCTTAGTATTAAGTATAAGTTTATAACATTATAATAAAATACATACGAGTTAATTTAATAATGATACTTATTATTGATATTATTTATATAATATTTGAAAAAAAAAATTCTGGGGGGGGTCCAGACCCGGGGACCCCCCCCGTAAATACGCCACTGTAATATTTATACCTAAACTTTCCTACAACCAATATTTTAAATCAAAACGCGATGAAAATTTTAACTGCAAACATGCAGGCGCAATGTAGGCAATGTACGTTACACTCTAACCCGCCTACATGCATATTATGACGCGCGGCGTATTTAAATAATTTAGACGCGTGCTCGACAAAAAACGTATGGGTGCCAGCGTGCGGTCGGCCGGAAGGGGTTAAATTTCGTCGATATATTGATCGCGTTACTTGCGTTGGCAATATTGTGTGCAGAGCAACGATACTAAATTGATCGCGAACAAAATCTTCAATAAAATCGGGAGATTTCCAGAATGTTATCATTATTATAATATTATTTGTACATGCAATATTGACATTTTTATATTATTTAATTATAAAATAAATTAATATAATATTAGTGTTATGTACAAATATAGATATCACTCAGTGAAATATACCTCAAACCAAGTTATAGGAATGGGTGAAATCAATAAAATAATATTATATATTTTAATTTATATATAATATATTATATCAGTATACTATCACACAGCATAGTATAGTATTAGCATAGTATTATATTCATGGTCTCATGGAAGGATATTTGTTATTTAGTCCAAATGAAGTGTCCCTAGAAAAAATGAGAAAAGAATAAACCGATACAACTTTATACAAGGAAACAAAAATAATTAGGTTCGGCTATAGAAGTAATTTTATCATTGTTTTTTTAAAACAATTTGTATCTATTCGTTCCAGAGGATAATACAATTTGGAAATAGAAATATGTAACATTTTTTGTGTTCACTTGATTTATATTTTCATAATCAACAAAAAAACATTTTGACAATGAAGTATGCAATAGTGTAATAGTTCAAAAAGGAAAATTATCTAGAATGAAATTTGATTGTTGGTGTTACCATTATCAACGTTTTCTAATGAGGGTATAGGTAATCAAATTCAAAATGATTTTAGTTATTAGTTTGTAATTATAGATAGGTTTGGTATATAACTGACCAAGGTTAGTTAAAGAGTTTTCCCTTCTTAAAAGTTTATCTAGAGAGATGCCATAGCAAAATATAATATATATTTTAATTTTATAATATTGCAAACCTAGAGCAAGATCATCACAATCAGTAGCGTAGCTGGAGCTCAATTTAGGGGGAGGGGATTATTTAAAAATTGTAATACACTACAAAATATCACAAATCGTAATTAAAACATCACCAATAAATAATTCACCCATCCCCCTTTAGCTACGCCACTGACCACAACTCAAAATATTAATACATTTTTAGAAATTATTGAATTTGAATAGTTTGAGAACTTTATAAAATTCTGGAAAATTATAAATACATAGAATAAAACTTTAAATTTAGCTATCTAATAAAGATGCGTGTCTGAATTCTGTATCGAATTTTTCAATTTTTTAATTAATTTTCACTTGCTAAGTCATATTTACTTTGCAGTGGTATAAGCGTATCGAAACCTATCGATTTTTAAAAAATTTTTTTCCAAAATGTGTGTTTTAGAGTACTTTATAAGATTGTAAAAAAATACTTAGGTACAATTGAATATTTTTAATTTTTTTTTTTCAAAATGTGTGGATATTAACGCTTAATAGATTGGTGAAATCAAAACTTAACTAACATCACAGGCGTGCGTAGGACTTAGTGGTAGGTGTTGCTGAAAATTATATATAATAAGTCAATACATATTATTTATTTGATTAATACAAAAATGTCATTTATTCTATACAATATGTCAATACATATTATTATTATTATTATTATTACAATGCTAGAAGTCTTTTGTAATGTTTCTTATTTTGTAAATTTTAATTACTACGTTACTAACTATTTTTAGTTAGAAAAAATAAAAATTGTGAGTGTTTGCAGCTTACAAGTTACGGGTGTTGCTATAGCATACCCTGCAACACCCGTACGCACGCCTATGACTAACATACTTACTTTTGAAGTTTTTACACGTAAACATTGACAAACACCATTTTTAAAATTCATAATAAATCCTTTCTTAAATTAGCTGAAAATCAGCTTTTTTAATGTATATATTTTTTTTAATATATAGTTTTAGATGAAAAAGTTTGAGTGAAGTCAGAATTGTGCTAAGCCGTTTTAGAGCTACAGGTATTAAAAGTTGCTTAATAATATAATATTATGACAATATGTATTACCCACGGTCTTAGAAGATGACCGTGGTACCTATTACAATTGATTATAAATAATATTTTTACATAAGCTTCAAATTAAAGATTAGATTTTAATCTTTGGAATAAAAAAGTATATAATGGTGACATTACTGTGTAGGTATGGTACATATTTTTTTTATATTAACCGCAAGATTCAGAAATCTAGCGCAAAATCTTCAGAAAATTATAATTCATGTTATCAGTTAATAGTTATCACTTATCGCGAAGTAGTGTAAATTTCATACATAATAAAGATATTATTATTTATTATCTATGGTAAATTTATTCTGTGGTGTAAAGACGGTATAGAACTTACTATAGAAGATGTTTTTGATAAATTTCGGTATGCTGTAGGCGATGAAAAGTACCTATAAGCTAAGGTTTCCTTAAACTGTTGAGTATACCTTCTGGCAATTAAAGGCTTGTTAAATAAATAATATTGTACTTGAACAAATGATGAAGTAGAAGGTTTCAAAAATTTGTCACAAAGTTGTTGAAAAGTTTCTAAATCAACTTTGTTTATCAAATAATCAGATATTTCTTTATGCTTCTCTATTTTCTTTATAGCATTTGTAGACTTATTATTTATTTATTTGTTTTTTTTCTTAACTTGTCTTTTCTGGGAGTATTATTTGATAAGTACTATAATGTTTGAACACTTTTATCAACATACTTTAAATCAGTGGTTCTTAACCTTTTTTAGTTCAGCGCCCCCTTTATCGTAATAACTAATTGCTAACGCCCCCCTCGTGCAAAATCAAATTTTCTTCTTATAAATATATATATATATATATATTTGTATATTTATTTATTCATCAGTATATTATGACATTATTAATTAAACTATTAAAGTAAAAACTTTTATTTTTAGATAGTTATATATTATTATATTTTATTATTATATTATTATTATTATATTATTATATTTTACACCACTTAACAAAACAAATTAATACTTTACTATACAAAAAGAGTTTGAAAAAGCTCACCGCCCCCTCAACGCCACCTTCAAAACTATCGCCCTCCAGAGAGACCGAAATGCCCCCAAGGGGGCGGTACCGCCCCCGTTAAGAACCAATGCTTTAAATGATTATTGTCTTCTACTTCTAGAATAAATTAAAATATATTAAATACAGTTTACAAGTTAGCAGTTATAAATATTAGATATACCTATTTGGAATTCTGAAAAGTTTAAATTTAATGAATATCTAGAAGTCAAACTTAAATCTAAAGGTTGGGATTCTGTTGAGCAGCTCTGATCAATCGATAGAAAACTAGACAATTGACAATTATTTTCAGCACTAACATCTAAATAGCAAGTAGGAATAGCATTGGTCGTAAGGTATCTTTTTCCTGATACATTTATTTTAACCATGTCATTAGTAAAATGCATGCTACAGATCCTATAATATGAACTATACATTTGTCCTTTAACTTCATTTAATTTTGGTGCATCACAAAAGTTAATCCATTGTTTACATCTAAACAATTATTATTGTTTTCATATAACTAATATTTTATGCATAATAATTCTGTAGGTACTTGAAAACTTACCGCTCAGGATCCTTAGGAAATCTAAAAAAACTATACCCTAAACATGGAGACCGCCTCTTGCAACTATTTACAGCACATATGTTTCCTTTGTATGAAGACATATTTTTAATTTATAAATTATTACTTCAATAAATCAATACATGTAAATTGCAAATTTATAATAACTATTATTCATATTAATCAATACAATATGCGTACTGTTTTTATATTATTATTAATATATAAATATTGTATATTGTATACAATATACATTATCATCATTCCCTCACAGCATTAGGTACATTATATTTTATAAATATAATTTTTACTTTACATCTTACTAAAGGGAATGGAAGATAAGTTATTTTCTATACCATGACCGTGGATAATATGTAAAATATTAGATAATATAACATTATGTACTAAATAATATTGTAATGCTCCACATTTTTTAGTTTACCCGCCAATTATTTATTTTGAAATTATCAAAACTACTGTCACAGAATATAATAATACTGTCTAACTTAGATCATATACACTGGATAGAGCTATAGCGTATATCTCGCGTAGTCCGTGTTTGAAGCAGACCTGTTCGAGCCCGATGTAATAGCCCGATCTAAGCAGCTGTCTAACTACAGGTCTGTTTGCTGATAAAATAGTTGTAATCAGTGATAAACCTTGGCTTTCCCCATAGAGTAATTATTACTCTATGGCTTTCCCCCACGAACTAAGATATATCTATACCGTGGTATAAACAAATACTATAGATATAAGATAGTATTATCTTCAATCGTTTAACTTTACTTAAAACAACTTACTGCCAAGCACAATTTAAGTCATTTAATTTTAATATAAATATATTGATTATCACAATTCAATATGCTGTCAAATCGTATTTTTTATTGTTTTGTGTTAAAACCGTGATCCACGTAAAGTGGAATGTAGAAACTTGATTTTATATTTTCATGTCAACTTGCCGAGTGTCCGAGACAGTATCAGCACAGTTCTGTGTATTATTATGATATGAACTAAGATATAACCACGAGACCGTAACATATATTGTCTTTTTTTAGTTTGTACTATTGTTATAGATTTCATTTAATTTTATATCAATAAAACTATAACAGTAAACACTAAACAGTTTGTTTTTGCCGTTCTTGGACTAATCTTGGTACCATCAGCTTATGCTATTTATAGTGAACACTCGTCACTTACTATTCATAGTAAATATTTTAACAGGTACTTAATTTTGAAATGAACTAGAATTTTAAAAGAAGTTTATAATTGTGGTCTGAGATTTTTATATCCTACCACATAAATGATTAAACTATTCAAATTAGGTTAATACAAGTACCACTCGAGTCTGTAAAATATCAATGTATATCGATTTTAGGTTTATGTAATGTTATGTTTAACAAATTTAAATGGAATAATTTTTAGATGGCAAACCAATTAAAAATGTCATCGCCAAAAAAAGGGAAGGGACATATTCGACATACAACAGCTATTACTATTACCACCAACAATGGAGTTATGTCCAATGCGATGATTAAGTTTTTGTGTTATCAATCATTAAAAGTTTCGAACGCGAATAATTCAAGTAACATCCAAGTCTGTATAACATCTATTATGTTTAGGAAATGTATTATTAATAATTTAAACGAATAATTTATAGATGGCTCAAAAAAAAATTACCTCACCGAAAGTAGAAACGAGCAACTCGACTACTACCATGAGCAACACACATAAAATTCCAGTAGTTCATTTGCAAAATAAATCATTAGAAGCTTCAAATAAGAATTATTCAAGAGACTCACAAGTCTGTATAAAATCATAAAAGGTATAAAAATGCATCTAATATATTGTCTTACAATTTGAAACAAATAATTTATAGAAGGCGAGCCGAATAGAAAGCAAGGCGTTGTTGGAAAGAACAAAATATGTGACCGATACTATTAGCAACAAATGTATTGTCAACAATACAGTTGTAAGTGGGAATTCTTTTCGTACTACTACTGTAGCCATGAATGAAAATAATAAAACTATGGTTCACAATATTGGTGACAAAGTTGGTTCTTATGTTTGCCAAATGTGCAATAAATCTTTTAAAAATGCTAGAAGCTTGAACAAGCACAAAAAAAGACACAAACTAACTGAAAATGAAGTGCAACCAGACGTAATTCGTCCACACGTGTGCAATATTTGTGGATTAGCATTTAAAAAAGGGGCTACTCTAACTGTGCACTATAGAATACATACTGGGCAGAAGCCGTTTGCATGTAATGTTTGTAGTGATACGTTCACATGTTCAGCCAATCGGACGGTTCACATGAGGACACATACAGGATACCGGCCATATGTTTGCAAATTCTGCGGATTTGCTTTTAACCAATCGCATGTGCTGACTGAACATGTGAGACTACATACTGGTGAAAGGCCTTATGAGTGTGGCCTGTGCGAGTTGGCATTTGTGTCTAGTGGCTTACTTAGAAAGCATACCATACGAAAACATAACAAACATGCCTAGCTTTTCTAAGATATATAGCTACACACTATATTGATATAACTGTAAAAAATAAAGAACAATAAACATAAAATACAAAAGTTTTCTGTATTCATTTTTTTCTTAAATTCTACTATGTTGCATTATTTATAGTTAATAGTGAATTTCAAAACATCCAAGTTAATGATGGTTGATGGTATATTATAATCAGAGATCACTAGATCAGTCTATAACACATTGCATTAATAAACTTGCAGAAAATAAAAAATATATGTACAATTTTATGCCATAAATTATATAAATAATAAAACCTTAAATGCTTATATTATTGCTAGAATATTGATAGGTAATAATAGTTTTGAAAAACAATTAATATGAATAAAATGTTTTTCTAGTCAATTTACTTATTATCAAACTTAAAGGTATTTAGACTTTATAGCATCTATAGCCAATAGGCTTTTATTGATATCTTAATTTTTAAGAGGATGTTAGCGCACTGTTTGTTTTCTCTCTAGCCCACGCGCAACATAGACAAAACACATTTACGTAGTTTGAGTAGAAGTCGCTCAATTTTGGTTCTAGAGTATATATACCTATTATAAAATTAAATTTTGATAATATTTCTGAGTATAGGACGATTAGTATTTTAAAAAAAATTTAAATTCTTAAAAGTTAAAGGTTATTTAAAAATGTTGTAATTTAAAGCTATTTCTAAACGATACAATTAAAGTTGTAAACTCATCGTCTTTTACTCTGAAATATTATCTAAATTTAATTTTATAATAGGTATATTTACTCTAGAACCAAAATTGAGCGAGTTCTACTCAGACTACGTAAATGCGTTTTGTCTATAGGTACCTATTGCGCGTGGGCTAGAGAGAAAACAAAAAATGCGCTGACATCCTCTTATTTCTTAAGTAAGTTATAGTTATGTTAAATATTAAAACTTTAAATTGCTCGTAACAGTTGTAAAAATAGTTGTAAATTAAATAAATTAAAATATCAAAAAACGCCTATGACTCTATATATGAGATGCCCTAGGTCCTAGATAATATTATTACCTTTAAGTTTGATAATAGATAAATTCACTCTAGTATTAAAGTTAACAGCATAAAAATGATTCTTCTAAACACAAATTTGCTGTTTTACGTTCTAAAAACATACAATACATACGACGAATATGATATTATCTAGGACATTTCATACTTTTATTAATATATGATATTATTATTTTAAAGTAATTTATAGCTACATAAAATATTAAAACCACAGAATTGATAAAATTTATTTTGGAGGGCAATGCGATGAGTTTTTTAAAAAAAAAAAAAAAATTTAAAAAAGTTAAAGGTTATTTAAAAATTTTGAAGTTTTCACCATTTCTAAATGATATAATGAACGTTATATTGGGAGCAATGGAAAATAATCATCGTATTTCCCTCCAAAATATTATCATATTTTAATTTTATAATAGTTATATTTAATTATATTTACTCTAGAACCAAAATTGAGTGAGTTCTACTCAGACTACGTAAACACGTTTTGTTTATGTCGTAAGACAGAGACAACACATGCGGGTACCCACCTAGACGTCTTCTTAATTCTTAAGTGTTTAAAATAAACCGTAGTCGTAAACTCGTAAATATTTATATATTATTATTAATTATATATATATGTATTTATAGTTAGTCACACTCCTTGAATTAACACTAAAACCTGTATCTGAATTTAAGAAGTATCTATTATTTTACAATGAGTGAAAATATCCACGATATGTAACAATGCGCGGGGCAGTGAGCATACGCCAAATATTTTAAAAAGCTAATACAAAATGTTAATTTTCCTATGTCATAAGAATAAAGAATTAATATCTGAACTTGACTCATTTTTTGAACAACATATTAATAAATACGGTAAATTCCTTTTTGGAATAAAATATCATTATATAGAATTAAGTGACAAACTGAAAAATGTTGAAATATATGAATGTCAGAATGTATGATAGCTTATGGTCACCTTTTTCATTGGACGTGTACGCAATACAAATTTGCAATTTTTATATTGTTTAAACGTCAGGATTTGCTTAGGTTTGGCTCTCTATCCGTGTCACTAAAACTAAAATTGACTGATTATGAATAAAAATGCAAGTTGTATTTTACATTTGCACGAGTTTTTAATAAACGGTCCAAAAAAATTGCTAGTATTTCCGAGGAATAATTCCCCAGTAGCTATAGGTTAGGTTAATCTTCACAGAAGTAATGCGAAAGCTGACGGTGTCGTCGGTTATGATCTTGAAAAAAAAGGTTAGGCTTAAAAGAAAAATCTTTTTAAGTCTATTTTGTTCATGAAAGTATACTTGCAATTTTACGTAATCTACATATGATATTATGATGAACACAATTTACTGAATTGAATAAATTAAGAAATTATTTTATGGTGCCTTTTATATAATGCCTTTTATTTTACTATTCCTTTTTAGTACAGACATGATGGGCCTTTGCTTCGCCCATACACGGGATTTGGGACTGTCAGTGTGACGATAAAAATTATTTTTTGCGTTAAAAGTATAATGATTTTTAATATATTAATAATTTTTAAACGTTTCATCTACTATTCTACTAATCATAAATTACAAATATAGGTAACATAATATATAGCTTATAACAATAACTATTAAAGTAAAAATAGGTACTGTTAATAAGTATTTGCTTATTAATTTTAAATACCTAATATAAAAGATTTTATTTTATTTAGAATTCGAGAAGTTATAACTTTCTAGCATGCACGAATGCAGAAAAAAATTTCGTTGGTGGCGAGGAGGGTTAAAACAGCCCCCTCCTGCGTTCACGCCTATTTCCTAACTATTATAGAATAATACTATTGCTGACAATTTCTGAATTTCTGATCATAATTTAATATTAAAACCTATATCAAGATACATTGATGACTAAAAAAATAAAAAAACAATTTTCGGCTGTTGGTAAACTACATTTGTATCATAAATTAAAATAAATAAAAACAATTACAATTATTATTAATTAAAAATCTACTTATCACTTATTTAAAATTTAAAAAGGCGGACTTTTTATCAATAAATGACATGATGATCAACGTGGTTCTTTCTATTAAATGTGGTATATGGTAATCACATTGTTAAGAAAATCAAGATACAATATTGATACGTCTTGATAATGATGATTTTGACTTATGAGAGTTAGAGTTGAGATTCGAGTTGTTCCAAATTTATGAAATTTTCCTTTTTAGGAAAACTAGTCAATTTTCTTTTAATTATTTATCGTTGAAAAATTTCAAAGTTTAATTTTATAATTTCCTAAATTAAATGTTAATGTATCTTTGACTTATTTGTTATGTATAATTCTAGTTAGAGTATTGAAATACAGTTGAAATTACATTTTATTTTACTTTTACTAAGTTAATATGGTGAACGCCATTAATCATCATGTGCCTGTTGGCCCTGGTAATACTGAAAGTGTAATGCCACCTCATTATCTACATGAGCTTCCTAATGAGGATGAAATTCGTTTGGCTAAATTATTTGAATCACTCGATATGGATAAGAATGGTAAAATCGATATACATGATTTGTCTATAGCATTGCATGATAAAGAATATGCTCAAGTAAGTAAATTACTTTTTTTTGAAAATGGAATTTAATGTAGGGTGACCATATTTTTTTTTTTTTTTTGAACACGACAAGCTTATTTTAACTCTTAAATAGAAGAACCTTAATAATTTTAATATTTTTAAGATAATGGGTCAAGTACCTGTTAGACAAAATGTTGTGTTGTAAAGGATGATGGTAGGTATTCATAACTTCAATGTGATATAACCTGCATCATTAACAATTGTTTAATGGGATTCAAAATTTGTTTCTTAAAAATAATATGAAGGTAATAGGATTAAAATGAGACCTAAAGTAACTTGTTTGTTGTATGTTGAGGAAATAGGACACTATACTCAAAACCATGGGCGTATTTAGAAATATCTTATGCGGGGGGGGAGGCATAAACAAAAATTTCAAATTTGTGTACCAGGGGCGTAGGGTTGTAATTTATCTCATATAATAAAAGTATATAAAATACGGTGAATGGGGGGGGGCATGGACCCCCTTGGCCCCTCCCTTAAATACGTCCCTGCTCAAAACTAAGAACAATTATGTTTTAAATGGGATGTATGATCACCCTAAATTATATAATTATAATTATAAATAGATTATTTAATTTTACATTTTCTTTTGTTTTATAGAAGTTTTTAGAACTGTCTGATGCTACTAAAAGTGGTTCAATTACATTAGCCGAATTTATACATTATGTTAAAGAACATGAAAAATCATTAAGGCTAAGTTTTTCAAACATTGACAAAAACAAAGATGGTAAGAAATAATTTAACACTAACACTTAAATTTAAATAATTATAATTTATAACTTTAATATCAAGTTAACTATATATTGAAAGACAAATAATAATAGTACTATGTATTTTATAAAAAAAACATTAATTATACATTTTGAGTAATAGAATAGGTTGTATTTACAAATTTAATCAGATGATTATTAAATAATAACTAAGTCAGTAAAATCATTGATATCTACTATCTTCTTTACTTTCTTCTGTTCTATAAAGTGTAAATCTATATTTTTATGATGGCATTTACTATAATATAATATATTTAGTGTTACATGTTCTGTTATTATTGCATTTACAGTTTAATTAATAGTTTTACATTCATATTTTTAAAAGTATGTTCTCATTATAATTTTTACATTATATATTTAATTTATAACTTCAAAACTAATTATATAACAAAGCTTATATATATAAAAAGCGGGTAAGTGAGTATCGCTCTGCTGTACATTAGGGGGTGGGGTGGACCTCGGACTAGGGCAGGTTAAATTTGAATGCAATGATGAGTATCATTGTATACGAAAAACGATTCTGAACGGAGATGAATTGTCAGTCTAGGATATATTATATATAAATATTATCATATATTCTATTTTGAAACAAATTCAAACATTTAAGTAAAAGTTTCAAGATCTTACGTTAGAATTGTGCCTATGTATTTTTATAATTTTTGAATCAGAGTTAGAACAAGTTATATGGACCCTTCAATTAAATTTTCAAGTAATTTGTCCCAGCTAAATTGTATTTATCAACATTTATAAAAAAAAAATAAAAAAAAATTGAAAATTTCAAATGCCTACAATTAGCTCAAAAAAAGACCAAATATTTTGAAAATCAAATCACGTAAAGAAAATGGCAATCTAAATAACTGGTAAAATTTTCATGTATTTACGACTTATACTGTTTGAATAACAACAAATATCAAAAATCGTTTGAGGCTAAACCGTTATTTAACGCGGTTTTGTAAAAATTTAAATTTCAAACAGTTTAAAAATGTTTTAACTTATCCCGGTAGAGTTTTTTTTTACAGATATTTGAAGAAAAATGTATGGAGAACCTTGTACTAAATTTTCAAAACTTAGTTATAAAAGAATAAACTTTTACGATTTTTCAACCACAAAATTACTTGCAAATTTTCGCAATTTTGACATATTTCGTATAAATTCGAACTTTAAGCACTTATAAAAAAAAATTGTGACAAACGATTTCTGATTTTTTTTTATCACTTTAAGAACAACTTATAAGATACCTTGTATTAAATTTTAAAGATTTTCTGGCCGGCCAAAAAAATTTTATCGTTATTTAAAAAAAAAATACTAAAAATAATTAAAAATTTCAATTGTCTATAAATAACTAAAAAAAATTCAAAATTCAAAATTCTTTGAAAATTTAACTGTGTATGGAGAACGCTAATATAAGCATTTTGTAAAAATTTGAAGTGTTTACATCGATTAGTTTTTGAGTTATAGCAAAATAAAAAATTCGATTTTGTAGAAAACTGGTTTTGCGTAAAAATTCTCGTTTTTCTGTCATTTTTTTTTGTTTTTCTCGATTTTTTTGAAAACTGTTGGAAAATGTTTACTTTTCACCTCTATAATGCACCAATGATATCCACTTTGCCATCGGAAATCACCTCCAAAGTTTGAAATTGAAGCTTTATTTCGACTAGTTATGCTGTACACAGACACAAAAAAAAAAACACACATCATTGTAAAATCACTAAAATCAATACATTCATCACTCCGTTCAGAATGTAAAAGTGTTTAACTAAACTATAATAAGTAATAATAGGTTTTTATTGTTATTATAATTTTTTTTAACGATTATGTCATAATAAAGACGTGGATGAAATATTCTAAACTATTAGAATCTATATCATCATTATAATATAATTAACATATATTATTTTATGTTGTATTAAGTATATATATTTTGAAGTACAATTTGATTAATTTTAGTATTATTAATATTCTATATAAACTTCAAGCTATTTGATCACTTTTAGACACTTCGGTAAAATGCATGTTTTTGCTGCAGCTTAATTGCCCCTAAATAGTAATGTTCTTAGTAATATTGAAATTATTGAATAATATATAATACTTCTTGGCTTTCTTATTAAATAGAAGTTACCTTATTTACTGTAGTTCTTTTCTTATTTAAATGTAATTTATCATAGACTAAGATAGAATTACTCGGTAAAGAAAATATTTACAAAATGTTGTGTTTTGTTGTTCCAAAGTATAAGTTTTGTAAATAGTAGTTATATTCTGATATACTTTTTGACAAACTATTATATCTTATTTATTTTGAAATATGTGTTAATCATTTATTAACATAATCCCCCCTCTTGTACATTTTCAATCTTATTTAGTAAGATATTTACCACCAATAATTGATGCTCCCCCCTGTCACCACTAATAATTTTTTTCCAAAAATATTGCATGTATTATATTATTAGTATTTAATTATTACAATAATATATTGTATTTATACCATGTTATATACTTCTGAGTTAATAACATTTTACTGTAAATATTGTTTAAATGTACGGTTTGAATAGGTTCAGGGTATTAATATATAATATTTCAAAATGAATCTACTTATTTTGAAAATGTCATTGTATGATATAGTAAAGTTCATAATTTACGTTAAAGTTAAAAATAAAAAAAAAACAAATGTTTTTAAATTATATCAAAATAATTAATATTGTTATTTGTCATTAAAATATGTAGGTAATTTAATCTAAATTTGAATTGCAAATATCTATTAAAAAAAAATAATTGTGATTGTTTATTTTTAAATTTTGAGTTTCAGTATAAACTATTTAGGGAGAACATTGAATTAAATTTTTAAACCTTAGCTATAAAAGTTAAACACTTAAAAAAATTTTATTACAAAATAAATCTTGTAGTTAGTAAATTATTATGATTCTGATGAATATTGTAAAAATTTTAATTTTTAATGCATATAAAATAATTGAGCTCTTATATTTTTAATATTTTCATACAGATTTTTAAGAGTAACTTAATTGGGATTTTTTATTTTCAAGAATTTCAAAATAGTGAATATTTTTATATTGTAATCTATAAAAAAAACTAATAAGAATTGAAAATTTCAAGTTTATAAATAATACAGTCAAAATATTTTGGAAATTATATTGAGTGTAGGAAACGCTGACATACTGTGGAAATTTTAAATACCTAAGGATATTCATTTTAAGTTACATAAAAATTAAAAAACAAAAGATATTATCAAAAACTGGTTAAAATTTCCGGTTTCCTTAATTTTTGTTTGTTTTTCCTGATTATTTTGAAAAATTATTTAAGTTTTGTTCTCTAACTTGCTATCAGAAACTACTTTCAAAGTTAAAAATCAAAACATTTCTTTGATTACTTATTAGACAATAGTTCATAAGCGCAATTTTAGGAGGGCTTGGGGGGCTAACCCCCCTTAAAAATCAAACATAGCCCCTTCAAATGGTTTGTATATATCCCCTTCCACCTTTATATATCTCAGGGAGCATACACCCAGTACATACATGCAAATTATAATAGCCCTCCAAATTTAAAACTCAAATTGTGCCTATGTGATTAGTTATTTAGTTATTAGTTATATTTAGTTATTTTTGTACACACAAAAATTAATATATTCATCACTCCGCTCAGAACCTTAAAGTTTAGAAATAAAATAAAATTGGTTTATAATATTAATGTTGCTATACATGCCCCGTGCCTGCATATACATTTTTGTAAATAATGTGTTCCTTTACATAAAATATAAATTATAATAATATTAATGTCATTCGAAAATGAAGAAGAATAAAATACACAATATTATCTCGCATTTAAAAATACATAGTATCGTATAGTCAGGTATAATAATAATTAATGTTATATTAATGTTTATTGTTTATATGTTAATTCTCACACACATACCACTTACATCAAATCTTTTATATACATAAAAGTTTCTATATTTACTATTTAGTATATTTCGAATTCAAAAACTATTAAGAGGATATTATACCCGCATGTGTTGTCTCTGTCTTACTAATGTAGATCATAGCTAATTTGCGATCAGGCCGATCAGCAGAACACATGTTGTGATGTTAGCTTTAAATTTTAATATTAGAGTAAATTTATCTAGTATCAAAAGGTAAGAATATTATCTAGGGCATCTAGATATCTCATAGGCTTTTATTGATATTATCATTTTAAAGTCAGTTAAGAATATTTTAAAGTTGTAATATTTTACAGCTATAACTCACTTTAAAATGATATCAATAAAAACATATGACATTTTCTAGATAATATTCTTACTTTTAAATTTGATAATAGGTAAATTTACTCTAATATTAAAGCTAACATCAGTAACATCACAAAATGTGTTCTGCTAAACGCAAATTTGCTATGATCTACATTTCTAAGACAGAGACAACATATGCCGGTATAACGTCTTCATAATATTAATTATTATTATGATAATAATTTAATTTCCTAATAACGACAAGAATTACATTTGCTCAAAATAATAATTAATATTAGTGATAATTTTTTTACAAAAAATATTGTTTTTTAATCAGATAGAAGCAATTTCTATTTCCTTCTCTCCCTTTTTAAAATGACGTCACTGACCTAATGTTATAATCTGATCTAGTTTTTATATTTTTGGATTAAATTACAAATCAAATTGTAAATTTAATACGTTATGAAGAGTATAATGTGTGTAGTGTGTATTATGTTATGACTGTTATGAGAAAATAAGTATGATGATGCATTGTACTTGTACATTATATTACCTTAAAACTGTATGATAAATCGCGTAGTTATAGCAATTATGAGTTGAATTATGATAGCAATTACTTATTTAATAGCTTATCAAAATTGAATTAACATAATAAACTTACGGGTTTGAATAGGTTAATACGTTTTAAATAGACACGTATTAAACATTTAAACCTTACACTTAAAAACCGGACTTTATATATAATGGTAATCGGAATAAAAATCCCCGGAAAAAAATTATTATTTTTTATATTCATATATAATGATCTGTATTGGCATAAGATTGTGTTTTAAGGTTAAGAATACCTATTAATTATTTAAGACTTAAAAACAGGTATATATCGCAGTTCAAAAATTAATTAAAATTGATTTAAGTTGATAATTGGATTTCCTTTTTACATTAAATTTGTAAATTATATTACCCCTTTGGACTTTGGCGCTTTATATCAAAAATAATTAATAAAAATATTATTAATGTATAAAATATGAGGTGGTATTTCCTAGTATAATAATGTCAGTCATTGGGAATTGGGATGATACCATACATATTATGTAATTGATAATAATATCGTCATATTTCGTAGAATATATTTTAACGTAACTCAACCATGCATCTAAGTATTATATTGGCACAACTCGAGCTTGTGCACCCCCAAAAATAAAAACATTATTGTATTAAAATTTGAGTATTTAGAAGTAAATATTATCATTAATATCTTTTTATTATACTGTAGGTATATTGAGAAGAATAAGTACTTATTTTGTTCCTTGCTATCTTTGAGCTCTTCACTTGTTGTGCCCCCTTCCCCCCACACACATACTCATGCTAAAAAAATATTGGTCTAGTTTTGTCTATGGTGTAGTGTTTGTATATTTAGGTATTAGGTATAGTATATGCCATATGGTTATGAAAGCTCCTAAAAAAATAACATACGTTTTATTAAGTCAACATTGTAGTTAAATTGGACATTTTAAAAATATTTTTTAGGTGAAAAATAAGTACATTTATATTTAAATTGGTCTTTTTATAAATATTAAAATTTAATAAAATAGGGAAATATAAAAATAAGGTTAATATTTCAAACGATTAAGTATTAAGTACACTTTTATAATATATCTTATTAAGATATAATATTTATTATGCTCGTATATCTAGTGTAATTTTTACTTTAAATTATTATTTATATAATACTGAATTGGCAATTTAAATTTAAGGTGAATAAGATATCATTTACATAATTATTATTTAGTTGTTTTAGTAATTACGAGTTTATTTTAAATAAAAACTTAGATTTTTTTTTATTGTTTAATTAATGAAATTTCAAATAAAATTAATATACTATTTATAATTTAGCCACACAGGCTGTATGTATATCATAAGTTTATGATTTTTAAAATGTATGATAATTAATACGCTTTACATATTCAGCATTGCGCATTGCGGATATATAAATATATTAAAGTAAGAGGAAAAACTGCACTACTTATAACGATAATTTGTTGTTTCTGAAACAAGTGAAACATTATATTTTATTAGTTCTACTATTGATTAAATATTTAATATATTTAATCAATGGTTCTACCACATTTGACACATTTTCTAAATTATAATAAAAAGGGAAAAATTATAGTTTACGATTTATTTTTAAGCATAAATTATATAATTAAATATAAATTATTTTTCAAGTATATTTATTTCAAATTCTTTAGGGAAAATTGATCAATATGAGCTTATAAGAGCTTTTCAAGAATTAGGAATTGAAATTGACGATGCTGAAGCTATAAAACTTCTTAAAAGGTAAATTCAGGGTTGATGTTTTAAAGTAAATCAATAAATTAAGTTGGTTTATGTATTTTTTTTTATGTATTCTTTAGGATGGATAAAGATGGTAGTTTAGAAATTAGCTTTGAAGAATGGAGAGATTTTTTACTTTACTGCCCTTTTACAGACTTACACGACTTAATTAAATATTGGAGGCATTCAACTGTAAGTATAGCATTTTTATAATTATGTATTAAGTGTTTGAAATTTATTTATAATCAAAATAAACGAGTTTACGTGTAATTAATATATGAAAAATAATAAAGATTTAAAAATGAGAAACACTAAATAGTTCTTACGTTGCGAATGTTATGTAGTTCGATAATTATACGCTTGTATCACGTGTATGACTGCCCCCGCCAATTGACATTCAGCAGCGTTCTGTTTTAGACCTGTGCAAAGAAGTATTTTAATTTTTAGTAGACTGTGATGTAGTAAATTTTATTCGCGTTTCTATAATTATTATTATTGTTTTTTTTTAATTAAAACTAATAATGGATACACATAATTTTAAAATTTTAAAATACTCACTTGATCAAGACGAAATTGACGGTTTATGTAATTTTGACTACGAAGAAAATTGTCTTTCGTGCTGTGATATTTATAAATCGTATTTAGAACTTTATAAACAAATGGTTTTAAATAAAGTAAGTACCTACTTAATAAAATACGCCTTCTAAAAAAATAATACATTAATATAATAAATGAAAGGTATTTAATTTAATTTTATAAAAAATGATTAATTTTTTTTTTTCTAAAAAGTATACAACTTAAAAGTAGCTCATATATTTTTGTTGTAATATTAAATAATAATTTTATTTTTATTTTTAAAAGACTATAAATATATATATTAATAATTTTTACTAAATAAAATATAAAATTATGAATATTTTTTTGTAATGATTCGTAAAAAACACTTATTTATGCACATACTTTTAAATAAAAATATTGTAATGCATTGTTAATAACATTATAGTTAAATAGTTCCTAGGGACTTTGGTCTACTGTTTAAATATGCAATTTTATCAAGAACTCTTCCTTGTTTATTTAATTGCTTTCAATCTTATCAGTTATAATAGATAAATGAATACATTGTATTAGCACCTACTTTTTAACTTAAATAATATTCATGGTAAAGTAAATTACTGTGTATTATTATTTAAATAATGAATTATTAACTATTATGTTTTACTAAGCCTACTAATTTAACATTTTAAATATTTTTAAAGATTTTAATTTTAATTTTTTTATCGTTATATTTTGTAATATTGATATTTTATAAGAAAATTAATTATTTCAGTTAGTTTTGTAAAATGACTGTAAAGGATTAATTTGAAATTTAAACAAGGTTTTAATATATTACTTATAATGTACTATGCACTTGGCAGGTATCTGTAGGTTGAGCTCACTTAATCCAAGGTCAAAATCGTTTTTTGTTTGACACTATTAATAAAATACAATTAACAAATAACTAATCTTTCTAAGCAATTTGGGAAAATTCCAATTTAATATAATTCTTACTGGATTTTTATAAAAACTAATGTATAATCATATTAATTACTTTATATTTGTGTAATATATTGTTATTTATCCCGTTATTTATTGTGATTCAGTTCTAATAAAAGTGAATAATTTAAATCAGAACTGGCTTTAAGGTTGAGCGAGGCTTAAGGCAATTTGTCTTAAGCGATATCTCAGATTATAATTTTCTATTACACAAGACACAAAATGTCATACATATACGCGACACCTTGGGGTCCTTACCTAAGACCATTATAATTTAAACACAATAATAAAGTTTATTTGTTAAAATAAGTACAGTAAAATGAAATAATCCCCATCAAAATTTTAAAACAGATTCGTATCAAAACTATATATATATATATACATACCTATATATTCAGATTATTTTAATAATTAATGTTAAATTGAATTTTTTAGTTTATAGATATTGGGGAAGATATGAATGTGCCAGATGATTTCACCCAAGCTGAAATGATAACAGGGATGTGGTGGCGTCATCTTGTATCTGGTGGTGTAGCTGGCGCTGTCTCAAGAACTTTTACTGCACCTTTGGATAGACTTAAAGTATTTTTACAAGTAAGGCAATTTAATTTATAGAAAAATAATCTAAAACTTACTCAAAGTTACTATATTATAATATTATGTATCTTATAATTTTAATTTTAAATAAAACAATATACCCAATTTATTTGAATTTAAATTGACATGAAGTAGTATTTTTGAATTATCTTTGAAGTAATAATTAAAATAAAATTATTATTACTTAACTGTAAAAATAGCTTATAATGTGTCTTAGGTATACGGCAATCAACATAGCAATATAACAACATGTTTCAAAAGCATGTTAAAAGAAGGAGGCAAACGAGGTATGTGGCGTGGAAATGGTATCAATGTACTCAAAATAGCTCCAGAGTCTGCGTTTAAATTTATGGCTTATGAACAAGCTAAACGCCTTATTCGAGGTTCGAGAACTAAAGACTTAACAATATTTGAAAGATTTATGGCAGGATCACTTGCAGGAGGTTTTAGTCAATCATTAATTTATCCCTTAGAAGTATGTTACTCTATTAATTTTATAATTAGAATTATATTTATGGTTTTTTTTTTAGGTTTTAAAAACAAGATTAGCCATTAGAAAAAGTAACCAATACAAGGGTATATTTGATTGCATCCAAAAAATGTACTACCGTGAAGGTATGCGCAGTTTTTATAGGGGTTATGTACCCAACCTTTTAGGTATACTTCCATACGCTGGTATTGATCTTGCAGTTTATGAGGTGATTTTCTTTTTTTTTATTGAAATGATCCATCTAAGTGTTTATAATCATTATTTTTCAAAAAGTATTAAAGTTTTTGAATGATAAAATACATTTTTTATTTTTTATTCTGAAGCAAAATGTTTTTCACCTTTTATTTATTTAATTTTTATTTTTATCAAACATAATTACTACTAATTGGCTACTAGGCCATTATTTATTAATTAACATTATATTTACATTTTAATTCAAGTTTGGATAAATTTATGCTTATATTAGGTTAACTAATTCAATTTTCTGTAAAAAGTTGCACCTTTTATTATTTTGCAAAGTATGTTATAGTAGAGCAGTAATGCCCAACCTTTTTTATTCGACGTGCCACTTTGGTGAAAAATCATCTCCGAGCCATCAAATGTAAAAGTACAATGATAAGTATATCATTAAATGAAAAAAAACTGATTTATAAATTTGTGACAGGCCATAATTCTTATATAAAATATAAAAATTTTTTGTCTTAGCCCAGTAGAGTTTTTTTTACAGATATTTGAAGAAAAATTTATGGAGAACCTTGTACCAAATTTTCAAAACTTAGTTATAAAAGAATAAACTTTTATGATTTTTCAACCACAAAATTACTTGCAAATTTTCGCAATTTTGACATATTTCGTATAAATTCGAACTTTAAGCACTTATAAAAAAAAATTGTGACCAACGATTTCGGATTTTTTTTTATCAGGTTAAGAAAAACTTATAAGAAACCTTGTATTAAATTTTAAAGATAGAAGGCCAGCCAAAAAAATTTTATCGTTATTTTAAAAAAAAATACTTAGAAAAATTGAAAATTTCAATTGTCTATAAATAGCTCAAAAAAAGTCAAAATACTTTGAAAATTTAATGGTGTATAGAGAACACTAACATAAATATTTATTGAAAATGTCAAGTATTTACAATGATTAGTTTTTGAATTACATCCATATAAAAAAATCGATTTGGTCAAAAACTGGTTTTGCGTAAAAGTTCCCGTTTTTCTGTCATTTTTTTTTTGTTTTTCTCGATTTTTTTGAAAACTGTTGGAAAATGTTTACTTTTGACCTCTATAATGCACCAAGGATATTTACTTTCAGTAACCATCGGAAACCACCCCCAAAGTTTGAAATTGAAGCATTATTTCGACTAGTTATGCTGTACACAGACATAAAAAAAAAAAAACACACATCATTGTAAAATCAATACATTCATCACTCCGTTCAGAATCTAAAATAATAAAAAAATTTAAAGTTAAGATAAGCAAAGAAGTGGTCAGTGGACCAACCATTTTTAAGGTACTCCTGTGAAATTCTTATCTACTCATCTAAACTTAAAATACTATTACCTTAATTAATTAATCATTTGAGATTTGTTGATTATGTATTGAAGTGTATTAAAAATATTTTGCTTCGGAATATGAAATTAAAAATGTACATTGTTATTTAAAAAAAAATAAAAAATTAATAAATTACAACAATATTAAGTTGTTAAGAGTTTTACAATTGAAAAAATATAATTTAAAAGTTAAATTTTTTGAAATAAGATATATTAGACATTGAAATGGATCACTTAGTACAGAGCTTTTTAACCTTTAAATGTCCCAGTATCACCTACACATTTTACATATCTTTTGATTTAGTAAGCTCTGATTTTACTTATAATAAATGTATAAATTATCGGTTATGTACGGAGCGTTTATTAGATTTAATTAAGAACTATATATGTTTATATATATAATCTTCATATACCACCCTTGAGCCTTCTGTGTACCACTAGTGGTACACATACCATAGGTTGAAAAACGCTGACCTAATATATAACTTTGTATAAAACAAATCTATCCAAAAGGATGTTAGAGCACTATTAGTTTTCTTTCTTTTGCCCAAGTACAATAATATATAACTAATAATTAATTAATAACTAATAATTAATAACAGATATTGTGTTGTTAGCTTTGATATTAAAGTGAATTTACTTATCATCAAACTTAAAGTTGATAATATTATGTGATTGAACTAATTATTTTTACAACATTTAAATTTTTATGCAAATTAAAAGTCACAATATTACAAGTACAATATTACACTTTAAAAATGTAGTACATCAGTACATCACAAATAATGTTGTTAACATTAAGACCTTATCATAAAAATTCGGTCCCACAGAATACAAAATATGTGATTGTTATATATGGGTCATAAAGAGTAAACTAATAGTGTGCATTATCTTCATAAACTATTATATTTAATAAAATATCTTTAATTATGGGTTGTCAATAGGTAATAATTTTTAGTTAACTAGTATTTTAATATTTACTATAGCAGGTGGTTAAATATATGGTATTAAATGTCTTAATAGTTTTTTGGGTTTTGGATGGAATAACATACCTCTAAAAAATTTAAGTTTATCATGACACTGATAATTGGTATATAATATTTTTATATGTTTTAAATTCAAAATTAAATTAATACAAGTTCAGCAGTTAACATATTCACTACATTATTTTATCAATCTTATTTTGTTATTATTTCATAGACATTAAAAAATAACTATATTGCTTCACATAATAATGGTGAAAAACCTGGAATGCCATTATTGTTAGCGTGTGGTACTGTTTCCAGTACTTGTGGCCAGGTGTGTTCATACCCTTTAGCTCTTGTCCGTACACGTCTTCAGGCACCTCGTAAGTTATTACTTTTACATTATTATAAATTTCATAATTAATTGATTTATTATTGTTTCAGATTTAGAAGGTCCTGATACAAGGACAATGATGTCAGTATTTAGAGAAATTTGGGTAAAAGAAGGTATAGTTGGTTTGTATCGAGGCATCACTCCAAATTTTATGAAAGTAGCACCTGCTGTTAGTATAAGTTACGTCGTTTATGAACGATGCCGTGAAGCACTTGGGGTTACTATGTCATAACATATGTTATTTAAACTTCTTCATATTTATTTATCTCTTGACATTCAATATTTCTCCTTCATGTTTTTAAAATATTATTTTAAATATTACAAAAATTTATTGGTGGTTAAATTTTGGGGCAGTATGTCTTGAACAAAAGTGATCTGAAAGGGTAGAAATTTACATTACAGTCATGGTTACCATAGCCATAAGGATAGAAAAAATATTAAGTTTGATTATTACTTATGTTGAGAAAATGTCAAATGCTAACATAAATAATATTTATATTATAATTAATAATTATCCTAATATTTAATTATATATTATCACAATACTTTTAAAAAATACATCTTGACATTGTTACCAGTCAAATTTAGGCTCAACATAATTTAATAGATTCTTATAAACTTTTATTTATTTTTTTTGTCTCTAATACAAATGCTTTTTCTACCAACATTCCAGATGTAACATAATTTTTCCAAGATAAATTAACTAGGTTTATATGAAATCCAATTAAAGGTTTCTAATGTATTATCTTTAAATTCTTTGACTTGCCTGCTGCACACTTAGAATTGGTCATAAAATTATTAAAAGAATATTCTCAAGGTTAATAAATATATTGTAATTCTTAACCAATTTTCTTTATAAAAATTTAACCGATTTTAACTCAATCCCTTAAAAACTGCAATATATTTTTTTTTTCAGAAAAATTGTTTAAGTTTGTTCCTAGTCATGCGTGACACTTTTGTTTTGTAAAATATTGTTGTTTGTAAAACCATTTTTGTTCTCTTTGTTCAAAAATAAATGTTTTTCAATTTTGTAAACAAGATTTATTTTATGGATTTTTTTTTTATGAATAATTTTTACTCCCCATTTTGATGATACTTAAACTGTACATATTTTTTTAGTTATAACTCAATAATATATGTGGTGCTCAAATTAAAGTAATTTATTAACCAGATATTGAGCAAGTATCAAAAAAAATTTTAAAATTCTTATAATTTATTTATTTTTGTGCTGTTGACATTGAAGCATTTAAAATATTGCACTTTTAATAAATGTGAAAACTATCTATCATTTTAATTAAAAATTTAAATGCAATATACATCATATGTTATATATGTATATCATTCCATTATCAATAAATTTGTAATAATTATGAAGAAGTTTTTAAACAGTTATTTTAAGTGTTATACAAATTATAGTTTATTTAGGTATTATCTATTTATTTCATAGATTACAAAATCATTATTTTTAATACTTATATTCATAAAAAAATTACTAAGATCTATTAGGGTTAAGTTCTAATTTATTTTATAAATTTAAATTGTCTTTATATTTTAGTTGATAAAATAAATTAACACATAAACTTGACAAAATAATACAAAAATACTACATAATATTGTTACAAATATGTATAGATAAAAGACTGACTATGGTTTATATATTATTAAAGATTAATGTTAACATTAGATTTATTATCAAAAATATTTTAATTGATGGGCAAAATATTGACATTAGTAATTTTCTTACTTAAATCTTAAATATTGCATTAATTAGAATTTGCTATTTTGCTATATGCTATTAATATTTTTCTAGTCCTATAAATCTAACTACAATTTCTTATAGATACTCAATAACTCAATATATTATTATTTAATTAAGTTAATATGATTATTTGTTTTATAAAATAAAAATTATATACAATGGCTTTAAAATTTCACTTTAAAAAATTATAAAATTAAATAATTATGATTTCTTTTTATTTAAAACTAAGAATGTGTTTGAATTTTTCAATAAATATATCAATTACAATTATATTGTACTTGTGTCTACTTTTTAGATTTTCAATATGGTTGCTCCTATATATATGCCAAGAATATATTTTAGTATACTCTCAACATCTACTGAATAGATATTTCAGATCTCAAAAAATTTATATTTAATTAAAATAATACTTAATTAAATTAAAAATTATTTAATATGTGTTTAATTGATATTTTGTTTAAAAAATTAACTAATATAACATTGGGAGGTATGCTTCTTTATATTCATGCTGGTCTGATTTATAATATATAGTAATTTAATTCTGTAGGGAATGCTTTTTTAAAAAAAGGAAAACATGCTCAGAAGTTTTTATATTTTAATACTTTTGAAATATTTGTTGTTATATATTAATATGTTATGTACTATTTTTATTTATTTTTTAACATTTATTAACATTGTCATTTTAGGTTTACCCTATATTCATTAATAATTGTTAGCTTCTTAACCTCATCCTTGAGTAAACCAACTCAATAGTGCTTTAAAAAATATTTTCTTTTGTGTTGGAATTTCTTTTGTTAATAAATCTATAATTTTTTTTTTGCACAGTGAAGCCCTAGTGATTGATAAGATAAGATGATATAATATACAGATATTTTGTGTTTTATAACTTATTAAGTTATAATAAAATACACTTTAGTTCTATATATTTAAAAATCTAAAATATACTTTTAAATGTATGCATTTCTAAAAAATGCAAAATAACATTTTTTAAGTAGCGAAAATGATGTATTGATTATTCCAAACAACCCAACTTTTAAATAAATGTATAATAAATTTTCAATATTATAGTTGGGAGTTCACTCTAAAACTGATGTCTGGCTCTATGTCCATGAAATTTAAGATACCAATTAAAAATTTTGTTAAAATTTTGATTGGTATTAGTAATGGTTATTTGGTTATAATTTTCAACAACCTAAGTAATTTTATTATAAGGTCAAAAGAGAAAAAATTATTTTAAATATTTTACTCCCAGATAAAAAACATTTGATAATTATAATTTATAAATCATTTACTTCTTGATAGATGTTTTCTTTCACACATAAAATAAAATAATTACAAATATAGTATGAATTTTAGCAGAACAAAATTTATCAGACACCAAAATGTAAAAAATAAATTATTTCCATTTTTAACCAATACCTTGTTTTAAGTAACATAAATAATTCACAAAGATGTTTCTTCTTGTAAGAGCTTGGCTGCAGCTTCATCTAATAACCATTGTACACTACCATTTACTGGCTGTACACAATTGGCTGGTAATTGTTCACCATCTTTAAGAATACGCTAAAAAACATTAAAATATTATATTATTTGATGATCCTCATATTAGTAAAATTTACATTCTGAATTGTACCTTCAAGATATCAGCTTTTGAGCTGCCAGTTGCTATAAATGCACAATATCTAGCATTGTTGAGGATTGGAAATGTAAAAGTAATTCTGTTTGGAGGAGGTTTTGGTGAATCAGAAATTGGAGCTACCCATACTGATGTTTCTTCACATAATTTGTGTCCAGGGAACAAAGAACATGTATGTCCATCCGGTCCTACGCCCAATATCAAAGCATCAAATCGAGGCAAATCATAAGGTGGAAAATAAACAGACATCTTTTGGATATAATCTTTAGCTGCCTCTTCAACTGCAATATAAAATCCAATAACACATTAATTCACATAATTTTTACACATCAAACATGTATTAAGTATTTACCAGAAAGTTGAGGATTTATTTTAATGAATTGATCTTCACTGATTGGAAGGTTACTGATAAATTTGTCTCTATACTGAGCAAATGTAGACTCTGGATCATTAAATTCTACCAGTCTTTCGTCGCAAAAAAAAAATCTCCACTTTGACCAATCTGTTTCAACTTTGGCTAAATATTCAGATAAAAGCGACACAACCGATCCACCTTTAACAATTTTTGATGCAATATCATGCATTTTTCATACAGTTAAAATAATACTTAAATCATTATACCAGAAAGTCCAATTTTAAAAACTGCATTTCCTCCTTCAGCTAACACATCATTGGCAAGTTCCGAGAGATTTTTTGCCAATTCTGCACCCAGCTTTTGTGTATTTTCGTACACCGAAATTACCTTAGAAGTCATTTTCGAACACTTATAATTTTGGTTCCAATACTACCAAGATGTGGAATGAAGGTTACAGCGACATGTTAAATGTAAAGGTTATAATAATAATATACCTATTACCTAACGTCTAATTGAGCATTATTTTATCGGTAAAGGAATTATTAGTTTAAGAATTAAAGATTATTATTATAAAAATAAAAATATTTAAATAATAATCAATTGATCATTGATAAGACGTATTCATTATCATCATAGAACATAATTGAAGCGACAGTCAAACAGCTGATCGATTTGTTTTCATTTTGCAGGAAGCTCGACATATTAATGTTGGCAGCAAAGACTGTACCTATCACGAATTAAATTAAACTTGTTTTTTAATTCGTGCTCAGCATGACAAAATAGATCTATTTTGTCATGGTGCTCAGCATCTAATTCATCATAGGTAAAATATGTTTTAACTTTTAATACGGATTTCAAATGATGTTACGGTTACAATATCATGCCGAACCAGACCCTATGTCGAACCTCCACGGCCTGTATGCCGCATGGACGTAAAATATTTGCGCATACGCCATACCGTAACATTTCAAGGTCGACTGAAATATTTATCACTACATTATAGGATTTTGATAGCTGTCGTTTGTCACTTCTCACTTCTATTATGTTCAAGCCTCAAGGTGGATATATCCCATAGAGTAAGAATATATATATTATGTATATAATATTTATCCACCATGCTTGTTTTATTATGTATTTATATTTACTCCGGTTATATTAGAGCACTAGTATAATGCCTAAAAGTGCCTTAGTTATATTCATAGATATATATAATAATTATTTATTTGTTTATTTTATATATCTGTGGTTATATCACTGACCATGTGATGGAGAATCACTTAATCAAATGTATTTCATTTTTATCACAGAATAATAATCTCTTTTCTGACTCTACCAGTCGAAAATCTAGAAAAACAGATCGGGAAGAAGGAAATCCTCTGAAAAATCAAATTAAAAACCCTAACAATTAACATAATCGTAAACACTAAGAATAACTAAAGAAAATTAAATCAAAAATTCAAAATATTCAAATATTAGCTTAGCATCATTAATTTTAAAATGTTATTAAGTATAGAAAATGATAATTTAAGTAATGACGGAAAGTGAAATATTTCAAGTTTTTAAGATTAATACTCTTTGAATTACATATTTTAAAAAGGGAGGAATATATTATCACTTTATGTGGTAGATATATAAATTATCACGTATTAACATAATTAAATGTATTTACCAAGTTAATTTAGAAAGTATTTAATGAGAGGGATAGCCGATTGACCCTCAGAGACATATGTCTCCCATAATTTCTATGTAGAATGGAAAGAACGGTGTGAATAGGTTCGTGATGTAAAATAAAAAAATAAAATTAATCTAAAATCTAAATGTTATAAAAATATTAATAATTGTAGTTAGTAGGTATAAAATAGAATATAGAATGTAAGTTTCAATTTCCACAAAAAATATTTTTAAATAACAAAATACTATACAATACATAATAAACAATATTACTAAAAATATAACATTACCATTTTTCATTTAAATATCTAATTTTTTCTTAATTTAAACATAAAATAATTATGAAAAAAATGTTTTAGATTCTGAGAGAAGTGATGAATGTATTGCTTTTACAATGATGTGTGTTTTTTTTTTTTTTTTTTTTCTGACGACAACATTTGGGGCAGTAATAATGCTCCGATTTTTGACTTCAGCCCCTCTTTGAATAGGAAAATTCATCTAGTTGGTACTTTGGGGGGGGGGGGGGGGGTCAAAAGTAAAATTTTCAAATAGTTTTCAAAAAAATCGAGAAAAACAAAAAAAAAATGACAGAAAAATGGCAATTTTACGAAAAACCACTTTTCGACAAAATCGATTTTTTGATTTTGCTGTAACTCAAAAATGAATTATTGTAAATACTTGAAATTTTCACCAAATGTTTATATTATGGTTATCTCTTTACAGTTAAATTTTCAAAATATTTTGACCATTTTTAAGCTACTTATAGACAATTGAAATGTTCGACTTTTCTAAGTTTTTTTTCTTCAAATGCCGATAAAAATTTTTTGGGTGGCCAGAAAATCTTGAAATCTTAATACAAGGTTTCTTATAAGTTGTTCTTAAAGTGATAAAAAAAAATCCGAAATCGTTAGTCACAATTTTTTTTTATAAGTGCTTAAAGTTCGAATTTATACAAAATATGTCAAAATTTAAATTAAATTTCATACGCTCATAATGCGAATGTTGGCCAAATACTTTTTTTATTGATAAAAAGATACTATAAAGTAACTATAGTAACATATAAAAACTATACTATTTTTTTCAAAATAGAATATATGACAATATTTAAATATAATATATCCTAAACTGACAAATCATCTTCGTTCAGAATCGTTTTTCGTATACAATGATACCTATCATTGCATTCAAATTTAACCTACCATAGTCTGAGGTCCACCCCACCCCCTAATATACAGCAGAGCGATACTCACTTACCGCTTTTTTATTTTATGTATCCAGTATGAATTATTTATTAAGAACTTTTTATCAATTTTTAAGTTTAACCAATCAAAGTGTTTTTCATTGGCATTTATAAAAAAAAGATCAAAGATAAATTCCACATCTCTGAACAAACCTGTCAAGCCTTAGGACCAAACTAACTGGATATATATACAACATGATCCTATTTTTTTTAAAAAAAAAGCTGATTTATACAATTTTATTTAAAAAAAAAAAAAACAAATTGCAACAAATCTAACCCAATGTAAATAACTTAAATGTACATATTCTATATTGATGGCCAAGTTGATGTATTTTAAGATAAAAAAAATCTTAGGGTATTTTTAAATTATTCAATGTATTGGTTACCATTTTGTTTGTACTATCAAAGTAAAAATAAAAAAATTATGAATACTGAAAATTTTTTTTTATTTTGTTACAAAACATGATAATATAAACAATGGTAATAAATTAATGATATTATTTACTATCAGTCTTGGTGTAAATTGTACTCATTAGATATGTATTCATCTTAAAATTGAATATCCTGCAATTGATAAATCTTTTTTGGTTGAAGTTGTAGAACTCCTAAAAATTAATAAAAAATAATGTTATGTTATTTGAAAGGAACATTTTAAAATTATATATAAAATAACCTGTGGATATCTTTAATAAATTCAAGTAATTTCATAAAACCAATTAACAAATCTTCTGTGCCATTTCCATTTGATTGTTGAGATCTGATATCAAAGGATGTTATCCTCTTATCTTCAACATCTTTACTTATTGTTCTATAGAGAAGCAAACTCTAAAAAAATAAAAAATAATTTTTATAAAAACTAAACTAAGAACATTGGAATTTAATTTAGCATACATGATTTATAATTTTAAGTTAAACTAGTCAATTCAATCTCTTTTTTTTTTAAAGTGATTTATAATAAAGTTTAATTTATAAATTAAAAAGCTCTCTTTATGTCTTGTTATTTCTGTTACTATAATATTATTTTTATACAGTCCTGTTTTTCTGTAAGCATTTAAAAGATGGTGGAAGTGAATGATCAAAAGATAAGCATGGAAAAAATAATGCAAGATGTGGGATTTGATACTGATATACTGATGTATGATTAATTAATTTACAGAGCTCTAATTCATTAATTTTAATGTACTTTTTTTGGATCAATGTACATAAAGCACTTAAGAAGTGCCATTTTAAATTCTAATTGGGCACCATAATTTATATTAGATGAAATACTAATGGATACTCTCTATCTATGCACATCTGACCAACCTAAATCTCAAAATAACTTATAAAGTTATAACCAATTATTTGGATGATAAAATTATTCTACAAATAAAAACTGTCTTTGAGAATTTAAAAGTTCTCTCAATTTGATGTCTGAATGATATACTAATTGGCGTATTAAATTTGATCAAAATTTATTATACAAATTTCACCTTATTCGTTATTCTTTCTGCCTTAGTATCTTGTTTAATAACATATATAATAATAATAATAATTAAAAGTTACCATATTTTTTGCAACCTCAGCAATTTCACATAATTGTTGGTTGTTATCACTGTTCTGTGATACTTTCATTAAAAGTTGACTGGTGAATGTATACACACATAGTTCTAAGGCATCATTTAAACTGGTCAAATCTACATCTAATACATATCTTTCATTGAGTGCTGATATCAATGATGTGGAAACAGCTCCATGCTAAATTGTTATCAAAATATTGATTTTGTTAAATTCTAAATGACTATTGTAAAATAAAAAATAATTTTGACTCACCCTAGTTATTTTGTCGGATAGAAATACAATCATTTCAATTAGTCCGTCAACAGTAAAGAAAGTACTGAACCTTTTATCAAAAATTATTTCTTTGCTAACAATATTTTTGAATACACTCGCATCACTGATACCCAATTGAAGTAATGATACAATTTCATATGGAGGTATCATGATTCGGACAAGAATTGAATTGCAAGAATACAACATTTCAAAAAGTCTGAAAAATATCAATAATAAAATTGTTATTATTTAAATAAGTATATTATAAAATATATAAATAATTATAGGCATAATTAAGTAATGTATATTCTTACATTTTTCTTGTTGTATTAATTGTCAGTAAATCTTTTTCTGTAAATAAATCTCCTCTGGTTTTCCAACCAGGTAAATTTAATTGTACTTTTTCATTTTTGAACATACTCATGATTAAAGCATCTGGATCATTTAATTGTAAATATGAACCATAAGCACAATCCCAAATACTTATCTAAATCCATTATTATTTTTTTGTCAATGAAAAGGTATAAAACAACACAATAATAAGTTACTTACAATAATTTTTTCTAGTGCAATATAACACGAACCACCAACTGACTGCCAATGATAATAATATTCTTTGGAGACAATTACATTCATCAATTTAATAACTGTTTGTACCAGGTTTAAATGAGGAGTTGTTAGTTTCATATTCTTTGGCTGATAAGTAAAAACAAATGTTAGTTTTTTCATTTTAAAATGTATAAAATTATTATTATTATATTAATTTATTTAATACTTACAAAATTTAAAATTATTGATAAATCCGAAAAAATTGAAGTTAATTGTTGTACTACTTCTCTTTTTACACAATGGTCACACATATTTAAGAAGTTTACAAGCATTTTAAAATAGTTTTTGTAGACACATAACCGTTTTGGATCATCAAATTTAATATCAAATTCAGTCTAAACAAAAAAAGATAAGATATTTTCTGAAAAACAAGTTTACATGTTAAACTTACACATTTTGCAGACAATACAGTACATAAGTGTTTTATGATATATGGCTGAGTACCAAATTGTGAATGGAATTGCTTAAATGATGATAAATACAAAAGAAAATCAGTCACTTCTACAGTCACAGAATTAATTTGATTTTCCTGAATAAACAATTAAAAAATTTCTATATACAGTAATAATAAAAGTAATAGAGAGCTACTATAAATAAATATACTTTATTGGATTTATCTACAAATTTAAGCATTTGGCAAATAGTATTTGTTAAAAGATATGATTGACGCCAATTGGTAGATGATCTAGTAATTACAGGTATGATCTTATAAAATAATGAATTCGTTAGTTTTATGTTGGTAACAATAGATCGATATTCATGATCGGTTTCATTAATATTTTCCAATTCATTTTTAGCAAGTTCACAAATAGCGCTATACATTTCATTACTAAAAACATCTATATTAAAAAAAAAACAGTAAGTTAAAAAAAAAAATGTAAAAAATAAAAATAAATATTTATAATATAAACCTTTATGAACATTTTCAGTTAAAGCTGCGTCATTCAAAAATATAATATTTGCAATCTCATTTACCACAATCAATACTATAGTTTTTGATGTTTGACTTTTTGCTAACAATTCATTATCATTAAGTAGTTTTAATATTGTTTGTACATCATTAATAGTTGATTCGGAATTTATAATACAGTTCCTATTAAAAAAAAAAAAAAAGAGAAATGTTATACTAAAAATGTAAAAGCACATTTAAAGAATAGTATTAATAGAAAGTTAACACATAACTTATATTTATTTCTATAAATATTGTTTTTAACAGTATTGAAATACTATATACTGTCTATATAGTATTGCAAAATATGATAACATAACATTTAAAATAATAATTATTTTTATGATTAGATACATTAGAACAATGTATCATGTACACTAATTATAATTATTGTTAAGAGTGTTTTATGAATAAGATTTGTCAAAATTTAAGGTTATAAAACTCTTTTTCTTATTTTTATTACTTAATATTAATTATTAAATAATTACCTAACAATATTAGAATCTCAAAAATAAAACACTTACTTCTTCCAAATTTGTAACATGATCAGTAAAGATTCTCCCAAACTAACAATTGAACTTATATCATTGCTTTTCAACTCAATAATAAATAATTTTAAAATACTATCAACTACTAGATGTTTATCATTAACAACAGAATCACGGTGTTTTAAAATCAGAAGTGTAAAAAACTTCCATGAGTAAATTAATTTTCGTTTAATATCAATTAAAGAATCATTATTGTCTTCAAAAAATTTTAAAAATCCCTGAAATAAAATTAAGCAATAAAAATTTAATATATAGTTGATCTATTAAACTAGGTATAATAGTTTAAAATAATTTTAACAAAGTTTAAAAATAAATTACTAACTTTTAACATGTTGTTTAATCTTGTTTTCAAAAAAATATCCAATTGTTCTGCAAATTCTTTATTACTTTCAATTGGACAATAATGAGCTTGAAGTGACAAAATAGAAAATACTTCTGAATTTATTTCTGGTATCATTCTATGAATAATATGTACAAGTAAGATATTAAAATAATTCATAAATAAGAAGCATAAACTTAAAGATAAGGCAAACTTAAAACAGTTAAAATGACATTGTTTTATAGGGGAGCACAAGGACACAAAATAGTAGTTGGGTTCATAGTTAAAGTCAAGATACTTAACAGCATCTAAAGGAAAGAAGAAACATTAAATAGTTCAATAGGTCTAGAATAACAATTGAGGAACAGGATATTTTATAAAACAACTTTAATAAAAAACCTTAATGAAAATACATTGAAAAGCTTTGACAATCAAACAATGACAAGTAAAAAATATAAGATCTGAAAAAAAACGATAGGAAAAAAATTGTACATAGTACAAGGTGATTTTTTTATCGAAGAACACTCATTATTTCTGAAAGTATTCATGTTTTTGAAAATATTTTTTTACATAGTTTCAAGTTGTTAAAAAAAAAACAACATTTTTATTAAAAAAATATTTTTTATCCTTATATTTTTTTAAGTTTTTTACTTTTTTGAATGACAGCATATAGTTTTAATTTCATATTCCAAAGCAGAATAATTTTCTGAGCATTTTGATACATACAATTCGAATTTAGGGCCAGTAGTTTATGAGTTATACTTATTTAATGTTTAGACAAGCGGAGTAGTAGACAAACATTTTGCAGAGTAACCCCGTACCACTCCACTCTGCGCATCTGAACTTTAAATACTTATAACTCATAAACTACTGGCCCTAAATTCGATTTTTATGTATCAAAATATTTAGAAAATTATACTGCTTTGGAATATGAAATTAAAACTAAATGCTGTCATTCAAAAAAGTAAAAAACTTAAAAAATTATAAGGATAAAAAATATTTAAAAAATATAATTTTTTAATAAAAATGTTGTTTTTTTAACAACTTGAAACTATGTGAAAAAATATTTTCAGAAATAATGAGTGTTCTTCAATAAAAAAAATCACCCCACATAGTATATAGTAACATATTTAAATAAAACATAAAAATCTCATACAAGATAACAAATGGATAAAAATCGAAAGCGGTTATCTTGAAAAAGTCAGAAGGGGTTTACTATTTATAAATGTGATATAGCTGAAAAATGTTCTTAGGATCAAAACAAGACAAATCTACGTAACAGTAGGACAACAGATAATTAAACCGACAATAGAAGAAAGGTAGGTTAGGTTAGGTTAGGCTATTTATATGGTAAAAAATAAGTGGTGGTTGGCGGAATAACTAATACATATTTCAATATTTTCAAGGTGACAAAATTTGTGTTTTATGAAAATAAATTTCATATAATATTTTTATGTTATTTTATGTTATTACATTGATTATAAATACTAAAATTATATATTTATAGAATTTATGATAAATGGTTAAGGAATAATTATAAAAAAAACTAAATATACAAGGAACCTGGTAAAATTAAAACATTTAAAAAACCATAGAATAAAATAAAAAATAAAGAATAATTATTATAATACTTACTTATTATGAAAAAGTGGTTTAAATATTAACTTCCAAAAATTGTTGTTTTGTTGTAAGTAATGCATAGCTAAATTAAATCTATTATACCACAAAGTATGAATAATTCCCAAGGTTTCAAGATAAATGTTATTTTCTTGTTCTTGTTTAAAATCCTAAATAAATACCATCAAATATTGAATACAAACTTGAGTTATAAATTTATTTAAAACTAAATTAGCCTAATTAGTTAGTAGTTAGTTAAATTTTTCTTTCAAGTTTAAATAATGGAATATTAAAACTAAAACCCATTCAAAAGTAACCAAATTAATTTATTGAGTAAAAAATAACAATATTGGCATAAAAATAAGAAGTAAAATTTGACTTACATCGGTCTCGAGTTCAACTTCAATGAACCATAATATACTATCATCATTATATTCAATTTGTTTCTTATCTTTAATACAATTTTCAAGTAACTCCACATTTAAAATAATCTCAAACATCTTGCATTGATAAGCAATAGCATTATGTAAGAATTTTAACATTTTTACCTATAAAATAAGAAAAAAATATTTTTAAAATATATACGTGAACTTAAATATAATTTTATAATATACGTACAATATTATTAGAATGTAATCTATGCAATTTTAAATAAGATACCATTTCTTTCCGTGCTATTTTGTCATTATCAAAACCCATTGAAAGGCTGAAGGATACAAATCGTTTCTGCACAAAGTAATTAATACATAAAATAATATTTAGAATAATTAATGTTTATTTTACTCACTTCTGCAAGTGTTCCAAGAATAGTAAGAGATAATGTGCTTAATTTGTTATGAAATACAGTCAAACGATATGATAACAAAACTGCAAGTCTTCTTTCAGGATCAAACAATGCAGTATTTGTTCCTTGCTTAACTAATGACTAAAATGTTAAAAATAAATATATAATTAAATATAAATTCCATATAATTGATAAGCTTACAAGTGACTTGATATCTATGATATAATTTAATAAGGACAATGCAAATATTAAGCATTGTATATTTCTCTTTCCAACTCCACTTGTCCAACTGTGGTAATTGTGCATTATATTAATAAAATCATTTTCTCCTAAAATTAGTATAACAATAATTTTATTTTTTGAAACACAATAATTATGGAATATTTAAGCTCGTCAAATCTTCCATAAACAAGCATAATATATTAATGAAATAATTGTTATATTAAACAAATATAATTTTACCTATAGAAGCTATGTTTAGAATCATTAATGAAGCAATTGATGTTGGACTATAAGGTAAACATAAATCCAATACTTTTTTTATAACCATCATTGAATGTTCTTCTTCGGATTCTAGTTCTAACACAGAAATAACAAACATTAAGCGCATACATGCCCAACCTAAATCCATTTTTTCTTTGGAGCTTATAAAAAAATCTGATACAGCTAACAATGGCATTATAGTCTTGAACACGAACATCACACCAGCAGTAGCACACTGACATGTTAGTACATGCCTAATCTGTAATTAATAATTTAAAAATAAAATACTTATAACAAACTAAATAGAAATATGCTTTTGGTATAACATACTTTTAAAGAAGCCTCGATTAATTTAACATATTGTGTTAGGACTGGATAAACTTCTGATCCATATTTCAGAATCATTAATGCAATAGAATTTTGAGAAAACGGATGTAAATTTACGACAGAATCCTCAAGACCACCCATTAGAAATGGGAAAAAATTATTTGCATTAAAGTAACACATTGTTTGTTCAGGGAAGTAAACAAGTATATACCTTGCTAATTTTAATATTTCAGACACAACTTCTGGATCAGTCACATAATTTGAATCAATGTAAGATACACTAAAATAAATATAAATAAAATATATATGGATACATATTGTATTAATTTTAGAAGCTTATACCTAGGTACAAGTGTCAACAGAGTTTCACATGTTCCCATAATATCATCATTTAAAGACGTTGTAATATATGCAATAGATTGAATAATTTTAACAGAATTGATTAGCATTTGTTTTGTACTAATATAGGAGGAAGTCTTACGATCTTCATCACGGCACTAAAAAATAAATAAACTAATTCAAATACTAAAAAAATAATAATAATGTTAATTACAATTTTACCATTCTAAAGTTGTTAATTGCAGAACTTAAAAAATAAAACAAAGGCACTTTAATATTGAAACGGACCATATCTCCATTGAGAATAAATTGAGTGTTTTTAGGAATTTCAATGCTATAAATTGAGTCATTTACATAATATTTATCAGTTAACAAAAAAGTGTCTGTTTCTTGTTCATAAATGTATTGTCCATCAGGTGGAGCAACAGCAGTGAATGAATTAATATTATTCATCAGATTCCACACCTAAAAGTTTAAAAAATAAAATAAATCATAATATAACTATACACATTTTAAAATAAAATGATTACTTTATTCAAACTTTGCGGTGCTCCTTTTATAATACCAGTAAAGAGTTCAAATAAACTGCATAAATTAACAGGATACATGTCTATAAATTTTTTTATGAATAAACCAACACCACTTTCTATGTTGTCTATCGTTTCTATTGATAACCTAGGGTTTCTTTTCAATAAATAAGACAGAAGTTTAATAATAATTGAATCATAGTCAACCAATTCAAATACATCCAATTCAATACTTTCAATGATTAGATTTTCACATAAGACTCTTCCTAACTTGTCTATAATTGGATGATCCTAAAATTAATAAAAAACAATATATTAAATATAAGTAATAAAGAACCAAAAATGAATAAATTATTATTACTGTTACTTAAAAAAATATTTTTATATACTTTAACAGCTGATGATTGACACATTCCTAATAATGATGGCCACATTTTTAATGTGCTCATGGCTTCTGTATAAACTTCTAATTTTTGGGGAACTTTAATTCCAAATTTTCCTTTAAGGTGAAGTAATGTCCAACCCATAAGCACAACACCATATTCACTACTAGGCTGGATCATCCGAATAATTTTATCAGCTTCGTTGAATTCTATATTAGTGGACCAAATATAATTTTCACTCCTGTGATAAAAATATTTAAATAAACAAAAATAAAATCAGACCAAAAAACAATTTATGAATAAAAGTTAATTAAAAATTACTCACTCCCAAAACAATGCAATAATTTGTAATGAATGCAATGTCTCTAAACTAGAGATCTGACTCATAAAAGGAGAATATGTAGTTTGTAAGTTATTATAATCATACTCCAATGTTTGATTTTTTCCAAAGTTATTATCCTATAAATACCAAGTAATATAAAATAATACATCACTTGTTTACAATTTCTTATAAATGATAAATTTTTTGTTTTAAATAGTATAAGGAAAAAATTAGTTTATGTCTTTTATAACTAACTTAACCTAATCTGAGACAGTAAAAAGGAATGTTTCATTCCTAGGATTTGAAAAGTAAAAATAGATTGTTAAAAAGTTTTTATATAAGTCTCACATTGTTTTGTCAAGTAGTTGCATATGAAATTTTCAGATTATTATAAAAAAATTAGAGTAAGAAGAATCATAACTTATAAACAAGTACCTATTTTAAATAGTACACAGAAAAAAAAACCAAATTTTGATATTTTGCTATATTTAAAGTCAGAAAAAAGGTCAAGATATGTTATAAGTTTTAAAAAATTGTAAGATTCCTAATTTTATCAGTCGAATAAAGTAAAAATAATAACAATACAAATTTGATCAGTTAAACATTATTTTCTCACGTGTTTCTTAACGAACATATGGCCTTTAAACGTTACTTTGTCTTTTTCTTTATTAGAGGTAATTATTTCCATAGTTAAACACAAAAAAAAATTTGAAAAACTTAAAATAGAATTAAAAGTTTAAACCACTTTAAATACGACCTTTCGATAACACTTGTTCGATTTCGAATGTTATACTACACCACTGTGTAACAACTAAATAATCTATATAATAACTAGCTACTAGATAATACCTATTACCTACAATACAATGATGCACGTGTGCCTGTATTATCTTAACAGTCTAAATAAGTCAAAATTTGTAATGTAGATCCTTTTTTATCTTAATGGTACTATGGTCATATATAGGTATAGATACATGATATAAGATGTTAATTGAACGATGTTAGCATGTTACATGAATTTTCTTAAAACGGAAATACTACTTCCAAAACATAGTATAACAAAGTAAAGCTACTTTTAATATATTTTTAAATATCAATAAAATATTACACATATTTCTTAATTACTCAAAATTTACAACTTTGGTTACAAAAGTATTCAACAAATAGAACACCTGGGTAGTTGAATTATTGATCTACATTTTTAATTAAAAATTAAAACTTTTTCTTATGAAATGTGATGTAATATTGCAAAATATAAAGTGTTGGTTTTTATTTCCATGATTTTTTTTTCTGCAATTCATTTTAAACAAAATTAAAGTCATTGATAAAGGAATTGGATACCAATATATTTTGTTGTCTTCACGCACAATACGGATACAACTATAAAGTATAAATGACTTCCATATTCTTGGTATGATACTTTTTGTGATCACTTCAAAATAATACCTCTAAATAGAAGATTTAATATCTTAAACTGTACATTTTTTGTATAAAGTAATACGTAATAATATAAATTATCCAAAAATTCTCTAGAAATTAAATCTTAGAGTAAACCAATTAAATTCCAGAAATAATTTAATATTTTATGTTTCCTCTACTTCATCAAATTATATGCTATGTACAATTAATATGTTTATGTCTGCAGATAATTCAACTAAAGATTTAGATTTATTTAATACAACCTTGATCAACTTGCCAAATATTTGATTAAATTAACTTTGATTTTAATTTTATCTATTATTTGTATTATTCCTTTTTTTCTTTTTCTCCAACTTATGTTTATTTATCTATAAATTTTAGTATTATTAGTTTTATTTATAGTTCTTAGTTTTATTAATATTACTAAAATAATTTTACTTCTTAAATATATATATATAATATATATATACATTAATATCATTGTATCTAATTTTATGTAATTAGAATTTATTTCTGTAAATGAAGAAACTACTATTATCATTATTATTATTACAAATATACAATTAGTGTTTGTCTGTGAAATCAATGGAATGAAGTGATAAATATTTTAAAAATAAATCTTTATTCAAGTGTGAGATAGGTTCAACTGGTTCAAGTCCAAGTCACTTTTTCAACTAAAAATTTCATTCTCAAACTTTCAAATAAATTTTTAGAAATCAATGTGTTTAATTTACAAAATTAGACGGCACAATCTTAATCCACTTCATGCTGAATTCATATCTGTTTAAATATATATGACTTCAATTCATTAATTTTACTGATTAGCACAAAATGTAGTTTTTTTTTTTATATTATAATATATGTTTAAAAGACAAAGAGAACTATAATATCAGTATCCAATCACCACAATCAACCTATGCCTATTGCCAGTTAAGTGTAATTTTGAATAAAATGATTAATTGTTAATTTTTGTATTTAATATATATATATTTTTTAAATTACTTACAATAAGATTAGTTATCCAAATATTAAAATCATCTTTAGTAATTTGATCCACTCTGAGTGAAGTTAACACTATCAATTGCAAAATTTCAATTTGTTGATTTAATACAAATGTTAATAGATGCTTGTGTATTATTTTTTGAAGAGGTTTATAAACGATTGTATCAAAAAATGTTAATGAACGAACATGTGAAAGTTGTTCTCTTAAAGAAATGTACCATTCCTTCCAGTTTTGTTTACGAACAATTTTTTTACATATAGCCTAAAAATTTAAATAAAACAATTAGGTAATTAGAATCAAATAAAAATAAAAAGTTATCTATATATAATGATCGTTAACAATGATTATACTTACAGAATAATGACAGTTTTGATTTTCTGCTGCCGTGAGAATAAATTTTAAAGAACGAAATAAAAATAATATTTCTTCATTATAAAACTTCCATACATCCACACAAACATTATGTAATTCATGTTCAGTCATAGTTGTATTCAATTCATTTTGACACACAAACTCATTGTATTTGTTGTAAACAAGTTTTGCATCTTGTTCGTTAATAAACTAAATAAAATAGGTATATTAATAATAGCCATATTATACTAGTTTGAGATCAGAGATAGATAAAATAATGTATAATTATTACAAGTAATTGGGATAGTAGGGGATATAAGTAATCTGTATCCGATTTATCATTTTTATAAAAAACCAATCTTGATGAAGCATGAAATTTAAATTTGAGTATTCCTTTTTTCATATCTTCCAAACTATCGTATATCATAGATTCAATTGATTCATCAGCATAGTTTACATTCAATTTATTTAATTTATAATAAAATTGTTTCCAGCAACTAAAAATAATGTAGGAAAATAATACATGTATTAATTTATAAATGTATATGAAAAATAATGGTTGTTTGATTAACTTACTTCAGTTGTTTTGAATTCATTTTAAAAACCAATTGATCAAACAAGAAAATAATAAACGGTAAAAATCTATTTGTTGATATATATTATATAATAAAAATATTGTATGCTAAGGCATTTACATTTATGATTTACAGAATTTCTGAACAATGAATTAAGATTTATTACAATTAATTAAAATACAATTTAATCAATTAATTTAACTTTATAAAATAAAATAAAAATACTTGAATGTTAAATAATATGGTTATTCTATTTTCTTTTGTTCTAAAAATGTCCAAATTACCGAAGGCAAGATCCAAATTCGCCAAATTCGGCAAGTTTGAAGTTACAACTTCCAATAGTCAATGCTCAACCTCAACTGCTCAAGTACTCGAAAAGTCGAAAGATCATCCAGCAAACCAGCTCTTACTATCAAAATATCAAATTATAAATTTCTAACTACTTTTTAGTTTTTTACTGGTTTAATTTTTAATGTGCATAATCTTTGAGGTTATATTATTGTTCAATAGTTGATACCACAATTAAAGATAGTATTATCTCTAATCTTGGTTAATACCTAAGGTTTATAGATTATAATATACTATAATCCATGGACCATGACTCTGGTCGACAAGTTATTTCTATTGGAGTCCTAAGGATTAAAATAATAAATCAATGAGGTCCAGTGAAAAAAATCTTTTTCAAGTATTTATATTTTAAAAATAGCAGTAAAATAATAAAAATAAATTATTTAGTTATTACAATATTAATTTATATTAAAAATTACAATATTAGGAGTATGAAAATAAAAAAAGCGGGTAAGTGGGTATGGCTCTGCTGTATATTAGGGGGTGGGGTGGACCTCAGACTATGGTAGGTTAAATTTGAATGCAATGATAGGTATCATTGTATACGAAAAACGATTCTGAACGAAGATGATTTGTCAGTTTAGGATATATTATATTTAAATATTGTCATATATTCTATTTTGAAAAAAATAGTATAGTTTTTATATGTTACTATGGTTACTATGGCCAACATTTGCATTATGAGCGTATGAAATTTAATTTAAATTTTCACATATTTCGTATAAATTCGAACTTTAAACACTTATAAAAAAAAATTGTGACTAACGTTTTCGGATTTTTTTTTTATCACTTTAAGAACAACTTATAAGAAACCTTGTATTAAATTTTCAAGATTTTCTGGCCACCCAAAAAATTTTTATCGGCATTTGAAGAAAAAAAAATTAGAAAAGTCGAAAATTTAAATTGTCTATTAGTAGCTTAAAAATGGTCAAAATATTTTGAAAATTTAACTGTAAAGATATAACCATAATATAAACATTTGGTGAAAATTTCAAGTATTTACAATAATTCATTTTTGAGTTACAGCAAAATCAAAAAATCGATTTTTTTGAAAACTATTTGAAAATGTTACTTTTGACCCCCTCAAAGTACCAACTAGATGAATTTTCCTATTCAAAGAAGGGCTGAAGTCAAAAATCGGAGCATTATTACTGCCCCAAATGTTGTCGTCAGACAAAAAAAAAAACACACATCATTGTAAAAGCAATACATTCATCACTTCGTTCAGAATCTAAAAAATTATCTAATTATTACAGTAAATTTAGATTTTAGATTATAAAATTACAATATTATAGTAATTATAATAATAATTGACCATGAAATTTAATGTGAGAAATTGCATTTATTCTCCTTAGCCATTTTTGAAATCAGTAACTCGTGTAGAACAGCTTACGCAGTTACGCGCAGTGTCCCCAAAGTGAGAGTGTTAGTTTTGTCTGATATTTGTTTTTCAAAAAATTAATTTTCGAAAATGATGCCTCACAAATGTATGTCGAACCAAACATCGAAGCCAAGTTGATTGCCAGTTGCTTACAATTTGAATACCTGTCAATGCCATCCTTAGTCCAGAATTCTTCAGTTGACGTACTTCTGTACTGCTTCAAGGAGACAAGGAAACATCTTCCTGTGGGTCTATTATTTCCATTAGAAGTTTTGACTTTGAAAGATTAAATAATTTTTCAGCTACATTAGTCCATTCTTCGTTTGGGAGAACGTCGTAAGGAGTTTTTAAGAATTGTGATAGTTTTCCTATTGGCTATTTCAGAAAGTTTTTGAATCTAGTATCGAATTCCTTCATAAGGTCTGACAAAAAACTTAAAAATGTTTCAGTGTTTAAAATTTCAGAATAATTTTTGCATTTAAATATTTCAAAATGTCATTTAAGAAAGCCATTGAAGCCAACTCCGAATGCTTCTTTGCTTCTTCAATATCCACAATTTTTAGGAATGTTTTCACTTCTTTAATCTTCCAAAAACGTTCAACAACTTGGCCTTTACTGAGCCAACGAACATGATTGTGCTGCAGAAAATCTGAATAGGCCGAATCAATTGACACAGAAACTCTTTGAATTGTCTGTGTAGGAGAGGAGAATACTACCTGATAAAATTGATTAACTTGATCAAATCGTCCGTTATTACGTCTTTCAGTGTAACACTGAGTTTACTACAAAGCGATGTTTGGTTAATTATGCATTAATAAGTTAATATCCCGAAATTATTATCCCGGATTCTTTTTAACAGTCCTTTTTCTTTTCCATTATCGCTGGAACTCTATCAGTGAAAATTTACACAATTTTATCATATTTTAAATTTGATTTTTTTTATTTGAGGTCATCGAAACTATTAAATAAATCTTCTACACGATTCTTGCCTTCAAATGTCAATATTGCTAGTAACTCTTCAGTCTTCTCTAAACACTTTATTTTCAATGTCAATAAACCGCACGAAAATTGACATTTTTTTAGAATCAACCAAGTCACAAGATTCATCAAGCGCAATGCAGTAGCACGGTAACATATGTAAAAGTTCAAATAAGCTTTTATTGTTTTCAGGCTTTTAGCTGCCAAAATTTCTGTCCTTCTTGTGTTACTCCTTCCCGACAAAGGAATATCTTGGATAGAGGTAAAGATTTTTTTTATTTTCGTGAAAAAGTGTAGTGTCCACTTCCAACATTACATTCTTTTACTACTTCGGAATCGGAATTCAAATGACACGCAATGCGCCAATGCTGCTTCAGTAAATTTCTCTTATTCACTCATACACCGTACAAGACGTGTAGTTGTCAGAGCCGTATTTAAACATTTACCGTTTATAGGCCTGTGGAATATTGCCGCCCTTAATTATGATAAAATAAAATTGAATTAGTATGTATGCAAGGACGTAGCCAGGATTTTATTTCAGCGGGGGTCAAGTCAAAAAAAAAAAAAAAGGTAGGTAGTAGGTGCCTACTAATTAGTACTGTGTCCAAGGTGGATTGATTAAGGTGGATTGGAGTAATATTTTCAATCAACTAATAAGCCAAGTGTTTACACCTTATCAATCCACCTTGACTGTGTCATTTCTTATCAACATGGTTATTATAGAGTTTATATGAAGGTCTATCGTCTATGTATTTATATCTACCTTTTATACCCATAGCTATATGCGGTATACGTATACGAATTACGATATATGGCATAAATATATGTATAGCCATCTGCCATATATCGTAATTCGTATACGTATACCGCGGCTGCATACTAGTTGCGTCCCGAAGATAACTACAAAAAAAGGTCTAAACCGAATTGCGGCCCGAGTTTATTTTGGGTACAGACGAGTTGCGGCCCGGGTTTTTTAATTCTAGATAATTTAATCTTGACTGATAAAATATAATCACAGTATAATGTAGATACCAATAAGATACACCTTAGTCGTCGCCATCCAATAAAATAATTTGTTTATTATAATGCCAAAGTTACCCGTGGTCCGTGGACTTGAATGAATTACATACCTCTCTAGATAATATGAGTCATTTATTAATTACAAATCGTAACGAAAAGTTTTTACTTGTAAATGACAATACATCAAACATTTTATTATTTTCTACTGAGACTAACTTAAAATTTTTGAGTAAAGTTGATACAATTCTTGTAGATGGGAGTGATGGGACCTTTAAAAGTTGTCCGAAATTATTTACCTACCCAAATGTTTACAGTTCATGGTTTACAAAATGGTAATTATTAACCACTCTTATTTTTTATACTTCCCAATAAAGAAATTAAAACATATAAAAAGGCGTTTATGCACATTATATCTGAATGTAGCAAACTGAATATAATATTTTCACCAAAAACAGTTTTTGCTGATTTTGAAAAGGCGATTCATATAATCATATTATAGCTTTATTAAAAGTTTGGCCTTCTATTAGTTTAAAAGGATGCCGATTTCACTTAGCCCAAAGCTAGTGGCGTAAAATACAGACAATTGGCTTAAGTAGTGAGTATAAAAAAAGTACAAAAATCGGTAAATATTTAAAATATTTTTTTGGCTTACCGTTTTTGAATTCGAACGATGTGAGTGACTGTTTTACAGATTACTTAATGGCTATTCAACCAAGAAATGAAAAAGTAGAAATATTTGTTGATTATATACCTATTGGAAACATACATTTCAAACGAGTCCAATTTCCCTCCTATTTTATGGGCAGAATACTCAGCGTCTACTATGCGCACTACTAATAGTTGTGAGGCTTTTCATTCGAAATTCAACGCTTTCTTCTACAGTGCTCATCCTAATATTTTTGTATTCATCGATGTTTTAAAAAATATGCAAAAGGATACCTATATAAAATTAAGAAGCACTCACTTAAATACTCGCAGAACAAATATCATTGAAAAAGAAACATTTATTAGAAATATAATGAAACGGTTGGAAGATAACCAAATCGACAAATTTGAATTTATACAACTATTATCATACAAGTTTTTACCAGTGCCAATAGTGCCATAATACCTATTTTACTAAATTATACTAATATTTTAACTTCAATACATTTTTTATTAACTTTTTTACCAGTGCCGACATTTTTTAATAAAAACAAAACATTTTAATATCAAAAAAACATTTTTAACCTATTTCTTAATATTATATTTTTTAATTATATATACGTTTATACCAGTGTCAACATTAAAAAAAAATAAATAAAAAATCATTTTTAACCTACCTGCAGTAACTACTGATGCTGCAGACAGTCCTAAGTCTGTATAAAAATGTGAAGGAAAATGAAGCTTTTTAAATTTAAATTTACATATTTAAATTAATTAAATTATCTAGAATTAAAAAAACCCGGTCCGCAATTCGTATGTACCCCAAAAAAACCCGGGCCGCAATTCGTATGTACCCCAAAAAAACTCGGGCCGCAATTCGGAAGAAATTTTTACCGCGGGACGCAACTAGTAGCCACCCTATTAGATCACCTTGCGTTAATTAGATTTTCTATGATTAGAAGATTTAATAAAACAAGAATTTTCACTCATAATTTAATTTAAATTTTCTTCTTAAAATACTTAGCCCCATTATGTACAAAGTACAACCATTGATTATAAATACTTATAATATTGATTATTATAGATATAAATAATATTTATAATCAATGGTACAACAAAATCGATAATGTGTTGAATACTGGTGCTACACAAATATTCCCGATTTCCCATTAATTTTTGTTTATTTTTACCAATTAATAAAACTATAAAAGTACTAACCACTAAGGATTTTCCATAATAAAAAATAATAATGTTAACTTACAATTTTTAAAGAATTTTTCTACCAAAACAAACAGGTCTTTAATAGGTACTCGTAAGCAGTTAGAAATAATTGTTAAATTTAAATACTTTAATCTTCATAGTTTTATAATACAGAATTAATACCTTTTAGTTCCTATATTTTATCTTATTTGTAGTTTAAAAAGTACATACCTATTCAATGTCTCATTATCATAATATGCAGTTATTGACCCACTTTTAAAAACATTTGGCAAAAATAGTATGTGTGTAGGTATATAATTATATAAATATACGATATACATTGGACGACTAGCATCTACAATATTTGTAGCCATATGACTCATGACTTAATAAAAACTAAGAAAAATAAATAAACAAATTGAAGAATATTTTTGGAATCCTCCCACACAAATGTATTCCACAGTCAATAATAAAGGCCAACTAACAAACACTAATTTCAAATGCACAAAAATAAACCCGTAACGATTGGTGAATAATAAATACACATGAAAATAGAACACTTGTGTATAAATACGACGGAAAACGTACTTTTCATAATAGTTGGCTTTAAAAAATCACATAAGTTACATCTTTATTTTTCATTAAGTCCATAGTACCGGAGACCAAATTTTATTGTAGTAAGTAATTTTGTACGTTACATAAAGGTACCTACATTATATATTGAATACATGGGTAACACCTACAATAATATATTAATATAGCTTTAGGTATTTTGTATTTGAATAAAGTATTAGCAGTGATGCGATGGTGATCCATTTATATTTATTGGCTTCACTTATTTTTTAAGTAAATTTGTGTTTTATACAGTTTCTAGTTAAAGTTTATTAAAACTGAGTGTAATAAATTATTGTAGACGTGTAGCTAATAGGCACGTAATTACCATATTATCCTTATTTTTCATATCTGCACTTATTATAGACTATATAGTTACCTATTAGTTATTGTTATTACGTAGTTGTACTTGCATAATGTATTGATCTATTTTATAATACATTAAATTCACAGAAATGTCTATGGTACCATTGTTCTTCCGAGATTGGTGGGAAGATTTCGAACGTGAGCGATTACCAAGACGATTATTGGACCAACACTTTGGTCTAGGATTGCATAGAGATGATTTATCCAATTTAACGTCTACTCTTACTTCGCCTTCTCTGAGATCAGCTACATACTATAGACCATGGCAAGGTGTACTTAACAGGCAAAATAGTGGTACGTCCAACCTTAAGTTTGATGACAAACAAGTACAAGTTATATTAGATGTCCAACAATTTGGACCCGGCGAGATTACAGTTAAAACATCAGAAGGAGCAGTGATTGTTGAAGGAAAACATGAAGAAAAACAAGATGAGCATGGTTTTATATCAAGACAATTTAAAAGAAGATATTTATTACCTAAAGATGTGGATATAGAACAAATTGTTTCAAGTTTGTCTTCAGATGGAATACTAACAGTTAGCATTCCTAAAAAGGTAAACAATTTTAATTAACCTGACTAAACTAATAGTACCAATCTGGTGTAACTATAATTACTATAAATAATAAATATGTAACATTATCTTATTTATATCTATAAAATTCACTATTTATTATTTAATAATAATATATTTAAAATTATCTATTTCAAAACATTAAGCATTAGTAAGTGTTTAGTTTTCTAAAAAATTAAAAAAACTGAGTCCAAATCAGTGGCGTATCTGCAGCCCCCCCTCCCCCCGAAAAGTTAAGAAAATTTAAAAATTAACAGGTAAAATCATTTATTTTATATATTAATAAACCACCCTCATGTAAAAAATTGTTCAGCCCCCCCCCCGAAAAAAAATCCTGGCTACGCCATTGGTCCAAATAAAACCTTTTAGAATGAATCAAATTCCAAACTTGATTAGGTACATATTACTTACATTGGTTAAATTGAATAAAAAATATTTAGCTTCATATTTGTAAAAAATCATAAATGTTGTGTATTATTAAGTTGTTTATTAGATTGATGGTAGACGGTAGTACACACTACATACTATAGCATTCACCAACTAAACACTAGAATCAGTTCGATTTTAAAATTGATGTTTAGTTGGCAAATGCTATAGCAGTCAAGTCCATCAACGTGCTAACTAACCAATACATTGGTAGACTTAATGTTTTAAATTGGCCAAAACTTAGGCGATTTTTATAGATGTATTTAAGTTTCGATATTTTGTTTGTTTCTAATAGCTTCACTATTTTTAAAATTTTATTTTTTGAAATAATTTTTTTTTGGCTTGGTTCGATCAATGTACTAAATCAATATTTAATAAATAATGGTGTTTCTATTTCAACCAGAACTATATAAAAACACAATATAACACGTATAAAATAAAAAATCTACACATTCAATTGACATATTTATCATTTCCAGATTGACGATTGTTGAATTAGTATATTTTTTTTTATAACTGTTAGTATTTTAGTACACACAATACATACTGCTGTAGCTGTTTTGACTTTATTTTATGAGAGATAAATTACATACTCTAAAGTGGAAAATTGGCAACTATAATTCTAGATTCTAGATATTTCTTAAACTTCTAGCTAATGTATTTCAAATATCATAATTATTTATTTAATTCATAGATTAATTGTTAACTGTTAACAGGATAAAAATAATATTTTAAATTTTTATATTCTTTCCAAAAATATTATCAAATCTGGAAACATGTTTCAAGTAATTATATAATTATATTTAAACTTTAAATGCATAAGTAAAATTTGAGGGGGGCTTGGAGGGCTAAGCTTCCCAAAAATCAATTTTAGCCCCCCCCCCCCCAAAAAAATGGTTTGTATACATCCCTTTCTACTTTAATATATCTCTAGTTACATACATGCAAATTATTATAGTCCCCCAAATGTAAAACTTAAATAGCGCCTATGTTTAAATGATTATATATTTGTTAATATTAATAAGTCAGCAGGTACTAAATAATCAATAAACAATGATCACATTTATTTATTAATAATTAGGTATACTTGTGTATTAGATAAGTAAAAATAAAACTTGTAGTAGCGCACACTCAAATATAAATAAGGATAGCACGTTCAATGGAAAATATACTGCCCACCAAATTGCTTTCAAAAATTAATAATAAATGGAAATTAGTACAATAATGCTTTTTCTGATACGCTGCCAGTGTTGAGTAGTAACGTAACGTGCGTTACTCTTTACTGTAACGTAGTTACAATTTTCAGTGACGTTACGGTAACTTAGTTACTATTATTTTTGGGTAACGGCAAGAATAACGACGTTAATTATTTAGAAGTAACTTACCAGAAGAACGCGTTACATTATCAATTTAATTATATTTTTATATTTAAATTTTTTTGGGGGAATATATATTGCGGTGTTACGAGGGCATTTTCGTGGCTCTTTAGTGTAGCTAGACATTTGTACGAAAAAAGAACACATAGGTATAATAGATCCAAGTTTTGAAGATACATTATTGTATAAAATAAATATAAAACATGATTAATTTGAAATAGACTTTTTTATATGAAACTTAAATAACATATTAAGAGTAACGTCATTGTAACTAGTTACTTTTGAGTAAAAAAATGTAATGTAACGCATTACTTTTGCTCTTAAGTAACTAACAAGTAACATAGTTACCTTTTTTATTTTGTAACTTATAACGTAACTTAGTTACTTTTAAAAAGTAACTTACCCAACACTGTATGCTGCTATTATTGGCAAATGTATTAATTACAGTGTCTGTGTCAATTTGAGTATCATTTTTGCATAAAAGTACCATTACACTTTCAAGTTAAAAAATTCAGGTTAGGTTTTTCTGTACTAGTTACCAAGTAATGTAATTTCCGCATTCACTTTTAGGGTGGGTATAAATAATTGATGTTATATAAAAACTTAATAATATATATATTATAAATTATAATAATAATTAATAATATATATATTATAAATTATAATAATAATTCATTTTTGTGGACTACATAGGAAATAAAAATGTATTCGAGAACAGCAACATTATTTTTGTTTAAAACATCAAATTTATTATAGTAGCTATGTACGAGTATTACCATTGATTTTAAATAATACCTATACTTAATTACTTAAAAATTGGAAAAAAATTTATTCATACAATAATTCTTTGTTTTTATGTTGCTCATAAGTTTAATCCGTGCATTTATTTTTTATAGGAAAAACAAGTAACAGGTGAACGTAGTGTACCAATTATTCAAACAGGAATACCAGCAGTAAAAGCAGCTGAAACAGTGAAAAATGATGAAACTCCCTTAGTTACTGAGATTAAAGTTGAACATCAATAATTTGATTTATTTTTATTTACATATCATACCAATAATGTATTTTTAATGATACTTTATTAAAAAAAACCTTTCATAATTGAAGTAAAACGTGATTATTATTTTTTTTAGTATATTTATATTCAGTGACAAGGCTTTTAAAGTTATATCAGTGGTAAATTTATCATACCCATCATTATTTAAATTTTTTCAGAAACATTAGGTCCAATATAAATTGAAAACCTACGAATATAGGCATCATCTAATCTTTATTCTATTATAGATATGACTAGACTTCATCTGCAGTGGCAGCCTAGCTAATGACTGGTGCCACCTTAATAAATCAAAAAATGCCCCATTCCTCCCTTAAATTGCTATGGAGATTTTTTCTGAATAAAGGTTGTACACCACTAGATTTAAAACTCGGTTGACTGGCTTCTTACGAAAATTGCAGGAGCAGCCCAGGCACCCTAGGCTGCCACCGTAGACACGCCTATGCCTGTGAATAATACAAATAATTATATTTATTCACAATAGGTAAAACTACACAGTATTTATTATATAGTGCAAATATGATTTAAAAATGTACGTTTTTTTCTCACAATATTGTTATAAAATATACAAACATTTTACTAAAAATATTTTTATATTTTATAATTTATACTAAATATTTATTATAAAAACGGAAATAATAAATAATAACACACAAACAATGAACGAACGGAAATAACACATAATTTTGGCATTTTTAAAAGTTCTTTTTTTTTTTTATACTACATTGTTAATTTTTATTAAACGAGAAATTAAGTATAATTTATTATCAATAAAAATGTATTTATACGCATTATTTAAAAATGAATATTATATAGGTACTATAAAATATAAATTATACTATAGACATATTATATAACATTACCTCTGTGTGACTGCTAGTTTTTCTGCAGCAATTATTGGTTTTCTAACTTAGATGCTTGGGTTAGTTTTTAAGTCTTCTTCAACTAGGTTCAATACATAATTAAATTGAACCCAGCTTAATCTGAAAAATTCACTGAATTTTGTTTCGTCTCGCCATAAATGTTTTTCAATCAGGATACTGAAAAATCCTTCAGCTTCCCTGACTAAGTACATTTCATACACTTCAATTTTTATTTTTTGACAGAACGTATTTTATTATAGCTTGTTTTTCTTCTACTTGTTGTAAAGAAGTAGTTTTAAGATACATTTTTGTTTTTTTGTTAAGGACATGGTTAAACTAATAATAATATTTAAAAAAACACACTTATGAATGTACAAGTATAACTTAAACAAACAGAGAACTTAATACAACTAAGTGTACGTGCCCATAGAATAAAAATACTTATATAGATTATTTTAGCCATGTGTCTCTTGACATTTACATAGAAATCAATATTAGACTGCGTGGCCAAAATTCAAATCGCGCCAAGTCTTTAGGTGCGTGCATAGGAATCACACCTTAAAAGACTCATGTACTTATCAATAAATATATTAAAAGGACGCTATACCCGCATGTGTTGTCTTTGTCTTATACACTCGTAACATAGTTAAAAACTGTTTTGCGCGGGACAACTTTACTCCCTTGATATTTATATCAAAATTACCAAAATTTTAAATCGCATTGAGAAGAACTTTACCTGTGATGTAGCGTTTTAATTTTTTTGATAGTGGTAACCAATAATTTTTAATAATTAAATGAAAAAAACCTAAATTTCTCAAACCGATAACTTTAATTGCATTCATGTTATCAAAAAAATTAAAACGCTACGACACAGGTAAAGTTCTTCCCAGTGGGATTTATAATTTTGGTTGTTTTGATTAAAATATCGAGGGAGTATAGTTGTCCCGCGCAAAACAGTTTTTAACTATGTTACGCGTGCATAAGACAGAGATAACATATGCGAGTATAGCGTCCTCTTAATCTCTTGTTGATGCCATGCATCAGGAATGAAAACTTCTACAGTTATTTGTTTTAAGAAGCATTCACCGATCAACCATACCAACAAAATAATAATACAAAACATCAAAGCTAGAAATATACTCATTATGTATAAAGATAAAGATTTAATTGTTTTCTTAGATGAATTAAATTGTTTTTAATTATATTTTATTATACGACAAAAATAAATTTATCCAAAAAAAAGTTACAATTTGTGCAATACATGAACATAAAATTGCTGTAATTATTAATATAAATGTTTACGTTACAAATAATTAAATGCAATAAGCAAAATTTGTATTATAATATATTATTAAAATAAGTATTAAAGTAAATATATTACTAATTTTTATTTATATATTTAAATGTATACAAAGAACTTGCAAAATTAGATTTTTTTTTTTTAAAAATACTAATATACCAACTCCCCAATTAATTTAAAATAAAAAAATAGTATCAGCTTCAAGCAGTATTGAAATATATTTATAATGATCATAGCTTATGATAAATTTAATGCATCTCTTAATCCCTCCCCCCCCCAAAAAAAAACAGTCTATACAATTAAATTAGGAACAAAATTTGAAAATATCAAAGCCCCATGAAATGATGAAAATCATAAATAACAAGAAAATATGAAACTAAAGAATCACAATACAAAATGCTTTTACTTTCTTTGTGCGAATATAAAATCAGATTTATTGAGTTCCAATTAATTCTTGTCAAGATCTTTAGCTTCTCCAAGAATTTGTAAGAGCAATTCATGTACAGGTTCAAATATTTTACGATAACATGTATCAGTTGGATGTAGATAATCAAGCATATCTTGAGCACTCAATGTATCATCTGATTGTAACAAACCTGTATTGACGGTAATTACTTCTAACCGAGAAATTGACTTTACTTTTTCATGTATAATTTCATTGACTTTAGAGTTGCGAACACGTAAAGGATTTGGCCTTGCTCCACGAGGTAATAAATCCTGAAAACATAAAATTTACATACAAGGTCAATCAATACATGATTCAAGAATAAAAATTAATGTTTATCTTAATATTATTCACTTATCAGCAATCAGTTAATATTAGATTTTAATAACAGCAAAACAGCAACTAGTTTACAAAAAATGAATCAATACTTGGCAAAATATTACTAATACGATAAACATTTTAATTCTGGTAAAATTTTTATTTGTTATTGTAATTCATTGTTGCTTTCAAATATTACAACACTATATTGCATACATAGAAAATTAAATATAAAAGTTTAGTTAATAAACTAATAATTTATCTAGTTTAAACGTATCTTTAGACAAAATACAAATTACATTACAAAATAATTACCAACAAGATGATATAGCACTCTGGAAGTTTGGATTTGATTTCTTTGATAATGGTTAAAATACCTTCTGATATTTCATCAGGAGTATTACCAAAATTGTTTGTACCAACATGAAGAACACACGCCTAAAAAATAATATTATGATTAATGAAGAGCATTAATAATAAAAGAATATTTTAACTTTTTATGTTCTATAATTGTTTAGTTTAGTTTTTGTAAAGTATACAAGATATAAAATATAAATGTATATATTAATTATATTCTAAGCTAGTATGAAGGGTGATAATTTAATTAAATCCCAATTTCAAAATTATATGATAATGCTACGAGTAACTAATTTTTGAAAGTAGAAAAGGAACTTAATGATTGGTTTATATTGATAATAATAATTTGAAACATAAAAGTAATTAGTACAATAATATAAATATATCATTAATATATTACATTTGTAATTCTCAATCAGATTTAAATACTTATAGGTCCTTGTAATGGTTAATTAATAACTATTATATTTTTAAATATGTATTTAGTCAAATAAAAAAATCAAAATGTTAGAGGAATAATAAAAAAAAATTTATCATTAAATTAGTATTGGCAATTATCTTTCTAAAATAAAATTTTTCAATTATTTATTAATTTTAATTTAAAAGGATAGTTATACTAACTAATAACTAAGCACTATAATTAGAACTATTAGATACTAGTAATAATGACTAATTACCTGGAAGATAATATCCAAACTATTAAATTATTTACAATAGAAAAATATCTCACACAAAATGAGTTATTAATTTAAAGTAACATAATTATATACAGTAATTTATGAAATTGTTAGCAACAATAGCATTAAGATAGAATGCTGATAACATTTTACCTAAAATTTTATTTTGATGAATAGGTATATTCAGATAAACAGCAATACGAACTATGGAAAATAGTACACCTCTCTAAGTGTATTATTTGACAATTCGAGCTCAAATAAATTAAATAATATAATACACATATAAATATGTATATATTAACATTTATAAATGTCTCCAACTTACTTTAGGTTTAATATTATCAAGAATCCCACTTTGGATTCTCCATAATACTCCTTGGGTAAGATCACCACCAATACCAAAATTTAAACAATGGAGAGGTTCAAATAAATCATTCCATATAGGACTTGACTGTAACTTCTGAATAATGGAATCTCCAATCATAATAACATCAGGTTCACGTTCTTTCGCTTCAGATACATGACGTTCATGCTAATAAATAAATAAAGTAGCATATTGTATAAATATTATCAAATTATTAAAATTTTAAATTATATACCTGGCTCATCCATCTGTTGTCTCCTTGTATATCAATGGGAATCTCAGGAATTGTACAAGGATTCATTTTGACTCAAAATTAAATATTATGATAAATCCCAAACAAAATTACTATATAGATTAAGATTATTATCAAGTGTTTCAATTAATATTAAATCAAAATTAAGTAGTACAAAAATAATTTAAATTATGTTGTGACATACAAGTTTAAAATACCTAAAATCTTGTGCACCTTACACCTACTGTAATGTACTTGTAGTAAATACTAAAACTAATGTGTAAATACTAAATTAATAATAAACCATTAATTAAACCATGTAAAAACAACAATATTTTAGATCATACAAATTTGATAAAATCCGTTCAGTGATTTTAGTGGCTCTGGCTCAATTAATTTGACTACAAATTTTAATATAGGAATAAGGTAATATCAATTACTTAATGTTGTATTGTTATAATATTTTGACATCAGCTGATAATTTCAATTTTTATCAAAATAAAACTATATAATATTGATTAAGTGTTATCATCATGACATCAACTTACTGTCTACTCGACTAGTCAACCACTGTCCACTACAGTTGTAGACAGTAACTACACCATAATATGGGAAATGCTAATACAATCGAAAATTGTTAAATAATATTATTTATTTATTTAATTACAGTATTCAAATTTAAAATTACTTTGTTCCACAATTAAAAACCTAATCATTAATTATTTAATAAAAGACATACATTTTAAATTTGTCACTCAAATAACTAACAATTTGTAATCATGTCAATAAGTGAACTCCCTTGTGTTTATATATATAGTAGTTGTGATGATGATCCATTGAAAATAATTAAATGTAAGCTTACATTTGTACTCATTATTATTAAGTGATAAAAGATTATTAAAATAAAATATTAAACACAGATTAATGGTACTATTTTATAAAAATATATGTATAAGTAAGTTTTAGTAAGCTTGGTGCCTCTTACATTTACAATTTAAATGCTTTTAGAAAATATGTATTCTATCTATACATGTGAAGTATAACATTAGAACTGTAAGTTAAAACTTTCAACAAGCAGATCCTACCGTCCTATAAACAAGTGACATTGTCGAGGTCATACAGTATACCCAATTTATGTATTTGTTATAATTATATATATTAGTAAATACAGTAAATTACTAAACTATTAATATACATAAATAATCACTCCTAAAACCCATTTTAAATTCAAATATCAACTAAAATACACAATTTAAACAAAATTCAAACATTTCAAAATATTACAGTTTGCCTAATTACTAATACTTTACCAATTATTTCTAATTAAATTTTCAATTAAGATCTTGGTATTAAAACAATAGTTGAATAAACTAAAAATTTCTTTACTCAATTATAAAACCACAAAAATCCATTAATAAAAACTATATACATCCTGATGTCCTATCACTCCTAAGAAATTTTTGTCACAGGCTTAAATGGTACAGGGATCTAATTTAATCCTCTAACGCAAATCTTAAGTTAGTATCATTAATGGGTAGGCACCAATAATGCTTTTATCCCCTATCTCACATATACTTAATTATATAAATTATATATTTTATTTAAAAATAAAATTATACTTTATTGTAAAGCTTTTTTTTAGTACAACAATGTAATTAATCATCCAAAAATGTATAAATTGCTTACTGTGTAAAGAGGAGAAAAAAAATAATTATTTTTATTCCATATAGATAACTGAAATTGTATGTATTGTATTAGATAGTATAAGTTATTTTGTTCTACTCATTTATAAATAATTATTTAATAAGTTATTAATTTTATGTATTCAGTAATCCAGTGTTATATTTTTATAGTATTGAGGAATGAAGAAAATATTGAAATTTGTAATAATGAAGAAAATATTTTATCAAATCGTTGGACAATTGACTGCAAATATTACACTGCTGATATAAATTTATGTACTTCCATTAGCTTAAATAAACTATCTGATCAATTTGTACACAACATTAATGCTATAATCATTATTTTCGACATTAATAATGTAAATATTTAATTATAATAATTTTAAATTTTAGTAATAGATAATTCTTTGATTGTTTAACTGTTCTAGAGTAATGTTATGGAAACCATAAATAAATGCTTACCTATAGTTGAAAAAAGTCAAGCGGAAGTTTTGATATTATTGAGTGAAAAAAACATCGATAGTCATGTGTCCAACAATGCTACTAACAGTAAAAATTAATTTTATTATAATAAAATAGAATTTTTATACACTTATAATTATTTATATTGTTTCTTAAAATTATTAAAGTTTTTGAATGGTGTCGAAAAAACCATTTTGAATTAATCGTTCTTGAAGAAATTGCTGATGAAATGGATACAACTGGAATTGAACGTGTTAAACAAGCTCTTTATGCACATCATTGGCCAAATCTTAAAGCCAAGTGTAAATGATTTAAGATTAACTTAGTTAGTTAATTATTATTTACATACATATCTTATTATGTTAAGGTCAAATAACAAATCCTAGTACAAAATCAATAATTGAAGATAGTGTAATTAATTCACAATTAAGTGGAGGATTATCAGATTTAAAAATGGACACAGAACAAGAAACTGAATTGGATAGCGATTTATTTAGTAATTATAATAATCATAATAAAACTAAGTTTATTTACTATATATTTTCACCTTATTTTAGCTGAAATGTTTGAAGGAGACTTTAATTTTTTCAAGACTATTGACAAGGTTAGAAAATTAAAAGAACAAATTTCTGCAATGCCTGATGAAGAAAGAAAAGATGCTGCTGAAAAGACATTGACAGAGTGTTGGAAAGCGTTTTTTGGAGATGATGTAGACCTTTAAGTATTATTTATTACATACTGAAGTAAAAAGTATTATATCAATTTAATAAATACACCATATATATTATAGTATCATAAAAATTTACAATACAATTTATTTGTCTAATCTACAAATAGGGTTATCTTGAACCATTTGTAAATTAACCCTAGGTCCAACTAAATCTCGAATATTGTTAATGCCATATTTAATCATAGTGGGTCTCTCTAAAGATAATCCCCAAGCTATAACATTTACTTTTTCTGGTAAGCCCATTGGTAATAGCATTTCAGGACGAAACATTCCAGAGTTACCAATTTCAATCCATTTTTGTAGTCCTTGATGATAACAAAATATTTCCATACTAGGTTCTGTGTATGGATTGTAAGCAGGTTTGAATTTGATTTCAGTCATTCCTAATCGTTCAAAAAACGTGTGAAGAACTCCAATTAAATCTCCCAATGTTAAATTGTAGTCAGCTATTACTCCTTCTACTTGTTGAAACTCTGCCAAATGAGTAGCATCTAAAGTCTCATTTCGAAATACTCTATCAATACTAAAGTACTTAGTTGGTTTGAAATCTTTAGCTAAGCCATACAACATACGAGCACTTACTGCAGTTGTATGAGTTCTCAAAACATTTTTTTTAGCTTCATCTAACGACCAATCATAACCATATCCTTGGGAACCATAGCCTCCTTTTGAATGTACTATTTTTACCTTGTTTAAATATTCTTGAGGAAAGTTTTCACTAGTTTGAGGATCGTCCAAAAAAAAAGTATCATGAGAGTCTCTTGCTGGATGTTGTTGAGGTTGAAATAATGCATCGAAATTCCAAAACGAGCTTTCAACAAAATTGTTAGTTGGCATTTCAGTAAAACCCATTTCAAGAAATATTTGACGAAAGTCTGAGCGAACTTTTAATAAAGGATGTAAGCAACCAGCTGATTGATGTTGACCTAAAGCTTCAAAATTGTAAGGCTTGAATGGAGTTGACTTCCATGAACCAGATAATATCATTTCTGTAGTGAGTTCAGTTTCTAGTTTTACAATAGACGTAGTAAATTCTGGACCCTTGCCTGCAAAAAGTAATATAATTAAAAAATATTGTTAAAAGTAATGAATTCAAAAAAATGTAACTACCTATTATGAAACTTTTTATAACAACTTCACGGATAAGTTTTCGTTTTTTATAATCCAACTTGTCGGACTCAGAAATTTGATCATGAGATGCTTTTAGTTCCATTAAATCTTCTTTAACCTTATCGATGACAGAATCGACTTTTTTCATCACTCTATTTAATGATCGATCTATGACTATCCAACCCTTCGACATTGCTTGACTAAATCCAATTTTTGCATTTGGTATTGACATTAATTCCTTTTGAGGTATTCCATCAGATGGAACAGCGTTATATAGGTTTACCTCATAACTACCATTCAATAAAACTGATTCTCCCTCATCAGTAAGTTCCCAATATTTGCTTGTCACTGGATCTGCAGTAATAATATTTCCCAAAGCCAATATGCTTTTAACAATGCCAATAATTTTTTGATGATCAATATTGTTTTCTTTACTGAGGTCCCATGTGCTAAAGCAACCTTTAGTATCCAAAACTTTTAACAACTGCTCTGAATCCATGATTAAAGAACGTTAAAATATAAAAAAAAAAAAAATTAGTAAATTTTATTATTATAAATATCAACCATTCCACAATTCATATTATTTCAATAATATAAATAATATAGGTAATAGGTTATTATCACGATTTAAGATAGTATACTCTCTTAAATCGTGGTTATTATCAAAATTGAATGACAACAACATGAAGACTAGAGATAATATTATCATAAACACCACGGACCACGATTTAAGATTTAGTCCGTGGTCGGGTGGTCCGTGATAAACACTCATAGATAATATAAGAATATAAGATATATATCTTATAAACACTAATGACTAATGAGTAATGATAAGGATACAAATCACCAGATACCAAACTAGCTTATTAGTAAGTTATTATAGCTAGAAAAAATATGTATGAGGAATATTGCATTAAATTTTCAAATTTTAGAGGTACCTATAAAAGAATTTTTGTATGTAATTCTTATTTCTTACAATATAATTTGAACATTTTCAAGATTTTACACTCAACAGAATTCAACTTTAAATGTCAATAAAAAGTTATTGTGGACAAGGCCGTAAACTGGGGAGGTCCAACTGGTCCAAGGATTCGGACTTTTTTTAGTTACAGCATTGATTACTCTAGCCGCACAAGGCTATTTGTTAAATCAAAAAAACAAAATCGATTTTGTTAAATAATGGTGTATAAAAATTTTAATTTATTTGTCACCCAACACAAACTCTACAAGCTTGGAATAGGAAGTGTAAAAAGCTATAACTGTATATCTGTAATTTATTTATTATTATGTACTTTTGTTTTACAAATAAAGTCTTGTTACCTATGACATTTACTATAAATGTGTAATTTTTAAAAATAAAAAATATTCAAAATAAAATGTTGAAAAGTAAGATTACGAATTTAAGAACATAATATGTTATATAGCACTGAGGTCATATCATAATTATTAGAATTAGGTATGTCGTTCATAGGCTTAGACCTCCTAGTTTTATATTATTTAGGCTCCTAGTAATTTTTTTATAATTATATATTTATATTATTATTTTTATAATATTGTCACGATATATTAATCTGTTCTACTACAACTGATGATAGTGTGCTACAACTTACAACTTACAACCACGAAAAAAAAATGTCATGGTTACAACTTTACAAGTCTATAACAATGGCCGACACTCGATAGCAAGCTATGGTCTGTGCCATAGAAAAGATATTGGTCCATGATTGGCCTCCGTGCTTTCTAATTTATAGCTTTTATTATCACAGAATATTGATAATATCACGGAACAATAATATGAAAGTACATAATAATAATAACGTATAAAATATTATATTCATATTATATAATTGTTTTATTATGCTGTAATAGAAGACAGCTGATAACCAAGAGAAAACAAAATATTGTTTTGTGATGAGATTAATAGATTATCATAATTTTTTATGTTTTTGTTATCTGTAACAAATTACATAATACTTAAATTTGTCATTTAAAAGTTATAACTTTCTGAGCAATAATATTGAACCATTAAACATCTATAAAATAATAAAAATTAATTTAATCCTCATTTTTTACGATTGGATTTTTATTTATAGTCATTAGGTAAAAATAAATGTCGTGTACTCATAATTAATTTAATTACTATAATCTACTACTAGAGCATATTATTAATATTTATTATCATTCAAAAATTACAGTACGTTATACTGTTATAGATACGTCTCAGCTCTAAGATAGATAATAATAATATAGAAGCATAGTACAGCTTAAATTATTTTTACTTATTACGTACTATATAAATGATTATACTTCAAAATTAATTAATGATATAAAAGCAGTCTACTATAAATAACTAAATTAGTATCGCACTATTGTGTAATATTCTATTCATATAATACTGTGCAATTTAAACGCGTGTTCATTCTTTTTTAAAACAAATGTATCGAATAATTTTTAAATGTATCAATAACAAATTCAAAATATTTAAATTATGACTGAAGTAAACGACTCTGAGGCTTCTTCAATATACAGGTTAGATACTATTTTATTATCTTTATAAAATATAAATAACTTAAACATAGAAGAAGTAGAGAAAGTAATATTTCTTTATTACCATTTCAGAGGGTGTTCTTTTTGGAGCTGGTTTCCTTGGAGCTCAATGTCTTGGAAATGTTTACAAGAAGCCGAGCGGAAATTATTTGCATGTACGTTATATATACCTTAAAATTATTTTTATTTTATATTTCATTATTAACAATTATTTATAGATGTTCAATCTCCATACCGCACTCGATACGTTAACCTAGGCCCAGTTGTTGAACAAGAAGATAAAATATGGACATTAGAAGTTAACACAGAAAAACGTGAAACCCCTGTAGTTTTGTTACATGGTTTTGGTGCTGGTATTGGGCTTTGGTGTATGAATGTTGACAAAATATCAAATAATCGTAGACCTGTTTATGCCATGGATCTATTGGGCTTTGGTCGTAGTTCTAGGCCAAAATTTAGTACAGACCCTGAACAAGTGGAACATCAATTTGTAAATGCTATTGAAAAATGGAGATCAGAAATTAAGCTTGAAAAATTTATTCTTCTTGGCCATAGTTTTGGAGGATATTTAGCTACTGCTTATTCTATACAACACCCTGAAAGGTATAGCAATTAGTTATACTCAGGCGCAGATTGAGATTTAAAAGTATGGGATGGAATATTTATTAATGACATACATTTATAATTTTATGAGTAATTCTTAATACATACTTTTTACTTATTAGGTTTTAATAACTGCTCATTGAATAGCTCTACCTCAGTATCTTTAGTTCTTTGATAAATAAACAATATATAATATTCTAAATATTGTAGGAGAAAGATATGAATAATTGTCATCACTCTTCAGTTATTTAGGGACCCTCGTGTGGTATGCTTTTCAGCTAATGTCCATTACAATTATTTACATTTACATAATAACTATCATTGTTATGATGTATACATAAATATAGGTTATACTCCTAAGAGTATTAAATAATTTTTTTTTAAATATTATAGATTTGGCAAATATTTAGATATAACAGCAAAGTATATAAAGCATGGGATACTATAGCACCCCTGCACCCAATCCTGTCTGCACCTTGATAAACTTGTCAAATAAATAGTTTTTAAAATGTTTTGTATAGAATTCATCATTTAATACTTGCTGATCCTTGGGGATTTCCCGAAGAAGACAAAAACTTTAAGAGCAAAATTCCTTGGTGGGCCAAAGGAATATTTTATGCTCTTAAATCATTAAATCCATTGTGGCCAGTAAGATTTGCTGGTCCTTATGGTAAATTTAACTATATAGTTTTTTTTTTAAGTTAATAGGTTTTAAACCATTAAAATAATTTTGTGTGTTTATTAATTTTAAAGGTCAATGGTTAGTGACAAATTTGAGATCTGATATATTGAAAAAGTTTGAACCAGTTCTTGGAGAACAAACAACTGTGATTGGAGAGTATATATTTCAATGTAATTCTCAACGTGCAACGTATGTTTTATTTATTTTTTAAAATTATTTCATTTTGTAATAGCAATTTTTTATTATTAATTTTCTGATAAAAACTTAAAATAATTTAGCCATTTCAGTTTAAATAGTATTATAAGATCTTAGTAGTTAGTATTTTTTAGTTAAATTTTTCTTCAATAACTAAAAATTAATATTATATTCAATTAACTTATCATTTTAAGAATTAAGAGGGATATACTGGAAATAACTTCATTTGTATTATCAAAACTATCACATACTAAACAAGTATAAATTTTTAATTTATTTCTATAGTAAAAACAAAATTATTATGGTACATTTTCTCTGCAACATCGAACAATAGAAGAGCATAGTGTTCAGTGGCGGATTTTCAACAATTTTCTGGGGGGGGGGGGGTACTAAAAAATAATATGTTTTTCAAATATATTATTTTTACTTTTATAAAAAAAAAAGTATTATGTTGTGTTTATGTATATACTATATTGTATGTGGACCTAAAATTCAAAGTTTACAAAATAAAATCTAATCTGATACAGTAGAAACCGGTTGTAATGACACACCGGGTGTACTTAGATTGCAAGACCCGGCAAAACTCCTGTATTGTATGTACCAATTTGTATCGATTATAATGATGTCTGTATAGTGATTATACGGATTTTATGACGGTTTTTTTTTGATTTTTTTTGGAAAAATGTTTTATTTATAATGACTTTATTAATTTTATCAAAGGTCTTATAACAACTGATGAAGCTAATTTCATCATTTTTTTTTTTTTGCAAATCTATCGTCAGTGTTCCAATATTCATGTACTTGATTGTAATCGCTATGCGATACTGTAAGTTGTGTTTGAGTGTTCAATCTTTGCAATATGAGTTAACTAATACGAGATTGGGTTTACGATTACGGATTTTTTTAATACACAGTAAATTTAATTTTAAAATACAAATAATAAAATATTAAAAAATTGTATTTTTATTTTTTTTTATATGAATTAAATCTACGATTTATATATATATATATATATTATAATAACACATTAAAATAGTATATTGTGTGGCAAGGGCGGGAAATGGCCTTCCCGCGCGAGCCACACATACTATTTTTTGTCACGCCCCTGCGTTCATGGAAAAGGTTATGCAGGGCTCTATGCAACAATTATAGACTATTCTACAAACTTACTAACGCATCGTTCGACGCACTTATCTTGGAACAGTGCAAATTAAATATGTTTAAATGTAAAATGTTTATGCGTCATGCAAGGAGGTTATACTATACATTTAAGATGTAACCAAAAGTTTATGTTTTGTAAGAACCGTGGTAGGTATACATTTTAGTTTCTGGTTGTGCAGGGGCCCGGCGGCCGGCACTTTTGGGGATTTCTTCTTTTCCGCCCGGCACTTTTGGGGATTTCCTCTTTTCCGCCCGGCACTTTTGGGGATTTCCTCTTTTCCGCCCTGCACTTTGGGGATTTCCACTTTACCGCCCGTTGGACGGAAAAAGGACGCTTTCGAACGCTTCAACCATGGTCGAAAACCAAACTTTCGGTGCAGGCGTGACAAAAATGTTATTGTAATAAAATATTTTGTTCGTTGCATGTATATAAAAGAGTTTTTAATTTAATTTTTGTCATTTTGGTTATTATGACAAATTTTGATTATTCCCTTGAATGTCATAAATGGTTTCTACTGTATAATTATATATGTATATATCAATGTCAGGGGGTCCAGACCACCTTCCCCCCTATAAAAATCCACCACTGATAGAGTTATGGTACCAAACTACCAGCTAAGATACTATACCTGCTTATGTTGTCTCTGTTGTACATACATTTTACTGCAAATCTATGCACAGGATTTATGTTAGAGCAAAATATTTATATATTATTAAATTTGTAATAACAAATTTAGTTATTAACTAAGACCAAGCATAGTTTTTATTTTCAAATAAAGTATAATCAGCTAATAATAAATAAGTAACTAAATAATTCATTAAAACAAAATCAGCTTAAGTTTAGTTAATATTCTCTTCAATAAATTCAATAATATCAATTAATATGTAAATTCGCTCTAATATTAACTATAATTTAACTTTGGTAAGGATTCAGTACATCAATTTGATATGTTCATTGGCGGAAATTGGGGGGAGGGGCTTAGTCCTCCCCCCAAAAAAAAGTCCACCAAGCCCCCTCAAACATTCTTGCCAACATAAAAATTTTGTAGTTTTATATTCATAAATTATATTCTTAAAAAACAAGAAATATAACACATAATAATTTTTATATTATAAATTTGTTTGTATATTTTATACGAAAATTATAAGTTGGAACACTGCCCTATAGTGATTTATTTAATCGTCTGTCGAATAAAACAAAATATATAAAATTATATTAATTTAGAAATATGATATACAGAGTAATTCTTTTATTATAAAACACTCATTATTTCAAAAAGTATTCATGTTTTTGAAAACATTTTTTACATAGTTTCAAGTTGTTAAAAAACAACATTTTTATTAAAAATGTATATTTTTAAATATATTTTATCCTTATATTTTTTTTAAGTTATTTACTTTTTTGAATGATAACATAGTGTTTTAATTTCATAATCCAAAGCAGAATAATTTTATGAGTATTTTGATACATAATAATCAAATTTAGAACGAGTAGTTAATGAGTTATACCATTGAGTATAGATAGTATAGAGAGACCATCTTGCCTATATTATGATACGTAATGAATTAGTTCACCAGAACTTTTATCCATACTCAATGGTTATACATATTTTAAGTTTAGACAAGCGGAGTAGTGGATAGACATTTTGCAGTGTACCCCGTACCACTCCACTTCGCGCATCTAAACTTTAAATACTTATAACTCATAAGCTACTTGCCCTAAATTCAATTTTTATGTATCAAAATACTCAGAAAATTATCCTGCTGTGGAATATGAAAATAAAACTTTATGTTGTCATTCAAAAAAGTAAAAATCTTAAAAAAAATTTAGGGTAAAAAATATTTAAAAATATAATTTTTTAATAAAAATGTTATTTTTTTAAGAATTTGAAACTATGTAAAAAAATGTTTTCAAAAACATGAATAATTTTTGAAATAATGCATGAGTGTTTTAAGATAAAAGAATAATTTTTCACAGTTAAAAAAAATAGTTATTTTTTGGTAGATTTTCATTTAGAATGGTAGATTACCGAAACTAGAGAACGGGTTTTGTTATTTGGGGTCTTGTTAGATTCACTTAGTCTGGGAGAAGTGCTGCGAAGATTTTCAGAACTTTATCTTCAATCATTAACCCACTACAAATTTATAAAACTGAAAAACATAATAAAAAAAAACTCCCAATAAAATGTGTTTTAATTTTATTTTGAATTTTTGAAGCTCTGTAGTGAATTAATTATAAAATAAAAGGTCTGAAAATCTTCACTGCACTTCTCCTAGCCAATATGAATCTAACAAGACCCCAAACAACAAAATCAAAAGAAATCTATCTCACTAAATGAAAATAAAATCCATTATATACACATATTGCATACAATTAATAAATTTCTAACGGCTTTGGCTTATGAGAAAAATCGTAGCCCCCCCCCCAACTTTTTCAATGGATTTCCGCCTATAGATATGTTAGACGTATATAAGATAAACAACACAACAATTAAAGCGTCTTCTAAACATTGATTATTTATTAAGTACATATACACCTATGAATAATAAAAAATAAAAATGTATTATAAATCTGTTGGTTATCTAGATCAGTGTTTCCTAACTGGTGTCCGCGGAACCTAAAGGTTCCGTCAGTCGGTGGCAAGGGTTCCGTAAGAAATTTGGAAAAATATAAATAAATTAATATTATTTTTGATTAGAATTATGATTCTAACATATAATAGTTCTAAAAATTATATAGAGGGTTCCAGTGGGTTCAATAAAATGTTGAAGCTCCTACAAAGGTTCCACAAGTAAAAAAAGTTGAAAAACACTGATCTAGATTATCTCGAGTTTTATGTTTAAAGATATTAAACAAAAATTATCTTTCAACTTATAATAATGTAAGTTGTTTTTAATGTGTTTTAGAGGTGAAAGTGCTTTTACGTCATTAGTTACTGGTTTTGGTTGGGCAAAGAACCCAATGATTAAACGTATACAATATTTAGATAAAAGAGTGCCCATTACATTAATTTATGGACAAAACACTTGGATGGATAAAAGTATTGGAGAGAAAATTAAATCAGAAAGAAAAAATTATTTTGTACATGTTGAGGTTTTACATTTTAACTATTAATAATTAATATATTTTATAAGGAATAATTAATATTGTTTTTTCATATTATAGACTATACCCAATGCTGGCCATCATGTTTTTGCTGATCAATTTGAAGTATTTAATAATCTAGTGAATAAAATATGTGAAGAAAACGTACTTGAAAATGAAGAATAACAAAATAAATCACAACATAATAGAGTTATATGATTTATATTTATATTACATGTTATATTAATAATCTATTTACATTAAAATAAAATATTAGTTCATTTTACTTAAATCCATATCATCATCATCCGACTCTAATGGTTTTACTTGACTCATTAACAAGAATTTATCAATTTTATCAGTGGAATCTTCGTCCATGTATGTAGTATAAGGTTCCAGTGTTCCGCTTTTTCTTTTTGACATACGTTCTGTTATTGTATCCAATCGACCCTTTAATTTTAGTAGTTTCCAATGGTACGATGACATGTTTTCTAATGGGGTTATGTTAGGAAAACACTATAAAGTATGTAAAAATAACAACAATTAGTTAGTAAAAAAACTGGGAATATTTCACCTAAGCCATCTAAAACAATAGATCTCTAATAGTTGGGAATTTGGGATTGTACTAGAGGTATGTGTTTTCATTTTTTTTTTTATCTGATTAAAATGTTTACATATTAAATTTCTTACCTCGCCAGATTCCATTTTATAAACTAAGTATCTATTAGAATTTTCTATTCTATTATCTATTACGAACCACTGTATGAATACAACTGTGGTGAATGAGACTAGCGAAATGCTAACATGAAGAAGTTTAAAATTATCTTATTACAAAATTACCGTGTTACAAGCAGGATGCTTTCAAATTTGTTATTGATAATAAAAAATAAAATGGAAGGACTCGTTTTTGATAAAGAAATCTTCATATCAACCATGACCAAGGTTAGCTATTAGTACTGTTGTAGCCGTGCTATTAGTAAATAACTGTGAACATGGCAGATAAGTTGCCTATAGTACACCCCTCATTCAAATTATATCCATCCATTATTCAATCAATAATCTGGGACACGGTCTTATAGAAGATTAGATCTTCTATAAAAGTCCGTGCTCACTGCTCTGGAATAGAGGTATTCAAAAGTTTTGCTTCCCACGGCTCTTTCGTGTCTTGAGTCTTCACAATATTTGTACGGTTCTAAAATTACTAATTAGTAATAACGAAAAAAGATGATTATAATGGACAATGGTTAGATTATTTATTTAAATTGTTATAATACATTAATGGATTAATGTTTATTTGTTTATCACATGTCTAAAAAAAAAACATTAAACAATATGCAAATAAATAAATAATATAGATAAATTGAAATAAAATATTTTATGCTTCATAAATACAAATGAATAACAAAATAAACCAATATATTGAGTGAGATGGATGAGCTTGTTTATGTTTCATAATATGTAAATATGTTCAATATTAACCTTGGTTCTAGCTTAGAAAAATTTATTCTCATTTTTTCAATGTTCATTTTTACCCGATATTTTTTTTTATTATTTTAGATTCTGAACGGAGTGATGAATGTACCTATTGACTCTACAATGATGTGTGTTTTATTTTTTATTTTTGTGTCTGTCATCACGTTTTGGAGTAGTAATAATGCTTTTATTTTTTACTTCAGCCCTTCTTTGTAAAGGAAAATTCATCTAATTAGTACTTTGGGGGGGAGGGGTCAAGGAAATACAGACCTAATGGCCCAATTCGTTTCTAAATTTTACGATTTCTACCAATCAACAACAATCCCAACGTTATCTTAATTTTTAGTCTATTAATCAACAAGCAACGTACCGCGCAAACCATACACATGATGCTCTTTATTTAGCCAACATATTGCCTCATGTTTTCTAAATCCTCCCGTGCTGTTAGGATAATATATCCGATCTACATACCCAGCGCTTGATTTGGAAAAAAACTAGAAGGAGGACTCAGTGGATGTTGGATGAACGAGCGTTCCACAAAAAATTCAATATCACATTACTGTACGGACTGCGGAGCAAAGCCCCCCACATTACTTTCAGTTTCCTATAATCCCCAAAAATCATTACATTTATTATATAAAAATATTTTAAAATAAAGAAACACTTATTTATTTATTAAACATCATCCAATGATATTATAATTTAAATTACGATTTACAAATATATATATAACATGTTATGAATAACTCATCAATACACCTACAAAAAACCTATCATATATTATATATATAGGTACACCAATACACCCATGTACATGAATACAGTATTGTGCGACACAAACGTCGTCGAGAAACGCTTTTATGGTATACAGCACAAACCGTGGTTGAAGATATAAATATGACTAGACTCATTCAAAGTGTCTGCCATTGGCATCGGCGGACGGCGATGCCGCATCACAATTTATCGCAATTATAGTTGTTGTTATTGATATTTTTCGCCCGTATTATTATTGAATGACACCCGTCTTTTCATTATTAATGTAAAAATATAACACAAAATACTATAATATTATCAATAATCAATATGAATATTGAAAACCATCATAATTATTTTCAAAATAGATAAAAATATTAAATTATACCATTGATTAAATATATTATTTAATCAATGATTATACTACAATTTTCTTCAAACTTTTTAATTGCTTTACTACTTTTTTTTTATGGTGAGTCGACGTCTCAAAGACGAGCCGCCACTGCAGGTGTTAATAAGTTTATGACATAAACAGCTTAAAACTAATCTACATAATATTTTGAATACTTCTTTGTTAGTGTTAAATAATAATACACGAATTGGTGTCTTTAAATAGTATTTTTGTAATAACTTAAAACAAAATAGATGACTATACCTATAATCGTTATGTTTTGTTAAAATATCCAGTTTTGTCAATATTCAAATTTGGTATGTAGGTACTAATAGTAGCGCCGAACACGGGTGTGAACTGGGGAAAATTCCCCAGAAATATTTATGGGTGGGTGGGTGATAATCAAGGAAGTTTACCAATTTCGCTTTAAATTACCTTTTCATATACCAATTGCGCTCGAAACATTTTAGGGTCGATACACAAATTTCGCTCTAAAAATGTAAGGGTCGATAGACCAATTGCGCTCAATACATTTTACATTACCTAAGGAAAACCTAACCTAACCGATTTTTTTGCGAGTTAAAAGTAAAAGTCTTCCAAGTCGGTGAAACGTATAGGCTTTATACAATTTAGTTAATGAAAATGAAAATAAAATAATACTGATAATAATAAGAGAATAGGTGGTTAAATCACCAAGATATAATAATACGATTTTGAGTTTAAGGTAATCATGATGTTTTTATTTTGCATGTTTTAAGAATAATCATAATTTTTTAAATAATAATTTGAGCATGACAATTAGAATAATATAACTTGAATACAAGCGAAATTGGTATACTGACCGTAAAATATATGCTGCAGCACAATTGGTATATTGACCATAGTATAAAAATTTTGTTTTAGGCGCAATTGATCTATGGGTATATTTCTACTTTATGGGGCACCCAAAATTTCAGATTTTTTCTTATGGAATCTTATGTATTTTTTAACGCTAAAATCGATGGTGCAAACGAAAATTTGGGCAGATTATTAGTTTAGAAGTTATAGCCTATTGAAGTTTGATAATTTTGTTTAAATAATGTTTGTTTTCTGGTGATACTTCTCACCATTTATTTTTTTCACATTTTTTTTATCAGTATTATAAATAATAATATTTTATTAAGGGCATCGGGTAGCTTCTAACTTGAGGTGGTGTTGCATAGCAAGTCGAGGGATATTTTCGTTTTGCGGAGCGTAGCGACGGCGCCGAGGAGCGTAGCGACGAGTGCCGCTAGCACGGCATCACTGTAAATTATTTCGTATTGGTGCCAGTGATCACGGTCTTTGAAGATTTTCTAAGACTGTGCCTGTGATTGTGGCCGTTATCGCGAAAATTATAACTATCAATATCAATTGGTTTAGGTCCGTAGGCCCTCGAGTTCGGCGACCGAAACCGGCAGGCGTAGGGATCAACTACACGTCTTTATTTAATACTACAAAATTCAAATGATTGTAAATTGCCATATAAAAAGTTAAAATAAAAAAATAATAAAATAATAAAAAAAAATTCGTTCTGGCTGAGGTTCGACTGCTAGATACTTGGTTTATATTATCAAAGAGTTACCACTGCGCAACAGTTCAATTTTAATTTTTGTAAGCAAAATGGGTATTTAAGGATTACAGTATAAACTGAAAACTTCAATAGGTTGTGACATCTAAACTAATAATCTGCCCAAATTTTCGTTTGCACCATCGATTTCAGCGTTAAAAAATACATAAGATTCCATAAGAAAAAATCCGAAATTTTGGGTGCCCCATAAAGTAGAAATGTTCCGATCTATGCCCATCATAATCAAAAATAGTTTGTTATACAGTATTTTGTATGTATATAGTTAGAAATAAATATAGTACCATTCGAACGTAACTAACTAAACATTTTTTTAGTAGGTGGGTCTAAGTGAGTCAACACCAGCATTTTTTCCCCATAACATGAAATATATATTGGCGCCACTCACTTATGACTAACCTCTGAGACTGGGAGTGAGAAATGAGAATATGAATAAAGTTAAAACTTTTAAGCAATAATAATAATATAATAGTAGCTATAGTTATATAGTTATACTAAGTTATATGCTTCTACAGAATACGAATGATCGACGGCAGATGCTTAACTAATAAAGTTCTTAAATACAAAATACCTACAGAGTAGGTCCTACACTATATCACATAATTTACATATTTGTAAATTAATAAATAAAATAATTTTAATTTTTGATAATGATCAATAATTAATTTAGTAGAATAGGTAAGACAAAATATATCGTTTACCTACAGTTTCTTCCTAGATATGTTTGAGAAGCAACTAGAAAGCAGCTTGGATATACGATTTTTATTTAGGGTGACCATTTTTAAAAAATAAAAAAACATGACAGTTGCTACCCCCCCCCCCCTAAAAAATGAATATTGTTATTTTACTTTTTTGAGTTAATTAACCTAAATTAAATAATTAATATTTTAGATTCTGAACTGAGTGATGAATGTAATGATTTTACAATGATGTGTGTTTTTTTTTTTTTTGTGTCTGACGACAACATTTGGAGCAGTAAAAATGCTTCGATTTTGGACTTCAGCCCCTCTTTGAAAAGGAAATCGAATCTAGTTGGTACTTTTGGGGGTCAAAAGTTAAAAATTTTCAATATTTTTTAAATGAGTCGGGAAAAACCCAAAAAAAATGATAGAAAAACAGGAATTTTTACGCAAAACCAGTTTTCGACCAAATCGAATTTTTTATTTTGCTATAACTCAAAAACTAATAGATGTAAATACTTGAAATTTTCACCAAATGTTTATATTAGCGTTCTCCATACACAGTTAAATTTTCAAAGAATTTTATAAGAATTTATAGACAATTGAAATTTTTAATTTTTTTTAATATTTTTTTTTTAAATAACGATAAAAAATTTTTGGCCGGCCAGAAAATCTTGAAAATTTAATACAAGGTTTCTTATAAGTTGTTCTTAAAGTGATAAAAAAAAATCCGAAATCGTTATTCACAATTTTTTTTTATAAGTGCTTAAAGTTCGAATTTATACGAAATATGTCAAAATTTCGAAAATTTGCAAGTAATTTTGTGGTTGAAAAGTTGTAAAATTTTTTTCTTTTATAACTAAGTTTTGAAAATTTGATACAAGGTTCTCCATACATTTTTTTTCAAACATCTGTAAAAAAAATTCGACCAGATTCAGACAAAAATTTTTTATGAGTGATTGAATTTTAAATTTTTACAAAACCGCGTTAAATAACGGATTAGCCTCAAACGATTTTTGATATTTGTTGTTATTCAAATAGTATAAGTCATAAATACTTGAAAATTTTACCAGTTATTTATATTGCCATTTTCTTTACGTGTTTTGATTTTCAAAACATTTTGACTTTTTTTGAGCTATTTATAGACAATTGAAATTTTCAACATTTATAAAAAAAAATAAAAAAAAATTGATTATTTCAAATGCCTATAAATAGCTCAAAAAAAGTCAAAATGTTTTGAAAATCAAATCACGTAAAGAAAATGGCAATCTAAATAACTGGTAAAATTTTCAAGTATTTACGACTTATACTGTTTGAATAACAACAAATATCAAAAATCGTTTGAGGCTAAACCGTTATTTAACGCGGTTTTGTAAAAATTTATATTTCAATCACTCATAAAAAATTTTTGTCTGAATCTGGTAGAATTTTTTTTACAGATATTTGAAGAAAAATGTATGGAGAACCTTGTACCAAATTTTCAAAACTTAGTTATAAAAGAAAAAAATTTTACGATTTTTAACCACAAAATTACTTACCAATTTTTGCAATTTTGACATATTTCGTATAAATTCGAACTTTAAACACTATTTTATCGTTATTTAAAAAAAAATACTAAAAAAAATTAAAAATTTCAATTGTCTATAAATAGCTCAAAAAAAGTCAAACTTGAAAAATCGTAAAATTTTTTTCTTTTAAAACTAAGTTTTGAAAATTTGGTACAAGGTTCTCCATAAATTTTTCTTCAAATATCTGTAAAAAAAACTCTACCGGATTCAGACAAAAATATTTATGAGTGTTTGAAATTTAAATTTTTACAAAACCGCGTTAAATAACGGTTTAGCCTCAAACGATTTTTGATATTTGTTGTTATTCAAATAGTATAAGTCGTAAATACTTGAAATTTTACCAGTTATTTAGATTTCCATTTTCTTTACGTGATTTGATTTTCAAAATATTTTGACTTTTTTTGAGCTATTTATAGACAATTGAAATTTTCAATTTTTTTTTATTTTTTTTTTTTATAAATGTTGATAAAAAAAATTAAGCTGGGACAAATTACTTGAAAAATTAATTGAAGGGTCCTTATAACTTGTTCTAACTCTCATTCGAAAATTATAAAAATACATAGGCACAATTTTTTTTATTAGCATTTGAAGTTCAAATATTGACAAAAATTCGTCAAAATCATGAATATTTTTCACTATTTGGTAGTTAAAAATGTATAAATATTTTACTATCAAAAGCTAAGAATTGAAAATTTAATACTATGCTGTCCATAAGTTAAGCTTAGAATAATTATAAAAAAGTTTGAGAATCATTCAACTTAAAAAATTTTACGAGTGTTTAAAGTTTCAATTTTAATTTGAAATCAAAAATACAGGTGTAAAAATATAACGTTTTACTAATAAATAATTTTCGATTTTTATATAATATATCCTAGACTGACAAATCACCTCCGTTCAGAATCGTTTTTCGTATACAATGAATAATGATACCTATCATTGCATTCAAATTTAACCTACCCTAGTCCCAGGTCTACCCCACCCCCTATTGTACAGCAGAGCGATACTCACTTACCCGCTTTTTTTAATTTACGCGATGTTTAGGATTAACGAGGAAAGTCAATAAAAATATTTTTAATGACATTTCGGGGGGGGGGGGGGGGTTGAACCCTGACCCCCCCACTGAATACGGCCATGTAAGTACCCAACAATATACATAAATAAGATATAATGTATTTTGCTCAACAAATGAAAATATCAAAATTGTCACCAATAGTTGGGTAATAAAAATCCAATTTACCTATTGAAATATTTTTAGTTTTTTTACGGGGTATATTTATTTTTCAGGATTTTTATCCGTTCAATTTCTGGGTTTTTCTGTGGTCGTTTTCGCGGAGAGTCGATTAATAATATAATCTCTGTATTACTTCATGGTTATACCAAGTATTTACATAAATAAAAGTGAATAAAAATTATTAAAACATTCATTTTAAATGATTAGGTACCTATCTTATATAAACACATAATTATATTGCCTCAAATTATATGCATCATTTTATGCAATAACTAAAATGATTTTTGAAATAAAATCTTTTCATTTTAATTTATTGAAATATTATCAATAAAATAGGTACTAAAAATTAAAATACATTTTATATTATTGATATAGTATGTAGTTGTTCGAAAGTAGTATTTAGATTATGTTTCCGGACATATTTGATTTTTATTTTTAATATATTTATAATCTATTTTTCACCCAAGAAATTAACCCATATTGGCCATAATATTATTCTAGTAATATATACTTTGACATTCCATGGTAACATAAATCATAATAATGTGATAAAATATTATTAATTACCATAAAACATTTAAGTACAGTTCAGTGCATTTCATTTCGCATTTGTGAAATATTCAAATATATTATTATTATATTTTTGAACATAACTAAAATATGCTTATTACGTTAATGTCGAGGTTAATGAACTTCTTAAAACCTTACGTGGTAAACTGTCTGGACCGACTTAAACGTCTGCTAAAACGTAAGTACCTTATTTATAATAATTTTTATAAACTTTTAACTGTACCTACCTATATGAACGGGTGTCGATTGATAGTACACAAGGAAAAAATTACGCAATGAACGCGCGCGCGTATTTTGGTAGTTTAACACAACGAACGGCAGCTATGATATTTTTTCCGTCACAGCATTTTATTTTAATAAATAAAATTGCATTATACTAACTGTCCTTTGCAGACAAAAAGATCGCAGAGCCGGCAGAAGACGCTGCGCCTCCGACTGAACCAGAACCGTTGGTTTGTGTGGAGGTGGAAAAACCGGCGACGACTTCCAGCGTTTCGGCTGGAGAGTCGCCGGTAAATATATCCGGACCACGCACACCAGCGGTGAAGGTTAAGACGGAGGCTCAGAAAGCTCGGACCCGAAGGAATTTGAAGAAGCTGAAGGAGAAGATAAAGGCGAGGAAGACACAAGAAAAAGCTAGAGAAAGTTCAGAACCGGAGACCGGAGACAATAATGAATATCACAATGCTATGCCTCACCAACCTCTCCCCACCGTACAATTAAGGGAATGGTCAGAACCGGAGACCGGAGACAATAGTGCATATTATAATTCTACCTCTCACCACCCTTTCCCCATACCTATGATTTACACGACCCCCAGTGCCCCTCCTCCCCACATTTCCCATTATTATGTCCATCCCTATAACTTACGTCCTGGAGTTGACCACCCCTTTTGGCTCCCTTATCAGTGGCGTAACTAGGATTATTTTCTAGGGGGTCACCCCACACAGGCAGTGTCCATCGCAACCGATTCCCGTCGTCACCTTCGTACTTGTAAAGTATGTGTATTGTGTGGCGAGCGCGGAAGTGAGCCATTTCAGTCACCCAAGACTGAAATGATCCTCTGCGCGAGCCACACGTCATATTTCTCTTTCCCAACTTATTATCTTTTTCCTATTTTCTACATCTCACCCACGTGCCGAAATTAAATCCCATTCTGTTAAAATTGTATATACTTACCTTCAAATTATCATTCTTATATATTTCAAATATTTAAATAATGTGTTATGTGTTTTGTTTTGTTGTATAAAAATACTGTTGAAAAAATAGAAATAAAAAAATCATTATTTATTTATTTTTTGTTTATTTTTTTTTAATTAACCGACAAATTTAATTAAAGAAACCGATTTATTTGGATATTATAATGTGTTTTGGCTATGAAATGTTTAACTAGTAGTTTATTATTATATAATAAAAAGGAGTTATGACTGACGCGTATAATAATTATAATGTTTGTATTTGGACGTTTCCAGCTTGTATTTTTATATAGTAGATAAGACACATAGCGAATCTGTGCCACCATTTATTCAGGTATATTTATATTATATTGTAAACAATCTGTATAGTAATTAGTAGGTGTTAAAATATGGTATTACATAACTTAAACACTTAATAAATATTAAATATATTATTTCATTGCTGTGATAAAATAAAATAATTATTAATTTACTCAAAAAAATTGATTTTAAAGTACTTAAATATATTATTAACCTTTTAGTTTTAAAATAATGGCTTTAAAATAGTATAGTAAAATTTTACCTAAATAAAGGAATTTTCAAAATCAAATATTTTTAAATATTAACTTTAATAAAACATTATACGAGTAGTATTTACTTCTGATACTTTTTGGTTTCATTGATGTTTAGTTTCGAGAAAAACACCTTCATAGTACTCTTGTTGTGTGACCATAGCAGTGTTTGAATTGTGGGTGGACGTGAGGGGATGGAGTCCGCTTTCTTTTTTTTTTTATTATCATTAATCAACACAATAATGTTGCATTTAAAAACGAATACAATTTTTTTAAATAATTAGATAGGAAAATTTACTTTTTATTATTAAACACTACCGCTAATTTAATTACTTATTAGATTCTTGTTTTACGAAAACTATTATCTGTTATTTATAAATTTGGTTATAAGACTATTTTAGATTTGTTTCATAGATCGATTTATTTTAAAAATATAATGTAATAATTTGTAAAAAAACGGGATTAAAATGGGACCATCTTCTAAAAACGGGACAAAAAGCGTCCCGTTCGAAGTTTGTCGGGACAACGGGACACGATGATCAAAAAAGGGACAATCCCGTTTTAAACGGGACGTCTGGTCACCCTATTTTTATTTAGCATTGTAGATTAGATATCCGAGTAGCACCTCGATCCACTACTTGCCATTCAGATATTGGCTAAGTACTGAGTGTACTGTAGATAATTAAATTATAAATTTAGTATGTTTTTTTTTTGTTTTCTTATTATGACATTACGTTATATTAAAAATATGTTTATACCTATAAAAAAAACATTATTTTTTATTAAATCATCTATTTTATTTTCGAGTTCACAAGTTCTGAGACTGTTAAAACACAACAACGAAAAATTAGTAAATTACATTGTCCTGCTGTTGTGCTGTATATCAGATTTCGAGTGAACCTCGGTAGTCGGTGGCTACATTGAGAAATGTTAATAGGTATAGTTATAGTAAATTGTAATCGTGTAAATGTGTAATGGACATAGATAATAAATTATTATCATTATTATTATTATTATTATTATTATTATTAATAACGTGTTAATTAATTTTATAGTCAAATACGTATATCTTAATTCGTGGTTCAGATTCAAAATGTTATACCGCAGTCTTTGCTTTATAAATTCTACCAAGACCGCGGTTTTCATATCACCATTAACTTTCATCAAATTATGGCGCCAACATAAATAATATTGACTATTGATAATAGTGTATTAAGTAAATAATATTTTTCTCTGATGTTTATGTATCAACAGATTAGATTAAATTATCGTAGTTTTAACTTTCTAGTTATTAGTTATTCTTGTTTTATAGTTTAATCACAATTTTAAAATTCTAATTTGCTGGTTATTTATATTAGTTATTGTTAATTCATTTTCGTAAATAATAAATCGTAAGTTATTGCTTAATGGAAAACATTGTAAGATTTTTATATTACTTTGATATTACAGAAATGGAAATTACGGAAGTATTGCCAATAAAATCTTTAGAAGAAGCATTATCATGGAAGCCACTGTCTGAATCCCTTCCTGTTATAGATTTACAGGATCGTGCCAATTACTCCATTAATGGCAAAGACTATAAATGCCATGAACGTTTCTTAACACCAAAACGGTTGCTTAATCAAGGACTTCCCAAAACACTTATATGTCATGATATGCTAGGGGGTTACTTAAATGATAGATTTGTAAATGGAACAAAATCTAGTAATGAGTATACATTTTATAACTGGTCTGTAATAGATACATTTATTTATTTTAGCCATAATTTTATCACTATACCACCAATTGGTTGGATAAATGCAGCGCATAAACATGGTGTTAAAGTACTTGGAACATTAATTACAGAATGGATTGATGGAAACACTTTATGGTTACAAATATTTAGTAATTTAGAAAAACGAGACAGTTTAGTAGATAAGTTGGTAGAAATATGTAAATATTATAAATTTGATGGTTACCTTTTTAATGTTGAAAATGAATTAGAATTGGAAAACATTGAGAATATGATAGAAACATTAAGCTTATTAAGAACTAAATTGAAGACTATAATAAAACATTCTGAAGTGATTTGGTATGATTCTGTAAGTATGGAAACCGGAAAACTTATTTGGCAAAATCAACTAAATAATCATAACAAATTAGCATTTCAAGCTTGTGATGGTATATTTCTTAATTATAATTGGAAAGAAGAAGATCTTGTAAAATCTGTCACTAATGCTGGAAATAGGGTTATTGATGTATATGTAGGAGTAGATGTATTTGGTAGGAATTGCATTGGAGGTCTTGATTGTTATAAATCATTAGAAATAATTAGAAAATATGACTTATCTGTTGCAATTTTTGCACCTGGTTGGACCTATGAAACATTAAACGATAAGAATAAATTCAATGTAGTGGAAGATACATTTTGGAGGAAACTTTACCCATTTTTATATATTCATATTCCTTGTACTTTACCATTTTCTACATACTTTTGTCGAGGTTATGGATCAAAAAAAATTGAAAACTTTGTTTTGTCTTCTTTGGATGCCTGGTATAATTTATCAAAACTAAATTATCAACCATCCGTTCCATTATGTTTACTAGATGGTAACTTTCCTTGTATTTCTTATGTAGACGGTGAAGCAATTATTGGTGGCGGTTGCTTAAGATTAAATGGTAACAATGAAAACACTTCTTATCATAGGATATTTGTTTGTCATTTTGAAGTTAAATCGACATTATACTTTGAAATAACTGTAAAAGCATTAAAGCCCTACGACTCCCACAAAATATTTTTGGGTGCATTAGATCCATATGGAATGCCATACAAAATGGAGTTTGGTATTCAGGGTGACAATAATATGTTTTTCAATAATTGTGATGATTACAGCTGTATTATTCCTGACTCCAAAAGATATAACTTAACATTAGAAAATGGATGGTTATTACATAAATTAAAATGTGAAATGGTTGGGACAATAGTAGAAGTTGCTATTGAAACTGAAGAACCCTTACTTATTGGTCATTTATTTATAAATGATGGCAGTAATTTATAAATAACATTGATTTATATTATTAAATAATTTTTTATATTCATTTATTATTTTGTTATAAGAAAAATTGTTCTTTACTTATTATATTTTATATTCAATTGTTATTTTTTACTTACCTTATTGTCAAAATAAAACAAAAATTAAATCATTAATATTAGTACTTTTAAGGTTTAATATTCATACACAAAGATAAAATACCAATAACCAATTGAAACATTAAGATTAGATAGCTCATTTTACTGTGTCAGATAAGCCTAATTGTTCAGTATTATAGGTGTCAATTTTTTGTTAAACATTAATAAAACGGTTTTGTATAAATTATTTTCTTGTACTTTTTTTTTATACCTATATATATATTTTTTAAAATGAGTAATAATACTATATCGAGTTCAACTTCAAATTTTCTCCAAGTTCCATCTACTGATGGAGATGCACCTCCATCGAGAAGGAGATTTGCTGGTATTATACCTATAAGACGACATTCGACAGGAAGTAGACATACTGGTACTTCTCCAGAGCCGCCTAGAAGACCTACAAGAAAATCAACTATTATTCCACCTATTGGACTTACAACGGTAAATTTGTAGAAGTATAAACTGAAGTATTTCTGTTATTTATGAAAAATTTCTATCTAACCTATCTAACTTTTCTAATGTATATTATACACCAGATCAGGCATTTATTTAATATTTCATATATTTTAGTGTGTACACTTACCACTGTCGAACTAGGTAATATAATATAATATAATATATTGTAGGGTCTAAAATGTAATTTGATTATTAGTATTTTCTACTTATAAGTTATATTATTAACCCTTACTAAAATTTTTTTGTATAATATTAGTATAACAATAACATAGGTAGTAAATTATACAGTACAATAAATTTTGAGTTTAAGTGTTGATGGTTAATCAATATAATAAAATATTAATAATAGTTACAATTGTATTACATTACTTATGCTTTCATTATTCTTAAATAGGCTATTTTAAGATAAATTAAAAAATTCTTAAGAAAAAAATATATTATAATTTATAGTTATCATTTTACTTGAATTAGGTATAATTTAAAAAAAACAATAATTAATTGATACCTATATAATTTGATTACCTACCTAGTAATAAATAAAATTTAACTATCTAATTTAAAATTAGTAATACCTATTCATCTAAAAAGCTGCAGTTGGTGAACACAATAAAAATATTTCAATTTATTATTATTACATATTATATATAGCCATATAGGCTATAATGCTATACCTATCTATAATAAACACTATAACACTTTACTATTTAAATTAATTCTTTAACTTCAATAGCCAAATAGGTATCTATGTATACGTGTATAACATATTAACATACCTTGGTGTCAACTGGCTAACATATTACTTAATTGTTTGTTTGTAATTTTATATAAATAATGTGATGTTTATCTCACTAATATTGATTTAGTAGTTGTTTAGATATTATCATTGTTAGTATATGCGTGAAATAAAAAATAAATATGAAGAAAAAAATGATTAGGTATTACTCATAAGTACCTATCGAATACCTAATTATATATTTTAATTTTATCTAAAAACGTACTGCCTATGAAAGTATGAAATATTCATCATTTAATTGGTAGAAATTATGATATTTAAGTTTTCTAAATACTAAGATTTTAACACAAAGCAATATTTAATAGGTTCAATAGTTTAATTTAAAAATTATAGAGAATCAAGAGAAAAAAATGTAATAAAGTATTATTAAAAATTCTATTTATAAAATCGTAATAATATAACTTGTATTTACATAAAATATTTTTTTTCTTGCCCAGTTATTCTAAATCCTTTAATACCACTAATATACGCATATACAACTTAAAATCATAGATAAGTGTGTATGCAATATGTACGTAGGTATTTACTCTGCGGTCTTAATTGCGATAATTTTTATTATTTGATAATCATAATTAGTAATATATAATAGGTAATATATTTTCTAAAAAGCAATAACTGTAATTGCTACCTTATCACTGTCACAATTTTAATATACACAAAAAAAGTAAGCTTTAAATTATTAAAAAAATTGAATAATATCAAATTTAAGAATTTTATTATTAACTTATTAATCTTTACCTCCCCAAAAAAAATGAAAAAATACAATTTGTGTACATTTATTAAACAGCAAATAATAAAATATTTAGAACTTTTAATGAGCTCGTTTGGCAGCAAATATATATTTATTCAATAATTATTATACATATCTAATCAAGTTGTATTTAGTAAACATTACCAATTAATTTAGTATTTTTGCTCTTTAAAAGGGCGTCACATGCACCTGCATGTGTTTTCTCTGTCTAGTTTGTCTTACAAGTATGTAACATAGCAAATTTACGCTTAGCAGATCATGTTTAGCTCCATCAATTCAAAAATTAGAGTGAATCAACCTATTATAAAACTTAATGGTAAGAAAATTATCTGTGTTTGTATGTTGGTTTTTAATGATAGTTCAATTTTTTAGCAAGTTATGCGTATATAACATAGCGTAAATTAAAACTGTTAATAACTCACTTAAAAACTTAATAATCGTAAAAAAACCAACATACAAACATAGATAATGTTCTTACCATCAAGTTTCATAATAAGTCGATTCACTCTAATTTTTAAACTAACGGAGCTAAACGTGATCTGCTGAGCGCATAAATTTGCTATTATGTTACATTGTTACGTACTTGTAAAGACGGAGACAACACATGCGGGTGTTACGGCCTCATAATATTCGTTGTAAAGTATGATTTTACTTTGTTTTATATTTAAAGACTGTTCGTGCAGAGTGCAGACGTGTGGTAGGTCTGTGAATATATACTAAAAAATTGCCAACCCTACAGTCTTGCCACCGGGGGCAGTAGCCACATTGCTAAATGCCCTTTACATACGCCTCTGTTCACTGGATAGCATACTGCATAGTTATAACTTTATAAGTAACAACTGTAGGTAAATACCTATAAAAACAACTATTAACTATTGATTTTACTTAATAAGTTCTTGAATTTTAAATTTGAGGTTGATAAACTAGCCCCTAAGTACGTTGATTAGGGGATAGGAACTTATTCATTAGTATAGTTTGTAAAATTCATTAGGTACGCAGTTTTGAAAGTATGATTATTTTATACAACAAGGATCGGAGTCAAAGGATTTATCAATCATGCTCATGAAATTCTTATTTTTGGGTTTTTCAAATTCTTATAGGTACTCGTATACAAAAACTTATTTTTAAATCACTTTAAGAGCAGTGTGCCTATACATGCGATGTATATTCATGGGCGTAGGTAAGGGGGGTTTTGGGTGTTCAAACACCCCCCGAAATTAAATAAAACAATTGTATTTTAATACATACAAATAAATTATTCTTTATTTTATAATATTAATATAGATTTAGACAAAAAACCCCTCCAAAAATATTTCCTACCTACGCCCATGCATGCGTATTAGTATAAAATGTGCTCTTTTTATAATGAGAACCAACCTTTTTTATTCTAAATTATTAAGTAGATGATATTTCTTAAAACATTTGGCGTATATAAATTAAAATTCGATGTAGTAGTTAGTAGTTGCTTATTTTAATATATTAAAATAATTAAACGTATATAGTCATTTAGCCATAAATAGATACAATATATATTATTTTATGTTACCATTGTTACCTATTATAGTAGGTACTATCATTATTAAAAAACCTATTAATTTTTTGTTATTTTCACTTTTTTAATGACAAACATGCATTTTTACTTCTTCATTTCAAAGCAGAATATTTTTTGTAGTACTTCGTTATAAATAAGTCGAATTTATTATACGAGTACTTTACGAGTTATAATAATACCCATTTAAGTTAAGATGAGTATTGAGTACCTAGACGAGTGAATTTATGGATACCTACCTACTTTGTTTTTCTAAACTTTAAAAATACTTTTAACTTATAAACTATTTGTCCGAAATTTGATTTCGGTAGTTTGTATTATTCCGAATAATATAATAAATAATATACTAAATGATAATAATAATAATAATAATAATAATAATAATATTTTGCTTTTAAATATAAAATTAAAAAGGTATTTCATATAATATTATCATTCAAAAAAGTAAAAATTTAAAAATTATTAAATTTTTTTTAAAAAAATGTGATTTGTACTTACATAATATAGTGATTGAAAATTATTTAAAATATATTTTATAAAAAATTTGTTTTTTCTAAAATAATGTGTGTTTTGTATTTAATGAATTACTCTACTACGGGTAAATTATTATAGTCCTTAATCTTCAATTCTTCATTGCTTAAAAATGATTTTAAAAAAAATCTGTATCTTGGATTTATTGTACTCTTATAATTAAAAAATAATATTAAAATATCAATAAATTATAGTAATTACTATAATTTTTATACCATCCATACCCTCTATTTGGCGTTAATTGGGGGTATTGCAGGGTATTGATTCATGGTCATGATTATTATGATTATGAATACCAAAAATTGATCAAGATTGCATTTTGGCTTGACTATAATTTTTCCACGCCTGTTAAAAATAATGATTTTTTTTAATAATTAAAATTAATGGTTTTATTGACCAGGTATCGGAAACTATATGGTCATAATAGGTGTGGTACCTAAGAATCTGTGTTATTAAACATTATTATGTGATATTAAAATACGATATAAATACGAATAAAAATTTAAATAATTGAAGTACAAATTTAGTATTATTAGTACATCTTAGTATTGTACACAATATTCATAAAATATTAGATCATTAAATGTAAATTTAAAGTTTAAATTTTTTTGTAATAATTCTATAATAAAATATATATTGCCCAGCTAAAAATCTTTGGCCTAGTTAATAATATTATAAGTGTTAGTATATCTTTTAAAAAGTTGAAATGATGACCAGGTCCGGATTTAGACTTTCAGATGCCCTGCAGGGTTTTTTTTTTGAGGTCCTTAACAGTAAAAAATTTAAAATACCCAATATCTATAAGTAGATAGAAAAAAAAATTAAAACCAATATTTGATAAAATAATTTTTATTATAATAATAATTATACGAAAAGTGGTAAAAATTGCTTGTTTTAGGGCCTTAGTGGTAAGAATGGAGTGAAAATATTCAGTCTTCATTAATATGCACCTCGTGCGTGATCCATTTCGAATGTGTTAAAAAAAAACTGAAAAATTGAATTACATTATCTAATATATTATTTACTATTACAATTTAAATTGTAAAAAAATTAGGTAGTAGATGTACTTTAAAAATATTGTTTTTCAATCTTTTTTGTCTACCTTCATGCAATGGCGTATCTACGTGTGTACTACTTATACTTAAATCAGTTAAAAGTTAAATCATTGATTTTAAATCAAATTTAAAAACAAATTATTAAGAACTACCTATTTAAAAAATAATTCTGTGTTGTACCTATCCGCATTAGTGTTGAGTTATACCTAGATAAAATATTGAGATACAAATTAAGCACCTACCTACATCGGCTACATCTTATCAAGATAAATAAATAAATTAGTATCTATTTGATAATTAAGATTTAAATTATGGAATATTACATAAATCTCGTTATTTTATGTACCTACCTACTTGCAGGGGTGTATACATTGGGGGTTCACCCCCCACCAAAATAATTTCGAGTAACGAGGAAAAAATTGTTTTATTATGTTGCGGCACAATTTGTATTGCTTAAATTATATTTTGTAAATCCCAAAAATTGCGGCAAAATAATTAAAATCGGTACTTATTCTTTGATTAAATATCTAGGTCGTTTTGTTAACATGTAAACTCAAATTGTTTATAAGAAAAACTGATATTATACAATTGTTATAGTTGTTTTAGATAGGTACACGATTGTCGATGAACTACTTAATTATGAAAAACAATGCAATTTATTTTCAAATCTCAGATATGAATATTAATTTTTTTATTAAACAACATAATAATTTACAAATTTTTGTGATTTTGACGAATTTTGTCAAAATTTTAACTTTAAACATTCATAAGAAGTATTTTTTACTTTTGAGTATTTTAATAATTTTCTAGCAAAAACTATCCTCAATCGAAATATTTAGGTACGAGGTACCTCAAAAAGTGAAAAATGACGGAAAAAAACACGTAACATTGTAAAATTATTATACATTTTAGGTGTAGAATTTCAAATTAAATACATTTGTTTGTGTTTTAATGTTAAACAATTAAAACCCGTATGGGCCACGGGGCACTGATTGTAGTCCATTAGGCTACTCCTAATTTCGGTTTTGATAATTGATCTATCAAAATATCAATAAACATTAAAAAATACTAAAATAAATCGTCATTTTTTTTTTATAATTATTTGCGTGCAAGGTGCAACCTTAACAACTGCCCGAGCCCCAGATCATGCATGCGCATATCAGACAGATGATTATTATACAATATTTTGAGTTGATGATTTGAAGAGACTGGAAAACATATGTTGACCCTCGTCCAATGGTCATTGTCCAGTGTTTTTTTATATCAGGCTATCATCAACTTTACTTTACTCTTTAAATTGTCACATACTCACATATTTCCGTAAAATAATAGTCATAGGATAATTAAAGTTATTAATTGCAAATATGCGTCAATGTATGAATAACAATTTATACCAGTGATTTTAGTGCGATCTTAAAATATTAGGTTGTACCGATATTGGAAAATGGAATCAACACTAACCGTGAGTTTTATTTTATTGAAAATTGTATTGTTTTAATCTATACAAATATACAATATTATTTAAAATATAGTAGATCATTAACCATTATATTTATCTACCGCCCTCTTTAAGAAATGTATTTAATTAACAAAAAAATTTATTCAAATTAAAATACTTTTTTTCTTTACATTCATATAGGTTTAATAATCTATGTTATATATTGATCAATCAGAAAAATTTGTTTAATAAAACAAATCAATGTTTTCAAATAATGTTTATTACCCCATACTTGTTTCATTTAATCATATTCAAGTAATTCTTTATTCCTGTTTTTTTTTTTATTTATTTAATTACTACTACTTCATAATTTACCTACTCTTCTTCAATCTCATAAGCATATTTTAGAATGAATATAAATAGCATTTTAAATTGTAATATAATATTGTGGATTTTTTGTTTAAAATGATTATTATTGGTTATTATTTTTAAATTTTACATATTTTTTATAGATGTATTACATCATTATTACATTGGTGATTTGAATACAACTCTTTTTGAATGTTAAATAACATTTTTGGATAATGATTAATGTAATACAGATAACCATTATTATCACAATTTCACTTAGTGCCTTCTAATTTAATATTTACAATTCATAATATAGAAATATTTAGGTACTAACTACATTACATTAACTATTTTGCAATATGTATTTATATAAAACTATACATTTAAAGATGAATATATTATAAATAATATGTAGATATATATTAAAAATTAATGCTAAGAAATAAACCTACATGTGGTAGTAGAATTGTTTATTGTTTATTGTATTTACACAGTGTCTTCCAAATTTTGTGTACAAAAATTGAGATGATGTATGTAATAATGAATATAATTACTATATTTTTGTCACACAATATTTGGAAGATTCTATAGTCTGTACATTGATTATACAAATTGAACTATATTACTATTATGTGTTGTTCATTTTCGAATAAAATACTTAGGTTTACAATTTTTGAATATAAATAAATACAGTAATATGACAATGGAAAAGGTAAAAAATAAATATTGATTTATGGACTGCTATGCCCTACAATGCTTATGAATTATAATACCTAGATTAAAATAATTTTATGAAATAAGATCAGGGATGGGCAATATATAGTCGAAAAAAGTAGCCATTTTACTATATAGGTAATGTACTTAAGAAATTAACAATAGATTTAAAAACTTATAGTATGATTGGAAAATATATCAACCTTATATGAACAATTGCAGTGGCGTTCTTAAGATTCTTCATTAGGGAGAGGTATATGCAAATTAATTGCAAAGAGGCCATGTTGTTAATAAGTTGTTAATAATCAAGAAATCATTCAATGGGGGTAGATATTATACCTAATATGATACGTACACTTAGATTTAGGCTGGTGTTTAATTTTTTTATATGACACACTAGGGCACAGTATTTAGTCACAGTTATGGAATAAATCAGAACAATAGTGAAAGTTCTTAGTGTTAAAAACGCCGGTGCCCCAGTTTGTGAGTTGTTTTATTATAACATGCAGCTTAGTCTTAGCTACTCTATTAGTTAGATTAGTTAGATAGTTATTAAATGAGAGTGTCTTGTTGAAGGTGAGATTTATACCTATTTTAGGTCAGGTTTATGCTTTAAGAGGACATTTCACTTGTATGTGTTGTCTCCGTCTTACACACATACGACATAGTAAATTTTCGTTCACCAGTTTTAATAATGTGCTTTTAGTTTTAATATTAGAGTGGATTGACATATTATTAAACTTTTAGGTAAAAACATTATCTGTGTTCTCTCATTGTATTTTTACGATATTTTAATTTTTAAGTAAATTATGAGCATTTTCAAATATTTAATAATTTCATATTCATAACTCATCTAAAAATTAAAATATCGTAAAAGCCAACAAGAGAACACAGATAATGTTCTTATCTAAAAATTTGATAATAGGTCAATTCACTCTAACATTAAAACTAAAAGCACACTATTGAAACTGGTGAACGAAAATTTACCATGTCATATGCGAGTAAGACATTCTCTTAACCTAAGTTCTTGGAGAGTATTTTTCAAATTATAATTGGCCAACTTGTGGTGAAGTGAAAAGTTATAACTTCTATTTTAATAAGATTTGGGGTAAGTCTTCACCATTTAAAGTATCTATTTATAAAGTTTGGAAATCAGAGTTAAAGTAATTAAGTTAGATTTTATGAAAGTTTAAATTGGCCCGTCAATTATAAAAGGTTGGACCCATCCTGGTTTAAATTAATATTGCTTGAAGAATTTTTTTAGTTTTAAAATCTGTACTTAATGTGAATTGAGTATTTTTACTAACAATAAATTAAGTAGGTATGTGATTTTTGGAAGTCAAATGCCAAATTATCTGAAATCTATGTGGTCATGCTTTAATGGTGTAACTATTTATCAGTTTTCAATAAAGAATTTATTTTATTAATTGATTGTTTTTGTTGATTAGATATTATTGTGTAAAGTGTGAATGGCCAATCCTATACTTAGTTTATCAGGAGACTGACTTTCTTATTCAAATAACTACCACCTACATGTTATACTAATCTCTTGAATGGCTAATACGATTTTAATGTAAAGCTAGATTTATTTCTAACCATTTTAAGTATTGTTATACAGTGTTATGCACAATGTTATTTAAAAATATTACTATTAAAACAAATAATGTGTTTTAGTATTTAAAATATGGCTGATATTTAATAATAAATTACCAATATTTTAGAATCAAGATCCACTACTGAGATTAAGAGTAGTTGCTGGCCATTCACTTGCAAAGAAAGATATATTTGGTGCAAGGTAAATTATATATTTTGTATTTTATATTTGTTAAATTCAATATTATTTATTTATTTAATTTTACTTATTTATATTTTTTTTTTTAGTGATCCTTATGTAAGAATTGAATTAAACACTATTGTTGGAAATGTAGCAATAGACTCAGTGTTAACTAAAACTAAAAAGAAGGTAAATAATATATAATATATAATATTTTTTTTTATAGTAATATATGTTATTCTTTGTTTATTGATTACTGTAAATCTGAAAATATTACGAATCTAAATGTCAAAATACATTAAGATTTAAGATCTAGGTTCAACTGATAGGCACATTTCTGTTTGGCAAAGGTGGATTTAATGAAATTATATTAATTTATTATCATGGATTTTCTAGTTAGGTTGTTTTTATTTTGTTGATATATTTTTATTATTAGGACATATTTTAATTTTTCAGACCTTAAATCCAGTTTGGAATGAAGAATTTGTGTTTCGGGTAAGTAAATTATTGTATATTTAAGTATTAATGTAAATGTAATTAATAAAAATCTTTCAGTAGTCAAAATGTAGTAAATTATTACACCACTAATTTTAAACTATGTTTTAATATTATTTCGAGTAATATAGGTATTATGGGATTGTATCTAACTGCTATTATATATGTGTACAAGATAGTTTTTTAAGCATACTTACTCCATTTTAGATTCTGAACGAAGTGATGAATGTATTGATTTTACTATGATGTGTTTTTTTTTTTTTTTTTTTGTGTCTGACGACAACATTTGGAGCAGTACTAATGCTCCGATTTTTAACTTCAGCCCCTCTTTGAATAGGGAATTGAATCTAGTTGGTACTTTAGGGGGGTCAAAATTAAAATTTTCTAATAGTTTTCAAAAAATCGAGAAAAACAAAAAAAAAATGACAGAAAAATGGAAATTTTACGGAAAAACCACTTTTCGACAAAATCGATTTTTTGATTTTGCTGTAACTCAAAAACGAATTATTGTAAATACTTGAAATTTTCACCAAATGTTTATATTATGGTTATCTCTTTACAGTTAAATTTTCAAAATATTTTGACCATTTTTAAGCTACTAATAGACAATTGAAATTTTCGACTTTTCTAATTTTTTTTTCTTCAAATGCCGATAAAAATTTTTTGGGTGGCCAGAAAATCTTGAAAATTTAATACAAGGTTTCTTATAAGTTGTTCTTAAAGTGATAAAAAAAAAATCCGAAATCGTTAGTCACAATTTTTTTTTATAAGTGTTTAAAGTTCGAATTTATACGAAATATGTAAAAATTTAAATTAAATTTCATACGCTCATAATGCAAATGTTGGCCATAGTAACCATAGTAACATATAAAAACTACTATTTGTTTCAAAATAGAATATATCACAATATTTAAATATAATATATCCTAAACTGACAAATCATCTTCGTTCAGAATCGTTTTTCGTATACAATGATACCTATCATTGCATTCAAATTTAACCTTCCATAGTCTGAGGTCCACCCCACCCCCTAATATACAGCAGAGCGATACCCACTTGCCTGCTTTTTTATGTTTAAATTATATATTTATTGAAATTCTGATTTTTACATAGTTTCAAGTTGTTAAAAAACAACTTTTTTATTAAAAAATTATATTTTTAAATATTTATTATTCTTACATTTTTTTTAAGATTTTTACTTTTTTGAATGACAATATAGTTGAATTTAATATTCCAAAGCAGATTATATTTCTGAGTATTTTGATAATAATAGAAATCAAATTAGGGCGAGTAGTTTATGAATTATACGTATTTAAAGTTTAGACAAGCAGAGTAGTAGACAAACATTTTGCGGGGTTAGATTAGGGGTTAAGTGTTAATCCTGTACCACTCCACTCCGCGCATCTAAACTTAAAATACTTATAACTCATAAACAACTAGTCCCTAAATTTGATTTTTATGTGTCAAAATACTTAAAATACTATAAATTTTTCTGCTTTGGAATATGAAATTAAAACTATGTTGTCATTCAAAAAAGTAAAACACTTAAAAAAATATAATTTTTTAATAAAAACGTTGTTTATTAACAACTTGAAACTGTAAATATCTAAATTTGAATATATGCATTAAAAAATCACTTTGTATATGTAAGAAATATATAATAACTAATGCCAATTGCATGAATAATCATTAATCATAAAACATTTAATTGATTAATAGTGAGTTAATGGTCCTTTGACTATGTAATTTATGACTGGTCCATTATATGAATTATTTTCTTTGTGAAATCTTGCATAAATTAAATAAAATTTTTTAAATATATTATATCTAATCAAGGCAAATTTTTAAAATGGTAATCAATGCTGTTTAACATTATAGTAGATTATTTTATTATAAATAAATAAGTTAACTTTTATTTTAAAATTACCACTTAGTAAACATTTCTATAAAATAGAAGTTGATAATATTTAACTTCATCCACATATTTCAGGTCCGTCCTCATGAACATAAATTAGTTTTGCAAGTATTTGATGAAAATCGTCTCACAAGAGATGATTTCCTAGGAATGGTTGAAGTACCATTGAATAATGTCCCAAAAGAAATAATTGGCAGAAATATATGTAGTCTTCAATATGTATTAAAACCTAGAAGGTTTGTTGAGTTTAACTTGAACATAGGAATTTAAATTTAAATCATTATAATTAAATTTAAATATTTATTGCATTTTTTTTAGTGCAAGATCAAGAGTAAAGGGTTATCTTGAGTTATATTTGGCTTACGTTCCAGAACATGAACCTGGAACTTCTGGTCGTTTGTCTGCAGATGGCGAATGGGAAATGATTGAAAATGCAGAAGTTTTAAACATTTCTCACACACCCTCTGTAAGAAATTAATTGAATACATTAGTGTTTTATCTATAATTACATATATTTTATTAGTCTTTTACACCAAATGTTATTGAGCCTCAAGGAGTTTTACCTTCTGGGTGGGAAGAACGACAAGATGCTAATGGGAGAACTTATTACGTAAATCATTTGGCTAGATCTACTCAATGGGAAAGACCAACAATAACGTGAGTTTAATATTGAAATTATGTGTATAAAATATTAGAAAAAATTTTTTAGTCTTTAGTATGGTTTGATGATGGTGAAGTTACAAGGTATCTATTTTCTTACCACCAAAGTTTACTAAAAATAACTTAAAGTTTTGTAAATCATTTTTTATTCAATATTTTAAGTATTGTAAAAATTAATTTTTTTTTATCTGTGCTTCAGATTATGAATGATATACAGTTATTTTTTTAATTTTTTTCATTATTTTAGAGATCTACCTGATACAAATACAATTCAAAACTTAGCATTAGCAGCTACAGAATTTGAAAGAAGATATCATATCAGTGTAGATACTCCAGAAACTGATAAAGGTGATCCTACTCGTAAAAAGGTAAAAGTTATTATTGAGATCATTATTTATAAAATGTAATTATTTCTAATGTTAAGTAGCATGTTATCTCATATGTATTTTTTAAATGTAAATATAATAATATTTATTTATTTATTTGTTTATTTAACGCCAATCGGCAATTCAAGAGATTTACAATACAAGTTATATACAGAAAATATTATAGTAATAAAGTAATCTTATAGAAAACAAGGAGAAACATAGTAATTTACAGTGCAATCAACTAAATATTTAGTACAAATAAAAATAGAACATTATAATACAACTAAAAGCTAACTAACTAACTAACATTAAAAATATCATGATCTATAAGTTATTGAGCAGGCAAAGCATTCTGTGTAAAGGATGATTATGAGAGTAGTTGAAACGGTGAGAAGGGACAAAGTAAAGAGAGTGATTTCTGGTGTAGTGTACAGGAACGCAGAAAGAGATAGAAGGTAAGGGGCATCAACTGTGCCATTAAGAAGAGAGGTTACAAAGGAAAGGTCAGCCTCTAAACAGCGAGAAGAAAGAAGAGGCATATTCGAAGAAGATCTAATGGACGAATAGTCATGGGGCGGGTGAACAATCTTGAGCAGAAAAGCAGCGTAAGAGAGGAATCGGTTTTGAACTCGCTCTAAGCGTAATTGGTCTTTAGCCAAATATGGATGCCATACAACAATTCTGAATTCCATATTCTAAAATAAAGCGGACAAGAGAGAAATAGAGGGAACGAAGACAAGTGGAGGACGTGAAAAGGCTAGTATTGCGCTTAATGAAACCTAGGACTTTTAAGGATTTACCAACTGTTATATTAATATGCTGCTCGAAAGAAAGAGATGGAGTTAGGTAGATACCAAAGTCTTTAACAGAAGAAACACGTTCAAGAGGGGAGCCATTAAGGGAATAAGGGAAGATAATATGTATACGCTTTCTGTGGAATATCATACTATGGCACTTGCTGAGATTGAGCGTAAGGCCTATACACTGAGTTCAGAGATATAAGGAGTCGAGATCTGATTGAAGTTGACGGCAGTCGGAGATAGAAGTAACTTTAGAATAAATTTTAATGTCATCCGCAAATAGAAGGACTTTGGACTTTTTACTTTACTAATAAATACAAAATATTGAGTTCAGGTGTTCCAAAATCACCTTATTTCTATGCTTAAGATAGTAAAATAAACTATTATTAAAAATTTCTAAACATTACTTAGAACTAAAATTTTCTTAAAACTTTTTAGTAGTTTTCATCTATGAACAAAAAAAAGTATTGAGAAAAAAAATTGTTCTAAGTAATGATTATATAGTTAAATAAAATTTTGGGATCTATTTCACTTTTTTTTTAAATCTTGAATAAACATTTTATTTATTATGTCGAACAGGTATGGACCACTGGAATATACTGCGTATCTTTTTTATTTGACTTCTGTTACATTTTTTAATTAGTTTATACAATTTTAGCGTTTTTGTATTTTATTGTACAGTAAAACCTCGATAAGACGTAACTTCGGTAAAACGGAATCTCCGGTAATACCGAAAATTTCTTTGATTTTTTTTTTCAAATTTCATGTTTTTAAACCCTGTTAACACGGAAGAATTGCATGGTCCCAAACGATTCCGTCTTATCGAGGTTTTACTGTATTATGTTTTTTTAACATTAAAAATGTGTAAATATAAATAAATAAATATAAAAAGTAAATATTACATTTAATTGACCTTTGTTTTTTTACTCTGGCTGTTAAATTTTAAAGTCCTAAAAATTGGCCCTCTAGTAATTTTGAGTTGCCCATCATTGATGTAGAATAAAATGTTTATCCCATATTTTTAGATAATTAAAATTATTAGAAGTCCTTAACAAATGAAATCAACTAATTTTATTTAAAACATAATTAAATAATTGTTTAAATGATACAAAATCAATGCACAAATGTTTATAAAATTAAAAGTATTAATAATACAAAAACTTAACTTAATTTTTTATTTAAAATGCATGCTACTATGTTGCCATTGTATATATTGCATGTTAAAAGGCTGTCCAAAGTGATGCAGATGATGAGAGTGATGAAGGTTATGAAGAATCAGATCCACTTACTAACATTGATCGTCGACTTTCCAGTATATCAGCAACAGCCGATCAGAATCAGGTATGCCTGATGTATGATTGTATTTCCGTATTGAATAATAATAATACTTTGTTATATGGTCTATGTAGAATTGTGTTATGTTAAATTAGTTTAGATATATATTATTATTTTTAGCAAATTACATAAAACTAAAACTATATTTGTATTAATATTTCAGAGTGATCAGGTTGATTCAAATGAACAAAGTAGTACCACTATAGTTCAAGAAGATATTCCTGAAGGATCTGATGGTCTGCCGAAAGGATGGTCTATGCAAGTCGCTCCTAATGGTCGAACTTTTTTTATTGATCATAATACAAGAGCTACAACTTGGGTTGATCCTAGAACAGGTAGAGCAAGTTCTATGCCTAATCAAAGCCAACCACCAGCGGCTGATCGTGTTGTATCTACATCAGCTTACAACGATGAATTAGAACCATTACCAGAAGGATGGGAAGAAAGAGTTCATGCTGATGGAAGAATATTTTTTATTGATCATAGTAAGACTATTATTTTTAAAATGTTTAATTTAAGTATTAATTTCTGAAGACAAGGAATACTATGGGGCTTACTATATTTTTTTTGTGTTGTGTAAACAGTATTATGGCAAGATTGTTTAAAGCCACTGAAAATTAAGTTTAGATAGTTGTAAAGCTAATTTTTTATTTAACTTTTCTAATGCTTTTAAAATTACTGAAGATTTTTCCTATAATTGAGTTTTCGAATACAATCATTTTGTATAATTATTGTATGCGATAATTGCTAATGTGCAAATCACTGAATACATATTTATTTTAAAACAATTTTCTTTTTTATGTGATAATCAATATAAGATATTAAATAGGTAAGTGTACCTTCAAAATTTGGTTAGACTGGTAGAAAAATATAGTACATTTTAGTTATAATTTAAGTTAGGCACTCTAGACCACTTAAAATAATGAAAAATGTTTAAAAATCATTTATAATCGATTAAATTAAATTTGATGTTTTCATGCAAATAATTTAGATAGTAAATTTATTCATTTTAATTCAAAACAATTTGTAAATATTACTAATTTATCTTAATATTTTTATTTAGATACAAGAACAACTCAATGGGAAGATCCTAGATTAAATAACCCTAAGATCGCTGGTCCTGTAAGTTTTATTTTATTTTATTACATATAATTTAATAAAAAAAGTAATACAATTTAAATATTTTAAGGCGTTACCTTATTCTCGAGATTACAAAAGGAAGTATGAGTCTCTCAAGACAAGACTGAGTAAAATGGTAAGTTTAGTTAGTCCATTAGATACATTTATTCAAATCCCAACAGTAATATTATAATAGATTATTTTTACCATAGATTATTTTGATATCTTGAATTTTTTTTTGTAAGTCAAACACTTTTTTTTGTTCCTTTGACTTCAAGATATAAATATCAACACGTCATATATTTTATTAATCCATACCATAATTATTAGGCTCATGGGCCACCTGCTAAAATGGAGATTAAAGTACGGCGATCAAATATACTTGAGGACTCATTCCGAATTATTAATTCTATGCATCCAGATAAATTAAGAGCAAAATTATGGGTTGAATTTGAACAAGAAGTTGGACTTGATTATGGAGGTCTAGCTAGAGAATGGTTTTTCTTGTTGAGTAAAGAGATGTTTAATCCATATTATGGCCTTTTTGAATACTCAGCTATGGATAATTATACATTACAAATAAATGCTATGTCAGGATTATGTAATGAAGAACATCTTCATTATTTTAAATTTATTGGAACTGTAGCTGGTATGGCTGTTTATCATGGAAAATTATTAGATGGTAATTATTACATAGATGAAATTGTTTTATATTTATGATATTTAAAATAAATATCTATATATTATTTTGATTTTATAGCATTCTTCATACGGCCTTTTTATAAGATGATGCTGGAAAAACCCATTGAATTGAAAGATATGGAAAGTGTAGATTCAGAATATTATAATTCACTTTTATGGATTAAAGAAAATGACCCTTCTGAATTAGATTTAACATTTTCACTCGATGAGGATAGTCTGGGACATACATCTCATAGAGAATTGAAACCTGATGGTGCAAATATTCACCTTACACAAGAAAATAAAGATGAATATATAAGGTAAGTTTATAAATAATATTTATTCAATTAAAAATTTTTAATGATATAAAAATTCTAATATTTTCTATCTATGCTGATTAATAGTTTATAAATTATTAATATGGAATTTGTTTATTGCATTTAGTTTAGTGATTCAATGGAGATTTGTATCCCGTATACAAGAACAAATGAATGCTTTTCTACAGGGTTTTGGTTCCATAGTACCTTTAAGTTATATTAAAATATTTGATGAAAATGAAATGGAACTGTTAATGTGTGGTATTCAGAATATTGATGTTAAAGACTGGAAAGAAAATACTCATTACAAAGGAGATTATTCACCCAATAATATTGTCATTCAATGGTTTTGGAGGGTATGTACATTTAAACTAAATTATATATTTGTATGGGAAATAAAATATATAAATATAAAAACAATTAAGGTCCGTTCTTACAATGTCCGGTCAAGTGTCGGTTAACGCTAACCGACTGATCACAGATTTTATTACCGGCAGAATTCCGCCGGTTAAGTGTCCGTTTACGCTTAACCGGACATTGTAAGAACGGGCCTAAGTATTAAATATATCTTAATTTGCAAGTTTCATATGAAGATAAATAGGAGAATTTGAGAATTGCAAATGCTTGCAAGTAAAAATAATTTTCTTTGGATATACTCTAAAATGAGTGTAGTAAGAGACGAAAGGTTTTAAAGAATGATGCTATGTTTCAAAATGGAAAAGTATTATGATAGTCTCTTAAAAATGAAATCACTGTTAATGTTAATATTTTTGGTATGAACAAGTCTTGGCTGGTGGTCTACCTGAAGGCTGAAATTCATAAAATTCTCATTTTATGTGGCAATTATTGTTAAATTGCTATAGTGATGTCTTTATTATGATAAATGTCCTTTTAATCTAAATAATATATAATGATATTGGCAATTTCACATTATGAGCAACAAGGTAACTGTTTGTGGTTGGCGAGAGTAGTCAAGACGGGCTGATATCTCTTGCCGACCGCAGACAGTTACCTCGTTGCTCATAATGCGAAATCGCCAATACCAAATTTTTTTAACATGTTAACTGCCATGCAACCGCCGTCGTCCGTATAAAAATAATTAGGTATTGATAATTTTTAGACTGCTAGCTGCCACATCATATCATTCGTAAATGGCCCTACGGCCGTGGGCTGTTGTAAATTAATTTAGATTTATATTATTAATTTTTCTGTGGCGCTACAATAATGATCTAAAAAATGCGTTGTGGCATAGCAGGAATAAATTAAATTTTTTTGATGTAATAAACATAATTTTAATATTTTTTTTGTACTTTTAATTTTTTTTTAAATTCAATAGTATATGTACAAATTTAAAATAACACTGAAAAATGTCCTTGCGGTACCTATGATAAATATTCTTGTGGTGGCCGGGAGCCGCATTGCAGTCAACATATTAATTCTCTATAATTCTAAAGGCATGTATATGATCTAAACTCTAAAGTATTTTCCAACAAGGGATCAAGATAATTTGTTGATCTTCTTTTGTTCACGTTGATTCGTTATTACAAGAAAATAACATTTGAAAAAAATTACTATTATTTTCTCTAAATGCCTTGTTATATCCTATAATTTTTTTAAAAACACTCAATTTTAATTTGTAAACCATACTTAAGGTGTTTTTATGTTGGTTTTTTCATGTATTATCTTACAATTATTCCTGAGCTTTAACATATATAATACATATGATTATCTCATTTTGGTTTTTCCTTCATTACTTATAACAATATTTGTTTACATTTCTATCATTTTACTAGTGCTAAGCATTAATCTGTGATCATAAAAGTTGATATTATAGTATGTGCTGGGGCTATAAATCCTCATAAACGTCAACAATTGGTGAGAAACCAACAAAGTATGCTATGCAAAAATAGAATAAATTGTAAATTATTATACATTGTATAATATTAATAATACTTACAAATACAGTCCTCCATTGACTGAGAAAGGTGTAATACGTCAGATTTTTTATTTAATATTTTGAAATTGTTTCTATAACTACATACATTATTTACTACTAGCCTAGTCAAATAATTGTTGTAAATAGTATAAAATTATATCGTTAATATACCTAGTCAATTTTGTAAGATTGTGAATTAGCATATTAATATATTATAAATTATTCATTCACTTGTCGTAGGGTGTTTTGTCATTCAATAATGAAATGAGATCAAGACTTTTGCAGTTTGTAACGGGTACATCTAGAGTTCCAATGAACGGATTCAAAGAGTTATATGGAAGTAATGGACCACAATTGTTTACAATTGAAAGATGGGGCACTAAAGAAAATTATCCCAGGGCACACACCTGGTGAGAAGCAAAATTATTTAATATTATATTACCTATTTCAATTTTTTTTTGTATATAGTTTTAATAGGTTGGATCTTCCACCTTATGAAAGTTATCATGAACTGAGAAACAAATTAATTAAAGCAATTGAAGGCTCACAAGGTTTTGCTGGAGTGGATTAATGTGAATTCTGAACATTATATACAAATTATAGGAGTTACCTTCCTTCCAAGAGTCTACCAAATGCAAATCTATGTTACAGTAACATTACCCCTCCAGTGATCACATGTGATATGACTATAACACTAGAGATAAATATAAATTTTTTTAAATAATAATCATTCCAAAATGTAATATTAAAGGATTGTAATGTTAGTATTATGATTTTATATAACTGTAAGAACAACATTTTTATGTCACTTTTATTAGCGATGGCAATATATTTTTATAGAATTTTTTTTATTATTTTTATTGGGTTGAATTCATCATCAGGGTAGTTTAGAATAGCTATCAGTTGAATTTCTATAGTGTATATACATTTATAATTATTCATTTTTGTGTGACTTACAAGTTACAATCACCAGTTTAATTATAAAGACTTATATGCTAATAAAATCATAAATTCTGTTATGTCCTGTTTTTAAGATGTGCAATTTTAAAAATCATTATATTTCTGTATACAAAATAATTATTTTTATTTATTTTATAACAAAAAAATTATAAAATATTTTTCATTGTTGATATATTACTGATTGGAATTTAGATGGAGGATCTGAACTTCTTGGCCTATAAATGTTATACTTTTTTTCTCAGATTAGATTTATGCATTTTAATCGAACATATTTTAAATATTTAATATTAAGCCAAAGAAAGAAATGCAAATATTAAATAAAAATTGTGATTCATAAATAATATAAATAATTTTCAAATGACAATTATTGTTTAAGAGAAGTATATATTAGTAGAATACAAAACTAGTCATCAGGACAATTTGCATTTTACCAATATGATTATTTGAACCTTGTAACTTACCATGTTTATCTAAACAGTATTCCAACGGTTAGTAACTTGTGTATTTAATATAGTGATTGTTAGTTGCATTGTACGGAGAAAACATTGCTGAGTAAAATCATATTTTTCCCATTTTTATTATAATTATTTTATTTTTTAAATTGTTTATCATAAAAATTTGAAAATTTTGGTGATCCTATATTTTTCAATATGTAATAGTGTTTTATAAAATTATTGTTATTATTTGTATTTTTATTTCTGAAGTATTTGTATACTTCATATTTATTATAATTTTTTTTTTTTTTTTTGAATGAAATTATCGTTTTTATAAATAATATACATTTATGGTGTCACAATTATTTGTACCTTGTGACTTGATTGATATTTTTTGTTGTTAAATAATTGTACTTAAAGAAAACAAATTATATTAATAAACATACACAACACTTGTGTGAACCAAATTTATTATAAATAGTACCAGACTACAGAAATTGCACTGTCCTGATAAAGTTTTAAATATAAACTTAAATTCTAATTATCTTACGGATATATTTATGTTATTTATAAAGTGACAGAAATTTCAATTAAGTGAACAAAATTATATATTTTATACACCTAATATGTACTATATTTTTTATTATTATTGAAGTTAATAATGTATAATATACACATAAAAGAACTAATTAAATATTATGTTTATTTTGTTTTTGAATAAAATGTACAAAACTCAAGTCTATTGTTTATTTTATTGTTGTAGTCCTAAAAACTCATATGCTCTAGTTTCATTACTATTAAAAAATATTTCTTTTCATTAGTATTCTATTATTCACTTGAATATATCTATATGTCTCTTAAAATGTATTAAATACTGAATAAATAGTATGTTAGTCAGCATTCTTTAGTTAGATATGATGACATTAATTAGGCGGTGAAGTTCTGTGAAATTTTATGAAAATAACTTCTAATTTCAGTGATCGAGACTAATTCATTGAGTATGATGCACATATAATTAAAAAAATACATACTATCTTGAGAATGGTTCAGTCTTACAGATGCAGCTTTTTTTATTCAATGACTTTATACAAACTATACATCAGTATGAATTTTAGCTCCAAATTAAATTTTTCTTTTAGTGTAATGCACTAAAACAGTTTTAGCATGTAATGTTTGCTTATATTTTTTTTATTACAAAACAATTAACTTTAATAAAACCATTATAAATACCAAGAATCCACTTTTTGCTTAATTTTTCAAACAACATTGTTTTAGTTACCAGTGGCGTAGCTAAGAATTTTAGTTGGGGGAGCATAATTTCAAAATTGTTCATAATAATCTTGGATTATATTAAGTCAAATACAGAAGTACATAGGTAATAATTAGTATTTAATTTTAGTAAATGAAAATAATAAAAGAAATAAAACAATATATATTATTTCGTAAACATTTGAACTTTAAATGCTTAGAAATAAAAATTGTGACTAACAATTTTTGATTTTTTTTTACTACAATAAGTAAAACTTATAATAAACCTTGTATTAAATTTTAAAGATTTTTTGGATAGCCAAATTTTTTTTTATCGGCATTTTAAGAAAAAAAACTTAGAAATGTCAAAAATTTCAATTGTCTATAAGTAGCTAAAAAAAGGTCAAAATACTTTGAAAATTTAACCGTAAATATATAAACAAAATATAAACATTTGGTGAAAATTCCAAGTATTTACAATGATTCGTTTATGAGTTACAGCAAAATCAAAAAAATCGATTTTTTTGAAAACTGTACGAAAATGTTTACTTTTGACTCCCCAAAGTACCAACTAGATGAATTTTCCTATTCAAAGAGGGGCTGAAGTCAAAATTCAAAGCATTATTACTACTCCAAAACGTGATGACAGACACAAAAATAAAAAAACACACATCTTTGTAAAATCAATACATTCATCACTCCGTTTAGAATCTAAAATATTTTTTTCCAATATACAGTTTTTTTTTTTAATTACAAATTTTGCTTAAAAGTTAATATTCAGAAGAGGTTGGGAGGGGGGCAAGCGCCCCCTTTGTCCCCTCGTAACTACACCACTGTTAGTTACTAATACAACACTGCATTATGAGTGATGTACAATAAGAATATCTAAAGATGTAATGTAAAAGTCGTAGAATATATATTTTTAAACATTAAATAAAAAAAAAATAACTTTAATTGATTAAAAATACTTGATACCTTAATAATTTTCTTCTTATAGCGTTATAGCTCGAGTACTTACTTTAAGTTCAGAAAATAAAAATACAAAAACTAGCAACAATAGAAAGTGTAAAATGAAAGTTACTTGTTATTGCATTTTACTTTTACATCCAGTAAATTTGCTTTACTCAACATTTTAACTCGGAAACAATATAATATTATACAAAAACTGGAAATAAATTTACTTTATTAAAATAAAAAATTTTTAACATATAAATAGTGTATGGTCTTATGATAAATAAATAGATAATATTTATTAGATCAAGTATGTTAATACCATGAGCTAAATAGTAAATAGACAATAGTATAAAAATAAAATGAACATATACTTTTGTTATTTAATACTAATTGTTTACATTAATATTAAATAATTATATTTATTATGTAACAGTCTAACGACTAAAAAATAGTGATGGTTAGTGCAATGTATATAAGTAAATAACATTAACCAATGTAATGTATTTAAGTTCTTGTTAGTATTCAACATAAATACAGTGTACTAAACAAAAAAGCTTAAAAAGAATCAATTATTTTAAAATAAAAAAATTTACTTATAATTAATTTTTTTTTGTGGACATTGTACCCCAATATAATGTCTCCATCTTAACATATCTAATGTATAACATACCAAATTTCATGATCAGAAGTTCTAGATATTATTTTTATTTTTAAATTAATTGCATTAAAAAAAATATAGTAAACTGGATTCTTCAGAACAAAACATTTGTTATATTATGCAAAGTAGTAAGATGTGACTACACATTAGGTCAATTGTTCTCTTCGAAAAAAAAATAATACACAAAATATTAACTTATTTATTATAATAATTCTTCAGATAAGATGAATTTTTATTATAATAGACAATTTATTGTAGATCATTAAATACAAAACTATACAATTAATATTAATGGACAGATCGTTATATTTCTAATGGACGGATTCGTTTTTATTTAAAATAACTTAAGAAAATAAATGGTTAAAAGTTTTATTGATCATAAAAGTTACGTTCATGAGGAGGATACATTTGCATTACTAAATTTTTACTCTCTCTTCTTTGATCATAAGCAATTCGTGCATCCTGAAAAAATATAAAAATGTTGGTCTGTAGTGATTCAATAAATAAATAAATAAATATTCAACAAACCTTAAACAAATACCATGAACCGTATGCATGCACAAAACCTGATATAATAGCAATATAAAATGACCATGAGAGGTGATTATACATAGGATACATGAGCCAATCACGTCTCCAACAGTTGAATGGAAACAGGATTACAGTAAAAAATATCAATATAGCTGAAAAAAATAAAAATTTATATTATAATAAAATTAGATGATTCATGAGACATAATAAATATTTTCAACAAACTAGAAGACGCAGCCGCTAAGAAACATGCAGCCGATAGCATGTACTCATATTTAAGAACGAGACGTTGTGGATATCTTGTTATAACAGCAGCAATTATTGCTAATGTTCCAAGTGATAACACTATTGCTAAAGTCATACAAAGTTCCAAAAACAATAGCCATCCTTTTAAAACAAACATTGAAAATCATAAATTTTTAACCGCAAAAAAATGTATATAATTGTACTTGAACTATAATTTAATATCGATTATTACTAACCTGGTAATAGCCATTCTCGAATAACGTAATATTCTTCACTAAAAACTGTATTGCAGCCATCAAAGAGCTTTTCAAATTGATAATGAGGGTATCGGAAGTGGTCAAAACAATATGTCCATAAGCCCATGTGCTTAAAATTTATGAATGCTTCATCATACGATTCCAACCAATAAGGGCTAAAAATATACATTTTTTATTTTTAATTGAGTAAACTTATAAGGTTGAAATATTTTTTTCAAGTATACCTTATAAATGCAATGATTAAAAGAAATCCTCCAATGTAAATGATAACACCAGCATCACTAATTAGTTCTGGAATAGTATAACATTTACATTTAAAAATTAATTTTTAGTTTTAAAATAATAATAATAGGATATGTACGTATTTTATTAAACATTATTATCTTGAATTTTATCATTTAGTAATGTTTTTATATCATTTAAGATTTAAAATATGATAGAACTATAAACTCATAATAATAAAAACCCTTGAATCAAATCCAACTAACATTAAATAAGGAAAGAAAAAAGGTAGCAATCAGTTGTAATAAATGGTAATAGCATAGTAATTCATTATAAAATATGAGATATATTTTTATGCTATCATCTAATTTGTTTATATATTTATTTGTATTACTCTTTTTAATAAATTTTACATGGCTGTTTTATAAATTGAATTTAGTCACTTTTTTTTTTATGTTATATGTTGAATGTGAAACAAAAATAATTAAAAACTAGTATTATATTTAGTGTATAAGAAATAGGGGAACAAAATAGGTATAAAATAGTTTGCACATGTAACGATAAAGTGATCGATTTTCATCATAGTTAGTGAGACTTAGGGATGTGTAAAGGAATAACATGAAACTTAAAAGTGAAACTAGGTGTAGCATAATTATATCAGATATTGTTAGAGCAATTGGTATTTTTCTGTTATCCCTACTACCGAGACACTTAATTCTGTTATCTCGACTACTATAGTACTATCCAGATAGTTTCGTATTTTGATCTATAAAATTTATAAACCTTGTATTAGTATATAATCAAACTACTAATTCTAAAATTATCAAAGCAGTGGAAAGTATAGCAGTCTAAAAGTTATTATAATATAAAAATGTCAAAATACGATATTAAATAAATACAAATAAATTATCACAGTTACAGTTGCTAAAGTCTAAAAGTTATTATAATATAAAACAAAGTCATCAAAAAAGGTTATATGCTGACACGCCTTGACGTTGCATTTCCAAAATATTTCATTTTTTCTGATGTACAGTTTTTTTTTAGGACCGTTTTTGCAATCACGGTGTGTTGGAAGTAATCCCTTTTCTTGAAAATATTCAAGAGCATCTTTTTTGCTGTTTGGTAAATTCCACAGATTCATAATTATTTTTAAATTAATAGTCGAGATAACAGAATTGAGAGTCGTGGGTAGTCGCAGCATTGAGCGGTAGTAGGGATAACAGAAAAGTACCGAGCAATTTGTAAAAATTAATAGGATTTTGATACAAGAAATATTAAGAGATAAATTTAGTCTCAGTTTAAGTTGCCTTTAAAGAGGTAATAATCATGTATCAAAATTATACAATGAAACATTTATCATCACTAGGTACTAAGACACATAAATTCTGTACAGCTAAGATAACAATATTAATAAATATACATAAAAAAAGGCCAATACGAATAGATGATCAGCTTGTGGGACACTAGAAAACAATTTGTGGGAAGACATTCAACATGAATTTTGATTCATTTATTTTTATTTGAAATAGATATAGATAAAACCAAGATAAAATAAAACTAGCCCTAAACCAGAATGAGCAGTTACACTAAATAGAACACCTCAGTTGATGTATATACAAAGTTTGGTGTTAAACCATAATATTTGTGTAATAAAATCTAATTTTCGAAACTTACTAATTATGAGGTACGATTAAATTATTAAAATACTATAGTAGCAATATGATATATGATAAAGAACTTACTGGATGCTTTTGGATAGTCAATTTTGTCAGAACTCATGGTAATGACTGATTTAAAATACTTATATTATTAATGGTGTACGGTATTGAATATCAAGTTATAATATTCAATAAAAATAACGTAGAAAAATAAAAAACAAAAACTAATAAATATAGAAATTAAAAGTTAAAATAAAACATCGTTTAAAACTATTTTTTTATTTAAGCGTCATGAGCGTTGAATGTTGATTTTGGTTCACGCGTCACGCCTTAGATAAGAATTTTGCTTATACATAATAAATATACCAACAATATCATAGAATATTACCACTGTATTAGATAATTATCATAGTTATTACCATTATTATGCTATTATGTCTTCTTTGAAAATAATCAGCTGTTTCTGTTATCAGATCGCTCGAATTTATTTAATAACTTTTTTAGTTATCCTTCAATGCTTATTCAGCTTATTGCTTAATTCGTTCACGTCTCTACTTCTTAATAATTTATTATTCATATTAAAATAATAATTTAGATCCTTATATACTTTAAGCAGTAAGTATTCCTCTGTTAATTTGTGTAAAATGTAATAATAAAAATAAATATTTTTTTGAAGCGATGGGTGGTCATCACGAACCTGAAATCCAAATACCGGATTACAGAATATATAAAGTTGATAATGTGCCGGAACTTGTGAAGGTGAAGAATATTCTTGCTACCGAAGGTCTCAAAGATCCGTGGCTGAGGTAAAGTTGCTCTTAATATTTAATAGTTTTTATTTTACATAGGTATATTAGTATATTACCTATTAGATATATAAACATATATCTAATTATTTGGATACAAATATGGGGGTATTATTTCTTTACATTTATATTATATTTTGTAGTATATAGGTATAGATATGTACATTCAAATTGTTGGTCATGCTAGGGATAATTGATGTCCTAATTCGGGGATTGTCCACCTAATTTTTTTTATTGATAAACCACATAATCTTCTTATACATTTAAAACTAATATTTAAGTATAATTAAGAATACATTTATTCAAAACTTTATCATTTTTTATTGTATCTAATTATACCTACACGGCTACACACACATAATATACCGTGTGGCCGCGGAAACAGGGATACTATCACTACCTATCACTTATTATATATTACTATATTACCCTTTAAATATTTTTCATTTATGTTTGTGGGACGTTAAACTAGATTAATGGATCATAAATTCCTATGACTTACAGTATTTTTACATGTATTTTTTTTGTGCACGCAGAACACAACTTTTTATTCTAATAGTAACTCCTATACAGAGTGATTCTTTTAAGTGGGTACACTAATTATCTCGAAAAGTATTCATGTTTTTGAAAATATTTTTTTACATAGTTCAAAATTGTTAAAAAAGCAACGTTTTTATTAAAAAATTATATTTTTAAATATGTTTTATCATTATAATTTTTTAAGTTTTTTACTTTTTTGAATGACAACATAGAATTTTAATTTCATATTCCAAAGCAAAATAATTTTTTGAGTATTTTGATACATAAAAATTGAATTTAGGGCTAGTAGTTTATGAGTTATATGTATTTAAAGTTTAAACAAGCGGAGTGGAGTGGTACGGGGTTACCCCGCAAAATGTTTGTCCACTACTTCGCTTGTCTAAACTTTAAATAAGTATAACTCATAAACTACTCACCTTAAATTCGAATTTTTTGTTTCAAAATACTTAGAAAATTATTCTGATTTGGAATATGAAATTAAAAATCTATGTTGTCATTCAAAAAAGTAAAAAACTTAAAAAATTATAAGGATAAAAAATATTTAAAAATATAATTTTTTAATAAAAACATTGTTTTTTTTAAGAATTTGAAATTATGTAAAAAAATATTTTCAAAAACATGAATACTTTTCGAGATAATTAGTGTACCCACTTAAAAGAATCACTCTGTATTTTGAATATCATTTTTGAATTTATCAATTTTTTTCAAGTAATTTTGATCAATCAACTGTAGTCTTAACTCAAAATTAGTAAAATCAGAGCTAGGTATAATTAAAAAAAAAAAATGTATTAAGTTTGATTGTTTTTTTAGTTGTATGTATGTATTTGTTCTAAAAACCATGATACATTTTTGCATTGTACATTTATTATTAAAGTAATAAATTATTTACTTTTTATGAATTATTTTTTTATTTTATTGTTACACATTATCAAAATACATAATTTATTATAAATATATGTATTTTCAGAAAATAAAATTCTAAATTTCTATTTTTTTTAAACATATTATACATTTTTATTTACAATTTAAAAAATAAAATAACACACGTGTCTCAATCTATTAAATGGAAATTAAATACTGAAAACAACTATTCATGAATGTTTACGTGAATTCGAGGCATGCACTGTATACAATGGAGTAACTTTCGAACAATTTATGTTTGCAATTTTTATAAATTAAATTGTAAAATAAAAATCTATAGTATTGTTAAAAAAAAATCATTAAATAATGTCGACAGATGATTATTTGCAAGTTTACTCTAATAAACTATTAATATTTTAATATAATATTCATTTTTAATATAATATTCAACTAATGTCATTATGTTTGAACTATAGGAATGAAGTTTGGAGGTATCCTCCAAGTAGTGGTAGTCGTTATCAACAATATTTCAAATGTTGGTTCCGTGGTAAACGTGGGCTTACAATTGCCTTTGGATTAGCAGCCTCTATTATTGCCGTGGAAAAAACCTATGAACATTTTTATCCACCAGTTCATCATCACAGAAAGCCTTACTTTCCATCATCTAGTGTTTAATTTAAGATAGCAATACCGAAATCAAAGAACTCCAATGACATGTTCAGAGAAATTATTAAAATTTATAAAATTGCAGTGCTATGATTTTTAGTTTTAGTATTATTTGTTTGTATTACAAAAAAACCATTTATAAAAATATGTTTTATAAAATACAAGGATAAATTTAATTATCATGTATAATTCAAATGTGAACACATACACTTTGTGTTTTAACTGTATTATTTGAAAAATGGTAGTAATATAGAAAAAAAATGACAGCATGGTTTTTGTTTGTGCTATCTCTAGATGTTATAACTTAATATGATTCTTAATTTAAATCAGTTTTTTTCTTATTTCTTTAATTAACTTATTTACAAAAATGAGTTATGTTTCAACTAAATAGTTAATTATTTTGAGGGATGAGTTGGCACCCTTTAATTTATAGTTTTAACTGATTTAATTATTTAATTATGCATTGCTTATAGATAACACAATATTATATAGACATTTTAATAAATGTTGTTATCCAGAATTAGGTGATGAAATTAAAATGTAGGTTCCTATTTAATAATTAAAATTTGATTGTAGTTTCATTATAAAATAATAAATACCTACAGTCGAGTCGCAATAACTCGAAAGTTGAAGGGAGATTTCTAGGGGAATTAAAAAAAATTTGAGTTGTCAAGTTTTGTGAATTACCACGACTTGACTGTATAATGTTTAAAAATGATAATAGTAAATAATAATAAAAATTTAGAATTAGTGTTAATTCACTAAAAAGTTCAACAAAATGCAATAATTTTTTTTTTAGCAAGTGTTAATTGACACTTACAAGTTAATAATTGTTGAGTTGATTTTAGTTGTATGAATAAAATATCTAAAAACCTATTAATTTTAAAATCTATACATGAGTTATGTAGTTTGGTATTGCACATTGGTGATATGCACTAATACTTGAGAAATATATATCTATAATCTTATTCATTTTAAATTAACAATAATTTAATCAATAAAACATGTATAATTACATTGTTTATAATATAATATAATATAATAACATTGTAATGTTTCTCATATAATAACATTTAAAATTAACTTTATATTAAATTGGTGAAGTTGTCGTTTCTGCTACAATTATTTGAAAATAAGCAGTTCATCAACTACGCTATTTGATCGACCAAGTCCAATTTGCCTTGTTCCCAAAGCGCCCAATAATTTTTGTGACGAAGTTGCAAATTTGGTCCTGTTTTCATGATACTCTTTGGCAAAGTGCTAAATTGAATAATCATTAATTATATAACAAAGTAATTCAATAATATTTAATTAATTGTAATACACACAACGCACTAACAGATTATTTTTTTTTTACACTGGATTTTGTAGTTATCATTGGTCACTGGTGTTTAGTAAAACATTCATAATTTACTTACAACTTACATACTATTTATACTCTATTCTCGTTTAGAAGCAACCCAACAATTTTTGTTTCATACACATAATTATCCACCAGTAATATAAATACAGAATGATACTATGCCCATGTGTAAAAGCCCGGGTCACTTCTAAACACGAATGAAGTATAGTATTGGAATAATACTATAATGGTAGTCTGTTCCTTATTGTTGGGTAGAAAAGAAGTGTAAACAATTCAACACATCTCATCATGCATGGTCCACCAACATTAAGTTATTTTAATCTAAATTATTGTTGATGGATTCTATTACGTTCAACGGCTAATGAAAATAGGTATTTACTATAATATGAGTACAGTCGTTGCCAGATAAATTGAGACGACGGCGGCGGCGCGATAACGAAAAACCAGGTTTATATACGTATATAAACATTTTAAAACTGATTTTTACTTTATTAATTTAAAATAAAATATTTTTATAATATTCTTTTATTTTATAATAAAAAAAAAAAATTGTATTAATTAATAATAATAAAAAAAATAAAATAATAACATATCGCGACTAATTTGGCCTACACTTACTGAAAAGCGCCGCCGCCGCCGCCTCAATTTATCTGGCAACGACTGTAAAAATGTTTATATGTATCATCAGTATAAGAATAACTAATTATTAAGAATTAATATTAAATTCTGAAAAATCCAAAATGCAGTTTACAAGTAGATATCAAATACCTATCAATTGATAAACATAGCATTTAAAACTTATTTCAAACAATTTTAAATTTAAATGTGTTTTAAAAAAATCAAACATGGTTTTCGCCTAAGAATTTGTTTCTTGAATTTATATTTTTATAATACATATCTACAGTTATACAAGTATTTAAATATATTTGATAATAATCAGTAAATTTGTAGAGTTTAATTGTTTGTAAATTACATTTTCAATTAAGACTTTTGACTATTTATGCAATTAGGTAACCAACTTGCCAAATAGGTACATTTTATTATTTATGTTATTTATAACAAATATAAATTTAGAATTTTAATGGAAATTTTTAATGTAGTAGGCAGGTAACTAAAATGCATAAAATTAGGTGAATTACAAATGACACATTAATAGTATCTATTTTACAGTAAAAACTTGAAATGTTTACCTGTAATTTGTAAGAATTAAACATGGTTTTTTCTCTTTTTTTAATCATATATTCTGTGGGTAACAACCATCTATGTTCATGGCATTCTTCTGCTGATGGCCGTTTCCTAAGAAATAAAAAAATAATCAAAGTAAGAGATAGAAAAAGAAGAGTATATGAACTGTAACCATTTTTGCAAGAAAAGATATTAATAACATTTTATTTCTTTAAATAGGTATTTATTTAATAAACTTTACTTACGTCGGCGTTCTTTTAAATAATAACATTAAAAATCTAGTGGCTTCCTGTGATAAGTCCTTGTATAGATATTCAAACCTATATCGAACGAATGTGATGTTCTGCCTGGTTTCCGTATCGTTAGATCCTCGGAACGGCGACATGCCAGAAAGTAATGTGTATGCGATCACTCCAAGCGACCAGATATCGGAGTACGGGTAAGCAGGTTCGTCGCACAAAATTTCAGGTGCTGCAGATTTCGAAAGATTAATAAACACGTACGAGAGATTAAAAAATAAAAATATAATGGTTAGTGGTCAACATTCGGTCAAATTCGGTATTTACCTGTGAACTCCAAGACGCTGTTTGCCCCTACAACTGCTCCTAGCTTACTGACTTTCTGTGCGCATCCAAAGTCGATTAGTTTAATGTGTATGGTACGCACGGAAGCCATCACTATGTTGTCCGGTTGCAGATCTAAATGGGCATAGCCTCGCCAGTGTAAGTATTGCAATCCGTCTAATACCTAAAAATTATGTACAAGTATAAATTGGTCGGGTCGGGTTAAGATGGTTAATTATACTGGTTTTAGTGTCTAAAAATACCTACCTAACAACCTTGTTAAAACGTATTCACAGATTTAGGTTACTATTATACTAACAACTAGTAGGTAATTAGTAGGTAATTAAGAACCTATTTTCTTTTTAGGACCTACTCGCTAGATCGAAGTATAAAATATTATTATTAGTTTCTATTTAATTGTAATGTTAATTTATAATCCTATATAATATACGTAATATAGGATTATAATAATATATAGTATATATTATATGTATAGGATAGCTTTAGCCAAAATACCTATGGGCGCAACGAATGTTTGGAATGAATGGAATGTTATTTTATATCATAGTCTATAGGTTCGTAAAAAAGTACAAGAATAAGAACAATCATTTTATATAAAAATTAAAACATAATTTTATGATAATCTGTAAGGAAATTATATTTAAATAATACTTGACTACTCGGGGTCTTGAAACTTGACCCATTTAAAATTCACGGAATTAATGTTTGTTTTTTCTGTTGCTTTTAATTTTCTCAACCCACAAAAAATGTAAATTATTACTTGAGTGACGATTGTAGCAACAGTTTGTTCCGAATAATTCTCTTTTGTTGATAAGTAAGTCAGTATATCTGCTCCTTGTAATTTTTCTTGAATGAAAACAGCTACAGGTGCATTTTCTAGCCTAGTATTAAATACAAATATTAAAACTAAAAGGTACTTAATGATATTAATCGTAAGTAGTAACAACTAACAAAAAAAAAAAGCGGGTAAATGAGTATCGCTCTGCTGTACATTAGGAGGTGGGGTGGACCTGGGACTAGGGTCAGAGCCGTGCCGTTAAGATTTGGCGCCCAGGGCAAAATTAAAAATATTCACCCCTTATTTTATTTATCATTATGCATTTCAATTTTTTTGGCGCCCCTTTCAAACCATGCGTCCGGGGCGGATGCCCCCTAGGCCCCCCCACGGTACGGCTCTGAACAGGGTAGGTTAAATTTGAATGCAATGATAGGTATCATTGTATACGAAAAACGATTCTGAACGGAGATGATTTGTCAGTCTAGGATATATTATATAAAAATCGAAAATTATTTAGTAGTAAAACGTTATTTTACACGTGTATTTTTGATTTCAAATTAAAATTAAAACTTTAAACACTAGTAAAATTTTTTAAATTGAATAATCCTCAAACTTTTTTATAATTATTTTAAGCTTAACTTAAGGACAGCATAGTATTAAAATTTCAATTCTTAGCTTTTAATAGTAAAATATTTATAAATTTTTAACAACCAAATAGTGAAAAATATTCATGTTTTTGACGAATTTTTGTCAATATTTGAACTTCAAATGCTAATAAAAAAAAATTGTGCCTATGTATTTTTATAATTTTTGAATGAGAGTTAGAACAAGTTATGTGGACCCTTCAATTAAATTTTCAAGTAATTTGTCCCAGCTAAATTGTATTTATCAACATTTATAAAAAAAAAAATAAAAAAAAATTAAAAATTTCAAATGCCTACAAATAGCTCAAAAAAAGTCAAAATATTTTGAAAATCAAATCACGTAAAGAAAGTGGCAATCTAAATAACTGGTAAAATTTTCATGTATTTACGACTTATACTGTTTGAATAACAACAAATATCAAAAATCGTTTGAGGCTAAACCGTTATTCAACGCGGTTTTGTAAAAATTTAAATTTCAAACACTCATAAAAAATTTTGTTTGAATCCGGTAGAGTTTTTTTTTACAGATATTTGAAGAAAAATGTATATAAAACCTTTTACCAAATTTTCAAAACTTAGTTATAAAAGAAAAAAATTTTACGATTTTTGAACCACAAAATTACTTGCAAATTTTCGCAATTTTGACATATTTCGTATAAATTCGAACTTTAAGCTCTTATAAAAAAAAAATTGTGACTAACGATTTCGGATTTTTTTTTAATAACTTTAAGAACAACTTATAAAAAACCTTGTATTAAATTTTCAAGGTTTTCTGGCCGGCCAAAAAAATTTTATCGTTATTTTAAAAAAAAATACTAAAAAAAATTAAAAAATTCAATTGTCTATAAATAGCATAACAAAATTCAAAATTCTTTGAAAATTTAACTGTGTATGGAGAACGCTAATATAAACATTTTGTGAAAATTTCAAGTGTTTACATCGATTAGTTTTTGAGTTATAGCAAAATAAAAAATTCGATTTTGTCGAAAACCGGTTTTGCGTAAAAATTCCCGTTTTTCTGTCATTTTTTTTCGTTTTTCTCGATTTTTTTGAAAACTGTTGGAAAATGTTTACTTTTCACCTCTATAATGCACCAAGGATATCCACTTTTCATCGGAAATTGAAGCATTATTTCGACTAGTTATGCTGTACACAGACACAAAAACAAAAAAAAAACAAAAAAAAAAAAAAACACACACATCATTGTAAAATCAATACATTCATCACTCCGTTCAGAATCTAAAAATACATGTGTAAGCACAATAAAACAATGTAGGTATTACAACAGTACGTCAGTATTACAAAGTGCTATTTATGTTTGTACTATGCATTATATAATATGTAGGTACATAAGTAATTGAACTTTACGAAATTTAAATAAAAATACAATGTTTTTTTATGTTATAAGTATTAGACACCTGTTTTTATTTTTCAATAGTTGTAATTACAATTTTATAAAGGTATAAAAATAAGTTGATTTAGCCATTTAGGCAAGTCGTAGGTAACAGGTAATTAGGTAAGTATTATAAATTATGTTTAATTAGATTTATGAATTTAATAAATTGTTTTTGTACTTTGATTAATTGTATTCATGTATTCATTATTTATTAAAATATTACTATAAATATTGTACTTATAAAAAAATTCATAATTATAATGGTAGTATGCTATTGCTTACTTAAAAGCCTCAACGAGATATGCTATTCGTTCATGTTTTAATGATTTAAGAACATTAAACTCGTGTGTAACTCTTGATTCAGTGTCGGGTGTAATCTCCAGTAATTTTGCTACTACAATTGAATCATTTGATGTATTGATTCCTTTCAGTATGACGGAAAATCGTCCTCTTTCATATGAAGTAAAAAATAATTAATATTTAATTATAAATAAGTAATTACTAGTAATCACGAGTTGAATTTATCTTACCTTGCAATTTCAGAAATAAAACGATATTTTTCAATAGGAGGCTGCTCAGCCCAATCTATTGGTTTATACTCAAGCGAATAATCTAAATTATTGCGAGGCTCATCACCAATTATTTCTCGTCCACTTTCAGTTATTATTTGCAGATTTAACATCGCCGATGGAACTTCTAATTTTTGTGCATCTATTTAAAATAATCAAGTTAATAGGATTTTAAAGTTATATATATTTGATTATATTATAAATTATATAAAAATCTTACCAGGGAAATGTGTTCGAATTATCGGCGAAGATGGTCCAGTTGGACCCCAAGCAATATGGTTCATTGCTGCCAATCTGAATTCATAATTTGTATAAGGTCGAAGGTTTTGCATTAACCAAAATTCGTGATCAATATTTTTAGCAACCAATTCCCATTCGCTTTCTATAATAAAACATTATTTTACGGAATACGATTGTATTATTTAAATAGTATAATTCATAATTATATATTTATATATATATATATTTTCTCTTTTTTTGTAAAGTTGATTGATATTCCTGTATGGCTGTACCTAGTTATGTATATACAAATAAAGTACCCAATAATATGTAATCCTATATCCATGACCTCTAAGATAATAATTTGATATTATAGTTAATTTACTAATCAATAGTATAAAGTTTATTTAAGTTTTTTAGATTCTGAACGGAGTGATGAATGTATTGATTTTACAATGATGTGTGTTTTTTTTTGTGTCTGTCGACAACATTTGGGGCAGTGAAAATGCTTCGATTTTTGACTTCAGCCCCTCTTTGAAAAGGAAATCGGATCTAGTTGGTACTTTGGCGGGTCGAAAGTTAAAAATTTTCAAATAGTTTTCAAAAAAATCGAGAAAAACAAAAAAAAAATGACAGAAAAATGACAATTTTACGAAAAACCACTTTTCGACAAAATCGATTTTTTGATTTTGCTGTAACTCAAAAACGAATTATTGTAAATACTTGAAATTTTCACCAAATGTTTATATTAGTATTTTCCATACACAGTTAAATTTTCAAAGAATTTTGACTTTTTTTAAGCTATTTATAGACAATTGAAATTTTTAATTTTTTTTTAGTATTTTTTTTTAAAATAACGATAAAAGTTTTTTGGCCGGCCAGAAAATCTTGAAAATTTAATACAAGAATTCTTATAAGTTGTTCTTAAAGTGATAAAAAAAAATCCGAAATCGTTAGTCACAATTTTTTTTTATAAGTGCTTAAAGTTCGAATTTATATGAAATATGTCAAAATTGCGAAAATTGGCAAGTAATTTTGTGGTTGAAAAATCGTAAAATTTTTTTCTTTTACAACTAAGTTTTGAAAATTTGATACAAGGTTCTCCATACATTTTTCTTCAACTATCTGTAATAAAAACTCTACCGGATTCAGACAAAAAATTTTTATGAGTGTTTGAAATTTAAATTTTTACAAAACCGCGTTAAATAACGGTTTAGTTTCAAACGATTTTTGATATTTGTTGTTATTCAAACAGTATTAGTCGTAAATACTTGAAAATTTTACCAGTTATTTAGATTGCCATTTTCTTTACGTGATTAGATTTTCAAAACATTTTGACTTTTTTTGAGCTGTTTATAGACAATTGAAATTTTCAATTTTTTTTTATTTTTTTTTTTTATAAATGTTGATAAAAAAAAATTTAGCTGGGACAAATTACTTGAAAATTTAATTGAAGGGTCCACATAACTTGTTCTATCTCTCATTCAAAAATTATAAAAATACATATAGGCACAATTTTTTTTTATTAGCATTTTAAGTTCAAATATCGACAAAAATTCGTCAAAATCATGAATACTTTTCACTATTTGGTAGTTAAAAATTTATAAATATTTTTCTATCAAAAGCTAAGAATTGAAAATTTAATACTATGATGTCCATAAGTTAAGCTTAGAATAATTATAAAAAAGTTTGAGGATTGTTCAATTTAAAAAATTTCACGTGTGTTTAAAGTTTTAATTTTAATTTGAAATCAAAAATACACGTGTAAAATAACTTTTTACTAATAAATAATTTTCGATTTTTGTTATTTTTAAAAAATTACTAAACGTAAGATCTTGAAACTTTTACTTAAATGTTTGAATTAGTTTCAAAGTAGAATATATTACAATATTTAAGTATAATATATCCTAGACTGACAAATTATCTCCGTTCAGAATCGTTTTTCGTATACAATGATATAGGTATCATTGCATTCAAATTTAACCTTCTCTAGTCCGAGGTCCATCCCACCCCCTAATGTACAGCAAAGCGATACTCACTTAGCCGCTTTTTTTATATACATAGACTACTATAGATTATCACAGATATCAATAAAATAATTAGTTCATTAGTTGTATATACGAGTACAATGCATTTCGTTTAACTTTATAACTTACCATTTTCTCGTACTTCTAATTGATAACATAATATTGGAGCATTTCCATCATGTTTTGGATGATCCCACCGTAATAAAATTTCAGTATCAGAATATTCTTTTACTATTGGGGCTTCCATAGGTCCAGGTTCATGTGCTAAAACGAGCCTTTTAAAGATTTTAATATAAGTATAAATATATATCAAAAAATAATAAAATAACTCAATTTACCGAGCTCTTGCCGTTGTTTGTCCAAATTTATTTCTAGCCACAACCTTATAAATACCTAGATCTAACTCAGTAGCTGGATCTAGTCTGAGGATAGATCTTCCATCATTGTCTTCTAACATTTTTATTCTATGACTTTCAGTTAAAACTATATCATTTCTATAAAACATTAATAGTTATTAATAAAATAGATTAAATTTATCTATGATATGTTTAAAATAAATAATGAATACTAACTTGAACCATTGGACTAATGGTTTTGGTACTCCCACAGCTAAACACATAAGATCAGCAGGCTTATCTGGTTCAACTGGTAATTTTTGTGGCTTTTCTCTAAAGAATGGCGGTTGTCCATCAATTCTTGATTCTAAAATTGCCTCTGCTTCTACATGAGCAGTTGGTCTAGAGCCGATTTCTTGTTTAAGTCTTCTTAATGTATATATGTCAGCACCATATTTGCTGATTCTTGCTTTTTGTTCATCTTCAATTTCTTCATCCATGATATCTGTAAATTTTCTTCTTTCGCGTATAACTGGAGCCTGAAATGATAATATTTTGGATATGATTTGAAAACGTTATTCAAAACTTACCATTTAAAATACATTATAATTATTTTAAAACTTCAATTACCTCCCAGTCTAAATGTGAATCGCTTCCTCCTCTATGTGTTAAGCTTTTACCGGCAACTTTCATATATTCCCTTAAACGCACTGGGAAATTTGTGTCTCTTAGTTGTAACAAATATGTATCGGGACCATATTGATAGTGACTCTCTGATTTAATTATTCCTATTTCTGTATCTATTGGCTCTTTGGATGGAAGTTTATCTTTCCACGACGGCAAATGTTTCTTTTGTGGCTTTGGTTCTGGTTCTGGAGTAGGACTAGGAGTGCAAGTAAAACCAGGTGGATAAATCATTTTTGATGGATGAGTGTACGCAGAAGATAAAGGACGGCATCTATACCAATTTCTACAAGATGCATTACTATACCAATCTCTGAAAATATAAATATATTTTATAAAGTAATAAAATATTAAATTTGAAATTAAAAAAAATCATACTTTAAATTATTGTAATAATTTCGAAGAGAATCTGTGTTTATTTGACTAGTTCCTGCAGGTATATCTTCGCCAAATTGTAACCAGGGATGTTGTAAAGCATTTATAACATCCAAACGATCATTAGGGTTGATTACTAATAGTTTTGAGATAAAGTCTCTAGCTAAATTGCTAATTTTTGTACTAAGTGTATAGGAACCACTTTTAACTCTATCTAAAGTATCAGCGTCGTTTACACAACGGAATAATGACATCCCAGTTAAAAGTAAATGAGTTATCACTCCGACTGACCACATATCGGATGAAAGGTCAACGCCTTCTCCCTTAGCTATTTCTGGAGAAATAAACTCGGGCATACCATAATAAACGGGTTCCAATTTTCTTCTGTTGATTTTTCTGCTGAGTCCAAAATCACATAGCTTTAATGTATCGCCTCCTGGATGAGATATCAGTAAATCTCCAGGCTAAAAGTTTAATATAATAATAAATAATAATAAATAATAATAAATAATAATAAATGTGTTCATAATCTGTGTTCTAAGTACTCACTGTCAGTCCCAAATGGGCAATTTCAAAATCGTGCATGTGCTTTAAAGCCTTTAATAGTTGAATTATGTATAAAGCTATATCATACTCTGTGAGGAAAGAATGTTTGGTTAGAATATCCATAAGCTCACCACCTCCAGCACTTTGTTTTGAGTTAAGGAAATTATCAATGTTTTATAACAGTCTTGTATAAAATAACATAGCACTAATGAGGAAGATATAAAGGTTTATACTTGAATATATTGCATTAATAAATATTCAATTAAGATAGAATAATTAGTGACATAGTTACTGTATATTTTTGTAATATAGTATCGTAAATAAATTATATAAATTAGTGAGAATTTAGATATGTTAATACATTTTTGAAGAACTCGGTTCAATAATAAGTTTAACTATAATGAACACAACTGTAATGATTGAAACCAAATCACTACATCAGACTAAATAAAATATATCTATGTATCATAGCTTCTATTTAATATTACAGGGATTAAAACAATTGATGACAAGGGATATGTTCAATAAAAAATTAATATTCAATTAGGTAGTTATAGTTTTAGAGTGTTTTTATAATAAATATAATAAACCATTCTTTTGACGATGGTGGTTGTAAGACAAAAAATTTAATTAATCGTTTAAAATATAAGTAATAAGTTTCAACTTTCTTAATAGACACATCTTTTATTGTATTTCATCAATAACGATTATTTTTAAACAAATAATTTATGTTTTCATTTTTAGAAAAAAAAAAAGGATTTTAGAGAATTAACTTAATCATTTTATCAATAAACAGATTAAAGTATGTTTTATTTTTTTGGACGGAGCGCATTTACTGCGGAAAATGTTAATAAATTTTAAATTTTAAATTTCACATTAATATATATATATATTAAAAAATAAAATAAAAATATAGAACATTTCTGTTTCCTAAAAATTCGTTGTATGTATTAGTATACCTATTACAATCGTACATTCGTACCATACTTTATAAATATCTTTATAAATATAAATAAAATATCAATAGTATAAATTTATATAAATTGTATTAAAGGATACAGTTCTGTGATAAGAGTGTATGTTTTGGAATTCTGTAATGCATCATGAATACGAATAATTCGTCTATTGCTCAAGTCAGTCATTATTTTTCGTTCATTATCCATTAGTTTCGTCAAATTATCTCCTTTCGCATGCATAACCTTAGCAGCGTAATTTCTACCCGTTGATCTTTCTACTGCGTGGTACACAACACCTTGCGTACCGCGTCCCAACTCGTCTCCAATATCATATAATTCCGAAATATCTTTTTTCTTCCATTTTATGTCAGTTTTACCGTTATATGAATAATCAGATTCTCGGTCCTCAACATGTATAGCCACTGAAGTAGATATTGATCCAGCTAAATTACGAGCACTTATACTATACAGTCCCTCGTCTTTCATTATAACATCTTCGATACGTAGTATACAAACATCTGGTTCTACTTGTTCAATCTATCAATTTAAAACAAAATAAGATAATAATTATTATATCCATATACATTTCGCGAATTTTTCAATTACTTGAATTCTAGCTGAATCGACTAATGGTTTCCAATCTTTAAACCATTTTATTTCTGGATACGGGACACCAATCACTCTGGCTTCTAATTTACAGTTTTTGCGTAAAATTACATACATTTCTTCGGGTCTTTTTAAGAACTTCGGATATTCAGCAATTTGTAATCGAACTCTTTGTCTAGCTGTCCCATGTTCATTTGTAGCAACAGCTTCATATGTTCCTATATCTCGATCCAACATCCTTAAATTAAACATAGAATAGTTCTTAAATATGGCAGTTTTAATTTAAATTTTATAAAGTGTTTTACTTATTAATAAATAATGTAGCTTGGCCATTTCGTGTATAGCTCGAATCGTAACGGCCACCCATTTCTATTAACTGATTATCAAAATAATATTGCATTTTTGGTTTTGGATATCCATAAACGAACCAGTATAAATTCACATTATGACCTTTAACACCATATTGTGTATCGTGTTCTTGATGTAAAAACCTGTAATTATTTTTGAAGTAATAATAATGTAAACCAAGAAGCAACATATTAGCACATTTACCTTGGTGCTTGAGCATAGTTATCATGAGGAGGTCTTTCGATATCAAAATCTCTTGGGAAATAAGGGGATGATTCTGGCTTAAAGTCAGTTCCTATTGGCAGATAAGGAGTGAATTTTGGAGGGTCTGGTTCTAACTTTTCTCTAAAAAATAAATAAAATAATAATTTTATAAGGTTAAATTAATATTTTAAAATTGTAGTGTATTTTTATCGCACCTGTATGTTAAAACAAATGGTGAGGGATCACTAATTCCATAGTTATTTTCAACTCTTACTCGGAACTTATAATCTCTAAATGGAATTAAATTATGTATATCACAAGCACATCCTCGAATACCAGCTCTGACTGTAGTCCATTCGCCTTTTGGTTGTTCTTCCATTTCTACTAAATATGTTACCGGAGTTCTTGGTGTAATTGGTAATGAAGGTTTCCATGAAAGAGTAAGTCTTTTATCAGACATGCGAGTTATTGTTGGAGGATCAGGTAATGGTAACGGTGCTCCAGTTGCACGATATCGATCAAAGTCTTTGTAAAGTTCACCAACGGGACGTTTTGAACGCGAATCCAAACCATCTATAACATAATTAAATTTATTACTCAAGTTTTTTTTTATTTTTTATTTTATTTGTTACTTACTGTCAAACAGAATGCTTGCTTCACAATAGGCTTCTCCGTGTGGATTAAAAATTCGTAATTTGTATCGACCAGAATCAATAATTGAGTCCGCGTGTAATATTTTTAATCGCAATAAACCAGATCCTTCTTTTTCCATTCTAATCCTTTCAGTTTCATATAATCTATTAGTGTCTAAGAACCACTCATATTCAGGTTCTGGCCATCCAGTAGCACATGCGGTAAATTTAGCTGTCATTCCATCAAACACTTCACAATCACCAATTTTCTTCATGAAGGACGGTGGTTCTTGTTTCCTAGATTCATCAACACTAAAAAAATAAATAATTTTAATTTCATATTTTATATTTTATATACACATTTAATGTACATTCGTGGAGCAATTGAAAGCTGTGCTTCACATGTAGCTGTTCCATCTCTGTTGGTTGCAATACAGCTGTATAGTCCCGCATCATCACCATTGACATCACTTATAGTTAGACTACAAACTTCCCCATCACGTTTTAATTTGTACTTATCCCCATTTGTTAACTGATGACCATTTTTATGCCATATAATATTTGGAGATGGAACTCCGGTGACACGAGCATGGAATTTAGCATCTCTCGAAAGCAACTAAAGTATTAAATAATAAAATAACAAAATACATTTACAATATTAAACATTTATTTTGTCATACTTGTTGATTATGTGAAAAACGTTGCGTGAAAACAGGAGCTTGATAAAGTTTACGAATGCCAACTTGACATTCTGATTTGGTAGCCCCTAGATTATTTGTTAGAGTGCAAGTATACTGTCCAGCATCTCCTGTGTTGGTATCAAGTATTTCAAGTCCAACTTTATAACCATCACAGGTAAAATGAACTTTATTGCATGGTTGTAATATTTTTCCATCTTTTTCCCATTTAACATCTGGTATAGGATTACCAAGGAACGGAGCTAATAATGTTAATGCATTGCTTTCTTCTACTGTTGTATCTTTAAGTCCATGAAGGAATTCTGGTTTAGATTCCAACGAATCAGTGTTTATTTTTGCTGAAATTATATTTCAGTATAAAATAATTAATTTAATTATATATATGTAACAATGTAACATGTATAATATATAACATTTCAACTATAATAAATGTGTTAGTTAAATTTGATACATAATTTAAATAAATAAATAAATTCACAACTTAAAATTAAAATTAAATAATTTATGTAAGCACCAATTGTATATATTTTATAACACCGATTAAATTTATTATACTGTTTAATTTTTATAAATAAAGAAAAAAACTATTAACTTACAAGTTACTGAAAGTTTGGCTTCTGATGTAGTATTTCCGCTGTCATTTGAAGCAATTATTGCAAGCTTGCCTGCATGTTCTGGACCAGCTTTTTCAATTAACAAGTAATGAAGACCATCGGGTTCATGTGCCATTTTGATTTTTTCTCCATCGATGACTAACGGCTTATCATTGATTGTCCTTGTTTAAGGTAATTTTATATATTAAATATGAAAATTAATCACATAAAAAATTGTTTAGTTACCATGCAATTTCTGGAAGTGGAAAACCAGATAATCTAAAAGGCAATTTTGCAGGGAACCCTTCCACTACTTTAGAATCTCTTAAAGGCATAATAAAAGCTGGTACTGTAGTTGCCGGATTTACTTTAACTTTTATTTGACCATCAGCTTTACCTAGTTCATTTGATACAACGATTTCGTAGTCACCAGCGTCTCCAAGCGTTGCTTTTTCAATTACTAGAGCTACATTTCCGTTGGGACCCATTACAAAATCAATCTGAGGACAAGGATGCAATACGTGTCCATCTTTATACCATTTCACAATAGCATCTGGATATGCTACGTATTGAGCTTCTATTTTTAAAATTTCATTCTCGTTGACATCCACTTGGTTCGGATGTTTGATTAGAATTGGTTTTTTCGGTAATTCTAGAAAAATATATTTCAGCATTTAACTAAAAATGTTAACATATGTTAACAAACATTTTAAAATTAAAAGCACAGTACTGAAAATACATTTTTTCATACTAATAGAATACAAATAAGTAAAAGTCATATATGCTAGATTCTGAGTACAGTGATGAATGTATTGACTTCACAATGATTTTTTCTGGCTGTTATCATTTTTTGAAGCAATAAAAATACTTTGATTTTCAATTTTGGCGATGAGTTTATAGTAGAAAATTTGGTATAAATTGTATTTTTGAGAGGTAAAATTTAGTTATTGTGTTGTGATTCAAAAATGTTCACTCGGGTTTGAAATTTTTACATCTAAACTTTTGCTAATTGTTCTATTTTTTGATACATACTTTTTCAAAACATTTAGATTAATTTTATGCTATTTATACTACAAATATCTTCACATCGTCTATGGTAGGGTCTGTATTGACTCGAAATTGTGTAGCAATAATAAATTATACAGGGCGATTCTATATCATAAAACGCTCATTATTAAAAAGTATTCATGTTTTTGAAAACATTTTTTTACATAGTTTCAAGTTGTTAAAAAAACAAGGTTTTTATCAAAAATTACATAATTTTTAAATATTTTTTATCCTTACTTTTTTTTAAGTTTTGTACTTTTTTGAATGACAACGTAGTTTTAATTTAATATTCCAAAGCAGAATATTTTTCTGAGTATTTTGATACATACTAAAAATCGAATTAGGGCGAGTAGTTTATGAATTATACGTATTTTAAGTTTAGACAAGCGGAATAGTGGACAAACATTTTACGGGGTAACCTCGTACCACTCCACTGCGCGCATCAAAAATTTAAATACTTGTGACATAATTTTTATGTATCAAAATACTCAGAAAAATATTCTACTTTGGAATATGTAATAGTTTTAATTTCAAAAAAATAAAAACTTAAAAAATATTTAAAAATATATTTTTTTAATAAAAACGTTGTTTTTTTAACAACTTGAAACTATATAAAAAAATGTTTTCAAAAACATGAATACTTTTTTTAAATAATGAGCGTTTTATGATATAGAATCGCCCTGTATAAATAAATATATAGTATTGTATTAATTAAAATGTATAGTTCAATAAATGCAATGTTTTCGGAAAACATTAATTTGACCTTGGTACTGTATTATTAATATATATACAGGGATTTTTTTTATCGAAGAACACTCATTATTTCTGAAAGTATTCATGTTTTTGAAAATATTTTTTTACGTAGTTTCAAGTTGTTAAAAAAACAACATTTTTATTAAAAAATTATATTTTTAAATATTTTTTATCCTTATATTTTTTTAAGTTTTTTACTTTTTTGAATGACAGCATATAGTTTTAAATTCATATTCCAAAGTAGTAAAATGTTCTGATAATTTTGATACATAAAAATCGAATTTAGGGCCAGTAGTTTATGAGTTATAAGTATTTAAGTTTATATGCGTGGTGTGGAGTGGTACGGGGTTACCCCGCAAAATGTTTGTCTACTACTCCGCTTGTCTAAACTTTAAATAAGAATAACTCATAAACCAATGGCCCTAAATTCGAATTTTATGTATCAAAATACTCAGAAAATTATTCTGCTTTGGAATATGAATTTAAAACTATATGCTGTCATTCAAAAAAGTAAAAAATCTTAAAAAAATATAAGGATAAAAAATATTTAAAAATATAATTTTTTAATAAAAATGTTGTTTTTTTAACAACTTGAAACTATGTAAAAAAATATTTTCAAAAACATGAATACTTTCAGAAATAATGGGTGTTCTTCGATAAAAAAATCACCTTGTATATAATTTAAATTTGATATAAAATACTATATTATATAGTATATTCTTTGTATGAACTTACCATTTACTACTAATGCAGTATTAGTAGCACTTGTACCAAAATTATTAGTTGCTATAATTTTATATGCACCACAATCTCCTTGTTCAACTTTATCAATTTTTATCATAACAGTTCCGTTTGGATTTGCTTCTAGAGTAATATGTTTTTGTTCGTCATCTTTGTTATCTCCTTCTGTATTTTTAAGCTCTTCGCCATCTTTATACCATGCAACATGGGGACGAGGGCTTCCAATAAGTTGTGTTTGAATTTCAATTGGTGATCCTTCAACGCCTTCTGTTATCCGTTCAAAAGGTTTTACAAACGAGGGCATTATTTCCGCCATAGTTAAATTAGATGATGTTTCCGCTTCACCCATCATATTAACAGCTTTAACCGAGAACTACAATAAATATTAAACGTTAATCGATAATTAATTTAACAAATAAAATATAATCTTACTATTGCAATATCTGAACTACTGAAATGGTCTATAGTAAGAGTACTTTTAACTTGGCCTTCTTCATTTGTATGTATACTGATTCTTAAGTCAGGTATTATGACGTCCCCATTTTTAAACCTATGTAAAAACGTTATTATATTCAATAAAATATTTTTTATAATGAATATTACCAAGTGATTTTAGGTTTTGGAATTCCATTAACTCGTACAGAAAGCTGTACTTCATCATATTCTTGTATTGTTAAATCTTCCATCAGTTTAACAAATGAAGGTTCCTCAGCTAAAGTTAAATTTTTATTTGATAATACAATTTTTAATAAAATTATATATGTAGGTTTACTTACTATGAAGTTTAAGGTTAGCTATGGCAGTCGTTTCTCCCACTTTATTCCAAGCTTTAACTACATATTCACCTTCTTCTTCTGGATTCACATCTCCAATAACTATCTTGAATTTCGTTATATTTTTTTCTATTTCTTCACTTGTAAGGTTGACAAATTTTCGTTCCGATAAATCTTTTCCATTTATTGTCCATACTATTTTTGGCTTAGGTACTGCATGAATAATTGCTTCAAATATCGCTTCCATTGAAGGTATTACGGTGATATCATGGAATCCTTCAATTTCTGGTTTCATAACTATATCTAAATGAGCGCTACATTCAGCTGAATCAAATTTATTAGTTGCTTTCACTCGGTAAAGACCGGTATCACTAAGTTCAGAAGTTGGAATTGTCATTGTGAAAGTACATTCTTTTAGGCCATTAGCTATTTCAGATGAATTAACAGTAAAGTCAGCATTGACATTTTTGCCATCACAAGTCCATTCTACTTCAGGAATGGGATCAGCTATGAGCGTTATTGACCATTCAACTTTTTGGCCTTTTATAACTTCTATATCAGATAGTGGTTTTCTTATTTTGGGACCACGGAGCAACTCTACATCTTGCACGTTAAGTTTTGCTGATTTCATGTCTTCTCCAACTTCATTAGTTAATTTACAGCAATATGAACCAGAATCAGCCACTCTTAAATCTTGAATAGTTAATTCAAATGATTCATCTTCTTCGGAATCATTAATTTGGATATTTCTAGTATTTGATAATTCATTACCGTCTTTGAACCTTAAGTATTAAAATTCATAAAATAAAATAAATATTATTAAAATGTAAGTAAATAAACTTTTACCATTGAACTTTAGGCTTAGGAGCACCACGAGCTTTTACATTAAATACTTTTGTAAGTGATTCATAAGTTTCATCATCATCCATCCCAGATATTATTTTCGGAGGCACTAAATATTTCAAACAAAATAAATAATCATTGTTTTTTTAAATTATGTTTTTTTTAAATAAAACTTACCAAATTTCTAGGAAAAATACACAATATTTTCAAACGTATCACACATAAGCACAAACAACAAAAATTATATTTGTTATTAGTGATCAATTTATCATGAATTAAATAGACATAAACATCAAAATAGGTTATAATAATGCAGTTTTAGGCGCCAGTAACTAACACAATATATAGCTTAAATAACCTGAACAGTGACGATTGCTGAACGAACAAGAGATAAAAGACAACACTGACGTTATTATAACATCTGATTTTGTATACCTCCTATTTGTTTTATTCCACTTCTTTGCTTATCATTATTTTCTTCCATTGATGTCTTTAAGGTTTTCAATTTTGATATATTTTCATTTTCTTTATTTGTACCATCTGGAGAATGCTCTTTAATTATTTGATCAACCTTCTTTATGGGTTTCCCAGTTTTGTCGTTGTTTATTTCGCTTTCTTTATTAATTAAAAGTTTTTCCATTGGCATATTTAGAATGCTTTTATCTGTTATTTCTTTTGTTATTGAGAGATTAACTGAATTATTAGGATGTAAATCTTGTGTTATATTTGTTGAACTATCAATGTTATTTAATGAAAGAGAATTACCAGGTGATAAATCCGTATTGTTGTTACATGCAATATCTCCTTTTTGATTTGTTGCAAGAGTTAACGTATCTCCATGTTTTTTATCGAATAAACTCAGAGGAGATTGTTTAACTATATCGCCTTCTTTATTTTCTAAATTTTCTAAGATAGGATTTGGTACATTATTTATTTCTTTTCCTTCGAATAAAGATGGATCATTAGGGTTTAAATCGTTCATTGAATTTTTAATATCACTTGATAAACTATTATCCTTTGGTAAAACTATATCCAAATTATTATCTTTTGGTAAAGAATTAGATAATGAAAGCTTTTCATTATTTAAATTATTTTCTTTATCTAACAAAAAACTTTTATTTACATAATTTGAATGACCAGAATCTGCTTTTGTACCACTACAACCACTTAAATCATTGTTCTTTAAATCACTTATTGTATTTTTATTTAACTCAGGTAATAAGGATTTTTTTAATGGTTCTGTACTTGATATTTTAGATAATTTTTTTGCTGTTAAAGAGTCAAATGACTCATTATGAATTTCAGGTTCACAGTCAGCATCTAATTTAGGTATTAATTTCTTTCCCAAATTAGTGTTATTTTCATCACATACGATTTTTGAAAAACTAGATTTTCTAGAATGAGTATCTTTTATTTGATCATTGTCTTCTTTAATTGAGTATCTTTTTTGTTTATTATATTTATTATCCTCTGGTATTTCAGCACACATCGCACTTAAAGCATCACTTATCATACTAGATTGTCTTATTAATGATTTTCTACGAAAATCAGCTTCATCAGCTTTTGATAGACGGAAAGGACTATGTTCATTTGATTTATCATTGTCTAAAACATTTGTGTAATTACTTTTTGGTTTATTATTTATATTGTTTAAATCATTGTTATTGTCCAAAATACTAATTGACTCATTTAAATTATGTTCTGATATTGGTTTAAAGTTCTTGTCTAGTGTATCATTATTTGTCATTAATTCGCATTCTTCTGTTTTATCTTGAAGAAATGATGAGGGGTAAAAATCTTTATTTACTTCATTTTCCTTAACTATAGTCGTAGAAGATTTTTCCAATATAAAATCATTTTTTGCATGCTCAGTAGAAGGCAATCTAGACAAAGATAATCTTTTTGGTATTTCAGAACACTCTTTTATATTTTTCTTGGGTGAAAAAGAGTTATCACATTCTTCTATAGAAGACAATCTTGATATTGAAGCTCTGTCAGCACTATTCAAAACAGTTCCTTCGCCTTTCGAGTATTTTTCATCCGAATTTTCGCAACTATTTCCTAACGTATCAGTGTATAAACTATGCGTTAAAACAGATTTTTTCGGTCTATCTGTATTGTAGATAGTGTCACTAATTAATTCTTTTGATGTATTCTCCTTTATTAATGAGGTTTCTTTTTTACTGTTTATGCAAGTATTTGAATTGTTAGAAATTAATTCATTGACCAAAGTTTCGGATATCTCATCCATCTTTGTATTTTCTTCTAATGATGATAACCTTGAAACTGATCTTGCTTTTAGTGTAGATGATTCACTTAACACGCTATTGCTTCGTGATAGTATATTTTCTGAACGATTTACTTCAAATTTATAAGGATTAATTAGATTTTCCTTTTGGTTTTCTTTTTCCAATATATTTTCTAAATCATTTCGTTGTTTTTGAACTCTTTTTAGTAATTCTATTAAAGAATTATCATCGTCTTCATCGCAACTATCTCCTAATAATTTTTGTGAGTTCTTATTTTCTTTAATTTTTTTAATCTCATTTCTTACTTCTTCGTGCTTTTTGACGCTTTCAACAACCCAAAATGGTTCTTCTTCTTCATCAGAAGCTGTGTGTATTGATATACTTCTGTCTATTTTAATTGGTATAATCCGTTCATCCCTAGGTTCTTCTACAATACCATAATAATTTTTACATTTAGTAGAAGATTCTTCCCAGCTCATTTCCACGCAACTAAATTCTCCTGATTGGCTGCTCATTATAACTAAACTTTCTTCGGTTTTGATAGATCTATCACCATCTGCAACGTGTTAATTATAAAAACCTAATTTAATGAAGGTAACATGAACACCATATATGTCCTTGTTGACTCCTGTAAATATTTGCATACCTATATTTATTATCGATGAAATACCAATTTTTCTATCTTCTTCAACATTAATTTCCACTAATCTTTCCCTGCAGTTTTCCTTGCTGTTGATTTTGATTGGCAATGTCACTAATAAATGTAATTACTTTGTTTTTAACATTTTCGTATGTCATTTTGTATACAAAATAAACTAATAGCAACTTAAAGCTTTTAGCATATATAATTCTATTCTATATAAAATCTCACATATTTTGTAAATAGCTATATAAGTAAAATAGCTTCTATTTACACTATTTTTTACAATAAACTAACCTTTTTCTTTTTTATCTACATTCTCTTCTATATCCTCATTTTCATTTTTAACTGATTCATTATCTTCTTCTTTGAAATCAATTGAGTGTTTAGCTAAGTTTTTCAAAGTTCATGCAAAATTACAATATTTTAAATTAAAAATAAAAACATTTAGTTCAAAAAGGATTGAATTAACATTTGATAACATGCTTAAAATGCATTCCCTAAATTTATCCAAAATATAATGATTTCAATATAAAAATAGGTTTCATACTTTGTTAATATATATATATATATATATATATATATATATATGGGAATGTTACTTACCTAGAATATTCACTATACTCTTAGTAACAGCTGTACCCATTTCGTTAGTAGCTCTAACTTCATATTCTCCACCATCTTCTACTTTTACAAGATTAACAGTAAGACTGAAATTCTCCACCCTTTTTTTGTCTTTTGATATTTTGATGTGTGCATCACTACGTACTTCTTTTCCATCCTTAAACCATTTAATTTCAGGAGCCGGACTTCCATAACAAGTCACTTGTAGTTTAAGCATTCCTCCTTCTGTAACTTCCATATCCCTTAATCCTTTCTTAAATGTAGGTTGTGCTATTAAATGAAAATATAAGTGTCATTGAAGTACCTAAATTTTAGTTTAATACTATTATATCTTACACATAACTGTAAGAGTTGCTTCTGAATCGTAAGTTCCAATTTCGTTTGTTGCTCTACATTTATACGTGCCAGCTAATTTGGTTTTTGCTTCTTTTATAATAAGCTTGAAATTATCTCCATCTTCGAAACAAGTGAATTCTGTGGTTGTTTCTGTTATTTCTTCTTCTTCGCGGAACCTATTAAGTTAATATTAATTATTTATTTTTTCACATTTTTATTTCCATTATTTTACCATTGAACTGATGATTTAGGATAAGAATTCAATTTAACAGTAAACTCTACATTTGTATCCCCTTCAATTGCTTTTGTATCTGTTAAAGGAGTTTCAAAAATTGGCGGACATTTGACCAATAATTTCCCCTCGCTCGTATTTTTTCCAAATTCGTTGCTTATTTCACATGTATATTTGCCTGAATCTTCCCTCGTAAGATTACTTATTAAAAGAGTATGAACGTCTTCCACGGCGTTAATTTTTATGTGTGTTTTATCAGCAATTAACAATTTGTCTTCAAAGTACCTGAAATATTAATCAATTGTTTATTAATTTGTTTCTTACGCGTTCATATTATTACTTTTTTTTACCATTTTACTTGAGGTGGTGGATCTCCTTCTACTCTCACGCTCAAAGATACATAATCACCTTCTAAAGTTTCTACTTCCTTGGCTAAAGCACCAATAAATTGAGGAGGCATTTGAAGATTAATTCGACAAGCATCAGATATTTGACTAAATTGATTAGAAGCAACTACTGAGTATAAACCTACATCTTCCATTTTACAATCTTGAATAATTAAGGTATAGATTCCAGCTACTTCATCGGTGATGTATTTTATTCTATTCGACTTCTTTATAACTTTACTATCTTTATACCTAAAAAAAATATAATAATTTATCGGTAAGTTAAATTTTTTTATAGAAATGTATAATAATTTACCATTGTACTATTGGTTTTGGAGATGCTTCAATTTCTACTGTTAATGTTATTTCTTTTCCAGTAACACCTTCATAGTCAATTAAATTTTTTTTAAACTTTGGAGCGGCCTTAATCAATAAATTGATTGTTTCTGTATCAGATCCTAAATCATTTTTGGCTAATACTTTATATTCTCCTTCGTCTTCGACCTCAACGTTTTTTATTACAATAGCAGCAATCTCATCTTCAAACATAAATTTTATTCGTTCATTTTCTTGTATTTCTTCGTTGTTTTTAAACCATATTATATCTGGCAGAGGATCACCAATTACTTTAGCCTCTAAGATTGCTGTGCTTTGAATCTTTGTTTCAAATTCTTTCATGTCGGTAGTTACTCTTGGAGCATACGGTAAATTTAGTTCTTTAACAACACCTACAATTGATAAAAATGTAAGCTAAATGTATAAAAACATAATGTATTATATTACTGTAGCTTTATGTTATTTCATTTACCTTGTACGCTAAGCTCAGCACTACATGATATTTTTCCGTGACAAGTAGAAGCGATACAAGTATATAAACCAGCATCTTCTGGTTTTACATTTTGGAATACTAATGCTAATGAATCCTCGTCGTCCTTGAATAATACTTTAAACCGTTCTTCAGGGTTAAACGGTTTTCCATTTTTCAACCAGGTAAAATGTGGAGTACCATCAGGTACTACCGTTTGCATTCCAGCCCATAAATCTTTTTCATCTAAACAAATATATACAGACAAATGTTTAACCTTATTTATTACATGAAATAATTGCTTACTAGTAACTGAAACATGACAAGAACACGACTCTTCAGAGTATTTATTACTAGCAATCACTAGATATTCTCCTGCATCTTCTTGTTTAACATTAGGTAAAACCATTTCATAGAGACCTTTTTCTTTATTTACTTCTAATATTTGTATTCTTGTGTCTTCATCAGATATTTCTTTATCTCCTTTGAAACTAAATAAATATAAGAATAATTTTAATTAATTAAATTAATATTATATAATAACCAAGAAAATGGTTGAATTTACAATCTCAATTTGGGTAATGGATTTGCTTTTATCTCAATCATAAATCTAGCATGAGTGTTCTCTAAAAGCTGAGTATCAGCAAGCTTAACAGCAAAAATTGGAGCGTTTGCTTTAGCCCTTGCTTTCTTTTCATCTGCTGAAACTGAAATTTTAAATTTAATACACTTACTTCATAGTTCATGCTTATTTAATTAAACAATATACTGAGTAACTTACGATTTTCAACAAATAGTAACGCGGTACTCGTAGACTCTCCTAAATCATTTTCAGCTTTAACTGTATAAGTTCCAGAATCTGACATTATTACTTTATTTAACTGTAATTTATACAAATTGTTTTCTTTGTCTTCTGTGATGGAAGTTCGATTAGCAATAGTATTTGGTAATGGCATATTATTTTTCAACCATGTGACTTTTGTGGCACCCTCAATTTCACATTCAAATGTTGCATTTTCTCCGACTAGTATGATAAATAAAATAGTAATTATGAAATAATTTTACTTTAAACATATTTAATGCAGCAATATGTAATATAAAAGCAATTATTTTTTTTTATGAACACTATAACATATTTTAAAATAATTTTTCAATCTACTTTGGCTTTGGTTAAAATAAAAGCATATTTAAAAACAAATTTAAATTTGCATTACTCTCACGTGTTTTCACCTGCGAGAGAAGATTCATTATTCATCGATCTTCCCGATTTAAATTCACCCTTAGTGTCCCACCATTCATTACACTCTTCAATAACACCTTTTCATTTAACGATATAGTTTTATCAATAATTGTATTTAATAAATTAAAAATACAGACTCTTCAGACACTATAATTTAATAAAATATTTGGTTACTAACCTCCACGACTTGTTCCTTTAATATTGACATGAAAATAAGGTTTTGAAACACCTTCTACATATTTCAATGGTTCGGATTCAATTTCTTCTTCAGCTGGCGAAGGAGACCTTTCAGGTGGTGGGGGCTCAGTTGGAATTGGTTCTACTTGTGGAACAGGTACTTCTTCTTTTATTTCCTTTTCAACAATAACCTCCTTATGCAGAACAGGCATTTCAATCACAGGGGGTTCTAAACAAATATTGTTATATTGATATAAATATTAAAACTTCATTTGTAGGTATAGTAACAAAATTATTAATGTTATAGATTTAAGAATTTACAAAATATTTTGGGATACATATACGATGACCATATCGATAGTGGTGGGATTATAGGTTAGGTACTTATTTATTATTGTTTAAACAATAACAATGTACAAACATTAAAAATATATTTCTCAGGAAAATTATATATGCATTTTCCTAAATTATTTAGATCACCATGTTACAATTTTAGATTCTGAACGGAGTGATGAATGTATTGATTTTACAATGATGTGTTTTTTTTTTTTTTTTGTGTCTGTGTACAGCATAACTAGTCGAAATAATGCTTCAATTTCAAACTTTGGGGGTGGTTTCCGATAGCAAAGTGAATATTCTTGGTGCATTATAGAGGTGAAAAGTAAACATTTTCCAACAGTTTTCAAAAAAATCGAGAAAAACATAAAAAAAATGACAGAAAAACGGGAATTTTTACGCAAAAACAGTTTTCGACCAAATCGATTTTTTTATATGGTTGTAATTCAAAAAATAATCGATATTAATACTTGAAATTTTCACAAAATGTTTATATTAGCGTTCTCCATACACAGTTAAATTTTCAAAGAATTTTGACTTTTTTTGAGCTATTTATAGACAATTGAAATTTTTAATTTTTTTTAGTATTTTTTTTTAAAATAACGATAAAATTTTTTTGGTCGGCCAGAAAATCTTGAAAATTTAATACAAGGTTTCTTATAAGTTGTTCTTAAAGTGATAAAAAAAAAATCCGAAATCCTTAGTCACAATTTTTTTTTATAAATGCTTAAAGTTCGAATTTATACGAAATATGTCAAAATTGCGAAAATTGGCAAATAATTTTGTGGTTAAAAAATCGTAAAATTTTTTTCTTTTATAACTAAGTTTTAAAAATTTGGTACAAGGTTTTCCATTCATTTTTCTTCAATTATCTGTAAAAAAAACTCTACCGGATTCAGACAAAAATTTTTTATGAGTGTTTGAAATTTAAATTTTTACAAAACCGCGTTAAATAACGGTTTAGCCTCAAACGATTTTTGATACTTGTTGTTATTCAAATAGTATAAGTCGTAGATACTTGAAAATTTCACCAGTTATTTAGATTGCCATTTTTTTTACGTGCTTAGATTTTCAAAATATTTTGACTTTTTTTGAGCTATTTATAGGCATTTGAAATAATCAATTTTTTTTTATTTTTTTTTTATAAATGTTGAAAATTTCAATTGTCTATAAATAGACAATTGAAATTTTCATTTGTTTTTTATAAATGTTGATAAAAAAAATTTAGCTGGGACAAATTACTTGAAAATTTAATTGAAGGGTCCACATAACTTGTTCTAACTCTCATTCAAAAATTATATCGTTTGTTTAACGAAGGCTCGGATAATCGAGGTTCACCGTAGTTAAAATTTGTTGATAGGAGTATTACAAAATAAAATTCTTGATAACATTTAAGTTTTCTAATAACCTTTTTTAAATGGTAATTGAAAGGTATACACAAAAAAATGGAGTAATAAAAAAAATCAGGTAAGTGGGTATCCCTCTGCTGTACATTAGGGAGTGGGGTGGGCCTCGGACTAGGGTAGGTTAAATTTGAATGCAATGATAGGTATCATTGTATACGAAAAACGATTCTGAACGGAGATGATTTGTCACTCTAGAATAATATATTATTTTTAAATATTGTCATATATTATATTTTGAAACAAATTCAAACATTTAAGTAAAAGTCTCAAGATCCTGCGTTTGGTAATTTTTTAAAAATAACAAAAATCGAAAATTATTTATTAGTAAAACGTTATTTTACACGTGTATTTTTGATTTCAAATTAAAACTTAAACTATAAACACTCGTAAAATTTTTAAATGGAATAATCCTCAAACTTTTTTATAATTATTCTAAGCTTAACTTGTGGACAGCATAGTATTAAATTTTCAATTCTTAGCTTTTGATAGTAAAATATTTATAAATTAAAAATATTCATGATTTTGACGAATTTTTGTCATTATTTGAACTTCAAATGCTAATAAAAAAAAAAATTGTGCCTATGTATTTTTAAAATTTTTGAATGAGAGTTAGAACAAGTTATGTGGACTTTTCAATTAAATTTTCAAGTAATTTGTCCCAGCTAAATTTTTTTATCAACATTTAAAAAAAAAATTGATTATTTCAAATGCCTATAAATAGATCAAAAAAAGTCAAAATATTTTGAAAATCAAATCACGTGAAGAAAATGGCAATCTAAATAACTGGTAAAATTTTCAAGTATTTACGACTTATACTGTTTGAATAACAACAAATATCAAAAATCGTTTGAGGCTAAACCGTTATTTAACGCGGTTTTGTAAAAATTTAAATTTCAAACACTCATAAAAATTTTTTGTCTGAATCCGGTAGTTTTTTTTACAGATATTTGAAGAAAAATTTATGGAGAAGCTTGTACCAAATTTTCAAAACTTAGTTATAAAAGAAAAAATTTTTACGATTTTTCAACCACAAAATTACTTGCAAATTTTCGCAATTTTGACATATTTCGTATAAATTCGAACTTTAAGCACTATAATAAAAAAAAATTGTGACTAACGATTTCGGATTTTTTTTTTATCACTTTAAGAACAACTTATAAGAAACCTTGTATTAAATTTTCAAGATTTTCTGGTCGGCCAAAAATTTTTTATCGTTATTCAAAGAAAAAAATACTTAGAAAAATTGAAAATTTAACTGTGTATGGAGAACTCTAATATAAACATTTGGTGATTATTTCAAGTATTTACGTCGATTAGTTTTTGAGTTACAACCATATAAAAAAATCGATTTGGTTGAAAACTGGTTTTGCTTAAAAATTCTCGTTTTTCTGTCATTTTAGATTCTGAACGGAGTGATGATAAAAAAAATATAGCTAGGACAAATTACTTGAAAATCTAGTTGAAGGATCCACATAACTTGTTCTAACTCTCATTCAAAAATTATAAAAATACATAGGCACAATTTTTTTTTATTAGCATTTGAAGTTCAAATATTGACAAAAATTCGTCAAAATCATGAATATTTTTCACTATTTGGTAGTTAAAAATTTATAAATATTTTATTATCAAAAGCTAAGAATTGAAAATTTAATACTATGCTGTCCATAAGTTAAGCTTAGAATAATTATAAAAAAGTTTCAGGATTATTCAATTTAAAAAATTTTACTTGTGTTTAAAGTTTTAATTTTAATTTAAAATCAAAAATACACGTTTAAAATAACGTTTTACTACTAAATAATTTTCGATTTTTGTTATTTTAAAAAAATTACTAAACGTAAGATCTTAAAACTTTTACTTAAATGTTTGAATTAGTTTCAAAGTAGAATATATAACAATATTTGAGTATAATATATCCTAGACTGACAAATCATCTCTGTTCAGAATCGTTTTTCGTATACAATGATACCTATCATTGCATTCAAATTTAACCTACCTTAGTCCGAGTCCACCCCACCCCCTAATGTACAGCAGAGCGATACTCACTTACCCGCTTTTTAGTATTACTAACATATACGAGTAATATATATAAAATCATATTACAGTACAAAGCTGTAACGCCTGTAACTAATGGGTGAGTTTGTTCACAAATTGTCCTCGACTATTATTCTTATTACAGAATAATATTGTGCTTAAGTGCAAAGAATGGACAATTTAAAATTGTTTGAATAATTGAAATTCAACTCAGGACAAAAGAAGATATTTATACAAAAAGTAGCAATTTTTCACAAGCGATATAAGTTGGTTAGTTTTAACTTAAACTTTCAAACAATTTGCCATTTTGTATATTATTATTCTGTATACAAAATTATTTTTTTATAAATATTTATATTAATTTTAAATCAGATACCATTAAGTTGTTTATGTAATTCTACGCATTACATCGTTATTGCCTAATATATATGATCTAATATTATAATCTATTTCATTTTATTGGCAACAATTAATTAAACTTACCGTAAAATTGATAGAAAAATATATATGAGGAGAAGTAATTATTTTATAGGTGAATAATTAATGTCGAAAATATTTGAAGTTCAAATGATCATAAAAAATTAATTTGGATTTTCAGTGGGATTTTTTTTCTTATGTATGTTGTAAAACTAATAAAGAACCTTTTATTAAATTTTTAAATCTTAGACATAAAAACAAAAATATTTGTAAATTTTTAACTGCAATATAATATACATATTTTCACGATTTTTATGAATTTTGTTAAAATTCTAACTTTTTAAACATATTATATTGGTCGTTTTTTTTATGTTTTTCAGCTTTATAGCTTTGTAGCTTTTATTGAAGATAAAGTTCTTCACTGCACTTTTCCTAGCTTATGTGAATCTAACAAGACCCCAAATAACAAAATCCGTTCTCCAGTTTTAGACTTTTAGTAATCTACCACGTTAAATAAAAACCTTGCAAAAATAACTATTATTTTAACATGAAAAATTAAATAATTTTTTTTGAAAATTTTTAATCTCACATTTTGTATCTACTTCACAATCCCTTTTTAATGAGCTATCAACCAACATTTTAGCTACAATAATTTTGGAAAAAAATTATAAAATAGAAATTTTGGGACTGTTCACGCCGACGTTTTTGTGGATTCAAATCGTTTTACCGCTTGGGTGTGATTTCGGATCGCTCTCATTAATCTTTTATGTTAAAGCTAGCTTAATTATTCACATACTCATCATTACAAATAAGTCACATTTTTATCATTTTCTTACTTAACACAAATTCTTGAAGTTTTAAAAATTCAGATTTTTTTCATTTTAATTACCATACCTACTTGATTAAAAATCAAGAAAGTAAAAATATTGTGTTTATATATAGACACAATATTTTTTTATTGAGAAATTCACAAATTAAAAGAAGCATTATAATATTAAATTTTCAAGCATTTTTACCGCACAAATAATTTTTTAATCAATATTTTAAAACAAAATCTACAAAATGTTAAATATTTCTTATGTTTATAATTAGAAAATAGCTGAAAAATAGTCAAAATATAAGCGAAAAAAAAAGCTGTCAAAAATTGGATTTGCATAAAATTTCCCGTTTTTCTTTAATTTTTTGTCTGTTTTTCCTAATTATAATAATTTTGGAAACCAACCCCAAAGTTTGAAATCGAAGCATTATTTTGACTAGTTATGCTGTACACAGACACAAAAAAAAAAAACACACATCATTGTAAAATCAATACATTCATCACTCCGTTCAGAATCTAAAAAAATTAAGTATACAAATAATAAGCGAGCAACAAATATTTTATAATATTAGGAATCTCGGATTGAGAGTGATGAATGAATGAGTTGATATTTGATTTAACAATTAAGTACCTATATTGTGTAGTAATGTCTGTTATCATTTTATAGATTATTAATAATTCTTTAATTTTAATTTTTGATTCAAAAATCAAAAGTGATTTTCCATAAAATATATTTCATGTTAACATTTTTTAGACATGATATACAAATGTCATAATATTTTAGCTCTTTTAATGTTATTTACTTAAATAAACATTACAACATTCGATTTTTTTTAAAATTATGTATTAAAAAAATGTTTAATTAACAAGCAAGATTAAAAATTGAACATAAAGATAAAGACAAGAATACTCAAGCTTATGTATAATTATTATTTTTCTTAAAACAATGTTTAAAATTTAAAAAAAATATTATAATCATAAATGTTATAAACAATCGATTATAATTAAATAATCGTTTTCTTTACATAATGAAATTTTCAAAATATTTAAATTATTTTAAGTTAAATTTCAAATGGTTATTAATAGCATAAAAAGAATAAAATATTTTGAAAATTATATTATATCTAAAAAATTTCATTTTAATTATTTGGTATAAATTTCTTTATTTAGATATTAAATTATCTCCTCTACAAATCTAAATTGTTAGGTTAATTACTTGGATTTAAAAATTTTTGGAGTGATATTATTTGTATATTTTGTATTCCCATAGATAATTTTTTCTTATTATTATTTTAATTAATATTCAAAAGATATTAACTTTACCGAGCGATAAAATATGAACTTAAAGTATTTAAGCATATCTAATTTATGATGGTATTTTTTGTTTTAAGTTACACGATAAAGAAGTAACTCATTGTTGACACTTTTATATTTCAACAAGAGTTAAATACTATAAAATTATTAATTCGATCATAGACTAACCTTCAACTTTGACCTCGGGTTCTGGGCGTTTCTTAGGTTCAGGTGGTGATGTGCATTCAAATATTGGTTCCTTAGGTGGAAGTGTAAGTGGTGGACGTTTCGGTTCCTCGACGTGCTTCAACGGTTTTGGTGCTAATCGTCTTTCAATGGGATCTAAACCTTCTTCAATTTCTTTAGAAATATCTAATTCGATACCTTTAAGTGGTTCAAATAAATCTTCATCCTTTTGTTTTTGTACTTTGATATCGTCACTGTTGTGTTCAACATTTGTCACTAAAATATAAAATCATTAACTAAAAACTTATAGGTAGCTTACATAACGGTACAAACAAAAAAAGCAAGTATAGCTTATTTATATTTATACTAAATTATTAATAGCTTAAAACGCGCGTAATTTTTATTTTTTATGTGCGTAAGTTAGAAGCAATTTTTTCAGAAATATTAGCTATTTAGTAACTTGTACCTATTATTATTTTTAATCGTTAACGATTTCATTTACATAATCACAGCTTAAGCATACGCGTAATTTATTTTTATAAACCTGTCACAGAAGATTTAGACGTTTCTGTTATAGATACGAATTCTCGCTCCCAAAATTGGTCTTGTAAATCTTCTTTTTCACCTTTTAACCGATAATCCCATTAAATACATTATTTTTTATGCTTAAATTACTTTAACGTAAAATCATTATCATTAAAAAAAATTAATTAATTTAATACTTACGTAAATCGTTTCTATGTTCTTCGATTTCTGTAATCCACTGATCCCGACTCAAATCTTCATTAGCCTTAAAGGTGAAAGGATAATTTCCAACTTCTCCTAGTCTATGATGAAGTACCCATACACGCTTGTTGTCTGATGCTGCTTTTACAGTAACTTCAGGTAACTGAATGTATGATGAAAATAATATTTTTAATAATTTAGTATATTTATTTGTATTTAAAATTATATTACTCGAATTATATCCTTTAGGACGAAGACAGATTTATCTTCGGATATTCGACGAACTTTACAAACAAGAATTCTAGATTTGAATAAAAAGCAATAACGCTGGTGTCCTTTAGGATCTTCGGCGTCTTGTACGTAATACCATCCCTAAAAATGTTTAATAATTGTGTTAAGTATAGTTAATAGTTTATTCCAATAAAATGTTAAATTTAATAAAATATCGAGAAGTTATAAATCCTTCAATTGACTATTAAATTATGATATAACATACAAAAACACATGTTGTAAATAGATAGCAAAAATCCATGGACTGTAACAAAATTTGACCTTCGGTGATATTTATAAAACTTTGAAGATTAATGACGTCGTTCACTTACGTGTTTTAATAATCGGCCCAATTTATGTATAGTGCCATGAAATCCTTCTATATTTGTTAAAAATTTCGTGTCAGTAAATCGGTGTGGAATTGATAGCATCAATTCAAGAGCTCTTTCTAAGTCAGTGGTATCTTCTCCTATGAGTAATGAATATTTAACTAGTTCCTAATAAAATATTAAATATTAATTAACTTTTTCGCTGTACGTTTATCATAAATAAGTTGATAAAATTAATTAAAGGAAATATTTTCCTCTTTATCAAAACATTGCACCAACTAAAAAATATTTTTAAATTATTAATTGCATAAACAACATCCCTGACCATAGTTAAGCTGAATTTTAATTTTTAAGAATAGCGAAAACACTATGAATTTAACAATATTGTTTAAAGAATAAGAAATACGCTTTTAAATCCATATAGACAATTTCCAAACTCAAATAACTTAAAAATTAGATAGTAAATGAGTATTAATAAAAGTTCAGTACACAATTTTAAGATCAAATAAAGTTCAATAAGTAATATAGAACATAAATGGGAACAACAATAATAATAAATATTATGAATATGATAAATCTATCCTTCATTTTTACGAGTAATAAGAGTAAAAAATATTTACATTTAATATATTTTGTATCCAATTTTTCATTGAGGAAAAAATAAAAACAAATAAAATATATGACACATTTATTAAATATTTAAAAAAATTATAACTTTAACCAAAAACTTTGTTTCATTAATCTTGTGTAATGTATTTTGTTAATATCTTATTTAATCGTTGCAGGCATCATAATGCATGTTTAATGTTTATGTAAATTAACCAGGTTTTTTTGTTGTATTAAATCATGTAAAGTGCTTAATAACTAACCTTGAGTAGTAATTGATAATCGTTAATTCGTTGTATTGGTAATTTCAAGTGTTCTGAAAGAGCTTTATCATCACCAACTTTCAATCTCTCATCCTGAAATTGAAACAAAAAGTGAACATTTTATGTTATAGTTAACTTTTTTTCACTGGTGACCGAATTTCGACCCGACAACAGACAGTGTAAAAATATACTGCTGATGAATTTTCAGGAAATCGTCACAACAAGTGTGAGCGTTGTATGTATAAATAAAAAGTAGTCTTCACAGCTCTTCCGTTATAATCATGTATTTAAAATAGCGCAATTTAAAAATAAATAATCGCACACCAGTCTCCTGTGATCTATTAATTTTGTTAATTATAATTTAATTAGATATATATCTCATTTTATTATGATTATGTAATATATACGATTTTAAACTTGTTACTTTCAAGTTGAATAATCTATTAAAAATAATAATACACAAAATATCAATAAAATCACAATTATATTCCAATAACTGTTTACAATGGAAACTATATCTATATTATTTTACCAACAAAAAATAAATTTAAAACATTTTTTAATTTTATATTTAAAATGAATTATTTTTCTAATTTATTTCTCTATCCCAAAATTACTTCAGAATCTAATTAAATTAGAAAACTTTTATTTGATTGTCATATAAATATTAAATACCTATATCATAATATATATCTTTGGTACGATGTATTATTTTTATTCATACTATAAAATATGTATTTAAATATATTATTTATTTTATCATATTTTATTGTCAATCAGTGCTCAAAATTAGAAGCCCGTTTTCGTGTGTCGTTTAATGGTAACCTATAACGTGACCATTTCCACATATTGCAATATTACATTTTACTATTTAATTTCTTTTTGATCATATAAATTGTGGTTTGCATTATTTAGAACAGTTTTAGGCCATAACTTGTTATTACCACTTTAATATATACACATAATTATGATATACCTAGTATTATAATATCAAGTCTGCCAAAAGTGAGTGGCGTTCTTCATTAGTAGATATTTAATCGCCTCCAATAAAGGGTATTTATAGTTTTCCTTCATAGAAATATGGTTTACTTTACCGATATTTTTTCTCATTTAACATTAAATTTATTCAACTCCAATATCCAGCAAAGTCTATTATAGAATATAGACAGCTTTCATTGGAATAATATTATATAAAATATAATAAACATGCAATATAAATTATCAATGATAAATCGATAATGTAGTATGGTAGGTATATAATGTAGGTACCATACAGAATATTTGAATCGTACATCAAACGATCAGTTTTAATACACATTTGATTTGTTTATCAGTTATTTTCTTATGCATTATTATCAAACTGTAAGTGATACAAAAACATTGGGAATGGGACAGTTCGAAATAAACGCTTCCGAGAGAGAAAAATTTAATTAATAAATCACTATGTAATTTTAATTGCAACAAATAGTGCATAAGCTGTTCATATAATTAATATATCTTAGTACCTTTGTTCTGCTTTCTACTTTTATAGTATATTAATAAATTAAAAAGTAACATTAATTAGTTTATGGACTTATGAAAAGATTAACATAAAATGGCCTATTGTTATGCTCGTTGACGTATTTAAAAGATAATTTTAAAATATTTTAATCAACAATGAAAAAGTTTAGTGTGGCAGCATTGTAACGAAGGCCAGGCATTTGGCCAGCTTTTTTTGTTGTAAATTATTAGTAGGTAGTCTTATATATCAACTAGTAAGGGTCGTCTATATTGATAATTTAGACTATTTAGGACTTAAGTTTGGTTGAAGCTTTAATTTGCAGGTGCAATTAATCAAATCAGAGAAAGTAAAAGATTTTTTAACTCATTTAAATTAATTTTTAGTTAACTTAATTAAATTAAAAGTTAATACATAGTATTTTTAAAAATTTTACAAACTTGAAAATTATTATTATTATTATTTTAGATTCTGAACGAAGTGATGAATGTATTGCATTTACTATGATGTGTGTTTTTTTTTTTTTTGTGTCTGACGACAACATTTGGAGCAGTAATAATGCTCCGATTTTTGACTTCAGCCCCTCTTTGAATAGGGAATTGAATCTAGTTGGTACTTTAGGGGGGTCAAAATTAAAATTTTCTAATAGTTTTCAAAAAATCGAGAAAAACAAAAAAAAAATGACAGAAAAATGGAAATTTTACGGAAAAACCACTTTTCGACAAAATCGATTTTTTGATTTTGCTGTAACTCAAAAACGAATTATTGTAAATACTTGAAATTTTCACCAAATGTTTATATTATGGTTATCTCTTTACAGTTAAATTTTCAAAATATTTTGACCATTTTTAAGCTACTAATAGACAATTGAAATTTTCGACTTTTCTAAGTTTTTTTTTCTTCAAATGCCGATAAAAATTTTTTGGGTAGCCAGAAAATCTTGAAAATTTAATACAAGGTTTCTTATAAGTTGTTCTTAAAGTGATAAAAAAAAATCCGAAATCGTTAGTCACAATTTTTTTTTATAAGTGTTTAAAGTTCGAATTTATACGAAATATGTCAAAATTTAAATTAAATTTCATACGCTCATAATGCGAATGTTGGCCATAGTAACCATAGTAACATAATATAAAAACTATACTATTTGTTTCAAAAAATAATATTTGACAATATTTAAATATAATATATCCTAAACTGACAAATCATCTTCGTTCAGAATCGTTTTTCGTATACAATGATACCTATCATTGCATTCAAATTTAACCTACCATAGTCTGAGGTCCACCCCACCCCCAAATATACAGCAGAGCGATACCTACTTACCCGCTTTTTTGTTATTGTTTATAAGTTTATAATTATAACAATTGCCTGTTTTATTTATTTACTAACTGAAAGTTATATAGTATTTATTCAGTATTTCTATAGGTATAATACTTCTTTGAAAAAAAATTTAAACTTAAAACAATTTAATAGTTCTTTTATGATATATTATTTATATTATATTACATAATATTATGTTGTTATTTATAATAAAATTTCCTATTTATTATAATAAACTTATACCAGTTATACTTATACCTAATATTATAAATGTATTATTTAAATTTTTCTATGGTATTTTTCATAGTGAATATCATATCAATGCCTTGAAATTGAATAAATAAACCGTAAAAACCTAAATAATTTCATAATTAATCATAATACCAAAAAATTTCATGTAAGTTCATAATTCACTATGTATAGTATATATACCTATAAATAATGTAGTAATATTATTATGGTAATTCTATTATAGTCACGTGAAGGACTTAAGTTTTAAAAAACCATAATAATAATACCCTTGAAGGCTTGAACCAAATGATTTTATGTTATGATAAATATATAAATAGAAATGAAGAAAATAAAAAATATTAAAGATTTACTTGAAAAAAGTTGGATTAGGCTATTTGGTTATTATGTACTATAGAATAACTATTTCTTGAAATATTAATTATTAACAAAGTGAGATTGTATAAATCCCTATATTACATAATTAACAGTTATGATTGTTAAAGTCAAAATAATCCCTGCTTAAGAAAAAATATTATAGTAAGTTAAACTTGATATTATAGAGAAAAGAATGTGCAGTGTTTCGCGCATTGCGCATTAAAATAAATATTAAAAAACAATAAATAAATTAATATATATTCATTTAATTACACATAATATTGATAAATTTAAAAAAAAAACACGATATGTCATTTATCCTTAAAACAAGAAATACCCATTTAAATATTTTAATTACGCCATAACTTATATCTCTATTTAATTAAAATTAGAGAATAAAACCGCTAATTTCTGGTTATTCAAAAAAAATTGTTTTAATAATATGATACAATAATCAATAATATTAAACCAATCACTAAATGTATCATTTTTTTTAGTTTAATTAAAGGCTTAACTTTATCTTATCATTATTTCGCTTATTTTATAAATATAATCCTTATCGAAAAATTTATGATTTTTTTTCCTGTGGGTGTATTATATGTGTTTGTGGTATTTTGCACTATAAAAATCTTAAGAAATATCATACTGTCTATTTCCAGCAAAAGGATTCTGCAAATGGCAACTAGCCAATACTGTCTAGTTGTTATATCTAATAACATTATATTTTACTAAATTATTTAAGAAACTATAAATGTTAATTCAAATAAAATATATATTAATAAAAAATATATTTCTACCAGTCAAATAGCGTTTATGTTCTTTACCTAATAAAATTTAACTTGATTAGTAATTAAATGAACAGGTATTAATATTTTTGCGCTCCTCGAATCATATAATATACAATATGTGCTTTCATACTGAGGTATCTGCTGTAATATTATTTTATAATGATAATTTTGGCTTAATCATTTGTGAAATTGTGTATTATAATACACAATTAAGTGTATTTTGTTATATAAATAGATATATTTATTTTCTACAATTCTACACCATTTCTATGTATAAGAATTTAAAAAAACTGATTTTGCTCAAATAATGATAGTTAGTTATAATAGAAAATATTAATGTGATGCGACAAGTATAATATAAAATAAATAAATTAAGCAGTAAATTCTAGATACTAAATATTATTGTGTTCCTAATTAGTAATTAGTAATCACCTATAAATACAACTCATCTAAATAATTATATAATATATTATGTTAATATGACATGTATTGTTTCATTAATTAATTTATTAATAATTAAATTGTTTATAATGTTTTTTTTACCGATTTTATAGGTTATGTAATAATTTAAACGCACTATATTTGTATCAGGCTACATAAAAAATGTATTAATTTAAAAGTTCATTACAATTTAACGAATCAATCATTGATCACTATTCACTAAATATTTTTAAGAGACCATTCTCATAGTCTACATATTTATCGATTTTAATTTCCTGTTTTAAAAATGTTGATTACATTCGTGATATAATATTACATCTATAGGTATACGGTGTCTATAAATATTATATATTTATAACGTTTATTTTCATAGTATGCTTTTTGTAATGGATAATTAAGATAATTTAAACAAAACAATTTATAATTCTCCTAGCTATAATGTATTATTTGAAAATCAAACATATTGAAAGTTTAGAGAAATAGAGAATATATTATCAGGGCCTGATTTAATAAAATTAGGGCCAAGTACACAATTTTTTTTGGGGCCCTCAAGTCAAAAAAATGTTCTAGAAAAATTCTACATAAAGGGAGAGGGGAAATGTTAATAATAAAAAAAAAATATATATGTTAAAAGTGTTAAATACCAAAATACCTATTTCAAAACTCATAAAATACTACTTGTACATTATTTCATGTAGGTACTATAAATACAATTTAGTTACTTGGTCTAGTAAATTAAGGACAATGAAAAGACAATACTAATTAAATAACATAACAGAATTATACTATATTAAAATATTAAAAATACTTAAGGATTTTATTATATAAATTTAAATTAAAATAAATTAATTTCAGTCTTCCATAAAATAACTTATTTATTTAACAATTTATTCTATATAATTACAGTTAAATAAAAAATGACCAATTTCTATTTATATTTTATCATAAAAGAGTTTAAATTAGTTATTAGGTATCAAATATTTCTGATGTTCAAACAATTTTCTATTATTATTATTTTAATATTTTGTGATGGTAACTTATTAGCACTGACGTATGGAATGACAAATAAATAACCAAAATTCAAATGTCAATTTAATGATATGAATATACTAAAGTCTGAACATTGACAGTTGGTATTAAATTTTAGAAAATACATTTTTGTGGAATTAATTTGAAAAAATAATTGTCTACAACTTACAGAGCCCGGGGCCCGGGGGCCCCCAGAAATTGGGGGCCAAGTGCAAGTGCTCCATCTGCACTTGCATAAATCAGGGCCTGTATATTATATGTTCACATAAACGTATAGTAATTGAGGAACATTTAATAACATAAAACAATATTTTATGCACATTAACAAAATATATATTATACATACCTCAAAATAATCGCGTACTTGATAATTGCATTCCAAAAAATCTTGTGCTTCTGGTTCCGTCTGACAATAATTAACATGCTTATCGAAATCTCTTTCCTGAAAAAAAAAGATACATTATAATTTATGATGATTTAACGTTAAATCGATAACTTAAATATACAATATTAATAATGAATATTATTATTAACATCAGTAATAAGTAATAACTAATAGGTATTTTTTTTTTGTCTATACATTAATACAATAGTAGTTAACATACGGTTTTTTTTAGTGTAAATTATATTCATTATTTCATTAAAGATATGGTTTAACGTTAGGTAACTATGTTATGGAATTGTATTATTAATTCTACCTATCGTTAACGTTATAATTTTTACACGTAACAAAAAAATCACCAAAATTATGACCTTAAAATTAGTTATAGACCATAGTACCTACATTATATTAATGATAAACGATAAAAGTAAAAAGAATATTTTCTTTGATTATATAATCTTGTAGCTTTAGATAAATTATTAAAATAGGTACGTTTTAAATGTTTTAATCATATGTCGCCTTTATAATTTAAAACTTAAAAAGTGAATATTATTTGCACGTTTGATATGTCACTGTTAAGATAGTATAGACATGAGAAGTAACGTATAAGAGAGTGCTTAGTCGCCGAATAATAAAAAATTGATTCATAGTAAGGAGCACTGAGACTTTTAGACAGCGATGCTCAACTTCTGTAGCTCACACTATTCTTTTTTTAATTATGATTTTCTCAAAGTGCCCTTCTTCAAGTTATAGATTAATTAATCTTAAAAAATATAAAATATAAATAAAAACTAGAAAAAATTGTTTATAACTATTATATAAATACGAAAACGAATTTCACCATACATCTTAAATTTCTTAATCGAATACAAACATAATTGTAATAGTTTCCGTCAACACCGTTGTTGGATTTTCAAATTTATTGAATTTATAGACCATAAGACAAGTATAAAATTATACTGCGGCGAATCGTCTCTCTGAAGACAACGCAGTGCGCACTTTGGGAATCGCTAATTTAAGACATAATATTAAGGAGTCAACTATAGGCAAACAATAATAAAGAAATTTATTTCAATGTGGAAAAATGTTCCTAAATAATATTATTACCTACATAAGTATTAAACTATTTCTATAGTAGATTATTATTCTGTATTTCTGTAACATTTTTGTTTTATTATCATAATTTTATTTTGAACAAAAACAAAACAAATGATACTTTAACTTACATAAATAATAAAATGTTTGCAAAACTTGATTATCTTTTTTTATATTTAAAAAAAATTAAAGCAAAAAATGATTTTAATTTTAGATTCTAAGTTCTACTCAAAATTTATTGGTTTCACAGTAATATGTATTTGTTTTTATTATTTTATTTTTGTGTCCATCATTGCTTTTTGGAATAGTAAAATATTTAACTTTGAAAATAATTGTAGGAAAAATTGTAGGCACCCCCGAAATTCAAGTCTGGGCACGCTTATATCTATAGTCTATTCAAAATGAGATGATGACTCGGCGGCCAAGTTGTACGCATGGGCGGCTGATCAAAACTGGTCGCCGCCGAGTCATCATCTCATTTTGAATAGACTATATTATACAAAATACAAATACTTTTCCAATAGCTGCTTACGAATTGTGTCCCGTATAAAAACTAAAAAGGTATAATATTAATTGTGTCCTAGGTTTATTTTGAGCACGTCTTAATTGCGTCCTTATCACTTGTAATATCTAAAATTTTAAAACGCAAAATGACAGATTTTCAATCGAAATAAATTTTAAAATATTTAATGTCATGTTATTTTTTATAGTTATAATTACAAAATACATACAATAATACAATAATAATATAATAAGCAAAAACAATATTTTTAACCTACCCATAGTAGTAATTATTACTACAGACAATCTATTAACTCTGTATAAAAATGGAAAGGCTAGAATGGAAATATTGTTTAATTTTTATATCCACCTCATTATGATTACGTTTCGATCCGTTATCTAATGCTATAGACTGCCCTACTCTCTTACACTTATTAACTTTAATATTCCTCAATATCCTATCATTACACCAATTTTATATTCTCAAATTTAAAATTAATTATATGTAAAACGAACCAATGAAACGGTTTATGTCATTCGCCAATGAGGACTCCGCCTTTCTTATTTTATATTTTTAATTAGGTACACTGTACCTACTCTATATTTCGTATTTTGTGTATCATTATTTTTATTTTTATGAATTTTCTATCTATTATTAATTATATTCTATTTCTATGTATCTTATTCTATTCAAAGGACATTTCCAATTAATTGAAAATAAATAAATAAATACCTTTAATAGTTTAACTGGAGAATGCAATTAGTTAAGAAATTATAATTTTTTGATATAAAATACTTATATTCCAAAAGATATTGTTTTTCAAGTACCTACTATTAATTTACATCTTATTAATTATAATTTATATTGTATCCTGTTTAAATGATTTGTTAATATTATCTAAGTTCCAATATTTTAAATATTGTATATTAATTAAAATTATTTTATCTTATGTACCTATTCTAGTTTACTAAAGTACAAATGAGGCATCTATATTATTATATATTAACAGTTTTTATACTGAATAATATAATTCAGCAATTAAAAAGTATAACTAAATATCAAGATTTGTTATAATAACAAATATATGTTCATATAAGTACATTATTAATTAAGACCTATATGTTATAAATAATAAAAAGATACATTTTTTGAAGTTTTTGATAGCAAATTGTATTCAATTAGTTTGGGGGTATTCCGAGGTAAATCAAAATTCCTAGTATTTTTAAAAACAATTGGGTGGTTTCTATCGTTTAAAAGTAGAAAACAATTTACAAGTTTTTAAAATAATCGATTTTATAATACAGTGAAACCTGTGTATAATGGACAGTCACGGGACCAAAATAATTGTCCGTTATAGACAGGTGTCCGCTATAGACAGGTTTCAGTGTTTTAAAAATGATATTAATCTACAAACATGATGTATACAATTTTTACGCAATATTGTTTTATATTTTATAATATTAAGTATAATCTTTATTATTATATATTATATTAATATATTATATACTATACACATACATTATTTAATTTTAAATATTTTCTTTATTTTTCAAAACTTCGGCCACTTGCGTTTTACCGATGCCAAATTTGTCAGCAAGTTTACGAATAGACCAACCGTTGCTAGAGTCTTTAAAATGAATAATGTCCACCTTTTATTTTAAATTTAAAGCTTTACGCGGTATGGGATGTGTCATTGCTAAGATATGTATGTACAAATCTGACTGCGAACCGATAGAAACTGAATAAAAATGTTAGATACTATTATGGTGATTTATACGTATTGTCGTATTGAATTTATATCTGGACTTATTTCTGTTAAATTGTATTGTATTAACCTTGTATTTTAACTTCATAAATTCAATAGATAGGTACTTGAAGTTAACGTTATCGTAATCGACGACAATGTAATCGATCGTAATCTGTGTTTTCCCTGGATTACCTAATTGCGTTCCTTATCGACGCTGTCTTGTAGTATTTTAAATTTTTGTCCGTTTTGAAATCACCGGGGTAAAATATTAGTGTCCGTGTCCGTAATAGAAAGAGTGTTATAGATAGGTCGAAATACATTGGAATGCCTACTTTTTGCCGGGACCTGGTAATTTTGTCCGTTAAGAGAGGTATCTGTTAAGTCAGGTTTTACTGTAGTACAAAATTGAATAATCATAGATACTTGATATACTCACCAAATATTTGTATTACAATTTTCAAAATATATATATATATTTTTTTTTACTGCTATTTATAGATATTTTAAACTTTCTACTTTAAATATTTTTAAATTTTTGTTTGATAAATAGGTATGTGAATAAAAAAAATTTTAAATTGAACAAAAGAATATGTTTAAAACTTTATAAGTGTTTCTTACAAATATGTACTACATTTTTTTTTTTATAGAGATTCAATTAAATTATTTGTTGAAATTGCATATTTATTTGTTGTATTTCAAATAATATAATTTTTAGAAAAACCTTTAATTGAGATCCAATACGAATACACCGAGTGTATTCTGTATATATGTGGTACTTTTTTATTTTTATCGACGAGGATTTATTGTATCATCAGCTTGATTAATAACAATAACTAATCAAATCTCAAATATTGATTTAGTATAGGTACACTTACTAAACGAAGAAATGTTCTACCCATAGTTTTTGGTTCACTAGCTGCATATTTTAATCCAGCAATGAGAACTCTGTGAAATTGTATAGAAAAACAAACAATTCATTATATTTATAATATATTTTGAGGCGTATTTAATTAATAGGTTATGTTAAATAACTTACGTGTTATGAAATTGCGATATTTGTTTTAAATTGTTGAATATAAGATCTTTATTATCTCTCACTATTCTTGGTGCATCATTTAATTCTAAAGGATTTAAATATCTTTCTACTACTTCTTGAATATCTTGACCAAATTCTTCTTCAGTTTCTACCAATTCTGCGAGTACCACACTATAAAAAGAGTTTAATCATATATTCATAGAAATAAATTATATTAAATATATCAGTGGTTTTCAACCGGTGTGCCCCGGCACACTGGTGTGCCGTGAGTGCTCTTGAAGTGTGCCGCGAAAAATCTGTTAATAGTTTTATTAGTATGTATTTATATGTATATATAGGTATATATATAAAATATGCTTAACATATTATACGGATTGGTGTGCCGCGAAAATTTTGTAGGATATTAAGTGTACCGTATGGTTAAAAAGGTTGAAAACTACTGAAATATATGTATGTATCCATTATTAATTGTTATCATGTAAAATACAAATATTAATTATTTTTTATAAAAACCCAAATTTTTACATATTATACACAATATTATTTTTAAACTAATAACATAATACATTATTACTATAATTTTGTTTTATTTTTATTACAAAATAGGCCTAGTTTAAAATAAAGAATAATTTAGTAAAGGAAAGACGATAGCTTATAAAGATATAGAGATAAAAAGATAAGACCAAAACCAAAAACTAAGATCATTTTTTGCTATAACTACGTGTATAAAAAAAGTGTACTGGCTAAAATTATGTAAGGAAGAAAACGTAATAAAAATGGAAAAGAAGGTCTTGTTTAACGTAGATATGCTCTACAATTAAATTCTGATAAAAATGTTGGTAAATTTATTAAGCTATTTATCAATTTGGTTAGAAGTTAGAGATTAGTTGTTTTCCTGTGGTTAGCAAATATAGATAATTATAGGCAATGTAGGACCAAAGTATAATTATATGGGTGAAAGGGGAACAAGGCATATTCAAGAGAGTAAGAAACAATGTGTAAGACTCTTTGTCAAATGCGTTCATCAAAATAGTAATAGAAGAATCAAAATTATTGTTTGATACTCGATTTATGGGTTAACAAGGGGTAAAAAGAGTTTCAAAAGGTAATTTCATTTTGAATTCAGATATTATTCTTTGGATGAATCATTTATGTTTCGAGAGCTTTACAACTAATTTATGCACTAAAATGTTCTGGAATATTTTTTCAAATTTTCAAATTTAAAACACGGTGTATTATGGATATAAAGATTCACGAACGGATACGTATAAAATATAATGTTGTAATCTATAATATTATAATTCCGGTCAAAACTATATTTATAGTGTACTAACTTTTATATTATATAAGTAAATACATTTTTTTGCGAAAATTGTATTTTAATTTTAAAATATGTATGTCTTATTTTATTAAATTTTGGGTTTTTTGTACACTTAATAGAATTAATTTATCTTGGCCGGGTTGTGATTGATAAATTGATTTAAAATTTAAATTGATTTAGATGTGGTCATAGAAAGCATTTATACTGGAGTGAACAAATTAAATTTTATGTTGTGCGTCATAAGATTGTGCCGAAAGCTGGTATCATTATGAGACGTTAACCGATCACTCTACCTGTAAAAATATTTCTTAAATTGGCTTATCTTACTCTCTATTAAATTTTGCATCCTTTTTTGATAATGTTTGTCCTTCTGCTGGAACCACAGCAGTCGCTCTAACAGGAGCCGGTATTTTTTTTAGAATGCTATTAGGTACATATCCCATTTTAGTTGGCTCATCAAGACTTTGAACCAATGACCTAAATCAATAATTAAAAATATTAATACAGCACATTTTTTATGTTGATAATAAAAATGAGCAAAGCAATAATGCAATATTATAGCACTATATTAACAGCAATAACAGCATAAAATAAATGTATACAATGTATGTATAAGTTCTTGTATATTTAATACATTGTATAATTATAGATAATTATTTAAAACATGCTAACACAGTAACACATATTAAAAGCATTATTTAAACTACTAAACTTCTTCAGTTAATAATTTTGTCTTTTAATATTTGATAGACATAATTTTTTAACCTAATTTTGTTTACCTAACACCAAACATTTATTTTTAAGTACTTATCTATAATATTGTATATGCAATATACACTAAAACTCGTATATTATAGGTAAACATTTCACTAAAAAATATCGATAAAAATCTGGCAAAACTCCTAAAAATAAACTGCCCTTTTGGTGGGTGTATAATAAAATACATAAAAAGTACCTAAGTATATTGATTTATTTAGTTTTTACAAACGATTAAATCTATTATTATAGTAGTGCCACCATCACTCTATGATTATTTTTCACTACTATATTGTAAACTTGTTTATGAAATTTAAATAAAGATTTTGTCTATTAAAATCACGTAAGAGTACTATAAATAATAAATAATAACAGTCTTAAAATTATATTTATGATTTTCGAGGAAAATATTAAAAACTCTGCAGTTTCAAACATTTTATGAACATAGAACTTGTTGAGTATATATGTCATTGTATTCATTAATTTAAATGCAGTAAATAATTTAGAATTCAATTTATTATGCTGAGTATAGAAATTAATAATTTAATAATATTTTTTCAGAAAAAAATAACTGACGATCAAATTTATGAAAATATCTGCAAATTTGTTGCTAAAAATTTTGGATAATTTGTCATTCAAAAACTAATAATCCGTAAGTTTCTAAATAACATATTACCTAATTAACATCGTTAACTCGTTATCTAATTAACATTAGATACTTTGATTATTTTTTTTCACTTCTAGTTGTATAGAAGTGATACATTTTATTATTTTTAGTTAAGTATCGGACATATACTTTGATTAAAATATGCTATTTTTGTATTTTCATATTTTACAATTTAAAAATGTAATTTCTATGAAGTGAGGGTTATACATATTTCAACTTATTTATGTGTTTTTACAATATTTTAATTGTTAAATTGAAAAATGTAATGGATCAATTTGTTTTTTAAAAACTTAAGTTTTATTCACGGTGATATTTTTAATTGGACTAATTAATTAAGAACTATGATAATGGTTTTTATGATTTGTTTTATATTTGTTTAAATAAAATATGTAGGTAACTTACGGTTTTTAAAGTTTTAATTTAAGTAAATACGTAAATAATATGTAATTTACTAATTTAGTACCTATAATAATCTCTAAGTAATCACTATTCTTAAAAGTAAACTAGCCTAGTCTAGGCTGCCTAGACCAATTATACGTATTACGAAAATTAATAATAAAGACGACAAATCATTATTTTCTATTGAAAATAGTATAGACATATTATATAGACTATTATAGTATTATTTATTTCATAATTTATGAAAATGATTGAATTTGAATAAATGGAGTAGGTACACAGTTTTATAAAACAATATAATATGCATATTGTTTCTATGTAGGTGCATAAATTAACATATTATAAAATATTGTGAATTTAACTATTTTTACGACGTGGCCCCAGTTCATTGTCCCTTCCATAAATACCTGCCATCTTCTTTTGCATTATGATCTATAGTTGTTGTTTTCCAAAGCTGTATTTAACTTATTACTTATTACTCATTACTCGTATATTTCTATTTCCTGACAACGAAAATTATATTAGGTAACCGTTACATATCATGCATATAGTGGTTAAAATCCATAGATACTCGGATTAAATATTTTGATATTATTTAAAGACAATATTATGCATAATTAAACAAAAACAAATGTTTTTTAATAATGTAGATTTTTGAATTTCTATATAAATGAATTTAATTTATAACAAAGTATAGATTTTCAATATGTTATTTATTATGTCATAAGTTTTTAAAAATAAGTGACCTATTTTGTGCCTTGGTAAATAATAAGTAACGCAAAAAATAGACTGTTTAATGTTTGGTTCTTATACGTTCAAGTACCTCAAAGGTTTTATATAAAAACAGCATTGCATACATAAGTTGACTTCTACAAATAATAATTACTTAGGCCACATAATAACAATTTTGGATGCCAAGACGTGTACAACAAGACCATGTTTTATAAATTATAAATACACATACAAATAATTGAATAAAACTAAATAAACATTCAACAAATTGATTATGAACTTAAATTATGTTTTTATTGTACTAAACAAATAATTTTGATTTACTTATATATAATCACATTTTTTTTTCTTAAAATGTTTTATTTTACAATTGTTTGTTTTAAAGAATATATTAAACTAATAGGTAATTACAAAAAATACTTAAGTAAAATGTATAAATTCAGTAGATACTAATAAATAATTACACAGAGAAATATATAATTATTATTAACTATATTTTTATAGCTAGGTAATGTAATTTTAAATATTTGAAAATTGTGTTTTCTTACTGATATAATTTATAGGCAATTCGTGTAAATATAATTTTTGTTTATTCACATTATGATGTCTATTATGTCGTAGGTATAAAACTATATAGGTATACTTAGATTTTATTTAAAGTATACAGTATAAATAGTATAATAATAAAATGCTGATTATTGAAAATAAACTTTTAAATTTTTTCGTTTTTTTTTTTTCATAATTTACAATAATTGTTACATATTATAATAATATTTAACATTTTAAAAATATTTTTTTCCTTAGATTATAATTATTCCAATATGTCTAAGAAATATTACAATCAAAATTAAAAATCACCTAAGATAATTTATTAAATTGCATTGAAAATACAATACAAAAAAAAATTTCCAAACAAATGAATCTGTAAATGTACCATGATTTTATACCAAATGTTTAAATTATTGAAACACGTAATAACAGATAGGAATATCTAGGCATATAGGTAGTAATTATGAACTTAGCTTGAAATAAAACACCACACTAATAGTTTCATATCAGTCTTTTCACAAAGATAAAATATAATTAATTTGAATTGTAAATATTACTTAAAAGTAGAACTTTTAAGTTTCTAATTTCGTTACTGAGAAATAAAAATGTATTCATTAACACACTATATAGGTTATAACTAGAGCAAGGACTTTCATGCATTTGGATATTTTTTCTGGTTAACTTTATTGTATGCTTGTTAAGTACAAATACAAAATACATTTCATAACGTTTATGATGAAATACTCAACGTTTTTAGTGCATATTTTTGCATATTTGGACATTTTTTGGTTTAAGGGTCATATTTATGATTATAAGAGCATATTTTAAGCTTTTAGTGTATAGTATTTTGATGATTTGTCAAAAATCAAGCACTTTGGTGAATATTTTTCATGAATCAAGGTAAACAATTTGTTGTACATTTATAAAGACGATAAAGATAAATTTTATTTTGAAATAATAATAATGGTTAGTATTTATTATGTATATTTTTGTATTTTTATTTAACGAATAGTAGGTACGTGGTATAAAAACGATAGTATCAAGTATCTATAGTCAGTAAGATAAATATTTGAGAATAATTCAACAATTATTTTAATATACCTTTTTTGTTTTATTAGATGCAGAATAATAATTAAAAAGAATGGGCTCCAACATTCAAAAAAGATTCCAAATTAATTTAATAAAATAAATCTAGTTAAAACTTATATAGAATAATAATAAAATTAATTTTTTAAGGGCATATTTAACCGCATATTTTTATTTTTTGATGAATAAGTGCATATTTTTAAATGCATATTTTATGATTTTTTAGTGCATGAAAGTCCTTGCTCTAGACTTATAACTAATGAATTTTAAATTAGTATTCATATTCTAAAAATAAAATATATTAAAAAACAAACTAACTACAGAAAAGCAGTTGTTATTTTTTTTCTGATGTTTCTATATACTTAAAATATATTAAAATACAGGAAATACTTAAATTTCAATACTACAATAATATAATAAAGCGTAACATCAGAGTCTTATAAGTAAATACAAAAAGCAGCGTCAAGCTAGTAATAGCATCGTAAGCCAGCATTTTCAATATATGGACATATTTTACCCGTCTGTATCCAAGGGTTTGTGTTTGGTTGGATGTACTTTATTTGGTCGTATTGACATTTTATGTTTGGCCGCTGTATTGTCCAACAGTAAATTTCGTTTTACCTCGGCGCCCCTGATAACAAATTATATGTAAAGAACGCTTAAGTCCCTGCTTAGAAAACAACATTGGCCTTCATAGAAATAGTATTCGGTAGACCAATCATGATTTGACAGTTTGAAAACCTTTGCCAGAAATTCTCTAATTATAGGCTGTCTATTCGACCTCAAGTCACTCAACTTCAAAATTATAAACTCAATTTGTAATATCTGCGGACAATACGTACTCGCCAAAAATAATCAACAGCTTTTGTTTTTTCAACAAATTTCAATAACAGCAAATTAATGAGTGCGTTTTTAATATATATTTATATAATATATAATAACTTTTGTTAAACGGATTTTTATCGTTGTGTTTAAAACCTAATATCGATTAAAACATTGATACTCAGATTTAGAATATCTTTATTTTTACACTATAATATAATATGCTATAAAATGTTTGACAATTATTACTAAAAACAATAAATTGAAAAATGTTAACTAGTAGTTGCTAAGTTTGATTTTGCTCATATTAACTTACATTGACGGGTCATCTTTTGATTGTTTTAGTACAACAACTTTGTCACCAAGTTCTAAAATCAAATCATCTTCCTCATCGGCACCATCAACTGGTTCTGTTTCATAATCTTGAAGAACCTCGTATTCGTCTCCGCCCCCCTGTAAAAATTATAATTAAATTTATTTAGTTGAATATTAAACAAAATATTTACTTCAAATAACTAATCTAAAGTCCAATATTTAACCTCTCCAATTGTTAATTGTCTATCATCCAAACTAATTGAACTACCACGAGTAATTGTTTCCTCATCTTCCGTTAGTGTTTTTTGTACAGCGCAATTATACATTGAATATCTTCCTGAGCTAAATGCACGAATGTTTAAAACATCTAGAACATTCATTGGTTCAAATCTGTGCATGCCTCTTTCATCTAAAACAGTGTATGGAACCTGCCCTGTTAAAACTGATCTGGCTGCTTCTCGTGGGACTACAGCTTGAAGACCATTTTTAATTATAAGTAAAATTCCCATTTTTCTCGATTTCACCATAAAATCCTCCATTGCTAAACTATTCCCCGGACTAAATAATTCAGCAGGAACATCAAACGATGTTTCAACGTTTGATTCTGGAGGAAGTAATAACACTCCACTTTCTCTGACTAGTTCACGTAATTTTGGATCCAATCTTGCTTCAATTGGGTCAATAGACATCCCGTTTAAAGTTTCACTAAATTCTGGCCGTCTTTCAGCAAGTTTCCTCATTACAGTCAGTCGTCTTAATATTTCTATTGTTATCTTATCTGAAGCTAATATGTCAGCTGACCTTCGATCATCAAGAACATCCATAAGTACTGAAGCAACTTCTTTTAGTCCTAATGCTTTTGCAAGACCAACTGCATCAGATAACAAACGATTGAATTGTTCACTTTTATTGTCTTTTAACATTTGATTAACGGTTATTTCACTGTTTTTATTAATGACATTAACAATTGCCCATTGTAATGCCTCAATTGCTTCTTTTTCGTTGTTTACTTTTTTCATGTCAATTTTTAATTTTACTTCTTTTAATAACTCTATATTTTCTTCTGCTATATGTTCAAATGCTGAACGTAATTTAGAGTCTTCTAAATCATTCAAAATTTCACTGAATGCTTCAGCAATATATTTAGATTCAAGTTCAGAACTATTCATTATTCCCTTCAAAATATTTACTTTATTAGGGTTTTTTAAATCCGTTACAAAACCATCATCAAATATTACTACATACATTTCATTTAAAGCTGTTATAGGACTTGATTTAGCAGTCTTAAGTAGATTTTCAATAACTTCAGCTACATTTTCATTTGTTTTGATTTTCGGTAACTTATTTATTAAGTTTTGTACTAATGGTGATCCATAGTACGTATTTTTTAAATCTAACTTACATAATCGATTAATTATATGAGCTAATTTAATTGTATTGTCATTATTAAATTCCAGTTTTTCTGCAACGTCATACGCCACTTCCATTGAAGGAAGTGTACGTACATCAACTTCTGGAAGTTCTGCAGGAACTTGTCTTCCAATACTCATACCTGCATATGATAATTGTTCTAACATTTTTGAATCTAGAGCCATTTTACCATTTTGGGTATAATATGAAGTTTGAGGAAAGTTGGGTTGAATAACTTGTAATTCTTCTGGCGACACTTCAAATCCTTGAACACTGAACTCACACGCACCATCATCTGCGTCTTGAAGATCTGGAGCAATAAATTTTAAACCTTCTGTGGTTTCGACTACTTGACCAGGTACAAAAGTTACACAATCTCCAGTTTCTACAACTCGTCCGGGCACAAATCTTGGACCCTCTATTGTATCAACAACTTGACCTGGTACAAATCTAGATCCTTCTTCTTCTGTAAATATTATTTGACCGGGTATAAATGTTGGACCTGCTTTTGTTTCTACTATCTGGCCGGGTACAAATTTTATTCCATCTTTGGTTTCAATAGTCTGCCCAGGAACAAATTTCGAACCAGTTTCTGTTTCTACTACTTGTCCTGGCACAAATTTTGGACCCATTTGTGTTTCAATCACTTGTCCCGGTACAAACTGCTCTCCTCTATCTGTTACCACTATTTGTCCTGGTATAAATTTATTATCGACTACAACACCTGGAACGAATCTAATACCATTGTTTCGTATTAATTTTCCTGGAACTATTTTTCCAGCTGGTAAAATTGCTTGATCACCTGGATAAAATTCTACCCCATAAGCGGTTTGTACCATCTGTCCAAAAACTTCATCGGATTTTTCACCTTTTGGATAAAATGAATCATTTGTCAAAATTCCAGATTGTACTTCATCAGAACAAATTACTTCCTGTAATGACTTTGCTTCTGTGAAAATTATTTCGCCATTTTCTGAATTTGTGACATGTCCCAAAATGAACTGTTTATTCCCATCATTATCCGATAAAATATTCCCAGATACAAATTTTATTCCATTTTCTGTTTCAATACTTATTCCAGGAACAAATTTTGTATTTCCATTGTTATCTAAAGTTGTTATACCGGGTATAAAAGTAGTGTCATTATCAGTTTCTACTATTCTTCCTGGAATGAATTCTTCTTTTTCTTTTTCGACTACTGTTAAGCCGGGTATGAAAGATGACCCAACACAGACACCGGGAACAAATTCCCAATCACCATTATTTTTTAAAACACTTTGTCCAGGAGTAAATTTGATATTTTCATCATTCCAAAACTGTCCCGGTACAAATTGTGGCCCATGAATAGTCATTACAGTCTGTCCAGGAATAAAATCTGATTCACCACCGTTGTTAACTACTTGCCCAGCCACAAAACCAATACCTTCGGGAGTTATAACTGTTTGTCCAGGCATAAATCTTTTCTCACCTTCTATTATAATTGTTTGTCCTGGAACAAATGATTCTCCTTCTCTTGTTATAATATTTTGACCAACAATAAACATAGATTTTCCAGAGTCCTCGATAATTTGTCCAGGAAGAAATTTTGGTCCATCTGATGTTTGGACCATAACGCCATGTACAAATAATTTTCCATTAGCTGTGTCAACAATTTTACCAGGGAAAAATTTTTCACCATCTTCAGTTTTTACATATTGTCCTGGTACATACTTTTCACAATTTTTAATATCTAATTTAAGTATTTTAGTTGTACCTTGACTAGTAGGAATTATTTTTTGTGTACCCAATTGAATATTTTCAATAAGTACATTAATTTCATTAATTGTTAACAATTTATTTATATTATCATCAGTTAATATTTCTTCAATTGCGCACGAGTTGATATCAGGCAAAATTACTGGAAGTTTATTAAAGTTTTTTATCAAAGGTTTTATTGGTGATACCACTGAAATGATAGGTAAATTAGTAAGAACAGTATCATTAAGAAAAGTCTGATGTACCACTCCAGGAAATGCAGAACCGAGATCTATAATATTTGGTTCAATTGAAATTGGAGTAGGTAATATATCGGTTTGAAGTTTTAAATTATTATTATTTTCTCCAAGTATTATATTTTCTGTAGTTGGTTTAATAATGTTTTTTATTTTTGAAACACTTAGGGATTTTGCATTAATAATTTTTGGTATAGATTCAATAGATTCGATTTGTTTTCCTTGACCTGCTGAAAATGTTATCCGTTTTGATTTAAGTTCTTCCTGTTCTAGTTCAGCATCGCTTTCCTTTTCTTTATCTTCAAATATTTTTCTTCTCCAATCTTCCTTGACTGTTTTTTTCTGTTTGGGCCTGTTCCGAAACCCTTCGCCTTCCATTAACGTCATGCCAGATATTTCCATTTCTTTGATTTCTAACTCAACGGTTTTACCTTCACGCAATTTTAGAAGTACTGTGTCACTGGTTTCTGACATCATGACATCTTTAACATCTCCATCTCTAACTGCTTTTTCTAAGCTGGTTGGAAATACGAGACTACATCTACGCTTATCTACAGAGTACACATACCTACGATCATCTGTGCACTTTGTTTTTAATACATCAGATAACTCTGAACATCCATCTATTATTGGAAATACATACCGATATCCATTTATCACAACATGTTTAAGATCAGATTTTTTTTTTTTTCGTCCAACTAACACCGGTATGTAATGATGCGCGGGCAGTCCATATGACTTTCCAGTTATGCGACAAAACCGTTTTGCATCTGCCGGAGAGATTGGCGGTAGCAATGGAAAATAATTTGGTTTTGGTAAACCACGGCTTTTGCCAGTAATACGACAGTATGTTGACATTTTAATATCATTATAAAGAAATCATTTAAGAAAGATCATAACAAGTGACTTGTGTACGCGAGGAACGAACGCGCGTAGATGTAAAATGATGCGAACGGTTACTCGCGTCGGAACAGACTGTTTATACGTTTGTGTGGTAATAATATGTTAGAACCGTCTTTCTAGCTAATTTCCACCTCTGGCACATGCCACCATCCGACACAGCACGAATCGAACCGAAATGTTAAAATTTTAATGGCCCAAACCCTCATATCCAATGGTACCAGAAATTGTAACTGTGCCAAATAACGTAGACGCAGCCGATGAGTTTGAAAAAATACGAGTCACCGATTCATCATGGTTTCTTTTGTATTTATAAAAACTTTACATTTTTAAGAATGAAACAGAAGGACATTGAACAATTTAAAACCGATCTATTTTTAAAATTAACAAATCATTCTTTATAATCAATTTATTATAAATTTAAATTTGAATTAAAATTTTAGACAACTCTTATACAATTATTTACAAAGATATTTTGAATTTATTTAAAAACAGAAATATATATAAACATTATATTTTAATTTTCTACTAAAACTTACACATTTATTTATATATTTGAATCTAAACCTTCTAAAGAATAGGTTATAGGCAATACAACACACACACATATATTATATACATATATATATTTACATTTTAAAAACTAGTTTTTAACCTTATTAATTTAAAAAAAAAAAATTAAAACGTTATTCTATAATAACGTTCTATAAAATACTTAAACTGTAGCGTTTAAGTTCGTTAAATATTAATTTATTTACTAGTTGTATATCATAGTAATTAAATGGGTATATTATTAAATAGATACTTACTGCTCCTTTTTTTGCCAGAATAGAATTGAGCTCCGACACATAAGCTATAAACATAAAAAACAATTATAAATTTATTATTGAAAAAGAAAATTACACGTTTATATAAAGTATTATAATTTATAGTTATTTATTATCAGTCTTGTACAATATTATACAAAGTTATGAAAAGGTATGAACCTAATTTATAGTGCAACAGAATTTTTTTTTTTCTTAAAAAGAACATTCCCAACAGTGATGAATTTTGTAATAAGTAATAAGTAATAACTAATAATTTTGATAAATAAATAAACTCTAATTTTAGTAAATTATTATCTTACTTTTAATACTAATATATAATTTTAATTATAATTTAATTTTTAAAAATAAATTAACAAAAAACTTGATTTATTTTATTTTAAAAGACCAGTAAATATATATAATTCGTATTAGATATTATAAATGGTAAAAATATACATTCTCTATTTTAAGTTTTTTATTATATATGAGTGTTTGATAGTTTTAAACCTTATATATTATATTAATTTTTTCTAATACATGCAGAATAATAATTAAACTGAATTAATTAATATTTTGTGTTTTTTAAAAGTGATTTCCAATTAAATATATTAAGAACCTTTAAAAATATATATTTTAATAAATTAATATTTATAGTTACCTATATATAATCTACATTTTACTCATTTTCAAGGTGAGCTATGACAGAACATAATAGTTATACTACAAATATTTATCTACGTCTAACTTAATATATTTTATAAAAGTATCATCATTTTTATCGGAGGCATAACTAAACATTAAAATAACTGTGACAAAAAAAAAAAAAAGAAAGGAAAATGTAGATTAGCCCTTTCATCGCTCGATTACCAGCATAAAAAGTTATTCTATATAAAACAATATTATGTACTATATTATAGGAAGGTAGCATGATAGTGAATCTTTATTTGCGTCGACTGTTGTGACACGGCTATCAACAAAATATAAAAATAATTTTTATATTTAAGTAGTACTAGTTGATATCTTGTTCGTAGAACTTTTTTATTAGTAGTCAAAAGCCTATGGAAATAATATGATATACCAAACTACTGGCTACCAATGGTATGATATACCAATCTACTGATCATATACTATTATAAGTGTTTTAATACGCAAGTCTTTCGAGTTACGATATTTTTTTATTAGTGAGTATAAAAAAAATATCATTATAAAAGAGAAAAAAAAGGGTTTTGTGTTTAGATTCTAGAACAGTGTTTCTCAACATGTGTATATTACGCTTAAACAATATTAACTCTGTTCGCCACTTAAAAAATCCAATATAACATGTAAATGTATCAATAAATTTTATTTTAATTAGAAATATATAAATTAGAATAAACATTTTAAATAAAACGTTTGAACTATAAAACATTTTCATAAAACAATTAAAAAAAAACTAGACTGATAACTAGTATATAACCTATATAGTAGGCATATAAATATTAAAAACATAGTAAAATATTAGCAGGGTGAATCATAAATTCTCTTTGACAGTTTGACACTGCGCTATTTTTCCATTTTTATTTTTTATTTAGTCTAATATTGAACTAGTGAATTTTAGTAAACTTGAATATTTTAGATTCTGAACGGAGTGATGAATGTATTGATTTTACAATGATGTGTGCTTTTTTTTTTTGTTTTTTTTTTTGTGTGTCTGTGTACAGCATAACTAGTCGAAATAATGCTTCAATTTCAAACTTTAGGGGTGGTTTCCGATGGCAAAGTGCATATTCTTGGTGCATTATAGAGGTCAAAAGTAAACATTTTCCAACAGTTTTCAAAAAAATCGAATTTTTTATTTTGCTGTAACTCAAAAACTAAAGTTTTGAAAATTTGGTACAAGGTTCTCCATACATTTTTCTTCAAATATACATAAAAAAAACTCTACGGGATTCAGCCAAAAAATTTTATGAGTGTTTGAAATTTAAATTTTTACAAAATCGCGTTAAATAACGGTTTAGCCTCAAACGATTTTTGATATTTGTTGTTTTTCAAACAGTATAAGTCGTAAATACTTGAAAATTTTACCAGTTATTTAGATTGCCATTTTCTTCACGTGATTTGATTTTCAAAATATTTTGACTTTTTTTGATCTATTTATAGGCATTTGAAATAATCAATTTTTTTTTTAAATGTTGATAAAAAAATTTAGCTGGGACAAATTACTTGAAAATTTAATTGAAAAGTCCACATAACTTGTTCTAACTCTCATTCAAAAATTATAAAAATACATAGGCACAATTTTTTTTTTATTAGCAAGTTTGAGGATTATTCCATTTAAAAATGTTACGAGTGTTATTAAAGTTTTAGATTTAATTTGAAATCAAAAATACACGTGTAAAATAACTTTTTACTAATAAATAATTTTCGATTTTTGTTATTTTTAAAAAATTATTAAACGTAAGATCTTGAAACTTTTACTTAAATGTTTGAATTTATTTCAAAATAGAATATATGACAATATTTAAGTATAATATATCCTAGACTGACAAATCATCTCCGTTCAGAATTGTTTTTCGTTTACAATGATACCTATCATTGCATTCAAATTTAACCTACCCTAGTCCGAGGTCCCCCCCACCCCCTTATATACAGCAGAGCGATACTCACTTACCCGCTTTTTTTTTATATATATATAATATTCAAATTTCCGTTAACTTGTTAATTTCTTAATCAAAATCTTTTAAAAACTTATTATTTGAAATGGGTTTTTAATTCCAAAAGTTCTTCGTTAACTTTTTAAGATAGTTGTATGTAGTGGCGTGGTACATAATAACTAAAATTGTATAACTTCAAATATAAAATGTTGTTGCAATTTATAATTAGAATGTAAATAAAAAATTTTGTACATATATATTATTAAGATTTTTTAGATTTATGTTAAAACTGCTTATGAGAAATCGTATTACCTTTCTAAACTTTTTGACTAAGTATAAACATTAAATCAACGTTGAAAAATAAATGAAAATTTTATGTGTCTTACAAATAGTTTCGATTTATTTATGTTCAAATTTTTATTTTTAGGTTATTTTATACTAATAATTTTTATTGTTATTCGTTAATCAAACTTCACTATTTTGTCAATAAATAAATTTAGAAAATTAACATGAGTATATATATTTATTTACATACCTTTTATTTATAAGAGGTACAAATTTATTTTTAACGGAGAAGTGAATTCAACAATGTAATTTGAATAAATACTTTTGTTTGTTTTTTCAAACTAAAAAAAGCGGGTAAGTGAGTATCGCTCTGCTGTACTTTAGGGGGTGGGGTGGACCTCGGACTAGGGCAGGTTAAATTTGAATGCAATGTTAGGTATCATTGTATACGAAAAACGATTCTGAACGGAGATGATTTGACAGTCTAGGATATATTATATTTAAATATTGTCATACATTCTATTTTGAAACAAATTCAAACATTTAAGTAAAAGTTTCAAGATCTTACGTTTAGTAATTTTTTAAAAATAACAAAAATCGAAAATTATTTATTAGTAAAACTTTATTTTACACGTGTATTTTTGATTTCAAATTAAAATTAAAACTTTAAACACTCGTAAAATTTTTTAAATTGAATAATTATTAAACTTTTTTATAATTATTTTAAGCTTAACTTATGGACCGCATAGTATTAAAATTTCAATTCTTAGCTTTTATTAGTAAAATATTTATAAATTTTTAACTACCAAATAGTGAAAAATATTCATGATTTTGACGAATTTTTGTCATTATTTGAACTTCAAATGCTAATAAAAAAAAATTGTGCCTATGTATTTTTATAATTTTTCAATGAGAGTTATAAAAAGTTATTTGGACTTTTCTATTAAATTTTCAAGTAATTTGTCCCAGCTAAATTTTTTTTATCAACATTTATAAAAAAAAAATAAAAAAAATTGAAAATTTCAATTGTCTATTAATAGCTCAAAATTCTTTGAAAATTTAATTGAGTATGGAGAACGCTAATATAAACATTTGGTGAAAATTTCAATTATTACAATCTATTAGTTTTTGAGTTATAGCAAAGTAAAAAATTCGATTTTGTCGAAAACTGGTTTTGCGTAAAAAATCCCGTTTTTCCGTCATTTTTTTAGGGTTTTTCCCGACTCATTTGAAAAATATTGAAAATATTTAACTTTTGACCCCCCAAAGTACCAACTAGATTCGATTTCATTTTCAAAGAGGGGCTGAATTCAAAAGTCGAACCATTTTTACTGCTCCAAATGTTGTCGTCAGACACAAAAAAAAAAAGTGAAAAAAATAAAAAATAAAAAAAAAACACACATCATTGTAAAATCAATACATTCATCACTCCATTCAGAATCTAAAAATTCAGTTAAATTGGAATCTTACATAAACCAACGAATTCCAAAGTGCTATTTATCCCATTTTTTAGCCGATTGCTAGCAAGTATTTGATTTATTGATTAACATATTAGGTATTAACAATTAGTAATTTTATTTCAAAATGTAAAGTAAATAGATAATACCTACGTATGTCGTATGTCTATAAAAATAACCCATGTAAAAAATGGTTTTTTTGAAAGATACGTTTTATAATAAATTAATATTTAACATTAATTCAAACGTTGACTTCTTTGTTAAATTATTGAGATGACAAATTAAGAATTACATAAACGATATTTCCGCCAAGAATTTGTCATGATGATAATACTGACTAAGTACAATAATATTTTGCCAAGTTTTAGTAGTATACTTGGATATTTTTAACAAAATATTTGTGAGGCAATGTTCAAATACTGTAGCTTTACTGTTAAATTTGATTGACAATGAACATAGGTATTTATTTTAGGTTACGTCTTTAATTCATTATAATTTCTAATACTGTAAATACTATAGATAATCTATATCAAGGGAAAATAAAATTATTTGTTTAATTGTAAAAGAAACATTTTTACACACCTATTGATTAGCATTTATAAAGGATTACATTGTTTAAAATTGAAATAAATCAAAAATACTTGATTATTAATGAATAGTTTTAGCCTTGTCTATCATTTCCTAAAAAATTTTTGCTAATTGATACAGATTAACTACGTATAATTTGTTTTTAACTTTTGAAATCTTATTTAAACGATTTATTTATTATTTAATAAATATAATAAAAAGTATAAGAAGGTACCTAGCCTAAAATAAAAAGTGCAGAAACATACAAAAAATAATAAACATTAAAACTTTAGGTGTCATTTATTATATATTAATAAATATAACTGAATCTTTTACAACGTTAATTTTGATTTGTCAAATAGAAAAACTAAAAAGTCTAAACTTTGAAAATAACTGATGATTAAAAAAACTACCTGCTTAGATTTCAAATGCATATTTAATAATAAAGTAGATTTGTCATGGTCATGACGGTGGAAATAAAATAATAAAATTGATTTTAAATATTATATGTATGCCTATAGAAACGATTTACTCTAGCAAAAATCAGGTTTGCTTATAAAATAAGGAAAATACGTATGCAGAAAATCGTTATAATCTTAATGGCGTATTATGTACAAAACTAAAAACTCTATATGAATCATATACGAAATTCAATGTATATATTTAGAACAGTGGTTCTCAACCTCTTCTATTCTACGCCCCCTTAGTAGGGTTTCAAAAATATCGCGCAGTCGCGCCCCCTTCAAAAAAATCGAAAAGAAAACGAGTTGAATTTTTTCTCTACATTTTAAAATAAAAATAATTTAATAAATAAAATTTTACTTTGTAATGACTGCTTGCGCCTCCCCAGCAATATTTACACTGATTTAGAAGGTTGATCAATGACATTTTATTGTCACAGGACCTTATAAAAATTAGATTTTTAAATTTTTGAGTGCTTATCGTTCTCTTCTAACACTCGTGTTAAACACTTGTAACCCTATTGCCAACATTTTTATTCGAGAACCTTAATTTGAATTATAAACTACAGGTGATAATTACTTGTGTAATGCAACACGAGTGCATGCAACAACATTTTGGCTTATTATGTAGGGAGGAGGGGGAGGGGTTCAAACCTCGCTCGAAATGTATGGTTGGCACGGGCATTGATTTTAATTGTCTAATTAATTAGAATTTAAGATTTTTTTAACTCCCCTGAAATTATTTTCTATATATGCCATTGTATAGAATATCTATAACCTAACCTATGGATTAAGATTGTAATTCATAACAGTAGTCTGTTTTCTTTTGCAAATTCCCAAGCGTTTCATTTTGATATTTTTTATTATTTTATTTAAATATTAAGCATTTGACGCTTGATAAATAAATTTCAAAAATTTTAGTATCTCAAATTTTTCCCCCTTAAACTTCGTGTTACCAAGTCCAAGTCAAATATATAAATGTATTTGTATTGGTGATTACTAGTTGCATCCCAGAATAAAAATAATGTCTTTCTAATTGCTATATCCGAAATTAATATACCTATACAGTAACAGTATACATACTAATTGCGGCTCTATTTTTTTTTTAGTATATATTCGAATTAGGGACCAGATTTTTATTCGGAGAATTTTCAACTAATTTTTAATACAAAAATATAAAATAATATATTATGTATGTATTATATAATTCCATATTACTCTAAACTTCATTTTTCTTCACATTTTTACCCTACACCCATAAAAATTCGATTTCATTATTTAAAACAAGAAGAAGGAAATACTAAAAACAAAATGTTATCCATGCATAGGACTGTATGTAATATTTAATTACTAACAAGTAACAGGTAGGTTAAAAATGTTGTTTTTTCTTATGTCATATTATGTCATATCATACAAGAAAACTGGGAAAACTTTTTGACATTTTTTTTATAAATTTATGATATATTTATAATTTGGTTTTATTTTAACTGAGTCATAGTATTTCTAATTAATATTTCTTCATCTATTATATATAAATTATTCAGCATTTAATTTTTTATTATTGAAATGATTACTACTTATTGGTCATTTATAGGTCTTACATATTTACTATCATCATTATTATCTTATTGTACATTTTTCAAAGCATCCATGAACACAAAATTATTTGGACGAGCATTGTAGAAAATATAATTGAACTTTGAATGTAAAGCCTCACAGGCTACAACAATTATTAATTAGCAACGTAGTTTTTATCAACAACGGGCAACTTAGTATTATAAAGAAGATAGAAATATCAATGAAGAATGAAATGGTTAATATTAATCAGATAAAAATTCGAATTGTAATGCAAAAAATAATCTGAACAATAATTCGATTTAAATCATTTTCTTATTTATTTTAGGGCCAGTTGTACCATCTCCGGTTAAAGTTAATCACAGTTTAATCGGCCGAATTAGCACGGTTAAAATATCTGTTATCAGTGATTAAGCCTAATCGGAGTTTAATCGGAGACGGTACAACTGGCCCTTAGGGACACAACTAGCTATAGTATACATATACTGGATGCATAAAAACAAATAACAGTTTAGCCATTTGTAAATATATTTAAATGTTTAAATTAAAAGTTAAAGTTGACAAATAATGTAGGTATAGGTACTTCAATATTTATACAAAACATCACATTTTATGCAAACGATAAGAGTCTATTTTAGTAATATCTACCTAGTCAACATTGATTCTATTGGAAATACGTATATAGGTATACATTTTCTATTAGTCATATTAATTGCTTTGAGGCACAGTAATAATTCTAATTTATGCAGTTGAATAGGAATAATCAAGAAACATTTTATTTTAATGGATTACACAATTTATTGACTCACTGCCAATTAGTACAAAGAGAAATACTGAAAAAACTATATAGCTATTGGCTAGAATACAATTGAATTATTAAAAAATATTATTTCAAATTTAGATAGCTATTCATTAATTGTTATTTTAAAAATGATTTTATTTGTTTTTTCGAATAGATTGCCATGTGTGAAACATTTAATATTATATCTATTATATTAAAATCATGTACCTATTCACTTTATTTAACTATAACATATAAAAATTAATTTAAAATATCTAACTTGTCTTACTCGATTTGTATGATATATTAATTAAAATAATTATAATCATAAAGCAGTTTGTAAATTGCTAGATTATAATTTGACGTCACAAATTTGAAATTTTGTATTATATTTTTTATATTTTATACAAAATATAAAATTAAAAAAAAAAAATTTCAATTAAAAATGTAATATTTAATAAGTTTAATTTCAAAGAACATAATAAACAAGTCAAAAATTAGAAGACTTGGAAATAACTACATTTTTATTTAGCTATTTACCATTTGACATAGCTATAGGTACTACTAGTATCAATTCTAAAGGCTAAAGTACAATTAACTAAGGTATTATTGTCTTATTGATATATAGGTATACATTTAAATACCAAAATCAAATAATAACTAATAAGCAATGTGTGCTCTTATTACAGTAAACTTATTTAAGAAAATGTTTAAAATTAAAAACTAAATCACCATTAACGATTCACATTTAAGACGTTCAAATTCCTTTTATGTTTATTTTTATTCCCCATTAAACGTTCCAAGATATTAAATAGGCATTTTAAAAAGAACGTTGATACGATTTTAATGCCTAAGGCCATTAATAAGTTATTTAAGGTAAAATTAAAATAATTTTTCAATTGAATTAATTCTTATAAAATTATAAACAATGAGAATATTAGATATTCTTATAATCGCTAATTATTATTAGTTAATAATTTGTTATTAAATTTAAAAATCATAATTTTTAAATACTTACGTTGTTTGCGTCTAGGCATGTTGCTCAAATATGTATTGAAGTTTACTCCTAAAATAATACATTTATATTAGTATTAAAATTTTAAATTATAATTATAATGCTAAATTTATCTTTTTTTAAGTAAAAAGATTATGTTATTTTTATTTAATTTATATATTTTACATATAAGATTTCATTTAACTAAAATTAATTAAAGTACTGTGAAACCTCGATAAGACGGAACTTCGGTAAAACGGAATCCCTGGTAAAACGGAAAATTTCTTTGTTTTTTTTTTTAAATCTCATTTTTTTGAACCCCGTCAAAACGGAAACCCTGTTAACACGGAAAAATTTATGGTCCCAAGCGATTCCGTCTTATCGAGGTTTTACTGTATATGCGCAACTCAGCATTAACTTAATAAATTCAGTAAAATAAAATGTATAATAAGGAATAAGGATTAATTGTTATGTGTATGTGTTTGGAAGATGAGAACGAAATTCTCACAACTAGTTTTCATAGGCTCCCGAGCACTTTTTTGAATTACCTAATATTAAATAATTTACGTACAACCTCTACCTAAATTAAAAAAAAAATCTGATGATTCTGTTCACTGCTATACAAAAAATAATGATTTAAAATAAACAAATAATTATTATCGAATAATAATCGTAAGTATACACAATTTTTAATTTATTTAAAGAGTAATCAATAACAGATTACGAGAAAAACACAATGTATTAAATAAGATGAATTGTTTTATATTTTATCATTTTATCAGTCGAATATCCTAAATTTGTTTCAATATACATGATTATTAATTCTAATATGATAAAAATGTAATTATGATTGAAATAATTTAACCTATTCCTCGAAGCTTTAAAATAAAATACTATATACGATACAGGTAATTAATAGTGAAATGAAATAATTTTTAATTATATAAGTTTTGTTTAATGTTTAAAATGTTGGCATCATTTTACGTTGAATTAACTTTAATTTAGTTTATTTCTTAATGTTAAATAAGATAAAATAGTATCTATTAAGTAATATTATTTAATATTTAATGGTGTATTTATAATAACATTTGTCATTTGTATATCAATAAAAAATAATATTAGTTTAGGTACTATAGGTATTTAGTTCCAGCAAACCAATATATTGTATACAATTTAAATTAAAAATAATTTATTTTTTTTATCTTGATATAATAAATAGCGGTAACACAATCAGAAATTGTATGATGAAGCATAAAATATATTATTTTTAATTTTAATTTTGTACTTATATTTTTAATATTAAATATTGTCATTAAAATTCACATTAATACTGAATATAATATAAATACTCAAAACAGGGAATAAATCGGATCCTGAAAAATACACCTCCCTGGCGTGCAACTATTATACTTTTTGTTTATCATACCAAAATAGCTTTAACCTATATACTCGTATATACCATTGGTAAAAACTAAAAAAGCCAACAGGTATAGGTAACCTTTAAACACAAAATTTTATGAATCATGGAACTCAAAAATAGTAGTTATACCTTTCTTCTAAATTAATTTTTTTATATTACCTATTATTACTATTAAAAAACTCTATCTTGTAATTTTATATTATATGAATTGAATTAAAAGAATGCTCAAATTATTCATAATGTTATCACTTTAAAAAGAGGTTTTAGTGAATTACGTTTATGGCATATGACTAGGATACGGATTTAAAGCTAAAAGCCTTTTTTTTAATAATAATAGAAAAATAATTTTTATGTAAAAATGTGAGTCATTTAATATTTAAGACGATGGATGTATTTTTTTTTTTTTTTATTTATAATTTATAAATGCAATTTTGATTTATAAATATCTTTTTTGAATTAAATTTTCAATTGATTTAGTAGTTTTATACATGTCATGCGTCTTAATGATATAAATTAATAAGATCTTCTGAAGACAGTGCATTGTCGTTTGTCAATTATTTTTAATGAATTTTATTATCGGCTATATTTATTGATATCGCTAAATACTTTATCGAGTATATCCGAGTATATGATAAAACCAGTTATAAAAGTACCCATACTATTTATCTATCGATTAAAATATGTTAATAATGCTCAGATACTAGATTCAAAATTGTTCGTCAGTCCGCATCACCAAAAACAGTTTATCTAAGTATATAATATGGTAGTGAATTTTTTTTAATGTAAACTAGTTAAAATGTACATTATACAAACTATTTAATTTTTTGATAAATTTTGTCATAGCTTTTTTAATAGATGAAATGCTTTTTTTGCCTTTTTGACATTTTAAATGCTTTTTTTATTACCTTATAATTTATTATTTATATTACCTTTAAATTTGAACTTTACATATAACATTTAGAGAGGTCTGTGGGTTACGGTTATACTACTTTAGATGAGTTACGGATATATTACTTTAGATGGCGTTACGTTATTTGACTGATAAAATTGTTGTATTCAATTGAAGTACTGAGGTTTATGTTGAGCCTGTTGAGGGTTATATATATTACTTATTATATTTCAGTTAACTGAAATAAGATAAAAATAGTTCAAATTTATAAGTATATTTTGCCATGGCATAGGCATATAGATTTTTGGGTTTTGTCATTTTACTTAAAGACAAATTCAAATTTGTATCTGAAAAACTTATTTGTGGGTTATTTTACTTGGCTAGAATGTGTATTTATGTGTCAAAAATATTATTTAATTATAACCTCAATTTAAAAAAAAAATGAGGATTACACCAGTTGACCATTACACCGACGATATGATATATACCTAAATTAATGTTTCTTTGTTCTCTATATATTCAGAAACTACTGGACCATTTTCAATAAAAGTTGTTACATCAATAGATTTCTTGAAACTCTTAAGGTTTGTAGCTTTTTTATTTAATCTCTATCTCTATCTAAGTTGCTATAAGGTGGCTCACGCAGTCACGCATGAATTTAGATTTGGCTTAGGAAAATAGAATTTATATATTTTTATTTAAATGGTTGCGATTGGTTAGATTAAATTATAATTACAATAAAAAGAAATATGCCATTTATAAGAAAAAATATTAGAACAAATTATGTTAGGTATATAAAAATGATTTACGGATAAATAAGATTTTAACGTATCTAACATCTTTCAAGCAAAGTAGCAACAGTATATACTTAAAATATATTAGGTATATAATAAAAAATAATGTGTAAATTATGAACTCTACATATTATACGTATTAATTTATAAAATATGTAAATAATTATTTAACAAATAAATTTAGTAAATGTAATTAAATAGATACAATTTCTTTCAAAACTATATATACAGATAAAACCGGGTAATCGAGCTATAATATGAATACTATAAAAATCAGAAAGCTATTCAAATTCTTTATGAACTATAGGTACTTATGGTCAAAATATTTATTATTATTAATTTTAACTTCATACAGGTTTGATTAAAAATTCTCAAATTTTTATATTTTAAAATCAAATCTCAGAAAAAAAAAGCGGGTAAGTGAGTATCGCTCTGCTGTACATTAGGGGGTGGGGTGGACCTGGGACTAGGGTAGGTTAAATTTGAATGCAATGATAGGTATCATTGTATACGAAAAACGATTCTGAACGGAGATGATTTGTCAGTCTAGGATATATTATAAAAAAATCGACAATTATTTATTAGTAAAACGTTATTTTACACGTGTATTTTTGATTTCAAATTAAAATTAAAACTTTAAACACTCGTAAAATTTTTTTAATCGAATAATCCTCAAACTTTTTTATAATTATTCTAAGCTTAACTTATGGACAGCATAGTATTAAATTTTCAATTCTTAGCTTTTGATAGTAAAATATTTATAAATTTTTAACTACCAAATAGTGAAAATATTCATGATTTTGACGAATTTTTGTCAATATTTGAACTTCAAAATATGCTAATAAAAAAAAATTGTGCCTATGTATATTTATAATTTTTGAATGATAGTTAGAACAAGTTATGTGGGCCCTTCAATTAAATTTTCAAGTAATTTGTCCCAGCTAAATTTTTTTTATCAACATTTATAAAAAAAAAATAAAAAAAAATTGAAAATTTCAATTGTCTATAAATAGCTCAAAAAAAGTCAAAATGTTTTGAAAATCAAATCACGTAAAGAAAATTGCAATCTATATAACTGGTAAAATTTTCAAGTATTTACGATTTATACTGTTTGAATAACAACAAATATCAAAAATCGTTTGAGGCTAAACCGTTATTTAACGCGGTTTTGTAAAAATTTAAATTTCAATCACTCATAAAATTTTTTTGTCTTAGTCCGGTAGAGTTTTTTTTTCAGATAGTTGAAGAAAATTTTATGGAGAAGCTTGTACCAAATTTTCAAAACTTAGTTATAAAAGAAAAAATTTTTACGATTTTTCAACCACAAAATTACTTGCCAATTTTCGCAATTTTGACATATTTCGTAAAAATTCGAACTTTAAGCACTTATAAAAAAAAATTGTGACTAACGATTTCGGATTTTTTTTTATCACTTTAAGAACAACTTATGAGAAACCTTGTATTAAATTTTCAAGATTTTCTGGCCGGCCAAAAAACTTTTATCGTTATTTTAAAAAAAAATACTAAAAAAAATTAAAAATTTCAATTGTCTATAAATAGCTCAAAAAAGTCAAAATTCTTTGAAAATTTAACTGTGTATGGAGAACTCTAATATAAACATTTGGTGAAAATTTCAAGTATTTACATCTATTAGTTTTTGAGTTTTAGCAAAATAAAAAATTCGATTTGGGCGAAAACTGGTTTTGCGTAAAAATTCCCGTTTTTCCGTCATTTTTTTAAGGTTTTTCCCGACTCACTTAAAAAATATTGAAAATTTTTAACTTTTGACCCCCCAAAGTACCAACTAGATCCGATTTCCTTTTCAAAGAGGGGCTGAAGTCAAAAATCGAAGCATTTTTACTGCCCCAAATGTTGTCGACAGACACAAAAAAAAAAAAAAAAAAAAAAAAAAACACATCATTGTAAAATCAATACATTCATTACTCCGTTCAGAATCTAAAATAAATTGAAATTTGAAAAATAGGGTTTATATATCTTAAGTTAACTTCATGCTTAATTCAAATATGTTTTCATTTTTCTTATTACGTTATTGATTATTATAGATTTTTTGGTATGATGAGCAAGAGATAGAATATAATATATACATATACGATAGACAAGATAAGAGAAGAAATTTTCATAAAATATCGATTAGATAATCCCATTTATAAATTATAATAATGAATAACTTATATTATTTTACATATATACTATAATGAAAATAAAACAATAATACTATGAAGATAAATACAGTGATACATTTAGATACTTTGTATGGAACATTTATTTGTTGTAAAATAAAAAAGTTATCATAAAAATTAAAAATTAATATTATTTTAAGTCAAATAATCATATTTTTTATGTATAGGTACCATGTACCCATATCAATATTGTTTACAAAAATTAGTTCAGTAGTTGAAAAATAATTTTTAGCTTTATCTATTCTACATGCTTAAATACTTAATACGGTGTTTATCTAAGTTAGGTACGCATAAGTACAATCATAATCAGTAATAATTTTATAATTTTAAAATGCATTACTAGTTTACTACCTATATAAATTCTTAATGATTTTTAAAAATTAATACATTTTTTTTTATAAAAAAAAAATAAATGCTAATCATCTCATATTTTTGGTTAATATTGATTTTATTTTCAAACATCAAATTTAAAAAACGTATCAATAGTGGTAAACCTAATAAAATATATATACACAGCTGTACACTATATATATACCTAAACAATTTGGGTATTTAAATTACGACTATTACGGTTAAAATTAAAGGTTGTAAATTAAATAGAAAATAGATTATTATTTATTTAATATAGTTACTGGCTAATAATAAATAATTTATATCAATTATTAATTGTCAAAAGTTGACCTGACGGTTATATACCTACTATTTACAAAACTTTAATGCAACTTGTAGCCGTATTTTATTTACCTTTTCATAAATTACTTTGCAAAAATTTATAAGAGCTTCCAATTCTATGTTGGCAAGAAACAAAGATACACGGTACCCGTGTAATTTAGCAGAGCTGCCTTAACAGGATAAACAACATTATTTTTAGATCCACATTTTTGAACCGCTATATTTCTACTTGTATAATCTGATCGATTTTATAAATCTTTGTTTTTCCTTATTGATTTGGTCATTGGATTTTGGGTCTAATGATAGGATTACATTAAAATAAATATAAAATTAAATAACTATAATTTAAAATAACAGGTATCAATTAGAAATTATACCAATAACTATTGTTATCTATTTAGGTTAGAACTACCTACGCGTACTTCATATTAAACGACAAGACAAAAAAACAGTTGTCATTCATCTGAGTTTTATCCTGTATTTTTAATAAATAGGAATAATAATCAATACATTGTAAACATGTACTACGAATACATTGTGAGTATACTACTAATAATGTTCAGTGATAAATTAAGACACATTAAAGTACATATAGTACACATTAAAATGTACACACTTTTAAATTTATGAATAATATTTATTGTAATTAAGTTATCGTTTAACTTTTTGCCAACATGCTATATGTACAGCTTTACAATAGTTATAAAAATATTAACTTATTTAATTTGTATGTAGTGAAATTACTGTTTACCAAATGATAAAATAAATTATACTTGTACATATACATATACATATTGTATTGTATTTAAATATGTAAGCCTAAAACATAATAATATAATTTGTAGTAAGTAATTACATACCGAGTGAGGTGTCTTGAAAAAAATATGTTCAAAAGCTGTTCACATTACACTCACTAATACTGACAAAAACTAAAAATATAAATAAACTCAATAACAATTTTACATTAAATTAAACAAAATATTTACGTGTATAAACAGATATGTTTATCTAGATAAATTATCAATATAATACCTAATAAATTTTGAAATGTTTATAAGTTTATTTCGCGGAATATTGCGTTTTTGAGCAGCGGTCGACGATTGAGTGGTGCTAATAGCAAATGAGGGCGAATTGAAATATTTTGGTACGAAGCCAAACGTTGGCCAATATTAACCTGACAAATTTAGATTTTATACGTGAATATGTTCGTTTAAAAACATCTTGTTCTTTAATCAATATCATTTAAGTGTGTATATATAATAGTTTGACATTTATTATATGTTTGTTTGTAATTTATATATCTATATTTATTATTAAAAAACCAAACAAAATGACAACAGTAATATGTACCTATAATATACGTAATCATTCGTTTACGAGTATTCCACATTATAGATATATAATATATAAAATATAGGTACTAAAATTTAAAGTAGACTTATACTCAAATAATAAAATAATGATCATAGTAGATTATTTTCAAATAATGTATATTAAATTATAATACCTATATTTATAGTACTGTACATAATTTCGAAAAATAACATCCTAAAGAAAATATAATACATATTAATACCTATATATACATGCGACGATAAAAAAACATAATATAGGTATACCTACTACGAAAAAAAATAATTATATAATATATTATTCTAACTTTTAACCAAAATCAAAAAATGCAAATGCAATTTTTTTTATATATATATACAACTAATACAATAACTAAATTAGTTAACATTTGTACGACACTTAAAAACACGAGGGAAGGAAGCATCAATCGACATTATTTCCTTTTAAACTGATAAATGTGTATTATATTTATTGTATGCATTACGCTATTTTAGCCCAATTAACATTCAAATTATTTTTAATTTTGGTTTTCTAGAACTCTAGCCCCTGTAACTATGAAATCCTAGTTACGCCCATGCCTATCGGTTAATCAGGTAAAAGAAGTTTTTGTAATCACAATACAGTAGAACCTCGATTAACCGAACTCATTTGGACCGTACCTAGTTCGGAATGTTCGGATATTGGAAATGAAAAATTTTTTTTTTTCAAACAGTTAAATATTTTGTATTATGCTGTAGGTACAATGTACCTGGTACATACATATTTATTATTATTATTATTATTTATATTTTATTAGAATTACATACATATATAGGAACATACGAGTATAATGTTTATTATATTTTTTTTAAATTTACCCGGCGATAAACCCGAAACCCGAAACTTGCTAAAAATGTTCACCGGTTTCAAATCCAAAACCCGTAACCCGAAATATCTTAAGCCGTTTTGCAGACTATGTGCGTTCGGATACGTTAATTTATTACAGTTCGGATAATAAAAAGTTTGTTTAACGAAGGCTCGGATAATCGAGGTTCACCGTAGTTAAAATTTGTTGATAGGAGTATTACAAAATAAAATTCTTGATAACATTTATGTTTTCTAATAACCTTTTTTAAATGGTAATTGAAAGGTATACACAAAAAAATGGAGCAATAAAAAAAATCAGGTAAGTGGGTATCCCTCTGCTGTACATTAGGGAGTGGGGTGGGCCTCGGACTAGGGTAGGTTAAATTTGAATGCAATGATAGGTATCATTGTATACGAAAAACGATTCTGAACGGAGATGATTTGTCACTCTAGAATAATATATTATTTTTAAATATTGTCATATATTATATTTTGAAACAAATTCAAACATTTAAGTAAAAGTCTCAAGATCCTGCGTTTGGTAATTTTTTAAAAATAACAAAAATCGAAAATTATTTATTAGTAAAACGTTATTTTACACGTGTATTTTTGATTTCAAATTAAAACTTAAACTATAAACACTCGTAAAATTTTTAAATGGAATAATCCTCAAACTTTTTTATAATTATTCTAAGCTTAACTTGTGGACAGCATAGTATTAAATTTTCAATTCTTAGCTTTTGATAGTAAAATATTTATAAATTAAAAATATTCATGATTTTGACGAATTTTTGTCATTATTTGAACTTCAAATGCTAATAAAAAAAAAAAATTGTGCCTATGTATTTTTAAAATTTTTGAATGAGAGTTAGAACAAGTTATGTGGACTTTTCAATTAAATTTTCAAGTAATTTGTCCCAGCTAAATTTTTTTATCAACATTTAAAAAAAAAATTGATTATTTCAAATGCCTATAAATAGATCAAAAAAAGTCAAAATATTTTGAAAATCAAATCACGTGAAGAAAATGGCAATCTAAATAACTGGTAAAATTTTCAAGTATTTACGACTTATACTGTTTGAATAACAACAAATATCAAAAATCGTTTGAGGCTAAACCGTTATTTATAACGCGGTTTTGTAAAAATTTAAATTTCAAACACTCATAAAAATTTTTTGTCTGAATCCGGTAGTTTTTTTTACAGATATTTGAAGAAAAATTTATGGAGAAGCTTGTACCAAATTTTCAAAACTTAGTTATAAAAGAAAACATTTTTACGATTTTTCAACCACAAAATTACTTGCAAATTTTCGCAATTTTGACATATTTCGTATAAATTCGAACTTTAAGCACTATAATAAAAAAAAATTGTGACTAACGATTTCGGATTTTTTTTTTATCACTTTAAGAACAACTTATAAGAAACCTTGTATTAAATTTTCAAGATTTTCTGGTCGGCCAAAAATGTTTTATCGTTATTCAAAGAAATTTTATTTTATACATATTAATTACTTATTTTATTTTATTTAACAGTTTTACGATTAACGTATTTTTTTTTTAAAAAAAATGGATAGTTAATTAATTAAGATAATATACCTAATACATATTACATAATAATTTTATGGCTTATAGTTTTCACTTTACTCAATATTTTCCAAATAATCATAATATCAGAGATTTACTTTCATACTTGCACATTCAAATTTTATTTACCAGTTATTAACTGTCTGGTAATTGTACCAGATTTTTGTCTGCTGTTTCAGCAGGAGCGTATTTAAGAGAGGGGCCCGTGCCCCCCCCCCATTCACTGTATTTTATACTTATTTTTATTATATGAGATATTTTACAACTCTATACGCTCCGTGTACATTAATTTGAACTTTTTGTTTATGCCCTCCCCCCTTAAGGCAATTCTAAATATGCCCCTGGCTGTTTGTTACTTACCTATTTTATAATATTTGCTTAAAATATAAATATATGATAAAAATAAGACTGAAAATTATAATAAGAAATAGTAATAACATAAATTATAACATATGAGTATACACAAATATATATTTAATAGAAAATAATGTAGAATAAAATAATAATAAAAATATAAAATTAATAAAACACACAGAAAACATTTAAAAACATCCAGATTTCCTTATAAAACCAATTTATTTCTTGCTTGCTCAGAATCTAAGACTAATCAATAATTACGATAACTTCATTTATATTTAAATTTTTATTCTGTAAGATATATTAAAAAATAAATAAATTGCGCTTTAATATATATTATATTTAGCTATTTATTTAGTGTTATTTTATTACCTTCAAAAAGGTAAGCTCATAAGCGTGCGCACGGAGGCGTCATTCGATTAGGTCTCATTTCAACCTTTTATAGCTTTTCAGATGTCGATTACGTACACAAGTCGGATAGGTACATTATTTTTTCTTACCTTTTTATGTTCCGATTGCGTCCTATTATATATTTGTATGACATATAAGCATACAATTTTAACAATACTAAAACAGTCATAGTTAATAATTATTTTGTAAATAATAATAATACAAAAACCAATAACAATAAATCCAAACATATATAATAAATAGTTTAAATAATATATTTTTAGTTAGCGTTATAAAATAATATATTTCTTGTCAGTGTTATAAAATAATAATAATACAAAAATCAATAAAATTAAGTCCAAATATGTCATTTTAAAAAAGGGTTTTTAAGTGAAATAGTTTTAAGGTAGGTACCTATTTTGTAAAGGGGTTATAATTTTATTATTTAAGTTGTTTATTTGTTTATCAATAAATTTCTGTTTTTTCAAATACTTTGTTCTGCGTTCACAGGTATTAAATTATGATTTGAAGTTATTTTTATGCATGTATCTGTTTGACATTGTTTTAAAATATTTATAAATTGATAAATATTGGAATGAGATGTGTAGAAAAAAGAGTTAAATTTTGAATGAAAGCTTTCGCAAGCATTTGTAGTACTCTGCATACTCGTAAACTCATCAAGTAAAAACCAATTCGTGTTTAAATATACCTCCACACCATGTATGACAAAAATATTAGATTTAATACGTCATATGCAATTTATCTATCACATTAACGCTTACCTACTATACAATAAGACGCAATCGGAACACAGAAAAAGTGGGAAAAAATCATTTACCTGCATCTAGGACGCAATCGACAAACTCCGGCAAAATTCCGAAGATTATTCATTGTCTTATTTTTATATCTATCTATCATTTATTATCTCCGTTGGATGATAATCATATTTTATCTATTTATCTTGTGTTTACGTTTATACATATTTTTATTTGTACATGATTATGGAGTTTATCCTTGATTTTTAAAGCCAAGAATCATGTTATGGTTTGTCTTCTAAAAATAATATTACTAGGTCAGTGGGTGTAGGTTATATTGAATACTGTGCAATCTACATGTTCACCTGCCTTCATCTTCCGTATATATTATGTATTATATTTACACATGTACAACATATACTGTAAATTTAAATTAAATTTTAATAAGGACATTGAAATTTTGTTGGCGAACAATCAATAACATTTTTTCAATCATAATACAATACGGGATCAATATAATCTATATAATGTAACGCAACTGATACCCATAGGTAATATAATATTCTACTATACGTCTTTAATATTTAATAATAATGATAATAATGTATTTACTGTATTTACTATTAATCTTCAATTCGAAGGTGGTTTCTGGTAACATATTGATTATATTTGGTACATTTAAGATTGAAAGATTGAAGCTCGAAGGATAAAAGTGAAAAAGCTATGTAGTGGGTATCGCTGTGCTATACAGTAACTATATATACATACAGATATTGAGTGGATATAACTGTGTTAAATATTTTAAATTTGAATTCAATGATATATTAATATATTATCATTTAATACGGAAAACAATTCTGAACAAAAAAAATCTAGTTAGATAACTATAATTGTTCCCAGAAAAATATTTCGTCCGCGCAATGAATTTACTCATTTTATTACCTCAAAAATCCTAGCTCCGTTAATATTGTTAAAATGTCACTATCACAATAATTTTTTTCTGTATATAGAATATTGCCAATTTTTCTGAAATTTACAGAAGAGCGTAAATACATTTTTAATTTGTTTTATTAAATTTATATAATAATTAAGTAAATTCAAGGACTGAAATTTTTGAAATTTGTTGTATTATGAATGTTTAAATTTAATTTTGTTATATTACATACTTTCATATATATATATATATGATGGTGATTAAGAGGTACATCTTTTATAATTTATTAAATAATTAAGTGATTTTGTATAAAGACTGAAATTTTATTTGTGGTATTTTTATGTTTATAATACTTGAGATACTTATTGTGTTGTCTAAAATAATCAGAACAAATTGAAAATTATACCAATGAATTCGAAAAATTTCCTTTTTTTAAAAAAAAAAAACAAAATTATTTAGTGTTTTAATTCACCCCATTCAAAGGTTAATTGCAACAGTCTTATAAAAAAATTAATAAAAAAAGTTAACACAAGTTATATTTCTGAATTATACTTATAATGATAAACAAGGTTACAAGAATTCCAAAAAAGTGTTTTTCTTAATAGTAGTATAAATGCTTGATTTTTAAATTAAGTTCAAAGTTGGATAAAACTCAAAAATTGTTGCAAATCACCTCATTTTACGGTATCTATACTAGTATATAAAATGATAACGTTTGTTTGTATGTTCGGGATAAACTCCGAACTAATTATTCAATCGTCATGCAGTTTTTTTTAAATTAATGAGGACATCACAGAGTAGGATATAAGCATAAATTTAGTCCAATAAAGTTAATAAATAATTAGTTATTATTAATTAAAATCTTGGGCGGAGCCGAGACGGGTATACTAGTATTATATAATATTAATGATTATTTATAATAATTTCTTATATTAATATTATATCTGTATGCTGTATTCTATATGTACTATATCATTGGTACTTTAGGTACTTATATTTATAAGTATTACTAAAAGTTACAATATTATACCTAATAAGTAATATGTAACTATATAAGTGTTATTTTATTTATTCCTAGAAATTATGATTTATATAGCGCTCCTTCGTTTTTTGATTTGGCAGAGTTTGTAATAGTATACATATTTTATACTATATACTTACAATATGATCTTATAGCTATAACCTATACAGTATATATTTATTTAAATTAATTCGAGTTATTCACTTTGACAAATATAAATATATTTTTTTTTGAAACAAAAAATACACTGTCTTGTTAAAAATCTAAAGGAGAGTTTTATTAAATTATTTTTTATTACATTCAGCTTGTAACTCGACAGTCTACGACTCTAAAACAACAACAAAATAGTTGTTTTTTTTAGTAGTTAAGGTTCCTTGTCTATATTATTATTAGCTTTAATTGTTAAACTAAATTTCTTTCGTCTAGAACTAGAATTAGTTTTCTTCATTCTACTCAGTAATTTACCTGTCGTTAAAAATATGAATGATAATTTTTACTTTTTGCTTATTTACTGTATTATTAGTTATTAGTTATTACACATTCCTTGATATTCTACATTTTTTAAGAAAAATTGACTGAAATTGGAAATATTAAATTTGAATAATTTAATAAGTACATTATTAAATTAAATGTGAAACTTTTTATTCTTTTAACTACCTATTCTATTTGATACAGGAATACAGAACGTAAATATAAAGCCATAAAGGTATAAATTATTCAGAAATATTGTATAAATGCACCACAAATATGGCAGAATGCCATACGAATATGTATCAATTGTATCATCACACTCATTATTACAGTCATAGTCATACGAATAGTAGGTATATTGTATTATTGTATATTATAATCGAGTAGGCAGCGCTCGCGGTGGCAGTAAGGTGTAATTTTTTTGGCCCACTATCATAATGGTTAACTATATGGTATAAGTATTAAGTACGGTTTAAGAACCATTGAACTCTATATGATAACTGGAATGCTCACCAGTCATAAGACCAATGTAAACATAACCGAGATAGCGTATTAGAAAAAGACAGCAGATAAGAACGGTGTTGCTATCTTCTTTTATCACACATAATTATATGAATTGATTACCAATACATTTTAAATTCGTTGTTCGTCTAACATTTTGACTTTTGTTCTGCCTAGTGCCTTCTGCGTTTTCAAAAATATTTTATATTATATAGCAGGTAATGCAGCTAATAAATTTATTGAAAAGTTCCCCTGTTTATTTTGTGAAAATATAATTTTAAATAAAGATATTTTTAGTAAGGATCATAACTATTCATTAATGCCTGTAACAGATTATGTTTGTTTTACACATTTTAAAAATCGAGGCAAACTGAAATTTGTATCAATGTTTATTTTTGATATAATATTATTCACTTAAAAATTGTTATCAAGCATATTCTGCAAATAAAAAAATAACATCTTTAAAAAATATATCATATTAAAAGTGCAAAGACAATTTTTGATCAAGTAAAAAATGTAAATCCTATACATCCAATTATTGATACGTGCACTTTAGAATTACACGAAATGAAAATAGCAAAATTTATATCTTCATATTATTGTACTATTTGTACTTTAAAAGTCCATAATCAGTGGTGTAAAAAATTGACATAATAAAATCAAGGTTTAAAATTATCCCTTAGGCATAAATTAAACAACTTATTTTATTTAATCATATTTAAACTGAGTTTTATAATATTGGTTACATGTGTTTACAAAGTTATTTTATGTGTTATAATATATAACCAGTTTATATTTAATTATACTTTTATATCCATTTTTAAATTTTTTTTGTATATAATACTAGGACTTCAGTAATCTTGTCATTAAAAATTGTGCATGTTTAAATACTTTTATATAAGATTGATTTATTTTATAATTAATATATATTTTCATTGTATGCTTTTATTTCAACGCTTCTGCTCATTTATGCACTTATGTTTCAATATTCGTTATGTTATTTTAAATTATTATTATAAACTAATAAACTATTTATTTATCATTTAATTATTTATATTTTATTAAATTAATAAAAATATTTTGTGGAAGTTAAAAAAAAATAATGAGGTGCAACTACATTTTAAGAACCAAACTAAAATAATATTGCAGTAAAATATGAAATTAAGATATTAGTGCCATGTGCAAGACAAAGATAGTAACACCATTAGTATGTGCTATCTCTTTCTAACATCCTCTTTCGGGCAACACTGCTTGGTGAGCATTCCAGTTATCATATAGAGTTCAATGTTAAGAACCACGATGTAGAGAAGAGAAGGTGATAACACTCGGCTTGATCGGGAGAAAAAAAGTGGCTTATTTTTCGACGGCAATTTTGTAGTTTAAATAAAATCCACCGTGAGCACCACAAGCTTCGAAGGCCGGTTGTTATTCAATAATAGCATTATAACCACTATGCAATTATGCATTATTTTCATTTTAAATCGTAATTTATAAATCAATTAATATTTTATTTAAGATGAAAAATACCTGTGTGTGCCTATGCATTCAACTACCTATATAGAAGTTGACAGTTGGAAATTATAGCAATATATTATAATATTTAATTAGATTTAATTTATTCTGTGATACTTATTACCTATACGCTATACATAATCTTATTAATTTATAAAATATCTGGTATAATTTGAATATACTATTCCCTTAAAAATTATTAAGTTAAAATTATCACATTATACAATGATTTATTAAAAAAAAACTATGAACTATATCTGTATATCTTCATAAAATTATAGGTACTTATTAGTAACTATAGTCCCTATTTAGTTAGTCATTTAGTTACCTGATAAATTATTTCATATAGCTGTTTTGATGGAACTAATAAATACCCATAACTCTTAATATTTATGAGTTATGTAATTTTTTAGCTTTACTTATAATATATTTGTTTTTAATTTAAATTGTATATGTTTAATTTGTCTCAATTGTGTACAATGCTCATGTGTATAAAACATTTTTAAGTAAATGTTTATTTTCCATATAGTTATGAGTCTTGTGACTATATAAATTATATCCTAGTTTGGGTAGTATTTTTAAATTTTTTATAAATTTTACAAATTTCAATAATAAACTAGATTTATTATCAATATAAACAAATGTGTTAGGTATTAAATTAAAATTATAATTATATCACAACCAGTTAATTGAAACATGAAACTTAAGCTTAAACGTGTTATAGGAATATTATAATAAAGAAAAAGTAGTATAATATTATAAATTTTTATAAAAATTTAAAATTGAATTAACATGTACATAATAGTTATTATTATGTATAATAACTATAATTAATAATTTTTATTTTAAATTATAATACTTATTTAAAATAATAATATCAGTATCTTGAAAATAACTTAAAATTATTGCATGTACAAATAATTTATCATAGTATAAACAAAATTATTAGTACCATATAATAATATATTACTGTGGAACTATTTAGTAATTATTTACTTTAAATTTAAAAATTTTCATAAATTTTGTTTAGTCTATTGTGGTCTTATACCTTTGGTGCTCGAAATAATGTGATATTCTTTCCTTCACTAGCATATTCCGTCTTACAGCCTGGCACAAAACATTTATTTGGCATTTTATAAATTAATTTACTATTAAACTTTTGAAAATATAGGAAAGCCTATTAAGTCTGCCAGTAGTAAATAACTAATGTTTAAAATGTTTAAATGGGCAGTCAGAGTTCTTACAATAATTCTATTAAATTTGGAACAATATTAGGAAGGGATTTCTATTTTAAATACTGTTTGTTATGACTGGAAGTCTACCTCTATGTATTTATTATATTGAATTATGAAATTCAAACAATAATACTATATTATAACTTCCATTTATAATGCACCAAAATAGCAAATAATTTATGTTTGTTATGACTTGAATCTGGAACTGGAAGTCTACCTCTATATATTTATTTTATTGAATTTGTGCCTATATATAATATTTTTATTTATTTCAACTTGTATGTATGATATAATCATATTTCGTATGAATTATGAAATTTGATCAATAATACCATATTATATAGTTCATTTCACGATGTAGAGAAGATCTCATATACTTAATATTATAAGTATTATAATATATTCATAATATTCTTTACATCGTGGTTCATTTTCAATACACCTTAATAGAAAATAATTAATGTAACCGGCCTTCGAATACTGTGGCGGTGCCCGGCGGTATTCATGTTAACTAAAATAGTGCCGTCGAAAAATAAGCCACTTTTTTCACGGAGTGTTATCACCTTCTCTTCTCTACATCGTGTTAAGAACTTTGTGAGATAGATAATAATAGATAATAATAATTATTAAAAAACATTAGATTAGAGAAGACGGAATAGATCACGGTCTTTAGATTATAATGTTTAATAATATTATTGTGTGCATTATTTCGTGGTGATGACAATAATTACTGATAAATAAATAATAACCACGGGCTAGTCCTTACTCCTTAGTCCGTGATAATAACTAATAATTAGTGATAACTGATAAGTTTTCAAAAGTTATCAATTATATTTTTATTATAGGACCTGGGTTTAATGATTATTCGTAATTCTAAAATCATTATTAATACCTCAAAATAAACAAAAGATTTTTTATATCAAGTAATATAGTATGTTTTTAATAATATAATAATATATTGTTATATTAATTACATTATTTGGTTTGCTTATAATTTTTACATTTTACAAGTATCAAGGTCTAAAAACTAGTAAAAAAATGGTAAGTACTATTATTTTTTATTGGTAGGAAGTTTACATAAATATAATTTAATGTAAATTGCTCAGGTATAACTTTATTTTCTTTATTTATGTATACCTACAACTTGTCAATAATATTAATTTATAGATGATCATAATCATATAAATTGATATATAAATAAATGTTGAGCTGTGAATATAAAATATAGACTAAGAAAAAAATATAAAATATGTTTATTCTGTTTTTTGTCAATTTTATTATTTTGATGTGTTATTGAATATTTCTATTATAATATAATATTTTTATATTAACATAATATACCTATTATTTATAATTATTTTTATTTGTATTTTTTTTATTTTATTTAATTCTAGTTACAAAAAGATGTAAAATTGGATAATACAAGCAAAACATGGGTTTTAAAAAAACATATCGAATTTTTACAATCATTTGGCAAAGAAAGACATCAATATGTAAATATTTATACTCTGTATTTTAACTCTAAAAATTTATTGTAACATTGTTTAAGAAAAATATATTTTAATTTTACAGGAAAGTAGTATGATGGAATTTCTACGTATGTCTGGTATGTACTGGGGTTTAACTGCATTATATCTAATCAATGATGGAAAAATACCAAAAGAAGATGAAATATTTGAATACATTAAAAGTTGTGAACATAGTTGTGGCGGATATTCACCAGCCCCTGGTCATGATCCACATTTATTGTATACACTCAGCGCAGTTCAAGTTAGCATTATTTAATACAAATAATAGGTACCTAAGTACCTACTATATTTTCATGCATATTACATTTTTTTCACAGATTGCTTGTTTGCTTAATCGAGAATTGGAATTACCAATTGAAAAGATTGTGTTGTATGTATCTAAACTTCAACAAGATGATGGTAGTTTTACTGGAGATAAATGGGGAGAAATAGATACCCGTTATTCATTTTGTGCATTAGCATGTTTATCACTTTTAGTAATAATACATTAAATACTATTTAATAATTCTAACTATTTTATTATGTTTGATGAATTAATGTTTTTTCTAGGGTAAACTAAATGAGATTAATTTGGTTAAAGCCGTAGAGTTTATAAAAAGCTGCCAAAATTTTGATGGAGGTTTCGGATCAAGACCCGGGGCTGAAAGTCATGGTGGCTTAATCTATTGTTGTGTTGGATCATTATCGATTGCTGGTAACTACAAAAAATAATAATATAAAGTACTTTACATTTAATTTCTAGTTTATTAAGGGATTGTTAGGCTATCCTGATATACCTATAATATTCCACTCTTTATTATATGTTTAAAACAAAGCTGTGCAAATTTATTATTTTTTTCAACTAGTCAAAGTTTAATTACTATTATTACTTTATTTATAAAGTTAGAATAAAAATTAATACTTCAAATTTCTTAACACGTTCACGTCTGCGTACATTTCAGAAGTCTGGCGCTACCAGTCGCGTAAATATTGATAACATCACACTCATGACAACCAGGCAAATTATAAACATAAAAATGCCAGGAAATCGAAACCAGCTGTTTGTTGTTGTTCTAAATGTTCTTATAGTTATACTGAGTGGCCATACTAAGTAAAATTATCGATCACAATCAGCAAAATATTTTAAATAACAAATAAAAGTAATTGTCCTATGACGACTATGGGTCATCATCGGCTTGTAGCGCCTGACATCAAATGACAACTATGTGTCGTCATCGGAGCTGAATGTGTTAATTTTTTTAGTTTGTAAAAAATAATAAAAGTACCTAACTAATTTCTTTAAAATTTAAAAACCTATTTATTCAAATTTAAAGTAGGTATTACAATTAATAATTATCTAACTACAATTATTTTTGATGATTGATAAATTAAATTGTTTAATAATAATTATTAATTAAGCATTGTATCAAATGTTTGGATTGAAAAAGCTTTAGAACCACTGTACTATATCAATACTATTGTTTTTAATATTTCCTTTCTATTCTCGATTTTATTATTTTTAATAACTTTTAATGTACCACTCATTCTTTACAAAAAAACTTGTTCACATTTTTTATTACTGAATGATGCTTTCATACAATCAACTCAATTATATATTCATATTATTATGTATTTATGTATTACACAATTTACAAATAATACTCTTGTATAAACATAATATATGTTCCTCATAACTTATAATATAAAATTTACAAAATTTACACCTTCTGAAATTATATTACTAAAATAAATTGGAAAGAAGGTATAATTGATAATCCTAACTGTCAATTACCATACCACTTTAAAATTAGTAAGCTTTAAAGTTTTAACTTTTGAATTGTTTTATTACCTGCAAATATAATGTTTTGATTTTTTGTAATCTTTCAAGATTATATTTACACTAATTAATTTTTGATTTGTTATAAATGTATAGTTTAAAAATTTTCCAAACTAGAATCATTTTGGTTATATAAGCTTATAATAATTAAAATGTATAGGACGATTAGATTTAGTCGATGCTGACACATTGGGCTGGTGGTTAGCTGAAAGGCAATTACCATCTGGTGGACTAAATGGACGTCCTGAAAAATTACCAGACGTTTGTTATTCATGGTGGGTGTTTTCAACATTGAACATTTTAGGACGTGACCATTGGATTGATAAAGAAGAATTAAAAACTTTTATTTTAGCATCTCAAGTAAAGCTTTATATCTATAAATCTCCCTAATTTATAAATAATTTATGGTCTATTAACAGGATAACGAAGGAGGTGGATTCAGTGATCGTCCTGGGGATGAACCAGATCCTTTTCATACTCTTTTTGGTCTAGCAGCATTATCACTAATGTCATATGATACAATTTTACCAATAGACCCTACTTATTGTATGCCAAAAGCAATTATTAACCGATTAGGATTAAAACCTCAAACTTTGTCTCGACCTTAAAACGTAAGGACTTTTATGGAATTCAAGTTTATTATTTTATTTAATATTTTATTAATTATATTATGCACACATTTATAAAAATTATTATCTTGTAGATTCTGAAATGGATATATTATATTGTAATATTTTCTTCCTGTTCTATTCTGTATTTCTTCTACATTATATTTTAGTACTAAGTTTTTATTTCAATTTTATATAACGTTAATTTATAAATAAAATCATGTATACAATTTTTATTTAAGAATATATATTTTTAAATAAAATGTTTTACTGTGATTATTTGTGAAATATTAATTTGTGTTTATATTAATAATAGAAATAAGTATTATTGAAATATTCTGGATCGATTTATTTTGAATTCAAATTTTTGGTACTAAACAATGCTGTTGGCACATTTAATTTGTTTAAAACGTAATCCAAAAAAAATATCCATAGCAGCTATAAAAGTTAAAGAGGCTTCATGAGTACCTTTATGTTTTAGTTTTTCATTATAAATGATACAATCATACTACATAAGTGATTAATATTGTCTGAAAACTTCTTTTTCTCCTATTTTTATTAATATATAATTAGTAATTACAATTATATGAATCCTATAGGATACTTTTAGTTTGATTTTAATCAGAATACAATTTAATACATTTCGTAACAAACTTATAGTATCCTCCTTTGCTCCTTTGTATGTAGAATAAAAATAATAAAAATTCAAATGTAGATTGAAACTATCCCTAAAACATTAAAATATCAAACACTGGAAGTAACCAAGAATATTTTGGGTAAATGATTATCATATTATATTATATGCATAGGTCTATGATTATACAATATAAATATGTTTAATAAACATATTTTATATTGATATAATTAAATTAATTAATAAAAGGAAATAATAAATTCAAAAATTCTGATAATCTATGTAACTTATGAAAAAGTACTATAACATGATTTTTTAGAATCATAACTATATTATAATTTATTTGTTGAAAGAATTTTTTATCTTAAAGTTTGTGTTATTCTATTTAAAGCATATTATATATAGGTAATTTAATTAAAATACATAAGTAAAACATATAAATGGTTAAATATTCAATTATTTAAACTAAATATCGATTTTGTTTCAGGCAACTCATTGACATTGTGCATTTGGCAATATCTGACATGTGACATGTCAGTTATTTTCCCTGCATCCAAAAATTCTGTTTTTAGCCATTATAATATGAGTTTCAAATGATTTACCATCAACTACATTGTAGAGATTAAATTCAATAAGTAATAAGCAATTATTAATGTCCAGAATTTTATGAGGCATCTTCTATTTATATTCCTTATATTATGTTGAGTATTTTTTATTCATATTTTTGTAAGGGAGCTTGTAACAATTTTGGGGTTACCTAACTTTCCCTCTATTTGCATCAATTGAAATTTAAATTATCAGGCGCTAAGAATATGGAATTTTGAATGTAATATGTATCATGTATGAAAATATTAAAAAAAAAACATCTCATGTATTTATTAATACAAGATGATCTACTTAGCAATATGTATAACTAAAAGTATGTTATAGTTTTACCATAAGAATTAGACAAAACTATTTTGCTTATTATTTTCTAAAGACAACTTTACAAACAAAATACAATATATTATGGATTCAGTTATTCAAAAGAATAATAATTTATATTTTATATGTTTAACATAGGTAATGAATTAAGAGGCAGTAACACCTGCATGTGTTGTCTCCGTCTTATACAAGTAGGTACGTAACAACAAATTTATGCTCAGAATATCACGTTTAACTCCGTTAGTTTATAAATTTGAGAGAATCGACCAATTATGAAACTTGATGGTAAGAACATAATCTGTGTTTATATGTTGGTTTTTTACGATTATTAAGTTTTTAAGTGAATTATGAGCATTTTTAATTTACACTATGTTATAAATGCATAACTTGCTAAAAAATTGAACTACCTATCGTAAAAAACCAATATACAAACACGGATAATTTTTTTACCATTAAGTTTCATAATAGGTCGATTCACTCTAATTTTTAACCTGACGGAGCCAAACATGATCTGCTAACCATAAATTTGCTATGTTACGTACTTGTGAGACAGAGACAACACATGCGGGTGTGACGCCCTCTTAAGACCTTAGTTTTTAATTTTGATGATAAAGCAGTTTTTAAAAACTTAATTTCTAAGGCTGTAGCTGTAATAAATGTTGTTCATTAGTAGTGAAGGAACTCTTTAGTAGGTACTGATAACTGATCAGATCTAATAAATTTTTGTTGTAATATTATTGAAATAAATAAAAGTACCTAACTTACAGTATGCGACAGGTAACTTTCAATAATTTAGAGGCAATAGTCGACAGATATCAATTTATTAATACAGGTCTACAGAAAAATAACAATGCAATAGTTTAAATTATAGTTACATCTTACATACAATATAATATATGTATAATAATTATTATTTTATTTGCTGAAAAATTGTTCTCAATTCCGTAGTCGGCATGGTTATAGTTTGTCAATTATGATACAATGATTGAATTATATATGATGTCAATGTTTGTGCGTTTTTAGCTTTAATTTAGAAAAAATTTCTTAATTTATTTTTAAAAATAAGATGTAGTTTCAGTTGTCCAATTTATAGTAAATAATGATTGATATTGGTATTTAATATTTAGTTTTGAAATGTTCAGTTACACACTTTAAATCGGTTTAAATACTCAGAAAAAATATCTGTGCAACATTTTAACTCTATATAGACAGTATCAAAAACTTGTGCCACAAAAACATTGATTTTTATTAGACAAAAGTTTTTTTAAATTGAAAATTTTATAATATTTTAATTGGATTTGGTAATTTTATTACATATCATTTTAATACTACGTAGATAAGAACCCCACAATTTTTATCTCCATTAATTTCTGCAGAGCATTGACACTTAAGTTATTTCTAGGGATTAATTTTGTAGTAGACTAGTCATAGGTATTAGATATAGTACAAGTGCACATTTGAAGATAATATGAGAATATTAATTGACATAAAAAAACTTTACTTTAAAAACAAAGACTAATTATTGTTGTAATTATTATTGTTTTTGTCAATAATTTTTCGTCAATTATGATATATGTCTAAGTATAGAAAGACTGTTTTAAAATCGCATGTATCTACTATTCTACTGATCTGAATATAATTATATTAAATACGGATTGATTTAAATTAAAACGGGTTTGTTGAATGCGGTGAGCCTTGATACATCACGAGCATATACTATAACCGATCAAGGCACTCAAGCCGTATTTTGTATAATAAATAATAAAACATTGGTCTGCTTGTTTGTTGTAGGTATTTCGTTGTACGAGTACATTATAATACAAGTATGTAAGTACTATATAACGAATATCAGTTAAATCAGCCACCCGGATACCGGGTATTACGATTATTATTAAAAGTTGTTTCTCTTAGGAAAAGACAGGTATTAATAGTAGTAGTCGCATAAAATTACAAAATAGGTATGTATACACTAGTCGAGGACGATTGAACACATTAATTGTTTAAATGATAATGAAGTATGTACAACAAATTTGACTAATTAATCTATGATACAATCTGTACTATATTCTAATACCCCAGTCTTCTTTAATCATATCCGCGCCCTTTTCGCCGATCATAATCGTCGGAGCGTTGATATGCGCTGCAGGTACTTCCGGCATTATCGACGCGTCGATGACTCTCAGGCCTTTTACGCCATGTACGCGCAATCTGGGATCCACCACGGCCGTGGGGTCACCCACCGGTCCCATTTTGCACGTGCCCGACAAGTGATAGATGGTGAAACTTATTTGTCTTGCCGAGCACTTCCAGTACGGGTCGGAATCGAACTTGTACCGGGCGCAACCGGGCAACGGGGTGTCGAACAACGTGGCGTTGAGCTTCTTCATTGCGCTGGTTTTCAACATCTGTTGGAAAATCCGCACCCCGGCTAAGGCCACGTCCAAGTCCGTTTCGTCCGCAAAGTAATTGGGATCGATCAGTGGATAGTGGGCCGGGTTTGCGTCTTTTAGCCACAGGCGGCCCTTACTCTTCGGTCGCATAATCATCGGAAACACCGTAAAGCCGTCCATGTTTTCGGTTTTCCTGTACACTTTATTGTAAATATCAGTTTTCAAACCGAACAGCCTATGTGTGTATTTGTTGTCCGAAAACAGTCCCGAAATTAATAGCAGTTCCAAGTTTGGGTGTCCGTCTGCGAATCCCGGTCGGTCTAAATCGAAAAACGCTAAGGCTTCCGCACCGCCCGGTATTGTATACGGACCGTTGTGATTCGCCGTATATTCGTGCATATTAAACGGATTTTTCAGTAACCGTTCGGTTTTCAACGATATGGTATCGTTTATCAAAACGCTCAAACCTCCCAGTGCCACGTGATCCATCAAATTTTCACCAACTGGCAAGTCTTTTATCAACGGGATTTTTATGTCTTTCAGATGTTCTTTTGGTCCGATCCCCGATAACATGAGTAACTGTGGCGAGTTTATAGATCCGCCAGAAACAATTACTTCTTTGCGTGCATACACTCTATATTTTTTACGGTTCGATATAAATTCCACTCCTACTGTCTTTTTTGTATCTTTTTCTATCATTATTCGTGTTACTGTACTTTGCTTTTTCACGTGTAAGTTCGATCTCATTCTTGCTGGAAACAAAAAAGCTGTATTTGTACTAAAACGACGGCCTCTCTTCATGGTAGCCTGAAAAAAATTCACAAAATAAACATTGTTTAAGAAGGAAGGTCATTTTGTTTATTACACTATTTATATTTATACTTAATTCGCAAAATCTAACAATTCAAGGTCTTAGATCTATCAATAATTGCATAAATAACTAATCAATATTATATTTTATATCTATGTAATACTGTATAATAGCCGTAAAGATAAATTATATAATTGTTATTTGTTACATAATTATACTGGTAAGCTTATAAGTTATAAGCAGATATTTAATTAATTAATTAATTTCATCATTGTTCTGACATAGGTAGATACTTTAAAGTACTGGCATTTAGAAATTAAGAATCTCCAGTATAAAAACTCACACACGTATAGCATCGTATCTAGTTATCAATAATTATACCAATTCAAATAATGAATTTAAAATTATGTTAAGTGTTCAGTAGAATAAACGTTTAAAATGAAACAAATTATTTTTTATTTTATATTTTGTTAGTCGTAATTCTGAGCGGAATGTTTGATTTTATAATGATATGTGTGACATATGTCTATCATCATCTTTTAAAAAAGTGTAAATGTTTAGTTCATTTGAACTTAAGAGGGAGGTTTCTTGCACCAAATTTAATACAGTTTTTTTTTTTTTTTTTGATAAAAAATAAAAAATTCACAGTTATTTTCAAAATTATCAGGAAAAAAAATACAGGGGACAGTGCTAGGGTATTTCTGTAAATTTTTTATACAATTTTTTAATTATGCTATTAGTAGTTGAAAGTTGAGGCAAATTATGTTGGCAAAGCTTTTAATGTATTTGTAGAAGGCGTTACACTGCCTTTATTTATTTGATAATAACAATGTAATACTTATGAAAATAGGCTTTTTTATCAATAAATGTGTGGAAAAGCGAATTAACTTATTTTTTGTTGTCTTTTGCATAATATAAGTTCACGCAGTAATTGAACGGGTAAGCAAAACCGGTTTTCAACAAAATTTGTAGAAACATAGCCGTTGAAACTTGAAATTTTAGACTTTTTAGTTTTTTTATTTATTTACGATGTTAGTTAAAATAACCTTAAAGAGCTTTAAATACAAGGTAACTCACATACTCATAAGTTGTTCTTACCACGATTAAAAAATTACTATAAACTTTTTACGAGATTCGTTAAAATCACAAAAATATGTAAATAATTTTGTAGCTGACAAATTGATAACATTTTTAATTATAATGTCTAAAGTTTGAAATCTTTTTTTCTCATAAGCTCATAATACACAATTATTATAGCTCAACAATTAAAGTACTTAATACGTAAATATATAAATATACAATAATACAATATATTAATAGAATTTAGTGCTTGCTTAAATATTTAATATAAAATATTCATATTTGAATGTACAGAAAATAATTGTTTTTTTCTTATTATTCAAAAAATATTTTACGTAGAAACTTGATGTATTCAAATATTATTTAAGTTATGATTTTTTGTACAGAATGAAAAATTTCAAATATTTCAAATAATTTAAAACTATTATTAATAAGCATAGAAAAATTTTTATTTTGAAAATACATCTTACATATTTTGATAGTAAAAAACTTGAAAATTTAGTACAAGGTTTCTCAAAAGTTATTCTATAGTTGGCAAAAATTATTTATACCTATACTGTCCTTATTACTAATAGAAAAATGAATTACTTATACCAATATGTATAAATATATATTGGCAATTATTATTTTTAGAAATATAGGGCGACAGACCATCGTAATTCAGAATATTTTTCGCATATAATAATTTATCATTGAATTCAAATTTAACACAAATTAAAGTAACCTACGCAATTACGAATTAATAATACTCGAAATCTACTTCACAGCTAGCGGAGTGATTTCATACCGGTTTTGATTTTAGTTATTATTTATCAGTTGTTCAAAATCATGTCAAAGTAGAACATGTTATTTATATATATACTACGTATACAAAAACAATATTGTGCAATGGTTTCAATGCGACTTAAAATTTTGTTACAAGACAATATCAATATAATATTTTATAAAAAATATTACAATTGTAAACTTGTTAAAAATATCTAAAATGTTCCTGATTATATAGCAAATACCGGACATTCATAGTCTCAGGGACGTAAATACAAATTAATCAATAAATATAAATATGTGATGTTATAGATACATGTTATAATATAACATACCTTATATGTGTATTATACTGCATATTATAGTTAATTGGTTGTAATTGTCTTAACATTATTGTTATTTGTTATGCATTCTAAGAAATTTTCTAAGACAAAATCGAATTTTTGCTGAAGTATATAATATATCTTGTAAGCGTGAAAAACGGTTAAAATAAGTATTAACGAAATAATTTAATGGTATTATAATGAACATAATGAAATTTTATAATAAACCTATTTTAAATTGTAAGAGAAACCATACTGCAGATTACTGTTATATAATTTATCGTAATTTCTTACTAATACAAAACAATTAACAAAGTTCTGTTAGCATTTCTAATCGTATAATTTACAAGTCTGATAGTTATATCGAAAGTGTTCCTATAAAAGTTAGAAATAGATTATAAAAAGCGATTTTATCATCATTAAAAAAAGGAACTCAAAATATGTTTATAGAAACTATAAACAAATTAATCGATGACAATATGAATGCGTCGTGATTCGTGAACGATGTGCAAAAATGATTGTAGCATTTATATTTTTCATAAAAGTTCCATTTACGATAAAGTTATAGGTACCGCGTGTTGGTGGGTATTTCTGATGTATCTAATGTTGAATTCCAGCCTAATCCAGAAAAGGTGGACAAATTCTCCCCTTTAATTTCATTCGCCCTCTGAGCCCTGACAATACAACTGTCAATAACAAAATACATTTATTAAATATACAATACTTATTTATTATTAATGAACATATATACCACTCACACATATTATATCAAAACACCTGCTAGAATTTATCTAATCGTGTTCAATAAAATATAATTTATTTTTATCAATCTTTCAATAATGCATACTTTTTATTTACCAAATTTTGAAGAAGACAAATTCAAAAATTATATGAAAATAATTGTTGAAGACAAACAAAATCTATTTTAGGAGTTCAACAGATGTTTTCTAATTTTTAAAAAATAAATAATAATGTAAAATGTACAGAATAAATCGTAATGAATTATAGTAATATAATTTATAATACTATAATGGGTTTAACCAATGATAAAAATGAATCCCATCCACAGAAAAATTGTCTAGATTCAACATCATATAATATGATGTATCATATTATCGTATATACCTCACTAATTTACCTGTATATAATTAATCCCGATTTGGTTTTCCCCATTCAAATCGATGACGGGTAGTCCTATCTGTGATCCAGCATCCACAAAAGCTTTTGCTATGGGTGTCCTAAACGGTACGTCTGTCACTGACAACAATCCATTATACCTATGATAGTTCACATCAGGGGTAGATAAGTTAGCGTTTTCCGATTTAAGAAAATACTTCATTACGTCATCGTTGCTCCATCCTTACGTTTCGAAACATTAATAATTTTATAAAAATTAATAACTTATATGAACGAAATTTGTCATATACTTGTTTATAGTTACCTGCATTGCCCATTTTTGCCCAATTATCATAATCCCTTTTATTACCACGTGTATATATCATGTAATTCAATACACTACTACCGCCCATTACTTTTCCTCTAGGGAATTTACAACGTTGTTCTTCGAAACCTATTCAATGTTATAAATATTATTAAAAATGATTTAATTTATAGGTACGTAAAATAACGATTTCTCACTCAAGCAAGATGTATTCATTGGTATAGTCCTATACTTCCAGTTGTATTCTGACGCTTGTAACAATTGAGATGTTATGGGTACATCCATAAAATGTATTGCTTTTTTTCCAGCTTCGATTAATAACACTTTCCATTTTCTAATCTATTTATGAATAGTATTATATTATATGAATACCTAATTTTAATTATAACGTTTACATTACTTCGGACAATCTACTAGCTACTACTGCTCCAGCACTTCCAGCACCAATTACGATAAAGTCATAATCCGGAAAAACTTTTTCTATATTTAAGGGTTCCTTTGCTTCCCATTCTAAAGTTTCTTCCATGTACTCCCATGTCGATTGAAATAACGGTGGAAATTCTGCATTTTTTGATATTGTTAAAGCTCCACATTCGTTAAAAATGATGGTTAAACACAATATTAACTGAAGTGATTTTGAAAACATTTTAAAAGTCAAAAATGTATTTATTTACTTTAATATTTTTCACTACTGTAACATTAGAACTTTAGTCAAATACCGAAAAAAAAAATCTAAAATAACATTGGACAGCAGAACTGAAATCAACGAGACCAGTTGAAGTACTGTCGCGTGGTCTTACAGGGTTCTACACAAATCTCAAGCGGTTTCAAACGGGTGGGCGAATAGTAAACATATTGATATCCACCTCCATACCAACTTGCAGTGTGTATTATAATAAAGAAGCTAATGGTTGAGTCGTACAGCTAAACGGGAGTCTGTTGTTATTCATAAAAAGGGTGGGTACTGAAAACTAAGATGCGCGTCGAAGTTGATTGTAAATTAACTATACATATAAGTATTTTGAAGAGTGATGCTTCAATTATATCATCCCTATTTTTTAGTTAATAATGAACTTATTTAAATTATAATTTTATAATTTCTATTTATACAGTTTACGCAACATTAATGACCTTATATCTAAAAAAATTACATTATATATTTTATTTAATGAGTGTCCTGTAGCGATAAAAATTCATTATTTCAAATAAGAATCACATTTTTCTTATTGACCATTAAGTGGGCAATTTTTTTGAAAATGTTAGTGTATTTAAATCAAAATTTTAAATTTTAAAGAGTATTTTTTAAGTTACCTAAATATATTATATACTAAGGATATTATTGTCTTTAAAAATAGTTTGAAAAAATCATAAATTATGTCCAATATTTATAATTATACGTGCTTGAATATCATTATGCTTAGAACATTTTTACATAATATAAAACTCCTAAATTCTAAATTATCCTTAGTATATAAATAACGTTATGTTCTGAGTAGATGAGTATACGAAATTAAATGTTACATAATTATTATAGTCTTATAAAACTATTTTTAAGCCAAAATTTACTTCTTTAAATAATAGTATAATAAATCCAAGTATAAAAAATTTTTTTCTTGTATACTTAAAAATTCTAAACATTAGAATTTGAATACATTCATTATTAAAGATAAATGAAAGTGAGCATGATTAGTGGATCACCCTGTATATATTCTACTGAAAGGGTTTAAAAAGTATATACAAATCAATATAGTTATTTACTTGAACGAAGGTCGTCAAAACTAGTTTTTATTATAACCATTTACGTTTAAAGAATAATTACCAAATAAAAGAGTACCAGTTTTGGTTATTAGCTTTAAATTAATTTTGCTAGCCATACAGTGATCCAGGCGTCCTTTTTGTTCGTCAGGACAAAAAAAAACTGTATTACAACTATTCCAAACAAATACACCAATGTCACCTCTCAGCTACATTGCAGTATGAGTAATTTATATCAGTGTTTCTTAAACTGTGCTCTGCGGAACTCCGGGGTTCCACGAAGATCACTCAAGGGTTCCGCAAAACTTAAGTGTTTTTTCCAAAATATTTAAAAAAATTATTTTGAAAAATCTATTATTTATTTATAAAATATTAATTTATTTTAATTTTACATTTAGTTAATCACAGTATGAAATGTACATTAAATAATAGTATATAGTCAATATTATTTAATACTATACAATATAAGAAAAATCAATATTATAATTATAATAAAAGTCAAATATTATAATACTTTTGAATGTTATGATACCTCCTAAATAAATAATTTTATTACATTTTGCTGTATTTAATACATTAGATATATTATTATTATTGCCGTTTATTGTCATGTTTAGTAGTATCCTCCTTTTTTGAAGATAATTTTAATAAAGGTTCTGCATAAAAAAATATTGTTGTTTGGTGTTCCGTGATTTCAAAAAGTTTAAGAAACACTGGTTTATATTACGCAGTGTTACAGTGTGTACCAGTATATTAGTGACAAACATCGATAGCAAATTAAAAATTATTATAAATGTAAGCCTAAGAAAAATGAACGTATTTTTGAGTATTATATAGTATGTCCCAATAGTTCCGTATCACTCTTGTATCTCCGTGGAAAATCAACAGATTAAAAATGTGGTACAATTTAAATTAATGAGTAAAAACATTATAACTGAATAGCATAAGTTTAATTTTATAATTCAATTAATTCAAAAGTGTTAAAAACATTTTTATGCAATTTAGTTTTTCAAGATAAGAAACTATATTTTGATCATATTATTTAAAACAATTAAAAAATGTATATTAAAATTAAGTGAAATCGACCAAATTAAAGTAAATTTGATTTTTTTGATTTTGAATAATATATTTATTATTATATTATTAGCAAAGTACGAAATGCATGCTTTAATTAATCTCAATTGGAACGGGGATAAACAGTTATACATTTTTTATAAAAGTAGATTCGTATGTAAAAATTAATTTATGTACAAATATTAGATTCTTGCTTATTCTATGTAATGTCCATATATGTTACACACAATTTTAAACACCTACATGAAGCTGTTAAATCAATGTTGTTTCATATGACTTTATTTTATTTTATTTTTTTATAACATTCAACAAGCAGACGATTTGCTAAATCCAGCATCCATGCACCAATAACATACATAGATACTTTTAGAGCTACATAGTTATACTCTTCCTAGAAAGTTAGTGGTGTAATAGTCAACATTTGTTTCATTCTTGGACTACCTATATCTAAGAGCTAAAATTATAAGTGAATTAAAAATCAATGAAATAACTCTATATTATACGCTGCTAAATCATTCGCTAACTAATATCTTTATTATACATAATTTGATCGATTTTTATTCAATTTTAATACATATTTTTTAAACTGTTCTAAAAATTATAATTAAAAATAAAAAAGCCATCGTGAAAATTTAAAAAACTAAATTATACAACAAATATTTTTTGAAATATTTGAAGTTTTGAAAAAAAAATTTTAATTTATGCTATTCAATTAGAATTTCCTCATTAATTACTGTAAATAAAACCGCATTAAATGTTATTGTTTTATTGTGATGATACGAAACTTTTGAAACACATTATATATAATTGGAATTAATATGAGAAACTATTACTAAATGGATTAATAATAAACATGAATAATGTTAGTATTTACAAAATATCTGAATACTTTAATTAACCTGATGTTTTAGAGTAGGTTGCAACACTGAACACAGGTTTCCCTCTCTCTTAAATATATGTCACCGTATTCATAAGTTTGAAACTAATATTATATGTGAATCCTTGAAATATCTAACAAAGGGCATGTTATGTTATAAAAAGCTCGAAAACCTGCAATATGTGCGAACTAACTTTATTCGTGGACAGGTACTCTACGTATATGATGTATTTATAAAATATTTTACTAACATTTTTTTAGAGTTTTTAAACAATTAAGTAAAGTCATATAGGTAGATGAGAATATTGAGTATGGTTTTTATTTTTTTCAACAACTTATTACTGGTGTTGGTGTACAAAATAGATTTACATGATTATATAGATTAATTTGTAAACATTTGTATTATTCTTCAACGATTTACTGCTTTATGATATAAATCTATAAAATAATGATAAATTGCATCCTGTAGGTGTTGACCGATTATAAAAATTTTACGATGTACCATGTACAACTACGTATAGAGGAATACCTTTTCCTCATGTTTTTGTTTCAGAACATATTTTGGATATTACTTGTTATTATTATACAACAGTTATAATAAATAAACACATATTTATAACACTATAAACAGTGAAAAAACAAGAAATAATTTATTTTAGTTTGGTTTTTTTTGTCGAAGTAGTGCAGTAAGTAGTAATCGTCGCGCGCGGTGCGCGAATAACTCGTTTTTTAAGCCTCCACTTAATTTGTGCGGTAAAGCACATAGGTCATAATATAATATTATTCTTCGTAAAATCAGTAACACGTTAAAACGAGTTTGTACACAATTGCTACTATCTCGCGTGTTTATTGAGCGCATACAGGTGTTATAGTAAAATTTAATTATTCTTGTATGTATTTCTCGTATTTTGGTCAGTTGTGTAGGAATAATGCGTGACTCTGGTAGTGTGGTGTTAGTTATCAATGACGTATTCTCACCCGTTGATCGTGGATTCGACTATTCGTTAGACCTTCTAATTAGTAATTATATTTTATATCATATTAAAGGAATAGCAGCTCTCATTGATTTTTTGTAATTTTAATAATAATTAAAATAATATATTACGACTACAATGTCACGTACGTAAATATAGGTATATTTAATGAATTTTAATTACCACATAATGAAATATGTTATGTGCATAGAAGTGAAATCTTCTAAATTATAATTTAAATTATCTAACTTCAGTTAGAATAGAACTTTAAATAAATTAAAATAATTGGTAGATATTTAATAATGTCAAATTAAAAAAAAAAGGTATCTACGCTATATCCATTATAAATTATAATAGATAATAATATATTATAGTAAAAATAAAATTATATTGAATACAAAAACTGAGCAATTAAAAAGAAAGTATCGCAATATATAGTTACACATATAGGTACAACGAACAACATTGATAACTTTGGAAAGCAATAATAATGTCTTAACCTCTTGTTTTGATTTAGAGAAAAAATATGTTTCCTAACAACATTTGCATTAAATCAATTATTACTTGAGTAAATCATAGTTGGTTCATTACTTTTAAAACTGTTATTATTATACTCTCCTAATTTTAAAAAATGAAGATATACAGTAGTGTAGCCACCACAGGGATGACGGAGACTGTTACCTCGGGGCGTACATTTTTTTTTTGGAGACTCGTAGCACTGTTTTAGTGACAAAAGTATAATTTATATTATTTTATGCGGTGATATAGAATTGAGTCCAGCATATATTATCTTAATATATTTGAATTGAGTATACAGAATAAATGTCTTAATTACCTACACAGTAAAATGCATTCTGCAAAATTAAATGTTTTTTTTTCATTCGGGACATTCAAATATTTTTATTCTTGTAGACACTCTTCTAAAAATACAGTCTGATACATATATAAAATTAAAAAGCAAAGTAAAAAGACCATGTAAAGAAACATTGGAAAAAGAAAAATTTTTACGGGAGCAGACAAACAAATATATAAATAAGCAAATTTAATTAAAATTATTAAAAATAATGTAAACAATCAATGTATATCAATAATGGGCTGAAGGGACTTAACTCTAACAACCTAATAATATTGGTCGAACTCAACTCCGATTACCCAAAAGTATTTGAGGGACTCAATTCAATGTCAGCCTTTTTATGATCAAAAAAAAAATATTTTGCCTCGGGACGTTTTTATGTATATTGTGTAACTACGATAACAATGATATATAATAAACTTATCTTTGACATTTAATGACGTTATTAACAATATTAACGACCAAAAGACGTAGTGACAAATATTGTGTAGATACCTGATACATACTTTATCTGTATCAAATAATATCGAATTGTGATCACAAAACATTGTGATGTGTATCATGCCAATCGATACTTCTACAGGCGCTATTCCATTACTACTGTGTTGCGCAATCGTGTGAAACAATGTTCCTCCCAGATTAGTCAATTAATGAATGCTATCAGATATGCGGTCTAGATATGACAATACGAGATTCAAATAATTTGTAAATTATATTATTAATAAAATGTTTTTCCTGCTATTTTTATTCTTATTACAATTTACAGTCTACAAACACGTTTGCAACCCCTGCAACTGCAGGATATTGAATTTATGGTAATACTAAAACAAAATCTGTCCAATTGATACGGATTTATAGGTAGTCAGATAATAAAATTATTATCGATATCAATATGTTAATGAAAATTCTTAGTACTTAATAAAATAATCAGGAAAACGGAAAAACGTTGCGAACTACTTGATATTTTTTTCTTCGCTGCATCGAAAAACGTTGAATCACAAATACAATTTGTATATTTTTAAAATTATGATTACAAAAAAAGACTGTCAACGAGGTTATTTATATTATAAATGGTAACGTAGTTAATAGTTATATTATTAAATGTTAATCATCATTTACTATAAGCGATTTTACAAAAAAAATCCGATTATATAAAAAAAAAAATTGTATCCAGATTTTACCGGTCGTTTGCTTTGTTGTTACTATGATAATGTATAATTATGTATCATTCATCAGTTGTTAACGGCAAACTAAGGTTCTATATTATAGTATATAAAATTAAATCAGTAAGTAAAGCAAGCAGGTATGGCAGGTAACGATTAATTATATTGTACAACGGTTGCTAAGGGTGACTAGATACTACCATATGGATATCTAAAAATTATCAAAAGGCCAATTAATTTTATAATTAAAATATTAATTTACAACTTTACAAAAACTAAAATTTAGTCGGAAAATATTTGCACAGTTTTGAATCGATACCACATAATGTATGAGAGACAACTTCATGAGCATTTTCATTTCTCATTCATACTACATTACTGTTACTGGTAATGTGTATTAAATTTACTATTTAGTATTTTTAATTTTGTAGGAAAGTTTAATATTGTAATACTATTTATTACTATCCACTATCCAGTATTCTAAATTTACTATACAAGTTACTCTTAGTTCACAATTATTCTACATTTTTTGGATATTATTTCAAGTACTTTCAAGTTTTCAATTATAGTTTTACATAATATATTTTTTCTACATAAATCAATTGAACCTGATTAGCTTTTCTGTTATAATGTTATCTACTTATTTGATAAAATCTTTTTATGAATTCTTAGAATCAATAACTATTAAATAATAAAATATTATTAAAAAAAAAAAAAATTAAATAGTAAAGTTCAAAAATACTACTCAATATTGGAATACAATAACTGTAAAACGAGAAAAAAATTGTATAAAATACATTTATTATCACAAAGAAATTTTAAAAGTATTTTAAATATCAAAAAAATATCTGAATACTTAACAAGATTGGTCCTAGATATACCTAATAATTTTTTAGGGTATAAATGCATGCTAGGTATATTAAACATATTGCCCTCAAATTAGTAATTACTAAACGAATACAACAATACAATAGTATAGGTATACCTACATGGCTACACTTAACAAAGAACAGAATAAAATGTAAAATTAAAACAAAATTAATAAAGTTTTTTTATCTAATTAATCACTTTTATTTTTAACCGTCAATAATGACTTATCCAACATCAATATTATTCAATACATTTTTCTCTGCAGTCATAAACAGAAATGTCTCTAATACATTGTGTTACTTATTAATTTATTTGTGTGCTGCTCACTACCAGCCGCGGTCCACCAGGAAAAGTTTTCACTATAAATATATGTTTATATTGCCATGTTTCCAAGCAAGTATATACTACACAATTAGTTGTTGTACAATAGAGGCTTCCTGAATTGTTTAATATTCTATAAGTCAATGTTTTTTTTTTTAGTTATGGTCAATTGTAAAATTAGCAATATTACAGAAAAAATTTAATTTATTTAACATACACGGCAATGTATTACTTGTATATTTGGATAATATACGATTGCGAACGGACCTTTCCGGTAACACGATTGCGAACGTTTTTACCCGACTTTAATTTTGCGGTGTTGTCAGATTTGGTGTCAATAACAAATTTTTAAATAATAATTTAAAAAATAATCAAATAGTAATAATATAAGGGTTTTTTGCTATTGCGCCACATCAGGGCGAGGGCGATAAGATAGATAAGTACGATGTAGAAAAGATAAAATACATATCTATCTATAATATTATATATCTATATTAATTTGATGAAAAACCAGTTCGGTTCGTGTAGTCGTGCAGTATTATTTGTGATTCATTCGTATCATGATCGTTTCGTTTTGTTCTCTTCAATATGGAAATTCAAATAATTATGTCCAAAAAAGGCAAGGAGTTAGTTCTCTTAAATAATTTTAAATAGGTACTGTTTTGTTAGAAAACGTAAAAATGGATATATTAAATGGGTCAGTAGAGACAAAAATTACACGGCAAGTATTTTAGCAACTGCAAATAAGATCTCTCTACATCAATCAACTGGTGAGTATAAACACTTGGTTATTAGTCAACAAAAAATCGAACGACAAATCTTGAGAGATAATTGTAAGAGAAAAGCCTACGATGATATTTCTACCAGGTTATTAAAAATTATACGAAATTCTGTGCGTAAAGCGATGTACAATAAGCGACGTAAAATTTCCCACATAATTCAACGAAGCAATTTCTCAACTGAAACTGGTGAAAAATGATTTTTGTTTACTTAACGGAGATCGATTTGTTTTTATTCCGAAAAATGGTGAATTTGTTGTATAACGAAAAAGAGAATTATATTTATGACAACACAAAATGAGTATTTTGGAGATTGTACACATTTTATTACGCACCAAAATATTTTTTACAACTTTATACCATACATTCTTACACAAATGGTTTTTAGGTGCCTATTGTATATTTTTTTCTTACAAATAAAACAAAAGAAACTTATTTGAATATGATGTGGAAATATCTTTCGGAACTATGTCAACAATTTTTTACTTCAACTTTCGATGTTCAAAAACCTAGAAGAAGCTCATATATTTACAGACTATTTAGTATCGACATATATTGCTCCTGATTCATTATTTCCATCATATCTTTAAGCACAAGAACCCTCAGTAAATCCAAGGTATGATTTTAAAATTTTTTAAATTAAATTCTTGTTACTTCCTATGTTAATTTTATTAGTAAATACAAAATCTTTAAGTTTTTATAATTATTTTTTAGAACTACTAATGGTTCAGAGAGCTTTCGTAGGACGTACAATGGTCAGTTTTATAGCCCCCATCCTCCAACACACGTAGTTATATATTATCAGTTTTAAAACAAACACAAGCTCAAACTTTGACAACAATTAAAAAATTAATTAATTAAATTAAAAACAATGTACATAATCCTATGGTCAAAAAAGATAAATCTAAAATTGAATTAACTCTACAAAATTATAATGATTATAAAAAAAACAAAGATATAATTTTATATAATATAAGAAAAACTGGAATACCGGCATAATTGCAGTTTAGCACCCCCTCGCCATTTTGAATTTTTTTTATCGAAACGTATGTAACTCATCGAGTTAAGAACGATGGTGCGATCAGAAATTATCGCTCTCACTTAGTTTCGAAGTTATGGCCTTCCAAAGTTTTCGATTTTACGTTTATATACATGCGCGCATCACTACTATAATGCCGCTCATTGGGTAGGTGTTGCATAGCAAATCGAGGGATATTTTCGTTTTTAATTGTTCGAGCGAGCGCAGCGAGCGAGTGACCCCGCTCGGTGCAACAAAAATGCAATTCTTTTAACCCTGTGGCCCACTTGGGGAGGTGTTGCATAGCAAATCAGGGGATATTTTCGTTTTTAACTGTCCGAGCGAGAGCAGCGAGCGAGTGACCCAGCCCGGTGATTTAATACAGCTTATTCTATTATTATAAAGATACCTACTTTAAAATGCAAAAAAAATATATTTAGCAAAGTTCATGTTTTTAAAACGATGCCGTATTTTAAAGTTAGAGCCATTAACTGAGTTTTTTAAACACACTGGTCATTTGTATGACCCATCAGCAATACTTGAAACACAACATAATGGAGGAACAACAAATTCTAATTCAGACACTGATGGCGAAGACAATATTGAATTGTTGTAATGTTGTAAACTCTTTAATTTATTATATATTATGTGTTAAATAAATATATTATTATTTAATTTATATTAACTTTATTCTATAATTATTCTTGATTATTTTTGATAAATTATTATTGCACCATCGTTTTAAACGGGTTAGAATACGTAAGTACAAAAAAAATAACAAAAATGGTCCTCCGCGCGGCATAGTTGACTAATAGCAGTGTTGTGTGCATGCGTATAAACATAAAATCGCAAACTTCGGAAGGCCATAACTTCAAAACTATAAGTGAGAGCGACAATTTCTGATTGCACCATCGTTCTTAACTCGATGAGTTACATAAGTTTCGATAAAAAAATTTAAAATGGCGAGGGTTGCTAAACTGCAATTGTTCCGAAATACCTAACAGGGAAAAAATAAAAAAAATAATAAAAATGTAGAAAAATTTTTTTAAAAACTATTATTTTGAATGTAATTTTATGATGTATAATTTTATTTATTTTCAGTTTCTAACGTAACATTGACATGTAAATTTTTAAAACTAGTATTTTGAATGTATTATATTATTTTTTTATTCAGTTCCTATAACATATAATTAACAAGTAAATTTCGTAACAGTATGATTAATATTTATATAACACAAAAATTGTTATAATTAGCCATTAGGTAATTAACATTTTAAACACTATCTACATACCTATTATTTTTGTATAATTTTATTTTAGTTTGTAACGAAGAGTTGTTGTTTTAATTGTATTATTAATACCAATAGTTTATATTGAAAAAAAAAAATGTTTATAATAAAATATGTTAAAAATAAATAAATGTTTAAAATATTCAAAAATTATAAACTTGGCAACGTAGTCTAAAAAAACGTTCGCAATCGTTCGATTTTCGGCTAAAAAAACAAATTCTCTGATAAGCGTTATTCGTTTGCAATCGTGTTATAAAAAAGGTAAAACATTCGCAACCGTGGTATACCCGGGTATTTCTATATCAAAGGCAAAGGCTATACCTAAATTATGAATTCCTATTAATTCTTGTAAGAAATTTGTTGTCCAAAAATCATGATGCAATTTTATTTTGGATCTAATATTTTTATATTTTATTCAAAAATCTTACTTTGAATATTATTATTTATCATCATATTTTTAGATAAATTTCATATGTAAACGGCAAGACTTTAAATCTTAGACAAAAATGTTGGTACAACAATAATTTTATGGAAGTACAGTAATATTTTAAATATTATATTTATTAAAAAGTATAATTATTGCCTTAAAGAATTTACATTTATCTAACATTTTATCTATACAATTAAATTAATACATTTTTGAAAACGCTATCATTATACATAAAAAAAAAACAGATTTTGGTGTAAAAAAAGAATTATAGGTAATAACAATAATAAATAAAATAAATAATTTCTATAATAATCTGTTAATACAATATATATTCTATAATTATGTAAAGCACTAAAGTGAAAACCAAAATCATGTTTTTCCAAAAATATTTAAGGTTTTTGGAATCATAATGCTTTTATAATAAAACAGCAAAATGATATTTTAGAAAAAACATATCTTGTACGTTATCATAATATATTGTCTTATATTGTACTAGCTAAATTACCTGGCTTCGCCCGTGTGCAGTTTTTGCTTTCTCAAAATGAAATTCTTAAATCAATACACATTGTTGTGTTTTAAAGACGAAAAACATTAATTTTATAATTTATATTGTTGAGAATTGGTGACCGATGTTTACGCATCGGAACAATTCATAATTACATGGCGATAAAATACACACACAAAAAAAAGGTCAGATTGCAGGTAGCTGTAAACCCTCGGGACGCCGTGTCGTACAGAATTCCAATTATCGGCCGACTGCTATTGTTATTATTATATGAATATAGATATACAAATTACACGTAAAAATTTATTTTCACCGATTTCAACCCTTTAAAATCAAAATTTTGAAAATCAGGTGACTTGGTGACACTCAGACAGGTATTTGGAACAACTCTGTGAAAAAAAATTGGAAAAAAGTTAAATAGCGTCGTCATAAAATGGGTACATAAAAATGGCCTGTTCTTTTATATATATAAGGATAAGGATTATCGTAAATGTTTTTATTTATATTATATACTTAAAACTATGTAGAAGTATGAAGTATGTAGAATTATGTTTTTAAAAATTGAATTTGTATGATTGTATAATTGTGCCTTTATATATAAATAATTATTAAAATCTACGATTCCGTAATAAATTTTTTTTTTTTAATGAATAATGTCTACTCTATATTCTAATACCCCCAGTCTTCTTTAATCATATCCGCGCCCTTTTCGCCGATCATAATCGTCGGAGCGTTGATGTGCGCTGCTGGTACTTCCGGCATTATCGACGCGTCAATAACTCTCAAGCCGTTTATGCCGTGTACGCGCAATCTGGGATCCACCACGGCCGTGGGGTCACCCACCGGTCCCATTTTACACGTGCCCGACAAGTGATAGATGGTGAAACTTATTTGTCTCGCCGAGCATTTCCAATACGCGTCGGAATCAAATTTGTGTTGGGCGCAACCGGGCAACGGGGTGTCGAATAACGTGGCGTTGAGCTTCTTCATCGCGTCGGTTTTCAACATTTGTTGGACAATTCTCACCCCGGCTACGGCCACGTCCAAGTCCGTTTCGTCCGCAAAGTAATTGGGATCAATCAGTGGATAATGGAAGGGGTTAGCGTTTTCCAACCATAGATGACCTTTACTTTTTGGTCGCATAATCATTGGGAATACCGTAAAACCGTCCATTTTTTCAGTGGGCTTGTATACTTCGTTATAAATGTCTGCTTTCAAACCAAATAACGTATGTGTTAAGTCATCGCCCGAATATAGACCAGATACTAAAAGTAGTTCCAAATTCGGGTGTCCATCTGCGATTCCCGGTCGGTCTAAATCGAAAAATGCCAATGCTTCTACACCACCTGGTATTGTTAATGGGCCGTTATTATTTATAAGAAAATTGTATAAAGTAAGCGGATCTCTCATTAATCTTTGTGTTTTTAATGAAATAGTATCGTTTATCAAAATGCTCAGACTTCCCAGTGCCACGTGATCCATCAAATTTTTACCAACCGGCAAGTTTTTTATCAGTGGAATTTTTATATCTTTCAGATGTTCTTTTGGTCCGATTCCCGATAACATGAGTAACTGTGGCGAATTTATAGTTCCGCCAGATACAATTACTTCTTTACGTACAAATACTCTATATTTTTTATGATTTGTTACGAATTCTACTCCTATTGCCTTATTTGTACTTTTTTCTATTATTATTTTTGTTACAGTGCTGAGCTTTTTTACGTGCAAGTTCAATCTTTTTTTTGTTGGAAGCAAAAAAGCTGTATTTGTACTACAACGACGACCATCTTTCATAGTAACCTGAAATAATTATAAGTGGTATGAAAATATATGTTAGTATGGTGCTCAAATACTGGATTAATTAATTTAATACTTATAATACATATACTAATCTTTCAACTATAAAAAATATTAATAAATATTGATCATTAGGTATTACTAATTAACGTAGTCATGTTTGTTTTTATAAAATTATAAATATAAATATAAATTTACTAACAATGCCATACATTTTGGTGTCTGGTAGTAACTTTAACAGTACTTAAAGTAATTTTTGAAATATTGATAAAATCTTTATAACTTTTTAACTTTTTAGTATACTAACACTTGCTAGTATATATTCGTATACTAAGTTAGTACAATAATATATAATTATGTAAGGTTAATTTATATAATCTTAATAAATAGAGATTATAATTAAATATGTATATTTTTTTTTTACAAGTAATATTATATACAATCTGTATCATTAGATATAATTCCGAATATATACTAAAAAAAAAATATCACATTATTAACATATTTTTTATGTAAAGAATTGTTGCCCATTGTCACTTCCTAATAAATTACATAACCATTAATAGGTACTTTATTTTTCTCAATACATCGCGACGCTATTTGCGATTTAAACGTCTTTGATTAGGGGATTCATATGAATACTTAAGGGGTTGTGAATCTTTATAAAAACATTTAACTTCCTCATTTTTTGTTTTTAATTCTAAATAAGAAAAATTGGAGGTTTAAGTATGAATTCCGTTTATGTTAATTATATTTTATAATAAATGTACTTAAGTATTTATTTATAAAACTATAATTTATTCGAATAATAAATTATTTTAAAGTACTTAATAATCCGATATTTTATTTTAATTTTTTTTTCGAATTATACTGACTCGTTCTAACAATTTAATCGCTAAACTCAAACTCGCATCCAGTTTCTGGAAATTCTCTTAATCGTCTCCAAAGAAAATGGTGTTGAGATCTATTGGACGGTTAAATCGCTAAATTAACCAATTATAATATTAGAAAAAATAATAATATTTATGTCGGGTTATTTCATATACTGGATGACCTCCCTTCTCACACGTGTCATTTTTGTACTTTGTTGCCAAATTTTCTTATATCAGGCGCAGATCCAGCCCGAGATTAGGGGGCGGGGGGCGAATAACCACGTATATAAACATTAAACGGAAGAATTGCTCTGATAACCGAGTAAATTATAAGGCCAAAAATAAGCCTATAGAAATTGACAATTGTCTACTACCCGTCGACCGCGGCACTCAACGTATTAAAATTAGTTTTAAATCTTTTTACTGGGAATTTTTCCTAAACAAAACACAGCTTACGGGGGGGGGGGGAGCGGCCGCCCCCTCCGCCCCCTACTGAATCCGCGCCTGGCCTCGAAGCATATAGATTGTAAATAATTTTCAATTTTCATTTATAAAAAAAATGTTTAAGAAGTTTATTTCTTAATATGTATGCAAATTAATGTAGTTTAATTATGTAATATTTTTCAAAATCACCGGTTTAGATTGATACCCGCTAGCCATCAATAATTGTAATTCTGACTACGACTCCATACTGAATAAAATCTGGATTAAAACCTGGTCTTAACCCGAAAAATAATTAAACAAGATTTATGCTGCAAGTATGATTTTATCAGCTCCCGCAGAGTGCGAATACTTTTATCTTAGAAGGTCACATAGAGACGATTTTGAGGGGGAGGATTTTAAGCATCCCTCATAATTTATCCAGTTTGTATTTATTTAATTAGTATATTTTTATCTTATGTCATATAATAAATAATAACCTTATGGTGGGGGAGGGAGTGACAAATATGCAGTAAATATTTATTTTAAAATTTTCTTTGAGGTGCCATATTTGTCAACACGAAACGATATATATCTTTATTAGTACATGGTTATAATTTTAAGTATTCGTTAACTTCAAATTACCTGTAAATAATTAATTCCGACTTGTTTTTCACCATTGACATCGATGATAGGCAATCCAATCTGTGATCCAGCGTCCACAAAAGCTTTCGCTAAGGGCGTCCTGTATGGTACGTCGGTCACCGATAACAATCCATCCTGTCCATGATAACCTGGGTCAGCACCAGACACATTTGTATTTTCTGATCTAATGAAATATTTTAGAACGTCGTCATAGCTCCATCCTTTAATATTGAAATATGGCAAAAAATGTACTTGGTATAAGTATAGGTAGGCACAAATAAATATATATACAAGAAGGAATTCCTTTAAAATCTAACACGAAATTGTTCTACTTTGATAGTGGCCTTGAATTTAAATAGAGTTTCCACGGGAAGAACTTATTGAAATATATATTTTTCACGAATTATTGTAGCCCTTTCATTATGCGCGTGTGTATAATGTATATACAACATAATATACTATGTGCAATGTGCATTGTGTATAGTATTACGTATTTTTCACGCTAAAATGGAAAGACCTAATTTTTTTAAGTAATCATTTAACCTTTTATAAATATGGCTGTAAAATCAAAATGTACTGAATTACAAATTACATTTTAAATTAACTTAATTTAAGTGGAGGTTTACACGATAAAAATATTTTGTATTATCTTTAAATGGAAACACACTACAAATTAATAAACTTTGTCTAATATTCTTATACCTGTGTTGCCCATATTTGCCCAATTATCGTAATCCATTCTATTACCACGCGTATAAATCATATAATTCAATGTACTACTACCACCCATAACTTTTCCTCTTGGAATTTTACACCGACGGTCATCAAAACCTATCAAAATATAATGTATAATAAGTAAAAACAATTATTCATAACCATATTATTATTATGAACGAAATGTCGAAATGAACAATCGTTTTATATATTATGTACATACTTAAGCAAGAATTATTCATAGGGACCGTTGTATACTTCCAATTTATAGACCTCGGCTGTAATTTTCCGGCTACTGCTGGAATATCCATAAACGGTTCTTCATTTTGACCAGCTTCAATTAATAATATATTCCAATCATATATCTAGTATTAAAGGACCCAATAATAAAAAATTATAATTAATAATTTTATAAACATTTCTTATAAATCTTCGGTATATAATATTTTATTCATACACTCAATAATTTATCATTTGATATTTGTTATTGGGTAAATAAATTGTTTGGTAAACTGTTATCGTTAAACAAAAAAGTTATAAGATAAAATATTTATTTATACTTAATGTTTAAATGTTTTATAATGAGTAACTACATTAACATACAAAACACAGACAACTATTGAGGTGTAATGTTAAATTATCAAATACCAATCATTTTAAATAATGAAAAAATTATGTGTGAATTATACAAAAAAAATATATTGTAAAAATTATATTAAAATTTATAAAATATCTCTGACATAGGCATATAGCAATTTAAACTTCTATGTGTGATTGTGGTATAATTATACCTTATTAAATAAGCTATCGTAATATGCCCCTATACAGTATATTGGTACATACTGTAAACGGGTACGTGCTGTACCTATTCGTGTCTAAAAGGTCTGCGACTATACGGCCTATTAACAATACTGCTTGAAGTATACAAAAAATTTATACCAAGACCAAGGTTACGAGTGCTTAGACCAATTGATATAATGACGTAAACTGAACCATTTGAAGTTCAAATACAGACAATATTTGATTTTTAAACGAATATAAAAGGGTATACTTGACACCTACTGGTTATTGTACTTTTAGTGAACCATTACTGATTTTAGTATATTAAAGTACAAACAACAGACTGTACAGTTTAATTTAATTTAAATTCTAAAAAATAAAAATTGCCAATAGATATGTAAATAATGTAGGTATTATATTAAAAATGTATCTTATTCATAACGAAGTCCCTCAACTACAAAAACTTCCTCAATCGGATTATTTTTGTAAATTTTTGTTAATTATTTATTTATTATATTTTATATTAAGTTTAATCAAACTATTTATTGGAATATATTAATATATATTCATACATTTTTTAATAACGAGAATATTGTTTTAAATTACTTCAGATAGTCTATTAGCCACAACTGATCCAGCACTTCCTGCACCGACCACTATAAAATCGTATTTTTTTACAATCGTAGTATAATAATCTTGTTCCACGGTAGTCTCTCGCTCCAGAACTGTTGATTCGGATTTGTGTAAAAAACACTTAATAAAATAAATAAATAAATACAAATTAGATTTCATTGTTTAAAACAAAAAGAAGGAAATACTAAAGACAAAATGTTATCCACGTAGCTATATGTGAAGAATATTGTAAATACACATAAACCTACTAGTTAATGAATACTAACTAGAATTTATGTAAGTATATATTTATATATATTAATTATAATTTATAATTATACCTACTTTATTCTTTTAAACTGAAGAAGGGAGAGTCATTTATTATGGTAAATGTATTTTTATTTGTATTGTTACTCGTATTTAGCACTCGATCATTAGTGTCACATTATAGTAAATAATATATAATAATATTATTTGACATTTGTACATTTTTTATATAATGTAATATATTGTATAGGTACTAATGTACCTATCTATCTAAAACTATATTAAATAAAAAATAAATAAATAAACTATTATTTAATTGATTTGTTTATTAATTTATCGCATTTATAATTATAATATTATTCATCACTGATCATGTTCACATTCTAAACGTATGTTGACTGATATTTTTTTCAAGTGGTGGTTAGTAATTGGACCACATTTTATATTTATCTAATTTGTATTAAATAATTATTACATTTTATTATCCGGTTAATGGATTAAAAATGAAATAAATAATTTTTAAAGTATACCGAAAATTTTTACTATTACCTACGTAATTATGTATTATATAAAACAAAAAAGAGTTAATTATATAATTATAAAATCTGAATTTATTTCTTTATTTCTTTTTAAAAAATACGAATAGAAAGACAATTGATGTCCCCGAAAATCTAGTGTTATATCAATGTTCAAATGATAAAATTTAATAATAAAGAATCGTTAAATATAAAGCATAGTGGATTAAGATAACCTTTTATAAAATAAATGTAAAATTTTAGTGGCCCAATAACTATATTTTGAGTATATCGGTTTTCGAAAAAAATGTTCACTGTAGTCCAATAACTAAGCGTCAATTTGTTCTTCTTGCATCATGCCATCTCGATTTGATAGTAATTTTAGCATTTATGTACAAATGTACCTAATATGTACTTATTGTACTTAGAGGTTCCTGGTCACTTTGTATGGTCGATAATGAAAAGTGCGAAACGCCGACACTTTGTACTATTATATACTTAAAGTATACATATAATATTATAAATAAGTCTAAATTCTGATGTCATAATCAATTTTATTAAAAATTATATTAATCTTAAATATTATTTGGTAAATTTAAGTATCTTCTAAATTTCTTCAAATCACATAGAACCAGAAGGTAGGCAGTAAGTACCTACTATATGTATATTATATAAATATTGTATAATTATTTCTTAATTGTATATGTTTAAATAACTAAAGTATATTTCTTATTGTTAAAAATATTTTTTTTCAACAATATAATATATTGAGTACATATATTTCACAAATATTAAAGATACGTACTACTTACATATTATACAAAATAAGTATTTTTGTTAGGGTTTTTAAAATCCAATGAATAAAAAGAACTGATTATTTTGACTTATAGTTAATATACTATAGTTTATAACGTTTATAATTTACTTTTTATTTTATATTTAATTTTTACATTATATATACTTAGGTACTCCTTAATTATATAACTTTAGACATTCATTTATACTTTATGTGTATAATAGTACAAAGTGTCCGCATTATGCAGTTTTAACAATTGATCGTACAAAATCACTGCTTACCGAACGTTGAATATATTTTTAAGCTATTGATTTACGAACTTATTTACACCGTTCTATGACAAGTGACTTCGGTTATCTATGTTGACTTATTACAAGTTAATAATATAAGATAATTTTTGGAAAAAGTTAATTCGATCTTAATACATCTCTATATTTAATACATTTACTCTCATATACATACATTATTATGTTGCCACGAAAATGCAAAGCTGGGCAAGTTAATGATATTTTTTTTTTTAACTCAAGTTAAGTTAGATTAAAATCTAAATTAATTTAATAGCTAAAAGTTAATTAAACATTTTCTATCAATTGAGCTAAGTTAAGAGTTAACCAAAATTTAATATTAACTTTTTAACTCAAATTAAGTTAGTTAAAAAAAAAGTATCTTGTTTTCACATAGGTAAAATTAAAATAATCGGTACCTAAAATTATTCATGTTATTAGACTAAAGATCTTTTATTATTGTATATGTTCCAAAAGGTAACAGTATAAATTTTGTTAGCACACTTGTAACTTATAAAATGTGTACCAGCAATTTGTACAATTTGTTTAAATGAAAATTAACTCAAGTTAATTAAAAGTTAATTCGAAAACTTCTAAAATTAATAATTAAGTTAATAATTATAAAAAAATTAACTTATTAAGTTAAAAAGTTAAATTAACTTAACTTTAACTTAACATCGCGTTAATGCCCAGCCTTACAAAAATGGTAAACACACTTTGATCTGGAAAATGGAATCGAAGAAACAACTACAAACAGCAATGTCAACAAAAGTATTTCATGGGTTGAAGCATCAATTAACCATGCTCGATATGATTGTGCCAAGACCTCACTTGATTTTTATTCAAGTCACGAGTACTATTTTGTCGGAAGTATATTCCACAAGGTCAGAATTTTGATATTATTGATATAATATGTTATCATAGGTACCTATCGTCGATGACAAGATTTTCTCTCGCGGACAATACACGGCATTGTCTTACTATAAATTCAGACCAAAAATCAAATTATAACACAAAAGTAATGACATTTAACAAGTTTAAAATATTGTATTCAAAAAAGCTCAATTGGCTCAATAAAATCACTGCAACTAGGTACACTGTTAGTTTATTATCGAAATACGGCGGGCAGAGCCTCTAGTTAATAATAGAAAGATAAATTTCTAATTACTATATTATTTTATATAGTATAAAATATTAAAAATTTATCGTCTCCGGTTAGAATTGTTTTTCGTATTGGTACTTACACCTATTTTTTCATTAAATTTAAATTTAACATCCATTTTATGTATAATTACTCGATAATGAAGTATACTAGAGACACTCAATTAACATGTTCAATTGAGTTTATGACACTATATACTTGCAGCAATAAACAGATCGACTTTCCCAATTCTTTGTAACTATATCAATTACGTGGAATACCCAATTTTGACATGTATTACACATCAAGTGACTGTAGGTGTATACAATATACATACACAATAAATTAAACATATTATTTATTTATTTACGAATAAAAATGAATAGGTAATAAAAATCTATTAAATACTTATCCCCGATGGTATAATTATTACATAATTTACTTCTATGCTTTGTTCTATTAAATATTACCTGTACACAAATGCTATTTTTAGCATTATATAAAACCCTTATCCGTTAATAGATAATAACAATTATTAAAAAAAATAAAATAAATACAAGTTTTTAAGTTAATATCCTTCGGTTATTATTGATGTTGGCTGGTAGATTGACGTTTCCCTAAAACATACAATTTTATATTTAAATAAAAATATCCAAAATATATATAGATGTACATAATACATAATATGAAATATAACTAATACAATTAAGCTATCATATTTTACATTACACTTATATATTGTAAGTCACTAGTCATATTAGTTATCACTTGATTGTATTAATTTTATAATTTTTTTCTTAACTGAAAAAATTATAACTTACACAAGTTATTATAAAGTAAAATTTAATTATTATATCTTGATGCATTTTAGTCATTTTACAATTAACTATAATATAATAATTGTATTTCAATTTGAAAATGTTAGTTATCATAGTCCTAATAGTCCTATACTAAAACATTTATATTTATTATTATACTATAATTATATTATTATTTATATTACACGAAATGTTATTGTTTCTGTGATTCAAGTGTGTGCGAAAAGAAACAGTATTAAATTGCATAGGTGCATAGGTGGTTCTTAGTAGGTGTAGCTGGGTATTTGACAATAAAGTTCTCAATGACAAATTCCAATAGTATAAAGATTACATAACTTGTAATATTAATAGTTTCTCTTTTATTTAAAATTATTATCAAGATGATTCATAGGTACAATGGGTTCATAATAAAAGTACGAAAATACAATAAAATTTCCATACGCACATAATGGATTATTCAAGGGTAATTTAGAAGCTATTACAAAGCCACCTAAGTAACTCGTATAATCACTTAGGTGCGTAGGTAGGTTATTCTAACCAATTATGTATCAACAAGAAACATATAGTACTAAATCGATCTATTTTTGTGAATAATAATACATCATTAAGTGCCTGCGTCATCAGTAATATGAATAAACTAATAGTAATAAGTAATAACCATCACACAAGTTACAATTAACTAATTAATTATAAATTGGTCAGTGACCAGATTTCTAGGCAAAAAATATGGTATAATATGCACAAAAATACTATAAAGATAATATGAATTTTTAAATGTGTACAAATTGTGAGATACTTTTTTTTTTTTACTTTATTATTATTATTATATTTTATTTATTTATTTTTATATTTTATAATTGTATAAAATATTCAGAAAATAATTAATTTTTATTTATTTGGCTGACCATTCCATTATTCATAACATAAACTAAGAAAAATTTAAATTAATTTAATTAGATAAAAATGCGAATATTATGTCATTATTGTCATTATAGTTTATGACTTACATATATTTTTACCCAAATATATAAAAATAATTAACTATAAAATCTACGCATAATGTAACTTCAATAAAACTAATAATTACCATATAACTTATATTTTATTAATAGTTGTCAATTATATCTAAAAATATAGGTACAACTAAATCACCTAAAATTAATTTCATAAATAGATACTTAGGTAAAGCGTAAAGCCAGCGGTGATGAAATTCGGTTTTACCAATGACACATGTCATACGAAATTGAATGGGTAATTACTAATTTTATAATTGTATACATTTTAAATTAGTTAAAGGACGCAAGACGTTATAGTTAGTACTTCAGTAGAAGACGTTCTCTGGTGGTGAATATTTACCAACAACGTACCTACCTAGTCATTGTTTATGTTTCAAATATTATATCATCTAAATTGTTGACTATTTAGACATCTGTCATCAGCAGGCAAAAGCTGGTAAAGCTAACAACTTTTAGTCACCATTGGTATTTTAAAAAGTATAACTTAATAAAAGGCCATAAGTCCATAACCCAATCACGGCTAATTTTGGTTAATATTGGTACAGCTGCGAGCATGCAAATCGTGAAAATAGTCGTACAAATATAGATATGCGTGTTTTTAGATTTTTATAAAATAAAAAAATTACCGTGTGGAGCTGGAAAAACATTTTTAAATGCTAATTATTCGTATTAATAAGTTGTAATATTTTTAATCTATGCGAAGCCAAGGAAATGTATGTAAAAAATACGTGCACGTTCTTTATTTTTAACTGGTAATTTTTTCATCACTGTTTCAACATTTTTTAGAACGTGAATTTACTTAATTTTTTTTAATGGTAACAATTAAATTATATTAATGAATTTTAGACTTAAGCAATTTGTTAGTCAAATATTATCCATTTTGGTGTGCTATAGTTTAGTAATTATGATCTTCTACCAAAGTTTAGTAAATTCATTAAATGAAGTGAATAAATTACATAATATACAAGAGCTGAGATATTTTTTGTTAGCTAACTTTTAGTACAAATTCATATCTTTTTATACACTTAAATAGTTAAATCGATAATGTTATACTCGGCATAAAATATACTGTGTATATAATAGATATTTATAGTATCTAGATTGATTTTACGACAAATAAAAAATGGGTAAATTTTTATTTATGTATCCAATTTATTGTAGTTATTTAAATATCAAAATGTTTTAATTCAATTCAATTTTTTTTTAATTTTAAGATGTTAATTTTTTTTTTTTATTTATATAAAATTTGAACCGTAAATATTGTCAAGTATATTATAAAACACGATTATTTGTAAACTGACTTCAAACTTTTTATTTGTTAATCTGATGATACATTTTTACTGAATATTAAATATATGTCAGTTTATACGCGAATCACAGTTTTGTCGCAAAAATTCACACACGCAATTCGTTTTATAGATGGCTAAATAATAATTTTTGAACACAATTTGGATACATTGATTATTTTATCTATAGCTGTAAACATTTTAAAAATGAGTTCAAAACCAGTCTTTGAAATATGTTTGCTATCCCACAGATTTTAAAATTAAACCCATCAACTACAATTTATTCTAGCTACCCGTAAGTACATATAATTGTGTATTTGTATTTTGTGTAACTCGTTTCCTAAATGTTTTTATAAATTCAAAATACGACGAAATTACCTGAGTTGATAGTCATGTGCATAAGGAGATTTGTTTTGATTAAATATCCTATGATAGTATGACAGCGTATTTTTTCGTTTTGCACAACACATCATAATTCCCATTGTAAATGGTACCGTCAATATAACACCAATTAATATTCCAATTAACAATACTCCATCTCTTTCGGGTCGATTATTGTAGAAATCCAAACACCGCATATGATAATGGCGATGATCCAAGTCAAGAATCGAAATTCCACTCATTTCGATTGGCTCTTGACAACTAAAATCCAATTATTATAAAATGTGTTGTCATGCCGAAATTATATGCTTAAATAAAAATTATTACGTAAAATCATTAAGAAATTCCGGATGTCTTGATTCTGCCATTGGAGCCAAAGTAGACACGAGCCATTGATTCACACAATCACATATCCACTTGTTGCCTTGTAAGTTCAATTCTTCCAAAGTGTCCCATCTACTCAACAAACGGCTATCTAAGTATCCTAAAGCGTTGTAACTCAAATCTAACTACAAATAAAAAGTGATACACTTAAATAGTAATATATAGGTAATAGGTAAATTTACTTTGACTATTTGAGGCCAGGTTTCGCCTTCTAATCCATTATTTAATTTGTAGCTAAATGCAGTCGGGTCTATAGATTTGAGTTTATTATTATGCGTACAACGAAACTCCTCAAGAACAGTCAAAAGACTGAAAGCATGTGGTCCGATATTGTTTAGTTCAGGCATGTGCGATAAATGAAGTACTTTTAATGATGCCATTTTTGGGAAATTTCTTAATAACAAAATTAATATGTACAATTTAAAGTAACGTCATACCACGAGTGGCACGAGTAGTAGAATCAAAAATAAAATATACTCACAAGATACTTTTTATCGGATTAGAACTAAAATCTAATCTTTGTAACGCATGAACTTCATTCAGTCCTTGTGGAATTTGTGTGAATTCATTATTTGACAAATTTAATATTTCTAAAAATCGAGGTGTGTGTAAAAGATGATCCGGCAACTCATGTAAAGATGTATTAGACAAATTTAACACCTGATAAAATTGTAGATTTTTAAACGAGTATTACCTTAAAATACAATTGTTATTTTTATACTTTTAACATGGGTAATGAAGATAGTGCAAAACTAGTTGCTCGGTCAATGACTGTTAAAGGATTTCCTGCTAGAGTCAATGAGACAAGGTTACTGAGTTCTTTGAAAGTATGCGGCAACAGTGAATGAATATTATTGTAATCAAGACGTAAATGGATCAGGCTACCCGGGCTAGAAGTATCTTCGTCATTAATCTATAAACACAATATATAACGATAGCATTTACATACAATTCAAAGGAATTAAAAAATCAAAAATATACCAACCTTAAAAATATCGGGATTTAGACTTTCTGCCGTCAAAGAATTGTAACTAAGGTCAAGCTCTAAGAGTGACTTTAAGTTTATAAACGCCTTTTCATATATTTTGTTTATCTTGTTTTTTCGAAGTGATAAGTATCTAACTTTAGACGGTGGCAATTTTGCCACATGTACAATGCCATTATTATCAAAATGCATAAGGGTTGCATTCTTTAAGACATCTGAATAGTCCCATAGATCTAGAATGTCTATCAATCCATTGTCTGTACAGTTTATTATGGAATTTTTACATATGCAAGTATCGCATAATAAACTTTCACCACTAACCACACAAGTTACTACGATAATTACAATACATGATGCAACGTCTTGCAAGAACCTGAAAAAACAGCATACGTTTGTACAATTAACAAAAATTATTTAATAAACTTTATGTTGTGATTAACTGTAAACATAAATAAAAAAAATATATACTAACATGTTTATGAATACAAAAAAACTACTATTAATTCTGGTACAATTCCAATTTCTGAATAGAGGCGTTGGTATAAGCATTAGTTCATGTAGCACACAAAACAGAGTCAACAATTTCGAGCGTAAGATAAATAAATAAATCTTATCATAAAACAAACATAATAATTTAGATACGCCATTCTCTAACGTAACGCAACTAATTCCATGCCTACTTTAATTTTAGTCAAAATGCATATAAGTATTGACGTATTGTTAAGGATTAATACCTAATAATAAATAATAATAGGTTAGGTTACGCGTTGTTACAACATATATGTATATATGTATTATGGTGTTATTTTTTCTAAACTTTGTAAGCCTTACCTTTAGAAATACATTGCTCGTTATTATAACTATATTATTATCGTAATTATTCAAATAAACATTGTGCCTAAACACATCAACTATAAATTGTCATGATCACGATTTGAACGATAGACCGAACACGGAAAGTTACCGTACGAGTATAATAACAACAATTAATAATTATCTCGTATTCTCGTAGACATTGGTTATACCATAATAATAATTAATATTTCATAATCGACGCCGATAAATTGTAAAATATACACAGGTAATGAATAACGAGTACACGAACTGTAATTATGATGAATCTTGACAGATGAGGCTAGTTCATATCACAGTTGTAAATTTGTAATATACCTACTAAAATATATTTTATTATGACTAAAAACCCGGATTATCAGGTTTTTGTATAATACCATTAATAAGCATATTTTGTGATTTTATTAGAATAAAAAATGTAGGCAATTTTTTCAACATACATTTAACAAGAAAAAGTTTATTTTGAATGATTGAGATTATTCCGTATGATATAGAGAATAATTAGTTTCTTAATTCTTTGGATTATCTTAGAATTTTCTGTAAATGTTGAAAAAAACTTAATTATTTCAATTTATGTTGCGATTTTAATTGAGAGACATAGGTCACATAGGTACACATTGTTATTATTGTTTAAAATAAAATAATATTTTTTTTTTAGATTGCGTTAAATTTCTATTCTATTTTTATAATTACCTATTGTTCGTTTCCATTTTATAATAATTTGTGACATTTTGAAAAAAAATGTATCTCTTTGTCTTATATCTGAACTAACGTACGTGGTTAAATTTATTAGTAAATACTAAATTTTAATACAAATATAATATCAACATTTGGTTTCTACGTTAAAAAGTTATTTACAAAATGCTGAAAAATTCGGGCATGACAATATTCAAAACTAATCGAAGGTTTTAAAGATTTCATTTTAATGAACATAATTTGTAAATATATGTATTTAATTATATTAATTTTAATTCAAAAAAATAATACATTCATCATCATTTTTTTTTTTAATTAATTTAATTATAATTAAGAATTTAAAGATTTTTTACATGACTTGTATTTTTATAGTGCAATTTATTATGATAATTTGCATGTATTTTTTTGGTATAATTATACAGTTTTTGTATATTTTTAATGGAATTAAATCTAGTCTTTTAACATGCATATATGATAAATCCCCCGGACCCCCGCATCGAAAATTCTTGGGCACGCTACTAAGTACACAATACACCATGTTCCGCTGCAGCACTGCTGCAGTATATTATCTATACCTATGAGTTTTTATTACCTAAATAAAATATACTAAGCAGAAATATTAACGTAAAATGTATTTTGAATACTAAATACAGATGATCCTCGTAATAAACGATTGATTTACTTAGATGTTTATTTACATTTTTTAAAAAGTTAAATTTTTTATGAACTTTTTTTAATGTATATTTACATAAGCTAACTAATTATTATGTCTAAAGGTTATCATATTGGTTTTCCGTGTTCATACCTACCTATTCGTAAAGATTTAAATTGGCATTGATTCAAGAATATCGCAAAACAAATCGTACTACTTTATATTATTACTTATAGGTTTTTAGGCATAAGTATACCTAGCATTTATCTATGTATAAAATGTATATACTATATGTATACTATTACATTTCCTTTACGATTTTCAAACATTATTTTTTTAAGTGCATGTTATAGGCCAACGTATATATTTATGGTTCTAATAAAATTAAAGTAACAATAAAAAACTTAAAATTGTAATTTATTAGCATGTATACAACAGGTGATTGTAGGTAGGTATAGACGTAAACTGTAATATAATGTACATTATACAATGTACAATTCAATTTCAACAGTATTTTTATTAGCTAGGTATAAAATTATTTTTTTAAATTTTCAAATTACACATATTTTGTACTAATTATTACCAAATTTGGTAATTATTTTTAATTTTAAAGATCTCTTATAATTATCGATAGTTAAATTATCTCTTTTAATAATTTATTAAAAACAAATTTGGTACCAATAATTGGTGTAACGATAATGTTAGTGTATTAACTTAACTTATTTAATAATCGGAAAGCAATACTAATTTAGTATAATAATTAAAAAACAAGTTGTTTTAGGTTTTTATAATAGGTACCTACTTTCTCTATAAACACGGTGAAATATGACTTATGAGTATTAATAGTACTAACCATCAACATTCATCGAACAACTTTGAAGATATAATGGATAAGTAAGTTTACCGATTTAATTAAGATTTATTCTGAATAGTTTTTTCATATACGACCATTAATAATATTGATAGGTATTAGAATAAAACAATACTACAATAATCTTAAATCTTTTACACACAATTATAATGCACAATATTAATAATTAGTATGCACCTATATCTATTATCCAATACTAAACAAATATTTTAGATAAGCACCTACTTTAATACTATGTACCAATTACTAATTAGTAATACTAATACACACTTTACATAGTGTTTTACTGCGACAAATACATCTTTTTACTAAATAATCTAAAAAAACAAAATAATAACTTAAATAACTTCTACTTACTTCCAACAATTATTTTTAAATGTACATAATACCAATACCTACTTTATAGAGATCATTAACTCAACTTTTTAAATGTATAAATAAACTAGAAACTCAAGTATTCAATTAATACAAATTTTAATAGGTTAACCGAGGTACATGGTTGGTTTTCATTTTGGGTTAACCCAAAAAGTAGTCAACATTCATTATTCGCTACGAACACTATTTAAAATTATATTATTTTTTATTATTATTTTTATACCTAAAAAATTGAATTTATAAGATATCAATGGGGAGCTGGTCTAAAATTTGTTTGTCTGGTAGGCTAAGAAATATTTTCCTGTGTTAAAATCGTATTTACGTATTACGTGTACCATAGTAGGTACACATATGACTATTTTGTAAACACCCCCCACATTCCCGTGCACCAATAATGGTACACAAAAACTTATTGGCTAAACAAATGTACCAAAACTGGTACACGTAGCTCTTTTAGCAATGTACTGAAAAAATACGTAGCGGTTAACCTGTTTTAAAAAACATTAGTTAAAAATTATTATTCGCTGAGAGAACAAATATGCTGTTTGTTTACTCCCTAGTCCCTATTTATTTTGATAAGTCCAGAATTTCTAACAGACTCAAAATAAAAGGAGCAACAATATCTCAGGAAATCCATACAAAATAATTTTCATCTTACTGGTTAGAACGTAAATGATGTTTAGTTATATTATATTGACCAATTGTATTAAATTGGTATAAAAACAAAGTTATACAATGTTTCATTTTATATAATCATAAAAATATGCTATTCAAGAATAATATTGCTAAAACCTATTGTCTTCATAATACATAAAATATGTTTATTAATTAACTTAAAATGTCTGCGGAGTTTCAATCGTTTCAGAACAAAGTAAAATTTCAGGTAAGGGCTTAACAATACAATACCTACTAAGTAAGCTAACCTAATTTTTTAAGTTCATAATATATATGCTACATTTTAAAAGAAAATTGTCTAAATTGATGTTATTCATTTGTATTATGAATTAACAGTTAGAGTAACTAATTTATTGACCATATGTTTTTATATGCAGTACAGGGTTTAAGATAAAGAATTTCTAAATTTTAATCAAAAATAATTAAATTCTAAAACTAAAAAAAGATTGAAATAACTTGGACGAAAATGTAAATAATGTAAAAAGCCAAAATACAAACATAAATAATGTTTTCATTTTGTTTGATCATAGATCAATTCACACAAATATTAAACTTAATAAGGAACAACAGTACAACACTTGATTGCCAATTGGTTCTGAAATCTACTGGTTACAAATATTATACAGGAATCAGCAAGAAAAAAAATAGTACGCTGATATCCTCTTGAGAGGACTAATTGTGATTACATCATTGATATTAAATTATCCATTATCTATTATAACAATTGAAATATATAAAGAATAATATTTTTACCATAATAATAATAGTGTAATCACAATAAATAAAATGCTCAGAGGTTGATACACAATATGTGTAAGAGGGGAAAAAGTTATTCTGGTAATTGATATGTCTTAAGCATAGATAATACTCTCCCTTTATTATTATAAAATATTTTGATGATTTTAGTATTAATATAAATATCTTTGTATCAATTGTGTGTCCTATATTTTTACAATAATAATTACTGGTAATAATTATCTTTAAAAGTATAAACATTCATTTCTCTAGATTAAAATTAAACAGCATACTATATAATTTTGGAAGTAATGAACCTTATTATTATAACTTTTATTTTTGAAAGTACCAAATTAATACACGAAATTTTGTAATCATAAACTTAATAAATAAGAAGAATAAGTCGATAAAACCCAAATAATAAACTTATGTTACATGAAAAACTATTTTAAATTTACAATCTGACCTCCAATGTATAGGTCTTTTTAATTTTGATTTTTTAAAGGTAAATATTTAAAAATTTACCAAAAACTGTTAAATTAGTTTATTATCTTTAAGAAAAATCAAGTACTAATTAAATATTATTAGATGTTTGAATTATAGATCATACATAAATAATATTTCATAGTAAACAATTAAATGAAACAGATGAATATTTTAAAATTAAAATCAATGATAATTTATTTTTCCATTAAAATTGGTAAACAAAAGTTAACATCAAATTTTCTTTATAGTCAAGTAGTTAAAAATAAAAAAAATTTACATAGAATTTGAAACAACAAACATTTTGTCTATTTTATATAATCCCACTATTACTTAGCTATTGTTCTAGTGTTTTGCTCTGCCAAAGGTTTTTGTCCTCCCCTTCTTCTTGATTTCTGAGCAGGTTGATTTTCATTTTCTCCAACATTCTACAATAAAAAATATTTAAAGTAAATACCAAAAATTTGATAAAAGTTTTTTATATGCTTTAATGTTTAATTACTTGTCCTTGTGCTTGAGGGTTTGACTTTTGAGGTTTTTGAGATTGTCTAACGCCGACTTGCCCTGTTGGAGGGGGTACAGCTAACACATTGCCAACAGCCTTTGTCCTACCTTCTCTAAATACCAATCTTTGACCAGGTCGTAAGTACTCTGGGTATTTAATGAATCTAAACCTTACTTTTGCTTTATCACCAGTTCTCAAACATTCTTCAGACATACTAAGAATAGATGCTGTTTGTCTAATACTGCCACAATGAACTATATATATTAAAAAAAAAAAAAAAATTGCAACAATAAATTAAATTATTTTTTTTAATTGTTGATAAATTACCCATAGCTTGGTATCGAGAACTAATAGTTGTTGGATGATGCAATACAAGTATCTCTCCATCAAACTCCCATGTAGCAGATGGATTGAGTGATGGAGAAACCATTACCATTCCTTTTCGAATTTGTGATCTTTTAATTTTCTTTAAAGCAAAAGAAGCAGTTTGTCCGGCTTTTACTTCACGAACAACCATTCTTTTACGGTGTATACTTTTTACTGTGATTGCAACAAACTGGCCGACAGGATCAGGTCCTAACATTAGTGTATCATTTAAACGAATTGTTCCACATAATGTTGTACCAGAAACTACTGTTCCAACACCCTAAAATTAAAAATTAATTTTAAACTATTTTTCAATATATTAAAACACCAGTAGTTAATTATGGTGTACAATAAATACATACAGGCACAGAATATGTGTCATCTATTTGAAACTCAGCTGGATCATTATCAGTAGACATAACTCGGGTAGTTAAAAGATTCAAAAACATTTTTAATAAGTCTAAATTTTCACCATTTACATTAGAAACTTGAAATATTGGGCAGAGTCTTAAAAAAATATATTAATTAAATTCAAAATCAAATAAATATATAATAATTAGAATGTTACACACCTTTGAGAAACAAAATTTGTAGCACTCACAATGACATCATCCTTGGTCTTAACCATTACTGGAACTTTTCTACAACCTGGTGACTTAAGTATACGAACTAATAATCTCAATGTATCTTGAAGTATATTAGGAGGACACATATCAATTTTTGTAACAACTACAAATACTGGAACACTAAGAGCTAATGCAAGACCTAAATGTTCTTTGGTCATTCCAATTATCCCAGCATTAGCCCCAATCTAAATAAAATTAAAATTTTAAAACTTATCACTGTGAAATTCAATTTAAAATTACCATTAACATGCCAAAATCTGGCATATGTCCAGTCATTCCAAATACAGTAGTCTTTAAGTAACGTTCATGTCCAGCTAAGTCAATAAAGGTAATTACTTTAGTTGATTTCTCACATATTTTTACCCAATCTAATGATCCATGTTCTGGTCTATTCACTACTTCTCCAGTGCTATCAAAACCAAGAATATCATTGCCTACAGAGCTTGTGCGCCCCGATTCCATTTCATGTTTGTGTCTAAATAATTTTAACCTTGCATGGCCTCGACCATTATCTAATTCACCATGAGTCAAAACCCCTAACAGTGTTGATTTTCCAGCATCTACATTTCCCACAACCGCTACCCTAAATGAAAAATTACATGAATATTTTTTATTTGTAAAATGTTTAATCATTAATTACCTTATTTCGAGAAAGTCTTGAGATTCTAATCGTTTTCTAACAAGGTACTGTGCTGTACTAGTTCCACCTTCTATTCTTTCTCTAAGAAGAACACAGTCTGCATCCTGAGTTGCTGCTAATGAATGTAGTGTAGCCACAGAGGCTTCAAACTCGTCATTTGTTAAGCCGCTACCATCATCTCCAATGCCCACATCATAAATAGTTTCTCCATGACCTTCTTCAATTAGCTCTTTGAGCCTATGCTGCAATATTTCAAATTGCTCTTCTGATGGACTAACCAAACTTGACTGTAAACACAAAGATGAAGAAGCAAAGTTAATTTTGTATACTATATTTTATACATCAAATATAAATTATTAGATATATGCATTGTTATAAATAAAAATTATAATATATCTAATTATATTAAGTTTAAAATAATTGTTTTTCAATTATTGTAAAAAACAACTTTAATTATGTTTAATATTGAATATAAATTAAATTAGACAAAATATTACCTTTCCTCGAACAATGGAATAATCAACTTTTTTTATTTCCTTTTCATCTAATTGACCTCCGTTCAACAAAGAAATGGCTTTGTCCGCTGTATTTGGAGTTTGTTCAACTATGTTCGCCATTTAAATGTACTACAGTTAAACAATTATTCTCAAATTTTATTTGGCCAATAATACGGACAGGAACGCCATTATAAGTCAAAATATCGTTCTATAGCAAAAGCTGTTGGCTGTAATTAGCAACAGTTATTTCAGTTATTCAAACTATCAAACGTAAAAATGTTTACCTACTTCTTATTACAAAATGTCTCGAAATCGAAGGACGGCCAATACCAACTAAGTAGATCCGAATCTATTGCAATATCTAACAGGCGTACAGCTACAACAACCGTATGTCCGTATATCACTATATCATTAAACAAAATTAGTATTTACTATTTACAAAGAGTAAGTTGTTCTAAACATAAATATTTTGACACCTTGTCAGTTGTAATTATTATTATTATTATTGTCGAGTTGTTATCAGAACGTTGTTCGAATATGTAAACGTATTAGTATTTGTCAGTGCAGGTCGCAATAAGTAGAAATAACGAAAGCTCCCCCCTTCCGGTACCACACCAAAATTAAAATACTAAATATCCTTCAAGCTTCAAATGTCACAGTTTTTTTGGTTGCCAATATTTCCCATATTGACCACCGATTTAGACGAAAACGTTCAAATGTGACTAGTGTAGTAGTGTAATTATTGTTCGATGGCGATATGAGAATAGTGAATATCTATAACCAAGTAGGTAAAAAATATTATCTACAAAATATTAAAATTCAATATTGAAAAAAATTGTAAGTTAAATTTATACAAATCATTGAATCATTTATAAATCAGTGTAACCACATTTAATATACGTAATATCATGTATATTATTATGTTTCGATGACTACGATGTAACATTAATATAGTTCCACAAAACATTTGTTCCAAATTTTCCAATAGTCTTTTGTTCTAAAACAGATCAGAAAAAATATTTTGTTTAAAAAGTAGTTAGTTACTAGTTTACTACTAAGTACTAAATACTAGTAATTAGTTACTGTTACTACTTAATAGAAGAAATATTTTTTAGAACAAGTAATACCTGGTTGGAAAGAAAAATATTTGAATAAATTGAATTTTAAATATAACTAGTGGAAGAAACATTATTAACTTTACTACTTTAGTGTTTTGATTTAATGATTAATGAGTAATAATTGTATCAATGTATAAGAGAATTTTAAAGGGGTTTTATGCAGGCATTGTTAACAACAATTTAAAAATTAAATATTATATTTAAATACTATTACTCAAAATAATTTACAAGTGATTCCATATCTGTAATGATTGTAATAATTAACAAAAAGACTTTAAAATAGGATATACCTATATTTTAATAAATATAGGTACCTACCTACTTAGAAAAATGTCCGTACTTTTCTATAAATCTGTTGGATTTATTTTATAATAATCTAAAAAAGGTAAGAAAGTGGGTACCATAGAAAATATATACCTGGATAACTGCTATTACTAAATACTATTATAGGTACCTCCTACAACAGATGTCGAGTGGATCTCTATTCTGTCAGTATTATATTTGATTATTTGAATTCAATGATATAGGTAAATTGTACTTGTGTATTTTTAATATTTTGATACAGATATAAACTATATGGGATATTGGGATTTTGTAATAAATTTTCAAGAATTTTGATCCAAAGAATAATTTTTTTCAACAATTATTGAAAAAAGATTGAAAATTTATCATGTCTATAAATAGCTCAAAAATATCAAAAATGATCGCAAGTATGAAATTATAATTTTAAAATTTGATGAAAATTTTAAGTATCTATGGTTGTTCGTTTTTGAGTTACATCATAAAAAAATCAGATTTTATCAAAAATTGAATTAGTGTAAAAGTTCCTGTTTTTCCTATATTTTATTTTTTTTTTGTTTTCCCTGAAAAAGCTGTAAGGGAAATTTTTAATTTTGACTTCTCCTTAGTACTAACTAGATCCAATTGTCTATTCAAAACCACTCTTAAAATTTTTGGATCATTTATTTAACTATTTATCGTGTACACGTACATACAAAAAATATAAAAATATTTCGAGTTTTAAATGTCGATGAATAAAAATTATATGGTATTTCTATACTAATTCCCTTATTTTCCATTGTTCGTATGGAACATATTATTCCAATTCTTTGATAAAGAATCTATATGGATTATAAATTTATAAATAGTCGAAATGAGAAAATTTAAATTTTTTCATTGTTGATAATTGATACCATACTTCAACACTGGTTCTCTGGTTGATAGACGAAAAATAAAAATATGTTTTAAATTAAATTTATCTTATTGCTGAAACGATAATTTCAATAACATTACGTAAATATATAAGTACCAACTTTTGATAGTGTTTGACGACATTCACTATTTATTATTTAATTGTATTATGAGCAATAGTCATCATCATCACTTCTTTGTAAAATTAAATTATTACTCGAACCAAAGTCGAATAGAAGATAAGTGATAATTCATTTCAGAACCAGAAGATCTGGAATATGGATAGTAAAACATGAATTTATTTTAATGTTAACATTTTAAGTTCTAAGCCTTAATGCAAACATTGTGAAAAAATAATCGATTGATTGTTTTTCTTAAAAAATATTAATTTAAAATTACATTTTTTATAAGATGCTGTTGATCAATTTTTTTAATTTTTTAAAGAATGGTCTTTTAACATGATAATAAGATATGATTTTAATCAGTAGTTGATAAGGATAAAGATTTGATAAAATGATAATTATTTTGATATAAGAGGGGACTGATATTGTTAAAGTTAAGCGCATATTATAGCCTATAGGTAGGTACTCATTTCATATTACAATACCACCGGTTTTATTTATTTCTAATATTTTTTTTTGTTCACTATTAATTTGTTACTGATGTAATTTGTAATCGTAATTAATTGGTTTTTTAAATTATATTTTTTGTTATTAGCTTTTTTTATACTAAAAGTATTTTGTAAGTTGTAATAATTGTGTGGATACATTTTTTGATCATTGTCATTTTCCGTTTTCGGCTCATGGTTCATACCTCGTGTAGGTACGGTATCGAAAATCCCGCAATATTATTTCTCTATAGAAATGCAAATTTAAGTATTTAACCCATCGAAAATTTCGGTCAGCTAGCCTCTAAGTACCTGCATTCTGTTCTCTAAAGTCATTTGTCTTTTGTGTTTAACATAATATCAATGGAGGAATATTCCGAAGAAATCTTTTATTGTTCTCAGTGGATCAAAAATGGAAAATATGAAAAAGTAATTCAATCTGAATGGTTATACTGTAAATGTTACTTTAAACATTTTTATATGATATAATTATATTTTTCATGTTATATTGTATACATAGGTATGCATTCAATTACCGGACTACATGTTGTGCAAAAGCGTATCAATTTCATCAGAATTTGAAAGACTGCTGGATCGGCGAGTATTCATACTAGGCGATACTTCTTATGGCAGGTGATCACTAGTAATATTGCTGTTCATCCATATACTATTGCTGTTTATACAAATACTAATGCTATTTACACTGTGGTAGTCTGATTTGATTAAACCATTCCTTTTTTTATAACAATTTCAGCTGCTGTGTCGATGAAACAGCTGCTCAACACATAGCTGCTGATTGTGTTGTTCATTTTGGAAGATCATGTCTGACACCAAATAGTCACCTTCCTGTCTATTATATTCTTCCTAAGCAGCCGTTAGACTATATTCAATGCGCCAATTTGATAATCAAAACCTTTGAAACTGAAGAGGGACTAGTTTTGGTACTGTATGATGTGGCTTATCATCATATCCGTGGTAAATTTTTAAATCAATATTATATTTTATAATTTACTATAATATCCAATAATAATGATTTTTTTTTTCTAGACAATTTGGCAAAATCATTATCATCTAAAAAGTCGATAATATTATCTGACATAGATTTAAAGAAAGACAAAACAACTAGTTGTACTGTATCCGATGACCATGAATATACAAGCATATTTGGAAGACAATTTCTTAATTTAAATTATAAAAATATTGTTTATATAACTAATGATAACTATATGAACAATGTTGATAGATTTATATTAGAGAAAAAAGGTGCAAACATTACATTTTACTATAATTTAGATAATTTGCAACTATTTTATATGTATAAATTTGTTTTACAGAATGTCAAGTATACATTTATCAAAATAGCTGTAATTTATTAACACAACGAACCTTAACATCAGTTATAAAAAAAAAAAACTTTCTTAAAGAAAAGATAAAAGATTCTACTCATATTGGAATACTCATATGTAGTTTAAGCATCAAAGATTTACTTGAGCGTATTAATAGAGTTAAGTGTTTATGCAAAAAGACAAACAAAAAATGTTATATTTTTTCTGTTGGACGTCCTAATGTTGCCAAATTAGCCAATTTTCCAGAAGTAATATATTCCATAATAATGATCAACTGTATACAATGATTATTTATTAATATATTTATTTAGATTGAAATATTTGTGAATATTACTTGTACGGAAGGAGTCATAGAAAATCAAAAAGAATATATGCAACCAATTGTTAATATTGATGACATTGAATTGGCTTTGGGGACTGAAGATACTAGTGGTATTTATATAGTGTTTTAATTTTTATACAATAATTTAGTAATTTGTTTATAACAATATAATTTTACTTTAGATTTACCCGATATATCTTTAGTAACCAACAAATTAAGAAACATTACAGTGCCTAAAGAGGAAATTGAGTTGTCTTCAGCATTAAATGTCAGAAGAGATATGTCATTATCGATAGTCACTCAAAATAGAACATGGACAGGACTCAATCCACATGATACACGACCACCAGTTATAATAGCAACAGAAGGAAGAAAAGGCACACCGAGCTCTGGATATATCACATCTGATTCAGAATATCGTAGCTAAAAAGAACTTTTTATGAATGTTTTTCTAAAACCTTAACATATTTCTATTTTAGTTAAAGAACATGATGAAATAATATTGTTCAAATTATTGGTATAGGATTTGTTATTAAGTAATAATTATTGGTAATAAAGTAATAATAATTTCTTACTTTCAAAATAAATATTTTGATATATTTTTTTTATTTATTTTATAAATAATTTATTAAATATACAAAAATACTGCCATTTTTAATAGTTGATATTTATATTATTATAATATACTGAAGTCAAAGTATCTTCTAGTCATTAAAAAGAATAATATTTTTATTTTATTTTTTTCAAATAAGAATGTTATTACTCAGACATATGTTTAACACCTAGAACTATTTACCTACATATAAATATTTTTCATGTAAAAACCTCCCAGTTATAAAAACATTAATTTAATGAATATATTCGCACTATTTAGTAACAGTGTATTAATATTGAATTATATGTGAAACTCAGAACTCAGAAAAAAAGAAGCATGATTTTATTTTTGTAGCATTAATCATTAAACAATTAGTCAATTATCTTACCAAATTGTTTCTCTAAGTTGTCTATCATAGCTATTGAAAGAGATTTATGAAATATTCTATATATAGAAGACATTTTAAATACATTTTCTGATAATGAGCACCGAGCAGAAGCATAGACTAATGTATTAATTATGTTACCTTTAAATTTCACTTATATTTTAAGAAAATTAAACTTGAATTTATGTCTAAAATAATACTTAATAATACCTATTTTAATCATTTAATTACCACAGTATCAGTTTTTTATTTGTTCTATACACACAACAAAATATGTCACACACACTATAATAATTAAATAATATTCTAATTTTAACGATTTATTTTACATGTCATGAGGGAGGGCGATGAAACCAGGTACGTATACAGGGGGGGTTTAACCCCCTGAATTTTTTTTTTGTATACGTACCTACCTGAACGGAACCATCAACTTTTTTACTTCTTTTGAAAATGATAGAGCTGGAACCTCCCTAACTTTAAGGTCTAGTTACGACTATGCTTAGATCCTGAATATTTAAAACCTTCTAATAGTCCAGCCCATCATCAAGAGAAATTAAAATATAAAAATTTTCCTACATTCTTAATAATAATTAAGTATTTGTTTAAAAATTAAAATATCCATACGAGTTGTTAGGTTGCAACCTACAAAATATAAACACATAATTACAGGAACGAACTCAATGGTACATTAAATATAAAATAAAAATAGATATAATAGCTTAAATATCCGTATAATATATGGAGAAAAAGTATAGCTAATAAAGGTATCCAGGCTATCTAGCCATCTTAGCCCTTAGGTAGTGTAGTTATCGTAGAATAGATGAAATTTATATACGTACTACGCATTTAATACGTTGTACCACTTATACTTACATGTTGATAATAATTAATAATTTTATTTAAGTAAGTTACAGAATATCTGTTAATGAAACGATAGCTTGATTGCCCAGAGCTGCAATACCTGCAGCAATGACCTATTTTTTTCACTTTCAAACATTTGTGCGATATATATCTAGTCAAAAAATAATAATTACATCATGGTATGTGAATGTGATTTTCAGTAAGTAGGTACGAGATTTTTTTAATACCGTTAATAGTGTGTATATAGTAGGTACTTTTAAATTAATCATTATTGTTTAGCTTGAGTAATTAATTAACACTTATAAGTATTACATTTACTATACCTACTAAGTAAGTACAGTCACATACTTATGTCTTATATTATAGGCAGTGGTGTAGTCGTAAATATTTTTTTGGGTATACACCTAAAATGAGAAATATGTAATACGTGGGGGGCTCTGCCCCCACACCCCTCGTATAATACTAATTGACTTAAATTTATCAATTATAAATATATTTAAATACATAGTATATAATTCCATTATAGAAAATGTACTTATTTATTATTTATAATTTATAAAATTATCCACTTTGTTTTTCTAATGGCTCCACTTTCCTTAAAGATTATCATCGGCTGATCTGTGCTGCAACAGCTAGCTTCCAACATATTTGGTTGGGTTCCCTATACTAAGGTAGCCCATTTATATTAATAAACATAAGATTTGTTATATTTCTAATTGTCAATTTAGATCTGAACATTAAACTAAATCCCCGTTCACATTAGTATATTTAATTCCTGTATTTCTTCATTCATTGTATTATTATGAATAAAGTTTCTCATTCCTTGTACTAGTACAGATGTATTGAATAAAAATCTACGGCCCATTGTTGTAGTATTTCATTTTCCCCGTGTCTTATATTTACCATATTGCCATCGTCACAATTCATAATATTAATTTAATTTTAAAATATTTTTGTTTTATTAAATTAAATGTAATAAATGACAAACATGTATTATCACTTATCAGTATCTATAGTATCTACTACCTGCCTAATTTAATAAAATATATATTTTATATATTATAAAATATAAATCTAATAATTATGTTTACGTAGTATTCAATGTTTATAGTCTATGATTTTGAAAAAAATCAGAAATGTTCAAATCATATGTATATTAATAATAAATTGTGGTAATATGGTTATCATTCAAAAGGCTACCGTATACCCGCGTATTTGTTTTATTTTCTTTCCTATACGCATTTAAGAATTTGAGCGTTTTGGGTATACGCCGTATACCCGCGTATACCCTCCACTACACCACTGATTATAGGTAAATGTGTGAATGTAAAATTGTCAAGACCGAAGACTATAAAATTACTCTTAAGTTGCCATAAATATAAATAAGTATACTGGCCGGTGCCAGTTAGGTACAATGTACATACATATATGTGGCTATGTAAAGCCATTGACACCTTATATACGTTTATTTTTAAAATAATAAATTTTTACACGTCCTGGTTAAGTGACTTATAACTTAAAAGTTATAACATATTTTGAAAATAAAAATGTAAAAATGAACACACGTCATTGTTTCCGCTAACCTCCCCACACAAAATGAAAAAAATAATTTCTACTAAAAGTAAGAAAGATATATAATATTATTTGTTTTCGACAAATAAAAGTGTGATAATTTCTAATTTCTATAATATTGAAATAAAGATTATAAAGAATACAAATGATTAAATATATTATTTTAGATTCTGAACGGAGTGATGAATGTATTGATTTTACAATGATGTGTGTTTTTTTTTTATTTTTTTTTTTTGTGTCTGACGACAACATTTGGAGCAGTAAAAATGCTTCGATTTTGGACTTCAGCCTCTCTTTGAAAAGGAAATCGAATCTAGTTGGTACTTTGGGGGGTCAAAAGTTAAAAATTTTCAATATTTTTTAAAATAGTCGGGAAAAACCCTAAAAAAATGACAGAAACACGGGAATTTTTACGCAAAACCAGTTTTCGAACAAATCGAATTTTTTATTATTATTTTGCTATAACTCAAAAATTAATAGATGTAAATACTTGAAATTTTCACCAAATGTTTATAATAGCGTTTTCCATACACAGTTAAATTTTCAAAGAATTTAGACTTTTTTTGAGCTATTTATAGACAATTGAAATTTTTAATTTTTTTTAGTATTTTTTTTTTAAATAACGATAAAAATTTTTTGGCCGGCCAGAAAATCTTGAAAATTTAATGCAAGGTTTCTTATAAGTTTTTCTTAAAGTGATAAAAAAAATCCGAAATTGTTAGTCACAATTTTTTTTTATTATAGTGCTTAAAGTTCGAATTTATACGAAATATGTCAAAATTGCGAAAATTTGCAAGTAATTTTGTGGTTGAAAAATCGTAAAAATTTTTTCTTTTATAACTAAGTTTTGAAAATTTGGTACAAAGTTCTCCATAAATTTTTCTTCAACTATCTGTAAAAAAAACTCGACCGGATTCAGACAAAAAATTTTTATGAGTGTTTGAAATTTAAATTTTTACAAAACCGCGTTAAATAACGGTTTAGCCTCATACGATTTTTGATATTTGTTGTAATTCAAACTATATAAGTCGTAAATACTTGAAAATTTTACCAGTTATTTATATTGACATTTTCTTTACGTGATTTGATTTTCAAAATATTTTAACTTTTTTTGAGCTATTTATAGACAATTGAAATTTTCAATTTTTTTTTATTTTTTTTTTATAAATGTTGATAAAAAAAATTAAGCTGGGACAAATTACTTGAAAATTTAATTGAAGGGTCCACATAACTTGTTCTAACTCTCATTCAAAAATTATAAAAATATATAGGCACATTTTTTTTTTATTAGCATTTGAAGTTCAAATATTGACAAAAAATTTGGTAGTTAAAAATTTATAAATATTTTACTATCAAAAGCTAAGAATTGAAAATTTAATACTATGCTGTCCATAAGTTAAGCTTAGAATAATTATAAAAAAGTTTGAGGATTATTCAATTTAAAAAATTTTACTTGTGTTTAAAGTTTTAATTTTAATTTGAAATCAAAAATACACGTGTAAAATAACGTTTTACTAATAAATAATTTTCGATTTTTGTTATTTTTAAAAAATTACTAAACGTAAGATCTTGAAACTTTTACTTAAATGTTTGAATTTCTGATATGCTACTATTATATAGATAACCAGACTACTCGATAATTATATTTTGGAAGACTGTAGGTATTTATATTATTTTATGAATTTATATAATAGTTTGTTATAAAATGTATACTGAAATTTAATTATATATTATTTGTATAATATAGTTATATACTTATATGGTCATATGGATTGATATTGATAACTATACAGAAAGGGGACAATAATTTTAACTTGAAAATTTAAATTTCAAACTATATAATTTATACATAACCTATAGCATATATAAATACCTACCTAAATATTGGTAGGTTAATATCATTTTTTCTGAAAATATCATATTTGTATTTACCGTAATTATTAGCTCGATATATATATTTATACCGTATTTTATTAAACTTATATAGTTAATAGTTATATATTATAAAATACAATTTAATAACATCTTTCTGTTTGTACCTTATTTTAAATTTTTAACGATAAATTTTGCTTATTAATTATTATATATATTATGTATATTGTATACAGTATACCTTTATGTAGTATTTTTGTGGTGCGTGTAATTTAATTTATCACATAATGTTATAATTTTGTTTACTTGTTGTGGGTATCTACATTACTAATAAATTGGAAACATGTGCCTTGACCGGTTCAGTTGATATTATCAAGTAAACTAGTTCATAATATTATGTCTGTCTATAGAATAATAATTAATAGTGATAATATTTAGTTAAGTAAATAAATAAGGTATTTATATGCATTAGCATTACATAATATATACGAGTATACATGCAACTAGTTATTTACTGTTTACTACCTATTATATTATACATACGTATTTACTATTTATGTATTACAATTTTGATTAGATTATTAGATTAATATTAATATATTATACTGACTAAATTATTATTATTTATTTAACAAATTGTATTTGTTTTATAGTATAATAAAATAAGTATATTTGTATTATAGAATAGTGTTTGTGTAGTACACTTTTTAAAAATTTTTTAACAATCTTAAATTTCAATGTTAAAGAGAAATAACGCGGAGATTATAGAAACCCTAAACTTACTGAAAAACATTTTGACAAGTCGGTTCATTCACACATTAATGATCACAAGACATAAATAAATAAAAAAACAATATTAGTTCATAGGTATATCATAAATTAAATACCTGAGATGTGACCAAAAACCAACTATAAAATTCACATTCTGTGCCAAATATAATAATAGTATTATTAGTGGATAATATCATACATAAATGCAGTCATAAAAAGTATGAAAACAATATTTTATTTAACTAGGATCTAACCATATTAACTTTACCATGAACATTATTGTTTAAAAGTTTTAAATAATAGTTTTCAATAACTATTTGGTAGTATATTTATTTATACATGCATATAATATACATATATATGTAGACAATAGACGATAATAAATTGGAATTGGCGTAACAAAAAATAAGTAGGTAGTGAAAAGTAGAAATGTTCACAAAAATCTGTTATTTTGTCTGAATTAAAAAATGAATAACTGTTGTTCGTAGTCCACGCATAGAGTATATTTATTTTACAAAAAATATTTAAAACAGCATTTTTTAGACATATAATATAGTAACCTTAAACATATATTAGCTTTTTTCGTGCTATTTATAGACATATGAAATTGTGGCCTTTTTAGCGTTTTTTCGATTAATACATGATAACATTTTTGTTTGTGAGTAAAAAAAGCTTGTAAATTTTATTTTTAAATAAGTTGTTCTTACAGCAACCATAAAACATCAAAAATGCATATTTATAGTTATGCAAATATTTTTTATAAAATCAAGAAAAAAGGTAAATTATTTTATAGTTAAAAATTCATAAAATGCATAATTTTAATACTTAAAAACAAGATTCCTCATAAAAAATAATCGTAGGAATTAAAAAAAAAGTTTAGTATAAATCTAAATAAAAATATTTCACATTTTGATTACACTAGGTACAAGTGTGAGTATATCATCATACATTTACAAATAGAAAATAAAAATGAATATTATGGATCTCCTCAATCCCCACCAGGATATTTCAGCTTCCACTACTTCCATTATATAATATGTTCGCGGTTTAAAAAAAATATACTTATAAAGTAACATATTATTAATACTACCGCGAAATTGTATTGTACAATTTTATTTTTTCAAATAGATACATAGAATATACAAAACAAGCATTCTTTATTTGCATTTACGTCATTTACTCATTTACAATATTTGTAGTAATACTCAAACATCAAAGTGGAGCATTTTATAATTATATATTGATATTTTATTATAAGATCGTTATTCCTTTATTTTAAATCATTGATAAATTCAATAATATAATTACTTGATCGTTTAATATTTTTCCAAAGAATAATTGTAATACTATGATCTCGTATATTAAGTTGTTTAAATAATTAGAAATCAGAGTCCGTTTTAAGCGTTGTAGTAATTGTATATATATATTAAGATCAGTACTCAGTTATGATAAATAATATTTATGCGAGATCATAATTAATGAAATTGATGACTTCATTACAATAAATGCCAACTGAAGAAAAAATTTTCAATACGTTTGAAAATTATAATTCTTTTCATTATATTACTAATTATTGTATCATCTCATTTTTCGATTCTAAAATTATTTTCAAACCTTATAATAATCTACATCAAATAAAATAGCTGTACCAGTTTGACAAAAAATAAAAAACAACATTATTTACGTTATTCGATTTTTTAAAACATTTTATTTTATCTATCCAAACCCAATTTTACTAATTCGTGTCAAATTATAAATATATATAGTTATAAAATAAATCAATAATATTATTAATTTTAATAAATTCTATTATACATAGGACATAACAAATTTATTTTATTTAAAGAATTGAATATAAACTCACGTCTTATAATAAGAAAAATTAATATATATATATATAAAATAAGATGCTTATCTGATAAATATTTTTATTGGGAAACTATTTTCATTTCATCTTAATTAAATTTAAATTTGAAGAATTTTACCATGTCGTGATTTAGGTATGTATAATATATTATACCCATATATTAATGTATAATACATTTATAAGTATTTAAGTAATGTCAACTGACTCTCGACCCTCACTGAAGTCATCGCAATTTTTAAATGTATCTTATTACTCGTTGTACTCGGTACGTACGACGTACCGCAGTTTAACCGCATTGTCTAAAGATTACAAATATTCGCTTTCTTATTATAATACAACAACAACAACAAATAATAGATAATTTAATTGTATACCATTTCTTATTCTTATTCTTATATCGATTATCATTTAAACAAAGGCTTTATTATTCATAACTCATAAGTATATATAAATTGTATTATTATTTAATGGTTTAAACGAATATGTGTATCTACTGTACCTATAATATCTATAGTATACGTATAATATAAATACAAACTAGCTAATTTAAAAAACTCAAAAGTTGCAGGTCTACTATAGTACTATGTATATAAGTATATCGTCATTGTCGTTGTAATGATTACTGGAACTGGGATAGTTGTTTTTGATCACCAATGTTTGATCATTGCATACAAAAACGATTCTAAGTGAAGACTGTCTGTCAGCTTATATTTTTAAGGTATTTTATTATAATAAGTATATATTGATATAGCAATAATACAAATTTATTATTCTATTAGTTTAGTAATAATACGCGCGGTAGATTTTTACAATAAAAAATTGCATCGTTATATAATAATTTTTATAATATAATTTCATATAATATTACTATATAGTACATAGCTGTTATATCATGGGCGTCCTCGGAGGGGTCTTGCCCCCCCTAGAATAAACATAATATACTATGTAAGTATAAAATGTATAAACAAATCTTCATTTATTTTTAAATTAATTCCCCCCCCCTAGAAAAGTTTCCTAGGATTATTGTGCATTGTAAAGATGTATAAATTCTTCAATGATGTCTTCTGGATCTAATTTAGATACCAATTCCTATTCAACAATTACTAACATCATTGACCCTAATCGATTTTATATTATACAGCTTCTCAGCTTTGTTTTTTTACCAGCCTTAATTTTGAGAACATTTTGTGACTACCGTTGTTACAAAAAAAGTTAATATTTTGTAAATATTTTGAAAACTATTACTTAAGTATACACGTATAAATCTATATAAAAGTCAATAAATACCTATAGTTATAAATACATAGATATCGTAAAATAATATAAATAGATTTATCGTAGAAATACCTTAAAATGAATTTTTTTTTAGAATTTTAATTGTGTCTAGTAAATAAGTATTTAACCTATTTACCTACCTAGCTTAACCTATAACCCAGTGAAAAATTCGAGTTTTTACGAGGTTAAGATTTATATTTTTAAATAATAGTCTATAGGTAATAATAATCAATAGTATTTGAATAATGTTTCCACCATGAATTAATATTTTTGCTAATATTTAGGACTAGGTATTAGGTATTTCGTCAAAATTTTTAAATTATTTTTTAACTATTTTAATTAAAATCTTTCAAATTAATCAATTAAAAATATAGATTACTAAAAATCAGGAAGTTAATTAATTTGTAGTGGTTTCACCAATAAAAATAAAAGAAATCTATTCAAATTTTACAAAATATAAATTTCATATAGGTAGATAATAGGTATAGTTTATGTTGCAGCATAGACGCATAGTACAATGCATATATGCTATACATATGTGCATATATAGTTATATTTGTATTTTGTATTCTATTTATTATAATATACGAACACAGTACTATTATATAATATGTACCTACTTGCAGGCTGCAGTTTGGACAATAGTTATTCGTAAAATCTGACGATTGCCTAGTTTACTGTGTTTAATAATTAATATTTTCACGGGTACCTAAAATACAATAATAATAATAATAACATATATTACATATATAATTTATTATATGGTAAAAGGTCTTATTACGTATATTATTATTAGTAGCAGTATTATAAGTACCTATAATAGGTAGGTTAGGGTAACTAGTAACTAGCAACTATTATATTATGTCCCTCAGTGTTTCACATTATTGTATTGACTATAGTTGCTTCTCTCTCACTCTTTCACCACGGGCGGCGGCGACAACGTGCTGCCAGATACTAAGTCCGGTATACGTATTATGATCGAGACTGTGAAATTATTACATATTATTTTTATGATTACGCATTATGCGACGATATACGATATACAGTGCGTTTTTTATTATTATTATTTATTATTTTTATTATATACTACTTATATGCTGACTCTATATACTTACCGTAGTATATAGGTATGGTTGTTTGTAAACACACGCCCGTCGAGACCAAACCACCTTGGCCCACAGACCCAGTAGGTCGTACATAAACACAATATGTGCGGTGGACCGCAGACGCCATTGGTTTATAAAATGTTCTTATAATTTACGACTAAAATCAGATATGTATAAATGTACAGCAAAATCGAAATCCATTTTCAGTGAAAAATAAAGAGCCAAGGAGGAGGTGAATGTATTTAATAGATCGGCTATATTATCGAATATGGGATGAAAAGTAAAAACTACATTGTGTAGTAAGTGTTAAGCACTTTTTCAGATATACACGACATCAGGTGCATAAAAATAGACAACGAAAAATCAAAAATGATTTATGTGTTAATAATGATTATAACATAGTCTAAACGATTTAGGCGAGGCTGTGAGAGGGAGTCAGAAAACTTCCTAATATGTACCTTTAACCACTGTTGAAGTATTCAGGAAGACATGTATTTGATCAACCTGCATAATTATGACGTAATAGTTATAGGAAATAGCTATAATAGTGACTGTCTATGTTGTACTGCTGTTGTATACTTGGCGCAAGTTTAATTTATTTAAATTTAAATTTTATAAATAAAAACCCAGGTAATTCACCGTTCTGCCTTATAGTAAGTTTCAAGTGTACCTTCTTCATTTTTTAATAGGTAACTTAATATATGTGTTAAATTTGAATTCAATCATCTAATATTATGATAAATTATTTGTACCTAAACGGATACGAAAAAACGATTCTGAGCGAAGGAGATTGGAGGATCAATCATAAATCGATAATGATATTTATTATAAATTTTAAAGTAATGATATACGATATATATTATCTATATAAGTAATAAACTACAACTAAATGTTTATCTAGTTACTTTTAAGTAGTTGACAAGCTTCTTATGTAAACTTAATTTCTGAATAGTAAATAAATAAATGTAACCTTGTTTATAAAATATATCTGAAAATTAAAATTTTAAAGTTTGTTGGAATAGGAGTGATAAGAAAGAACCTTAATTTAAATCATAAAAAAAAATCAGCAAATAGGCAAATAGAATAGATAGGTATAATTACTATAATTACAAATATATAAAAACGTATCAATCATGAATCAAGTACTTATAACTTTTATTAACAGGTTAACAATAATACTCATCTTGTAAATCAAAACTCTTTGACGCTGCAGGGAAACCGTACCTTTAGATTTTTACTCGAAACGCATTTTAAACCTCAATGTTCCAAATAGTGAAATTGGTAAATTAGTTTATGATTTTTAAAACTAGTTTTACATTTGTTTGATTCAAATACCTATACGCCTATACGAGTAAATGTATTATTAGTTTATTATGAATTTGTGACGTGTAACAAACTTACATACTAACATAGGGTTCAATAAGTGTCGCTCAGGCAGTTGCTAGTTGGGTAGTAACTAGTAGACATTGATAGATTTGATAGAAGAATAAAATATGAACGATATTATAAGAGACTACAAAGACCAAGTGGTTTAATAGTAATTTTTTACAAAAAAATGCATTCTAGGTATAGAGAAAAGGCCTATCTATTAAATTGCATCAATTGTATTAAATAACACGTCAAATAAAATAACACATAGACTATTTTTATCAGTATTTTGTTATATATACGCCGCAGCTAACAAACCCTGGTCATCACTCATTACAGGCACGTATACAGGGGGGTTCAACCCCCCTTCCGAAATAATTTCAAGTAACAAGGAAAAAATTTTTTTATTATGTCGCGGCACAATTTTTATTTTATTTTGTAAACCCTCCCGAAATTTTTTTTTATAAAAGTGCCTGACTGCCAGTGGCGTAGCCAGGATTTTTTTTTTTTGGGGGGGGGGGGGGTAGGGGGTTAGTAATAAAATAAAATAAATTTACAACCGTATTGAAATAATAAAATAATTGAATGATAATGATTATTATTACTAGTGTAGTCGATAACGTGAATACAGCATAACAAAAATCATTTCACCCCGAATAAATGATTGTATTTCTATATTATAAAAATTATATTTTTGATAAAAATACGGCCAAAAGGGGGGGGATCCAACCCCCAAAACCCCCTCTGGCTACGCCACTGCCTGACTCATTACATAGATTAAATTATTTTAATCGGGCCTAGTCTGTAGACTGTAGTCATATAAATAAAGATCGTAATAAGAATAGATAAATTATATTCGTATAACTTTTTAAGTCATGTATATTATCATACAATTTTTAAATAAACTGACACTGTTATCTTAATTAATTAAAAACGAAATACCATATTTAACTATTAAAATGTTATATTAATATAATATAATATTAAGATTTTGCAATACAATTTTATTCATTTAAATATTACCCTACTCATACATTCATACATAAATCAAGAAATCACTGAAATATATTATTGAAAATATTTTCATTAAAATATAAATATTATTTCCATTAAAATCAGGCACGGCGCCAGAATTTTTTTTCTAGGGGGGCGGTAAAGGGCAAGTAAATTTTTTGAAGGGGCAAGTTCAACAATTTTACTTCTTTCAATAACAACAAAAAAAAAAAGCGGGTAAGTGAGTATCGCTCTGCTGTACATTAGGGGGTGGGATGGACCTCGGACTAGGGCAGGTTAAATTTGAATGCAATGATAGGTATCATTGTATACGAAAAACGATTCTGAACGGAGATTATTTGTCAGTCTGGGATATATTATATTTAAGTATTGTCATATATTCTATTTTGAAAAAAATTTACAAATTCAAACATTTAAGTAAAAGCTTCAAGATCTTCCGTTTGATAATTTTTTAAAAATAACAAAAATCGAAAATTATTTATTAGTAAAACGTAATTTTACACGTGTATTTTTGATTTCAAATTAAAATTAAAACTTTAAACACTCATACAATTTTTTAAATTGAATAATCCTCAAACTTTTTTATGATTATTCTAAGCTTAACTTATGGACAGCATAGTATTAAATTTTCAATTCTTAGCTATTGATAGTAAAATATTTATAAATTTTTTACAACCAAATAGTGAAAAATATTCATGATTTTGACGAATTTGTGTCAATATTTGAACTTCAAATGCTAATAAAAAAAAATTGTGCCTATATGTTTTTATAATTTTTGAATGAGAGTTAGAAAAAGTTATGTGGACCCTTCAATTAAATTTTTAAGTAATTTGTCCCAGCTAAATTTTTTTTATCAACATTTATAAAAAAAAAATTTATTATTTAAAATGCCTATAAATAGCTCAAAAAAAGTCAAAATATTTTGAAAATCAAATCACGTAAAGAGAATGGCAATCTAAAAAATAGGTAAAATTTTCAAGTATTTACGACTTATACTATTTGAATAACAACAAATAACAAAAATCGTTTGAGGCTAAACCATTAAACGCGGTTTTGTAAAAATTTAAATTTCAATCACTCATACAATTTTTTTGGCTTAGTCCGATAGAGTTTTTTTTGTAGATAGTTGAAGACAATTTTATGGAAAACCTTGTACCAAATTTTCAAATCTTAGTTATAAAAGAAAAAATTTTTACGATTTTTCAACCACAAAATTACTTGCAAATTTTCGCAATTTTGACATATTTCGTATAAATTCGAACTTTAAGCACTTTAAAAAAAAAATTGTGACTAACGATTTCGGATTTTTTTTTATCACTTTAAGAACAACTCATAAGAAACCTTGCAAATTCTTTGAAAATTTAACTGTGTATAGAGAACGCTAATATAAACATTTGGTGAAAATTTCAAGTATTTACATCGATTAGTTTTTGAGTTATAGCAAAATAAAAAATTCGATTTTGTCGAAAACTGCAGGTTTTGCGTTAAAAATCTCGTTTTTCCTTTATTTTTTTAGTGCTTTTCCTGATGCATTTAAAAAATATTGAAAATTTTTTACTTTTGACCCACCAAAGTACCAAATAGATTCAATTTCCTTGTTAAAGACGGGCTGAAGTCAAAAATCGAAGCATTTTTACTGCTCCAAATGTTGTCGACAGACACAAAAAAAAAACTCCGTTCAGAATCTAAAATAAAATTAAAGGACCTATGATTTAAATATAAAACATTTTTAATGTATAAATGTACAAACTATAAAGTATAGCTCTACACTGCTACAGTGATGTTGAATAATCGTCGATAAACATCATGAGGAAACCAGCTAGTCATGGTCCGGTTATTCGAAATCTCAGAATATTACTTGTGTTCAAAAATCGTTTATATTACAAAAGTTGGGACTTGGGGTCGTTGGGGAACTAGCTTTTTCTAGTGCTCCACAGTCACACATCAGTTAATAGGAGTTAAAATATCTGGGGGGGGCGAGAGCAGGGCGAGAATTTATCCTCGCCCCCCCTTGGCGCCGTCCCTGATTAAAATTTAAAATAAACCTGTAGGATAACGTAAACAAGAAAAACAAGTATGACATAATTACGTAGATTATTAGTGGTGGCACCAGGATTTTTTCTAAGAAGCCAATAATATATAATATAATATTAATTGTGCATAGGCAGAGTTTTTAAAGGGAGGTATATTAATTTAATATTTAAATTGAGAGAGCGAGCACACAGCCGACATCCATCATTGAGTATTGCTGCCATACGCTCACATTAAAAAGTTATAAAATATGTTTAATTTTTGATTATTTCTTTAAACAAAATATATGAAAAATACTATAATAAATCCTAACCTAATCTGAAGTATTTTTAACATACAATATATTTTTGCATTATTTTTTGGATATTTATATCGCTAAGGGTGGGGCTTCGCTTATAAATTTTAAATTTTAATAATTATTATTATTACACGGTTATTATTCTTATTTATTTTTCATCAAAATTTAGTGAATCGAAAGGCTTTAAAAACAGTTTTTCAATTGCACACTCACGAACTGTATCTGTTCATTACTGACATAATCTTGGGTTATTAATTAGCTTAAAAAAATGGCAATTAAAAAACAAATAATAAATACGTACGATAAATATGTATAATAGGTGCAAAGCAAAATAACGTGAGAATTAATAGTATGTGACGTGCAATACTGATCATATGACCACGCATACACGTGATAAGTTCCTGCACGGCCGAAACTGTCCAACTTTCTGAGGCTTATAGTCTATAGATTATAATCTATATATTTTAGGAGACTGTCTACGAGCGTTCTATAAAGTTTTGTAATCGATATTATCGATGGTAAAATATACAAATTATTTTCACTGTACGCAGGGGTGGATTTGAGGCACTGCAAACTATGTGGCCGCACAGGGCGGCACATTTGAAGGACGTCAAAATTGTATTGAATATTTATTTTGTTCTTTATGTAATAAATTTACATAATTTTTAATTTATTTTATCATTTAAAAATTTTGAATGGTGTATTTGGATTTTGTATTCGTTTATTTTTAGTAAAGAAATATTAATTTTTTTCCCAGGAATTAAATTGTAATTTATTATAGCTTATCTAATTGTCTATAGAATATAGGTACAATACTATATACGTTATAAATTATATACTATTTAAATTATCCTTCGAGTATTTGTCTCAACATTAGCTACTAACTATACCATCGAACGTAAAAATTATCTACGATCAACTTTACTGTGCTGCAAGTTATTAAATTCCTTCGCCATATCAACTATAAAAAGTGACTTATCGTCATCATTATTTATTAGGAAATGAAGATACCATTGAGGACTTTTAAAAAATGAAATCTAGAAAAAAACAAAACCTATGAACAGTTAATATTAAAATCACCTATATAATATGACTATATTATATTATTAGTAACATTTATTATTATTTATTTTTATTTGATTATGTATAATATTTTTTACAATACACAATACACATCTATACAATATTCGAGATTTCTAGAATAGTTTAATAATATTTACAGTTTATATATATTAAAAAAAATAATAATAATAATTTAAACTTTATGCTTGTTATTCACAGTTATAAACCTAATTTTTACGACCCGACTGATCAGTATTGTAATTTTTTTCCACTACGTAAGTTTTAATTTCTTCTTTCTTTTTCAGATACAACGACCCCACCGGCCGTGAACGAGAAATGACGATGACGACGTTGCTATAATACTTATAACTATTTGATAACAAATTGCGGCACCGCGTCAAAATCCGAACCAGTGGCAGTCGCAATCAGACACTCGTTGAAACAGTCGCTAATGTGCGTGCCAATGGATTACCCGACACCAACTTATCTAAATAGTGACGATAATTTTGTAGGTGTTATAAATAATATTAAATGATATTGGGCAAAACATAACGTCCACAGTCAACATTTTGGAATACGTTTTTTATTTTTTAAATTAAACAAATATAATGACTACTAATATGAACCGATGGAAAGGCAAAGTAGCGTTAGTAACTGGCGCCAACGGAGGTATAGGGATGGCGATCACTAAGAGACTGTTAGATTTGGACCTTGCAGTTGTGGCCATCGACAAGCAGACCGAACTCTTGTTGGTAAGTATCCACACTGACTAAATAGCAGCAGCTTACTTGTTGATTCGTGATGGATTTCTTATATATTAGGTAAACAGTAGACATTTTTTATCCTTTCTGCGTAATTAGTATAATTTTAAAGTAAAGCCACATTAATATTAATTTAGGCTCTCACATTTATATTAATTAAAAATGTGTTAGGACGTTAAATGTTAATCATTTAGATATAATTCAATTTTTTTTTATGTCATACGTTTTGGGGACTTTTTGTACGCAAACGGGATATATAAAATCAATACCTGATATATCCCGTTTGCGTACAAAAAGTCCCCAAAACGTATGACATAAAAAAAAATTGAATTAGGATAATAATTAGGTACTTACTTAAAAACATTTAAAGCTACTCTATGAACCTCTGAGTCACAACCCAAAAAACCACTAATTAAGTTTAAAATATGTTTATTATTCTTTGTATATATTATACAGTACCTATACTAAATTTGCAGCTATATGAGATTGTAAGATAACACTGATAGTAACGAGTTGTGTTCGTTTAAAATAAACAATATGGTACAGGTTAACTTGTATTGCATAATTTTAGCTAAAACAATAATTTTCATTAACTTTACATCATTATTCAATAACGCACTATATGATAATTTACAACGTTATTGTTATTGATAATAATAGATACGATTAGAAATAATATCGGTTTGCAATTTGGTATTTAGTAAATAAAAGTAAATTTAAAATATAAGTATATAATTATAATAATATATTCTATAGTGCCTATAAAAAGTGTTTTAGCAAAACTTAATTGACATTTTCTTTTTACCTTTTGAAAAACGTAAAACTTCTCATTATAAAAACAGTAGGTAGGTATTTTTTTTTTCATAAGACTCGATACTCATTTAGTAGATATTCTAATCTTTCTTTGGGTATTTTTAGATTTATTATATACAATCATTACTTTCTGAGTACCTACCTACAATGAGAAGCCCGGTGCGTTGTATTGATACTTGAAAATTTTTATCTTCGGCGTCCTGTTAATGTAATTTTTTCAAGGAAGTAATGATTGCAGGAATTTTTGCTATCATAAATGCGTTTCATTATTTAAAATTCAAAACAAATTGTTATTAATTGTTCTTATAACAAATAGCTGGCGTATATCTACTTCTTATTTAAGTATAGAAATTTGACTTAATCAACTTTTTTAAATATTCTCATTAGTTTTTAATATATATTTATTATTTATGTATTATACTAATAGTATATTCTAAAAGTTCTATCAACTAAATTAATATCGGTATTCGGTTGGGACAACTATTTAAACAATTAAAATAATAAATAAAACAAAAAACAAAATATAGACGCCAATAGCTTTTAAATATTTATAGAATTATCAAAAAATGAATAGGTACAAATAAAATTTGTTAAAAAATTGAGTACCCACGCAAATAGGTATTAAATTATTTATTTTTAACTTCAGTGTTTAAAACTTTTTACTATATTATATATTATTTACAAACTACAAAATACAAACTGCTTCGAAATGTGTAATAAATTAGTAACTAACTACTGTCTATCATAATGAATAGCAATGTTTAAAAAAAAAATAGTAAAATGGAAAGTAAAGACATAATTATATTATTTTTTTAATTTCTTATCACTTATCATATAATTTTTATACGTGAACACTATCAACACTTTACTGATACCTGTTATGACATCGTATGCCTTCTTGTTGGATAACCGGTTAAACGTAATACATATAAGTTGCTATAATATTTCATCGCAATTATTTTGATTTGCATGCCAAATTTTTATTATGTCAAGGATAAAGATCAATAAAAATCATTAGTAAAACACATATCAAATGTGTATTAGGGAGCAGTATGAAATTCGTTTTGGTCCCCTGCGGCATTAGGGCTCACGCTTAAATGAACGTGTTTCTATACTTACGTAATCCACGTATATAGTATTATGTGTGCACGCATCGTATGTACCGAGGAAAGTAAAATCTAGCTCGAAAGAATCTGGTTCCGTCGTTCTTCTTCGTATCATTTATTAAATATTATATAGTGTACCGTTTCTGTGTTTCTATAACGTAAACAAGACGTCTGCTATAGAGGTTGCTACTTACTGGTTACAAAACCTATACGGTTATTGACTACATATATGCTCTATATATTGCATTATTGGTACATACTAAGCTAAGATATTATGTTTATATATATATATATAGGTATATATGTTGTGCATTCGCAACGTACATAAAGAATACAATAAATGTGCCGACGTTTAGTAATGGTTTAATAAATTATATATTATTTTGATCATCTACAAAAACAATTATCTTCATAGAAATTGCAGTGGTACAATGCACTTAATCCTATAGACTAGGTAGGTAATAGCTATAGGTATAATCAATGGTATAATATAATAATGCGTATAAATGTAATTATTTATTTTTAGTTAACAGAAACTAAACCTAAACTATAATTTTTAACACAATAATTAGATTATAAATTAGGTAAAATATGATTAAATTTAAGTTTAGACAAGCACATACACACAGACACATTAATTTTATACTTGGGTCATTTTTCACCCAGTAGGTATTTAAGCGAGTTACTTTCTACATTAGGCCGATCATATAGATTAATCAATCATTGTAAATTTAAATATTTTGTAGATTACATTATACGTTCACATATATGGGTATGGATTAGATAGAATAATATTGTTGGTTGATCACATATTGGCTATAGGTATCCAATAAATACCTATTATATGTCTACATTAAATCCAAGTACGATTAAACGGTGTAAAATAAAATAATATGTGCTTGATATAAACATAATATTATATACTATATTTAGGTAACCATTTATAGGTATACCAATAAAATCGGTTTATCGGCTAATTATAATTATATGTATAATATACTGTATAGGTACTATACATATTATAAATTGATAAACATCTAATAATTATATAATATATATGATGGTTTCAATAAATGACGTGTTGAACAAGTCCCGTATCGAGCCATTTTTTTTATCATGAGGTAGAATTTTAATTATGCGCCACTTGGGTGATGGGAGTGACACACTCGCAAATTTTAATATTTCTTCATAAGATACGAAAATATCTGAAAATTAGTAATTAAGTTTCGAGCAATACAAGAAATACAATTTTTAGCCACAAGTATATAAGTATGTAATTTTCAACATTATGTATTATCAATAATATTTTTTCTTAAGTAGCATCATTTATGCCTCCCAACATCAGGTAGATACCCAAGGCAAGTGTCTCCCTCGCCTCACCCTAGTTACGGCTCTGGTGTTGAAGTAGACTTTTTGAGGCGATTGCCCTCAAGATAAAAATTATTGGGCGAGTAGTTGGTTATACTGAATAGTCCGAATAATAATGGATTTAGTGAGATAAAACGTTTTTAATAATAGTATTTTTTTAATAAAATCTGTAGGTGCATGGGTGGTAAAATGGTAGTTTGCCTCTGGTCTGAAAATTGTTCAGCACGTTATTGCAGGTTTCAATAATTTCGTGTTAGATATGACATTTTTGTACGATATTGGTTGTTTAGAAAAAATATAAAAATATAATTAAAGTAATAGGTAGTGATTGAAGTCTATGTAATGTATTATTTACTTATAATATTTGATAAATATGTTTATCTATAATTGCGTATAGGAACTGAAAGATGAAAAAAAAACGACGAACCTCTACCCGTTAAACGTGGATCTATGTCACGAGGAAGAGATTATACGAGCGTTTCAATGGGTCGAAGAAACGTTCGGCGGCGTCGACGTACTCATAAACAACGCTGGCGTCGGCGGACGGTCTACACTCATAGGTAATGCATGCATTAACTATCAAACGATGTCAACAATATCATATAATAAATTAGTAACTATTATTATTAAACAATATTGATACCTAGCTAACGCCTACTATTCACAACTACTATATAAGAATAGGATCTAGGTTGTGACCTAATAGTTATCTTCGAAAATGCCGTCAGTAATTTAAAATACAGTAGGTAACGCGTATAGTTATGAATGTTATGATGTCGTATATGAGTGGTTCAGCCGATGCAGGAGCCATATAGGCGCCCGTAAAAAATTTTCTAGGGCGGGGGGCAATGTTAGGATTTAAGGAGAAATATTATAATTTTACTATATAGGTATACATACAATTATCAATTGACTACAAATAATCTAATTTAATGTTTTTATAATGATGGTAACCTATTATTTATATAACCATTTTCAATTTGTTATATACAGTAAATAGTAATTTATCTTAAAACATTCAATTAAAAAATAATTTTGAAAAAGCCAAATGCCCCAGCTTGCCCCCCCCTCCGGGTGCCTATGTCAAGAGCTATGCTCGTGCACCACAATTATACTGGCACTACTACTCTTTTATAGTTTATTATTATTAATATTATTATTATGGAGGTGAGAAGGAGACGTTTGCTAAGTACAAAGTTCTTCAATAATATTTTACTTAACAGAATCGATTCTCCTATACTTTATCAACCTTAGTACATTTTAAAATTCCTTCTTGTCTTACATGTTCTAATACAATTTTCTATATTCCTAGAGCCACCATAAGTTATCAACAAAACGAACCAATCGCATACGTCAAATTACTAACGCCAATAATAACCCTACCTTTTTGGATTTTCACTCATTGTTGCAATTCTCTTCGTACATTATTTTATTTTTTTGAAATCGTAGCTGTTCTGAAGCTTATTATATTATTATTGTTTACAAGTTTTTATTATTATTGCACGTTTACTAGTTATATTACATACGCATATACTAAGGGCGAATCCAGCATGTATTTACGTCTGATCACTTTATAGGAAAAATTATAAAGTATAGATAAAGCCCTCATAAAAAAAAACAATACGAAAAAAATATTTGTTTTTTAATATTATTTTTTTTCCAACGGGGATGGCACTTGCCTCCAGTGCCCCCCTTAATCTATACAGCTATACTGTAATAATTAATACAATTGTCTCAAATGTAAAATGGCGAATCCCATATAATTAAATAAAATAAAAAATAAAAGTATAAGACGTTACTGGGAAGTATAGCACTGCAGAACGAACGAATAATTAGAATGGTGAAATAAAAGTTTATCGACTCGTCGAGAATTTAAAATAATTTGTTAAGTATAGATTATATTGTACAGCGTTTGAATGTTTAAGTGTTTAAATACGCTATTGAGTATTTAGGTCGGGAGTGAGTGCCGCGTGGGTAGTATGCATAAACATACTCAGCTGGTTTTGTATCGAAATTAATATTATATAGGTAATGCAACTGCAATGTGAAATATTTAACACGCACGTGTCACAATAATATAATTATATATACTACTAAAATGTGAATGTCTATATGGCTGTATTGAGTTGCATAATTATTCATTTTTCAAAAATAATGTCATTACTCATTACTACATAGGTACCTGTAGCTAAACCGGTGTACCTACATCAGCTGTAAAATGTTTTGAGCGCAATTGGTTTATCGACCCTAAAATGTTTAGAGCACAATTGATTTAATATAAAAACGTAATTTTAGGCGGAATCGGTAAACTGCCAATGTATAACATAAAAATATACAAGTATGTAACGTTTGTTAACTAATTTATTTTTCTAATACATAAAAATACAATTATTTTTTTAAATAATCAGAAACATATTTTACAAATTTAAATATGTCTTTCTTCCTTTCTTTGTATTTTTTAATTTCATTAAGAATATATTTTTTTCAAATTAAAGTTTATTCCTTGGCTTTTAATGTTCCTACACTTCTAATTTTATTATAAACTTTTGATTGAACTCCTAATAAAACTTATATCAAATATTATTTTATAAAAATTTAAAATTTAATAGTGGCCCATTTGGCAATTACCGTACCTATACGTTTTTGAAAAAATGTTAATTGCAGCTCAATTCCCAGGCGTCTTACTGTACTACAGATTTATACCTGAATACATATTGTATTTTGTATAAGTATACAGTATACTTATTTAAAGGACACTGGACAGAGATAACTAGGTAAATAGTAAGTACTTCAAGAACTTCTATATAATATATTAATATACTATCACATTCACTGCATACAGTGCATAGTATTAGTATATAATATACTCCTGACAGGATCGAAATACCTATATAAATATGATAGGCACATCGCACATATGTGCTATGTGCATATCAAACAGTGGCGTAACTGAGGGCCCGCAGACCACGCGTTGCGGGGGAGCCCACAGTAATTTGGGGCCTTTGGTTATAGGGTTATATTTGATATAACAATATATTAGGGACCCATTTTTTTTATTTTTGCGGGGGGCCCAAAATTTTTTGTTACGCCACTGATATCAAACACAGAGTAACATTTTATAATTATTTTATAATTATTTTATTATAATATGTAAGATGTACTTACTTCCTACTACCTATACAATAGTATAATATGACATTTAATGTATTATATTATTACACACATAGTAACATTAGGTTATAATACATATAGTTGTCAATGGTGCTATTCACTATACAGTATACAGCAATAAATGTATTCAAAAACCATCGTCAAATGGTGTGTTATATGAGTTATATCACATTTTAAAATAGTATTATCAGTTCACCATGAATTATACGAATATTCGGAATATTACATACAATAAACGAGAATGTACGACAAAACTCATATAATTCATACTTACATAATTTGTTAAGAGGATGTCAGCGCACTGTTTGTTTTCTCTCTCTAGCCCACGCGCAACATAGACAAAACGCATTTACGCAGTCTGAGTAGAAGTCGCTCAATTTTGGTTCTAGAGTAAATACACTTATAATAAAATTTATTTTTTATAATATTTCTGAGTACAAAACGATGAGTATTTTCCATTATTCCCAACACAACGTTAATTATATCGTTTAGAAATAGCTATAAAATACAACATTTTTAAATAACCTTTAACTTTTCAAAATTTTAATTTTTTTTAAAAAACTCATCGTCTTGTACTCAGAAATATTATCAAAAATTAATTTTATTTTTGGTATATTTACTCTATAATCAAAATTGAGCGAGTTCTACTCAGAAATGCGTTTTGTCTATGTTGCGCGTGGGCTATAGAGAGAGAAAACAAACAGTGCGCCGACATACTCTTAATATCATAGGTATTGGGTGAATATACCGTGCTAAATAAATTAAGTTCATATAAAATTTAGTAATGCAAAATCAGACTCTTCAGTTTTCAGAAAGAAAAAGCGAGACGATTGTGAGATATTGGTGATTGACTCGAGAGTACTCTAAATCTGTTATTTTTTTTGCCCTACATAACCATTATACGCCAACGTATTATTATACTTTGGCGCCATCAATATAATATCATATAATAATAGTATAATACGTAATACAATACCTGTATTATATTATTCTAAGTAGGTATCTATACATTATGCTGCAGGTTACCAGATATCTATTTAATATTTATACAAGTATATTAACTCTGTATCAACTACAACCAATTTGGCAATTGTTGCGTCATAAAATGTTTCATAGCTTGTTTTAATATAATATAAGCATTAAGCATTCTATAAATGTATTAGGTATACATAATACATGTATAAATATATACTCGCCATAAATAGTTAAATTTACCATATATAATTTATTAATGATCAGGGATAAAATTCGGTAGAGTATAGGTAGGTAGTAGGTAGAAAATATCGAAACATATCAATCTTACCAGAGTTATATCGTTATATGATTATTATTATAACTAGGATTTGTACCTATCATGTAATGGTAACACAAATTCGTAAGGTTAGGTAAGGTAGCTTAGGAACCTGAAGAATCTTAATAACTAGACAATAAAAAACTAAAGAAAAGCACTTAAAATAAAACAAAAGCGGGTAAGTGAGTATCGCTCTGCTGTACATTAGGGGGTGGGGTGGACCTGGGACTAGGGTAGGTTAAATTTGAATGCAATGATAGGTATCATTGTATACGAAAAACGATTCTGAACGGAGATGATTTGTCAGTCTAGGATATATTATATAAAAATCGAAAATTATTTATTAGTAAAACGTTATTTTACACATGTATTTTTTATTTAAAATTAAAATTAAAACTTTAAGCACTCGTAAAATTTTTTAAATTGAATAATCCTCAAACTTTTTTATAATTATTCTAAGCTTAACTTATGGACAGCATAGTATTAAATTTTCAATTCTTAGCTTTTGATAGTAAAATATTTATAAATTTTTAACTACCAAATAGTGAAAAATATTCATGATTTTGACGAATTTTTGTCAATATTTTAACTTCAAATGCTAATAAAAAAAAATTGTGCCTATGTATTTTTATAATTTTTGAATGAGAGTTAGAACAAGTTATGTGGACCCTTCAATTAAATTTTCAAGTAATTTGTCCCAGCTAAATTTTTTTTATCAACATTTATAAAAAAAAAATAAAAAAAAATTGATTATTTCAAATGCCTATAAATAGCTCAAAAAAAGTCAAAATGTTTTGAAAATCAAATCACATAAAGAAAATGGCAATCTAAATAACTGGTAAAATTTTCAAGTATTTACGACTTATACTATTTGAATAACAACAAATATCAAAAATCGTTTGAGGCTAAACCGTTATTTAACGCGGTTTTGTAAAAATTTAAATTTCAAACACTCATAACAATTTTTTGTCTAAATCCGGTAGAGTTTTTTTTACAGATAGTTGAAGAAAATTTTATGGAGAACCTTGTACCAAATTTTCAAATCTTAGTTATAAAAGAAAAAATTTTTACGATTTTTCAACCACAAAATTACTTGCCAATTTTCGCAATTTTGACATATTTCGTAAAAATTCGAACTTTAAGCACTTATAAAAAAAAATTGTGACTAACGATTTCGGATTTTTTTTTATCACTTTAAGAAAAACTTATGAGAAACCTTGTATTAAATTTTCAAGATTTTCTGGCCGGCCAAAAAATTTTTATCGTTATTTTAAAAAAAAATATTAAAAAAAATTAAAAATTTCAATTGTCTATAAATAGCTCAAAAAAAGTCAAAATTCTTTGAAAATTTAACTGTGTATGGAGAACTCTAATATAAACATTTGGTGAAAATTTCAAGTATTTAAATCTATTAGTTTTTGAGTTATAGCAAAATAAAAAATTCGATTTGGGCGAAAACTGGTTTTGCGTAAAAATTCCCGTTTTTCCGTCATTTTTTTAAGGTTTTTCCCGACTCACTTAAAAAATATTGAAAATTTTTAACTTTTGACCCCCCAAAGTACCAACTAGATCCGATTTCCTTTTCAAAGAGGGGCTGAAGTCAAAAATCGAAGCATTTTTACTGCCCCAAATGTTGTCGACAGACACAAAAAAAAAAAATAACACATCATTGTAAAATCAATACATTCATCACTCCGTTCAGAATCTAAAAAGCATGCTTATGCATAAAGCTCTATAAATCTTCCAAAATAGTTTTAAAAAAGTATTAAATTTAAACCATTAGTTTATTAAATAATTTAAATGAATGTTTAATAATAAAATAGATTTCTACTCGCAAGTCTGCTGTTTTTTTTCTTCTACAGTTAATCTATAAGTTAAATTAATTCTATTTAATATAATTTATAAAAATAAATTACTGACGCAACGACAAAAGTTGTCAAGAAATGGCTGAACAATAAACAGGTCCCTACTTTTATAGAGAAATCGATAAATTAAATTACAAACATAAGGAGTCTAAGGAAATAAAATCGATTGATCCATGTCCTAGAAACACATTAATACATTATATATATTAATAAAAAAATAAATATTAACTTTTCAAATACGTTTATTTAGAACACATTTTAAAAAAATTCTACAAATCTTACTTAAAAGCAAACAAAGTATACGTACCTAAAAACCCCTAAAATATATTGAAATACAAAACAAAGCAATATAACATCTCGAGAATTTGCTTTTAAGTAGTATAAATCGAATTTATAGATAACATAGCTTCGTTTTAGAGCAATAAATAAAAGTAAATTATTCTAAATCCTTAGGTACTCTATTAATAAATGACCAGCCAAGGCAAATGCATTTAACTGTAGACAAATAAGATTTTCATAAAAATTACAAAAAATTCAATTATTAAAATTGTATAAAGCACGTTCAGCAGTATTCAGCATGACGTATAATGTATATTTAAATACTAAAATCGTTAATTTTGTATAAATGGTATATCTTTCGTGGTACTAATATTTTAAAATAATTAAATGTTTAAATTATTTTTTATCTATTTAAATAATACTTTTAACTACAGTCTATATTGTGTAGGTTGTAAGTAAGTATATAATATTGTAGTTATAAATTTATAATACACATTATAATTAGTTCACCGTTGTAACTATAGTGATAAATACTTGGGTGCTAAAATTTAAAAAGTATGGGTAGGTACCAATCGACTTTTAAAGTTATAGATATTAGGTAAACATTTTAACATTGTAAAACGCAATAAGTCCAACTTATTATTCTTATTTTTAAGAATCAACAAATAATTATAGATATTATCCAGAAAACATGACTAAAAAAATTCTCAGTAATAAGTAGGAGACCTATCACCTATGGAAGATTAACAATAAAAAACGGCGGTATTGTGTTCGATCTTTAGTGTTATTGAAAAAATAATAATTAACACTACAATAAGTATGCAAAAATAGGATTAATTTCTTTTATTTCAAAATAATAGATGTGTAACTATAGTCTATAGCTAAACTATAATTAATTATTCTACATATCTCTATTAGTTCATCAATTTATAATTGGCTTATAAGCAAATATCAGTATTTGTCTTAATTAGAAAAAAATCGGTTATTCTAAATTTATATTTTGTCTTTTTAATATAGACGGTACTGTATCGGAATGGAAAAGAATATTGGACGTTAACGTTATAGCGTTAAGTGTTTGTTCACGTGAGGCGGTAAGATCCATGAATAGTCGTAATTTAGAAGATGCTCACATTATTCATTTAAGCAGGTACAAAAAAAAAAAAAAAAATGATAAGAAACCGTTAATCGTACATTTGTACAATTTATTTAACTCACTGTTTTTTACTGGTATATAGTAATCTGGCGCATTATGTTCCTTCATATGGTCCGTTCCACTTCTATTCCGCGACTAAACACGCTGTACGAGCACTCACAGAAGGGTTGCGACAAGAATTAAGAGCATTGAAAAGTCCAATCAAGGTCACGTGTCTCAGTCCTGGTCTTGTAAAATCATCAATTTTCAAGAACTCCTTGGGAGAAAGCTTTGATAAACATTTATATGAAGCATACCCCAGTATTTCTCCAGCAGATATAGCATCTACCATTGAATTTGTATTGGCTACTCCTCCACATGTACAAGTAATATAATTTCTCACAATTTTATTTTTAATAAATTAATTTTTTTTTTTTAATAATACTAAAATCTTTTGATTTAAATACACTCATTATGTCCATAAGAATTTTTTTAATATTCATCAAATTATAATCAATGATACAACCATACAATTCAGCTTATTTATTATTTAAACATTTAAAAATTATAAATTTTCATTTTATTGCCAAATATTTAAGTAAATATTTTTTTTAATTTAAAACAAATTATGATAGGAAACTGTATTTATTTATTTTAATTTTGGCCTTCACAGAACCATTACAAAATGTAAGTATTCCATAAAAAGTACAATAATTCTGGAATCGAACAACAACCTTCTTTTAACTGTTGCAATTTAGGCTCATTAATTCTTAAAAACTAACACAATTTTCATACAATGGATTTAAAAATACATTTTACTTTCACTTATTCATATAATGATATACAAAGTGCCTCTATATAATAATTTCAATCACTCAAAAATATATAATATATATATATTATATAAAATACAATTAACGCAAAATAGTAGTAAAAGAAACGACAATTGTTTTAATAAATAATAATGAAAAAAAAAAATAGTATAAAATGATTTTCAGAGAAAATAGTATATATATATATGTTATATATATATATACGAAATTATAAAAAAAATAAAAATGATTCATAAAATAATATGTCATAATGTAAGGAAAACAATACAATTAATGGATGATTACAATCTACAAGTCTTCTGTACAGTGATTGATTCTAGTTAAGTAAAATGTAAATTTAAAGTGAAAATGTATAACAATACAAGAATAAATCGTATACTATAAAATATAATATAATATATTATACAAATGTTATCACAGTCACAACACAGAAGACTAATAATTAACATGATATCTTGCAATAACATTAGTTGGCATACAAAAAAATTTTTCGCGTTAAAATAAATACAAAGCTTCAATTAATTATTAAAATGCATGTTAACTCTTGGAGAACCATATTCCAAAATATTCATACATCAGAAAATAATAAACATTCAATGTACAATTTTTTCATAGTTTAATAGTTAAAACAATTTTTTTCAGGTGCAAGATATAATCATCAAACCTATAGGTTCAGAGGCGTGATTGAAATGATCCTCAAATCACAAGCACAATATATTATAAGGTTTATCTCAAAATAGAATAAAAATGTATTAGTAAATCATATTTATCATTAAAATACAAAGTCTATGATTTATTAATATAAATATGTATATATAATATATACATACTATATATAAGAAAAAGAGAAAACAATAATAAAATAATGATTCTTAATATTACAATATTTTACTTGATATTTACAAAAAAAAAAAATTAAATCAATAGTTAGAAGAAAACAAAATAAACATTGATGTTCATATGATAATTTAAACAAAATATGTAACACATAAAGTAAATCACAGTTACTAAACTCGTTCGTGCTATTTAGTTAAATTATTTTGTAAGTGATATCCTTATATGTTAATGTTATCATAAAAATGTTTATTTTGTATTTTATACAACATCCTACAGTTCATTCACATTTATTCATTGGTTTTATTACCAGCTGTTATATAAGTTATGCATACATAAAATAATATATGAATATAGAAAATCTAAACATAGATAAAGTTCGTTTTTCCTCTCTTTGTTGTTATTTTTTTTTTGTTTCTTTCAGTTTACCATACTAATCCAATCAAATAATGAATAATCCTGTAGTGAGCATATGATGATGCAATAAAAAATAGATGTAATATAAGGAACCGTACGCAATCTTGTTGGATAACAGCTGTTTGACGTGATCCTTTGTGACTAGGGAATTCACCAGTAGAATAGAATGTCTCTAGAAGACGTTCTTTTTCTTCCCAACGATCAAACAACCATTGAGTCATTTCTTCTTGTTCTCTAGGAACCTGAAAATGTAAATTTATTATAACTAATGCAAACAAAATGTTATATTAAAAAATCGACATACAAGTGAACTGGGAAATAATCTATAGTACATATGTGTGCGACAAGCTCTTCTTTGACCCATAATGATAGTGGGTAAATCTAACGGTCTTCCTTCAGAATATGCAACTGTTATATCCAAAATCCATGCTAATTTGTCGGTATTTTCATCTACAATAATGTATTAGAGTTGGTAAAAATAATTTTATTCTATATTGGTAAAAAATAATATTTCCTCAAACTATAACTTATGAATATTAGGTACTCATGATATATATTTTACCATACTAAAATAATAATAATTATAAGTATTTTTATGTAATAATTTTTAATATGAAAATATATTTATATAAAAATTAACTGAATTGCTTACTGAATTCGGTATTATTGTTAGTCACACCACCATATTTTGTTTGTTTTGGTGAAAGTTCATCAATGATTGCTGAAAAAGCTCCTAATCTTGGTAACGTAACATGTTCTAACAAAGGTAAATTGTTTTTCTGTGCATACCTTTATTTAATTATTATTAATTAATGTTGATTTGCTTAATAATCTTATTATTTAATTTATTTACCTTTGACTAGCTTCTCGTCTTTTTCTTAAAAATCCGCCTTCTGGAAATAAAATAATTAATTTTCGCTGACGAGGCAAATATGATCCACGAATATGAGTCCTTAATTCTCTAACAGCTTGTTCTCTTTGATCTTTACCCTAGAAAAATTAAATAATTAATAATAGATTTTTAATATTTGAAAGAATGAAAAAAAACAACACTTACTGATAAGATAAAAAAATCCTGATGTATAATAGAAACAATACCAAAATTAGTAAACTTGAATATCCTGTCCATGATCCACATAATATTGGGCAACACTCCGGCCTTGGAATTAAAATTTGTCATCAGCATTGGCACATCTGCTGTAGATTGATGATTAACTAACACCAGTGTACGATCATTCAAACATAATCTTATATCATCACCCATTTCAACAACTATAAAAAATATAAGCATTACATTTAAATATGTTTAATCAACTGAAATAAAAAACATCAAATATTATAAATTTTAAAATTAGTAAATTTTATTAAATGTTTAAAACAACTAAAATTGTTCATAAAAAAAAAAAACATTAACAATCTATACTAATATTAGCACAATATAAAAATAATAAAAAATAATGAACTGAAACAAATATTTATGAAGACATGAGAGAGGAGACAATTCAGCATCTCTGAGATAATGGGACAAAATTAGGGTATTTAACATAGTGCATTTTTTTTGCAAAATTGATAATAGAAGATATAACTTACTGTCATAACCAGCTGACCAAGACCACATAGAAACCATTGCTAATAGCCAATGGAAAAATAAGCCTTCAAGTTTCCAATATAGATTTGGATGAATCTTCCGCAAAGGGAAAAATATAATCATCCAAACACAATATGTTGGTATACAATAGATGTTGTTGATGAGTACAAATAATATACGGATGATTACTTTGCAGGTTACTGTAGCTCTAAAATAAAAAATTATTCTAATTTAAAATAAAACATATTTTTATAAAAATACAAAATTCAAATATTTTTTGTTAAAATATATGTCAATTTTTGTTTTATAGAAATTTCAAACAAAACTTTTATTTCAACAATTAAGGTAATATGTGATAATAAGTGAAAGGAGAAAAAGAAAATATATGAAAAAATACATCATTTATCAAGTAGAGTAATACAGGTAGAATAAGATTCAGAGAAGAGACTTTATTAAAGAGGGAGATAATATTTTATTTAACAGTGATAAATATAAAAATTGTTATTTTATTATTATAATTATTGTTAAAATTAATAAATAAATTAGTTAAATTCCATAGTTAGACCCCAAAAACTAAATAAAGTATATTAGTATATTTAAAATTAAATAAATTATTATCATAGTTTTTTTGGGGGCGGGAGTTGGACAATACCCATTTAACTATCCTTCATTGAGGATCTATAAGACCTCGTGCAATAGTCATCGTCATCCAACTACGAAACTTAATTTGAACAGGATATTATTATATCTTGAATTTTTTTATTTAGCTTTCAACAAATTGAACAGAATATATAAACAGAGATAATTATTTTCAAAACAATATTTTTTAAATTATTATTTTACAAAATACCTATATTTACAATTAGTTCAGTCAATAGGGCTCCAAAAAAGGCGTTGCCTTGCAAAAAATACTAAAGTTTTTAAACCTGGCAAAAAGTTTCGTCTTGGAGCCCTGATTGACCAAAATAAATGCTTCATCCCTCCGAGGTCCGCAACTGTCCGCCATCTTGGATATTAGGTGAAAATTTTCACTTTTTTACGGTTTTTTTTACAATATCTCTAAAATTATTAACTTAACTATAAAAATAAATTTTATAAAAATTGAAGATCATACAATTTTTGACAAGAAAGGTTCTATACATTTTTAGCGTAAGAGTAATAGATAAGCGACTAAGTCCAACGGCCGTTATAGAATGTGGCGCCGCGCGCTATAATGATGTGTATATATGAATATATACGAAATTTTTCATTTTTTTACCATATCTCTAAAACTATTAACTACAAAAAAAAAATAACTTATGTGAAAATTTAAGATCGTAAAATTTGTGACAAGAAAGGTTTTATAAACTTTTGGCGTAAGAGTAATATATAAGCGACAAAGTCCATCCGTTCGTCATAGAATGTGATGCCGTGCGATATAATATATATTATATACGATATATGATTACGTATATTAACGTATGCAAGTAGTTTGCTTACTCTTACTCCAAAAATGTATAGAACCTTTCTTGTCACAAATTTTACGATCTTCAATTTTAACATAAGTTATTTTTATAGTAAAGTTAATAATTTTAGATATTGTAAAAAAAACGTGAAAAAGTGAAAAAGTTAGATGGCGCATTTTTTTTGGTCAATCAGGGCCCCAAGACGAAACTTTTTGCCAAGTTTCAAAACTTTAGTATTTTTTGCAAGCCAAAACCCCCTATTGACTGGACTAAATAGAAAAAAAGTTTGTATATCAAATTATTATCTAATATAACTTTTAAAGTAAGAAACAAAATAATTAAAAAAAAAAATACAAAATGCTAGTAATGTGTATTTAAATATATATGTAATATGTATTATATATTGAAACTAGAGAATATTTTATAAAATGTAAAATAACAGTAAATAATAATTTATTATTAATAGTAATAAAATACCTAATATAATCTTATTTTAATCACTTTGATTTTAGCCTTCGAAATAGAATAATTAGGTATTTAAAGATTATTAAGAAGCAACTACTTAACATCATCCTTTAGAAAACATAAATAAATTTAAATAATATATAATTTTTTTTTTTTAAATTATTTTAAGGTTTTTTATGTCATAGTAGGTATGTAAAACATTAAAATCATTCAGATAAATATTAATAAATACCTAGTTAGATGTGAACATAAATTATTATGAAAGAGTTATTAAGCTAAGCAGTTTAAAATAAAAATAAAAAAATAATATATCTAATTAAAACAAATGAAAGTTTAAAGTTAGACTTCATATGTATGAATAAGAGGAATGAAATAACATTGAAAAATAAACGATTTTATTTATTTTTAAATTAGAAATTAAATAGTATTAATAACAGGATAGATAACGGTAACATAAAATCTAGGTACTTAATCATAAAACAATTAAACAAGCAATTTTAGTAATTTTTGATCATTTAATTCAAAACAAATTAGTTAAAAAGGACTATTAAATATTAATTACGATACCATTTTTAGAAAATCAAAATACAGTTAATTACTAAGTATCAATCATTTTATCAATATAAATGAAGAATAAATTGTAAAGTATATTTCAAATTAAAACTGTAAAACAATCAGATATATATTATAGTAGATTATTTCATAGTATAATTATTATATAATAGTTAGATTATTTAAGTAGTTATTGATCAATTTAGTGTTTTTGCCAAATATTGTATTATTTAACTAAACAATTTTTTAAAAATACTACATTATATAAACAATGAAAAAATATGTATTTATCTAATTGATAAACGTTTAATACAAATTGTAATAAATTATTTAATTTTATATTAACTAATTAATGAATTTATATTTCAAATTGTGAATGCATATGCCCCCCACACAAACATGTTCAGTGGAACCCATTATCTTCTTGAAGAATAAATAAAAAAATATATATCAATCATAATAATATATAGGATTTTTGATTAAATATCTATACAATATTTCAGTACATAGATACTTTAAGCAGAAATCTTAACTCTGTTATATTACTCCGAATTGTTAAGTATTTAATTTATTCATATTTTTTCAGTGGTTTTTTCTTTACAAACAATGAACATAATATATATGATGGATATAGTTGTTAATAATAATAAATAAATTATTATTACATATCACATTTTTTTTTTATATGATAAAGTAGGTACTAGACATAATTTGAAATTGTGCTAAAAAATATATAATTAAATATATTATAAAAAATATTGAAACAAAGTGATTAGGAAGTGTCTAACTAAAAAATCAAAAAAAATAATTAAATCTTATTATTATAAAAAAATCAAACTTCACTTTCGAGACTTTTGCCTTATTGTTTATAGATTTTCTAAGGGATTTTCCAAAAAAAACTATAAAAAGTAGAAAAACTAGTCAAAAAAGCAAAAATAATCATAAAAACTGGAAATAAACATCTTTTTAAAAAGCAAAAAAAATCACTTTCAAACTTCATAATTGAACGTGTTGTAACATGACATACACTTCCATAGCACTCTGCTACATTTTAAGCTCGATTTTAAGTCAATTCATAAAAATAAGGAAATGCTGAAAATAACTCTCGACCCATGGTAATATTAATACTTAGTATTACAGTAGTTTGAGAAGCGCTGCTTGAATAAAAAAATAATTTATAATTATACCTAATATATTAGAAAAAAATTAATAGCAGGGATTAATATGGTCATACACTATACAAACAACATGAATTTTACCTTTACTTAATTAATTCCTTTATTTTTAAAGTTAACAAACATTCTTACATTAAACATAATCCATAATATACACTTATGATCAATATATAGGTATTATAAAAAACTGAATAAATAATACTTAACTTTTAAAATAGGTAAATAAAATACTTAATATAAATATTGATCAAATAAAAATAATTAACATTTAATAAAACAGATACATGTCATTGTAAAGTAAGTAAGTACTTTGAAAATACTCTTGACACAAAAATAAATAAATAAGATTATTAAAGACTTTTATAATAAGATTAAAAAGATTCATTGATCGTCTTTATTTTATAAATAAAGAAAGAAGTCAATAAAGAACATTTTAATTTTAATAATAGAAGTATATGAAAAAAATTATCTAATTATTTAAATACCAAATACCAATTAGGTATAATAATAATAAATAAAAAAATAACAATAATAAAATTAATTTTATTGAAAACACTTAAACACAATTAAAATAGGTACTTATGCTGGGTTACATAAAATCATTTAATGAATCAATTGCAAAACCATTGATTTCTTACATAAAATTATTTAGTAACCAAAATTATTCAATTAAATTTATTAATTATTTATGTACCTAACTCAGAAATATAATTTTATACCTAGTTTAATTTGTAATAGTTTAAATGCAATTTTTATGGTTTTTGTTTATAGTACAATTGGAAAATAAATTACCTTTAAAATAAAATGCATAATTGAAGATATATATTTTATATGATATATTTTCATAGTAAGAGCCAGATTTAAAACTAGGTATCAACTAATAATTCATTAAGAGGATTCTATACCTCTATGTGTTGTCTCCGTCTTAGTATCATACAAACTCACAAATAAAGAAAATTTGTTTTCAGTAAAATCAATGTTTTGTTGTTATTTTTAATTTTAGAGCAAATTGAACTATTATCTTACTAAGGGTAAAACATATGTTATCTGTCATCGGTTTTTTAATATTTTTAATTTTTAAGTAAGTAATGAGTATGTACAATACTCAAACACAAAAATGCTCATAACTTGCTTAAAAATTATAATATCATAAAAAACTGACAAGAGATAAGAGATAATGTTCTTAGGTACCTTTAAGTTTGATAATAGGTCAATTTGCTCTAAAATTAAAAATAACAATACAACGTCAGATCTACTGAATGCAAATTTGCTTTGTAACAACATACGGGTATAATATGTTCTTAAAAGGACTATAAAGTATTAACTTTCTCTAATTATGATAAATAATTTTTAAGTTCCTAAAGAAACATAAATAAATTTATATGAATATTAATACTTGTTAATAATTAAAATATGTACCTTAACAAAAAATAATTAAAAATCATGGGGTGCCAATAATACTTAACTAGAATTTAAAAAAAAAATAATAATTCATAGAATTATAGAACAGGCAAATAACAATTGAATATGAACAAGGTTATAGCAGTTTTGCAAAAATAATTAAAGTGTAATACACAGATTTTAATACAATTATTTGGCCTTGAAAATAACTATAATCCTGCATATATTTTAGTTTTTACTAGCTATTCAAACTATTGTAAATTGATAAAAACATAAAAACTTCAATACATTTCTACCATTTTTAAAAGAATCATTTTGTATATATAAATTTTAAAAATAATCTATACAACTTATTTAGATTGGTAAATTCATAGAAAAAATTTAGTGGTTTTGGTATCTAACACTTATCTCCTTAAAAAGCAATAATATAAATTAGTCATATACTTAAATATACAGAAATAAATTCCAAGTTGTACCTAACCTAAAGTAGATAAAAAAAAATAATTTTAGCAAAATTTATTATGGAATTGTTAATCATGCTTACGCCTACCTACATAGCAATAAAAGTAACAATCTCGTAAACAAGGACAGATAAATTATTTCAATTTAACATATCAATAATGACTAATAATTAATAATAAACCAATTATTTTGATAATAAGTAATGCACAGTACAAAATATAAATTTATTAAATTCCAGATCCTTTCCTGTACGAACATCATATTTTAAACAAGTCACAAAAGTATATACAAACCTGTAACCAAATTTTTTCAGCCGTCCGTCTGGCATCTCTATGCTTAAGTCGGTTTTCATATCGATTACACCATGCGAAAATAATTTCAAAAAATGAAAACGGAACGTTAAACTAAAGTTGCTGAATGTAGGTAGCACACGTCGGTTCGTTTGGAATATTATTTACTTAAATAAACGAAATACAAATTCACAACAGCGTCAGATACTCGGACAGACGCGTGTACTCACGCAAAGGGAGAGGCACTACCGCCCAACGAACAAAAAATTGGCTTGCCGACGGCCGCAGCTCATTTCATTTTCACTCTTCTTACGTCTGTAGTCAGTGGGTGGGAGGAATGACGAGCGGGTGGTAGCGCGTGCCGGATAACGTGTCGTTTGGAAAAGTTTTTCACGTTCAAGAGGTGGTCAGGAAGGCGGGACACGGTTCAAGCAATCTCGTGTCGAAGGGGTTGTGGAAAACTTTCGACGAGAGGAGCACTTTCGGGTGTAATCATCTACGAATGAGTAATAAGTAATGACAGCAGAATTTCACTCGCCTATCCACAATCTGACGAACGTTTTTACAAACGATGAGCACTACGCACAGACTACACAGTACTAACTAGTGAGTAGCAACATTAGTAACTACAACTGAGTAATGACTAATGAGTGTCGATTGTCGAAAATAATTAAAACGTATTATCTACAAAATATAACATATAGGTGCTACTAACTGTGCAGACGAAAATAAATGACCTTAACGTTAACATTTAACACACTTTAACAACCGCACGACTGGTAGCTGATATGTATACCGTGGTAACCAACCAGACGGAAACCACCGAATTTTTTATTGGCGTTGTTGACTGTTGTTGGTAACGTCTTGGTTAGTTCCTTAGATCCTTAGATCATATTATACACGTCTAGTATAAGGTTAGTTCGTTGATTAATTACTTAGATCCATGAAGATTGGAGATAGAGTAATTATTACTATAATTATAATGATAAATATACAATATATATAATATGATCTAAATTATAATTATAAGTGATAACATGCACGACGCTGACATTGAACTCTATACGATAATGTTATCATGGTTCAATCACAGAATAACAGAATATTGGAGAACTACGCTACTAACTGTCGCCACTGCAACGGTTAAAAATGTATTTACCAATTTACCATGATAAAATAAATCCATTTACTATTTAGCATTAAGATCGTTACATACATAGATAAGTACCTTTACAGTTTACATACTTACATCCAGAGTAACACCAAATACAATTATTATTTAATAATCTAATATTAGTATTGATTATAGAACAGAGTGTGAATAGATTATTATTATTATTATTATTATTATATGGTTAGTGGACGTTAAATTCAAGTTATATTATACAAAAAAATTTTAATTATCGTAATTAGTCAATTTTTACTTTAAAACCATGTAGTTCGTAGTTGGGAAATAACTACATATAATTTTTTTAAATATGCCTGCCTGATATATCTAAAAAGATTATTATTTATATTTATAATAATACGGATTTTACTGCATAGATTATAATGTAAAAAATATACCCAAGTCCAATTGTATATTATATTATACGCATACATGAACAGGAGAGTAAGTTATAAATGTATTTTTAAGTACCAACTACCGTTTTTTTTAAATCTCGTTCAATCTAATGTATAATTAGTTCGTGCATTTAAGTATTACCTGAAAAAAGGAACATAAAACTAGAACATAAATACTATAAACAGACAAACAGTACAATACAAAAATGGCATAATTGCAGTTTAGCACCCCCTCGCCATTTTGAATTTTTTTTATCGAAACTTAATAATATGTAACTTGTCGAGAAATCAGAAATCGTCGCTCTCGCTTAGTTTTGAAGTTATGGCCTTCCAAAGTTTTCGATTTTACGTTTATACGCATGCGCGCATCACTACTATAATGCCGCTCATTGGGTAAGTGTTGCATAGCAAATCGAGGGATATTTTCGTTTTTAATTGTTCGAGCGAGTGACCCCGCTCAGTGCAACAAAAATGCAATTCTTTTAACCCTATGGCCCACTTGGGGAGGTATTGCATAGCAAATCGGGGGATATTTTCGTTTTTAACTGTCCGAGCGAGAGCAGCGAGCGAGTGACCCAGCCCGGTGATTTAATACAGCTTATTCTATTATTATAAAGATACCTACTTTAAAATGCAAAAAAAAAAATATTTAGCAAAGTTCATGTTTTTAAAACGATACCGTATTTTAAAGTTAGAGCCATTAACTGAGTTTTTTAAACACACTGGTCATTTGTATGACCCATCAGCAATACTTGTCACTTGAAACACAACATAATGACGGAACAACAAATTCTAATTCAGACACTGATGGCGAAGACAATATTGAATTGTTGTAATGTTGTAAACTCTTAAATTTATTATATATTATGTGTTAAATAAATATATTATTATTTAATTGATATTAACTCTATTCTATAATTATTCTTGATTATTTTTGATAAATTATTATTGCACCATCGTTTTAAACGGGTTAGAATACGTAAGTACAAAAAAAATAACAAAAATGGTCCTCCGCGCGGCATTATAGTACTATTATAGTAGTGTTGTGCGCATGCGTATAAACATAAAATCGCAAACTTCGGATGGCCATAATTTCGAAACTAAGTGAGAGCGACAATTTCTGATTGCACCGTCGTTCTTAACTCAATGAGATACATAAGTTTCGATAAAAAAAAATTCATAATGGCGAGGGGGTGCTAAACTGCAATTGTTCCACGAAAATAACCACATAAAACAATAACTAGGTATACCTACCGCAAATACTTTAAAATTTAAATGAATCATTAGATACTTTCTTCAATCATCAATAATGGGAACTTTTCTACTTTACCGGACACCCTTTTTTTTGCAAATTTTTTTGTGGGACTTTGTCTTATTTTTGACGAAAAAAATTATGGTGAAATCAGAATTTGGCGCTCGGACTTAGTTTCCAAGTTATAGGCCCGCGAAGTTAAACCCTTTTTCACAATTCTCTTAAATAGCTAGTTTAGTCATATTTTTTACTCAGCGGATTGAGGTGCGATGGACACTAATCCCATTTCAACGCGGCCCGTCCGGAGTTCAAGACCGAAGCGGCCAAACATTTTTTTGCATTTTTTTTTAAAAAAATTTCGAGTTTTTCTGGAGATTTTCATTTTCCGAGCGGAGTCATTTGCTGAAACGAACAGTGATTGCGGGCGTTTCGGCACTCGTCTCTACGCTCCTCGGCGCCGTCGCTCCGCTCCGCAAATCAAAAATATCCCTCGATTTGCTATGCAACGCCACCTCAAATAGGTCAAATGGACAGGACAAAATCGCCACCTCAAGTACGCAACACGGTAAATAAAATGCATTTTTGTTGCACCGAGTCACCCGGCGGGGTCACTCGCTCGCTGCGCTCGCTCGGACAATTGAAAACGAAAATATCCCTCGATTTGCTATGCAACGCCACCTCAAGTAGGTCACATGGACATGACAAAATCCCTGAAACAAACAGTGATTGTGGGCGTTTCGGCACTCGTCGCTACGCTCCTCGGCGCCGTCGCTCCGCTCCGCAAATCGAAAATATTCCTCGATTTGCTATACAACGCCACCTCAAGTACGCAACCCGGTAAATAAAATGCATTTTTGTTGCACCGAGTCACCCGGCGGGGTCACTCGCTCGCTGCGCTCGCTCGGACAATTAAAAACGAAAATATCCCTCGATTTGCTATGCAATACCACCTAAAGTAGGTCACAGGGTTTATTCTTATATAATATATTATATAATCATTTATTTTGTATTTATAGTTGATAGTCATTAGTCAATAAAAATTAAAATAGTTGAAAAAAAAATGTAAAAATTATTTCGATCCACATTAGATTCGAACCTGAGGCACGCGTTGGACAATTCGTGAATTTGACCACTGCACCACACTTATCAATATATTATTGTAACCATAATACCTATTTAAGGGAAATGTAGAAAGCATTTTAGACCTGCAACTTACAAACTAAGTCCGAGCCCCAAATTCTGACTTCACCATCGTTTTCAGCGTACTTAACTACTTTTTATTTCAATTACAAAAATCGCAAAAAAAAAGGTGTCCGGTAAAGTAGAAATATACCCAATAATGAACTAATGCAGTAATAACCCCTTTATCATGGAAATACGATCACGAACGTTCTTCATCATGTTATCAATAAACAATTAACTGAATTAATAACATTACTTAAAAATCAATGTTAATTGAATAACAATTTTTTTATGATATGTACCAATAATTAATAATTTTTACTTGTGTATTTTAAATTTGATATTTAAACCCCAGTGCCGCAAAAACCGGGTGTGCAGAGCGTGCCGCGCACACGGGCCCCAAGGCTTACATACATTTGGGGGGCCCCCGGGCCCAACCTGGAGCAAACACATAAATTATCTAAAAACGCAAAATTAATTACTCACAATAATTTTTTTTTTAAGTTTAAACATTAATGTAGTTGTATGTATACTAATATTTGATAAGTAGGTGCCTATGTTAAAATAGGATGGTAGGTTTTTGACGTTTTTGTATATTATATGATCAATGGTACTATCAATTTTTCCATAACATCTATTTTTATCGCGTCTATGCGACTATGCGTCTATGGGTCGTTGTTTGTCGAATTGTCGGAAGAACAACTGGCTGAGCAGTGATAGCCAAAAACGACGACGGTTGACGAGTGACGATGCGCCATAATATAACTATATAAGTAATGTTATTAGTGTTTATTTATAAACTAAAATGTCAATATGATACGACTGATACAACGACCACGATCACGACTGTTTGAGTTGCTGGTTTTGGTATAAATATAAAATATATTTTGTAATTTTAATGATGAATATTGACGATACCTACTTTTTAATTATTATTGACTTACTAGTAAAGTAGTAACTAACGAAGTAACGACTGCTCGGAGTATCATCATTTATCAGTTAATTTGTCAAAAAAATTGTGTATTTTTAAATTTTGGGTTTATTAAAACCTTATAATAAAAAGTCATTTAAAAATTTAGTCAAGGCTGTTAATTTTTATACTTACTATAATAAGAGCAATAAGATATTTATTTAAACAATCAGTTATTTATTTTAGCTTATTCTATACCATTAATAATTCTTATTGTTCTCTTTCAAACAGATTGAATAATTGTAGGAACCAAAAAATATATATATATGTTAGTATACATAAAACCTAAAAATGTTGGAACTTATAGATTGTAATACTTACAATAAAAATTAATTTAGGAAGGGGCGCAAAAAAAAATATCGCACACAGGCCCCTTACTATGTAGTTGCGGCACTGTTAAACCCACTCATAAAACAAATAAGAAATTTGGTTAAAATATGTTATGTAAAAATTAACTAAAAATATTTTTTGTTTTGCATTAGAATATGGCCCACAAATTTGAAAGTAATATTTTAAATGCAATTTCAACATTAGGTTTAAATTCAAGTTATATTTTTATGCAGGATAATTGATTTAATTTTTCTATTTCAGAAAAAAATCAAAATTTGTTAAATAAATTCATATAGCGTCATGTCGTCATGCAATATACCATTTTTGTTTTATTTAATTATTAAACAATATTGGGTTCATTATTAGAATAGTTTTTATTCTTAATTGTATCCTTATAAGAAAATATAGTTCATCAAAAAAATTTGTCCCCGTTTAATTTTATAAATCTCTTAACAAGGCAATTTAATTATTCTTCTCTGAGACTTAAACTTATTACTTGAGCTCAATTAAAGTTTTTTTAATATGATATTATGATGACATAGGGAGAACACATGACCAACCAATAACTATTTTCTATTAACCAGTTACTTCAGAGACGTATTCAGAAATTTGGTGCCCGGGTGCCAATGGATTTCCGCCCTCCCCCCCACCAAAAATTTTTTTTTACTTATTGATTATTTTTTACTTATTTTTACTTACTTATATTATTGATAAAAATTTTAATTTTTTAATTATTATATTATTGATAAAAAAAAAAAACTAATTTATATTATTTTTCATTTTCATTTTCATTAACAGAAGATGGGTTATGTAAAAATCCAATGCCGCCCCTATAAAAATGCCGCCCGGGGCGATCGCCCCCTCTAGCCCCCCCCCCTAAATACGTCACTGAGTTACTTGTATTCAGAGCAAACTCTATAGTAGAAAACAGTCAATTTCTCTTACTAGAAATTAGAATTGACTATTATATATTTATTTGTTTAATAAAAAAATTACAATCGACCCTAACCAATAGTTGCATGTATTTTTATAACTCCATAAAGGAAATACATATTCTCATTTTAGATTCTGAACGAAGTGATGAATGTATTGATTTTACAATGATGTGTGTTTTTTTTTTTTTTTTGGGTCTGACGATAACATTTGGAGCAGTAATAATGCTCCGATGTTTGACTTCAGCCCTTCTTTGAATAGGAAAATTCATCTAGTTGGTACTTTGGGGGGGGGGGGGGGGGGGGGTCAAAAGAAAAATTTTCAAAAAGTTTTCAAAAAAATCGAGAAAAACAAAAAAAAAATGACAGAAAAATGGCAATTTTACGAAAAACCACTTTTCGACAAAATCGATTTTTTGATTTTGCTGTAACTCAAAAACGAATTATTGTAAATACTTTTCACCAAATGTTTATATTATGGTTATCTCTTTACAGTTAAATTTTCAAAATATTTTGACCATTTTTAAGCTACTTAAAGACAATTGAAATTTTCGACTTTTCTAAGTTTTTTTTCTTCAAAGTTCAAATGCCGGTAAAAATTTTTTGGGTGGCCAGAAAATCTTGAAAATTTAATACAAGGTTTCTTATAAGTTGTTCTTAAAGTGATAAAAAAAAATCCGAAATCGTTAGTCACAATTTTTTTTTATAAGTGCTTAAAGTTTGAATTTATACGAAATGTTTCAAAATTTAAATTAAATTTCATACTCTCATTATGCGTATGTTGCCTAATACTTTTTTTATTAATAAACAGATACTATAATGTAACTATAGTAACATATTATAAAAACTATACTATTTGTTTAAAAATAGAATATATGACAATATTTAAATATAATATATCCTAAACTGACAAATCATCTTCGTTCAGAATCATTTTTCGTATACAATGATACCTATCATTGCATTCAAATTTAACCTACCATAGTCTGAGGTCCACCCCACCCCCTAATATATAACAGAGCGATACCAACTTACCCGCTTTTTCAGTATAAATTTATTAAAAAATTTGACCACCCCTGGACCCTAAAGTAATTAGATATATTTTTAGTATCCTAGCAACCGCTTAGAAAAAATAACAAACAATTATTTATTTAATAATAAAAGTTTATTAAGTATTATTTTAAATATGGCTCCATCTTTACATTACCAAGTTATTCTTTATTTTAATCGTTATTATTTTTTGTTGTATTACATTCTTGAGATGATAGTTTGTATTTTAAAAACTTATAAATTACCATATCCAGCCAGGATAGCAGTTGTTGAGTGGCTCATTCTTGTATTATTGTACCCAGTACAAAGAAGCCGTATAGCTTTGGGCAGCAAAGGAAACCTTACTGATAAAGCACCACCTATTGTTATATCATCAATACTTAACATTACAACAATCTTGGGTACACTACATTTAATTAGATGGCAAACATATGTAATTTATTTAGAATTAGTTATTGGTTATATAGAATTAACTTTTGAGTCAATTTGTTTTGTATTAGGATTTATTCATTTATTAACTCAAAAATCAAACATGTATTGAAATATAAGTAATACACCTCATTATTTTGTATGTATAAGATAATTTTTATTTATAATTTGTATTATTAATAATATTATAAAATTTAATTTGAATTTAAACATTCATCTTCTGATGAATCCGTGATTGATGAATTTGTGTCAAAATCCATGTTTGACGAATTTGTGTCATTACTGTAGTATGAAGTACCAACACCACTATCTTCTACAATTTTATCAATAAACAATTCTTGTAACTTATCTATTTCTTCATTAGCTCGTCTATTATACGCATTTAAAATTACATGTAGTTCATAATTGGATCTTTTAACTAAAGCCGTATGTAATGTTAGTAAATGAATTTTTTCAACTAAACATTTATAATTAGGTCTATTAGAAGTAAAATCTCGCTCAAAGTCTGTTAATCCATCACAAGCTGTTTCCCAATCTATTTCAAGTTTGCTTTTACGTAATTTCCTAAAAACGATAAAATATATAAGATAATCTAAAATAAAATAAACAATAAAATATATTTATATTAAATACATACTCTTTTAAATGAATTTGTTCTTCTTGTTTACTAGATACCAATTTTGGATATTCTTGTTTACGACTTATTAATTTTTCAGTATATCTAAGGAATATGTAAATCGTTATAAAAAATAAATAATAGATTTAAAGTTTTCAAAATTATCAGTATGATGTATGATTTTCAATTATCATATCAATATTACAAATAAAATAAATCCCTTGAAAATGTAATTGTATTTGTATAATAATATATGCTTATATTATAGACATACAGAAAAAATTATTTTAACTTTTTTATTTAATATGTATGTAATACAAATACAGTTAAGTAGGTTGTATAAAATTATATTTTATCTTATGGTAAAATGGAACCTGTTTTATTTTTTTAACTGTATAATAGGTTCCAAATTACAAGTGAAATTTAAATTTTAGTTTTTAGTAAAACGTATATGGTTTTTTTCTAGTGTTTAGTTTTAGTGAAAATTAAATTAACTCAAAATATTTGCTTAAGAAATTTTGTCGAGTTTAATGCAATATTCACAATTCAACAAGTATAAAATAGTTAAAAATATTTTTGTATGTTTAGAAAGAAGATAAAGATGTTGTTTTTTATCAATAAGTAATAACTATTTTTTTTTTTTTTTTTGATAGAATTATTATTTATTATACATCCTTACATATCAAAAGAATCTTATTAATATATTTTTAAAAATAAATTTAAAAAAAAATAATTTTTAGACCATTTTCAGACCTACAGTTTTTATCCATCTACTCTACAGTGTTTCACAGTAAGTTGAGTCTATGTTTAATTTTAATATTTTTATGTCTATAAAGTTAATGATATTGAACTATAATAATAATCTATATTTATTTATTATATTAATATTAAATAAAGCAATAGTCTTAGCCAAATGAATAATTGGGATATGTAATGAGGAATTGTAATACAGAACACAATGTAACTTTGCTAACATAGCATGTATTCTATAACAAAATCAGTTTTTATAAATTATTGTTAAAAACACCATATATTTTTATTGTATGAAGGTCTATGGTTTCAAAATATAAACTTACTCTTGTAATACTTGTTTTCCTTGACCACCAAATAAGCTTGAATTAGAAAATATATTTTCTTTTTCTTCATTTACCCAATGCATATTCTTAAACAGTTCTAATTGTTTTTCATGATTATCTGGAATGAAGATTTTATATTTTACTAAATAGTTAAAAATACAAATATATTAATAATTGTAACATGTCCAAGAAAGTACCTTCTGCTGGTTTTGGGAAAAAACTAGAACGGCGTTTTCGGGTGTCAGACATTATTTGGTGTTAAATAAAAAATGATAATAATATTTTTTTATAGTCGACCAGGGGCAGTTTTCACTATTCATGCAATTAACTACGCTTTAATACCAATTAAATAAATCAATTAATTCATAAAAACAATACTTTGAAACAATAATATTTATTATCAATCTTCGATAAAATAGAAATTCTAAATTAAAATTACTGTCACCAAATTATTATTTACTTTGCCAATAAGTATCGATAACGATCGTTTAGAACATGATACTAATTTGAGGGATTTAGGACAATTATAGTAAATGCTTTTAACTTTTAAGTTATAAGTTTTAAATCTAAATTTCGGACATTCGAACTGAAATAGTGAAATGTATGAAATGAACCAGTAACTGTTATCAGTATTATCACCATTATTTTTGTAACGGTTGACGAATATTCTGTCTGATGTTTGAACCATAATAAACCGTCTATAATCGTGGTTACATTTTAGTTCATAGTTTAACCCATAGATGTCAATGGTTTATAAAGCCTGAGCATAGAGTAATATTACTCTATGAGCCTGAGAAACTGAAATAAAATCTAAACATTCGAAACGGCTACTTTTTTTTTATAGTTTTATACCAATAATCATAAATAGTAAATAGTTAATACTTTAAATGTGAACAATATGATACAAATTACACTTTTTTATTTAAATATCGATAGTCGAGAATAACACGAGATCGTGGTCAAGATAATTGCACTCCAATTATATTTTAAACTAGTGTTGCCGTACAGCATTCTTTTCGGCAGGCACATAGAGTAAGACGTCTTACTCTATAGCACAGATTTAGTACTTATATCCGTACTCTATAGTTAGGGATCATATTTTTTTGTTCCTTATATTATATATTATATATATATACAGTGGCGTAGCCAGGGGGGGCTAAGGGGGATATAGCTCCCTCCCCATTGACTGTTTATTTTAGCCATATATTATAATTGATAATAAAAATATCAATCTTTATAATATTCTTTCTCTTATCATGATTAACTGTTAATTAAATTAACACAGATATCTATACTAATTAATGTTAGAACATTTTCCACCTTGTCAAGAACGAAAACATACTTAAGGGGCCTCGCTATGGTTATTATTTAAGGGACATCATTTAGGCAATTCATAATATCGTCTTAGCCGCCCGAGATCTATGTGTTAGTTGTAAATGATTATTAGTGTAACTGTGTAAGTTAGTTTTATTACTCTAAGCTCTAAGGTGTAAGTGAAATGCGATGCGGGTACCGGCTGGAGTACGCGCATGCAGAATATGCCAATAACTCGATAATAATAAAAACTCACTATACAGTATACGAATTTTACGACAACTTACTTATTGATTTGACAAAATTAAAGTTAGTTAACTTAACGTTATCTGATCTTAATTCTGAAAAAATATTTAAATTCAGCAGAAAAATGTCTGTAAATCGTACATAACATTCTGGTTTTAATTTTAATTTTAAATTTAATATTATGATTTGAAAAAAGTCATATTTTCAAGATTTTATTACCACTTTATTAAAATATATAAGATTTAATTTTTACAAAGTATTCCGTACGATAAACGATTTATAGACAATTTTCTGCCGAGTTCAGAATTTTTTTCAGAATCAAAATCGGACATCTTAAATTAACTTTAATATTGTAAAAACTTTAGGTACGTCTTTTGAGCTCAAATTGACGGCAGTAGTGAGGGCCTTAAAGATCAACAATGATAGAGAAAAGGTTAAATGGTTTAGCAATGCATGGCAAATATAAATAAAAAATAACTTTTGAAGGAAACAGATGTCATTCAAGTTTTTGCTCAAAACGCCCCAAAAAGGATGCAGTTAAAAGATTGGAGCCATAATAAATAAATAAAAATGTTTATACATGTATAAAAATTTTTGTTGCTCAATTTATTAAAAACATTTTAAAAAGTGTACATAAAAGAAATATTGTATTTGTATTATTTGAATTTTTTGGTGAGGCTTAGCCTCCCCCATACAAAATTCCTGGCTACGCCACCATATAATAATTATTATATATATATATTAATATATAGAAGTTTCCATAGAAATATATTAAACAGATAATGTAAGTACCTACACTATTTTTAAAAACAATTCACAAAGATTCATTTGTATCAAAATACATTAATACAATAATGTCAATAATATAAATTGAAATGGGCTACTATAATTTAATTCCAAAGAAATCAAGTACGTCGTTACCTAGCATAAAAAAGAAGATTCATGTTAATTCAATAGTTACATTGGTACGTTTTCTTATAAAATTGAAATAATTAAATATATTTTATGTTAGCATAATATAGTATTTGTTGTCTCTTTCCTACCCACGCGTTACGCAGATACATAATAATTTTCTACTCAACATAACTAAATTGTTTTGTCCAAAATACTATAAAAGTTAATTGAACTAATTATAAAAATAAAACATTATCTGTATTTTTTCCGTTGGTTTTTATACATTATTAAACTGAAATTAATGAACATTTTTAGATTTTAAAATTTTATAGCCTTTTATAATTATAATATTTTTATATTTTATAAATAGTGCCATTGTATTATTGTTTTCTTTTGGATTATTTGTACTAATCCGTGGCCAAGTGATTTTAGAGGTAATAGTACCTTCATTCAAAAATATACTTATATTGTTATTAATATGTATGCTGATACAGAGTATTATAAAAATATTAATTTTATTTTTTATATACCTATAAAATATAGATCATGGTTCTAATGTTTTATGGAATTTGTTGATATATTTGTTTATTATTAATTTATTGAACTGTTTGTTCTTGTACGATGAAGTGAGTAAGATATTACAATATTGTATTCTATTTTTTAGTTGCCTACCTGGTTTTCTATTTACATAAATTATTAATTATTTTACTTAGTTAGTTACATTAATAAAAAAAATTTAATTGTGTATTAGCACATAGAAAACACGACGAGTGACCAAAAATATGGACCAGTATTTAATTTATGTAATACAATAAGACACGTATTATTTTGGATATACGGTGTCTTTATACATGGATCGGTGATTATAATTGGGTTGCAAAAATTAAATATTGCGTAAGTTTATTTAAATATTTTAATGATTTTAATAGTATGTATATAATATACATACTATCTAATATACGGGCTACTCATATCGGTTGAGAAGTTACAAGACTACCATTGTTTTTAACGCATACAATATTTTTGATTTTGCCTTTTTACTAAAATATTATACTTAATAAGGTTTATTATATACATTTTTATTTATTGATCTAATTATACAAAATCAGCGATACCTTGTGACAAATCACAACGAAATTTAGATTTTAGAATACCTATATAGAAATAGAATCTAGCTATTGTATTTATTTTATACTTACGTACCAGGGACACCTGTAATAAATTCTCAAATAATTCAAGAACAAATTTTTTATTAAAATTATTTTAGGTGTATAATAGTATTACATCGTATGTTTGAAATATATCATACTATAATATGTTGTTAATTTTGTTTTTTAGTTTGCAATTCGAATTGGTCGGATTATATGTACCTCGAGTGTGTTTCTTAATTTGGAGTTTAATATTTCTTTGTAAGTTTACAACTTAACTATATAATCTGTCTTTATACTCATGAAATAATATTAATCATTCTATCATAGTAGGAATAATAAATGTTCCAATAATTTTAATTTATTCTGTAATTTTACTTAAATTATAGCCATTGACGTATATTGGCTAATGAAATCTTGTGTATATCATCAATTAATTAATGCAGAAACGCGAGAACAGAAAATACAAATTAATGTTTAATAATAGTCAAATCAAATAAATGAAAAATTGGATGCTAAAATAATGATTTAACTATTACGAGTACATTTACATATTTATATTTTATTTTCATCGGATTAAGTAAAATATGCAAGTATTTTCCATGAACTTATATAATAGTAATACACTGTTACTGCAGAACAGACAAATAACTTATATATAAGCATAAGGTATATATAAAAAAAATGTATATTTGTGTAGTAAAATATCATTTCAGCACCTTGTCAATAAGTGGATTTTTGATTAACCTGCAATTAAAATAATAAGTAAAATAGCTATAACAAAGTAAATTTTAAGAGCATTATTTTTGTTTATTTTTTACCTACTCAAGGCATTCAGTTTTGCTTTTTTTTGCAAAAACAAATAGACCCAAGAAAATGTTATTAATATTGAACAAATAATATTTTATAAAAGTTTAATTAGGCTCTAAGTAAAGTAGATTTTAAACTTAGTATGGATCTATTTGGAGCTGAGTATCAATATATACCACATACTTGAATTACACTTTTACCTAAATGAAGTGTTCCAAATGTCGAATTATTGAATTGCACATAGGCTAAAAAAAGGTGATGGTCGAATCGTACTTGAATAAAAATAGGTATACTGATCTAACTGTAATCGGGTTAAAATCAGATGTCCTGCAAAAATTAAAATATTTAATGTAATAATGTTAATTCAAACTTTGTAAAACACTATAGTTTTCCATCTTGCTTAAAAAACAATCATTCATTGGCAATTGGCATACTGATTATTATTTTTATACTTTTAAATTTTATATAATACAATGTAAATTACAAGTATATATTACTGAATTAAATTATGTTTTGTAGAAATTATAAAAAAGTATGTTATGACATAATATTATAATTATTATATAGAACCAATGTCCAATGCCATCAATGGTATTTGTTAGGACTATTGTACTTGGTATCTTTAATCATATAGACGGACATCATCACTGGAAAAAAAAATAGTTTTACTAACAAAAATATGGTTACTTTAACTGTTAAAAGTAGCTGGCTCAGGGACAGCAGTAATTTTAGTTGTAGGTATGTATGAATGAATTCTGGTTAGCCGTTATTAGCTGTAATAGTAATATTGTTTGTTGTTTCAACTAAACTTTAATTGTAATGCATATAGAAATTATATACTCTCAACAAAATACCACTTTGTAATCATAACAGAAAATATTTTTATGTTTGTTGGTCGATCAGAATATTTTTATAAATCTAGCAAATTTTATTTTTCATTATTCTTAAGAGAACATTTCTTGTGTTTTAGAAGTAGCTAATTATTTTAGTACGATTACAAGATTCTTATGTTAATACATAGAGCACTTGGTTAGGCTAACCATAATTAATTTATTAAAATAACCAAACAGAACATCTATTTGTGCAAAATATATTATATATTTTTGGTTGTAGTTACTAAATATCATAGGCACATATAGGGGGTTATTCCCCTAATCATCCCCTATGCGTGCTTAGTACCACAGGTGGAGTTTCCCAAATTCAGGTAGTCGTATTTTATTCCAAATATAAGTATACCGATTGCGTCCAAGCACACATTGGTTCACAAAATAACTTATAATTAATAAAATAAAGTAAATATTTTAAAAGTTTAAATACTGCATGTATTGGTGTTATTTATATTTGAAAGTTGAAACTATACATGTAGTACAATTAAATAAGTGTCAATAAATAACTAGTCGAATATTAAAATAATACATAGTTTACAATAAAAAAAAGATTAATATACAAATAAATAGTAATTAGTAAAGTAATTATAAGTATTAGAGGTGGCTTTTTAAAACTCATTATTTTCTTAAAAATTAAAGTTAGATATTTCCAAGTTGTTTAATTTTGCAATTTGGGTTTGTATAATTGTTTTTTATTAACTTGTTTGGTTGTTTACCGAAGAGTCCAAACAATAGATTACATTTTTATTTTAATAACTGTTTGGCATTGTTTCGAAATTTCCAAAAATCAAAATATACTTGAATAGTTATTTTAATTTCGAATGGAAACTTTCACACGCATCGTTGTCAAATACAAACTGAAACTACAATAGTAGCCCGTATTTTAAAAAGAAAATCAGATTCATTATCAATATAAGTGTCTACTAAATAATCACAAAATATTTGTATTTTAGCTGTTGAATGTTATGTAGAAGCTAAATGTATGGCATCACCGAATTACCACGCCGAATATTGATGACCGTGTAAATCATGTACAATCAATAGTTATATTCTTATGTTTATGTCAAAATATGTATCGGACGCAATCGGGATATTTAAGTAGTTTTGATAACTACCTATTATGTACAGGCCACAATCAGGTAGTGAAAAGGTAAAAATAAGATTACTTTGGGCCGCATATGAGCGACATTCCATCAGGAAGCTTTAGGGCCTTTTTTCCACCCTTTAAAATTTGCTACTTTTTTCACCCTGGGGCACTTGCCCTAATTTTCGCCTCCTTTGTATAGAACTGCACCGTTTTTTGAACCCGAGTACAATTCGACTATTACCTCTTTTTTAGGTTAGGTTAGGTTAGGTTAGGTCGGGTTTTTAACCCAAGTTTGCAGTGCAATTTGACCTTACCCTCAATAATAAGTAATAACGAGTAAATTAATAACAGTAAAGAAATTAAATTCTTAAGTACGCAATAAAAATTTAATTAAAAACATCTTTGTGTTTAAATGAACGTAAATACATAATATTATATTTATATTAAATAAAATACTATAAATACCTATTAGAAACTATATATATATATATATTGCTAACAAAGGTGACCTGCTGAAGTGCTAAAGTTTTTAAGAAAATTCTATGACACCTCCCAATGTCAATTACTCGCGACTGCTACATTAATTATTTATTATTATACTCATTATTTAATCATTCATATATCGTAATCCTTAATCTTTAATTATTAAAATTCTTAATACGTAAAATGCTAGATCTGAGCACCAGCAGTCCAGTACCCCTTGGTAGGTCCACCTACTTACAAAATCTACAATGATATCTGTTCGATAAATTATTAAGTAATCATAACCACTGTATATATAATATGTAGCAAATATTATAATATTTTAATAAAAATCTAATATACTATTATATTGTCTTACTTGATATCTGTTTGAAATCGTTGAACACAAAATAAAATGATCTATTTTGTTATAGTTTTATTTTCACTGCAATACAAATCATCTAATACATCAGGTAAGGTTTTTGTTTGAAATAACTGCTTAAAAAACTGTAATGATTTCTTTGGATATCTAGAACGATTCTGGTCATTGAAATCAACTTTGTATATTCCAAATTTTTCCCTAAAATATTAAAGTATTTAAACATATATTTTGTTTTTAATATTATAATATTATTATTATTTTTTAGTCTTCATAAGTAATATTGATAATTTTTTTTTTTTATTACATTCTGAAAGGAGATCAATGTATCGATTTTATAACAATGTGTTTTGCTTTTTGTCTTTTATCACCTATTTTGTATAACTGTAAAAATGCCTACATTTTCAAATTTAGGGGTAATTTCTGATAGAAAATTGGATCAAGGTTGGTAATTAAGGGGGAGAGGGTTAAAATTAAAAATAATTTCAGTACCTTGATTGGCTTGATTATTAATTGGAATAATAAAAACAAAAAAATTTTTTTTAATAAGAATTGTTACACTAAACCAGTTTTGGACAAAACTGATCTTTTTAAAACGAATAACCGTAGAAACTTATAATTTTTACAATATTTATATTATTATTTCTTATAAATGGTAAATTTTCAAAATAATCTGACCCTTTTGAATTATTTATAGATATGTAATAAAAATATTCAATTTTTTTATAAATGCTGAATGATTAAAAATGCTTTGAAATATATTAATACAAGGTTCTTCAAAAATTTCATTTATAATAACTAAAATATGTCGACAATCATAGGAGATACAATATTTTATCATAAGGTTTTAAAGTTAGAATTTTAATAAATTCTCAAAATAACAAATTATTTTGTTTAATTTATACTATAATATTAATATTATCATATTTAATTAATGTTTTATGACCCTTTGAAGTTCGGAGTTAAAATTTTTACCCGTAAAGCTACTATTTAAAAAAAATTCATCGATATCACAAAAAATTGCAAACTAATTTGTAGTTAGAAATTTATAAAAGAATTTCGTTTAATACCAAAGTTTTGAAAATTGAATATAACATTCTTCATAAGTAGACAAGTAGTTCATACTAAAACCATAAAATCTAAAAATATATTAAAAGTAATTATATTTTAGACAATTTAAGTTAAAATTTGGTCGAAATTATTAATTTGTATGTAGAATAAATAACGATGTAAATTATTTTGTTAAAATTTAAAAACATTATTCGTAAATCGTAAGAACTTATAACTTTTACGTACCTAAATTATATATTATTATGAATCTTACTATATGTAATGACATTTATGATTTATTTTAAGATAATATTATCTATGTATATTTATACTTTGAATCTATTTTTACTGTGTTACAGTATTTACAGAAAGTTGTTATTACATTTTGAGTTTTAGTTGATATAATTATTAATTTTGAATAAATATATATTATTATAATAATTAAATACTAATAATATAATAAATGTAGTACATTTTTGGATAAAATTATAACATAAACTTTGAACTTATCGTAATACTGTTAAAGTAAAACAAATGACTTTAATAGGTAAGCTGTATCAAAAAACATATCACGAAATATTTTTAGTAATATAGATAGTTTCTCCTCAGAATCGTAGAATCGTTATTCATATACAAATACAATGACAATATATCATTGAATTCAAATTTAATACACCCATTACAGTGAACCATTCGAGTATTCGACACCTAATATATAACAGAGAGATATCCATTTGACTATCTCTTTTTAGATGAATTTAATAACTTTACCTATATCCAAAAAACCACTCAAATGAATCCAGAAATGACCAGACTTCATAACCAATTACATTACACCCATCTTCGTATATTGCATTGAGAACAGCACTTAAATAACCCTAAAAATGCGATATTTTAATTTTATTTAGGCGTATACCTATACTAAATACTATATACTATAATTTTAAATGTTAATTGAACACATTTGTATTATAAAACAAATGTTTTACTAAATTTCTTTTTTTTTTTAATTTGAATAAACTATACTTAAATGTATTTTTACATAATGATATCTTATTTTAATGAATGTATCCTCATCTTCGTTTCGTCTTTTGTTTGAAACGCCGTTTTCAGTAATAATAATCTTAGGATTTCCATATGTATCTCTAATCCAACACAACAAACTACGCATGCCTTTGGGAGTTTCCTAAATATATATATTCATAAAGAAATAAAATAAAATCATATATTTTCAATTCGGATACTTACTTTTATCCACATGGGATTTGAATAAGGAAATTCTTTAATTAATGATAATTCAAAATTAGAATCTAGAGTCTTTAGTGGTTGGTTTTGAGTTGACTGTAACTTTGTTGCATATACCGAAAAGTAATGATTGATGCCCAAAAAATCTAATGTCCCTGCATTATCCATGGATAAAAAATAAAATATTAAATTAATTGATGTAATGTTTTTTAATCAAATCTCAAAAACAATAATTCACTTATTTATAATAGATATACTCTGTAATTTATAACAGCTATAAGGGATCAGAGAAAATTTTGTTGACTGTATCCTAACTTAATCTATTCAAAAATTATAAACGTTCCTATCAAGCACGTTTATAGGTGGTTACGGTAGTTCAATCAATTCGAAATATTTTTAAAAAATATTATTTTACGACATAACATCGTAACTTCGTAAGATTTATTACGTATATTGTGTATACACATATAGGATTTATTTAGCATTATTAATTAAATATAAGTAATAAAACTGATCAGTGATCAGTAGGTATTTCACTTATGGACCTAACCTGTCCTACCTCAGAATTTGTTTCTGTATAGCTGTCTGATTATTATACTAATTTGATATAATAATTGTATACAGGGTAATTTTTTTATCAAACAACACTCATTATTTCCAAAAGTATTCATGTTTTTGAAAATATTTTTTTACATAATTTTAAATTGTTAAAAAAACAACGTTTTTATAAAAAAATTATATTTTTAAATATTTTTTATCCTTATAATTTTTTAAGTTTTTTACTTTTTTGAATGACAACATAGATTTTTAATTTCATATTCCAAAGCAGAATAATTTTCTGAGTATTTTGATACATAAAAATCGAATTTAGGGTGAGTAGTTTATGAGTTATACGTATGTAAAGTTTAGTTGCGCGGAGTGGAGTGGTACGGGGTTACCCCGCGAAATGTTTGTCTACTACTCCGCTTGTCTAAACTTTAAATAAGTATAACTCATTAACTACTGGCTCTAAATTCGAATTTTATGTATCAAAATACTCAGAAAATTATTCTGCTTTGGAATATGAAATTAAAAATCTATGTTGTCATTCAAAAAAGTAAAAAACTTAAAAAATTATAAGGATAAAAAATATTTAAAAATATAATTTTTTTATAAAAACGTTGTTTTTTTAACAATTTAAAACTATGTAAAAAAATATTTTCAAAAACATGAATACTTTTGGAAATAATGAGTGTTGTTTGATAAAAAAATCACCCTGTATATGCATTGAAGTAAAATATCAAATGAAAAAAAAAATGATAGCATCTAAGTATACTGAAAACGAGCACAGAAATCACAAAGATAAAGTTAATACGTAAACACTAAACAGTAATATTATGTTTTTATTAAAATAACAAAAATATTTTACTCCCATCAAAAACAATAAAAATAAAAAAGTGGAAAAATAGGTAACTTCTAATTTCTATAATATTATCTATATACTGTATAGAAAGTGTCGAGTGTACCTCGACATTAAGTAATAAGTATCTAGTAAGTAGTCACTATTATCTATTATATATTAATATGTATTGTATGCGTTGAATTTTAATTTAATGGTACATATTATTGGATGCTAGTCTGATCGAAGACCGTTTGTCAACCAATTTCACTTAGTATATTTTATGATATATTAGTAATACGCAAGTATATAATAATATTAATTAATAATTTCTATAGAAAACTTTTAATTTGAAAATATTATTGTGTGTATAAAATATTATAATTTATAATTATAATATATGTTAAATAATGTATTTTATCTATAGACTATATTATAGTTATTATACATAGGTATTAAGTATATTTAAATACACGAACACAAGTCCAATAACATAATTATTTTCAATCTTACGCTGAATGCTGAATAAACATAGGTACCTTATTGTACCTATAACCTATTAGGTATTTTATATGTGATTACGATAATAGATTTTTTTTAAACATTTATTGAAATGTATATAAATTATACAATCTGTAATGGAGTTTACAATAAGCATATGTGCGTAATATAACAACGACATAAAAAAAGTTAATAGAGAAATCACCCAGCAGTAACACTCGAGTATACAAACAATTAAATGATTAGACTATTATATTACATACATGTTTTTTTCTTTTTTATTGTTTTTGATATGTAACAATATATCTTTGTTAAATAAAAGGCCTAACCAAATAAAAATACAATTTTGTAAAATTATTGTCATATTGATATTATAAATATTTTGTATTATTAACTTATTACAGTTAAATAGTTAATAATATCATTATAATAATTTAAAATCTCATTTGAAAAATATTTTTTTAGTCCTTAGCTGTCACAAGATTATTATGTTTGTTTATTTTGATATATTTTTTTAAATAATTCATATTATTATACGTTTAAAACAATTAATAAATATTATTTATTAAATAAGTACTTATAATATTCATATTAAATACCTTTGATTTTATGTTTTTCGTTCTCACTAAAATCAAGCAGTCGTTTCATTGATATTCCATTAGATTTATTAATTTCCATAACTCCTTGTTTTACATCTTCAGGGTAGTCTCCAAAAAATAACGGGTGGGCAAACACTCCAAACTGCCACATACGAGCTCGGTGGGCAGCGTAATGATCTTCTAAGGAACTTATATTTTTTGGAAAATACCATTCCATGTTTAAGCTTATACCTATTTGACCTACAATGCCATTATAACTAATAATTTTGAATAAACATAACATTTTTGCTATAAGATAGTTAAAAATTAAAATAAAACTATTTATTATAAATAGGGCTGTATATAGAGGATATAACGAAAAAGAGTTTTTTTAAATACTTGTGGTCTTATCCTCTCAATCTCCAAAAACTTTTTTCTTACAATTAATATTATATTTTTAATTTTTATACTATGTAATTAAAACTTGAAAGAATATTTTAATAATTTACAATTTTATGATCGTCATTAGGCATTAGCATATTGATGACTAGTGAGTAGTGATATTTCTTTCTTGGGTAGAACATTTCGAAATGCTGCCTGATTATAATTATATACCTTTTTATACTTACTAAGAGGACTGTAGTCGTTAGTTATTTTAAAAGAAGTTGATTAGACCTATTAGCTTTCTAAAATACCAAAACTGCATGAATTTATAACGGAACCAAGTTAAGAGAATGATCAGTTTGGTCAAATATAACTTGTTTTGTCCCATGTTGATTATTAATCATTGTCTTAACTTGGTCGCATTAAAGTTGAATTGATTTTAAATTTGAAAACAGATTTATTAATAGAGTAAACTTTATAATAAATTAAAATCTGTCTAAAATCAATTTTTCTATACTTGACTCCAAAATACGACCGATTATAGTCTCCCCCAGCCTTTAGTTGGAATACTAACCATTTTGTAATGGTCTAAATTCTTGGTTGTATATATGGTAAGCAGCTGCGTGTGCTAATATTGTATGATGTATGGCCAAATAATCCCCAAAACCACTTTTGCTTAATGCAGGTGCTCCGCTTACATTTCCATAACTTTCTGATACCAAGTAAGGTTCATTGATAGTTATCCAATATTTCACCTAAAATAAAGTAAGTTTATTAATTAGAAAAATTATTCTTAATCGTATCTATAAATTAAAAATATTTTTTACATACACGATCGCCGAATGTTCTGAAAACTATTCGAGCATAAAGAGTGAAGAACTCTATTATTTGTTTGTTACACCATCCTCCCAAATCTTGTATACACTGAGGCAAGTCCCAATGATAAATAGTCACCTAAAATGGTCATGGCGCTTAAATGATTTTTAACTTTCATTGCTATCACTAATATAATATAAATATATATATATTCTAAAGATGTTATATGTCTTAAAAGAATTCATACATATACATTCTGCAATGTTTAACCTGAGTCAGGACTAACTTTAGACTATATAGCACCAAATTTTAAGGAGTGCCATCAAAAGTTTTAATTTTTTTATTTGTAGAAATAATATATAGATATTAGTTACCTCTGTATTTAATATTAATTTATGTTTATTGTTTACCATATATTCGTACGAGGTATATATGCAAAACCATCCTTAATTTTAGGTAATCTTTTTGTTAAATCTTTTTATCATAATATCGTTAGCTTAAATGTTTATTTTTGTAAAATAGTTGTGTGCTATCATAATTCATAATAAATAATAATACAACTATAAAAAATACCACCAAGTAGGGTGATCTCTGTTGCAAGTATCTATTATTTATTGGCCATAGTACTATAGCTATTTATTGTTGCATATTCTGCATTTATATTATATTATATTACACGTATAGTATTTAATATTTATATATAATCAGCAGTATCATATTACGACCGATGGGGACTGTCCATCGATTATTATTATATAAAATTAAAATGTTAACCATTACGATTTATGCTGTTAAAGTGTTAATAATAAAGGTCTATTAAACACGTTTATGTTGTTATTCATAGTAATAATACTTAACAGCTATTATATTTAATATAATCATAATAATAATTTGTTTATTATTATTTATTATCCATAGGTACTACATAATATCTGCATATTCTAATATGCAACAAAACTTTACAGTCACTTGTGTCGCATAGGCGGATATTGGGGGGGATTTAGGGGGCTTAAGCCTCCCCAGAACGTAGTCAAGCCCCCTCGGAAGGTTCTAGTATCTCCAATACATCTTTTAGTACCTATCTTTGAAGTGTCTAATAATGTGATGTTGACGCTAATGGATATGGTAAAAATGTTAAGCCCCCCCACGGATATGACCAAATATCCGCCTATATGCTTGTGTGCTGCTTATTTAAAATACTCTCTAAAGCGGTTATATTGAATATAGTCATTAAAAATTTTACTTTAGATATTTTTTAGATATTAATGTGTTAATTTTTAAGGTAAAAGAAGTTATAAAACTTTAAATTTAAATAAGATATATTTTGTCAATAAATTCCCAAATTCAAAATGCCTAGCATTAAATTAAGTGGACAAAAAATTACTAAGCTAACAATATAATATATTTATTTATCTTATAAATAATTGTATAATAAAAATATACATATGCAATAATATTCAGCAAGTAATGTTAGGTCACTGACCCTGGCACCACAAAGTAAAAATTTTGTGGTAAAATGGTTTCAAAAATTAGTAACCAATTCGTAATAATTCGTAGGGTCAGTGACCTAGTAATGTTTTTCTTTTAGTGTATTATTTTTTACACAACATTAACATTTATGCAATTATACAAAACTAAGTACCGAAATAATATTTTTAGTAAGTATACTTACAACAGGTGTTATATTGTTCTCAATCAATTTATCAATAAGTCGATTATAATATTGAATACCAGCAGGATTTACGTAACTATCTTCGCCTCTTGGTAAAATACGTGGCCAACTTAATGAAAATCGATATGATTGAACCTAATAAATGTATAATTTATATTTATAAAAACCAATGGGAACACAAAATATACAAAGGTACTTATTGGCGTAATTTAAGATTTTACTAGACAAAAGCAACACTTTGACTCGCCCTTTGACAAATAATAAATGTTTGTTCCTTACCTGTATTTTTATTATAAAATTATAATTAAAATTATTTGCCCCCCCATCGCTCGTATTTTTCTATATAATACATTAATAAATAATTTATTTATAAAATTTTCCGTTTGATAAAGATCGTAAATCGTAATGATATCAAACTAAATATAATAAGAATTGTATGTCTATTTAGCCCGATTTAGGTAATCAACTGTAAATTATTTTTAGTTTGTAATTTGTATACAAGAAAAATGAATTTCGCCCCTCCCCCAGGGTCCCAACACAAATACGCCCTTGATGAAAATTAACTTTCAAATAAAGTATGTCAGTATTCCAACAATAAATTGACAAATAGCTTGTTATAGAAATAGATGAAAGGAAATTATTTTGTTGATAAAGAAACTCAATAGATTATATAGTCTAAAACTAGATTGTTGTTAAAAAAAAGAAATAAAAATGTATGAGATATCAAAAAAAACTTATCTAACTGAGTTGTTGAACTTAAGATATTTATAAATAAAAACGCCACGACTTACAAATACAGTACATAAATAATAGAGCAAGGTTCAAGGTTCACATGTAATTATTGACGTTATTGTAATATATAAGTATTAAGTATATATTATAACTTCAAATATGTTCAATAACTGTAATTCGAATGTTTTTATATACATTTATTAACTTCTTCACTTTTATTATTTATTAACATAAGATAATAATGTTTGACAAACTTTTATTCAAACACCAATAATAGTTAATAATTAAATATAATCATGATTTAAGATATTAAGCCGTGAATAATATAATACCTAACGCCCTGACAACATCCACGGACCATGGTCCAGACGAACTCACGGACGCACCTCTCTATATATCCGTATACTATGCAGTACCTGTATACAGTGCAGCTGCAGCCTGCAGTACCTACTACCTAGTATCATATATTATACGTCTATACGTCTATACATATTTGTGATGATGATATTACAACAATACTACAGTAGTACAGTCTACATCAGAACCGAGAGAGGAGCATTTACCCATATTCACATATTTATTAGTAATTATATAACGATAAATTGATTAAAACTAATTGATTTAATAAAATATAAATTTCCAATCGTTATTTATTTTAAAGAGTTTTGAGTTAACTATAAATCCATAACGTTTTATTTTTCAATGTTATTAGTTATGAAGCAAGCGTTTATTATTTAATAAAATAACTATGTAAGTACTCGTAATTTATAATAAATTGTATGCTATAGTACTGCAGTGGTGCCCAACCTACGGCCCGTGTGAAAGTATACTGTGTCGCTCGTCACAAATTTAAAATCAGTTTTTTTTCATTTTTTAATATACTGATCATTGTACCTTTATATTTGGTGGCCGGCTCGGAGATGATTGCTTACCAAAGTGGCACGCCGAACAAAAAAAGTTGGGCATCACTACTATAGTATAAACGTATTATACATATATTATATATGTATTATGTAATGTGTATGCATTATACAATATTTTAATTTATCAATTTATGAATAAAAATAAGAATAATTTGACTATTTGACATGATTAGAAAAATAAACGATTGTACATTTTTCTGATTTGGAAATTTAAACACCTAATCCTACCTATACCTAATTATTACCTATATTATGATGGGTAAGGCAGTGATTGTAAATTTTTATCCCGGGGCTTCAAATAGTAACATAACTCTGCAATGTTAACTAAATATGATCTTACGATAGAGCTTTAGAACAAATAGGTATACGTATACTCCTATACTCTCTAGGACAGTCGACAGGTATAGGTATATCCTCAACCAACGAGTTCCCAGCTATTGAAAAGTGTTCATATTTAGTATTAGAAATAACTCTAGTAATTTAGATATTATACAAGGATACTTATAATAATAATTTAAAATACGGTATATTAAATTAAAAGTTTAGACTGTTTTCAGCACCTTTAGCTAATTATTAATGACAAAATACTTACCTTCAGTTCTTTAAGAAGCTCAACGTCTTCATCAACTTTATAATAACTATTACAAGCAATATCTCCAGTAATAACTGTACGGCCTTGTATATGATTTACTTTATTGTACATAGGTATTCCTTTCGATATACACAAAAATGAATTTTCTGAGGTCATATCTACTTTTGGAAAATTTGTATCTGACTCTAATTCGTCCATAAATAATTCTTGCTTAGTGTGAGCGATTCGATCCCATATGCTCTCTGTTTTTCCTTTCAAGTATATTACAAAATTAATTTGGATTTTCATCTTAATTAATATTTTATCTAGATATTAAGATAAAATTTAGTAAAGAATATTTAAATTCATGTTGAAAATCTTTAAAACCAACCTTAAAGCCACATTGTACACATACTAAATTACTATAAATAGTAATAACACTAAAAACATAAATTAACATTCTATACATCATGTAATATATAACATAAATTAACATTCTATATTTTTTGTAATATAAGAATTAAACATACCATCATCATTCCACGCACCTTCAATTTGATATGCCGAAGAAGCAGTACCAAGCATAAATTCTCCAGGAAATTGTTTGTATTTACATTTAAAATGTTCTAATGAGAATCCTAATGCAATAAGTAAATAAATACCTAGTTTAGATAATGATAATAATAATAATAATAATAATTATTATGTATATTAAATACATATGAAAATGAAACATTGGTATTAGGTATACGAAAAACGATTCCGAACGAAAATGATTTATCAGTCTATAGGATACATCATATTATTAACTACCTATATTTAAATTGTAATATATCGTTATATTTATTCTCATAACATTTTTTTTATATATTGACGCTAGAATTTTTTTTTACAGTTATTTAAAGAAAAAGTTATGGAGAAACCTTGTGTTGGATTTTTTAACCTTAAGTAAAGTGAAGTCAAAAATCAAAGCACTATTACTACTCGAAAACGTGATAACAGACCAAAAAAAAAAACATACATCATTGTAAAATCAATACATTCATAATTCCGTTCAGAATCTAAAAGCTTAAAATGTATAAAGTACGCAACAGTGGCGTATCGTGAGTAGTTTTCTATGGTATACGTCATACTCATATACTATTATACTGTGTGTAATGTGTATACATATACTACATAGGTATACTATAAAATTATCCATAATAATTTTATTTTTGGTATTTTATAGACATTATTCAATTAAATTGTATTAGTTAGTCAAATATTGAACCACAATAAGTCACAAAGATACAAATAAAATATTTACAACATGTTAAACTTGTCATTTTTAATCCGAAAAATGTCAGTATTTTCATTTTTCATTATTTCTCATCCTCAAATTTAAAGTTGAACTTGAGCAAAATTCATTTTTCAAACCATGTGGAATGTGGAATTGAAAAGTTATAATACTTATGAAATACACTATAAAATATCGGCATATCGGGTATTTTTATTACCTATATCTACTAATCATTATAATGATAAAAAATATATTTTTAAAATATTTTTAGATTGCGAACGAAGTGAAGAATGTATTTATATTACAATGATGTATGATTTATTATTTTTATTTTTATGTCTATCATCAATTTTTGGAGTAGAAATAATACTTTGATTTTTGACTTCTGCCCCTCTTTGAAAAAAAATTCATCTAGCTGATATTTTGGCCTTTGAGGGGGGGGGGTCAAAAGTAAAAAAATTCCAGTAATTTTCAAAAGCGTCAGGAAAAACCCTAAAAAAGTAACGAAAAAACGGGAATTTTTAAAAATAATCAGTTTTCAACAAAATCGATTTTTTATTTTGCTGTACCTTAAAAATGAATCATTGTAAATATTTAAAATTTTTACCAAATACTTATATTATTAGCGTTATTAAATTTTCAAAATCTTTTGACCTTTTTAAAGATATTTATAGACAATTGAAATTTTCGATTTTTCTGAGGTTTTATTTTGAAATGCTGATAAAAAAAATTTGGCATTCTAAAAATTCTTTAAAGTTTAAAATAATGTTTATTATAAGTTGTACTTATCGTAGTAAAAAAAAATTTAAAAACCGTTAGTTACAATTTTTGTTAATTACCATTTAAAGTTCAAATGTATACGAAATATGTCAAGATCTCGAAAATTTTCAAGTAACTTTGAATTTAAAAATTCATAGAATTTTTGTGATGTATACTTAAGGTTAAAAAAACCCAATACAAGGTTCTCCATAACTTTCCCACTTTTTTCTTCAAATAACTGTAACAAAACCAGTGTTAATATAGAAAAATTGTATGAGCACATGAAATTTAATTTTTTACAAAATTGCGTAAAATAACGATATATTACAATTTAAATATAGCTAATAATAATATAATATATATTCTACTATGGCTACTAATTATCCTAGACTGACAAATCATCTCTATTCAGAATCGTTTTTCGTATGCAATGATAGGTACCTACTTGTCATTGCATTCAAATTTAACACATCCATTATAGTGACCTACGGCTACTCTCCATCTCTTCTACACAGCAGAGAGATACCCACTTGTACACCCGTTTTTAATTATCATCTTATAACTACTAGGTAGTAAATATGAATATCATCTCACAAGTTATAAGCTAATAACTTTATAAGTATCTGAGAATTAAAAATTGCATATTATTATAAGTCATAGAGTCATAGAATATTTTATACTTGTCATTACGTCATTAAAAACTCTTACAAGTTATATTCATTATTCATACAATCATGTACCCCGCGAATCATTGTAAATTTAATGAGTATTAGCAAAATAAGAAATTAAGTAGGTACTAGAGAAGTTTGTAGATGTGCACGCTAATGATGTAGGTATATATCTAGCCAGTATAATATTAATAGGTACAAACGCATTACAGTAAATAATTTATAATTCTCAAAAAATATTATTTTTGTATTATAATCAACAATGATTTACTTACTATCAAATTGAAAGTTTTGATCGACCATTTTTCACTTCTAAGTTCTAACGAGTAGATTGCCTAGTTAGGCAACAATTAAACCATCTATGCAACTGATAATTGTTATTTATAACATTTACTCCAGACTATCCTTGATAACCCCATACAGATAATAATTATGGTCACATGAACGACAGTTTTAAACTAAAAAAAAAAAAAACTAATCATCAAAGTAGATCAAATGATCAACTTGAATACAGCAAGTATACAGACGCAGTCCTTGAATTAAAACCCAAGTTACATTAATTTAATTACCTATTACATTATTTGTTTTCTCAGTGGCGTTCTCACGGAGAGGAGGGATCAGGGTGACATATCCTCCCTTTGAATTTTTTTGTAATGATATATTATGTACATAAAAAAAAAATTAGGATCTGTGACAAATCAAAAATGAATATCCCCCCTTTCAAAAAAGCTGAGCATGCCATTGTGTTTTCTTGGGTTTCTTGTTGCTCGTTGTACCTATATACTTTCTTATTTCTCCATTGATTTTATGATAGATCGATATGTAACCTTGGCACCTTGCATACAAAGTGATTAATTTGAGTATCTAATTATTTCAAAAAGTTATAACTTTATAGAAAATATTAATATATTTTATCATTAGATAAAAGTTTAAGATTTTTTTTAAGAGTAATTGCACTCATAGAATAACAGGCTCAGAATTCTCAGATTAAGTGTTTAAACACTTTAAACATACCTAGGCAAAGTTGAGTTTTGCCGCCCAAGGCGTGGGCCTATGTCACCTACCCCTTGAGCTGGGCCTATAGATTGAGTTTAATAAATACAATTTAATTTCAAACAAATAGTAAATTATTGTTATAAAACTATTTAAATTTGGAGTTCAGATAAACTAACTAGCCAGTAATGAAATATATAAATATAATAGTGGTATCCGCAATTAAATATTTGTTACTAATTAAATAACTATTTATAAACACATAAAAGTGGTACATACTGCACAATTTCTATATACCTGTGATTTAAAGTAGTGAGATTCAAAAATATTTAGTAATAAGAAATATTGGTGAATAATAAATGTTTAGCCTTTGTTATTAATTATTCAAAAAACATAATTGTCAGAAATGCTGCTCACTCCACCAATATTAGATTCCTCGAATTAAACTTTAATTAAAATATTTTCTATGAAACAATAAATTTGAATTTTAAAATATATAATATTAAACATAATAAAACATAATAAAACCAGTAATAACTTTACTTATAAGTACATCAAAGGTATGTTTATAAATATCCCTTAGGTACATCAAAACAAAGTTCATTCTAATACCATAAAAATGATAAAATATAATATAATATAGAAAGAAATAAATTTTATTATTTTATCATAATCTACCTTGAAAGTCTTGTTAAATATCATTGTTAATGTAAAAGGACAGTAACACAATCTAATTTAGCCTTAACAAGAAAAATTCCATAATTAGGTAACTATATTACCTATTGATAATGTAATGACATCCTTAGTCATTATGGTTGCTATATTATAATAATTAGAGTAATTAGAGTAACTTATGGCACAAAAGGTTGTGGGAAAATAAATAAGAGCAAGAGAACTGATTTAAAATTTATACATATAATAGATTTACAAATAAATCTTTAATGCCATATTTTGAGTTGTGTACTTAATAAACATAATGAATGTGTGTGTATATATTTCTTAAATGAGTTGTTACAGGTATTAAATCTTTATGTGAATCAAAGATAGACAAACTAAATTAAATCATAAAATATTATAATATAATATTTAATATCATTAGATTATCATTTTTTTTTTTTTTTTACAAGGACAAGGTATTGTACATTATCAACAAAAAAATAAGCAACACTTAATTCAATGAAAAAATACAATAAATGTTTTGTGAGAATATTCATAAATTATATTTATGTTTTTAAAATGTATCCTTCTGAATTTAAACTAATATAAAAGAAATCTACAAATTACTTTTATTAAAACTATAATTTATATTATTGGTTTCATACACTATGTTAATAAAAATAACTGAATATATTATAAAAATCAATGGTTCATAACTATTAGTTTTATATATAACTTGAAAAAAAAACAAATTAAATGTATACAATATATTTTTTACAAAATGAATAGTGATTAGTTATAAGGGTTTTTAAAAAAAAATATATATATATATTTTATTGGTCTATTCTACTTTTAATTAATAAGTCTTGGTTTGGCTACAGAAAGAAGATTTATTAGGTACATTACAATAATTGTTACAAAAAAGTCACTCAGACAGTATAAATAATAATTTGGCATGCAACAGTTATTTACTTATTTTCAATTTTAAACACATTAAATAAAAATAATAAAATATTAAAAAGCATAAAAGGTTATGCCACCATAAAATACACAACGTATACATTGATAATTCTTACCCTGTATCAAAAAACAAAAAAATGTCTTCATATCGGAAAACTTATATAAACATAAAAATAAAGCAATTAACCAAATTTAAAAACTGAGTTTGGATTATTTTATCACAGTCTTATGTTGTAACAGTAAAATATGTGTTAAAACTTAAATGCTAATAATAATAAAAAAAAATATATCAATACAGTTAATGTACTAGACAAATTATGAGGAATAAACTATGTATAAGGAATAAGTTCCACAAAATTATTTATTAGATACCAGATTTTGTATAAATGAACATCAAAAGTTATTTACTTTGACTTATTGACTACTCATAATTTGTTGCCAAATGTTTATCTTTTATATATTATTTTATAGTTAAAAATATGTTAGGCCGTTTACTGTTAGCTACATTATTATGGCTAATAGACAAAACTATTTACAATCTTATAACCACGATAACAGAAATAAAATTAGTGTATAAACTTTAGTGTCTGAAATATTATTAAGCAATTATTGTTTAAATAAAAATATATGACAGCTAAAGAGAAGAAGCCATTATTGTAATACTTGTTGAATATGTTATATCAAACAAAATCAAATAATTAAAAATATTAGTTTTTTAAAAGAATAAAATTATTGAAATAATATGTTGATTATACAAAATTTTTCTTCTCCATATAAAAACAAGTTAAATAATTATAATTAGTTTCTTTAAAATCATACCATGATAAGATAATTTTTAATTATTATTAGATAATAAGAATAGAAAACTGAATTGACATAACAATGATTCTTACAAATTATATTTACCACTTAAACCCAATTTTAGTTTATATTTTATTTATTTAATGTTTAAGGTAATTGAAAGAGGTTACATACAAAAAATGTTGTAATAGAGACAAGTTCAACAAATATTTTTCAAATGGTTGCACATTTGTCTATGTACAATATGTACATATATTTTAATTTTCACAGATACAATTTAGTTTTAATATACCACTGACCTAATGTAGCAATGAAAGTTCTTGAATAAACTAAAGTTGTTTCTTAGTTTTTATACAAGATTATTGTTATTTTTTAAAATTTAATTTCATAATATATTAGTAAAAATCATCTCAAGTGCTTGATTATTATAAATAATAATTTATTAGGTTAGAAGGGAAATTTGGAGAAAAAAGTTGACTATAATTAAACATTTTGACAAATTCAAATTTATTTACACAGAATTCTTATCCTATCATTGGGTCAATTAATACATTAAAACAAAAATTGTTAATTTCAACAAGAAAAAAGACCGCTTCTAATCTTTTTAATGTAACTCCATAAATGACAAATTTTAGTTTATATGACTAATTATGAAAATACAATATATTCTGAATTATCTTCCTAAAGTTATAAATACTTATAAATTATAATACCAAACTAAATCATTTTTTTTAAATATTAATCAACTATCATAGTGAAGATAATTAATTTTAATCATTTAAAAAATATATATTATCGATCATAGATATCTACTTATTGGTGCCTTATAATTTTATCTAAAAGAATCAATTACTAAATGTTCAATTATTTCTTGATTTAATTGGTCGTACATATTGAAATTTTGAAATGTTTAAAAACAAAGGTGTTAAAATTGTCACTTATGGTTTATCTATAAGAATAATTCAATTATGTTTTTGTTACAAAAAATAAACATAATAAAAATAAAATACAATTAAACAGATCTTGATAAAAAAAAAAAAAAATCAATTGAATTCATTAAAAACTTTAGTCTACAAAAAATACATATTGAAATTTATTAAGAAAATTAATTTTCAATTTATTAAACCTAAAAATTGTCTAGATTAAATTAGATTATAAAAAAAAAAACAAAAATATAACTTGAACATGGCAATAATAAACAATAGCATATTACTTCTCATACATTTCTAATAAGGAAATAATATGTTTAGTTATTATTATTTTTTTTTAAACATGAAGAAGAAATGTGAATAGAACATTGAAACTAGTGAATATTATACATCTTGAATCCTCAATATAAATTGTTTGCTGTCTTAATAATCATAATTTACATTACGTCTACAAAGAACTCACAAGGATTTCCCATTGCCATACGGAATGATTGTTGACTAGCTGAAAGGTCAGTAGGTACATTTGGTGGAGCCATCACTTGAGATTTTTCAGAGCCACTAGACTTATCTACAGTTGATGGGGCGGCAACTGAATTCTGTTGAGCTGTACCGCCACTATGGTCACTCATAGCTAACCCTATCATATTTTGTTTCATTACATCTGAACCAGACCTACTACCACCTATAAAAATAAAAAATTTAATTAATCATTGTTAACATTAAATAGAGGGAATAAATTAATCATTATACAATAATTAGGTAAAATAAAAAATTACCTGAACCACTTTCATCTTTGTCAAACAAATAACGTGGAGGTTCACCTGGGTAATTAAATGGCATTGGCGAAGAATTTGGATTAAAAGTTCCTGAATATGGCATATCCCAGGCACCTCGACTAGTAACACCAACATTATCAGTTGGTTCACCTTCTATTTTTATTTGGTCCATACCTATATTATACATTTAACTTATTACTATAGAATTTTATCAATGATAAACTATTTATAGTAAAAATATACCTGCAGAGAGTAAGTCACCAAATACGTAATAACATTGTTCAGAAAATGTGGTTTTATTAACAGTATGTTTGATGTAACCAGCTTTGAGCATGTGTGATGCATATTTTCTTGCTTCTCTACGATCCTGAAATCCATCAACGTGTGTTTCTAACCATTCAACTACGTCAACACCTAAAATAAAATATTTTTTATTGAGTAAACTAAACAATATTATTTAACATTTTATAACTTAACTAACCAATGAAAGAGTTAGGAATAACAATTTTGAGCCACATTCTATCTCTGATCTCTAAACCTGAATCAAGTCTAGCCATAGCTCTAACAATACTCAGCATATCAGTAGTACGAACATCCAACTGAAGGTCTTTGAATGCACTAGTTGAAACAGCGTTTACTGTAAAAAGAAAAAGTAAACATTAACATATTTTTAACTATAATTAAAATAAAAAACAATGATAAAAATCATTAACACACTTTCTGTCTCTGCCATGGTTGACACTAGAGAAGAACTAGTAGATGTAACTGTTGATACAGATGGTGGTCGCAAAGGATAAGTTTCGCCTAAAATTATAAATCAATGAAATGTCTTTAAGATTAAACAATATAATATAATATTATACCTCTCATTGCAGCAGTATGAGCTACCCATGCACCAGGATCAATAGGTCGAACCGGTTCAGTTCGGGGAATAGTGAAATATGATTTTGGATTTGGATCCCAACATTTTGCAACAACTAATTTAATTGGCCTAAATCAAAGTACAAATTAATTTTATTATATTACGAATATAAGGTATCTACTAGTATAATTTATTTACCCAGGAGTTTGCACCACATCTCTTAAAACACGAACAGCTTGATCATTCGACATATTTTCAAAATTGATATCATTAACTTGCAATATCATATCACCAGGTTCAATTCTACCATCCAAAGCTACTGCACCACTAAAATTAAAATAAAACTTTTTATAGTGGATTAATAATTATTATCATATTTTTAGTTTTTAGACTTTTTTTCTGTTTACCACTTTAAATTTAAGAAAATAGTAAATATTAATTAATTATCAATTTTAAAATATTACCCTTTCATGATAGATCCTACATAAATGCCACCATCTCCGCCATTATTACTTTGTCCAACAATCGATATTCCCAAAAAGTTAACAGAATCCATATTTAAAGTCACAGTAATTATATTCAATGACATGCTAGAATCAGTAACTGATGAAAATGAAGATGTACGACACATTCCTCCTGGACCAGCAGGTCTTTGGTGTCGTTTGCGCCGTTGTTGAGTTCGGCGACGACCACTACCCGCTAAACGCTGCCATTCTATAAGAAAAAATAATTATGAAAATAAGATCAACACATTAAAAGAAAAATTTTAAAAAAATATTTATTTTTCATGTTTGAGTTTTTTTACTATTTTAAATTAATTAATTTTATGGAAATACTAAGATCAAATTTTTATTCAAGAATTTATAATATAATATTAAATATACTTTATTTTCTGTATATATTTTGTTTTTTAAAGTCCATATTTGTTTCATGACCTTTGGTGTAGTAAACATTTTAAAATAAAAATGAAAAATTTTTATACTGGATAAGTTTTTTGACAAAAAGTACTACATTATCTAACGACCTATTTGAAAATATTTTGTTTACATGAGCTGCCACATACAGAATGTTTTTCTTTCATTATTTAAGTTTTTTTCTTTTATAAATGACAATATATATTTTGAATTTAATATCCCAAAACAAAATGTAATGAAATTAAATTTTGGAAGAATAATAATTAATAGATAATAGATATTTAATATTAAGAATAGAGTAATAAAATTAATATTTCTACTATACTCATCATAACTTTAAATAATTATATTATATAACAATTTATAACTAAATAAATGTCGAAGATTCAATATTTTATTTCAATAACATAACTGTTAAAAACATTAATAATTTTTGAAATAATAAATGCTCTTTAATAAAAAAATAATTTTTTATAATTATAAAATTATTTTAAATAAAAATAATGATAATTTACCACTTGAAATATTAGTAGCACGTCCTGTTGTTGTGGTAATTCGACTTGAAGCATCATCCTCGTCAGATTCTAAAAAGCTTGTTGTTTCTAACTCAGAACTCAGCATAGAAGATGAACCATACGGTCTGTGTTGTTTGGGATGGCCATTCATACCTAACCCATTATATTTAAGAAACTTTGGATTTGCTAGACGATGATGATTTTCACGAGGCATGTGATGATGTCCAGGACGTATTGAACTTGATATTGATGATTCTGTATCAGTACATGTTCCAATATCTTCTTGATGTATTCTAGATACTGCTTTACCAGCTCTGATAATCACATACAAAGATCAATTTAAATAAATTATAATTTGTAATAGGTAACTAACAAAAAAAAAAAATTATAAACATGTATAATACCTTAAGTATATTTTTATTTCATTACATAATTTATTAAATAGTGATGGTTAATAGCATTACATACATTTCTTTGTAAAATATAATAAATAAAACATAAATATGAGAAGAGTACAATTTTAATTTATACTAACTGATTATCGCCTTGTGTCCTATGTGTATGATGACCAGAATCTGTGCCTTGGGATGTTCCATCAGAGATATTACTACCTTCAGCAGCAACCAACTGAAATGAAATATGAAATAATAACTTTAAGTACTAGATTAATAAATTTGTATGTAAATTTAAAATATAAATTATAACTATAGGTACCTAAAATAAAAAAAAAACAATAAATAATAAAATTAAATATAAACCTACCCATGAAACAACACGACCGTTAAAGCATGGTAATGGAGAATCATCTTCAACAATTTCTTCTTTGACCACTCTGAAAAATAATTTTGAAAAAAGTCAGTAAATATTTAGTTTCAATAAACAATTGTTAAGAACTAATAAATTAAATAAATTGTGTAAAAAATCAAATAGGTAATTTCAATTTTAAAGGCTTAATAATAAGTAATTATATAAAATAATTTAAGAATAGTTCTAAATTAAGAATAATAGTAGACAACCTAAGAATAATTACACATGTATTCATGGTAGTATAACTATAACTATAAAAATAAAATTGTATTCTAAGTTTAAATATCTATTGATTTACAAATAATATTAAAATTTATCGAATTAAAAAAAAAATATATTTGTTTAAGAATTTTGAATATTTTGAATAAGTATTTGTATTTATATTCAAATACTATTAAAAGGGTATATTCTGAATGCATTTGAAAAGTATAATTAACAAGACTGCAATTATATCTCAACAGCTAAAGCTCTACATGATATTTTATATACCTCAGTACTACTTAATTACTCTCGATAAGCTAAGCAGTAACTAATTTTTTTCAAATTGATAGTTATGATAACGTAAAAATTAAATTAGAATATAAATTAATTTCTTAATATTTATTTTTAAATATCTAACTTAATAACTTGCTTAGTAGTTAGTTGGTAAAAATAATAATTTAAGTTAGAATAAAAATTGATGAAGTTTAGTTATTTTATAGACAAAAAAAATTTTTTTTTTTATCTTCATTATATGAATATTTAGGTAATAACTAAATATTTTATATATTAATATATATAATATATAGCTGTGGTTTAAACCATGCATTACAACATAAGTGATTGATAGCAAATAATATTATAAGAAATGTATCAATCTATTATCAAAAAGTACTATGTATATTGTATATATTAATGATTAATTATTATCCAGTTGGCACTCAGTAATTTTACATTTTATGAAGTATCAATATTTTTGTAGTAAAAAAATAACTAGTTATTTTTTGATTTCAACGTGTTAGATTAGATTATTTTAAGCTATACAACTAATTTGTGAAGTTAAAAAGTTTTTTTTTAATTAAAACCAACTAATCAAGTTAGCGCTAGTAGGAATTTTTACTTTAAGTAACTTTCTAACTATTTTGTGCCCAGTTTTGGTGATAAGGTTGGAGAACCTAAGTAAAAAAAAAATGTAAGATTTTTTTCATTAAACAAATAAGGAATGGGAATCCCTAATCCTAATAGTCAATGGACTGTTGTGGCTAGTTAAGTTGTTCAAATACTAGAAAATATAAATATAACTTCACCAAAGTCAAGAAACGGAGTACAATTGTTGACAGAGTATTGGCAATTGAGTATTAGTCCGTGGGGTAGATATATCAACAATGAATTATAATAACGGAGAAATCGTGAAATATAGAGTAGCGATATAAATATATAATACAATATTATACAATTTTCGCCGTCAGCATTCAACTAACGACTAGTAAAACAATAATAACACAGTTGGTCCTTATCACTGACCCAAAGTCGTCGTCCATAGACTTGAAGAAAAACTTGTAGTTGGGACGATTTAGGACGTTTTTGAAATCGGCCAACGTAACCTTGTCAGCCGCAATCGGCAACTTGACGAGGTACGGCGTGTCCTCGTCATCGATATGATAGATAACTTTGGTCTCTTCCATTGTCGGTCCGCGGATCCGGACCGTAATACGCAGCAAACACACGCACACTCACACGATACACGCACTCGGCGGCGTTATCAGCGCAGATCCACCGCGGTCGATGTTGGCCCGTGTACGTAGATTTTCGTTCGCGGAGCCATCATAAAACGCGATCGAGTAGCCCGATCGGCACTCGAGAACAGCGAGTACACGACGTCTCGTTTGTTATTGTTGTGTTTTCACTCGGGGCGAAGAACGCACAAGCACACGCACGCACGGACGGACAAACGGACGGGACGGGAACGACGACACATAAATAATCTTTAATAAAGCACTGGGAGCTCTGGACCTCGCCCCCTCCCACAACCCGCAACCGCACCCACAGCCGTCAGCACCGTCGTCCCCACCGACGCCGCTGTGCTGCTCCCGGTATGCGGTTCACGAGTTGCCGCCGATAGGCCGCCGGAATTGATTAGCCGAGGCCCGACAGTGGCGAGAATTGAAAGCAATAGCAATCGCCGTCGTCGACGAGTGCGTACTGCCAAGTTACTTATACGTGCTCGAGCGGTCCGCCATGTTGCCTGCTGTTGGGTCCACGAACTACGCTCCGCGGCTGATTATTAAATGTCGCGCCGAGAAATAGGAATGGGATCCGGAAGGTACATCATCGTCGTTCGTCACGTGAAATGTACAATTTAAACTTAACGTTATTAATCATTGATGAGTGTTAGCAGTGGTGTTGATACGACTTTAAAAGAGCGATGACGAACTTTGAAATTTCATCGATCGTTTTTGCTGACGGTTTGACTAATCGTCAGTTGGGTCGTTAGGTGTCAATTGTCAAACCCATCTTAGATAGACCGCAGTCATGTGAGGGAATTTAGACGTCACGAAGAAACTATTAGGAAATTTAAAATATGCTTTTGACTCTAGTATTATACATGTTATATTTTAAAAATTCATAATATTATGAAAGGTAAAAGTCTGAAGAAAAGTGCATCAAATTTCCAGCGATGTTATCACAAAGTGCAAATTAAAATATTTAACATATAATTTGTTTTGAATATTTGGTCAAGGGCGCCCGCAGGTCGAATTTCAGGGGGGGGATAGCCAAAGCCCTATCTGAGGGGGGATTCAAGGGATCCCCCCTCCCCCCGAAATTTTTAAAAGTGGGAATATTTTAGTGGTAAATATAGTTTATTGACCAAACATTTTCAGCATTTATACTTTAAAAAAATGTTGGACCCCGGATTTTTTTTTCAGTTACGGCCTTGGGATAGCTTTAATTTTTATTCATAATCAAACACTTCTATTAATGTATAATGTATTAGGTTTATTTATAAAAAATGTTTAAAGGTAATAGAATAATTAATATTATATTTTACACTTATAGATGTATAGTAACTATACGCATTAACTAATTGAACACAAATTGTTATTTTATTTTATTTTTCCAAATTCATTAATAACTTTTTCAGATAAATTAAGTTCTTCAATTTTTTTTCTATGTTAACTTACAGAATATATACAGAATCCAGATAAACGGTTCTCACACATTGTTGAATGTAACCAGGTTTTAATCACAGAGTAATAAGAATATTACTCTGTGGTTTTAATACGACGTAATTTACTGAATGTCCTTTCTATACTACAAGTTGTTGGTGGAATAGTCATATAAATAATAATACTTCTCTTTAAATTTGGATAAAATTCACAATCTTTAAAAAAAAAGAAATATTTTCCTACCTATATGAAATATCAATACACCTTGGTACCAATAATGATTTTTGGGACTTTAGAATATTTAATTTGGATATAATTATTTTAACTAGCAGGAAAGCTAGGGGGGGAGTTGTCCCCTCCCTGCCCCCCTTGCGGGCGCCCTTGTATTTGGTCCAGATAATTGTTTGAAATAAAAATATATGGGAAATACTAAGATATTAACCGATTACCTATTATTATTCCAATTTTATATGTTATAAAATAATACATTTTCATCGGGCATGTTGCATGTAAGTGTAAACCAGAGCGCAGAGATTACTTATGAAATTTAAATTATTTAAATGAGCTAAGCTCCTTATATGTTTAAAAAATAACAATCTGCAAAGTGCACTAAGTGCTGTCTAAAATAGCTTATATTTTATAGCTCAGAAGTCAGAATATAATTACTGAGTAAAAAGTATAGAGCTTGTAGAATTTGAAGCTAATGTCACTAATAAAGGTACTTTTATTTAATATTTTCAATGTTTTCACCAATCAGATATTGAGATATGTAGTTACTAGTTACTATTTTGGTTGTATAATACAAATCTTAATAGTTAATACCTACTTTCACAGCAACACAACGTATCACTGTATCAGTTGTTATCACTTAAAATAATCATTTTGATTTACTTTTATACAGCATAAGATCGATGATCGTTGTTATTTTTAACAACCGTCAATCCTGCATAAGATTTAAGTTAAAAATAAGTCAGTACCTAACTAAAGGGCAACACCGTTGAGTACCGTTCACGTACCTACATAGTCTAATATAGGTACTCTATAGTTAACAGTATGTGAGTATACTGAGTACTGACTACTGAATACCTAGGTTATATATGTATAGTCGTATACTGTATAGAGTAACACATTAACTATAGGCGGAAATCCATTGAAAAAATTGGGGGGCTACGATTTTTCTCATAAACCAAAGCTGTTAGAAATGTATTAATTGTATGCAATATTTTTGTATAATAGATTTTATTTTCATTTAGTGAGATAGACCGGACAAACCGGAGAGCGGATTTTGTTGTTTGGAGGTCTTATTAGATTCACATTAGCTAGGAGAAGTGCAGTGAAGATTTTCAAAGCTTCAAAAAAAAATTAAAACTCATTTTATTAGGAGTTTTTTTTTATGTTTTTCAGCTTTATAGCTTTGTAGTGAGTTAACGTATGAAGATAAAGTTCTGAAAATCTTCACAGCACTTCTTCTAGACTATGTGAATCTAACAAGACCCCAAATAACAAAAACCCGTTCTCTAGTTTCGGTAATCTACCACTCTAAATGAAAATCTAGCAAAAAGTAACTATTTTTTTTTCTCAGCTATGAAAAATTATTATGTATAGTATTTCCAAATTAATATAATTTTATATATTTTGTTTTATTTGACAAACGATAAAACAAATCACTATAGGACAGTGTTCCAACTTAAAATCTTAATTTTCGTATAAAATATTATACAAACAAATTTATAATATAAAAATTATTATAATATTATGTTATATTTCTTGTTTTTTAAGAACATGATACATATGAAAATGAAAAAAAATAAAAAAAATGAGAAAAAGTTTAATCTATGAATAATATTTTTTAATCATAATATTCGTTTTAAAAATCTAATTTCGTCATTGTCAAATTTAATGTTGATTTCAAGAGGTGTTTATTGTCTATAGGTATAAGTGTATAACTAGTATTTTTATAAAAAATGTAATTTTTTTAACTGTTTTAAAAGTAACTTATGAAAAACCATATATTTAACTTTCAAACTTTAGCTACATTAGAATTTCCAATTTCCAAATGTTCTTGTTTTTAATAATTTTTGTCAAAATCATAAATTTAAACGCTTATAAAAAAAATTTGCTGGTGTGTATTTTACTAAAAATTAAACTTATGAGGAATCTTGATTTATAAATGTAAATCTAAAAGTTAAAAGTTGAAAAAAAGCTCAACATTTTAGATTAATACTGTAAATATTTTAAAAATTAGGTATAATATTTACAGAAAATTATAAAACGAATAATTTAAATAATAATGTAATGTTTAAAGTTTTTACGATTAATATTTTTTAGAAAAAATCAAAGTTTTAATTTTTTTACTTTTGACTTTCCTGCCAAAGAACCCAGTTATATAAAAATATTTTAAAATAAAGAAACACTTATTTATTTATTACACATCATTCAATGACATTATAATTTAAATTACGATTTATAAAGATATATAACATGTTATTTTAATAGCTCATCAATACACCTACAAAAAACTTATCATGTATTATTATCCATATTATATACACCAATTATATACATATTACATATTCATTTACATGAATACAGAATTGTGCGACACAAACGTTATTAAGAAACGCTTTTATGGTATACAGCACAACCCGTGGTTGAAGATAAAAGTATGACGTAAAAGTTTAGCTAACATAATTGTATTTTAACTTTTAATTTTTTGTCCGAGAGGGGGGATTTTGCGGTTCAGTCTGGGGGAGATGCACGGATAAGGTTCTAGATTCTTCTTTTCCTTTTTATTATTCTTATATTCCTAATCTTATTATTATTAATATTACTATAAAATATTTTTATTATTGTTATACTTAATTATTTATTCTTATAATAACTTTTATTTAAATTGTGCGTTTATCGGCGATTGCACTATTGGGGTTTCCACGGTTTCTTGCTATCTGTCACAGAACACCGGGTATAAAAGGCCCGGTGAAACGACCAGCATTGACATTCACTGTCTGCTATCCGTCGTAGCAACTAGCAAGACCTACCCCAGGCAGACTTGCGCGATTAGGAAGACATCTGGTATCTATATTTTTTGATCTTTAACATATTATGTTGTCTGCACCGGGCTGCACATTACATTGCTTGTATTCGTATTATTAACAATTAGTGATTTTATTATATCTATATTCATACCTATTCGTAGCTCTAACATTTCTTTAGCTCAAGCTCTAGTATGCCCAAATAAAATTCTACCGATGCCTATAATATAAGTCTGACACTGTTCGGGCAGTGCGTCAATGGTTGGTTTGCACGAACACTGATCGTCACATTATCTGTATTAAATATTTTATTTTTTCTGTTTCGGTGTTATGCGATAAACAGTTATTAGTAAGTGTTCAAGTATGTTTCCCAAACAGAACGTATATTCGTAAAACCCCGTTTCCCTGTGCGTTATTGTCATTGTCGACATGTATACAGTATACTAGAGCTACGGCGGGTTACGTTCCGCAGAAATAACAAGTCGCACGTACGTCGGATCTAGCGAGCATAATAATATGACAGTTCCAGCGACTCGTCTGCAGAGTTCCGCGTTACGGGTATATCGCTCTCGTTTGAGCTGCCCGTCTCGTGTGCCGCTGTAATGATCTGACAATGCGTGCGATTCGATTCAGATCCGATTATTCGGTGGCTGCAGTGACGTCGTTGAATGACATACGAATCTGTTCGAAACATTGTACACATTACGAAAACGTATTTTTTTTTTTGTAGCGTTTGTCAAATTGTAACGTACAATAATTATCTATTATACAAGATATTTTTTAGTAATACATATATCCACATGACCACGTTCATTTAGTTAAGTTTATTATTTATAAACACCTAGTTATGATTATATATATATATTTTTTATAGATTTCCTATAAAATATGAGCAATTAACTCAACTGTGGCCAATCGATGTTAAAAGTGAATTAGTGTAAAATTTGTTGAAAAAACACTCATATATTTGACATCGTCTTCTTATATATACTATTTTATAATTATAATAAAAGTGAAAAATAGTCAAGTACTCAAGTTCACAATATCTAAGATCGCAGCGGTCACATAGAAAAAAGGTCTAGGTGTGGTCGCCGCATGTCTAACGATTGATTATATTAATTACCCATTATTATTAATCAATTGTTTTTTCATATATAGTCGATACAAATATACAAATATTATGGCTATAGGTTAAAGGTATATTTTGCATCAGAAAAAACTGATGATTTACAAATTCACTACAGCAAATGTTGCATTTCCAGCGTTCCGTTTCAAATAAATAGAAGGGGTATGATAAAAAAAATAATAAAAAAAAAGGCGGACTCTGACCCCTTTAGTCCACCCTCAATTTAAACACTGAAAGAACCAATAATCTTCTTCAAAAGTTTAAAATTGAATATTGAAATATTTTTACTGTTTCTTAATCTTAAGGTTACGCCTGACGAACAAACCAAAATCATGCATCATTATTCATTATAAAACATTGCTAATTTTGAAATCAAAAATATATAATCTCTTAGACTATAATATATTTGCTCATAATCACGTTTCGTATTTGATTAGTTTTTTTAACAAAATATAATTTAAACTTAGGTGTATTTAATTATTTATCTAGCGCGAGTAAATTTAGTCCTAAAAAATTTATTATTTTAAAATCGGTAGATTATTAATAATATGTAAAGTAATATACATTTATGGTCCGTAAATTACGGACATCATTCACATTTATCACACTCAGGAGTTATTGGTAGATACGCCATTTCTGTCACAACGCGTTTTCATGGATCCTTTGATAGGTACTTAAATGTTACGTAGTATTGTATATATTATTGGTTTACCATTTTTAAGTCTTAACTTTCATGACGGGCTTTGCACCCGAACATAACACGAAATCCGAATTAACCCGAATAGATTTCAAAACCCAAAATCGTATTATACAACACCCGATTGAAAAAAAATACACTCAAAACAGAAACCAGAATTAATATTTGGATTAATTCGAAACAAAATAAATTAGAGCCATATCAGTAGAAAAATGACTGATTAATGTCTAATGGTAAGTATATATGGTTTTTTTTTATTATATTTCCTTTAAAAATAAAATAAAATTACTATATTATAAAATTCCCATAAAAAATCTCATGTTAATTAATATAAAATATGGGTTCGTTTAACACCCGAATTAACCTTAATTAACCGAAATTAATTTGCACTTAATCGTAACTAGAAAAGTTCATTAACCTGTAACAACCGAATTCAATAACCCAAATTTTCTTTTAACACTCAACACCCAAAATCCGAATGAATGATTCCGGTGAAAAGCCGGAACATAATGTTTGGGATGAATTTTCGATAACATCAAATCGCACAACAAATGGTTGAAAATCATTTTAAGATACAATGAATGGTTTTTTTGATGTTGAATAGGTACCTATCCAAATATTTATATTTTGATTTATGCACTAATTAGTAATTAGATACTCATCTTACACTTATTTAATTAGTATTATACTATTATTTATTTAGAATTTAGATATTAATATATTATTATTATTGGGAATTGACATTATTTGCATTAATTATTTATTATTATTAAACGGGATTTAAATTTAAGTATATATTTAGGTATTTTTTTATGTGGGATTCAATTTACCTTGTAGTAATAATTAATAATAAAATAGTAGGTAGGGTAGGTAATCTATAATTAGGTCAATTAGATACTATTGTTTTAAAAATAGAAAACATAGCAAAAACTGTTTTACGCAAGATAGAAGATAGAACCACTCATGAACAAATAGTTCTATGTTTAAAGTGATGGTTAAGATTCCAAATTAATATACAATATGATATATAGTTTTAATTTTTTTGATATATCACTTATATAAAAAAAGTTCTTAATGTTCAAAATCCATTAATTTTGTGTTTTTCAAATTTGAGTAACTTTTTTTGTAGTTCTGATATCGAAAGAATAAAAACGAATAACGATATTTAACGGCCAAAGTTTTCATTTTTGTGCATAGATAATATTATTATTATTTGTTTTATGTGATAAAAATTTCGTTTCTAAATTAAACGGTAGTCTTGGTTTTTTCCCGCGTAGAACAGTATTTTTTATGTTTTACATTTGTAGGACAAAGACAACACACAAGGGTTTAGCATCCTCTAATTAATGGGTCTATAGTTTATCCATAGAGTAAGATATGAACACGATTATAAAGATTATAAGTTCTTTATAATCGTGGATATGAGTCAAGGTTTATAGATAATACAGGTTGCCTCATGTAGAAATTATGAAAAATTGGGAGTGGGAGAAGATGATGCCATGACGTCATTGAAGTATACAAACCGTTTAACCGTATAAAGGATTATAAACTATGAATAGTCTTACACTTTGACTATTTGATTATTATTAATAATTTATTGTTGACTTGTTAGTTGTTAGTTTTTTAATACAATTTTGGTCTCATTCATAATATATTATATCTAATTACTAATTATAAACTAAAATTAAAAGCTAAAAAAAAAAAACACTAATTTTAATTAATACTTTATTACTCATATTATTCTATCATCTATTAAATATAGATAAAATTTGGGAAACTTAGTGCAAACAATTTTTAAGTGTCAAGTGACTAAATTTTAAAATGTACTATCAAATTTTATAAATAATACCTAGTTAATGTTGTTTTTATTTTTAGATTCTGAACAGAGTGATGAATGTATAGATTTTACAATGATATGTGTTTTTTTTTTTTGTGTGTCTGTGTACAGCATAACTAGTCGAATTAATGCTTCAATTTCAAACTATGGGGGTGGTTTCCAATGGCAAAGTAGATATCCTTGGTGCATTATACAGGTCAAAAGTAAACATTTTCCAACAGTTTTCAAAAAAATCGAGAAAAACAAAAAAAAAGTGACAGAAAAACTGGAATTTTTACGCAAAACCAGTTTTCGACAAAATCTAATTTTTTATTTTGCTATAACTCAAAAACTAATCGATGTAAACACTTGAAATTTTCACCAAATGTTTATATTAGCGTTCTTCATACACAGTTAAATTTTCAAAGAAATTTGAGCTATTTATAGACAATTAAAATTTTCAATTTTTCTAAGTATTTTTTTTTTAAATAACGATAAATATTTTTGGCGGACCAGAAAATCTTGGAAATTTAATACAAGGTTTCTTATAAGTTGTTCTTAAAGTGATAAAAAAATCCGAAATCGTTAGTCATAATTTTTTTTTATAAGTGCTTAAAGTTCGAATTTATACAAAATATGTCAAAATTGCGAAAATTTGCAAGTAATTTTGTGATTGAAAAATCGTAAAAATTTTTTCATTTATAACTAAGTTTTGAAAATTTGGTACAAGGTTCTCCATACATTTTTCTTCAAATATCTGTAAAAAAAACTCTACCGGATTCAGACAAAAAATTTTTATGAGTGTTTGAAATTTAAATTTTTACAAAACCACGTTAAATAACGGTTTAGCCTCAATCGATTTTTGATATTTGTTGTTATTCAAACAGTATAAGTAGTAAATACTTGAAAATCTTACCAGTTATTAAGAATGCCATTTTCTTTACGTGATTTGATTTTCAATACATTTTGACTTTTTTTGAGCTATTTATAGGCATTTGAAATAATCAATTTTTTTTAAATTTTTTTATAAATGTCGATAAATTTAGCTGAGACAAATTACTTGAAAATTTAATTGAAGGGTCCACATAACTTGTTCTAACTCTCATTCAAAAATTGTAAAAATACATAGGCACAATTTTTTTTTATTAGCATTTGAAGTTCAAATATTGACAAAAATTCGTCAAAATCATGAATATTTTTCACTATTTGGTAGTTAAAAGTTTATAAATATTTTACTATCAAAAGCAAAGAATTGAAAATATAATACTATGCTGTCCATAAGTTAAGCTTAAAATATTTATAAAAAAGTTTGAGGATTATTCAATTTAAAAAATTTTACGAGTGTTTAAAGTTTTAATTTTAATTTGAAATCAAAAATACATGTGTAAAATTACGTTTTACTAATAAATAATTTTCTATTTTTGTTATTTTTAAAAAATTAACAAACGTAAGATCTTGAAGCTTTTACTTAAATGTTTGAATTAGTTTCAAAATTTCAACCAATAATTAATAAAGATTCATTGATATGGCAAAACCATGGTTGAAAATATATATTAGGCATATGTACATTTCAACCATGGGCAAGAGGGAAAGACCAACTTATTGAGTTGTTTATCTTACAACTATTAAAATAAATAGTCTATCAGGAAACTAACAAATTTCATTGATTTAGAGTGATAAATATATAAAAAACAATAATATAACATCATTAGACATATAATAGACAATATAAGACATAATAATTAATAATATAATAACTGTCAATTAATAAATTAAAACAAACAAAATTCAACTAAACATTCACGTATATTATTAAAAAAGCTTACACAGCCGAAACCATTATTACAATACAATTTTTAGTTATGTAATAGGTAAATATATTAGTAAAACCATGTAATGTTGTATGGGAGCGCGAATTTTATACTTCAATGACGTCAGTAGATAAGGAATGGTTCGGGGGGATCGATTTGTTTACGTGACTTTGAGGCAACCTGTATTATCTATAAACCTTGGATATGAGTAAGATATGAGTTTATCATACATGGGTTTTTAACGTTTTATCAGTTTTTATTGCTATCACATGGCCAATAGACAGATAGCTAATTAGTAAATAGTAATCTCAAATTTTTTATTTATTCTATACAGATTTAGACACTCTTTGTACTAACTTTAGTTATACTTTTATATAAATTACATTTTTGATTTTGATATGTTCTATGTTCATTAAACCAAACTATAATAGTTACAGTTGATTTAACTACCTATACTCTTAAATTTCTATTGAAGTGTGCTGTGTCCAACTAGTTTGATCATTTGAGTATTTTTGTTATAATATTTATGTTATTCTTGTTACTTTTATGTATATTAATATTACCAACAAATTTAATAAAATATGTCTGTTGTGTCGTTTATGTCCAATTGCTAATTTTGCCTGCTGTCTTTCCACAACAGTCATGCAGTAAGTTTCTGTTGTTTTTGAAAACATTCATATACTATCTCTCATTTAGAAATAAACAATTTTCAGGTTTCAACATGAAGGATTACATGAATTATGTTAGGCCTTTTGTGCACTACCATAATCACTGTAAGTTATAACAATAAGTAATATTTTTATTATTATAATCCAAATAAAACATTCTTAGCCATAGGCTATCTATATCTATGGATATTTAGACAATTTACAATAGTTTTAACAGATTAACGTGAGGATTATAAATATTTTTACATAAAAACTATGGGGTAAATTACAGAAGTAAAAATATGTTTACAATAATAAAACAATTAATATTTACTATGTTTTGATTTTCAGCCAAGTACAAGTCTTTTAATTTTAGTTTATTATCATATAATATACTGGCTCAAGAGTTACTAGAAAAAAATGCATTTTTATATGATTGGTCAGATGTGCGTGTGTTGGAATGGAACTATCGAAGGCAACTTTTGTTAAATGAAATTAAACAATTTAATGCAGATGTATGTATTATTTTTTAATTAAAGGATGTAGTTTTAAATTTTTGTTCTAAGTTAATATGTTAAACATATAAATATTTAATAATTACGTGCCATATGTATATTGACATTGACAATGCCCTGGTAACTTTTATTAGTGGCAAAGAGAGCAATCATTTAACCATACCTTATATCTTTATAAATATATTAGTTATTTATGGTTAATTTTTCTGTAACTGAACTCTTTCTGTCTATATTATTATTGATACAATTTTATAAATTTCATAACGTGCATAATTAAAAATAATCAGTAGATAAGTTAAATGGTGACAAACATTTTAATAAATTTATATTAAATTTTGTTGCCTTATACATATGGTTAAAATAGTCTCTCTGATTTCTTAAAACAACTTTGTATCAAAATAGGTTTTCTCTGTTCTAAATATAGCTATTTTATGTTCAGAATAATCTATTTTATTCTATGATTTTTAATATTATTTTGAATTAAACTGTTATTACAACATTTAAAGGTAAGAATATTATTTTGGGCTCCATATAAATTTCTTTTGATATTTACATTTTTAATGACAAGTTATGAATATTTTAAAAATATAAATATTTTGCTTATTTTAAAATACTCTTATTTTGTTTGTAAATTTAAATATTGAAATAAGATTACAGGAGGCCCTAAAATCAATGTAAGATTTGTTATGTTCTACATTAAAACAAAAGGGTACATTTTCTTTTTAAAATATACTAATAGAAATAATTAATTATTTTTTAATAACTTAGAAAAATTTAAAAATTATACGCAGATTAAATTGTAAATTTTACCCTTTACGAATAATTTTAATGACGCCACTTCTTCTCAACAAGTCGTTCCGGTAATTAGGCTGTTATAATTTATATTTTATGTATCAAGTATATCAATTATTGAAGGTTCTTTTCAAAAAATATATATAAAATCTAATACTGTAAACATTAATTGGTAATAACCTCAAATCAACTATTTTATATATTTATATTACAAAAACAATATATACCCATGGGCGTTCTCACGGGGGGGGGGGATATGGGGGATAGATCCCCCCCCAAGGATCTGTTTTCTTACATTTTAGTAAAACACGTTTTGTCTACTTTTGATATTATATACTATTAAATTCAAGTAAATTTTCAGAACCCCCCTCATAGAAAAATCCTGAGAACGCCCCTGTATATACCTATCTAAATTTATAAATTTACCATTTATTAACAAAATTAAATGTATATTTAGTGTAATAAAAAATATGGTTATAAATTCATAACTTTTATAAAATATTTTTTTTTCAGATAATTTGTTTTCAAGAAGTTCAAGAATCTCATTTGAATTGGTTCTTTAAGAAATTGTCAGATTTAGGTATATCATATATTATAATATATATATATATATATGTTAAATATAACAATTTATAAAATTGTATTATTTATGTTTAGGATATAATGGTGTCTATAAAAAACGTACTCATATTCATTCTGACGGATGTGCAATTTATTACAGAACAAACAAGTTTACATTAAAAGAAAAGGTCACTGTAGAATACAACCAACCAGGAGTAAATGTATTAGATCGAGACAATGTTGGTATTGTGTTGAGATTGTCACCTCGGCAATATGACGAAGAAAGTATAATTATTTCAACTACACATATTTTGTACAACAAAAAAAGACATGATATTAAGTTGGCACAAGTTCATTTATTACTAGCTGAAATTGAGCGTGTTTCATATAAAGGGTAAAAAACATAATATAAATTTTCACTGTTTATTAATTGTATTCTGATAAATGGTAATCATCATATTTTTTTTAATTACTTGTATAGAGTTGGTGATCATAATATTCCTGAATACCATCCAATAATATTAACTGGGGATTTTAACTTGGAACCTAATACTGCTGTGTATGATTTTTTAATCAATGGTGCTCTATATTATAGTAATTTACAAAAACCAACCCTTTGGTCCCAAAACAGTCAAAGTGGAAGATGTGACATGGGGAATGAACTTATCCCTAAGAGTTTAGGCATTACTGAATATAGTCAGCATTCAGATATTTTAGAGTTAAGAAAAAAAAATAATCATAAACGACAAATTAATGACGGTCTTTATTCAAAGGTAATTTAAATATATTATTATAAAATAATTTAATCATTTTTTCACAACTAAAAACTTATTATTATATTATTTATTTATTAAATATCAGCTACATCATAGTGAAAGAAAAAATGAACAACTATTATCATCATCTCCATCAGAATTCAAGTATTTAAATTCAATATTTCTATAGTTACAAATTTTTAAATTGTAATACAGGTTTTATTTAATTTTAATGAAAAATTGTTTTTAGATTTGGGACTGGAAATGTGTATCATAACCTTAAGTTTTCTTCTGTCTACAATAACAATAATAGCTGTTCTACATATCATGACCGATGGACCATTGTAGATTACATATTTTATACGTAAGACAGTGACATATATGACATGCATTATCCTTAGATTTAATATTAACAATACATTTAAAATAATTAATTTAATTATAAAATGGTTGTAGCAATAACAATTTAAAACTGAGAACATTTATGAAGCTTCCAAATGTTGCGGAATGTCAGCCAATAATAAGTATGCCAAACAGAGTATCTCCATCCGATCATCTACCACTGTTTGCTAAATTTAGCTATCAAATAAAATAATAATTTTATTATTAGATCTTCAGTGTGTGATATTGTTTTTATTTTTCATTAATATGTATTACAATCCCTAAATTGATTACATAACTATTCATTAAAGTTATATCTAAATATTTTATATGCAGTTTAATAACATTCTTTATTTGAGTTTGATTACTAATTAAAATCATACATAGAACAAAGAAAAAAAATTTAAAATTATATTTATTAATAAGAACTTATAATTTTATTTTTGTGATTAAGAGAAGAGGACATCTTATCTGCATGTGTTGTCTCTATCTTACTTATGTTTATGTACAACATAATAAATTTGCATTTGGCAGAATTTGTTTAAAACATTTAATTTAAGAATCAATTAACTTATTATAAATCTTAAAAATAAGATTGATAAAAATATTATTTAGGGCATCTCATTGACTTTTTAAAGTAAGTTATAGCTATATAAAATATTAAAACTTAAATTTTATTTATAATATTTAAAAAAATTATAATATTAATAATTCTCATAATATACCCATATACCCTAGATAATATCATTACCTTTAAGTTGTATAATAGGTTAATTTACCATAATATTAAAACTAACAAAGTTGCTATGTTGTAAATGATTAAGACAAAAACAATACACGTATATATGATGTCCTTTCATTAAACAGAATATTATTCAATAAAACTAAATAGGCACAAAATGACATGGTTTATAAAGGTTCACTGAATTTTAAGAGTTTTATATATTTTTTAAGAAAAAAGCTTTTTGAAAAACAATTTTAATGGGTTATTTTTTAAGTATTAACCATTTAAATACTTAACATCTTCATTAATTTTATTATTTTGTATAACACAAATTTTCAAGATATTTTAGCTTTTTGCAAAATTTTAAGCAGAGGCGTCATTTGGGGTGGTAGGAATATGCCCAACCCTAGATTCTAAAGTAGCCAAATGGGACGGCCAGTGGCCGGATATAAAAGAGCCGGATTTTCTTAATCTTAATTTTACTGACTATTCTAGTAATTCTAGAATATATTATATATTATATTTATATAATATAGAAGTTTGTGGTATATCATAATATAATTTATATGTACGTACTAAAGACTTGAAAGGATCGAGCCTTAAAAAAAAGGGTCAAATCGGAGTTTTTTTTGGTAGAACTTTTGGGGTTGAGCCAGACTTAAACCAAGGTTGGATCAGGCTTTTTAAGAAGTTTTTACATCTCACTTGGGAATTTTATGGTTTTTTTTTTTTTTTTATGACAAATAATCATTATTTAAAATTAAAATGATAAGTTTATAGAGTTCGACGTTGGAATAATCACAAATAACGAATATAATGATATTTTTGTATACGAGCTACTATTACTCACAAACATTTTTGTTATATAGTTGAATATTATGAATTATAATGTTCTAGGGCTAAAAATAAATCTCAGTCCGAAACGAATTTTTTAAGAGCTTAGAATTATTATTTATTTTTGGGCCAGGCATGGGCTTTTTCTCCAAAAATATTCTGGATTGGACTGTACCAGGCAATAAATTTATGGCCCTTGAAGGTCTATAATAATTGACGCGATTTAAAATTAGTTATGTTTTAATAAGTAATATGTTGACAAAGGTGGATACAGTTTGTGTTATAATTATAAATTATAAAGTATAAAAAAATATGTTAAATGAGAGTTGGGTAGTTGGGTTACCTAGCGAACGCCTTTTTTTTTATATATATACTTAAAAGTTTTATAGACTTAGGGCCAGTCATTATTATGCCCTACCCTAGCAAATATTGAATTGACGCCCATGATTTAAAGTTATCTGATATATTTTTAGTTTAAATAAGTTTTACAAATTATAAAAGGTCGATAATATTTTTCACTGTATAAAATACGTTGCGTATAATTGTAGCATTCATCGTAAATTTTTGGGTACTACTGTACCTTTTTAAAAATATTAATGACTCAACTTAATTTTTTATAAGCAATTGAATTTCAAATGTCCACAAAATCACATTGTAAATTATTTATGTATTTTACGTCTTAAATGAACAAATATTAATCACATGTACCAACAACCGGAAATAAAAATCTGAGATTTAAAATATAACCGATTTTAAGAACTAGATTTTGTTTTTAAATAACGTGGCTACGATAGTTATTCGTGTTTTAAAATGTTATATTATTAAATTAAAAAAAATATAATTAACAATTTTATGACTTGATATTGTTAGAATTATTTGAACACTGTTTGGCGGGAATGTGTAGTTTGTATTCCATGACTACACATCGTTGATCCTTAGGTGGTGGTAATCACACCAAAATATCGCCGACTTATCGTCTGTCTCTTTTTTTTGCTGTTGTGTCGCCCAAACCAAAGGCTCAGTACTTTTTTTGAATTAAAAAAGAATCCTAAGCTTTTCTATATCTCCTTTTTTAACTTATATTTTTAAGTAGTATAGTTAATTTTGTTATTCGTTCTGTTAACAAAGTAAGTAAAACGTATTTATATTTTACATGTTTATTTGTCTAAATTGATTGTTTAGCTGTATAAATCAACTCACGAGGTTTTTTAGGTTAAATTCTGTTAACAGGATGTCATCAATACTGGCATACTGCTGACTGCAGTTCACGATTGAATCATTTTTCAAACGAATTTTACTCTTTGTAATTTAGATTTCTTTGTGTTTTGTAGTTCTATTTTGAATAATGGCTGACATCGAAGATACTCACTTTGATACCGGAGACTCTGGTGCTTCGACCACATACCCCATGCAATGTTCAGCTTTACGAAAGAATGGTTTCGTTATGTTAAAAGTAATGCTTGCTCAATCAGCAATCTATATATTATTTACTATTTTCTTACTTATTAGGTGAACAATTTATTCTTTAAATTATTTTTAAAGCTCTTTATTTAATAATTTTAATTCAAATTTTGGATATTAATATGTTTATTAGCAAAATTAATATTTACATATATACATTTTCTTCATTATTTTATTTGCTTTTAGTTTCAATTTTAATAATTTGATATGTTATATATCAAAATATGTATCATTTATAATTATAAGTAATCAGACATATTACAATTTCTTGAACTATTTTTTCTTATAATGTAATGTAATATAATATAATGTAAATATCAAAACATTCTAAAGCTTGTTCATCTATTATTATTATTTGTGTATAATGCTTATTAAATGTATATTTATATGAGTTAAATTGTTTTAAAGGCTCGTCCGTGCAAAATTGTGGATATGTCCACATCCAAGACTGGTAAGCATGGTCACGCTAAAGTCCATTTAGTTGGCCTAGATATATTTTCTGGTAAGAAATATGAAGATATTTGCCCGTCAACTCACAACATGGATGTTCCATTTGTTAAACGTGAAGATTATCAGGTAATTATATAATGTACCTATGACTTAATTTTTCCATACAAATGTTAACCCCCTTTGTCTATGTATGATGAATGAATTATAATTATAAGTTTTGATTTTATTAGTGTATTTGGATGATATGGTTAAAAATATTGGAATATTATGAAAACATCTTAATAATGTGTAGTTTTTAAATTTTTAGATTCTGCAATGTTAGTTTAATATGTATGGAATGCATTAATTAATTTTATAATTGCAACAAATTGAAAATATTGTTTTTTATTTATGATTGATAATGTTGTATTGGGGAATGCTAAATTATCAATTTAATAACTTTTAGGGACAATGTTAATTATAATAAATTCTTATGCACGTGACATGATTTATTACTAAATAATTCATGTATTAAAAATGTTATGTATCACTAGTAGGTATTTTAAGAATTTATTTTTATAAAATTTGCATCTTTTTCAAATAAAGTGAAAATAAATAAGACATATTTACTTAATTAAATTATTAAACATTTGACACTAAAATATTATATTCCATTTTATTTATTTTTTAAGTCCAAAATTTATATATTTCAACAATATTATTTTTGTTCACTGTAAAATGTTAAATTATGTATTAAAGTATATTTATTCTGTTTTAATTAGTTGACCGACATATCAGATGATGGCTATTTATGTTTGATGTCTGACAATGGTGATTTGCGTGAAGACTTGAAGATTCCTGAAGCTGAAATTGGTCAACAATTAAAAAATGAATATGATGCTGGAAAAGAGCTTTTGGTAAGTAGACAACCTTTCTGAATATGTGTAAAATAATTGTATTCTATTTATTATTTATAAGAATAATTTGACAAGTTTTATTATTAGTCATTTTATAATCCTACATAATAAAACCTATAGTTACAATATACATTTTATGATTTCAGTGTACTGTATTGAAATCCTGTGGCGAAGAATGTGTGATTGCTATAAAGACAAACACTGCTTTGGACAAATAATGCTCACAAATGACCAAATGTCATACGAGCAGAACATTTCTTTTAATATATTTTTTTTTCTTAGTGGCTAAACAATTTTCAAATTCTCTTTTTAATAATTAAACCCTAGGAAAATGATAATTACTTGTAAACTGTTTTAATAATGTAATTAAACAATTTATCAGTCTTCAGATTATTTACACTATGATTAAAAAGATTATGGTATTTATGTTAAGGGAAAATAAACATTGTTTTTACTTTTTAAAAAGTTGTTAAAGTATGAATTATGGGTTGAATCAGATTTTGAAATATAAACAACCAAGTCACTAATGTTAATTTATTGAATTGTAATTACTTTTCATCATTTTATTGTTTCCTTTCTCCTTCCTCATTCAATAATTAAAAAAAAATAAGAATTCTTATAAAAGCCAAACTTAATTACTTTGTAAAAGTCAATACCCATTTTTTATTTGCTAACAAATAATGTATAAGTACTAAGTATTAAATGACAATGAGTTAAATAATTGAATATTAATTTTTTAATTCGGAAGATCAATAAATTAAAAAAATAATTTCAATACTATTCTATTTAGTATTTTTCAAACATAATTTTAATTACTATGAAATATTTCATTATGTATAAATGAAATAGATATGTATTTTAATTGTTTTAAAGCTGCATTATATTAATAGGAATAAATGTTAAAAATATTATAAATCTAATATGATACATATTACTTATATATTCGTGAGGTGTTCATTTAATTTTTAAATTTTATTGTATTTACAATAATTTTAAAATAGTTTATAATTCATGGCCAAAAGATTTTTTTATTAGAATTAAATACTTTTAATGAGATTTAAGACTTCGATTTGAAGGCAATATTAAATATATTATATAATCTAGCTATGACTTGTATAAGACAAAATTGAAATAATTTGATACATTAACATATTAGAAATTAATTCTTAAAGTTTATTACAATTATTATAGTATTTAATTGTAATATCAAAGTTTGTAAATATAATATGAATAATGTACCTACATTCTTTATTCAAGTACATTATTGCTGAAAAAAATTATTAAAAAACAAATCAATATTTTATTAGAAAGGAATTTCATTTATATATATAAATTGATGGTAGCTAATATAACTAAACTTTTCCTTGTTAATGAAATAATTAAATAAGCTATTATAATTTGTATATCTTGTACTTTATTTACCTTTTTTAAATTAATTTTTTTATAGGGGGCTATCTGTTTCTAGCTTACTAATAATTGTTTGTCTAGTATTTATTGAAATTTTCCTGTATCTTATCACTTACATTTTTTTTTTATAATATCTTTAAAATTTAAAATAATTATAAAAATAATTTTTCTTGACTTCTGTTGTATTTTTTTCGTTTGTTTTTATCTAGTCGATCAGCATATACATTTACTGAGGTACTGTATTTTGAAACATCTTGACCCCAATTTAATTATATAATCAACTATTGTAGTATTTGTTCTTAATTATATTTTATATTACAAAAAAGTAATTTTATTAAATACATATTAATTTTTAATTCATACTACAATTTTATGAACATATGTATTAGGTAGCTAATAGTAATTGTAAACAATGATAAGCTATTATAATTTATAAGCATTTATTGACCATAGTCTACAACTTAATGTGGATGTAAAATATTAAAAAAAAAAGGATTATAACATTTAATATTATTAAGTAGGTATTTACTATTATAACGTGTTAGATTTAAAACCAATTTGATATTTTAAAACAATTGAACAACTACATTATAAAAATACTAGAATTTAAACTTAAAACTAATAACACTTTTGGAGTTATGCTTATGTGTGGGTGTACTTACGAATTTGGATTCGTTTGCACGATATCCGTTAGAATATTACGCCGCCGGGTAGTGGGAAGATCGGATTGTGGGAATGTTATGAATTTTTTTTTCTGTGCTAAGTACTAAGTAGTCAGTCGTCATGCATCTAATATTAACGCCCGCCCACGACTTCAATCGGCGTATATTATAATACGTGGTCCGCATCCTACCGATTGGCGATGACTAGTCTATAGTAGCATATTATTATTAAAATATAATTTATTTTCCTATATTGCCCATATTATATACATACGTGTAAATTGTTATATTTTTTAGTTCCTATTAAAACTACAATATATTAGGTCCATTTACCGACCATATTCGTATACATGCCAACTTAATTATTTATTAAAAAAATTTCTTTACATTAATATACAATAATTAATGCATATAAATAAAGAATATAATATTTAAGTATTCTTTTAAGCTAAGCTTATGGCCGAGTAGTCATCAATTGGAATTACATAATATGAAAAGAAAAAAATAGCTTTTTTTACAAATATACATTGCAGATTAATTGTAAAAAAACAATCAATAGGTATCATAAGAATTCATAACTACTCCAAAGAAAGACAATTTCGATTGAATTTTATTTTATCTTTTTTATTTATTGAATAGTAAGTTCGCGTTCGCCATTATAGGCGAATATTAGGTTAGGTATATTAAAATTGGACTTTAAACATTTTACAGGCGGTAAAAAATATAAAGCGTTGGATGATAAACCGTAATAATTTATGGGATAAAAACAAATACCTAGGTTATAGGTTTAAATAGATAATATAATAATACATTTTGATGACTAGGTACCTTTAGTACAAAAAAATCCTGTTAGAAATTGCGATATTATTCTCACCTAATCATCATACTGTTAACTAATTGCTTTATGTCTAGCAGTATGCATCATACATTATAGTTTAAATGGTATAATCCACAGTTCGGTTATACTAATAGTTATTACTTATTATATAATAGTTTATAACAATTAAATACTTGCCCAGATTTTTAAAATCCACATAGAAGTATAATTTTTTATTTTACGAGGTTTTAACAGAAAATGATTTTTTGACCCGGATACCTGTCTAGTAATCACTAGTCATCATTACAAAAATAGGATTTGTGAATACGGTAAAAATGGCATTCTTATTAAAGAAAATAAAAACTAACCAACTAACAAACATTAAAATTACATTAACAACCAGATTGTAAATATTACATTTAATTATAAATTCAGTAAAATGGGACACAGTTAATAAAATACTTATAAGATTTAAAAATACTTCAATGATTAATGTATTAATTTTAACTAAAGTACATCAGTTGTGAACATTGGTGATATTAGACAGATTAATACAATTTATAAATTATCATTAAACGTGATGAATATTTTACTTTCTTTAATCAAAGTTAGTTAATTAATAGTTAACACAGGAGCAGGAAAAATAATGAAACATAATATTCCTATATTGTTCTAGTAAATTTGTTTTTTCGATCTATTCAACTGTAATACATTATTACAAAATTGTTTCATATTTGTGAATACAAACATATAAATATAAAGGTGGCATATTTTTGAAATAAAAAAATTAAATATATTAAACAATAGAAAAAAAAAAGTGGTAAAAGTAATATTTTCAAGCGTCTTTACCATTTTCGACTGGCTGTTCAGTTTCCATTGGTTCTGGTTCTTTTTTCTCTTCTTCCTTAGGTGGTGGGGGTTCCACTTTAGGTGCAGGCTTTGGTTTGTATAAAACTTTGTTTATATTCTCTTCTATACTATGTTTCTCTCTAACAAATTCATCTAACTTGATCGGAATGTCTTTATATAAAGGAGATGCAGTTACTTGGGCTGTCTTTTCTTCTAACCAACTTTTGGCATTATTAAGGGTTTCAGCCAACTTTTCTACTTCAGCACTGTCTAAGTGGTTGAACTGCTCACTTCCTTTGTGAAATGCATCAATATCTCTTTCAGCTTTTGAAATTAATTGTACAGCTTGATCTTTAACAGATGGGAAAGTTGTGTACTCCACTTTACGTCTCTTGATGGGTTCACCAACCATTTTTAACAAATCCAATTTCTCTGTGTAAATATTTTTAATACATTCTTCGCCTTCTTCATATAACCAAGCTTCCAGTTCTTCCAATTGTTTGACAATTTTTTGTTTGTCAGCATCTACAATATAGGAAGCTAAATCCTCTTCACTAGAAACTCTACTTCTCATGTCATAAATGTATTCTTCGAGGCTGTTACGAACATCAATCCTTTCTTTTTCTTGACGATCAGATGCAACCATTTTACCTTCTTGCTCAATATAGTTATTTAAATCCATGGTCGAATAACCATGAGTCAAAGATTCAATACGTAAATCAATTGTTTTTGTAACAGATTTTTTCTTTTCTTCTTTCTTCTCTTCGGGTTCAGTTGGCTGGGGCTCATTTTCATTTGCTTCCATAGGTTCAGAAGGTGGAACTTCTTCTAGTAATTCAGCCTTCTCTAAAAGTGTAGCACTACTTATGCTGAATATACCATGTAAATTAATTCTTGCTTTAACTTTGACTTTTTGACTGGCTCCGTCAGCTGTAGGTTTGACATCACGAACCGTGAATTGACCAATATAATTATCTGCATAAGGAATAGTACCCGAGTAATGAGCTTTTACAGTAAATGGAGCTAATCTATAGAATGACAACATTTTTGAAAACGGAACAGCATGATTTTTTGGGAAAACTTCAGCACAGCCATCATCAGAGTTGTCAGCTGGATCCCATTTAAGTTCAATAGGAAAACTTTGAATATCAGTAACACTAAAATCTCTTACTCGTACAGCTGGTGATAGCATTGCACATTGTAAAGCACATCCTCGTGCCACAGCCTCATCTTGATTCAAAGTAGTGCTAGGTGTTTTACCAAAGATTTTTTCTATTAAGTTCTTAATGTATGGAATACGACTGGAGCCGCCAACAATCTCTACAGAATAAATGTCATCTTTGCTCAGCTTGGAATCCTTAAGGCACTGTTCTAATGTAATCTCAACTCTATTGAATAAATACATGGCTAATTCTTCAAATTCTGATCTTTTAATATCTGCATGCACATCTTTGTCATCCATGAAACACTCAATGTTCATTGGCAACTTGGTGGAATTAGCAGACATCTGTTTCTTTATCTTTTCAACTTCTGTTAACAATCTCAAAAACGCCCTGGCATTAGTTCTTGGATCAATATTATAACGGGACTTGAAGTCTTTACTGAAATGTTCAGCTAAAATGTAATCGAATTCTCTACCACCCAATTGAGAGTCAAACGTAGTTGCTAACATCTTCAGCTTGCCTTTGTTGAATGCACAGATAAAAACTTGGAGGGAAGTATACCCACAGTCAACAAACACAACATTGCGTGGCTTTTCTTCAGGATTAGGAAGGTCCTGTTTGTAGATACCATAGGACAGCGCTGTGGCAGAGGTTTCGTTAAACAGACGTAGGACGTTGAGTCCAGCAATGGATGCAGAGTCAAGCAGTGCCTTGCGCTCGGCGTTTGTGAAATAAGAAGGAACTGAAATGACACAATCGTTTACTTTTGTCTTAAGCGATAACTCGGATATCTCTTTGAGTTTAGTCAGCAACATGCCAGTGATCTGCTCCACGCTGAATGTTTGTTGTTCGTTTAGGTAGTTAACGTTAATGCCGATCTTGTTGTTGTCACACTTAACCACGCCGAACTGCAGGTGCTTGAGTTCCTGTTGGACGAATGGGTCGTCCATAGACCGGCCCAGCAATCGCTTGAAGCCGTGTACGGTGTTCTTCATGTTGGTGACCATCTGATTCTTAGCGGCCACACCGATTATACGGTTCCTGGGACTGAAAGCCACGCACGATGGCGTGGCCCGCAGGCTGTAATCGTTGGCGATCGTTTCGATGCCGCCGGCCCGAGCCACGGCCACATAACACGATTCATTACCGAAGTCTATACCTATTACGGACATTGCAGCCATTGGATTGTGGAAATCGTACGGTAAGGAATTATCACGTGGATGTGTTGATCGGTAGTTGTGCGCGCACCGTGAATGAGAAATAAAAAATGTTCAGCTTTAGCACTAAAGCGCGGTAGTTGGAACGCGGTCGAAAGAAGATTGAATTGATAACCAAGTATACCGACGGAATGCTTAGCTCAGCACACGCGATTCGGATAGCCGGCAAACGTGAATCGATCGAGGGAATATTCTAGAACGTTCTACCAGTCGGATGACAAACACTTTTGTGCCGGGTAGTGGGGGTGTATCGGGCGGCACATAGTCGCTTCGGCGCAGGGAGACAAACGTGCCGCCAATGGCTAATGAAAAAAAAATTTACACAAATACAATTATAATTTATTAAAAACAAAAAAATCGATGCAAATTAAAACTATATAATTTTACGTGATTTGGATTTAGTTTTTAGATTTTTAAAAATTTGTAATAAAAAAAAAATTGTGCAATTTTAATTTCAAGGTTATCAGCTCTTCCACCATTTATCCATAGACCTTATACTTAGTATTAGGTCTATGCGTTTATCAAACTATAACAAATGTTATCTCATATGTAATCATCGAGATGTATGTAATTAAATTATTGTTTCTATTTGTTGATAACACGGACTACGATATCTTAGTAGTAAAGTACTAAAGTAGTTAGTCCGTGACCATAAGCATTCAATATTCATAACTAAATTTAATATGATATCCAACGCTCATAATTTAATTTAAATATTAATAATTAATCACAAGTCAGGAAAAAATTACTAAAGAAATTTAAATATCAAATTCGAAAAATGGTGTTTTAAAATTCATATATATTTTTTTAATATCAAATTGTTAAATACTATAAACTTAAACTAAACACAATGCCTTTGCCTCCTGCTTTGGCTAAAAAGTTGGCAACCCGAGGAATACTCACTGAAAACGAAGGTAAACTGTGTGCATATAATATATTATTATATTATACAAATCTTTTTTTTGTTTTTGATTTATTTTGAAAAATTACTATCCATTCATCTGCACAATAAGTAATATAAATATACAGTTGGATGAGTTTTTTGAACTTTTTTCATATGAAAAACAAATCACACATTTGTGACACCTCTTAATATTTTAAATGCTTAAGCCTGATGTCTCAATACCAATTTTTCTTTGAGATTTCTGGTCGGGTTTCTAAAGAGTGTAAGTGATCAGTTGGTTGGCATTATCTTGCAGTTTAGTATAGTCGTTATGGAAGCGTTTAATTAAAGAACAGCAATTTTATTGATTAAAATTAATTTGAAGACTAATTTGAGATGAATCATAATTCATAGTGTGCCAATGATTGTACATAGACATATATTTTGGAGGCCTTGAATAGTTTTTTTATTTGAATTCTTAGCTGAGGGATTAACGATATCATATTCCCATAGTGATTGAAGAAGTTTTTTATAAAATAAGTTTGATTAGTATATTAAGTTAGAAGAATTAATCAATTAATCTTTACAGATGAAGTTTGGAATTGAGATTCTTTTGTTCGTCTTTAAGATAAAAAGAAGAATTTAAGCATCTGTCTAGTGTAAGGCTTAGATATTTATCTTCTATAGAATGAGGAATGATTATGTTGTTGGTTAATACGGTATGTGATTGGAATGTGAAAATAACAAAAGAGGACTTGGTTTAGTTAACTATGAATATAATATATTAATTAATATATTTATAAATATTTTGTCTTAGAAAGTTTATAAAAATGATCAAGATATAATTTTAAATAAAAATTTTAGTTTCCTATCAAAATAATATTAGTCTTTCTTGGTTTTCCTAGGTAAAGTATTGATAATTCAACTATTTATTTATTGTTTCCTCTTAAAAAAAAAAAATCTGTTAATGAATATTATTAAACTTATTTCATTTTAATTTAAAAATGTTATTTAAATCTATATTCTATGACATAACAAAATATTATTGTATACCTATGTACTTCATATGGACTTTGTTATTAATATTTGTATTTTACTTTAGCTAAGAATAATACAAAAGAAGTTGAAGAAGAAGTAATTGCAGAATGTTATGATGATATTGATGAAACAAATGATAACTCGGGTTCAGATTCACAAGATAGTGATGAAGAAAATGATAAACCAGATCCTAAAGTCTTGGATAAATTTAAAGTTAGTTTAGGTGACTGTATAGTTAAAGTTAAAATAACAAAATAATTACATGTGTATGTCTAATTTATGCGATAGGGCCATCATGGTTGTCCAAACAAGTCTAATGTATATCATGAATGCACTAAGTTTTGTGAACAGCGATGGAAAAATGGTATAAAACGACCAAGGAATGGATATTTAAAATCTAGAAATGCTATGTTAGAAAAGTTTCCTTTACCTAAAAATTGGCATGAAGTTTATGATCCTGGAACGTAAGAAATATTTATTTTATTTACTTTTTACTATATCAAAACGCTTTAAGATACATTGATTTCAGGAGTTGAAAATGTAGGCAACCTTGTAAAATTTTGAGTCATATTTTACTAAAAATTAATGAATATAATAACATAAACTTTTTTATTTAATATACTTTTATACCACAGGAATTATTGATCATATTTAATTCCCTTAAATTAGTCAGATATTACTAAAAGATTGTTTACAAATTTAGTGATTTTACTTTACTACGCCACCACAGCCTTAAATAGGCCGTGTTTAATGCCCACTTACAGATTATAAATTTGGCTACCTTGTATACAGTTAAAAAATCAATGTATTATAAGAATTAAAACTATATCGTACAAAACATATTATTTAATTTAAATCTATAAATATTTGTATTGGTATAATAGTTATTCTTAAATAAATAATTATAACAAAAATTAATATTAAAATATAAGTACACTTATCTCTCGATTGATTTTTGTCCTGAGCAACAGTTTTTAATTTTTTTTCTTGCTAATCTAAAATATTTAAAATTTACTGGGTATTTATTACCATTATTATTAATACTATGCTTGCCTATTTAAAATTGTATATGTTACTAACTAAAATAGCAAATGATATTCAATTAAAACATTTATATAATACCGATTTTTCGTTGTAATCTGTTACAGGTAAATTTAATAAAGGTGTTTCCTTGCTAGTTTTTTTTTTAATTCATAATTTACACTCAATTAAGAACATCATAATTTTTTATTATTCAATTCTTAATATATAAGATAATAATATTATATTTTTAACTACAAATTGAACATAAAAAGTTAAATTCAGTTTTTAAAATTTTTGATTTTCTATAAAAAAAAACCAAATTTTTTTCTTAGTACAGTTTTATTAAATTAATATTATTAATTATTTTGTTTATTTTTCTTTAGTGGCAGATTTTATTACTGGGATGTAGTAAATGATTCAGTTTGTTGGTTACCTCCTAGCCATCCTCGTTCAATTGTTACCGATTCTGTTGCACAATTTCGGTTTGAACGCCATGCTATAATGCAAAATATGGATAAAAAGACTTCAGACTCAGAGGTAAGTAATTCAATAATTATAACTATTGTAGTCTTTGACATCTTTATTACATTACTATATCTAAATAATAAATTTAATACATCAAACAAGTAACTATTTCAGAAAATATTAGATTAGTTGAAGCTTTTACTTTTATAAATATGTAGTACCTATTAGGTTTTTTAAATGTTATTTGATTTAATTATAGAGTAGTAGTGATGATAGTGAAGATGAACGACAAAAAAGAAAAAAAAATCCTATGCCACCACCTGTTCAAGAAATCCGTGCTAAAGAAGTGAGATATGATCGTGAACCAAAACGTAAGGACCCTCCAAGAAGAATAATAAAACATAATGATCTCGATCCAATGGATCCAGCTGCTTATTCAGATATTTCCAGGTAATATTCATCATCAATAAAGTATACATTTTCAATGTGTTAAATGCTATTAGTTAATTATTAGATTAATAAGTATAGTTTTGATGAACTATTTTACATTTATAAAATATATATTATATTATATTATATACATATCAAATATTTATTTATAGGGGTTCTTGGAGTGATGGATTAACTGTTGAAGCAAAATCTGGGGTAGATACAACTGCCTCTGGACCATTATTTCAAATGCGACCATACCCTAGTCCAGGTGCAGTTTTACGAGCTACGTCTAGCCAAACTAAGCGTAAATAAAATAAAAAGCTGTATTTTTTGTCTTTAGTTTTTATATTTTACTTTAAATTTTCAATATAAATAAAATAAATGTAATAATTAATACAAAACAACTATTATACATTCTTCATATATGTTTTGCATGACTCATCAAATTTAAAATTCAACAAAAGTATATTTTGTTAATTTAAATTTTTAAGAATTACTACTTCCTATTTCATAAATTACACATGGAGTCAAATCTAAAAATGCTGAACTAATTAGAGATAAAATTTTTTGATTAATGAGACTTTCAAATAAACGATTATTCAATGTGTATATTATGAATGTTGGGTGCAGCTGATTCTTTTTAATCAACATTTTTATTTTTGTAAGTCCCTTTTCCAAATTTTGATAAGAAAAATGATCGGTTTTATTTTTGTTTGTAATTATAACAAATATATAAGCTTCTATTGTGTCGTAATATAAACATTGGCCAACTTCAAGATGCTCCTCATAGTCTTTATAGTATTGTGACTTAAAGCAATATTTTTCATTAACGGATTGAAAATTATGATCCCAATACACTGGTAAAGCAGTTGTCCGAGAATATAATATAATGTTCAGTTTTTCAAATTCTCGCTTTTCTATATCTTTGATATTTTTATTAATTTTTATAGTACTTGGATGTTCAACTCTGAGTGATTCTGACTCTCTTGACTTATTCTGTAAAACATAAATACATTAGTAACTACTTCATAGAATTGCATATTATGGCCAAATAATATAAAATTACATGTGTAAAATGACAAACTTTGATTGCACATTCTGTGTTTTGAAATAAATTTTCAATAATGCCTCTTACTCTTGACCAATCTAATTTGTCTAAACCACATCCAATACGAGGGATGGCTAATTTTTTGACACCATGTTTTACAATAAAATCACGTAATTTAGTAATGGCTGCTGTTATAGTACGATATGTTGGTTTACTATTGCTACGTTCTTTTGTAATTAAATAGTAAATAAATCGATCATTTTGTTGTAAATATGCTACTGTACCAACATCAGGTTTTTGGTCCATCAATTCACCAACTCTTCCAAACATTTTCCTAAACCATATTTAATAAATATACAAATTAAAAATATTAATCACGGATAATATTATTTTATAATTAAAATTATTATTCAATAACTTGAAATGTATGGCGATACCAGCACTCATACGCATGTCTTTGGCCACACAATGTCCTAGAGAATATTCTTCAGGCATATCAAATAAATATACATCAACTTCTTCAATAACTTTGTCTCTGACGATTTCCGATTTGAGTTCCATGGATATGAATTTCAGATATTTTTTGTAAGTATTACTTCTATAACATAATATGAATAAAAATTAATATAATAATATAATGTCAGTCTGATTTATTACACATGACATGCATTGTAATGGCCAGTGGTGGATCCAGGGGGTAGATGGCTAAGGGCCTCGGCCCCCCAGACCTCTTCAACATTCTTTTTACTAACAACAAATATTTTAAATTATGTGATAATTTAATCATAATTAATTACATAATATTTATTTTGGAAACCATTGAGAATGTTATTGTCATTATTGGAATGAAAACAGATAAAATTAACATTAAAATAAACAACATAAATATCATTATAATGTATTATGATATATAGCTCAGAAGTAATTTTTTAGGAGGCCTCCCCAAAATTCAACTCTGGATCTGCCACTGGTATTGGCATAAATCCATTTAAGTTGATCCATATAAATAAAAAAAATCTCACAGCTGCCAGGTAGTTTATTGAACCAGACCAACAGTGCCTAATAAGTATATATTTTACATTAAATTAAAAGTTAGTAAAAATTTATCAGTTATTTTAGGTTATGAATGATGTCAGTTTAAACTTGTAAAAGTTATTAGTTTTGTTAAATACATAATTAATTTTTTATTGCAATAATATGATACAAAATAAAGATGAATCTTCAAAATAAAATAAAAACATAATAAGTAATGAGATGATTAACAACCTTCTACAATAGTCTTTTTAACAGTAAATTAATTCATAATATTGGTCATTGGATACATAACACATTTAATATCCAGGCAATTCAATAGTGAATCTAGAGGCCCCAAGCTCTTCAACAGTCTCTTTTTATTTACTCAAAAATAAGTACAGATTAGATTTTGTATAGGTATTATAGGTACCTATTAACATAAAAGATTCCTTATCCGACCATAATACAATTAATAACATCCCTTTAATAATCATTTCTATCATATTTTTAGGAACATGTGAATTAGAACATTATAATGAATATATTTTATTAGAAGTAATTCTTTGGGAGGTCCCTCCAAAAATTCCACCCTAGATCCGCCATTGAGGCAATTAATTATTAATAATAATTACAACATTAATTGTATAAGATTAGGACTACAAAAATGTCTAATTGATGTGTTGCTTTAATAATACAATATGAATAACTATTGGTAAGAATAGTTTCGTTTTCATTTAATAATTTATGAACTATAATAATGATTAAAATTTGTAGTTACTTACCTTATCTAATTCGAAGAACCAAAATGATGATGACGGACAGACAATTTAGGTAGAAGTTTTAGGTAATTAATGGCGTTATAGGTACACTATTTGCTTTACTAGATATAAATAATAATTACTTGTGATTAATCATGAAAGTAAGAACTCTGGTCTGAACTACCAAATATGCAGATTGCAGGCTGATATACTTTCATAGCGTACACAATATAGGTGTTACAGAGTACAGACTGGATTAAGCAATATTGTACTGCATGTCTAAAAAATGAATACCGGGTCCGAAAATTAAAATAAACAACGAGTAACGGCACTAGTTATCTCAATGTCACTGATCAACTGATCACCATAAAACAGTATTACTAAATACTAATAATTTAATGGCCTCTTGACAACACCAAGTCACCACTCACCAACCATTGGGAATATAACATAGAACAATTTAAGTACTGACATATTAATATTATTAATAAATTTCGATCATTGTCTCAGTAATCTTTAGGTATTACCGGTTATCGTGGAGACGTGGACTATATTTTATATCATAAAATTTATATAGGTACTAAAACCATATATTTATTTCTGTAAATAGTAATACTAGAATGGATGATATACTTGTACAGTCATGATAATATTATATTGATACAGCAATATATTGGATACAGCCTATCGAATATTTATTATGAATTGATTTGGGTTCTTTAGGTTTTTGATAGTTTATTTATAGTTTTGGACACTTTGGCGGTTGCCAGTCGGAAGTGGGGTTCAGTGTTTACCATATTTAATACCATAGAAATTATCATTCAACAAGAAAATTGAGAATACTAATCACGATGTTGGCTAAACAAAAAAAATCGTCAAATAAATCTTGACAGATTAAAATGTTTTATTGCAAATATTTTTCAATTAAATTATTATCTTTAATGGTGTTTATAACTGACTTGAATACTTTATTTGTAAACATTATACTTTTTTATATTGTAGGCAAAAATAAAGTATTAAAATTAATATTAATGTTTATATGCACACACATTTGCCCAAAAATTTTGGGGTACACAAGTTACAAATTTTATATTTTTTAAGTAGAGGTTCCTAAATAGTTAAATGTAGATTTTAAATATTGAGTGGAGATGCAATTCTGAAGTAATTTGGCCTACAATTTTTAAAATAATCAAGGATAAGTACCAAGTAGGCATCTGCTTTGCTGTGCAGTTCCAAGCATATATTCATTGAGAATAACTGTATTTGTAATACGTAATTTCTTTTACCAACAATTGGTTGAATTGATTTTATACTCGTTTAGTCGTTTGAAAACACGGTTGTGTAACAAAAAATAATTAACGTTTAAGTTTACAAATATTCACTTAATTTTTAAAGATTACAACAAATAGCTAAAAGTTTGATAAGTAAATAAAAAGAAATATTGATGGGTATTCCAACAATAAACAATTCAAGCATGCACTAGAAAACAGACATAATGTTTACCATATGTAACAATGAGAATCAATGTGATAACCAATTAAGCGTATTCTTGTCATCTACCCACACATTTCTATATCAAAGCCATATGAGGTCTACCATAGTATAAGAAATATGTATATTTCTTATACTATGAGGTCTACCACACACTTTTTATCTACGAATAAACATTTTTTACGATTCAACGGCCATGACATTCAAACTTTATCTTAATGATGTAATTTCTATGATGAATGAATTTGTCGTGACATATCGGTAGCTACTTTTGAAAAAAGAAGGAAAGTGGGAGGTAGAAAATAGAAATACTATTGTTCAAGTCGATGAATCTTTAATGCATGGTAAAAAAAAAAGTACAACAGAGGACGATTATTAGGGGATGATATTGCTACTGAAAATGTGGAAGTAAACGAGGTGAGGAACCTAATTTTAGTAATAGAAATTATGGCAAAAAACTTAATGGTCCATAAGGTGGTGTTTGGAATGTGCCAAAAAGACAAAAATTGTGTTATCGAAGCAAGATATTTTGTTGTAGAAAAAAGAGACAGACAAACACTACACGGAATAATTCAAAATGAAATTAAATATAATATAATTCTACCATAATTTAATTATGAATAAAAAGTATATTATAGACCGCATAATATGATGCATAAGAAGAATCCATAGTAATTTTGAGCCTTTGATTATAGGGTTATATATTTGGTATAACAATATTTTTTGGACCCATTTTTTATTTTTGATAAACATTTTTAGTTGTGCAACTGATATGACAAGTGTGCGGTAGACCACAAACGACAAGAATACCCAATTGAGTTTATTATATTAAATTATAAATGTTGATCATGTATTGATGTATATTATTATTGGTAAGATGTTAGCTTAATTTCTTACAATATATATAAATATTATATATTAATATAGATCAATTGGACCAATCATTTTCATAGGATAAATAGTTTATTATGACTAAGTATTGACTTAAGGATTAAAAAATTAAACCAAATAATTAAAACAATTGTTTTATTTAACCATCAATTTTTGAAATACAAAAGAAACAGCCAGAAGAATCTGAAAAATAAAAATAAAATATTAATACAAAATATGTAAAAATTCACTTAATATACTGTTAAATACAAAAAGCATTTTATTATTTTAGAGTTAAGATTACATACTGAGAAAATAATTTTAGTCCTCTATAGACAATAATACATTATTGTGTCATATAACAATAAAAATTGCTGTTGGTCAGAAATAAATATTTTCTAAAAATCAAAATGTTTAAATATAGTTTAAAATAATAACATACCAAATATATAATTTTTGATTTTTACTCAATAAAAAGTGATATTAATGTTCACATTTGCCTAATATTGACAATATATATGAGTATAAAGACAATCTCAAATCAAATGTTTATTTACTTTTGCACACCCTTAGGAAGGTTTATGTTATTAATACAACAATAACCCGCTGGAGCCTGCTTAACTTTTCATAGAAACTCACTCAACACACAAAAGTTTAATATTTTATTTCTAGAAAGTATTGAATAATTACAGTGTAAATTAAGCATTGAAATGTCAATGCACTTGACAGAACCTTATTATAATCAGTAAAAAACTAACATTAATCTACTATGTAATATTTATTAAAAATGAGATTACACCATAAGTGTAGTGTATTAATTTTTTTTATTATTATAAAGTATTTTAACTAATGTACACATTTGCCTAATACAGCTTATATATATATTTATATAAGCTATTTCAAATCAAACATATATTTTATTTAGCATACCCTTAGGAAGGTTTATGTTATGAAACAATAACCTGCTGGAGCCTGCATTATTTTAGTTTGAAACTAAAGTAAGGCAATAAAAATAAAACAAGTTTATACTTACATCTTAATTGAATAGTCCGAAACCCATATCATCATCAGATTCATTATCGGATTCTTCTTTCTTTTCCTCTTTCTTGTCAGCTATAAAAATAAAATTAAAAAAAGTGAAAAACTTAATGATAAAAAACAAACGTACCTTTTTCTTCAGAAGCTGCTGGTGCTGCTGCTCCAGCTCCGGCTGATGCTGCTACAGCTGTACCAGTTGGAACACTGGCCAATTTAGATCTGCCTATATACAATAAAACAAGTTATTATTGATTATAATATATTCTAAAATAAATATATATATTTAATTATTGTTCCAAATCAGGTTAAAAACATTTGACATGGAAAAATAATTCAAATTGAGCACAATAAAATGCATACTACTACATTTTAACATTGAATAAAATTAAAACAATTTATGTTATTGTCTTCTATAACTAAAAAATATATCAAAATTGATGTATAACAATATAGTATTATGTTAGTAACTAATTAACTCATGATTTGTTTTCAATTAATTTTTAATTATCATATCAATAATATATTTACCACTTTCAATAACTTCATCGACATTTTTGCCTTTAAGTTCTTTGAGAACCAGACTAGCTTTAGCTGTGTCAGATTCAATACCGACAGAACTTAGGATTTTTTCGATTTCATCATTAGATGGTTCTTTGCCACTGAGGGAAGCTAACAGGTATGCAGCCACGTAACGCATTCTAAAACACAATAAAAAAAAATAATCATTGAGAAAAATGTTAATATAATAATTTGTTATTGGCATTCAGATAATATTGATCATAATAAAATATTAGCCAAAAGATGGTATTCTCATCATTAATAACTGATAAAAGTTATATGAGACTCTTGTTAAATATTTAATTTTATAATATCATATAAATTATTAATGTACAGATGGGCTTGAAGGCTTGTTGCTACAAAGCAATGTCCCCGGACATCCGTTTAATGTACTATTGCAGTAAGTTACCAATTTCTGATCAAAGATATTTATATTAAAATAGTCAATCAGATAAATCTGCGAAACATCAAGGATGACAGCAATTTACAGCAAATATAAAATGCTTACACATATACTTAATTCAAGAAATAGAGTAATATAAAACTTATGCTTTCAGAAAATAAGATACATCAATTTTTATCAGCCGAAAGATGGTAATAAAATTATTCATCATAAGCAAAAATCAATTGTTAATTTAGTATTATAAGTGTGAGACACCAATCATATTTATTAGAATATAAAAACAAATTTCATGTACAGATGGGCTTGAAGGCTTGTTGCTACAAAGCAATGTCCCCGGACATCAGTTTAATGTACTATTGCAGTAAGTTACCAATTTCTGATCAAAAATATTTACAGTAGAAATCGTTTATAATGACATTCAAGGGACTAGTCAAAAGTGGTCATAATAACCGATTGTCATTATAACCAAAATGACAAAAATTAAATTAAAAACTCTTTTATATACATGCAATGATCAAAATATTTTATTACAATAACATTTTTAATGTGTTATTATATTATATATGTATATAAATCGTAAATTTAATTGATATGGAAAAAAAAATAATACAATTTTTTAATATTTAATTATTATGTATTTTAAAATAAAATTTATTGTGAATTAAAAAAATCTGTAATCTTAGTTTGTATTTTATTCGTATAGAAATCATTCTCAATTTTTTTTTCTAATTTATCAAAGTTAATTGTTGAACTTACATTATTTAAAGCCATATAATTTGATAATTTTTTTACTGCATTGAACACTGCATTTATGGAAAAATCTTCATCAGCCGTATCAGCTTCTTCATTATTTTCGTCTTCCTCAGGTGCGTCGCTGAATGAAGAAATAAGTTCTTGATCATTAAGCGGTTCTGATGTTAGTAAATTATTATCAAAGTTAACATAATCATCAATATCTGGAAAACATATTTCTTCTTGTTCTTCTTGGACTAACTGTTGTTGTATTGCATTTTTGAAACCCGCATGATGAAAACAGTTTTGAATCGTACTCTCTGTTACTTTTTCCCAAGCTTTGAAAATCAGTAATATGGCATCTAATACGTTGATATTGGTATCAATTTTATTTTCCATATTATTGATCATTTTTAGCACCAAACTTTTTCGAAAATAAGTTTTCATACATTTTATTACACTTTGATCCATTGGTTGAAGAACAGACGTACAGTTACTGGGTAAAAATACAAGTTTAATATTACGCAATACAACTTTAGAATGTGCTGGACAGTTATCAACTAAGAGTAAAATTTTTTCTTTTTTTCTTCCCAACTCTAAATCCCAATTTAATAAAATTTTAGACCATAATTCTGCAGTCATCCAAGCTTTGGAGTTTGATTCATATGTTACCGGTAGACAGTCGATATGTTTGATATTTTTGAAACACCGTGGATTACGAGATTTTCCAATTACAATAAGTTTCATTTTTTTTCCAGTCATACTTGCTGTAACTAGGATGGTCAGACGTTCTTTAGACATTTTACCACCAGAACATCTTTCTCCTTTAAATTTAAATGTTCTGTTTGGAAGCATTTTGAAAAAGAGCCCAGTCTCATCTGCATTATAAATTTGATCATCTGTGTATCCTTCCCGTATTTTTGGCCATACTTTTTCGAGCCAATTTTGTGTTATTTCAGTGTTGACCGAATTGGATTCTCCACTTATTGTCGAAAACACAATATTATGTCTTGATCTAAATCTTTGAATCCAACCAGTGGAACAATTAAAATTATGCTTACCAAGGCCTTCAGCTAATTCATTGGCTTTCTGTTGAAGAATTGGTCCATTTATTGGAATGCATAAATTTCTTTGATTTTTAAACCAACGTAGTAAAACCGTGTCTAAATCCATATGCGTACAATTTCGAAGTTTTTTAACTGATAATTTTTCGTTTTGAAACATTTGTTCTATTTTGTCACGAGCTTTCCATATGTTAGAAATTGTGGAGTGACCTACGCCTAATTCATTTGCTAGATCGGAATTTTTTTCACCATTTTTTAAACGAAAAATTAAATTTGCTTTTTCTTCAATTGTAAATTGCTTTCGTTTACTCATTGCAAAGATTGAACACTCAAACACAATTTACGGTTTATCACACGACAATTACGAATTACGATCAAGTACACGAATATCGGAAGACTGACGATAAATTTACAAAACAACGATAAATTAGCTTTATCGGTTGTTATAAGACCTTCGATAAAATAAAATATAAAGTCATTATAGATAAAACCTTTTTCCAATAAAATCAAAAATAACCGTCATAACATCCGTATAGTCATTATACAGACGTCATTATAACCGATACAAATTAGTACATACAATATAGGAGTTTTGCCGGGACCTTCAATCTAAGGTCATTACACCCGGTATGTCACTACAACCGGTGTCATTATAAACGGTTTCTACTGTATATTAAAATAGTCAATCAGATAAATCTGCGAAACATAAAGGATGACAGCAATTTACAGCAAGTATAAAATGCTTACACATATACTTAATTCAAGAAATAAAGTAATATAAAATTTAATTAAATTGAAAAAAAAACTCAAACTTAAAATGCTTTCAGAAAATAAGATTCATCAATTTTTATCAGCCGAAAGATGGTAATAAAATTATTCATCATTAGCAAAAATCATTGTTAAATTAGTATTATTAAGTGTGAAACACCAATCATATTTATTAGAATATAAAAACAAATTTCATGTACAGATGGGCTTGAAGGCTTGTTGCTATAAAGCAATGTCCCCGGACATCCGTTTAATGTACTATTGCAGTAAGTTACCAATTTCTGATCAGTGATATTTATATAAAAATAATCAATCAGAGAAATCTGCTAAATATTCAATTTTTTTTTTACCAAAAGGTTGTACAAAATATTTATAACCCTTAGAATTACACTTGGTAAATAATAGTAGTTCAACATTATTCAAAAAATAATAAATTATACAAATATTATTTATCTTGTGTATATTAAATTACATTAGAAAAGTTAAAAAATAAATAGATGTTATGTTACTGTAAATTTTTTTTACAATATTGTTTAATATAATTCATCAGTTAACACATTAGCATCAGGTTTCAGACCCGAAAGATGGTTGTAAAGTATTGTGAATCATCATGAAAATATTTAGAATCACCTGCCATTTGACAATTTAATTTAACTAATATACACCAATAAATCTCAGTCAACACATTAGCATCAGGTTTCAGACCCGAAAGATGGTATTAAAGTATTGTGAATCATCATAAAATTACAAATTATACATACTAATATCAGAGTAAAAGTTAACATCAGAATTCAGACCCGAAAGATGGTAAATAAAAATAATCTCATCATTTAAAAGTATTTAAAATTATAATTGGTACTTTTCTATTATCCCTACTACCGAGATGCTCAATTTTGTTATCCCGACTACTATAGTACTATCCAGATAGTTCCGTATTTTAATCTATAAACCTTGTATTAGTATAACATCAAACTACTAATTCTAAAATCATCAAAGCAGTAGAAAGTTTAACAGTTTATAAGATATTATAATAGGGATAACAGAAAAGTACCTTATAATTATTGTCAGTGCTTTTGAAGTTATGTTAAATTGCTGCTTTATAAGAATAGTGTCATCAGAATAAGAAAGTGTTATCATCACATACTTTCAGCCGAAAGATGGTGATATTTTATCATCACAGACACATTTTATTTAAATTATGAAAAATAACATCAAAAAATTTAAACGATATTTAATATTATGATTGAGTTTAATTAGTATTATAACAAATAAGGTGTTAATTATCACTTTAAAATATTAATGAACTATTCACATTGAAATACATGATATAGCAAAAAAGGTTACCATACTATGATATTTAAAATGGATGTCATTTGGCAGAATATAAATTATTTGTTTTTTTATGCGTTTTAATTGAACCCGCCAAAATGTGTAGCAAAAGGAAAATTACCATGTACCTATGTCTGAAATCTGAATTACAAAACCAACAGCTGAAGATTACAATTCATTCAAATTTAAAATTTGAATGTTTGTGAACAGAATAGATTTAAGATTGAACCAAAGATTAAACTTGTCTAATAAAATATAATTAAGCTATCAAAATTCAACATCAGATTTATGTTTTCAGCTGGATCTACCGTGTGGCGTGTATCGTAGATCTGTCGACGAAAAACATATTCCGATAAGTCAGGCATATACTTCGACAAAGGTATAACCAAATTTAGGTGATCCTTCACACGTGGTATTCAAGTTCGTCACGTCGACAGATTTCACAAGTGAGTAAGTGAGGTAGAAAGCCAAAAAAAACGACGATAAATATTAAAGGGAATATAACATAATAATTATTAAAAAATCATACTTACTTAAGTCTGTTGGACACGAAACGTGATCTGGATGCTGGCAAAAAGGTGGAAAATAAGGTGTCTAGACGAAGACACTAAGACAGCTCTTAAGAGACTTGGTATTTGGTAAATGAATACAAATTGTATAGCATGCAGAGTGCAGAGTGCAGACTGGAAAACAGCTATGTCAGTGTGGCCAAAAAATAGAGGTTATAAAATGACACCAACTTAACAAAGTATGGGTCTCTGATAAATAACTTCAGTTTTGACCACGGTCTTAGAATATAGATATAAAAAAGACCATGGTTGTATCCAAGGTTTATGGATATTTTATCAGAGAATATTCTGTGGTTATATTATTACATGTGCACCGTACACGCGGTAAATTCAATAATTTATGATAACAGTTATAGTAAATTAACACTCTATAATTAATAAAATTTTTTAAACTACAAATTGTAATTGAGTTGAGTATCGGTACAGGCGACACAGTACAAATTAAAAGATTTAATTCACATTTAATATTGTTATTGATTTACGTTTAAAGTTAAATAATTTACTTTTATCCATTAGTCGTATTTGTTTAGTTATGATCTTATTTGTAGTTTAGTATCTAGTTAAGTTTTTAATTTAAATATAACAAATTTACAATGAAACAATTGACAGATGACCGAATGAAAGTATTTTTTGAAAAATTGTCAAAATAGTAAGTTAATTTATTTGCAGTATACACTAAATTTGTATTACCTATTAATTTTAATAAATTCCATAGTAGAATATTAACTTAGAATATGATATGCTTAAAAATGAATGAGTTCAAGAATAAATATAAAATGTTTGTATCTATTTTGTTTTAAATTTAGCATTGGCTCAAATATAAAATTATTAATTGATCGTTCAGATGGAAAATACTGTTTTCGTGAAAAGAAAGATCGAGTTTATTACGTGTCTGAAAAAGTATTAAATATGGGATCCATGATGAATCCTGATAACATAATTAGTATAGGCACATGTTTTGGAAAATTTACCAAGTCTGGAAAATTTAGAATACATATAACATCTTTAGATTATTTGGCTCCATATGCTCAGGTAAAATATTAATTTGTATATAAAATTTCATAAAATTAGTATATGAATTGCTTTTATTACACTGAATTATACTAGCATAAAATGTGGATAAAACCTGCAGCTGAACAACAGTTTCTTTATGGTCATAATGTTTTAAAGTCTGGTCTTGGGCGAATTACTGAAAGTACTACTCAATACCAAGGAGTTATAGTATTCTCAATGAGTGATGTTCCTTTGGTAAATATAATCATAATTTAAGTAATACTATTCTTATGTTATACACATAGGTTTATAAAACAATTTATTGATACTACTATATAGCAAATGACTTTTGCATGTCATTTGTTGCTTATATTGTTTAACATAAATATAATAAATTCAACTATTTTATTTTATTGCAGGGTTTTGGTGTCGCAGCAAAAAATACTACTGAATGTAAACACACAGATCCACTATCCGTCGTTTGTTTTAATCAAGCCGATATCGGTGAATTTATTCGATGTGAAGATGATTTAATATAATACATTTACTTGTATTATTATTATTAGGTATTTTTAATAAACAACTTATTGACGTTCTAAATTTAAGTTTTTTTTTAAAAAAATTATTTACAATCTGTTATATAATATGTATAATCATTGAATAACATCGACAAGAAAATTCAACACAATGTTATGAATCACATTAAAAGGAGACCATCTAGAAATAGAACTTTAGAATATTGAAGTTGAAATTGTTATTTTGAATTTTAAATTAATTTTTTAAATCCAATTTGTCTAATATTATTTTATGGTTTATACCTAAAGTTAAAAAACCCAATACAAGGTTATCCATAAGTTTTCCCTCTAGTAACTGTAAAAAAAATTCCAGCATCAATATAGAAAAAATTTTATGAGTGTATATGAAATTAAATTTTTTAAGAAATTGCGTAAAATAATGATGTATTACAATTTAAATATAGCTAATATAGATAATAATATAATATATTATTAATTATTCTACTAATTATCATTCACTAATTAATCATTTCCGTTTAAAATCGTTTTTCATGTACAATAATACCTGTCATTGTATTCAAATTTAACACATCAATTTGACCATTAGGTCCATTGACCTACTCTCCATCCCTACTACACCCGCGTGCTTACCCTTTTTAGATTTAATGGTTTCAGTAAAAATACTAATGAGAAATCTTGTGTTATATTTTCAAAAACTTTGATAATTTTTAATTGACAATTATAGAAAAACTTTAAAAAAAAATTAAAAAAATGGATGTCTATAAACAACTTAAAAATATGCCTATATCATATGCCTATAGAAAACGTTAACATAAACATTTTATACATTTTATGTAGGTATCTAATGCAGTTATTCCTTTATTAAGTACAACAAATAAACAAAAATCGTTTGGAATAATTATTATACTGTGAATATTGGTTATCGAAATTTTTTAAATTCAGTCATAAAAAATTTATTTAATTTTTCAGTGGACATTTTGGAAAATTGTTACAAGACATAAATAACTTTGTATTAAATTTTCAAACCTTAAATGGAAACAGAAACTTTTTTTATGAATTTCTAACTACAACATTTTAAATTTAAGTGCTCATTAAAAAAAAAAATGACTGAAAAAAAATGTAGATATTTTTTATTGGCAAAAATACCACTTGACCTCTTGGCCACATAGGAACCTTTTATTAAAATTTGAATCATACATTTTTTATCGATATTCACAGAAAAGATATTGAAAATAAATGTTCAAATAAATAGTCCAAAAATTGATATATTTAGAAAATTATATCATAAATGAAAAATAATAATTACAAAACTAGGAAGAAATTTTGTTACTTTGATTATTTATTTTTGAATTATAACAAAATTAAATGATTTTAGTCAAAATCTGATTACCATAAGCACTTCTGTTTTTCTTAATTTATTATTTTTCTCAATTATAAAAATAAATACTAGACATTTTGACATCTCAAAGTAAAAACTACATCCAAATTTTTTAAATTTAAGCATTTTACTTTATTGGATATTTGTACAAAAAAAAGTTATTAAGTACATCTTAAACTGTGGATATTACTAAACATAAGCGTGCGTACAGGGGAGGCAGCTTGCCTTGGTAATTTTATGCTTAACCTAACTCTTAACTCTATAGAACAATACCATGGTTTAATAGAACCACATACTTGAGTTTGTGTGAGAATTTATTTAAATTAACGTTGCTTCACATCGAGAGTCTTAGCTGGTGTTTGGAGTCTTGCCTCCTCTGTCAAGAAGACCTGCGTACGCTTGTGTTGCTATTAAGAGGTCACACTAGCATGTGTTGTCTTTGTCATACAAACATTTAATAATATGCCAAATTTTTGTTCAGTGTAAGATCAATTTTGTGATTATCTTAAATATTAGAGTGAAATGAGTGAATGACCTGTTATCAAACTTAAAGGTGAGAACATTATATCTTTGTTTTCTCGTTGGCTTTACACAATATTTTAATTTTTAAGCGAAGTATGAGTATTTTTAAACAAATATTTTACATACTCACAATTCACTTAAAAATTAAAATATCGTAAAAAGCAGACGAGAGAACACAGATGACGTGTTGTCACCTTTAAGTTTGATAATAAAAAATATTGTCCTTAATATTTACTAATTTACTATATTTATGTATTCATAATTTATAAAATTTAAATTATATTGTTTACTTTCCAGTTTTCACAGAATCTTATAACTCATCTAGTCATCTCGGAATCTCATACTACTACACTAGGCACTATTGCACTAGCACTACAGCAGCATCTGCTAGAGTAGCTAGACTGAGTAGACTGCTAGACATAAGACAGCTAGGCTACTCTAGCAGTCTGGCTACTAAAAGTCTAAAACACTAAAATTATATTCATGATTAACTTATAATTACTTATAGTTGGTTAATCACAGAGTTTGATTAATCATGATTGTACCATAGACATAATATATATCTTTATTATCTATGATGGATTGTACCATATTCACTGAACTCTATACAGTATAGAGTATAGAGTTCAGTGATTGTAGTGCCTTGATTATTCTTATCAACAACCGAAACGCTACGCATCGCTAAAGAACTTTACTAGGCTACAACTACACAGCTCGAATTCTTGTAGTTGTTATCAAAACTTGTAAATTGTTATCAGTTTATTGTTAAAATGAGTCGCAATAAATGGCCGTTATTCGAAAACCAAATTCAACGCCGAATGTCGAATATGATTTATGAATAATTTGATTGCTGTTGCTGATCTGTAGTCGGTACTCGGTACTCGGTATACCTATAATCGTCACAATCTGGTTTACACTGTTGACAGTTTGTCACCAAAGTTATGTTGTAAGTTTTTAATTTTATTTTTCCATAAACAATAATATGTAAGCATTCATATTTTTAAATGCATTTTTTTACTATAATTAGTGTTTATTCCCTTAGTAATTTATGAAGAAAAAAAAAATTTATCACATTTGTTTTCAATAAGTTTAATCTCATAAATATTAGCAATTAATTATTAGGTAATTTACTTATTTACTATTTATAAAATATCTAGTTATTATGCAGTATGTTATAGTGATAATAAAAGATAATTCATATTACATCTGATTTATATTTATTTAATTTTTATGCATTTCTTGAAACAATAATTAATATTTTTAATTGATGTAATTATACTTAATTAGTTTTTGGTTAAAAGAAAAACATTTAACATTGGTTAAATAATATTAAGTTTTGTACTAATTTGTGTTTAACATTTATTTTTTTTTAGATAATGGGTGAATTAAAGAAAATTTTTCTTCTAATACAGGATAATATAAACCAAGATAATTTGAAAGAAGCTCTTGACATATTTAATATTCATTACAATAATATCAAAGACATTAAAGGATTTCAAAACTGTACAGTTGGCATTTTAAGTGTTTTGGCACAAAAACTTCAATCTGAATTTACTTTTACTGATCAAATTAAGCAGTTTGGAAAAAACACTAATGATGTCATTCAGTTTGCTGATCGTTGCTTCAAAACAATCAATTTGTCTCAGTTACAACCATTACAAAATAGTTTATATGTTATTGTCAAATATTTACTTATGAATAATCATGTGGCTGAAGCTGTCCATTTTGGTAATTATCTTTTAAATAATTTATCTCCACCATGTGATATACTAAAATATTTAGTTCAGTTATTTGCACATCATATTCATAAGACATGTCCCATTGATGATGATTTGAAAAAATTGAATGTTATACTTATGTGGGATACTGCATTAAATTTAGTTAAACGTCATACTGGAAAAGAAATTGAGTATGCATTGTCTTCATTACTAACACTTGTCAAAAATATGAATGGATTAATATTACACGAAGGGTGTACTATGGATGTTGTTATATTAGATATGACTTTAGAATCAGTGTTATCTTCTAGCGGTATTAGGAAAAAAAATGATCAAGAATGTATGATGAATTTATACTTTATGTTAATAGAAAACATTGTAGCTGTAATGCAAAATATGATGCGACACAGACAGATGCATGTACATCACTTAATCAAGCATATCAAATTAATGATTGATGTTTGTTGTTTGAATAAAATTGAAAAAGAATCATTGTCATTTTTGATATCATTATTCAAGTTCATTGACAACTCTATTAAAAATGGCCTTGATTCAAACTTTGAACTTAGAAAAATGATAACATTTGTTGAAAGCTATGAACCAACTATGATATTACCAAACACAATGTTATATCACGTGTTCAAGGCTGCCATTATTACAATTACAAAATTAAAGAACTTTTGGTATGAAGGATTGATTATTAATTCTTCTGAAACAATTTCACAAATGCTTGTTTTACTACACCGTTTAGTTTATATAAGCAAACATAGTTCAATTAGTCAAATATGTTGTAAAAGCAATAATTGTGATCTCAATGAAGATTCAACATCAGAAATGAGTTTAATTAACATAGTGTTTATCATGATGCGGCACATAATTAATACTAATCACAAATTTTTAAATTCTGAAGATGTTTTAAAGTGGATGGAATTGTTCACTTCTCTATTTGATAGAGTAAATAAATCAAATTGTTCAAATAAAATTGCTTTCATTGAATTTTCATTAACAAGTGCTTACAATCTTTGTATTTCTACAACTTCTGGTGAGTTTACACATTTATGTTTAGAGTTCCTTGAACATTTATGCTCAATGCTTGATCCTTGTGGAATTGATTCAGAACTCGTTGCTCGTGTTGCAATCCTCCTGAGTCGGTGTTTGTATAATAAAAATAAAAATGATGAAGCTTTAAGGTGTATTGCATATTGGTGTGTGCGTACTCGTTCTGAACTTACTGCCCAACAATGGGTTTATTTTAAATGCAAGGAAGAGAGAAATAATAATATTATTAAAGAAACAATTTTAAATAAATTTGAAAATGATATTGATCTAAAAAAAAAATGGCCTGATTATAGTTTGACAAAATCTGATTGCACTGAAATAATGTGGTTAGAATTAAAAGCTCATAATCATCAAAGTAAAATTAAAAAAGATACTACTGCTGTGCTGCAACTATTTGAAGAATTAATGTGTCATAAACTATCTAGAGAGCTTAAGTGTCGTGTCATAATTACTACTGCTTATATAATATTATATTCAAATAGTATAAATGGTTTAAAAAGAGTTATTGATGTATTGGAGGATTACATTCGTAAATTAGAAGTTGAAACATCAATGGAGAAAAAGAGTATGCCATTAATGTTGGGTAATTTGTATTATGCAAATTACTTGTGCTTATTAAAACATTTACAGAACCTAGTCAGCAAAGAATTGGATTCGTATACTGAAGAGAGGTTGGAACGTGGTATGGAGCAACAGAATATTATTCAATATGAACCTATTTCTTGGATATTGCCGTTAAAAATAAAACCGAAACTTTTTAATTGTTTGAATTGGGCCGTTAAGAATTGGTCTGTTTTAACAAATGACATGATCAAAGATGAACACGATGTCGAATTACTTTTTAGAAGTCTTAAAGAAGTTGCTTTCATATTTAAACTGCACGGTGATTCAAAAGAAATGGAAGTATGGAAACTATTATACAAATTAGCTTCTAATAAGAAGTGTCACAAACATACTTTTATAGCACTTATGGAATTATCAAAAATTAGCGAGGTAGATGTGTTAGAATTATCTAATTTAGCTAAACAATTGCCTAAAATGGCTATTGATTATAAATTGGCATTAGCAACTTCTCTTTTAAACCAATCAAAGTTTAATGATGCACAAATATTGTTAGATGGTATCAATGATAGAGAACTAAACAATAATATTTTATTAATGGCCGAATATTCTTATCTTAAAAGTCGCTTGTGCTTTGAATCTAGAAATTTCAAAAAAAATGAATGTCTTTCTATTTTCATAGATGCTTATAATCTTGCACATGGTCTTATCAAAAGGCTAGATTATTTTTATGAATATTTGGCAATGCATTTTGTAATATTAAGCATATGTTCATATTTGAATTTAATCTATATAAATACTTTCAAACCTGTTGAAGCTCGTTGTTTTTTGAAAGTTCAAATGAATATTGTCTTAAAGTCTGTTTTAACTAAAAGAGCATTAAATGTATTTTTAATGAATTGCTGGAATGAACTTATGTGTTGTAATTTTGAAAATGCCAATGGACAGTTGGAACATATAATGACTTTACTGGATTTTAAAGAAGAAGAGTTGGATTTTAAAATGCAAAAATTAACTGTAAACTACTCTCCAAATAGATATTCCTCTCCATTATCTGATTATAGGTGCTCTCAAATCCCTAGAACAAATAAAATGGCATCACCTTCGTTAAAACGGCTGAACAATAAACGCACACAAATGAATATTACCGAGTATTGTGACAAAGCTATCAATAGCAATGGACCTTTAGATCCAATAATTATGCATTCTGTTATTGAAGCATGTCTTCTTAAAGCTGTTTACTGTTCTAAAGCCAATCAACAAAAATTAGCTGAACATTATTTTAAATGCTCATTTAAATTATTGGAATTATTCATACCACAATTTAATAAAAATGAAGTGTATAACATCTTAACAATTAGACAAACAACTTTAGCTAAGTATCATTATGCAGAACACCTAGTTCTTTTTAATGACCCATCTAAATCTTTGGTTTATCTTGAAAAAGCTAAAGAATCTTGCCATGATGAATGGTTATCAATGTACGTGAATGAACTAATTATTTCACTTAAAGTTGATAACATCTTGAGTTATGCAATCTCAAATGTTATTCGTTCACCTGTGGCAGAAAGACGTGTACAAGAACTAAAGACACCAATGACTACTAAAGTACGAGTGAATGCGAAATCACAAGGGGTTCCTAGATTTGTTACTCCAGCTGTAAGAAAATTAAGATTGACTCTTGAAAGTCCGAATTCTAGACAAAATAAAATAAAATCACCTCTGATAAAAGGGACTGAAAAAATTAAAAACGATTCAACCGTTAAGAAGAAAATTGGAAAAGAAAACATTATAAAGTCTACAACAAAACAAGATATTGAAATAAAGGTTAGAGAAAAAAGAAGTACAAGAAAAAAAGAAACCACTGAACAACCACCATCATTAATTATTAAAAGGCGTACTAATAGATTGAATATTTAGATTTAATTGTAAATTTTGTTTCATGTAATATTTTGTAATTTTTATTTGAAAATAATTTTTAAAGTTAATATAATGTGAATTTAAACTATAAATATTAATTATATAATATATAGTAAATATTTTTTTTTAATGTATTAAATTAGAATTTGAAAAAAAACTTAAATGTCAAAAAATTAGTTATTAATAGTTGTATGAATTAAATAAAAATAATAACATTTCAAATGTACTAATATACTATAATTATAAGAATGTAGGTGTGTAATATAACGTTAACTGAAAATATTATGCATTTTATCATTAAACTGATTTTGGAAATTTTGTTATACTAGATTTTGAGTCTTACATATTAAGTTAAATATTCCAAAATAAATTCTAAAATATGACTTTCACATTCAATATATTACCTATGTGCAAAACTATAAATATTATGGTTTATTAAATGTACATTTTGATTCAAAGTTATATTTATCATTCAAAACTTCAAACAGTAGCTCTGTATTATAGGAACCATAGAAACACTAATTTAAGATTCTGTTAATAGTTGTGCAACTGTTATCTCTACGTGAATTATCTCAGTTCTTCCTTAACCTTCCTAAATTTATGAAAGAGTGAAATGTATGTATCTCACCTAAAAAACTTTATTGGGGTACTATAGTTTCATTCAGCTCTTCTACTTTCAGTAAAATTACAGATTACTTTTATACCACGTTTACATAATGTACCTACTGCAAACTATACTAGGTATCAATAATTCTTTTTTCTTTTAAAAATTTCTCTTGTATATATTATTAAAATATATTAACTATTTATTGTATTACCTGATCCATTAAGGTAAATTTGAAATAACAGATTTTGTGATTACTATAGGGAGATTATATTTTTTAAAGTTGATAATATACTAATATTTCATTGTTTATGCAATAATGACTAATTTTTTTATTAAAATAAAATAAGGCATCTAGGAATATTATGAATTAAAATTATGCACCATAATTGAAATTTATTCACATAAGTGAAAAATATTTAATAATTTATATAGTTTTTATTGTACTTAATAACTAAGAAAATTATAATGATTATTTAGTGAAATGTATGGTTTTTATGGTTAATTAAATATGAATTACTACAAATTAAAACAGAATTAGTTTTGTTAATAACTTGTTATCTATCATTCTATTTTTTTTCAGTTTTTCCGAATAATTTCAAAAAAATGTTAAATTTAATACTTTTAACTTAATTTATTACAAATAAATATTATTAGCTGTAGAAATCACATTGATGATAAAAATATCGTTTTCTGGTTAATTTTATTATAATATGCTTAGTAAGTAGTATAATATACATAAAATTTTCCATGGATATCTTGACAGATTTTTGTTTTAAGATCATATTTTTAATTTCTAAGGATATATTTAGAAAATTAGTAAAAAATCAAGTACTTAAATATTGTTAAATATTTATTTGTAAATGTAGGTAAACAATTTATTTAATTAAACTGTATTTATCATAATAATGATAGAAATTAATTTTTATCTATAAATGAATAGTTTAAAATGTTTAGATCACAATAGAGTTGGACTTAAAGTTACTTTGATAAATGTTATGGATCGGATGTGACAATTATAGTATAGTAGAATAATTTTTTAGTTTATCCAGTATCTTCACACATTTATCACCTCTTGTTTAGAGTTAAATATGTATTTCCTATTAGCTTGTTTAATTTTTCTTTATTTTTAAAGCATTATACATTTTTCACTGCATATTAAGCTATAATATTTTAATTTTTGATGCCTACATGTAATTAACAAGTACAAAATTGATGACTTTAAAGTGTATTAGTCTTTGTGACCACAAACAAATAAAAATAAAATAACTAAACATATTTGATAAACAAATTCATTCATCAAATTGATCATTATATAAACTTATAATAGGTAATAATATGAATTGATTACAGGATGTACAACATTTGTTGGACCAAAACAGGCCAAACAATTTTTATTATTTTTGAACATGTGATATAAAATATAATATTCTATCTGTATTTTTCAAAACATATTATGTATGTTTATAATGTTTTTAGTACCTACTATAAAATTAACAATTTCTAATTTAATTATTCAAATGTACATAATTAGTTAAGTCCTTCAGATTCTTGACGATCCATAGCTTCTTTACTAATTCTGTGATGGTTAGCAGAGATAGGTCGATAATAAAATGATTTGTAGTCTGATCGATCCTTCATCATTTCATTAATTTTGTTTGCTACCATTCTGAAAAATTATATAAATAATAATATACAAAAAAGAGAAATTAGGAATTTTTCCATAGTAATATTAAAAAATTGCTCATTACAATTATAGAAACTAACAAATTATTTATCCAGAAAATAAAATGTGAGGCAATCTAGTAAAAGAGATAAAATTAATGGGAAATAACAAGTTTTAACAATATTTTCATATTAACTGTAAACATTGACTTATCCAGTTCTAAAAATGGTACATTGTACCTTCATCATAATTTTATACAAATAGGAAAAAATAATATAATATTTTTTTTTAATTTAAATTAAATTAAACAAATGATAGAGTTTTTTCTCATAACTTTGAAAATAAGAAATTTGTACATAAACGTGATTAATTAGCTGGTGGTAAGCTGCATATTAATTTTTAGTAAATAAATCAACTAAGAGCAGACCCCTTGTACAGGATATCATAATGGGGGAGGAGGATTGAAAAAAATGTATAAAATCGATACATCAATAATTATTAAATAATATTATATATTTATTATTAATTCATCATGATAATGATGGAATGGGAGAGTTGAACACCAAAATCCTCGCAATATGCTTACCAACAAGACAAGGGACCTTTTTTAAAACTGTTTATAGTTTTTGAAATAAAGAGTGGTTCATAATAAAAAAATCACTCCGTATATTTTTTAGTCATCTGTATTTTAATAAATTTCAATAAATCATGAAAACATTTTTACCTGACTTTAAATTTTTCATCTTCTTCATATAATGTATGTAAATATTTTTCATACTGCTGTTGTGGACTGGGATAAATATAACGTGCCATCCACCGGGTGATTGGATGCTAAAGCATTAGATTTTAATTAGATATTATGGCAAAATTAAAATAACTATTTTCTGACCATTTAAAAAAATAAAAAAACAAATGATACTTATTTCAAATAATTTAATGATTGTAAATAGGTGAATAAATTATAATTCTAAATTAAAAGAAACTTCATGGGGAAGAATTTATAAATCTAATTTTTATAAAACTTTATTGTGGTCTGAACATGTTGCAGTAGTGGCAATAAAATTGTATTGTCTTAGTGGTGCTGCAACTGTAGTAGTAAGTATCTAGCTGCATTATTAAAACTATATGGTCATCAAATATTGATAGATAAAATTATTCAGATTACATACAAATTAAAAAATATTTTATAGGTTTCTTACAGGATATGAAGCATTAATCATATTTAAAATATGAGTTAAAAATTTTTATATTTTCTACTATATTTAAATATATTATTATTAGTAGGGTGCGGATTTATATGTATTAAAAATTCAAAAATATGTACATATATATGTATTTATTTTTATCCAAATATATAATTAAAAATATCAAATATGTAAAAAACAAAAATGTTTTTATTCTTGAAAAAAAAATTATAAAATAATTTATTAAATGATGTACTTTTCATTAAATGTTTGCATTTTCTTCTGAAACAGCATCTATTTCAAGTTTAGAAATCACATCTTCAATGACACTAATCGCAATACTATGCAGCAGTTTGTAACCAAGTACCCTAGCGAGTTATCACTGGCTCTGGGGGAAGAGGTGTTTGTGGGTAATTTTTAATATCTTTAATCGTGGTCGCAATCATAGACCTATAGTTTATACTGTTTATAGGTCTATGGTTGCAACTCACGAATATTATTAGCACACAAACGGACTGAAGAAGATAACAACACATAATATAAAACGGCGATACGACAGTATTAATTTTGTAAATAGCTGAATATTTAACAAAAATATGTAATATAAGTAATATATGTAATTAAGATCAAATATGTAAAAATATGTAATATCCACAATAGCCTAAAATAATCAGATAGTCCTGTAATAAATTTCTAGAAAGGAATCATTCGAATATTATCATTTGCGACAAATATGTAAATACATACAAATCCGCACCCTAATTATAAGTAATACAATTTAAAAGAATAAATTATTTACTAACCCGATAGTATTCCCAATGTGCAGGTCTATAGCCTTCAGGAATTGGAGCCAATTTAGCTGGTCCAATAAAAACATTAACACCAGTAATAAGTAATGTTAAAGGAATAACACCAACCAAAACATAATAATGAAGTAAATCCTTGAACTTCGCCCATTGCCAACGAGTTTCCCTTATACCCATCAAATGATGGCCACTCATGTTACGAGTCGGTACAAGAGCTAAAATTCCATAAAAATAATTATTCAAATATTATGTTACAAAAATGATTAAAACTTTTAAAATTAGTTTTAAATAAATGTATAGAATTAAGAGCAAATTAAACACAAGATAACGAGTGATGTTAATGTTGCATGTAAAAGTAGATCTAACCATAGATTACAATAAAAATATTATAAAAAGTTAAATTTAAGTATTTCAAAGAAAAAATGGACAATGGTATTAAATATTTTGTCAAATAAATACCTATAATACTATACTTCACAAAATAACTTAAATTCTCACCAGATGATTTTAGCATGTCAGTTTTCTTTGAACTCAAACATTTAGTGATTGTCGATCCCAGCTTCAGTGAACTCCAAACAGCCATTTTACCGGCGTTAGTTAAACCAATTCTACATAAAAACAGACAGAAAACTGATTAAATAGAACAGTTGTGAACTGTATTACAGTAAGTTCTTACTTGCTACTTCAGGATCTTTTTAGTTTTCACTAGGTACGTAAAATGTCACGGGCACAGTATGAAAATTTTACTTGTGATAAGAGAGTCGACCGACCGACCGCTGATTATCAGATATCAAATAATATAATGTGCCCTTCAAACACTAAGATAGATAACATAATATACGTATAGTAAATGTTATTTATCTTAGTGACTTCAGATGGGGCAAACAACATTGTGTATAATAATACCATAGACATAATAGATTTACATACATTTATATTATATCTATGGGCTATGAATAATACCATGATAAAATATTTATTTTATTATAACCAAATAGTTTTTTTTTAACATTATTTTTAGATTCTGAACGGAGTGATGAATGTATTGATTTTACAATGATGTGTGTTTTTTTTTTTTTTTTTTTTTTTTTTTTTTTTGTTTTTTTTTTGTTTTTGTGTCTGTGTACAGCATAACTAGTCGAAATAATGCTTCAATTTCAAACTTTGGGGGTGGTTTCCGATGGCAAAGTGGATATCCTTGGTGCATTATAGAGGTGAAAAGTAAACATTTTCCAACAGTTTTCAAAAAAATCGAGAAAAACAAAAAAAAAATGACAGAAAAACGGGAATTTTTACGCAAAAACAGTTTTCGAAAAATCGAAATTTTTATTTTACTATAACTCAAAAACTAATCGATGTAAACACTTGAAATTTTCACCAAATGTTTATATTAGTGTTATCTATATACAGTTAAATTTTCAAAGAATTTTGACTTTTTTTGAGCTATTTATAGACAATTGAAATTTTTAATTTTTTTTAGTATTTTTTTTTTAAATAACGATAAAAATTTTTTGGCCGGCCAGAAAATCTTGAAAATTTAATACAAGGTTTCTTATAAGTTGTTCTTAAAGTGATAAAAAAAAATCCGAAATCGTTAGTCACAATTTTTTTTTATAAGTGCTTAAAGTTCGAATTTATACGAAATATGTCAAAATTGCGAAAATTGGCAAGTAATTTTGTGGTTGAAAATTCGTAAAATTTTTTACTTTTATAATTAAGTTTTGAAAATTTGATACAAGATTCTCCATACATTTTTCTTCAATTATCTGTAAAAAAAACTCTACTGGATTCAGACAAAAAAATTTTATGAGTGTTTGAAATTTAAATTTTTACAAAACCGCGTTAAATAACGGTTTAGCCTCAAACGATTTTTGATATTTGTTGTTATTCAAACAGTATAAGTCGTAAATACTTGAAAATTTTACCAGTTATTTAGATTGCCATTTTCTTTACGTGATTTGATTTTCAAAACATTTTGACTTTTTTTGAGCTATTTATAGACAATTTAAATTTTCAAATTTTTTTTATTTTTTTTTTATAAATGTTGATAAAAAAAATTTAGCTGGGACAAATTACTTGAAAATTTAATTGAAGGGTCCACATAACTTGTTCTAACTCTCATTCAAAAATTATAAAAATACATAGGCACAATTTTTTTTTATTAGCATTTGAAGTTCAAATATTGACAAAAATTCGTCAAAATCATAAATATTTTTCACTATTTGGTAGTTAAAAATTTATAAATATTTTTCTATCAAAAGCTAAGAATTGAAAATTTAATACTATGCTGTCCATAAGTTAAGCTTAGAATAATTATAAAAAAGTTTGAGGATTATTCAATTTAAAAAATTTCACGTGTGTTTAAAGTTTTAATTTTAATTTGAAATCAAAAATAAACGTGTAAAATAACGTTTTACTAATAAATAATTTTCGATTTTTATGTAATATATCCTAGACTGACAAATCATCTCCGTTCAGAATCGTTTTTCGTATACAATGATACCTATCATTGCATTCAAATTTAACCTACCCTAGTCCCAGGTCCACCCCACCCCCTAATGTACAGCAGAGCGATACTCACTTACCCGCTTTTTTTTTATTTACTTATTCTGTGGTAGTTCGTTTCAGGTATAGTTTATTTCTTTATTTTTATCGTAACACTGGGGAGTGGGCACTAATTACTTTAAAAAAAACTGCCACAAATTTTCAACTTGTTTTTAGAATTTTCAACATTTAGATATATAATTAATAAGTTCAAATTATAAAAATCTGATACTATTGAAAAGTTTACACCCTTTAACCAGATTGATTTTTCATGTAAATTTTAACCTACATAGTAAGTAATAAAATAAAATACATTTCTGCGATAGTCTGAGCATTGCATAAATACCATAAAATCCATCTCCAGGAACCTCAGTCAATTTTTTTACTTAAGAATACCTGTAACAGGTCTAAGAATAATAAGTGATTCTGCAATACCTCTCAAAAATGAAAATGTTGAGTACCTTCAACCTTGAGTCTCCTACTCTGCTCACTCTAACTTCAAATACTTCTAAATTTATAAGTTATAACTCATTAACTATTTGTTCGTATTTCGATTTTTATGTAGCTAAGAATTTTTCAGAATATGAAATAAAAAAGTGAGTATCGCTCTGCTGTACATTAGGGGGTGGGGTGGACCTCGGACTAGTCGGACTAAGGTAGGTTAAATTTGAATGCAATGATAGGTATCATTGTATACGAAAAACGATTCTGAACGGAGATGATTTGTCAGTCTGGGATATATTATATTTAAATATTGTCATATATTATATTTTGAAACAAATTCAGAAATTCAAACATTTAAGTAAAAGCTTCAAGATCTTACATTTGATAATTTTTTAAAAATAACAAAAAATGAAAATTATTTATTAGTAAAACGTAATTTTACACGTGTATGTTTGATTTCAAATTAAAATTAAAACTTTAAACACTCGTAAATTTTTTTAAATTGAATAATCCTCAAACTTTTTTATAATTATTCTAAGCTTAACTTATGGACAACATAGTATTAAATTTTTAATTCTTAGCTTTTGATAGTAAAATATTTATAAATTTTTAAATACCAAATAGTGAAAAATATTCATGATTTTGACGAATTTTTGTCAATATTTGAACTTCAAATGCTAATAAAAAGAAATTGTGCCCATGTATTTTTATAATTTTTGAATGAGAGTTACAACAAGTTATGTGGACCCTTCAATTAAATTTTCAAGTAATTTGTCCCAGCTAAATTTTTTTTATCAACATTTATAAAAAAAAAAATAAAAAAAATTGAAAATTTCAATTGTCTATAAATAGCTCAAAAAAAATCAAAATATTTTGAAAATCAAATCACGTAAAGAAAATGGCAATCTAAATAACTGGTAAAATTTTCATGTATTTACGACTTATACTGTTTGAATAACAACAAATATCAAAAACCGTTTGAGGCTAAACCGTTATTTTACGCGATTTTGTAAAAATTTAAATTTGAAACACTCATAAAAATTTTTTGTCTGAATCCGGTCGAGTTTTTTTTACAGATATTTGAAGAAAAATTTATGGAGAACCTTGTACCAAATTTTCAAAACTTAGTTATAAAAGAAAAAATTTTTACGATTTTTTAACCACAAAATTACTTGCAAATTTTCGCAATTTTGACATATTTCGTATATATGCGAACTTTAAGCACTTATAAAAAAAAATTGTGACTAACGATTTCGGATTTTTTTTTATCACTTTCAGAACAACTTATAAGAAACCTTGTACATATTAAATTTTCAAGATTTTCTGGCTGGCCAAAAATTTTTTATCGTTATTTAAAAAAAAAATATTAAAAAAAATAAAAATTTTAATTATCTATAAATAACTCAAAAACAGTCAAAATTCTTTGAAAATTTAACTGTGTATGGAGAACGTTTATATAAACATTTTGTGAAAATTTCAAGTGTTTACATCGATTAGTTTTTGAGTTATAGCAAAATAAAAATTTCGATTTTGTCAAAAACTGTTTTTGCGTAAAAATTCCCGTTTTTCTGTCATTTTTTTTTGTTTTTCTCGATTTTTTTGAAAACTGTTGGAAAATGTTTACTTTTCACCTCTATAATGCACCAAGGATATCCACTTTGCCATCGGAAACCACCCCCAAAGTTTGAAATTGAAGCATTATTTCGACTAGTTATGCTGTACACAGACACAAAAACAAAAAAAAAAACACACATCATTGTAAAATCAATACATTCATCACTCCGTTCAGAATCTAAAATATGTTATTTAAAACAGGAAAAACTTAAAAAATTAATTATGTAAAAAAATATGGATTAAAAAGATAGAATAAATAGTGATTCATGATTAAAGAATCACCTTATATTTTTTGTCTTTAATAAATAATAATGTAATAATGTATATCTATTAAACAATTTAAGTATGATTTATTTAATTAAATATATAAATCCATCCACAAAACATTACATATAACTTATAAGTGATGTACAGTTGAAAGTCAGTATTAAATATTAATTACCCATATTGTACAATATTATATAAGATTCATGATGTATATAATATATAGTTATTCAACTAACTCATCTATAAATTATTATATATACTATACACATATTATACATCATAATATTCTCTCAAGTACATTCATAGTCAGTGGCGGATTACAAATTTTTTCGCCAATGGCCAGTTTTTTTTGGCCCCCCTCCCCACCAATTTTAAACTATTCTGTACAAAATATTTCAACTTTAACTGAACAGATCGCAAAATGTTTGACTGCAGTTGTGACCTATATGGAAACTTTTTCTAAAACATTCTTTTTAAAAATGACTATCGGTAACTTATAATCATACGTTTATAAATTTATATAATATACACAAATATTTTATCATAATTCATAAGTTATAACCTTATAGTGGATGTATATTTTTCTTGCATATCACTTCATCAAACTCGATGGTTTTAACGAGCTTTGCTTCAATATGTTTTTCTTTTTGATAATCAATTGATACAATACTTGTACAAGTTTGTTATTTGTTCAGTATTGGATATTGGTAGTATTTTAATCATATTTTGATACCAACTACCATAGCCAACGTTTAACTTTACACTTTTTTATATCAGCCACAGACTAGTTACTAGTCTACACTTATTTTTTTTTTTTGAAAATAGAGTTAACCCATTGGGCGCCCTTTTAGGCCTGGCTCTCTGGGGTAGCTGCCGCAGGTTGTCCTGTGTGTAGATCCGCCACTGCATACAGTATTGTGTATCATTGAGAAACATCTTTAAACAATAAAGCAAAACTGAGGTTAAAAATAAACACATAGATTAAGCAACAATGGACAAGATAATATAAATACAGTGATATGATATGATTTATTGAATCAAAAACAGTAATTTAACCATTTATTTAGTTATAAGAGTCAAGCCCGGATTAAGACATTCTGAGGCCCAGGGGCCAATGTTTTAAATGAGGCCCCTGTACGAAATAAAAAAAAGCGGGTAAGTGAGTATCGCTCTGCTATACATTAGGGGGTGGGATGGACCTCGGACTAGGGGAGGTTAAATTTGAATGCAATGATAAGTATCATTGTATACGAAAATCGATTCTGAACGGAGATGATTTGTCAGTCTAGGATATATTATACTTAAATATTGTAATATATTCTACTTTGAAACTAATTCAAACATTTAAGTAAAAGTTTCAAGATCTTACGTTTAGTAATTTTTTAAAAATAACAAAAATCGAAAATTATTTATTAGTAAAAAGTTATTTTATACGTGTATTTTTGATTTCAAATTAAAATTAAAACTTTAAACACACGTGAAATTTTTTAAATTGAATACTTATCAAACTTTTTTATAATTATTCTAAGCTTAACTTATGGACAGCATAGTATTAAATTTTCAATTCTTAGCTTTTGATAGAAAAATATTTATAAATTTTTAACTACCAAATAGTGAAAAGTATTCATGAATTTGACGAATTTATGTCAATATTTGAACTTCAAATGCTTATAAAAAAAAATTGTGACTATAACGATTTCGGATTTTTTTTTATAACTTTAAGAACAACTTATAAGAAACCTTGTATTAAATTTTCAAGATTTTCTGGTCGGCCAAAAAATGTTTATCGTTATTTAAAAAAAAAATACTTACAAAAATTAAAAATTTCAATTGTTTATAAATAGTTCAAAAAAAAATCAAAATTCTTTGAAAATTTAACTGTTTATGGAGAACGCTAATATAAACATTTGGTGATAATTTCAAGTATTTACATCGATTAGTTTTTGAGTTTTAGCAAAATAAAAATTTGATTTTGACGAAAACTGGTTTTGCGTAAAAAATCCCGTTTTTGCGTCATTTTTTTAAGGTTTTTCCCGACTCACTTAAAAAATTTTAAATATTTTTTACTTTTGACCCCCCAAAGTACCAACTAGATTCGATTTCCTTTTCAAAGAGGGGCAATGTTATAGCCTATAACGAAAAAAGTATTAGACAAATCTGAGGCCCCTAAATAAATTCCAATTATCGAGTCCCGGGGGCCATGGCCCCTCCTGGCCCCCCCCTTAATCCGGGCTTGATAAGAGTTAGTTAATACTGTGTGTCGAAACCATAGAGTAATACTATATATTATATATATTACTATATTACTCTATGGTCGAAACCATAGGGCATAGAGTAATAATATTACCACAGATTATTCTGTGATATTACTCTATGATGTACTATAACTATAATAAAAAATACAACTTGAGTTTGATAACGACATAAAGCGAAAGATAACGGAGCGGCATCAGTGCATCACCACGATGAAGTTTTCCGATTGGTCGCTCGTGGCGCCCCATGGGCAACTCGACATATTATCGTGTAACATGACGGAGAGGCGGTGACCGAACAAACTTTACTGATCCCCATCAGGCACCACGGCCCCGGCAGCGGTACGGTTATTCCAAGATGTGGTTACACTGTGGCTAGAACTGGATGCGTGAACGGAAAATCAATAGGTAGTGTGTACTCCAGTGACGATATAAAATAATGATGCATGACGTACTACACTGCATCAATTCTGCCTAGGACCGTCGCGTAATGAATGTTAATGTTGGACGTTTGATTTCCACTACCGTTACCGTCACCACTCGCCACACTACCATTGTACCACCAGTCACCGCCGTTACCGTACACGAATTTTTATTGTTCGGTCGGCGAGTGGCGAAACGTTATCTGCGTATGCCATATACCTACCGATCGTCGAGTTGTATTAAATTAATACGTTTTACGATCTCTGATCTCGGCGATTAGTATTTACTATTTAGTATGTCGATCCGTCCTCTAGATCTAACTTGTTGTCCGTCGACGTCCGTCTGATGCTTTATCTGACATAGGCTAATCGTACGTTACTAGTACCTTCCTAGATAGTCCACGTAGTATAAAATAAATGAATTAATCGTTACCTACGTATTGTACGCGTCGATCGAACGGAAACGAAAAAAATGTTCCAGTGAGCCTACTCAACACTTCGTCTTCCGATAACTGCTGAGTGACGACAAAGAGTCGACAACTGTCTTCGAAGCCTAATTGAAACTTTTGTTGCAATCGAAAGCTGTGAGTAATTATTCAATATTTTTACTAATAATAATATGATCATCTTAAATTACATAAGTTTTCGATCCAAGATATTTCGTTTTTACCTACTTATATATTGATTTATCAATTTCGACAAAAGGCTATTAGAGGATAATTATTATGAAGCATCACATCTGCATTTGTGATACTGTGGTTCAAGTTTATTTTATAAAATCCAAAATCAAACCAGTATATTGTTAAGACACAAATTAATATTTAAACAATAGACTTACCTAGATAAGCGTACAACTAAATAGACATTGTTACATTTTAGTTGTTTAATTAAAAAATATAGGTAGGTACTTAGATATCCACAACCCTTGTCAACATTTATTTTAACTATAGAAAAATGTATTAGTGTAGACTCTTAAGTTTTATTTTTAAACATAATTCTGTTTGTTACTATATACCAGGGGTCACCAATTAATATTTTTGAAGGGCCACATAAGGAATCTAAAAATTTTTCGCGGGCCATCAAGATCCTAAGTACATATTTACATTATATAAAAACTAATAATATTAAACAAAAATAATAATTTACAATTATAACACATATAATTTTGTCGTAATATGTGTTATTTATTTTTTGTCTGTGGGCCGGATATAATGTGTTGGCGGGCCGTATACAGCCCGCGGGCCGCCATTTGGTGACCCATGCTATATACTAACTAATACAGATTTGTTACTTCTTTATTTCAACTTGTATTATTAGAAAATAATGTATTTCAGTAGTATTGTTTCTATTGCACACTAGTGACTAATTTTTGTATTGGTGAGCTGTTGCAAATTTACTTACCTCCTGCTGTCTAGAAACCCATTATTAATTATGGATCTCCCACGGTTACTTTATCATGGGTTCTTTTGTCATCAGACTTAAATGTATTGTACAATTCTGAGTGTTTGTTACAATTTAGTACTATTCTATAATAAATATATTAAATTATACAAATAGAATATTTGAAGCTTGTTTCGTTTATTTTTTGAACAGTGTTATTATTTAAATTTGAAAATCAAATTTTCATTAAATAATTTTTAATTAATTAAAAAGATATTAAACATTCCAAATATTTTAAGTTATTTTTTATCATAAACTCTTAAAGCTATTTAGGTACATTAATATATTATTTGAAAAATTGACTATAACCTAAATAGTAAATACTCAAGATATTTTTTTATTTTTAACTTGAAAACATAATTTTTTGAGATAGATATAGGTTATATGATAATTCTTTTTATTTTATTTTTCATTTATAATCTGTAAGAACTTTATATACTATTTTGTTACTATGTTTCTAATAAACATTTCTTTTTTGTAGTTCCTATGTATAGATATTTAATTTAAATTAATCTAAATAGTATAATCCTATCTACAGTATTTAATACTATTGTAAATAAGCAAGGTAATAAGTAATTAAGATAGTTACCTAAAAAAAAAAACTTGTTCTATGATAAAAATAGCATATATATTCATGATATACCTACTTAATATCTGTTATTTTAGATCAGTTAATATTTTTTTTACATAATTAGTAAATTAGTATTTTAATTTTTTTCATTTCAATTAGTATTTGATTTAAAAAAAAAAAAAAAAAATTAAACTACTAGGATCAATATTTTTAATCATTTTTAAATGCTGTAGGTACTGGAAAAAAATATTTTCAATATTTATATTTATAATGACTTCATATATTTTCAATTAATTCTCTTTTCAAGTGTTCTCAAAAAGTATTAGAGATTTTTAAATGTTAAATCTTTGGATACCTAATTTGAGAGTTTTATTGTATATTTGTAAATATCAATTTTAAAATTAAATAGAATAGTAATACTTTATGTACCTTAAGTTAATTAGCTGTAAATTTATATAAATTAAGGATTATTATAATTAGTAAGTAATTTTACTGAGAAGTTATTTTTTAAAGGGAACTTGAGTAATCTTGAACTAGTATTTAATTATTACTTAATTAATTATTAATAGGTTTACAGAATATTAAATTGAAATTGTATACTATTTATTACTGATCATTTTAATTACCCTAATATAAATTATTTTAGGTTACCTAATGTTGAATTAAGACAATTAGGTAACTATGTAAAAGTTTAGTTTACTTAATAACACTAATTTAATAGGTTTTAAATTGTATATTTTTGTATAGTATTCATTTTACTTCCATATTTAACTAATAAATAATCGTGTTAATTAAATTTAGAATACTTATTTATTTAGATTGATTGAAAATAATTAACCTTCTTTAATATTATAATCAATTTAATGATGACATGTAGATGTGTGATTTTGAAATCTTGCTAATAGCCTTGATGTCAATGTATTGTATAATGTATATAAGTAGATAATAATGTCTTTGGTAATTTAAAATAGAATCTAAATTGTCTGTTAGGTACTTATAGAATCAAACAACTTTAAAAAATATAATTCTTAATTTTATTTTATTATTTAAATTAAATATAATATAATATATAAATATTAATTAGGCCCATTGTTTTTTTTTTAAGAAATAAACAATAATAATATAAGCCACCTACAATTATAAACTATTAAATTTAAACATGATATTTTTTCCATTTTTCTTATCTTGGAACTTCATGATTTATATAACATTATTAGTTATTTGAAGATGTATCTATACTGAGTGCACCGAATGAGCACAAGTCGGCGGTGAAACTCGTAGTCGATGCATCTTGGTATACGACAAATCCACTTTGTGGGAGAAATTAGACCTTGAAACAACGGAGTGACTTTATTTGGATGAGCGGCCGACTTGTGCTCTCTCGGCGCAGTCAGTGTACACTTTTTGTTATACTATTAAACCATTTTGTTGCTCTTACGTTATAAACTTATATAACTAAAACATGTTCTTATTATTAATTAAGTTTGTATGACATAGTCAGAAGAAATTTTAAAAAAAAAGTTGACATTGAAACTAAATCTGACACATAAAACATTGACATGAACAGTTAAATTAGGAAATATTTATTATTATCATAATTTTTTTTAATTTTATTTATAATTTTAAAAGCCAATCAAATAGCATAACATATTGTATATAATATACCTACATTTTGAAAAAAGCAAGAAAGGTTTATAATGTATTTTTTCGTTTGTACTTAATCACTACACTCAGTCTTAAAAGAGAATTATCAGTCGGCTGATCGATTTTTGTCCATTTCTGTGTATCTCCCACCAATGACCCTTATTATTTGACAGTTCCCAAATAAAGTAATGATAATATTACTAATAAGAAATATTAGTTGTAAACGTTGTTTTCAGAAAACGTCATTTAGCAAGGTGGGAGAAATTTGGCCTTGTCACTGCCAGAGTGGTTTAAATGTTTTATTTACTTATTCAATCTATTCTAATAGGTACCTTTTAATATGTAAAGTATTTATCATACATTTTAGAAATTCAAAGTATTTTTGACTTGATGGTTAATATAGAATTATCACAGTTATGAAATAAGTAATTTTTTTCTTAAACATAGTAAAAATATTGATCTCTACAATATTTATGTTTTATTTCAATTTTTAAATTAAATGAAATGTTTCTATTGTAGGTTTTATACAAACATGACTTGATTTTCTCAATTATAAAATAAATAGGTTCTAGGTTAAGCAATCTATGCTTTAAAATCTGATAATAAAGATTTAATGTATAGGTTAGGTAATCATATTTTTTTTTTATACCTATCTACTTAATATTTTTAATATTTCCCCCTATTTTTTTTGTAATGTTGTTAAATTAATTAAAAAGGTAAACCAAGAAAAAGACTAGTAGCTATTTTAAATTAACATTTGTAATTTTGTATTTTTGACAACTAATACAATATAAAAAAAACTGGTTATATTTATTATGTGTTAATATTGAACCATTAAGTAAAATATAAAATATTTTGAAACAATGAATTACATATAAAAAAATGTCTTATTGTTTGTCGAGTTGTTTGTGTTATATATTATTTAAGATAATAATAATAATAAATGTATAAAAATATTTTTAGAATATTTTCACTTCATTGGTATCTAAACTATAATATTTTGGCAATTATGAGACATCAATTTTTCTATTATAAAATACAGAAAAAATAGTGATAATAATACAATTATTATTTTCTTTTTAAATTGAATGGTAATAGGTAAGGTAATTTTACCTTAATCAGGTAAAATTAATTAACATATTTAGTAGTTGTTTGATATTTAACTTTCGAATAATAAATTTTTTGTATGCTTTTATAAATACAAAATAAATGTAGAACTATATTAATAAAATAATTTATTTAATATTACATTTTTGGGAATTTATATGGTATTGGAATTTATTTGTTAGGCATATATAAACACACAGAAATGGATGAAGGAATGGATCCGACATTTGCAATGAGACTGAGGGCGCAGCTGTCCAGGAGTCCTGACTACGTTGTTTTGAAAAACCGTCAAATGCAAGTAGCTGCAGAATCCAAGTCACAATCTGTGGAGAAAGAAAATACATTATTTGGTTTTAAAAGACTTGAAGAAATGGAAGTTGATGATGATCCAAATCAATTAAAATCTTTTAAAAAATTTAAAACTGATCAACCATGTTCATCTGTCCAAACTTATGATCAATTTAATGGTTTTCGAGCTGATCGATTTATACCTTATCGGGAGGCACATAACCTTGCTGCAAGGTTTAATATTATATCAGATATTAGATATGGTTTGGATTATGGTAAGAAAGATTTTCAAAGTGAAGCAGCTAACAAAGATAATGCGTACAAAGCCATTCTTCACAATGAATTGCTTGGATCTAGTGTTGGTGAAATAAGTATTCAAGATAAAAATCGTGATCGTTTATCTACCAAACGAAACTTGTTCCAATACTATTCCTCTAGTCCTGAACAAGTTGATAATATTCAATCACGGGTTCCTTATTCTTTATCTCCACTTGGTTCCAAAAGTCAAGAAATTTTACGATCACCACGTAAAATACCTCGAAAAATTTCTAGAGTACCTTATAAAGTCCTTGATGCCCCTGAACTGCAAGATGACTTTTATTTAAATTTAGTTGATTGGTCATCTTCAAACTTACTTGCTGTTGGGCTAGGAAGTTGTGTTTATTTATGGTCTGCAACTACAAGTAAAGTCACAAGGATTAGTGATTTGTCATCTGATGGTAATGTTGTTACTTCGGTAGCATGGAATGACAAAGGCAATTATTTAGCCTTTGGTACTCAAGAAGGATCTGTAGAAGTATGGGATATTGCTGCAGAAAAGCAAGTCAACAGTTTAACTGGACATGCGGGTAGAGTCGGTGCTATTGCATGGAATGGCGATGTTGTATCATCGGGAAGTCGAGATCGTAACATATTTTTAAGAGATATGAGAGGTCCAAGTTTATCTACATGTAGAAGATATGCTGGTCATCGACAAGAAGTATGTGGACTAAAATGGTCTCCAGATAACAGATATCTAGCATCCGGAGGAAATGATAATAGACTATATGTATGGAATACACATGCATACACTCCACAATTGACATATCATCAACATACTGCTGCAGTGAAAGCAATTGCTTGGTCACCCCATCAAAGAGGTTTATTAACTAGTGGTGGAGGAACTGCTGATAAATGTATACGTTTTTGGAACACACTAACTGGACAACCAATGCAATGTATCGACACCGGATCACAAGTATGCAATCTTGCTTGGTCTAGGAATACTCAAGAGTTAGTTAGTACACATGGATATTCTCAAAATCAAATAGTTGTTTGGAAATATCCTTCGATGAGTCAAATTGCCAAACTCACAGGTCATACATTCAGGGTATTGTATTTGTCCATGTCCCCAGACGGAGAATCCATAGTAACAGGAGCTGGAGATGAGACATTAAGATTTTGGAATATATTTTCAAAAGCACGTTCACATAAAGAACCCAAGTCAAAACTAAATCTTTTTACAAACATTCGATAAGCGGTGTGTATTATTATAATTGATCCAAAAATTTAATCATGTCTTGATCTCTCTTTCTTATATATTTTATATTTTGTTTGCCTTTTAGCCATTTTTCAGTTTGTTACCCATTGAACAAACTTAACTATTTTTATTTTTTTTTATTGTAAACAATTTAATTTTGTTTTGATTTTGCTTTTTCAATATTTTCTTTTTTTAAAACAATTTTGAGAACTTTATAACCATATTTCTGTAATTTTTTTTTATTTTGAGATGTACAAGTGATAACTTTTAATAAATAATTAAATACAATAGGTGTATACTAAAACCTGTAGGAATAATAAAAATAAAATGTGATAAATTAATGTCTATATGTATAGTTGGATTTCTTAATTATTTTTAATATCATTATAAAGTTGGTTAAAAATATTTTAATTTATATTATTTTTGAACAATTCTAATAATCTAATTTTTTTAGCAAGCATTTTTTTCAAATATTTGATTACATGTTTTCATTTAAAGCTATTAAAGCTAAAATTAAAATTTGATTATTTTACAGTTCTATAAATATTATCATAAATAGTATATACTTAAATGGTTGAATTACTATATTGTTCACAGTATTATTATTATAACCATGTTGAAATACCTTGATTAATTTTATGATAATCTGAATAGTTTTTCAATTTGGTAATGTTAATAATTATTACACTTAGGTACTTATTTGTTTCAAAATTGTATGTTAATTATGAGAAAAATCTGCTTTCTTAACTAACCTTACCTAACTATCTCCTATTCCTAGCTACCTAACTATATAATAAATTATATTCCATTAATATTTAAAGAGACCAGTATTTAAAACAACTACAAAAATTGACCATTATCATCATTATAATTATTCATTTTTAATTAACATCATTTAAAAAATTAATTGCAACAGATTGTAGAGTTCTTTTTATTTATTTATTTTTAACATCAAAGTTCTTAGGTAGTTCATAAAATTTGATTAAATTTAAATACTTTTACCAAATATTCTTATTTTTAGTTATTATTTTTACAGTGTACCTACCTAAATAACTAATATTTTGTTTTCTTATTATGATAATGTATAATATAAAATTAAAATAATGTGTTCATATCTCATTTTCTATTTGTAAGTAAATAGGTACACAATGGTACTTTATAGTCATATTTTGATACACTTGTAAATAATGTTAAGATAAATGAATAAAATATTGTTATTTTATTAAAATACATATCAATTGATCTAACAATTAATTAAAGCACAATTGTTAGATTGATTGATGTATGATTGTTTATTATTGTGCACAAATGTTATCAAGTATTTATTTTGTAAAGAGTATACATTTATTATTTTGGGTGATTAAATAAAATTTTAACTAAATGTTTATTTTTGTATTTATTATATGCCTAATATTTAATTATTACACTTGTTCATTTTATCATGGTTTTGATAATTTTCAAGTTCATGTTCATGTCCAATATTCATGTTTTTATTCAATTTTTATTATTAAAAAATGTGATTTTTAGAATAACTGTTAGTATACAACATGAATGCTGCATCAAATAGGTAAATTTGTTATTAAACATTCACTTTAATTTATACTTATTTATGTAGAATTAAATGTAAAGCAGCTTTATTATTATATATTTAAATTACATAATATTTTCTAGTATGTGCATTTTACAACTCCAGCACAACACTGCGCCTTGTCTCTTTCAACAGTCGATGAATCCATTACTTCGTCTTCCTTTCTGTAATAATGGTTTACATTGGTTTTTGTTTAATACATTATAAATATATACAAAACATTATTTTCAGTATAATTGTATGCAATTTTACAAGTAACTTATTATTATAATTTAATATATTATACTATATTCAAGTTAAGAAAATAACTTGGTGGCCAACTGGCAACTTGTGTGTAGGAGCATAGTTTAATTATATAGTACGCTAATTTAGTGAGAGTATAGCCTAACCACTGATTGATAAAAACTGGTCGTTGCTAGGTTGGCTTCTTTACTTATAGTAATTTATTTATAATAATAAATGAAAACTATAATTTTTTGATAATGTGCATGCTTAAACAATGCTATTTAATGTATTTTTTTTTTTTTAAATAAATTATGTGAAAATTGTGAAGTACAATTTTATTATATTTTTCCATTTATAAATCAAGATCAACATGTATGTTGTTGTTAATTTAATCAAAATTTTTATTTAAAAAAATCTAAAAAGTACTACTGTATACATAATATATATACATTTTATTTGTGGTATAATATAAAAGTTGCCCATTATAGTTTAATTTTTAATATAATATTATGTACATTTTATTAAATTTATTTTAGGTTTTAAAATTTCTAACCACCTACTGCAATATAGTTTAGAAATATAAATACCTAGTTTTAACTATTCAAACTCGTAGTTATATGGTACCTAAGTGGCTAAGTTACTACATTATACCTATATCTATCTTTTAAGTTATTATTAATTTGGTTTGATTTGTATGGTGATGTTATTATTTTATAATATATACATTTTACAGCATTGTAGTACTTACTATATCTACACCATTTGATTTACACGCGAACAATGACCTTATAAATAGCATACCTACAAGATGATTATACAAATTAGATAGCTGCTGCATCAGTACTTGGATAACAATGTTTGTGATACACAATATTATGTTCTCTAGATTCTCAGAGTTACTTTAGGTGGAATTTTAAATATCAACGTCAGTAAGATCCAAAGATAGATATTGACACTTGACAGGTCAAATACATATTATAATAATATGATTTACATTTCTACGGAGGGATGTAAGAGACAAGAGTTGTAAGACATGTATATTATGTTAAACAAAACAAATATCGAAATCTATTTTTATGCATTATGTACGGGTAATATAAGTGGTTAGGTTACACATACTGTGTGTTTGGACTTTGGAGTGGCTCCTACTCGTGAATCGAGATGTACCTCCACTGACCACTCACCTCTATGTGGTAATAAATGCCGTGTAACGCTGACCTGTTTAAAGTACAATTTGTAAACAAATTGCTCCCGGAAACATGATATAGTCGAATAGGATTAATGATTAATCGTAGGATCGCAAATTCGCAATACTCTTACCATAGAACATACACGTTATGCATGTGTTAAAAATGTTAAAATAATAAAAATTATGTTTAAAATAAAAGCTCTCAGATATGATCGTCACTATATTACCCTCTGTCACACTCAAATGCACCACTTACACGCTGAGACAGAACCTACAAAAGTTGACACGTCTCCAATAATCGTATACATATTAGCCATTAGGTACCTACCTTTATTAAATATAGGTATTTATTATAGTTAACTATAAACCTTACCTAACCTTATGCAGCTGTTTGAAGGATTTGGGTACTTGTAGTTATTACGTAGTTGATGTACTTACTACTTAAAACCCATAGGTAAGTACTAGCCAGTAGCCATTAAACATAGTTTCGACCACCGTTCACTCGCTAATAAGCCATTTATTGTCTATTCGTACCTATTTGTATTAAAAATATCGTATGCATGCCAATGACTAATGAGTAATAGCCAATAGGGTGTTGAGCGTCGTTCGACAACGAAATATTTTGAATTCGTCAATCATAATATAGTTGTTAATTTGTTATCGGCTCATCGTACAAGTTTAATATTATGATGACATTGCGATTTGCGATTAATTAGCGATGCGAGCAGGTACATATGCATTTATTTATTATTATTATTGTCTTTGGAACGCGCATAATCATAAACGATCATAATTTTATTATTATTTATTTATCTGCCATCTGGTATAAGGTTATCGAACCCGATCATTATTACTTATTACCTATTAGCTATTAGTAAAGTGTAGTACCCAATATTCCTATAATATAGGAACGACAAACCGTCGGGAGAAAATTTCGTTTTCGTGTACGTACCAGCTGTCTTCTGTTAAAGTAATTACTAATTACATCTAATATCTATTCATCGCTGATACATTTAGATACAATATTATCTTATAATAACATGCAACAGGTAGATAACAAGTAACAACATTATTATTACCTAATAGTATTTGGTATATCTACAATGTGTAATCAGAATAATTGTATTTAAAAATTGTATAGGTATACATGACGAATAGGCCATTACGCACTAATACCGGGAAATATCCGATTAGTGTTATATATATACTTATTTTAATTTCGCGTGTTGTTTTTGCCGTTTTTGGTGTATATTTAAAAGAAATTAGAATTATTTATTTTTAACGTTTTATGCAAATGCTAATCGATTTATTATACATCTTATACATGCTAACTGCCGTAATCAAGGTATAAATAAAGCATATAAATATACACGCTCATTCGTGTGTAAAATGTCAGTTATTTTAATCGAATTGAAAAATCCATAAAACTCGTTGCGATTATACATTGCTATATTATATATTATTTATGTAAGTATGTACGTACGTACTTATAAGTTATAACCACCTATTATTTCCGCTGCGTACATACGATGAGGATAATGACACTTGTACAGGTCACGGGTATTATAATGTATGTAAAATTATTCGGTCAAATAATTGCAAATTAACTTGCCAATACAGTAATATTGCAATATAATAAATTATCTTCCTAAACCTAACATTCATAATGTATCACGTTATTAGTCATTAGGTTCATGAAATTATCTTAGATAATAATCTTATGAGCGAGGAACATTAACTAATAACTAATAAGTAACATTTAATATTTTGTGCGAGTTATTCAGTGCACGATTTTGAAAAACATTAACAAAATAATATCAATTTTAATAAAAATTACGAATTCTGCTAGTACAATTACGATTTACGAGTAGATATTTGAATCATGTAATTCTATTATCGTGATTCATGGTAAATATAGGTAATTCTATGTTTTCCAACACCAACCTAAAAGCAGAGGCATTGTTATTTTGTTAAAGTTTTTTTTATTTTTGGTGCAAACATATTTGTAAGTCATTTAAAATCATTACCCCAGGCCACAATCTTAGGCACTTTTTTGGTGATGAGGGATCAAAAGACTTCATACTTCCTCTGTTTTCTACTTCTTCGCTTTCTCTGCTAAATATTTAGGGTCGGCCTCCATTGTCTACACAGTGGTGTAACAAAAACATTTGAATCCCCCTGCAAAAATAAAATATGGGCCCCTAAAACATTGTTTAGGTAAGTATATTAGTTTAAAAACATTATTCTGATATGGGTAAATCACTTATTTTAATTAAAATTTTGTTATGATTTGATAAAAAATAACAATATTTATTTAATATTACACAATTATTACTTAATGTATAAATATCTAAATTTTACTGAATTATTTTATTTAAATTTCTACGATATTCTAGCATTATTTTGGGCAAATTTGTCAATTAACATATTTATATCTGAACTGTGCATAGATTAACACTAATTTAATTTGAAAACAAGAATTATTCAATTTTTTTTCACGGTAATTAAATTTACATTAACCAAAGGCTCCAAATATCCGTGGGCCCGCTCGCAACTCGGGGTCTGCCGGCCCTCAGTTACGCCACTAGTCCACATTACACCTCCATAATGCTCTGTTGACTGTCCCTTACCTAGTTACTTCTCCTTTATTCACACCAGCTATTTTCAATATTTTCATGTCATTCTTTAATCTTTCTAACCATCTTTTTTATATTTTTCTCTTCCTCTCTTTCCTTCATATCATTCCTCAATGCCTCTGAATCACCTCCCCTCGTAGATATATTCTCACTCTGTAGAATTTCAAAAACAGTAAATATTTGTGTAATTTACTTAAGATAACTTCACTTATATTAGTATGAAAAAACATCATTATTATTTCTATTTTCATCTAATTATGTATACTTTTAGTGTATTTATATTTATATTTATTTTGTGATTACCAGTAGTATTTACACTTGATAAAAACGTTTTTTTATTATAGACACCTTTATAATAAATTTATAATATAACTAGCTAAATAAAACAGAAAATTATTTGAATGGACATCACTCTTGTTCATAATATAATGGCACAATATCAGCTCATTTATTCATATTAATCATTTTTATTTAATATGTAATAAAAAACCATGAGGTGAAAAAAGTTAGAACATTTATTAATATAAAACAATATTAGATTTAAAATACTTATAGGTACATATATCTGTGTATATCGGCATCACTTATATTTTATTTTTTGCTAGCCTTCTTTGGGCTTTTAAAAAGGTTAGTGCGAATACACATCTCGCCCCCCCTCCAAATGATGACCTTGAACCTAGGCGTCATAAGGATATTGTCATATAGTTTGTGTACCTAGTACTTATATCGTTTATATAATTATATAATATAGTATGAATGTATGATGCGACATGCGCATATATTAACATTATTATAATGTACCTACCAATATAATATATTACGCGTATGGACGTGTATCGTGTATGGTAATCGGTAAACAAATGATACGCAATGTTTTTTTTTATTTGTTTTTAAATATTTATTATACAATTAATAACATATTTTATTTTTACAATAAGTATTAGTGATGTTTAAGAAGGGTATAGTTATAGCTGAAGTCTGGAGGGAAGAATCCATTCCTAATCAATTTCCTAAATGTTATTTATATACCATCCGTCCATTTATAATGTAAGACATTTTGAAAACTACCTAATAAAGTTTTTTTTTAATAATCTTAAATGGTTAAAAGCCACTTTTTTCCTGTTTTATAATTCTTATTATTTTCTGTCGTTATAATTTTTCTTTTACATTTTCTTTTCTTAACGACATCATGAATTTTTATTTGCTTTTTTTAAAGCTGAATATATTTTGAAGTACTTTTTTGTATAACAATTGCATTTTTAACGAGGAGTTTATGATTTATTCGTGTTAAAAGTTTTTTTGAACTGAGTGGAGTGATATACCAGTGTCCAGTAGTAACTATATAGTACGCAAGAGTACCTCGCAAAATGTTGACTCATTATTTCGTTCATTTACACTTTAAATACTAAAATATCGTAAAGCTAATAATAAACTAATTTTCCGAAATTAATTTTTGTCAATCGAAATTATTTGTATAATTTTCTGCTTCGAAATAATATATGAAATAAAATAAATATTATGAATTTTGAAAAATCCCTTTTACTCTCTTTTCATCGTTATTATTTTTTAAAAAACTATTATAGCTACAATTAAAATGGCCAAAATATAACTACTACTACTATAATTTCATACTTGTATAGTAAACAATTTCTCTTCAAAGATTTTCTAAGGAGTTGTCAATATGAACGACCTTTTCAATCATGTAAAAAAAAACATTGTATCATTTATTTATATTGTTCTATTTTTTATACACGTTGTATAAATTTTCAATACCTAATAATGTTAACAAAAAAATCCATTATGTACAAACTTTAATCCATATAAAAAAAGGTTGATCAATTATTTTCGGATGCTTTTAATTCTAGTTATAAATTATAATAGTTTATTGTTTTTTTAACCTTGCATTCAATTTTCCGGTTGTATAAATAGAAATTGGCATTATATAATATTATATACCTAAGTCAAAATTGTAAAAGGTATAACTAAAAATAATTTATCTATGTTTATTTAAACTATTTAACCGATATTATGTACCTATTGAAAAATTTAAACGTTTTTCACGCCCAAAAATTATTTATTAAATTGTTATTAGGTGCCAATTAATTAAAATTATCCTTTGCATCAGCTGGATTTAGGCGATTGGCAAAATTCCAATATGTAGGTACCTATGTATTTAATTAAATTTTTTTTTATTTGAATGTAATTTTTAAATTACTTAAACACATATCGTGAATAAATACATAAACATTTTTTATCTTTTTAACACAAATTTGATTAAAAAAACTGATTTAATGTTTCACACCCATATTTAAAAAAAGTGCCAATATTAATTTTGAATATCAAGACTTGTGTTATGTTTTATATACGAGTACATGACTATAACATATGCCTGTATATTCCATGCAATAAGAAGCAAACGAAATTCAATTTTGTAAATAATGGAACTATGAAAGACTATAATAGAGAGAGGTACTCAACTTACGCTTTTAATCTATGTCTAATAACAATCCAAAATGTCCGTCATTTAGGTACCTACCTACAAATAACTGTCTTTATGTATGTTGCGATTGCCTCTCAAGCTGTTTGTTTTGATGGATAAGTGAACAATTTGTACTATCTATTGTTTTATTTGTATACCGCGAACACTTAGTACATTTAAAATAATTCAGGAAATATACTTTACAAGATAACATAACATTACATTTTTTAAAATTATCCTAAAAAACATTCAGTCCCTGTATTATACATCATGCAAATTAAATAAAAATGAAAGCACTATTATTTCAAATAATTTGTAATACATTATAAAATATTAATTTATATTCCGATTTATATGTATAACTTACAATTGACACTAAATGTTTCGAAAATTCACAAGGTCTTTACATAGCACAAAAATTAAACTATAATAATGTATTTTATTATAGTTTGAGTATTTATTTTTTTCTGTTAAAAATGTACAACAAAACTAGAGGGCTACCTAGTTGTGACCACTTCAGTAGCGTAACTATTATAATATAGTATACGGCAAGACACGTCATGTTGTGAGGCACTGGACTTGGAAGAGCCCTTGACCTTCATAAAAACAACAATTTGAATTTTGTTTTAAAATTCGTATCATACCGTTATAAAGACTGAAAAAAAATGCGAAACATATATTTCATATAAGAGTATAGGCTATGCTGAGATTTTATACATTATTAATTTAAATAAAATGTAGACAATGAAAAATGAATTAAAGAGTTACCTACATTAAACTTTATTTTATCTGCAGTATGAGTGTATGACAATACTGTAAAGTGTAAGATATAGTTTATATTATAATGTAAAATTACATATATTAAATTAACTATAATAATAAAAATTATCGTTATTTTTTTTAATTTAAAAATTGAAGAATTTTTGTAGCATTAATAGATGAGTGCCATTGGTAGTTTAAAATTTAAATGTATAATAATAAATTATGTAGTGTATACATTTTTTTCTACCTAAAAATTGTACGAACTGTCCGCCGTATTTATTTTTTCTATGTGACTGTACAGTGTTATACAACCGCTTTGATGGCCTCATAAATCATAGGTAATATTATAGATTCTATAATTGATAAATCTTATTCGGTTTACCAATACTTGTTTTTTTTTCGTGATGAATTAGTTTTATTATTGATAGCAAATTGTATTTTATTATCTACTATTTATATTATAATATATAGAATCTTAGCTTTTTAATTTTTTTATTTACCCGCATTGACTCACCGTCATACAATCTTTAGAATATCAGTAACGACAGTAACCACGGCTTAAATATATCTAAGCTATAAGAGTATAGTGAACATCAAATTAACTGATTATAAATTCCAGAACGGCATCAGACAGACGTATTGTAGTTATTGTACTATTACTATAATAGTCTAATATAGAGATTAGTCACCGTATCTGTACAATTTATTAGGCACCTATTCAATTGCCATCAAAATGTTATCGGTCTGTCGTGTCAACGTCCACCGACCGTCGTCAATTATTATTTTCATTGTAATGAAAATGCTTGTTATAGAATTTTATAGAACCGTCAATATAGTACAACTCTCAAATGAACAATAGTAATAATAAGTAATAATATGGTCCAGGGACTCCGTGAAGTATGAACATGTATACATGTTTATTGTACACATTATATTGGAGTGAAACATGAAAATGAAATGAACATAGTCGTTGGTAGAATTACAGAATATATTAAATTTAAATATAATGTAATTTATTCTGTGGGTGAATTTAATTCGTCTTTTTCATACCTAATGGTAGAAATCACTTGTGAAGTTGGGTAGGTACTGTAAAGACTAATGAAATGTTCAATGGTTGCAATCCAAATGAGTTATTGAGTTATTATATTTTCTGTATCGGCATCGGGCTAATTTATGGGTCACATGTGGTTACTCTGAGTAACTACGGTCACTTACTATAAACCTACTTATTACAATTCTTTTATTAGCAATTTAATTTTAATTTATTTCATATTTCTTAAATCAAAATTACTAATTAGTAATTATAGGCTATATCTATACAAACATCATTACTACATTTTACACACCATTTTTTATTGCAATTTAATTGTTATTTTATTTGATTCCACTTCAGTATAGATAGCCGATTTTTCATACAAAACTATTCAATATCAGCAATAGTCTATGCGATATCATTATACCGATTAAAAAGTCAAATCGAATGAAATTATATACCTAAAAGGATTATTTCAATAATTATTAGTTGAAATATTAATGCAAATTATGCATTTATATGCATAATAATGAACGAAGACATAAACTTCTAATATTTTGAACTCACCGAGCATATTACGAGTATATACATCTCATATTCTTGTATAACTGGTCAGCAGAGTACCTATATTATTAAATTAATAAAAATTATACCGGTATTACATATATTTTGAACCGGTGTCACAACAAATTTCCTTATTTTATAGTAATTTATACAGGACTAACAAATTTCTAGCACCAATCTAAAAACGGGTGACTAAATGTTTTAATTTTAATTTTTATTTAAAATAAACAATATATACAAAACGCGTATAGTTAGTATTCTTTTACTAGTTGGCGTAAACATGAAAGATGATGATTAAGGTATCAGCCATTAGTGACATTTAGCTTAATCAATTATTTGTTTTTTCTTTGTTTTATATTTTTTTTTAATTTAAATTTATTTTTTTGTTAGATTAAATATTATTATGCTTGTAATATTTCCTTTTAGATTTTTTTACCATGCCTAAAAGCTGAAGTCGATAAGTCCATAGTCCAATTGTTCTTATGTAGAACTTTATATATAAATTATTAATTCGATTTTTAGACTGGTTCTATTATTTTTAGATAAAACAGGACTAAATAACATATCTGTATGGGCATTGCGAATAAACTATCCTTTAATTCAAATTTACTTACTTTTTTGAACCATTAAATTAATTAATTTTTCATACAAAAAATGGTAATTCTGTGTATATTTCTGTTTATATTCTTACATTTTAGCGATTATATAGGTTTTAATTTGGAACAGATCAAAGTATTGAACATTTTTCTTGTTATTTTATTGAATTTTTAACCTTGTATTAATTGTATTATAGCCACAAAAATTAATTAAAGTATTAATTGAATATTTTAACGATGTCTGGAGTTAAAGTTTGAAAAAAATTATATTGAAATTATGTATAACATTTTCTGAAATTACATTTAATAACGAGATAAAAATTAAAAAATAATTACCTACATTATAATATGTATTTTTTAGTTCAAAATGTCAATACGTGACTTAGTTGAAAGTGATTGTGGTGGTTCCAATTCTTTAGTTAAATTATCCACGCATTTTGTACAAGACCATGCATTTAAGGATCAAGATCTTAAACAATCAACGCAATCTGCCGAAAGCAACGATCAACGTTTTTTAGAATCAAGCACAGGAGAAGTAATTTAAATATTATTGATAAATCAAAGACTATTGTGTACAATATTCTTTGTTTTTAGTTAGCAGATCAATTTTTTAGTTCAATGGAAAATGATACTTTCAAAATGGACGACCTTTTAGCTAATATGAGAGGCATTGAAGGTTGTAGTAATGAAGATGCCTGGCCAACACAATTTACAAAAAGAATTGAAAAACAGGTACCAATTTTATAATGTTTAATTTGAATGACTATTTAAAATGAGCGTTTAAAAATAATAATTTTATGATGATATACTATGTATTACTGTATAGTGTATATACCAGGACTCAGGAGTGGCCAAACCGCGGCTCGTATCTTATCCTAAAATTTTTGCAAAAATTTTTTTAATATGAATTTATGTATATTTATATTTTTATATATGACCTTTTTTTACATTTTGGCTCTTCCATATTTATTTATATACAGCTAAAACTGCTAACATATAATATAAGTTATAATTATTACAACAACTATTAATTATTATTATTAAAATGCGATAGATCAATAAAATTGGCGTAAATTAATTTATCTATAGATTAGCTATAATTACTATTATTATTACACACTACAGCTGTTGATATTAATTATTATATACCGTCATACCGATGGCAATGGGTTGAATACAATATTATAAATTATAATTGATGTATATTATAGTAACCCTATATGCTTGGTATTTGCATGTTCATATATTTTGGTTTCAAAAATTAATTGTAAAAGAAACAAAAAATGAGTACCTAATTCAAATAAATTATAAACCTGACTATAATTGTGCCAATATATAAATTTATTATTTTATTTGTGTTATCTGATTTGCTTAGTATATTTTTTTGAAATCATAAGTTACTTTTAGCGCACCTTAAAATCTTTAATGGACATAGCAGATCTACTTATTCTAATACAGCAGGCATAAAAGCCGGTGACCTCGAGAGGAGGTATTTTCCCCGTGAAGTTATGCTCAATATTTATACTTTAAACCAACCGATTATGCTTAAACCATCAGTGGCTGTTGATAAAGCAATAATTTCAACTTCAACGCAGATCCTTTTATATTTTCCGCCCAACAATTAAATTTTATAGTAATAATGTAATTATTCAATTCAACCAAACAAAATCTAACCGCATTTACCTTTAAATAAGCTCAATGTGCCTGGCTATAACTCTTCGCAGCTATACCCAAAAATCGTCATTTATAACTATAATAATATACTAAAATATTTAAATATTTCAACGATCGCCGATGTATCCGGACCTACCATAATATTAATACCTAAAGTTAACAAGCCTAACTGCCTAAGTATGCTTACAAGTTACAATACTACCCATTAATGATAAACTCATTACCTCGAACGGCTCAAACATTAAACTACTGATGTAATAATGTTAAAATCTTTTCGATACTTATGTGTACAATTTTAAAATCATGAGTTCAATATACTGCTGTGAATTAATTACTTGCTCACAAACACACATAATACCTTTTATTAATATTCTATATAATATGAATTTTAGCTGTAGTTGATTATTTTTAGATTCTGAACGGAGTGATGAATGTATTGATTTTACAATGATGTGTGTTTTTTTTTTTGTTTTTTTGTTTTTGTGTCTGTGTACAGCATAACTAGTCGAAATAATGCTTCAATTTCAAACTTTGGGAGTAATTTCCGATGGCAAATTGGATATCCTTGGTGCATTATAGAGGTGAAAAGTAAACATTTTTCAACAGTTTTCAAAAAAATCGAGAAAAACAAAAAAAAAGTGACAGAAAAACGGGAATTTTTATGCAAAACCAGTTTTCGACAAAATCGAATTTTTTATTTTGCTATAACTCAAAAACTAATCGATGTAAACACTTGAAATTTTCACAAAATGTTTATATTAGCGTTCTCCATACACAGTTAAATTTTCAAAGAATTTTGACTTTTTTTGAGCTATTTATAGACAATTGGAATTTTTAATTTTTTTTAGTATTTTTTTTTAAAATAACGATAAAAATTTTTTGGCCGGCCAGAAAATCTTGAAAATTTAATACAAGGTTTCTTATAAGTTGTTCTTAAAGTGATAAAAAAAAATCCGAAATCGTTAGTCACAATTTTTTTTTATAAGTATTTAAAGTTCGAATTTATACGAAATATGTCAAAATTGCGAAAATTGGCAAGTAATTTTGTGGTTAAAAAATCGTAAAATTTTTTTCTTTTATAACTAAGTTTTGAAAATTTGGTACAAGGTTCTCCATACATTTTTCTTCAAATATCTGTAAAAAAAACTCTACCGGATTCAGACAAAAAAATTTTATGAGTGTTTGAAATTTAAATTTTTACAAAACCGCGTTAAATAACGATTTAGCCTCAAACGATTTTTGATATTTGTTGTTATTCAAAAAGTATAAGTCGTAAATACTTAAAAATTTTACCAGTTATTAAGATTGCCATTTTCTTTACGTGATTTGATTTTCAAAATATTTTGACTTTTTTTGAGCTAATTATAGGCATTTGAAATAATCAATTTTTTTTTTATTTTTTTTTTATAAATGTTGATAAAAAAAATTTAGCTGGGAAAAATTACTTGAAAATTTAATTGAAGGGTCCACATAACTTGTTCTAACTCTCATTCGAAAATTATAAAAATACATGGGCACAATTTTTTTTTATTAGCATTTGAAGTTCAAATATTGACAAAAATTCGTCAAAATCATGTATATTTTTCACTATTTGGTAGTTAAAAATTTATAAATATTTTACTATCAAAAGCTAAGAATTGAAAATTTAATACTATGCTGTCCATAAGTTAAGCTTAGAATAATTATAAAAAAGTTTGAGGATTATTCAATTTAAAAAATTTTACGAGTGCTTAAAGTTTTAATTTTAATTTGAAATCAAAAATACACGTGTAAAATAACGTTTTACTAATAAATAATTTTCGATTTTTGTTATTTTTAAAAAATTACTAAACCTAAGATCTTGAAACTTTTACTTAAATGTTTGAATTAGTTTCAAAATAGAATGTATGCCAATATTTAAATATAATATATCCTAGACTGACAAATCATCTCCGTTCAGAATCGTTTTTCGTATACAATGATACCTATCATTGCATTCAAATTTAACCTACCATAGTCCGAGGTCCACCCCACCCCCTAATGTACAGCAGACCGATACTCACTTACCCGCTTTTTTATTATTTTTAAATTGTATTTATATTTTAGGACCGGTTGTTCGATCCAAATATTTGGAGCTCTAAAGACAATAAAATGCTAATTAAAGATGAATTTGATGATTTTGGTTATAATTCTGAATGGGTAAAAGAAATAGAGCAATCTTATCAAAACCAAGAGTAAGTTATTTATTATAATTACCAAATTTACATTTTTTTAATTGCTTACTTTATAATTTCAGGATTAACGTTATGAAATCTCGTTTTGATTTCGATAAGAGTAAAGAAAATATGAACATCTTGGATGGTATCAATTCTACACCAAGCCAGAATTTTATGGTAATTTTTTTAATAGTACATCAGTACATCACACGTCTATAAATAATTTGTTATTAATTATTTTTCGTGAGTATTAATCACGTTAGGTTAAATAATCCTAGTTAAAAAATCAAATTTTCACATTTACATGAAGTTGGCCCCCCACTTTGTCCGATCGATTTTAAAATACCGCCAAATAATTGCAAATTAATTGAAAATAATTGTAAATAGAGTAAATCGAGCAAAAAGATTTGCAATTAGGGAAATTCGATTTGCAATTGTTTGGCGGTATTTTGAAATTGATCGGACAAAGTGGGGGGGGGGGGCAACTTCATGTACATTTTCACCATTAAATTAGAAGAACTTCAACAGTGCAACAGTTGTAAATACAGTTATTATTTTTTCGGTACCTATTATGAATAAAAAAAAAATTATTATTTTAAAACCCATTATTTTTATGTTTAATAAGCATATATATATTTTTAAAACATAATACTAAAAGAAAATTTTAAACAATAGTTTCCCCATCCTCCATGTAAGAATATTTCTCCATATAATTTCATAATTACTCAGCAACATATCATATTGATAATAACCATTCAATATTGACCACTTATAAGTTACTTTGAAGTTTTAACTTTTAACCAGTTTTATTTAAAATTTAAATTATTTTAAAATATAAAAATTTGCCTAAATACAGCCCCTTAAAATGCAAATGCGTTTCCTCTTTATAGTTTATAAATAAAGCTTACACCCAATGTCGACGATTTGCTTTACACTTTTAAGTTAAGTTCATACACTTAATACTAAAAATTTTTATAAAATGTGTATTTTAAATTTTTAACACCTAAAATATACATTCACGAGTTTATTCAAAATATAAGATAAGGATCAAAGATAATGGTTATGTTAAGTGTAAATATGAAAAAGAATACATAAATATTATTTATTATTTAAATTTAATACCTACATTTAATTGTTATTTTTATATCACATTATTTTATTATGTGTTTGTACATATTTTTAATTTACCTGTATACTAAAAAAAAATTAATTAAAATTAATTTAATTATTTTTGTTTTATCCTTTTTTTTATTTTGTCAATACCTTAGTATTTATTTTATAATTGGTGTTATTTTTTGGTCGGTGATGTAAAAAATATGAGAAACTCAATATAAATAAACTTTTAAAATAATAAGCTGTAGTAGTGTAGTATAAGTTATAATTATATTATTAACTGCATAATAATATTTTTTTCAGGAATCACAAAGTAAAATGTCTTTTGAAAATAGTTTTGGTATGCCTATCAATAATTTTGGAATGGAGTTGTATGGGAACCCATTACTTGCCAATCAAAATTTTCAGCAGCTTAGAGATTTTGACCAGGGATTGGAAATGAATAATTTTTTGAATACAATGGTACCTAGTACATCAGGAATAGACAAACCAATTATGGTTGCAGAAGAATCTTCAAGTTTGACTGATCAAGTGATCGAAGCCAATAAAAGTGAAAATGATAATGAAGTTAGAAATGATCAGTCAAACTTTCAAACATGGTATTCAGAATTTGAGGAAATGAAAAATTCTGAAAGAAAAAAAGTAAACATATATATTTTTAAATCTTAATTAAAATATATCCTTGTTTATTCTTTGAAAATTATATAGAGTATGATGTTTGTTATTGTATAGGAATATAGTTTCACACCAGATAATGAGATGGACTCAATTGAAAATCCATTAACTGAGGGAAAGCGTCGTTTAGAAAATGGTGAATTACCATCAGCCGTTTTGTGCTTTGAAGCGGCTGTTAAACAGGATCCTTCCAATGCGGAAGCTTGGCAACTTTTAGGTACTACTCAAGCTGAAAATGAACAAGTAAATTCATATTTAAAATATATTTTTTTAATTAAATATAAAATAAAAATAAATGGTTATTTACTTTAAAAATAAGTATGAAATGTTAACTTAGCCATGTATACATTATTGTCAGTGGCGGCTATCCTCAAAAAAATATGTGTTGCTGAAAATATTTCTGATGACCTACCACCCACCACAACCTACAAAATATTAGTTATAAAATACAAATCACCAATATTCAATCAGTGGGTCATATATTTTTCCAATTTTTGATAATTTTGCATGTGTTGCTCAAGCAACACATAGACCATAGGATAGCCGCCACTGATTATTGTTTACTTATTCCAACTTCTGATAAATGTTTAAAATTATCCTTTTTTCATTAAGATAAGGTCTCAGTTAATATTAATTTATTACATCATGCTAGTATAGTATACATTTATATTATAATGTAAGGATATTGAATTTTAAAGTTATAGCAACATTATCTGGTTTTTCTATAAAAAATTACATTATAATATTTGTATTGTCAAATCCTACTTTTCGTATCATTAGTTTGTGAGTTAGTAATTAATTAAATTTTAATTGTATGAATCGTATTATATTATTAAATTTAATATGGTAATTATTATTAACTATACATATTATAAAGGTATTTAATTATTGTTACTAATAGTAAATATATACATATTTTTAGGATCAACTAGCTATAAATGCATTAAATAAATGTCTTGATCTACAACCAGAAAATTTGACAGCTGTACTCTGTTTAGCGGCATGTTACACAAATGAAAGTTGCAATTTACAAGCTTGTCGTATGCTTATGGTAATAATATCATCTTTAGTTACAATTTAAAATAAATATTGATATTTAATTTGTAAAGATGAATACATTATATGAATACATTTGTTTTAAGGAATGGTTGAATCAAAATCCCAAATACTCAGATATTGTAAAATCAAAACCGAAACTAGAAGAAGACTCGTTAATAATGAAATATCTGTTTACTACGTATGTATTTCTTATTGAATAATTTATTTATATTTTTTTAAGGTTAATTTTTACTTAGAAAATATTTAAAAATGAAAAATATTAAATTTTTAATTAAATGTATTAAAATTGTAACAGCTTAAATTGTTCACAGTAATAGGGTTATAAATTTCTTATATTTTTTAGAAAACTATATGAATCTGTAAAGGACATGTACATAGAAGCAGCTCAAAGAAGTTTAGAATTAGGAGATATAGATGCAGATGTCCAAAATGGATTGGGTGTACTACTTAATCTTAATAATGAGAATGATAAAGCAGCTGATTGTTTTAAAGTTGCTCTACAAATTAGACCTAAAGTAAGTAATTATATTTTTAAGAATAAAGAATTATTATAAAACTATAAAAAAAGAATTCTATTACCCTTATTTTTAAACTATATTACATTCTACAGGATGCTCGTTTATGGAATCGCTTGGGTGCAACTATGGCTAATGGTGGTAGATGTGAAGAAGCTATAGAAGCGTATCACAATGCTTTACAATTGTGTCCTGGTTTTGTAAGGGCTCGTTATAATCTAGGAATTACTTGTATTCATCTTGATACGTACAGGTTATTTATTTATTTAATTTAATAGTACTGTATAATATTTGTTGTTTGTGAATTTTTAATCCTTCTAACAATATGTAATTGTGTAAAAAATTATATTTTTACATTATTACTATTAGGTATTTAAAATGCAATTACATATGTTTACATTATATAATTATATAATAGGGAAGCCATAGACCACTTGTTAGAAGCGTTGAACCAACAAGCTTCAGCTGTGAGTACAAATTTTCAAAGTCCAGCCTTATCTGATACTATTTGGAGTACATTACGTTTGGCTATTTCAATGGCAGAACGTCCCGAACTATTTAAAGCTGTTAATGAAAGGTAAATATGCTATAGCTATATAAATATATAATTAAATGAACATAATATATGTTCAAGGTGGCAGGTGGCCTAATAATTGATTGTACACAGATCACGAACAGTTTTTATAGCTTATAACATTTCATATATTGAAATGATTCTCTTATAGTTAGTAGCACAACTATTACAGACACATATAAAATATATAATACAAATTTGTAAGCAATTTATTACACATTGTTGGATTACTCACAGAATCCGTTAAATTTTATTTTTACTTAGAGACCTTTTTTTAAAGTTTGCGCTGCAAACAGCATAATTTTATGCTAGATAATTTTTATTTAAATAAAACTTGTTAGCCTAAATTTTTGGATACTGTTAAAAGATTCCTCAATATATGTTGAACTTTATATTAACAATACAAATTTAAAACAAAATACAACAAATTTTTTGAGTGCTCTAATAGTTTCCAACAAAATGTGCTTGACAGTTGACATTTTTTACATAGGAAATATTTTGCCAATATAAAGTTATGCTATTGAAGTATCGAGTATAATAGCTAGCAATACAGAGTTATAAAAGCTTTCTAGCAAAAATAAATTCCAACAAATTTGTTAGATTTATCTCATATGTGTGCATTATAGCTGTATTGCTAACTTATTATGAGGATAGATTAGGTAATTTAAAATTTAAAACCTTAATCATTATTCATTGTATACTTTAATTTCAAGTTTCATTGGATACATATTAGATTTGTCTGAAATTTAACTACCATATCTGATATTAATTTGATTATTTTATGTTATAGGAATTTAGATTTATTAAATGAAGAGTTCCGTAATAAAGGATTATACCAAAGTACCTAATACTCTAAATTAAAATTAAATGCAGATAAAAAGGTATGTTTGTTTTGTTATATTTTGTTTTTATTGTTTTTGAACAGGGGTTGTAATATTTTTTTAAACTGTAAAAAATGTATTTGATTTTTCTCCACATGTCTATCTTAAGTATGGGTATGGCTTTTAAAATATAAATGTTATATTTTATCTTCTATATTATTATAGAACTGAATTAGCACCAATATAATAATATGAACATTTTGTATTATTGTTAATATTATAATTCAACCACAGAATTAATTAATTAAACTTATTTTGTGGTTTAACTAAAATATCCAATAATAATAAAAATTCATATTTGATATTTACGTGAAAATATTTGTTAAGTTTATTGCTCAAAAATATGTTATACTTTTATAATAATTTGATTTGTTTATAGTTATCAATAAATGTACCAGTGTAGTAATTAAATAAAGATATATATTCATTTTATGTTTTCTATTACCTAATAAGTAAAAATTATATTACTTTAAAAAAAAATATGTGTTAAACGTGTTTGGTACCTATTTCATAAAAAAAAAAAATTGAATACACAATTAATATATTTGAGAATAAATATTCACTATATTCAATTGTTAAAGACGTGAGTATTTATTTCTAAAAATAATTAAGGGAAAATTGGATTCCAATTAAAATTAATTTGTTTTTTTTTATTGTAATTAAGAAATAAGAAACGGTAGTCACTAGTCACAAGTCACTTACAATTTTCATTGAATATTATATTAACATTTTTTGAACATAGTATAATTTTCTAAATGTTTTGACTCTTTTTAAGTTTTTAAAGATATTTTAAAATTGAGTTTTAAATTTTGAATATAATTAAATACTAATAATATAAACACAATATTTTAAGGCAAATATGGAAGGATCTCCATGTTCGTGATATCAAAAGTTTAAGTTGCGTTGATAGTGATAGATAATTGTATGTATACCTACCGCATCACAGATATATTTAAGTTATTTAGCGGAAACAATTTTTATCGACTTCATGGACGACAGGAAACAGAAATTCTAAACACACTTCTGATAACAGTATAATACATTCAACTACCTACTTAAATTTACTGTTTTTATCTTAGCATTAATTCAAAATCCGCACCTAACTTATTATTTAGGTATACATTTCTATTCATTCTTTGTAGTTTAGATTTAAAAAAATGTGTTATTTATATATAATGTAACATAACTATTTAAATAATAATCAATTAAATGATTTTAGTAATTTAGTTATTTAAATTGTAAAATGATTTATGTGTAATAAGTAATAATTTTAGATACATCTGCTACCTAATTTTTAAGGAATTAGGAAGTCGAAAACATCAAATTAAAATGTTTACGATGAATTCAGCCACTTCAGGTAAACCAAAAAATGTTATAATTTAAAATAACTGTGAATCTATTTTTCGAATTGAAAAAAAATATTACCATTAACTAAGTAGCAACAAATACGTTGAAATTTTTGAAAAAGTAATTAAAATTTTATCCAGAACCACGACACTATAAAATGTACAGATTACCTTAAAAAATAAACAAGAAAATTTTAGAGAAGAAATGAGAAGTAAATTATTTGTACATTATAATACAATAAACTAATGTTCATATGCATATATATACGGTGTTATATAAGCTTCGTACATATATTACACGTGGAAATTAACACACCAATAACAATAACCTACCCCGAGGGTGGTTCTCCGTGGTCGGTTACCCATCATCGTGAATCCATATAATAATATAATATTACGACGGCAATTATTTGTAGGTACAAGTGTGGTACAACATCTGTCCGATTATTCGGTCTTTCAATAAAATATACAGTCTGGAAGCGATACATAATGCGGATAATGATAATAATAATAATAATAATAATAAAGTATGTATAAGTATACTTTTAACGACAAATAGTAGGGCCGAGCTGGAACTAACAATCGGAAGAAAATAACAATAATAACAATAACTACATATAAATATTATTATAACGAACGCCCGCGCACAACAACACGGTTTCGTACTTTCGTGTATTACAATGATATTGATTAATTAACGGGCATGCCTCTTGGAGGTATAAATATAAATACGGAGTAGAGATTACAGCAGACGGACGCGTGATAATTATTGCCTACGACGTGCGCCGTACAACGGTGGAGCAGCTGCTGCGGCAAACGGTATTACAACAATAATAATAATATTATTATTACACGATATCGTTTATTACAATGTAGTTATCGTCAGCTCCCGCTCTGCTGGTAGTTCGATGAGAGTCCGTTTCGATAAATTCGTTTTGCGGGTTGAGAGTCGTAGGTACTCGGTATCACAGACTGTGCACAGATCACTGTCAGCCGCACGGGAAGGGTCCTCGAGACCCGAATAACCATAAATCTCGTTGTATATATACGTGTACGAAATGCGTAAGTATACTTTAGAGGCAGTGCTGTAGCGGAGGACTAGACCCACGGTATAATCGAGACTTTTCCCGGTAGTGAGCAGCGAGCTGTTCGTGTACAAATAATAATATTAAGAGACATTGTTATGGCTGTAGAAAAAAGTATAATGAAAAATATTGATATTGAAGGCGATATTGATATTGTTGAAAGTAAGTGATGAAAAAATTTGTAAAAATGACGCTTTTTTATCAAGTGTAAAATATGACGTATTATTTTATTTATGTACCTATTCATACTTTTAAAACAATATGTTTTATTAGATTTCAAAATAAGCATGCATTTTACCCTAAAATCGCTTAATATGATATCGAACGTACACTAGATTGTGCGCACGTCAAATATTGAATAGTTTAGGGCTGCAAGAGATGTTAAAATTTAAATGTATAAGCAAACAGATAATGAAAAAAAGCGGGTAAGTGAGTATCGCTTTGCTGTACATTAGGGGGTGGGATGGACCTCGGACTAGGGTAGGTTAAGTTTGAATGCAATGATAGGTATCATTGTATACGAAAAACGATTCTGAACGGAGATGATTTGTCAGTCTAGGATATGTTAATATATTATATTAAAATATTGTCATATATTCTATTTTGAAACAAATTCAAACATTTAAGTAAAAGTTTTAAGATCTTACGTTTGATAATGTTTTAAAAATAACAAAAATCGAAAATTATTTATTAGTAAAACGTTATTTTACACGTGTATTTTTGATTTCAAATTAAAATTAAAACTTTAAACACTCGTAAAATTTTTTAAATTTAATGAACATCAAACTTTTTTATAATTATTCTAAGTTTAACTTATGGACAGCATAGTATTAAATTTTCAATTCTTAGCTTTTGATAGAAAAATATTTATAAATTTTTAACTACCAAATAGTGAAAAATATTCATGATTTTGACGAATTTTTGTCAATATTTGAACTTCAAATGCTAATAAAAAAAAATTGTGCCTATGTATTTTTATAATTTTTGAATGAGAGTTAGACCAAGTTATGTAGACCCTTCAATTAAATTTTCAAGTAATTTGTCCCAGCTAAATTTTTTTTATCAACATTTATAAAAAAAAAATAAAAAAAAATTGAAAATTTCAATTGTCTATAAATAGCTCAAAAAAAGTCAAAATATTTTGAAAATCAAATCACATAAAGAAAATGGCAATCTAAATAACTGGTAAAATTTTCAAGTATTTACGACTTATACTATTTGAATAACAACAAATATTAAAAATCGTTCGAGGCTAAACCGTTATTTAACGCGGTTTTGTAAAAATTTAAATTTCAATCACTCATAAAAATTTTTTGTTTTAGTCCGGTAGAGTTTTTTTTGCAGATAGTTGAAGAAAATTTTATGGAGAACCTTGTACCAAATTTTCAAATCTTAGTTATAAAAGAAAAAATTTTTACGATTTTTTAACCACAAAATTACTTCCCAATTTTCGCAATTTTGACATATTTCGTATAAATTCGAACTTTAAGCACTCATAAAAAAAAATTGTGACTAACGATTTCGGATTTTTTTTTATAACTTTAAGAACAACTTATAAGAAACCTTGTATTAAATTTTCAAGATTTTCTGGCCGGCCAAAAAATTTTTATCGTTATTTTAAAAAAAAATACTTAAAAAAATTAAAAATTTCAACTGTCTATAAATAGCTCAAAAAAAGTCAAAATTCTTTGAAAATTTAACTGTGTATGGAGAACGCTAATTTAAACACTTGATGAAAATTTCAAGTGAATACATCGATTAGTTTTTGAGTTATAGCAAAATAAATAATTCGATTTTGTCGAAAACTGGTTTTGCGTAAAAATTCCCGTTTTTCTGTCATTTTTTTTTTGTTTTTCTCGATTTTTTTGAAAACTGTTGGAAAATGTTTACTTTTCACCTCTATAATGCACCAAGGATATTCACTTTGCCATCGGAAACCACCCCCAAAGTTTGAAATCGAAGCACTATTTCGACTAGTTATGCTGTACACAGACACAAAAAAAAAAAAAAAAAAAAAAAAAAAAAAAAAAAAAAAAAAAAAAAAAACACACATCATTGTAAAATCAATACATTCATCACTCCGTTCAGAATCTAAAACCTAGGGTCTATAACCTTGATAACAGTAAAAATGTTTCGATTTGAATTTTTTGTGGTGGTTTCTGGTAACAAATCAAGTTTGGTACTTTATGATTCAAAAGTAAAAAAAATGGGGGTTGAATATGTTTGACAAATCACTGTATAGTGTATATACACATTATAATAAATAAGCTACAAATTATACGTAATTATACGTATATATATATATAATATATTATTAAACGTAATAACTAATAATTATTAATTATTATTATAGTATAACATTATACTGAAATGGTTGTCTCCGTAAACTAGGCTTGTTATAGAGACAATCATGCGAATTTATTCGAACTATTTTATTATCTATTTATTTATATTTAATAATGTATAATTATTAATTGTCGATACATATTTGTATATAAGTTTTACGACGTAACAATAATGCTAGGCCTTGGGCAAGTCGCTTATGGATAGATTTTAAGGTACTATTGTGTATTGTTTAATAAATATTATTGTAGTTATATTTTTTTGTTGATCAAACTAAAATACTAAACTTTGATGTCAATAATGAACCAATATATTAAATAATAATATATCCAGGTTCGATAATTTTGTCCAATAATTTGTGTGTACTGCTTACAGCAACATTAAACTGTACTCTGCATATTTTAGATACTTAAGTATTTTCTAAAACATATCTTAGTATTTCAATGAAATTATACGAGTACTATAACAGTGGTACTGATATGACATCATAATTGGGTCAGTTGTGAAGAAAATATAATAGACGTCATTTAAGAATAATTTAATATTTATAAGTATATGTATATTTACCACACGATAATATCCGTACAGCGTTTGTCATATTTTTCATAGAACAGCGAAGACTAATATAGTGAAGGGTAAGTATATCTCAGATTTCAGAGATATCAGAGGGTTTTTACTATCATTATATATAAATACGTCAATTCTTCCACCGACTAGAAAAACGTAAAACTCTAATCTATAAGGGTTATAGATTAACGGCTGATCGAGATTGAAAATGTCTCGGGTATAAATCTACTCAGGAAAACGAGGGACAGTAATAATGATTTGTCTGCTGCCTCGGGTGTCAAATGCATGGAACTTTAATGCAATTATGCAGCAGTGACGCAGTGCAACACTGCTTGGCGTATGTAAACATAGCATGTATTCTAATTATTGTTGTTTATCAAACCACATTTTTGTGCCCTTAAGGCTTAAGCGCATATATAATATTGCGATTACCAATTTACATCACTATAAAAATTATATATAATGATACGTTTAAGTAAACGCTATAAGTCAATAACGCATCTATTAAGTAGGTTCTAGATATTTTATTCGGAACATCGCGAATATAAATTATTTTAACTATAGGTAATTTGAGTCGTTAGTTTAACAATTATTATAAAGACTTGAATACGTTTAATGCGTGCATATAAAGTATACTGTACTCGTACTAGTCGTACTAATACTTATAAATTGATTTAATATTTTTCTACACACAATTTTATAATAAATTGTTGTAAATATAAAATACGTATTATATATATATATATATATAATATATAATAGTAATAGTTGAATTACAATATAAAAAATTAATATCTATAGTCATAGGATTACTTGATCTACCGTGTTATTAATGAGTATGATGTCAGAGCGACGGCACACTATCTATATTTTCTCTTTCTGACTCACGTGCAACAAATTCGTGCAGAATCAATCTCTTGTTGATAACCAAAACTGAACTTACTTACTTATTATTAAACTTTAAGTTGACAGGTTTTTAATGGTATGATAGCTTTCTACAATACATTTGTTATTTTTGATTCATGATTTCTTGATGAAAGTATAGATTTTATAATAATATTTTTCGTGAGTGTACAATACTCGCAAATAGTGATTGAAAAATTGATTGATTTTATATATTTTTTTTTTTGGTTTAACTCAAAAGCCAATATAACCATTACTTGAATAAGTCACTAATATGGTTAAATTTTAAAAATATTTTGACTGTTTTTGATCTATTAATAGGCATAAAAAATTGTTGATATTTTTTTCAGTTATTGTTAATAAAACTTTCTCAAAAACTTTAGGTGGATAAGTCGAGAAAATAGTAATTATATTGTCAATATGTAATTGTAATAAATTAATAAGATTGGGTAAAAGGACTAAAAATGTGGAATGTAGAAATATGCCCTTAAATAGGTACCATTAACTAGTAGGTATACAATTATGAGTACAATAAACAATTTTTTATCATAACTATAGTATCGATAGTAATCGATACTATAGCTTAAATTTAAGTCCAATAGACAAATCCGTCCATTAATATTGTGAGTCCAATAAACGGTGACTTTAAGTGGTATTGGATACTCGTTAATAACAAATTGATTGACTTCGATGTTCAAAGAATGCTTATGAAATGTTTTTTTTAAATCTATGTGATCGTGGCTCGTATGGATCATAATATTACACGCTGTTATAAAATATGTTTATAACTATAGAATAAACCTATACCAAATACCAAAACCTATACGTGTACGGTTTCCACACTATACGTTATATATTGTATACATGCGTGTAAATTTTAAATTATATGTATCATGTATACAAGTATATGAAATACCAGCTATATGCACATTGTGTACGTTAATATTATGTATAATATGCTAGTGCAGCACCGTACGACGAGTGGTATTTAAGCAGGTATGTATATAGATATCCAATACGATATAATAATAATATTCGAATAGCCCGAAACCGTGTTTTACGAGTTCAGATATTAAGAAAAGATAATACAAATAGAATAATATATCCTTTCACAACTGTGCGTCTTACGCCCACGACTGTATCTATACGATTGTACACACGCGTATATATTGCACTTAAAACCATGACACATTTTTTTTCTTCTGTTGACTGAGTAATAATGATTTATTAACTTTTTTTTCGTACCTATTTATAATATTATTTTTTTATTCTTCGACATGTTTTAGCAAAGAGTGGAGCTATTCATGTATCAATATTAATATTATTATAGGTATACCTATACACGTGTGCAGTGCATCATCACTTGTTACTGAAATGCTTATCCTAAGCATTTTTTCCTATTGTCAAACATAAGATTTTGATGTCTGATACTGAGAAATGGTAGCAGGTATCTTGATATAGTATAGAGGTGATTTTTAAGCTAAAAATATTTATACTTCAACATTTTATTATATTATATATAACTTATATAAGATTAAAAATATAATTATAAGAACGTTGGAATTGAAAAGAGTAAATATATATTATATATGTTATGATAATTCTTCGTACTACATGAATAGTGATGATTAGGGAACGGATTTAAATGCTTTAAAAAACAAGAAATTCACTGTATAATCATGGTGCTGCTTAATTTTTAGCGAACTTTATCAATTCCTACATATGACTAAGTCCAATGACTTAATCCTTGATGCATGAAATGAACTTTGTGCTTGAAAAGCAATGTTTTCGGATATTCAGAAAAAAATGCAATTTGCATTTAAATCCGTTCCTTAGTGATGATGATTACCTGTAATATACACAATCGACAGTAATATCTATGAATAAAGGTTGCCTTGTAATGAAACTCTTTTAATTTGGTTCAATGGGTTCTATCAGAGGATGAAAAAGTCATTACCTACGCTTTCCGAAAACACTACTTTATCATAATATAGCAGACGATGGTATCGTAGTATAAAAAATAAGTAATAACTATACTATCACTATGTACTTGCAGTTATAAGTTAAACTAATGGATGTTGTAATTTATGTGCATTAATGAACAATATAAAATGTATTATATTATAATTATTTTTACCGTGAGTTAATATGACGTGCAGCTATAGATACGTAGTTATTCACATTCGAGCGTGTCCCTATTAATAATATAATTTTGTAATATATCAATTTGTCCCACATTGAGTTAACATTGTTCATATTATATAATATTATGCAAAAATGATGGGTTTTGATGAAATTATTTATTTATATTTTTAAAATGACATTAGATCGGGCCAAGAATAAAAAAACGTTATACTATTATTGAGTGGCAAATTTTGAATATTGTAGTGGATAAAAAAACGAAGGCTATCGACATTTTTATGGCCTGTCGGACAGGCACTTTAATTATATTAATATCCTTTTTTTTTTTTTTTTTTTATTATGGTATCGAGGACTGGAGGAGGAACTATGGTACCAGTACTTCTCCTCCAGCCCCCAATATATTAATATCCTGTTGCAGGTCGTCCGCGGGTTCACTAATGTCGAATTTTTTTGATAACCGATTAATTATTATTGTTCTGCACTATTTCATAATAAAGCCAATATAGGTAAATAACAATAAAAACCAATAATTTGTATATTATTTTTAATTGATTATATTTTTCAACCACTGTTTGAAATGTATTACATGTATTATTTAATTTTAATATAATATTCATATTTTTAAAATTTTAATTTCACATCAAGGTTATGCCCCACTAATAGTCATATTTATTTTGAGTTTAGTAAGTATTTAAACAATGAAATTATGTTTTATGTTTTTATTTAATACAATTACATTCTATTTGGCCCACTCCTTTCAACCTAACCTAACCAGTTTTTGCAGGTTTGTAATATATATATATAAATATATATATATAGTTATTATATTATATATTTATAATCGATGCGTTTAAGTATAAAATGTTATTTTACAATATTTTGTTTTTCACCTTACTTATATTGAAATATAAATATAACCTAGTGAGACTAAACATAAATACTTTATAATAATTAACATTTTATTATTTAGTTATAAATAAAGATATTTAGGTACCTTTAAACTGCAGTCTAATCTTTATGTACGTTTATAATAAAATGATTTAAACATATTATTTGTATAGTGTTATATTAAGTTCGAATCGTTGCATTTTTAATTTTATGATATAAATTTAATGACATTTACAAATAAACCCATTGGTAACGTAGTTTTATGAGATAATAATATAAGAAACATTCAAATATTCTAGTTATTATACAGTTACATAAATAAGGCATTGCAAAAAAAAATTAATGTTGCGAATTTTTGAAAGCAAATACGTACATAATATACCTATCTGTGAAGTTCGTTTATTTGTATAATTTATGTACAAATTGATTCATTTAAACAACCGATTTTTTATTTATTTTTTTGCTAAACGTGAATTTCTCTACTGTTATAAAAATTAACTGTTATGGTTGTTACTTGAAGTTACTTATCAATGGATTGAGTTCGTGTTGTATTTTATCACTGCAGATTTACGACATTAGAATATGGTTATTTTACTATTATATAATATATTATAGTGTTAATATTAAAGTACGATAGGTAGTTTAATATTGAATGTTCTATAATAACATAATATTTATAGTTGGTACAATACATGTTTGCACATATAGACATGTATGTTTATAGGTACCTACAATCTACATACGTGTAATATATATTACAAAGTTACGGTCGACTACTGCAGAAAATATTCTAAAGATATAATTTAGGTTTTGAGTTTATGTATAAGTCGTGGGTGTTTTAATGTTAATACACATTTCAATATTATAAACACATTATATATGTAATGTGCACTTATATAATAATAAATGTTGTGTGTGGACATAGCCACATAGGGCGTAGGAGGAGAGGATCTATCTAATAGGGCCTCTAGCCCCTATTTCATGTATTAATTTTTTTTATAATATATATAAGCTATATAGATTCTAAATAATAAAACTTTGATTTAATTTTATAGTAAACAATAATGTTGACATTTTGTCTTTTATAAAATATTAAAATTTTCATCTAATATATTTTTTTTGTTTGATGATTTCAATTGTTAATGGTAACACTTGTAATTTTCTATGTGCTAATAAATACGTTTCGTGAAACATATTTAAATATTTAATAGTCGTCAATTATTAGGCCGACCGCACACCAAAAGAGCAAAACTGAGTTAGTCATTTTTAGGCTCATCGTGGGATTAAAATATTTGATTTATTAATCTAATGGTTCATAAGGGGAAAAAATCTTAAAATACATTGTAACAGAAAAAATTTAATTTGGTTGTTTTCTAATAAATATTCATTATTATAATATTTTTTATTAACATATTTATTTCAAATGTATGTTGTTATTCATAGAAAAATTGATAAGAATAAAAATAGAAAATATTTTCAAAAACTTAAATACTTTTCGATGTGATAACAGATAAGTCGATTAAATAATATTAATGTCAAAATAAATAAATTAATCGGTTAAATGGACTAATGTGAAATTATGCTCTTAAATATTTATATTGATTCTATTAAACAGTGTTGTAGTATAAGTACAATAAAAGATTTTTTCCTATGATATGATAGTAAATTTAAAAGTCTGGACCAGCTTATTCGAGTCCAATGGTTGAATAAATCCCTTGACAATAAATTCAAGTTGCGAGTGGCGCCTATTATATTTTACTACTTAATGAAATAAATTTAAAAAATAGAATAGCCTGCTCAAACAAAATATTTTAATAAGTAAATAATTTAATGATCAATTAAATTAAATTGAAATAGTTTTATAATAATGTAATAAAATACTTTATCATGTTTTCTAGATATACTCTTAGTGTTAGAAAGTAAATAATGAAGACTTAAAAAACAAAAACTGTATGTCAAAAAAAAAGTTTAAATTACATGATGCACTGTGGGGTAGCGTATACGGTGGTACCCCAATCAAAAACAAAGTTCTTCGCATACAACGTTTTTAGATTCTAGAAGAAGCGAGTTATATATATAATATAAACGTATATGATACAGCCATGTACAGGTAACCCGATAATTTAAAATATTTTTATTTTGTGACTTATGCCACTAAATTCAATACATAATATATGTTACTAGTAATATTGTATAGCATATTATATTACAATAATTATTTTTTTTTTATGGAGGGGGGAGTTAACTAGTTGATATTTCCAAAAATATTTCAATTTTTGTACCTCCTGAACATAAAGGCCTATTTTGATTATGAATTATCCAGTACGATTAGTTCAGTAGGTTAACTGACCGAGTTACTATCATTACTGAGATCTACCGAGAAGGAAGAAAAAGTTGAAATGTCATGGAATCAAAATCAAGACCGGATGAGGTGTCGTTTACTTTTTTAGGTATCGGATAATTTGCTTGGAACGATGACTGATGAAAATGCAGTGAGGTATTAGCTATTAGGTGCCTTCCTATAACACGGATTTGAATACGGGTGGCAAATGACGACCGCAAGGTATTACTACGGTGAAAAACAACGCCTTCTTTCGTGATAATTGATAGTCGGGAAAAAATACAAAATAGTTACCTCTCTCTCGTCAAACGTAAACTATATCGACTATAGGCCCGTAGTTACATATTATAATATATGCTTGCTACGATATTATGCAGAAGCGTCGTTATAGCGGTTACACGATATGTATATAATATAGCTAGTGCTTATACAGTATACGGCGTAGGTACATGTGCGCCGCCGCCGTATTATAATAATATAATATTATATGTACTCGCGTGCCCAGGTATAGACAGGACAGGTACATAAGGCATACCTACACAGCGCGCACCAGTCCTACCGATAACAATTTATAACCAACACACTTTAAAATAAACACAATGAGGCTTTATAACCGAAGAACGTAATAAAACGAACAAAGAAACGCGATAGGATATTATAATACTCCATACGTGCGTGCACGCAGCGCGTACACCACCGGCCGAGTCTAATAACGCGGCAGTCGTATAGGTATATACGTGTGTGTATATACATATATATAGGTGCCGGCAATGCATTATATAGTCAAAGCTGGTGTAGCTGATCGCATATAACATGCATCCATAGAATAGTACCTATATACACACAACAATAATTATACACACAAGTGTACGCTTGCGCCGCGAGATGGAGAACTTGCAGCAATCGGCTGTGATGGCTTGCGCACATATTTAATATATACTTGATGTCTCGGTGTATGTATCCATATAATATTATAGATATATATTATATATGCAATATATACATACGACATACCTACGTAAGGTTCTACGTGGTATGCTATACTCGTGTGTATACACGGATTCAGTGGCAGGAGGGGTTAGGGATTTGTACCCCCTCTTAGACATCTGTTCGATCAACTTTTATATAATATCTGGTTTATAATATATTCGGATTTTCCCTAATCCCTATAACCGTATAGCAATAGACAAAATATGTGTAATCGTGTGGGTATTGATTTGTACAGTTAATATACTTATATACGCTAAACATTTTATAAGACATTTGTTGGGACACTCCCCCAGTCGGGAAAACAGTTTTTGAAACGCTACTGTCCGGAATACAGCTGATCCTATTTATGTATCCATAACGAATCCATACTCCTCCCATAAAAACGCAATATTTATTTTTCTAATCAAAAAAATCGATCGGTGAAACGGGTCTCTTATCGATCACGACATATGCATTCGTCTACTGTTATTATGTGGATATAGCTAGCATGTTCACAATATTTATTCACATTTCACACACACGACGAAACATCGGTATTTATTTTTCCAATATATAATGTAATAATTAAAGTACATTATTTTGTTCGTCGTACTCGATAAATCCTAATCCGCGAAGTGTAAATCCGACTTGACGTGTTGTCGCGAGAAGAATTTAAAATATACACACGTGCGATAACAATCGTTTCACGCTTGCGGTTTAAATTTACGCGAGCAGGACGAAACATTTTTGCTACCTATTTAAATAATAAAAAAAAAACTCGTTTCGTTAATTTACCAATTTACTTGCACTGCAAATGTCATAGTCATTAGTAGGTAGCTTATTGCATGCGTTCATATATTATATTATATTATACGAACTTATGTGTATATAATATATAATATTTATTTACAATTTGTATGCTGATAAAATTGGTTTTTATAATGAAATTCAATTACGTTTCTATTCTACTGATTTATGAGTGTATATATTCACATGCTATAGCATGGAAATAGCTAGTTTTTATCAGGGTGAGAGGTACATTTTTTTCGAAGATTGGACAAAAATAATAATTGTATATATACCTCACAATACCTATACACTAGTACACTACTATAAGTGGACAAAAATTGCGTTCGCACATTAACTATTCGTCTATAGTATAGCGGTCTTTCAGTGGCCTTAGTGTAGTGTTAAGTTAGATAGTTGGTATAAAGTCTTGATGCTAAGATTTTGCCTTTACGTTTGTATTCAAAATTATCTTCTATTTTTTACTTTTAACCCTTTGTTTTCAACTATATAAAGTCGGCCACCCTTGTCCTATATACTCCTACACCCAAGAAGGGCTTTGTCTAGAGGTAAAGATATACAGCAGATAAGAAATTTTCGCAGGTAAGGCCGGTGGTAATTCAAAATTTAAAATTACTATAGCATCCAAATTCATTATTGTTGACCTATTAAGATTAATATACAAAGTTAAATAACTTTTCGTTCAAATTTTTATTTTGATATGGTAAAATGTTCATAAACATTTAGTGATTAGTAATTACACATAGTAATTTACTATTTAAAAATTACCTAGATAGTTTTTTATCATTTGATCATTTGAAAAACAGAAATTTATAACTTCACGACACTTCTAAGTAGCACGGAATAATCTCTAGAATTTAAAAATACAGTTTGTAAAGTATATATAAAAATTCCAAAAAAATATTTGATCATGTTATTGAAGCAAAAAAAAAAGAGGTGTTTGGTGAATCATGTCTGTTTAGATACACACGATGATAATGAAATATATTTCGTTTCAGAAAATTATTGAAGGTTTCTACGGTTGTGGACTTGAATGTCATATTATATTGGGTGCTATCCAGAATTCGTTTTAAATATTGTAGATTATTATGTATCGTCGTATATGGCACATAACGAGTTCAACGCGCGCAGTGATGACGGTCGCCGCGGATACTTGATCTAATAATCCGACTACCCGAGCAACGGCATGCCACGCCGAGGTGTACGCCGCGTGTCGAGACTACTAAATTACTTGGACGAGAGTTCGGTTCCCACGGAAATTACGTTCATATGAATCACAGAACTGCAGCGGCGACTACTATGTACGCGCGCGTAATTACAACGCTGTACACATAATATAAGGTTTTTGTGCGCGTGGGATTACACGACTATATATACTATACATATATTATATAATATTATATTAATATTAATATTTTATTATTTTGTATACGCCATCGAGTTTTACTCATGTAAAATTGTCGTTACGCGTATTCTGCAATGTAATCGCGAGCGCAATTAGAATTAGTCTAGAAGTGGATGGGAGCGCAAAAAAAATTGTTGTACCTTGCTATAATATAATATACATACCAAGTGATCCACTAAATTTTCTATTTTTTAATTTTTTTTGGGTGTGAGGTGTATATTGAAACATTTGTAACAGTAAATTATGGAAAGTCCATACTTGAGATGGGAAATAGTTATATAAAACAAAATACTTAACGGTAAGTTTAAAAACGGAGATGAAAATATATTCTATAAAGAATAGAAAAGAATAATATATAGATCATTCGTCAACGATTTAAGGAAGTAGACAAAAAATTGACTGTTTTCGTCATCAGAAAGTTAGACAAATTAGTGGGTTAGAGGGATTCACCCTTTAATAAAATCGGTAATTGAAAATATTTTTTCTACATTATAAAAATGCTTTTGATACAATTTTTCGAAAATTAGTCGGAATCATATAAAAAATAACTTTTTCTACATTTATTCCCATTGGTTATTAAATCCAGTATCTGCCTATTTTCAGCCATAGGTATTATATGTCTAATATTTTTTTATAATTGCATTTTTACTTAATTGTAGGTATTAAGGTATATGTTGACACGTAATAGTTATCGTAATATGATTGATACGTATAACTAATGCCTTATGTGTTCGTAGTTCGTTATAAATTATATTTGTTTAATTTTGACACAAAATATGGATACTAATATATACTACATAATAACATCTAACAAAGTGATACACTATATAGAATATCTGAATATATTTTATATAGGTATACCTACGTTATAATATGTAACATGTAGGTAATATACGATTGTGTATATTGTATACCATCTAAATGGTATAATATACATATATTATATTTGTATTTGTTGTATGTATATTGTATATTGTATAATGTATAAATTAATTATTATTATATAGTTACATTGCACCTGCGTACAATTTAAATATTTTATAATATTATACACGATGCCGATTTTGTTTAGAGAAAATACGATACGCGCCGTTATTGGACTAAACGTCTATAGTTCACTTTTCGGTGGTCATCATAATTTTCGAAATTACCATAAAATGTTTGGTGCACAAGAAACGGGTTCTTTACACGTGACGATCCAAAATTAATATACATATTATATATATATATATATACACAAATACAAGTATATATATTTATAGCTCAGCTTGTTGTTTCTCATTTAAGTCTGCCGTTTATTGATGAGTGACTGCTGTTGTAATTTGCAAGCACTATGGTTGTATGTAAGACGACGAACAATCGAAAAAATGTTAAAGTTATATTTTAAATGCAAATATAATATATGTAGTATTACGATGGTTTTGAATACATCTAAAAGTACAAAATTGGTTTTGTATCTCCCTGCCTTACCAGTATGCCGTTCATAATACTATAATAGCATTTATGATATGATCAAATATTGAAAATAACATATATAAACATTTGTACACAACGCTGTGTGTAACCCTTTATTATGTATGTGTGTTATTTTTATTGTATTTATGATTTATATTAAATTCAATCGAGTTTGTTTATTTATGTGATTTTAATGTTATTGCCAACACTGAATTTAAAACCACAGACGTTACTTGAGGTTAATAGTTGCGAATAGATTTCAATACGCGCGATTGCGGTGACGCCATTTGAGTTGTTTTAATACAGAGGTATTAAAAATTAAGCAGGCCAATTTCTCTTCACAATAGTAAATACATGTATTATACATTTATACGTATGTCGTATATAGGTGAATAAAATTAAATAAATTCATATGTGAAGGTATGTATGGGGTTGAAAGGTTATATATATTTAATATTTCAATAAATTAAAACAATTAGAAAATCGAAAGTTGGAAATAGCTTTTATCATGCATATCAAATACCCATAATTACATCTATATAAATAATAAATATAATTGTATATACGTGCATAGGTATATTATATATATATCTATAATATATTTATATAGACTAATTATGGTTTTTATTTAAAAAATGTGAAGTTGTTTTGTGTATAAGCAAAAAATACGAATTAAAAAAGTTGCAAGTCATAGCGAGGTACTCAAATATAGTCTATTTTCGTGTTCCTTTAACAGAATTAGGAAATATGTATTTAGGGTAGATACTAAATTATAAAATGTACGCAGTTTCAGTAAAAACACGGTGTATCGCTATTCATCTAATGAATAGTAAGGCATTAATAAATTAATGATGGCTAAAGTATAACATATATACACGCGGTTGTCACTATACTAGAGATATGTATTGAAATACAATTTATTTATACAAATTTAATATAACATGTGGAAATTAAATGTAATATATATTTATTCCAGTGGTGCAGTCTATAGAGGGCTAAAGGATTTATCAACAGCATACAATTTTGGGAAAAATTTAAAAATTCTTTAACAGAACTACAGTTTGTAGTGCGTAATGTATAATTAAGACGTAACTGAATGTATATTACATTAAAATTGTAATTTTTATGAAAGTTTTTGTAAAAGTCTAATATGTTATATATTATGTTATATATTAGCATACTAATTTATGACGAATCTTTTAGTTAATTCACACCTATATACATAAATATTATTATTTAATAACACTCTCCTACCAAGGCAAAGTATATTAGTTATGCCATTGATTTGTTCGTAAATATCCATGGTTTCGAATACAATATATAAATTGCAGTAGGTACATACTCTTGTTTGATTATCTATATAATTTAAATATTTTTAGTCGTTCTAACGAATTAATTTTTATGAAATTCTCATAAACTTGTAAAAAAATATCATTAGTTAGATACTTATGTATCGTGAATAAAATGTTAAATATATATATATTAACTATAAAACGAGCGCGTCGTAAAAGTTAAAGTTTATCGCCATAATTTAATGTTAAATTATTAACATTAAAATAGTATCCATTCTGTATGTATTATATTCATTTATATATTGCCTAAAAAATTATAAACAACACGCGGAGAATCATATACATTCATTTACTCTACCATAGTAATTCCATTCTGTTTTCTGTGTTTTTTTTTTAATTTCCAAGCATTATCGATACTATGCCCTTCCAGAGTATATGACTAAATTTTATTGATTTTTTTTAAATCAACGTTTTGATCAATAGTCGTTACTATAGTTGATCTGCCGAAATAATCTACATAACTCTGTAATCAATAAAATATATTTCAATCTCATTAAAATAGATTGTTCGGACATGTATATTAACACCTACGTAGGTATATAATATTTCTATCGTATAATATATATAAGTACATTTATGTATATATATACGACAAGAACAAATATAAAAAATAATTTTGATGTTGAGCGCTAGACGAAACTCGGAAAACTTGGCGCCTATGGCTATACATGATAAAATCATATATGCCTATATTAACATAAAGATAATATAATGTTTATAATCAATGCGGACATAATATTGTCGGCCACGCATGATATAAAAAGGACAAAATAAATATATTTATATAATACAGGGTGTATATCATCGACCACGGTGATTTTCCTTGTGTTATAATACATAACCACCTACCCACTGTATTATAATATTTAATATATATTCCTGTATCTATCTCATGTCTATATTTTAAAATGTATATGTCGCATCCATATCGCGTTATAATTGTTTGTATATGCTTATTAAAAATTAATAATTCAACTTTTAAAATTTTTTATTATTAAGTTATATCTATATAAATCTCGAGCTAGACGCTAGAGTCTTTAAATGAACAATTTAGGTAATCCAAAAGGTAAATAATATTATTATTATATACATACATTATGTAAAAAAGATCATCCGTGCTCAAATGGTCTAAATACAATTTTTTTGAGTCTTATGTTCCAATTTGTCTGTTGTGAATGAAAATATATTTTTGTGGAGGTCTTGGTTTTTAAATATCTTGTAATTTGTTAAATCCAAGGGCTCTAGGCCCCCTCCTTAAGGATAACACTGCAGTTTACAATGCGTGATTACAGCGCGCGCTGTTTATATCGTGTATACAGAGAGTATATAGGATTAGGACATAGGTAAATACATTAGTCCAACTAGTCCAAGTTTATTATTACTGTAAAGGGAGATGGCGGTAAGCGATATATATATATGTTATATACAATACAGCAGCCACATATATGCTTATAATATAATAATATGAGATTTATTTCAGCCACAGCCGTTCGACCGAAACGCAATCGTGCAAGCCTTCGATCTGTACGTTCGCGTGCGATATATTATTACAATCGCTTGTATATCCACATGCGTGTTTTACACGATATTGTTTGATTACCGCATCATATGATATTCAATATTTTTTTTTTTGACATTTATATAATATTGCGAATAGATACTTCAAGTAGCTGCAGATATTATTGGATACGAGTTTATATTGTATGAATAGATACTAGGTATATATAAATATAATATAATAGGTACCTATATACTATTCACATTCGATACTGTTACAGTTTCCGATAATCCGATCTATAAAGTAGATACATACGTCATATTATATTAATCATACATTAATACTGGGCGACTCGTTTAATGTAAGAGATTCATTATTTCAAAAACTATTAACATCTTTTAAAATATTCGGTTTAGGTACATCAGTTTAAGTCGTAAAAAACAACATTTTTTTTAAAAAAAGTATTTTTTATCATCTTTTTCTTTTTTTTTTGACAACGTGAATTTGTTATTTCTTATATCACAAACAGAATATTTTTTGGAGTATTTTGATATTTAAATTAATTTTGGATGAGTAGCTTATGAATTATAAGTTGAGATGAGCGAAATGGCATAGTACAGGCCACAGGGGTACACAGAATAATGTTGGTCATCTAAACTTTAAACACTTATAAGTTATAATAATTAATAAACTACTTCTCCAAAATGTGTATCTTATAGATCGATATACTCTGAATAATATTCTGTTTAGGAGTATGATATGAAATTAAAAATGTATGATGTAATTCAAAAAATAAAAAACGTAAAAAATGATAACGATAAAAATTATGTATTTATAAATTATAATTGGTTATAATATTTTTACCAAAAATGTTCTTTTGTATAACCATTTAAAACGATATACCTAATCGTAATATTTTTAAAAATTTTAGTGTTTATTGAAACAATGAGTATCTTAATATATTAAATGGATCAGCCCCATTGGCGTAGAGTGATCAAATATATTGGGGGGGGGGGGGGGGCTGCAAAACAATTTATAATAATAATAAAAACTAAGCTAAATAAAAATAAAACATTTATTTGTTTCCAACTATAATTTATTACAAACGTCTATTAGTTGTTGAATATATATTTAATATATCATTTGAATCCATATTATTTGAAATATCTCTTTCAATGTTTAGTATTGCCAGGGAGGAAAAACGGTCTTGATTCATAGTTGACCGTATTGACACGTCTCATTGTCGAAAATGACCTCTCACATGATGCTGAAGAAATTGGTAAGGTCAGAGCTAAATTTAAAAGTTTATATACATTAGGAAAAGCTGAATCTGTTATATGTGATCATTTTAATATTGTCATACGCCACAAGTTCAATACCTATAATGAGTACAATTTATATTTACCAAAACGAAATAAGCAAAAATAATACAAATAATTCTGAGAGGGCTAATATTCGTACTGAAGGGCTAAGCCCCCTCCCCAAACCCCCTCCTAGATACGCCTATGATCAACCCCTATAAACCTATAGAACTATATATATAATCATGTTTGTTTTAGGTTCAATACAGCTCAACAAACTTATTATACAAGTAGATACTTATATAACATGGCTACATAATAATTTTAGATTTGAGTAGCAATTGGTTTTTCGTAACTGCGGCGCTCATTATTATTATTCTAATCTACACTTCATAGTTTATACATAATATTATGTTGTATTGATAAATTATAATAATATTATACCGTTTAAAGTCAAATTATTTTATATACACGTTATATGGGTACTATTATATTATTGTATTCCGTATTATAGTTTGCGATGCTGCATGGCCCTAATTACTATACAAATATGTATCAAAGTTTGATACGACTACACGACTCAAGCTATATGTTAAGTATGTTATAATATAATATCCTACAAGTGTACATCTATATAGATACACAATATATGCGTACATCATATATGGCTTGGCTTAACTATCTACTTTTAATACACTGTATCTTCACAACTTCACAAGAGTGAACAAATAATGGGATATTCTATGAGTCTACGACGATGCCTCCGAGACCTTAACTTTTTAATGAAAATTAATTCCAGTTTCTTACGGACAAATTCCTGAATAATAACACTTATAATTATGTACATGCCATGGATCTATATAATATAGCAATACACTGGTTGCATCACAACATTTTTATAGCCAATAACATCGATCAACCTCATTTTTGCCTGGAGGAACTTATATATATTTTTGTAAATCTCAACGCTCAGAGTTAAACCATCATATTTCTTACATAAATGTACTAAAATAAGAAAAACAGACGTTGCGGATTTTCAAACTGCATAAAAAACAGCTAACAATTGAATGGAAAAATTAATCCATTAATATAATATTAAATCTTGTAAATATTAAAACATTGAAAAATATTTTTTTTTTATTTTTTAAAAATATTCAGTTATTGTTTCGGTTACAGTTTAGTGTATTCATGTATTGGCCGCGATCTACTAAAAATATACTTCACCTTTGAAGATCGACTTCCATAAAAAACCTAACCACCATGATTAATTTTCGTTTGCGTAGCCTAAAAAATAAAAATAAATTCTAACACGATCGACTTTGAAATCGTTTGCGATCGACCGGTAGATCACAATCGACCGTTTGGTCGCCCCTGATATAATTTATAGAGAGTTAGAATTGCGAATTTATTCCTGTAAAAAAAACATATAGGTACCCTGAACAAGTTTATTGAAATAATCGTTCACAATAGGTATATTTCTAATGATGCATGCATAGGTATATAGGAATATTTACAACGTAAATTATATTTATCATATAATATGTAATATGTATATAGATATATATAATATACGTATTATCATTGAGTATACATAGTACATATATACTCAATGGTATTATATATACTGAATGTATATCAATTTACTGTATACACTTATCATTATTAAAGTATATACATATATTTATACAAGATTTATATCACGGTGCGCGTGCGCAAATTCGCATTTAAGCAATTTAAATATCGTGCGGATACAAGTTTCTCTGTCTCGTAATTAAAATAAACGATTATTCCGTAGTGCGGCGTATATGCATATGGGATATAACCATATAGGTATAATAATAATTGTTTTAACGATTCCCTTATATTCCTTGTGTATAGAATAAAAAACCCGTTTGAGTAACACAATATTCGATTAAAAAAAAAAAAACTTACTCTAATATCCTCGCGCACGTCGCGTGGAAGATGAAGATAATATTATACATTGTATACTTGTATATAATATAATATTATGTACACACACTACACACACACACACACACACACATATATATATATAATATATATTATGTTTATATAGGAATATATATCATAAATATCTAGTGTTGTTTTGCATTAATAATTTATACGTAGAATATAGGAATAAAATGCTTAAATGCACTTTTATCCAAAAAACTTTTTTTCCAACACGTCTTAGTTGAAAGTATACCTATGATAAATAATAATGTCATTACATTAGTTATGGAAGCATATCAATTACAATGCCACATACTTTTATATAAACATATTATATTATACTGTCGATATAACTTCTATATAGTTTTGTAATATATCAATATCATATACTATCTATAATAATTAATAATATAAAATTCACGATATTACACAACCACGTCGTTTTAATTGGGTGAAAAATATTACGAGTTCCAAAGTTCGTGTATTATATACACGCTACATGCGTATAAAAATTTATTGCGTGTAATAATGATTTCTAAATAATTATTATGCGAAAAAATTCGTCGCTGCTTTATAAATATACCTATTATCTATAATACACCCACACAATCTGTGTGTGTTATGGTAGGTACGTATATCCTGCGCAGACAAGTGAAATCATTATATCGATACAATATAATATTTATAATAATATATATAAAACAAAGTAATATTTTCTAAGGATAAAAATAAAATTACTGTTTACTTATATTATTTTATTATAAGTAAGTACATATTTTTTTGTAATTATAATTTTTAAAATGTATATAATTTGTTTTTTTGAATTTCTTTTAATCAACATTTTATAAATTACATTATTTTAAATAATTTACATTTTTTCACGTGCCATTGAAATTTGATCAACATGCCACCTTTAGTATGTATGTCATAGTTTCGCCATCCCTGCGTGTTATATTGACAAATTAACATTAATTCTTGTACTTTTTAGAACAAAATTTGAGAAAATATCGAGGGTTTCTTGTTACCTGCAGCTCGATTTTCGATCACACTTGTCTACAACTCATCGTTACTTGTTATAGGTATATATTATACTCTTATACTGAATAATAATACAATATACTATAATAGTGTTATTATAATGTTATGTATAACAATAATAAATTATAATGTTACTATATATGTTACTTTATTCTTCGATTTAGTATCAAATCGAGATATACGCTCACACATAAATAGTAGAGTCTTGGTATGAAGCTTGTCGATGAGATTTTTTTACATAGTGTCGTATTTTGAAACATTTTTTAGGAAACTTGCGTTGATTTTCCATTTGGAATTAATTAATATTGAAATGATTTTCATTTTACGTTATTATGACATAGGATTATTTATATAAGTAAAGAATATACACATAAATTAATGAGTCTAGACTATTATAGTCAATAAATTTATATTAAGCACTCACTAAACTATATATACTAAGTAAGTGAACACTGAAAATCACTGAAGATAGAACGACGGTTATACTTGAAAATCGTTTATAAATTTATAATTTTATGTAAAGTCAGCTAAGTCTGTATAATATAATAATATACGTTTCGCGCACATAAATAAATTAATATGTTTTACGCATATACAGCTATAGAAACTATAAACCTCATTTAAACGATCGGCTCGAAATTATAATGATCGGTTAGTGGTTACAATCGTCGGTCCACAGCGAAACATAATACCCCACATCGTGATATTTTAATCGAATCGCGAGCGTATAAAATAATTTATACAATTATAACATGTATTATATTTAATAGGTATATTGGTATATACTATAAAATATAAATATATAATGTATCTACAGAATACATGATAATGTATCCTTATACACACGTATCCGTATACGAGTCAGTGGGTATACGGATCCCTGTTTCCCATACAATAATATAATATATATTATATATAATACATTTAAATAAACGAACCAATGTAATCGCAAATAAACGCTAACCCGTCAGTTCAAAATAAATCAATACTTCTCTGCATAAAATTATTGAAATCATCAAATGTTTAAATACTTATAGTTGATGGTCAGCGAGAAAAATAAAAACGATTTGGACGAACGAATATGTAAGATGCAAGATCGTAAATTTCAACTCAAATCTTATTTTGTACATATATGTATCTATATTCTATACCTATGTGAGTGGTATAAAACTTTTTCTGCAAACATTTTAGAAACACTGCCTGTAATACGTAGAGACAGATATCGAAAAAAAATATATAATGAAACTAGTTGGATGAATATTATAATAAAATCTAAATATATTATAGGTACCATGCAGCTATAGGTACATATATTATAGGTATATCTACTCCATTGTCGACGTATTTTTTTTTTTTTTTTTTTTGAAATACGATATTGTATTATTATATTATATCGTTTGACCGTATAAAAAAGAATACATTTAAAACGTGTTCTATATTAAATTCAGAAGACGTACCGATCGAAGCTACCGTAATATTATCATATTTTAAGAAGAAAAATAAGTTGATAATTACACTGCACGAGCGTGAGAGAGAAATGAGTGCATGCCAGGGTATCGACGAAAAATTCACGAAAAATGTCGTGTTTTCGGTTCATCTATAATGACGGCAATGGTGATTTTATAATAATAGTAGACGTAGACTAATAAAAAAAAAAAAAACCAAGACGCGAACGCGTGTTTATAAGTGCGTGAGATGACGGCGGAAAAATATAATGACGGATTTGATGTAGGCAGGTAACCTATACAATATATACCTATATGTATATATTTTTTAGTACGCCGTACACGATGTACTGGACTTCGGAATATTATAATAACACTTGTAACCGGAGAACCTGTTCCGATCCGAGAACAAATTCTTCTGTAATCGCATTTTATAATGATAAAATAATAATAATAACAATATATATATATATATCGTACGTGAATATATGAGCACTACAATAGCACAATATTGAATAAAATATACCTATACATAGATGCCTGCGCGCATCTCAACCGATGATTATAATAGAAGTAACTAATAAGCTAGGGCCGAAGATCTTATACAGTTTCCTGCTGCACCTATATAAAATTCCCAAAAATCCTATGTCACTGTTGTAGATTACCTTAATATATTTTTAGGTTTTTAAGAAAAATTTTAAAATAAATCAACAAAACTTAGTGTTGTTGAACTGCCAGATATTATATAGTCAATACTTATATAAATACTCAAACAGCTATAAATTGGCAAACTTATTTATTTTTTTTTCAAATTGTAAAGTTTAATGGGGGTTGTTTAAATGACATGAACGCTATTTTCAAAGCATATTTGACATGTTTACTAAGCAATAAGACATATACTTATTATTTATAGAGTTATAGAAGTATAATAAACACTGACATATTTTAATAAATGGCCTAATGACCTAATATATTAGCATTATTATTGGTTTGTGATATACTATTTAAATTTATAAAATAAATAATATTATCATTCTTCGTGTCAACGACACGTTGCGAGTTTAGTTTACATTTTATCAGGGATATTCAAAAATTATTTGAATTTCACCGGGTTATTAAGATAACAAAAATACCCAAAGTAAAATATCGATAATATAGATAAGTTCTGTAGTTTATTTTTAAATTTAGTTTACTATTTATCAGTTTAAAAAATTATACATAAAAATACTATTATTTATTTTTTCATTCATTACTTCGTTGACTGTCAGCACTGTTCGTACCTATAAGGTGATTATTGAAATACGTAAGTATTAAATATTTAAATAAAATAAATAATTATTAATAAAAACCAATTATAGGAGACAGGAGTTAGGCATCATGAAGAAAAAACAAATCAATGTGTCACCAATTATTATCATTTTAGATTCTGAACGAAGTGATGAATGTATTGCTTTTACAATGATGTGTGTTTTTTTTTTTTTTTTGTGTCTGACTCCAACATTTGGAGCAGTAATAATGCTCCGATTTTTGACTTCAGCCCCTCTTTGAATAGGGAATTGAATCTAGTTGGTACTTTAGGGGGGTCAAAATTAAAATTTTCTAATAGTTTTCAATAAAATCGAGAAAAACAAAAAAAATGACAGAAAAATGGAAATTTTACAAAAAACCACTTTTCGATTTTTTGATTTTGCTGTAACTCAAAAACGAGTCATTGTAAATACTTGAAATTTTCACCAAATGTTTATATTATGGTTATATCTTTACAGTTAAATTTTCAAAATATTTTGACCATTTTTAAGCTACTAATAGACAATTTAAATTTTCGACTTTTCTAATTTTTTTTTCTTCAAATGCCGATAAAAATTTTTTGGGTGGCCAGAAAATCTTGAAAATTTAATACAAGGTTTCTTATAAGTTGTTCTTAAAGTGATAAAAAAAAATCCGAAATCGTTAGTCACAATTTTTTTTTATAAGTGCTTAAAGTTTGAATTTATACGAAATATTTCAAAATTTAAATTAAATTTCATACTCTCATTATGCGTATGTTGCCTAATACTTTCTTTTTATTAATAAACAGATACTATAAAGTAACCATAGTAACATATAAAAACTATACTATTTGTTTCAAAATAGAATATTATATGACAATATTTAAATATGATATATCCTTAACTGACAAATCATCTTCGTTCAGAATCGTTTTTCGTATACAATGATACCTATCTTTGCATTCAAATTTAACCTACCATAGTCTGAGGTCCACCCCACCCCCTAATATACAGCAGAGCGATACCTACTTACCCGCTTTTTTTTTAATTTTAATTAAATTTAACCAACAAGTTTTTAATTCTAATAAGTATTTAAAACTAACTTTTTATACTGTACAAAGTATCACTATAGTTATTTTTTATACCTATAGTTAAAAAAAATAAAGAAAGAATTAACTAAAAAAAGTTATTGATTACATGATCACAACTCACAAAAAGTAATATAATATAATAAATATAATACACTTGTTTTTAAGGGGTTTTAAATAGGCAAATTTATTGAACCCTAAAGAAACATACAATTAATTTAAATCATATATTATGATGTTATTTATGTTATTATGTTATTAAAATACATTAATTAATTGATAATACATTTACGGAATAAGTTTCGAATAGGTCTATGTCAGTACTATTATTAACTTTTTTAATTCTATACTGATTAATAGAAATAAAAAAACATATAAATCCGAAAAGCGAGGTTTGCTTTGATGTGTATTGTATATGTTATTGTAAAGATTTTGTTTAAAATGGTCCACAATAATTAAATGTCTACAACATTTTGGTATTCATGTAGCACTGTAGGAAGCTATATATACTACGGAATGGTTATTAAAATTGGTGACATTAGGGATCAAACATTTTAAAATTCTAATTACAAAAAATTACAATGGAAATAAATCGAATCGTCAAATGCAACTGATTAACACAATTTTAGAACAATAAACTTTTTTCATATCAATATTAGATAAATACATTTTGTTATCATTAACTGAACATCGCCTTGTTTACCCAAATAAGATGTTGAGGTAAGATTTCAGAACTAGTATCATGCATTTTTTTAAGTAATTAATTTTGGACTTAAGAATTATTTATGAAGTGTAACCAAATGCATTTTATTGCTTGAGTGTGGCGCCTGCAGTATCGATTAAATTCCTAATGATTTAAAATTAAATGATAGGTTAAGTTTTTGGTTTGCAATGTAGTACACGGAAAACACTTTTAGACACAATATTGTTTCTTCGGATCTATCGAGTGTATTTATTGTTTTCATTAATGGTATAAAGATTGAGTTTAAACAATGTATTTTTAAGATTTGTAGGTTTCTGTAAGTAAAACTTCAGAGGAACTTTGCTTCTAATTTTGTTTTTTGTTTCATAATAGTCTTAACTATTAAAATTAAAAATGCTACCTATACGTTTTAATTAAAAAATTATTTACGCATTCCGTAATTGACAAATTTGTAATTTTAGTCGTTTTTGTAAAAAAAAAAAAAATAAAACTTTAAAGGAATATAAAATAAATTAAAACCATGAATTCTCTAAATATTTTAACTAATTTAAGAACAATTTGTGATTTACGAGTTATGAGAAAACTTTTATTAAATTTTTAAGTTTTAAAAATATTTTAGTATTCATAAATTAAAAAAAAAATTTTAATGCTAATATACATTGTACAAAAATATCCAAAATACTTTGAAATTTATAACATTTATAGTAAATAGTTATACAAAATAAATTTGGTAAAAAATAATATAAAAATAAAATAATTTGTTGTCGATTTTTGTTTGTAATGTTTGTATGACGTAAAAATGTTGCGTTTATTTTTCCCTATTATTTTGAAAAGTGTTGGAAATCAGCAATACTTCAAAGTTCACAGTATCAACAAGATCTAATTTTCTTCTAGAAACCACTACCTATTAAAGTTGAATATTAAAAAATTTTTACTGCTCTAAAAATAACTGACAAAAATAAATTCAATCCATTGTAAAATCAATAGATTTAATGCTGCATTAAAAATCTAATATCATAAATTATTAATGAGTATTCTACTTTTTCTTCATAGTTATTATTATAGGCTTAGATTTTGGAAGCTATATATTTATTCTTTTCTTTATTATTTTATCCACAAGAACGATAGATATACAACACCTAGAGTATTATCATAATAACTTAAATTTAATTAAGATTTAAAACATTAGGAAATATAGATTCAAAAATATTCCTTATTCTAAAGGTTAATTTTTCATTAAAAATTAAATACCGTCTTATATACTAGCATCTTATTTTAAAGGGCAGCCAGATGTCTTCCCCGCACTCCAATGCGTGTTTTATACAATATAGTAGCTGGTATGCTTGAAAAAATAATCGCAAAAAAATAAAATCAATTATGATTTGATTTGACATTAAAGTACGTATACACACCATTATCATACACAAAACAACAATGTATGCGTGTAATGTGTTGACTGCAGCAGTGGTGTCGAACAATCGTTGGACGGTGCCACGGTATGGTATAGATGTATAGACTATACCTACATACAATAAGGGGTTTGAAATTATGTGATGATTTATCAGACAGCCTATACAAAAAATCATCGTACATCTCGCACCTGTTGCTTTGAAGTTAAAAAATAAAATAAATTTATTATGTTTATTACGCCATCGCCACTGGGTAAATATGCGTTACACCCCTTATAAGACCCTACCACACATATAGACATATCAAATCTTTAAACATTATATACACAACCATCGTTTAACTGAAATTCGTTTATAATTATACATTATTATTATATTTATATACATGCGTATTATAGATACAGGTATACTTACTATTAGGATTAACACTTAACAGTTTACAGTTTACACTTATAAAATACGATATAATTTAGATGTTCATATTTTTTGTATACATTAAATATAAGATAAACTTAAAAAAATTGTAGAAAAATGTATAATGTATAAACTTTAAACTCATTTTTTTAATTGTATATCAATGCATTTATCTATGGGATTAATTGATTCATATTTTTTTTATAATTTTTTAGATTAGAAATATATATGACATATAAATAATTGCAAAATATATTATTTGCGATATCGTACAGTACACTTTTTTAATTTACAAAAATTGCTTATCGTGCACATTAACACAGTTGTGGGATTATATGAATAAAATATAATCAAAATGTCTATAAAAATGATAAAATAATAATAAATGATAAGTTAGATTCTTACATTGCACTTTTAGCACAATTCTTTTTATTTTTCAGTGCACACAAACAAGAACATTTAATATTACACTAAAAGAAAATCATATAATTAATAATGAACATGATGAACGACTTAATTAGCAGAGCTGTGAATTTAATATTTTTGCATATCGACGAATTTTATTCTGAATCAAATATATATAGGTAAATGTGATACAAATTTAATTCAATATATTATCGCTGTATAAATACAAATAATTATTTTAATTTTTGAAGACAGTAATGTATTTATACACAAATAAAAAAATCTATCATTCGCGTTTTTATGATGATGGTCCGCGAGTTATTTCGAGTCACATAATTAATAATATTATTATAATATCTTTCAGAACTCTTTCAAGAAACCAATGTTTTGTCAAAGAATTAACAATTAAATATTTGGGTTATGGTGATTACTAATTAGTTCCTTGTTTATTTTTCAATAACTGAAATGATGAACAGATGGATCGTAAGTGAAGGTAATTTCATCTAATTATCGTCATTATAAAAATAGTAGGTATAATAGGTATATACTTATGTTTTCCCCCGTAATATATCAGTGTCCGTTTTACATCATTTTATATCTCTTACGTCAAATGATATCGTTATCATTATTGTACTTATATACCTATAATGTGCATACACAACATAAGTATAGCGCTTAATTTTCAGAGCTATTTGACCCGAACAATCCGTAGCACATACGGTTGTTATTATTAATATTATTATTATTTCTTTTAATAATTCGGACAGCGTGTTTACCGGACGGTTGCCCGGCGACCATCTTCTCCACTGCGACTGTAGACTGGCCGGGATGAACTTGGCCGCTGGTGCATTGAGTACACGCCCCCGAAATGCAGCACTGCTATAGGCGTTATTCAAGTTTTAGGTATACGCTTGGTGGAGATAAGTATATGTACGCATGTATATTGCTTAATATTTATTAGTTATTATTTTATATTATTTTACACCACGTATAATGTTCCGCTGCAGACCTACAATGACTCCAGGGCTCTTATATAGCCTCCCTTGACCCTTCACGGTGGTGCTTATACAAACATACAAATTAGGTTGTTTTATGTATAATCGTTGTACATACCGAAAATTATTTTCGTGTTAGTGTAATATCTAATGTTGTATATAAGAGTTACCCTCCCGAAAATAAATCGTTAATTCGCTGACAGGTATCACCTATATATAAGTATATAAGGTTATTCACTAAGCACGCTAACACCTCCTTTTTTTTTTTAATAATAATGCAGTTCTTCGAAATTTTTTGGAATTTTCAAATATATTTTAACACCAATATAATTATCAAAATGTTCAGAAAAATTATTATACGCTAAATAATTGACTGTATAAAAGGAAGGTTGTCATTTGAAAAATAGAAGTTCGTACCTATCTCAAATAAGACACTCCTTATAAAGTATACAATATGTAAAGGATTTAAAAATATAGATAATATCTGCTTATTAATAAATTTATATGTGGAATACAAACTGGATAAAAAGTGGTATATACTTAGAAATTAAAACATGTAAATTAAAAATATTTAAAAAGATAATAAAGAATCAAGTGAGTCAGTCATTTTGCAGCAGTGGGCTAAGATCTATGAATATGAATAGAATATAATATAATATATACTTTATGAATAGATGCTTAAATAGTAGAATGAATAAATGCATCGTGATATTATTATTTTATTAATATTATAATAAAAGTAATATAATAACATACCTACATATATAAAAATAATAATTTTATAAGAAAAGATTATACTTATTTATTTATTATAGTATTTCTATAAAACTCTTGAACTCTACACAATTTTTGTATTTTATTACATGATTATTAATTATTATTATGCGTGTCATATTTTATGGAAACATTATTTTACTATACAATGGTTACTATTGTTTAACGTCGTTTTTATAAAAACTAGCAAAACTGTTAAGTATAAAATATACATATTATATAGGATTTATTGGATAAATAGAATGTTATTTAATCATACCTAAAATAAGATGTAATTTACCTAGATTTTTTATCTTTAGATTTTTATTATTTGTTCGTTGGAAAATACTTACTACCCAATCACTTATTGTAGGGGTCATGGAGAAATTCAATACGTCTTGACACCTTGTAGTCTACAGTTTAGATACTTAGATGCGGACGATACCGTATGATTTTTACGGTTTAACGGATAAAATATATTACTATTACGTAAAAGGCCCTGTATATTAAATCGACCGACTCCCGACCATAATCTATGTTCACAAGCACAACTAAATCCATTGACCATGTTGAATAGGTACCGGGTGTTAAATATGTCTCTCGAATACTTTCGTCTCGTTTGTCATTTTTAATTATGCGCTACGTGAGTCTAAACAAGACATGTCAATCGGGTTACGGCGTAATGCAGACATTTTAATATGTAAAGGAAGGTCAATGAAATTTAACAAATTATTGTTAGTGTATATTTATGTGTATTCAAATTGAACGGTTTGTAAAAGTTAAATTTTTACAGGCCCAGCCGGTGACAATAGTAATTTAGATAGACCTAAACTTTAAATCATCTCAACCACAAAAAAAAAAAATAATGCCAAGAGAAGAAGAGGTGTTATATTACGCTAAAATATAAAATACTTGGAGCACTTATTAAACACGTTCGTATCTATCTAATAATTTATATTTCTTATTCGCACTACTATCGCACTGTAGACTGTAGTATACTATAGTATTACTACTATATGTATACTTAACGGATATCTTGACAATAATTACAAAAACGTGTCAAACGTACGGCATAGTAGTTTTACTGAAACAGACGAAATCATCTGATCGGTTTGATCGTCACATTTGGATCATTACACACGGGCACACCGCATAAATAATAAACGGCGTTTGTACACATGAACACACACATGCGTTTATTATATATACATTATGTATATACAAGTACTTTGCATATAGTACACCGGCTTATGCGTTTAGTTATATATTATAATATATTCTATTCCGGAGGCTGTTCCGTTTATAAATGTTGTTCATTTTTTATTTTAAGGAAAAATAGGTACACCTATGTTCATTCTTTTTTTTTTTTTTTGACGCGTTCGACAGCTGAACTTATATATACACACGCATGCGCGTAGGTATAGATATATATACACACAGAGTCGGGAGAGTTTTGATTTTTGCCTTCGTTCCTGTTACGTATATGTATGTATATATGTATGTATGTATGTATGTATGTATGTATGTATGTATGTATGTATGTAAATTGTATATATGTATTTTATGTGTCCAAGAAGCCGTCCGGCAAGGTTATATATTATAGTTGTGGTAGTGGTGGTGTTGGGCGAGAGAGAGGACCTGCAGCGGCTCGAGTAATTACACGCGCGTCCGACGCGCGGCATCGCTGGTCGGATCGCATCTGTCCATCAATAGTATATTTAATATATGTACACACATACGCACAGATATTAAAATGTGTTGTAGTGTTGTGTAGAGCTGCGTGTGCGATGTGTATAATACATACATATAGTAGTATAATATTATGAGCGTTTTATCGAGCGAGATAGAATTTATACGAACACATTGGTCTGCAACTAACTAATTGGTCGGCAAGATTGAAAACATAATAATATTATAATATTATTATTAAGTGTTCGGGTTTTCACGAATAACAACTATCCTTCGTCTAAATCCTCTAAACATGATACTATTATAAGTAAGAAGTTAAATTTAAAAAAAAAGTATATATAATAATGTCTATAATCTACATCCCCGCAGTCCACGGTATACCATTTTCCTATCTAAATATTTAAAACAAACTTTTTGTATCTTTAATAAGTTTAATAACATTATAATTTATAATAGTTATACATTAGGTATAATAATAGTTATAGAGAGTTAGTTATGTTTTTAAAGGTTCTAGGTCACTTAATACGGTCAAGCATTAAAACTATTAAAAGTGTAAAACGCGGACACTTTGTACGGTCGGGTAAAAAGGGTACAATGCAAAACGCGGACACATTGTACTATTATGTACATTATACATATGTATAAAAATAAAGTTACCGATTTATTATACATTATTTTACTAAAGGGATTGGAAGCGATGATTTTCTTTCTTTGTCTAACACACACGCAATATAGGATTATAGACGTGTTCTATTTCCAACTTACCGATTGATATAATGAAGCGATAAGAATTCTGAATACAGATTTAAATTCGTCATCAAGTCTACTTGAGGTCGACTTTCCCACATTTTTGATTTTTTGATTTTTACTACTCCAAAAATTGAAATATGTCAATTTTTTAATATAACGTTTTTCGGATTTTGGGAGGATAAAATCAAAAATAAGGGAAAGTCGATCTCAAGTAGACTTATTTATGACGAATTTAAATTTGTATACAGAATTCTTGTCGCTCCATTATATCAATCGGTATGTTGGAAATAGAACACGTCTATAATCCTATGTTGCGTGTGTGTGTGTTAGATAAAGACAGGAAATCATCGCTTCCAATCCCCTTAAGAACACATTTTTTTGGTAATTATAATTTGTAAAATGTATATCATTTGTTTCTTTGAATTTCTTATTATAGTTATATGTGAAGATTTTTAAAATTTTTTCAATATGTAATCATTCGTTACTGAATGCAACAAATATAAACAAATTGGTTTTGTTAAATACTCCCTTTTATTCTAAATCGTTTGTATTTTTCTCGATTACTATGAAAAGCATTAGATATTTTTTTAATGGCCCTCTGCCACCTTTCTCCAAAATACTAACTAAATAAAATTGTCTACTAAAAATCAGAATCAATGTTGAAAATTTAAGTTTTTTTACTGCTTTTAATGTTGACGTCAGCAAATATAAAAAACAACAAAAACATATCATTGGTCATTGTATAGCATTAAATATCATTGATTCATTATAAATGCATACATATCGCTCCGTTTAAATTCTATAATAATAAGAAAGTGGATTCTTCTACATTCTTATTTTCTACGAAATGTTTTAAAATTTTAAATATTTCAAACAATGAAATATAAATTTATGATCATTATAATGTTCAAAAATCTTCTTGGTAAATTATAATGTAGCTAATTAAATTGAAATCATTCAGTATTCTAGTTCGTGTACATTATTTTATACTACAATTCACATGTAAATAGAACGTTTATGCATATTGGTGTATATACTGCAATTATATTTGTTTCTCTGAAATAAAAAATTACTTAAGGCTAATGCAAATGTGTACGTGTTGGGCGCGCTACTGCAGGCCTCCGCGTATTATTCAGTTGCCGAAAAACAGTTAGTCGGTCCAAAATATAATACTTATTATAATGTACAACTATGTGAGTATATACAAGGTTCCAACGCGTTTCAGGACCAAATAATCTTTGTGTTTTGATTAACGACCGCGCTGATGCTCGAGTAATTTGTAAAGAAATCATTGTCGGAATTCCAAATACACCGTCTATATCGTAAATGCGTGGAGGTTGCTTCGTATCATTAGTTTCTATGAACTTTTTTGTTCCATCTCCCGCGAGTTGTTATTAATTTTTGTCCTACACCCAACACCGAAGTACAGCCGTCACGCGCGATAATTATTGTTGAAACGAAAAAAAAGGCTTAACCATTGGTAGTAATAATTGATTGGTTATAGCGTATTGTTATTTTCCATTATTAATTTATTATACGTTGGATTAAAAACGATTATCGAGTTTATTTACATGTGTTCAAAATAGTTCAAATGATACGAATGATTAAGCCCAAAATGTTTCAAGAACAAAAATTGTTAAAGATTCGTCTTTCACCCCTCCATAACTGTAATTGTATCTAATTTTGTTAAAATTTCTTAAAAAACTGATGTGACTTTTCACTGAAGAAGTAAGTTTTGAATTTCAAAACTACATTTGATAAAAATAAACTAATTTTACGTCTTTGTAAGATTGTAGGATGTTGTGAGACTTCTACGAATAAACGCATAGATTAGATTGTATAAAGGACCTTGTGTCCTTGTATAATTTTAAATTTGTCTTATAACCTACATGGCACTTACGTGCTCTTAGATTTTTATCGGTTTATAATAAGTAATAATGATTATTTTTTAATTGCCCAACTTTATCTTAATATATAAATTTATCGATTAAATAATAATTTATAGAATTCCGTTTCATACAATGGTAAAAAATTTGTTATTTTAACAATATTAACTTCAATTATTTAATAAAGCTAAATTGATTTAATTTTATTCTGAGCTGTAAGCCTTCTATCACCCCCTAAGTAGGGTTCTAATAGGCAATAGCATATATTGAATATTGATTAAGACAATTTATATTATAATTATTGATTATTTAAAATTTACATTACAAAAATGAATTTTAATAATAATTATTAAGCATGTGTTGTTTTATACTTATACTATGTCGTGGAAAAGTTAACTAATAAATAAAATAAGTATATATATTAAAATAAGAGCTGTATCAAATGAGAAATCTAAAAGTATATAATATTACCAATCCTATACCATCTAAAGTTAAAGAAGGACATTAAATAAAACAATTCTCTGTACATTATAAAGTAAGTATACTTAATTAATTAAAACAATCCATTTCATTTACTAGCTAGATTAAAGAATGATTTAATGCGATAAAAAATAAGAATATATGTAGATATTGTAGTTATAATAATATTATAGTATACGTGTATATTACATTAATTTTAATTTCGTAAATAGTAGTCATCAATTAATGTATTTGTACAAAAAAATAATTGATACTTATTATACGACAACAACCGAAAGTAAAATAATAATAATAAAAAAAACAGATAATTTTATTATATAATTATTTTAGTGATGCGATGTATAGTCTTTTTTCTAATGAAACACCAGCTATAATACTCATTTCATAATATCCCTATACATATTTTTCGTAACGTCCTGTCGTATGAAATATTTATTACTCACGTCCACTCTCAAACGTATTAAAAAAATATTACGAATTAGTTATTATACATTTATTATATTATACTATGAAATATATTTTATATGATATATATGTATTATATATACACGGCTATAATTTTTTTATTTGACATACTCGTAGACCGTAAACCATTTGTATTCCACGTATAATAATAATATATTTATTGTCGCTCGCGAAGCACTTGGATTGGATGATTTTTATTGGTCGTATTATATATTTTTTAATATTTTCTTTTACAATGCCTACCGTTATGACGTCATGTCGGTTGCAATAAAAGCGATAGTCTTGGTCGGTAATATTTCGATATATACGTCGGTGTTTTAAATAATCGTCTTAAAAATTAGCATATGTGCGACGTGCATTATATAATTCATTACATATTCGTTTGTACAGTGATCCCGTATAATACACGCACACATATACATACCTAATTTATTGTTATGGTGATATATGTATAAAACGTACTCGTAAGTTTGGTAATTTTAAACTTAAACCGGCGACAACCAATAGCTTTTTATGTCATAAGACATGATGTTCTCACGCCGAATTGCAGACGAAAAGAAGCCTAATAATTATTATAATAATAAAAACGTGTATCTCACGAAAATCAGACCTATCTGTTCTACCGATTTTGAAAACAACGACGACGTACCGTTGGGTATGGGTATTAACCCGATAACGGGGGTGGTTAGTGTCTTATAGCGATACTCGTCGGACGACGGCCTCGAGCGACAGGAGGGCGGTCGAACATCGATCTCTGCATCCATACACAGGTATATAAATTCACGCTATTCATCGTATTATTATGGTTTATCGATTATTATTATTATTATTATTATTGTTATTGCCGTTGATATTGTTTTAAAAAAAAACCCTAAAACTTTGGTGGGCTCAATCACTTTTTCCCAAACCCGTCCGCATTTACTCCATTCCGTGTTTTCTACCCCCGGGTCCCTACGCGTTTACAATATATACATATTCCTCTGCTCGTGTATGTACAATTTATATATTATATATAATTTATATAAACTATTAACACCGAATTATATAACATCAAATTACGATGTATGTTTTTAGTTGCACGATAGGTCGACGGCGGACATCACCGCGTCGTACAGCGTATTATATTATAGTGTAGTAGGTATAGTCCATGGCCCGCAGCCTATTTTATTGTCCCAAACTGGATTAAAAAAAAAAAAATCATAAAAGGATGCTGAGACGAGCCTCGAGATTCGATTATCATTATTATCATTATCGTTATTGTACCTATATATATTTTTATGGCTAGTACGCGTATACCTTTATAATACCGTATGTGGTATGTATATATATATAGGAATCGCGGCACTTGCCCTCCGACGAACACGTCATGTAGTAAAGCGTGGAGAATAAAAAAATAAAACGCGCTCTTTTTTACGACTCCCACCCAACTAGAACGGATAAACTGGTTCGGTGTGTTACACACGCACCGCCACTCCCGTGCGAGAGAATATTAATTTTTTTCCACAGGCTTTAATCCGATACACACATCTCACACAGTATAATAATAATAATAATATTATTATTATTCGTGACCTTTGTGCGCAGAGGGATTTAAGACTGCATTATGTTATAGACGATTAATTATTCAAATCTCGACACATTCTCGCAGTGCTTTGCATAATTTAATGTCACTAGCGGCCGAAAGATTTATCTGACGCACACGGCAAATGAATGTTAATTACCCGGCCAATTTCTACGTTTTACCTGTATACGAACTACGCGGTTCCTAGGTTAGAATCGTGGCGACCGACAGTGCACATGCCTATCTAAAGTCGTGAGAAGGTAATCCGCAAATCATAATATATTTTTTATCTTGGAAAATATAGTTTATTATAATATATATTTCTTATAAACGTCAAATTAAGAATAAACAATAATTTCATATTAATCTAAATCGTCTAATATAATAATAAAAATAATTAAATAATGATTTAAAAATCTATTTATTGCCAAACAATTAAAACAGCGATTCCGACAAATTCGAACGCGGAACCATTTGGAACACTTTATAATATAAATAATAAAAACGTTACATTCTTTCTATCAATAAAAAACATAATAATATATTAAATATTTTAACCATAAAATGCAAAAATAATCTTAAACTTTAACAGTCTATATAATGAAAGTTGTTTACAAAAGTAAGGACGTACATATGTTTAAAGATAATAGTAATACATAATAGAAATAATAATAAAATATACAAACGCGTAAAATATAATATTGTATGATTAATTTTTTAGGTATATTTGATTTAAATATTAAAAACGATAGAACATTTGGACGTTCGAACCTAAAACTAATCCAGAACAGGGTTGGTTGTCGAAATAATAAGGTATATTGAGATCACTAAAACAAATTAATTATATATATTATATATGCTATCTACAATTTGTTAACAATTTTTAATTAAAATATTTTTGTTTTTCACGTAGGTACCTAACTAAAAATAAAAAGCTTATTTCGTACATAACGTTACACTATATCTGGTAAAAGAATACATATTATACACTATATGTACCTATATATAATTTATATTTTCATAACTAATATATATTATAATAATAAATAAAATCTGGACGGCAATATCGTATTATAAGATTTAAATATTGAATCACGTAAAATACTGTCACGACCCTTCGAAATCCGGTCCCGAGCAGTGGACGTTTGTTTTAAATGCTTTCACTGGTACTGCGAATGATTCAAGTGACGTAAACAATGCGCACACTCGACATCTATATAACTTAAACGTAATCTATATTATGTACATTGCATTCTGTCATATCCGATCGTGCGCGACTGGCGAATTGAGCCGACGATCGCGACACCGGGTGAGCGCGTTCGACGGGCGTTAACTCATCAGTTCGTCGATGCTGAACCCTTTGCGCTTTGGAGGGGCCGGCTGCCCGTTGTTCTGATGAGTCGGCGGCGGCTGTTGCGGCGTCGGTGGCGGCACGGCGACGACCGACGAACCAGACGCCGGCTGGAACTGGAGCGGCTGGTACGCCGACGGCTGCGGCGAAGGAAGCGCCTGCGGGGACGGCGGCACCGGCATCACCATTCTCGTCGACCGATCGTGCAAGTCTCTCCTGACGTTCAACATGGCGTGGTGGTGCTGCTGGACTTGCTGGTGGTGGAGGAGTGGCGGCTGTAGGAATAGATGGAGTGGTTGCGGTTGATGGTGGTTGTGCGATTGCTGCTGCTGTTGGTAACGGTTGTGGTGGTGATAGAAGCTGGACGACGGGCGCATGGTGTACGCGGACGACTCGTCGTGGCACTTTGTTTCGTGCACGACGGCTCTGGTGACGGTCGCCTTCCGGAACAGCGAGATCTGTCCGGGTTCTTCCTCCTCTTCTTCGTCGTCAGCGGCAGCCGCGGTAGCAGAATCCGTTTCAGCGACCGTCGAAGACGACGTCGTCGGTTCCTGTTTTGCGACTGTGGCGGTTTCGGCGGCACTCGACGAGCAGGCCGAAGTGGTAGCGGCAGCGGCGGTGCCGGATGCGGCGGTAACGGGCGCGGACGGTTCTGACGGGGTACCGACCGCGGCTGCGGCTGCGTCCTCTTCGTCCACGTCCACGTCTTCGTCATCGTCTCCGTCCTCGCCACCGCAGTTGTCGTCGTCTTCACCGCCACGACGACGGTTACGACTCCGATCGGACGGCGTCTGTAGCATCGAGCACAATTCGTCCTCGTCCTCGTCCTCGTCCTCGTCGAGGTAGTCTTCGTCGTCTGCTGCCGATCGAGACACGACCGCGCCCGCGGGCGACGTAGACGACGAGGCAGCAGCACCACTGCCGCCCAACGCGCCGGTGGTGGGCGCGTCGCCGACTGCGTGCGTGAGCGTGTGCCGGCGCAGGTCGCAGTTTCGCCGAAACACTTTGTTGCACGAGTAACACTCGTATGGCTTGTGGTCGGTGTGCGTGAGTAGATGCGTCTTGAGATTGCTGCGCTGGTTGAAGCTGCGTTTGCACACCGGACACTTGTGCGGCGACTCTTCCAGGTGCAGTATCTTGTGCACTGCCAGCGTGCGCGACTGACAGAAGCCTTTGCCACATTCCGTGCACTTGAACGGTTTCTCCTTGGAATGGATGTACCTGGAACAACAACAAGACCACGGTCGTGATTAGTATACCTGTACGTAGATAGACGTATAGCAAGAATATATTATAAGGGGCGCATCAGTGCGCGCGTGTTACGCGTAAAATATTGTGCGCGGGTTTAATTATACATTTTTTTTTGTCGTCAGCCATCGACCGAAACGGCGGTAAATACGAACAATAAAATATAAAAAACATTACAAGCCTATTCTTATATAATAATAAACAAACGTCTTCCCCTGACTGTCCAGCTACGGTGTACACAAAAAACCTAACGAACCGTAACGAAATCTAGTCGGGAGCTGGTTCATTGCGCCATCGTATCGCGTTTCATCTCCGAGCCACGCAGCGTCTTATTATTTACATCATCACTCGTAAGAGACTATAATTATGACTGTGATGATAATGATATAATGTTGCAGAAAATAAGCGACTCCGCATTCCACACACACACACACACACACAAGTACACAATATATTATTAAAACGTGTAAGCGAATTATCGGTTGTTGGTTAGTTGGGTGCGCAGCGAACGAAGTACGTGAAGAAATTAGTTTAGTCTCGTCTGGTCACGACTTGACGGTCGTGAACTGCGATACATTACACCAAAAGGGTTGTGGAATGGGCGGGAGATTGAGGGCGACCATGACAATGGACAGTAACAATCACGGCGGAGGCGGGAGCGTCAGTAGCTAAGAAGTCGGGGCGGAATAGTGGGTGTAGAAGTAGCGACGCGTAGTCGTATAAGCCACCTGTCCTCTCACCGCCCCCGCACCCAAAACTTGCATACAGTAATATACTGCAGCATGGTAGTAGGTAGTCATCGACGGACACACGCCAGAAGGAACATCAAACGAAGAAGGAGGGCTATACATAGAAATACATATATAATCGCAATGCAGTATTGTATCTCTCGTCACCCCCGCACGTGCTAAACTTTCTACGACGTTTCCGGTAACTACGACCGCGGTTGATAACAACGATCTACCGGAAAATTTCCAGAGCTGTGTCGAGATAAACATTGGACACAACGCCGGCAGACGACGAAGCTGCGTGAACTCGGCAACGTACGAGAAAAAAACGTAGATAATAAAGTTGCAACGTTTTTTTTTTTTTTATATTAATATACTCTATGTTATTATAATAATATAGTATATATTGGGTGTCGTACACGAGCGCTACGGCATCAGATAATATTATAATGACGATGAACGTTTCATGGCCACGAGAAATCACTGTACATAATGTACACTCAAGCCTTTTCATTCCGAAACATCGCGTCTCCTCTCGGCCACACCGCACTCGCTCTCGGACTGTTGGAAATTCAATTTATCTTGTACGCGCATAGTGTCGGCATACAATATATACATATATATATATACGTGGTTCTTTCTGTATTCTACCGTCGTCGTATATACATATTAATGTATTATTATATATACGAGTATTGAGTATGTTCGCGGCGGCGATGTGTATAGCCACTAGCCGTGTAATATCGTACACAAGTATATATTATTATTATATACATACAACAACCTCATTCTGTCCAACGGAGGCCAGGCCCCAAATGCCACGTTGCCACCTCACCATCGCCTCTGGACAGACCGGTTCTGATACGCGCGCGCCGGGCGGCAACATAGTCAAGTCTCTATCTTTCTCTCTCTCTCACTAAGATACCCATGTAATAATATAATATATTATATTATTATCTGTTGGTCTCTCCCGCGCAAGAGAGGTCCTCCGTTCGGCGTTATTACATATTATTATTATTATATTGTGTATGTATGCATACATACATACATACATACAGGGTGATTCACCAAACAGGCTCGCCAAATTTTTTTATATAATAATGTAATTATTCAAATTTTTAACATTTTTTGTATTGCTTAAATAGCGGTACAAACATTGCTGTAGCTGTACAAACTTATGTTTTAAAAATGAGTACTTATCACTTTCTTGCTGTAAACTGTTTAGTGAATAACTTTTTTAAGAATGTTTAAATTCAAACTAGTTATTAAAAAATCTATATTAAGTATAGTATTCTTTGAAAATGGATTTATAAAATTATGAAATATATGTTATGATTAGATCCAGTAATCATAATACTTAGACCATTTTTATTATTTATAAAATATGTTATATTCATATTAATTAGTAAAATTTAAAAAAACAATCTTTAAGTATACATTTCAAAAAACAGATTTTGAGTAACTGTATTATATTGAAAAAGGGAGTGGGTATGCTTGGTGAATCACCCTGTATATTATGGGATATACCTAACAATAATGTCTTTATGTGCGTAGAGAGCGAACGGTGTGCCGGTAAGAAAATATAATGTTAATAGGTAATTTGTTTTTTAACCTGTATACACACACACCCCCGGCTCAGGGATTATTTTTTTCGAAAACCCCACGCTGTGCGATTCCCGTCATATACGTATACGCTGATGTGTATAATATATGCGTGGCGTTTATATGTATATAATATTATACGCATAACGAATTACTACGGTATTATAACACGTATTTTTTTTCTATAATCCGATAAAAGTATAAGCACATATAATATATGTATTACTGCAAGCTTCGGACTTAGGATTAACATAATCGGTCGGTATACATAAATTTTACGTTGTTTATTATGAGTTTTTTTTACTTGCGCGTCGTATACGTTTTCTGTTCTACATGTCATATATTATATATAGGTACCTATACCTAGAAGGTTTAGGTATGGACGTGTATGGTTTTATTGTTACAGAGTTAGTACACACGTGCAATGAAAGATACCAGTTCAAAAACGTCGGAATCGATATCCTATCACGGTAGGCTAAAACAGCACTTATCGAATCTTTCGATTAATGTTAATCATAAAATATGTTTTATGGTGAAAGAGTCTCGAAATAAATACATCGCGTACTTGCGAACTACTCGCGATAGGATTGACGAAAATCCACGAGTAAGTAACTCTATTAGATTGTTAAGTGCTTTGCACCGGATGTGGATTTCATTAATAAAAAAACATCACAAAAAAAATCAACATAATATTATAAGTAAAAAACTCGTCATACTACGCGATATATCATGTTTGCGCGCGCGCACGCGTATATAAAAATAATATAAAATATATGGAAACCAGTTTCAATTTTATGTATCCATTAGAATCCGCTGATTATAATTTATGGAGGTTGCGGTGTATATCATTTGAAATAAATTTACCCATGTGGTATATACTACGCGGGTTATTTCTGGTCGAGAAATTACGCCGCCAGTAGGTGCACTTGTTTCCCATCACTCATTTAGTCCCCGGAAAAGTTTTATCGTTTTTTCACACATTTTTCGTCCATCGACTTTTCGGAATGCCTTTTAATGACGAACGGGTGGTGGGTGGAAACGGTTGTGCGGTACAGAAAACCGGTTCTCTCTCTGTCTATATATTATTATACTCTCGGCGAGACTTTACGTTATTCAAAGAAGGCCAGACGGAAAAAAATAAATGTATATAAAAACCATTAGTGAATATAATATATACTTACACGTATACACACGCATATAGGTGGTACGTATACGTAATGTATGATGGAAACACATTAAAGCGCATTTATAAATAACGCGCCGAATGTATTTGTACAGCCTAAAAGCGTCGTAAAAAATAACAAAAATCCTTTACTGTACGTCTTTCATACTCGGGCAAACATTATTATAATATTATATTATTGTACACCAAACGCTATATCATATACCTGTTCTGCGCGCGTGCAGACGGTGGTCGTGATGCTCACTCTGTATAATATACAATACGCACGTTCTATCGGCGGGCTATGCGGGGGCCGGTGTGGTCGTCAGCACGGGATGATATGCGATATATTGTAATATTCGTGATAATTTTTTTATCATTTGTATAGGATATAATATTTATAATAATAATAATAATATGATTCGTATGATGGTCGTAGTAGTCGTCTTTTAAAACCCACACGGTGATGACCTGCGTTGTACAGACACCTCGTCGTATTATGCGCTCGTCGGCAACAGTGACATGACTTCCATAAACATAAATATCTATAATAATAACTACTATCTGACTATTATTTATTTATTATATCATCACACAATGTTTATTATTAAACGCGGAGACGACTTGTACATTTATACTAAATAATAGCCGAGTAACTCGACTTCGCCCGAGAAAAAACGAACTAACATTAAGATACATTGAAAATCGATGTATCTCAGTATGTATTTGCGTGTATACAGTTAAAATGACAGAATTATCAATATTATTTTCGAAGTGCAATTTTGTTTCATTTTAATATTTAAGTAATTGAAAAAATGCCATCGTATTGAGTGAGTATACTATTATGCATATAGGTACCTACTGTTGTGTGAACGGGAAATGCTTTTTTGTTTTAGTTCAAATTGAGAGGGAAATTATGACATTGGCGTTCGGACCCGCGTTCCTGCAGGCTGCAGGGAACCGGAAACGGAAGGAAGCGTCGTGTGCGCACGTCTACTCCTACGCTCGCGGAAGACCACGGCAGCGGCGATTGGTAAAAAAAATTGTGCATACGCTCTTTCCTGCGAACATTTACTATAGACGTTTGTGAGAGAAGAAAGAATTGCATAAAACGAACAGCTCAAATCAGGTTTTGAAATTTTTCTGACGACCGTGACATCCTCATGAGGAGGAAGGAGGAATAGCGACTGTAATAATATTGCACGTATTGCAGCAATAGCGTAATCATCATGCACGGGGCTCGAAGTAGCTTTGATAATATCATATTATGTTTATGTACAAAGACGTCATGTACTATATACGTCCTAGCAATCATGAATGCGCGCGCGACGATAAGATTTCGGGACGACCATCACGGGTAGTCACCATTACTCATTAATCAAACCACGTGACGCGGAAGAACACGGCATACCGCTGATATTGTACTCGTATTTATACGAAAAACGAGTGATATTACAGCAAGTGCAAAGAGTGTTGCTACTTCTATTGTGGAAAACCAAGTGTATAGTATGGTAAACACAATGTACAATTGTTTTCGGCAAAAACACGATACTAGTTTGGACGTGTAGATAATTAGTGTTCGTTCGTAGTTGTTGCAATCTGGTTCTAAACGTAGGTACTATGTACATCACATCTTTATACCATGTATATTAGTATCATAAATCATACAAGCGATTGAGAGTTATATAGTCGTTTTCAAGAACTCAACGTACAACATAATATATCATTTATTTTGCCTATTTGACACTCAATCAAAATAAGTACCTATACATAATACACATAAACTGTCCAAGTTTAAAAATCGTTAATATTTAATATTATTATTTATTATTATAAATTATATAGACGTTATTATATAGATATTAAAAAAAACACGTTTCGGAACGATCGGGTTGGCCCGGTCGACGTTTTGTCCGCGACCGGACCAGTTTTCTATGGTCATTTTTCAATACGGATCACACGCTGCAGACATACACACACTCACACGTATACATATAAATATGTATATATATACACACACAAACAGGCCTTAGCCGCCGCCACATGCTGGCAGGAGCATTAAGTCTTTTCGATGAAGAAAAAGAGACGGGCACGCACGCTGAGAAGAGGTAACAACACTCCATGTATATACATAATATGCAACACATATACACGCCATCTCATATAAATGTATAGTGTCGCTGTCACTCGGAGCACAGCGCATAGTGTATGTATCCATTGTGTGAGCGGACATTACGGGTCCGGTCAAATGCTTCTGTCAAACCTTTGTGTAGGTACGGAGGCGCGTTTCGGACCGGAGACGGTCATCGTGAAATACGCGACGACGGTGTGGGAAAAAAAATGTCATATCCTACATACATAATATGTATACCTACCTACGCCACGCATTATTATATTGTATAGGTATATACTATATACTATAACTTATATTATACTCTGCAGCGATACGCGTCACACGATGACCGACGCGATTCGTCACACGAATAATTTTCAACCCGACGACGATTGATTCGCCGCTGCACGTGTATAGCTCGACTGACACAATATTGCATTATTATATTGCGTATATGCGTACACATAATAATATGATGACGAGAAAACACGCGAGTGCTATGTCCGTTCACGTCCGGTGAAACCGATGATTGATAGTTTATTTATAACTTATACCTACGCACAATGCTGAATACATATACGCGCATACAATATAGTCCTGCACCAGTGTGAATGAATAATATAATATTTATAGTGAGTGTGCACACTAGAGGGTTGTGTTGAGAATAAAATACCCTTTGACTCTGTCTATTGATTTAGTACGATGTATCAATGATTTCTTATATAGCTATTATTATTGTTAAAATAATAATTCATGTTTTCAATATTTTGTTGTATAAGTAATTTTGAAGTTTTCATATATAATATAGATATTTTTTTAATCCGCCTTTACTTTTATCAAATACCAAACAAAAATGCAATTAATGCATCATAAAATGACTTAAAAATACCAATTATTTTTGAGGAGCTTCTAATATTAATTGTTCTTCCTGGCCTTCTAAATCCAACACTGGGCTGCACACATACACATATTCAGTTAATTTATACTATGAGCCCTGATTATAATATATACTCCTGCCATAGGTGCAATAATAGGTATATGTGTGTACGCGTGACACTTTGACATGCGCATAACTCCACTACAGGTATACAATATAAGTATATAAATAATAAATATATATAATATATACCCGACAGTGCAGTATCATCGCACAACCACAAACCCGGTATCGTGTTCGATTAAGTATAAAAATATTCACTTATACATACACACACACTCACGATGTATGTGTTGTTATCATTACATTTTTTTCTTTTATGTATCGAGCTTCGCGCGCATATACGTGCTGTAGTGTCACAGCATCACGAACGGGTCTAGACCGCTGCCGAGATTGGGACGGCTGACAGCGAGGGGAAACGTGAGCTGCAGCCACAACAGTTTGAAATTATCTTCCACCACCACAAGCCGAGTATACGTCTTATATTATATGCGTCGTGTGCGTGTTTCAAGCGCAAGGTCTCTGCAGCCGGAGATACCAGATGTACTGAGTGGAAGGAGCGTGCACGTCACGCGAACCGCGCGGAGTGCACGAAATCGCTGCCGTGTGCACGGGAGTTTTTCCACGGAGTTTTATCACGTTTTCTGATTTCAGACAGATTATACTTACGAATAATATTATAACGCTGCGTGTCGCGTGAATAATGGGGGCTCCCTGCGGCCCGCGAAATAATAATAATAATAATAATAATGATGACAGATTGAAAAAAAACGTCTTAAATATAAGGTAGGATATATCATAGTATAATATACTCAGTATAGAGAGGTTTAACAGATAGCACGCGTCACATCAATATAATACCTCTACGAAACATAGGTATGAGTAGGTACTCAATAATACTTGCATATAACGACGTTATTGTAACTATAGGAAAATACAAGAAGAAGTAAAAAAGAGCATGATGAAAATTTAACGGGCATAACTATAGGTAACAACAGAATAGAACATATATAAGAGATTTTAAATACTTATATAGGCATACGAAATAACATAACATATTTATGCCAAATTTAATGTTAAAAAAATTAAAACGCAACTATATATTATTATATAAATTATATGAGAATGTGCGAAGACCAGCTCTTCTCTTTTATATGCCCCTGTCACTTGGGTCGCTACAAAAGGTGATGTAAGTATAAAGCTCTTAAAAGATTTGAGAGGAAGATACTAAGGAAAATGTTATAAAAAGTGGAATTTGGTTCAGTCCGTTAGAAGCACAAAATTAGAAAGGATGGGGTCATGTTTGACAAGCAGCTGATAGACTAATGAAAAACAGTAGTAGGTACTTATGACTTATCGATAAAAGTCTTTAAAAAATATAAAACAGACGTAAGTATTATCGGCTCTCGTATTTAATATATTTTCGTTTTTATAGAGATTTTCATTATATCGACGCGTGAAATTGAAAATAGGATTTATGTCACATTTCGTGTAATTAAGTACACTAACATTATAGATACTTTAATGAATTACTGCTGTAGTAATCAACAACTGCAGCGTTTGTTGGTCGCGGGCACACGCGAGTATGTTGATAATGTTGCACTATAAAATATATCGACGAGGGAAATCGGTATAGTGCAATAACGTTTTTAATAATATAATTTCGGTTATACACGGTCCGAGCTGCCTGAGGTGTGTGCAACTAGAATATTATAACGAGATGCGTGATTGTGTATACGCAAAAAACAACTGGACAACAGACGCAGTAACGACTATAACAAAATACAATAGAACTATAGAAGTAGGTATACCTACAAAAATAAGTATTAATAAGTATATAGACGTGAATCGAATAAGACTTTAACGCTGCACGCTGCACTGTCTCGTGTCCGTTAAACGTAATATACAATAATATAATATAAAATCGGATTTCTATAAATATTTTATTGGAGGTTATAACGACGGTAAATTCAATATTTTATGTGTACCTACAACAAATGCTCGTTCGGTCTAAAATACGCGCAGTGGGGGACAGTGAGTATTGTTTTAAAATTTAATGCACGTGCAGTTAGTTTCGTATATTAGTATATAGGTATAATATTTTATTCTTTCGGGTAAACTCTGTAACAATCGTAATGAATATACTTATATACACCACGTTTAATGTGAAAATTTTATCATAGCTGTAAACGACTAGAAAAAAAATCATTAAAAACACCACACTGCATATATACTCGTATATAATATTATAACTACTTATCGATATTAAACGTGAAATTCTTTTATTTATCGTTTATACGTGTATGTTGTCGTGATGTCTTGCACAAAGTCGGATGGTTATACTTATAATATATTACTATATACGATATAATATAAAAAAAATAATATTAACAAAGCACGTGGACTAATGCACGTCAAAATCGCAGCGGCGGTAATGCGACTTTTGTATACAGGTTTATTGATAAACGATCGTCGTCACAACCGGGAGTACATTATTATATATAATAGTGATGTATTGAATATCCCGATCGACTTGTGTCCCCCGTGAAGTCGACGACAATTAATAATAACATAATATACTACCACCTATAACAAGTAGGTATATATATATAACATACATATATATATGTGTGTGAGTTTATACAGCCGTTGACCGGGTGGCGCGTCGAGGGGTATGGGGAGGAATTAAAAACGGCCGTAGGGAGGTAATAATGTTATTTATACGATTTATACTTTACAATATAGGTAAACTCCATTAGCGGGCTACGGGTCCCGTAAAATATTATAATTTATACCGTCGCGCGTCGTCATGTGCGGTGTAATAAAATTTAATATGTATATATATCCAGCGCACGCGGTCGCTTACAAAGCCGTATAATAATATATTATAATGTAACGTAATTTTATGCGGAAAAAAACTCCGCAATTAAATCGGCGGGCATTACAAGTAGACCCGGATCTGTCGTGAGCGAACCGGGCGCGTAGTACGGGCAGCGGCGCGTGTATCGCGCGTACGATACTACCTGTATGGTCTGTGACACACGATGTACAGAAAGAATACATTCTTATACGTAGTATATATATTATGTCGTATAAAATATTGATGATAAATCCAAAACTTGAAAATCATCGGAGTGACAGTAAAAAAATAATGATAAAAAAGAAAACCGCAAGACTATAATATAAGATTTATAGTGGGAGTAGCTATAGGTGTACCTATGCTACAATATATAAGTTCGTATTATTTATACACGATGATAATTTTATAACCGAGACGTATACCCGGAGAGTATTCCGGCGGGGAGTGTCGGGCCAGCATGGGGCCCTTGGTCGCGTTGGTACTATATACGACGGGCGTAGTAAATATTATATACCTCCTAGGCCCCTGGTTGTCGTCGTAAATTAATATTACAATAATTATTATTGTTACTACTATCATCGTGTGACGTATATACACATTACACGACGACGCTGTATGCGTTCACCAAACATACAGCCGACATGCAGCAGCCGACACGCCGAATAAAAACCATAATATAACGGAGACGAATAAAAAAAAAATACAATGTATGGTAATATACTGTTCAGCTATAGACAACAATCATTATGTAATCACAGTAAATATAACACGGTATATATTTTATTCCTGTATAATTCGGCTTATAAAACAGTAAAATATTAAATACGCGTCATCTCTATACTTAAATTTTCAAATTTTTTGGGAAACTTTAACTAACTTTTTAAATACAAAAAATATTTGCATTTTTTTACTACAAAAACACAACAGATGTGTCGCGTGTAATATAGACAGACTATAAGGTTTCTTATTCGTATACACCCTACCATTACTTCGAGTGTTCATTCTTCCGGGCCGGAACCGGAAAGTGACAAAAAACATAACACCGAATTCAAAGACGACATGATGTGATTTCTATACATTATTTAATTGTGAGCCATCGCCGGTTTTACTCGATACGTAGAACTGTTCATCACGGTATAGTACACCCACATTTACTATTATTATATTATTTATTCGAAATACTTCGAATGCCTATTGTATAATACACATATGCACCACCTTTATTGTTAATTGTCCGCATACATAAACAATAGTTTATAGCTGTAAGATGTTACGAATCTGGGGAGGATTGTTGAATCTAAACTAAACCAATACGTTCGAATTGCACTCGGATTAAAAACAGGTAATGTTTCGATTGCATTCAATTCGACCATTTCATAGAAATAATTGACATTAATTTTAGTTTACAATTACGTGTGTATGTCAGTCGATTTACAAATATTAAAATAGCGATATCACACGACGTATTAGAATAACTTAACTTAATTAGAAATAAACAACATTTATTTATATTATTTTTGAAATTTTAACCATGTAGTATTTAAATTGGAGCTATTTATTAATTTTGGACAATAACTCATTTTTGTAGTGCCATGCCGGTACAAACGACCTCGAGGTTGGAAGCAACGATTATAAAAGACCATATAGAGCTATAGAGCAATCGCAGCTCGAAAACCAGGGTACCCACAATTTACAAATCTACCGTCACGTTGTAGACTCTCGGTAAGGAACAAGCTCTGTATACCTTCGGAATAGGTCCACGCGAAAAGGTTATTTATATGTACAAAGTATAATGTCGTTGGTATAAATTGGTTAAAATCGTTTATAAATTATAATCACCGCGAATATTTTCGTTCTTTGACTTTGCTAAATACAAAAAAAAAAATAATAATAATAAATTATGCCTATAGTGACAAGCAAATGTCTTCCCTGATAAAATTGTATATGCGTTTAAAAGACGTGATGTTTTTTATTCCTCTCGGCGAGACGTTTATTGCCGCGCTCCAATTATTTACATCGGCAAATAATAACTGGTGTATTATAGTTGTATATATATTAAAGCGGAGCGATTACGCTCGTGTGCGCATAAACGTTGTTAATATATAATAATAATAATATTATATATTACATACGCCGAAAGTACAGCGCGCCGCATTCCGTCGCGTATAAAACCAGATCATCCTCCCGCCGCTCCTCCTACACTAGCCACTATGGCATATACATATATTATTATAATACACCCACCGCCACCTCCACTGCCGCGTATTATAATCACATCGCATGTGGTTCCGCGCTGCACGCACCTGGTTCGGACAGACCGCGGTGTATTAAACATATACATGCGTACGCGTATATTATACAGGTAGGTACTTATAACATAGTATGTATATACCACGATCGAGACTTGTTATGCACTGCAGCCACCGCAGCTTACAGACGCGGTTGCGGTTAGGTTCTCTCTCCGATAATAATTAATACTCGTTCCGTGTCTTTTATGTATATATATATATATTGTATTGTATTCGTTGTTGTTTTGTGTTGCCGTGCAGAATGTATAATAATATAATATAAGAGAGTATAATATGGAGAATAATAACATATATATTCTACTCGGATGGTCGATGAGCGGCGTATGCTAAATACTCATCGGCACATGACTTGTATGGCTTTTGAAGATTTTTATACGTTTTTTATATGATATGTTATGATACAAGAGTACCTATGTATTCGAAGAACGATTTCGGAATATGTTTACCTTAGAATACTTAATTAATGATTGTATATATTGTATGAGGGGGTTTACGAATTAGGTATAGTACAATTTGTTTGTTGATCGTTGACATCCATATAGTTATGACATTGTCACTCGCTTAGGTATACATAGATACACAAAACGCGTTCACGTCAAATATTTTCCAAGTTAAATAAATATATGATGTAATCTGTAAGTAGTCTGTTTAAGACGGATAATCGAAAATCATTACTTTCGGTGCGTTAAGTTTATTGGTCATCGATAATAAATATTATACACCTAAATAACACTTATAAAATAGGTGAGAGCTCAACCGAACGGCGACAACAATGAAACGAAGAACAAAAAGTTGCCATTTTTTCCAACTATTTATCATTCTTATTACATCGAATCTCCTATTTCGGTCGACGCCACCGGCCATATACGCATGCACTGCACGCAACACATACGCCGGGCCCGTTACTACATTTCTTAATTAACACACGGACCGGTTTTCGTGTTTTTTTTTTTTACGTGCGGAGAATCACCGAGTGATATTATTTGTCGCCGCATCGCGGTGGTCGGTTTTATTATCATTACTATACACCAGCTAGGCCGCGTGCTGCCACCGCCGCCGAGACGCGTACGTTCTCGGCGAAATCGCACACGATCTGATGATCGTTATGATTAACGTATAAAAAAAATCACGACAACTCGAAATTCAATACATTATACGATATACCTACAGGTACGATTGGAATTTCTGTAATAAAAAATACCGATCGGATACATATCTCTGCGTACATTTTATCCGTGCTCGTGTTTTTTATTTAAACGACGCTAAACTGTATAATATGCATAAGAACCTATACGTGCATTTATTCCGATAGTGTGTTCTTTGTTTTTGTTGGGAAGGGGGCTACGATGCATATTTAAATATTTTCAAACACACGAGTACAAAAAGGTAATGTTCGGTTAAGTGCAACTTCTGACATTTCGGAAACGGTACCTGTAGGGCCATATATGATAGATACATTTTAAAGCTGAGCCCCAGGATCAAAGCTAAGATTCATATTTTATCTCATATGTATTCCTAAATGTTTTGTGAAATAACGTTATTTTTCAAAAAAACAATGATACGCGAAATATATTAATAAGGATATTGTTTCACGACATTTTATAATCATATACCACTACAATTAATTCTACAAGTCATTTTAAAATTGTGAATTAAATGCACTCTTCCGATGTTTTTTTCTATTTCTGATTTTGTAATATAAGAATGTAATTTAGAAAAAAACATTTAACAATATCGCGTTATACAGTTAACATATGTAACTCTTAGTACATATTAAATGAAAACGTATTTTAAATATTTTTACTTATTAATGTCTGGGCATGAGTTTTCAAATATTTTAATTAATAATTTATAAACTTTGGACTATCATCTGCAAACGATCAAAACTACTAATTCGCTTCTGGTTTATTTTTACACTATAATTATGAAGAACGAGTTTTCAATTAATAAAAATATTGACAAAATAATAAACATATTATATACTATTTATTATTGCATTGCAATTTTTTAAACACAGCCACGAGCAACACATTTAATAACATAATTATATATATATAAAAAAAAATGTTTTTCTTGACGAAGAATAATTTTAAATATTTCTTTTTATATACCTACAATTTGTAATTTTTTTCAATTTTAAAGGATACGCACGCGTTTTGAACATTTTTAGCTAATCTATTGAGTACGTTGTATGCAATTTTTCAAATCGTAATTAAAAAGTTAACCCCAACGATAAAAATACTTATATAATTGTGTGTTAATACTTAATTTATCATCATTGAGCACAATGATAGGTTACATAATAATGTATGAATGCATGATCAAGAGAAGAAATGTATATTTGTTTAATTCGTCTATTGCGTCACATATATAAGTGATACTGAAATAAGGTCCAACAAAATATACTATAATATAAGGCATTAAATGTACACCTATAGTAAAGTTTTATTATATGATTTAAATTAGGTATTTACTTGTGATCGCGCAAATGGTCCTGTCTCCGGAACGCTTTTTTACAAATGTCGCACGAGTACGGCCTTTCGTCCGTGTGCGTCCGTTCGTGTATCAACAGGTTGTAACTTTTGGTGAACTGCCGGTTGCAGAACCGGCATATGAACTGCTTTTTGGGACGGGAAGCTCGGCCGATGCCGCTCGCACCAGTACCCACAGCCGAGGTCCGTGGTCGGGAGGCCACTGAGCCGAACGCTCCAGGGCCGGCACCCGTGGCCGGACCGCCGAACAGCGACGAATGCGGCTGACCGCCGTACTGGCCGCCGGGGTTAAGCAGGAACGGGTGAGCATAGCCCCGCTGATGCATGACCGCCTGCAACACTTTGTTTTTGTCCAATGCCATGGCCATCAGCTCGTTTTGCTGTTGCTGGTGGAGCAGCGAAACGGCCGCCGCGGCCGCGGCAGCTGCGTTGGCCGACGGCGGCTGCTGCTGCTGTTGCTGTTGTTGTGATTTGTGTTTTGGCACGTACATGCCCGGCGACGGCTGTTGCTGTTGCTGAAGCGATGACAAGTGGTGGTGCTGGTGGAGGGCCTTGTGTTTGTCGGCCATCATGGACGCGGCGAAAAAGTCGGCCGACGACGGCGACGGCTGTTGTAGCGACGCGATCGACGGGTGCCCGTAGAACGATCCGCTGGACGGCATGACCGGCACGAACGCCGATCCCACGCCCGGCTTAACGCCCTCGCCGCCGACAGAAGCCGACTTTCCGCCACTGCTTCCGCTCGACATTATGCTAATCGTCTGAAACACACGCCGCACGTAAGTCGCATTGTTCTCTGTAAGCACATACATTATATTATATTATTATTGTTGTTGTTGATATATATAGGTAGGTAGGTTATTATAATATATTAAATATTTTATTGTCGACTAAACGCGCGCGACAAATGCTTCTATTTAGGATATATTTTTTCGTCGTTTGTCACTATTATTATTATTATTGTTGTTATATATTGTGTGTCCGTTACGTGAACAAGTCAGACGACGTCGAAACCAGACCGACTGCTATACACAATATATTATGATAAACAATGGACGGGTAATTCGTAGGACGTTTTCGTTTTGAGCGGCGAGGACGATGAAAGAGAGATCGACAAACGTTTTTTAAGACCGGCACCTATAGATGGAATACAGGGCGATTCACCAAACATGCTCACCCCCGTTTTTTCATTTAACAATGCAGTTATTTCAAACCTTATTTTCGGAATTTATAAATGTACTATGTAAACTAGTAGATAAATAAACGAATATCTTTTCAGTCATTAAAATGCTTTAACTTAACAATTATATTTAATTATTGATAATAATAATTCTTAAAGATCGTACTATTGGCTCTACTGTTTATTATTGTTATCAGGCTTTTTTTTAGTGAGCAGTGAGACACATTTAATGAAGTGAAAATTGTTACTATGTTGCAGCATGGGCGATATTTGTATTCAGTTGAATTCCTTACTATAATCCAGAAGAGTGCGGGGGAAAATATTGTTTGTGCAGTCAGAAAAAAATCATTAAAAAAACCTTAATTGTTGGACACTTTTCACAAGTTATACATTTTGATATATTAACATGAATTACTAAAATTTTCAATTCGCCATAAACTCACAACTTCCGAACCAATTATCATGTACTTATTATCCTTGATACACAAAATCAAATGCCTAATTTAAACTCTATTCTTTAAAATTTTTATTTTGATATGTCAACACTTTAAAAAAAATACATTAAATAATTTACATTAGAAAAAGGGGTTTTCATTTGAAAAATTAGTCTTTACCCCCGTAGAACACTTAGTAATTAATACAAAAAAAATCTTGAGATTATGAATATATGGTTTTTAAATATATTTAAAAATGTAAAAATCAGATTTTTAATATATAAGCATAATTGAATAAAGAGAGTTACCCCTTTTTTCTGTCATACTTGGTGTATATACAAAAATAATCGTTTACTTAGCAGTTTTTAAGTTAACGATTCTGATGCTTATACAACCGTAAATTATACATATATATGTATGTGGGATCTATACAATATTAAAAAAAACTATCTATAAATTGATATAATATACATAGAAGAGGGGTAAGGGGCTAAGACTATAATTAATACGTTTGTTTATTATTATTATTTTTTGTTTATTGCATGTACTATATAAATCATTTAAAAATTATAATATTTTAATAACAAACACTTGTGACGGATTTGATACATATACGCCAAATACCTATAGGCCCGTATTTACAAAAATTACCGAGAGGGGCAATATACAATTTTCCACCCTCCCCCACCAAAAGAAAAGGAAAAAAATTTTAATATTGCCGGTGGCAATGGCTCATCCGATCCTTCCCTTAAGTACGGGTCTGTACACCTAAACTCTATTCGGAATGAGATCGTACCTCGGTGGCAACCAGTTTTCATCGAGCGGCAGTCAGACAACACCCTACCGAGTTAACTATCTGCAGGCCTGCTGTGTATAATAAAGCCACGCCCATGCGTACGAGTTGGCCATCGAGCATTGAGGTACGATTTCATTCCGAATAGAGTATATTATATGCTATTTATAAAAGTACAATATATATAAATATTTGTGTTTGACGTACTGTGTACATTTAAATGAGTTATCCCCTTCTTCTAATTCGCTCTGGAACCATCCCTGTTAGTTTAGATAATATATTGTATTAACTATATATTTATACACTGTTGTTAATGATGATTATATTCTTTGTGAATCGCATATTGAACTTCTATCATAGTCCATCTTTAATTAAAAAATATCTAAATCCCTCGAATTATAAACTAATAAATTATAGGTGTTCGTGGTTATGACATAAATATTGTGCAAAGAATATTATACTAAACCTCTACTCTATACAGTATATTTTATAAAATGATTTTATTATATTATAATATAGGTATTATAAAGGCGTCTTGGCCTATATATTGTACGTATCAAACGTGTCCAATGTCCATATTAGACTGCAATAACGAAAACCTATAGCTAAGTTTTTTTTATTTATTTTTTATCTGAAATCACAAATCTAAGAATGCGAGTTCCGACGATCCGACTACGCGGCATTTAAATACAATAGGCATGTATAAATCATGCGAGATAATATAGAAATGCGAATAAAAAAACCGTATTTTTTTTCAACCGTCTACCGAACTCAGTATGTAACAAAAAAATTTAAAAAAATGTTTGACGATCGCGTTTCATTCGGATAAACGCGTAGGTTTAACGTTAAACCACGTCAGAGTTTATTATGTATAATCTGAGTCTGGTAAAGATTAGGTAAACGTATATCGTTATCACAGAGACTGCCGCTTCAAATTGTGCACGCGCTGGATTTTATGTCGATGATCATTGATTACAAATAATGCACACATATATATTATTTTATTATTAAAAAACGTGTAACGACGAGCATACAGTAGTCGCGCGTATACAGATCTATTGCGATGATAATTTATGCGCAATTAAAAATTATCGTGGTCAAAAACTCGTTCTCGGCAGAAGGCTAAAAATACTTTAAGTAAAATATCATGAAAATAGTAATAATTTATCGATTTGTACATAGATCTAAAGAATTGTATACAGGGACGATTCCCAAATATACGATATAAATAGCACCTGTATAATATGGATAATACAATGATTAATAATAATATGAAAATATCGCATTTACCGTAGTTAATAATTGTCGACATTTTAATTTCAGAGCGATTTATTGTAAAAATTGTTAAAATACATCAATTTTCAAAAATGTTTTATACTTAAAACTTTAAATACTTTTAATTACTTGCTCTTCAGAGATAAAATGTCGAATAAGACTGACGAAGGAGTATGCGAATTACCAGTAGATTTGACAAGATGAGTATAAGTATAACCATAAATTTAATCTAAATAATGAGAATTACAATACCATGACGTAGGTACTATAATTAACACATAAAAATTACGATTTGAATACGACCGAAAGAGTTGAAATTTACGACGACTGGCATTATTTTGATTCGTTATAGTTTCCGGTGTACCTCGACGATATTATTTCGTTCGATTGTCGATGGCATACCTTACGGGTACAATATTCGCGTCATTGCGAATTATCGATGTGAGCTCGGACAATGCTATTACTTATTAGGATAATGCATAAAGACGGACGCGCGCATCAAACACACACGATAGGCTGATATTTTATTATTGTTGTTAACGTTGTTGCAATATTGTGTCCGGAGGGACTGCCAGACCATCGAGGAGGACGGACGAAAGGGTCGAGACGAGTATTAAAATCACGTCGTTGTTTGTACACAAACAACACGTACCGGACGCGACCGCCTTCGTCATCTTCCTAACAACACACGATCCGAAATGCCGCCGTTGACGTAAATAGGGTCCGAAAATTCGTAAGACGCGAATCCGACAGGTTTTTTTTTTTTAAGAAAAAATCATAAGCCACCTGTAGCTTCACGACCGCACATCAACCCCAATCGCTTTGAAAACGTTTTACAGTATATGCGGCAATCACGTTAAATATTGAAAAATGTATTTTATCGTATCCTCGTGGTAATGAATTCGTTTCCCATTTCACGTACCAACAATCGTGAAGCACAAGTGCGGTTTTTAATATTCGACTTGGGATCAAAGTTTCCCAACACGCAAATAGAACGGTGGCTACTACTACTACCAGTGCTTACGACACGTAATCACAGACCGACGACACCCGTATAATTGGTAAATAGCAGTAGATTATTATTGTGATATATTGTACACGTTAATATAATCTTACCGAACTCGTTAATAGATATAGGTAGATATCATTAACGTTTATCACCGTCCTGTTTACTACGAAAATATACATTGTAGGCCTTTTACATTGCTACCTGTAGACCACAATATGGTTATGTACGCCACTGTCTTCGAATAGGACGAAGATCGACACGAAGTAATATTTTTTATAGTTAATTCATTCGTCCGTGACCCTCAAGATAATATGATACATTTTAAGGATATATTAATAAAAGATATTATAATTTATTTTCGTAGGACCCGTGATCAATCGACGGCACGTATATAATCGCGCGGTTCCTTCAAGGACGGGGCCTCCGCGGTATCTCCCCCCGTGGGTCTAAGAAAGATTTAAAGTTAAACTCGCAGTCGTCTAAACCACGTACCATAGTTTTATCGAGGTGAAGTGATGGATATGACCGGTTGGAACCTCCCCTCGAAATATTTAGTTTGTACTCTTGTAGAATAATATAGTATGTTTAATAATTTGTCTAAGAACCCATGTAGGTCTGTTTCAAAAATATTGTCCACCCTTACCACTCAGCAGATCGAATTCATCTGAACCGTTAGTATACAGACTACCAAGTGCTTTTTGGGCTTTTGCCACCGTTACGGACGAAACGTGCAGAGAACTGCAGCGAGACAACGATTATAAATAAACAATATTTTATCGTTTCGAACCGGTGTAGGTAAGCGTATCACACACAGACAGACAGTAAAGACGATAAGAACACGGATAAGTACACGTATTTACGACCACCTAATTACCGTAACGATTAAATATATTATTATAAAATATCACCACGAGTCTTGTGGAATTTACACTTACGTGATATGACGGACGTCGGAAAACCCGATGGGCCCGCGCGCAGCGGAGCCGCTGCTATCGGGGAAGCGAAAACGGAACACTACTGGCACACGCATACGTCAAGTCGTGACGACGACTATCGTCCAAGTTTTCAATGTAACGATAAATATCAATAAACGAAAATGTCCACTCGCGTCGTCTAATGAAGAAAAATCATCGATCCGGCGAACGAACGAACGGGCGGACGGACGCGGACGCACTACTACTACTGCACTAGTCGCACTGAGTAACGACGCACTCGCGCGGGGCGCGTACACGGCGAGACAACTCGTTATTATAGTCGTTACGGATAAAAACGGACGAGAGAACAGCGAAACAGGTACCCGATTGTTCAGCCTCTGCTGGTACTGGGTACTGGTTCCGACGTATCGTCGTCGTCGACGGTGGCCGTCAGATGCGATGGCGCGCGGGTGACGACCCGTTCGGTGCGGCGGGCGAGTGGAAGAGCGGGGAGGGCGAACGGTTACCGAGTGGGAGTCGGCGGCGTCGGTGTCGGTGCCCTTCGAACGACGACGCTGCCGTAGCGTCACCTGTTGTCGGTTTCTGGCACTAACGATGTGGACGTGCGCGCGCGCAATCACGGTGTTCACGTAACTACCTACGTCATGTACATAGTAGAATAATAATAATAATAATATTATAAAAACTACTGTAGGTATATACCTGCGACCGACCGGCGACCGGGCCGGCTACCTGTACATCGCCGTGCCACCTGCGCCTGCCCACACGGTCGGCAGCAACTTCGTCGTCGGTGGCGAAGTGGTGGCGGCGGCGGCGGGGAAGACGAAAAGCAGAAGAAGCAGCGGAGACGGAAAAGTTATAACGAAATAGAAATCACGAGCGGTGGTGGGTACGAGCGGCGAGCGTACGACCGCGGCGGCGACGGCGGTTACGACGTCCACCCGGCGGGCATTCTATGTGTGTACATACATTATAATATTATATTATTGTTATTATACGGTACAGCGTATATACATGGGTAGTAAAATAATATATATATTATATAATACTGGCGAGTTATCCATAGGTACCTAACTATATGGTGCTGTTGTTAATATTGTTGTTGTATTGTTGTTATTTTATTATTTTTTTTTTTTAATAACGCTCGTGAACCTCCTCCGCCGCCGCCGCAGTCGACTTATGCGTGCGAGTGAGGTGTGACGACAATATCACTATTATACATCCCGAGTAACACACTAATAACACGTATCTCGGCAGACGGCGGTGTCGTTTGAACGGCATGCCTGATTCGAACGTCGGAATTAGAACCCAAATCGGCTATAGTAAAATATATCAAAAGTACGCGGTATAATACTGCTAATAATATTAAAGACGGTGGGATCCTGGCAGTTGTAATACGAAGAAATATAATATTATTAAAAATATAATCTATATAGATATAGGTGTACCACTGCGTGCCGCTATTACAAAATTTAATAATTCTGTAGGTGTGTTTACATAAAGTTACTTATTTAATTAAAAAAAATAATAATTCTGAGCACGAATAACAAAACGATTAGTAATCCTTATCTACACAGGGGTAAATGGACACTTCCCCCTACTGTTTTCGTTGTGGTAGGACATTTTACCCTGATGTATTTTTAAGACGGACATTTTCCCCTCACGTTTTTTTTTTAAATAGGTAGCTAAAAACAAATGTATAATTAATAAAAAAAATGGCTAAAAATTCCGATATAAAAATGATACATTTTGTAAAAAAACATTATTTAATCTCTGATTAAAATTAAAAATTAATAAATAAATAATACATCCGCTCATAACGATGCAAGATTGTATAGAATGTAATCTTAATAGTCCAAATCATATAATTTATATAATATTACGAGTTACGACTAGATAGTTTTTGACAGGGTAAAATGTCTGTGATCCCTACACAGTATAGGAGCGTATAATACATAATAAGCTGTAAGACGTAAAATATTTAGGATTTTCGTGACTATTTGAGCTTTACTAATCAAAATAATTCAAAATCCCATTATTTAAAATATAAAAATAACAAATAATTTTTCGATCTCGAAAATTTTTTCTATATATTTTTCATCCTCTTCACGACATTAGATATCGAATATCGATAACCATCTTTATCGATATGGGAGAAAATCATTATAACGAGGCCTGTAGCTAAATGCCTAGATATTATTATATGTTATGTTTATCTCAAATCTACTTAGGTACTTAACACACCGCAAACGTCCCACACGAGTTTTTAATTTTTTTTTCAATTCCGATAAATTTTTTCAGGTAATTTTATTAACAACAATATTAGGTGAAATAACGATGACGACTGATCCACGATGAGATGTCATAATTTATGGTAAAAAAATTCTATTTTATCAACAAAATAAAGGTACTGAACAAATTAATTATTTTCGTAAAAAAACTACCTTCCATAAGTATTTTAATATCATGCTCATCTCTGCAACATCTCTCAATAAATAACCAGTAAAATACTGTCTTTAGGTGTATATCGTTTTCGATGACCTTATCAAATTGCACTTATTGGTTACCCTATGGCTTATTAATAAATTTAATTAATAAGTCGTGATTGCGTTTCTCATCGATATATTATAATTGTTAATAAAGTAAAATTAATATAAATACTTTGTGACATGGTCTTTGTTTCGACATTAAATAATGATAAAATATAATACTATTAATGCCATGACTTATAAGTTATAAGGCGCAATCGTCAACTGTCACTGGCAGAAGCGCATTTATGATTTTGATGCGCTAGATGCAAAAATATATTGGCGTCCTTTTTCCCCCCAAAAAAACTTAAATCCTAAAAATTTAACTTCTAGCGCGGCGCCCCTTTGAGAGACTTACAATTCGGCGCACGGTGTGAATGCTCCCCCCACCCTTTCGCCCTTCCTTATACGCCTCTGCCCACGGGTCTTGTAATGTGTTATTGTAATCTGCTTACATTTTTGTACTGTACCACAGTTCATGTAAATATTTTTTTAAATTGCTGAACTCGTATATTTGTACTTAAATATACCTTCAATTTTGAATAATATCATTGATTTTTTCACCATTAGTGCAAGTTCCTTTGAAATAAACTTTTACATCAATACTCAATAGCCAATATGAAGATAACGTTAAAAAAAAAACTTTATAATACGTTTAATCGTGATAATATTTGATAATTACTACTTTAGAAGTCTTGTAAATCATGTTTTTAATAAACATAACATTATATTTATTATAACTTATAAGTCATTATAAATTTATAACGATAACTCAATAACGATGGATTTTAAATTGCGACAATGCGACCTGTAGTAATATCGGTCGGCAGCAGCTTCGTCGTCGGCGGCGGCGGCGGGGAAGACGAAAAGCAGAAGAAGCAGCGGAGACGGAAAAGTTATAACGAAATAGAAATCACGAGCGGTGGTGGGTACGAGCGGCGAGCGTACGACCGCGGCGGCGACGGCGGTTACGACGTCCACCCGGCGGGCATTCTATATGTGTACATACATTATAATATTATATTATTGTTATTATACGGTACAGCGTATATACATGGGTAGTAAAATAATATATATATTATATAATACTGGCGAGTTATCCATAGGTACCTAACTATATGGTGCTGTTGTTAATATTGTTGTTGTATTGTTGTTATTTTATTATTTTTTTTTTTTAATAACGCTCGTGAACCTCCTCCGCCGCCGCCGCAGTCGACTTATGCGTGCGAGTGAGGTGTGACGACAATATCACTATTATACATCCCGAGTAACACACTAATAACACGTATCTCGGCAGACGGCGGTGTCGTTTGAACGGCATGCCTGATTCGAACGTCGGAATTAGAACCCAAATCGGCTATAGTAAAATATATCAAAAGTACGCGGTATAATACTGCTAATAATATTAAAGACGGTGGGATCCTGGCAGTTGTAATACGAAGAAATATAATATTATTAAAAATATAATCTATATAGATATAGGTGTACCACTGCGTGCCGCTATTACAAAATTTAATAATTCTGTAGGTGTGTTTACATAAAGTTACTTATTTAATTAAAAAAAATAATAATTCTGAGCACGAATAACAAAACGATTAGTAATCCTTATCTACACAGCGGTAAATGGACACTTCCCCCTACTGTTTTCGTTATGGTATGACATTTTACCCTGATGTATTTTTAATACGGACAGATCTTCCCCTCACGTTTTTTTTAAAATAGGTAGCTAAAACAAATGTATAATTAATAAAAAAAATTGCTAAAAATTCCGACATAAAAATGATACATTTTGTAAAAAAACATTATTTAATCGCTGATTAAAATTGAAAATTAATAAATAAATAATACCTCCGCTCATAACGATGCAAGATTGTATAGAATGTAATCTTAATAGTCCAAATCATATAATTTATATAATATTACGAGTTACGACTAGATAGTTTTTGACAGGGTAAAATGTCTGTGATCCCTACACAGTATAGGATTAACGAATAGCGTATAATACATAATAAGCTGTAAGACGTAAAATATTTAGGATTTTCGTGACTATTTGAGCTTTACTAATCAAAATAATTCAAAATCCCATTATTTAAAATATAAAAATAACAAATAATTTTTCGATCTCGAAAATTTTTTCTATATATTTTTCATCCTCTTCACGACATTAGATATCGAATATCGATAACCATCTTTATCGATATGGGAGAAAATCATTATAACGAGGCCTGTAGCTAAATGCCTAGATATTATTATATGTTATGTTTATCTCAAATCTACTTAGGTACTTAACACACCGCAAACGTCCCACACGAGTTTTTAATTTTTTTTTCAGTTCCGATAAATTTTTTCAGGTAATTTTATTAACAACAATATTAGGTGAAATAACGATGACGACTGATCCACGATGAGATGTCATAATTTATGGTAAAAAAATTCTATTTTATCAACAAAATAAAGGTACTGAACAAATTAATTATTTTCGTAAAAAAACTACCTTCCATAAAGTATTTTAATATCATGCTCATCTCTGCAACATCTCTCAATAAATAACCAGTAAAATACTGTCTTTAGGTGTATATCGTTTTCGATGACCTTATCAAATTGCACTTATTGGTTACCCTATGGCTTATTAATAAATTTAATTAATAAGACGTGATTGCGTTTCTCATCGATATATTATAATTGTTAATAAAGTAAAATTAATATAAATACTTTGTGACATGGTCTTTGTTTCGACATTAAATAATGATAAAATATAATACTATTAATGCCATGACTTATAAGTTATAAGGCGCAATCGTCAACTGTCACTGGCAGAAGCGCATTTATGAATTTGATGCGCTAGATGCAAAAATATATTGGCGTCCTTTTTCCCCCCAAAAAAACTTAAATCCTAAAAATTTAACTTCTAGCGCGGCGCCCCTTTGAGAGACTTACAATTCGGCGCACGGTGTGAATGCTCCCCCCCTTTCGCCCTTCCTTATACGCCTCTGCCCACGGGTCTTGTAATGTGTTATTGTAATCTGCTTACATTTTTGTACTGTACCACAGTTCATGTAAATATTTTTTTAAATTGCTGAACTCGTATATTTGTACTTAAATATACCTTCAATTTTGAATAATATCATTGATTTTTTCACCATTAGTGCAAGTTCCTTTGAAATAAACTTTTACATCAATACTCAATAGCCAATATGAAGATAACGTTAAAAAAAAAACTTTATAATACGTTTAATCGTGATAATATTTGATAATTACTACTTTAGAAGTCTTGTAAATCATGTTTTTAATAAATATAACATTATATTTATTATAACTTATGTCATTATAAATTTATAACGATAACTCAATAACGATGGATTTTAAATTGCGACAATGCGACCTGTAGTAATATCGTTAATCGTTATAATATAACGATCGTATTCGGAAATCGTTTGGCTTTGATAACAAGATCAATTATTCACTATGCCGATTTAATGAACCCTAAAAATTCCTAACTGGAAAGATAAAAAATCTCCTGAAACCCTTAGGCTATTATTCCTGCGCCACTATATTATATGTAATGAAAAAACCATCCACTTACTATTAATATTTTTTTTATTTTACAAGACTTTCACGTAATTTTATGGTAATTATTTTTAACATTACAACTTTATTTTGAATATTTAAACCAAAAAATATCGTTAATTTAATAGACAGCGAATTGTTTAACATTTCGCCATATTTTGATTTAATATCGCTTCGAAGAGAATGCAGCATGACGTTATCCTATGTAATTAACAAATACGTGGATAGTGCTCTATTCAAAAAGTATTAAAATTAATAGGTTTTTCGTGCATGTTTCTCTGTTTTAATTGTTCAAAAGAATATTTTGATCTTTTTATAGAAATAGTGAATATATATTAAATCATAAATAATAAGCTCTGAGATATTAAGATTAAATCTTAAATAGTTAAATGCAACTGTTTTATAAAACAAATATATTAATTATAAATAAAATATTCTTTTATACATTGTACATATCAGTTGTATTCGTTTTATTGTACATTGAGAAATGTTAACCGTAAATACATAATATGCATAACCTTGTTAACATTTTACTAAATTTAAATAATTATTATTTAATTTTTATACAAATTTTTTTAAATTAACAGATGCGAAAAATAAATGTAATTGCATTTTTTATTGCTTTAAGTAATCGCTTTCTATTTAGATACACTAACAATAGTGAAAATAACATAAAAACGCTGTATTGTTTATAACAACAGCTGAACAGCTTATAATATTGTATATAGGAGACATAAACATAATACATATATATTATTATAAATATTATTATTACCTACCGAGTACCGAGTATATAAGTACAGATACTATTTAGTACTTACGATAATAATTGTGATTCAAATAATCAAAATTTAATTTCAATTAAATTATTGATGACAGAACTCACTTAGGCACTAATACATTAAAACCTGCTGAAATGGCAAGACGACCGCGGAAAATTTAATCTTACGAGTAGACTATTCCTTGGAAGTGAACATCATTTTAGCGAAACTTAAATCTTTTATTACTCATATAGACGGAAAGCCTATCTACAACCTGAATCAGTAATACTATAAAGTATAAGTTATTCGTGTAAGACTAGAAGTATGAAAAAACGCAAAGTTCGTAAAGTTTAAAAGTTCGAAAGTTCGACGCAAAGTTCAATGTCGGATTGGCCATTCCATTACTGTGGAAGTATGGAATGGTAAAAGCTAGTTAGGCGTCTATATAACTATGAAGCCCTTATTCATTGTTAACGAAAAAAGCATAATTATAAAAAGTAGGTAGGCAAATGGGTAGCGCTTTAGATATTGCTTACACTATACTACTATAGATGTGTTAAATTTGAATTCAATGATTTGAAAAATGATACTGAGTGAAAATGGTCTGTCAACCAATAATTCGAATTCCGAGTATTCTAATTTGGTGGTGCACAATTTTTCCGAAGTCCAGCACTGTGACACTAAGCATACATTTCATGATATTGCTATACAAATACAAGTTAATTATTTTACTTTTAGTATTACATAGTCACAGGGAAGTAAGATTCTAGATAGGTATAATTGTTTCCGAAAATATTTCATTTATTATATTATTAGTATTTTATTATTATAAATAATATATATTTACTCTACATTATTATATCTATTAAACTCGACATTGAATAACATAATACGTATTTCTGTGAATTCCGTAAAATAGTAAAAATAGGTTTATAGTATAATATAAATAGGTAATATCCTAAAATAAATCAAAAATACCATTGTGTATAGATAATTAAATTTATAACACTGTATAATCTATATAAAAGTTTAAGTTCCCACGAAGGCACGAATAATGTTTTTAAATTATAACAAAATAATTAACATTGTATTTATCGTTTAACTATGCCCAAAAATGTTTATAAAAAATAATACTTTTAAATATTTGAATTTGTAATTTCAATATGAACTACCTACTTATGAAGAGTCTTGTACTCTTGTATTTAATTCCCAAGAATTTTGACCCAGCGAATAAATTTTTTTGAAAATATAGCTAATATTGTTGCAATTACACCTTTTGCAAATCACTTGTATCTATATTTTTCAAACTCATTATTATTATAAAATAACAAATTTAGTTGTCGTAAAAAAAAACGTATAAATTACAACTGCATAATAAGTATTTTTTTCTTCTAAATCAAAAAATGTACGTCAGTAAGAAGGTTATAAAGAGTATGCATACCTAACTATAAATGAACTCAAACCATGGCGGTCAATGTAGTTATGCCGTTATACCCGACCCGGTTTAAAATTAATTATAGAATTAATAATCTAGTAAAAACACCATACAGAAGTCAGTCACACGACATTAAACTCTGTGTTCTTCGCATGTTTTAAACATACAAACATATAATATATACAATATACATTCTTACTACTGTACGTCGATCGTTATATGTATACATAATATTATATTACAAACAATAGGAAATATCAGGATTGTTTATACGAATAACGAAAACCGTTTGTATAAAGCATTAAGGCTTAGGTACCTACAGGTTATAGTAATATACAATAATTATGCGGAACCGCGTATTACTCACGTCAGACGATTCGCAGTGAAAATTTATCGTACGGGTACCTACACAAAAAACGGAAACTTGTCTTCTTTCGCATTCTACATTTTAATACAGTAATATGTTTTATTATAATGCATAATGATATTTAAATTATCATTTATTGTGTCTAATAGAGGTACATGCTGGTATTATAATTTATAGTAAACATATATATATTTTAATCGTTGACTAGCCGCAATCTTTGAATTTCATACGCTTATTCGTTGACAGTGGAAATGTGTATAAACTATAAAATCAACAATTTTTATGGCACACGGTTTTGAAAAAAAAACCATTTCACAGTAAGTATACATGACGGTGGCATATTATATAGTAGGGAACCGACGAAAAAAAATCTCAAGTACTGGTTTTCTATATAATAGTAATACATTATAATTTATAACATTATATACATATATAATACGCTCCGCGTAATATATATTATAATATAATATAATAATAATGTACCTACGTGTGTGAGAGCAGTATTACTGTAGTACTGTACCTACAGTAATCTATGTATAAACGAACGGTCGTGGTGCAGTTTGAGTGTGTGTCTTAAAACACGTTAAATTTGTGTACATATATATACATAATATATACGTTTATTTATACTCTATACAGGGTGCCTGTCTTCGTACACACCCGGCCATCAGTCTATTAGAACTATACATAATCATATGAATTTAATTTATGGAAAATAAAGTAATTTATCAGTGACGTATACTAAATGGTATTTAAATATTTGTACCAATTTACCTGCAATATCAATATCTATTTATTAAAACAACGATTTAATTTATTTTGCGTTTTAGTTCAAGTATAAATCTTAATAACTACAGATCAACTGATTAAGAAATAAATAAATATAGAATATTTATAGAATTTCATTTAACACTAAAATAGAGAAATATACAGTTGTCGACGAAAACAACAATGCCATCCTGTATATATCCGTAACAGGATTGTATTTGTATACATATATAATATTGAACCGTTGTCGTCATATGTATATACGGTAAAGCATAGACATGCACCGATATTTACCGAAAAAAAATCAAGAGAAAACCCGACGTTAAGTCTACTTGTATATTGTATATAATCTGTTGTCATAAAAGTCGGCGGCGGCGTGTATTCATCTCTCAAAGACGTAACTGTTAAAAACGGTCATAAATCGATATATTGCGTAAACCTCGGGGATTCATAAAAATGTGTTACACATTCGAACGTAGATGCAATAATACCTATTATAGTCAGTTATTTTATCTCTCTTTTTCGATTATACGGTTACGATTTTATTGTTTTCTAAGTACACATATGTGTGCGTGTGCTCGAAGGGACGTCGACGTAGTTTTACGGATTCTTTTGACGAAGCTACTGTCATGCACGCCGTATAGATACGACCCGCCTTTGTATACACTCACACGATTGTAATAATATGTATAATAGCCTGTACACGGGCCACGGGGATTGCGCAACCCGTGGGACAACATCATATTATATTGCCATACTATATAGTAGTACAGTATTGAAAAACGTATAGAAAAACTAAGATCATATTGTACCTGCAGCGCCAGCTCGATTACCTTAGGTATATAATATATAAGACGACGCACCGTAACGGTCGATTTTGCGGTGAAACGTGTTATGAACAAATAATATATATTACGGGGAATTAGCTAACATATATGTAGTTGGTACCAATAAAGATTTAAATCCCCCTTGGCCTAATATAATTTTCGACGTGCGTTCTGAAATAAGTCTCGGATATTGTTCAAACTGTGTGTCCATAAAAGATGAATTGGCCACGTGTGTCAGAAAATGATAAATTATCATTTTATTGCATGATATAGTACGAGTTACTTCCCTGCATCAGTTGACAGTTCATTATTTGATACAATATTTGCTGAATATATTAGTATATATTATATCACTACATATTATAAGGTATTTCATCAAGCAAACTTATTGCTTACCCCCTTTTTCTTCTTCGATTATGTAGTTATTCAAAAATCATAATTTTTATGAATTCTTCATTAAATTAAAAAATGGGGATGAGCATTCTTGGCCAATCACTCTGCTGTGTATATAATAATTAATCTGAATTAAACTGAATGTGAACATTCTCCCTCCCCTCGACAATTTTCCCTCGTAAATTTTTTGATGTGGACATTTTCCAAGATTTAACTTAGACAATATTTAAGAATACAAAATGTTTCATATCTATGTCGCAATTTCTAGTTATTTTTTTTATTATTTTGATTTGTATATTATCATACCTGTACCTATCATGTATTTCAAATAAATATTAATAATGTAAAAATGTAAATAATTAAATTTATTACACATTAAAAAAAATATAATCATAATTGCATTTATTTTATTATATTAATATAATAATTATAAAGGTATAATGGTATATTGAAATAAAAAAAAATTCTAGCGTCAATATAAAAAAGCGGGTAAGTGAGTATCGCTCTGATGTACATTAGGGGGTGGGGTGGACCTCGGACTAGGGTAGGTTAAATTTGAATGCAATGATAGGTACCTATCATTGTATACGAAAAACGATTCTGAACGGAGATGATTTGTCAGTCTAGGATATATTATATTTAAATATTGTCATATATTCTATTTTGAAACAATTTTTTTTTATAAGGGCTTAAAGTTCAAATTTATACGAAATATGTCAAAATTTAAATTAAATTTCATACGCTCATTATGCGTATGTTGGCCAAATACTTTTTTTTATTAATAAACAGATACTATAAAGTAACTATAGTAACATATAAAAACTATACTATTTGTTTCAAAATAGAATATATGACAATATTTAAATATAATATATCCTAGACTGACAAATCATCTCCGTTCAGAATCGTTTTTCGTATACAATGATACCTATCATTGCATTCAAATTTAACCTACCCTAGTCCGAGGTCCACCCCACCCCCTAATGTACAGCAGAGCGATACTCACTTACCCGCTTTTTAAAAGTAATGATTATTTTTTTGTCTTTTTCATCAACTCATTCATTACATATTCTTCTGTGTTTATTTAAATTTTTTTATAGATCATATTATTGTTTATACTTCATGCAGTAATAATAAATTTACGCTTTTTCCAGGGCTTGAAATCGATTTTAAATATCGATGAGAATTGTTAAAAATCGAATAAAAACAAATATTCTTTTAAGTATAGATAAATAATATATATTAACGATTTTTCATTATTTCGTTAATTAAGTAACATAATTTAAGTATTATATCCTTGAAAATATAAAAATAAAAAACAAAATTTTATCGTTTAATCAGATATTTTATTAAATTTTTTTACATAAAAAAGTTGGGTGCTCAAAGTGGCACAAAATTAGAACAGAAAAAAATGAAAGTGGCTTTTAAAATGAAAAAAAAAACAATGAATATGTTGTAGCCAAAAAAATTTGTGTAGAAAAAAAATTGCCAAGTGGCTTTTACAAATATGCCCAAAGTGGCTAATTACAAAAATAAAAAGAAAAACTTTATAAATCTTTAGAAAACAAACTTGCAAAACATAGCAATAAAACAATAAAAAAAACATCGGACAGGACGACACAATAAACGAAGAATGGGGGGGGGGGGGGATACGAGATGGCGTTTTCGATGCGAAAAATTGCGTGTTAATGGCCACTGGTCGTCTCTGCAATATACTCACGACCGGACCTGCGAGCAAACGACGAGTGTCACGGGTTCGTTAACTCGGGTGCGTGATGCACCGACCATTACGGATGGTAAGGCTTGGCTGGCTCGGTTTTGCGGAAGTGATAGTTGACGGAGATTTTGGAGCTAGTGCGCGATGTTATGCGCTACGACATCGGATATGACGATCTTGGCGACAAGCGGCGGTGACCGGAACACGGGAAGAGCTTATAAGTCGGAGCTACGGAACCGGCGGCGGGAATCGGCCGGCAGTATTGCCCCATAGGACGAAATAGAGAGTAGGCGAACTGCGTCACAACGCGCGCCGCAGTTCCTGATACTCTCTGCGAATCCTCCTGCAGGCAACTCGTCGGCCGCTTCCGGTAGCCGCCGTCGGAGTCACACGCGCCGCCGAACCCTGGAACGTCGAGATTCCACGGGTCCGGCGTCGCTGACTTCCGCGTTCCCAACTCCTTTATAAACTCACCCCGCGAACTAATAGTCACCACCGCCGTCGTTACTAGTCGTCATCATCACCGTCGTTTTCGGTACCGTCGGGGCGGAATCGTTGCCCTCGTCGGTAACACTAGCCACCGCGTCTCCGTCGTCCCTCATTCCGCGCGACCTCAACAACCGGGCGCCCGCACAACCGCCAGAGGGTCGAGCGCATCACGGCGACCGCGAGCTCACGACGACCGCAAACCCGTCGCGTTGCTACAGGTGATCGCGAGAACGTGCTCGGGCGACATACCGCCGGACACCGTCCGTGCACTTTCTCGTATCCTCCCCCCTCATTCTTCGTCGCCGTCGTCCTGTGTCCGATGCCCTCGGCCGAGCGTGGGCCAACTTAACGACAGATGCAATAACACGCACCCGTCACAACGCGTTTCACCATTCGCCACGCCGATTTAAGACGAGTGAACCGGGGAGCGCTTCGCGTAGGGAGTGATGGGGGTTCATCCAGCCTGCCGACAGTCTGACCGAAATGATCTCTTCCTACGACTCCATTGAAAACCAATTGCAAGATGTCGTGACATTTCATCACGGTTACCGTTGCGAGCACCACCGCGGGCACTACCGCGAGAACCACCACAGGAACCACCACGCGAACCACCGCGGGAACCACCACGGAAACCACCGCGGGAACGACCGCTGATCGTTCATCGCGAGTCTTGTGACGTTTGAGAAACTCGTACGCCTGGTTCATCGTTCGTCCGATTGCTTTCACCTGGTCCAGTGTTTTCAACAACGTGGAGAAGTTGTACCAGAACGATTGACGGTTGTATCGTGATTTCATTTTGATCACTTTTGATGTCCGGAAAAATATGACGTTGATGCACACGCTTCGTGGAGTTTTAGATAATAAACAAACTTATTAGAATATCGTCGGTCACACCGCTGTGCTAGACGATATCGAAAATCACCATGACGACCAGTTGTTTATTACAAGCCAACGAGTATCTACGTTCTCCAATATTCTTATCGCGGACCATATTAGGATTTGGCGGGCTCGTTTATTTTTCCAAACATTAATATTTATCGATATAATAATAATTTATTATAGTAATTTGGTATAGTATAAGTTTTTTTTAGAAATCTCGAAATAGTTAATAATGGTACTCAGTTTAATTATATTTTATGCTAATGTGAATTACTAGCTTACATTTTTATATCACTAAAAAACGTAATTAATATCAAACTGTGTGTTATAATCATATTCGTGATATGAGTACCAATGCCATCAGAGACGCTAGGTTTTGAAAATGTCACGGGGGGCTCACTATTTTATAAACACATATACAGTTTTACCTAAATGGCTAAAATGCTAAATAATTACTAAACATTACTAGTCGTTGAACAATTACTAAAATATAGTTATTTGTTGTTTTGTATGTTATAACATTTTAATAATATTAGCAATTTCAATTTTAAATGGCTGAGCTCATAAGTTTTTGTAACCACATGCCCATATGGGGGACTATAATATTGAGAGACACTCGGTTACTCATCCGTTATGGTAGGTACCTAGTATGTCGTATATACACTATGCGTTCTTCGCTTTTTTATTATCATTATTTTCGACTGAAATGCAGTGCTATAAATCCTGATCAAAACAACAGCTGACTCACAAATTTTGGAAATAAAATCATGATTTATTCGGGATTGTTTGATAGCGGGAAAGGGACATGTTCACACGCGTTAAAAATTGTCTGCGAACAACTCCACAAAGATTTTAGACATAAAAATATATTATATTAATTCAATAATATATACACGATATAAGGCATGAAAAAAATAATATATATATAAACATTCTTTAACTTTATCGATCGGTAAATCTTCGACTAATTACTAAAGCCCTCCTCCCATCAGCGTGTTTATAATGAATATATATATATATATATATGCCAACGACTGTAAATTATATTATATTTCTAATTTTTTCTATGAATATTTATTATTATCATGCATATACATAAATGGATATTGTAGGAAACTTGTCTATGTTAGTGCTGATGAGAAAAATACAAGATTGTTAATAGTAAAAAATGGGTATGATCAAATATAATCTACATCTATTAGCCATGTCCCCGTCAAGCATGACATTTATACAAAAGATCGACATTTCAATTTTCTCCGCATTAAAAAGTCAAATTCTTCGTTTCCGTCAAAATAAATAGTTTTAATTGGTCTTTAAATGGATCAACATACAATATTTAGATATCTATCGATTTAAAGCTATCTATTTTACCAGTGATAAGTGTTGTGTGGATCGTGTACTTGGGATGTGTATAATTTAAATTTTGACTAACCAACTAGATTCAATTTCCTATTCAAAGAGGGGCTGAAGTTAAAAATCGGAGCATTATTACTGCTCCAAATGTTGTCGTCAGACACAAAAAAAAAAAAAAAAAAAAGCTGGTAAGTGAGTATCGCTCTGCTGTACATTAGGGGATGGGGTGGACCTCGGACTATGGTAGGTTAAATTTGAATGCAATGATAGGTATCATTGTATACGAAAAACGATTCTGAACGGAGATGATTTGTCAGTCTGGGATATATTATATTTAAATATTGTCATACATTATATTTTGAAAAAAATTCACAAATTCAAACACTAAAGTAAAAGCTTCAAGATCTTACGTTTGATAATTTTTTAAAAATAACAAAAATCGAAAATTATTTATTAGTAAAACGTAATTTTACACGCGTATTTTTGATTTCAAATTAAAATTAAAACTTTAAACACTCGTAAAATTTTTTAAATTGAATAATCCTCAAACTTTTTTATAATTATTCTAAGCTTAACTTATGGACAGCATAGTATTAAATTTTCAATTCTTAGCTATTGATAGTAAAATATTTATAAATTTTTTACTACCAAATAGTGAAAAATATTCATGATTTTGACGAATTTGTGTCAATATTTGAACTTCAAATGCTAATAAAAAAAAATTGTGCCTATGTATTTTTATAATTTTTGAATGAGAGTTAGAACAAGCTATGTGGACCCTTCAATTAAATTTTCAAGTAATTTGTCCCAGCTAAATTTTTTTTATCAACATTTATAAAAAAAAAATAAAAAAAAATTGAAAATTTCAATTGTCTATAAATAGCTCAAAAAAAGTCAAAATATTTTGAAAATCAAATCATGTAAAGAAAATGGCAATCTAAATAACTGGTAAAATTTTCAAGTGTTTATGACTTATACTGTTTGAATAACAACAAATATCAAATATCGATTGAGGCTAAACCATTATTTAACGCGGTTTTGTAAAAATTTAAATTTCAAACACTCATAAAAATTTTTTGTCTAAATCCGGTATAGTTTTTTTTACAGATATTTAAAGAAAAATGTATGGAGAACCTTGTACCAAATTTTCAAAACTTAGTTATAAAAGAAAAAAATTTTACGATTTTTCAACCACAAAATTACTTGCAAATTTTCGCAATTTTGACATATTTCGTATAAATTCGAACTTTAAGCACTTATAAAAAAAAATTGTGACTAACGATTTCGGATTTTTTTTTATCACTTTAAGAGCAACTTATAAGAAACCTTGTATTAAATTTTCAAAATTTTCTGGTCGGCCAAAAAATTTTTATCGTTATTTAAAAAAAAAATACTAAAAAAAATTAAAAATTTCAATTGCCTATAAATAGCTTAAAAAAAGTCAAAATTCTTTAAAAATTGAACTGTGTATTGAGAACGCTAATATAAACATTTTGTGAAAATTTCAAGTATTTACATCAAGTAGGTTTTGAGTTATAGCAAAATAAAAATTTGATTTTGGCGAAAACTGGTTGTGCGTAAAAAATCCCGTTTTTTCCGTCATTTTTTTAAGGTTTTTCCCGACTCATTTAAAAAATATTGAAAATTTTTAACTTTTGACCCCCCAAAGTACCAACTAGATCCGATTTCCTTTTCAAAGAGGGGCAGAAGTTGAAAATCGAAGCTTTTTTACTGCCCCAAATGTTGTCGACAGACACAAAAAAAAAAAAAAAAAATAAAAAAAAAACACACATCATTATAAAATCAATACATTCATCACTCCGTTCAGAATCTAATATGGAGGGAAAATGTCCGCATCAAAAAATTCACGGGAGGGGAAACTAACTATGCCGAAAATAGACGGGGCAAATTGTCTGGGGAGAAAATGTCTACTTACCAATTAAACTATCAATTACCTTAGGAATCATATTAGTTGGTCCTTCCACAATTATCTTATTATCATCAGAAAATTCAACATGTACCTTTGAAAATGTAATTATATGTAATAAATTTATTAAATAAAACAATTATAACTAGGGCTCGGAACTTAATGCACTAAAAAAGTATTAAATATGCATGCGCACTTATGCGCTTAAAAAAGTACAAATATGCTTTAAGAATATGCACTTATGTGCAGGGGCGCCGAAACAATGGGGGCAGTGAGGGCAATTGCCCCCACGAAATAAATACTGTAGGGGCAGAGCCCCCACGACTTCATGGCCTATTTATAGCCCACAATACCTAAATATTATTCAATAATTTTATTCAACAATTAGTAATATATTGCTATATCTGTTAGTAATTTAAAATACTGAATATCACATTAATTGACAGAAAAATACATAATATGAACTTTCATTATTTATTATTTCCCATTCCAGAAAAATAAATTTTGTTTTGTCTACAATTTTTATACCTACATGATTTGAATTTGTTTAATAAATATTTGTGAGAAAAAAATGTAATTATACCTATGTACACATTTCCTCGGCAATAGGTACTGTAAAAATTGGGGAGGTGATGGAGATGAAGCACCAAAAAATAAATACCCCTATTTTTGCTCCTATGCACTCTAGAAAAAAGCTTGAAATATTTGGCCCCACAGCAAAAAAATCGTTCCGGCGCCCCTGCTTATGTGCATAAAAAAGTACAAATATTTTCTAAAAATATGCACTTATATTTTATTTTTTTACATAAAATTATTATTTGCAGAAATATTTTATAAAATATTATAAACATGAAAAAGCAAAAAAAAAAAATAATTCTGATTTTTAATTTTCAATAATAATTTAAAAAAAAAAAAATGCGATACAAGAATATCTAATAATATCTCTCAATATTAATGTATTTATTTTTTTATTTACAAATTTTCATAGTAAATCTTCATAAATTATAAAATATACTCTAAAAAAATTTTAAAATTAAGAAATATGCTCTAAAATCAAAAAATCACTAAATATGCAAAAATATGCACTATAAACTTTTGATATGTTTTTCGTAGTGTCTTAGAACAAATTTTAAGCTTACTTAGCAATAAATCTAACGGTTCAAAAAAAACATGCAAATGCAACAACTTCCGAGCCTTAATTATAACTAATAATTCTAAGTAATAATTGTTATGAAAATAAATTTAACACAAATGTTTAATAATTATTATTTTATTATTATAAATTAATAAATACCTTTTCATTATCTTCTATTAACTCTCGTAAATTGGAACCATTTTTACCTATCAAAAATCTGTGCATCCATCCAGGACACTCGATTGTTTCAGCAGTCATACTGTTTGCTTTTTCATACAACTTCGTTAATCCTAAAATTAAAAAATAAATTATGTTTTAAATACCAAATGTATTTAAAAAAATATTTACCAGTGCCTAAATCCTTATATAACCCTCTTAAAGTAACAGTTTCTTTGTCTGAATCTTGTTGAGGCATTTCCACACTAACATTAGTTTCCAATAATATATCTTGAATACCATTTCCTTTTTGTGCCATTAAATATTTATGTTTTTGTTTTGGTATCTCAACAAACACTGTTGCTGATTCTTTTTCCTATAATAAAAGTTATGTTACTATTTAAAATTAATTAATACAACAATTTAAGTGATATAAATGATAGAAAATAATGTCTATATTTTTCTTGTAATTTTAAAGATTATGTTTTACTTAATTTTGATTACCTAATATAATATTATGTTAAACAGTTAAACATTTAATCTTGTGAAATTTTTTATGAAATAATACATACCATTTTTGTATAAACCTGTTTAATCTGTTCAATAGCTGATTGAACTCCTTCTTTATCTCCAGCAATTGTAATTTCATCTCTGTTAACAGATGGCGGGGGAACATGGATTTTCACACCAGTTTCTTTCATTAAATTATTAAGCTTTTCATTATGACCACCAGTAATAAAAGGATGGAAAATTTTTGGGATTTCAATCCTTTCAAATGCTTTTTTAGACTGTTAAAAATTATATTTTATTAATAAAACAAATACCAAATTAATTAATATACATTTATTTACGTAGAAAGAATATCTTACCAACTCATCTGAAATCATGCGAATTTCCTGAACAGCTTTCTCCACTGCATCTCTAGTTCCAGTAACATTGATAATATCTGAAGTATCTTGAATGCTTGGCATTTGAATACGGGCACCAGTGCGCTGTTCAATTTCCTTGCGACGAGTTCCTTGTTTTCCCATAACTTGACAATGGTGTTCCTTTGGAACAGGAACTGCACTAGTAGCCTAGAATATTACAGTAAATAAAAATTATATTAATAAATCTTTTGAAAATTCTGAATTATAAATAAATTATTATTATTATTATTAGCTTAGTTAGGTTTAATATTAAATTAAATTAACCTATTATAAAACTTCATGGTAAGGACTTTATTTGTGTTCATATTTTATAATAATTCTATTTTTAAGCAAATTATGAACATTTTTAAATTGCACTATTATATACATAAAACAATAAAAATTGAATATTCTAAAAAGCCTATTCTCAAACACAGATAAGATTATACAATAGTTTTTAAATTACAAGCTATTGCTTGAAGGTATGTTGAAATATTATTATACAATCTATATTCCAGATACTTATTTGTCAATACCTGCATTCAATCTTTGGTAAATTAAGAAACGGAAGATAAGTGGTAATAAATGGTACAAGTTTGCGACCCTTTTAACAATACACTACAATATTATTAGATACTTCTTCAACATAATTTATCTTATAAATGGACAATATAACAAATTTATGTTCAGCGATTTCAATTGTATGTTGTTAACTTTAATATTAAAATGATATTAATATTATCAAATGTAAAAATAAAAAATTTTATTTATGTACACTCTCAATGTCTTGATAATATTCTTACTTTAAAATTTGAGAATGGCACCTCGTTAAAATATATAAGCTATCAGGAAAAAATGAAACTGCTAAACATAAATGTTGATATATCATATGTTAGTAAGATGAAGACCACACAAGTAAATACAACACTCAAATGCCCATAATTAAGAACTCAAACCCATAATAATTAATCAAAGTAATAACAGCAACTATTTTTTTTTTTATAAAATCTACTTATCATATTATTCATGATACTAATTTTAAATCAGTCATAAATAATAGCTTTGATAGAAAATATTTTAAATCAGTAAATATAATGGTACTTTTGGCAAGATCTTTAAAATTTTTTTTTTTACAAAATATTAGTAATCAGTTTAAGACTAAGTTATGGTAACTAGTGTCCAAAGTAAAGTATGGATTATTACATGACATTATATTATATGGAAGAGTAATTACAAGGTAATTCAACTTTAAAGAATTTCCCTATTCTGATGACAATAGATCACCCATAATATAATGATTTTTCATGATTAAATTTTGAATTAAGATTTCTGGATTTTAAATTTATTCAACTATTTTCATAATTAATTATTATGAAAGTTGACCCGTAGTTCTTTCAAAATTTGTATTTATTTTTGGAACTAAGATGTCAAGATAATAACTTATTTGATTAATGTGATTATCTATCCCATCCTTTAATACATTAAGTACTATACATGTCACTGTTAAGTGAAAAAAATAATTACTTATAATCAGTTTTACACATCTCTAAAAGATTTATTTTTATGTTTTTAGAATGTTATAAGTATGAAGACCATTTAAACTAATAAAGTGTTCTTATTTGATATTTCTCAAAATAACTTGAAATAATAATTGAATTGATAAATTATGATTTAGGAAAAATAACTTATTTTTTATAAAACAATATTAAGTAAGAAACCAATCAAATTATATTTTCTAATTAATTAATCATTTTTTATAGGTAATAGTTTAAATGGAACATTCATTTAGGATATAGCTTGTGGCTTTTTTTTTGGACATTTTTTAACAGACATTTGATTTTGAAACTTATAAATTAACAATCTTAAATTTAACTTATGTTTACAAAAAATAAACATCAATGAGAAGCATAGTAATATTAAAGAACAGCAATTTACCTGAGTTTGAAAGCTTGCAATAATTCTGCGTTTAGCTTCATTGACATCTGCATCTTTACCTCTTACAAGAAACGTCAAATTCATATTCTTTGATGTAGAAATCTCAATCTCAGCTCCAGTTTCTCTTGTAATTTGACTACAAATGCGTTTAGATTCACCTTCACCAAATTTTTCACTATTATCTGATTTACGGTCTTGAACAGAAATAGTGAATACCTAAAATGATTTATCATACTATTACAATTGAATTAATTTATAAAGAAATGTTTTAACATGAATTCATCTTTTAAAATTGTTAATAATTTATATTAAAATAAATAATAAAAAATGTACATTATTAACAGTTGAAGTCCGAACTTTGTTCCATCCTTTTGGTGGTACATTTGAAGATGCACATTGTCCATTGACCCCAATATTCTTAGGTACCAACGTTTTTGAATCCGGTAAAGCTGGGAACACGAGGTCATAGCTGTTACCATTGTTACCTCCATCTTCTTGACCAGTGTTGTTAGACACCGTGCGTTCACTCTTCAACTTAGGGATATCTTGCTGTTGCAACTCCAACATAATGGCTATAGCTTCCTTACCAAACGTTTAGTCCAAATAAAACGAGTACCAAAGGTCTCTCCTTATTGAAACACTAAAATTTTAAATTTTAAATTAATATCTAATATTATAAATGAATAGGTATAAAGTAAAAGTAAATTATGCATTATAAATAACAAAAATAATTATATTAACATCAATTAAGATAATGTATTGAAGTACATAATATAACAGAATTATAAAATGTAAACAGTAAAATAATGCCCAACATTATGTTATTGATACAATTTTAATTGTAGATATACCTTTTAATACATTATAATTAATAAAACAACAAATTCTATTTCTGAATAAAAACAAGATTATACTTGATCAACATTTTAGTTGAATTGGGTAAGTAGATTACCTACCTTTAGCATAGAATATAAATACATGTAACAATTTTGAAGAAAATTAATTTATAATTAAAATATTAAAGGTAGGTAAACAAGAATAAGAAAAATGTATTAATACATTAGATCAATGTTTCCCAAACTGTATACCATGGTACACTAGGAGCATGGTCAGCATTTTCTAAGAGTACTGTGGTCTACAACTCATAATTAATTATTTAAAATTAATAGATTTTTTTGTTTGGTTTTTTGTGGTGTTCACAGCAAAGCATTACGACTGAATTTGGTCCAAAATTAGGCACTCTATCAAAATGTATTTTATACAAAATTGTATAAAAATAAAGATATAAGTTTGTTGTGGATTAAAAATTAATTAAAAATAAAAAACTATGTATAGATAGCTATGTGATTAAATTATACATAATATAATATTATAATATTACATTATATTATTAACATGAAAACATGAAATATGATAATGTATTTAACTATTGAAAGTTACATCACAAAATATTACAATTTTCTTGATTAATGCACAGTTTATATTATTATAATTTATAGTATGAACTATAATTCGAATAGTTAATAATTTATTATATATTTAATTAATGATTCAAAGTTCTGATTCTAGGTAAACTGTAAGCAACTCGAAGTATATTGTGTGGGACATTTTCAACTGTGCTTGTACCGGTTGTATGGTATAATGATAATTGTTTTTCTTTATTACAATACCTACATTTTAAAGTATAGTTGATATCTACTACCTAAAAGTGGCAACTTAATCAAATTTGATCTGATTTAGCACGCTTATAAAGTTAGAAGGATCCATATTCAACTTTGGAACTTCGTCGGTATGAGAGGAAAAATTTCGAAGACCTCATGACACAAATGGTGTGACTTACAAATTACAAATTCACAACTTGAAAAATATCATAAAGTAAATACTAAATTATAAATCTTTAATATAGACAATATTAATGCTGCATATGAGCAATTTATTTTGAGCGCGCTCAATTTTACGCAAGTAATTAAATAATCATAATTAATATTCATATTATTTATCTGTATAGAAAGCTAAATAAAAAATAAACGTTGTAAACGTGCTGCGTGTATATAATGCGCACCCGTGTAACAATTTTTCGAGGACAATACTCATCGAAAAATATACATCCTACGCGTACATGTACCTACTACGCTAAACCGAAATAACTCGAATTTCGTATCCAAAGTAAATATTAAACGTTTAAATATTAGGTATATATAAAAATGCATTATACACTAATAACATACAAAGTCAAATACCACTGCGCAAATTGTTGTTATCATCAAATTCAACGGGTTTAGAAACGTCAAGGAAGTAATATACATATATTTAAATATTTACAATTTACTATAAATATATGGAAATTTTTTTAATAAAATGTTTGTGAAAAAAGTAAAAATAATCGTCAAACCATTTGATCGCGTACAGCGACATACGAGTATCAGCCATGTAGGTACGCGTCGTCACATTATTTAGGTAAGTATACTATATATATTATAATTAATAGTTAATAACCTCTAGTTAAAAAATTAACATAATTAAGTGCAATTGACCATTCAGATATCATGCAAAAGTACAACTGCCCTCCCGATTAAATTGAAAACTCTTTTATTTTGAAATCATATGGTTTTATTTTATACATGTTGTAGAAATATACGCAAGTCTGCAAATAATAGTATTACTATTGATTTTTTACTTACTATTTTATTATTATATTATTTTAGTATTATCAAATCATTGGGATATAATATTCAATATATAAATAATAATCGGTTTTAAAAAATACCGTCGCCTAGGATATCAGAGTAGTGAGTACCAAACATCATCATGGAACAAACGTTTTGGAAATAAGAAAAGTGTTGAAGAAAAGGCCTGTGTTATACATTATATAAGTATTATAACATATAAAGTCAAACCCACCCTTGTCTATATATAGCTGTCTGCGCGCACCTCCTATTACCCTTGTAATTGAATAATCAAACATAATATGGTTACGTCACACTTGTTCACCGTTTGTCGTATTAGAGTATAATATATTATATAGTATAATATACTAAGACAATATTATCCTATACCTGTTTAGGATATTACTACGATAATAATACTATAATAACTATAGCGATTCTCGTCTCTTTTCTTTCGCATTGCCTTTTGTTTTCGCGTGTTCGCGGCAGGGGGGACGGCGTTTGTCTTGCATATATAGTTGTATTTCTTTATTGTTTTTTTTCCGCGACGGCAAAGAGACTGCGCTGCTGCCTCTGGGGGAACCCGCCAGGTTGATTAGTATTCGGCGGCAAAAACGCAAACACAAAAACGCATAGCATTGTGTGCAAAAATCTCTCCGAGTGTACATATTATATTATATACGGTTATAATATATTCGTAAAGAAAGAAATAATATGATAATCACAATAGGTACTCTATTATATATTATTATATTATAATATGTTACTCGTATATACAAACACACACATATATATATATAACATCCAGATTACAGGGTGTCCGTCTTGTTCGTCCTAGATGCATTTGTCTGCCGCCATTGGGTCTAAGACATAAAATAAGGGAAATAAGGGATAGAGACACAAAATATGCACCCGTTAAATTAATGATTATAAATTAAACTTATTGCAGGTGAGAACTCACTTATTGTGTTATAAAAAATAATAATAAACCACATATATTTTTTACATAAATATACGAGTATATTATATTGTAGACACTTTTAATACTAAAACAACTTATAATATAAATAATAAATATAAATATATACAACTTAATTTATAAATTTACTGATGCTCGAGAAAGGTATTTTTCAAATAGTACCTATATAACAAGAGGCCCGTTAGGTAATCTACTATACGAGTATAATACAATAAATTAAATACATATCTTTTAAACTTGTCTAAAATTAAAACATGCCTCCATCTATAGTATACTGTTATTGAAAACTCAGGGTGAATTACACTAACTTTTAAATATTCATCCATGATTATCAAACGTTATACATTATCCATAAATTAGCTAGCCATTTAAGTTAATTTTTTTATTTAAAGTTTGAGTGTCGAGGGAGTTATTATATCATAATCATAAAGCTCTATAATACATATTGTGGTAATACCCAAAAAAACAACCAAATTTATACTTAAGAGGACGCCATACCCGCATGTGTTGTTTCTATCTTACTAATGTAGTATGTACATCATAACAAATTTGCGTTCAGAAAACACATTTTGTGATGTTAGCTTTATTTTTAATATTAGAATACATTTACGTATTATCAAATTTAAAGGTAAAAATATTATCTAGAAAATGATATATGCTTTTATTGATATTATCATTTTTAATTGAGTTATAGCTATGTAGAATATTACAACTTTAAAATATTCATGACTCACTTTTTTTTAATTGAAAAATGCCTAACATAATCTCTAAGTTGAAAAAACAGCGAGATACTGTATAATCTGTTTATAATACTTATAACTGTATTGTACTTAACTAAAATTAATAATTATTAATATGTAAAATTCCTTCTCTCTTAAAAAATCGTAAAATTAATTTAATTGTCAAAAAACGTCAACAGGTGATCGTGAGGTTTATGAGAAAAAATGTGATTTTTTTATATTTTTATATACGTATACTGATACTGATTAATTACCTGATTTTGATTCTGAAATTTTGAAATTCAAATCTTACTCTTTCATCACCTATAAAATACATGTAATGTAGTATTTTTAAAACAAACGATTTTTATCCTAATTATTATTGCTTTGAAATTCAAAACTTACTCTTTCAGTTCAATATTTATTATATTCGAACTCAAAGTTCAATAACAATGACAAAAAATATAAGTTTAATGTAATATATGCAATATGCATTGACGACGAAAAAAAATCGTTCAAATGTATATTATTAATATTATTTTTATTACGCTTAAAGTCAGTGCATAAATACATACTCAGTGTTATTTTATTACTTATTAGTCTACATTACTTTAAGTATATACGTATAAATTAATATAAAATAAAATGATAGTACTTAACATTTAGGGAATTATTGTATTATAGGTATACGTTATATTATATATTGTACGTGGATCACAGAGTAATAAGAACCTAACCTAATCTTATTACTCTGTGACGTGGATGTGACCAAATTAATCTAACCTAATATCGGTGTTTCATCAAGTTGTGGCCAGTGGAGTCTTTATTCTACAGTGAATTTCATTTTATATAATAACAATTGATTATTGATCACGGTTATTATAGTTTCATCGATGTCATATTAATTTCATAAAACTTTTTTTCACTTATTATACTCAAATAGTTGTTAATACATTTTGAGCTTGATAAATAAACAGCCGTGGGTATGTAAAAATAGAGGACTTAAAAAAATAATCCATAACCTTTAAGTTCTAAATCCATGATATTTATAATTTACTACTTAAAATTCGTGTTTTAACATATATAGTCGTTTTTATTGCATATTTTACTAATTTTAAATACATATTTATCAGTTTTTTAGTATATCCAATTCACTGCTATAGTCGTATTCGTGTTTTTCTCTCTTGAAACCCGAACAGCAGCGTAGTCCTACCCATTTATACAACTCAAATCCGTCGTGTTAGTGGATATTAAACATTGTATTATACGATCAAATATCCTGTAATTCTATTTAATTATGTCGTAAACATTATATTTTATGTACATTATACATTTATACCTATAACCTACAATAATGTACATAGGTGTGCAGCATAATTTATAGCCCATTTAAAAACAACTTTTACGTAAGAAAATCAACTGATTAAACATACATGTGCTTTTGATGATAATAAGAATTAGGATCTATCTTCTATTTTGATCCCATAGTTTATTGGCAGTAAACGTTTAAGGAGGACGTAAGCTCTGACTTATATAAGTTTGTAAAATATTATTTTGCGTGTATAAGTACTTATTTTTTGCTTTAAAATGAAAATATCAAAAACCAGAAGAGAGAAATTAAAAATAGATATTATAATATTTTATTTTTACTTTTAAATTTGACGACGTGTCAATTTACTGTAAGCAATATTAAAACTAGCAACATAAAATAGATTCCGCTGAACGCATTTACCATGTTGTACAATACATATATAGGCGCCGTTTGTAAGACGGAAAAAATACATATTGATATATGTGGCCAATGGCCATCACGTTCTCTAACGACCTCTTCCAGCTTTTAAGTTTATTTGGGCGAATGCTGAATGGACGATAAATGATGTGTGAAAAAAATATATGTAGTTACATACATCTACCATTCCATTTAATCAAGCGCATATATACATTAATATTTTGTATTATGATATTATTATCGGTACGCCAAAGCCAAACCATAGACATAATCCATTGATCTTTCTAAGACAATGGTAAATCATGTTTTTATTCTTAAATGTTTTTTTATACAAATATTTGTATTTTGTAACTTTATCTTACATTAATTATAATAATCAAGATTATATTTTTAATATAAATTTTTTTCAGACAAACGGATTACAATTTTTTAATTAAAATAAAATAAATGTTTTTAAAATATCTTACATTTTGTTAGGTATAATAAGTATAAAATGTGCGACATGCCCGAGCTATACCCAGCTAAACCTATGCCTATGTATACTTAACAAATAAATTAAACGTCTTGTACGTATATATACCATAATGTCCAATACCATATAATAGTATAATGTTATACTTGTTCTTAATATTATATGTTTATTATTGGTATTAAATCTATATTATTGTATCGGTAATAATAATTTATCCAAATTATAATACTGCAGTAAGTAATAGACTTTTTTTTCCTAAAAAATGTCTAAGATGCTATGTGGTGTGAAAAAGATTAAAAAAAAATAATAGACGTTTTCAATTGAAATAGTTTTGTATAATATATTCAAACAAAAATAAGTAAACGTCAAAATATATAAGTATAGATATTATAATATAACAAAATAAAATACAATTCTGCTAAAATAATTAAATGAGTAATATATAAATAACATATTTATATTTATATATTGTGTACGAATATAATAATAACAATAATAATAATAATATACTGATTTTTGGTCGCCGCGCGATTGAATAATATATTAGTGTCATCACAATGACATACATCTACAGCTTATTTAGGTACGGTGGTCGGGGGGGGGGGGGCAGAAAGCCAACATCATTCCCAATTATTGGAGGACGAGTCGGCGCTGCAGTTGATCTTTTGCGTGGCCACGTCGCCGTACGCTATGGTGAACACGCTCTTCTTTTCCAACATTTGCACAGACCTGCAGCACGACGCCCTGTAACCGTGCGGCGGCAACGACGTGGATAACCGCCTTCGGGCCAACGCCCGGGACCTAAGCGACGGCGTCATGTACTGCAACTGCCTGTCCAGGTCAAGCTCCCGAATACTAGAATAGGACCGAGACTTGCGCTTTTCCGCGTCCGCCACGTCCGCAGACAACGACGACGCCGACGACGTGGCGAACAGTCGCCGCCGTGCCGGTCCCGTTCTCGCTCCTACACCTGATCCGCCCGGTACAGATCCCGACCCCCCGGCTACCGATCCCGAACCACCGGCCACCGATCCCGGACCCGTGGTTCCGCGTCCCGCCAACGACGACCGCAAGCCGCTGCTGGCGCCCGAACCGCTGCCCGTCTCCTCCATGATCGGACTGTTGAACAACTGTCTACGGGGCATGCTGGACGACCGTCGCGGGCAGTGCGCAGACCTAGAACACTCCCGGTCGTCGTAACTCCGACTCCGCCTGTCGCCGCCGTTGGCTCGCAAACACGATCTAGTCGTCTGCGTTCCGGCGTGCATCTCCGTCTGCGTGGCCATATTAGCTCCTGGCAAACTCCTCGTCTCCAGTTTCGTCATCAACTTTTGCTGTTCTTCCGCCAAAAACCTGCGAAAAATATGTCACAGTGAGCATTTCAATACTTTGTATAGAGTACGCAGTGCTAGGCTTAATGCATTAATTGTATATATATTTCATTGTTTGTTAAAAGGGATGTCAGATCGACAGACATTTCAACTCGACATGGCACGTATGCTAAATTAAATCAAATCACAATAATAGTATACGGATAACACTACAGAAGCCATATAAGTTATAACTATTATAACTGTCTAGAATAAACGGGTACGAATGATTTTTTTAAATAAGTTTTTTTTTGAACATTATTTAATATTATTAATTATGTATTTCCTTTTATAAATAGAAAATTGAAGACATTAGTCTGAGAGTGAGACACTGAGACCTCCCTAACACAACTTCGATCTTGAGGCCCCGGTGCGTTGCTACTCTCTACTGCAGCACCCCCGCTAAAATCAACACTACCGTTAGGATAATGGTACTATGCAAAACAAATTATTGCAAATTATTCCTCACTTGGTTAATAACACGTCTCTTTGAAATGCGGTCATTTTCTTTTGTTCTTCTTCAATGTCTTCTTTTTTTATTTCTTCGAGTTGCGTTTTCTCTAAATTTCCTTTAACGCTACCATTGTATTGATCTTTAACCACGATTTCGTCCGGCTGACTGTTTAAAAACTTGTTCATAATTACTTTTTTACCGGCCAATTCATCAAATACATTAAATCCGCCCACGTTGGACGCCGAGTCCATTACTTCCAACGAATCATTAGACATTATACGTAAAATTTCCGCGTTGCCTTGTTTGAAAAACATTTCTTGTCTAGTGTCGGTTGTTTCGTCGGACCAAGACTTTCGTTTGTCTATGATCCTATATTCATTACCTTCAACGTCCTCTATGAGCAATGACTCTGCACTCGCTTTTTTCCTAACCATATTCGGTATCACCATAGTCCTTGTTCTTTTCGCTATTCGAATTGGAGTTACTGGTTTTTCGCTCAAAATATATACTTTATGTCGAGGGTCGTTTTCTACCGGTTCACTAGAATTTGGAGAAGGCGCTTGATTACCTTTGTTTTTCATGTGGTCGACGTGATGGAGTTTACTGAAAAATTATATAATAATTATATACTTAAATATACAAATGTACAATAAAACAAAAATATTTCAGCAAACATAACGTTTCCATATTTTCGTCACGTTCAAACGAGCTATAAGTGTGCATGAATAATGATTATAACTTAGTGCATATGGTACACTACCTATAGGCGTTGTTATAACCTTATGTAGTTATGTCATTCGTTATTAGTCATGATAAACTTAAAAACATCAAATATGATTAATAGCAACCATTATTTAACGATAATCACTATCGATTTGTTTCATTTGGAAGCTTGGTTTTAAAATGAACACCTGGGAAACTTCATAATTGCATGTGTAATTCTTTTTTACTGTCAATTTATTATATACTGCAGTAGTATGAAACGCTTGGTCGAAAAATATACATAAGAAATATAAAAATAAGTAAATTAAAATAAATAATTTCAAGAATATAGATTGTAAATAATCGACTAATAAAAATATTCCGCTCGTTACGTTAATGGTCTGTATACATATGCTATGTTTTATATATTTAAATATTTTATAGTATTTTATTGTACTACTATATATATCTAGCTACATAAACATAATAGTAAATTTACTATTTTATTTTTTTATAATGTAAAAATTATAATAGTATTAAATTTAAAATGTTCGTTTTTGTAACTTAATTAATATTATAATTGCCATATTAATTATGTATAATAATGTTTAAAGTATTATTATACCTTAATCAAATGTAATTGTAATTATTATTTATTATAAATACTTCCATTTAATCATATTAATCATATTTATCCAATTTTAAATTTTAGTTGAATACTATATTATGTAAATAATATATAATATACTTAATGATAAATAACTTTTTATTTTTTTCTCAATTTCGAAAAAGACTATAGTTTTACAACCTTAAATAGTTTTATAATTTAGTATTACTTCTTCTTAACATTTTAAATCATGTCTACCATTGTATATACTTAAATAAAATAGTATCTATATTCTATATTCTATATATTATATTATATATTATATTATATACTATTTGCTACTTTTTTAATAACTAATCATTACCATTGAAAATAGCTTATGAATAATACTCACTTGTGAAGAAATCGAAGATATTGTTGATAACAACAGCAAAATAACAGTGATAAGGCCGCCAACAGTATGGCTAGCAATAATAATAAATTCAACCAGAAAGACAGATTTTTATGGCCGTGGTAATCAACCTAAAAGTAGACATTTTCTAATTTTAGTTACTTAATTAATAAAACATTTAGTAACGATATAATTTTGTTGTTTGTGATAGGCATCTAGAGCAGTTAGTTTAATGACTGAGATGATAGTAAAATAATATTTATAGGCTTTATAGCCCATTTTAAGCGCACCAAATTAGTAACTTATTTGTATAATAAACTGTAATAGAAGTATTAAGTATAAAATACTTGAGTAGGCATGACAAATATTCTCGTTCTTCAGTCCTGCAATTAATGAAACAGAAGCCCACCCAACAAAAAACCTATGAATACATAATTTATGTATATTTTTTTTTAAATAATAATCAATTATTGTCTATTTTTAATCTTATTCATTAGTCAATTTTAATTATTAGTGTATGTTGTTAAGATCTTTATGTAAAATTAGTTTTCTCATAAAATTGTACTTAATAATTTTACAGATTTTTTATGATATCATTTAATAATTCGTAACGAGCACAGCTTACGTCACTACATTACACTACAGGCACAACAGCAGACTTCTATTCCAACAACAACAACAAAAAAAAAAGACTACGAGAAGTATATTTAATTTTTATAAAACGAATTTCAAAAATGTACGTTGATAGCGACATATATACTGTTCAAATGGGTCATTTATCATAAATGAATATTTATTAAATAAGTTTCAAACGAAGATTTTTAAAATTTTAATAGATTACTTTAATTACATACAAATAGTTTATACACATAATATCAACGTAGTCCACAAAAACTAATTTATAGTGAAATTATTTATAAAAAAAACCACAAACTATACAGTATACATGGATCGTGGACTACTAAAAATAATTAATGTTACTCAATTACTCAATTTTGGGTCTTGAGACTGGACATTTTTTTTTATTTGATTTTTAATTAGGAAGTGTTGAACCTTTTTTTTTAATCGATATAGTTTATTTAAATTTTTAAATACAGAACACTGCAGAAACCCATTTTACTACAATATAATTGCGCATACTCTATCGACTTATTATTTTAATAATAATTATATTACTTGGGCCATTTGGACTTCATTACTGCACTGGGCTACGTGTTTTTGGAATTCATCGACGTCGATTACGGTATTCGTATTGTACGCAACAGTGGCGGTCACAATATTTCTAAACACAATTATAATCATATAACCTCGTTATATATTGATTGTTAGGTTAAAAACAAAAATACTACTGCGAGGCGCCTATAATATATATATATTATATACTTTTCTGCATTGGCAGCAGGTCGTTGGACATGTTCATAGTTGGGCTTTATAGAATTAATGGTCACTTTACCGCCCGTCAGGCGTTCTAAAAAATTGTGAACGACTGCTACATCCATCGAAGTAGGGATAAGAAACGTCATTTGCCTGGCACCGGATGACGGTGGATAAATTCTTACTTGTGTCGTAGACCACCGATGGGGGACGCCTGTAATACAGAGCATGGTTCATTATAAATAACAGGAATGGAATAAGTTCTGGCGCGACAAATCTGCAGTCAGATCCGAAATATTATAATCTCACCTAAATCGTAAGCTCTGACTGTGAGTACAACGAATGCGCTGTTTGTCGAGTCCCTTCTAGTCCGGTTTGAATCGTACACATCGTTGGATAAGAACAATTCTCCTGAAACGTTTTTGAGTGAGTTGTAAAAGAAATATCGTGCTTGATTAATTGCCGGAGAAAGGATAAAATTGTAGTTTGGGAGTTTTAGGTGACCACTATTATATTACAGACTAACATACCAGCACGACACGACAATGTACGCCGCTCGGACACAAAAGAGTCGTAAATTGTGAGTATAGCACACATACACAGAATATAATAACAAAAATAATAATAAGATAATATTTCATCGAAAAAAAATATAACGTCTGCGCGCGCGCCTGTTTGTGCGAGTCGTGCATGTGTATATTATGAATAATATATCTATGAGCCTTACCGGTTTCTGGATTCAGGGTGAAGCGATTGTTGTAGTTGCCGTTTATTATCTCGTAACGCACTACGTTGTTCGGGGCTTCTGCGTCTTTGTCAATAGCCTAAGAACAAGAGAAGATCAAATAGGTATTAAAATTAAAATAATATTACGAGACGTGTCGTATAATGTGTTATTTAGTTTATATAACTCAAAATAAGATAATATAGAGCAATTAAATTTATATTATACGTAATACAGTTTTTCGAGTTTTTAATTCCAAAACTAGCTTTAGGTATAGACGGTATAGTTATTATTTTTTAGCACTGCAGATGGTTTTTTTACAGTGCTATAACCATGATTAAATATTTAAATATAATGTAAAATTTAATATTATAATTTATAATTGTATATATTTGAGTATATTATATTGTATTATATGTATATTATGCATATGAATAGTCATTAGAAATATGAAAAACCATTGACCTTGATAAAAGCTCGTTCTGTGAAATTACGCATATCTTGTGTCAAGACAAACTGGATCGGTGTGTCCTGGAAAACTGGCGTTTCATCGTTTATATCCAATACATGTATGTTGAGTGGCACGGTTGTTGTCAAACCACTTCCATCCATGTCACGAGCTTCCACAGTTAATCTGTACTCTACAATCAAAGAGTTGGTTTTTCTGTATGTTTACGCTACAGTCATTTAACTATTTGTAGAACACTAAGACTAAGATAGTTTATTGTTTAACAATATACGATAACGATATATCTACTATAAACAGTATTAGCTTTTTAACTAGTTATTCTGAACTTAGAAATTAGAATAATCTGATTTAAATATTATTTTCCAATTTTATAAGTTAAAAATAATAAATTCAAATCGGCGAATGAAAGATAAATATTATGAAAACAATGTAAAATCTGCTCTTTATATAAAACATGTTAAAAACACAAGTTAAACACCATTGTCTATTATTATATATAATAATACTAATAATATTAATACGCTTTTGTCCATAAAAATTAAAAACACCACAACATTGATCCCTAACTATACAATACATAATATACACAGGAGCGTGTGTGTGGTAAAATTTTATAATTTATTGGTGGGCTATAGTGACGTTATTTAAGTATATTTAAATATATTATATTATATAATATATACCTATAACGTATATCTGTCTATAATTTATATACTACTATTATTACTATTATTTTGATTTAATTGCGAAAAAGTAATGCACAGACCTTCGGCTGCTGTGAGACAATTCACGTTATCTTCGAAAAAATCTTATGCAATTATTCCGAACAACAAACGCTGTATTTAACACATATATGATATTATGATATAACTAATGGGTTTTGTAAAACAGTTTTCTCGTTCTCAGTCCATAACACCCAAACAAATAACGGCAAATACAATTATTATTAATAAACATTTCAGTCCATTTTAAGATTTTGAAGCGAGAAATACGTATTAATTTGGATGTATTTATTTTCATGATGGTGTGATTTTTAGATTCTGAGCAAAACGATGACTGTATTGGTTTACAAATTTACAATGATGTGTTTTTTTAACTGTGTACGTGTAAAATGCCTCGTTTGAAAACACTTTTTTATGATAGAAAAATGTCTTATGTTTCAACTTCAAGAGAAGTTTCTAGTAGTCATTACTAGTCAATTATATCTTGTTGACTTGTTAGTGCTTATTATGGGATCAAAGTTATAAATTTCAAGATTATTAACTTGAGTAGTATTTCAAAAGTACTTTGCAATGTTCTTTTTATTTTTAGTTACAATATTAAATAAAAGTTTTTAAATTTTATTTATTATGTAGTACTCGCAAAGTCATAAGTATTTGAATATGTATGTATTCATTTTTATATTATTATATTGTATTGTAAATACTTAAATATAATTTACTATTAAGAGGACACTACACTCTGATGTGTTGTCTCCGTCTTACACATATAAAACATAGCAAAAATTGTTTTGCACGGGATAGAATCAATTTGGCTGTAGTGATAGTTAAGACTTCAAATTGGTATATAATATAGTTAAGAACATTATCTGTGAAATATTGTTTTTATTTTTTCGTAAAAGTGATATTAAAAAAATAAAAACGATATTTCACAGCCAATGTTGTCCTTTTTACGTAGTAGTGAAAATTTCGATTCAGTTATTACTGTATAGTCTTCTCAGTTCTATTCCGCGCAATACAGTTTTTGCTATGTTTTACATTTGTAAGATTGAGACAACACATATGGGTCTAGCTTCCTACTAAGCTCATTACAGATTTTCATATAAATAAATAAATAAATCGTTCATTATTGCATTGGTGTATAATACACCATAACTCACGTTTAAACAGTAACTAGTATCTACACTACTCGCACAAGGGCGGATTCAGGGAGGGCACTGGGGACAAATGCTACTTCGTTGGATAAAAATAATATTAAAAAACATACATTTTTATCATATTGTTTTTTTTTTTTTTTGGTGAGGGACTATATCTATATTATATAATTTTTCCTATAAAGTGTCCCGACTGTTAATACATACTGGATCCGCCCTTATACTCGCATTCTTACTGCTTACCCGCGGATTCTTCTCGGTCAAATCCATGATTGTCGTTGGATACCAAGATAACACCAGTAATCGGGTCGAGCACCAACGACGAATTCTTGAAGCCCAACACGGCCGTGTACCGAACACTACCGAATAGTCCGCTGTCCGGATCCACTGCCTCGACGGTAGTCACGCGAACACCGGCCGTGGCATTTTCAGGCAGTTGGACGTCGTATGAGGCACTCGTGAATCGTGGGGCGTTGTCGTTAACGTCGTCCAAGTACACAACCACAGCCGCCCTGGCTGAAGTCCGAGCGCGGTTCGTGTCACCGCCACCACCATGTACGGACAGCTCTGTCGCCAAAACCTATTACCCCATCGAAATCACAAGGACGATCGTTATTGTTATGATACCGTCGTCGTTTTCGTGATGAACCATTTAGAATTTGGATTTCATCGGAGTATATATTATAGGGTTTGTATTGGACGCACCCCTAGAGTTCTCAACTACCAATCATTTTCGTCAATTAGTTGAATCTTTCACAATTAATTTATCGGAAAAAATATGACGATCCTATTATTATAACGAAAATATTCGATGATATCCTAACGTTGAATTTATTTATAGAAACTGCAGTTTCGATGTGCGGTACTATCGTTACGTACTATACTTACGTGGAAAATCAGTAGCGAATACCAATCTACGAAATCACGTCATTGCGTCAGTACCTATATAGATCTTCCCGACACATACGGATTTATATAATTAACCTTTAATTAATATTAAACTCGTTATAATCAAAGAAATGTTATATTATAGTGCCATGGAAAAATAAATAGAAATCTCGGAATTCACATTATGGCTATAATAAATGTATTAAATAAATCCAAAAATTGGATACGGATGGAATTTGTGATTAAGACATGGGTGGCGGGTGCTTTGAGTTTTCCTAATAATAGTTTGCCAAAGTAATATATAAACACTTCACCACGTTACTGTAGAGTGTATTTTTTACAAAAATTTTAAATTAGATATTTTTCAACGCTGAATAAATTAACTCAAAATTATAAAAGTTTTGTTGTAGGTACTCTTGGCATAGTGTATGCTAAACACGACTATACTTAACCTCGAAACGGACCGACCGGGTACTCTCGAAGTCCAACAGATGATTGTTGCGCACCATAATAGTGAACCGGCCACGTCTGTCAATCACAGCAGGCGTCACTTCAAAAGTTCCGTTATTGTTTTCCAAAGTCAGCGCATACACAGAATCCTTGCTCTATATTTACATACATATAAAAGAATATGTAATAGAGATAAAAATCAATATAATAACAACACTCGAGTACTCAATCCACGAACGCTTGCTAGTGATGAGCAAAATATATATCACGCCATTGCGATTAAAACAATTTCGTCTTGACCCCTGAGTAAATCCAAGAGCCGCAAGACCATACCCGGCCAGATTTACTATCATTTAAGTATTATACGTTTAGAGAAAAAACAAGGCTTTAAGTAAGACCGTAGCTCTACGATGAACGAGATCAATATACTGTGTATAAGATGCATTGTCTTGGTATCGCCCTTGCTTTGCTCAACACTAAATAGCCCACGTTTGTAAATACGTATATAATATTAGAGCTAAACATACCGTATTGTCGTCGTGCAATTGCAATACGTAACCGTCAGTGAACACCAACGTCGTCCCCTGACCGCTATTCTCGTTCAAACGGCAAGCGTAACTATATGTATGCACATATATTGTTTGTATATATTATTTATTTTTATATTAATCTGTTTTAAATAATATGTACGTGTAATGTGACTTAAATTACAGGACAGGGTTTGTGATTATATCGATATTTTATGTTGTATTTCGAGTTTTTTTTCACAAAAATGACTTTATTTTATAAATTTTATATTTATAAAATATGATTTTGGAACATTTTTATTTTATTAGATATCCCTAATTATCAAAGATTTAAATGTATAATATTTTTGGTACAACCGGATTCAAAATACAAAAATAATAAAATTGTATCATTAAAATATTAAATAAGTTATATCCAATCTATGGCTTTAAAACTATTAAATAATTATTCTATCATGTTCAAAATAAAATAACTAATAATAAGGTATGTTTTATTTTATATAGGTACACGCGACTGCCAAATAAGAATTCCCAGTAGGAGTACAATTTTTTACGTGGACAAACACGATCTAACACGATGCAAATACGATATGCATACTTTGAGTTATGGAAGTACGGCGGACGATCGGGCACGTCGTCGATTATCAACACTAAATCGGCTAGGGTGGACATGGCCGCAGGCTCTCCAGTCCCGGTCACTTCTTCATCGGCTATCACGGTCAATATGGCTGGCTGTTTCCCACCCGTTATTTTAGTCAGCTCTGACATAGACCTCTTCAATTTTACCTCACCTACGACAAAATAAAATATAACTTTATACCAAAAGAGTTCCCGACGAATAGCTACTAACCTGAGAATAAGCCTATTTCGAACAACACGGTGAAAGGCCTATTTTCCGAGACCAAACCGTATTTAATTCGTCGAGGTCGACCCCTATCGCCGTCAATTGCCTCTACTTTGGTCACAATGTCTCCCTGTTAAATCATAAAATAAAATGAGATATAGACCTAGTTCATATTTAATTCGATCAGCGTTGGCTTTAGTACTGAAACTATTAGAAGGAACTTTTTTTATGTTAGATTCATACATTTTTATCATTTATTCAGACTAAAATACCAAATTTCCAAAAAGTGTAGTTAGACAGTTAAAAGGCTTAATAATTTAAATATATTATTATGATTTTATAAGTTTTTAAATTAATAATATTCTATACGTCAAAAAGCAATGGAATAAAAATTAAAGACAAGTTCATAGATTTACTAACTTCAACAACTATAAAAATAATTTTTAAATTTATACAAAGCCCGACTTCATTGTCCTCGTTCATTTTATAACGCTTAACAATAAACAAAAATTACTTTCACAACTCAATTATAAAAATTAATTGTTTTATACACTGATGTCTTTGACACGTTTGCATTCACCTCTTATATTCTCAAACACGCTAGTCATTTTTGTGATTCCTAGTCATTCTTCATCCATTGTATATTGACCAACTTTATCATTACGCGCTATTCTTACTTTGCTTTTTTACACTGGTTTTGTTCTTACGTCCTACCTCGATTAAATAAATGTTACTGATAACAAACGACATAGAATAGCACCTATATTTCAATAAAAACGCTTTTATTTTATTCCTATATGATATGTGTGTTACGAATATTATTTGTAAATAATATATATTGTCGCTTGATTTTATATTAACGTTTATGAGTATAGCGAGTGAAATTTTAAACAACGCGAAATAAACAACTTTACTTGTGAAATACCTAATTGATAAAATGATAACCATCGGAATAATTAAATTAATAGCTGCAAAGATTTAATTTTATATTACTGTACTGTACTATACATGCGTTCAAAGTTGAAAGTTTCATAAAATAAATCGATAAAAGATTTTTATAAGTTTTATTAAAGGTACTATAAAGTTCCAATGAACCGTTGTTATTTTTCATTATTTTCATAGGAAACTAATACAAGTACCGGTTTAGGGTAGGTATAACTAGACACTCATTATGAGGGCGTCACACATAGGTACAAATATAGTCTTCACACGTGGCATAGTAAATTTATAGATCATGTTTTTTTTTAGTTTTAATGTTATAGTGAACAAGTAAATTAAATATCTATATTATCAAACGTAAAAATTAGAGGTAACAGAATTGTCTGCGTTTTGATATACTTACGTATTTTTTCATTATTTTAATTTTGAAGCAAAATGTGAACATTTTTTGAATTTTAAATATTTATAACCATAACACTAATAAGAAAATATACCTTCAATAATAACAGACAGAAACCTCAACAAATTCGTATAGTGGGATCTTCTTATAAATTAACTAATATTTATTAGTACAAAGAAGATTTCGATGATTTAATTAAAATGCGCCTGCTCTAGATACTTTATATCCTATCCTTTCTCCCTAGTTTGGCCACTTGGACATTCTCTTGAGTCTTGGTGCACAAACACGTTAATAGATATGAGTATAAAGTGTACACGCGTGTCGCGTATATAGTGCTAGTGCATAATATCGAAATCGAATTCAATTTCTTCTGAATACCATTATTATTATTATCGTTATTATTCGTTACGGATAATATACAATATATTATGTGCGTGTGTGCATAAACGTTTGGTGGTGGCCTCACAATGGACATGTTGTTATGCAGATGCACTATTGTTTCGAGTCGGGTGAATATCGGCGGCGTGTCTTGCACGTCTTCCACGACCACGATGACCTCGAACGCCGCCGCGTTTCTGGAATCTTTACCGATCTCTACGTACATATCCAACGCGACCACTTGCAGTCGGTACATGTTCCTGGTTTCGAAGTCTAGCGGCCGGGACACCGATATCGTACCAGTGGTCGTGTCCTTGTTCATACGCAGTCGACCTATGGTCAATTCCGGAGATCCCTAAAGCACACGTTTGAGCATTTATTATATCTAATGCGCGTGAGAAAACTTTATTTTTTTTAAATAATAGTTTATTTATTTGTAAAGAAAATGATAAAAATGATAAACAATAATACAATTATTGATAAATCAAAGAATATATTGTTAAATATTCATGGTAATGTTAATGTAAAACAAAATATTAGATATAAATACTAATAAAAAATTAATTATGATACACGAGCACAATTATCAATTACACAAATCGGTAAAAAAGTACGTATAAATATTGTCAAAAAACGTAACTCAACGTAATATTTATATTCTTATTCTATAACAAAACTTTTAACTGATAATTGTATTTAAATTCTCGTTTTCATAATTCGAAGATTTCATTCTCGCCTCAAGGTTTCTTTCTCGCTAAAAACTTTGACTATAGTAAAGGCTCACGTAAGTATTTTATAAATTGTACTAATGTAGAAATTTACTATAGTCTATAATAATAAGTATATTACGTTTTATGCTAAATAAGCTTTTATTATGAAAAATATTATAAAGCTCTGCTTAATTGTAGTCGGTAAATATTATATATAATATACTTATTAAGTATACTAATACAAAGAAAGAATTATCAAAAATATAACGTTATATAAAATAAATTGTAACTATAGTTATATATATGAACAAAAATCGCTTATGTTGGTGGCTCTACAAAAATGAGATACTGACATTCGTGTCAGTAACATATCACACATGGAATTATATAAAATAGTTATGGCTATTACTGAAATAAGCAGTTACGAATAACGTTCTCTCAAAAAGCATGATGCCGAAACCATAAACGCAGTAAAATAGATAAATAATATAACAAATATTTTACATGAATTAAACATTACTAAAATATGTAAATTCGTATTTATTTAAGTTTATCTTTGCCAAGTATTTTTAGAAAGTTATATTATTATTATCAGTATAATAGTAAGTAAATAGAAAAATATATATATTCACTTTAATTGTATATTATATACTTACATAATTACTTTCAAAAGACTAAAAAACTATTGAATTACATAAGCGCATTTTAAAAGTAATTAATTGAACCCTCTGATAAACATTTACTTTAAAAATATAATTACTAATTATTAATTAGTAATGATTAATTACTATTAAAAGTGTTAACCAAATTATATTTATTTTAATTTACTAATTTATTATGGATAAAAGGCATAGTATATAACGTTATACAATAATAAAAAATTAGGTATTAAAATTTCTTAGTTTCTTACCCTTAGTTCAATGCTGGCCGACTTCCGCGATTCCGTATTTTTCTTGACGATCACGTATTCCAGTTCAGTATTGACTTTGACATCCTGTTAATGTGAAGTGATTGACAATATCGATTTAAAAGCAAAACATAAAATAAATTCATATAAAGATTTTTTTAAAAATGCCGAAAATTGATGATAAACAAACTCGTTTTACTAATCCGTACCTCGGGCACGATAATGATTGCAGGAATGTGAGGAAATATCGTTTCGACGTCACTCCGAGCTTCGGTAGCCACCAGCCTAACTGGCACTGTAGTGGTGTCTCCTCTAGTATCCCGTACCGTTATCCTGAATTGAAATGTCTGACCTGGAATCAGCACTCGATCCAAGTACACGTCTGCCTGACAACCGACCGTGGTGTTTGGGGGACACGGAAGATTTTCTATTCTTATCACATAGCTACCAAAATCTAAAATATAATTTTAAAACAATCAAACCATTAATCTGCCAACTGCCTAATAGCTAGTTATATTATAATTAAAGATTATAGTTTTTATTATTTCACTATACATGTAATAATTAGGATTTAAGAACAAATTAAAATCAATAGTAAAAATATTTTATAAATTACACTTTCTAAACATTTGATAATTTCTAAAAGACTTATTCAAGGTTTTGATATTCATGCTTTATTTTTCTTTACTTTACAGCACATTAGAAAAAAAATAACAAATTATTAATTATCAAATATGCATTAGAAGAAAAAAACAACTATATAAAACATTATCGACTTAAATAATAGCTATGTTTAATATTCATTTTGAAGCTATAAAAATAAAATGTTTATAAGAGTAGGTATCTAATCAGGTAAAAAATACTGCACATTTTTGTCCCATATTCATTAAACCATTTTACCCCAATATGATTTTCTGCATAAAATAGTATTGCAGTAATAAAGTTGCTATCACATAAATATTTTACTATTTATTGACGTATAGTCAACTACTTATATTATAAGAAAATAAATGAAAACAACATCTAACATTTTGTTAATTAGTATTTATTACTACTTTTATACTACTCAAATATAACATATAAATTAATATTTTATCTCATGTTGACGTCAAAACTTCATCAACTGCTGAAGAAAATGTTTTATCCAATTTAGTTATGATAGCAAAATCATGATAATTAAATAATTTCACCAGATGGCAAATATTAAATTATTTATACGCCATAATTAATTTTGTCCCATGCCTCATATACCCCAGTTACTTTATAGGGGTTGAAAAAAGTAAAATATAAATGATATTGTTTAATAATTTTTATTATTTGATCAAAAAATGTTACCGCGGTTCTCCCAATTAAATATCCAAGAATGAAGAAAGAAATATATTGATCAAAATTCCACCAAACAAATGTTACAAATCGATCAAATTTATTAGACAGCTTTAAAAACGCTCTACACGCGTCTCATGCTATATATGCACACTTAATATCTGCGGAGGATGAAATAATAATAATTGCGTATGTATAATATTAATGTACCTATATATATATATCATATATTTTATAAAGCAAAAATGAATTACTTATATTGTATATATAATAAAATATTTTATTATATCGATTTTACCGGTGGCTTGGAAATACAGTGGATAGTCCTTGTCGTGGTCGGAAGCCCTTAATCGATAGATAAGTGACCCAACGGGCGCACCGGCTGGCACCATGAAGCTGTCCCTAAACTCGACGGCGCCATCGAACGTTGGGTAATTACCGGTGACTGTGACGACCGCGACGGCGGCCATCGCCAGCAACGTGGTCCAGACGCTCATCTGCTGCTAGAGCGTACTCGCCATGCCTCATAATCGCTCCTATAAACACGATACAGCACGCGAATCGTTAAACATGATTTATTTATCACAATAATATCACCGGCGTGACGTGGTGTTCAATAATACACCACCTTATATATTATATTGTATTAAATTACTATATACGCGCGCTGCAACGTTCGTTTCGATATCATAATACATATAATCATACAGATAAGTAGGTAGGTATATTATGTACAATTCTTGCAGTATGCACTCGAATTATAAATTTTTTTTATACTAAATTTTATTTTCAACTGTTATTATAATAAATTATAATACAATTATTGTAATTCCGTGTGTGGGCATATTTAATTTTAATGTCCTCCCGCGTATATGTAGATATATATACGCACCTAGCCATAATACAGGTACAGATGAGATCGCCCCGTGCTTGATACCAGATAACTCTTGATCTTTAAACCTGCAGAATATTTTACTATATAATTGAATGAAATGAATATTACGAGTACACATAACTGTCGAGTTTTAGCAAAGTTCTTATAATATCCATTCATTGAACGCGCCCACGGAATAGATACTCGTGCAGTGTTGTGTGTATATAGTCGAGCCACGATTTTGCTGTTATATTATTATTATTATATTATATTATATTATTATTCTCGGGTCATTTATAACCGGCGATTTCTTAATGAGTGTGGGTGTGTGTTTGTGTGTGTGTACTGTGTGTGCATGCGTGTGTGTAAACACTCTCGGTTCGATAAATGCAAATGTGACAGTCTAATACGAACGGACGATGGAGGTAAACGAGGTCACGGAATGGCCGGAGCCTTTGACCCGTGTCCATTCAGTAATAAAACGAATAAAACGAAAACTCAATTTCACATGACTACTGGTCGTTAGCCTTTCGCGCTGTTTTTAAACACTAGACATAAGAGAAGGTCGGGAAAGGGATTTTCGTTTTTTTTTTTTTAATGTAAGTACATATAAAATATAATAATATGTTTACACGTTAAGTATACGTATTTGCTCAATAAAACATCGCCGCTATAATGAATAAATTTCCGTCTAAGTATTTGTAAGGCCATTCATTTGTTATTTTCTTATAACTTGTGCTTTTTATTTTACTTCCAGTGGTACCGAAACAATCGTGCTAAACGCAATTTTCTAGACAATGTCAGTCAACTGACACAACCAGGAAAAGGGGTGGTTAAGTATGTATTATACTATATTATAGTGGTCAGTTACCTTACAGTCGGGTCCGAAAAAAATGCATTGCGTTCTTGACGATTTGACCCGAAAATTTTGCTATGTATGTACGACCGATGTTATGTGAGCATGTTATGTACACATTGTACACACGTACCTACCTGCGGATACGCATACAAAATTAAATTAGCATACTTATTAGAGCCCAAGTAAAAAAAAATCGATGAAGTTTAATTTTACGTTATAATATTATAATACATAGTCTTTATTTCTTTTACACACATTCCTAATACTTAAATTCTAATAGCTCTATTGTCTTATGAAATTTTGGATTTTGAATTATACATATTGGCACAAAATAATATTAAACCATAATTCCAGAAGTCACCAGAAATTATTATTGCAATTTATATTTAAACTTATACTGATGCTTAATATAACCGTGTATTCCTTTTTCTATTTTTTTTCATGCGTATAATATAATATACACAGATTTAATGATTGTTTTTTTCGGAAATTACATTTTTATTGTGTAAAACGTACAATTTATTAAATATACACTTTTACATGATTAATGTATATATTAAAACCGTAATTTTTAATAATACTTGGTATAAATTATATTTACAATCAAATTCTAGAAATAGCATTATCCTATCAAAAAAATATCAACGTGCTTAAAATGTTTAGTACCTACTTATAGCCTCGAGTTATTTTATACACATGTACATAGAATTTTTTTTCAATACGTCTCTAACTTTCTTAAATAAGATTTTCGCAAAATGTCTGTTAAATTTTGGAAATAACAAATCATAAAACTAATTTGCAGGGTTAAAAAAAAGTATAAATATTTTAAGCTTATATGATACTATTTGAATTGCGTTTAAGCACTAACAACTTTTATCGAAGAATTACATTTTAATATTAATCACTTCTAATAATTTTAACTCCAAAGATATCCCCATTTTAATGGTATTCTGTTAACCATATTTACCATAACCAAAATGGAATTAATCGAAAATATTTGGAATCACTAACGAAACCATAATAAGAACTTTTATTAAAAATAATCATTAATCACTCGTAATAATGAAAACAAATGATAAAAATACAAATAATATTTACACAAATCATATTATTAAACGAAAAAGAAATTCTGTTCATATCCTAGGATACAGTCTTTAAAATAAAATATGGCGAGTGTGCGAATAGCGATTTAAAATACCTACGCAATACGCAATCGTACTACAAAAAAGTCATGATCTTATTTGAATTAGGTAATGTCACAGACCACAGTTGTGAAAATAAAATATTATCACATATTAGCCTAATAACATACACTATATGCAACTCAAAATTCATTGTCACGCATATTATAATAAAATTATGGCATACAAAAATTATATTCAACTAAAAAAACAAATCGACACCAAAACTAGAATAGAGTTACCACGAAATTAAGTGAAATTCGTGCTATGATATAATAATAACTACATACTAAACTTTGGACGATGATGATTTTTATCGAAGGAAAAAATACAGAACGAAGCAAGTTTGGTGTTGAAAGTTTAACTGTACATAAACTTACTGTAAACGTATTGTTTGAAAATGAACACCTGGCATTTGATGTAGCGGTAAAATTATTCATAAATAAATTAAACAAAGGTCGAGTAACACTTTATTACTGTTTAAGAAAAATAACGATCTTGTTACTGTCTTCTTTTAAAAATAATTACATATTATATAACTAACCTGTACGACGACAATATTATATTGTATTATAGTCCCCGAGGATTCGGCGGTGTTGATATAAATGAAAAGACGTAGCCACAGCCGGTTCTGACCATTAGACGACTTGCATGCTAATTGTGTTGCCGTGGATACGCCGGACAACCAAACATTGCGACGCACAATCGCCTGAAGAAGTCATCAAACGACTCGCCTTTATCTAAATCCAATCTATTACACTCCCGCGAAATGTACTTATTCTGCACGAGAAAAATTATTTTTAATTTGTATCGATTTTGTTGTTCTACTAGTTGACAAATAAGAATTTCAAATGTGTTTATCTAAATATAATTCACCAATCGATCATTGTTTCAAAAACATACCTATTACAAATTGCAAAATTTTTGTGACGTGACTGTATTTAAAATCAAATGTTCATAATAAATTTTGGCTATTGTTGATTTTTTTAAAGTCTAAAATTATGATCAAATTAAAAAGGTAATATTGTTAAAAATGATCAATATTATCATCAAAAATAAAATGTTAATAAAATATAAGTAATCGTTTTGTATATTATTTAATTCTTCAATAATTTTTAGTATCAAAATGTATACGAAACCCAGTAATAATTTTAGTAAAAAAATTCAAATTCAAACAGTCAAAATAAAAGGTTATATATTATTAATTAATCACTAAACAAATCACTATATTATAAGGATTTTCCCAGTGAGATCTAGTTTATTTTCAGGGTGTGCCGCGAGGATTTACCTATTGCAATATTTCCTGAAATAATAGAGATATCATAATTCTGGTTTTTAATAAGATTCACACAAATATTTCATATTTTAATTTATTTTAATGTTTTGGTAAAAAAGTTAAGAACTATATTTTTTTATTTTATTTTTTTTCGAAAAAATTAACGTTTAACATTTTAATTTCATTAATCTACTGATTTTTAATATTTTTTCTAGCTTTGAGAAAAACACTGAAAGCGTTCGTCAGTCGTACGAGTATAATATGGGCCACATGTTTGATATAATGATACCATTATCATATTAATAATTCACAGTATTTTTTTAAGTTTTTATTATAATATGATTGTTGAATGTTGAATGATAATTTTGTGAATTATTTTGCAAATGTTTTTAAAAGAATTTGAGGATTACAAATTACATTCATTTTTCATTTATCTATTCATTTTTTTTTTTATAATTGGATTACTGCACAAAATATGATGGATAGTTGATACTTGGCCATTGTAAAGTTGTAAGTTGTAAATTTATAACTAAATAAAAAAAATACATTACAATTTACAATAGGTAATACTCTTGTTTTTAATTTTAAAATACATATTTTGAATGTTAAAGTTCATATTTGGTGATTTTTAGAGCTACAAGTCATTTGCCCTAATTATTAAGAACAAACGCAAATATAAATATAAATTATATTCAACAAATTATTTATTAATTTATTATATTTAAGGAATACCTACACTTACTCAGTCACAAGATGTTTTATATCGTTTTATGAACGTGTTTATCAAGAAATGGTTATTGACCATAATTCATAGTTGACTCCAATCAGTCTAATCAAATAATTGAAAAAGTAGCTTCTTAAAGTAAATTATTACAAAAATATTAACCAAAGATGATTTTTATTATTTTAATAATTATAATGTTTTATAATTTAAAAAAAATCCCCAGTAAGAAAATATTGCCCATCCACCCCTGTTTATTATTCAAGCGATCAACAATTATTTCAAAGGCGAATCCAGAGACTTGGCCTTAGTTTTAATTTTTCTTATGATTATAGGTTTTTCATAATATACATAATATAAATAGCACGTACATACTATCATATATTTCATATCTACATATTTGTACGTGTCTATGATAGTCGATGGTATAATATGTTTTTAGCTTATAATTTTTTTTTCAACTATGTACAATTTTTTTAGAAATATAGGCCTGGGGGGCCGTGGCCCTTAGGGCCCCCTCCCTGGAGCCGCCATTGAAGTATTTATGTGATTAGTGATTATGCTCAATTTTTTATTAAGTTTAGTCAAAACCTTGTAATCAGTTTTAAAATCTGAGTCATAAATATTAAAAAGTTTAAGAATTTTTAAATTAAAAATAATTCACAAATTTTCGTAATTTTGATGAATTTTTTTGAAATTTTTATACTTTAAGCCACGTATACTAATAATATCTTAATTTGGTTCATTTATAGATATTCTAATCGAAGCAATTATTGTGTGTATGGAGCTGGCGCGAACGCAGGAAAAAATTTCGGGGGGAGGGGGGGGGTTGAAAATATCTACATAAATATCTTACTATTCATTTATAGGACAGGTAATTTATTTTTTGTTCCTGATATTTCAGAGGGGGTAATACCCCCCTGCGTTCGCGGCTGATATAGTGATATGAAGCATGATAGAGTACGGTTTAGGATATTATACTTAAAGATAAGATATATCTTAAACCAGTTAAGTATGAAGCCAGTCCAAGGGCGTATTAGGGGGTGTGATATGGGTATTAAAACACCCCCCCATCGGCCGTATTTTGTTATATTTGACCAAACTCCAAACTTACTCACGGTGTAATTTTCTCTACACGAGTGCAAGAAATAATCATTCATAATAAATTGTAGTTCTATTATTTTTTCCTACGATTCACGGGCTGTTGATTAAATCGACAACAATCCTTGCCACTACAGCTGAGATTGTACGCTCCTTTTCAACACTCCGTAGACTTAAAAGTGATTTAAGAAATATCGTTGGAGAAAACAGGCTGAATGGCTTAGCTTTAATGAATATCCACAGAGATATACCTATATTAAGAGGGCGTCACACCCGCACAGTGTTGTCTCTGTCTTACAAGTACGTAACATATCAAATTTACGCTCAGCAGATCACGTTTAACTCTGTCAGTTTAAAAATTAGAGTGAATCGACCTATTATGAAACTTGATGGTAAGAAAATTATCTGTGTTTGTATGTTGGTTTTTTACGATAGTTCAATTTTTTAGCAAGTTATGCGTATATATAACATAGCGTAAATTAAAAATGCTCATAACTCACTTAAAAATTTAATAATCGTAAAAAACCAACATACAAACACAGATAATTATCTTACCATCAAGTTTCATAATAGGTCGATTCACTCTAATTTTTAAACTGACGGAGCTAAACGTGATCTGCTGAGCGTAAATTTGCTATGTTACGTATTTGTAAGACAGAGACAACACATGCGGGTGTGACGTCCTCTTAAGGGTAGAGGTTATTGATGAACTTGCTCTTCACCTACCATAAGTCTATTTAATTTTAAAACACCCTCGTAAAATAAATCCTGGATACGCCACTAAGCCAGTTAGTATTATTATGACAAAATAGGTCTATTTTAGTACTTTGTCATGAGTATTATAACTCGTAACCATTATTATAACTATAGCCCAGTGTTGCCAGAACGTGTGTGAAGTACTTTAGTAAATTTATAATATTTGATTAAATATTGAATAAATGGTCATGGTCATAGGTGCGTATCAGTCTTAGATGATATGATCATATCACAGACTTCTATACTTCTATACTAACTATACTTCTATATAGAATTATAGAAATCTGTGGATCATATGATCTAAATTCTAAGGTATCAGTGTATCAACTGTATTGTAATCGCAGATACATAAAAATATTGTAATACACAATTTAGTATTTTAGTCTTAGTAATCAGTATCTAATAACGCGGACATAATATTATAATATTTATATTACATATTTCCATATCTACATTATATATTTATGTGTTTGCGGTATTCACCAACTTGTTGACATAACTTTTTGTTTTTCATAATTATAAATTAAATTGTTAATTTAAATAATGATTTTAAAAATTGTATAGTTAAATGCATTTGATATTTTTTTCTGCCAAAGAATACTGAAGTTCGTTAAATTCGAATGTAAATTATAAAAGTAAGTCCGCATTGTTCTGTCCTAATAATTGGTTGTTTGAGGACTATAATCTATAGGTACTAGAAATTAAAATCAATTTAATTTTTCTTCGACTTACTTACACACGAGTACATGACTGTGCATTTACCATCATTTTTTTTATTATGAATTATGATTTATTTTATACTAAATAAACCGATGTACTCAAAGATGAGGATAAAAAAATCGTCCTGTTCTTGTATACAGTTTGTCTAATTTTTTGTTTACAATATTATATAGACAATGTTTATGATATTCCTTCATAAGTAGTAATTTATTTAAATATTAGCGACAATTTTGTCCTTGTCTAAATGTGACTATTGCTTTACAAATAACTATTATGCTACTTACTTTTGTCATTTTGAAATCTTAAATAAAATATATATATATATATATATATATTTACATTAAACATTTTATTTATTATTTTAGTTGAAATAGTTTTAAAAAAACTTATCAAAATGCCTGCATATTCTTTAATTGAACTTAAGTTACGACGATACTTTTACTTGGGACATGAATATTGTATATATATTCCTCCTGCAATTCGAACTTCATTTTCGGATCCAAAGCATCATGATGATGTTACTGGTGTACGGATAATTGGAAAAATTGTTAAAAAAAATAAACCTGAAGAAATTAATTCAATAGTTCCAATAATTTTAAAGGTTAGTTAACATCAAGTATAGAGTTATATTTTTGAAGTATTTTTAGGTACTATTACTATTTACTTTTATTAATTATAGATTAAAAATGAAGATAAACTTCTTGATGATCGGCTTCTGATTTTTGCATTGGCTGTATGTGCTAAATTTAATTTGAAACCATGTATAAAAATGGTTACTGATGCTTATGAAGCAGTCTCAAAAATATGTACAGATGGATTAAAGCTATTGATGTTTGTTAAATTTTGCACAATAGCTAATAAAATCCTTTTTGATCAGGGTAAATATTTTTGAAAATGTTAAATCCAAGAGAATAATACTTATACATTATTTGCTTAGGTTTCTTAACCAATACGTCTAATAGTCATGGTCGTGGTTTTACCAAAGCTATGACTAAATGGTATTTAAATAGAGATCCATTACTAACTACAGAACATATAGTAAGAAATAAACGTTATGATGGTTGGAGTCATAGAGATGTGATGAAACTTATTCATATTCATTCTGACGAACCGTGTAATTTAAATTTTAAAATAATTATTACTTTTTAAATATTTAAATTATTGATCATTCAAATAAATTTTTAGGTCGTATTATGTATATCGTCTACACTTTAAGTGGTATTGAAAAAGTTGAAAAATTATTTGGATCAAAAATGAAAGATGTCTGTATTGAAAATAGTGATGAAACATTTGAAAATAAACAAATGAAATTTATTTACAACTTTTTAAATCAAGTTGAAGGTATAAAACGAATGGATGTTAGTTCATTACGGTATGAAATTGAATTAAATAGATGGGGTCATGAACCCGAAGTTATACCACGAGAAATGCAAAGAAATCCTATTGTAAGTTAAATAATCCTAGATAAAACTAATAAGTTTTATTTCTATCTAAATTAAAATTGATTTTAGATTTTAACTTCACTTGTTATGAATTTGCCATTGAAGACCATTTTGGAGAACACATTCTTTTTTGCTAAAAACAGATTATTTTGCAATTCATCATCCGGAGTAGGGCTTTGGGAATATATTTTACGCTTCAACAATACAACTTTATTAAAAAAATCAGAAATACACCCAATTGAATCATTTATTGAATATGTTAAATATTCTAGAACAGCCATGTGAGTACCTTATAATTTTCTTACATAAAATAATTTAAAATATATTAAAAACATCATAATTTCAGAAATATCTTGAAATTGCAAAATAATATTATGAAAAAGGAAGAAAACTCTGTAACTGAATTAATTGATGATAAGTTAAAAATATCAATAGAGTTACAAAAAGCACCAGATAACGAAGAAGTAATTATTCAGTCAACTGTAGAAAATGAAGGTGAATTATTAAGTGAAGAAACACAAACTCAAAATCAGAATGATCAAAAATGTAATTCAGCTTTAAGTGATAAAAGTACAAAAAATCAAAAATCTACAGTAAATTTAAAAAAATCAAAAAATATTTCAACCAAAGGTGAAAAGGAACAATCAAAACATGATCAAAAATCATTAGCTGAAACTTCTTATCAAGAAAATCAGGGAGAACAACAAGTCCAATTAGTTGACAGTATCCATCACTTATCAACTTTAAATATCAATACTCGACAAATTAATCCTGAATCAACAGAAGAAACAGAAGAGGATGTGACTCAGTCAAAAGATAATGATGTCAATCAAAACCAACCAAGTGTTTTGTTCTTAATAAAACCTCTACCAAAAATAGTAGACAAGTTAACAACATTTCTATCTGAAGATCTTTTAAAAAAAACTTGCGAAGTATTTATTTACAATTATTTTAATTCTAGAAATTGAAAATATATTATTTTAATATAATTTTTTTAGCTCTTAAATCCTTCAGGTCTTCATATAATGATAGTATATGACGGTCGATTAGGTATGAAGAAAAAAATGTGTGCATGTTCACGAATGCTCAGTGTACATGAAGCTATTACATTAATAACACTGTCTTTAATTTACCCAGAAAAATTAGAAAATAAACCAACTGTATATAGTTTAAATTCAAGTCCAACTACATCTAAGGAGGTTGAAATTGATTATAATCAACCTTTGACTTTTGCCTATTTAGAATCCATATTATTTAAGGTAATTTTTATTTTAACATACATTTTAAAAATAATCCTGTCTTATTGATTTAAACAATTCTTTTAGACACCTGATGATGGTTCAGATTTGGTAGATTCTGATGAAAAAGTTATTTCTGAAGTTTATCCTCAAGCTACATTTAAGTGGGCTAGAGAACATAAAAAAAAATTTGATGTATTTGTGTTTATGGGAACTAACAAAATGAATTTAAGACATTTTAAAAAAATTATAAAAGGATATCAAACACATTTTAAAAACCCAGTAAAGTATGTATTATTATTATTTTGAAACATAAGATTGTTAACTTATATTTATTTAATTTGTTTATTAAGAGGATACCTCATATTTTATATTTAAGTGGCTTGATACAGACAATTTTAATATTATTTAAAATTTAAAATATGCTTAAACATACAAAATAACTTATAAATTTACGTCAATAATTAAATGATAAAGAAAATTTTTTTAAAAAAAAAAAACAGTTTTTCTTAAAAAAAAACTAACAAAACCTAAGTTGTAGATGGCTAAACCATTAAGTGGGTATTACTGCTGTTCTGTAGGTGTCAATTATACTTAGTTCTTGATTGTGTTAAATTTGAATTTAATGATATGTAATTGTATATAAAATTAAAAATGATTTGGAGTGAAGATTATCTACTTATTAGTAGAGCACGGATTTGTATGCATTTACATATTTATTCTGGTTGATCCTATAATATACTAAGTGAACACACAATTGTCAATTTGATTCATGATCAAACAATTTAAATTATTTAAATATATAATAATAAATATTTAAATATATACTATTGTCTATTATAATATAAGAAAAAAAAAATATTTTTATAGTTTTGATTAATTTCAAAATAAATTAATAGGCGGTATGATTGTAGGCATAAACAGTTTTCTCAAATATGACCTTAGAATTTAGGTCAATAATTGGGAAATAAAATAAGTGTACCAAAATAAATTTTAAATAATTTAATACATATTTTAAAATATATTGTATTATTATTATTATTATTATTATTAATGTATTGTAATTAAATACTTAAAAAATAAATTTTTTCATGCATATTTTAACATTTTAGTGCATAAATTTATGCATATTTAAGATTTTGTAGTGCATATTTGGTTGGTTTTTAATGCATATAAATTCGCACTCTGCCACTCTACTTATTAATAATCAGTTATTTTAAAAAGTATGAGAATTTTCTATTTTAATCTCCCAAAAAAAATACCTACAAAGTTCAATTTTAAACTAAAAACCTTTTTCAAATTAGAAAAAGACATTTAATTTTTTAGATAATCTCTTTAAACCCCAAAATAATAAAAAAAAAACATATAATTATAAAATTGATACATTTTAAAATCAAAAAATAGAACTTTCACTGTAGAATTTAAATGAACAAATAAATAAATATTGTTTTAACTTTTTCGATATCATTATAGCAAAAAAATTATTTGATTTTAAAGAATTTAAAAAAGAATACTTTTTTATAAATCGTTTTTAAGTTAATGATTTCATCAAACAAATTTTAATAATGATTACAGTGTTTTTCGTTTATGATGACAATTTAAGTTTCTTAAACCTTGGTTGGTTACATTTTGTGAATTATCTTATGTGGTCGCATGGGATCTTATCATCTAACAATTTCCTCCCCCCATTCTATATTTTAGTCTACAATAATCAAATAAGTATCATCTAAATACAAATTTGAATTAAATATTTTTTTCAATAATATTATGTAATATTTACTTGAATTTAGAAAATTTACATGGACAATAAAACGGCTATATTTATGAGAAACATATTTTAAGAATTTTACTATTTCAAAAATGTAATTATGTCTGTAATTTCTGTAAGATCTAGCATGAGTTTAAAAGAACAATAGCCTGGATGGTTCTTACCAACACAAATAGTTCTCATCAAAAGTTTATGTTTGTGGCATCTTCTTAAAAGGATGCCACTTCCACATGTGTTGTCTCCATCTTACAAATGTAAAACATAGCAAAAAATGTTTTGTATATTGTATGGGAAAGAACCAAGAAGGGCACAGTCATAAATGAGAAACAACATTTTCAATATATAAATAGGAAAACTTAAGTTATAGAATATCGTTTTTTAAGTTCAAAATTAATGTATTTTGAAACAATAAGAACTTTTTTATATATAATATCAATAAAATAAAAATGATATTTCACAGATAATGTTCTCAACTATATTTTATTTCAATTTTGAATTTTAACTATCACTGCAGTCTGAGAGGTTTTATTCCGCTTAACACAGTTTTTGCTATATTTTACATTTCTAAGGCGGTGATAACAGTTGCTGGTGTAATTCTTAAGCATAATATTTGCTTTATTTTTTAAATATTTATTAATAAATTTCACTGATGCAATAATTTATAATTCTTTATGTTAATTAGGATTAGACTCATTAATGATACAAAAAACGAGTAGATTCTTATTTCTTGCCTTAATGTGGTACTAGTGAGTCAAATCCAAATTAAAACTGGACAAATGATATATGATTTTATTGATGTCCCCAGTCTTTAATATATTTTTATATTAATCTATGTCAATAATTAGTCTTACAATTACGGTTGTGTAACATTAATTGAATCTAATATTAATTTTAACTGTTTTAATTTGGGTTTAAGGTTCAATTTTTTCAATTCTTTTTGAAACTATAAATTGCCAAATTAAAAAACCAAAATTTAGCTTGTTTATTCATAAACTAATTTAATACTATTTAAAAATTAATTGTACATATCGTAATTATAAATTAATTTAAACACTTTGTATTTTTCAGAGTTATTATATTTTGTCTAAATGGAAAACATCATGAACAAATAAATCTAGGTCGAGGAAATACGTTATTTATTATTGGTTTTGATAAAAATGTTGGTAAACTAATTAATTCCTTTATAAAGGGATATTTTTAAAACTGCTACTATTAAAAATTAAAATACATAGTTATTTTAAGATTGAGATAACTTTAGTAGGTATCTCATCATATTAACTTGTTATATCTATTTTATATATATATATTTTTTTTTATAATTTATTACTTGTTATACAATATACAAGTTATGTACTAGAAACATTGGATTAAATATATAGTTCTATATTTTCTAACTTCTAATAAAAAATAATGAATATTCTAAATATGACTAACAAGAGCTTTAAATTTATATCAACATTGTTTAAATAGATAATGTATTTTATTAAAATAGTACAATATTAATATATTACATATTAGTATCAACTATTTTCTATAAATAATTATATTATATTATTATTTTCTAATCATATTAATTATCACTATATTCTATAATTAAAAAAAATATATTATACTGATAGTTGTAATGTTTTTTTTAATTAAATTTAAGTACTATAAAATAAAATCTTATAATAAAAATAAACAATATAATTATTAAAAATAATTGTTTTTTATTTTAGAACTATTAAATAATTTCTTGGTTTAAGTTAATTTCTATGTAGGAAACTATAGTTTTTAAGTGGTTATTTTATAATAATTATGAAGATAACTATTAAATGTAAATCAAATTTATCAAACCAAGAATATATTTTCAATAACATGTTGGTCATTTTTTTTGTTAAATTGGAGGCAATTTGAAGATAATTATTATGTATTTATTAATTATTATATATAATATGTGTTTCAATTAAAAAAAAAAACTAAACCTAACTCCCATAGTTAATTTAATTTTTTGAATAAAGAAATTAATGTACAGTAGAATCTGCTTAATTGGGACACATTGGGCGGTGACCTATTTGTCCCCATTATCCGACTGTCCCGATTCCCGATTAACCAAATTATTTACAGAACTTGAAAGTTTTCACCAAATGTTTTTACTAGCATTTTCTTGAGATGATATAATTTTTTAAATATTTTTTTTTTTTTACTATTTAAAGATTTTAGAAATTTTCAACTATTATTTTTTTTTCAATTTTTGTATGACAATTTTGTTTATTAGTTAAACTGCTTGAACATTTAATACAATGTTCCAGAAAAAAAAATAGTTTTTCCTAACAGGATTTTAAAAAAAAATTATTCATAATCTCAGACTCAATTTTTATAACCATTATATTTAATACAAATGAGGATTAGATAAATAACGATTTATGCGGTTTATAATGAATTTGTAGTGATTTAAAAAATATTTACCGAAATATTTAAAATATTCCACTTTTGATCAAATAGTCATTTACCTTCTATACTCAATTAAATAAAATATTTAGACCAACTACCAATTTACAAGATTTTGTAATATTCTATTTTTTTTTTTATTTGTGTGAATAATAAAATGTATAGTCAATCATAAAACTTATACAGTTAATAAAAGATACTTAGATACTTCATTAGTTGTTATAAAAAGAATTTTAAAATAACAAAAATACACATGCACCGACACACTTCTATGTGTTTGAAATTTTAGTTTGGTAAGAATCCTGAATATTTGACATTTGAAAAATCATTTTGGATTTAAAAATTGATAGAAGACCTCAAAATGTATGGAAATATTTTCAACTGTTTGAAGGTTAATGCTAATAGGTGAGGTTTTTCTGAAGTATAAGAATAATAAATTATATATTAACTATTTTTTTTTATAATAAATAATAACAGCATTATAATTTATAATGTATGAAAAAAATATTATTGGTTAATTCTTAGTAAGTTGAAGTATAAACTATAAGCTGATCTTATCATTTTTTGTAGGTATACAATAATTTATCATTGAATTTAGAATTTCAGATTTCATACATGCGCCTCTATTGTAGTGACCCAGGTACACAATTATAAAATACGCTGGATATCTTATCTACAAAGTACAACAATACTATTGTCTATTTCCCAATTTTAGATTCTGAACGGAGTGATGAATGTATTGATTTTACAATGACGTGTATTTTTATTTATTTTTTTTTTTGTGTCTGTCTTCACTTTTTGGTGTAGTAATAATGCTTCGAATTTTCAATAGTTTTCAAAAGCGTCGGGAAAAACTCTGAAAAATTATGGAAAAACGGGAATTTTTACGCATAACCACTTTTTGACAAAATCGATTTTTAGATTCTGAACGGAGTGATGAATGTAATGATTTTACAATGATGTGTGTTTTTTTTTTTTTGTGTCTGTCGACAACATTTAGGGCAGTAAAAATGCTTCGATTTTCGACTTCAGCCCCTCTTTGAAAAGGAAATCGGATCTAGTTGGTACTTTGGGGGGTCAAAAGTTAAGCATATTTTTTAAATGAGTCGGGAAAAACCTTAAAAAAATGACGGAAAAACGGGATTTTTTATGCACAACCAGTTTTCGTCAAAATCAAATTTTTATTTTGTTATTACTCAAAAACTAATCGATGTAAATACTTGAAATTTTCACCAAATGTTTATATTAGCGTTCTCCATACACAGTTAAATTTTCAAAGAATTTTGACTTTTTTTTAAGCTATTTATAGACAATTGAAATTTTTAATTTTTCTAAGTATTTTTTTTTTAAATAACGATAAAAATTTTTTGACTGGCCAGAAAATCTTGAAAATTTAATACAAGGTTTCTTATAAGTTGTTCTTAAAGTGATAAAAAAAAATCCGAAATCGTTAGTCACAATTTTTTTTTATAAGTGCTAAAAGTTCGAATTTATACGAAATATGTCAAAATTGCGAAAATTTGCAAGTAATTTTGTGGTTGAAAAATCGTAAAATTTTTTTCTTTTATAACTAAGTTTTGAAAATTTGATACAAGGTTCTCCATACATTTTTCTTCAATTATCTGTAAAAAAAACTCTACCGGATTCAGACAAAAATTTTTTATGAGTGTTTGAAATTTAAATTTTTACAAAACCGCGTTTAACGGTTTAGCCTCAAACGATTTTTGATGTTTGTTGTTATTCAAACAATATAAGTCGTAAATACTTGAAAATTTTACTAGTTATTTAGATTGCCATTTTTTTTACGTGATTTGATTTTCAAAATATTTTGACTTTTTTTGAGCTATTTATAGGCATTTGAAATAATCAATTTTTTTTTATTTTTTTTTATAAATGTTGATAAAAAAAATTTAGCTGGGACAAATTACTTGAAAATTTAATTGAAGGGTCCACATAACTTGTTCTAACTCTCATTCAAAAATTATAAAAATACATAGTCACAATTTTTTTTTATTAGCATTTGAAGTTCAAATATTGACTAAAATTTGTCAAAATCATGAATATTTTTCACTATTTGGTAGTTAAAAATTTATAAATATTTTACTATCAGAAGCTAAGAATTGAAAATTTAATACTATGCTGTCAATAAGTTAAGCTTAGAATAATTATAAAAAATTTTGATGATTATTCAATTTAAAAAAATTTACGAGTATTTAAAGTTTTAATTTTAATTTGAAATCAAAAATACACGTGTAAAATAACGTTTTACTAAAAAATAATTTTTGATTTTTGTTATTTTTAAAAAATACTTGACGTAAGATCTTGAAACTTTTACTTAAATGTTTGAATTTGTTTCAAAATAGAATATATGACAATATTTAAGTATAATATAATATCCTATACTGACAAATCATCTCCGTTCAGAATCGTTTTTCGTATACAATGATACCTATCATTGCATTCAAATTTAACCTAACCTAGTCCGAAGTCCACCCCACCCCCTAATGTACAGCAGAGCGATACTCACTTACCCGCTTTTTTTTATTTTGCTGTAACTCAAAAACGAATCATTGAAAATATTTGAAATTTTCACCAATTGGTTATATTAGCGTTATCTATTTATGATTAAATTTTCAAAATATTTAGAATTTTTTTAAGCTACTTATAGACAATTGAAATTTTTGATTTTTTTAAGTTTTTTTTCTTAAAATGCCAATAAAAAAAAATTTGGCTATCCAAAAAATCTTTAAAATTTAATACAAGTTTTAATAAGTTGAACTTATCGTAGTAAAAAAAAATCTTTAAAAATTTTATGAGCATATTAAATTTAATTTTTTACAAAATCGCATAAAATAACAGTCATCATTGCATTCAAATTTAACACATCCATTATACTTTATAGTGACCAGTGACCTACTCTCTATCTTCACTATACTGCAGAGCAATACCCATTTGCCCACTTTTTTGTTTTGATATTTATTTGATTTTGCAAAAACTATATACCTTTTAATTTTTATACGTATATATTATAAATGAAAGATTTATATCTATAAATATACATTTTTTATTTATGTTTATATTATAATATAATAGGTATATTTATTTTTATTGACTAAATTGACTTGATTATCTTCCAACTAGTCAGTATCCCATGCATAATATTTAATGTACCTATTATAGACGAGTAAGGGCCATAAATGTAGAGCCCGTCCGGTTTAACAATTTTTTTTCTCTAAGTCCAGCCTGAAAATCATGCTATGCTCTTAAAGAGCCCGGTTCGGTTCAATAAGGATATTTTTATAAATAACTTTGTTATACCCTTTACTACTGCGTCCCACGAATTACATAATATTCTTTTATTCGTTATTCATGATTCCAATAACATCAGACTGTAAACTTATCATTTTAATTTTTTATTTTAAATAACGATTATTTATCATACAAAAATGCCCAGGCGAGATGTAAAAATCCTTAAAACCTTAAAAAGCCTAATCCAACTTTGGTTAAGTCTGGCCCGATCCGTCCAAAAAGTTCTACAAAAAAAGCACAGCGTGGCTTAGCCCGAAAAGTTTTACTAATAAGAAAAGCCTGATCTAACCCTTTTATTATTTTTTTAAGGCACGGTTCAGTCCTTTCAGATTTTTAGTACCTAATACCAGTAATGACTATTAAAGTAATAACGATTAATATATTTGTATTATATTATGTATTACGTTCAAGTACAAATAGTAAATGGTGTAGTCTCTTGCAGTGGCGGCTCGTGAACCGTATGAGAGGTGAGGCAGATATTTTCAAAATGTATGGGAGAAAAAATGCTGTTAAAATATAACAATGAGTTTTAAGTTCACTTTTAATATAACTCAATTAATATTTAATCCTAACCTTTAAAAATATATTAATAATAAACCATATAATATTTATTTCAAATGTCATACACATAAAAAAAAATGAGCCAATATCTTTCGTTTGTTATAAAATTATTGTGGGTAGGTACTTATACACTTACGCTACACGACATTATATCCATTATTATAACCTCCCGGTTTCTATTTCTATTAGTGGAAGTTACGTCGCTTCGACAAATGACGAATGGATAATGTAAACAAACTCTGAGGCTCGAATCGTTCAGCCTCATTTCATAATAAAATTCCGATTTTCCCCTCTACCATTATATATTTTATTATTGTACGGCCGTCCCATCTCGTCTGAGGCTAAAAATTACTAGCCTCTCGGCACTCTTCGGCTTTCATCGAGATTGTTATATCGTTCAACGAACGTCTTCGTCGTGATTTTTGATAACAGTTGCGAAGTATGTAGTATGTACTCATTGTGTACTATGATAATTAATATTATATACGACAAAATAAATTTATTTTGTATTTTAAAATTTACATTATATTATTGAATATAATATTCTTAAAGTCGATTGTAAATAACTATAACTATAGTTTATATACCTCCTTTTTCTATACAATAGTTAGGTGAGGCTGAGCCTCACTTGCCTCCCCTGACGAGCCGCCACTGGTCTCTTGAAAGTTGGAAGTTGAAAACTCAAACTTAATACCACGGTCTTAGATTAATACTTATGACTTGCACAGTGTGACCGTTTACGATAATAATACTTTGTTGATTAATATTGTTTTTATTTTTCCATATTTTTAGTTTTTACTATCAAAATCAAATTATCAATACAATCATCACAACACGATTGAGATTTGAGATATTAAAATTTTAATAATTTAATATGATATTACTAATGTTTAGCGAATATAAAACATAAATATTAAATTAAATAATATTTAATAACTATTATTATTTACTTGTATTCTTGTCATATTGTTCCTAAATTTCCCGATCAAAGTATCCTATTTGAGTCTTCGAACACATTATTTGTAAAATAAAAAAATGCTAAAATTGTATTAAGACACCTCCGCCACTAACCATTTATAATGTATTATAATTATAGTTTTTAACAAACCTCAAATGTGAATATAGTGACTGTAGCTACTTCGTATTCGTCACAACCGGCAGAATGCTTTTTTATCTATTATTTAGCCATATTTTTAACAAACAGTTACATAATATGCCTTCGTTGGACGGTAAAACTAACCAGTTTAGACCGTAAAGCGGGGGATAAGATATTGCTGTTTGTTTAAAGAATATGGGCTGTGGTCCTAGTCATTTCGGAATCTCATATTCCAGAAAGACCAAGAAGAAAAAAAACAAGCACAAAGAATCTGGTAATGTATACTAATATTTACATTATAATTTCACTTTTTACAGTCCTTAAACTACTTAATTATTATATTTTTATTTGGATAGTATTCAATTTGAATTATCAAAACTTTTAGATGCTTTATCTTAATATATATGTAGTATTATGTATGTGTAAGTAATCATATAAGTTTAGAGATATATGTATTTAATTAATCTATATAAACATTTACTATACTGTCCAGATAAATATAATTATAGATTTTATGAAAGGATGTTAATGTGTCATTCATAATATGTTTAAGGTACCCCTATGCAATGTCTATTAAAATCATGGAGTCTACTTTAATTTAATTTTAACATTTGACTAAAATACAGCATTGAATGCCCAAGAATATAAATTATTTTGTAAAAAGATTGGTATGTGCTATGTTATCTCTGGTCAACTCTTAAATTTTTATTAATTTAGACACACTAAACAGTATCAATAAAATTATTTACTTTAGATTCATAAAATGTTTTTATAATAGATGAATTTTTTCACACTATATAGTATATTAGAGATACATTAGTTCCACTATATTATTTTTTCAGATAAAATAATATTAGTATCCCCAGTATGATATATTAAAATATTATGATATTAAAAAGTAAGTTATATTAAATAAATACTTTTAAAAATTGAAAAATTCTTACTATATAATTTGTATCAAAATAATTTATTATATTTATTAAATTTTAAAATTTATTTATTATCAATACAATTAAAATTTTTTACTAATAATTATTTGTTTTTTAGATGATGAAAAAAGTGAGGGCAGTGCTTATGAAAATCATGTTGAAGAACAAATACAGCTGACAAGTACACCGTCTGTAAACAATTTATGTGACATGTCTGAAATGGATGATTCAAGTCCACTACATCAACGTATGTCAGGTCCACACTGTCCACAGTCTTCCACTTCGTTATTTGTCAATCCGTAAGCAACTATTTCTTTATTCATCATTAACTATTATAGAGTACTTATACATAATTCTATGTATAGACAATTATCTTCTAGTCAACTCAATTTCTTTAGAATGTTAGATGAAAAAATAGAAATGGTAAGTGATAATCAATCTACTATATTCTCATTTTGAAAAAAATAATAATTATTATTATTTTCAATTAATACAATTTTATTTTTACCCTAGGGCGCAGATTATACTCAAACTATTGAAGAACAACGTTTGGAAAAAATTCATCGTACACATGCATTATTAATGGAATGGGAACGAGCACGAATACGCAATTCACCAAAACCTTGCTCAAACTCTAGATCCCGGTTTTTACGCAATCCGCGACAGCCACATTTTCGAGTTTCCCATTCAGTTGTTCAATTTGACCAAGAACAAGGTGCTTTCCATACTGAACTCATATGAAGTACAAAATGTATTATTTATTTTAACATATTAATTGGCATTTTTATAATATTTTACATTTATCTGTAAAATATTGTATTTATATTTTGTTGAATGGTATTAATTTATTACAGTATTAATGATGGTTAAAATAATTTAGAATAATATAAATTTTATGCAGTAATTATTTACAGTATGAAAAAAAAAATTGGCCATTGGTGAAAATCTAACAAAAATGTTGTATTTTATAAGTTTTCATCAAAGTCCTTAATGTTTTAACATAATTAAAACAATTATTTTAACTTAATTTATTGTGATGATAATGCTTGATATTTTCAGACTGATCATCATTTATTGTTCTTTATTGTATATTAATTCTCTTTATAATAATATTTTAATATTTAAAATATTGTTTAATGTTATTGATGTTAAATGTCTATAATTTTGAAAAATTGCAGCTAATATTTTACCCATAAGACTTGAAATGTGCTATAATTTAAATATTTTTAATAGTTATAACTTAGTTCAGTACTGTTTTCCTGTAGTCTGTTTACCAAAGCCTATTTATTAAATCAATTAAGTGAATATTTCTAATCATTATTTAATATTAGTGAATTGGTGCGTGCAATATAACATCTCACATAAATTCTGTATGATGTGTTTTAGAATACAGCTGATCAACCTTTATACTTGTTATTCGATACTTTTTGAATACGCAATATACTATGCATTATTCCTTACACTTTGTTATAAAAGTTGATTTGTTTTGTTGGTCAGTATTGTGTCATTAAGTTAGAATGAACATAAATTATTAAAATTTAAAAAACTATTTTTGAATTGTAAAGTACAATCACAAGAAGGCTTATTAAATTTCTGCTAGTCATTAAATATTAATAAATGAAATCTGTAAGGTTTTTATATTGTTTACTATTGTTACTCATTATCTATTAGCATTTAATTATACACTCTAAGTGTAAGTCATTTATTAAGTACATTGATATGTTTACTCGTAATCTAAACTATATATTATGTTGATTTGACTTCTTAAAAATTAAATATTATATGAAAAAGTAGTAAGCTCCCGATTATTTATACGTTTATATTTTTACTTGCAAATTCAACACTTAATTATTAATCATTGTGTAATATTTATGTTTTTTTTTTTATATATGATTATGATTATTATTTATATTAATTTATTATTACTGTGTTTTTATAAATGTAACTAATCTCAATCATAGGATTTAATTCTAAATTCAATTTATACCAATATTGATTTTAATAGTATGTTTACATTTTGAGTCATCATTTCATGCACATTTTTTCATAGTTGGATTAAATTTACCATAGCTACTTAAATTGCATATTTAACTATTGAATTTTGATTGCTTTAGTTCATTATCATCTAGTTTATTTTAATCATGATACTAAATTTGTAGCATTGGTATTTATTTATGCTGCATTAACAATTGTTATTAATATTATGTCATTATGATAAATTATCTATGCCTGTGGCAAGCTAAACATTAAGGTGTTATACTAAATTACTATAAGATACAATTACAATTATTGAACTTATTACATATTTTTATTAATGTACATTAAAAAAACAAAGGCTGTGAGTCAGAGTAATTTCAAGGTTTTCCTTATATTTAACATGTATTTATTAATATATGACTGATTTTTTTTTTGTCCTCTGATTTATCTAGATTAAATTATTGTTTTGTAAATAACAATTTACTCTATCAAAAAAATAAAAATGTTTGTGGTTTTGTGTGTAAAATAAATTTTGTCTGGATTTGCTATTGTTTTTTTTTCTGATAACTAATATATATCAAACAAGGAGTATCTAAAAGATTATTTTGTGTGTACTTTCTGTTATTTTTATATTTTTTTAATACTAGGTAGTATGAATTTACTAAAAGAACCACTAAAAAATAGTATTAAAAATATATAGTCTTATAACTTTATTCAAATGTACTAACATTATGTTAAATAACATAATCATACATTTATAACTATATGATATAACTATATCTACCACGGGTAACCAACAGTTGGACAAACTAAACATAGCTTTAAGGAGTTATTAAATGCTTTCGTTTTTAATTTTGCAGTTGGATTTGGATAACAAATTTAGTTTCTACCATAGAAAGGTAAAAAGTTCCCAGTAATTTTTTTATAATCAAGAAAATCGGAATTTTTTTTTTATTGAACTCAAGACCAAATATCTTGAAAACATAAAAAAAATTCTAAATGTTAACATTATAACAGTTATAATAAACAGTTACTGTTTTTTAAGCTCCTAAGATTATTCGTTTTCGAGTTCCACCGAAAAAAAAAATTTTTTGTCAAAAATTTCAGTTATTCCTTAATTTTATTTGTTTTTTGCAATATAATAATCAAGTACTAGAAATTATACCCCTCTAAAGTACAAACTAGATTTGAATTTTCTTGAATTTGAATTTTCACTAATCACATCATTATAAAAACAATACATTCATATTCATATAGGAACCTCGGAATCTAAAATGTTATAGTGTTATACTGGTAACTGGGTTAAAGAGACTAAGGATTAAAAGACCCGATTACCCGAACGAAGTCGTAAAAGAAAACAACAATCCATATTTCTTAATAATAAAATTAAATATTATTATTTTTGTTAAAAAAGGAATACCTATAATATGTTACTACAACTACAGCTGCGTGAGTTGGTAAAACAAACAGTGTGTCTATTTACAACGTAAAAAATGGTATTTTATAAGATACTTGAAAAATTAACGTTGTCGACAATGGTGATAAAAACAAATGATAATAGAATACAGACTATTGAAAAATGTGTTATTCTTTTGAAATAATAAAGTTTAACAATTACTGGCAACTGAATTAAAATTTATAATTTAAGACATAAATAAAAAACTAAAAATGTTGTCGTTAAATCCAGACAACGTGAAGAACCTCTTCAATAAAGAATTTGATTTCGTCAGTGCCATTCTAAATCAAGTGAAATTACCGGAGCGCGTAGAAGACTCAGGTAAATTATTGTATAAACATGTGCATTTTCGTGCCAGAAAAATATTACTGCACTTCATACAAAATAATTATAAAAAAACTTATTAGTTTCAACTATCGAATGATATTAGTAACTAGTTAAATTCACTTTCTTATGTCGAGTTGCTTACATAATTAAAATTTATATTTTTTGTTTATTTATACACAGTATGAACTATTTAATCAATCAAACTTGAACGTTTCTTTTGTAAATCATTCATGACCTGTAATTTATTCTTATGTACCTATACTTTTTCAGATTCAGAAGAAAGTGATGGTGATAAAAAAATCAGAAGTAAGCTTTAATCAGTTTTTTTTTTTTGTATATTTTAACTATTGTTTTGACAATTTGATTTTTTTTAGAGCCAATACTCGCAAGCGACGAAATAAATAGAGCCCAAAGTTTAGACGAACTACATACAAGACTTGCTGCGATAAGAGGTAAGAAATATAATTTTTATTCTTAGAACTTAATTTATTTTTTTCAAAAAATTATATATCTTTTTATTCTAAAAACTATTATTTTGATTGTGTGCTTTTTCCTGACCACTAGCTGTTAAATTGTTCAATCCAAACTATAAAACTTGCTTTTTCATCTATAGTGTCCTCTTAGTGAACATTATTCTAGTTACTTTTAATAATTACATACTGCTTTAAATGTGCAGTAGCACTAAAGCATTTAATATTTCAAATTAACCTGTGGATATTTTAAAATGGTTTTTGTAGTGAAACATTTTGTTTAGCGGTATCTACGAATTCATTTACTTTACTGTTTGTAATAATTTTAGTGTTACATAAAACAAAAAAATATTAGTAGTCACTAGTCAGGTTCATGTATTTATAATTATTGATATTTAGCAATATCCAGTAAAATAAATAAAGTTTTAACTAACACTAGTAACACTACTGTAATGAGTTAAATTCATTTATTTTATAATGTTATAAATTAATAGTGTTATGATCAAATATCATTTACATAGTATTATCATAACTAAATATATACTTTTTTTTCATTATTATTTAGAAAAGAAATATACATACCGAGGAAAAATAATTAAAAACAAACTTCAAAATAAAATTAAGAGAAAAAAAAAGATACACGAAAAAATTAAAGGGGAAAAAAAATCCGAAGACACTGTTGAAAAACAGAATGAAAAATCTTCCAAAGTAAATGGCACCAATAGCAAGGCTAAATTAGTATTCAATCGAATAAATTTCTTAGGAGAACAAACTGAAATTGCTCCACCTCCAATGAGTACAAATGCAAAAGTGGCTTTAGATGAAATTAAAACAAAGCAACAAATGTATAATGAACTAGAAAAGTCTGGTGAAAGTGATAAAGCTAAAGAATTGAAACAACGTGACGCTTGGAATAACGTTTTGGCTAAAGCTGAAGGGGTAAAAGTTAAAGACAATGTGGAATTGTTAAAAAAAACTATTGCTAGAAAAGACAGACAGAAAAAGGTTAGTAAAACAAAATGGGAAGAAAGAAAAAATACTCTAGAAAAGACCAAGAAAGAAAAACAAGATAAACGTACAAATAATTTATTGAAAAAGAAACAAGAAAAAAAGGAAAAATTAAAAAAGAAGGCCATAAAAAAAGGCCGGTTTGTGCCTGGTATAAATTAATAAAAAATGTTTTTAAGTATGTAAAAAAATTGGTGATCTTATTAGAAATTATAGAATTATCAATATTATTTCACAAATTTATTTTTAACACATTAATATGTATATTCACATATATTAATATATTATATATTTTATATATATTTATTAAACAACGACTAAATGTAAAAAATTATCCAGGTAACTCATGTGTTCACTCATCCATTGAACTGGTGTTTCATGAGGTATGCATATGCCATGAGTAAAAATTTTAGCTGAAAATAAATAATATATTTTTAATATCACAAGCTTGAAAATGCGTTAGAAAAACTTACGGTTATCAACTGATGGATAATTAAGTTTTATTAATTCTCCCAAAGTCATATGGTTTCCATCTTCTGAAACTGGCTTAACTAGTGTTTGTGTCATAACTGATGATCCTGATCGATAAAAATGTACAGGTATATGTTTAAAATAACTGCCATCAGATGGTTTCATTAGTTTTTTATTCTCTGACCAAAACTGATCAAATTTATCTAAAACATAGTATTGTATTATTTTACAAACTATAATATATTTAAAAAAAAAAACTATTCACCATTAAGTAGTCCAGTCCATAATTGATTGTGTTGATGTTGCTGCATAGTTGAAAATACTTGACTTCTGTGTTTTAGCATATCAGCTTCTTTCATTGCTGACATAAAATTAGATTCTACAGATTCACTAAAAAAAAAAAAAATTATAAATTTCTTTAATTTTTTGAATACATTTATCAGTAAATTTTTTACCGGCATGAGCATCGCAGTATTTGATCTTCAGGAAAATTATCAAAGTGAACAGTTATTTGCCATGGTAAATCAACTTGTTTATCATCAATTGTAAAGAGATCATAAAGAACACCAATAGGATTATTCCTATATAAATTATAACTATTACAATATATTCTTTATTGATTTCAATATTTATTGTTTAATTATAAACTAAATGTTATAAAAATATTAATTTCTAATATAAAATTATAATTGTCATATTGTAAATAATAAGTATAATAAAATTACAAAATAAAAATATTATTTACATTTAATCAGTAACATTGCTGAAATGAGGAAAAATGTATGTTAGATAACTACTATATAGGTGAAATAAGAAAGTTTTAGATAAAAAAATTTGTTAATTGTTGAAGGGCTTAATAGTTTATGTCATTCAACAATCCAACTATAATAATAATAATAAAAGAATAAAACAACCCATGCATAATGCTATGTAACAGTGTAGAATGTAAAAATTTTAATTGTTAAAGATGATTTGGTTCATAAAAATATGAACCATAACGTCCATAACTCATAAGTTAATATATTTTGCAACAGTCGTATTATATTATATAAAAAAAAATATAGTTTATTAATTCCAATGGGTTAGTTGGTTTTAGGATAAGGTGGGCACAACACCTAGTTACTCTAGCTCTGTAACTAGGTAATAACAGTTTAAGATATATATTTACTTCAAAGTTATGACATTGTTTTGAATCTTGATTATAGTAAAACATAATCATAATATTCATAATATACAAGCAAATTGGAATTTCTCTATTTAAATTATTATTAATACGATAACTTACCATTTTAATGGAATATTTTTAAATTCTAACCACATTTCCATTTCTTGTTTTTCAGGATCCACATGCTTCACAAAATGTTTTTTTACCTTAAGAAATATAATTTAGATTTCAACAAATTACATTTATTATACTAGCTAATAGTTTATTTGTATAATGTCTGTTACATAAGGCTATTATTTCATGATATTATGATAGTATATTATAGTATAATAGTTTAAAGCTAATATTTCTAGCTCCATGTAAATAGAATCACAGCTTTATTTTTAAATGAAAAATCTTTTAAATTATTGTCTCAATTCAAGATAGATTAATAGGATAAGGTTCTATTTTTTGAGTTATTTATTTTTCTTGCTATCCTGATTAAAATATTAAGCACTTGCAGACCGAGTAAATTTATATTTATACTGACTTTGAATGTACTTACAATAATAATAATAAAAAGTCAAAAATTTGTATAAAATATGATTTAAAACTACTGGGAGAAATAATTAAAAATAATATTTTTTCAGAACAATCTCCATAACTAATATAACCAAGTATATTGCTTTATTGATTTTCAAACTATACTACGTCCATGGTCATAAAAAAACACACACACACCTACCATTGAATGCCTACCATGATCCATAACAATATCATTCAATTGGTACATATAAATCAAATCATATTGATATTTTTCAAAAACTTACTTTATCACAGACCAACGGAAAGTAACTCATTCTGGGTACCATCAAGTAAAACGGCTCTGGATTCTGTATACCATGAATTTCTTGTTCATCTAATTGAAAACATACAGGTAACTTCCCATTCCATAAATAGTGAAGAATTTCCGTATCGTTTGCCATTGGAAACGAAACGGTTTTAATGGACCATTCAATAGAAATTTAAATTACGACGTCTTCTATAATGCGAGGCTAGTATTGTTAATTACCTAATACCTATTAACATTTTGTAATTTTCTAAAACTAATACCTAATCTAGTACAATTCTACTTAAGTATTATAGTTCGTCGAGTTATGTGCAAATGTACAATGTGCATTATCACTAATTAGTGCACTATCTTTACCACTTCAGCCGCCTCTTAACGCAAATAGTCTAGATAACATTATATAAACAACAACAGCTGTGTTAGTATCTACGTAGTATCACAGAACAATGAAGTAGTATGGCAATGGCATAGCCAAAAAAAAATCAATAATAATAATTAATAATTTTAGATGGTAATAAAATAATACTATACTACGATATAATTAATATGATATAATATTTTAGGTATCTGTGATTATATGTTCCTATTACAAGTATTATGTATTTAAGATATTTAAAATCGTGTCCAGTACGAATTACGACTTAATTAATATCACAATTAGACAATATTGATGACAAGTTACAACTAAAGAAATATAGATTATTTAATTAATAATAAAATACCTACCTATAACTAGTATTTATTTTTATATTCTTGTATTACTTACGTTTGTGCTAAGAATGAAAGAATAAATTTGCAAAAGTTATTATTCTCATATCAAAGTCGACCTATGTCCTATTGTGGATATAAATCCACACGTAGATTTATCAATACATTATTTTATATGGTATAGGTCCGGTATAGGCGATAAAAATTATATTTTATATGTATAGATAAAGCTTACCTCGACCTGGTACCTATGATGTACCTATGTGTACCTACACAAAACAGAAAACCGTCACTGATGCAGTCTTCTATTTTTAATATAGGTATTTATCGTCAAAGCGAATTTGCATTCAGTAGAATTAATTTTTAACAACTATTGTGCTGTTAGCTTTAATATATTATTAGAGCGAATTGAAAAAAATATGCGATTAAACTTAAAAGTAACGACGTTGCAGATATTTCTTATCCCTGGTCTTTTTTTGTTACCTATATGATATCTAAATTTATAAGCCAATTACATATCCATCTTGGCCAGTTATGAGCATCTATATGACTATATATTCTATGTATATAGTAAACTTGGGGTATACGTATAATGGGCACACTTTTAATTTAGCAACTGTTATGTGCAGGTAGTGTATATAAGTGGGTACACGTTTTTGGAATATTGTTATGATGTTTTCCTATTACCTATACAGTATACACTATACATATTATGTAAATTGCAATTTTCGAAAGTTTTCATTTTTTAAAAGTTATATAAGCAATTAGAAATTTTAATAAATGCGTTTCTTTACCCCATGGCTGCAGTAAAAAGGCATGCTTTTATGTATCTAAATCTAATAATTATTAAAATAACTTGAAAATTGCTTATGACTATTTTATTTATTATTTATGAATAAATTAACTGTGCATAAAACAAATAAAATTAAAACAACTTTTAAATTATGAAACAGCACAAAATCTTCATAAGAAAAAAAATAAATTATAATAATAACAAATAATTAATAAATATGCATTAGAAGAAAAACCACAACTATTCATAGGCACAAAAAAGAGGGCGCTTAGGAGGTATTATCACCCCCAATTTTAAAAGTAGCACCCTCAAATACCTTTCTTATAATATTACAATCAATAGCTATTCAACGCTATGGCCGGAAAATGTAGAGCTTAAGTATCCTCAGTTTTTTTTTTATTGAAATTGCACCTATGCAACTATAAAACAAATATAATTAAGACAATAATATAAACTTAAATAACAGTTATGTTTAAATATTCATTTTTAAACTATAAAAATAAATTTTTTATAAGAGTTGGTACCTAATCCGGTAAGAAATATTGTACACTATTATGTCCCATATTCTGATATTATTCATTAAACCATTTTATCCCAATGTGATTTTTTGCATAAATAGTATTGTAGTATAATATTATGTAGCTATAAGTATCACATAAATATTTTACTAGTGATGGCGTATAGAATAGTCTATATACGTAGTACTATAGGTGTATAGGTACACTAGTGTTATTGGTACTGTGGCAAGTATTTGCCATCAGCATTCAGCACCTAGATTATTAGAGAACACATCATCCGAACGTGAAAAGGCGTCACTAAGGGGTATCAAGGGGTATCTTTGCTACCCCAGAATTTTTTTTGGGGTAGTAAGGGTATCGTTTTGCTACCACCAAAACAATTTTAGATTTAGAAAATATTATATTCAATGTTTATTATTCAAGTGTATACTATATAATATGCTGTATTATTAAAATAATAATAATCATATTATATAATAGTAATTATTCACTTTTTAAAAATAAATACAATGTAAATTTGTTGTACATAATATTTTTTTTTTGCTACCCCAGACTTTGGACTCTAGTGACGCCTATACATGCGCACGTGATGGCACGTATAACCGATTATAACTCTTTTTGGCGAATATCATTTAATTGGAACTATAGAAGTGTGAGTTAATTATATGCTATTATTGTCATTTAACTTTAATTACAAATAGGTAAATATCGTGGGGTATGTGTATATATAGTCTAGCCTCCTTTGAACTAGTTAATTCGTGTAATGTGACAAAACTTATCCTATGTGTCTATACGTATTTAAAACAAATTTTAATCATTTGACATTTCACAATTTATATCACTATATTAATGTACAAAATACTAACTTTTGAATTAGTTGAGAGTGTTGAGACAGTTACGTCATGGTTATTATATGGTTGCAACAGTATTATAACTATTTAATATTTGTAGGTATACATCAACCATTTACCATTTCATATGATTATATTTGAATTACTAGTTTAGTAGTTTATATAGTTGAAAATTGTAATAACTATAATACTATGTGAAGTAATAATGAAGCAATAAGTTGCAGGTTTAACTATAATTGTTCAACTAATTCATTTTAATACTTTAATGAAACACATTGTTTGACACAACTAAAATATTTATTGCACCAAGTACCATTTAGAAACTTTTCAACTATTTACCATCATAACCATTTTTTTTTTATTGTAGATTTTAAGCGGAGTGATGAATATATAAATTAATTTTACAATGATATAATATGCATGTTTTTTTTCTGTCTGCTATAACATGTAGAATGTATTATCATCAATATAGGGAACGGATTTAAATGCAAATTGTTTTCCAAGTTGCACAAAGTTCAATATTGATACATGACCAAGGAATTAAAAAATTTAACTTTTTTTTGCATTTTCTACATTTATTTAAGACTTTTTTGCTTTTTGAAGCATATTTTGACATTTTTTATGTTCTAAGTCATTTTTATATAGGATAAAATTTGATAAAAATGAATTAACACCTGATTATACATAATACAGTGCTAATATGAAACACAATAATAAGGTAAAAGTATTATATAACCAATGTATATATATATTATCTATATTCAAAGAAAAAAAAGATAGGCGGAGAACTAGAAGAAGAGAAAAAGTAATACGAATAATATTACCTATATACTTAAGAATAAAAATGTATGTAATCAAATAAATTTTTTCAACATTAAAAATAAATTTTAATAGCAATAAATTTCTGTTAGGTATAATAAGTGCATTAAATCGTATAAATAATAAGGCATTTTTCTTGTTTTTTACAGCATTTAAATCCATTTTCTAATGATCATACCTATCGAGTTTGGTTTTGTGGGCAATAAAAAAGTTTTATTGCTTTTCAAATTTGTGGTTTTTTTTCTAGTAGCAAATTATATTTAATTTGTATACTTTTTTGGATCTGACCTGTATATAATAATAAAAAAACATACATATAATATTGTCATAATTTTATTTTATATATATTTGAAGTTCAATTTTTTACAAAATTTGTCAAAATAACGAAAATTAAAATTATTACAATAGTATTATGTTTAGATCTTCAATTTTTATATCTAAGATTTTAAAATTTAGTACACATGCAAATTATTCCTCATAATTTGTTAATATAGGTAACGGAACTAAAAAATTTTAAAAATGCACATACACAATTATTTTTTATATACATATATTTTCGACATAACTTTATATACCTATATACATTTTTTAACAATGAAATATGAATAAATAGATGCTGTAATTTGTTTAATTATATAATTCTATTATCTGTATAATTCGTGATGGCCTATTTGAGACTTATAAAGCTTTTGCGTATATTATTAGTTTTATTATACCTATATACAAGGTGATTTTTTTATTGAAGAACACTCATTATTTCTGAAAATATTCATGTTTTTGAAAATATTTTTTTACATGGTTTCAAGTTAAAAAAAATATTTTTATTAAAAAATTATATTTTTAAATATTTTTTATCCTAATATTTTTTTAAGTTTTTTACTTTTTTGAATAATAACTTATAGTTTTAATTTCATATTCCAAAGCAGAATAATTTTCTGAGTATTTTGATACATATAAAATTCGAATTTAGGGCCAGTAATTTATGAGTTATACTTATTTAAAGTTTAGACAAGCGGAGTTGTAGTAGACAATCATTTTGCGGGGTAACCCCGTACCACTCCACTCCGCGCATCTAAACTTTAAATACTTATAACTCATAAACTACTGGCCCTAAATTCGATTTTTATGTATCAAAATATTCAGAAAATTTCACTGCTTTGGAATATGAATTTAAAACTATATGTTGTCATTCAAAAAAGTAAAAAACTTAAAAAAATATAAGGATAAAAAATATTTAAAAATATAATTTTTTAATAAAAATTTTGTTTTTTTTAACAACTTGAAACTATATAAAAAAATATTTTCAAAAACATGAATACTTTCAGAAATAATGAGTGTTCTTCGATAAAAAATCACCTTGTATAGGTATACGCAATAGCATTTTCATATCATATGTTAATTAATTTTAAGATATTATTATTAGGTATTTTATTATTATATAATAAATATAGGTATATGATTATATATTCACACTGCAATTTTTTTCGGTATAGATATTTACTGTATTAATAAGTGTTATAATATAATTTATAGTTATTCAATTTTTAGTTAATAACAATAATAATTATTAAATACTAGGTATATAATAAAATTATAAATTTAATGTTTTCGAAAAAATGTTATCATATAATAATAATATAATATTACAATAAATTAATTTAATATAGCTATATATATAATACATATTATCAAAAAACATATATAACCTCTTATATTACCTATATTGGGTTATAGGTTAATAACAAGTCTATTAAAACTTAAAAGCTACTTATTATAATTACACTAAATATACCTATAGGCTATAATAGTCATTAAACTGGCAGACCGTCTCTGCTTATATATAAGTATATATTGTTGAATTCAAATTTAACACACCCATTACATGCAGTAACCCACTTGACATCTATATTATATAATGTACCTATAGCTGATTGGTATATCAACTTAAGTTGATATAATTATTATATCCACTTTTTTTTAGTTGCTCTTGATTATATTGATATAAGTATACCCTGCACCTACTGTAGATTTTCAACAATATATTATTGTTACTCATATACCTACCATATATACAAACAGTAAAAGTTTTAATATTTTATTTTTGACCCCACTGCAAAATAAGAGTTGCTATACCTATCAATATACAATTTAGGTCCTGCAATTTGCTAAATATTTACCATAAATACAGACACCCTAAGTCAATATTAAAGATTAATTATTGCATTTATTCTGCTATATATATTATACAATTACAATGATATAATAGCTTGTATACCTACCTTCAGAGTTTATGATATAAAATAGAAACGTATATGTTTGAACACAGCATCATACACAATTAGCGTACGCCATCAATATAATATGGTACGATGTGATATTATGTTTAATACTTTAATATAAATTATAACATATAATATTATATATATAATATTGTAAAATCAAATCTATACATTACTCTCATTTATCTATTCCTTACTCTGTTCTGTAGAATACATATCACACCCATATACATATGGGTACAAAAATGTACAATGTGCGTCAACATATATTATATAGGTACGCATTATACGTTTTATCATTATAAAATAACTATTATAACTATTTATAACCTAATGGCTAATATGCCTATATATATAGTATAGCTTTAGCTTATATATATTTTAAGTAGTTAATAGTCTTGGGGTGACGGGGTGTAGCAGTATATGTATACATAATATATCTATATAGGTAATAGGTAACCCAGCTATCAAACGTTATTATTATTATTGCCGATAATTAATTTTTATATATTTAAAAAAAACAATATGTATAGTTAAGCCAAAAAACGTTTTTTTGAGAATGGTTAATATTAGAGCATTTTTGTCACCATGTTCTGCCTGTACCTACCTATATGGCTATATATGTAAAAAATTTTAACCCTTTCTATATACGACTTAAAATCGTATAGTTCTAATTATTTTATTTAAATTATAGATGTCATATTATTATATAGTTAGGTGAATAATATATACAGATTAATATTATTGCTATATAATAATTAATAGATAGGTACCTACATACCTATGACATACACAATTTGGAGAAAGGATTCTGGAAGTAAACAGATCTAATCTAGAATACTTAATATAAGGAGATCAAAAGTAAAAATCTATTTTTCTATTAATAATCTAGCTGTGGGAAACGGGATTTTTTTATGTGGTTATTATAGACCCAAACTATACAGTTTTTAACTGTAAATAAACTTAAATAAATTACTTATTAATTTAATAAATTTATATCTTTATTATCTCTATTTATAGGTCCTAATTTAGGAGACTTGCCTACTTCTAAAAATGGAAATTTGACCATAACTAAATCATTAATTATGTTGTAATTTATTGTTGTATGAGTTTTGTCATGATATTTTTTTTGTATTAGTTGAGCTTCGTGAACTCGTTGAGGTATTTTATTTCTTATTTCATTTAATTCTATTAGAGATTGTTTTAATTGATAAGGGATGTAATTTCGGGTATAATTTTATTGTCTATTGGAAATGTAGGTTCGAAACCATCATGCATAAGATAGAATGGACTGTATTTGGTAGTGGTTTGAGGCGTAGCATTGTATGCTAATGTTATATATATGATAGGAAATACGACCGTTTTGTTTGGTCTCCATATTTTGTTAAATAATTTTTTATTGAACCAGTTAATACACCATTAATTTTTTCAACTAGTCCCTGTGTTTGTGGTGAATAGCTTGTTGATAGAGTTTGTTTTATTCCTAAATTAGTGCATATGTCAGCAATTAATTTGTTTCTGAAATGAATACCTCTGTCAGAACTCAGAAGAGAAGTTTCTAAAACAACCCCACTGTGATACTATTTCTATTAAGAATTTAGCAGTTGCTTCAACCGTCGCCGATTCAACTGCTTTGTTGAATATATATTTAGTTGTGTTACAAACAGCTACCAATATATATATCGTTTTTTATTACTTGAATTATTAGTGGACCTATAGATAATCAAATGTTACCCTGTCTAATGGTTTCCCTGTTATTATCGGTATTGGATTTAATAAACCTATTGGCTTGCCACTCATTTTTTTATTAATTTGACATTCGTCACAAGATTTAATGAAATTGGTGGTGTTTTTGTGTAAAGACGGCCAATAGTATTTATTTTGAATTTTGTGTATTGTACGTGATATGCCTGTGTAACCACCGGTGGGCGAGTTTGCATGATAGGATTTTAATATATATTGTTAATTAGTGTTTTTGGTATTACAAGAATTAGGTTATAGTTTTTCGGAGGTGTATATTTTTTATAATATAATATTTAATTTTGTAATGTAAATTGTCTAGATTTTCTTTTTATGTTAGTGTGTACCTCTTCAGTCTTCATTATTTAATGCTTTTATTATGTCGTTACAAAACTGGTAATTTTTTTGATGTGTTTTAATGTCGTGTAAATTAGTCGATGTGTCAATATTGTTGTTAATTGTATTAGTGCTATTAATATTATTGTTATAATAGCATTTCTTGAGAGTGAGTCGGCAACTTCCCTTTTTTGTATAATATATATAATGTCAAAATCAAAATCTAATAATTTTAATGTTAATCTGGCTATCCTAGCAGAGGGTATTTTTAAGTTATTATAATATTGTAAACTTATATATTATCACAAAATACAGTAAATTTACGTCCCCGCAAGTACTCTCGAAGATATTGAATTCCAAAACATAGTCCAAGTAGTTCAAGGGTTGTGGAAGAATACGTTTTTTCCGAATGTAGTAGTTTCCTATAGATGCATATCCTACGGGGTGTATAGTATGTTTTTATCGTCGGGTTGTTCAATAAATGCGCTTAAACGCCCTAAACCAATTATAGACGCGTCTATTGTTAAATATACGTGTTTATCATCGTTAAAATGTAATAGTAATGGTTCTGAGATTAAATATTTTTTTAATTTATTAAATGATTCTTCATGTTGATCAAGTCATTTTATTTTATTTGTCCCTGATCTTATTAGTTCACTAAGCGGGTGTGCAATCTTGGCAAAATCTTTAACGTGTTTGTTACCAAAAGTTTTGTCTTCTGCTTTGCACTCTATTTCGATATGATTTAATTGAAGTATTCGAATCTCTCTGCACTCTAGTTTCTACTTAAAGTCCTGGTCCAGATTTAATACCTAATATATTTTTGAGGAACTGTAAATATGATATATATATGATATATATGATATATCCACACTCTTAGCGTATTTGTTTAATCTGTCTCTCTACTTTGGTATTTTTTCTGACTTATGGAAAACCAGTTTCATTCGCTCTATCCCTAAGCCTTCTTTTGATTTGTCTAACATTTCTAATTACCGCCCTATATCACTGCTTTCTCTTATTCATAAAATTTTCGAATCTTTAGTTGCTAATAAAATCATATTTGATTTGAACAATATTATAGTTGATGCCCAGCATGGCTTCAGACGTAATAAAAGCACTATTACTAATCTACTTCATTTTCAAACTTTCTTATCAGACACACTGTCTGGTGGGTCGAATATCGATGTTATTTACACCGATTTTACCAAAGCTTTTGATAAAATGAATCACCAAATCTTATTCGCTAAGTTAAGTCAAATTGGAATTTGTGGACCATTACTTACTTGGCCTAAATCCTTTATTGTGAATCGTTATCAAATATAGTTGCTTATAAAGAATTCTGCAGGTCTATCCCGTTTCATGTTTCATCAGGCGTTCCTCAAAGTTCGCATCTAGCCCCATATTATTTTTGATTTTTGTTAATGATATAACTTGCCAAAATAACTCTATATTAATGTTTGCTGATGATATTAAAATCTATCGTAAAGTTAATATTGTATAGACTTGAAGCTGAGCTGCTCCAATCTGACGTAAATGCTCTTTATACTTGGTGTTTGAATAATAACTTTACTCTCAACATAAAAAAATGTCAGGTAATGACATTTACCAGAGCTCGTGCGGTTATTAAATTTGACTATACTATGTTAACGGAGAAATGCTTCAACGAACTATGCAGGGTCCTGTCAAAGATCTTGGTATTTTGTTCGATCCTAAACTTAAATTTGATTGTCACATTAACAATATTGTTATTAGATCCAACAATGTTAGGTTTCATTATTCGTAATTGCAGCACTGACTTCTCTGATAAACATGCACTAAGATCCTTATATTGTTCACTAATACGTTCTATCTATATGAATATGGCTTAATTATATGGTCACCATACCAAATAAGCTATAAATTGAAATTGGAAAAAATTCAGCAAACATTTTTACGCTTCCTTTCATACAAAATATGTTCCATTCCTATAGGGATCTGCACTCTTCATACTCCCCTCTCTTATCTATTTTTAACCTTGAAACACTGGAACGTCGTCGATTAAGATTAGACTTATATTTTGCTTTCAAGCTTTTTTTCAAGAATAATTGATTGTCCTGATTTTTTATCTCACTTTTCCTTCCATGTTCCTACACGTAGTACTCGAACTAAAAATACATTTTATATGAATATGAAATTTACTAACTACGCTAAAAACTGTCCCATTAACAGAAAAATGCAATTCTCTAATGAATTAAATATTGATTTTTTTGTCTCACCAAACTTTCACTTTTTCAAAACTTATTGTAATTTAATTTTTAATAATCTCTCATAACTATAATATTAGATATACTATAATATGTTTTTTCATTTTATATATTTTAACATTAATTTTCTTTAAATGTGCACGACTGTTTTTATACACTACTTTTTGTAATTGGGCCTGGCCCGTTTAAAATTATAAAAATAAATAAATAAAATAAAATAAATAAACAATTAAGAGCATTATTTTTTATTAAAAAATCATTTCCAAGGATAATTGTGCTAGATAGGTTTTTTACTACGTGAGTATTTATATCGAAATCATTATCGTTAATTTGTAACTGTATTTTACATATACCCGCTACACATAATGGTTTATTGTCCGGTTCTGATAGTTGGTATTGTGATAGGTGTTATAGTGTAGTTTTTAGGTAATAATTTTTGTTTGATACAGTATGTATTTGTGCCTGTATCAATTGTTATTGGTAAGGTATAGTGTTGTTAAATTTTGCTTTAATAAAAAGAGCGTCGGGAGTAAAGTTAATTTTATTAATATTTTGTATATAGATGATGCTGTAATATAGAAGGTGAACAATTATCAGCTGTGTTTAACCTTATGTATTTAGTTTTTTGATTTAAGATAGAAATTGCAATTATTGGCTGTGTACCCAGTTTTATTACAAATTTGACAAGTTGTCGAGCTTATTGATTTATTTTTGATAAAGCATTTTTCTTCTGAGTGATTTGTTTTAGAGCAAATTGAGCATTTTTTTCTTTGAGTCGTAGGGAATTTATTTTTATATGTGGGTTGATTTGTTTGTTGCGTGTTATTATTTGTTGCCTGTTGGAGTTTGGGGATAGTATTGTTGATTACAATGTATTGGATCTGTGTTCCAATATGGTGTGTTATTATAAGATATGTTATTATAGGTATGTATATGAGGCATTTGTGTTTGCCATGGTTGAACGTTGAAGTCGTTATGATTTTGTTTATTGTTAGTTTCGTAAGAATTTTTTTGTTCAATGTTGCCTATTATATGTGTTTTGTTTTTTCGTTAATTAAGAGTTGGTTAAACATAGTTTTTAAATCTTTTAATTCGTCGCGTATTTTCTCGATTTCATTATCTTTTACGTTTTTGTTTGTGTTTATTTTTTGAATTCTCGATTTAATTATTTCCGTGTCATAATCAGATGCGGATTTAGGTGTGTCACCTAGCTATTATCATGAATTTGACCATTTTATATTTGCGGACGTTATTTTTTAATTACGATAAACTTTCGTTTCCCATTATGCTTATATATCTAGCTATGGAGGAGTTTAGACCTTTCATAATATTTCGTACCGTTTCCTCTTGCGACATTTTGCTATCGCTGGTAGTTGTTTTCGTTTTTCAAGCATTAATTTAAGAATATCGGTATTTGCGCGATCGGTTCAAATTCTAGTCTCAACTTTTTTTCTAATTCTGACCATTTTATTTTCTCCCCACTATCTACAACATTATCATAAAAAGTAAGAGCAGACCCTTCTAAAAATACCGGAATGTATTGCGATTTTTCGGATTCCGACCAACCATTTATGATGGCGGTTCTTTCGTATTTTTTTAAGAACGAGTCAACATTTTCCGATATAGAACCCGAGAAATTATTTGGTTTAAAATAAGGTTTTTTGTTGTCAGTCATTTTTTCTTTTGTTATATTATTATCGTCGGAATTATTAATTGGAATTTACTTAAATTATTTTATTTAATAAATTGTTATAATAATACCTATAAATACCTATAAATTAAAATAGACCGTTGAAAAATGCGATCTTTACGAATTAACTATTTTAAAACTTCCGACCGTCATAAAAATGGCAATTTTGAAGATATCAACAAACTGTAAAGATCAAAGTTGTTCAGAAAAAATAAAGAAATCGAAATCCGGTCTCCAAAATAGTGGTTGCTATTTAAGAAATTTTTATTTTACTGCGCATGCGCTGATAAAAAAAAATTAAAAATTTGAATTTATTAAAAAAATATGTATTTATTAGTCCTATATGCAGTATAAAAACCCCGAATCAAATTCAAGGTCACACGATCGAAATATTTCCTGTTACCTTTAAAATTGAACACACGGTATATATAAATTTTTAGTATATTATTAATTGTTTTTCTATAAATCTTTTGATTTATAAATTTTAGTTTTACGTGGAAAATAAAAAATCTCCCTGGATATTTTTATAATCCCGTTTTTATTTTAATATAACTTTAAAATATATATACATTTTTATAGTATATTAATTGTTTTTATATAAATCTCTTGATTTATAAATTTTAGTTTCATGTGGAAAATAAAAAATCCTCCTGTAGGATATTTTTATAATCCCGTTTTTATTTTAATATAACTTTAATATATATATAAATTGTTAGTATATTTTTTTTAATATAAATCTTTTGATTTATAAATTTTTATTTTTATTATTTTAAAATTATACAAATTTATCAATTGATCAATTCTCAGTTTATTTGAAAAAAAACGAACTGAACTTTTGTTGGGCGCCACTTTGTAATAGGTAACGCAAAAATAAAAGGAATAAGAAAAAAAAAAATTCTTTTTCTATTATTAGTTCCTACGTGACCAAACAATGTGAATCGTTTCTTTCATCAGCTAGTGATCAATAGGGATTATTGGTTTTTATTAACGGCTATCTGCAGCGTGCGACAACTTTACCGTTATTTATTTAATAAAATGATAAAATATAGGTACAATAAATTATGTTATGTGCAGAGCATATATCATTACAATTATAGGTAAAGATATATAATTACATATGGAGCGTAAAGGTTTTATTCTTAGCTTTGTATATTATATATACCTACATCTAAAAGTATTTTAAACATGATGGTATAATATATTAAGATGTGCATGCCTGCAGTTTATAATAATACTCCTAAAATTTAGGACCTATAAATTTATAAATATAAGATATGTATTATATAGTGTTTATACCTATTTCATATGAATTTATATAATATATGCAGGTGATTTGCATTAGTAAAGATTTATTATTAATTATATATATGCCTATATTGTATATATATGAATAATAAATATATTATAAATTTATAATATACCTATAATAGGGCCGCCTGCGTATATAATAAGTATAATATATATATTAAATATGTATATATTTATGTATATAATACAAATTGCAGACTGCAGTATGTATATAGGAATTGTATATTCAGCAAGCATCACACCTATATACCTATACGCAATACGCTATATTATATATATACAATCGTGTAAACATATGGAATTATCTGTATGATATAATATTGGTATTATTATATCTATATATATATATAATATACATAGGTAGTATAGGTAATATATACATATATACGATATACTATCCAACGTTGCTTTTTTTTGACCATTTTTATTTTTTAACAACTAGCTGCATTTTTTAAAAATTATTATTATTATTTTGATCGACCCAAAATAAATTTGATTTCCTCTTCAATCTGGACCAATCAAAACATTAATATCCTGAATATATCCAACAAACAAATTTAACTTAATTAATACTAAAAATTACTAATTTACAAATCCTTAATTAAGCCAATGTGAAAATATATGACCTCCACCTCTACTAGCTCTTTAGGACAATGCCAAAAAATCCAATCGAAATAAAATTCAAATCATTTAAAACAAAATCTTGTAGGTATTACGTGGCTATTATATATATACGCTCCATTATTAACAATGCCCCATTATAGGTATAATATATATATCTAATTTTTCTCTTCACTCTTGACTTAAAAATTAAAACTATCCACGATTCATCACGAATAAAAGCTAAAATATATTATAAAAGATTTTTAAACAGACTATAGGTATTCTTTTATATATACACTCATCCAACCCGGCCCCTTATATCTAATCTATATAGCTATTAGCGAACTTCGTGCGGAAATCCGCCGTATAAAGAGAAATTTATTACATTATGATGCAGAGATCCATATGATTAATGATTATGATAACATTATAAATAACGACATGCAGAAAAAAATACATAAATATTTAGGTAAATCGTAAATAACTGTATTATAATAATTATAGTTATGTATTCAACAAATAAAGACCGTAATAACATATAATAACTAAATATAAGCCCACAATATAATTAGGCATCATGTATAATTTATTAAGATATACATGTTTAATAGACTATATATATCGTGTGATTAAAATGTTCATCGAGTCAATTTCAGCAATGTTGAATAATTATATAGGTTATAGGTACCTATATATATATATAATAACAATTTAAAATTATAGTTTAAAATCTATATCAGTATTAGTTTTAGTAAATAATAATTAGTTATAATCACTTCAAAATGTATTTTAATAATATAAAATGATTTTTTTGTGTATAGATAATTACAAATACATACCTACATAAAAATATCAATAATAATCTTCAAAATATGCAGTTTATTATATATATTATATATAATATATATAGGTATACCTATAGGAAAAAATCAAAAATATGCAAATGCATCAAGTAACCAAAGGTCCGAAGCCCTAATAGCTGATTATATACATCTTATGATTATTATATTTTCTGAATTAGCTCATACCTATTACATCATAAGATAAAAATTAATTTAACTGCAGTATATATAGTCAATATAGTCATCATATATATGTTTATATATATAGCTATAATAATACTAATAAAGTTTAACCACGTATGCTTATATATTGTAATATTATGTATATATAATATATATTACTTTATATAGGTATATATATACATATATACTCATATATAATATATGCATAGACTATATAGCTATAGTATAGCTATACAGTATACAACACCAAATATATAAAATATAAATATATAATTTAACAATGAACAATTATATATCAAAATGCAAAAACGTTTTTTGAAAATATTTAAAAATTATAAAATTTAATTTATAAAAACTTTTAATATTTAAATATTGTCTCACATAATTTTCAGACATTATTATTATATAAAACAAAGTTTTTTTTATATATTTATTTTTAATATTTTTATCATTATAATTTTAAATTTTTTTCATTTTTTAAACGACGACATGTATACATTTTTAATTTCATATTCTGAGATTGAATATTTTTTTGAATTCATTTTTGTTTTTGTTTCATAAAATCTAAATTGGAATTTGGACTGCATAAGTATACCTATAGTTTGTGAGTTTTAATTATACTTATATAACTTTATATATTATATATAGTTATAGTTTATAAGTATTTAAAGTTTAAGTTTGAGGAGTGGAGTGTTGCAGAAAACTCCTGAAAAATGTTGCGGTCTATACAACTCAAAACTCAAAACTTTCAATGTTTATAGGTATACTCACAAACCATATAGGTAGGTACAGGTACTCATCCAAATTTTGATTCTTATGTATCAAATTGATACATGGTAAAATAAACTGCTTCAGAATATGATGACATATCAAATTTATGATGCCATTCAAAATAATTAAAAAATAAAATATATAATGAGAAAAAGATATTATAAAGTACCTATAATTTATTAAAATAATATTATTGAACAATTTCAACAAGAAAAAATTCTTTAAAAACGTTTTAATATATTAGATTTTGCAAAAATAATAAGGATGTATCTATACGATCTACCTCTTTTATTTGATAAAAGAATCACTCGATATATTATATATTTTATATACAATATACTAGTAATATATTATTAATTATTATTAAGGCGTATACTAATAAGTAGGTAATAAGGTTAACATTTGATCAAAGCATATTTAATATATATATTAAATAATATTCATTATACCTTTTATAATTAATTATATGCGTATACACGCGTAGTGCGTACTATATAATAAAGTCTTTGATTTAATATACAAAATTAAATGGGTTATATAATAGCTGGTATACAATATACGACATATATCAATTATACTCCGAGCATTTATTGCTAATTATTAGGTAGGTTTAGATACACAAGTATAGGTATACGATATTATGTTACATATGCAGTTATATAATACGCACATGTATTATATATACCTAAAATATATAAGCATTATATATTTATATTATATACCTATTTATGTATATATTAAATGCAAAAACATAATGAATGACATTGTGTGCGTGTCGGTTGGTTTGGTACTCGGTGGGTGGGTTCCTAAAAACTTTTCCACCTCCCGTGCGTGCATTGGATGAGTCCCGCGGTCTACGACGCAGTATGCACACCGCGGCGAACCGTATTTCTCCCGTTATTGCGCACGTAAACATGTACACCGACTGCCGGGCGTGCGTGTATACAGAGTGGTCCATGAACCGTGCGTTCTCGTCGCCAGAACGCTATATAGATAATATGTAAGATCGGTGATTTCAATAAACATCATATAATTTTTAATTTTACCAATAATTATTGTAGATTTATAGTTCATAATGTTTAAGCATATTGCACATATATGTATATCGGCCTAGTGACTGCGGCTATGTAGCCACACGTATATATACATATGGGTATATACGTGTAGTATCTATAGTACATTGGTACATACCTATATATATATAAAGGTATGCAGCAGCCAGCACATCACTTTGAATAAATAGTATCGATGAATACGATAAATAAAATGTTATCCTAAACGGGTTGAAGTATATCTAGGTACATATACCTTAAGGGCTTTATGACCTTCGAGATATTAGGTATAGCAGACGATGGCCACCAACCGTGCATCCATGAAATTCGTATATCTTGCAGTTCGTGATGATTTTCGGGAATGCAGGATATTATTTTGTATACCTATACATCATGAATCCATAAACATTGATGTTTATATATAGCCATATATAGGGTCATATTATTATAAGGACGTCGTTATATTGTTATATTATTATGTCTTATGAAACTTTGTTTTTTCTACAAGACCACATATTCGTCGATACCTATGTATAAATATATATATGGACATTTGGGCGTTTACTGGATTTAATTTATATAATACTGCACCCAGAATGTCGTTTTATATATAGTCTCTGCGCTATGTTATATATATATATATATATATGTAAATATTGCACAGGAACGATTACGATTATTTTTTCGTTCGGAATACCGAAAATTCTCAAAGAAAAATGTCGCACGCATATAGGCGGTTATATATATGTATAGCCATATATAGATATATGTAGAATATACCGCTGCAAAACATGTACATACAGCATTTAATACAAAAGAATTCGAGGGAGATCGTACGAGGGAGCGGCGAATGACGGACAGAGAGGCAAGTGAGAGGGAGTGAGAGAGAGAACGCACATGAGCGAGAGAAAAAATGCAATTCGTATATTATAAATCTTTTGTCCCATCGCCCCCTACGTATGCACAAACACACATATATAGATGCGTATTGTTATGTTATCGAGTGCCGCCGCACAGCCCCTCCGGGGTCGGGTCAGCGGCGGCTTTATTACAATAATTACTCCCAGGAATCCCGAGTGTATACCGGCGCGCCAGTGGACCTTTATTGGTGCGCCGCCGCCTAGGCGGTGCCCCATTGGTCGACGCGGGCGGCTGAACAGTCGGAGGGAGAGGTGACACGCATGCGCCGCCGCGCCCGAACAAGCTCCGGCAGCGGCGGCCACCCGGCACCCGCCGCCCGCCATTCATCGACAGCCGTTCCATGACACCCGCGACCGTTTCTCGTCGTTACGCGACCGTTCCTCTCTTCACTGCGCGTCGATATTTCGCCGCCGCCGACGCTCAGACCCGCTCTCATTGCTGCTGACGCCACAGCGGTGGGGGATTGTGCGTGCGCGTGTGCGACACAGCTACAGCCTATTATAGTGCAGTGCACTACACTACTCGAAAAACGGACTGCTGTTGAAAAAAAAAAACATTTTATTATCATCGATCATTCGACCGTCGCTGTCGTACGGTCGCAACGGATTTTATCACGAGACCGACGTTTCTCGGTCTTTCAATCGTGTTTCGCGTCATTGGAAACCCGCAGTGTCGCGGACTCCATTTCCCGGCCGCCAGCTAAACCGGAGGTGAGTGCTTGTACGACATTTTATTATTATGACTATTATTACTTTATAGCAATAAGTGCCGTACCTATAGGTATGGTATCTATGCCCGCCACACGACCGCGATCGCATTTAGGTACACTCTGAACACTTATTGACTAGTATATTTTGCTTGTTTATGCTGTCAATTATCTGAGCACACTTGTTCGGTTCCCCATTGCAAAAGCTTAGCTCTTCGAAAACATTAGTTTGTGAACAACAAAGGTCGACAGCGTGTGTTTTGAATTTCTAATGTGTTAATGTGTATAGCGTTTGTGCGCGCGCGTGCGCGTTTGCGCGTTGTGTCTAGTGTACGTGTGTCCGCTTGTTTTAGGTTTCCGTGTAAATATGATACATTGTTATTATTATGCGCCTCGGACGTGTTTACCATAAGATTTAAGTACAGGAAATGTTATTGATATTATACATATTGATGATTACACGTTGAATTAATACATTTGAATGGGTATATCAGGATATGTGATACCTATGTATAATGTAAGTGTTGTATATCAGATCTTCGTGATACATTTTGTATTTGTTTATATATTTATTTTTTGGGTATTCATTAATGGAGAATTGCTTTACTAACGCACCTCCACCATAGCAGTACGATTCTCCATTTATTCTAGCGAAAGTAATTGGTTAAAATGTCTCGATCATTTTGTTTTTAAAAAACTATTTATTTATAGGTAGGGGGTGACTACCTTGTGTTTGTAAAATACTCTTGTAAAATATTTTGTTAGTTTTAATAGTAATTCTAGTAGACTAAGCATAACTGTCACTTGGAAATTACCAACAATTCTTATTAGAATAAACCAATTAATGAAAGCTTCAACACTTTTATCAAAATACATTTTATAAACGAGTCACAGTAATATTGTATAGAAATCAGTAGGTAATATAAGAAGGAGTAAAAGAGATTTTCATGTTCTTATAATGTTCTGTAAAAACAATAATAAATATGAAAAAGGAAGATAATTATTTTTATATGTTTTTTTTAATTTGGGTCTACTGGTTGTTTCAATAGACTTCAGTTACAACAAATTAATATTTAAACTTGTAATAAATTTTAATTACATAAATTCATAGCTAATATATAAAATAATATCCTGACTATATAACTGATAATAAATATAAATGTTTGTATGTTATATTGTACATCTAAATTCACGCATTAATATCTTGTTAGAAGAAAAAACATTTTTATATAGGTACTTTAATTTAAAAAAAAGTTAATATATAACCAATTATTTAAAAATAACTATTAATTACCTAATTATAACTAATATTTTCATTAAAGTAAACTTATTTCAATAATATTTATTATTAGTATATAAATTCGTTTATAACATTTTGTATGAAATTATATTACCTGCTTTTTTAATTTATTTAGTAAGCTTTCATGAACAAGCTCAAAAATGAGTGAGGCATCGGCACAACAACAGCCTGCCACAGACGTACAACAAATGCAACAAGCACAGCAACAACAGCAGCAGCAGCAGCAGCAACAGCAACAAAATCAACAACAGCAGTCCCAGCAAAATCAACAAAACCAACAAACACAACAAATGCAACAGCCACAACAAATACAAGTTATGATTCAGCAGCCCCAGGGACAAGTTGATATGCAGCAGCAACAGTCACAACAACAGCAACAACCTCAACAAGTTGCTGTCGCCTCTGGTCAGCAAACTATTACTATGCAAATGTCGTCAGATGGATCTAATGGAGGCACTGTGCAACTCCCTCATTCATCAGCTCCAATGACAACTATTGAGGTATTTAAATTATTATAATAATGTAATCTTTTAGAACCTTATAAAAAAAAAATCAATATTTTATAGACATCAGGTCAAATGCAAATTTCTACTATCCAACCACAACAACAGCAACAGGGGCAAGTGCAAATGACTAATATACAAACTCAACAGCCAGGGCAAGTTCAACAGCAACATACTATGCAGGCACAGACACCTAATCAACAACAACAGCAACAAACTCAAATTCAACAAATCAATGACTGGAGTCATGGACGTGTTCAGTTAATTCAACAAGCTGGCCCTCAATTTGTACAGTACAATGCTCAAGGTCAATTAATCATGCCCGGAACAATGTTGCAACATCCTACCTCTGGTGCTATACAAGTGATTGCAGCTCCTAATAAACAATTTCAGTCACAACAGATGCTGACCACAGCACATGCTCATAAACAGGTAATATCGCAAGGACAGGCAACATCATTTCCGACTGGATATGCTGCTATACCAACTACTACTAACCAGACTCTTGTCATCGGCCAGTTAGGGGTGATAAGTAGTCAACCAAATATGAAACAAAATGAAATGCAACAAACAGTACGTACTATAGACTTTTTTAATATGTTCTGTTTTATTTGGAAAATGTTTTTTTAGTACACAAGTTGTGCTACTGGGAGAACTGTACAACAAAATGCTCAAACAATGCAATTTTCACCATGGCAATTTAATGCATCACTTCCTCAAGGACTCACTTGGGCTACACCACAGCCTCAAGCATTATTAACACAAAATCATCCAATTTTCATAAGAGGTAAGTTATCAATAAATTATGTCTACCTAGTTAAAATTAACGAATAATTTACAATTTTAAAGAAAAGAGACATATTATATTCAAATTCTAAATACACAAATTAAAATTATATATTTCAATTTCATATAAAATTGTCATTATTTGTAGATTACTTAGCAAATTGTTTAAACATTCTTTAGAAAATTTTTTTTAAAGTATGTGGCTAGTATTTAGTAAGTTGGTTCAGAAATACTACTGACATAAGTTGTGATAAATTAATTTTATGTTCTATTAAACATGTTTAAAAAATAATTGTTTTTATACTCTCATAGTTTAAAAAAAATGTAAATAATATTACAATAACCATTTATTTTATTGTCCAGGCACACCTCAGCAAGATGGTCAACAACAACAAGTACAAACTCCTATGTTTATACAAAGCCCTCCTCCTCAACATCTTCAACAACACCATGGCCAAACTATGGTGCAAACTAGTGGTGGTGTTATGCAAAATATTGGGCAAATGGTTAGTGGCACCACAACTACTACTATTAAATCACAACGTGCAGATATACAACCCAAAGTTGTTACAACACCTAATGGTATGGGTAATAATAGACAACTTTCTATACTACCATCGGGACATACAATTAGGCCAAATGCTACAATTTCTACTCAAACTACTACTGGTATACAGCATTTAAATCAAATGCAAAAAGCTCAACTCAAAGTTAGACCTAAGACTGGTGTCCGTCAAGGTTTTAGTATTGCACCTCATAAATCAGATGCTGCTAATCAAACTAATCAGACCAAACCTCTTCAGTCTCCTCAACAATCTATGAACACCAACAAGTAATTATAAAACAACTATTTGAATGAACAAATTATAAATTGTTTTGTGTTTTAGAATGATTTTGACAAGTTCTGGACAACTTGTGCCACAAATTCAACAACAACAGCAGCAGCAGCAAACAGTGCAAGTACAACATTTGCAACAGCAACAACAAGCTCAACAACAAATTAAATTAGTTAGTATGCAATCGCCAAACCATCAAATTGTAAGTATGCAATCGCCTCAAGTTGCATATCAACAACAGCAAATCATCAAACCCACCACAAACGTAATGAGTATGTCTATGAATTCTCCTCAAAAGATACATATACATCAATTGCAACAAGGGCAAGCTATTGTTAGTAGCCAGCCACAACAACAAATCACTATTCTGGATCGTCCAGTCATACCAGTTGTTTCGTGTGCTCCTCAAGCATCAACACAATCTCAGCTTCTAATTTCTCCCCAAATTCAAACATCAACTTCATCAGTGCTTCCACCAATTAAATCTGATGAATCTCCAAAGACATCCCCAGCTGTTCAAACTAATGAAACATCAGCTGTAGTGGTCTCAATAGCAGAAAATACTACTGAAACAACCGCATCAGTTTCGTTACCTGTTACTTCTAATGAAGACAATTCTAGAGATAAAGGATTGCCTAAAGCTTTAGTAAAACCACAAGTCTTAACCCATGTTATTGAAGGATTTGTGATACAAGAAGCTGATCAACCATTCCCAGTAAATCGATCTTGCACTATAGCAGATATTTCCAATAGTGCTCAGGACAAGGAAAGCATAAAGTTGGATGAAGAACCGCCAAGTAAAGATTTATTTAGTTTTTATTTTTTTCTGTTATTTATAATTATTTTTTACAGATAAAAAGAGTAAAACAGACAATAACAACCAAGACAAAATCAAGTGTGACTCATGTGGAAAATGTCAAGAATTACAAAAATTCAAAATTAAAAAGAAATCAAAACGTTTTTGTTCACAAGAATGCTCAAAGATATTTGAAAATAGTTCAAAAACTGGACAAACAGACAAGAAAAATGGGAAAAATTGGGTATGCGTTGTAATATTGCCATATATTTTTTGAAAATATCAATTAATGTAATAATATTTATTAGGAATGTGAAAGCAATGGTTCAGCTGGTGATTCTAGTAATACTGCCTCATCACTTGATTTACCTAATCGAATGCAAATTGATGTTGACCCTAAGACAGACGTGGCCCCAGAATTGTGTTCTATTAATCCATTGACATGGACTGTAAGTTATTTTATTTTTATGTTTAATTGTTATTTATTATAATTTCATGATAATATTTTAGGTTAAAGATGTACGGAAGTTTATTGGCCAACTAACAGATAGTGAGGAAATAGCAGCAGATTTTGAAAGTCATGAAATTGATGGTCAGGCTTTGATGCTGCTCAAAGAAGATCATTTAATTAGAGATATGTCAATGAAACTTGGACCAGCATTAAAAATATTTGCAAAACTGGATGCCATGCGTACTGAAAATCCAGAACTTCAACCACCTGCAACTTCACAGTAAAATTTTTTATGCTCTTTTACTCAATTATACTTTTTATAGTATACATTTTTATATGGTTAATTTTAACATTTTCAAATGTTTTTTATCTATTTGATATGTGTATATTAACCAATAGTACTTATTGGCATTAAGACTTATTATTATAACCATGTCATTGAAGTACTCAATTTTGTTTGTGGTTTTGTGTAGGTTTTTGTTTAAAAAAATTGTAATTTTCAGTCTTATCCTCTGTTTTTCCAATATTTTTCCTGTTTATAAACTCCTTTTTTTTTAAAAAAAATTTTTGTAAATTAAATTGAATTAAATAAGCCATTTTTTTTTTTTTACTTTAAGATTTTATAATTTGTGACTGTTTATTAATATTAATTTAAATTATTTTATAAAACAATTTACTGAAAAAATATATACTTTAAACTACTATTTTTAATATTATTAACTAATTAATATTTTTGATCACCAATGTACATTCATACTTGTTCAAATAATTCAATTTGGATTGATTCCTTTCTGTTTTTGTTAGGAATGGTTTTTATCATAAAATAACTCTGTAATATGTCCTTATTCTCAATACATACTGTATAAGTTTATGTTTTCTGTAGACATTATTTTTAGCGATAAACTAATATAACTTGTTTACTCTTAATTAGAATCTATGAAATAATAGAACCTGTAGAAACTAGTTTGTTTATTATGATATCTTTTTTTTTATGAATTATATGTTAATTGCTTAATGCTGTCAGTGTTCATATCTACTCTTAGTTTTAAAGTTTCATATTATCTACACATAATATCATTTATAATCATATATTGTTTGATAACTTCAATAGAAAAATTATTGTAAGATTTGTTAAGTTCTGTTTGGTTTGAAAATCTTAATGTCGTATATTAATTATGTGTTTAAGATACGGTTATAAGACTTGCGGTTTTTCCTCTTTAAAATTGTTCTTATCATCCAGGTATGTAATGTTAGCCTTTAATTACTGTATGACATTAATACAAATTATAGGGATAAAATAGAGATTATTGTTATTTTTAATAGTTCGTGCAGGTCTAACTTTTAGTTGTTGTGTTCATTTACTTTAATGTTAAGTTAATTATCTGGAATATTTTTTATAATATATAAATAATTGAATTGATATTTAAATTTGTTTTTATTTGATGTATGCAAACATATGTATCACGCTAATGACTAATAGACAAGTTCATCTGTAGCTTACCATAAAATATTTTATCAAATTATTAAATAATAATTAGAAATCTTTATATTTTTTTATTTGTAAACAAATATATATTTGTATATAATATATTATATGATAAGTCTAAATTTTCTAATCACATTAGTTCTCGTATAAACATAATTTAATAAAATATTATAATTATAATTTATTACCAACAATAATTAAAAGGTAACAAATATATAGTTCTCATACAAATAAAATACACAATGAAAAATAAAATACAATAATTTAAAAGGTAACTAGTATTATAAATTATAATTAATAAATTTAATTTGATATAAATCAGACAATATTGTATATAACAAAGTTTTATACATTTATAGTATTTGGCAACTTAATTTGAGATGATGATGATGGTCTGAATGTAACATAAGTATAAAATAGACTACCAATAACACTGATATTAATACCAATGAAATTATTCAATGTGTACACATAGTCACCACCAATAAACATACCCATATAGGTAACAAATATATTTTTAAGACATCCGATAATTGTTGTTGTCAAAGCTGAATTGTATTGAGTACACAGCATTATGCTATAATTTAAAATAAAGCCCATTATAGATGAGATAAAAATTTGGAGTAGAAATGGTGTGTGCAACCAATAACTGAATCTGAAAACAAATAACATTTTAATAATGATTGCTTTTAATGAAAATTTAAGTAACGAGTAATTAGGTACCTGTATACTTTATCTAGATCGCCCGAAAAATATAACAGTATTAAAGCAGGTGGTATCATGAACAAAGATGAGTAATACATGAGTCCATATTTGCCCATTTCTTTTTTGGAGTTTAACTTTTTCTTTGTAAATACTCCATTTGCAGCAGTCAGGAAATCATTAAACAGTACAAACATGTATCCATTTAAATTGAATCCTAGGTCGTTACTTGCTGCTATAATGGCACCAGACACCATCATGCCAACCGATATCTTGACAGAAAACTTGGGCCTAATATTGAGCAAATAGTATTCACCCAACATGGTTATCAGTATAGAGAAACGTCTTAACATGGTGAACATTGGCAAGCTTAATTCTTTGGTACCACCCAAACCAAACTCCATATTACCTAAATATATTAGAGGCATTGGAAACGTATCTTTAAATGTGTGCCTATTTAAATCTGGAAATTTTAGTTTTCCAAGACTTTTGGCTGTAAACAGTACAAAAATTGTCATAAACATTTGGCAAATGGCTAGAAACTGGAAGGACGGAAACCCATAACTAGTTAGTACAGATTTATTCACTACAGTGATTAACATAGACGCAGCGGCATAGAAGAGAGCCGTACTAATTTTTGAAAATGATGTAATTATTGAAGATTCTTCGACTAGAGGTTCTTCATCCTTGGTGTTTGTGTCTATCATTTTTAATCGTTTACCCATCAACTGGCTATCACATGTTGACAAAACTCTAAGGAAAACAAAAAAAAAATGATTAACTGAGTATATATTGTAATTTTCATCTATTAAGTAAATATATTACTACAGTTACATAAATGTAATAAATATATATATATAAATGTATTAATGCTATATTTTGATATTTTTACCTTAATAGGTAGTTTAGATACTGTTTGCATCGTGAAACAAATATCAAAATTCCTTATAGGAGTCATATGATGTTTTCGTTTTTTCGTTCGTCCACTACGCAAAATGAAGATATTTTATCTTCATTTGCTATAGCCAAATATGATGTCATTTGTGTAAGTAGTATCCCGACAGCCCAACTATTCAGCACTTCAATATTATAGTGTTATCGTGCTGTTCATGATAATCGTATAAATTAATAATTATACTGTTTTCGTCTTATAAACTGGATAACCGACAACTATTAAACGATAGCAAATTAGCTGAATAGATATTAGACATTTTAATTTTTAATTCAGTTATTCTAATTTATATTTTCTGAACTGTAATAAAATATAATAATGTAACGAAATAACGAATAACGAAAAAATAAAATTGTATTACAATGGTGTCAAATAGATAACTGATAACTTATCTTCAACCGGGCAAGTGCACCAACGTTTTTATGAAGAAAAAAAACCTTTGTAGATGAAAGATTCCAGAAATTCGTTAGATTAGATCGGTGACAAATTAGTAGTGAGCGGTTACTACCAAAAATTAACCGGTGGAATGGTTGATATTCGTTTGAAAAATAACAATAATAATAGCCAACCCCCTCCTATAACAAAATAATAATATTTTTATCAAATATTTATTCTTATCAACTACTGATTAAAATTTATTAATTATTATAAAGAAATTTAATTTTTTTATTATTTTCACAATCCTTATGTCGAAACTATAGTTTAAAAATCCCTAAAAAATGGATCAACTAAGCAATTTAAAAAGAAAAGTAATTTTAAATGAATATTTTCTTAAGCAAAATAATTCAATTAATTATGTTGTACCAGTGTTTGCCTTACAAAATGAAAGAAATGGTAAATTATTTTTAAATAACAAACAGTATTAAGAAATACTTATTCTTTTATTAGATTTCCTCCTAAGAGCACTCTTGAAATCCAAATTCTCACTGTCCAATAAACTTACCATGTACAAGTCAATAATTCGACTAATTTGGACATACTAATTATATTGTATAGATTGTAAATAAAATGTATTTGATTTAAGTTCTTATTTCTCATTTCTTATTAGGACAAATAAGTGAAATGATTTGTAATTGGAGTAATAATTTAATTTCACAAGGAATGGAATCTGATGAGGTAGTTATGTGCTTAAATAGTGAATATCGTCAAAAACTGTCTAAGGTACACAATTTTGTTGAAATTACCGTCCCGGCAATGAGAGAAATTGATTTCAAAACACATTTTCGTCTAACTAGAACCAGTGTTGAAGTATGGTATTAAAAATAAAAATGAAAAATTTCTCATTTCGATTATTTACAATTTATTTAGGTAATATTCTCTATGATTGGACATATGTTCCATACAGACAATATGAAAATTAGTATGGAAAAACAAGTATTGGTTACTTTATGGTATATGGCTAACAGTGAAACTCATAGGTAATTTTAAAATTTGTTGACATGCGCAAATCACCTAAAAGTAAAAGGGGGGCTTAATCACCCAAGACATTTTAGAGGAAGCAGAACGTTTTAGAAAACTCAAATTAGAATCTATTTTTTCGTTTTAAGTGGAAGAATTTAATTATTATTTAAATCCCAAGATTTGGGTGTTAGCATTAAAAGAAGCCATAGGAGTCAGGACCCTTGGTACCCCTGTGATTTGTGCTGATACTTATGCCTAAATATTATATATTTGTTTTAAATATGTTAAACTATAATTCAATACAAACTTTATTTATTCATAATTGTATATCTATTTAATTTTCTTTAGACAAATTGCTTCCAGATTCGATGTATCAAATAGTACAAGTTATAAAATTGTGCAAAATAATTTGAAATATATAACAAGTATTTCAGATCTTGTAATAAAATGGCCATGCAATAATGAACAACATTTGACATTAAAAAAATTCCAGAATCTACGGAATAAAGTATTACCTGGGGTGTTTGGAGCTATAGATGGATGTCATATTAAAATATTAGCGCCATGGGTAAAAAGAAAGGTTATGCCTCCACTTAACAAGTCAATGTTTTATAATAGGAAACAAGTACCAACTGTAATTTTACAAGTACATATAAATTCTTATTCTTATTATTTTAATATTTATTTATTTTTCAATTTTATTTTATTTTTCAACTCAATTATAAATATTAATATATTAGATTTGTTCAAATTATTTTATAGGGTATAGTTGACGCTGAACAGAAATTCATCAACATTTTTTGTGGATGGCCTGGTTCATCACACGATGCACGAGTTTTAAGGCGGAGTATTATAGGAAACCGACTATTAAACAACCCCTGGGAAATACTACCCCGAGAATCATTTATCTTAGGAGACAGTGCTTATCCATTAACCGAAGCGATTATGACACCTTATAAAAATAATGGTTACTTAACTCCGGCACAAATATTTTTCAACCAAACTCTCAGTAGTTCTAGAGTAGTTGTTGAACAAAGCTTTGGTAAACTAATTGGCAGGTTTCGAAAATTAAGGTACATATTTTTTTTACTTGGAATTTATTAACATCTCATTCTTACAAACTTTAATATCAGATTATTAGATGTATACCATAAAAGTTATTGTGGTTTGATAATAACAGCTGCCTGTGTTCTTCACAATATCTGCATGTCTCAGGGTGATGACATTGAAGTTGAAGAATATGAACAGTATATTCCACCTGCAGTACCTGATACAGGGAATGGAACAAATAAACGAGATGAATTATGTGCATTAAATTATGAACACTAACAAACAAAAGTTAAAATTAATCAACAAAGGTATATTATGTGAACAATATTTTAAAGAACATTTTTTAAATATCACATTTATTTCATTTCAGACTAGAACTTTTTAGTCTTTCAAATTTCAACATAACTTAATAAGCAACTAATAATTAAAATTATAAAATAAATAAAAGAACTTATCTCTAAATACTTTGAAATGTAAAATATTTGTAACATATTATACAATAAAAATTTTAAAAAACTAATAGTACTTAAACTCATTTAACAATTAATACATAATAAGATCATTTTTTTAATTATTATTAGGAACTATTTTGATTTATCTATCTGTTTTAAACATTTCCTTAAATAAATCTAATTTTTGTTGTTCAATAGCATTCGAATTTTCTAAGGATTTCAATAGCTTGGCCTTCATGTCCCTATCTTCGTCAATCCTTTCTCCTATCTCTAACATTCTGAAACATTTATACAACCAACACTATGTAATATATATAATATATGTATATAAAATTATGTGTGTGCACCGCTAAAATTCAAATCTAAATAAAAAATAAGCATGGTAATGCTAATTCATAAAACCACATATTTAATTTACAGTCATTTTAATAGGTAAAACTGTGAAAAAGTTTTTTGATAAAGTTACCTTTTTTCCATTTTTTCCCCATGAGTTTTTAGGAACTCAAATTGCTTTTCCTTAGCATCCATCATTTCTTTAACCCAACTGGGTTTAGTAGTATTCAATAATGGATGTATTTTTTTTATAGACTGTGTTGGAGAAGTCAGAGTTTGAGACTCTGTGCTTATGTTAATATTATTATTAACCTGTTGAATGGGTTTTGCTATAAGTGTTTCATATATCATATCTGCAAATAATAGATATATTTGTAAAAACTTAAAAAAACCATAGTATCAAGTGCAATAGTAATATCCAAATAGCATACAATTTTATAGCCCAATAACATTCACTTCTTCTGTATTTGTTATTACTAGGGCTCAGATTTTTAGGCAAATGGATTATTTTTTATATATGAGATACAAATTTAATTATTATACTACTGTCGTTTCCGGTATCCAGCGTTTTGTTATTCTTGTAACAAGCTTGTATAACACATATTATTTTACCTAAATAACACATGGCCGATAAAAATTTTGCCCCATCCTAAGAAAAACTGAAATTACTCCCCTGCACATGGCCACATAATTGATAATGACATTTTATACTATTTAAAAAAAATTATTGACCTAAAAATAATTATATAATTTTTAATTTATTCATTTTTAGAACGTTTATTTATATCTTTTAAATTATTTGTATAGGCTTTCTAGATTTACATAAATTTTAATTATTATATTACCTATACTTAAATCATTTTTTTACTCTACGATATTATTTATTATTATGTTCATTTTTATTTATTTTTTAAACTATTACCTATTATATTATTGGAAAAACATTTTTAAGAACGTTTATTGATAGGTAAACAAATATTTTGTTTTTATTTATTTTTTAAACAAATAACTATTAAAAATATATTATTAAAAATATTAAAAATAAATTATTAGTTATCTATTCCCAACACTGTACATAGGTATTGGAAAATAGGAAGAGTAAAAAAAGTATCTTTGAGTTCATAAAAATAATAATCTGGCCCTAATTACATGAAATACTACCTTTTGGAGGAGATGCAGTATCCTTGGTATGTATAATATTTCCCATATCTTTAAACCACTTCCATTTTACAGGCCCTCTTCCAGTTTGTTTGGACTGATCATGCAGTTTAGTGTAATTTGTTTTCATTCTTCTAAACTTCTCATCACAAATTTTGCCGTCAACACTAATTCCTTTTTTATGCATGTCTGCAGCAATCTGTTTCCAAACAATATTTTTTTTCCCTTGACCTCCTTTTTTAAATTTATCATCATAAGCCAGTCTTAAATTTAAAAGCAGACTGATTGATTTATCATTCCAGGGTGAACCTATATATTATATAGTATTTAGTTAACAGATACTACATTATGTGTTTTATTATTTGTCCTACTTACTTTCTTTAATAGAACTATTTGGGTTTTCAATGTCAGTATAACTATTTAAGTTGTCAAAGCCAATAGTTTCATCACCAAAAACGGAAACATCAGTATCTTCTTCAACTATGTACTCTATAATTATGAGAAAAAATTAATCAAATATTGTCTTAAAATGTATTATAACGTTGCTAGCGTTGGGTTGTGCAGTGTTTGCTTTATCAGGGGCGTCATTTAGAGGGGGAGTTATGAGTACTTTAAGATATACAAACAGTTTACAATTTTAAAATACTCATAACTCACTTTAAAATTAAAATATAATAAAAAGCCTACGAGAAACCCTTGATAATAATGTTACCTTTAATTTTTATATGAGGTAAATTCACTCTTAATTTTAAACTCACTGGGTTAAACGTTGTCTACAGGGCGTAAAATTTGCAATGTTAGGTACTCACTTGTAAGACGGAGACAACACACGTGGGTATAAGGCTTCATCTTAATAGTAAAGTTATTTTTTTAAATTGTAAAATTAATAAAGAATAAAAAAGAAATAGTTTAGCCTTTAATTCCTTTTTTGTATTATTTGCTTATGCTTATTGCTTTTTAAATTTAAGCATTATAATTTTTCAATGCCATAATTCAAATGAGGTATCCAGTATACTTAGTGAAGCAGTGCCATAGTGGTGGTATTTTAATGAAACTATTATTAATACTATAAAAATGTCATTTATTATTTGGTTTTACAGTGTAAACTACATTGATGGTTATACTTATAATAATATGTTGATTTGAGTTAAAATTATTTATGTTTTAATAAGTAATATATTAAGAAAAGTGAAGACAGTTTGTGTTAAATTATAAATTAGGTATAAAAAAATATTTAAAATCATAGTTGGGTAACCTAGCGAACGGAGCGAGCGCCTTTTTTATATGTCTTAAAAGTGTTATAGTTTTAAGGCTATTTCTTATTATGCCCTACCCTAGCAAATATTGAAATGACGCCCCTGTGCCTTGTCCTCATTGTTTGTCTCTAGGGAATCCAAAATGTATAAAATATTGTCATGTAGTAATTAGGTACTGACTGGCTTTTGTACATGAGTAATTAATTTTAATATTTGTACCAATTATATTTATGCATATGTATTTCCAAATTTATTATAATTATTATTAAATATTGTATATTTTTATCATATTATATTATTGACTATTGTTATAAACTTTTGAGATTAAGTTCATGATATTAATATGTACCTAATAGGCAATAACTTAAAATATTTGTATGTCATTGCGTAAAGTAAAATGTATAATATACATACAATTTACATATAATTTTATATACCTACCTATGATAGTAACAATTCAGAGTGGAGACGGTCAGTCATATCAATCAGATATTTTTATTAGGGGAGTTGTTCAGTATGGCCTTTATAAAAAATGGTCAGGATGGTCAATGATGTGCTAGGCCGACACTGAGGTTGAGAAATGTTAGCTTGTAACTTATAAGGGCTGTTGTTACAATGTCCAGTTAAGTGTCTGATAATGCTAACTGGCAGAATTTATTTTGTGTTACCAATAGAATTCTACCAGTTAGCCTTAGAACGGACCTAAGTCTGTAGAATACTGGATATCAAATAAATGTATATAAATTACCTATATTGTACTCACCTTCAATATAGTTTTCAAACTGATTTTGATTTGAACTCATTTTGAAAATAGAATATTAAAATTTAAATTTGTATTTTGTATTTTTGTATAATATTGTTATCATAGTTTGTTAAAATAATAATATTGATAACATGTGCCATTAAATAGGAGAAGTAATAATTATGGAGGGGATTATAAATTGTAACCATCTATTGGAGATGGTCAGAAAAAAGTGTGACCGGTTAGTGACCAAAGTGATCGGTTTGATAAAACGAATTTCTTTTTTTATCACCGATTCCAATTTTAAGGGGAAATAGTCACCGATTACAAGTAACGAATTTCTGGATTCTGTCGTAAGCATAGACTTATAAACTAACTAATAGTAAGTTTGTAACTACAACTTGTAACCTTTTATAGATCTATATGCTTGTAACTAATAATAACAAATTAACAACACATTTTATAAATGAAAAAAAATTGGTTTAAACTATAAACAATATAAATATAAAAACATAATGCTATATAGATTTTAATTAATAATTATTATGTAAGGATAAGCAAATATTTTATTTTATAAATGTCATAAATTATACAATATTTGTTTAATGTTTATATTTATTATATATCTAAATGAATGTATAAACAGACATAATAAAGGTATGGAATTACTCAACGATTCCATAAACACCAATTTAGCACACACATTCAGGGCCGGCGCAATGGGGGGGCGAGCAGGGCACTTGCCCGGGGCCTCGCGCTTTTATGAGGGCCTCGCGGATCAAAACTTGTATATAATAATATATAAAACCATAGCGATATATGATTTCGCCCAGGGCCTCGCAAAAGCTAGCGCCGGCCCTGCACACATTACTATTTACTCGAATCTCGCAAAGAGTGTGCTTTGCTTCGTTTGTCAACCCCTATGGAATATGGATTGCAATAGTGTTAAAGCCTTAAAGGCTCACACATAATTGTTTTGGCTCACGAAAACCAATATTTTTTAATTTATTTATTATCATTGGTTAATGAAATGTAATTTTTTTTTAATCGGTGTAGATAATCCGGTCTGCAAATTTCAATGCGTTTCTATTACATTTTTTTTAAATATATTAAATTGTATTTATTGTTTTTAAGTTGAATGTGTATCGAAATTTGAAAGGGAATGTGCGTATGTTTAAACTTAAAAGTTTATACTCGAAACCTACTCTACCGATTTCGACGAATATTTTAAATGTAGTATGTACAGGCTAAAGAGTACCTAGTTCTAATTGTTTTCTAATTTTCTATATACGTTTTTGGTTTATACAGATAATAATTAATTTTCATGGGACATGGTAAGAACCATGATCATGAAGATTAGAGATAAGGAGACCAAACTCCTATGAGCCGCCCGTTTATAAAGTGGCCCGATAAAAGTCGCACGGTTATTCTGCCACCAGGAGCGCGTCGTTCGATTAGAGGGCTACATTTTACAATTATAGCATGTAGACATGTAGTATTATTATACTATATATAATAGGAATTATGTATGTTTTTTCGAATTAAACATGATTTATTATTCCTTGCAAATAATTTATTACTTTATGATTTAGATCAGATCTAAAACATATATACAGAATTAGGGGGATATTGGTTAAAATTGGTTCAATAATAAAAAACAAATATATTGTTATAATTAGCTATTAAACACATGGACATAGATGATTTCCATATGATTATTTATTATTGAATTCATCAAAATATTAAATTTATAAATAGACAATGTATACAATGATAAGGTTTCAAATAATTTGTATTATTATTTTGTATTTGTTTGATTATTTAAATACAATAATTATACATAAAACCAGAGTAATTTGTATTTTTTATTTTTTTAAACATTAAAAATGGTTAAGTGCTGTTTTGTACCAGGGTGTAATACTGGTTATGCTTTAGATGTCAAACAACAAAAATCAATTGGATTAAAAAATAAAAGTTTATTTAAAGCACCCAAAGTAAAAAAAAAACCAAAATATCTTAACCTTATTTATGAATAATAATTTTCCTATTTAATTATTTGTTACATATGTTATTTAGAATACAGAGCTTTTAGCAAGATGGCATAGAGCTATACCTAGAAAAGACAAAATGCTTACAGAAAAGTGCTATATATGTGAATTGCATTTCGAAGAGAATGATATTCTACTTTTTGACGAGACTATCTTAAATGATGGAACAGTCAATAAAATTAAAAGAATTAGACCCATATTAAAAGCAGGGGCAGTTCCATCTATATTTCCGAACTTGCCATTTTATCTAACAAAGCATACAATGAATAGAAAACCTCCTCTTAAAAGGTCTATAAATATTGATAACTTTTTTTACAGGAAACACCTTTTGAACTTTACTTGTATATTTAAGTATACTTTAATATAAGCAGGTAATAAGTAATGAATGATAATTTATATTTCATTCAAATACAAAAATAATGTACATTTATAGTAAAATACATATAATATGTGGTAAAACATAGCCCTCTAATCGAACGACGCGCTCCTGGTGGCAGAATAACCGTGCGACTTTTGTCGGGCCATATTTTGTATACGGAGTTTGGTCTCCTTATCTCTAATCTTCATGACCATGATACAATGTCATCGTCATGGTAAAAATTATACTTAATTATTAATTAGGTAATTAAAATTGATAAAAACAGTAGACGATTTTGAAAAATATTATCTAATAAAAAAGATCGATTTGGTTTATACTATATACCTAGTATCTAAATATTGTAAAAATAGGCTTTTAAACAAATAATAACAAATTTAAGGTACGATTTAAAAAGTTATTTCATTTTCATATTATATTAATACTTATATTGTGCAATATAGATACATTTACATTAAATAATAACAAATACTGTAATGTCATTTACAGTATTTGATAATAATTAGGTATACTATATAGTCAGCAACGACAGCAACACCAAAGCTCTAGATTTAATTTGAATATATGATATATTTCAATACTATTGTAATCAAGTCTGTCAATCAAGATGAGAATTAATAATGAATACAACGAAAGTAATGCAGTATTTTATTTTTGATACATCAATGATTATTTACAAAACTACTAATAAATATAAAATTATTTAGAAACGTATGTAGTCGAATGGTTCAAATTGTACAAGAAAAGCATTCAAAATTTTAAAGCATTTTATTTTAACGGCACTTACCCGTACAGATCGTTTTCACCAAAAGTTGTCGAATTTATATTTAAGCTTGCTAATGAATTTGGTGTGGATAATACTGTCAAGTACAAATGTGTTGAGTTGTATGATAGGTAGATAATACCTACCTACTAAAAAAATTTTAATACAATTTTATAATAGTTACCTCAATGAAACTTTTAGATTTTTATCCGAATATTTCATTCACAAGTATAAAAAAATCTATTGCAGTCATTCGAATAAGTGGCTGAAAGTTTTGAAGCAATGTAAGAAAAAATCTTATCTACGAATTATTTCGTGCATGCAATTGCTGTCCAAATATGCTCAACAATCTTTGGTAATTTATGTACAACTACATTTATAGTTTTAATTTTCATTACCAAATTTACATTAAAGGACTATAAATTTAATTTATTTATTTATTAATGATATACAATTTATCAAATAAATAATAATGAATTTTACAGTAAAATTGATAGATTTTTATAGCTTAATAAAGATTTTCATGTTAATACACAGATTCTTAAATTAAAAGATATAAAAGCTATACTGCAGCGAACTGGGCATATGTATACAAAAAAAAATATTCGTTCTTCAGAAGCTAAAGTCTTGCGCATAGTTGGTTATAAGGTTAAATTTTAAATAATAATGCAATGAAAACAAATTTACATTTGTTAGTAATATTATATTGATTTAGTTGAATGAACCTTCAATATTTATGTTGGTTGAATATTTCATCGATGTGATCCCATTTATTATTACGGATAGTCTGTATTCTACATGCTTATTGCTAACAGATTTTGTTTATATTTATCAACAAGAGCTTTATGATCGGCTACAGTATCAAAAGACAAGACATAGAATTTATACTTACAGTGAAAAGTAAATAAAAATATTGGATTTTTTATTAACTATTATTAACTACTAAAATATTAAATTGTATGCTGTAAAATAAATTATAGATATTTGTTAAATTGATTATTAGATTAGAACTACTAGACATTGAGTATGACAAAATAACTACAGCAGCAGCAGTTGTTGTCACAGCTTTTTACATATTGAATTCAACTGATAAAACAAATGAAGAGTTATGTTTGTATTTATCAACTTTATGTGAAAAGTCAATTGACTATTTGTTAACAATTTCAACTATTCTAATTTCTATTATTAACTCAATTAGCATTGAATCATAATTTAACATAAACATATTACATGTAGGTACTATACAAGTGTATTTATTCAATTTTTTTTTTTTGTTATAAGTATCTAGATACTAACCAATATTTAAATCGCTCAATTTCATTAATTATATAATGAATGATTTTTTAAAACTATATTTTTTTACATTTTGTATGGTTATAAAACACATATAAATACTAATTACACATTGCCTCTTACATACTTGGGTATATATTATTTATTATAATAAATATCTTGAAATGCATGTTATATTTTTTGGTTTTATTAATTACTTTAAATTATATATTAATATATTATCATAATAATTAAACAATTTGAGCTTGAATAATTTCAAGATAATTTAGAATATTACCAAAGAAATTTATAAGTGATCCAATTTTTATATTTAAATTGTATCATTATAAATTGGTATTATGTAAAAAATTATCATGGACAAAATGTTTACATCAAAATAATCTCAAATAATACTTGGCATTATTGAGATAAATAAGATTTATAAAACATTGTTGATTTAAATACCATATATATTTTTTTAAATTTAAAATGTGAATACTAATCATTTTTAATTATTTTGTGTTAAAACTAAACAATCATTATTAATGCTAATAAGCTAATAACCATTTGATAACATAATAAATTACATGCTAAATCATGCCTAACAGTCATACTTGTTCCTGAGTATTATTAAAGTATATACCGAGTGATTTTTGTATCATAAGACAGTAAAACCTCATTATTTCAAAAAGTATTCATGTTTTGAAAACATTTTTTTTATAGTATCAAGTTATTTTGATACATAAAATACTCAGAAAATTATTCTGCTTTGGAATATGAAATTAAAACTCTGTTGTCATTCAAAAAAGTAAAAAACTTAAAAAAATATAAGGATAAAATTATTTAAAAATATAATTTTTTAATAAAAACGTTTTTTTTATAACTTGAAACTATGTAAAAAAATGTTTCCAAAAACATGAATACTTTTTTGAAACAATGAGTGTTTTGTAATAAAAAAATCACCCTGTATATATATATATATAATAAATGTACACTATGGTAAATTAGGTAACTTTATTAAACAAAAATAAAATTGGTTATCATTAAACTAATATGGGTTCTCATACAGTATTTCTTCATTAGATTTAGGTTTTCTAGAATAACACAAACCCATTTTATTCATTACTTTTTCTGTAGCTTCAAGAACCTAAAAACACAAATAAGTATACTTTAATAATTATTTATTAAAGGTATATATTATTTAAAATTATAATTAATAAATAAAATGAAACTTTTATGTTTAATATTGTACTAAATTGTAATAGTTTTATTCTTTTAAATATTTTTACATGCTTTTTATATTATATTTTGGTTAGCAGGTACGTAATTATGGGCGTTGATGAGGAGATAGATCCTCCCTAAGTCTTATTTTAATCATATTTTTCAATATTTATTATTGATTAGTAATCCAACTAGAATGGTATAATTAATTGTGTTCTTAATAGATTTTAAGGTTATTTTATTTTATTTTATAAGTAATAGTTTAGTTTTCTACAAAAAAAAAATTAGTCCCCCTTCCTCCGGAGCAAATTGATAATTATGTCACTCTTAGTATATGTATTTATTACTAAAATTATCAATTTATTAAATATTTTATTTATTTTTAAAGTTAATTATTAATTTTTAGATTTCAGTAGCATAAATAAACACTTTTTAGATTTAGTTTTTTTGTATTTTTAGGAATCTGAAAAAAAGAAACTTAAAAACAAATAAGTAACAATAATAAATAATAATTATTGAAATTATAAATAGGTAAAATTAGATATCTTGTTTTAGATATCATCTGTGATCAGACATTGTCTTTGATTTTTATTGTATAGATTTCAATAAAATTAAAAAAAAAAAAGCAAAATATATGAAAATCTTTAAAAGATACTTGAAATATTAATATAACAGAAATAATAATATTTAATTATGTTTTTAAGAAAAAATTATCAAAATAAATATTTAATCATAATATGAGAAAAACTTTTACACATTTTTTAAAGTTAATAAAATTAGTTTGAATGCAAGAAATATTAAGGAAAAAATATGCGATTGCAACAGTGTCATAAAGAACTGATCTATGTTTTAAAGTGCATACTTATTATACATAATATATAATTACTTCATCAAGTTGTTCTTTAGACAAAGCAGCTGACATACAAAAACGAATTCTTCCTTCAAGTAATGGAGTAGCTGGAAAACCAACACCAACCGTAGCTATATTAAATTTATTGAACTCTCTGACTGTTGCTCTAAAATAAATAAGAATAACTATATAGTTATTTATGAAACATATTATATTTTGTCAAAAATAACAGTATTATTATACTTACCCAACTTTGGCTATCATATATACCAACATAGGAATGACAGGAGAGTCATCATTTCCATATACTATACAACCTAAGGCCTTAAGTTTCCTTCGGAAATATTTGACATTACTTGCAAGTTGGATAATCCGTTTTCTACCTTCTTCTCCGTGTTTTTTTCCCATTATCATTGACATAGATGTTATAACTATTTGAGCTATAGGTGGTGCCATAGAAGTAGCGTAACATGAAGCATGACTATTAACTCGCAAATAGTCAATTAAAACCTTTAACAATCATCAGAACAAAATTAAATTTTAACACGAATATCAAATATTAGTACCTAATGTAAATATAAATCAGAATAGTTATAATGATAATTTATATATACTTTACTGCCAGCTATATACCCTCCAGCTGAACCAAAAGATTTACTGAATGTGCCCATTAATATATCAACATCTTTTGGATTACAATTATAATAATCGAATATACCTCGACCATTTGGTCCTAAGGCTCCAACACTATGAGCTTCATCAACATATAAATAAATCTAAAATGTATTTTTATTTCTATTAGTTAAAAATGTATAATGTAAATAGAATACATTTTATAATAATTAAGATAACTGATAAATACATTATATTTTTTTTTAATAGCAATTATATCTGGAAGGTTTGTAATTGATCCTTCCATGCTAAAAATGCCTTCAGTTACAATAAACATTTTTTCCCAAGGTTTTTTGGTTTTGGGTTGACCAGAAATAATATTTTGTCGTATTAATTGTTCTAAATGTTTAATATCTAAAAAAAATTTAAAAAAAAAATACTTATTATTAATACTAATATAGTTATTAAGTTTTAATAGATTTTAAAAATACAATTATTATAATTTATAAATATTTTGTGCTGTTTTATAATTTTCTTAACTTGAAATTGTTTGAAACATCTCAGGCAGTCAAGTTCACGTAGAAACCAAACCATAACCGACACATTTTGGTAAAATGCATTAAATACAATTTGTTGATAACCAAATGTTTTTAAACTATTAGTTTTATAAATATTTATTAAAAATACCATTATGCTTAAATACTACAGATGTGGCTCCTGACAGTCGTATCCCCAAAATAACAGACGCATGATTATATTCATCACTTAGTACTAAGCACTCAGAATTTATGATGGCAGGCAAATTCAGAGCATTAGTGGCAAATCCCATACCAAATACTATAGCATCTTCAACACCTAAGAATTCAGCTGTTAGTTGTTCGAGCTCTAAATGAAGATAGTTGGTTCCAAGTTCCTGACGCGAACTACCAACTGCCCAACCATATTTCTTTATTATGTCTTTAGTATCATCTGCACACGGACCTTCATTTTGAGCAAAACCTAAGTAATTATATGAACCTAAATTAAGAAAAGCAGATTTTGTGTCCAGAAGCCTGAAATATATTTAATTTTATTACTTATTTAAACAATAGTAGTTAAAAATAAATAATAATAAAATATTCTTACTCGAATGACCAACAACTGTCATGAGTTACTCTATCAATGATATCAATTTTTGCACCTGGTACACCACAAACTACTCGATTAAAACAGTCTTTAACTCGTCGAAAAACATATCTCAAAAATATGCTATCAAATTTATTGTACAATGGTGGATATCCCTAAATGTATTAATGTATGGTAATTTTTATAAAATATATTAATAAATTAATTTTTACCTTTCGATTTTTTTCAGTAGCTACTTTAGGCGTAAAAATGATATGATTTATGAGTCCAATAAAAATCAAAAAATAAAATCCTAAAGATGCCATAATTGATGTATATAATGGCATTTTCTCATATGATTCTTTCATACTGTTTAAATTATTATGACTTGTTTTCTGAAATACATAAATTATACAGTAGGTATTAATAAAAAAACAATAGATTTCATATTCTAAAATGATGAGTTACAATAGCTAAGTAGGTATGATTTTAATTTGTTCAAAAACATTTAAATTCATTTGTATTATAAATGCTTACAAAACAAAATATAAGGACTATTTTCACAATTTATTAGTTTTTATAACAACTAATATACCTTCCTAATTCATTTAAATTATTTTATTTTTAAATTATATATAAATGAAACAAAGATTATGTTTTACCTTTTCTAGAGATCCTTTTAACTTTGGATAATCAAGGTATGAGTTAGTATTAGTTAGCACTGCCATTATTTTCTTACCAGTGAATGCACTTCTTTTTGTAAAAATTCAAATTAATTATGTGCACTTGTGAAACATTAGAGATAATTTTGAAAATTAAACTGAAAAATATAATAATTTAATAATACACATTACTTAATATTGTAGTTTGTATGCTAGATTCTTATTCTAATCTTCCTAAATGACCTAAATTATTTATTTATAAAGAGTTTATACCTTATTATAGTTTTATTCTTGTCTTACTCTGTAGTTTTATTATCATTTTTAAATTTATAATAGGAATTTAAATAGAAATTGAAAAAATGAAATGAATTATTAACTATGAACATAATTCATATGGCAATCTGACATTTTGAACTATTGTATAGTAATAATATACTATAAAATATAAATTATAGGTATTTACTATTTATGAGTTTATGACAAATTATTGTTTTTAAAGAGTAATTACTTTACATTTTTACAATCTACATTTATTTCGTCATTATTGTGTTTATCAGCTTAAGGAACTGTGATAATAACATCATAAACTATTTCAAATTATAACGATTCATTTCAAGCAGGTTAGCCGTATATGAAAAATTCTAAACATATTTTGATCTTGTGTTATTAGGGATAAATAATAATTAAAAAGAATAATAAAGATCTTTATTATTTATGCAAAATAGACCGACAAATATGGCATGAATAACAAAAATTGTAGTTATTAGCTTAGTCATCAAGTTTAGTAGATAGATTATTAATTATTGCTTAAATTTTAAAAATGTACCATTTTACGATTTTTATATTTTGTATTTTTGTAAAATAATTTTTGACGGTTGTAATCCTGTATAGTGCATTGCAGTCTTCGACGAGTTGGGTTTCAAACTTCTTATTGATTGTCCACTGCTCAGTTATCATATCAGTTGGTATGTTCCGTGAACGTATGGTCTTAGGGATTAAATATATTTTTTGATATTTTATATACCAAATTTTACGCAATTTATCTAGTCTTACTTTTATATCTACAATTAAATACTCAGTATTAATTCATAGTTCCTTTGTAGATTTATCTATAATTTGTCTAAAGACTGTATTCTATCCTATTATTTAAAAACCGGCTTTAATTGTTCATTATACATCTAACGATAATTAAACGATGGAAAATCAGAAATTATTGGATTTAGAAACCGATAAAACAGAAAACGATCAGAAGAATATTTTCTCAGACACTGATGATGGAGCTTTATCTGAAGACTTAAAACACAAATATGAAAATGCTATTGATGATGACCTTAACATTTTAACAGAAAAAGTAATTAATGCTGAAAAATCGCCTTCCTTTGAAAATACCTATGAAGTAATCGATCAGGAGTCTAAAACTGTTCATGATGTTAAAGAAGAAGTTGAAGATTCAAACATGTCTGACGAAGAGAAAGATAATTTATTTGAAAACGATCCAGTGTATTATAAAAAAAATGAAGATCTTGGAACTCTTCCACAAATAGAAACTCCAAAAGTAGAAGAACTAGTATCTTCTGAAAAATCTGAACCCTTGATTACAGATGCTACTAAAACAGTTATCATTCAAGAAAATGAACCTGTAGATACTACTCTACAATCCAAAGTAAAAATTTCAGATATTCCAGAAGTCATTCCAAAAGTGTCAACTGAGGTGTCAACCAAAAAAGATTCTGATGAAGGGGATGTATGTGACATAAAAATTGGACCTGATGAACTATTTTGTAGAATTGGATTAGGTAAGATTAAAAAATTTTAATATGATCATAGATAATAATCTGGATAATAGTTTTAATTTTAATGATAAAATACTATTTTTTGTGGTTGTATGAGTAGGTAGTAAAAAAAGGGTACATTAGCCTAATTTTAACAAGTTTAAAAATTGATTTGGATAAAGAAAAGTTAATATTTTTGTGCAAATTTTTTATTTAAAATTACACAACACTAATGTGATAATTATTTTTAATTTAATTTAAGTTAGTTCGCCATATAATTCATATATAACTATTTATTAGACAACTTATACATTTTTTTTTATAAGTATGTGTAAATTGTGTATATTTCATTGATAAGTAAATTAGTAACTATAAAATTATACTAGGAAATTAAAAGTAATTTTTATTTATTATCTTTAGTAATTATTACTAAAAACATATAAAATATTGTGTGTATTATTGTTTTTATAAACAATTTTTTTTTTAAAATCCTTATGTAGTTAAATAATTCATTTTATGATATCTAAGTCATTATAGCCTATAAGTAATAGAAATTATAGTAATATATATTAAGTTATAATTTAATATGATTTTCCAAGGGGTTAAGTGGTCCTTGACATATGGCCCCCTCTCAATGAGTGCCCAAGCCTGAGTATAAACATTAAACTGTAAATAATATAAGTATCAGCATTAGAAGAATAATACATTGTGATGAGTGATGAACTTAATGAATTTAGTTTCCATATTGTTTAAACTATAAATACATAGATTAAAATTTATGTTTTAATGGAATGTAATATTAAAAATTTTACATTTAGTTATATTTTGTTATTAATACATTATATATTTTTGATACAAAGATATTTGATGACTCTATGATTGATTACTACTCTTACTTGTGTATTTTTAAGTATTAATATAACTGTCACCTGGAAATATTAACTTTTATTTTTTATAGAATATTTCAATGTTGACCAATAACCTATAATCTTTTGATCTTTCTATTCTATTATAATGAGTTATTAAATCATAAATTATTGTGCCCCTCTAATGACACACCCATTTATTTTAAATTAAATATTACTAACACTACTTTTATGTAGTTTATTATAAAAATAAAAATGTCATACAATTTATTTTTTAATGTAAATTTAAATATATTTTTTATAATTTAATTAATTTTGGTTTTTTTTAATATTAATATGGTAAATTTGTTACTTAGATTATTTTTCATCTATTAGTCATTTGGGATTCAATCTCTGTCTTAGTTGTCTTACTCTAATTTATTTATTTTTCAAATTTCTTAGATATGAAAACGTAATTTTTATCTAAAATTGTATTATCTATATTTCTTACAATATTTAGTTTATAAAATTTAGAATAGCATTTACTATCTACAATATACCATGTAAATTATATTCTAACTTCTATATAATTATATTATTAAATCAATATTTACATATTATTTACTAATTTTTATATTTTTATTTTCAAGTATAACTATTTTTTACATTTGGTTAGGCAGCTTAGATGAAAATAATTATTAATACTTTATAAATTTGATGAAATTATAGTGTATACTGATCAATAAAACATTAAATAAGTAGGTAATTGTATTAGTTAAGTACTTAATAAGTACTAGTTATTATAATATAACTGTTTACTAAGTTTTTTCAGTACATTAATAGTTAATTACAAATATAATTTTAAATTACTTACTGAATTATCAAAATGTTAATTTTTAAGACTCACAAGATAAAAAAATACGATTTTCCATACTAAATCACTTAAATACACAAACATGTATGATATAAAACGTGGACAAGTCAGTAACTAAAATACAAAAGATTACTAGGCACTATTTGGCGATCGGATTCGTATTGTATTAAGCATATTGCATAGCATAGAATGATGCTATTATATTAATAAATGTTTTTGAATATTCAAATGATTGCATAATATCATTATTGACGTTTGACATCTAGTATTTTGTGAATTAGTAAGTATTAGTCTTTAGTGTATTACTAATTACTAATTCAAAAATAATGTATTTATTATGTATTAATATTTTCATTATTGTTTTTTTTTTTATAAATTCTACAGAATAGCTTTCATTATAGACATTAATATTAATAATATAATACTTATTTATTAATATTGTATAGTAGGAATGTGTTATGTACTTGTACGTATAAAAAATTAAAAGTACATATTTTTAGAATCAAATATAATAGATTGAATAGTGGACACCTAATTAACATTTCTGTTAGTAATTTAATAAAACTCTAGTGCTGTTACAATTTAATTTATCATTTATTTTAAATATTTCACTGTAGATTCGCGATCCGCATATTTATTACAAAAATTATTAACATTTTTCCCATGATGAAATTTAATTTATATAAATTAATATAAATTTTAAATGCTCATACCAGTCATACCTTACAATAATTTGATTCAAAATCAAAATAGGGATCGAAAAAAAGTATTGGTGCACTGAATGAAATTCTTTACATTTGATAATAAATTCACTTTAAAGAGTAAAATAGTTATTGCACAATATATTATAATAAATTTTTAATTATAATTAAATAATTAGACTACCTATTCTAAACTTAAAATACAGACAATGTCATAGAATATTGTTAGACGGAAACAACATATCATGTGGTTATAGGCTATTCGTAGAACGTCCTTTTAATTTTCCGTTTACGTTTTTGTTTATTTATATCCATGAATGTGGGAGAATATTATCGATTTTGTTATAACTAATAATAATCTTGACCAGCGCGAATGCATATTTTCCATTGGATATTTGATATTATTTACCTGTACGACTGGTTCTATCTTACGAATGCGTACAATTCAATCATTATCCATTGTCCATTGTTCGTCGTCGTTTGCTTGAAGTATTTCGATGTTTAATAGTTTAAAAATTAGTTGTAATAAACTCAAAACTAAATATTTGACTTGAAATAATTACCAACTATAACTACTACTATTATTTTCAATAAGTTAACATTTAAATAATCAATTTTTTTGGTTTTCTATGTATAAAGTATTTGACTAATTTTATAATTAATAGATTTTTATTATTTAAAATATGAATTCTCATACAGAAAATGAAGACAATATTGATGTAGCAGCTCCTGTAAAAATTTTTTTGAATACTATGATTTGGCTTAGTGAGTGATAGTTAATGTATTTTATTAAATTTATTAATATTTCAACTATTTCAATTGTTTTTGATAAAAAATGTTACTAAATATCACAAATTATTTTTTACGGCTGTTCATTGATATAATATGCACATATTATGTATTTTGTATTTTATAAAATGTATTACAATTATTGGTAGGTCACTTATAATTAAAAGTAGCCAGTATAGGTACCTATAAATTGGATCAAATAACTTGTTTACGTGTAATAGTATACTATTATATATACATGTGCTAGTTATGGTTACATGAATGATACTAGTTACTAAACACGTGTTAAGTACAAAAATAAGAATTTAAAAATGTGTGTATAAAACTAATATAATAACTGGTATTTTGTACTTTTGATTAAAAATATACGTTTTTTTTTGCAGATAAATGGTTTAACCCTGAGAAATTACCACCAAAAGGTATGTTATATTATTTATATAGGTATTTTAGGTTTATTATGTATAAATTACACACAAGTTTTTATTATAATAGTATTATGCTATAGTTATTTAACTTAATTTTGTTTTTTAAAAATAAGTATAGTGATGAATGTGAAGTAAGATAGTTATACTATGATAAAAAATTAGAATCTTTTGAATTCTTCATTCTAGAACAAAAAAAATTGAGGGTTCCTTACTAATGGGAGTTTGTCCTCGTGTTGTTTTTTTATATTTCTGTAAAATATACCGTACAATCTAAATTATTTTTAAAAAAAAAATAACTAAATTTACTTATTGTATGAAAAAAAATGAATACAGAATGCAAAATATATTCCTTAAAATTATTAATTTTGATATTTTTATATTGACTTAGAAATCTGAGAGATCTTGACCGATAATCCCTATCTGATTATTTTATGTACCTTACTCATAGGTATTACATGGATATTTATGATTTAAAAATTTTCGTGATAACATTTATAAATTAATAGTTATTTTAAAATGTTATTTCATGTATTATACTATTATGTAATTGTGTGTGAATTCAATAAATTTTAAGTTTCCAAGAATATTAATTTTTGCCGTTTATCAATTTAAAAATGTTTAGAGTATTATTTCTTATTTTTTTCCGAGCAATTCTAATACACGAATCTAAATTTATTATCAACCATCGACCTATTAAAAACCATCAATACGCACATATCGCACTAAAGCCCAAATTTTGTTGGTTAGAAAATACTGAGAAATACGGTGTTCTATTTTTACGAATGTGCTGAGGGGGGGGGTTGGCCCTCTAAATTTTCGATACCTCCTGACATTATAACGAGCTCTTGAAGGTTGTTTAAATTTCGCATGAACCCCTTATATTCTATAATTGAAATACGGAATGCCAAATTTATGACTTCCATCCCAAAATTCTCCGTTTACCGGCCAATGTAATAAATGTGCGCGCTGTTGGGTTGGGTTAAGCTTTCAATTTACGTGAAAACTGGTATAACCTTGTCGATGTTCGGTAACCGTGTCGAGTCGAGTGAACGGTCACGCTAAGTGCATAATGTAATATTATTGAAAATATACGCGACACACGGTCGTCTATTCAAATAATAATAATATTATAATATCATGGCTGCGGCGGTGGTAGACTTATTAGTTATCATAGGATGACATTTAAAGACTACATAGGAGTACTATAATAATTTATAGGCCACACGAGCTGCAGCTGCTTCTATTGTCGGCGGCGTCCCCTCCCCGCCCTTAAACTCCGCGCCGTCGCATCGGCCAGATATTTTGTCGACGGGTCGTCAGCTGGTTTTATTTTTCTTTTTTTTTCGCCTCTTCGTCCTGCCGCGTTACCCCTCAGCGCCGTATCCTGTGGCGGACTCCCTCGTCCTATTGATCGCGTTTGCCGCCAATAACGTATTATTATTATTATCGTAATACAACCGAATGCAGGCTGGTCTACTCTTCGCCGTTAGTTTTATTGCGCCGCGAAGCTCGATAATATTATAGTGCATTGAGTTTTGTATTATTATTATTTTCGTCATCATCAGTCATCGTCATTATTCCTCGTGTTCGTTCGTTCGTTTTCTACCGCCGTCGTCGTACTCGTAACCGCCGCCGCTGTCATTCATTGTTACGGCCAACCACTGCAACAGTCGTCGCCGTCCGTCTATTACAGTATTACGTGCAGTGCCCGGTCTCCGTGATAAAAAAAAAAATCCGCTCGTTTTCTAGCTTAACGTATAATTAGATCGCGAGCCGTAAAAATAGATTCGTCGTCGACGTTGTCGTAGGTACGCGAAAAACGATTTGTGCGCCCCCGGATATGTGTCGCTAACACTAGAGCGGCGACCACACGGTGAAAACTCTGCAATTGTAACAGTTTTTTTTTTTGTTTTTTTTTCGTCAAACGTGTTAAGCAATCTTCCGAGTGCGTTTCATTGATTTAATCTTTTTTTTCAAAATAAAGTCACAATGGGTTCCAAGAGGGAGAAACGTAAGTATTCGTGTAGTAACACACGCGCGCGCGCGAAAATAATTGAAGACGCTATGACGCGCTCCTCCAGTTTGCGAGCGAAACAACCGTTTGGTTATTTTTTCTTCTTCTCTCCTCCGTAGGCGTTGGTTTTTTTAATATTATTATGTATATCACATGGTCGAGAGGGAGTAGCTCATAGTTGTATTTTTAAATTTTTTATTCATACGGATGTCGGAAATTCGATTTAAACCATGTTAAAATTATTGCCTTTATTGTATTATTTTTACTCTAGTAGTCGAATGTTTATCGTCAAATCTCACTACTATCGATAAAAATCGTATTCGTTAGTTGTTGCTGTTTCGCTAAACACTATTAACAGTACATTATTTATTTTTTCATTATAATTTAACCTTCGGATTTGTCGCCTGTCCAAAGGCAATTAATGGAAGTAATTTGGTTTATTAGCGTTTACATCGATTTCAATAGTTTCATTTACCCGGCTTACCGTGCGAAATACGAATTATATAAATTATACTATGGAATATGTATTGGTTACAATTTATTTTTTATCGTGTTCGGTTATCGTTATTACATAACTTGTACAAGCTAAAAAAAATTGCCTATTAATAATATATCAATTATTATTCGTTAATATTAAATTATTAACTAATTATTATATGCTTGGCTTCGAAAAATATTAATATAATAATATATAGTTAAGACCAGAGAGATAAAGACAACAGTGTATTGTGTCATCAAAAGTTAAATTACATAAGTAGAACTTGTATAAAAACTTTGTATTTCATATTCTAAATTACAAACATTAAGCATTATCTAGTTCAAACATATGCATAACCTTTATTATTACCACATGTTTAGAATTAATGTTTGCGTTCTAAGATGTTCAGAACAAGACAAGTGGCATTAAATATATTTTATTTAATATAATTATACTTATACATGATTGATTATAAAGAACCAATTTATTTTAATAAATGAACGAATTAAAGAAAATACGATGGACGTTCTCAATAATTGATACGCAGTTGCCAGTTGATTTCATAACAATGCATACCTATGATAAAATATATATTATAGGGTCCAACATTCAACAGGTGTGTTTTTTAGACTCTTTGATCATCGCTTATAATACTGTAATGAGTAATTCATATTTCACACACACCGACGTGATTGAAGAGTTCTATGCTGAATGGTTATAATAAAATTTAGAAAATATAATAAAGGGGCATGGCGTTATGACAGAAATCAAATATTGACCTAAACGTTGCGCATTCTTACTGATTTTATTAGTACCTCTGGTTTTTTCAAGAAAGCAAGATTTCATTTTTATCAAACATTTATGTACCCATCATTTTTTTACGACTTAACACCGTTTCAACATATCGGATCAGATCGTATTTCTTGATTCTTCCCGCCCATTTTGCATGCGCATTGTTACGTAACAACATAATTTATTAATATCAACTATAATTTATAAAGCTGAAATATTTAAAAAAAAAATTCTAAGTGCATCTTAACATAGATGGATAGATGTGTAATAACAAATTAGTTACAGTTAACAAACCAACTGATAATTCAATTATATTATAGTTTACATAAGGGGCCGCCACACTAACATTTGTTTTCTCTGTCTATCTCCCACATAATATAGGAATAAAGATATTTCGTATTGCCATGATTACAACTCAGGTTCAGTTTAGGGCAAAGGCATCTATTATATTATATTTTATAAAGAACAATATTTCCTGTGTGTTGACTAGATAGATTTTTAATGTTTAATAATAGAAATTATTTTTAATTAAAAAATGTTTATATTAATAATTATAATTTGTAATAGCTATTGAATTAAACTAAGTTGTATAATATGCCGTCTGGCCAATATTAACGGTTAGTTAATAGTTAATACACAATTCTGAGCATAGTGTATATTTTTTCACATAGAGTGCGCCCAATGTATTGGTTTTATCATTTAACGCAATATTATATTTTACTAAATTTATATATCATAATTCATAGGTTTTAGCTTTTACCATTGATTAATTATACATATAATATACAATATATTTAATCAATGCTTTTACCATTTTTTCTTCCGCGTTTTCGATGAAAGATAATTATTTTATTGTATATTGTATAATAGCCAATAGGTAATATTTTTTAATTCAACTTGTTTTTAAGTCTCATCTGCAATATCTGAAAACATATTTCCAACAGGTTTTTGGTATTAATTCGGCATGTATTCGACAAATAACAATGTATTTCAATTTCTAGTCATGTGTATTGATCTGAGAAATGTATATTAATGGCGGGCGAAGTCTATGGCTAGTTCAAATCCCATATTTACATTACCACAATTCACTTTGACCACTCAAATATTCTAGCAAAAAACTTAACCAAACCAATGCTCTGTCTCACCTGTCTAAGATTAAAAAGAAGATGTGTTTCGACCTATTCTTACTCTATCTATTCCATTGCTTTCAATTTAGAAGTGTCATTAGTGAGCGACTTCTTCTATCAAGTATACTGTAAAAACCTTGTGATCAATTAAGCTTTTTGTACAAAATAGTAAATACGTAGATTGTTTAATAAATTTAAAATAATGGACAAATGTTCCCTATTATTTTTTAAATTCCAGGGAATTATTTAGTTTTGAATTTTTAACTCTTCCCTCCTCTCAAGTATCTACTAGAACTAGATTATTAAGATTTTTTATAATTAAAGGTTATTAAATTACACACTGAATCATTTATTGAATGTTGATTAATTATACATTTTATTATATTGATATTATTAGATAATCTGATTGTCATCTTAAATACATGTCAAAGTTTATCTCAACTTCTTCGTTTGAGTATGAAAATAATATTAAAATTTTATTACCTGATATTTATTTAAATAGATTTAGTTTCCAATTAATTTTTAATTATTTGATATTGTTTTATATTATGAATGAAACTATAAAAGAAATTATAATTTAATTATAACTTAATTACAGATTTTTATCTTTTTTTAACTTTGGTCATTTTTATTAATTTTTATTTCCTTGTTTAGAGAAATTCTTTAGAAATCTATAGTGTTGGTAATTGAAGTATTTAGAAAGATTCATTTTTAATTCTCTCAATATTTTTTTCGAACGTAAAGAAAAACTTCACAAAAACTATATTTAGGGGATTGGAAGTGGTGATTTTTTTGTTTTTATTTAACACCCGCGCAATATAGGACTATATAAGCGATAAGAATTACGATACAGATGTGAATTTGTCATCTCATCGACTCTTTCTCACATTTTTATTTTTATCCCCTTAAAATCCTAAAAACTTGATGCCAGATTCAAATTTCTTATTGCTTCATTTTATTAATCGATATTTTTTAAATAGAACACTTCTATAAACCTATGTTGCGTGTGTGTTAGACAAGGATAGAAAATAATAACTTCCAATCCCCTAGAAATGTAACATAACTACTATTTGTCAATTGTTCTTCACTGTTTTCGTATGTAATGATTCTTATTGCTTTAAAATTTAATATCGCACACGCTATACATATTAACTAATAATTAATAAGTAAAAATCTTCAATAAATCAAGTATTAACACTAATTAAAACAAAATTTTGAATAATTATATTTTGTACACATTTTTTTTCATACTTTGATTAATTCACTTATTCATATTTAAATTTGTTTATAAACTAACACTATATTCATTAGCTTATTATGTAATTATTAATTGTGCAATATCGTAATATAAAATACATTTTGAACAGGTAATGTTTTATGCTTTGATGAGCTAGATTTGGTGGCCATTATTAATGTTAGCTTGACTCATTCCAGACGGTGACCCTAGTTTCTATTTTTAACAATATTCCTAAATGTATATGCATAGAGATATTCATTAAATGGCCATGATTTCTGTGATGAAATATTTAAAAACGTCATATTTGATCTATATTTTATGTAATAGTTATACTCTGTCACGTAAATCATTAAAATAAAGAAGCACTGAAATATGAACATTTTAAATTATTTAATATATAATCTATTATTCTAATATATTTAAATCTTTTAAAAAATCAAATTTAATAAACTTCATTGTATTTAGTGTTTTTAATGTACGTGCGTATTTATTATAGTGGTGTTTAATTTTATGAAGTGCAGGATGGGTTATTTGTATTTTATTTTTATTTTTACACCTATTTACTTTTATTACAATTAACGTCCCTGTATGGCTGTGTCATGTCTAGTTATTATTTAGATCATTTTACATTTGTTATCTAAATTAAAAGAAATGAATATTTAAGAATTAAAGGATATGATAAATATGATTAAATTTAGGTTAATAAAAAATATAAATTATATTATTCATGAATTATTCTTAATAAAATATAAATAACCAGAAATTTAAATTTTCAATTAAAGACTGATTAATCAGACATGTTTATATTACAATCATACACAATTTTTCATCACAAAACCATCCAACTATTTGTTGAAAAAAAATTTAACTCTTCTTTAATTATGTAAATAGGTACATCTATGTTTTGAATTTTAAAAAGTAATTTTGAAAAATAAATCATTATTATGTGTAATGTGTATAAAAACTTAGTAAATAGTGTAGCACGTTCTAAAAATTTTGATAAAATAAATTTACGAGCTATATAAAATTCGAAATAAAAATTATATTCTTATGTGTAAGGTTTAATGCATATTTATATTATCGGAGATGTACAAATTATGTTGTATTTCTCGTGTCATTTTGGCCTTGACTATTATATTTTAATATGCAACAATATCTCACCGAAATTTAAGACCAACACTGACACTGATAGTTATTAGTTTATATAACGTTTTCCTCTAACTATATTTGTGTATTAATATTTAGTTAAAAAGACTTGTTTTGAATTAATTTTAGTGATTTTTGTGTTCCGTCCATTACATAATTAATTAAAATTCTTAGTGGACTGTTTTAGTAGACCACAACTTGAAACTACTAATTTTGTGATAAATGTTAAATCAATGTACAGTAGGTAAGTACTTTACATGTTGACATGGAAGATTTTACCACTGCCCCACTGTTCTTGGATGGCCGTATAATATTTTTATAAACCGTTAGTCAATCAAACACTAATCTTTACCGGGAGTGCGCACCGTGGAAAATGCTCGAAAAGTGTTAATTATAACTTTGAAACAAGTTTTGGGGTTGTAGTACTGGTTACGGTATACATGTTAAATACTAACGGTTCAATGTCAAATGTTTTATCTACACAACAACACCGTCGTCGAGTGTTTGTCGTTATAATCTCATAATACGACCGCGGCCGTAAACATTACGTGACAAATATGTCACCTTTTTTATTGCCATGGGTACACTTAAAACGGGATCACCCGAGTTGCGTCCGGTAAAAAAGGTATACACGAATTGCGTCCCAAAAAAATACAGGACGCAATTCGTGTATTTAAATCAGGGGTTCTTAAATAACTAACAAAAATAAATGACAATTATAAATATTATATAAGTCAATCAAAATATTGTATATTAAATATAATAAAAAAGTAAATAAACGTTAAATCACTTAAATCCAATCAAAATTATTAATATAGTCCATAATATAATAAATAAGTTAATTCATAAATAATAATAACAATGTCGTTAAAATAGCTGTATAAATGAATAAATTCAACAAAGTTGAAAAAATCTCAAAAATTGCACTTAAAACTTTTATTTGAATTTCTACTTACATAAAACATATTTAAAACTTATTAATTAAAGAATTAATAAAAATATACCTCAGAGAACCCCTGAAAACCAAATAAAAATTCTACTACCTAACCAATATAGTGGGACGCAATTCATGTATACCTTTTTAACGGGACGCAACTAAGGTGCCCCGCTTAAAACCGTATTCGTTTTCAGTCGTGTGTCGTGACCAATTTTAATTCCAATCATATTGTCACGCGCCGTGTCGAAGACCGACCACCGTACTATGTCGTTGTAAACACCTGCCCGGAGTGATACGAAATTAATCACGAGCCCGTAAATAGTAATAATAATTTTTAATTATTATTATTATTACTGGCGCGGGTGTTGATGACGGTCGATCGTACTCGGACGCGTGTACCACGTACTGATATTCGTCGCTGTCGTGGCGGACGCGACACGCACATGTGGAACTATAGTCGGCGGCGGCGGTTATTGTTGTACGTACGGCGACGTTGGTGGGTCGATGGGACGGCACGGCGGTGGCGGTGCACAGCTGCTGCTGCTGTCATGGACATCGTTTTGGTGGGAGGAGGGGGGCTGCTGCAACGTGGAATCCGTCGTCTTGCCGTTGTTGCCGTCGCTGTGGTGCGTGTCTGCCAGCGCGGGCCTCCGACAAAGATCTCATCCATCGTCCGCGTACAGTGTGTGTTTGTTCAGACGTGTGCGCTCAGCAGTAGTCAGTAGTCAGTGTCGTGTAAACCGTACGGCAAACGTATAATATCATTAATTTTTATAAATATTCGATAACATTACAACAGTTAAGAAGAGAGACACACCAAGTCAACGTTCGTTGCTTTCCGTTTTCCTTTACCCTCAGACGCGGCAACCCCGTTTCGTTTCTCACCGTTCCATCTTCGCCGCCGTCTCAAAGCAATGGCGCCCAAGAAATACAACAGCAGGTCAAACAGCAGCTATTCCGCTCCCGCCGCCCCGTTGCCCGAAAGGGGACCAGGTATGTGTGTTCGCTTGACGGTGTCCGAGGGACGTGCGTGGCGCTCGCATATGGTCATCCCTGATCGAACGCAAATCTCAGGAGTCGTAAGACGCGGTGTCATATTACAAACTGTGACGACGAAACGCGAAAAAGTTCTATTTTCTTTGATTTAAATTTCGTTCTTTTCGTGTTTGTAATTTTTTTCAAATTCAATCCGGTAACGTGGCCGTTTCCACTTGTTACACGGTCCGCTGTTTCCCCTCTGGCTTTCTTCCCCCTCCGGCAATCTAAAACGAGTTCGCTTGAGGATTACTTGCCGTGTGTATTTGTTGAATCGGCGAATTTTAGTTTTTACAGTTACCGGGTAATTGCTGAACCGAAACGCCAACGTCTCCCGGTTCTGGTTGGTAGTGGTGGTGGTTCTGTTTGTGGCGGCGGCGGTGGTGATGTGGTCATGTGGAATTGACAAATTTTGTCCACGTTTGCGGATCCAAGCCGACCCGTCCAAACTTAAGCCACTCGTATCCATTCCTATCATCAAACTAATATTATACAGATGTTTTTGGATTTACCTGTTAGTAAAAATCAGTTCGACACTGTATTAATTTGTTTGATATGGTTTGACCGTTTGACGTAAACTGTATTGGCCTGACGTCGAAGTTTAGTTAACTCCTTAGCAATTCACTCTTGTTTTTTTCTGTGGTGTCTTCTATGAACTATGTACCAGTTGGCATTTTGCTATTGATCCATTAAAATATATGTATATCAAGTTGATGAATTTAAATATTATTAAATACGTTTTCCTTGGTCTAAGTAACTGAATGATAATATTGTTTGAGGTCAAAAGCTGGAAGTTGACCTATTTAAAATTTAAGTATTGTTAATTGTTAATTTTTTTTCTACGTTTTACTACTCAGTAAATTTGTGTACAATATTGTATGAAAATTGGTACAGCTGGCGAGCGAGCCCAAAATAGGGTAAAAGCGGGGGTAAAAGTTATGATCGTAGCTATGCGTTATAATAAATGTTTTGTACTGCGTCTTATATATCATACAATAATGAAAATCAAAAACGCTTGCTATGTGTCTACATTCTATTTGTAAATATGATTGTAATACGAGTACTTTTAAATTCTATTTTATAAACACGCGCATTTTGATGAGTTAAAATTATTTCCCAAGTATAATCAATATTATATGTAAAGCCAATTAAGGGAATTTAATGTTTTTACATTAGGTAGGGATGTCACAATTTACAAATGACTCGAATTTGAAAATAATACAATATAATACTTCTGTTAATATGTGAATATTATAATTTAATCAATTATCATAAAGATAGTCAAACTATTGTAATGATATTAGTATTACCTGTGAATATAATAATACTATATTAATTATTGATTTTGAATTTGTTTACAGTTGAAGCTTTGGTATATTGGAGAGATCCCGTATCATCGGGCATTGTTTTTGGTGCTACGTTAGTCGTATTGCTGTTGTTTGCATATATGTCACTGATTAGCGTAGTTGCTTATCTGGCTATGTTCATACAATCTGGATGCATTCTTTTACGTCTGTATAAAACTGCTCTACAGACTGTGAATAAAACTAATGAAAGTCACCCATTCCAGTGAGTCGTCCATTCCAAAAACTAATTAATAATGATAACCATCAATTTTATTATATTTATTTGTTTGTATTTTATAGAGAATATCTTGACTTGGACATCAGGCTACCACAGGAAAAAGCTGAAGAACTGAGCAAATTAGCTGTTGTGCACATCAATGCCGTATTGGTTGAACTTCGTCGCTTGTTACTTGCTGAAGACTTGGTCGACTCTGCCAAATTCTTTGGTATTCTCTGGGTGTTGACATACGTTGGCGCTTTGTTCAACGGCCTTACACTCATAATTATTGGTACTTATATTTTTTTTATATATTATAAAGATAAATTATTTAATTAATTTTTTTTTTCAGGATTTATTGCTCTGTTCACACTACCCAAAGTTTATGAGAACAATAAGACTCAAATTGATCAAAATATTGAAGTAGTTAGAAGCAAGATTGCTGAATTAACTAACAAGTAGGTTTTTTTTATTATTATCGTATATAACAATATATAAAGTACATCTGTATTTATTGTCTCTATTTCAAAAATTCATAATTCAGTACAACATAATTAATTTTATTGGTCTTAAAATTAGTATAGTTAGTATTGGTACTAATTGGAGTATCAAGTCCACTATCTATGTTTTCTTGTTGGTTTTTATCAATGTACTAATTTTATTTTAAAAAGTAGTGAATATTTCAAAATTAATATTTTATTATACTTTTTAATTCTCTTTAAAATCAAAATATTATCCCCTCCCTCCAATAATAATAAAAAAAATTACCTGAAAAGAATACAGGCTTAGTGTATGATACTATACATTTGTTTTATATATATTCAAGATAAGAAATACAGTTCAGGCATAATTTTAGTAGCAATAATTTATATTGTGTTTTAATTATTTTTATAATTTTATTACAGAGTTCGAGCAGCTATTCCAATTGGAAAAAAGAATCCAGAGACAAAGAAGAAGGAATAAACTCCCTTGTTTGTTTTCCTATTAAAGTACATCAATTTTCTTGTGGTCAATGATTACAATTTTAGGCCAACATATATTTTTTTTTTTATTATTATTAATATATATTTATATAAATATATATATTTAGACCATGTCGTCCCAATGAAATTAAACATTTATACTATTATTAAAATACTCATTGCTCCCGTTTTTAAATAATTTATATTGTATCACGGGAAAATATGTGTAGAACGTCTTTTGACATTACTATTTCACCACATAATGTAAACGTGTAAAGGTTTGTGAGTTATTTCATTTTTATTTTCAGCCTGGTTCAGCTTTTGCTCATTTTATTATTCTGCCCCTCCTCAAATTTTACCTACATTTTTATTCCTCGTGCTATATATTATAATATAGCAAAGCAAGCTAGCTTAACTTTTAAACAATGCTATTTGTTTGTGTATACTTATAATATATTTACTCTGTTGAGAATGTGTTAAAGTTTTTTTTTCTTTTTTTATATAGATTTTGTTCTAGTTTCTTATTTCTATATATAAATTAATAGATAGGTTTAACAATTATTTTATAACTCAAACAGATAATATTGAATGTAGCTATACATAATATATATATCATTAAATATGTAAATGTTTTTACATTGTATTGTTACAAGTTATAAGCATACACTGTCATTTTTTTCTTTTGACAAAATAGTTATAACAGCTGTTCACTTTTATAAAATTAATTATATAAACAGGCAATACCATCAAATTATCAATCAATGCAATATACTAATGGTTTTTTTTCAATGTCATTTTATGTATTTTATTATTTAAAATCCTACTGACTAATTTTTTATGTTTAATGATATAGAGTGCATTTTCATTTCATAAAAATCACGGGAAAAGGTGAATTCATCATTTTAGGTTTTTTTACCTTATAATTGTAATTATTTATTGGTACTCTATACACTATGGACTAATGTATATTTTGTTTGATAATATTTACATTGTATTAACATTATATTATCTATTTCTAAATAAGCCATATTCATTCATTATGTACCAACAAGCAGTGGCACCGAATTAAATCTAGGTGGGTTGTTCAAATAATTTAATTAATCCACCCCATGTATCCTTTCCTATTTATCAACCCTTTTGAAAAAAATTTTTAAACATACTATTTAAAATTTAAATAATTCAATGAAATTATTGAGTATATCGCAACTTAACTACTTAATCAGAACAACATAACTTTGCAGCACTCTAATTATTTTACTCACTCAATTTTCATAATAATTCAATTGAACTACTTGAAGTTCGTATTCGGTGACATTTACAAAATTTACTGTGTCGTGATTTAATGATAACTGTAATTTTAATACAGATATGAAATAATTATTGTAATTATTGGTTCTTAATTTCAAATTGAGAATTGTTCGAAATCTATTGAAAAATTTTAAATAGTAGTTAATAAATAGAAAATGAGAAAATTAATAGAAGTGTATTAATTATAATCCCTATAGTTAACATGCCTTACGTTAATTTTCCTTAAATGAAATGCAAATGTTAAAATAATTTCAAATTCTTATTTTTTTTTAATAGATAAATAAAATTTGCATGTTTATTATTTAAATAAAAATAATGGAAAATTTTACATTAAAATTTCTATCGAAGACTTGTATCTAATAATTAAATTGATTAGATCATCACAAATATTGTGACAATGTAACATTTGGAATTTGTATGAAATTCAAGAATTAAGTGTAAAATTGTTGGTTAAAAATATATTTCTAATTGTTTAGTATTACATTACTCCTATTTTAAAAGTTGTACTATCATTTTTCATTATTATTATTATTGATCTTTTGTGAATTGTTTTAACTGAATAGAAACATTAGAAACCATAGTTGGATATTTAGTTTAATATAAAAAATGTGTACGTTTTTGTAAAAATGTATTCTAATGACAAATACTTTTACTCAAGTAGGTTCTTTTACAAGACTGACAGTTGGTGTCTGGTATATCACTGACGGATGTGTTAAATTTGAATTTAATTATATTTATATTATCATTATATACCTACGAAAAATACTAAGCATGTAGTATGGTCTATACTCTATAACAACATTATTTAATATTTATTTGAATATGTCACTATAAGTATACAATTTGGTTAAGGGTGATGGGTGGCATAGATAAAGGCTTGACAAGGACACGTGGTTATGATAGTAGTAGTCTAAAGGGGATTGGAAGCTGTGATTTTCTGTATTTATCTAACAAATGCAACTAGAATTGTTCTATTTCCAACGTAGGTACCGATTGATAAATGAAGCGATAGGAATTCTGTAAACAAATTTGAATTTGCAGACGTCAAGTCTTCTTGGGATCGACTCCTACATTTCTGATTTTTTAAATTATAATTTCTCCAAAAATTGAAATATGTCAAATTTTTATTGCTCTTTTTTAGTACGTTTTTAGGATTTTGAGTGAATAAAACCAAAAATGTGGGAAAGTCGATGTTAAGTAGACGAGATGACAAATTCAAAGTTCAAACCTTATCGCTTCATTATATCAATCTGTATGTTAGAAATAGAATACGTCCATAAAGTATGTTGCGTGTGTGTTAAACAAAGACAGAAAATCACCGCTTCCAATTCCCTAAATATTATGTAAACTGGTACAAACTACTATTCTGCCGTTTACTTTTGTCGCCAGATTGCGCCGTTGTATACGAATTAAGAATAATATAATACATCATAACATAATATCCGACGAATTATTTAAAACTATGTAATTTATCTCTACACGTTGAATGATAATTCATTCACTCATTATATTAGAAAGCATTAACGTTTAATATATGTTCTACCAGGGACGCCCAGAAGGGGGGGGCATTGCCCCCCCTGAGATTTTTCGTGTCATTTACAAAATTGGAAGTTTTTTACATAAAGCTGATCTATAATAGTCAGCAACTATTCGACAATCCTTGTATCTAAGTATCTAACAAGTCATATAGGAGTATTTATTATTTAATCGTGAAAAAGACATTACGATTATTCAATCGCTAAGTCACTTTTTAACTTTTGGCTGGTTCCTACAGATTGTCTGTTAACACGGACGAGTCAAAGTAATTAATTAAATTAATTTATTTACTTCAAACAAAAGGAGATTGCCATTACTTTTTGAATAAAATAATAAAATATGAAATAAATTTTATCAAATAAAGTTGTTTAAACTTTGTTATATTTTTTCTTACAAATATTAGAACTAATAGTGTAAATGTGTAATTTTATATTAACTTAAATTAGTTTTGATTTTTAAAACTATGTTATTGATAGTATTGCAAAATATGAGTAGATGAAAGATGTAGCGGTAAATTTACCTATAAGTATTTAGGTACTTACAATTTTTTTTGCCCCCCCCCCTGAACTACATTTCTGCGGGCGTCCCTGTGTTCTACATAATTTTAAGTAATTTAATCAGGGCCCCCACGGCCCACGTACAATCATGGGTCCCTATACTAAAATGTTTTGTCCTTTATAAAACTTCCAAAAATACAATTTACCATCTACATGACAACATACATAGATATGGTTTTGGGTTTATATGATATAGGTATAACAATTTTTGGAATAATATTTTTCTTACAAACGATAAGCAACCAGGATAATTTTATTATAGGTATCAAATTAACTATATCATTAATCAATGACTAAATATATATTTCATAAAATATTATTTAATATAAAATAAATATTTCTAGTAAAATTTCAAAAATTACAAGTATATTTCAACGAGCCCCTGTACTCAAGGTCCATCAGCATCCGTGTGAAGCCCTGCATTTAATCACAACATTTTTGGAAAAAAATATTTTATATATATACGTATACTCGTATACATGTATTATCATTTATCATTAAATATTATAATTTGGTAACAGATTTACAGATTGCAGTATTTTTGATCTTATTGAGATTTACATGTTATCCACAGTTCATAAAAAATTGAAATGTCTTAAATTATTTATAATTATAACTATGTATAATTGAAGAAATATATATAAAAAAATGTATAGGAAGATAAATATATAATATAAATAGGATTATGAACTATATGGTAGGTATATGCATAAATCTATCTTACATACGTACTGCTGCTCTACTGTACATTAGGTGCCGAATAGTTACTATTAAAGCCTAAAAGGTATGTGTAAATTTAATGTGTACCTAATATAATATGATCAATGATGATCATTGAATTCAATGATAATAATATAATATACCATATGGAATATAGGTTAGGTTAAGTCTATCAATCTGTATGGTTGTATCATCAAGTGATACGTTTATATGATAGAAATATTAGCATGATTAAATATAATATATTTATTATTTAGCTTAGCTATGTCTATTAAATTCAAAGCAGAGAATTAAATGTATTGATTTTACAATATGATGTATTATACAAGAATGTAAAATAAATATTATTTTCTTGAAAAAAAAATCGATAAAATAAATTTCACTTGGTCAAAAATCTTAAAAATGTACTGCACGGTGCTTCCAAAAAATAAAATGTATTAATAATTAATTTTTTCTGAAAACTAAGTTCAAATATGGACGAAATTCAATATTTAAATAATGAATAACGATTTTAGTAATTTTTTTTTTTTTTGTTATTTAAAACTATTATTTTTCACGGGACATGAAATTTTAACGTGTATATAAAATATAATTATATCATTATATTTTATAAAAACTAACATTTCAAAAATTTAGATTAATTTGATGTTATTATCAATATTTTATACCGTTATATTCACATCGTTTTATTGTATCTAAGGTGTTATTGACTCAATAGTTTATAATAATAAAAATTAAAAAATATGTAGGTACCTGGTTACTATTTAATATTTTAATAATTAAATATAAATTATACTCGTACATAATAAATGCATATTATGTTTTTTATAAACTTTGATTTAACCTACCATATTACAATTTTTATAATAGGTAGCAAAATAAATTACCTACTGTAAGTAATAGCATTGATTAAATCCACTCGGGTATAGTCAGGTACGTATATTCAAACAAGGGAATATGAATTTTAATAATTTTCCAATAGACTTTAATATTAAGTTATTACTACTTATTATAGGCAATAATATTTGTCCTACCTGGATTTGTGTTGTGTTAGGTTTCGCAGGTTTCGGTTCCACTGATGACAACGTTTCTACTGTAAATTTCTCTGGCTTTGCTTCGTTTAATACTGTGCAATTCCGTCTTATAATGTGTAGAAAAAATAATAATTGTTACGTTTTGTTTTTGTTCTTGTAGAAAATTTCTAAAGGATTACTCTTCCGATAGAATATGTATATCTATGTAGACGACTTTAATATCAGAAAATCCAAAATACTCAAATGTCTGGTACTATTGAATAGTAACTATTCAGTATTTCTAACAAATGGAATAGATATACTATAACTATATAGGTTAAGTTAGGTTATTATTTATTATTAACTATGTGGATAAAAATGCTGTGACAAAAATGTTACGTGCATTACGCCTTGTAATTATATCATATTAACCTTCGTACATCATACAATAAATAATTTATACAAAATACAAGTAAACTTCTGTAACAATAGCCGACGATTTAATGATAAAAAAATAATTAATAATTAATATTTCTGTATAACAATAAAATATTGGTTTATTCCTGTAATCTGTATTTAAGTAACCTTCATCGGACCTTTAGGGTACTTATATATTGGTAACTATAAAAATATTTATTTTATCTATTGTGTTTTGTGATGTTATAAATTATAATTATATATAATATTATTATCATACTATATATACAACCTACAAATTAGATAACACCATTGATATTTATAATATTTTATAAACATAATATCAAATGATACATAGGTATAGGTGACTATACTGGCTATATATTATTTATCGGTAGTAAGTATAGCCAGTATAGATACCATTTATATATTTTTGTCTAATTTATATAAAGTGTTAAAATAATTCTAATAATTCTATTATTTAATGTTATTATTGTAATATTGTATTATTTTCATAAGTCTATGTTGGTTAATAAATTGCATTGTGAATTTATTTTTAAAAAAAGATGTGGAAGTAATACGAAAGTTGCTACCATGGTGTCGTTGGTTTCAAAACGAAAAAAAGGTGCAATTAAAACATAAATTATTGTATTATATTAATCATAATGGTGGAATTTTAAGCGATAAAACCAACGCAAACGAACACAAATAATACCGACCAATTTTTCCTAACAGTTTTTCCAAATATTTCAGCCGATTAGGTTCCTACCACTGGATTCATTTGACAAATGAGATAAAATGCCGTATGGTGTAGTATAATATTATACTATAGCCATACTTATATAATATTTTTTGTCACGCCTCCGAAAATGCATTCCATACGTTATAATCCATATTATTTAATAAACTGTTCTTGCTGTTCTGAGTATGGAACTATGGAAGTTCACTAAAATGCTTTGTATACAGAACAGCACGGGAGAAAACCACCTACCAGGTAATATGTACCTATTTTATTTAACAGATAATAAGTCGTATATCGATAAGTTATATATATTATATTTATTATGGACAGTAAGTCAGTAACATTTCCGTCCGTCGGTCAGAAAAAAACATGTACTGTATGTTGAAAAGAGTCATCGCTTCAGCCAATAATTGAACTTTGGCGTGAGTTTCATAAAAAATTATATTTATTAACTAACACAGTTCAACATCATTTATAATAGAGAATTTTGATGAAAAGGAATAACAAAAAAAAAGAAGCCAACGGCACGTAGTGTTCCCAAGCGGTCACCCATCCAAGTACTAACTACGCCCGACGTTGCTTAACTTCAGTGATCGGACGAGAACTGGTGTATTCAACGTGGTATGGTCGTTGGCGAAAGATTCGTTGAATATAGAATTATTTGATATTCACAATTTAAATCTAACAATATTGTCAATATTATATTTATTATTTATATATTGTATACTGTAAAACAATTTTACTATTAACAAACAAAATATCCATTTTTTTTTTCATAAATGTACATTAATTCACCAGTCACAAGTGTAAATCAACTAAATCATACAAAATATTAAGTAGGTATATGTTAGGGCCGTTAGGGGCGCTATTTCAGTTTTAAAAAAGGCAACCAGATTTTTAAACAAACCACATTTTTCCACCATCAGACACACAGACCACAGTAATAAAAATGAAGTATATTATTGTTTTAAAAGATATAGGGCAACGTTCATTCCAGCCAATTTTTAGTATAGTCTCGCGAGTCGCGCATTCACTCTACAGTTCTACACTCTTAAAAAGACGTAAAATTCGTTTTTTTTTCAAAAATCCATCAACTGCAGCCTGCTGCCTGCAGGTATCATGGTGATATGTACGAAAAAAATGAAATATAAGTTTTTGTTTTTCTAATTTGCATATATTTATTCAACACACCCAATCGTGGATGTGAAGTTTCGAAATTCAAAGCTTATTACTTCACACAGCCCACAGGTAATGGATGTAATATACTAATATGTAGTTTTTTCAAAGAAAATTTTGGTTTTTATAAGAGCCGATGGAAAGTTATCAACGATAACTGCACTGGCCTGCTATAATAATATTATTAACGCAATAACGCGCCATTTTATACGTCTAAACACTATACTTACATAATTGATTGTAAATAATGTAATTTGTAAATCTATATAATGGTTCGCGGTCGAAGCAAAAAATATTCCAAATATTTTCAAAGATATCTGCTACAAAAATATACGCTAAATAGTATGTGAGAATGTAACTTTAAATTTTAATATAATTTAATATTTGTAAAAAACGCACTTTATATTTAAAAATTATTCTTTTGTCTTTCGTCACATATTTTGTTGATTTATGCATCATACGAGGTATTATAGTGCCCCAGATAATTTATTGGACTTTACGCCTATATTATTGACTATATGACTTTATAAGCATAGACAATTAATAGAGATAATATTTATCGATTTATATTTTAATGTTTAACTACATAATCGATATATTTTATTGAATTCCAAAACGTTTAACGATATATTTTGTAAAATTTTTATTAAAAACTCTCAATAGCGTTGTTTACAGTTTTGTATCTGTATCGTACTATAGTTATAGGAATTTATAATGACAATTTAAAATAAACGGTAGGTACCTATTCGAATAAACATTTTTTAATGATTGAAAACTTCGAGTTGGTACAGTATGGCCAGTATGGGCGGGGAAAAGTCGATCGAAGAAAAGGTTATGGTTTATTAAACGGTGCAGGGACTTTGATTGATAAATATACTATCGTACGTTTATTGGTTTATATACACATAATATATACATATAAATTATAAATATGGGCAATATGGCCCCAGTTTTTGACATGGTAAAATATTATTATACTATCGATCTATACATTTAAACGTCTTAAACATAATAGTACATTTAAATTCAGATAACCGCGGAAATTCGCTCGTCGTCTGTCGTGTTCCTGTTTTGACCGTCCTCGGCTGCGGCTGTGTTCGTAGTCTTTATGGCCGGGTCGACGGGTTTCCGAAACTTCGGTGACGTGGCCCGGATGATGGTTTCCTGGAATTTCGGCGACGGCGGTTCGTCGGCCGCTACGGGACAGCGATAACCGATCGATTCTGCCGTCGCCTCCTCGTAATAACAATGGTCATCAACCGCCACACCACCGCGACACATAACCCAGTCGGCTACTGACAGGGCTTCCACGACGGTGGCCGTCCCGTCTAATATCGTCCGGCCGGTGTCCGGTGCGAACGGTTCGCCGCCGAGCGCGTACTTTTTGACGCTCAGCATCGCTTCGTAGACGAACGCATGGCACGCGATCGGCGAGCTGATGGTCCGGTCGCCGTACTCGACCGCGGAGCTCGTCGCTCGGTACACGTCCCCCCGAACCACCACAACACCATCGTCGAGCACTGTTCCGCCAAACTGCCACAGGACTACCAGCTGCACCGCGAACTTGGCGAGTGCCGAACGACCGCTCATGTCCATGCCTCGGAACGGCGAACACTCCAGATACTCCTCCAGACTGATGCGCGTCACGTTCAACCGGTCATCGCCGTACGTGGTTTTCAGATCACCTACGGTAGACGACAGCGACACCTCCTGCGGAAACGCGCATAAATATCGCGATATTAACGCGATTATTATAAATAGATCCAAACAAGTATCATATATTATTATGTGCTGTGTATATACATGTGGGTTCTGCTTAATGTGATCACTGGTTTATAGAATCAACCATTTATTAGAATCAAAAATGAAAATCCCAAATCAAATTGTATGTTATACTAATGTTAAATTGACTTTTTATTAGAATCACTAGGTACCGGATAATTGAATCACTTTTATGAACAATCTTATAGTTTTTATGGTATTTCAAACAAATAAACAAAAAAACATGAATATTAATTTTAATATGATTTCATTAAATTTCAGGCTAATATGGAAATTAAATTGGTAGACTGTCATGTACAATCTAAAATAGATAGCTTCTTTAATTTGTTTTAAATGTATTTATTTAATTTTTATTTTTATTTAAGCATAAATGTATACCTAAATATAGAACCATTAAACAAAAACAATGTAAAAATAAATAATTTTATGTGTTATAAATTATTAAATATTATGTATGTAAATTTAAATAAAAATGTAATTGTATTAAAAGATTGAATTATGAAAAAAATGTTGTAAATGTTTTATAGAATCAATCGCTTAATAGAATCAAAATGACCCTGCATCAAAGTGATCACATTAAGCGGAACCCACTGTATTATTTTTATTAGGTACCTATAATACGTATAGTACGAGTATTGGAAAAAAATCCGACGTATCCCGAGTATACTATAATTTGACGTATATATACTATCAATTTGAGATATAACATTGGTATAATGGTATGTATTATGAGAGTATGTATTTGTATCGTATAACGTATATATAGGGTAAATTTTCAAAAGTGCTTACCTCGTAATATTATTTCATATAATAAATAGGTGCAATAACATTTTGATTTTTTAAATTATTAAGTATTTTGAACGATCTTTTATTTTCAAATACATAGATTTTTTTACGTAATTAAAAGAGTGCATTGGAGTCACTAGTCTGTAATATCTTTATTTCAAAAGAGAACCACAACATTTTTTATTATTAATAAACGAGCAATTAAATCTTTTAAAAATAGATTAAAATAATGTAGAGGTACTTTGGTTAAATGATGCATAATAGTATAATATATTTGTTATATTATTGTGTTACAGGATGAGTGTAATTTTATGAGTAATAAGTAATCAAGTATGAAAAAACAGTGCCATTTCATGAAATAGACAATTTTTTATAAAAATATTTGTATCATATTTCTTTAAAATATGAAATACAATGTGTCAATGTACAATGTATATCTATATTTTTAATTAAAACAAATTCTATTGTTATCAAATACTGAACCGCGATTCAATGAATCATGAATGTAATATGTCTATCTAAAGTATAAAAATGAATATAACTTAGTTCCGCGGTGCCTTGATCTTTGAAGATAAAATTGTACAAAATGTTTTTATCTACTGGATACTTTATATATTAAATTAGTTATATTTTAAATTATTGATTTTATGTAATATATATTATTTTCATAGTCATTTAAAAATCAAAGGTTGTTTCTAATTGATAAAATGCCAATTCTTTGACAATAAAATGGAAGTATACCTACATATTATAAAGATGTAATAAAAATGAATAGGATATCTTTCGAAGGACGAAGTGCAGCGATAAGAATAATATTATAGAAGTTCATTACTAATCAATGTAGGTCGATCAAACAGATTATTTTGCTCTAAATTTTAGACCATTACTTATTCACGTTTCACACGTACTTATGATATACATATTACCGATATTAAGAATTATGTAGACAATAGACATATAATTATTTTTATTTTTCATATTATATGTTAATAATTGCTACTTTCTACTCGATCTTCGCATATTAATTTAAAGGCTACAACAAGATTAATATAAGATAAAATAATAAAGTGTATAAAGGTAAGATTTAATTTTGAATTTCGAATGCGAATTGTTTAATTAATTTATTCAATCATAGATATTTATTCAAAATTGAGCAGAACTAAAATTTAAATAACATTTTTACGATTTTAGAGAGTAGGTACGTCTAAATATAATACTCAAGATAAAATAATTATAAACTCATTTTAATTTTTATGCTGCAAGTTTAGTTAAGATTTTCTGTATTAAATCATTTACGAACGTCCAACGGTTGCAGCGTTTATTAGCAAAATAGGTAATCCAAATAAACCAACAAATTATGTGTTACATTTACATAATAATAATTCACGATATACGTATGCGGTAATAAATTAATATGCATTTATTTAAATTTAATAAAATTAGATAACACTATTTTTGGGAAATATTCTTCGTGTTTACCTAAAATATATTAAGAAAATATTTGAATAATGCTCGCATGAAAATGCCTAATAATTATGAATGTCACATTTCAAAATTAAAACCGATACGGTTATAAAAAGATTAAATATATAAAGTGGAGCGATTATAAGTAGTATCGTATTAATTATTTTAATTGTTTTAGATTATAAGTGTTTATATTATAAAACCATGTGCGTAATATACTTAATGAATGCGAATAAATATCGAAAATTTTAAATGAGGAGGGGCCCAAAGCAGCTTCTTCATATAACATTATAATAATAGTAACGCATATAGGTCGAAATAGCTTATAAATTATCATGTGAATCATGTCGACCAATTAAAGTGTCATATCATTTCAAATTTCAATTTTCAATAAAATATGCATTAAGTACAAAAAAATTATGTGAAATTCAACATTTGAAGAATAGAGAGAGACGTATTTTGAGTAAGGATAAATCCCCTGGGCTCCTCGTAGATCTATTCTATTGGGCCACAGGCCCGCAGATGTAATTTTTAAATTGACCCTGATGCTGTCACCAGACCGACGCGTTTGATATAGTTTGGGTAATGATTTACTGATTAAATAATATTTTTATGGTAATTACAGCACGGAAGTACGGAACACTTACCGAAAATGTTCGGTTGTAGTTATCGATCCGTTTAATGCCACCTACGATGAACACATTCACGCGACCGCTGCCGTGGCCCGAGATGGCGTTCACGGCTGACTCCAGCGAACAAGCGGACAGCCGCGGGATGCGATCGTCGTCAAGAAAAACGTAGTGCACGTCACCGGATCCGACATCCTGTCGGGCCGCCAGCGAATGTTTGGGCTCGGTCGGACAGCGTTCTGCGCGAGACGAATGCAAAGCCGCTGACGGTGGTGGTGATGGTGATGGTGATTCGAACTTTAAGACCAAATACGTGGCCGTCATCAGGAAAACAATAAACACTCCCGTCAACAGGGACCACATGAACACCACAGCCAGCTGATCCGGGACCGCGATCATGATTTTCTGAGCGCCCTTGTTCACTTTCGACATGTAACAGACGTCGTCTTCTTCGTCGCCGCCGTGGCGACATTTCCGAGTGATCTTCATATTGTCTACTGCAAATAACATATGTACAAACACGTAATAGTATTTTTCTTTTCTTTTTTATTCAAATACTGCTTAAATTGTTTTTTAACTTATTTTTAAAACCATCAAAGCTATAGAAAAAATGGTTATATAAAAATTTAACATAAAATATTTTCAAATGTTGAATTATTATGTTTTAAATAAAGGGACTATAATAATATTAATTTATATCGGTAATTATCGGTAATTGTCTTTCCTATAAATTACTGTTGAAAAAATAACCTAACTATATAAAAATATTCATTTGTCGTAGAAATATTTTGGGTGTTAAGAAACATATGGAATACTGGATATTAAACAAGTAAACAACTAATTAATCAACACTGCATTTAATTAATATAAGTTTACAATATTCAAGTTACACAAAATATAACTTATTATTTAACTTATTATAACTTATTTAACAGTATCGAAATCAACAATGTAATATAGTTACTTACCTATATAGTTAATAACAAATTGAAAACGATATATTCTACGGCATACTGCACACAAATTACAATACTATAATATAATATAAAACATACTTAGTAGTTTAGAGGCCGCCATAGATATGTATAACGAATTACGATTTGCGCAATGAACTCAAAAACAAAACGTCCGATTTATGTGACGAAAAAAATATGGACATAAAAATAAATATGCCATGTACAGTTTATACTGTTGTATGTATACGAATAACACCTATACTAATATACTACAATATAAAGTCATGCGTAAACAATATTTTCGTTGGCATGTCGAACAATGTAAATGTTTATAATTTACACGTTAGTTTCAAAATATAAAGTAAAGTACTCATAATTAGCGAATGTACAGCATAAATAACAATGTTAGTAGCTTTTTGTTATATTAAGTAGTATAATCGATTTAAAAAAAACGTAAATGTGACGTTATTTTTTTTTTTATTATTATAAAGTGTTCCTGACAGTCATCCAACTTATTGATAATTTATATAACATTTTGACAGTTTTACAATTGATAAAGCATAATTATTTACAAATTATTTACAACTTATTTACATCATGAGTATATAATATTTATATAAAAAAAAATTGGTTGGAGACATAACTATAAGAATAAAATAAATTATGTAAGTAGAATTACTGGAGTTGAGAAAGGGCATGTCGCATGTGACATTATAACCAGATGGGGTTTAAACTGTTTGAAATAGTAGTGAGAAATTATTATTAGTTTTGGTTTAATGGTTTTTCGTCTTTTTATTAAAAATATTTTTCAGCTCAAGATGCATAAGGTTTTTACACTAAAACTGGATTCTTACAAGTATAAAGTCATATTTTCACTAATGAAGGAAACAGTTACAATAATAATATAACATTATTAATTGTTTCTATGGTTTAGAAATTATCATCCACGAATACGCTGCGTGACTATACTAAGTATTTGATATTTTGATATAAAACAACTCTAAAATTGATACATTTATTTTCCACTGTTATATATACATTATGTTTATAATTAATTCAGTACCAAATAAGTAATTGGAACTTCGACGCAACGTATTTAATTATTGTACGAATATAAATATATAGAAATTTCACTCATAAAACCATTAATTTAAATTCAATTAAAATCATTATCTTAAACTTATACCAATAATAACATAATCATATTAATGACGTGGGAAAGTTTTATTTTATATATTATTATCAAATTATTTTGCATACAATTAGTTCTTAACTATGAAAAAAATTTAGTTTCAGGCGTAGATTATAGAATTGAATAATTGAATAAACCCAAAGTAATTCAATATTTGTACAAACATGCAGCCATGCAAGGTATTTATATCAATAATATAGATAATATTATTAATTTATAATAATTAAGAAAAATAAATTGACAACTAACTTAACAATATAATAATTATGTATGTTAAAAATGTTTTATTCTGGAATATTTTACTACATTTTCTATTCAAATTCATTATTATAGCTTATAGATTATAGGTGTAGGTATAAAACAATATTAAATAAAAATTTAGATAAAATAATCTATATCTGTGCAAAGTTTATGGGTCAACACAATATACCCAATCATCACTTTGTGTAGACGATTTCTAAGAAAATATACTATACTGAACGCCAAGCAATAATAATATTATAAAACATGCCTATATACTCGGCTATGCATTCAAAATTACAAACATTTATATTTTAAACTATATTAAAAAAGAAGTAATTTTAAAAATATTACCAGTATATGGTTTTACTATAAACTACTATTTAATATATAGGCATGTTATTAGTTTAGTATATATTATGTAAGTTATAGCTTATGATTCAAGTGCCTTTATAATATTTTAAAAGGATATGAAAAATGTATAGATTTTTCCACTAGACACTAAAATTGGGTTTTAAAGTATATAATCATAACTGTTTTTCATAATAATTTATTTACTTGTATTCCTTATTTATTTTTGTAGTATTTTAAGTTTAAACATTATATTTTAAAAATGTTTAATCACAGGATGTTCTTATTAAATTGACATAGTACAAAGTAATACCTATACTTGGTATTCTTAGTAATACTACCTAAGTAGTAATACATACTTATTTACTCCTCATCAGCCTATCATTATGCATAATAGGTTTACGTATATAATTAAACTTTTAAACATCATGCTCATACCAGTCATACCAATAACGTTTTATGTGATAAAATGCTCGTGTAAAGACATATTTTATAATACCCTTAAATTATTGTATTCTTATATTTCTTATTATTTGATATGTTCCGATAGGAATATGTAAATCTGATATGGTACACCAATTGTATAATTTAAAAACGAAATATTTTTCAAACGTATAATACTTTTTTTAAGATATAATATTATAGACAATTATATAGACAATAACAGACTACAGAGTTCCTAATTTTGATTACGATAAATGTGTTTTTCTCAATCTTGACTTTTAAAAAAATATGTAAACAATTACATTAATGATTTCTTTACAAACTAGTAAAGAAAATTATATAGATTAACCAAAATTAATTGAACGGCCAAACTTTAAAACTAATTCTCATAACTCAATATATTAACAACTTTTTTATCTCCCAAAGATGTCAAACAAATATATGTTATTTTCTCTATAATCTACATTTTATCTTGTTCATTTGATCATTTCATTAAATCATTTTGAACGTATACTTTGATAATTTATAAGAAAATATTGTCAGTATACCGTCTTGGGTGTTTTAATAGAATTTATACCCACAGTAAACCCACAGCCTCTAATTATAATATTGAACTTTGAAGTCGGTTCAGTAATTTACTATAATATACATACTAGGTATACATTTTTGCATAATTAAAAACTATTTTATATAATATTTTATCGATTTCGTGTGCGTTAGCTGCAGCGTTTTATCACGACGAGACGAATAAGAATAATTAAGTGGTTTGAGCAGTCCTATTATTTTGTAGGCTTATCGCGGAGGCGCTCTTATCTCCGGAACTTTAACGGGGAGCCGCAACGCCAATACAAGTGTTCGCGTACCTTCAGTCATCACAGTACACCGGCGGCTGGCCAACGGCAACGACCTAAAGACGTCTTCCAGAAACCTTACAATAATATCACACGAGAACGCATCGTACACTTGATCGAAAATATCAAAATTCTCAACACATACGCGTATTTATCCTCTTCACATATATTGCACTAGATCTTATTGAAAAAGCGTCAAAATGCCGGCGGTGCAATCCACCAAGCCTAAGGTGGAAAAACGCAAACAGATCAGTGTCAAGTCCATTGCGGATGTTGAGGATGTAGTGGCCATGAAGAAAACATTCAACCGACACCTGCACTTCACACTAGTTAAGGATAGGAACGTAGCCACTATCCGGGATTACTATTATGCGCTGGCGCACTCGGTCCGGGATAGCCTGGTATCCCGATGGATCAGGACACAACAGCACCAATACGCGGTCAACCCTAAGGTGAGTGCAGTCGTTTATAATTTATATTATGCATATTTCATATTTCACACTATACAGAATAGATTATGATAAATACAGGTATACGACTAACTGCAAATGACTCGTATTGATTAGGTATTCTAATTAGCCACTCTGCGATAGGTAGTCATAAAATAATATGTAATGTGACAATTATTTATAATTGGAACTCTGTATCTCCTCTAAAGCTTGCTTTTGGAGAGATCATCATTTCATATTATACTGCTAATCTAAATTCATGTATATTTGTGAAAAATGTTTATGAAAATAAATATATACTAGCTGGTATATAGGTAAAAAAAATTGTCAGTAGGTGCAAGATTTTGAAAATGTCACACGAGAATGCATCTGATTATTAATCAAAATATGTAAAAAAAATCCAACATCCAATCTAACATGTTAGCTTTTGTATAGTAAAATAGAAATTGATCATTGACAATTATATATTTTATTATGTTCTATAAATGCAGTATTTAATACATAGGTACTCAACTATTGATGTAGATTTAACAATCTAGGCTATTCAATCTCGTATAATATAATATAACCAGTAATGCGAAACACAGGCAATGCTTGACCTTAAATAACCATGTATTGTACATTTAAATTCTGGTATTTGGAATTTTAAAGCATACTTAAGACCCTGTTGTAAAATACTAAAATACTTTTTGGACATCTAAGAAATATCAATATATTAATCTTTCCTTTTTAGTTTAAATTATTAATAAAATATTGTTATGTTGATGTATCTAAAATCAAAATCGAAATCCGAATGAGTAGTTTTTAATATAATCAGTAAGACACAAATACATATAATAAAATAAAAAATTGATATTATATTTAGTCTAGTATCTACTTATTAATAATCATAAATATTAATTAACTACAAATTATAAAATTGTAATAGATTAATATTGATAACCTACTAGAAGTTTTAAATTATTATAATAATTAAAACAAGAAAATAACATTTGAAAAAAAAATGTGTATTACAAAAGGACATTCCTATAACAATATAAACTTCTGAATACTAAACATTTTAAAAATGGTCTTAGACTATTCTAAAACAATAGAATTTTAATAAACACATAATAAGGATTAAATAATGCTAGGTGAGTTATACAGTACATAAGCTCATTCGAATAAAATGTAATAGGTACAACACGTAACATTACCAGTTCTTTAAAATATTAAATCGCACAAATGGTTAAAAATCTGTGAGTGGATGGAATTTAGTATTTACTGTTGCAAGATTAATGTAGTACTTAGCGTATTGGTATTACTAATTACTATTATGTGATTTTATATAGTATGTACGTTTTATATGTATATTCATAAAAGATTAAAAATGTATTTTATAGTGACTTCATCGCATTTAATTTTTAAAACTACATCCAGTTGTGAACTATGAATTATGATGTACATATACATAAATATATAATACGAGTATATTAAGTTTGTCTTGCAATAAGCATAAATTATATCACTCAGGATTAGAAGTACAAATTTTGAATCATAACACACCGGATTACAGTATATATATATTAATCAAAATTAATAATTGAAATAATAAGATGAATATTAAATATATACTATTATACTCAATATAGTTTCTAATAATCATCTAATTTATGTAAAATAATTATACAATATTCAAAATTAATGTTTTAACTTTTATTTATACAATTTTTATACTACACAAAAAAAAAACGTATTAAATATTTTTGAATATTTTGCATATTAATGATTTCTGAACAATGAACACACTTTAAAAGTTACATAACTAATATTTATAATTCTAAAATTTAAACGAAAAGAAATAATCCAGCACTGTTAAAACTTAAAATATTAACATACATTAGCCATATAAATTAAAAATCTAAAAAGATTTTTAATTAATACAAAAACCAAAATGTTTAATTTAAGTTTAAATTTACAAAAAATAATAAAAATTGTATATTAAAAAATAATTGGAATTTGTAAGATTAAAAAAAAAAAATAAAAATAATAACTGAGTAAAAGTTAATTATTATTTTAAATTGTTTGTGATTTTACTCTAAAACAAATAAAATTATCCTAAAACCTAGGAAATATTTTAATACCAACCTAATAATTTTATTTACCTATGTACAGAATAGTAAAAAAATAGTAATCACTTTTAACAATAACAACACAATAAAGTAAATAGTAATTTATTATTATGTAAACTTTAAGTGTATTTACTTATCAGTTAATTGAATATTTGAATGTGTATTTTTTAAATAGGTATTATAATTTCATAGTTTGTTGTTTATACCATTTGTAAACTATAATAGGTCATCTTTATTTACGGTTTACCCCAGTAAATATAATGACTAATAAATTTAATAATATAGATGATATATATGTATAAATAAATATATACTCACAAATACGTAGAATTAAACTTTGATGGAAATCCTTTTAAATGATGCGGATAGGTATCTTTGTCAGTCGTCTATAAATCGTTCAATAACTACTAGGTAAATTTTATAGTTTGATGGCCGACACTTAACTACTGACTTAGCTATATTTTTACCAATCTTTGTACTCGACTGGTTTGGTGTCGTAAAAAATCTAAACTGCCACAACTAACATACATCTATTATAAGCTATTGTTTAAATTATTTAGAAATATCTGAAAATAAAACTGCCATGGTATTCATGGTAATGTGGTATTACGTGCGCTATCTAAGGTTCACTCTCTGTCTATTTGATATGTACGACGAAAAACAACGGTATTTTTCATACGACAATGATAATACTAAATTGTATAGGTACTTACACTGGTTACTAACTATCATAATATCATAAGATAATCTAATATTTTTAAACATCATACTTGGAAAATTTTTAATTTTATTTTTCATTTATAAATAGCTTTTATAAAATATTGTTAAAAAGAAAGTAAATAAATAGACTCTTTGTAAATTATATTTTAATACCGTTTATAAAATATAGGTTGATATTTAACAACATTTAAAAATACAAATATTATTATTTTGTAACTTGTATACTAAACAATTATACAAAACAGTTTTTTCATTGTTCGAGTAATCCAGTCATTTTCCTAACGGACATCGGTGTCATATTATTATGTGTCAGATTACTAAGATCATATTGTAGAATTAGAAGTTTAACCTATGGGCAATCGCTTAAAATTAAAAATTAAACACATAGATACTGACACTTTTTATAAACCATTAATCAAATGTCTTAAATTTCACTTTTTATATACGAGAATGTTCAACATAAAAACAAATTGTCAGTAACTGTCAGACAAATCATTCTAATCTTCTATTGTAGTATAGTCTTCAAACTTGACTCTGCGTCTGTGGACTTCTTGATGTCTATAAGCAACGATTTTTTAAACTAAAAGTATAAGACACTAACATCACTATAAATAAATAAAAAAAAAAGTCGTTTCCTTTTATTATTGACTAATACAAATCATTAATCACGTACCTATTATGTATTGTGAATTATGATTTACGAATAATTGCACTTTTTTATCATAAAAATAAAAATTTATATGAGTATATTTTATTATAACATTATTAATCAAAACACGATGATTTTGTTAGCCTTATTATAGTACGTTTAATTTACATTTGTCGTTAATCAATTCAGGTAGATGAAATCAAAATAAATAAATAATTTTCTAATAATTACAAAGTATAAGTCAGTCCTGCTCTCATGAGAGTTATTTAAAAAGTAAATATTTCATCACATTATAATTTTTACAGATCAAAAACTTTTTAAATAATACGTTTATTAGCTATGATTCATAAAATTAATTTGTTAAAAGATCAGAAATAAAAACGTGTTGGTTTTTACTTTTTAAAATTGGAATTTGAATTATCTACAACAGTTAAATGTATTCATTGATATAAGTTCACATTCATGCCTTTATTGTCTAATTTGTCTTGTTGAGTATACTTTTATAAAGATAGGCAGTTAGTCTGATTTAAGAAATACCTAATTAATGAATATTAAATTTAGAAAAAAGTTATGGTTTATTCATAAATTTATAAATCAATAAGTTGTATTGTATTTTACATTTATATAATATAATATGGAGTTAAAAATTTAATTATGTTTGTAGCATTACATAATTTTTGTATATTATATATTCTATAATTATATTTAAATTGTTCTATACTATTCTTACCATTTTTTATTTTTGTTAATATAAGAATTTTTACGATCTATGTTGATATATAGCACAATAAATGAATAAACAAATAAGACGATAATTAATAATATGAAGGAGACCAACTAATCATAGAACCAAACGTAATATAAATACTTTTCACTAGATATTTATTTTATAAAAAATGATTAAAAGGCTTGTAATAGTTGCATGCTGAATAATCTTTATACTTGAAACAAAAGATTAATAATCTTCAACGCAAAATATGGGTTTTTATGTTCCTTCAATAAGCAATTTTTTTACAGCAAAAATACATACCTAATTGTTATATTTTATTATACATTTTTTGAATTTTCAATATGCGTCAAACATCCGCCAACTTTTACTAGAGGACAGAGCCAATTGCTTTAAAAAACCTTTCCTCGGGCGATTATGCTTAATAAAATAAATAAATATATGCAACTTTTATGAGTAATTAATAACTATTGTATACACTTATTGTAGATTACTGCAGGAGAATCTGAGTATTTTTAGAAATAAAAATTATACCTATGTATATAAGTATATTAATATACGGGAGAAAACTTTCATTTAATGTTATTTTATTTTCGATATTTAATTAAAATTTGGAAAAATGGCGTAATAATATTATAATACGAGTATGTACCTATATAATAATTATTATGTTTATTATCACTTATTTTAATTTTTAAATTTTATTAGACAATAGACATTCCAATTAGATAGTTATGTATTAATTATTAATATCAATAACATACATATTGTCTTTTATGTATCATTATATCGCATTTACGCAATAACATACACCAACATATCGTTACATTTCTATCCATAACATTTCATGTCTGCATTTGAATATTTGATCGAATTGTTCATTTTCTTAAAGATCTTTTACAAAAATGATTCTTCTTGTACTTACATTATATGTAGGTATACATAACGCATGGTTATTGACTTTTAACCTTGTTGAAGGTGGTTTTAAATATATGCATGCGAAAATCTGGCAACGGTATGAAGGATTTATTGTTAGTAATAGTTACACATAACTTCATAAAAATGATGCCACGATTTTTGATTTACCTATACTATACTAATATACTACCTTGAATAATATTAAAAATACAGTATGGGGTTATTGTAATAAAATAAATAGTAAAAAATAAAAATATACTGTTTTCGTGCAGTTTTAATTTATTTTATTTTCATTTGTATAAAAATTAAAATTTTAAAGTATAATCTATGTCGGCTATATCTTTACTTTTTCCAATCGCATTCAAACACATAAAAATGCCATTCAACAAAATTATGCATTTATAAATTCAATTACTATGAACATTTTGAATATTCTTTTTACATTTTTATACTGTAATACGCTTTTTTCAACTAACGAACAATAATTGCCTACATGGCTACATCAATTTATGATTTATTAAATATTATAGATATTAAGCAATTATAATTATTATATATGAAATACGAACTCTTTAAAATTTAAATACTATTTACTTTTTCAAATGCCCTTCTTATTATTGCTTTATAATTTGTTTACATTTATACATATTTGTTTTCGTGTTAAAAAGTTAGGTACCTATATATTTTTAACTTAAAACTAATACAAATGTCAAAAGATTAGGTCAAGTACAAAAGATGATTTAGTTATTGAATTCTGAAAACAAATCATACATAAAAATTTATAAATACAGTATTTTATAATAATATGTAGGTAGGTACTATATTATAGTATAATCAACATTAGTCATTTCTAATCTATAAATAAAATTTAATTAGAAAATTAAAATCGTTATGTGTAGTGTTTCAAATACTAAAATATTATAATAGTGTATAGCTGATATAGTGATGTATAGTCGTGTTTCGTAAATATCATGTTTTATCAGTAAATGACTTTTGAACAAGATTGACCTATATATTTATGTGCAAGAGAAAATGAAATATAATTTGTTAAATATAACATTACAGGTTATTATTAAAATAGTAATAATTTACTAAATGATTTTAATTGATGGACAGGTTATATTTTTTATATTTATTTTTAACTGAGTGATATCTCTGTATGTTATATATTATAATGGTATATATATTTTTATATGTACCTATATGATAATAATTATTAAAAATCCACAACACGTTTTCGATATTTTCACAATTTTATATTAACGTTTTTCCATTAAAAATAAATAAATTCATTATCTTATATAGATCATCAAAAATCGGTATTTTGGCGATTATAATATATAATATAAATATAAATATATAAATACTATATTCTATTAGATAGGTTATTGCCATTTTAGGGTGCTTAAGTATTATTTTATTAAACCATAAATACCCATAATATAATTATATTGAAGTGTTGAATAGTGATAAAAAAAATAGACAAGGTAATTTAGTCCAAGCATGCTTAGTGCCTACCTCAATGTCTTCTTTAATAATACAATTATTCAAATTTTGATTTTTGGAATATTTAAGTGTACATATTACAGGTACTTAAGTCTTAAGGTCTATAAGGACCAACATATTTACCATATTTTCAATTGTTTAAATTTTTAAGTGTTTTGAGGTGGCAATACAAACTACCTAATTCAATAAAAAAAAAATGCCACGATAACGACCTTTATTCTATATTATTATTTAATACAACTGAAAACTAGTTCTAAAAATCACTACATTATAATACAATTTATTAACAATAATGTGCGTTTGAGTAACGTCAGATGGTATCAGAAAATGTTTATATATTATCCTAATCATAGGAGGCTAATACCGCTTTACTTTTTAATTTTTATCAGTATACTTGGTACCTATACTGTTTTATTACTTGTATTTATCATTTATTTTCTGCAAATACTAGAAATACTGCAGTACAAAGATCGAGTTAAAATAATGATAGAATTTTTTTATTTTCTGGCATATATGATATGTTATGTTCAGTGTATGGTCGAAGTCTTTCAAATAAACATTTGTTCTTTTGATAAATTTAGATCACAGTGGTCGTCCCATTAATATTGTGTGCATGTTGCCAAATTTTTTTCATCCTAGTAGAAAACAAATATATGTATAACAATATAAGAGGCATAAAAATATATCAATATTGTAAAATCAATAATCTCGAGTAGTTTTTTTTTTTTTTAAACATCGTCACAAGTAAACTTACATTATTATTAAAATATATAATATGTGTCAATACGTGACGTGCAACGTAGATATGTACCTACTAACTTAATTTATATATACAGAGTGATTCATTTAATTATCAATATATTATTATTTATTTTTTTGTGATTTAAAAAAATAATAAAGTAATATAAATCATTCAACTTTTGCAAAATTTAAATATTTTCAAACAAAAAAACTTTTTATTCAATATAAATCAGATAATAACATTAAAAACACAAGTTGAAAAAATCACATAAATATCCTGAGGAAATCATCGAAGTCATCGCCCAAAAGGATTTACTCAATATGAATATCATACATAAAAATAATATCAGGTATAAATGGTGTATTTGATATTTTGAACGGCACTTAAACACTGCTGCGGTAATCCACACTACAAAGTAGTAATTGGACGAGTGGATTATTATATTTTCGTCGCGAGATTACCGCGACGATCGTATCAAGTCTGTCACTCAGTTGTCGTCGCACTTTCGTGCCGGCATAACGATAATATTCTATATCGCGTCCTATAGACCCGCGTTATTGGATTATTTTATCTTCGTTTACAATTCATATATCGCTATCGGCGAACGCACAAAACAAAAAACCGTTCGTGTAAATCCAAATTCGTAATATATACCTATTATACGTCGATCGTCACAAACGGGACCATCACCATGCCGTTGGCCAACCTCGAACAACTCCGGAAGCAAATCAGCGTGGCGTCAATCGCCGGTCTGGAGGACGTTATCTCGATGAAAAAGTCCTTCAACCGACACTTGCACTTCACGTTGGTCAAGGACAGGAACGTGGCCACGGCCCGGGACTATTATTTTGCGTTGGCTTACATGGTTCGGGATAATCTTACTTCCAGGTGGATACGTACGCAACAACACTATTACGACACCGATCCAAAGGTACCTACGCCTACGAGGCAAGTGTTATCGTTTTCGTAGATTATACGTCCCGTCTCGCGACCTAGATCTGAACGTCCCCCACAAGTAATATGTGTATTTTTTTACGAGTTTTCTAAAAATATTTACGAGTGCCTGCTAACCTACATCAGTCAAGATGAATTATAACACATGCTGCATTTCGCGTACATTTATAATCGTGTTAAATTTTTAATCAGTGTAATAAACAGGAAACGTACTATTTCAATAGGTCGTCTGTTATACAATTTTCCGACAAAAGCTCATAATTCTAAAATTCGAAGTTAATCTGCAGCCACACACATTTACTATATTTACACCATTACACCAAATCATACTATTATGTATATTGTATATATAATAATATAATAATAATAATAATAATTAGATCACTCAATCAGAGTCGATCTGCAGATTTCGTAATATACGATAACAGTTTTGTAGGTACATTATTGTTATGATTGAGATAATCATTGTATAGTCGTTTACACGAGTATAATATATTATTTTCATTAATTATAATTATTTGCTGAGCTCTGTTTAAGTTTCATTTTCTTATAGGTTATCGCATTAATGGTTTTGTACATTACACAGGGATTTATGAATTTTGTTTTTCAATAACGTCAATTGTCTATTTGTATGAGATATTTTATTCGATAATAAAATAATATCATGTTATACCATGAATCAAATCATTTTTATACGAGTTTTAATTATTTGCAGAATATCACTGCTTATTACTTTTTGTAGGTCAAGAAACATAATGTCAGGCACAATCGGAAATCGAACTTCTTATAATCATATATTATATACCTACTAAATTATAATCTCGATTATTGTGTGCGTGTTCCTTATCTAGCAACGGGCATAATAAAACGATACACGTTTTTGTGAGCCTCTTTCCCTATATTTATATTATGTATTTAGGTATATAAAGATAATTTTGAAAAATGTTGCTGCAGTATAAAGGAAAAACACATAAAAATTAGTTATTTGTACATCGAAAAAAATGCGGATTATAGTCGATTAGTGTATTACACTTTAGTTATATAAACTAGTTATATATATTAATATTTCATCGCATCTCTAATAAATGTGAAAAATTAAAAATATTCAAATTCTTAGGTATTTACTTAATGGTGTGTTGTACTCGCTTCTAAAAATTTATATTTTCATTACCTTGTCTTCGAATTTAGAAATACTATAATATAAATGTAAATGTTAGGTGTCTCAATGTTCTATTCTAGTATGTATATTAAAAATATTAATTTTCAAACATTTTATTTATCAATTATGGGTAGTATTATAGTTACCATATTATTGTATTTGTAAATAGATTATAGATAAATAAGTCTATATAATAAGTCGTAAAGGAAAATGTAATGACGTATTTAAAAATAAAATTTTTTCTAAGTCAGCAATATTTATTATGAATTACTCTGTTTAATGATCAACAGGGTTCGTCAAAATATACCTAGGTCACAGATTTAATAAAATTGCATTCTTAGACGTTAGTATTTTAATCAAACTATATTTTATAGAATAATAGGTACAATTTTTTTTTTCTTATTTTAATTATTTAAAATTATTAAAAAAATAACTGGATTGTTAATACCCATAACATGCATTAGAGTTTGTTAATGACCTTAGGAGTTAAAAACTCAAATCAAGTTATCAAAAAATGGCATTAGTTATTAAAAATTTATATTATAACGAAAAAATAATTTCAAATTTAACAATAAATTTCTAGTGTCAATAACTTAAAAAATGTATTATTATTATTTATAAATAACATGTATCGTAAGTTTGCACAATTTAATAATTGGTTATATAATATATTTTTTTTAATTATACATGTTTCGGGTTTGAATATAAGTCTTGGATTTTGAAAACAAAATGTAAAATTGATCTTATAATTAGGTAAACTTAGAAACATTTAAACAACAATTTTATTTCTGTAATGTTTCCGCTATATTTAGTACTTGGCTATAACATAGTTAAAAACTAAAATTTATTGTACGAATGGTTTATTATTGGGTGGTTACCAAATTATAAACTATACACATGTAGTATAATTTTTTTATCTCAAATTAAGAGATATATTATATAAAACGAAAATTGGTATAATTTCTTTCTTAAATTCAAAAACCGTTATTACTTATTATTAGTATTGTTATATTAGTATTTAGTAAATTAATAATTGGTAAGAAAGGTATGTGATTAAATGTTTAAATAGAATATTAGGTTTTATTTCAGAAATAACAGTGTTAAAGCTTTCTGCTGAGGGCAGACCAATAGGGGATTGTGAGCAAAGCGAATAGGGAAAATAGATCCCCTTTAGTTATTTAACTGTAATTGTGTAATTTATAGATAATATTTAATATTATAAAACATGTGAATAATATCAGAAATTAAATAAAAAATATTAATTTCATTATAGTAGATAATTTTTAAACATATTTTTTATTTATTCTGTCGAAAATAACACGAAAACATCTTTTTCCATACTACCTAAATAATAATTGAAATTCGGTTTGATTAACCCTAATTCATTCTAAACGTTATTTATAATATAATTTGCCAGTTCATGGCCAAAAAAATAGAAATATTTTATATTTAATTATGTATATATAATATATATATTAATAATTTTACGATTACTTTGGTTTTCAGCGTGTTTATTATTTGTCTTTGGAGTTCTTGGTTGGTCGTTCCCTTCAGAACACTATGATTAACCTCGGAATTCAAAGTAGTGTTGACGAAGCATTGTATCAAATGGGATTAGACATCGAAGAACTGGAAGATCTCGAAGAGGACGCCGGTCTGGGAAACGGTGGCTTAGGTCGTTTGGCCGCATGTTTCCTAGACTCCATGGCCACTCTAGGTCTGGCAGCTTATGGTTACGGTTTAAGATACGAATATGGTATATTTGCTCAGAAGATAGTCAACGGTGAACAGGTAAATTCAAAAATAAGCACATGTATAATATTATACGTGCCTCGGTTTACGTTTTGTATAATGTAAATTTCAGATCGAAGAACCAGACGATTGGCTCAGATTTGGAAACCCGTGGGAAAAAGCTAGACCCGAATATATGTTACCAATTCATTTCTTTGGAAAGGTAGTAGACACACCGACTGGCAAAAAGTGGATCGACACTCAAGTATGCATAATATTATCTTCATACAGTCATACATTATATTTATTAAATTATAATTTTTCTAATACTATAATGAACGTTCTGTTATTCTGTTTATACATAATTTATAGGTTGTATTCGCGATGCCGTACGATAGTCCAGTACCCGGTTATCAGAATAACATCGTTAACACCATGCGATTGTGGTCCGCCAAATCTCCAGTCGAATTCAACTTAAAGTTTTGTAAGTCGAATTATTTATCTGTTAAAATATGTATACCGTAGAAACTAATTAGGTACATTAAAGGATTTTCGATTTTTCGATCAATACCATAGATAAAATAATATTCTCTGTACAAAAAATAAAATTAATTGATTATTTTGTTTTTTCTTTATTATATTATAGTCAACGACGGTGATTACATTCAAGCCGTTCTCGATAGGAACTTGGCTGAAAACATCACCCGTGTTCTGTACCCCAACGACAATGTATTCGAAGGCAAAGAGTTGCGTTTAAAACAAGAATATTTCATGTGTTCCGCCACGCTCCAAGTACGTAATATATATATATGATTTCAGCTATTATTCAGTTGGGCTACATTAACTTTCTGTCAACTATTGAATTTTTGAAAAAAAAGTTTTTAAATAATATTTATTCCAACATATATATTTTAAATAGCTTATTTTTTACGTTGGTGGTTATTTAATACTTCTTTGATATACTTTATTATCTTAATAGTATCTACCTGTGTTGTTATAATTATGTATATAATCAGAAACAATAAAATAATTTTCTAAAAATGTCGATAGAAGTACGGTTCATTGATAAGATGTTGTGTAATTAATATAAAATATTGAAAAAAATTTTTTTTTTATCAAAAATAATTTACAGTTTAGATTAGTGAAATCAAGTGGTAAGGATTATAATGATTAGATTATTAATGTGTATAGACATATATATACGTACATATGTAATATATGAATCTCTGTTTATATTACAAATTATAACATATCATTAAAAATGTTTGAAACTTGGGTTTTTGACCGTTGGTTATTTTGTCCAGGACATCGTCCGAAGATTCAAAGCGACGAAAAAAGGTGAACCGAAGACCGACTTCAACAATTTCCCAAACAAAGTGGCATTACAGTTGAACGATACCCACCCGGCACTTGCTATCCCAGAGCTGATGAGGATCCTCATGGACATCGAAGGTCTGTCGTGGGAACCCGCTTGGAATATCACCGTCAAAACCTGCGCTTACACCAACCATACCGTATTACCTGAAGCACTGGAACGGTGGTCGGTGTCATTGATGAGCAGTATATTACCAAGACATATGCAAATCATTTACGAAATCAATTTCCTGCATTTGCAAGTAATAATGATGACGAGCTAATAACAAAACTATGATGCGTTTATAAATATATTATAATAATCAATCGCCTATATTGTATCTAATTACTAAAATGTATTTGTGTTCTCGCAGGAAGTACAAAAACGTTGGCCAAACGACAATGCGCGCTTGAAGAGAATGTCGCTGATCGAAGAAGACGGAGACAAGAGGGTAAACATGGCTCATTTGTCCATCGTCGGATCTCATGCCGTCAATGGCGTAGCTCGTATTCATTCAGACATCATCAAGAACGACTTGTAAGTTGTAATTATTATCAAATAACAGCATGTTTTATTATTATTTATCTGCATATATACAATAAACATTTAATTAATATCATTGAATTAAATCATATACAATAAACCTACATAAAATATTAAAATACGTAACATTTTGACACTTCCAAAAAGTGTTCATAGTATTATAGTAACATTAGAATATCATTTAGTACACTTCAAAAATATTAAAAAATTATTACAAAATTTGTTTTATTCGATTTTTAGGTTCAGAGACTTTTACGAATTATCACCAGAAAAGTTCCAAAACAAAACAAATGGTATTACACCACGTAGATGGTTACTTCTCTGCAATCCCAATTTATCAGATATCATTGGAGAGGTAATTATATGATAATTATTATTATATTATATATTATTGACTATTGTACTATGTGTAGTGTAAGCAATTTTACGTAAATTATTAATGTTGTAATGGTATAAGTTATAAATTATAACTTATAATATTTATATTTACACAATCTATTTTCTAGAGAATCGGTGATAACTGGATCACGCATTTGGACGAGCTGACAAATCTAAACCAACTCGTAAACGATCAAAGCTTTATTTTGGACGTGCAAAAAGTTAAGCAAGAAAACAAAATGAAACTAGCTCATTGGTTAGAATCCGAATACAACGTCAAAATCAATGTCAATTCGATGTTCGACATCCAGGTACCTCTACTATTATTTATATACAAACAACAACATATAATATAGTATACATGGTTATAGGTTAAGTCAGGTTCAGTGGTGATCAAACGGTGGGGGCCGGGGGGGGGGTAGGTGATATCCCCATAACTTTTTTCTTTAATATTTATAACAATTATTAAATTTATGTAAGTCGTACTATATATACTATATAGTCTATAATGTTAATGTATTAAGTTTTGTTTTATCTTTTACATCACATCCACCTCCATATGACAAAATCATTTGACCGCCACTAGTTAGGTTAAATATTCTTTTATATTAATCAAACGATATGATGATGTGTATATATAGGTAAAAAGAATCCACGAATATAAGAGACAACTTTTGAATTGCCTGCACATTATTACCCAATACAACAGAATCAAGAAAAACCCAGACGGCGAGTTCGTACCGAGAACAGTTATGATCGGTGGAAAGGTAAATCTCTTGATTTTGACATAATAACACGTCTTTACTGAATATTTACTTTTCCGCGTGCAGTGGGCATTTGTACAGTATAGTGGCACTATAAATCCTCTTAATCACATGTATCATGTATACATATACGTATAATAACTAATAATAAGTATATTTCAGACAATCTGACGAGTAATGTGTTAATATGTATATTGATACTATTTATTATTTTTTAGTTGGGAAGTATAGATTAAACTGCGCAAATGTCCAGACGGTTTTAAACTTTAAATGTGTACAACGTATGCGTCTGAAAAATGTATTGATAATAAATGCGTTTTTGTTGTTATCGTAATTTAGGCCGCTCCAGGATACTATATGGCCAAAAAAATTATCAAACTCATCAATTATGTGGCCAACGTAGTCAATAACGACCCGGTGGTCGGAGACCGTCTGAAGGTGTTGTATTTGGAAAACTATAGAGTGACTTTTGCTGAGAAAATCATACCAGCCGCGGACCTCAGCCAGCAGATATCTACTGCGGGAACTGAAGCGTCTGGAACAGGCAACATGAAATTCATGGTATGATTCATTTCGCTATATTATATTATAATTTTTTATTTATATGACGTGATTATTTAACTATATTGTATATTAAGCTATTAATACAGTGCGTCGGTGCCTAATTTTGATGATATAAATTTAAATCATATTTTACTGACTATATCATACAAGGCAGATATTTATTCAAACTTTTGGAAAGGGAGGCTTTTTTTAATTTAATTTATGAATAAATTCATATAAACCCTTTTCTCTATACATTTGTTCAGGGGCGGACTGGCTCCTTTAGAGCGGCCTGGGAATTTTTTTTAAAGCGGCCCAAAAACCATTGTCTAACCTAATTATAACATTTATGTTTAAAATACGACACATTTTTTCCATTGCATATTCAAAATATAAATAATAACAGCAGATATATCATACGTTTTAGATTATATATTTAATTTATTGGTTTAAGGAATTAATAGTTTATGAAATGTTTTGCTTTTTTAGGCTAAATGGTCTATAACCGTTTGGTGCTGTATGTAATTTAAAATATTTTTTTCTGTAGCCATTAAGACAAAAGCTTCTAGATTATCCTGTGTCATGCTGTTTCTATAAACGGTTTTCATCCGAAAAGACAATTTCATTCATTTTTATAGTATAAAAAACAATTAAAAATTCAATAAATTAATTCATGTTTATTTTATTATTTAAATATGTTGTTGTTGCATACGTCATATTATTAATTATAATTTAGTAAAATAGTTCACGACTCACATTGTATTGCCGCGCAAACCAAATTTTACAAAATTGACTATAACACTGAATACTATATATTATTATAATTTAAAAATCATAATAAGTTAGTTATTTGTACAACCAAACTGCCCCGCCCGAGACGGCCTATAATCCCTGCATTTTTCGACCGGCCCATCGGGAAATTTCCCGATCTCCCGATCTGCCAGTACGCCCCTGCATTTGTTATATTTATAAAATATATTAAATTTTGAGCAATATTATTGAAACATAAAAATCATTACAACTATGATACGTCATGTAGAAAATATAAATTATAGATGATAATAATATAATAATAATGAAACAAAATATTTCAAAAAATCAAATCAATATCTAATTTTTTATTGAATAGGTTAGGTACTTAAGTAAAAAATAAAAAATAAAAGTTGGTTATTTAAATATGCAAAGTCTCAGTAATAAGACTCTCTTGTCACTACTAATGTGTTGTAGTATAATACACAGCGACCAAATACAGCGTGTTATGTGATGTTCCAATATTCGTCTGAACTAATGGTTAAATTTTAAATTATTTATTTTCAGTTAAACGGTGCACTTACCATCGGCACATTAGACGGTGCAAATGTGGAAATGGCCGAAGAAATGGGATCCGAAAACATATTTATTTTCGGAATGAACGTCGATGAAGTGGAATTGTTGAAGAGAAAAGGCTACAACGCTCACACTTACTACGAATCCATACCGGAACTCAAACAGTGCGTAGACCAAATCCAAAATGGATTTTTCAGTCCCAACAACCACGATGAGTTTAAGGACATCGTCGACGTCCTCCTCAAATGGGATAGGTATGTCGATCGTTATTCGTTATAAAATTTCATTACTTATTTCTGCATTTCTTTCAGTTTGAAAATATTGTTAATCACGAATCGTTATATAAAATACCTATATACTATAACGTATTATTTTGTTTTTTTTATTCAATTAGATTTTTCCTGTTGGCCGACTACCAAGATTACATTAAAGCTCAAGATAAAGTCAACGAGACTTATATGGTATGTAATAAAAATATGAAATCATAATGATAATTTAAGGCAGAGGTGAGAGGAGTCCTATATAAGTCATAGACACTGGCGTATTTACAGTGGGGGTGTTGGAAATGTTCACCCCCCAGGTTAGGATTTATTTTTTTAAAACAATCGTTTATTTTAAACTTATTGAGCAACATTTTTAATTTGTCAAGACAACTATAAAAATAAAAAATAATCCATAATCCAATAATAAATCAGAGCTATACAATTCATGGAAAATCGTATGAATATTATTGAGGTCATAGCTTTATGCGGAAGACAAGTCCTAGCACTTAGAATATGCTTTAAAGATATGTGTTTAATTTTTTTTTTAAATAATAAATAGCATATTAAATAAGAAAATACAATTACTTATATTTAAATATGTTTCATACATTCATTAGACATTAATCAAATAAATAAAAACATTTGTTTATCTATAAATTAAATTAACTTTTATTTTTATTTATTAGGAAATAGTCAATAAAATTGATTGATTAATGAACTTAATTTAATTTTTAATTAATTTGAAATTTTTTTTTCTGTGTGCTATGTGCTAATGACAATTGTGTAATTTGAGTTTAAATTACAAGAAAGGAACACCATATTGATAATAAACGTAATTAAAAAAAAAAAGTAAATAAAAAGCCTAAAATAAAGAAATACATAAAAATATGCAACATTTAATTACAGAATATGATTTGTGGTAACACGAAATAAATTAGCACCTATAGTTGGCCTATTTTATGACTGTTTAAAAAATAAATATGGAAATGCTTCGGCCTTCTCTATAAATCTATAATTATTACCTATACAGTGGGCGATCGTTTTTGAAGTGCGCGTCGCGCGTGTGATAATCGATTTAATATAAATTTACTTTTTTTTAACGATTTGCGTTATTCTATATAGGATCAGACCAAATGGACACGCATGTGCATCCGTAATATCGCGTCCTCTGGAAAATTCTCGTCCGACCGCACGATCTCAGAGTACGCCAAAGAGATTTGGGATGTCGAGCCGTCATGGGAGAAATTGCCGGCCCCACATGAACGTATCGCAGATCTTCCGAAGCAGTCGTAATAAACTCTATGATGTCAATGATGATAATATACTTACAACAACACAATATTTAATATTTTAATATAATATATTTATAATAGGTACGCGTATTTAATGTTGGGAATTTTTCTTTTTTTAACGATTAAGCAAAAAATAATAATAATAATATTAATACCTAATATTATATTTATATATATGTGTGTGTATTTTTGAAAGATTGTGTTCCTCACTTTTTATAATTTCATGATAGGTAATTTATTTATTTGAATATTTTATTAGGTACTTATTTTAACCCGTAAAGATTATTGAATTATATACCTACATGGTTGGCCGCCCAAATAATATTATGTTTACATATTATTATCTAATTATATATTTGCTTATTGTATAAACGTACCTATGTGAATTCTTTTAATTTTAATGAATTATGTTTACTTTTTATGCTATAGATTCTTGAATATTAAATACTTATACCATATGTAGTCGACATATTTATTTTTAATCGTTACAGTAAAAATGCTTTTAGTAGTATAGTCTGTAGTCAGTACCAAAAAGCACGAACTAAGAACTCTGCGAACTCTTAGTTCGTGCCAAAAAGAGCGCACCCATATGGTAATATATATTATTCTATGAGCTCACCAGGCGGCGAACGAAAACCTGTATTCACAGCGGAAAACACGGTCGACTAGCAATGACAGAGCGAATAGACCCTGCCAGGGGTGAGGGGGGGTCCGGACGTCGTTCCGCGGACTGCGATTCATTTGAATGCGTCAAAAGTCAAAACGGTGCACTCTTATTTGGTTCAGACTAATTATATCATGTTCCGTTTTAAGACCCAAAAAATCATGGGGATAGAGCCTATGCTGATGTTTAAAAAAATGATAGGTAAATACAACAATATCTATGCTTAAATTAGTTAAATTACTTATGCCGTATTATTAAATGTAGATGGTTTTCTTTTTTTTTTTAAGTAGGTTTAGTAACTGCAATGAACTCTATTAAAACGCTAATAATGCTGAAATGTTCAGTCTACATTTTACAATATGATTAAATAGGTAATTAAAAACAGAACCTGAGTGGTTTGGCCTCCTGAAATACCAATTAAATCCAATTGGGTCAAACATGCTATCTGAAACCGTTCTCAAAGCTGAAGATTAAAGCATTTTCTTTTAATATGAAAAATGTCTTCAGACACAAAAATTGTAAAGAAACACACATTATAAAACCAATCAACTTGATGATATGTTTAGAATGTAATTATTTATTTATTTGTTATAACAATATAGGCTGAGCCCAATTATATATAATATGATAATACTAATTAAAATTTTTATTATGAATAATAACAATGACAATAGTGAAAATTCTAATTATACTTAAATAAAAAACATGTACAACACAATAATAGATACAACAAATACTAAAAAAATGATGGATCACTATTTGCCATACATATCATTCTAAGGATGGATTGGTAAATTCTCAACATAATTGGTGTTGAATTTTGGGATAAAAAATGGATAAATTTGACAGACAGAAGAGTAAGGGACTTTAAAGTTAACCATGGCAAGTAAAACAGGAGAATCAATACAGCCATCTATTAGTAGGTGGAGAAATTTCAGGTTAGCAATTTTTCTTCTATAAACTAAGGATGATAAACCAAGCTTATTTAAATTTGGGTTATGATCATGAAGTGGATGATGGGATGGTCGATACTTAAAATAAATGCTGCATATTTTAGGAATTTACAATGTACTCTTTCAAAGATAAGATAAGATCTTAGTCCATGCTCTTTACAATACTAGAAAAGGCATTTTTGATTGCATTTGATTAGAAGGGCCACACAATATTTTTTGTTGATAAAAAATAATTTACTAGTAAAAAAAAAGTTGGTAAAATTTACAGCATACATCTCTAATATTTATTGCCTAGTTAATTACAAAATAATAAGAAAATAACAAACAAATATACAATTAATAATTACACTTTTTTAAATTGACAATTTTATAGATTTAATTATTCAAATTTAATGAACACTTATCAGTATGTTATTTTATTAGGATTATAATGTTTATATAAATTATCAAAAATAGTCTTAGCAGGTCGATTTTAAATTTACATAGGTATAATATATTAATTATAAATGAATAATTTTAATTCAATACATTTATACATTTTACTTATTGTTGTGTACATATCAAAGTTAAATATACTTAAAGTAATACAAATATCAGTCTTTAAAATCAATTTATAGAGATCATAATTCATAATATTATTACTACTAATTATCAGTAAAATTTGTATGTTTTTAATAAATTAAACTGTTATAAAACAAATAGTATAATATTAATAATTATATAAACATTTTTATATTTTACAAACTTTTGATGCCCATTTTACAAAAATATAATATGTTTATATACTAATGTACCACTAATATTATCTGTAATAAAATCTGAGAACATAATTCTTATAAAATATTTTTTAATTTGAAATTATATTTTTTATTTTTAGAGTATGTATTTCTAGAAATTTTAGAATAATTTGAAAATGGTTCTATTTTGACCTCTTCTTTATTAACTTCTTCAGTATTTACGATTATATTTATGTTTGGTGTATTGTACGGTACCAAACTAGAAAATAATACTGGTAACCTTAACATGGCGACAAGGCGTTTATGTAATTTTTTTGATTCTTGGTCATCCCAATCAAAATATATACTTGAATCTTTACAGTGATCAATTTTCATACTAGAAGTTAAAGAATTCATATATGTATACAACATTTTAAATGTCTCATGATTTGGTGGAACAGAACCAATGGACTGTAGAGGTAATAGTGGATCTTTTTTTTTTTTAATAGAACTAATTGTATTAATACCTTCTTCTTTTGGCTGCTTATTTTGAAAATTCCTTATTCTAATGTCTAATAAACCTTCTATTTCACTTAGATCAGAATTAATAATATCACTTGTTCTTAAAACATTGTGAACTCCTTCGTGAGTCAATAGTGGGTCATACAAATCATGCTCAACATTACTGGGATCTAATGGCATTGTATTAATAGGACACTCTTCTGATATATAAGTCATCATACTTATAAGTCCTTCATCAATCAAATCATCTTTATGGGCAAAAGTTTTAGGTGTAACTAAATTAGCTCCCAAGTAATTCAGTACATGTTTGTAGAGATCACATTTACTAGACAAATTGCAATTGTTAATAACAAACTTATTTTCCAAGTATGCTTTCTTCAACTTGCGATCAGCATTTGTTTCTAATGGTATATTAGATGTTTTAAGCAATTTGCGATTGTGTTTAAATTTTTCCTGTAAATCTCCATTTAATTCATCTTCTGGAAAAAAGGATAATTTGGATCTATAAGATCGGATTGGACGCGGAATCTCTTCAACAGTTAATTTTGGGTTAAGTTTTAATTTTTTTTCAATTAATTTGAATCTATGACGACATTGTTCTGCATTACGCCCAGGTACCTGTTGAGATACTTGTGTCCAAGTAAATTCATTAGGTGCATAGGTATTTACAGCAATTATTAACATTTTATCTTCTTCAATTGTCCAACCACCTCTATAAATGTCTCCATCATATAATACAATTCTACGATAAGCATTACGAACTTGTGCAGGTGTTCGATTAGTTAGATTCATTGATACTATTGATGGAGGTAAATTTTTGATTTTAGCTTCTTTAATAATAAATTTTTCACTCTCAGTCAAAAACCCTTTCTTAATGCCTGGTTTCAAACTTTGCATCCATCTGTTAAAACAAAATCAAATTAAAAATCAGTATGTTATACACAAAAGATTTTTCATATCTATAAAATTATAATATTTAATAAATAATATATACATATTTATAATATCTATAAATATGTTTATATTATCTAATTTCTCTAAAAAAATAATAAACAATATTTTTATTTAATATTATATATGCTAATGGGCCAATAAACCACAAATATTTGTATTCAATAGGGAACATAGAACTAAGAAAGTTAAGTTAGTTTTATTGATCTAAACAAATGTAGAATAAAAATAAAAATTAAGTCAGTAGAAACTATCATAAAATGTATATTCAAATAGCAACAAGTTGCTTACCAACCAATTTTTAATTTTGTTTTAAAAATTCTGTTATAATTTAATAAAAACTGAATTTATAGTTAATTAACCATGTATAGCAGGATTCGCAACTAGCATTGAGCCACGGACCCCAAGCTAAAACTTAAATTGGACAGGGACCCCTTATATTTGTGATTACTTATTTTTCAATTTTGTTTAATAATATCATTAATTGTTGACCTTTTTCGTGATAATCGAGTTTATAAATTTATTTATTTATAATACCTGGAATTTCAAACCACTACGTGATAAATAATTCCACTATATAATAATAAAATAAAAATATCACTTCAGTAATACATAACCATGGACCACCAATTGGGAACTACTGATGTATAGTTAATGGTAATAAGTAAATAGATTAAAATGATATTGAATAACCAAAACAAAATGTTTTTAAAATGTATTGCTTTAAAATCATGTCCAACTTAATTAAGAGGACAAAGTACCCACATGTGTTGTCTCCGTTTTACACACGTATAACATAGAAAATTTTGGTTCACTAATTTCTATATTGATAATTATAATACGATAATTTTAAAATGTGCAGTTCCAAAAAGATTGTAACTTACTTAAGAATAATAATATCAATAAAAGGCTATGTGAAGCCCTGGATAATAATCTTACCTTTAAATTTCATAATAGACCAGTTCACTTAAATATCAAAACTAACAACAAAATATTGAAACTTGAACAAAAATTTGCTATGTTGTATGTGTGTAAGATGGAGACAACACATGCGGGTACTACATCCTCTTAATTAGTAAGAAGAAATATATTTAAAGATATTATAACTAAATTTAATTATACAATAGTCTAAACAAGGATTAATTAATTTTATTTTATGGTGAAATAATTTAATAAATAAAGTAGAAAAATTAACACACCTCATATAGATTTGATCAACAGTTCTCTTATTATCTTGCATAGCAAAATACACTCTTTGCCAATTAATGATATTATCCACGGAGTTTTCTTTAATTATATCTATAAGTTTCAGATCTTCTTGTTTTGACCATTTACCTTTTGTATGTAACATTTTCTTATATTTTTGATAATGAACAAAACATTGTAACTCATTGCGGTTAGTAGCTAATTCATCAGCTATTTTTTGCCAATTTTTTTCTTCATTTTTTGCAGCAATTTCAATTAAACGGTCATCCTCACTTTTAGTCCATTTAGCTCTAGATATATGAGGTTTTAAAATTAAATTCCAAAATCTTTGACATTGTAAATCTGGTTTATCAACTTCTTTTGCAATATGTAACCAATCATACTTTGCATCAGAGTCCATAAACTGAAGCACTAATTGCTTAAATGGTGTTGTAGATATAATATCTAATTCTTTTTCTAGATCTAACATTTCAATTTCAATTTTATGTTTCATAATTGGATCAACTTGTTTGTGTCGATCAATACCAAGACGCAAGTGCTGTTCAAGCATAGGAATTTTAAGTTTGTTCAATACTTCAGCATGTATTGCTTTTTCTAATTTATTTTTAAACTCTTGGTTCCATTGATTTTTTTCAACACATTCTTCTAATATAAAACGTCCATTGTAAGATAATATTAATCTTTCAGATTCATATAACTCCATAAGATGAGGATTCCGTGGACAATTCAATAAACCAATTTTAAAAAAGTTTGCTAGGTGTGCTTTCATTTTCATATGTTTCATTGTAACTTTAGATATATTTTTTTTTTCAAACTTTATACAACTAAGAGCCTTGGTTACATTTCTATTTGAAACTTCAATATTTTTATTAATTTCAATAATCATTTCTTCTAAATAAACTATATTACGGCCCAAAATATCAATAAATTTGTTATATTGATCTAATAACTCTGTAAAAGTATAATTACTTTGTACTATATCTTGATTAAAGTCTATGCAATTAATTTCTTCAAAAAAATCTTGAATATTAGGATTTGTTTCAATTTGTTCAAATTTAAAACTGTCATTTTTATTCAAACTTTTAACTATACTTGTTGGAGTTTTAAAATCTTCATTAACATCATCATTGTTGAACTCATTTTCCAACCATGTAAAATCATAAGCAGATTCAGCAGTTTCTATATTTATAAACTCTTTTGATGGTCCAGGAATTGGGTTGCCGCATGCGTCCATATTTGATTGTTTATCGAAAATGTAATCTATAAATAAAAAAGTAAATATTAAATTAATATTAATTTTGAATGGAATAGGTTATTAATGGTTATTAAGGTTATGGAATAAACAATTATTTATGCTTTAATTTTAATTTTTATTAGCTTTTAGCATATGACTATTACAGCTCAACAATTAAAATATATTTATACTTTAACATTAACAAATTCTTTGATACTTTGTTATTGGTTTGTATATTTTTCATACAGTTATTAGTTGTCTCTTTGTTTTCATTATTTTACACAAATCAAATATAATTTAAATGTCAATTATATCTATTATAGTACACCCTAAGAAGGCAATAAAATATAAGCAGTCATTTTTTGTATCAAATAGATCAGAAAATCTTTAACCTTACCCTGTGTAAAGAGTACAATATATTATACATGATTAAAGAATAAAAAATACAAGAAATGAAATATTTGGAATTTTTATGAAAAAAAAAAGAAAAATTCTTACTTAAATTCAGTTTTTTTTACAGCTATTAAGAATGAAGACAACTTAATTAATACCAACATTTATATTGTTTAAAATATTTAAGTATAGTAAAACTATTTTCTTACAATAGAATAATCAATACATTATGTTTAATAATATATAATAATATACTTTATCCTAGATAGTTGTTGTCCTTGAATAAAATTAATATTAATAAAATATATATGTTTGAAGTAATACTCTATATGTGACCAGGGGCGTCATTTGCAGTACGCAGGGTAAACATTTGCGTACCTAAAATTCTAAATTGTAAATTTTGGCCCGCTCGGCCACATCACAATAATGTCAAATATGTCGAAAAACAAATAAATAGTGCCCTGTTTAATATTTATGTGTACCAAAAATAAAATTGAAATGACGCCCTTGTATGTGACAGTAAAATTTAAAAAATAATCATTTTTACGATAAAAAACTGAATTTTTTAAATAAATCATGTTTAAATTGATTTTTAAAAATTTAATTTTTAAAATAGTAAATAGTTTTTAAATGTTTATTATTAATATATAAATATATTTGAAATTTTTTAGTACATTTTTATTTAAAATAATTATTCAGTACCACTTCAAAAAAGAAAAATTTAGTTCTTAATAGGGTTTTAATATAATTAGTTTATTGGAATAATAACACACAAGTACAAAATGGTAATACATTTTTCATGATGTTCAGAATAAATTATAACGTCTAGTAATTTAGTACAATAAATGTGATCTTACACAGACTTTATGAAACAATCATAAAATTAATGTAATACTTACCTATATCACGAAAATCCTGTAGCACATGTAGAGTATTGAGATAAAATCATTATCAATATGTAATCCGTAACAAAATACGGAATTACATTTTTTTAAATTCAAGTTAAGTAAAACACTTAATGCTTACTTTACTGTGTTAATAAAATCACATTATATAATCATTACATGATTTCAATTTTTCGAAGATGATGTTCAAACAGTTACTTTTGCAAATTACAATAATTTTAATGAAAATTTAAAATATAGATAAACACAAGGGTAGCAAATTCTCATAGAATAATGATTAAAAGCCAAAGATACCAAAAAGTATAGTTGAAAAGCGCCATCTATTAGTAATTTGGAAAACTTCATGCTAAAAATATTAATCGAATAAAGAGAAATACGGACTATTAAAGAGTTTGATACTGAAATGTTTCAAATAATGATGAACCATCTTAACAGAAAAAATGAGATTTAATTTTTTCTGTACTATCTTAATCCAATGACAAATTTATTTTCATGAGGAAAACGCCATGATATAGATCTTAAAGTTTAATAATTATATTAAACTATTATAATTAATATTAAATCAGCTTTAGAAACGACTAATTTACCACTGTAGCACTACTAACAGGCTAACAGCTTTACATTATTTTGAGTATATTTGTATACTATTTAAATACTTTTGATCAAAAGCGAAAATATAGGTATGTAATTATTAATATCAAATATTACTTCTATATTTAGAAGAATTATGTAAATTTTAATTTTTAACGGAGCAAGACGTGTACGCGTTACAGATTTTAATGCAGGTAGAAATTCAGTATTATTCGTTACATAAGAGCTATAAACTTTTTTTATTACTCGAGATACTTTTTAAAGAGCTAAAGGCATACATGATTTTTGGCTGTTTTGAGGACGTTATACCCACATGGCCACTTGTGTTGTCTCTGTTTTACTGACGTATATCATGGCAAATTTGCGTTTAACCTTCAACCGATTATATTTTGTGATGTTACCTAGCTTTAATGGTAATCGGAATAAAAATCCCCGGGAAAAAAAATCCCCGGAAAAAAAATCCCCTGACGAACAACTCCGGAAAAAAAATCCCCAACCCTAGGAAAAAAAATCCCCAGATTACAATATTACTCACAACCACAATATTAAATGATTTTAATATTTAATTACAAATAAGTAAAAATATGTAATTACAAATAAGTATACTATATATTAAAGTTTTCAGCCAAAAAATAAAAAAATCAATTTATTATATAATATTTGGTACCTATAAATAATTTTAAATAATACTAAATAAATAAATGTTACTTTTTACCTTATTTTATATAATATCAAAGGTACACACTACACCACATAATGATATAACAATTACTGTAACATTTGAAGTTCTCATATCTATAGAATATGGTCAAAATGTTATAGAATTATATAATATATATAATATATGTATAAGTTAATTTTATTCAAACATCTAAATTAAGTTAATTTTCGTCCAAAGAATAATGCATATTTTTTAATGAGATTTTTAGTACTATGTTTATGATAGCTAGTTAATACTTAATGTATTATACAAATAAAAATAATTAATAGAAATTAATGTAATGCAATAATGTAATCTGGGGATTTTTTTTCCTAGGGTCGGGGATTTTTTTTCCGGAGTCGTTCATCAGGGGATTTTTTTTCCGGGGATTTTTTTTCCCGGGGATTTTTATTCCGGGATTCAGCTTTAATGAACATTTTAAAGTTGTAATATTTTACATAGCTTTAACTTAATTTAAAATGATATCAATAAAAGCATATGACATTTTCTAGATAACTTTCTTAGTTCTTACCTCTGAATTTTATCACAAAATATGTTTTGCTGAATGTAAATTTTCTATGACCTATATTAGTAAGACAGAGACAACACATACTAGTACAACGTCCTCTTATATAGATATTAGATTTTTAGATTTTTGATTATTATCTTTGTCATTTATTTTATTTGTATTGTGTTATTATTATTATTATTATTAATTTTTTTTTAATTATTTGAAAAATTTACAATCTGTATTCTGTAGGTATTAGATAACACAATAAGTATAAAAGATGACGACATAACACATACATTATAAAAAACAACACATGAAGCACATGATGAGGGAAATCATCCAGTGATAGTACCCTCTGGATTATTTATTATTAGCATAGACCTTAGACCTAGTATAAGGTCTATGATTATTAGTGATCATTTATTGTCATTTAAGGTAATATTTTATATTTATGATAAAAAGATCAACAATTTTAATATTAATAGTAGAATAAGATTTTGCTAATGTAGTAATGTGCTTTATTTGCTATTTGTCTATTTAGCAACTGATATAATCTTTATTTAAAAAAACAAGTTTACTCTTTCGATGAAGTTTTTGTCCATGGGTATTAGGAACGCAGACGATTCATTTTGTTTCAAAAATTAATTAAATTTTTAATTGAATTAATCAATTAGTGTAAAGTTGTTTTTCAAATACCATATTAACATCAGTCATATACCACTTGAGTAGTTATGACGTTGTGTCACCAAATGACTTAATGACCAAAATAGCGATAGATTTTATTTTGGTACATCATTATTAATTATTAGACTACCTATTTTATAAAAATTTAAAAATTTAAAAAGTTTAATAAGTTATAACCACATTGGTTACAATATATAACCGTATTCAAAATATTTTATTGTTAATTGTTATCTAGTGGTTTTCACTTATCAGTATTCAGTTTTCATCTTCTTTTTGATAAAATGTTAGTGAGCTTTATAGTTGAAATTGTTAATTATTTTATTTATTACTGTTAACGCTAATTTCAGTTTGAATTCTCGCTTGTTATTCTTCATTATAAAAGTTTTATTTTCTCCTCTTGTAGTCGAAAGATGAGTGTTATCGAAGCCGTTGATAAAGGAAAAGGGTCACGAATGCAATTAAACAAATCGTTGAGCAATACTGCTCAGTGGGTCAAATTGAATGTGGGAGGCACTTGCTTTATGACTACAAAGACTACATTGTGCCGAGATCCCAATTCATTCTTGTGCAGACTGTGTTCAGAAGAATCTGATCTCATTTCCGACATGGTTAGTTAGTAACATTTTGACAATAAAATAAATATATTCAATATTATATGTTTATCCATAAAACTCACTAATGTTATTGAAATGCTTTATCAAATGAGAAAAATCACAATGTATAATTGTAATAATCTTGTACTCACACTATCCACTAACAGATTGTAAGTCCGTTAATTCCTCTTTTTCCTTGACAGACAAATGTATGTCCATTAAACTATATGTATGGCCAATTTTACTTATTACAACAGTTCATAACTCTTTACACTTTAAAAAAACCTTCTGCCCCATTGATTTATTTACAATTATTAAAAAAATGATTCCAGTATTATATGAACTTGTTATGTATTAAAATTGTAATTTGTATGAAATTTGCTGTAATTGTTTTAAATGTTATTTATATATAATACTAGTATACTAATCTTATGTGGGATCCTAGTTATTCCTCCCTTATGAAACAAATTATCAGCCCTTCAAAGCAAAATGCTATCTATGCCACTTATCATAATGTTATATATTAATAATTTTAATCATAGACATTTTAATTAATAACTTAGTTCTCAAATAAACCATAATACTTTTTGTTAATTAAAAAAAAAATTTCTTGATTTAGGATGAAACTGGTGCATATATGATTGATCGTGATCCAACATATTTTAGTCCCATTTTAAATTACCTACGTCATGGGAAATTGGTTTTGAATAAGAATCTTGCGGAAGAAGGTAATTTTGTATTTATTAAAAATCTAGGAAAATTTCAGTGTAATGCAATGTTAATAAACATTAAACTTATTATCTTATTTGTCTCCCAATAATATTATGAATCTCAATTAGCAAACATTTTTATCGTATAAATATTTATAGTAGAGAAAAATGTTTACTTTTTTAATTAAAAATATCTCAAACGATTTTTAAATTTTATGTAATTTTTTTTTTTTTTTTTTTTGTAATCATATGTGGAGTATTATTTTTATAAACAAATATATAATATATATATATATATACATATATTAATAATTGTTTAAAAAAACGTTTGTATTCAAAATATCTCTCTATTATGAATATTTTATTGTACATTGTACATATGATAAAATGGTTGCAGTATAAATGTTGAATCACTCTGAATATATTGAGTCTTCCATTAGACAGTAATTTCACTGTTTACTTAATATTGAATATTATATTTTTAGGTGTGTTGGAAGAAGCCGAATTCTATAATATTACCGAATTAATAAATATAGTAAAAGAAAGGATATTACAAAGAGATAAAAAACTTTGTTCTGAACAAGTGAAAAAACATACTTACAGAGTGTTACAGTGTCATGAAGATGAACTTACGTGGATGATTTCAACAATGTCAGATGAATGGAAATTTGAACAAGTAATACATAATCTAATCTAGTACCATCTACTTTGATCAATTTGCTACAAGCAACAACTCTCAGTAGTAATCAAAGGCCCTATAAGAAATTTTTTTTTCCCTAAATTATTTTTACACAGTGGTGTAGAACTCAGACTTTTTTGTAAAGAGTTTGGAAACAGAACATAGTTGGTTAGAACTAAGTAATAACAATAAATATTAAATATCAACAGTTCTAATAAATGACTCAGATAAAAAGAAAATTATAATGGTGATGAATAACCCCTAAACTCCCTTACAACTGTACACTCATCTTGAATAATCAAGCTGAATAATGATCATAGGTATAATCTATCAATAATACCTACTCAATACTGCAGAACTATATTTATTTGGTTACCTTTTTATTATTTACAAAGAATAAATAATAATTTATGTTATATTTTAATGTCTATATTATTTTTATTTAGCTGGTAAACATAGGTTCCAAGTACAACTATGGAAATTATGACCAAGCAGAATTCCTATGTGTTGTATCTAGAGAGGAGGGTGTTGCTGACTCTCCAAAAACTGAATCCACCGATAAAGCAAAGGTAATTTATTACGATTTCAACATTTTCATTTTTGGTAACATAGTTTGTATTTTCTGCATTTGATTTTTTATTTCTTTATACATTTTTGGTGTCATATTTTTATATAAAATATTAATAAGTTTGTGATCATAATCTATCAGACTTAAACCATTAGCAAAATGTTTGATTGCTTCGGTACAATTTTTATGCAACATATATTCTTCACCTTTTTGAATCTGTAATACATAAATATTAAAGAGTTGTATTATTTCATTTTATGGTTATTAGTTCTGTCATATACTTCTTGAATCACAAATTTTTTTATGTGTTTCATTTTTTTAGATGTAGGAAATGCCAACAATCGATATCTTAATTCTTCTGTTTCTTTGAGTTTCATTTCAGTTCGTTTTTTTTTTACTTTATACTTATAACATTGATCTAATCTTCTTTTTTTATCAGAACAATACAAAATAATTCCTAAAACTGTTACACTTATTATAATACATAAATTTCCACACGCTGAAAACATGTTTAAGACTTAAATAAGATATTGATATAAAACAATTTATAAAAAAATAATTTATTTGGTTGCCATAGAATTTTATAAAATTATTTTATTGTATATTTAGCCAAATTATGTCACTTTTTTTCAGGAATTACAACAACGAGCTTCGCGTATGTGATATATGCAGTCAACTAAATCTGTAATCATGGGAGCATGTACATTCTTTAAGACAATATATTATGTAACCAAAGATCTTTGCAGCAAATCTGTTGTCCGATTTACAGCTGGACGTCAAAATGCTAGATCCTAGCCTCATAGTTTCTTTATTATTATGCATTAATTCTGTAATATGTATAATATTAAGGAAATCTATATAATCATGCACAAACACAAATACACGTAAATAAAAATAAAAGTACTTAAGTTTCAAATTTGAATATTCACATGTTTTCTAATAACTTTTATCACTACATCTTCCAAACCTTATGTTTTATATGGAATTTATATGTAATATACTCTTTATACTTTTATGTTATGACCAATTTTATAAATTAAATTGACAAGATCATAATGATATTATAATAGTAGCTTCTGAATTGCATATACATTTTATAATCTCATTTTTCAGATTTAAAATAAACCAAAGTCAAGTTTTTTTTCTCTTTTTATTTTAATTAAATATATGTTTGATTTAGAATAATAATTAATAAATTATTATTTTGTAAAATATCACTCGAGGGCGTATTGAATTGGATAAACTGACCAACTATTTCAGGCAATATACTAACAAAGATCAACTATATCATAACACAGTTATTTACTATTCCTGATTCCTTCCTTTAACGGAAATTTGCTCTTAATAGAACTGAGTCTGTAAAAAAAAATTTAGAATTAATGTTAAGTAAGGTGCTTTTAAATTGAATAAAAAGCCATTTTATTAACTGTATTTTACTTATTATTATTGCATTGTTCTATTGCAATTTATTTTTACCATACTTTTTAAGATTTTTTAAAAATATTTTCATTCATTTTTATGTCATGGACCACTGGATTAGTGTTGTATTTGTGTTTAGATTTTAATGTTTCTTATTTAAATATTGTATCCAAAGTTTTGGATAAGTGTAATTGAATTACCTTTAAGAGTATTTTATATTATTACTCAATGATTTATTTAATTTAGAAACTAAATACTACAATAATTAATAGTACTAATAAATAATAATACCATAAATATTAATGGAAATTGTTTATACTTTATATAATTTGTTTTTTTTATATATATAATCTTTTATAGTATACATTTAATACAATTTCATTCATTCATAAAATATATGGATTTGTTAAAGTATAGTTGTATTAGAATAAGTTATTGTTATAAATTTTTGTCACCGGATTGTACTATCGTTCGTCCTTTTATGCGCGATCATGTGTTCATATAAAGTATATTGAAAAAAAATAAAAATAATCAATTTGTTAAAAGACTAGTCCAGTATTTTTTTATTCATTATTTTAATTAAAAATTTGAATTATACTTGAATTCTATATTTAGTAATAGACTAAAAATTAATGTACTATTATGTTAATTGCATGTTAAAAATAACTATTAAATTGTGATAATTTGTATTAAAAATTTTAGTATTTGAACAAAGAAAAAAAAGAATTGGTTTTAAATAATATATAAAAAAAATAATAAGTAGGGTCACAATCAATAAATTTATTTCCATTAAATTGTTTTTTAACATTATCTTAATATAAATAATGATAATAGATAATAATTATTCTTTATTATCAGCCAAGTTTATTTAATAAAAATAATAATTGTTTAATTCAAATATTAATATTTTTAAAGTACTATGTGGATTGCTAAACCCAAAGTGGCAGTATCTCATACCTTCATTATAGTACCCATTTACAATATTTTTTCTCTATTTACTTTAGAAAAATGTATGGTACTTGTCTTCAAAAAACTCATTATGAATTCATGAAATGTACTTAGTGATATATAAACTGACTGACAGTCTTCTCTCAGAATCGTTTTTCAAATTCCTAACTAAATAACCTAACTTAAGTAACTTAACCTAACCATCCGTAAAGTTACCCATTTGTCATCTACTGTATATCAGAGCAGTATCCATTAACACTAACCCATCTTTTTTAATTTCAAATATATTATTTAATGTAACATTGTAACTACTAAATTTGAAATTGTTTTGAAAAATTGTGATATTTTAGATCAGTTTTTAATGTTTTTATTTTTATTTAAAGTTAATCTTCAACTTTGAAGGTGGTTCTTAGTAGAGACTTGAAAAAAGTTTGAAAATTTAAAAAAAATTATAAACCTTTGATTGATAAGTACTATACAACAGACCTATGCTTACTTTTTTACTTATTTTTATTTTTGAATCATTACAAAAAAACAAAATTAATTTTTTAAAAACTAGTTTTTGTTTGTCTCGATTATTTTAAATGGCGCTAGGCCGCTAGGTAATATCCACAAATCCCTAAAACAAAATACCAAAGTATCTATAACAAATGAGCAAATCAAATTTTCAACTTTAACTCACGCTCAATATTAAAGATTGCCTAATAGTTACTGCTCCGAAATTCAAAAAGGTAATGACAGGCAAAAAAATAATTATACGTTGTTGTGATTTATAATGCAATGATTTGCAGGTACATTCATTGCTCTGCTCATAATCTAAAATATTATTAATTAATAATAATACTCATAAGTGAATAACAAGGGCGAATATATGTTCCTACACGGCTACACGAGACCTAGCAGGTAAACAAGATACATATGTTAGTTCCTATACACGATAAAATAAGGTACAAATGTAAGTTCCTACACAGTAAAAAGCAGGTACATGTGTAAGTTCCTACACTAAGTATATTATAACTTATAAGTTATCAATCTAATATCAGTTATATCATATTATAATACTGTCAAACATTTTAACCCTTTATTCTATATAATATATAATTCTTTATAATATTTAATAATTTACCTAATAAATATTATCAATTTAATAATTTTAAAAATAATAATTCATTATTTATTGTAAAAAAAAAAGCGGGTAAGTGAGTATCGCTCTGCTGTACATTAGGGAGTGGAGTGGACCTCGGACTAGGGTAGGTTAAATTTGAATGCAATGATAGGTATCATTGTATACGAAAAACGATTCTGAACGGAGATGATTTGTCAGTCTAGGATATATTATATTTAAATATTATCATATATTCTATTTTGAAACTAATTCAAACATTTAAGTAAAAGTTACAAGATCTTACGTTTAGTAATTTTTTTAAAAAAATTATTTAAATTATTTAGTAGTAAAACATTATTTTACACTTGTATTTTTGATTTAAAATTAAAATTAAAACTTTAAACACTCGTAAAATTTTTTAAATTGAATAATTATCAAACTTTTTTATAATTGTTCTAAGCTTAACTTATGGACAGTATAGTACTAAATTTTCAATTCTTAGCTTTTGATAGTAAAATATTTATAAATTTTTAACTACCAAATACTGAAAAATATTCATGATTTTGACGAATTTTTGTCAATATTTGAACTTCAAATGCTAATAAAAAAAAATTGTGCCTATGTATTTTTATAATTTTTGAATCAGAGTTAGAACAAGTTATGTGGACCCTTCAATTAAATTTTCAAGTAATTTGTCCCAGCTAAATTTTTTTTATTAACATTTATAAAAAAAAAATAAAAAAAATTTGAAAATTTCAATTGTCTATAAATAGCTCAAAAAAAGTCAAAATATTTTGAAAATCAAATCACGTAAAGAAAATGCAATCTAAATAACTGGTAAAATTTTCAAGTATTTACGACTTATACTGTTTGAATAACTACAAATATCAAAAATCGTTTGAGGCTAAACCGTTATTTAACGCGGTTTTGTAAAAATTTATATTTCAAACACTCATAAAAATTTTTTGTCTTAACCCGGTAGAGTTTTTTTTACAGATATTTGAAGAAAAATGTATGGAGAACCTTGTACCAAATTTTCAAAACTTAGTTATAAAAGAAAAAAATTTTACGATTTTTCAACCACAAAATTACTTGCAAATTTTCGCAATTTTGACATATTTCGTATAAATTCGAACTTTAAGCACATATAAAAAAAAATTGTGAGTAACGATTTCGGATTTTTTTTTATCACTTAAAGAAAAACTTATAAGAAACCTTGTATTAAATTTTCATGATTTTCTGGTTGGCCAAAAAATTTTTATCATTATTTAAAAAAAATATACTTAGAAAAATTGAAAATTTCAATTATCTATAAATAGTTCAAAAAAAGTCAAAATTCTTTGAAAATTTAACTGTATATGGAGAACGCTAATATAAACATTTGGTGAAAATTTCAAGTATTTACATCGATTAGTTTTTCAGTTATAGCAAAATAAAAAAATCGATTTGGTCGAAAACTGGTTTTGCGTAAAAAATCCCGTTTTTTCCCTCATTTTTATAGGGTTTTTCCTGACTTATTTAAAAAATATTGATTAAAATTTTTAACTTTTGACCCCCCCAAAGTACCAACTAGATTCAATTTCCTTTTCAAAGAAGGGCTGAAGTCAAAAATCGAAGCATTTTTACTGCTCCAAATGTTGTTGACAGACACAAAAAAAAAAACACACATCATTATAAAATCAATACATTCATCACTAAAAAAAAAAAAAAAAATATAAATAATGCATTCTACATAATATTTAATAATTAACCTAACGAGTGCGATAATATTATTTCATCACTTACTCCACACTATTATGTTTTTAGTTTTTACTATTATGAATTATCATTATATAGAATGCATTACTTATAATTTTTTTTACAATTATGAAATATTATTATATTACAATTATTATTTTTAAAATTATTAAATTAAATTAGATAGATAGCTTATGAATTATATATTACATAGAATAAAGGGTTAAAATGTATGACTAATAGACGTAGATTGATAACTTATAATATTCCTAGTGTATGAACTTACATATGTACCTTTTTTTCTTCGTGTAGGAACTTATACATTACATAATATGTAGGAATTAACGTAGCTATATAATTGTCTACCTGTTACTCTTGTGTAGGAACTTTTGATTCCCCAATAACAATACCTAATGGCTAATTGATATTAGATAGGTAGGTGCTATATTTGATTTTTATAAATTTATACATATCTATACGTGTGTATTAGGTCCTACACAATACACATTCGACTTTATTTTTAATAATTTCAATGAAATCTATTGAATTGTTTATACGTGTATATACGTCAACGTTAAACATAATAATATCATGTTTAAGTACTAAAATGTAACACGTTATTATATAATCCGTCCACCTTTATCCGTATGATGACCGTTTACATATATTTAATATTTATTATAATATAAACAATCAGTCCGTACAATTTATTATTTATAAATATAAAATAATAAAATATTGTATATTTGTATATAAGTATACAATTTTACAACAATCTCTATTGTGCGTGCTTAATCGTTAGGTAGGTACTATTCAACAACAATATATTTTTGTTTTCATAGCTGTTGCTTCAAAACGACAAATAAATAAATAAATATAACCTACTTCAAAAATGACACGATCCTTGTCTATCGCATCAAACCTGCTCCGTTTATTTCTAAATAATACGTTATTATTATTTCCGTTTCACATGGATAGTAGGTACATACACATTAATAATGCACGCGCAATGTAAACCCGTTCGCGTGTTCACCTTAAATTATGGGGTGGCGCGTTTGCGACTTTTTTAAATTTTAATTATATAATAAATTTAACTACTCCTTTGCAATTTAATTTACTATAGTATATTATTATGACTGACGTTTAAACGGTGGTCAATGCGCCTGTGGCCCTCGTCCTATATTATGGGTACGTACATATTGCTGTATTATTTGCATTATTTGCAAGTATATAAAATAATATAACGCGCGTACATAATGTTGTAAATGTTATAGGTAACAAAAATGCCGATACAATCTATATACCTACACTGCAGTGTTTATTATTACTATTATTATTAATATTATTATATTATAATACTATGTTAGTATTCACTGAGGTGATATAAATTATTATTTATCGTTGTCATTGTGTCCACTCTAAAATGTTTTACCTACCTAAATTATATAGGTACCTACGAATAACTATATAAAGTTTTTTATTATACCTACGACGGAATATGTGTTGGTGCTTACCTATACGTAAAATAGACCACCGAGACAACTACAAGAGCATAGCAGTATAATATTATGGGCTCTTTTTTTTTAAAAAAAACTTCATTAATAAAACATACAACCTGTAATTAATTATTACAATATAAGCAGCATGTGTTCCATACTTTGTGACCCGGGCTCATGCACGAAGAAAAGCAACCATCCAATGACGATACTTTAAAATACTTAATAGGTTGGATTTTATTTTTTATTTATATAGCTTAATTCATTTTAATCAAAGCTTACGTCGCAGTAACATTTTATTTTCAGTCTGCGTAAAGGGTTGCTAGGAATTGTGTCAGAGCCAAAAGCAGAAACTAGTGGATTTGAGTGATTCATGAGTCTGCAGAAGCGGAGACGTTTATAGATGACTTTATTATGTTTCTTAACTTTATGACATATTATTTGACCATTGTACTTACTACTACAGTAGACCGGCGTGTCACATATTCTAATCGTGGGTGTCCTGAATAACTATTGATGTACAATACAGCTGTTCGTGTGGAATGAAATTCCGGCCGAGAATCACTATTATGTCGGCCGTGCACGATATCAGAAGAAATAAACATAACTCGGTGAGCCCATGCACGCTGACCACGCAAGATTACAGTGCGAGGGAATTCAACGAATATCTGAACAAGTTAGTCTCGGTCAAAAGTATAGGAACATTCATAAGCGCAATTTGGAGAGGGACTAAGCCCCTCAAAATCGACCGTAGCCATCCTAAAACGTTTTAAATTTAAAATAATTTTTATTATTACAGAAACACATTTATAAATTATAATAGCAAGCACCCCCTTAAAAATTAAAACCCAATTTCACCTATGAGAAACATAGAAAAACGTCTTTTATAGATACATATATATTGTTAATGTGTTTGGTGCCAGTTGGCAATTAGTATGCGAGTAGCGAGTATTTAATCTACAAATTTATGTTAGGTATTGTGCATTGATCTTTTATTGCAATAAATAAATTATAACGTATACCTATGTATTATTACTAATGATACTATTATTATGTCAAATTACAATAAAATAAAATAAAAATGAATATTTCTATTGAAAAACAATTTAAAAAGTATTAGTATCAATAGTTCAGGGTTGTGTTAAAAAAAAAAATTCTCCCTCCTATTTTAAGGTTCTGAAACTAGTTTTTATATAAAGGACGATAATGTCGTCCCTAAATCTTGATTAAAATGGGCGAGTCTTAACAATTTGAAAATATGTATAACATCATTATAATATCTGTACCTATACGTGCGGCCTATATAATAGACAGAGCCGACCTTAGGGCTTCACCCTATAGAGGCTTGAGGAAAATCGTATTTTTAATCTTTATATCCGTCACATTTAACTCCTTACAGAAATAGCATTAGTAAATTAGTTGCATCCATCAATGCATTATCATTTATTATTTTGTTTTGATTTGATTAAATTAATTGTAGAAAATAAATGTTGATGCGAATATTTAATGTGTTTGGAATGAGCTACTTTTTCTTAAGTCCAAAATATTGGGTACCTATGTCTATAAGTGAGTATCAAACTTTTAACATTTTATAATTGGTAACTGTTAATAGTTTAATAATTAATACAGAACTTTTATCATTATTTTTTTTTTATTACATGTAAAATTGAATAATAAAGAAATAATGATATTCTCTAGCTCTAGCACCATTAAAATTTAACCATTGTACCTGTACCAATTACCAACCCTATACTACTATATTTACTATATGTAAATGTTTTTGTTATATTGGCATATTATACAGCTATATCTGTTACTAAATATTTTGTGTGATTATTATGAGTAATTTTTAATCGAACCCGTTTCGCATTGTTTTTTTTTTTTATCAACGATTTAGGACCGGGGTTCATTACTACATTCGGTACGTGTTGACATTCGCGTCAATCTTTGGAGTGTTTCCGGTCAGCAACATATACCAACGAGACGTTTACAAATTGACGTTTCGCTGGTATTATCCGATTGCTATTTACTCGGTTCTTCTGTTTTGTGGATTTGCGTCCATTGAGTTATTCTCGTTGGACTATACTATAAGGAACTTAAATCAAGATAATCTGACAGCTAAAGGTACGAGCTATATTTTATACCTAGTATATTTATGTATATTACCTATATATTTATAATTATTTATAATATAGGTTATAATAGTATAAATGGGCGCCCACTGGAGTAAATATTAAATATTATAGAACGCTTTTATCTGAATCCCAAAACTTAAAAGTAGGTATTTTGGTCATGGTTATATGACCTGCAGATCGGGAAATGGGACCCATTACTTGTAACTAGCTATGATAAAAATACTTAAGATTTATCCCCAAAATAAACACCATTTCCGCAGGAGGGATAAAGAAAGCCACATCAGGAAGTATATTTTACGGTAATGCGTGTTGTGCACTTTGGATGTTCATAAAACTAGCGAACAAATGGCCTAAGCTGATGCAGGACTGGCGGTCGGTAGAGATTTCGATGAGGAGGTTTGGCGCTCCAAGACTCGGATGGAAATCAACTACTCTTGCTGTGGTATTACTAGTTTTCGCGTTCAGTAAGTTCGTTAATAATATATAGTTAAAAGAGAAAGCCATACACTCGTGCGTTGTCTCCGTCTTACAAAAATACAAATGAATAAACGATAGATACGTTTTTAAGATATAACAACACGCGGGTGTGGCGTTGTCTTAATATTTTCCTACATCATCATAGTTCACGCACATTTAGTTTTTTATAGGTGATAGGTATACACGCTACATATTATACTATAATAAAAAAAGAGCGAATTGTCTTATTCTGAACTAACCAATTTATTATCCGAGCATATTTTCCAATTAAATATTTATTAGTTATAAAAATATTATTAATTTTAAGTGTAATTCCAATAATATGAACACATATAATATATATATTATAGAATAATAAAATTGTGCCCTTAAAAATTAAAAAAAAAACATATGCAAATCAATACAGTCGTCGGTCAACCTAGCTATCTTGAACACCAGTATCTCAAAGTTTTCGTGTGTCGAATTTTTCTATAAGTCCAATAAATTATTATCTGGTAACCATCACGGAGTATGGACTATTTCAATTCATTAACTTGAATATATGACAGATTATAGGTTAAAGTATACAATTCCTAGATGAGGACATATTTTTGAATATTGATTCTAATTTGAGTACATCAGGAAGGTTAATTGCAGTTCTCAACATATCTAATATTCCCAATCAGCCAGAGACAGCTTTTGTTGATGAAGTAACAAAAAGAAATAGAAATTGTTGTAGTTGAACCTTTAATTGGTGATGCCCGAGCTAAAAATTAATTTTATTCATGAACTTCGAATATAAATCTCTTAACAACCAGAATAGTTTGACTTTGACAACATTTTATTTGCACTTAATGTTTTAAGTAATTTTAATAAATGTAGGTACTTCTAGACTTCTATTAAGTAGTAACAATAAAAAAAAAAAATACAGATTTTCTATTTCCACGAAAAATGTGTGCCTATTACAAATGAAAAACACAAATTATATGTATATACAATATTATACAATAATAAATAATTTTTATATTATAAATAAAAATTTTCTCAAAAAAATAAAAATTTTTTTTTTCAAATTTGATTTATGTTTTCAATTCCCTCGGTAAATCGAAATTTTGATATAGGTATATATCTAATACATATATGTATTTTTTTTGTCCCTTGAGACTGAGATACCGAGGGTTCCATTGTATTTCTTTACCATGTATCCAAATTATTATTATGATGAATGTTAAGTTCAATAAATAAAATCACTAAAAAAATTACTTTAAAATACAGAAATAGTAAAACTGTAAGAATGACTTTATGACTGATCGATTTTAACTAGGTAGCTCTGCACTTTTTAGTATAAAACTATTGTCAGAACAAAAATGTCCAAAATTATTGAATACCTATATAGTATATATGCTATATGCCTATATTATATGTTACATTATTAGTTTTAGATTAATATTTATGAAATATACTATGTATGTACATAACAATCGTTCAAACTATAATATCATTAACATTATTCACTATTCATAAAAGTTATGTAGTTGTGTACCAATTATACATTATTTTCAGCTGAACACGGCTTACACAATTGGTTGAATACAAGGCCCGGCGGTAAAGATGACATTGAATCCATGTCGCTGATCGACAATGATGATAACGGCAGTCTTATACTTCTAGATCAATCCGTATGTATAGATAGTATACATAAATATATAGGGATATATAATATAAATACCTATTGGTTATTTCCGATGATTGTAAATTTAATATTAGTGGGTATATATATACCTTGTTGAAATTTTTCCCGCCTTTAAAATTTAAATGAAAATGATAATTGATTTATAATAAAGTATATGAGTATATTAATAAAGTAATAAATACAATAAATTAATTAAGTTTCGCTTCAAAATAATTATTATAATACAGTGTCCCGTGAGGTTAGGGCAGGGGCAAGACGCAAGAACTACAAGTATTTAATGTTTTGGTAAAAAGCCAAAAAGGTTAAAAAAGTATATTTTTGTATTTAATTATTTTCAAAAAAAATGAAGATAGCCATTTTGTAGAGTTTATTTTTCTAAAAACATCGACGTTTCAACATTTTAATTTCATTAATCTCCTAATTTTTAATATTTTTTTTTTAAACCACTAGTACGCCTTTGCATTATTTATTAAGAGGACGTCACACCCGCCTTTGTTGCATAGGCGGACATTTGGTTGGTATTTTAGGGAGGCTATAATAATCTAATGTAAAGTGATCCGTATGGGCTTTTTAGCAAATTAAGTTTCGATTTTGGGGGCTATTAAAATATTCAGGGGGGCTAAGCCCCCCTAAGCCCCCCCCCCCCCCCCCCCGATGTCCGCCTATGCTTTGTTGTCTTTGTCTTACAAGCATATAACATGGCAAATTTTCATTCAGCAGGGTCAATTTTGTTTGATTAGCTTAAATATTAGAGTGAAATCACCCATTTTGATAATTTAATTAAACAATTTTGAACCAAACTTATTAAAGGTGAGAACATTATCTGTGTTCTCTCATCGGCTTTTTCAAATATTTTAATTTTTAAGTGAGTTGTGAGTATGTAAAATATTTATGTCTCTGAACTTAATTAATGGCAACGGGTTTATTAATTGTGTATACACAGGCAACATTCACAGGATATCTCGAACGGTTTTCTTTAAAAACACATTGGTACTTGTATGACGACTATGAAAGTTATAACCCGATAAAAGGGTTCTTGGTAATGTGGTTAAGTCTGACTGCGACGTTCTTGTGGAATTTCACCGATCTTTTCATCATGTTAGTCAGCTCAGCACTGGCAGCTCAGTTTAAGAAACTAACAAAAGCCATGCATAGCGTTAGAGGTCAAGTGAGTGTTTTAATTGTTTTTAAATTAAATATTTTTTTCACTATAAATCTATAGTCTAAAAAAGAAATTAAACTAATTATTGTTTGTACATAGAAAATAGAAATGCTTATTCTAGTAAAAATATCGTAAACAGTTAATATGGTCACTTGTGGATTCGGCATGTATAGTTGAGGAGATTACTTGTTACGAAATCGAGTTTATTAGTACCCTTAAGGGCTTAAGAGTTAAGACTATATAATATTAAAATGTATACTATTTAGCAGTAGTGGTTTGAATTTTTCCTCGAATCACATTTATTATTTTTATACCACCCATCCTAAAATCGGATAATGTTGTGAATTATTCTCAAATAATTATTCTTTGATTTGAAGCTTAGGACTTTTTGTTTTTTTTGCTCATCAAATCTCTTCCTAAAGACTTAAATTCTCCCTTGGATATAAAATTAATAAATAGTATTTAGTATTTATACTCATAATACATAAATATGTATATCTATCATAAATCATTATTTTTTGTATCTACATGATCTAGTATTCTAGTACAAACGTTAGATGTCATGTTTGTTTATATTATCATTTATCTATATACGTGTAATTATGTCATCAAGTAGTATAGGCGCATGGTAATAAACTCTATTACACACCTGACGGCTGAAGTGTAAATAATTATTAATATCAATTTTTCTTTTTATCGGTGCGGTGTACGAAAGATGCTGACAATGTCGCAGTGGCAGGAATACCGAGAGACTTACACGTCCTTAACTCATTTGGTGAAGAAAATTGACGATCATATCAACGTCATTGTGGCGTTGTCAATAGGCAGTAACATTTATTTCATTTGCGCTCAGCTCATTACGGAAATCGAGTGAGACTATTATATTATGCATACAACAAAATAATAATTAAGTGTTATTTTTTAAGTATACTCGCTCCATTTTATGCTTATAAGTTATAACACCTAATGGCTAATAAAGATCATACATTTTCAAAAACTAAGATTAGAGAGGACAATGTCAATTGCGGGGCACGTAGTTTTTTTAAATATTTTAATTTTTAAATAATTATGAGCGTTTAAAAATTTACAATTTTGCACACACAATGTACCTATATATATATATACGTGGGCCCCGGGTATAATATCAATTTTTAAATTTGTTAATTGGTTAATCAATTTACATTATAGAGCCATAGAAAAGTTAATAATTTAAAATCATATCCATTTTCGGTCATCACTCATCGCAATCATATGGCGTTCTAGTAAATTTGAGAATTACAGATGATCTGTTTGACGGACCTAGAAGGTAGGGAAAATTATTTTGAAATATACGAGAAAATTTAGATGGTCTTGACTCATGAAGACTAGAATATAATATTCTAATCTTCATGTCTTGACTCCTATAATCCTATTTTATGATAGAAGGTATAGCCAATAAGTAATAACCCAGGTATAGGTACAATAAATTTATTAAATCAGAATAATACAGGAAATTTGATTTATTAAATAATCAATTAATTGCTTCATAGGAATTAAAAAATTTTTTTCGTAGTTATACGTCAGTACTCAGTAGTCGATTGTTAATACCATCGCCCATAGATATTCGATAGTTATTGCGTAATAATGAAATTATATAGTCAAACGGTTTCGCATGAGAAAGAACCCAAAAAAAACTTTTAGTATAAATTTACGGAGGTATTTCAATATTTCATCACGATTTAGGTTTGAGATCATTCCATTTTTAAAAATATAAATAAACCTAATGTAACTTTAAACAATATTAACTAATTTCTTATCGATTAATTATTTACATTGATGTTAAGTTCTTTTAATGACAATTTTATCTTAAATTTAGGTAGCTAAAATATTAATTACCTAGTCGAGTGTGATTTTTGTCCGCTCCAAACGGGTTTTAACGAAAAATAGTCGTGGACCTGTTGGCACACATTTTTTAGCATTTAAATGGGATTACTCGAACAAGCATGATTAAAAAAATCGGGCGATACCCGTTTCCACCAAGTGGATCTTTCCCAAATAAGATAATATACCACGTTTAAACTAAAACTATTATATACTACGCTTATATTTAAAGCTATAACACATTTTATTTTAACACACAGTTGTAATGCACAATTTAAATTGTGCAACTTTTTCACTTGTTCATAATATATTGTCCCGTTAGATATTATCTTGGTTATTCAACTTGAAAGGTAATAAATACCTACGGCAACGGTTTAACATATAATCAAATGCCATAAACGTACAATATGTTATATAGGTACATTGATAATATGTGTATGGATACATTATATACATTTTACATCAATTCGAAAAACTCACAAAAAGTATATTCTACAATTAAAAATATATATATATATATTATATAATATATATGAGTATTACACATGTACATATCAATAACAGCTTAAGTATATATACCAAAGTAAATCATTTTTTTAACCCAGTAAGTTAAATAAATTTATTACTGTATTTAAGGTTTTAATATAAGCGTAGTATAAAAATTGTTTTGGTGAAATTGTTGTTAATTTAGGTGGATCTCATTTGGTGAAAACGTGTTATGCCCAAAAATCACTGTGCATGAAGCCATGAATAACGTATAAAATACAAAAAGCATAAAAAAAAAAATCAAAACAGGACAATACATTTACTATTCCTTATTGTTAACAGTTCCATCAAACATAGCTATTTCAGAACGCTGTTCTACATGTACTCGTTTATGTTTTTGGTATTTCGGACCACAGCAGTCGTGATGCAAGCATCTGCCATAAATGATGAGAGCAAAAAAATTGTGCCAGAAATTTTCATGTGTCCGACGCACAGTTACAGCATAGAAGTATGATTTTAAAACGTTCTTCATTATTAAAATTTGAATTATTTATCGATTAAATAATGATTGGATTTCCCAAACCACAAAGTGTCAGTAATGTTGAAACAATATTTCAACTTTCATCCGAGAAATAAAATTTTATCTTAGTTAGGTATTCATCATAAAATAAAGTAAACTATATTAACTACATAGGTTGTTTCCGTCTTAAAAACATACAAAACCAATTTCTATATTCACAATAATCCATTTAACTTTATTATTTTTAAAATTAAAGTGAATTTACCCATTATAAAATTTAAATGAAAGACTACCTATCTAAGGCATTTTAAAGATTTTTTTTAATATTCAAATATGTAATTAGTTATGAACATAATGACACTGTACAATTTTTGTAACTTAAAATGATTATTAGCGACTTTAAAATTTAAATATTAATAAAAATCTTTGATATGATGACATAAAAAATTATCTACATTTAAATTTTATAATAGGTAAATTAACTTAATTTAAAAAAAATAATATAATAAATGAGGGTGTCCTCTCAGTTGAAATGAATATTAAATAAATTTTGACACAAACTCTATCATGATAATTTATAAATTATAATTATTAATTAATACTATTATTTTTAAATGTTTATTTTATTCTGTAGAAACTTTATAAGCTTAATCAATAATTAAATAATTTATCATAAAAAATAACTATAATTATAAATTATATTTTTTTTTATAAAGTAAATTTGTCTTGCACCTACTGAGCATAATTATTCTATAGATAAATCTATAATAGTGATAAAAATTAAAAATACTTTACTCTAAAAAAAAATAGGATAAAAAATGTAAACAATTTACATATAATACTATAGTCAGATGTTCAACCCAAATCTTAAAATGTATTGTTTAATTATCTAATATATTTCTGTTTATAATACAATAAAAGATATTAAAATTTAAATAAAATAAATTATCGTTTTATTTTTTAGACACAAAGATTTTTACAAGAAGTCACATCAGATTATGTAGCTTTAACAGGATTAAAAATGTTTTCAATTACAAGAAACTTTCTTTTGGGGGTAAGTTTAATTATAAAAATAGGAAAATTGAAAGTCAATCACAATAACATTTTCAATTTTCTTTACAGGTTGCTGGAGCAGTTTTAACATATGAAATTGTTTTAATACAACTACAAAACACAAATTAAATTCAGAACTTTTGTCAGATAATTATGTTACTTTTATAATATTCCAATAAACAATAATAAAAAAAATTATGTATGGTACTTGGATATGTCTAGAATTTGAGAAGTAACATTAGCGTGTAACTAAATCCATTGAGATGACAAGTATTTTAAACAGTTTCTTCTTCTTTATTATTGTTATTATTTTCAAATGACATATGATGATTGATTGAATTTAAATCTCGTAACAGTAAAGTAACAGTATTTGTTAAGACTTCATTATCGACACAGCCATTAACTTGATCTTCAAGTCCTATAAAGTCATAATGAAATGTTACACTACTGTTATTTAGATAATAAGCGACTTTAAATTAAGAAAACTTACCATTAGTCTTAGCTTCAAATAAATTAATTCTGGCTTCTAAATTGTCAAAACCATCCTCAATTTCTACGAGTAAATTTTTTCTACAATCAGAAATGTTGATTGGTTTTTCGGGTACTGGACCAGAAAGCACTGAAAATTTATTGATCCATAAAATACATAAAATACATCTTCATAAAACCTTAAATATTAAGTATCTAAAAATAGTATTTATTGTATTTACATTCTTCAAGCTTATCTTGAATAGGTTCTTCATTTCTTGTTGAACCTTGTTCAGACCATAAATAAAGTTTAGGATGATCAGGGGTTTGACTGTAAAAAAAGGAAAATTGATTACATTTTTGTGAATCATAGGTACCCACATTATTCAATTAATATAAAATATAACTTAAAAAATAACATACCCATAAATTGTAGTTTTAACTTGTAAACTGTGCAAATAATTATTGTGTTCTATCACTTCAGCTACTAACTGATGTGACTGCTTTAAAATAGCTTCATCTTTTCTTCGTCGCTCATCTTTATGTTGTAAGACACTGTAAATCATATACAATCTTAGATACATATAACATTAATATATTGGATCAAGTTTACTATAACAAACCTGGCTAATGTTCCTTCTTTAATCCAATCTTGTGAATAGTCATATTGTTTTGATCGTCTTTTCTTTAGAGGATTTAAACAACTAGTGCAAATATAATTGTCGGGTACTTGATCTTCAGAATCGATTTTGTTACAATATCCATGTTGCCAGCACAAACAAATATCACACTAGAATATAAATACAATTGAGATATTACACAAGCTGATATAAACTGTTAAATTTTAAAAATGAAGAATACACACAATATTCTGAAGTAATTTTATGCAGAAATGTTAATTAAAAGATCTACATCAAATTATATCAAGCAATATAAAAATAAAAATGTTGAACAATTGTATAATTAGATAATTTTATACATACTTGAATCATTAAACCATCTTCTTGGTTTGAAGCACACGAACAATTGATTACCTCTTCTTTTGGAAGGGTTTCAACGTCAGATTTATTTTTTTTAATTTTAAAATGCCTGTCTGAGCCTCCTATACTTATCATATCATAACTGTCTGTAATCAAATAACATTATAATATATAATCTAGGCTATGATGTTTGATATACCTCTGGTTTCATTTTCAAAATCATCAATTAATGTTATATTTTTAATAGCTTCTTTTATTTCAACATATTGTTGTTGTTTAATTGGCGTCTCAGTTATTGAGCTGAATGATTCTACTTCACCAGAAATTCCAGGATCCCTGAAAATTCAATAAGATATATGTTTTTATAAATAAATCTATAACTTAGTTATAAATATTACTTAGAATTGTAAGTTTGAGTTATATTATTTGGTTGGTCAATGGATGTGAACGATGTGTTATAATTTTCAGAATTAAGAGAGGTATTATTACTGATTTCCTGTCTGTAAAATATTATTTATTACATTAAATATACTAAATCATTATAAAATAATTATTTATTATATTACCATAAAACATAATATTATAAATAAATAAGTACTAACTCAGTCAGTTTTAATGATGAAGGCATTGCAGAAGACAAAGGTGTTTCATAAGATGTATTGCCCCAACTTCTTTTAGCTTCTAATTGAGATATTCTATGAAGAAAATATGATGGAGATAATTCATCAACATTTTCACCTTCAATTCTTGCTGTCGCAAGATCTGTTACATTTGGTGTTGACACCAATAATTCAGTGTATTCAGAGTGATAGTGTTTAATATGCATCTGAAATAAAAATGATGAGATTTATTAACTGTAGAAAACTATAGAAATTCAATCACACTAACCATTAATAAATTTTCTTTACGAAATAATTTTCGACATTCTTGTTTTGGACATCTTAATCCTTGTTCATTAGCAGCATCCATTCTAACTGAATAAACATGTAAGAAACAAAAATAATAAGTATCCATAAGTAATAAGAATTTTCTTTAACAAGTTTAGATGTTAAATAAAAATAATTTTTTTTTAGAAACACACAACATCATAGAATATATCATACTTTTTTGTAGTAAAGTATTATTAGCTAGTTCTTGGAATAAAGGTGAACAACTTTGATTTATTGAATTTTCTTGTGGACTACTAATAGGAAGAGATGGTTTAAGTTTTTTCAAAGGTGGTGATGTTTCTTTATCATCTGAATGATTCAATGTGCTATTTTCAGGCAATGTACTAACTTTTCTGTATTAAAGTAAAAATATATTTTGAATAAAATAGGAAATAAAATTAACTTATATTTATATACTTACTTAACATTATTTGGATTTAATTTAACTACTAATTTTTTCTTTTTACTTTCACTTTTTTTTGATTTTGATTTTGATTTTTTTTTTTCAGACCGCCTTTTTTGACCAAAATATGATTTTTTCTCTATGATAACAGAAAAGAAATTGAGTAATGAATCATATATTAATTAATTATACTAAGAACCATCCATACTTTTTTTCTTTTGTTTTATATCATTACGAGAAATAGATTTTGTTGGTGAACATATTTCTGCCTCCGCTTCAATATCTTCCAATAATTCTTCAAAATTTTCAGATCTCAATAAATTAGTTTCTGTTAAAGGTTTTAGAGTTTTTGAAGAATTAATATTTTCTGCAACTATTTTAAAGAAAAATATATACATGAAATATTGTTTAATGATAGCTGTTATTTATTTAATTACCTTTTATGTCTTCCATTTCTGAACTTTCTACAATGTGTGAATGTTTTTCATTACTCTAAAAACATAATTTACTGTTATAACTTTATAAGTAATAATAAAATAACAAACAAGTTCAATTTCAATATAATTATACTATATTATAAACTTAATATATTTGATTTTCAATGAAATACACCATTTAAAATGTATGTTACAATATCTGATAAAGTTTAACCACAGTATTTTTTAAATAAATTCTATATTATAATATCAATATACCAATAGTTATAAGCACTGTAAAAATACAATATTTAAAATAAAATTTAATGAAATTGTTAAATCAATTTAAAAAGAAAAAATTACAACTTTCTTTAATCATATTATTATTAGCCATCTTGGCATGCACTTAATAAATACATAAAAAGAGAAAATAAATAATACTTACAGGAGTGCCACACAATACAAGTTGTTTTGACTCACGATCTGAAGATTTTTTAGCATCTTTCATTACTTTTTGTTCTTTATTTTTAGAATCTATGAATAAAATGAAGTAATTATTTTCATTAAAATGTTAAACGTATATATGATAATAACTATTTATATTCTGGATTAACTAATTAAACCATAAAAATTAAGCACAATAATAAAATAGCTCATTTCATATTAAATAATTGGTTTTTTAAAAAAAATATATAGACTATAATTTATTATGCATTAAACTAATAATGTGAATTTAATCAAACTAACAAGAATGAAAATTGTAGGAGAATTTTGTATTTGTTTATAGTATCTAAATGTACTATTTTAAAATATGTTATTATTTAAGCTAAAATTTGTTGATATGTCAAAAATTCTAAGTTAAAGTTTATAATTTAAGAAGCCAATCATTTTCAAAGATATATGATTGTAAGTATAATTTTTTATTTTCATTCATTTCATACCTAAATCAACTCATTATAATGAATAATATTTGAATAGTATATTTTAATTAGGATAATAGAAAATTAAATTGATGCAGTTTATTAGGAAAAATTGCACGAGTAGGTATTCAGATTGAGGTCACTGACCTACCTCTTTATTAATAGTCTATTAATAGTAAGATGAATACTTAAACTTAACTGTTATAAATGATTTGAACTTAAAAGTTTGGCTAGCATTCAGTAATGACAACTATTGTGAATAAAGTAATTCAATTTTAGACTTAAGAGTCAATATCAAATTACCTGTTATAACAGAATTTGATGATTAACTAAAATCAATTTTACAAATCATAACTAATAGAATATTACCATAATATAAAATAGAAAAAATATTATACATTTATAAAAATTAAGAAGAATTTTATTATAAACAAATAAATATATTTAATTTAAAGATGTTTCTGTAACCTACATTCATTGGCATAAAAAGTTATGAAATTTGATAGTTTGTATATTGATTAGTACTTTAGTGCTAAAGTGGGGAAATGATTATAGTTCTTGTTATTTGTTATTTTTTCCTTATAAGTCAATTTTTTCTTGATAGATACCTTGTTGCTTTTACTTTTGTCATACACCATACACCAAGTGAAAGGGATAAGATAATTTTTTTTAACATAAGTTTAAATAATATATATTTTAGTAATATAATTAATTTTAATATTATTTTTTGGTTTATTCAAAAAATTATGTAATAAAATTAAGGATGAAAATATTAAGATATTCTATTTCATACTTTTTACAGATTCTGTATACTATCCATGTGTACTACTTTTAAGGTAACACAAATAATTTAATCTGAATGACCTCATATTTAATTAAAGGTGTTTTTATCTGTTAAAGGTTAAAATACGCATAATTAAATTAAAAAAATTGTTTAATCCTTTTTATCTAAAAAGTGCAGTAACAAACTTTTAATCTAGCAATTCAGTGTTTTTACAAAGAGTTTTGGGATCACCAAAGTGTACTAGAATTTAACTTCAATAATTTATGTTAACATTGTCAAGTAGAAAACAATATTGATTTGAAAAATAATCATGTTGAATTGGCAACAAAATTGTTTTTTTAAATACATTTTTATGTTTACTAATAATTTTAATTTATTATTAATTTTTATGCTTTAAAATTTGAATTTTATTACTTTTTAAAAAAAGTATATTATACTTGAATATTAGATTCCATATATGTTGTTCATCTAATTTGAATAACAAAATGAAAGGATTTGGCTAATGTGTGTTTAAATAGAAGATACAAAAATCATAACATTGATATGACTTACTACAAAATATAATAATTTTCTAATTTTATGTAATCAATATTGTCTACAGTAAAAACAAAAAAAACAAATATTCATTTTGTACCTAGTTTAAAAAAAAATAATTAATCCTATTAGTTAATTATTGTTATTAAAAAGTAATAACTAAGTTGAATGTATTTTATTCATGTATAAATATTTGGTGTTAAATTCTAATCTATAAAAACACTGAAATTAGATTTTTGTAGAATCTAGTTTTGATAAAAACAAAAACTATTACTTTTTAAACTAATAAAAATGATTCTTAAGCAGTATAACATGCAAAATTAAAATTAATGTATGTCTTACCTTGGGTTTTTTTTGTCAAAAAATCATCTTTTTTAAATTTCACTTTAAATATACTGGATGATCGTGGTACACTTGTAGTAGATTTTTTTGATATTTCTTTTTCAGTGGGCGGAACATTAGTAATTATTGATTTTATATCAGGTAAACTATTTTCAGAATGACTAAAACATAAAATATAAAATTAACATAACAATAAATGAAAAAAATAAAATATATCCATACGTTGGAATTTTTGTCAATTTGGATACCCATTCTTCATTCATAGGTTTAATTCTATGACTGTCTTTATTAATCCATTCATTTGCTCCATTACCATCCTTGTAAGTTATAAAAATTTCATCACCATCATCTTCTTCTACAAAAGCCGGTGTCCTAAAATAAAGAAAATATTTTTAAGTTTAATTTATAATTAATTATTAATACATTATTTTATGTACTCACTACCCATCTAAATTTTAAAACTATTGAGTATAAAAATGTAATATTAAGACAATATAACATAACTTTTTATTAAATAATAATATAATATAATAAAAATAAAATATTCCAACAAAAATAATTAAGAGATAAAATAAACATCATACTAATAATTATTGTTTTTCTGATAACTAGTTAAATTTTTTTGAAAAAAATTAGTTCTCCACATAATAATTTTTGAGGGATAGTTTTTATTATATATAATATATTTATAATAAATACTTCTGAAAAAAACTATAAGTTATGTGTACTTATATCAAAATAAGATTTTATTTTAATAACTTATTATTTATGTATTATAATTAAGATCATACAATTGAAGGGTGGGCGGGAATAACGTGCTATGTAACATTTTTTCAATTTTCATGTTTTTGAGGAATAACGTGCTATGAAGCAATCTTTAAAATATTTTAAATATTCTTTATTATTTCTTAAATGTAAAGTTATATTTTATAATGTATGGAACTCACTACTTCAAGACATTATATTTTGTACATTTAAAAAAGTGACTCGTTTTAAATTAATATAATATCTCTGTTAACATACCTATGTGAAAGTTTATTTTCCATGGTAATTTATTTCAAATCCAAATTAAAACAAAGGATTAATACAATGTTGGATAAACCTAATGATTTTTGTACTACATTAAAACTTTTCTCAACAAAATATGTAACTAAAAAAGTAATGCATATTTTAAAAACCCTAATAAAAAATTTATAATAGCTATAATACAATTAATTAATTTTACTTTGGTTATAAAATGTTCAATGTTGGCATGAGATCTACAAAAGGTTCGCAACTCCTGATATAAACTAATTAATCATAAGACCAGTTATAAGCTAAAATGCAGCTCAAGTTTATTATTTCTATAAAGATTGGATCATTTTTAAATAATTAAGTTTGGCTTATTAGATATGATTTATTCCTGAGATACAATGGTTATTTAATTAAATTTAAATTACAACCTACAAATGTTTCAGACGAATCGCGGACAAAAAGTCCATAGACAATAAGTCCGCTTTAAAAAAAGTTGGACCAAAAGTTCAGATTAATTTTTGATAGTCAGACAAAAAGTTCGAAAATACAAAATATTATATATAACTAATTAATATTTATTTTCAAAATTTAAAAATTCAGTACACACATATATTTTGGTATAAATAACTAAAATACAAATGGAAATCCACTATAGTAATATAGATAGGTACCTATAATAATGATAAATTTATATTTTTTTATTATAACTATGGTAAACTATTTTTTTTTTTTTAGTTTTGTTTAGATTGACGTGTTTATAAATAAATTAAAATTCATTGTTTGTTAAAATGTATTAAATTACAAATAAATTTTGATATTGTTGTTCTAATAGGTATGTTGAAATAAATTATATAATTATAAATAAAAGTAAGATAATAATAATACAATGTGTTTAAAATATAATGTCTTTAAAAATGTTTTAAAATAAATTTTAATTATATAAAATATTTTGAACTTTCAGACTTTTTGTCCAACTTTTATTAACAGACTTTTTGACCGTTTAATGTTTCAGACATTCACTTGTCCCCACCAATAATTGGAAACTATTACTGAAACAACAATTACAATTTTTGAATGCCTAAAATTCCTAATAAATAGACTCTCAGAGTTTAGAATATATTATTACATAGATGATGGTTTTCATGAGTCATTGTTTGAAATACAAAAAAAAAAATTCTACACACAATGCAAAACGATGAGATGGGTGTAGTATATGCAGACATAATTGCAGGATCGAGTCAGCTACATTGAAATCAACTGTGTTAATTTCAAAAAATCTGTTTAAAAATACTTACCATACATTTCCCGGAGATTGAATTAGAAGTTCTGTTCCAATGTCGAAATCCATTTTTGTTCAATTTCTTGACTTCGTTGGCGGTAAAATTTTCAACAATGTACGTTTACTGCAACAACGGAGCCATTCAGTAAGCGGAAATGTATGGTGCTAATTAGTCATTTACCGATCTTTCAGTGTTGAGTTCCGGAATCAACTATTAACAATATAATAATTTAAGTTAAAGGAATCGTCAATTATTATTATATTAATTACAATTCTTAAATATTAAATTGTGGTATGATTAAGACATAATAACAAATAAACCGAATTACAATCAATAATTTAGTGTAAACATCATGAAATTACTCTATGATAAACACAGTTTGGCGGTGATCGAATGATAAGAAGTCGTTAAAAACAGGATGGTACTATTACAATAAAAAAAAAAAAAATTCCATAACAAGGGGCCGAACTGTACCCATATAGTGTTATATAATATATTGTGTATTTATTGTTTAATACAAAGAATTATGCAAATAAATAGCCATCGACGATCTCACGTTACCGTGGTTATAAAATAAAAATGGAAATATGTAATCAAAAGCAACCCATAGAGCACGGATATAGATATAGTATCTATATTAAACGGCCACAGGTGGCGCTGCGTACGCTGAGGTTACTACTTTAACCCGCGTAGACGCGTAGTATAGGGATTATCCGATTATTCATGTAATCATGTTTTTTGCGTTTTCTGTAAAATATATGCATTATTTTGAATCATGATTCATGACCCATTATAAATTTTATAGTTCGTAAAATTACGCATTCATACATGTGCATATGTGTAAGAGACTAGACTACTGTCTACTAGTAAAAAATAGTAAATAGTCACTAAATACTGTAAATAATATTAGGTATTTGAGTAATGAACCACATTGCACAGGGTACATTATGTTAATCTATTAACAATTTTTGATATTTGATAGTGATAGAGAATTGACTATAATAATATAATAATAGGATTATTTATAAAATAATAAATTTTAATGAAATATACACACATGCACATGTATGAATGCGTAATTTTACGAACTATAAAATTTATAATGGATCATGATTCGAAATAATGTATATATTTTACAAAAAACGCAAAAAACATGAATAATCCCTATATTACGCGGGTTAAAATAGCAACCTCAGCGTACGCAGCGCCACATGTGGCCGTTTAATCGTGCGACTCGTTTCGGTACGTTTTTTTATGCGGGCGGCCATACTAGTTTGGTCTCCTTATTCTAATCTTCATGGTTGTAATTATTAGCTTGAAGCTCTAGTAAGAAGCAATGTTACCCTTTCCACTTTGATATTTTCCATTTGATGTAGTAAGTTATAAAGACGTGTTGTAAACATAACGACAGATTGTCTAGAGCATGTCATAACACTTATTATACCGATTGCCTGAAGCCCGCCAAATTTAAAATAATTATACAACAGCACAATATCATAAATTCATAAACATTTAAACATTTTTATACAGGACTCTAGGACAGATTTGTATTCAGGGCATTGACCAGGGGCATTTGATGTGAAATATGCAATTCTAATAGATGTGCGGAATCCCAAAACTCATAATATGCTAAATAAATGCTATTGCATTGCCTAATGTCTATTGGCTACAAGTCTACAAACTACTCATCATTACTTCAAAAATTCAAGTGTATTTTGTGGAAAATTCCATAGTAAGCATAGAATATTGTAGATCTATCATAAAGTTGTTAAAAATATTAGATCAACTTTTTTTCACACACTTAAAATCTTATTAACTCCATATTGTTATTTTATTTTTACTACTTATGCATTAAGGCAAGAACAAAAGACTTTAATGTTATATGTTTACATTTAACATCCTTCTAAACAATTCTCCAATGCATATTTGTTAAACTTATTTATAAGATTTAAAATTTATAACCAACTAAATTTGCAACTCACTATATTTGTAAATTATCATACATATATTAATATGTTGCTATAGTCTGTACCATTTTTAATAAAAATGTATAAACAAATGTTTTTTTTTGCATAAGAGAGAACTGAGAGTCTTGCCCCACAAACCCTTAATTATAATAAGGGTCTCTTAAATACTATTTCCAAATCATTAAAATAAAAATATTTTGATTAAAATTTTTTAGAACAAATTGCAATAGTTTGTACTGGTAGTTAATTTTAATTTTACAAAATATATCCTTGAAATACATTTAATAGATTATTTATATTATGTAAGATAAATAATTTATAAATTAACTTAAGACTCGATTCTTTATTAGCACTTTAGATTTTAAGGTGAAAGGTTAAAGGGTGGAATTTCATGAGAATTAATATTTTTACATATTTATTTAATAGTACACACTGCTGTAGAAGACACGATGAGTTTATAGTGAAAATAAAACTTTTGCTTGCATTTCTATAAATATTTTTAATAGTCAATCATTTGGTATTCATTAATATAAATTAACTATATTATATATATAAGTATATATAATAGTATAAATATTAGTAATAATCACAACAAATATAAAAAAGAACCAATCATTGTATTTAATTATATCAACAAAGTACTTGTTTAAGTACTACAATACTGTGAAACAAATTTAAAATTTTCTTTTCATAGTATATGGTTTAACAGCTATTACATAGAAAATGTACCCAAAGTAAATGCACTATGACAAAAAAAAAATACATGCTTTTATTCATGAATATTATATTATGCCAATTATATTAAAATAATAATAACTAAAGGTCAAAAAAAAAAAATTAATAATAATAATAACAAAAGAAAAAAAATCATATATACAATAATTTAACAAATTTAGCTAAAACAATAAGGGAATTAGGAAGTTCTTTGATTAAAAAAACAAAATATGAACATAAACGATGAAATAAAAGCATTGATTATACATAGTTAATAGTTTATGTATAATTAATGATAAAAGTGACCAAAAAGTTTCTTTATATACAAACTATTTTACCTTAGAACAATTCTTTAAATAATAATCATTGTAAATATACATTATTATTATTTATTTATTATTATATGGTAACAAACAACATATGATATTTATGATGAGATTTGCTAAAAAAAAAATTTACATTAATGAAGGCACAAGAAATTGCATTTTGCAGTTTGACCCAAGTTTACTTTGTTACGTACAAAAAAAAAAAAAAATACAAGACAAATAATAATATTTATTATATTTATTATATCATAAATTAAACTTGGTCTTTTGACTAGCTTAACAAATCAGATTAAATTTTCCGTTTGAAAAATAAAACAATGATTATTACTTTGATCTAGGAATTGTAATATTAGTTTTCCAATAAGTTATACATAGGTAAACAATAGTACATTTTTACAGCATTTAAAGACAAGTAGTTTCATAAAACATTATAAGACACATTCTGTAATCGGATACATGTCTATGTAAATATTATAATTTTTTATTTTTATTTAAATTTTACACTTTTAGTATTAAAAAATTACTTTTAGTATATACATTATTAAGACTTGAAATGTCTTTATCACAAAGTCTAGTAGAAAAAAATCCCTGTCAGTCAATTATCACGTATGGTAGTATGACAAGCGGTTCACCAGTATCGTTTGCCCTAGTTAAGACCTCGTGCCACTCTCTAAATGTTTCACCATTTTCCCAATTACCAGTAACGCCTTCTATTTGAGCTCCGTCTACCAAATCAGTAGGGGATAGAGGGGGCCGCGGTGGCGATGGTGGAGGTGAACTCCAGTCTATGGCTTCAAGATCTAGAGGAGGTAATCTATTATATATTTCCTGTATTTGTCGGTCGATGTCTGAAACTTTAGGTCGACTAGGTTTATCAACTTTTGTTATAGACGGTTCGTCCTGGAACTCTTGTACAGGTATTTGTGGTTTTTCTTCCAATTGATAATTTTCATCATCCTTTCGTAATGATGCAATTATTTCTTGGGTGGTTTTCAATTTACTGGCACCAACACACACCATTCTTTCCAAATCCACAGGATTGGTAGGTTTTATACCCAGTTTTGAAGAATTTTTACCTCCTTTTTTTCGGCCACGTTTTTTTGGACCCTGTGGTTCTAAAATAGGATCAGGTTCTGGATCAAGCTCATTAACTGGACTAGGTATTGGTTCTGGTGTTTTTTGAACTGGTGGTGGTGATTTGATGGTTGAGCTTAGAGATGGTATTCCATTTAATTTTGGTTTCTATATAATGAAAAAAATAATATTATTAAAATATTGAAATTACAAATTGTATAAGATTGGTTTCTTACTTTAATAGGTGCTGTACATTGATCAGGTGAAGTCATAGGTCTTTTACTATAGTTGCTAAGCATGCCATTGGACTGTGAGGATGGAAGCTTAGCCTGTTGTATGACTTGAGCACTATTTATCATTAAGTTACGCCATCTCTGTACAAGCTCCTTCGCACGTTTGGCCAACTGTTTGTCCACAGTTTTACGTCGTAATTCATTAACCATTTTACCAATACGAGTTGCCTTAAATACACAAATATAAATATTGCAAATTTATAAACTAAAAAGATTATAAATAATATTTAAAGTCAGTGGTATAAAATTAGTTAATTCTATGTACATAAATATCACACTTATTAAATTTATGTATTAAATTATAAATGAAAATAAAACCCTGGTGCACATTATTTTTTTTATTCTGTATTAACTTAATACATGAATGACGTTTATCTCTTCTGTTAAATAGAAGGACTAAAGTCTTAAAAATAAAATAATCAAAGGACAAGTCCAAATCTGATCAAATGTGATAGGTATGTGTATACAAAATGAAAAATAACAATATACAGCTGATGAAAATAAAACTATTTACCTCGAGCACTTCCGTAGTAACCGGTAGTTGTTCAAGGGTTGAAATAACCTCGAACACTGTAGACATGTCGGTAACCTGGAGCAGTACACATTTATGAATATTTTATTAAGGCGTTTATGCATAGTAAATAATTATGCACAATATTAGTTATGATCAATTTTGATTTAGTAGCTACTAATTTTTTTTTTTTATTTAACAAGTAGTACTTTTATTTTTAAGCTATAAAAACCTACCAAAAAATATAATATCACACCTGGGTGATATACATATATACTAATCAATTGAATCTTAATATTTTAATTAGTATTGGGGAAATATTCTTTATTAGGCATCAATAAGGTTTTTTGACATAAAAAATCAATTTATAACTGTACACGTACATTTATACAAAGTAATTTTATCTTGGTTCTTTTACATACATTTTTCTTGCATATTTTATATTAAAGTACAAAATAATTTCTAATTTAATTGAATTACAGTTTAAATAAAAAATAATACAAGAAATAGAATATGTTAATGTAATGCTGCAAATCAAGATAAATATTGATAAAATTAATTTTATTTTAAATCCTTATAGGAAAATAAAAATAAAATATATGTAATTACAAGCATAAAGCTTGCCCTTAGAAAATAACCTAATTTTTAAAATTGAATTAATCTTTAGTAGAAATCAGAATATAATACTTTGTTATAACTCATAATATATCTTTAAGTATATATTTAACAATTTGACACTCAAATGTTAGAATATAGGTACAGCACAGCTATAAATTATGTCATTAGGTAATCAATGATTAATTTAATCTTTTTGTGAAATATTACAGAATAAAAAGAAAAAAGATATAAGGAAATGAAAATAATTTTTTTATTGACAATTTAGGTTATGTTTATTTTTTCAAAAACACATACAAAATATATTATATAATGCAACTCAACTGAAACTTAATGTCCTTAAAAACATAAATTAGGTAAAAATAACAAATCTTAACATTTAAATTTTTACATGGCTTATTAATCTTCTAAGTACTTTTAAGATTAATTGTTTTTAAGAAATATAATTTAAAATTAAATCTAGGTTAATATTTATTTCACAGACGTTTTGCTAAAGTTTATACGTAAAACAATTAAATAGGAATAATTAATGGTTGTAAATAACCATAAGACATCAAACTAAAATGGTAAAAATTAAAATTGAGTGTTTAATAATAATTTTTATTTTATCTCAAAGAAATAATTTGCAATTACTGATGAACTAATATTTATTTAATCCAATGTTTAAATTTGTCTACCTAAAATTACTCTTTACATACATAACACATCAAAACTTAACAAGTTTTAAAATAATTATCAATTCAATTAATGGTTTTTTTTTTATTTCAAATACTAATTAAAATTTCTTTGTTATATTATTTAAACATATTGAACATGCTGAATTTCAGTTACAAAAAAAAAAACTGTTATAATATTAGTTAAATTATTCCGTTTCCTTGACCTAAAATGACCTACATAATTCTACAAATATGTAGGGCGAAAAAAATCGTTTATTGCTAAAAAAATCATTGTAAAACCATAGGACTAATTGAAAGCATTTACGTTTAAATAAATGAAATCAACAATAAAGCGAATAAGTAATGTGAGAAGTCATGCATTTCACAGCAACAACATTTATGTTGAGAATATACGATGTGCATGTCGTTTCAATTGATGACATAAATTATATCGATTATGATACATATTGTAAAACGTAAACAATTATAATATGTTAGGAGGGACAGTAATTATTTCGGACGAAAATAACGGTATTGGAGACAAAAATCGTAATACAATGTAGGGGACCAAGATGTTAGATATTGACACAAAGTGCGCCACGAGTACCGCGAAACATTGTGAAAATCGTAGTTTCCGGGACGGCGCGGTAATAATTAAGTCCTCGACATATTTACGAAACGCGTGCACATTTTCCCAAGCATATTCCTTGGCAACGACCCTCGTCGTCGATCAAACACGCAGGGTTGACGACAAACGATCGAAAACAATATTAATAAAAAACGATTAAATTTACATCGAAGATGTCTACGAGAATTAAACTCGTGTGGGGCAAGAGAAGAGGGAGATGTTGCATTATTATAGAAGTGAAAAAATGAAAAAAAAAGAAACGTCGTCAGACGGGAGACAACAGTTGCTACTTGCTAGTGGAGGAATACATTATACATTATATAATATTATTATTATAAAGTGGAACAGGACGCGCGAACGCGATCGAGAATAACGCAAACAAACAAAAAAACGCAGAAGGCAGAAAGCCAGTAAGACGCGCACGAGAAAGGAACGTTGTCGAGCGCGCGTGCGCACTGCCGACGTTCCGTAGGCCACGGGCCCGACCGGACGAAATGTCATCAGTGTGGCGCGGCGGCGTACGGTACGTCCGCCGTCGTCGACAACCTATTTTCGGCCATTGTACACACGACGAACGAACACGCACACGCGCTCGCGCACACACACTCACTCAAAAACACACATATAACCTCGCGGACGTACGGCGCGCCACACGGCCGTCGGTCGGCGGCGGAAAATCGGTTTACGTTTTACGCACACGCACACGCGCCGGCGAACGGACGACGGCAGTCGGCGGGGGTCTTGGCGGCCGTACGCCAGTCGTCGACGGACGTAATATCGCGGACGGACGACACGGGGGAAACCGGAGACGTCGACAGCGATGGCAGGGCCGCTGTCGATCGCACTCGCGTTTTCTCCCGGTGTCGGCGGACAGCGATTAACAACAAATTTTAACAATAATGACGACGACGACGACGATCGGAACGCGCCACCGCGTAAACCACGGTTACGACGGTACTCGTAACAACATGTAAATATCGTATTTCAATAATAATAAAAAAAATCAAGTTATTAAAAATTATAAAATAATAAGGGAGTTTGTAAAAATAATATAGTCTTACATTGTATTCATCGTCCAATGCGCTCAATAACCTATGTTTTATGTCGAAAAAAGTCTTCTGCATGAGGCCCTATTCGGTCTCAGTTCGGAGAGCACGTCGGCCCACATCAGCACGCACAGCACAACTTACAGTGATGGCGGACGTGCACTGAGGGCCGCCGCTGGCTCCCGAGCCGCAGTAACGGCGATTGGCGGCGGTCGGCACACGAAAGCAACCTAGCTACGCGGACGGCACGGCCCGACAATGAACGGCACAGGCCGACCACAGCCGAACCTCGAATCAGGTGTTGCCGCGCCCGCCGCGCAAACCGATCCGCAACGTTCAGTCCACCGCTTGTACTATGGCTTACCCGTAAATCTTACAGAACGTTCTATAGCTAGCGGTACCAAACGACGCAAGAAGGCGAAAATCCCTTTACTGATTTCCGGAAAACGACGAAAGACCTATTAGTTACTCCGCAAGTTGGCAATGTCGATTTGTCGTTCAACCACGAGTCACAACAATTTCTTCAGCTACTGATAATCTGAAATTGTTATCAACACGGTGATAGCTATTAGCTAAGAACAAACTCGCAACAGTCTTAAGTAGTTGTGAAAACGTGTAATAATTTTATAATTTATAATGCTTATGTGAATGTATTATGATTTTACTTTCTTTGCGTCTATAGTAGACGTCCAAATATGATTGGTGTCTACGTGTCTCTGAAAGATGTTGGTTCTAAAAGGTTGTACAAACCGTCCTCGCACGTGGTTTGTTTCCGGTCAATTTTCGACTTCTCTAGCACGGTGGCTATAAAATATAATAAATAAAGTAATAATATTTCAATTCTGAAATTTAAATATAATAATTTGAAAAACCTTTATCAAATTTTTATTCAATAATTCGATTTTTAATGTGTTGAATAAATCATAATCATATAAGTGTTATAGGTATAATACATGTGCATATTATAATGTTGAGTACGTTTTATACAAAATTCAAACCTAAATTTCAATAAGCCTGCTATTACTATTTACCAATAATTATGCCGAGTGCTAATATCAACGAAAATTCTTTTTTTTAAATAAAATTAAGTCAATATAATACTATATGTAGGTAATTACGGCCAACAAAATGCATAATGTAATTTCCAATACAGAAGAGTTTCAGTATGAATTAATCTGAATAAGAAGTACGATTTTTGTTCTAAGCTACTCATAATGTATTGAATATTGATTGTTGCTAAATCATTGAGAGACCATTCTATGACAACCATAAAATAATAATTTTAAGCCATAAAAATTAAAATTTCACTTCGTTCATAAAAATATGTCCCTTCTGATTAATAATAATATTAAAATGTTATGTACATTGAATTATTGAGTTAATGTAAAATTTTTTCTTTTTTCTTTTTGTAAAAATATACAACTTTATTTTAAAATATTACAATCTATACAGGTGTACGATAAGTAATAATTATGGTAAAAATAAAAGACTAAGAATTAATGATGACATGGTAGGAAATCTCAATTCTTAAGTTTTTAAACTTACTCAATATTTATTTTTACGTAAAAATAAGTTTTAGTAAGAAATATCTGTGAAACCATTTTTTATTTTTATTAATATGATGATCATATAGGTACTACATTTTTTATCTTACATTTTTTAAATACTTAGTACTTATTGTAGTACTTCTTTTATAGATTATAATTTTTAAAAATAAAATAATAATTTTGAAAGCATAATATTTGCTATAGGTATTACACAAAAGTAATACCTTTAAGGTATACATTGTAATGTTAAATCTACCTATGTCAAATTTTTTCGATTTGTTAGTAGTGCATCGTGCCAAGAGCAGATTTAGGTATGTGGTGGTCCCTGAGCGGAAAGCAATATGGGGGGCGGGGGCCCTTTATACATAAACAAGGAAATATATTTTTTTTACTTATTAAATAACATTTATTATCATATTTAGTAGTAGTAATAATAATAACTACTTATTTAATAATCAATAATTATAAAAACAACCAAATCGAGTATAACTAGTATCAGTAATATCATCATAATATTTTTCATGTATCCTAATTTAAGTATCATAAAATTGTGGGGACCCCTGGGATGCAGCCTACTCAGCCCTCTCCTAAATGTAGCCCTGCATCGTGCTATATTAAATTAGTGACTTACTGACTTATAAATATTAAGGAAATATTTCATTTAAAATGGACGTTATATTCTTATATTATAAAAATACAAATTATCTTATTGACAAAGAAGAACATTGGACATTGGGTTCTATACTAGTATTAGTATACGTATGATTAAAATGTGTCTTAAATTACTATTATAGCTATTATAGTTGATGGAGATAATTACAAACTTGGTGTGTCTACTTAATCTATACGTCGAGTATAATTAATGCTTTAAATACACAATAATTTTTATGACGTGGTTATATTTCATTTTGCCAATTTTGATAGCTGCAACATTTTTTCCCGAGTTATTTACCCTCTTTTTACAAAACAACTATGACAAGCTCATATAACACATTTCCATTTTTACAGTATCGTGATCGTCTGCGCTTGTTTATTTACAACGTTACATAAAATTTAATGATAATATATGTGCGATATATCATTATATTTTATATTATATAGTATATAGTATATACTATGGCCATGTGGTTCGTATATAGTAATAAACTAATAAATAATACTATAATAACTAATAGTACTTATAGTCTACACCAGTGTTTCTCAAACTGTGGTACACGTACCCCTTGGGGGTACTCCAAATTTTTTCAGGGGTACAAGTCTGGCCAACATGTATGTAAGTCTTTAAATTTTTTTTATATATATTTTAATTTAATAACTAAGAAGGGGTACCCAAAAAAATGTATTGATAAAAAGAGTTACAGTGTTTATAGAAGTTTGAGAATTCCTGATCTACACTATATAGACTACATATCTTGCTTAATGCATATTATTATGCATAGGTCGAAATCCGAAGGTCCTATTATAGTTTTTCTTTATAAATTATAAGTATATTTATAAAATAGATATCTTGGTAATGTAGGTACATTACCTGAATTGGTATATTAGTGATAGGCAATAGACTTATCAGTGGCGTATTTACGGGGGGTGATTTTGGTGATATATCACCCCCAGAACGTTTTTTTTTTTCATTTCACTTTTCTGATTTTTCTTTTAAATGCTTGAACCGTAAGTCCGTAGGTAACGGTATTTTTAGTATTAATTATGTTATAAATAGTAGTTAACACATTAAAAACGTACCGACCGTACCGTCATAATTTAAAAGTTACATGATTATGTCTATGATTTTAAAGTTATATAAAATCATATACTTACACCATTGTTTTCATATAATAATTTATGGATACGTAATATCGTAAAGATTATTTATATAAAAAGAATACATTATTTGCTCCTCGTAGAGCGTCTCTGGAATTTGATTCGAATCGCCTATTGGCTGTTAATAATAGTTGTTTTCAATTAATAATTTTATCAAAATAGGTAATGTAAAAAAAAAAAAGCGGGTAAGTGAGTATCGCTCTACTGTACATGAGGGGGTGGGATGGACCTCGAACTAGGGTAGGTTAAATTTGAATGCAATGATAGGTATCATTGTATACGATGAAAAACGATTCTGAACGGAGATGATTTGTCGGTCTAGGATATATCATATTTAAATATTGTCATATATTCTATTTTGAAACAAATAGTATAGTTACTATATGTTACTATAGTTACTTTATAGTATCTGTTTATTAATAAAAAAAGTATTTGGCAATATACGCATAATGAGAGTATGAAATTTAATTTAAATTTTGATATATTTCGTATAAATTCGAATTTTAAGCACTTATAAAAAAAAAATTGTGACTAACGATTTCGGATTTTTTTTTATCACTTTAAGAACAACTTATAAAAAACCTTGTATTAAATATTCAAGATTTTCTGGCCACCCAAAAAATTTTTATCGGCATTTGAAGAAAAAAAACTTAGAAAAGTCGAAAATTTCAATTGTCTATAAGTAGCTTAAAAATGGTCAAAATATTTTGAAAATTTAACTGTAAAGAGATAACCATAATATAAACATTTGGTGAAAATTTCAAATATTTACAATGATTCGTTTTTGAGTTACAGCAAAATCAAAAAATCGATTTTGTCGAAAAGTGCAGGTTTTTCGTAAAATTACCGTTTTTCTGTCACTTTTTTTTTGTTTTTCTCGATTTTTTTGAAAACGTACTAAAACTACTTGAAAACGTAGAGGGGCTGAAGTCAAAAATCGGAGCATTATTACTGCTCCAAATGTTGTCGTCAGACAAAAAAGAAAAAAAAACACATCATTGTAAAAGCAATACATTCTTCACTCCGTTCAGAATCTAATTTTCATGATTTTGACGAATTTTTGTCAATATTTGAACTTCAAATGCTAATAAAAAAAAATTGTGCCTATGTATTTTTATAATTTTTGAATGAGAGTTAGAACAAGTTATGCGGACCCTTCAATTAAATTTTCAAGTAATTTGTCCCAGCTAAATTTTTTTTATCAACATTTATCAAAAAAAATAAAAAAAAATTGAAAATTTCAATTGTCTATAAATAGCTCAAAAAAAGTCAAAATGTTTGAAAATCAAATCACGTAAAGAAAATGGCAATCTAAATAACTGGTAAAATTTTCAAGTATTTACAACTTACACTATTTGAATAACAACAAATATCAAAAATCGTTTGAGGCTAAACCGTTATTTAACGCGGTTTTGTAAAAATTTAAATTTCAAACACTCATAAAAATTTTTTGTCTTAATCCGGTAGAGTTTTTTTTACAGATATTAGAAGAAAAATTTATGGAGAACCTTGTACCAAATTTTCAAAACTTGGTTATAAAAGAAAAAAATTTTACGATTTTTCAACCACAAAATTACTTGCAAGTTTTCGCAATTTTGACATATTTCGTATAAATTCGAATTTTAAGCACTTATAAAAAAAAATTGTGACCAACGATTTCGGAGTTTTTTTTTATCACTTTAAGAAAAACTTATAAGAAACCTTGCATTAAATTTTCAAGATTTTCTGGCTGGCCAAAAAATTTTTATCGTTATTTAAAAAAAAAATATTTAGAAAAATTGAAAATTTCAATTGTCTATAAATAGTTTTGGTCGAAAACTGGTTTTGCGTAAAAAATTCTATTTTTCCCTCATTTTTTTAGGGTTTTTCCTGACTCATTTAAAAAATATTGAAAATTTTTAACTTTTGACCCCCCAAAGTACCAACTAGATTCAATTTCCTTTTCAAAGAGGGGCTGAAGTCAAAAATCGAAGCATTTATACTGCTCCAAATGTTGTCGACAGACAAAAAAAAAAAAACACACATCATTGTAAAATCAATACATTCATCACTCCGTTCAGAATCTAAAATGTATAATATTATAAATGTTGGTATAGTTTTGAACAAAATCTTGTTTTAAAAAATTGCATTTTACGTAAACTGGATAAGTATAAAAACAAGATCCTCCTAGGAGAAATTTTAGATATTTGTTTATTATTCAAAAAGTATATTAAGTCGTAAAAACTTGAGACTTTTACCAGTAGTTGAGATTAGCATTTTCTGTACATAAATAAATTTGGTACATACAGTCATACAGAGCCATGTTAAGACTGTTAAGAGGGGGGCAAAGGAGGCAATTGTCCCCGGGTGCGTTGTTTTGGCACCTTTATTTGCGCTTATATATGCTACCCGTGGGCCGTGGCCACAAAAACCAAACATGTTATAATTTTATAAATAATAAACAAAGGACACAGTGGCGAATGATGACAAAATAAATCTATTTTTTTATTTAACCTTTTTCATCGAAAATCCGTTACTATTTTATCGACCTTGGTCTGTAATGACTACTGTTTAATACCATTGATTATAAATATCTATTATATAGTAATTATCGTTTATAGTGTTTATACAGGGCAATCCGGTCTGGCGAGTAACCGAATAAAACTCAGTGGGCCACTCAAAGTATGTTTTTTTGATTATAGTAAAGTTAATATAATGTATAAACATTGGTAGAAAATATAATTGTTCGAATTATTTAAATTGTAAAGCAGTTGTAGCACTTGTAGCTGTAATCAAACGTTTAGAAATTTTATAATTAGGTAGGCCGATATTTTGCCAATTTGGCGCTGACTATATAATATAATATTTTATAAACAATAATATTACGAACAATACGAACTTCAAAAATACAATATGGATTTATAAAATACAATATCTAAGTTTTCCTAAGTCATAAATAAGTCATTTTATATGGTCTGTTTCAGAATCATGTATAATAATTAATAATAGTACCTACGGCGACGGCATCAGGCGATAAAGAAAAACCCCTTTCTCCGTATTTCCATATTATTACCGAAAACTATATTTTTAAACTGATATTAGTAAAATTATATATTAGGGGGCTGCTAAAGATTTACATATTTTAGTAACTATTTTAGTAGTATAAGTAATTAGTATATTAAGTTTTATTTCCAATATATTGTTACTATATTATAATAGCTGTAACCGTGCACTTCGTTGCCCGTATAAAAAGCATCAGTCTTAAATTTGATTGCCTAATTGTTAACATTAATCGGTTGAGTAGTTTTAAATGCATCGAGAACATCATACCCGTTGTACACCAAATTGTTATAATATATAAGATATATTAGTGATTATATTATCTACATCGTGGTTATTATTGTAATACTTTAGCCATCTCGGTTCTTTCCCGCCCAATATAGTTTTTGCCATGTGTTACATTTGTAAAGCCGCGTCCAGACCAAAGAAATATTTGTCGGAAACACATATTTTCGATATTGTCGTCGACAGTGTTTCCGATTTCCGCTCATAAGCGGTAACATAAATATTTGTCGACTACAATGTCGGAAATAAATGTTGCTGACAAGTTTTTCTTGGCGTTGACGCGGCTTTAAGACGGGGACAACACATGTGAGTGTAGCGTCTTCTTAAAAGATATTATTACGAATGTTCGATGTACATGTTAGGATTAGGTAACCCATACGTCCCGGTTTTCAGGGACTGTCACTGATTTTTAGTGTACCGGTGTGCCGTAAATAACCTTCGAGACTCCTATATTATGTCCCGGTTTTAGGAAAAAATTTAAATTGTTTAATTTCGACAACTTTTTCAAATAATACCTAATTGTAATCAAGTCAAAATGTTAGAATAATTTATAAATCAATGATGCCAAATCTATAGGCTAAATATAAAATAATAATATAGTATATAACATGATATTATAACCTATTGTGTCGTTTTTGTAATACATACCCTATACCCAAATACCCAATGGCTAATATAATTCAATAATATTTATTTATAAATTAATTTGCTATTTTTCTGTCTGTCCCGGTTTATCCCCGGTTTATGAAATTATGGCGACCCTAATTGGGGTACGTGTGAAATATGCGATAAACTTCTCGGAACAAATCAAATCTACACGCCGATATCAAATACGCTTTAATTTGATGAATAAAAGGTTAGGTTACAGGTAGCTGGAAACCCGCGGGCCACCGTTCCCCACAACCAATATAATATATATATATACACATATGTATACAATTTACCGTTTATATGTCAGATATTAATTTTGTGATCCCGAAAAATATGTTTTTTTTTTCACTCAAACAGACAACTCTAATTCCAACGATACGTGCCGACAATTATCACGATTTTCATTCTGAAAAAATATTCGAATTCACCGTAATATGCACGAGGGATCGATCGAGGCACATTTTTACATTTGTATTTAGTTGATTAAATATTTAAGTTTGAAATTTTGCAAAATTCTTAAATTTTTAACAACATTTATTGCAATCTAAATTAAAAAAATTAAAAATGTGGCTCGATCGATCTCTTGTACATATTACGATAAATCTGAATATTTTTTCAGAATGAAAATCGTGATAATTGTCGACACGTATCGTTGGAATTAGAAACAGCAGTTTTTGACAAAGAAAATGCTCACTTATGAGGCCCCTTAATTAACTTAATCGGACTAAATTTATGCCATAGCCCATAATCCTTCTCTGTGATGTCCTTTTTAATTTTAAAAAAACTGCAAGACGATTGAATATTTAGTGTTGGAGTTTATCCCGAACAAAAAAAAAAATTGACTTATTTTATATAGTAGGAATAGTATAATAGTATAATAGTATAGAGTATAGATATAGAAATTAGAATTATGGATATGGATAAAGATTATTGTCATTGTCAGCCATTAGCCATGATTGTTTATTTTTAAACGTATGATACTTTATTTTATATTTTCTAATAAATATTATAAGAACTAATAGTGTAATTTTATATAAACTGAAATTAGTTAAGCTTTTTAAACAATTATTAATGATACTGTAATATTGATACTATAACAAAGTATTAGTAGATGAAAGATGAAGCAGTAAATCTTCCCACAAGTACCTATTTAGGTACTTGCAATTTTTTTGCCCCCCCTGAGTTCCATTTCTGCGGGCGTCCCTGCTTCAGTGTTGTTTTTTATTTGGATCCGTGTGATTAACACTTTCTAATTTTATCAAGACAACTACAGGTTAACGAATTCAACAGCGAATAAGGTTACTAATTAATAAGGTTATTAATTACTTAATTAATATAATTATTTTTAATTAGTTAAATTTTTTTTTTATGAAATCAAACATAAAAATTAACTCTTCTTGTTTTTACGGCAGCAAAACATTGTAAAAACAATTGTATCCAGTTCATTTTTAATATATAGTAATACAATAATTCTATAAATAGATAGTTTTTGTCTTATTATCGTCAGACAGATAGGTAATATTGTCACGAGTTATGACTTACACACTATACATGATAAATTATTATGTATAATAATAAAAGAAGTTTTAAATGTTGAAATTTTCAATAATTAATGTATATACTCCAACTCTATACCCGCATTTTGGACCTATACTGTATTACGATACACTTAATTACTTTCTCACATAGGACATAGGTGTTTGTAATTTGAATTATTCTCTAATTCAAAAGAGTAAAGATATAATTATTTATTATAAAAAAAATATTATAATATGTTTTTATTTATTATTATAGATTAATAGATTATAATATAGGTCATAGGAATTCGTACATGAATTTTTTAATTTAGGGGCCCTCAAAACTGGGGCCCCCTGTGAATTTCACACCTAATACTCCCGATAATTGCGTCACAGATATATATATATATATATAATTAATATTTAATATATCAATAAATTATATTATTTTCAAGAATCAAGTGGCAGCATGCCAGAATATCATACAAATTACAAAATTGAATAAGGTAGAACATGCTTGGAAGTCAAAACTAATTATGACAGTTTTTTATTTAAGAAATCACTACTATTTTGTTATAATTTCAATAATTTCTTCTGAGTATATACTTTGTACGATACTTTTTTCCACATTCATAAGCATAAATGGGAATTTTATTGGCCGTTTGTATTTTGGTTGATATCATCTGACTATCTGAGATAATAACGGGTTTACCTGCTATAAAATTGACTATAGAGTTGTTTTTATTCATAGATAAATAAATAATAATGCATTAATGCACATAATATTAATATAATATAACATAATACATATGATGCACATAACATCATATAGGTAATAAAAATATTTTTAAAAATAAAAAAAGAACAAATTTAAGTATAAATAAATTATAAAATCAGTTTTAGGATGTTATAGACCCGTTAGTCACGATCGGTTCCGACCCATCGCGGGGAAACTTCCCGGCCTCCCGGTGGCACAATCCGCCAATGGTATTAGTGTGTAAGTCGGTTTAAATTCAAAATAATTATATATGATAGGCTTTTATTAATATAACTGTTATAATAATTTATTATGTATTAAATCAAATCTTTTCGGCAAGAATAAATACAATGTAGGTTAGGTATGCAATTTTATTTATTTTGTGGTAAAAGTGGTAAAACTAATTACTTACAGAAATATTGGTATATCGTATATAGAATCAATATTTTGTTTCAATTTAGAAAATGTTATTCGTAATCGTTAAAACTTTAAATATTCCACAATTACTTTTAATTTTAATTTTGTATACATCATTCAATTTTTTGAAATATTTGTACTATTGAACTAATTTTAAGCTATTTATGCTACAAATATATTAACACTAATAATATATGATATAAATAATATTAAATTTAATATAAATATTCTAATAATTATTACCTAATAAAATGTGTGTTATATTTAAATATTTTTAGAAAAAATAAGTTTAACATATCTAATATCTATACTAAATACTAATATATATTATACTATACTAATAAGTAATAATAGAAAATTAAATTAAAAATAATAATATGAATATTTATAAAATATCTGTAGAGTAGAAATACAATTTTAGTCGTACAATAAAATTAAAAATAGGTAATAAACAAATGAGTAATAAATATATTTTTCCCCATTATGGCCCATTCACTATTGGCCATTGGGTATATCATTGATTATAGTCTATTCGGTAATCATAAATCAATGGTAAATATAAATAAGACCTGGATTTAAAAGCCTTTAAATAAAAGTTTAATAAAACTATACAAATATGCTCTAAAAAATATCAAAAAATAACCTATAATATTTTTTACAAATTTGTGTAAAAAAGGTATAATTATTATTTTATTAAAAAAAAAAACCAACTAATTATTTGTTGTTAGTCCGAGTATGATGATGCTCCATAGTTAGTAACACGATTAAAGATATACCTTTAATATATAATAAAAGTATATCTTTAATCGTGGTTAGTAATAAACATAAGATAAAAATTGAATCGAATGATTGATAATGTGTACGATACACGATGTATGGAAAACACCGATAAACCTAAAATAACTTTACTAAAGATATATTTGTGTAAAACATTAAACAATTCGAACAAATGTTAAATATGCATTAAAATCAACAAAATGACACAATAATGCTAATAACTGCAAAATAAAATTTTCAGCTTTGAAGCACCCGTTACATGAAACGAGTTACGTGCGTGTAAAACATTGTCTAATATCAACCAATAAAAGATGTGCTTTGTATTGGAATTTGATATCCGAGCGATATGATCACAAAGTAACTTTATTCTGTGCTATGAGCATAAATAATTTCCACTGAATACTGATGTTTTCGTAGTTTGTTAAATGATCTCAATTTGAGATTCTCAAATAAACCTATTGTAACAATGTGGGCACGTATTAACGCTGCACTTGGCTGTTTAGCACTGCTAGTTAGTAGTTAAGCTGAGAACTACAAACTGAGTAATGAGTATCAAACTGATTTTTAGATTTTTCCTATGCGAATGATGGAATGATTGAGTTATTGTATAGTTTATTACGTCATAAGGATAGTCAATTGTTTATTAATTTCTATATTCTATCGTTCACAGGTGGAATATTGTTGTACAATTTTTAATGTCTAACTTTTGACATAACCATGTATAATATATATCCACCTTGGACATAACTGTTAAATAACTGATAAAAAAATATGTCCTACAAAGATATGATAAGAGATAACACAATATTATTTATCATCATTCATTTTCATTGCATTATGTTGTGAATTCGTGATTCGTAACTGAGGAAACTATTGTTAAATGTTATTTTTGTACTTCCGCAGAAATATATTGTGCAAACTACAAATTGCGGCCACTGCGTCAACAAATAACAATTTAAAAATGAATTTATAGTTCATATTACAGCCTATAGGATAACATGGCCGGACGTATAGTGACAGCCTCTATAAGGGCAGTAGCTGGAAGTAAAAAACCTATTAAGGCTGCTCTCACTTTGGTCAGTATTAAATAAAATTCCATTATCTTAACTTAAGGAAATTATATTTTACTAGCAATAATATATTATATATTTTTGCAGACACCATCGGCTGTTGATCAACTAAAAAAGATACTGTCCGGGAAATCAGACTGTGTTAGTTATACTTTTATAATTTATATATTTATTATAAGTATTATTTTTAAGTTGTTTAAATGTTATAGATTGGTCTTAAAATTGGTGTTAAACAACGAGGATGCAATGGTTTAAGTTATACGCTGGACTATGCCAGCGAAAAACATAAATTAGATGAAGAAGTTGTACAAGATGGTAAATTATTTTAATAGATAATATTATATTATTAAGCTATTTTCGAGAAATTTTGCATTAATAAGTTATGAATGGATATAATTATATGCTTTTCATATCCATCTATACTGCTATACACTATCCAATGAGATAACTTACAGATTTTCTACATCCCCGCTCAACACTGTATTTGTATTGGTTCCATTATGGCAGGGTGTTAAGTAATGATGCAGAACTAATTTATGATAATATTATGTTTTATTCTTGTACAGAATATATATAATATGTAAAATAGATAATTGTTTTATGTATTCTAGGAATTCGTGTGTTTATTGATAGAAAAGCTCAGTTGACATTACTTGGAACTGAAATGGACTTTGTTCAATCCAAATTGTCTTCAGAATTTGTGTTTTATAATCCAAACATTAAAGGAACTTGTGGATGTGGTGAAAGTTTCAACATCTAAACTTAAGAAGTAAGTTATAGGAAGGCAAAAAGTAAAAACATTTTTTTTTAGATAAATATATTATATTATCATAGTTAGGTATAAAAGAAATATAAAAGCTATTTAATTTTCAAATTCAAAAGTTGTTAAATAATACAATTATCATATATATATTTAAAAAAATGTAAATGATAAATTATGAACACTTGATATAGATCTAAATGTACTAATGTTTATTTCTGAGAATTTAATTAAAAATAAAATATTTAAAACATAAATGTTCTTATAGAATTTTATAGAACAATAAAATAAATTTAAAATAAAATAATACTCATTTACGATAACTTTGGTTGTTGTTTAAGTTCAGTGATATTAAGTATTTTTGAAGGGGTTTTATTTTTCCGCAGTGCTTTTTTGTTTTTGTTTAATAATCCTTCCGTTGGTAATTTTTGTTGAGGATTTTCTAAAAAAAGTAAATAAATAATTGATTAGCAACTTTTATCATTTAATACTTAAGGTTCTACATTGATTTTACAACTCTAGTTAGTCAATGTTATAGTCTAGTAGGAAACCACACTTTAGTACTACCTTTCCATACCTAAACATGGCCCACCATTTTTGTTGTTGTAAAAGATGGTTTATTTATAAATTAAAAATTTAGTGATTTCACATTTTGTTTAAAATAATACAGTAATAATTAGATACTTGGTCGGGAAAAAAAATGTTTCCATAATATTAAAGTATTAGATTTGGTCATTAGACTAAATTCTTTTACAAGAATGTTATGGAATGGACTAGTTTTAGATTTCTATACCCTGTCTCAAAAGACCAATAGATTGTTGTCATTTCCGCGCATCTCCCACCAACAACCTATACTATTGAGTGATCTCTAAATTAAATATAATAATATTAATAATTAAGAATATTAGTTGTTTATATTCATGTATTATCTTCATGAAATATTGAAATGTCTGCTTGCAAGATGGAGAAAATTTGGTCTCACTACTGCCGGAGTGGTCAGTTGGTATGAGTGAAAAATGATTATTCTCTTTTGATACATAGTATAGTATTTTAATGTATGTAATTAGGGCATATGGCAATGATAATAAACCAGTAATTAACTTTAAATCTCCAGAGAAAATTTAATATTACCAATATTTTCTAGATTTGTAATTTTTTTGTTAAAATGTGTTCTATTTAAAATAAAAAATTAATTACTGTTATCTAATTAAATAATATAAATAGTTTTGATTACATTGTAATAAATATTATTGGTATAAATAAATTCATGATCATTATTTTAATTCTTTATACATTGATTTTGTAAAGACTATTATATAGCATTACAGTTAATAGCTGATTATTTTCTAGTGGGCAGTATTTTAAATATTAGTATTAATTAATGGCTTTAGACTGTATTACTTATTTATTAAATTTAAAGATAAAAATATAATCCTGGGTCTAATTTATTTGTAAACATTTGTTTTTATTAAATAAAAATTAAATAGAATAAATGTATTATATTTATTGAATATAAGATACCTGAAGTATATGATTTTTCAGGTGCAATCAGATGATATCTTTCCATATAATGTAGTGTTGAAATAGAATAATTATTTGGAGATTTCATGGTAGGTTGTGTTGTTGGCACAAAATGTTTATTCATATCAACTGAAATAAAAATAAATATTATTTACTTTTATTTGTATTCAATAAATAAATAAATAAATAAATAAATATATATATATTAATTGATAAAATATTACCTACATAATAAATATGAATATATATTATTTGATATCATACACTTTAATGCTATATACAATTTTAGAAAGGATGACTCAATATATTTTTGTGTATACATATACACCATATCCAACAAAAATAATAAAATAAAAAATTGATTGTATTTTTATTTTTAGGTTTCAAATGAGTATAAAGAAAAGAAAAAACAAGATGGGAGTGCATGAATAGTCAATGCCATTAACATAGTTTTTCATTTCAATTAGATGCAGTAAACTTATATTATTGTCAATAATTTATGTGTTGTACTGTTGCTATTTGACAATGTGAATTGTTATTTATTTCAATTATTAAAGTTGTTGTGTTTATTAAATTTAAATGTATCTCATTAGAAAACATAGCAACCATGAGTTACAACTTACATTTTATGGCTTGTTCAGGTGATAAGTACTGCATGGCAAGTGCTTGCATCTGTAAGCTGGAATCTATTTTATTATTTTCGGGTAACATTAAATGTTTGTATGGTTCAAAATTCCTAAAAGACAAAAATAAAATCATATGAATTATCTAAAGCCTTATAAATGTCTTTAGTCAAATCAAATGAAGCCTCTAAAGAGTAATATTTAATTTACTTCGGTGTAATTGTCGCTGTAGGTTTAACACATTCTATTTGTTCAGCTACATTACATTTTTGTTCACTCTTATTATCTTCAAGTAAGTTATTTACTTGCCCCTTTAATTAAAAAAATAAATAACTATAAAATTATAATAATTCTTTTTAGAAAAATTTAGAAATGTTTGTAACTTACAATAATATTTTTATACATTGTCCATCCAACTTCAATTTTTTTGTCATTTTCTTCAGATTCACTGATTTCAATTTGAAAAAAATAATTTTAATTTATTATTTAATTAATTATTATAGGTATACAAATATTACCTGTTTTCACTATCCTCAGATGATGATTTCATATCAATATGAATCGATTGTTCAGGAGATATTGGATCCTCAATTACTTGAACATCATTTGCATTCAAATCAAATGATTCATCACTAGGGAGAAAAAAATACATAAATCATAAACTAAGGTAAATAGAGTTATATAGTAGTGCAACCAGGATTTTATCAGGAGTCTATTTTGTTTGATGAACCCAATTTTGCAAGATTTTCATTAGTTCTATTATTATTTTAATATAAAACCAACTACCACAAACATGCTACTAGTTAATAATTTGTCTTATCAAAGTCAGGATAAAGGGCTTATAAACATTTTCATTCAAGTGCCAATTAAAAAAAAATCAAAAGCTCTTAAGAGGAGAAAAATTATGTAAACCTATATACAGACTTCAATTTTAATCCCCTGTTCTAGGTTAAATAAATAAACTTAAACTATTTTATGTCCCAAGGTAAAGCTCTATGGCCGTGAAAATAATTTACCCAACATTTATTTTTAATCTACTATAGGACTATTCCCATAAGTAAGTGTTGAACTCAAGTATCAAGTATTAAATTAAAAATAGTTTGCTTAACAGTATGAAAACAAATATTACATGTACCTTATGATGGAGTATGTCCTTTCCTTCTCTTTTGTGTTTTCTTTCTCATCTTTACTATTATCAGATCTAGTATTAACTGGAGTTTTTGGTTTTTCCTTTTCTATGGAAGTAATATTTGGTTTATCTGAATATTTTAAATTTTGTTTTGGTTTGGTTTTTTTTTGTACAGTTTCAGATTTTTTTAAATTGGTCTGTAGTTTTTCTGAATTTTTACTGTGAGAATGTTGCGAAGGACATTTTTCTTGAGTTAAATCATTTTTAAACATTTCTGTTGTTTTAGAATCATTATCTTTTTTACAATGACCATTTTCTGAGCAACAACATTTATGTTGAGTTTGCTGATTTGATAATACAGTGACTAACAATTTCTGAATAGTTTCTAAAAGAAATTTCATTTGTTCATTTTGTAATTGCATCATGCTGTAAATATCTTTGACAGTTGGTGTGTTTTGGCAGGCACACTTGTGACACTCACTACTAGACTTGTAGGACATTTTATCTGAAAAGTGACCATAAGGATTTTGATCACAATTATTGTATGATGAAGATCCATAATATTGTTTGTTGTGTGGTTCATAGTAACGAGTGTCTTTATGTACTGGAGGTGAGCGATTTTGACGATTTTTCCATTCACTATACGTTTCATGAGTATTTTGACTGTTAATATAAGGTGGGTGTCTATTTAATGACTTTGAATTATTTTCTAACGAATCAAATACGACTGATAATTCAGGGACTTCAGGTTTCGCTGACAATTCCTAAAAAACATTGTATCAACATTTTATAAACATTTTGATGATAAAATATACTTTTTTTTTAACAAAAAAACATTTATAAGTATTAGCAGAGCATTAGAATAGTTATCATTGTGAAAAAAGATTTACTTGAAAGTGTGTGGGCTTGGGTGCCGGACGAGGTTCGAGTTCATCGTTGCGTGTATTTGAATACATCGGACGAGTTCGTTCAATAGATAACAATTGACACTCTTAAAGTGGAAATAACAAAATGGTAAAAATATCGTTACTTTAAATCTACTCCTAATCAAGTTTTCAGTCTTGACATAAGTACAAAAACATTAAAAACTTAAACACAAACGAAACTTTAAATTGTATTTAATAAAAATAGTTAAATAAATACTTATTTCTTAATAATAAAATAATTGATAACGATTTTCCCGCTAAAAGTAATCATTGTGTTTGTAAGTGATATCCCTTCCATGTTAAACTTTATTTATTTATCTTTAATCAATACCTATATCTAATTTTGATAAAAATATTTTGATATTTTATATTTATATTTTTATTAGTCATTAGCCGTGGACGGGACACGTCCGGATTGTATATCCTCGGCCCGTGCCCCGTGGTGTCGCAGAGTGAGGAGAAATAACAACTATCATTTTAGATTTAGCATTTTAGGGCTTTAGGCTTTAATGGTCAACATGAAATGAGTAACGTACTGCTAATAATTTTTTTCTACTGAATAAATAATCATAATTATTTTTTTCGTTCAACGTCAGTAATTAGTAATTACTAATTAGTCATTCAACCATGGCTGGCTAACCATCATGTATCTACAATTATTAGTATATTATTGTCTATGCAATAAATCTAATTTTTATTCTTATCATTAAAGTAAGTCAAAAACACAATACTTATTTTGTTATTAAGTGTAACGTTATGTCTTTAAGTTTAAGTTTAGTTAGATTTTCAAACGAATAATCAAGTCCATTAATTGTCAGTGTTTACACATTCACTGGTTTCAATGCCATGCACACCACACTTAAGGTCAAATGAGGTAGTAAGGTTTACTTCCTAATTATGTAAAAAACAGTTATGCACTTTATTGAATCACTTAACTTAGATTAGTGGAAGAAGAATGATTAATTTTTAAAATAATGTATAAATAAATTTAGTAACTTAATATTGAAAAAAATTATAAAAAAATAGTTATATTATTTTTGCTTTTTAATTTACAAGACAAAGTTTTTTATAGTTATATCCTTCCTATTTTAATTGTTTTAACAATATGGATGATGATGATAAAAAAGGGTAAGTTAATTCTTATTAAAATTGCATAGATGTATTAAATGCTTGCTTATACAAACATATAGTTCTTTTGTTACATAAACAATTATTTGTAAAGTAAAAAAATTTGTGTTTTTTAATGTTATATTTTTTTAGACAGTTTCTTAAGGCTGGGATACTAGGTAAATTATTTCTTAATTATTTTGATAAATTGAAGTTTAGTTAACTTCAAGTTCTTTTTGTAAGGTTGAATAGTTGATGTTTTAGCATTAAATGGTTAGAACAGAGGTTCTCAAAGTCAAATGAATCACGGACCCCTACCTAAAGATCTACAGTCTTCGAGGACCCCCGGTTAGGTTAGGTTGGGTTGGGTTCCAGGTGTACTTCAAAAAAAAAATTTTCGTATAGAATCTATACATAGTATAGATATAATATAGATTATAGAAAGTGCTTTCAAACACAAAATAACGTTTATTAACAGCAACCTATATTTGGGTTGGGTTGGGTTTGGGTTAGCTCCGCGGACCACACTTTGAGAAACTCTGGGTTAGAAGATGATTAGCTTAAACTAAAACAATTTAAAAAGATAAGTTAACATTTTTCTAAAACATTATTTTAAGTATATATATAATTTTGATTAGGCAAGAAAGATAGGTATGATTATGTTTTAATAAAAAAGAAAAAGAAAAGTAATGTATACTTACTTTAAATTGTTATATACTTATATAAATTAACTTGTATATAAAAATAATATTATTTATAAGTACCAGTTACCTAGATAAATAAATAACTGGATAAATTATTTTAATATTTAATTTATTTATACCCCAGCCTAAGTCATTGTTATTGTATGTTGTAATTTGATCTTTATTCTTTACATTATTATTTATTAATAATTGCACTATTTGATTTTTTACATTTTTTTTTCAATGATTTTATTTATATAATTTATTTAAGTAAGAATTAATTTTTTTACAACAAATTGTTTTGTACTTAAAATTATATTATATGCGTGGATAGCTTATTATTATCATATTTTACTTTATTTTGTATTGATCTTAGAAAAATTTAATTAGAAATTAAATTAAATTTAAAAATATTAATATAATTAATGTCAAATATCATAACCATCATCAATTATAATTTTTAATTTAAATATATTTTTTTTTCTATTTGTCTGTTATTCATCATATCGGGTAATAATCTTAGAGAAAATATAGTATATTTATAATCTACACTGAACGTTATACTGAATGTTATTGCTCATTGTGTTAATATTTTATTCTATTTATTAACAATGCGTATATGCATTATTATTTTTTATCATAATAATGAAATAAAAAAATTATTCTACATACCTATTGTATTAATTAATCAAGCTTAAATAAAATATACAATTCTGAAACAGTGTTTTATTTTGTTGTTAACACAAACACATGTTAAATATTATCTGGAATTCAGCATGTCATTTTTAGCAAGTCAAGGCAAGTAAAAATGTAAAATACATTTTTATATTAAAAACTTAAGAGTAAATAAATACTGGTAATATGTTATTTTTACTACCTGCTGTAGTAAGACAAACCTATCAAGATAAAAAGGGTGTAATAAATAATAATATTCTGTATTGCGATCATATAGTTAGGTAAGTACTCAAATAATATTATGGAAATAGTGTTCTAATAGTTAAAAACTTTAATTGAATACTAATAATTTGTTTAATAATTTAGGAAAACATGAAAGTGTGCCTTTAATATTAACTCTATTGAGTATATTTATTTCTAAATTTGCAAAAAATCATATTTAATTTGAATATAATAGTCAAATTTAAATAATATAACTTAAGTCTAAAAACTCTTTAAAGTAATTAATAATATTTTATTCATTACTTAATAATGGTTTACAATTTCTTTATTTACTTACATATATTTAACCTAAAAATTATAGGGGGGCAATTGAAGGGCAATATCAAATGTTGTGGGGGGTATTTGCCCACCCTGGCACCTTTGTAGCATCTCCCCTGCCAACAAAGTAATAAATATATACAAATTAATGAAAAATAATAAAAATTGTTTATTTATCAAAGGTTATGGTGCCTTTAGTAATAAATGTAATTAAAGAAAAAATGATAATGGAGGAATCAAGAATTTAAAAGGATTTCTGAATAAAATTATTGGGAATTACAGGAGTTACAAAAGGAGAAGGAATAGTTGAGTAGATGGTATTAAGCATTTTTACTGCTCCAAATTTTGTCGACAGACACAAAAAAAAAAAAACACATCATTGTAAAATCAATACATTCATCACTCCGTTCAGAATCTAAAATGGAGGGATGCATGGATAAGGTTCTAGATTCTTCTTTTCCTTTTTAATATTATCATTTTTATTATTCTTATTCCTAATCTTATTATTATTATTATTATTATAATTATTTTATTTGTATAATAACTTTTATTTAAATTGTGCATTTATCGGCGATTTCATTATTGGGGTTTCTACGGTTTCTTGTTATCTGTCACAGAACACCGGGTATAAAAGGCCCGGCGAAATGAGCAGCATTGACATTCACTGTCTGTCCTCCTTCGTAGCAAGACCCACCCCGGGCAGACTTGCGTGATTAGAGAAGGCATCTGGTATCTATATTTTTTGATGTTTAACACATTATGTTGCCTGCACATTATAGGTACATTGTTTGTATATTGTATTGTATTATTAAATAGCGATTTTATTCATACCTATCTATATAGTATATACCATACCTACTCGCAGCTCTAACATTTCCTTAGCTCAAGCTCTGGTATGTACAAACAAAATTCGATCCGTGGCCTATAATATAAGTCTGACACCGTTCGGGCAGTGCGTGAGTGGTTGGTTTGTTGCGTTTGCGCGAACCGATCGTCACATCTGTATTACATATTTGCGTTAATGCATATTTTATTTTTTCTGTTTCCGCGTTATGCGATAAACATTCATTCGTAAGAATACGTTATTCGTATGTGTTCAAGTATGTTTCCCAAACAGAACGTATATTCGTAAAACCCTGTTTCCCTGTGCGTTGTCGCTATTGTCTACATATGCGCAGAGCTACGGCGGATTACGTTCCGCAGAAATGACGAGTCGCGCGTACGTTGGATCTAGCGAGCATATGGCACAGTTCCAGTGACTCGTCTGAGTTTCGCGTTACGGGTGTATCAATCGCTCTTGTTAGAGCTGCCCGTCTCGTGTGCCGCTGTAATGATCTGACAACGCGTGCGATTCGATTCTGATCCGATTATTCGGTGGCTGTGACGTCGTTGAATGACATACGAATCTGTTCGAAACATATTGTACACATTACGAAAACTTTATGTTTTTTTACGTTGATTTAGTTAAGTTTATTATTTATAAGCACCTAGTTATGAATATTTTTTTTTTCATAAATTTCCTATAAAAAATGAGCAAATAACTCAACTGTAGCCAATTACTGTTAAAAGTGAATTAGTGTAAAATTTGTTGAAAAACATCTTCTTCTGATATATATTATTATAGTAAAACGTGAAAAATAGTGACGTTCACAATAATTAGGATATCGCAGCGTAGAAAAACTCAAAAAAGGTCTAAGTGTGGTCACCGTAGCCTAACGTAATTAATAATTATTCATTATTATTAACCAATTTTTTTTCACAGTTTAAAAAAATATAGGTACAAATATTATGGCTATAGGTTATAGGTATATTTTGCATCAGAAAAAACTGATGATTTACAAATTCACTAAAGTAAATGTTACGTTCCTAGCGTTCCGTTTAAAAAAATAGAAGGGGTATGCTAAAAAAAATAAGGTGGACTCCATCCCCCCCACGTCCACCCCTAATTTAAGCACTGGTGGCATGATGTGCATTGTGCCCTACTAGGACACTAAGTCTATGTTTATTATTTTAAAATATTTTGGTATGTGGAATTTGGTGAGCAGTAGTAAAATACCCTAATTTTAGGCCCTGGCTTAAAGTGATATTTATAGATTGATAATAATAATATATAAGAATTAGATTAGTCGATGAAATTTATTAAAATAGGTATGTAATAGGATAAGTTTTTAAAATGATCAATTCTGATATGTTTTTAATTTCCGAACGAATTAATTGTTTTTACTTGTTTTCTGTGTTTTATAAATAATCTACTATTGGCATCAAAATAATAGATCAAATGAAAGATAACTTAACTCAAAATGTATAAGTTATATTAAAAAGGATTATTGAACATGCTTTCAAGATGGAATGTTAAAAGGAACATCTGAAACGTGTCTGTTTTCCGTTTTTCGAAGACTTATTCTAAGGAAATTAATGGAACTTCAAGTTAGTTATTTATTGTATTTTAATAAGTGTAGAAGTTAATATATAATATAATTTATATACATAAATATTTTTACTTAAATTCTTGAATCTATTTGATCTGTTTTTCTGCACACTAGTATTATACATGCACATCGCGTTTTGTTAAATCATTGAGTAAATGCGCGTCAAGTCATGTGTATAAAAATATCTTTGTCGTATAATTATTAATTGATAAGTATAATCACTCAATACCTACAGTTCTCATCGGATCAAAAGTAGATTTTAATGAACACAGTACACTAATACCTATCTATTTATTTTTCGTTAGTATAATATTTTATATTTTTATTGTACAAAGCAGTATAATGCACATATATTATGTATTATTGTAACGTTGATTAGGTTATTTCGTACAGTATGTATTAACTACCCTATACTATTTGTATAAATTATATATACATTGGTCATTGATATAGTTGAATTTAAAAAAAAATAAAAAATAATATTAAAATAATATATATATAATATTAAATAAATGATAAAATTTCAATAAAATTAAAGGAGTAGGTAACAATAATTATTTTAAAATTTTAATGACTATAATATTTTACTCGTATTATAAAAAGACATAATATCTACTTTCGATTATTATTATTGGTTTTAATTTTACTCAAGTCGCAATAAACAAATAAAATAAAAAAATTAATGATATTAATTTATTGCCAATTTCGCAAAAGTAATAGCTGAGCTTGGTTCATTTAAATACACTAGGAGTATAAACTTGATTAGTGTTAGTTTAAGTTTTAATTATTTATACCGTTTATACCACCACCATATTATTGTTTGTAAACATATCAATTTATTGCTCCATTTTTCGTATTTCAGTATTTGTGCATTTGACATTTTAAATAATCCATTCAACCGAGAAATTTATTATAACAATAGGTACTTGTGTTTTACGATTATCACTGATTGAAGAACGATGTTAATTCTCCATTCCATTCCATAAAATTATATTTTTTTTAATATTGTTATTCCGTGTGGTCATAATTTATTATTCTAAATTATTGTTATTTACTTTGATATCGCTGTCGGGGAAAATGGATTTGGATGAATTTAAGTTATGAATGAGTTCTTTGTATTATATTTATATATATATAATACATTGTATCTATAGATACTAATATGGTTTCTGGAAGATTGGGATTTTTTCTCCATTTGTTTTTCAGAAAATGTGTCCAATTTCCACACGATTCTTTATTTCACATTAATTATAAAATCTGTTGAGGTATACGTATGATCTACTATGAACTATTCTGTTATTTTAAACGTAAACTGTAAATACCATTATAGTTATTTTATGTGTAGACTTTTAGAGTTAAAAAGTTAGTAATGCAAGGGTGTTTAACATTTTTCAACTATTGTATTATTTGTATTGACTAAATGTATACATATTATTTGAAGATTCAAGTAGATATGATATGGTCGATTATTTCAGTTACTTATTACTTATCTTTTAGACTATTTAATATTTTATAAGAATTAAAATAAAATACATAATAACTTGTCTAGTTGGTTTTTAAAAGTGTATACCTATAAAAGTTAGATGTAATTTTTTACACAAATAAAACATGCCTTATTTCATTTCATTTTTAAACATTTTAAATGTATCATATTGTACAGTTTAGAATTTTAAGTAATTAAAAGATCAATTACACAGATTTCTTATACTTTTAAACACGGATAATAGATAAAAAAAAAAAATAACTGTAGGCAGGGTTGGGATAGATACTAAAAAACAAGTATCATGATACTTGCATTTAGTGTATCTAGATACAAGATACAAAATACATTGAGAATGTAGAAAAGATACAATATAATACAAGATACATTATACATGTAGGTATCTTTATGCTTTGATACATGATACTTTTATATTTTCAATTGAATTTTATTAACTATTAAAGTAAAAGGTCTATACAGTATACACAATACACTATACTGACCATACTCAATACTCTATATTAGTTTAACATTACCTATAATTACCTATAGCATACCTATAATATCTATAGAATATAGGTACAATAAAGTTATAAATATGAAATAATACAATAAGTCAATACAAATTATAAAATTATTACAAATAAATTACCATATGTATTATGTATATAAATACACCAAAATTAATAAATTACATAAAAATTACAACTTAAATTTTACTTATATATAATTATACATGTGTTTAATTGGTTATGGACTTATAGTTAAAAATTAATTTATAAATTTAATTGGTCATTTATTTAGTGTTATGGTTAGTTTTTAAATTAAAAATTATTTTTATAAATAAAATTTTGATTTACTTTACGAAAAATTAATATCTCAAACATTTTATTTGATAGATTAGATCTACTGGGTGAATGCACAAAACTAGTAAATTAAAATAAACGCTCAACATCTGGAGAATTATTATTTGTAAAAATACAATCCATGACGAAATTATTTACTATACAATTCTCACAAAATCAAAATTATCATTATTGTTTCATTTATCTAAGTTTTGAAGGTTTTACAAATCGAATTCAAATTTCTTGGTACAATTCAGTAAAAATATTTACAATAATAGTATCTTGTATCTTTTGACAAAAAAAATGTATCACGATACAAGATACAATTGTATCTTTGATACTGCCCAACCCTGACTGTAGATATGATTGCTTATTTTATACATAATATGTATCAGTAGGTACCTATATAAATAGTACCACCTATATAAGTTAAAATTGTCTATACAATTATTTGTGAATAATAAAAGTAAATTAATGGTTTGTTTGAAACATGATATATTATGAACATGGTTCGATGTATTATTGTATAATAGTAGAAACTTAAATGACTAAAAAAAAGACCATGAAAATACGAGATAATATATAATATGTATATTGTTTTTGGTGGACGTTGATTACAAGTAGCAATCTACTAGAAATACAAATATAATATTTATTTTTCAAGAATCTCAGTGATGTAAATATAATGTGATATAAATTAATAAATAATAATATATGCAGTGAAAAAACCCATTCCTCGCTTCAACAACCGTTTTGCTGTTTAGTGAAAATAATAATACACCTAATGTAGCTATAAAAGATGATTAAATTGTGAAATAATGATCGTAGTTTCCTTGTTGAATCTAAAGAAAAATTTAAAATAATATTTTTTTGGATTACTGCAGTTTTTCCGCCTGTGTAAAAGATTTATTTGTTCGTTTATCATTATGTACAGAAGATATGTAATTTGTGTTCAGGTATATAATATAGACCGCTCGTCTCAATTTATTTTATTTTTCGAGTTTCTTAATCATAATACATGTGTTCGGGACACAGTGTCTCGGTTAATTTATTTATTCACATATAAATACGTTAAAATACGTAAAACTAATACGTTATATATTTGCTAATGCAACCGCAAATAATAGAGTAATCGTTGTAGGAAAAAGGAAGTAATCAGTAAAATCATTGTTTGGTCGCTGTTAAAGACGTTTAAAACCAGAAAAAGATGCCGAAAACCACTGCAAATCAATTGAATATCAATGAAAGACAAAGGTATATCGCAAGGATTTTAAAATCTATTATAATTTAAAAATGTATTAGTTTCTATTGTTTTTAAAAATTAACTACCTATATGTAGTCTTGCAAGGCAGGGGCGTACCCAAGGGGGGGGGGGGTTTCGGGTCTGGACCCCCCCCATGGATTGACAAGATGGATAAGGTGCAAACCACTGATTGTATATTGTGTAATTTTTTTATACTTTTTTACATGTTAAAAAAATTTGGACCCCCCCCTTTGAAAAATTCCTGGGTACGCCCCTGTTGCAAGGTTATGAGCACTAGCAGCAGCTCTGTTGCGTACATTATATTCGCTTGTACCTTATTTTTGTGCAACGGCCAACGATCCAAATATTTTAAAAAATAAATATATTTTTTTTATTTTTTATTAAATAATAGAGGTAATTTTTAATATTTTTGAATTGATAGTATAAAATGATAATTTTCAATTTTTAGTTTTGTTTATGATCAATAAATTCTATATTATATATTTTAAAGTAAAATAAAAATAATTAAAAATTGTCCGAAAATAGAACTTTGATTTTGTGTCGGTAAGATACTGGTCTTGGATCAGAATTTATTTGGAAATGATCGGTGTAAGACAATTATTAACCCGAGTCTCATATAAGTTAGGTATTCGCAGATATGTTCGACAGAGAGTTTATAGACAAGTATTTGGTGACTATAATAATATGAGTTGTGGTGAATAGCGAGCGAAGAAAACGGAAACGACCGTTTAAGAACTGAATGTGTATGTAAGCACATTTAGTTTGTTTGGTGGCTTAGTAGTATTAATCTAGAAATATCTCGGGATTAAGAAATAATTCAGCAAATTGATTTTATAGACTTTTAGTTTTATCTCACATATTCTTATGTAGGTATAATATACAATATTCTACTTTTATGGTTCATAATGTTTGTGTAACTGTGTTAATATGAATAGTAAGTAGTAACTATACAGTGTGCCTATTCATATTTATGATTTATCGTACTATTATATTTAATTCGTTAATGTTATTAATATATATTTATATGTACATAGATGGAGGTAATTTGTAGTTTATTGTACGATTTATAACGGTTTTCTATGCATAGGTACAACAGTGATGGTATAACATAGAAATAACACCACCGCTCATCAGGCTCATATTATAGAGAATTACCTGTTGTTTGATGCAATATGCGCACCATTATTGCAGTAGGTATGCACGTATGCGCATTATCCATCACTGTTGATATATCATAATATATGTGAATATATGTGGGTGGATATATGTTATCATGACTTTCCGGATAATTGCTGGGACTAAAGTTACCGATTAATTAGGCTATAAAATACACATTAATAAAATTAACATGGTATATTTTTACTGTCACATTCTATTTCAAATATAATTGTTTAATATATTTTGAAATCTACATATTATTTAAGTTAAATTCTGAAAAAAGTATATTTTTTGATTTTTGTAATTCTTTGAACTGGAACCTATATACTTACATTTATATGTATCGCATTGGGATTGTTTAGGGTTTTATATCTACTGTGTGTTAAAAAATATAACTTATGAATTATGATTAAATAGTAGGCATACCTAAAATTGAATACGCCTGTTGCCTATAAGTAAAATATACTTATACATAATTCTGGTGAAATCTCGATGCAATCGAGTTTTTAATAAAATATTATGGTCAGTAATGTTATTAATTATTTGACTAAGTAAATTTAGGTTTTTTAATTTTGTTATCAGACTTAAACATATCCCTCACCTGGAAGGACTGTTATTTAGTTTATTACATTTATACACGATGCTTCATTGCTGTAGTTGCTGTAGTACTTAAAAATTATAACTAATAAATTAAAAAACGTATATTATACCAATATTATATGTATACGTGAACCACCATAACATTATTTAAATTTTATTATAATATACTAATATACATATTACATAATATATATACATACATAATACGCACACTCCTGCCGGAGTATCGCAATTCCTGATGGAATACCCCCTTGTATAACTATTTATGTTTAATTATTTTACAATTAATAATCCTCCGGCTCGCTATATACGCCTACGTGCATCGAAGTAGATTTGTTTTACAACTTGCTTCGTGCATGCAGTTATTATGTCAACGGTAAAGTAAAATATATTTTATTTAAATTTTATTTTCATAAGTGTCTTGTCTAATTTATTATCAAAATCATCTTCGATTACCATATAATTTCCTTGTTTGTTATAAATCTGTCATTGGTATTACCATAAAACATATAATATTATGTATACCTATAGGAAAACCTGTGGCCGGTGACGGGTCATTTGTAAAATTTGGTGTTGGCATGCGAAACCGACTAATTGAAATGCTTTAATTTATTAATGGTTTTAATAATTAGAGTAGCGCATAACGTTATGTATAATAGTAGGTTCAATCTGTACTATCAAAGTCTTGTTTTGTTTGCTCACCGCTGTTAAATGCCCATACGGATGATTGGAGGTCCGAGGTAGAAAGATAACAGGTTAGCGCAACGATTTATGAGATTGAATAATTTGTGTAAACGTTACAGAAAAACTCGGTATGAAAATCGATTTAATTGGCACACAAGTTATTGATTGAAAATGTGTTATTCTACAAGTCGAGTCTAATAAGTATAGATTATATTTATTATAAATGTATATATACCTACTAAATATATAAAGCATTGAAATAAAACAATAATACATTCTGTAACTGTAGTTGATACACGATGATAATATAAAATACACTTGTGGCTTATATTGTAGAACGGTTATAAAATATGTTCATGTTTAATCAATTGCATATGAACTGATTGCAATGGAACGTTAAAGAATTTTTTTTCAAATAATAAAAATAACGGCTTAGTCTTTATTGTTATAGTGGTTGAATGGTCTAATACTCTATTAGAATACGGTGTATATGATGATTCGAATGAAAAAATACTACTGTTATGGTAGTAGGTATATCTAATATCTATATATTGTATCTATCGTAGGCTATGGTACCTGGCTTACACAAGTCGACCGAAGAAATAGATTCATATTTTGGAAGTTTAAACAATCTCGTATAATAAATGTGGAAATTTGAAATCAGTTATTAAAGTAGAACCTCGATTATCCGAACCTCCGTTATACGAACCCTCTATTATCCGAACTGCAATTATCGTATCCGAACGTTCTGTTATCCGAACATTAAAACTCGTATCCGCGACTTGGCTACAGAAAAGCGCGTTGCAGCTCATCGTCAAATAAAAATCGATAATTTTGTCAAAAAAATATAACAAATATTATTTTACATGTATGTAATGTATTTCAAATAATGTAATGTACTAATGTATGTAGTTCTAATAAAATATTAATAATATCAAATATGTATGTACATATTATAAAAATATAAAATATTTAACTATTTTAAAAATTTTTTTTTTAATTTCCAATATCCGAACTAGGTGTGGTCCCAATTAGTTCGTATAATCGAGATTCTACTGTATATATTATAGCAAATACTATATGTGTTTAAAATTTTTTTATGGCGAAGGCATTGTGGTCTTTTATATTATAATAAAATCCCCTGTAAATTCGTATTATTTATAATTTATATATCTATATATGGCGCATATCCAATAATAAATATATAGCTAATAACCTTTATGTTTCGGTTATCAGTAATTTACTTAGTTTTACTATTTTAATATTGTTATATTTTAAACTCGGTCCGCTGTAAAGTATTGTATTTTGTTTTTTATACTTCAGCTAAGTGTATTCATAAATCCGATTTAACAAAATACCAAAATTCGATAAATTAAAACATATACATTTCACCTAGGTACTATTAGTAAAATTTAATTTAAATACAAATCATTTTTTCTAGGAATTCAGTTATATTTTATTGCTACGTGTTTCCTAGAATAGTATAATTTATCGTTACATGATATTATTAAGGTAAAATACTTCAAAATATTATTTATAAAAAAAAATATAATGGGATACAAGGACAAAAATTGTCCAGTTAAAATTTAATTTATGTAAGGATATAAGTTTGGTAAAAATAATGACAACTAATTAACAAATTAAAATATTTCTAAAAATTGTTAATAAATTATAAGTTGGTTACTTAATACTCAAGGTTGAGGTAAATTTGACTGTATCAAGGTAATTATTGACAATTATCTGTGTTTAATGTACACTACAATACTCCAATTGACTTTTATATATGTTTCTAAGTACTTCTATAGTTCATTTTATAATTTAATATTATACAATGGTATAATTTTAAAATGCATTAAGTTGTACGTTTAAAACGTTGGAGTACATAAACATAATCCATGTACAATTAATGAATTGTTCATCATACTTATGTTTTTTCATTAGATTCGGTACCTACGTTGATTTTTTTAAAAATATACTTATTTAAAATTTGATACAAACATTGGTCATATAAAATTACAATTTTTTGAACATTAGTGTCGCTTCATGGAGAGGAATTCTAAACGCGTAGAATAGTAATAATAAAAATTTTCTATGGTAACTAAAAAACAAACCAATAATAAGTGTGGAAAAGACATCGTTAAATGTTAATCCATCAGAACTTGGATGTATGATCAGTCAACTAAATTTAGATTAGAATTTAGAGTTTGCCAAGGTTACAGAAAAAATTAGTGACAACTCTGGCATAATAAGACATTTCGTTAATGGCACAGAAAACACCGGAAAAAGTTTTCTTGTATATATTATTATATTGGGTCACAATAACCTTGAACAAATTGTTAGCCGTTGGGGTTCCAACTGGAATTGTCGTATTCAATGTCAACGGGCTCACTATTCATCGTCTTCTACAATTTATTGTCTTTAGATCATATAGCAATAAAACCGTTGTTTGACCAGGCTAGGACCTGGGTTAATTAATTTATTACGATGACTAGACAACATACCTGTGTAATTTATTTATATTAGGAGGCATATTAGAGTTTACCAATACTGGCAAGTAAAAGGTCGAAGTACCACAGTAAATAATAGTTGTCCAAAAAATAGTTACCAAATTTAAGTTTTACAGATATTCGTAGAGTTTGAAAATTAATTCGTTAAAAGAAACGATACGTTAAAACTATCGCATAGTGCACTATTCCGAAAGTTTTGCGACGAAAATTTGAAGTCCATTTTATTATAATTATATGTCGCCTGACGAACGACGACGAATCCGGTTTGTGTTATACTGTTTTATGTAGTGCATGCACGAATTCCAACACGCATGTAGGTATTATAGATGCACGGATATACGCGTTTGTATTTATGCAAGAAAAAAAAAATATTTGTCATCTGTGTACTTGTTGCAATGGATTTTCTACATACACGTTCTGCCGTTATATCGTGTAATAATAACAACGAACAATAACGTACAATATAACCTAACCTAACCGTATGCGCAGTAAAAATTACACACTCATAAATTTTATAATAGTAAAAAGTATTTAGCACTGTTGATTGATATTGTGTACTTGTGTACACGCCGTTTAGTATTTTTATTCTAAAGAACATCACGTCATGCATGTCGTTATTAATTACCTATTATATTAATATGTATTGTATATATATATGTCTATGTATAATGCATATATTATATTATATGTAATGACATGTATTCTTAATCCATTTAATTGAATAACATTCGTTCGATTTTTGCGTTTTCAGTTGTATGAACAGTGATCAAGACGGATATCGACCCGAATTTCGGTAAGTCTTTTTCATATTCATTAGTTTTTATTTTTCACAAAGGTGAAACCTATGATGCGTATATATCGCCGGATAAACTATGAAGTGTTTGTGAACGTCATGATTTTATCACGATGTCTTATTATTGTTATTATATTATATAAACCTAATTGACCACGTAAACAGTATAAATATAATATACATGTATTTTTGCGTTTATACGAATAAAATATAATCAGGTACTTAAGTATAGTTGAGTATAATATATCTATACACGTGGCTAAATAATTCATCTAAAAAGCAATAATTATTCTATTCAATGTAAGTGTGTTGAACAATGCTGAGTCACAATATATTTTTTTTTTATTAAAATGCGTTTTATTATATAAATCTGAATTTTTAAACTTATGAGTATTTTCATGTTATTATGGAATAAAAATAAAGCTATTAAAATCATAATAGTATATTAATGATATTATTGATCGTATTAGATTATGTAAGTTGGTTATTAGTTTTAAGTTTCAAAAACATTTTTTTTTCAGTATAGTATTAATTTTTCAATAGATTATGTGGTGTAATTTTAATACTTAAATAAGTAAAAGGATTCAAATATTTAAATTCGCATTTATTGAAATAAATGGGTTGTACAAGGTTTGATGCAATTGAACATAGCTTCCATGGGTACACTGTGGTACTTAAATAATTAAAATAAAGCATAAAATGATAAATTATGAAAAAGAAAATATTGGATTTACTATTAACGGATATTATGATCTTTATGATCTTTGAATCATACGCATCTTTGCGTTGATCTTTGCATTACATTAAAATGATGAATAGCACTAAACATAATTTGTGTTTGTTATCAAATGGAAATTGTTTAATTAATATTAGTATATGAAAGTAGATCATCTTAATATGTAAATTTTCAATGAATTAAGTACTCGCATTTTACAAAATGATCACTAGCATAATATATATTTCACATCATGCATTTTGATCATTAATTATCAGAATTATCTTAACAGAAATTTAGTGATCATGATTTGATTTGAATTTGATTTTGATAAACAGACTTATAAAATAAATTACTAGTTTTCATGTGTGTAACTTAAAATGTCATAATAACTTCGCAATATACAAAATAACAACTGTACATTTATAAATAATAATTAAGTCTTATCAGTTATCATTGAAGTATTGAATCGACATCTGTACGAAATATTAATGGTTTATTGTATTTATATTTCCCACTATTTTTTTCAACTGTTAAATTGTTAAACCACTGACAAAATCAAGTAAAATACACGCGTTGTAATTGTAGTAATAAATACATATTTTGCGATTCATTAGAAATTTAAAACAACAAGTCATTGTGGAATTTTAAATTGTAATTACTCTGTTGGCATTTTAATATAGGTACCTATTACATTATTTACATAATATATATTATTTTCTATTGTTTTTCACAATTTGCAATGTTTTATTTAAAATGATTCGTATTTAGGTACTAATGTACTAATGTATTATGTAGCATTATGTAGCCATCTAAGTAAATATATTATAGTATATGTAGTTCTTTATAGTATATAATATTATTATTGACGTTATTAATTTGTACGCCCATAGTACAGGCTAAAAAAATACATTCACGTTGAATGTGTATGAAAATAAACGGCGCAGTCTATTTTTTTTGTTTCTAGTTCAGTTTGTGAATATGAGGATTGTAAACAGACAATTTTTTAGGAGTTCAATATAGGCAGTTTTCAAGTGCATATATGTGGGTCTTGTAAATATATGTATAATAAGTGATCATTAGTGTGTGTAAATGTAGTGTAAAAGAAACAATGGAGCGCTTCAGTATGCATAACCACAAGTTACCACGCCGGCATCTCTCAAATCTCAATATATCATATTTGTTTATACTTTTTGACAATCCTTCCGATGATAAATCCGACTTAAAATGATGTGTTCACATTTTTAAAAACTGATTTGAATTTTTCAATATGTCTATTTTAGATCAAATTTATATGAATTGGGGAACGAAGTTTTATAAAGTGGCTTTGATCGATTTAAATTAGATATAATATTCTAACTTCAAATGCATAGCTATAAAAAATTGTGCTTATATATTTTGTATACAGATATAAGAACAACTTAAATAATGGTATTTTGTATTACATTTTTAAGAATTTTAAACCAGTGAATAATTTTTTATCAACAATTATAAAAAAAAAATGTTGAAAATTATTCATGTCCATTACAGTTCAAAAAGAGTTAAAATATTTTGAAATTGTTATCCTATAATGAAAATGAAAATACTAATTTGGTAAAAACTTCAAGTATTTACTTTTTTTTTTTGGAAATACAACAAAATATCAAGCATTTTTTCTGAAGAAATAATTATTTTACGGTTGAATATTCAATATCATAAAAATTAAAATTTCATATGTTCTTAAAAAATTGAAATGGCTTTTTAGTAGAATTTTTTTGATATATATGTTATAAAACTTACAGAGAACCTTTCACACATTTTTAAATTTTAGACATAAAAAAAAGTTTTGTGACTAGATATTTGATGTTTTATTTGAAAATAACAATTTATGTAGAATTTTGTAATAAATTTTCGAGTATTTTTACCTAGTGAATAATTTTTAAACGATATTTATAGAAAAAAATCAAATATTTCTTATCGTAAATAGAAAATGAAATTATGAGTACAAAAATTTTGTAAAAATTTCAAATATTTTCTATCCTGTTGACAACGTTTTGTTTAATTTTTATTCATAATTGGTTGACGGTTATTTGCATTTTAAATGGTCTCGTAGACTGGATCGAGTAAAGTGGAAAAAGTGATATCCTGGCTGTAGGTCTTTGCGAACTGTTTAAAATCTTTTATACCATAACAACCATATCTCCGTTTAACTGTTTCTTATCTCAGCATATTTAACATTTAGTATTTAATATTTATATATAATTATTATATTATGTCATGAGTAGGGCTAGGATTTATATGAATTTGCATGTTTTTTGCCTTAAGTCCAAATTTAATGGTTGTCAGATTTGTCCACGATTTGGCTTATTCTCGTTTAAATAGAACCAAATTTTTTTTGCATATTTTTGCATATTTTGAACACAATGTTTATAATTGCATATTTATAGATTTTTTGGATTTTAATTTTTTTTTCTTAAATTTTCAAATTTTTATAATTTATTGTAAATTTTAAATGGGGTTTTGTTTCATAAAATCGATAGTTTTTGCAGGTTTGTCCATAGAATTATTGTAAATATAGAGTATAAATATTATCTATCTAAGATATCGATATTAATTTAACCCCAAGACAAATCGCGTTATTTAAATATGTACCAATAACCTCGTGTGATGTGGAAGTTTTAGTCAGTATAAATCTATTTTACGTTCAAATCACCGGATGTTCGTATTTGAAAATTATTGAAACAACATATCATAGTAGCATGTAATAATAATATAATATAAACTAATATTTTAATGTAATAAATAATAATAATACATTTTGAATTATGATAAATAATAATATTCTAGAAATAATAAAATTTGTTTTTGCATATTTTTGCATATTTTACAATTTTTTATTGCATATAAATCCTAGCTCTAGTCATGAGCATAGTCACAACTAGACCTATTTATATACAATTTAGTGGTTATTAAAATTATTAACGGCCGTAAAATTTAACCAACTAATACCCACCTAGTTAATTCCAGTAGCAATACATTAAGTCAATTTTAGTTTTATAAATTGTAATTAACTAGTAGTTAAAATACATTTTTTTCGGCAGATATTAATTTACAGTAGATACATTAGTACGTAAAGATATATCATTGAACCGTTGTTGTTAGTAACAGACTCGTGCTTATTTTTTCATTCGTCGTATGCACGAAAAACTGCAGTCGCATGTTTCAAAAGTTTCAAAACTTACTGATATTACTATAGCAATTTTAAGTAGGTACCTAATTTAAACACATAAATGCTAAAACAATTAATTTAAATAATCAGAAAGTACAATATTTATTAATATTGAATGTATACAATATACATATATAACAATTAAAAATAATAAATTAAATTGTTAGGATTTGTAATTTTAAGTTTGATGGTACTAAAGACACACAGAGACTCATGAGTACCTTAGTAACGATAAAAATGAATGGGTACATTATATATATATTAATAATTGGTAGTTTGGTACGATTGAAATAAGTATATAAAGTTATATCAACTATATACAGTTTAAACTTTAAACTCGTTTATAATTTTGTTATTAGCTCAGATTTATGCAATTTAACGTAATCTTCATGAATATATATGAACATGGATAAGCCATTAGTTAATTATTAGTTATCATCAATAGTAATATCTTTCGTTGAAGTTTTTACTCTACGTAGATATTAAAAAATCTTTTTGCAGAACAAGTAGTTATTGAAAGATATAAATCTATAGTTTAAATACTCTAAGCAGTATGAAATACTGGATATACCTAAATTAGTTCCGTCTTGTAAACTTTTAAAAGCAATATTTTTAAATTAATTTTGATCGATGTTTGTATTTTTACATTCATTTAACGTTTGTTGTTTAGAAATGAATGCAAGTAGTGGTGTGTACTCTGAATTGGCAATAATTTTGGAAAATTTTCATTTTATTTTGAGTAAAATATCAAGAAATCGAAAAAACTGATTAAAATTGACATATACCCGAGAACAAAAATATTCATTTTGCCCTAATTTTCAGTAAAATATACAAAATTAAAATGAATTTCAATATTTTGGAGACAAAAATTTTGACTTGACATGTGATTCAAATTAATAAGGTTTATTGTGCCTTAAAAAAAATTTAAACGATTTTTCAGGAATGAATTAACTTATAAAGTGCTTCAATAAATTGTTAATTTATATATATTACCTATATATACAAATATTATACTTAAATATATTTTTAAAATTAAAAATTATAACATTTCACCAACGTGGTTTATAATAATTGGTATACACATTACGACAAACTGAGTTCTATTTATTGACGATTTTTATTCGAGTTTTAAATTTCACGATAACACTAAAATGATTAATTGTGTGTCAAGTGTTTCACAAACGTAAATATACATAAAATAATCTTTATATTAAATCATTTACATGCTGTTTTATTATATTATTTCTTTTACTGTATAATTTGCATCATATTATATTATGTATCATAGCTGGTAATAATTTTCAATAGTTTCCACTATACTGATTATTTTACAAATGATTCATCGATTAATTTGAAACTAATGTTATTATTAATACATTTATACATATATATGTATATGCTCAGAAAGAAAATATTGTTTCGCATCATTATGTAATGATATAATTTTATAATTAAATTCTAAAGAAACGGCTTTATTTTAGACGAAACATAGGTTGGTCTATGTAATTATATTATACGGGGTGATAATAATATTGTTCATTGTTCTAGTTGTCTAACTTAATATATCCTAAACTAATCTGATGCTCAATAAAATTGTTTATTCGTGTAGTAACATTTAGGGTGTAAATTTACGAATATTATACGGAAATAATATTATGACTCTATAGAATGAGTGATTGCAGGTTATTATTAAAACAAATATTATATAATCAATAAGAGAGGTGATTCGTTAAAGTACTTTTTCAAATATGCAAATATAATTATATGAAGCATTATGTTTGTGTTGTAAAAATGAGGTAAATAATTAAAAATACAATTATTTTAAAATGTTTTCTTTATCAATAGTAATTTATAAATAGGTACAGTCATTCTCATTATTTTAAATTTTTCGAGTATAAATTGATTAGAATTTAACATCCATCCATAAACTGAAACTAAATTACGATATAAACGTTAAGGTATAATACGCGTCAGGACAAATAGTGATAGATAAACTTGATAGAAGTTAGATAGTCGTATCTGCTACAGATCGGTGATCACTCTGTATATTTTGATATCTTAAACATCGACCTTTGAAATAGACAATTATCTACACACACGCACAGACGCATATATGCATACAATTACAACAAAGGTCGACGGGTGTTGTATAGGTATTATATGTAATATAATTTCCGTTATAGAGTTCGTTATTCTAGATCAATCATTAGATGATATACTAGCATTTTCATCGTAAAATTGTAAATGTAAACTTCTGATTACTGTGTATTTTAGCGGCTGCAGTTTTATCTGTGTTTTATTATTTGTGTCGTGTTTCAAGTACTTAACAGTATATATCGATCACTAGTGGATATAGTATTATTACATAGTCGAAAGTTCTCGCGTGTTATCGAATTAACTCGTGATCACAACATTATATTATATTGTATGTGAATTTTATTTATACGTTTATTATGTTGTCAAATAGTAGTCATTTACATTTCGGTGCACGCGAATAAACGTCGGAAATTGTTTAGCTATAATATTATAATATTTACACTTTACCTATAAGATACACTTTTCTACGATGAACGAAAATGGCGAAAAGGATACGTATGGAACGTTTTTTGACGATGCCACTTCCGAAACGTCGTTATTAAATGCCAAGTATGTACATTGACCAAAATATCGTATAATATGTATTGTCTAATTGTTCAGAGTTGAAAACACTGTGCATAATTGATCATATTTCGCTGATTAGATATGTTTTATATAGTTGTTTATAAAATATATTTTATACGTTTGAATTGGATTTGAATTATTAGGCTATGTAGTTTATTCACTCGTATATTATTAGACTGGAAATTTGCAGTAGGTGTCTGTTTATCTGATTATTATTAATTATTATCTAATTGAATCGTTTGTATTACTTTAAATTTGAAAATATATTTTATGATTCTAACATAATATTATATGTTATATTTTAAACTATGATTTGATTTTTTTACTTTTGTAAAGCCAATAAAAAACATTATTAAAATAATCACAATAATAATAATAATAATAATTTTGTTTTATTATTACAATATTATTATTATTATTATTATTATTATTATTATTATTATATTTAGTTATAAATTATAGCAAAGGGAATTACTATCTGTATAATTTTGTAAAAAGAAGCTATTAAGTGTAAATTTAAAATATGTAAATTATATCCAATGCTTATTAAAATAAATGTTGTTACATATTGTAATTATAAGTTAACAGTATTTAACTAGAAAAACTTTTAAATTCTATTGGTGTAATAAATAATAACATAAAACATAGTAATGATTCAGATTTTGATTACTTCTAAGTTTGATGAACTATCAATTAAAAATTTTGAAAAATTGTTCTATTTATTCGTTATTTCGCTGTATACCTATTTCCTACCAATGATGTACATTGTTATACTATTTTTAATATGCTAGTGATAATCTTTAATTTTAACTAGTGAAAAATTATATGTACCTAATTAATAATTATGTTATGAAAGTATGAAACACGGGTTAATATAATGGCCTAGGATTTCTTGAAATGATTTGCGCTGTGATGAAAATAAATCATTGAATATATTAATTATTAATTTTTTTAATAACAGTTATTTAAATTATTCGTTTTAACATTTCATTTCTGTTTAACTAATTAATAATATATTTAATAATGTACGTAATATGCATTTATGGTAATATAAGTTTTTGGTATATATATATATATTTTAAATAGGTACTTAATATATAATGCTTTTATTAAATAACTTCTATTATTTTTAGTTTTAAGAATGCATATTTACTGTATAAATGTGGTACATATAATTGATGAATCTATGAATCGTTAGGTTAGGTTAGATTACTAATCGTTAATTTTTAAAGCTAATTTTATTTAATGATTTCTACAATAAAAACAAATAAATAGGAAAATTCTCCTATAACTTTTAACTGCTGATATTTAGTTTTCAAATGCATTTTATAATTTTTGATATTGTTGAGTATCGTTTTATAATAAATATATTTATGTTTATGTTTAAATTGTCTTAAAATATGTTGAAAATTACAATTTGAATAACATATTTTCTTAATTCTTAACGGGGCTTAGGTATTCAGTATGTTAATTAAAATAAAAAATCATTAAGTTTTAATGGTATAAAATTAGAAAAATTATTCTTTTGTGACGTGCAATGGCCAATGGATATACCTACACTAGACATTGCTTAGAAGTTAAAAGTTCAATAATTAGTCGATAAAAACCTCTGTACGAGTATTACTTTAAATACATTTTACTGTGAACGATTATGATTAAACTTTTTAAATAAAAAAATATTGCACAAGCTGATTTTATAAATTTAATAAATTTCATCATTTTAGTAAATAAATTATCTTCAGGTATTACAAAAATGAATATACTTAATACAAAGATGTAATTCTTATAATATAAATTAATTTTTAAGAGTACTTCATATTAAATGATATCTATAAATCTATTTTTATGTTTAAAATGAAAAATTAGAATACCAACGAGGACGATGGTAAAATACTAGGAACTATAGTAGTAAATCTAAAATGTAATTACATAAGTACATATTATTACAACTTATTGGATTAATCAACTATTATTTTTATAACTTAGTATTTGAAAAGTATTATCAGATTTTTTTTTAAATTAATAAATTATTTTTTATAACCATTTTATCTATATTTTCTTATTAATAACACATGATGACGTAATTTATATTGTATAGTATTTTTCAACGCGTATCATTGATATGTTAACGTATCGTGGTTGAAAATGATAGAAATATAGAAAAATTTCGGTTGTTTAATATTTATTAGCCAGTAGCCTAGATAAACATGATATAAACAAATGTTTAAAATATAATTAATTATTTTAATTTAAAGAAGACAACGAAGATAACATTTAATATAAATATTTATTTGTTTAAAAAAAAAAAATATTCTCTGTATTTGTTATTTTGTGCTTGAGATTTTGCGTGAAGTAAGGAACGTATGGAAAGATCTTACGATGATTGTTTTATTTCCTATGCACGTACGAAAGAAGTGATCTGAAAGTTTCATGTAGCAAAGAAATTTTAACTATAGTTGGTATTCTCAAAACAGAAAATGTTTCCATTTTCCTGAGTACTTAGTTTCTTTATATAGGAAAAACTACTTCGATGAAAAGCGTTAAAGAAATGTCGACGAGTGCTGGTATTAACATCGAGTACCACTTAGAATCGTTTTTAAAATGCGATGATTGATTTTATCACTTAAAAATTTAATATCATCACAGTACAATATCGTAATACTGCGCAGATAATTTTATAACGATGCGAGAATCGTGAGGCAAGTGCTGTCCGACATTTTGTCGATATAAAGGGTTTATTTTAGATTAAAAATATCTTTTTACGATATCTTAAACTATATGTTTATTGTGGCTCGTGGCTGACAGACAAGGGATGCTGAGATCGCTACTTATAGCGTTGACCTCACCTGGGTCTGAAATGTTGGTGTTTGTGTTGACAATTTGACATAATACATTTAAAATTGATGTATCTATACTTAATTAATGGATATTAATAATAAGTAATCATAATAATATATAGTTACTAATGTAGTATTTTCTAACAACATAGTATGCAGTATAGAAGTAGTTATTATTTATTGCAATATGAATAATATGATGTTATTTAACGCTGTGTTTATATTTTGTAAATACTTAAAATAATTATATTAATGAGCTATTAGTATTATATTTTGTATAATTTTAGAAATATCCATAAATATAGAAATTTAATTTTAAAATTCTAGTAGTCATTAAATGTTTTTTTGACATAATAAAATAATTTATTCACATGAACATTAGTATTTCATTAAGATCATTTTAAAATATAATTTGATAAAAATGAAATTTTTTAAGACATTTTATAGAAAATATTACTGAAAAAATTATTAAAACATTTTTGTTTCTTAAAAATAATTTAAAATTATATTTAGAATATTATTTTATTCTTTTGCTAGTTTTAAATTAAGTGATTGAATTAAAAAATAGTTATTTTAATTAATTAAATTATTATCTGTAGGAAGAGTCAGTTATATATTTTTAATAGATGCATTGTACATTATGAATCTGTGATGATATTATAGTATTTAATAAAGAAATATAAAAAAGGTATTTTTCTATCATTTTAGGTTTACTCGATATGCTATTATACTCATTAAACATATTTCTAACACACCAAATAATTAAATACATTTTTTATCATGAAAATGATTGGTACTCGGGCCTCAAGAATGCCAGTCTTCCATTGATGGCTAGTAATTATATTTTAATATTTTATACTACACATCATGATTAACACATTATAATTTATTTATCATTTTTAAACAAATCATATTGTATTACTCGTAATAACTTATTTTAAACGCTAATCGTATTCACATATATACGTAGTGTTGCATGTTAAAGATAGGTTTTTGAACGGAATTTATATGTTTTGTATTAAATTTATTTCATTTTAAGGTAGGTGTAAATATTTTTCTTTATCGTAATTGTGTTGGTAATTTGAAGACAGTAAATTTAATCTATATACAGATTAACGCGTCTACTTGATCATTGAGTAATAGTTAATTATATATATGTATGTATTTTGTTTTGTAATTGTACTTATATTATAAGTATTCGTTTTTTATCTAAGTGTGTTATACATAATCATAATATTTTAAATGACAATAATTGTTTGTACTTAACAATATTATACATATTTAAAATGGTTATTATTTAGTCGCGTGTAAAAAATAGGGTTAAGACTAGGCAGTAGACACTATAATAAGTAATTTGTTTGATGGTTCTTATATTGACTAATAAGTTTAGGTTTAGATATTTGTTTTCTATTTAAATTCAATGAAATATATATATGGGACAGTAGTTATGCAAATGCGAACCACTTTATTGTGTAAAATATTGATCAAAACAATAATGCGCAGAACCTATATATTAAATATTTGTTATGAAAAAATATACAAAACGCACAAAAATAATAAATTATAATATAGTTATTAGTTAGATTTCTTTTATTTGAAAGGAGAGAAGAGGATGTTTTATGATGTCTGAAGTTAATTATAGATACACGTAAATTTTAATATATTCATATATTAATATATTAATCATAAATAATGTGTTTTTTTAATTTCGTTGGTAGGTATACCAATAACCTAACCTATCTGTTCGTTTTTCAACACAATTTATTATTATATAATTGACATTAGATTCCGGAGATGTGTTATTTTAACAAAAAAGTAAAGTGAAATAATTTAGATTTTAGAAAAATAAAATACTATGTCGATATAATCCGACTGTAGATATTATTATAATATTTCATAACATATTTGTATGGATCGTGATGTGTTAGGCATATAAATGTTATACAAAGTCTAACGAATTGTGTCAGAAAAATTATGCGATCCACCACTTTTTTACACATAACTTGTAAGTATAAACTATACAGTATGAGTAAAACGATTGCAGTAATTTGAAATTGGTAATTACGACGACGGAATACAGTTCACTTTGCTTACTTCTATAAAAAAAATAGTTAATAAAAAATATTCATCACCATCATTTTTAATAAATACTAAATATCTGTATCCCATTTCATTCCTTTAGGCCTTAGGGTTTAAATTTGTAAAAACTTCAAAATACGTATTTCATTAATTATGTTGAAGCGCATTTATACTAAGTTTCTAATAAATTTGACTATAAATATATTATTTCCAATATAAGCTTTTTCACTTTCTTTCACCTCTTTGCCAGTTTAATTTCTAAAACATTCTTCTTAAATTATGCCAAGTGCCTATAATATAAAATCAACACCTTCTCCAAATTCCTATTTTCTATATAGGCAGTTAACTTTTAATTACATTAAAGTGGTTATTTAGTTTCACCTTGTTGGGGGGAGGGGAAGGGATTCAAAAAAAAGTTTTGTATCTCTTTTCGGGGTTCAAAATATCTCTATATCGAATATGGTTCAGTAGTTAAACGGTAAATATGTAATAAATAAGACTGTAAAGTTATTTTCACATCTATAATTATAAGTACGTATTGATACATAAATGTATGCCTTAATTATTATGGTACATAATGTATACACAACAATAATAGTATTATAATTTATATAAACACTACTCTACTATTATACGTATACGTGTTAACTGTTGCAATTTAATACGAATCAAAACCATTGTTAACGAACGCACGTTGCTATATAATAATATTATCTGTGCAGCTTATTATATGTAGGTTTGTTTTTTTTGGTCATGTACACATATTACATATTATGTAGATCAGAGCATGTTCCATCAATCATGCTTCTCATGTATGAAGATCGATGAATGCTGTACTATATTATTTATTATAATAGTTCAAATTAGGAACGGTAGAAAATGTATTAATTATTATTATTAATATTACTATTATACCTAGTCAATAAATAAAAAAAATAATTTTATGTCTCTCAATACCGTAGTGATTCAACTGTATATTATAACTGGTGTGTAGCATGATATACAGAGTGATTCACTAGGCATGCTCATTCCTATCCTATCCTTTAATCGTTCATTATTTTATTCCAACTATGATTTTTAGATTTTTAAACATACTTAATGAAAACCGTATTTTCAAATACTAGGACTTGACATGCCATGAAAGTAGTGTCTTGTGATGATACCTAAACTCTAATACCTACCTGAACGGTCTATTATTACTATATTTTGTTAAACAAATGGGATGTTTTGGAAATTATAATGTATTAAAATAATTATAAATCTAATTTGGAACGAGCAATATCTAAATTTTTAAACTGTATGAATTATTAAAGTTATAGATAATTAGATCTGAATTATAATATCCCATGATAGCAGGTTTGAAGATTAGGGAACTATGGTCATACATAAAATAAAGTATTTATATGTAGAAGTACACACTATATATATATATATATTATAATTATATATACGAAGCAGGGACGCCCGCAGAAATGTAGTTCAGGGGGGGGCAAAAAAAATTGTAAGTACCTAAATACTTATAGGTAAATTTACCGCTACATCTTTCATCTACTCATATTTTGCAATACTATCAATAATATATTTTTTAAAAATCAAAACTAATTTAAGTTAATATACAATTACACATTTACACTATTAGTTCTAATATTTGTAAGAAAAAACATAACAAAGTTTAAACAACTTTATTTAATAAAATTTATTTCATATTTTATTATTTTATTCAAAAAGTAATGGCAATCTCCTTTTGTTTGAAGTCAATAAATTAATTTAATTAATTACTTTGACTCGTCCGCATTAACAAAACAATCTGTAGGAACCAGCCAAAAGTTAAAAAGTGACATAGCGATTGAAAATAATCGTATTGTCTTTTTCACGATTAAATAATAAATACCTTCTATATGACTTGTTAGATACAAGGATTGTCGAATAGTTGCTGACTATTATAGATCAGCTTTATGTAAAAAACTTCCAATTTTGTAAATGACACGAAAAATCTCAGGGGGGCAATGGCCCCCACTGGCCCCCCTTCCGGACGTCCCTGATACGAAGTGCTGTAATGATACGTTTATTAAAAGTATTTAAAATACTATTATACTATTCTTATATTTTACGAAAATGTTTGAAATGTTTTTCCAATATTTTTTTCATTTTTTCAATTTTATTTTATTAGAAAATAACTTAAACGTGCTTGTTATAACTATCTACTGTCATTACTAAGTAAATTATTTAAACTAGTAAGTTTATTAAGAAAAATATAATTATTGATTAATTTTATTATTTATATTACACATTAAAAATAAAATATATCAATTGGTCATCAGTTGTACCTATTATTATTTATTTGCTCTCATTTTCATCATAGTAGTTTTACTGACACTAATTTTCAAGTTTTTTTTATCATTATTATATGTTTGAAATCATAAATTTAAAAAAAATTTAATATGTATAAACTATATGTTATATGACCGTGATTACATTGCTTCGCTTTCGTCGAGTATTAAAATTTAACGTAGTAGGCACTTACAGTTTATTATTGTAATAAATAATGTAAAAACATTCAAAACACGTTATATAATTTAAATTTATAATAAAAAAATATTTGAATACTTTTACTCATATACTTTCAATATGTAAAATTAAGTCTAGTATATAATTTACAAATCATTATAATTCATATCTAATATGATCCACGCATATGTTACACAAATATTGAAAACTCAGAAACTACTAATTTGAATATCGAGTTAGATACATAAACTAAAAAAAAATAAAAAATCCTCTGCTTAACTGTTTTTTATGTAGGTATATCATCAATCATCATTTTTATTATTATATTATATATTTATATGCCGTTTCACGGTGAACTATAACGGAGCGTTGGAACATTGCAAGGTCCGTTCATTGCCGACGTATATAAGTAGGTACAGCTCGATATCGTTATATAATAATAATAGTAGTAGTAATGATGTACAGGGTGATTCGTCGAAAACATTCTCTGTAATTTTATCGCGTTTCTTCTGTATAAATATTATTTTATTTCTCAAATGTTCGTGTATTTATACCAGATACCTATCCAAATATATAATACATATAATAGTATTAAGTATACAATTTATATTTTAGACTGCGTTTTCAAATAACTGGAATATTTATAGAATTTCCAAAAATGCAAATCTATTATCTGTCGAAATTAAAATTCGATTGAGTCCCTATTTTTGAGTTTTTCTATACCAAGGATTAGAGTACCTACTCAAAATGAATTTAGAACTATAAGTGATGGTTATTTATAAAAACCAACATTCTATTTAATCATTATTCATTAGATATAAAATTCGTATAAAAGTAAGTCTTAAAGTAATTTTTACAATTTTTACAAATCATAAAATGTAATACACGGATTAAAAGTTATAACGTAGTTATTGTATTATGTATTTATATTAATTGCTTATTTGAGAGATTATCTCAGTGGAGAGGGAGGTATGGTAAATAAAACCCTAATATATACATAGGTAATAGGTAAACAAAATGTACAAACCAACATTTATATAACCATTTTGTGATCGAATGATTGAAAATCAGTCAATATAATCATCAACAGATATATACCGTGATGGAATTATAAATATTAAGTAATGCCAAACCTGTTAAATGATATTGTCTCATTTTTATCTCAGAAAAATGTTGAACTATTAATTATATGATAATACCTGCACATTTGAAGTAATTAGATTAATTAAAAATGTAGATAAGATAATTCTAATGTGAGGTGGTTTATAATATAGGACAATATGTTAAGTAAAATAATTTATGTTAGGATACTAGTAACTGAAATAAAAAAGATAAACATTTTTTTGTACTAAATTATTACGAAAATTGAGAAACTAAAAATTTTTCACATTTCAATAAAGGGTATTTGTTTCAAATTTGTTAGCGTAGATTCTATTATATTATAGAGCCTTAAAATATCTAAAATATTAATATTAATAATACTTTACACGTGAATTAAAATCTGTTAAGTGTGGAAAAGTGCGTTTGGTAAATGTAATAACACTTATAATCAGGGCTCAGGACTTAAAGCATTTGCTTATTTTTATGGATTGACTTAAAATGTAGCAGAATGCTATGGAAGTGTATGTTATGTTACAACACGTTCAATTATGAAATTTGAAACTGCTTTTTTTTGTGTTTTTCAACAATTTTTTAAAAAGATACTTATTTCCAGTTTTTCTGATTATTTTTGTTTTTTGACCAGTGTTTCAGAAAATTCCTCGAAAAATCTATAAGTTATTACTTAAGGCAAAATGTCTCTGAAGTGAAGTTTGAATTTTTTATAATATAAAAGATTTGTTTATTTTTTAGTTAGAAACTTTTCCTAACCATTTTGTTTCAATATTTTTGTAATCTTTAATTATATTATTTTTAGCACAGTTACAAATTAAATTTAGTAAGTACCTGTTTAAAAAGTTTTTTTTTTTTTTATTTAATATTTTTGCTCAAATTTAAGTTTTTTAAATGCTTATTTGAGTGCTTATAATGATGTTTATAAGCGCTTATTTTAATGATTTTTAGTGTTAGTCTCGAGCCCTGGTTATAATTAACCAAATAAGGGATCATTCTTAATATTTTATTCGTATTATAAGGTAAACATATTTGTAAATTGATATGATAAATGAAAACATACCAAATATTCGTAAAAAAAAGAACTAAAACTTAAGTAGTACTTATTCTATTAAATATGTAAACATATAAAACAACGTAAAATATTATTTGTGAAAAAACTATAGTGGGCGACCGATTGATTTTAGTATTTCTCTCAAATACGTCACTGATCTATCTATGTATGCGTGTAATGAAATCTGTGTATTATAAAATATAATTTGTACAATTAATAAGTGTGTCGATGCCTACTTGGAAAATTTGAAAAAAAACCATACAATATACGAAAATGGGAGGGGGAGTAATAACGATTAGTAGGCTTTTGAGGAATCACCTTGTATAATGTATGAAAAAACAAGTCGACTTGTTTGCACGCATACTCACACTTTGCAGTGACCGATTTTGCACGTCCACAAGATCCCCGCGGTAATATAGTATCTAATACTAGAATTACCAGTTTTTGCGATCGGGTCGCGAAATTTCAACACGCGATCACACGCATTCGTATACCGTCGTATTTTGTATTATATTTTTCCACACATCACATTTGTCATTTATAAGAGTGTTTATGTTTTGCGCATTGCGACTGTCGATTTTCGTATTATTACTATAGCATCATCACCATTTTTTATTATCATCGATATAAATTGATCAATTACTTTATACATTTCAGAGGTTTTGAATTTGTGATTAATGTTAAGTATACTTAAAACTATTGAAAACTATGCACTTGGATTGTATACGTATTATACTCTTAAAATCGTAAAAATACGCTCGGCAAACAAAATATTAATAGTATTCTGATTACTACACATAGAGAACATGCAACGTTAAATATTATAATTTTTTTCTAAACTTCATTTAAAATCAAAATTCTTGGAATATGCATAAAAAATAAAATATATTATGACTTAATATATAACAAGTTTTGCAAAATTAAATTTCATCTTAGAATATCCGTATTTGGAAGCGTTATGATATATGAAAATTGTTAAATACCTAAGCCTCAAACTTCGCGGTATATTGTCGACATTTTAAATCGTCATCGTCATCGCTTTATTTGTATTTATTCACTATGAATAATATAATGCTATGTTATTATTTATTATATTGTATAAAATATTTTGAAATATTTTCGTCTAGTCAGTCGATTTCAAGATCTCGCTAAGTCAATCCGCAGTATACAATTGTATATTAGTAATCGTCTTCGACGACAATAATAACGAAAATGTATCATTGGGGAAGATCCTCCTATCAAATATAACCTGGATTCAGTGGAATAATAGCCTTAAGAACATTAATTATTTTTTATTAGTTAGACTTTAAAAAAAAATTCATTGCTAATATATTATATTATGAAGATTTACATACACTACTTACGAACATAATATTATGGACATATGAATATAATATGATCACGATTTGTATTGTTTTGCAGAATGAAAAAGTAAAACTATTCTTTAATTAAGAATAAATCTTTATAAAAATTTCATAATCAATACGTTTACAAGTACCTATACACGTATATATTTTCAAAGTAAATAATAAAACAAAGTATATTATAAAGCTTGTATATACACGAAGCATATTGTGTTCTAATTTTTGAATGTGTTGTTCATTTTTACCATTGTCAATATCCACTGACCATTTTGTACTGTACGAGACTGTCTGTAAGAAAATATTAACTTACAATTTTCTGGACTTATTTCAAAACCGGTCCTATCAATACCTAATCTAGCCTTAAGCACGTGACTACCTTGCCCATTATACCGATGATCCTACCCTGACAATCACTGTATATCATGCGGTTAACCGTTGGAGGTTTTTGCGTAGGCAATAATTATAATTAGGTAGGCATTATAATAATAACGAATCGTAAATTATTGTAATGGTAATGATAATATAATTGCAATTATCCCGCCGACAATTATGTAGGTACGCGTTAATGGTTATCGGATAGAACGAAAAAAAAAAAAAAACGTTTAAAAAATCGGCACGATCCGCGCGCGTCCGCCGAAGCCCGATCCCCCACCCCTGTCGCCGGGCTCGCGGATGAGTCGCCCAGGCCCGCGGCCGTTCGCGCGCGTCCTCGACACCGCCGGACGTCGCCGGTTAAATAAAGTGCGGCAAAACCGCCACGAAGTCCGTCACAACGATCAAGTCTTCTGGCCGTAATACGTCGCCAGTGCTGCGGGTCGACTTCAATTTGTGTCCGCGTGGTGTGTCTGCCGTTGTTTTTTCGTTTCGTCTTCGTCATAACATATTTTCCGTCAACGTGTGATATAATAATTTTTCTATAGTAGAAAAAACAAAATCAATAAAACCGTCACAGTTTATAGTGTTCGACATTTTTTTTCGCTGTGTCGTACCTATGCAATAAGTGTCGTTTGCAATATTTTTTAGTCGTGTGCGCGTGCGCGCGTGTGTGTGTGTGTGTGTTTTTTAAGCCCATTGAAACTCGTGACGTAACGGTACAAAATATAATAATATATTATTATTTTATTTAAATCGCCAACGGACGAAAACAACATCACTTGGCCCGTGTCTGTGAGATATAAATAGGTAACAATGTATGTATTTTTGCTCATCAAAATATTATTTTAACTCGTTCGATCGGATATTTTAGACACGACGTTTTTACGATAATTTTTTTTTTCAAATCATTTTCCAACAATTTTTCGTCAGGTTTATCATAAACGAAGATACGTTTAAGTAGTTATATACACTGTTGGTACACTATACTTTAAAAATTCGTTTTACCGCAGCAATGTCATTAACGTGCACGCAATAATTCTTCCGAATTCCTAAACGTTTAAACATGTAGTAAGAGTTGGGTTTATATTCGAGTATAATATTATATTATCGTAATGATTATTCGAAACAATTTTAATTATAAAAGAAAAACCATTCCGTTGATTTTATTTCGAGCATTATTTCATGTAGTATACCTAACTTTAACAATGTATATCTGTTGTAAGTATTTCAAGTTATGTCGAATTATAAAATAAAAATAATAATATGTTTTTTTTATATAATTTTAAAAGAATGTCGAATTACGTATAGGTATGGATTTTATACAATGTAATTATTATAGGCTCAGAGAGGATAATATTATATAACTTTCTATCATATTATAACCGATATAATAAAAAATTAAGTTTTCCTTATATTTTCATATGGTATATTCGTCGAATCGAACTATACTCATTTTCTCCGTATCATTGCTCTTTATGTAACTTTAATGAAGAATAATAAATTGTGTTATTATGTAGTATATAGGTACCTTAACCTAACAACCAGTTTAATGTTTCTATACGCACACCACTCGTATATTTGGACAGTAGATTGGATATGGCTATTTATAATAAATTACGAGATGTTGAACATAATATAATGATTTAAACGTTTTAATATTCGAATTAAAATTAGGCATTTATAAACGTGTAGTATATAAAACTGTACACTGGATCCTCGTATACTGACCTTAATTGATAATTTAAATCGCATGTTACAATATTGTTTACACATCAGTCATTATTTCAAAACTCTTTAAATTGGTAATGTAACAGTAGTACAATCCAATTTTATCATAACATGTGCATTGTATAATAGTGATAAACAATAATTTTAGAATAAATATAAAACGCATACGGTCTGAAGTAATTTATATAGGAAATATTATAAAGTTTTTTCTTAAAATCGTTAGCAAAACTGAAATAAACCGTGTACAATAGCATCCTTCATTCTTTTCATAAAATTATTTTTTTTAAACTTTTTTTAGAATATAATAATATGTTATTACCTATTTCGATACATAATTTTTGTTTTTATCTGTGTTTAATTTAAAATTAACCCATTTTTTTTAAAAATATTATTTGCATAAAGAACGTGATGCCAACTAAACTCTATGTGACCTTAATCACGAGTGTTTATCACTTATTTTTACGAATATAATATTGTAATTATATATTTCGATCAAATAGATATGACACGAATATTAAAAAATGTTTGAATTCTTATAGGTACGCAAACATGAATTGTTTTATACAAAGTATTTAAACATAAGTATTGTATTGTATTTCGTATAAACAATCAGCCATTGAATATAAATGTTACTAGACGTTTTAAAACTTTTGTTGTTGGTATATAAATATCATGTAATAAAGGTTATAGAATTATTATGTTTTATTTTTCAATATACGGCACAGATTTCAGATTTTCTTTTTGTCGATAAAATAGGTATTTTAAATTTTGGGTAGCAAAAATGATAATTTTACTACCACTGAAATATTATTTGTGTTACATAAGTTCAATTCAATGGCTCCTCAGTGATGTACATGATGTAATGATCACATATTATATATACGTAATGTATAGATGCTTAAGTTGTTATTTTTGGTTTTATTGTATATTATAAATAATCCATTATCTTACAATATTATAAAGATATTTAAATTATAATACAATTTTAGTTACTAATAACAGTTTTAAAACGAAAGTATTTTGTGTATATTTAGATAATATCCTCCTTTATAATTTTGTTTCATTATTTATTTAGCCTATAGTGTTAACTTGTGAAAATTTACATTTTGGAACATTGAAAGTACACAAAAACAATTTTGTCTTATTAGTTTATTACTCTTCATCTATAAGTTACATATTCTAATTCTATATTTCTATTGGTAATCGTTGATTTAATTTCAAAAATTAAATACTTGTTTTATAATTAAGTTTTCACGCATTATTTATTATTATATTTTTGATTAAATTAATGATTTGTTTTTGGTTGTTATGAATATAATATACAATACTGAATGTATCAATTAAATATAATAACTTAAACTGACTTAAATAGTTTTAATTAATTCAAGTGACAATTTTACAATAGCGACCGAGTGTAATAATAAAACTAAATTAGAACCATCGCTTTATGAAATGCTTGAAGTGAGATAAACTATACATATTAAACATTTACTACTCGTAAACAATATTATTATTAATAACTATTAAATTATCACATTTTTATAACTCTGAAGTATAAAATGTCGTAGTATTTGGTTTAATAATTTTCTTGCTTGTAGTAAAATCTTCAAGTCGTTTTGTACAATTAAATAATAAATGTTTTATTATTAATATTATCGAAATTTGCATGTGTAATTTTAGTTTTGACGTAAACTACTTCGTGTTAAAAATGAAAATTAAAGTTATTACTTCGTGGAAATAGTTAATACTAGTAATAAAAATGTTTTATACGTATTACTGTATTAGGTATGTTTGCATCTGTTTACTGTATTTCGCGAACTCTTCACTTGCAACTAACATTTTGTCATCATGAGAATTTTTGTTATTTATAAACCAAAAGTGTTTTATAATTCACTCTAGTATAATAGTATGTTTATATTATGTTAATACATATATTTTGCTTTATATAAGTAACATTTTACTTTTATATTAGTCATTATCGTAATATATGGGTATTTTGAATAACTTTAACTTTATCTTAACATACTAGATATCTATATATTATATACCTACTCAATTTCATGAAATATAAGCATAGTTACTTAAAATTTGATTAGGGGTAAAAGTAATTCATAGTCATTTACAAAAAATATTGAAAAATAAATTAATATTATTTGTTCATTGAATATATTTCACGTAGGTGTTGTATAATGCATATAGGTTTTATATGTATATACTATATAGGAATTAGGATTACATTAGAACAGGCTAAAATGTATATATTTTTGTATTACATACATATTACTATATTAGGCTGTTGTCCATATGTTATCGTTTATAGTTAAAATTTAAATGATTATTTGACTTAAAATTGTAAACATTTTGAAAAGTATATACCTATTTTAGATTTTTTTTACAACAATTAAACTAATTTAATTAATAAAAAAATAAAAATGATTTTTTTAAAAAATTCACTGTTAGCCACTGTATACATTTTAAATTCATACTACATACTCAAAATTTTGAATAGTTAAACCAAAGATGATTGTGTACAAGGTGAGGTTAAATTTTAATATTTAAAAAAATTTTAAAAATAGAAATTTCTGCAAAATCAGGCGTTGTATATTATCTCAATAAAGTTTTCAAATATTTGCTGTCTCAGCTCAAATAATATTGATAAAATTGTAATTACTCATTTATCAAATAACGAAAGGATTGTTCTATAATTACTGTATTATATATAAGTAATAAACATTATTTACAATTATTAAAAATTAATTAGTCGAAGTATTTTTTAATAGTAGTAATGAATGGTCGTTTGAACTCGCATCATTTTTTTTTTACAATAATAAAGCAGTATAGGTACTTATAATATCCTTGTTTATATTAAAATACTTGTAAAAATAATATTTATCTTTAAATAAATAATAATGGTACGAGCACAGAGCAACTAAAGGTTATCCAGAGAGAATTTCAGCCAAATAAGTCAGGCTTGACTTTTATATGCTCATTAGTTATTCTTATTATATATAGATAAAATAATTAAAAGTTTTCAAATATTAGAGTTCGCCGCAGGTTTTTGTTTTTGAATAGACTCAATGTAAATTAATAAGTGTAACAAACACAATGCGATCCTACTGTGATAATTTATTACAAGAATTTGATTATAATTATTATTGTTGATGCCTTGTGCTGATTCACTGACCTTAGAGAGCAATACAATATAATATAATTAGTTAACAGTTAATTATTGACTATTTTGTTTAAAAAATGTTATTTATTTTAATAATATATTCTATAATTTAATAAAAATAAAAATATGTGTACAATGTACATATTTATTTTATTAATTCCATATTATTGGTGCACTAGAATTTTGTAAAAAATATAGAAAGATAATTGAATAGAATATAATTATTTCTTTAGTAAGTAATGATAATTCTAAACAGTTTTAATTCAAGAAATAAGAATATAAGTTTCAAAACAAAAATCATTTAATCTTAGAGTTATTTATTTTTTAACGCTATATCTTAATTTATTTTACATTTTTTATGTAAGGGTAGGTCATATTTTATACAAATTTAAATTAGGGCTTAAATTTAAAAAAATATTTAGTTTTTCCTTTTTGGTTATTTTAACGCTTTAACATTTTAATGTTACGATATTGTACGTTCAAACGTTATTTGATATTTTCCGTTTAACATTATTTTAATTTTTGTTTTTTTTTTTAATTTATAAATACATTATACATTTTTAAAAAAAAATTATTTTGTCATTTATGTTATAATTAAAACACGTAAGAACTACAAAATTTATAGAATTTGTAAGCCAGGTTATTGATTAATTCTAAAAAAAATTCAAATTATGTTATTAAATTGTTTACGTTACAATTATGTTTTTTGTTTATTGTTAATCTTTTATTATGATATTAATTATATTCATTTTTTTTTTTGATTTTTCGTTTACTGATTTTGTTTTTATTTTTTTTTTTTTGTAACGTTACAAATAATGTTTTGAAGCCCTGATTGAAATTAAATACCTATTATATTTCAACAATAATTCAGTAGTTATATCTACGTTAAGAACAAATTGTCCAGTATGCTTGAATATAAACAAAGGATTTGTGGAGTTTCATTAGGTATTCAAAAAGTTCTATTTTATTTTATCTTAATTCTTAAAAAAATTATCTTTTTTATTGTAGACGGTACTTACTTTATCTTGGAATATACTTAATTAATAAATATTTAATTTAAATTTAATATAAGTAATTACTTTGATTTACATTATATTACTTCTTGTATCTATTCGAAATATAAATTTGAAAGTATATTATAATTTATAGTTTATTTATTATTTTAGAGCTTAGAACTTAATATAAAAGATAAACTTTTTACTTGATCATATTCCATATAATTTAAATGTCGATAGTTGAATAAAAAGTGTATAAACATCTATTATTTTTTTTGAAAATTTATTTTATCACAATGTTATGATTATTTAGTCTAACATTTAACTTTTTATAATTTGGTAAACGAAAATAAATAATATTGATGTAACCTATATATAGGTACGTATTTTTTCCAAATATTTCAGATTTCTTAACGAAATCCGAAAGTCTCTCACCAACGGTCATGTTATATATTTTTTTTACCATTCATTTATTTAATATAATGTATATTTGAAAAAAAAAATTATTGTAAAAATTGCTTAATGTTTTATGATAAATAACCTACCTAATTATTTATTGTTTTATTGGCAATCAAACAAATGCGATTTTATCGCAACTCATAAGTTATATTATATTCTGGACATGTGTCAAGTTTGACAATAATAATTGACACATAGTATTTAAAATACTTATTAATGGCTTTAGTTTAATTTGTCATGCGCGCGTATGTGTGTGTGTGTTTATTAATAGAATACAAACCGAAAAATTAAAATTAAATTAATTTGAATAATAACAAGATTTATAGGTAATAATTTATGACTTATTAATTATTATGAAAGAATTGTCACGATAAAAGAACGTGTTAAAATGATTTCCAGAATACCTACGTACATTATTTTATTATTGAAAATATATATTAAAATATGTATTGTGTTTGAATTTTAAAAGAATTTAAGTACTTTCATTTTTCGATAAGTTTCGAAAAAAAACATTAAATTTTTTTATCTTCAGACGTTATTATATTATGTTTAGGTACAACCCTATAAACTGTTCTTATGATTTATGTTATTATTTTCAAAGTAATCAGTAAACACATTTATAATGCTTTACACGTTTTAAATTTAAAACATTTTTTTTTTTTTTACAAACGGTGTAGAGTCAAAAATATAACATAATTACGTAGAATTATATATATATATATATATATACATTGAATGTTTGAATTATTAAAATAGTAGGTTTCACACCGTCTTGAAAACACGATAATTGAAATCATGGTGAATAAAAGAATATTACCTGTGCAATTAACTGTTGTGTTATGCGTCGGAGATAATTTATAATTATTAATACATATTTATAGAATTATCAAAAAAAAAAAAATTATTACAAGGATTATTGCTAAGACTTGTTGTTGTAGGTAGGTAATTATTGTTTTTCATAATGCCGTTTTGATATGGGTACCCCAGAATGCGTATGTGTATAAATTGGGATTACATATTATTATTATTATTTAAATACATATAGGTACGTACAGAAAAATAATATAATCATACGTACTAGCCTAAACAGTAGCCTTACTTATATGATACCATTGATACCAATGATGTTATAATTCTACAGTATAGCCAAGTGTTTTTAATTACTCACCGAACGTGTTCAAATAGTTTATTTGTCTTGTAAGTAATTGCGTAATAATAATATGCATTTGTATATAATTTCATAGTGGTCTATTTGAGTGGGTAGTGCGATTATTCGATCGCTCTCACATTTATAATAATGATGTATAAAATAATAAAATGGTAAAAAAAAAAATGAGAAATTAATATAACATTTGAAAAAAAATTGATTAAGTAGTTTTTATCGACTCCTTCCTTTTTTGATTGTAAATATATATTTTTTTAAATTTTTTTCTCTATTAATATTTTAATATTTTCCAATTTTTAAGTAATATTTCTGTATATTTCGTGCTGCAATAACATATTATTATATTATCGTAACGCATTTATATTATTCCTCTTATTATTGTCGTCTACAAATATATTTTATCGCATTATCGCACGTGAACTACACACACACATATGCTCTATGAAAAATTGTATGTCATAAGTTCGCAGTCTCGAACACTTGTTTACACGTATAATAAATATCATAATGTTGCAATTCAGTAATTATACATATATGGTTTTTGAAGTTTTCGTACACATTTTTAACGTTAGTTAAGTTTTCACTATATTCGGTAAAATTGTCGGTCGAACGTTACATATATATGTATAGGTACTTACTTGCAGATAATATTTATAACTGCGCTTTACCAATATAATGAGATTGATTGCAATATATTTTAAATTAATCAACTTTTGTATAATCGTTGTTTTTTTGCTGCATTTTGTACCCAATCTTTTTTATGATCGACATAAATCACTATCTATATTTTAATGATTATTTTATCTATCGCCGGACTTCATTCTCATTGGTCGTCTAATGAAAGACGTTAGTCTTTTCACTTCATTCGCGCGGAAATATTATTCACTAAAATGAAAATGTGCAGTGATGTTTATTACAAATGATTTAATTTTGAGTGCATAATTTCGTCAACATCAAATTTGTTTTTATTTTTTTTAGAATATTTCGTTTAATTAATTAGATACTTGTATTTTTTTTCCAAAACCGTCGTGACGGTTTAAGGTTGTTAAGAATAAAATTTAACAGAGCTGTTTTGTGTTAATGATTTATGTTTTGAGTTGACATAGAAGACAAGTTATTTTAACAACTAATAAATATGATTGTTTGGATTGTTTTGGGTATGTTTATTTATTTTTTCTACTATTACTTTGATGGAGCTTTATAGTTCTGAATAACTTTTTTTTAACGTAGTTTTGAACGATGGTGGTTGTAAATTATTAAATATGACTAATTATAATTTATTTATAATGAGGAATTGTACGTTGAAAAATATTTTTTTTATAAGATTTATAATTATTACGCCCAATTATTTTATAGCAGTAGTCGTAGTTGTGAGTTTTATCCGTCATTAGTGTTTGTTATGCATAGAGTTGATTTTTTCACAAATATTTTTAACTATCGAAAACGTTATTCCAGATCAATTTACCACCACGTTATTACTATTATTATAATATCAATTATTAAATAGTTATTGGTTTTTAGTCATGATATTTTATTTTTGAGATTATACGTACAGTTTCATGGTGTAGTTTTACTTTTTAGCATAAATATTATTGTTATTGATGCACCTAACATTTGACATCGGGTTATAACTACGATTAAAATATATATAAATTATAGTTTAATGCTCATTAGTCCTTCCAAAATAAGCGCAGTGATGTACAAACGAATATTTAAAAATGAGGTTTTTGAATTTTTCAGTTTAACAGCCGATTTTAAATACGTACCTCCAGACCTAATATATTTTTTTACTAGTCAATTAGGTATAAGTATAAAACAACGAGAATATTGTTTATGCTTTAAGCGCACGTTTTTAAAATGTTAACAATATGTTATAATAATATCTATTCAAGTATTTTACTATCTACTGAGAAAAAATTCGCAATACTAATATTTGTATACTATTTACAATGTACATTCTAGGTATATTTATTATAATTTACTGTTATTATCTAGTTATTTGTATTTTTTATTTAAATTTTTATAAAATATGTAAAACAATAAACATGTATTTTAAAATTTGAAATCTATACATCATGAAATAGATTTTATTGAATTAAATTTCTCTCATTTTTTATATTCAAATTAATAGGTGTATACGTACAAATTACAAACACGAGTGTATAAAATCCTCGAGTTCGGATTATATTTTCTTTGATTGTCAAGTTAAAAAATATGCATCGTCTTCTTTTCCAACCCTCTAGCATATCACATAACCAAATAAAACGACCAGGAATCATGGACTTTTTAATTCCCTTAGTACGTGAGATTTACTGTACGTGTATACCTATAAGTTTACTCTACTCTCGAGGGAAAGCGTTCGAGAATTAATGAAAACTATTATGTCATTCATTTATGAATATTTTAAAGTTTTTAAAGTGCCAATGACACAACCATCATAATATTATAGACGAGATAGATGGCTTCTGAATAGTAAAATAAAGTAATATAGCTATAATGTGTGTGTTTTAAACTGTAAGTACGAGGGAAAAAATAAAACATTTGCAATTGTTTTTGTTTTGTCAAGGAAAAAGTGAAAGTTTCTTACCATCAATATCAGAATAAATAATAATTGGCGGAGGTTTTCTTAATACATTTATGATTTTGTATCGTATTGTTATGTTATTATAATGACCTTAAGTTTTTAGTCAAAGCGTCTGAAAGGTGAGTGTATATCGGTGAAGGTTCGTCGGTGGTAGTTGATTAATAAATAAAATATACTTTTCTTAATTATATTTTTTAATGTAATAAGAAAAAAGTACAATGATAAAATCAGGTATTATAATATTATTTTTGTGTGCTATGATAAAAACAACATTATTATTATTTATCGTGTCGGCCGCGTTTATGTTTTTCGTAATATTTATGTGTAGTAGATACACGTTTTGCAGATGATTTACTGAATACTATTTTACTATATTCGTTTCGTCAAAGATACACTTTTATTTATAAAGAACCAACGTATCTGTGATCTATTGATATATATATATATGCATGTATATTTTATAGTGCAAAAAATAGGAGAGGAAGTACTGGTGTGTGATAAATGTTTTGAAAGCTGTTTTAAATTATTGTTTACGCTGTGGTAATGAACTAGTGTGCAGATACACTTACGTGCAGGATATGTCGAATTTTGAAGATTGAAAACAAAATTGATTTACCATGTTATACGTTTACGAGTGTAGTTATATAGTATAGTTACTGCAGTGCACAAGAAAGGAGCGAGTGTGTACAAATCGATATTTTGTTTTGTCGATGTCAATACACAGAATAATATTATTCGTCTGATGTGCAGCGACGAAAACGTTAACCTACTTTGACCTAGTTCAAATCCAATACAAATATTCTAACTAAAAGTGCGGCAAACTTGTGGATAATGTACGTTTGGACTTTCGATATAGGTACCAGAAAATTACTACACCGTCGATAAGGAAGTAATAATTTCATTTGTGACGATAATATTATTTCAATAACGACATGTCGATACAGAGCATTTATTTAAATACATGTGATATGTCTAACTGTACAGAAAATTATTATATATTAGTTTTAAAAATTTGAAATTGACGTGTAGATGGATTCATTTGAATATGATGTATACTAGTGAATTTATTATCGCTGCAGATTTGTAGGACATATATAATACGTTTAATTAATAATGATAATTATATTATAAGATCTGTTACTTAATAAAATATTATATAACTCCATTATATAGCAAATGTTTTTGTAGTAGGTGAAACTAGCATTATAGTAATCCAACAATAAATCACTTTATTGTATCGTTTTATCATTTTATATTACTGTTGAAAATTAAAATTTATGAAAATTACTCCACAATGATGTAATTATTACAATGTACGTATTCAATGTTTTTATTTTACACTCGGACCTGTCTGTATAGTCATCAAGTTGTTGTTCGACTTACGTACTTTTATTCTTATTACGCATGTGTCTAATAAACGAATCGAACACAAATGTATCGTATTGGTAAACTATTGCATTATTCGCATTATAAATAGATTAGATACGTTAGGTTATACGCTGTTGACTGAAAAGTGAAAATCGACGAATTAGTTTTAAAAAACTAATTAAACTTTAGTACCGTGATCGACAACAGTAATTTACAGTACTTATGGCTATGCGGTTGTCAACTATTTTTTTCAATTTCAAAATCTCGGGTGGTTGTACCTATATATTATAGTGATATGCTCAAAGATCTTTACTTCTAATTTGTATGACACCCCAACACGATGTAATTACATGATATGTTTTTTTCTTTCTATTTTATAAACAAGTCTTGTAAATTTTATTTTCTACATAATGTGATAACCGTGACAACCAAAAAATAATTAATAATTATTATGAATTGAAAACTGCAAAATTTCTATTATTTTAAAACGTTTTGTATATTCATTTATTTTTCACATGATTTACTATTTTTAAATATTTTTAATAATATAGATATTAAATTGCGATTTACAAAGGGGGCGGCCTTCTGTTTGCGGGGGCTAAGCCCCCCTTTTTTTTTAATAACAAGGTCGTGACAAAATATTACGTCGTTTCCGTCTTATATAATGTTATAATCGATATTAATTAAAACTTTTTTGATGTGATCGCGTAGCTACAGCCGAGTCATGGGCAAAATGAGCGGGTCAGTGGTCATAAACGTGAAGCGGCCGGTATACCAGCTGGACGACCTGCACGATGGCAACCCGAACGTGGAGCTGGAGACGATCGTCAAGCGGAAAAAAGTGGCCAAGCTGAATTGGTCGGACGTGAAAACGGTGGTGCCGGCAATCGATTGGCTGTTCACCAACTACAACTGGTCCGAAGATTTCTTCAAGGACTTCGTGGCCGGGTTCACGGTGGCCGTGCTGAACATACCACAGGGCATGGCGTACGCTATGCTCGGCAACGTAGACCCGACCGTTGGGCTCTACATGGCCATCATGCCCGTCATCGTTTACAGCCTGTTGGGCACGTCCAAGCACGTTTCGATGGGATCGTTCTCGGTCGTTTGCCTGATGACCGGCAAAGTGGTAAGCACGTACGCCAACGCGAATGCCAACAACGCCAATTACATCAACGCTAACGTGGACGCGGACCCCACCGCTGGTACGTTCGCTGACCCGGCGGTATCGCTGCAGCCGCACAACGCGGCCGCCGTGTACACGTCCATCGAGGTGGCCACGGCCGTCACTCTGATGGTCGGCCTCATACAGATACTCATGTACGTGTTTCGGCTGGGCGTCGTGTGCACAATACTGTCCGAGACACTGGTCAGCGGGTTCACGGCCGGCGCGGCTGTGCACGTGGTCACGTCCCAGATGAAGGAGTTGTTGGGCGTCAAGATCGAGAACCACAACGGGCTGTTCCAAATCGTTCTCACCTACTACGACATCGCCAACCGGATCCGGGACGTCAACTTCGCCACGATCACCGTATCCGTCGTCACCGTCGCCCTGCTGCTATCCTACAATATGCACCTGAAAGCCTTCATCAACAAGCGGCTGTTCATGCCTGTGCCCATCGAGCTCATCACGATCGTCATTGGGACGGCGCTTTTTCAGTTCACCACGTTCTCGGAAGACTATCAAATCAAACTGGTGAGTGTGTCCACTGTTATGCTTTGCGCTAGAGGTTCGGGACACGATATCGGCTTAAACCTAAATCATTAAATTACTTGAACGTATTTAGTCCGATAAGGAGAAGCCGAGAGTGGTATCAGTAGCCGGCCCCATCAATATTAACGACCAAATATTAGGCGAGACATGTATTATATATTTAAACACATATATTATAATTAAAAACTCATAAAAAAAAATTATTAGATATATTATGAGTGGCCTTAATTATTTGTTTTATACTCGTACCATTCGGACTTCTTGACTAGGTTTTTTTCATAACTGCAGTACACTCTAGAAGTTTATTTCGTAATCGAATTTACATTGAATGATGTACATCCACTGTTTCTATACTCGAACTTCGAAAGCAATAACTTAACCTAATTCAGTGGACGAAAACGAAAATAGTATTCAAAACACGCGTTAAATGCACGAGTAGGTACATCTAACATAAAATTCTGAGTTCAGTGTATAGCTACAAATTCCAAACGTTTTATTGTTAAAGTGATGCATTTTAAAAATGTTACACGAGTAAAGTAAATACACGATGCGCCTAAGAGAGTAGGACGATTACCAAAATGAGAGATTGATATTTTGACATAGGTGATTGTGTTAATATGTTACGTATTTGGGATAGCGAGTTTTGTTTGTTGATGTTTTAAATATTATTATTTAAAATTTTGTTCAAATTTTTCCGATTTTCTAATAAGTTTTTAATAAAATCGTGTTTAACCTTGGCGTTTTTTTACGTTTTGAACCAAACCACATTATAAGTATCGTTTTAGCCATTATAGCGTTTAAATTTAATAATAATAATATGCCACTGTCCTGCAACGTATGGTGAAAAAAGCGATAGATAACAACACAAGTTTATTCGATTCTGACGTGGCAACACGCCAATGCACTATGCGTAGGAACATAGATGATATAGATAAAATTTAATAATACGAAACATGACAGGAATAGAAAATACACGATTGCATAACTCGTAGATAAAACACTTTTCTAGCTTGCATTAAACTCTAGTTGATGTGGAGAAGGATTCAACCCCCTCCGAGTATACGGCCACGCTTCCAGTGTTGCATACATATATATATATATATTTGATTAATAGTTTGTTTCGAATTAAATAAACACTCTCTATACGAGTGACGTCATGAACATTTTTTTTATCCCGAGACAACTATTAAAAGTATGTTTTACGTAGACCACTATACCTAAATGTTTTTAAAAAGAACCGCGGGAGCATTGCTTCCACACTCCCGCCCACCATTATACAACAAAAGCATCTCTTACACTCGTGTGGTGATTTACTTTGCTTGTATTTTATAAGCAGCACATAAAATAAAATAAATATAATACTCGTATATTTAGTTTATTTTGTGATTTTAAAGTAACTATTTATTCAAACATTTTTTTCACTTATTTACATTAAGCATAATATGTTATGTCAATTGATTTTCTCAAATATTTTATCTATAATGTTACTCAGCGCTGTGTACTTAATAAATAGTTAATGTAACTACATATGAATTACTTAATTTTACTCATTCATTTTTCTGATGAGTATCAACATGTTTTGTTATCTTTGGTTGCTGAGGGGCCATCACCGTAGATTTAATGGCATGCGCGATCGACGTGATTCACGAGTTGTTTGCTCGGGGTCATAATTATATGATTGTCGGTCATAACGTAATCATCTGTAGGTATTCATATTTTTTTTTGTTTATTTTATATATACACACACATATATATATATATATATATATAGGGTGATCAATTTAATGTAAGATATTCATTATTGTAAAAATTACTAACGTTTTCAAACATATAATATCTTAAATATACAATATATAATATTGTATATATTTTACATAATTTAAAGTCGTTACAAAACAATATTTTTGCTATTATAATTTCAATGTTTTTGCTCATCTGAATGATAAAATATATTTTTAATTTCATATTTCTAAATAAAATAATATTCAGATTTTTGGTCTATAAAAATTAAATTTTGGACAAGTAGCTTATTAGTTATAAGTATTTTAAGTTAAGTTGTTGATCAGAGAAGCGAAATTTTGTGAAATACATCTATATCATTCCATATTTAGAAAACTAAACTTTAATTACTTATAATTCATATTAGGTATAACTACTGGTCCAAAATTTGATTTTCTACACATTATAAGAAATCCAAAAAATATTCTGCTTTAAAATAAATAATTAAAAATGTAGACAATAATTGGTTAGAAAAGTGTTTTTTACCAGCTTAAAATTATAAAAAAAATATTAATAATATTTTACGTTAGTTAATGTATTACTTTTTACAAATATATCCGATGATTGGAACAGGGAAAATGGATTAGTGTACCCGCTGTAGTGGTTAGGCGCATTACTTAATCGTTGTCTAGAACTACGACTCTAGGTTTCAGTATTATAAGTACCTACTTGAAAATGCTCTCTTAGGACTATTATTATTATTATTATTATTAGTCGGGTAAATGAGTTGAATATGGTTTGTTGTCATGTTTTTTCTTTTTTCTTCTTTTTATCTCGAAGTGGTTTACGTCCTTACTCTATTGTCAATATTGCGAAGCAATCAGTGAGTTGTGCCATGTATTAATATGTATTTATTGTTAAAATAAAATGTTGTTTTTGTATTTATCAATATTATTATACACTCAGACAAAAATTACTCTTCGTTCTAATGATATTAATATGGATATTATTTTGACAAGAAATACGCAGTTCTATACACGAATTCACACTATTCAGATTCATTAGGTTAAGTCGATAGGTTAAATATGTTTATTTTTATGATATTTATTTTAATTGAATAGTATTAATGTACGTTTTTGAAATTAGCCATTTAAAAAAAAAAATATGAGTTATTTGATAAAAAAAAAATACTACATTCCATTAATTTTACTTTTCAGGAAATGTCGTGATTATTAAATTAATTTACAGTTTGTCTTAATATTTATGTATCAATTGTTATGATACAACACAATAATTTGACCTTGTGCTGTAATACTGCATATAGCTTTGAATTAGTAACGCATAGACTTACGATTATATGCTAACTCGCGAAATTAATTTTATATAGCTTTTTTTACGTTCGTGAAGTTGTGACGGGAAATGTCTGATTTCGATAATGACATTGTTATGAAATAAATGTATAAATCATTAAGAGTTTAAAATCGAAATGAATAGAATACACTACTAGGTATGCATATTATACTAAATACATCTATGCTGAATCGCTTTTATCGAGTTCGTATAAATTATTTAATTCTATACCTGTAACACGTCATAGGTATTGTTAATATCTATATATTTTAAGCTTAAACATTGCATTATCTCATTATTCAGGTATATTGGGTTTCTATACGAATAAGCTTTATTTCCATCGAGTCGACTCGTACCTCGCGATTTTATTGTTTCCTCGATTATAGGTTAGTTACCAATAGCCAATAGGCAATAATAATATAACCTATACTATTGTTAATTTTATAAAATTGTATTAAATTGTGTTATTATTTAACAATATTTTTATTACTTTATACCTCTGACGATAGAGTTATTATTGTTGCCTTAATCTGTTGAAAATATTGATTTATTGATAATAATTAAATATAATTCAATCAACTGGTTTTATTTCATAGTTTCATATATACACACAATATCTACCTTATTCCCGACAACAATAGCCAACAATCATCATTGCGTATTATATGATCGCATTAAGTGTTTTAGGAATGTAAATTTGAATTCACATCATACTTGATTAGAATATATGATAATAGGCATATTAATTATAATATGTTCATGTACTAAAGTTCACGTAGAGTGCTTGTATAGAACGTGAGTCTCCTGTATAGGTTAGAAATGTTAGAATATAATTTTTTTCTATATCTATATGTAGTACTAACGCACTGTAATGTTTCTTTCTCTAACTCTCCAACTCTCTTTCTTTCGTTGGTGCATTGATTTTTATTCACGAGGCCTCGGGGACTCGGCCTTATAGTGCCGATATGATATCTTTATTGTTGAACGGGTTTATATCTTATAGGGTTGAAAACTGACTTTGTTTATAAGCTAATACTTGACTTGATGTTAATTATTTATTACAGCTAGTATCCACTTGTGTACAACGCCTTCTTTGTATAGGTGTCCGACCACTCCACTTTTTCCACATTTGTCCAATACCGACTCTTACCATGGCCAGGTATCTTACTGGCTCCTTCACGCGGGTGCCATTAAAACTACTTCCTACCAAACCTGAACTCTCTTATCGTCATAATAATATTATCAGCCATATTGCACACTAATATACAATTCAAATATATTATACGATTACTCGGGCGCGAAATCGCATGACAACGAAAAAAAACCCGTTACATTACACCCATGCACGTGTTCTGTATATATCCTTATGCTGATTCGTACTTAAACAAATACTATATAATATATTAAATTAAAATAAAACCACGAATCGGTCAAGAGTTAATCGCGTAAATAGGATAGCCGCAATAATCTTACATCGGTTTATCGACAGTCATCATTGCGCCCGTGGCGAGTTTTCATAATATTTAACGGACTAACGGACGCGATGTATATGTGTGCTGACGATTTTGTTTTCTGTTTCAGATAGGCGAAATCGAGAGGGGCCTGCCCGATTTCAAACCGCCGCCGGTGAACCTGCTGATGAGCGTGATCACCGAGAGCGCGATAATCGCGATCGTCGCGTACTCGATCACCATGTCCATGGCGCTGCTGTTCTCTGAGAAGCTCAAGTACACGATCGACACGAACCAAGAGCTGCTGGCCCAGGGCGTGGGCAACGTGTTCGGTTCGTTCTTCTCGTGTCTGCCGTTTGCCGCGTCGCTGTCGCGCAGCGCCACCCAGCAGACGGTCGGCGGCCGCACCCAGATGGCCAGCATCGTGTCGGCCGGTCTGCTGGTGGCCGTCGTCCTGTGGATCGGCCACCTGTTCCAGCCGCTGCCCAGGTGCGTGCTGGCCAGCATCACGATCGTGGCCCTCAAGGACATACTGCTGCAGGTGCGGGACGTGGTGCGCGTGTGGCGGACGTCCAAGGCGGACGCGGCCATATGGATAGCGACGTACTGCACGGTGGTGCTGGTCGAGATCGACGTGGGGCTGCTGGCCGGCGTGGTCGTGTCGCTGTTCTTCGTGTTCAGCCGCGGGATCGGCACCGGCATCGTCGTGCTGGGCCGCATACCGGACACCGACCTGTACGTGGACATGGACAGGTACCGGCGGGCGGTCGAGGTGCCCCGCGTCCGGATCATCCACTACTCCGGAAGTCTGAACGTGACCAACCGGAACACGTTCCGCGACAAGGTGCACGGCGCGCTCAGCCGGTACGACGGGCAGCTGGCCCCCGTCACCATATCGATAAACAGCGGCAAGGAGACAGTGGTCCGGGCCCAGTGCGTCGTGTTCGACCTGTCCGGCATGCACTACGTGGACAGCTCGGGGCTGACCATGTTCGCGCGGCTGGTCGACCAGCTCAACGAGGCCGGCCTGCTCGTGTACGTGGCCGCCGTGTCTGGTAACGTGTACGACAACATGCGGGCCAAGCAACTGGGCACAGTGCAGTTCTTCCCGACCGTCCACGACGCCGTCGAGTTCTACAACAACCTGGAAGAGTTGAGAGCGTGATCGCGTCCGCGCGCCGCACCGGTCCTCCCGCCGAGCTCGCGCCCCGAAAAACGAATCGTTTTTACCACTCCGGTCTGTCTGTACAAGTATAATATTATTATAAACGTTCGTCGGCGTCGTGGCGTTTTGACCGATGGAAAAACGACCAAAAAATTGTATATATATAAAAAAAAAATTCCAATCGATCGTATACACGTGGGGGCGAATAAAATAAATCTCAAAAACCGTGTCCGGTAAACAGCCAGGTTAAACCACGCCCGTCTCATCAATAATGATATATTATCATAAACATCACGTTATCTTAGATTTAGGTGCGCGTTAGATTTCGGTCGGGACTCGAGCGAAGTTGTATAATAATATATTTTAGATTCCTTTCCTTCCCGGTCAACGTATACGTCGTTTGTTTCGACAGACCGGCTGGACAAAATGCCGGATAACCGCAGTAGTTCCTATGGTATATAAGCGAGCTTTAATATATATACGTAAATAGTACACCTTTAAAATGTCATTTTAAAATAATAAATCGATGAAAATATAAAGTTGACGTATTCGATGATTCCATCATCGTGTGTTATAACACCCATTACATAAATTAAAATATAATCATATTTATACGATCGATTCAATCAGTGTACAAACGATGATCTCCAGAAAAATTTAGGCAATTGTAGGTATATATTATTATAACAGATAGTCCGATCGTCGGAAAACGACTTTCAATGACGATCTGTTTGAAATTTCAAATGTGATTTTAAATCGTCGAAATAATTATCAGTTTGGTTGTTTAGACATAATATTATATTGTTATCGACATTAATATTATATTATATTGTCCTATGGATTTTTTAGTCAACACTTCAATACCCCACCTTAATCACTAATACTTAAATTTATATATATATATGGGCGATTTCAAGATGTGATTTGATTTGATTTGCTTGAAAAATGCAGTGCATTTTATTTGTTTTGATGTTAAGGACTGTTTTCGTATTTTGCCACATTCTGTCTAGTATTATAGTATTATTATACGTCCGTCAGTATTTAGAATCCTCGTGAATTTGTTTCTAGATAAATTAATTTACCGTGAAATATAGTCAAAGTTTTAGTTTCTATAGCGTTGTTTTCGTGATACAACTTTTTTTTTAATAAAAAGAAATAGCGAGGCACAATGAAATAATATAACAATAGTCATAATAATTGATATTAATTACCATCGTCAAAATGTCAAATAATATAATTCTTTTTAATCTTAGATATTTTATATTACATAACGTGCGTTTTTCATATTTATACATATATTTTTTTTATTCATTTCGCCCTAGTTAAGGTGACAATCATGAGTCAGTATTTGATACATCGGTCGTTTAATAAACAGTTAATTATTACATCTAATTATTTTAGTATTTCGTGTTGGTCCCATGTTCTATGGGAATTTTATGTATATAGGCATTGTGAAACCACTAATCATCTCATCGACAATAAACCGCGGGCTACCCCAGCGTGAAGTATAGTGCATACCTCAGTTGTCTACTTATTGCACGTGTAACACTTTGCTGTATTTGTAATAAATGTGTTGATTTAATCCTAATAAATAACGATGGCGTACCATTATTACTCATTCTCAGCGAGTTATTGTCATCGGGTGTAATGAAACCTTTTAATTGGAAATCGATCGAAACTTAAAAACCGCGGATTTGTATTTAACGGATTCCTGTATGGAGTGGTTGACTTTTTAACACCATCTTTACACAGCCGGTCTTAATACTTTTCGAAGTAATAAAAATCAAAACAATATTCAGTGTGATCTTAAAAAAATTTAAAACACTTGTTAAAAATAATACATCGAATACATCTATACACCCATATATCTTTACCTGCAATACTATGGAGTATTAGTTATGGTAAAACATATTATATTAACTTTTTCGTGAGAAAATTTTGTAATTAATCGTTCGAATTTAATTTTAGTGTGATACCTATAATAATATAATATTTATATTAAAAAACCTATTTATGTTATTTTTGATAAACATATTAGTAAAATATTAAAATGTTTTTAAATACTATATTTAACGTATATATATATTTATATATTATGTGTAGAGAACATAATATTAATAATAATTGTTATTTATTACACAATTGAAACAAAATAATTATTGTTGACGTTTCGTAAAAGTACTCATGCTATATATTTTTTATTTTCTTCCACTCAATACTATTAATTATTATGATGTATTTATTTTTTTTTTCGATACATCGCGAAGTTTAAACACAGGTGGGGGACATTGTTTTACTATTCTCGTGTTATATTATATAGTTATGAATGATATATTATAGTTATTAATATATTATACGAGGTTACCAATTTTTTCCAGATGATAAGTTGATGGACTAAATATTTTTCCATTTGATTAGTTGTGGTTATATTAATTTAAATGGCAATAAATTATTACTACGCTGTATATATTATATAAATAGGTACTTATAATTTATTTACTATGTATTATACTTTTATACGTTGTTGGTTTTCTAATCATTCCATTGTGATTTAGTATTTATCGTTATTTTTATCGTGTACTTTATAAATGTTATATTATTTTATAATACAAATATTACGTAGGTATATTATGATATTATAAATATTTTTATATTATAATGTTATGGTCCGTTCAAACAGGGTTAGCTGCATAGTTATGTACGTGCATTGTTTTATTACGACGTTTTAATATGAATATTTGGATAATTAAGGCAGTTTACGTGTATACCGACATTATGTTAATATTATAATACTCTACATATTTAACTTTTTTATTTTCCAAAATTGTTTTTAATTATAATAATAATACGTCTTGTCGGTGACTAAATGTTCTTGTCTGTCAATATAATATATTGTAATCATAATATTATTATTATGAAGTTTAGTTTTTTTTTTTATATAATATATAATATATTCTTTTTTTCGTTAAACAAACCAAAGTTACCACCAAAACGATTTACCATCGTATATGTAATTAGATAGATGCACGATGCGTTATTGTGTAATTAGTTTTCTGTATTGTATAATTGATGTTCGATGTTACAGCGCGTTTGCTTGTTACATTTAACACCCGCGTATAATGCTGTTGTATATTAACCGCAGAATACGAGCATAAAGTCTGTGTTAGTATTTCGTCCTAGTCTCTAGATCAAAATTATTGTTTAAATGTTTTATTACCAAACATATTTTATACTATGTTATTAAATTCAATAGCGTGTACTTAATACTTATCATCAATATATTATTATATTTAAAAAAAGAACTTTGTACTTTTTTTTTTGCTACCAATTTTTATTATATATACATGATATACGTCTTAATAAATAAAATAATATACCTATGTTTAATTTTTTGTTTATGTACTTACCTTAACAAATAAAAAATTCAAAACATCGATTTTTATTTATCTTTTTTAAATAAATCTACTCTATTATGAATTACTTTATAAAATTATAAGTAATATTATTATTTCCAATATACAATAATAAATCGTTAAACATTGGATAATAATTTCATCAGTTTGCAGTAATTCTGTATACTTACAATACAATTAAGTACTAGACATTACACTACATAGTGTATAAGTTAAATAATAAATTTAATTTAGGTAATGAATAATTCAAATTATATTATTTACACATAAGGTTTGTTTTCGTTTTATTATAGTAACTGTAAAAATATCTACATTCTACTTATAGGACACCATTTAGTCGTAAGAAAGTAAAAATTGCATCACTTGTTTAGAAACTTAAAGTTGGTGGTATATTTTTGGGTTACTATTTATATGATAATGAAAAAAATATGACGTTAAAAAAAACTAAATCTTGCAAGTTTGGAGTTATGTATAGATGTGGGTATAATGATACGAGGTACGTCATTTTATTATAAAATATACTCATAGTCATAACACTCATAACTACAATAAAATAATTCTGTAAAAGGTTCGCTGAATATAACCTGAATTTACCCAAAATTATTTATATATTAAAATAATAAGACTATGAATGTTTAATTTCACATTGAGTGCTATTGAGTTATCGAATTTTCAAGGGGCAAAAATATTACAGATACGTTTTAAATAATACATGTTTTTACACATAGTTTTCTAATGTCTATATATTGGCATTGTTTCACATGAAAACTTATTATAAGTAAGGCAGCGCAACGTAAAATATTTTAAGGTCAAATTATCTCAACAAATCCTAGAAGGTCCCCCAAAGTCTATAAATATATTACGCCAAACGACGGCCATTAAATGTAATTTTGTGTACATCAGTATACAGTATACATCATACGTCATAATATTCTAAATAAATTCTTACGTTATACAAAATATAATATAATATCTATGTGGTAATGTTATGTAAAACAATATAGGTAATGTAGTGAATATCAAAAAACATTTACGTCTAAATCATGTGTAATATGTTTGTATCATGGGTATTAAATAAAAAATTGAGTTATTAATAAAGAACGGATTTTTGTGCAGCTAACATCTAAAAAACGTGCAATTAAAATGTTAAAATGTTCAAAATCGTGCAAAAACAAAATTTTACTATAGGTACTTCAAATTTTATTTTTCACTTTTTTTTTATTATATTATTATTTATTAGTATTGGCATTAACTATCATATTAAAATATAAAATTAAAAAAAAAAAATTTAATACAGAATATTTTTCGATCCAACACTTTATTTTAGAACAATGACTACTACCAATTTTTGGCATTTTAAATCAAATAATTTCAAGTAATAAGTATCAACTATAAAAGTATAAACTATGAGTAGACTACGGCTGCTGCGGATAGACTGTAGCACTGTATGTGTGTATGTAATCGATAATCTATTGACTATCGTAGTAGTTATTATCTTAATTACATCGTATTATATCGAATATATATATAATTATTTTATTAGTTATAGTCCAATATATCATATCACTAATAATACAAAAAATATTTGTACAAAAGTACATTTTTATAAAAAAAACCCAAAACGTGTAATTGTGTGCAAAAACCCCAAAACGTGCAATTTTGTGCAACATAAATCTTTCTTTAAATTAATCTACATCTCTTGATTTGGATTTGTAGCTTGTTTCCATAGAATTAAAAACACGCGATAAAAAGATGCAATTGCACGGGATTCCGGTCTTTAGTTATTAATATTGAACTTTTTTCGATTTTAATTTGATTGATTTTATTGATTTAATTTGATTGACGAAGTGGTTGAGATATCGTTGAAGTGGTAAACAGTAGTTGGGGTAACTATAGTAGTACATTAATAGCAACAACACCATTGTATTATTATTAGTAGTAAATTTAGTAGTAACTGCAATATCAATTAATTCCTCTGATGTAAATTAATAAATTATTTCAATAATATTTCCTATAAAAAAAAAAAGGCAAGTACTTGTAACACACTTTACATAGCATTTATATATATATAATATATATATATTAAATTAATCATATATTTTATAAGAATAAATTACGTATTATTCAACAATTAGGTAGAGGATACTTTAACATAATATATACCATACCTACTTAATAATATGTAACAATAATAAACATATAAATGTGATAAGTAACCTAATATTAAGATAAACTTAAGGTCTAGGTGAGTTTATTATGTGTATAGGTAAGTGGCCTAGTTACATAAGTGCCAATGTTTTTAAATACCTATTGATCTTTATTAAAATAATACACGAGTATTACACGACTTTATACTAGTTGCACTTATATAGCTATTTATTAAAAATACAATTGTAATCAAATCGAGTTACTACAACATTATTAGAGTCTTAAATTATTCATATACTATTTGTAGACTTTGTTATTGTTAATTTTTTTCGAAATTATAGAAGCCAAAAGGTTTTCAAGAGGATTCGAATAACACGACTAATATCTTGCACTGTCGATTGAAAATCGAACATAAGTTTCAAGCGAGAATATTAATAGTTTGAGACTATAAATTACTAATTATTATTGGTAAAAATTTAATCTTGTGTGGCGGATATTTTCATAAATGTATAAATAGAGATTACAGTAAGTTATGATATGTATATAGATTAATTATTATAGCATGAAAGCCATCTAGAAAAATATTGATAATTGTATTTGCATAATAAGAAGATGTATTTTTAATTATTAAAACACTGTAAGGCGTGTTGATTTGAACAATTTAAATAGGTCTCAAATACCACTGAATATATTCACCATACTTTGTAGGTTACTACGTAACCAGAAGATGTTAGTAGGTCAAATATTTACCGTAATTGTGGCGAGTTTTCAGGAATAAATCCTCAAACCAATTAACCTACAATTAATTATACAAGGAATTATGTTTTATTATCCGAAAATCATAATAGGATAATAATAAATTAATGAATCAAAAAATAAATATACATTTTAAACAATATTAGCAATAAAAACAGCGGTAATTTCTCTGCTTTGAATTCAATGATAAATCATTATTTGCGAAAAATCGATTCTGAGTGAAGGAAAACGGATATATCTGCAGCATCTTTTTTTTAAGGATAATGGATAGTTAATCATGTTATATTTTATTCATATTATTATATGTATTTTCTTAATTCAAGAGGTTGAGCTAATTTTTGCCAACAAAGCATATAACAGCAATATTCTTATTAACTTATAAGTTTATACCGATGTACTATAAAGATTAAATAGTTTCGTAGTATAAATAACTTAAAATTAGTTTCAAATAAACATTTTGATTATTATTAATTCATCGTTTATATAGAGTATGATAATTTAACGACCAACAATAAAATGTTACGATGCATACCAATACCTATAGTTTAGCTTTTATCTCAGAATAGCATTACCAAAAAGTCCTAGTTCCGTGTTCAAACACTCGTCTATTGATTACTATTTTTTCTTAACTAATTTTACAAGTGTCCGAATTTTAAAATTTTTCATTGCTTAATTAATGTTAAAAATATGTATATATATTAGTATAGTCTCACTTTATCGAATCAAAATTGATAAAGTTCGTTTAAGTACACTGAGAAATAAATGTATAAATTCGACATTTAATTTGTTGAAAATTGATGATATATTATGTTTTCATAATCGAATTCAAGTCATTACAATAATCATTCAAACGATTTATATTTTTTCGATAATAAATTATTAAAGCAGCCTGTTTTCGAGCATGCTGTATTCGTTATCGATTTTTAATTCTCTATAGCCAACTTTAAGCACCATACCGCCGTTCAAATACAATCGCTCCAGTAAATACAACAGCATTATGTAATCTATTCGAATCAGTAGAGTTTCTAATCAATAATGTTCCTTTTACAGACAATGGTCTGTTCTGTTTATTCTTATACAGAATCCCGTTAATGGTGGGATATCATTTGTTAAAAATATTTCCAAGTATAATGTAAGACAGTTTATTACAATTATATTTTGTTTTTAAATAACGACTGGCATATTAAATTGGAAAAATTATGGCTATATTTTGTACTAACTTACGTTTATGTATAGCGTCTTATATCAAATAACATATTATTATTACATGAATTTAATATTACATAATAATTATTTGATCACCATATATTCTGTATAATATTTAAGTACATCCATATTTTATATTATATCACAGGTACATATTTCATAATACTTCATATTACGTGCAAGAATTTAAAACTGTATTAGTCTTTTTTTGTTTCAACCGTCGTTTTCTAAATAAAAAAGTATATCATAATTTAATAAGTGTCTTTAATCGATTGTACCAATTATGATATATTATACTTATATTATTACGTTTATACAGAGTTTGGTTAGCTATCATAGTATAGAAACAAGTCTTCTGTTAAAAAAAAAAAACATAATTACTTGAATGGGTGTTTAATGAAAATGTAAGTAATTTTAATTTTATCATATTAATATAAATAAATCTTATGAATTGTTCCAATCACTAATTATGCTTATGATATACGAAACAAAAATTTGAGTATTTTTTATTTTAAGTAAACAAAAAAAGTACTAGATATTTTAATAATATTAAGTCTGTAATACAAGAATTATTTTCCGAAATTGTATTTCCTATAAATATTAAGTATAAAAAAAAATTAAAGCAACCTTACAACTTTTGTAGATTTTATATGATACAATATATATATTAATAATTATGTATTTTAAGTTACGTTTTTCGTTCCATTGAATTGAATTTATGATTATTAAATAATGATTTTCTTATACTATTTAAAGAATGCCTGTGGGGATTCAAGCTCTTTTTTTTTTGAAATTAGATCCACCTTTTTTTACTGTTAATTTTAAAATGTTAATTTTTTTTAAAGATGTTACAGCATATAATATATATAAATTAAAACTCAAACGAGTTTAGTTTCTAAATTATAAAAAAAAAAAATATACTTTATGTACTATAATTATAAAAGTTAATAGAGATATGATACGGGGACTATGATTGTTTAAAAATTATTGTAATTACTATAATAAGTATTTTAAGTATTATAGTATGTTAGTCTTTTATAATATATAAAAATTGCCCGAGTATTTTGTAATTGATACAAAATTATAATTAAGAATTCAGAACATAAAGTGAATAATTCAGAAACTCAGTGGTTTTTTTATTTAGATGAATCAAAAATTTTAGAAAAAATTCACAATCGGTGGAAAAATCTTATTTTAAAAATAAAAATTACTTTTCTTAGATGTACTCCTTAAATGGTTTAGAAAATTTAAGTGACTAAGTAGCCAAATAAGTATCTAATACTGTGATCTTTAAGTATAGGTACTAAAAAAATCCAAAAAATAAATTTTAATAAATGCATTATTAAAGGAAAAAATGGGTGAGATTTTTTTAATGAATGGCTCTGTATAGATCAGAGGAATAATAAATTCTACTTAAACCTGTTTATTTACATACAATTAGTATACTTACGTTATTACGTTTCCTACGTATTAATATTGACGTCAGATTCGTATAATATTATGTTAATATTTATTATTATATTCTGGTCAATTACCCACCTATATTAGCTGTATCTGATATTAAACTTATTATACTATGTTTAACTTTTTAGTGTTTATAATTCACGTAACATAGGTATTACTGTATTATTAACTTGGGTACAAGAAACTTATATTTAAGTGTAATTATTATTATTAAATATAAATAACCCTCGTATATCTGTATAAAAGTTAATTAAAAATTAAATAATACTCAGTATCAAATAATACAAACTACTGTGTTATAAGTAGGATTCACATTCATTTACTTTAAATACAAAGTCTGTTTTAAAATTAATAATTTATGGAATATATAAAGTCAGCATGTTTGCTGTTTTTTTTTATTGTGTTTATAATTATTATTCTTAGAACAGTCGAAATACTCGAAATGTTTTAATTTAAAATTCCGAGGGTAGTTTCTAATAGAAAATTGAATGTAGTTGGTAGGTTCTCAATAACTATGTCAAAAGTAAAAAATTCCTAGTACCTAATTTACAAAATAACTGGAAAAATAGTTATTTTTATGCATAAAGACCAGATTTAAATAAAATAAATTTTGATTGTTGTAATTTAAAATTTAAAAATAATTAACTGTAGAAATATGTAATTATGGCTATACTTAAAAAAATCTAAATTTCATAAGTATTCATAAATAAATTTTTTTTTTAGACATTTGAAATTTAAATTTAAATGAAGAATTACGGTTCTTGTATAGTTAGATTGTTGTAATTCAAAAATCTTATTCGTGAGGACCCGAAACTTTTACATATATCATTATGTTTTATATACATTATGACATTTTCAAAATATTTAGAATAATTTTAAGTTATTGTCTGTGTATAACACGAATCTATTTATACCGTTCTACTAAGTTGGTATTGATTCAAAATGTAATAATGATGATGTATAATATAAATATTCATACTAATATAATTATTAATAATATATTAATATAATAAATTTAATGTTTTCAGCCAAAAATAGTTTATCCTATATTATTATTTATTATTAATAGCAAAATAAAATTACTATATAGCAATTTGAATTTTGTATATATTATAAAATAATAAATATACTTTGTAATATAGTCTGACAGTATTGTATTCGCTCAAAATCGTTTTTCGCATGCATTGATTTATCATTGAATTCAAATTTAACACATACATTATTAGAGTGACTTTTTGGAAAATATTCGTATACTTTATTAACGATCTTATTCTTGGAAGATAAAGTTTTCAATCTGCATACAAATGTTGGTTGCTATGTGATTTCCATATTTTTTTTTTATTATTACAATATTTTACAGATATTTATATCGTAATATAAAATTAGCCTATTTAATATTTAAATATTCTTAAAAAAAAATACTATCATTTTAATACTTTATTGTATGTAAAGTTGCAATTTATTACAAAATTTGTTGATATACGTATTGTTTTATATTATACATAACGCTATGTTAATTAAAAAGTTAATGTTTTTATGGTAAACTTTGCTGTTTAAGTTAACTTTAAAAGACAATGATGATTTATTTATTGTGAATATAGAAACTAGAAATTATATAGTTTGAACTCTGAATAAGGTACAACTCTGAAAACTTTACGGTTGGCGAACACTTTTTTGTATTCAAATAATATAATGTGGTAAAATATATTGGTTAACACAAGACGATTCATTAGTTACGAGTCAGTAATTATATTTCAGAAGGTTATTACTTTATTTTGTTTCCTGCAATTATCATGAAAATAATTAAGCCTTTTTGAAATTTTTTGAAAGCTTTATGCACCTGCTTTCAAACTGATACTAATAACTTTAATGGCAAAATATCAATTTTTGGCAATAATTAGGCTATACGATAATTATTATACCAGATTTATAAAATTCAATACCTACAATCTATGTATTGTATCATATATGATAGCAATGGCAATATTTTACTTATATTATGTTATTATTTAGATTTAACACATCGATATATATCTTATAATTACAGCGTTAGTGTAATGTTATTAAGTAGATAATTAATTTTCTTTAGCTAAAAGTTTATTAAAACATTTTATAGGTGTTTAATATGTAGAAAAATAAAGTACTTCTTTAAAATGTTTAAGTTGTACACTTTTATATTGCAATGGATTTCTAATATTAATAATTTAAAAATAACTTAAATAATAGAATTAGTATTAAAAGTAGTGCATTTGTAAATATAAAGTTAATTTTGTGTAAGTAATTTTAATTCAAATAGCATGTTATCTTATTGCAGTATTTTTTTATTGCCTATTATACCGCCACCTATCGTACAAGTTTAAATTTACGAAATGTCGTAAAATCACCCTTTTTGTCCGGGTATTAGAGAACTATTAATTTTCTTTGATAAAAGTATTAGTTTTATTATTTATAAATTATTCAGAAAAATAAACTGTTTGATTAGGTACGATTTACGATAGAAATAAAATAATATTATGTTTTCTCAAACACATGTTTGATGATGTTATATTTTTTTTATATTTTGTACGTGAAAAAAATCAAAAAGGTTATGTTATTTAAAAATCAAATAGTAAATAAATCAAACAACGAAAGGCTGTCGGATTTTTTATTTTTAATTTTCACCTCTGTAAGTTAGTATACATAATATAAACTCATTTTCTGCAGGGATTTTCGCGCGCATATCAAAAGCACACCCTTTGTGGTGTATCCCGAGGGAGGTCGCAGCTTGGCGCCGGATGTATTTGGACTTTCAGTTAGCGCGGTGACGGCAGCTGAGTCGTTCGATGGCGTTTGGCACGTGAAACGTATGTCGAAATAAAACGTCACAGTTTACTTTGGTTAAATTATTTTTAAATATTAAAATAAAATCATACTAGTGTCATAGATATAAAAAAAAAAAATCATCATCTTCCCTGTAAGTACTAAATTCTGTATATATTTAAATAATATAGATTAGATTTAAATTTAAAAAAAATATTTGGTTTTTATATTTAAATTAGATTCTAAACATACTAGTTTTATAACAGTGTGTTTTTTATTTATGTCTAAAGACACTTTGTATAGAATATAAAATGCTTCAATAAAAAAATTTAATAGTAATTTTTGGATCAAGTATAAAAATTTCCTCTATTGGTCAAAAGTATGACATCTCAGTCATTTTCAAAATAGATAGAGGAAAAAACAGAAATGTTTTTGCAAAACTAGATTTTGTTTTTTTTTTTATTGAATAATTAATAATTGTTGAGAACTTTTTTTTCAACAAACAATTTTCACTAACTAATTATATTTTTCGTATTTTTATTATTCAATTATTTTTTATAAAATTTTCAAGATATTTTGGCTGTTTTTGTGTTATACCTATATAAATATAAATAAATTATAGTTAAAATTGTTGAAATTTATAACAAAATTTTTGTTTGCTAGTAAAAAAACTCGAAAATTGAACTATGAATTAAAATATTTGTAATATTGTGTATTAAAGTAAAAAGTAAATCACATATTTTTTTTTGAATTTTACGATTTTAGTAATTCAACAAAATCAAGAAATTTTAAAATTATTTTTTTTTAGTTGCTAATTAATTTTAATGTGTTACAATTTTAACCCTAAGGTTCAAATAATAAATAAAAAATTTTATATAAGCTTTTGACAGGAATTTTAAAATAAAGTTTAGCTTTAATTCATATAAGGTACATCTTTTTATGAGTGTGAAATTCAAATTTTGGCAAACTGAATAATCACACGTAAAATAACGATTTTTATTATTTTGCTGTTATGTTTTAATTTATATAATATTCTATAAAAAATTAATTATCAATATAAATAATGTTATAATAGTTATAAGTTATGATAATAAATAATTTATTTATAACATATATTTTCGATAATGATTAACGTGCTTAAATCAATATTATAATGTACAACCCATATTATAACTAAATAGCGTAAAATATATTGGTGTAGCAGTCCCGGAATATTGATTAAATTAGGAATGATTTTTAATTTTTATAATTATAATAAATCTCACTTTTCCTTAATGTATTATCAAATGTATACCAGATAATTTAGATATATCCTTTGATATAATTTGTGGTTATATTTGGTTTAGTTGGGTTCTATATATTTTATTGCATTTATATATTTAATGTAAAAATAAAAAATTATGAATATATTTGTTAATGTCTTACAGAAAAAAATTTTGGTAAAGTTATGAATAATTTGAATTTACAATGTAGATACAAATAAAAAATGATCCATTATAAATAGTATAAATACATAAAAAATAAAAATGCACTGCATATTTTACGAAACTCATAGTTTTTTAGTTATTTGATTTATTATTTTGATAATATCTCTATGGCTATAATTTTTATATTCGTAATTAATTATTAATTATATAAAGTTGATTGCGGAATTTAATTAACCTCTGGTTATATATTAATTGAAGAACGATTGTAATATTACGTAATATCCAAGAAATATCATCAACTTGATACATAATCTAAAATGAAGGTTACTGTGTCCTCAGATAAAACACCAAACTTATTTACACAAACAAAGCTGTCACATATCATACAACAAAATTATTTCGACAATAGAACTTAGCATTATAACACTTAGGCCACGGTGTCAAGCAAGCATAATATGTAGTGATACTAATAATTCAACTGACATTTAAAATATTATATTGTTATACGAGAAATTATAGCTGGAATATTAGGAATATCTGAATATGGTAAGAACAATTATCAATCTGATTGGAAATAATTTGATTGTGACTTTTTTTGTGATAACCTAAAGTTTTTGTTACATTTTTAAATATTTTTAGAAGAATTTAATAATAAACCTGAAATGTAAATGTAATTGTTATTAAATAAAATATCACTAAAAATATTGATTTCTGATACTTTTTATAGTATATTATACTATAATATATTGATTATTACTCGGTACAAAAATAGTTCAAAGTCGATCATGAAATCTGAAATAGGAATAATAATGATTAAGCACCTTAAATAAAAGAATATATTCCGATTAATTTAACATTACAAATAGAAAATAATTATTTATACATTTTGCAAGTAATTTTAAAAATCACTATTAATATTAATTGAAGGAATAGCTTGAAAGAATGGTGAATTTGAATAAATATTATTAACACAAAAAAAGTGTTGCTGAAATTCGAATGCTTAGAAAAAAAATATTGGTTATGCAGTTTTCAAATTTTTAAATCGCTATAAGTTTAATTTATCAGGAATTTCGTATTAGACTTTCAAGCTTTCTGATCGAGCCTTAAAATTGTTATCAACATAAAAAAAAAATTATGAATATTGTCAACATTCAAACTCTAAGCGCTCATAAAAAAATAATGTGAATTTACGCTTGACTTTTTTAAAATTTACATACAAGAACAACTTGTGAGAAGCCTTTTGTTAAATTGTCAAGCTCTATTCGTTTTTAAATTACCACAGAACATCACTCAAGTAACGAAATTAAAGATTGAAGTTTTTTTAATGCTCAATAAGGTGATTATAGATACAAAAATAATAACATGCGCATCGTTGTAAAACCAATACTTTCATATGAGATGTGTGACCACGTATAGAGTTTCTTTTATATTCCTATTGTTCTTTTGGTAGGCTGACTAATTTGCTCCAATAATTTCGAAAAACGGTTGTTACTTATTTTATACTAAATCTTGGTGTAAGTATAACCTTTTTTCTAGTTACTAATGTTAATATTTTTGAATAAATAAATGAATATCACTGTAACATAATAATCCACGGTAGTTTTTGGCTTATCTACTAAATAATAATATAACAAAATTTGAAATATTCGTCTTAAAAGTTTTTTTTTAAAGTCCAAAATAGCCTATTTATAGAGATGATTTATGTGAATATTTATAAAACTGCGTATAACTCATTTACATTTAAAGTATTCAAATATTATACTTTTTAAAGTTTAGGCAAGAGACGGGTAAAGGAGTTTATTATTATATAGCGAGTACAAGGACAAACACGGTGAGCCACCCTCTATAAACCCTAACTAATAGTCAAGCTTACAAATCTGTTCAGAATTATACGTTTAACAAACGATAATTTATGCGAGATATCGATTCCAGTATTATACTTACCGAATTTCTATTGAATTTCTATTTATGATGATACTATTAAATATTACTTTTTTTTATTGCGAATTGTACATTTATACTGATTGATACATATACAACTACTGAATACACATATGAAATATTGACTTTTCTATCAAAATTATACTACATTTACGTTTTTTTGATATAAGTTAATATTTCTTGTGTAAATTATTATAATGAAATATTTCTCATAAACTCTATGTAAGCTAGGTTATATAAACGTTGCATAGGATTTATTAATTTTATAATTATTATTTATAAAGCATATTGCATGGTGGTGGCGCGTACAGTTGCAACAAAATATGTAGTATAATTATAATATTATACGTGCATCGTAAACTTATAATACAATTTAATATCGTATTATAATCGGTCATAAAGTTTGTTTGTATTTGTTCAATATAATCTACTTTCGATTCACTCTTAAATACGCGCGTAGCTCTAGATTGATTACGTATGTAGTTAATTCGTCGATTTTGGTTTATAATAATGAATAATAGTTTTATTTAAACGCATTTAAACATTACACTCGGCATGATAAAATAGTAAATACTACTTATGTTGCAGTTATACGATTTTTTAATGCTTGTTATCACACAAAAATATTCCCCGAGTATAGGACGTTTAGGTCTTCAGATAACGGCGTAAGTATCATAAAAATTAATATCAAACTAAACTGTATACTTTGAAACTCTATTAGACAGTTGAAGTATTATAGGTAGTATTGCGCTGATCAAGATATGCTTAATATTTTTATGAAATAATCGGCATATCCTATTGCACTTTATAACACTATGTAACAATTCTGGTTGATGTCAAGGATTATATCTTTGTATATGTATAGACAAAAAAGATTAATAAATAATTTAATATACTATGTATCCAACGAAACTCTTCATAAAGACTTATCTATCCAAACAGTTAAAAACGTTGCCAAGATTTTCTACAAACGTATTTAATATTATGAATTATAAATTTTATAAAAACGATAATACTTCTGTATCTAATTATGCTTTTTCTTAAATCAATATGATAACGATTTTATATTCTGTGTAATTTAATAATGTTATTAAATTAAATTTAATGTAATGACAAATTTAATAATTATGAAATTCGTTTCACTAGAATAGTATATTTTGGTAGGCTATGTTGATGACCTATATATTATACATTCTGGTACTTGAATAAGCGTGTCGAAATTACTAATGTTATATTTTTGTTTATCCTAAAAAATTCACCTTAGATATTTCATTATTTAGGAATAATAAATGAACCCATTGTATATTTTTTTGAAGAAAATAATAATACATATAATACAATTTATGTACTTTATACGACATCTTACGTCAATGCACGCACACAGAATCATCATTATTAAATATTAATTCATTCAAAAAAGAAGAGTGAGCAATTTATTAATATTATTATTCTATACAGTTGTTATTATTCAAAAGAATTTTGTAGTTTGTCACAAAAACGTAAAATCACTATACACTATACAGTATACATTATATAGTATATATAATATATGTATATATATATATAGAACATAAGTAATATGTACATTGTATATGTGTGGTATGTTAAAAGTCTGGAAAATAGAAGATTTTTTTAAATTGAAAATTGAACAATGGAAGGACTGCCTAAATTATTCCACGGTTTCCGTGGAAATTTGGTGCTGAGCTGGTAGCTGGTATTATAATATATTTCGCTCTGTATTACAGAAAGTAATCAAAACGTACACGAGTATATTTGAATAAAATAAAATAACCCCGAATATTCGATTATAATAAAGATTTATTTTATCCGGCAGATATAATATATAGTAGCTACTATATGATGTACTGTCGAATAATTAAAAACTGAAAAATTAGTGTAAAATTATAATATAATATGTCTTGATTAAAACCAAAAAAAACTATTATGATTATACACGTAATTTAAAAACGTGTTCCTAATAATTACTACACAAATATACCATTAAAGTGTACAAGATTGGCTTATTAATTATTTTTTGTAATATTTTTGTTAACAATAATTGAAACGCCTAGAAACCTAATGATTTGGTTAAATATTTGTTAAGTACTATTTTTAAACGTATCACTTGCGATTGAGTGTCGATTTGTATTTAAAATAATTTAAATTTTTTTAAATAAGTGATAATTAATTTGTTTCTATACATCGACCCTAAAATAATTTAATTTTATCGTTTAAATAACAAAATAATAATAATAATAATAATAATAATAATATCAAAAATCAATATCAACTAATAAATATTGATTAGAAGACATAATTATATTTAATTTAATTATTAAACATACATCATGATTTATTTTTATATATTTTATGTGAGAAAATTAAAATGCTTACAAATGGTAAAAAATAAAATACTTTTATTGTACTATATTTTCAAGTGTTAATTATTAAAATTGAATATTTAATGATTTTTTAACTATACAAAATAATTTACAATATAATATCTCCGTTATTTTAACGATTTTCAAATCGTGGTTAAAGTTAAACAATAATGATATTATATTATAATACTATAGGCTTTAAGTTTATGCATAACCACATCTATATATTTTTAATTATTTTCATTTACAATAAAGTCAAATAAACATTGATAAATATTTTAAAATGTATTACAATACAAATAATGACTGTGTGAAACGGTTTTTTTTATTATTTATTGTTTGGATATTAATAAGCCATTTAAATTTTAATTACGAAACCTTTTTTACTTTCGCTGTATTAATCAACTGCTTATATATATTATTATTTATAACATACCGCTATTATGCGATATCAGCACGCAGCAACTGTTGCAAACAAATTGTACGATGTATACTTATACGTAATTCATCGTTTACGAAAAATATAATTATATGAACATGAATAGATATTTTAAAGTTAATAATAATATAAATTGTAAAAGCAAATTCATCACAATAATATTAGATGAAAATTATATATCTAACATGGACATGATTTATATAATACTGTTGCCTGAAATAATTTTTAAAATAATAAAACATTTTTATTTCAATATATATTTTAAGTACAGCGGATTCCGTTTATATTGTTTATAAGACTCACTTTAGGATCAGCACAAAGTGAGCCTTATAACTGAATGAATCTTGTAGGTGAAGTGGGAAAAAAAACAAAATTTTAATTACATATTTATGAATTTTATTTTACTATATATATATTTTTTATTTTAATCTACTTTAATACATATTAGTGGCATTTTACATATTACTATTATTAGTGAATAAATGAAAATATTAATATCATTATAAAAATTATTATATATTAATAAAGAATTATAAATTATGTATGTACATACTTATTACTTATGAAAAAAATTTGTAATTTTTGTTTGTTTTGAATTATGTTATTTATGTTTTATTTTTTATTTGTTGTACAATAATTATACAGTAACACACATTATAATACATGAATCAAAACTAGTTATAAAAATAATATAACCAACAAAAATATGTAATTTTTGAAAACAAATTTATTTCTAAATGTTATCCAAAAATATTTATTTTTCAACATTTTTTACGATTTAAGTCTCGTAATCATAAACGAAGTGGTGAAACTTATAAGTTTATTACCAAATTTCTCATGATGTATTTGGATACAACAGGTTCATTTCAGACGATTTTGAATTTAATAAGTGTCAGTCACTTATGTGACTCCTTTGGTGAGTCTTATAAGCGACGTCCACTGTATTTATAATATGCATAGAATTTTATAAAAAAAAAAAATTTATTTTTACACCAAATAATTCTCATACAAAGGAATTATTTGAATGTTTTAAAATTATTATTTCGAAAAGAGTTTAAATTGTCATTGAAAAACAAACATTCTCATAAGAAAATATAGATAATAATAAAAAAAATATAAATTGAATAAATATAAGTACTAAGAAAAATATAGTAATAAGGAAGAAAAACTATAATATAGCTCGTTACACAATTAAAATTTCGTCTATTGATTAAGTTAAATTCGATTATAGTTAAAAATAATCAAAAAAAGTTAAATATTAAGAAAAAATGTGAGTTTTTATACAAAATTAGAGTTTGACTATCGACAGTTGATTTTATTTGTTTGGTGTAATTTATAAGTTATAAATGAATAATCACAGACACTTTAAATTTTCATTAAGTATTCATACTCGCCTTTTCTATACACGATAATATATTTAAATTACTTTTTTTTGAACTATTAATAATAATTTTAAATTTAAATTTTTCTTTTTCTTTTGATTGATAAAAAAATATTTACTTGATCAAAAAAAAAAAAAAATTAGCTTGAAAATATAATACAATGTTTCAAATAGTTATTTATAAATAACAAATATAAAATAAGTATGGTTTTTATTTATAAGTATCTGATGTTAAAATTTTGATAAAATTCGTTAAAAGAACATTTGGAAATAATATTTTTGATGAAAATTTATAAATTTTTTAATTTGTTTAGTCAAGAATTGAAAATTTAATATAAGTTTTTCATAAATAGTTCATATTATAACCAGAAAAGCTTAAAAATATATATACACATTTTTTTTTTATAGAGATTTGAATTTAAAATTTAGACGATATTAAATATTTAATAAAAGCTGACAAATCGTCTTCGCTTAGAATAGTTTTTCATATGTAATAATTTATCATTAAATTTAAATTTAATACATACATTACACTGATTTATTCTACAATGACGAGATTCATTCAACATATATAGGTAGAAGTACAACATAAGTGGTAATATATTTTTATTGTTTATTTACTTGCATTATAAAAGTTCAACCTATATTATACAATAATGCTAGTATTATATATTTATATTATATTTTATTTTATTTTCTAATACCTAGTTCAAATTATAAAAAAATATTATTCCATTTTTAAATTGTCAATAATTAGTGTTTTTTGTAAATAAATAATTAAAGTTTGCGTTAGTAGCTTTAGCTACTACAAGAAACATCTGACTGTTTTTAGCTTGAAAATTAGGAGCGTAACACGATGTTGTCTGTATAATAGACGTAATGATGTTATACAATGTATATAATAGCTAAAGTTTGGGGTTATTTTATTTTATTTTTTTTGATTTGAGATTTTCGTTTTACGTAATACGTTTTTGTTGTGGTTGACCGTTATATAGCTAATTAAATTTTCGGTCGACCAATGACACTGGGACAACAAATCCACTATCTATTGATTATATATTTTTACAAAATGTTTCGATTTAACTGATGATATTTACACGATATACCTAATATACACACGATAAAACAAAAATAATAAATATAAACAAGAGATGCTGTTAAAATGAAAATCAATTAGTGCATCAAGCTTAACTGTAAAATTACGTCATAGAACTTTTATACTATTGATTTAAAAGTAGAATATATATACATATATATTTATACCAACAATTGGAAGATTTAAATAAATGTATATGTTTAAAACGCAGTCCTTAGAATTAAATTTCATAAATGTTATGATATATTATATATTTTATATTACCTTGATTTAGCTAATCAAGAAGCGTAATAATATAACATTAGACGTATGGATTTACAATAATAGTATTTTAAATGAAGGACATTCAAGGAATCCATAAGTAATAGATCCCTGAACTATAAGTAGCACCTAGAGCGTGAGAAAAATCAAATCAAAACTAACATTTACTTAATTTTGAGCTAGAACTAATTAGAGTTCTAAAACATATAGTTTTTTATCTTTACAATAACTTTTCTGTATATTTTGGCAAACGAAGTAGGGAGTGCTCATTATAAAAAAATTGAACATTTAATAAAAATGTCATTAAACTATATAGGTACAGATGATAACAGGAACAATCAAGTTCTCGTAAATCCGGTGATTACAAATCCTCGCCAATATAGTTCAATTAGTTCTGCGAAGAAATGAGAATATAGAACTTTGTTAGATAATATACAAAATACTTGATTTGTTAAAGGTTTTAACCCCATTTGAATCATTGAATGAAAAGTGGAAAGAAGGAACAATAGAAATCATCAAATATAGAGAATTTTTTTTTGGAATAGAAGATCCAAATATTAAAGTTACCGGCTCTAAATTGCCGAGAGTACTTTTGAAACTATAATCCCAAGATGTATATATTGCTCGTGTATTAACCAAAATACAAACAGTATTATTATATAGTATTGTAATTATCTAGATTTATCTAATTATCGTCTGCATTCACGCAAATAATGCAAAGTATATTTTTATAAAACGGCAAGAATATATAATACCTTAAATATTATTCTTACTTAATGTATACTCTAGCTATGATAAATAATTACTATGCATATTATACTACGCGTAGATCATGATTACTAAATAATCTCCGCGGTAATGCAATTTTAATACAAATTTAAATTGTTTTAAATGCTAATAGTAAGGAGTGTAAATAAATATATATATATATTATAATGTATGGCAAGTTAATTATTTAAAACTTAAATAAAAAAAAAACTCGAATATACAAAAATGTAATAAAAAAGGAACATTGAATTTTGAAATACTTATAGGTAATTTTTGAGGACTTATAAAATAATAATTTTATTTTCTAAAAATGCTTTAGTGTGAAAATTATTTAGTCTGACAGTCTGTTATAATTTATATATGTTTGAAACAATATGCAACGAGTCATGAAAACTCAGCAACACAAAAACTATACAAAAATAATGGTTAATTATACATAAAGATCATTAAACGTAATATTATACCTTCGTGCTATTACTATACACATACATTTTTCTAAAGGTATTTTGTACCTTTATTTTCAACTAACCAAAACATTTGACCTATTTTAATTTTATTTACCATATAAATGTCTTTTAGACGAAGTTAATAATTAGTGGTATTTTGGGTCAATTCATTGCAGTTTAAAGAATAAATGAATACCATTATTTATTCTTCTAAAAGATTTTATGATTTTAATTATAATAAGCGAATAAGTCAGTATCGCTCTGCTGTACATTAGGGGGTGGGGTGGACTTCGGACTAGGGTAGGTTAAATTGGAATGCAATGATAAGTATCATTGTATACGAAAAACGATTCTGAACGGAGATGATTTGTCAGTCTAAGATATATTATACTTAAATATTGTCATATATTCTATTTTGAAACTAATTCAAACATTTAAGTAAAAGTTTCAAGATCTTACGTTTAGTAATTTATTAAAAATGACAAAAAAATCGAAAATTATTTATTAGTAAAACGTTAAATAAAAAATGTATGGAGAACCTTGTACCAAATTTTCAAAACTTAGTTATAAAAGAAAAAAATTTTACGATTTTTCAACCACAAAATTACTTGCAAATTTTCGCAATTTTGACATATTTCGTATAAATTCGAACTTTAAGCACTTAAAAAAAATTGTGACTAACGATTTCGGATTTTTTTTTATCACTTTAAGAACAACTTATAAGAAACCTTGTATTAGATTTTCAAGATTTTCTGGTCAGCCAAAAAATTTTTATCGTTATTTAAAAAAAAAGTACTTAGAAAAATTGAAAATTTCAATTGCCTATAAATAGCTCAAAAAAGGTCAAAATTCTTCAAAAAATTAACTGTGTATGGAGAACGCTAATATAAACATTTTGTGAACATTTTAAGTGTTTACATCGATTAGTTTTTGAGTTATAGCAAAATAAAAAATTCGATTTTGTCGAAAACTGGTTTTGCGTAAAAAATCCCGTTTTTCCCTAATTTTTTTAGGGATTTTCCCGACTCATTTAAAAAATATTGAAAATTTTTAACTTTTGACCCCCCCCCAAGGTACCAACTAGATTCAATTTCCTTTTCAAAAAGGGGCTGAAGTCAAAAATCGAAGCATTTTTACTGCTCCAAATGTTGTCGTCAGACACAAAAAAAAAAAAAATAAAAATAAAAAACACACATCATTGTCAAATTAATACATTTATCACTCCGTTCAGAATCTAAATTACATATAATTAAAATATTGTAGGTACATATATTTTCTGGTTTTCAGCCATGTAAAGTAAAGAATTTTCGCGAACATTTTCGTTTGACGGTGAAGTATACAATTTGCAGTTTGACATTTTTTTATACAATTTTGGTACACGCACTTGTATAATACACACACTTGTATAGAATATTCGTATTTATTCATATTATGTTTCGTAAACGATTACATTAAATGTGGCTATAACAATATCGTTATTATGTTCACGTAACAATGATTGACGATATATAGGTATTATATCAAATATCATCGAAGCGATTATAATTCGTATGATATTTTTACAATATATAATATTGCATTGTAATGCAAACTTCTATTTTAAACTTTGGATTTAATGATTAGATGTATTAGCTTAACAATGAAGTGTTTTAGTTTTGTGTATGAAGACAGTTTTGAGATTTTGGCTACAGATGAAAAAACCATTAAATCTTTAACACAAGGGTGGTTATTGATAGAAAATAGTATTCATGCTGTTTATGGATGTATTTAGAAACAATTAGTATGATCATCCATAATTACTTTCATAGTTAAATAAATATGTTTGATGTGTTACTGTGGAATGTGGAAAATTCCTTTTTTTATCGCAATTATCAATCCAAAATAGGTATATTATTATTCATATTTTATTCAGTGATGCTACAAAAATGAGATAATATTGATAGCTTTTATTTTTATTTTACACACATTTTACACTTAGTATGAACAATGTATTCGAATTGATAAACATTCAATGAACTACTGATAATAGTGTTTTACATTTAATTTGTATGCTCAGGATAATACCATGAGCACTCAATGTGCATCATCCGCATTGCCGATTTTTTACGTAATACGTATAGTACTAGTGGTTTCAGTGCACGCTATCACTGTCAAATCTTAAACGGTATAAACGAAATATGTAAATACCGCCACTGAGTTCCATAAATACGCTATCGACATATTATGTAGTTAGTATACATTGTTCAAAAGTAGAATAATCGCAGTTTTTTTTTAATAATTGAAAAAAACTGACAAGAATACAGGAATATAAGAGAAAAAAGGAATCAAATAAACTGAGAATTTGAAATAGAAGATTTTTATAATGTACAAATAATTTTCAGCCGGAATTGATATTAAAATATACATATTAAATATTTAAAAAGCTAATGTAAATATAATCAGTATAGGATAATAGGTATGACTGAATTAGTATTATTACCGAGTAGGTAGTAAGAAGATAATGACGTATAATATAATTATCTTATTAGAATTTTATCTCTTCTTTTATATTTCAATAACTGTACTAAGTATACGTATACGAGTACAGAGTAGGTATAAATATACTATTATTATACATTATTATAAAAAATAATTAACGAAAAGGATTTATGAAATCTAATGGTTACAGCTTAATAATTCAATTACATTCGTTTAGTTTACACGAGTATATATGTATAATTTTTCGAGTAGTCGTTAGGGTGTACCTACCTATTTAAGTGTTAAATCAAATTTTGGTTGAATACATAATCTTATAGTTTATCTATTATATAGTGATTGCCGATTAGTTAATATACATTTGATAATAATCATAATTTATAAAGAAAATATCTTCTACTATAATTTATTCATGGTGATTAATGACATAATTATAGTTTGTTTTATTGCTTAAATAGGTATATCTATTTGATTTAGTGAAAAAAAAGAATAATAAATCAACCATTTTGATTATTATAATAAAATTTAATATACACGTAAATACACGTGACATTCCTTTGAGTTTTAACAATATCCATTAGTCTACAAGAATATAATATAAAGGACAACTATACATTTAACTGCAATATGATTATGATATATTTGTGTATTAAGTGAACCAAGTACAGTTAATAAAATTTATTTTTAAATCTAATTTTCATAAAATATTTCTAATTTCTAATGATAATTTAAAATCTCAATAATATCAAATCAGGCGCAAAATTAGGTATACTAATAACTTACTAATAAGAGACATACAATCTGTGTTGTCTCTGAATTTTATATTTTATCTAAAAACTAATATTTTAAAGTCAGGGTAGTGGATACTAAATGATAAATTAAAATGCAATCAATGTTAAACCTGAAGTTAGAGTATTAAATACATACCAATACTTAAATAAAATAATTATTATTCACAGTCATAAGTATTGAAATTTGAGCATAATTATCAAGTCAAGCATGTTTCTTTTTCATAAAAAAAAAATATATAAATTCATGTATCATACGGATGGTTTACCGCAAAATACGAAATCCATATCGGATAAAATTCTTATTCTTCCACCCTGCAGTGTACCTGTTTACCGAAAGTCACGTTTATAACTTTTTAGTAAGTATTGAAATTTAATTTAGTAGGACGCTGTGACCCACAATACGTTTGTGATCATATAGATATCGATTATTAATTCATGATATTTTTGAATATACCATAAGCGATTTTATAAATTAACAAAATGCTACATCTTGGTAATACACATTTGTTAAAATTGACTAAACAATAGTGTGTAATGTAAATTATTTGTTTGAGATAAATAAACCAGCACAGAAAATTTAATTTATGTATAGAATAATCTTCGAAAATGTATATAAAATAAATGTATAAATGTGTTATAAATTTATTATAACGCAAATTAATTTATGTGTTATTATACATTAACTATACAAGCTTATATTATACATTATTACTTATTACTAAACACACAATATAATATATTAGAACAAATTACCTGCTGTTGTCGTATTTTTATTTTTTTTATAAAAGGTATATTTCTATTTAATTTTGTTTATTAACCTCTTACATTTAATTTAAGTGTATTATCTGTTATTCATATTACAAATCGGGTTTTTGCACGCAATATTCAAATTTCTCAATTATTATATACGCATCAAACATTTAAATGTACTTAATTCACAAAACTCAGATACTCTTTTATGTATTATTATAAAATGTAGTTTAGAGGTGCTTACACTGTAGAACTCGCGCAAGTCAAACATGACTGCAGAAATATTAGAATTATATCAAATAATAATTTTCCACTAGATTTAGAATATCAAAACTTAAAATGTAATATGGTAGTTGACAGTTGTGGAAAACAAATTTTGAAATACAAACTCCAAATTTGTGCTTTGAATTAAGTGTATATGAAATCGACTTCTCTTATCTTATTTTAAGATAATTTATCTTTGGATAGTCAGACTTTATGAAAAATAGTTTGATCAAATATATTATACCTGATATAAAATAATGTTATTAATACAATAACAGATATCGAAACATTATTCCATAAATAACTAATACCTATGTTTATTAAAAAAATGATTGTAATTTAAATAAACTCATTTATTTAAACTTTATAACTATTATGTTTAAAATAAATATTACAAATCTATTATTTATCAAATTGAAAATAAATAGAACCAACTTAAGGGTGTATTTTTATTTTTTATACTTATAGCTAGGAATCTTATAATAATAGCTTAAAAAAATACACTTTTAAAATGTAGCTGCCGGGGAAACTGTCGACTTTTATGTCCCCTTCGATACTGTGTGAAATACAAACGTTATACAGTCCTTGAATTCGTGATTCATAATATAGCGGTTAATATATTATATTCACATCACCGATGATCCGTTTGTTATGAAAACACTCACAGTAGGCGCAGTTGACGAAGAATACAGTCTCACCACACGATATGAATAGGTATTTCTAAACCGGTTGCCGCAAGCAAAAAGAACAACAATATAAAATATATAATATAATATATTGCAGTACAAACGATATTTGATTATAATATGACCTCTAGTAATATATTATAATACTCATATAATGCTTGTTCTTAATTCCGTCTATAATGCTTTTAGTTACAGCGACGGTCGATGTATTAAATATTTCTATCGCTCTCCTCAAGTTGGCTTCACGTCGGGTGAAGATATGTGTAGATAAAACAATACATATCAGACGGATTTAGAGGGTATGTGGAACTAATAACTACACAGTAATATAAACATCGATCTAAAGTTCCCGAAAAATATCAACATTCTTGTAAGACCTTATTCAAACACGTATTTTTTAGAGTCTAAGTTTCTTTATAATTAGGTATTTGAGTAAAAAATGATAAACATGGGTATTTTAAATTCTTAGCGGGGCAATGAATGTATTGATTTTACAATGATGGTTGTTTTTGTTATGTGTCTGTGTGTACACGATAAATAGTTCATAAACTTCTTAGATTTTCAACGTGAGGATGGTTTTGGGAAAAACAAACAAAAATCAAGGAAAACGAGAATTTTACGCTAAATCAGTTTCCGACTGAATTGATTTCTTTATTTATTGTAATTTAAAAACAAATAACTGTAGAAACTTGAAATAGTCACCAAGTATTTGTATTATCAATTTATCTCTATGATAACATTTTCTAAATACATTGTTTTTTTTTTTTTGAGCTGTCTAGGAAAAATTTAAATTATTGATTTTTCTTTTAGGTTTTTTTTTTTCATAAATGTTGATAAAAATGTTCGAATGTTTGAAAATGCGATAAAAAGTAAGGTAAATAAGTGGTTAATTTTCCAATTGAAATATATTGAAAATGTATTGTCAAAAATTTGTTTATTCAAACATTTAAATTTTGAGGTTTGAACAAATGTTTTATTTGACTTACGGGTATTATTATTAGCGTGTAGGTACAAGAATTTTATAAATTAATGAACTTAATATTATAAATATCATATTCAACAAAATTTAAAAAATCACAAATTTTATTGTAGTTAAACATTCATAAAAAAATAATTGTATATACCTACTTAAGATTTGAAAATGTATTACAAGGTTCTTTATACGCTTTGCAATAAATATGAAAATTAAAAAATATACGAAAGCAATTATTTTTTATAGTTATTTTAAATTTAAATTTGTACGAAATAATTAAATTTTAACGATGAATGTTATTATTTTGTTACAAACAAAAATATTATTCATGGGGACTTAAAACTTTTACATGTATTATTAAATTTTATTACACGCTATGGCATTTTTGATTTATTTTAAAATATTATCTATTATTTAATACTTTAAACCTATTTTTACTGTTTATTTACAGAAAGATGTTTCTCAATTTTTAATTGATGTATAAGTGGATAAAATTTAGTATAAATACTTATTATATTTATAATAATCAAACACGTCTTATAATACTATAGTATTTAATACAATATTTTTTGAAAAAAAAAAACAAATGTTGTACTAAAAATAAAATTAATAACCTTAGTAGCTATACCGTGAAATATACTTAGAGATATGGACAGACACTTTGACACATTGTAGTTTTCACTTAGAATCGTTTTTTGTATACAATAGTCAATATATTAATAAATTCAAATTTAACATATCCATAACAGTCGCCCACTCTACAGCTAATGCACAGCAGAGTGGTATTCACTTTCCTATATTTGTTGTGATTGTTTTTATTAGTTTTTGACAATTAGCTATTGATTATAATAGTGCTTGTAGCAATACATCCTACTGCCACAAATACATATATAGTAGCACTATATAATATTGCTATGTAAGGTTTATATAGGTATTTATATTCATAAGGCAACATTCTAGTACTTACTGTATTTTAAATTTCAAAAACTGTATAGTAATATTGTTAATTAATAATATTGAATTATAAAGTTTTCTGTGTGCAGTATATTTAAATATTTTATATCGACAAAATCTTACATATTAACAGCCAAAAGATCTGTAATTTTTTTTCAATGATGGGAGGTTTGGAGTAAGAAGAACTAATCTACTAACTTTCAATTCCTTAGAGGAATCAGAGAAAATTTCATAGAAATCTTTAAGGCATACTCTTTTCTAAATTGTTCGAGTTGTATAAAGGCAGCTAGGTCATGACATTTACTAAGAATTTATCTAATTGTTGTGCAAAATGACAGGCCTATCCAATCTACCATTTCGTACTATAATATACTCAGGAGACATATTCAGGAAATTTATTTTTAAAATTTTCCGATTCAGTTACTTAAGTGCTGATGATTTTATTTTTTTGATTATAATAAATAATATTATACATTATCAATAAAAAAATGAAAAAATCTTAAATAATAATTAATGATTTATCTCCGCATGCCTAATATTTAATATTATACAAAAAAAAGATAAACTAACGTGATTAATTTACCATTTGGTCGCAATCATTTGGACGCCAAAATATAGAAATAATTCGAGTTATTTAAACAACTTTATACTGTTTATAGTGTTATAACTAAAGACCGGATTTATATGCATTTTAAATTGTAAAATATGCATGCAAACATGCACTAAAAAAAGTCAAAATATGTAAGGAAAAATGCAAAATATGCAAATTAAATTTCAATTTTTATTCAATTTTATATTTTATTAAATTTTTCATAAACAAAAAGTTACATGTAAAATATAGTACAAAAATTTAATTTTTTGTTAAATTGTAATTCAAAAATATTTTATTAAAATTAAATAGTAGATACATTGGTGATATAAATAGGAAATAAGTACGAACAATTTAAGGTAGTAAGTTAATTAGAAAAACAATAAGTTATCAAAGTATATTCCATGTTTATTCCTGTGAAATTATAACAGCGATCTGTAAGGATGTACTTTATTTATTAGTTATAACTAATTAATTATAATTTTATTATGTGTTTATCAATAAGATCTAACAAATATTTCATTATATAAGCAGGCATAACTTTTATTAAATAAATACATACCTAAATCCATTTTTAGTAAAAATATTTTCTACGTGGATTTGGCTTGATTAACATTTAATTTGTTTATATTTACATACATAGATTGAACTTAATATATAACAATTTATTAAAATTAATAATTTTTATAATACTTATGTGACAATAAAATTCTATATTATGGAACTCAACTGCTATACTAAAACTATAAAATAATTTGTGTGATTGCCTTTATGTGTCGTTTTCAGCTATCTTGTTTTTGATTAATGCTTATATACTAAAATAGCAAACAAGAATACACTGGATTTCCATTTTTATTTTAAAACCTATAAATTGGTATTATATTTATGTGTCATTGACAGTTATCTTGTTTTCAACTATTGTATACATTTTAAGATAGTAAACAAAAAATATAATTAGTTTATATTCCATACCGATTGTTAAAAGTATGAAACAATCAAAAAATCTTAGCAACACCCTTACACAAATTTCATTTTTTGCACAAATAATACCAACACTATTGAAATTAAAATAACGAAATATTTTTTGAAGAGTATTTATATATACATATTTTTTTACTGTGGAATTAGTAAATTGAAAGCGTTTTAAAATTTTTGTATTTAAAAAAAAATATGATTTTAATGTATTTTAATGGATTAAGCGTGGCTCGAACGTGCGATAACTCGTTGGATTATACAAACCGATTACCTCGACTGATGCCTAGGTGTATAGTTTATATAATAAACAAAGGCATAGGACCGCAGGGTAGGCGCCTAATAATATATTATTACACTACCACGGAATTTTCGGACGGGTAATTTTCAGAAATTGTACTCCGCCGACCAATACTGCCTGAACCCCAACAAGAATAATTAACAAAAGTGGCATTGTAATTTATGATTGTTAAAGGAAGAGGGGTAGAGGTGTAACAAATGAAATGTCGAAATTACATATAACCTATCCACATATACAAACGGAGTACACACACATGTTGTGAATGGCGAGTAGGGGTGGTCATGCGCTTAGTTAAGCTGGCAAAAGGACGTCACGGGAGTCACGCGTGTGTTAACGCGTACAGAATGCCAAAATACCTCGAGCAGTGTACAACCATCATGAAGAAAATAATAAGTTGGTAAAATAGATAAGTGTTCCTATTTTTAAAAGTCTACATTATTAAATTGTTTTTTTTTTTTTTGTGGATATTCTTTCGGTTTTTCAAAAAGTATCTTCGTAGCGCAATTATTAATATAGCAGTTTTATATCAATAAAAATTGATTTATTAGTGGCGTACTGGCATACATTGAAGAAAAAATGTTATACCAATAAAAATAAATTATAATTTATACCTGATATTACTGTAAAACAATTGTATTTTTAACAAACAAATAAATTAATGTAATTAAATATAATATATTAGGTATATTAATGATATGATTTTTATTTGACATACTGACTAGTTCATACTCAAAAATAAAAATAATATATATTTATTTCTAATAAAAATTTGTACCTTATGCTATTTGTCTTACAAAATACTAGTTAAATACAATTCGAACAATTTAATTTAAACAGGATAACGTTTTAACAGATTTACTTTACTGCTAGCTAAAGACCACTTGTACACATTTATTTATTACATCTGACGATGACTTCAATATTTTATGCACTTGAATTTTAATTTTCGTTATAGCGAAAAACTATCTTAAATATGACCTTGAGCCGCGAAGGATTAAATTTTCGTTCGTTTATATGTTTTAAACCTAAACCACTAACCACAATCTGTTAAAACCACCATGAATTATAATAGATCAAGGAAATAATTATATATACACTTTTATGATTTTTCCCTCAACTGGATGTTAAAAACTATAATATATTGATTATTGTTTAAAATTATATGAAAATAGTCCACTATCATCTTAAGTGCCTTCGTAGCAATTCAATATATTAGAGTATATTCAAGTACAAGCCACAAAATATAACGTACAGATCTTAATGTTTAGAAATTTTAACTAATAATTTATAACTTTAAATCGTAATAATCATAAATCATACTAGAGAGCTGTGTAGATATTATAATATCTATGTAAAATAATGGGTTTTTAAACGAAGTTAATAGTGGCATATTATTATTTTTAGAGTTCATATTGTATAGCTGAAAAATCTCTATGAATGTCGATCTTACAAGTGATATTATAAACTTTACACCATTATTCGTGGTATGTACTATAGTATTACTATAATTTGATAATTTAAATACGTTTTTGATTGTTGCATTAGGGTTTAAAACACAAACGCATTATTTATAAATAACATGACTATAATAATATAAGCGATGAACACCTGTAAACCGGCTTATACCCAGTGTTAATATATTAGCATCTTTATATATTAATATACCTCTATAATACTAATGTGATCAGATTAAGGTGATTGAAGATTTGTATGAAAATATATTTCGCAATAGTGAGTTGATTCCCGAGACCTTTCTCATGTATAAATTGATTTCAGGTCATTAAGAGGTACGTACGAGTTGATTCACAGGTCATTATATATTTTATTCAATATTTAATAAAATATTCAGCCTATTAGCATAACCTAAGAAACACCACGAGGAGGTTGGCTGACAAGTTTTTCAAAAATGTTGTTTTTTTTTAGTTTTTTCATATTTTGAAAATCATTCAATTTTTATTTATTAATTATTTATTGAATTATATTATATTTATTATTATTAAAAACATTTAGTAGTAACTAGGTAAAAAAATATGAAAAAATTTAGTAATTTTGTAAAAATTTGTAACACATTGTTTTTATAAATTGGTATGTGGTAATAAGATTACCAGAATACCGTGACATCTCTTCTCTTAAAAAAATTTGTTTGTCTAAAATCAATTATTATGATAAATAACATATATGTTATGTATATAGTATATACATAGGTAATAATAATGACGATAATCTTTGTTAAAGCGTTCGACCAACACTCATTCGCGTGCGACGTGTAATGATTTTTTTTTTTTGTAAATTCGTGCGTGGTCTCGGTGGACATACGAGCGAGTTGTGTGTGACGGCCGAACTCTTTATACGGTCGTAAATTCTTTACTCGTGCAATCTATTGATAATTGATATACAACAATAGGGAATCAACTCGTACGTACAGAGATATAACCGGGAATCAACTCGTACGTACAGAGATATAACCGGGAATCAACTCAACGGTGTCGGTGCAAGTAAACAGGTACCCGGGAATCAACTTGTACGCAGCCATATATTTCACTGATGGTTCATTAATTTTCTAAATTCTAAATTTTCTCAGATAAGTATTTGGTACGTTTGGGGGTAACATTTTAAAATTCTCAGTGCTCAATAAAATAATCAAGGAAGGGTTTGAACATTAAAAATTAAAATTAAGGAGGTTAAGATTTTAAAATTATTATTAAAATGTTTAATGACTTTTGTTTATCTTTGAGTTCAAATTTAATAAATCCAAAACCGTAAGATACTCAATGACAAGGTTCACTCAAAATATACTGTAAAGTGTAGATTAGCAGAGCTGTTACTGGTTACTTTCTCGATGGCCTTTTTTTATTTTAACTCTTTGATTATTTCACTGAGAATATACATTTTTACTTCTCAAAAGTGCCTAATAGATCCAATTTTCTACAAAAATCTCTCGAAGATATTAACCACAGCAACTTTACTACTAGAAAAAGTGTCTTTAGAGTCTAACGTTTAGACATAAAAATTAACAAGTAAACACACATCATTGTAAAATCAATATATTCTTAGCTCTGTTCAGAATCTAGAAAAATGTAAGTAAATGTTTACATTATTATTTATTTGTATTCAATTGTTAAGAAGATTATATCTATGTATTTATTATTTATTCACTGTATATTTATTTATTGATTTTAAAACAAATAATTCCGTTTTTAGTGTCACTTGTATATTTATATTTTTAACTGAATTTTTCGGAATCTAATGGCTTATATTTTACGACGAAAGAAAATAATTTTCCTGGTATTCTGCTTACATACGTATACGAACGTATTTCGGGATTACAGTCGTCTATTATTATTATAATAAGCCTAATGAGTTGTTTACTAATCTCCCGTCAGTATACCTCATACACGTTTTGAAGGATTTATATACGTATATATACTATCACATTCAAGTAAAGTATATAGCTTCTAGTGGCTTATGGAGCGTTACTTATATCTTTGATTTAGTAGGTTTCAAATGAAATACATTGAAATGACTGCATAATATATACTGCAGAAGTGCGAAATATTCATATACAATTTCTATAAACTTTTATAACTTAAAGTTTTATCCGTCATACTTTTCAGACGATGTATTTCGTTAACAGCTTTTCCTAATCTACAAGGATATATAAATATAATATATATGGATTATATATATATATAATATCAATGCATAAGGTGACAAATTGTCACGAATTTGCAATATCACAAAAACAGATAAACTCACACATATTTTATTATTAAGTGGATGTCGTACTCGCCTGAGTGATCTCTGTCTATTGCTAATACATAACAGAAAATCTTATATATTAAGAAAAATATATTTTACTCTGTTAAGTTTAATAATCGACTTAGTTTACCTTTTGTTAAATTGAGATATAATTTTTATTATTATTGTTATTATTTATACATATACAATATGTCGAGGAAAAATATTCGATTTCGGATTCCCGATTTTTCAGGAATGCGTATGTATTTACAAACCACTATTGCAGTAAGTTTTGTATAAATGCATTAATATATAGTGTGCAATAGTCTAACTTTTGGAGAGGCATTATAACATTTAATATTATTTGGTAAAATATTTAAAATGTATTCAGTGCTATATAACAAAATAAACTGTTACGATGTGAAACATGTCACTAAAAATATATTTGTAAATTCAACGAAACATCTATTCGAAAATAACGAAATATAGAAAAATAGCTTTTACTCTAAATGTTGTAAAATTTATAAAATATAATTTTACAATCAATAAAATTCACTTTAAAGAAATATATTTTATAATATTACATTTACGAGGGGGGTTATTTTTATGTGTGGTTGTAGCAAAGAATAAAGCTTTCAATAGAATTCTTTTTTGATGTTTTTTACACGTTTTTTTTTTATTATATTATTGAAAGAAATACCATTTAATCGAAAAATGCACACTTATCTATGTAATAATATAATAGTTATAGTAATTTGAAAATACAATACCAATGCATGTTTTTTTTTGTTTGTAATAATTAAAGTGAGATTGCAAAGTTTTATAAAAAATAATTAATAGTTCAAATTTTATAAATTATTATTTTTTAGAATATTAAACTACTTACAATAGCTTCTAAATGCTTCTACAATTTTTTTCGAGAAGGGGGTACATAACAAAAGATACAACAGTTAATAATTTCATATTTAAACTATGATATTTTATATGACCTCCCCAAAAAAATGTTAATAATAACAATATTAATAAGCACATTAGAATATATATGATTGATTCATAGTTTCATACCATTTACCTATAAGGCGCTTATTAAATGATGAAAACAATAAATATGTTTTTAATTCGTTACTTATAAATATGGTTAGAAATAAATAAATATGAAATATGATAAATAATTTACTCATATGAATAAATATAAGTTAATTTGTTTAATAATTTAGATACCTACATTTGAAAATTCTTTACATTTTATTGTATAACTTTTCTTCAAATTAAAAAATATATTATGATGAAATAAAATCGTTGAAGTAATTATGTAAAGGTTAATGTTTGATATTATTTTATTAAGTAACAATATAAATGACAAAATAACTTTCAATTATTTGAGATTTGATTAACAGTAATTTAAATTTCGCGAGATGAATTCATCTAATATTATTTCTATAATTTGTATTTGAAAATACACATTTTTTTTTACTTATATTTAGGTCTTGAGTAAATAAAGTTTTAGAAGTTATAGAACCAAAATTGGGCAAGTAGCCAGTAAGAAATATTGATTAAAATTGCAGTTAAAATCCCATCGTATCATAAAATATCAAAACAATATAAATAATTATTAATTTTAAAAATGTGCTTTTACTAACTGCTTTATCATCAACTGTTAGTATACTCGTATCAACGTAACATTGTAATGTTTTGAACAAAAGAAAGAAAATTCATTATGATTAAGTTTGTTATATTATCATTATTATATTGGATACTGATAGTAAATAATTAACATGATTATGTAATATTATATGTGAAATAAAATTTGAATACACAGATTCAATATTGGTTTATTCGTGACCTTTACTTCTTGTAGCCTTTGAATTGTACCCAAATATTTCGTATACGTCTCTATATTATATTTCTCTAGTGTTATTTTCACTTTTCAAATATTAATTCTCCTTCGTCAAAATATATTCTCTTGTCATCATTGCATGACGTACATCACTTCAACACCAGTCTTCTATTATTTATTTTATGTTTATACTTTAACTTTATATACGTTCAATTTTTTTTTGTAAACAACATTTATCTCAAGACATCCGTCATTTTTCCCAACTGATAGGTATTTTATTGAAGTAAACATAATTTATTATTTAATATAAATATGCATATACCTTATTAAGAAAATAGTAAATCTATTTTATACAGTACCTAATAACTTTATAACACAAATTTTCCTTAAATTTATTTATAATGACCTTTATAAATTATAAACTAATTAAATGATTTAGGTACATAGACAATTGACAATTTATTTATTAATAGGTACATTTCATGTCAAATTCGTAGGATATTGTATGTGTGGCACTGTGGCTATAAGACGTTGGGACGACACTTGGACATAAATAAATAATAATAATAATAATGATAAATACAAATACTAGCAATACAAATTAAACATTGTTCTTTGTGAAAAATCACCAAAAATATTCTCAAAATCAAATAGTAAACTACCCCTCTTGATAGACCAAACGAAGTGCTAACTATTTCAAACAATGATAAAGTTAACCTTTTCTGAGATTATTATTCAAAAATATTTACACAAATATAGCTTGCTTCCTTAGTCGATTATGTCTAATGTTTCTCTCATCAAAATACACTATCCCAAATGAACTGAAACACATAATCAACAAACTAAATTAAGTGATTCGTTTCGATACGATTTAATTACAAACAAGATACTATACTTACCAATTATAAATTGAGTTGGTTAGGCAGTTTAGTACTTTTTAAATCTATTTATAACTCCATGCTAAAGTTTTCCTTTAATTTGTAAATTTTTCATAGTTATAGTAATAAAAATACTATATAAACACAAAATTCTGCCATATAGCCTTTTACAATTTATAAGTCTACTACTAATTTTAACAGAATTATTTGAAAATTGTAATCTTCAAGACCATTAGTATATACTATCCAAAAGTATAAGACCCCGTATACTGTTCAATAGTTCTAGACAAATCATTCAACAAGTGGACTAAGTATATAATATGTTGAATTTTAAAATATAAACCTCATTTAAAAATAAAGAATATTGTTCCATAGCTTTTTTAGACGTGGCCCAAATACTCGATAGCATTTTAAACGATGGCTTGCTCTAAAAAGTTAAATTTATTCCTTCCAGCAGCTTACTTATCTAATCTGATTTTATTTCTTCTATCCAAAATGTGTAATTTGATAAGACAAAATAATCAGACTTTAGCTATAATATTAGAGTAAAATATATTTGGAGTATTATCATACATAAAGGAAAGATATTACCGTATTAGTAATTTAATTTTTAGTATATTGGATCTTACATTATTTTAATTTTTGAGTTATAAGTATAGTAATATTTTTCAATTTAATAATACTCATTACCATGAGTTTAATAATAGGTAAGTTCATTCTAATACTAATCCTAACAGCACAAAACTGGTTGTATCAAACACAAATTTGCTATTGTACCTACGTTTATAAAGACGGAGAAAACACAGCGGGTGTGACGGGTCTTCTTAACGATTTTGTGTAATAATATATGTTCATTGTATTGTTCATTTTAAATCCCGTTTAATAATTTACTGACTGAATGATACTTTTTATCATCATAATTATAATTTAGACTTTAGTATATTATCGAATGACGAATGAATCGTTTGAAAGATAGAATACAAAAATGTAATGTCAGCTACATACAATAATAAATACAATGCGCGTTCATGAATTAAATATATTAAAAGCAATGCGTTGTTTGTACATTATAAATTTATAATAACTACCTCTCTGTGGTTTAATGTCTATTTCGTATCATAGTTTAAGATACGTTTTGGGAAATTCATACAATTTTTGGAATATATCGTTGAATATAAATACTATATTTTTAACTAAAACATATAATTGAATGTATCTAATCTATCGTTTTTATTTCAGTGTTTATGTAGATGGCCTACTTCAAGTGCTGAAAATAAAGAACACGATTATTTTAAATTAATATTCTTAATTGGATAACAATCAACTACAGTATGGATTACATAAGAGAATTTGACATAAGATTAGACAAAGAAATGTTTTACGCAGGAGAAATTTTAGAAGGTCACGTAGTTCTAGACACAATTGAAAATTTCAAATTGAAAAGTAAGTCAATTAAAATTAATAAAAAAAAATTAAATTATAATCTTATAAATTATAATTTTATAATCATATAAAATTAAAATCAAGATGTATTATATGTATATGTATATTATATTATTTTAGTATTTTATAATATAAGTATTTACTTCTATAATAATAGTTATAATATATACATGGATAATACTACAGTTTCATGCATGATCCGCAAGTCGAAAAAATTAAAAATTTTATTTTTTTAAAGCTAAAAATAATCAATTAAATATGCATTATGACACTTCTTTATTGATTTGTATTTAATAAAATGTATTTAATTGGTTTACTAAATTTGAATTAAGTCGAGACCCAGATTTATTTTTGATTGAATATAATATTATTTTAATTTTGTTTTTCATCTGAAAGACATTTTGGGGTATTATATTTATTATTTTATGATGACAAGTTTAAACTGTTTGAAGCCAATATTATTAGATTTATAGACGTAAATGTGTATAGATAGAGAGAGAGAAAGGGAGAAATTGATAATGTATTAATAAAAATAAATTATTTACATTGCACTCGTATATATAATTTAACTTTTATCACATATTATATTTTTAATGTTTGTTCTTAAAATATTATTTGACCATTGATCGATATGATCTAAAATATAATAATTTATCCATTGTAATATATAACACAATATTTTATTTATAAAAACCAAAACTCACATATTATAAATAATTTAGATGCATAATTATTCATTTTATTATATAAAATAATTATAAATTTAATAAATTTAAAAAATATATATTTAATGGAAGGGGAATATATTACTGAATTTATGACAACTAAAATGTGACTGGTTTTAATCTAACATTGTTATGAAAAAGTAATTGTATTACTAAAATCAATTTGTAAAATATTTGAGTAAACCATTTTGATTTATTTCATTATATTATGTACACGTCACGAAATTAAAGTGAAGAGTGGCCATTTTTTATTCTGAATTAAATGTATGTTTTCCGGCAAACAAAATTCAATTAAACAATAGAGGATATGTCATGATTTTAAAATAAAAATAAAATATTATGGTACCTACCTACTATTATTTATAAAAGTATGTGTCTTGTTGATAAATGTACAATAATTAATAACATTTTAGATCCTGAACGGAGTGATGAATGTATTGATTTTACAATGATGTGTGTTTTTGTTTTTGTGTCTGTGTACAGCATAACTAGTCAAAATAATGCTTCAATTTCAAATTTTGGAGGTGATTTCCGATGGCAAAGTGGATATCCTTGGTGCATTATAGAAGTGAAAAGTAAACATTTTCCAACAGTTTTCAAAAAAATCGAGAAAAACAAAAAAAAAATTACAGAAAAACGGGAATTTTTACGCAAAAACAGTTTTCGACTAAATCGATTTTTTTATATGGTTGTTATTCAAAAACTAATCACTGTAAATACTTGAAATTTTCACCAAATATTTATATTAGTGTTATCTATATACAGTTAAATTTTAAAAAAATGATGACTTTTTTTGAGTTATTTATAGACAATTGAAATTTTTAATTTTTTTAGTATTTTTTTTTTAAATTAACGACTAAAAAAGTGATAAAAAAAATCCGAAATTGTTAGTCACAATTTTTTTTTATAAGTGCTTAAAGTTCGAATTTATACAAAATATGTCAAAATTGCGAAAATTTGGAAGTAATTTTGTGGTTGAAAAATCATAAAAAAATTTTCTTTTATAACTAAGTTTTGAAAATTTGATACAAGGTCCTCCATAAATGTTTCTTCAAATATCTGTAAAAAAAACTCTACCGGACTAAGACAAACAATTTTTATGAGTGTTTGAAATTTAAATTTTTACAAAACCACGTTAAATAACGGTTTAGCCTCAAACGATTTTTGATATTTGTTGTTATTTAAATAGTATAAGTCGTAAATACTTGAAAATTTTATCAGTTATTTAGATTGTCAATGTTTTTACGTGATTTGATTATTAAAATATTTTGACTTTTTTTGAGCAATTTATAGACAATTGAAATTTTCAATTTTTTTTATTTTTTTTTTTATAAATGTTGATAAAAAAGAATAGCTGTGACAAATTACTTGAAAATTTAATTGAAGGGTCCACATAACTTGTTCTAACTCTGATTCAAAAATTATAAAAATACATAGGCTCAATTTTTTTTTATTAGCATTTGAAGTTCAAATATTGACAACAATTCGTCAAAATCGTGAATATTTTTCAATATTTGGTAGTAAAAAAATTATAAATATTTTACTATCAAAAGCTAAGAATTGAAAATTTAATACTATGCTGTCCATAAGTTAATCTTAGAATAATTATAAAAAAGTTTGATGATTATTCAATTTAAAAAATGTTACGAGTGTTTAAAGTTTTAATTTTAATTTGAAATCAAAAATACACGTGTAAAATAACGTTTTGCTAATAAATATTTTTGATTTTTGTTATTTTAAAAAAATTACTAAACGTAAGATCTTGAAGCTTTTACTTAAATGTTTGAATTAGTTTCAAAATAGAATATATGACAATATTTACATATAATATATCTAGACTGACAAATCATCTCCGTTCAGAATCATTTTTCGTATACAATGATACCTATCATTGCATTCAAATTGAACCTACTCTAGTCCGAGTTCCATCCCACCCCCTAATGTACAGCAGAGCGATAATCACTTACTCGCTTTTTTTGATTATTATTGTGTGCTTAAAATAATTAATATTAATTGCCTACTATGATAGGTACCTACTTCTTGGCTATTACTTATTATTAGTCATTATAATATATTTTAAAATGTATATAAATATAATCTATTGGTTGTAAGTTTTAACACCAAGCCAGCAACTAAGAAATTCTATTTAGATCACTATTAAATGACAAATTTGCAAAATGTGTTGGTTAAGAACCTTTTAGATATCTATAAATCGTTAAATAATGGACTATAATAGTTGTTTGCGAATCTAAACCATAGACTATTCATATGCTTAATGCATAATACCTATTATATATCAAAAATACAGATTTAGAAGCTTCTAGTTCAGTGACAACAAGCTATTATTTCGTTTTACCAATGTAATGTATGCACTTTAAACTAAACATTTTATAAAAAAAATTGTTTATTTGAATATGTTACTGCAAACATACTATAGTAATGCCTATATTTAGCTAACTTCACTATAGTTTCAAACAGTGGTATACGATAGCAATCACAGCAGAAAGTACCTACCTACTGCTTTTTGGTTTAAACACTCGTGATTTATGAGTCTAAGCCGAAACACCCATGCTATATTATTCACATTCAATATATTCAAGATAGGTATATATCACAGACAATCTGAAAACTTGATAGATACACGTAATTTTGTTGTAATCACTCCTCCACTGATCGGATGAATATAATACTGCGAATAATTTATGTTATATAGTGTGCGTTACACTACCAACAGTGTGAATTAAGGCACTATATAATGTTTAATGACAATATTTTCCATACACAGAGTATAGTTGATTTATGTGATATCGGCACGAAAATAATGTTTATGAAAAGGATTCTCAACCAATATATAAGCCAGTACTCGTGTTGTGTAAGCCAATAACATCATCGTTTCCGAGCTTATCAACCATTACTAGTACAAAAGGCTTGTGTGCCGAAAATTTCGATATAATTGTATACTATATTATATATACATATACACACGCACGCATGTACATTGTACTTACTGTATGGTAGCGGTATTACGCTCATAATATGAATTTAGCCTGAAAATCGGGTCACAGCGTGCACAACCACTATACGTCAATCTTATATTGTACTTTATGTGTTAAATATTATTAATCTATTAAAACGTCAAAAGTAAAACTATATTATAATTATGGTTGAAATGAGTACGTATTTAACCACGAAGTGCAATATTGACGATTGAATGAAAAATTAAGACTGCTGAAATAAGACAGATTATGCACATTATTGTATGACTGTATGCATCATCCACAATAGTAAACTGAAGCCTATACAGGTACCGTATCTGTTGCAGTCTGTATACTGTTAGTCGTTTTTGAAAATTACTTCAAACTTATTTAATTATCCTTATTTGTGTTAACTTTATACAATAGTTCTATACAAGCCACGATCATTTGGTTAGAAGTTGAGTTACAGTTGAGTTGCTGACAATTATATTTTGTATTTATATACTTTATTTAATTATATATTTGTTTAATAAGTACAATTATATAATGTTATAAAGTCAGTCGTAAATATTTATACGATAATATAATAACTTACCTATTTTCTTTTTTAATTATTATTAATTATAGAATTAATGTTTATCTCGGTCACAAAAATTATAAGAAAATATTTTTTACGAGAAATTTCGTTAGGCAAACATGCTTTTGCAAACATTTTATCCTTATTAGATGGTTTGATTTTGATTTTATATTAGTTAACATTAAGTATTTTTTCTCGGTCAACAATTGGCTGACATAGTAACAAATGTGATAATAATCCTCCTGCCTTCACGTTTTAAGTGGAGTGTAAGGATTAAGGACATTTCCTCTTCTGTACTTTGTCACGATATTATCTTTTTCAAAATCAACTTAGTCGACATAATATAACATGCTATGTGGGGACACTATTATGTCATTTTACTGCGCGTGTAATATATGTGACGTTGAAACCGGGATTGTTCACACTTATTGCTGACTTAATCACATCGATCATTCCAACACACAATTCGAGTACCTTATCTACGTTATAAGCTATTTCTCGCCGTCTTACAGATATCTTAACAGTGTGTAGAATATAATTTGCCGATTTTTGAGCTAAATTACTAAAAAGTAAAATAACTGTTAGATACATTTAAGTACTATTATACATTTTGAAATCACTAATAAACTCGAAAATTAGAGAGCTTTTAAAGTGTTGGAAATACATTTAGTTCTACATATTTCAATACCAAACACCTCGACGAAATTATTATGACCTTCATAGCAGCACTTCCAAATTTTTAAATATTATATGCTGGCCGTAAAAACACTGTTATCTCTTACCCGACTTACCCTATTATTTATTATACAATGAATATTATTCAGTGACGTAATTTGAAACGATTAAAAACGGGTTTAAAAAACAATTATAAAGAGCACGGTAGGACAGAGGATTGTGTCTATGATATAGGTCAGTATTAATAATCATAAAATTAATTTATTTTGATTCCATTGCCCGCTGGCTCGAAATCTCAATACTTCGATAAATACCTATACTATTACCAAATATCACTGTTACATACAAATAAAAATTTACATACTACGTTTTATCATCGAGTACATAGTCATTATTTTTATTTGGATAATAGCACACTAAACGATTAATTTACCTTTTGATTATACGATTTGAAATTTTTTTTATATAGATATAAAATATAGATGTATACTTATAATTACACAAACTTTTGGTCAATTGCCTCTAGACCATACTCGTATAATATTCATATACTAACTTAATCATGTAGGAAGAGCCTAAAATTATTATCATTTTTTTATGATATAATTTTCGTTCAAAAGGAAACAATAATAATTGTTTGTTTAAACATTTTTATTGATAAATGCAGTTTTTAGCTCTAATTTTACGAATAAAATTTTCTTTAGTTTCCTCAGAGTATGAAAGTTACAGTCTATACTTTTACAGAGCTAAACTATTATCAGAACTAGTTTTAATAAACATCAAACACAAATTAAAATTTAATTACGATTTCAAGAAACAGAATTGAAAAAAATCGTGATTCATAATAATGGCTTGTTATAATAATTATTATTTGTATGACCCGTTTTTATAATATTGTGTAAATAATATAGTTTAAAATAATGTGTTATTTTTTATATTAAAAGACTATCGACAAGTATACTTTTTTCATAGTGATACATTTTGGCTATTTAAAATGTATCTTATTTTTCTAAGAGTTAAGCTTATCATTGCCATTGAAGCCAACAATAAACAAATTTAAATCAGCTTATTGTATAGTCTTCTAGAGTTTTAATTTTAACTGTTAGTGTATGACATTATATAGTATATAAATCATTTTTTATTTCTTATTAATAATATAGTATTATAAAATATATTTATACATTGGATACCTAGATAATATATCGAGAAAGAAAATATTTGGAATTTAGTACTCAACGGTTTTATTTTACCAGGTGAAATATTACTTACTGTGATATGCATTAATTTACGAGGAAACGTTTTTTTCTTATTATTCATTCTATTAATTTTACATAGTTATGTTATATAAAATTTAGATATTAAAGAATTTGAATAAATAAATATGTTTTTATGTTATCAAGATTATAACAAAAACACAAAAAGTTCTATAATTTTAAGTATTGAATTTAAAAAATCCATATTTTTAAATGTTAATAAAAGTTTAAAGAATTTTAATTTGCATTACGTTCATAAAATAAAATTCTAAATTTCGTATACTTGAGTAAACTTTATTTTAGATTTTTAGAAGAAAGATCGATTTGAATTGCGAGGATGTGAATTTTTTTATATTTAAATGCTATTAAAATATTTTTGCTCATTAAAATCCTGAAAAATTTAATACAAGGTCACTTGTAAGTTATTATTATATGAACCGAATAAAAGAAATTATACATAACATTCATTTTTTTACACATTTAAAGCTTAAATTTGAATAAAGTTCGGTATTCAAGAATAATGGTTTTAATGATTTTTTTGCAATTCAAAAATATTTTTGTAGTGATTTTAAAGTCTTACGTACTATTATATTTTGAATGCACAATGATGTTTTTAAAACTTTAGATTAATTTTATGCTTTTGCTAATTTATAGTTTATATACTGTATTACTAATAGTAAAATAAATTCTTATAATAATTATTAATATCTGATATATATATTCATATACCAACAGGCGATAACTGATAACTTGTCTCCGCTTAAATCTTTATTTAAATGTAATTTTATGTATTATTTAATTCAAGTTTAACATGTCCATTACAGTGACCTATAACGGTAAGCTACTTTCTCCCTTTTATTATAATTTAATCTTATAAAGTTTTCAGTATAAAATTTGATTATCTGAGTAGCAAATTAGCCTTTGGCTGTTTTTACAGCTTAACCTATAAACTTAACTTCATACCTCCCAACTACTGACGTTACGAGGCTTTGACACAAATGAAGCAGGATTGATGGAACCCATTTAATAATTTTTTTTTCATAACGAAATCTTATCATTTGAAGTATAATAAAATTTCGTTTTATGAAAGTCCTTAAATTGTCGGATTCAAATAATGTTGAATCGTCGGTATATTTATATTTCTGATTTTTATCTTTTTAAGCTTATCGTAAAAGTTATATATAAATATACAGTTTAAGAAACAATTCAAGTTAGACAATTATTATCCAGTTATACAAAATTATATTTGTATAAACATGATAAATACAAAATACTTTTTAAAATTTCGTTGGGTAGGTAAACCCTAGAATCGATTGTTAAGAGTCCAGAACTATGATTTGGCTTATTAATTAGCAAATTATTTATTTATTGGTAGCTTGTGAGCAGCTAGAGATGAATTTTTTTAAATAATATGGGTACATAATGTTATTTTTTAAATATTTATCAAAGCTAATAAAACTTGATATTTGTGACTTGGTTATAACATGGTTATTAACAAAAATATATAGATACTTCCTCACATAAACATATCTAATTATTTAATAGGTATACAGTTAGTAATTTAGTTTAAAATATTCTGATTTAATTGTTCTGTGATAATTAGGTAATTGCGTGTATAGGTATTAGTCGGTCAACTATAAAATAAATAACGTGATACTACAACTATCATAACTATTTAAATATATACTTATAAACTTTTAATATAATTTTAAAATTAATGATATAATATGTGAATCAACCATCATACATTAAAATGATCGTTTATGATATTACATTTAGAGTCTTGATGTATCTTTTAGATTATTTTTACACGACTTGTATTATATTTGAACTAACTTTATAATTACAAATAAAATGTTATCAAAAACGAATTTCGCTCAGTTTTCTAAGTAAACAAACACTATAACAGTGAGAAATATATATTAAAATTATATCGGAAAATCAATATTCCAATCACGACGATAGTGTATAGAGAGGAAACTAAACTTGGGGAATTTCGTAAAGAAGAAAACAGTTACCGAGTTTTATGTATATATATATATATATATAGAATATATATGTATGTACTTTCGGGATGGCGCGATATTATATTCACCCCAGAGGCAATCGCATGGATTTATTATTATTTTTTTTTTATATTTTCGTGTGTGTCGTCAATCGTCACTTCTTCAATTCTTACCGCGTCGTGTACAGTACAACAGGGGAGTGAATGAGGATATTATATGCTGTGTTTTATATATGCAATGCGCGTGCACAGCACGAGTAAACAAAGTGAAAAATAAACAATATTATCACCGGTCGTCGATGATGAAAATAAATGTCTTCCGAACATGATGGTTTATTCAGCATAGTTTCCTAACATCACAAATTCATAGTTACCTAAATGGAATTTTTTAAATACGCGCGAGCAGATAAACTAAGATTAAATATAAGAGTTAAAAAGGTCTACCAGCTAGCTATTACTATCCCATAATTTAAAAACGTTACCAATTCCTATCCCACGTCGCTATCATTTTATCGTCCAGAAAATTATCTATATATGGTTACGTTGTAAATGTAATCGCTTCACACTGGACACAATGAAATTAGAAATGATCTTATAGCGGCTATAGCTCGTATAATAATATGCGCGCTGTCACTGTAACTTGTAAGTGTCCGCATAATTGGAGATAATACATTTTTATGTATTTACCTATTACCTAATAAATCGACCGATTAATTAATAATACACAATATTGCCTTGTAATTGAATTTTTGCTTCGCTCGTCGTGTATATTTATACTAGCTTTTTATAATAAATAATAATTGGTAACTAATTAAATCTTGTATAACTTAAAATGAATTTGACTGACATCTACTAAATACAATATCCTACTCTTATATCGTTGTTATACTTCAGGAATCTTGTTTTAAATCTCATAAACATAATATGAATAATATATATAATATATAGTGATTAAAATTGCTTACGTTTTATTCTGATAGATACATTAACATAATAAAGTAACGTGTAATTTTATTATTAAAAGTAGAGTGTGATATAAATTAAACCATTTTAGTTCTTATATTAAAATTAATATAAATAAACATTTTCAAGAGTTATTCATGAGAAAAAAAATTATTTATTAGTTGTATAATGTTATTTTTTTTAAATTTAATAATTTCCATTCAAACGAAAATGGACATAGATAAAATACCTAAGTAGTTTATAATAGTGTAATATTGTATACATTTACATAATTTTTAATTAAATCTTTTTTTTTGAGGAAGATTCTTCTTGTTCTCATGTAAGTTAACAAAATTGTAAGCCTATAAAAAACAAAATTAAAAGAAATAAATTACATATTTTGTACTCTGTTGGTTATCCGCGTTAAAATATTAAAATACGTATTTAATAAAAAATATACCATTATATTTAACAAATTCTAAGTATAAATTACAAATCCTTGACATAGTAAACGTAAAAGTAATATTTCACAAATTTCATTCCATTTTAGGTACAAAAATGTATCATGTAGCCACAAGATATGTACGTATTTATATAATTGTGAACATATTATTATGAAAACTTACTAAAAGATTTAAGTTGAAAAATAGGTATGTGTCATGTGATATATATAGTTTGTATTCAGTAATGAATTATATCGATTCACAACGTTATTTATAGTCTGCTGTTTATAATAATCATAAATCATATTTGAATACTTATACCTAAGACCTATCTATAGTTGATATACTTTACTTTCGATATTATGCGCTTATTTAAAAATTTGAATATTACTTAAAAAATAATAATTGGCATGTGTCATTAATCGACTTCTATTAAGTTTTCAAAATGTCATTAACTCATTAGTCAATTAATTTTCGATTCAAATTATTAATTTGAAGTTTGATGCTAACGTGTATCAAGAATACATAAATTATTGAAATCGTTTTGTAATATGTTTACAAACACATTCACTAATCACTGCTAGAGACAATGTTATTATTTATTACAAAATAATATTATATTAGATCCATATATTATTGTAATCGTAATTTATTTTCGAGATATTGTGTGTTTTTAAAAAAAAAATTATCAAACAAAATAAATAAAAGTTTAACTGTGGACTCAATTAAAAAATATTGTCCTCGTAGCGTTAATACCACACGCACAAAATATTTATATATGATTTAACTGTGCACAATATCATGATATGAAATAGTGTTTTCAAACTTTTCAGAACTCATTGGCATTATGCCATTTAATGATATAGCTCCAAAATTGCTTGTGTAAATTGTGGTTCCCTAAAATGAGGACACGCTTATCCAAAACGTGTAGAGCTTTCCTATTATAAACAATATAAGCCAACGACAATACAAACACTAGAGTCTGCGCTTTACACAATATATTATATTATAGGTAATGGGTTTATTTCCTTTTTTTCTATTATCGACCTCAATACCCCTTAGTATATATATATATAGGTAATATATTGTAAAAAAACAACATATTGGTACGTTTATTTGTTAATAATAATATGTGATAAAAAATAGACATTACTTTTTGAATATAATAGACTAATAAACTGGAGTGCAATGTTAACAAATTTGCGCATATGATTACTTGTTATAGGCAACCATATAGCCATATAGCAATCAACAAAAATATATTAAGTTATAACAATGCCATCACTACAATATTACAATAATGAAAATAAAAAAAAACAATTCATATATTATAATATGTGTTATAATGTAAATTAGTCATTATTGGATTAGTGAACAATTTCTGATAATTTCTGTTTTATTATTGTTATATTATCATTATCTTAATAGCTGTATATTATGTTCTTAATAATATAATATGATATGCGAAAAATTTTCTAGTCTATTCAATAAATATTTTTTTGAATTACAACCAAATAATTAAAACTGCAGTTAGAAAAAAAAATATGACATGTATTCTTGATATTTCTAAATTTCTGTAAGAATAATACTTGTCTTATAACAGGTCTTGTAAGGTTTTGATATTATAGTTGCAAACTATAAACATTTTTAACATCAAAATAATCTTTAAAAAAATAAAAATAGTAAAAGTTAAATAGATTAAGTAATTATATTACATGTACAATATATTTTATATATAATATACATCATTAAAAAAAAAAATCATCGATTTCAGTCGTAAAAACAACATACTATAAAAACTAAAAACTAAATTAAAAAACTACATATAAATTAATGATACATTTTTTTAGGGACATATGTTTTTTAATAATGTAAGCCATATATGAATATATATTTTATTATAGTGTTATTTAAGTCTGATTTCGAGGATATTAATATATTATCATTTTATTATAAATCTACAATGATATTATTAAATTGTTTGATATTGATTATTTTTTGGTTTATCTAAATTCAAAAAAAAGCAAAATTGAAATTTTCATTTAGCGTAGTAAGTTTTAATAATTATTAATTTTCATCTTATATTTTGATATACCTATGTATATATTATAAATAGATATATCAAAACAGCTGTAGACGGATGCCTATGAAGACGAACACTGTGAGACACCTTGCAGTATACAATCATATTGAAAAAAATTAGAACCATTTTTCACACAAAATAAATATAGTTCAACCGTAAAATGTCTAAACATTTAGCCAAAATACGAAATGTACACATTATATATTATACTATGTTTATTTTGTAAGTCTTGTGGCGTTGGTTATTCTATATATAATATTATATAGTCGTTGGTCTATTGTTAAAACCAGCGCAGTATTTGAAGGGGATTCTAGGCCATCAACATTATTTACATTATACACTTATAGGTCATGAACTTATGATCTATCCGTTTCAAAGCGGGTATGGGTCACTCTGTGTAAACAAAAACTAACCGTATTTTGGTTTCATCCTGCAGTGCTGTATTTAAGAACGAAAATACCACAGCTGTACACTGTACGTTATACGTATTGGTATATGCGCCGTATCAAGTTGTCACTTTTAAAATTGTAAATCGTAAACGCCATTTTAAATACACTTGAAACATTACAAATACTAAAAACTAAATAAAAAGTATTATTTGCATTCATTTACAAGCTAATATATAATTTTATAGAAAAAATATATGGGACTTACACCATTTATTATATAGCTTATAATATTACTCTAACCTATTATTGTAATTTAATATTTTGAAATTTCAATCAGTCTTTTACGAATATTCCATAAAATTAATAATAACTATCAATAACCATAGACATTTATTTATGGTTGAGAAATTCAATATAATCAACTATTTCTTGCTTAAAAATTTTAGTTCATAAAGTTATATAAAACGCTTCCACTGTATAATAAAATTGAAAAATGTAAGTAGTAAGTGTGTAAGTAAAACGTCTTAACTTATGCAATATCGTTTAAATATACGTATTTAAAAATTCATCAACTTATGTCAGTTATGACTTATGAACTAAAAATAATGTGTATTATATAATCGTTATAAGAGCTTTCTTGAAACGGTAGTATCGTAAAAATATGGAATAAACTCGAACTAATACCGCCAACCGTAACTGCAGGACTTCATAGCGTATACCGCATTTACATAGAGGTTTTTCTAATGTTAATGTCCGTAGTGTATACTGTATACACGTCCCATCTGCGTTTTAGTGAACATAATAATACATAGGTATAGTAGAGTAAGAGTAACTACTAAGAAGCACTAATATCTTGCACGTTTCAACTTCTATATACATAATACTTCTTAAAACTTCGCCAATGTAAAAAAATTAATATGATAAATACTACGAACATTCAATTAAAATACACGTTATAATCAACTTTTTTTCATAATTGAAAAATATTATTTTACTGTACAACATAGGTAACCAAATCTTTAGAATGGCTCGACTTCTGTAATTATTTACGTTGATTTCCCAATTAAAAAGTTAAATTTGATTATCAAATCAAATTATATACATCCAAATGAAATTAAGATTTAATTTGTTTTAAAATACCACTGATTTTATTTGTAACTCTTCAAAAGTACACCTTTTAGGATACATTCAACATAATGGGTTAATCAATATTATTACTTTTGTAATTAAATAAATAAATGTAGTAATGTAATAAATGCAATATTATTCGTACCAAAAAAAAAAAAAAAAATACAGAAATATAATATTTAAAAAAAGTTATTATTTTAAAGGAGAAAAGTTGGTAAGAATTATTGAATACTACGCGTATATAAGATGCTGCTAGTTCATAGTGTCACGGAATAATGTCCAACTGCACTGTGGACGCAACAAGATTATTGTATTTGATAAAAAAAAATATGAGCAGTTAGATCTGATCGATGATCAGCTTAGATAATTAAGCAAAACTTTGGAACAATATACTCTAGCCCCAAATTAATTGGCGTGAGATGTTTTATATTTAGTAAGAATAATATGTATAAGTCATAGATTATATGGTTCTAGAATTAACCGGATACCAGTTATATGTTATCACGATTGAAACTTAACATCGTGTGACATCAAGAATAAGTAGTAACAATAAAGTGATACATTTTTATTTTGATAACACGTCACGTCCTCGAAACAGGAGTTATATTATAAATATTCCATGAAAAAATATTAAAAAGAAAAAAATGTGACTAAAATTCCAGAAGCTATACCAGTAGAATATAAAATATTAATTAAAACAAACAATATGACGACATTTAGTCACATATACAATAATAAACAAAATGGTGTATTTCATCGATTGTTAATTAAAATGAATTTATTTGTATTGGTTATCAGCTTGAATTTATACACAGTCAACACAGTTAGTTCTTCGTCAGAAAATTTCAGTGGTTTCCAATGTCAGAATTTTTTCTGCGATTAACAATTTACCTAGGCCTAGAGTATATACATGGCGTATAATAGCAATATACGACCGTCACAGAGTAATCTCACAGACCATTACAGTGATAGCTATATTGCTACGGGCTAGGGTTGTTTTACGCATACAATACGTCCGTCCGCGGTCGAATAGGCATTGCAAAGAGGAATTTAAATTACAAGTATATAAAAATAATATAGATGAGTACAAAGTGATAATTTTATCACTATTTCTTTTTTTTCGGATGATTCGTTCTTGAAAAAAATTTAATTTCAAATTTAATATCATAACAACATAAAACTTTTGAAAAAAAAAACTTAATTTATACGATTTCTATATTTATTCAATAATCATATTTTATTATTTTATGTTAACATTTTTTTATCTTCATAATTATTCAAATTTTTATTTTCTTAATTGATAACTTAAACTTTTAATTTTCTATCTCAAAGTAAATATTTTTATGTAAATTTCGATGTGCAAAATCATACTATAAACTATTAATTTAATTAGTTAAAAGTATTTTAATTTTAGATAGAGTAGGGTGGAACCCACGAAATGTTAGTCTACTATTCCCCTCATTGAAACTTTAAATACTTCTAAGTTATAATCAACTTATTATACTTACGAAAATCGGAAGTAGTGAAAATATAATATTTTTCAAAGCATGTTGTTCATAAGTAAAGACTCCAAATTATGTACAAATATAAAAAAATTTCAAAAACTCATACCTCTATATTCTGAGAAAATGTCTATATCAATAGTATTACAAAATACCCATCAACGTTTTATCTTCAGTTTTGTATTTATACAAATTTTGATTTTGTAAATTTTAAATATTGATTCTTAAAGAGCATATTTTTATATAGGTACTAATACTTAAATATAATTTAAAGAGTATACTTTATTAATACACACTTTTTCAAATGATAACCATTTTTTTAATAATTGAAAATTGCTAGCCTTATAATTATTTTAAAAATATGTTTATATAGGTATAAATCGAAATTCTAACTTTATTTTTATTATTAAATTATTAAATTAAAAATATAGAAGTATATGATTACATTTTAAGAAGATTATGGGAGAGGATTTATATTAATATTTTATATATTTTTTAAATACAAGTTTAGTCATACTAAACGAATAATAAGCTAAATAACGTACCAAATTTACGTAAAATAATTATAAAGAACTTATGCATTTTAATTACTCAAAAACTATTTTTTAGAAATAAATTTATAAAATATCAAAGTTTAAATAAATACGTGGTTACAGAAAAAAAAGTGGCGTACAAGTATGTACTCTGTATAGTGTATATAGAGGATGAATATTGTCAACGAGATAATATTAAACACAGGAAAGACATTAACGATGTGTCCGCGATGACTGGCGTTTAAACAGATGCCACTGCGCAATCTTTTACAGCCGCCGAGTCATATTCTAAAATAAACGACCTTGCTGCAGCTGAGATATTATTATTATTATTATTAATATTGATCACCGTTGGCGTCGATTATTATGATAAAAAAAATTCGCACGTAACGTTTGTTGGTAAATATTAAATAATACAATATATTATGCAGGTACAGCGGATAGACGGAAATGACAGTGTACGTTTTGATAATAAAAAATTCACTACTCGAATAAATTTATAGATGTTTCGAAACGAAAACTTAAACGACACAATCGCATAATTTTGATATGATTTTCATAACAATAAATAACTCAGATAATCGAATGTTCCGTGATCGAAATAATTATATAATAATATTATAATATTCTCGCAGTAGTATGACGCGCGTGATGTTCCTTTTACAATACTATACAACAACGATGTAACTGCAGTTCAGAGAGTCGTCAATGACATTGCGATAATTTAATATAATATTATAATTATCATTATCGACAAATTACATCATATTATTTTCGTTGTTGTTATAATTACTATTATTATGATCGGGTGACGTGTATGCGATGATTTGTGTCAGTGGCACAATAATATTACTAGACATTAAACATTATTGTTTTCATCATTATATCGTAGTTGTTATCGGATAATATTTTTCATAATATTTTTCTCCTCCTATAATGCCATTAAAATTTAGAAAAAATTACCTTAAGATTATGTATATATAAAAAAGCCAAAAGATTGTTAAGTTTTAAATGTTATTCTACAATTGGTTGCAACGTACGTGTAATACATTTTTGAGAACACGACAATTATATTATAATAATTATTATTAGTATAATACAGTATACCGGAAAATGGATACAGGACAGCGGTGTAGCTAAATTGCCTATCTATAACGCCGTGTGATCAAATAATGACTTTTATTGAGCAATCGATGATGACAAGTTGGTTCACTTGCCCATTTATTCCATAAGATTATGACATAGAAATGACGGAATATTAGATCCAAAATATGGTGCTAACTCTTGGGCAACTTGGTTAACTGAATTTCACTTCTTCTATTCGAGTTTACTATACAAACTTTTTATTGATGAACATAATATTATTATATCTTTAACTACGGCAACATTAATTCTATTTGCCGGCTTAAAATCAGTTTGTGTTTGTGTACTTTTAGTATAATATTTTGTATACATTTGCGTATGGACTTATTTCTGCCGGTCATCGGATTGCTGTTAATAGAACGGCTAAAAATAAAACGGTTTTCGTTTCATGAAATTTATGAATATTCATCACAAAGAATTATTGATTTAATTCAACTAACAATATAGGTTTAATAAATATTATGTTTTATAATCCCAGCAATATTGATAATCATTATCACCGTTATTCATTTACATTAAAATTAAAACACAATCGCTAACAAATCAGATTATTCATAAAATAATTTACATTATAAAGAAACGTGTATTACTGTATTATATATATCGATATAAATTAATTAAATTAATACTTAGAATAGATGTACAAGCTAATCAATTTTATTCGTGTAGTGAAAACACTTTAAATTAATTTTAAATTATAATAACATAATATTAATTATAAATTTTAATTAATATTGTTATATTATGCGTATTTGCTTTTATGATTGTCTATTTATATGCTATTACATATAGTAATAAATATATTTATATTTTAAATGCAGAATTGCGGAAAAAAAGTAAAACAATAATCTAACCATTATAATTGTTAAAATTTACTAGTTCTATATTGTGTTGTATAAGTAATCAAAAAGAAAAAATATATATTTCACTCGCCACAAAATAATAGTTTATCTACTATTTATATATTTGTTCGCATATTTATTGCTTATTAATAACGATAACAATGTACAAAACCGAGGTACACGTGACACGGTACGCAACGGTCGCCGGTACAAAGTACAGGCACCATAGCGACCGGTCTATGCCTTATCAACCACCACCACGGGCTACGACGACACGACACCGTCGACACTCCCCCCGCACCGTAAAAGCACATGGTGGGACGGGAAGACAAGTAGGTCCGGACGAGTACCGGCCGCCGGCCGTCTCGCTCTCTCGCGTGAACCGTCTTACCGACAATGGTGACAACGTCGCCTAGTTGTAAGACCGCTTAGAGCATAATAATTGTGTATTATCTTTTATGTCGTCAACACCTGACATAGTGACATTCGACAACTAGCTATTGTGTACCGTTGTTTATCATTAATAAAAATACACCGTACAAATAGTGAAATTCGTGTTGTTCTAAATGTTCTTTTTCCGGCTCACCGCGGACTCAGCGAGTACCTACTGCCGTAGCCGTGTCACACGGTACATACACGAAATTAAAAATGTTAAGTGTATTTTTTACGTATATAAGATTAGGTGTGCTTAAAAAGAGAATTTTTCACTGTATGAAAATAAATATAATACGTAGAAAAATGCGAAGTTACGTTTAATTGCTTGGGAAGCGATTTATACGTTGTTGAATGCACAAAAATTCGAAGGTAATAAAACATCGAATTATTCGTAATAGTCGTAGGTAGGTATACGGTCTATCTTTGGATTGAAGTGATGGTCTCTGGTTCCCCTTCACGCAATGACTTAAAATCGGAAGAAAATGTATTATCTATAACACCATTTTCAACTATGCAGCTAGAGTAGACAGTTGTTATACTAGTTGAACGATACATAAGTAAATAATAGTTGCTTATAGCATTAGTTTAAAATTCATAAATCACTTCTGTGAAATGGAAATTATAAAGAAGAAAAAAATACTATGAAAACCAAGCACTTTTTTTTGTATTATACATTTATATATTATCTTCACTAGTAGGTAGGTTATACATGCCTAAGTGTATTCACAGTGTTTATTTTATGATGTTTGCGCATAAAGACCGTTAACACTATACATAATATATATTGTGCCCTTTACAAACAGCGCGGGAGAAAAATTTGAATAGTTCAGTTTGTACTCCACGTTCTTTTTCATCTCACAAAGCTCTCAGAGGCCGTGCAACCCGAAACACCAACTAACGGTAAATACTCGCGTGATTAATTTTATATTCATGAACATTTTTATTTTCTAATACCATAATCATAAGATGACGTAGTGTCATTTTGAATACCGAAATACGAGTAATTTTTGGCGTACACATTTATTTTAAACGCGATAATGAACGTTCCTGATGTCCTATCGTCTGTTTCCGTATAAGTAATCACTATTCACTAAATATGTTAACAAAATAAAATAATAATTTAATTCAATACGTATTACATAATTAACTGAGTAGTTAAAAGTAGTTACTTAAGCGCATTGAAAAATACATATTTTTTTAAACTAAATTTAAGTTAAAATGAAATTTTCAGTTGTATGTCAGATTTTAAATAGGTAAATCGATCGTTCCCTCACCATCCAGTTGAATTAGTGAGTAGGTGTGGCCTCTAAGCCAAATTTTGGCTTTTATCAAAATTAAAAAGTATCTATTTTAAAAATACAGTAGGTACTATACAAAAATACAGTGTTTATACCTAGTTAATAAATGACATATCATTATGGCTTGTAATTACATTAACGATAAACTATTTTATATAATATTTATCCAGCCCTAAATGAGATATTATAATATTATAATAAATAATACTACGTTATATGATGTTTTGTTAATTATTATTAACAAACGACAAACAACAAATCTAAATAATAATGCATTGTTAATTATTATAATTTTCTCCAATCGCTAATACGATGTCTGTGTATTAAACTTTCTCGGTGAACATAATTCAAATTCATGAAACATGAAGTACAGTAAAAATACAACGCTGATTTACTCATGTTACCTGTCACTGTTACTATCTTGATACTTTTTCTTCTAAAATCTATTACCTGCGTGTTGTTTTGTTATTATTACAATTTGTAAAAATACAGTTTATAATAACTGAACTCAATTAATTAATTAATTTTCGCTGAAAACATTACATTTGAAAATGTCACTGTGTTTATAAAATACAATAATATAAAAGTTTCAAATACCGTGAAATATATTTTTGAATTAAGCACATTAATTTTTTAATTCCAGTGTAAATTACTTATAAGAAATATTGTATTAAATTTTTAAGCCTTAACTACAAAATAATTTTCGCGATTTTGATAAATGTTGTTAAAAATTAAATTTCAAATGCTTATAAAAAAATGATGCCTACATATTTTCAATATTTTTAAATATCTATGATAACAACTTATACCATAATAATCTAAAATTATGAAAAAACTTATACCATCAATTTCATATATTATATACCAATAGAGATGAAATTAATTATTCAGTATATGCGCATATACTTGTATTTATGTGGTATACGCACTTATACTGACAATAGTTGTATAAATTAACATTTCCAATATCAGTGCTATTTTATTGGATTTGCATAAGAAGTAACATACTCTAAGGATGTTTCCAAAAGAAGTTTGGATAATTCAATAACGTTGTCGGCTTGTCGTGACTAATGACAACTATATAATATGTAATCAGTGTAATTTAACTTGGCCTCTTAATAGAAATTGAACACCCATGCATTGTGTACTTAAAATATTATGTCACTCATGTTATTATAGAAGGGAAGAAATTTTGAGTTTAATGTATAATGTCACTGATATGATATTATGTATGTATTTATTTACAGATATATTTCGTAGATTACGAGTAGGTAAATTTATTTCAAAATTTTACATTTACTTGTGCTTTTGTTTATGTTATAGTATTATAGATACTGTCTTTTGGATTTATCAAATTTACTATTTTTATGTAATACATATAAATAACTTTCATCGTCCATGGTAAAATAAATATTTTTTGTTAATATTTTGAAAACATATAATATAAGAATATCTGAAATCACATGAATTCAAAATTTGAAGTTTGAGAATAGTATGTATTTATGATATGAGTAATGACAGACAAAAATACCATAATATATTTAAAATGAATGAAATCAATAATGATAAAAAAAAGGTATTCTTTTATAATTCTGTGTATTATTTTGTAAACAATTTTATGTTATCTGTATTGAATCTGTATTGAATGTTATCTGTAATAATTTTATTATATGTATGCTTCTTTTGTAAATCTACCTTTGTAAAATTGCCCAAACGGGCGTTAATTAATAATAAAAAAATAAATAATTTCCCCCCACACGAACATGTTCTGTGGAGCACATTATCTTCTTGGATAATAAATAAAAATAAAAATAAATAATAATATAACTTAAATTTAATGATTTGAAAAATATTGGGAACTATATAACAATTTTAACAATGATACTAAACAGTTGAGCAAGTGCCTAGCCTAATAAATTAAATCAAATCAATTATACATATCAGCATAAGCTGAATATATTAGTGATTTATACAATATTCTATTAACTTGAATTTCAGACTATGGTATGAGTATGGGAAAAATATTTGAATAAGTAAAACGCGTATTAAACTTCTAATTTTTTAGTTGATCAAGTTTTCGAGTACACCACATACTCACATATAAAAAAATATTTAACGAAATTCATCAAAATAAATGATAATATATTATTGTATAAGATATTTTACCTCAGTTTAATTATAATTTCTAATTTACTTTATACTATTGTATCGTAGATCTTTTAGATTTGTTGAATAAATTATCTTCCTAAACATATGCAAGGTTTATACAAAGTACCTATAAACTTTATATGATGTGCATAATACCAAAACAAATTAACCATTAAAATACCTATTATATAGGAAAAAGTCTTTTGGACGACTACTAATATGATTTTTGTCGTTCGGCTCATCTCATTTATTGGATACCTATACATTAATCTAGTATTGATGTATTTATACAAAAATATTAAAAACATGCAAAATATAGTTAAAAATTCTTATGCATAAACAATAATATTAATTTAATTTTTTTCATTTGCTGTTAAAAATTAGGATTTTCAAAAAAAATCTGTATTGTTTTATGCCGTTTGAATTATATTATACAATTTGTATACCAAATATGTATTGTATCACTCAAACAATGTTGATAGAAATAAACTAGTTTTTTTTTTTTAATTTAAGTTCAATTTGGTAATATTTTTATATTTCACATTCAGACAGAATAGACATTTTTATAGTAAAGAGGGTACGTGTGGGAGAATTCAGTAACCTTGATTTTAAATTAAATATTACCATATTTTTTATCATCATTACAATTTTAAATATTGTTTTACATAATAATATTATCTGGATTCCCTGATCTCATTGAACATACCCTCTACATGGCCATCGAATAAACTATTTTGCGTATTTTATTTTAAAATCTAATAAAATAAATCAAGTCAACGCGCAATCATATAACTTGTATAGCAAGTGTATAATTTTATATATTTTAATAACTAGTAGGGATAAAGGATCTCAACTCATGTAACAGTTTCGAATAAACTATATGGTAGTGTAATGAAATCGGTGTTAAAAATTTCAGACGAATATTTTTAAAATATAATTTTTCTTTTTTAAATTTCTAAATACGGTTTTAAGAATTACCAAACAAAAAAAAATAATAATAACAAAAAAAAAATTCTATGAAGTGCCTAATCTATTTGAAGTTTGAAAAAATTCATGATTTGTTTTTAAGATCATTATGTTATAGATATTTTAAATACAAAATATATAGGAATTATATTCTGTTTTTAACACACTAAATCGTTTATTAAAGTACTTATATTTATTTTGAAAAAAATGTTCAAAAGAGTGTTCAAATAAAAATATCACTTGGTTTACCTTCATCCGGAAATTGAAAATCACTGTATGTTCTTACGACAAAAGACAATTTATAAGATTGTATACCTACTATTTATCAAGTGAGGCTGCAATAACGTCACCATGACTTTCTTTTTTTATTTTTCACTGACACTTCTCCTTGGTATAATATAGTTCCACGTGTTAAGGTTTTATATTAATTTGGTTTATATGAAATATATTGAATTGAAATACGACTTTAATAAATTTCTAAATATTTCTTGTAATAAAAAAACAACAATTTATGTTATTTATGTTATATTATGTATTATAAACATATAAAAAATTATATAATATAGTAGTATATATAGTGCTTTTTACTGGGGAAATTATTTGATTCAATTAAACTCATTATTATGCATGAAACAAAATAATTTGTTATACATTTTATGATAGCAAACTATTTAGTATATATTAATTTGTTGTTAATTTTATATTATTGTGTTATGCATCACCTTTATTACAAATAAAATATTAAAATATTTTCTAAAAGTTTTTAATTGTCCACATCAATTACTTATTAATTCTTTGATAACTTCTAATATTAAATTATAATTTACAATATAGGTAAATGGATAAGTATATAATATTACCAATAATTGAGTTGTTATATTATAATATGATTACGACTGACGAAAATTTCCTACTCAAAATAGATGCTGTGTTCTATACTTTTATGTAAGTTAAATTGATATTACATCTTTATTATTTTGTTTTTATCACAGATAAACTGCGATAACTAACATAACTTAAATGTATTATTTATAAAATATGAAAATTAAAATAACAGGCATTTGGATTGAGAATTTCATCTAACCATATATAGTAGGAAACTAGAAACTACTGGGTACACTCAATTTTTTTTTATACGATTTAGAACTAATAAATGATAATTATATTATTTACTTGATCGGAAATTTGTAAAATAAAGTAATCATTTATCATAATAGCTATGAGCACAACTTTGCTTTAACCACGAACTTAATACATCCGTTCACCTGCTATAATATTATAATTAATACACACCATGGCTGGCCTAATCTAAAATTAATATTAAAGTCAATTTTATGTAAAAGTTAAAATATCTAGTGAAATGTATTGCTGATATCATAGACCACGTATCACGTATGTGTTGTACCATCTATTTAAAAATCAATATTTCGTTTTTATTAGTTTACCCGAAACTAAACTTAGCAGTTAAAGCGGAGTTGCTCTAGTTTTTAAGTTAGGTAAGGATAGGTTAAGTAATTTAATGTTCTACAATCTTTTGTTATTCGTTTTATTATATAACACCAGTATCATTCCACGTTTAAATTTCAAACTCAAAAATTGCCATTTTCTGTAAGCAAACAAATGCAAAGTTTTAACCACAACTTTTTCGTACGTTTCTTTTTTTTTTGTTTTGATTTTAAAATTATATTTTCAGTTCGTTTAAAATATCTATAAAAATTTTGATATTTTCCAGACCTAACCGTGAGTAAGGTACTTAGATACAACATATCTATTGTTACGAGTACCTATTTAATAAAATCACTAATTTACCGTTGACTACGTAATCTATAAACTATGAAGGTAGATAATTATCAAAAATAGTTTATTTACTGTTTCAGTGTCCCCGTAAATGTAAATAAAAATGTTTTAAATAATATAAAATAATTTAAAATATCTATAGTAAATGATAATATAATATAATATAATGATAATATAATATAATTTAAAACACTTGTAGTGAATGAATGAATTAATAATATCTAAGACTTATAAGGTTTAACAATACAAGCACTTCTTAAACAGTTAACCTACTATGATAACGCCGTTCCAATCGTCCCATACCACTGGTACTATATCAATAGATAAACATAATGGTGTTTGGTTAAACTCTTTTTATAAATACAAACTCGTATTAAGTCAAAATTTAAAATTTAATCTATAAAAAAATCCATATAGATACATCACTAAGAGTAAAAAAAAAAAAATCACGAATAATTAACTTAAATTAATAAAGATAATGCTTATGTCAACGAACCTTTTTTTATATACATAGCTTTAAAACAATATGCGAATAAGCTCATTATAATACACTTACGACAGTTGAAAACAATATAAATCGTAAAAGACATTTTATCGACACAGAGGAAATTACAGACCGGTTGAAAAATTAGATCACGTTTTATACTTATTTAAAAGACCGGAACGTATAAATAATAGTTGATGCAGGTAAATCGTACATGATATTACAGATTTACTGTTTTATACATTTATAACGATCAGTGTTTTTAATTTTATTAAATGTCAACATTTTTAATTGTAATAAAATATAATTATTGTACATGTAAACATGTTTATTATATTGTAGGTGTATATTATTTATAATGTATTCAAGTAATTATTACGTTTGACAATCACTTAATAATAATTATATTTTCCACAACATAACACCTGCGGTACATCGTCGTTTATACCTTATACGCTAAATAGTAACAAAACAATAATATATCAGGTTTATTCTACGGTTTTTAAGGTTAACGTGTTCTTTTTAATTTTTAAACACAGATTCCGTATAAAGAAAGTGTAGTTCAGTAGAATGGCAGGCTGGCTTCCCGTAAGCCACACAATTCATCTTAGTATTTTTAATATTACCTAAATACATTTCTTCCCATTAATTTCAATTAAATTGTTAGCCTCTTAATTGTGTACTGCAAGTTAGTTTACTATATATCTATATATAATTATATGCATACCTTATTATATTTTACCAATTTTTATAATATTTTAATATAAATAGTTTATCAATTAATAAAATGTAAATATAAATAATCTATAATACAACTTTTATAGAAAATACCTACCTATCTCAGGATGGCAGCTACTATAGAATAATAATATTATACAAATGTACATCACAATTCACTATAATATAATAATATAATAAATTAATAGACGAAGCATATTATAAAATGTTATGTATGGAAAATAAATACTTTAGTGTTTATACTATACCACATACTATAAAGATACCTATCTCAATAACTCAAAATGTATAGCGTTATTATAGCGTTATTCATAATAATACATCGTGCAACAAAAACTTCATAAATAAATAACCCAACGTCATAACTATAATATGTGTTACATGAATAACTAGTATAATAAATATTATTATAGATTATATATAAAATATTATTCGTATTTAGCAATTAATTCAAGAAATATTAATGGAAATTCACCACACTTATATTCGTTGAGATATACAATTTTATATATTTTATAATAATAATTATTTTTTTAGAATTTCAAGCAAGTTTAAACACTGAATAATATAAAAAAGCGGGTAAGTGAGTATCGCTTTGCTGTACATTAGGGGGTGGGGTGGACCTCAGACTAGGGTAGGTTAAATTTGAATGCAATGATAGGTATCATTGTATACGAAAAACGATTCTGAACGGAGATGATTTGTCAGTCAAGGATATATATTATAATTAAATATTGTCATATATTCTATTTTGAAACAAATTCAAATATTTAAGTAAAAGTTTCAAGATCTTACGTTTAGTAATTTTTTAAAAATAACAAAAATCGAAAATTATTTATTAGTAATACGTTATTTTACACGCGTATTTTTGATTTCAAATTAAAATTAAAACTTTAAACACTCGTAAAATTTTTTAAATTGAATAATCCTCAAACTTTTTTATAATTATTCTAAGCTTAACTTATTGACAGCATAGTATTAAATTTTCAATTCTTAACTTTTGATAGTAAAATATTTATAAATTTTTAACAACCAAATAGTGAAAAATATTCATGATTTTGACGAATTTTTGTCAAATTTGAACTTCAAATGCTAATAAAAAAAAATTGTGCCTATGTATTTTTATAATTTTTGAATGAGAGTTAGAACAAGTTATGTGGACCTTTCAATTAAATTTTCAAGTAATTTGTCCCAGCTAAATTTTTTTTATTAACATTTATAAAAAAAAAATAAAAAAAAATTGAAAATTTCAATTGTCTATAAATAGCTCAAAAAAAGTCAAAATATTTTGAAAATCAAATCACGTAAAGAAAATGCAATCTAAATAACTGGTAAAATTTTCAAGTATTTACGACTTATACTGTTTGAATAACAACAAATATCAAAAATCGTTTGAGGCTAAACCGTTATTTAACGCGGTTTTGTAAAAATTTATATTTCAAACACTCATAAAAATTTTTTGTCTTAACCCGGTAGAGATTTTTTTACAGATATTTGAAGAAATGTATGGAGAACCTTGTACTAAATTTTCAAAACTTAGTTATAAAAGAAAAAAATTTTACGATTTTTCAACCACAAAATTACTTGCAAATTTTCGCAATTTTGACATATTTCGTATAAATTCGAACTTTAAGCACTTATAAAAAAAAATTGTGACTAACGATTTCAGATTTTTTTTTTATCACTTTAAGAACAACTTATAAGAAACCTTGCATTAAATTTTCAAGATTTTCTGGCCGGCCAAAAAATTTTTATCGTTATTTAAAAAAAAAATACTTAGAAAAATTAAAAATTTCAATTGTCTATAAATAGTTCAAAAAAAGTCAAAATTCTTTGAAAATTTAACTGTGTATGGGAAACGCTAATATAAACATTTGGTGAAAATTTTAAGTATTTACATCGATTAGTTTTTGAGTTTTAGCAAAATAAAAATTTGATTTTGACGAAAACTGGTTTTGCGTAAAAAATCCCGTTTTTCCGTCATTTTTTTAAGGTTTTTCCCGACTCACTTAAAAAATATTGAAAATTTTTAACTTTTGACCCCCCCAAAGTACCAACTAGATCCGATTTCCTTTTCAAAGAGGGGCTGAAGTCAAAAATCGAAGCATTTTTACTGCCCCAAATGTTGTCGACAGACACAAAAAAAAAAAACACACATCATTGTAAAATCAATACATTCTTCACTCCGTTCAGAATCTAAAATATTATTATAAATTAAAATGAGTATTAACTAGATATTATTAGAACTTGATTTTAAAAAATTTAACATGATTGATGCTATTGACATCAAGCCAATAGTATTGATTTAGACAAAAAAAAGATCCCGTTATATCCAATAATTTTCACTCGTATTAAAATAATTAAGCTTATAAAGATTTTCAGTCAGTCAAATTAAATTTAGTCAGATTAAATTAACCATCTCTAGAAAAAATCGGTTAGTTCAATCATTAGATTTATAATCAGAATTTTTTTTTCTTTTAAACGTATTAAAAGGTTGAGTGGCATCTAAGGCGGTATATACGAGCTATTAATTTTAGTGTTGTAAATCGGTTATTTTAGCTGTGTAGCTTGAGTACCTAAAGAAAATAAATTTATTTATCAAGAGCACAAAGAAAAAAATTTACAACAATTTAAAACTCATATTTCAACAAAGTGATAAAAATTCGTATTATTCGAATCTACACAACTTCATAAATACAATACGTTTAGATACCTAGTATTATATATAAGTTTATAAATAGTCCTATAACTTGAAAACATATAAAATCAAATATTAATACCATTTAAGTACATGCCACTTGTTATGGTGATAGGTTTGTAATAAACTATATCGATTCATTTCCTATGTTTCGAATAAAAAGATAAATGACGTGTAGAATTATTTTTGTTAGATCTATGTTATTTCATTATTCGTATAATGTATATATCCACTAAGCCCCTAACTAATTAACACAAATCTACTGTAAAATTATATAATTTAATAAAAATACACACATTTTGGGAAATATTATTTTATAATTATTATTATATTATAATACATTTTCCTGACTCAAAATCGTGCAGATTATTAAATAAAATTGCTAAATAATTTTATTATGTTAATAATTAGGTTACGCCTTAAGAGATTGGGTACCAAGTATAGAATACTGATCACTGTTCAGTCACATATAGATTATTCACCTATCTTTCTTTTATTCTTTAATAATGTATATTTTATTCAAATGTTGATGCATAGAATTGTTCATTTATTTATTAAGCCATCATTTTATATACTTAGATTTTTAATATAATTTAAGAAGTGTTATCTTTTTACTTCTTGTTTTCAAATAAGTATTTCTCTACTTATTTTAAGCTATTACTGACGTATTTGCACGAGGCAGCTTAAAGTCAACTCGGACTTCATTCTGAAAACCAAATTTAGTTATTTTAAATTTTAATTAACGCCCGAAGGATAGTTGGTAGGTAACCAAGCATACAAGCACTTAATTTCACATGGAGTAGGCAACCCGATATTTGAAAGACAAAAATGACAATCAGGAACGAAGGCAATTTATTAACTAGAGTTTAGTTATCGGTGGGGGAGAGGGGAATGCTCTGTTGACTGAACCAGCCTGTTGCAATGATCAACAGAGCTGACATATAATTGGACAAACACATAAAAAATTAGGCTTAACAACAACTATGACGATGAATGATGATCGGTGTTGATAATAATTAGCCTTGGAGACCTAGGTGGCCTCTTACATACCACAGCGGATGCTGGTGGACTTACGCAACGACAACGGAAACCAATCCATCCTGATATTAGGCGACGAAAAATCAGCCATCAGATGATTCAGACGATAACCACAATGTCAGTGTGTCTCGGTGACAATGATGATTTGTATAGGTTGTTTTAGCATGTAAAAAAAGTTAAATAAATCACATAAATTACACATACACAGTGGAAAATAAAACTCATGGACTTGTTGCTGGCAACATATAGTTATTATAATTATTTTTTATTATTAATTTTATTTCAACAGTTTGTTAGTAAATAATAGTCAAAATGTTCAGATAATAATTGCATTAAAACTCACATCCACAATAATCTTGATTGAAGTAATAATAATAATCAACTTCGTCGCATTGTCGAGCCGATAAACCAATACAAAAAGCAAAAATTCAATCCTTGAAGTAGAAAAAATAATAATGTTTGAATGATTTTTACGACAAGACTGCTCATTAGCATATCGCATATGTTATTGTTTAATGTTTATGTTGTTCCAAGTGGCGGGTCTTTTTGACACGAACAGTTAAGCATATTATTTTTATGAAAATTTAAAGTTGTTTCAAGTTATTAAACTTTATATACCTATTAAGGATAATTATACTTAGTAATGCTTTTACATCAATTATAATCAAGGCTGGGCATTAACGAGTTAAAAAGTTAAAGTTAAGTTAAAAAGTTAAGTTACTTTTAATTAAGTTACTTAACGAGTTACTTTTTTTTTAAGAAGTAACTTCTATCTTAACGAGTTACTTTATTTTTAAAGTAACTTCTAACTTAACGCGTTAATTTATTTTATAGTCACGTTAAGTTATTTTTTTTTCTTTGTACGAACCCCAAAGATTTATTATAGCATTTTGTGTAATAAAAAAAAAAAAATAATAACAATAATTATTATGTTAAATATAAATTATTCTGCTATATAATATTATTATGTTATTTGTAAATATTTAACTTGAGGTGTAAATGGTGTAATTATAAGTTTTATAAGAAAAAAAAAGTAACCTATGTTTAACTAAGTTAAGTTACTTTTTTTTTCCAACTAACTTGTAACTTTAACGAGTTAAATAAAAAAGGAAAGTAACTTTAAACTTAACTTACATTTTTCCAAATTAAATTAACTTAACGAGTTAAAAAAAATAGTTAACTTGCCCAGCCTTGATTATAATGCATACAAAATTCGAATAAGTAAAATGTAATCATATTTTATCAACGAGGTTTCTATAGTAACAAAATTATATTATGCTTCTAATGCAAGGTAAAGTAAAATAGGTCGGAAAAATAATAGTTGTTGGAAATCCAAAAATTTAGCGATGTTAAAAGAATCGTATTCACTAATAAAAAGATTGTATAGATATAGGATTCTCCTTAAATTGCATATAAAATCCAATTATTTGAAAATATTATTCTTAGAATATTTATTGATGTAAATTTTCTTAAAATTTAAAAACCGGTACCTATTAGTTAATTATGAAAATACGAAAAATTGGGTCAATCGTACTTATCACTAATGTATAGGTATAGTTCATTAATCACATTGCATTACTTGCGTAACGATTAAATTATAATATTATAGTATTATAATGTTATGTTAGGACTGTCCTATGATTTCATAATAGGATGTTATGTTTACCATGGTAAACACAATGCGATAGGCATTAGTTTAGACAATATTTTCATTCTGTACAAATCTGCAGAACGTCCAATATTTTACGCAGAACAACAACAGTAATGTGAACCTTGTGTATAATGATAATTAATAATTGTAGAATAATATTACCATTGTGTTTTTCTTTAGAAATTGCAAATGGCGATGGTGTTAATGTACCTAGTTTGAAAAAAAACTAGGTATAAGCCCTAGGTTAGGTTTATTAAAAATAAACACGTTAGTATGTGTCTCAAAATAAGTCTATTTAAAATAATATTCTGTTAACTGTAAAATTATTAATTAACACGACATCGTCAAAAGTTTCTCTCATCTGCCTTACGTAGACTAAAATCCGGTGCACTCGAGTAACTTTATTTTACATAAAATGTTTTATCTGATTCCCTTATATAGTTATATCTCTTCCCAATCATTTAACTAAATTTATCTATACAAAAGTTTTTATATTAATAACGCGACCCATCCTGTTTATACGATACCTAAATATTTTATATTAACTTTTTTTTAAACTTTTTAGTTTCATTATGTAATCGTATTACTATGCGGCAAATATGGTAACTTTGATGATAGACAGTTTTTAAAATTTTAATTAAATTAATTTTTCAAACAACAGACCTAGGTTACAGCTATATAGCTAAGATAAATACAATTTTAACAAATAAAAACCATTGTAACAGTTGATAAATATTCTTAGGTTTTAATGGATAAATATTCCTATATTTATTCGTATATGTTTATGCGATAATAATAAACTTATAAACTATAGAAAATACGATAATCTGGCTATGTCGTTTGAAATTAACGGGGGGAGGGGTATGAAATGTGTTCTGCAGATAACACATCGTTAGTATATATATAGGTACGTTTTCAGTAAGTGTATTATAGACATAAATAACGTAATATTATACTGCAAACGTTTTCTGTATTACCTACACTGAAATGACAACAACATATAATAATATATAATATAGTATTATATTCGCCGGGTTAAAAATATATGTAACTATTTTCCGTCTCGAATGCTATAAAAAAGTGCAATGCGCGCGTAGGTAAATTATATATATTATATAAGTACATCGTATAATATAAAAATATAATGTGTGAAATACTGAAATTTATTGTATATATTATGTGCAGTGTGCACACTGCTAACAAGAGAAAATAGAATAATTTAAATCACATCATAATTTTGTACGGGATGATCCGTTTAAATGGACAGGTCAATACGCTATAATTTCCAAACTATATAGTTTTGTCATATAAGTATGACGTTATAGTTATCTACACTGAATAGATAACTATTAAAATCTAAATAATAGTAATAAAATCGACTTAACTTAGATCAATTAGATTTCAATATTCATCATAATATAATACTGCAGGTGTCTACCTATATGCTATAATGTATCACGTTGAAAGTAATTTATTTATTGGGATACGAATTTAAAAGTATTAAAACCAGCTTTTTTATTGTCATTTACAGCTGTTAGAATTGTTCTCAGGGGCAAAGCCCACGCGGAATGGCAAGTGTTGGTCAGCGGTGATCGTTCAGCTATTAAAGACGATCAATACTTCATCGACAATCGATCGTTAATCTTCGGAAAAGGTTTGTAAATGCGCGTATAGAATATACAGGGTGATTTTTTTATCAAACAACACTCATTATTTCCAAAAGTATTCATGTTTTTAAAAATATTTTTTTACATAGTTTCAAATTGTTAAAAAAACAACGTTTTTATAAAAAAAATTATATTTTTATCCTTATAATTATTTAAGTTTTTTACTTTTTTGAATGACAACATAGATTTTTAATTTCATATTCCAAAGCAGGATAATTTTTTGAGTATTTCGATACATAAAAATCGAATTTAGGGTGAGTAGTTTATGAGTTACACTCTTACACTTATTTAAAGTTTAGACAAGCGGAATAGTGGACAAACATTTTGCAGGGTAACCCCGTACCACCCCACTCCACTCAACTAAACTTTAAATACGTATAACTCATAAACTACTCGCCCTAAATTCGATTTTTATGTATCAAAATATTCAGAAAATTATCCTGCTTTGGAATATGAAATTAAAAATCTATGTTATCATTCAAAAAAGTAAAAAACTTAAATAATTATAAGGATAAAAATATTTAAAAAAATAATAATTTTATAAAAACGTTGTTTTTTTAACAATTTGAAACTATGTAAAAAGTGAGTGTTGTTTGATAAAAAAAATCACCCTATATAAATAAACTTGGGTTAAATATTTTGTTTTAATACTTTTGGTATAAATATACAAAAACATATGAAAAATAATGCTCCCAGGATGAATTAAAATAATATATTTAAAATACTGTAAAAGTATTATTTTATCATAAATATTAAAAAATTATAATTGTTCCAAAAAAACTTGAAATTTTAGCCAATTTTAAAATATATTGTGCAGGGTTGCTGATTTTTTTATATTAGTATAAATAACTATGATTATTTATGACTTACTAAAATAAAATAATTCATTTTACCAACTAGTTACTATTAAAGCATTAAATAATGCTTATTAAAATAATATTTATTCCGAATACTACACTTGAAACACTTTGCTCGCGTTAAACGTATATAAAAAATATAGAAAGGGAGAGTGTATAAAAAGTAATTCTTCGTTAAAGAAGTTTTAAAAAAAAATGTATTCTAGTAGACCGGCAAGACGGTCCCGCTCCAATCCTGCCGCGCGGAATTCACCACTTTCCGTTCAAGTTTCAACTTCCTCAAAGCTCACTGCCGTGTTCATTCGAAAGCAAACCCGGATACGTCAGATACTATATCAAGGTAAACGCCGAATACACGTAAATGCTGTATAAAATATACAGCGTTTATATAGTAATATCAATAAATCGTTATTTTCATAATTGTTGCTTATGTATCATAAATTAGTTGCATCTGCTGATTTTTTTTTCATTTCACGTCAATGATGATGTTTGCTAGTGATTTTTGTGAACTGAAATGAAAAAAAAAAATAAACCCAAAATGTATTGCGGATGCATTTAATTATTACTCTCCCTGATCGGACGATGTGTCTTTTCTGCAGGTCACCCTCGATATACCGTACGCGTCGCCTCCGCAAGGCATGAAGTACTTCACCATCATAGGACCACACATTGACTGCATGGACGATCAATATCTGGTGAGTAATATAATATTAACATTTTAAAGTATCTAGTTTAAAAAAAGTCTGCTAGTTATTAGTACGCACGCATTTTTAAAGTCTGGCTTAACGAGTTAATGAATTGAAATTAAATTCATTATATCTTATTAGCTTAATGCACCAATTTGATTATTTTTTTTTTTTCATTTACTTAATTTTAAATTTCTTTTTTCTCTATCTCAACATGAAAGTAACACGATTCTTTATTAATTTTTCCAATACAAATTTAGTTTTAAATTTACATTTACAAAGAAATAAAATAACCAAATTTAATGAATATAGTGGTGCTATTAAAACGACTAATTTAAAAAAAGATAAACATATGATATTAGTATATAATACATAATATATATATTGCATAGGTGCGTTATTTAAGTTTATTGATTTTACAGTAAAATAAAAAAATGCAATAAGGTATTTCAAAATAAAATTTGTTGAAGTTAAACTAATGTTAATTTAATTGGTCGACTCAAAGTGACTATTCGTCTTAATTGTTTAGATTTAGTTAAAAACAATAATTATCAACGTTAATTTTACCACCATTGACCATCATGTTTTCATCACATGATGTTTGATAAAATAATCTATCTGCATGTCAATACACATGTTTCTAAAATTTGAGTACAGTTTTTTACGGATGTATAAGAATGTCATTACGAACTATTTTAAAGGCTTGGACGTACTTGACGTACTCTGTCTTGACGTTTAATGTGATTTAGACGAACAAAATATAAAAATATATATATATATAATTTTATCATTTAAGCAATCACCTTAAATATTTACAATTAGAAGTACAAACTTGATAAACACTTAAGTTGCACGGTAAACATTTACCGAATAAGTTAAATATTAATTATTCAGTAATCAATTTGTTTACCAAAATGTTTTAAAATGACATCTTTAGTTAAACATCTTTACTTTGCAAATATAATAATAAATAAAAACATAATAAATAAATAATCAATAAATAAATGACGTTGTAACAAAGGATACCTAATACATAATAATATGTGTGTTAAGTAGATTACATATACTGATTCATAAAGTGATAATTTATAAGATTTTCTAATTTTCATGTTAAATTGACTGAAATGCCTTGCATATTATAATTAAGCCTTCGCCTTTTACTACCTCAAATCAGTCGATTTTTACAATAAAACATATCTCTACCAATAAAATTTGAATTTTGTTATTATGTTGTTATTCTTACCTACTTATAAATTATACTTTTAATATCTTTAAAATATTATCAAACTAACGCACTATTCAAAGTTTATAACAACCTAAAAACATAATTGGATTAGTTATTCTTATGTGTGTAATATAATTTCCCAAAATAACAATATTTTCATATTGTAGTTATACATTTATGAAAAGAAAAAAGAAGTATTCTTAAAAGCTATGTTAACGGAAATAGGCATAAACATTTACAGGATTTACCAAAATGTACGTAAATATTTCATCTCTTATTATAATAACTACAGAATTCATTACACACTTTACACATTGAATTTATGGCCAATTTATCGTCGATTTAGAAAAAGCAAATGTGACAATTTTACCGTTGTATATATGTGTACTATAATTACAGGAATGGTCAACGCTGACATTGTTCTTGTGATTTCCTAACAAATATAATATAATATATATACATTTTTAAAAACCATATACTTTTATGTATATAATTCTATGTACTTACATATTTATATAAAATACAGGTTCATAATACATATATACGCATTATTTTCAAAAAATTGTTTTTTATTTTCGTAGTGCGCGTTGCTTAAAGTTGTTTTCTTTTAAATAACAATAATAGGTAACCTATAAATATAGATCTTTCAATTTTATATATTGAAGCAAAATATTTGTTGGAAAATGACCATACATAAATATTGAATACAGCAGGGCCGATAGTTTATTTTTTATATGCCGATTTTTAAGTTTAAACAAGTGGAATAGAAGAACGAAGAGCAAACATTCGTATAACCTGGCGGGCTTTTTCTCGAGGTTACTTATAGAACATATAAACCCCGTTACGGGTCGATATGTTTTATACCTTTTCAATTTCGAAATTATAAACAAAAATGTCCTAATAAAACGAATGCTGTACGTTAAAAAAAATGTATAATAATAGTCGTAAAAGTTCCTAATTTACAATTAGCATGTACGAAAAGCATTAAAGACACAACACAAAGTTATTTTTATCAAAATACCCATCATATTATAATGATAATTTTCATAAAACGTGTAAGCCTATTTAATTAGTAACACGTTTATCTCATTTATGAAATGACGAACGCGTTGAAATTAAAACTTAACGATATCCGCGTATAAATCCTTAATTCTGTTGAGCTTTATAAAATGGCATGTAGGTTATATTGCCTAAATCAAAATACAGAATACGTATCCATAAAGGAAATGTTTGTATTATTGTAATAATCAAGCATATTGTTTTGTATGTAATAAAACTTAAAAGACTATAATCAATCACTTTTAGATGCATCTTGTTGGAAGAACTATAAACATATTCAAAACACTTGAAAAATTATTAAGGTTCCGCGCGAAATAATGATCTGATTTTTTTTTTTTTATGGACCATTTACCTAACCCAACTTGACTTTTGCAAAAGTTTCAGCAGAAGCGGGAAAACCGTTCGTCGAAAAAAAAACGCACACAAAAAGGGTTTTTATAAGAGCAAAATTTAAAATTAAAAAAAGGAAATTAACATTATAAACTTTACATGAGAAATGAGCAACCAACTATAAAATATATATTATATACGTATTTATATTTAACAAGTTATTAATAATATATATTGTACTTCGTACTTATAAATATATAAATGTTTTTATACAAATGTACATTGTTTAAAGTTTTTCAAACATTTTCACACCATTATTTTACTAAAAGTATAATTATTGATGTTTAACATAATAAACGTACAACATAAACGCCTAGCACCTAGCGTAACACCTAGCTATTTAATTATTATACTTATACATGTAATACTCGTTTGTAATAATATTATAATATTAGAGGGTTTTTGCGCGGAGAGTTTGCTTATTATTTAATTGAAAATAATATAAGTCAAACATTTTTACCAGATGACATTTATTTTTATTTAATAATCACATTGTAACCTAACCTATATATTTAAAACCCTAAATATTATTTTATGATTTTGTGTTCGTAAATATTGTATAACTGTATGAGGTTTTATTTTACTTAGTTAAAAAAAAAAAATATTGAACATTTTTTATGCGTATCGCAACAGATTTTAACTAATGTCCATCATTAACAATAGTTAATAAAATATTTATTATTATATTGTAATGAGAGTGAGCACAGATAAGTATGAATACAGAACATCAACTGCAATCTGTGGTCTTTTAAAATCGCAAAATTTAAATAAACTTAATTTAATCTTACAATTATTGTTTATACGTTTATTTTGTTTACTTTATAATATAAATTATTATAATAACAATATTATAAAAGCGGGTAAGTAGGTATTGCTCTGCTGTATATTAGGGGATGGGGTGGACCTCGGACTATGGTAGGTTAAATTTGAATGCAATGATAGGTATCATTGTATACGAAAAACGATTCTGAACGAAGATGATTTGTCAGTTTAGGATATATTATATTCAAATATTGTCATATATTCTATTTTGAAACAAATAGTATAGTTACTATATGTTACTATAGTTACTTTATAGTATCTGTTTATTAATAAAAAAAGTATTTGGCCAACATACGCATTATGAGCGTATGAAATTTAATTTAAATTTTGACCTATTTCGTATAAATTCGAACTTAAAACACTTATAAAAAAAAATTGTGACTAACGATTTCGGATTTTTTATTGTCACTTTAAGAACAACTTATAAGAAACCTTGAATTAAATTTTCAAGATTTTCTGGCCACCCAAAAAATTTTTATCGGCATTTGAGAAAAAAAACTTAGAAAATTCGAAAATTTCAATTGTCTATAAGTAGCTTAAAAATGGTCAAAATATTTTGAAAATTTAACTGTAAAGAGATAACCATAATATAAATATTTGGTGAAAATTTCAAGTATTTACAATCATTGGTTTTTGAGTTACAGCAAAATCAAAAAATCGATTTTGTCGAAAAGTGGTTTTTCGTAAAATTGCCGTTTTTCTGTCACTTTTTTTTGTTTTTCTCGATTTTTTTGAAAACTATATGAAAATGTTTACTTTTGACCCCCCAAAGTACCAACTAGATGAATTTTCCTATTCAAAGAGAGGGGCTGATGTCAAAAATCGGAGCATTATTACTGCTCCAAAAGTTGTCGTCAGAAACACAAAAAAAAAAAAACATCATTGTAAAAGCAATGTGAAGAATGTATTGCTATACGTTCAGAATCTAATATTTAAATTCAACTTTACAAAAATGACAATTTCTTAAATAATACGTACCGTTAGTTTAAACAAATTTATTTTTATGTCTATTATTTAATTAACATTAAATCCTGTAGTTAATTTACTTAAAATCACAATAGGCACATTTATATGTGTGATATCGCGGCCAGTCGGTTAGAACATAACTAGAATTAAGGAGGTATTCTTATTGTGGCTACGAACGACTCGAAAAAATGCTAAAACTAAAATACAAAATGTAATTTTTGAGTTGAAAAAATTAAAAGAATATTTTAATATAAATTGTAATTGTATAAAAAACAATTTTATTTTAGTTTTATATCATAGTGACATAGTGCAGCACGGAATTTGAAAAATGTTATTACGTTAACAATAATAATTACAGATGCGCTTATAATACGTGTAATTTACACCATATTATTAAAAGTAAGTATATTAAACTCACTTTTGTTAAATTACACTATACGATAATAAATTTACGGTACAAAAAAAAATGCCCACACAATTTTGTAAAGTATACGAAACTATTCAATGATTTTTTTTCTATGTAACCTCTTGATGACCTATATATCATTAAATTCTGAAAAAAAAAACATTTTAATTTTTATACATAATCCACATTTAATAAATAATTCAAATAATAAAACCATGTCATATAAAAAAAAAGACTAATATTATGAGACCGGAGAGAGGATGGCACCCATTGGCAGCAACCCTCTGGTAAATATATATACATGAAACTGCCAATATATCTGTTATTATGTTATATCATAAAATAAATCTTATTTATTTTGCGACAAAAAATTGTTATTGATTTATAAATGTATTAAAAATAGTTTTAAACTAACAACGAATAACATAATATTGGTGTTATATTATATTGGTTGTACAGTGTACACGTATGTAAGATTTATATGATTAAATTATTAAATAACTGCATATCAGCTGTATACTAATAATTTCCAGTTCTATTAAGTACTTCCTATCCTCTAATGAGTCTAATGTGTAAATATGTATGTGTATGTAATATGAGAAATTCAGGGTGATATTGTATACATAATACGAAATGAGAATTTTATTAATGTGTTTAGTGGCTATACTAACTTTTATGTCAATTTTTAATTTCTGTAATGATTTTAAGCAATTTCAAGTAGATATTAGAGATACTTAAACACTACGATTTTTAAAGTATTTTAAAATATTAAATAACAATCTTTATTTTAAAATTGTCTTTGAAATTTAATTTGTATATCGTATACGTGCAAAGAATATCATGGTCTTTTAAACAATTTTCCAAATATTAAACATCGATTCATAAATTCTAAAAATGGATTTGTATTTATTTATTAATCGTTAATATTTCAAATCTTACTTAAAAACTCCATGAATATCTGTAACAAAATATACATATTTTTTAATTCGCATCATGGTCCACGATACAGTTTACATGTAACTGATATACATATACAAGCAACGTTCGGTTATATCCGTCAACCGTCTACCTATAATGTATAATATAATACTTATTAACGTGGTTACAGTACTCAATACTCAAACCCCAAACCGTAAAATTTCATGACTAAAATATACACAGCTAATCATATTATAATACATTATTATTTAATCATAGCGAATACCATATTATATAGGTAGGTGTTCGTGGTTTATACTGTATAATTTAGTTCATGTTTATACGGACGGTGATCCCGTCACGCTAAAAATAATTACTATAATATAAACAATTATAATAAATACTAAAAGTTGTCCGAATTACCACCAATTTTTAATTTACACTACTACCGTGTAGGTTTCAGTATATTATATATATACCGAACTTCATAAGCTAGTCTACGCGATAATTTATTACGTGCGGTGTTATATGTATACAAAGCGAGTTCTTTATACCGTTGTTAATATAATATATAATGGGACGTAATGTACATGCTAGATGATTAATTAATAAGTTAACACTTTTACATGTTTTACATATTTTCAAATCTACGATATAACATATTTTCCACCACACTCCGTTCAACTTACATTCAAATTTTAAATACTTATAAGTTATAACTTAATAACTATTTAATAATTAACGAATATAGCTGGTTCAAATTTTGATTTTATATTCAAATCTTTAGTAGTATTTTAGGTTTTAAATTTAAAATTAAAGCCAAATAAACATACAAAAATTACTATTAGACAGTCATCAACTGGAAATTATTATAAATTATGTTGAAATATACACAAATATAAGGAAATGACAAACACCTGGGAACAATTACCTTAAAGAATACCTACAGTCATACCAATTAATAATCGGAGATCAATCATAATATATCAGAATTAGAACCAACCCCTATCAATTATTCTTCAGCAAATAAAAAACTACAATAATTATCATACATTCATATTATTGAGAGTTCCGTCTTCCGTAGACAGAAAAAATGAGCTAAACCCGTGTTCAAGACATACAACACCAAAGGAGAAACCGTATTAACTATATAAATCATTGTGGAACACCTAAAGAACTGAGAAAGACCTTCAGAGGGTGACCTAACGGTCAACTCACCTACAACATGACAAATCGTCGGTCGCGATTAGAATTTCCTCATGATTGATTAAAATTACCCGGTCACAAATCGGGTGGGGTTGTTCTAACAAAGCTTACCGTAATATTAATACAAATGGAATAAAACCCTAATGGAGAGCTGCACCAGCAAACGCCGTGCGTGACGTCATCCACCAGCCACATGATTGTTGTACCGAATACAGTGGCGTAGATACAGCACCGGACAACTATATAACACGACAATATGTTACTGGAAATGACGGTAATCCTATTGTAGTAGAAAGAATAAATGATTCTCATAATAACAGCATTTGGAAGAGATGAAATACCGCGTACAATACAATACGTGGCAAGGAAGCACTAGGCGAATGCCATCATCGGAAAGTAATACCGACAAAATAACAGTTGAAGATAACAAAAATACATCTCCAAAATCAATTTTGTATTCAATTAATATAATCGGTAACCGTGGGGCCATGGAGTTAAATACCTATGTCATTCCATACATGTATTATATATCCAACCTCATCCCAACGAAAAATTAAAAAAAATTTTAATATATTTTTTCCAGATTATTTTGAAAATTACTTAAAATATTATATTTTTCTTGATCCAGAAAAAAGTCCCAACTCTATCTCATCTCAACTTTCTACTAAGTAACCGTCCTCAAAGTTAAATATCGTAATAAAAATAACCATTGTAAAACCAATGCATTTATCGCTACTATGCTGTGCACAATCTAAAATTTATATTTATAGTAAATGAATGAACTCATTATTATTCATTACACGAACTTTATAATTATATAATAACATAATTTACGTATATTATATATATATATTTATTTAAGGTTTAAAATGTTTAAATACAACATTATAATTATTACGGTAAATTGAATTTTACTCACTATTTTTCCGATTTTATCAAACAAACATTCAAACTGTAGTGCGTAGGTCATATTAAATTTTATGAAATATTTTGTATAGGACAACTGAGAATTACAAGGCTATCGATGCACTTCCGGCAATTATATAAGCATAAATCAGACACAAGTATTTCAAGACATTTATTGAAAACTTAAAACTTTGGTAGAATGTTGCGACTGTGTGAGCATAGATGAATCTTTAAGGGTTTTGTGCGTGGGTCTGCCGAGTGAAACTTATTACATCCGATTTCCATGAAAACCATTTCAGATATCCTTAAATAATGTATGTCATTGAAACTAGCATATTATTGTCAGTGACAATAATATACTGAACTAGATCTTGTTTAAATCATATTATGTACACTTCTATATCAACTAACGTATTATAATATAATAAAATATTATAATCGATGTCCGGTAAAAATCAGACTACTGTGTAGTATTATTTTCGTTACGCCGTCAATCATTAGAGAGAAGTGACGTGGTCGTTTATGAATAACGTCAGTTACCGGAATAACACGGGTACCATCTCATTACTATAAAAACCAATTTTTTCAATATATTAGTGGCTTTTGTTTTTGCGTGACTATAGCATTCCGTCTATTAAATTACAGAAACGTCCTTTAAAATTATATCCACTGCTCACTTCAAACCATTAATATACAATTAGCTCGTAAGTTTGAAATTAAAAAAATTAATGTTTGAGTTTTAATCATTTTGAATTAATTTTAAATTTCAACTATGAAACGTGTCGTAATAAAATATAAATCTAGGAATTCCCAGGATCAGAATATCAAATGATACAATATGTATACAATTGTACAACGATGAATAATTATGTAAATTAATAATTACTATTGCCTGCAAATGACTTATGCCGAGTTAGACCCACTTACGGTACACAATGTAAGTAATTAGTAAAATAGTAAAAAAATAAATGGTTATTATTTTTATCTTTAGTTTTAGTGGTACCTATACCTACATAATATAATACCACGTGAATTATTATAATTATATCTATACTGAGCTGATGACTGGTTGAAAACGCATACACACTAATGCGGTGGTATTATATTCATAGAATGGTTTTTTATTTTTTATTTAAATGTGTCCTTTAAGTAGTATTATTCATTATGATAAATTACATAATAAATCCTGTCTTTTTAATTTTTAAACGGTAAGAATATTATTTTTAAAATCAACGCGAAATATTACTTACTTTGTCGTAATATGGTACCTATCATATTATACACATTAAAGTGGAATCATACGGTTAGAGCCGAGGGGCCCAATTAGTTGTCAGCAAAAATCTCTACAAGTGGTACTTCATGTATTTTAGATTGTGAGACCGAAGCAATAAATGTACCTATTGATTTTTACAATGACGTGTATTTTTTATTTTTGTTTCTGTCATCACTCGTTACCTTTCGGAGCAGTAAAAATGCTTAAATTTTCAATTTTAATATTTTTTCTGATAAAAAAGTGAATTTAGTTGGTCGAGAGTAACTTAGTACTTTTTTGAAAAATAGTGGAAAATGGGAATTATTACGTAAAATCAATTTACGATTAGATCGATCTTATAATTTTGTTGTTATTCAAAAACATATAAACGTAGATACTTAGAATGGTATCAAAAGGCTTATATTAGAATTTACTATGAATTTTCTGTATAATCTTGACAATTTTTAGGCTATTTATAGACATTTTCTCAAATAATTATTAATTAAAAATGTTTCTCAACTTATGTCAACATACTATATACAATATAATGCATCGTTCCTCTTAAATTGATAATACTATAATTAAAAAAAAAGTTGAACATGATTTCACAAATAACTTTTATGAGCATCTCAAGTTAAAATTTTGACAAAATTCGATATTATTACTCGTAAAATAATGATTTCTCTTCAAACAATTTACTTATTTTGTTGTATTTAATTTAAAAATAAATTACTGTAATACTTGAAATGTTCACAAATTTATAATAGCATTTTCTATACTTATAGAATATAATTTTCAAAAACACAATTAAATAATAATAAATACGGCTAAATTGATATTTAACAACACATTTTACCTTTTATATTGATCCTTATTATAGGTAAAACTATAATGTTGACACTTGATTCATAAACGACTACCTAAACGAGAATTTCATAATATATCATTATTTAATATAATATTATATCGTTATATAAGTTATTTTGTATAGTTTAAAATTATTTGCAAAAGTTAATATAAAAAAAAATTTATAAGCTCTTCCAAAAAATACTGATTATCCAATTTGATTACGGAACCAGTCCGAGATGATACTAACACAAATCACCATAAATTATAATTTGTACTAAAATAAAATGCCGTATCTTCGACAATATTTAAAACATTTTTTCTTAGCCTAGTGATTTTACGGTATTTTAGTTATTAAAATGTTACTTATATTATTGTTGTTCGGAAATATTTCAAATTTACGGCATATTCGTCTACACAGACAGAATTTTATAATTCTTATTTTTTTATTTGGGAATTATGATATTTAAACTTACGAGGGAAGGATATAATACTATACTATGCATATAACATTATTATAATTAAATTTAAAATCCAGTTTATAGGTATGTCATAATTTACGTTCATGCCTACATTTACGGATAGGAATATATCCAGGTAACAATTTAAAGCCACGTCTTAATTCTTAATAATATTCGTGGAAGAGCAATAATAAAACGAAGTACAATATCGATGTGTATACTACTGCACATGAGTACATGACACACATACTTACAAGTTACAATATTCTATTTCAAGAATAAACATCAATTCAATAATAATTAATATCATGTTTATGTATGGTGGTGAAAATGTATAACTGTTGCATTGGCTTAGCGCCAAAAACCATAATTTGCGTTTATAAGCAATGTAATATATCAATGGCTATGTATTGTTTCTGTGCAGAATTCACACCAAAACTTGTCTTCCAGCAGTAGAAATAGTGTAACTGGTATCGGTAGATAATTATTATCTACCACTCCGTGGTTGTTTTATTCTATAATATAACCTTATAATATATTAGGTATATAAATATAACCGCATCGGGTGGGTTAGCTAAGAGCTTATATTTTACAAAGTGGTTTTACTTTGTCAATTATCGGTACTAATAAACGCCCTCGACCAAGTTCGACCTAAAGTTATAGTTATCTATATAGTTTCTAGAGGTCAGTTTTTAAGGTCGAGTTAGCATTATACGTTAGTAAGATAAGTCTTGTACGTGTGGGAATTCTAATGAGATTGAGTGCTTCAGCTGGATTCACCGCGGGATTTATCTGGGCATGTATGGACAACACCGAGTTGTAATACATAAGGCGTATGCGCAAGGTGGTGGAGGTTGAAACAGAATAAAACGTTACACAAACGATAATATACATATTATGTTGTACAGGAAATGGCTCAGAGCGACTTTTTTTTTTGTTTCTTTTTCTTTGCTGTAAAATATTCAAGAATGGTGGGTATATTATAAAACAACACCCAGAGTCTTATTTAAATTTTTTGCGCTTCCAGGCAAACAATATTATTATTATTCCAACCCTAAAAATATCTTACGCTATTATTTCATTTCTAATGGGCTAGCAGAATAGAGATCCTTAAAGTTTATTTCAATGACATTTCTTCAAGTTTTTAACTCGCTTTATTTTATTCAAACAATAAAAACATTCGGTAGTTTAAGATTTATTTTTTTCTTACTCTTCAATTATTGGAAATATCGTCACAATATTTCTCGATGAAATTATACAAAAAGTACTAAATGATATTAATATTTTTATTTTACTTTAAGCCATAGATAGAATTTTTAACCTCTCCCCGTTATTAAAGTATTAGGCAAACTGCACTTGCACCGCATTGGCAATCAAACTCGTCTGTTCTTTTTAATTCTTATAAATAAAATAAATTCCACGTTTTATTTAATTCGGAATAATTGTGATTTTGCAGAAACCAATAGGTGCGCTGGAAAAACGGACCAAATGCTGTTTATGCTGCAAAAGCAATAAAGTAGTATTACAGTGCTTACTAGAAAGGTCAGCATACGTGTGCGGCGAGGCGCTGAGACTAAAAGCCAACATAAAAAACCAAAACGAAAAGGACATCAGACTTAAAGTCAGATTACTGCAGGTAATTTTTTTTTAAATACTTTAATAAATGTATAATTAACAACAATCGCTACACATTGAGTTTGTGCGTATACCTATAATGCACGAACAAGTATCATTTGTAATTTAATGTGTATTAGATGACCAAACAGATGATATACGATATATATATATATATATATTATATCGTATTCACTGACTTTTGCAAGAATTGGAAAGTACATTTCTTTTTTCTTTATAAAAAAATTCATCATAAAAAATGATTATTGAATTTTGTTTATAAAAATTAAATTCTCGACGCATTTTAAGTATACTAAATCTATTAAATAACATTCATATAATATTATATTGTTTATTACTAGCTTATATTAAATATCATTTGATAAAAAACAAACTTAAGTACTACCATATATTAAATATACTATACCATGTAGTACTATAGTAGGTATACCTACTACCCATGTTAAATTAATTATCTACTACCAAATTTAGATATAAGTACTATTATATCTCGTCACCGATACATCATATAATGATGACAAAACTATAGATTTCCAAGAATTCTTGCTCAAAAGTTGTAGTTATATATTTACGTAGATGTCGTATTTTCACAATATTATTGTTATATTTCAATATAAAACGATGAACGATATAATTTTTTTTTTTAACATACTATACAATATTTTATACATTGAAATATTATATGCCACAGCTATAGATAAATAATACTATATTAATTAGTATATAATTTTACTAAAAATATGCTAACTCATTGTAAATATCTGTCTATATAAGATACGAAAATAAAATTGATTAAAAAGAGCTATAAAACATATTAAACATAATCCATATGGGAAAATACAACTTAATTTATGTATAGGATGAATTGACAATAGTATTACGTATATAGCGAACTTTACATATTATATATACAAGTATACAACGAATTAATTTATTTTTAAATTTTAAATTAGGTTACGCTACGTCGTTTTAAATTGGTTGATGTATAATATACTAAATTAAATCTCAAATACAGCTGTATAATATCGACTATCATTCGTATTACACACAACGCCATTTATACCTCCCATCGGACACATAGAATTCGTTCATTATTCACTCAGATTAATCGTTCACAACCTAAATTCATCAAAACGTAAAGGACGTGTCATATTAAGTATTTCCCCAGTGTGTACCAAATACAATTTAACTAACCCCGGAATTACGACATTATTTGTTTGTTCAAATATTCAGCTTACATAACTTAAATCAATACCAATAATTATTGATCTAACCCACATCGGACCGAAACTTTAAATGCGATGTATATACCTTGAGCAAAGCGTAGACTAATGTATTGGTATAACAAAGCTGTTTTTTTCATCAGAATACTTTTAGTGGTTGCAAATTTTTCATAATATACATATTTAATGGACTGAAAATGTTAACTCAATGGTATTTTTAAACGTTAAGATATACTTGGGCGTTTTTTAAGCTAAAAATAACCACTGTTTATAGTCAATAACGGTAAAATGTGTTGTGTTAACTGAGTGTGATCACATAGTAAGCAATAACAACACCTAAAATAATTACCGAATAAATAAAAAGGTACCCTAATTGGATAATTACAGATAAAAAAATGTATTACCATAGTCGAAAATTGATTAAATATATTTTTATATATAGGAGAAGAGGTTAGGTTAATTAATCCTAATTTAAACTTATTCTTATTTTTTTATTAAAATGCAATGCATAGATAATATTAATTCATACAAAAATATCAATTAAACCACCCCCAAATCATCGGCGATAAATTTGACGATAACTTACACACTCCTCAGCAACCTTAACTATAAAAACACATAATATGGTCTATATTTAAATCATAAAATATAAATTATAAATAATCGAATAACTATTAGCAACGCGTCAACGAATAATTATGAATATAAAATATATTTGATCATATTATTATGATATACAAGATATAATATACGAGACTAATAAAAAGTCAGTTAAGAATCAATTTTTATTCAAATCCGTTGTTGGCAATCTGAGATAAAATAAATGACTTCCATAATAACTATAATATTATAAATTCTTTCGCCAAAAGATCATAAACAAACTTAACGATTTAATGCGGTAAAATAAAAATAGATATGTTTTTTTTTTTTTGATGTTCTGGAAAAATATGATTTTGGTTAGGTTACACAATACACACTAGAACTTGTACCATTTCACATAACTCTATCGTCCTATATGTACTACATTACGGTATGTATAAAACTTCCAGTATATAATTGGATATTGATAAATATTACATGTTATGCAAAGGACATCTTTTACAGTGAACACCTACATCATTTTTAAAAATATTACACAAACTACTATCGACATTTTCTATCTAGAAAATGTAAAAGATACGCCTAATTTTGACATTTTTCATCACTCAAATAATTTGTTGATTTTTTAACTTTTGATTTCATTAATGATGAAAACCTTTATCTTTAATACCATAACCTAAAGCATAATAATTCACTAAAAAAAATGTGATTTATAAATATTAACTATATCAATCAAATAATTTTTATTTTTAAACATACATAATAGATGCGTAAAGGCCGTAACGTTCGAACGTGTTTTTATTGAATATAATATTGGATTATTGTTTATCAAGTATCAACCATAACGAATCTCAACATAAAATTGCTTATTGCAAATAGGTACCATGGAAGCTATTTGAAGACTTCAGTAGAAATTAGCCTCATAATGTATCCCATTAACAGTTGAAATATATAAAATTCATATTTTATATTAAAAAATTCATATTTGCTATAAAAACATTTTCATATATTAATACATTTTTTCATTGAAATTTCGCACCTGATCACCTGAACAAAAAATTATACGAGAATTATTATTATATTATTTCCATTTTAAGTATATATGAAAAAATATCTGTCAAACGATGTATATTTTTTAATTTAGTGATTTAAGCTTTTAGAAAAAACATGACATAAATAATACTATATGATTAATCCAATCACAACATTTCAAAGAGAGAAAAAAATTGTGAATTATAGTATATTGGCGTAACTGATCATGCTTTACAAAGTTTTTCAAACACAAATTTATTAAAAATATCTACCTAAAGATTGAAATAACAATAATAATAACGCCATTTTTTCTGATTTATCAATATGCCTACGTAATTCGTTGTTTATAGGTAAAAAGTAAATTTAAATTGATTTAAATTAATTATTGATAGGTACCGGCAATAAATCATTTTAAAAGTTATTTCAAATAGGTATTAAATTTAATAATTTGTTTCAAAAGCTTTTAAATTAATATAAACACGTTTACCCTTGTGAGATAAAACTAATAAAAGATTAATATCTAATAAATTGTTTTTACCAAATCACTTTTTTCTTGATTTGAACCTATAAATTCTCCAAAATAATATATTTATTATAAAGTTAGAAAATTCGTTGTTTTTGTAAGAATTGAATAAATAAATAAATATGGATATGTATAATATGTATAATGTATATACATCCTATAGTTGATATTAAAACATACTTCATATTTCTATATTTATAATTATATGTCTGTCATTTTTTAAAGTGTAAATTCTCACTTGATTAAGCACGCTCGAAACAAAATATTAAAAGAATATAAATATTATAATAAAGATACCTTTATACATTTTAGGTGACAATACTTTATCATTTAAAAATACAAACTTTTAGTAATATTATTATATCGCGGAATTTTTATCAAACTTCATTTGACCATGTCGCATCGTAATCAAAATTGTATAATCCGAAAACTTTAAATCGCGTCTAACACCCACACAAACATTTTATAACATTTATCTCTATATTTAAAATATACACATTATCATTTATCTTTTTCAGTTCTGTCGACTGTTGATTTATGATTTACTAGTATGTAATGGGTTAGTGAAACTCACAAACATTTTACTTAGCTAAATATCAGATATCTAAATGTATATAATATTTTCACTATTAAAGTGTATGAATATGTTTTTTTTTTTTAAAGTACCATCATGAATAATAAAATAAAAATTCTAATAATTGTCGGTAATTAAAAGAAGCACTGCATATCACAGAGGCACATAGATAAATATGGAGTGCGTACTAACGTAGTAACGTCGAACAGACTAAAACATAATATTATTTCGGTTGTGAAATGTGAATAAGATATTAGTAATTTAAATCAATAAAAATTTATAAGAAAGAATTAGGAAATCATTTTATAGATATAACTTTTATAATATTCTTTTAGTAAATTGAATGATAATTTACATTTTTCGGTTAGTATACAGGGTAATTTTTTTATCGAAGAACACTCATCATTATTTCTGAAAGTGTTCATGTTTTTGAAAATATTTTTTTACATAGTTTCAATTTGTTAAAAAAACAACATTTTTATTAAAAAATTATATTTTTAAATAATTTTTATCCTTATATTTTTTTTAAGTTTTTTACTTTTTTGAATGACAGCATATAGTTTTAATTTCATATTCCAAAGCAGTATAATTTTCTGAATATTTTGATATATAAAAATCGAATTTAGAGCCAGTAGTTTATGAGTTATAAGTATTTAAAGTTTAGTTGCGCGGAGTGGAGTGGTACGGGGTTACCCCGCAAAATGTTTGTCTACTACTCCGCTTGTCTAAACTATTTAAATAAATATAACTCATAAACTACTGGCCCTAAATTCGAATTTTATGTATCAAAATACTCAGAAAATTATTCTGCTTTGGAATATGAAATTAAAACTATATGTTGTCATTCAAAAAAAGTAAAAAACTTAAAAAAATATAAGGATAAAAAATATTTAAAAATATAATTTTTTAATAAAAATTTTGTTTTTTTAACAACTTGAAACTATGTAAAAAAATATTTTCAAAAAGATGAATACTTTCAGAAATAATGAGTGTTCTTCGATATAAAAATCACCTTGTATATAACCATGATATATACTATAAACGTACTATAATAATAAAGCACAACCGATAACAATATTTTTTTATGTACCTATGTCCTATATATGTGTATTTATTAAATAATTTACGAGTATAATCCTCAAAATATAAATTTTTATATTTTTATTATATTATTATTAGTATTAGTATAAACACGTAACGTTTTAATAATGAATTCATACATTTTCAGAGTATCTTTCCTGTGTCCTGTCACTGCAAAACTGCTCGCATTTATAAATTTAAAACACTGATGATCAATAGATTTTATGATACAACAATTCGGTTAAAACTATACTACAAACATTTTTAGTAAAATATTTTTTTTGATTAAAAGTGTTAACTTAGCAACATATAGTTGCAATATATATTGCATATATAGACGAATTTTTTTTTATCTTTTTGAAAATACAATTAACGAGAATATGTGAAAAAATAAAAATCTCTAACTACCGACGACAACGATATTCCCATTATTATAATTAATACTAATATTAATATAGGTAGTATCGTATTTTATTTTATTTTCAGAACGTACATTATTCGGTAGAACGCGGCATGCTAGGCGTTCAAAACCAAAAAGACGTCCAACACTCAGTGTTAGAGTACATCGGCGAACCGATACGCACTGGGTGCGAATCGCAATGGGATTCCGCCGACGGCCTAGTCCTGCCAGTGATGCCACCTACATTGATCGGCAACTGCAGGCTGTTGCAAATATACTACCTACTCAAGGTAACGAACGACAGATATAACATAGATATTGTGATAATTATTATTTGCATCCGAGTCTCCGAGTTTGAGTTTTTATTTATTCGGGTCCACGGTTTTTTTTTGTCACATTGACAGTCTGACCGATTTTCGTTTTATTTTTATTTAATACCTATAATAATATGGGATATATCCTAAAAAAAAATTGAAAAAGAAAGATTTTTTAATTACAAAATTACATATTTTACAGAGTGGTTACTGATTAATTATATACATATTGGAAAATACCGCAATAATTGTTTCTTCTTTTTTTTTAAATATTTTTGCATATATGGCACTACATTATTCTTTCAGAAAAAAATCCAATTGTTTTATGACAAACTTTATCTTCAATTTAATTATCAAAAGAAAACTTTTCTATATATTTTAATGGATATTAAATTTTAATGGACAAGTTTTTTAAAAATTATCATTTCAAATTTAGATCAGTGAAATAAATAATAATGTACCTTGGTCTCGTAAATAATTATTTTTACTGTGGAACAATGACATTTTTTTAAAAGGCCAGAAAATCATAATAAATTATGACATTGACATAAACCTACATTAAAAATGACGTATACTTTAATTGGATTTTAAATTTCAGTAAACGCCACTAGTTAGACTAAGTTAAAATAAAATAGAAATTCTTTAATTATACAGAAATATAAAACTCCATTTTACATAATATAAATAATATATAGTAGATTTATAGGTTTAATATTTTTTGGTTTTAAAAATGTTTAAATTTACAAACAAGTACATAATTACAATACGTATTATAATAATAATTAATATACGAGTAGTAATGATAATAATAATGAGTATATAGGAAATAGATATTAGAATTTAATCATTTTTAAATTTAATTTAAATTATTCCAGTTTTATAAATTTAAAAATATCATTATTCAACTTAATTCCCAAATACCTACATTAAAATATTAGCGGGAGAATAATTGTCAATCATTTTATTAGTGTATTCTATGTAGAATGGGTCTTTCTTTCTTGTAATAACTGACTAACTAAGTATACTTTAAATTAAATTATATTTAAAAGGTCTGGACAGTCTTAACAATTATTATTAATGAGATTAAACTAAAATATTAAAATATTCATTTTTCTTCTATACTTTATGAATCTATTTTAGTATATAAAATGTCATCATAGCCATTAACCTGAATGAAGGGTTCTCTGAAAATTTCACTTAAAAATTAAAAGAAAAAAAGGGTAGAATATTATTTTTTACTGACTCTAATTTATGGATTTGGGAGACAGCAACATTGTACCACATTAAAGAAACATTTTCAAGACAAAATCGTACTAAATATAAATAAATTGGTTTTATATTCTACTAATCTAAATTTTAAATACCTATTATTTATAAAACGTTAACTTACAAATCAAAATTATTTATTGAATATTAATTGTACATTTGTACATGAACATTTGTTAATATAATTCTGCTTCTGATTTTGAAATTAAAAATATATAATAGGTATGATTCAATAAAAAATATGTTATCCTTATTAAAAATGTAGAAACTTATTTTAGTAGATAATATATAATAATATATTATAATTATATATATATATAATATATGTGGTATAATTATAAAGCGATATACGTACTACTGTACGAGCCACGAGGCTTAAACGTGGAATTATTGTGTATATGTATAAAATATGTTTTAACCAACCCTGTAGGCATTGTAAATAGATTTCGAGTCCCACACTGCAGCAAAACATAATGGGCAATAGGTATACTTTTTGAGAGAAATAAAAAAATGTATTTGATTTTTATTAAACAAAAATTTGAAGAATTAATTATTATATCTCAATCATTATAATAATATGATTAATAATAGTCATACAGAAAATAAAAAAATAAATAACTAGTAAAGCTCATATTATATTGAATAAAAAATTATTATGGAAAACGAACCTTGAATCAAAACTTTGTAATAGGTATCTAATAAAATAATATTCTAAGGTTTTTTTTATTATTATTATTTTCATTGAACATCTGTATTTAACTTCGACAACTAGGCCCTTGGCGTCACATATAATAATACTATTAATAATAACGACAATAAAATAAATATATAGAATATAAAAATAATTCATATGAGTTCATAAATAATTATGAATGTATATACTTCTAAAGATTCAAAAAGTCTGCATACCTAATAAATGAAGCAAATATTTTTAATGGAACATTTGGAGTTTGTATTTAAACATTTATATTACACGTACACCAGACACCTACTATTCCTAATGTCATCGTGTACAAATACGATTAGGATTATGACGCAGTCACAAAAAACTTGTTCGACAGATTTATTTTTAATGAATTAGTAAATGATTTAACTCATTAGCTGCAGGATTATTTCTGAACCCGAGGTCTCAAAATATACTGGTGCTTTGCATGTTAACATTTTGTAAAAATCCTATTCCTAAGCATAAAATTTATAATATTTTTCTGAAAATGCATGTATAATATATTATAACGTAGAATTGTTTAGCGATTAGTAAATGTTGATCCACTATTCATACTTCGTACTTACAGGATCATAGCTGGGATCTTAAAACACTTACTATACATATAGTTAACGTGATTCGTAAATGATAATGTCGATGAACAAATAAAATCTAGATCCTCAACCTGATTTATTTAATTAAAATAGTAACAATAACTTAAAAAAATTATTTTTTTATTATTATTCAAACATATTTTCTAGTTGAACAGATTATAAATATTCGAGTACTTACACAACATTCGATCATATAATAGGTACTATAATAAGTGATGCGAAACTTCAAGTTTGAATTCACTACAAAGTCAATAGCATGTGGACTTTTTACCATGAGTTCTACAAAAATTAATAATAGACATTTTTCAATTATTTTTTTGGTATTTACAGCGGTAGTGTGGAAAATTAATTTAAAATAGATTTTTCGGTGAATATTTGAAATTTTGAACCAATTTTTAAAACTTTTATCACATACCGTAACTACTTAGCTTATTTAAAATAAAATAAAATATAAAACCTTGCAGTAGCGTATTTGTGATGGGGGAGGGGGGTTCTGAGGTTCCCCCATAGGAATTGATAATTTAGAAAATAAGAACAGAAAGTTTGATTTCATTTTATAATTTGACTATAATATTTATACATATAAATATATAAATATAATGTACCTAATACCTAAATACTCCACTAATCAAACCACTATAAGTATATTATAAATTAGGCATAATGCATGAATAGACCTAGAAAATCATCACTTCCGATAAAATATTGCTTAATGTACTTAAATAATAGATAAATAATTGTGTATTCTTACTTACAGGTCTGTGTGGATTTGGGAAAGGGAGACGAAGACCTCAACATAACGTTCCCGATAACAATAGCCACCGTGCCATTCAGAATACCAAACTGTAACAAGACTCCTCAAATATTTTACAGTAAGCACCTACTACCTACAAATATTATATTGATCAATTAATGTGTATATAACATAAGTTTAATTGACAATAACTGATGACTATAACCCGTGCTGTATTGTGTGAAGGGATAAGAGATTATAAAAATATACGACTCCCTTAGTCCCTTCTTGACCAATTTTTTTTATCTATTATTTTACATGACGTTTTATTGTTTACTAAATATTAATCTGTGCCCTAACCAGTGTCGGCCTGGCCACGGCCGCTAGGACACGAATGCGGCCGGAGCACCTCCGTTTTTTTCGTAAATTTTGTTCTTGATAGGTATATAGAGAATAGAGACCCTGTAAAATATTTATCGAAATACTATAACGATTTAAATTTTAAATTTAGAACAAATTGAATGGACTGGCTATATAATGTTGTCCATTTGCAGAATATTACAAAGTTGGCAAAATAATTAATGAACTTAAAAGGAAAAAAAAATTAATCACTAGTGATTATAAATTTATAAATTACAAAATTATATAAATTATGAATTTACTTTTTTTTAAACTAATTTTCGAGACATTTTCAATACTCTTCAGTGTTTAATTCTTTACACATTGTTTAATATCTTCTCTCTCTTGACGCTAAGTCCAATATTACGTCACTGTCGTTAACGAGATATTAAGTTTAATTTACGTCTATTTATTAATTAATTATTTATAAACACTTACAATTTCAAAGTTGTAAATTTTTGTTTAATTATTCCAAATTTATTTAATTTAATGATATTACATAATACAATATATCATCCATGAATTTCATTCAGAATTCAAAATAAGTAAACAAATTTGATTCTAGGCGTTATAAATTCTAATTAAGAAATTTTAGTATAAATAAATATTTTATTAATTTTATATATTAATCATTGAAAAAGTCCAACTTTCCTATCGTACCTTATAATAGTTATCACCTACTATTCGGTGCAAATTTTAATTGAAATCACTTTGGCCAGTGTCGCTATTAAAGTATGAAATGAAGAACCGCAATAGTTTTCCCGCAATAGCTAGTTTATTAATACCATTTTGAATTTTTATTATTGTATCTATCTATTGATGAAAATTGCATAACCATAATATAAGCAATGCAATACCATTTTTACATTGAAAAATAAATCAATAAAATGTCAAATGACTCGTACTAGAGTATTTTACGAAAGAAAAAAATCTTTCAGAGTAACAAACAAGTCTCGCCGTTTAACCATTGTTATGTACACCCAATACATATTATAACATATATTGTTAAATGTTTTAATGTTTGTCATAAGATTCATTACGCACATGTCGATGTATTAAGTTAGGTAAGGTATATATACCTATAAATATGATAACGTATAATAAAAACGTAAAAAACGTACATTACACGCTACACAAAAACACATTGCGCATGGCCAGCCACATATTATTATCACATTATACCTGAGAGAAAGGGCATTAGGAGGTACTCTACCGATCGATTAAAATTGCTCAAACATTTTTTTTCCTTTTATATTAAAACACATTTTAATCAGGAAAATATATGGATCTGCGATAGAAATAAAATTGCGTGCATCCAGAATATAACAATTAATTTTGATGTAATATTTGTCTTTAATGTTACACAGGTGTCGCGTGCGATCACGTGGAAGGCGGTAGGTATATTGGTCCGGAGTTTTTGCTAGGCGGTCATGTTTACGACGGGTCGCAGACCGAACAAATCGTCCTGTACCGGCCGGTATACGTGAGCGTACGTCATCCGAACTGCAACTCTACGTCGGTGGTGGCGACGGCGACAACGACAGCAACGACGACGACGACTGCGTAAACGAATGCAAATTCGACGGCGGCACATTTACGATTTATTTTATTGTTATGTTTATTGTAGTTTATTATTTCTCCGACCGACAGTAAAAGACGATAGAACCGTCGTGCGTGTGTGTGTGTGTGTGTGTATGTGTGTGTGTGTGTTACGGGAAGGAGAGAGGAAATTCAATTGAATTATTACGATTTGCCATCATATAGCTATTATTATTCTTTTATAATTCTGTATCCAAAAAAAATTCAAATATTAAATTATGATTGCTAAAATTTTTTAAAAAAAAACAGAGAAAACATACCTATAACTAAATCATCTATCCTTCAATACGGCCAGTACTGTAAGACAGGCGCGTAGCCAGGGGGTGTTATAGGTGTTACAACACAACCCCTCAGCCGTGGTATACTCATAGATTTAAATTTTATTTTTATTCATACTAATAATATTTAAATTTTTTCTCATAAACCACTAAATATTTACTTGTAATGCGTTTGTACAATAAAGTATACGTAAAGTTATTAATTTTATGTGTATAATTTTGTCAATTAATTTTGAATAACACCCCTCTTTTGAAATTCCTGGTTATGCGCCTGCTGTAAGAAACACAAATCAAAAAGGATCGATGACTATAATTTATTATAGTACTATTAGTACTTATCTAATAACTAATACCTATTCAATATATGAGAGACCTACATACATGTAAATATTTAGTCTATGCGTGTATAATCGTCGATGTATTTCGGTTTTAGTGTACTTACCTCAGTTGATCGCGGCAAATTGGCTTCGGTGTACCTCACTTCGACAACTAATTCAACCGAAACGGGAAATCCGCCTGTAGCATCTGGTATAATTTCGAATGTGGTTTTAACTCTGCAAACTTTCCTGATATAGTGATATAGTGATATCTCTAAGAACAAACTCTGAAACTATCATCAAAATTGGTCGAGTAATTATCGGTTATATAAACTAGAAATATACGAGCATTGCCTTTTATTGTATATTTAAATAACAAACGATTAATTAAGTATTATTTTATTTATTTAGAAAAAAAATCCCAAAGACTACTTGTGAGCTTGAATCAACCATCTACCTATAGTTTAGCACACTTGAAAATATCGACTTCATTGATTTTGATTTACGTAGTTCAAAGATCTAAAAATGATAGATGATAACATAATATTTCAATCATAATTTTCAGGTCGAATTTAATTGAAGCCTATTTAATAGTCCAAATTTCCAACTAGCAGCACACACACGCAGCATAGTGATACGCGCATAAGTATACTTATCGATAATTTTGAAAATCCACAAAAGTATTAACAATTATAACGATAAAAAGGTTAGGTATAAATTAGGTAAACTATGTTTTGTTAAACAATATCTCTTTTTAAAAATAATACCACAAACTAAAATTATATATATAAGCTTAATTAGCGGTGGGTGGAGCTAATATAACTACTAATAAACTACTAACTAAATTATTTTACAAGCATTCACAAAATTCAAGAGAAAGGGGTAGTTACAACTATTATAAGTATAATGTTAAATTTTATTTAATGTATCTTTATTTAATCAAATTATTATATTATAATATGATTTTACATTTTTACATTAAAAATTTTTAGAAATTATTTTCATTAGGTACTGCAGTCGTGGATAATTGGGTTACATAAAATACATTTTAGGATACAATTATTACCTATTTAGTCCCATCACAGATTAAATTAAATTACTTAGCACAATTACCTGTTCAATGTTGATTTGATTGACACACATACAAAATTATATATTATATTCATTAGTTATTGTGAGTATTTATAAATTTATAGTTATTTATATATTATCATACAAATATTGCCGAGCGGATCCTATTTGGGGGGGGGGGTAGGGGTGAAAAAGCCAAAACATTTCATATTATTATATTCATATCATACCTATCATTTTGTTAACAAAATAATTAGGATTTGATTTTAGACCTTACATACATAATATAACTGTCAAGAGAGAACCAAACTCCTCAGCCTCTCTTGAATTCGCCACTGTTACTGAGAATCAAAAATATATTATATCGAATACCGATAAATATTATCCTAGCCCCTTACGATTCTTTATTACGTATACCTAATTTACATTATTGTAATGATCGTTTAAATCCAACGTGGACAAACCAAAAACAATATCTTACTAGTTTTTTGTGTACCTTTACAACTACAGAATTTAAATTCAAATAGGTATACCAAAAAAAATATGTTATTATTAATACATTACGATTGGCCATTTTCACTTGTTCTTTGTTGTTCGGCATTCAATTGATTCAAAATCTACACACGTCTATATAGGCACTCGGTATCAACAATTTCCTAAAAAAAATACTACATCTGGGTTTTGGGCATTAAAATGAAAGAGTAAATATATTTTCTTAAGACCTAAAGAAATATATAAGCATTATAAACCATAATACATGATGAGTCCATTTATGGCATAAATAAATATATTATATTATAATAAATTATAGTACTTTTATGGTTTAATAAAGACCTATTAAATATTATTCAGATCCTTTGCTGCGACCATCATCACGCCATCCATTTGACTTTATCAAAATTTAGGATTTTCTCGGGGAGTGAGGGGAGGAGATATAGATATGACTAAAATTGTTTATATCAAACGTCCCAGCATTTTATGACTTACTTAATGATAACGTAATAAATGGAATAAACACAACTATAACCATATAAATATTATAAATATAAATTATTGGTACTTGTCCGTAGGTATACTTAAGCTAAAAAAAATTAGGTACCTAGATCAGTGAGGGAAATATATCTCCCTAATCACATCTCAAAAAAACGTCACTGCTGTTAATAGCTGTCTTTTCGCCGTTATGAAATTCAGCATGGCAGTCTTTACTCTTTACTCTTTATGTACTCTGCCCATCCATCATTGTCTTAGACGACATAGTGGTATTTTGCTCTCCGGTATCCATTTGGTTATCTACTTATCCAATTACCTTTTCTCGGTTCTGAGATACCTACTATGTTCTGCTTAAATTATTCTTTTGCTTTTCATTATTACCACTACGTCTGTCCAAATCATCTAACTTTATTAGATTCTACCTACTTATTTCTTCTTCGTTATTATTGTACCATATTTTAGTTTTTTTTAGGATCAACAATTTGTCATATAATAAGTTGCTAAAAATATGTATGATAATATAAATACCTATAAGAAAATCTGAAAATTGTGTTACCTACATCAAATTTGTATAACAATCTATAATTAATACAATAATATAAAATTCTATAATAGTTATAATAGTTCAAAGATTGTATGGAATTGAGGGTGGGTTTTCGATATTATTTATCAGTCCGCCATAATTATTATCGTAGAAGTCCAACTTTAGTCATGTATAGTAATAATTGAAAATTACAATTTTAAAATTTTTAGCGTTTATGTTTGAGAGTGTGTATGTATGAGTAATGAGTGTTTAATGAACTAAATTTCTATATAACTTTACGTAATGTTATAATGATTTATTAAATGTAAAATAAAAACAATTTATTTGATTTAAAATAAATATGTATTTTGTAAATGTATATAATTCAGAATACTATAAAAATAAATAACAACACTAATGTACACACAAATGCGATGTGAAATGTGAATGTGTTATTAAGCCCAAATAAATAATGTGATTAATTTGCAATAAAATATGTTGATCAATAATGAAAACATTAAATTATGAAAATTAATGTTATTTTGTACTGCATTAAATATTATGTCACAATAAGATAAATCGTTGAGAAAAAAATTGACCAATACATTTTGAGCAACATTTTAATAAACAAAACAAAAATTGTTGACTAGTACATCGTTATTGCTAACAAAAATATTACAAAGTAATAGATTGGATAACATGGTATTAAAAAAAAAAAAATATTTTACAACAATAATTACATCAGTAATAAAACAAAATAATATGTTCTTGAATGTTTTACAAAGATATCAAGCCTCATACTTGAATATCTTTATAATACAGTTCATTATTACCTCCAGTATTAATAATACTGATTGTAACAAAGTTATACAATATAACTATTAGAAGATAATCAAACAAAGTAAACACACAATAAGATATTAGGATGTACAATATAAGATAATTATAAGATAAATAATATATATGACTATTTTTGTCTTAAATTTAATGTGTTAATGTTAGATAAATAGTTAAGATATTTTTTCCAACAGAAAATAATTTAATTAAACTAAAATTTTGATAAATTGTCAGGTATTAAAATACTGTTTAAATTTCATAATTTAAGCTAAGTGCTGTTGTTATATTGGAATTGGTTAATAAAATAAATGTAATTACCATTATTTTTAAACCGTTATTTGTAATTTAAATTTTTAAAAAATGTTATTAAATAAAGTTTGAAAAATATAGAAATGTAATAAATATCAAGTCAGTTTAAAAGGAAGGCAATTTTAGAATCTAAATTCATTACTATTAGTTAAAATTAATAAAAGAGATCTAATATGTAATCTACCATTGAAATGTATCTACCGAGTTATTAGTAATGTAAGTATGTGACCTAGAACAATCACAAATTACAAAATGCAATTCCAATATGTTACATATCTGTTATAAAAAATAGAAAAATGTTAAGATAAAATATAGTAAAATATTTTTCATAACAACTTTACTACCTATAATTCAAACAGAAATAGAAAATGGTTCAACTATCCATTACAAAGAATGGTGTGCATATAGCTGTTTAAATGTGACAACAGATATACAGTATATACTCAGTGGTAAATCAGCAAAAAAAGTTTTTGGCCAAAACACATACATAAAAAACATTATGGAATGCTACTAAACAAATTCAAAAATAAAGCTAATGTTGCTACAACATTGTTCACAAAGCAATTTTAGGAAAAATTATAGCATTCCTTTCATTCAAATAAGGGATGATAGAATCTTTGAAAAATATCTTCATAACCTTAAATCGGCATTTTAATATCAAGTATGTCAAATTTTAATGGTATTTCACATATTAGATAATATAGAAATGTTAGAATTAACAACATTATGAAACAAAAATATTTAATAAGAATTTTGAAGAAGTAAGTTAAAAAATCCATTTTTTAATACTTTTTTTAAATTGATAATTACTAATTTGCTAATTATTGCATTTTAGAAATAAAAATATTTTTTAAAGTCAATAGAAGTATACAAAACTATAATACAATTTATTAAAAATAAATGAGTGTCAACATTTTATCTAATTAATAATCCAATAATTTGTTTAATATTAATTAAATGCAGCTATGATATTGAAACAATGTTTTGTTTAAAATTATAGATAAAAGCGAATGAGTAATGTATTTCTAAGCAAAAAACATATTAAATGTTAAAGTTTATTAAACATTTTATAACTTGTTTAATATTTATATACAAATATGAATAAATAAAATAATTACCCTGTACAAAATATTGCAAATTTATTAGTTTATGTGTTACCATCAAAATTTTAATTGAACACATTTACGCTGTTTAATATTAATTAAAGAGATAAATCTATGTCTAAATGTTAAAAAAATTTAGTTAGATAAAGATGAATAAATCAAATATACTTATTTATTTCAGTAGTGAAATATGAACATTGTTTTTGTGCAACAAACATACTTATTTAATACAATTTTTTTTCATAATTTTCAATTAAATATTATGTATACTTGTAATTAACTAACTTAATTGTAGAAACATTTTAAAATGTTTCAGTTCATGTACATTATTTAAACCAAAATTCAGAAAAATACTTTTTTAAACATATTTTTAATGAAATTAATTAAAAATAGGTTTTGCACAAGTAAACATGCTCGAATGGTAACATAAACTTCCTAATGAAGTTGAAAAGAAATTATGTAAAAAATCTTATGATGGACAAGTTTTCCATGAATATTTCTGTCAACCACAATAAATGTATAATTTTATTTTATCACAGAATAATTATAAGATTTAAAAAGCAGTTACCAATAGGATATTCAGACTGTATGGGGGACACTTTTTTCACTTCGGCACAAGTTAGTATTTTTAAATTCTATAAATATAAAATAATAACTTTTTTTTTTTAAAGATACAAAAATAATTTTGTTAATAATCTACTAGTTTTTGAAAAACGAAAAATAAAGAAATAATTCATATTTTTTGAATTATTAATGATGTTTAAAAAGTATTATAAAGTCAAGTAACATTATATTTATAGTAAAAGTCAATTAACACTCATAAATAAAATTATTTAGGAGCAACTAAAACATAAATAGATTGTTAAGGGCTTACTATTTTCTTATCTCAACAAATAATTTTTAATATAAAAAAAAATGATTTGAGAACTATGATACTTGACAAAATGATTATTTATTTTATCTTTGTCATATTAAATTAAAACCTCAAGGTTTTTTGGTGGTAAATCCTGCCCTAAAATTATAAAATTTAATTTAAATGATAATTTAAATCTAAAAAAAATTTTAATAAATTACATGAATGATTAAATAGAATTTTTAAATGCCATAACAACTATATATCAAAATAGATGACTCGTGTTAAAACATAACTAATAACTAATACAATCTGATAATGTAATTACAAATAACAAAACCCGAATAGACATAAAATACTTAACTTTCAAAACCAAAAATATCATTAGGCACTTCAGTCCATAGCCCATTCATAAATAGCAGATATTTTAATTAGTTTACATAAAATGATAGATTTTGTGTTAGAACAGATGGTTTTGCAAATATGTAATCATTTGCTAATCGATCTTGCCTAGTTACTTTTCCAGTTACTATATACCCTTTATTTTCCAAGAACGTTCTTATACCATCATCACCTTCTTTTACATGGAAAAATTCCACTGATAAAGTCTATAAACAAAAAATATTAGACAAATTTTCTTAATATAGATAGTTACACACATAATAGTATAATTAAACTTACTCTTATATCGATCTTATCAAAAGGAATAGTTTTTAAGACATTTAATTCTGATCCTTCGACATCTAAGCTGAAATAATCTATTACTGTTATATTCAATGCTAAAAGATATGTATAGAATGGAAAACATTGTACATTAACCATTCGTAAATTTTTTTTTCCAATATCATTTATTCCAACTAAGTCGTCTTCTACAACTTCATCATATGCTATTCGACCCATATTACTACGTTGAAGAAAAGAAACCTAAAAATAAAAATAAAATTAAGCATATTATATAAAACCTAATGAAAATTTAAAAAAAAAAAAATAAATAGAAATTCCTAAAGCATAAAAATTGACTAATTTGTTGTACTAAATTACAATATTGTACATATAATATTATTATATTCAATGTTGGTGGTTCTTAACTTACAATTTCAGGATAAGGATTAATACTAAGACAAGAAGGTGATAAATATGCTCTTCGTCCTTTTTTTAACATTTTTGCAAAATTTAAAGGATCTGCTTCTATTAGTAGTCCCGTCCATCCATAATAACGTTCAAAGTATAAAGTATTAGATCTTGTTTCGCCATCTAAAGCTCCGCATTCAATAAAAAAACCTCCTTTCTAAAATAAAAATAAATTAATAATTATTTCAAATTTAAGCATTAATTTATTATATTTTTATTATTTATACACAATAATAAATTATTATAAATTATTTATTTACTGTATAATCAATGATCTTGGCTATTTCAGCAGCTTGTCCCATTGAAGGATCTATTAACGACATATCATCTAAATTATAACGATTTCGATGGCCTTTATTTTCTTCTATAGGTTTAACAAGAAAATGTTCTCGCAATTTTTTTACAAGATTTGAATCATCCATGGATACTTCTGGACCGTTCAAATCACTATCTAAAAATATTAAGAAGTATGAATTTTATTTAGTTATTAGATTTCACATATTTAAACAATATAAACTATAAAAGATTACTAATATTATTTGTAAAAAAACTTGTTTCTTGTTATAAATTATAAATTATAATTCTTGTTATAATCAAATTAAGTATAATAAATTAACAAAACCAAGTGAATTTCTAGAGGCTTCATAATTATAGCAATAGGTACTAGTAGCAGATAGTAGTTTATCTAAACATTAAATTTAATGTAATTTGTGATTGTAATAAACAAAGTAATTTATACCTTGAAAGTAAAATAAAAACAATGAATTTTTGAATGATAGCAACCTCAAAATGATAGAATCTCACCATGGTCTGTAGGTCTACATTTTACCAGTCCCTTTCAAATTAATTGAAATCATGCTCACGTTATTATTGTACTTCACTTAATATTTTCAAAAACGAAAAAACAAATAAAAACATTCAAAGTTATACACATATTAAATAATAACAAAAATATTGATTTATTTAATGATCAATTTTAAATAGATAAGTATAATTATATTACATACCTAATTTAAAACATTTTAGTTGTTTATTCAAACACTTAACTGATATGTACAATAGATTTTCATAAGCAATATCAAATTTAGGAATTACAAACTACTATTAGATATTAATAAAAACAAATAAATTGTCGAGTAAATTGTGATTTATTATATACTTTATTTTTCTTACCTTTAGAATAATTGTAATATGTCTTGAACATTTCTGAAAAATTTAAGAAATCAGTATAAATAATTAAGTAATGGACAGCTTCAACATCGGGTCCTTTCACAAGACAAACCTACCATCATAGTGCATGTAATTGTTGTCACCATTTTTGGATGTCAAGATATTAAACAAGCAAACCACGAGGAATGCCAGTACAATATACAAACACAATTTTTTCGACAACAGTTTTTTCATCATGAATGTTATTCTTCAACGAGCACGTACAGTCTAGTTACTTGACTTCAAGTACATATATAACGTTCCTAAAGTCGCTATTTTCAAGAACATACCGGAGTTTTGTAAAGTATAATACTGAAGTTCACAAGATTGTACCGATGAAATTAAAACTGTTAATCAGACGATGGGGAGATGATAGATTTTATTACCTACTGAGTACTGTATAACTATGAAAGTTAAATATTACTGTCAATGAAAAAGAATATTAAAGTACTATGTTTTAAGTAATTGAATTGTGATGACTTTTTATTTTTAGAAATGAATAGGTAGGCACTAAATGATTTCGTAGACCGTAGTAGAAAAATAAAACATTAAAAATAATCACTTATTGTGTATAATTTGTGATAACAGCATTATACACGATTTGATAACATCAGTAAAATGCATCGAGTTACAGCATGTACGTCATAAAGTAAGTAAAACTCTAAGTCTATGAGATTGCGACACGTGCACTATCACAGTCATGGAAATTAAAAATATTTTCTCTAAATGTTCATCCAAATACTATAAAAAACGATAGTAATTTTTATAATACTCGGTTTATAGTCATTCGTTCATATCCTTCATGAATTCACGATCACGCCCACGGGCCACATAAGCTAACTGTCTTGGTGGCTTGGTCTGACCAATTTTTTTTTAGTAAATTATTATAGGTAGAGGTGCCTAATGCCTATTGTATTTGAAATAATTTATTCAGTTTTAAGTTTAAGTAATTTTTACTTAATTGGTGGATTGCGCTTAGTCAAATTTTCTACCCAAAGAATGAAAGAAACCAATCCTATCGAAGTCGAATCGACTTATTTAACATTTTTCCTGAACCCTATAAATAGGAAGACAAAACTACAAAAGGAAATAGGAATAGACAATATTATTCAAGTAATCAACTTTATAATTTATATACCTTAAAAAAAACCTTGAACGTCTAATACATAATGTTTCATTATCCGAAAATAACTTTCGTTACCTATTTATAATTTATAAATATTAAAGTTACATTTGCACGACATTTTTATTTTTGTGAGCATTTATTGAGAAATTCAATTTTTTTTTTAATTTGTCATATTCATGAGAATATTATATAAATTAATAAATTTAATTAGGTACCTTATAGTAAAACATGTATTAAATGTTTAATATTAATTTATATAACTAAGGCTTGACAATTTAATAGGTAAAAGTTCCCTCTCCCTCATTACTCGATTTTTACAATAACTAAAAAATCTATAAAATATAGGTATAAACACAATTTTATTTTTTGGCATTTAAAGTTAAACAAAGAATAATTATTTTAGATATTTTTTTGTAATATAAAAATATTATTCGTGAGTGACTATTCACTCACTAATCAGTATATTTTACTGAAAATTTCCAATTTTTATCTCCCAAAAGTACCAACTGGCAACTAGATTCAATTTTTATATTCGCAATTTTGAATTAGCAAAGCGGTGACTTATCTACCTATTTTTTTTTTCAATTATTTTAAAATGCAATATTCAAAGAAATGTTTAGTTTTCTACACCCCCTCCCCACCTCTCAAATATACAAAAATGAAATACAACATTATATTATAATTTATAACCAATATATTCATTGCTCCAATCAATATCTAAAACATAAACATACATAATACAATAATTGTAAAATTAATACATTCATCGATCTGGGCTGCTCTTAGATTAGAATTTATGCTAAAATCGTGTAGGTACGACATTGTCATCTAGTGATTTAATCGTATAACAATCGTCAGTGATTACTGATTAGTATAGGTACTCATTAAAAAACGAAAAGTGAAAAATTACAACAGTTGAACGGTAGATAGTGCTGCTATTATCATTCTGACACATGATCGACAAATCTACTTAGTCAATATAATATGTTGTGATACAAAATAATAATAAATACTAAAAAAGTTATTATTAAAACAAAATACAAATTGTAATAAATAAATAAAAATATTATGCTTACATAATATTACCATAATAAGAACACCATAACTCATAAGATGCCACTTATATTATGATCTTCTATTCTCGAGAAAACTATATTTGACTACCCTAAATTTTGCTTCGTCACACGGATATATTTAATGATTTTTTCAGGGTATAAATACATGATTATTTTATAGTCGTACAGGACATGTTTCTTTAAAATCAATAATTGTAGGTATAATTACTATAAACAGAATAATTCATATTTATAAATTTAAACAAAATATATGTTAATACTATTTTTAAAAAAAATTATTTAATTTTATTGTTTTTTTATCAATTATAAAAATACATTTTATTTTTCATAATATCAATAATAATGTCTTCGACATCAGTATTATTCAATTTATTTTTCTCTGCAGCCAAAAATAGACGGAATGCCTTTGATTGTTATTTGCAGTATAAACATGTATTTAGTATTAAACAAAGATCTCAACTCACTAGTCACTATAGTCTATACCACCTAAGAATCATCGGGAAAAGTCCAAATATTATCTATCCTTCCGACAAAGTCCACCTCTGTATACATTAATACATAAATAAAACATAAATCTAAGATATAATATGAGCGAATCGTACCGTAGCCAGAAGGTTTTCCGGGATCAATCCCCCCCTCCGAAATGTCAGACGCCAATAATTGTATTAATTTAATTTACCGTTTGTGGTGATAAAATAACGCCGCTCTTACCACACTTCACTTACTTCTTCTTTATTTGATAATATGTATAATTATATGAATTATATTGTCAGAAATATCTACAAAGAAAACTTAATTTTTTGTCATAATTGGCCATCAACAATTAAGTCTCCCCACGGAAAAAATCCTGGTTACGGGCTTACGGCACTGAAGTAAATAATAATAATGAATATTTTATTCATTTTTATTTATTTAAAATTTAAATAACTTTAACATGAGTGTACTTGATTAGTGTTTTCATCGTGTTATAGTACCTACTGATAAGTATATACATTATACATCCTTTTCTTTGTTGAAGATGACGTTGATCTTTTTTATAATTGGATGCGCTGTAGATAAACATACATATGTTTTTCTTCATTTTTAATAATTCAATCATTGCTTAGTAGCCAATGTAGGCTAATTACGATTTTCAGATCGGGAGGCAGTAGACTTAGCTAATGAGTGTTGAGATTGATTTAGGATTTTTGATATCTAGATCCATCTCTCGACTCCTGACTTCCCGAGTGTTTGGGTATTGTGTATAGAAAATAATAAAAATACGTAATGGTTAAGGTTAAGTGACGTAAATATTTAATTAGCTTATAAAATCATAAACCTTGGAGGAGGAGAGGACGAAGCTTGAGTCAGTTGAGTCTCATACCATATTCCCAATGTGACCCATAGTAGGTCTACCTGTATGTAACTCTCTATTGGGCCTATTTACATACACCTTTACAAAATAAAATATAATAATTACGTAGGCAAACAAATAAATAAAACAACAATTAATTTCAAATGTAAATGGGAGTTTTCCTCTTTTTAGGAATAATGTTTCCAATAATTGTATTGGTATTAATCACTCTTGTCGAAGGAGAAAGGAAATTGATCAGTAAATCCGTAACATGAGTCGTCTTAATATGGATCACGCAGAGTAATTATACTCGAATATTCTGTCTTCTCAATATTTCTTGTATTCTAAAATCATAAATAATCTGTAAGTAGGTACCAATTAGATTGACGATTGTAAATACATTTTTTCGATTTTTCAAATAAAAAAAGATTAATTATTGGTACTTTACTTACCTATACCTAGCTAAGTATATATTCATTTTAACTTTTATCTAATTAAACCTTAAAATTACAATATAAAATAAAATTATTAAAATGTTTTTTTTTTTTTTAATTAATTAATTTTTGTCGATAGTATCTATAAAAATTGATATGATTTAAACAATCCAAGAAGGGGTAAATGCTCTCTTAGTCCTCCCTATATAATGGTGTCCCTGATAATGGAATATAAGTTTCAAGTTCCTATAATTAATATATATTATATATATTTTTATATCATACTATATAGATATAATATAGCATATTAAAATACTAATATAGTAATATGCATCCGTGGAAATCGTCCACATCAAACTTGAAATAATGTGTAAGTGAAAATAAATATAAATAATTGTAAATTCAACCCATATTTTCCTAAAATCTTAAACATTGAAATACCTTAAAACTAGCATTTTAATATAATAAATAATCAATTATATTAAAATCATAACATATTATATCCCTATAATATATTATAGATACGGGTTTATTATATTATTATCATATGATCAGGTATGCTGCACTATCTTCTCTTTTAGTCGGATTAGACGATCGTGATGGAATAAAACATAATATAATTTAATATAATATAATATGGGAGGAAACCAGTTCTGCGAGCCGCACTCGTCGGTTTATACATGCGTATGTATAGTACTATGAACACGCTACCGCGATCAACAAAAACTCGTGTGCGTTTCGACCGTGTATATTTTATACATATATAAACCGATATAATATGTATACTATAATATTATTATATATTATAGAATACGCGTGTGTGCGCTGTGTATGGTACAATCGATGTGACACCTGTCATTCGGACGGTTATCGGCGGTGAAGTCCGAGGAGAATGAGGTTAGTTAGGCACGGCAGGCGAACACAACGACGAGCCGGACCCCAGACACGCTGGAGCCGAGGATATACCGCATGGGCATGGCATGGGTCGGTCGGTCGGTCGTCTGACTGTCTGTCGCCGTCGCACAGCCATCTCCGTCTATCCCCACTCGGTCTCTCTCGCTCGCACACTCTCTCTCCTTATCGATCTATCGATCTATCTACCCAATACCCATCTCCCTTTGTCGTTTCCGAACCAGCATAATATATTATACGCACATGAGTATATACAGTTGGGTATATATCTTTATAGTTTTCTTTCTCCGTCTTTGTCACCTGTCCCGATCGTTTATACACACACACTCGCACACGCACGTGAGTTTTCGAACAAAGAAGTATATATATTATATATATATGTGTGTGTGTGTGTGTGTGTGTGTGTGTGTATTATATACATATACGATCTGACCAGCCACTCTTCATGTACATGCATAATATATAACATACGATAGAAACCTTGGAGCCTATCGGAAGGAAAAACATATATGTACACGAAAAAAAGAAAAAGAAAAAAAGAAATAAACGTGCGTCACACAAAAGACACCAACATCGCGTCGTTTCCCCCGATGAAAAAAAAACGTGAGAAACGTCGTTTTTTATTTTATTTTATTTATTTTTTTTTTATATACAAATAGAATAACAACTAGAAAAATTGAAGCAAATTGTTCGACAGCGACGCGTGTGCAGTGTGTATATATAGTCGTCGCGTACCTACCTATCTATATGTTTACACTATATACGCATCGTTATTAAAAACTCTCCTGGCTGACACGACGATAATAATAAAATAATAACAATCGACCGCGCGCACGATTCACACGTTTAATAAATGTATAATATAATATATATGTGTGTGCGTATACAACAGTACATAATAACACATACACGGATACGCGAGTATTATATAATATAAGGATATATTTATCTATTAAAAAAGGTATAGCTATAATAGCTATTCTTAAAAATAACTATAATGTATGCGAGAAATGAGAATTTCGGTTTCGTTATTATTATTGCTGCTTTATATAATATATTACCTAATTTTACGATAAATGTGTATTATTCGTACGCGTTTTTAAAGATGAGGACAGTGCAGTGCTATGTAGGGGAAAAAATGTTTTCCGTGAGTGTCAATTTTAAGGGATATGTTCTTTTAGTAAAATAACAACCGAAATATGCTACCGAAGGTATTCTAATACACGAATTCTTAACCTTTTTTTTTATTATGGTGACAGTCGGCGACACACTAATATAATATTTCATATTTTGCGAAACACAATTTAAAAAAATAAAAATAATGAGTAATATTTAATTTTTAATTTTAATTAATGATATACAATTAAAAAAAAGCGGGTAAGTGAGTATCGCTCTGCTGTACATTAGGGGATGGGGTGGACCTCGGACTATGGTAGGTTAAATTTGAATGCAATGATAGGTATCATTGTATACGAAAAACGATTCTGAACGGAGATGATTTGTCAGTCTGGGATATATTATATTTAAATATTGTCATATATTATATTTTGAAAAAAATTCACAAATTCAAACACTAAAGTAAAAGCTTCAAGATCTTACGTTTGATAATTTTTTAAAAATAACAAAAATCGAAAATTATTTATTAGTAAAACGTAATTTTACACGCGTATTTTTGATTTCAAATTAAAATTAAAACTTTAAACACTCGTAAAATTTTTTAAATTGAATAATCCTCAAACTTTTTTATAATTATTCTAAGCTTAACTTATGGACAGCATAGTATTAAATTTTCAATTCTTAGCTATTGATAGTAAAATATTTATAAATTTTTTACTACCAATAGTGAAAAATATTCATGATTTTGACGAATTTGTGTCAATATTTGAACTTCAAATGCTAATAAAAAAAAATTGTGCCTATGTATTTTTATAATTTTTGAATGAGAGTTAGAACAAGCTATGTGGACCCTTCAATTAAATTTTCAAGTAATTTGTCCCAGCTAAATTTTTTTTATCAACATTTATAAAAAAAAAATAAAAAAAAATTGAAAATTTCAATTGTCTATAAATAGCTCAAAAAAAGTCAAAATATTTTGAAAATCAAATCACGTAAAGAAAATGGCAATCTCAATAACTGGTAAAATTTTCAAGTATTTACGACTTATACTGATTGAATAACAACAAATATCAAAAATCGATTGAGGCTAAACCATTATTTAACGCGGTTTTGTAAAAATTTAAATTTCAAACACTCATAAAAATTTTTTGTCTAAATCCGGTATAGTTTTTTTTACAGATATTTAAAGAAAAATGTATGGAGAACCTTGTACCAAATTTTCAAAACTTAGTTATAAAAGAAAAAAATTTTACGATTTTTCAACCACAAAATTACTTGCAAATTTTTGCAATTTTGACATATTTCGTATAAATTCGAACTTTAAGCACTTATAAAAAAAAATTGTGACTAACGATTTCGGATTTTTTTTTATCACTTTAAGAGCAACTTATAAGAAACCTTGTATTAATTTTTCAAGATTTTCTGGTCGGCCAAAAAATTTTTATCGTTATTTAAAAAAAAAATACTAAAAAAAATTAAAAATTTCAATTGCCTATAAATAGCTTAAAAAAAGTCAAAATTCTTTAAAAATTGAACTGTGTATTGAGAACGCTAATATAAACATTTTGTGAAAATTTCAAGTATTTACATCAAGCAGTTTTTGAGTTATAGCAAAATAAAAATTTGATTTTGACGAAAACTGGTTGTGCGTAAAAAATCCCGTTTTTTCCGTCATTTTTTTAAGGTTTTTCCCGACTCATTTAAAAAATATTGAAAATTTTTAACTTTTGACCCCCCAAAGAGATCCGATTTCCTTTTCAAAGAGGGGCAGAAGTCAAAAATCGAAGCATTTTTACTGCCCCAAATGTTGTCGACAGACACAAAAAAAAAAAAAAAACACACATCATTGTAAAATCAATACATTCATCACTCCGTTCAGAATCTAAAAAAAAAAAAAAAAATATAACAAAATAAAAGTAATGATAAATGTAGATAATAGATTACTAATTTTTAATCATCGCATAGACATTATAAATTATATCAAGGACCTATTGGTTTTTGTAATTTGTGCCAAGTGTTTCAAGTGTTTAAATGTTTGGGAATTTTGTGACATTATACAGAGTATAATGCTACATGAAATATTTTGATTTATTCGGCGACATAACATATACTGGTTAAAATACAGTGTTCTAATAAATAAGTTTACTTTGTAAATCTAATTATATGTCTACCTACTCTACCTATACGCTTAATTGTTTTGCTATAGGTTAAGGTTAGGCTAAGGTTAGGTGACACATTGAGTGACACCATATACAATTTGTTCAGGGTGCAAATTTGTTAACATACCACTAGATGGAAATTTTAGAATGTGTAGGCTAAACACTAATTAAGTCGCACCTCAAGATCTAAACAAGATGATATTTTATTAAATTTCGTCTTAAATAATATAAAATATTCAGTTATAACTTTTTAGTTTAGTTTTTTAATACGAAATATTAATTTATATTCAATATAATAATATAATAAATATATAATTGCTGTACGTGTACATATTGTGTCTACGATTCCACAATTACAGAGGATTTATCAGTCATAACTGTATATTAAACGTTTATATCTATATGCTGTTATAATTTTTTATGAAATGTAGTATAGGTATATTATTTTCATTAAAAATTACTATTTAGTATTTTAATTTCAATATGGTTATTTTTGGTTTCACAATATTATAATACTTAAATACCTAAAATACCTTAAATACCTACGTATAAACATAGCCTATTAGCTAATATAGACTAGATGAGATGAAATCAACAGCACGTACATCGTTGCATTTATTTCATTAATATTTTATTAATTGAAATATAAATCTTATTTTGAAAACTTATTGGTATATAAATATATAATTAAATAATATATCTTTTAAGTTTTAATATATTTTATAATGCTTAAAAAAAATAGCGTTTATTTTTATAAGAATTAAGATCCGTTGGCTTATCTGCAGGATAAATAATCTAAGTTAAGCTAGGTACTAAATCCACAACATCGAAACTATTGTATGACAGGGGATGGGGCGGATTCTATTATACAACTGTACCTATAGTGTTATATAATTAATGATGTTGAAAAAATTATCTACTAAATACATACAATAAAAATGTGTCTGGCGCAGATAAGCGTTTTACTCGATATCTTTAATGATAAGAAATAAAATACATTATTATTATATACTTGTGCACGTAACTACGCAATAGGTTATTATAGTTTAACTTTCTTACAAAAACTGTTTTTTATAGTGAAATATAAAATAGTTGACAATAATAATAAAATTATTCAGATCAAGTCCTGAATTAATAATACTTATACAAACATTTTAGAAGGTTACCAGCTTTAACTTTTAAGCTATAGCCTACTTATTAATTCTATTATAATTTAATAATACCTAGTATGCACTTAATAACTTAATACTTTTATGTTATTAAATAAAAAAAATAAATTATAACCAGTTAGGTATAATTTTGGTACTTTACGTATTATACTTACGCTGAAAAGTTCAAATTACATTTATATGCAATTTATATTTTGGTTATATTTTTATACATACACATATTATTACAATAGGTACAATTATAATCAATCAATGCCATCTTATTCAAGTAGGATTTATGTATATTATAGTTACTATATTCTGGATCTTTATTCATTCCCAAATCCAAAATCTGGTAAAAAAAAAAGTGTACCAGTAATTGTATGATTCAGATCAAAACTTGACCATGCTTTCCATTAGTTGTACGCAGGCCTGTAGCTACGGGGGACCAGGGTAGGGGAGCGTTTACCCCTCCTAAATCCAGTCGTTGCCTCCCTAAAAATATTACAAATATTAGAAACAATTTTATAAGGTAAGTATATATAATGCTCCCCAAAAAATTTGCTTTGCCCCACTTGAAAATTTGGTCTGGCTACGGGCCTGGTTTTACGCCAAAATAAACAGACCAATAATAATACCTAATAATAATTTTAGATTCTGAGCAGAGAAATTAATGTACCAATTAGTTTTACAATGATGAGTTGTTTTTGTATAAGTGTGCGCCTGAAGCAACTTTGTATAATTAAAATAAAAATGTATCGATCTTCAATTTTGAAAGATGTTTTTGGTACAAATTGGATCTGCTTTTTATACTGAAGGAGTTAAAAGCAAAAAAAAGTAGAAAATTCTCAGTATCTTAGTGCTTAATAATTAGAAAAAAAATACGGAAAATGGAAATATTTACACAAGACACAATACCTACCAATTTTTGGCTAAATCGATATTTTTTATGTTTTATTTTTTGACAAGCACTTGACTTTTTCACCAAATATTTGAAATATTTATACTATCGTTTTCTAGACATGATTTACAAAAACTTTTTTGAGCTATATAATTAAAGATAATATTTGAAATTGTTTACTTTTTTAATTTATATTGATACAATTTTTGTTTATAAATAAAAAGTTTAAAAAATTAATAAGTTTTCTTAAATGAAAAAACTATTTTTTTTATGTTTTAATAACAATACTGCCTAATCTGATTCGAAATTTTTAATACAAAATGCTACAATGCAACAAAGTGACCACTTTACATGTAGTAATTAAACTGTACTAGTATATATATATTATTCAGAAGTGATTTACTCGTTATTTTCTTGTTAATACTTGAGGCGTCACACGGCAAAGTCAGCAATCTCCAAACGCAGCGATTTTTTGTAAATGTCGAAAAACTGTTTTACCTTTATCTCCTATATTTTTCCATAATATTTTTTTTTTTTTTGATTGATAGTGGAGTTAGGTGTTATTTTCTATGGTCAAATTATTTGTTAAATGTCGATAACATTAAATAATAAAGGAGGGAAAATGGACTTTGTCAAATTTGCTGCGGAACCAACGGAGATTGCCGCTTTTGTCACTGAAACGCATGGAGATTGCATTATTTGCCACAGAAACGATTGCCGTCTGTGCCGTGGTATTATGATTGGAGATTGCTCACTTTGCTGCGATCAGCTAGTATTTAAACGATTTATCTCGATGGGGAATTATTTGTGATAAAAATCAGTGTCACCAAACGACGCGGAATAAAAAGTTTTATATGAATATTATCAAAACATATATTTCAGTAAAAGTGGAGATTGCTGACTTTGCCGTGTAACGCCTCACTTAATATAATATACCTACGAGTACAGATTCATTGTTATAAGAAAATACACATATTCAGTAGAAAATAGATGTACACTTGAAATTAGAATGTGTAATGCGTATTTTCTTAAAATGATAAGAAATTCAAACTTTGTTCAAATAATATTTAAATGGGTTAATTTAATCCATGTGTGTACCTACCACAGTACTCGATTCTATTTAAAATATATACATGTTTTAAAATTAAATTCGAATTAATTTTGAATATAGGTATGCTAATTAGTAAATTCTATAGTTCTGGAAATTAGCCAACTTCTATAATATATGCAAATTTTGATATGCTCGTAGTATATTTTTATTTAATAAAATTGCAAAGGAGACACTACAATGATAATACTTTTTGGGATGAAGACATTTTATTACTAAAAATTAACTACCTCTACTTAACCTACTATTTTGGTAAATATTTTTAGTAAATTTTCATAAAAATTTATTGTCACAGGTATTTTTATGATTTTTAACAATTTTAAGTCAGACATTGCTTTCATAGTTTTATGATAATCTAGCTATGTATACCTATTAATTATCATACATTAAGACTAAAAATGTATAAAAATTAATTATAGGGTATTAATTATAATCTCTACCTTCAACACAAGCGTTGCTTACAGATGATAGATAAAAACAATTGTTTATTATATTACTTTGTGCAAAAGAAAAAAAATCATACAGAGTTATGCAATTATGATAATAATAATGATAATAAACTTCGCACAAATTAATTTACGGTATTAGCTGTTACCTAATCAGACTCGTACACACGACACATTATAGGACCACAATTATGCACTGTAGAATATTATACTTACATACTTCAATAATCATTTAATGTCGACACACTTCATTTGAACTCGAAAATTCACGTTAGTCTAATATATATTTAGGATATTAACTTAGGATACCGTAGCGTAGCAGTACCTGGTGGCTGGTTTGTAACCTACATTAGGTAAAGACGTAAAGTTAAACTTTTTTATAGTGTAGTAAAGACGCCATGGGTGGTTAATAATTTCACTTTCCCCTCAACACCACTGGTTACATGAACATGGGATCATCATCGTTTATTTACAAAACCATTACAACTTGAGTGAATCCGTGGGACATGCCTCTCGCGCCAACTCATCTATATAATGTTCTTTACAAAAAATATGTGATAAATATTGTAATAATAATAATTATCATATTATAACGATAATATTGATATTACCTTTTATTATCTCTTTCTTTCTTATTTCTCTTGATTCTTTGGCTTTTTATCGCTTAATTCATATATTTTTAACCACTTTCCAATTCACCTTATTGTTGTTCAAAATATCCTAACCAAGTTCTCTGAGTATATATCACTGTCACGAAACATCTTATACTTCTTTCCGACCAGGCATCACTATATACACATAACTAGGGCTTGCTGTATAGATTCGTCACAAAAAATTTGTTCAAGTAAGCACAAATACCGGAACTGAAACACCGAAGTAGATGGAAAACAATGTAGATTTTCTATAACACCCTCAAAGCTCTCGAACCATATTCAATAACTAAAAAATATAATGCAGAAATAACTAAAAAAGAACATCTTAAATCTATAATTTCCCTCCTGCACAATAAAGCATATGGGTATCACGAAGTTAGATACTTTTTTCAATTAATTAAGGTAGTAGCTAATAAGTAGAACTGCTTCTTATTAAATTAGTTTAAAATTAATATATTATTATATAGAATAAATATATCGATTTTATATAAATACAAGCTATTATATGTTTAAGTATCACATGTTCATGGATATCACAGAACTAAAATAAGTTCTGTAAGTTCAATGAATTTATTAAATCGATTTTAATTTTCAAAATATTATAATAATCGATCGGTCTTATACTTTTAATGGGAAAATTTAATTTCTATTTAATTTTATTAATGGGTAGTTAATAATTTGTAAAATATTTTCATTTTAATAAGAATTGATCAATAAATATACTTAGTATATTATACTATAAGTGATCATAATTTAAATGACTATAGTCTTTCGGGAATATTTTTAAAGTTTATAATACTATGTTCATTGGCCAATATCATAACCTCAAACTTCAGAGGAGTTAGAAAAACCATGGAATCAATATCAGTTACAATAATAGATGAGCCGGAGTAAGTATACAATATGATAAAATTGACTATCGATTAAATGTAATTCATGTAACCAAGTAAAATCATATTCTCGAATATTTATAAACACAAAGTATTTTAAATTTCAAATATTATTCTTTAATTAAATGTGTTGAATATCAACGTCTGTTCCTAAAAACCGAATGAATCATTTTAAATAATCCTGTGTAATATTTTAATTAGGTACCTATAAAAATATAATGAATCATTATATGCATGAATATGTTACAGTAATAACCTACTTATCATTAATAAATAATGTCTTTATTCTACCTATATGTATATACTAGTATAGATTTACAATATATTTTAGTATTTACACTCCAATAAAAATCCTAATATAGTAGTATATGGCTATAGTACCTACAAGTACAATGTAATTTGTACGTATATGCTGTACCTATTTAAATTAAAACCATTGAGTTTACTAGCCATTGAAGTTCGTAGAATTATAGAAATACATAAAATATGTCAAGGATATACATAGAAGTATTTAATAGAACATGTAATACATAAGACAGCTACATAGGTAGATACTAGATACATCAATAATCGTAATTTATGCTAACGGGTATATGTCGGTATTAATTGTTTGACTTCAAGACTTTCTTTTTGATATGCCATGGCCCATGGCCTTTGGAATATAATATACTATAATATAATGATGAATGATGATAAATTATTTGCAACAGATTTAAATTTTATTATAAAACATAGGTTTATATTTTCATAATAAAGAAATAATTATTAATAGATAATAACAATATTATATAACTAATGGTCCTAGATATTTAAATTATAGTAATTCTTAATAAGAATTATATATAATTTAACAAGATTTAAATTTCATGAAACTTAAATATTCTTAGTTGGTATAGATATATCCAACAAAAAAAAATCTTTAAAAATATCAATCGTGCTTACAGAGAGTATTTATATTTTATTATATTATGGATCTAATTATAATTCTCTAAATATAGTTTCATGAAATTTAAATATAGTTTTTTTTTTTTTTTAATTAAGTATTTAAATAATTAATAACAATTTCCAATTATTATGTGTTAAAAAATACTCAATGCAGCTATAAACTAATATAAGTAATTATAATATTAATTATTTACATTTTTAACATTCGTGGATTTTGTTTACACTTTTAAAAACGAAACCTATTTCATGTTTCTCCGCGTATGTATAATGTATATACCACTATGGATAACGAATTATATACACTATACAGATAAATTTTATCTTTATCAAACTGTTAATAAATTCCATTAGCGATTAATGTACCTACATTAGCATAAACGATTAATTTATACTATCATTATTTTATAAAACGACACAATTTATTTCTAGTTTTCTAGGTAATATTATGGGGTGATCACATCTCCATTAGTTGTAGACATTTATTTTATTTTTATGATCAGACAGTGAGTGTAGTTGAGTTTATTTATTTACCCTCGATTGTCATAATTTCTATATTTCAAGTCTGGTTTTTCTGTCATCCAGCACGGACCAATAACCGTTATTATATAACTATGACTAATGATGTACTATAGAATCTAAGGTTTGGCGCCACTGAATAAAAAAACTAAGCCACGGAATTTAATAAAGAAAAAACAATTTATAATCAGAAATAAATATATTATATACAAACGAAAATACTTGTAACTAAATTGCGTTTTATTCCCAATAAAAACGATACTTGCCCTCCAAGTAAAACCGGATAAGGACAACTCTGGACTACCTATAATATGCACCTAGCACCTTTACATTATTATTACGAGTGTATTATACTATTTATACTTTGGTATAAACATATCACAATTCAAACTCATATAGTATGTATATTAGAAGACAAACAATTCGAATTTATAAACTGCATTTTTATCAATTATACATATTGTACCTAGTCATCAAAATTCAAAACAAAATGTGGCTACGGGCTTCATAATTTTTTTTTTTTAATGTATTCTTTCTATAATACTTTGTTTTCTGATGGTAAACAACAATAAGTTATACTTTTACGTTTTACCTAATTAGTCAAACGATTTAATCGATCATGGTCTACAAATAATATTAAGTAGACTTAAAATATGTAATTTAGGATTTAGGTAAATAATCTATTATCTATATTTATTTAAATTATTATTTATTTATTTTCGAAATAATTTTAAAAATTTGATAAGACGGCCGCATAAAATATATTAAATTGCTTTAAAAAAAATTGAAAATGGGACGTACGCAAAGAGACATTCCGTATAGAAACAAAATTTTTTTCCGTGGCTTTTTTATCCTATTATATAGGAGGTTATAGCCATTAAAGTGGTTATATACACGAAAACATTTTGCAGTATTTCTCGTTGATGTCTCTTAAATATTTAATGAAAGCTCCATATTTCAAAATGCTTATTCCGTAAAATTAATTTTTGACTTTCTCAAAAATGCAATTGAGATCATTAATTATTATCAGCAAATGATGAATTAATATAACAAGTATATTTTTAAATGATTTCTTGATCATCGAGAAAAAAACAGTTTAAACAAAGTAAAAAAGCTGTTTTGAAATGTATATGCATTTCCTACAATAAGGAAATATAGTGACTAAAACAGAACACAAACAAATTAGAATAATAGAATGAACAGGTACATATATGTATAATGTATGTTTTGAGATCTTCAACAGTTATCACTTATTAGCCTAATTAAAAATATAAACATATTATTCTAATATAATTATTAATTTGTTACGGATAATCTTATTAAAAAATTTACAATTTAATTTAAGGCAAACTATTACAATATTACAGTTTATTCATATTGATATAAGCATATTATAAAGTTTAAAAATTATATTAACGTTTTATGGAAAATTAGTAATTTGGTTATCCTTTTTTTTTTTTTTTTTTGAAGTCGAACGTCCCTATATTAATAATTTATAACATTATTATTACTATATCTAAAATAAATTTATCAAAATTCACAAAACGAAACAATTATAATATCTTATTGTTTTTTTTATCCAATTAAACACCGATTGAGCATATATTTTTATGTACAATATACTCATTACTCAATACATATATATTATATATAAAACAATATTAAAAATTTGCCACGGTCGACAGAAAACGGCTATTTCGCCTACGATTGGGTGGTTTTATGTACACACATACCTATACATAATAGTATATACTAGGGTGACCAGACGTCTCGTTTAAAACGGGATTGTCCCTTTTTTGATCATCGTGTCCCGCTGTCCCGACAAACTTCAAACGGGACGCTTTTTGTCCCGTTTTTTACAAATTATTACATTATACCTATTTTTAAAATAAATCGATCTATGAAACAAATCTAAAATAGTTTTATAACCAAATTTATAAATAACAGATAACAGTTTTCGTAAAACAAGAATCTAATAAGTAATTAAATTAGCGGTAGTGTTTAATAATAAAAACAAAATTTTCCTATCTAATTATTTAAAAAAATTGTATTAGTTTTTAAATGCAACATTATTGTGTTGATTAATGATAATAAAAAAAATATTAATTATTTAATTTAGGTTAATTAACTCAAAAAAGTAAAATAACAATATTCATTTTTTTAGAGGGGGGTAGCAACTGTCCCGTTTTTTTATTTTTTAAAAATGGTCACCCTATACTCTATAGTATATACATAAAATACAAAGATTTTCGGGGTATACGGTGAATTCGTTGTTTAACGCCTACATTCCCAAAAAACAGGGTGCTTTCACAAATAAAATAATAAATGCATGGTTAAATAATAAAATTGGGGTAAACATGTTTGGTAAAACACCCTGTACATGTGGATATTATACGAGTGTAGAAAATGAAAAAACTGTCTATCGGCATGCGCACAGGGCCCCGCACGACTCGTATTATTAATATTATATATTATATTATGTATACCTTTTTCATACCGTTCTGACCCGCCACCGACCCGTTCCAAACGAGTGGTGAGTATTATATATATTATTTTATTATTATTATTATTATTATTATTGTTATATATGTGTACGATCCGCGTTGTGTGTGTAGTGTGATGAGTATGTATGTGTGACGTGTGTGTATTGTGCGCGAGGTGGGTGTGTGTATGTGCGCGCAGTTCGGCTCTTCTAGCTACGCACGCCGTACGTGTCGTAAGAGTATAGTCCGACAGTCCGCCGAGTAAACCACGACGCCGACACGAGGACGTACTTCCAATAAAAACTACGTTATTTAATATTATATATATTATATTTACTGTATGCTCATAGTATAACCACACCAATTTCCGTGTAGTGATCGACTCAGATATAAAATTATCGTTGTCGTTTTTGATCTATTTAAATAATTGTTAGTGAATTTTATTTTATTTTTAATAATACTATTATTTACAAATATTATTTACTGCGTATTTATTATTTAATTATTTTTAACACTTGATGCTTTTCGTTTGAAGTTTTTCTCGAATAGAGCGTTTTGGACTTTTTTTTTAATACATTCATTCTTTTTTTCTCCCGCGTACGTTATGCCTCGTTCACAACGATGATAATATTGTGTCATTGTGATACGAATGATACAACATTGTAGGTGCATCAAGACTATCGAAGATTGGCTGCAGGTACATTATAAATTATAATAGCTATTAAATGAAACTTGAAACTTTTTTTTCACGTTCAAGAAACCCGAACAAAACCTATCTACACGATTTCAGTTTATATCCATTAAATAATAAAAAAGAATATCAGTAATTTTCATTTGCAAACACTTTACTAAAATTTAAGCAATATTAAAAAAAAAAACGGTTATCAACATCTTTTAGTATTATTAAACTGACAATACTAACTACTAAGTATAGGTACTTATAACATTGCCAATGTGATTTTAATTTAAACAAAACGAATTATTGGAATATTAATGAATATAATATATATCGTATTACATAGGCGTAGTACTAAATTTTTCTCAAAACTTATTTAAAACTAAACGATATATCGATTATGTATCGAGTACCACGCGTGTGACGTAAACGATACATGTTACTTATAATCACGTATGTATACTGTGAATTGTGAATTGTGATGTAGCTTAGAGACTTCATCGAAGGTTTTACTTGTAACTTTCAAACATATGTAACGTTATGATTCAACGACTATATTATGTTTATGGGTTATTTATAGGCCAAGATAGAAACGAAGATGGTGTTTGTTTTGTTCGATATATTTGGATTGATCGTATCGCAAAGAGGTGAAAGTTTCGATGCTATTATTTCTTAATTACGACGACAATAATAGTTATTAATTAATAAAAGGTATAGAAAAAAACTAGGATATATCCTCCGGATACTATGATAAAGTAGGTTTAAGTCTACAAGGTGCAGTACATACATAAATATGTATATTAGTAATCTAGATTTTTTTTCGTTATGTCTATTGACTATTTAAAACATCCCGCGACGATACCATGTTAAACGAGACTACAAATTTGATTCTATTTTGCAATTATAATATAATAATTAAACTCATTTTCTATATAATAATATTATTACACATTTCTTCTGGTTACAGACATGCGCTCGAGGCGATTGATGCACACGTGCTACGGCTGCTGTAGTCGGTAGTTAGAACACCCCGGAGAAGAATGACACGTCAATTACCGTCATGAACTTTCATTCAGTCGCAGATCTATTGCCATGGATGTTGTTGCTATTTTCCTCGACCGGCTTCACGTCTCCCGTTCCAAATAAGGTGAGATACTCGATTTTCTCCTTTCCACGGTACTTGATAATTCAATAATTATCATAATCTATATTAAAACAAAACCGTTTAATGTTAAACCAAAAACAAATGCAGTAAATGATAAGTCTTTACTGTCTTTAGAAATCGTTAAGTACAATATTATTTGCTATTAAACTTTCAGATTCATGATTAAAAAAACTTTACCCGAATCTCCATTTCATTTGAAGTTAATTATAATCCCCAGTTGAGTAAATATATCTCACTTTGAAGATTTTATTCCGGTTTTATACAACGAAACAACATCCCCAGTTAAATGGTGGTATGTACATAGTTTATAACTAGGTTAATTATTATCCACGTTTCGTCTTTATATTTATACTCGACTGTATAGTACTATGTATTGAATGATTTTTCGAGAGAAAAAAGATATACCCTCAAGGATCTCGGTTCACAGGCGGCACATTGTCTGGCACGTCTCGGAATAGTTTTTATGAGGTCGATTATTAGCTGGGCGTGTCTCAAACACCTTTTCATTTATAAGCCCCCGGGTGAAAAAAAAACCATATACATGCTATATCGGGTATGAGAAAAAAACATTGGTGCCGGCGAGTCTAGGGTTGACTTCACAATACTATCGGCACACCTGGCTCAGAGCGAGTTGTTTATGAAAAACCATTATTTATTTGTATCGAGTGTTATATACCTATAGTGCCTATGTACAACTTATCGAAGATCTTTCAAAATAATTTATATCAATTCAATTTGCGTTTTCTAATAAATATTATAATCTCTTACTAATGGAATTAGATAAATAAAAATAATACCTACATAAGTGCATTTAAAAATAATAATATTTTATGAAAATATTAAAATAAAATACAATTTACAAAGTACTATAGTATATTAACTATGGAATTTAAAGCTATATAAATCGCTGATAGCTATGAACTATTTCTAAAAATATAATAAATAGGTATATTATACTTTAAAAATTACGTAATAATGAATTACAATAAACTCTATGTTTCTCTATAAGAAATGCAGGTCAATAACTTTTATAATACAGTAATATCAATATTATAATAATCATAATAGTAGGTATAAACACTTTCGAGATCATTAAACAAAACCATATGAGTATGACTGTATGAGTTCGAAATAGTTTTCTATTTTATCGTATTTTAATATTTATTGTTTTTTTTAACACAACGAATACTAATTTTAATTTAAAAACTAAAAATATTAAGTGATGTATATTATAATTTATAATATATAGGCTAAAAATACTTGCTGTACAATTATATTTTATAACATGCAATGTATGTAATTATCCACACCCGTGTATAAGCAGGTATAATAGGTATATAATATATTATTTATTATAATATATAAATATGATGTAAATATTTGCTCGAAGTACATGATGTTTATATTAATATGGTACAAGGGCAATGACATATATGAGGGGTGGATTATGGGGGTTAAATGTTAATTCCCTCTTCCAGGGTAGTTTTCGTGTAGGTACCTAATATATACCTATCAATATTTATTAAAATAATTAAAATATTTTTTTCATGTTTTTTTTTTATATTATTGATAAATTAAATACCATCGTCATTGATTAATAAATTAAATCATGAATCAAAAACCTCAATAGCCCTCATCAGAACACGTATTTCATTCAACTGACGATTGATGACTACAATTTTGTTATACATGCACAACCAACTACATGTTGAACTCACCGTTCAAAATAAAAAAAAATATTTGCTTTCATAACATTTTGTCTTCGATAAAAATATTTTATATTTCTAAACAATGTATATAGATAATATACTCGAAAACCAGTTTTCGTCCGAATTCCTATACAATCGAATCCGTTTGCAGGACGTTATCGTTTTAAATGTTCAACGATTTTGCGGTGCCACATAAGTATTTGGTATTTCGATCCCTCCCGTCCTGCATTATAACGCACATATTATTATCATTATATTGTGATGAGTGTTCGAGTATACTTATATTATATACGTTTATTGGACGTCGCCGCCGTTCTTCCGTTAACCTTTTTGGCTTAGCTGGTAGGTACATATATTATAATATCATCTCCACTTTATGGACGTTGGCCACCGCATTATATTATATATGTGTGTAAAACGAAGACGAAATGCGGTGGCGAGTAAAATTACAATGGAAACCTTTGAAAACCTGTGTGTTGTCGTATGTATCACAAACCATAACCTTGAAAAAAAAATTACAACCATACGCGCGTGCGCGCACACACACATTTATATATATATATATATATTATATACGTTTATAATATTATTGCGCTCGAAGAGATTATCCAAATCGGACGAAGATGAAAAAAGAACACGTAATAAATCTCTAATATATATAGGTATACGTTGTATCCAATTCGAATAGTGCATTTATATTGTATAAGTGGACCCAAATAAATCACCACCACGGGAGAAATAAACATCCGTTACGACAGTGAAGTTTTGTTGTATATTATAGGTATCTAGTATTATTGCGACTTGGTAAAAAAAAAAAAAAAGAATCGTTTGTTGTATTTTTACTTACATTGTTAAAGTTAAAAATTAAATTATTGACTCTTTATAAATCGACTTGAATAAATACCATTATTCCTAATACAGTATTTTGATACTAATTTAAATATTATAATACAATATAGTTATATTTTATTCTTTTAATATACATATTTTGAATTTTTAAAGTTATTTTTAATCCCCGGATATCATATATACCTATTCAAAATGCTTTTTATTGACAAGTTATAATTTTTTTTTATTATGATAATGAATACTAATAAAAACAAATGTTGCTGACACTACTATCACATCTACTTGATTTAAATAAATATCTAAAACTTAACGTTAAAAATATGTTTCTCATAGTTTTATAATAAACTATTAAATATATACATTATATTATGTACAGTTGTGCTTGTAAAATAATTACGATCAATATTATTCACTGAAACTAAAACCAGGGTGTCTGGGCGCGCATATAGGTACTTATATATAGGTATACTTTGTCCCAACCCGTCACATTTAGGATGTATTTGCGCATATATATAAATAGCCTACAGTAAGCTTATAGGTATATTATACAAACTTTGTAATTTTATAAGTGAAATCGTGTATGCGATTGCAAATATACCAAGTCATACAAGTCTAAAGTCTTACACTTTTCAGTTCTGATAGAAACACAATAATACGCACGCTCATGTCCGCATGTCGCGTATGTGGTAATGTCTATATATTTTTGCATTATATGTGTAAAGCTGTAATACATATTTATTACTACACGTACCTTATATAAATATATAATATATAACATCTGTATATTATAAACTTACTGCTTCAGACAAGTATAGTCGTGGCGGCTATCCAATTAATATCATTTAGAGGAGACCGGTTGTCGTAAAATTATCATCTTATATAGAGTTATTAATAAAACACCTATACATTATTTATGAAAGAAAAAAAAAACACTGTGTTAAAACTGGTTTATTTTTCACAGTTCGCTGATCAGAGACGCGCTGCAGCGTATAATATGTCGTGTAAGTAGCCGCTATAATATATTGTAATACTGCAGTATTATACGCAGATACTGCAATAATTTAAGTATTCGTTTTATTCTTGCGATAAATCGAAATTTGTTGACTATTGACATCTGAAACAAAAACTTTATATTATTTTCGGAACAAATTAAAATCTGGAAAATTAAAAAAAATGTTCTTAAAGATCTTCATTGAGTATTATTATTTCATATGCAAAAAAAAATATTTGTTAATTAAATTAATAGTATAGGAATTCCTTAAATTTAATTATATCATTTTAACTATTAACTAAACTAAAATATCAAATTTTGAAATACAGGTGCACAATATAATATATTACCTATCAATGTTTTATTATTTAAAAAAGATTTTTTTGCGAGTAACGAGAAATAATCAATATATTAATATTGATTAAATAATATTTTTGGTAAACTATTATATTATTATTATTGTAGTTTACAATTCTTTACGACCCATTTTAATAGGTATGAAATAATCATAATATTGTTTAAAAAACAAAATAATAGATTACCAATATGAAAATAATTATTTTAAAATTATGAAATTATATTTGCAACAACAAACAATCAGAGAAATTTATAATGATATTGTATCAATACTCAATGTCTTAGGCTCTACATTATGGGAGGAGAAAAACTAAGTGATTTTGATGATTCTAAGAAATATCCTTCTAATAATTGTAAATATATAGGTATATACGTCGTATATCTCATCAGTTTTTTATAGAAGAGGTGATTAAAGCAATCCTTAGTTCCCTTATCTTTCTGTCATTTACACCTATGACTTTGTTTAATGATAATTATTACCTCTTAAATACCTAATATTAATACACCAATATAATAGATATAACGCATATTATTATAGATTATAGTTAACTATAGTTATTTTTTTCATATATTAAATAATATACAATCTATATCAAAAAGAGTAAATTACACAATAAGTATAGGTAAGTATATATATATATATTTTTATGTGATAAGACTGATAAGTGAATAAAAAGTATGAATAGATTATCGTTTAAGGACAACAAATTACATGGGAACAACATAATACTGCACACATGCACGTGCCTATATAAATTTTAACACTAGATAGTGAATGCTGGTATTATCAATCAATAGATATATACTTACCTATGTTATTTTATGATATTCTTATGAGTTATAAGTCTTTTTATATTACGGATATTGTCCGCGTAGCTGTTAGATTTGTGTATACAAAAAACGATTACTTCGGGAAATTAGTGAAAAAAACTACTAACTAGTTAAATGTTTTCCCCAAAAACTCAATTTGCTGACAAAAAAAGGTCTTTTACATTAACAGCGAAACCAGTTTTTTCTTACACATACATGACTATAACGAGCAAATATGTCCCTCCTACAGTTAATGCGTTCCACGTTCTTTTTTACGATTCCCGCTACAACGTCTGTGACAATCCTATGATGGCGCCAACTAAATATATTAAAAAGCCGAAATGCATTTCAGATAATTTTTTTTTCTACCCCGTCGTCGTATTGTCGTCCCCATCCAATGATAAAACTAGTTTCTTAAATTGTTTCTGAGAATATTCGTAGTCACAAATCGCTGCAGTCGTAAAATAACATTTTTTTTTCCATTCACCCATCGTCTATATAGACATATAGTATAATATAAAATATAAGTACGCAAATAATATTTAATATATTTATTGTTAACTATTAATATATTATAAATTTGAATAAAGTGCGTACAGTCTATTACTTCATTGGTGTGGAAAACGTACAACAAGCTGAGGAAATAAATAATGTCGATTTTATCATATATTATTAGGTATATAGGAAGTTAAAATAAAATTTATGATTTTGAAAAATCGTATCAAACAAAGATAAAAATATATATACATATATTACAATTTACAAATACTCCCTAGACACCTAGTATTATATATAATATGTCATATTCATATGCACGATTGTGTCTACAGGAATTCGATTGCAAAGGTCGAGTGGAACGGTGCGAGAGGAAGAAGGCGGCCACCAGAAGACCAGTGTGCGGCACAGACAATATTAGCTATCCGAGTAGATGCGCCTTGCTGCGAGTCCGATGCTTTAACGATTCGCTGTTGCGTGTCAAACACCGGGGACGATGCAAAGGTATTTTATATTAACATAATGTAATAATAATATACTATACTGTGTGATGTAACAGATCTGCACTTTTTGCTATTTAATATTTACCCGTCATGGAAATGTACTTCGTTGAAATATTATATAATACAATAATAATCGTGTGATGGTTTCTCTTGTGAAATCAAAAAAGGTTCATTTGTTTACCATATCCATTTTGTGTTATTTCTCTTGGTATCTAGAGGAGAAGTAAAAATAACAAAAACGTAGTAAATATATATAAATTACAGCATTTAAGCATTATATAATCAAATTGCTCACCCTTTACAAACATTTTATAATCCTCTGAAGTTTATCCATGTATCCCTATATGTTTATCATATTATATAACTATATATAAGTATTTATTTTCTTATACATACATCTAAATCATATAGATATGATACACTTTTAAACACATCATTATTACATGATTATCTAACTGTTTACTAAATGTATTTAATATGCATATGATAAAATAGCTAGATAAATATACAATGCTGCAGGTGTGTATTTTCCTTTCAAACAATCATAAAACAATATCCATAACTTTGTTCCAAGTATATGAGTAACCAACCTACACATTGTTTTATTTTGCAACTGGGCAAAAAACATGGGTCTTATCTGACTGTAGAATTGTTTCACCTGTGAAGGGTATAAAACAACTATTCATGAAAAATATTAGATTTAAAACGTAGAACTTATGGGAACTTAAAAAAAAATACCAGCAATCATACATTTATATTACTTTATTTATGTGTAGGTAGCCACATTATTCTAAATATTAAAATATTGTCATATTCAATGAACTATATCATAGAAATTTGGCAGTAAATTTTTACTCCTTTAAAGAGTATATGATTCGTGTCTTTATTCCAAAACATATTTGTTTTTATAAAAAAAAAGTACAAAATTGTTATTTATTATCCTTCATTTACAGAGTGATCCAATATTAATAGTATACTCATGATATAATTAACTAATTATATCATGAGTATACTCACAAATATTTAATGCTAATTAATCTTAATGACCATTGTGTAATATTAAATCGATTAAACCAGTAATTTTCAAATTAGTACAATATTGAATATATCTGATTAATATTTTCATATAAAATATTTTCTTACATTGATCATTAGCTACCTAATCTTAATTTTACAAACGCTTCAAAAAATATGCTATACATATATATAGCAGGCGTATATATGCGTATAGATATAGGTAAGCATAAATACGCTTGCCAAGAAGATGTAATTAAGTAATTTTTTTTTATATTCTTGTTCTAAGTAAAAACTTGTATTTTTAATTTAAAAATTGATGTTTATTTTCTTTTTTTGATTTGAATCACCTTATTTCCTTATAAGTTACACTTACAATTTAATTTAATGATTTTGCTTTTCACTTTATATATTGTTACTCATTTCACTCTCTTATTAGTGTGTTATTTATTTATTGCTTTTTTAACAAATATTTATTATTATTTAATTTTTATAATGTATTTACCCGTATCCGTTATATCCAATTATTTGTTCTCTTAGATAAAAATTTTATAATCATTTAAAAAATGAAAAATTATATTATGATACGTAATATATACTACCCATAACAGCCATAATAGCTGTATATAATTACTCATACATAATGCATCCGAAGCAGTCGTGGCGTATATAGAGGAGGGGCCCCCTAGGCCCGGGCCCATAGTGAAAAAAAAAGAAAAATGAATTTTATATAATATTAAGACAAAAATTTTAAGTATCTTATTTAATAATAATTATATATTAATAAATTTAAATTCCTATATTTGTATCATTTATGTTATAATTAAAATCACCCGTTCCCTTAAAAATTTCTAGTTATAGCTATGGTGCGGGTAAATTGGCCCATAGTGAAAATAATTCCTATACATGCCACTGATCCGAAGACAATATCTCCAGCTATATTATTATGTAAATCTTGAACGTGATATTGAAATGACACGTAACCTACCAATGATTACAAACTATATTAAAAAAGATTTACAAAAATACTATTATAATATTACACCAGTTATCAGTCTACTTAATTTTTCTTAGTTTACTAAATTTTAATCAACATTTTCAAATTCACAAATAAAAATAATTGTATACTTAAAAGTTAAAATTAAAAATAAGTAATAATTAATAATTTTAAAAACTTAAAACTTTCACTAAATATTTTGATAATTTTTTTGCTATTTATAGATTGATAAACATTTAATATTTTTATTTTGTTAAAATTTTGATTTGTGCGTAAGATAACTTGAAAATGTAATACAAGATTTTTCATACGTTATTTTTATAATGATTAAAAATTATCGATAATACGAGGTACTACACTTTATGACAATTAATATACTTAGCAACGCCCTAGTGAGTAGGTACTAGGACTAACCTAGTTTTTTTTCATGGATAAACTATTTAAAAGTAAAGTAAACCATTCTCAATCTTATAATTAAATATTAATAACTTTACGTAGCTCTTAAATTCTCATCAAGTATTGCATTGTGTACTATACTATTCTACTGTTGAGTTTAGATATACAATATATAATTATAGTGTTTATTACATGGATCGGTAATTCTTCAATAAGCTATATTATTACCTATTTTACTCGCTTGATTATATTTCTATTAAAATATTTGTAGTTAATTTTAGGTATTTTAAAGTTAAATGAAGTGTGGGGTATTAAAACTATTGGTTTTTTATAGAAAAGCAACCCTGTTGGGTGGATCACACTTCGAAATCAGTTGATCCAACTCGAACGCCGGACTCATATATGCCCAGATGCAAAGCGGATGGCACATACTTCCGGATTCAATGCCATAAAAAGGAAGGATATTGTTGGTGTGTAACACCTGCGGGAAAAGTAGTGTCCAACACCATTGTTCGAGGACAAAAGCCTAAATGTGATAATGGCAGAGGTTCGTTTGAAATTATACTTCAGTAATACCTACATGTTTACTCTTGTTTTGTCGGCTGCATGTTACTTGCGTCCCAAAAAAAGGTATATTTTACAGGTAGTAAATTTGACCGGTAACTTGCGTCCCGTTTTGGGGACGCAAGTCGGCTATATAATTATTATCGATATTTACTACTAAAATCACTAAAGTCGATAGTATCGTGTCACTAAAATCGATAGTTCATATTACTATACTACATAAGAAATCTCACTATTTGTGGGATGTTGGGAAGTTCGGTTTGTAAATACAATTTATCTATACATTTATCATAATAATTTGGTACATTACGATATATTCTATTAATAACCTATGTGGGAAGAAATTTCTCCATTAAATTTTATAATAAATGTTTCGTTCAAATTTATACCTAACCATATTTGAATTCAATATTTGCATTTTTTTTTTTTATTATTTAATTATGTACCATATTTGAATTTTTTATTATTTTAAATTTATACCTACCTACCATATTTGAATTGAATACATGATTTTTTTATTATGCCTTAATGTAAAAAATATGAATTTTATTATTATGACAAAATGTACCAAATATGAATTATTTTTAAATTAATTTTTTTATTATTAACAATATTCTAAATTAAAATCAATATCAATGTGTTTGTTTATTAACGTATTGATATCGATTATATCGATATTTTCGGGACGCAATTAGGTTATAAAAAAAGGTATTATGGGACGCAAATAGGCTATGACCCTTTTTGAATCTTTTTTTGCGGGACGCAACTAACCTACTAATAATATTTTCGGACGCAAGTAGTATGCTCCCGTTTTGTCAAACTCTATTATGTAATATTGTTTTTTAATAGGCAAATGGCGTAGAGGTTCTTTGCAGAAAGGAGGTAATTCCAGAAGAGGTAAACAAATTTACAATACATAATTAGCGTAGGTATAATTCTAAAGACTAAAGAGTAAAATATATAAATTATTTTATATATTAGATAATATATAATGTCACATATTTTATAAAATAAATATATATTGAATAAGATATAATAGGTTCGAATGTGTACAATTGAACTTAATATTATGCCAATAACCAATTGGTGTAAATCTAATTAAAATTAATTGTATTTATATTATTAACATAAATCATAGTATTGTATTATATATAGATACAACTATAATAAATAGAAGTTAGCTGAATTTAAACTAAATGCTTTATGGCTGTTGAAAGCGAACCATTTTTAAGGGGTTGTATTTAGGCAATATTTGATACCATCGTGAGTTATGCGTAACTGTGTGTGTTGTGACTGATCATTAGTGTGCGTGAGTTCCCGAACGCTTTATGTAATTCATGATAAACTACGACTAAGATTCTAAGAAATCAGTAACGTACATACGCGCAGTCACACGTCACTATATTTAGCGATAAAAAAAGTTTTTACACGAAAATCCCAAAAAGAGGAAGAAAAATTCATCCAGTACCAAAAGTTCGATTTTAATTCTTAAAACATATTTGAATTCCTTATTCTCTTTTCTAGGTTATGTAGGAAATGAATTTTCGATTTTTTTGTATTGTTTAATTAGTATAGTAACAAATTAATTACCTATATAATTTTTTTTTCAAAATTCACCTTATTTGAGTGTTACTAAAAAAAAATTTTTAATCCATTTCCTATATAACCTAGAAAAGAGAATAAGGAATTTAAATATGTTTTCAAAATTAATATCGGACTTTTGTTACCGGGTAAATTTTCTTCCGCTTATTGGTTTAAATGCACGAAAAACGACAAAAAAACGACCCGCTTTCAACAACCTTAAAAAAAAATCTCAGAATTCTTATTTTAATGTTAAAATGTAGGTACTAAAAAATATGTTTTAAAAATTTAAACTGAATACTCAATATAAGTATGATAATTTAAATTTTAAATTTCGTATGTTTCAACATTCTACATTTTTGCATATTTATTAAAGTAGAACGCACACAATTAATAATTGTATAATTATAAATAGGTACTAACAAATATAGTACTTACTAGTCTACTACAATACTACTTATTAAAAATGTATTGTGTGCTATTATTGATATTTTTAAGAATTGTATACGATTCAAAAACATATATCCTATAGGCTATAAATTTAAATAACCTAGGCATGACTAAATATTTCATTTTTTTGATCCTTAAACTCCTTAAAAAGTGTTAAGGCTTAAAAGATTCCATGTATTGTATAATATTATTAATAATGAAATTAGGGTTATAAATAAAATATATTCAGTTATTTAAAAAAAAAAAATAATTGTTTAAACATATTTATTACTGACATACCTACGCATTTTATACATTTGACCAAATTTTCTATAAAAATTGTAATCTAGATATTGTTTATAATTGTATAATTTCAGTATTATGTAGCGTCCAATAGCTTCTGAAAGTGTCTTATGTATAAGCACTCTAGACATTATATTTAGTACAAATAGGTTTTAGGTATACATATAAAATTAACAATTATTATAAACAAATTGTTATTCTGTTTTTAGAATGCAGTAAAAACGATAAAGTAATATTTGTCAACAATTTAGTCAGAATATTCAAAACGGAGTACAATCGAGAACAATATGCAGCATTAATAAACGGTAAAGTAATTAAAGTTATATATACTGTATATAGGTATTATTATAACACATATTTATCAGTAGATGTATGCAAAATATTTTGATTTTGTTAGAGATCTTATTATAAATATTTAGCGATATTTTAGATTATTACAATACATATAATTTTTTAACTAGTATCTAACTGAACGAAAAGTATATAAATATGTATTCCGGTATTCGTTAACAATTAGAGAGAGAACATTATAAATAACTACTGTACTCATCGACCATCGTGTCTATAAAAGTTTTTACTTACCAAAAAGTTTACTTGTTAAGATTCATTAATGTTTTAAAATATTAAAATTAAATAGGTATCCATATTTTGTTTATTATTAACAACTATAATACAATTTCCTAAAATATTTGTGGGTCGATTTCAACAAAAATAAAACGGAAAAATAATTTTAAAAATGTAACATTCGTAGTAAATCATGCATTTTGGAGAGAGACATGGGCGTTCTCACGGGGGGGATATGGAGGATAGATCCCCCCAAGGATCTTTGTTTTCTTATATTTTAGTAATACACGTTTTGTCTACTTTTGATATTATATACTATTAAATTCAAGTAAATTTTCAGAACCCCCCTCCCCAAAGAAAAATCCTAAGAACGCCCCTGGAGAGAGAATATATATACTCTATAAGTATAATAGGTATAATTTCTATAGATATATACTTTTATTATTATTGTTCCAGTGTGTATAACATAAAGTTTTATAAATATTAAGTATTAATTATTTTATTAAAAAAATACTTTTAAACCTATTGCAGATGTCTGATAATAATTAATAACGGATTTTAAATGTTGAATACCTACTTATTTATATTTATGTACATAATAGGTGACCGTTCGCTGTTAGATCCAATTACGTTGGATAAACGAGTCACTGAATGGAAATTCAATAATTTGGACACAGACAAAAACGAAAGCCTTACTAGAATAGAATACAGAGACTTAAAGAGACTAGTCCGTAAAGTGGTAAGGCCCAAGAGATGTTCTAGGACGTTTATCCGCAACTGCGACACGGACCATAACAGTGTAGTGTCGAAAGCCGAATGGACAAATTGTTTATCGATTGACGGTAAGTCACTATTGACAGAGAATATATTAATATGTAATAATATATATTATACAATGTCATCACATGTTTGTTCCCATCGTTAACTTTATTCTAATTTATATTTTTAACTATGATTTTGGATAAGTAATCTTCTTTATTAAAATGACAAACTTTTAGTATGCTATCTATATGTACTTAGATAATTAAGTAGATTTTAATTAATTTAAGCTCAAAATAATTTTTTTTAAATATTTAATTTCGTGCTGATTAAAAACTTGATATCCTCAAGCATTCGAATAGTCTTAAGTCTTACAATTTTGGCAGCTGTGAGGTGGGTGCAGATTATAATCTTCACATTTTATTGAGTACAATTAAGTTCATTTAATATAATGACATCACTTATAGAACATTACTGCATTAGTTCCTACTTACATTTGAATATATATGTAATATTATATTTTTAAAAATGATGAGAGATGAAATATCTAGTCTTATAGGTTTTTAATTTTAAAGTGTTTATTCCAAATGTGACTATTTACAAAGTACAAACACTACAAAAATATTTAGTTATAACGTATTTTAAAATCGTTGCAGTTAAAGTTTCACAATCATCATGCGTGACTTAGATAATAATTAAAAACTATTATCTAATTAACTTATTTTTAACTGAGCGTTAAATTAATATTTTATCTTCATACCTATTAACTTTAAACTTTCAAGTTAAGTATATGGTTTATTTTAACTATATCCTTATAATTCAACGTTCTTATAACTTTGACCTAAGTTAACTAATTCAAGTTTTTCATTAACTTATCTATGTTTGCCATAATTGTGTTAATCCAGTTAAATATACATCTGTAGTATTAATAGTATTATCTATTGGAATGTTGGATTGTATAAATATTAAATATAATAATAATATATTGTATACTAACATTATTTGTTTGTATAATAATTATCAGAAACATTGGGCAAGAAGTCACCAACAACCTCGACTACGACGACAACGACAACGACGACCACCACCACTACGACTACCACTACAACGACCGAAATCCCCTCGTCTGAAGACTACGATGACAAAGAGGACGGTGGAATCGGACTTGAGGAAGCTGATCCCGAAGACAGTAAGTACAAACCTAGCTATTGCCCATACATGTTAGGTATACATATTATATATCATGCTTGATATTTTCGTCGATAACGCAACACGATAATAATGAAATACTTTTTGTATTCGCAGTACTACAAGAAAGCGTAGCTACGCTTAGTGGTACTCTTCCGGGTTTAATGGCCGAAGGCGACCAAGAGGAAGAGGCTGAAGGTATTTTTGTTCATTGATATAAAATTACTAAAACAATACGATGTATAATAGTATCTATATATTATACAAAGTATGTTCTTATACCTTCTATTTAGATACGTCTTACATACTGCGATAAGATACCTAGATAAATATCAATTAACAACAGTTGAACACAATTTAACACGATACATATATTAACTGCTCTAACTAGTAGGTACATAGGTTCTTACAATTAATGATCAATAGGGACCACTGTTGCGCTAAACTGAATACAAATATACAATCGCTAACAATAATGATAATACTGAAATTGTAAAATAATGCGTTTCTAGACACTTCCATTAAATGTTTTTACGACTTTCCAAAATATTGGGAAACTTGATTGTTCCAATAAATTAAGCATAAAAATATCGTATGTTTAAAAAAATGTCATGGCGTGGTAAACTTGATTGTTGTACGTTCGTATATTAAAAACGTAAAGTATCATCGAACCATAAGTTCCACCGATAAGTTCAAATTGCACAATCATTCTTTTTTTTTTTAATTCATTGATTTACTTCGGTTTCAAAAAAAAAAAAATCACTTATAGGATTCTTAACTAGAATTGCGCCCTTAGATTTATTTAATAAACTATATCTACTCAAAACTCCAACAACACTAAAGAAAATACGAAGATGATAAATAGTAATGAGTATCACTGATGACTGCCCGGTGTCCATCACACGCTAGAAGCATACTATTCACGACAGGGCTCCTATACCCCACGAGGGGAGGAGCTGATGGACCTTGAGTACAGGGGCTCGTGGTTCCCTTGAAATTTAATTGTAATTTTTGAAATGGGCCCGGACAAACATTTAGTACTCGAACCCGAAATTGTATGTGTGGGCTCTGATTCACGATACCACTTGGCACAAAGCCATTTTCGCACGAAGTACGCTGTTCGAGTTGTGTTCCATTTATCTTTTATCTAATACGTCATACATATGTCTCGCCAAATGACCAATATATAGGTGTACGTTACCGCGGTGTTACCTAAAAGTTTAACTATTAATTATAATATTCAATTATACTGTTCACGCGACATGAATTAATGGTTACCCGGTTTAAATATTTATTTACCGTAAATCACGTTAGGTATACGTATATACGCAAAAGACGGTTTATTTTTACATAGTCTCTGCGCAGGCTATATAGCAACCACGTCTAAATGATCGAGTTTAGGTGTCAGGAGTGTAATAATTTACCTGAACGCTCAAATTTTCCGCTTTACCTATATATATATATCACTAAAAAATTGACGGATTTCTATGTAATAATATAATATAGAAGTCTGTGGTATAGCCACAGTGTATTTACCTACCCCATAATAATGTAATGTATGTATGAAAATATAGATACATACATATATTAGTATATTACCTATATAAAATATAATCTCCATAATAAATATGCTTGACTATACGACAATTATTTAAAATTTACATACTTATTGCATATTATTAATTAATAATTATACTACCGTTGGTTGCGTTAGGTACTTATATCTACTTTACTTTTGAGAAATTTTTACATTATTCTATGAAACATAATATTTTAGATATACTAAATAGGTACTTAAAAAAAATATAAATAATATAATTTAGAACAAATTTTCCTACGATTTTTACGAACGCGAATACTATAGTCTGGTCCTTGCTCAGTTGCTCCCCTAAATACGGTCTTGTAAGAGGAAGGGGTAAAGTACCGATCGTTTTTATCAAAATGGTGTTGACATGAATTATGTATGATGGGGAAAAGGGTCATATAATTGTCACTAATCGTTTTTATTAAAAGTTTAAAAAAAATCATGGTAGATATGTTTGTATGTTTTCTACATTTAAAAAGTATATTGTTTAAGTTTAACAAATTCTCATTCACAAAACTAAACAGATTACAAATACGATTAATACAACGTGTAATTTAATTAGGTGAATTCCTTCCTACTTTTCTTAAAATGTATTTGGCTTTAAACACATTATATACAATATTTACATAATACATATATATTTGTGCAACTAGGGATATTGCAGGGAGCATCCCCTTGCTGGCTCAATAAAAAATACTCGTATTAATAACGACAAACAATTTCTCTTTTTATCTATTAATTATTATTATAACTATTTTATCGATTAGAATAAAATAGTATTTATATAAAAATAAAATAAAGTAAATTATTTATTAAACATTTATAAATTATAAATAAAAAAATCAATTTCGTAAAAGTAAAAAATTTCACTATGTTTTTATTATTAACCCCATCAATATTTTCTTAGAGTTAATACAAATTTAAAATTTAGGTTGCCGTTTATGCATCAAATTCGATACTAACTGATTCTTTTTCAAAAATGATTAATAAAAATGTAGGTTTTTTCAGGTTGCAAAATTAAGTTTTAAAAATTTAAACGAAGGTATAAAGATCACGGGTTTACCTATACTATACAAATTAATTGAATACTAAATCATATAAATTTCATAAACATATTTTATAGGTAATATATACCTAAATAATATTATATACGATTTACACATACATACAAATAAATTACAGTTTATTTATGAAATGCTAACATTTAATTTTGTTTTTCAGTTAACGATTGTTTAATAGACAGGCAAGAAGCATTAGATGATCCATCGTCTTCGTCGCATAAATACATACCAGAATGTACAAATGATGGAAGATATAAACGTGTTCAGTGTTACAAATCAGTCGGTAAGTACATTAAGTCTGATAAGATTATTGAAATTCAAAATATAGTATTTTATTTTCGAGTGGAATTGTTTTTAATTCAGGTTATTGTTGGTGCGCACAAGAAGACACCGGTAAACCAATACCAGGAACCTCGGTAAAAGATTCTAATCCTAAGTGTGATGGTATTCCTTTACTTTCCCGTCCAATAAAAGGCTGCCCTGAGCATAAAAAACATATTTTTTTTAAAGATCTCATGGATTACCTAAAACAAAAACACAGGTTTGTAATACACAAATAACATTTTATTTTTTACAGAGACATAAATTTTTAATATTTTGTTTGTTTTGAATTTATAATTTTTACAGTAAAAACAATAACACGTCATTTTCTAGTGACTATGAATCGATAATCTCAGACATTTTTCATTCTTTGGATACAAATCACAATAAAGTAAGTGAATTTGTTTATGTTAGCAATACGTATTCTGTCGATACATAATACTTTAGTAATATTAACACTGTCATACATTGCGTTTTAAATTAAAAGGTGTTGGAGCGCAAAGAATGGAAGAGTTTTCGCGAAGAAATGGCAGCCAACAACAAACTAAAAAGATGCGGAAAAAAAATGCCTCGACATTGTGATGTTAATCATGATAATAAAATTGGCTTTACAGAATGGTTAAATTGTTTAAATGTTAACCATGTTCAGACTCAAACACAACCCAATGGTATATTTTTAGATAAATTATAATGTCATCAAACACATGTTTGAAAATGTTTTATATTTTTTCAGAGTCTAACACAACAATAATTGCTAAAAGAAGAGGTCCTAATCCACTTGAATCATATCTAAAGGGTGATGACTAAACCAGATGGCAGACAGTCATGTTCTGAAATAAATAAAAATCAATAAAATACAGCAAAATTAATTTTTATTAAGACTGTTTATAAACTATGATTTAACAGCTTGATCATACTATTACTATTATATTACATATATAACATATATATTGTATATTATATAAATTTTATTTTTCTGAAAATACTATATTGCTTTTTTAATATTATAATATATATATATATATATATATATTTTGATTTTTATTTAAATAATTTATAATAAAATAAAAGTTTTATTATTAATAGAATTCAAAAAATATTTGGATTTATTTTCGTACTTAATAAAAATAATAAAACTAACATAATAATAATTAGAATATAATATTATAAATGTTAAAATAATAAAATAATATAATATGAATGTCAAAAAAATAAGATAAGTAGTGTTAAAAAAATTGAAGTTTTTATAATATTTATATTAAAAATTAAAATATAAGGCCCAATTGAGTCATAAATCTAAACATTATATCACAGATTATACAAAATCAAAATTTTATGAATTGTATTAAATAAATTGTTAGCTTTGGCTTAGGATTTTAAAACTTAAGTAACTTTATATACTGGATAAAAGCTTTGACTCGTTGATTAAAATAAAACTATCACACTTTAGCTTACTTACAATACAAACAAAAGAAGAAAACAAGTATAAAAATAAATATAATATGATTATTTGTTCCATAAATAAACTTAAATAATAAGTGAGCTATAAGTTCCTGTTAGTAGGGATTCTGTCGTTGTTTCTACCAGAAATGTACAAGTGTTATTAATAAATAGCTTAGCAATTATATCTAATGAGCTGTTGACAATTTGCTCCAATCGTTGTCTGCAAAAAAAAAAAAAAAATGAATTAGATCAAAAATATTAAGCAGTAGTTAAAATTTTTAATACAATTTTAAAATAATAAAACAAATATATTTATTTTAAATATCTTAAATATTTTAAACTTTTTCAACAATATTAATCTACAAAAAAATGTATCAATAATTATTTATGTACAATATGATTACTATGATTCCTAATAGTTTTTAAAGTGTAAAATTGCAGAATGAATCAATAATGTGATAGACATAAAATTAAATTTAAATAGTTGTTATGAAATTTACCCTATTACTTACAGCAATACTTCCAATAAATAGCCCAGACAATAATTTCTATGTTCCATAAATATATATAACATATACAAAACAAATCTTTTATCAAATATCCATTATTTTAAAAAGTATTAACAATAGCCTTTTCATTTTTTTAATGACAACATACATTTTTAATTTCATATTCTGCAGTAGAATATTTTTTGGAGTATATCGATACATACGAATTGATATTTTGAAGAGTAGTTTATGAGTTATAAGTATTGAGAGTTTAGGTGAGTACAGAGTGGAGAGGTACATGGATACTTTTAAAAATATTGATTTAGAACCTTACCTAAATTTTAATACATATAACTCATAAACTACTCCAATTTTCAGTTTTTATGTACCGATACTCCAAAAGAATATTCTGCTTCAGAATATGAAATTAAAAATTAATGTTGTTATTCAAACAAGTAAAAACGTAAATATTATAATAATTAGTAAAATACTCAAAATAATATTTTATTTTAATTGGAAATAATGCAATTTTTTTTTTCAAAAACGTAAATAGATTTTGAAATAATGAGTGTTATTTATTTAAAGAATGTATACTCAGTATATGAAATAAATATTATATTAAGCCTAATCTATTAAAAGGTAATTGTTTTTCAACTAGCATCAAAAATCATAACTCGTAACATATTGATCATGTTTATAATGAAAAAGTATGTCGAAATTATAAATTTTTAAAAAAAAATTGCGTACATATTAAATTTTATAAATATAAATAATACATTTTATTTAATACTTTTAAAATATGTAAAATACAAATTACTATATGTTTATTTAAAACAGTTCCATATTTTAAATATTAACGAAAAAAAAAATAGAAAAAAATAAACAACTATATAAAAGTTAAAAATAAATAAAATTGAATAAATAAATATAATAATAATTTTTTTATATTTTTAATGTGTGTTTTAACCAAATAAAATTTTAAAATACTGATTTTAGTAATAATTTCAAAATATGTTTTTAAAATTATCATAAGATTTATAAATTTAATTATAGCCTATAGTCCAGGGGTCACCAATTAATATTTTTGAAGGGCCACATAAGGAACCTAAAAATTTTTTGCGGGCTATCAAGATCCCAAGTACATATTTACATTATATAAAAACCAATAATATTAAACAAAAATAATAATTTACAATCATAACACATATAATTTTGTCGTAATATGTGTTATTTATTTTTTGTCTGCGGGCCGGAAAAAATGTTTTGGCGGGCCGTATGCGGCTCGCGGGCCGCCATTTGGTGACCCATGGCCTATACTATTCAATAATTGATTATGAACGTATGTTATATTACATAATATATTGATATCACAAATCACATATTGAAATTCTGATGTTAACATAAAAATTAAGTTAGCTTACCATATCAAATGTTTGATGTACATAGCGTTGTATATTTAAGTTGGTTGGTTTGATGGTTATCACGGATGTTTTGAGGATCAGAACAAAGTTTAATAAGTTTAAAAATGAATAATTACACTTTTCTATAATACATACATGCTACCAAACCATACTATACCATCAGATGAGGTATACTTGTTTGAATGTTATGTGATCAAATAAAATTGCATAATTTACTATATTATATATATTTTTCAATTAACTTAATATTATATTGAACTTATCTACTGACAGTTTAGTTATGAGTATTTTTTTTTTTTGTTTTTATTTAAAATGTATTTTACAATCTGTAATAAATATTTGAGTTATTTAAAAAAATAACTTAAAAACCTTTTGGTGAAGAAACATACTATTTAAAATTTTTTCTTATATCTTATATTCTAAAATAGTATCCTATAATGCTGGTCATCACCCAAATATACACCTCAGATTTTAATGAATTACTGACAAAATATCGCAATTAAAATATAGTGAAACCAATACATCACAAAAACAAAATATCGCCTGATCAGAATATCACAACTATAATATTATTTCCTAATTATATTTTATTATTTCAAATAGACAAAATATAAATAGACAATTTCATACATTTCAAAGCATATAATATAGCCATAGCAAAAGCTTGTTTTGTAAAAAATTTTTCATAGCAATATTATATAATATAACAAAATTGATGTAAGCAATACAAATAAATTAATGTAAGTAGATATTAAAGTTGATTCATATAAATATATAATATATAAAAATGTATTGTCACAGTGACAGTATAAAGTATTACAATTTAAAAAATATATTAAATGAAAAACCAGAATACTGGAATGCATTGCTAGGTAAAAGGTGGATACGATTAGATAAAATAAGGTACAGACACAGATATGCGATAATCATGCACAAAAATATTTTGTTGTAATATATTGGTTTGGCAATATTTTAATGCGACATTTTGGTCACACAATATTTTACCGACAATATTTTTTTTTAGATTACCAATTTAAACTAATATTTTTAAATTTTAACTTAATACATACTATTAAAGAAAATATCTAATAAATAAAAATATGTTCTACAACTTGTTGTCTTTGTATTGAATCATTACTTTATGTATTTAATAAGTAGTGTTATAGGTTTTGGTCAATTATTTACTCTAAACAAAATTTTTATCTCATCTAATATATTGTGGTTATAGTAAAAGTAATGATAATAATAATATTATGGAAAATTATTTTTAAATCAGTGTAGATTTATTGTTAAAAAATAGTTAATTGGTTAATAGATTGAACAGTTTAAATTAATGTTTTATAGACATATTTTGTTAAAAAGTAAAGCATAATATATTTATTAATAATATTGTAACCTATAATTAGTATAATTACTAAGCCATCCAAAATATAAAACAAAATTAATGATACTCAACAAGCATACTAATTTTTTGGTTTCCATACATAATGTACAAATCTAAAAAGTGAAATACGACTAACAAATAATTTTTTATTATCTAATCAAATTTTACATATGTACATTAATAATTTCAAGGATAATATCATGTCTAGAACTCTGATAAATTGATTTTAATATAGAATATTATAAATGTACGTGTATAATACAATAGAAGATATTTTAACACATCATATACATGATTTGATTCATTTAATTTAAATATAATACTATTACTGTTAATAATAGTAGTTAAGATGAGCTAAGATAATATTCAAATTTAAAAACATTTATTCTAATTTGGATAAAATAAGTATTAATTATTATTGAAGTGAATATTATATTAGTTTAAGTATTTAAATAGTTACCATTAATAGCATTAGTATTACCTTTATAGCGAAAACAAAATTTTAATTTCAGTTATTATATTATATAGTTAGGTAAATTAAATATTAAGTGATTTAGGAAATAAATAAATTGAAGTAATAGAATACTATTAAGACATATATGGGGAATAATTTTGTAAGAACATGGTTTGTGCGGTGAATGCTGGTCAAACAATTGGAATCAGAGCCAAACTCTGTAATTTTATAAAATGATGCTTGATCAAAATCTTTTTAAAAACATCATTCTATAATAATAAAATATTAAAAAGTATTTAAAACATGTAATTTTAAATTGTAATTACCATTTGGACTGATTGTCTCACACCTTGCAAGATTATCTTCTATTTCTAATTCTTGTGCTTGTAATCCTAATTCCCGTTCTTCTCTTCTCAATCGATTCACTTCACTCATTAGTTCACAATAAGTGTGCAAAAGAGATGGTTCATCTTCATTTTTTTCACCTCCTAAATTAAAGATTAAAACTAATATAATATAATATACAACTATAGAATTTAGTGAGTTACAGAAGCAGCTGGTGTTGTTAAATTTAAAGAAAAAAAAAAGATAAACCATTGTATTTAAAAAATCTAAACGATGATCAGTTTGCCAAAATGATTTAGCTTGAGTGGTTACTCAAATTTCTGAAAAATTAAATGAACTAATACATGTAATAATATTATATTAAATTTCTAATATAGAGAGTTACTACATGAATTTTTTACTTTCTTTAAGTGTTTTTATACTAAATAGAAAATGCATTAACATATCTTTTTAATTTATTGTTAAACAACAGTTTAATATTTTTGTTTAAAATCTAAAAACACTATAAAATATTAATCTTACTAATGTTTTTAATTATATACATACACCTATTATCTATAATAACTATTTCTTTACCTTCTCCTCTAAGTTTCTTCTCTACTTCAACCCCTTCAGCTTCTAAATTTTTCAGTTTAACATCCAATTCTTCCAATTTCCTTTGAACTTCTTGTGCAATACGCAACCTTTAAATGTTAAAACAATATTTTCATTAATAAAAGAAATTTATAAATTACATGTACAATACCTTTTGCGTTGAGATTGTCTAGCAATTTTTATCTCAGACTTTGACATTCTACCATCTACATTTTGAATACTATAATCATCATCAACTTTGTTTTTTTTGGATTCATCCATAGTGACATCAGTTTCTATAAGAAGAATATGTTTAATTTGTATACTTATTATAGCATACATTTTTACATTTTAAATACGTACCTAATAATTGTAGATTATCAATATTATAGCAAGATGGTAGTGGTGGTATTGGAGGAGCCAATGAATCTATTAAGCGACGTCTGATTTCAGATTCACTATTTGATTTATATTGCACAGGTTTATCTCCAGCAGCTGGAATTAATTTTTTATCCTAAAAAGTAAATAATTGTTATTATTGTAGTGAACAAAAATTTAAATAAACTGAAACTAAAATGTTTCATTACTATACATAAAATATTAAAATAATTTTGATTTAATGTATGTAAAATTCAGTGCGTAAGTTAATTTAAAGCAATACAAACAAACATTTCAGTATTATTATAGACATTATTCAAATTATCTTGAGTAACATTTAACTTTTTATCATACTTTAAATGGATATTTCATTATTTAAAATTTATAAAATATTCTATAGTTAGTGTTTTAAATTTTTAATTACAAATGCAAAAAATTATAATTAATATTTATCTATAAAATATAATAGGATGATACTGCTGAAATTGTAATCGTATATAATATAATAATCAATGATAATACATTAATATCTAATAATATTCTAATATTTTATAATTGGATATTTAATAAAATAGTAAACATTTCAATGTCATTTTTTTTTAATGGCAAATTTTACTAATAATTATAATTTTTAATCAACAAATAATACATTGTACAACATTAATAGTTAATTTTTATTGTTCTAAAAGTTCACTAAGAAATAATGAAATAGTTAGAAAACACTAGGTAACCTATACAATTTGAAAGACTTAAATAATAATTTCATTGTAATATTATTTTTTATACATGCAGTATAAAAATAGTATGGTACAAGAATAGTGAGAATTACATTAGATGTATTTCAACAAATTTTGTAATTAATTTTAGAAAATTAAGATGTTTGAGATATGTGTCAAAGCCACTAAGGTGTTAAGATATTCATAAATATATTGATTGATTATGTACAATGTACATACTGCATTACAATCAAGAAAATAAAGCAATAGAATCTAATATGTGTAAGCTACCAAATAATCTACAATCTATGCATTATTTAATTATTAAACTTATAATAAACAGTTCTAAGATTCCAAATATTTTTTTTTTTAAGTAATCAAATATTACAATACAAAAAAAACTGCTCTAAAAGGACATACATAATCTCCAATGAACGTAGAAACATTATCTGCCGACTGAAATTTAAAAGATAAAATTAATCATCAGATAATAATTAATAATTTTAATTAGTATCAAAAATATAAATGTATACAAAAAAACAAAACTCAAATTGTAAAGGTAATATGCATTTTCATTTAAAATTTATAAATGATTTCAGTTATATTTTTTATATTTTTACAATTACTTTAAAACTATATTATTATCTGGAATAATTATTATTTTTTTCTTTCCAATCATAATAAATTTTTCTAAATGTATGCAGTGGCGGCGTATGTTTTAGTCAAGGTAGACAAATGTCTCATTATCTCTCCAAAATGATTTAATATTCTAATAATTAAAATTTTAAATGAATTAGTAATTATATAGTAAATACTAAAATAGTATTTCATCTTTATAATTTTATAAATAAAATGTTATTTCAACTGATTCTATAAAATGATATACAATTAATGTATGATCGATGAGTACTTTAAAATATATCAAATATAATATAAATATAATTTTAATGAGAAATTATAGGCTTTTACTTTACTTAAGTCATTGAAAAAAAAATGAGGTGAATTATCCAAAGATCCAACACTTATTTAGAGTATTATAAATGTATTTGCAACAAAACAAAATAGGCAAATTGAATTAAATTGTATTTAAATATAGATGTTTTACTTTCTTTGTTTATTTCTTTTAATGATAAAATATTTTTTCCTTAATTGTCTAACCTATTACATTTTTCACACGTCGCCATAAAATATTTGTATAACTCAATACTTATGTTAAACTATAAGTTAAAATATTAAAAAAATTACCTGAGATTTTTCTTTTATTTTGCCACTTATTAAAAACTTAAATCTAGATGGAGATGTTTGTTGACTAGATGGAGAACGGATTTTATTTGGTGATGGTGTCTTCTTTTGAAAAATTGCAGCCATAACAGTTTGAGTAATACTACGTTTTCTTTCAGGTCGATCATTCATTATATTTTGTTCGTTTCTTTTTGGCGTATCACACTAAAATTTGATGATTAAAAAAATATAATTAGTAGGGCTCGGAAGTTAATGACCTTAAAAACATTAAGAAATGACCTAAAAAATAAATGCAAATATAACATAAAAGTCTAAAAAATTCCAAAAAAAAAAAAAAATGTAAAATATATCAACTTCCAAGTTACTAATAATTAGTAATAAATAATAATATAGTTATCTGATTTTAGTATTTAGATTTTAGCTTACCAATGCAATATCAAGATCAAATTCATCAATTGATTGACAACTTTTACTTTTTGTTAGTAATGAAAGTCCACTACAATTGTTTTTTACTGCTCTTCTACGTTCCAACTTTTCTCTGAGTTGTCTAATTTTATCTTCAGGACTTATACCCAATTCAGAATCACTCTTTAATCTAGCTCTGGCCCTAGCGTTTTCACGTATTTCTTCGGTGGACTTTAATATTTCAGCAATACTAGATGTTGGGGTATTTTCATCAAATAGTGCCCTTCTTATATCAGGCAATGAAAATGCTTCTGAACATGATATCTGTTGAGTTGGACAAATTTTTCGATCGCTCAAGGGACTTTTTGTAGGAATTAAAAGAGAAGTAGGTCGAAGTTGTACATCTGCATTACATTGATGAACAGGAAATGGTTTTGCGAATTCAAAATTTTCTGTATGAGATTCTGGAGAAAAAAACGAACTTTTGTTACGACGTGGTTTTCTTTCATGAGGTGATTTACTTGTTATTTTACTCATAACCATATCGTGAATTAAATTTTTTTCTTTCATTCTCTCCTTTGTTATTTGTTGAAGTTTATAAGTAGTAGAATTTTGTTCTTGTTCATTTTGTTCTTTTAAATTGTTTTCATCTAATTTTTCTCCCTTGCTATTTTTTTTCATTTTACGTACATCAATAGAATCTCTTATACTATTAAATGGTGTAATTTTTTCCTGCAAACGTTTCACATAATTCTGATAGGTTTTATTAGAGTCTTCATTAGCAATTGGAGTTAAAGCATCATCATCAATATTATTTTTATCATTGAAATCCATCACAGTTACTAGATCACTGGTCGTTGTAGTATCATTATCATCTTTATCAACTGACATATTATAAATAGCATTCAAAGTCTCTACAACAGGTGTTTTAAGCTCATCGTCCATTTGAGGGTTGGTTACAAATTCCACATAACCAGTATTGTGTAGCAATGTTTGATTTAATGCAGCAACATGTTCATTAGTATCATTGTCACTAATGGTATCCATGAACTCAATGTTATCACTATCAATTTTTCCACAGACATGTCCATATTCATCTAAATCTTCATTGGGTCGTTTCTTTGGAGAATTTCTAGGTTTACGTTTTGATTTAGGCCTCTGATGTTTTCTATATGTCAATGATTTTATTGGTACATGTACAAAATCGTCCCAAGCTTCAGATACTCCAACATCATCATCTCTTGCCCAATCAGAAAGCTCTGTTTCAGTTTGTCCCTCAATAGTATGATCATCATCATTATTATAATCCGACACATGAGCATAAGATTCAGGATGAATTATTTCAGCACAATTAGGTTTTGAAATATCATTCATAAATAAATCAGCAGTAGTTGAAACATGTTTTAATATTTCCCCATTTCTAACATTTTTATCTTTTATTGGACTTGGAACTGTAATTATTTTATTAAATCCATTATCTGAATATTTTGGTATGCATTCAGACTCATTTATTTGTTCTTTTTGTTCTATATCATTCATGAGTTCACCTCGAGAGTTATGGATTTCTAATTTTGGTAAACTATGGTTTTCTATTGGAATATCTTTATCATCAGATGAAATATCAGGAATTTCTAAATCATTTTCAGTATCTGTCGAAGCATCTGTTGATAAAGAATCTGATTCAATTTTATTTTCTATTTGGGAACGATTAAATTCTGGTACAATTATAGAAGTTTCATGAGCTGGACTACGAGGACGTAATTCGTTATCATGTTCTTGATACTGAGTATTAATTATTTCTATTACTTTATTATTAGTTTCGTTGTTTTCATAACAGTCATTATTTTTTTCAGAATGTTTTAAACAGACATGTTTAAATTCATTAATCTCTGATAATTCTTTTGATTTTTTCTCATTTTTATTAACAACAGGACTTACGTTTTGTAAGAATGCTTGCATAGTAGGACTGGGTACTGGTGCAGGGTTTAATTTTTTTTGACACTCGGATATTTGATCAACAAAGCTTTTAAATTTTGTATCTAAAGTTACAGCTGAGCCAGATTTTTTAACCGCTATTCCGTTACCATTACCAGCTAACAAGTACAATTTTTTCAATTCCAATGAACGTTTAGTAGCAATACCTTCAGTAGACTGTGTTCGATTAAGTTCATATCCAGGATTAGTAAATGGAATAAAATTTGGTCGATTTTGAGCTCTATTTACTATTTCTGCAATTTTAGGATTTTCCGGTACTAAAGGATCAACTTTTGTTTCTTCTACCTTACGTTTTGATTGAATACTTTCGCTTACAATTATATTTGGAATACTGTGTCTTGTTGGTGTTTTATCATCTCGCTCAAATTCAGAATCTGTAGATATTTCTGTGGCGGAATTGCTACTACCAGAACTTGATGTATAAAAATCAGTAGCAACCTAAAAAAAAAAATTAAATAAGTTTTGAAAAAAATATGATAATTTTTATAATACCAGAATACATATATTAATATATATATATATATAACATGAACATTTTTAAGATGTTATCAATGATAAAATATCTATATAATATATCTTTTGTAATCTAAACACTAATAAATAAAATTTTTTATAATATTTATTTTTTGTTATAACTTATTAGGTAGATACTGAAATTAATTAGCTATTATTTTAATCTTTTGATTATATATATACATATACATTATATATGCATCTGGATATAAATCATTTCATAATTTATTATACAACACACATTTATAATTATTTGTTATAAGTTAATAAACATTAAATCAAACTTTGATTAGATAATACAATAAAACAATCATACAATAAATATAATATTAATTACATAAAATGTCATTTAGTAAAATAAATAAGACATACAAAACAAGCCTTTCCCCTCAATAGTGAAGATTCAAATTTCAAAAGCCAATTAAATGAATAAATGCATTAAAATAATTATATGTATTTTTCAAACTTATAATTCATTTTCAGTTAAAATCAATTATTAATAAAAAGATATTATACCCATATGTGTTTGCTCCATCTTACTAAACCATAATAAAATATTAATCAAAATATACGATTAGCAGTTACTATTTTTAGTAGTAAGTTCATATATTAAAATGAATTGACCTTTTGTCAAAATTAAGTGTATGAATATCACCTGTGTTCTCTCATTGATTTTTTAACAATATTTTATATTTAAGCAAATTATGAAAAATTTCGAATACGTACTAATATATAATATACTCATCACTTATTTAAAAATAAAAATGTTATAAAAATCTAATGAGAGAACACAAATAATGTTCTTGCCTTTAATTTTGATAATATATTAATTCATTCTAATATTCGAGTAAACAATACAAAATTAGAATTGCCAAATGTAAATTATTATGATATGTTATGCTTCAGTAAAATAAAAACAATACATGGAGATACAATATCTTCTTAAGTTTAGAGTTTATCAACAAATGGTTTGTTAGTTTATTTCCTTAATCAATTTTAAATATACAAGAATATCACAACATAAATATAGATACAATTACATATAGGCATATATGTACCTATTGTAAATTCACAATATTTTTAAAATGCAGAAGACATATTATATTATACTCAAAAATGAAATTATTGAAACACAACGAAATCACAAGTAACACAAAATTCTAATTATTTTTACCTGAATTGTTTATTCCATGATACTTGAGAGAAAGGCTTATTATGTATATCTGTGAAGATTGTGTACTATGATTTCTAGCTTAAATTTTAATATTTTTTCATACATGTATAATTAATACAGATTGTATATGGATGAATATTTAAGTATTAATTATTTATTTTACTATATTGAAATTTACATAACAATACATTCTTTTTTTGGTTGTTTATTTTCATACTTTTTAATAGCCTTTTCAACTGTAGGTGTATATTTTGGATAAGGTTCAGTAGTAACCATATTTAATTTATTTGGCTTATTATAATTTTTATTTTCAATTATTTTTTTAGATAAATTGGTGTCATTAGTAAAACTATTTAACTGAATATTATCATTAACTTCAATCAAATCGTCATGAACTTTTAAATTAGAACTAACATTATTAATTTTAGATTGATTTTTTGTGTCATTTTTTATACAATCTATTGAAAATTCAGAAGTTTCTATTTTGTTTAAACAATCATTATCATTTAAAAACACGTCATTCTTTTCGAATTTTGATTGAGGGTTTGAAATATCTTCCATTTCCAGCTCGCATTCATTTTTAAACTTATTTTGAAGACAGGAATTTAATGATGATGAAGATGCATTTTTCACAATATTATTATCATTTGTAATATTATTATTAAACGTGACATCACATTTTTGAACATTAGTGCTTGTACTTTCAAGATTATTAATAAAATTGTTATTTAATGAATTGAGAGATTCTTCAACATTAAATGTATTTGTATCAATATTTGTTTTGATTGATTTAGAGGATTCATCATTTATGATAGATTCACTATTTTTATTTAAAGAATTATCTATTTTGGGAGGTGTAAAAAATATCACCTCTGTATCAGATCCAGTATCTGTAGTAGCAGATGATATATTAGGGATACGTAAACAAACTTCTTGTTTTCTTATTTCCCGTGCCTTAATTTCTTCTTCACCTTCAGTTGCTGTGTCACTTTCATCATCTAAAATTTATATAATGTATGCAATTATTATAAGGCAATTTTTATAATCATAAAAAATATTTAACTAATTTTAAATTTAGAAAAAATATGTTTAAAATATAAAAATGTATAATATTACCACCACTATCGAATTCTTTGTAGCTGAAACGATCCTGTGACTCATCAGACTCATTTTGTGAACTTAAACCATCATCTTCAACATTCATGCTACATATATTCTCATTATTAACATTTATTGGCAGTAATTTTTTCTCTTGATTATCATCATTTAATTCTATGTTTTGATTCTCGTCACTTTCACTATCACTAAAACAAAATGTTTTCTATACTCAAGAAATAGGTTAATATTAGTTAAAAGTGTGTGTACTAACCTAAATTCAGATAATTCATCGGAAGAAAGCATTTCATTAGCTGAAGCACCAAAATTACGATCAGTCCATTCATCTTCATCCATTTCACTAAGGACCAAATCTTCTTCTAAATCTAAATTTTCAAACTCTACTCGTTCAGGTGTTTCACCTCGATCTAATGATTCCATTGATGCCTTAGTCTGATATACAATTAATATAAATCAATTATAAATAATAAACTTTATAACACATGCATAACATACTTTATTAGGAATTTTGGCTAAAACAATTGGTTTAATTCCTAAATCTGGTTCAGTCTTTTGTTCAAGTTTACGTCTAGATCTCATCTGTTGTGTCCCAGACATTCCAAAGTGTTGAGAACAGTAAAAACGATTGTCATATTTACCTTCACGGTCATACATGTAATTACTTAATCTCAGAGTTGTATGACAATATTCACAACGGAAACAACCACGGTGAAAAAATCTGCCTTCTGCACTTAACCGTTCCATTAAATAAACACGGTTTTTACAAAAATGACATGTTTCACTTCCACCTTGTGGAATTATTACAGTATTTTTAGTACCCTAAAAATATTAAATGAAAATTAATTTTAATTTTAATTTGTTTGTAAAAAATCTATTCAAAAAATTAAACCAATATATTACTAGATATAAATGTATAAAAATGAAAAGTCCAAAAAAAAATTAAAAAATATTTATTTTCATTTTCATTTCAATTTCTAGACACAATTTTTCATTTAACACAATAAAGAGGTAAAAAAAGCAAATTTTAATAAAATATACTTAGATAGTAATTAAAATATTTTATTATAAACGGTGCTTATATGAATGTACAGAATTTTGCAATAATATTTTCTTAATGAATGTTATGTTTTGAACTTTTTAAATATCCTTAAAGTATAAAATATTAGATTAAGAAAAATTTACTCACAGTTCTTTGAAGTAAAGGCTGTTCAGGCTGTTTATTTATGGTAGCTAAATGTGCAGCCATTGCTGAAACTTTATTAGCACCGCGTAAACCTTGATCTAAAATATTTCCATCTTTAATTTTTCTATTTAGTTTATTTAAATTATCATCAATTTCAAAGAATTTTTTGTCATTGTTAATATTATCTTGATATCCTTTTACATGAAGTTTTTTCTTGATTGCGCTAACCTAATATATTTAATTTTTTATTAAAAAAATCATATTTAATTATTGATTTAAATTTAAAAGTAAAAAAAAAGTCATTATATTATTAATCGTAATACCTTATCGTCAAATTGAGGGCGACTCCATTTAGGTACTTTTTCAGTACCATTTTTAATGTGCTTAGCATTTACTTTACTTTCTTCAATCTTCCGTTCTATTTCTTTTACATTCCAATCACTTTTATCAATTTTTCCTACAAACAAATAATATCATACATAGAAAATAATAAAATGTTCTACATATGTAATAATTACATACATAGTTGTATGTTAAATAATTAATAAACTATACAATTAATCTTATAATTATACCAATAGCTCTCATGAGATCTTTAGGTTTTTTATCAGGTGCTGGGCCACCTTTAAGTTTTGCTTCAATTTCTTTGGCTCTTACTGAAATATCTTCCTCCATTTTATATCGTGGTGAAGAACAATCTTCTTGTACACGACTGTCTCGTGGCTTAAATAATAAAATTAAAAATTAAAAAAAAAACACAATTATGTGTATAACACACTATTACAATTATATATTGGTATTATACAAACACACCATTCACCATCATAGGTACTATCTTGTTATTTGCAAATACAACAATATCACAGTATTAAATTAAGTCACAAATACTTAAAAGATAAATATGAAAATATACAATTTAAGGTTAAGCATTTCACAAATATAAGAGGATTTTAAAGTATTTTTTTTGTTTTTTAGTTTTAATTAAATTCCTACATTTTAATTCCTGAACCTGCTTAAATTGGTTTAGTAACAGTTTGACACACATAATCATTAATGCACAAAACATATCACTTATTAATTCATTTAATTTACAACTAATAAATTTAATTATTTTAAAACTGTATCAAAAACATACACAAATTAGTTCAAAATAATTTAATACAGTAGCAATTGTCTACAATACCTTAAAAAGGAGGACAATTGCTGTTGTAACTAATATTTCATTAAATAAAATAACAATTATAAAGGATGAATAAAACTGATAAATAATATTATAAAATGTATAAATACATATCATATAACTAAATTAATAGTAATTATTATTAGAATAGACATTTTAATAATTTAAAATAACTATACTATTTAGTTGATAAATAATTTATTATTTGGATAAGTTAATAAAAATATTCACACACCAACACAACAATCACAGTTTTTAACACATTCTCCTTACACTTGGAAACAATTTTTTCTCCAACTCTCTAGCTCGTTCTTTAAACTTTTCATGATCATTTTCTAAAAACTCATCTTCTTCAGGTTCTCTTATATAAATTTGCTGCATCCGTAAATGTAGTCTTTTTTTTATTTGTGCCTTATTATTAGCAAAAATATTAATATATTTTTGTATTAAATTCAGTCATACATTTTATATGTTATAAATATTTAAAAAAGAATAATATTATCAAATACAGTAAATTATAATTAACTTACCAATGACCCATTATTTATGTTAGTACGCCGCTTTCTATTTCGTCTTTGCATAGAAGAAGTACTTTTGTCAATAGTAGATATATTATTAACACCTGAACGTTTTCGTGACTGCGAAATAGGTTTTACCAATGTAGAAGGTTTTGAATACGGAGCAAGCATATTATTTCTAGCAACATGAATTCTAAAACGACTTTCTGCTGGCGTAGGTCCATGATCACTGTCTTCCTAAAATTTTTTTAAAAATAATATTGAATTATTTAAATTGATTTATATAAAATAAATTAAATACCAATTTTGGATGATTTATGTGTGGAATTTCTCGTCTGAATGTATCATACACTTGTGACAAATAAGATAGCATGGCTAAAATATCAGGTATATCACACTGTTCCATTTCAGTACCAGACATTATCTAAAAAATAAATATGTAAATATAATATTCAATATCAAAAATAATATAAAATAAACTTACTGGTGGAATTCCAAATTCATGTTCTAAAATATCAAAAGCTAATTGATTATTTTTTGCCACATCAGAAGATGAAAGAGTATAAAAATCTACCAAATCTGGACGGTACCTATGTATAATTGCACATAATGCTAACCCATTTTTAAATGATTTTGCAAAATCTTCAACAGATATTGAATCATAAGGTTGAACTTGAGTTTTTAACCAATGATGTAATGTTTCTTGATTTACTTGACTTTCTAAAAAAATACACTGTATAAATTAATAACTACTCATATATATTTAAATACTATTGTTTATTATTTATATGTAAATAAAAATAACAAAAAACACACGGTTAGAGAACACAGTACTACACACGAATAAGTTTTGTGTATTTTATATTATTCACCCTTTATTGCAGGATCAAGTGCAGCTAAACGGACTGTTTTCAAATATTTAAATAAAAATATTTTTAATGAGAAAAATAATAATAAACAAAAAATAAAAAACAAATTATTGTGATAGTTTACCTTTCCGTCGACGTTTTTTTGGAACATCTTGAACTGGAGTAATTGCTTGGCGAGGAGCTTTAAGAAGTTTTTCCACAACAGTCTTGTCATCACAATCAAATAAATGTACAACTTGCATAGGTAAAACAGCATGTGTATTTAGATTTGGATATCTTGTATGAGGATCAACAGTGTAGCCAGCTATATTTTTATGTAAATTTTCAGGTGTTGTTTGACCGAGAATATGATAGATTGACTCTCGTTCAGCTAATACATCTAATGGATTAGAGTCTGGAGAACCCCAATGTCTAATAGCCCAACAGGTATCCATTGAACTCAAAAAACCTCGAGCACAACCAGAGCCAGTTGGCCAAAATGGCTAAAAATATAGTATAGTAATAATAAAATTAATATTTTTTGAATAAAAATAATATCATAATACTTTATACCTCTAGTAAGCTATCTCCAACTAAGGTAGTCAAAAGTTTATGACCATTTCTTTGGATCACATGACTAGCATTTTCAGCAGCATACATTGAAGTGAAATCAAACATAGCTACATCTGGTTGACCATAATGATTAACAGCAAATTCAAGTTGAGGCAATGAGTAATTTGTTGAAAAATTTGCAGCTTCTTTAGCATATTCTGTTAATGCTTCTTTATTAATATTTTCTAGGGCTAATAATTTAGCAACATCAGCATAATCCTATAGGTAAAATGTACATAGATGAGGAAAAAATTAAAACATAACTATTTATTAAATTATTAGAGGTCAGAATTTTATGATTTTTGTATTTTTTTAAAAGTATACAAGTGTACGGGAGCAAGACTTTATTAATCATATTATACTCTTACACCAAGTATGTTTCTTAAGAAAAACAGACTACATTTTTAATCAAAAGGTAAGTATTTTTGGCACAAAAAAAAAATTGTATAATTTAAGGCCAAAAATATTTAGATAGCTGCAGACAATTTTTGAATATAACACATTTAATTTACATAGGAATTATAGAATACAAAATAACAATCAATAAAAAATATTTAATTCATATTAGAAGAATATATTATTGCTTTTTATAATAACATAAAAATATCATATATTTTAAGAGAATAACCTGACCTCTAGTTATTAAGCAATTATATAAAAATTTATACATACATTTAATATAACACCTTTATCAATCAAACTATGTTTTTTGGCAGTCATAACAAAATAATGAGTTTCGTCTTTATAATAAACAATATTTTCCAAATCAATTCCTGTTTCTCGATAAAGATCTTTAAAAAACTTTTGATTAAATATGAAAGCAACTCCAGATATTTCTTCCACCCTTGCTTCAGCTTCTGTGTGTTTGTTTATAAAGTTAGCAGTGATAGCAATTGCTAACCTACCACGAAATTCTTTTCTTTTAAAACCTAAATAAATAATATTAAAAAAAAAATCATAAAATTTAATAAAAACATATTAATATGATAAAATGTTGGTTATAAAATAACAGTATCTTTTATTGAATACATACCTTCCAATGTATTTCGTTTTCCATCAGCACCAATAAGAACATCAAATTCATACTGAGAAACGGGATGATCTAATGGACTAAAGATAGCTCTCCATCCAATTTCTATTGTTTAGCAATTAAAAATAATACAGACATCAAACATTTTTCAAAAAAAATTAAACTGTTATATTAGATTATAAATTAATAAATTGTAAGTATGAATTTAATAGAATAAGAAGTGAGATCTGTGTGACTTCTGGTTACAAAAAATATTATTTAAAATGAAATTCAACACTTGTCTGAACATTGATATTGTTATAAACATATTATACTACGTATGGTGTATTATGTGTGTATACTATGTATAACATAATATTGAAATTAAAACACTATTAATTAAATTAAAACATACTTTCATCATTATCGGGTGGTGGTGAAAGGGAATCAAAACTGACACCTTCATGAATTTCAACGCCTAGGATTAATGAAACTTTTAGTAAAATACATTGAAGCTGTCTTATACCTATAAAAATAGTTATGATTATTAGAAAGCTAATTTAATAATATGAACCAATATTTATATCTTACTTATATGATCAATAGCACCAGCACAAAATTTACCAAAAAATTTTTTTGCACCAAGTAATTTTAAGTCTTGAATAACAAAGGGCCACAGATGAAGTACATTATTTCTTGAGAGACGATCTCTCTTTTCTACTACAACTACTTTAGCACCTAAAAGCTGAGCTTCAATAGCAGCACGTAATCCGCAAGGTCCCGAACCAATAATTAAAACCTAAATAATTTATTTAACTTAGTTTAAAAAAGAATAAATAATAATACAATTTAAATTTACCCTAGTATTCATACAAGTTTTTCCACGATTATAACACTTGTGACTTGCTTTTTTATCAAATTTATTCCATAAAGCTTTTGCTTTCCATGAACATAGCATAGTCTACAAAATAATTAGTTAAAATTTTAATAAAAGCTATAAAGGTATATATAAAGAATGTAATTGTAATTAATAATAATTAATGTTCTAAAGTCTAAATAAAAATAAAATAATATAATATACTTATATATTTAAATAAGCAATAATAACTTAAATTATGCAATTAAAAACTTACCTTAAGTTTTGGGTAAAATTGAGGAAAATTAGTAGGCTTGATGCATAATATTTCACATAGATGTCGAAAATGACCAAGAATAGTCTTCATTGTAGAAGCAGTGCAAAAACGATCAAAAACTTCTGATGCCAGTGCAGCATCAGCCGATGGAAGAGTTTTACGATAATGTGACGCCATTATTTAAGTCCTAAATAAAACAAGACAATTAAATAACAACTCAAATAAACTAATATGTTTTTATAAAGAGCAAAATTAATTTTAAGTATATTATAAGTTTATTATATACAATTAAATTGTTTTATCATGCAATAATAATCATCAATTTAAGTCCACTGAACAAATATACCAATCTAAAGACATTATATTAAAGACAATTCACGTCTATACATTATAAAATAATTGTATTACATTGTTAACAAAAAAAAAAAATATTGACAGAAAAAAGTCAGCAATAGAGGCATAATATTAAGAATCAAATTATAAATATTATAAAATAAGATTTTAAAAATTATTTACGAACCGTAATACCTAGCAATAAATTGGTAAACGCAGTGCATTATAAATAAGAAAATAGATTTACAATTTTAAATTTGAGCAAAAGTATAGTCAAATATTTTCAAAATCTAATACTTTTAGTTTTGATTTAACGAAACAAATGATAATTTTTATATTAAAAAAATTAAACATTACATTGGCAAATTTGACCTTCAAGAATTAAATAACAGACTACAAAGAATTTACATTTTGAGCCCACGGATTTTAAAAGCATAGAAACATGTTAAAAATAAAAATCCATTGCAATTACAGTTTATAAAAAAAACATATTCCTACCAATTCATCTTCAAACCAAAACGAACTCTCTGAATCATCAAATATATAAATCATTACCAATAAAGATGTATTTATATTTATACAAGATTTCAAAATACACCGATATTCTGAATCTTTATATTACTATACATAGTTTAAATAAAACTTAGTCATGACTAATTTCGACTTGCGATTTTTTTTTCCATAATTTTAATAGTCTAATTATATTCTTATATTTGTAATACTATTGCCTCCTATCATAAGTTAGTACCATATAATATAGATACATAGAAAACAAGTCGAAAAAATTCTATTTCCTAAAAAAATTAAGGAAGGCAATTTAATATAGGTAGGTAATTATTTAAACAATGGAAAATAATATACTATTACATAACTTATACAGTAAGACTAGACTACTATAATATTATATATAAAATGTAAATTATGCATGCTTAACTTCATTTCAATAAATCAAAAATAACATAATAAACAACTCGCGGGCCACTCGGGGCCTCATTTACAGTTTTACACAATATACAGTTTTTACTATACCTAAAACGGCTAAAACTCTGATTCCGTAATTTTAGAATCCCCTATACTAGCTATACTTCATCACTAATAACAACCTAATATTTTTAGGAATTGCCTATTTTATTTTTATGTAATACGTAAATTAAATGTTTAAATTATCGCGGTAATTAAATCAATCGTTTACATGTACGTAATCCAAAAACAGAACTAGAAGTACGAGGGCGTCCTTATAAATCCCACACGAATCAAGTAGAAAAATTCAGTTGACTATTTATTATTTTCTTTATAAACAACATATTTATATATTTTCGCGAAACACACGTCAAATAAAACTGAATGAGTAGGTATAGCTAAAATAATGACGCCAAGAACCAAATTAGAATATTACAAGCCACGAATAACGACCTAAATTTCATTAATACAATATATAATACTAAACCAAATAATCTATATAAACTATTATACTGATACACCTACCTTTTTTTTAAATTACCTACAACGATGACTACCCTTTTAACTCGATTATGTTCACAAAAGGGAAACACAAATTATCATTAAAATATAAAAAATAAAAATATTCTCAAATTTCCAGCGTTTTGAGAGTAATGAGACGAAAATAGTGTCCGGAAAAATGTCATCTGGCCTTGTGCCACACGCATAGCAATCAATGGATGCCAAACTATCTAGGACATTACTGATTGTAATAAGACTACAAGAGATGTTTGAAGCCTTATATTCGATGAATTATTCTCTCCTAGTTATTTTGTACTAACAAAATGTTTTAAGAAATTAAGAATGGAAACGTTTATTTATCATTTTGAACAAGTTATTTTAATGTAATAATGTGGGTACTAATGTTTATATTACATTTGAGATTAAATGATTAATCATTGTATACAAAAAAAAATTCTAAGGGAAGATGGTCTATCAGCCAATAATATTACTCGTACCAAGTATATTTTATATCATGATATATATATTTTTATATTACTATTAAAGTAATTTATTTGCTATTAGTACTACGATAGGTTGATTTAATTTTTATGGAAACTATACCAATTTATTTTATTATTAGGTATAACAGTATACATTTATAAAATTTAGTGTTTTTATTAATTTTTGAATCAATGTAGAACAGAATGAATATCATGGTATACTAGTATAAAATATAAATAATCAAACGAAGTGGCTGGGGAGAAGGGGGGAGAGTAAAATGACTAACGTCGTTTCCAACCACCCCTCCAACCAAGATTAAAAAAAAAGGAGCAAGTTTTAAATTAATCTAAATGTTTTTAAAACGACAATGTGCTTATAAAATATAATAATATACAAAAAGTTTTAAGTCCTCACGAATAATATTTCTGAAAAACGACCAAGTAATTAAAATTGTTATTCTTCATACTTAAATATTTAATTTCGTCCAAAATTAAACTACAAATGAATAAAAAAATTTGGTTATACATTTTTTTAGATTTTTTTTGTTTCATAATAAGCTACTTATGAGGAAACTGGTATTAAATTTTAAAGTTAATTGTAACATGTACATATAAAATGGTCACATAAATATTTTGTGAAAATTTAAAGTATCATCTACGGTTATTCATTTTTTAATTATAAAAAAATCATTATTTTACAATCAGATAACATCCTATTTCATCAAAAGTTAAACTTCAAATGATCATAAAAAATCTATAGAATTACGAACAATTTTTTTTTTTTAATCACGAGAATTAAAACATGTGGAATCTTGTATTAAATATTTAAGCTTTTAGAACAAGTAATTTTTTTTTTATCTGCAATTATTGAATTGAAAATCAATAATGTATTAATAATAAATATTTCAAAAAGAGTCAATATATTTTTAAAATTATATCGCTTATACGTTTATTTAACAAAGCAAAATTTAAATGTATAAGTTTTTAATTATTTTATTATATTTAAATGTAAACTGTAAGTATAAACATTTAAAATTAAATGTACCTATTCACAGTATAATATTGTAATAACATATTGTTTTGTTATTAATTTATAATTTAGAAATCAATACGACGTCGGTCGTGTTGTAGAATAGTAAACACTTAACAGGTTCGTGATATACCTTAAATTTTAAATTTTAATAGCTTAAAATAATTAGTCTAAATATTTTGAAAATTGAATAGTAAAAGAAATCAATAATAGGTATGTATTACTTTTATATTTAAACTATTTTCTATTATATATTATACATTATAATTAGTTATTAATTATTAGTAATAACTTATTACTAATAAATAATAATACATATCACGACAACATTCTAACTTAAGGCTAGGTTCACATGGACGCGCGTACACGCGCGTCGGTTAATCGCGCGTATTTAGATATGCGAGTTTCTTATACATCGTTCACATGGACGCGCGTACACGCGCGTACACGCGCGTCGATCGCGACAACGACGCAAGATTCTATTTCCGCGCGTAGCTTCGCGAAATTAAATACTGTTGATTGTTATCGGACCGTTCAGTTGACACGCGCGTTTAGATCCCCACACACAATAGTGGTGGCGCCTAATCGGCACAGCTCAAGGGATATGCGACATAGGGCGGAATTTTTCAGAGGTGGCATTTAACATTTTTAAAATATATAATATAATATACTAAAAAATACATTTTGTGGCTATACCATGTGGCCATAATTACGTTTGTGTGGGTGTGTAGATACTTTGTGTTTGTGTATCCGATTTACGAAGTATACATTTTTAATTTACTTTTTATATAATAAATGTATAAAGGTAATATATATTAATATATATTAATAAAGGAAATAATATAAAATTAAATTAATGATAATAATATTATTATTAAAGACACCGTCTAGACTCATTTACTATTCTAAGAACGCCAGTTATTAAAGCGAAATGTATATTTTCAATAAATGTTATTTTTGAACATAATATATTATTATATTATGAAATTGTACTGTGGTTTATTTTGTGATCAATTGCGATTGTTACCGTGAGCAGCTTGTGTCACTCGTATCACTTTATTAAATATTACAGTTTACTTTCACCGTGATCGGTTTGAATATCGTGTGAATTTATTATTCTTTGAAAAAAAGTGTCTTTTGTATAAAAAAATATGGAAATTAACATAGACACATTAATCAATGAAGTTGAAAAAAGGCCTGCCATATGGGATATGTCAAGCCATGATTACTCAAACCGAACACTGAAGAGAAGATGTTGGGAAGAGTTGGTGCTTATTTTTTGTAGCACAGAGGATTCGGAAGAGAAGAAAAAAAGTTTAGGTAGGTACTTAATTAATCTATATTTTATTATAACAATGTTGAATTAAAATTTACAAAAATAGAAAAATATTTAAATCATTTTATCTTGCCATTCTAATTTACCATCATTTATAAAATGATTTGTAAACTGTTTTCGAATGGTATCAGCATCACGTACATTACGACCAGTATAGGTTGGATTAAGATTTGATAATGGTGCTTCATAAAGCGTATCTTCGTATTTGAAACCGTCCCTCACTCTGACATAGTTATGTAAGACACATATAGCTTTAACAATATTTTCTGCTAACTCGATCTTAACATCTAGTGGTCTGTGCAATATTCGCCATTTACTACACATAATGCCAAATGTGCATTCTACAAATCGACGGGCCAAAGTTAACCGATAATTAAAAATTTTTTTTTCGTAGGATAAAGTTTTACCACCATAAGGTCTCATTAAATTTTCTGTCATACCAAATGCTTCGTCAGCTACAATGACGTATGGAACTTTTATACCATCATTATCTGTTAGAGATTTGGGATCGGGAATATCTAATTTTTTTTCAGTCAATTTTTTATACAACGTAGATTCTTTATATAACCCTGAATCGCTGTCTTTACCATAACCTCCAATATCGACCCATATAAAACAATAGTTTGAATCACACAATGCCATCAAAACCAAAGAAAAAAAATGTTTATAATTATAATAGATTGAACCTGAATCTGGTGGTTGAGTAATTCGTATATGTTTCCCGTCCAACGCTCCTATACAGTTCGGGAAATATGCACGTTTTTCGAATTCGGTTGAAATATCTAACCATGTCTGTTTACAAGGTTCATTCATTACAATATTCTTTAATTTCATCCATAGAATTTGGCATACTTGGCGTATTATGCCACTCAAAGTAGATATTCCAATTTTGTAATTATAGTGTAAATCGGTTATTGAGCAACCTGTTGACAAGTATCTGAAAAATATAAATAAAAACATGATATAGGTATCATTGTATAAGAAAACGATTCTAAACGGAGACCAGAGTTAGGCATTATTCGAATAAAAAATTATTATTCATTTTATTATTGATTTTTATTTATTATTTTAATTTTTATGATAATTCGTTATTCATAATTTATTGAAAGATTTTATTTCTTTATTCGGTTATTCATTATTTAACATTGACAAATACAGTTATATCCAATATCAGATGAATTATTTGAGCAGATAAATAATCTATTGAAATAATTAAAAAAAAACTAAATAAATGTGTTGTTAAATCATAAAAATTTTTAATATTAATATTAATATTAAATTAAAATCAAATATAAAATGTAATAAAAATTGAAATTTTATTTTACATATTTTGACTTTTTAGTGCATGTTTGCATGCATATTTTAGATTCTGAACGAAGTGATGAATGAATTGATTTTACAATGATGTGTGTTTTTTTTTTTTGTGTCTGTGTACAGCATAACTAGTCGAAATAATGCTCCAATTTCAAACTATGGGGGTTAGGTTAACCTAGGGTGGTTTCCGATGTAAAAGTGAATATCCTTGGCGCGTTATAGAGGTAAAAAGTTAACATTTTCCAACAGTTTTCAAAAAAATCGAGAAAAACAAAAAAAAAATGACGGAAAAACGGCAATTTTTACGCAAAACCAGTTTTCGACCAAATCGATTTTTTTTTATGGTTGTAATTCAAAAACTAATCACTGAAAATACTTGAAAATTTCACCAAATGTTAATGTCAGTGGTATCTGTATATAGTTAAATTTTCAAAAAATTTTGAGTTATTTATAGACCACTGAAATTTTCGATTTTTTTGAGAAATTTTTTTTTAAAGTGTCGATGACCAAAAAGTATTGAAAATTTAATACAAGGTTCCTTATGAGTTGTTTTTATTGTAGCTAAAAAAAATTAAAAATCGTTAGTCACAATTTTTTTTATAAGCGTTTATAGTTCAAATTTTTACGAAATCTGTCGAAGACGCAAACATTTGCAAGTAATTTTGAAGTTGAAAAATCATAAAATTTTTTGTGTTCATAACTAAGGATTAAAATTAAAACACTAAATTTTCCATAAGTTTTCCTTCAAGTAGCTATATAGAGAAAAACATCATTATAGGAAAAGTTGTATGTGCGTTTGAATTTTAAATTTTTACGAAATAGCGTAACGACAACGATTTATCCCAAACGATTTTAAATATTTGTTATTATTCAACAACTATAAGTCGTAGATACTTGAAAATTTTACCAGTTATTAAGATTCGCGTTTTCTTTACGTTATTTTATTTTTAAAATATTTTGAATTTTTTTGAGCTATTTATAGACAACTGAAATTTTCAATTTTTCTAAAAAAATATTTTTGAAGTGTCGATAAAATATTTTTGGCCCTATCAAAATACTTGAAAATTTTATACAAAGTTCCTCATATGTTATTCTTATATTGATTAAAAAATTATAAGAATACATCGGTACAATTTTTTTTTATTAGCATTTGAAGTTCAAATTTTGACGAAAATTCGTCAAAATTATGAATATTTGCAAATTATTTTGTAGGTATAATTCATAAAAATGTTTGTATAGGTAGCTAAGAGTTGAAAATTTAATACAAGATTTTTCATAAGTTTAGCTTACAATAATTATAAAAGAACTTAAATTTTGGTGTATTCAGGCCATTAAAACATAAACCACCTTTTTCACCAACAACTGGAAATTATATCCTAAGCTGACAAACCATCTTCGTTCAGAATCGTATTTAAAATTATTTGAATTTTTATGGTTATTTTATTATTTTTTATACCATTAAGTTACATGAGAATTAAAAAAATATATTAACGACTAGTTATAATTATTACTACACATTTTTAATGTTATATTGTTGTTGTTATTTGAATTTTTATAATTTATAATTAAATAATTATTAATTATTATTAGATTGTTAAATTTAGTGAAATTTCGATAAAAATTTGTTTGGTAGTTTATCGGTATAATCGGTACTATAATATATACCAAGATTCACCGATTTTTGGTTTGTGCAGGATTAGAATTACAAAAAAGATGGAAAGGTCTTCGGGATGGCTATGTAAAAGAAGTTAAAAAAATGAAACAAATAAAGTCTGGATCGGGAGCGTCTGCGAGGTCGTCATATTTATACTATGGAAGATTACAATTTCTACAGCCTACTATAAAAAAAAATTTGACTGAGAGTAATTTTGAGACTGCAGAAGTTGGTGATGATGAAGACGTAGAATCAGCCACTGAAAATTTTATTGAAGAAGACAGTCCCAGTGCTTCAAACAAGGAAGGTATTTTCAAAACTCCTCCTAACCACCAACGAAAAAAAATAAAACTTCATCCTGCTGATGAACACTTCGCAAATATAATCGAAAAAAGTTTAAATCAAAGGAATGTCGCACATAAAAAAGAAGACGATGAAGATAAATTGTTTTGTTTGTCTTTAGTTAAGGAAATTAAAAAAGTACCCGAAACCATGCGTTTAAAAACTAAAATTGAAATTTATAACCTAATTCTTAAAAATCAGTCAGTTTCAACTCAATCTCACCCTCTAAATACTACAAATATCTCTCAATCTAACCATTTAGCTACAGCATACAGTCAACAATATACACCACGATTTACATATTCACAATACGATCATCCAAATTACACAACTGCAGTTCCGTATGGTACGCCTCATCAAATGTACACTCAAATGAACCAAAATAATATAGTACCATCACCTGCCAGTGACATTTCTCAAGAGTCGTCAGATCTTGATATATTTGGATGAAAATATAATTTAAAAAATATATAAAGTGATTCTATTTATATAAGTACTTCTTTTTAATTTTGTTAAACGTTAAAGGTTGATTTTTTTATTTTGTTTTAAATTTTAACATTAAAATGTTTTTTCTTTCATATGGTGATATTAAAATTTACTTTGTTTTATAATAAAAGTAGTATAAAAATATATTTCAGTAAATAATAATTTAAGCAAAATTTTTGTTTAATTTCCCTTAATTATTATTAGTTATAATAATTTACACAGACTTACCTTAAAGTGACGATAAGTTTTTCGTTTGGTGATATGCAATATCTTATTGCATTTTCATCAGCTTCTAGATCATCTTTAATTATGTCTAATAGATCATCAAATGATTTAATAGACATTCTAAAATAATTAAAAAATTTGTCATTGTGTTCTCGAAGTTTTGGATATAAGGTAATATAAAGACTAAAAGAAAGTCTTGTTTTTAAAATTGGATGAACCCAATATTTTCTTTCCCTTTTTTGTCTTTGTCTTCTTATCCTTCGGTGGACAACCCATAAACACACAGCATCTACTACGTCCATTCTCGATGGATGTCTGAACTGTACTAAAATATTATTTACTTTGATATCTATTATTTATTACTTACACTGCTTTATTCAACGCGCGTAAAACGCAGCTATCTGAACGGTCATACGCGCGTTTTGCGGCGGGCTAACGCGCGTGTACGCGCGTCCATGTGAACCTAGCCTAAATTCAAAAAAATAACAATAACCCGACAACCTTAAATCATAAAAGGACGTCACACCCGCATGTGTTCTTCGTTTTTCATATACACAACATGGCAAATTTTCGTTCAGCAAAATCCATTTTATGTTGTTAGTTTTAATATTGAAGTAAATTTACCTATTATCAAACTAAAATTAAGAATATTATCTAGGCCATTACATAGGCTTGTATTTATATTACCATACAAAGTGAATTAGATCTATGTAAAATATTACTTTAAATGCTCTGTATATTATACTATTTATACTGTAAATAGGTAGTATAAATTTTATACATATTTACGAGCATATTTATATGTTAAATATTAAAGATAAAATAATAGTAAAGTATTTTTATAATGGTTTCTCGAGGGCCAAAATTCAAAAATTAAACAAACTATAAATTATAATCAATGAATTAAAAAAAAAACACACATCATTGTAAAAGCAATACATTCTTCACTCCGTTTAGAATCTAAAAAAGTGAATGAATTAATTAAAGTTTTATACTTTTGGTTTAAGATAAGTGCACGACATATCTTGATTAGAAATAAAACAATACCTACATTTTAAAATTTAAAATGACTATTAAATATTTTCTAACTATATATCCAATTTACAATCCATGTAATGTAATTTTTTTCTTTATATTTTTTTAATCCAAATAAATTATAATCTCATTTAAATGGAAATGTTATCAATTTGTAATCTTCCACGGTTAATTCAACTTACATTAAATTGAATATAATATGAAATAATATGAATACATGACATATTTCATTTACCATTTTTAATAAAATGTTATTTTAATACATTTAATTCAGGGTTTAATTCAAATAGTAAACAATACAAGTTAAATTCAACTTTTACTAAATCAATAAATAATATTATACCGAGTGATCCTTTTGACGTAAAACACTTATTGCTTAAAAACTATTCAAATTTTTTAATGTATATTTTTACATGATTTTAAGTTGTTAAAAATCAATATATTTTATTCTAAAAAAAAAAAATTCTTATATTAATGACAACAAGCATTTGAATTCTTTGTTCTAAGTAGAATATTTTTTGGAATACTTCCATACATAAAAATTAAATTTTGGTCGAGCAGTTTATGAATTATAAGTTATAACCGAGGTTATAACTTATATTATTGGTATTTCACATTGGTTAAGCGATGTGATACAAATTACCATCACGCAAAATAATGGACCTAGTGGTCTACTTCATCGACTTTAAATACTTACAAGTTATAACAGACGTGTATTTCAATGAAAAATGCATTATTTTAAGGGAAGTGCCCAAAATACTTTTCAAGTATAAAATTCATTTCATGCATCACTAATTTAGAATTTTATTTTGTATTTTTAAGAAATATGTAGTTTTTAGAATATTTTTTATAATTTTTCTGTAAATTTGTTAATTTTTAATCTCGTTTTTAATGCAAATTTCTAATACTATTAATTCATAGATAAAATTTAATTGGTAATTCAAAATAATAGCTTAAGAAATTTGTTCTGACCACTTATCATTTGTGGATTGTTATATTTTCCTATGATTTCGATACTTCGATATTTATCGATAACTTTTTTATCTATTTACACGGCAGTTATTAGCTGTACTGCCTGTACTACTTCCGGTACCAAATAAACGTAAAACACGTCATTACAAATTTAAGTATGTTTGGAATGAGTAATTCAGTCCCGGTCGATACTCAAATTAATCACCAATGTATACATTAAAATTTTTCAGATTTTCGTAATAAAATAAAAAATATAAAAATTCGATCATTTTTTAAAAACATTATTGCAGTTAAAATAATTTTTTTTGCTTTTTCATACTTTTTAGGGCATTAATAAAATTAATTATAAAAAATAAACTACTTGACCAAACTTTGACTTTTATACATTAGATACTTTGAATAGGTAATATTCTGCTTCGGAAGATGAAACTAGAATTATACAAAGTTATTTGAAAAAGAACAAAACTTAAAAAAATGCTAACGATAAAAAAAAATAATTTCCAAAAATATTTTGTGATCACTTAAAATTATATAAAATAAATATTTTCAACATTTTTATTTTTTTCTAAAATAGTAAGTGTCATATTATGTTTAATGGATCACCCAGTAAGTAGTTAAATAATTGCCTAATTTATTTTTATAGTTTTACCTTTTAAACAAAATGTTAATTAAATTAATTTAAACAAGTTGAAATAAATATATTACAAATAGAAGAAAAAGCATTACCATAATTAATCAGACCATATAGTTCATTTTTACTATAATATAATAGTTATGAACTGTAGGTACCTAACAATCATATTATATTGGTACCGTAATTTTCCGTAATTAGTTCCATTACATTTTTTTTTTATTATTATTATCATTATTATAAGATTTTTTTCAGATAACTGTTCAGCTTGAGGAACATCTTGAAACATACAACAAGAAATTGAGAATGAATTTTAATTATTATTTTGAGTGTAGATACTACTATACTATAGATACAAAACCAGAATAAAGAGAGATCAGCTTCAGTAATGATAATTACTTGCTTTCTATTAATCCAGATAAGATAGATAATATATCATATGAATATTATAAATTTTAAGTTAATTAATCTTGTTAAATAAACTGAGAAGCAAATATTTACAATATATGACCTTGAAATCATATCAATACAATTTCATTATTGAAATAGACTTATCGAATCAATATTTTTGTTTGACAGGTGTTCATCATAATGCCTTGTTTATTATGGGCGGGTCAGAATAGAACTTCTTTATTTAAATTTGTTTACGAACGTCTTGTGAATTGTGATTTCAAATCCACAATATTAAATTATTACATCCCGTCTAAAAAACATAAATATTGCCTTTTTGTAGGTATTATTTTTAACTGATATTCAATAGTTTGGAAATAAGTGGTTACCTATATTATTATTTATTAAAAATATTAATATAATTGGCTATTTTTAATTACTTCACTTCAAAATTATTAATTCACCCTTAAGATTTTAATTTATTTTTATAGGTTAACAATTGAATTGTTACACGATTTTATGATAACTACCAGGGGTAAAAAATATATAATATCCATGATCACTACATTTTTATTTTTAATGTTTTAACCATAAAAAGTAGAACGTTTTGTGACTTGTGTCTTCTGCTATAAATACATACTACAATAGTAATAGAGAATACTGCTAGTCATTCCATGAAACAATGAAAAAATCGTTTACATTACCTTTATTCAGATAAAAATAGCGAGTTTTCGTCCTATTTTATTTTGTTCTACTTTTGAACATAATACATTGAAGAAATGTAAAATAAACATTTCAAGGCCAATATATCAATAATACAATTATAAGAATCAATTATTAAAATAACACATGTAAACATTATTATTTAACACTTTCATCAGTTACAATTTTATCAAATTATCGATTCTATTAACATTGTTCATAATTGTATTAGTTTTCATATACAACCGAATTTTATGAAAATAATAATTATACTGCATAATTAATTTGACATGTGCACTTCTATTATGGTATCTCAAGGTCAATAAGAAAAAACACGCAAAACCAATATTTTTCTTTGTCCATATCTTAGTCAGAATAGTTCTTAGGATTTATCAGGATTGTAACAATGAAGTGCAAATAGTTGGCACAGAATCAAATACGTTCAAATGTTCAAATCGTGTATTTTAGTCATTATAATATCAAAAATAACTGATCTGTTGACTATTAAATAAACATTTAAAATCTACATTTGACGATTTCCTGTTATACATCACCTATAACCAATACACGCTGTATAATACGAGTATAATAAATAAACCTAATTCTATTGTGATTCGAAAATCGAAATTGATCAGACTGGAACAACATTATACAGGAAGGTCTAGGGCAGTACATAAGTATATTATAAAATGGGGCAATTAATTCTCAATGAATAGCGGTAGTGATGTTGATGACCCCCATATGGTTGATGATGTCATACAAACCCTCCTACATAGCAAAACGTTATTAAAGGACAAAAGGTTACCAACCTATAAAATTAAAATAACACATAATAAATAAATATATTTCTATTTAAATTAAAAAGAACATAAACTGTTTCATAAAAGGATAATAATATACAATTTAGTATTAAAATTTGTTATTTATTCTACCTTATGATCTATCTCATTGTACCTAGTCATATTATGAAATGTTTAATAATAAACAAAAGTATCAATAGTCAAATGAATATAGATATGTCAAGGCAATTTAGAAAATTCATATTAATGACCCTGTATTATAGTAGGATACTACTGGTATTAGGTACAAAAAAAATAAAAAACTAATAGAGTGTTATTCTAAAATAGCAGAATATTAAATACATCTACATAGATATTTTTTTATGATCAGTATTTACAATAATCTACTAAACTTGAGTTACATTATTAATTTATTTTTAATCCTCGATTAATATAAATTAATACTAATTAGGACCTAGGTATACACTATTTATTATATATGTGTAGTGTATCTCAAAGAAAAATAAAATGCTAATTAAATTATTACTATTAATCTATCCCAATCTACTGTTTTTTTTTTACAAAATTATAGCTTGAAATTAAATTAGGGATCATAAAATTACTATGAAAATTATCATGAAAAATAGTTACAATCAACTAATTTAGTAATATACATTAGACAAAAATATTTTAAACAATTAAATACATTATTTACTTATAATTCACACACATAAAAAAATAAAATAATAATAATAATAATTTAACTATGTATAAGCATTTAATAATAAATATTATCAGGAGATTTCTTTCTATTATAATATAATCAGAGATCGGAAAATTTATATACAGATTTTGATAAGTTGTAATTAAATGTTTGATACCGTATTTGTTTGTCGGTAGCATTTTATTATATCATACTTCAAATAATTAATTTATGAAAGCATATTTCAAAATTTATTTATATACAAACATCAAAATTAATACAATTTGTTGTTTATATGAGTGATTAAATATTATAGTTATAATAAAAAATGAAATGTGTATATTCAGATACATAATGGGTATATTCATATTTCATACCAATCAAATTTATTTGTTTTTTACAAGTTTGAATTAAAATTGTCACCACAAACCACAAGCAACAAATATTTCCTAAATTAAAATATAGTAATAAAAACAAACATAGTTTAACATTTACACCAATGTTATCTCACACCTGTCTAATACGCTACTTGAATACCAACCTATTTCCTACATATTATAGACATTATTGGAAAAATGTACTAGAACTAAGTATATTAGGTAATTTCTCAAAATATCTCATGTATACCTAATGAAAATGAATTATGTACTATTTTTTAAAAACTTTTTTTTTTTAGTTCACATATTTTCAATTTTTAATTCTATTAACATGAAAATGCTAAAAACAACACGGTTCAGTAATTTAATTGATTTATACAGTAAAACAATATTTTATGTACAACTGTCAAACGTATCTACTTTAATGCTTTCTCAAGTATCTGTATTTATGCTAAATTACATTTTTTGATAAGTATTCAAATACATATCTTTAAATACTTTTCAAATTAAATATCAGTATTTGAACTAGCATACTTTTAATGAAATACCTATTTTTTACAAGACTGTCAAAAACCATTGATTGTTTCTGTAGTAAAATATGCCGTCATTGATGTCCACAAATTAATTGAATTAATAACAAATTTAAAAAAATGCACACATTACTAATAAGAAATATAATATATTTAGTCGCTTTATTCTTTATGATATTAACATTATACAGCTAGTTTTAAAAATATATATATTATAACTTAATTGTAATAAGTAAGTAGTATTAATTAGTATTTTTCATTCCTATACATTTGTTCAATGATGTCAAAACTTTAATATCATGTCTATCATTTGAGATTTATCATGAATGTATATTTGTAATTTTAAAATTTTATCAGTTCCACAATGTTAACACATATTGGTAGGTACTGTTAAAATTGTCTTCAATAAATTAAAATACTTTTAAATAAAATAAGAAATATGTACATGCAGTTACCTAATTAAATAAGCAGCTGCCTGTGATTATTACTTATTAGATAGGTAAATTTCAAATACCTATTACTTAGTAAGTCTCGCAAAAACTATAATAGTGTTTAATAAATACAAAGATTCATTATTAGTTTCAAATTTAAACAGACAAACTACATTGGCCAACCATCTATTTTATCAACGATAATTCATCAGCAGTTCTTATTTAAAATTGTATACTATGAACTAGGATAATTTTAATCTGTGATGCTAACCGAGATACTAACCTGTTAATATTTTCGTTTATTCAGCAAGATATTTAGAAATATTCTGAATTTATATACATATTCTGAATAAAACTGGTAATACATTTGGCAAATGAGAAAATTTCATTTGCTTTAAACATTAAATTGAAATATTTTAAGGCAAGAAAACTGATATTTAAATTTAAACATTTAATTGTAACAAATACTGTTAAAAAAAATAGGTAAAATTTGATTAAGAAAATATTAAAGCAAAAATAGTAGTATAATTAATAAGCACTACAAAAGCAGGAACATATGAATTGTTCTTTAAAGACTACGATATAATATACATTTTGATCGCAAAATAAAGTATTAAAAAAATTAGTAATTAATAAATAATTAAATTATAGTCCGAGCACAACGATCACTATGTACTACCTATGTTATGATAAAAAAATACTGTAGTAAAAAGAGAAAACAACACGCTGGGGCGGCACGAGGAGGACTGCACTGCAGCTGCTGTAGCTGTAATGACTGAAATGCAGTCAAACAAGTTTGTCATGCTCACCATTATTTATTGTTATCATAGTCCCAGGCCACACTGTACATAAATCGAACATAATAATATTATTGTATACAACTTACTGTGATATAAGATAATAATAACAATAATTATTATTGTTATTGCGAATTTCGAATTGCGATAACAAATTCACAATCAACAATATAAACCAAGGTGGATATTGTAAATTGTTCTGTGAATCTGTGATGTTATATTATATTTATTATGTATTTATATATTATATCCACATTGTTATAAGCACAGACTAAGTACCTACATGGGAAATTTTCATTAGTCGGTGGTATACGCCTATAAATCAGGAACTTCGATGAACCGAATGAACTATAACTATTAACTTATAAGTAATATTTATGTTTATTACTATATTAGTATATTAATCTGTGGTAATAACTATGTATCTACATTCTACTACAATTGAATATTGATTATAAAATATAAACACTATTCATACTACCTACTGGACAGTGGACTTGAACGCAATGTCCGTACTAACACAATAAATATTAGTTACAAATTTTTAGAAATAATTGTGATTACCTATATAATATTAAATGAGTAAATCTGTAACTGTAATATAGCCTGTCGCCTGTAGGTATATTAAACACCGTTATAGAGTACTAATACCTATATAGATATTAATTATTATAAATTATTATGGCTATTTTCTATAGCCATTTGCTGTGATACTTATTAAATATAAACTATTTTAGTATTAACTAATAACTACTAACTACTAACTAGTATTTTTAATCACTATTTATTTACAAGTTAGAATGACTATGTTCTGTACTTTTATGCTTTTTATTTAATAATACATCGATTTTGAATTTTGACATGATAAGCAATTTTTTAATTGAGTTTATAAAACATACCTACTATATATACTAGAGCAACGGTTCTCAAACTTTTTGTTTTGCGTACCATTTAAGTACATTATCAATCAGTCGCGTACCACTAATGATTAAAAATAGAACGATCCAAATTCCAAATTCTATTGTACATTTGTTTTAAATAATAAATCAGTAAAATACTACAACTACAGTATAATTATTTTTATTTATCAGTTTTTTAAATTAAGATAATATGAATTAAATAATTGAATTGGTTTATTATTCAAAAATGGCCCTCTGCGTACCACCATGTAGTCTTTCGCGTACCACAGTTTGAGAACTAATGTACTAGAGCAGTATTTCCCAACCTTTTTGTAATGGCGACACTCAAATTTACCCCTTGTTGGCGACTCACAAACTTGGATTAAGATAATTTTGTGCCCAAAACTTTTAAGGGCCCATAACCATAATCAAAATATTAGTGACCCACAAATAATAATATTTCAGATAAAAAAAAGTTAGGTATATTTATAAATTTATTTCTTACTTTTTTAAATACAATAATAAAAATGTTATAATTGTACATGTTTCTTTTGATATACGAAAATATATACTATTATTATTATATCTAAATATTTCTAATTTATAAAAAAAACGTACTATTCGTCCGGAACTCACTATTGTTTAATATCCATTGTGGGCCCGGGCCCATGCCCTCCCCCCAATCAATCCAGGTTCGGCGACCCACCCCCGCTAAAAAAATGTAATTGTATTGTATGATTATATAAAGTATATAGGGATAAGTAGGTACTAGGTAGATTTAGCCAGTCGCAACCCATAAAAAAAAGTACCAATACTAGATACTATATATATTAATAGAGATGTTCCAGGTAGATAATTTGTTATAACTTATGAAAAAAGAACCAAGTACTGACCGATTAAAATTTTTAATACTAACTGTGATAAAGTGATATGATAATGTATATGATAACATAACCTAATAAGTAATAAATGTTATGTAGTAATTATTTTGTATGTGTTGAGCAAGCGACTAACCATGTGCGCTCTCGACTCTAATGTTATAGAAAGTTAAATAAAGTAAAGTGTTTATAAAGTAAATACTGTGTTATTATTCCTCTTAAGATATTACAATGGCGACGAGGCAAAAACAATAAATGTGAACGCGATCAAATAGGATAAAAAAAAAAAAAAAAAAATCATTCAACGATGAAGAACGGCCAGAACAATAAGAACGCCCAAGGCGGGAAGGAAGGTTCAAATGTACAGAAAGTCCAAACGTATGGTACTATGGGGACTTTGGCTGAGTTCAGAATCGATGGCGACTGGAATGTGTACCAGGAGCGGATGGAGCAATTTTTTTTGGCAAACGGAATTCCTGAAGAACGTAAGGTACCTTTACTAATAACATGCATGGGCGAACAAGCATATAAGATGCTTAAGGATCTATGTGATCCGATTAAGCCAGCTGATAGGACATATGAGCAATTATGCACAGTACTGACTAGGCAGTTTGCTAAAAAAGTATCAGTTTATAGAAAAAGAGAGGAATTTTACAATATAAGACAGAATGCTAATGAGTCTGTAACAGATTGGTATGCAAAGATGAAGAATTTTGCAGCACAATGTAGTTTTGGATCAAGTTTGATTCCGGTACTGAAAGATAAGTTCACTACGGGGATGAAGGACGGTCCGATCAAAGATCGTTTGTATGAAGAAGAAACGACCAGGGATTTAAGTGATCTGGTTGAAATTGCAATGAAGAAAGAAGCTGCAATCAAAACAACGAACATTGAAGTACATTCGATTGGGAAAAGCAGGGAAGGAGCTAAGAAGAAAAATAGTTATGGTCCACCGAAGAAACAATCAACAACGATGGGAGGTGAGAAGAAAAACTATGATAAGGCTTGTTATGTATGTGGTCTTACAAATCACAAATTTGCAGAATGTAAGTATAAACAATATAAATGTAAAAATTGTAATACAGTAGGACATTTGGCAAAAGTGTGTAAAACAGTTAAAAATCATTTTATTGAAGTTGAGGAAAATGAAGTAATGGAAATGTTTCAAGTTGAGGTTAAAAGTGAAAAGAACTACGGGTTAAGTCCTGTAATGATAATGGTAAAAGTTGAAAATGCATTAATTGAAATGGAAGTCGATTCAGGTGCAGGAATTTCAATATTACCTGAAGAAATTGTAAAAGAGAAGTTACCTCATATATACATTAATCCTACTATTTTAAAGCTAAGAACTTATGATGGGTCAATTATTAAACCAACGGGAGAGATTGAAGTTAAACTTATGTATGGTGAAAGAGAACTATATTGTAAATTATTAGTAGTTAAAAAAGGACATAGAGCTCTGGTAGGCAGGGATTTAATGAACAAATTAGGAATAACGATTAGGGGTGTTTCAAAAATTGAAGTAGAAAGCACAAATAAGAATAATAAGTTAGAATTGTTAATAAATGAATTTGAAGAATTGTTTGAGGAAAAAATTGGTAAATATAAATATGAAAAAGTGACGTTAAAAGTTAAAGAGGAATGTACACCTATATTTTGTAAACCGAGACCAATACCTTTTGCTTTTAAGAAAAAAGTTGAGGATGAGTTGGATAGATTAGAAAGAGAAGAGATAATACAGAAAGTTGAGACCAGTGAATGGGGTACTCCGCTCGTACCGGTTATTAAACCAGATGGATCTATTCGTTTATGTGCAGATTATAAAACTACTGTTAATAAATATTTGGTAGATATTAACCACCCATTACCAAGAGTAGAAGAGGTATTTGTGGCGTTACAAGGAGGTAAAACATTCTCTAAATTAGATTTTTTGAATGCTTATAACCAATTAGAATTATGTGAAAGTACACAAAAACTATTAGCTTGGAGTACAAGTAAAGGTATTTATATAGTTAAAAGATTACCTTTCGGTACCAAACCAGCTTGTTCAAAATTTCAGAGTGTTATTGAAAAAGTGTTGTTAGGAACAAAGGGTGTTAAAAATTTTTTAGATGACATAATTGTGACTGGTAGTAGTGAACAGGAGCACTTAGATAACCTAAGAGAAGTGTTTAAAAGGTTGCAAAATGCTGGGTTTAGATTAAACAAAAAAAAATGTAGTTTTTTTCAACCAAAAATAAATTACCTAGGACATATAATTGGATCAGAAGGTATTGAAAGGGATAAAAATAAAGTTAAAGCGATGCTTAATGCAGTAGAGCCTAAGAGTGTCACTGAAGTAAAAGCATTTACAGGTATGGTGAACTACTATGCTAAGTTTATACCAAATTTATCAACCTTATTAGGTCCTATTTACAATTTGTTAAAAAAAGAAGTGAAGTTTGTATGGACAAATGAATGTAGAAAGGCATTTAATAAGACAAAGCAAGCAATGGCATCAGAATCATTATTGGTTCATTACAATCCAAAGTTAAGTGTTGTATTGTCTTGCGATGCATCGGAGTATGGTATAGGAGCAGTATTAATGCATATTTTTGAAAATGGAGAAAAGCGACCAGTGGGGTATGCATCAAGAATCCTAACCGTAGCTGAAAAAAAATACTCAGTAATACAAAAAGAAGCTTTAGCGGTTTTCTGGGGTGTAAAGAAATTTTCTCAATATCTTTTGGGCAGAAAATTTTTCTTAGAGACTGACCATAAACCTCTGTTAGCTTTGTATGGTGAAAATAAAGGTATTCCTGTTATGGCCTCTGGGAGAATTCAAAGATGGGCATTATATTTATCTGAGTTTGATTATCAAGTATTACATATTAAGGGTAATGATAATAAAGTGGCAGATGGACTTTCAAGATTACCTGATGAAGAGGAGGTACAAACACAAATAAATGAAACTGACTATGTTGATTTTATGGAAAATACTATGCCTATTGATTATGAGATACTTAGAGTGGAAACAAAAAAAGATGAGGAGTTTAATTTAGTTATTAAATATTTGAATGAAGGTTGGCCGATTAAAGTAAGTGAGGAACTGAAACCTTATGCAATTAGAAAGGAAGAAATTTGTGTGGATAAAGATATATTAATGTGGGGTTATAGAATATTAATTCCTAAAAGTCTGAGGAAAGATTTATTGAAAGAAGTACATTCAACACACATGGGTATGTCCAAAATGAAGACATTGTGTAGATCATACATGTGGTGGCCTGGATTAGATAAAGATATAGAAAATTGGGTGCAAAGTTGTGATGCTTGTTTACAAAGTAGATCAGAACCAATTTTAGCTGAACCAAAAAAGTGGGAGGAAGCGAGTTGTCCAATGGATAGAGTACACATAGATTTTCTATATTTACAAGGAAAAAATTATTTAATAATGACAGATATATTTACAAAATGGCCAGAAGTAGCTGAAATGAAAATAATGAATAGTGGTTCGGTTATTGAAAAATTAAGGGAAATATTTGCCAGGTTTGGGTTACCAAACAAAATTGTGTCAGACAATGGACCGCAATTTAGATCAGAAGAGTTTATACAATTTTGTAAAAATAATATGATTAGATTTGTGACGTCCCCTCCTTATCATCCAGCTACGAATGGATCGGCTGAAAATGCTGTTAAGTCTTTAAAAAATGGTATATTAAAGGCGGTAAAAGATAAAAATAATAAAAATGTTTCGTTAAATACACTAATCCAAAGATATCTGCTAACATATAGAAATACACCACACTGGATAACTGGCGAGTCACCAAGTTATAGAATGTTTGGAAGGAAAATTAAAACTAGGTTAGATCAATTATGCATTCCTAAAGAAAAAAATAAGTACATAAAAAGATTTAGAAAAGTATATTTTAAAGAAGGAGACATAGTTTATGCTAGAGATTATTCAAACCCAAATAAAAAAGAGTGGAAGAAAGGAACAATCGAGGAAGTTTTAGGTGAGAGGATATATATAGTTAGATTGGAAAAAGAAAATGTGATTTGGAGAAGGCACATTGACCAACTAATTGAAGTGGGTAAGATTAAGGAAAATGGTATTGAGACAGTTGAAAAGGAGAAAGGAGAAGAACAAACGGTATTGAAGGAAAAGGAAATTATTAAAGCAAAAGAAGAAACTATTGATAAAAAAAATATTGAAATAGAAGGAAGTGAAATAAATGAAAAAGTTAAAGAGAATATAAATGTTAGTTTAGGAGAGGAAGTAGAAGTCTCTGTACCTAAGAGATCTAAAAGAAAGAGAAAAAAACCAGATAGGTTGAACATATAATTGTTGTTATATAATTATTTAGGTTAAGATGATTTTGTTAATTTTGTATAATGTAAAAAAAATGTATACGATGATTTTGTTAATTTTATTGTATTAAAAAAATGTATTATGTATTAATTATGTATTGATGTGTTATGTTATAACTAGGGATAAGGATTGTGATAAAGTGATATGATAATGTATATGATAACATAACCTAATAAGTAATAAATGTTATGTAGTAATTATTTTGTATGTGTTGAGCAAGCGACTAACCATGTGCGCTCTCGACTCTAATGTTATAGAAAGTTAAATAAAGTAAAGTGTTTATAAAGTAAATACTGTGTTATTATTCCTCTTAAGATATTACACTAACCGGGTACCTAGTACTGGCCGAGTAAATTTTTTTTTTAAACACTTAGTATTGACTATTGGGTATTTAATAAATAATAGTTAATAATTATTAGATAAGCAATTATAATATACTTCTTAGCCAAACATAGAAAGAAACACTATTGAGTATTGAGTATTAACATAAAATATAAAAAATAAAACAAATAAAATTATAATAGGTATTATTATAGGTACCCCGTCAGTAATTATTAATATTATTATAATTTATAATACAATAAAAAATTTATTTATGTTATGGTGAACAAATAAAAATTTTCCAATAAAGAAAAATATTGCATTGCGAAAATTAGTTGTGTCGTACTGTCGTGTGAGCGAATCTTTTTACCGAGTCTACCGAGCAAGGACCGGGTAAAAATAATGGTATTACGCCGGATACCGAGTAAATGCCGGGTAAAAATTTAGTATTATGCCGGGTACCGGGTAAGAGCCGAGTCTTAAATATGATATCGAGTACTTGGCCATCGAATAATTGCCGGGTACTAGGAACATCTCTACTAGATATCAACGAAGTACATTCAATTTGCTTACAGGGGGATTTAAACAACATAGGTACATATTTAATGGAATTTAGAGTACTTCACGCTTTCACGTCTTAGTCCAACACAATAAATTCTATCATAGATCTTTTTGATTATCTACTATATAGACTATAGGGGCATAGGCGATGGAATCCAAAGAGCAACTGGCCTTCATAATATGCAAATAACACAAAGCCATGAAGAGCTTCGCTTTCCCCTCTGATGGACATTAAAAAATGTTGTATCAATTATTATAAAAATGGATCCCTCAATCTATTTTCTATAATTTACCTCATATTTTATTATGTCACTTTAATGGATGTGTTAAATTTAAATGCAATGATAAACTAGATACCTGTTGCATAAGAAAAACGATTTTGAATGGAGGTGTACGTGTAATTATATTAAAACTTTTCTCATACACAATTTAAAAATATTAATACATGGCATAATAAACATTTGTATTTTCCCAATATATGTAAAATAAATACATAAAGCAAATTCAACTTTTTCAAGACTGATATCCTATAGGCTATAATAGGTACAATAACTAGATATTTAAAATAAAATACATATCTAAAATATGTAAATTCATAAGTAAAAATTCAAGAAATCGGTTAGTCGTCAGAAAATAGGAATTGATTTTCCTAAATAAGTAATTTTTTTAAGTATATTTTTGATTTACCATTTTTCAACCCAGAAAATATATAGAAAATGTATTTGTGTTTGACCTGATGCCATGTGAATATGTAATGTTTCAACTTATAAATAAATCCAAACTTCTTATTTCCTTCTTGTGTATGAGTAGAATTGTTCAGTACAATGTAACGTACAATAATACAATATATTATTAATTAATAATCGTGAAGCATTAAACTTCAAATTTAATTCAAAAACTTTCAAATATTTTTAATTTATTGAAGTCATAAATAATTTTATAATGTGATATTTTTGTATTAAAATCAAAAGTACTCGATAGGAGTGATAGGACATTATTATAAAGACGAAAGACAATGCATGAAATATGAATAACATTTATTACTAAATCAAAATTTAAATGCATATCAAAATGTATAAATCTCTAAGATTAAATTTATAAAATTAGTTTCATATTGAACGTATTAACATAATTCCCACTATACAGTGTCCCACTGAGATCTGACAAATGAAATAACTTTTGTTCTAATTAATATTTTTAAAAAAAATCTTATAAATATAATTCATAGACAATTGCGCTAAATTATTATTATACAATTTTTATTTTTTATTTTTTGATACTGAACATTTTTTTTAAAAATATTAATATTAGAACAAAAGTTATTTTATTTGTCAGATCTCAGTGGGACACTCTGTATAATTGCTTATACTTTTTATTATTATACATTTTAAATAATATAATAATAGATATAATGTAATGTTTAATTTTTATTTTATATTTATTTTTGATAATATCGACGTGAATTATTATTATTATCATTGATATTTTGATAATATTAAATACTATTTATAATCAATGAGTAATGACCAATGTATTAGTATTATTAAATGTTTATATAATTTTTATATTAATTACAACAATGTTTATTTTTATACTTACTTTAGTCGAAAAAATAATGTTTTTATTGTTTTGAGGAAATAGCAGATTTTCAAAAAAAAAAAGCGGGTAAGTGAGTATCGCTCTGCTGTACATTAGTGGCGGGGTGGACCTCGGACTAGGGTAGGTTAAATTTGAATGCAATGATGGGTATCATTGTATACGAAAAACGATTCTGAACGGAGATGATTTGTAAATATTGTCATATATTCTATTTTGAAAAAAATTCACAAATTCAAACATTTAAGTAAAAGCTTCAAGATCTTACGTTTGATAATTTTTTAAAAATAACAAAAATTGAAAATTATTTATTAGGTAGTAAAACTTAATTTTACACGTGTATTTTTGATTTCAAATTAAAATTAATAACTTTAAACACTCGTAAATTTTTTTAAATTGAATAATCCTCAAACTTTTTTATAATTATTCTAAGCTTAACTTATGGACAGCATAGTATTAAATTTTCAATTCTTAGCTTTTGATAGTAAAATATTTATAAATTTTTAACTACCAAATAGTGAAAAATATTCATGATTTTGACGAATTTTTGTCAATATTTGAACTTCAAATGCTAATAAAAAAAAATTGTGCCTATGTATTTTTATAATTTTTGAATGAGAGTTAGAACAAGTTATGTGGACCCACATTTATAAAAAAAAAAATGAAAATTTCAATTGTCTATAAATAGTTCAAAAAAAGTCAAAATATTTTGAAAATCAAATCACGTAAAGAAAATGCAATCTAAATAACTGGTACAATTTTCAAGTATTTACGACTTATACTATTTGAATAACAACAAATATCAAAAACCGTTTGATGCTAAACCGTTATTTAACGCGGTTTTGTGAAAATTTAAATTTCAAACACTCATAAAAATTTTTTTCGAAAACGGTTTTGCGTAAAAATTCCCGTTTTTCTGTCATTTTAGATTCTGAACGGAGTGATGAATGTATTGATTTTACAATGATGTGTGTTTTTTTTTTTTTGTGTCTGTGTACAGCATAACTAGTCGAAATAATGCTTCAATTTCAAACTTTGGGGATGGTTTCCGATGGCAAAGTGGATATCCTTGGTTATTATTGAGGTGAGAAGTAAATATTTTCCAACAGTTTTCAAAAAAATCGAATTTTTTATTTTGCTATAACTCAAAAACTAATCGATGTAAATACTTGAAATTTTCACCAAATGTTTATGGTAGCGTTCTCCACACACAGTTAAATTTTCAAATTTTTGAATTATTTATAGACAATCGAAATTTTCAATTTTTCTAAGTATTTTTTTTTTAAATAACGATAAAAATTTTTTGGCCGATCAGAAAATCTTAAAAATTTAATACAAGGTTTCTTATAAGTTGTTCTTAATGTGATAAAAGAAAATCCGAAATCGTTAGTCACAATTTTTTTTTATAAGTGCTTAAAGTTCGAATTTATACGAAATATGTCAAAATTGCGAAAATTTGCAAGTAATTTTGTGGTTGAAAAATCGTAAAATTTTTTTTATTTTAAAACTAAGTTTTGAAAATTTGGTACAAGGTTCTCCATACATTTTTCTTCAAATATCTGTAAAAAAAACTCTACCTGATTTAGACAAAAATTTTTTATGAGTGTTTGAAATTTAAATTTTTACAAAACCGCGTTAAATAACGGTTTAGCCTCAAACGATTTTTGATATTTGTTGTTATTCAAACAGTATAAGTCGTAAATACTTGAAAATTTTACCAGTTATTTAGATTGCCATTTTCTTTGCGTGATTTGATTTTCAAAATATTTTGACTTTTTTTGAGCTATTTATAGACAATTTAAATTTTCAATTTTTTTTTATTTTTTTTTTATAAATGTTGATAAAAAAAATTTAGCTGGGACAAATTACTTGAAAATTTAATTGAAGGGTCCACATAACTTGTTCTAACTCTCATTCAAAAATTATAAAAATACATAGGCACAATTTTTTTTTATTAGCATTTGAAGTTCAAATATTGACAAAAATTCGTCAAAATCATGAATATTTTTCACTATTTGGTAGTTAAAAATTTATAAATATTTTACTATCAAAAGCTAAGAATTGAAAATTTAATACTATGCTGTCCATAAGTTAAGCTTAGAATAATTATAAAAAAGTTTGAGGATTATTCAATTTAAAAAAATTTACGAGTTTTTAAAGTTATTAATTTTAATTTGAAATCAAAAATACACGTGTAAAATTAAGTTTTACTAATAAATAATTTTCAATTTTTGTTATTTTTAAAAAATTATCAAACGTAAGATCTTGAAGCTTTTACTTAAATGTTTGAATTGGTTTCAAAATAGAATATATGATAATATTTAAATATAATATAATATCCTAGACTGACAAATCATCTCCGTTCAGAATCGTTTTTTGTATACAATGATACCTATCATTGCATTCAAATTTAATCTACCCTAGTCCGAGGTCCACCCCACCCCCTAATGTACAGCAGTGCGATACTCACTTACCTGCTTTTTTATTTTTAATACATTAAACATAAGATTTCAATTAATAATTAGTTAATGATAAGTGTTAACCTTATAATATAATAATCATAAACAGTATTATCAGTAAGATCAGTAAGATTCAATTGGTTCAATATTTTCAAAGATAGGAAGTTTAATTAGTAGAACTGGATGATATTATACACAACTATATAAGACGTAATCAATTTGAACTCTCAGGCCACATTTGCAAATTAAAAACAATTTTATATTCTAATCACTGACTTCTATACTATAATACACCAAGATGTAGAAAAGATACATACTTTCTCTACATCGTGCTATACACTCACAGTATATTATATGTTCATGGCCTGGGGTATTTATCATTTTTTTCCAGTTCATACCCGTGTTTGGCACTACTGTTAGTAGGTAGGAACATATCAAATTTGAATATTGACAAAACTGGATATTTTAACGAAAAATAACGATTATATGTATAGTTATCTTTTTTTTTTATGTTATTACAAAAATATTATTTAAAGACACCAATTCGTATATTATTATTAAACACTAACAGAGAAGTATTCAAAATATTATGTAGATTAGTTTTAAGCTGTTTATGCCATAAATTTATTAACATCTGCAGTGGCGGCTCGTCAGGGGTCTTTGAGACAGCTATTCAACATAAAAAAAAATGTATAAAGCAATAAAAAAGTTTGAAGAAAATTGTCGTATAATTTAATATTTTTATCTATTTTGAAAATAATTAGGTATGATGGTTTTCGATATTAATATTGATTATTGATAATATTATAATATTTTGTATTAGGTATGTTTTTACATTAATAATGAGAAGAGTGGTATCATTCAATAATAATATAGGCGAAAAATATCGTTAACAACAACTAATAATTACTAATTTATGCGATGCTATAATGGCAGAAACTGAATGAGTTTAGTCTCATGTACTGAACAACATCTATATACAATCTACCCCTCCCTCCATCTTGTCGTGCATATAAAATTTGTATATAAGTACACAATTGAGTCTCTCAAACTGCCAGACTCCCGGATAAATTTAATAATGATGGCTAATAATAATATTACAATATAATAATACAGTATATTATGATCTATGGATATGGATCTATCATATTAATATCTATCATCTATGGGAATCATCAAGATTCGCTATTCGTCGGAGACGATTGACGGTTGTAATAATTTTAATGGAGAAAAAAATAGACGTACAAATCGATAAATTGTACTTTAATATAATATATAATATTTTAAACGTATATGCCGTTCTGTTCAGCTTATTTTTATGAAATATCTCAATATATTCAATTCGAAACGCAGTAAAGACGGACGAGGAAAGGTGTTCCTGGGTCGGCGATGTTACTGAACAACTGAACGTATATGGACATTAAATATGACACAACGAAGTATCACAAAAAAAAAATCGATGTTTACGTGAGTTTGATTTTTCTATACTTATGGAGCTTTAATTTACTTTTTTAGACATAAAATAAATACATACTCATTGCACCGCCGTACCGGACAATCTTCTACCCGCCGGGTGACATATACCGTATACGTATGCATATGTATTAATAGCATTTTTCATTTTTAACCAGCCGATGAGTACCCGACTAATATAAATTTTTATTATTCCCTAACAAAAATAAAAAGTTTTCCGAAAAGACACATTAATATTTTATAATTGTCTGAATTTTGAATTTTGATGATATTATTTTATTATTTTCATATTTCTGTGATAACTATTTCTCCTCAACCGATTTTTGTTTTTTTGTAGTAATTTAAAAACGAATTAGGTAGTACTATAGTTATTTGATAATTTTAACAAATTTTAACAAATGTTAATTTTGTTTTTCTTATAAATATTATAATAATTTTCAAAATATTTTGACTATACACTTAAGGATAAAATAAACATAGCATAATACCATAAATAGATGCAATTACCTATTATATATAGATGTATAAACTAATATCGAAAATTATCTAAACATATTAATTAGAACTTATCGATTAATTTTAAAATCAGTAAAAATATTATGAGTATGTATTATTCCTCAACAGGACGGTACCGAAACGGAAATGATGTGTGACTATATAGTATATATGTGTATAACGAGTTGAATGTGAATAACTGCAGCTTGTATTTAGAAATTAATTTTATTAATTTTGTAAGCCCTTCTTTATTGTATGTAATAGATCATAATCTATTAACTATTTAGTAGGTAATATCAGTTTAATGATTAAACTTTTAAATATTTTTAAAATTATCAATAATTTAGTTCAGCCAAACCGTATAAAACCGTTAATAACCGTTATAAAGTTATATAATTTAAAAAAAAATTCAGGATAATATACAATTATTATGATTTTACGTATGAAATTAATAAAATACCAAAAGTTTCGTTGTGCAAGACCATCTGAAATATAATAATAAATCCTATAAAATCAAAAAGAGTTCTATAAAAAAACCATTATTATAATATCTATCATCCGTGGCAAACGACATCGTCATTTGTAGCCTGTAGGAGACGACTAACAATTCTAATAATTTTATTGAACAGTCGTCAAACAACAGCCTTCAGTACATGACAATTACTCTCATTTTCATAAAATATTTCAATAATTCCATTCCGAAGCGTAAAGAAGACGAATGAAGAAATAAACTAGCTGTTTCTTCGGTGACGGTGCACATTTGAGCTTTAATATGACACAGCTTGATTTCGTCGAAGGATACTTACGTAGGTTAATTATTGTCCTATAATTTAGGGGTAGTAAAAAATTTACTTTTTATACATAAAATAAATATTTATTGACTTCTACAAAGTACAAGTTGTTACCCCGATGCCAGACCTATATTTTATTTCCGATCGTCCAGTCCAATTAAGTGGTCGGTAACCGGCGGGTTATTGTATATACGATCCGTTATAAATTCTAAAACACTGACATTTTTTTTTTTTTTTATTTATATTTTATTATTTTAAAGTTCTAAACAATATTTTTTCCATACTAAATATTTTAAAAATATAAAATGTTTATTTTTATCTGGTCCGCAAATTGTTTTTAATTTGCAAATGTGGCCTGAGAGTTCAAAAAGGTTACCGACCATACATTAATGATGAAATTGTCAATAATAAAATAAAGTCGTTATAAGTACACCTTAGATCCTGGATGTAGCGAAAAATGTATAATGATTTTACAATTATGTAGTTATTTATTTTCTGTCTGCCATGAATTCTTGTAGCAAATATAATCTATTTGGTACTTTAGTTGGTAAATCGTAAAATAAAATAAAAAAATTCATATCTCGCCATAATATCGGAAAAACAAAAAAGCTGGAAATATTACCATATTTATATGGTTTTATTTTTTGGTGAATAATTTTACTCAAAACTATTGAAATAATAAAATTATAATTAAAAAAAAAATTCAGGATATAGGTACAATTATTATGATTTTACGTATGAAATTAATTAAATATCAAAAGTTGTGCAAGATAGCTGAGATATAAAAATAAATCCTATAATATCACAAAGAGTTCTATAAAAAAAAAAAACATATGACATTATTACAATATTTATCATCCGTGGCAATCGACAATCTTCGTCATTCGTAGAAGACTGTTAATAATTCTAATAGTTCTATTGAACAGTCTTTAAACAACAGCCTTTAGTGTCTGACAAGTGCTCTCATTTTTATAGAGTATTTTAATAATTTCATTCTGGAGCGCAAAAAAGACGAATGAAGAAATAAGAGCTAGCTGTTTCTTCGGCGGTGGTACACGTTTGAACTGTAAATGTGGTACAGCTCGATTTCGCCGAACAGCGTCGAAGAATATTCACGTAAGTTAATTTTCCCGTACTTAATTATGGAATATTAAATTTATCTTTTATACTTAAAATAAATATTTATTGACGTGTACAAGCTGCTATACTTGGATGACCGACTTATATTTTATTTCCAATCGACCAATGCAATGGCCGGCAACCAATGAGCTATTATCTACGGCCCGCTTTAAATTCTAAAACAACAAAATTTTTTTTATTTTAAAGTTCTAAACAATATTTTTTTGCATAGTAGATAATTTAAGATTATTAAATTTTTATTTTTTTTCTGGCCCGCAAACAGTTTTTAGTTTGTGAATAAAATGAAGTCATCGTCAAGTACACCTTGGATCCTGGACATAGCAATGAATGTATATTGACTTGAAAATTGTGTAGTTTCTTTTCTGTCATAAACTATTGTAGCAAGTATATGATCTATTTAGTATTTTGGGTGGTTAATAGTAAAATAAAATAAAAAATTTCGAATCTTGTCATGGTATCGAAAACACAAAAAAACAAATTTATTATTACGCTATATACTTGTATAATATCGACAAAATTAATTTATTAATATAATTTTAATTAAAACATGCTAATTATAGAATGTTGAAAAATTTACTAATTATCTACATTATGATTTCTCTATAGGTAAATTGTATAATTTTAAAAGCAATTTCATTATTTAAAACAATTAAATTTTTTTATTTTTTATTAAGCCGAAAAAAATTATGGATATGCAAATATGATTTAAAATTTAATACGGGCTTCTTCGTCAATTGTTCACTAATTTACTGTAATCAAAAATGTATAGTCACGGAATATTTTATAAACGTTTAAAGTTAAAATTTTGATTGAATTCGGATAAATCTATAAAATGTTCAAATTAATTTTTTCGTTAGACATTTTTTTTATATCTACAATTTAAAAATATTATATTGGAATTTTCATTATTTTTTTTTAACCTTATATTATTATTATTATATTATTAAATATACCTTATTATTTTTTATGACTATTTGAAGTTCAGTATTATACCTATAACTTATTAAATGACAAATGTTAATTATACTCCAACCCTAAAAATAAATATTTTTTCTCAAATAATTTTTATATTTTGTTATAGTTCAAAAGCGAATAATTTTAGATACTTAAAACTTCAATTAAATTCTTATGAGAGTATTTCTTACACATAGTATCTTTTCAAAATATTTTGAAATTATGTATATTTACGATATTATATATTTTGTTATTATTTAAAACATTATTTGTAGGGACATAAAAGTTTTTTGTACGTGTTATACTATACACAATGACATTTTTGACATGCGTAGATTAATCTTAAGATATTGACTCAAAAGTATATAACAAGAATATAATACGGTATAAATTATATTTATTATTTATATAATATAATAATAATAATTATGATAAATGCAATGTTTTCGGAAAAAATGTAGCTTGTCAAATTTTACATAAAAAAAAAAAGCAGGTAAGTGAGTATTGCTCTGCTGTACATTAGGGGGTGAGGTGAACCTCGGACTAGGGTAGGTTAAATTTGAATGCAATGATAGGTATCATTGTATACGAAAAACGATTTTAAACGGAGATGATTTGTCAGTCTAGGATATATCATATTTAAATATTGTCATATATTATTCTATTTGAAACAAATTCAAACATTTAAGTAAAAATTTCAAGATCTTCTTAAAATATGTATTATGCTTCAATTTCTTATGTTATTTTTTGTACCTATCTATCTTTATTAACGCACAAAGCTCTTATTAAAAATAATAAACTAAGGGAATCCTAGTTATACATTGTTACGTACGTTTTACTTTTACACAAAAAAATAATAATCAAACAGTAGCTATAGTAGTGATTAAAACACGATAGTCAATAGTGTTATATTTACATGATATTATTATTTCACTATTGTTCAGAGATAAATCCATAAATAAAATAAAGTTTATTCATTTTCGTTTTATTATAGACCGAATTCCTTATCGCTCTATATCGAAACAGCGCAACATATTGTTCATGGTAGGTGCTATAGCAGTGATCATTACATAATATATTTTGTAATGAGCACTTCAGCAGTAATAGTAAAAATAATGATAATTATTATTTATTAATAACGTTTTTTTTGGACCCGTTGGCCGTTACACTGACAAATAATTCTTAAAAGCATTTTATTTAAATTATTTTTGGAAGTGTACATGGGGGCCGTGAGGCCCTGCTAAGTTAGGGCCCGGGATGCAATCGCATTCCGGCATCCCTTGCCAGTCCGCCACTGCTAGGTACTTTTTGTTACATGAAACCATAATAAAGGAAATGTATGAAATTGTTTCTATTATGATAGGCGTCTTCGGATATACCTACATAGGTAATAATATGTAAGTTTACATGTAAGAATATGTATGATTAAGTTAAAGCACTGCGTGATTAGAAGCAAAATAATGCAGAAATAATAATTCAGAAACATAACGATATTAATCACAATTCTTTTTTTTTAATATATATAATAATATAATTATTTTTGTTTAGTTCACTATTTTTATAGATTAAATAAAATAATTTATAATCATCTTCATTAGAATAAAATATTAATACTTTGCAATATCTATACAGATTTAGTCTATAGTATATATCTATATCTTTCAATTTTACGTTAATATGTCAAACAGCTAAAATAGAAAAATAGATCGTATAATATCACAATGAGTTCTATAAAAAAAACCATAGATTTATCATATTATAATATTCGTCATCTGTGGCATACGACAATCGATGACATTCGTTGAAGACGATTAACAATTTTATAATAGTCTTAATGAACAGTCGTTGAACAACAGTCTTCAGTACATGACAAGTACTCTCCTTTTCATTTCGTGCTGTTTATTTTCATAAAATATCTTTATACTCCCATTTAGAATCATGATGAAGATCGTATGAAGAATATTTGGAGTTTCTTCGACGGCGGTTTACCACTCCGTATACACTGTAGATTGGTACCTACAACTCTGTTTCCCGGGGAGAGTCGACGCTTAAGTAAGTTTTTTTTTATTATTCCTTTTTGGGATAAAAATTATTTTTAAACTTAAAATAAAATATATTAATTTATATGAACAATCCGCGCTAGTCGGACGATGTAGTCAGGGCCGCATTAAGGGTTCATATATGGGGGGCAAAATTATTTTGCGCCCCTAGTGTATTTTATGAATACTCATATATATAAGAATAAAAAAATTAAAGTTAATATCTATTTGAAACTTGGAACAATAATCCTTTTTTTTTAATAGTACTCAAAATTGGAATATTTATTATGTAAAATGTTTATATTACATTAACTAATAAATATCTAGTACAGAGGTTTTCAAACTTTTATTTTACATGGCACACCGTACACTTCAAAAAATGTTCACGGCACACTGATCTTTTTTTTAGATGAACAAAATTGTTTTGAATTAATTATTATTATATATACATTTAATAAGAAATGTTAGATTGATGGGCTGACAAATATTTTTAATTCTTGGACGAATAGTTGACACATGCCCGCATTTTCTTTTATCACCATTCAATGCAATCAGTAATTTATGGAAAAACTGCGGCACCCAGTTTGAAAACCACTGACCTAGTATATAACTTCTATATTTTAAGTTATTTATGAAGTGCCTATGTATTAAGCATTGACTTATAATAATAAATATAATATCTTTATTTTATAACAATAAAATATTATTACACAATATTATTATAAAACTATTTAAATAACAAATATTATTGAACATGAACAATAGTAATTAAAATATTTATTTTTTATTTTTTTGTCCACAAACTCTTTTATAATACTTGACTAATCAATACTTCTAAGCATCTCATTTTCTATTGACAACAATAAAAGGGAAGATGTTTTATCTTGAGATAAGGTGGATCTTAAATAATTTTTAACGCGCTGAAGCACTGAAAATGATCGTTCACCACTTGCATTGGTGCAAGGCATACAAGCAAAGATTCTTAAACTTATAAGAACATTAGGGAAAGTAGCTTTTAATGGAGAATTAGATAATTTCTTTAACAGTCCATTCATACATAAATCATTGTTGTCAAATGATTCAGTAATTTTTTTAAATTGAATAACTTCTTCAACCAGTGGCGTAGCCAGGGGGAGGATTTGGGGGTTGAACCCCCCCCCCCTTCGGCCGTATTGTTATCAAAAATATAATTTTTATAATATAGAAATACAATCATTTATTCGTGGTGAAATGTATTCTGTTATGCTGTATTCAGTGTATTCACGTTATCGACTGCACTGATGATAATAATCATTATCATTCAATTATTTTATTATTTCAATACGGTTGTAGATTTATTTTATTTTATTACTAACCCCCCCTCCCCTAAAAAAAATCCTGGCTACGCCACTCTTCAACAAATGATGTATTCAAATCATCAGTATATATACTTACAATGTTCAATGCACTTTGACGTACACTTAAAGTATCTAAATGATTCAAATCAAACAAGAAACCAAAATTTTTATTTATATCTAGATAAGCTGCCTTTTGTTCATTTAAATTTGAACATAATGTATCAATTATCACATAAAAAACATCTATCTTCATTTTATTTTTTCCAATGTGAACTGTATTATTAGATTAGAGTCATCGTAAAATGTTGTTTCTTCCCAAGAAAATGCAGACTTTCCACTAAGTTCTTGAGAATCTTTTAAAAAATTATCGAATATCTCTCGAAGATCTAATATGTATTTTTCCAAAGATTCATACAATTGAACAACAATAGATAAATCAATATTGGTAGACTGCAATGTTTTGCTAGTGAATCAAACCTATTCAATATTGGTGTAATAAAAACAAATTCTAGTTTTTCTAGTTTTTTTTTTATAAATGTAGCCTCATGTCTTGTTGATGGTTGTTGAGTGTTATCTTCTGACGTAACTTGAATAACTTGTAATACATTTTTGTAACCAAATGAAAGAGCTTTACACACTTCATAACGTGATGACCATCTTGATGTGCATAAATTCTTAAAGACAGATTTGGTTGATTGTTCATACAGATTCCATCTATATGTGGACAAAGAAAAAAAAGTGTACACCATTTGACAGTCATAAAAAAATCGAGTTCCTTCTTTGGTAATCTCAGCTGCATTTGACCCAATAAGATTTAGTGAGTGTGCGGCACATGGTACAAAATTAGCATTTTTAGAATATTTGTTAATACGTGCTTGTAAGTCATTATATTTTCCAGACATATTTGATGCGTTGTCGTACGCTTGTCCCCTGCAATTTTTTATATTAATGCCCAATTCCATAAATGTATTAATTAACGCTTCTTCCATTTGCTCTCCCTTATGTCATACAGAGGATAAAAATGTTAAAAATCTTTCTACAGAATTCCCATTTGGTTTTATGTACCGAATCACAACAGTCAATTGATCTTGTTTATCTACTGATATCTGGAGTAGAATCTACTATAATTGAAAAGTACTTAGCTTCAATAATATCGGCAATAATTTTTCTTAGAACCAAATTGTTCATTAAACTTAAAAACTCATCACATATTATTGAGGATAGATACGAATCATTGCCTTTCCCTTGGTTACCGTATTTAGAAATATGTTCCGACAAAAAAGGATCAAATTTAGCTACAAGTTCTAAACATCCCATATAATTGCCATTATGTACTGAGCCAAATTCATTATTTTTACCACGGGATGGTAGTCCTCTTTCAGCCAAAAAAGTAATTGTCGAAATAACTCGATGGAGAACATTAGTCCAATAATCCAGTTTTGATTTCATTTCTTCATATAACACTGTATCAATTGAATTAGCATTTTTTTGTGTTCTTGAAAACCAAATTCTTATTGATTATTCACTGTGTTGTTGGCCTTCTTCATGACATTTTACTTTTTCTTCACATTTACCCCAGTTTTTCAATCCAAATTTTAAATTTCTTAGATTACTTTTTCTGTTAGAAAAAAGAAGGCACTGAAAACAAAATAATGCATTTGCTGATAAAGAGTATAAAAGCCACTCTCTATTGGTAATTTGCCCATTATGTAATGTCCTTCTGAAGATACTACAAGGCAGTTTGCGAAAATATTTTCCACACATTTGTCCAGTTTTATTGAAATTTATTTTTTTAACATCTTGAATGGGTTGATTCAAAATAAAATAGTCTATTAAATTTGAATTCATTTTTCCATTTGGCAGGGTCCAAGTCAAGCACAGCAGCAGATTCTTCCTGAAATCACATTATAAGAGAATTTAATAAAAACAATTTATATTAGTTACTAATCAGTAATTACTAACTTATATAAATTTTAAAGCAGACAATCAATTGATTTTCATGAAGAAAACTTACATTTTCCGAAAATTGAAAATATTAACACAATAAAAATTTAAAACTCACCAAACTATCATTAATGTAGAAAGGGCTTTCATAAATTTTTTTACAACCTTCAGGCAGTGAAATATTTAGTGAATAGTTTGCCGTATCAGTAATTGTATCATTGATCTGGGTTTTCTGTTAATGTAATCAAAATTAACAGAATATTAACAAATTAATACATAAAAAGTAAATTTTATTAATTACCTATTGTATTTATTAGGTAACTAATTAGACATAAGTTAGGTATTTATTAACACTGTCTCTGCTAAGTGTATTTCATTCAACAACTTCTTATCATATATGTAAAATATGTTTTTAGTAAATTTAAATTTATTTGAAGACTGTAGTGGTTATATTTTTGGATCATTATAATAAATTATAAATTAGGTAAATATTAATTTAGTGAATGTGAATGTTGTTCAGAATTTATTTTCTAAATAGAACCAAATTAACAGTTTCAACATTTGATGGCAAAAAAATGTTTATTCTCTATATTTCTTAGAAAATTAAAAATTTGAGATTCCAGTTGAGACATTATTTTTTTAAACAAAATTAATTTATCATTAAATAGACTTAAATGTAAAATTTAACATGTAACTATAGAAGTTTAGTATTTACTTACCAAATTATTATCTGTATTTGTGCTAATAGTATGTTCACAACCAGGCTGCAACAAGTTTTTTTCGAGGTTTTTTTCATTTTCAACGTTTTTCAAGTTTGTGGAAGGAAGATTAACCGTTTGAGTTTCCTGTTCAACATTTTTAATTTTATTTCAAAATATTAAAAATAATATTTAATACTATTGGAATACTTAGTTTAATATTATCAAAGTACTAATATGATTAATAATAAAATATATATTTAAAATATATTTATCATAATATAAGTATAACTCTAAAATAAGTGGTCTGTGATAACCAAGATGTGTTTTAGAAGAAACCTGTACGCATATTTCCTAATTCCTTACCATGTTGATGTTATAGTATAAAGGTACCTATCTACACATGTTTTTTTAATTCAACATTGAATACAATTATAATTAAAATGCCTGTAAAAAACAAAAATAGATTTTTTGTTTTATTTTAGATACAGATATGCAGTTAGGTACCTAGCCGAATCTAATAAATAACATTTAACTAAATTTTATAATTATTATAATAGCTACACATTTTTTGAACAAAAAAAACGAACTGAAATTTAAAAGTTTATAACATTTACAAATAATAAATATAATATACTAATGAAAATACTTTTACTACTTGTGCTATTAAAAATTATAATTTAAATTTAAAAGTTATATACCTTAACTTCAAAATAATTATCCAATTTCATACAACTCGAAACGCAATCGTTGATTTTCTGTTTCTTTTGCTTGGCCAAATTTCTGAACTTTGCGTCACTTGGTTTTCTTTTATGTTTTTGAACCCCCAACATAGTTTAGAAAGTTTATAAACAATTTAAAACAAAAACGAACAAAAAAAACCAATGACAAAATTGTATTACATATAACATATTATTACATATCCGTAGTCAGTCCACTACTCCACTGAGCGTCTGTGCAGTATTGAGTATTATGATACTAATTATTAATAATACATAATAATATTATCAGAAAGATAATAAGAAATAACAATAATACACTCAAAGAAAACGGCCATACAGGTATGACTAAAAATAGAATTTTATTTCCACATTAACTATAGAATAATTTTTTCCCGTATCATTTATCATTATCAATAAGATAATGACTGTGACCACGAACATATAAACAGTTGCTGTGACTGTTACAACTATAATAGCCACAGATATATAAAATAATTTATTTTATATATCTGTGATAATAGCAAATACCGAAATATTATTCAGTATTCAATTATTACTAAAACAGTAAAATCACACGTACACGCTACCACAATACACAAATATATAAAATATAAATATTATCTGTAAAACTGTATTTAAGTCTGTATACATGTATAAAAATATATTATTACATAAATGTCTATATTATACTATGACATAACTTTATATGCATAATATATAACGTGTAGTACATTGGTATAATAAAAATAATTTGTATTAGTCTCTAGTATCTTAATTTCGAGTTTTCCATTAAATCATACAATTTGAATGTTTTCTTTTTGACTCTGTGAGGTACAAAAAAAAAAAAAATTATAAAAAATTTACCGCCCCCAAAAAACTTCCACCAAGGGCAAATGTCCCGTTTGCCCCCCCCCCCCTTGATGCGCCCCTGGATGTAGTTGATGTAGACGCATATTTTATTCTCCAGAGTCCAATGAAAAAATAGTACACAATGCATACCTACTTATTTTACTCATTAGTTATAGTAGACAAAAATTGTAAGAAATAACAACGATGTATTATCCGTGATTATATTATATTAGAATAGTAGTAGAATAGTACACCTTAGATCCTGGACGTGGACATAGCGAAAAATGTATGATGATTTTACAATTATGTAGTTTATTTTCTTTTTGTCATGAATTCTTGTAGCAAATATGGATCTATTTGGTACTTTGGGTGGTAAACAGTAAAATAAAACAAAAAATTTCAGATCTTGTCATAATATCGGAAAAACAAAAAAAACTGGAATAATTACGCTACATCCTCGTATAATGTCAACCCGGAGGACGATTGGCAGCATCAATAAGAAGCTCATCTGAATACAAATAAGTGTTAAAGTGTCGCAAGGCTGTGTTTATTTAATACTATAATTTTTTGAACAGTATTACAGTATATTATGAATATTTAACTTTTATGGTTTTTTTTCAGATAATATATACTGTACTACGGTTTTAGGATAGGTTTTAGGTGTTGGTGTTCTTTTTATTTTAATAATACGTTGATAAATTACCAATTTTTTTTCTTATCACATGGCTAGTTCGTCTTTGTGTATGTTTAAATTTATTTTTTTATAGTTATTGTACTGTTTAACTTTCTTATAAAAGAGAGTGAGGATTTTAAAAGGTGGCCACCGACCAGAAAGTTAAACTACAATATACTATAATCTTTTTAGTTCTTGTTTACATTTTTAACTGATAAATTATAAATATAAAATTTAAAATTAATTTAAATTCAAAAATAAAAGAACACCAACAAAGACTTCTTAAACATAAAATTTTTTCAATAAGTTAGGTACATATTTATTAGCACATTAGTTGCAGTTTTACAGGTGCCAAACATTTGGCTGGATCATGGACTATCCACCGACGGAGAATTTGTCATTGAGCTGATGGAAAATGTGTCGGCACTCGGCTTCGTTTCAACGCAGAGGATGATTGGCAGCATCAATAAGAAGCTCATCTTAATATCAATTGTCCAGAAGATTTGTATGTATTATATTATAATTTTTAGAATCGTATTAGGTACAGTATACTATATATAAATATATAATATTTATTAGCGAAGAAGAATTTTTCACAAAGTTGATGGGAAATGTGTCGGCACTAGGCTTCGTTTCAACCAGGAGGAAGATTGGCAGCATCAATAAGAAGCTCATTTTATTATATACTGTTGAAAGGATTTGTTTAAATTATATTATAAGTTTAAAGTACATTTAATCTACACATAAATTGAAGTTTTATAGGAACCGAACATTTGGCTGGATCATGGACTATCCACCGACGGAGAATTTGTCATTGAGATGATGGGAAATGTGTCGGCACTCGGCTTCGTTTCAACGCAGTGGAAGATTGGCAGCATCAATAAGAAGCTCATCTTAATATCAATTGTCCAGAAGATTTGTATGTATTATATTATAATTTTTAGAATCGTATTAGGTACAGTATACTATACATAAATGTATAATATTTATTAGTGAAGAAGAATTTGTCACAAAGTTGATGGGAAATGTGTCGGCACTCGGCTTCGTTTCAACCAGGAGGAAGATTGGCAGCATCAATAAGAAGCTCATCTTAATATCAATTGTCCAGAAGATTTGTATGTATTATATTATAATTTTTAGAATCGTATTAGGTATAGTATACTATATATAAATATATAATATTTATTAGTGAAGAAGAATTTGTCACAAAGTTGATGGGAAATGTGTCGGCACTCGGCTTCGTTTCAACCAGAAGGAAGATTGGCAGCATCAATAAGAAGCTCATCTTAATATCAATTGTCCAGAAGATTTGTATGTATTATATTATAATTTTTAGAATCGTATTAGGTACAGTATACTATATATAAATATATAATATTTATTAGTGAAGAAGAATTTTTCACAAAGTTGATGGGAAATGTGTCGGCACTCGGCTTCGTTTCAACCAGGAGGAAGATTGGCAGCATCAATAAGAAGCTCATCTTAATATCAATTGTCCAGAAGATTTGTATGTATTATATTAAAATTATTAGAATCGTATTAGGTACAGTATACAATATATAACTATATAATATTTATTAGTAAAGAAGAATTTGTCACAAAGTTGATGGGAAATGTGTCGGCACTCGGCTTACTTTCAACCAAGAGGAAGATTGTCAGCATCAATAAGAAGCTCATATTATTATCAATTGTTGAAAGGATTTGTTTAAATTATATTATAAATTTATAGTACATTTAATCTACACATAAATTGAAGTTTTATAGGAACCGAACATTTGGCTGGATCATGGACTATCCACCGACGGAGAATTTGTCATTGAGAAGATGGAAAATGTGTCGGCACTCGGCTTCGTTTCAACGCAGAGGATGATTGGCAGCATCAATAAGAAGCTCATCTTAATATCAATTGTCCAGAAGATTTGTATGTATTATATTATAATTTTTAGAATCGTATTAGGTACAGTATACTATATATAAATATATAATATTTATTAGCGAAGAAGAATTTTTCACAAAGTTGATGGGAAATGTGTCGGCACTAGGCTTCGTTTCAACCAGGAGGAAGATTGGCAGCATCAATAAGAAGCTCATTTTATTATATACTGTTGAAAGGATTTGTTTAAATTATATTATAAGTTTAAAGTACATTTAATCTACACATAAATTGAAGTTTTATAGGAACCGAACATTTGGCTGGATCATGGACTATCCACCGACGGAGAATTTGTCATTGAGATGATGGGAAATGTGTCGGCACTCGGCTTCGTTTCAACGCAGTGGAAGATTGGCAGCATCAATAAGAAGCTCATCTTAATATCAATTGTCCAGAAGATTTGTATGTATTATATTATAATTTTTAGAATCGTATTAGGTACAGTATACTATATATAAATATATAATATTTATTAGCGAAGAAGAATTTTTCACAAAGTTGATGGGAAATGTGTCGGCACTAGGCTTCGTTTCAACCAGGAGGAAGATTGGCAGCATCAATAAGAAGCTCATTTTATTATATACTGTTGAAAGGATTTGTTTAAATTATATTATAAGTTTAAAGTACATTTAATCTACACATAAATTGAAGTTTTATAGGAACCGAACATTTGGCTGGATCATGGACTATCCACCGACGGAGAATTTGTCATTGAGATGATGGGAAATGTGTCGGCACTCGGCTTCGTTTCAACGCAGTGGAAGATTGGCAGCATCAATAAGAAGCTCATCTTAATATCAATTGTCCAGAAGATTTGTATGTATTATATTATAATTTTTAGAATCGTATTAGTACAGTATACTATACATAAATGTATAATATTTATTAGTGAAGAAGAATTTGTCACAAAGTTGATGGGAAATGTGTCGGCACTCGGCTTCGTTTCAACCAGGAGGAAGATTGGCAGCATCAATAAGAAGCTCATCTTAATATCAATTGTCCAGAAGATTTGTATGTATTATATTATAATTTTTAGAATCGTATTAGGTATAGTATACTATATATAAATATATAATATTTATTAGTGAAGAAGAATTTGTCACAAAGTTGATGGGAAATGTGTCGGCACTCGGCTTCGTTTCAACCAGAAGGAAGATTGGCAGCATCAATAAGAAGCTCATCTTAATATCAATTGTCCAGAAGATTTGTATGTATTATATTATAATTTTTAGAATCGTATTAGGTACAGTATACTATATAAAAATATATAATATTTATTAGTGAAGAAGAATTTGTCACAAAGTTGATGGGAAATGTGTCGGCACTCGGCTTCGTTTCAACCAGGAGGAAGATTGGCAGCATCAATAAGAAGCTCATCTTAATATCAATTGTCCAGAAGATTTGTATGTATTATATTATAATTTTTAGAATCGTATTAGGTACAGTATACTATATATAAATATATAATATTTATTAGCGAAGAAGAATTTTTCACAAAGTTGATGGGAAATGTGTCGGCACTAGGCTTCGTTTCAACCAGGAGGAAGATTGGCAGCATCAATAAGAAGCTCATTTTATTATATACTGTTGAAAGGATTTGTTTAAATTATATTATAAGTTTAAAGTACATTTAATCTACACATAAATTGAAGTTTTATAGGAACCGAACATTTGGCTGGATCATGGACTATCCACCGACGGAGAATTTGTCATTGAGATGATGGGAAATGTGTCGGCACTCGGCTTCGTTTCAACGCAGTGGAAGATTGGCAGCATCAATAAGAAGCTCATCTTAATATCAATTGTCCAGAAGATTTGTATGTATTATATTATAATTTTTAGAATCGTATTAGGTACAGTATACTATACATAAATGTATAATATTTATTAGTGAAGAAGAATTTGTCACAAAGTTGATGGGAAATGTGTCGGCACTCGGCTTCGTTTCAACCAGGAGGAAGATTGGCAGCATCAATAAGAAGCTCATCTTAATATCAATTGTCCAGAAGATTTGTATGTATTATATTATAATTTTTAGAATCGTATTAGGTATAGTATACTATATATAAATATATAATATTTATTAGTGAAGAAGAATTTGTCACAAAGTTGATGGGAAATGTGTCGGCACTCGGCTTCGTTTCAACCAGAAGGAAGATTGGCAGCATCAATAAGAAGCTCATCTTAATATCAATTGTCCAGAAGATTTGTATGTATTATATTATAATTTTTAGAATCGTATTAGGTACAGTATACTATATAAAAATATATAATATTTATTAGTGAAGAAGAATTTGTCACAAAGTTGATGGGAAATGTGTCGGCACTCGGCTTCGTTTCAACCAGGAGGAAGATTGGCAGCATCAATAAGAAGCTCATCTTAATATCAATTGTCCAGAAGATTTGTATGTATTATATTATAATTTTTAGAATTGTATTAGGTACAGTATACTATATAAAAATATATAATATTTATTAGTGAAGAAGAATTTGTCACAAAGTTGATGGGAAATGTGTCGGCACTCGGCTTCGTTTCAACCAGGAGGAAGATTGGCAGCATCAATAAGAAGCTCGTTTTATTATATACTGTTGAAAGGATTTGTTTAAATTATATTATAAGTTTAAATTATATTAATTAATCTACACATTAGTTGAAGTTTTACAGGGACCGAACATTTGGCTGGATCATGGACTATCCAAGGACTTAGACTCAGGACTTAGTAGATAGACTTATTAAATTATTTTTTGTATGTATTGTAGTTGTAATGATGTAGTATATAATTTATTAGTATTTTATAGCTCTTCCACTCATCCAACACATTGACTATCGCCGGCCGGCAACACACATATTATACACATTACCCGCTTTTGTAGCTTGTAGAATAGCGAAAATTGTAGTTTTATTTCTAGGTTTCCTAGGTATCTACGTAGATAGTTTTAGCTTTTGTATTTTTTTTTATTAGTTAGATACATTCATATGATCCGTGGCGTATTTAGGAATTTCAAGATAAGAGCAACATATATTTTGCCGCCTCCCCACTAATAAAAAAAAAAACTAAAAAACTTCTATGCCGCGCAATGGTGAAACTGTTAATACCATAGAATACCATGTTTTATAAATACTATAGTATTCTATATCTCTATGGCACACATTTGTTGTGAAAAATATTAATGGTTGACGTCACTGCGCCAGTACTCATAAGGTACGAAATAAAAATTTGCTGCCCCTCTAAATCTTTAAAAATTTTCCGTTCTCGGCAACGGGACCCAATGCCCCTACCTAAATACGCCCCTGCACATGAATGTGACAGTGGATTAGGCCTACTGGGGATACCACAATAAAAAAAACGCGCCTCGTGTAATACCTCATAAAGTTATTAAACAAAACGGACAATGTTATTGTACGTCGTTTAATAATAAAGGTGGTGTGGAAAATTACCCAACACTGTTATTCTTATCTTATAGTTACCTTGCATACATTTTTATTATTAAATACCAGTTAAATAATTATTTATAACAAAAAACGAGAAATATTAACGTTTTATAAAGAATTACAATAGAATAGTTTTGAAAACAAAATATTCTTTGACTTGTTATAAAATGACTCCAAAAAGTTATTATATTAGTTCTTATTTTACAAAAACACTAACAAAAGCGAGTTTAGCTTAATATTGTATGTATCTATTACTTTAATTAAAACATTGAATTTACTCATATTTTTATTTACTAATTATTGTGTATTTTATTAATTATTTTATTTTTATTTCATGTAAATTTGAAACTTCATATTTTACTAATTTACTGACGCATTGGTTACGTAGATATTTGTGTCTTCAAAAAAAAAAAAAACAAAACAACACACATCATTGTAAAATCAATACATTCATCACTCCGTTCAGAATCTAAAATTTGTGAGGGGATCCTGAAAAATAATACATACAAATTATAATTTATAATATATTTTATATTATTATAAATTTTATAATATTATATAAGCGTCTGGGAGAGTTCTGCAGAGTTCCAGACCTTATGAATCCCCCCTTCGCCTGAGGGGATTCATTTCGACAACCCCCCCCCCATATGTAAATCACTATTATATACTGGTATTAGTAAAAACATTGATTGTAATTATTTATTATAAAAAATGTATAGTCAATAGTAATATCTATAGGGTTTGGAAGTTATAAGAGTTAAAATAAGAAAAATATGCACAACAAATTATAAAATATGCATGAAATAATAAAAAATTATCCAAAATTGATTATGCAAAAACATATTATTATTATTAATATACACAAAAATATTATATAAACCTATAAAATTACAAAGAAAATTGTGTTATTGTAAATTAAAATTTTAGAGGTTTTTTAGAAAATCAAGAAATATGCACTTTTTCCTTTAAAATCAACGAATTATTCAATCATGCAAAATATGCATTTTTTAATTTTCAATTTTTAAACTCAGCATTGTATAACTCGGATTTCTAGCTTAGTCTGCTATAAATTAAGAGCATACAAAATATAATATGCAACTGCTATAACTAGTATATAACTTATGAACTCTATAGTAATAACTAATAAAATATAATACTTGATTGCTATCGCTCCACCGGCCAACACTAACCTATATATATAAATCCAGCGACAACCAGGTAATTTTACGTCAGCAGTCTTAAATCTTAAGGCCCGTTCTTACAATGTCCGGTTAAGTGTTAACGGACACTTAACCGTTGGAATTTTGCCGGTAATAAAATCTGTTATCAGTAGGTTAGCGTTAACCGACACTTGACCGGACATTGTAAGAACGGGCCTAAATCTAATATTTCGATTCATAATTTACATCTCTGCATTTCTATGATATCTTACATGAAGGTTAGTCTAGTCCATAGGCGTGCGCAGACTTTGTTCGCAGGGTATGCGGGCATGCAGCTGATAAAATGTGCCCCTCCATATATATAAATACCCCTAAAATAAATGTGCATGACATTATATTATAAACTTAAGGTTACTACTTTATATAAGAAAATAGATTTTTCATCTTTTTTGATTTTAAGTAGTTTTTTTTTTTTTATTAATGAAAAGTATTTTTTTTTACAAACATGTTTATTTAAAGAAAATGTACATTATACAATATAATTGTTATAATTCAAGCCTTCTCTTCCCTGGTATACTTTAACTACTATATTATATTAATTATTATCAGTATTTAGATATCGTCAAATTAAAGAATAGATGTAATCGCTATCATTTCTTGGGACATATAAATAGTAAATACCTACCTACACTAAAAAAAAAACCAATATTTCCTTAAATTATTGAGGACTGTCTTAAATTAATTTAAAAACAAGTCTTTATTCCATATCGATATTGCATTACCATTTTATAAAAATCCAGTTTAAATTATGAACTGAGACATATTGTTCATGACGTTCGTGTGCCCTAAGCATCTGGTCGCAGGGTATGCAAGCGCATACCCTGCATACCCCGTGCGCACGCCTATGGTCTAGTCGTATACACGTATGTGTTATATTGTCATCTGTTTAATGCAGCATTGGGTTACCCTACAGACAAAATAATCAGGTGATTGGAACGACAAATTTGGCGCACTTAAAAAATAAAAATTATAAGACGGCGCGACAAATAGTTTAATCCACCACTGGTTTAAGGAAAAAGAGCAAACATTTCATATTATATTATAATATTTGAAATTTTATTTTATTATGTTAATCGTGTAAATTGTAAAGTAGTGATAAAATATGTTTTTGGCTTCTTACTGTATTATTATACATAATTGTAATTTAAAGTTGATATTTTACAAAAATTATTAACTTATTTTAAAATACTGTTAAAAATTAATTTTAATAAGCTATTTCCCGCAATATTTAATACTGGCATTAGCAACATTCAATTTTTACAGCAACAATTATTGTTAAGACAAATAAAATGTGTGATATTTAAAGATCTTTAGAAAACTGTCTTGTTTTTTTACATGTTAATAAACAACTCTAGTTGTTTAAGTTGTTAACTATAACATTATTAATTGTAAATAATTTATTTTAATTATTTTTTACCATTATTTGAAACGCTATAGGTATAAAAAATATCATAATAAGTACAACAAACAATAATTCGAGGATAGAGAAGTAAATTTTATATGCGGGTTGGTGGCGGGGCGATAATATAAGTATTAATAATTTATAGATGTAATAGAAAATATAATTACCTTACTATATTATTGACATCATGTTAATGCAACATTATTAAAACGATAATATTAATTGATCTTCGATCTAAAGGATGGATCAAGAGCACATAAATAAATAAAATAAATTAGACTCAATAGGAAATAGTACAAATATTTTATTTTTCTGAATATATCGTCTCAAGAAATGTAATATTCATTTAAATTTACAATTTTATTTTTATTTTTTAAATTAAATATAATTTTAAAGAATAATAAAATATAAAACCGATATGCCAAATACTAAAAAATTTTGTCCTCTATACAATTATTGAAGAATTGGGTGCAATAATGCAGACATCTATTACATTTTTTTTTGGAAATCACATTTTTGTATTTGAGTATAGAATAATATCAAATTTTGTTTATTAATAAAAAAAAAAATCCGCGTCAATTGGTACAACAAACAGACAAATCCGATGTAATATAAATGGAGATGTCTGTTTTATTTTTTGTTGAAACTACGATTTTTGTAATAGTTGATTTTATTTTAAGATTATTAAAAATTATAAAAACAATTTTACGTGAATGAGTTTTATCTATATTGCTCGTGAATCTGAGAAATACAACAAATATTGTGCAGACTGTCTCTAAAATTACTAACAATTTATGGTTGTTGGTTAAATAGAGCATTTTTATAAATTATTATCAATTAAAAATTTAAGACTCATTTTCAATAGACTTCAGAATATATAATAAACGTGTAATTTGAAAATCCAAGTATGGAAAATCGTTTTTCAAAGCTTCTACGACACTTATTAAATCAGAATTCTTCTTCCACTCGTCTGAAAATTCATCATCCATTTTCAATTCATTTTTTATCAGTAAACGGTAGTGTCCTTTTTTAACCGCATCCAAAAATTTAGCATAGTTTTGTTTGTAGCTTAGTATATGAATATTCTAAAAAAAAAGTAAATACAATTATGAATTAGTATTATGAGAGCATTATTACAAAATAAACTTAACTAATAAATTAATTAATATGTACATTTATATAAATGGTTTATAAAAGATAGTTTAAATAGATACCCCAATGGCAATTTATTCCTATTTACATTTAATAAACTTTATTTTATTTTAAACACAATAATGGAATATGGTGACGCCATAACGATGGTCAGAGATTGGACAGGGAATATTTAAGAGCCATTATAATCAACATGTTGAATGTTAAGGGCTTACATTAATTAATTTCCTACCTTTATAGATTTAAAATTAAAATTACGATTTGTTCACAAATTAAAACATAGTTTTAATGGCATCGAAGTATACCTTAATAAGAAAAACCTAGTAGGACACCTACCATTCACCAACCTCATAATTTGAATTAATCCAATTGCAACATTTAAGGTAAGTCTGTTATGCCACACATGGGCGTAAGTAAGGGAGAGTTTTGGGTGTTCAAACACCCCTGAAATTAAATGAAACAATTGATAAATAAATTATTCATAATTTTATAATATTAATATAGATTTAGACAAAAACCCCCTCCGAAAATATTTCCTACCTACGTTCATGATGCCACGTTATATACAAATCTTTATATTAATACACAAGCATTTGTCATACCAATTACTTCGTTAATAAGCATATAATAATAGAGGAATATTAGATACTTAAGATGTATCTATCATTAGAAAGGTATTATTGTCAAGTAGTTGTATAAAAAAAAAATACACAGTGGCTACATTTTTCCCTATCAAATAAGTTAGATATTAATGCTCGACTTGGGATGAAGACGTAGATGGATGGAGTACCCCAACTCATTTTTCAGAAATTTTAGCGTATCTCTATACTATTATTTTTAAGGAAAACGCGTATAGGACGCTCATCGTTCTGCATTTTGAGAAAATGCATGAAATACCATCATAATTATTGTCTTATGGATTATTTCTTAATCGCGAATCTATAAATTATAATACCTATGTATGATGACGTAATGTATCTATTGTTCTGTGGTAATATTATATTGTCAGTAATCACTATAACTATACTCTAAGTTATTCACTAATATTTGTTATCAATTATTATAAATTTAATTAAAAATTGTTAGGTATTTTTAAATTTAATTTTCATTATCATTATTGTTCATAATGTATTGTAATGTCTACCCACTAATGGATTTACACCAAATAGGTAGCTGTGTAAAATCTCGGATAATAAGTAGTAAAAGAGATGCGGAAGAAAATTATTATCAAAAATGGATAAAATTAGAAGATAAAAAACAACATTATACTAATAATAATTTATGGAACTATTTAAATAAATATTTAAAAATGAATGTTTATATGTATTTACTTTTATTATTCGTTTGAATTTGTTATTATTGATAACTACAATATATAATATAATAGATACAGTTATGACCTGTCTATTATTAACTTGAATTTTTTTTTCGTAAATTGATTATTTAAAAATATTTGTATATGATTTAAAGAGGGGTATTAAGGAGTGTAGGGGTTTAGTCTCCACGGCTCAATAACGTTTAACAATGCTAAGTCGAGCACTGGATAATATGAAATATAAAAAAATTAAATAAGCCGGTAAGTGAGTATCGCTCTGCTGTACATTAGGGGGTGGGGTGGACCTCGGACTATGGTAGGTTAAATTTGAATGCAATGATAGGTATCATTGTATACGAAAAACGATTCTGAACGGAGATGATTTGTCAGTCCAGGAAATATTATCATATATTCTATTTTGAAACTAATTCAAACATTTAAGTAAAAGTTTCAAGATCTTACGTTTAGTAATTTTTTAAAAATAACAAAAATCGAAAATTATTTATTAGTAAAACGTGATTTTACACGTCGTGTATTTTTGATTTCAAATTAAAATTAAAACTTTAAACACTCGTAAATTTTTTTAAATTGAACAATCCTCAAACTTTTTTATAATTATTCTAAGCTTAACTTATGGACAGCATAGTATTAAATTTTCAATTCTTAGCTTTTGATAGAAAAATATTTATAAATTTTTAACTACCAAATAGTGAAAAATATTCATGATTTTGACGAATTTTTGTCAATATTTGAACTTCAAATGCTAATAAAAAAAAATTGTGCCTATGTATTTTTATAATTTTTGAATGAGAGTTAGAACAAGTTATGTAGACCCTTCAATTAAATTTTCAAGTAATTTGTCCCAGCTAAATTTTTTTTATCAACATTTATAAAAAAAAAATGAAAATTTCAATTGTCTATAAATAGCTCAAAAAAAGTCAAAATATTTTGAAAATCAAATCACTTAAAGAAAATGGCAATCTCAATAACTGGTAAAATTTTCAAGTATTTACGACTTATACTGTTTGAATAACAACAAATATCAAAAATCGTTTGAGGCTAAACCGTTATTTAACGCGGTTTTGTAAAAATTTAAATTTAAATCACTCATAAAAATTTTTTGTTTTAGTCCGGTAGAGTTTTTTTTGCAGATAGTTGAAGAAAATTTTATGGAGAACTTTGTACCAAATTTTCAAATCTTAGTTATAAAAGAAAAAATTTTTACGATTTTTTAACCACAAAATTACTTGCCAATTTTCGCAATTTTGACATATTTCGTATAAATTTGAACTTTAAGCACTTATAAAAAAAAATTGTGACTAACGATTTCGTATTTTTTTATATAACTTTAAGAACAACTTATAAGAAACCTTGTATTAAATTTTCAAGATTTTCTGGCCGGCCAAAAAATTTTTATCGTTATTTTAAAAAAAAATACTTAAAAAAATTGAAAATTTCATCTGTCTATAAATAGCTCAAAAAAAGACAAAATTCTTTGAAAATTTAACTGTGTATGGAGAACGCTAATATAAATATTTTGTGAAAATTTCAAGTGTTTACATCGATTAGTTTTTGAGTTATAGCAAAATAAATAATTCGATTTTGTCGAAAACTGGTTTTGCGTAAAAATTCCCGTTTTTCTGTCATTTTTTTTTTGTTTTTCTCGATTTTTTTGAAAACTGTTGGAAAATGTTTACTTTTCACCTCTATAATGCACCAAGGATATCCACTTTGCCATCGGAAACCACCCCCAAAGTTTGAAATTGAAGCATTATTTCGACTAGTTATGCTGTACACAGACACAAAAAAAAAAAAAAAAAAAAACACACATCATTGTAAAATCAATACATTCATCACTCCGTTCAGAATCTAAAACAGTAGCCTAACTAATTTATATTAGAAAATAAAATAATAATTTTTCACCTGTATAAAATGTTCATAATACGAATAAAGGGAAAAGAAGCACAAACGTACGCTGCGTAAACCGTGTGTGCTTTAAGAAATATATGTTTATTAAACAATTATAAAACATGTTTTTTGGTCGATTGTTGACCAATGGACAATACTACCTAGTACCGTATACTCAATATTATATATCATAGATACTTGTGTTTCTCATTAATGAAAGAATTTTTCATCTACCACATTTTCATCACGTGTTTTTTTAAGAGGAACTGTCGCCTTCCTCTGAGCCTCCGAGGAATATCAGTTTTGCAAAATTCGCCGCTACTATATCCACATAGCTTTTCACTGATTTAGTGATTTGTTAAGTAATGTTCAAAATATTTATACTGTATATAAATAATAAAGCATTTGTACAACCATGGAGAGAGGAGTTAGGCGTTGTATCCCCTTCTTGAAAATAAGTCTTAATTGCGCCACTGCCTTGTTATATAGGTACTATCTAATATCTAAATAACTAAGCTCAACGACTTGTAACATACATTTTAAGAAAAATACACACTTTAATTTTTGTAGCTCCAATGTCTTCGATATTCCTTAAGATGTCATTAATAGTCTTTTGAATATCAATCATATTATCATTTAAATATGTAAGTTTGTTATCCAATTTCATTTTATCATTTTCTAAAACACTTATATTTGAATCTAACTTTTTGCATTCCTGTAAAACAGTAAACAAATGTTAATTGTAACTAAGGTTATATTTAAATATATTTTATTAAAAAAAAGTATTTTTAAAAGTTATAAATATAAAATTATCATAATTTACTAAGTACCTATTTTATTATAATTTTCTTTAAAAATAAATTATGAAAAATTCACAAGTAAATGAAAAATAAATTCATAGTTTAATTCCCCAGTAAAAAAATTGCATAGGTATTCTTATTTATTATTATCGATAAAGTTGTCTAATTAGTTTACAAACATCACAATTCGTGACTCATTAAAAATATTTTACGACCTTTAGGTTGGAGAACAATGATTTATAGTATTTTTGGATAGGTCACTTATTAAAAAAAAAAATTTAATAAACATTCAAATATTTTTTTTAAAAATTCATTGATTTCAAGAATTTAATTTAATTAAAGAAAATTTAGTAAATTTGTGATTTTATATACAGACCCAATAATTGTAAATTTTAGGCCATTATATTCAACAAATACCATTAAAAAAAAACACAATAATTAAAGTTGAATAATAATACATCAGTAAAATTACAGTTTTAATTTTTTTGATATTAATTCGTAAATAATCAAGCTTCTTCAAAAATTTTTGTTTAGCTTCGTTTTTTCCCTTTAAACGAATATCCTTGGCTGCTACTTTATTATAAATTGTTTCACGCCTTGATATGCATACTTCTAAATCTAACATTATTTTTTCCAATATTTTTTTTAATTGACTTTCTCTTATCTATAAGAAAATAATATGTATATATCAAAAATGTTATCTATTGTAATTTATAATGATTCATTTTACCTGCATTCTATGAATTTCATTTTTCATAATATCAATATCACCTAAATCACCTTCTTTGTTTTTAATTTCGTTTTTAATTTCAATGAGTAATTGAAGTTTGGTATCCCATGTCTTACTTTCACATTGTTTTTCCAAACATACATTTTTTAATTCATTCAATTCATTTTTTAATAACTTCAATTGATCTATATATTCTAAACACAAATTTTCATTTTCCTAAAACAAATTATACAGTACTATAGTAGATAAACAATAAACATTCGTATAATATTATAAATATAATTTACAAATTAAACGTTTACAACTACGTAAATAGTTCGTAAAAATTTACCATATAACTATATACAAATATATAGGTACTATTTTAATTAATTACAAAATTGTGATTTTCAGTTAATTTTTTACATAGATACATATAATGTTCGTTATATTTAAATGTTTGAAGTTTTAAAATACAGTGAAACTTCTATATTAGCTTTCTCATCGTGACAAAAAAATATTTATTAATGAAAGTTCGTTAAATAGAATTACATATATATCCTTGGCGTATATAGGAATTAATTTAGGGGTGATTATTAATTATTATATGATGTTAATTTTTGAGGCAGGTTCACAGTATGCAACGTGTGCCATATCAACAATTAATTTCGAGGGGGGTGACCACTGCATACATTTGGTTATATTTGGTTAAATTTCAAAAATATTTTTTTTAATGGAAGTTTCACTGTATTAGCATATGTTAGTAAATAATTTATATATTTGTATGGATAATTAGGCAAAACATTACTTATTCTAGTATTCACATTAACCTTCAATTCAGCTAAATAAGAACACTGAATCCATTCATTTTCATTCAAAAGCATACTACTCTTCCCTTTATTTTGGCTGAATTGTTCATTAAGTTTCGACATTGTATTTCTCATATTTGTAAGTTTTTGTTTATACTGATAAACTTCCTTGGATAAAGAGTCAATTTCTTTATCTAGTTTTTTATTTTTTGTTTCCATTACTAAATTATCTGAAATATTTATTTATTTAGATAGATAGTTTTAAAAATAAATATAATAACAAGGTGCATTTAAACACAAAAAAAAACGATATAAATAACAAACTAAAGCATATAATAAAAAATAATTCACGTTTAAAGCTTAATGGTATAATTACAAAATAATTCAATTTAAAGTTAAAATCAAATAAATCAATTTGGATATCAATAAATAGGTAATCACATAGTTGTATTGACCTAGCTAACGAATCATAGAATTGATGACAATTTTTTTGAAATATTAAAATAATAATATTTATCGACATTTTAAGTATTTTGTCAACCACCCGATAAAGCAAAATGTTATCTAAATAATAATAATTATTATGGAGCAATGGACTTGGAACGCGATTGCAAGATTCCGATTGCATTTTACACATTGCACTTATTAATATTTAACGATAAATTATTTTGTTGACACTAAAGGCGGGTTTAAGGTAGGGAAATCAGAGATTCGACAATAGGTATGATATTGTCTTAATTTTTTTATTGCACCTAATACCTAAATTATACATATCGATGTATTTTGCTTTATTGGTTTAGAACTAAGGTATAGGTTAAGTAGTAAACTAAATTAATTTATGTTTTATCATGTATTGTATCATTTTCATAATTGCATAACAACATAATTCATAATAGCAAAACTCAGTTTTACATCCTTAAAATGCTAAATCAAAATAAAATGTATGTATGTATGCAATAAAAATAAACAGTGGCGGATTTAGGGGGGAGGGTACTTGGGAGCTAAAGCACCCATCGTTCCGCGTATTTTTATCAAAAAAATTACTAATAATAATTCGCAAATTTAAAAAAAATAATGTATGTTAAATTGTTTGTAATTTTTATATTGCTTAATTATGTTTAGATACCAAATTATTAATTTTTTTCTCCCAAATTGTACAAAATAAGTACTTTAGGACTATTATTATTAACGAAATAGCGCCCACCATAAAAAATCCTAGATCCACCACTGAAAATAGATATATAACTGCAACTACATGTGTAGTATACTAGTAATATCAATTAATATTATAATACTATAAAATATTAATCATAGATATAATAAAGCTTTTAATACATTTTCATATTTTAATACTATAACAAAATTGCCATTTGCCAATTGTATTAGCTAAAACCTCCAAAAATGAATCAAGACATCAAAATCTGAAAAAAATTCCAAACTATTTTTACGGCCAATATATCTGTATTAATAAAAATACTTTTTCCATTTGAAAAAAAATCTGTTTAATTTTTAAGATACCTTAGATTAACTCAGTTTTATTATATTTTATTGTACATATGTATATAATATATATATTACAGGTACCAAAGAAATATTTTGTTTTTGTACAATTCAAATTTTTTGTATATTATTTATAAATTTTTAATAGCAAACATTTTCAAGATTAATTAAATATATTAGATTTGTATGAAAAAATGTCTGTTACTTCACCGAATACCTTTGTATTATGTTCTGTAATAAATACTAAGTATAGGTAGTTATGAAATTATTAAATATAACCGCGATCAAAGTAATGTCTTTTATTAAGGTTAAGTTCTTTGAGGAAGTAAACGGTCAATGGCTTGACGAACTTTATAACCGTGGTTAAATGATTTATTGTCGTTATAGACAGACAATAGAAAAATATCGAGCAAAATAATTTATAACATCTTTAACTCCAGTTAAAAAACAATTTTTATAAGATATAATACTTGGGATAGGAATGTTTTTTTTTCATTAAAAAAATTCAAAATAGTTTAGGTAGTATTAGAATTTATAGAATTTTGAATTTCAAAAATATGAGTTTTATAATCTAATTTGGATCAAAATTTAAATTTAGTACGTAAATTCAAAAAATTATTGTAATTAATTTATAAAAGAGTGTATGTTTGAATATCGTATGAGCAATTTTTTTCTTACAAATTATAAATTCCTCAAATCGAACTAAACTATAAAGGATGTTTACTACTAAAATATATATTTATATTTTTCTCATAATACCTAACTAACAATAATTTTAAAAACATTATAATAAAAAGGTATTGATCGAACCCTTAATATGAAAATATATAAAAATAATATTATTATTTATATTATTATTTTTTATTTTTAATACATTAAACATAAGATTTCAATTAATAATTAGTTAATGATAAGTGATAACCTTATAATATAATAATCATAAACAGTATAATCTAAATACAAAGGTTCAAATGGTTCAATATTTTTAAAGATAGGAAGTTTAATTAGTAGAACTGGATGATATTATACAACTATATAAGACGTAATAAATTTGAATCAAAGTAGATAGTTCACATACAATGTTAAAACAATCTGAATTAGTCATTAGATAATAGAATGTTGGAGATTTTTATAATTTTATTGTAATAAAAAAAGATAAGAAAAAATAACTAATACGAATACCTACACCTTTTATAATTCGTCTTTATCAAAGTGAGAAACAGCTTCATTTTTTATTTAAAGACCAACACTGAATAACTAGAAAATTATAACTACTTAATAGTTAATAATATAATTAAGATCTTAGGTATACCTAAGTAGTTAATGATGGCAATTATTAAAAAAAAAATGTAGGTACCTACCTAACTAAAGTAACAAATTTAGTATTTAAACAACAGACATTCTTATAAAATAAAATATAAATATAATTGCTTTGAGTTAACATTGGGTTTTATTTGTTATTTGAGGTGGCAAATAGATTTTTAATATATTAAAATATTTAATAAATTAATTAATTTAACCTGCAGTGGTGTTTGGTGTTTCTATTATTTAACTCGTCAATTACATTTTTTAGGGGATTTCATTTTAGGAACGTTCTATCAATTATCAAACTTAGGCATTTTAAATTAATCGTGGAAACAAAATCCCTCTCCCACCAAATAAAATCACCAAAATAAAAATTAATACATTATTAACTAAATATACCCTTAAGAAATTATTCACATTTTTTAATTGTTGACACTTCTTTATTCGAATTTGATAACAATAGATTTATTATGCCCGACTTTATGCGAAACATTGTTGCTTTTGTTACCCAGAATTTCTTCAAATTGCTTATAAATAGTATCAAGTATAGGCGGTACCCGGTACTATACAGTTACCATCAACATCAGTGAATATTTGACACAAAATCAATTTAGGCCAGAAGTTAATTTCGAATAAATAATATAATATTTCATTGATTTATTATATGATTTTGTACAATTTATCTGATGAACTGATGTAATCCATTTATTTATTTATTTGTTTAATTTAAATGTATATACATAAGAATACTGGGCCCAACGCCCTACTGAGAAGACTCGCGTGGGGGCCCAATATAATAACATTATAGATGAATCGTATAATATATATTATATAAACATTGAATAATGACTATCGTAGAAATAATTTGGTGACAAGCACGTATACACTATACATGTATATATGTATAAAAATAAAAAATAAAATGAATTAATTGATAAGTATAGAAGTCGGTGCACAGGATATAGCACTTGTTTATTGCATAGACCAGCGGTTCCCAACCATTTTAGTTGTGAAGACCACTAATCTTGTAAAAAAATCTCTGAGGCCCACTAATGATTAATAGCACACCTATATACGTGTATACCTATATTATAATATGTATAATAATATTATTAGGTATATAATATAAATACCTATACAATAATATATTTTAAATAAATACGTTATTAATGTTAATATTACATGGTCCACGGCCCATAGGTTGAGAACCGCTGGGTCATAGACTGCTGAACAGTTTAAATAATATATTATGAATTTATTTAAAAACTAAATAAGTATTTATTTAAATTAAAATGAATATATATTATATTGTTCAAAGAACTCTTACATAACATATAATATATTCAACATATTATAATATAATGCATTATTATTGGCAATATACTATATAGGCTAGTAAATCTCAAATTAAAAATTAAAATGTTAAATCCTTAAAATAGTTAAGCCACTGATGATTTAAAATAAAAAATTAATACTGACTATGGTTATACATATAACTATTTTTCATACATAACTTTTAACAATTACTTAATATCTATAAGTATACTTACATTTGCGTACTTTTACCAGTTCATTAAATTGATTATTAAGTTGAGCTAATAACTGTACATTTTTATTTTGTTGTTGAATCCAAGATTGTTTTATGAAATTAGTTTCTTTTACTATTTCATCAATTTTATTTCTAACTTGATTAATTTGCATTTGAGGGGTTAAGATATTACCACCCTAAATTTTAATTAAAATCAAATACAACGTAATTATCGTGTAATTAAATATTAATTAAAGGTTTTTTTTAAACTTACATCTTGTAAATTTTTTACTATTTCCAATTGTTTATTTTCTAAATCAATTTGTTTTGTTTTATTTTGAGTCTCAGTATATAATTTCTTCAATTCAGAATCTAATTTATGTAATGCACATCCTTGATCATTTAGATATTTAGTGTTTTCTTCTATATCATGTTCTAAATTAGAACTTGTTGTACGATATTGTTCTAGTTTTAATAAAGATTTTGATAAATTGTTTTCTACTTCAACTAATACTAATTCCTAGATTTAATATTAAATAAGTTAATACATTTTTAAGTGAAGAAATGATTTATCATACATGCTCTTTATTTTGGACTTTAATTTCTGATATTTTGTTATTTATCTGAACACAATAATTATTTGAAAATAATTGTTTTTTTATTTCATTTAAAATATCTTCTTCATATTTTAATTTCTGATTTGATACTTTATTTAAAAAAATTAATAATGTGTTTGTTTCATTTTTAATAGATATTTGATCCTGCAATTATAATTTAATTTTTAATTTATATTAATACATTTAGTTACACAATATACTATACTAATGTAATTTGATCTAAGTTTTGGTGTTGAAATTCTGTCATTTGTATTAGCTTAGAATGTTCCTCTTTCAAGCAGTTCAACTTATCTAAGCAAGTTTTCAAACTATTTTGTAAGTTATTTTGTTCTCGTTTCAATTTATTCAAATAGTTGAATAGATCTTTATTTTTACGAAATTCTTCTTTGGCACTACGTTTGTAACTATTGGCTTCCATTAATAATGTATGATACTTATTTTTTGCTTCTCTGAAAAATATAAAAAAATATATTTAATACAAAATCATCTTTTATTTAATATGCTACAATTTTTGTAATAAAACAATTGTTTTTCCATTCATTTTTAAGTAGGTACCTAATATTAAGTTATAATCTGGGATACCATCATTCCTAGGTTAGGTTAGGTTCTGATTTCTTTCCTTAAATTTGCTTATTGTCCACATTGAAAATTTTTGTATTTTAATAAATAATAATAAACAAAGCCATAGCAGATAAATATTTGTAATTTTTGTTTATCATTTCTTTTGGAGTTATTCTAAGATTTTTAAAAAATATTATGTTTACTGTTTATATTTTAAAAACGAATATTTTTCTTGTGATAACCATAAATAAGGCGATTCACAAAGTATATTTAGCCCTTTATTTTTTCAACATTGGAATTATTCAAAATTTATAAAACATAGGTATATGTATTTTCAAATTATCAAAAATTTTTCGAATTAGGTACTTAAGAAGTGTCAAGCAAAGATACAAATAACTTCTGTTTTTCAAAAGAGAACTCCAATTTCTACTATAAATTATTTAGTAGATTTAATTTTCACATATCAAAAACAAAATTCAAAGAAATAATTTTTGACTCTGTATACTAATGCTAATTCAGCTAATTGGTCTATTTAATGAGCTTGGAAGGTATGAAGACAATGGTAACTTGAACATATTAATAATTAATGTTAATCTATTAACATTTATAGTTTTAAAAATACAGTCAATGTTAACAAGCACTAGATTCAATATTTCATATATTTTATATTTTTGTAAGCCTACTTTTTATTACTTTTAACTTATTACACATTAATAACTGAAAAACTATTCGTTTAAATTTTGAAATAAGTTCATCAACATTTAAAATATATACATATATATATCCACATAATAATTTACAGTATACAAGATGGAGAGCAGTGGTATAGCCATGGGGGAAGGTAGTGTCATCCTCTCTCATCGGCTGTATCAACTTAATATAAAAATGAACTGTTATTGTTAATTATAAAATTTTCATATGATACAAAGTAATAAATTTAAATTATAATAATTACTGAAAATCATTTTTTGTCTTCAGAAAACATTTATCACATTGCTGAATACTAATTAAAACATCATTCCATAATAATGTAATTTTAGCATTATCTTCATTAATAACATCAAGCTCTGTTGAATTGTTCATAACTTTTTGTCTCAAAACTTCTCTTTCATTATATTTTGTCTCTGCTTGTTCACCTAATTGTTTCATGCGATCTTCCAATCGAAGAATTTCTTGGGTTAAAGATAATAATAACAAATCCTAAAAAATATGACACATAAATAATCCAAAATAATTAATAATTTAAAATGTCCAACAATTAAAAATATCTGTCATGCTTTTTAAAATATATACTTTGTGAACTTCTAATTCTTGATATTTCAAATTTAATTTCATGTTAGTATGAACACAAAGTTATCTAGAATTGATCGTATGAAAAGAAAAGTTCAGAATTATCTTTTAGAATTAAAAGTTACCTGTTTTTGTTGATCATTTAATAATTTTTTTTTGTATTGTTTAGTTTCAGATTTTTTTTGATTACAAATATTAAATGTGATTTCTTGTTCTTTTTCGTATTTTAATAGTTCTTTTAAAAGTCCTCGACTACAATCTAGTTGTCTTTTTAAAGTTGAAACTAAAAAGTTATAAAATTTGTTAAAATAAAATATAATAAATAGGTCCCTGATAAAAAAAGATATTGTACATTTTTTTGATTCGGTTGAAGTTGTTGTATGAATTTCAGTATAGCGTTGTTTTCTTTGTTCAATACATTCTTCCACACGGTCTTTTGTTATTTTTAATTCTAGTTTCATTCTATGGAACTCATTCAATAACTTATGCTGAGTTTCAACTCTACAAGCTACATTATTTATTTCATTTACAAATGAAGATTTTTCTTTTTGTCTGGATCTAATTGAGCCATCCTAAGAAAAATCTTTTGAATTAATTTCAAAGAATACAGAAATATTTAAATAAAAATAAATACACTTACGAGTGTTTGTAGTTCTTTTTTGATATTTTCTCTTTGTTTTAATAAATGTAATTTCAGTGTCTTCTGAAATCTTACCATAATAGGATTATTTGGTTCTAGTACAATTAGTTGACTATTATATATTTCTTTATTTATGGATTTAGGGGTTACATATGTCATCTCACTATTTATACTTTCAAACTCTAATGATGTATCATCTGAACTATTTTTGGATGTTTCTGTTTCTATTTCTAGAGCACATGGATAATAATTATCAACTAGATTTTCTGATTCTGATAATATATCTTCAAAATGCTGTAATTCTGTAGTTGAAGTTGAATCCATTACATTAGATTGATGATTGAATACATTTTCAAGTTGTTCTTTTGCTAAAACAATATTAAACTTTTTAAAATCAGTTCAAAAACTTATGACCATTTAGTTATGTACTTAGTCAATATTAGTTGTTCATTTATAATGTAAATTATCTGGTGATCTATTCATTAGAAAGTATCTGAATTTAAATTGTTATTTTTGCTATGTATAATATGTATAAATACATACAAACAGTACAATAATATATTTGATAGGCCAATTGGAATAAAACGAAAAACAAATAAAAAAACAATTATTGATGAGAAAGGAGGGTTTTAGTTGAGATATGCCCATGATACTATAAAATGCATAGTTACTAAAATTATAATTATATCTTACAACTTTTACTCACCCATAAGATCAAAACTTCTATTGTTATATTGTGATTCATATAGATTTGATGTAAATTCAACAGGATTTTCAATGCGCATATCATCTCTATGAATATCTTCAACATCATTATCATTTTCCAATGTTTTTTGTTTGTCTCTTAATTTATGATTTTCTATCTCAATATTATCTTTTTCAGACTTGGACATTTCACTCTTAAATAAAATAAATACTAAGACAAGACCCCATGTGCTATTTACATGCACTTAATAACAATATGATGTAAGTATGCAGTATACAGTACCTACATACATATTGGTTAATGGTTACTATGGCAATGTTTAAAGTTTAATACAACAAGAGTATTTATAATTTTTCAAGTGGTGTAAAACAAAATCAAAAAAAGTACCTAATACAAAATACAATTTACCACTTAGGTATTAATAAAGATTAAAGATCTATCATAATACTACTTATTAAGGTAAAAAATAAAAAAAATTGTGAAATCAATTTTATCCATTTTCATTTTTAATATACCATTAATGAATATTATTTGTATATGTTATTATTAAATAAATAAATTATATAGGTATATTCTTTAAAAAAAATATTTTTAAGGCAATATTAATTGTTGTAAACACACTTTACATATGTGTGGACATTTTATAGAGCTTGTATCATTGCTCACAATACAAATTGTATTATACAATAAACAATCAAAAAATTACAGATTTAAAATGTAAAAAGCAATATTGTTAATGGTAATAGGTGACAAAGAGAAGTATGATAAAATATTAAAGCGTTCAATTCTATGTATAATATTATATATAATTTTTATTCACACAATATGTTTATAATTCTAATATGTATAATTTTTTTCATTATATATTTATAATGCCACATGCATTTGTGGTAGATATATTGAGCTAAATTTTACCCAATCGTAAGGATAATATTTTGCTAGTTTTAAATTATATATATTTTGTATTTCTTAAACATTTTAATCAATAATAAAATTATATATTACAGGTCGTATAAACAATACTCCAATTTATAAAAACTATAATTAAAATACATAAATGTACATAAATGCTTACACGATATTAATCTCTTACTTATTTTAACAGCTCTATTTTAAAATTTTACGAAAAAATACAGTAAAATCAATTTTTGTTAATTAATAATTTTGGAACAATCAAAACATTAAAAATAATGACTTTCATAAATAATAAATTTTAATCACTTGTTTGAATAAATATATATATTAAGAATATGTTTACTAAAATGTTTTAAAATGCTCACATAATTGCAAGTATTTAAAAGAAAATGTGAATAATATAGTGTACAGTATTCAATTATTGTTCAGTTCTTTAAGAATTGTATAAATTATTATTAATAACTTACATCTATAATTTCAAATTTTTAAAGGTAAAATAATATTAATATTTACTAATAAAATTAACAAATATAACATAATATAACTCTACCTGTTTCTACAATTTTCACAAACACATTTACAATTAAAAGCTAAGAATAATTGTCTCACAATCCAGTGCAATCTACTCTATAATTAGATAACTCAAATCAATCATAAACTATAATTTATAATAATAGTATTTTTAAATACTATAATGTGAATAAATAACTCATAATTTAAATTATAAGTATTGACAAAATGTGTTTCTGATTACATATACAACTAAACTTAAGTAGATGCTGAATGGTTTAAAATAAAATAAATTGCTATGAAGAAAAATAAAAAAATAAATTTTATATCATATTAATTTAATAACACATTATAATAATAATAAAAAAGATATTATATCAGTAAATTGTTTTAACACATTAGTTTTTAGTTAAAAATAATGTTATTAATTAAAGGAGATCAACACTTTGAAACAAATTTATTTTCCAATTATTATATAATGTAAAATTACTTAATCATAAATTATTGATGAGTATACCAGGGTTTTTAAGGAATTTTATTCATTTATCAAAACATTACAAACCACATTTTTTTAAATTAAATATATATTCTACAAAACAATAATTTTAGTCTCCTAAAGAATCTTTAAAATGTAAAAATAATAAAATTCAATTTAAGCAATGAAATAATTGAATTGTTTTATTTTTATTTAAAATATGATTTTCAATTAAAATTTTAAAAAAACCCATTGATATTATTAATTCATTATTTTATTTATTTACAAATAATTTTAAATTATTGGGTAAGTAAGGTTAAATTCATTAAAATGTAGGTACTTAAAACATCAGTTACGATGGCATTAATCAATAATATTTTTAAATGTTGTTACTTCTATTAATAATCAATCTCCTTTGTATACATAACAATATTTTTACATCTTTAAAAATATATCTGTTAAATATGATTTAATAAATGTTTCAATCACTTGATGTTATTTTCTATTAGAAGACGATAAAGTATGAAAAGTATCTAAACTAGATTGAATTTGCTGCATATGAATTTCTACACAATTTTCAAAAGATTTTTGATTAGATTGACTAAGTTTAAGTTTTATTTCAACCATGGTTCTTTTTAAAGCATCCAATTCATATGCAGTAGGTTCATTTTCAGTTAATGTCTTCACCTGAAGCATTAATGCTAATAAATCTTTAATTAAAGCTAACATCGGTTGGTCATCAATCATAAAACGGGAATCAGTTACTTCTTTGTTATGCTCAATCATTTGTTCAGCTTCATCAAATGATTGATTTTGCAAATAATCTGTTATCAATGGCCACGTTTCAGCTTCTTCAGGTGCTAATATTTTAATTTCTTCGCTAAGAACACACATTACTGATGTTAAATGAAGATTTAAATTATCCAAGTCCAAAACAATTTTAGCATATCGACTCTGAAATTCTGGTGTTATATCTTCATTGTATAGAACCATTTTTTCGGCTTCAGAATTCATGTTACGTAATGTTTGTACATATTGCTTTTTTGCGGTCAAAATTTTTCTAAATTTTACAGTAGATTCTAAAAGTTTCATCGAATATTGTGCAGTTGTATTCTGATCAGTTTTATGTACGTCTACTTTAGTTTCAGGTGATATTGAACGGTTATGGTAGGGTACACGTGGACGACACATTTGTAATAATACATTTTTTGAAATAGTTTCTGGAGGTTGATTGGAGCATACTTCATAATCAAGGACAGAATGTGTACCTAATCCAGGCTTATCAAAATGTATTCTATAAGTATTGTTAGAAACATCTAAAGCTTCAATAGTTCCATTAAACAGACCATCTTCAGTGTTACTTCTTAACATTGCTGTTACTTTTGTACCAACACTAAGTTGTAAAGGTATTTCATCTGGTATATCTTTAAATAACAATTCATCTCTAGCTTTCCTTTGTTGTAACAATCTTATTTTTCTTCTTCTTCTATCCAATTCTCGAATTTCTTCATCAAAGAAATTCTGAGAACATCTACGAGGTTTACCCATCATTCTCCGTAACATACACCATTCAGTCCTAGTCATAGTTTTAATTTTAAAAGAGGGAAAGAAGTCTTGTACACACATCATAAAATCAGATTCATATAAAAGAGGTTTATCTATATTGCTATAAAACCACTCATAATATATCCAATTCTTTGCTTTTGGTAATTGAAAAATTTTCCTCAGTCTTAATCCAACATTTTGACAACGTTTACGTTCCAAAGAGTCAGATTTTGGTTTGGATGTTGACACTATGTTTTTAGGAGTTTCAAGTTTTATAATTTTTGGTTTAGTTACACCATTTTCGGTAGATTTTTTAGAAGCACTTTTAACTGGTGTTTTCACATTGGGGGTCTTAAGTTTGATTGTAGGTGTTGTTTTGACAGCAACTTTTGGAGTTGGTAATTTTTGATTAACAATTTTTTCTTGTTTAGGCGTTTTTGGTGTTTTTGGTTCTAACTTAGGTTCAACAATTTTTTTTGGTGTTTGTTTTTTAGGGGAATTCACATACATCATGCGTTCTTGTTTCACAGATGGATTTTTAGATGTGTTGAATACTTCTTCATCAAAAAATAATTTATTTTTTTTCCTTATACGAACAGGCATACCTCTTCTATTTAATTTATCTTTTCCTGAATTTGTCGATTCTATAATTTTAGGATTATTTCTTTTATTTACTGGCTGCAAACCTAAAACTGCTGGACATAACTTTGTTTGGCGATATTCATCGTCTACTTCCATATCACTACTATCTGAATCCATTTTTGTTTATTTAATAACTTTTAACCAATAATTAAATTTATTATAAATACTGTGTTTGGTAGATTGAAGTAACGTATCAAGAAATATTTTTCAAATTAATACATATTGACAATTCAATAAATTGCAGCAATCCCATAATAACCTGAAAAAAAAAAAACAATTATTAATTTTTTCCAATTTTGATTGGGGATGTTTTGAGAAATAAGTATGTAATTCCTATAAGATGCATTTTAACCTGAGGGAATATTAATACTATTTAATTTATATTGGCTGTACATTTTATAAAAATGAATGTTTTAATTTTATGATCATCGTTTGCCTCTGTGATTACAACTTTAATTGGGTAGTTAATTGGTTTTTTTTTTTACTATTTGAATAAATATTAGATATACATCAACAATTATCAGGTAACCATACATAATTTATAACGCTTGAATTATAAGTTTTTGTTTTGCTAATAAATATAAAATTGTATAATTTTTATTAAAAAAATGAATACACTATAATCAAAAGTATAGGTAAATTGTAGTTTTACAATACAAAAAAAAATAAAACAAATATTTGCAGAAGATACCAATCATAAATGTATAATACAAATACATAAAATTATTTAGCTAGTTTTTTTAAACTATTTTATATTTAAATATACATTTGATTAATCAAGACTAATGTAGATATAATATTTTGAAGATTCATGAATCTTATTAATTTAAGTAAGTATGAATAGGGCAAAGGCTTAATTCATTAACCTTTCAACTAATAATTTCTATATATTTACATGAAAAACTTCTATAATTCAAAAAAATAATGGCCAAATAGCAGTATTAAATAAAAATAAAACTAAAATAAGAACCATATGAAATTAATTTGTATATAAAATGAATATATAATAAAAACAAAGAAATTAAATTAATCGATATGATTTATATTGTGTAGAATAGATAACAAAAATTATTTAGAAATTATGTTATACAATGAATTTTAAAATTAGATGTAGTTATTAAAAAAGTTGAAACATTAAGTTTGAATATGAATAAACGAAAAATATAAAATTTAACAAATTTACCTAAAAAATCTAGATATCCTAATAAATATTATTTAATATTTAATTACTAAATTTAAATTATTTGCTTAATCTATTACATAAGGTATGGAATATATTAACCAAACTTTACCACATCTTATAATATAAATTATAATACGGCATTAGTAATATAATCAGGTCAAATTTCACACATACAATACTAATTTATCAAGATACATGAAATTTAATTTTTAGTTCCACATCCACACAATGAAATCAAACTATGTAAAGTACCTTTTATTAGTACATTTAAGTTAAAAGTGAAAGTAATTAAGAAAAATTATGAACCAGAAACATTTACCAATTCAAAGTTCAAACAGAATAAGTTTTGTTTAACTGATATCATACAACTCATTATCGACTATTAGTATTGGCAAAAAATTAACTAGAGAAACATTTTGAATTGATTGTTCATCGAGATATTTGAACGAATTACTATTTGAAAGGAAATGGCGCAAACAACTGTATCAATTATCGTTTGAATGAATTCTCTAACGTTCCAAAACGTCAATTATTCGTATACTTTAAATGTACTTACGCTATTTCGATGGTGAATGTAGTACGATGATGAAATAAATTGCAAGCAATGGATGTACGTATTAGAAATAATAATACGGAATCAAATACGAAATGATTCGTAAATTTATAAATTTCGTAAAAATCGCGGAGGAAAACATTTCCCAGTTTAAATTCCACATTATCGCCAGGTACACCAATAACATTTCACGAATGCTATACAGTGATGCGATATTTTAAAAACAAATTGTTATCAAATAAACAGTTAAACAAAAATCAATACATTATCAATTACATTATCAAATATAAATTTTTATTTTGTTGGTTACGTTCAAAAAAATCAAATTAATTTTTAAGTCTAGTGTTAAATACTTAAATGTTAATCGTTTTGTGTTTTGGAAAACCATAAATACTTAACAGCTACCTATTTGGTTTGTTATAGTATTATATTAATAAAGCAATTTATCTTCCGTGTAATTTAACAGGTAACTTTTAAATTGTATTTTGAACTTGTAATTTATTACAATTATTATACATTTTATAATAAAACTGAAATAGTATTATGTTTTACAATTAATATAATATCTTATAATTTAAAACATTATAATATATACATTAGGTTATTAATTTTCACTAAATTAAGTTGTTACAGATATTTGTTTTTATAATCATCAAACATATTTAAAGAATATCATTTTTTAACCTTTTTTAGTCTTACTAACCACCACGATTTAAGATAGTACTATCTTAAATCGTGCTAACCACCAAAAAAGGTATAAAATATGGTAATTTACTTTGAGAAACTCCCTCATTATCTATATTAAGTATAAATTTGTACAATTAAAGTATCATATTATAGTAGGGAAAGGTATTAGCGCTGGAAAGCCCGTATAATTTTCAATATTATTTTTGTTAAATAAAAAAATTTTAATGAATAGGTTCATTTTGTAAATCAGTGTTTTATATTTTATTATTTTTTACTTACGTGACTCCCCAATTGAGAAACAATTATAGAATTCAAATGCAAATGTATGTTTAATAACTAATGAGTATTTGAAGTATAATAATTATTAGGTACTTAAATTTTGTGATTTAATCCCCTATTACCATATAATGTATATATTAGTTTCTAAATTAATTTTTATTTATTAATAATGCTTTAAAATAATTAAAATGGGGTAGTTTCTATGGCAGTATTTTTGTACCAAATTAATTATAAACCAGGACAACAATTTTAACTTTTAATAATTTTATATTTCTGTTTTTTATTTAGATTTTTTGAAATGTCATCCATCAATAAAGACTTGTGCTTAAATGAACTAAATGAACAAACAAATACTACAGTTGATACTAATATTACATCAATTTTAAAAGAGGAAAATAAGGGAATTGCGTGTATAAAAAAAGAATTTATCATTGAGAGACATGTACCTAAGTTAGCAATAAATTATATTTCCGAATCAGATAAAAACCAATTAAATGAAGATGAACCACCTTCTAAAAAACAGAAGTGTACAAAGAGTGTATTAAAAGGTCAAAACAAATCTAGAAATTGTACTTACTATCAAATTCCACAAGAAAACTTATGCTCAAATCTTGTTGATGGTATAGAAACGGGCTCTTGTACATTTGAGAAATGTAAATTTTTACACAATGTCACAGAGTATTTGGAAAAAAAACCTGATGATATTGACCAAACATGTTACGTTTATTCTCTTAAGGGTCGTTGTCCTAGAGGACTGACATGTAGATATGGAAGTAGCCACATTGAAAATGGCAAAAATATTGTTGACCAAACTATATATGAAACATGGAATAAATGTAGAAATGAAACTAATAATCAAAACTGTGGTAAAACCTTAAGTAAAGAAAATATGTTAAAATTGAGAAAAAAATTATACAATTTTTCAAAAAGTGAAGATGCTGTTAAAAAAATTGATGAGGATAAAGACTTGGGGCCTTTAATTGAGGAAAGTTACAAAAAAATTAATTGGGAAAATAAACTATATTTGGCCCCTTTGACTACAGTTGGCAATTTACCTTTTCGAAGAATTTGTAAAGAGTTAGGGGCTGATATAACCTGCAGTGAAATGGTTTTATCATCAAGTTTGTTACAAGGACATAATCAAGAATGGGCATTAACTAAAAGACATGAAACAGAAGACATATTTGGAATTCAAATATGTGGTAATAATCCATATATGTTGACTAAAAGTGCACAAGTCCTACAAGAAAATGTAAGTATGGATTTCTTAGACTTAAATTTAGGATGTCCATTAGATCAAATTTATAAGCAAGGAGCTGGTAGTGGCTTATTACTTAGAAGTAAAAAATTAGAAGTTTGCTTAAAAAGTATGAGAACAGTACTTGATGTACCTCTTACAGTAAAATCTCGTTCAGGTGTAAATAAAGATCAAAATATTGCACACGATTTAATACCAATGTTCAAAGATAGTGGAGTATCTCTTATAACAGTTCATGGAAGATCAAGAGATCAAAGATACACTAAAATGGCTGATTGGAATTATGTTAATGAATGTGCCAAATTGGCAAGTCCAGTACCAGTATTTAGCAGTGGAGATATAATGTCTTATGAAGATTACATAAATACAAAACAGCAATTTCCGGATATATCTGGTGCTATGATTGGTCGGGGTGCTTTGATAAAACCTTGGATATTTACAGAGATTAAAGAAAATCGGCATTGGGACATAAGTAGTAGTGAACGATTAGGTATTTTAAGAAAATTTGTTAACTATGGTCTTGAACATTGGGGTAGTGATACTAGAGGTGTGGAAACAACAAGAAGGTTTTTATTGGAATGGCTATCTTTTTGTTACCGATATATTCCTGTAGGCATTTTAGAACGTGTACCTCAAAAAGTAAATGAAAGACCGCCAAATTATAAAGGAAGAGACGATTTAGAAACATTAATGGCTAGCGGAAATTGTGCTGATTGGATAGAGATAAGTAAAATGTTACTTGGACCAGTACCTAATGGATTTCAATTTCTACCTAAACATAAGGCAAATTCTTGGAAATAGTTAATTTATATTATATTATTTAATTATCTTTGTTTATATTATTGTATTATGTTATTAATATTATAATATTATATCATGTTAAGGTTTTGTGACAGTGTATATTAAATTAATATATTTTAATGTGTGTATACCATAATATTATATGTATTAAAAATATTTTTAACAATTTAAGAAAAATATTAATGTATGAACACTGAGCGGCGTAAAAGTAAATCATTCAATTCTATCAAATTAATTTTTTGAGCGTTACGGCTATAGAAAGAATAATATGATTTTACTCGTTCAATTTTATAAAATGTATTTAATACAGTACATTGTAGTTATAATAATTATACTATAACTATGCCGATAGTCGAAACATTAAGCCATCAACGTTTAAAGATGTGAAATACACATGGTTAAAAAAATAAAAATAGTATACATGTAAACATCTTGTTTTACATAAATTATAATATCTGAATATTTTGAATAATGAATATTCGCGGTCAAACGTCATAAATCGTGTTAACAGTTTATTGTTATCTATATCAGTAATTACATATAACCACAGAAATAACTGTCTGTGCGGGATGGGATGGTCACACTGATAAGCAATTTTCATAATTTTTTTGTTTTCAGGGGGCTCGTGCAGTAAAGCATAGATTCTGAAATATACACGGTAGTCAAAATGGGAGACGGTACAACTTTACTGGCCCTAAATGATATCGTTTGCTTTCTTTTTCATATCTGCTGGTCACGGACTTAGATATAATGGACTGGCATCGAGTGCAATACCTGTGAGCCGAAAATGTTACGCGAGCGAGGAGTGCAGGGGGTTAAAAAAATTCAAATGATTTTAGCGCTCTCTATATGGAATCATTGGGATTTTATTTTTCATAACATTTGATGCACGGTCCCTCCTACTCCCCCAGCCAATTCGATGCCAGTCCATTATATTATCTTAGTCCGTGCTGCTGGTTTATCTTAATTCGTGTTTCTGGGACATCTTTTTTTTTAACAAAATTGAAGATAAATAATGTCTCTATTTAGGTAAGCAAAAGTTAGGTTTTAGTTAAATACCTATTGTAACTTACTATTTTGTGTATATGTATTAATTTATAATTCCCTAGTGTTTTACCAGCACCAACACAATTCCTCCAGGATTTGGAGGAAGATGACGAATCCAACGAAACACTTGCAGAGAAAACCAATACATTTGAAGTGTATGCTGTTAAAATCCCACCATACGGTAACAGAAATGGATGGGTACCAAGGACTGTTGAAGTAATGTTTTAAATATTACGGTTTAGTTAAGTAACTAATGACTAGAGCGCAGATTCGTATGCACAAAAATGTTAAAATTTGCATGAAAATTAAAAATTTTACTAAACCCTACTATTTATACAAACTTATCTACTTTTGTTCATTTTTTTTTTTTGTCACTTTCACCATCTTGATGTATGCATTTTATTTCCCCGATTATTGATCTAAGGTCATATTTGGGAAAACCGATTATACCTACAAGTATCCCTATTAATTTATTTTGATATTAATCAAAAAATATAAAAATATTATTATAATAAATAATATATATTTCAAAAATGTCTAAAAAAAAAAAACATTGAAATATGCAATTAAAATTGTAAAGTAAGCCTTTAAAATAGATAAATGACAAAATTTGCACTAAACATATTTTTAAAATCGTTATGTCATGAAACAAATGTTGTACTTACTTATCATATCATATGATCAACCAGAATAACTATGCAAATACATACAAATCTGCGCTCTACTAATTACATAATAATAGATATTTTTCAAAATCTTGCTCATATATTAATCATAATACTTTATGGGATTTTAGTGTATTTGTAATAGTCAAGTGTCATACTACAATATTTTGTGTAATAAATTGGATTGCAGTCAATATGTTAATATAATAGAATTTTTCATAAGACAATAGCAACAACATCCGCTAAAGAACAAACCCTTTCTACTGAATAATACACACTAAAAATAATATACATTTTATGTAGTATACTTATTATTTGATATAGGCAAAAATACATCTTTATTAAATTACAATCAACAATCACATGGTAGTGCTGGATTAACATAATATAGACATGGTAGGCAAATGCCTAGTGCTAGATAAAAGTGGCCATCAGAGAGGGCTATTTTTTGTAATGGTGACACTGTGGGAGTTTAACCTAACCGTGGCAAATGTTTTAAATCTTAATACGGTGTCTAGGTGTCTATAATAAAATGTTTGCCCAGAACTATGGTCAGTCTTAATCTGGAACTGGGCCTTCTGGTGGTCAACGTGTAAACCTTTAAATAATGATTTTATTACACTCAACTATCGTAAACTATGTTAAGTTATATTTGAGGATACTAATACAGTAATAGTAAATTAATATTACATTATTAAAAATTTTCATTAAAATATAATTGATAAGATGTTTTTTTTATAATACTATTTATGTATACTTTTGTTAAAATAACTTTTTTTTTTTTAGGATTTTGGTGATGGAGGTGCTTTTCCAGAAATCCAAGTTGCGCAATATCCATTGAATATGGGAAAAGAAAATAAAGAATCTGTTTCAAATGCTCTTGCATTGCAATTAACTTCTGATGGTAAAGTTAAATATGATGTGCTTGCTCGTCAAGGTCAAAGAAAAGATAAAGTGATTTATTCAAAACTATCTGACATGCTTCCATCGGAGGTGATCAATGAAGATGATCCTTCTTTGCAAAAGCCTGATTCAGATGAAGTTGCAGACATCACAGAAAAAACAAGGGCAGCACTGGAAAAGCTGACTAATTCTAAAGTTTCGGCTGCATTACCAGTACGAGCGGCAGACAAACCTGTAAGTCTTAAGGTTTTTAATTTTTATAAATATACTTATTTTTAAAATATTTATGATTAGGCTCCTGTACAATGGTTCCGTTATACCCCTACTGAACAAGGAAAAGAATATAATTCAGGATCAAAACAACGTGTAGTAAGATTAGTGGAAGCTCAGAAAGATCCTATGGAACCCCCGAAATTCAAAATTAATAAAAAAATACCTCGAGGTCCTCCATCACCTCCTGCACCATTAATGCATTCTCCAACCAGAAAGACATCTGTTAAAGAACAGAAAGAATGGAAAATTCCACCGTGTATATCCAATTGGAAAAATGCCAAAGGTTATACAATTCCATTAGATAAGAGGTTAGCTGCTGATGGCCGAGGTTTACAACAAAATCATATAAATGAAAAGTTTGCTAAGCTGGCTGAGGCTTTATACATAGCAGATCGTAAAGCCAGAGAAGCTGTTGAAATGAGAGCTCAGTTGGAAAAGAAAATGGCACAAAAAGAAAAGGAAAAGAAAGAGGAACATCTTAGAGCAATGGCTCAAAAAGCCAGGGAAGAAAGGGCAGGTATTAGGCTTCCTGGATCTGCTAAGAATGATGAATCACGTGAACGTGATCAATTACGTTTGGAACGTCAAAAAGATAGAGCTCGTGATCGTAATCTTGCTAGAAATGCTGACAGCCGTAAAAACAAAGTGTTGCGAGATAGAGATATAAGTGAACAAATTGCTCTTGGGCTCCCAGCAATCACTAGAAAAACTGGAGATACTCAGTATGATCAACGTTTGCTCAATACAACAGCAGGTATGGATACTGGATTTGGTGATGATGAAGAATACAACGTGTATGATAAACCTTGGCGTGGAAATAGCTCATTGGCTCAACATATTTATCGTCCATCTGCTAATATTGATAAAGATGTGTATGGTGATGATTTAGAGAAAATTGCTAAGACAAATAGGTAAGTTTGGAATTATAATTTATATTATTATTAAATGTATCTTGAATTTATTAGACAGCAAAACTAAATAATTCAAAGCTGTTAGACAGCTCTGTTTTCATAGAACAATAATTTGTTAGAAATACAATTTAACTTGCAATTATGTATTATCATCTTTAAAAAAAAATATTTAATTAATTTTGATTTTGGTTTTTATTTAGATTTGTCCCTAACAAAGAATTTAGTGGAACAGATCGTGATCCTAAAACTAGTGGTCGATCTGGCCCTGTTCAATTTGAAAAACATCAACAAGAAGAGGATCCATTTGGTTTGGATCAGTTCTTAACTCAAGCCAAGCATGCTTCTAAAAGGTCACAACCACAACAACAAGACCGTGATAAACGTCGTAGAAAAGATTGATTTATTTTTTTTCTATTTCATTTCAAACTTTTTTTTGTATTCATTGCGTTATAAATGTATTTTTTTTAATTTTAAAAACAACTTATACACGAAATTGCAGTACCTATCATGAAATTAATTAAAAATATCTTATTTCCATAACAATATGATCATAAACTTTATTCAGTTTTAAATTATACTAAACAGTAAACACAGCTAAAGCTGAGTCGTCCTAGCTTATGTATTATTCATCCTTTTCTACAGTAATTTTTAATAGAATTTTCATCGCATAGTTAAAACCACTTTTTAATGTTAGATACTGATAAACATTGCATTAACAAAGTTAATTATATATATATATATATATAATGTCCTTATCATAATGAGAATAATTATGCTTTCTTTAGCTTTCAATTGAGAATCAATTTATTCTCATTTGTGGTTATTAGTTAAATTAAAATCGGTTATAAAATAACACTTATAACTATAAATACATTTATAACTTACCATACAATACAATTTAGTTTAACTGTAATAAGTTATTAGAATAATAATTGCAAGTTAATTTATATAAATTTGGTCAATATTCAATTAATTCTGAAAATCTTAATAATTGGAAAAACGATAGTTGTTAAAATAATAAAAATATTATTATTATAATATTATTTAATATGATATTAATTTATTATTTCATTAAATAATATGTTGCTTCAAATTTTCATATACAAAAAAGAATGAATTTTCATTGACTAAAACTTCTTTCCAAATCATACAATTATCTAAAATAATGACATATTTTGGAAATAACATAATAAAGGATAAGTTGTGGTAAATAAGAACTATTAAAGAGTTTTTCAATAAATTTATATCCTAATAATAAAGAATTTTTTATTTTATACAAACATTAACAATTATGATACTTCTCAGAATACTTGAATTTTTTATATTACACGTACAGTTTTGTTAACATTTTTGTTGATTAATTCTTTTTCCATTTTTTTCTTTTGTTCTTTAAACGCCAATGTATTTGCCTTTCGTTCTACTCTTCTTTCCTAGAAAACAAATGAGTTTAATTATATACATTTAAAGTAAGTTAAACTTAATAAAGAATCATACATGTCTGAATTCTTTTAGAGCTTTTTTCCTCTTCAGTTTTTCTTCGGGTGTCTCATCTTTTGGTCTTATTGATAAAACAGAAAGAGCTGATATCACTGATCTAGAACCAGATTTTGGTGTATCTTTATTGTCCAAGGATTTCAATGCTTGAGCTGTAAGTCTTTGTTGTAATATTGGAACACCAGTTTTAGGATTTATTCGTATTTTCTGAATCTAAATTATAAATTTGTTTTCATTAAAATCATATTATATTAATTATTGTAAATATATTTTTTAACTAAAAGTTGTAATTCTTGAAGAGTAATAAGTTTTAATACTCTTAATAACATTTGATATTAAATGTTTTAAACTAACTGGTGGATCTTTGATAAGAGCAGGGCGATTGTAAATATTAGAATACGTAGAAATGATGCTTTCACAATCCCATTTTTTTACATCTTGGTCTTCAACTGGTAATTTATAAGTAGGTTCTTCTTGATCAGAATCGCTATCAAAAATCAAAGCAGCTGTTTTGTCAGTAGGTATTTCATCCTAAAATATAAAAGAATTTAAAAATTATAATTTCTTATAACAAAAAAAATCATTATTTAATATTTTACCCTTTTCATATTTAATTCAAATTCCTCAGCGGCTTTTTTTAACAAATCAGATTCCATTGTCAATGTACCTTCAATTTCTTCAGTTTCTAAAGCTCCAATTTCTGCATCATCATAAGCAGCAAACATCTAATGAAATACCATTAGTTTTTAAGTTTATTTAATTTTTTTATTTGTCTATTAAAAAGTAAGATTATTAATACTTGTTCAAATTGATCATCTATTAATTTTAAATTTTCATTTCGTCTTATAATAGAACTGGACATAGAGTAATCGGTAAAACGTGATTTGGTATCATCATTGTTTAAGCTACCAACATCATCGTATGCCTCACTATCATACTGATCACTTTCTTCGTTTATATCTTCTAGTTCATCCATATCGTCATCTGATCTGAAGCCAAATAATAATCAAAGAATATAAAACGTGTAAAATTAAAATACAGCAATAAGATAAGTACCCAGGTTGATTTGCCATCACCACAAAATCATCTTCCAATTCATTATCTGGATCATCAAAATTAAAATCATCATCCATTGCAGCAACTATATCTGGGTCCAAATCCAGACGTAAACCTACAAAATACAATTTATTATATTATTCACTTGTTGAACTTCTACTGTGTATTGAATGTTACCTGATTGAGGAGCAGCTTTATTCAACAAGCCTACTTTTTCCTCGACTTCAGATTCAAATATTGAAGAGGGCAACATAACTTTAGGTTTTTCTTTCTTTATTAAACAAAAATTAATTAATTTTTTTTTTTTAATATAGAATAAAGTATTAAAAAAATGTCTATACCTTTTCATTATTATGATTGGCAGGGGCAGGCAATAATATAAAATCATTGGATCGGCATTCTTTGAGATGTTGTAAATAATCATAATCATCATCAAAATATATCCCGTATTTAGCTTCTTCATCTTTATTTTTTTTCTAAAACATATTATATTTTATAAAGTTAAATAAATTATATTATAATATATTATTATATTTATAAAACAAATTACTCCTTTTGATTGAGTTGGCTGTTGAGGTACCAAAACATGTTGTGGTGCTGTTTCATCAGTAACAAGTGGATCATGCTGACTTCTGTGTACTACATGGAAAGTAACAGAATTTTTCTTTTCAATAAATTTTCTTTTAGATTTTGGCTATAAAATCAAATATTTACAATTAAAAAAATAAACTATTTTTAAATTGTAAAAATTTTAAAATAATTTACTAAATTAAAGATTTAAATTATCTAGTTATTTGTAATTTGAATTGAACATTAAAATTAACATTTAATCTCAACAATATTTATAACTAAAACCATACTAAAACTACAACTAAATATAAAAATAATTTATTTAAGATAGGTACACTATAATTCTGTGAAATATTAAAATAGAAGCTTATTAATTACATATTTTGTTTTTACATTTTAACACAATTAACAGTATTGTTTTTAATTTATTAAATACAATATAAATAAGCAATGGCGTATTTACGGGAGGGTCCAGGGGTACTGGAACCCCCCCAGAACCTCTAAAAAAAAAAAAAAAACTAAAAATCCTTACATATTTGCAAACCCCAATTTATGTAAGCATGAGTGGACGATGCAATTTTTCCCGTGAACAAAATATTTATATAAAATATAGTTTAAAATTAGCCAACGGACGTAGTCGAACGCTCAAAAACCCACCGCCACGCGTAACTAAACTTTTCCTTGTATTGTATGAATTATCACTTTATAAAATATCCGTATTAGATAAACATCAATAATATTGTAAAAAAAAGACGCTTGGATTTTGTACTTTAAAATATAATACAACAACTATTTTTTATTCTTATAATCTATTAAAAATTATTTCTTTATATTAATACCCCGATTAATACCCTATCTATATTATGTCGGATTTATTAGACCCCCTCCCCCCAGAAAAAATTGAAAATACGCCATTGTAAATAAGCAATGCTATATTTAATAATAAATATTAAAATTGTTTTACCTGCCTAAAGGTCAATCTTTTAAAAAATCAAACATTAATAATAATAAGTAATAATAAAGTAATAATATGTCTTTAACATATAAAATTCTTTTTTAGGAATTAAATTTTGATATTATGATTAATACTAACTATTATGTTTGGTTAAACAAGAATCAATAATAAATCAATTTCTTTAAGATGAAGTATAAAAATATTTATAATTTAATACAGTATACATATAAATAATTTGAATAAATAGAATTAATCTAAATCATATACACTATACACTAATAATAATAATAATAATAGGTACTTCAACTACTATTAATATTTACTAAAGTAAAAATAATTATTATAATAGTTGAGTATCAATATTCGAAATTAAAATCAACTTACCATTTTGATCTTCTAGTTCCTACTTTCGCAGTAGTTTGAAAATGTTCTGAAATGTCTGGTATATTAGGGTGGTCACCAAACACAAGTAAAATAAGACAATTCAATATTCATAAATTATCTGTGAAAAAAACCCAAATTTTAAACTCACGTGCCACAGCTTACGATGTAGTGCTTGTACAGACGTAATCGACAGTCGACAGTCGTAGTGTATAATTGTGTATATTATTATTGCGTATAAACTCGTGATTAATAAAGAAATATATTCTTTTTGTTACTACATTATTATCAACAACCCTAAGTGATAAGCACTTGTTCGATAAATGATAAAAACTTGTAGTCACCAATCGCGATCCGGTTAACACTGGTTAGTATCAGTGGTTTGGTGATAAGCACTGCGTAGCGGTGAGTCGTATCTGATAAGGAGAAAAATCACAATTTAAAATTTGCAAAAAATATCTTTTTTGAATTTAAACGCGACTAATTAGAAGTAAGAACCGACTATCAGAGAGACTGTCTTCGCTGCGGATACACAGAAAAGAATAAAAGACCGTACGGAGCTGCCATCGCAACTGATACCCCACACGACTGTGGGGCCGTGAACAGTCTCGTTACCGAACGATGGAAGGTACGGTCATCATTTCTTGTCTATAGTTTTTAGCGTTATTTTATTTCCTATCGTTTCGCTATGTCGTTGAGAAACGTCGCCCGAAAGCTGCTGTTGTCGCGCACACGGGTACTCGGCGCCGGTCACGTCGCTACGCCGCCGCAACAGCAGCCCCGCCGGTCCGTCGGAGCTTATGAGAACGACGGCAAAACGTATGTGTCCATGTTGAATAACAACAACATCCGGGACGGCATCATGATTTCCGGTTACAGCCAGTACGGTTTCCGGTTGAACAACGGGTTCGTGGTGCTAGGCCCGGTTGTGTGCTTCGCCAACTCGATAATGGCCTGGCGCGTGGAAGATGACCGGGACGTGAACGTCGACTCGCTGTCGATGCTGTTCCACTTGGAACCCGCGCCCGCCGTCATCGTGCTGGGCCTGGGCGATGGTCCGCAGCGGAACCGCCGCGACGACAACCACCGGAAGTTGCAGCTGAACCGGCAGCACATCGACAAGGTGGTGTGGGCTGCGGCCCGTCAGTACGGGTGCACCGTCGAGATACTGCCAGTAGACGCGGCGTTGGCCACATACAACTTCATCATCAGCGAGGGACGGCACGCGGTCGGCGCTTTCATACCGCCGCGGTTCATACCGGCGATGGACGACGACGCGATCACGGCCAACGCGCGTCACGTCCACCTGTACGGAGACAGCGTGCCGGTCACCGACGTGTGGCAGGACGAGGAGGAGCGCAGCGAGCTGATAAACGCCAATTACCGGGAGTTCGGTGAGGTGGTTGGCGCGCAGAAAGCGGCCGAGCACGAGAGGCGGGCGAAATTGGCCGGAGACCGGAAGCAGGGCGAGGGAGCCGAGAAAAAGATCCGGTGATCTACGACGAACGCGCGTCTATCCCGTGCCGCCTTTGTTGTAGTTAACAGTTGTTAACCCCGTTTATTGCCGAGACCGGAATCTGCTGTTATTCCTGAATACGGAATTGTTGTTGCTGTAAAAAATATACATATAATTCATTTGTTTGCCCTTCTGCAACTATATGTATATATAGATCAGTAAATTTTAAAACGATACGTTGTTTTTTTTTCCATTTCTTGAAGTCAAATACCCGTGTACCATCTACACACTACGCATACTATCTATTTACCTGTGAACCCTATACTTTAAAATGGTGAGATCATTAATATCATCACACAATATAGGTGCATTTGGTATTCAAGTGTGAAGATTGTCATATAAGTATGCGTTGACACTGCCTAGGGACACTATAGGGTAGTATTATAGTTCTTAAATAATAATATGTATCTATTTTATGGAAGCTTTTATTAAATGTATATCCAAGTTAGAACTTTTGTTCCCACAAATATTCTGAAAGGGCTAATGTTATTTTTATTTATTATTTAATATCTATCAAACGAACAAATCAACCAATTACACATGATATTCCCTGACGGCTGACATATTACATAAAATAAAATAATATTATAATAGATAGAAGAGGCATTGCTCCACATGCAAGTAATAAATAAATAATAGTTGCAAATGTAGTCCAATTCCTATTATGATAATAGTCGATACTCGATGAAAATTGCCATTTTCAAGTTATAAACTATAATTTAGTGTAGGTATCATTGGTATCATACTATCATAATATTATGTAACTTAATTTTTGTCATCGTGTTTAGGTACTTAATGCGCATTCATCATTCATAAATAGTAGGTAGGTACTAGGTTGACAGGTAGTGAATATTTTCCTACTTTAGGTGCTAAAATTATGTAATTAATTTAACACAATTTTCACATGATAGAACACCAAATACTTAAATTTATTACTTATAATAAGCTCGTACCTAGTTTTGTAGAGTTGATTGGGAAGTTTTTTATGGTAATTTGTTATACTTATTGAAATATTTAAAATTAAGATTAAAAATATTTTCGCGATGCATGTTCACTATCCATCTTATAACTTGCAATGATGCAATTATAATAGACTCGTAGAGAAATAGTAGATGCCCAATTTGTCAGATGCACGCGTTTGGTTCCAAACCTTCCGGTGTAATTGAAATACCTACAATTTTAACTTGATTGGATTGTTTTTCGTTTTTATGGACTACTATATCTTAAACGTGAAAGTGAAACCTTATATATATTTTTGAAAATTATCATTTTTCATACATAATAATAAATTATCGAAATATTTAAATAATTCTTTAAAATCTTTTTTTAGTTCCTAAAAATATCAAAAATACATAGGCACCTATATTAATTTGTTTATAACGTATTTAAAATTTAATTTTCAAAGAAATCGAATATTTAAACAAAAAAATAATAATTTCAGTAATTTTGTTACTAAAAAATATTCATATTTTATAACTTCATACGGACTAATTTTTTTCCACTTATTATTTTGATTTTTAACGTTAATTGGCTTCCATTTTGTCTTTAAAAAATAAACTAAACTATTCAAACTTTACACTTAGGCTTGATGTTTAGTAGAATTATAAATAGCCAATAATTACAATCACAAAATGACAAAATACCTGCAATGTTTAGTTGCGTATAATTACAAATATGGAAGATATGAAAACCAAACTTATACGGTATTCTAGGTATTATTCAGTAAAATAATAAATGAAAAACCTATAAGTTATAGGCTATAACATTAAATTATTTGGAGCAATATGAGATTTATTTTTAAAAATTCTAACTTTTAAATTTTAATAAAAAATGTTTATTTTTAGATTCTGAACGGAGTGATTTAAATATAGGTAATAATATAATGTATCCAACTAATTATCATTGACTGACAAATCATCTCCGTTCAGAATCGTTTTTCGTATACAATGATACCAGTCATTGCATTCAAATTTAACACATCCATTATAGTAACCAGTGATCTACTCTCTATCTCTACTAATTAGTAATTACTATACAGCAGAGCGATACCCACTTGCCCACTTTTTTCAATTTAATAATAATAATTTGCATAATTTCTTTTTAAATTGCGTATATTGATTGATAGGATAATATTAAATAGCTTAAAAAAAACTTATGTTAAAATGTTTGGAAAAACAAAAAAAATTCGTAGATTTGTTTTTTATAAAAAAGTTATATTGTCCATAACTTATTATTATTTTTTAAACAATGAAATATTCAAAATATTAAATAGTTTCAATTTAAGCTATTTAAGGATTATACTAATAAGTCTTACACCACAAACTTATTCACATAGTTAATGTTACGTCGGAATAACTTACACAAGATAATATAACGGTTAGTAATACTAATATTACCTATATTTATGAAATAATATGTGATGTTTTTTCAAATTACCCACATTTATTATAATACATTCATATAGGCCGACTAACTATTTCTGCTAATTGTTTTTCGTATTATAAATAACAATGATTTATAATCATTGAATTTAAATTTAACACAACCATTACAGTTCCCTACTCAAAGAGGACTGAGGAAGCATGTCATGTGAGGAAGTATACTAGATACACAACATAGAACATAATATTATATTCCATGTACATAATGTATGATAAAGTGACTATGGCTTTTCTTTATAAGCATCTGATATTTCAAAAATGTAGGTACACTGGTACAGTGGTACACACTTAATATAGTTAACTAAAGGACTTTGCACGGCACCGATTTCTGAAAACCAAATACAATGATTTAAGTTTACTTTCAAACTACAAATGTTTGGGTTTGAGTGCCAACTGTTACTGAAATGCGAGTGTCTGATTAAGTGTGTAATATTAGTATCATCATTTATTGGTGAAATTGTATTCCTAATTTAAACTTTTTTCACACTAAAACAATACAATTTGTTGTAGATTCAATAATTCAATTACTTATTGTTGGCGTTTTATGGGGCAGCACAAATCCATTTCTGAAAGCTGCTACCAGTAAAATAAAAAGAAGTAAGACAGATAGTATAATTTCAGAGGTTACTAATCATGTAACCAATTGGCATGTGAGTATTATGCATATAATACACTATGATTTATGATTATAATAAAAATCTGTGTTAATTAAATCATGTTCTATTTTAGTATTTGATACCATTTATTATCAATCAATGTGGTTCCTTGTTGTTCTATTTCACTTTAAAATATTCAGGTAAAAAGAAAAAGAACATTTACATTTACATTTTTAACATGTCAAATTTAAATTATTAATAATTGTTAGTAGGTAATTAGTATTATGTGTACCTCGAAAACAAGGTGATTAATAATTTCTTTTAGACATATCTTTGGCTGTTCCTATTGCAAATGGAGTTTCATTTGTGAGTACATCAATAGTAGGTACCTTGATCGGAGAAGAAAAACCAAAATTTAGTAAGTTCATTAATTTAAATTTTAAAATTATTTGAGTTTCACAGTTTTTTTTTTAAAATTCTAGATAATGTTTTATTAAAAAAAAAAAAATTTAAATTTCAAAGGAATTACCACTGGAAAGTCTTTTTTTTAATGCCATTATTCATTTTATCACTTAAACTTATTATTTTAACATTTATAACAGTATCAGAATTTTAAGAAAAAAAATTTCAAAGGAATATTTTTTAATAAATATTAAATATTTTATTTTCAGGAACGATGTTTGGAATACTATTTTTATTATTTGGTATTTTTTGTTTAATTATAGATAAAAATACATGAACAATTATTTATAATTTAATCTTTTTTTTAAAAAACATGTTTACAATTAAGTCTATTTAAACAAATAAAATATAACAAATTTGTATTTATTTAAATAAAAAAAAAAAAAAAACAAATACATGTGACTAGGTGTATAACATTGAATATAGGAGTATATGCTATACCTATAAAGTATATTATAATATGTGTAAGCTTTAACAAAATAAAATAACTTAAATAAATAAATAAATGATAAAATAGACAAAAAGCATTTAAATAATTATAACATCAGTCTAGATAATTTGACTAATTATAAATAAATAAAAATAAAATAAATACATTTATTGGTACTAGTCTTTTTTGGTATTGATTAATTACTACTTGGTCATGAATAATTTTTTTTGTTTATTCATATATTTTGAATTTATCAACTTTTATTGCTTCATTTTTACATAAAGACTAAACAGATAAAATCTGCAAATAATAAGCAACCTAAAATGTATTTGATTTTAATTTTATATTTTTGTTTTATTTGTATTACTTTGGTGAATAAGTATAACTTAAAAATAAATTAATCTTCACTGTATTAAACAAAATCTTACTATTCAAAATTATAGGAAAACAAATAATATTTTGTGCAACTTAAGTATTGAAATATATTTTTTAGACTCAAAGATTACATAGACATATTGAATACATTAATCTGTTAATCAACAAGGCAACAAATATTAATAAGTGATGAAAAATGCTGCCGAATTTAAAATTATGTATTGTATGTTACTTATTAAAAGGTTATTATTAGGGTTAGGATGTTTATGCACTAAAAAATGTACAAATATGTATGCACTTATGCACTAAAAAACAGTTGAATATGCATTACAAAATAAAGAAATGTGTACAAAAAAAAAATGCAATTAATACATGGACAAATTTAATTATTAATAGAATATAAAGAAATTAGGTCAGTACTATTTTTATGTGCTTATTATTTTAACTATTGTAGTCTGTTATACATTTTTTTTATTTACTACCTATATGAGTATAAAAAAAAAATATATTCTAAAAAGAGTTGCATTAAATAATTATTGTTTGTTATAAATGTTCCATTGTAAATCTTTGTCTATTTGGTGCTAATATCTATATATTTAAGTAGGTACCTTTACTCCATATAATCATATTCAGTTCTCAACATTAAATAAGTGATAATATGTAAGATACAGATCATCAAAATTATTTCAGATTTGGTTAATAAAATATAAAATTACAGTATTTTTCAATATTTTGTACTGAAAACCGTCAAATATGCGCTTAAAACAGAAAAACACAAATAATGCCTTATAAATAAAAAATGGCAAAATAAAATTTTGATATTTTAAACGTAGATATTATGAAACACATTTCTATACAAGAATGGAAGCTATTAGACAACCTAAAAAAATATGCAAAATCAAAAACATCCTAACCCTAGTTATTATTATTTTGGATATACAACGCTGGATTAAGAGTTAAAGACACTGGGGGAAATTGTCTTCTGTGCCCCCCGTTAAACACGGCTTTGTGTGTATGTGATAGTTCATATCATAATAATAATAATTATTGACAGGAACATACATTGTTTACATTAAAAATTAGCAAATTAATGTGATATAGATTATAGAATATACAATAAAATTCAATCAATTATGCACAATGGGAAATTTTTGTTTTTAACTTAAATAGGTGGAAGATAAAGAGTAGAAACTTTATTAAATTACACTTGTGAAAACAAATGAATGTTTTTATAATATATATTTACATTTTTTCTGTTACCCTAGTAGCATTAAAATTGAACACAGAACAGCTATAAATATTAAATATATGTATGTTATTTTTCTATACAATTTTTATTATTGAGCCAGTATTTTATCATTGATGACATTAAAAAATGTTTTTAAAAAGGTAGTACTTAATTTTTTTAGGTACATAACATCTAACAATTATTATTGGAAAAACAGTTTAATAAAGATAAATGTCTACATTTTACATTTTTAAGATTATTTTAATAATCACTAAGGATAATAAAATAGTTACTAAATGTAGAGTAAACAATTCAATTATAAATTAATGTGTTCTATACCATACAAAATACAAATCGCTCATTATTTAAATAAAATTACTAAACATCAAAATGTTATTGAATTTTTGTTTTTTGATAATTTTTACTTATTTTAACAAAACTCATATAACACACATTTATAAGAAAAAACAAATAAATACATTAGGAACATAATTGTATAACAGTTTTATTAATGTTTTACTAATATATTATATTAGTAGACAATTAATATAACTCAAATTATATAGTGATATCTTTCACCTAAAAGTTATGATGTAATATTATTTTTTTATGAGATAAAATTATCAAAATAATTGAGTTTAAATTGGACTTATGTTTATAAAATAATATTTTTTAAGTTAAAAACACTAAATCATTTTCTTGATTTAAAAATTTTTGTGTAACATTTGACTATAAGTGAAACATTTTGATCGTTATTCATAAATGTATTCAAATAACTATTTTGTTTTAAATATTTGTAAATCTAAATATTTATGGTTTTGAGTTACCCACTTATTAAATGCTAATAAAATAATATGATAACTAAAATTTGTGCACTAAAAGAAATGTTACCCATAAGCTTTAATAAAACATTATATTAAATAAATTCTACAGCTAGTTGCATAACTTTTAGAATTATAATAGTATATAATTTATTTAACTTATATAAAACCTGACAGCAAGTTATAACAAAGAATGGTTATATTCCTTAAATATCATTTAATTTAATTTAGTTATTCATAAAATGGGTTACCATATTCATTGTTTTCCCATAGTGATCATATAAAAACATTTTAAACATCAAGTGACTCAATATCTTAAGTAATTAAAATGTACAAAAGTTTCAGTTAAAACATTTTTAATTTTATATCAATTATACTCTACTACAATCAAATATGTGTGAGCCTTTTGTAATTCAATTTTTAATGCAGATACTTACAAAGTTACAAAAATATTTAATAATAACATTGAAATTGAGTACTATTATCAGAATATAATTTAGTTATTTAGACATGCCAAGTACTTTAGTTTACAACTAATTTGATGTAAATATTCATGTACCTAAATCAATAATATAAATACATTTTGAACCATGAACATTACAAAAAAAAACGTATAATTGATACCTACTAAATAAACTACTTTATCGTTATTATTATTATTAAAGACACTTGGATAATGGATATACAGGTTGAATGTTAAATAGACACATGACTATCTTACGAGTAAAATGTTATAAATCAATTCTGTTAGAGAAAAACTCCAATTTTATAAACACACATATTTGAATATTTTTTTAAATTTAAATCAATCCAGAAAACCTGTTATCATGTCTTTCATATTAAAAATTAGGAATTGTTTTTTCATTTTCACAGAATTCCTACCTCAACTTTTTAGAAGTAAAATGCTGACTTTAAATACAAAATTTAAACTAAACATTCAACTACATATTTAACTTTCCTAATTCTAAAATAAAATGTTTAACTTATATTTAACGCATTATATTATGTATAATATTTATATAATTATATTTATGCTCTTAGGACTCAAGGCGTTACACTGTTTTTATATATATTTTAAATGAAAACTTTATAGTATGTTTTTACTTTGGTATTAGATTGTTATTGACATGTTACTTACCACTAAATAATTATTTAAATTTATAAACTGTTGGACATTTCTTCTTCTTTTTTGATTATTATTGGGTTCACTTTTCCTTTACACTCTTCTGAATGAGAAACTTTTTCTTCATTATTTATCATTTTTGAACATTTATCACATTTGTAAACACCAATAACTTTATGTCTTTTTGCCATATGACTTCTTAGTTTTAATTGAAAAACAAATTTCATATTACAATAACCACATTCTAGCTTATCCATTATATGCTTATCTTCGACATGAGCTAATGCTTTTTTAGTATTTTTAAATTCTATATTGCATAGAAGACAAGTTATTTGACCTTTGTCTGAAGTATAAATATAAGATTTCATTCTATTCATCAAGCTGTCTTTTTTCAAATCTGGTAATAGTGTTAAATCAACAGTGTCTGATATGGGCTCACAATTTTCTATTTGCGTATTTTCATTAACACGTTTTTTCATAATCTGTTTTTTTACACCCAATTTTGTTGATTTTTTATTTTTGTTTTCGTCTTTTTTATTAATTATTTCATTATTGTGTTCAGTATTCAAATGACATAAAAGAGCAATATTATGACGAAATACTTCATCACACATTGTACATGGGTATTCAGGTTCAATTTCATCAACTAATATTTGACTAAGAGATGGTAAAATAGTTTTATTGGTTTCAATAGTAGGTTTGGGAACAGTCTTGAATATTATTGGTATTAATTCTGGTATCGATGGACGATTTAGGGGAATAGTTTTAGGAACAGGTTTGAGAACTGGTAAAGGAACTGGAGGAACAATAACATTATTATTTTTTGGAGGCCTGCCACGTTTCTTTTTTATTAAGCATTCATATTTTGGACTTTCAACATTTTTCCTTTTAGTAAACGTATTATTAGGTACATTGGTACAACCTCCTATTCTTCCTTTAAACTTTCTGATGTGATTGAGTAAATCATTGTTAGTAGAAAATACTCTAGAGCAGGGTTTACACATTAAACCTGAAGGATTCAATGAAGCAGCATTTTTTATATGATTATCTAATTCAACAATTTCCACATCTGAATTATCATTTACATTATCATCTAATTCAACAACTTCCACGTCTGAATTATCTTCTATATCATCATTTAATTCAACAATTTCTACATCAGAATCAGAGTCATCTAATATTTCAATTGTTTCATTATCGTAATTTGGTTCATCGATAACTAATGTACCATCTGAACTATCTTCACTATCCAGCTCAGCCATATTTCTAAACAATTATAAAATAATAAAGGTAGATAAAATCTGAGAAATATTAAGATAACTAACACACTTATGTATAAAGGCATAGTTTTATAAAAATTAATTAAATTAATAATAATTCTAATAATACATGCTGATATGCATTAGTTATATTGATTAGATAAATAATAATCCTATTTATAAAAAAGAAAACATTATTATTTTTATAATTAGAAATTTGCAAAAAATATATATATATATTTTAATGCAGAAATAAAATATTGATTAAAAATGTGTACATTTAGCACTTAATACGATGTTCTAAGTTAATAAATTTAAAGATAAGAAAAAATGTAAATGTTTACACAATTATAATGAGATATATCAACAAAATACAAAGTTAATTGTAATTAATATTCTTATTTCTGTAACTTTCTATATATATTCTTTTAAATTACTTTTCAGCACACAGAGTCTGAGAAGTGTACTTTAATATTTAATTCATAATTTTAAACTTTATAACTATTATTAAATGAAATGCCTTTATTATATTATTTTTATATGCTGTGCGTTTTATCCGGTATTTAAATTCTAGAGATTTTCCAAATACTCACTCGTTTTTGGTTAAATATTTTATTAGGTACACTATTGCCGTTGATTCATTGAGATTGCATTAAAATAAGCATAGGTTGTTTAACTAAAATAAAATGTAAAAGCAGTTAAATGGCTCAAGATGATTTCCGAGGGCCAACAAGTGTGGCGTCTGGCACCAGCCAAGCCAATAACTAAAAAAGTAAGTACTCAATTGTTTCGAATCGACGCGGAAGGAATAAATAACTTATTGCACGCATAATAAAATAGTAATAATAAATTAATAAATATTAAATACTAAGTAGTAGGTACTATAGAAGTATTAAAATATCTAAGTAATAAGTATAAAAAAATTTATTTGTACCAAGAAATTTACAAAGTCGAACATACTAAGTCTAAAAATGATACCAAACAAAATACCTATTTTACAATGTTGTTCAGTTGTAGTTTAAGTTTGGCAACATTGTTACGTATTCGTTTTTGAGGAAATTTCGTTTTGTGCCGAGAATAAAATCCGAAATATTTCCTAAAATAGTTTTTCTCGCCAATTGAAGTTGTTCGAGTATGTTACAATTTTCGAAGTGAATTTTTTTTTTTTTATCAGTGAACCTGGGACGGCGACTGAATTCCCACTCGGAGTAGAGTTAACGCGGAAACCATTTTTGTTTTGTATTTATCGCGCCAAAACCAAGATTCATGATAATAAACTCATTACCAATAATAATAATAAAGTAGTATAAAATATATTAGTTACTTATAAGTTATGTGTTGTTTTATTTTTGTCTGACATTAATTTCGTTCGTCGGCTCCACGTTTCCATGAAATGGAAAGCCTAAGTAACAATACAATGTTTGATATTGTATAAATGTCCTTAAAATATCAGCTTTGATTTATTTAATTATTTTTGTAATTTTAAAACTCGGTTTTTATTACTTACACCCGTGCAGTACACGAATTTTCATAGGAAAATTTAACTCAATTTTTAAAGTTATTTATTTTAGAAATTTTCTGTGTTGAATGCGCTAAAGTGAAAATACATACAGAAGTAAGTACTAAATATCTATGTTATGTATTATCCTTGATTAATTAAATAAAACGAATATATTTTAAGCAATAAAGCAAATGTGTAACCAAACGACTATATTTTTATAATATATTTGTATATTTTTTAACATTTACAATCTGTTTAAAACAAATATTCAATAAGCAAATAAGCTTAAAGTAAATTAGTGCAATGCTTGGAGAATCGAGAATAGGTAAATTATCTAGTGACAGGACCCTTAAGTGATTTAGTTACAACCTAGAACTCAGGATAATTTTTTAATCTAAAAGATCATCAGTGTCTTTCCTGGAATTTGCTCGAGATTAATGAATTTAAGTGGAACCTTTCTTAATATGATTTAACTATGTTTTTATCTGTTTCAATGTGAATATCGTTGTAGAGAGCATGGTTGGAGACAAATCAAAGAGGAGATGTGATTAATCAGATTAAAATTGATAGAAAACCTTTTACCCAAATGTTTTATATAGGTTATTTTAGTATATTAACATCCCACATATATGTGGGTTAGGAGTTCAACCCCCCTGAAAATGTATGGTTGATATGGGCATTGATTTTAGAAAATACCTGCCTGGATAAAAAAAGCTTCTCTTTGAGGTTTTTATAATATGATTATTAGGAAAATTATTAGTTGGTCATTAGGTTTATAAAGTCTGTAGTTAAGTTTAAATTAATGTTCAATATAAATTTAATACATGTATTTTCTCCCACAACTTCTCCGAAACTACTATTGTTTTTCATAAATAAATTTAAATGTATACAAATGTAGGTTATATAATATATATAGATTAAATTTAATATATTTTGTGGTAGCTGGTAACCAATTTTATTTTTTGCTCAGGAATGATCACAATAAAAAAATATTTATATTTGGTTCTAATTTTAATTTATATAAATTTGTGTATAACGTTTGATCAAAAACTTTTTAAGTATAACAGAAATATCTTTATGAAAACATGTTACTTTTGATATGTAATGCCATTGATTATAGAATAGTCTATTCTATAATCAATGGTAATGCTGTTGATTATAATTTATACTTATCCTAAAATATTATCAACTATAGTTTATAATCTGTCTGATATACCTCAGGTACACTTCATATAATATGTGCATAAGTGCCACGTTCTCGGGAGCATTATTTTATTATTCCAAAAACCATATAGCTTGTGTTTGCTGGAACCCATTGTGATAAATGGTATACTCTAGCCACTGAGAGAGCGCTATTCCTTCGTGCATACAAATGATTGAGTTCTGCAGTTTTGTACCCAAATTTCTTCCACTCTACCACTATGGCAGTCAGTTGGAGAGTTAAATGGTGGGAATGCATAAAACGGACATATTTTTGGTTGCCGCCCTGAAGCGCTTTCTTAGTGGCTGGAATGGAGTATAGCTGACAATAAAATTTTATTTAATGAGAAGTATAGTTTGATCAAACCACACTAAAATCAGTTGCTGTCTAACTTTAGTCTTATAAGAGATAGAGTATAGTACCTGTAATTATTTCATTAATATATAAGGCAATTTTTCAATTATACTAATAATTTTACGGCATTACTTTTTTAAAATACAAGTTTGAAAAACGCAATAGTATTCTAATATAACAATTCATGTGCCACACTATGCTTATGTTTAATATAATGGTCAAATACACATAATTCACTTATATTTAAAATGTATCTACAATTTTATTAATTCAACAAATCCGTATAGGTATTATGTAATGTTGCTTAATGTTATTGATCCTTAGTTAGCATACTATAAATCATATTTTTTAATTTGCATAAGTTATATTTATAAATCTTCTCGCATGATACATTTTATCTTAGGAGCACCCTAAAAATATATAGTTTACTGATAAAATACAAATTAAAGTTGTACAGTGTGGATTGTATTATTATTCACCAAAATATATACAAAGTGCTAACACTATTAAGTTGAGATTTATCACATAAGTAAGCTTTTGTGCAAATAACAATTATTAAACTTTAAAACATTAATTTCGTAAAGGCATTTTTCAGTTTTTCAAGTAAAATGTATTCTATGCATAACCTTGAAAAATAATTAGAATTGTAAAAAATTAAACATTTAATGATTTTCCTTTCAATATTTTTAGTTAAAGTAAGGCTGGTTGATATTTTTTTTTTGAATTGTTATATTAATTTTTATTTACTTAAAATAATTTAGAACAAATAATAACTTTTGTATAATTTCAATCAAGTAATATTTAAACTACAATAATATCAAATTAGCAACTTATTTGCAATAAAAAATGTATGCAATATTAACTCTGTGTTAATGTATCAAATATAAAATTAAATAATTATCTATTCATTTTTATGTTTAGTTTATTAACATTTAGGATAGTTATATAATTCATAAAAGTATGTAACTATCACAACTTCAACAAGGTTACAAATATTTGTATAAGTTATAGACTTAAGATGCCTTCACAAGAGTATAAAAATAATATTATGATAACAATTTATTTAGTCTGTTTAGTAACAATTTTAGTTTGTTCGAAGAAAAAAGTATAAAATTCATAAACTTTTTAATAATAAAAAAATGTGTGTATACATCATTAGCCTTCTAGACATGTGGATTCACTCTATGATCTTTTAAGACATACTATGTATCCTTTACTTGCTAAAACTCCTCTGCACTTCACATGAGTTAGGTATCTTATCATCCATTCAAGCTTAGGTATTTTTTGTTTTAGTTCAGTTTGGTCACCAAAAACTTCAGCTAAGCACGATTGGGGTAAAATTTCTGAAAAATAAAATAAATATACTTATTTATAAATAAAACACATCTTAGCAAAATAAAGTGATGATTTTTAAAAATGTATTACCACATAACTATTTGTTTATTATTTTAGTACAAATTTGCAATTGTACATTTAATAAACAAATACAATATTTTAATTTTTAAAATTGAATTTTAATTAATTGGTGATTAACTTTTATTAAATTTTTTCTTTGTTCTTAAGACTATTTAAATAGGTAATTTTATTGTAGATTCAAAATAAATTTTATTTATATAGCATATTTTAAGTATTTTTTTATTTTAGATACTTATGCATACCTATTTAATTAGTTAATTTTTCATCTTGAATATCTATTTCAAAGAATGTTGTTTATTGTTTGCATATTTATCCATTCTCTAATGATAAGACAGTTTTAGTTTAACCTGTTAAAAATTAACAATATAGCAAAATTCTATTATAACCGAAATTCAATATATCCTATTAGTATTTATGTCAACAGTAGTAAGTATATATATTATTATGGCGACCAGATTTACTCTTTTTCATAGAACAGTATTCGTTTTATATGCATTGTCCTAATTTTCTTATTAACAAGGTTAAGTACATGAAATTTTAATAATTTTTTTAAATATATTACAAACTAATACATATTGATGATTTTTTATAATTTGATTATTAATTTATCCTTTATGGTTTAACCCAATGTATATTAATTCAAGATATATTTTTATTGAAATTATGTCTAGAACACATTTTATTAATAAATGTTTGTATTTTAAGTTTTATATTTTCAATATTCATATTTACAAATATTTTTTATACTTTCAATGTATTCAGTTCAAAGTATTTTCATTGTAAAAAAACTCATGTAATAAGTTTGTATATAGTATTGAAATTGTAATTAAAAATTAGTTATAACTTATATTAGTTGATAATATTAACTGAAAATATAGAGTAATCGATAAAAAATCTATTTATATTCTGTCCAGTGAGAGAACGCATCAAAGACTAATCAAAATCAGTTTTCCCGTACATGAAGTAATGTGGGGGGTTGTGCAGAATTGGCACATTCTTTTGCTGGACAGAGTATAGATGATCTATTGGAGAAATTGTTAAGATAGTATACACATTGGTTAATTCACATTAGGAGAGAGTTATAAAATGTATTTTAATTTTTGGATTTTATATCTGGTCACCATATTTACAATATACTATATTATATAAAATATTGGAAGTAATAATTATACAGATATTTCATTTTATGATATAAGGTATTTTAAACTTATTTCTCTATAAAAATAAATAAATATGTAAAACCTATTTCAAAATATATTTTTCTTTTTAAATCTTATTAAAATTTATTAGATATTATTTAGAAATAATAAAATATTCTAAAAACATTTAAATGGCTCTAATGATTATAATTTTATAGATTCTATGTATATATATTATATTGCAAATAAGTATACTTTTAATATTTAGATACACTTAAAAAATACCTTTCGAATCACTGTGTGTCAATAACTGTATTTCATTATCTTTAGTAAATTCTTGAAGAGCTTCTGGTACAACACAACAAGAGTTCAAATTAATTTGAACAATTGTTGGTTTAATCTAAGATCAAAACAATTTATTAATATTTAGTATACAAAATAGAATACAATGAACTTACAATTGAGTTATTGTATAGAGAAATGAACAGATCTGTGTCAATGTCACTCACACCTATACGTGTGATTTTCTGTTTGTTAACATATCCTTCAAGTATAGACCACAGAGTTAGTAAATCTGCTAACAAAGTATCTTTACCATGATTAAATGCTAAAATTACAGAATCTACAACTTCTTCGTTCAATTCTTTAAAAACTAAAACAATAGATTAATAATTATTATTTCTATTAATTCTGTTAAATAGAATACAACATTAGATAATGAATTAGTATCTTACGATTTTTTAATGAATCTTCCAAAACATCCACCTCGTTTGTGGTAAGAAAAATTTTAACACTTGTTCTAAGAGCTAAGTCTTCTTCATTATCAGTGTTGTAGCACTCATCACATTTTAAATGTAAATTATTTTCGTTTAATGCAAATGGTGATGGATACTTGGACAGACAAATGCTCAAACATTCAATTACCTAAAATCATATAAAGGCAACTAGTTAACTATAAAATATTCATTTAGGTATCTAAATACAAACTTAATAATTATTACCTCTTCAGTTGCATTTTTACCAGCCTTTTGTGTTAATTCATTAGCATTTAACACATTTCCAGTATGAATATAAATTTTTGAAACAGTTTTTGGAATATCGTATGGCATTGTAAAATAACTATTGATAGTTAACCACACACTTTAATGTATATGTAATGAGTAAAAGTCGATATTCTAAATAAATTACGAAAAAGGTCGTGATGGTTATTATTTGAGCAAACGAATTAATTTATAACTATGTCGTGCGTACACGCCACACATGACACACTATTGAAGTAAAAAGGAAACGATTATTCAGCCGTCCTATATAGTAGCACAATTTCTGTTATCAATTCCAAGGTCATCCGCGGGAATACAACTGTTGTATGTACCTGCGCATACAATATCACATGGACATTATTATTATTATTATTATATTTTTTTTTTACACGCCAATCGCTTATTATCATAATATTATATATATACATGCGGAAAACACGCAATTTAAATCGACAATTAATTATAGTGCCTTATAGCTAATGACTAATAAATAATAATAATAATAATAATACTAGTCAGTAGTCACTGACGATAAGATTTAAGTACGAATAAACAATAAACTTTAGCGAGTGGTTATCTGAAATATTAACTTGTTACATAGTCGTTATCAGTGCTTGTTTATTCTAAAGAACAAAAAAATATAATCGCAAGTTTTTTATCGAAAATTTATTGTCGCCAACACACGACCGGCGTTCTGTTCACGATGCCCGTCGATTACGTTGGATTTGCGTATGCCGCAACAGTGGCTGCAGGAGGCATCATCGGCTATGCGAAAGCAGGTATGACGCTTTCATTTTTAATAAGTACAGTTGTACTTAATTAAGATATCCTTATGGTTCATATAAACACATGATAGTGTTGTATGATGTACATTGTACATGGTTTGATTAGTCGATGGCTCAAAACTATAAAGATTAAAGAATAAATGTAATAAACAATTTAGTGGTACATCTACAAATTAAAGGGATTTAGTTTCTTTTTAGTTTTGAGTTATTCAATTTTTTCTAATTGTGTGAAATTATTTGATAATGTAATTGAATTGTTGTTAACAGCTAGTATTCCAAGCCTGTCTGCTGGTCTGTTGTTTGGATCACTACTTGGGTATGGTGCATATCAAACAACAAAAAATCCTAATAACTTGGCCCTTTCATTGAGTACGAGTGCAGTTCTTGGAGGAATAATGGGTGTTCGTTATCTTAATAGTGGAAAAATTATGCCAGCTGGTATACTGGCAGCTTTAAGGTATATTTTTATAATTATTTTAATGATTTACATCATATTTAGTTGATTATAATGCATGCTATGCATCATTAACTTTTTGAGATGGGTCATAAATATTAGTGTGTACCTATTTGTTGAATTTTCATTTAAAACGTTTTTTTTTATGTTTGTAAATTTTGATCCTTTATTTAGTTGGGTGTTATGTATACTTTGTGAAGAATGTTTTGCATTTCCCAATCATTTTGTATTAAAAATAAATAGTAGCTGTTTATCAGATTATTTTAAATTTTTATTGAAATAATAAAATTAATTTTTTGTGAAAATAATTTGGTCAAAATTTACAATAAAATAGATTTATATAAAGTAATATTATAATATTTGTTGTAACTTGTAAAATAATATATTAATATTAACTATATTTTTTTTCTTTTAGAATATTATTTCAGTCTAAATTAATCAGTTCAGAAAAATTTTATTTAATAAAATCGGATATTGATAATATCATAATTGAAAATTATAACATATATCACGACTATCTATTCATAACATGGAATTTTAATAAATAAATAAGTTATAATAATTTTAGTTTAAATATTGAATACAAAAATTTTTATAATTGTTGGAAAGAACAAATTTAATTATAGAAATGTAAGCGACCAAACATGAATCAATATTTATTTTCATATCATTCATATTTATATGAATACTTATATTTAAGTTATGTTAGTAGTAATTTATTGAGTTATTTTTTCTGTAGCATCAGATTATAGGTTAATTTATCTAAAAAACTTGGTATCAAGGAAAAGTTTCATTATAAAGCAGTTTTAATTGGTATGCCATTTTTATTTTTTATTTTTTTTTAATAATAATTGAACTTTGTAACACTTAATAACAAATATATTTGAAGACTGTTTAAGTTTTATGATTAATGTTATAATATTTATAATCTAAAATTATTTATCATATAAAAAATAATAATTTAATAAAATTATTTGGATAGAATACATAAATTAACTAGTCTTGCCCTTTACAAGTTATTTCTGTTTAATATTATAATATTATTTCATGTTTAGAATAAATTATAAATCATTTTAGTCAAAAAATAATTCTAGAATTATAGGTCAAATGAGAAAAGTTTAGATATACTTGATGATAGCCATAAAAAAAAAAATAATTAGTTAACTTGTGTTATAACTAAAATGTTAACATTGTAAATTAATACACTATTAAATCTTTGATTTCTTTGAATTAATTAATTAGAAATTAGAAAATAATTTCAAGAGAACTCAAACCGAGAACAATTGAAAAAAAAACTAAATTTTTTAAATGTTTTTTGTTTTAGATACTTACTTTTATATTATATTATATTTGCATTTTCGTTTTTAGGTCACTAATATTTGACAAAGTAACTATTGATTATTTTTGATATATTACTTAATCTTTTTTTATCAAACAAAATTATACATCTTTCTAAATACTTAATAAGTAACAACTATTATATGTATTTTTGAGTAGTTAAAATGGTCTGATTTTATTAGTTTATAATCAATACTTTAACTAGTGAAAAAAAAAATTAAAAATTGGTAGTCTATTGATACATTTTCGAGCTGTAAGGATGTAAGATGATAATAATATTGGAATGCTTAAAAATTTCTTTTAAAAGAACATTTGAGGTGCTCATAATTTGCTTTTATTTTTTTGTATAATAAAATCATGGCCTAAGGCACTTGTAAATTTGTAAAACTAGCATTAAGGTCATGTATTTAATTGAAAGCTTTGACTCAAGGCTAATACTATAAACAAATATATGTGATTCATAATCATGTTATTTTATAGTTATTTTAACTGTATTTACACATTTCTATATATCAAAAAGTGTACTATTAGTTAATTAGTTTTATGGGAATTAAATATTTATTAATGTAATCTTTAAAAACAGTAAATTGCATTCTGACTTGTTAATCCAGTATCTTTAGTAAATTTCACAATATAGGTAGATAAATTTTTCTTAATAGTTTCTGTAAACCATTTTTTTAAATGGTAATCCTAATGAAATGATTTTACATTTTCAATTAAAAAATGATTTATGAACTCATAAAAAACTTTTATGTTATAGGTAAATATTTATGTGTGATTATTTATTACTATTGATTTTTTTTTTAGCTTGGCCATGGTAATCAGATTGGGCGCTAGACAAGTTATTGTTTGGTCGGCAAAAAACGAGTAGACAATCCTGGAGAGACTACTGAAGTACCACAGCAATCATCACTTCAAAATGTACAAGAGCAAATTAACAAGCCAGAAGACTAGAGGGAAATAATGCAAATGTTTGAAAATCATTGTTTTGCCTTTCTTACCTCCAGGATTGTCCATACATTACAGAACTTAGTCAAAACTCTGCAAAATATAAAATTAGAATAGTTTAAACTTAAATAATATTTTAATTGTTTTTGGTGATTTGGGTCTTTTTACTATTATTTATGATAACTGCTATGTATAATAATTTTTTTATAATGATTTGTATGCAAATAAAAACAAAAAAAAAAAAACTAGTACACTCGTTTAACTTATTCATCATATATTTTTTGTATATGTACATTTCTGTCACTTAAAATACTTAGACTAAACAACATCTTAATCAGTTAAAAATAAAATATCATGGGCAAAAAAGTTGCGTTTGCCCAATCAATAATTACAAATAAAAATAAAAAATAAACAAAAATAAATTTTGAATCACATGAATGTCGTGGTTTCGAAATCTTTTTCAGTCCAGTTTTATCCTAGAGTTGTCGAGGAACAATATTATTTGAATCGGATAAAAAAAGATTTCAAAACACGAGAACGTAATACATAATGTTGTTATATAATATCATATAGGGCGGCTTATCACAAAAAAATATCTCCGAATCGAGAATGAGTACCTATATTATGCGGACAACGTGTGTGTGTGGTTTTCATAAAGATTTCTGTTTGTCGTCGAGTCACACCACAACTAATAAATAATGATAAAAATAAAACAGAAAAAACAATATACATAATATTATATAGTAGTAATAAATAATAATATCGTATTCCAGTGTGTGTGTGTGTGTGTGTGTGTGTGTGTGTGTGTGTGTGTGTGATGTATTCAACCGCGGTTATGATATAGGTACGCGTATGCGTGTGCCTAGGTCCGCGCGTAGGTTCACGACACAACATTGAAATTATGAGTGGCTTATTTATTTTTTTTAAACAAATAATTTTCTTCAAAAAGAATATAGTATAAGATAATATATGTATAACGATGCATAAATAATAATAATAATAATAATATTAATAATAGATTGATCTCACAGAGATTGTATATGGTTTTTTTTTTGTTTTTTGTTTTTCTCTATATATAATGTGTATATATATATACATATATATCGTAAAACTTGACGATAGGTACGTGCGGGCGGGCTGGCTGGCTGGTGGGACGGGAACGGGTAAACTTCAGACTGCGTCCGAGTGTTGCAGCGTTGCGTGCATAATATGCACTCTCTCGATGACTCAGCCGAACTGCTGCTGCAGCGGTTGCAGTTGTCGCGACGGACCGCCGTTGCACACGTACTTGACGGCGGCGCAACAGTTTTCCCGGATGTACGGATTCGAACAGTGTCCCATGCCGTACCTAGACAGGTAGTCGTAACAGGACACGGCTCCCAGCATGTCCATGGCTCCGGCTCGGTCCACGCACTCGTCAGCTGCGGGCGAAACGGCAAAAGAAAAATAGTGTTATGGGTTTTCATAATGCAGTGCGCAATATTATTGTATAGGTGTTTTCACCGACTCTCGCGTTTACTCGAAAAGTGTTGACGTTCGGAACCAACTATAATTTTACGATATAGACGATATAGTCATCTGAACTGATTGAACTTAAAAGTATGGGTTTATTTTTGTAAGCTTAGATTCTTGGAAAAATATTCTACTTTGAAGTATATAGTATAGTAATGTTTTAAAAAAGTAATTAACTTAAAATTTAAATAATGACTCAAACGAGATAGGAAATAATAAAAGTATAATATCTAAGTGTTGTTACGTAAAAAAAAATGTTTCCAAAATCGTCTATACTTTTCGAGTATATAGCTCCTGTTTTTATAATTATCTTATAGTATTATGTCTAGTATATATGACATTAAAGTATAGTGAAGATAATGAAAGGCGATTTTTTATTCCTTTCTCAGCCAGTTTTTGGGTTTTGATAAAGTGTTAGTATAGTGAATACGTCGTTCCAGTCTGTACATCATCCCTCCAAAATATTAAAATGTTAATTTTGTTAAATAAAACATTTTTAACAATAATTAAAAAGAAGGAGGGAGTATACAGGTTAATATACACGATGCACTGCTTTCTTGGAATAAACACTAATCGCTTTTTTTCCCTCAAACTCGTCCAAATGTCGAGTTAGATAACTTATTATTTATTTAGTTTTTCTTAAAGTCCAACCCTCTCACTTGTATTTGAAGTATTCAAATTGAATACCTATCCACCTCAATCGCAATGTGTACTACATTGCATATTTTCTTTTGAAAAATATAAAAAGTTTCTATTTAAATGTACATCATAAACACATAGTTTAAATAAGTATTCATTTTATTGTAATAAGTATGTTTTTTCTTAAAAAAAGTCGTGAGAAATACACGACTGTCTCGCAAAATTATAAAAGCGTATGATTAAATGGACTTCTTTAAAAAAAAATAAGTGTCAAGTGATATGTTAAATATAATATATATATAAAATTAACTAGTTATAATATATATAAAACGTAATTTTCTATTTTAAATTCAAACAAAGTTGACCGAGACTGGTTGTGTTATATGGATAAAAAATCGCCCTGTTTATGTTATACACAATTTAGCGGTGATAATTCAGTATTAATGCATATTATGATTATGTTAGTTTCTATAATAAGTGCGTAATATAACAATAAATTCTGTGCTAGTTGTTAATGAACGAATACGAGATTGTACCGACTTCTGGTATATTCCAGTGACGTCAAAGTTTTTAAAATGTGATCGGTCGATTTCAAAACTTCGTGACCTCAATACCCAATGGCGTAAAAAAAAAATATTCAATTTGGGGGAGAGGGTGTAAAAATATACATTTGACTTGTAATAAAATTATGATGTCAATATAATATACCGGCCACATTTTTCAAACAAAAAGGTCGAGCTATGACCCGACCTTGACATGGACTTCGGTGCCACTATAAAATATATAATCGGTACACAATAAGCGTGTTTGTTGGACGACTGTGCGTATAACAACAACGAAACCGTCTCTATCACCGCCCAAGCTGTTATAGTGTGTGTTATTCGAGTATACTTCGCATGCAATTTTTTTCATTTAATTTGTGGTGGTTATGCCGCCGTGTTGCCATACGTTCGGTGCACAATACAAATATTATATTTGAATATTACGTATAATTCGAACGATTGGCAATGGCGTGTATAAAGCGCAAATTTTTTTATTCGGCACGTTTTTATCGTAGTATATAGACGCCTCGTTTTCTTGGTGCCTATAATTTTTTACGCCCTCGGTCGTTGACAGAGTAAATTTTATTATTTGTTATTTTTTTTTGCTCTTATCAATGACTCGACGACCGGTCGACCGAGAAAACGATCATCGCGTCCATACTGCAAAAGATAGCATAGATAATAACAATAATAATAACAGGCGAGTACTTAATAAATAATATTATATAGGTAATGCGTGAACTGCATAACATAGGTATAGGCGTTTAGCGTGTCGACACGGCGGCGGCGATGATGACTGTTGCCACCGTGCAAGCGATTATAATATATTATACATATAATACAATAACAGACGATCGATACGTAAAAATGTCATTGAAAAAATATGGATTTTCGTGTTAAGTATAGGTATTATAATATTTATGTTATGTATGAAACTTATGAAACTTTTAGGCGTACAAATATAATATCGTCGCTGACGTATCGATGTCCGTGTTTGACGTTACAAATACTTGTGCGGATCGATTTCGGTTTACACCGAGCCAGTGATAATTATAATATTATAATATCCCGAGCATATACTATCCGACCGAACATATTTTTTATAACGCCAAACCCGGACCCCTCCGCAGCTGTATACAATATATACGTACGTTTTTATAAATAATAATAACGTACATGATTTATACGTGTATATTATATATAGTTATTATATACTCGACGATGTCGAGCCATGGGAAAAATAAGCCACGGAAAAAAAAAGTCAAATTAAAATAACTAAATATATAACAATTAAAATTAAAGTATTAAATTAGGTATTATTTAAAAAATTTTTACACATTATATTGGTCATATTGTATACATATATATATGTATAATATAATATATAATTATTAATACACAGGTTATATGTTATATGTTATTATTTATTATTACATAGTAATAAATATATTTTTGATTCTAAACAGCAATTAAAAAGTTGCTACAGATGAATTGAAATTGGCACAGCAAAGTCTAGGTTTATTAAGCAACAAAAGAAAATTATCATATTATGAAAAAAATCAAAACTTATTAAAAAATCTCTGCTTGGAAATCAAAGGAAGAAACAAAAGCTTACCAGAATTTTTAACTGCAATAGCACACACAATACGTTTTTATTGACCTATATATTATACTTTTATACTTGTATACTTTTATTACCTACTCGAAAATTGACATTACAATATTATAATATTAGTGAAAAATGTTTGACTTGATAATGACCTAACTTTATAATTTTTTAAATATTAATATTATTATTTATAATATTAACAGTTGTATTTTTATATTATATGATATGAATACGGACAATACAGTAGACCAACTGTGTTAAAATTTTTAAATTAATTAACATATAATCTGTGTATTCATAATTTTATATATATATGTATACAATATGATCAATATAATGTGTAAAAAATTTTTAAATAATACCTAATTTAATACTTTAATTTTAATTGTTGTATATTTAATTATTTTAATTTGACTTTTTTTCCCGTGGCTTTTTTTTCACTGGATTTTTTTTTTGGCTTTTTTTTCTGACTACCATTATATATATATATATATATATATATATATAAATATAAGTACGATATGACGCGCTGATGGCATTATCACGACGCGTTGTCGTCCGTGCAGCGTTTTGTTATATAGTGTTATAATATTATATTATTATGTAATATATACGGATACTGTCTGCGGTGTAATATATTATAATAATAACATGAAGATCGTCGGCGTAAAGATATAGTGCGAAGTGGTTTCGTTCCAGCCAATAAATTATTGTTATTTTTTGTCGTCGTCGTATGCGCAATGATAAATATAATAATAAAATGATGATGATGTGATCGAATGCGATGTGTTGGATGGTTTTTGCCCCCCATTACTTTGTTGCCCTTATTCGCGCAAACTCGATCACTTACCGTACGGTCCACCGCCGTTACTCATGGACGACGACTGCGGTCGATCGACGGTTTTCAACTCTTGCGGCCCCGAATGGTAGTATTTGTTTTTAAGCAACGCGGCCAAAGGGTCTTCGTTTTTGTCGCCGTTACCTAGTGATAGTTGTTTAATTTGTAGTTGTTGTTGTTGTTGTTGTAGTAGTTGTTTGTATGTCGGTAATCGCGCGTCATGAGTGTCTCCACTAGTCGTGGTTATCTGTGGAGGTTGTTGGTAAGGGTTTGGAATGTACAAGTTTTGAGTTCGGGGTTGCAGGTTGTTATTAGTATTGGTAGTGGTGGCAATAGTCTTTTGAGTTGTCCTCCAATAGTCATTCCACACGGACCTAAAATGCCGCCAAATTTGTCAATATTAAATTTAATATTATGTTTAGTGATCCCTAATCATATTAAATGTATGTGTGTATAATAATTCGTCCGCTGTATCTATAAATACGACGACAAGACTGATATATTATTTACTATACCCATTGCCTACCTATATATTAGGCTGGGGGTACCTACGTATTCAGATATTCAATAATTTAGTTGTAGTTCCGTATAAGATAAAAAATATTAACATCTGCATTCTATGAACAACGTAATTTATAAATACAGATAAACGGCATTTTATGAAGTAATTTACATTTTGGAGTATTAAATTTTAAAATGTAGCACGGGCCAGTTAAAAATGGTGACATACGTATGCCAACAGTTGCCCATCCCTGAATTAAAAGATCATCTGACCGTGTCCGTCTCTGATTATATGAAATATAAAATCGTATTTAAGTGTGTATATCAAGAATCTACTCATTAGTACTAAATAATATATAGGTGTGATATTTTAGGCCGGGCCACTGTTGTGTGTTTCCATTTCCATGTGTTAGCTTTATGGGAATATACAGTGGCACTACATGTATGTAATACCTATGTATATGTGATAATATGTTGTATTTACAGTACACATACAAATAGAAAACATAAAATTCACAAACAACAAAACATGTGCTAAACGTGCGTTTTCGACTACAAATCAACGGTGATGAAAAGATTCTGTGTTCTGACTTTTTTAGTTGAACTTAAAATAATATGGATTTATCTGAAAAACCACCAAAATTTGCTCGAAGCTACAAATGTATAATTTAATTCATAGCTCGCATAAGGATTTACGAAGCTTATTGATTTTTATTTTTTAAATTTACCGTCCAAAGAAGTGTATTTTTCGATTAAAAAATTCAATGTTTAGAAAAAAAAATTAAAAATACATCGTGAAACACATCCGCTTAGAGTCCAAAATCCATATCGGTTACAATATATTTTGATTCATCTACGGTACGCTAACATCCCGAATAGCTTTGTTCGAAAACGCGCGCTTTCTATGAACACCGTGTATTATAAACATAAACATAATATATAACACAAGCATGCGCGTATAATGCGTACCGCTCTAGGTACTTTACGACGACAATATTATTAATATATTTCATTTATCATTCATTATGTGCTATTATTGCACACCTGCAGTATAGATTACTATATAGTCAACGGTTCAATATTTGTGTTGTTTTTTATTTCGAAAAACTTAACCTGTAAGCATATTAGCCGATAATACTAATATAATATATTTTGCTTTTAAATTGTCTCGAATTAAAATTACATTTGAATTGGTTTTCGCAATTCTTATAAAAATTAGATAACTAACCAAACGTAATGTACAAGAAATATTTTATCGATTTAAAATGTAAGTACGAGACAAGCGTACTTACTGGTCATATACCTATTATCAAGTGTATCTACAATAATAATAATAATAATATTGTCGTCGCTGCGATACCGGTACGAGTATTATAAACATCCACGAATAGCGAACGATCTAAACCAGGGACGGGCTTACTTGTTGACCCTCTGTTAAATAATTTGGCCCATCCCTGATCCAATAACAGTTTATGTACACACACACTGTTACTTATCGTCGTCATTCGTGCGTCTTTATACATAGAGTGATTTAAGGTGATTCGTTATAATACATCGCAGCGGTCGCCGGAATCGTCGTAATAGGTACCTATAAATACGCGTTGTTTGCGACTTGCGTGGTTTGGTTTTTGATTTTACCTCTGTGTAGTGATATTAGGAGTCAAATATTGCGGCCAGTCTTGAGTCGCTTCCCCTTCGTCTCCAAACCGGCGTAGGTAAGCCGGCGTGTTTTGCGAAAAATCTGGTATTATGTTCTCGTGTTCCGTTATGCACTTGCCGTTGGTGCAATGCTATAACAGGGTGGCGACGATAAGTAAAACTTAAATGCGTATAATACGTATAATGTTCATGTATATAATATACTTAATGTATTATATTATATAATTAAAATAGCTGGGTACTAGTTTCGACATGAACGGGTTTGTCGTTTTGCTCGGTATGTGAAAGGGATTAAAATATAAAATTCAATATTATCAATTATAATATGAGTATAATATGAGTAATAAATAGTTACAGATGAATTAAACGTTATTTTTAAATTAAATCTTTTAATGTCAGAAAATGTCAGACTTGAATTTAATTCAATGTAATTTAATCTATTGAATAATATGAGATAATTGCTGCAATATTTTAGTTTTCTTATGTGTCACGATTAGTATAGGTAAGATATACGATAGATATGTGCAACCGAGATGATGGCTTTGGTTTTTCGAAAACGAAATAGTACAAACTATAGTTATATAGTATATTAATTTGCTATTTCATGTACTCACTTGTCCATCTCCGCAAGGCGATCCTTCGGCCGCTGGTCTGTACGCCACGCAGTAGCCCGAACCCGCGTCAAAGCAGAACAACTGAGCGCATACCCGATCGTCTTTCTGCAGGGCAAACAAATATACAGAAAAAGTTATTTTTTATTGTCTCAATATTAAGCGTATATTATGTGAACTTACGAAACAGGCACTGGTCCCTCGATCTTTTCTGCACTGAGCGTCCAAAGTCAATAGTTTTCCCGGTAACATCCTGGGCAGTGACTCGTCTTCGTGCGGTGAATTAAACAGACACGTGGCCGTGTCACCGCTGTGGAAAATAAAATTTTATTATTATTACCAACATTTTTAAACGACAGTGAATATGATATGTTTATAGCTGGTCAGAAACGCCAATAGTCGCAGTCGGGCAACGGTTTTAATCACTTTCAAATAACAGGGATATTTCCCAGAGCGTTGAAGTCACTTTACCGCACATTGGCGTCTTTGACTCAACATATTACGAATATTTACGCGCACATGCATATATACACTTATTTATCGAATGAGTATTGTATACGAACTTTAAGAAGTGATGGAAAGACGACACACTGCACGGCGACCATCGGAACCCTTTTTCCGTGTGCCGCAGATCGCTCATGATGTATCCGTCTTCCCAGCGACATTTCTCCGCTCCCGGTCCTCCCAGGTAGGTCGGCGGAGGCGAACCGTCGTGCACAGCACCCAACCTATACAACAATACGGTTACTGATCGTGATCAGATTCAAGAATTGTGCACCACTGCTAAGAAAAATATCCTGCAGCGATGTACAAGTCTTGCGGCTTATCCATCTAGTAAATAGTGGCGATCGGACTTACAGGTGACCGACTTCGTGCGCCGCTACGATGATGCCCGAAAAGCCGCCGGTGTCCTCGATGATCGCGACGCTGTTGACTTTCTCGAGACGTTTGTTCACTACGCAAGCACCGCCCACGTACGCGAATCCTATACACGTGAACACGGTGATTAGTACACTCGATGGTTTTTAGATTAAATAAAAATCGTTTCGTTTTGTTTTCTAATACCCAAACGCAAAAAAGAGTGCAAAACATTATTATTACTATTATTAACATGCAATCTCTACCGGCGGACGGGCCGTCGATGTATACATTTATTATAGTGTTAGTCCAACTTGATCGAATGGAAAGCATGTAAATGTTGTTAAACCGTTTTACCTTGTATATACAATATTAGGTACACCGGTTCGGAGCAGCTGATTAAGTTAAATATATTTATTTATATGTATTTTATACACATGCAAGTATACTTATAAAATATTTGTTAGAAAAACATACACAAATGTATATGTTTATAACTGATTTGATTATTCAGGAAACAAATCACCGCAAAGAAAGCTTCGTGTATATTATACCATTATAGCTAACCAGTTTCGCAGCCGTATTACCACATGTCACGCGTTTGCGTGCTCGGTGGTATACAAATGCGAGCGCGCGTTTGTGTGTGTGTGTATGTGTATAACGAAATGCTTAAAAACATTTTATGCTGATAGCGTTTAAAAATAGACACGTGTTGATTGTCTTGTATTATATATATATAAAACAGTGTAAAAGAAGATATAATGGTGACCTTAAATACATAAATTTCCAGGTAATTTCAGAATTTCAGTGCCAGACAGTGAATGAATCAAGATTGTTGTAACCTTTGTTTGCCAAAAAAAAAAAAAAAAAATAAAATAAAAATAATACAATGTTTAATTTTAAGTGCGATTTGTTTGAGAGGAAAACGAAATGATATATGGGGGCCGAATAAATTACAAGTGCACTGATGTGTTTTGCATTTTCAGGGACATACCTGCGGTACCCCTGTTGCATGTATCGTGTGGGTATTGTCGCCTGCACATGTCTAATCTGAAAATGAAACAGTATATTGCTATTTAGTCCGTACTGAATTGTCATTTACATTTCTCTGGAATCAATAACATCTCTCTCGATCCGCTAATACGTTGTTTAAACATATTTCGTATACATAATAATGATTATAACACGTCAAATGTTTATACATTTCAATTATATAATATCGTATAGATTATGATATAAAGTATTAATCATCTACCATCTACACACGTTAGAAGCTCCGTCAACTACCACAATAATAACATACTCTGTATCCCATCGTACCCAGAAGGATGTTTAGTATAAGTAATTTATAATACCGTTCGTAGGCCGACAATTTGCATTATGTACAAATTCTCCCGTATCACACTACCAAGCACTTTTCCCCTCTTATTTTTATTTACCACATACCAGCCGTTCCTTTTGTGCAACGGCCTCCTTTTCGACGTCTGCACATGTCGTACCTAAATGCATTGGTTGTCGGTTATAATTCCCATATATATTAAATTATCACACAAATATCATTTTGTACGATCTCGGAGTAAAAGTAATAAATCTATTTTTACTCGAGATGTTAATAAAAAATAAAAACTGAAAAACTGATTAATTAGATTTGTTTTTTTTTTATGTAAATTCATAGACGGTTCAGAACCAGCTACTCACTTGGTGACGGCTACGGCGATATCATACACGGGCAGTCTTCGTTCTTTAAACAGGTATTTACCCATGTCCGTGAGTGCAGCCGCCGAGTCAATAGCGTCTCTACCGACCCTATTTCTTTCCAAATACGGCGTGGCGTCTCTCGCCTAAAAATTGCATATTTATTAATATATTTTTTAAATTTTTATTTTTTGTAGCAAACATGGGATCAGACAAGAAGAACGTTTACGATTTCATGGTCACGGCCAACAGGCCGTTCAGCAGCAACGACGTGTTTTCGAATTTACAGCGGCAGGGTGTCGGAAAGTCGGCCGTGGAAAAAGCGCTCGATCAGTTGGTGAAGGAAAATAAGATCTTCATGAAGTTGAACGGCAAGCAGAAGATTTACTGTGTAGTGCAACCGGATTCGACGGCAGAAGACCAAAAGGAAATCCAGTTAATCGACGAAGAATTGGTAAAAACTACCGAGGCACTGCGCGAAATCGAGCGCAAATACAAACAATCCGAAATCGAAGTGAAAACGCTACAGGGCACCTATAGTACCGAGGAAGCGAAACGCAAGGTGTCCGAAATGGAAAAAATTGTATCGGAATTAAAATCGAAATTGGACAAAATGTCCAAAACAAGTGGTAACGTGGTGTCGCCGAAGGATAAAGAAAAAGTAAAAAAGGAATACGAAACGGTTACTAAAGAGTATAGAAAACGCAAACGTATGTGTACAGACATACTGGACTCGATCTTGGAGAACTGTCCGAAACCGAAAAAAGCTCTTTTCGAAGAAATCGGAATCGAAACCGACGAGAGCGTCGGCATGCCAAAACTGTGAGCGCGACCATCGGGTTAAAAATATTGTTATTATTATTTTATTTTTTATTTTTATGTCTGTAATACTTAAACTTTATTTACCCGCGATATTATGATTCCCGCGATGCTTATACGTATTTTTGGGCCCTTGAGTAGTCTGTACCTGAGGTCCACACCGTTCCAGAAGGACACAAAGTAACGTTTAATCTGTACATTGTCTCCCCCGTGCAACCTGTATAGAAATCACAAAATGGTTTTGTTTAAAATGTGCTAAAGTTATTATATGTATAAATAAATCATTAGATATCAATATATCGTGTATTAAATCATAAACAGTTTATTATTATCATCATCATCGCGCGATCCGTTAAAACTGAATTACGGTGGCGCATACCTGTAACCGTCGTAGTCCACGATGACCATTATTTCGGGATAAATGGCGTACGGCGCTTCCCGCTTGGTGATCGATCTTTTCCGCCTGCTCCTCGGCAACGCGTCTGGTTCCATTAGCGCTACAGAAAACGAAACGATTTCGAGTCAAAATGTCAAATCGGTAGTTTTTTTTTTATCAATATTGGTCTTGTGTCTTACCGTAATCTCCCGCTGTCCGATCGGTATCGGGATTTCTTCTGTATACTACGTGTTTGTGATGGGCAACGAACTTTTGCGATTTCAGCGGGAAACCTTGGTCGGACACTTCGTTTTCGCCGTCTCGGAGCTCTTGGTCCAAGAACATCTCGTCGTCTGGGGTGGCAGACTGTACGTGTTTCCTGTATACGGCCGGCACGGGCTTCACCACCAAGTGATCGCCAATGGTACCTTCCTAAAACCCAACCGAATATAAAATTTAAATACAAATCTCGATTACGTTTTTAAAAATAATGATTTACTCGATGACTCGGCGGTTGAATCGGGTTAGCGCTATCTGTAGGTACTTATATTATTTATAATACGACACAAGTTTCGGTACATCGGATATGACGAGGAGACAATCATGTACGTGTAAACCGGTTGCCGTGCAGACAAATAGACTATAATTTAATATTTATTTTTTTTTTACGCGACAAACCGTAATATTCATGTATATAATATATAATATTATTATATTATTTAGATTCTCGTATGTACGATAATATTATATTGATTTATGGTAAAAACTGGAAACTGCACGTATTGGCCTTTTTCACCCGCCCGCCGTCTTACTATTCCGAGAAAGTCGCCTTGCGTCCCAAATTTCTATAAAAATAATTTAGTGCAATAGCATATTTAGCACGGACATCTTACCGATGCGGTAAACTGCTTCAATTTCAAGCGCGTAAAATAATTCATCTGTACCGATATTTGTAGTTATACAACTATAACTAGGCATCTATAACGACCTACTACGCGTGTACCGGATTACTGTTCGATGCATTTTTTTATGTATTAACTGCAGTATCATAATTATGATAATATACTGTCGACGAGTACGGTAATATAAGTATATATATATTATGTACGTATAATATATTATACGAGTATTATGTCTTAATTAAAAAAAAAACTGGTGTTTTTGACGCTGCAGAACGTACATGCAAGACTTTGCACACCTCAACTAGGTAAGTATAATATAGCAATCGACAAATATAACTTCATAGGTTAAACAATGATTCAAATCTCTCGTGCACGTCGTGTAAGTAAATTAAAATTTAAACGATTTAATAGTTAATTTATCTTATCGAATTCAAAATCAATAACATCAACAGGTATCTGCATGTATATACCTATGTACTCGATTTAAAGATTGTAGAATGTTTTACTATTATAAGTACATGTTCAAACAATTTTATAGCAAATTAAAACATATTGATATTCCATATTAATGACATTTCCACTTTCCTAGATAGTTGTTTTTGGCAAACTATATTATAATACATATTCAAAGTTCATTAAAATTAATTTATATATAATATAATGTATACATTCAAAACTACCATTAGATTTTATTACGTCTGTGTAAAGAGCTGTTGCTCAAACAAAATAATATTCTAAGTAAATAACTATGATGTGTTAGTATATCCTAACGGCTAAGTAAATAACTATGATGTGTTAGTATATCCTAACTACTAAGCGCCGAATCGTATTTCAAGTACAAGAATATTATAATATTGATAACAATGACGTTGCTTATAAAGCCTGGGTTATAGCAATGCAATTAAACAACAATAGGCAGAGTTCGTGAAAAAAAAAAAATGATTTCTTTTCAGAATCAAATTTCATTGAATACAATATAATAACATATAGCGTGCGTGTATAAATTATTGTTGTCTCTATTAGGTATTGGACGATGTGAACGCCACAAGGTATAATAAATAATAATACGACGATTTGGGTTTCGATGATGCAGAGCGCAGACACGTCCCGAAGCGCAATATTCCACAGTTCATATAAGACAAACAAAAAACAAAAATGCATAACTAAACAACAAAAATAAACACGCTATTATGTGCACCGCGTAAACGTTTTGTTGGTATATCTACCAGCTCTCAATGCGGTCATAATGTAATATTTTATTCAACAGCGTCTGGTCGATAATATTTACATTGCAAGCGCGTCGTAAAATAATAACGGCAACAGAATAGAATTCGTGTGACCGGTGGTAGCATAAGCGGCAAAGACGGGTGCCGAGTGTTGTTAAGACTGTTCAGAGTAACAAAAACAACAAAAAAAAGTTAATAAAATCGGGTTATAGGCGATCGGCAGAGAAAGGTAAGTAGTAGGTACATCTTTATAATATATTATGCTGTTTGAGTAATTGAAGGAGCGTAAAATAAACAAATTACACGTGTACCTACGGTTAGATAAAACAAACACGGACGTTAGACGTTCGTTCAAATGTTGAAACAAAAATGGATTTTTGAGTCAAAGCCAAGAAACTGAAAAAAAAAAAATGGAAAAGGAATAGAAACAGAAAAGCACGTATATAAAACCGCACGGTATCGGGTTTGCTTATTACGTATACCTATATATCTCGTATAATATAATGATATGCGCCCGGTGGACACGTAGCAGTAGTAAATTTATATTATGCATTATGCGCACTAATTTACCAGCTCATGTATATTATTATTTATTATTGTTATTATACGTAGACGCGATTAAGGCTTGGGCGAACCGTTGTTTTTGTTGATATTATACCTGTATTTAAGCATCCATACACCTAGGAATATTGTAGGGGATAATCTTATAGAACCTCTAAAGTTCATGGCGAAAAATGTACGGTCTCGAAATAATTATTGCACGTAAATCGAAGGTACATAATTTATAATATTATCATATTTATATTCGTAGCTGGTATAACTTGGATAGTATCGTGTATTACGGTTATAATATTAGTTGTGAATTTATTTTATTTTTTTTAATATTTTTTATGGAAACATCTAAATGGAAGCATTTTTGACCAATTGGTTTTTATAAATGAGAAATTTAAGGCATAGAAATAAGCAGAGTAGTGCATCATAGTTTTTTGACGAGTGTTCTTTGTCTAATTCATAGTAATTCATATGGGTCAATGGTTACATAATTTTTTAATAAAAATTGAAATTTATAATAACCACATGAAAAAATTGTACCACCCTGGACTATAGCGCGAAAAATCTCCACAGTGTTGCTCATACACGATATTATATTATATAACCTTAAGTCCATAGTCCAGGGTGGTACCTATTTATACATTTTACGTCCCTAAATATATGAATATTATATAATATTTACATTGGCACGTATCAATGCATCATATTATATTATTTTATTATTATTATTATACGTATTTTAATTATTTTTGATAAGAAATATATTTAATTTAAATAACATAATTTTTTTTAGTACTTTAATGTATAAGTACCTAGTATTATATATCGGTTGATAGTAAATTATGACTAATTTAAGAAATCACCTAGTATGCGATTGTCCATTTTTTATCTAAATATTAAGTCATCGAGGAGGTGGAGATTCTTCAAAGTTTCCAAAATATTTTTTCTGACAATAATATAATACATAGTTTATTACAAATCATTTGAGTTTTTTTTTATTGTTTCAATATGCCTTATATGTATAAATTGTATAATTTATTCGTTGTTTAAAAAAAAAAATTCAATACAGTTCATTCGTCGTTTGCGTTATTTTACTCGGAACACCTAGCGGTTATATTTGTTATGTCCCTGTTATAATGTAACTATATTATAGGTGTATACGGTATACCGGTGTCGTTTATATATGTGGCACTTGAATAATAAATAAACATATGTATTTAAACATTTTGGACGTAAGGACGAAGAACGACATAAAAAAATATATCACCGTTCCATAAGTGTGTCGCGTGTATATTAGGGTTTCATTAATTTTGACTAATTTTTTCGATACTACTCAGCGCGTTGCCGTTATTGAACTCGTGCGGTGTCTGCTTATTATGTCCCATACAATCTAAATGTATAATGCGTTCGCTGCAGGTGTTAACAAATTCAAATGTTTATGTTTTGTAAACAATTTGTTATCTGATGAAAATTACAAGATATTTAAATTTATATTATTGCCTAATACGCGCACCCAGAACAGGTTATAAAATCAGAATATTTATTATGTTCTTTAATTAATATTAATTATAATATTTTTTATATGCTAGACTGTTAGTATTATTAATAAGCTGATTTACCAACGTTGACAATGTAACACCTATAGTATACTTTATCATAATCATTATTCATTATTGTTATTGACATTTTCATACATAGTTAAGAAAAATGTAATTTATATACAACTCGCAAAGGATAATACGTAGATATATATCCATTAATAAATATTAATCACATTTATTTTCCAGACGAAATTATTTTAACAAATCGTTATACAATGATAATTTGTTTTCATATTACAATAATGGAAACACAAGAAAAGTGAGAGTAGGTGGTTTTGTTAAGTTTCCGTGGGAATATAAAACAAAATTAAAATTAATTTTTTTTAAATGTTATCTGGTAGAAGTTTCAAGGTAAACATTTTTACTGGACAAGTATTAATATAGCTTATTTATTTATTGGTCGATGCGTTTGTGAAAACGAAAACCACTTAGACTATATTTAATATTTGAAAAAATTATGATATAGGTACCTACTTTAAATTTTTGCAAAAATTATGCAAATAAATAAAATAATCTATTCAAATCATGACTGTAGGTATAATGCATGAAATAACTGAAACAATAAATTGAATTTTTTACAAATTGTGTAATTAATTAATTAATTTTTTTAATTTAAAAATATTTATATATATATATAATATTATATGTCTATATAGTGTACTTTTTCGTTCATCAGTCTTAATTAGTCATTACTCATTAGACTAGTTCCCAAACATATTGAACACTGTAAATTACTAAGTATTATACTATAGTAAAATCAGTAAATATTACTTAGAAAAAAATCGATGAAGGTATTATAATAATATATTCACTCGCTTTACAGTAATTTAAGTGCACGGAGGAATGGCGAATATCATTTAACGATTTTGACTTCTTTATTATGATATTTATTGTTACGTGTTGTATTTCTCCACTTTAAACTTTCAATGACATTATATACCTATAGGTATACATTGTGTAGTATATACTACAATGAGTCGCTATTATTACATAGATATTTTTTAAAGATTATAGCAAATATAAGTTCAAATTTTACTTTTATAGAAAACGACATCCCGTCGACATAGAAAACGTACATGTCATCCATATTCGTCTAAGCTTTTTTCGATTAATTTCTCTATTGTCTTTTACGTAGCTTGCATATAAATTAGATCCAAAACGGTCCTCAGCGCTATTACGTCAGTTCATGCGTTAAAGTCTCTTGCTCGCTTTATTGTTGTTCATCGCCGAAATAGATTATAATATTATATATTATTGTATTTTAGAAGTTTTATTATATTATATTGTTATTTCGCCTATACCTATTTATTTACAATATATAGGTGTTTATAGCCGGCTGTTAGTACTAAGACAATAGGTTTGAATTCTAAACGATTCTCTGCATGCATATAAATATATAATATACTTATATAGTTATATATATATATATATAGTATTATTATTACAATATAGGCATTCGTAAGATATACAATGCTATTTGAATGTCATCGTACTTACACGATGGAATATGTTTTTGTTTTCAGTCGGATTTGTACAAGTTTTCATATCGTGATTGATGAATAAAATTGTCGATCATATTAAAATATTATATCTCATTATATGTATATATCTTTACACGTTAACGAAATTATCGACGTTCGCGACATAATAAATGCTCAACTAATCAAATTTCTAGACCGAAAATATGTCATACGGACGACGCACGTGCGTATACATAACTACACATAATAAGGTACACCTATTATATATTATAATTATATATATATGTAATAATATTGTATATCATAGAACAGATGTAGGTAACCTCGTGTCAAATTATAATAGGCATTTAGGATGGGAGGCAAAATATAGTCGACTTCGCATCTGAATATTATTGTTTTCTGCACAAACCTTGAGCCGGCGCATTATTATATATATACATACAAATTGCAAATTTTTCGACGAACGTTCTTGAATGACACCGTTGTTGTATATTGTATTTGCGTATATATTATATACACACAAGTTCGAATACGGTATACGTACCTATAGAATTATATAACATATCTATATAATATAGTAAGTATACCGTATGCAAATCCGTGAGATCTGCCTAAACTGCGGGTATCTATATGTAAGTAGCTAGGTATATTAATTTTTTTGTTTTTTTTTTATTTTTTCGCCGATTTACATCTGTCTGCAATCAGATCCGCAATACACAACTATGGTATTATAATTTATATAACATTGAGTAACCTCGTCTAAGGGTCAGACACCACGCGTAACCGGAACGAATTCCGTGTCCAATCACCAATCCACCGTACGATGCGTACAATCCGTAATATTATTATTATATTATGTTCCTATATACTGTTGCGCCCGTAGTGTTCGATATTAGCGGGCGATTTATAACAATACGACGCGACGAGAGCGTCACTGTCGTGGGATCCATCGCAAATCCGAATCATGGTTCCCGGTGGCGATTTCACAAGTCTGACCATCTATGAAGTATGCGATGATGTGTATATTATACGATATACCATCGCATTATAAGTGTATTATTGTCCGATGTCTCGTCGTTTCATTTATATATATTTTTATTGTTATAAAATAATCGAAATCGGGTTGCGCAACGGCTCCCGAAGAATAATATTCGTTATTATAATAATAATAATAATAATTTTTTTTTCAATTATATATATTGTTCAATGACCCAATAACGACTGTGCTCGGTCTTCGTGCCAATTCATTAATCAAAGAAGAACACTGAGTAAAAAAAAAAACCGTTTCACGTATATATATATATGTTCAAACGACCTTATTTTGTCGCCTCGTTGCGCATATATAATATATTAATTATACCTATTACCTGTACTTATTTATATATATATTTTAATATATTATACAACATTTAATAAGACTCGCGTTATTATTATATTTTATTATTTTCTTAAACCTAATTATGTATAATATATTAAATGAAGACGCATTGTGTTTGTCAACGTAATACTCTAGCGGCTCTCGGGTTTATATACTTCGATTACAACAAACGATGACAATGATCCGTTTCGCGGCCTGACATTTTATTATTTATGTATTATCTTCTATTATAATAATGTCGTTATATTATTGTATTATGGTGCTTTGACTTGACCTTGTCACACGACGAGACGCGACTGACTTACCATAAGAATCGTTCCGTCCTCGTGGTCGTTGTGTAAGACGACTGCTGCTCGTTTATCGACATCTTGATACGGCACGCCGATGTGTTCCTGCAAAAGACAAACGAAAACAACTCGTTAAAAAAATACTTCTATATTATAGGCGTATAATAAAGTAATTTATATGGTAGAAGGTACATAGAATCTCCAACAACGTAACAATATAATATAAAATAATCAAATTATCTTGAATAGATACGCTGCAATGCATTTGGTTCTCTCATCTTCGTAACGATATCGGTGTAGTATTATATGGACATATGGTTGGGTATATAATATAATATAGGTGGATTCTAAATCAAAATAAGTAAAATGTATTATACTATATACATGCAGGTTATACATAATCGTTATCTTTACCGTGGTAATTAGTCAGTTGGTAAAAATCATCTCCACCTATATTGTAAATATGATATATCACCGTGTAATAGCAACTAAGAGTCTAGCACTACCATAAAAGGACCATATAAAAACCACCCCTAATAGCAGATGAATTATAAAAATATTGCTCATTTTATGAACTATCATATCAAAATAATATTATGTATTTATATTTCATTAAAAGTATTATGTTTAATTTTTTAATTTGATGACGACATTTTACTACTGATGCATTAAACAACGAATTCTTAATATTATTGTTATAATTCATTTTGAGATTTATGACTCGAAAAAATGGGTTACAAAAATCAATCTCTATCGGTACATAATTAGTTATTATACTAGGTATAGTTGTAGAAACTATTTCAATATCAGTTTTATCAGTTTTACTATAATTTTAAACCTTTTTTTTATTAATGAGGCGCGTGTTAAAGGTTATCTAAAAGATCGTTTCTCGAATTAGGAATACGTATTTAATAGATAATGAAAAAAATGACAGAAAATTGATTTTATCAATCAGAATTACTTAATTTTTTCGTCTGTTGGTATTGTTTGGAAATGCATAGATATATGGCAGGAGTGGTTCAAAGTGTGTGTCAACCACGTCACCATGAGCCTCCTTAACAATAAAGCTCTGGCGATATTATCTAGGCTGTAATGCGTAGGAAGTGTCAAACTAAACAATTAATATGAATTTACTTTTGTACATACAATATTATATTGTGTTGTAATATAAGTTTACACTTGTGTATTAACAGCATAATAATTGACCATGGCAAAGTGTTTTTTGTTCGTAAATACAATTTCTCGATGCAAGTTTCGTTGATTTATACGAGTCAATCCATTTCACGCCGGATGGATACACTGAATTATGTAACGCATAAAATGTGTTCATCATTTAATGGGAATTACAAATTATAATGCATAATATTGTCTATAATATTTATAGGTCATCACTTCATCAGGAATCATTGTGTCTATATCGTCCGCATAACGCAGTACTTATGAATAATGTACAGATTATTTATGTATTTTACAAACATATACAAATTAAATCATTAAAATTTAAATTCGGTTCTTTTATTTTTAATATATATATATATATAGTATATAATATTACATGATAAAAGGCATCGCATATGAAACATAATATGTATATAAATAAACATTACAACGTCCAGTCGTTTAAGCGAGTTCTTTCTCTCTAATTCATTTTCTTACCAATCATATAATAATTTAATAGGTATTTGATGTGAGTAATAAATATATATAAATGAAAACAACTCGAGCGGTTTTCGGCCCCGGGCAGTTACATAATAATTATATTTTGTATATAGGTGGGTACATCATATTTCGTACGTTTCCATTATGCGAGCTCTTTGTGCAGGATACGTATTTACGTATATAGTATGTTATAAATTTGTTAACGACTGCGATAGGTACTATAGTATTATTATTATTAGTACACGCACACGCGAGAAGAGTGTGTTGGTTTTGTTCGGTAATTATTACATTTCACGGAGAAATCGCGCGTATAAATATATAATATACTACCTATATATATGTGTAAATATCGGGTAAATTTAAATGCGTATTGGCCGTTAAAAATACTGTACCACACCTTGGCGGGAGTGATAAACTTATATGATGCGTGGGTGTTTATTCTTATGTAACGCGCGTACGGGTTAGTATAATATGTGTATGAACACAATATCATAATTTTTATTTGAATATTCATACATTCATATCGGTTATTGTATAGGATATTTATGTATATTAATGCTTATAGATGAATCACGAATGTGCGTATAGATTAGGTATTTAAAAAAAAAAGTTTCGCTGACATAATGCTTACACGTTTATATAATATATATTTATATAAATGCATAATATTATGATTTATCATTATATATATTTGAAAGCATTAAAAATTAACCTTTGCTGACCTATACCTATACAATGCGGAAATTATTTTGGTAGCAGACGGTATAACTGACCACCGAAATATAAGGACATTTGCGTATTATCTTAGGTTTTACAGTTTTTACTATGTGTTTACTATGATGTAGGTACCTACTAGGTATAAGGATTAATAATAAATATGTTTGTTTTATAGGATACAATATTATGTATAGAAATATGTTATTTATACAAAAGAATTTTTTTTATCACAAGACGACGGGATTTTATCTGCAATTAGGATTAATGCATTAATAAGTTTATTAATTGTTTATAGCTTTAATAAATGTTTAGAGTATTGAAGTAAAAACATAATCATAGTTATTAAGTGCACAGACATCTTACTGGTAATCCTATGCCAGACAATATTGTTAGAATTATTCTAACTTATCAAAATTTATAAATTTAACATTTTCAATTTTAATAATTGAAAATTGATTCAAATTACACTACATAAATACCAGATATTTATAATTCAAAGCTATCAGAAAAATATTTTATTTACTAATGTTTTAATTAAAAAAACTTTTTTACGAAAATAACTTATGTTTTTTGAAACCGTAGGTATACAGTAACTACACTTTTCATTTATTCCATTAAAATAACTATAACAATTTCCGAAATACAATTATCCAAGACATAGGAACGTAGAAATCCACGGTTAAAAAAATCTTATGTGGTTTTTAATGCATATACTCATACACGCATTATATGTAATATGTTATACTATAGATGCGTCGAAAGTTTGCACTTGCCAAGTTTTGTTATCAACCCTATGATAATAATATATTCCATTTATAATAGTAGCAATGAACCTTTTGTATCGTTTCATAATACTCGTCAAGCTGGTCTGCAGCTGACGAAGGAAAATATAGCCAATAACCAATGCAAAACTACTTATAATTGACGATGAGCACACTTATATGGAGGTAATACTTGTCATCGTTATAATGTGAGATTTGAATATTTGAAACACAGCCAAAAACGTCACGTCGCGTAGATCAGAGGGGAAGAGTATAATTAATTTATTAAAATCGTATCATTATGGTTTATTTTTTATTTATTTATACTGAACGGTAAAATGTCTTATTATCATAAGCAAGAAAATTTGTATACTTTTATCGCTGAATTAACTGTTTTTTCTTGTACATGAGAATTGCGTATTAAATTATTTTATAAAATAAAAATGTATTTTATGTATCTTCAATCTACATATTAAATAATTAAATCGTTAAAAAATAAATGATTGGATTCTTTAAAATGTTCATTATTCTACTTCTCAATAAATTTTTTTATACAACTTTAGGTGCCTACTACATATTATTCTAAAGCAGATTTTTATATGAATGTCTTAAACACTCACAAATTGTATAAAATATAAAATGATTTGCATTAAAAAAACAAAACAAAAAAACATAAAAATACAAATATACAAATTTGAGCAGGACAATGCTTAATGAGTTCAGCATTATAAATTGTTACCTATGTAATTTTATTTTAATTCAGAATGGTGAACGGTCGTAACGAGTATAGTCATTGTCAATGTTTTATTCATATAGTAGGTATATTATACTATCTTGCTATGTGTATGTGTCTTAATTCATTATCTAACGTTTCCATTATTATTTAATAGTATTGAATAGTAACCTCGACGAGTGACATCACAATACGCAGATAACACCACACATAAACAAACATGAATTGTATATACAAATAATACACACGTACATATACAATAGTATATAACCGTCACCTACGCTTGGTTTTAGATAGCGTATAAACAGGAACATCCGACGATAGTATTATCGTTTACAGGCAAAAAGTTGGAAACCGGTTGGAACTTCAAAGAAAGCATTCTAATATACATATTATCATTGTAACGAATAAGTATAATAATAAAAAAATTTTAATAAAATGTGGATTATAATTGATAAATATTATACTTATTACTAAGCGAAACAATATTAACAATATTGAGATTCAATAATATTTATAAACAGCGTTGCTCATTTTAATTCAAATTGCAGAGAAACGGGAAAAATTGTTGGATTAAAATTTTTAAAACAAAAATTTTTCGTCGAAAATCATAATTGATTTCTATAAATATTTTTATATTGATTTTAGTAAAATTCGTTCGCAGAAACGTTGAAATCAATCATGCTAAATGTTCTTAAACGTTCAAATTTATTTATTATTATTATTATTATTATGTCGTGGTTAAAACAGTGAAATTAACGTAAATTGAAATTGGTTTTTCGTTTTTAAAATGATTTTTTAATATAAAAGTACCTGATTAATAAGGTTCAGAACCGGTATAATCCGTAAAATTACGACGATGACGTAGGTAAAATGCCTCATACATAAGTATTATTACGTTTTTATACGTCAAATCGTAAATAGTTAATACAGTAAAACATTAAAATGCGTCATGATTCAATTATAATATGATTATTGGAATACAAATCGTCAATTATAAAGGGAAGAAAATAACGTTCCGCCAAAATCTACATACATAACTCATGTACAGAAATGTTCGTTATTTAATTCTTTGTACATCATATAGTTGAGTATAATAAATTAATACTTCTATCCGGTAAGCAATCAATAGGATTAGTAGTTATTTATTAGTGATAATAATGATAAAATGTATATATAATATACCAACCAAATACATTAAATTCTCTATCAGGATTAGTCACTATATTGTATTATACATTCGATTCAATACGTGATTGACGTGGCCGGAAGTTTAAAAGTTAAACAAAACTAATTATCATTATATTGCGATACTGTTTATTTCTAGTTTGTTATTTTATGTAATAGTTATGCGTGTGATAGTTGTATTAAGTATTATTATTTTTTTAAATTTTGTAAGCAAAAACATTTAAACGAAACGAAAAGCATTGTTTTTATTGCTAGATAATTTTTAATGGCATCATTATTCTTTGTAAAGGAGAATTTGGCCATTTGTAAAGGATTTGTATTAAAAATGTTGTATACCCTATACACCCTTGTACACCCTCGTAATCTATACAGTGGTGGTGCCAGGATTTTTTTCTAGGTGGGGCCAATGGGAGGCCAACAGTTATTAGGTAGGGTCACAAAAAAATTAAAAATTAGTGCATTATAACGTCTAAGATTATGCCAGTGATAGGGCCACTGGTAGGTTCAGGCATTTTCAATTATCCAGTAGGGCCATGGCCATACCTTGTCCGTCCCTGGCGCCACCACTGAATCTATACTTACTGTAATTGTTTACAGCTCAATACCAACAGGTATTTGATATAGATACTAATACAAATATATACATAGATAATGCAATAAAATTAATTAGTATTAAAATATTTGTGAGGACTTACGTCGTTTGGTAGTTCGGTGTAGTGCACTGTGTCCGTGGTGGAGTTGTGATGTGCCGTCCAGGCACGCAAATTGTCGCCCGTGAAAAGGCGATCGGAAGGCTCTAATTGCAAGTCGTGGTGTTCTCCGAACGCCTTCAGTCGAACCTTGTGTGCGCCATCCGCATTTCGTTTGACGACTGAGTGCAGACTTATCACCTCGTAAACGGGCACTGTAAACAAAATACTACATATTAACACATACAAGTCTATTATAGTTACTATTATACAAATATACAATCGTATTTAAAATCTATAAAGATAATATTTAAGTAAAATTTAAATTTTAAACTTTTGTTAATAATTTTTTGTAATAAATTCAATTTTTTTCCCCTCGATTATTCATCGTTTAATATTAATATACACAGTCTTCTGTTTATGATGGTGAAACGTGCCTCCATTGTATTCTTATTTAATGGTTGTATGATAATATTATAATATTATATGGTCATATGAATTATATTATATTATGATGACCAATTGTAACACTAAATAGTTATGTATAAGTAATTTTTTTTATCCATCGAATGAATCGATTTATATTTAGTGTTTAAAAATTTAACGCGTAAATAAAATTGTAGAAGACAATTGAAAAATAAGTCAAATGATATAAAGTTATAGGTACCAAAAGTGTATGTAAATACACTACATACAGTGGTGGCATGGGGTTCAGACAGAACATTGACCGGTGTTAATGAGGCAGGCAGCATTATTAGTATAAAGTTGAAACCTACGCAAACACCTACATAAGTATAACACATTTGTATAATAGAAACTCCTGTTATAGCGGTGTGTAAGAAACGCAAAAAAGAGGAGAAAATCTCATGCAGTACAGTATATCATGTGTACAGATAAATATTAAATAGTTCCACAAGACCACAACGTCCATATTTAACATATTATATAGTGTACCTCGAGTCACCGATGGTTAGCTTATAAATATGCAGTACATAATAGATCCATATGACGACATTGGTTCGTTGAAATGTAGTTTTTGGGGCGATTCACGACTGTATGATGTAGTATATTAACGTATAAAATGGGAATAGTTTCTATTCACTTACCTACTCGTAAAATGCGAAAATTATGAAGTAGGTATTCTGCAAAAACCGCGACATGTGAACATTAAAGATACTTTTTTTACCGTCCGTGAAATGAAGGGTGTGGTGCAAGAACCGGGTATCTCCACTTTTCAGAATTAAGAATTATATTATAACGGGTAATAGTTGGCACTATAATATATCAGGGGTTTCCAATAGATCGATCGCGACACGTGTTCCTTTTTTTTGTCGATCACAACAACCTGGGAAAACTCAGCTAGTCTATTAAAGTTGGCCACCCCACCTTTTTCTCAATTAGTCCATATCTTATAATAATAATTAGAACAAAATAAAAATTCTAAAAAACGTGATGTACTGATAATATATCGATATCGTATCAGCTATATATTATATGTGTTACCTAACGTAGGTTATGAATTATAATATGATCCTAGTCAAATAATGAAACAAAATAAAATATAATATTTTAATTTACGAGATAGTCACATACCTTCCGAATGATGTTCCACGTGAAACAGGGTCCTCAGGCCGTCCACGTCCATGTGTTCGTGCAACTGAAATCAAAAATAAAACATTTATTATTCGAGTAAGTATTTAAGTTAGGTTAGGTTAGGTTAGGGTAGTTATCTATATGAATAATATTTATATTATCGTCTGCTTCTATTATTTAACTGTTTTGACCGGAATGACGTTTGATGGTAATATTAATTCACAATTCGTATAATATGTAAGTACATACAATAATATAAGTTATATGAGTTTACATGTTGATAATAGGTAAGTATGATATCAATATGCTACCTATGATCTGTGTACGTATGTATCTATATAATAGATATTGGCATATTGCATATAATATATATTATATTTTAGTTGTGTGTCTGATAGGTAACCAATTCCCGCGCTGTAGACAGTTATCTCGAGATACCTTTATCACTTTGTGAGTTGCATAAAAACGCATCCAGCCAGATTACGTGAAGCCGCGATTGCGTAACGCATAGTGGAAACTGGAGATAATATATCATTATACGTAGGTACAGTAATTCAATACATCCGATTCGAAAGAGAAACAAATGTAGAAATCCTCATCTCTGGAGTGTATACGCGTACCTATATAGGCACGAGACTAACGAGTTTCTTTTGGAAAAATTTCTCGACCGTGACTTCTTTAAAAAAAATGGTTACACTATAACATTTGAATAGTAAAAAAGTATACTCCGCGACGACATACGAGTTCACGACCATATGGAAATCGATAAACTTGGTTTTTGACATTCTGAGTGTTATAGAATTGGTGTATAGGTATATATATATATATACTTAGATAGTACTTAACACTGCAGTCGGTGGTTTAAAAAACAAAAACGGGACATTACGTCGAAAAATATTTCAAGTTTTAATCGTCATCTACAATTATTGAGTATCGAGTAATAATACATTAAAACAGGTAACCGGATACTATATAACATAATATTTAATCATCAATTTGCCCTCACATCGCGGTAGTTTTCCGACTGCGATGTGGTGCGGCATAATATATATATATGTGCGTGTACGTATACAACGTACATAATATTATTATCACGACGAGTCTCTACTCGTCAACGGCCGTACATGGCCGTTCGGACAATAATGCGTCATTAAAATATATATTATTATTACGTCTTCCACAGGTCGAGCACATGACGCCATGCGTATACACACGCACACGTATAGTATAATACAGTGGCGTACATGTATGGGACGAGATATAGAGGTTCGTTAGCCCCGACGGCGGCCCATTGTTTAGGGTGGATATCTGTTGCCGCCGTCGCATTATACGGTCGACAAACCACACGGAATAATAATATTATTATTATTATTATTATTATTATTATTTGTTATCACGATAACACAAAAAACCAGGACAATGAGAAAAGCATTATTTCGTTCAGCTGCAGTAACAGAGTGACGGATTACGGCCCAAAACGCAGAGACCGACCTCGTCCCGCATAGAAGGTCGAGAACTGTACACTATAGATGGTGGCAGCGGGTGTCGTCGTCCCGTATCCGTGTCTATGTGTAAGATTGTGTGCGCGCGCGCGCGAGTGTGTGTTAGGATGTAAGTACTACATATATACGCCATTATACCATAATACGTGGAGTCCAAGGACTTAAAAAACCAACAAATTTATAGTGAATTCATTATAACATATAGTGACGGCCCGCTGAAGAGCTGATAACACCGCAGGATCCCGACTCGTATATCGCGACCACAAGGATTTTCGTTTACCTTGAGGAATGTCTCTTATATATGTCTTTTATTGTATTTGGTCACGTATATTGAGCCAACGATACCGCAGAAAGCGCGAATTCGCCCACGTGGTCGTGATATACATAATACGACTACGATTCGGATCATTAATCGTTTGGTGAAAGTTGGCACCACGAATTTTAATAAAAAAATTTTAATATCATAATACGAAGATATCTGCAAATGTATGGAAATGCGTACATTGTTATTGAACACTTTCATCGTTTTCCGATCGAAAAGGCAAATGATTAGGTACGACGTACGAACAAACATTGATAAACCATATAAAAAAACATAAAATATTATACGCGTACGCACTATACACTATTATTGAGTAATATATAGCTACACTATGGAATAACACAATACGTCGATTATTTTTTTTTTATCTTTTACGAATTTTAATTTTTTAGATAATAATCGTGAATCGTAACCAAACAAGGCCTTCAATTATCATAAATCATCTTCCGTGTAGAATTGCATTAAAACAAACATAGTTTAAGGTTGAAACATCATACTGTTATATATATTTACTATTTACATTGTTCTTGCGATTAAATTTTAGTGTTACGTTAGGTAAATAGAAAACGTGAAAAACTACTGAATAATAACATCAACATTATTTTGAATACACTTAACGTTTTACTAACTGAGAGAGAAATATCTTCGTGACATGTAAATCGAATTGAGTTGGTTTTTGTTAGCCAACCGATGTGAACTTATGTATTTTACATAAAATCGAATCTAATCGGTTTTAAACAATAACGATTATTATTTTTATTTATTAAACAGACAACGTAATCGATTATTATATCGATTTAGGATTGGCACACCCTGCCCTATAGTCGAACTATTGCAGACTATTACCGGTAACGTGTACGAGAAACGAAATAGAAAATCATTTTTGTATTATCATAAACGCGTTTCGATCATTACTATCGAATGACGATAATGCACCGTGCGCACACAATCCTTGAAACAATAAAGCAATCGACCGAGATGGTGTCGATGCGGTGGCGGTGCCACGGGAGGAAGTTGTCATTCGTGACAAAACCGATCGACGACGATTTACCGCACCGTTGGAATTTTGTTTCGTTTGGAATATTATTGTTCGCGCGTCACGTGTCTCGATCGAGACTTGCGGGCGGACGTTTGAGCATTTGGCAACACATAATATAATGTTGCCTATAATTGACGTAGGTGCAATATAATATAACATTATGATATTATATTATTATATAGTGATTAGATTCGAATTGGTTTTTTTCTCGTTTTCGCCAATATAATGATATATAATACACTGCGAACTCGCGAGTCACGACCGCTGCAGGTGTACCTATAGGTATAATGGTGTATATAATATATTTAATGTACGCGTGTTATGTATTATATGGTGTATGTACTGTATGTACTGTATACGATAAATGTGCCGGGCTTGATGCAATCGCCCTGCCCGCCTATAACGATCGGGTACGCGGCGAGCCCAGTTTCGTTTTTGACATTGTGCGTTTTATATATATTATAATAAAAAAGGTATTTCGATCGAATCTGCTGTGATTACGTCGTCGTACAATTTATATATACACCGCATGTCTGCGAGTGTATCAACCACCACGCGTGTGCATAATAATAATATTATCATGCGTATTCCAAAGTAGTTCACTATTTACACTTGCGTAAAAAACCCGATCGGCGGTGCACGCGTATTATTGTTAGCCTGCAGTCGGTGGCGGTAGGTAAAAGAGTAAAACACACACATTTAATGTATCGCGGCAGGCGGTGGTGGTATAATAATGATATGGTAACAAAAAAAAAAAAAAAACGTTGTTTTACTGTGTACATAATATAATAATATATAGGTAGACACCTGCGGCGCGATATGAACCAATTTCTATAATAAGAACTAGCTATGGGTTGTCGTTTACCTTTAACTTGTATATTATTATACATTATAATATACATGCTGCATTTGCATATTATACACGTTTCCTATGTCAGGTTATCGTGGAGAGGCGAGAAGGGATGAATGGGACGCTCCCTGTAAACGACTAATCTTAACGTCCCAAGGTAAACGTTTTTTTATTTAATTTAACTGTATATATTATATATTTGTATAATCGCATAGATTATAATTGTTTTAAGCTTGAAAATATGGAAAAATTGATAAATTTTAGGTATTTTTGAATTAAAAAGTTTAAAAATGCAATAGGATAAAAAGTCTACAAGATATAAATTATTATAGTTTATAGTTCTTGAAGAATCCGAGGAAAGTCACAAGCGTAAAAATAAAAATCTAAATCAAATTTCAAAAATATTTTACAGATACCTACAGTCACACAAAATTGTCCAATCTCAATAATGCCAATCGGAATACAATACCCGATAACCCTCCGACTGAAAAGAAAATGTTACAGAGATTTCTCGTCTTGACTATAAGATCATATTATTGTAATGTAATAAACGAAAAAGAAAATATTAAAAACAATTGTTATAACATTATAACAATCCATAAAATAATAAATCATGTACCTATTTAATAATGAAGACATAGCTAGAGATACCTATTTATATATACAGGGTGTCCCACTGAGATCTGACAAATGAAATAACTTTTGTTCTAATTAATATTTTTAAAAAATTTCTTCAGTATTAAAAAATAAAAAATAAAAAATGTATACTAACATTGTAGCTCAATTGTCTATGAATTATATTTAAAAAAAATTTTTTTAAAAATATTAATTAGAACAAAAGTTATTTCATTTGTCAGATCTCAGTGGGACACCCTGTATAGTACCTATACACAAATGTATAATATATATTATATAATGTTGTTGTTATTACCGTGTTGGCAAATATCTGCGACGCGAACGCTGTTATGCTGATGAAACTCCATGTCGATAGTATTACCATGGCGGCAATTCGAGGCCGGACCCGCGGTGGTGGTGTTGGGGTTGCGGGCGCGTTACAGACGTCTTCTGTAGTCGCCGGTCATCCGGGATAAACGAGCACCGCTGTCGTCGCCAGGCTGCAAATTACAAATGAAAAACTGTTAAATCATAAAATATGGTTACTAAACGCGAGTATTACACGCTTATTGTTGCACATTAATTGTGATTATATTATACAGCTGCCATAACATAATAATAGGCTGCAGCACGTTATACGGAAGGAAGTGTATATGGCTCATAAAGACGACCGACGCGTGAAGTCAACTTTGTATTATAGCACACGATATGACGACGTAGTGATATCGCGTGGCGCAGTAGTAATGCACATTCCTGTGTAGGAACAATGTAGCCAATGTAGGTACGTATTATAATTGAACGATAACGCGAAATTTTCCGCCTGTAATTAGATGAGTTTGAGTATAATATAATGAGGTATATATATATTATGCGCGAATACCGCGTCTAAATGCGTTTGCGTCCGCATTGTTTATGATATATTATAAAATAAAAGTTTTATGTGTTAAAAACAATATTATAACCGGAAGAAGAGTTTCGCGCGTACATCCTATCGCCGGTAAAGGTGTGCGTATGCAAACACACACATAGAATAGATATAACAAGGCATAAAATTATAATCATAAATATGGATGAATATTATATTCCACGCTTCGTGAACACATGCCACATGCGCACGCGGATATACGTTTATTCGTTTCCATTCGCTATAGGTATTATCTTCTCGCAGACGCGATGTATATGTGTATTATAATGTTTTGTGCACACGTGTCGCACACTTTCGCTTACCGGATGTTGAGAAGCGTATTTTAGTTTGACACATTGACCGATCTGTGGGGTGTGGGTGTAATCGTTACGTCTGCACGGACAATCCGCGAGTTTTATTATACAGCGATGTGATTAACGGATTATCAGTATTCGGATTTATATTATGTTAAAACCGAAAATATAAAGTCAAGACTATTGAGTGTTTCAAAAAGTACAGGGAAAAGTCGACATAACGAGAACGATTGTACATTTGTATATCTTAACCATGCTATCTGCTAAACGTCTAACGGTTTTAAAAATAATTATATTCTTTAGACATTTAAGATATTAAAATCGCTACTCTGATCGCGAATAAAATGAAAAGTTTATAAAATCTAAGTGATCTGTACGCGTAAACACCTAATTGTCCGTCGCGACATTTTATATGATCCGAAGAAAGTGTTCGTGAAAATTTTAGTTTTGTTAACTACAATAATAAGTTTCCTATCTTTGCGTCGCTTTAAAAACGTCTTTACCTATATAACAAACGCTTATAGGAGGTGTAATAAAAAAGAATCATTTTTAATAAAAGCAATAAAAATTATTATGATCAGAGATCCGTAAAATTATTATTACTATTTAATTGTCAATATATTTTTTTGCGCGTTGTCATAGATTTCTAGAGATATATTTTATGTTAATAATTTATTTGGTTTGATGTCATTTTTGTAAAATTTGCGAATTTATAAAGTTTTTGAAGTAAATTTGTATAATTGTATTAGCTACACTTATGTAAGTTTGTCAGAATGGACTCTAAACAATATAGGTCTGAGAATGGATGGCTAACTTTGCATTCTATACACATTTTCTTAACTCTTACATGACAGTTATTACTTATTAGTGTTATGAAAAACCTCGATGAATGTTAAGAAACTCAGAAAAACTGGCAAATGAAATAACTGCAATCGCTGTAAATATCACAAAATAGCAATTATTATGTTATGATGTTTACAGTATAATGTTTTGTTACGATAACACAATATATAATTTAGCAATGGTTTTTATTTTTTAATTTATATGTCACGACGATACCGTACCATATACTTACTATAAATTATTATAATGTAAGAGTACATATATAGTCAGTGAATATTGAATATAATATTATACACTAACACTGTAGTGCAGTCTATAATACATTAATAAATAATTATGTGCAACTATGAAATATTATAATATAGACGATATTATTATAATTTATAGTAATATTGTTATTGTACGATCTTAGACAAGAAACCGTGGCGTATTACTACATTTATCTACGTAAAAAGTTCAGAAACGTATCCTTTACGGTCCCGCGTACTTATACCTTATATGGGTAATACTACTAACATTCGGCAAAGACGTTTCGAAAAGCGTTCGCCTTGTAAGATCAGTAATTATAAGAACGGGTTGTTATTATTATTAAAGCGTATCAAATTAAAATATATGCTTTGTAGTTTATACATATATAATAGTATATATATACACGGGTTTCGTTTTAAAACCGGCTACCGGCTACTGCTCCGTGCGCGTGTGCTCGATAAACATAATAATAATATGATATGGAAACAATGACTCGTAAAGGACAATGAACAGATAATAGGCACTTTATACATTATATATATTGTATGTGATTACACATAATATATATAGGCTTCGGGTAGGTATATACTTCATAATTTTTCGAATGCATACGACGCCATGTAATGTATATAGGATCTTCACACACAAATGCATATACGCGTTTCAAGGGCGCGCGTAATTATTACAATTCATATCATACCGCACACACGCCGGCTGTATGCCGTAATATAATGATAACGTATTACAGTGTACCTATACAATTATAATTATCGTATAAACACATAATATCTGACATTTCAAAACTGGAACATATGTTATAGTGAAACGCGCGACACACGTCATCATCACCGTTACAATATATCCGTCAGTGGGACCCGTTACTCGGCCGTTAGGAAATTACTTAGGTACCTTCTACGAACACGATTTTTTTTCTTTATGTTTAGTAATGCCTGACCGGCAATTTTCTCAATTTTTCAAGAGAAAAACAATCGTTCACATCACAGAGCGGAAAACGCGCGAGACGGAATATTTTTCGAGTTTGTTACGACGCGTTACACATTAAAATACGACATGATGCAGGTCGAAGACGCGTCGCGGACTGTCCAGTGGGCTTATACAGCGATAAAACGCACATTTCAGGTATTCATAAACTTATATATTAACGTGCTTGCAAGTATACGCACGTCAACAGCGATTCTATGTGGGCGCAACGAACTCGACGTGATCCACGACCAGCGTGAGACCTTATATCATATACAAATATACAATCATAACTTAACAATTATAATATAATACGAATTCAGTAGCCAAAATCGACGACCGTGTGATGTGTATATGTATCTGCCCACAATGCAATAATGATAATATAATAAACAGCAGCGGCACCGGTATTCTTATGTATATACATCCGTCGACGTCGTCGTCGTCGGTCTGCTGTTGCCTGTTGCTGCTGCTGCTGTTGCTGCTGGCACGGCACCAAAACGCAAAAGTGCAAAACCAATATACGCCGTACGTGTATTATACCCTACCTATACATACATATAATGCTATAAACGACGATCTGCCGACGTCGTAATATTATATTCTTGGACTAGGTCCAAACCCGCGACGTGTATTTTTCGTTTAACACGTTTTATCGGGATCCCGTGCGTCGCACCGTTCGTTCGTCCGCTCGACCTTACGACTATAATACGTCTCCGGTGTCTGCAGCTGCAGCCGCGCACCGGCGAATTAAACGTTCGTACGTATACGATTTATACGACACACGCAATATGCCCACGACACGACTTATACACCCATGTATGTTATGTATACACACGCGATGAAATTATGGTTTCTGCGTCGCCGTGCAGCGAATCACCGGCAGACAAATTATACGTACCGCGTATTATAGACGTGTACCTATAATGTGTATATGGATACTTTACATGCGTGTATGTATGTACACTTGTACAGTTGTACAGGGTGTTGTTTGTGCACGACGTACGCGATGACATTATTACTATTATCACCATCATCGAATCGAAATTATTGTTTCACACTGTTTTTCCCTGACGTTCGAAGTTTTTTTTTATCGAGATAGATAAAGATAAATTTTCTTTACTCGCGTCATCCTCTTCCACTTTACCGCAATAACATTTTTTAATTAAATTATTGTGTTTGAGTGCGTTCGCGTTTCTTGCAAATTGATAAAGCCGACGATATTTTATAAAAGGATCATTATTTCTAAATAAAAAAACTCTAAAACTTAAGACATACACGAGTAGTGATTATAGAACATTGTATATTATAGAGAAGTTTATATGCGCATGTAATTCGATGATTCACGAGCGGGAGACCATGTACGACTGTGCGAGTACAAAAACAGTGGACACTCTGTATACACTTGATCATCGCGATATATAGGTATAAATACGGATTTCCCATTGGCGTGCAGTTCTTGTATGTCCATCGTCTCTCATTTCGAACGAAAGTCTGCACCGTAAAAACGATAACGACCCGGCTATTATAATACATTAACATCCCTCAATATTGATATTAAAATTAATACAATAATAGTACAACGAATTAGTTTTCTTTGAGATTTTGCAAAACCTTTCGATCTTCGGAGCACACAAAAAATGGTTCGATTTCCATTATCATCAATAATTCATCATACACACATTAAATACATCAAGCGGCGGCCCAGTGTCTACGGCCCAATTACAATTTTACTCCTGTTTATATAAATATATATTATATTATAATTTATTATGGTATTTTATAAATTACTTAATCACCTCCGGTCTCATTGTATACATTTTCGTGCGATAAATGCTTTCATTAGCTGCAGTAACAATAGTGCTGTAGATCAACGGTATACTTATATATACATGTGCATATTATACCTATATAGGTATTTATAGACTAGCATAATTACGGCTGCAACAGACGGGAAAATGTGTTTCATTGGCAAATGGTGAAAATATTATTACCGGCCGATTAGTCATTTTTAGAAAAAATAAAAACGATTTTCAATTTATTATGATTTATATATTCCAAACAATGAAAATCTTTCACCATTTGACCGCAAACATTACATTTGACTCCCCGTATCGATGTAAGAAATTTTAAGACATGCCATTTCACGCGAAAACAAAAGTATCGTTTTAAAATATCGTAATTGTATTATTATGTTGCAAATCGTACATTAATGAAAATTAACTAAACGTAAAAAAAAAAACAAATTGCGAATGACTCGTAGTGTGCGTAACGCCACGACATGTTATAATATATTGCAACAATCGAAAACTACGATAGGTTTCGCGTGATTTTACTGTTGGAATTTAGGCTTATTACATTTTTGTGACTTAATGTCGTCAGAAATAATCGACGTTTAATTCAAAAATTTGTGAAAAATGTAATAATATTTAAATCACTTATAGGTTAGCTGTGTTACCCACTTAAACTTTCTAATTAAATCGGCCAGTTTATTCTTACACAAAAACGGATCGCAGAGTTTTACTTTTATTATATTATTATTATAAATCTACTGTGGGTTGTGTAAAACGTGAAAGTTTGTGTGTGTACCTACTGTGTATGTGTTTTTTAAGTATAATTTGCGATGTACCTATTTATAATATTGCATCGACTACATACGAAATTCGATAAATTATAATATAATTAGTGTATATATATACTTTTTTAAACTCGATACTAATTAGTTTATAGCCATTATTATAGTATTAATATAACTATATAAATAAAATAAACGCGTCTTATTGGCACACGTCGGACCGCAAGAAATCCTCACGTGATATAGCCGCTATTATCATCACGAACGAGGCGAATAAATGAACAAAAAAATAACCATTAACGATGAGTGCGTGTGTACTACCAACGATTACCTATATACATAATATTATTATTATATATATATATAAAATAGGTATCTGGTACCTATTATATATACGTATTGCTTAACGTTTAACTATATTATCAAATTGGTCAAGGAATCACTGGCGAGGTGATTCGCTCGTCAATTATTATTATTATTATTAAACCTGGTGGTACCTATAGTATTATTGCGACGTATCTTATCGATCGCTGTATAATCGACGTATAATATTATCATTGATGTATCGTAATATATGGCCATCATTATTTAAAAGTGAAAAAAAATAGGATTTTACCCTATTATCGTTATATACTTACCAACGAGAGTATTTTGTTAGTTAAACTATATAATATACTATATATACATGTACAATGTACATATAATATTAAACAGTAGGTATGTTAATTTATTGGAAAGTCAGTAACTTAACAAGTAAACATTCAGTATGAATATTTTAATGCAATTTTTTTAAAATTCAATATAATATAGGACTAAATGGCTCCCATTTACCGTGATTTACAAAATACGTCATCAAATATAATTTTCGTTATTTTTGATAGTATACTATAAATAATACATTAATAAATAATTAATAACTATAAAAACTAACAAATTTTTTTAGTCAAAAAGGAAATAATTCTTTCTATTGTAAAAAAACTTAAAAATATGGAAATTTTATAAAAGTACCTACCCCGAAAAAACCACGAGTTGGGGTAGTTTTTAAATGCGGAATATCTTTAGATATAACATGCAAATAGATCTATGTACGATTATGCACAAAAGTTGTTTTGATTGTTTTCATATATAAAATAAAAATATATCGACGTATTTTATGTGACGCGTGTAAGTGTACAATACATATTATTATATAATTCTTATACAATCACTGATTGGTACTTTTAAACGATTTATTCTATTCGTGCGCAGCGGTAATTTGACGTACGGATATAATACGTTAAAATATGTAAAAAGTACATATTATATACACGTTAGTGTGTTATTTTTTTTTCTAGAAGGAAATTGATTAGGTACTAAATATGTACCTATACAATATACTTTGTGTAATAACTAATGAGTAATGGTATCATGACGTCGTACAGACACCGCGGAAAGAATCTCTGCAAGTGTCGTGTGCGCGCGTTGTCGATCACGTGAAAAACGATGTCGAAATGACATTGTTGTTATAATGTTATATATTTTTTTTTATCGTACGATTGGATAATAATGTGATATAATTGCAATCCGCGGACTGCACGTGTGATACTGCAGATAAACGATCTCTCTCTCTCTCTACTCAATAATCCAATCGTATCGATACGGCGGTGATTGAATTTGGACGGACGAAGAGAAATTGAAGAAAACATACGAAAAACGGTTGAGGGGGAGGGGTGAAAACAAATTCGTTTTTTCAACTGATCGCAGTAGACATAGATGACGTTTATATGACGGTATATATATACAACACCAACATCAACAATATCAGTAATACTATGACACGCGTATATTATATACCTATAATATATAATATTACCGACAGACGGGCTCGAAAAGCGGTGGCGAGACACGAATAGGTTACGAATAGGTATCTACTCGTATATTATATACTTACGTATTACACTTCAACACGTTGCGGCGACGCCCTTTACGCGCGCGCGCGCGCACACACACACCACCAGCGGCTCACGAATTCGAAAACCGTATTACACAAACTGCGTGTCGTCGACTTAATATTATTATCTTTGTGTTGTTATTATTTATAAACACAATACGATTTACAACTGCTGCAGCGGCATTACACCGAGCCAGTTTAATATATGCGCGTGCATATACCTATAGGTATATACCTATTATAATACTCGTATAACAATAATATATATATATATATAAGACGCGATAATATAATTATATTATTATTATTATTATTATTATTATTATATCAGTCGTACACACGAATAATCACAACAATCATGACCGTAATATAATAATGTGGCGCGTGCGTTTTTTTTTTCGACCGCCGCCGTCCACCTGTTGCTTTCACTCTCTCGCGCCGCCGACGCCTTCGCCCGGCGCACCGTGTGCGCTTATACCTACCTACCTTACCTATACGCCCGAGAAACGTACACGTCATATACCTACATATTATAGCCGTCGACGTTTTTACTTTCTAGCCGCTGTACGTGTACGTATAACAATAATAATAATAATATAATAACATAATATCATATTATATAGCGGTGCGGCAGTGGCAGCAGCAGCGTTAAAGCCGTCTGGAGGGCACACACGCTTTTGACCATCACGATCGCCTTCAAGGTCGTCCCGCCGTACCGCGCGATCTCACATATTATTATAATATTGTACGTGTAGTGGTATAGGTACACATGATATGCACACACGACGCTGCAGTCGTATACCGCGCGAATAGAGAAATGCGCGTGGCACTTCCGATTTCGTAACAGTCGTATACTCACGGTGCTGCGATGCAGGTGATAGTAAAATTTCTTCCTAGACGACGGCCGTCATTGTACAGTATATATAAGTACACAAAACGTTATTATTGTTGTCGTCGTCTGGTTTCGGGGGCGTCCGCTCGCGAAGAAAAACCCGCGGCGGAAAACCCGGAGTCACCCCCCCTCCCCCCGCCCGCAGCGCCATAGAACTGACCGCCGAGACGTACGCGCTCCCGGAACATTATTATATTGTTGTATCTGAAAACCGTCGTGGCAAACCGGTCGGTCTCGGGTCGTGTCAGGATATTGTTATAAAACATATACGCGCGTGTTTAATGTTTATACCTATTATTTTTTTTCCTCGTCTTTTTGCTGCGGGTCGTCCGTTTTTCTCTCTGTGAATATAAATTATATTATTTAATGCAGCAGCAGAGCATCTGCAGTTAGCCGTTTTCTTGAAATCTCGCTGCGCTGCCGAAGACTGAGACCAGTGCAGAGCAGCAGCTAATGAAGAACGTGTTTATTATAATATACAGTGTTCGCGAGTCGTGGTATAATCAGGCTCACGGCGCGGTACACCACGGTATTCCACCGCGTCCACTGTTTCAGATATATAACTGCACGGAAATAAAACGAATTGCTCGAATCTGCATAAAAGACGACTAACATACCCGCATGGCAAACAGAGTTCTCGAAAAAAAAAATGCATCGTTCCGCTCAAATAATCAAATAATCTCAGTATTTTTTTACCCCCTGTAGTCGAATAACGTGAATGTTACGATAATATTATACATATAAAGATTTTCAACAGAAGATTAAGTATAATCTCTCATATAATATATGAGATATACTTGATAATATCAAGTACCTATTATATTCATTGAAGGAGTTAAGATTGAAAAATACCAACACCTGAATGTATATTAAGTGTACTTTAATACAAAAAATGTCTGTTAAATCATTTTCTCTCTTTGTTTTGTAACCTCGGCCATCAGAGCTCTCGCCTGGTCCTAAAATATTAATCGAGTCTTGCAGAGGGTCATGTTTATAAACCTCCCATTTTCGTACAGATACGGTTGTATAGGACCCGACAGAGGAAGAAAATTATTCGTTGTCGTTTCACGTGTAATGAGAGATTATCTTTGTGAGTGCTGTGAGGTGCGATTTATACATGATTATATTTATTTATACCGCGAAACCACGATTTCGACGAACGTAGAAATTCTCATACGCGGAGCAAACACTCAAAACTGGATTTGTTGATAACCGAAAAAAACAAACTGAAACGGGAACCGGTAATGAAAACTGGAAGACAATTCCAGTTTCAAAGTTCAGACGACACTTCGTTATTCGATTGGTGATTGTTTTTTTATTTTTATTGCATTAAAGAGAAAATATAGTATAGCAATTGAAATCGAAATCCACACGGTCGAAACTGTATATTATGTATCGTCACCACACTCGATTATATCATTGCGCGCTCTCTGTGCGCACGCGCGGTATACCGTACGATTCGCGACCATAAAATATGTATACAGCACACTATGTTAACATACACATAAGCATGTCTTTATCGCTTAAACAGTGTCCCATGTCTCGTAAGAAAGCGCCTAAGTTGTATCACACCATTCGTATCATTCATACCTATATTTATCAAAGTCTGAATACATCTCCAAATTCTTTAAAAAACTTAAGTAGGTATATCACTATGCAACTTTTATTAAAAACATTATTAAATGATCTTTCATCATCTAATATTTTTCATAAATTCCATAGTAATAACACCTTTCATTAAACTTTATTGTCTTGTCAATTATTATTATCATGTAATACAATGTACTTAAATAATAATGCATGATTTATAACGTTTATTACATTTGTATAAGCATTTGTTGAGATATAATAGTTCTGAATTGATTTCTCGATAAATCAAAAACAAAGTCGGCTTAAATTCAATTGTCTCCGACATCATTTTAGTTTCCATAATAGTATGATATAATAATATTATTATTAAACTATATTTGTGCGATGTAGGCAGGGAAAAAAATGCCTTTCAGGCGTAACTGCACTAATTATAATTTTAATGCACGTTAGTTTTTGTTGATGCCGTTGAGTAAAATTTGATTGTCTTGGGCCATACATTTATGATAGTATAATTTAAAGTATTTTCATTCTTACACTTTCAATTACAGTTGTTGTTATTTCACGACAAATTATTGCGCCGGTAAACGGCAATAACTGCAACAGCACTTGATTATATTATTTAATATACTAGTAGTTTTCGTTAGGACTGTGCACGGTCGTTGCAGATGATAATATTCGACGTCAGCCAGAACGGAACGCAAACATTATAACAATATTATGCAATATATAAAATGCTCATACAAAATCGCTTCGTTGAATGTGCATACTAGATACGTATATATGCAAAAGTACTTTTTTGCGTTTCTCGCGTCTCGCGGCGTTTCGATTGCCTAGGTGAAAGCTACACGCGCGGAGACTTGAATTCGTCTGAAAACCTTAAAATGCGTGCGAATATACTAACATAAACAAGGCAATAATGCGCATTATAATCAGACACTCATCACAAAATATTATCTCGTTGATATTTGTATTTCAGTTATCGTCTGCAAACGTGTGTGATCTCTCTCCGACGCTCCATACACGAGTCTATTTGTCTGATGGAACATAATATATAGAACGAAATACGAACGCATATAATAATATAACGAGTTATAATAATAACAATATTATGATCGAACGGTGTGGTGTAGCGACTGCTCTAGTGAATTTTTCATCCAATGACCTTTTTACAATATAAGCTTCAGTGGATTTTGATATAACATATAATAATTTTAATAACATCAACTAATTGCAATCCCAGCCAGAGGGAATCGATATGTGAAATCCTCTCAATGTCGCCGTGTCGGCTCTGCGCTCCGACGGGTTTACTGTAATCTTATTATACATGTATGTGTATACACAGTATACTTGCGATCCTCTTACATCGTAACTGTTTATACGCACACGGCGGTAGCGGTCATAGCCGAAACGTTGTGCGTGCGCTTAATCTTTACGGCCCGAACTTCGTATTATATATTATTATACATATATTGCAGTATTGCACATACCATTTATGTAGACTCTATACACTCTACAGTTAATTTATTTGATCAACTGCATGTATAAAGATACGATATACGTTGCGTGGCTTATATGCACTTTACTACAACACAACACTTCTTCATAATCGTTACAGGCAGACTACATATAGGTAATCGTAGACTTATCTGCGCGTACAGCCCGCATACATTAGATATAAATATATACATACGTCATGTACTATATAAATTATAATGTAATTATAAATCACAACGGGGGGGAAATCATGAAATTTGAAAATTCGGATGAACGACTATTATATCGCGATGACAAAATTCGACACCGAGTCGATTTGCTAGACGTTCCGAGTAGCTAAACGTCGCGTACTTTATCGATGTAGTGGACAGTTAATACTGCGTGTATATGACGACATGGAATCCATCATCACTCGAAATTCGACGTAATTTTGCTTGATATACCGTATAAATGTTAAATAATATCGGTATTGTGTTGTGCGGTTCGGCGTGGGGGTTTGCGCGTCTCATGGGCCGCGAGGTCGGCGGCCCATTTTTGTTTTGTACGCGCTATACACAATCCACGAAATGTCATATTATACTATCATTATTATCGCCGCTGTTATTATTCCGTTTCTCGACGAACAATACAAAGGATATCTCGTATTATCAACCGTGAAACGCCATATAGCTCTTGGTAGCAGTCGCGCCGTCATAAGGTCGTTTCTCACAAGGACAAGGTGGCAGCAGACCTTTCGCACAACAACTATACGTCTATCACAGCGCGCGCGTAACTATGTTATAATGTACAAGCCGACCGTTCTTACGCATGATACGGCTATTAATTGCCCGGTAATTATATCGGTACACAAGCTACCGGGCGAGTTCACACGCCAACGATAATATTGTTATAGACAACCGCGGCGACGTCATATTGTACATTGTTCGGCTTTCGTCAGCGAGGTTAAACGGATTCGAACGGACGGGGGAGAGTAGGTACATTAAAAAAAAAAGATTGAAAAACTGTTCCTTTCGACCGAAAACACCGATAAAACGCTGACCCTTCCAATGTTCGGGTTACACAACACATATCAATAATATATATGCACGTAGATACATATTTAATACGCGTATATTGTATTACATATTATTATCACACGTCATTGACTGGATGTCATATATCTGTCGATTTTTTAAGTATTTTTAATAAACACGAATATATAAGTGTAAGACACGCTGTTTTTTTTCTTATACATTTGTCAACACTTTATTGTAATACGCCATACACCAAACGATAGTAAGAACAAAATCGAAAATCGTATAACGATGAGCTAATATTATAAACACGAGTATACGAAAACAAAATATAGATGTAGGTAGGTACATATTATGTGTGTATGACCGTCAGCTGATTATTATTTAACGCGTCTATATTAAAGTCTGCAGTTGGAAACGGTCGCAGAACCAGTTGTACGGCGTCCGATAATAATATATAACTTTTATAAATTGTATTAGAAAGTACCTCTACCTATAAATGATTTTTCGAACAACTATAATTATTTATTATTGTTTTACACTGGGCTGTTGCATATTATTATATATTATTATATTATTATATATTAATGACTGGTCAGAGAATACATTATTATGATATACGATTTACGTTTTTTGAGCCGCGAAAATCCCATTTGCCGTTTTGGGCTAAAACGACATAACAAAATATATAAACAAAGTGTTTATTACGCTATATAAGGTGATATGTTTTTTACTTCAATCACAAACCGATGATTATATCCATAGACGGTGTAGACACGTGTAGTAAATTCGACTTCGGTCTTTTCTCAGTATAATATTACTATGACGAAATGGTTTTGCTTTCTATTTATATAGTACAATTTTTAAACTCGCATTTTATTTTATCACGATTGTTTTTTTCATGCATTAATACAAGTATTTTTCAGCGAAATGTTTTCAGATAGTACAACGTATAAAATATCAAACATTGAACATTGAGTTTTAATAATAAATTATTTATGACCAATCTAAAATTTGGACGAGTGGAATGGAAAACCAAAATCATGCGGTGTACTGACTAACTATATAGTCTCTTTCTCTATATATTTATATCATATAAAAACATAACTCAATTCTCAGAAGATTGTTCAAATTCCAAGAATAATTTTATACTAATTAATGGTTTAAAAAAAATCTAAAAATCAAAATGTCTGCAGACTGCAAATTGTCGAAATCGAGATGAAAAAAAAAAAATCTGTCGCAATGTAACCGGCTATGTAATATTTTATCATACTAATTATTATTATTATTATTATTATTGTAAAGATTTTTTGAAAAAACTCGACGTAAATACATAATGAATATTATTATGTATAGCTGTAATAAATAATAAGTTTATTATTATTGTTTTTTTTTTCTTCCGATGTCTTGTTCGAAGATGTGGGAATGATCAGGTGGTTGCCAACCATTATAATTAGTTTCGTCATAAAAATATTACATATATTAAAAAAATATAAAAACGTAAAAAAACGATTGCATCGTTCGACATCCGTGCCGATATCCGTCTGCGCGCGTAACAGCCGACGACCCGTAACTCGCGCGACTGCACTGCGGGCTGTCACTGGCGCGGTCACAAGAGCGCACGAAAATAACTATAAAAATATTATTATGAAGTAATACAAGTCCGCTGGGCGCTAATATACAATGTTATTATTATTATTATTATTATTATTTGTTATTGTTAGAAAACTGCTGTCGCGCCGCTGGACACCATCGCGGCTGACACACATTGTTAAGCCCACACCCACGGCGTCGGCGGTGGCGCAAAAAACATTTTTTCGTTCAATTTATCCTCGCCAAAGCTCACGACACGATCGATTTTGCATATTAAATAAATTACACCAGCACGGTACATATGTTATGATTATCGATATAAATGTAGAATAGTGTTGCACCAATCAATACTTGACCAGTCCAGATCCCATAATATACACATTATACTACTAGGTATATAAGGTGTGATTGTTTTGAACTTTTATTTTTGCAAATCTTTAGATATCTTCAATAGGTACATTTAATTTTAACATTTATAAATTGTCCTTTACTTTGTCACCCTTCTTACTAATGTTTATTGGTAAATCCTGCATTGTTGATTTGATTTTTTTATGAACATTTTGATATTATATAAATAACAAAATATATTGAAAAAGTACCTATACTGTTTTTATTTATAAGTACTTGCAATTTAACTTAAGTTTTATTTTTTGTTTCATTAAATTATACAATTGCACCCATCCAGTAGTTTTACATTTTTAGTAGTATGTGCAGTATATAAAAAAAAAGCAGTAAACAATATTAACAACAACGTGACAAAATGAAATAAAAATGTTCAACGCGTGGTCGCTGCTTTTATAACATGGCGCGTGCCACGGACATCACGATGTAATAATAAATAATAATATTATCTTATATAATAATTAGGGCGCGGATTTTAATGCTCTAAAAAATAAGACAAATTCAATTTCAAAACCTCATTTAATAACGCAATAGCAAAATAACGAAATGTCGAAAATATCGAAAATTTGAAATAGGTAATAGTTTTATATTATTTATAAATGATATTATATTCTAGCTCTAATTATAGCACACATGAATAATTTTATAATGGAAAACATGTTAAAACGTTCGGTAAGGAGCGAACTGTGAACAAAGACGACGAAATTATTACAAAATTTCCAGGAATGTGAAAAAGGTTTCGAAAAATGAGTTTGAGCCTGTTTTGCTGTTAAAAATATATAGTACAGTTCAACGAGTTGGCAGAGATTTAAATATGCAATAGCGGGTTAAATGAATCATATACCGTACATTAGGTATGTTATACTTCGTTTTCGGCGTTTACGACTCGACCGCACGCGGGACCGATACACAGGATACACAGTCCGTGCAGCAGTAACAGATCACATAACACCGCTGTCGATTCGTGTAAATGCGCTTGACAAACTAACCTTTGGTTTTAGCGGCGTAACACTCGAGTGATCGCTGAGTGGATATTCGGTATTTATCCACAGCGGCAGCGGTCTAAGGTTGGCTAGGTATTTGGGTTGTAAATTACGACAGCGTTCGGCTCTATGCCGTCGACAATCCTTCGCGACAAATATATATATAATAATACATAAATAAATGTGCGTGTGTAGGTAACGGGCCGGGGCCGATCTCGTTAAGTTTAAGCTATGGCTGTGCACGCAGATATATATCATAATATTATACAATGGTAATAACGATAATAATAATAATAATCGCATTGTGTAACCGCATAATCATTACATCCGCCGCCGTCACATAGTTTGACGTTGACGGTAATAATATTTTAAGCGTTTGTCCGGATTAGTTTATTATATTATTATAATAATTATTTATAATTAAAATGACAGTAAAAGAGCTGCGATATTTATATATAATCTATGTACGCGTATAGGTTTATAATAACGTTTGTTTCGTATGCAATTTTTACGTTAATTTCCCGAGGACAGTGCCAGGGACGGGCGATGGTTTTGCTGCAGTTATGTAATCGAGAGTTGTAAGCCGAACGAAGTAATATTATAAAAGAATTTCGAAAATTTTTTTTAAAAATATTGCACGCTAACCGTGCATATCCGTTTTTACACAGTGTCAATAATATATAGTACCTAGGTATATAATATTGTTATGAACGCGTGTGTATATTTTATACACGATACAATATACCGCAACGAGCAATGATCTTGCGCGGTCGCAAACATAAATTATATAATATTCCATAGCTTTAAAAGTATATTATAATAAATGGTAATGGATTTTACATGGTGTGTCAAAACAGTGGGCCCGGTACACGCGTATATTTATGTACAGACAGATCGATAATAATTTATATAGACATGGATATTATATATTATACCTATAATACCTATGTATAAATGGATATTATATTTTATTTTTCAATTATTTCTCGGACACAATAATAACACATATATATGTGCGTGTGTCAAACACTTCGAACCGGCGACCAAACAATTATCGCACAACAATTCGTAGGACACAACACCAAATCCATTGCGAAATCGGTAGCGCACGGCAATTTACAAGAATGTCCGTTTGTATATCTATATCATATTATGTATACCTATATTAATAGTATATATGTCCGCTGCAGTGCGATTACATTATTTGGATCAAGGTGAACGGTCGTCGTCGTGATCGCACGCCGCCCGCCCCTCCCTCTCGAAATCTTACCCCCGTCCCGTTACAGACTTGAAATATAATAATATTTTGTACACACTTCCACGCGGGGACTTCCTGCATACAGGCGTTGCGAAATTTTCGGACACCGCGACGTAGACCGAACGGTGATTTTAAAATCGTAACTATATACCTATTCGTGAGATTTCATAACGCGCGACTGACGCGCAGCGCCGTTCGCATGTTTACATAAATACGAAAATCATACCTAATAAAAATGACAATAATATGCAATATATTACAATTTTTAAGGGCTTAATACGGACACTGTGACTCAATGCGGATGTTCGCGAATCGGCGACTAACCGTTAAGACTGCGACGCGCCAGTCATTATAATATGATGTTAATATGCATATTGTAATTATTGTATTATGATATGCAATATAATAATAATAATATACCTAAAATTAATAGGTAATTAGTTTTTTTTCCACTCATCGGTTGTTTGTTTTTTTTTTTTTAAGGAAACGTTTGCGCGTGTCATAAATTCGAATAATGTATAATGTATATATGTGCCTACACCTAAAACCTACGTTTTTATTATTATTATAATTCCGTTTTACTTTCCCTCAATACGCGACGGTGACTTAAACGCGCATTAAAGCAGCAACTGCAGTAGTTCGGTGGAGATAATTAAATTTGTCCGTCCGATCCGATTTCGATATACCTACAAGACCCCCCCGACCATATATGCGACTTTCCCGATGAAATGTTTTCACCGGACGTTTTCGTGCGTGTGGTGTGGTATTGGTATACTATATATAGTAGTATACCTATACCACACGTAGCGTTTATGCAAATGATATTATTGCCGTACGCGTGTTTAATACGAGTCACGCGAAATTCGATCCGCCGACGAAAGATCTGAGTGCCAGGCACGGTAAATCGCCACTGACGGTCTGGGAAATTCGATTGTGGATTTTGTCATAAAACGAAGTGGCGAATCCTCCGGAGACTCATCCGCGAATCGTCGTCGTATAAGAGTTTTTATTTTGCGTTTTTCACAGGGCTAGAGAATAATAATAATTGTAGTAACCACAAAGCCATCATTCAATTGTTTCCAATTGAAAACAAATCTACGGCTGGCGATTACGTTGAATTGTTTGAGTGTATAGTCGCGAGATTATAGACTTAAACGTGCGTAACTGAAATTAATGACAAATTCCAGCGATGATGGTTACACACGGTGGCGACGTTTTCAGTCGTCATTACCTACTATTATTGTCGTAATTCTTTTTTTTATCGAGCGCACTCATGACATTATCGTTTTTAGTATAGTCGTTACGAAATATTATTATTATCATTATAATATATATATATATATATTTTTTTTACCAAATACAAATATGATTTCTCCGCTTTGTCCGACCACAATGACCGTTGATACATTTTCTCCCACACTGTAATATATTTCTGCCGTATATATTATTATTATTATTTCCTTGTTCGCCCACCGTGTTTACTTTCTTCCGAATGGTTTTTGTTAACGCGTACAACAGTACTTATATACGCACACACCGGGCGCCGGGTCGATATTATTTCGATATTTTAATGGAATCTTACGGTATTATTATAATCATTGGTGATTCTATAGTGTTGTACACGGATTTATCAGAACAAACCGTTATTCATCCATCACCCGACGTGGTTTTTAAACGCAAAGGATTTTGTTTGTGAATTGGTTCCAACACTATTCGATTAATAAAATATTTAGCTACCGTGTTGTGAATGATGGTTAGCGGTTTTGCGCCACAAACGCTTTGCACTGTGGCGGTTGTCCTTCCTAATAGTGACTTTCTTGATTGCTCTTCGAATAACGCTCATTACTGTATCCCCGACACGTTTTTCTACAGTTAAAACACTAAGGTGTTTATTTATTCGCCAAAAGCTTTGTAAACGGTTCTCGTAAAACGCCAAACATTATTTATCAGTATCACAGATTTCGTGTCTACTTTGGTGAGGAGGTTTGGACGGTTTGGTCATTAATATTGTATTCGCCATATACGTTTCCGAGAGCCTGAAGGTTGGAGGAAAAAGTCGAGTGTAAGATGAGCGACCACGCGTTGCTTGTCGGGCGGCGCTTACGTATACGTACACGTGTAAATTCACTTTCATATTTCACGTACGGGGAAAAAAAACATTGCGCGCGCCTTTCTATACACGTTCGAAACAACAACTTTTGCGCCACACAGTCGTTACGTAAAACTCGTCTGAAAACTAGTATAATGTGTACGTCGTATAATATTATATTGCGATCGGTTTCGATTTCGCTCGAAATCCGTACAGACCAAATCACAAATATATACCTAATCCTATACCATATATATATATATTAATAATAAGCCGAGTATATCGACTTTGCCCGTAAAAAACGGCAAAATATGAGTAAAAAAATGTTTCGGATCGTTTGTGTGCGGATCATGGATATAACATGTGTGCAAGTACTTACTCGTTTGACAGTAGACGCGGCGAAACGGGAACGAAATCCGAAACGACTGCGGGAACCGTCGTCCTCCTCGTTTTCGGCGCGACAAAAAACAAAACACCGGACTCCGGCGCGATTCGGTGAACGTAAAAGATGATATCGACGTGAATGTAAAAAAAGTTTTTCTTTAAAAAATAAAATACCTCGGTGGTTTGGCGCGCGCGCACGACCGGCGTCTGTGTCACGTCCACGGGCAGAAATCCAAAAAACGTTCGGACGTTAAGAGTTGAGAATTTGAAAAAAAATTCGCGAGCGACGTTATACGACTGTCGTGCGCACCGTTTGGACTGCTTTCACTGGACACTTTAATATTCGCGCGTACTTTGACTGGCCCGACTTGAACTTAACGCTTTAATAGTATCATATATGATGTGTATTTTGCGATTTGTATTATTAATGTCGGCGGTTGTGTTTGTGTCTATAAGTCGCGGGGGACTGTACGAGCACTACTCGTCGTCAACTCGCGATGACTACTGACCGAGCCGCCGGTACAATGATATATCGATGTGAGGTCCCCCGGGCGTCGCGCTTGTCCGTGTCGTGTTCTCTCGACGAACCTACTGCTATAGCCGCCGCCGTTGTTGTCTCCGCGGTTGCTGCTGCTCCGGCTGCCGTTGTTGCCCCGTCCGCGCACGGCGTGCTCGCGTGGTCATCGGTCTCTCCCACTCTCCTCCCTTCCCGCGTCGCGCGCGGTCTTTCTCTCCCCTCTCATTCTCTCACTCTCACTCGTATCTCCTTCTTTCGATGCCCGACTCCCACCGCGGAAAACGCCGTATCGTATTATGCGAATGTGTGTGTGTGTGCGTGCAATAGGTGTATGTGTAAGTCGCGAGCTATACTCTCGACGACGAATTCGCAATTTTTCGCGATCCATCAAATTCGATGAATTATACGATACTTATCAGCTCGCGACCATGGTTGTTTTTTATTATTTTTTTTTTTCATATAGAAGCGCGGCTTGGCAATTTTCGTCTGCGAACACCGTCCATCTTATCGTATTATATCGCCGACGATTAAACGATTTTAACGACTACCTCTTGTATTCAAATTTATAGGTATAATATATGCAACTCGTTAAATGATTTTCGGTTTTGCGAAATTCAAGTTTGGATTATTACCTGATTTTTTAGCCAATGCGCATATCACACATATACGCAAACGACTGATTGGAAAATAGAGAAGAATTTTTTCCTAATTAAACCGAAATATATTACTGTAAAGGAATTATTGCATTTGAGCTTTAAAACTATTAAATATATACTACATAATTGAGCCGTTTTAGGTATATGTCTTTATGCATAAACTAAAAAAAATAGTTTATTCATATTGGACGTGTACCAATAATGAGTGCTTGTTTTTCTGCAATACTCAAGTAGTCAAGTCGTGTATAATTAAAATAATAAATACATAGTATATATAACTAAAAGGAAAAATAATTAACAATACATTCTATGATAATAAAATGTTGTATGCGATTGTTGTTAGTTGTTACATCGAAAAATAATGAATATATGCGCTGTACAAAGTATCACACGTCAACCTTACATGAAATACTAATCACACGGTTTATTTTAATTATACTATTTTTATCTATAGCAGTTTTTTGTGTTGCAAAAAATTACTGTAATTACCAAACATAAAAATAAAGCATTTTTAAGTATCCGAAGAATTCTTTTGCTATATTAAAATAATATATAATCACAATTTATATTTTTAGTGCATTTATCATAATTAAAAACCACAAGTTTAAAGTAGGTACAACATCTAAATAACTATAATAGTCTCAATACTAATCGTCGAATATAGTAAATACTAAATACCTACAAAAAGACTGCGATAATTTAAAACAAAAAAATTATTATACAACAAACGCGTGAAGGTATGTTATAACACTTATAAATTACTATGTGTAAGAAATGAACATATTATGCGAGTTGAAAATAACATTTTTAAATCCTCTTAGTTTCAATTAAATTTAATGGATTTTAAAATTAATAAGACAGCATAAATTATGTAAATATATCAATTGCTATGTACATATTATAGGTAAATATACAAATTAAATTAATTATAGTCATAATTCGTAATATTGATTATTGATTGTTTAAAATCGTCTATTCAATGAATGGAAACATAATAGGCAGGTACAACTATTACATGTGTGTCACTTTCATAGGTTTTTAAGAAGCTTATTTAATTACAATATTATGCAAATAATAATAATAATAATTCTTTAAAATTGAATTCGAAAGCAAAAAGGTGATAGTTTCTCGATAAAATCAACTGAATATTTATTTGATTATAAATATCGTTTCACAATAATTGATTTTGTAGGTAGCATTAGGTATATCTATGAAATTTAATCTTTTAGACGAGCTATACAAACGAAGAAACTCCAATGTACTAAAAACAAGATCTGGGTAGTTTTCGGACGTCTTTTTGTCGATAATATGTAAGAAATATGAACTCTTTCTTTTTAAAATAAATAAATAAATAAATAAATGCAATAAACAGTTTAAAAAATACCACAAAACCATTTAATATAGTTGTGGATTTTATCATATGTAATACCTACTACCTTATACCTATAGCATCATACCGAACAGGATGCTTCTGAGTTTTTTTTTTCAATGGGTAGGTGGGTGGTGATTGGTGGGTCCCTTAATTGTAAATGTAATATGATACTCCATAGATAAGTCAATACTGATCTGAAATATAATTATTTGTATTAGGTACATTATTATGCATTAATTATATAAATTTATGTTATACACCCACTACTATCTTTTGCGTCTATAGTGGTCAGTGATTCTTTGGTTTAGTTTTCTTTGTTTCTGGAAAATTTTTATTTCGCAACACCACTGCATACAACATTAATAATGATATAGTTTATATTGTTACCTTAAATTAGTAGGCATATATTATATACACGCAGAACGAAGGTGTTGATATTTTTTACGATAAATGTCTGCAGTCCATCATTCTACGTTTATGAATAGGTGTTTCGGGTGGTTTTACGATTCTACTATTGCATCTTTACTCTGAAGAATCTAGAAGACTTTTGCGCCTTAGCCGTAAACAGTCCCCCGACGCTCTCGCTGTACATGATATGCAAACTGAACTCTGAAAAAAAACATCGTGTGTCGTATAATTTGGTTTTAATACTTTGTACGGACGTATAATTCGACTTTGGGTAAAAAAACTCAAGTACATACCGACCATATATATGAATCGCGAGAATATGTCGTCGTACATACTGTGGGCATCTATATGTTTAAATCGGACCTCAACCCTTAACTCTACTGGCGAGCAGCACTCCTCCGTCCGACGATGGAGAACGACTGATTCTATATTATACATTCGTCTGCATTCAGTTATCTCTGCCTTCGCGCGAAACGATAATGTGCTGTTTAGGTGAAATCCGACCTCACCGTCGTGCCGACCGCCATCGTCGTTTGACAACGTGCGCGAAACGCGAGTGATGTATTGGTACTCTCCCTCATCGAAGGTCAAACAGCATACCCGCACAAGATGAGTTGTAGGCGGTTGTCGAGTAGCGGATTATACCAATATTGCATTACACGTGTTACAGAAATTATTCGTTTCAATACATATAATATAATATATATATATATGTAGTATATATTGTTGACATGATTATCGTTGTAACGCCCAATGTTGGATTTTTTTTTTTTTTTAAACATATATCAAACGCGCGGGGAACGATATGCCATTAACTTTTTTCTCATTGTTCTCCGTTCGTTTAATGACCTCTTCGCTATAATCATTTGTTGTGGACTTGTTGCGTTTATGGCATTCAAATACTATTAATATAATATGTATATACCTATATGTGTATTATTTTTTATTGATCTAAATAATATCGAAATCCAAGGCCATTAGTTTAAATTATATTCGCATTTTATTTACAATGTATACGATAAGCTTAAATTAAGTTGTATAATTTAATTTTACTTTTAATTTAGGAAGTTAATAATATATTCATATTTTATATTAGGTCCGGTTGTAATACTTTTCCTGTCTGTTATAGTTTTTATTTCATTTTTTTGGCTAAAGAGTATGTTTAACGGTATAATCCACTTCAAATTTGGGTGAATCGTCTACAAATATATTCAATGTTACAAATCAATTATATATTTATTTAGAAAAAGACAGAAATTATAATTTTTTTTTTTCAGGTGGAATGGCATAGTTTTAATAATTTATGAATAACTAGTATAATAAACTAATATATATTATTATTATTTAGGCACGTTACATCCTTATGTATCCTTATTATAATAAATTAGCAATAAGAATTTATTATTATTATAACCAGTGTGGCATAATTAATTTAAAGGAAAACAAAATATGACGACGACCGCGACAGTCATGTTTAAATTATTTTAGACCGACGAGGAAAATCATTTCGGTGACACGTGTCACAAATATACCGATGTGAACAGTGGAGAGTGGTCACCGAGAGGACCATCGTCCACAGGCGTTATACGTCATTCACTAACGTTAACCACCGCGTTTTCTGGTGGACAGTCTCGAGGGATCAAACAGTGACCATCGACCGTTTTCTCCGCGTCCACTACGCTATCCATAAGGATATCTTTGAGAATAATATATTATAATAATTCATAATAAGCGTAAATAATATGGAACACGGAAACAGGTTGGTACCCGTGCACTGTACACGGAGGAATAAACGTTGTTCCTTTTATCGATATAGATTAATAGCACCTAAATTATTATTATTATTTATTAATATTATTATTGTTATTACTGAGCGTGGTTACCAAAAAATAATAATTTTAATAATAATATTTAAATTTATCAAACGATAGTACCTATTTTTTTTTTTTTTATTGCGAATTATTTTTAAAATTACTGGGAAGTTTTTACTTTTTAAAAAGTACAACTAAGACCCTACCTCCCAAAGCGAAAACTATAATTGATACTAGAAATAACTTCCGATAATCGGAGCATTTATATTACAAGAAAAATGTTTTTTAAGACAAACAATAAAAACACATTACTGTAAAATGAATACTTTCATCGCTCCTCTGAGAATCTAAATTGATTATCTAAAAAGCTTACACTTAGCTAAAAAAAATAACATAAATATTTAGTTTAAGCTTTTAAAGATTAAATTTAAGACTACGGTTATTCCTTTCCGAATTATGACAAAAATAAAAATAAAAATTTTGTTTAAAACTGATGTTACATAAATAATATTTTCGTTTTCCCACTATTTGCTATTACCATTGATTTTATAATATATTATAAAATCAATGCTATTACGAAGTTAATTATTAAGAAAGCCTGAAAATACTAGGAATTTCCTTCTTTGAACTAGGTACCATCATAATTACATATACGCGTTTAAGTTTAAAATTAGGTAAACTCTGTAGGTACATTAAAATATATGCTTAAGTCATTTAGCTCGTCATGACTTTACGAGTAATGATAATTGATAGGTATGAGTATAACGTAATATCTACAATTTCAGCAGTGTAAATGCGCAATGTCAACGCTGTTTAGTAAATGTAATGCATTATGTACTATTCATCTATCCATTGCACATAATAATCTAGTAATTGTAATTTGACTAACGTAATGTATAGTAACTAGTAATGTTGGAAGAATGCTAAACCGTTTTTGTTGAGAAAATAATAACATACAAAATGTATAGGTACGACACGACAGGCATGTTATAGGAACATAGTTTGTAAACAAACCAATGTTATTTGTACAAAAACTCGTATAGAAACTTGAAACTTGTTGCACGTCGCACGTGTAGTGGTATATATTTGTAAACGTATATAATAATGATAATAATAATATATTCTATTAAAACAGCTATATATTGAGTGAAATCGGTTTATCGTATAAAAATTTAACTAAATTTAACTTTGTAGTGCTCATTTATAAATAAACGAATTTGTGGGGCACAGTTTTGGTTGACGTTTTGAAATTGCAACAATCACAAGGTTCAATAATAATATAGTACTTATCGTTACATTATCATAATATGCTCGAGATAGCATTCGGATACTCGAAACTTAAAATAATAATAATATAAAGTTTATTGCAACAACATCAATTTAACATGATTTGATATCAACAAGATATAAATAACAAAAGTTATTCTAGTTATAGAAACTTGATTCTTTAAGGTTAAAATGGTGTCCTCCGAAACCCGGGCGGGCGAGATTGGTTTAAAGTCAAAGTACCTACATGAATGTTTCTGAATTTTTGTGAGAGGGAAGGAGTACTGCAGTAGAAGGTGTAAAATACAATGTATATTGACGCAGTTAATATTTCTTCAGGTATTCATTGCAGAAAATAATTTTTTTTCGATTTATTTATTTAAAAAAAAAGTCATATCAGTTTACGCAAATATTCATATATAGTTGACAGGAATGTATGACAAACGTTGGCCTAATGTAATATTTCGTCTTAAATCGGCGTACAGATTTAAAAAGTTGAATAAAGTATATACAATTATACAAGTATTTATATACATATATATATCATAATAATCCTTTTATACGAAATAGACTGGTCGAATTTTAGAATTTAAATTTTAAATATTGATAATATCGTTTTGACATAATTTATATCATATCAAATTCTTGAACCATTCAACCACGGACGACATAATATTATCTTAAATTGTCGAAACACGATCTAAGTGCTGCGGGGTTCCGATAAATTGACGAAACAAACGGAATATCAATCTGAATACGAGCAGGAACTCGAGGAACCAATAAGTGTATACCTACACAGTGTAATATTGTTCAACATAAACGTCAAAACCGACGTGTCTCGATAAACACGCGTTGCGGTTATTACAAACTTGAGTACTTGACAAACAGTGAATAGGTACGGCAAAAAAAAAAAATAACAAGAATATTATTATTATTATTATTATCTACTACTTTCATCTGCAAAATAGTGCGAAAATAACATACACGAAATCGCGTACGTTTATACCATATAATAATATTTTGTCGATTGTGGTCGACCGATGTTATTATGTGAACGTTACATATTATTATAATTATGTTCGATTTTATTGTCGAACCCATATAACGACGTCGTCGTAATATTAACGAAATTATATAACACTCGCTAAATAGTTACAAGTTATGTTCGATCGGCACTATGGGTATAATATACCACTACTACACCTATATAGTATCATATAATATACGATCACGTGCTAATTTTCGAGAAATTCGGGCCACTGTACAACCTATATAATGGTATGCCTTATGCATAAATATATTATAATGTGCTGCAGCCGGTCGCATATTTCATAACTATTTAATTCCCTTTCCTTCAATTATCCCCGGGCATAATTAAATATAGGTAACGCGTAATATTGTTTATATAGGCCAATAATAATTACTTTATTGCCTGTCGCAGGAGCAGTAGCAACTAGCAGGGTAGTTAACTGAGCGCCACAAACGTTACCACTCTTATCGGTTCTCAGAAGTGGTTGATTTTTTTTCGTTTTAAAATCTATCGATTTCTCTAATCAGTAATTCCGCGAAGACGAGCTTTAGTTAGTATGGACGTATTTTTTGTAAGCCAATGTCAAACCAAAATTATTGACCTTACATTTGAAAACGATGCGTGCGCCACTGAATTGATTCTAAAATTATTTTTATTTTTGTCAATGCTTTAACTATTGAACACGAATTATTCGAAAATGTCGAATCGCGTATATTGCCATATGGGTAGGATACAAGTATACAGAGTTGTGATAGTGGATTTGTTTCCGAGGTTCATAACACTATATCTTTTTCGTAAAAAAATTGTCACAGAAAACGGATAATTGTAAAATGTATAATTATTAATTATATTATCTCCTTCGAAAGTCTCACCGAGTTTAAGTCGGGCGTATTTACTCGAATGATAATGGTTGGCGTGGAAGGAGGGTGTCGTATATAATATCCATCTCGTATGTCTTTATGCCGTCCGTTGTTCATACGTGTCTTCTGGTCGTTACCGACTCGAAAAGGACAATCGCAATGTTCGTATACGAAATAATAATTATGATATCTCGTAACCGGTCAACAATGTTCGTTGTCCGTTTAATGATGTATAGGTATGTATAATATATTATAATGACAGTATATAAATATAAGTGACCACGACCAACGTGATCAATCGTACGTGTTGGTATACATTTCTAATTAGTATATTATACATTTTATATTTTTCATACGTCCAACTGCATAAAACAGAATCAAATTAATATTAAACGGCTGTTATCATAAATTATAAGATTACAGCTTAATTTTATCGGTTGCGAATTCCGCAAAGACGATCAAATATTCGATTCGTGGCTCGTCATCGCGAGTTCATCATGCGGTGTACTATACATATATGTTTAATTATATACCTATTCTTCAGTGTCATGTTTGTGTCTTATTTAATAATAAATTGATAAGTGAATGTGGTTTGGCATGTGTATATGAATATGTGTGTATTATATTGCTGGCAGAGTTTGCATCTTTTCCGATCGTAGAAAATAATAAAGATGTGAGCGTGCGACCGCAATAAAATGCAGATGACAGTGTAGACCCTGACTATAATATTATTATAAATTATAATAGTCTTTTGATTTAGATTTTAATTAATAAGGAAGACCGATCAGCTCGTATAATGATGTGAGATATTTAAATTACCTTATAATTGACAATTGTATAATAATATTAATATATATAATGGATATAGTATTTTAGAGCTTTAGGCATTAGGCCCATTTATGATAAATGAATATACTCATTTCTTTTACGAATATAATGGAAAACGGCGTATATATATGACGTCGACACATTGGACCTCATTCGAGGGCGTATTTTTGAGGGAGGATCAGAAATATATTAAACAATAATACCTACGTATACCGTAAATATACGGTTTATTATTATTTTGATTATTGTTTTATTGCTTTTATATTTATTATGTAATTTGTAGTAAACGTTGTTGTGGCTGAAACCAAATTATGTTCAGTTAGTATGTCTCCCTCCATTTCATTAAATATTCCTGAATACGCCTCTGTTTTGATTACCTATACGATTTTATTGAAATCATTTTGACCGCAGCTATATAAATATATTGTGCATAACATATAAGGTTTATACGCCGACTGACATTTATTATACATATCGCTGCCTTTATCACGATACGAGAGCGAGATATTACGTATATTACACACACACACACACACACACACACACACACACACACACACACACACGAATCTAGTACCTACCTAAGTGTTCTAAGTAATGTATTTTTTTTTTTTTTTATATTATTTTGATGTTAATTATTGTTGACTAGGACCATTCCGTTTTATCAGAAATTTATATTATATTTATTGTTCATAAACTTTGGCGCAAACTATAAAGATAGTGTAAAAAACCTCATCGGTCAATATTATTTAACATTTATCATCATCCTGTTTACGTTCCTTACCTACGGCCAAGCATATACGAAAAAAAAAACAGCTATATTATAATGTCCGGTAGATATGTATAAGTATAATAGACACCTGGGTAAACAAAATTTCACGAATTACAGAGAAAATATTATTTTTTCGACGGACTTACCGAAATTTTCAGGATTTTTAAGTGGCTGTTTAGATAAAGTTACGTTAAATCGAAGACGATAAGTCATGTATAAAACTGTTATTACACATTCCACAGTTAGTTACCTACATACATACGCATGCAAATTAACAACTGTAATTAGTGCAATGTATTTTTAATTTATTAAACTATTGCAAAAATAATGGTTATGACTGTTATGAAGAATTTCTATGGATAGTTTGAATAGTGTTACGTAAGAGTTTTATTTAAGTCATATATCAATGCGAAGAAACGATTAGGACGTCGTGAGGCAAAAACAATATAAATATGATGTGTAGGTAATATAGGTATATATTATCTACATTGACTGGTTTGCTAAATCCAGCTGGCACATCATCATTGAAGCTATGTCGTAAAATGATTTATCACAGAATAATTAATTTAATTAATTGCTAATTCTCCCGGAGTGTGCCGTTCAAAATAAACGAATCACTAAATTTCACCGATGCTGTCACTGCCCGTCGCGATTTCGGTTTTAAAATATATATGCGCTTTGAATAGATTTATATAGTATAATGTACATAATATACTAACTGAGATGGCAGGTTCGTAACAGCATAAGCTATACAATATAAATACATATATAAAATGTACATATTGGGTTTTGCAATAATTCTAGTTTTTAGCAATATTATAAATAACGATGAATTAATTAGTGAGGACAGTTTGATGAATAATAATTAAAATAATAAATTGAATGATAAATTGAAAATGGTACAAAAGCATATAGGTGACGAAATAAAAAAAAAACAATTTGTATTATAATGTATGCTATCAGTGTAGGTATTACCTAACACTTAATAGTGCTGTAATTGGGAATTGAATAAATTGTACAAAACTTTATAGAAAAGTGAGGTAGGTACGTATATATGGTTATAAGGTTATAATATTTTACATAAACAATCGTAAATAATCGAAACAAGCAGCTGCAAAAAATAAACTGCTATGAATATTAAATTAAATTATAGGAATCTTTCTAGTTTTTACCGCGATTTTATAAAAGTCATTAACATCGATTTCCACGAGAACGTAATAGAAATGTGATTAATTCAAATTAGTGTGGATTTTTATACATTTTTTAGAATTTAAAATATCAAATCAAAACTATAATAACAGATTATGATGCTGGTCTACTATAGGTAATTACATTTGAACAAACAAATATAATTTAATGTATCCTCACTTTCTATTCCTCTTCCCCACCTTCCCATTCACTTTTACTTACTAATACTCGCCAATCCGTTATTTTTTTAACTTCAACAAATAACCCTTTCATATAACATTATTATTTTTATACTATAGTTGTATTATTATTTTTATCTTCATATTATATACTACGGGTATGATCATAATCATTTCAGTACTTCACTATTATTATTATTATTATTTATTATAGTATTATAAGAGATACTTTATCGCCATTATCTTATCATTAATATATATATATATATATATATATATTAAATATAATTATTATAGTACAATACAATTAAAATAAGAATAATGTCTTAAAAACATATAATATTTGTATATTCTTGTCGATTTTAAACTTATAAAATAATAAATTTAGTTAAATTTACCTTTTTATTGAAATAGAATATCTATAATTATACCTATAAATATCAAATAATGCAATAGGCATATTTTGAAAGATTTAAAATTTGAAAAATTATTATATTAATTTACATAGAGATATAGTAGAAATATAGATTACAGTTGTATTTTAAAAATTTTATTTAGCCAAGGAGTAATCCTGCGATTTAATATATATTTTGAATTTGTTTTGTTTGAAGTCTATCCATTAATTTACAATACTTATTTGTAAAACTCTGAAAGTGTAAGTACAATGTATAATACAGTATGTTTCAGTAGTAATAAAATAATACATTATTGAAACACAATTTGTATATTGCATGTATCTAATTTACAATTTTAACTCGGTAGGTTGTCGGTTAAACTATAAGTGTAATGTAGTTTATGACCGACAAATAAATTTAAATTAACACGAAATCGCTAAAACCATTTTTAACCTTAGTTATATGTATATATAATATATTACTATTAATTATTCGAATATAATTGAACCATTTGAACTTATATATTAAATATTTGTATGTCAGAAATACGTATACACTTGTTTCACGACTTCGGTACGATATATAGAAACTACTAAACGCAGTTTTTAACGCATATATGACAAAAAAAAAAAAATTGTTATAACTTATAAGTATTATATTCGTAAACGTATGTATAGGTACTTATACCTACATAACGGTGACTTAAGAGTAGAATATCATAACGAGTTTTGGTCGTTTTGTTCGTCTCACTTGGAAATCTTCATTTCTAATGTAAATTGGTTATGAAAATACGTCTGTTATACTATATATAATATATATATTATATGTTCTACGAGGTCAATAGCAATGAAATATAGTGCGTATTATTGTTAATTGCTTGTCAACAGTAATTTAATACTACACAAAATTTCACTTTTGCCATAATAATAATCATAGTAATATACGCTATTCCTATATACCTAGTTGTCGTTCCTAGACGAAGCGGTACTAATACGATAATACAAACCTAAATAGTCGTACATCGTATATTATATTATTATTAAACCGTGTGCATTTGGCATTGGATTCAGATTTTTCTCCTATCCCCCGCAGACCGTCTCGTTGCCAATACGTCAAACCGACGACGACACGTTTAACTATAAGTTCTTTGCCGTCGTCGTTGTCTTCTTCTTCTTCTTCTTCTGCTCGTGCGCCGTTTTTTAATTGCGAATGGTTATTATTAAAGCGCACATTTGCATAATCGTATATAATATAACAGTCGCCGCGCGTTCGTTTAAAATTTGGAACAGAATCAAAAAACATCTCAACGATAAAGTTATGGACCACGCGGCGATTTAGCATAACACCCATGTCCTATATTATTATATTTATATACGATATTATAATATTGTATTATAAATTCGTATATTTTCAAGAATATATAGACTGGTCGAACGTATATTCGTCATTACCGTGTGAAAACCAACACGATATTACATTACATTATCACCTACCTAACTATATATTATAACGGACAGAAATTATGATATTTTCGTCATACGCGGCTTGTTGCTCGGGATAATTTTACTAGAAAACGCGCATCACCACGCCCGCCCATTGATAATATACGATCGATTTATATTATAATCAGTGGTGTTCCCATTAATTTTTTTGAGAGCATACTATATCATCAAACATAAACATTTAATGCAGTAAGAATATTTTTCTTATGATCTATAAGAGTAAAACCAGTAAAAAGCATGTCAATAATATGGAAAAAAATTGAGATTGAGAGCGAGAGCGAGCATACGCAGCTAGTATACTCATAATATTGAAAAAAAATCTTGAGAGTATACGGCGTATATGTAGTATACCCTACGGGAACACCCCTGATTAAAATATACTTATTTTTGTATTCAGGTGTGGGTGCTCGGCATTTCGCGTACATTCCCAAGGAAAGTCCGATTAACCGTCAAGCGTGAGTTATGGAATTTACACTCGGCGGTTATATAGAATAATATTATGTTACCTAAATGTTATTTGCGCGCGACACATATCAGCTGTATGCTTCTTTCTTTTTTTTTTTTTTACAATAACGCTTTATCGCTGTGCAAACATAATTTCGTGTACGGTTTTATTGGGTTTTTGAACTAAAAAACCAGTTGATAATTAATTTCCAACACTCATAAAATAATAATACATTGCGCGGATAAAATAGCTTTAATAAGTATACAACAAACGACTTAGCTTCCTCTGCCGGTAGCCTATAGAATATGTATATGAAAATATTTAATCACCTTTGATAAAAATCCGGTTTTACAGTTCGCCGATGTGAATATTTATATTTTTGCAAGCGACGCGTTTAGATACTAAAAATGTCTCATTGTCTATACAACTATTAAACACTAGACGGTTTTTTTTTTCAGAAAAAAATGTGTTTAAAATGAAAAAAAACGCAAATATGCAATTTAAAGATTAAAACAATTTACTCTGATAGCCGCTTGCTAAATGCAGAACAATATGATATATCATATTATATAATTATAATATATATATCTATACATAAAGTCATGTACTCGCAGTGACGTAATTGGAAACGTCGGCGTCGTATACTTGTTTGGGTAAGCCGTTGGCATTAGTTTTTTAAATTACGATTCCAAATTATTGTCATTATAAGTAACATCTTAAAAAAAATTAGCTATTCAAATTAAAAAAATCCGAGCGATCCGATGGAGATGGATAATAATTTCCTTCTGTGACCGCGGACATCCGACCACCCGTGGCTATCGTACAGCCGACCATCTCGTATATTGTATACATAATATAGTAAATCATTTACGCAACGATCGTACACAATAATAATATATATTATATATTAATTGTCAAACGTCGAAATTAATTAGTTTTGATTTTAACCTTTGTTCAGTTGACGGTTAAATTTGTTTTTTACATTATAACAACTCAAAACGATCATACGATTTAATGACTTAGGTACCTAGATAACTTCCTAGATGACTATAACAATATTTTATTATTAGCATCTATTATTCTGACATTAATAATATTTGCACTATTCATAAAATGTACAATAATGTACCTTTCGTATGTAATACATATGCATGTGTATAATGTAGAATATTATACGTATATAGGTATTATTACATGCGTATTTATGACAACTATTATCTTTTCCATTAAGGTGACGTTTGACATTGAATATTGTTAAGCAAACATTATAAATTTAACCAAGTTTGTGATTGATGATGGAAAATAAAATTACTAGCTGAGTTATACGATATAATACGTGACCTAGAATAATTGATTTCTAAATTCAATTATTTTATAAAACATTATATTATCTTAACTACATACTGTAGGTATATAGAAAACGACGATTTTCGTGAATTTTAAAATATAACTGTTATCAGAATATTTAGTTCTATTTAGATTCCTGATTTTTTTTTATTCAAGAAATTACATTCCGATCTCTTGCAAACATTTTATAACATTAAGTATTTAGATATGTATATATATACATATATGCATATCCGATCTCACAAATAATATTAAATTGGTTTATAATTATTTCCTCCTATTTATACTCGCGATTTGGTTAATTTAAATTAATTTTGGTTAGTTTAAATTAGTTTTGATTAATTTAACTTGATTAGCTCAAATATCCGATGACGGATGTAATAAATAAAAAAACCCGCCTCAACGATCACAAGCTAAATAATAATTTTGGGTGGTATATTTTTAATTAGCATTCGCATCGAATAACAAATATGCTCATATATGTGATAAATATTACATTTTATATATAATAATAAATTATTTTTTTAATTCAATATTTTAATTTTAATATCTCGGAATAAAAATGATTTATCTATTTTTGTGTTTTTGTGTCCATAAACATAAAGCTAGTATATGCAATATCTATGTTTATAACTAACAAAACAAACATTTTTAAGAAAGTCACGTCCGAAGAAGAAAACACACTTACAGCGACGGTATACCGTCATGATTTCGTGGTAAAAATATCGTAATTTTTTATCGCAAATTTTGTATAAAAATAATATAAAATATTGGAATATAATGTTATACTCGTTATAAAGTACATTTCACAAAAAATGATATAAAATTAATAATAAAAATTATCGCATCTCGGAATAAGATTTTATATTTTTAACATTTTATTTCAAAACTTCAAATTTTAAAAAATTTTTTTTTTCATTTATTATAATTAAAATGTTTCAACATAATAATTATTGCATGTTATTACAAGTTTGTTATTTCAATTAATACAATTTAGAATTTAGAATTTAATTAGAATATGGTATGGATGATCGGTAGATATGTGATACGTGTGTTAATTAAGGATTGGAGGTGATGAGGAGTGGACATTTATTTATTAGGGATGTTAGAGTAGCTAGGAGGGGGTTTAGTATTAATTTTAGCTCGTTAAGGAAACTTGTGACGATTTGGAGTTGATCGGATGGTGGTGTATTTGTTGTGGCTTCGGCATATGAGGGTTTTTCTCTTAAATTTTAAAATAAAATATTATAAAATATTACAAACTACTACTGGTATGTTATTATTAAGAATAAAAAAAAAAAATTATGTTATGTAAAATATTTAAGCAAATACCTAGTTATATTGTTTAAATTGAAAACGATGGGGTATTCCACGTAAATAATGATCAATTGATTTAATTTGAAAATGATCATGTTTTTTTCCAATTAAATTGCAGAATCATTGTATTTATTTTTGTTTTGTTTTGTCGTTGCAAACTATCAGTATATTGTTTTATTTTAAAACCATATAAGCTTTCTTATTTTTTCAAGTCATTAATAAAAACTCAGATTGGTTGTTGGTGAGAATCAAACACATAATTAAAACAATTATGCTGACTCTCTATCGTTTTTCGGGAAGTTCACTTCTTATCTTATTGTGATATTATTATTATAACATGAAACCTGACGAGTGACGATAATGCTCACGGTTACCAGACTGCAAGTATAATATTATCATAGTATTATTAATTAAGATTACGTGCACATTGAATATGTTTAGTAATATTATAATATTCGCGTAAAAAAAAAAATACTAATTTTATTAACCAGTAACCGACAATATTACATAGGTAATATAATGTCGCAGAAAAAAATATCACAGTGAAAATATATCGAGAATTAAAGATTAACTACTCCATAAAGGTACACGCGTATAAATACATAGATATTTTGTACACAAAGAGGATATTTTAATCGTAAACACTCATTATTTCAAAAATGTTTAACTTTTACCAAAGTTTTATTTGAAACGAATATCTAATATATAATATCTAATAAAAATGCATTTCCGATATTTTATATGACCCAATATATATCTTTAATCCCTCTGAGTTGGTTGATAAAATAAAATAGAAAAATGTAACAAACATGTTGAGGGTTACTTGTCATGTTTTTTTTCACACTTTTTAATTAACATCTAAATATATTTTGATAAAAAGATATTTTGTTTTACGCATTAGATTATATACGGAATAAAAAATGCAAAATAGTTTTGCGTTTTAACAAATCAAAATTGTTCGAATAGTGCGGTCCATCAATAAACACGAAAGTAAAAATTTCGGACGTGTGACATAAAATGTTAAAACAATTTCTACTTCGTATCTCAAATAATTGTCCTTACAAAAATATGTCGAAAAACGTCGAATACTCAAAATGTCGACGCAGCCCCATCGTATGTTTACCACGTTACAATGATCACACTGCGTATTCATCACACGTACATAGCATATATTCTTGAATATTCGATCGGCATAGATCATACACGCATAGTATATCATTATTATATTATATTACAACATCTTTTTAAATAATAATTATTCGTGGTAAAAATGTAAAATGCAAGTCCGGTGACAGACGTCGACGTGCGTGTTATGCAGTAAGTATTAATGGAAACCTCGGATCAAAGTGTAATATAAAGTAATACGCATATAATATTATGATGGACAGCGGGTTACAATAATAATAATAATAAAAATAATAATATTATTGTATAATGACTGGTCATCCGGTCGGCGCAGCAGTTTCGTAACAATATTGTCCGGCACGCGTAAAATTACAATATTAATAGCCACTGGAGCTATATAGAAGCTATATAGCTATACAGTATTATTCGTTTACTTCGTAGGCAACTAGACGAACGTTTAAAAACCAAGGTTGGACGAGTCGATGATTAATTTTTGATTCGGTGAAGTCGACAATTAAAAAATAAATAAATTAACGACTTTGAAGACGGGTAATATATTATATGAATATTTTAGTTGATTATAGATTTTCAAAGTGACCCCTGCCCATAAATATATCACGTATTCCTAGCTAGTCGTCGGGATGTCTACATCGGTATGGTAAAACTTATCCATGATGTTTGCACCCATCGCCGATCAATTCCTTTTTTTTTTTTATCTAATATTGTTTTGGAATAACAGAAGTCGACTTGTTATTATAATTTATAGCCGGTAACCAAGATTTATCGGCCATCGTCTCCGACTCGTGACGGGAATTTGTCGTCAACGGTTATTATCGAAATCATAGTTTTCGTTCGTTCAAACGTCGTACTCTGTCCAAGTGTCATCCGACGAGATATTTGAAAACCGCGCATGCCAAAAAAACGCGAACGCACGCGCATGCGAAACCTGTTGGACGCCGCGACGAAACCCAACACCCATTCGACCGGGTCCGACCCCTATATTATATTGTTTGATCGTTGCCCGCGAAAAAGCTATGCGATTCATAATATGCATAATATCCTATACTGCAGGTAAAGTCGTAAAATCCGACTGGACCACGAACATTATTATTATTATTATTAAACCGTTCGCCAGTCTCGTACGATCGTTATCAACGCACACGTACCTATATATGTATATATATATATATACGCTGCAGACTTCGCTTTGGCAAACGTTCAACTGGTCATTGGATGTACACTCTCACGCGTGTGTGTGTGTGTAAATTTGCGCGACACCGATTCAATGTCATGGAATTCTAATGGTAGTCGTGCGCACGTGTATTATAGGCTGCAGTCGGTTGGTTTTATTATAATATAAATAATAATATGGTATATTATTATAGTACGCCGCTCCGGTGGTACTTATATTATATACATTATATACTTCGATGATATAACGCGCGGACCTATCATCGCCATATTTGATGATGTGATGCAGACTTTGCAGGCCACAGGATATTTGCAATACATTTCGGTATTCTTGTCACATTATTAAGCAGTAAATATCGACCATTCCTATATATTTTTTTATTTTTATTCTTCTGAAAAATGTTGATTTAAAATTGCAGCTATCATATGCCATCTTAAAAATTGGCCGTTCTCAACCCACAGGGTGTAAAATGCACATATCGTACGCACATATTAATGATTATCGCCGACAGGTAATAACGCGATAGCTACTAAATACAAAAATGTGCAAGTCGTATATTATGGACATACAGTGATTAGTAATTCCATTCATCGTAGCGCAATGTTTTAAAAATAAGCAGTTTTTCTCAAAATATATTTTTTGCTATAGCCAAGAATATATTCTTATGTAATGACCATTGACCACATGACGCCCGATTTATCTATGAAAAACAATTTTAAATTAAACTGCGCACTCAACATTATAGCCTATAGGTAGCTATATTTTTTTCAGTATTTACATATTCACAGTACAGTGACTGTGTTATTGGTGTAGATATATTTTGTTTTTTGATAACAATAAATAATATTAGCCTTTTATTTACTTATCTTGTATAGTAATGTACTAACTAAACGTGATGTAGGTATCAGCTATACTATTTTATTATTTGTTATTTTTTTTTTAAGTGACTCACTCATAAAACTGTATACAATGTGTTATATAATTAAACATATGCACTTATTCTTCTACAACCACATTATAGTATTATATTAACTTGCAGACTTACAGTATTATTTCGAAGAACATCGAAAAATATACAAAAACAAAGATTGAATTGTAATTTATTTGCATATAAAATTAGTGGTGGAACTGTGGAAGAGGGTATATTATGTATATATATTATGTACGTCATACTTGTACCGTTTGCTAGTCAAGTTCACTAAAAGGTCAAGGTAACAAAAAAAAAAAAATAAAAACAGACAATTCGCCGTTTGAGTAATAATAATTTGTTATTCCTAAAACCAAAACAGTTGTCACCGCATTCATCACCGAATAAATATATTTCATTACACATATAGAGACTTAAACGAACGGTTTAACTCACAAGTTTTTCAATAAATAATAGGCAAGTAAGATATAAGTCACTTGTAAGTAAATACAATAAATAAGTATATACAATACTATAAATTGTTAATTTGTAAATTAAGACGATGTTTCCAGTTATATTTATATATATATATATACGATTAAGTCGCGTTTAACTTCGTAGAAACCAGTTGGCCGTTATAAGTTGTTCATTACTTAAGTTAAAATGTTTTATATACATAATGCATTTATATTTTCTCCTAGTACAATATATATTAATAAAAGACCATGAAAAATTTAGTAATTACTATAGGAATACTATAGGTTCTTAGGTAAATTTTAAAATTTTAAATGTTCATAAAATGTCAGGGTGTGCCAGTAGACAGGGATTTTCAGAGATGCTTCACAGCAGCCTTCCCGTACCTGTTTTTGGCGCCACAACTGATTTAAACATTAAAAAAATGTTAACGATATTTTAATTTTACAATAAAATATAAATATTTTACTGTATTTTAGAAAAAATAATATATATATTTATAGTAAAAATACATTATATGACTAAATTGGTCGTTTGTTAAATAGTCCTGGATAATTTTTGGTATACGATTGTGATCATATATTATATAAACTTTTTGTATTATAGTAATGTACCTACTATTAAAGTATAATGTACAATATAATCTCTGTATCTTTTTACCCTATAAATCCAATCATTACAAAATATAGTATCAAACGTTTTTGTAAAATTTCAACAGCTACAAATTATTAATCTATATGGAGGTAAATTATGATTTTTTTTTCATTTTTATAATTTTATTAAGTATATATTTATATAATAATAATAAATTACTGTAAATATAAAATGGAAACAAACTGGACAACGTTAAATAAAAAAATATTATTTATTTAACATTTTAAATTAATTCACAATTAATAATACATTGTATGAATAAGACTGCTGTTTGCGCGATATTCGTGCATCTATATATATATTATTGCGAATAAAAAGTTAATTGACCACTTTTGCGGCCATTATTCTTTCAGTGAAACACGTAAAAGTGGATTCGCGTTTATGTAAATTATCATTCGATTAGTGAGAAACTGGTAAAAGATGATGTTATTATTTACATTTGGACTAGGATGAATATTTTAAAATGACAACGTATAAAACAGGAATTACACGTTGAAGACGTTTACTCGTTATATAATGTATTTTATTACATTTAATATTAAAATCAAATAAATAGAATATTTCCAGCGTGCTTAGTCTACGTTATATTATTATTATAATACTAAATATAATGACTACTAACTGTTCGTCATGATTGAATTAGTGGGTGGTAATGTATAGTCATATAGAAGATACATAATGTATATTTACAATTTATGTAGCAGGTATATGGCAAATACAAATTATTAATAAACTTTATAAAATCAGTTGTAAACAATTAATAATTTACATATTTTATTAAATAAGAGATAATAAAGAAATAAGGAAGAGAATATTGAAATTATTATTTTTTTATTCATTGAATTTATTGATGAAAAAGGGTTGGAAACATAGGTGCAACAATATAACATTATGTAAGGTACGTCAGGTACGATCATGATATACATATACTATGGTGAAGCTATACTGCCCATACTGATGCTTACCAACATTGACGATTATTCAGTAACACATATTATTATAGTTGCGTAAATAATGAGTTTTCATACCATTTTATGATTCGTCAGCATAAACTAAAGTTTAAAACACGAAAATCGACATTGTGAGATGTATAACTGTAAGTAAAAATCAGTCAGCTATTATAATAATACTACACTATTCGAATCATTAAAATGAATGTATGCACTAATACAGAGGGCTTGAATTCAACTTAACGATAAGTCGTACAATACTTGACATATTATAACTAGGCACTAGCTATTATATCGTATTATAATTTATAATACTTTTAAATAAAATGTGTGGTTTATGGTCAAATAAAATAATTATAATAGGAAATAAATAATTGTCATGTTGTCATATTTAAACTATAATAAAAACACATTCACATATTTTGTACGTTTGGTAAGAAATCTTGCTGTGCAATGGTTAGAAAAATAAGTTATTATTCAAATCAGTTGAATATACTTGAACGTATCGATACATTTTGTGTAATATAATACTAAATATTAGTTGATAGATGCGTTACTCATGAGTGGTTTTGTGAAAATATTTTAGCGAATCTTGATACTCAGAAAGTCAGAACGGTAATAGTACAGCGTATGAATAATTATTAATTACTGTATGATATCGAAAGTGGCGTTTTTGGAGATGACAGAAGCAAAAAAAAAAATATATATATTATGTATGCATAGTGTATGCAATAGAAAGGAGACTTACAGAAGTAAACTTTATTTTAAAGGATAATTTATTTGATTTACGTGATAAAATCAATAGCTGTTAATGTCTAGAGGTAAATAAAGGAAATGGAGGGGGGTGAACACCACAGACATATTATACATATCTGTTTTCTGGTCATTTAAAAGTGTTGTTCAACCTAGTTTTCAAATAATAATGTTTAAAATGTAATACGTTTTTGATATTTTATGAAGAAAATATTCATATTAGGTATATGATACTTTTATAATAATTAAATATTCCGCGTTCTCACAAATATATTAGTGTGACTATTATAGATATCGAATTGGCGGTAGCCGTCCGTTATATATGTATGCTAAAATATATTATATATAGTAAGTATTCATATAAAATAGTATAATAATTTACCGTCAATTATACTTATATCGCCATAAATATAATTTTAACATAATAACGACTCAACGCATATCGGCTCAAGGCTATCGCAATACACCATTATAGGTACTCGTATACTCTATATGCGGAGGCGCATGGAGCGTTATTGTAATATTTATGAATTGTTGGCATTTCATCAAAATTCACGTTTTTATTTTTTGCTTAAAATAGCTATGTCCATTTTTTTTCATTAAGAATAAAAATAAATAAATAATAAAATTGATGATTTGGTATTTACCCGCGTCCACGTGCCGTCTCCCTTGTTGTTCGACCCTCCTCCACTCATAATTTCCACCCATACCTCGAAATTCATTCCGGAAATCTGTGCGTAAATGAAGGAGAAGGTCGTCGTGATAAGATAACATAATCGATTGACAAATCGTCTCGATCGAGCCAAAATCTTCGTCCCCTCGCACGTGTGAACGCATATTGTATAATTGTATACCTACATATTATTGGCGTATAATTGCTGTTAATGCAATATAATATTATCTAACGTGATGGTTATTTTTATAAATATAAATCCACATACACAGTTTTTGAATAGTCAAAACGTTGTAATATCCTACGGATGGAGGGGACAGGAGTGAAAATCTGACTATATCTAATACGAATTGGATTCTTCTCCACATGTTGGGTGTTGATTTTTTGCACATCGATTGTATCTTAAGTGTTAGAGATGAGATCATCTTTTGGATATTGGATATACCTACAACCATAGAGGATGTCGCAGATACTGTTCCGAATAAATATTAAGTACCTATACTTTAATATTTGAATACAAAAAGAGAAAAATATAATGTTTCTATAATCTACAGTAAGTAGTTATTGATAATTTATTGTGTAATTTTTTTTTCTATGCATTATATTATTATATTATTATTTAGGTTCTATTGATTCTAATTACATTTTAGTTCTTCTTTCAACTCGTTTAAAATATTTGGTAAATTAAACATAAACATAGTTTATCTTCTAACAACTAAATAAATATATGAAACGAAATAACTAACTTCATTGATTTTAAAGCCTACAGCACACTCTTAATATATGTTCCTTTTTATTTGGATTTGGCTATTGGTGTTTTTTTATTAATACAATTTAAACATTCTAAAATAGTATAAAAATTTGTTAATTCCATTAATTATAAAATATCATTAAATTATCGAAATATATATTAGTCATCTATCTTTAAGTTAAATAACAATAGGCCAGTATTCAATCATCACTTTAATACTATCAAGACTAACAGCTGATAAAACTAAAATTGAACTACCGAAGTTAAACGCATTCTATGATGATTATAAGACACAGACAACGAATTCGAGTATCCTCTGTGGTATCCTTCGAAATGCAGTATTATGTTGTATTCATATCACTGCAGTCGTTTTTAGACGATTCAGCGATAGATCAATACCTAATATAAATATTCAATAACGTCATAGTTCTCGCTTGATTTAGATAATTTTAAAATTTCGAAAAGCTACGGTGACATTCGATTATAAATATTGCTCACTTCAATGAAAATGCAGATTATGGTATTTTCCTATGTTTCGAGTTTCTTTAGCGAATATATACCAAAATCATTGTCGTTATTTCTGGTCACAATAATATTATGACGATAATAATAATACATTATTTTGAATAAATCGTAGAGACTTTAACGCGTGTGTTGTCGCAACATTTTTGCGTATATTATTCGTCATTTAATTAATGTCCACACACAAGCTTGTACTATAGTACGCATAAAATAATTTATATTACAAAATTATTAAAATTAATAAGATTATTAAAATCCAAACACGGTCACATGCATTCATATTAGTGTACACAGCAAACTCTTATTCACTATATATTAGGTATACGCGCATCATGTTAAAATATTATTACAGCTGCTGCAGAAAATCTGCCAAATCATTCGTGCAGCTTAATTATTCTCGTTGGAAATTCATTTTCATATATTATTTCTGCATAATATTTTCGAATGACGTATTAATGTAACTACTTCTGTATAATTTAATCAATACAATAATAATATATTGTTTTTAAGTTGTAACAAATGTCAACGCTGCACTGAAATATAATAATCCTTATCCTTATATTTATATAAAAGAACAGTTCTTTTTTATATATAGGTACTTAAGTTTCTGACGACACTATTAAACTTTTTTACGATTCATTTTCATCACAGAGTGGTTCCAAATACCTCATTGAGTGTCCCCATGACGCCAATTTTTTTTTTTAGGTGAGGGGATAGGAGAAGTATTGTATTTAAATATTATGATTTTTTTCGGCAAGGCATTTGAATAATTTTACAATTTTTTTTTCACAAAATTGTCAAATTATAAAAAATATAATGGGCAATGGCATATATTATATAAATAATTGCATTTTAGTTAAAAACTGCACACGGTTGAAGTCGGATAATTCAGTTATATAGTGATCATAATACCAATAATAATCATCAGGCTACGTATAATAGTGTCGCGTCAGATAGGTATAATATCTGGCAGGTTTATATGTATATGACGTTATATGATATAAAAACGATAATAATTATGATAAAATTTATAAATAATGTATAGGTGAACGTGTGTTATGCGTGTAATAAAAATTAGTATAATATGTCACCTCCTGCAAAGTCATAACGCGGCCATACAACCGTACACAACATTCATATTATACGTACGGCGTATGTGCGAGGTGCATACGATTTTGCATATTTCTTCACTCATTTAGTGTGAAATGTGTTCAACCCATTTTTCTCACGCCACCGTTGTAGGTACTAAGTGCTGCGAATCTGCGATGATCCATCGCCCGTTCACGTGCAGTTCGTGTATTCTGCAGCGGCCGACGAGAACGTCATTGGGTCGAATCGTCGTTGCCGCCGTTGTCAGCTGCACCATCCGCGGCCCATCACCGCCATATTCATCTTCGCAGGTGGCCCTGCATATGTTTATATAATAAGTTTTTTTTTTTTTTTTTTTGCCAACGATGGTTTTTTCATCATCGTCTTATTCTTCTACTCCTTCCCGAGAAAAACACGAAATGCGTCGTACAAACAGGTTAGACCCTTGGCTCGCTGCTGCTGCAGCAGAGGTTTAAGGTCAACTCGTTCCCCCCGACTCCCCCTCCCCACTTGTGCTCTAACAGCAATCGCGCAGCGGCCGTCTCTGCCACCTCTTCGCCACTTGCACGAGTTATTGACCTTTGACGCGCGCGCTGTAATGAGTCATCCCCGAAAAACACGATCGTGCGGAAAACCTTCGCGGGAATCGTGGATGAATGAGTTTGACACACACACACGCACGCACACACATGCCACACACTTTTTTTTTATTGTGCCGATAAGTGCCTATATAGCATTTTATGTAGAGGAGGTGAGGTTTATCGTACACCGCGGTCGGTACATATATTATACGCGCACACAACGCGTACGAATGTAAATGTGAATGTGAATGTGTGTGAGTTTGTGTGTGTGGTGTACGTGGAATGTCAGAACGGATATCGGGACGACTAGAAGTCTGTAAAAGCCACTTGGACCAGTTCCAATTGCAGGGGCCTCACCTGTTGAGAGCGCGGACACAATAAACACGTTCATAAATAAAATCAGCGAAATATATGTATGTATAATATACTGCGAAATACGTGACGGTGGGGAGAAAAGAGAAGCCACTCGGTGCGCAAATACATCTACAACGTATGTATTTATATAGGTTTGTAAAGAAAAAATATCGTACTTGTCCGAGGACCCGACCGAAGTGGCCGGTCTATACTACCGGCAGACACGTACATATTATACACAATTACACACACACGCACACACACATACTTACACATAAGTCTTATGGTAATGCGCGTGCGTCCGGGGTGCACGGTCGAATGGTCAAAAGATACAAATACACACACACACACACAGTATATCTTTCTCTAATGAGAGATACGCCGCCGCGGCCTCCTCCCACCCGATTAGACATACCCTCCTCGCGGTAGTGATTATATTATATATTTTACCGCGGCGGAATGTCGTCGTCTCTCGTCGTTCATATACTGCAGGTATAATCTATTATATTGTACATATATACGAGTATATGTGTGTGTGTGTGTGTGTGTGTGTGTATGTGTGTGTACAAACTCCGATCTCTGGTCGAGAGAGAAATTAAAGGGAACGCGTGTACTACATGATGTATACGCTGCGTGTATATATATAGGCACCTGAGTATAATTTTTTCCTTTTACCGGCCACCGATACACAATGAGGGTAAATTGCCGGCCGGGTGTCGTTTACCCCGCGGGGTCATCGACACGATCACGAACGCGTATATGCAGATAGATAGTCGACGATCGCGTGTGGTGAACAATATGTATACTTGTATAATATATATATAAAGAAATATCCGCAGCCGGTGTATGTACTTGCAGGCCGGTACAGGCGACTTCGGCGAATGAACCGTAAGAGCGGTGGAAACCCGTCGACCTATTTGGCTTGAGACTTTGGACGCGCGCAAAACGCTTCTCACCGTATATGCAGCTGATCGTGCGTTTAAACAGGGAGAACTATAGCAAACGGGAAATTCAGTAAAATGAAAACTTACCTCCTAGTGGGTCGACTAAACGGATAAACGGTAGTTTATGCGATAAACATATAGGTATATTGTATTATTGTTCGATGTAGTGATACGAATCTTGTTGTCTTAGAGTTTGCCGGATAATGGTGATTGCCGACGAATTACATAATATATTATACAACACGATCGCGCCAAAAACTTCGAAAATCTTCCTTACGACGATATGGCTTATTACAGTCGTATTTAAAACTGTGGGGAGATTATAAAGCAAAAATCATCAAATATATCCGATGTGACTCCACGAGTAGCTAGTGTTTTTATAATTTATAATAATATGCGGCGTCGTGATAAAAACTGTGTCAATGTTAAAAATATGGGTTGGATATCGTTCGTTTTAAAACAATCGTTTATTTTAATTTTACTTTATCTTTGAGTCACGAAACGTATAGTTTAAAATACGATTTTAGTTTTGTTCTAAACGAATCCGTCCGATTTACTATTTCTGTACGATATAAATTGTATAATATTATACCCAAATGGCTCAGTCATATATAATATGTAACAATAATTATAGATATGACCTAACCTAACCAACCTAGACCTATAATTTTATAAACATATTACGTTAGTAAGTTAGTAATAAATAGAGATGCGTGAGTGAAGTCAGTCCTACCACCACTTTATCTAAATTATACCGCAAAAGTGTAAGATATAGTGATATACCTCAATTGATAATAGTAATTATAAGTTAATTTTTGGAATTTTTAAGAACATTGATACGTAGATATGCGCAGAACTAGAGGGTGGTTGCACCAAACAATTAGCTTACTCGTATAATTACTTAAAAATGTAATTTTATACAATTAGGTTTATAGCGATTTGAAGAAGGCAAGATGAGATGGCTATTGTGTAAGGTTCACCCTTCTCTTGAGTTAATTTTTAGCGACTTCCTGCAATTTCTCACAATTTATGATCGTTTCAGTATAATTTAGACAAAAGGTGAGGGGGTTAATTTCACATTCATTAAAATTTAGTGTACGTATTAACTATATATACAAAATATAGTCAATATACTAAATCGACTTAATACGTTATGTTATTTCAAAGTAAACCTACGCGTTAAGTTACGTGTACACTGTGTACAGGTTCACCTATCCCAACAACGTATATATAGGTACTTATACCGCACGATCGATGTAATACTGCAGACGACAATAACATTATTTTTCACTGCAGAGTAGGATATGAATCTTACTATGGTCGGCCGGTAAAAAAAACACCGAAATTAATATATGAATGATAGGTATTATTGTGATATCCACGTGGCGATATTGCAGATCACAATAATCGTTACGGATGACAAGTCGACTGCATGCAGTGTCCTGTGCTCACCCTGAATGGGGTCAGTGCAATGACTCGAAACCGACACAATACACACTCCTCTGCGGTTTTTTTCGCCACGGCAAGAAGCTTATTATATATACACATAAATTATTTTACGTATAGCGTCAAACCGCGAAATTCGGTACAAGTGTCGTAATAACATCACTTTAGACTCGGGCACGTCACCGTCAGCCCGTGCGCTTAATTATTACGTCGTAGTGCTGTACAACTCCGATGAGGTGTCGATATGGTTATATTATTATCGTTGTGTATCATATAATATTTACGCACACCATCATATACGTAAATAACGTGAAGCGAAGTCCGAAGACGAACATAATGTGATAGTGATATGATTTAGGTTGCCTAACGCCTGTACACAATTTCAAGTTCGCTCGGGCACTGATGTGTTTTGCAAATTTTTTTACGGTCATTTATCATATATTTTTTTTTTTTTATCTCGCAGTGTTGGCGTGACACTTGGACAACCGCTGCACCGTAATGACCAAACAGAAAGAACGTTCTCGAGTCGTGGACCGGTTTTCGTGAAGTGGCGACCTGCAGAAAGACTACGGCGGTCGTGGCGGAACCGCAATGCATGTAGCATAGATTTTCGATTTTAACGTTAACGAGCTTACATATTATATTTGCAATATGTACATAGGCGAGCACACTTGGAACGCTTGCGAAAATATTTGGAAATATTCTCGGGAATCAACCCTTATTGCAGGTCCTGCATTTACCAATTTCCGGCCACGATAAAGTCGAATAAACGCGTACACAGACAACACATTTAAACGTGGAAAACACGTCTTGGTGTGCTCGATACGCGTTGGCGCGTCATTCCGCACACACCGTGAGTTTTGACTTATAGTCACAATAATTGTGCGAGAGCGATAAATCGGCTAAGAAATCAATCCAAAATTTAAGGCCGGAACGCGTTCCCGAACACATCAATCATTATATTATATACAGAGAGATATAATATATTAATATAATATTATATATAAGCTCATATATATTATAAATTATATTATTGTTTAATTATATCGATCATATTGTCTCGAATAACTGACGGCCTATTCGCTGCAATGATATTATTTTAGGGCCCTAATAATATTGTTTAGACATAATGCGTTACAATAATAATATAGGTTATAACAAATGTGAAGGTCAAGCCCATAACGCTTTTGTAGAAAAATCGAATTTCGGCATAGATAACAATAATAATAATATACCTATACTATACGTGTATATATATTATATATTCTAATATAATATATTATACGGCGTTGACGTGCAATGATTATTTCGACTGAACGCCGCAAACGGTCGTTGGATTATTAATATAACGACCGACAAACAACGGATATTTCGTCATTATACGTGTAATTCGAAAAAATCGCCTTGGCCGTGTATGTACGTGTAATAAGATCACGCCCGTTGCCGTGCGCGTTGAATTCGCGTATTGCGCAATCGACAGCGATTTTCGTTCGAAAAGAAATAAGAAATCGATTCAGTTTCATCATTATAATAATATTATCCCATACTGCAGCGGTGTTGGTGGATGCGCGCGTGTTGCATGCGAGTGAAATATAAAAAATTGTTCACCGATAGAATTTTTCTCACATTCGAAGTGACGAGGGACTGTGACTTGTGGCCGGCGATGTGATGTGTTTAAGTGCCAACGTTTGCTCGGCGCGTTATTATTATATTATATACAACTGTAGACGGCAGTGCTGTAACAACTTATAATTATCGTAACATCGACCTGCCATCGCCGAATAGAACGATGAAAAACTTGCGTTTTTGCGACACCGTTAAATGGCGGTGGTTGTACACGTATATAAAGCTATATTGGGTTACTGTAGCAGTATAGTTAAAATTATACTGCGAGGTATACCTCTACATAATTATTATGCATTTATATGTACCTAGTTACGACGTATAGTCGTATACGTATATGGACAATATATCCGTCCGATTACGAGTTTGTGTATTGTATAGATTGTCGAGTGTTTTAAAAAAGTTATTTATTTCACAATTTTATGTTGTATTCATAACATTTATGTTATATACGTATCACGTAAAATCGATTCGATAGTATTCTATAATTTTGCAGGTTTTTTTTATTTTATAACCACCCGAAACTCCACTAAAGACGTACGAGTTCGTGAACTTACACAACGAAAACGCAATCTTACATATTTATATTTTATATAGTATATTAGTATGTATGGTATGTATGTGATGTGCGCGTAGTTTCGACCGTAGTCACGTGGTGGTCAACACAAGCTCTATAAATGGATAATAGCCCGTGTAGAGACGTCCGCGTTATATTTTGTTAATGTGTTTTAATTTATGGGCTATATAATTTTACGCACGAGTGATACAAGTATATAAAATAAACATTTTACATTGACCGTTGTGAAAATATCACTATCGCCACTATACAGCTAGTAGTTGTAACATTTTACGCTTACATCGGTGTCTTGGCTGTAGCTAAGCCCAGCCCGTACATAACTTCAGAACAGATAGATGTTTTATACGCTTGTATGTATTTAATCTGCGACAACGGTTTGCTGCTCACTATTACATTACTTCTCTGACTATAGGTATAAAAACAATAATGTTATAAGTCGTAAATAAATCGAATGGTTAACACGAGTTGATGCACGAGTGCGAGTCCCATAAGGTTTATATATATATTATACATGATGGTACATCAAGCATGCTCACCCCCTTTTATCCTTTAATATTGAATTTATTCAATTTTTGAATTACTTAAGCAGTTAAGCATACCTATGTGGACCATATTTTTAGCATAATATAGTAACTATCCGTTTACGGTATTTTTCATGTATTTATTTGTGCATAATAATTGGATATTTGGGTGGTATATAGTATGTTGATTGTTGATGTTACGTATAGAACATGTTTTAATTTATCCAATTCATAATATTATACATTTCGTTACAAAAAAAAAAAAATGTAATTCGTAAAACCGATATAATACACACGCCGAAATATTTTCATAAAAATTTTATAATTCGTGAAATGTTCAAACCCTATTGCCGGGTTGCCTTTAAAAAGTACTAAACATGTAGGTAATGAACTAATGCATCAATATATGGTCGCATATTAAGAGGCCCATAGTTGGTCTATTAAATTAATCAATTTTTATAAAACTCGTTATAAATAATATAATATACACATAAGTAGCAGTTACGATATAAGAATTGTTTGACGACTTCGTGTCAGCCGTCGACTAAGTGCAAAACACCGTCATCGTCTTCGGTATATATAATATGACGTACTATTATATTATAATTACTATGAGAGCATAATAATGTTAAGCAACAGTTAGCGTCGGGCGGCGGCATACCGCATGTACGTAATGTCATTTAAACGATTTGTCAATCGATTCTGAAACAATGCGATTATAATAAAATAACGCAATCAAACGTTTTGTTTGTGTGCATACATACACTTGACTGTTTGTTGACTCGTCGTCGGTATTGACATAATATAATATTATAAATGCGATGAATCAGATGGTGCATTCACCAGATTTTTATATCAATATGTCGTGTTTATGTATTTATTTATAAAAATATAGTTTTGATTTAAATGCTCATTTTTTTTCATATTATCTCATCAACTATAAAAATTATTGAAAAAAAAAATATTTTATATTCTACTTCCAATACGTTGAAGTTCTTTCACAGAATATGCCTCTGCAGCCGATCAGTCATAACGTTTAGCACTACGACGATAAGATTTGTTAGTACACGCATCATAATATTACATTTGAAATAATATAATATCTTATACCTACATAGGTTCTGCTGAATCCAATCTATGTATTTAAGTCTATTGAATAGGCAGTCGATGTTTAGGTTTCTCTGTCCGAGCCCGTAAGAGACGTCAAGTTGTAATGTTTTTTGTCCAATGATAATATTGATAATATAATAGGCACTATATGGTCTACAACAGGATATGACGATGCCGTATAATAATATTATACACATAATACAGAGTTAATGCGTACAACATATCATATTATAAGGTACCCACGCAAAACATCACCTGATCGCCGATCGTGCCGTTAAGTATAATACGCATATATTATTATATCGTCATCGAGTGCATGCATTATTATTATTATTATTATTGTTAATCTAATATCATAATAATATGTATAATACCGCACTCGATTTTTGTGCACGATGACCCATTAACATACAGGTATTAAATTTTAAATACCAAATTATATATTATAATAGGTATATGCGTGTACGGTATTTCATTACAGTCTATATGTATAATATAATGAATGATGAAGTAATTGTATGCTTAAAATATAGTTACCTACGCCGCGATTTCAATAAAAAGTTAATAAAAAATCTAATCTAAATTCAAAATTTCATTTGATCTAAAATCTAAATTACGTTATTTAATACTTTACAATAACAATAATTAAGACGCGATATTAAAACGTTTATGAAATATTATGACTTTACGAGTATATTAATGGTATTAAGTAATAGATAGGTGTTTTATTATATTTTGCGCAATTATCGCTTCATCAGTAAAATATAATAATATAATTTATATGTCTTATTAATGATTCAGCTGTACTTTGTTGCAGTTTCGACTGTCCCGATACGATTATAAGAACGCTTCGTAGTCATAGTTTATATTATTATGAAGTGTAGTATAAATCAAAACAAAAACCACTAGACTTCGATCAACGTAATCTGACTATAAACTAGCCGTAGAACAGGCACGCTTAGAAATGTTATCTAAACACCTGTAGCTTTATGCGAAATCGACGATATTTGCTAGTGTTATGGGATATTATTTTATTTAAAACAGTTAGTGTGTGTTGCAATAGTAAATAAGACTTTTGATTAAGCAACGCGGACGAGAAAGAATCGTAAAAATATAAGTATGATTTATATAATATGTCCAACAGGGGTAGCCGAAAAAGGGTTCTTATTTTGGGTTAGACGCGCGCAATACTTTCGAAACACACAGGTAATAATAATAACGTATATTATAATAGGCGCATACTTTTCTGGTGACGCCTTCTGCTCGCCCTCAATCGTTTCGAGGTCGTGAAAATCCAACCATCACGCGCGCGTATATCGTCATGAATCCGCAAACATAATATTCGACGTCATCATTAGATATTTTGTGGAATAAGTGCCTATTTTTGTATAACATGTACGTAAATGTTCCGCAATAATTAGTACGGAATACGATCACCCTATACATACATTATACATATAATATATGATTAGCGAGCGAAAATGAAACTGAAAGTTCCAGAACCGTCTTTTGGGGAGGTGTGGGGGGGTCGGTTAGGTGGTGGGTTAGATCGCCAGATTACGGAGTTTCGGGTAGCGTAGTTACATGCGCATAATATTATATACAAGCACAGTGAACACGTATAACTCGTGTATATATATTTTATAATATTATGGGTATACGTCCGCGGTCAAGCACAGCCGACCGTGCGCGCCGAGAGTCGTATTATTATTATTACTGTTATTATTTGTCGTGTCGCCGGCATATCGCCCGTATATATACCATTATTGTTTTATATAAATATGTCATGCCTGTATTATTTCCTCGAGATAATCGTGACCCTGCTCGTTACGTATGCGCACACATAATATAATTTATATATCCACGTATACACCACCGTTCCCCGCCGTACACGGTTTTCGTCGGGAATATTATGTATTACTATAATATGGATTGCACAACAACGTCTGCGGTTGTTCCTTTTGCGCGCCATCTCCGTCCGATCCGAAAAGTCGACATTCACACAATGATACTAAAATCGCATTATAGTCTGTCGCAAAAGTCACTACGGTAACTGCCGAAGACATTCACGTCTATCACGATGAATACTTATACACTTAACTCTTCTCAGAAAAGATTCGACAGCGCCGCAATATTTGAAAAATGCTGGCGTATTGTTATTAGAATATATATATATATATATATTGTTATTTACTATTATTAGTAGCACAGGTATATTGTTTACAGACCATACGACATTTTGTTGATACGCATCTCGACATAAAATTAAATTATAAACAAATGAAAGCAAGAATAAAAATAAATGTATAAATATAAAATACGTATTAAAAAATACTGTTAATATCGAGAGATCGATTAAATTTGAAATTTACATATACATTTTACGACCTGCAGAATAAAATGCATATACGATTAACGTTAATAGAAATTATGAGCAGTGTACATAATATATATGTAAAAGTGTTGACTACAGAGCACAGATGAGAGGTAATGCGTTTTACGTTCATATTTAAGAGGAGTATTTTAATGTCACATCAATAATGTAATGTCGTGTGTTTCACTTACCCAATTAAATTTCTTCGATTCGACGAGAACACTGTATAATATTATAATATAAAATTTTAACTCAAGTAAGGTTTATTGAATCAAACACTACAGTCACGAGAGCTAAGTATTTTACGTGAAGTAAATAATAATAATAAAAAGCCACTGTTAAACATTTCGTTTTAAGTTCAATACGATTATTGATGTTAATTGTATTTTGTCTCTGAGACATGCGCAACAGTGATACAATAATAATAGTAATAAGTATCACTGTTATTTTGTTCGATATTTTCATACTCGCATTTATCTACTTATAAAGTATGTATTGTTCAATGTTGAAAATGTTTGCTATTATTGTTAAATTATACTCACTACGATACCACTGATTGTATGACATCGTATAATATACACACAATATATAAAATCAATGGTTAAATAGATATCGTTAAAATCAACAGGTATGGATCCGGGATCGGATTTAAAAAGCGTGTAAGTTCCCAACTTTATGTTTTATCGAAATGAATTACCTACACAGACATTATAATATATGTGATATCATTGGTGTGATACAATATATGATGACTTTGAAAAATCATCATAATATGTATATATATGTACCATTATTCAAATATATAGGTATTTACAGCATACACGGGTACTTATATTTGTTTAAGTTTCTCGATCAACGTCTGCAAGTGTTTTAGTGTATCAAAATAATATAGGTAAAAGGGATATTCAAATGTAGATCGCATAAACTGAACGGTGGAATTAGCGAAACTTTCTATTTTTGCTTTTAAGCTTTAAATCACACCAGCGCCTTAATATAATATTACTGATTTATGCACACAGCTGTACAGCTTACGTCGACCCTCGAGTAGGTGGACCTACATTATTATTATTTATTATTATTATTAAGTGTGCGTGTTTTTCAGACCACCTGGTTATAACTTATAAACCTATTTACTTTACGACAGTTAATTAATTATCGTGTGAACTTGAAACCTCACGAAAAGCCCTCCCTCCCCTGCACATGTGAAGTTATTATCACTCATTTTTTTTTTATACAAACCAAACAAAAGAAAATGTGGAAAGTAGGTAACCACTAACTATGGTCTGCTGCAGTAGGTGTTAATGAGTGTACGGTAGTCTAGGCATTGAGTAAGTTACTATAATGTGTGCATTAAATTTGAATTCAATGATAGGTCGATTTAATTTTTACCAAAAAAATTAGATTTATTATATTATTAATCATTATTATAATAGTATAATATATTTATATAATTTATTATTATTGTTAGTTTTTGAATCAATACCACTTTACCGTTGTAGGATAGTGTGATTATAACTATTAATAAGTAAATAAATGTATCGATAAACGTAGTATTACCTATAGTGTCAGCACCGGTATTACGTCTTTATTGAACTGTTAAGCTGTTGAAGGAATAAAAGAATACAAACATGTGCCCTCCACTAGATGAGTAAATGAAACACATTTTAATCAATAATAATATATAAAAATATAATATATTACATATCTAATTCAAATTAGTAAATTTTTTGAGTGGTTTCCTTGTTTAGATATATTTTCCCGAATATCCGTTTTTCACTAGATGATTTTTTTCATTGACGAAACTTCTCGGACGTAATGTATAACCGTTTCACTTTCTTCACCGACCACGTGTTTTTTGCAAAATCATTTCCTGCAAAATGTATCGTATGTATTAGTAAAAAAAAATATATCCGTCAATATTTACAGAGTAAAACAGTATAAATATTGTTTTTAACTCACGCGTTGTAAAAGAATTGACATCAGTCGAAATTTAATTTCGACAAATGTTAAAATTAATATAGTACACTTTGTTATACAGCCGAAACTTTAATCAATTTTTTTAGTTAAGGCTATATGTTTAGTAAGACACGTTGTTTCTGATAATTCTAGTGAAATTTCGAAGTTTAGAGAATTACCAATATTTTCGGATTTTTTACTTGGGTGTGTGTTCTTTTGCAGAGGATGATTCTTTTAGGAGATTCGGCTCGTATAAGAGGTAGGTTAGATGATTTATCCCACGTTTTATACACACATGGGAAAATAAACTCAGTAAGTTGGGTGTGATCGTAGGTTTGGACATTTAAACTCATTGGTAATTCTAATTTTGGAGGATTAAAATCGGTGACTTAAACGAATTTTCTGATAAAAAATATAATCGAATAAAATATATACCTATAATATAGTGTTTTAAATCATAATGTTTAGGATTTAGAGAGTTCGAGCTACCCATTTAAAATAATTCTCGCTAAAAATCACTGTCTATGGCTGTGTATACAGAGAGAGGACGTGCTAAATAATAATATTGTTGTATGTGATATCATACGCGTCACACGCACGTACATAATATCATCGTTATCAACGAGAAACAATAATTTATATAATTAATCGTCTCCGCGTGAAATCGAGACTATCGTGTAGTATACCTGACTGATATAATATATCGGTATATCACATATACACACGCACGTGCGCGTTCGCTCTCTATGGGAGCTCACATCATCTCCAGTAGCAACTATAAAATATAATAAATACAATTTTATGTTAACTGGTGGGTGTACAGTATATAATGTCATGTACGCGAGGCAATGTTATTATAATATTTCTGAGCATCTATATGTTTCGTATTTGTGCAGCGATGATATTTTTCAAGGCGATTTACTGTTATTGTTATTTTATACACACTTCCCGGAACGACAATATATTATACGCGATTATTATACCATAATAATGTATACGGATGCTATAAAGACGTACGCGTCTTACTGACGGAAATTTCTAAACTTTCGCTGGGGCCGTTAAGCGAGGGGTCACAAGCGAGGGCAGTTTACCCGCTGCCGCCTGAGCATGGATTTCCGGGTTATTATCTGTTTATAAGCGTTAGACGTTGTACACAATATAATATACGTCATGATGTTTATTATGTCGATTTAATCAGAAATTATCTAGTCCTCCACACCTACGTACACTCATTACACGTGAAACTTTTTAAATCTTAAAAAACACATAAAAAAAACTATAATATTAACAGTATACTCGTAAATACGTAAGTTTAATATTAATGTGAGCATTGTAATTTGTATCTCAGCGATGACCAAAAATGTGACCATATATTATACTCTTGATAATTATATTACATCATGACGATGTTATATATAACAACTTAATAATATTGCATACGTATTTATTTTAGGTCGTGGACGAGTATAAAAGAAATATGAATATAAAGTACAGTGAATTTAATATCAAATCCATTTAATAACTCCATCGTTCGTAATGCGTATTGCTCATCGTGTGTCCTAATAAATGACGCAATCTGCGATAATAAAAGATCGGTCAAGTGCACACAGGTTCGTAAAATAATAATTTAACGATTTTTAATATTATATTCATATATATATAGTCAATAGTCATGTACATTAAAAATCTAACTCGCGGACCGTTCGCGCACAAACTATAAAACAGAATAATCGATTATGGTTTGCGCAAACGGTCTGAATACTGTAGAAAAATCGTCATTTCTTTTATGCTCATGATGATGATAACTATATATAATATATAACATGCGTATACACGCGCGTAATGCACTTACGACGCAAGTAATCAGTTTCAATAATAACATAACGTTTTCATCTGTTATGAGAAATTGTACTTGTCTTGGTTACGTATTGTACTATAGTTAAGCGCTGTGGTGATCATCACTGGCGGCACGCCGTCGGACTTGATAAATTGTCGTGAACGTCCAAACTTGCGGGCTTGAAATTAAATGCCGGTATAATTAATGTTGAAATAACCCTCAAATCCGTCTTGGAATTCTTAACGATTGGTCACACACACAATAGCGATCGTGTCGAGCTGTTCCGACTGCTAAACTATCGTTATATTATGCGTATTAACGTATATTATATTATACACTTATTCGACGCGCGAGTGTGATACGAACAACACCGACTAGCCATATAGATATTAGATTGCATGCATCCCTGCGTAAACCACAATAAAAGCGATTCTAAAACAAATTACGCTCGAATATTTTGACTCACAGAGACTAATAAACTAAATTTATTCGGCTTACATAGTAATATACAATGGGCATATACATGAAAGCACATGTGAAAAACAAATTTAATAATTATTAATTCATCATCTCTGCGCCGTCTACACCACTCGCGAGTACTTACACGATGACGGACGTATACGTTTTTCGGCGACTTGATTATATTTTAATAATATAATATTTTTGTGGCTGTTTCACGACCATTTGCACTAGGTTTAAAAACTTATTTTTTGCGCCGTATTTGTCGAAAATAAATCACGAACTATTTTTCGACGACAGCGAAACAATTATGCTATTTACTCTAAATAATCACAACACAACTATACGTTTGTTTCGTGTACACAGTGTAATATAGTGTAATATTGTATGTCAATATTTCAGTCGGTATACCAATATATGCACTGTGTGCACTCGTAAGCCCCCGCAGAGTTATTAGTGTCCCAATCGATGGATTTATTATTTTATAATTTATGTTTTCTAAGCGGGACCATTTAAATGGTATTTAAAAATGTGTTATATTCAATATATATTGTAGTTTTAAATACCTATTTATACTTGTACATAATAGATAGTTCAACCGGATTAAATTTGAAATAAAAAAATAACTTTCACGACGATTTTCATACCCGAAAACGCTGTTTTGAGATAGTATTACAGTAGGTGTTCGTAATGTTAATCCTAAACGCTTTAAAAGTCGAATAAATAATCTATTTATATCGCACAGACCTAGACGATCTCGAGATATCGGTCGGAAGGTGGGTGTGGGAGGGTGAATCGTGTTCTAGAAGATTGTATTCACATCACTGCAAGCATCGCGGCGAGACGGTTTTCGTGATAAAATCACGCGATCGCGCAGCATATGGAAAAATGATAAGTCGTTATTACCTCGTTGGCTGGTGCCGGGTGAAGGAAGAAGACAAAAAATCAAAAACTATTAGACAACTACAGTCGCGTATAGGTTAGGTGTATATATTATCCAATTACGGTCGGACCCGCCACAGTCATTATTTTCACTCTCTGTCCGTATATTATACTATATGATATAGTTTTGAGAGGCCGACGCCCATTGTAATAAAATATCAGTATCGTTTCGGGTACTCCTACACACTCGTATTCACTCTCTCTCTCTCTTACACACACACACACACACACACACACACACACACACACACACACACACGTACAATCGTGTAGGATAAAAATTAACAAATTAGTTTTACTACACACACGCGTGTTATCCCGTGCAGCGGTGGCCTGCGAAAACGGTATTTATATCTACAGTAACAACAGTTTGCAAACGGCCAAAAGTTAAATTGGTCGTGAAACCTTCGCACTTGATTCGTGTCGAAATGTGCTGGGAAAACGCGCGACCCACAATACACACAATACGCGGATTTCTCGGTGCACGTATTTATTTTATACATATAAAATATTACCTACTTATTACTATCATAAACAGCGTTAGATTTATACAACACCGCCGGTCTGGCCGTGACTTTCTTGCGTAGAAAATTGGAGGTCTCAAGTCAAGTTTCAAACAATTAATGTACACGTACGGTTTGCTGTACGACGTTTAATTATTACAGTCATAATATATATTATTATACTATAGACAAACGTCGTTTTATTATAAAAACGTATAGAACCACGTCAGAAGCGAATATATAATGTACCACCCGCCTGTATAATATAGACACGGTGGACATGACAATATAATATGCGCGAAGTACGTATTATTGTATTTTTTTTAATATTACGTATTTATCGATGTGCATTGCAGCGCGCCGGTCGTATTGTTGTAACATAAACTCATAGTGCACAATTTGTGCTACGAAGAGTGGTGTTAGTAAAAATCGTCTATTTTAGGGATTAGAATATACTTAATATTAAAATATGTTTAAACAAATTCGTTGTTTGAAAATATTACGTAGAAATATGCGAAGCAAATAATAGTATAATTGAATAAAATTTCTTTTTCAATCACAACAAATGTAAGTATCAATAAAGTATAAAACAAGGAACGAATTTGATATATTATAATATATTCAACCAGGACATCGAAGGACCTCGTGATACGTTTCTACACGGGTGAAAGTGGGTGAGAAAATGTATCGATTTGATATTAATGATATAATATATTATATATTGTATACTCAATATTATATTATAGTATTGAGTTTTATTCAAACAAATGTAATCATTTCGATATCAACGACATAACATTATACGTACATATTACATAATATATATATATATTATAATTAAATTAAATTTATTAATATGTAAGTTGTTCGAGGCGTTTGAGCAATTTATTTGCCAGAATTTGTGTTCTACGTATTATCTGTTAAACATTAATTTTTTTGTCTTCAACGAATACAAAATCAGATCTATTTGTAATCTCTGTAAATATTCCACCAAATATGGCAATATTTGCGAAAATATCTTACTATCACGTGACATCAAACCTTATAAAAAAGATGAATTTATATTTTAAGATTTAATTATACTTTAAACTATGTTTATTGTGATTTAACGCGATGAAGGATAAATCGAGATTTGTCCTCTATTGATTCCAAAGACCAAAATTATTGTCAATTGAAATAACTGCAGTACACAGATTTCACTTTCTCAATAATAACGATTGGCATAAAAAAGAAACAACTAGTATATGTACATAATTTTTTTGTTCATTTACATAAATATTGTGCGTCGCGTTAAGTGAATTTAATACGTTAATATTGTACTCCGTGATCCCACAATATATACACGACTTCCGGCACTACGTACATTATAGTATCTATATAGGTAAGCGTTAGTGTTAATTCATTCTAATCGTGTATATCGAATATGCAGAAGATATATTCTATATATACTATATACAGCTATGTATTATGTGTTATGGAAAATCAAATTTTGGTCACGGGTAGGGGTTTTAGGACACAATACGTTGCGCCAACCCCGCTCTCGTACGATATTGTTTCGAATATCGCGTCGACTATGATGAAACAATAACTTACAGTTATGCAAATCCTAATAAAAATGAGAACAAAAGGTCGTAGCTAATTATTCGTACTGAAAAAAAAAATATATTAATATCATAACGAGCTATGCGTTTACGATGTACGGTTCACATCCCAACTACTGTTCTGTGTTGAATGGAGTTTAGTGGCATATCATGGTCCACTGAAAAATGTTGGTCCACCATTCTGATCATTTAAAATTAAAATATTTACTTATCACTTGACACATTATACTAGTTGAATAAATCATATAATATATAATATTATAATACGAATACCCAACAAATAGGTACACGTATGTTTGAAATTAAGATGATTTAATTTAATTGAAAGGAAACCTTACTTAATTTTTAAGAGTTATTTGTATAGTTATCAAATGTTTTGATCACAATATGCGTTTATTCATTAAAAAAATGAAAAAAAAACCTAATTAATTAATCAATTATAATAATTGTTTATCGGCAATTATTAGGTACTGTTATTAGTAGTAATTAGTATAACTATGCGAATTATTTCCTCACCTACTCTATACGAAATAATTATGTATGATTATATCTGATAAGACTGCATGTCTTTAATAGAGAACTCTGTTAGTATATTGCAATTAATAATATTAGTTTTGTGTATATATTGCCTTCACACGGCGTTTTCTGTAATAGCCTACAACGCTTAGCGATGCTCAACTATCTTAACATAATAAATATAAATTGGTCTATGTGTTAAAATTTAAAGGTCAGCCGAACTGAATATAATACTTAACCGTGAAATATAAATTAATTATATATTTAAAAAGAAAAATATATTTTCCTACACCGAGGACACGACTTACTATCAGGTAAATTCATCTGTTATGTATGATCGATTCAAGAAAAATATTTAGGTAGGTACCTACATCGTTACATCGATCAAAGAAAGAGAAAAAAAGTATCAACATTTGAAATATTTATTATATTTTGGGAAGCTCTGCTAGGTATCCAAACTAACCCGTTCAAATGAGCGTGGCGATAGTGAGTGACCGTGGTGCGATCCAATTTTTACGGTCAGTGACGAGTACCTTGGACGCTTCATAACTATTTTTATTTTTTTTTTGAAAAAATATACAAAATCTTTGTTTAAAAAAATAAAACACACATGCCAAGTGTTTCCAAAAAGCAAAAATTTTTTGATAATTATTACAATGTTAAAGGAAAACAACTAATATATATCTACTACACAATTCACGAGATTAACTAATCGGAACAAAGCAAATCGCAGATAACCGTTGACTAACACAATAATAAAATACTATAGGTACACAGTAACGGCAAAAGTACGATGATTTTTTTTTCGGAAGTCTTAATTTTTTATTTGCTTATTTGTGTGGGTGGGTTAATTTTTGCTATAATATTATCGCTAATAATTGCGTAACGGACATGGTATAAATGAGTTTTAGTTTTTAATTCGACCAACGCAATATTTAATAAGAATTATCTAAACTGCTGGATGGTCTTCGATCATTATAATATATAGGTATTTAGAATATATTATACTATATAGCAGGGGTGGCCAACATGAATATAGTTTTTTGGGTCACACGGGCTCACACGTATAAGTACAACGATACCAAGAGCCAAAATGTCTATAGATACGTTTTATAAAATTTAATACATTTTTATAAATGTACACCTAAAAAATTAAAATTTAAAATAATAATAAGTTAATTTAAATTTTATAAATAAGACGCGAGCCCGTATGTGGATCGCTAGCCGCAAATTGACCACCCCTGCTATATATATAGGTACTCGGCGAATACACGAGAAACAAATACATTCATATCATCCTGTGAACCTGCCAAGAGTTTACCTGTTAGCCGTGTGTAAGCATGTTATATCATTATACTTATAAATGTATATTTAAGTATTTAAATTAAAATATAGTGTTATGGAATGTGATACAGAAATCGTAAGTGACGTAAGCTTAGAGAAAACTGAGTAAGGGATACGTTAAAACCAATTGTATTTTATTCTCGGGAGCCGCGGTCAATTTAATCATTAAAATATATTATTATGTGCAGTAAGTATAAACGACTGTAGTACGCCCTTTTTTCACGCTACGCATAGGTATACGTATACGTATATAATGGAGTAGTACTATGGTCATCGGCAATACATTATTATTATTATTTCTCTTAGTCATTGTTCCGTTTAATAAAAACACGTCAGTTTATTTCAACCCATACATAATCACGTCCGCGTTTAGGAACAAAATGATTTGTTGCCGAGTAAAAGAGAAAAACAATTTTTTTTTTTTTAAAACTATTAACAGCACACAACATCCGTATACACTATATATATACCTACAGTATATACGCGCATTATTATATTATTGTATTATTATTACTATTAGGTATCCAATTATGGGCAGACTGCTGTGGCCGCCGCCAATGTGTGTTCACTTTGTATATTATATTATGTAAATAATTGATAAAATATACATACATATCTATATAATATTATAATGTTAATAGTATACGTGAGATCATCCAATATCAACAGGTGATGTGAGCCGTGAGACGGTCGTAAAATATCGATATATTTGATCGAATCGGTGTTAAGACTGCGCGATAGTGCTCCCCTCCGACGACGGGTAGGTACTATACTACATATTTTAACAGAATAAAAACGCCCGGAAAATGTGTTAAACCGGTCCCCGAAACTTTCGCGTGTTGAAGTGTGTTGAGGAAAAATCGCCTAATTCCGTACTAGACACGGTGGTGTACGTAGTATGAATATATCCCGTGGTCGTAGGTATATATTATACAGAGCAGTACGATATATCATATTGAACAGTTTTCGACCTTACTACCCTCGCCGTGGGCAATATTTTAATAATTCATCATTACGTCTAGAAACCGTCTTCTGATCGGACAATGATCAATAGTCTGGTTATTAAAAAATACTAAGTGATTTGTATACAGTGTTCTTTAAAAATAATATAACAATATACGTGATTTAATGATAGACAAATTATTATAATATATCATAACACAACGCGATAACAATATATATATATATCTATATATATAATATATTATATTATAAATCAACCAATTTGTTGCCAACAATCGTGCGCTGTCAAAAACTATATTATTTTTCGCGTACAGGTTTTTTGAATGCACGAATAAAAATAATGTTTTTTAGTGGATCACTAATGGATTAACAGAATATAATATTGATACTAGAAAACTGTATATAAACATATCCAAATAGTTAAAACCAACATCAAATTTAAAAAGTATTTTGCCGAAAGCACATAAATCGATTAGTCCAAGAGAGAGCCTCGTTTTAAAATAAATATGTAAAATATGTTTTTCTCATAATCATTTTTAAAAAAAATTATTTATAGTCAACAATGTATGACCAGTGTGCTATAGTTTTTACGTAATTTCTAATACTTTTTAATTTTTTTAAGGCTTAAAGACTATAAGCGATGCTTATTTAACATCTAAAATATGCAATTTATGTAAATATTTTCGAAGTAAGTAGTTTAACCAAAAACCAGATCATCCGCAATCGTACCATAGCAAGAAAAATCGTGGATGAAATTAACAAACAATATTTATTGCATTTTGATATTAATATATTCGTTAAATACATCATAACTTATATTTAGTTTGACGAAAATGTTGTTGGTAAATTATAAAATTGTTTCGTCCATCCATATAATTAGCAATAATTATATTTTATACTCGTTACTTGTATATAAATAAAGCATGCCAATATCTCTACGATTATACTTGTCGCAGTGCACCTTCACGTTAGTATTTATAATATACAAAGATAATTTCTATTTATTTTAAGCACATCCTGTTGTACGTAAAATCATCGGCGTTAAGTGATTCAATACGAAAAACGGGTGATATTTTAATACATCGCGATACACTGAAATAAGTTTGGCGATGATATATCGTCTCGTCGATGGACCGAAAACTAACGAAAATCTGTATAGTTGTTTTTTTCGCTGCCGAAACACACGACATTTTACATTATACGTATCGTACGCATAATTCATGTCAAAATCTCATTGATGGGTGCGCGCGTGTAGGACTGTCTGCATAATAATATCATGCATAGGAATTTGTCAATATACCAATTTTCTCTCGAAAATATGATAATATAATGTATACAGCGTATATTATATATTGTAATAACGCGAAATGTCTTCATAAAATATAATATACAGGCACGTCGTATATATTACACACGCGCGTGGGTATAAAAAGGTAGAACAATTTATACCTCAACATTTTATATGATGTTATTATTTATTGTGACTCTATACATTATATTGGTTTTGTCGATTGCACGATGTGTGTTATCGAGGCGTATGCCAAACGCTGAAAAAAATTAGGTGCCAACACGTTAATTTTGATTAATGACTATATCGCGGCTATATACGCTATATAGCTATAACGTAGTGTATAATATTATAGCCGTATGTATAGAAGTATATTAATAATTACGAGTAATTTATGACGGATATTTAATTATTATCATACATTATATAGGACCAAATTATTGTACACGTTGATGTTGTGGGTGGATTTGAATATATTATTATAATTACTATTACCAGTTCGATATAGTTGTCTATATAAACCGTGATTTCGTGTTAGTCTTCCCCGATCCGCGAAAAGCTGGCATGATCAGTGGCGGATCTTTTTACACAAAGCAAAGTATTAACTATCATAATTAATAACTCTATCATAATTAACCCTCCTCATCTATTATGGTTATAACTGCAGAGCGTCTGAGCATAACTGTTAATATATTCACTTATTATTTGGTAATTTGACGACTTCCGATCAAGACTTCCGGGGCAAATACCCCCGGTTCGCTCCCCCTTAGATCCGGTCCTTGGCAAGATTATTTAAGGTGAGTTTATTGTTCTCCCTGCAGCAATAATTAGATATACGGTATAGAATTGTTGTCTATACAATCGCGTGACACACATTAGTACCTAATTCATATTTTATTATGGATCACGTTGCAGCGCACACTCTCGAAATCGATCGTTCCGAATGATTCAGACTAATCATGCGCTGTGAAAGATAACAAAATCTTCTATATACATATAGACTGCAACATTCACATACTGTTTTCGATCGAAATAATATATGGAAATAAACAAAACGTGTTTTCTCGACATCATATAATTTGTCGACGTCGCGGTCTTACATCGATTTCGATATCATAATGATAATATTATAATATATTATATTTACACTATATACTATCGACCGTTCGAAGCCCCAACGGAAATTCTTATTTATTTATTTTTTATCGGAGGAGGTGTGGTTATATATATGTTTTCGCTTTGCGAGCATTCGACCGCGCGTTTCCGTCTGCTGTAAAGGTCAAACAGACGTGCAACGCCGTCTATACAATAGTTACAAATATTGAAATATAATATTATTATAATGAGTGTATGTATCGCGGTTATAGCTGGTATACTATTTAAACCGTGATTTATCGTTATTCGTCGCACTTTTTCGATGTTTCGCAAGTGTTTTCGAAAGGTCAAACGGAATTACGTCAAATGATTAATATTTTTGATCCGGACGAACGAGCGGCGGCGGCGCCGTGGGAGTGGCGGGACTACTGCAGCGACTGCAGCAGCCGTGGTGAATTATTATTTTTACTATACACATATGATGGCGGTTAAATCGTCGGACGAAACGCGGGATCGTGGATGCAGATGAGACTACGCGATGGCGGCACTTTATTATAAACTAATAGTTATTATTATAATAAATACAGTAATATATATAATATACTACTTATAAAAACGTCAGCACAAAGTCTACTGCAGCTGTCGACGTTTACTTATAACATATTATTTACCTAAATTTAATCTGTATCAACTGGTTTAAACGTTTTGAAACGGTTTAAATTAGGTAAGCAAGATGTAACTCATACGCGTGCGATGCATTGAATAAAGTCACAACCCCTGCAATTGAAGTTGACAATAAGTAAGGTATTACAAATTGTTTAATAATTTAAGTATCACAAAAATCATAAACGACGTATTCATTCGTGCACTGTTTACATAATACTTGTATTTATATTGCTTTATTGTTTATTAAAAAAGATTCAGTAGTATCTATCATATTTGTAGGTTTTTTTTGACGTCTCTAGGAAATCATTAAAATCGCGCCCTTTCCACTTTTTGAATAAAACGAATAATTCAAATCTATAGTTAGAATTCTGCGTTAGCCGTTAAATCATATTATACATTTTGAACGTTTTTGATTTATTTATTTTTCCACCTTGCCACAAACCCTAATTTTCGAGATCGGTTTTTGAATGTACCTACCTATTAAAAATACAAAATTTAACTATCTAAAATTAAAATTGAAAAACTAAAGTACTTATCAGTACTTAGTACTCAGTACTTATCCAGACTTTGTCCGGTATAGTCGTTCATACATCGACTCTCTTATCTATTTTTTCACTAAATCATCATTATTATTGCTTCTATAAATATTGATATGGACACAGAGTGTGCCAAATGTCTCGAAAAACTAATACACAAAGAAGATACACTAGAATGTAACTTATGCAAAAAAACTATACATTTCTTCTGTGCGGGTATCTCTGAAAGTAATTTTAAAAAAATGTCGAAATTGAATAAAGGAAAATACACTTGCAGTGATCACAAACAAACAAATTCTAGTATAAACAATTGTCAAACATCTGTAAAGGTTGAAACGAAAATTGATGAACTTATACAATCTGTCGAATTTATGGGTAAGCAATTTGATAATTTTAATAGTAAAGTCGATTCGTTAATCAGAGAAGTTAAAAATTTAAAAATCGAAAATGAAAAAATAAAAAATGAAAATTATTATTTACTTAACGAAGTTTCGACTATCAAATTTAAAATTGATGTCTTAGAACAATTAAACCTCATTAAAAGCATTGATGTAGCCGGTATACCCCATACTCCCAATGAAAATTGCTCTGAAATCATTAAAGAAATTGGCTTAAAAACTAACACAAAAATCAACGTTTTAGAGGCAAATAGACAATTTTTTAATAACAATTCAAAAAGTATAATCGTAGCAAAACTGGAAACAATAGAAATGAAAAAAAATCTTATCCGCAATGGTAAAATTTCCAAAATATCTGCAAATAACATATGTAGTGCTTGGTCAGATAATAACAAAATATTTATCAATGAACGACTAACAAAGGATAGACGATTATTATTTGGAAAAGCAAGAACGTACGGTAAAGAAAACAATTTCAAATTCGTATGGGTGAACAACGGTGCAATACTCATGAAGAAAGACGAAAAATCAAAAACACTGCGCATAAAAAACCAACTAGACTTCGATAAAGCGTAAGTCACACTGCTTAATACTTTCTATTATTTCAATAAATTCTATGTATATATTTTTTTTATTCTTAATACAAACAATAATTATATTAATTAAAGTTAACAGTACATACTTTTTAGAAAACTCAATCATTATAAACAAAGTTTTTCACATTATAATTATACACAATTGTACATTACACTTTAGTAAACGTCTTTCAAACAAATATGGCTTCGATTAATAATATTTGTGAGCTTTTGGACTCTGATAAAACCAGTTTACATTGTATTAATGAAATAAATGAAAGCTTATCAAAACATAATAATAGTCTCAATATACTACATACAAATATTAGAAGTTTAACAAAACACATAAATGATTTAGAATATTTAAATGCATCACTAAATGATAAATGTCAAATTATAGTCGCTTCAGAAGCATGGATAGGTAAAGACTTCAACCTAAATATTTTTCCTTTTGTAAAGGATTCAACATAGAATATACAAAGAATAACTTACGTAGGTCAGATGGAGTAGTGATTTTTATTAAAAATGATATTACTCATAACACGTCCGAGTTAATAATACAGGACACTAATTGCTTATTTACAACAATAAAATATAATGGTCATAATTACGGAATACTAACAATTTACAGATCTCCGAATGGTGATATTAACACATTCTTAATGCAATTTAATACCGTAATTACCAATATAATCAATAATCACAAAAATATAAAAATTATTATTTTAGGAGATTTAAACATTAATCTACTAGATACCACGCAAAATACAACAAATTATATAGATATACTTAACAGTTTAAACTTTACATCACACGTTAATATCGCTACACGTCCCGACTCTAATACCTGCCTAGATCACGTCTTCTCAAATATTATCAATAATTCACTTATCTCTATTCATGTATCTCTTATCGATTCACTTATAACTGACCATTATCCCGTAATTACACAAATTATAGAAACGAATTCACACATATACAGTAATAACACAAATAAGGAAACTAATTGCTATAATACTATTAATTATATTAAATTGAATAAATTAATTAAAGATATAAACTGGAACCACAATATAACAAATAAAAACAGTTCTAATTTAAACATTAATGTATTAACGGCTTCCCTACAAAATTTAATAAAACAGTCTACAATAACAAAAACAAATAAATCAATAAAAAGAAACAATCCATGGATTCAATCAGGTATAATTAATGCAATTAAGAAAAGAGATAAGCTGCATAAACAAACTAGACAAGAACCATTTAATACCCTTCTAAAAAAAAAATACAAACAATATAGAAATAAATTAACGGAAATCATTACTAAAGCTAAACATGCTTATTTTGGAGAAAAAGTAAAAAATAGCAGTAATAATCCAAAAAAAATCTGGTCTATCATTAAACAAGCAACAAACCAAAATATGTCAAATCCACCAGAAATAAATTTAAAAATAAATAATATAAACTACGATTCCAAAACAAATGCATCCATTATTGCGAATAAATTGAATAACTACTTTTTAACTATGGGCGATCACGACGATAATAGGCCTAATAAGAAAAACGAATATAATACCAATAACCCATCATGTTCGTTATACCTAAGAAAGATTACTAAAACTGAATTATGCAAAATAATAACTAACATGAATAACGATTCAACTCCAGGTTTAGACGGAATCTCAATTAATGTTATTAAAAATCTAAAAGAATTTATATCTTTCATATTAGAAAAAATTTTTAACCAAATTTTAAAAGAAGGGATTATCCCAGATTCCTTCAAAAATGCATTAATATCGCCCATATATAAAGGTAAAGGGTCAAAAACCGACTTAAAAAATTATAGGCCAATTAGTTTATTAAATGTATTATCCAAAATATTTGAAAAGGCAATCAAAACTAGGCTCATAAATTATTTAGAAGAAAACAATTTACTACCCAACTCGCAATATGGTTTTAGAAAAGGGTTAGGTACAGAAGACGCTCTAGCAAACCTAACAAAAGATATATATGATAATTTAGATAACCATAACAAAACTATCGGTATATTTTTAGATCTTAGTAAAGCTTTTGATAGCATACCTCACACAAAACTACTAAATTGTATAAAGTCGTTTGGTATAACTGGGTTAGCATACTCAATCTTTAAATCATATTTAGAATATAGGACTCAACAGGTTAAAATAGGTAATACACTAAGTAAAATAGGTATAATCCATAGAGGAGTTCCACAAGGCACGGTATTATCACCAATTTTGTATATTATGTACGTATCTGCATTAGATAGACTGTCGTTAAACGGAAATATCTATTCGTATGCTGATGACACAGCAATTATTATATCCAGTACAAATTGGGAATCAACTTGGCAAAAAAGTGAATCAGATATTTCAGTACTTAAAAACTGGTTTTCTAATAATGACCTTAAGATTAATTATGATAAATCAAAATATATTGCTTTTACTAATAATTCTAGAACTGCACCAAATAAAACAGAATTGACCATTCATAAAACTGATTGCAACACTAAGCCATGTTCCTGCCCAAAATTAACTAAACACACATCCGTTAAATATCTCGGAATAATAATTGATCAAAATTTAAAATGGAACATTCACATAGAAAATCTAATAAACAAATTAAGACAACTTACATACTTTTTCCTAACAGCTAAAAAAATACTAAATAAAAACTACCTAAGAATAACATATTTCGCAATGATTCAATCTTTATTACAATACGGAATAATCGCTTGGGGAGGTTGCAACACTACATTAAAATATAATTTATCGGTAGCACAAAAGAATATAATAAAAATTATCTTAAGTAAACCAAAAACTTTCCCTTCAAAAGAGCTATTCAAACTATTACGAGTACTGGACATTGAAAAACTATACAAAAAGCAAGCGATGTGTTTTATTTACAAAACTAAAGCATTTAAAATCAAAAACAATCCTCATAATCTTAGAAAAAAATATCTCGAAATTCCTTTTACTAACTCCAAAAAAGCATATAATATATATAATCAAGTTGGTCTGAGGACGTTAGAAATCATTCCAAACGAAATAAGAGAGTGCTCAAATTATTTGCAATTTAAATACAAACTAAAGAATTGGTTTTATGATAGTCTGTAGAAATTATTTTATTATTCAAAGCTATTATTTATGAAAAGATATACTGAAAGATATTTATTAAATAGCTTTTTTATTAAAAATCCTAAATATTCAATTAGCAAATGATATTTTATATAATTATGATTGTTACTATACTTTTAAGTTCTTATTATATTCCTTCTATATCAATACCCAATTTTGTGAATTTTTTGCTTCTTAAATGTTATCCTTTATTTTTAATTTAACTTTTAGTTTATTCATTACATATTATTTCTTTATATTTAAAAAAATAACAATCTAGATAAGTATTCTTGCTCTACGATAAGAGGTTTACCTCAGTGTAGAGCAAAGCTAGTAACTTCATATATTCACCCATTATACTTTGTACACATTTCTTCTACTAGCAATAAATAAATTATTATTATTATTTATTATTAAATAAATTTATATAATTGGGACGTATACATTTTCAATATAGTAAGTGAGGATACTGCCAACTATACACAGTAGAGCTTAAAGCTTCATAATTTATTTTTAATTTAAAAAATAAATACACTTCAGAGTTGATAAGTATTCAGCACTCGCAGTAGGCAATTATATAATTTATTTAATCACACATTTTGAGTTCTAAAATGTAGTTTGCCCCCGGCTCACGCTTTTTTGGCCCTCCCTGAACATGGCCCCGCGCCTATGCGTCCATCTGTTATAACTTGTTTTGCTACAAGGGCGCTGCGGTAAATTTGAAAGGCATAACAACATTAAAAATGTACATCCTTTGGATTCGAAAAATAGACCGAACCAGATCTAACTCATATGAGTTCTTGACAACAACCATCGTTACCGACCACAATAATCTAAGTTAAATGGGTAACATAATAGAAATTTGACTCCAATAATTATTTGGAACGGAGAATGGATATAATATATAACCGATCTAAACCATTTACCCCAATCCTTAGTACTCGATCGCGATCTCTTGTCAAAGCGATTTCCGAAACGATAAAAACGCGATCTCATTTGAAAATGAATTTCGTGCCTGCCGCAGTTCTTGTTCCGAATGTTATTATTCAGTGACTTCGCGGCAGCTTTAATGCGAATATAGTTTTAGCGGCTATTTAATATTACCAACAGATGTAGGTACACACGTTTTTACGTTTCTGGAAACGTAAACTAGCTGCAGCTTGCTATAGGTCTTGCAATAATCTTCATACCGTATTGTTATGTACCACGTGTCTGTCAATGTATACGTTACTATCGATTTTGTAGGATATATACATAGAAATCTTTTATACGGCAAACAATATTGTTTTGTTCACGATAAAAAATAAAAATAAAACACACATATGGGTGTACATGACACATCACAATATTATATATTATGTAAACGTAGTATTATAGTGAGATCGTCCTCCAAACGATGATAAATTATCTCGTCGGTGTCGTCGGGCTGATAAAAACTAAACAAAATGACGTATCCGCGTATAGCAAGCGCATACACAATATAATAATAATAATAATAATAATATAATACGCGCGTGAAATTAGTATTGTCGGTTATTTTAGGAAGACCGATTACAATATATTATCATTATTATCGTAAATTAATTTTGTCGAAAACCTTAAGGACCTTGGCGTATTATTATGTTCCAACTGGTACGACAAATCGCCGGCGGCGTTTCGCTAGCTGGATCCATACCCATACTTAGCTACATGTGCACTGCAAATGCACGGAGTTTTGTTTTTCGACGCGATCCTTCCAGAGACGCATCGTAGATTGCAGCACGCGATCAAGGAAATCATCGGTCGCCGTGTGGTCAGCCGATTGTGGTCGAACAACAATAAAACATCTACATCGTTGTACGCGATGCGTTTCTCTCTCTCACACGCACACACATACTCTCTGCTCTTCTCTCTCTCTTTTGCGCACATTTGTCTTACTCCGCTTTGTCGTTATTTATATACACATCTTAACCTTAACCCTTTCGGTCGCGAGAGGCCCGAGAAATCACGAGCTCGTCGTAAGCCTCTGCGAACAAATCTGCAGTAAATCGATCTTAAATATATTATATCCGTCTTAAATTATTATTCACCTGTATATTATAATTGTTTGTTGTTATACGTTTGGAATACGGTTCCTGTGCACATTGCTTGTGGCTTTTGACTCCAGTGCCTATATATCATTTTACGCATTATTATTAACTATTTATAGAATACACACGATATTGTTCTATAACAATGTGCAACAATAATAATATATTTATATAGTTCCGCTACAGCAGCCTGCACGAAAAGTCAAAAACTTAATCGCCAGTTCGCGCGTGCATTTAAAACATCCATTAATAATAATATATCACCATATAATTATAGAATATAGTCGTAGATAATACGTACGTTTTATCGCACTCGTATTATAGGTATTATAGGTATTGTATATTATATTCGTTAACCTTCAAGGAGATGGCGTTTGCGATTCGCAACTCGGGGCTATACGAAATGCATTATATAGTTAATAACAAAGACGTGTAAAATGTTATCAATTATATGTTTATAAGTATTTAATATAGTAATTTAAAGTTTTGCAAACGATCTATCGAACAAAAATGCTGAAATCGCGTATACAACGTGACGAGGATAGAAGAAAAAAATGCGATCTTTCGACTGCTATTGACTGCTGCAATCGTATCTATTTTCCTTGCGAGTAGGTCACTTTAACTGCAGGTATGATCAGCTAGAGATAATAAGTGTATTTTTTTTAAATTCAATAATCAATCATCGTGTATTGAAAAAACATTCCTGAGCGAATGAGACAGGTGGATTATCTAATGATTACACTGATTAGTGATTACACACGTTTTACACTGGCCAAAAATTGATTTGTTCAATTGATCAAAAACTGAGGTTGCGTATAATATTATCATATTTTCAAACCATACCAAAACTGCTACTAAAAACCACTTTTAATGTCAAGAATCAAGGTTAGAGATTACTAAATCGTCTGTTTTATAAAGTAATAAAAAAACCACACACATAATCCCTCGTAGTATCATGTAAGATCAGTACATTTCTTGAAAATACAAAATATACTGAAAAGGAAATCAATAATACGATGTTAAAAGAAAATTAATTGAATATAAATACAACTCGGTATTATATTCGGTTAACATTATCTTATAATTTTTGTAAGCAAATCTGCTGTCGAGTTTTGTTATTAATGAGTTCACATTCCGGAACAGATTATTTTTTCTAAAAATTTGATGTATAAATTTGAATAATGTAAGAATAGTTACTGCTATTAGTAAATATTACAATTTAGAATTATTATGATAGTCTTGAAGCAAAACATAAAAATCAATAAACGGGGTTGGCGTATAATGAAAACAGTTGTCCAAAAACTTGTGCGATCAAAATTAGATAATACATTATTAAGATTTATTGATGATATTATTCTTATTTTCAAACTATATAATAATAGGTGCGATGTTCGATGAATATACGATTTAATATACGTCTATAACAGGCGTACGTCGTAACAACTTTTAGTTGTTTCTTTTGTCATCGCCTACAGAGAAAATCCATCGAAAAATTGAAAAATCGCGCCGTCTCGCCAATCAGAATAAAATTTTCTCCGCTCGACGAAACGTGTCACAGAGTTGTACTGAAATGTAATCGATTTCAGCACCAACGTTTAATCGCCAGAAATTTTTCGATTATCGTCAAACGGTAGTAGGTACATGATAACTATATTATTAAAAGACGTATAGATGTACAATATATTATACTATTGCTTCCTCGTCGTTACGTCGAGAAACATTGTTCGGCGACAATGTCGACGGGAAAAACTACATTATGCTATGTATCTATTATATTATATATTACCTATACTGTAGTATAATATCTATATATATATATATATATATATATATATATACACACTAAATCCTTAACACTCATGATATTATAATATATGCCTATCCCGAGGTCTTCTATTTTTTTTTTTTTTTTTTTTATTGACAAAATAAAGTAGCGATTGTTTTTTTGGACCGCACACATTTTCCTTATGCATATAATGAACACGTGTATGTTTTTTTTCTACAATTTATGTGAAATTTATACGAAAACTAAAACAGTAATAAAATAAAAGTTATCATATCGTATAATATGATATTAACTTTTTATATTTCACGAGAATTTTTTTTTTTTTTACATAATAAATTATAATCGGGCGGATTGCCATCACAGGCAGCACAAAATAAAATATTATTATAATGATACGCCCTGCATATAATATATATATATATATATATATATATATATACCTACAAGTAGACGTGCGACGCTTTTACGTTTATAATTTCTATTCAATTAGGATAATGTAAGACGAGAGATAATAATATAACGTGTTGTTTTCGCGTAGATAAATAAATTTTCCTTGTTCTATCGTATAGCAACGCCGTTTTCAATATAAATATGAAAATTCAAAATAGTAATAGTGTTATTATATTGGTGCGATAAAATTCACCCATTATGCATTTGGTTTGTTGTTGGTTATATGGGAGTTGATTTTTATGAATGGCGCATACATTTTTTGAGATACATTTATATCTTGTATATCGAGATACACTATTTCTTTAATCATCTGATCATCATGTATCTATTTTTTTGATATTTTCATTTTTATTCTGAATATAAATGAAAATTCATACTTTCTAAAATTAAACAAAATAAACGAATAGGTATAACTTATTCAAATCAGTTTTTAAATTTGACATATTTTATTTCCATGATTGATGGAATTATAAATTAATCTTAAAACATCTTTGACAAATCCTGTGTTTGTGTACATAAGTCTGTACCTAGTACAAATTATTTTTGAATTTCTAACCAAAACAGTATTACTATTGAACGCAGGTATCAATATATTGTATGAGCTAGTCGTGTGGTATGTGTAGTGGTTTTCATTAACCAGATTTCTGAATAAGATAATATATCATGGACTATATATAGTGGTATGATGTATAAATAATATCAAATTTACTAATATATTCGATTTTAGCAATTTTAATAACGAAAATAATTATTTAGAAAAACTGTAGGTCTTAAATTTTAGATACGAAACATAGTGAAAAACAAATGAAAAATTTCAATTTTGAAAAAATATATAAAATAATGTTTTTAAGTTTTAATCGTCTTGCAGTGGAATCCTTGAATAATATTGCATTTTAATAATTATTATAAATAATTATACATAGTATAGTATTACATTATGGTATTAATAATGTAAAATATTATTAATTTAATTTTTTTTTACTTATCTTATTATCATAATTATAGTAGCAAATTTTATTACCTGATTAGTATATTATATTCAATGTTGTGTATTTATGGTGGTTATTAATTTAATGTAAATTATACTTATACCTGGTATTATTAAATAAATAAATAAATTATCTTTTTTTTTTTAAAAAAAAAAATTAAACATTATTTTTATTCTATTTCATTTTCATTTTAATTGATTATTTTATAACAAAATATTTTTTCTTAAAACGTTGATCCATAAAACGTACATGGGTTGTTTTGAAGTAATTATAGTTATTTGTATGTAAATACAAAACTTAGAAAAGTATTTTGTTTTTCGTAAAAAAAAAAATATAATTAAAATGTTGAGTTGCCGTTTTAGTGAATACACAAAGTTCACTTTGTAGATATTCACATAGTTTGGAGTATGTAACAATAATACGTATCATACACGCATGCATATTGGTATTTCATGTAGGTTTATTATAATAATAGCATGTTGTCGTGTCGAAACGTTTCACAATCCGCGGAATTCGATCGCGTATGGTCTGGTACTCTGATATAATATATTATACACAATATCGGAATAAAATGTCACACACATATGATGTTATATGTCTGTAATTCTGTACATATATATATATATATATATATATATATATATATATATTTAGGTATTGGTGTATTGCGTTATTTTATATTTTTTTTTCCTTTCGCACGGTATTTATACCATTTTCCGTTGTGTTTTTGCTTCAAAGGAAACTCATAAGAACGTCGTTATTTTACAAGGTCGAGTCACCGAAATTTCCATCAGCCTTGGACAATAGGTATGGATATAATAATAATATAATAACAATAATATACGCGAATGTGTCTGCATATGTATGTGTGTGGTAGACGGTAGACATGACTAATATAGTTGCAGTCAGACGGAATGTTCAAATTTTTTTTCAGAGATTTCACACACACATACACACACCATTTAAAATAGAGAACCTAACTCAACTTCACAAAAATTTATACACGCCTATATTATAATAAGCAATAATAATAATCGTAATGTGTGACTCCACCGCGACTTTGCGTAAAATATTCTCAATACGATAAAACACGATGGATAATATGTAAAATATGATCGAAATAATATAATACTGTTTTACTGTTTTGAGAACAATGTTTTTCTTGTCAGCTGTCATGCATTAATAAAAAACACAAGGAAATCGTTGGTCGTCATGTGCGAAATCGCTGTGTATCTGTATGTGTATTTGTATGTTATACATTTAAGATTAAACTGTTAAAATGTAAGACTATATAAGCACGATTTATGTTTCTGCTGAAATTATTAATGTATTCAAATTCAAATTTAAAAATCTTTTAACAGTAAATATTCAAAAAGTATTGGTGTAATACAGTATTTTTTTTTTTTTTGTATATTTATTTGAAGTTATTACAAATAAAACAAAATGTATATGGAAATAATTACTATTGTTTATCATTATATTAGCGTATTTAAGTTTTGTACTTTTGTAATCTACAACATATATTTTTAATTTTATTATTTAAAGGTGAATATTTTCTGAGGATTTTGATAAAATTGAATTTCAATAATCTGCTCGTTGGAAATTTAATGATTAGGCATAAATATTTTGAGAATATTATTATATTGCTTTAGAATATGAAATTTAAAATGCATTACGTTATCATTTAGAAGAACAAAATAATATAAAATATACGTATTTTAAAACATTAATACTTTTCGTAATAATGCATTTTTATCTTAAAAGAATAATCAAGTATACTTAAACACAAACACATATTCTTATGTTATTTGAAACTCAGAAATCAAATAATTTAATGACAGCCTATACAACATTTAAGCATATAGCACCGAGGTGGCCATGCTTAAAAGTCACTCTGTATTTTAGAAATCTCTATGCAGCGTTAGTGTTATTTTTCTTAAGAGGATTATTAGACGAATGCGTACTTGCATGACGATAATAGTGTTTTAACTTTTAAATATTCGATTCTATCGAAGTATTATAATATGGCCAGCCACTCGTGCGTGATTTGCGGATGGAATGTCGACGACTTATTATAATCGAAAACAAAAGTAGACCCATCTAAAAATATATAAGTGCATAGAAACTAGGTACATTATATTATTATTTCAATTTTCAACTTGTTCGTAATGTCACGAGTAGCTTATTAGGAATATAATGTGTGGATTACAGTTAATATAAGTAATATAATATAGATACGTATAATTTTAAGAATGTTAAAACTTTTAATATTCTGTTCTAGACTCCAATGCAACATGCCTAAAAAGTCAGGGGTGTTTCCATAGGGTATACTACATATACGCTGTATACTATCAAGATTTTTTTTCAATATTTTGGATATACTGCTCTCAATCACAATTTTATTCTTTTCCATATTATTGACACGCCCTTTACCGGCTTTACTCCTATAGACCATAAGAAAAATATTATTGTATTAAATGTTTTATATTTGATGATATAGTATACTCTCAAAAAAATTAATAGGAACACCACTGTAAAGAGTAAATTGTCGTTTCTACAAAACAGCATAAACGGGAATATATTATTTTAGAGTCGTTAATAAGTATTAAAATGATTTTATTACATAAAAATTTGCGAGAATTTCTGTATAAAAAAATTCAATGAGAATCAATATGCTACTGTACGATTATATCTCTCGGTAATAAAAATCAAAAGGCAAATAAACAATAATGCGTTTACGTGTATTCAAATTTTTTATTTCATCTATGTAAATATTTAAAGTTGGTAAGTATAAATAAATAATATATTATGTCTGCGATCAGATAAGACTTTTCCTGAATTTTATGATCATATAAAAACAATAATTATTATTATTATATTATTTTTTTATATACCTTAAACGACAATCCTAATTATGGAAATTAAATTAATTTTTTTATTGTAAAGACGTTGCTTATACATTCGGATATTAATAAATGCGCTTATGTTTTTAATTGAACGAGATTGACTAAAATTATGGATTTTGTAATTATTTTATGGTGTAAATATACGCTTTCGACTACCATTATTATTATTATGTCCTTGTGTTCCCTGACTCACGAGACTTCGATTAGAATAACATAAAGATAAAATGTTGTATTGATATAAATATTTGAATAAAAAATTATATAAATACACGTGACTCCGTTTTAGGTGGGAGGATAATAAATTTAATCAATATTTTTGAGTTAGTCATATCCGGGTTTCCTGTATTATGATTATGATAAACTTTTTTACCGTTTTATTTAATTCATTGTACTTACATAATTTATACATCTTAATATACTACAAATATCCGGATATCAAACAGCCTTTAAAACCTAAACTGTCTGTGTAATATATACCCTTCCTAGCTAGTACCTAAATACATAAATAATGCTCTCCTTTTTTTTTTTTATTTAATAATGAACTTATGACAATATGACATCAACTCGTAAGAATCTTTAGTCCCTTTAGTCTCTATATAATAATATATTCGACATCTATTATCATGGACGATGGACATATTACATATGGATAAATAATTGAAAAATCATTTAAGTTTGAATTTTATTTTTATAGATGCGCTAACATTTTTAGAAAAAAGATTCGCAAAATAGTTTACAGTAGAAAAGGGGATTGTTCTTTGAAAAGTTCACGTTTGTATCTACACAGAAAGTTCCTTAGTAGTACAAAAATATATCAAAATTTTAAAATATACGTATATTAGATAGTACACTATTTAATGATTAATACGATGAATAATGAAGTTTAATGATTATAGTTTTATTAATTATGTGTACGTTCATGTTTGAACCAATTGTGTTAGAACATATATTCGTGGTCTTTGGCTCCTTAAGAGGACGTTATACCCGCCGCAGTCCCGCATGTATTGTCTCTGTCTTACTAATGTAGATTATAACAAATGTTTGTTCATCAGAACATATTTTGTGATGTTAGTTTTAATATTAGAGTCAATTTACTTATTATCAAACTTAAAGGTAATAATATTATCTAGGGCATCTCATAGGCTTTTATTGATATTTAAATTTTTAAGCTAATTACGAGCATTTTAAAGTTTTAATATTTTATATAACTAGGTATAACTCACTTAAAAATTAAAATATTAATAAAAGCCTATGAGATGCCCTAGATACTATCATTACCTTTAAGTTTGATAATAAGTAAATCGACTCTAATATTAAAGCTAACATCACAAAATGTTTTCTGTTATTGAACGCAAATTTGTATGATCTACATTAGTAAGACAGAGAGACAATACATGCGAGTATAACGTCCTATTAAAAGAAATCCCTATGTATTTGTTTGTGTACGAAAAGTAAGGGCTGAAACATTCGAAGCTTACTTATAGACAACTCTGCAACAAATATATGCGCCGCTGCATTATAGAAATTAAATAAGTCGACGGACATATTTGTTATTTATTATAGATTTATAGCATCACATTGTTGTTATAATGTGGAAACACTATTCTTGCATATAAAGTTAAAAATGTTTAACTACGCAAAAATTCGAATGTGTGTCACACACATGAAAATTAAAACGTTTACGCGAATCGCGGTACATGGGTGTTTTCGTTGTTACATAATAATGACAAAATATAAATAATAATAATAATAATAATAATAATAATGGAAAATAAAAATTAAATGGTTGACACCGATTGTATGTAGGTTAATGAACAGCGAAAATATAGACATGAGACCAAAATCTATTAAAAAGTCATGACACTCGTCATTTTGAACAGGACCAAGCAAATGTATCAATATGATTTCGTAATTCTCGCTGTTTCAATTATACCCTCTCCGCCAATTTGGCTTTTTGTGGGCTATTAAAGTTTAATCGAAAAATCAAAATCGGATCACATAAGCAGTAAGCCTTTTATGCACGTTGGATTACGTGTTAATGGGAAATCTATAATGGTTATTATAATTTACTGGTATCGTATGAATGCCGCACGGAGGAGATCTCATTACCTATATCATATTAATTTCTGACGATCAATCGTGCGTTGTTTATTACATCAAAATATAATATTATTTCATCGGCCAGTCGTCCAATTTCGTTTCGAGTTTGCGGCACGTTGAAATCCACGACGCGTCCGACCGTCGATCGCATCGTTACGGAATAATATCTATATACTTACCAACTACCTATATTAATATAGTTATATCATAATTAATGTATTGGCCGGTTGCGGTATTTATAATACGACGCCGCCGCTGCACTGGTCATTAATAATCATTGGTTTCGTGTACGATATGTATATAATATAGGAATGCCAAAAGTGCACGCGCGCGTAAGACGATTATTATTGTTACTATAATCTATTATGTATACTCATTATGCCTAACTACCTATACTTGTTATTAAGGCAAATAATACTGCGAACACGCTACAACCACCGTGACGGGTATAAACGCGCCATACAGACCTAACGCGGTGGTCTACATTTTAGCGCGACCGGCCCGAATGTAATAATATAAGTACCTACTTGCGTTTAAATATATGTATATTATCAAGGATAATTGTACGCGCACCAAACTTGCACCGAGAGCGCGTTTTCGTTTCGGTCTCGTTGCACGGTCGGTTTCAAAATCTCGAGAGTAATCTTCAAAATTTTATTTCGTTTTTACTTGACCGACTTGCCCGCGTATAAGAAGAATTTTTGACGAAACCAAACTACAATCAACGCGGTAACGCAACATTATGAAAAATCGTAGTGATGACACTATATACGATAGTTTATTATCGTCGAATAATAGTATATATTAATATTATTATTATATATATACATATTATCTCGTAAAGTTGTAAAGTTATAAGTTATAACATATACATATCACTAATCACGATAACAACCAACTCGTGGTGTGATGAAGTTTCAATACTTGGTCCGTCGTTTAGCTAAAGATGCATTACTAGATCATAAAGGTCACTTTTGAGTAACGCGATTCGTTCGTTTTTTTTTGGAAAAAAAAGTTTAAATATTTGGGTATTCATTGGTATACTCGTGTCGCGTCACATTCCTAACAGAGGTTTCATTTGTGTCAAACGCATTTCAGTTTGCATTATTTATATAATATAAACGATTCGTTGGCATAATGTATTCCTCACACAAACAACCTCCGTTGATTAATACAAGTATATAATATGTAATATGCGTAGGTATATCTATATAGTCGGCACTCTACGCGGGTATCAAATCATTTCGTACGCACTTCGCGTCTCAGACTCTATATTGCGATAGGTCATCGTAAATCTCACGGCGCTACAGACGATGCCGCGGACACGGTCTGATTAGCGACTTGTATAGAAACACTAACCACGACATAATAACAAATAAATGTAATTATAATAAGCTCTATAGGTACTGCTACCGTAGTGTACATAGGTACCATATGTAGGTATATTGTATATTGTCCAAAATAGTTAATTATTTTTTTTTCAGGCTGAAATATTTTCAATTTACTAAAAATCACGATGACCGTCGAGTTGCAGGCTGTTGGTTACGGGCCATATGCTACATTGCTACACCCTTATATTAAAACAAAATATAGTGTGATCGAACTTAAACTATATCAATGTGTGCAACATAATCTGGAACCAATACGAGTTAATTGCAGGGCTTTTAGCTAAATCGTTTTTTGTATGTATCAAACAAAACAGTATATGTATACCTTAATATTATAAGAGTATATAGTTTTATTGTATAAATATGTTAGCCGATGTATATTTATTTGTGTATGGTATAATCGGGGGTGGGGTAAACCATCCTATTCTTTAATTTTGAGGCAAGGCAAATAACTTAACAACACACTACGCCTTACTGTAAATTATCACTCGAAGATGGCCTAGCTGTTATGAAGTGCTTTTATACTGCTTGTGGTACTGCGACACTATACTAACCACGCAGAGACTTTAACGCAACTGACACAAATTACTTTAGTGATGCACCTTGTAAAATAGTATGAAAAAACTAAGCGACGAGAATTATATAGGTACTCTGTGCATGACGTGTAATCATTGTAGCGCGTATACCCTACACAGCTTATGTCGTAATGCTTATATCGTTATTAATAAATAAACGAATTTTATATTGTTTTTGCCAATTAAATTGTATAAAATGTGATAAAATTATATCCGATTTTACAATAAATAATATGATAGCTACTATGATAAATTAATAAACTAAATGATTATAATTATTCAAGTTTATTATTGTCGTATTAATTTATTATTAAACGTCAAGTACAAAGTACAATATACGCAGTGTGGCTAAAATTTAACGATGTGTTGTTCAGGTGATTCCTAGGAAATAATGTAATTTGTTGTCAATTATTTAAATTCTAAACAGTAAACTCTGTACTGAAAATAAGTTATATGTTCTAACGCAATATGCTAACAATTTATACGTTGCAGGTACCTATATATAACGTAACATAACATAATATAATATACCTACCTATACAATATACATGTTTTCTACGGCCAAAGCTATAGTAGTATAATATATACAATATACAATATACATACAATATTGATTATAAAATATTATATTATAGTTACTTAGTAAATATAACATATGAGTATCATTACGAATTAAAACATAATATTTCATGGGTGGGAAAAAAACCGTCGTCTCCGAATGACAATCGGTTTTTAAACCTTTATATCTGTATTTTTTTTTTTTTTTTTTTATAACATTCGTGACATCAACACGGGCGGTCGCGCTCACTGAATCCCATAGGTACGTATATAATGTATGGTTTAAAAAATTAAGAAAATAATAAATAATAATAATTTATGATTTCTATGAGTTTTATAATATGCGTTCACGCAATCACATTGAACGTATTTACGTCTTAACACCTACCGCGCGGATACCGCAAAACAGTTATGATATTATACGATGCGTTCGACACTGTGATTATTTATACATAATAATTCATTGATTTTTCGTCTTGTTTTGCACACACCCACCTACCATTGGACTCTGCTATTGCTGTATACCTATAAAATACAATATAAATAATAAGGAGCGCATTTAACTATAGTGAATTAAACAAACTAAATACCTTAACATACTATATTGCTAAATACGTCTCTGATCAATAACATTATTTATAGTCGTTGAAAAATATCTAAACGCTTTTACGAAATTAAATGCATTAAATGGGTTTTAATTAAACTTTTTTTCATTCTTTGTTCGAACGGTAACAATATAATGTATTACGAGCGGTGGTCTGTAAATAATGCTTAAAAATTAAAATGTTCCACTGCAGTAAAGATGCAATTTATTTAAGATGCAGTACATATTATATAATCATATATGTCTATACATATATATACCGCATATATATTATATATTTAAGCAGTGTCCCAAAGTATGTTTGTCTCAGTCGATAACTTTTTGAAATTAATTTAATGTAACGCAATGAAAACATGAAAAAAATTGCTATAAATATTAAAATATGCAAATAAAAATAAAAAATTGTTGTGAAACGAATCAAATTTATACAAATATACAAATATACAATATATATACCATCACAATTACTAAAAATTTATTTATAATGATTTCATGTGACAAACGCGATTTCGATATCTAAATGGAACAATATTAATTTACTGATTTGAAAATTCAATAAGTATAATAATATTACATTCGAATACACATATTATCCACACACTACAAATACTTAACAACATTTTCCATTACAGGATTACAGACATATCTTGTCTCATATTTTTCACCTGCAACGTAAATAAATACACCTGTTTTTAAATGTTTGATTCGGATGCAACTATATTATATCTTTTAAATTAATTCTAACGTACAAGTATATATGTATTATAGTATGCATCAGACTTTTCCGATCAATGCGTTATATATATTGACTATATTATAGTATTAATTTACGTAGTATTAAAGTCACGTAATTTGTACCATTTTTTACGAAAGTTCATCTTACATAATATTTTTGCTATCTTTTTTTTTATTTATTGACAATAAATAAATAAGTAAACGAGGAAATGTACTATCTGTAAAATTAAAAACAGTTGGTGAATATTTGGCGTGAGAGTACTTATAGAATGGAAATTTTATTTTTGTCTACACATCATAATCGTATATTTATATTCAAATATATACACTATCTATGTAATATATAATATCTAAATAGGTATCTATTATTGTATAATGTATAGACCATTGTATAGACTACAAGGAGACTTTCGTTTAACGCCTGAACAGTGTTCTCGCGTCTCGTTAGTCGTTTCGTCTCGACGGCTTAAACGTTTTAAATAATTTTACGATTTATACATATTATCTCTTTGTTTGACATAAAAACTTGTATATTTAAATTCAAGCTCATCGGGAACATGGAAATTGGCCAACTCAAAATGTAATTTTTCACCGCTTGTGTATAGAAGATTAAACATAATACGTATAATATATTTAAGCGCGTGTGTAATGGTGTATATATATAAATGATGCATCACGTAATATAATATTGTAATATAGGGTTGAAGTTCTATAACGATGAAAAACGATTATGTATTATTTTTATCGCTGAATCGACCTCTACGCAATAATTATTTCATTCCGCCACTTTCGACCGATTACACACGTATATATATACACGATTTGAAGATTATTTTTTCAATACTTTTATGATATCCGTGAGTTGCAGTTGCTGCACAACGTGTTTTAAACGTAACATAAGTATACATTATATTATATATATTATACATATAAGCCAACTACCGTCCTAACGTGTGCATCACGTATATTGCATTGTTCGATAAAAATGTGCGTCACTTATTACAATATTATTTTTAAATACCATATAATATACAGTCCCAAAAATAATAAAAGTACAAGTGCATATTATGAGTTATAATTATTATTCGTCTTCACATTTTATTAACATTTTATTTTTCAATTAATATTAAATAATGAGAAAATGATACAATAAGTATATAGGTATAGTGTACGAGTATGTACGTCATATTTTTTTTTTACGAATCATATTTATATTATCGTTAAACGTTTTTACTACGACGTGAGACCTATTATTATATTACTGTGTGATAGAACGATTGTGTGTGACCGTATCGATTGTCAACACGTTTGGTGTCTGAATCTCAAAAATAATTATATAATTAACCTTAATCCGTAAAACTGATTTTTTTTATAGATACAATATCACAGATTTCGTTTCGAATTGAATAAATCTCGATTGGGCATCATCGTCATTATGTGTTATTCACTGTGGATTTATCGGAGCTCAATAAAAAATCAGATATCATAATAACCATCGACTTTAGTATAATATTGACGTGCAAACGAATTCAGCATTTCAGCCGGTGTTTATATGCGTGTTATGAGTATTATATTTAACACGGGCATGTATATACATGTAATTGTAATACCATCATAACCACGTCGACGAGTCCGGAACTCCGGTCTACGGACAGTTTTTGTCGCGAACGAAACGCAGTCATTTCAGTAAATATATATATCAGAACCAGAGATGGGTCGTTATACATCGTTAAGTTCGCACACGTTATTTATTTTTTGGTTGAGTATGATTATCCGTACCTATACCCACTATAGGTATATACTGCGATGGTCGATGCACAATAAATATAATTTTTATTATACCACAATATGTCAATATATTTTCCAGTTTAGCCGCAATTTTCGTGTCGAACTCTACGGAAATATAATACTATGTAATATACGTAGGTACTTAATATTATTAGTTTTGTTTATGCAATAATTCGAAATACGCGTTACCTAACCCATAGAACGCGTATTGTTGACCCGAGAGTATATTTTTTTCGTGTTTTCGTGATCTCCGTTTAATAAGTAATAGTATAATATACTACTCACTACCGTCTCTGTCTCTCTCGTCTCACTGTATCGTACATAATTGTTCATTAATTTTGACTCTGTCAATTTTATATACTCTCTGTTAAAAGTACACCGATAACAACTTTTTTAATATTGATTAATTATTATTATTAAATACATCGCCATATTGTATGAGTTGGATTTTTGTCTAAATATCAAAATCATAAAAACAAACACAATAAACACAAATACATATAATATTTTTTATATTCTTCTTATTATAGTTGTTGTTATTTTATGTTGAATCATTTTGCGCAATTTGTATAATTATTAGTTTCTTTGGTGGGCAATTTCCTTTTACATATTTCATTTGTTCACAATACTATTACTAGGTACAGACATATTATATCATACGCAAGGATAATAATTGTATTTAAAAATGTAATTTATCATTTAGATAATGAAAAGAAAAAATGAAGACAAGTGTAATATACCGCTTTGCAGTACAGCTTGTGCATTAGGTGAGGAGTGGATCACTTTTTATAGATGTGTTAAATTTGAATTTTATTTTTATATATCATTGTATACAAAAAACGTTTCTGTAAACCATCTCTCAACCAATATCACTAAGTTTATTTCGTGATTTGATTTTTTTTATATATATATAATATATAGCTAAGCCATTTATTTTACTTTTAGTATTACGATAGATTGATGTCGACATAATTTTTTCTTGAATAATGTAGCATTTAATTATTATAATAATATGCATTTATACAAATTTATATATCTTGAAATTTAATTTTATCTTATTGTAAATACCATAAAACAGCAAAAAAAGATTTATAAATAGATGTTATCAGGGGCGTTCTCAGGATTTTTCTATGGGGGGGGGGGTTCTGAAAATTTACTTGAATTTAATAGTATATAATATCAAAAGTAGAAAAAACGTGTATTACTAAAATGTAGGAAAACAAAGATCCTTGGGGGGGGATCTATCCCCCATATCCCCCCCCCGCGAGAACGCCCATGGATGTTATTGCGTAAAATAAAATTTATAGTAATATAATACATACATATAAGTTTTAAGTTTCTAGGAACAATATTTTAAATAATAACAAAATAATTAACATCGTTGTTCATCGTTAAAATAAATAATTTCGTCAAAATTTGAACTTAAAATGTCTAGAAAAAATAATTGCTTTTATTTATTTTTAGATTTTGTAGTACAATACAAACTACTCACGAGGGTCCTTGTACTTATTAAATTTCAAAACTTAAATATAAAAAGAAAAGTTTTTATGAACTACAAAATAATTTGAAATGTTTACGGTTTTGATAAATCAAGTCAAAATTCTAACTTTAAATGCAAATAAAAAAAAATTGTGTTGAGAAATAATTATTTTACAGGTGAATTCAATGTCGTACATATTTGAACTTGAAATGTTTATAAAAAATTTATTTAGTTCTTCTATAGAATTTTTATGCCATTTATTTATAATTGAAAAACATATAAAAATCTTTTATTAAATTTTCAAACCCTAACTATATAGGTATAAAAACGACATGTTTTTGCTAATTTTTAACTACAAAATAATTTATGTGATTTTTATGAATTTTATCGAAATTCTAACTTTGAACGCTTATAAAGAAATGTTTGGCTTTAGATATTCCATATTCATTATTAGAGAAATTAAAAACTAGTAATGAACTTTGTACAAAATTTTCAATAGTTTAGTCCAGCAAATAATTTTTAGTTAACATTTTTAGAAAAAACACTAAAATAAATTATTAAAATGTCTCATCATGTCTATAAATAGCTTGAAAATAGAAATATGATGAAAATGCTATCGTAAATAAAAAATCAAAATATAAACATTCGTCCTAGTTTTTATTTTTTCCCCGTTTATAAAAAAAAACACTTGACATTTTTAACTTTGATATCTCTAAAATATAAACTAGATTCAATCTACTCTGCAAAACTACCCCCATTTTTTAAAATTTTAGAAATTTAATTTTTTTTAAGCATTTATCGACTATTTCTTGTCGTGTACATCACTCATGCACATAAAAAAAACCCTCAACAATGAAAATGTACAGTCGAGTTTAATTTATTGTTATTGTATATAACTGTGTGTGTTATAAATACTAATATACCTACGCTTGAACGTTTGATTAAATAACTATCCCTCCCGCCACACCCTTAAAATAAAATATTACAAAAAGATTTATATGCAATTTTTTTCTTGTTTTTCACAAGTTCTGTATGTAGATAGTGTAAATATAAATAATAAATATTGTTATTATCGTGTTTGGCTTGTTGGTGATTACTATAAATAGCACGATTGAAAAAATATATAAATATATACATAAAAACATGCGTGTAATATTATAATATATGTTTTGTTTGTTACAAAATACAGTATATGTCATATATTATCATACATAATATTATAGTTTCTATAAACACAGATCGTCCTCTTGAGCAAATACAAAATCAGTCATTACTCATTATAATATTATGTTATTATCATTATAGGTAGGTATAAAGAAAATAACAATTATTATGATTTTTACTTCACGATAAACATGTCATGATCGGAGATCATAATATATACATTGTACACTATATTTAAATGTGCCTATAATCTACATAATATCAATCACCTGTTGGGCATATCAATACCGCCAATTTTGTAGAGACTTCGCAGAGCCTTAAATTTAATACAATGCGTGTATACTTTTTAAAATTATAAACTATAAACGCATATTGGTAGTTAGATCATCGTGTTTATAGTATTTACTTACCCTACAAACCATAAAAGTTTATTCTTTATAATACAAAGTTATTTTTAAATATAAAAATAATATTATTCTTATATGCGATCCAGACGATGTATAGTCCTAGAGTGATGGTCGTCATTATTCGACGAGTGTATAACGTGACCCGTGACCCTCGTAACGTCAACAATCGCTGAAATTTTACACTCGAAGATTGAGTGTCCAAAATACAATATCACTCATATAGTTATATTGTATGCTGCATTTATAGTGTAAAAGAAAAAGAAAGAGAGAAATAGAGAGAATGGTCCAATCGATATATTCTCGTCCCGGAAACGGATACGTCAGCCGGCCGGCTGGCTGGCCGGATGACGGGCGTTTGAGGCCGAATCGATTGATCGTTCGCCAAAATGTAAAAGTGAATCAGAGACAGGAATATAAAGATTAATAATGTTGATAGGTATACACATTACACAGTATGCGATTGTAACATCTGACGACTCCGCGTATGATCGGATCGAGATCTTTACGATACTACTAATAATAATAACAATGATTATGACGATAATATGGACGTCGTGTACGACCTCGTCGGTTGTCTGCAGTGATGTCCGCACCACGACGTTATGACGAAAATAAATAATTATTACTAGCTATTCTTCGTGTATTTTATATTATATAGTATATCATGTTCCGTAATGGGGTAAAAATTGATCGGCAGATTCGGCAATGACCTGTTGTCGGCGGACGGTCGCGTTTTCAATCGATCTTTAGACGGTCAGGCGGATACTTCCGAGTGATACGGACAAATAAACCGCATCGGTAAGATTGCCGCAGTCATCGCGGAGACGGTGAAGTGGTAACGGAGGAAGATCAATGCGGAAACTGCGGGAAGATGATGATAATAATAATACAGTATGTCCTTAACATATTGACGTCGTTAATAATATTATTATAGATGACCGTGACATAGCCACGGAGTATCATATAAATGACTCTTTTAGCAAGTGTACACAGTAATTTTTTTAAATGAATAACATTCATATCTCGTAAAGGTGTAACGTTTTTTGGGAACATGATTTTTATTCATTACTCATTAACCATTATAAAATAACATCTTTGAAAAACAATCAAAATAATCACTGTTTTTTTTATCGTTATAAGTTTAAAAAAATTGATTGTTGATGTATAAAAAAAATTAAATTTTAAACGAATATATAATATATTCTATATTTAATCAGTTATAGCTTATAACTTTTAACTATTCAATGTGTATTGTTGAGCAGAGTGAAACATCAATTAACATAAGTGGTCCACTATTGGTTTATCTACTCTCTAGGTACATGTAAACTTTAAATAATATACTTAAAACAAGAACATAGATTTAAATGTTCTTTAAATTCAAGAGCCGCGAGTCTAACAATAACATAACTCAATGCATTAAAAATTATTAGTATTAAATTGAAAAAAAAAAACTTTCTAAAATATTGTCTCTAACATTAAAATAAATCAAATAAATCAATCTGTATCATTTAAATTATGTAATTATTAATTATACATGTTTTGATTTCAATGCAAGTCCCATAAATAGAATGACCGATTTCATATATTATATAATTTAAATATCTGTCTATGCGTGACGAAAATTTCGTTTGTTATAACTGCTTTTGTACGATACATAGCACACTATACAAGTAAAAATATAAATAATATATTGAAGCAAAATAGACAATTTTTATTTTTAATTTTTTTTTTTTTTTTATCTAGAGAAATATTTTTTTATTACAATTTTTGTTCTAACAATTTAAAAAATATACAAAACATGTCATGGAAAAAAAAGCAAAATAAAAGTTTATTTTTGAAGTAATTTGATGGTTGAAACAGAAGTGGTTAATTAACAAATCGTTCAAAATGCAGTTCTTATATAATTTCTAGCAAAATATGAAAAACAAAATATTTTATAATCATTTGTTTGAATATATTAATAAATTATTTGATGAATTTCATGTATTTATTATAATTATTTCCCTACAACATCATAATAAATTCATAACTAAAGAAAAAATGGCAATGATTATGGTTGATGAATCATCCAGTATAATTTGTTACAATATGCATTACAAAGTATATTATTTCATCGAACCCGGAAACCGCTACCCCGTCCCTAGTACGATTATTAAAACTTTCGATTTTTTCGATTTCGTGACCCGAATTCAGGTAAATATACAACCAAAAGTGTATTTAGGTGAGGGGGAAGAATGTCCACAATGAACACCCCCGGCTCTAAAAAATGAAAATAAAAATTATTATTCAATATTTTTGCTATTTAAATCTCAAACCGACTAGATTTGAATATTTACTTTATGTTTTTAACGAAATAGGTACTACAGCGAAACGAGTTTTAGTGTATCGAAAATTAAAAATAAAACGCACATTATTCTCATATTATACTGTCTCCCTAATGTATATTTTTTGTAAGTTTGTTACGATCATTATTTTACGGTTATTTGCTAATTTTAGTAATATTTTACTTTTCATATAATTATGTATTTATTTTAAGTATTTAAGTCAATGAATAATTTAAAAATAATGTCAGAAATGGAACCCCGTGGGGCAGTGATACCGACATTTTGGACACGTTCCGAAAAATTGTCCAAAACACGCCATTGTTACAACACAGTTATCTACTTTTTTTTAAAACGTCAACAACGGATATCGGTTTTATTATCATTTGGCGGCGCGTGTACTCTTCCGTGGAATGAAAACAGCCTCATAGTCCGAGGTAAGTACATAAATTATATTACGCGCGCGTGGTCTGTTAATTTTTTTTGCGTTTTACAAGGACATACGGCGCGATTCGTGTATAATATTTCTAAAATTGATAAATTAACATACCGAATATCACCTCAGATATCATATTATTATAATATTATGTGGACAATTAATATTATAATACATAATATAGGTAGTACTTTATTGCCGCATTTACATAAACACACTGTCTCGGCTGTACCTACACCTGCAAACATGTACCTACCGCGTGTGAATTTATAGCTCCCGTGACTATAATATTATATACTACTCTATAATATTATGGTGGGTACCTACGTGTTATTATATTATCTAAACATTACATTATTATATGTTCCGATATATATGGTATTAAGACGTATTAAAATATAATATCTTTAGATTATGAAATATATATTCTCGATAAAAAAAGAATAATAATAATAATAATAAACAGCGTTGACGACCAAACGCGCATGCCTACCCAGTAGTATACATTAATACATTATACATCGTGTATATATATATATTTCATAATTATAATATATTATCGAAATGAGTTGAAACCCGATAAATTAATAATAATGTACCCAGTATGATGCGTTCGTCACGTGCGATTGCAATTACACGCTTAATATATAATATATTATTATTGCCACACTTATTGGCTACAATATTATATATTAAACGTGTATTTAAGGTTTATAACTTATTTATAAGTCATTATTAAATGAACTTTCTCGTTACAATGTGTTATGGGTATTATAGTGTTCATTCGGGTAAATATGTATATATACGATACGATTCGGATGCACATCTCGCTGCCAATGGTGCTAATAGGAAATGTGATTAATGGAGTGACGATTGAAATCATTATACGAAATTATTGCTTCTGTTCATATGCCAAGATCTGATTTACGATTTTCGGGGTCATAAATATTAATGCGCCTCTATTTGAAATAAAAGCTGTACATGCATCAACTAACGGACATTTCGACGTGGCCATCTAAGCGTAGCCATAAAAAAAATATGTAAATCATAAAACCATTTTGGCGTAAAGTCACTTTTCCTTTTTTCATCTAATGATTTTAATCTTGTTTAGATAAGAAAATGTTTATTATTTGATATATAATATTTTTAAATCGTAATATGTATGTATTTGATGCGTATAAACTATAATATATTATGTCTATATTATTTTTATCGTGCAATATAGTGTATTGATCACACATCATTCGGTTGTAAATCTACAGGGAAGTCACAGTGGACTGGGAAAGATCCAAAGCTGAAATAAACGTACCAATTAGATGGGCCTTATGTATACCAAATTTTCAATCCAGGTGTAGTAGGAGTTTTCTCAAAATTATAGAACCATTTGAAAAATTCTCAAAATAAATACGAAGAGTAAAACGAAAACTCTCTTTCTCTCTCTCTCTCTCCAAAGACTACAATAGGCCCTATTTATAGAATCCCTACCACCAGGACACGAAATGTACAGCAGTAAATTTGGAGATCCTTGGAGTAGGCTCAGCATGAGAGTGTCTATAAGTATATATATAAAGACAACTTAATAAACTAGGACACCGCACAAAACAATTACACAAGATACGACTCTAGTACTTCACAGACAAGATACCATCATCGATCAAAATATAAAATACCTATACTGACTACATAAATATACCAAAGCTATCTAATCTATTCGAAAGAAGACTTTATTATTCGCAACAACACCAAACGCAATTGAAGTTGCAATAGGTTCTAGTCAAGGAAAACCTAAGCAATTAATGTACCAAATCATTGAAAACTATAGTACCTAAATCGTATCTATCTTAACTAAGTAATTACATTATTCAATTTATTTAAACTATAAATTGTATACATGACCTTTTGGATTTTAACATAATATAAGAAGTTTCTAACACTATACAGTATAAAGTGTTATATGATATTATTACCATATTACGATGGTACCGATAGTACCTATTATAATTATACATCGATAATATCCGCCAGTGTTATCACTCAAAGCCCATAGTATTATATATCACGTAGAGTCAATTGGTTCGTCAGAATACCGTGCGAACCAAGTCCATTAGTCACGCACTCGCGTGCGTTGGCCAAGGACGCAACGACGCAAGTTCAATATCGTTATGTAGGCACTTATCTTATACGTAGATATGCGTAGATCGTCGGTAAATGAGTATATATTTATATTTATAAATATGAATACTATTTGTATATCACAATAATACTAATAATAATAATTATTATTCTAGAAAAATGCGTATAAATAATGTTACCGTGTGTACCTATCTATGTGTATAATATATTATTGTTTATTGCGATTGTTTCAAAACATTCTGTAGCCGTACCTATATAGATATATGCAAACGTATAATAAACTTTAATATGTTTATATAATATAAATATAATAGGTATAGATATAATACGCTGTCCGACAACTCTTTGTGTACTATAAATCGTAAACAACCACCGCAAGACACAGTAAACACACATATAATTGTTGCGATGGGTATGTACTATATGTAATAACAACTATAGTAATAATGGCGATAAATATTAAAAAAAATAAAACTTGCGTCTCAAATATTAGATATTTATTCATTTTTTTAAATCCACGTAGGTGTATAATTATTTTCGTTTTCACCGCGGAAATAATAACGTATTGCTTTTGTCTCTTCCCTTCCCCTAACACCAAAATTCGTATTTTTCAAAATTATTATTAGATATACTGATATACAGTGCCTACCTATAAGTACACGGATGCATATTGCATATGTGTTATAAATTGTAGAGTTGAATTTATTAAAATGAAAACTATTTTTCTATAATTTTTGATATTATAAACATAATAAATCTTTCACTAATCACTATAGTAAATGAAATATAATACTCGTAAATATGCATAAATTGTAATGTTTATAATTTTTCACTATTTATTTAAAAAATAATAAAACAATAAAATATTTTAAAATGATATGTATTATTAAGCTCAATTTAAGTTAACTTATTTATTTGATATTTTAAAAATTAATACTTAAATGAAGATTTATATAAAGTCAATAGAATAATAATTGATAAACGATTTTGATGTTGTAAAGTTGTGCCAATAAATTAATGATCACAGATACAAGTCGCAGACGTTCAATAGATATTAGGGGTGTGTTTTTTCAAAAACATGTTTCGAAATAACTTAAGATTATGTAAAAAATATTTTCAAAAACTTTAATATCTTTCGATAAAATGCAAGTGTGTTCTATTAAAATCGTGCACTGACTAAATAAAACCATTAGATACATGCTGCAGTTGGTTCGGTAGAAAACCATATTTATAGACGACATAATCAAGCATTGTCCACTCTCCCTTAAAATACTATTTCTAAAGTTCTTAAATACGCTAATGCCCGAAAATCCATTTTATTAATTCTCAAATATTTGAGACCAAATTTTTAGAAATTGTAATATCGTCTAAAGTCACACAGCTAGAGTCTCAACAGGATGCTATACTATTATAGTATATTGTTTCGAACAGACCACGGTGGTCCTAAATAACCCGTATAAACGCGGCCGAGTATGCGTTAGGTTAAATTTAAATATAATATTTGCGATACATTATACCTACGTTATTTTCACTGTGGACAGTAGGTGGCGTCATTGAGAACGTACACATGTGTGTGCACACGTGATACGGAAACTTTCACTCAATCGCTCCACTATTCGCACACATATAGGTATACCTATATATATATATATATATACGTATAACACGGCGATGGACAATTCGGTGACAAGTGTGCGTCGTGTTAATAAACGAATTATAAGACGAAATACAAATTAAATATATACTTATATATACTTCCGTATCGCCGTCGACGTGAGTCGACAAGGGGACAAGCGCAGTGTGTGTAAGCGAACTCGCCGTCCGTTTTGTAGGTATAACAATCGCTCCGAAAATCCATCGCCTCTGGCCCGAGAGTAATTATTAGTTACATAAAAATATGTTATTATGAATAATAAAATCGATATTAATCGATAATAAATAATAACATGCGCGTATTAAAAAAGAATAATTATTATTATCGTTTACGGACGTGAACCGCGATAATGATATTATTATAATTTTCACGATGAAGTTGTGCGGCTCTTGTGATAACACCACCTATATACTTTTAGTTATTTGATATTTTAGACGATATCCGTCGATACGGTCGGCACCACTATCATTACGACTCGGCAGAGATTTTCGTGAATAGATAATGTTTGAGGACAACGCGTGCGTGTCACACTACAGGAAATAGAAATCCGAAGAAATTTACATTTGCGATTTGCTGCTTGCGCATTGCAATTTACAATAATAGACGCGCGTATGACATAATCAACGCTGTCTCGCACTTCCGTCCACTGCGTACTATGATATATTTGTATCGCGTAACGGTTTGTTTTTTCGCGCGCAAACACATATCGATGTATCACTTCCGGAAATCGTGCGAAAATCTGCGTATAATAGTTATATTTCCGCGCAGAAATCATTCTGCGAGCGTAGAACAGTAAACCGATCGGTTTCCGTTATCGATGACTATATACTATTGTTTAACCTAAATTACTCTTGAACTGCCCATTTGTGTCAATTACCAAATTCACTTTGGTAAAAATTAGGTGATTAGGCTTTTAGTAACAAAAACATGTATTTTATATAAACAAAAAGCTAGTATTTTATCAAAATCATTGATATATTATTTTGATAAAATAATCCTGTTTTTATGTATCTAAATTCCTTGCTTTGTTATTAAACATGATCTACGTAGATAAAGTTTATACCTAAAATTTATAATTTATAATTTATAATTAATATGTATATATTATGTGTAATGTATATAATGACCTATGCATAACCAGTAACCACATATCTACTTTAAACTTAATTTAAATAGATATACACAGTATTTCTAATGTTTATATAATTTTAAGCAAAGTGGTCCAAAAATTACATTTTAAAAAACATGTACTTATATACTATAGAAATTAGTTTGTAGAATGTATAAATATATTTTTTATTATAGTCAATAGTGTTATCTATAATGAATTGATCTCAAAATATGTTTAATGGTCGTGAATAATTCCATGGTATAATAATATTAATAATATTAGGCAATAGCATAAATCTGAAAATTTCTCACGGTCATAAATAACTTAAAAAGATTCAACATTTTATCACGTTTATAAAATAATGTTTATAAATATTTAATGAAAATTTACAAGCATCTATAATTATTAGGTAGTTTAGGAATTGCTCCATAAAGACCAAACCAAAACCTTACCAATGACTTTTGAGTAAGAATTCCAATTTTTCCTTTATTTTTTATTAATTATTATACCATCTACCGATTATTTTTAAAAATACTATGAGTTTTTTATTTTTATTGTTCAAAAGTACAAACTATAGGTTTGCTAACAGAAACCATCGTCAAAACGGAAGATCGGAGCATGTATATGAACAACTACGGTTTCATTCATTCGCATTCTACATCGCGAATTCCAATGTCAAGGTGTCCATTCATATTATCACGAAGCCCATTGAATCAATATCGCTGTATAATAATTACACGACCAATCTTGGTCAAGTCTTGACCGTTTTAACGTTAAACGCATATTATATTAAATATAAGTATTTAATATATATAATAACAAACGCCACTCTACCAGAAAAAAGACAGAGAGTTAAAGAAATAATAAGTAAGTTTATAACTACTCATAACTATATATAGCTACTTTGCTAATTTATTATAATTATTTGTACGCAAGTTCCGTATATTATTTTAATAATTTTAATAGAGCATCGGCTGTATCAATGTACATAGTACATTAGTACATGAATGCGTTGTCGGTCGGGCTTAAGGCATCGATGTGAAACCGAATAACGTTACATATTATCTTATCTTGATAAGTAACAAGTGAAAACTATAAAAGCAAAAACATTTAAATACCTTCATACACTGAATTATACAGGTGTTGAAAGTGAAAAAAAAATTTAACAGAAACGTTTTGGTTGTATAATAATAGACACAAGCACACATTAATCGCGCGACTGCAATTATAATGACGGTATTATACGCAATAACTATATTATAGTTTACTTATTCTGATTATTGATTTTTATAAAATAATAATAATAATATACAGTACATTATTATTATTATTGTATTAAAAAATCAAATTAATTAATTAACTTTAATTTTATTTGATTTACGTCTGAACTTAAAATAATTTCTAGTTACTTAAAATATATACCTATTTTTTAACGTTATGGTGTCATACGCATACGTAATATCTTACGTTTCACCATGATTCAGCCTACCTTTAATCCTATAATGCATTTATGTACCATTTGAGATGGTAGCCCAAAGTTCAGAAATTGTTTGACTCCAATTCTATTCGATTTACCGTTTCACCATGACTATATCATCTCAATGTTACAAATTCGCAATTTAGTTTTAAAATATCTGGTTTGGCTAATCTTTTGAAGTTGAGCACATTTTTTATTGTATTTTTACAATTTTCATTTGTGAATTTATGATAAAATTGGATCTGGCGCATGAGAATGTTCTTTAATATTAAAATAATTATCTTTTTATGCACACCGTGCTCATTTATTGCCCGAAATATTGCTCCACAAATTGCTGTACATTTGAACATTTCCATTAATATACTATAATATACTATATAAGTCTATATTATTTTCATCATGTTTTGAAAGTGGTGTCTTATCAAACATGAAATCATAGTTATTATTATAACAAGTAATAATGCTTTGTGAACATGTCAATATCTAATATCAAATATTAAAAAAAAAAATGTTTACATCAATAATATTATAAGATATTATAAAGGTACCTATAAAAAAATCACATAAGTAGTAGGTACCTAACCTCTCAACGTATCAAGTAAACTGATAGATGACAGACATGGCGAAACACGTCTCTGTGAAATACAGTCATTAAAATATGTCCCAACTACTGACACTCTCGAACAAAATCATCATCTCATCCAAAGGAGCATTCGGTCCCGGACAAAAATCAAGGATAGCTAATCTCACAGTAAACATAATATATATAATATATTATATATACCAAAATACATCACCACAATAATTATTATATTATCATATTATTATCTGGAAAATAGTCACAATTTTCTAAAATTTTAAATTATCGTAAGCTAATAGTTTATTTGTTTATTTGCACATATATTTACTCAACTAGACATAAATGAACAAGATAACATAAGTTAAAAAGTAAACAATGTATTAATCAAATTAAGTATATTAAATAAAAAATAAACTAAAGGTAAAATAAGCGCATACGTGGTGAAGTAGCCAGAGAGCTTAGATAAAACTATAACTTATAAACTTAACAAACAATAATTGAATCATTAATTAAATAATAATAAAAAAAAATGATAAGGTTGAGTGAAATCCAATTATTAAAATGTGATTATAATATTATTTTTGTTTTTCGACAACTTTGAACGTATATACATATACGTACAATCTTTCGAACACTTGAGATTTGAACACATAACATGCTATACTCATATACCCTGACCGACCTAATATTATACTGTTTGTAATAAGTCAAAGAAGACGTATGATTAGCATAATGCTGATAATGTCCAAAATTTTAATACATGTGACTTGAATATGGCGTTTAAAATTACATAAAACTTCACTGTAGAATGGTGTGTGCTGAATTCCAGAAACGAGTAAACGTCATAGATGTCGAATACGAATATATGTATACGAAATAGGACACAAATTTGAAATCGTACCCAAATTATATTACAGTTGTGTAAGTATATACTTAACGGTTTGACATAAGAAGATGTCTGTTTCGTAATACAAAATAGATAAGTTATTATGAAGAGCTAATGGTGAGCATAATTATTATTGTATGCTACTGTTATCGGGTCAAGTGCAACCGTACACAAACATTTTGAGCCTAGTGCAATCAATTCGTTGTAGTCAATTTCATCAAAAAACCTATATAATATAATCAGTTGCACGGTGTGCAGCTACTTACCACTTTATAGTGTCAAAATCAATTTGTATACGTCTTATTACGGTCATTTTTAGCTGTAAATTGGGAAATAATTTCAGTCATAACGGTTACGTGAATAAAGTTATTATATTATTGTCGTCGTCGTTGTTGTTGTTTCGAATTCTCATTTTACACGACTCGAACACAACGTCTCATACTCGAATCGACATGGAAAAAGTTACAAGATAATTATTTTGAATTTACGAATTTACTTAAAGAACTATGAACTCGACAAAAACTTAGTAATAACAAGCAACTCAGTTACACCATGAGTAATATTCATGACATTTAATAAATCAACGAAATAAAAATAATCTAGGATAATGTATATTAAGCAAATTACTACGTACCATTCAGCCATTGCGATTTTACACTCGACATCGCAAACTTAAATGCACACTCGATGCTCAAATATTAAAAAAAAAATGACGTATTATTTGGTTTTATTTATTCTCGAGGAAGTCATAAAAATACCATTCGAGCTGTGTTAATTATTAATGAACGGAAAAAAAATTTTACAAACGCTCGTGATAAATATTAGTAAATTCTACACCTATTCGACCAAAGTAAACGGTCGACAAAATTTTAATCAAATACCTGTACGACTGTCTGGTTGTACGTGAATATCATAATAGTATAGCCTACCTCAGCGGTTCCCAAACTGTGAGGCGCAACTCACTTGGGAGTCGCGAGCCGCGTGGTAAATATTGATATTTTTAAATCAACAATAATTTGAAATGTCATAACTATTCTAAACAAATATTTCACTATTATGATAACTTATATTGTCATAAAAATTAAAATGTTTATATATTTAAATACTATAAATTTGTGATTAAATTTTTTATGGGAGGCGCGATTATTTTATTTTTATTTTTAGGGTGGCGTGAACTAAAAAATTTTGGGAACCGCTGACCTACCTAGTAGGTGCAGAATCGATATTATACAAGACTATAAAATAATACTATTATAGCCAATAATTAATTTGTGTAGCCAACTGCGGTGTTAGTTGATGAGCAGAGTTATTGGTTTATATTCGTGCATTTTTCAATCGATTTTATAAGTGTTGAGAAATTGTTGGCACTATCTCGGATGGCACAAAGATTGAAATGTTTGCGATTACATAATGTACAATATAGTTCCTTCGATGATATACGAATCATCGGCAGTTATCTAAATTATGTGCATATTTTCCCTTCTCGATCAGACGGAATGTAAAAATAAGCGAATTCGTAAGAATATTATAATATGTATATATTATATATATATATGCAGGTACCTGTAATATTAATATCACATCATATTTTGCAGTCGATATAATATTATAATAATTATTACAGCGATAAGATTGCGTTATTGCAGCAGTGTTACTGGCGGTAAAGTTATTAGTCACCGTGAATGGTGTTGGCCTAGGGCTTGTCCCATAACCACGCTTAAGTGGCACCTGCAGGCCGTAAACAAAACGTATAAACAATGGTTTACGATTATTTTTATTATAAAGATTTTGCCATATTTTTCGAGAGAAAAAGAAACACGCGGACCATATAGCGCTTACTATATGTACGTCACGGGATTACGATCTCTCGTAACTAATATTATTTTTAACGATTTAAACTTAAAATATTACGCAAAAACACAGCGTATAATATATTATAGTCGTGTGTACGTCTTATAATATTATATGCGCGTTATCTCGTTACGCGTTGGTACATAGTTTTTATTATTTTTTTTTTTTTCGTTAATTAAGATTTTACTCGTTATAATCAAAATCGTTTTAATCGTTTATTTTTATACGCGTTATATTTTATTATTTTACCAAACACGTATGATGTGCATGTACATACATGCATATATATTATATACACTATAATATAGTAATAAATATTATACTTATAATTAGTATATATATATATATTACATATTATTATATCGTTATACTTTTCCATAACTAAGGTACGCTATTCTTTATGTAACGTCGTAGATAAGATGTATAAAATACTTGACGAAAATTATACAGGAAACGTTTATACAACACACGTATCTCTCTAAACACCTAAGACATATATAATAATATGTATAGAGTATCTATTAAACCGCTTTTAATGTGCTTAAATATTTAGAACATATACGATAAAACGCTGTTACACGCGTACTTACAGACGTTACGACCAAATTATTATCATATTATAATATTAATTATGCATTATTTGATCATTATGCTGTTCTACGCCTTACTGTGGACACCATACTATCGCATGTATTATATTATTATACACAGACGACCACGCACGTAAAATACGATAAGTCAACGTTTTATTTTTGATAAAATTATTGTATTCTGTGGCGCTATCAAAATCTGATTTTTTCAAATTGTTACTAATATTTGGTTTTTAATTTGTTTTGACAACAATAAGCAACATTTTTTACTCAATAATCCATATTATGAAGTACATTTTAATCTAGCGCAGAACACTTATAAATCGAAAATATCGACGCACTAAAAAATATAATATAGTCAAATGTTGTTTGTGTTTAAGAATGTTTGAATCACAATTTTTAGATAAGAGAAGTTAAATGGCTAAAGCTACTTACAGAAGAAGCCTGAAGTAGTGTACCTATTTCACTCGTTTATTAGCCTATAAGCTATATAACTGCTAAGTATATTTTAAGATATAAGTATATTTATAGTGTTATTACAGTATTGTATTTTATTATTAGTATATTCTATAGTAATACGGTAGATATTGAATTAATTTTTACCGAAATATTATTACATACAATTAGAATAGCTAGAAAGGAGATAATATAGTTTTGTGGTGTAAACAGTCAATATAGTTAAAAAATCAATCTAAATGTTGTAAGAATAGCATTTTGTGGATATATATAAAATATAATAATAGATGTAAAAGTTTTCAGTTTCGACGAGTAATTTTTTATGAATTATTACTACATTAAAATAACTAAAATCGTAATTCTTCGTTTAAAAATCTCGTTGCACAAAAAATTAACATCGAATCCTTTTACAAGTGATATTTGTTGCGTTGTATTTTAAACCCAGGGAGTCAAAATGGGTTAAAATATTTTCGTTGAAGGTTTCGTATTTGAAACCAGATAAAACATTTGGAGAGTTTCGCGTTCGAAACCGGACACAATATTGCTTATCGGTTTAGAGTCTAAAACTGGCAATAGTTGTCTGCAAGTTATGAGTTTTAAGTTTCAATTTGAGTATATTTTAAATGGATTTCAGATTGAGTCCAAAACTGGGCAAATTGTTTGCAGATTACGGATAGCATGTTTTGGGGCTTTGTTAATTACCAGGTTTTACAACCAGGGTTCTAACCCGTTTTTGCTATATGAATTTATAACGTTTTTATAGATGCAATTGGGATGGTCACCTACAACAAATTATACTACTAATGTAATTCGCATTTAAAACCATATAAAATATCTGAAAATTTGATTATTATGTATTGTTAACATAATATCTTCTAAATGCATAAGTCATCAAAATGCTTTCCTTTCATATATATTATATAATAATTTTAAATACAGAAAAAAAATTAATTATAATTTAAAAATTATTAAAACAAAAAACATTAATATTAATATTTTTTATTACTTTTATCTACAAGTTCTTAAGTCATTTAAATTTACTCATAATTACATTATTTATCAACTTACTATTTATCGAAGATAAATAAATAACTAATAGGTAATGAACTACTACTCTACAGGTTAGCTTATCAAATAATAAGTGTAATAAAGCTGCTAGTATCTACTTACACATTTATATACTATACTACTATAAATATTAAAAATACTTTAATATGTCTATATATCACATATATTTACAAAATACATGCAATTATAATCTTACCTGGTTTAGGCACTTAGTTTAACTTAGCTGACTAATCCATATTTATATCGGTATAATAATGTCATCCTATCAAGTGGACTCAATGACACTTGTCTGTACCTATCTCATAACAGTTGTGAAACATTAAGGTTCTTATTCATGTGAAATTATTATTAAGAATCCATATTCTGAAATCCTTTTGATTACTTTGAAGTTTGAATTGCATTAATTTATTAACTGATCTATAAAAAAAAAAAACAATAAAAAAAATGAATAGTTGATGTGTGCATTTATGAAGCTAAGACAGTGTTAAAACTTTAGAAATTACTAATTAAAACAGAAATTGAAAAAATAATGTTATTTATGAGATCAGTACATTTTCCCGACATTCAATAGCCCGACACCATTTTCCCAATAATACATTTTGAAATTTCAACAAAATATTATATTATATTATGTTATTTTACAAATTAATTTTACATTCAAAATTATACAACTTACAATAACACAGCAATATATTTACGACGCTTCAATTTCAAATTATGAACAACCGTGATGATATCTTTTCTAGTAGCATCAGGGCTATGGTTATGCTCTTTTGTATTTTGTAAGTTATACTGTCCACTAATTAGAATGGTAAAAGTATAACTACCATAATTGAGAGTTTTTTTCTTTTCGCAGCACCAATAATACAAATCATCTCTATTTTTATTTTTTTTTATTATATAACCATCGATAAAAAGTTTTATACCACCTTTATTTGATGAAACGGTTTCACAAATTTGTGCCATCTTCCGATTTATATCAAAAAAAAATAATTAAAATAAAATCGAACAGAATAAAATTAAAATTATAATATTTTTAAAAGAAAGAAGTAGAATTTGTACTATAAATGTATACCTATACGGCAGTGTCGACCCTTAGGGCTTGTGCGGGGCCCCACAGACCAGAAATTATGCTATTACGAATATAACTTTATCTATAAATAAACATAATAATATTATCCCCGTAGACAGAAAACACAACCTAATCCGTGTTGTTTTTTGTCTATGTAGATTTGTAGAATCATTAAAATCATTTTAACTAATTTTTTAAAACATGACTGATAGGTAGTATTTTTTCACATGCATTTATTTACAAAAACAATACTTTTTAGTTCGTATATTTCTGTATCATGTAATCTAGAGATTGGGATAAGCTTAGAAGTTATCCGTCAAGAAATTAAAAAAGCAGAAAAAAAACATAAAGTATAAAAGTTTAAATAAACTGCGTGGAGAATTCAACAAATTTGTTATATTATTTTTAAATTCTACTCAATCGTTTCAAAACTCTAAATAATAGTCAAAATAGTGAGAATAGCAATCTATCACAGCATAATTGCCGATTCTTTGAGCTACGATGAGACAATTGATCCGTTTGCATAAAAAAAAGCACCCACGGAAAAATATTTAAATAATATTATATTATGTTAATTTTATTTATTCTAAGTTAATGTATACTCATTACGTCATGATTATAATTTGTGTTCAATATAACAAAAATATTTATTAATAAAATATTGTTTGTACATTGTATCTAAGTACATTAAGCCTACTAATTTTGTATCTTACCTATATAATATTGAAATGCGAATTAAATTTTATTATAGTTTATACATACAAATTTAAGTTTCTAACATACCTCGAAGGGCTTGAAGTTTACAAAATTATATAAAATTAAAGTAATTCCCTAGAAAATAAAATAAGTATAGACGTGTATATTGTATAATGTATATATAACTAATTAATAAATTAATATACATATTTGGCCGTATGGGACTCCGCAAAATTCTGCATCGAGCCCCGAAAACCCTCAGGCCGGCACTGCTATACGACTATAACTGACAACTCTACTGTACTGAACTATCAAACGTCGTGTAAAAAACCTATTAATAAAATTTTCATTTTATCTGTCTATCGCCTATCGGTTTATTTAGATATGAAAATCTTATCATGAATAGCATTAATGTAATTCGTGAATGAAAACGTAACAACATTTTACTTATCTTATTGTCATATTATATAATAAGAACGATATTATCCATGATAAAATTCGTCTGATTTTGATTTTTTTTAATTATTCTTATATAATATATATAATATTTTTTATATTATTTTTTAATTAATTTTTATTATATATTATTTCAATAAACAAAAATACATTTTTCTTGAAAATCAATTATAAATTAAAACAACATTTTTTTATTTATTTATTTTTTAAATAAATGTTGATAACAATTTACAAGAAAACACTATTTGTATAGTACTCATTATTTCATGATCCGCACCAAAATGTAATTTATGTGAATTGAATATATCGAAATAGGCACATATATAATGTGGTTATTGATTATGTATCGTTTTAAATTTATTAAATTTTTGAAATTTAATTTAACATTACTATTTCATTAGTAGATATAGGTTTTTCACATACAAAGTACAAATTTGATTTCAACTGCTGAACTGCTAGAGTTCCATACATATATTTTTAGTTTACAATGCGCTTATCATAATAACTTGGACTCAATTGAATGATTAATAAAATAAAATTAGCCTAATTTGGAATTCAATTTACGGGGTGACGGAGTCATTATAGTCAAAATCAAAAAAATCGACAGTCTCTCTATACGTGACAAACCAGTAGTATTAATTATTATTATTATCAGCTGTTGCTATATTGCCGACGACCACTTTTTTGCGTTTGTAATTTATTACAGAGAAGAGGTCGAATAGTGTTGTATCGTATACCTCGCTCGTATCCCAACGTTCGAAAACCACTAAATCCTGTGACCGTCGTGGCTGCAGTAACTGGTTTCGAACAGTTTTACGTTTTAATGTAACACAATTTTTTTCCCACTCGTCCGATAAATAATATTATTATGTTATATTATGAAAATACGTTTTTTTTATTTTTGTGAGAAGTTTTCATCTCGTTTCGTTATCGGATTAAAAGACGAACACGTTTTGACACGATCGTTGTCTCCAATGTCGTCATTATATTATACGCACGCTTTTATCTTGTCTCCTATATTATCGATGTTGTGTTCCATTCGGGTGTCTCTACCTACCATAAGCTGTTCAATACGTTTTACGTGGCGAGAGACGAGAATTACCACACCTATGAAGTAGGTAGTCAGGTCGAGTGTTCGTTTTCGCCTGAAATCGGTACAAAAAAAGCAAAACTATATAATCCACCATATTATAATAATTAATAATATGTATAGTTATTAATTATATAAATATAAAATTAATACAGACCATGTATTTTTAATGTAGTAATTTATAATATTATCAAACATATTATTCGAGAGTGAGGCAGACGACCGGACACACATGGGTGACGGGGCTGTCTAACTATTGTCTAATATTAATAAGCCCATTAAACCAATGTCACACGTACTAACGGGGAACACTGATTACAACATGACGGCCTCTACAGATTCGCCAAATATCAGGTAGGTATAATTAAGTTTAAAACAAACCAATTGCATAATTGCATAAACATCTTAGACGGTTCTCTAGCTAGGTCAATATTCCTAGACACTTTTGATATCAGTCGTAATACGAGTCGGTATTATATTCTTATTGGTTATTATTTTTGGAGGGTACAGTCATATCACTCGAAAGTTTAAGAAACTGTTAAAGCTATGCATTGTATAAATATATATTTTTTTAATTTTAATAAATAAATACACTGTAATATTAAATTATGTCAGTTATACACACCAACTTGTAGTGTTTGTATTTTTAAACGTTAAAACAATGTAACAAAACAAATCTACCTATATATACAATTGGATGGTTCTTTTGTATAATATAATACATCATTGCTATTTATTTATTTTATATAATATCGTAATATGTTTAGTAAGTATATCTGGCCATGCTATTATAGTATGTTATAATGTTATATTATCTTTTAGTTTTCAATATAAACAATAAAAAATTTGTATTAAACTAAGTTACCAAAGGATAATTGTATTTGTTTTCAGATTGTTTAGTTCTTTATACATAAGAAAAAAAATTAAAAAATTTTTTTCGATAGGTATCATATGTTATAAAATATTAGCATTATAATATTATTACGGTTTATATTTTAAAGCATTACATTTTGAGATTTTTTTAACGAATAAGCAATACAATGAACATTTGTGTATTTTTAAAATGATATTATAATATTAAGGAGCAATTTTAACAAAATCAGTAGATGTTTTTTCCATTTTAAGTAAAATAGGTTAGGCAGCATTTATTATTAATTATTAAATTTGATTCCATAACCAAGAGAAAGTTGATATATTATTTAATCTATACATTGAATAAAAAAAATGCAATTATTTATTGATGGACACACATATTGTAACTTGACGTCAATTTTAGGCATATATGAATAATATACAATTGTATTACTGTACTTGGATTATTTTTAATGAGAAATAACGAACAGATACTTGATAAAGTATTATTTTTCATGTTTGAAAAATAAATAATATCATTGAATATTAATTATTACACAATTTTATTGTGTATACCTATATAATAATACAATATAACCAATATATAAATAAAATAATTTTTTTTATAGACATTTCATAATTCATATTTAAATAGTATTAAACATTTTAAGTGTTAAATGAAGAATTATATGGACAAAAGTTATTTTTTTGTAATTCAAAAATATTTTTTGCGGGAATTTTAAACTTTTAAACTAAGTAGGTACCTATATTATAATATTTATTTTATACACAATAACATTTTAAAATGCAAAATTTTTAGCAAAAATTAATTATACCTATACTATTTTAGTATTTTATATTAATATAAATATATAATATAATATTAAACATTTAATTATCATACTTTAATAGTAACAATATAAATATTATTAAAATATATCATCAAATATTCTCTGAGTTTTCGCTCATTTTTAGTATGGTATTATTTTTATTTTATTTATTATTGAATTTAATTAGGTACTTACGTATTCTATACCATTTAAATAAATGAGTAGCTACTTCTCTTCTACCTTTTAAACTCCTGATATAATTATAAATAAATATATTTCAAATTTCAAGTTCTTGTAAAAGATCAGTGTTACGAATTTTGAAAGTATTACCTAATCAATGAAAATATTTTAAATATCACGTTTATATTTTTATAACTATATACTTTACGTGTCCTTGTCACATAGGTATGTATAATTTTTTCGTTTTAAATGAGCTCTAAATAAATTATTAAAATAACATATCGACATATCATATAGTTCAATATACATTTCCTACGTAAAAAAAAATTATTATTTACAAAAAAAAGAATGTTTCAATTGCCTCAAACTCAAATAATGGAATTATAATTTGGATGTATTTTTATTATTTTATTTTTAATCTCAATATTATAATATTATTATTTTTCAGATTTACTTATTTCAAAGATCCCGAAAAATCGTTGACTGTATATTATAACTACCTATACGAAAACATTGGTATGGGTAATTCGATTTACTGTGAAACATTTTTTTTTTATTAGGTACTTATATTTATTTACATAGATTAAAATATTCACGGTTAACTGTTGTTCAAAGGACTTAATCTATATGAAAAAAGTTTCATTATTGCTTTTTTCCTCCATCTAATGGAAAATAACTAAAGGAAACAACTTCCGGTTCCGAGCGTTCCGGCCAATAGGATTGTGTAATACCAACAATATCATTCCTGCATGTAATCGTTGAAATCATTTCTTCGATTAAAACAGAAAATACACTCAACAGACCGATACATTTCTTGCAGTTGCTGGCCGAAATAATTATTGTTGCTCGACTCCTAACTACATGAAATCATAAGCCATATAAAATTTTCGTCACAGTAAAATTAGCACAGGTTTATGTTTAATTACCACACGGATTATAGCAAAAATAAACAACAGTTTATTATCAAAGTAACAATTAAAAACGTATAGACAAAAATATTTATAATTATATAATAATATAATATTAATTCAATAATGTCATACTTTAAACATTAAAGTAATAGATAGGAAAATTTATAAATATGAATTACGTATTAGGTAATAGGTTTAACATTGTTCGTAGTCCAGAGAATATCGTAATATGAAGGAACGATTAGGTAAGTGCTAAAATCACGTATTTCTGGCCATTTCATGTAATTTTGATTTTTTGTGAGGGACGAAGAGGAATTTTTCCGGAATTTTTAAACTTGGCATAGATTTTTATGGGAGAACCGTACAATTTAATAGTAAAAGAAAAATGTTAAAAAAAATAATTTTTATTGTCAATTATATTAATTTTTAAATGTATATTATCAATGTATACTCGTGACACTTATTGATGAGTGATGACCATTTCCGAGTATTTTAAATTTTACGTCTTTTTATTATGTACAGTTGTAGTGTGAGCCTTCGAACTAAGTTAAAACATTAAAACGAAAATTCCATTGAAAATATGTTAAAAAAAAGTCGTTTCATTAAAAACATATCTACTTTATACTGTAGGTATATATAGTGTTACCTTAATTACAGCTATTTAGACAAAGGTTAACAAAAATAGACTCTAATCTGTGAAAAAAGTTGAAATTCAGTCATTGTAATATGATACGGTAAAAATGAAAATCTGTTTTAAAATATCAATAGAAAATTCTGATTTGTACAGGTAATGATATTATAATGTACGTGAAGATAAAATATCTTAATTATTTTTAAGATATTCAATACAGAAAAATGTATAAATATATAAGTGCATTTAGTGTGAATATATTGTGTATATAGTAACTATAGTAAGTAAAAATTTTTGTCTTTGATGTTTAAAAAAATTGATAATCGACTTCGTTAGCACGCGAGAAATTTTTTTCACTAAAAAAAATCTAATTTTTTACTTAAACCCATACATTTGCATTGATTAACTAATTAACTCATATAAAAAATCAATTTGTATCGGCTCTAAAAAAAATCTTAAAACATAATATATTAAGTCACCACAAGGTTACCTTGATATGATCATCTAACTTTATTTTCTTATGCTTACTCTTTCAAAATGCATTAATTTTGTATTTTAGAATTAAATTTAATTGGAATTTAAGAATTTGGAATAATACATTGAATTATGCATTATGATTTTTCATGGCATTTTATTACTTCAATAAAATTAAAGAAAATATAGGTTCATTTTTATTTAAAAAAAAATGGTAAGTATCGTGCTTATCGACACTAATTATTTATTTATTAACGATTTTAACCGATAAAAAAAATAATATTATTTATGAATATTGTGATAATATTATATTATTTATACACATTATTGTCGTTTATTTAATGTTAAGATCTATTTTCAATTTCAAAAAGTATATAAATTATGTCTATATTATATTATATTATTTATTAATTGTATACGAAAATAAAATTGACTAACAGTTTAATAAATTATTTGTTTGTTATATACTGCCTGCAATCTAGTGGACAAGTTTGCGTTACAACAGATTATACTTAAATTGCTATAGATAGCGCTGGCTGTAACATGTTCCCTGTATACTGTAATAATATTGTTTATTTGTCGAATAAAATACAATTAAAATATTAACAATCATAATAATAGTCAACAGTTAAATTCAAAATTTGATTGTGAATATGAATATAAAATTTAAAAATACATATTTTTTTAAATTTATTTGAAATTGTCAAAACAGACCTATGTCATTAAAGTGTATCGATTAGACTGTAGTTTTATTAACATGCAATAAAAAAAAAGTGCTGGCCCATGGGGGGATCGAACCCACGACCTTCGCGTTATTAGCACGACGCTCTAACCAACTGAGCTAATGGGCCAAGACGAAGGAGTTGCTCATCTCAAATGCTTTTACGAACATATGTTTCTGAATTATCCATAGAATATATTATTTAATTTACAATTTTTATACACAAGCAAAGCCCTTAAAACATTTTTAAATGATGAAAAAAAATCAATTAGGTATATCATATAAGTATATAACATTAAACTACATATTATAAATAATTTTAAAATTTAAACTAAAAATGAAAATTAACCTTATGTCCTTATAAATTATAATGGCAAAGGTAGGTAAGTATTTACCCATTAAAAATCTTTTAAATAACAATTCTTAACAAAAAATCTCGCCATTTACGGCGTTTCTAAAAAATTAACCATGATCTATGATAAATAACTGAAAAATATGGTATCATTGGTATCTTTATATTCTATATTATACTATATAGATATTAGATTCTAGATATACCTAGGTACAAGGTAATATACAATAGCAAGGTACTATGGTTCAGGTACATGTTACAAAATATATAAACTTTTATTTTTTATTTTAAATACAAAATATATTTTTTAAATATTTAATCATTACCGTAAGTAAGTAAAATGAGTGGAATGAAATTACTTAAAAGTTATTTGATCAACTTGAGATGAAATGGCTGCAGTCTGAAAAACCGAATCTCCTTTATTGCTATGTTGTCCGGGCTTGCCGATTTGTAAGTGTTTTATAATATATTACCTATATAGATTGTAGCCTAAAGGTAGATATACCATTACTATAAACTATTGTTAAATAAAATAATAATATAGTTTTTTTTACAAATTCAGATTATTATTATTATTATTATTATTATTTCTTATTATTTAAAGGTAGGTACACTGCAAAAGAGTCTTTTTTTGTTGTGGACCTATTCTGCATAATTATTATAGACACCATTATCTGACTTTAAAAAAAATAACCCAATGTATTAGTATTTTACTCATGCCTACATTAAAAAATCTTTATTCAAACAGGAAAAGTGAAATTAATTTTATTAGATCTGACGGTATGTTTAGAGGTATATTTTAAAGCTAATTTTACAGTTTATCGGGAATATCTGATCTGATTATCGATTTTTGGCGGATTATTATGGTAAATTTTGGACACCTCCAAAATATACCACCTCTGCAAAATGCAAACCCTTATTTTGAATTTATTAAGTATATGATTAATTTTGTAATTATATCAATTAGCCATGAAGGTATAATGTAATACTTATGTAAATAATATGAAGATGTATAAATTTAAAAATTGATCAATTGTCAAATGAGTTACTTATCATATATATTTTATTGAGCTCTTTAAGTCTAAAGTATCTTTTGGCTTTTGCAATACAAAATATAAAAGATAGGTACGATGAGATATACCGAAGAAAAAGGTAATACTTATCGTTCCTTGGTACTATATATATATAAGATACAATGAACAAAATAAAAAATGTATTATGTATATTATATATTGAAGTAGGTATAATCTATTAAGAATATCCATCCCTGCTGATATCTGCATATATATTTAAAGTTTAGTATCATCAAGAGTTAAAATAATAAAATGTAATTTTAAGACTAATGCTATTATCGCATCCAGAAAAACTATATAGACTATAGAGGTAGGTATATATATAATATTTAATATTCAGTGTTTATTTATTCGAATGTTTGTACGAACAAGACAACATATTTTGACAGCGGTGATAATCAAAAATGCGTGGCACCTTCCTATAATATATTATATTGTATAATGCAAATTTAATATAATCGTTATTATTTTGATGGCTGTGGCGGTGGTGAAAGTACAAGCTCTCGGTCTCGCTAGTGCCAGATTTTTTTTTTTTTTTGGAAAAGGAGATAGTCACAGGTACACACATACCCGACACGTCCACACTTATACCTATAACACGTCTATAAGTATAGCTCCCGCGGGAGCAGTACATCAGGACTTCAGTAAGTAAACATATACAAAAAAAAAAAGTCGACTGCAGCAGCGTCCAATTATTATTATAATATTACTATCGTACTATATATACCTACGCCTATTTGCCGGGGAAACCAGTATCTTACGGGCAAACTATACCTACCTATATAATAATATATATTATATCGTATTATTAGTATTATTGTGTGCGCCTATATTATAATAATATATATATATATATATATACTTATACACACGGGTCGTGATATAGAATATAATAATATATCGCTGTTATATGCGCAGACGGCAGTGAGTGATCTATGTGACCGGTGTCGCGATCGCGGTAGCCACATCGGCGCGGCAGTGGCGGAAAGTCGCTATACGTATAATACTACATAATATTATACTATACCTAACCTACGTCGTATAAGTATACCGTCTCCCTCCGCGATCGGACAAACGCATTTTATTATTATAAACCGATCGGACGCGCTCGCATTCAAACGAACCGTGGAAATGGCGCGAGCCGGACAGGGACACATGTACGCGTACAAATTGACGTGGACCGACTTTACGCATATTATAATGGCTATACGTATAAGCACCTTTATTATACACGTGCATGTATTTATATATATATTATATTATATTATACGTATGTGTGTATGTGGGTACGCGCGTATATTATTATTATATACAATACTATACGCGACGCGCGTTTCTCCGTCGTCCGTCGCCGCCGCCGTATACTGGTCCAGCAGCGGCTATCTCGTCCGGCCATCTATTTTACCGCCGCCGCCGCAAGAGTTTTGCATATTATTGTTATTATCATTATTATTATTATTATTATTTGAAACGCGTCTATGTACATGTATATATATATGTATATAATGAACCGATCGAAAAATAATAACGCTCGTTCGCCGTTTACATTCGTTTATGCGTATACCTATATATAACAATATAATATACATAATTTATTAATATATTATATTATTATGTGCATTTTTAGAATAAATAAAGTCCGTTCTCGGCCCACTCCCCACAGCCAGTACCTCATCCTAACTATGAGCGCGACTGCAGTGCGTTATAACGAGACTTTTGTAGATTCTACGGAGAGCGTTCACAGAGAGGTTTTTTTTTTGGAAAACACTTTTTAAAGGTAAATAATACACGAAAGCACATAATATTATAATAGTCCTTATGCACATTTTATGCAGTACGCGCACGGCAAATCGTGTATGCGTTATACAATATATTATCTACATAATATTACTGCTATATGAATCGTATACCTACATAACAGACAGCCCGTTAAAGTAGTGTTGTGACAAGAGTTTGGGTTTATATAGGTAAAGCTGTGATAAATTATTTGAGCGTGAAAAATATGATTAAGGGTAGTTAGTATTAACATTACTTTTATAGTAAGTTCAGTGTTTACTATTTAATCAATGATGGTATTAACATAGCATATTAATATCCATATGCATATATAGTTTACTCTACGGAATATTTTTTTATATAATATCTTCAGAAGTTTATGCGAATTTGATCGTACCCAATATTGATATATAAATAAATATATATTATATTCTATGAATAATCACAATGAGTGATTTAAAATAATTACTTGAACACGAATTTTCAAACAAGTCTGAAATTTGCTTTTGTATTATCCCAATACGTCTTATAATATCGTAAAAATATTTAATTAAAAAAAAGAGTAGAAAATATTTCTTTGAGCGAATACCCTCTCAAAATAAATTACCCAATAAAATAAACCGAATTGAAAAGAAGAACTAGAGTAGTGAAATAGAAAAAATAATCCAGTAAAATATATAGCTGATACATACTTAATATTTATCTTTAAATTATGATATTATATATTATAACCAATGATATTATATTCTTCAATTGTTACAAAGTGTAGTATATATACTTAGTACTTACTATATATGTTTATATCTGTTATAAGATGTTACGGTCTATGTGTAGTCGAATATAATTGGAAATACACCTACTGCGGGGAAGAAAAAGTGACTAAAAAAAAAATTCACCTCCTATCAATCGTCAACCGGTCGTCAGACGGTTGTCAAGGCAGACGTCGAACGACAAAGAATAACTGCGTTTCCTAGGCGGGTCATTGTGAAAACGAGGCGGCGTTAGCTGAATATTATCTTGAGACGCCAACATAACGCCCATGGGTGTCCCCGACCGTATACGCATTAACGTTGATTTATGTCGTTTTGAACGCATGTTTTCGAATATTTATGTATGCCTACGATCATAACAAACTGCATCAGTTGTATAATGTACCTATATATATTATAGTCGACGGAGTCGTATTACAATTAAATTGTATCTATATACTTATATTTTGTTACATTTAACATGTAATTACTACAATTCATTTTAAATTATTCGTCTTAAAATAATTTGTATTGTCAAAAAGAAAAATCACTGCGCTCTCCCAAGATGCAAAACTATACTAGTATTGTGTTGTTATTAAAAAAATTATTTTGTAATCAATGTAAATAGGTATATGTATATTAATATCTAATATCCACGGTTTAATCTATATCAGTTATACTAAACTTAAATTTTATAGTGTCATGATGGACACGTGAAACGAACTGATATTAGGTTAAGCCGTTTTATAAAATTTAAATAATACTATTTAGTTTTTATTGTCTTTATCACATTGAAACAAATGATTGTCAAAAAACCAAATGGTTTATATCGGCCGAGCACGTAATTCGACCTAATAGCCTATAGGCTATAGGTATCATATACTTAGTTGCAACAACGGCACACTGACAATAACTACGCATAAAGATACAATTTTCTCCACAGACGTATAGGTTATAGGACGTATAAGTCTTAGGAATTCTAAAGAAGTTTTTAGTATTCCATAAAGCTTACTTGAAAATTATGTTATACCTATAAAAAAAAAATAGAATAAAACAATATTGACGTTAAACGTTTCTATTGTGACTGTGATTTATCGTAAGTAAAATATCCGATCTGTATGTACCGTCGTTCATCGTCATCGTAAACAATAAAGCATCGACAAACCCATTCATTTATTGCCCATTAGTATTATTAGGTATCATTTGTACTTTTATAACTAAATTTGTTGGCTGAGTATAAAAGAGAAAAATCATGTGCACTCCGATTTTATGTACTAACTAATCGCTGTTTTCTAAATAACCGTATACACTATACATATACATCTATATATGATTTATCGCAATCAACCTACATCATACGTTCAAGTAGCAATATATAATAATATGTAATATATAATGTGCTTGTAGCATAAAAATCAACAGACGTAATGAGGTCAATATATAATGTCTAATAAAATAAATTCTATGACCGTTGAAAGTTTGCGGTGGATGTTTAAAATAATTCGACACGTTAAACTTCGATATCATACATACTGGGATATAATGCATATTATCTGCTACATATTATTATACAGTGATAATAAAAAACTAAATTGAAATTATTCGATTTTTCTGTCTAATGTAAGTTTTTCCTAATCAATAACTTAGTATAATTTTAGAATGTTATTACTTGGTGTAAATTGTAGGCACATAGTAAAACCACTCCCCCACATATTGCACGTGTTTCTTTATTACAGATTTATAACCTACCTGTAATAAAATAGTGAAAATATGGTGTATTACGATATACATAGCCATAATTTGAATACAAATTAGTTTTAAATATTAATATTGACAAGTATAGTACTTACATATTATTTTTTTTTTGTCCGTTATAAGTTCGTTATTTTTCATAACACAGTTTAATTTTAATGGATGGCCCCGTTTACAAATATGACTGTAAAGCCATACGGACGTGCAATCTTCAAACTACAATATTGTATAAGAATCTGTATACGTTATTGTATATAGCACGACATCGTAGTTTTTCCCTTTTTAATTTTCGCCCATCGCAAATGCAACAAGATTCAAGTTTGCATGCCAAAAAAGTTTATGGATGAAAATCAAATAATAGTAAAAGTCGTTTTATTTTTCATATATGTTTATAAGTAAATAATATTTTAAATTATGATTTTTATACATACGTGTATTAATACTTTATTATATACAGTACATCAAATTTTCGTTTAATATACACGAGTTGAAAAATCTATAAGTTATCGATAAAATAAGCATATATTTTTAAATTAAACATTGATAACGAACAAATATTTTAAGCATATAAATGTTTCTTATTTTGAGTTATATTCTTTTAATAACTTTTTATTGCTTAAAATTTTTCTAGACCAACTTTTCGTATATAAAATTTTTTACAGATAAAAGGTAATAAGTGTGCAATCGTGATGCACCCCTAGCTGTATGTTATGTGCACAGAAAGTACAGTTTATTTATAAGTACATCTATATATTGCACAGGTATATTCACCGGATGTGCGTTATTCGTTGCGGGTGGGCAAATATACGCCGGGATCGTATAGGTATATACACACGTACTATTAAATGTAGGAAATGTTTCGAACTTACTGGACCGGATGACTGTTTTCCGTTTTGCTCCAGTCGGGCGACTGATGATGTAGCAATCCGACCATCAACGAATACCAACGACTGCATGTCCGGCGTGACGAGCGATTTTCCTACTTCGCTGAATTGCTTTACTTTTCCGTCTATTCGTATACGAAAGGTTTACATGGAATGTTATTTATTATTAATATTATATCATCGATAGAACGTGTATATTGCATAAGCCACACAATTATAATATAATACATACATTATGCATGTTATGCTGACCCAAAGTCTAATACTAGTAATACTAGACAGGTAACAAAATATTTTTATTCCATAAAATTATGTACACTAAAGAAAAGTATTTTAGAATATTAAGTAAGTTAATTCGACATTTTGTTTGATTGATTGATCAGACTAATTATTATATGTATCGATAATGGCCAAGAAGAGAGATATCCAGAGACATGTTTTCTATAGAGTCTAAACCATAATGGCTGTGTATAATTAATAAAATTTAGAATATATTGTATAGGTTGTTTGATTAAAAAGTTTATTTAACTATTTAAATATTATTTTATTATTATTATATGGCCTTTGTGAAAATAATATTGTTCACGTGTCAACTTTTTTACTTTTGACCTATATAAATAATATCTGTATATTTATGAAAAAATGGAGGATTTAAAATAATTAATAAAAAAAAAAAAATACTTATGAATTACTTAATTAGGTAGTTCTATATTTTATGTCGCTCACCAATACTGGTTACCATCATATGAATAAATTATGAATGTAAACATTGAAACATATTTACACAAATTTGTAAATTTATTAAAAAATAATCAGAATAATTATAGTCACTGTTCAAGATAATTAATGTGATAAAACGTGAACATATTATAATATTATTTTGTGGACCATTATTATTGTTTGTATCACAATATAAAATCCATATGACGACGATGCATGGAACCATGGTTCCAAAATCAGAGGGATTTGTGTTTATATTAATTAGGATATCTGCCAGCAGTATATTCGAAAGCAACCATTTTCACAATTTGTAAAAATAATAATATATGTTCCCAACATCAAACGCTAACATTAAGCCGGCGCGATAATAAATCGTGTTTTATGTCCAACAACCAATAAACTCATGTTGGTAGGCGTACCTGTATAGGTACGTAAAATAATTTTTATTCTGACGCGCGCGGAACGAATCTCACAAAGTACTTACGCCCTACGGTAGGTAATTGCGAAAAATCAGTAATCCAAAGTGTTGCCAAAGTGCATTACGTTACGGGTCAAATATATTATGTGTTTCCAAGGGTGAATCAAACGAAATCTTGTCGATGCTTAAGACGATAATATATTTATGGAGGAGGGCACGGCTAATAATATAATAATGGCTCGAAAAGCTATTTGATTGACGAAATTGTCACAGTGGTCAATAAAATACACACGAATCCAGAAATGTTGAGGTATTCAAAAATTTTCATATCCACTCTCGTCTACTTTAAGCATATACCATACGTATATATATATATATATATATATATATATATATGCAAATGCAATATTGATATACCGATAATAACGGTACGACATAATATTGTGTGTATAGGAACAAAATATTAATTATATCAACAATAATAATCAAAATATTCACGTGGTAATCAGAATACTCGTCGATCTATCGGTGGATCAGACGAGAATATTATACACAAAACCCCGAAAAGAGCGGCGCGCATAGATCGGTATTGACGGCACGCGGCACGAGGTGTAAATCACTGAAAACGTCCCCCAGATGAAAATAAGTAATTGGTACGAAATAACCGGAGAGATTAAAAACGCAGATATTAACGGCTGTTTGATTAATCTCTGTGAATAATCTATAGGTAAACGATATATCATGTGTACTGCACGCTATATCGAAACCATATACATATATTAGAGGTATATTATATATACCAGTTTTTTACGAGGACGTACCGTACACGGAGGTACTAATTATGAGATATAAAATCGAGTGTAACGTAGAACGGTGCGCATACGATGGTTTGTATGAAATTAAATATTATCGACTTCACGGGATAAATATAATGAAATTGTGTTATTATATTATATCATAATTATTGTACATAATATACGGTACTGCTATAACACATTGTTGTCCAATTCAACTATATTATAATATCAAACGTATGACGGTCGTTCTAAATAAAATATTATATACGATTCAATATTTATGCGTATAATATTATTATAAAGTCAACGAACATATCGTTTTATCGGTTATCCGAGTAGTATAAACTTCTTACGATTTCGTCATGATTTTCCCGTACTTATATGCAATGTAATTTTAACAAACCCGAATTAAACTTTAAAATAATTTATTGTTAAAATAATATGTTGTGTGTTAAGAAAGAAAAATATAATTTTCTATAGGTACAAAAATATATTGCACATAATATTATTGTACATTTATATATAGTTTTTCCATCATTATTAATACAACTATACGCAGTTACTGTATTTTATTGTTTTCCGTTTTATTTGTTTAGTTTATTCTTATTATTGTTTTTTTTAAACTGATTAATATAGTAAATTAATAAGCATAATATTATAAATACCACAAAAATAATGATATGTTTATGATTTTGTTATTTTGTCATTTGTTTTGCCGTTTGAAAAAATAACAAAAATCATAAACATATCATTATTTTTGTGGTATTTATAATATTATGCTTATTAATTTACTATATTAATCAGTTTAAAAAAAACAATAATAAGAATAAACTAAGCAAATAAAACGGAAAACAATAAAATACGTTTTAGATATTATTATATGTTTATATCGTCTTGTGTATAATATTTGGGGGGGAGCAGCTCTCCGCTCCAAATTACCACTTCTATATAATAGTATTTGCGCTACTGGGCACTAAAGGTCTAAAGGTATAGATCAGTGGTTTTCAACCGGTGTGCCCCGGCACACTGGTGTGCCGTGAGTGCTCTTGAAGTGTGCCGCGAAAAATCTGTTAATAGTTTTATTAGTATGTATTTATATGTATATATAGGTATATATAAAATATGCTTAACATATTATACGGATTGGTGTGCCGCGAAAATTTTGTAGGATATTAAGTGTGCCGTATAGTTAAAAAGGTTGAAAACTACTGGTATAGATTCTTCAGTATCGGCGGTTATCGCACCATTTCTTTCAGGATTTGTTGTTCGACTTAAACACATAAATAATGTACGAGAGAGTCTCGGAGGGGGAGCGTTTTCCTCCCCGCCGTCACCGAAAACAAAAGTCGTCGCGCACACTGCACGATCGGCGGCGGGCGGCGTATATTACACAGAGTTAAGTATATTATAATCTGCGTGTATACGCGTAGTGTATAGGTAAAACTGTGGTCGTGGTATAATATGGTAATCGCGAAACTCCATCTCGGCAGAATATGAAAAAAAAAAACACGGTAGCTAAACATACACTCACACACGCACGCATGCGATATATAGGTACATAATAATATTGTGTGCTAGTGTTGTGTGTGTTTAACCTATCTATATACGTATACAGGGTTTAGAACGGGTTTTAGCGGCGGCAACAGCCATTTTTCTGTGTAGCCGCGCGTCGGACGCAAAAAGAAGAAGAACGGGGGGGGCGGATGCGTAGAGGAGACGAAGCGAATATACGTTTTCTACCATTTTTTTGACAGCCGCGCATTGACATTCCCTGTACACACACACACATATATAGATATTGGTAGTAGTTGTGTGATAGCGGTATATAGTATAATATAATATAGTAGTATTTTTTTATTTTTTATTATTTATTTATATTTATTTAAATACGCCGTACACCGCATCGAACGGCCTCCATCCGTATAATATAATAATAATAATAATAATACGTATGTGCCCCTCGCCGAAGAAGTATTTCACGTCGTCTTCGCGGCATCCCATCCACCTATAAGCGTATATAATAGATATATATATGCGGCCACATATAGGTACCCCGCGCGCGTACAAGATTTTTTCCTCTTACTTTTTTACCATTTTTTTCCCTTTATATCGTTTTTGTAGCTACCCGATCTTTTATCGCGGTTTGCCGGGGCTGCAGTTTCTCTTTATATTATTTCCCTTTTATATAACTCGAACACATACACACACACACATGCGCGCGCATACATATATCTCGATTCTCAACAGATATTTACATTATTATATCGCTTCTTTTTAAACGACGGCGACGACAACGATGAGTACAATCATGGTCAACAACGCTACGCGAACAAAAAAACAATTAATATTGAAGATCATTCCTACATAGTATTATATAGTCCCTGCTACCTCGATAGGCTGCCAAGACGTACTGAAATCAGAGTGTGTATTTTGCTCGATTTTGATTCTTTTATAGTTGTAATACTTACACTATAGTTATTACATAATATGAATATTTTATGATACGTATAATTAATAATTAATTTGCTAATTAAATTGCACGTAAATAATTAATAAAATCGTGTAAACCAAAAGACGACTCTCGTACATAAGAAATACTAAATCTTTTTTCGATTGTTGTCTGAGATGAAAATAAAAGATAAAAATATTTCATTGTTTAACAATATTATTATTAAATATTAAGTATATCAAAACAGAGTTTTTTTAAATTTAAATGATTAAAGTAGTAGATCTCTATTTAGAAATAAATATAAATCGGTATACGACCCGTACGTTCTATAGACTGTAGAAATCTCACATGTAGGATTTTAAATGAAAATTGTATATAAACCGAGCTTGGAATAATTGTTATCTCATACGTCATATTATATAGTACATACCCGGACCACGGTGCTACATTAAAACGTCTAATGGGTATGCACAAGAGTATTAGATATCTTATAACATAATATGGTTTTAAACTCAGGTCAACGGTTGGGGTGTCGGCGATAGAGCTCACTACTATAGATTACGTAATAAGCCGCATGGACAAGCCGACGTTGGACTGGTCCTCCAAAGTCCAAACGCTAATATTATAGCTGTTATAGACTACCACGGTTGATATCAAACTCGTGCTAAACTCGTCCGTGTCCAAAACTTGCTATACTATATACTTATTACTACATATTGCACTTGCACGTATTATGTATTATAACACGACGATCGCGTGTCGAGTAGGTGTGAGTCTCGCATCTACAATTCAAGTGTGGCGAAATATTGCTTTGCCGAACTGTCAGACTACACGACGATAATAACAAGTAATAATAACATAATTATCGTGCCATAACATACCTTATAACGAGTAATGATATACCCATACCGTCTCAGATTTCACGCACATAAATGCATAATAATAACATATAATAATATTATCGCATAATAATTATTGAGGTTGTGAATTTTGGCGAACGCATTTTTCTTCTTTTGATCATTGCAAAATGTAACTTTCTCCGTGTATTCGTCAGAATGTGTATGTAAATAATATACTATAGTAGAATCGTCGAGAGTTCCGATTTTGAAAATGTTGCTCATTATTTCTTCGTTTATTTATCTATGTTTAGGCGGTATCCTAAAGCTCAAACGAAATATTCAATTAAACTATTTTATTATTATAATATCGATTTAACTTCATAACTATAGTTGATTTTTTTTTTTTTTTAGATTCTTTAGGATTCTAATAATGCATTTGAAATACAACGCGCCACCGCAATACCTCTCACACATATCTATGTATTATATAATTTACATATAGTTTTATGTTATAATGATATTATTTTAATAGCTGTGCCGCCGCCTCGTAGTGCAGTTGACTAGACTCCTCCGACTGGATTTATATTTATCGCGGCTACTGCAGCTATTTATCCGGGGCCGGTCGGTCTCGGTAGTAGGTATACTACAACAGGCTTAGAGAGATAATATTTTACAAGTCCACTCGCGTGTATATATAATAATAATAATAATAATAATAATAATAATAATATAATATATAATATCATTATCGGCTATTCGTATCTCCGGAGAAAACACTTTGGCGGCGGTTCCCTGTTCAGCCGCAAACCCGTGCCGAGACAGCCGCAGCGGCGCGATACACATTTTATAATATAAGTACTATATTATTATACACTTAACTACTACGAATAATTTTCCGAATACTATTTGAGCGTTTTTAAATTTTTGAAATATTATTTCTAAAAAATAAATCGTTGACCGATATTTTAAATTTAAATATGTATATATACTGTGGACCTCGAATTGTAATTGAATATCAAATATATGAATGTAAATTCATTAAAAAAATGTGTATTCAAAAAATGTATAGTTTTCAACTGACTGATAGTTTTTTTGCATTATTGTTAAATATTTGAGTAACGTATTTATATAAGAATATAGTCGTATAATTATACTTATATATATATGGATTATGGATCCTATATGTAAATAAATCTATGAATAAATTATAATTAGCTACAGATGAACCATCAAATGTCGAGGTATTTTGGTCTAGATAAATAATACAAAACATTTTGACGAAATTAGTATTTATTAATTAATTCTATTTAATACATATTTATTGATTCGTTTGCAATGCGGCCAATATACTCATACTTGAATGTGTTTAATTTTTTCTGAAATGTTTTCATATTATGTTTTACATCATCTTATATTTATTTATAGTCATCACTTGTAAATATCGATTTTTGCAATTATAATTAATTTTGGCACTGGTAGATATGCTGTTGACCACAAAAAATGAAAAAAAACAATAAGGGTTTCTATTATACGTCTATACCATGCCATACAAAGCTATGCAATGCTATGCAAAGCTACAGAATATAATATTGAACTTTTGGTGCGAGTATACGGCAAAATTGTTAAGTTGTTGGGCGTGACTTCAATCGTTGTTTACTATTGTCCGCCAAAATTGCTATTGTGCGAGTATTGCGGATAAAACACAAACACCAACTACACAATTTTGATTTAATTAAATCGAAATATACTATTATCATAAATAACACTGTCATTACAGCTGGCTAAGTTCATCAAACCCCATACCGCTAATAACTTGCACTATTGACGTGGCGGTTGATACCAGGGACGGATCCAGACCAAGATAACAGGGGGGGCGATTTTTAAAGGGCACACATTAGTTTTGATTAAGTATTTATTTAGGTGCATATATATGTTACTTTCCACAGTCACGTACAGCACAAAAAAAAATATTTTTTATAGTAATAGTATAATAAAAAAATATATCACTATAATTTTGTTATCCTTGAAATATAATTACGTCAAAAACTGAAATCAGGGACTTCAAACTATTTTTTTTTTTGAAAGAACGGAGGGGGCAATCGCTCCGATCGCCCCCCTCTGGATCCGCCACTGGTTGATACGATGATACGAAAGAGGGACGATGGTCAGCAATTCTTGTACTTCGTCTTATTGTAATTGATGCGGTCGCATCATACGTATAATTGAAAGTTTTATAAATTCCATTCCAATATCCTATGAAATACGCGTTACTTATTTCCCGAGGATTATACAAGCCGAGGGTGGTGCGCCAAGGCAAGGCGAACATCATCATGTCACTATTATTCGTTGGCTTAATTGAGGAGCATGTAAATTTGGACACGTTGCACAATACTCTTGAATTAAATAGAGTTCGGATAAGTAAGACATTAATTAATAATTTATTATACTTGAAGGATTAAATCATTTTAAATTTAATTGTTTATCCAAACTAATCTTATCTTGTATAAGTTACGTTACCAATTGTAATAATATTATAAGATTGCAAACATCGTTGGTTATATGGGCGGTTTTAATGAGATTGTTATGCCAAGTGAGAAGATAGAAGTGCAATTTAATGCTTACGTCCACATCCCTTCATAGTCGTGACGATTACTCGATTTTACACGGCCACTCAAGCACCGACGTTTCGTTTGAAGTTGAATTTGGGAACCCATTGGCTGTATCAATCCTATGCAAAACGATTTGAATATATTATTAAAATTGAAAAAAAATAATAAAAACTCACTGTTAACAATCTATACCTATAGATTGATACATGATATCGATATTGAATGGAACGCAACACGGAAATAAAATATAGTAATCGCGTACCTATTTACATTTCCCGTAAATGTGTCACACAACTATAGGGTCAACTACGATGTGGTTTGATATTTATTGTATTATTTACATTTCAGTAAAAACCAAAGTTCGATTCATAATACAAGTGTTTGAAATAAATAGTATATTACAATAATGTGTACATAATAAAATATATATCTACTGTAGAGTGAAACGTCTAGTATAAAACAATAGAATTACAAGAAGGTACTATAATGGGTACCTATAATGTTTATAAAATGTCAAAAGTGACAGACAAATTCAGAAAAACGGGCGTAAAGATCTGACTTTTCTACATATTAATTATTTATAAATACGATATTATATTATGTGTCTTAAACCAGTTATTATTTCAATTTATAATATTATATGATGGAGAATTTTCAATTGATGGAGAAAAATACGACATTAAGTGATGCAAAATGTAAATGACAACGTTTTACGACATTATTATGTAGGTGTGTATATTATATGCGTCTATTGGAATAACTATTTCAAAGTCTTCTAAGTTGAACAATTTCTCTCGTCTTCACCAAAGTGGCGTAAAACTTATCAAACAACACCAAAATAAAACCATCCGTATATACTATATAGTATATGTACATAAGATATTGAAAAATACTATCAAAAACAACGAATTTTGAAACAATTTGATGTAGGTAAATCAATCTTTTTAAATTTTCATAATATCTTACTGTATTTTTTTTCTCGTATAAGTACAATAAAATACATAAGTAATAAGTATATGATTAATTTGCCTGGGAGGACTGGAGAGCTCCTACCCTTTCCCAAATACACCAATGACATGAACACTCATCAATAGAAAGCAATTTGATTTTAAAAATATTTACATTAATTAATTACTATAAAATTAGACTTATATATAGTATGTACCTAAGCCAAAACTACGTTGTGAATTCAATAACACATTTGTGGCAGCTTATATTATTGAGTTATATTTAACAATAAAAGTATAAAACCATTAAAACCATATTAAACAATATTAATTAAGGAAAAATGTATTATAATATTATATAGGTAGGCTGCGGTGGAAAGGATTAAAAACACGAACGGCGAGTCACAATATTTTATGAGACCTATATACATAATATAGGCAAATAATATATTATTGTAGCATATACGTAGACACGTTTACATATAATATAATCCGGTCTGGTTATGATCTTATCTCGTACCGTATTAGCATCTTCATTGGCTTGTTTATGTGATTTTTATTAAACATAAAAGTGTCGGCGCTTTAATAGATTGTGATTATGCCGACGCGTTTTTGTTTCAGCCGGAGACGAATATTATTGGATCGGCACAAGAATTTGTTTATAACGTACTGACTGGTATTCATATAATAATATATAGAATAGAAGACAAAACTATATTCACGACAGTCACGCGGTATGTTTACGACCGGGTTGCTACCGCAAGCGAGCATACCTCCGTGTTTTCGGATGATTTACAACTGTCGCGAGCCGATGAAAATAATTTTGAATATTCACTATAATAGGTTTAATATTAAATTACTATATACGCATATTGCGTGTACGAATGTAGTAATACGTTTTATGTACCTACGTTTTGTCTTTGTTAATACGCCGTCCCGCGTCGTCTATATATATATATATATATATTATATATGTGTATGCATATTATAGGTGTACAGTCGTCGAGACGACTAGACATGCGTACTATAATAATAATATAATATAATAATGACGGACGATTGGTCGTGGAAAATTATTTTGAAAAAAATCGAATCACTGTATTAACACGACAGATGTCTCTAAACGGAAAAGATGAAAAATGCGGACCAAAAGCGTATACGAAACTGATATCGTTTAATACGATTAGTACTAATACAATAAAATATATTATAATTGTATTAACTTCATCGAAAACAATAATTATTCGCTAATTCCGACTATAGCCGGCATGCACAAGACCAGAACACTGTCGACAGTGGAGGAACGCACGCAAGTCCTGCTGCGACAGCATTAATAAATGATCGGAGCACATAAATTTAACGACGACGTATTGTACTTAAAAAATTTCGTACAAAGTACTGTGCCTATATAGTACATGCCTATAGTCGCGTATGCGTGCGCGATACGTAAAAGGTACACAATTGGTCATTGTTTTGCGTATGAGCAATAACAGTTTCGATGGACCTAATAATGTATATTAAACTATATTTGTGTATATGTATATGTATGTGTGTGTGTGTGCGTATTATTTACATTTAATAAATGTAATATTTTTCGGGAAAAGGTAGCAGATAGGTTTGGTCGCCATCGACGCATAGGTATATGTTTGATCGCGAACTTCCATGGTCACATGCTTATGAATTATGATTTAATATTATTATACTATTATGAGTAGTTAGTTAATACTATACATTTTTAACGTACCCAAACAAAATATTATTTTGATCGATTTGGTTTGGAGTAGCAACTAAGCAACTAAGAAAATGTAATATACATGCGATGTAAGACCCACCGGGTACAGCTGCTCACTCGTGATTTTTATTTTCACCGGTTTAATTCGATATTTTTAAAACGTATGATGAACCTAAAGACTACTCCCCGAGTGTAGCAGATCAACTATATATGAGAAAAATAATAATATTTTTGAAAATGTGAATAATTAAAAATGATCTCAATCCGATAACGTTATCGTTGTTTTTTTCACGCAATAGCTAAAATGTACTGTCAATTATAATCTATTCATATTAAATCGTATTTGTACGATAAATGAGTTGTAAACGATTAAGGGACGTGCAAGCGAATGCACCACTCGCTGTCGAAACGACGTGGCGTACAAATGCTGGGCTGACGTGCGTCCTATCGCGGCACGGATCGTGCCCCTTAAATATTATAATAAACTGAACGTCTAAAATAATATTATCAAAAAACATGTCGAGACGTATAATAATATGATCGTACAAAAGAACGAAATAGATTGCAGAAATATATACGAGCGGGCGAATTTTGTAACGACGACAATAATATATCTAGGGATAACCGGTTTGAGCGTTCGCACTCCGTGGTATAAAAACGTCTCGGAAAATCGATCGGACTATAAATCGAATCGCGCACCGAGAAGGGAATGCTTTCTTCATCTTCTCCTCCTCCAACTTCTCATCCTTTTGCTGCTTCTTTTACGTGTACGCCCGGAGCTGCAGGTAGGTTGCGTACCCCTTCACCATCACGGATGACATTTTTTCTTTTCGTTTTTTATTTTACTTTTTATGCACGCGGTCGCTTATTTATTCCGGAGTTGCCTACCTATATATTTTTCGTCGTCAGACGATACTTTATATTGTTATATACGGCCGCTGCCTCCGCCGCCGCCGGGGAAGTCGTGGTGGACGACGCTAATCCGGTTCGATTATACGAAAAAATAATATAAGCGAAAAAAAAAATATTTATACATATAAATATATATATATATATATTAAGTACATACGTACATACGCGCGTGTATAAATATACAAACATTTGAGGCGAACAATAAATTAACGACGTCCTTTGTAAACAAATTTCCATTTGCCGCCGCCGCCACTATCGTACCGTATAGCTTAGTATTGTACATTTGTAATATACGTATATAATATTATTATAATATTCGTCTGCGGTGCGTACATAATAATATGATACACGAAAAATGTTTACTATATAGGTAAACGTCATATTTCATCATTATACACGCATACTATTATATAATATATTATGTAAATATTATGTATCCCGAACAAACCTTTGACTACCCGCGGCCGTGATGTGTTTGGATTAACTCACTATTACTGCGATCAATGACTTACTAGAATAGATATATATTATAATTTATAAGGCTGCGAATAATAATATGATTATTATTAATTTATTACAGTAATAGCAACTGCAAAATAATAATTTTTATCCATAAAACGTTTTAATTTGTATCTTGTGAGACATTAAATTTGTTTTTAAATTTGAAATGTTCAAATAATTGTTTTGTTATTGTTTTTAAATGCATTATTTATTTAAACTCTAAATAACATATTAACATAGTACTATACATATGCTTCGTCTATCACTTAAAAGTAATATCATTCTTTGTTTAGATGAATGCATCTATACAAAATAAAAATGTATTATTCGTTGGACCGAATTAAGGGAGAGCCAGAAATCAAGGCCCAAAAGTTATAAAAACCTTAAAATTCAAAAATAAACTTGTTGTTCACACTCATTTTCTTTTTCAATAATGTAGTTAATTCAAATTTTGGTATTAGAAAATGTTGTTAGGACATGACGTCTGTGTTGCTAAAATTTCCAAGTGATCACCTATCTATGAACTAGCAACGGAGCACTCACTTTGTAGTTTGTGAGTATGGTCAGGTAATTGGTGCGTTCATTACAAAAAAAAAAAAATTAAACGAGTAGTTTTTGAATTATTCAACTTTAAGTACCGAGAATAATTAGAAAGATATGGATCATATGGGGTCTATGATAACTTTAAAATCATTGTAAATAATATTAATCGATTAATATTTATCTTTAAATCTAGATTATCCAAAAATTATAATCAATCCTAATCAAATTTTTTCTCAATATTTATAGTGTCACCAAGTGTCCAAGTCATAATATACCTACCCACATACATGCTTATTATTGAAAAACGTAATTACAGACTGTTTATTTTATACGAATAAATAAAATTTAAAAAAATAAATATATTTATAATTTATTAAAATGGTTCAATAGTATAACAAATACTAGATTCGAAATTAAATCTATTTTATATGTTTGTAAAATCCTTTTAAAGGACTATTGTCATCCTTTGTATAAATATTTTAATAACTGAAAAACTATCCGTTCAAATTTTCATTTAGAATTTGTGTTTTCATATTTTGCATGGTGCTTAAGCGTCCTTAATGTTTTTCTAATGATAGTTGCATTATGGTCATTTCGGAAATTACCATTCGGTAAAAATCATACTAAAAATATAGTATTGAGGAATAATATTGTAAGTGTATATTATGTAATTAATATCGAAAAATTTTGAACGATCGATTATACAATACGTGGAAAATATAAAAATTTTGTGATTTATTCTAGTTCTTCGTATTCATAATATGTTCTTACTGTTTTTAGTCAACACGTGCATAAAACCTATAGGCTTTTCTCGCGGCGTCGACATGAATGATTATAAGTATATAGAGCTGGTCGGAAAAAAAGATATGTTTGTTTTCATATATTTTTTGACGTGAACGAATGGCCGGGACTCGTCGGCCGGCCGGAACGAGCGGAAAATTGGTCGTAACAACGATAATATTATTATATTATCGAAGTCTCGACGTAAAATCGGCGAGACGTTTATACCTACAATCGCGCACATGATAATAATAACATTACACGCGTACGATAACGCACACCATTATAATGATACACCGGCTCGACCGACGGTTCTCTCCGACATCGCCGCCGTCGCCGCTTACAGTGTGTGCGTGTGTGACAAGATGTGTGTAATATAATTATTATTATAATAAACACCTCGCGGCTGTAATTTCCAATTCGAGTGAAACGACGACGGCGACGACGACGAGGACGAGGACGAAGACGACGACGACCCTAATACGGTGTACGCGTCGTGCTCGCATGATGTGTAGGTACGTATTATAATATGTATAAGATACGTATACTTCGGGACGTGTAATGCCATAGTGTACCCGCCGTGGACGTTATACACACTTTATGTGTATAGGTATACATATATTATGAAATTATAATAAAACACTCGGACGGAGACGACCTGTTGGCTGTTGTACACAGGACTGCGATGCGGCCCGAAAACAGGGGGCGCGCGAGCGTAGGCCGTCGATACGTTAATATTTATAATTATTACAGTATTATTATTGTGGGTATCGCGATAGTATATAATATTATAATATACGTGTAATACACGCGTTGAGTATACATCGCGCCCCCTTTCGAGGGACACAACACTACACGTTATATTATGGCGCGTTTCGTCGTCGGTTATTCTGCTGCGTCGGCGCTCGGTCCCTCTCTCACGGACGATCACGGTTAATTTTTTCGTTATTTAATTTCGATTTTCATTTCTCTTCTCACACTCAACCCGAAGGTATGGTGTATGTATACCCATAGCCTAGCACGCGCGAGTGACGAGTGTATAAGAATGTATAATATAAACGCACCATTATACTATTATAAATTATGTGCACTATATATTATGATGTCGCTATGCATTACAACGACGACATAATTGTAATTATTTTCAACCCTTTGTCGTCGCAGTATGCCGCACGATGGAAATTTGACCTGTCGTTGATGTTGTTCACGGCTAATTATAATAAATACCGACTTCGACGAACCTAGGAAGAAAATGTTTCTGGTACCTACACTCTACATTCATGAGGGGCGCGAACTTGGGGTTTTATTTTTGGGCATGTCTTTATAATTTGTAGGCTATATCTGTACATGTTATTAAAATACATTATTATCGTATTTACCTTTTGAAGTGTTTAAAATAGCCTTTCAGCAAATGCTTGTTGAAATAGTTTTAATTAATCAATTACACAAAACCGTTAAATTTCAATTAACAAGATTGAACAGAAATTAAATTTCTCAAATATATATTATTATTTTATTTTTGTAATTTCAATTTTTATTATTCTAATTTTTTCCGTGTTTATTATTCTCAAATTTTTATAAATAATAAATAAGAGTCCCAAACCGATTTTCGAAGAAAAATGTAAATTATTTGTGTAAAAGAAATATCATTAAATGACGGCATCAATTATTAATTACTAACGATGTACAAAAAGATAAAAAAAATTATAGATTGATGTTTGTTTTGTAAAAAATTTATTTTTTTATTGAAAAGCAATTCGTTCTGTACCTAAATGTTCAATAACCGTGTAAAAAGAAGCATGACGTTTATAATATCTCACATAATATACGATATACTTATTTTATTTAATATATTATGGAGTGCTTGTATTGAGGTTTCTGTTGATAGATAGCGTTAACGTTGTCATACTATGATTACATTGTAATTTTATAAATATTTATAACATTGGCAGTAACTTTGAATTAATTCAAATACAGAATGAAAACGGCAATAAAATGTTAACACATAATTTACCTACATATATTATGTGATGTCAAAACGTCAAGTTTCAACCATCTGAGAAAATGGAATGTTTAATATATTGCGAGAATTCAAAACATTTAAATTACATTAAAACAATTGATAGCACATTTTATACGTGTCGGTTAGGAAAACAAAAAGATACATTCATTTTCTAAAATATATACGTAAGTTATACCTAAATGTATAAATCGCAAAAGTCTCGGTCGAATGCGCATTGTCGCATAGATAATGTTTATTATTATATTTGTATTCGAGTTAACGTGTACCTATGTATTGATAAATACATTTTTTATCAAACTCAACGCACATAAACGCTCAGGTAAGCTTATAATATACAATATATAAATGGAAAACAATGAAGTTTTTCTCGATTAAGACATTTCTATTAATGTCTTATTTGCAAAACGTAAAATGTGTTTCGTTTACACTAGTAATTTAATCGTAGACGACATTATATTGTTTGTATGTAAACTATTTGATTTTGCTATACTACATAATAAAACAGATTTCATTTTAAATCTTATCCAAACAATTACCAAAAACGTATTGTAATTACGTCATCATTGACCTCGTAGAAAAACAATAATTCACACGTTTTACCGTGTTAAGGCGTGCACTAACAAATAGCGCGGGAACAAATCAATAATAAGACGCAAAGGCGATTTTTTGTTCAAATTGTCTAAATTTCTCCTTAAAATACTTTGACAAACTGATGTATATAGGTATGTACTGTGACGCTGTGTCGCTGTGTCACTATATAATTTAATAAATTAAACGGCGTTTATATGTTACAGTGAAAGTAAAAGAATAGTGTGCATATAATAATAAGTTAAGTGCATACACGTGTAAAAAATGATTTAAATAAGAAAAAAAACAAAACAAAACAACATCACAGACCGTTGACTGTCTCGGCGTTATGCTTTGTTGGCGTGCCCATCATATGACGTGTGTACCGTGTTACATATTATATTTATAAAAATTAACTCAAACTAACAGACTTTTACTCGAACTGTCTTGTAATTGTTTTGGCGACAATAATTATTGTGTGACGCTGTACGCCGCAATCGTGAAACTTTCGTTTTTATTTATGCGTTTTGCTGCTATGATGACATACTCACACGAAATGTAACGAAAATATTAAATTATAAATACGTCTTAGGCGATTTCGATTTATCTAGAGAAAAAAAATAATATTTAATATATTATAAAAATATACTGGTGGACGAAGGTCTAGTACTTATTATAATATATTATAATATTATGCCTATACATATAGGGATAAAAAACATATTTTATCGTTTTAGATAGAAAAACGGTTTACTCATACTTTGATTTTGAGTGAATAAATAAGGATTTCAGAACATGATTTTTGCCGAGGAGAGCGTAAACCACGGCATCACACACACAATCGTCATCTGCAAAAGCCGCAAATATATATTAGGTTATAATATATTACTACGGGCGACGACTTACGACTGTGCTTATATCTACTGCAGCTATACATCGCGGACAAAGTGTAAAGGACGTGCCACGTGTCGTGTACATGTACCTAATAAATCTACAAAGTTTTCATCCCGCGGCCATACGCGTTGTGTCGCCCAGCGGACGAAGCCGGCTATCAGTAATAAAAATATATGCTATTAGTTATTACCATTAAACGCGTACGTATAGCTTATTTTTTTCTCTCGTTTTATCAGGAAATCGTGGGAATGATAATTAGTGAATAATTACGTTAAACCCCGCGTGTGTGGTCCACGAGGGTAAAGCACTGGCCTTTTCACACACACACACACACACACCTAAACCCTCGTGTGAGTTGTGTGTCGCCAAGTGATTTCACATCATTTCTCGGATCCTCCCACCTTGTGGGTGAAACGACCGATTTACCGTACTTATACGTATAAATAATAATACCTACCTATATACGTACACTACATCATATATACAGCTAGGTGGTACCTATTGCGTACGATGTACACACATAATATAGGTACTGCACGCCAACCCACAGTTTTACCGCGTTATTATTAATATATACCCTCTCGAGTCTTTACCTATGACGTGTATACGTGTATATATATGAGTATATATATTTTTTTTTTACTCTTAATTTTCTACTACTATGATACTATTATGTACTGCATAATATTATACTAGTCTAATATATCCACTGGTGCAGTCCCTCTCCCGCCAGTCTCTGTTCACGGTGAGGGTCATAAATATTCGTCAACGTTAGACCCGGGCGAACAGACGCGACATAATATATATATTTCGAAAATAAACCATAAAATTTGAATAAACGAAAAAAAGAAAACCGGAAGATAACGTACATAAAAATATATAATACTGCACCGCGTGTGTACCTACAATTACAAACACTCCTATTTCGTACACGATTTACTAAGAGAAGGTACCTACACTATATATATACTAATGGGACGCGTACACACAAATATATATATATATAGTTATACGGAATACTTAATAGTGTTTATACGTAGCGCGTATATATATATATATACCTACGTCATGTCGGCAGCAGTATATATATATAACAATATATAAATATAAAATATATTATAACGCCAGTTTGAATGAAATAGAAAACGGTATCAAGTGTAACATACATACCTATATGGGCTATATATGTGTGAGTGTGCGTATATACGGAATACGTAATTGATTGAGTCGCCACACCTGCAGCCGAGGAGACTGCATCGCGCTGGTTCAGGGATCGGTCTTTCGACATTATATTATTATTATAAACTAAAACATGTTTGGCCGGTCACTATATATTATATTTTCCATATTGTAAACGTCGCATATATTACGTGTATATTATAAATTATATCACGATGAGTAGATATACGCGAGTATATAATAAGACGTAAGTATAAATATCTTATATTTCATCTGCCAATAATTCCTTACAAATATTATAAACGAAATCATAGTGAGTGTCATTAATAAAACTATTTTAGTTCATAAAAAATATGATATAAGTTCATTGTGAATACGGTATTTTGCGCGTGCTTTTATATTACAAACGTGGCACTTGTAATTCTTTATATACGCTCATAAATTTACTATAATTTTTGTTTTTTCTTCTTATACAAATGTCCGCAAAAGTGGCTAATAGAGCTATATATTTTATGTTTACTTATAGTTACACAACTTATTTTTTGTTATTCTATAAATTATATTATTATTATAATGAAGACGTGAAATCATAATTTTAGTAACGTTTTGATCTATTGACTTTTGGTGTCAAGTGTTAACACTTTAAAAATAAAATATTTTTTATAAAAAAAATAAAATAATTTAAAGATCGTTTTATAAAAAAACAATTAGTCAATATGTATATATATATACTATACAAGTTTCAGTAAAATCTAATTGATATATGTGTGTATAATGTTAAACAAAATATATATATGTATATATTTATTTATATTTCATTTATAAATGGAGGGATTGCATCCCTTTATGGCAGTATGCTCAGATTGGCGACAGCATATACTCATATGGTAACGAAAAATGAGTAGTATAATATGATACCACCATTAACATAATATGCATTTATTACCTGTTACGCGACATTTGCATATTTATAACTAAACGAACATGATGCTAGCTTAGCAATTGTATCGTTATGGACGTTAATACGTTATACTTATATGCAAAAAAAACATACAACACGATTGTAATTTTTAATATTTTTTATCAGTCGTCATTTAAATTGCATTAATCTTATAATCGTATATACAAGTTATTTGAAACGATTACCTACACAACTGCAAAAGTACATAATATTACAATAAAAGTAAATACATGGAATACGGTGATAGTCTGCAGGATAATGATATCTCATTATGTATAATATTATAATCTAACTATTTAAGTATTATTTAAATACGTGGGATTATCAAAATTCGTTATTTGGACTGGTAACATCTGCCAAGCATAAGTACTTAAAAATAATGTTTGCTGAAATTCTTCATTATCATAAGTCATTCGAATGAAAAACAAAGCGTTTACACGTTTTTAGATGTGTAATCATTATGGGAAAATTTGCAACGTTCCGGACGGAAACATTTCAGCAGTCGATTTTCTCTTGTATATATATAATAAATATAATATGTATATAATTTGTCATAAGTATGTAAGAATGGAGAATTTATATAAAGTAGAGCTACACTTCATGCTTTACCGCATGAGCCCACTACTTAATCAATATTTAGAACAAATTTCTTGTTACAAGGGTTTCTTTTATCAACGCCAAATACGATTCAATAATTATTTTATGAAAAACAACAATAATGAATAAATTAAACTGTACTCTAATACTCCACTCGATTCATTCATGTAAACAAAATTGCATGTTGAAAAACTTATGGAAATATAACTGCAACTATTGGAAAGCACTATTAATAAACAAATTAATATACTATATTATTTCTTATTTCATTAATAATTTCAAAATATCCAAAAACATAAATATATTTTGTAAATAATAATTTTTTTCGATATTATTCTATTCTTTTATTTTTTAAATGTAAAATATTTTCATATTATATAAATTATTAAGCATCATGCTCCCCTTTCTTTATCTTTTAATAATGCATTAATTTAAAGTTTGAGGTTTTGAAATTAATTGGCACACAAATACTAAATTTTCAAATTCTTATATTTTTTTTTAAGACATAATTTTACTTTGAATTGTGTATACTTGTAATAAATAATAATAATAATAAATTATTTAAAAAATTACATATTATGATTGCAATAACATATTTTTAAATATTAAAATATTTCCATCAAAGATATTTTAAATTGAAGATATTTTGACCGGTCATCTTATAAAATTTTAAAGTATCGATATTAAGCTAGATTTTTTCTCAGAGAGTGATATAATAGATTTTTATTTTCAATTTTTATTTACAACGAATTACAAACTGTGTAGGTATTATATTTGGGGTATTCAAATAAGATCAGAAATCCATCCTTAATTTTATTTATACTTAGGCATATCTAAATTTATTTTTTCAAATGACAATCACATTATTTTTCAGTAAATTGTTAATTGAAAGACTTTTTTTTAAAAGAACTTGTGAAAAGAAAATTGTAGATGTTTTCTAGTCGGTTGTGATTAATTGTTAATAAAATGGTTAATATTGATAAAATATACTCGATAGCACAACCGGTTATTAAATGTTAATTTCGGCCATGTAGGCGTATATAGGTTATATTATATTGTTATATTCTATATGTTGGTATTACTAAAAGTTACAAAAAGTTAAAAGGTAATTTAATCGTGTTGTCATTAGGGTTTAGTCCCTATATTTTAAAATCGAGTAAAAACTGTATGGACATACCATTCGTACGTATAATATTATATAATTATTTATAAACACAGCCGCGCCGATAAGTAATCGTAATAAAAAGCGCATATCGCTCAGACCACTACGAGACCATTAAGCAAAAAAACTAACGCCGCCACACAATCAGTGCACACTCTGTGTAGCACGTTAACCGGTGAAGGTCCATAAACAAACACGGATTTGCTTTTTGTACACTGCCGGTTTTATTATTATTATTATTTTTCGAGTACGGTTCAGTGTACTTTTATCAGACGACCGGGATATAATTAAAGAAAAAAAAAATTGTAAGCTTACATTATTATAATATAGGCGCGTGCGTGCATAATAAAAGAGGAATAGTAGAGAGAGAAAAAAACTCGCGCATGTGACTTACGGCTGTTTATCTGCGACCAAGTTAATCAATTTAGCAGGACGGAGAAGGAAATATACAGCGGCAGCAGCAATAATGGCTGTGGACCATTAATTAACAGGATATACCATATACGGCCGGCAGCACTTTCTTCCCCGTGCCCGATGACTCACTGAGATAAAAATGACAAATTGAACGGAAATTTGCATTGGACAAATTTCAGGCCGAGCGAACTCGTATATATTTTTTTATTATCATTATACGAGAGCCACTATATATATAAAGCATATAATATGTATTATAGCGATGAGGTAGAGACACTGCACCGCATTTCTGCGGTTCGTGCGGTAGATCGATTCCATCGATTTCATGTTTAATAATGCCTGAAAAAAAACTGTTAACCTTTACGTGAACAAAATATTACAACAGAATTTATGCGAGCACGTTTATACTTTCAGGTTGACTATGTACGGAATGGTCATATTTAGGGTTCAAATTAAAAATTTGCTACCTAATCGAGCGAAGCGTATGGGGATTGCGGATAAGAGCGTAACAGGAATTTCGTGGATTATTGTTATTGCTGTGTGAAAAACACTCGGTGATCTACCTTGTGTTGGTTGGTGCATAATGTTTGTTTTAATATTATTTTCCGAGCGGATTAGAAAGGATTCAAAAGTTGTACGAGCAACATGAAATATATTATGATATCCGGATATCCAGTGGCCACAAGAAACATTTTATACAAAAATTATTTCAAGTAATACCTATCATTTTAGACCCATAAAACAGTATTGCATATACCTAGTTGTTAAATTATGTCGTGATGTCCGTAAGACCTAATGGGTGTTTGTTTCAATTACTATTTAAACTGCCAAAAATATCAGATACCCTGTATATAAAATCATAAAATATATATACGAAGAGCGTATGGACGTTTCTCCTTATTTCGTTTAATCTTCTGTGAGCGGGAAAGAATTATATTTGCTTGTTATACTTACGTCTTTATAGTCAATAAAATGTGTTTAATCATGACCGTTTTGTAAAAAAAAAAAATACAAATCGAGTGTCGCCACCACTCGTCGCGCGTACACACAGTAATATTATATTCTATACTCCATCGTATTATAATTTTAATTATCGGTGCAATAAAAGTCGGTACGTTATTATCCAGTGCATGCACTGTAAATATACGTTTTACAACACGTCGTGTGTCTTTAACGACATCACATAAATAATAAACGTTGAATATAAAGTCGTCGCGACGTGAGCAAACCTATGGTTAGGGTACTATTACGAAGACGCGACGTCCTGCAGTAGTCGTAGAGCAGTATGCGGAAACGTCCCGTTATAATTTTACGTCTAATCACCCATGCCTATTCCTTTTCCTTATTGAATCTCAGCCAAAATTAATTATTCGAGAGTTTAACATACCTATTGAAAATGTTTTGTAAATGTCCTGTAACTCTTGCGATAGTACCATACAACAAACTAAAAAATCTATACATATTTATGCACAACAGTTAAATTTTCAGATAACGGTCATAAAATTTTATTTGACTTTCTGGTAGAATTTTTTTTTAATATTGCTGGGTTGAAAAACTTATAGAAAGAGTCTAATTGTATTAAAATGTCTAGGTTATTGACCTACCTAAAAAAAAATTTAAATCTGTATAACAATAAAAATATTTTTTAAATTTTATTGTGTATAGTAAATTATATAATATAAACAATCGGTGAAAATTCCAAGTTTCTTCAATTATTCGGTTTAGAAATATAACGAAATGAAGTTTAGTGTAAAAATTCTCGTTTTTGTTTTTATCATTGATTAAGAAAAGCACTGAGAAGTTTTTACTTTCGTATCTTCATATTATATTTGTCCACCAGGAACTTACTCCCAAAATTTTAAAATCGAAGAATGATAAAAACAAAAAAAATGATAATAACATAACTTTGCTTAAAATCTAAAATCACAAAAATGCATTAGAGAATTAGGTATATTTGGTTTATCACTTTTATCTTTATATATATTTTTTGAAGGGTACTAATAGGTTCAAGGTTGATCGTATAAATGTTAAACATTTATTGAAATATTATAAATGGTTTGTTACATATAATGTCATAATACACTATATAATATAATTATTCAATATATACCATTTTATTCAGTCAACTGTCGAGAATAACAATAATTTTAAATTTTTATCGTCGTTACATTTAATCATAAGTTCGTTATAATAATATGTAGCGAATGTAAAATATGAAATACAATATATACAGGGTGATTCTTTTATCAAACAACACTCATTATTTCCAAAAGTATTCATGTTTTTGAAAATATTTTTTTACATAGTTTCAAATTGTTAAAAAAACAACGTTTTTATAAAAAAATTATATTTTTAAATATTTTTTATCCTTATAATTTTTTAAGTTTTTTACTTTTTTGAATGACAACATAGATTTTTAATTTCATATTTCAAAGCAGAATAATTTTTTGAGTATTTTGATACATAAAAATCAGGGCTTAAAACCGGTAACCGATTTGTAACAAAAACCGGTAAAAAACCGTAAATTTGAGAACCGAAAACCGATAATCGCTTTTAGTTTTGAAATGCTAGAAGCGGTTATTGCTTAACGGTAATCAAGGAAAATATCTAAATATTAACATTATAGCGGTTACCTCGTATTTTCAATCCCGGTTTAATAACCAAAACCTATATCCGACCAAAATAATTAACGGTTTTTCGTGGTATTAATACTTGAATTGTGTAATAATTATTATTATAGTTGAATTTAATTTTCCAGCTATTTTTAAATTTTTTTCCCCAGTTAATTGCCGTCGAGTATTTCTTATCTGTTGTGAATATCATCTATGTATATAATTATTATAAATACCGACAATACCGTCACAAACGCCGTCGTCGTCGTCGCGAGCCTGATTCTATTAGTATAGTCAATTTACTATTTAGTATTTATGATATTTTAACACTGTCGTCTGTCACAATTTATATTTTATACTTTAGTCAATGATATTATTTTAAAGTTGTTGTTTAAAGTGTTTAAGGTTTAAATTATTTACTATTTTAATTTTAAAGAATAACTATAATATTATACACAGAAATTAAAAATGAAGAACCCTGTTCTTGAAATGTTTTTTACATATGATATATATATAAATAAAAACAGTAGTAAATGTAATGTAGTGGGATGTAAAAAGTATATATCTGGTAAGCATTCATCAAACTTGGAGAAACATATTTTTGCCCTTCACAAAAATGAGTACAAAGATTTAACGGAGGCCAAGTTGTCCAAATCTGGTGCTCGTATTGAAAATGTCCAGTTACATGATAAAGCTATGGTAAGTATACTAATAAAGTGTATAAATATTAAATAGTAAATAATAATTATTAATTATTATTAATTATGATTTAATATTTATTAATATAATAAAGATTAGAGATCCAGAGAGAAAAGATAAAATCATGTACTTATATTTGTCCTTTTTAATAACTTGTGTTTACGTTTTCAGTAAATGTGTATCTAACAATAATAACGTTTTATTTTTAAAGAGAAAAAACGAACAGTCATTAATGTTACAATTTGTCAACATTCATAAAAAATCTATTCGAATAGAAATGAACCAACAGAAATTGCTTGATGCTTGTGTTGAATTAGTGACAGTAAATGGGAGACCCTTTAGTTTGATGCAGGATTCAGGATTTAAGAAAATTCTAAATCCCATTCTTGAAGCGTTTGGGACAGGTAATACTTACTATAATTACTCATAAGTCAAAACTCATAACTCATAAGTAATAAGTATATACTCATGGTATAACTATCTATTTAAAATTAATATATTATAGGCACTACTTAATCAATTTATTAGAAAATTATAATCATATATATTTATTTATACGTTTTAGGTATATCTATTAATTCTCAAAATGTAAGGGAACATATAACATTGACAGCTTCTAGTGTATGTGAAGAAATTTCAAATGATATGAAAAAGCATATGGTGTCTTTAAAAATTGATGGAGTTACACGTCATAATAGGTCATTTCTCGGTATCAATGTGCAATATATGTTCGGTGATACAATGAATTTAAAAATTAAAACGTTATCTATCGGTGAAGTATTGGGAGGTCATACATCAGAAAATTTGAAGACAATGGTAAGAACGAACTTTCACTGCAACTTCTTAGTTATACATTTTATAGCATAACAAATTAAAATACAATACTTAAAAAGTTAAATATATATATAATATTTTGTTTAAACATCATAATTAGGTACTTGATGTTCTTCAAAAATACGGTTTAACTAAAAACCAATTATTTTCTATAACCAGTGACAACGCTCCCAATATGATTAAAATGAGTGATATTATAAATGATATTGAAGATGACAACGAAAATACTCAAATTGGTAGATATCGAATTATTTTAAAAGTTATTAATTTATTATTAAAGTTATTTAAAAGTTATTGTAACAAAACTTATTACAGATGTTGAAAATGAGCCTGAAATTTTTGAAAATGAAGTTGTGGATGCTATTAACCCTATACCCCTAACCTTAAAAGTCAGGTGCGCTGCGCATACATTAAACCTGGCTGTTGAAGAAGGCCTTAAAATTCAATCTATTAGAAATGTAATTACTCGGGTGAGAAAAGTAAGATCAATAAAAGTATAAAACTTTAAGCTTGCAATATTTAATAAATATAATTTTAATTATTATGGTGGTTTATATTTAAATAACTGTAAATAAATATAATACATTTATTTAAAAATTAAAAAATTTCATTTATTAATAAAACAGGTTGTCAAAAAATTAAGAACTCCTACATATGCTGGCCTATTAAAAATCCGAAATGAAAAACAAGCCATTATTGATATTGAAACGCGTTGGTTATCAACTTTTGACATGTTGAAGAGGCTTTTGGACACAAAATCATTTTGTAAAGAACTTGAGGAAACCATGCCAGATTTGAAATTATCTAATAATGATTGGGATCAAATTGCTTCAATGGTTTGTGTTTACTCTTATTGTAAAAAAGTTGATATATAATTCCTAGATTTCTCACCTTCTTTCTTATATTTAATTAAATTAATTAGGTATTCACAACACTATTTTAAATATTTATTATTATTTATAGGTAACTTCACTTGAACCCACCAAAATTGGTATTATTCAACTTCAAAAATGTGACATAATTATGGGTGATTTTTATTCATGTTGGTGGAATATTGTGGCAAAATTAGCAGGGCTTGAAACCGATTTCAAAATCGTTTTTAAATACCGGTTAAAACCGGTTAAAAATCGATATCGATATCGAAATTTATATCGAAATCATTATAAACCAAAATCGGTATTAGAAACTGAAAACGTAACCGTAAAACATAAAAAACCGGTATACGAAATTAAAATCCTAATCATATAAATTAAAAACCGATATCTAAAATTTAAATCGAAATCATAGAAATTATGTATTAATGATGTAATGTATATTATATTCAATAGAACCAAAAAGTTATGTATCAATGTATCACTCTTAATGTCATCTTGGAAAATAATTGTATTTAATTGCGGTTTTTTACAATTATAAATAAGAAAATTATAAATTTATAACAATAAAAATTGTTTATGCAATTTAGTTTCTTGAACTCTTAAGAATTCTTCCCCATTATCTTGATCATATGTTTTAAACTTAAAAGCAGTTTGAAAAAATAAATATTTAAATTCAGTGAAATCGACCAAATTAAAGCATATTAATTTTTTGGTTTTGTAATAATAATAGTAATGTTATGAACCAACAAATTGCCTAAATAAACTGTTTTAAAAATTTTAAAAATATGATTTTTAAAAACCGGTTTTAACCAGTTACCGATTACCAAAAAACCTTATTAACGGTTTTTAAACGTTTAACGGTTATCATAGTGTTTGAAATATCTTTAAAGAAACGGTTACCAGTTACCATAATATCAAAATAAAACAAAAACCGGTTACCGGTTTTCAAAAATTTTCGGCTCCTACCGGAGCCGATTACCGACTTTATTGGGAACGGTTTTAAGCCCTGATAAAAATCGAATTTAGGGTGAGTAGTTTATGAGTTATACTTATTTAAAGTTTAGACAAGCGGAGTAGTGGACAAACATTTTGCGGGGTAACCCCGTACCACTCCACTCAGCGCAACTAAACTTTAAATACGTATAACTCATAAACTACTTGCCCTAAATTCGATTTTTATGTATCAAAATACTCAGATAATTATTCCGCTTTGGAATATGAAATTAAAAATCTATGTTGTCATTCAAAAAAGTAAAAAACTTAAAAAATTATAAGGATAAAAAATATTTAAAAATATAATTTTTTTATAAAAACGTTGTTTTTTAACAATTTGAAACTATGTAAAAAAATATTTTCAAAAACATGAATACTTTTGGAAATAATGAGTGTTGTTTGATAAAAGAATCACCTTGTATATATATATATATATTTAATATATACGATAGGTATACCTTCCTTCAGAATGCATAAAAACGGTCATAATAAGTAATAACCGATTTTTCATTACAACCGCGGGTTCATTATGATAGTGATTTATACATATAATACAATAATATATAGCCAATACGACAGTACGGCAGTAGTGTCTCTGGTCGATTGCTCTCTCTCTCTCTCTCTCTCTCTCCCGCACACACACACACACACACACACACACACACATCACGGACACGCCGTCTCATTATCTCTTTCTCTCTTTAACTTTTTCTCTCGTACTCCCTCCTTTAACAATAATTCCACTCCGCATCGCGGAGATCCGATTACAATCCAATACGTTATTTAGGGGCCGGTAATTTTAAACTTTTATCAGATCGAGTGGGCGGCCCCCGGGGGTTTACCGCACTGCCGGCTAAATGATAAGTCATTAGTCACCCGAGGCTGCGCCCTGCTATTGATAGAAATATTGACAGTTTCGTATTATATAAACGTCATTAATTTCCCACCGCTATATAGGTATACGCGCATATATAGCTAGCACTGCTTGCAGTCACCTTTCCGACGTCATTTTTTCGTGTCGTTCGTACATGATTACATTATGTTTATACACCGTCGTGCCGGTCGCCGCAGTACCTATATATACACAGTGCGTATAATAATATTATTATAATAACAATCGTACAATATAATATAATAGTATACAGCGTGTTCGGCAGCGCTCGTCTGTACACGTGTTCCGACGTATTATGTACCATTATATTATACATAGGTACGAGTGTGTGTATAATATTCACGACCTGACCCACTTGTATAGTTATATAGCAATTATAATTTACCAGCGTTGTGCGGTTGTGCCTATACTTTTCCGCGAGATCATCGGTGGATTTACTGCGGTACCTAATAAACTTCATATAGAAAAAATAATTAATAATACTGGTGGAACATTATATCATTAGTATTACTATTATTATTACTATTTGGGATTGTATACCATAGATTGATATAAAAAAATTATGTAATTTTATAAAATATGTGATATGTATATTGTATTTAAGTCTATGGAATCATATTATTATATAATAATTGTTGTACTATTAAATAAAATATAAACAATAAATTATTATTATCGCTAAAAAGAATTTATTGAATATAACATCACAATGTCAATACTATCCTACACGTAGGACTATCGCCAAATAGCCACGATGATATATATATAAAAAAAAAATCTCCAATTTTTAATTTATATGTTCACACCTCCAGATGAACATTTTATTTAATCCACTTATACAATATTTAGTACATCAAGTACATCATTATTTAAATTATTTTAAGACCAAGTTTTTGTGTTACAAAAATAATATTAAAATACAATTACACTTATACTTGCATACTAATTTAGTAAATGTTATTAAATATTTACTGCTAAATTAAATTCAATACACATTTTACTTGAATTATTGTGAAATGTATTTTGTGTCACAAAGGTATTATTTCCTAACCTAAAGTATTATTAAAACGAGCATCATGAATTATATATAATATAATATATATACATGCATTAAACTGTGCACAAGTATCAAATTACCAGCTGCAGGATTTCACACTTTTTTTTTTTTTATTAATCTTGGGTAAACTAAAGGGTTTGATGAAAATCGTAATATAAGATCGTCAACTAACCTCGGTTACCGCCATCATCAGCACACACATAGACAATAATGTTACCTTCCAAATTTTGACCAATACCGCATACCAACGAAACTTATGAACGATCACTTATTCATATATAATATATAGCTAGGTATACATTTTTCAATTATGTACCGACATTCCGAGAATCGTATACATATATAAATATCTACTCGAGAATTATTTTTTTTATACATATTTTTTATGTACGCATTTATTATATTTATTATTATATATTATAATAATATTATGTATATACGAAATCGAACCGTGACTGAAACTTTGCTGGGCCGCGTGGTGGCAACGAAACCATTAAAACGGTCGCAGATTAACGATTGCGGCTCAACGTCACGTACCGTAAAATCATAAAAATTGTGTGTGTGTGTGTTAAAACAAAACACCAAATAGTATATAGAAAACCGCGTATACTGCTCTGACCTATCCTATACATATACATACCAAGTTTATATATATATATAGTCGACTTCCGATGGGTTTCGTTGTAAGTACATATAATATACTGCACCGCGAAAAACAGCTTGTAACCTGTAATTATATATGCAAACATCGGACACATAAATTCACATTAAAGTATACACTCCTGGCCGGCACTACGGATGTTCGAAGATCAACTACCGAAATACGAACTGTTTACAAAATGTAATTATTGTATTTTTATTATTTCGCCTTATATCATATAGTTAAGTATATACCATGTATTTATTATACATACATGGTATTAATTTCACTTATTCGGTGTATAATAATAATAAACTCACCTATACTTATCTTTATCTTTATTCTGTGAACAGTTTTTAATTATTATATTTATTTTATTAACTGTATATATATGTCTGTGTGTGTGCGTGATGTGTGTGTGAGTGTGTATAGGTATGTGTGTATGTGTGTGTAGGGTAAACACAACACGATTAAGTGTAATTTAAACACGCGCATATTATTATTATATTACATGTTACAGATGTACGTGCAGAAAAACATTTTTTTTGCACGTGTAAATTCTAATTTTAAACGAATGACAATCTGCATAATACATTATACTCATATTTGCATTATATAGTATATCTTTACTTGAATAAATGCGAGTTATAAGTATGAATAATAAAATATTATAGTATACAAAAAATGCATATTACCTACTCGTTTAATATAATTACGTGGTAGGAACCAAACGTATTACAGACATATAAATAGATAATAATATATTTATACATATTTTGAGTTTGATAATTGATAAAAATTCATTCTAATACATTAAAGAACACTTTACATACAATTTTAGCGATTCTGAAGTATTGTAAATGTCTATAAAACGGATACAATAACACATATTATATTATATATATATACTACGCGGTGTAAACTGCAACAATATTAGTTTTTATAAAATATTAATAATTATGAAAAAAATTACGGTGAACACATCGAAACCGTATATACAATATATATACCTATACACATTGTATTATATGTATGCACTATGCGCGCACAATTTATTAACTTTAGATTGCCAACTAGAGATAAGATGTGTGAATAGCTATAAGTATCGACCGTTTACAACGTGGGCGCAATGAACATGCTATCGTTATCGCGTGGTGTATCACTAGCGATTGGTCGAAAGCGCATCTTTTTATACATTTGTGTGTATGTGTGTGTATGTGCAGATATAGTCAGTATCATAATGTCCCACAATATTATTAAAAATGGCGGAAGAGGCGTCTTCGCGCATCTATAGGTATTAGGTAATTTCCGAATAAGAACTTTGGACCGCATTTGCAGGGCGATAGTAATCTATAGTTATATATCTATGAATGGAATTTTTTTAATTGTTTATTTTAAAATAAATATTTATGGATTTTGTTCATTGATTTCGAAAAATTAACGCACGGATTTATGTTTTAAATATTATACATATTATTGCATCACTTATCAATCGATGTTTTTCGAACGATTAAATATGATTTAAATATATTTACATTTGTCTTCATCATTACATCGTAAACTATATATTATGGGAACACAATTTTTAATTATTTAAGCTATCGCAAAGGTACAAGCCGACATAATTACTAGATCATACAGTATATATAGTACTAATACTATAAAAACCATTTCAATTCGTACTAAGACTCGTACATTAGAACACTTTTCAGATTTCGATTTCTGCCTGCGGCGATCTGTATAGGCCACACGCCAACACGCAGTTTTACAATAACTGAAGAGTATTATATTATTTTATGCCGTGGGTGTTTAATAAAAAGCCATTGAATTGATATTTTTTCAAAATTGACTTCTTCGCCCTAATAATATTATATTTAAAACGGCACGATTTCTGTAAATGCTTAGAATTTATTTATTTATTTAATTATAGACTCTATAGTTTAGAAATATATAATAATACACATATTTTATAAATTGATAATAGTACTAGAGATTATTCTACACTGAGGCGAAACCTCGCGTCACAGAATAAGTGTACTTGTTTGTATTACTTTAATTTAGTAACGATAGAGAAAAGAGAGATATAAAAATTATAGTAAAATATTAGTACAAACAACTTATTTGATGAAAGAGAAAAAAAAATTTTGATTATAACAAGAAATTAAAGGTGTATTGTAATACACATTTAGAAATTATTATTACTCTATGTTTACTGATAATTGTAAAACCAATTGCTTAGTTTATATTTAAAGTGTAGATTATTTGAACAAATTAGTAATTTTTTTGGCATCACATTTAGAGACCTTAAACCAATTTGTAAGATATTGACGAAGCTTTTTTTTAGTGCTATAACAAATAGTATATTTCAAGATTATTTTTTCTGCAGTTTTATTTTTGATTTTAGTATTAAATTAATTATTTTTATAAATAAAGCATATTGACTGTTTTTTTTTATAAATTGTTAATATATCAATGTTTTGAAGTTTTACACAAAAGAGACCTGCAGTAATATTTATATCAATATAGGTACATCAGCATATAAATACTAAGCGTAAGTTAGTGATACAATTTTTTGTTTTTACTTTTTTGTAAAACGTAATGATAAAACCTAGATATTACTAGAACATCAGTATAATGTACAAAATTTGTTTTAAGTTACTGTGTAAATGCAAAATTCGCCTTATACGTCTAGTCGAAAAATCGCGTTTTAAAAAGCCAACGCGTTAAAGTCTCCACATGACATCGTGAGTAAATAATTCGCCATTATGACAGGACAAGGAAATGTGATGTGTAAATACTTTATATAGGTAGGTACTATATATGATATTATTATTATAATATACATTGTGTATATACTTTAAGTGTTGTCGGTACTTACCTATTCCTACCATGACATATCCACACTTGCAAGAATAATATCGTTTACATTTTCATAAAACGTTAAAAATTTTATTTACAAACATAAAATATTATTATATTATATTACACTTTTTTGATAAAAATGGTTAAAAATATTTCATGTAGACCATGTATAATGTATTATTTTGACATATAGTATAGGAAATAAAAACTTATTAGTGGAAAAAATAAAAAGTTCAAATTGATTATCTGCAAGTGTGTATGTGTATATTTTTTCACTAATAGTAACTTTTAAAAAAAATTTAGTCATTTATTATAAAAGAGTGTATACGATTACGATCTTGGCGCGATCTATTTATACGTACAATGCCGGTATTTTTTTAACAAGCAAATTATAATGAGGTAAACATATTGATTTTGATATTGATGCGATTTAAAAAATTCTGAAATGCTTACCTATAAATGTATGCTTAATGAAAATTAATAATATAGCTTTCGTGGAGTAGACTGCAGAGGAAGAATGCTATGGCATATTCTGTGCGTTCTATATGGTATATGGTTCTAGTCCTGAATCCTCGTCCAATCTCCCAAAAAATGGGCAGCGCTCACTTATAATTTTTAAATTCGAGTTAATTTATTAATCATATTATATTAGAACAGATAGGTATGTGTTATATATAGCTGGTATACCTAATATTATTATATTATATTTTATATTATTAACAACATTTATTATTATACACGATGCGTGTACCCTGCAGGTTATTTAACCGGAACGACATAATATCGCTACATTGGAGGTCCGGAAATGTGACGTTGTGTACACTACCGCTTAACCATTATCATCGTCATCATCATCATCATCATCATCGTCATAGTTGTACATAACTCTATTCGTTTCTAGCGGTATACGAGTTGATGATGATGATGATAAGAATAATAATAAAACATCACGTTCGCTGACAACATTATTCGACACGTATATCATCCGCCATGATGCGGTTTTCATATGATGAATGAAACACTGATATCCCGGAGTTAGTACGATAAACGGACCATCGTTGTGGTACAATTCAGCATCAATGTAATAATAATACTCGATAAGTATAAATTATATTAAAATACATAAATATACTTACTGTAATAAAGGTTTGGCAACATGTCGGCAATAGGTATGTGTGTAAGGATGTACGATGAAAAAATATATACTAATACACGTAATCTGCAAGTGTGTGTGTGTGTGTGTGTGTGTGTAATTTTTTCACTAATAACAACTTTTAAAACATTTAGTCATTTATTAAAAGAGTGTGTACGATTACGATCTGGGCGCGTACCTATATATATGTACAATACCGGTTCCCGGGTCCCGAGCTAATTACTCCGCCGTCGATCGATACATGTGCACCTCTCCAGCGATCGACTCGTTCACGACGTATTATCATCGTCGTATAGTTATTATGATTATTATAACGTTACTGTTATTATTATATATATTAGGTATATATATTTTTATTATTATGGCGATTTCCCTCGCACGCGGTAATAGTAATATATATAATAATAATTTGCCTCTATGTATAGGTATTAGGTACGTATATTATATTATTAATACGCCCACCCGAGACGCTTCCTTCCTATATAATATGATGTCCGATAGGTAGGTATACCTCCACCGACCAGTGCCGCACCATCACCACCGGAAAAAATTCCCAGTACACACTATACCTCTATTGCCGTGCATATTGTACATTAAATACCTATAATAATACCATACAGTCGTGTGGTGGGCCTAACCTAGTCGCGAGTCCGGTGTCGGGGCTATGGCGCGCGAAAGACCTCGTCGTCGACGGGGCGTGGGCGCTAATGTGAAAACATATTATGTCGTACTTAATACGCTAATACGTCCGAATGCGGTGTTTTCGACAACGCGTCTACATAATATAATAGTCTGCAGAACCAATCGATCCAATAAGACCGTATCGATCTTCACATCGATACGCGACACGCGTGTTAAATATATGCTTAACGCACATCATTACCGCGTGCGTAATGTGCTCGTTACGTACTACCATACTATACACCAACTCGTGTTTTGTGTGTTTAAAATTAATGATTTGTCGTTCACATTCGTTGCGCACTCACTTCGTGCCGTAGAAACTGCGGGATCTTTATGCTATCGTTTCAGCATATACGTGATGTATGTATATTTAGTTATGTCTACACAAATCCCTGCCCTATGTTTGATTTTACCGACTTTACTGTGATATATACTCATATTATACATCTTTATTCGCTATCTTTATGTATATGGAAAGAAGTAGACGAATCGACGCCGGACTAGAAACACCGTTATTTCTCTGCAGAATCGGCTATGCACGCATATCACAACACGATCGCGAATATTACTCCAATCGTTATATATACATGATAATAGCCGATCGACGAGTACGCGCAGTTTCCGATCGATTCGGTAGAAATTACAATATATTATGTATAAATGCTCTGATGAACTGGCAGTGTATAATAACGATCGACAGTGTCATATACTATATTATAGTCATTACGATTAATAAGTTATTATATTATATATTGTTATTTAGGTTATCGCAACAGCGCTTTTTGATTATGATAGTGAAAATAAACGATGGCGGCGACGACCGCGGTGTACAGACTATGTATACGATGACGAGAATGGTTTGGACGATGTTGGAGGTGAGGTACAATGCGTTACATTTATATCGAAGAATCTTCTTATAGTACCTACACTGCCATGTGAACCGGAAGTGGCTGTCGGAAGGTGCATACGCGCGGCATCAGAAATGAAATTATAACGCGCGCCCGAGTGATTATAATAATATATTATGTATAATAATATATATATATAAAAGTAAATGTTATAACTAACGGTGTCGTCACTGCGAATATTGTACATGTAAAATTAATATGTGCAGTGCTTTGCGTTCACAAAAGCGGGGTCGTAAAATATCTGTAAGTTTTTGTTTGAAAATATTTTTTTAATCTTTCTGAATACTTCTCAGCTAAAATATGTATACACTGAAGTGCTTACTAAATACCTCTTTATCGTAGTATTACATTAAAATACTCGTTGTCAAACCAACGAACTCGAACGGTTAAAACGTTTTTAAATGGTGTCCATTGCAACAACCGATATAATAACATAATAATATATGTTTACATAATTTATTTCTATAACAATATACTTTACGGATGTTGCACTGTTGTAATTTTGGATCATACATTTGATGGTTTCTGCGTATGAACTATAAATATACGTGACCCACTTAGTAGAATTTTATACTTAGAAACTATAGTCTCAATAGCGAGTACTTATTGTATGTTTTGTGCATTTATTGAAATATTAATTGCATATTTTCAACTGATTTTTTGTTATTTGATATGCATTTTTTATGGTGCATATTAAGTTAACAGCGCTCTAATTAATATAATATAGCGACAATTGTATTCGTACAAGAAATCGACGCTTGGCATGTAATTATATTGGTATCAGAAGATCAACAACCACACACATACATTTACGTGTCACATACACACACTAAAAACACATAGAAGTCATAGAACATAGTTATATAATATACGTAGGTACATATTGATACATATTATACGGCGTTAAAGATTGCCTGTCATAAAGTCTCGACTCCGTATAGAATATAACAATATTATTAATAACTAAAACGTATGGTGGTATATGTACAAATCTTGCGGGGAAATATATCGCGGCATTACGTCGTATGTTCATATATATATATATATATATAATACACTATATAGAACGGCCGCGACGTTCGTATAATTAGATCTAATTATGTAGAAACGACTCGATTCAATATTATGACAAACGGTATTTTTTAAACGGGCGTCAACCCGTACCCAGAAGGTGCCCACATATACATAATATTATATACTAATATGTATATAATATTATACATCAGGCATCAGCATACCAGCGGGTGTAATATATATACTGTATATTTAAAGACGTAGTATAATATAGATTTAAAACAAAACCCAAAACAGTGTAAAAGCAGTGGAAAAAGGGTTGTATTAGTCGGACGATGTTCGGAATTATTTAGGCTGTTTGTTTTCTTCGTGCGGCGTTTCCTGTTTCCTGTCACGTAACGACTGTACGCGCAGCAGCCGCGCGTATACGCAAGTACATGTATATATTCGTAAATATATTATATGCTGCGGCCGAAATGCTACCAACCATGCGTGCGATTCCACCGTCAGACCGTGACGTCGGTGGTCCCAATTTATTCGTCAGGACGAAAGCAAAGTGGTGTAGGAAGAGGGGGAAAGAAAAAATTTGTAAAAACGCGAGTTCACATCTGTGCATAATAATATAAAATATATATTATAATAATGTGCTTGAATACCTATAGGTTATATAGCTATATATAGTATAATATTTGAGTATTTGAAAAATTGTATTCGGACCAATAGGTCACTTATACACCTACGCGGCTGCGCGATGTTTCTTATAATATAATATACAATTATTAAAAGATTGATTTTCGTCGACAGTACACGCTTAAATTCGATATCAACATGCGAGAAGAATATAATTTAATTCATTCGAAAATAAGTATAAGTATAGGTACCTACTAGCTATATAGTAACACAAGTATTTTTTTACACTTATATATGGTGCTTTTCATTATATAAATGAGTGATTAAGCACCGCTTTTTTTCTCTGACTTTTCATAATTAAATTTAACAATAAATACATTCGTTATATTATTCCTTCATTTATAAACTTTTTCAAAGTTTGTCTTACTGCGTAAACATTAAATGATACATTATTACAATACTAATATTATACTATTTTATATATATTATACTTATACCTAATACGTATATATATTGTCAAGCCAAAGATTATTGCTATAAAGGGATAATAATATTTCATTAGAGTTTTTACAACATGTTTTCAAAGACTAAAAAATATATACGATAATTTTTTTTTATTATTATCATTATTTTTCAAATCTGACAACATTCAGAATATTATTCATAGCGTGTTATGATAATTCCAACGCAATATAAATACATAAATGAATAAAATATGATAAGACATTTTTAACTTTAAAGGTTTTAAAAAATAACTTAATAGGATATGTATTGAAGTTTAAAATTAACACGCTCAATGTGTCATATTTTGAAAGATCCCTAAAGCATAATATGCACATTTCACACGTTGTTTTAAAATATTAAAGTAGTATTAAGAGGACGACATACCCGCATGTGTTGTCTCTGTCTTACTAACGTACATCATAACAAATTTTCGTTCAGTAGAATACATTTTGTGACGTTAGCTTTAATTTACAGTAAATTTACCTATTATCAAATTTAAAGATATAAGAATATTATCTAGACAATGACATATGCTTTTATTGATATTATCAATTTAAAGTGAGTTATGAACATTTTAAAGTTGTTATATTTTACATAGCTGTAACTCACTTTAAAATAATAATATCATCAAAAGCATATGTCATTGTCTAGATAATATTCTTACCTTTAAATTTGAAAATATGTAAATTTACTCTAATATTAAAGCTAACGTCACAAAATTTATTCTACTGAACGAAAATTTGTTATGATGTACGTTAGTAAGAAAGAGACAACACATGCGAGTATGGCGTCCTCTTAAAAATAAAAATTTTTCTAGCTAATCGTTATGAATAATGTAAAAAAAAATGTTTTTGTATGTATGTAAATATATATATATAATAATATTGTATTCCGTTAAACCGTTCTGTGTGCACTAACCGAGGATTTATTTTCGTGTGTATACAAACAAATAAATATATAAGAGAAAACTTTTTCTCCTGGACTACCTGGAGCAAAAAACGTATAAAGATGATAATATCTATATACATATTTAATTGAGTGATATTCGGAGGAAATGCCGAAGGAAGTGACCGAGCAAAAGCAATCAATTACTGACGAAGGAGCAACGAAGTCAATCCAGGGGGGGTTATAATAACGACCTTCTCGGTGTATATTGTATATTATATATATATTATGTATACATGCCCCCAACCAAAAGACCATAATAAAGTGTATAGGGTGTCACACCAGACTGGTCAGTGTGTATATATATATATATAGATGATATATATAATGGTATATACAGGCCTGTATAATATGTATGTGTATAAATTATGCGTTATATATTGTTCTGCTGCATGACGGTGAATGAAAAAAAACAGAAGCTATTTGTCAAGTCTTTCACGTCGTCAAAGTTAGCATAATAGCCTCCGCGTGCTGCTGTGGGTCTAGCTTGTTTTATAGAAAATCACAGTACTGCGTCGTGTTTCGCTAATCCTCAAGCTGACCTATACTTTATATTGTATTTATTTATTATGTTTTATGTAATATTATTGTGTTTAATGTTTGCGTCTTAACAATCTGCACAAGTGACTAATAGGTATAGTAGGTGGACGAAAATTCACAATGGCGTTTATTTAATATAGGACGACAATAAACCGTCACAACGAAGAACCCCCAAATAAAATGGTGTATAATTTCAAGTGCTTTATTCTATATTATAATAATAATGGGTTCATCTTCATAAAATAAATATATTAGATATTAATATATTAGATTTCATATAAAATCTAATTTTAAACAGTTATCGATAGTGATAACAGCTAGTGATTTACAAATATTTTAAAGTTAAAGTACCTAACTTCTATCATTGAAATTAGATCTACAAATTATCTATGTGAACATTTTTACAATATTATATTATGTATGTGAATAATTATATAATTATATAATATAATATATAGCAGTGACCCATGCGGGCACAAACACACGCACATATTTAATATAAATTATAATATTATTATGCCATAATTGGAACCAAATACTTAAATGTATATTGTATAAACTATATAATGATTAATGACAATAAATAAAATATTCTAAATCAAACAAAAACCGCACTTTACGAACGGTCTCTGTGACATTAGACCGTAAACGATTTTGATCAAACGAAATAGGTAAATACACCAGCTTATATCGCTGTCGGAAATCTACTACGATGCGTCCTGCTACAATCATCATTGCCATCATATTATATTATGTGTGTACAGAAAAATTTACTTTTGTGTACTGTAACGTGTCGTGCACTGTGCTTTTGAAATCGAAACACGCGCGTAATTTTATTCCTAAAAATATATATTACTATACACTTGGGTGATTTTTATTTTGATTTATTTAAACAGTTAACACACATTTTGTAATCCATACACGTCTGCCGTGCAGGCGTACAGTGCACCACGTGATATATATATTTATATACACACACTGCTACTTTACGGACGGCCGTGCGTATTATAAGACACGTCAACACGGCGGCGGCGGCGGCACACATACACACATCGTATCATTCGTATCACAATCTTTTTGGACTGTAAATAATATTTTTTATACCCGTAGAATCTTATATCAAACGAGCAATATTATATTCATATTATATAGTATAATATAATATATATATATAATATATGATATATACGATAATGTTATGCACGGAAACCTATCGCCATCACCGAAGCGAATGATTCAAAAGCTCATCTTTTATTTCACGATCGTCTCAACGTGCGACAATATTGTTATATTTTTTTGTACGCTTGTTTAATCGACATAAAATTAAACGCGAATCGTTATATAAGTGTAGGTATACATAATAAATATCTGTGACCTTCGATAATCAAAATTGTTAAACAGTAAAAATAATATATATCAGTTTCAGCGTGATATTATAAAAAATAAAATAAAGCTCTGGTACAATAATCGTCGTTTTGCTAATCGACGCACAAACACAACTTTTTTTTCCTGTAATTTTGAAAGTAAACTAAAAAATAGTCGTCTAAATATTCTAAAATCAGTATTATGACAAAATCGAAACACACGAACTATTATATATTTTGTCACTCGCTTGTTGCTTATATATACATACCTATACAATTCATTGACAATCGTAGATGTACATATTGATACATCGAGTATACGAGTAAAACGTGCACTGCCAAAACATTAATGTGATTTGTAGAATTTTATGAGTATGTAGTTACCTCATTACTTGACATAGTTTAAATTTAAAATCTCAAAAATTCATATTCAACACATCAAGGTGGTAAGCATATACGTACTACGTATATATATATATATATATATATTTATTTTAAAAATCTTTCGCGCATCGACCACCAGTATAATTTCCGAGACCCGAGTTACAACTATATATATATAATTTCAAGCGCCCACTATCTCGAATTCCATTTGAATTCAAAGAGTCACGTTCTAAAATTGTATAAGAATGTGAGATACAGTCTGAGGTACACGCCGTGGACCAGAATGTGTGAGAGAGAGGGGAGTGGTCGCGGAGAGATACACTTCAAGATGTGATATATACGTATAGGTATATAAATATATGGTCGGTCGTAATTCGGTCGCCGAGGCCGTTTAATATACTTGTAGAATATTATGTATACCTGTAATAACATAACACACATAGTATTATACGCCGAAAATAATGTTTTTATTTTTTTAAATACTATATAGTTAATATCGTAGCGTATTATACACATTATAGCGTTTATTATACGTTAATGTTATTATAATGTACACGACGTTGTGGAGGCGAGGTCGGTAGGTATACACGTCCCCCTCAGCTCACCCCCTCGCCCGACGAAGGACCCGTGCAACAGTGTGTTAATATGATAATAACAATAATAATAATAATAATAATAGTAAACCGATGTCCGCCGCCGGAGCCGGAGGAGACGCGCCTCTATAAATCAATCAGTCGTGCCCGGCGCACGTCGTATCGGCGGGCACCCATCAGCCGTCGTGACCGATGCCCTACAACTGTTTACATATAATATTTATCTCTAGTGCGCTCGCACTCACTCACTCTCTCTCACTCTCTCTGTCCCACCCTCTGCAAATCTCTCGCGTTAGCTCTCTCCGATCATTCATGTAATAATCATCGCCGTACGATCGCCGTTTCTCGTGCTCGCACATTAGACGAAAAAAAAAAACCAACAATAACAATGTAAACAACGAAAATCGACGCGTCGACGCCTTCACCGCGCGCGCGCGCGCCACAAGATTTTCGTTGGGCAATATCACTATTTTACGGTGTTTTCGTACAGTACATTATTGTGTTATAAATTATAATATTTATTGTGATTCGGCACAGAAAATACCTACGCACTCACATTACGGTATTGACGTCGAGTATATAATGCGAACACGTTTTTTTTATGATATAAAAATATGTTGTGAATCGCACGGATAGGCGCGATCGCGTCTGCCGTCGACAGATGATGAGACATTATGAAAAAAAAAACGACGATTTAGGCGGCAACAATTGTTTAGAAATATCAGACCGTTTCTCGTCCGACCAATATATTATATTATATTTTCCGCATACGTAGCGCGTAAATACATACTCGTACATCACCAAGGCGCTATAGCATCATATACCGCTGGGCGCTGACATCTATCAGACACGTCAGAAGAGTTTTAGGGTTTTGACTTCACTTCTTTTTTCATAAAATACTATACGAAAACATTTTACTTGTATATTATATAATTCAAAACTTTTAATTATTTGAAATTTATATCGATAAAAATTCATGTACCTAATATAAACTCTCCACCCATCATCGAAGTTTTTTTCTGGGTCTATCGTATCTGGGATATATCCATACATGCTCGGTGCCCGATATGTATTATACTTTAAATTAAGCTATCGGATCTTAATATAAAGTATTTTTCTATAAATGATAAATTAATATATTTTAATATATATTAGCCACACAGAATAGGTTTTGTGTGCGGCGTGTGCGCGTTTTCCGTTTTTCGGGGAGATCATCAGCTGCATATTAATATTTTTTTAAATACAAAAATATGCGCTTGTGTTTTTTTTTTAATCGACTATATTGCTTAAATACTGTAGGTACAATTATTTGGTAAATTAAGTAATATTTAAAGACTATAACAAATAGAATTTCTATGACGTACCTATAATTAAAACGAAAATAATTTGTATGCATGTGATGATTAACGCTAATTATAATAGGTAACTATTACAAAACCTGTAACTATTTAATATTATTTTAAAAATAATTGGTATAAGATATATTTAATATAATAAAATGATTTTTTTGCAGTAAAGTTATAGATAATACCATTAATACCTATGATTTACGATATTCAGATACTACCAGATATTGACACCAGTGAACAGGATTTGTCGACAAAAATATAATTTATGTTATATACAGTTAGAGTCTTACAGAAGTAATCAAGTATTCGTTATATTCATGATAATGACCGTTTTGAGAACCACTATAATGATACAATATAATTAACAATATAATTGTATTATATGTTGTACGAACTTTACAGCGGAGCGGGCGTGGAAGTACTGGTTGTCTACGTAACTATTCTACCTGATAAGCAATGAACTCGGATAATCGCCTATACGCAATACACCTATTGGTACGCGATATTAAAAGGTGACTAAACCTTTGACGTGACACGTAATTTCATTCTGAGAGATTTACTTCATGTGGCCCACTCTGCTGCTGGACTCACTGCGCACTTCGATGAATGTTATTTTATGAAACAACCGTTCACACGGCTGCAACAGTTTACTGAACACGTCTCATAAAACTATCGCGAGCAACAAACGTGAGCATTTTGAACGCTCGTGGTGTCTAATGAGATCAAATTCATTCGACCTGAAGTTTTCATTTTACGTAATTAAACCGATCTAAAAACATGGGAATTATCGGCCGGTCGGTTTTTGTGTGTTTTATAACTTGAATATTTTATTTGGTTGTAAAAAAATTCTAATATTTTAGCGTGGAGATTTTTTGGGTTTTTTATTTCATATACCCGGGAGCATAATAATATAGTTTTTAAACACATGTCGATATTGTTTGAAAATGTTTTTAGCGAAAATATACGTCCTAATGCATAAGTCATTGTAACCGCTTTAGTAAAGTCTTGAAAATTATATTAATATAATCACCCTGTATACATTTATTATAATCGCAGTACGAAGTGAACGTTCGAGAAGGATTTTCGTTTTAGTCCGAAAAGACGTTGATATAATATTATTATTATAAATTATAATGTAAGATTGGTATATAATATAGCTTATTGCTTATATAGCTACGACATCAGGTATATTACATAGTATTATATAATACGTACGTAGTTGTACGGTCGTGCGCCGCCAGACTTAAGTGAATACTCGTGTCGCATATTATAATATCATATCATATATTATATTATAGTACACCAATATACTTAACCCCCTCGTGCGAGGAGGACGTGTCGTCGTCGGCGCGAGACCTTTCGGCCACGGTCGAGACCGGAACAGGAAACGTCGTCATCGTCGTCGACGGGGTCCCGTCGGGTCACACGCACACATTCGACAACCGTCCGTCCGTCTGTCCGACGTGCGTAGACTGTTTAAGTTTAATAGGTACATAACATTATTATTATGACGTTTCCACCTCGGCCGCGCACGACGTTGGTTTTAAAAAAAATATCCGTCGCCCGACACGTCTCCTGAAAAGCAAACGCAGACGAAAAGTCGTAAAAACATTTTTTTTTTTTTTTCATTTACGCGGCTCAAACGCGTATACGGGATATATTATATTATATTCCACAGCCGCGTACGCGGGGATCGCTGCAAGCTGATGCATATCGCATATCGTCGTCGATTTCGTTTTGTTCTTATCGTTTCAAGACACTATATTATACGCACCTACTGCGGTACATATAAAACTGTATACCAGGACACCGGGAGATAATTATTTGAGACGTGCGTATCCAACGAACGGTCGTCGCGATGCCTCCTCAACAATCCGCCGACCGTTTATCTGGTTTATCGTGTATACAGGTAGACATATAATATTATGATATCGTCGTACACTATGACATTGTGCCCAAAAATCTTTTGGAATTACTTGTCGTTGTAGCGAATACGAATTATAGAATTGCATGATGATCGCGATACACAGCACTCTCCGCTTTTTTATCCAATGCCGAGGTCAACGGTGCGAAACAACTGCTGACAATAATATTATATTATTATATAGTGCCCTCCAACACTGGTCAACGCTGCGGGTTACTGCCGTATCCTGTCAAAGTCTCTCATATTTTGTTTACAAAATCGCATGTATTATTATTACATTATATAGGTACCTCCTATATGATATGCTGCACGCGTTATACGTTTATTCTTAAAAAAAAAAAGAAATCATTTTTAAAAAATTGTGATGATCCTTTGTTTGAGATACTCGCTGATAATGTAATGTTATTAATATAGTAACTGTACGACACGGAGATCGCTGTATAAGAGTAATAATTAATGCCGTACCCGTGCGGTTAGGTTAGGCGACACCTGTTGCGATCCGTAGCGGTACGGGTGAGATAACAGTATATACGCACTACGACGACGACGACGTTGCCGCCGCCGCCGGGTTATTACAATAATATTATGCGCGAGAGGGTGAATATATTTCCACCGAAATGCCGGTTTGGAGACGACCGGCAACAAGTGGTTACCAGACGGTTTGTACGTGCAATAATAATAATTATTGTAATGTTGTGTGTGTATCAGGTATATGTATTATTATAATGTATACATTGCACATCGTTGTTCGCTGTCTGTCGCTATATATACTTATATATTCGTATTATATTTTACACGCACACTTGCATATTATTAATTATTATTTTGTATACAGTGAACAACGCGTTAATTCAGACGTTTCGTAAAAAGACCTATTTATATTATGTACAATAAATTATTATAATGACGTTATTGCATATCGCATCGGTTTAAAATTTAAATAGATATCGGCCGTGTGAAATGGTTGACGTGTATCGTACCTGTATAAATAAAATATATAACATGGTTCGTGTATTTCTAATGTTTCTATACTTATATAATTCTAGTCGATTTATGCGTATTAAAACGAATATAATAATATATTATTTATACTTGTTCAGCGTATTCGTTGTCGTATTAATGAGAATCGGATTATGGTCGTACGTAAAAAAATATATTCGCACACTTATCAATATTACGCAACATTGTGTGTACTGTGTAGTACACCTACGAGCTTTTAAAAATTACAATTAAATTGCCGTATGATATTGTTCAAATACAGAATGCAGATTACCTATATTCTACACGCGTTAAATAATGAATTATTGATTATTGCAATTATCGACGGAGAAAAACTTAATAGGAGAAATCACGTCATATTAAATTATTGATATTGGCGTACGAGTCGCAGAAGGATCAGATACAAAAATATATTTAAATATTTTATCTATTATATACCTACGCACTCTACCAGAATTAGTACCTAAATATACTTCGATAAAAGTATAAACAGTTCGAAAATATAATATTGAGGTTTAAATCGAAAATTTTTTTTAAATAAAAGCATAAACAACCCTATGTATAAATAACAAATCTATAATGTATATTGTATAATTATCATAAAATTAAACGTTTATTGTGTAGTCGTCAAATATAATTTTTTCTTTTAATTATAAAAAAAGCAAAAATTCTAATGTTGACATTAAATAATCAATATATTTGTATAGGAATGATGTTAGACTTATTGGAGTATAAAAACTGGAATCGTACCAAGATAAATAATGGAACCGGAAAATCACAGCACACTAGATACTTTTATGGAACTAAAAGCATTTAAGCATATTTCCATATTAATAGCTTTGGACGTCTTGATTTATTTTTTTTTTTTCGTCAAGTCATGTGTAAATTATATTTGAACTATGTCAAAATGATTTCCACCTTCGCAAATTCGACGGTAACCGGTAGTTAATCGGCAATAATTCTGTATAATATAGGCTGGCAATAAGTGTGTTGACAACAAAAGGAGGAATTTTCATTTCTTGTTTCTGTTTTATTTTTTAATGAATAGGTTTATTTATTTAATCATTAAGACATATATTTTTTTAAAGTACGCTATACCATTATAACGGCGGGCGCCCTTCAAAGCGGAGATTCATTGACAATTGGAATAAACTCAATTAAAAGTGCATGGAAATATTTCGATCATAATAATTGAAAAAAACTATATTTTTTAAAATAATCCTAATGTAAATTTACTCTTCAAATGAATATATAATTTTTGAAAAACTAAATCTTAATCTATACTCAGACACCCGGTATTATATATTATATATTAAAAAAAAATACAATATAGTACCTATATTATTGACATTTTTAGGTAATTTAAAGTGTATTTTTTCAAAGATTTTTATAGATCAATCAGTTTCAAGCCTTAGGATAATTGTATCAATTAATTTAATCTTTTATAATTTTTAAAGAATATAAGTTAATGTTAATAATTTATTCTGGATTTGTAAAAATTAAAATAAAATTCGCTTATTTACAACGACTCATTGAAAATTATTGTGCCGATGGCCAAATTATGAGCCAGATCGACACTGCAGGAAATACCTAAATATGATAATATGATGATATTATATTTAAGAGTATATAAAATTAACAGTATAGACATACGTATATAGGAATAGCTCATCAGTGTTTTTTGGTTTATAAACCGTAGATATATTACTTTTGTTATGTACCTATCGTATTATAAACTATATATAAGTTGTAATGACAACGTTTTAAAACGTGTCTAGAAATGTTTCATCTTGTAAAAGCTAATTCACGTCTTATTGTGTGTACATTATAATATTATATAGTATATATATAATATGGTAGGTATAGGTATATTATGATATGACATACGAAACATCAACCCGCGTTTTCTCCGATGTTAATCACATGGTTTACTTTTAGAGAAGATGACGAAGGGAACTGTCGTAAATTAATTATTCGATGTGTATCTTGAAATAAAAATAATAGAAGTCGTTCCGAATGAAAACACTAAATTATTATAAAGTCTCGTGTCGTTAGAAGAGAAAACACACGGTGCGTGCCGTCTCCTAAAATAATTATCAACCGTCTGCGCATTAATTGTCTCGCCGTATGGAATTTATTTTTGCGAGCGATATAAATCATAGCATTTTACTTTTAAAACAATTTTCCAGTTATCATTCGACTGTTTCTCTCTCCTCAAGCCTTGTATACCCTGGGCTACGGCGCACGGCGTTCGGCGTTGGTATTAAAACGGACAAATCGTTGCGATATTTGCGTGCTCGCGACGATTGATTAAATCATTGTGTTCGTATCAAATATATAGGTAATAATATAATATAAACCGCTTTATTCGTACGTAAAGTACGCAATGTGACTGGAAAAGAGAAAATACAATCCAACGTTTTATATTATATTATATATTGGTACTCTGTGGGGAAGCATTATGATTATTTCTGAAGTGTTATCTGCATTTTGCATTTCAACATTGAGCGTCTAGTGTCTACACACTACAGACAATATTATATCAAAATATAGGTATTAATATTTTACAACAGTTGTAACTTACTCCACTGATGACATATGAATATATGGTATGATGATAAACCGAAACGGTACAGACATTACAATATTTATGAAAATCATATAAGCTTAAAACGCTCAATAGTCCATATACAAGATACATAAGTACCTATAAGACGACTTAGGTATAATACTACGCATTGATAATGCGTCAAATGACGCAATCCACTTTTAAATAATAATTCTGTGAGTTAGTACTCGCGTATGTAATTATTGTCGACTACCGTGCATATATATGTTGTATATTTAGACGACGTGTAAGTTAAAAACTATAATAGCGTACATTTTCGGAACTGTGAAAAAAGTCAATCAAATTAGGAAATATATATACCTACTGCTTTGAATATAGCAGTTTTAAAATAATAAATTTTTTTTTTTAATGTAATTCAATGATTTTTTTAAATATAATCTATCCCGCCCACTATATGTAATAAATTAAAAAGGATTAAGAGAAGTATGCATTAAAAAAATAGCATATTTCTCAACACTTTAATGGAAGATAAAAAATTACTTCTTGACTGCATGAGTAAAAACATTGGTTCTTAACTCACACGTTTTTAATTAGTAATCACTAATCAGGCAGTTTCCACTTATTTATGAAATAAAAATCTCTAGGCTCAGTTGGAGTATTTTGATTTTTTCACTAATTGTGTAAACTCTAAAGCATACCTATGTAATTTTCTTATTATACTCTAATTAGCTTATGCTCATTTTTCTAGAAATGATTTCCATTAATTATTAAACCATAAAAATGTAACAAAAACAATATTCATAAATACCAAATCCATATCAAACATTATAAAAAGACGTAAACTTTTTGAAAAATTAGTTTTAAATAGTATTATGCCTTCTATAAATGATATTTTTACCATAAATAAATTATATAGTCTATAACTCTGCAATAATATAAAACTTATCCTTTAAAATAAAATACGATATATCCATAATACTTTTAAAATGATTATCATAGTTGCGTGACAATCAACAATGGTACTTTTAATTGGTATTAATAAATTATAAATATTTACAATTTTTTTTTATATCATTAAAATTGCTAATACCAACGTATCAAACATATGTATAAAAAATAAATGTGAGTCGTCTATATTATTATATTAACACTACAGTTACATGTGCCTATTACCGATGAGTATACCTACCATCGTACAATAATATTATGCATTATAATATTGAACCGTATACGCGTTCACGGTTGTCGGGTCATTAGAAAATCACTTGAATAAAAAATTATACAAAACAACATGAATTTTATACATCATAGCTATAATAGGTACCCATTACATAGGTATAATATATACTATATATATTATGTATAAGGTTTAACACGAGGTTAGTGGTGTATCATACTATCGCGGCAGTGGGTAACATTTCACCTCGTCATACTACTCTGAATCGAACGGATCCGCCGCACACTCTGTTAACATCACGCGTCCAACGTGTACAATAAAATTGCCGCCTATATGTAATAATATGTATATAATATATATAATATATATATTTATATATAGGTACTTACTGTAATACTACCTATATATGAGACACAGAGTGTGTTGGTGCATATAGTCGCGAGTCGTCGGCGTTTCTACGAGCGCGACGAATTTCACTTTACGATATATATATTATTTTCATTTATTTCCATCTTTTTCGTCTCCTCCGACCGCTATATATAAGTATAAAATAATAAAATATACGATACACGTTTGCTGTAGACTTTTTCTCGTCTTCTTTCGTCGATCATCATCGTCGTCGTTGTCGTCGTCACCGTGATCGCTACAGCAGCGAGTCATACACATAAACAATATATATATATATGAATATGTATCGTCGCCGTCTTCGTCTCTCCCGCGATTGTATGGTGTGTAATTTTGTCACGGTTTCGTGTGTGCGCGTGATGTGAGGTACGACCGCGGTATTTAAAACACGTTGCTGCAGTGGCACAGGAGCGGCAATCAGTGCGTGCAGGAGGAAAAAGCAGCGAGTTTTCTTTTGAGATTCGTTCATATTATTTTTTTTCCCTTTACTTTCGGGAATACGCGCGTAAATGATTTACTCGAGATTTCCCCTCCACCGCGACCGCCGCTGCTCGTGGACAGCAACACGCGCGTGTCCTCTCGTCCACCGTCGCAATATCTGCAGCTCCTGTCAACCGCGCGTGAACACGTTCGCGGCGCGCAATTATGCGGTAACCGTTGCAGTATTTCAGACATGGTCGTCACCCGACACAAAGAATAGTGGCTAAAAACAAAACGGGAAAAAAAATTAAATTAAATACGTTTCGTTACATTATATTATTATTATTATTATTATTATATTATATGTAGGAAGGAAAATATCCGCAGTGCCCGATGTTTCCCGCTACATTATAAGACGGACCTATATATGTATGGATAGATGCGAAAAAAATAGAAATTATATATTTTAATTCGAAACGTTTCCTTGCGGCAGATTTTATTTCACGTACGCGCGCGCGAGCTAGGCATAATAGAAAATTTCAATAATATGTATTTTTTTCCCCGTGACACTCGGCGATAATGATATACGTTTAAAGCGTGTCATAAATATTTCGTTCTACGATTTATGTCTAGAGGGGCTTTCGATAAATAATGAGGTATAAATGTAGTATAATGAGAAATAATATAGTAAGGTGATCGTTGTTTTTCTAATAAAATAATAAGTGAAAAAAACGTGTTCAGCCGAAACTCGAATAAATATATATTAAATAGGATCTAATATTACGTGAATCGACTGAATTTATGATAACTAAGGTATTTTTTATCGGTACAACGCATTATTTGCCGTATTTTTAGAGCTACAAACGAACGCGAATATAGTCAATGTATTATTATACAATATTATTATTGTCATCGCGCAGCCGAGTAGCCCCAACGCCCTCGTAAGTACCTATTTCTGCAAGAGTGCAAAGTCAGCTGTATCACATAATATACGGTGAATATCGAATAGGCTATATGGGTAGTAACAAGATGTTCCGTGTACCACATAAAAAAACCGGATTCGTTATCTTTTAATAGTTGTACAAGGCGCATGCTCAAAGACGACGTGCATTTATTTTACCCCTGCAAGTTACATTGCAGCCACAGCACATCTGTTCGGAACGTTTACACGTTAACACGAATATTCACATCAATCGATCGTTAATTACATCTTATATATTATTGTTAATACGTCGAAGTGGATAATACTGCTGTTGTGTAGGCATTAGACGCACACGCCGGATGGCGCGTAAAAGTATTCGCGTGCCTCAACACATTAATATAGTATTATACCGCACGTATTACCGTAGGTGGTTCCCACACCATATATTACCCTCTTGATATTGCACTGCTAAAGTGTTATCACAACAAATAAACATTCCATAATCAAATGTAGTTTAATATAGTGCCTACTCTTCAATAACGCAATGAATTGACAAATACTGTATAAATATGTTTAATTATTAATTTTATCGATTTATGAAACTATTAAGACTTCGATATTAAACATCTACATTCCACGTAGATTCTGAAAATAAATAAATGAAAAAGGAACATTAATGAAATAATCTAAGGAGAGTGTATTAATCATCAATGTTTTGGTCAAAACACCGTGATAAATATTTTTCTCAAAAAATAAGAGTTGCGGTGGCTATTTCAACTGTTATTCATTATAATCGGGTTGGTCCCCTCGGCGTCTCCCTGCCGAGACGAAACTGAAGTGCGAGTACGCGTTATCGCATATTTGATTGTGAACACTACGTCAGTAGTACCTATATTTATCCATACTGACCATACTGTGCTATTCGTATCCGACCTATATACATAATATTACATTGTATTTAGTACTTTATTACGTATTGCAGTTTAATCAAAAAACTCTTAAAAAGTAGGACGAGCTACAACAAAACTATACATTATTACAATCGATATATATATATATATATATACCTGAGTATACGCGTATTTTGCGTAAAAAAACGTAAACAACTCGTTTGTTTACGTTATACCTATCTATATTTTTTATTCACGTTCTGTTGGTTAGTTATTTTTTCTTTCGGCAAAATGTTTGATTGTTAATACTGATAATATACGGTATCTATATATATATATATGTATATGGTTTCGGCTTAAAGTCGAAACGGAGTTTTTATGTATTAAAAAAAAATATATATACTACGTTTCGATAAATCAGCAGTCGTTATTATACGTATGTGAGTTTAAATAGGGACTACAGCATAGAAGTCATACATATATATATGCTGTACAGTCGAGACAAAGATTTATGGAAATACAATTTTCAAAAAAAATTAATCGGACCGCCGCCGTAGTAATACCGCAGCAAATTTATGTATAATATTAAAGTGCGTGACACATATTATAAAATATTTTTATATAAATATATACATACATATATAATATATATATATATATTAATATATTACAGACGCATACGTAAAGGTACAATTTTAGAATTTTACTAATATAATATAGTGTTAAACGTATAAAGTTTATAAATGCGTAATTTTTTTTCGCTATCATCCGATCCCCGGGGCGAACCCATACAATAAAACTGATATGGTTGTTCCGTCATCGGGATGAGCGCGTGTTTATCGCACCATAAAACCGGATCCGTTTACCCGTCTGATCTGACGCAACTCGACCGTCCCGAGACACACACATCCACGCATAAATACTACACATACAGGCGCGCGCCCGCGCTCGCGTTGACACACTATACAATAATACTTCATACTTATATTAGTTGTATTTACATATTTATATACATATACGAATAGAAACATTTAATATAATACATATTATACCTATATTTGTATCTGCGTAGGAATAAATGTATAATAATAATAATAATAATAATATCGTATCACATCGTATTATATATAGGTATATTACATAATATATATAGTATGAAGTATATACTCACGGCAGCGGCAACAAAACTGTTGATACCACCGCGAGTATCGCGTATCAGCGATACCGCGTATTGAGGACAACCGTTCGCATAGACATAATATTATTACCTATGGAAAATATATATATACATATACTCGTCATACTCCCGTATTTGTATGGTGTAACTTGCGCCGCCACGGGAGTATATAATATAATAATATTATATTGGTATAGGTATATAGATATTAGATACTACAAGACATATTATATCGTGCCCCAGGCCCCCAGCATAAAGATGTATAGGTGCATATATGTATACGTGGAAATAGCCCTGTGTACACAAATTAATAACATCAAATGTATTATTATTATATTGACTTTGACTTAAATGTTAAAAAATTAAAAACATCATATTAATTTTTCCTCTTTAAATATGCGTGCAAATGAATTGATTCAAATACCTTTATAATTGTTAACACTTATTCAAACGAAGTGATAAAAATTGTAAGTAGTAAGATAATGAAATAAAATATTCCTACATTATTTAGAAAAAAACAATAAGAATTATTTATTATTACTTGCACGTTTTCGAGACATTTCAAGTTTCACTAAACTTTGGAAGATTTACATATACACCTGCTGCAATATATTTGTTTACAATTAAACCTTTTATAACATAACCTTGACCATTTTTGTTTATCTTTGAAAACTAGCTCGCAATGATTATTTTCTTCAATAATTAAGAAAATTGTGACACCTCATCCAGAGATAATAGAAGAAACGAATAAATAACATCAAACTAATAACTGGTATATACCTCTAATTGTGACAAAGTACCATATTTATTACTGCTAAAGTCTATAGAATTGTCCATCCTCAATTGACAGAAAAGAAAATATATTTCTCAGGTTTGCTCGAATTTGGTCAGCAACAGGACATATTTTAGGTCAGATATGTATAGTCATTCTTATCAACATATCATTGTGTCACTAATATAATTATATGGTAGAGATACAAAGCGATAGGGATGACATCATTAACAGAAGGCAAAATAGAAAATAGAAAAAATATTTTAATGAAAAGTATCTTGGAACATGACGTGTGGGTTAAGCTTCAACCAAGAAACAATTATGTACGAGAGAATAAAATACAAAGATCTGCAGAAATTATACAACGACCAATATATATAATATTTACAAAGTATATGCTGCTGTATAGGTATATGTTCATAGATACGATCGTATACGATTTTCTAATATAAAATTACGAAATCACTGTACTTACGAACAGGAGAACAGAAGAAAAATAATAATATGCATGAACACATATTATATATATATAAGTATATCATATTATAGCGATGGACGAAAAATCCGCGGACCGTGTACAGAGCATAAGACGATAGCGATCTGCCCGCGGCGGTGGTGCTGTATTATAATAATAATTATTGTACATAATATAGACTATATTATTATATAGTTACTATTTAGATTTATATATATATATATATATATATATATATACAGTACCTATACACTCTACCTATCCGTCCGTAGTATCGCCCTGCGCCGGTCAGCCGCGCTACGCCGTGCCGCTTCGGATTTATAATGATTTCATTCCGCCGATCGGATAATGGTCGCTATATAATAATATTATAGTCGGATAATTGGACACAGAAACGGTTACAGAACGCGTCTGCAAAATATATACATAATATATTCTGGCCGTCGCACGGGCCGCCACCGATTTATTATGAAATTAAATCGTCTTGCCCTAAAATCTCTGACCCATCACATCGTGTAATTATGCACCGCGAGAGATTAACGTTTTGCATCAATTTTATTATTATTATTTTTTTATTTGAATTTTTTTTTTGTCACGGTCGTTGGACTTGTGCACTGACGGTTTACCGCGACGGCCGAACAGAGCCAAAAACGTTTTTCGTAGAACGTATATATAATATAATATTATATTGTTATTTTAAATAGACAATGACTCCAGTCGTTTTTATAGATATATATAAATATAATATTATTAAAAACGCAAGTACCTATATACGATTTTTAGTTATTATAGGTATGTTTTTGATGGATATCAAATATCGAACGAATTAAACGTATATTGTTTGCTTTATTGCCGGTGTTGTGGGACGTGAGTATTGGGTAGCTTGTTTATTTTCTGCAAACCAGTATTTTTTTTTTAATCTTCTAATAAACAAATAAATAATTTAAAATTATTATGTTCATTAAATCAATAAGCGTGAGACGTATGTACCGATTATGTGTACTAACTTAGTCTTAATATGACATTAATATATTATTATATTATAATATTATAAATTAATACTCGTAGTTAGAAAGAACTGGAAACTAAAATGACTCTGTATAATATTTATCAAACAATTCATATAAGGCAATTTAAATTAGGTACATATAGGTATATCGATATACATAATGATCATTATGTGTTTCAGTTTTATTCAATAAATTGAATGTTCAAAAATTGTAACAGTTAGGATGGTAAAATTAATTAAAATAGGAAATAAACTAATATCATTGATTAAGTAATAAATAACTTAATAATTAATTAATGGTAATAGTTCTTAGCGTTTATAGACTGTTCATTTTATCTCATAGTGAAGTCAACCATTAGGATGTTTGATAGAAATGAAGACTGTCTTGCAAAACTTCAAAATTCTAAAAGAAATGAAAAATGATTATACCGAATGAATGCAAATAAAAGCAAATCGACTTGAATTCAGTAATTTTATATTTTTATCTTCAAAGCACAAAATTAATATAAATGTTAATATAATATATTAACGAATTAACGGTAATTCTAATTTCTATTATTATAATTTTTGTAATAGCTGATATTTAGTTTTAATATACAGGGTGCGGCAGTCAAACCTGACGATTTTAACAAAAACTGGTGGGCAGGGCTAAAGTGGTAGAGATTTCAGGAATGTTCTTATCGTTTTTAAATACCCGGAATTTAGTGATCATGGAGCATTGGTCGAGTGAATAGCTTGCGTTCGTGGTAAAAGCGTATTACAAAAATAATGATAGTTTCGTAGGCGCTCAACGTGCGTTTCGCAGTCAATTTAGTTTATCCCCTCGCGATCTTGTACCTTCGCCCTTCTCGTGGTACCATCGACCTGTGGGTAAAGAACTTTGAAACCACAGCTAGCACGACTCAAAATATAGGTGGTAGTAAAAAAACTGGACGTACTCAAAAAAATGTAGAGTGGGTGAGACAACCAGTATGGAGAATTCCTCGAAAGTCAGCCAGGCGTCACAGCAAAAAACTTGGCCTAAGTGATCGAACTGTGAGGATAACATTAAATTCCACTTGTGTAGTTTTTATTTGTTTGGCGAAAAATTAGTAAAAAATTGTTTTTCTATTTTATTTTTTATTTTTTTAAATCGTCGGATTTGACTGCCGCACCTTGTATATAAACTTATACTATTTAAAAAAAAATAGTTTTGGTATTAAGTGTATCTTTTTATTTTAGTAAAGTAATTTGTTTATTTTATAGACGCATCGCTAATTGTTACCAAACTGGACCACAATATATAGTAAAACCCTTGGTAGTCTGGTTAAACTCAAAATAAGATTCTTTGTCCGTATTAACGTTTCGATCGGACTACCTACTGAAGTTTTATCAAAAAATTCAAATAATCAATATATTTTGTTTTACCATCGTTTTTTGAATTTTTGTAAAATATAACAAAAGTGGACAAGTATGGATATCGCTCTGCTGTTAGTACAGGATGGAGATGAGTAGCTCACTGGTCACTTTAATGGATGTGTTAAATTTGAATGCAATGACAGGTATTAATTATTGTATACGAAAAACGATTCTGAATGGAGATGATTTGTCAGCCAATGATAATTAGTAGGATATTATATTATATTATTACCTATGTGACTATGTTACCTATATATTTAAATTGTAATATATCGTTAATTTTATGCGATTTCGTAAAAAATTAGATTTCAAACGGTCATACATTTTTTTCTACATCGACTCTGGAATTTTTTGTTACACTTACTTGAAGGAAAACTTATGGATAATCTTGTATTAGGTTTTTTAACCTTAGGTATAAATCACAAAAATTTTATGAATTTTTAACTTCAAAATTCCTTGCAAATTTTCGCGATTTTGAAATATTTCGTAAACATTTGAACTTTAAATGTTTATAAACAAAAATTGTGACTAACCATTTTTGATCATTTTACTACGATAAGTACAACTTATAATAAAAATTTTATTCATCAATTTTAAAGATTTTTTGTAAAACCAAATTTTTTTATCGGCATTTCAAGAAAAAAAATTTAGAAATTTAGAAAAATCGAAAATTTCAATGGATTATAAATAGTTTAAAAAAATTCTAAATATTTTGAAAATTTAATCGCAAATAGATAACGCTAATATAAATATTTGATGAAAATTTCAAGTATTTACAATGATTCGTTTTTCAATTACAGCAAAATCAAAAAATCAATTTTGTTGAAAAGTGGTTATGCGTAAAAATTCCCGTTTTTCCATTATTTTTTCAGGGTTTTTCCTGATGCTTTTGAAAACTACTGGGAATTTTTTACTTTTGACCCCCTCAAAGTACCAACTAGATGAATTTTCCTTTTCAAAGAGGGGGTGATGTCAAAAATCGAAGCATTATTTCTACTCCAAAACGTGATAACAGACAAAAAAAAAACACATATCATTTTAGAATCAATACAATATTCATCACTCCGTTCAGAATCTAAAAGTATTTAATTATAGGAATATAGATATGACTATGTATCCAAAAAGGGCAATTTAATTTAATTCTCTACATTAGTGAAAAAATCAGTACCTTATTGTTTTTAGTGCTATAAAATTTGAAAGCACTTTAAATTATATAAATACAATATTTACCACTTAAGTAAGGGGATAGACTCTATCCGATAGAGGATAACAAAACCACTAACAAACAAATTTGTTTCATTTTTCGATTGTATTCAAGGATTAAATAAGATAGATTAAAAATCATCTAATATGTATTATGAATAAATGTACCGTCTGAATTACAGCTTTCAAAGGATTGAGTTATACAATTTCTACTCTAATATAAAATTAACGTTGTTTAAATTTTTACTTTAATCAATAAGCTATGATAAAATAAGGATAACGATTAAAAAATTCAAAGAAATATTTCTTTTATTTAAACGTTGAAAGATAAACGATAAACTGATTAGTTATTGATTAGTGATTATGCTTTATTAGTGTAGATACTAATGCGTCGCGACGTGCGTACAGGTATTACATATGATTAACACAAATTTCATTATAATATAATATATCGTTTTACGATTACAACATAATTGCACTTGAAAAAGTTGATATCCTCGACAATATCCAAATTACATTAATTTAACAGTAGCCATTATTTTTCAAATACCCACTTGATAAAAACAATTAAATTATTATAGGTTAAACCTGTAAAAAAATAAAATCATAATAACTACATATAATAATATTCACATAGGTAATCGCGTAATAATTGCATTGTATGTTTTCATTTTTATGCATCTATAATATTGGAATAAACTTAAAAGATAAATAATAACTGAAATGTGAAAACGATAAACTTAAAATATTTTATTTAACATAGCGTATTAACTATTAAGCAGTATTTTTTAATAGTAATCAATGGCAACATGGGCTATTTATATGGTATGTTTTGTCTTGTACTGTATACGATCGTAATAGACAATAATAAGTAATAGTTTTAAAACGGTTTAAATCAGGTGACTTTACATTTTTTAACCTATATTTTATTGTTATTGCTTTTGAAGATTTTTTTCCTACATCAAATAAATAAATTGTAAAAAATAATCAATAAATATGAAATATAATCTCCTCTCTAATATTCTTTCCATCCTAACCTCAGTGTTATTACTACAACGGTGATAGTAGTAATAGGTACATTAAAAAAAAAATTTAATGTGTCCAACCGTTCTTATTTCACCACATTTTCGGAGGCTATTTATTATTGGTAATCGTTATGTATACGTCGTAAAATGATTTATGTTGTACAATATATTATTATAGCCGCCGTAAGTCGTGCATCCAGACAAGGATTCAACAGACAATTTTACGGGTGATGTCGAGTTCGTAAAAAACAAGGACCGTTGAAAAATAAATAAATAACCCTATTTTTAATGGTGATTTGTGAAAATATTTTTACACAGCTCATAAAAAATAGTAAAGAGACAACTAGATCAGTATTTCCTGTAAATATTATTACGAATTATCGTCGTTCTCTTTTAACCATAACACATCCCATAAATTTTGCCATACATTACACATATATTATATAAAACAATATTTTCAATCAATATTCAATGACCTCTCTCTATTTATCTAATTTATGAGTATACTGTGAATTACTTGGTCAGGTTTATCTTTAGCGTCTAGCTAGTCATATATATTTTTTAACTTCCATATTTTTAGAGTCTCTGAATCAGAGACATCGCTAATAGATATCACTGTCACGCCGACTACAAATGTTTATTTCTATGATCCATACATTTGCTTAAAATCATAACATGATGAGGTATAAATCTAGGTGAATACTTAATATCTACAATAAACAAACATAATATGTAACTCAATCTCTTATAAAAACATTAGCAATTCCTTATAATTTTACTGACGACGAGTGTTCTGTGAAAATTAAATACTTTATTTATGATGAACTACATAATTATACCTATTATAATTATATATAATATTAAGTGAATTCTATATGCAATATTTTAAATATTATTCATTAAACCTATTTTTATTAACAGAAATTCGTCATATTTTTCTACTTAAAACTGTAATTAAATTAAATTATATATTATATTATAATGTCAATATCTGTTTATTAGTTTAAACACTTTTATTTTTTTGATAAACAATTTATATTACACCGCGAGTCATGATCATGGTTATCTATTATACTATCTATGTATATTATAATAGTGTAGATAACCATAGTTGTAAGTATAATGATATAAGATGAACATTTTTTTGACCATGACTCATTACATACCTGACAGAAATGTTTTTGTATGTATTTTCTGTATAATACTCTAATAGTAAGATACGATTTTTTTTCCATAAATAGAAAATAATGATTTTGTTTAAAACGTATTAGTTCATCAAAATATATTTTCAAATTTGATTTTAATTTTAAATTTTTTATTCAATTCATTTTGCAAATATAGAATAAAAATAAAGTTAATTCTGCGTTACATTTAATTCGACTATCACCATTATTTTCTCATCATAAACTATTTTTTCATTTTTACTTTCATTTTTGTCCTATATTTGTTTTAATTACAGTATTGATGGTGTTACATTTAAATTATATTAACTAATTCCCATACACTTAATTTTTAATAATAATAATTAGTCATTTATTAATATATTTATAATTGGTTAATTAATATATTAAATTATTAACTATATCTATTCTAAATAATTTAATGGTTTAAGGGTATTAATTCAAATATAAATGGTTATTATATAAATGAATAATTTATTGAGGTCATCATATAAAATAAATAGAAATAGAAAAAATAAATACCCACCTAAAACAAACACAATATTTCTTTTCAACATCGAATGCCTCTCTGTAATATTGCACTAATTGTTATTTTTTCATGATGAGGAAACGCATTTTGTATTCAATCTACTGCATTTAAAAAGCTTTATCAATCCAATAATCTCATAATTTGATAACTTCATAATCAAGCCCATTCGACCATGAGTTATATACTTAGTAATAGTATACTTGTGTTCCCGGAAATCTTCATTTCCCTCGCTGGAAGTCGTAATCCATTGTCTACGACGAAGGTGCATATCGTCTTCATTATGGATCAGTGGATCACGTTATGCAGTCTGTTTCATAACAAATTATTAATACTACTAGATATGATAGATATGCATTATAATATATGAACTTATATAAACCTATTCAACCATCAATTCTCCATGAATTCAAAATTATCGATAGGCTTAGCTGTGCGAAAAAGCCGTACAAAAGGCAGTTAAAGTCTCCTACATAATAGTGTGTATTTTAAAAGTAACGATTTATAAATAAATATTAAAAATGTTTTGTTTTTTACTTTTAGATTCTGAACGGAGTGATGAATGTATTGATTTTACAATGATGTGTGTTTTTTTTTTTTGTTTTTGTGTCTGTGTACAGCATAACTAGTCGAAATAATGCTTCAATTTCAAACTTTGGGGGTGGTTTCCGATGGCAAAGTGGATATCCTTGGTGCATTATAGAGGTGAAAAGTAAACATTTTCCGACAGTTTTCAAAAAAAACGAGAAAAACAAAAAAAAAATGACAGAAAAACGGGAATTTTTACGCAAAACCAGTTTTCGACAAAATCGAATTATTTATTTTGCTATAACTCAAAAACTAATCGATGTAAATACTTGAAATTTTCACCAAATGTTTATGTTAGTGTTCTCTATACACTGTTAAATGTTCAAAGTATTTTGACTTTTTTTGAGCTATTTATAGACAGTTGAAATTTTCAATTTTTTTAAGTATTTTTGTTTAAAATAACGATAAAAATTTTTTGGCCGGCCAGAAAATCTTGAAAATTTAATACAAGGTTTCTTATAAGTTGTTCTTAAAGTGATAAAAAAAAATCCGAAATCGTTAGTCACAATTTTTTTTATAAGTGCTTAAAGTTCGAATTTATACGAAATATGTCAAAATTGCGAAAATTGGCAAGTAATTTAGTGGTTAAAAAATCGTAAAAATTTTTTCTTTTATAACTAAGATTTGAAAATTTGTTACAAGGTTCTCCATAAAATTTTCTTCAACTATCTGCAAAAAAAACTCTACCGGACTAAAACAAAAAATTTTTATGAGTGATTGAAATTTAAATTTTTTCAAAACCGCGTTAAATAACGGTTTAGCCTCAAACGATTTTTGATATTTGTTGTTATTCAAACAGTATAAGTCGTAAATACTTGAAAATTTTACCAGTTATTTAGATTGCCATTTTCTTTACGTGATTTGATTTTCAAATTATTTTGACTTTTTTTGAGCTATTTATAGACAATTGAAATTTTCAATTTTTTTTTATTTTTTTTTTATAAATGTTGATAAAAAAAATTTAGCTGGGACAAATTACTTGAAAATTTAATTGAAGGGTCTACATAACTTGTTCTAACTCTCATTCAAAAATTATAAAAATACATAGGCACAATTTTTTTTTATTAGCATTTGAAGTTCAAATATTGACAAAAATTCGTCAAAATCATGAATATTTTTCACTATTTGGTAGTTAAAAATTTATAAATATTTTTCTATCAATGCTAAGAATTGAAAATTTAATACTATGCTATCCATAAGTTAAGCTTAGAATAATTATAAAAAAGTTTGAGGATAGTTCAATTTAAAAAAATTTACAAGTGTTTAAAGTTTTAACTTTAATTTGAAATCAAAAATACACGACGTGTAAAATCACGTTTTACTAATAAATAATTTTCGATTTTTGTTATTTTTAAAAAATTATCAAACATAAGATCTTGAAGCTTTTACTTAAATGTTTGAATTAGTTTCAAAATAGAATATATGATAATATTTAAATATAATACATCCTAGACTGACAAATCATCTCCGTTCAGAATCGTTTTTCGTATACAATGATACCTATCATTGCATTCAAATTTAACCTACCATAGTCCGAGGTCCACCCTCCCCCTAATGTACAGCAGAGCGATACTCACTTACCGGCTTTTTTTTCGAGTAAAACTATCTTAATTCAAGAATTACAAAAAATAATAAAAATATTATAATATATTTAAAATATATATATATATATATATATATATATATATATATATATATATATATGCAAATATAATACTAGCTCTTATATAACTTATACCTATTAATAATACATTTCATAAAAAATGTTATATAGTATAATGGAATTTATTTTATCAGTCTTATAAACATAAAAATGTAAGTAAGAGTTGGTTTAATACTAAAATTGTCTTCAAAATAAAAGTTACACCTATACATATTGTATTAAACTAAATAGTGCACAGTAAATTTCGAGAGCTTGAGAACTATTCATACAATAGTCAAAGTATATACTACCATAAATTGCACATTATGTTTTATTTTCTATTAATATACAATATACATATATATTAAAAATGATTTACTTTCTATATTATTTCTACATCACTAATAAAAATAAATTATTCACCAAGTCAAGAACAGGATGTTGGATAATAATAGTTGGATCGAATTTTAACCAAATATATTTTAACAAAAATTAATTATTTCCTTTTATATAGATATTACTTATTGTAAATAATAAATTATAATATTAATACTATCTTACACCAAGTAAACATTTTTAAATTTTATCGTTACATAAATCGTGTTTTTAGTCGTAGAAAAATATTTAAATGGTTATAGCTCAAAGTTACTTTTTGGAATATTATACTCCCTAGTAATAAACTAATATTTTAATTTATTGACTGAATTTCGTATCATAACGTAATAACGCATGGAATCTAAAATGATTGAACAAAGAAAAATCATAACTATAACCGTATAAATTATACCTTGTAAAAACAGTATGAATGATTATTATGGTTTTCTCAAAATGCTTAAAGGTTTATTATCAGTTATACAATTCCAATAATAAATTCAATTCTAAAGATATCATTTAAAATATGTTAATTAATGTTTATCATATAATGCATTACCTACGTCCTACAACACGGTATACACTTTCATTTATTAATTGTATGGTTTATAAAATATTCTACGTTCAGTGTAAAAACTAAAAAGGTAATCACAAATCATTTATAACTTTATAAGTTTGTAAAAGTGATAACGAAAATTGTGATTTTGAATTGAAAAAAAACGAACAATTCTAGTGGTTTACTAGTTTAAAAAAAAAATCGAATTTTTTATTTCAACCATCGACCGCGGCTTAATATAGTTAATAATAAAGCAATTGCAACTAAATTAATGCAATACTGTTTAAATATTTCTCGCAGGTATAGTGTTAGTAGGTATTTGATATCTATATATGTGATATTCTAATATACGACCACAAATGCGAGAAGACTTTTGGAAGAAACGCGGAACGTATAGATTATTCCAAAGTCAATAGATATTATATAGTAACCGGGGTATCGGTATAATAAAGGATGAGCTCAAAAACAGTATCTGCTACGGAGTCAAAGTTGGTTTCATTTTAATTTTCCGATATACTGCAGTCTTCGCCGAATAACCTATACATACATAGCGTACGCGTAGTAGTAAGTTATACGTATTATAAATATATTATACGATTTTTTTGTGCTCGTAAGTCGTAATTCTGCCCCGATTGGCCACAGTCGTTTCGGTGCATACTGCATAGTATTATTACTATTAATATATAACCGAGAGATACCACGCAACCGTACTACAAGTATACATTTGGTATATACCATACGCTACCTATATGATTATAATATACGTATGTACGACGGCGGCGGCACATCACTAGCGCGGCGCGCGGCGCACGAAGGCCAGGTAATACGCATAGGTGCCGGTTATCCCGTTTGGCCGTCCTGCGCACACCGCGCGCCGGCCGAAACCGATTCAGTACGACATAACTCGTTCGGCTGTTCTAGTGGTTCGCTCTCGCGCGCGCAAACGTATACGCACACACGTCGGATCTGCTCACTCGCGCATACAAAACGTCGTTGTCGTTCGGTCGTCGGTTTTTTTTTTAAAAAAAAAATTTTTTATTTTTGTTTCAAAGCTCTATTATTTCATCAAGTAAAAAGTGAAAAAAAGTTATCGACTCGTTGGTTAAAAAATCCCTAGTGCGCTGGTTTGCTCTCAATTGCGGTCGTATGGACGTATAATTAGTAATAAATCTCAATTTTTTTTCAACCGAATTTTGTCGTGTCGTCGTCGGATCGTTTTGGAAGAGATAATAAAATTGTGTTATCGTAAGCACTTCCGTCTCCTATTTTCAGCAGTAGCCGGAGCATACTAAAGACCGTTCCCGCGGTTTTCCGGCTAACGTCGGGTCGATTTTAATTTCGATTCCCGGGTTTTTCTTTTTGAATTTTTTCTCACCATTTTCGCGTAAGACATGTCGTTGACATGAACGCGTTCCCACCAGGTCGCTGCCAACAACAATGTCTTCTTCGTCTGGTGTCGCCGATCCCGAACCGGACACTATGATACAGGACAACATCGCTGCGGCATATGCGCCGTCCGGTTACTCGTAAGTTGACTATCATTAATAATTATCAAATCGTTTTTATTTTATCTTTTACGACTCTGTTACCAATAAGCCGTACTCCCATACTTCTTTATAAGTAACATAGGAATCTTCACATTAAGACGAAATTACAGATTTTTATGTAAAAAAATAAAATTGAAACATTGTCGCTAAACTTTTAAAAAAATCAACGCTCTGCCCTTTCCATTCCGTGTTTTTTTAAAAACCACAATACCATTATCGCCGTAATATTAATAGAAATTCTAAAATTGTAATTGTTAATTAAAAAAAATAATATAAGTGCCTACAGATTTATATTTATGACTATCATCATCGGATATCGCATGATTTTTAGACGATCAAATTTTATTTTTTTCCCACTACAACTATAATCAATTTATCCCCATAAAAATATAGATATACTCATATACTTATTCGCGTGTCTCACGTCATGGTGGACAGGAAATTTGGAGTCTATGTTTTTGTGTAGTGCATTTTTTTACATCATTAATTGTGCTTAACACTTATTATTTAAACGTACCTACTTGTAGCTATATTTTACAAAAATAAGTGTGGTGTTGAATTTATTTTTCATTTCATTGCTGAAATTGATTTGCTTATCGATTTGAATGATTCGACGGTACCAACAACCAATACCTAAGGTTGGGTCGGTGCTGTAAAATTCCTGCAGATCTTAATGATGACCAATTTAATCCAACGATGAAGTTAGTTTTTCTTTATTTGTGTGCGGCGTGCGCTAACGTTCAAGTCGTTACATTCATCAAAAACACAACACTGACGAAACATTTATAATTATATACAAGATACTATCATCCATAATCATAATAAATAAAAATAACAGAATGAAACAAGCATTTATCACAGATTAAGGAACTCGGTGAAAGGAAGAGTGCTAATGTGTCGTATATAATATAGGTATATGTGGCATTTGTGTACCTGTTCTCTTCAAGAACGAAAATCCCGATGACCTATGATTTCCGTTGAAACGTTGTATTACAAATACTTTTTTTCTGGGTCAGTATTGTAATGCCAATGGAATATTTATGATAGGTTCATTACAGCAATATAAATACATATTATATCGATCAATAAAATATCGTTGTGTATTTTAATTCTCGTAATAAAATATGAAAATTATAGTAAATAATTATGTGCATGCAATTACCATTCTTGTCTCCTATAATTTGTGTAACACTCAAAAAACAAATTTATAAATTTTATCTCAACTCGGTGTATAGTAAGTCCTTTTTACTTGAAAATTTTGTCATGAAACTATTTTTAAGCATATTCGCCAAGGCCGAGTCTACACCAGAACTAATTGACCTCACATGAAACTTTTATCTTGTAACGCTGTTAAAAGTGCGGTTTTTTTCAACGTAAAATATTCCACGGGAACGACTATAAGGTGTTGGTTTTTTTTTTATTGCCGCCGTAAAGATAATTTTATTCGGAATCATAAAACCCGCAACCAGCCAATCGTCACACGACACAGCTTCCATTGGCCCGTGTCGTATAATTTAATCAAAACTTGTGAAAATATACTCGTCTTGATTGATGCGTAATTGTTTGGTCGAATGAAAACAGGTACCCAAGTATAGTTTTGCTTGAAAAAAAATGTTATTCTTATTTACATAATATATCGTTGTTAACATATTATTATTATTATTAAACACACTCACAAGTTCTTTTTCGGAATTGAAACTATTCGCAAAGTCACTATCAGTAATTGTCAAATGGTGTAGTATGTAATAATATTATGTGTATACATTATATTAGTATGCCTTCTGTATACACCTCCAGGTACACGTAGACTGTTCGATATCATTAGTTACATGTTACATCCCATCATATTTAAAGGAGTACAGACAACAGTAGGTACCAATAAACATATAATTTCCTTTACGATTTTTATCACGCGTGTAAAAAAAAAAAACATTTTTGCACACAGTGATAACTCTTTGTAACCATTGGCACTAACCTAACCATGTAGGCATACGATTGTCGATTGGGATGATTTCGATATTTCTCAATTGTTATACAGTGTACACAAAATAATAATAATAATTCATATGCGTACACGTATTATAGCCATATCATCATCTTTACTCTACACCTTATATATAGAGTTTATAGACATAATATATAATGCAACCACTGCGCATAATCTAAATTTCACTTTAAATACACATTCGATGTTTTTTTATTCTTTTATCATTAACACAACGCCGCCACATGCACTTTCGTCATCGAAAGCAATACGTTCTCTCGAGACGGCGAGAACGCATAGGTAAAGCGTTATCACATTTTCGAGTAAGAACTATAAAAACAAACAATATCGCACTTCCTGTAAACATGCGTCTATGTATTTTCATAGATTTTAATTATCTTTGGTTAATACCTTATTGACCGTGTTTTCATAGAACATGATATTATGTACGCGTATAATAATATAATAACGCTACTGAATAGCGCGATATAATAATATCATATCCTACAAATAAATCACGGTTGAACTAAATAATAGTGTGTCTATCAGGCGACAACAAAAAAGTGTGTGGTGCACCTATACATATTAACAGTATTTATTTATTATAATATATAGGTATTGTCTTCTATATAAATTGCCCAACCACCACACATGCATATACACTTCTTATTTTTGTTAATCTTATAATAAGAGTAAATACAACAAGAGTATTGGTCTGGCTCTTGACCTCTATTATTATTAATCTCGAGAAAAAAAACCGATAAGTATCTGGTAATTAGACCGTATTATCCTACGTAGGCCTTTTATCATATTATATTATACCCTTTCACTCGATCCCGTGCAGTTGTTATCTACGCATCGCGATGCGTCATTGGGAAAATAAACCATTATACTTTTAAGTAAAATTAATCGCATTTTAATAGAAACGGATCCAACAGAATTGTAAAATTTGAGTAACGTAATGTAATTAAGATTCATTGGTCAGGTTCTTCTATCTTAATTTGTTGTAACAATTTAAGTAAACGAGTTCCCACAGAATTTTTTTTCTAAAATTATTTACTAATATTTTTTTATTAAAATAAAAAACTAGTTATTTTTCTTATCCATTTTCAATAATCAAAGAAGTATGTGGATTGTAATCTGAGGGCGTGACGCGTGAGCGAAATGTTTACGAGAAATAGTCAGGAAAAATAATATGATGTATATTTTATATTTGTATTATATGTTCCTACCAAAATCACTTTCTTGTATAAGAGATAACAATGTTTGTATTATATTTTTTATTTATATTAAAATATTTTTAAAAAAAAATGTACAATAATTATTCGTCATTATTTAGTGTTGATAATTTTGTTGACGATTTTTTATGTTTTATTTTTTTCATATGTGTTACTTAATATACTATTTCACTATATGGGTATACTTAATCATTAATTAATAATATAATTAATTACATGAAGAGTTCCAATATTTCCATAAATAATTTAATGTTACATTCTTATTCTTTTTGTAGACAATAAAATGTTACTATATAATTTAGTCGTTATAATTGTAATTATTTACTAATTACTTTCTAAATTATTGAACTGAATGAATACAAAATATAAATAAGATCGCATACGCAAGTAAAAATTTTTCTAAACAATATTATCACAGTATAATATTATTATTATTATTACTATTTTATTATTTAAATAGTCATTATTCGAAATGTTCATTTAATCAAACACTCACTATTAAATTATATCATAATATACAACATTATAAAGCTATTAGATTAAATTATTAGATGGAATAAAGTCTGTACCTACTTTGTTTTTCTTTTTTGTTATAAAAGTCTTCAATGTTCAAGTAATTTTAGTAATTTTACAATGAATTTTAAAAAGTCGAATTTTAAACATATACCTAGGTACTCATGTTAAAATTTTACCCAGAAAAATATTGAAACACGGATAATACGATATTTTATAATAAAATAATTTTGGAATATTCGTGATATTTAAAGAATTGTTTTAATAGTTGTGTTTATTTTTTCAGTTTTTTAAAAACTTAGCTCTGTAAATTGATTTTCATTCAATGAATATATGTGCTAATCTCGGCAATAATAATTATGAATAAGTCGCAATACTACACATATTGAATCGAAAATATGTAATTTTCATTGCTTATTAAATTATGTAAATGCACGATAATTGCGTTTTGTTCACGGACACGAAGTACATATTTCCACGCATTTTAACGTTCAGTTTATGGTGTTTTTCGCAGTCCATGCTGATTTCAAATAAAAATAATAATAAATGAAAATAATCGTAAAAATGTCGAAAAAACCATATACTTACGTGTTATTATATTTTATAATAATAATACGTCAATGAAAAATAAAAAACATTTTGTCACAATATGTGTATGCTGCAGTCATCGCCGGCGTGTACCCATATAGATGTATGTAACACACGATTCGACTATCTGTTACGCGCCGTCGAGCGTACAAAGTAAAACGAAATGTATAAAAATTAGACTAAAAAAATATAAATAAAACGAGTAAAAATTTAAATCTTGTTGCGACTTAAATTAACGTTAATTACCATCGGGATCCCGTGTCTAAAGAAAGTGGCTCCAATGTAAAACGCTTCGTTAAAGTAATGTGGATTTTTTTTATTTTCATTCTTCCTGATCTAATCATCTGAATCTTTCATTAATTTCAATCATTCTGAAAAAACACGTTTTCACCTTCCGTTAATCCAACGAGACAAAAATAAAAAATGCAAATCTAGGAAGAAAAAAATACTTGGAATTGTACGTATCTGTGAATTGATCGAAGAATAATTATATTATATTATATGTTGTAGACTACAGTTCAGACTAATTTAAGTGGTTTACACGTGCATAAATTTAACGTCAATATTTACAGTGCGTTTTTTCGATAAAAATACATTATAATATGGTAATTGTTTAATTATATAATAAATAATAATATAATATACATCGTTTAGATTTTGTAATGTGTTATCTGTGTGAACACTTACATCTATGTGTGACATTAATTTGTATCTCACATGGGGTTAATTATTTTAATATTGCTCATATCACATACAGAAGTAAATAAATATTATTATAAGTCTTAATTCTTAAATCAGGATTTATATTGTGAGATTACTTGCAGAATGTATACCCAAATGATCTTATAAGATGCTCAACAATTTTAAGTATGTAATAAAATCGCAAATACCTACACATAAAAAGTCTCATATTGATAAGGATATGCAACAAGAAAAAGGTCTACCTAGGTATATATTTTATGAAAATACAATATGTAAATTCAGATTCTGTAATTATTACTTATTATATAATATTGCCAGAAACCGGCGGCGGCAGTGGAAGAAAACCTCAGCACAAAACAATAATGTATAGTAAAATTATATTGACCAAAATCGTATTGTTCAGTGCGCAGGTAGCAAAAACGCCGACGGTGATGATGAATGAAACGACAACACGACAATGATAAATCGAATTTGATTATTATTCGTATTCCCGCGACTACGTTCACGGTGGATTTCGGTCCAATTTTCGTTTCGGACGCGTTGCAAAGAGACGTGTCGCACGTGTCGACCACATAGTCGAGATTATCGACGGCTTGCAATAAATATATTCGCACGCGCACGCGCACATACACACACATCTCATGTTTATATATATATATATAAATATATCCTCTTGAACATTGCACAACTTCTCAAGTGTCGCATAATAACACATATTATATTATTATTATACTATGGTCGACGACAACTATAAAACACGAATGCACGTATTATGTTATGCGCTGGTGCGGCAGGTGTAGATGAGTACCTGCATGATTTCGCGATGCCCTTCAGGCGTGCTCGGTGTATACTCGAGCGTAGCACACGGCCAGGCGGTGGTCATCTTTGTAGGATGATATACGATATATATATACTATATAGTATATAGGTATATATAATAGTATTAGGAGATAATCATGTTATTTTTATCATCGATAAGGACTGCAGTACGGTGTAAACGTCAAGTACCAGAGTATCGCATGACTTAGTTTATCTATTCTGTGTGGTTATAATATATATATATATATATAGTTACGATAAATATATTAAAACTTAACCTTTACGAACGAAATTCACAATTTCTGTTATATATTCGTAACTCATAACGTATACATAAAGGCACTAACTTACTAATCGTAAATTATAAACTGTACATTGAATGTATAATGAATACCGTGTATTATGTATGTTAGAATTTTAATAAAATATTACATTAGGATATAATATCATTTGGGAACTCGTGTATAACACATTCGTATATATATTATATATAGGTATGTATAGGTACACGAGCTGTGCTGATAGAAAAAAAATAACAAAATAACGTATAGGCCACACGATAATAATAATATCGTCTAGGACACGCACATGACTGAACTCACACATACACATTCATACACTGTTCAGTGCATAAACTAAAATAAGCACCATGTGTGAGTGTGTGTGTGCGCGCGCGTGTATATGACGATGACAGTCACCATGTAACACAGGCGGACGTGTTCTCTCGGTGGTCATCGCACCAACCCACACACACACACACACACACACACACACACACACACACACACATATTATGTATATATATAACCATACTGTGTGTAACCATGCGGAACCATTATGCACGCACCGTAAAAATGACACCCTCTTCGTTCCTCCGCTCATAACTACCCCCTCACAACCTGCCACCCGTTTGACCGTTTGCTGGTAATCTGAGTGTGGATACAATCGTTATAGACATGCGACAATGATTCCATTTTTAAAATCAACTATAAGTAGATTGCAGCTTTTTGACTTTGATCGAATCGAATCATTTGTGCTATAAGTCGAAAATGAGTTAATACATATTTTAATGTGCTTTCGATATAGCCGCAGTGACAGTCGTTCGATTGCAATAAAAAAAAAAAAAAATACAAATTTACAAAAAATATCGGTTTAAGTGCTATGGGATTGATGGATATAATCTTTCCAATTAAAATAAATTATTGTAGTGAACAGAATACATATTTTAGACTGAGATAGATAATATTTGTATTTAAAATGTCTGTAATTATTTTTTAATTTTTGGTTACAGTTTAAACTATTTTTGGAGAAACTTTTCGTTAAATTTTCAATCCAAAGCTACAAAAATTGAACATTTTATAAATTACGTTTAACTATATAATTTATAGAGTTTCGCAATTATGATGAATTTGACCAAAATTCTTTTGTTGAATACTGTGGCTTTATGTGAAAGTTTTATTTTGATTTTCCTATTTTCCTTTCCATTTATTTGGTTCTGGAAATTTTTTACCAATAATAATTTTTCCACAAAAAAAAAACATATATCATCATTGTATAATCTGCAATATAGAGCTCCGTTCGAAATCTAAAAATGATGCATGAGTACTTGTAAAAATCGTTGTTTTCATCAGAAGATAATAGATAATAATATATATTATTTAGTATTTGTACCATCCTAATGATATCAGTTAATTATGCATAGTTTATACTTATACATATATATTATTAGTTATATAGGTAATGCAATTTACAAAAAATTGCGTAAAATACCCAAATAATGAGTTCACCGGTGAGTTTTAACTTTTGAAACACAATATTATTACACGCGAGTTACGCCATCATACTTTAACTACTGGAATTATTATTTTTCATAAAACACACAGAATAAGACGTATACAAAGTGTTGTTTAAAATTTTCTAAAATTTAGTAAATAAAAAACAGTCCCATTTTATAATTTATAGGTAAGAACGTTATACCTGTAAATTATATTATTACAAGATAACTTTATTAAATACGGCACTTTTTTATGTATTTAATTTTTAAAAATTTGAAAATATGGTTGAAAGCAATGAAAGCAATACTATATATATGCTATCAGTGTTGAAAAGCATAAAAAATGTGTACAAAATAATCAATCTGTTATTTTGTATTTTTTTATTATTTTAGACTATTAGAGAAATCAAACTTTTTTTTGTACAACTTTTGCAATTTCAATTTGAAATTTTTACGTATACAAATATATAATTTTTGTGTGTTTTAAAACACACAAAAATTAACTATACAACTTAATTAACAATTGAATTATTAAAAAATAAACATATTATAATATAGAGATTTTTAAAATAAATATTGTTGTAATAAATCAATTTAAATTTAAATAAATAGTAAATATCTATCTATGAAACAAGTACTTATAAAAAATGAATGTATATGATATTATAAGCTGATAAGTTTTTTGTTGTTTTCTCACGTTATTAGTTTAAACAACGGTTTCGAAAATAAAAATAAAACCTAATCCACCGAATATCCGTCAATCCTTAATAATTAATAATACACAAACTTTTTACCCCTTTCTTGAGTACTATATTATATGATTTTATAGTATCATTTTAACGATTACACTGTCTTGGTCTATTTTATAATAATATTTACATTAATAATATTATTTATAATATGATATGATGTTTTCCAATGTATTTTCATCTAAATCTAATGGTTTAATATTATTTTTGTCATTTAGTATTTTATTTCGCGCCGGTAGAGCGGTAAAAAATCGAACTAGACCGGAAAAATGTATTTTAGATTTCTCGCAATTGGGGGACGACGAGACTTACGTGGAGCAAAGTCAATAGTCCATGGTACGTAGATATACATTTTACCGTGTACATCGCATGCATATATTGCACGATTCGCGCATATGAACACTATAGTCTATAATATGCCATGACACCAGAAAATATTCTAGAAAAAATTTAAAAATCTTCGGAAAAGGAAAATGTTGAAATTTCGATTGAAAATTATTTTTGGTATTAAATTACCTATATAGTATATTATAACCAAGAATTTAATTCTTATTATTTGACAATTATAGGTGTCTATATTAGTTATTAATGAAACATGTCAACTAAACATTAAACCCATATCGTAAAAAAGTGATAAAAATTGAAGGTCGATGTGGCGCGGTGAATCTCTTATATGTGACCTCAAATGCGTCAGAATTGCGTATGATATGACCATTACATTTTTGTAAGTATTTTGATAAAATTTGAGTTATATTGACGATAAAACGGCATCCATTCTTCCGACATAATTTATAAGATTAGTCAAGAAATAGGTATAAATATTAAACACTAAATATCGGAACAAAAAAAAAATTAAAAGCTTTATTATAATCAATCGGTATTGAGGAGGAATATATGATTTTTTTATTATTATTATTATTCGTAGCTTATTCATTATAAATTATAAAAATAATACATTTAAGTAGGTAGGTACTTGAATTATATCTATATATAGATATAGATATAGATATAAATGTATAAACACTTGAGAATTCATACACTTAATTTTTATCAATTTATTTTAACTTATTAGGTACTTGTATTGTTATTTTTGTGCACAGACAATACAAAATACAAATTATTTAATTAGTTGGAATACCTAATTGTACATTTGTACCTACATCCTAACTGTTACCATTTGTAATGTTAAATATGATTGTTAAAAATATTTAATCATTTATTTAAATGATTTTTTTAATCAAGTGTACTATTCAAACATTTTTAAATTTTATAGTTTGTTAATAAAATTAATACAAGCATATTATACAGCAATCAATTAATGATCTATCTATATTACCTATATACGTGTTTAATAGACGTTTTTATTGCGTTAGATTAAATACTTACGATTGCAGTTAATTTATTTGGATTAGGGTAATAACTGGTTGTAAAAATATGATTATATATGTATACCAATATGATAGCTAACCACTACTAACACCTAATTGGTATCCATATAATACTCTTTAATCGTTTATTTATATTTTATAACGTGTTCTATCAATTACCTATATCCTATAATTCTTATTGATACTACAGTATTATATGGGATTTGGTGCACGTGTTATTTTTTTATTTTATTATGATGGCACACTTCTGTAATCATCGTAGTGAATTTGTTTTATTAATATTTTTTAATTAGGAGTGTCAATATACTCAATGATTTTACAATGTTACAATAAAAATATCACAAAAAATATACTTAGAGAAATATTTTCTTTATTAGTTGTCTGTTTATAGTCTTAGTGGTTTTATAGGAACATATCTATTGTGGTAGGTGTGGTTTTAATCTGGATTTGGAGGTTTTTCGCTGATTTTGAAGTGAAGAGCTCTTTCAGTTTTATTAATTAGTCTATCGTTAAAATTGTAATATGTATTTGTAATCCATAATGAATGTTAATAGATATTGAATAATTCCGCATCGTTAATCATTATGAAGATATTTATTTCGTATGAACCAAGAGGCTTGGTATTCTTAGGAATTTATTTTGGAGAATTTGTAGTTTTTTAATTTTTGTCTAAGATATTTAAATTAATAACACATTAACGCTATAGTGCAATAAATATTTGTAAATACATTTTTATTCATAGATAAAATACATAATATAAATAATATAATATTGAAAAAATAGTTATTTTGTTTATATTTTAGTATTAACTATTAATGCTTCATTAATAATATATTTTATACTCATACCGAAAATAAAATAGCTATATACCTATGCGCTCTTAAATGATATCGAAAAAGTTGTATATAAATATATATAAATTTATTCTACTCGATAAATATATTAAAACATATGATATCTATTATCTTAAGAATGAAGAATATATGAAATTATTGATATTGTATTTATAGTAATTCATTATGCATACTTCAATATGATTCTAGATAGATCACAAAATCAGCAATAATGTGTTATCGGGATAGATACGACTAAAATCGTTAACGTGTCCAGATGTAAAGTCATAATATAGCACGTATTTGAGATGATTTTTATTTGGAATACCTAAACGCATATATAATAATATATTATAGACGATGCACATAGACGTAATATACTATTATCGTATCTCGTGCATTTATATATAATATTTATTACATACGCGAAAAGAAGGAGAAGAAGAGACGTAGGTAAAATGTACGTGAACAACAAAAGCAACAAGCCGTAAAAACAATATTATACGTATATATTAAAATAATATGCTGTTGCGATAATACAAACATAATAATATTAATATTATTATTATTAGTATTGTTTTTAATTGTCCATATTTTGCACCGTGTTAATATATACGCTCGTAATCGGCGTAACGCGCATGTAAAACTGTAAAAGATAACAATAGGTACGCGATAGCCCAACCGGATAAACGTATTATTATAACGCGTGTATATATGTTTAAAAAAAATAATAACAAAATAACAGATAAAAAAAAAACGTAACCGTAAAACCCTTCGCGTGTGAATATTATATATGTCTGTGTGCCGTAACAGACGACGATAAAAAGGTAAAAATTATGTATTCGAGAGGAAAACACATAATTTTGGATATTTGTCAATCGCGGAGGATAGATCGCAATAATATCGTAATCTTACGCCATTTGTTTTGCCGTCGCGCATGTACTAATATATGTATATTGTATGTAGTTATATATTGTATATATAATTGATTATATACGTATTAGTTGGCATTTCAGCAAGCACGTTTTAATGATTTCTAGGGTATTTTTATTATTTTTGTCGAATTAAACAAAATAATATATCCTATATTATTTCCTTGTGTATAATATGAAACTTTTTTTTAATGACAAGACTGTTTTTCGAGTCCAATTCAGGAAACCGTTTTTATAACAATGACCACGTGCAGCAGGTGTAATTTTTTACATATAATATATTATATAACTAATAATAATATAACATATTATTAAAGTGTTGCGTGTGTGTGTATTTGTAAAGGCTCGCGCACGCGTGTGAGCGTGTGCATGCTCTCGTAGATAAGACGGCCGTGTGTAAATCGTAAAGTGCACCATGAGCGAAACGAGTTTATCGCTAAAATAATAATTATTATATGATAAGCTTTTTTTTCGAGGATTGAATGTCAAACGTGACCCGTCGGAAGCGTTGGCGATAAGAAAAGAAAGAAAAAAAGCATTATTATTGTTATCGTTTTTTATTAGGACGAAATTTGTGGACGAAAAATACGTTGTATAAAAAAATATATGCTGCTATTTACGTATATAATACATAAACATCTTTCTATATACACGATATAAAATAGAGAATTCTGACAAAATTCGTGAAATTGGTTTGTTGACAAATGTAATGGGTCCATATATATATATAAATAATAAATATATATATAAACCAATAATAAACTATATACCTACCAAATATTAATGAGCTGAATTGTCTCGATGAATCGTTTTTTATAGTTAGACAGGTATTTATTTTTTACTCGTATTCATTGTTATTATGTGTAATTTATTTAAAGTTAATGGAACTAAAATGGATAAAGGGGCATGGGCGCACCCGCGGGTTGTTCGTTTGGGGAGCCCAAAGTAATACAATATTTTTCTTTTAATAATTTATAATGATTAAAAGTGTTGTTTAATGTAAAGTCAACTATGTTACTATATTATATTTAACAATTTAAATAATTTGAAAGTAATAATCAATCTTAATTAAGTAATTATATTATCATACCGGCGAGTTTATTGTCACTAATTTTTGTTTATTTTATTTAACAATTAGTAACAAAAGCTACTTAAATATCCCATTATATAAGAAAACTTCAAACGTGCATATACCTATGTATACATATACATATGTGATAAACTGTGTTACCATTCTATGATCATTGATCATCTATACCTATTTGATTGCTAATTTAAAATTGGGTCTTCTCCGTCATTTTATATCTTATATTTTAATTCTTGATAGAAGTTTAACTTTATAATTGTCTATCATACATTCATACTTTATGTTACAAAGTATTCTCTATAATTTTACCATCGGCTGTATATAGGCAAAAAATTGGACTAATACGTACCATATTATACACCTGTATTGTATTATAATACAGCACAACGACACGTGCACATTTCTTGCGCGCGGGAAATTTTTGTCGCAACAATAATGGTAAATAAAAAACATCGATTTCGCGTAATCGTACACCACAGGTTATCTCTCTCTTTCTCTCTCTTTATACTTATTATTTTGTGTCTGTTTAAAATTTTTACCCGAGTCGTTGGCGTGACAAATAATAAATGGCTGCGTTCCGCACTGTTCGCATTGGCCAACGGACGTTCGTTATATGTCGTTATCCGGACGCTATTGGACAAACATCGTGTAAACGGTAAAAATCGATCGAAATCGATGAGCTGAAATGGTCCGCACAAGTGTGGTAATGTACAAAATAATAATAATATAATAATATTTATGTTCATTTATTTAAGATACCGTGAGACAACGAAAAATTCGACCTCTACTGCGTTTTTGTGTTTTCGTGAAGCAGTGTGCGTATAGGTAGGTACGTTGTATATAGTGACGTAGATGTTGTTTTAACGGGGTTATACAATTAAAATATGAAAACATAGACAAAAGGTTAAATACTTTAAGGAAGTACAAAGTCCACGAAACACAAATTTTAGAAATAATATGTTAATCTATATACTCGTATGATATTCAAGTTTATCGACTTATCGTGATTTTCTTTTACAACTCCGAGAATGGGTAAAATTTTGTATAGTTATTTTTAAAGGTTATTAGAATCTTCTCAGTCAATCCGGACAGTTCTACTTTTTACTCATATACGTCTCTTCTATATAATATTATGATAGGCGTATAATACTCGTATGTGCCGTCTATGGAATTTCTAGATTTTCACGCCGAATCTTATAATACCTAAATAATGACATTTAATTAATTTACCTCCCCTCACACCGTCATTGTTATATATATATACGTGTTATACGATAATATAAGCATGTGAAAAGAACTACTATCGAGACAAATTTTTTTCATAACATTTCGAGAATGACGATTACTATTACTGGTGCAGCAGTGGTAATCGAGAACACGGCGATTACAAAACAATTTCGATCTCGTCGAATAATAATCAACTGCTATATAATGTAGGTACATGTAGCAGCATTGGTTATACGTATATATAGCTGTGCATATGTTCGTTTTATTATACCTAAATATATATGTACTAACAAAACATGAAATTTGTTTAAAAAGATAACGTCTCATTTTTCGTGACTTCGATAATCCGTTTGTACGTAATGAATAGTTTTTAATAGTTTTTATACAAACTGTGGAATTTAGTTTCGGAAAATTTAGTACATTTTCATTTTTTAGCGCTTAATTTTGTTCATAAGCAATTATAATTTACGAATAGTTTAATAAGTACAATAGTCGAAAGTTTGTCGACACCATAATTTATTTTATGTATGACTTATTGACTTTTTGAAAATAATTTTTCTTTAGTAATTATTTAATTAAACGTAATACGCTGGACTCCAGTCGTATACACTGAAGTCTGGGTCGTATATTATATATTATAATGGTACTTTATATTATAGTTAACGTTTTTCGAATTCGTGTCGAGTGATAATATAATGTAAGGATAAAATATTTTCATTTCTTTAAGGGGCAATTAGATATAATATAATGAGCAAACGTTTTGTACATGAGGACGTATAATGCGCTAAATATTTATTATTTTGACTTGAAGAATAATAATTTATCATTTGTCCTTGGCACGTTATTACTATTATTTAAATTGTGACTATATACACTTCACGCAGAAAATATCAATACGATGTAGATTTAAATACCCACCTAATAACGTGTGTGATGTATAGGTATACTACGCGTACACATGAGCATATTATTGCCCTATTTTTTCATATTTTCATATAAGTGTATTCCAATTTATATTTATGATACACGCGGTAGCAACGATATTGCACCCGTGTCGAGTGCGGGGACAGTATTATTATTATTTACTATTTAGAACAAATGGGAACGCGCTTTGTCTACGGGTATTTATGCAATATTAATGAGATGCCAATAATATACGTACGACGTATCTACCTATATAATAACAGCTTGTGCGGCAGTATACAGAAAATAATAATGAAATAATTTGACACGCTTAACAATGGTAGAGGTTAATTTAACTGATAAGAAAGTAGTTTTCGGTATATACCGCGTGGTATAATATTATATAGGAGGCCCCATCGATAATAGGACGTTAGGTAGTTATATATATAACACACACACACACATGCACACACGCGCATATATATATATATATATATATGTACACTGCGTAAATTATAATACACATATTGGTTGTAATAGGTACTCGTTGCATATAAAATATATTATCGGTTTTTAATAGAACGTTGTTCTGTGGTATACATAACGTACGTTGTTAATCGTATAATATTATTATCCCCAATGTTGTTATATAAGCTAAATTATTGCACGTGACTCATAATTTTTTTTTAACATTAAATCACGCTTAACAATGCGTCTGTAATTATTAGAAACATTTCGAAACCCACTCTTGTATATAAATATATTATATATATTATATTTAAGTATTATATGTACGTATTTATATCTCGTGTACATGCCGATTGATCTACAACTGATCGAACTCAAGAATTTTATTTAAACAATAAATAATTATCAAAAACGAGTATAGCTATAGGTAATGAAGAAATTGTTTTACGTCAACTCGTGCGTTCTGATTCTGACGTGTCCGCTGCTATTCCAGCTTACCACGTTAATATTATATGTACATAATATATGTGTCTGTTTATCGTTACACTTTTAAAGTGGTTGATTGTTTTTTATGTCGACGACATTAACTTATCAATAGTGCGTTGATAAACAGAAGTTCAATGTACGAGCATCTTTGACATTCCAACTTTTATTTAATACTTATTTTTATATCACTAATAACTTACTTATTACTTATCCGACTATACTGAATTCACTATGACCATGAAAACGTTATGTCTTACAGCGTACACAATAGGTATTTCATGCTTTTGTACTATATGTCTATATATTTTTGATGCTTAAACAAGATGTTATTTTTAAAATTTCTGGTCAACAATAATAAGTCTATATAAACTATATAAATGTATCTATTTATTCAATTGCGGCTATCCTCAAAAAAATATGTGTTGCTGAAAATATTTCTGATAACTTACCACCCACCACAACCTACAAATATTAGTTATAAAATACAAATCACCAATATTCAATCAATGGGTTATATATTTTTCCAATTTTTGATAATTTTGCATGTGTTGCTCAAGCAACACATAGACCATGGGGCATAGGATAGCCGCCACTGTATTTATTATTGCATTTGCCTTACATTGGTATGATACTCTAGCCAAATGACAGCTAAAAAAATTAATCGATACATGCATTGCATTCATAATTATACAATTTTCATAATAGTTTATAATATATAGGTAGATCTATTACTATTGGAACATATTATTTTACAATCAAACACTATTTTGTCAAATGACAAATAAAATACGTTTATCTCGCGTACCTATATAATAAAATATGTGGAACGGATTTATAGTAGCGGTCATAATATTATATAGTATCGTGCGTCATTTGGCTGATTAATAATTAATAATAGGTAGGCCATAAGTACATAAATAGTGGGAGTCCAAAAACAACCAAAACGCAAGAAATTATTTTATACATCGTCACAATATCGGTCCATTAATATTATTAGTCTAATCAGAATATTTTATAATATATACATTTATCGCAGAAATAACATAAAACAATACATTTATATATAAGTATACATTCGTATGTGACTGTCAATTATTGTTCTCCCACATTTCATAGTTTGCTCACGAAAAAAAGAAGAGGTATACTTGCTACGATTTCTTTAACTTGTTCACTTATTAAGAAAGATTTTATTTTTGAAATGATGAATCATCAAAGTAAAATATACCTAGGTAAATTACATTTTTAAGGTTCTTAGTCATGTATGACATTATATCTAAATCTTGAAATGTATATGTTTTTAAAAATAAATAGTGTTTTATTTTAAACGGTAACATGTATTTTAATTGTTACCAGGATTCAAATTAATATTTTGAACATTTTATTAAAATGTCTAATAATTTATCTTGTTTTAAGTGTAAAATATATATAAATACGAAACATAATTATTGCTCTAACTAATGTATTAGGTATACTATAACATATATCAATTGCCACTTGGTATTCATTGATGGTGTTTGCGCGTTAAATTATACTATAAATTACTATAAATAATAAGTATATAACTAGCTATAATAAAGTTATAATCAATAAACCGTATGTTTAAACGTTTCTCTTTCTGCAGGATAACCGAAGAATTTAAGTTACAAACTCATAGTCTGGACTCTCCTCACCACCAGGGATTATACGGTGGCCTAGGTCACTCGCCCACTTCCGGTTCACCTTGTTCCGTGTACGCTTACCAGCCGTACCACCGGAACTACGGCGCGGGCCAGTTCCATCAATCTACGGCCGCCGAAATTCAGCAGCAGCAGCAGCAGCAGATACCAGTGACCCAAATGGTAGTACCACCTCCGCTTTCGGCGCAAAAATCCTCGGACGACGCGGCAGCGGCGTGTTGGTTGCAGCATAACGGCGGTGGATCGGCTTTCGAACACCACCTGCACCACCAGCAGCTGTCGTCAGCCTATCAGTCGCATCACCAGCAGAGGCAACAGGACAACAACGGCATGGCCGGAGGCGTCCAACAGCAGCAGCAACAGCAGACAGCCAAGATGACACAGCAACAGCAACAGAAAGCGGTCAAGGAGCAGAGGATCCGAAGACCCATGAACGCGTTCATGGTATGGGCCAAGGTGGAAAGGAAAAAGTTGGCTGACGAAAATCCTGACTTGCACAACGCTGACCTTAGCAAAATGCTCGGTGAGTACCTTAAAATATGATATATCATATTATAATATATTAAACGATAGTACTATTGTGTTATGGGTAATATAATATGATGTACTATTGTATCGTTTACCTAAAGTTATCTTCGGCGGCGCTCAAATCGTAAAAATAAAATTATTATGAACCCGAAACACGTTTATTGACTTTAGAAACTATACCAACAGGGATTATAATTTTACCTAAATCTATTGATTAATAATGAAACGCGTTCGTTTCAGTTCGTGTGTAGGTCCAGCACTATTGATAATCATCTTACTCGTATATTTATTATATATATAGAATAATGGCGTGTCATCCACATACTTTACGAAGGTATACTCTTATTCTCGATAACACATTTCCGGAGGATTCACTCGTTTACCACCTTTATATTTTACTCCCACAACACCTAGCTATATTATAATATATATTATTTGTTTGGTCAACTAATTTATACGACGATTATACTGCTTTTAATTAATTAAAAAACAAAATTATACCTATTTAAAAACTATTAGTATAAACAATTATTTTCCATAGTATTCGAGTTATCAGTCTGTACAAAAATAGAAGGCTCGTCGAGTATAAGAAAATCATATCACCAGTTTGAAATGGTTGGTAATACACTTGTAGTTTCGTTATCCCTTTGGTTTAACTGGTCTAGTACATTTTTCTCGCAGTTTTTTTTTAGTTAATATATCTAGATATGTGCAATGTGCGCTATAATATTTTCAACAGTTTAAATTACTTAATTACCTAATTTATGATATTTACAATTTATATGATAACAGAGAGAGTTCATTTGTCCATCTATTATTATTTTGGACTGCATGTGTTAGTGATGTTATAATGTAAACCGTCTTCTATTAGCACAACATAGCTATGTTAGGTAAAATCGTGAATTTAAGTATAAACCTATACATTTAATGTTGAATGTTTAATAGAAGTAGGTAGACGTAACATTTATGCTTTATGGCAGTACGTCATGACGCAAAATAATCATCTTAACGTCTAGACGGTCATCGTATTATATGATATTATATATTTGCCGCAGATGGATGTTTGACAAACCGCTATAAATTTTTTACGAATATGTCGTTAGATTAAGCTAGTAAATTATTGGAAAATATATTATCATACATAATATAGTATAATATATTGTATCTTACTACTGCAGTGAAACGTCTTCCGTCTTCGGATATTAATTAATTACACCGAGCATAATATTAAAAACTCTGGTGGGTTCTGTAACTATCTCGAATTCTTATATCATCGCAATTTTAGCATAATATGTGTGTGTTTTTATTTTTTGTTTTATCGTTTGTATTATATTAAATTAAAAATATAAATATATATACTTAATCATAATAAAATATATATGTCGTCCAGATAAACTAACGTCTGTTTACGGTACTTTGCATACGAAATTCAAGTCATATATCTTTCTATAACGAGAGGCTATTATAAACAGCGTATATTTACAATAAATTAAAAAGTGAAAAGGTGCATGTTTAAGGCACTCTTATACAGGGTGTCTCTCATTGTAGATCTGACATATTTATATATGCAATTTAAATGTACGTCGTTTATATACGACTATATACGATATTTCGATTGTATCCGGTCGTCGTCAATCAACGGCAGCGTGTACTTATGTTTATATGTATTTTATATTGGAAATTCGTTCACCTGCTTCGCGCGACGATAATTTTTTTCCTAAAATTCACTTCGCCCCCACACGGAATCTATATAGGTAGGTATCTATAACTATTGCAACCCATGTACCTATATTATATTATTATACCTACAGCAGTACTCCGTCGCAGCTGTCTTCGGCCTCGGCGGCGCTATATATATACGTGCGCAGATAACATCGACGCACACCTGTTACAACATTTTTCGCCGGTGGATAATCGTAATGCCTTACCAGGGATAGCCGTACAGCATAGGACCGCGTGCTATACGTGCGCAGCCAAAACAATAGGGTAGTAAGTCGCTGAAAGTTGCGCAAATAAAAAATAAAATTAATAGAATCACACTCACATGCTCATATTATATAGGTACGACACGTAGCGCGCGCGCGTACACATACATATACATACATATAGTTACACGCGTGCGCATGCGTTTTATATAGTGCGTATACATTGTCTTTGTCCTCTATTTGTACAAAAGCGAGATGTAAAGTATATACATAATATATAGATATATATAGGTACGTAAATTTTTACCGAGCACCACGAGCTCGGTATCTTATTGCGCGCGCCAAACCCGACTTATCCATATAAGGGCCAAATGCATTAACCTCGCGACGACGGCGGAACAAATAGAACAAAACGCCCCTGTTTGTATTTAAATCGCGTATCCCTTTTTCTTTATTATTATTATTATTATTATTATTATTATACTTTTTTTCTCTTATTTGACTTCACTTATTATTTCTCTCTCGCTCGCCCTTCACTCGTGCCGAACTCCTCTTCGGCCTGCGTCACCCACCGCCACGTCTGTACCGTTCGTTTAAATACGTAATATCATATACATTCAATTTTATATTATATATTAGAACGGGTCGTAAGACGTCTTTGCCGATGTCAATTAAACGTGCGGAAATTCGCTTAGTCGCTGCAATATTATTTACATACACAGTCAAACCGGTTGGTTACCTTAGAAAATTCGATACATCGCACCGCCACCGACGTTGTCGTCCTCATATCTAATCCTTGCGCAAAGACGCAAAGTCGTTTTTACATTTTAACGCAATATCTATATATGATCACCCTTGCACGTTTATAAATATATATATTTATATATCACGCATGATGATAAAACACCGTTGTTTATGGGTATAATTATAAATATAAAAAAATAAATAAATAAAAACAAACACATTTTACGATTACACTCTGCGAACATAATGTACACAATCGTTATTTTTATTTTTATTGAAATGTGTATGACACAAATGTATATTGTTCTATTGCCTACCACGTGATTCGATTTGCAATTTTAAACTGTATAATAACTGTGTCGAACTACATCAGCTAATACTTGTAACAATATTTAACTATCGAAAGTAAAACTATATTATTATTTCATGTCTGGTAAATATTCAGAATATTTTAAAAACCAAACGGATGTCTAATAACACAATAGATGGTAATCAAAATATCTCTTGTTCGGCTGTGTTATTCGCTCGTTTCAATTAAAAACTATACACATTAATAATATTGATAAAATCTTCAACAGTAATCGTTGTCTGGTAACATAAAAAACATACTACCGTATATAATAAAAAGTGATATATTCATTGATATAGGTATAGTTTATAATACGATTTTTATTTTTTATTCCATCATTTAAGCTATTGACTTTGAAATGTACCTGGATGTAATGAAGTTCGCTTTAAATAGATTACGCGTTCTGAAACTCGATTTATTTATTATATATATTATTATATAAATGTCAGCCAACATTTATATGCTTTTAAATAATAAACATTTTTGCATATTGGTAATTTTATTTTCTTATTTAATTTTGTAATAAGCTGATATACCATATATACGTAAAGGATATATTAATGAATATATGGGTAATAAATAATAATAAAATATTTACAAAAGGATTAAACGTAGTTGAAACTTCACTATAATGCGTAACTTTACTTAGGTATGGATATGTGCTTACACTTATATACTTTTTTCTAATCTTATAGTTCTAATTCTCAAGCAAGCCAATTGTTTCATACGTTAAAAAAGTATAGTAAATCAGAAAACTGTAGTACCTATAGAAATATTAAGTATATAGTAGCAGACTTATATTTCGAAGATTTTGATTTGAACAATCAAAACGCTCTTTGTATTGAAGCGACAGTGTATACTGTATATAATAAAATGCATTTTGTGTATCTCAATTTGATTTCGGACATCAATTAGATTTAATATAATCGTGCACGATGTAACGCGTTAACAAAAAGAGGCATTTTTTCATTAATTATTTTATTTAACACGATTGATCACGTTCAGCGTCCTCGTTTATAGGTAACCATTGAAGCAGCCGGACAATGATCGTGTTAGGTATGACGTATACATTATTGTTTTACCGTTTACAGGCAGACTATATATACCATATATTAATATATAAAAAACGAACGTCCGAAACGCACTGAAATGTCAATCCGCTCGTCAACAGCACCGCAGTCTCATGTTTTCGTTATTTTTTCTCTCTCCCTCCCCTATCTAGTATAATCGTTTCGACCGAAATGTAATTTTAATTTTCGACACATGGTGAAAACTCATAAAAAACTCGTAGTAATATCGTATCTATATATGTATGCAAACGTAATACCTATACGTGTAATATACCTATATTATATTATTTTGGCCAGCTGTGAAAATAATAAATAAAAATGAAAAGAACGCTTTCCGAACTCGAGAGATGTCTAAAAGTCCACTGCCGCCACCACATAAAAAGATAAGAAGGCGGTTGAGCAGTTTCTTACCATAAACATTATATATTATAGTGCACAATATAGGTATAAAATACATATATAATATATGTACCTATATATATATATATATATATATATATATCGTAAGAGGCGTTGGTCGAAGCACTGCACATGGTGCGTACACACCAACAGACCGACATTAGAGTTCATAGGTCACCTCGACTCGTTATGTTTTATGGTTCTGGTTACATTTTGCGTTTTTTTTTATCTTAATCCTTTTTCGCGCGCGCTCTGACCGCAACCCTAGTGATGTTATTAGGTATATACTATATACATTTAAACGCGTATTTTACTTTCGCTCCCACTACCATCACTCGACGAACACATTTACACACACACAAGTATTTTCGGCTGTGGCTTCCCCGGAGTGAGTTTTTATTTATTTTTTTCAATTTGAATGTTCGCGCTTCTCACTTGACTACCAAACGCCGCCGCTATAGCCCCCCGTGGGGCATAAAGGATCTGTGGGCGCGGCTCCTGCTGGTGACAACAAGCCTTCCGGCATGTCCTTTATTTTATGGCTTGAAAATAGTTGTTATTTCTTTTTATATTCTTGGTATATTTTTTATTTCATTTTATTTCTTTTTTTTCCCAATATTATCGCTGTTCGAATCGGAACATATTTAACCGTCTTGAAAATCCGTTGTACATAAGTTCAACCGACAACATAATAATTTTGTCCAAACTTGTTTTTCTCGAATTTTTATCAATTTTTCTAAAATAAAATCATGGAGTTCGTATGGTTTATTAAATCTCGTATCTCAAATGCGACAACAAAAAGTTCAGATCACAAATATTTAAAACGACACGCGGTCGAGATACCCATCTCGCATCGACTTACAGACGCGTATAGATCTCATACCTATAGGTATTATACATAAAATAACTCACTTTTTTTTTTTTGTAAATATCTGTCATCGACGATGTTGATAAGAATGTATTATTAAATTTATTTAGAATTTATATTCTTAAAATAAGGCTCATATGCGCACAGCATAGGTTTTACACGTGGCTGTCGTTGTCATATATATAATATATACATACAAAATACATTATAAAAATGTATAATATTAATATTTTAATGTGTTATAAAACCAAAATAGTACTTTTCTATTTTACCTATACTGTTGCTTAGCCATGCGCAACAGTATTGCGAATTGTTTCGCTATGTAATAAAATAATGCATAGCACTATCGCACATACCCAATAATGTCTGCAGGTATATAGCTCATCGGAAACTGAAGGAAATGGAAATATATTCTCAAGGTCCGAGATTAATTAAGACGCCCGGCTGGATCGGTTTGGTTGGATAGCGCAAGGTTATAGACAAGTTGCACAACCATAATAATATATGGACCCGCGCTATCGTATGGATGTATATATATACCTATGTATTTTTTCTTCTTTTTTACGTCGAAAATTGAAACAAAAGATTTGAGAAAAAAAAATGTTTTTTTAAATCTTGACGGTGGTGCGACGATTGTTGGGACGTGTGTGTTTATTATCGTCGATGTTATTCTTGTTATTAATCTGTTTGGATAAAATTTTTACAACAATTATGATAATATGATATATATTATTATTATATTATATAGGTATCTATTATCGTGCTCGTGGTCGTAGTGGACTATATGCGATGATAATATTGCCACCGCCGCCGCCGGGAGGACCAGCGCGTACGGCTCCTGTCCCAGGCATAAACACCGACGAATGTGTGTACTAATAATCTATTAGTAAGTCTGGTGTATGTAATAACTTAAGATTTACCGGTGACGATAATGTATACAAAGAAACCGCTATTGTGTCCGAAGCCACTGCGTAATTTATGGTTTTAAAATGGGTTCTCTCTAGAAGCCGGTATATATAGTATGTGAGATGATATATACATATTATACCCACAGACACACACACTCTCACACGCGTAAAAAAACTGAACCAGAATAAGGTACCGTTTGCCGCCAGAGCTGTGTTCGTGTGTGTGTGTATACTTACTAGTTACTATATAACATGACAATATCGCTGACAGACCGCCAGAGGCATGGATTCGGCGGCAGCGGTCGCGGCGGCGGCATATTATATGTACACGGTTTTCTTTCCATGTATATGATAATAATATTTGTAATTTAAATCAGCATTATAGTATAAAGATCTGGTTTGTGTGCGCAAAGAAAAAATAAATAAATAACAATATGGGTATACACACTATTTCTCATATATATATACCAGCTATGTATAAGCTGAACCCTCTCGCCGCGCAGCAGTAGTGTCGAAAGAAAGATAGTCTCGCTGGAATAAAAATGTCAATGTATGACAGTCGCTGGCCATTTGTTCGCCGATCGTGTACATTGTGTATGTATAATAATATGTGTTTGTGCGCGTGCATTTTTTCCTATATTCTGTTTGTATGATGATATAAATAATAAACGGTCGTATCTTGTTATTCGATTAATCGTAAACGTATTTGTATAAAAATATGTGTGTGTATATTATATTGCGGGTACCTATACTTTTTATACGTTATTCTATTTTTTATTTTATGTTCGTATTGTCTATATTATGTTTAATATGTGTTTTATCTCTCATATAATCGTACTCATCGCGCTTTTAGTTGAACATTTCTAACGGTTCCTCAAATAATACATAAATTTGGACTTATCAAACTATTATTTCCTAATAACCGGACATTGAACAATTTGAACACATATCAATATAGGTTACCTGTATACGGCTATAATATTAGGATTAGGTATACGATAGCAAATAGAAGAAGCAATCAATATTTAAATAAATAAAACGGTTAAGTTCCGATTATAATACAATACATTATTCATCTTATTTATGCCTAATATAATTGAATATAAACATGTTTATTGAATTTTACGAATATACTAATGTATTATAAAACTAATATTATAGTACTCGGGATTTCACTTGTGACCAAAACCAATTATCCAATTTATTTCTGATTATAAATAATGAATATAATCATGTATATTATATATATATAATGAATAAAATATTAATTGACCCAGATTAAATTCAGAATACATAACGCTCAAACTATCTAGATATACAAAAATGTATTTACATTAATTTAAATGATGTTAATTAAATTAGGGCATTGAGTAGTGGATAATAAATTAATAATCGAATAATCATTGCAAAATTAAACAACATATATTATGTTTAAAAGGATATGCATGCACTTGTTTTGAATACAGAATAGCTATATACCTACCTACCTATGTACCGACTAAAACGTTCTTCGGTTCACAGGTTAAAAAAAATAACCATTGCAATATTCATGTACAATATAATAATATATTATTTTTGTTACCATCAATAGAATAAAAATATCAAAAGTTTGTTTTGATTTCTTACGATAATAGATAATAATTGTATAATTTATAACATTTTCTATGACTTAATTTTTTTAAATTGATTTCAGATTCAATCACTTACAATTGATATTTGTTGTTTATTATTTTTTTTTTAATTTCAATTCTATGTGTGAAATGCAGCAGAACAATTTTTTATAGAATAAAAAAATGTTTAACAGTGCTTATAGTCAGCAGAACTGATCGTTTTAAAATGCATAAAAAAAAATAATAAAAAAAGTCTATAGCATGCGCGTACGAATTTCCCTCACAGACGATTTGCCGCCGGGCACTCCACTTGTTGCGCGCCACCTGCGCCTTTACAACTCTATATATTATACACGTCATGTTTATTGTGATTGACGCCGAGTGCACCGCAGCAATCACAACGTTATTTTTTATAAACTCCTTTCAGATTCTTCATTATTACTTATTTGATCATTATAATAAATACGAAATATGCGGTGACGGCAATGGAAGACGGTGGATTAGGCATCATATTATCGACTGGTGATTTACGATTATATGTATATGGAATAACACCTCTTGGAGAGTGGTTCAAAGCGAAATCCGACCGCAAGCGCCTCTTTTACGAGCTTCGACTTCTGCCCCTCTTTTGATCTCTCTTCCTCCATAAATTCCTTTACTATATAACGTACCTAACTCTGTCTGTACGTTTCACGCTGATTTTATTTTATTTTCCCATCACTAATTAAAATAAATCCGCGTGTCGTCAATGCAGTAGGTATGTACCGCTAAATGCCTTAATACACAAAACGGTGAATACTTTTATTATTTCATATAAAATTTAAACTTCGTAAAAATTCAACGGTTTTTGTGTTTTTATTGTCGTTGTTGTCAACGAATATGAGTGGGTGTTATTATAATATAAACTCGGTGCGGTTCAACGACAATTGAGTAATATCGCACATTGGCGACAGACTAACAAATTAATCCGAAAACATGACTACATTAACGTTTACGACTTTAAGAGTACCTTTACACCATTAACGAGGGCAAAACAAAAAACAATTTACATTTACGTATTGTCCTGCTTAAAATCATTACTGTCAAGGTTTTCGCATGTTGTGAGATATAAATTTATATATATTATATTGTATAGCTTTGAGTGCGCGAGTGTGTGTAGGTGAATTGAGATTATGTATACTGTTTTCGAGAGATTTAAATTATATTATGTATAATAATATTAACTATTATTCTCTTACACCTACTAAAATATTTTGAGGTAAAGATTTAGTGTGAATTATTTTTAGAGATCTCTTATAAACCTCAAAGCACTTGACAGTCGACAATAATATGGTGTAATTTGTAATATATATAATTATTATAGATCACACACGTCATATAAAATATGACGTCAACTAAAGTTATATCATTATAAATATATATAAATTATTTGTTTGGATTTAATTATTATTCAAAGTATTTAAATATTTATTACAGTTAACAAACCTACCAGAATGTCTTTATAAATATATGATCTATGTAATACATTTAAATACAAAAATTGTCATGATTTTTATTATTTTTGGTATAATTATTTCCAATAACTACCTAATAAAATTATTTTTCTTGAGAAACTGCAACTGAAAATTAATCTTTTGAGTATCAAAATTTGAAAAAAGTAAAAATTTTACCATATATAGGTATAATTAAAATGTTTGAACATTAAAATAATATATTATAATAATTAAAATGTGCCAAACAATAATTTCCTTTAAATAATTTGGTAATCCTAAAGTATTAAATACGATTTAAAAAGTGTTGAATTGAACTGATCTTTAAAATAAATAAAATAAAGTTAGCTGTTTATATGAACCTACTACAAATGACTTATTAGTTATTACTTTATTAGAATTAAACATGTATCAGGAAAATATTTAAGAAGATTCACTTTTGGGAGCGTTGTGCATCGATAGGAAGTATAAACAAAAATAGAAACAAAACCAATAAACAAGAAGTATATGTAGTATAAATACCAATACATATATATATTTATTTACTCTCGTCGTTGCAGTATTTTATCTACGAATATATACTTTTATTGAGCTACCTAAGTATTCGTTCGGAGTGTTTGGACTAATAAAAACACGTCCTATATTTAGATCAATATTGATGACCCTTTGAGGAAAAAATTTGAAATATCCATCGTTAAAATTAAAAGTTATAATATGTGAGCAAAATAAATAATTCTAATTTCGTAATAACGCATAGAATCATTGAGGCATTTGAAAATGTTTACAAGATACATGCATCATAAACTTAGGAGATTAAAATCCTTGTGAAATTATTGGGTATATTACGTTATCGACCCAATCACCGCTTTTTTCGCCACTATATACAAAACTATATAATATGCATTCACGAATAAGTAATGAAAAACGTGAAAACTCAAAATCTCGAAAATCGGACAATTAAGACGGCGCGGAGAAAACACTATTGCGACGGCTGTTTCATAAACCTGCTGATCAACGAAAAATATCGAAAATATTCTATCTCTATAAGATCTAGAAACGTTAGGTTGGTAGTCACCTCAACCGTCTTATCACAGTCGAGCCAAGCATATCTAAATGCTCGATTGCAGAGGGATTTTCCATTTGTTTCATTTCACGAATTGCATGGTGAAATTTTATGTATAATCCCGCGGTCTTTGATGCGCTGAAGACAATCACAGTAAGATCGGTCAAGCTGCTGAGACGATTGCTGTCCAAATCATTATAGACGATATACTGGCACGAGTCTGTTTTGCATTGTTTTTCGTTAGTTGTCAAAGTGTTGCGACAATGCTCATTATTTCTATAAGTCTTGACGCCGCCGATCGACGGAGATGTGCTTTTGGGAACATTGTCTATGAGTGAGCGAATAATATATTATAGTGTTGTTGATCGATGTGAGGAAATGTTAGCGAATCTATTTTGAATAAACTCAATATCACTTACAGACCAACGAAACCGCGAAACATGTCACTCATTCCCCGAGAATTTTAATAAAAAGAAACATGCACATTACCGGCCGCGGTCTATATACACTTATATAATATTAATGTATTAAAAATATATACTATAGTTCCTCGTGGTAGAAATAGCGACAAGTATTGCGAATGGCGAGTATTTAAAATGTATTGTAAATTTACGTAATTGTATATATTACATATAATAATGAGTATATTATTGTAAATGTTTGCAAAATCCTGTAAGTAAGACCTTGATGAAAAAGTTATAAATAATTATAAAATAAACATAACTGTAGGCATAAAATACTAAGTATCATTATTGCGTAATTATGCATTTTCCTCGCTTCGTATATTATTCATAAATGATACTTATAGTGATGTAATTTCTATAAATTTTTATTAGGAAGTCTGGAATTGGTACTTAGGTAAAAATGAAATATAATATAAAAATTACGGTGGTTAAATACTAAATTTCGATATTATGGATATTACCTATATACATATATAAGTACCTATATATTATACACGTATTTCCACACGCACAATTTACATTCGTCAGATAAATAGACTTGCGTTAAAAAAAAAAAATCAACAAGTGTCTTTGTGGCGATTTTTACAGCATATAATAATATACAAGTGTATATAACTATATATGTATACCATATTTATAATATATATTTACGTAAATCGTTTGCCGACAAAGGAAGGGACGTTTGTGGTCATTCGCGCGCTTGTACCTCGTCGGCGGGTGATTATTATAATACTTATATTATTGTATGGTATGCTGTACATAGTATATTATAATATAATGTATTAATTATTTTAATTGTGTTGATTTCCATATAAAGCCATATATCTATATAATAATATATAGGCTTATATATATATATATTATATAATGTATAATACCTATACCCTCCTATAATATTTTCCGCTATATTATATCACCATAGCCAATGTACCTATAAAGGCAACGAATTGACTCTTTTCCGTCGAATCACCTATACTATAATAATACAAACCCCAAGGTGATGGCAGCGGCGCGGCGGTGTCGTCGATAGTAATAATTTAACGCTTTTATATAATATCAGCTTGATACTCTGCTGCCGCCGCCGTCGTTCCATACTTAGACTCGAGCAACTATTATATATTATATATACGACGTGCGTGTAGATGTTTAAAGTGTGTGTGCGTATACTGCGGCACTGCGCGCGCAATGAATATTTATAAGGGATATATTACGATTTGCATATTATACGTTTGAAAAAAAAGTAACCGTCCATCTGTCCTTGGTTGCGATTGGTCATTTGAATAAAATTTCCACAGTACACTATTTTTTTTTCCGTTCTCAATTTATTTCACCTTACCGACGCCGCTGCCACCACCGCCGCCGCCACCGCTTCTCTTCAGGTCGCCTGCTGCAGTCAGCCCTATACAGCGTGCACCAAGCGCGCAGATTATAATAATAATAATACGTCGTCGCCGCCGCCGCCGCCAGTTTACCGGGCTTGCATTTATTTATTATTTTTTTATTATAATTTTTTTCTCCTCGAGTTCTCCACTCGAATGGTATCCACCGGACCCGTCGACAGACTCCGCCGCGTAACCGGTTACACGGACGTAGCCGCCGCCGATATTTGTGCGTGATTCCGTATAGGCGGAGCTTGGGGGACGGGTTATGCGCACCGTTTTTCCCCTACCCGATTCATTGGACTACCTCCTCTCCGACAGTGGCGGCTGTCGTCTCCGCGGCGTACGAAATCTCGCTGCCAGCGCACGTGCACGCCGCCAAACCGATATTATTACTATTATTATTATTAATACACAATTATAATATTACATTGGGTAGAGGACTGAGGTATCTTATATATTAGATATTATCTGATTTCATTTATACCTTTGTGTGGGTATTGATACCTATGTTTAATCAATAATATGTTATTCATCTCATACGCACCCTGCTGCAGCAGCCACCGAATTCTTCAAATACCACCACTATAGTAATATATTACTTTTCTTCGATTTCTCGGTGTAAGATATTCAGTTAAAATATTGATAGTCTTAGTATCGTCCTAAAATATAATAGGCACCTATCTATATCGAGAATCGGAATCGATTTTTATTTTGTCTGCCAATGGTTTTTTGTTAACATATTATTATAATATTATGATAAACCGTTTATCAGTTGTCACAATTCGATATTTGTTGTGAATCGTATTATTAAGTTGTATAGCTGCACTATATTAAAGTATATTGTGTACAGTGTATTTATCAAATATACATATAATATTAAATTATATTTAGAACTTTATTTTAGAATGTAGGTATAATACTACCTGTATAAACCTATAACTGTATCGAATCGAATATTTTTTAAATAGGTACGTACAAAATTATCTGTGGGAATTAGAAGTAATCAATTTATTTTTTCCATATTACAAAAATTAAAATTTTATTTCACCCACGATTTTCTAGCGAATATTGATGACCATTTTACCATTTTATTATATAAATTATATCAGACATTTATAACTACTAACTACGTAATATACATAATATTATATAGGTACTCGCGTTTATCCATACCTATATCTTTATACGCACCTATTTTTTACTTATAAAAAACAGTGTTGTATCTATATTATATTCATTTTCTATGTAATTCCCGCAATCGCATGTGTATGTGTGTATATGTAAATTATATTTTGTTAATAACCGTGTGCAGCTGACCGTATAGTATAAAATTGCTTTACCCATAACCTTCGGACCTATTCAGCGCGTTTTAAAGCAATATAGTTATATAATATGTGTCCACATAACTTGATGTTACTGTAAAAATGTATATGTTGGTTAAGTGTACAATTCATTTTCACTCTATATATTTTTTAAGTTTACCCTTTACACGCTTTTTTCAATATTATATTATAATATAATAATTGATATTTAATAATTTTAATACATTTTGTATTTTCATGATAATTGTGAAATTGTATAAATTGTTGTAGCTTATAGGATATGGATAGTATATGATACTATTTATGGTTTAATGTTATTGCTTTTTTTATGGTATATCGAATAATAATGTACGTATCAACCTAACAAAGTTACAAACAATAATAATGATAAAACTATACTTATTTAGAAGATCCATGTAAAATATTAAAATGGTATATAGAATAATATATTATTTAAATTAAACGATTTATAATTAAAAATTGTATATTATTTTTAAGTTTTATTAATGAGAATTACGCGTAGTTTATTGATCATTCGTTTATCTAAATACTTGCCCTCTGTGAAATTGTATACATATTATTTATCTATAACTTAAGCTATTTAAACATTTTCCTCGAATATTCTATAGATGATACTATATTATATATATATGTTGTACCTGTAGAATATGGTATCGCTCTAAAAATGTATTTAATTTCTGTGATTACGTAAAGTTCAAAAGCAAAAAGGTATTTTAAATTAATTTACGTCACTTTATTTTTGTTAATATTTACGAACTAAATTTTACTTCTATATTTGTCGATTTATTCGTTTTTCACATAAATTATAATCACTAAAATAGTTTATAGGTATAAAAGTAATACGCTTTAACTATATATGTTATATTAATGTTTTATGTGTGTATTAAATTATTTTTTTACACAAAAGTATTATTTGGTATAGAGTATTTTATTCAAATAAAAATATAAAATTGTTTTTAAATTACCTTTAATAGACGATTTGGTTGATTAAATTGTAATTTATACGCAAGCTTTTCTTGGAAAAAAAATAGGCAGCCTATAATTAAGTTAATTTAACAGACGGTAGTATACACGGTATTTATCCAGGTTTGTATAATATTATTCCCCCTTTTTTTTTAATTTAAATTAATTTTTTGTTTTTCTTCAAACACCTTAAATTGGTATTTTTTTGTATGTTGTCTAAAATTTCAAAGATAATACAGAGACCCACGTACCGATTTCTTTTTTTTAACTTCTTTCATCGTGTTCATCGCTTTTTCCGTTCAGCTGACCACGTACGTGTCAAACGTTCGTCGCGCGCGATGACATTACATTATATAGTTATATACACTCATACATATTATTATACGTAGTATATAGCCTAACGGGGCGGTGTGGCGGCGGCGGTCATTATGAATTACGACGGTATAAAAATGTCATAAAGGTGTGAACGTGAGGAAGGGAGAAGCGGGGTAGGACGCACACGCGCTGCAGACAACGGACGAGATTAATAAGAGAGGAAAAAAGGAAAAATTCGTAACGGTCGAAATTACCCCGATAATTATTGGCGTGGGGTATAAAGGTGAGTGCGTGTAATAACTACAACGGCGAAGATCGCGCGCGCGGTGCAGAGCACGTGACAAATACGACCCGGACGATTTGTATGCAAAACTGTGGGTGCATAATACACACGTTACACACACACAAATATCTATTATATAGTAAAATAATAATAATTGTAATCATCACGAATCCCGAAAAAAACACATAGGTCTCGAGAACAATAGACGATCGCAATTAGCTGTTTAAACGTCCGTTTAGAGCCGCATGGATCACGACTCCGCGTTGTATGTATACACGCGCATGTGTATAGTATTAAGGGAGTCGTGGAATAACGAAAATAAAAAATTTAATACACTATATTATAATAATAATCGATTTATATACGTTTATTATACACACGCGCGCACTATAGTCGTATTATATGTATTATAATATGCTATACGTATATATTTTTTAACTTGCAGGACGAGGCGCGCTCCTTAACCCACTCGGCTGGCATATACATATATATGTATATATATTTTTTACTATTATTATGTATGTTCCTATATACCCTTTATGTCTCGCGCGCGCGCGCGCGCGTGTGTGTTTATATATATATATATATAATATAATGGGTCGCTAGCCGCTATCCCGATATTAGTGATTTCGTCATTCCGACCACGAATCCGACAGGAAACGCCTTCCGTCGCGCCCAGCAAGCTCTCTGTGACGGCAGTGGCGGCGGCGGCGGCGACGAGCGCATCATGACCAATATACAATAATATTATATCTACAGAATAAATTATAATACACATACGAGTATATATATACATATATATATATAGCGAGTTCGACCGAATATTATATATATTTATGTTTTATTAATACCGTATATCATTACGTATATCGTTATTATGTATGCCTATCGTTCATTTTTTTTTTTTTAGATATATAGTTTTATTTATATTTCATATAATTTTTCCAACGTAAAATTAATTTTGTAATTCTCGCACATATGCCATGTATTATACGTTATGGCGGCGGTAAATCAAGAGAGAATATATAATACAGTATATATCATACCTTAAATGTGTGTGCGTAGTAATAGTGCGCGTATTACCGTATAGGTGGAATGTCGTATTGAATTTATTGGCATAGAACATGATTTAGACACTTATCTGTTCTTATAATGGGGGATTAAAAAAATAAAAATAAATCGAAACGCCGTTCCGCGATCAATGGGCCTTCACGATGTATTAGTTTACTCGGTAGGACTTTATGGAGATTCAATAGATATCTTACCGATAGTCGTCATTATATACACTTATTATTAGTAGTAGACATATATATATATATTATTTATTATTACTAATGGTGTCATAAGTTTTTTTTTTTTTAATTAAATTTATCGTCTTTATACGATAGGTACAATAATATAGGTAATACCTACCTATGAGATATGACTTATAATTTTATTTCATAATGTCGCATCGTAATAAATAGTTGATCATTTTTTAAATATTATGCTGGAATATTAACACGTTATTATATCAGAAACATTTTCTATCTACACAATTAATTAATGGTTTGATTTTAATTTTATGTTTTTATTTTGAAATTCCATGCCTATCTATGATGATCTGTCGATATTTCTAAATATATTTCTGTTACAGATAAATTTGTTTTTAATATTTAAATGGCTATGTGTATACTATATACTATATAATAAATGATTTACATACATTTTCAACACGCGATTCTGCATTGTTCTTTAATTTAGGTGTCCGTAATTATAAATTGATAATTATATACACATAATATAAACTTTTATAATGTAATTTTGATTCCTTTTATTTGTACCCGATGAAAAATAATAACAATAAAAAAAAAAATAATAATGATAAAAATACCGACTTGCAGGCTACTGGGTACTTTATATTTAATAAACGCAGCGTATACGCGTCCACTATACGTGACTCCACGTCACATAAGCCCGAGGCCGCGTCACTGTGTATAATATATATATAATATATATATATATATATATATATATACTACGTCCTGCCGTGTATCCTCTCATTCTATCTCACTCTATCTGTCATATGCGAACGACCAGGAATTCTGCCGTTGCCGCCGCCGTTCTAGTGGAAATTTGTCCTGCGGATAAGAAAAAAAAATTCCTCTGTAGCGCCGTCGCCGCGCGTCCGCCACACGCGTTTGATACTTACTTTACGTGTGGAATAAGTGACGAACGATCAGAATGTTTTTTTTCGTTTTCAAAAATTTATATTCCTAATTATCCACGATGTGCGTTATCAAACTGATCTATATGTATTTTTTTAAATATCTATAATTTATAATTTTAGTCTGTTGGTATATCGTAGCTATACGTAATAATGTAACCAATGTTACGAATCTTAATGATTTTATATATTTTTTATCATCGCTTTGATTTGGACATAATTGTTTTCGACCAAAATCGTATACCTTCCCTTTTTGGTCTGCTTGAAAGGAAAAGTATACAATAATTTTTACCAAAAATAAGAGTTCTAACATTTTATTTATCATATTTACTTGACTTTGAATAAATAAATAAATATTTTAGTTCGTATGTAAAGTAACTACATGCAATGCTTTCGAGTTACGCACTGGTTAGATTATTAACGTACTCAGTTTTATTTTAACCTAACGTGATCGAATTTGATGAATCATCCAAAATTAAGAGTTATTAAAATGGCTCCGTCATGCTTGTGATCATAGCACAAATGCATTTATGATGGAATTTGCGTTATGATAATTTCTTAATTGTTTAATCTTTTCAATTATCATATCCGTTTTACACTTTGGTTCATACTTAAAAACAGTTAATTAATTAGTGAAAATGTATTATATATGTTATTCAAAATACTATTCATAGAATACAGATCAAACTTCATATTATTATTACAAATTACAATATAATAATATTATACAAAATTAACGAAAAATATTATTAATATAAAAGTGATTCCAATTAGGGTGTAAATTGTAAATTAATAATATGATTAATAAAAATTATAATTTACTATTTTCATCATACATTGTGCAGTAATAAGTATATAAATCTAAAAAGGCGTTTGCAATAATTCTATAAATTATTATAATTTATTGTTAAACTATTATACTCCATTTATTTAATTTTTTCTTCTTATCAGAAATATAAAATTTAATTTAAAATGTGTAGGTACCTATACATATATCTACGAATTACCAAAAGGGAATTGACCGATTGGTTTAATCATAAGTACAGATGACAGTGATAATTCAAGTTAACCTGTAATGATATAGGATTTTATAATTAGTGTAGATAACTAATAGTATATACTTGTATCATTAAATATTTGTTTTTGTTTTTTGTAATAAAAATATATAACCTATTTTATGACCCATTTATTGTTTTTATTGCAAATCTTGATTCTTTTTATGGTTAGATTGGATAGCCTAAGTAATTTTTGAAAGTCATTATTATGAGCGATAACCAAAAACTCAAATAAAATTTAATTCGGGTGTATAATATGAAATATAAAGTAAAAAATAATATTTTGAACAGTTTATGACATATGCATATTTAACATATAATGACACTACATATTTACATGTTTATCACTAATTAAACGTTGAATACATTTTATAAAAATATATATAAATATTTTTAGGAATTAAAAAAACCGACAAGAATTTATTTAATTAATAATTGGACAAACGGTTAAAAAATAAAATACTACCTATCTAAGTATACCTACAATTAATTATACAAGATGAACAGACTGTATGATTTTCTGGATATTTTGTATTTGTACATATTATAATATAGATACTCGACGTTTCGACAGTCGACGGTTTTCATTTAAATTGTATTTCACGACGGGAATATTATGATTGTTATTTTGTAAGTTTACCATATCCGTGTTATCGTGGCCTATTATAATATACATATAATATGTACTTTAATACTTTATTATTTATTATCATTAGGTTTATAGAATGCACCTATATACAATATAGCTTTAGGCTATGATATCGTTTTAGTATCGCAGTGCGTAACACAGGTAGTCGGCCGCGGCGGACAAGCGTCTCGTACCGGCCCAATAACGGTCGTTATCAATCATAATGATATAATATACCCATACAATTTTGGTGTGCGTGTATTATATTATTAGTATATATACGTAGTATTTCGGAAACCGGTAGCCCAGGCACGTGGGGAAACGATCGGTGCGCGAGACGACTATAATAATAAGAGACGACGTCCATTAACACACGCGTGCGCGTGTTCTCTCACTGTGTCTCTTTCTCGCTTACCCTCGCCTTCCTCTCACTCTCGGAGTCATGAATGGGAAGTATAAAAAAAAACTTATAATAACAATAATAAATAAATATACACACCAGCCGAAGAGCGTATCCCGCGAAAGGTAGGAAACGAAATCGTGTAGGAGGACCGACACTGTACCTTTAATAGCTATACATGTATGTATACACATAATATACGTTACATCGAAGACGACGATAATAATAATTATTGTCGGGGCGACCCCGTAGTCGTCGGGTGACTCTCCTCGAGACAATAGACCGTTATAGAGAACAAAAAATTATATTATTATTATAATATTACGTCCGCGTGATTTTTCGGAGGGGAACGACGGAGGGGCACCGCCCGACGGCAGTGCTCTATTATTATTATTATAACTCGAGCACCGTTGCCAAACTTCGGACTCGAGACGGTTAGCGAGCTGTCGCGTGCGCGCGAATCGAATTGTGTGTATAGGTGACATTATGTATCCCACCTCTGACGAGTCACGAGCACAATAATATTATTGTTTCACAGAAATATCATTATCTTAATATCCGTGTAGGTAATGTTCGTGTCTGTGTAGGTGAATGAAACAAATAAAATAAATATCCGATTAAAGTGCAGTGTATATTGATAGGTACATTATTACTGTCATTAATCGTGTAACATAGCAACATAAAACAGTAGGTGTATGTGACCGGCAATCGTGCACATTTTATTTCAGGCATGCTGTATGATATAATAATGTATGGCCAGCGATTTGTCGTACCTATAATATGTGGTTAATGGTTACTGTTCAGTGTCACCAAACTCTGTAGGTACCTGCCACCGAGTGCTGCGCTCGTTTTATAAGTGAATAAACATTTTAATTAATGGACATACCGGCGTTCGGCATAGTCTACTAATCGTGTAAAATAATAAAAATAATAATTTGTACGGTTCGTGTTTTATCATCGAGTAATATAAATCATGACCTATTCGTGTTTGGTATATTATACTGCAGTCATTGGTGTATATTGTCAAAATTATTTGTTTTATATGAACACACCGATAAGATGGATGCAAATATCGACTTCTTGATTAACAAATCTGTATTTAAAACACTTTAGTGATTAGTTTTTTGAGGAAACGATGTTGTGAGTTTGGCCCTCCGGTTTTATACTAATTCATTGTACATACAATATAAATATTACTATTCAAATATCTAATATTGAAAGTTATTTTCATTTATACTTTTAAATTGTAAAACCTTAATGTTATTCATGCTGAAATCACATCTAGTTTCCTGTCAATGAACGATTTGTGTGAATTTAAATTTTGCTATGTCACATGCGTAAAGACAAATATAATAATAGGAAACTCTGCAGTGTGATGTGACGCCTTCTTAATTAATTTAAATAATAAAAAATAATTTAGTGTTTATTTAATATTTAAGTATTTTTTATAATACCTAGCGTCATTCTTTTTATAGAATTTAAATAATAATATAGGCATTTTGTAATACGAATTTCGATAACAAATATTTTCCTTGATGTATTTAACCACATGACACTAATTTCCTTTTAAGTACAAAACGAGGTTACAAAATTGTTCATTTAATAAAAATTAATGCCATGAAGAGTTACATCTATTTTTTCAAGGGCAGTCGAAAATCGGTTTCTGTTGCGTAAAGTATAAATAATAATAAATAATAAGTTACCTTCTGTTGTTCTGTCAGCGATTCTTAGCATATTAATTGACATTTATTTTCATAGAAATTTACTTGTAGAGCTAAGAATATTAATTTAAAAAAATATTTTTCAATAAATTTAAAATACTTTTTATTATAGTAATTTTATAAGTTATTCTCTTAAAAACACAGTGTAATTTAATTGTTTATAATACTATGTTACACGTCAAATAATTTATGTTAATAAGTTTTTTTTTTTAATTTCAAATTGTTAATGAGCTTAGTTTAATTAAATTTAACAAAAATAAACTTATCTATTTTTTTTTTTGGGCTGCACTCATTTAAAAGGAATGCAAGTATATATAATATTTTATTATATTAGTTATATAACTCATAACTCTTAACTTATAATGATATGTATTTATGTATATATATTTTTGAAATTATTATACTTATAAGAGTATAGGAGCATAACCATTAATTTTTTTACTAATCACTTTTAGGAATTATTATAATTAAAATATTTACATTAATTTAAATAATGTATACTCATGAAATAATTATTTCTCCCTTAAATATTGGCAATGTCGAGCCATTCTGGATATGGCAAATGTTATTTTCAAATTACAAAAGCATTACATTATTCAATTATTGTCATAATGTTTCTCTATACATTATGTATTTAATATTATTTGTACTATTACACTTACATATAATAAACACTATCTTATGAATTAAACCAGTGGCGTATATAGAAATAATTTTTGGGGTGGGCTATAGTAGATAGAAATTATTAAGTGATCTAACACCTAGAGGCATATTATTAAATGCACATTTACCTAAGGTATTTCGGGGGGGGGGGAGGGGCTGCGGCCCACTGGGCCCCCCCCCTATATACGCCACTGAATTAAACTATAAATATATTTGTAAAAATTTGACGTATATATTATGATAGTGAAATAGTGAACGGCATAAATCAATAATTTTTATTAAATATTGAATAAATATATTTTATTTGACCGCAGTGGACTCGTTACATGGTTACATGGATAATTAACGTTTTTACCGACGAAGTATGACGTTGTTGTTGCCATAGAATTTTTTGCTATAATGTGGTTTAGTGGTTATACAATATGCGTCTCATTTACACAAAAGAGTTCGAATGCGTATATTATACATAAATATAATACAGTTAGACATATAATATAAAATAAATATTATAAACATAAATGCATTATTATTCTAATCGTCTAGGAACGAAATTCGTGAACTTAGTGTAGCGTACCTACATATATTTTATCAAAAATGTAGTATTATAATATATTTTATAATATTAATGTTGTGTACAGTAGAAGTACCAATGAATTATAATTAGATGTTATGCGCGTGCGCGAACTCATAAATTTGCATGTAATTGTACGTGCGTCGTGTGTGTAAATAATATTAATGAATTCAACAGACTAGACGCTCGTCTAGTTCAATAATAATATTTAAAATAATAATTAATAATAATATTTATTACTACTTATAAAAGATTATACTAGGCACTATTTTATATTTTTATACCAGACTGAACTTCAGTCTTTTATACAGTATGCTGCGGAGTGGGTAACGGAGCTGTTTAAATGAGTGACGGCCGTCGATACGTGATACTAATGATGTAGGTATTATGTTTTTTGCGAGAAACACTCTGTAGAAAATGTATGCGAATCTTAAATTTTTACAAACAAATTGAATCGTAAACTGTCGATAGTGGCCGACAAACCAACATGGCACACGCGACGTGGGCGTGCGCACGGCTGTTATATCGGGTGTCCGCTGCCACTGCGTCTGCCCATCAATCGCGCAACGTTAATACAAAAATACTGTTCTATACTTCTATCCAACACACACGTTATAAAGATACGATCGGATTAAAGTTACTTAACCTTTTATACATAAAAAAGTTCAATAAGATACCAAACCACATTCGGCTTTTTGTATATACCTATATATATACATCGTCGTCCGTGTTATAATTACATCGAGTTAAGACGCACCACGTATATAATATACAATATGTGTGTATTATTATGATTATTGTAATCTCAAAATTTTTTTTTTTTAATCGGGAATAAGTATTATATATACCTGTGTAATATGTATAAGCACTGGTGAATGGTGATGTAACGAAAAAGATATTACGAAATGAGAAAATTCCAGTTAACTTATAAATGTACCAGAGATAATTATTTGTATATACTATACATATTATATGCTATTATGAAATCCAGCAACGTATGCGTACAACATAATATTATAATATGTTAATAAACGTATATTTTAATGTGAAATTAATTCAATGGCTTTGTCTTATAACGTAATATCATCATGAAAATGTATAATTAAGTAACATTTTAAAAAGAAAATGTGTAAAGGTACTTTTATACATACATTATATTTTATGTATAGACTATAGATATTTGTTATAAATGATAGAATTTAATATGCATTATGTATATACGCGCCTAGTGTGTCAAGTATATAATATTATGTCTTCTAAATCGAAAACTGGAAAAAACAGATCAAATTTATTCAACTCTGAATATATTTTTTTTCAGATTTCTCTCGCGTACAATAGGGGTTGACTACTTATAATCTTGTCATGTCCCGTCGTCCACGCCTCTTCAATCTCCTTTCCTTCGTTTTAATCGATGCCACTCCTAAATCGTGTCTCATTTTTCACCGTAGGTACTTCCTTGTCGCTCCGAATCTATACGCGTATATAAAAGCATAATATAATAATATAATATACTCATTTCCGGTGCGTCTCCTAACCATTCAATCGGTTTTCGTTATTTTTATCCGCATTATAATATTATATATAATATATATATATATGGGTTTTATTTTTTTACATATTATACCAAAGACGATTTCTCGAGCGTATTATACACACGCACTTACACATAATTCTTCGTCGACTGACGCGCACACCGCAATCACTATAATATAATATGGGTATACCTCTACATAATATCGGCCGGTCGAACGTGACGTTTATCAAAGCGTTATTTATCTTATTTTTTTTCTCCCTTTTATTTCGCCCAGTACCCGATGCATATCGCGTAGTAGTCGCGCGCGCACACGCGTGTGTGTGTATTTATGTATATATAGTAGACGACAAATAAACGCCGCCGCCGACCTTCGGCAAATTTAAATATTGTTCGGCACACGGCAGAGAGAGAGACAATCGGGCATCTGCAGCGCGCAACGATTTATTGGCATTGGCCGGCATAAAGGAAACTCCCCGCTCGCATTCCGACCAGTATCGATCCCAGAAGTCGTCGCATGCACATAAGAAGAGAAACGGAGATGAAAAAATGTATACACAAGAGTGTGTGTGTATATACTATGTGTGCGAGTGTATATAAAAATAAATAAAATGGAAAAAAAATAACAGAAAAAAAAAGAATCAGCAATACCGACTCCCGGGATTGAAGACCAAATACCGCGCGTCTCGTCGTCGTCGTCGCTGCAGTGGAGACTTCAACGGTCGTATACAAAAGTGACTAGGATTTTTTTCCTCTTATTATTATTATTATTTTATTCTTCTCCTATACTCTCTTCTGCCGTCTGCATGTTCCCATCGCGTGGACGGACAGATCGCAATAAATTTAATTATGCCAAACTCGGGGAGAAGGAATATAATACGACGGTTTTTAACTCATCTTGCCTCTTTGAAATAGAATTATTATGCAATATGTTGTGGATTTTTTTTAACATTTGTCTTGACCGCGATGCCGAAACGGGTTCAAAAATTTCAGAATGACGTTGACCGAAAAAAAATAAAAAATAAACATAGGTACATTGATTTATAACATAATTTCCGCTTCCTCGACGTGTGTTCGAGTTGTGTTTGGTGTGTATGTGATTTTTTTTTTTATTGTCCTATTTAATCTGTAATTCAGATTACATTTAATATGACCGAAGTTGAATTAATCGTTGTTACAAAAGCCGTTTGGCTTTCATGTCGCGTGAAATCGTGCAGAGAATCGATTAGAGGCTCCAATAGATATATAGTGACATGTGCTTTTTTAATTAGACACTTATTGTGATGTAATTAAACCGATAAGTTACACTGACATCGTCGAATGTGACCTCTTTTTTCTCACAAATAGCATAGTAAATAGACAATCAGTTTTATTAATGGTGCACAAGAAACCCAACGGTGTTTGATATACTATATATAGGCGCATACTATAGGCTATTCGACGACACAACGATCGAAACGAAAATCACGAGTGACAATTTAGATATATATACTCATTTGAAATAAATGTACCGTGGTAGTTCTACCGATATATTTTTAGTAACACTTCATATAATATATTATATTGTATGAAGCATTTGCATCAAATATTTAAATACATTATTATAAATATTATAATATTACGTTTTTAATATCATTCCCTACAGTTTAATTACGATGGATAGTTTATTTGAAATAAATTTGTAATTTTTTTTGCTTTAATGTATCTATTGTACTTATCATTGTTTTAAGCACTTATTAACTATATGGCATAATAAGCAGTAAGCACAAGAATTACACGTTCCATTAAAATATTATTTCATACTTGAGTTTAGTCTTTTTTCACTTGGCGTATAAGTAAATAAATTATTAAATTATTATCATAAAGCTGGTTCATCACACGGGTTAGGGTTTTTAGGGTGCAAACGATCGATCGATACAGTTTTAACGATACTCATTATAACGGGAAACGATATGCGCGTAATACAGCCATATATAGGCTGACTACGCCCAACGGTATCTCCCCTCACAGTTCAATATCCGGTAATAGAACCTATGACCGATCGAAAGACGTCGTTTAATTGCAACGGAGGTAGCACAAAAAATTAATAACAAACACCTGTGTATACATATAGGTTATACGTATATGGTCTATGTACTTAATATTAAAGAGGAAATTGAAGCATGCTATAATAAAGCCACGAATAATATAAACATATATCTCGTATACCTTACCTGTAGTAGCAGTGATATTATATGGGTAGTTCTTGTGATTGGTCCACCTAACGTGGTAAATTTATTATGTAATATTCAAACACGTATATATAGGTATATGTATATTATGGTATATGTCCATAAGGAGGGAATTGATTGCTAGATATTTTTTAAATGTACCAACGTATACAATAAAGAAGTAGTCTACGATGTATGAGTGTGCGCGGATGTTATTATGTAGAGCTGCAGACCGTTAACGGTAGTACTCTGTAGAGAGGATAGTAAGGGGGAAGCCCTCAGGCGCACCTTTTCGGGTCCGTGAGTCATGACGCACCTGCGATAATTACTAAATGCATCGTCGTCCGCATTTTGACCATATCGTATAGGAGGTGCATTGGTCATCGAGACTCGTGAGGAGACAAATTATACTTCCGTTTTTGTATAATATGCAAGTGACGTTGAAAATGCATCGAAACGTAGATTAAAAAAAACTAAAATCGAAACCATACGGCATTTTTAAATTCCTAAAGTAATACACGTAATAGAATAGTTTTCGTCAAATATCTAATCAAATTATAATATTTTTTGTAAGGAACACGAACAATTTATGTAATACATATATGATATATAGTCCAATCTCATCTATAAACGTACCTATATAACATGTATTTAGTATTAGATACCTATATTTATTTATTATTGCAGTTATAGTCACGTAGCTTCAAAGATATAAAACATAAACACAGTGATTCACCGTGCATGTTTATCCCATTTTTCTTCAATATTGCAGTTATTCAAAATATGATTTTTGGAATTTTCAAACATATTATTTAAAATTATATTTTAAAATTGTTTATACTTTTTATATTGCTTAAGAAGTGTCGTAAAGATGTAGAAATAAAACTTTTGTTTTTCAAATGAAAACTCTTTTTCAATATAAATTATTTAGCAAATTGTTTTTGTGGAAATCTTGACCAATTAAAATTAAAATTTAAATAAGTATTTTTAAATTATTTAACTTTGTATAGGTACTAAGAATATTTTTAAAAACCATTTATATTAGGTTTAAAATAACGGAAATGTAAAAAAAAATGACAAGAAAAAACTTCAAGGGTAAAAATAACAAAGTGAAAAACGTCAAATGTCTTATTTTTAAATCAATATAAATAAATTAATAATATATAATTAATAAAAATATTAAGTATATAAATAAATAACAAACCTCAAATATCTTATATTGCAATATATTGCATATTAAAATTTATAAAAATCATAAACATCATTATAAGTCAATAATCAAATTAAAATAGAAAAAAAATTAGAGTTTAACATATGAAAATTATTATCACGATAATGTTATAACTCTGACATAATTTAATATTATTGGCAATAAACCTTAAAATTTAATTTAATGCTATAATTAATTACAATTTTTGTCTTTCTGCATGCATACCTCTAAATTTATAATGTAGTCGTTTTTACCGATTACCCTCTTTAAGTAGAACAAAAAAATAAATCCTTGAGTCTCTGTGATTATACATTTTTATAAATGATAAATTACACGATTACGCCGCCGCGGTTGTTGTGTGTTATCGGTGGCGAGAAATACCCATGAGATAAAAGGATTATTAATTACCGCGTACCCGCGATAAAAATATATGAAAATTTTATCGTTATGGCTCAGTCAACGCCGTTGCGTAAATGACGCAGTCACACGCTATCAATAATTTTATATATGTTATAGGCGATGATTATTTGTGTTTATATTATGTTATAATATGATGTATATTATAGTTATTATAGCATTATTGAAATGTATAAACATGTTTAGTTATTTCCCCCTTGGTGCCACCCCGCTATCGTTCGCAGCAGTGAATTCATTCGTATACGTTCAGCAACTCATCAGGTTTACACGAATCTGAACGAAAACGTCGACCGAGGAACGATTATTTTATTATAATTATTATTGAATTATTATCATCCGCGACGACGTTATAATGTACATCAGGTAAATATAGAAGTCCGTCAACGTTTACGATAAATATAGAAAAAAAATCGAGCCGGTTAATTTCCGATAGTTGTACGCGAGTCTTCCACTTCGAGAAGACGTCCTTGTCAGAAGATTTTTTTCTCTCCTTTTAATCGTCTTCTGTGCGCGCGAGCGTACCTATATAGTAAAAATTCTTTCATGTCGACAAATTTGATCCGGACTCTTCTACATCACCTTGATTCCCCTTCACTGCATAATACCGCCGCTGCCGACCTTCTGTGTTTGTACACATACGCACACATACACACATTATATATATATAAACATTTCACAACTAATATAAATACTAAACATCTGATAACAGGTGTCGAAAAATCAGGATGATTGCAGTATTTCCCGAGTGTCTATACTCGTATTATATAAACAAGTTGAAATTAAGAATTATTTAAACTATTAACTTATTAACCGGTGACCCGCTAGTTAATTAATATTAATAATTAAATAGATTATATGAATTTTTTTACATTTTTTTATGCGTGCAAATATGTACTGCTTACACACTACACATGCTTGATACATATATATATATAATGAATAATAATAATATGTACTATGCATATTATTACATAAACTGGTTTGCAATACTTAATTATTATTGTTATTATTATTATTTGCAGCGCTATTTTAATGGCGCAATTGTCAAGATGGTTTCCCACATTCTCGACAACGTGGTTGTTTATGACGGTCATTAGACTGCAGCTATAAACGGGTCAGATTTTTCACCGCTCGACGTCCCTTTGCGGACGATCTAAACACCATATTACACACAATAATTTTTTTCCATATTATAATATATATTCAGATATTCAGTATCACACTTTTTCGTACCTGCTCGACTAGTAATGGCTATTATTTATAAATATAATATATACTCGGGCACGAGGGTTGTCATTATTTGACTTTCTTCCATGGGAAAAACAGAATGGATCTTCCGTTATTATGTCTCATTTCCCTTCGGCCACCGCCGTGCACGCATACATTTTCGAGTCTTAACCGCAATTAACAACAGCTAGGGGGGCGTCTATAATATGTACACAGACCGCCACACATTAATAATAAATTAGAAACCAGCGAGCTACTTTTTTCATGTTCATTTTCGCAATTGCTCCTCATCGCCGCGTGTGAGAACTTTTATGCACGCAGGAAATACGCTGGTTGTTTCGACCGTGTACCTATATTATATATACATCGTCACATAAGCCACTGTTGCAGCGGTATATAATAATATGATATATAATAACAGTACTTGGTCGGAGAAATTGCGTACACCGGAGTCAACAAGTCTATATAAAAGCATTTTTTTATGTTTTTATAAAAATATTTAAAAAAAAAAAAACAATGATCCAGGGATATAAAAGTCACAATAAATATAGATAAATATCTAAAATATCTTCAAATTGAAATAATCAAAATGTATTCAATATAATACACAACTGCAATATTTTTTTAATGTTAAGTTATTTTATCTTTTCTTAAACAAATTAAAATCAATCCGTAAGTATATACATAAGTACATAACCATAACCTTTAAACGGAAATAAAAACAATAATAAACTTAAACTTTAAATACCAAATATTTTCATAACAATATTTTCTTACAGATATGGTTAGTTAAAAAATATTACGGTACGTATGAACACGTACTGACATGATAATGTATTATTTTGTCTCACAATTTTTCATTTTAAAATTAAGTACACGATTTATCAAATATATGATAAATTGTATACTATTTCATTTATCAAAACAATTCATTAGAATACGGATGATGTCAACTAAACGCTCAATATGGAACTTTAACCTTGGAGGAATATTATTTTGATTATTTTGAAATTCTAAAAACAACAAGTCCCTACCCCGTAATTTAATAATATGTTAATAAAAAAAAGAAGATAAAAACCAAAAACCCAATTATGCAGAGCTCAAGTTCTAAAATATATATATAAAAAAATAATTAATGGTAATTTAGGTCTTTAGCTGGTTACATTCTTAAACAATATTGAACGAGGTGTTAGATGTAATTGTATTTGTAAAACCATAATAGATCATATTTGCTGACAAATAACAGAAAAATAAAATAACGATCGAAAGTATTGTTACTGGACTAAAAAGGTGAATACACAAAAAATATAAGTAATGAATTCTTTCCCTGAAGAAGCCATTCTCAGAACGAAGTTATAAACTCAACTTGGTTTTATTTTTACATCGAGGACGAATATCTTATCAACATTATCGCATATCGCGAATCACATCTGAATGAACATTTAAATTGTGAATAACACACGTCATGTTACGTACAACTACAAATGTCTATTGTAATATTTATGTGTCCTGCAGGCAGACACCTACATTTTTATTATTTTTCCCCTTATTGGAAATAAACTCCAGGAAGCTTATTAACAATTTATCGTTGTTTTCACGAGGTCAATTTGAAATCTTTGACTACATTATAATATTTAAAACTAAAAAATAGTCAGAATAATATGAGAGACATTTATTTTTTGGTTTTAGATTTAATGTAGTCGAAACATCGAATTTCCGGATTATTAAGTGTCAATTACTACCTACATTTTTCTAGGCGCGCGTGTTATGATTATTGAAAAAAATTTAAATCTGCAGTCAATGACAAACGGCATACAATCAATCAAACTTCAATTTTTATACATAAAATATTAATATCTTAAAAACTATAATATTATTCTCGTATTATTATTATTTTTTCATTTTATTTTTCGAAACGCGGGCACGTTTGTCACATTATAATAGTATGATTCTTCTTCTAATACGTCTATACAGGTACTTAGTATATTATATAAAACGCGATGATCTAGATACGTGAGTCTGCGACACAGTCAACTACGACTACGACAACGGCAACAACAATCATAATAATAACAATAATTGTCCGGCTCAAAGATCACACAAAGCCCACCTAGGCGTCTGGTACGTGCGATTTTCCTATCGCTGGGAGTCCGCATTGCTATATACTTACACAGCGTATCTATTCGTACCTATATACCTACCTCATTTATACATAAATGTGTGCAATCGCAAACCGTAAAATCGAAGAACGACCAACCTGTACACTACCTATATATAGTATGATATAGTTATATATAATACAATTTGTATTATGTATTATTATATTTAGACGATGACCGAACGGCCCGCAGACAATGACACCGGACATTTTAACGGGATGACTTTTTCAAATTATAAACGTAAAAGAATTTTCTGCAGAGCACTTTTTTTTCTCTCGTGGACGCCTCTGTCGCGTTCTCATTTACGCGCGCCGAGTCTTTTTTTTTCTATCTTCTCTATCATCGTCGTTCTCGTCGTCGTCGTCGTTTTTAAACGAATATTTTTATTCTTCCGCCCGAAAACGCCGCGCGTACCCCGCGAAGACGCGATTTTCACACTCACGGTGCGTTTCGGATGATGCATATCATGATATATTTATATATATATATTATATATACCTATGTAATACGCATCGGACACGGCTCCTCCCGGACTCGAACAATACCGGACGCCGGTCGGATGCGCCGCTGTGTGTAGGTATATATATATAGTATATACATATATATTTATATTATATTCCACATAATACCGTTTATGTACCCGTCCGCGCCGAGTTCTCATCATCGTGACGGTGATGGAAACGCGACCGATGACCGACGATCGATTGCCGAGTAGAAAAAAAAATTTAGAAAAAAAAAACAATATGATCGCGCCGTCGATTACGATACATTCGTGTACGGGAAACGCCGCCGACCCAGTTTTATATTTTGTTATTATTTTTTTTTCGTAAAAGATTTATCGCCGACACTTCGGGTGGCGCGACTGTTGCTTGCGGGGGGATTGGGCTAGGGGCAGAGGTGAAAAACTCAACCATTATAATATATATGTATACGCCGTATTAATGATTATATGTAAAAAACAAAATAAAAACTGCACGTTTACAATGCGTGTTTGCTTTTCAAGTGTCCTTGGGCGTGGTAATTATTATTATCATTTTCCGCTAAATGATAATAATATATTGTGTTATGAGACGATATACTGTATTACACCATAAACGATGATGCACTATTTGTTAGGTAAGAAGACACATTATAATTTGATTGTAGCGACCCGCTAGTATATAAATCTTAATACGAGATATACCGGGGCGTAGAAATAAGGTATATTATATATACCTACCCGCAATATGTACAAACAGTTGACGGTAGACTTTAGTATTTTTTTTTTCATGACGTGATCTAAAAAAAATTATATTAAATTGACACCGTGATTTTTTTTAACGCAATGTAGTTTTTTTTTTACTTGTAACGTTAAACCTTGCCGCAAACCTAATCGTAATTTCATTATCGCAGTCAGATTAATATCCACTTACCTGGCGATCAATGGAGAGTTGTTTTTCATTCAAAGCGTCTGGCTGATTGCGCGTTGATAATAATATCGGTGATTTCGCGTGCGTGTCCAGTTTTCAACGGAACATAATCGTCTTATATACTATATATTCTAATAAATTATTTTAATAATGGACATGCTCATCATATTATTGTATCGATAACATTGAATTCGGAAGCATTAAACAGTTATTATTTCGATTCGCGTTGTTGATAAGCGATTTCTGATTATCATATAAGGAAAATATTGAAAACATATTTATATATAATTATTAAACAAATGTCAGCATAGTCCGTGATTCAAGAAAAAAAAAGAAAAAATATTCATGATCGAGTAGTTATTTTTCACTGAGCTCCATAATTATTATATAATCATGTGGTCGAAATCATTTATTTAGTTAATAACTGTACCTATATAATAATTACAGACATTTCCGGTTATTAATAATCATCTGCGCGATAGTGCAAATTATAATATTACACGCATAAGTGTACAGCAGTCAGCAAAATAATAATGTCTTTAAATATAAGATTTTATTAAAACTATCAAATTGGTTTTTTTTCTTCAATTCGTCTAAAAATCTTAAGGTAGTATTTTTATCGTTTAGTTCACAGTCACATACATCGACCTGCTTTACAATTTTTTTCCATTTATTATATGGTTATGCGCTATTAAGGAAAATTCGCAAATAATTCATAACACATTATTATTCGTACATTATTGTCGCATCTCTTCGACAAAATCGTCTTTTATGTTTTTAAATAGTGTAAAATAACAATGTTCGATTAATCTTACTTGATAAAATATTGTATAATACGCAACGACACAATAATTCTCATCTTATAAGAATATATATAAAGATATTCACCACCGCTTCACTCTTGCAAGCTGCAATTATACTGATGTACTGACATGTAGGAGTCGAGCGTTTTTATCCCGCTTATGCTAAGCTTGAAGCCGTATAAATAGGTATAGGTATACATATAGTATAATATTTTATGGCGTAAATCGACAGAGTTCATTGCCTCGTCGCGTGGTTTTATCCATCACATACACCTTCCGTCCTTTCCCATTTGCTCGCCAAATTAATACGCGAAATCATATGCTCGACGGTGTTAGAAATCGTGTGTAAAATCTGATAAAAAATAATAAAAATCCGGGGTTTAACTAGAACACACGAAAAAAAATATGATAATTATTACCGTCTATGGTGTATGTAGAGTAATGTATATATTTATATAGGTATAACCTAAATAAATTCAGTAGGAAAAAAATAAAAAGAGCACTAACGAACACATCCTCCTTGTTTTGCGGGTAATTATTCTCCGAGCGGCGGCCGTAACAATAAGGGAACGCGTATAATTTATAAGTCGTGGGAGTTTTCTTGTGGGAACTCTTTCGGTACCTAATACCTACTGTATAAACTATTCGAAATGCCCGGGTTGTGCAAAACGTAATAAGACGGAATTATTATCATAAAATATATATTCGTCCGTTATTATATTGTTATTATTATTATTATTATTATTACACCATTAAAAAAAGAATAGTAATATACATATAATATATGTGTGTGTGGTGTTCGCTCACGGTAGAACCACCGCAGCTTTCTTTCAAAACCGGCGAATTTCTTTTCAGTCGTTCACTAGCTTCCGTCAAAGTATCACACCACTTGGGATTCACGTAGTCTGTGCAAAATCGTGAGTAAACACCCTATTCAGTTACCATTTACATAGCATAATATAATATATACTATACCTATTACCTACATATATTATAATACTATTCCATCGATATTTACCTGTACCTATTCGCTTATCGACGTCTATATTATTGCCTTCTATTCCGTCGGGTTGTGTGGTGTCCGACGCGCGCGTGCCGTCGTATATTTAATGCGCGTATATTATTTATATAATGTTATGTACAACGTATTATAATATGCCACCGACAATATAATAATATAATGCGCCGCACGACTGTTTGCTGTAATATATTATTATAATATTGCCGCGCGACCGTCGTAAGTACTTTATATTACGAGTATATACCTCTAGCTACTCGCAAAGTGTACCAGATACACTGTACCTATACCTATATATATCTAAGTGTATACATATGTAGTATGTCGCATTCTATCTCTCTCTAGGAAACCCATTATACATTTATTATATATACCCGCGCAGATGTTAGCTTTATTATATTATTATAACTAATATTACTATATATAATATTATGTATTATTTTTTTTTTACTTATCCCGTCGTCCGCGTCTGGATTTGTCCATTCGTAACGGACTCCATTTAATTATGTTAAAAATCGAACTTTTTATAAAACCAAATATGACCGCAATAACCACGTATAATATCCCGCGATGCGGCAAATCTTAATTTCGACCTTCGAACAAACGACAACAGTTATGACGATGGTCAGGGATTATGTATGTACTATACATAATCGATATCGATTTCCATCTGTTAATTTTCTTTTTCTTTATCAAATTGTGAAGTATCACTACATTTTTCAAATGATCTTTGTCAGATATTCAAACGACTGTTAATATTTGGAATTCATAATAAAGTAAATTATTAATTTATATTATATAATACGTTTAAAACATTTAATTTATCATTTTAATACAAGACGCACATCATACCGTTATTGTTTATGTCTGTCCCACGCGTAAATATTGTATAAATTAATTACAATAAAAACGTCGGTATATCCTCGAAATGTTTATTCGTTTAGACACCGCAATTTGTTTATCTTAATTTATGAAACTTAATTATATACAAAAATATTATATAGGTACTATATAGGTATTATACCTATTATAATTGTAAACACCGTATATTAAAAGTTTAGAACGTTTTATATTTAAACGTTTATATTATAATTATTAACTGTATAATAATATGTTTGTATATAATATACATGTATTATGCGATGAATTGTCACTATAATATTTTTTGTTTTACTTTTTACGTAGCTTGTTATATCAGTCATTTCTTCGCATTAATAATATATTATCTGGAAATAGAAATAATAAATAATCAGATTAATTTAGTATATTATTATTCTTTAAATACCTACACGTACAAAACGTTATCGAATCATTATTATTATTCACATTTTTACCTTAGAGATTATAATATTATATTGATCTGATACTCTATAGTGTGATGCATTATAATACGCAACGGCCTGACTGATTTTTTGCGATTTATAAATGCTAAAAGTCGATAAAATGAAATATTTTCTTAGTTGCATACCGACATTTTGAATGGCAGTGGAATGGCGATCGGATATTAATATATGTTGGCGATCTCGCGAAGAGAGCATGCTGGAACGTTTCTTTTGGCAACAAAAACCGGTTCAATTAAACAAGCGAACGCGCCTGAATACAATATCGAAAACATTGTATTTTTCTTTGGCTTACACACGCGTATAGTAATCGAATAAATAATGAATAATAATAATATACAAACGCTTATTACATTGGAGATTAATTTCAGTTCATGTGTGTTCGAGGGAGGAGGCTGGCCTACGCTTGGCCTCGACAGCGGTGTACCTCGTTTGCGCATATTTTTCACCAAAAAGTGGTTATTTTTCATTAACCATTAAATTATATTACAATATTATAATATCAGCTTAGATATAACACCATATCGATTAGGATTTTGGCAATGAAACGAAAATATGTTATCATTATTAGTTATGTGCAATACTTACAATATATTACTTTATATCGTATAAATGAATGAAATATATCAGAAGAGTATTTTAAAATGGTAAAATCTTATTCAGAAAAATATACTCAATGCTGAATCGATTGTATCAATCTACCTACTAAAAAACAATTTAATTAATTCGTGTTTTTCAAAATACACGAAAACATTATTATTTATCAATACAATAATTTGAGTACCTCCCCTCGCCGTGATTATATGAAATTTACCAAGTCACGCCCATTCGTTTAAATGCATCGGGATCGAATATCAATTTTATGCGGAAATACTGCGGCAACGATTCGCGACGAAAGACGCAGTCCGATGTTGAAGAGGCTGTGCGGGTCGCAAATTAGAAATACTCAGCGACAAAACGAAAGAAATATCGAGTTTCCCCACGGCGTGACGTGTCAAATCGGTTTGCGCAAGTCATACGACGATGATGGGTGTGGATCGTTGAACACGACGTCCGGTAAGTGGTGAGGTCGCGAGGGGACGGAAAAGAAGAAAAAAGCGCACGCCGTCGACGACGATTTCAGTCATCGGTTTTAATCGCCGTGCAGTCTTTTTGACGACCGACTGTGGCACGTGGGGGCCGTCGTTATAGGTATTGTATTGTTTTTCAACGGGCCGAAAAATGTGCACGCGACAAAATGCGAGACGCGACAGCTGGTACCTGCCTACCTATATATCGTATATATATATATAAATAATATACCGCCCGGTCGAAACATAATAATAATGATAATATTCTTAGGCCGTGGAGCGAATTTAACATGTCTCTTCGCAGGTATACTTACCATATTGTTACAATCCGCACGAGCGTGTTTGTTTGCGTTTATTTTCTCCATATTTTATTATTATGATGACGATAACAATAATATTATTATAAAAGTAAGATCTAATATCTTGTATATCTGTGTGTGTTTTTAATTAATTCGTTCGTATTGTATCGCGCGAACTCTTCGGGTCACCGTCCTCGTTATACGATTTTGTCCGCGTGGGTCGAGCTTTTTTTTCTTGAGGAGCAACTCGATTAGTTTTTTTTACGATTTCAAAACTATTGTTTCGGTGACACTCTTGTATCAAAACGGCTGTCACGTCGAAAAATATTATATACACTGGTGAACGGTGTTTTTTCTAGCGCATCGAAGTGCGAAGACTGCATTTAGACACTTATAAAAGTTTAAAATTATTATTATTATTCTAGTACCGTTGCATTTTACCCGCAAAAGTCTTCATGAGTTGTGAATGCAAGTCGTACACCGAGTAAGGTCAAATTCATTAGCAGTCATAGTTTTCATATACTTTTCATATTATCATACAGAGTAAACTGTTTAAGCCTCTGATTGGCTGTTTTACTACACGGAAATAGTATTATCACATAAGACATGTTTTTTTGGTATTGAATAATACGAATGGTTGATAATAAAGGTATCGAAATTGAATGTGTAACGAGATGGTTTAATGGTTGATGGACTCTGTGGAGTAGAAGAAGTAGAATGTACATGAATAATTAACAAATATTAATTTGTTTAATTTTATAAATTAAAACAATATTATTTAATTAATTAATAAAAAAAAATATTGTTGATATATCTATTGATGTGTTTTGATAGCTTATTATTTAATATAATCAGTGGAAATTCGTCATAAATTTAAAAATTTTACACCCTATGTTTTTATATAGATACAGTGGATAATTGACACACCAAGGTAGATTTCACGCCCCCTCTCACCATAAATAAAATACTAAAAATTAATATTTGTAATAATTTCTAATCATGATTGGTATTTTATATTGGAATTTTGTGGCAGGTATACTTAGCTCAGAATTGAATTGTGAAGATAAGAATAATAAGATATTACCTCTTATTAAACTGAGTTGTGGTATTATAGTAGGTATCACTGTATCAGTGTGCATATTGAATAGTATTTTAGTTCGACGCATGTATGTATCTATAGATACATTTATTGAATAGTGATTTAAAAGTACACGTGGAAGTAAAAAAAATTACATTCAATTATTTATACGTCAAACATAAAATATTAACGAATGTACTATGAAAATTTGTTGCAGTAGAACTACAAAATTCTGTATGATAGGTTACGAAAAGAAAAATAAACTTAATACTCTTATAGTCTAAAAACAGTTATATTTAATAAAGTAGATCACCTTAAATTTAAATATATACACGAACACATAATTACAAATTACAACATACCAAGTTGTTTTTTGTTTTAAAAACTCATATTTACAGTATTAGGTCGGTCGGGGAGGGCTTGTCTCAGAAAATAGCCATACTATATTACATAAATAAGACAGTTTGCTGATACACTTAAACTCTGTGTGTAGTTTAATATTAAAATATAATTTAGTTGAACATTAATGCGTGATCCGCATTATATTTATATAATGTGACTATGTAAGTATTGTGAAACGGTATATTGAATGCAAAATAATATATATATAATAAGTATAAACATTTGCTACACCATTCCTAGAAAAAAAAAATGGCGATTCCAGATTGTTAATAATTATATTAGCACTTTTTTCGATTTTGATAATATTTAAACAATGAAAGAGAAAAAAAATTACAATAAATTCTGACCCGATGGATAAAAAAATATACATTAAAATGATGTATAAAATTGCCACCTCGGTAGTTTTACGTTTTTGCTAACGTGTATGTATATAGGCGGCGGAGGCGGCGATTATACGGTGATATCCCTTCACCTCTTTACTAGAAATTTCAAGTAAACAATAAATTACACTTAATATTGCATAAAAAAAAATATTCTTATTTGCAGTAGGTTTTATTTTCGTTTTGGATGTGTCGCACTCGTACGATCGTACGGCCAAGCGGTCTTCCATTGAGTAAATGGCGTGGCGTGGGCTTCGGAAGATCTGTTTATTATAAATACGCTTCGACTATATAACATAATATAAACACACACACACATATATATATATGTATGATATAAAATGATAAAAGGCATTTTGTAAACCGGGACATCGCCTACATTGCACATCGGACCGCGGGGGAGGTGCTTGTATACACATAATATACATACATAAACGTATGTGTTCATTGTCTTCTTTTCGTCATCCGACGGATGTGTCATCTCCTTTTGAAATCCAAGACCGGTGATAACATACTCGCAAGTCGCACAGGTCGCGCACTTCTCGTCCGACGAGTGCACCTCATAATTTCTCGGCACATATTCGATTCGCGGGTAGGCGGTGGCATTTGTCACACACGTTGTTTGTAAATATTGCGTTATCCTAGACAAAGGCCGGACGAACCACGTGCACGTCATAATATATTGCGATACCGATACCAACTCGCGCGTTTTTTCTACCCGGCTAGAAAGTCTTAAATGCGTGGTCGATGAGTTTCTCTCCTTCCCTGTCCTATTCAATCATTGTCTATATTCTATAATACAGTTATACCTACTGTGATAATTTATAATATTATAGAAAACTCGACTTTCAGAGTATAATAGTATTTATTTAATATTTATATTTATTATGTTTGATCAATACTGCCGCTGTTGTAGAAATTGGTAAAAGTTACTCGTTCAAGTATAATCTAAACTTAAACAATCAGGGATTTCCTATAATTTATAGTTTTTACTGTTCGATTCCAAGAAGAAGAAAAATCTCTGTTTTAGGTGCAGTATGGTTTTGAAAAATTTCATACTCAATTCCGATTCTTCAAAGTTAAAACTTTAATCCCCATTACTTTAATTTTCAGTTTAAATTAATGCTGCTGTTAACTAGTTTCATTTTAATTTATACATGGTCCAATAACCTGAAATAAAGATGAATTACAAATTTAATCAAATTTATAGAACCGCAAAAAGCTATTAATATGGAATAATACCTTTTGTACTCAATATTGATTTATATTTATTTAAAATATTCGATTTATTTGAATAAGGTCAATAAGGGTTCCAGTTAAAATATTTCAAATAGTTCCAGTTTATAATTTTTGCAATGATGTATACACTTTTATATTTTAAATGTAATTTATATTTATTGTATAATGACACAAATCACAATATCCGGAAATTTTTCCTATAATTTTGTAATCAACGTTATTATAATAATATGTGTATTTTATCTGCTATAAGTATCATAATATATAATATTTTACCTTCATAAAAATTTTTAATTGAAATTGAAATAAATACTTTTTTTAAACATAAAATAACAATAATGCAAAAATATCTGTTATACTAAACTTAGTCATCCGCCAATTTTGAATTGAACATAGCATAATAGAAATTTGCTGATTATTAAAACATATTTTCATCAATCAATTCGATACAGATAGACAACTGTTTTACACGAGTCGAATGAATGATTTTCGTCAGTCTCGGATACAATTAATTTTATCAAATGTCTATATTTATTCGGTATAATTAATTGTCCAGTAGACACTACACCGATTTATTTGCAACATAAATGTTTACCTGCTGACTGCACCATAGCTAGAAAACCTACAAAAAACGGCCACCGAACTTATCTGCCTCTTATATATTTGATTTTCAGGCGAAGTACACTGCTGTGTGGCGTAGGTTTTGTACCGAAATAATATGAAATAAATAGATGTATTATAATATGATCTAAAATATACCTAACTGGTGTAGAGATGTATTATTATTATTGTGTACACGACAATAACGTTACACTGAGAAGACTGATAGATCATTCGTATGCGTTCACCTCTGTTGTTTCATGCATGTCTATTATTAAATTTTATTTTTTATTGAACGAAAGTACATTTCGCCTAAGGACGTCCGTTGCAGGTTTTATGCTTTTATCGATCCCGGTTTGATATTATTTATTATTGTGACATTGAACAACGAAACCGTATAGGTGCCCGCATATGCCGACTAATTATAAAATTAATATGCATACGTCATGTGAAATTATGTTTAAAATAATAGTATTTTTTGCACGGTATATTTAAATAAATTATAATTTAGAATATAATATACGCAATTATTATTATAACGTGGTTTAACGAATAATTATTGAACGCAAATTAATCGAACGAGTATTCTAAATTAGAAATAATTAATTGTGTTTACGATAATTGTATTCGTGTTGCCTACAAATGCCAATATGGCAATATTATAATATAATATATTATACTATGTACATAGAAGTGCAGAATGACTTATTTAATGATTTATTATTATTGCTTGTTTAAACTATAGTTATAGCTGTGTTATATTTATCTTAATATATTCGACAATTTGAAATTAATCGATGTGCGAACAAAAGATCACGTATTAATTTATTACACTATAATCTAATGTTACATATTATATATATATATATATATATATTTATAGTAACGTAGTTACTAGTGATATAAAATAATATGGTATTTTAATTAAATGTATTCCAGTCATTGTTGAAACTGTTATTTGAATTGAAATAATGCCTACATTTTCATATATTTCTATAATATAAAATAGCTGCACAACAATTGTACACTATAATACACCGATAAAGGTATGCGTATATGCGTGTATGCGTTTATTTTATGTATACTCGTGGTATAATGTATTATGAATATATACTAAATTATATACATATATATTGTGTACATACATGATGCGACATTTTTTCTAAGTTAACCGCAATAATATTCATTAACATATTTTCAAGAACATAAAGGATTTATAGGTTTTGCGCATACGTATATATTATATGCATTCATTAAAAATTCCTATTTTGAATTTGAAATTTAAATTTATGTTTATCAAATGAAATCGAAGTGTTTAATACGTCATATATTAGAACGTAGGTACACTGGTCCTGGATAACGTAATGGCTGTACCTATATATACATTATTATGTAGAAAATAAGAACAAACAGCGTGAGACAGCTGTGCAGGGACTTAAAGTGTAAAATAATATAGTTTGTTGTAGATTTTGACGCGCATAATATTGGGTGCATATTATATGCTATAATGAAACATCGTCCGAGGTATCATGAGTAATCTTTTAAACAACGAAATCGTGGATGTAACGAAAGTATCTACGGTTTTATGGTCGTGTCACGCTCGCAGTCGAAAAATCGCTGCATCTAAGTTGGATTCACGGTTCTATATAGTAGATTTATTTCTAGTATATATAGTATGAATGTATGATAATTGATAAATGAAATTGTATTTTACTATAGGACAGGGGTCGGGAACCTTTTCGTAAGAAAGAGCTATTTTTTCAAAAAATTACAAAACTGTGATATCCAGGGAGCTGCACAGGTTTGAACAACCTTTTTTTTAATTGTGGTGTATAAATTATTACTTTATTAGAATAAAGATATATATAATAACGATATCCAAAGAGCCGCAAGTTGCATGTTAAAGAGCCGCAGGTTCCCGACTCCTGCTATAGGATAACAATTGTCATAAACAAAAAAATTGTATTCTTATAGAACATTATAATATAATATATATATGTATATAATATATACTCTATTAAAGAAAACCACTATTCAATAAAAGATAGTCTTTACGAATAAATTTTTTTTTCACGCTTAATTAAACTTGATAACAAATGTTAAAATATGGGTCAGTATTAGCCAGTTATTAAAATTAAAAAAAAAATACCGGACGATTCGTTTTGCAGTAATTCTGTTGAAATATATTAACATAATTAAATGAGAAATCAATCAACAGGAAGAAGTCTTGCAGCTTGCCTTAATAATATAATCCTTAGCTTTTATACTTGAGATTGCCACTCACATAAATCTGCTTCTGCATATTTTATATTGTTATGAAAACACGAAATACATTTTCGTTTGGTGTAAAATCGTTGACGACCACCGGGTTGGGTATAACCATGGGTACCATGGGTATGATCATACATATGTATATTAGTTTGTACACTTATAATAAGGTCATGCACAGCGTTTGCATCCATATGAAATTACCGCCTGCAGCGACGACCACAAACTTACACTATTAAATCTCGATCTCGGTATCCAAATCTGTGATATACATACCACAAAAATATTAAATATCGTTAATGTTTCGTAAAAGAATTGTCTTCGCGCGTGTAGTGATATTGTAGCGGCAGTAGCTCCTAAGTACGATATTCGATGAGCCACGTGCTGTATATTATAATTATTGTCGTCGTCGTCATCGTCGTTGTTGCGAGTGTTGTGACACACCGGAGGACTCGTTGACGGAGACTAATATCCTCATGTATACCGCCGCGGTGTCGTCGTGGAGCGGTTTTCCGGTGTCGGCCGGCAAACGATATTAATAACGAACTCAACTACACGTCGACACACGCATGGGCTGTGATTTGAATAAATGTCAGAATATTACAATAATCAACGGACAGCAGATCGGTGTGCCGGGTTGGGCGCGAGTGTCGTCGTACCTTTTATAATAATAATATTACTATATATTATAGTACGCATAAATGATATCTCTCCCGGTGAGGTTAAATATAATTTATCATAGACGTTACAGCGTTGTTGTGTGAGTGTGTGTGTGTGTGTGTGTGTAATGATGATAATAGTAAACGAAAAGGTTATAAGGACGTAAAATATATACATAGCATATTATATATATATAGATATATATGCGTCATAATAATAATAATATGCGTACAGAAATAATAATAACAATATTTTTTAATAAAAGGAGTGCGCCGCGCACAGGACACAGCTAGCGGTGGCGACGGCGGCTGCCCACGCGGTCGCGGCTCATCGTGTGCGCCTATATATAATAATATATATTTTATATATACATTATGCTATATATACGTATATCCATTGTTGTTGTCATCGTACGACCATCTTCTTCGGGTCGTGATAAACGCTTGGGTGGTGACGGGAGGGGCGGTGGGGAAGGTTTCCTGATTTCTAAACAATAATCGCGGGAAATCGTCGTCGTATAACGGCCCACAAACACGGCCGACCACCACCGCTTCCGGTCGCACTCGCCATCGCCGTCGTCGCGACGTTATCCCTGGGGGGGCGCGCACTCTGCACGGGCTGCAACTTTTTTCCTTGTATCATAATACAATATATATGACGTAAGTACTACGATTCTCGCGTAAATTTCCGTGAGTTTAGCCGACGTCGACACGACGGGTACAATATTATTATTGTATTTTCAAAAGGTATCACCCATGGCTACTATTCCGCCGTACATGCCAAACAAGAGTTTCCGCGATTTTACGATGAATTCTCATTCAAATTTTACGCGTTCGCACGTATATCAAATTTTTCTGCGTTGAATTGCTATGAAATATGAAACATTTTGTTTTATTTTTATTTTTTATACAAACAAATCGAATTATCTGTGATTTACTCAACTGCATATAATAATATATAAACCGTGATGTTGGACGTTAGAATCGTAGAATATTCACGAGACCACGAATCCTAAGATTCTTCTGGTGTATTTTTATTAAACTATTTGTAGACACGAATTGTTTGATCAAAAACTGTTTCTTATCATTAGGCTTACATATTTTTACATATCTCTGCAAGTCTAACTATTGTATACTGCATATTATTTTCTTCAAATCTTCTTACATATTTTTATGGAATTTTTTAACTAATTTGTAAGTCGTAACTCGTAATACTTTAGATTTGGCCACTAGTTTTAATTTTTTTTTCTTGACGTTGATTCAAATTTGATTTTATCTCCGAAGACAAATGTTAGTTATTGGCAATTATCAGTAGCAATCTGTCATCAGTCGATGAATAAAAATGCTCATAAAAAATATTACGCGTACCTATACATAGATAACAATAAGTATCCGTATACTAATACGCACTGATGTTATTATTTTAAAGACAAAAAAATACTTTAAATAATTCAATACTATATATTAATTAAAATGACAACAACCTGATAGTCTTGACAAATTTCTGATTATTTTATTATTAATAAAAAAATTAATTTTATTAATTTTTGCATGTTTAACTTTTTTTTATTACATTAAATTCACAACCCTGAATATTACTAAATTATCATCATAATATTATTTTAAATACCGTTTATAATTATTTGTATTTTTTGTTTTTATGGGGATCAACTCTATTTCACGGTTCATTTGTCGTTTAATATAATTACATACTGCGTACAGGGGCAGTGGCGCGCATGATTTTTCCGAAACGGATTCGCGGTCAAATGTTTTACACGAAGATGTACTTATAAAAAAAAAAAAAACATGAAAAACCTATCATCGCTATTAAAATAACAGCTGCGGATTATCCGGCTTGTCGTGCAGTGTATATATATATATATGTATACATACATACGTATACATCCGGTCGATTTACGGTGTTTAAAATGTAAACCATTAAAGCTACGCATCCGAAACGAAAAGGAAAAAACAGCGCTTTATGCTAAACGCCTGCAAACAAGTACGACACCACAATTCTATAAAACAAAAATTGTAATTGTATCATTATTGTAATATTTTTACTCTCTGTACGTGATCTATGCGTATGTTTAAACATTTTGTCTTGATAACTGTACGGTCAATATAATATTGGATTTCGCTTTTTTCAGTACAACGTTGCCGCGAGATGTCGTCGCGATGATCTTAAACGGTCCACAAGCTTGTAATATATTATAAATCATCGTCGTAAAACTCAATGAACACGATCGGTGTAATAATCGACTGAATTCATTATTGCTAGACAATAGATGAATTATTTCGTGTTGTTTGCAGACATCTAATCTGATTGCGGCATTCGTGCAGTATACATGCATAATATTATAATAATATGTATATAATCTGATTGCAAGCAGTTATTCGAATAGAAGACTTTTATGAACGGCTGGTATATACTTAACAATAATTATGTATATATATATATTGTTTTTATGCGTGTGCCTGGAAGTGTGCACGTTTTATTTTTTTTGTCCAACCTCATACAATATAGTGGTGTCTAGTAAAATTTAAATCGACATGATGTGAACAACATAATTTGAGAAGGATAAGACTATCTATTGACTTTTTGAAATATTTTACTATAGTTATGTGCGGTGTTATAGGTCGTAACCATTAATAATATTACATATTGTTTCGAAAATTAGTAAATTTTGTATTTATATTTAAAAAAAAAATAATTACAAACGTGTATGATTAGGAAGCGTGTTTACAATATTATATAGTTTGTTAATTGTGTTCGGTATACTAATTGCAATAAGTGCAATAAGTGCAATAAGTGCAATAATTGCAATTGAATACATTTTGTAAATCGTTTATTATGTGTAGACGATAGAACGTATATTACACTATTATTGTCATATTCGTTTTAATTACCATATTACGGCGACGAGCGTCGACAAAAAAAACGGCTGACGACGATAAAGTCGGCTGTACGAATATATAATATAATGATGTATAATATTACACTCTAACTGTTGCAATAATATTATTTGTTAATTGTTATCGTCATGATACATAATTATTCTAACTGCACGATACTACAGGTTTTTTTTTCTCGTTTCAACTTATGATCAATGTTAAAAACAAAAAAACTCGTACGAGAATTTAGTATGATATTCGTACAATACATTATACCGTGGTATAATTGCAATATAGGTGCATACTACATGAGTATACGAAATAATGCGTTTCGATAAAATATCATTAATTTTTGTTCGCGTGCGGGTGCAGCGTGTGCTGTAACTGCAGTTAAGCTACGCGATTTAACCGCACGTCTGGATGAAAACTAAAAGCCGTTTTAAACGACGATCGTCGCAAGATATAATAATATAATAATATATAAAAGCAATAATAATAATAAAAATAACTCCGAACGCAAATCGGTGGCGGCGGCGGCGGTAGTGGTGGTGGCGATGGTGGACTCGGTAATTGCATCTTTGGTCCTCCATGCACGTCGTGTATTAAAATCATTAAACAAAATAAAACCGCAAATAAATATTTCTCCTTGCTCGTCCTCGCACGACTCTCCGCCGTATATTACCGTCCTCGGGACGCCGTACGACTCCGAGGGCGCGAGTTTTACATCTCCGCGAGAATTTTACGATAATATATACTATCCTTATTATTATTACGGTCTGAGCGCGGCACTGAAAGTGTACACTAAAGTTCGAGTGTATACGGACGCCGCCGCCGGCACGTAATTACCGACGTTTGGCCGCGCCGCCGGAGATACAGATCTGCGCGGGGCCGTGTTACGCGCTCACAACGCCGCCACCGTGTTATATATGTTATTATTGTATATCGGTACTTATATATCTACGCGTGTGTCAGTGTGTATGTTTGTATATGTGTGTGTGATATAGGCGCGCACACGATAATAATATAATGCGCAGACGCCGCCACCGCCACCGCCGTACGACGGGGTTGTCAATTAAAATAGGATTTTTTTTCTCCTATTTTTTTATTATTTCTTATAAAACGGACGGTGAGTGGTGACCGGGATCGTGTGATCGGCGAAAAATGCACGTGCTCTCGCGCGGGAAAGAGAGAGAGAGTGTAATATAATAATAATAATATTATAGTCATCTGTGCGGCACACAAGGCTCGCCGCAGCCGACTCTTGTGTCGGGGTGAAACGATATATTATAATGATTCAGTCGACAATTACTCGTATACCTATCGAGCGGACGGACGGAAAAAGTTTGAAATAAAAAAATAAACACATCGCGTTCGGAGTGTTCGGACTGGCGTCGAGGAATGAATCTACAAAAAATATATACATATTATATTCATCAGTCTGCGCTGCAGCGTAGTATATAATATGTTTATGTGCAATATATGCAAATCCCGCGGTCGCATTGTGTTCCCGAGTGTGTATAATATATTATGTTATTATCGGGACAGAACTGTGTACATCACAACTTTTCAGTCCCCTTCGATCATGATATATAATACGTATATCGTGGCTCGAGGTCGTAAAATATTTAGTCCAATTTATTGGAGATCATCGACAGCCGACGCGCGCGGTGCGGTTTCTTAAGATCACACACACTATTGCGATTATACCGCGAGCACCTCATCGATCTTGTATACGTGAAGCGGTAGCGTTTGTCGATACTTAACGCCATTTTATATTATAATATATTACACGAGTACGGGCTTTAAGAACAGTTATCTATGGTATGCGTGTATACGTATTATCAGATATCATTAAATATTGCATTTTATAAGTATTTGTACGGGCATTTTTCTAGGGACTTCATACTGCGACTTTAATAATTCAATTTCCACCATGCAGTGACAACGCAAAAATTGAACGACTCTTAGCCCCTAGGTACTTAAAATAATACAATAGTATATTTTTTAGGGCTGATACAGTGATATTTACTCCAACAATAGTATGTATACGGACATTACGGACTGTTGTACGGTAATAATCCAAGGATGATATATAATTACTACAATGTTCATTTCAACTAAAAAACTGCATTTGAATATCATATATGCATTTTTATGTAATAATGTATTATATGTGATATTTTAAAGTAAAAAAATACAAACAATTATTCAAAACTAATTCTTTTAATAACAAATATTATAAAATATAATAAATAATAATAACATTAAACATATTAATTAAATATAAGAGTATATAATTTAAAGTACCTATAATATTTTATTCATTATTCTATGTTGAAATAAAATTAATCAATATTAGTTTAGTAGTTCAACAAATTATAGTAACAGCAAATAAAAAATAACTTATTATCGAAAAAAAATTATAATCGACATGCAAAGAAAACCACCATTTGTATAGCAAATCATTTGACAATCTACAATATTATAAATTATCGCTAGGTATTTTAGTTATTATTTGAATGCACCCTGTATGCTGTCCATATTGTTTTTAATCTTTTAAATTCACTTCATATAATTTTCAAATACACCACATAGTGTGTTTGAAGAAAGAAAATATATTTTTTATAAAAGTATTATTTATAACGCTTTAAAAACGAAAAGTACAAAAACGATATATTATAGTAAGTAGTAACTATATGAACAGGCGTTTATTTAATTGGGTTATTTATTTATTATTTTTTCTTTTTTTACTCGATGATATAGATAAACTTTATGCGTAGGATTGCATTGTGTAGAGTTTACAGAATATAATATTATATATTACTATTATGATTTACATATTTAAATGACTGGAAAGTGTATAAACCGTAGAGATTTGATTATTCTGAAAGGGATGGTATTGTACAATATAATTACGATTATAATACAGTCAAATCAAATCCATCGTACGAACAATATAATATTTTTCGTTCTGACCGTCGTTATAACGTTTAATATAGTCCTCGAGAGATTCAATCAAAGCATAGTATACATAGTAATAATATTTCGTTTTCTTTTTTATTATATCTTATTGTACGTTTTATAATCGAGTATTACATTATTACATTATATACACGACGCAGGGCCACGAGGGTCACCAATTAACCAATTAATATTTTTTGGAGACCTCTTTAAGAGTTTAGGAAGTTTTCAAAATAAATCTTATCGAAATTGAATAATATAATACAAGTTGAATCGAAAAAAAAAAAATAAAAAAATAAAATGATAACTAATTAATATCTCATTTAATTCACCACATAAAATTATTACTTTAAAAAATTCGTACATAGTCCACTATTTAGTGACTGTTACACGACGCAACGTTTCTGGCGACATCACTTGTGGTGGGTTTCTGAGTGAGATACATTTATAAATTAGCAAATGTACGTAGTAAATTCCTATAATACTACTACACTAAACATATTATGTAAACGGTAATATAAAATTGTGAGTTCCTTCACGAAATTAAAAATAAATGTAAATACACACAAGTTTTTACTGATTACTAGAGAAAATAATAAATTAGGTACGTAAAATATTTTACAAACAAATTCACTTCCTACCTTAATTGTAGACATATAAAGACTGACATATTATTATATGTAATTGATGTGGTTAAAGTTATTTTTTTTTTTTGCTACTTGCTATTTTGAGTGGTTATTGTTACAATGATAGAATAAGACTTGTGAAAGGTTTGACATATTTTATGTAGAATATAGGATATAACTATATTTTACTGAAATATATTTGTGAATTTAAAAAAAAAATGTTAAAAAAGATCCAATCATTATATGTGTCGCATACTCGCATAGATACAAGAGGTGGAGTCATATTATTGTAATAAAAACAGATTTTTCGATGTAAATTTATAAATATTTTTTTATTTCAATTAACGAAACAACATATTTTATTCTTATGAAAATATAAATTTGAATTTATCTGCACACAACTTGTGTAAAACTTTATAAATCATTTGGGACACAACTCGTTAACTGCAACTAAAACGAACCCTTATTTTTTCGGTCATTTTGTAGTAATAATTAATGTAAAGTTATATAGTGAGATTTAAAAGTTCAAAATCGTCGAAACAAAAACTCTATCATCAATATTATAAAATATTAAACTTACAATACGAGTATGAAATTTGTTTACACATGAGCTATTATTATAAAAAAAATTAAATATATATATTATACTATATTTTAATAAGTTAAAATGTTTCATACATAAATTAATTGATTATTAATGAAAATAAAATTGACTCTTATTCTCATACTGATCTATAAAATGTTGAATCTATTGTATTTTAAATTTATCAAGTTTTTTTTTTTTTATTATTATAAACATTATGCATTTGAAACAAAAAAAAACATAATTAAATTTTATGTATCACATATTTTGTTTTCTTTTATTATTTAATTTTTTTTCATTGGTGGCGAAAACAGTTAATAACCGAAAACGGTCCTGCAAGTAGGTTATCGTGATTGATAGGGTGATGAGGTGTCCGTGTAATAACAATAATAATAATGCGTCACATTATCAACGGCAGCGGTTTATATGCATTCGTCGCGATTTGTTTATTCTTCGAAATGATTAACAATCCTAAGGCTATAAGGTGTAGACACGCGCAGTCTCGATTGTTGTAACATAATAATATAATTCCGGAGAATTTGACCGCGTATAATATATGTTGATGATAAAAAAAATGTGAGAGTGGACGTGTTATGATGCGTTTTTTTTTTTAAACAAATCAGTATCACTGTTATTTTTTACTACATATGCACGTTTGGGAGATTCGATCGATCTATGAACAAGGATATTTATGATATTGTTATACATCTTTAAAATGGATGTTATTATTATAACTGCTATACTGTTTACACTTATCCAAGTTTCAAGTGGAACAACATTTCGTGTGATCTTGTATTTTTAAATAACATTCGAAATAATTATAGTTTACGACATTATATAATTGGTACACCTATAGCAACCGACAGAAAATTAAAACATTCTAGTAAATACCTACGTTCAATTAATAAGTTCTACAATTTTGGTCATGTGATTCTAAATCGTTTCGATTACCTATTCGATATTGTCCGGATAAAATTCGTTTCGGTTTCGACGGTTCCACGATTGACAAAATGTCGATTCTGCTTCAACCCGAACCAGCTGCGTAGTGTGCGACAATCTTCCTTCATAATAATAATGCGATACGTATCGTTTACATATTTTCGTTCGCGCGTACGAAAACATGACATACCGTGATTGCTTTTCGTCGGCCGTTCTGGTCTCCGCGATATTATGTGATACGCGCTCGAACGGTGTACGCCGTCGGATGGACTCGACGACAACGCTCAGCATGCGTCCTCCGCGCCGGGTGGTCGGTCCCTACATCACACACACACACACACACACAATAATAATAATATATTAATATATATAAAACAGGTGAGGTGTATGTGTATGTAATGGGTATTGACACGCGGCTCTAGCCCAAAAACCATTCCGTCGATGATGGGCTTTTTTTCTTTTATACCATTAAACGCCGCCGCATTGTGTTTAAACAACATTTTTTTTTTGTTCTCACCGAAGACGCGTACAATCATAATAAAAATTATAAGATTGTAATAGGTATTACATAATATTATTATCGTAAATCGTTATGTTGTTTGCAAACGCCGTACAACAACAACTATACAACAATAACAACAATAATAATATAAACGTTGTACGCGTCTTATTGTAAACCTATTACCTACCTATAGTTGAATTTGAACGCGTTATTTTATAATTTCTCACCCGGTAGACGTTGATCGACGAACACTCGTGTACAGGCGCCATGTGGTATATGAGATTTCGGACTCGCGGTAAACGTGATCAGAGATCGATAAGAACTTTGACGATTTCACAGGTAATAAGCCAAAACTCAAAATTTAAATTTGAAATAATACAAGATTATGTAATTTACGTCCTCAAACTCGTGTATGATGAATAATGACATTATAATAAAGATTTCAGAATATAGGCATTGCTGCTATTATTTGGTCCGGTGTAATATTATATAATTTAAATATATTGTTAAGCTCGTTCTAGCCGAGTATAAACAATATTCTCATATTATAATATCAAACAGTCTTGTATGCAATTTATGAGTCCGGCGGAAATGCAGATTTGACGAGCGACGCTCTCCTCGGCATCGGCTCATTAAAACCATCTGTTCCGGCGCGTCGTCTGTTCCGATTTTTCGCGATTTACGCGTACCACACACGCATCGATTTTATTTAGGTACCCCGACGACCAATCAAACGCTCAACGGAGGCCAATTAAACGAGCACGTCACGTATAGGTTAAACGATGACTGCGCGACGACGACTACGTCCAATTATTCGATATTATTATTACTGTTGTTCGTCGGCGAAATATCGTTTGCAAATGTATATATATATATATATTATATATATGTATACACACACGCAACTACGTCGTCCTTGGCCGGTAGAGCAATAATTTCAGAAACAAACGACCGGTGTTCCGGGGCCACACAGTGCGCTCGCGGCAAGCTGCCGTTTTCAATAATACCTACATAGACTCACTGGTATACGACTTACAGCTACACGCGCGTTACAGCCCGTACATAATATCATATCGTGTGACGTGTTCGGACTGCTCAGAGCGCATATTGTGTTTGCCGAAATCGCCGCGCGAAACGATAAAAGGGAGATGACTTTTCGGCGTTTATATGCTTGTCGCCTTGGTGACGATAAAACACGGGAAGTATCACGATAACTGCAGAGACTCAGTTCCTTCTGGTCGGCCGACTCGGCTGCAGAAGCAGCGCAAACGTCCGGCCGATACCCGTGCGTACGCTACGCGCGACGTAATATTATTTATATGCAGTATACAATGCAGAGCGTTTTATTATTAACGAGAATATTATTTGGACGAAATGACGACGAGAAATCCGTCAGCGGGTAGGCAAATCTTGCTACTTTCAACCCCTACGGCACCCGACTCGCAACAGAGTACAGCCTCCCGCGGGCGGCACCTGCACATGCAGACGACCGTCGGACTTTTACTCGCGGGCGCCGCCGAGTCATCGTCGTGTAATAATGTTAAGCTTCGGCCTCATAACGCGTATAATAATATATATTATTGCCTATACATACCCATCGCGACTCGAGAGGAGTATCCAAATACACCGCGTGACGACGAGGACGATAAACGCCTTGTTTGGTCGGTTCGATCATATTATTATATGTATATATATATTTATATAGGCATCCCACGGTGTCCATTATTAATGATCCGCGCCGGGCGTCCGTCACATATCACACACGCGCATACACTTCACACCTATCCGCCATCATCGCGGTCGTCTGTAAGTATATAATATACGCCAGTCATTAAACCCATCTTCCGAGCGGCCCGGTGCGCACATATAGGTAATATACGGTATAACATTGTAGACGTTATATCATATATTATATCGTCATAAATGTTAGGTATACGAAATATTAATTCTATATACAGTATTATTATATATACCAATAAAGTAGAATTTTTTTTTTCCTTCACCCGTTTCGATCTCCCAAATCAATTTGTTCAATAATAATTATCGAGGAATTCGTATCGATCATCGCCGCAACAGTATAATATTATAACACCGCGTCCCGACCGACACCCACAACGCTCGTCTAACCCCGTTAGTGACCTGTGACCGGCTTGTTCCTTTTATATGATATTTTTTTCCTCTCGTCTTGTTTTATCATACTAATTCACAACGACGACCGAAACCGCCGCAACAGTTTTGTTTTTCGTGTAGTGTCGATGATGGCGAAAAAAAATGTACCCACACTCGACGACCCACAGAAATTCGCAACGTGTTGCAAACGGTATATTTCATTTTTTATCTTAGTGTTTCGTTCTGCTCGTTTGCCCGTTATTTATTCTTATTTTACGCCATTACTATCGATGTATACCGAATAACCACGCACTAATAAAGTTCATGCTATACTACGATGTTTTACATTATAATATATTATGTAACGATTTATTGAACAAAAAATTGAATTTGCTCGTTGTATATTAGTTTGAATATAGTCTTCAAAATAAAATAAAATAATCTACCCTTAAAAGTCAAAAAAACAATGCTTTCACTATTTTATATTTTCACATTCATTTAAATTTAACATATAAATTATTAAGTAAAAAAAATTATATTATACTTATTTATATTTAGTATTTACAATTGTATAGGAGTAAGTCAACGAACTATGGTTGGATTAAATAAATATTATTGATAATTATTTACATACCTAGCAGTTATTTCCTGGTTATCTTTGTTTTCTTGATTGTGGTACCATTTACTATTATGTTACCATTCCGACGATAATAATGATGAATACAAATAATAAATGCTTGTTTTTTATGAATTATATGTTATAATATTATAATAGCATATTTGTAAACACGTCTTGAAATATCGATTCGGCACAGATCGAATAATAAAATATTATTTTTATATAAATTATAATTTTATAAATTCTGTGAGTTTTTCGGCTTTAATTTTTTCATAGTGTCATCGTGCCGACATATTATTCTAGTGTGATGTCTTCGTACTCGACCTCGTTCTGTAAGTCTAAATCCACTTCGAAATCCACACCCATGGCACAGCGGTAAACAGTCAATAGAAAATTAAACGTACACAAACAACTTTGACACCAAAATAATACCTATGATGTACATACAACTGTTAATATTTAAATACGAATATTATTAAAAAATAAATTTAAAAAACATATTAATATTAAAAAATTCATATCGTATAGCAGCTCCTCGTGATACATGTAACGATATAACTTTTTGGAAATTATTTAATCACGACATAGAAATTAACAATATTATAAGAAAATAATTTATAATTTATAATTTATTTTACAAATCGTTTTACTATGAAAATTAAAAAAATAAGTTGCACATTTAAAATATACCTATACCTCACCTATTTTGAGACAATATTTAAACAAAATTATATTTAAAACCCTCCAAAATATTATTATAGGTACCATATTGTTTTGTGATGGGTTATTATTTTTCTCAACAATAGCTCAAAACCATAAGAATGTATTTGTTGTACGTGGGTCAGAAAAAATAATAAACAATATGATGACAATTAATTTTATTAAGTATTTAATTATTCATATTTTATAATTTTTGTATTATTTCTATAAAATTTATTATTTATATGTAATTAATTTTTATTTTTCAAAATAGCCATTATTGAATTGTTCTGATCGTCCCCACATGTTTTCCAACATTTTTCAGCGTTTCGTTATAAAATAATAATTATTAATTACATACTTATAGTATTTTTGTTTCCTAATTTATTGTTGGATTAAAATTCTTTATTTTGACGAATGTAATATGTACACAATGGGCTTTTTTATAATTGACAGAAATCCCTGATCAAATTACACAATTACGTATAACCTATTATCTGGACTGTAAATTAAAACTATTTACACTCTTTATTGTTTCTAAATTGTTGGCTCGAGTAGACCTCTAATACTTACTATAGTTTTGATGTACAGTTTCTCAAAACGTTCACTGGAACAAAATACCAAATATTAGATATTTAAACCTATATATATATATAGCGCAATCGTCGACACAACGGGGTTGAAGTTAATGTCTATCATATACTTACAATTGATCGTAAAAATAGTTGTCCGGTGGTACAAACGATAGGGTTGCGACAAACAGTAGATAGCCGTTAGTGAACTGTACAGAGATTAAAATCGATTGTAAAAAGTACCAACAATTGAAACAAGTAGCGTAGAAGATCACATGCCATTGTCCAAGCATGTCACTGTTTTAATAGGAAAAAATACAAAATAATAACACTATACAAACGAGTATAGAAACTGCTTTGACACAGCAACATTATATGATCAGTGATCACTAAGAGGCCGCGGATACATAAAACATAGATAAAAACAATAAACGATGTACGAAATACTTAAAATTTAATTTTCCATACTGGTGAATGGAAAGTTGCATACTTGCGACTGCGTGTATGTAAAGATAAGAAAAAATTTCAAAGTTTACAATAACAATGTCAGTATGCAGAGAAACCAATGAACAATCACAACTTAAATAGCATACGTCTCTCGCGCGAGTTTGATAACAAATTATTTCAAAGACACACTACGACACAATTCGTATATTGAACCATTTGAATCGCATATCAAAAAGCATTGTCAGGTCGGGTCGGTTAGTGACCATCTCGCGGTTTGCAAAAAAGTAAAAGAACGACTGCGAACCTGAAGTATTTGCTCTGATCGGACTCTTCGGAGATGGAAGATCCGCCGCGGCCGAAAACCAAGAAAAAACTCGTCCACACGATCGAGCTCATGAACAATTCCAACGAGAATTTGAAAGGGACGTAACAATTCGTGTTCAAGTACCAGATATGCTCGTCAACCAGGAACGTCTGGTTACTTTCCCTGGAAAAGTCCTGCACGATAACTACCTCGTTGTACGGGTAACAGTGGTAATTCGACTCAGCTATGGCCAAATAAAACATGACGCTGCTGGCCATGCTCGCCGCGGCCGTCAACCCATGCCCGACCATGTGACTCATTTGCCACACTTTCGGCACCAAATTCGCATCTCTCTGCCGGACGATGACCATTATTTTTGTCCGTACTTATTTTTATGTTCTGGTTTCTTCACATAGGCTTCAGGTTAGGCGTATACATATTATTACTGTGTTATTGTAGATTGTTTATTTAAACACGATTCGGTATGTTATTATGATTATCTGTTGTCGGGCAAACGGTTAAACGTGTGTGTGCACAGGCATGGGCAACACTTTTGGCGGCTGCACCTAAATAATAATATCATATAAAAAACGACGTACACCACTTACTTCTGTTCAGAATAAAACAGGTTTCAAATCAGTGTGGACTATAATAAATAATGTAAAATCCTAGATAATTTTACCCGAACAAACTTTATTTATACAATATAACATAATTTAGTAGGACAACAAAACTTATGTGTTTGTCCTCCGAGTGCTCTATATAGCGTTCGTTTTCTTTTTGATTTCCGCGTTTTTATAATATTATGCGCGTTACGTGAATTATAAATAACGTAGGAAGTACCTACTTGTATTATAATATATGCGTAAGAATATTTGTGTCATCGGATTTGCATTTAAGTTTTCTAAAATAGGCGATTCATACATGCATTATATACGCACAACACGTCAGCACACCTGTATTTATTTGAATTCACGTGTCCCGGGGACAAATATATTCCGATGAACTCTACGTGCATTATATAATATTCGTTGAATCTGAAAACTGAATACACGCCGCATAAGATTTTGATTAAGCTTTACAGATAGACGATAATTATTATGATCTATCCATAGAAAAAAAAAAAAATGAAAACTCATTTCGAAATCTTTGTCAGTTACCGTTTGTGATAATTATCGGGAGGCTCATACGGCGGTTTAACGCGCGTCATGCGCGGCGATGAAAGCGGCGCGAGTCCATAAGGGATCCACGGTATCCCGTGGTCTTTTTTTTATTAAGGTTTTTATTTTTATAATCTGTTCGCGGCATTAAAAACGAAAAGCAATTAAACGTCGATAGGATTATTTATTGAAATCTCGATTATGGTTTCTAGGTGAATTACTTTTACAGGGCATTATATATCTATTACGGTATCTACCTATACAAATCGTTCGGCTAGAATACACTTTAATTAATTGCTGTATATATACATACTATTTCTATCTTGTTATTTATTATTTTATAGGCGTTATTTAAATACATTTTATTTTACTTTACTCTTATATTTGTTTAATCTGTGTTATATAAGTAACGAAAATCATACTAATTTTTCCATCTCATAAATCGTAATAACATTTTAAATAATGCGTTTAACTTAGACGAAGAAAAAAAAATAATATTGAAAAATAAATGTCACACGCAAGTGCCTTTCAATCGGAACGCCTACGAAATCGTCTTACGAGAGTGCGATACGACATCGCGGGAGACACTTCACATAACGTATATTATTTAGCCCCTCTTATAATAGTCCCACACGCCACCGGAGATTGCAGTGTACCTTGTTGTAACGAATATAATATTATTATCATACGCGCCTTGTACATAATAACGTGATATACAATGTACATTTAATACCCATACTGGCATACTGTATATATATATATATGTATGTATACGCTTAAACCGATCCCCTCGGCTGAATGTTTCTGTTTTCTGTCGCTCTTCACACTCGTTCGCGACTCGCGCACGATAATCGTATTATTGTTATTATTATTTTATTATGGTAAACGCGCGCGCGGAGACTGCCGACCGGGCAGCGACGGGACGACGATAGATATCACCGACGATAATGATACGTAGGTAATCCGTCCGGTGCTTCTGGATTCGGTTTTTCGATCGGCAGCCGATTAGAGTAGAGGTGGTCACAATATAATATGACAAACGATTGGTGCGCTTATATCGGTGCGCCCTGCCGGACTACCGTAATAAAAATATGATAATATTGTATCATCAACGCGGAGACCCAGCAGTGGCCACTGTATAGCAGTTATCCATCAGTCTAATGTCACCGCTCCGGATCAGATTTCTTCGATAAGGCGATTATTACAATGACCTTTGAGATTTATTCGAAATGGAGTTTTTTTTCTATTACTTTCGATTCGTATTTTAATGACGGTTGCTTCAGCCGCGGCCAGTACCGCAAATCGGGTTAGTATAACCATGTGGAGAAGGGTATTGGGGTGCTAAGCCCCACCCAAAAAAAAAATACTTCTCAGCGAGCCTTATTAATACTCAATATAATTTCCCTTACTTTAAACTACAAGATACTACAGTATTTTTAAATAATATAATTTAGGTGTAGCCTACGTTGGGAAATTGGCACCAACGTTCGTACATTGCTTTCAATTACCACGGTAGATATAATAATATACATCTAATGGTGCATTTCTTGCGGTCTAGACTTATTGGTCTACATTTATAATTAGGAAACGAAATGACGACTAAAATATAATAATATTACCTAGTATATAATATAACGTGTGTTATACCTATGTGGTTTTCATCTTTGTCGTATGTATTCAGCGGAACCACGAACATCTGAAATAATTGTTGTTATCGTTTACCTTTAAACGTACGTATAAACCGGTAATCCGTATGTGTCTCATTAAAACTTAACCACTTCCCTCTGAAAATATCCTATCTAAAACGATAACACCATAACTGTATAATCTGATTTTACACGAATTGAACGATCTCTATAACGTGACTTTACGCATGTTTCAGGAAAAAAATGGAGAAGTTTAACGCCGCAGGACCGTCGGCCGTACGTGGAGGAAGCTGAACGGCTGCGAGTAATCCACATGCAAGAACACCCCAACTACAAGTACAGGCCCAGGCGCAGGAAGCACAACAAGCAGCGCGCAGGCTCGCCGACTTCCGTGGTCGGCGTGTCGGCGGCGGCGCAGGGCGGCTCCGGACAATCGCCCACATCCCGTCGTCCGAATTCGGCGGGCCAAGTTAAGTTGGTCCAGTACCCATCCAGCTCACCGTACCAGAGCTCGTCGTCGTACTCGTCGCCGGCCGTCCACCAGCAGCAACCGTACGCGTACCAGCCGTACAGCCCGTCCAAAACGACGTCGCCGTACTACCCGAACAGCGAGAGCCCGTACTCGCCTGTCCGTGTGTCCGAAGTTATTACTCCCGAGTCTTCGCCCACGTGCAGTCCCGATCCGGACAAACCCGCCGGCCCGGCCGCGGCCACCGACGAGACCGGCGGCGGCGGACAGGCCCCGGACGGCGGGATGCTGCAGCAGCGATCAGCTAGTAAAACGCCCACGCTTCCCACGCCCGAACTGTCGCCCATGGAACCAGCCACGGGCGCAGGCAAAGACCCACACCACCACTCGCATCACCATCAGCACCACGGTCACCAACACTTACACCACCCGTACCACCGGTCCGACGTTGTCAAGTACGAACTTGACGACTTCGGCGGCTATTACGGAAGCGGCGGTGGACAGAAACTACTGAACAACAACAACAACCACCATCGTCAATTCAACAACAACAACAACAGTCAGACGTCGTCTTATCAACCAGCTCCCGGTTCGATAGCAGCCATGGGAGTGGCTAAGGGCATGGTGATGATGTGCACCAATCAGAGATTGGCGTACGAACACAACAATATAGTGACCGGTACGTTTTACCCGCCGATAGCCACGTCCCAAGACCAGCAGGTTCTAGGACCAAACTCACAACACCATCAACAACAGCAACAACAGCAGCAGCAGCAGCAACAGCAGCAGCAACAGTCGCATTACGCCAACAGGCCGTTCTATTCGACTAGTGGACTTCACGCTGCCGGCACCGCCGTCTATACGAGCAGCCTATCTTCGGCCACGGCCATTGCGACCGGAAGACTTCCGTCTGACGGATACCACGGTAAGTGTGTGCGGACTTCTCGTGGAGTCCATGGGTACTCCGATCAGTATTCGTAGTCAGTATTTCTTACGTTTTTCGTTTTTCATTTTACAGCCGCTGGCAGTATATTGCAACAGCAACAAGAAGACCACCACCACAACTTGCAGGGCTTGCAACAGCACAGACAACAGTCGACGGGCAACGACTACCACAGTGGCGGTACGGGTAGAGGTAATGGCGGCGAAATCATCGAGATGAGCTTCGAACACCACCAAACTCCCTCGGAAATGCTGTTGGCCAACCTGCAGCGGCCCAGATCTCAGCAGTCCGACGTCGCGGGGGTGGACGCATCGTCGTCCGTCGGAGCCAGCGCCGAACTTGATCGATACTTAAAGTACATGGCCCAACAGCCAGACAACAATCACAACTACCAACAGCAGCAGCAACAGCAGCAACAACACAACATCATGTTTGCCGGAATACAACAATCGCACAACCAACCACAACAACACCACCACCACCATCATCTTCAGCAGCAACAACAGCAGCAGCAGCAGCAGCAGCAACAGCAACAGTACAGTTCTTACTATGCGCCGGCGGCAGTGCAACACGCCGTGCATCAGGACATCCACCATCATCACCAACAGCACCACGGTCCATCGTATCTGCTCAACAACTGCGGTATAAAAAGCGAGTTCGGTGGTTACTCGTCTCTGGACTGCCTACCGCCACAGCACTATCCCGACGTTCAGAACGTTCCGGCTACAGCCAACATGCAGAGCGTGGCCGCAGCCGCTGCAGCCGCCGCGGGCCAAGTGTTGGCCGCCGGTGGTGGTGGAAAACCGGACGAGGAGTTCAGCGTCATACTCGCGGACGTTCGGAAGACTTGCTACAGCAGTTGAAGTCGTCTGATGATCTGGTTGGCGGGCGTAACGGAAAAAGGAAAGCCGAAGCGATTCGCGGTTTTGGTCCTAGAGACTGCTTTCCGAAAACGCGTTCGAAATCAAACCTTACGCGTTATCAAGTTATTGCGTTCTTCTCGTTGCAATTTTTGTCATAGTTTTCTATTATTAATATTTTATTTATTTTCATAAACTCGTGCACCGCGCTAGAGGTTGTACATATAACGTCGTATGTAATGACACATATTTTATTAATGTATAATTGTTTTTGTATATATTCGAAAACCGCATAGGTTCTGTGATGATTCGCTTTATCTTGGGCGACGCTGTTTTTATTATTATTATTATTTATCCGTGTTTATGTAATATTATATATACATATGTTATCATTATGAAAGAGGACCTATACGTTTTGCAATAAGCGACAAGAAACGTGTTATCATAAACTATATTATATTATTATTAATTAGAGTTAACGTATTATTATTGCTATCAATTATTATTACAGGGTTTGTTATATGTATATGAGATAGATCGTTTTGTGACTAAATATATAATTTATAGACTATTATTAATATTGTACATACGAAAATATCTCTTTACGAATGGGTTAATTTTAAATTCCGTTTTTCAACCGCAGTCTTCCTACGAACGAACAACATTTCTTAAAGTCGTATAATAAATTATACACGAATCGTTTAACAATAAATATCGATGTGTATATTTATTTATATGTAACTTATTTTCTGCATAAACATATTAACAATTTTCGGTTGTATTGATTATATTTTGTATTCTGTTTTTACCATGCTCGTATTTGTTGGTTATATACTATTATTGTGTGTATACGTTATATTCGCATGCGTTGTAATTATATTTTATTCCGTTATTCAGTGTAATATGTATAATATGTGTATTTTTTTTTTTTATATTGAATTTTGTAGTACCTAAATATTAATTATACATTAAAATCGCACATTGAAACATTTTATTTTTCATCGTTTTATGTTATATTATTACCATGTTGTTCTGTATACTCCTTTATAGTCATATGTTACAGATGTAATAATATGTAACGTATATTCAACGTATTCTAAGACAATAATATTTAAATAATATTTTATTTTTACATATTTAATAATAATAATGTATTATTATTTATAGATATGCATATGAGTGCATAGGTAATAGGTATATACTATATTACAATACGTTAGGTTAGGTCATCCCTGGCATAACGATTATGAGTTTCCTCTACTACTGTTGAGTGTTGGTTAAACATCGTGTACAATTTACTGGACGTGCGAAGTCTTACAGATGTACAAGATAAATGCAGCTACAGTGTTATATTTTTATTTTATTATTATTATTATTACTATTATTCACAGTTCAGTCCAAAACCACCGTCTCGTGTAGAAACAAAATTTATGCACAATGTACATGAACCGTTTAAAAATTCAAATGTCGACTGTGAGTAAAATTTACTATTTTAAAACTAATACTTTAAGAAAAAAATAAAAATAATACTTAATATACGGATATACATCGAAATTTAAAAACAACGAAGCTATGACACACAAATGTGTCGCTGATTTCTATTCAACTATCATCTCTATGCTATCAATTAAAAATATGACTCAGTTAAAAAGTCTAACAACATAAAAATACAAATGTTCAAACATAGATCTTGCTTTTAAATTAAAAAATTACCCAGATCAAAGTCAGTACCACTTTGATATTAAAAGCCAACAGCACTAAATTATTGGTCATGAAATTTCTAGTTGTGTCGCGTGGCGTAAACGATCCAAGATTATTTTTAAGAAAAAACGATCACGCCTCGTTGAATAGTAGAATAGTCGACGTTTTGTCATTTTTTTTTTTCTAAAGCGGAAACTATTCGGGTTATATTTTACTCAATAAAATTATATACTAAATAAATGTGCAACTATTAAACGTTTATAACAATTTTTTTTGAACTCAGAAAACCATTTTTTATATGTCTGAAGCAGCTCATTCAGCAAAGTGTTAAAAAAGGATGAAAAAAATTGGCATAGTGCAGCGGCACATTTTAATCACGTAAAATTCTATGGCGACCTCTAGGGCTCCAGAGGACGTGGCTCGCAAAAAACAACCGATATTTCGTATGTTAGGTTTGAAAATAAGGATAAATTATAATAATATTATGTTCGAATTTCACACGTACCTATTAGGCTATAATATACATTTATTCCGCGTGGCTATGGGTATTTTTATTCGATAATATTCGAACGTCGCTGTGGTTCGTAATAATAACTATATACGAATCCACTGTAATACGATGTACCCAACAGTACCTATAACACTACTACGTCAGGCTTTACACGCGCACTTATCGTTATCGTGTCCGTTTTTGATTTATAACAAAATACGTTTCCGGTGACTTGGATGTTATGATTTTTTTTTCTCATGTATTCCTTCCAACACCATTCTCGTCCCCGCATCGTCACCGCCCACAACACCTGATATCGTGAACCGAGAGAGACGGACAAGACGTACATCTATAGACATAATATTATGATGAGTGAGAGGGAAATAAATATATTTATATATAAATATGGAGAGAAGGAGAGAGAGAGAGAGAGATCAATCCACCTCGGCGGGACCGGCTAATAATCTTGGCCCGCGCAACACGCGATAAGATCGTATTAATATAATAAATGATCGTTTAAACATTAAACTAAATATATATACGCACATACATCCGTTTTCGATATCTGGAAGTCCATCGTGTATACCACACACGATCATTATGACCAGACATTTCTGCCCCAATCACATACTTAATAATAATATTATTATTATTATTATAATAATACGACGCGCGCCGTGCTGTATGCTGTTGTTGGTACGTTGTTATAATATTATTATTATACGATGTCGGACGGGCGATGATAATCGAAAAACATTATTAGTTATTATTATTATATTATACTTATTGGTTTTTATATATAAGCTATCGTTGAGACGACAATGAGAACGACGATAGAAAAGACAAAAAAATAATTCTCGCGTTCATACTTTGCATCGAGCTGTGTGTGTACCGTATAACGAATAGTTTACACGGTTATTGCATTAATATATATATAAAAAAAAATAGATGAAAGCGTAGACAATCATAATATATATTAGGTATATGTGCATAACATGCATATTATTATAAATTACCAGATAAAATAAAACGTAGTAAAATGAAGTATCTCTCAATTTTTTTTTATTATTATCAAGAGTTAAATAATTATTAAGCTCCGCAAGGATTCAAGTTTATAAAGTATAATCATATCAATAATTTTATGAAATTTAAAAATTCTCATAAAAATTAAAAAGCCATTGAACAAACACTGACAATGTTCTTAATTTTAAGTTTAATTATATCACCTATTCACTCAAATATTATAAATATTAAAACTAACAATACCTATACAATAAGTTTTGATTAACGTAATTTCAGGCTACGTGCACGTGGGTTGGAGAGAAAAATAGAAAAATAGTTAGCTGACGTCCTCTTAATACGATACGATATGGTACTTATGATATTGAAGTTTCATGTATAATAATGCAAATAATAATAATATTATTTAGGTAAAATTCGTAGCTTAGTTTTACAATAACTTGATACACGCCAAAACATATTATTATACATTTGACGAGTTTCCTATTAATTAATTATTTGCTTTTTTTTTTAATAATATTATAGAAATAAATGTATATTCGATGAAACGATATACTTCAATCGTATTTCCAATGTATGGTCGTAGTAATGGATATAAATTAATAATCGTGTTTGCGACAAATAATATTTAATAACTAATAGGAACTTACATTTTTGATGGTTTGTAGCATTATCAAAATCCATAATTCGCTCATCTTCTAAAATAGAGCAAATAAATCAAAACGGCTAATGGTATTGATAAAATCGAGGATTTAATTTTGAAGTCCAGTGATACATCTAAGTTATTAGTAGGTATTAATGGTATTATATTGTCAAGAGCAAAGTTCGAACAACGTCGCATTATACCATGACAATATTAATAAAATAACAATAATATTTTTTTTGTCAATCGAATATTGTATTGTAAAAAAACACCTAATACAACATATAAAGGTATGCTTTATATTTACAAAACAAAAAAACAGTCAAATGCTAGTGATACTTATTGCTATTCATCTCGATGTATTTTTAATTACATTATAGGTTATTCTATGGGGAAAAATTGTCATGTAAATTTCAAAAGTAAGCTTGAAAATTCATTAGTATGGCGTACATTATAATCTCAACAAAAAAAAAATGTTGAAACACTTATAATTTACTAGAATAGGGCTAGAAAGTCGTATTTCGTATTTTATTTTCTTAGTCACTTTTGTGTGATTTTTAATTTACGTGGGAAAGAGTATCTTTCAAATTTCAAAACAAAGTTTTTATGTTTCTGATCATATATTTTTTTTAGTATAATAAGAATTATAAAAAAAGTTAATTTTGAAAATTGATTGGGAGTAGTCCGGCTAGTGACACTTGTTGCGAGCAGTTTCCATGTATTTTTCATTATACGTCATTTACAAGTGAAGAATTTTTATTTTTTTTATAAACTTTCAACTTTATTTTAATTTTAACGTAGTTTTGATACAACTATATTGGCTATAAACTGCATGAATATGAATTATATAATATTATATACTGTTTTAAGTTTCTGTTTGAGAATCAAATTAAAAGCATTAAAAATCGAATTATAATTATTAAATATTTGTTTTTATTCGTACAACAGTTACAGGTGTTATATTATTTACACGAGTGTTGAATTACACTATTATGTTTAACCTTCGAAAATGTTCACTTCCCGACTTTTCAGTTCTCACAAAATTCAATATAATTATTAATTAGTTCACTTCATTTACAAGACAGTCTTGCGACAAACCAATACCTTTATAGATAAACAATATCTACACTCTATTAGTGTATATATCTAATGTATTGTAAACTATAAAAAATTTAAAATACATAAGATAAACATAGATTAAACTCCAATATAATCGTAAACGACGTACGTAAAATAATAAGTATATATTATAAATTATAATAACTAGACCGATGAATCCAATAAAATAACTCGAAATACTTGAGAAAATATCTGTTTGTAAAATGTGGTTATTGAATTGCCTATTTTGTTGTTGTTAGGAGTAAAACATGATGCCCACATTATAAATAAAAACCATTGCAGCATTATAATTGAATAAACTTTTCATGTTATTGTTTCTGACGTGAAGATCACCTATGCTACCGTTTTCCATGTAATTTAACACCATATAGCTAATTATACCGAAGAAACCGTCAAAACGTAGGTGTATATATTGTAAGAAATCAACCCTTTGAAATGAATATTATATTGTATGGGTACTGTATAATATCTATTACTCCTGCAATATTTGTTATTACTTATCACAATAATTATATTATTCATACATTGAAAAAAACGACGGCGGACAAGTAGAGTTTCAATTCGATGTGTTTGTTATTACGATTTTGATTGTTAATAAAGATCTATTGATAGTATTATTTTGTTAGTATAATATGAGCTTTAAATATTTTAACATTAATTTGTTTTTGATTATTCTAAGGCCTTACACTTTCAGCAATCAAAGTCTGGAGTATAGAAAAAAAATTGTTTTACAAACTTGCACTAAATTTTTGAATTATAGATATAGATTTTTTATAATTTTAAATTTTAACTCATACACTAGGTATATAAAGTTAATTTTGATTAACTAAAATAAAAATTTGATTTCGTACAAATATTATACAATGAACGCGTAGTTTTAGATTTTAAAAATATGTTAGCTTAACAATGATATACGTTTTTTATTATTTCATTTTTATCTGTCTTTATGTCTTAAAGCATCAATTTTTAGTGCAATTTCAGTGGTCTTGTTAATACTTTGGAAGTCAAAAGATGATTATCACTTTTCAGTACTTTTATCAAAATAAACGACTAAAAAATAATCAAGAAAAACAGCAATATTACACTATACCAGTGTTAAAAAAAAAATCAATTTTATGTTTTTTTCTAATTGAAAGAATAGTAATAATAATCAATGTGAAAACTTAAAAGGTTCGATAAATATTTTTATTAACTTATTGCACATGATATAATATTATTATTAAATTGAGTTTAATAAGGTATTTATAGAGATTTGAAATCGTAAACAATAATTAGTTCTTTTTTAATTTACATTTTCAGTAACAGTTTTTTACTCATTTAAAACGCTTATACATTTGATATTAAGTTACTTATAAATTGTCTTTAGAGCACCCTTAAACATAAAAAAAAAACTGTTTGAGGCTCAATAACGTTTGAAGTATAGTATCGTGAGACTATGAGACTTAAAAATATAATAAAAGTTATATGTTCCTCGTAATTTTTTTCTTACAATTATTCAAAAATATTGATAGTATAATAAGAACATATTATTATGTATAATTGTTCTATATAAAAATTTGATGTTTAAATTTTAACAAAGTTTTGTATATTTAAACGAAACATGACGATTTTTCTTTGATGATTTTAGTTATGTATATTACATTGTAATTTAAACTTTTAAATTGTTATTACTGGTATTATTTGTATATATAATGCAATTCTATGTTATTTATACTACGATCCTATATTTACATCGTTTTATAATAATTACGTCGGTATGACATATAAATTTTAAAAAATACTTTAACAATATTATTATTCATCATATTATAATAAATATGATTTTTGTGAAATAAAATGATTCGAAATATTATATCGAATTACTAATAAAGTATACAATTAATAATAATAGTATAAACGACAAATATTATCCTTTTTAGAAATAAAAGTTTACAACCAAAGCGCTGGACAAAGCACAAAAGTTAGCAGAAATTAAATATATATTATATATTATTATGGTATTTTAAATGTTTTGCTTTTCAACTATACGTTATCATTGTGGTCATATTTATTAGTCAAAAACAATGTTTTATATTAATATTAATACTTTTAAACTGGACACGTCACATGCGCGCACTCGCTATTATTGAACTCTTTAACAGGGTTATCGTAATAATACGCACTTAGCATAAGCTGTAACCTTGTCTGCACTGTGCGTGTGCCTAAACTAATACGATTTTGTTTCGCTTTACCGAATAAAATTTCCTTATTGAGGTTTTATTTATACGTAGTGACTCAAAACAGACAAGTTAACCAACTCGTATAAATTATGTCATCTTAAAATTTTTAATTTTTCAAAAGTTTTAAGTTAATGGTGGATAGATGGTTAACTACAGACAAAATTATTTACAGTCGTAAAGGCACTAGGTAAAATTACATTTAAAAATACACGTCATGACTTATGATGATTTTATGCTGCACGCTCTGTGTACGCTGTTCGTGCGGTTTGTAATCCACATTGGTTTCCTGACCATAAATCGCCGCAAGCACGTCGTACGGAAAGTATACTTACCTGTAACACGGATGGACCGCGCAACGGAAGTATGAGATCACATAGATATAATTATTTTATTATTATTATCGTTTCTGAAACGATATCGAGCGCAATCCACAGTAATGTCGTATATTTTGCTTTCTTATCGTTTGATCCTAATTTATTGGCTCATATTAAATTAATTATTACATGTTAATATGAGTATAGAGCGCTCACGAAAACGATATATCATATTATTTTAACATCCTATCCGATAATAATATGAATTATGATTATTGTCTTAAATGCTCCGAGACGAGTGAAATATTTATTGATAAAAAATAACTCGCATCGATCAATTTTATTTTCTATGTTTCATATTTGCATGGAACCATCACGAAGTTCTTCCAAATAAAATTACATCACAAACAAAAAAATATTCGTAAATAATATCCAAAGATAGATAAATACGCAGTTAAGAGTTAAATACATATTTAAAACTAAATCAAGGATGTATTAAAAAACGTAGTATTAAAAAAATGCAAATTTGATTTCAGTATTATATTAAAAAAACGAAAAATACAATAACAGGGAGTTTCGTTATAATTTTTAATTATTATTATTATATTTTTTATTTTTTAATAATTTAATAACTATTTGAAATTTATTTTTATCTTTTTTTTTATATATTAAATTATACAGGAAAAATCATTTTAGTAAATTATTTAAAAAAAATTTAAAGTAGTTATTTTATAAATGAGAAAATCAATTAAATTGCAAAAAAAAAATTAACCAAAAATAAGTCACATTAAAAATTTAATATTTTAATTTGTACTTGCATGAAGTAAATGTATAACTTACTTGATGGGGAACGGAAAAAAAGTCTCCGGAAGAAATGTCTCAAAGAAAAAAGTCTTTGGGGAATAGATGGATTAGCATTTTTCCCAATAAAGTTTGTCGAAGACGGTATGTCACACTTAAAAAATATTGTCCGTTTGGAGATGAAGATTTATTATTATATTTTGACCATGCATATTATGTAAATGGCAAATTTCGCCCAGGTAGACCACGTAAAAATAATATAATAGTTCAATATCGTCGCACCCCTCCACTATTTCCTCCTACAACTTGGAATGTTAATTTGACAACATTGTCTAACGGGCACAGAACTAACAATGTATGTGAAAGTTGGAACTCGAGATTTTCACATATGGTTGGACAAAATCATCCAACAATTTGGAAACTTATTACTAAAATAAGATATGAAATAGCTGCAGACCGCACATAATTAGCTTTAAATTAACTGGGTGAGCAATCAATAAAAAGAAAAATAAAGAAAATCGAAATAAGATTAAATGCATTATGCACTCGTTTTGCGGAAAATAAAATTGAACTTGAAGATTTCTTAAAAGCTATAGCTTAAAACATTAAGTTACAACGCTAATAATGTATACACAATACACCCATAGGTTTTTGTATAATTATGTAATTGTTTTTGTTTTTATTCTGTTCAAAATATGTTTCTGACAAGTGACAATTAGTCATCAACATTTTTAAAAATTAAATTTTTGTATCTGTTTTATATTTATTAAAAGATTTTTTTATAAGTATATATCTAGCTAAAAATATTAATTTACAGCTATAATAATTCATATACTTATAGGTTTTTTTTATAATTTATATGTTATGTTTTAACTTTTAATAATATTATTGACTATGATTTAACGACATGTTTTTTTTTTTTTATATATAAAAATATAACTTTTTTCCCCAGAGACTTTTTTTCCTATCATCCTTACTTCACAACAATTCAGAACAATAGTAAGAACGTGACAAATGATTCAACAACATCCATGGTGCACTGCAATTAAAACCAATCATACCTATACCTTCCGGATTATTATCCGCGGTTTTTAACGTATGTCGAAATCATTTAAAATCTATTCTGGTTCGAAATGTGAAATTAAAAACTCAAGATTTTAAAATGACGACGAATAGATTAAAAAACAATATAGATTCTATAATATATTTGAAGAAATTAAAATTTTTTAGATAATATTAATGTTTAAATAATCATCTAGACAGCCAGCAGTATACCAGGTGATTCCTTTATCATGTCTTATAATATATAAGACGATAGCTTATTTTCCTCAGCCGATATTGCAATACGCGATTTTACTCTAATTTTATAATCAGAGTTTTTCGTCGTCACGGAAATACGTAGCCGCAGATAGACACCGTAGACCTGCCCCCGAGATGGAGACGGTAAACAACGTCCGGTGTAACGTCCTCTCCATAACTTTATATTAGTATATAGGTTGGTTCATATACGTATAGGAGCACGCGTGAGCCCGCGGGGCTGTACCTACCTATAGTAGTATAATAAATAACAGGCGAAACTCTCTGTTTCGTGTACGTTAAAAATAATAATAATAACACACGCGTGCCCGAGCTGGCAGCTGTGTACAATGTGTGTAGTGTGTATAATAATAATATTATTATTATTGTGGTTAATACGCCAGGGCCGCCGGCGAATAATTATATCGCAAGCCCTTAATGAAGACGCGCGCAGACCGATATCGTCGTCCGAGCACCTCCCACGAAACGGATTTCCTATACCAGATACCGTTATGGTAATAACATTATCGTATTACATTAGTACATTACACACAGTATAGTATATTAAGTTATAAAATTAAAATATAGCTCACATTTGTCGGCCCGGAGGCTGGCGAGATTCGTGTCGTCTGTCCGATCGCCGGTTTACCGGTCGCCTACAAGCGATCAACGTGAATAATCGACGGCTTGGAATACAGCAAGAAATCAGTGAATTTCTCAAAAAGTATATATTGTACATCAGTGTAATCTGCACCGTAATGCATTTATATTGTTTGTATATCAATAACGTCACGAAAACACATTAAACGACGCGACGACGGCGTTAGACATGTTATGCTTATACAATGTTTTTTTTAAATTATTAAATAAAACTAAATGTATACAATAATTATTGTGCTTCTATAATCAGTAACCTTCCGGAGAGGGATATGAAAAAAATCCATGGTTGAAATAAAAATATTTAAACGACGTTTTATGAGTTCATCGATTGGTATAGTTTGAGACGATAAATTAAAACCAATTGTAATTCTTCTAATAAAATACAAATTTATATATTATCATCACAGATGTACCATAGTTCCACATTAATATAATATACACAATACGGATACACATATACATTATATGTACACGTACAAAAAAATTAAATATTTTTATTTAAGACTGAATATTCTGAACGGCTGAACCTATACATCGTTGGCAGTTACATCAATTTCAGATTTTCATTTCGTCTGAACATCAAAGCTCTAAACGAATATAATAAAAAATAATAAAAACACAGTTAAATAAAAATAACGAATTATACAATACCTTAGAGGCTATGCTATGCAATAATTCAGATGTAACCTTTCCCGTTTGTTCTACCATTTTGTATAAAAATCCATCCTTGTTTTTCAATAAATTATATGGATGATCAAATTCAACTACTGAGCCCGCGTCCATAACAAGTACCCGTTCCGAATCCATAATAGTATTCAATCTGTGAGCAATTGTTAATACTGTGCATGATTTGAATTTATTTCTTATTGTATTTTGAATCAACGCATCGGTACTGTAGTGAGACAAAAAATGACGAAGAATAAATACAATAATACTTAAGACTATATATGAAATAAACAACAGCAATTAATCGAAATATTTATTACTGTGGATCGACGTTGGCAGTAGCTTCATCCAATATTATAATTTTATTACTTCGAACTATAGCCCTGGCTAAGCATAACAACTGTCTTTGACCGACACTGAAATTAGAACCAAAAGCAGACACTTTTGAATTTAAGCCAGCAGGCAAGCTTTCAACGACAGTTTTAAGTTCTACCTGAAATAATAATTATAACAGTCTTTATTCATATTAAAATTAAACCATTCACAAAGTAAATTGAAAAAAAAACGTAGAAATAAATATAAAAAATAAACTGTAAAGTTACTTCATCTAAAGCATTCCAAAGAACCAGGTCAGGGTATTCATCAAATGGATCTAAATTTGTTCGCATTGTTCCTGAAAACAAAACTGGTTCTTGAGGAATGATGGAAAACTTAGATCTTAGGTCATGTAATCCCAAATCATGTATTTCTATATTATCAATTAGGATAGATCCTTCATTCAGAGCGAATCTAAACAATGCCCCGATAAAGGACGATTTACCTGCACCTGTCCTACCAACGATTCCGACCTAAATAAATGTAATTAATCATTATAAGGACAATTTGTAAACAATTTAAAATTATATCACTGAAATTACTTTTTCCATCGGCTGTATTTGAACATTGAGATTTTTTAAGACATATGGCAAATCTAGACTATAACGAAGATTAAAATTCCGAAATTCAATTTTTCCTAAAGAAGGCCATCCTTTGGGAGGTGTTTTTTCTGTAAAACAATTAATCATCAATTATAAATGTATATTTTAATAATGTAACTTATGAATAAATTGGTGTATTATTTTACAATATTTTTATTACCAAAGGAAGATCGAAAATCAGCTTCCTTCGGTAAATCTTTGTATTCGAGGATTCTTTCGACAGAAGTCATTTGATTTTCTAAGACTGAAAATTGTCTTATTCCCCATTGGACTATTCCGGTCAATGTAATTGTTTGAGTAATAGTTAGACCAATATTTCCTCCATAATTATCTAAATGTACATAGAACAATTTTTATAAGTAACAATAGTTATATATTGAATTAATTTATTCAAACATTTCAAACTTACCATTTCCAACAGCGAAGAAACTGAATATTACAATACCTATATAAATAATGCAGAATAGATCCAACCAGAAACCAAACGCTTGATTCGCACAAATGAACATATCCCAAGCCGAGGAATGTAAGTCCTATACATTTTATTAAAAACAGGGGCAGTTATTTCACTGTATATAGTAACCGATTAGTAGTGTTAAGTGTTACTCTATACCGAGTAGATCACTGAAATAAATATTTTAAGGACGTTAAAATATTTATAAATTTAACTATGTATATTAAATATTAATATATAATGGTGAAAAGTTTCAAGAACCTACAAATAATGTTTTTTTAAGTATAAAAATTAACTAAAATCAGTAAAATCGTTAGTTTCATTAAAATACGCAATTTTTCAAAATTTCAGCATGAAATCTCCATGAAAAATATTATTCGATCATATTTCTTTAAAAACAACTTATGAGGAATCTTGTGTTCGATTTTCAAGCGTTTTTAAATAAAATAAAAAAAAATCGAACATTTTAAATACTTATATAACTATAGGTCAACTAGCTTAAAATTTAACTTCTCAAAGCAAACTACATAACATTTTCTACAAAAAAAAAAACGATCTTGAAGTTGAAGTTCAAAGCATTTTTTTACTATAAAAAATGTTTAGACAAAAAAAAAAAGAAAGAATGCAAAACAATAGGTATAAAACGCACATTATTGTAACACCAATACACAACCATCGTTCATCTCTGAATCTAAAATATATTAAATACCTACTTGTTATGAACATTGTAAACTATATTATAATATATACAAACAATACTTAGTAACTATATAGTATCATTAATTTCTACTCACTTGATGCTTATCAAATTCATTGATTAAAATTTGTTCTACTTTGCATACCCTTATTGTTGTTATACCTTGTAATGTTTCTTTCATATGTGCAAATATAGGACTTCGTTCTATTTATAATAATGTAAATTCAAATTGTATTTTGTCATTTTAAATAGTGTTAGTTATTAATGATTCGCAAAATATACTTACTAACTCCTTCTAATCGTTTGATACCTCTTGATGTAGGCAAATAGAAAACTCTAATGTAATAGAATATTACCATCATGATAGATGTCGGTATCATGAGATAAATATTAACAAATCCAACAATAAATATAATTCCCAAAAGTAACATTAATAGCTAGACATTTAAAATATTCAAACAAACAATCAGAATATAATATAATATATGTTTCATATATTATTATATGGCACTTTGTCATTATCGAATAAACCATTTCTATAGTGTGAATAGGATTAGAGTGTTAAAGGGATTCAATACCGTCCATTTTTTTTTTATACGAAAACTTTTTTAGTAACAGATAAATCATTCTATCATGGTTGTAAGAGTGGGAAGAGCTGATAAAGCTGTTTTTTTTAGAATGACAGACTTTAAAAATGTAAGATCTTAGTTCGTGATTTGTTTTTATCACTTATTGTCGAAAACATAATTTTAATGTCAAAAATTGAAAATATTTTTATCAGATAAATGATTATAAAATAATAATATATTATACTTTCATTATTTTTTTTTATAAATATTTAATACAGAGATTATTGAAGGGACACATATCTGTTTAAAAACTTTTGCATTTTTGCATACTTGATTCATAGGTACAATACAAAGCAATAATATATAAGAAATCTAAAAAAATATTCTTTATGAATTTTACTCGTAATTAATCATATATTCATACCATATTTCGACCATAAACTTTTTTTTATTTTTTATTTAATGTGCATTTAAATTGTTAATTGTCGACAAAAAGTAAGTGAATTTAGTGTAATCGCGTTAAAGGTAATGCAGTCATTAAATTATATTATGTTATGCACACCTACATTGATTGATTTTCCACACACACATTTAAACGATACACTCACAAGACATGATATTGCCTATATTGAACTCCTTCCAATGACGTTCTCAAGAATTTTCAATAGGGAAGAAAGTGTGGAGTGCGTTTATGAATAGCTAACATTGTAAGACCATTGAGCCAAAAAGAAAGACGGCCTTTGGTGGGGAGGGGGTTAATATCCACGAACTTCCCTGTGAGTACTTCCATGACTTTTTCAATTAAACCCCTAAAAAATTCGATATCGTATCATCTTAAATAAAATATTTTATATTTACTTGTAAACAATCCATAATAATATATGGCAATAATTCATCAATAACTCCGATATCCTTTGAAAAACGGTTCAACATGTCACCTAAACAAATGTAAATATTCCACAGTATTATATTTTAAATAATTTCAAGTATAGTTAAATTAGATAAAATTAAATAATTACCAGAAGATTTAGTATTGAAAAAAGACATAGTGGCTTTAACAAAACTATCGAACATTTGATCGTGCAAATGTATAGAAGTGTTCATACAGAACGATACGTATGCCACACACCTGAAGATAACAATTATGATCGAAAAAATTATTATAAATGTGTACACGATCATACAGACTTGACGAAAATTTGACGTAAACAATAATGTATTGATTATATCACTAGACGATAATGTAATGTTATCATTTGATATATTATTATAATTTATTGTCTTCATATTTTCGTGAGTAACCCTAAAATATTTACACATATTTATATCAGCTATTAATCAGTATATTTTCATTCTTTAATCCTTGCATACCAAAAACTAATCCAATAATCACCGCCAGTAGTCAATACTTGGATTAAAATAAAACAAAAAAATACAAAAAATATTTTAAGAACACTTCCGTTGGCAGATAAATATGATAGATAAACATTTATCGAAACAAGACCAGATGACCGACTTTTGTTTACATTTTTTGATTTTACTGCTAGAACTTCATTAATATTAACATCATTATGAGATGATGAAATACTTTTGTTAGAACCGAGCAAATTTGAGACCAAATTTACGTTTAAACTGTTGTTGGTATCATTTTCTGGTTCATTTATTTCTGTATCATCTGAAGATCCAAGTAATTTTGTAAAGTCCAAATCGGAAGCTTGTAGTTTTTGAAAAGAATCTTTAGCTATTATACTACCCTAAAACGAGAAAAAAAAACAAATATTACTGGAATAACATTTTGTTATTCAGAAATCCAAAAATTATAAATTGTTTTTACGCGTGATATTTAATTTTGCCCGAAATATATTGGTACCAAAATATTGTATGCATCGATTGTGCCAGTAAGGCAGTAAACATTTTAGAAAAGTTTGGTATTATCAAAATAAAATCAGTTTATTTATTTATCAAAATAAAAATCACTCTGAAACAACTATATAAAACCGTTAAACTAATACTTAATATTTAAACATAACATATTATACTGACAGTATTGTTTTTAAATTAAAATTAAACAGATAATTGATTGAATAATTGTAATATGAAAATCAGAAAAATCAATCTAATAAAATATAGAAGATTGGGAATCTCGTAATTTACAATAACTGTAACTTGTAATTTCGTATACTGTATTAAAGTATTTTCATCAATAAATATTAAATATTCACCAGCGTGATTGATTTATAATTTAAGATTTTCCAATAGAATCGCACACCTCTTATTTATACTAACATTATTGATTAGAATAACTTGATTGACATCTGTTAAATATTGTACTTGATGAGTAATAAGAACACATGTTTTTTCTTTGAGGTAATCTATTAAACAGAAATACAATGATGAAAAATATTAATTTAAAAATTAAAATCAGTATTTTATAGGTACCTCTGATGCATTTTTCAAACAAATGCCTGCCAACTCTAGTATCAACTGCAGACAAAGGATCGTCCAGTAAATATATATCAGCTTGTTTGTATATCGCTCTAAAATCGAACACATTAAAGGCATCATTTACAATATTTTTTTTTCAAACTATTACTCACCTGGCTAAATTTATTCTCGCTCTCTGACCGCCACTTAGGGTAATTCCTCTTTCTCCCACCAGAGTTCTATCGCCATGAGGAAATTTTTTAAAATCACTGTTTAATGCACATACACTTAGAACCTAATTTATAGCCAACTTGAAAGATATAATATCATTGTGGACATTTTATGTATGATTTGCAATGCTTACTTGTTTGTAACGCTCTTTATCCATCGGTGAACCAAAAAGTATATTCTGTTGAACAGAGCCGGCAAATAACCATGGTTCTTGTGATGCATAAGATACCGTACCACGCACGGATATTTTGCCTTCGGAGAGTGGTAATTCACGTAAAATCGCTTGTATCAATGAGCTCTGTAATCGTTTATTTTATAATTATAGTTTATACAATTAATAATTATTTATATAAATTGTATGTATACTTTTCCGGCTCCTACGGGTCCGATAATTGCCACCAAACTTCCTGGTATTATATTTAAATTAATGTTTTCTAAAGTGTTACTGGTTTGATTATCTGTCCACTTTGCAGTAGCGTTCGAAATAAATATACTAAAACTATTTAAATATATAGCGTTTTTTTCAACATCAATATTGTCTGTAATTATGTCGGATTTTGGCAATTGTAAAACTCCAGTTGTTAATGGTTTGACAGATTGCGAAATATTTGGGATATCACTATCTTTTTCTTCGAGCATCATAAAATTCTATATACAAATTTAAAAAAAATAAAATATAAAAATTATACGTATACATACATAATAAAAGTTAAAATATTTACTCTAATTATTTAAGAATTCATATTTATTTATGCATATACCTGTATGCGTTTCACGCATATTTTAATTTCAGCTAAATTCGTTATACCTCGAACGAAAGACCTTGTCATTGGTTGATGTAACACAGAATAAAATGCAGTTACGACAAAAACCTAAAAGTATTAATACCTTTATTTTATTAATCTATTTTTTAATATATTTATATAGTATTATAATTAGTAAAAGTGAAATTTTTGGTTAACTTTACTTTTCTGATTGAGATATCGTTTCCAAGTAACATGAATGTTATTATACTGATAAACAGTTGAAATCTAGATTGAACTGCTTGAAACGAATAACTAAGAATTCCAAGAAATAATGTGCTTCCAATTTGTTTAATTTCTTTCCTATAATAATAACAATAAATATAATAATAAATACATACATTATTATAGCGAACGATAAAATAATCATTGATATTTTAAATAATATCACAAACTTTCTGGTGTGTTCTATAAGTTTGGAAAAAGGTTTTTCCCAGGTGTACATTTTGATTACTTGTATTCCTGAAATTATTTCGTTCATTAAGCGTATTCTTTCATCGGTAATTTTGGCCGTCTTTAATCGATATTTAGATGTTTTTTCCCCCAACCAATCTGAAAATAAAACAAGTAGCTTAATATAATGCGATTATTTTTACAAGTTTTTTTTAACGTACATTGTAATGGAATAAAAAATAAAAACACAGATACTCCAATTACTGACGACACTCCAATTTCCAGCCACAAAAAATATGTGATCACAATTGTTAACAAGGGACCAATCCATATATAATGCATCGTAGTCACTGCTAGATCAAATCTACTAACATCATTCGAAATCAAATTTATTACTTGACCGACGGTAGTCTCATTAAGAGATTTTTGACTTAAACGCAACGCCTAGATAAAATAAATATAGACATAATATAGTAGATAAAAAAATTAATTATTTTAAATTTTATTATTTTTACAAAAAGTGCAACAATAAACGTATATGTATCGTTTTCTTTTAAAAAGTAGATTAGGCATATTAGGATACAATTACATGTGTTGTAATTAAACTGTTCGATAATGGAAAAAACTTCTAAAAAATAGGTCATGGTCTAATGTAAAATATTTTACCTCGATTGCAAAATATATTGAATAGTTTTATAATTTATATTTCAATTATTAATGTCCATGTTTATAATATATTTATATCCTTTACTTTACTGTAATACTTGAAATCGAATATCAATCTAAACACCAAAATCAATCATAACAATAAAAATCATGAAATTCCTTAATTTTCGAAAATTTAAACATTAAAGAAACATTTTAATATATTATACATATAATAATAGATAATTTATCGACAAATCAAAAATTAATTAATAACAGACTATACAGACTATAAACATTATCCTTATTAATGATTTTTAAAACTTCAAGTGCAGATTACGACAGGAAAACCTCCCTGATTGGTGAAACTTATAAATACCAATCCAATTCAAGTATTAAAAAAATATGTTTTGTTTATAAAATATATACATATAATGCCATTTTATCTTAACTTTTTTTTAAAATTACATATCGTTTAATTATAGTGGCCCTCAATGCGATACACTGATTAAAACTTTCCTCGATAGTCGTCATAACCATACCTTAAAATATTGATCAAAAATACAGAATACAACAAGAAATCTCGCTAATTTGATATGATTATAGTTTGGATTCGAATGGAGATAAATTAATGGAATTTACATGATATAGAAAGCTTTATCTATGTCATTATTAGTATTTATCATAGCTTGATCGGGAGTAGGTACATCATGCGTTTTTTTTTTTGTTTACCCGTGATATCGACCCAGTGTACATCGAGTATTCGAGTGTCTGTATCGTTCGCCAGATTTGAGCCCATACGATATTTTCCTATGGGGTTTTTTCAATAGTCAAGTGTACGAAACTACAAACATCGTCCTCAAACTTTAGAAGCCCTGAAGTAGGTAATAATCCTGGAAGTTGTTATTATACCACCCGAAATTAATCACTTTTTAAAACCACTTAAGCACTTAGCACTTATACTTAAATAATATTTTATAGATGATTACCTTTCTAAATATGATAGAACAGCAAGCAACTCGCATCTTCATTCCAAGTTGTAAGTTTTTTTCCAAACCTGAATGTTGCAATATCATTGTCGTAAACAATGTGAATATAATACCAGATGCATAAATATATGCACCTTTCAAGTCAGTAGTGTAGGAACCATCGGGGTTGAAATATGCTAACAATCCACCAACTAATAGGGGCCGAGATGCTCTATATAACAGAACATTAGTATGTCATACGTATTAAACGTCATAAAAATATTGAGTATAACAAGCACATAACATTGCAACATTACAACATAACAAGCACAAAATATATGTAACTCTCTGCAATACAGTAGGTGTCGAATGGGTCACTGAAATAGATGTATTAAATTTGAATTCAATGATGTATCATTATCGAAAACGAAAAACAATTATGAGCGGAGACATAATAATATGTTCATTTGATAATGTTAATTCAAAATTCTAAAAATTTGTGGCTATGTATTTTTAATATTTTTTTTTAGAACAACAAGTTTTATCATAATAAGACTTCCCTCATCGTGTGTTTTTTTTAAAAGTATATTATCTATTGTACTATCACTACTATCATCACCATTCACTACATTTACTTAGTGTTAAAAAATAAAGATCGTAAATTTTTCCAACGACTACTACAACTAAAAAAACATCAAACAATTCAATTGAATATAAATAGTTCAAGAATAGTCAAAATAATTTCTATCAAATGTCTATATTATTTGTTTAAAAAATAAAAGGAAATCAATTTTTTCAAACACTGGTATGACGCATGAATTTATATTTTCTTCAATAATCTATTTTGTTTTCTCGAGTATTCAGAAAATTGAAAATCGGAACATTTTTACTACCCTAAAAGGTGATAACGGGAAAAAAATACATCATTTTAACATCAATACATTTAACATTCATCGCTCCGCTCAAAAATCAATATAATAAAAATACGTTCACAAATATAAATAATACTGATTGTGAAATTCAGAGAATATGTTAAGTAAGTACTTATATATGGGCTTACACTTTGAGGTATAAACAGACAATCGAATTTTTCCAGCCAATACAAAGTCCTACTTATTCTAGCAGTCCGTTAAAACCTAATATTTATGTCCAAATACGAGTATATCTCTATTTATAAAAAAGTTCTTACTTAAAAAAAATCTCATTTATTGCGAATACAAATCCAATTAATATATATTTAAGCCCAAATATTTTAATCAAAACTCTTAGGATACTAGGTTTACGATTTGCAGTGTATTCTATTCGCCATTCCCTAAAAATAATAATCAAAAATTAATTTAATCATTAAAATAATAAAGAAAATATAGAATTAATATATTTATTTATTTATTTATTTATAACTTATGTAATTCATTTACTTTTCTAATTTATCACCTAATGATGATGCTAGCTGATCGTCCAATGTCGTGTACAAATCGGTTTCATCTAAATCCCTGATTAGTCCTGTTTTGAACAGATTTAACATCCAGCTAACCAAAACATAATTATAGTTAACTTCATATTAACTTGTGTCAATATTATTAAAATTATTACTACAAAAAACACAATCTTCAAATTATAAATAAACCAAAATCTATAATGTATTACTATCAATCATTAACTCAATCAATAACTCTAAAAAGGCAAAATATTTATGTAACAATAATTTCACATATTTTATGGATGAAGATATGCTTTATTTATTGTTGAAATTTGGTAAATTGACTGTGTAATGTCAAGTAAAATACTCCAGCACAAAGAAGTTTTTAGTAAGTCATAACATTGAAAAGTAAATTAATTTTTTGTAATAAAATAAAACATCACTCTCTGGTTGCGTATGACACGATGTATTTATATATTATTTTTTATTAGAAAATTGAGGTGTTAATGCGATGCTATAAAAATATCGGCTTATCGTCGTTTGCGTTAATGGCACAAACCGGTCTAGAGTCTAGACTCTAGGAATTGTTGTCTGTTGAAAATGTTTTGTTTGTTAATAATAATAATAATAATAATAATAATAATAATAATAATAATAATAATAATAATAATAAAATTGCATTCATACAACGCTACCTATCGGCCACTATTATAAATAAAACTTTAGTCACCTGAAATCGGTGATGGGTGTCTGGTGAACACGAAAACGACTGCACCAAAACAAATTGCACACATATTATGTACATATGGATAAGATAAGGCATCGACAAAACTACTTAGATGTAATAAAAATTTGATTATATATACTCGAGTAATACGAAAAGATAAAATGATAATTGTTTATTCATGTTAATCAACAACACGACAATATAGTTCCTAAAAATTTTTCTAGTCTCATGTTAACCGAGTTCGTGTTAACGAGAAAGCACTGTACAATAAAATATTATTATGTGGGTACAACCGCACAACATCTGATACCAGATTTCGACAGAATTTGGGTACTATTGTTTGTTATCGGCCCGCCAGTACATCGTAAAAAAATGTATCGTCTCACCATATAGTTGTATTAGTACGCCATTATTATTCCAACAATTTTATTATTGTGATAAACTCGTGATTGATGATCTATTTTAGGAAATATCATAATTTATATCATAATACGTATAATATTAGTACATTTCTGATTTCGTTATTTTATTACCTATTTTGTTCAAACTAATAAAAAAAAAAAATTAATTTTAAGGATAATATAAATAATATTAATATACCTAGGTATATTGTACCTATCTACATCTACCTATGCAGTATTTATTATTGTTATAATACATTTTCTAATTAATTATATATAATTTAATTATTTATTATATTGTTTATTTTATTTATTTTATTTATGGGAAGCGATAACAAACAAATACGATAATTTCGAAACGAATGATTTCAATTTTTAAGCTATGTATTATCAAATATATATTCTAAATAATAATACCTACATTAATTAGCGCTTTGGAAATTGTAAATAATTACGAGATCATATAATAGAAATATTTTAGTACTGCAGCGATAACGACAATAATAATATATATTATACATTATATATAAGGTACAAATAGTTTCCTTGAATAATTGTGATTTTTTTTTCATTAAGATCAGGTGCGTGGCCAAAAATTTCAAAGGTGTGCAATTCAAAATTAATTGACAAAATTATACACATAAAATTAATAGCTACGTATACTTTATAGCACAAATACATTACAAGTGAATAGATAATGGTTTATGAGAAAAAATGTAAATATTATTATTATTAATAACAAAAAAATGTAAGTCTATGAGTATACCACTCTTGGGGGTTACTACATCTGTAACACCCCCCTGGCTACGCGCCTCATTAAGACTATAATTTAGTTATACATAGTTATACATATTTGTCAAAATTATGAACATTTATGTTTATTTATTTTCCGAAATAAATAGTTGAGCTTGAACATCAATATTTTACATAGATTCCATCATGAAATATATTATTTATTTAATGTTTATGGTATTAGTACAAGTGAGAACCGTAATTATTAATTTATACATTTTTTAAAACTAAACAGTTCAATTTAACACTTTAACAAAATATAAAATAATTAAATCTGTTTACCTGTATGTAATGAATTCAAAAATATTTGCATTAGATTTTGGATTTAAAGGCCGTTTTATCTCACTATTCTCATCTGTTGTACACCTAAAATAATAATTAATAATAATAATCTAAAAAATTATATTACTAAATATTATAAATATTTTCTAGAACTTACCTGTTCATGGTGTAAAGCGTTTTATGAATATAATTACTGTAGATACTGTTTTACTGAAAAAAAAAATAATAATAATTACATACATTTATATTTATTTGCTTAAATAATGGTAATATGACATTATCAGTTGGTGTTATTGCGAGGATTGCAAACGATGGTTACATAAAATATACTAATCTTTTATCATTCGATGTACCGAATCATGTCTAGCCAATGTCTAGGCTACTTTTTATTAAATTATGTTCGAATGTTCCCTTACTCTAATAAATTTGTTTGAATACATATTTGAAATTAAAGAAGACATCGTTCCACCATAATAATATCTACTATTTAGTCTTCAACTATATAGCGGATAAAATATCAAATTATAAGAATTAAAGAACTAAAATTAAAAGAATTCAGTTTTCTCAGAATAAGTATATTTTCTATGTAACAGATGTCATCACAATTTACTCCCACATATCATATTATTTATTAAATATTTGTATGAATAATATTTTTCCATAAATTGTACTATGATATATAATTACATACCTATAATATTGTCGAATTGTTGACAATTTTAAGTTAAGTATCTATTAGTTATTAAATTTAATTCAGACTATCTAACGTTTATATTATGTTGATTTACAGTTTGACTCATACTTTTAAGAAACAAAAAGTATTTAACAACAGTCAAATACGTATAACCAGAAAAAAATAACTGTATTTATTAAAAATAAAATTGAAAAATTAAAAATCAAAATATTTCAAAAATGCAATAATAACATAATATTTCAGTGTATATATTAACATTATAAAGTATAATAATTGTATATTATTTTATAAAATGTAAAGCGTATATAAGTAATAAATTATTAGGGTTCTGGACTTCTTGCATTTGTGTGTTTTTTAGTAGTGTTCGTATGTTATTCTATAGGAGTTATCAATTTGTTTTATAAAATGGCGAAACTAAATACTAAGTTTAAATTTGCATATTTTTGTATATTTTGTCATATTTTAGGAAAAATGCATATTTGTGCATATTATGCATTATTTAAATTTGTATGTAAGTAAAGTTGTCGAGAAAAATCATACTTGGAAAACATTTAAAAATATTTTTTTAAATGATTTAAGGTCATATAGTCTATCGTATCTGACTAGTACTATAACTCGTCTGTTTACGTTAGATAGTTTCTTTGTGGCTTGAGAGTCAACCTTTTTATCTACAATATCAACAATATATGTACCAGATATTTTTACACTTTTTATTGTGTACCTTACTAATTTTTAAATTTTTATTTTTATAATTATAATATGCTTTATGCGTTTTTAAAAACAAAATAAAAATTAGCTGCGTATTTTTAAACATATTTTGATGATTTTCACTGCATATTTCGATAATTTTAAGTCCAACAAGTCCCAAACCCTAGTAATTATTAATATATTTTAAATATGTGCATTGTATATTATATACTAATTTATACACCGAATATACACCTTATAATGTATAATTTGTTTAATGAAAGAAAAATTAAAAGTGACACTTGGTTATGTTTTGATTTGTTCAATCTACACATACAATTATTTACAATATTATACTTATTATATCAAAACCATAATGTATAAGTTTCTAAACTCCTAGTTTATAATTGAATGTTAACGTGGGAATTATTCATATAAATTAGACTCCTACTACTAGGTATTTGGAAAAAAATTCATGTGCATAATATGGCCAGAGAGGAAGGGAACAAGTGTGCACCGCTAAATATTAATAAGTCATTGTAAATATCGTTATACCAGAGGCTATAGATTAAAATATTCATTAAATATATTTCACACAGCACATTTTATAATAAGCCATATTAATGGAAAGGAGGGAGACTCCGACTACATCATATCTCTTAGAAGCCAAATCATATTATACAGTCGACATAAGATAAATTGGCACGGCGGCAGCGGCACTTGTTAATAAATGTATTCCATATTAAACGACTGATACTAGTCATAGAATGATGATTTGGTTATGCTGCGTCTAGTTAATTATTAATTATTTTTTGCATATTAATTAATAAAATCTACATATTTTATTATAAAAAAGTCTTAAGCAGAATATATGATTTAAATTTAATAATGTAATATCAGTTTTAAAATGTTTTATGGTAATTGTCGGTTCGTTCGACTGTAATGGAAAACGATAATTTAAAAAAAATTGATAAAAAAGATCCAACTATCGGGTCTTGTTTTTTAAGTATTGAAAACACATACTTAAGTCAATAAATTTATCTTAAGAAGTTGAACAATTTACAGCAACTAAATGTCGAAGAATAAAATATATAACAACCATAAATATAATTTATAAAACAAATACAATCTAAGTATAATTTAAAATATTAAATTATATAAATATTTTTATTGTTGTATATTTGTGTTGATTATTTTAATGTAATTACATTTTTTTAACTATACTTTTAATTAAAATATTTTTTTCAGTAAATTGTATTACTTACTGTAATATAATTATTATTATATTATTAAATTCACTTGTATACTATTATATTAAATATAAATAATTAAAAATCATAACCATTACTGAGTGTCTAAGAACGGGTCCAGGGTTTCTTCATTCTTAAATCTGGCCCTGAATATATTTGATAATAACTCCTGCAGGTTTTCCTTATTCAAACTATCGCTGCCGCCATTGTTGGAGTGCTAAATTATCTGACTCGTACTGTGAAACCGTCAACTTAACACCTGAACTTCTGTCAAGAGACGACAAGAGTTAAATAATAAATATTATATTATAATATTGTTCATATTTTATAGGACAAAACAAGTTTAAATATTCAAAACAGGATAATTCTCGAAACTAGCTATTGCCCTTAGCCTTTAACTATAGAGATGTATTATACTATTATGTAGTGATCATTTTATTGGAAATTAACCATCAAAACATCCTAATGACCTAATATAGTCCTGCTTACATATTATACAGTGTTTAATTTGTGGGTATAGATAGATATACTTCCAAAAATAATATTAAATACATAAATTAACATACGTCAAGTCGTTATATAGTTTAAACTTTACAAATTAATTAATTAATTATTATTCTGCAAGTATCTGGCGCTTCCAAATAATAATATAATATATACGGAGTTGTTTCTGCAAAGCGATAGTTGTCTATGGTATTTTTAAACTATACTGTACCTATCTTTATCTTAATATACATATTTTTTAAAACGTGAGGCGATTTCTTTGGACAGTTGCATCTGAAATTCCACTAGACCAACTTGCATAATTTTATTTTTAGACGTTAGTACTTAGTGTACAGATTAAATTAAAAATGTATAGTCAAATTTGCTCATTACGATGCTGTATATAACGATATTTCGGGTAAAATAAATCCAAGCAATGTATTTGGTTGGTTTTATATGTTATCGTTATGTGTAGTACTTTTATTCGTATATAACGATATCGATTATAATGATAATCCGGTTACAGCGATGTTATTTTGATACAAAAATTGGTTTTTAATGTTTTTATTATCTTCTATTATAGCAATTAATAATGTAAATGTAATAAATTTGATTTTGTGATGCTTTTTTGACCAACGAAGAACCCAATGAAAAACAAATTTTCAAGTCTATTTTGAATACAAATTATGATGAAAGTGAATAAGCTGACAAAGAGAGCGAAAAAATCGTGTTTAAAGTACCGTCTATTTCGGAAATGTATTTTTATATTGATCAGGTGCGTACTTTTATTTCGGTAAACAGTAATATAAATACGCTAGAAGTACCTTTCAATGGGATTAAACAACTTTTTATAATTCGGAATATTCGGATATATTGAAGTTCAGTTATAACAATCAGATTCTCTAGGTCCCTTAAAGATCTTTATAAGAGAATTTTACTGTATTAGTTAAATAATTTTTAGAAATATTTAGTTTTTTGTGTAGTTACTAGTTACGTAGTGACGTGCGTTGCTTGCTATTTAGACACACAAAATATGTTCATAACCCCCACTATAATACGTATACTGCTGCGTCGTTGTCTTCAGCATAGGTTCTCTATTCAAAATAATAAATTATTTGAAACCTTAATTTGTTTGTTAACATTTTTGAGTGAAATATTTGCAAGGTTCCCGATTCCCGATACCTGTAAGTATTATGAAAACCATAAAAGTCAAATCACTTTCAATTTTACGTTAATTCTAAATCTAAACACTGAACATTAATATCGTATTATTATAAAAATTAATTTTTATATTTGTGTATCTTTTATAATTACTCAGCTAGTTTTACTCATTAATATAACCCGGTAACCACGGTTAATTCAGATAGTAGTATATTATTATTATTATACTTCGTAACATAACTATAGCTCGTTTTTATTTCTTAACATGGTAAAAATTTAAACATGAAAATTGTAATTATCAGTTTTTTTTTATTATTTATTAGCTTTCAGTATTAAAATATTACAGCTCAACAATTAAGTGATTTATTTTGTATTTTGAGTATTTGTAAAAAACAAAATGCTTTAAATATTTATTTAAAATACAAAAAGTATTTAATGGAAATAATGCTCATCTCTAACTCCTCCTACATCATCATCTTAGAAGAATAAATATATATTTAAGCAGAATTGAATTTTGATAATTTTAAATGATTTTTTTATTCAGTGATAGATAACATGAAAATGTATTAATAAAGTTACTTCATAATATAATTTCTACCTTTTAATTATTCCGTTATTATATGTATATTATTCAACATTTCGTATTTGTGTATTGTGTAGGTACATGCAAATAATGCGCATATTTTCGGTTTCGCTCTGCACTAATAATGTTAATATATAATATACTTTATATAATTTTATTCTACCAAATACTCCATACACTGTCTGTCAATACGAGTAAGCGCGTATTTCTGTATTAATACTTACCAGATGTCAATTCCTCTGGTGACGACCTTATGTCGATATTATAATAAGTATTAATATAATATATATATTATATTTTAGAGCGAGGACGTATTGAAAAGATAAAAAAAAAAAAAATTTAAAATTCCGACGCACGTTGTCACTATTATACGCATCTATACGTTGTACAGAATGTAATGAAATCTGCTATACATATACATGTAGCAGGAATCAAATTTCACTCGTCGTGCCTGGATCACAATTTGTCCCCACTACAGTAATGAAAAATAACAATACAAAAATACACCAACAACCAATGATCATTACTGGAGATCAGACGAACGTGAAAAATACAGTTTAACGACGATCGAATGAATGATTAGCTGCACACTCATATGTAACGGTCAGAATAAGAACGGCTCAAGAATCCACAGACGTTGCAGAGAAACACACGTGCGAACGGGTCTGTGAGTCGGGACTGAGCGAGTGGACGACTACCGTAGTCAAACGCGTGGTTCTACATAATATAAACCATTGGAGAGGGAAAAACGAATGTGAGGATTACGATAATGTCATGCTACAGTGATGGCTATTGGCTACTATCGAATGATTCGATGGTCCAACACATTCAAACTGGTCGATAATCGATAGTATAGTTCATTTATTTGATCTATTCAAATAGTTTTATATTCAAAAAGTCAGAGTACAGAAGTATAGAATTTATTCAAATAATAATTGTTGTGTACAAATTAAAAACTACCTGGGCAAGTATAAGCTGCAGTGGTGGCGTTAGGGGTGCCTTAAAAAGTCTCAACCCCACCTTTATGTTCTACCCTACAATTTAAATATATTTACTTAAGCTTTATGACCATAATTTGAATGGATTTTGAAAAATAATATAATCGGTCAATACAAATTATCTTACAATTTATGTCAATACAAACTTATTATAAAATATTGTATATTTAAATTTGTTGAAAATTGTTTGATAATTTTAAATCATCGATGAACTAATATAGTACCACAGAATTTATATGAAATATTATAAATAAAATCAAAATAATTCATATAATCTGTGGTATAAGTAAACTAATTTTCGATAATTTATGCCAAGGGCTAACGGCTAACAATAGTGACAATTGAATACTATTCGATAGTAGTTAGTACACGATCACCATAATATGACCTTTACTGAAGGCGCTTTATTCCGGCCGGTTTCTCAAATAGGCAAAACGATACTAACGACTCACGTGAAGCAGTTGTAAATTATTTGTTTTTTTGATTCACCTCGCTAGAGCTAGAGAGCGCGATGCACTGAGTTTTTTAATTTTTTGTTCAATGTGTCGACTGAAAGATGTATAATTTTACACGATTTTTTAAAAGTTGTATAAGATTATAAAGTCTTACAGTATATCTATATAGTGGATTAAAAATTTAAGACTATTATTAAGATTTTAGTAATTCGTATAAAAAAAATCTTTACAAAAATATCAATTAAATCAACAATAATTAAATATAAAATCAAAATTAATGTTTATAGACCGATTTATGATTGTTTACAACAAATTTACTGACAGGATGGCTGAAAGATCATGAGTAAAGCTTGGAAGTTGATGCATTTTGCAATTTTTTTTGGAACTTTATAAACGATCCTCTCCTGGCCACATATCTGTTTTATAAGCATGTGAACCTAAATAACTAATTTTTATTTTGTATTTTTTTGCATTTTTTGATGTTATTACTTTTTAAGTCATTTTTTGAGATTTTTAGGTCATTTTCCCACATTTATAGTTATTTTTACTGATTTCACACTAGTTCATTTCTTATCGTTTCTTGTCGATCATTATGCCGATAACTTAAACCACAGACTAAGATTAGTACCTATCCAATTTTATCTCGACGATTACATTTGTTGTTGTATTGTATACATTTATAAAACAAATATTTTTAATTTTTTTATTTTCCTAAAGGACATTTTTGTCATTTTAATGTCATATTTTGAATTTTATAGTAAAATAGAGTAAAATATTTAAAAAAAAAATGTATTTTTATTAATATATAAAACTAATATTTGTAATTTTTTAGGACATTTTTTGCCATTTTTATGGTAATTTTTTATTGTTTTTAAGGTCATCAACTTCCGAGCCCTGGTCGTGAGAAAAGAAATACAGTCATATACTCATATCATAATAATTTATAAAATATAAGATGTAAAATATAGAATTTCGTTCGAAATAAAGTTGTATAAACTATATAAAAGTAGAAACTCTGTGATGGCTCGGATGAAAACCATTGTTACTTGTCAGTTGTCACCTGTTAGTAGTCGATGGACCATAGATAAAGAAAATAAATAGTTAAACTACCGGTTATTGAACAAATAGTTATTTTGTTACAGTATGCTGTTATCTAACGTTTAATGATTACGTTATAAATCACTGGTGACAATGTTTGGATTTGGAAGTGGGAACACGAAGCACAAAAGACCAAAGATCAAGTATTACAGGTACACGATAATATCATAACATGCATAACATTTAAAATTTCAAAGCTGATTACATTTATCGTACTTTGTTTAATTCTATCTAACCCTAGTAGACGGTGTGATTATATTATATATATATTTATTATATTTGATCAAGTCCTACATTCGAAAATTTACGGTCAGTGATGAAAACGAGTATGAAATAATATTACTCCATTTGTCCATTTGTGTTCGCGGTATCCAAAATAACGCGTAACGGACATCATAATAACACAAATAAAATAAAATAAATATTTAATCTGTGATAATAATATGCGGTCACCCCTCAAAAAGGTTACATACTAGTTGCGGTCACTCAAATAATAATAACTAAGTATACTAAATAATGTAATATTATTTAATTAGAAAAATGTATTAATCAACATTTTCCTTCCCATTTATATCGAAAAGATAACAGACTTAGTACTGTCTACACTATTATTTTTTGTGTAGGTATGGTTAAAAATGTTGATACTTATGTTTAAATTACGTGGTTAAACTTATGTCAAAATATAGTATATAATAGTAAACTTGTGTCAAAATGTAATATATAATACTATAATAGTATAATAATAATAATAATTTAAAATTTTAAAATTTTGTAGGTATAAATTTAAAGGAAATTGATTTTATAAATATTCAAGCCGATTTATTTCACCTTCTTTATAATATTGTATTTTTTTCGCTAAAAAATGCTCCTTTTCTATTTAAATTTTATTAACACGACTGGTTTTTGTACAATTCATTTTTAAATAGCCATTCGTTTGAATTTCATTTAAAGCGTCAATAAATATAAAAATATTAGGGTGAGAGTGGTAAAACATGCTATTGAGCTTTGAATGAAAACTTTCGCATGCATTGGTTGTATACAATTTAATCTATTTTATTTATACACTTTACAAATGAGTAGTAGTGTTCTCACATATATACACTGTGTGCATTATATACAGCTATAATAAGCTATGACCGCAACTAAGATATTACCTAAATTGGCGTGACCGCAACTGTTATATCTGTTTATCTCAAAAATCGTCATGACCGCAACTAGTATGCAGCCATAATATGTTCGTACGCGACATCATCATCCCTTGGAATAAAATCGTTAGCTGCTAAGTTTCCGGATACGGCGTAGCTACAAATGTGTGCGACATCGGCGGCGACCGGACACAGACATGACCGACCATACGATATTATTATGATATATAGATTATCGAACAGACACATATTATATTATTAACGAATAATTTATTCGCACCGGACAATATATTTGACCGGAAAAGACTGTGCGCTGTCTTTGTTTTTGTTTAACCGCATGTTTCCGATTTAATAATCATATTTTGTTCGCTAGGTATATTATATTATAATATTGTTTATATCGAGACGTCTCGAACGGATATTATAATTATTATTACTGCAGTTATTATCACGACGTTATCGCCGATTCGTTTAGTCACCTATTATTAATTAATAATATTATATTATGCGTGTACAACTTTCGACCGAAAAATACTTCGATTTTCAATTTCGGTAGTAATTATTGTAATTTGTAACAAATTTAATGGATCTAGTTGATACTATCTTGTATGTATAATGTACATAGTTAGAAATAAATAAAGTACTATTTGAACGTAACTAACTACACATTTTTTTAGTAGGTGGGTCTAACACCAGCATTTTTTCCCCATAACATGAAACATAGATCGGCGCCACTGTAATGTATACAAGCACAATTATGGATGTATACGTGACTACGGCGTGTATACTGTATATAGGAACAGTGTGATACAATATTAACGAACGACGACGTACCTACACGTCATAACACGTACTTTGTACGCCCTCGAAATAGTTAAGAAATTCGGATATCCAATGAATGACCACAAAAGTGGAATTTATGCGACCTTTAAAGGAAATATCATGATCGCTGGCGAAAAGAGTACGTTGAGAAAATGTTAAATATTCAGATGTACACATGTACGCGTGTTTTTCCGAAGTGACCTTGAATATTTTTTTTTATTTATTCTCCAAGAAAATAATGGGCCCACTGAACATGTTCGTGTGGCGGCCCATGAGTTCACAATTTAAATAAATTCAATAGTTTAGTTACTAAATATAAAATTAAAAGATTACAATTTGCAATAAACATTTTCACATAATTAAAATATCAGTATAGAATTAGATAAGTACATATCTTTTCTTTGTTTATATAATATAATATATTATCAATACACCCACAAAAAACTTATCATGTATTATTATATTATTACATATATACACCAATACACCCATGTACATGAATAGTGCGACACAAACTTCATCGAGAAACGCTTTTATGGTATACAACACAAACCGTGGTTGAAAATATAAGTATGAGGTAAAAGTTTAGCAACCGAGAACAAAAAAAATAATATAAATATAAAATGTAATTTATTAAATAAAAAAAAAAACAGTATTGTACATCGAAAAATGGGTTTCGAATCAAACGTTTATTATATAAGTGTACATTTAATCAATAACAATAAAATAAATATTACGTAGGTACATAGATCGGCAACCGTAATGAACGCTATGAAAGGCGAAAAAACCGTATATTATACGTAGGGCTTTCAAAAGACGCAAACTACGAGAATACGAAAAGATCGGGTTGGAAAAAATTGTGAAAATGTCTTAAAATCCCGTGAAAAGTTTGTACTTAATAAATAATTGTTTATATTTTAATTTTTAATTTTTTGTCCGAGAGGGGGGATTTTTCTGTTCGGTGTAGTGCTGTTATGTATTATTATCATTTTTATTATTCTTATTCCTAATCTTATTATTATTATCAATATTACTATTTGTATTATTATTATAATTATTTTATTCTTATAATAACTTTTATTTAAATTGTGCGTTTATCGGTGATTGCACTAATAGGGTATCTACGGTTTCTTGTTATCTGTCATAGAACACCGGGTATAAAAGGCCCGGCGAAACGACCAGCATTCACATTCACTGGCTGACCTCCGTCTTAGCAAGACCCACCCCAGGCAGACTTGCGCGAATAGGCAAGGCACAGTGGCGGTTTATCCCAAAAACGGGCCTGTGTGCAAAACTAAAAAAAGCGGGTAAGTGAGTATCGCTCTGCTGTACATTAGGGGGTGAGGTGGACCTCGGATTAGGCTAAGTTAAATTTGAATGCAATGATAGGTATCATTGTATACGAAAAACGATTCTGAACGGAGATGATTTGTCAGTCTAGGATATATTATATTTAAATATTATCATATATTCTATTTTGAAACAAATTCAAACATTTAATTAAAAGTTTCAAGATCTAACGTTTAGTAATTTTTTAAAAATAACAAAAATCGAAAATTATTTATTAGTGAAACGTTATTTTACACGTGTATTTTTGATTTCAAATTAATATTAAAACTTAAAACACTCGTAAAATTTTTTAAATTGAATAATCCTCAAACTTTTTTATAATTATTCTAAGCTTAACTTATGGACAGCATAGTATTAAATTTTCAATTCTTAGCTTTTGATAGTAAAATATTTATAAATTTTTAACTACCAAATAGTGAAAATATTCATGATTTTGACGAATTTTTGTCAATATTTGAACTTCAAATGCTAATAAAAAAAAATTGTGCCTATGTATTTTTATAATTTTTGAATCAGAGTTAGAACAAGTTATGTGGACCCTTCAATTAAATTTTCAAGTAATTTGTCCCAGCTAAATTTTTTTTATCAACATTTATAAAAAAAAAAATTAAAAAAAATTGAAAATTTCAATTGTCTATAAATAGCTCAAAAAAAGTCAAAATGTTTTGAAAATCAAATCACGTAAAGAAAATGGCAATCTAAATAACTGGTAAAATTTTCAAGTATTTACGACTTATACTGTTTGAATAACAACAAATATCAAAAATCGTTTGAGGCTAAACCGTTATTTAACGCGGTTTTGTAAAAATTTAAATTTCAAACACTCATAAAATTTTTTTGTGTGAATCAGGTAGAGTTTTTTTTACAGATATTTGAAGAAAAATGTATGGAAAACCTTGTACCAAATTTTCAAAACTTAGTTATAAAAGAAAAAAATTTTACGATTTTTCAACCACAAAATTACTCGCAAATTTTCGCAATTTTGACATATTTCGTATAAATTCGAACTTTAAGTACTTATAAAAAAAAATTGTGACTAACGATTTCGGATTTCATTTTATCACTTTAAGAACAACTCATAAGAAACCTTGTATTAAATTTTCAAGATTTTCTGGCTGGCCAAAAATTTTTTATCGTTATTTAAAAAAAAAAATACTAAAAAAATTAAAAATTTCAATTATCTATAAATAACTCAAAAAAAGTCAAAATTCTTTGAAAATTTATCTGTGTATGGAGAACGCTAATATAAACATTTGGTGAAAATTTCAAGTATTGACATCGATTAGTTTTTGAATTACAACCATATAAAAAAATCGATTCGGTCGAAAACTGTTTTGCGTAAAAATTCCCGTTTTTCTGTCATTTTAGATTCTGAACGGAGTGATGAATGTATTGATTTTACAATGATGTGGGTTTTTTTTTTTTTTTTTTTTTTTTTGTGTCTGACGACAACATTTGAAGCAGTAAAAATGCTTCGATTTTTGACTTCAGCCCCTCTTTGAAAAGGAAATCGAATCTAGTTGGTACTTTGAGGTCAAAAGTTAAAAATTTTCAATATTTTTTAAATGAGTTGGGAAAAACACTAAAAAAATGACGGAAAAACAGGATTTTTTACGCAAAACCAATTTTCGACAAAATCGAATTTTTTATTTTGCTATAACTCAAAAACTAATAGATGTAAATACTTGAAATTTTCACCAAATGTTTATATTAGCGTTCTCCATATATAAAAAAATTTTGTCTCAATCCGGTAGAGTTTTTAATATAGATAATTGAAGAAAAATGTATGGAGAACCTTGTATTACATTTTCAAAACTTAGTTATAAATGAAAAAAATTTTACGGTTTTTCAACCACAAAATTACTTGCCAATTTTCACAATTTTGACATATTTCGTATAAATTCGAACTTTAAGCACTTATAAAAAAAAATTATGAGTTACGATTTCGGATTTTTTTTTATCACTTTAAGAAAAACTTATAAGAAACCTTGTATTAAATTTTTATAATTTTCTGGCCGGCCAATAAATTTTTATCGTTATTTTAAAAAAAATTCTCATAAAAATCGAAAATTTCAGTGGTCTATAAATAACTCAAAAAAAGTCAAAAATTTTTGAAAATTTAACTGTATGTAGATAACACTAACATAAACATTTGGTGAAAATTTCAAGTATTTACAGTGATTAGTTTTTGAATTACAACCATACAAAAAAATCGATTTGGTCGAAAACTGGTTTTGCATGAAATTTCCCGTTTTTCTGTTATTTTCTTTTTGTTTTTCTCGATTTTTTTGAAAACTGTTGGAAAATGTTTACTTTTCACCTCTATAATACACCAAGGATATCCACTTTGCCATCGGAAACCACCCCCAAAGTTTGAAATTGAAGCATTTTTTCGACTAGTTATGCTGTACACAGACACAAAAAACAAAAAAAAAAACAAAAAAAAAACACACATCATTGTTAAATCAATACATTCATCACTCCGTTCAGAATCTAAAAGGCCCCCCTCCTACATCTTTTTATTTTAAATAATATGGATATACATCATCAATTATATTTTATAACAATGATATACTGATATCAGATTGAGAAAATGAGACCATATGAAATTGAAAATAATTTTTTTTAATTTTTTGTACATAACTGTATTTATTTAATTTTTTTTTTTGTGGAATGTTGAGCAATAATGGGCCCCTCAAGCTGAGGGCCCGTGGCATTTGCACACATCACACACATGTATGACACGCCACTGGCAAGGCATCTGGTTTCTATAGTTTTTGGTCTTTAACATATTATGTTGCCTGCACATTACATTGCTTGTACTCAGCATTGACATTCTCTGTCTTTCCTCCGTTGTAGTGGGTCTCGGGTAGACTTGCGCGATTAGGGAAGTCATCTGGTATAGGAGTATCTACATTTTTTTTTCGGATATTTTTTTAATTTTAGCATATTATGTTGCCTGCACATTATATTGCTTATACTCGTATTATTTAACAGTGATTTTATTAATAACTGTTATTGGGAGCTCTAACATTACCTTAATTCAAGCTGTAGTATGCACAACCAATATCTTTTTATTATTTTTAATATTAATATTTTTATTATTATAATTATTTTATTCTTATAATAGCTTTTATTGAAATTGTTCGTTTATCGGCGATTGCACTATTGGAGATTCTACGGTTTCTTGTTATCTGTCACAGAACACTGGGTATAAAAGGCCCAACGAAACGACCAGCATTCACATTCACTGGCTGTACTCCGTCGTAGCAAGACCCACCCCGGGTAGACTTGCGCGACTAGGGAAGGCATCTGGTATAGGAGTATCTACATTTTTTGTTGAAGATTTTTTTATTTTTAGCATATTATATTGCCTACACATTATATTGCTTCTACTCGTTTTATTAAACAGTGATTTTATTCATACCTATTATTTGGAGCTCTAACATTTCCTTAGCTCAAGCTCTGGTATGCACAAACAAAATCCGACCTTAGCCTTGTTCCATGTCCTATAATATAAGTCTGACACCATTCGGGCATTGCGTTAGTGGTTGGTTTGTTATATTTGCGCGATCACTGATCGTTACATCTGTATTAAATATTTGCGTTATTGCATATTTTAATTTTTCTGTTTCCGTGTTATGCGATAAACAGTCATTCGTAGGAATACGTTATTCGTAAGTGTTCAAGTATGTTTCCCAAAAAGAACGTATATTCGTAAAAACCCCGTTTCCCTGTGCTTTATCGTCTTATCTACATATCCGCAGAGCTACGGTGAGTTACGTTCCGCAGAAATAACGATTCGCGCGTACCTCGGATTTAGTGAGCAGATGGCACAGTTCCAGTGACTCGTCAGAGTTCCACGTTAGGGGTATCGCTCTCGTTTGAGCTGACCGTCTCGTGTGCCACAGTAATGATCTGACAACGCGTGCGATTCGATTCTGATCCGATTATTCGGTGGTTGCGACGTCGTTGAATGACATACGAATCTGTTCGAAACATTGTAAACACTACGAAAACGTTAATTTTTTTTTGGTTGTATGATAATTGTCTATTATTTCAAGATCTTTTTTAGTAATACATCTATCCAAGTTCATTTAGTTTATTATTTAGAAACGCCGAGCATGAATATTTTTTTCTTTATAGATTTCTTATAAAAAATGAGCAATTAACTAAACTTGGCCAATCGTTGTTAAAAGCGAATTAGTGTAAAATTTGTTGAAAAAACACAAATAGATTTGAAATCTTCTTCTTTTATATATTATTATAATAAAAGTGAAAAATAGTCATGTTCACAATATCTAGGAATCGCAGTAGTTGCATAGAAAAAAGGTCTAGATGTGATTGCTGCAGCCTAACGATTGAAAAAATTAATTACCCATTATTATTAACCATTTTAACCAATTTTATTTCATAGTCTATACAAATATTCAAATATTATGGCTATACATTATAGGTTATATAGGTATATTTTGCATCAGAAAAAACTGATGATTTACAAATTCACTACATCAAATATTACGTTTTCAACGTTGTGTTTCAAATAAATAGAACGGGTATGCTAAAATAAAAAAGAAGGTGGATTCGGTCTTCCACGTCCACCCCCAATTCAAGTACTGCTGATATACATGCATTTATCTTCAAAATTCAATATGAACTACATGAAACTGAATCAAAAATTGAGTCGTTGATTTCAAGTAAAGTAAAAAAAAATATAATAAAACATTGAATAATAACTTATTGAAAATATGTAAACGGATAGTTAATGATTCTAATTCTAATTTATATGAATGTATGAGAGCTATTGTTAGTACTCTTAAGTATTAATAATTATTATATTAATTATTTTATATGATAAAAGAATTATTAGAAAAGATTTTATAAACGAGTAAACATTAAAAAATATATATATATATTTAAATTCTAAAATTTTTATTTTCTAGAACAGTGTTTCTAATACTTTATATTATAAAACTCAGCATTCTAAAATATGACATTCTAAAACCTGGCTTAATACCGTCGAACCACTCGAATCTCGAAATATTTCAATAGTATTTGTAAATATATATACGGATGCTGAACCACGCTAGGAGAAACCATATATGTACATAATATATAATATTATCACAACAGTACGGTGACTATTAGTACACGCGGGCGAGTGACGATTATGCGATACCCGCAGTGATGTCTATAGTCACGTGACTTATTGTAGGAAAGGTAAGCCGTGAGCGTACGTGGGTGAGTTACTTCGGAATAAAAATGTCAGTACTCAGTAGTGCCGTTGCAGACCAAGTGGTTTCGGGGTGCGGTGTAGGTGGGCGACATCGGTGGTGACCGGATGCAGACATTGCCGACCGGATGATAATTCATAGACATAATATACAGTATCAAGATCTGTGCAGCGACATGCATCATTACACGTATATAATACATTTATATATATGTATGTGTGTGTGTGTCCTATGAATGTTATATTATAATATATCTTGAAAACCCGCGGTCTAGTCACGGCGTCAGTGACCATCGATTATGCAGCACTTCACTTCTTGTGTATTCGTTACCGTCACCGCACCAATATCACACATATTACCAAATACACCCGATCACCATCATCCGTCACGGCCAAAACACACAAATTAAACGCGTTTCCGAAATTCGTAACCGTCTACGAAAATGATATATCGGGGTGATCAGATATTTTGAATTTAATCTCGTTTGTGCACCACAATATGCCAACGATATTTATTTTATTTATGTTAAGATTTGATATTCATTACTAGTTTAATTATTTAATAACATATTATTATTATCAAACACAGTAGACGTGTAACATAGCATATTATATGGACAACCAAAGTCAAACCAGTACATTTTTCAACACTTTCAGATTTGAGACTACATAGATTATTAAGATATTTCTATAATTTTTGCAATTTATTGTATAATGTATGTACCGAAATAATAAAAATAATTAGTAAATGGCTGCCAGATAGGATAGATGAGATGTATTGGAACCTGCCAACATTGTCGTCTAACCTAACATCTTGTGTTAAATATTTAAATTAATTAATTTCATTCCAAATTTCATTAATTAGTTTTGAATATAATGAATTATGATCTACTTAATTTCCACGTACGTTGTGCCAGCCCCCCCCCCCCAAAGGAAAATCAATTAATAAACTACACAGATATTTAGTACGTAATTCGCACGACCTTCCTTCCCCTCCAAAAACAAAAAAATCATGGGGGTAGGGGCAGCGACACGTTTCGCCAGCCCCCCCACCGGTGGTCCAAATTGACATTTTCGCAATTTTTCTTCTGCAGATATTTAGCACGTAATTCGCATGAATTCGCACGCCTAATTTGAAAATTCGCACGACCTTCCTCCCCCTTCAAAAACAAAAAATTCATTTTATGTGAACATAGATTTTTTATTTAATCAAGATTTTATCCATTGTACTTGATTAATTTTTTTATTAATTACAGTCGTCTATTTAGTTTTTTTATTATTTATTGTTTTTCTTATAGAATATAGATTTTATTTAATATAGATTGTTTATTAAAAATTATTTTTTATTAACTACAGGTGTTTTACTAAGGTTTTTTTTTTATAGATTTTTTATTCAATTAGGATTTTTTATGATAAAACACACACTATTGTCATTAAATATGTTTCTAAACTTACCATTATACAAATTAATACAAGTATTTGAATACTTGTAATAAAATACGTGTTAAAGTATTTTTTAAGTATTCTGAATATTTTTTTAAAGTATTTTTAGCAAAATTTAAATACCTACCCCATAAGTTTTAATTTGACATAATATTATAATCATATTAATTGTCTGTCCTTAAATTTGGTACTTCTGAGAATAATTTATTGTATTGTTATTTAAAAAGGAATAATACATCATAGTATAGTATATTCGTTTATATATATATTATATATAAGTTTGATAGAATATAATTTATATAATAATTTTAATTAATAAAGTAAATAAGTTATTTGGTAATAGAACATTTATCAGCCATGTTATAGTATTTTTCAATTTGAATAAATCTAAGGTAAGTAGTAACATATTAGGTAAGTATCTATACTGATAATATAAAAAATTAAAAAATGTACTTTATATTCAAATGCTTTGTGAGTATTCGTAAAATACATTTTTTCTATAGTATTTTAAAAATATTTTATTACTTATTTATTAGAATACTAGTATAAGTATCTTAATAAATTTTAAAAATAAAATTTATTAATAAGTTTTTATAGATATAGGTACTTGCAAAAAAAAAAAAATTTTAATTTAACAACTAGGATAAGAATAGCTTTCAAAAGTGCTAGAAAAAAACAAATAGTTATATAAAACTAATTTTTTTTTTCTTGTAAGTATCTATACCTCTCATACATTCATATAAATTATAATTAGAATCATTAACTATCCGTTTACATATTTTCAATAAGTTATTATTCAATGTTTTATTATATTTTTTTTTACTTTACTTGAAATCAACGACTCAATTTTTGATTCAGTTTCATGTTGTTCATATTGAATTTTGAAGATAAATGCATGTATATCAGCAGTACTTGAATTGGGGGTGGACGTGGAAGGACCGAATCCGCCTTCTTTTTTATTTTAGCACACAAGAGCGCCCGCAAGGGGGGCAGGGAGGGGACAACTCCCCCCTAGCTTTCCTGCTAGTTAAAATAATTATATCTAAATTAAATATTCTTAAGTCCCAAAAATCATTATTGGTACCAAGGTGTATTGATATTTCATATAGGTAATAATTATATAGTCGATAGGAAAATATTTCTTTTTTTTTAAAGATTGTGAATTTTATCCAAATTTGAAGAGAAGTATTATTATTTATATGACTATTCCACCAACAACTTGTAGTATAAAAAGGACATTTAGTAAATTACGTCGTATTAAAACCTGGTTACATTCAACAATATGTGAGAACCGTTTATCTGGATTCTGTATATATTCTGTAAGTTAACATAGAAAAAAAATTGAAGAACTTAATTTATCTGAAAATGTTATTAATGAATTTGGAAAAATAAAATAAAATAACAATTTGTGTTCAATTAGTTAATGCGTATAGTTACTATACATCTATAAGTGTAAAATATAATATTAATTATTCTATTACCTTTAAACATTTTTTTATAAATAAACCTAATACATTATACATTAATAGAAGTGTTTGATTATGAATAAAAATTAAAGCTATCCAAGGCCGTAACTGAAAAAAAAAATCTGGGGCTCCAACATTCTTTTAAAGTATAATTGCTGAAAATGTTTGGTCAATAAACTATATTTACCACTAAAATATTCCCATTTTAAAAAATTTCGGTGGGAGGGGGGACCCCTTGAATCCCCCCCTTAGATAGGGCTTTGGCTATCCCGCCCCTGAAATTTGACCTGCGGGAGCCCTTGTTAGCACACCCGTTCTATTTATTTGAAACACAACGTTGAACACGTAATATTTGATGTAGTGAATTTGTAAATCCTCAGTTTTTTCTGATGCAAAATATACCTATATAACCTATAATGTATAGCCATAATATTTGAATATTTGTATCGACTATGAAATAAAATTGGTTAAAATGGTTAATAATAATGGGTAATTAATTTTTTCAATCGTTAGGCTGCAGCAACCACACCTAGACCTTTTTTCTATGCAACTACTGCGATTCCTAGATATTGTGAACATGACTATTTTTCACTTTTATTATAATAATATATAAAAGAAGAAGATTTCAAATCTATTTGTGTTTTTTCAACAAATTTTACACTAATTCGCTTTTAACAACGATTGGCCAAGTTTAGTTAATTGCTCATTTTTTATAAGAAATCTATAAAGAAAAAAATATTCATGCTCGGCGTTTCTAAATAATAAACTAAATGAACTTGGATAGATGTATTACTAAAAAAGATCTTGAAATAATAGACAATTATCATACAACCAAAAAAAAATTAACGTTTTCGTAGTGTTTACAATGTTTCGAACAGATTCGTATGTCATTCAACGACGTCGCAACCACCGAATAATCGGATCAGAATCGAATCGCACGCGTTGTCAGATCATTACTGTGGCACACGAGACGGTCAGCTCAAACGAGAGCGATACCCCTAACGTGGAACTCTGACGAGTCACTGGAACTGTGCCATCTGCTCACTAAATCCGAGGTACGCGCGAATCGTTATTTCTGCGGAACGTAACCCACCGTAGCTCTGCGGATATGTAGATAAGACGATAAAGCACAGGGAAACGGGGTTTTTACGAATATACGTTCTTTTTGGGAAACATACTTGAACACTTACGAATAACGTATTCCTACGAATGACTGTTTATCGCATAACACGGAAACAGAAAAATAAAATATGCAATAACGCAAATATTTAATACAGATGTAAGATGTAACGATCAGTGATCGCGCAAATATAACAAACCAACCACTAACGCAATGCCCGAATGGTGTCAGACTTATATTATAGGACATGGAACAAGGCTAAGGTCGGATTTTGTTTGTGCATACCAGAGCTTGAGCTAAGGAAATGTTAGAGCTCCAAATAATAGGTATGAATAAAATCACTGTTTAATAAAACGAGTAGAAGCAATATAATGTGTAGGCAATATAATATGCTAAAAATAAAAAAATCTTCAACAAAAAATGTAGATACTCCTATACCAGATGCCTTCCCTAGTCGCGCAAGTCTGCCCGGGGTGGGTCTTGCTACGACGGAGGTCAGCCAGTGAATGTGAATGCTGGTCGTTTCGCCGGGCCTTTTATACCCGGTGTTCTATGACAAATAACAAGAAACCGTAGAAACCCTATTAGTGCAATCACCGATAAACGCACAATTTAAATAAAATTTATTATAATAATAAAATAATTATAATAATACTCCCCCTTCTAGTTTTTTTCCAAATCAAGCTCTACCGGAATTTATTTTTAAAAGTAACCAAGTAAATTTAATCAATTATTTATTTTTCATAATATATTACTATGATAAATTGTTGAACTATTGTGAATTATGTCGAGACTAATGTAGGGTCAGTTTATTAGATAAATATTTTGTGGTTCGAGAAAAAAATACGATGAATATAACATTTAAGTGGAGTACCTATATACACTTTAACATTTAAAATAATAGTGCTATTATTATACTGATTTGGAATTAATTCTATTCTAATATTGTTTACATAGTAAAAGTGTCTTATTGTTTGTACCAATCGTCAATTTAATCATCGTAAAATGTTCAATTACAACACCTATATCGCTAAGCCACCGTTTATTGGTTTATCCGCTTATTCCGCTTTCGAGCTTAAAAACGCCGAGTATTACTTCGTATACCTGCTTACTTATTCAACATTTATACGTGACGAGAATCTATAGTGGTATACAAATCCAATATACGTCTTTTATACCTAATACCTATATTAGGTATATAATAATATTTATTTAAACGTTTTAAGTATAATATATTCATCCTAATTTTGTTATGCAATCCTCTTTAGCTTATCGACGTTTTTAAATTAATACTATTGATTTGATAGATATGTATAATTAGTGGCGGATCTGAGTCTTTAAAGGCGTATGTGCAATTTCGGCTTTAATAAAATTACTACTTACTTAACTTGTATTACATTATTACTGATATAGGGACTATACTATTTATTCCTGACTCCTGTACGCTAATACAATTTTTTTTAATTTTTTTTATATTATAGTCAATTATTTAAATTATTTTATAGTAATAATTTATTTTTTTATTCAAAAGCGACATTTTAATTTTTTCACTATGACATGTTCTGTTTCTTATTTTGGAAAGACGTATGACATATAGTACTTATATTATTTTCCAAAAATAAACTAGATTGAATAGTACTATTGCGTAACAAATTATAATACATATTTTATATTGCGTACATTGATAAATGATAATGTTCATACTGCTCATGCTTGGTGTATGAACTCAGAGCTGCACTATAATATGTAAAATGTGAAACGGAAACATCAATAGGTCAATTATTATTTAACCTATTTAGGATCTAAGTCGGAGTTGTTATTTATGGATATATATTTGTTTTAAAACGAATAAAATATGTTTAAAATATTTTACAATGTAGATGAATACTGTGAAAGTCAAAAAAATAATCAATGTGAAATAATATTCTCAATTTGTGATGATTGATGAATGATGACACACTTGGTAATTTTTTTTACGAAACAATAATAATGTATGAAGATTTTGAATAAATTTGATTTTTGTAATTTATTATAAAATACTCAAGAATCTTTTATACATTTTTTTTTTTAATAATTTATTATTCCTACTCTTTTACTGTATATAGTGTATACCATATTATTATTATACAGGTTATAACAGTAGAATACCATAAAATAATACTTTGTAAACTTTTATAAAAAAAACAAATTAGTAAAAAGTTTTATTAAGAGTACCTATGTCATATTTACAGTAGCGTGCCGAGGAAGTCTTTCTTGTTGCAATTGCCTGAAGTGTAAAATAAGATATGTGGGCAATGGATTTAGATGGATTTGATACTATTAAGTAAAAAAAAATGTTTAAAAGCTGTGGGTACGTTGGTGGTCAAATGGTAGTTTGCCTCAGGTCTGAAAATTTTTCAGCATGCTAATAATATATTTTATCTCATTCTTACAAACGTACAATAAAATTAATTTTTTTGTTAGCTATATTTAGAGTGAATTGACCTAATGCAAAATTTAAAGGTATGAGAATAATCTGTGATTGAGTGTTAGTTTGTACAATATTTCAATTTTTATTTATTATATTTTAAACTCATTAATTCATAATTAATTTAAAAATTAAAATATTGTAAAAAGCCAACATACAAACACAGATAATGTTCTTTAAATATGATAATAGGTCAAATTATTTATATTAAAACTAACAACAAAAATTGGTTCTATTGAAAAAAAATTATTACTTTGTATGTTTTTAAAATAAAGACAACATAATATAATATATTATACGTTATCATGAAGTTATCTTAAACATTTTAAATGTATAAAACTACAAATAGTTTATCATTTAAGGGTATATTGTATACCATAGACGTGCGTAAAAAAATGTTTGCTAATGGTGAACATTACACAATACTAAAAAACAGATTTAATATTTTTTTAATTCGTGAAATATTGTTTAACTCTGTACCTAATCACTAAACTAAGCTGAACTACTAGTGGTCACCCCTGCCCCCCGATGCGTACGCCTATGATGTATATTACATATTTTGAAGTTGTTTTCGTCATAAAAATTCAAAGATAAATTTTTTTCTTGTAATAATAATAAGAAAAATATAATTTTGTTTTAATTTGAACTATTAGTAAAATACTTCTAGATTAACCAAAATTACATTTAAAACCTAACCATTCTACTTTGTTTAAAACAGAAAAGGAAACATAGTGTTGATAAATATATTATTTACAAAATGTTTTTTGTACACTTTAATTTGTAATTGTATGTTAAAAATGAATAAACTTAAATAGCTAGGATATTAGATTTTAAATTTACTGTACAGTTTATATCATATTTTTCACAAAAATTAAAAAACTATATAATTTAATAAATTGTGTTTATCAAATTAAATCATTTAATTGTAACTTCACTGTTTACCGTATACATTTTAAACTATAAATTAATAAATATTTAACTCTTTAAATAATTAATTAATATAAATTATCATAAAGGTAAATGATAAAATATTTTTATATGGGTTGTGAAATTTTTATAAATCACCTTGCATTAATTTTTCAAATTATAGGTATACAAAAATAAAATTGTTATAAATTCCCAAACTTGAAATCTAGTGATGTCGAGTTATGGGTTTAGCGAAAAATCTATTTTTAACATAAAAGCATTTATTTAAAAATATATATATATTTACAAATCATTATACATTTTACATTATTAGTACAAAACAGTATATAACTAGGTATTTGGTACTTTTACACAATAATATAATAATAATTAAGTATAAAAACAATATTTATTTAAATTTTAATTTAACCTATTATTAACACGTCATAATAATTCATATTATATTTTATTAATGTAAGTAATAACATTAACATAGTATATAATAATAGTATAGTACATTATTACATTGGGAATCAATGTTTTTTTGATGGATCCATTTGTTAAATAAAACATTTTAAATGACAAAATTATATAATGGAAATATTGAGCTCATGAACTTTGCTAGTTAGAGCTCTTATTTTTTTACCACAATATGAAAGTCAATAAAAAAATATTCCCATATTTTGTACTTCGAAATAATAATAACAATAATAACATCTTAATAAATCATGCTTGCATTATACTGTCTAACTTAATGCAATCATAGGTTCGTATAATTCCTTTTCACCCGCGTGCATTTTCCTTTTAGCTTTAATTGTTTTATCATTTTCGTTCTCTAAATGTTTGTTTAATTTCCTCTTAGTTTTTGACTTAATCTTTTCATCGCTGGACGGTAAATCCTCCACAGGGGCATATACCATATGGTATTGTGAGAATGATGACTTGGTCGGAGCTGTGATATCCGCAAAGTCTCGGAACCCTGCAAAAAAGTCTTCTGGGTCACGGAATGCTGATGGTCTAGGATTTCCAGAAAACCTGTAAAACAATTATTTAATAACAAATTTAAAAATAGCATAGCTGAACCTTAATCGATTTTTACATAATTACCTGTACAGTGTACAGTTATATAAATATTTTAAAATCAATTCTGACTTAAGTATATTATTATAATATATTATAGAACTTCAGAGTATGAATTAGATTTTGGCTTTATTCTAAAATAAATTTAGAAAAATAAAAGTCAAGATATTTTTAAATTGAATACTAATTTAAAATGTAAAATACGATTTGCATATGACAATAAAATTAAAAAATATAAAACATAATATATGTTATACATTTTTTAATGGATATTTATTATATTTATTTATTTTATAGCAAAAATGGGACAATTTAATTTTTTAAATTCAAACATATTATCTACTTAATTAAAATATTTTGTATCACATTATTCACATTAATATTGTTAACTTGGTGCTGCTGATTGAAATTTATTTGATAATCCACTTCTTTTGCAGTGAGTTTATCGGTTGTAAGGGTTTATAATTAATCCAATTTTAATAGATAATCTATAATTGTTTAATATATTATTATTATATTATATAGTACGGCCTCAATAATCCGACAACCGTTAATTAGACAATCTCAGTAATGCGATGCTCTCTTTTCTCTTTCTCTATTTCATGATGCACAAAAATTGTAAATTTCACTGTATCGATATAACATGCATATGTACCTGATGCGGTTTGGTAACCCATGGGCATGGTTTATATCCGATAAAACAAGACTTAGAACACTTAAAATACTCTAACTTGTCGATCGTCAGTTCTTAATTTATCGATTTTTTTGGTACAAGGTTTGAAGCATAAAAATACAACTTTCTAAGAAAAACTAGAAAAACTAGACGGCAGAGACGAAAGTTGATGACAGGCATATCATATACCTATTGCCATTTATTCGGTGCCCCTGAACGTACCGGTGCGGTCGTCCGTGACTATTGCCGTCGTACAGGTACGGGTCGGATGCGGCCGCTGTCTCGCCGGCCGCGTAATACGTGCCACCGGGTATGACGCCGAAGTTGCCGGAACCCAACATGGCGCTCTCCTGGTTGGACGCCGCGGCCGTCTGCAGGTACGGCGTCAGCTCGGGTAGGTAGTCGGCCTCCTGGTAAAGTCGGGGCGGGCGGGAGTGGTGACCGAGTTGGCTGAACAGCGGTCCGAACGCCGGCAAGAAGTGTTGGCTTTCCACGGACGAGTCCCTCCGGTCATGCGTGCGGAAACCGTACGCCTTATAAACGCATAATAATAATATTGTTAATTATTGTATAGACGTCGGATCACTATGAACATTTCTAATTTCCATCATACTAATCCGATTTCCCCGAGTCAATTTTCGAAAAGAAATAATAATAAATGTTTTTTTTTTATTATTATTGTTATTATATATATGTATATATCATTATTTACATTTTTTATAAACAAATAAATATGCGAGTACTGTGTCACCGATATACAATCTGTTTACAAAAAAATTACGCGCAATAAAAAAAAAAAAGTAATAAATTGGCAATGCTTCGAGTGATTCAAGACTACCGTCCATTAACTATTTAGGTTATCGTAAAAAATGTATTTTAAAATATTATACTCACGGGTATATTTTCTGGACTTACTCTCTTCAAGCGTGCATTTCTATGCGATTCTGTAATCATATATTAAAATATATTAGTATACATATATATAAGTGATAATTATTGTTCATTACAACATTGTTTATGTACACATATTACATAATTAAATAGTAAGATAACATTATAATAGTTTTACGTTTTACACAAAATTGTTAAATCCATTCGTTTTTTAATGTTTTCAAATTATTATTGTGTTCGACACCCATAATAAATTGTACAACTTAACTGGAAATATAATAAAATAATTAAATGTTGGTTTACAAAAAAATATGTATTATTTAATATTTCTATTATCTCGCGTACATCCATAAAGACTGGAAGTCGCTTATAAATGCACATCTACATACATTAGGTATTACTTAATGGTGTCTATCTCAGTTTTAAAATGCATACACATAGTAATATATTAATTAGTGCAGAATTCACAATAATTCATCAATAATTATCATAATATCATAATTATCATCATAATTATCAATAGGTAAGTAATAAGTCGTCTAATAACATATTTATATGTACGCCACAGTGCAGTTGGACTACCCGAATTCTATTTTTCCAAACACTGTTACTCCACCTCATTGTGTTGTATGCCTATCCAGGGCTATCTTCAGGCAATGGGCGATGGGGGTAGAGTTCCCAGTCTAATCAGAGTTTTCACTTAGATTTGGGATATTGGGGTTTCACGTTTAAAAAAAAAAACCTTCAGAAGATTAGTTTCAACAAATTGTATTAAATATTAATTTAAATATTTAAGTTTTATGTTTCACATAAAGAAATAAAGTAGATAGACATAAATTTAATTTAACGAGTTGTTTTTTGACGAACCTACTAGTACATGATTAGTATTCTAATGATAAAATAAGAAAAGAGGGATACATGAGTTGTATACTTATGCTCTGAAGAAAAAACAGTTTTTAAAAATAGTTTCATTTAAAATTTAAATTGTTGATCAATACAAAATAATTTTATTTTTTATTTATATTAGTTATAAATATGACTAAACGACATAAATTCTATAAAATTTATATTTAAAATGCCCATTTATATTGTGTAATGGACGAATTTATAGATACACAATTTTTATCAATTTATATTTTTTTGGTCAAGACAAAAATCGTCTAACTCAAAAAAATCTACTGGACTTAACTCGTATAATCTGAAAAAAATTTAGGAACACAATAAATATTCCGTATTTGCGAAACAATTCGTTTGAAATAATGAAACCAATATATGGTAAAAGACAAAACTTAAGAGTACCTACAATTATGCTTTTAGAAATTCTTAGAGTTTTTTTTAACAACGTATTGCTTATAGCCTTTATTTACTCATTTTCAATAATGTGTAGCGTTTAACCTTACAGACTATTTAGCTGTTATGATCTTATTGATATAATTCAGACTACAATTTTTTTTCTGCTTCTACCAATTGCACAATTTTTCTGTAATTTGTTACAAATTTATAAGATCTACGATATAAAATAAAACTAAGTATTAAGTAAAGAAAATTAAAAATATAAATTTTTATCTCGTTTCACAATTATTTTTTCAGCGGGTCTCGCAAATCTTAAGAACTATTCTGCCTTCTGCGTCTCTAACTATCTGTTAATAACATGTAACTAGGTGGAATAATATTATTATTTGACTTTTATGTACAGTGTTGATGTGGGTATATATGACATTTTAATCGTAATGAGGTGTATATTATTATAATTTATATTTACACGAATCGGTTTCGATCATCTGCTGTAGACGGCACAATAATAGTAATAATTTATTGTTGTGCATTACGATCGTAGACCTATATAATTATAAGTCTATTATTATTACGATGTAATTGCGTAATATACATAATACTGTGCGAATAATATAATGTATAATGTATACAACGGGCCGCGGTGCAGCGGTCGGTGAAATTGTATTCTAACATCGCAGCATAATGTGTCGACCGAAGTCATCAAGTCGTGAAAGGTCACTGTAAATCGGCGTAGGTTGGGCGAACATGACGAATACGAATATAAGTATAAAATATAAGTATAGGATCCGTCGTCGCGCGCGTGCGGTAGATATATACGACGTGTATCAACAATCCGCAGTTCCTTAGCGGCTTAGCAGTTAGCAGCGGTGGCCTGGAAGCGATAGGTAATAGTACCTACCTACACTGAAACAGAAGCGGAACATCGACTTTCACTCTTAGAGATTAATATATTATAGAATAATATATACAATATTATAATGTATGAGATAAAATTGCGGTGTGTCGATATAATATTTTACCACGATTGGACAAATATAATATATATCTGCAAGGTCATTGCGCAGTGTTATACATTACCATTATGTATATAGGTATTTGCGCGTTACACCGTATTGCCGACTGATATACATGTACACAGGCAATGTCTTAATGTTTACGACAACGTTAAGCATAAAAAACAAACCAAAACGAATGATCTATCCACAAAATATCGTCGTGCGAAAAAAACCACCGGATGTACGCGAATAATAATCTACGACGCGACCTCTTGTAAGTACCCTAACAATGTTGTCATCATCAACGGAGCTGAACACAAAGATCTCAACGATGACGGCAATCCGCATCACTGATATTATAAAAATAGATATACTACTATGCAATATGCCTTTATGTATGACTGTATACTGTATATAGTGTAATAGTGTATATAATAATAATATATACATAATATTATGATGACAACATCGTCATTGTTGCCAAAACTGAAATCGTGTTTAAACGACGTTTATTTGTTTTAAATTTTACACGATTTACCTTAAGAACACCTTATATCCTGGTAGTGTCTGTCCTCCCGTTATAATATAGTTACCAATGCATATAATCACGATTGTTATTTGATAATACGATGTTTATTTATTGTCCGCGGTCACTGTACCAACAATGGATTTATTGTTGGAGTATAATGAGTATATTATGCAAGTATGTTACAGTTAATGCTGAACTTTAGTGCATTATTAAATACCTATAATATTATATTATTTTTACTAAACATAGTACGAGTGTTCAATATTCATGAATAGAAAAAACAATAAACCTATAAACTATGATATCATCACATTTTAATATTTTATGTTCAACTAATAACTGGCCAACTATATTATATACACATAGCTATACAGGAAAATGCATTAAATGTTGAATACTAGGTAAAAAAAAATAAATATGGTTTCATTTAAAAAACGAAACAATATAATATTATATTTTAGAAACGTAAATTGAATGCTTATAATATAGTCGTAGTGTTATTGCAGTAGTTACTACAGTTATAATCGATCTGTTTGCATTACGATGAAATCTAAAAAAACGTTCTCGATGAAAACGGTAACAGACTGCTGCAGTACCCACTTGTTACGAACGCAGCATATCATATACAATATAACTATATAGAGGTATAATATATAAGTATATTATTATTTTTTGGTATAACACTGTTAATTATATAGACGATGCAATTTTACTCGCGTAATACCTATACAAACATACACATTACACAAATACCCGGGTTGTCTTTTAGACACCAGCTCATATATATATATATATACGTATAATATATTATATACAACATACGTTATGTGTATATACTATATAATATATGCATTACACCCGTAACATGTACCGGTTGACCTAGACAGTAGGCTCGTGTGTATATAATATAATATCGGGTACCTATACATCGGGCTATATATATGTGTAATTTTTATGTCAAACGGAACGTTCTCGCATACATACCGCACAGTGTGTGTGTGGCTTATATATACGTATATAATAATAAACGTATTATCGTGCATTGTTGTTATCCAAACACAATATGATTTTCTATCGCATTATAAACTGCAGTATAATATTCTGTATAGGTATATATAGATACTATTCTATAGCGCTGTAGTGTATGTATATATCTGCGGGTATACCTGCGGCAACGGTGACTTTCGTTGAGCAACTGTCGCAGGTTTTGATCCGGTCAATATATAAAATGTATAACAATGCAACACAGTTATAGGTTGTGTCGCAACGCCAAATTTAACGCCGTATAGCTGTATACGGTCTCGGGAATTTAAAAAAATGTACACAAACGTTTTGAAACGCATACAAACGGTTTCGTTTACGAACATTTCCATATAAAATTACTGGATTTATAAATTATAATAATGCATACCGAGTGATTCACCTAGCATGCTAACCCGCATTTTTTTTTTTTTTTTTACTTAAACTACACTTAATTCAAACTGTGATTTTTTGGAATTTTGAAGAAGTATACTTATAACGACCAAACTTTTACATATTTAGATGTTTTATACCATTCAAATAGTGTTATACAAACTTCTGATTTTCAAATGAAATCTAAATTATTAAGCAAACCGATTCTTATGAAATTTTTGATGTACATATTATTATCTAACTCAAAATTTTAAAGATTAGTTATTAAGTTATTAAACTTTATGTACAAACGGCTAATGGTTTTAAATATTAATGGTAATAGGTACTAGTAACTAGTAAGTGCCCTTACTACAATAAAACATAATAATAGCCAATAAGTTTCAAAAATTTGTGATTACGATGATTTAAAAATTAAAACTTATAAATGATAATATATTATTCTTTATTAATTTACCTATTATAAACAATTCGCAGGATAAAAGTATCGTTTACAGTTTAAAATTATACAAATTAATTATTACATAATTTTGAATTAAATAATGATGCAATATATTAAGATGATATTATTTTATTAATTATCACTAAGATTTTTAATATGTAATGAAAGGATTATTTCTAAATTCGAAGTTATTAACTTTTTAACATACACGATTTATATTTATTACCTAGTACTATTGAATATATAATTTCGAGCGTTTATATAAACATATAGAGACATATAAAGTCTGATGGAAGGTAACAGAGACTGGCATTAAAAAATAACGCGACTTTCCACTTAATTGTTTTTTAATAATTCCAAACATTCAACCATTGTATTTATAAGCTTATATTATTATATAAATCTTACATCAGTCATTATGCGCCGATTTGTTAATGGCACAATTCCATGTACAATAACCACTTCAACAATTTTGCATATCTATTTTATAAGCCATCTTACGGAAGATTCTTCTTTAAATTTTCATAATTTTATTTATTAACATTATCTAACTTATAACAAATAAACTAATGCTAAGTAAACAACTTTTAAACAAACTATCTGAGGAATCTCATCAGTTACGTAGTATAATAAATCCTAAGGTTCTAATTACTTTACCATAGTCACTATAAAACAACTTTGTAATATGTAAAATCGCCCATAAATAATAACTAACTAATACAATTAAGTATTGTTACTTCTATTTTATATTTCATGCATAATAATTATTTAAGATTATCATCTTAAAATCTCAAAAATTTGATAATTTAGTAACTATTCGTTAAAACTTTGATTCTGTTGCATCAATATTTTTCAAAATATAGTATTTAATTCCTAATTGATAGTAAAAAAAAGGGTAGTTCTCATTTAAAAAAAAAAGGTTTATATAATGCTATAAGACACTTCTTAAATTAAATAAAAAATTCAAATTTATGAAAGTAGGGATGTCCTTAGGTATACTTAAAAAATCCAAGAATCAAAATTCGAATAAAAGTAGCTATTATACAAATGGATAAGAAAAGGGCTGAGTAAATACTTAGCGAATCATATGTAATATGTATATTTGTATGCGTCGCTCTTATAGACTGATGGATTGTACCACATTATTGTGTATATCTACATATATTTTACTACAGAGGGCATAAAAGAAGTACATAAAATACAAAACAAATTAACTGCAAAATAAAAATTGTAAACGCGTTGTCGACACACCGCATATATGCGATATACTGCAACATTTTAGCTATTTGTAAATATGTCACCTACTCATTGTATTTTTGAATTACGTGTACCTACTGTCACAGTAGGAATTTGCTACACTAATGTTTATAGCTTGACAAATTGGTAAAGTGATTTTTTTTTCAGCCATATCGGTTTTTAGTTTCAACAATAACACAATAAGTTCTTTGAATGTGTTACTACAATACATATAGGTAGGTACCTAAACAATACTCGTGTACACTATTCCTACCTATTATTTATTAATTTAAACAATTATATTGTTATGGTAATATTCAATAACATAATATTATAATGTGTTACCTTTTTTCTGTCAAAATTATTAATTGTGCTCACAAGTATTACAATTTGTTATGCGTTGTCGCCACTCAACTAGTCTCCAAACTGTTATTAGATTGCATGTATCGTGATAAATATTCATGATGAAAATAACATTGAAGTTTAGAAACATGTATAAACACATATATAAAAAACGGTACATTTTAACAGCATAGTTTTCCGACGCTAATTTTATTATATTAAAAACCTTCATTCCGGGAAAATTTAAATTTTGTATAGCCACTTAAAATCTCAATACCTATAATATTATAATCTTCAATGCAACACGAAATATTGTTTTCAAAGTTTCGACCGAGGCCTAACAAGAAATTATATACATTCTCACGGTTACCCGGTGACCCTGCCCGTCTGCCTTTGTCTATACACGACTGATCATGAAGGTGTACAATATTATTATACGTATATGCCACATAAAACAATGTTAATATTATACACTATTATTGTTCTTATTATTATGAAAGTGTCTGCGATCATGATAGATACGACGATGTCATGATTAATTATATCTGAATTAGGTACACGAATACACACTAAAACGGTTTTGATATTGTGTTGCTTTTAGCAGTATTTACATAAACTGACCTAACGTTTCTGCTGTAGAGCATTAGCCGTATTATTAAACATCGATTACATAATTGTCTACAAAAACGATGGTTACTTAGACTTGTTAAAAAAAGAATGGAAGTGTTAACAAAGTGTGACAATTGGCCCAATAACCTAGGCTGTAGAATGAAATTGTGTCGACCAATGTTTAATATCCGTGACATTTTGCTCCGTTGAGTATATAGTCGTGTTAAATACGCCTATACATACATAACCACTATACACCGACCACCACTATTTAGCAACTATTGCAAATCAAACAAAAAAATCTTTTAGATTACATTGCATAATAATAAAACGGCGCGAAGAAGTTACACAGACTGTATGTAAACAATGCATCTGTAGAGTAATCCAATTAACTATATAGACGAAAGTCAAATTATTTGGTTTTTTTTTAATCGGTAAAAATAATCATAAAATAATAATATATATTCTACATTTATGTAATGGGGAGCATTTACATTTTAATAATAGAATAGTATATCGGTGAAATTTCCAAGTAGGTATTATTTTATTTATGAGTATATGAGTAGGTACCTAATCAATATTCAATGTCGTTAAATTCGTGTAGAAATTAAAGCATAATAAAAATTATATAACTAATATAAATTTATATAAATACAAACGGTTTTGTACGGTAAACAGTAAACACTATACATTATAGTAGATATTACGACTCAATTCTTTAATTTTAAATTAATTTAGGCACCTAAAATCTTTATAAAATATGTAATCACTGTAATTACTAATTAGCAGTTTCAAAAATAAAAGTTTTTAATAATATTTAGGTATACTCGGGATTAACAATGAACGTGTTATCCAAATAACATTATAATTTAAATTTATAAAGATAACTACTAACTGGACAAAATCTATTTTATGTACACCAAATAAATCCATATGAGCTGTATGTCGCATATAATTATAATGATTTGCATGAGTTAAAAAAAAATCTTTGTACAAAGAATAGTCTATGAAGGACATCTTAATGTCGTTGAAATAATGAAGATATCTTGTGATATTTAAAAAATTATACAAATAGCACAAGGTAAGTCTATCTATAAGACTGTCTTAAAAAGAAATCAAATGGTACCTATAAAACACTTTCAAACAAAATTAAGCAATATTTAGTTAAAATAAGCATTACTTACTGTTTGCGAACAGCAAAAATAGGTATTACTATATAGCCTGTGTAAAGGAATATAAGATCTGTTACTATTTCATATATACTTATAGTATATTAATAGTTCAAAAATTATTTTTGTGGACATTTTTACATCAAGATTCGTCATTTAGAAATATTAATAATACAATAATTATAGGCTTATTTTTTTTTTTTTTTTTGGTGATATTACAAATTATACAATTCCATTAAACTCGTTCGGATATTCCATTGATTATTCTTTTTATTCTGATTAATTATAATAATATGTAATATCCACATATACAGACTTTGAATACACCAGCCGTTTCAATAGTTATATAATATAATGTTATAAACAACACAGGATTTGTTATCGTATTTTCTAATTTCTTTTCGTGTTTAACCCTACAATAAAGTTTTAAATGTACCGTCTTTTCACGACTCTATCCAACAGACCTTTGACCGTGGAGATGTCTTGAACGGAAGAATCGTAACCTTGATTAACGTACTTTCACTACACCGAATATCGAGTTTATAGATGTATACCCTGCAGTAGACTATCTCAAAATTCTCAAACTTTCTCTTCTAACACGTTTGGTATTTGTTATTACATTTTTTTTTCACTTAGAAACAAACAGTTCGACAAGTTACATGAGTACAGGTCAAAGCAGATGTGCCCAACTTTCACCGTCAACTGCAGCTAACTGGTTGCTTGCGTAATGCACCCATAGTACCGGAAATCGCATCAAATCCCTAAGTTGTTCAGGCGCATTAATAACAATGGGTCGTTGTCAAGTTCAATTGTTTACAATTACTTCATCATTCCATAAAATTAAAATTACGAATTAGTTATATGTAGCTCGTGATTAATGAGTATGTCCTATAATGTCAATCATTAGAATACAATTTTTTTTTATTATTCTTTATTGCGAAAGTATAAAAACTTTATCGATAACATTGTCACTTGTTCATCGATCTCTGCGTGTATCAATAATAAGAGTGATAAATAGAAAGTTTAAAAAGAAAAAGTCAACTCGTTCAATCATTTCCTACAGTCTCTCGTGAATACTGAATACTAATATTAAAATGTCTTAATATAAACAAACACGTTTAAATCTATATATATAAACGCTTTTAAACACGTAGGTAATAGCAGTATGAATGATAGGACTATAAAATATGTGATTTAATTCATGATATAATAAAAAATGAAATATTAGTAATATGCACGTGTACAATAAAAAAGTTTATTGTTCCACCTGATACATTTTATTTGTTCTTAATTTATTCCGCGTAAAATTAAAATTTTAATAACTTTAAAACTACATTTTTATATTGACTAAACAATACAACAAATTGTGTAACATAATAATATTTTTTCCAAAATGAATATTTTTATATGCATTTAAAACAAAAATATTAAATTATTGAATTTTTAAAATCTTAACTAAATTACGATGATTTACGTATAATAATTCAATAATTGTATATTATATCATAAACATTACAGGATTTAATAATTGTATTAAACTGTACGTATCAATTAATACAATTCTAAAATACCAAACATGATTATATACCTATACGTCCCAATAACTTTTTAATATTTAGGAATGAATTTTACAACTTAAACTTTAATCTTTAATATTTTTGAGGTTTAAATTTTATTTTTTCACTATGTAACTATATGTATAAACTTAAATACATTTGTAATTTTCATAAATGTTTACTTAATATATTGTTGATTTAAGTATCAATTTAATACAATTTCAATTGTAATATTATGCATGAATATAACCTAAACATTACAATAATATACTTATAAATAGATTTATTTTTTAGAAATGTTCAGAAATAAAATAAACTATTGATTTTGAAATAAAATAATAGCAATCAACATGTTATCATATGATATACTGTGGTTCTACTTAAAAAATTATTATAAGAAAATCTATTCTAAACTTTTTGTTGTATAATGCATTGTCAATCTAATTTTAAAAAATGCATTTCATTGTATTCCAATAAAGTATTGATTCGACATCATAAAAAGTATAAATCTACAATTTTTTAGATGAAATAATATAAATTCAAATATTATAAATATTTTATAAGTATATCCTTTTTAAAAAAAAAAAGATATCTTTTCAATATTTTTAATGCAGTCAAAATATATTCATATAAATATATAATACTAATAGATTTGGAATAAAATTATACCTTTTATTATCCTGGAGGCCGACAGCGATGAACTTATTATAACAGAACACACAATAAAAGAAAATAGATTCCGACAAATCATTTTGAACGTTTTAAATAAATTTTGTTTTAATAATAACTGTTAGTGTATAAAAACATCACATGCTCAGTCGCCGGTATGTATAACTAACACTAAACGAGCACATTGACGGTTCGTTTTTTACTGCGACTGATCGAGTAACCGGCTCACAGGTACCCACTACCTATATACCTACACCACTAGAATCGGTCTCCTGCTATTGTTTATGTATCAACTATACACCGCAGTGATGATGATACCAAAATATCCTTAAAATATAAATTAAAGAAGGTTCAATTAGTAGTTATACAACGTTCTTGTCTGTACCTATTTGTATTGAGTTTAGGTATTTGAATATAGGCTAAAACTTAAATATACATATATATATTTATTGCATTATATAATAGTTTAACCAGTTACCACATTATTATTTATTAAAAAAATATATAATACAAAGGTTATGTTAATTATATTTTAATAATCATCATATAATAATATATTAATTACCTTTATCAATATATGTTAATATTTATAGATAAAATTAACAATAGGTAGGTAACTACATATTTTTTTTAAAATATAAACATATGAATTCGTAACTTTATAAAATAACTATCTATACAATACGTATAATTTGGGTCAGCTAATGAGATTTACGGTGGCCACTGGCCATGGTGCCTAAAGCTCGCACAAAATATTGAAATTCATCCAATAAAGTATTTTTCTTCATTATTGAAATTATGTTGCATTTTTTTTTTTTTGGTAAAACTAGAATAAGTATATTACTATAAGATAAATAAATATACAAATATTTCACGGTAAAAATTTAAATAAACAACCACCATAAAAAAAATTTCCATAACTTCAGATAACAAATATAGTCAATATATTGTATTTTTTTAATTTTCATCACTAATTTCAGTATTTATCATGACATATTAAACACATAATAAACTCGATCAGTTTCTAATACACATTTAGTATAATAGTATTTTACAAAAACTAAAGAAAATGGAAAATATACTAAATATCTAAAGAATAAGGATAATAAAAATAGTAACAGGTATTATTATTTTTAGATAAAAATATTCCACTGTTTATTGTATAGTAAACAAATTAAATAAATATTACTATTGTAGCTTAAAAAATAATGAGCATTTTAATTTTAGTTATAATAAATAAAAAATATACAATTTTTAACATAAAATATTGTTTTTATCACATAGCCTCAAATGATACGAAAAATCGATTTGTATATTGCTAAGCAACTATTTAAAAAATATATATATGTATATTAAAAATGAGCCTCTATCGGAGTATACGAGACGGGTCAGTCAAAAAAATATATATTTAACACTGGCGTTGCTTTAAAAAGTAACAAACTAATAACCTAATAAATGCATAAGTTCATAAAGTATTGTTTGTAGTTGATACTGTTTGAGAGTCGAGAGTATAGAGACATAAAATATAACCATAACTTTTTTCATAGAATAACTAAAATAGACAAAAAAGTATCTAAAATAAAGCTTCAGGACACATAACCCTTTCTTTGTGTACCACCAATGTCTATATATATATGTATATTGTATATTATGTATGTATTACATAACTTCTGGATAGACGGATTATTTGCTTTTCAAAATATTTGTTATAGTTAAAAGTTTCCGGCTTTGGAGTTAAGCATATCAGCCAAAGCTATACAAACAGTTTTATCAAATTTTTTCTTAAGGGTGTTATTATACTCCTCCACTAAAGCATGGTTTACTTCAATCTCCTCATCTTTGGACAAATTCAACTTTTCAGGGTTTACCATAACTTTTGTGTTTGTAATAGTGGTATTTGCATGGCAGTCATCACGGTTGAACATATTGCTAACTGGGAGTACTTTGATATTTTCGATTTCAAAGTAAGCGTTATCCACGTACACTTTGTTGTTGGTGGTGGTAAGCTGCACTCGGAAAGTTCCGCTCAAATAATGCATAACCAACTCGGTTTTTGAGATCAATTTTTTATTAGCCATGTCAACAGTCATATTTTTTACTCTTTGATAAGTTTGGTTCAAACCATTAGTGAAAACTTCATCGATTTTGAGTTGTATGCCCGAAGGTGTACTGGAATTAAAACCTTTGAAGTTTGGGTCCGATACGTTCTTGAATATAATGTATGGTCTAACTGCTTGTCTAATTGCGATAGAAATGTTAGGTTGCATCGACTTCGCTACATTATCAGCGATGTGTTGGAAAGCAACATCTTCCAGGAAGTATCTTATAAAAATAAGGAAATATTAAAATATTTAGCAAAAAAAAAAAAGGTAGGTATTATATGTTTATATTTAAAACTTATAACTTTTATTTTTTAATCACGATTTATAATAAATAAAGAATAATTATACTTGGGAATACCAAATAAAATCTTTATTAGTTTTTAGTATTTAATAATACGGATAAATTATCAAAGGACATATCTCGATTTTGTCAATTTCATAAATTATATAAATTATTGTAAAAATATTAAATCAGAATACTTTTTAGAAAAATATATTATGTTATTTTACACACTATTACAAATTACAAAATTACAATTAACAGTAACTTACTATATTTTAATAATCCTACAACTTAACTTATATTGAAACACGAGTTATAAAAAATGATTTCCATTGTTTTATTATATTATGATTTTCTTTATTCTTAGTAAAATACTAGGTTATCCTACTACTTACTTTAGGCTGTATGAATTGTCGACATTTGTCACAGTTGGAATATTTCCTGAAAATGAAGCTTTATAACTTTTATATGAAATACTTGAACTTGGCACTGAAGACGGGTATTTCATGGTGTTTTCAGTAAATGTTGTATTTGCTCGGTATTTTAAATTTTCCAATTTAATGTGATAGTTTCCTTGATCAAAGTATGTGCTATTTGAATAATAATAGTTTCCTCTAATAATTGCCTCTTTCCATTCGACATTAGTTTCGATCTATAAAAACGAGATTAAATGATAATTGATTACAATTAAAATTTGTATTGATTTGTACAATAAATTAATATGTATTTTTATATAGTTTGCCAAAATAGAAAATGAGAAAAATAAAAAAATATTATTTAATGATAGGCAAGTATATACGTACTTGATCAGGTGCCCATTTAACGATAATAACATTTTCGTCATAATCCGTTAGTCCTCTGAATACGTTGTTGCTAAATTCCAAATCAATGTCTGATTCATATGAAAGTGTATTCGGTATGAGAACTTCATTTTTGAAATATCCAAACGGAAATTCGGGGTCATAAACATGACCGCTGTACTCAGAAATTACTCTAATTTGATTTTGGTACGCATTAAAAACAGCTTTTTCAATTTCTTTGTCACTTTTTTCTTGCATATTTCTCGGCAACATCTCGGGTATCGTATCATTATCATATTTCCAATTCACTAAATTGGGTACTTCGACTAAAAGAGTTATTATAAATTAAGTGGATAAAGAATTTTGGCTACATATATTTTAAACATTATTTTTTTTAAAAATGTGATAGAAAACATATAATAAATAATAATATACTCATAGTTAAAATATTAAAAATAATTTTATTCTACATTTATCAATTCATATATTACCTGCAACAGAGTAAGAAATGCAAACAGCCAAAATCAAAACCAATGACGGCTTCATCTTGACCGCGAATAGGTTAAAAGTGTTCAAAGTTGGTAAAACAGTTCTATCTTTTATATAAATAGTTTGGTAATAAAACCGTTTATTATTATTAATTAACTCTTAATTATATTCACTTTCATAGTATCATGAACATTATCATTCAAAAGTTAGATTAGACAAAAAATAAAACAACGACATATCGGCCGGCAATTTAAGTGCATAAAAATGATAAAATAATATGTATTTCAGAATTTTATTATTCAATATAAGTTACAACATGTGTATATATAATTTGTATAAGCCGTACATTTACGTTATCAATTCTAAAAAAAAATTATATATAGACAAATTACAAATGATCAATTTGAATCTCTATGTAATATAATATTATGTTCGTGCATATATTATTAAAGTAGATCAGAGATCGGTAAACCGTGACCCACAAAACAATTTTATGTATTCTGCATAGAAAATGTATAATCTATATATTATAAAAACAGCTTAATCTATAACGATAACTGTGTCGTATTTTGTTTTTTATCATTATCATTAGTGTTGTGAATAACTGCCTTTAGTTTTAACTTATAACGTTATGTGGTTAGTTATTTCTAGTAGGCAACAAATTGCATCCTTATAAGTCAAACAAAGACAATTTTCAGTAACTTTCAAAATATTCGGGAAAAAATATATCTTTATAGTTTATATATTATTTATATGGACAACTGTAATGTTTTCATACAAAATTAATTTTTGAAAAAATCTTAAAATTGTCATTAACAATCTATATTAACTTTATTTGGACATATTTTTTTTTAATTTGGCCCTATTAAGTTGTTTCTACGACTTTTTCAATTTTAGATATATCATTTATATCATTGTCATTAACAAATAACTCACTTATATTTTTTATTATATTTAATAAACTTAATAATTCATGAACTTATTTTCTTGATATTGGTTGTTTGAGATAATAATGCGTCCTTGAATTTTAAATATTTCTTGCTATTAGTTTTAAATCGATTGAAATCAAATCTCCTTCATTAGTACATTTACAAGTAGATACTTATTTTTTAATTATTTTTTATAGTCTTTCAACTACGTAGTCTAAAGTTTTTTTTTTTTTTTGGATGAATTAATATTTTTTTCTTTTTATACTTATTTAATAATTGAATATTTTGATCGACTCTATATACTTTTACACTACACTTATTTATAACACACCTCCGCATATTTTCACAGGTTAGGTAAACTAGGTGCTTCTAAAATTTTAAATCATTTAAACTAGCAGTTTTTTGCATTTATATCAATAAAAATGAAGGTATAATGCGTAGGTAATTTTCATTAATCGCGACTTCGTACCTATGCAATTAGTGTAGATGGTAAGGATATGTATAGACACACGAATATTACCAAAAATCCTAAATTCTTAACAAATATGTTATAGGATTAATTACCTAATGTGACAATGTACATTTTTCTGTGTATAGTTATAATTATTATCATACCAAAACCGAAAAATATTTCTGTAGACTTTTATCAGTAATGAAAAGTCGTAAATATTTTGTGTGTCGAAATATCTAGTTTAGATGTTAGCTTTATCGATAAGCTATCGTTATGAACTATGAAGTATAGGCACTACAATATAGCGATTGAAACGAGTGCGATTATATTATTACACCTACTTCGCAATGTTATGTTCTAATAACCACAGATAAACGATTGGTATAAGATTAGAGTACGATTGGTGTATAGGAACTTACATAAATACTTAATTTAGTATTTTTTTTTGCCATGTAGGAACTTACATACTTATATCGTTTTTACATATTCGTGTTGAAATTTGCATATCTCATTTGCAGGACTTAATACATATCATTTTTTATCTGCTACTTTCGAGTAGAAACTTACGACTACCCCATGAGCCACCATGAAGCTATGTCAGGAATAGTTTTACATGATAAAGAGAGTTCAAACATGACTATAAATTGCCACGCTGAACACAAAAACACAGCACAAATTAGAGAGAAATAATAGTATTGACAAAGTATACATAAATGATCTGTTTTAATATACCTACCTAAGAAAAATTATATTTTTTCTGAAATTATAACAATATACAGGCAATACATCATTAAAAACGATTTGATAATAATAAATATAATTGATATAATTTGGATTTTGTACATTCATATCAGATATGTTAGTTAAAAAAATAATATACTATTAAATATTATGCTTATATGACAAAACTATTTTTTTTTTTTACCGTAAAACTAAATAAAATAGAAAAAAAATATGTAACATGAAGGTGCTATTCTAATATTACATACAACATATTATTACAATGCTTGCAGTATTGGATTATAATCTTATCTTCAAGTTTTAATTGAATCCAATTAGATAGAAAATATAGATACTATAGATAGTTTAATGGTATAATTACAATAATTTATTGTAACTTTTAAATACATACCTAGCCTTTAGCCACCATTTATAAATCTATCTTACTTTTAACATTTTAATAATTATTATTATTTTAAATAGGTAAGTAACTATAATAATTATTCCAAAAATAAAAATAAAATAAATATGAAAAAAAATAATAATCTTATTTTTTTTTTTTTTTGTAAACAGGGGAACTACTATAACTACATATTTCTTCCCCTTGCCCACATAATTATATAAATATAATATATATAATTGTACATAATATACCTGCAGAATACAATCATATAGCTTCAAGAACGTATCCAGGATTAATTTTCTTTTTTTTTTTTGAAGGGGGGGTTGAACCCCTAAAACCTCCCTTGTATACGGGCATTCATAGATTTAATTTTCTTAATAAGTGTATCTACTTATTACTATTTGCATATTAACATACTATAAAATAGATAATAACTAATAATAAAATACATTAACTACTATTTCTTAAGTTCTAAAATTATACAACATTATAATAAAACTAAATTTAACAAGAATAATATGAACGCAATTTTTATAGAATACATTGAAGAGTAATAAATTATTACACATCATACATACCAACTCCAAAGGTTATTGTATTATTGACCATATTCAAAATAATTATATGTTTTTTCATTTGTATCATTGTTATTAATCCAGTAATTAATAACACTATGCTCTAAAATCAAAAATAAAATATAATATATTTTTATTTTAAATGAATGTAAGGTTTGAGTAAATAAATTTAAAGAATTATCCATTAAAAATACAAAATGTTGGTAATTTATTTTAGGTTTTAAGCAAATAGTGATAGTAACGTATTATAGTTGTACAACCCATTTTTATTTCATACATTAACCCTGTAAATGAAATGATTTGATACTGCTAGATACAACAATAATAAAATCACTACCTACTAACTTGTTCACATGCTCAACGTATTACAGCTTCACCTTCAAAAATTTTAAAAACTGAAAATCCTCCAAAATAAATTCTCTAGAGTAGCACTCCAAGTCCAAAAGTACAACTGCGCAAATATCACAAAATTTCCCTACCTATCAATATTGATAATTAACCAACACAAAAAATGTCAATAATAATACTTAAATAAAACTAAAGCAGTTTTTCAAAATTGGCGAAAAAATATCTAACCTATTAAAAAGCACCACTAAACATTTTCTTAGAAGACCATCATCCAGAACTCCAGGAGTAAAGACAAAATTTAATAAAAAAGATATTTCATTGTTTATTTGTATTTTTTTTGTATTGTAAATTTATAACTTTGTAAAAAATATCTTGTACATTGAAATAGTTGAGTAATTAATTTTAAGGTGACCCTTAAATACGCCTCTTTGCTTAATAATAATTAAATAAACTTTTTTAGTATCACAGTCTATTCAAGTTATTATTTGATGACGTATTATTTTCTTACTCAGACATATATAATTATATGATATTTAAAGTAGTTCAATTTTATTGTAATAATTTTATTTATTCGCATAGTTTTCCAATAAAACTATTACGAGGTTTGCATTAATTTATATTTTATTAATAAGAAAATAATTAAAAGTACTTACTGACATAACAATATTCAAATTTATATTGAAAAATCCGTAGGAGCTAATTTTATCCAATTCAAAAAATGATAATTGATGCATAAACATTTTTACCTATAATTTAAAATTATCAAATATATAATATTAAATATCTAATATTCTGTAATATATGAAATAGTGACATAAAAAAAATAAAAAATAAAAAATAAAATAATTAATATATTAATATATTCTGAATCGAAACGAATTTTTAGCTAATATAACATTTCAAAAGAACCAAATCAAACAAATGCGAGTCATCAACATACTCCTATGTCTAATAATAATTAATGATTATAAACGATTATTATATATGTTATGAACTAATATCAATTTTAATCAATAAGTATAAATATAATATATAACGTATTAGTAGGTACTCAAATTATATTATTGTAATTAAAATTTATGTAGGAATACTAGACATACGCCAATATTTAAGAGGATATGATGTCATAATAAAAATAATTATTTTGAGTATTCAAAAGATATGAAGTAGTGTTTATCTAAATATAATATTTTACCTGTCGTTTTATGTCAGCGTGTAAGTTTGATATACGATACAATCTTAAATATGATATCATCTTCCTTTTCTGGAATAATATTTTTGTATTATTTTATGTTAATATTATTTTTTTAAGTACGGGTTTGGTTGATGCCCATCGCCTGCCAATTATATTAAATTTATCATATTTTAGATGTGCTAATCATTTTTTATATAATTTTTCTTTTACACTGCAGAAAAAAAAAGTACGAAAAACCATGGAATTAAAAATACAACTCAATAAATACAAAAGTATGATATATAATATCACCATAGGTATCAGTTTATGTAGCGAAGTAAATTAAATGGACGCGATTTGTTTGAGGAAATAATGAAAAATATATCCGAATTTTGGCCATCTGCATAAGTTTATCAATTTTTATTTTATATTCATAAAATAAAAATAAATAATAATAAACATAATAAACAATTGTTCATACTTTTATATTTATTATTATTTTTAAATACTGAGTGTAGATTATATTATTTTTAATCCTGCCGTTTTTCGTATTTTTTTTCTGCAGTACAAAAAAAAATTGTGTAAAACATGATTAGCACATCGAAAATACGATAAAAAATATATAATAGGCGTTAACTAAACCAGTACCATTTTTTTTTATTCCATCATTAGATTTAGATATATAATTATTGTAGATTAAACAAGTAGATACTTAGTTTAAAATAATTAGTTTAATCAATAATGAAATAATGGCTGATACTTAAAACTCAATAGTATAAAGTGTATTGTTTCAATAAATTACTTACACACATATTTCTATTATCTTATAAATGTAATATGTATTATTATTTATTAAACAAGTATTTAAGTACCTAGATATATAATTTTATTGATTTTTGTAGCTTACCTTATCGTGTATCAATGAAACAGCAACAATAATGCTCATAGTAAAGATTATGATTTGAAAATTTAATATGTGTGGTAATGTTGGTCTCAAGCTTAATTGCATAGATGGTACATTTGGTGGAGAAAATTTTACACAAATCAAAAGAAAAAATTGAACCAACAAATTTATAAAATTAAACACAAAAAAACTTAAAAGCAATGGACCGTAACTCAAACTGAATATTTTTAATAGTTCTGATAGTTCAGAGTGTAATATCCGTATTCTTTCCATCAACATTGCTATTTCAGAATGAGTCCATTCATTAGGAAAATCAGATTCAACCGGAAGAAATTTTAAAAAATCCAATAATGTTTGAAATCGATTGTCTAAGTTAAGAAGAAAAAAAAACGATGAAATTAAAACATTAAAGTCTATAATGAACGGAGTGTTAAACAAATAGTGTATAGTTGAGTAGATATTTATGGTTTTTAGAGGCCATAAGTACAACTGGTAAACTTCAAATCCAATAAAGTATACCAATAACAAAATGTAAATTGTATAGAAAAATCGTTTACTCAAAGAATGCTGCTGAACCGACAAATGTTTTGAAAGCACTTCAATTCTATGATCAAATTCGATTATGCCATTAATCAACCTTAAAAAAATAATGACAAAAATATTATTATGTATACTTTAATTAATACTTATTGTTTTAGAAGTTAAGCATAGAATTTTATTTATAAATAAAGTTATTATGTATTTATAGCACATAGATATTATATTAGGGTATTATAATATTTTTCTATGCAGTAATAGTTGGTACCTAACTACTATTTAAAACTTAGGTATTATATGTATTGTCAGGTATAATGTCTTTTTTTTTATTGTTATGACTTATGATCAATATTTATAAGTATCTACCTATTCCCTAACCCATCTTAAAAGTTATAGTAGTGTACTTATAATTAATAAAGTCTAAGAGACTAAGACTCTGTAAATGTCTTACACAAACCTCAAAAACCACACGACTTTAAAGTCACTGTAATACAGAATTGAGAGTACAATAAGTGATAAATCAACAGTAATTTTATACTAAGTAATACTACAAATGGGCCAGTCTTCGCTTGCACCACTTTGTTCTTTTATAACAAACAACAATTTTTTTTTTTTTAAATCATATTTTATATAAATATAATAATATTATGTATTTATATATCTACTAAATTAATCAAAGATAATACATTTATACAATTAATCCATTTTAAAATATGTTAATATAATATTGTGATTTATTAGTAATTACCAATTAGATTGTACCTAATTTTGCGTTTAACTTATTTATTTTTACTGGTGTCCCTTAAGGCAGCAATATTGCTCCTTTCTTATATTATACCATATATACGTCGGACTTGCCCACAACTGAAAATACTTTAATTGGAAAATATGCTGATGATACTGCCCTATTATCAGTTTCTTCTGACCATACCACCGCATCTTATCAACTACAAACTCACTTAAATACTCTCTCACAGTGGTTCATCAACTGGAAAATAGGTAAAAATCAATGAATTCCAGTCCTCTTTTGTGACTTTCTCACTCAGACCTCTAAACTGCCCAGCTGTAACAATCAACAGCATAACCATTCCTCACTCGACAGAGGTAAAATATCTTGGTCTTACATTCGACAGACGCCTTACCTAGTCTCCTCATCTTAAAGACAAGCGTAAGAAACTTAACTCTAGACTTCACCTGCCTAGACCACTGTTTCGTTCGAACCTTACCCTATCCATCAAAATCATTCTGTATAGGTAAGAACGTTATCTATGTTCTCTCGTCGATTTTTTATAGTATTTCAATTTTTAAGCGAGTAATGAACATTTTTAAATATTATTACCGTAAAAAACTGACGATAGAACACAGATAATGTCCATACCTTTAAGTTTGATTGGAGAGCCACTATAATGTAATAAATACAATATTTTAAATTCTTTATCATACTTTATAATCCATTTTTCTGATAATCTTGCTGCAATAATGACAAACCAAAATTTTAATAATAATATTATTTCAAAGAAATAAAAGAGTTCCCATGCAAAAATTATGTAAGTACATATCACTAATCCACACATACGCACTAATTCAAGTAATGAGTATATTGTTGAATCCTTATAACGAAATAATAACCCAGTAGTTGGTTCCAACGTATAAGAAATGTTAATTAATCCTAAAAACTGGCTTAAGATTAAAATTGGCCTTAAGGTACTTTTAAATACAGTCATTTCAATAGCATAATTTTCTAGCACTGTAAAAACGGAGTGAATAGAAACAAATTCGCGACAACTGAAAGTTATTATTTTTATTGCGTTTGGCTTTTGATTAAATATACATACAATAAAATAATATTATATTTTCCTAGAATAACAGTAGGCGTGGTACCTATTAAATTAAATTGAATTATTGTTTCATTCTAATTGTTTATTGACAAATATTAAACAAAATCCAATAAAACAAGTGAAACAACGGCAAATAATATTTTATCGTAAATATTAATAATTAGATGCATAGATGCATATTTTATCATATTGTAACACTTTAGTCCTATTTCGACTTAATGTTATAATAATTCTACAAATCAAACGTATCAGTATGTATATAATTTTTTTTTCAATTTTAAAACAGGTAGGTTGTTCAATGTTCATATAATATTTATTGTTTTATTAAATTAATTACGAAAATATAGCCTATTTTAATTTTAAAAATATCATATAAATAATATGTAGATAACCAAACCTACTGCTATATTGCTATAATAGTTGTTTTATAGATGCAACAATCTATATAATTTACAATAACAATATAATAATAATATAACAATTAATTTTCTCAGTTTCAACAACGCATAAATAATTACATAGTAATTTAATACCGGGAAAGCTTAAAATATTAGTTATTAAACTATTTAAACCAACTAGTAACTATATATTTATACCTTAATTTTTAATACAAAATATTATTTTGTAGATAACTATATTACGTTTTAAAATTTGTTTCATTTAGTAAATCCTTGATCCCTTTGTAATTTGTTATTCTATAATATTAACAATACGAAATGACGAATAAGTAATAGTCTGATATCTATCTAACTAATTACCTAGCTACATCTTCTACTATATCCTTGAATTGTCAGACATTGTTATCTTGTTAATTCTGAAATAAGTAATTCATAAACATAATTATCTAGAAAATTTATGCTTCAAACGTGTCATAAAAACAATCATGTTAAAATATTTGGTCCATGGAACTAAAATACTACAGTTTACTTTAATATTATGAGAAACGTTTGTTGAAACCTGTAATTTTTTTTTTAACGAAGTTGGTATCGGATGACACTTAAAAAAATCTAAGCATTTCAAAATATAGTGTTTTGTATAAGTTTTTAAACTTTCAAAAATCAAAAATTGAATAAATACATTACCTATTGAAAAATACAATATTAGTACTTACTTTGTGAATTACTTTGTGTGTAAAAAGTAAATATTATTGTTACAAGTTACTTTGGATTAAAAAAAGTTAGTTGTATAACGCGTTACTTTTCTATTTAAGTAACGAAAAAGTAATATATTTACTATATTTTATTTTGTAATTTGTAACGTAATTTAGTTAATTTTAAAATACAATTGATTTATAAGTTATGACCCTACATTGAATTAAGAATTATTAGTTATGTATCAATTAATTTGTATTTTATTTATTTGATGGCATTTTAGTAATGTCTTAAAATATTTAACGTATAATATTTTTGTGTTTTCAAACAAACAAAATGTATAATTAACTACACAATTGTGCATCCATATTTGTTTAACAAAATATTTAGACTAACCATTATTTGGCTAGAAATTATGATTAACTAATATTAACTATTACCATATTATTTGCCGATATAATATTATCAATATAACGATATATTATGTCATCAATGTATCAACAAATTATTTATTTAATTTCAAATATTACGTATGCGTATATAATGTATATGACGTGTACAGTATGTATACTTATTGTATTGTACATGTATTATTTTTTTTTATTTGTTGTAGGTATAATAATTTGTAATGCATATATGTTAACTGTTAAGTGTATTAAAATATGTTTTTCAGGCAAAAACAAAAAAAAATTTAAATACTTATAATATCTGGAATTTAATTAATATATTTATCCTGATGACCTGACCATACAATTCGAAAAATATGCTTCACAGTAAAAATAATCTTTGCGGCGGATTTCAAATAATGAAATAGGTTTTATTATTTTCCAGGCTTAATCATTTGGCCTAAAGCCTTGCAAATATTTGTATTCAACTGGCTTTTAACATTGTCAATAAACGCGTTGGTCAGTGTTTTTTCAATGTCGGCCGACAGCTTTGTACTGTATTTAACATTCGGCTGGTTCACTACGACTTCAGCCTTACATTCGACGGGCTTAAGCATATTGAACGACACGTTGACATCGATTCTGCTAACAGTGAATGTTGCTTTTCCGACGGTAGGCTTACTCTCCTCGAGTTTAAAGTCAAATTTACCGTCTAAGTTATGGATCGTTATACGTAAATCAGCTGTGACCGTGTTGGTGGCCATTTTTGTGGTGATCTTTTTCAATTTGTGTTCCGCATTAGCGAAGCCACTAATGAGTGTATTACTGATGCTATACCCTACGCTACCGCTGGGAAGTTTTCCGTTGGTACCGGGAAAGTTAGGATCGGTGTCGTTCTTGAATATGATGTATGGTTTGATGACCTGGCGTATGGCGACAGTGATGTTGTTGTGTGTGTCTCTAACCACGCGATCGGCTACTTGTTGGAAAACGATGTCTTCAATGAAGTGCCTATTATTATGAATTAAAAAAAAAATATATATATATATATATAGATAAATTATAAATCTTTTTGTAAAATAAATAAATTTATTCAATTGAATATATAAATTACAACATAGATACAGTCATATTATGCGCATTGCATAATATTTATACATTTTTAACTATATATAGTGTATATTATATTATAAGGTACCAATAAACAATGTGTATTATAGATTTTAGATGATAGGCATATACCTACGTATAAGTATTACGTACAAGCTACGATTTTTTCCCATAATGCAATAATGAAATCTCTAGAAAATTGTTACATCAATATATCGAAATACCAACCAGAAGTTGAAAATTTAAAACCCGCTAAGAAATATCAAGTCAACAAGTCTGCATAGGCAGAAGATTAATTTGTAATTATTGTGTAATTGTATAATAGAGAAAATATTCTTTACTTTTTAGAAACGAAATGGAAGTGGTATTTATACTATTAAATATACACAACATAATTATGGTATGATATTACATAAGCACATTGACCGTATAGCTGTTCTTTAAATTACGTATTGATTATTGATATATTAATATTATTATATTTAAAAACAATATTAATTAATTTAATTTAAATTAAATAATATTTAATATGTATTATATACATCTATACTCTACAGTCTACATACATTTTTATTAGGTACACCTACTGTAAAATCTGAAGTCATGTATGATTATCAAATTACACTTTGTTTGGTTATACCATACATATTGGTGTATACTGTATATATATTTATATAAATACAGTTTTAAACTAGAGTTGGTATTTTGTAATTCTAATAAACTATTTTTAGACTTTCTAATTTAGTTGTTTTTTTGAAATTATAAATACATTCGCATAATGGTCTATAATTATTATAGATTACAATAGATTAAAATTATAAATTTATATATAATATACAAAAATAGAAATAAATTTTAAATTTCTATGAAATCCTAATTTGAATTATATTTTATAATAAGCTAATAGTATATCCAATTTATGCAAACAATTATTTAAGCAATTTATTTAATTAAAAAATATTTATAGTTTAAACTGATCAACATTTTGTTAAATCAATAAAAAGGAAAAATAATTTTTTTTTAATATAGAATTAAAATATACTATTTTAGTATGTTCTATAAATAGTATATTTGTATTATTTATTAAATATATATCTTAAACTCACTTGACATTAGAAGAATCACTAGTCTTTAATACTTCTGGTAAACCACCTGTAAATGAAACCTTAACACTTTTGTATGAAATACTAGATTTTGGCACTGTCGATGGGTACGATTCGGTGTTTTCTGAAAGCGTAGTACTAGCAAGATACTTCAAATCTTGTAATTGGATATGGTACTTTCCTTGATCAAAATACGAAGAATTCAAGAAAGTGTACCTTCCTCTAACGCTCATTTCTTTCCATCCTAGTTCTGTAACAACCTAAACATAAGTATAATATATTAATTATTAGAATAAGAATATTATAATATATTTCTTATATTTCCATTTTTGTAATATGATATATCGTTTTATTGTGGATTATGAATATTATTAATAATAAAATATTATATACCGTTTTACCATTAATATAAATTTAGTCGATATGCCTAAAATACACTATGGTGTATATTACCTATAAATAATACAAAAATAATTTTTTTTTTAAAGTCTATAATTTTGCTTATATTAAATGTGCTTATTTAAAATAAATTTGAGATAAAATAAAGAATTATATATTTAGAAGAATTAAGTTTTTTTTTAGAACTTATGTTAATTGTTAATATTTATGCTTGTAAGTTATAACATGCAAGTACACATAAATGATAATTCAAATATTATAAGTATATTTACTATTTAGTTTAATTAATATATAGGTAATACTATTTTAATGGTGATAACAAACTGTATAAGAAATTGAAAAATAATTATTGTTAATGTATTGCACAACAGTAAATGTAAACAAAACTAGACAAATACTAATTTTTCTACTTCAATCTTAAAGGTTATGAGATTATAATTTCAAAAATTATACTAATATTTGTAGTTTGGTCTTAAAATTGACACATTTTATGTAGCTGTTAGTTGGAATGCGGTAAAAATACTTGATATTATTCTCTTTAAAGATATATTTTTATCTAATAACAACTAAACAATTATATAATTGTGATTATAGTTTATACGATGATGAACTTATAATATTATCTAGTCGTCTAGACAAATATTTAAGAGAAAAATGTAGTGTAGGTCCAGTTAAATATTTTAAGTATTTCAGACAAATACTTAATACTTCTATACACACATATTCAATTTTAATTTTGTAGACAAACAAATTCAAAAGCCTACGCCCTGCAGCAATAATAAAATACCTGATTCGGGACCCATTTAATGATAATACTGTTTTTGATAGGCCCAATAAACCCTCTAATGGCATTATTGTAAAATATGAGATCAGATTGTGGATTAGAAGTTCTTGCATTCGAAATCGGCATTTCATCTTTAAAGAATCCGTAAGGAGATTCTGGATCCAACATGTGTCCACTATACTCAGAAATCACTTTGAGTTGATTTTCAAAAGCTTGAAAAACAGCTTTTTGAATCTCGTCATCGCTTTTGTCACGCATCTTTTTTGGAAGTAGTTCCGGTAAGGTATCATCATCGGACGACCAATTCGCTGATAAATTATCTGAAAATAGACAGTTTGTACACCTAATTGGTTTTAAACTAAATAAATTTACCTGCAAATGAAAAGGAAACACTTATGATTAACGCAAATACCATATAATATGTCCGCTGCATGTTGACGATTTTTTAGTTCTAAAATAAATTAAAAATAAAAATAGTTAATATTATAATGTGTCGCATGAGTGTTAATACTTAATGTATAATTAATATATATTTATCATTTTAAACTTTATTTGGATTATTTTCATAAGTATAATGAGTTATTATTCGTGATTTTACTAATCACTTTTAGGTAATACAACTATACACATACATTATACTTATCAGATATAATTTCTAATATTTTCTATTAATATTTCTTTAGTGAAAAATAATATACATAAGTATAAATTATAAGCTATATTATGAATATTAATGACACGGCGTTATAATTACTAATTAGGAAAAAGATTGTTTATATGTAGGTAGTAACCTATTTTATTTCAATTTATCTATACCTAAATATATTATCTATATATTTAAAGTTTATCTAGGTATATTTCTATAGATAGATTAACTTTTTATTTAATACAGATAAACTTACGATGATGTGAAACGACTGTTAATTAACTATTAATTAAATAATTAATTAAATAGTTAGTACTTAGTACCTACCTATACCTATTTAATATGATATAATTAATAACTTATATTAAGAGTAGGTACGTCGCCACTGTAGCGAAGTTTATTTCTCTGTCTCACTAGGTATTGTAAAACAAAAAAATTTAAGATCAGAAGAATCCATTCACTCTGTTATTTTTAATTTAAGTTTGAATTGACTTACTATTACATAAATTTAATGATAACATTTGTTATTCGAAGTATATATATATGTATGGAAAATGGAAATATTATTAATAAACCCAAATACCCAATGAATGATTGATATTATACTGACTTTAAGGTAAATGTTGAGTGTTTTAAAATTTTGAAAAAATTAAAATATTAAAAAATATCCAGTATAAGAAAAGTAATTCAGTAAAATGGATTTTTTTTTAAAGTTAAAATTAGCCTTGTTAGGTATGTGTAAGTAAGACACGAGTATTGGTACCTATATAACTGGCTATAACACACGTAAAGCTTCTTATAAAATGTCAATTGGCAGAATAACATATTTGTAGTTAATAAAATTTATTGTAAAAAAAAAAACATAACTTTTAGAACTAGTATTCTTATCAAATATAAATTGTTTTTTTACGATCAACTACATTTCTTTTAAGCCTAAATTTTAAACTATAAATTATATTATCATAATATATACATTGTACTTGTACATTATACCTAATAATTCTACATATTTTAAAATCATTTAATAGCAAAATAACTTAATAAATAATACACATTAATAACTATAAATATTAGACCTATATTAGGTTATTAAGCATAACTATTTATTACATTTTCACATTATATAATGATTAATTTAATTCAAAAATTCACGACATTACAAAATGGTCAAAATATATTCTGCTATTATATTAAAAACAATAAGTAATTACATTACCAAATTATATTTTAAAGATGTTATATAGTGAGAACAACGATATTGTTTTAAGATTCATCTTGACATCTTATCTTAACCCAAATTTAGAATTTATTACTTTATTAGGTATTTAGGTATAAATGTATAATACATTTTATTCTTCTAATCGTTTTGTTTGATTTATTAGGCATTAATGTATTAATTACATATTTATATGTATAAATCTGCTTAATGCATTAATATATTATTCTTTCTACAACTAACAGTAATCTCACAATAAAAAGCTCAAATAGAATTCTCTTCATTGGAAAATAATGATTAACCTATTAAAGTAACAGATATGTTGCCAGATATGTATATGAGTTTTATATTAATTATTATCAAAGTCACATAAATAGTAATCTATCTTATTTTGTTACTTTATCTAAATCTCTTTTTGTTTTTTCATTAAATGAACAGTTAAAATATCTGTAATTAATTCCTTATCATAAATCGTAATAAATAATTACATGTTTATATAATATGCATAGTGCATACCTATATAATCTATATTTACTAAATCATCAATTAATATTAAAGTTTACAAATTGACCTGGTCAAAATATGATAAATTACCTATTCTCCCACTTATGACGATAAATCGGGCGTACCTATAATAATAGTATAATATTTAGACCTGCCTACATAGAAATATAAGTGTTTTTGGATAAAAGAAAAATATATATTATTAAACAACTTATAATTATTCAAAATTACACATCATAAAATATAGTTTTAATACAGAATGATTAATAAAAAATATGCAAATAAATAAGTAGATACCCCACTGTCGCAGTTACTTAATAAATAAGAGCATGTCCTAAAATAAATAATATAATACATTTCCTAGGGTAATAAAAAAATTAAATTCAAAAGTATGTTAGTAGGTATATTAATAAATAAATAAAACTAATATTAGATAAATTGTTTATTAATAAATCATTTTAAGAATTAGGTACCATTATAGTTATTAGGAGTAAACACTAGTAGGTAAGTTAGTATATAAAACACAGTAAAATCAATAAAAATAGTCTTTACATTTTAATAAAAATACTTTAAATCATAGGACGCTAGATAAAATAAAAAAGTTGTATATTCTTACACAAACATGTACCTTGAAAAAATTTAAATGTTTAAAATTATTAATAAAAAATACAAATATGTTCATTGGTTATTAGTTAATTATCATTTATATAGCTTGGAGTTAGTTTTAGTTGGGAGAAGGTTCAAAGTACCTATATAAATACTTATTAGGTACCTACATATTGTCAATTATGTCTAAAAAAGTATAAAGAGAAATGGGCAGCTGGTACCATTTTACCTTTCAAATATTTTACTAATATTAAATTTATAACTAATGCAATATGCAAACACTATGTAATATGTAAAGCAATCCTTCAAATTATTAGGTAAGAGTTTTAAAATTAATGAAAATATGTCAAGTTAATACCTATTGTCCATATTATAATGAAAATAATTTTAAGAGTTTTACTTATGTACATAATATAAATATTTGAATTTCTATAATTACATAACATATACATAGAAAAATAATATTTAAACTCAACCATAATGCTTAGAAAAAAAAATGTGTTGTGTAATATATAATAAATATGAGTGGATTAATCATAAAACGATATTGTTACCCCCGCTAAGAAATGTCAAGGGGAACTTCCTCTCCCTTGTTCATCCATAGATTGCATCTATAATTATTAGCTTGTTCCCTACTAAGTAATTATAATTGTTAATATTTAATAGAAATAATTGCTAATAAAAAAAGTTGTACTTTTTAAATGTACTAATAAAAGTTTAGGCCATCAACAATTTTCAGATAAATTAAAATTAGTATAACCTCTAATTTATATAATTATATTATTATTTATTAAGTTAATACCCATCTATTCAGTTGTGTTTAAATTAATTGTATAAGTTTCAATTTGTAAATACTTACCTTTTTTATTGTATCTAAAAACTTCAAAAAAATATGTATTAACTTCTGAAATCCGGACAACTAAATAAAATATTTAAATTATATTTATTTTCAATAATATAAGTATAATCAGTAATTAATATAAGTATGAATAGGTGATCTATAGACGTATATAGTTAACAGCATGTTTATTGTATATTTACCTAGTGGCTGTAATGACAGTAATGTCCAATGGGTCATTTAAATGTACATTATAGAAATAGTCAGTATTCAGTAGGTAATAAAATAATATAGTGGGGATTACAGAAACGAACCTAATCGCTACCTATCTTCATTATTCAGTAAGTACCAGTTCTCATAACGTAAATCTGAATAAAATAATTTTTATGTTATAACTTATAATGTTATATACTTAAAATTTAAAAATTAAAACATACCTATAGATATATAGGTATAATATCCAATAGGTAATAGGTATTATTTATTCTAAACATAAAGTTTAATAGGTATGATGATATTTTTTTGTATTTGTTTTATAATATTTACTGAAATAAGTACACAAATAACTAATAAGTATATTAAAGTTGATAAATAAAAATTAATAAAATGATTTATTATAAAAATGTTTATGCAGTATTAATATGTTAACTAATTGTTATCTAAACTTCAATAGAAACACTAACTTCTACGTAACAACTATAATATAGTCCGACAACGGAAGTTGCTAAAAAATGATATACCTACCTAGGATCTATATTGCTTACACCATTACTTATAGGTACATTTAATTTCCGTATGTACTTGTATAATGGGAGCCAAAGATTCTTAACAATATATTATACATTTTTACATAGTATTATGTAGGTATGTATGTAGTGTGAATTTAGAACGAATGAAACTATAAAACAATTTGATTTAATAATTCTACCATGAGAACGAGTACAACGGTCATCATTTTTAATGAAAATTAAGTGTTGTGTAATAATATGATTTTTATACATAAATATATCTATAGTAGATACCTTTATAAAAAAATAAATTAGGTATTTATGAAAGATTTCTAATAAAATTTTCTTTTTTTCTTCAAAGTATTAAAATATCGAAAAGAACCCCCCTCCCTGAATGAGTCAAATGTTGCACTTGATCGTAAAAAAATACGGTGGTAAATGCACAATATACAACTACTGTACAAACATCAATGCAATGTGCTACCTATGTGCACTTATTCCGACAAATACGATATTTTTGCGTAGGTACCCACATGACAAAATAAATTTATAAATGTTAATTTTGTTGAGGTCACGAATAAACATAGGTTAATTTAGGGGAGGGGAAGACTAGATGTGCTTAACAAACCGAATTTTGATAGTAGCTCACTCATAATTTATATACTTATTTATATATTTTAATTATAGTTGGGTATTATTTTTTTTTATTTATAATAATGCACATAGGTATATGATTATTAATAAATTTCGAAATGGTGATGTGGGTACGAAGTTGTGCATTGTGTAAAGGCCACGTCGCAAGTCGTTTCCAAAAGTTGTATTCGGCGCCACGGCCCAACCCTGGTATTTCCCGGTAATTCGTGGTAATAATACTACGATTACGACAGTCAAATCGGTCAATCAGAATACGATAGGAACTACACGACTCAACCATAGATTAAAGGACTCAACTAAGTACTAACAGACCTAGTAATTGTAAACACGGCTAAATGTATATAGAAACAACTAAAAAGAAGCGTTTTCGTTAAAATCGCGACATTGCGTACGATCTCGATTTATCGAAAATTTCGCGGGACCTGACAACCAGAGACAAAAATCACTTCTCGCACGGACGATAAAAGTGCGTGTCCACGAAACGACGACTTTTCCTTAGACCGGTATGGCGAAAAAAACAACAGTTCTATTTATATCGTCACCGCAAACAACGCGCAACGATAATGACAACGAAAGTACGAAACGCTGCGCGTGCAGGTTGACCGTTACAGATAAAAATACAACAGTGAAATCGACACAGGAGACACCGTCGTTGTCGTGGCGAACGGCAAGTTGAGAGAAACAGCGAAAAATCGTACGTTCCGGCGGATAATAATATTTGAACGTCCGTTGACGACTTTTCGGTTCGCGAACCGAACTTATTGTGTCGATCGCGATCCGTTTGACAAATTTTCATCCATTTCCCGCGCTCCGCTCAACACGCTCACGTACGACGCACTACACCGCCGCGGCGACACATCCGTACCGGCGCTGCGAAAGCCGGGGTTGTGGCAGCTCTGTAAAATTACACCACGAAAATTTGTCGTATCACGGCGGTTCGCTCCAATTCCAACTTCCGAGTTTCCGACGGCGAAAAAACCGTCCGCACTTGGCACTTCGCACCGCTCGTCCGGCATACACCTATCGCCACGCTCGAGCACGCCGTCCACGTTGGCTTCTGTCCTCAGTTATCCTAGTCGTTCAGCAGGTCCGTGTTGATTTAAGCTCGCGTGACAGGCGACATTTCTCCGGCCGTTAATCTTTTCAGTTTTTCAACCGGCCACGCCGTGTGTTGTCGCGGTTCCGTACAGACACCATCTCGCCGACGTCCAAGTCCCGCGTGTTCCGTGGTGAACTAACTACGATCAACGCTGTCTTGGAAGGTACTCAACCAAACATCAGCCTGTCGACAAATGTCTATACGACTGTGTGTTACACGCGTTCATTAATTTTTTTGTTTTGTCTTATGCCCATCACAGTTAAGCGCACACTTCACTTTTTTGAACTTTACGCTCAATACTTCACCAACCACATCATAATGGGGCCAAAGAGGAAAGCCGCTCAGAAGTCGACCAAATCGTCCGTCGAGGATGTGCCGCTAGTCATTATTGAGGATATGACGCACATCACTGTCAGACGACCAGTTATTAAAGGTAAATAGAGTTCATTGTTGGTGCAGGTATTCCAATTTTCGACATAATAACAGTTTTTTAAACTGTCCCGTATTGATTGTTTCCTATTGTACTCCATTACCAGTTATTGTGGATTTTGTTTCATACCATAGTAGTTGCGATGAAGAGAGGATGCTTTGTTAAACGTACAAATATGTGTGTCGTAGCAAAATACAAAACTTGAAGTTTTAAACCCATGAAATCCTTTTTATTTACTATATTATAATATTATTACATTACTGCTTATATGTAATGACTTGAAAACATAATTATAATAGGTACTATTTGTAATCCACTAAAATAATATTATTATATAGTAATGTTATCACAAGTTGTATTACTATATTTTTATTTATTCAGTTTTAATTTTGGTAATCAATTTTGAAGCAAAGCAATTTTTACATTATTCTAATAATCTAATGTGAACATAATATAGGTTAAAATATATACTAATATTCTAGTAAATAATTACTTTTAATGTATTTTAATTATCAATAAAATGTAAGGATTAACTAATTCCTAAACACAAGTACCTACAAATTGGATAGAAATAAATACAAGTTATACCCTATGCCAGTCTATTAAACGGTATCTACTAATACACCATTCCTGTTGTACTATAAATACACCCTATTGGCTTTATTGATGGGTTTCTAAGCTAGCTTATTTAATAGAAATACATTCAGCACAATTTTCATGTGAATAATTTGTTAATATTTATCACTTATTTTGCCAATTTCATAAATTTAAAAACTTATAATGAATGCCTATTATTTATTATTATGCAAAATAATAACATTTACAAAGCCCAAACCTAAAATTAATATTTCAGTAATCTTTTGTAAAACTAAAACTATTTTAATGTGTTTGTTGGCTTCAAGTCCATTTTAATGTAAGTTGTATATTGCTTTCTTATGCTTATATAAGCTATGAAATTAAAATTAAAAAATTATACTCTATTTAAAATAAAAACATACTTGTACAGAGACTCAGTGGCGTGTTGAACTTTTATGTAAGGAGCGAAGATTCTTACAAACCACCCACCCTCCTGTTTTATTAAATACTACTACCCTCATATACAAAAATGTTACTCTATTCTTTTTTTTTTTTTAATTATTGATAAGTGAGACAAAAGTATTAGATTATAATATTTTGATATAAATTTAATCAATTCAATAAAATTTCTTGGATTATTTGATGACCAATATTCATCGTGGCCTCGAAATACTATGTTTTGACGTGCAAGGTAGAAAAGAGTTTCAAAAATTACTTTGACAACTTCTCTATTTTTAGCAACATTTGTGTATGAAGTTTCAAAAATTTTACTAACTACTCTTTGATTACCGAGTTGATTACCTACTTACAAACATGGCTTTTCGAATTTCTGACTCTAAATGTGCTCTATTATATAATATATATTATGATATTATGTAGTCAATTGATGTCTGATAAATACAAAATAAAAATTCTATTCTTCGTATAAGTAAAAGAGTACCACTACCCAACCCACCACCTAATTATTAACTACCCAGCTCTAAAATATCGATGGAGTGGCCGCTCATTGTCAACATGCCTCTGCAGAGATCAATTTTTGTTGGTGGTGGTTGGACAATACTTGTTTATTGTAATCTACAATCTGTGTCTTAACTGTGTAGTGAAGTTATGCTCCTATGCTTAAGGTGGTTATCAAGGTATGGTTTAATTATAAATAGAATATTAACTTAAAATTTACCTTTGCCTACTATAAACTATGAATAAAAAATTGTCTTTAATTTTTTACACCTACTAGTTCAAAAACTGTTTGGTATTACAAAGTAACTAAAAACTCCATAACATCTAACCTAAGTAATTTATTTTAAAATAAATTATTTAAGAAAAAAAAAATATTCTAATGTCATATTATTTAAAATAGATTCACTTACCTGTTAATTATGTTCAATAATTGTAGGTACTCTAAAGCATTGGCTGTTTATCATTAGACAAAATTCAATGCACTGTGTAAAAAGACTGTCAATCTTCTTTATTTAAATATTTTTTTTTACATTAAGCTCGAAGGTCTTTTTATGAATACCAGTTTCTTATAATATATATTTTTATTTCATATTTGACGTATTAGTATATTTTGATGATGCAATTTACATTTAAAAAGTTTAGGAAGTATTGATTTATATCTTATATATATACCTAATATATATATATAGATAGGGGGATTATTAGTCCTTGTCCCCATTTTAAGATGATTGTTATTGATTGTATTAACTACCTAGGTATCTAAATAAATAAAAATATCTGTTTAAAAATGTTAACTTATACTTGTTGAATATAAAATATTAAACTGTTCATAAGTATCTGATCCAACATTTTAAATTAACCAACTTATCTTTATTTTTATTTTACCCTACAATTATAGTAATTGTAAAAAATGTTACATTTATTTTACAATCTAAGTAAATGACAGTTGTGTTAGGTTGATGTAGTACAGTTGTTTTAATTCTCATGTATTTTAGATTTGTTATAATTAATTAATTAATAAGTCATTTGTCTTTGATTATTCTAATTACTTAAATTATTATAAAAAAATAAAATTGTTCTGTATACTTCGTTAATTTTTATTTAAAATTATTACAGATAATATGGTTGAAGATGATATAATTCAAAAGGATGAAATAGATGTTAAAACACCCATTTCAGAAAATAATACAGATATGAATGCTACTGTGGTCTTAGAACAAATCCCTGATTTTCAGCAAAAAGCAACAGAGTTTGAATCTGAATTAGATGTTGTTGTAAATGAAGAGGAAACGATTAAAAAACCTGTTCAAAAGAAAATTACCAAATCAAAACTTAAATCAAAAAAACAAACATTAGAAGAAGATTCCAAAGCTGTAAGGACTAGGAAAAGAGCTGCTAGTGAAGATAGACAGGTATTGAAAGTAGAGGAAAAAGTAGTAGGCAAAAGTCGAAAAAGACCGGTCGACAAAAATTTACCAGAATCTCTAAAACCTGTTTCTCCTTCAAATGAACTACCAAAAAGAAATCGGAGAGCCGCTAGTGTGGACATTATATCATCTGAAACTTCAAGTTATCCATTAGATAAGGTACCGAAAAAAAATAAAGTTGTTAGTAAATCTACTAAAGCTGCAGTTGTTGTAACTGAAGATGATGTACTAAAAAAACAACCAAAAAAAGGAACCAAAAAAGAAGATCAACCTAAAATAATGGAAACAAAAGATGATGAAATAAAAATTTTAGAAAAAACTTCCAAGGGGAAAAAAAATACAAAAAAAGTATTAATTGAAGAAAAAGAAAATGTAATAACAGAACAAAATGATGATGAATATGTTATTCAAGAAAAACCAAAATCTAAACGAGGTGTTAAAAAGGTCAAAACAGATGTAAGATAAATCATTTTTATTAAAACAAATACTTTCTAGTATATATTTTAAAGAAAAACTGCCAAAAATTTAATATAAGTAATTCTACAGGTATTATTACATATTATGATCTTCCAACAGATTTTTATTATTACATGACATGTGATCTATTTATTAGTTATTGTTAATATTGAAGAGAATGTTTTTTAGGAAATATGGAATTAATTTTGTTTCATTTCAAACTTGTACATAGTCGAAATGTTCGACTGTACTTGTGTTGCTTCGTGTTAATTTTAAAGTTAGTTTAGTGTTCATAAAAGTTTGAAAATAACCTACAATATGTTTAATATTATAAAAAAATCGATTTTTGTTGATATGTTTATTGATCAATAGCTAATTATGCCAGCTTATTTATCTTAATTATATCAGTAATAAATAATAATTATATCATGCTATACCCGTAAATATATTTTTAAAAACAATTTTTTGTCTAATCCATTGCCATGTAGTCGGTAGATCACATGTAATAATAGTACCAATAAAATTAATTTTATATAATATGTAATCTAATAAAAAAAAAAATTATGGTCATGCAAATATTCCTTACATATTAAACGAAAAAATGATTTTCATAGAATTTGTACTGATATAACACGTTTTTTTCATAATTTTATAGGTTTATGTCGATTTATTTTTTTTAATTCATGTTTTGCTTTTCCTCAGTTAGTGTTAGTTCAGTATTTGGAAGTGTTTCAGTTTGAGTGGTTTTTGTCAATGTTCCAAAATAATTTTTAATTTAATGATATGGATTATCAATGAGAATTTCAACAGTTAAATAATATTGTTACATTAAATTCGTTAAGAAAGTCCTTATTTCAATTTCTTGTAAAATAACTAAAACTTTGTTGGTTCTCATACAAAATGTTATTAACTGTAATTACCATAGTTTTATCACAATAAAATGTTATGTTGGTTTAATACAATTACAATCTACAAATGTTAATTGTTGTACTTTTAAAATTCAACATTTCTACTTCATCAATTTTTTCATTAGAAAATTGTAAACAGACAATTTTTAAGGAGTTAATTATTGATATTTTTCCATGTTGTAATGTGGATCTTTAAATGTGTTAGTAATAAATGATAATTCCACATCCTCATCATGGTGGTAAATTATGACAATATAATATACTCATCTGTATGAACTTTTTAACAATCCTATGTAATAGACCTAATATTATGTTAAAATTTCTGAAAACTTAGAATTCTTTAATATGCTTACTTAAAATTGATCTGACTCCATTTTAATATTTTTTATTTAAATTTTGAATAATCAACATAAATTCCATTGAGTTGTATTGTTATGCAAATAAAATTTGATTAAGTGGCCTGTTGATCTCAATTAGACATAATTAACAATTAATATCAATTTTCAATAGTATTATTACATGACTAAGACCATCGGTATGATTGGTAAAAAAATTAATACATTTTGGTTGAAATAACTGTTTGCGATCCTTTTTAATATAGTGTAGGTTATGTATATGCTTGTATATATTGTACTATATTTCTTAGATGTTTAAAAATGATTTAATCAAATATTTTGCAGGTGGTCGTACAGTACACCACCATAATATTACACTTTCTGAAGTTTGGATTCTAATGGATCAGTGGTTTCTTTTGTTATTATTATATTTGATTTTGACATTTCTCCAAAATATATTTAGTTTTGATGCCAATTATTGAGTCAATGAAATTTTCTTTATGATAAACCATTTTATGAACAAATCTGTCTTAAAGTTGAGAATTCCTGTCATTTATTGGAATGTGTAATTATATTTTAATATCAAATTTATAATAATTGGTAGTAAAGTATTTCAATCTCACTTAAAAATTAAATTATTTTGTGAAATGAATGTAAATTTCATTCAATCTAACTTTTAATTTATCTCAAAAATATGGTCTTTAAAAATATTTCCTTCTAAATCTCGTTTTTGATTTTTTAAATTCACCTATTATTCTTAAATTATAACATAAATTTTTTAAATTATTACAATAAAATAATTATTTGTTGTTAATTTTATTTTACAGGAACTTGATCAAGATGATGAAGTAGAAAAAGTACCTAAACCTTCAAGTAGAAGCCGAGCAGCTCCAAAAGTTAGTGCTAAACAAAACAATGAAAAAGATGTAGAAAAAAAACAAAAAAGTGTACCTAAGACTAAAAAAAACATTAAATCACCAGAAAAGTCTGAAGAGTCCAGTGAAATAAATGAGTCTGATGATTCTAATAAAACCCCGGAAATAAAACCAAAACGTGAACGTAAATTTAAACAAATTGATGTTGAAAATAAGGATGAAGAATTTAAAGAAATTAAAGCACCAAAACTACGGGGTGGTCGTAAGGCTAAAGTTGAGGATTTAGATGAAGAAGTAGTACAGAAGAGTCCACCTGCCGAACATGAGATAAACCTCGAATCTGAAGATTTAGCTGATGATCTCCCACTTACTCCAGAGTCTGAAAAAAAAGAAGTCAAACCCATTGCAAAGCGTAAAACAAAAGCAAAGTCTAAAAAATAATTACTTATTATAGGAAAACTATTTATAAAGTGTTCATTAAGTATTAAAGGTTTTTATTTATTTTTTTTTTAAAGAATACATTTTTAATATTATTTAATATGTTTACATTTGAGTATAAGATTACATAACATATTTATTATTTACAAGTTAGTTTTATTTTAATATATATTTTCTCATCATTTTGACCTTAATTCCCAACATCCATTAATTCGTTTGACTTTTTCGCCTTTGGAAGATAGTATTTCTTCAATATTTCTACATCCTGTGTCTGGAAACCATCCTAAGTTATCAGCTATCAAGTGGTTGTTCTTGCATCCATCACACTCCACGATTACTATCCCTTTTTCATATGAAAGTTTTGAAAACCTTCTGCTGTTCTTGGTGTTACACACTGTACAAGTAAAATTTATTTGCATTTTACCAGTAGGTTCATTTTTAGATTGTTTTTCACAGTTGTTTTGTACAGACGGCAATGACGCATAACAACGAGTTAGGTAAACTGATGGAGAGTGAATAGTGATCTTTGATGAGTTTTGTGCTGCGTTTTTAATAACATTTAAAGCGCTTTTATTCTTTACCAAAAAAGTTAAACGACAAAAATTGGTACGAAACATGATTTTTGAGATTTAAAATATTTCACTGCGACTCGAGAGACTACTTAAGTACTAAATAATAAATTATTAACTAGTGATAATATCTTATCACATATGTTTATGAACGTTATCACATATTGATGGAAATATGAAGTTTTCGTGTATTGACAACATGATGTAGCGTTATCAAAATACTAAATGCAAAGTTCATTAGAAAATGCTTAAAAAGTATAGCCCTTTGTCAGTCCTTTTTTGTATGAAAATTCGACTACCTTGAATATGAACGTACTCTAATTGTTTTCTGAATAATTCGGTATTGACAATTGACTAATTTATAAACCATTATGTCTTGGTTAAATTCATTAAAAGAGTTTTTTACCCCTGATAAAAATCCCAATAAAGTTATTGAAGTAAAATCGGAAAAATATTCTAATCGTAATGTTCACTGTCGTCATGACCCGATTATTTTGTATGCAGTAGATAGTAATAATGTCAGTGAAATTGTCTTACATTTGTCTCGTGCGGAGAGCTTAACTACTTCTTACAGGTCTGGTGTAAATTAAATTAATAAAATATTAATTTAAAATACTTATTTATAACCATATGGTTCAATAGCTTGTACAGAGGATCGAGTATAGAAGATTCAGAAATAAGATTTTGTATACTTAAGGACAAACTACCAGAGATACTCAGTATATCCAAAGATGTAAGTAGATTAATAAATTAACAAAATAGCTAACTATTTAATTATTTAATGATAAGATATTGGTTATGTAGTGTTATTGTTTGTCCGTGATACAAAATTTATGTGATACTCTTGTCGAACACCCAACATGGAATGTTGCACATTTGGTTGTGAGGTTAGCAATGCTAGACATTTTATCCAACCCAAATGTTGTGATGTAAGTTTTTTATTTACAAATAATTATTATTGTTAACATAAATATATTGTAATTACTAATTATCTTATTCTAAATTTATTAGGTATTTAAATACACCAGATGTCGAAAGTGGTATATCATCATTACAGTTGGCCATTTATGATAATTCATTAGCTGTTGTCAAAGCATTAATTGCTTTGGATGTTTCTTTGGAACACTTGGATAATGAAGCCAATTCAGTTTTTCATTATGCTGCTAAATCTAGTAGTGATATAATTTTGGTGAAGTCATAAACTCAAGTGTATTATCAAATAAATGTATAGTCTAATAATTTAAAAATTATGTAGGTTTTATCTAAAGTGAGCACAAAATGCTTAAACTATCGTAACATAAATGGATTTACTCCCCTTCACTTGGCATGTCAAGCAGATAAACCAGAATGTGTTAAAGAATTGTTAGTTTGTGGGGCTGATGTAAATATTCCGGCCGGAGTTCCTGTTACTAAAGTAACCGAAAATAAATTACCTGGAATTGTTAAAGAATATCTTCAGGATAATCATAAAAAATTATTTGTTGAAGTAAGGACAAAATATTATCAAATATTATCTGTGCATTAAAACATTGCTTAAAGGTTACTAAAGTTACCTAATTCTATTTTAGTTTTGTTTTGGTAATACTACAGATTAGGTTATGCTTGCTGATACTCTTGGGTTGTGTTTTACATATACATACCAGCATTCGCTGAGGAAGGTAATTCCCAGACCCTTGAGGCCTTAACAAATTGTATAAATTGTATGTTAATTTCATTCCAATAAATGATAAGCAATGTGAAATTAGTTCGCCCCATGTAGTGATTTACAAAGGAAAAAAAAAGGTTATTCTTGCTGAACATTAAAGTTGTATTGGTTTATTAAACTTTAATTGTATCAGCCATAACTATAAAATTATAAAATTTAAATTGCATTTCATTTATAAAAACTAAGTGTATACTATCTTGGAACTGATTTTTATTTTTATATCTTAATTGGTAATTATCTTAATTTTTTTTTTGTAAGTAATTAGGTATAAGTTATGAGGAAAAATATAAATAAGTTTTTATTGATTGATTGATTTTTTTTAGGATATGAAATTTGGTGGAACTCCTCTACATTGGTCATGTTCTCGCGAAGTAATTGACAGCTTAATTTCCAATAATTGTGATATAAATGCATTGAATTTTGATAAGCGCACTGCTCTTCACATAATGGTAACATTATAATATCAAATGTATACTGTATTTTCTACACTATTGTATTTATAATTTATATAGATTTTGTTGTATAAGTAACTACTTTTGTTTTAGGTTTTGAGAAATAGATTTGATTGTGTTATGGGACTATTATGTAATGGAGCTAATGTAAATATACCTGATCTAGAAGGTAATACACCACTTCATTTAGCAGTCAAAAGCAATTTGGTACCAGTAATTCATGCTCTTATTGCATTTGAAGCTGATATTGATTATATGTATGTACATTGTATATTTAAAATGTTTATATTTACTTTTAGGATTCATAAGTTCCATCACCAGGTGGTTCCTTCGCCCAAGTTTCTTATTCCTTAAGACTTAGCTAGTTTTATTAAACAGTTTATTTTATTTTCTATATTTTATAAGTTCTTTATTATTTATACTTAAAGTAAAAATCTTTATTTACAGATTGTATAATTAATAGATTAAAAAAAATAATAAAAGATTTATTTATTAAAATATTTTTTGTGCATCCTTATAAATGCAAAAAATTTTTAAACATGTTATTCATAATAACTTGAAAATATTGATAATTTTTTTTTAGTAATAATAAAGGTGTATCTTCAAGACATATTGCTGCTACCAATAATGGTCCAGATAAAATTTCTGATAAAATTGTCTATATCTTGCATGCAGTTGGTGCAAAACGGTGTCCAAATATTTTATTGGACACGGAATGTACAAATGGATGTGCTTGGAATAAAGAATATAATGGTTTACCACCTCAAAGACCTATATCAATGCCAGTACGTACCAACTAGGAATCTTTATTTTACATGGATTTAAAAACATGAATATACATTGTTTTCATGTTAAATTATCTAATTAAAATACCAGAGTACCTATTTTGCGTATATTTTGGTCAGTATAACCTAGTGAGTTGGGTAAATGTCAATTTCTATACGACATTTTAGGAATTTTTTATGATAGTTATTTTATTTATTGAATATATTCTATAATATATAGAATGTACTATTATTTAGTATATTATAGATGTACTATAGATATTACATCTATAATATGATAATAACGAGTTAAAATAATTTACATTTCAAAATTTACATAAAGTAGATTCTATGATATAGTTAGTTGTAGGTGGTTTTTATACCATTGATAGTTTTTTATTGGGTACAAAGAACCTATTGTACCAATAAAAGAAAATTCATTTTTATTTTTCTGAACACTGTTACTTTAATTATCTTGAGGTTAGCATATATCCACATCAATAAATATAATATATATATATTATATTTAATAATTCTAAATTATATAGCAAAATTATAATAATATTAACTTAAAAAAAAATAATTTAAATTATTAGTATACAAATAAAGTTGTTTTTATAAATACTAATATAGTTGTTATTTTACAGGTTAGATGTATTGTGACAGCGATGGAAGAACTCATGGATGAAAGAATAGATATTAACAGAAATCATAAAGGAGGCAGAGTTTTATGCCTCGATGGTGGTGGAATTAGAGGATTGGTGTTGATATCTATTTTACTTCATATAGAAAATGCCACTAAAGTTCCTATTATTCATTGTTTTGATTGGTTAGCTGGCACAAGTACTGGTGGAATTTTAGCTTTGGGACTTGCATGTGGTAATTGCACTTTTATATTATTTTAGTTTATAAATTATTTAGCATTTTGTTATTTTGATTGTGCAAAGTTAAAAACATGATGCGTAAACAATTTAATTATCAGTATAAAATGAGGGAAAAACAAATGCAAATTGTGAAAAACCTCGTAAATAAGAAATTTGTGTTTTTTTTTATCATATTTAAAATATATTTTATTTATTTTTGCTTCAAAATCTTATATCTGTTATTAAACAATAAAATAAAATGAATGTTTTAATTTAGGATGAATTGGATGAATCTCTTGTTATTTTACTGTGTTAACTTTAAAAGAATACACAATCTTCACTTTATAATAGTACTAATGTAATTATTTATATATTATATTTTAGGTAAATCGTTACACGAGTGTTTGTGCTTATATTTTAGACTTAAACAACTCGTGTTTCAAGGTAGTAAACCTTACCCAAGTGAGGTATTGGAAAATATGTTACAAGAAACATTGGGCGTAAATACCTATATGAGTGATATAAAACATCCAAAGTAAGTGGTTTCTATTGACTAAATAGTTGTTTAATGTTTTTATTTACTATTGGAAACACTTGGCAATTTATTTTTGAGATTAAAAAAAATATATATATTTTATATCTTAATTGTATTTATGAATTTTACTATTTTGTTTGGACTATAAAACAAAATAAAATTGTTTCAGGATCTTAGTCACAGGCTTGTTAGCAGATAGAAAACCCGTAGACTTGCACATTTTTCGTAATTATACATCACCAAGTGACATGATTAATCTAGATCATCCATGTGATTATCCACCGCCACCACCACCTCATGAACAGTTAGCATGGAAAGCAGCAAGAGCAAGTGGTGCAGCACCTTCATATTTTAGGTAATTATTTTTATTAACTTGGATGCATACAATAATTTTTAATAGATCTAATTTTTTGATAAACGTGGTAGTTTAGCAGGCACATTAATCCATTAACAGTAATTTGTCTAAATTTCATAAACACAATAAATTAACCTATTAAACAAATATATCTGTATCAATTTTGATATCTATGATATATTCTACACCTCTCAGGCTTACAGTTTATCTTGTTTCTATTATTTAAAAACGGAATGAGAAATTTAAGTTGAGAAAACTATTCAAAAAAACAATAATATTAATTTTTCTATGATATTAATTTGTCTTTATTACTTATGTCCTTCCTTAAATTTTGTTAATACTTGTTCAAAAGAGAAATTTATATAAATTAAAGTATAATAACATTTATTACTATTTTAAATATGGTCATATTAATATTGATTTTAATTTTAAATGAACCATTTTATCTTTTTTTTTAAAGTATAACTATCAAAGTATTTAAACTTACGGAAACTATATATATTTTTCATGATTTTATTGTATGCCATTACATAATTTGTATGTTTATTAAAATTACTTACAATAATAATTTATACAGTATTGTTTTTCATAGAGCAGTGATATTTTTATTTTTAAATTATTATTATTTCAATAAATTTTTTGTACAGAATTGTTATATTAATTGACAATTTGAAATGTTTTAGAATGTTTGGTCGTTTTTTGGATGGAGGATTGATTTCAAATAACCCTACTTTAGATACTTTGACCGAAATCGAGGAATATAATTTAGCATTATACAAAACAAATAGGGCTCATGAAATGCATGATCCAAGCCTTGTAGTTTCTGTTGGAACTGGATCTATACCTGTGACTGAGGTATAATGTATATAGTGTTTTGTCTTAATGAATATTGTCGTTTGATTACAATGAAGTATTCAGTAATAATGTATTAAATTATTCTTATTTTCACTGTAACATTATAATTTGAACATGAACAATAATAATCTATTAATGGTATTTTGTGTTTGATTTAGGTGAAAAATTTAGACATTTTTAAACCAAGTAGTGTAAGTGATAGCTTGCGGTTGGTGTTTGGATTCTCAGCACTGGGTCTGTTACTTATTGACCAAGCTACCCAGTCTGATGGTCGTGTTGTGGATAGAGCAAGATCGTTGTGTTACAAAACAAAAACTGAGTTCTTCAGGTAATTACTTTTATATATATATAATATGATTTCATAATTCTGAATATTTAAATTTAAATTTTTGGTATTTAGGTTTTGCCCACAACTATCAGAAGATGTAGCTATGGACGAAAAAGATGATGCGAAACTAGTCAAGATTCTTTGGGAAACCAAAGTCGATATGGTGAAAAACAATAATAAAGTGTATAAACTGGCACAGTTATTGAAATAATTTGATTTACTTATTATATTTAAGACATTTAATTACTTATAATTGTTTTACCTTTATTTTTTTCATTACATATTTAATATTACACTGGTAGTTTAGTTTATATAATATAATTTAATATATTGCTTTATATTCATAGAAATATAATATATCTATCTATTTCTAAGTATTTAAATTTATTATAACAGTGCATATTATTATTATTTATTAAAAACTAAAGGAATACATCATTACACTTGTGCTTTTTCTTAAATACTATGGTAACACTAGTATACATTGTTAAATGACAATAATATAATAGAATATTATGTGTGCATGTATGTATATTATACTTTTTACAATATTCATATAAGGTTGAAGATTACTTGTTTTTAAATATTAAAACCCTCTTTTTTATAATTTTTCTTCTGCTCGATAAAAATTCAATAAAATTCTATTTGTTTAGAGATAATCAATAAAATATTTTATGTATATAAAAAAAAGAAAAAAAATGTTAAGGCAGTATCACATTAATTTGGCGCAAATTTAATAATTCTTTATTTATTTACTAAACAGTGTGCTGAAATTACTATTGGACACTGTAATTGTTTTATTAAAATATATAAATGTTGGTCTATATTCAAAAAGACGAATGGTTGAAAATTATTTTAAAATATTTATACTTTTTTTTTCAAAATTATTACTCTGGGGAGCTCTTATTAACTTATGTTGATGACGTGTGTATTCCCATCTAACACAACAAAAATCTAAAGCATCTACGTTCAATCGTATCAATCTTAATAATGGCTTTGTGAAAAAGAAAAAAAAAGAATATCTGTTTGAATACAGTCAACTTGCTGTGTACATTGTATTTGTATAACATTTAACACCCTCGTGAACTTATAGAATTTAGTTGGATCTTTTTATTTTAAATACATCATAATGTCATTATTGATAGACCAATGTGTTATTAGGTATTGTAATAAACTATAATTAGCATTCATCTTGTAAACAGATATTTGGTACTATAATTTGAGTGAGTTAGTAATTAGAAACTTAAATAAATAAAATGTCACACTTACACTTTCACTTATTATTTTTTTTTTTTTTGTTTAAGAGGTTATTAAATCATTAAAATTAAATTCAATCCAATAATTAAATACCAGAGGTTTGGAAACTTGATGAAATGTCCCTTCGAACCTGTACACAATTTTATTTGCAAGTGTCTTAAGTTCATATTGTCAATCTCCTTTGTTCAGAATTGGTTTTTCGTATACATAGAAATTTATTACAATGATTTATTTGAATTCAAACCGACCGTGCAGCAAAACTCTCTTAAGTTTCGTTGTAATCTATTTTTAAATGAATAACGACAGTTGCAGGTTGCCGTTCACAAAGCGCTTCAAGGAAAATAAATAACATTTTCAGTCAAAAAATACCTATAAGGATATTGTTAAGAAAATAATACTCTACACCTTACACCTATACCTAATATACCTATACATAATATATAGTAGGTAGGTGTATGGCCATTTGACATATACGTATTACTACAATAATTTTTTCTTTATTATTCATTCGTTTTTACGGGGGCACGAAAGACTTTCGAGGCTTCCCGAGCACCACCCCTTTACCCTCCGATTATTATCATCGAATTCTATCCATAAAACCTCATCATCTGCAACACGACACGTGTTCCGCTGAATACAGACTATAAATATATAGGTAAGTGTGTAGTTTTACAATAATATAACGTCATAATATAAGGCACCTACGTTTGTGGACAGAACACGTCGCGTGTACGACACGCACACGAATGAAATGACAGCGACAAACAATTAAATAATAATAATAGGTAATAATAATAATAAAAATTAGTGTAATTATACATAGAAATCAAACAACACCCCCCCCCCCCCCGCGGGGCGTAGAGCTTGAGCAAGAACGAATTTTTTTTAAAATTAATTTTCAAACGCACGTTTCTCGGTCGACGACGTCAACGGTGTCGACCGAGGACTGCTGTCAGGAGGCGATCGTCGAACACGATCTGTTGGTGTTCTCGGTGGCCGGTTCGGGTTCTTCGTAGTGTGTGTACTCGGGTTCCCTCCGGCAGTAGACGCACACGAGCACGGCGAACACGACGCCGGCCAGGCCCAGCCCGACCACCGGCAGCCCGTACGATTTGAGCACCTTGAACGACGGCCACTTGGTCTGGCACTCGAGGTCGGCCTCGTCCACGCCGGACGGACAGTTGCGGTGACCGTCGCACCACAGCGTGGGACTGATGCACGCCTCCAGCTCGGGACAGCCGTACGCGCAACCAAACCCGCGGTGCGAGTGCGGTCCCGCATCCGACTGGTTGCGTTTGGCCGGCGGCGTCGGTTGCGCGTGCTTGGCGGACGGCTTGGACACCTCCAGCCACTTGAACGCCATGGACCCGGCTTCCTGGGCCACGAACTCCACCATGAAGCTGGGGTTCTGCTGTTCGTCGGGCACGAAGTCGGTCCACTCGTCCGAGAACATGTACAGCGTGTCCCGGCGGCCGTCGCGCGACTCCGCCGGGCACACGTTGCCGACCAACCGGACGTCCGGCCGGACCGCGTACAGCAGTAACCGGTTCCGGGTCCGGCACGGGGCCGCGGACGCGTTGACCGGCAGGAAGCGGCCCCACGTCTGCACGAACATGCTGTGGCCGGGCCGGGCCTCGAGCAGCCACGGCACGTCGCGGCAGTGCAGGTCGTCCCGCGATTCCGGCGGGTACGCGAGCTCGATCTCGCCACCGGAACCGCGGACCCACTGCTTGCGCGGGCACGCCGGCCACCGGAGCACGCGGACGTGCGCGTTGAAGTACGTGTTGGCGAAGTCGTCGGTGACGACCAGCCCGGGCACGCGGAAGTGGATCTCCACGCGGTCCGACGACGTGTCGAACGTCACCTGTTGCGTGCCGAGCGCGGCTTCCGTGAAGTTCTGACAGAAGCAGCCGCGCTCCACGCGCACCGTCCGCCAGAACACCTCGCGCACCACCAGTCTGGGGCCGTCGTCGCCGGACGGGCACGCGTACTTGCCGGTCACCGTCCTGGCCATGGCCACCAGCGGTGTCCGTTCGCGCGACCCGAACGACGCGTTGCGCATTACGATCTGCAACCGGTAACCGGGTTCCGCCTGTAACCGGTACACGCAGTCCAGGCTCCTGGCGCCTCCCCGGCCGTACAGGAACACGTTCCGCGGTTCCGTCAGGTCCATCGACTCGCGAACCCTGTGGTCGACGACGCACGCGTCACCGTCGGTCTCGCGGTCGTACACGCCGCTGTCCACGAACTCGTAGTGCAGCCGAAACCCGAACGGTTCCAGCACAGTGCCCAGCACGGAGTGCACCTGCAATATGACGCTGGGCGACTTGGACAGGTAGCTCTCGTCCAGCGTGCACGGCCGCTTGGGACGCGTGGCGTTCGGCGACGCGGAAGTGGACGCCGCGGCGATGTGTTCGCACAGCCTGGGCGTGTCGCAGTGGTCGCCCAACAGCGTGCCGGCGCCGTCCCATATGCGCAACCGGGTCGGGCACGGCTTGAACGTGAGGAAGTGGCCGGTGCTCCGGTGACCGTAGCTCTCGAAGTACATCCACACCCGGTCGTCGGGCAGCCCCTGGAACCGGTACGTGCACGTGCTGTTCGGCGGCACCGAGTGCCGGGGGCTGACCAGCACGCCGCGCCGCGACTTGGGCGTGGCCGACGCGTTGACGGTGAAGTCGCACGTCGACCCTTTGGCGTAGTCCAGCGAGTCCGAGTCGACGAACGCTATGCGCACGTCCAGCTCGAAGCTCCGCAACCGGGACACGGGCGGTGGCCACGAGAACGTGGCCGGCGAGTTGTGCACCCACGACTTGAACACGACCAGCATGGTGGGCCCGCTGGCCACCACCCGGGGCAGCGCGGGGCCGCCGCAGTACCGCAACAGCACGGGGTCGTCCTCGGACGGCCCGTCGTGGAACACCAGCCTGTCCTCGTTCTCGCTGCACATGTCGTTGACGCGCACGATGGCCGTCCCGTTGACGGCGCCCACGGACGCCGCTTGCTGCGCCTTGCCGCCGCCGGACCTGTGAGCCGCTTGCACCGAGCTTTCCCGGCCCTGGGTCACCGACACCATGGCGTGCTTGCACTTGGGCACTATCTTCTGCCGGATCGTGTACCGGCACGTCACGTTACGCGGGTACATTCCCGGGTAGTTGGGCGACTGCAGCGAGCACCTCTTCCGGTAGCACTCGTAGAAATTGCGACTGCAGTGCGTGCCGGGCACCAGCTCACCGCGCTCCTTGGGATCGGACGCCGTGCCCAGCCTGACCGACGCCTGTTTGTTGTCCAGGAACTTGAACCGCAGCCCGAACGCGAACGGCAGCGTCGTGTACAGCCCGCTCACGGGTATCCGCAGCGTGAGCGTCACCGTGCCCGCCTCGCTGTAGTAGACGGCGGGCGCGGCGCCGTCCGTGGGCCCGTGACCGCACCACGACCCGCCCACGTAGGGCCGGCCGAGTTCGAGTATTTGCATCTCGCCGCTTATGCACTCGCCCAGGTACAGCGTGCCCAACCGGAACTCCTCGAAGATCAGCTGAAAACACAGAAAAACGACCGATTGATTAATACGAATAATATATTATTATTCATAATTATTTATGCTCACACACATTTTATTTTACTAATTTAGCCAAAAAATACGGTTTTATATTATATAAATGAGGTGTGATTCGTTTAACTATCGTCAGTCGTGACGTTCATTGGACGTATTATTGAAAATATTTCTTTTACATAATTCTAAGTACCTAGTTACAAAACAACATTTTTTTTAGACTGTTTTTAAGTTTCATATACTTAAGCACAATATGTGTATTGTTTTGAGCATTTTTTTTTTATAAAATTACAATTTTGGTCAAGCTTTTTATACGTTAGATACGATTCACATTTATAAGTAGGTAGGTATAGATCAGTGAAATAGCAAACCGATATTTTTGCCGCGTATCTATGTAGCAATACCACAATGTTTATCTGAACTATAAATACTTATTTCATAATCTATTTGATTGAAATTAAAAATATAACGTACATTATCATTAAAAAGGTACAATTTTAAATGATAACAATAAAAAAAAATTGATTTTAACGGCATAAATTATGTGTAAAAATGTACTATCCAGTATATATATATATAAGTGAATAACTGATGGAATAAACATGATAAAAAAGTTTAAAATTTAAATAAATAAAAAAAAAACGTTCTCGTTATTTAGTATTTATGTACATCGCTTTGTACATAATGTACAATAATTTAGTCGAAAAACGTTTAGAATTGAACCACTTTAATTTATTATTTACCATCATCTCACGTAGTATTTGTTATTACTCGTTGCGTCATATTATGGCTAACTGCTTTGTCGTAGGTACCTATACTACTACTATACACATTATAAAATTATAAATTGTATATTTGAATTATTTGACAGAAATGATGCTGTAGCTAAAAAAAAAATCCAAATAGGTATTGAAATTTCAATCATTGGAGGACGACTCGATTTACATCAAATCACTAGCAATCAAACGTCTAAAGAACAAAGTGTATACTGAGTGAGAATTCCACGCCTCGCGTGACACTCGCCGATCAGTCTCGGTGTCTCCTTCTCGCCGACGGTGTGGCGCATACCGCAATATCGTAAATCTTATCCGTTTCGCTATTTCTTTTGTATTTTTTTTTCTTTTTGTCAGCCTGTCACCGTTTCCCAGTCGTCGCCGAAGTCATATTTTTCGATCACTCCAGTAAACCGCCACCGTTATCCGACATCAGTGCGCATCACCACCACGATTTAAGATAATATTCTTATTATTATCTTAAATCGTGATCACCACCGATTCGGCGTTTTCGATCACTATTATTCTATATTTTATTTGTTGTTTTGTAATATTCGTCGATAGCCCGACGAAAGCCCTATAAGCCGACCAGTCCCCCCGCGTATCCCTTCATTGCCATTATTATATTATTATACATTTGTATGTATATTGAATTATTCAGAACAGTAGTCCGCAGATCACGGCATGTTCACAGGTCGTTAAATTATTATTATTTATTACCAATAAATTCCATTAAAATTACCCGATTGTAACGAGGACTTAAAATAGTCGAAGACGTCGCAAACAATTTGTGAAATTAAAAGGACGTAGTACCCAACCATAAAATGCAGTTAATATACTATATACTTAATACATTATTTCAACGTATGATGAATATAGTTATATAATTATCATACGGCGTACTTGCGAATAGTTGTAGGATATGCATTTCCGGGAATGAGGAGGTTAAAGGGTAAAAAACAACATAAAATGTTTTTCCAATTTCCGCTGAACATTTACGTTAAAAGCGGAATACTACGTTTTATTTCCATAATAGGCATTATTATTTTAATAACATCACGCCACCATAGTACCATTAGTACCATACGGTCCATATACGTCATCGATAAAACTCGTATAAATACGAGTATAGAGCACCTATGGTATTAGGGCATTATTGGCAGAAAATAATCACAGTGCCTGGACTAGCTTATAAATTCACTTTCTTTATAAGACTATTTCACTTGTCGTGGACTTTGTCACCGTCGAATCGCCGTGAGTACCCATTCCCAGCACTAGGAACTTTTACATAACGGTTAGCTATATTTATTTAATTAATTGTTTATACATATTAATAAATTAGTGTAATTTATTCATACTTCAAAATACAAGTCTTCTGTTTTTAACTACCTACCTATCTTCACATAACCACCTCAAGTCAACCATGAACGTGATGCAATGTCGTTAAATAATTAATGTGATAACGTTTGCAGTGTCCTGCACATCGATCACTAAAAGAATATCATTAAATTCAAAAAGGGTATTTATATCGGGTGGGACACTTTTCGGCCATCTTGGAATGTCAGTTTTCGGCCAGTACATTATTTTGGTCACCAATGAAATATTCTTCACGTTTTTTATTTTAAACTTCCAATTTATATATTGAATTAAGAAAAAATATAAAAACAAAAGTTACATTATAATTATCAATTTATACAAAAAGCATAACATTATAGAGATGTTTTATTTTTATTTGAAATAAAAATATTATGGAGAATCCAACATATTACATACGCTTATGGTCGATAAAGTAGGTAATAACTACTAATTAGGTGTATAAAATATCTACATAGAATATTGTTTTTTCGAAGATTTAATATCAATATGTCCTGATGATAATAAATTAAAATCATACTGTAATTATTTAACAAACACTTAAATTAGTGAAAAAAGCATATTTCCTCCTACTATTTGGGCATCAGGCTCTATTCTGACTTAACTAGAACCACAAATGCATGTGATGAGTCTTATTATTCATATTTTAACCAACGTTTTTACAGACTACCCTCCAATTATGTATTGGTTGAAAATAATAAATGAAATTCAAACAGAATCATATACAAAAATACGAAGTGCGGATATTCCAAAATTCCTAAAAAATAAAAAAGTTCGGAGTCATCATGATAAAACCATACCAATATAATAAAATATGAGAGAAGAGAAACAACACGAATGGAATTTATTAAACGTACCTATGTGCTATAATTATAAAAAAAAAATTAAATATCCTTATAATTTTATGTTGTTTGACTTTTGTATAAATTTATAATATTAATACCTATATAACTTTTGTTTTAAATTTTTACTTGACTCTTAATATATAAATTGTAAATTATTAATATTATATGATTATTACATAAATTGGTAATTTAACATACAAAACCGTGAAGAATATTTCATTGGTCAGTGGTCACCAAACTAGTGTATTGGCCGATAACGGTGCCGCCCTTTATTTCTAACAGGTATAATTATAGGCATTTATAGTCTTAGACGTTAGACCACCAGAAAATATTATTTTGAATAACAAAACTATTTTATTTAAATAACATTTTAAAGAATTCGAATATGAATCGATTTTGAGTTGGAAACTTAGAACTGCAGTAAAGTTAATAATATTATAATATATTGTATTATTATATTGTTATAAATAAGGTACCTATTTATAACTATTACTATTTTTATTATAAATGTAAATTAAAAAATAAAATAACATATTATAACCTAAGCGCCTGCAGGACATTTCTTTTCATGTTTTGTACTATATATAACTCCACCATTTTTATTTAAATTCATACACGTATTTTTTAATCTGTACCACTGTACGTAATTTTGTTTAAGCTTTTAAATAGTTGAAAGTTGTAATACTTTTACATTATTGGATACCGTATTACCATTTAGTCATTTAGACTTGACCATAAGTCCATAACTGATAAATTATTGTTGTAGTGATCGAAAAAACATCAAAGCGTATCAAATGCATATTATTTATTTTATCAGATTAAAAAAAAATACATGAGCCTTTTTATGAATTACAATTAATTCATGCATGTATTTTTTAACTAGTATAATGTTTATATTTTTAAATAATTATTATATTATCGAATACTGCGGACTTACTGATATATATCTTTCACCTACATTGTTTCTATTATTTATAAATGATATAAATATGATTATAAAACACTCAAATATTTTATTATTTGCAGATGACGCGAAAATCTTTAAAAAAATAAATTCTATTCATGATTGTATTAATTTACAAGATGATTTAAATAATTTATATGATTGGTGTAATTTAAATGGTTTGAACCTCAATATCAGTAAATGCAAAATATTATCATTTAATATTAAAAAATCTCATGTTTATTTTGATTATAAATTTAATAATGTCTCTATTGAACCTGTGGATTCATTTACCGACTTGGGAACCACTTTCGATTCTAAGTTATGTTTTAATCAACACATTGATAAAATAACCAATAAAGCATTTCAAAATCTCGGTTTCATTACTCGAACTTGTAAAAATTTTAATAATATAAATGTCCTAAGAAGTATTTATTTTGCTTTTGTCAGATCACATGTAGAATATGCATCCCTTATTTGGTCATCAGACAACATAGGAGTTAATAATAATCTCGAAGCTATTCAAAATCGTTTTCTTCGCTCTCTAGCATTTAAGTTTAAAATCGAACGTCCACCACATTCAAATTATAACGGAGTATTATCCTACTTCAATATAGAATCGTTAAATACAAGAAGAAGTAACCTCCATTATTCATTTTTATTAAAACTATTAAACAATTCAATAGATTGCCCTTATTTACTGCAACGATTAAATTTTCGAATAAATACTAAATCCACCAGAAATCTAGAAAGCTTTTTAATTAATAATGTTTCTAAAATATACTCTAAATCATCTCCTTCAAATATACTGATGACTATAGGAAACACTATGAATATTAATTTTAGTTAAAATTATTATAGCTGTAAAATTATATACCACATAATATGTAATTGTTATATTGTTTGAATGTAAACTTTATACTATTTATACCAACATTTTATTGTATTCATGTCACTACACAAAACAAATTTTTTTATATATATATTATTCTGTAAATGGAGTTTTTTCCGTCAATAAAGATAATAATAATAATAATATAATTACTGTTATAGTTATAAAAAAATACATTTTTTGCTATCCATTCAGCATAATTATACTATGTATTATTTTGTGGTTAAATCAATTTTTGACATAATTCGATAGGTACAACTGTTATAATGGTACACGGATGTCTGACTACTTTGATTTAAGGCTATTTATCTGAATCGACGTTCTCGGAAAACAAATTTTTACCAACATTTAAATATAATATTTACATTGTGCATTGTACATATATAAATATAATATTTTATATAATATTTACAGTAATTCAGCATTTTGGAATATTGTAAAATAAAAATAACAACGAGTCAAATCAAAAGATTTACAATAGTCACCAGTCACAATGTATAATATTTAATATTTATACATCTATTATATTTATCGAGATCACGAGGACGAAATAATCACGGGGCCCGATGAATAATAAATGTTGCCTTTAATAAAAAATGCACTATACTGAAAGCTTGCCGCTTTTGCAGGCGTCCACCGTAATAAGGTCATTAAACTTTAAAACAAAAAAGTTGGTCTAAGTCGGATATAAAAAAAAAGAAAAAAAAGAAATACCTCTTTGAATTATTCAGTTTGTATGGTTGTCGCAACAACGAATCAGGTCATAAACGACATAAACTCATAAATGTCATAGCCATCTGACATCTGCAAAATGCTTGGAAACGACTGTACAATAAAGATTGTTCCAAACGATAATCGGCTAAATATTCCGTCCGCGTTACCGCGAAAACCGGGAAAATGTTAACGTGCGTCCTGCAGCGAAATGCCTGTGACGATTATACGCTGAATTACTCGACTGTAATATACATATTATACGTATATAAATATATAATAATGTGCTGCAGCGGTTTAATAATACTAATTATAAATGTTCGATAAACAATTTTACGTATGTTATATATATATACTATAGTACTGTAGTCGGGTTGTTCGGTATACCTACAACCACTTACTTATTAATGAAGTACTTTACTCGGACAAAGTTTAGTTAACGTTTATTTAACGGTCGTCCGCAGGTGACTGCGATGTTTGCGTGTCCAGTGCCGTCCTTATAATATAGACTGTAATAGTGTAACGTATATTGTTCTATTGCCTCTAGACTAATATTTCTGTGCGGAGAATCGAATTCGGTAATTATATCATAACATTCGGACGTTACGGAGCAGCGGGCTTCGTTATAAACCGGGTGGAGACGACCGCGGATGCCGTCCGCGTGTTTTAGTCCGCACTCTCCGCCATCGAGTTTTCGCACAGGGTGTTTTCGACTGCGATTAATGCGATTCGTTTCAAATAAAAATTAGCGAATTTATAATATGTCTTATGCATTTGATAAAATAAAAATATATTCGATACAAACGTGTACAATTATATTGTTAAGGCCCCTACGGTGCGCCATAAGAAAGAATTTACCCAGTACAGGATGTCATGATGCATTTTGTACGAAACATTTAGTTATTGTTTAAAAAATAATTGGAATTTGCACTTGATTCGTGACCCAGATGGTTATTAAAAAGTAAAATGAGTAATGTCTTTTTAATCGAGTAAGTTTACATTTTTCTCCACTTTAAGCTTTTAATGTTCAATGTATTATTGTTTGATAACTATTAATTTTTAGCTTAACGATTTTGATGTTGACATAACTAATTCAAATTAATTTTTTTTATTAATTCGCCTACAAATTCTGTCAATACTCTTTGCCACTACAGCTAACGATTAATGAATATTAAAACGAAGGTACGCGGTATTTAAACGGTTATAATTTTCTCTTAGTCGTTGCATCTATGAGCTGATGACTGATGTTTTTAACTATATTTCGTCTAAATACAGAGATTATTGTAATGTTTTCATAATATATGTGTTTTTTTTTTTTTAATAACTTGTTAAATAACGCATTATCAAAATCAAAATAAGTACCAAAGCTTAATTTCTTATATCATATCAGAGCACATTGATTTGTAGTGGACATAAAATATATTTAATAATTATAAATTATTTTGATAAAGTTGTCTAATTTTTAAATATTGATTTAAAAAGATGCATAATACATTTAATCTAAACCAAGGTTAAGTTGAAAATCAGTAAAACTAGTATAAGTAACTTTAAAAATATTAATACTATTACGCAGTTAGCTAGTGAACAGTGAACACACTACAGAATTCATTTAAATAATTATAATGTCTTATACCCATGCATAGCATCTTATACTGAAAGATTATTGAAAAGATTAACTAACCTAAATATAATAAACATGTTTGTATTATAGATACTCATCATAATAGTACTATGTTAGTAGGTATTACTGGTATTAGTAGTCACTAAATTTATTTAGCAATAAGTTGTAAATTAACTTGTATAATATAAATGTTTAAGTTAAATAACCATCATAACTCAAACTCCATTCCCTCATCTCGAGGACGCTATTCTGTATTTTACGATACGGTTTTTGTTTTTTGAACGCCCGGGTATAGGCACCTGTTCTAGACGGATTTCGAGAGCGTGGATAGGATCGATTTGTTATATACAAAACATCAATATATACTCGTATGTATATGTATAATAGATTTGAAAACTACTATTGTATTGCGTTAGGAAGGACATTTTGATGGAAACTTGGTTTGCTTACGTATAGAGTTTTTTTTTCGTTTTTCAAACTAACTTGAAGTGCTTCGAGGGAAAAAAAATGAAACACATTATTGTGAAACCAACTAAAAATCAATTTTAAAGTTAAATAATACGTACGCAGTATCCATTTATATATTATTTTTAGACCACTTATGTTTCTGTTACAATGTTCTTTGCCAAATATGTCTAGAATTTTTTTTGAAATTCAATTAATATAAAATACTATAACGGACTATATATAAAAAAAAAGAAACTAAGTAAATAGACCTTGCGTTTTATTGACACTTTTCTGCTTACTTCACTCATCTCGGACCAGGATAATTCATCTTGTAAAATAAAGTAGCTTTGAAAGATGTTTTTTTTTCAAAATCAAATCTATCATAATTCATAAAACCATTGCAATGGGTCCTCGTTCAGAATGTTCAGACCAAGGTCTTATATATCTATATAAACATTATAAACCCTTTTATTAATGCCTCGAAGGTTGATGAAAATTACATGTAGTTAAATATAACAGGTGTATTTTAAGCAGATCACATATTTAAACGGGCGTGATATTGATATAAATATGTAAAGTATATGTAAACCATTTAAAATTACGATTATTAGATAAGCATGAGTTAATGTTTTATATTCTATCAATATGATGTTAAACATTAAATAAAGGCACGAGACCGTGTCTTTGCCATTTTGAAATAAGGTTAAATATCTGACAACACAATTGATCGGTGCAATGTGTAACAAAATTTGTAGAAAAAACTTAATCAGAAAATAAATGGTGTAAAAGTTTAAAAAAAAATGATTTTGGCCTACTAAAGTCTCATTAGTATAAATATATAATAGTGTATAGCCAAAAAAAAGTTTTAATTTAAAAATATAAACGTGTATTAAAAAAGTTCAGAACATAAAATATTTCTCAAAATATAAATTAAATGTGGGCGTTAGGTGTTTACAAGAACCTTATAAACTTTTTATACACCTATATAGGTACCATGTTACAATGTTAGTAATGTTACATAGTGTAGTTTCACATTAATTAAAACAAATACACTAATTTTAAATCTAATTATGGTTGTAATATGTCTTTTGGTTTTCATTAAATACGGTTTTAATAAAGTTAAAAGTTTGGTTCAACTAATGGAACTAGAAATTTATGGTTTTCTCAATTAGTTTTTTTTAAATTTTATAACCGCATAGGCATAATTTCAGCGTCAATAAAATATATAAGAAACAAAATATGATATAAACATTGACTGATTTTATTATTTATTAAAACCTATATTTTTGTCATAAATTTACTTTTAATTTGTCACACAAAATATTAAAATACCTTTAATGCGTAGAATAATAAATATTGTATATTTTATATTTACTAAAAAAAAACCCAAAGGTACTGACATATGTTTATAATTAATATTTATTAAATGTTAATGCAATTTAGTATTTTAGTGTGAAAAAACCTTAAAAATCTACGATTTATGCGATATGCCTCAATTCGATATTAAACAATAGTATAAAAATGAGTACGCCTATAACAAATATTATGTAGGGTTTTATAATCATTATTTTAATGTAGCTTTAAAAATTAATCTGAGTTAAAATAGATAATTTTTTCAATACTGAGATAGTTAATTTTGATATATTATATTAAATACCGAAAACCGTTTGCGAACATGGAACGGAATGCACGTTTAATCTAACGTCGACCACATCGTACTGTAGAGCAGCTGAATTTGAGGCTAGCCAAATAGGAGTGAAATACATGAATTTTACTGCTTCAATAACTAAAACTTACGTATAAAACTTGTATTCCCACGAGAATCCAATCGTAATCCTAATTCAAAATGGTTGTCTAAAATTACTCAAACACAACTCAGTCTGTAGTTGTAAATATAGCCTGTTTCATTATTTACTACGATGAAATAATAAAATAATAAAATGTAAAAATATATAAGGCCTATTATGCTGGTTGTTATATAATATTTTGTCTTACTGGATTTTTTAAGAAATCCCTAGGTTCTTGATTCGCTCCATCGGGCCCTAATTTATATATTATGTTTTATTCGAAAAAATTATTAGAGTGTAAGAGATTTTTTTAAATTTTTAAATTTAGAGTAGAGAATTCAATTGATTGTATAAATAATATATTACTATATTAATGTAAAGTTTTTCTCTACATGATTAAAATGTTTAAGATAATGAGTAAAATATGTACAAATGTACACGCAACATGCCATGCCGTATCAAATATGTTGGTGTAAAACGACAGCAACACAGTATAACTAGCAGTATAAGTAAATTTGTGTAAGAGTTAATATCTGTGCATATCTACTCGAAATTCCCAAGTTAATAAAAATATTTCTATAAATATAGACTGAGTATTACAATTTTATCTAAACATTATTCGAGTATTTATGTTTTTAAATACCATTTTTTTAATAACAATTACTGGGGTTATAATATACATATAAGTGTAAACAAAAAAAAAATAATTAAATTTATTCTATGTACTTGTCTATAAATAGATCCTAAAAATATTCCGTTTTGAAAATTAAATCTAGATAATAAAATAAATAATTTGAAAATCAAGTAATATTGTTAAGATTAATACAGGTATTTAAAAATTTGAAATAGTAATCATTTTTCAAAATGAATTAATGTAAGTTTAAAAATCTTCGCAATTAATTTCACAATTATTTTTATCGCATTTTAGTATACTTTACTCTCTCTCTATATATATGCATATAATATATAACATTAAATAAAATAACAATAAAATGATAAAAATAATAAGTTAGGTACCTCTAAAAAATTAAAATATAAAACCCCTATCTGTTGTTGATTTTAAATGTATAGAAGAGCTGCATGAAACGTATGGAGAACTTTTCTACCTGATAAATTATTGAATGCATAGGGTGCAAGCTTGTCAACCACTAAACTGCAGCTATTAAGTTATAGCCTATAATGTGATATGTATATTTTCTAATGTATCTACATTTTCTCGGACATTATATCGTATATTAGACGTTATCGTCGGTGGTCTTACGCACATCGAACAAGATAATTTTCGATTTAGATAAGAATTTAACGTTTTTCTCCTTTTTTTATCGTTGGAGACCACGATTTTTGTACATGGGTATATTCTTACAAGCCCCCAATCTCATATTATTTTATATTGAATTTTTATCTCATTGTATCTCTAAAGATAAGATTTAAGTGTAAAAAAACAGTTTTTATTATACAGCTCCCTTCGGGTAAGATTTCATAACAATTAGGACAAGATGTATATATATATTTTCAATTTAAGCACAAGCGGGAGCGTTTCGTATTACATATTATTATAGCGACTTTATCGAGCGATTCACCCCGACGTGTCCCCAGGTGCTGCGTAAAATCCTTCATATGGCTTTTGTTTTCTATTATATGTGCGTGGTGTAATGTGTATAGAAAACGTCCCAGATTATTATATATCTAGTTGAAACTAGTGCTGACTGGTACGTATTGTTTAGTTTTTAGGCTGTTGTTCAAACCAGTGTGATCTCCCTTTCTCATATCAAGTCGACACAGACATTTTCAACGTAAAGGGTTCAATTAATAATTGTTAATTATTATACATCGATACAATGTAGTATCGTTACTAATAAGTTTACTTACCTAAATTTAAAATATAATATTAATTGATTCTATACGAATGCCTACTATCTTTATTTTTTTTTATCGTTGCAAAGAGAAAATAATATACAATTTATACAGAATACCACAATAAGTATACCTATATGTGAAAAGAATGAAAAAAATAAGTTAGATTAGGTGGTTAAGAAGTCATTTAATAGTAAAACTTAACTTGAAAGCGAATAGGAGGAAAAAAGAAAGAGAATAAAAGAAAAACGAATACGACTTAAAGTTAAATGTCACGATTTCCTTTTTAGCCGCCAACAAGGAAGCTATTTAATTTTCTGATGAGTAGGTTTTCATGGTTTTCTAGACGTAAGAAAAATCACTTGTAAAATACTACAGATACTTCTTCGATTGTTTTAATATGCAAGTCATTGCGAAGGGTTAAATTAGAAATTTGAAGTGTAGCGTTTGTAATGTTATGTACCTAATATGATATTCTAGTAAGTAAGGATTTTATTTGGATTCAATTTTTTAGGTGCGTCTAACAGTCGTACACATAAATCTATATCAGTTTCAAAACTGTCTTAAAAATTAATAGTTTGGTTTTTATACTTGTAAATTTTGTAACTACTATCTACACATAATATGTAACTATTTAGTTATAAATCTCAAAACTGTCCATCGGATGTGTAAATAAAATAATAGTGAAAAAGAAGTATATCATTTGAAATATCTAAGACCTTTTATATCTAAATCTGACAATCATATTCGTTTTATAACTAGCAGACCCGTTAAAATAAATCCTATAAATTAAAGGACCCTATTAATTATATTTAATATTAGCTTTTTATTTCTACTATAAACGTAATTATTAATTTCTTGTTGCATAAATTACCCACAATCCACATGGAATTTAGCAATAATTAATATAAAAAACAAGCCATTTTAAAATAATACTACATACATGGTTCGCTGAAGCTATAATTAATTGAATTTTAGTACATTTTAGTGATTTACCAGATATTGTTATATTGTACGTCTGTAAATCTTAACCATTTTTGAAAATGCCTAAATATATTTACACATAAAACATTGGCTACAGTGCAATAGTTTTGAGATGACATGATTTACACACATATACACACGTTTTACGATTCCGACCTGTTTGTATACAACAAGCGGATATACATTGTCGAGAAAGAACTGCCGTATATTCTCCACAGACAATGAAAGTTACGCCGCGAAAAGAATTCTCATGAATAATTTATTGTATGTATAAACCAGAGTATAAAAACCCAAAACCCTTGTATGAAAAACTTTATACTACTTACATTTAAACATTTTATATTTGTCCTTTTTATTTCTATTTTATAGTTACTATACAATAATGTTTTAAACATGACAAGACAATTAGCATTAAAACAATTTACTGAGAAAAAAAATGCACAAATTATGGGGCTACTTTTTATTTTCTACAATTGTATATCTTTTACTTTATATTCTACAGTCTATTTTAACGTTGTTCAGTTCAGCGGATGTTTCGATAAATTATAAAATATATTTCAAAACATTTAAATAGTCGCACAAGATATTCAAAATAGTAATACTTTACGTCTATATGAGAATATTTAAATGATATTTTAACAGAACACGATTTTAACTAATCGTACTTTATAACTACCTCTTTTGAATATTATAAAAAATATCGTTGTGCTCCATTAAGTTAAAAAAAAAAAAAAATGATAAAGTTATGAAATTATATTATAATAAAAAAGATTTCTATGACTTAAAAATATTATTGAAATACTTAATATATGTATATTTTCAAATACACAAAGTTTTTTACTTTTACTTTTTTAAATATCTTGTACCTAAACATTATCCATGCTTTTAAAATATCAAACAAATAATATTAAAATAAAACTTGTTTAGCAATAGGTACAACATTGTATTACATGACATGTGTAAAAAAAATGAAAAAATGTAAATTTAATTTAGAACCAGAGTTATTATTAATAATTATATTATAGATTCGACTAAACAAAACTAATAATACCTAATATTTAAAATTTGATATAGGTTTAATTATAAAATTTAAATTTTAGTATAATTTTTTTAAAAACGAATATATTGGCAAATTTTTACATATAAAAAAATGTATTCTGCAGTGTCGTTATTATTATGTAATATTGAGCCTCATCAAAATAACTTGAAACGCGTTATAATTTAAAGAGGGAAAAAAGTTTAATGAACGAGTAAAAAGGACCACGTCATGAAGTAGTTTTTTGAATAATAATATATACGTACTCGTATAATATAATAATAATAATATACGGTAGTAATGCGCTTATATTGCATAACACTTACTTCTACAAAGTCTCCATGTTCTTGTCCGCTCGCAGTGAAACTCAAGTGACATAGGAATGGTCTTTCCTTTTGTATTTTCTTTACAGTCAGTCTGTAAGATTTTCCTACTTCACCATAATAAGTTCTATTGCACGCTAAAATATATAGAAAAGTGTACATTAGATTTTGTTAGAATTTCTATATAATGTATATATTATATATTTATACATAGCAGGTAATCATTTTAACATAAGACACTCATTTTTCAAACATTTTTAAAGTCTAGACATGTAGAGTGGCACGAGGGTTTCCCCCTTATAATGTTGGTCCATTATTCCACTCATATAAACTTTGAATAATTAAAACTAATTAATTACTTACTCGTTTGAAATAAGACTTTTTATATGTTGAGATTGATTTCAAAAAATATTTTAAACTAAAAAGGAGTTTCAAAAATATAAAAATGATAATAATTTTTATATAATTTAATATTACATAAAAAAAAAATTTCAAAAACATTAAAAGTTTTTGAAATAATGATTGTCTTACGCGTAAGATCCGGTATAGAAGCTTTTTAATATAATTAGCTAGTCTAGTACACTGTAAATAATTTGTACATTGTGTACATAATTTTTTTTTTAACTTGAAAGTTTTGTTTTTTTTTTTAGTAAATTTTTATACTATAATAACTGTATACAATATACTTATTTAGTATTAATTAGGCGAGACAAACGAAAAAATATACACTTATTATATTTTCAAGAAAACCAAAATATCTGATTTCAACCGATGTATATCTGTTGCGTGGAAATAATATGAACAGAACAAAAAAAAAGCGGTAGGGAACACAGTGAGTGAGTTTGAATGCTGTATATACTTTATAAAATATACCTATATGTGTGTGTGAAAACTGAAAAGTGTGCATTTTAATGACGATGTGGGAGGGAAATCAACAGTGACTAATTAGGGTGATAGGCGCCAGTCGCATACGTATATTCTATATTATACTATATTATTATATATTATGTATACTGGAGCGTTCTTTTCTGCGTTCGGTTTATATTTATGTATATATATATATATATGTATGTATGTTTGTGTTGTATATTGTACTTATTGCAGCAGGGATATAAGGGATAGATGGGGGACGGAGTGCGTGGACGTAGAAAATAAGATTGATGGGTGTTAACTTTACACTCAGCCACTCAGCCACAAAGCCTTTGCAGTAATCTCGAGAGCACTTTTTATCCAAAAAAAAACTCCAATTCACAATTTATTCTTTTTGGCTGGTTAAAAGTTCGTTCCTAACTTACCCTCTCTTAAGAAACTCCTATCGCCGACGGGTAGATTTTCAAATATTAATACGGCGTGTCAGACCCGTCGTACAAGAATTAAGAATTGAAGTAATCGTCTCAGAGAGTTGTGCTGACATCTAATAGCTTATATATTCTGGTTTATACATAAAATATACGTATGACTACACGTTCACACGTAATATATTTTTTTTATTAATCATGAGTCTCTCTCTCTCTCTCTATCTATCTATCTATATATATATATATATAAATATATACGCATAAACGCGTTTAATTTATTATTATATTAGAAAATGATTTTAACATTAAAATATTTAATTGCATCTTTTTATCAACACTCGAGGTATTTTATACATCGTTATCGATACTATAATGTCGAGTATATATACATATATATGAAGATATTTAAATATTTACATATTAAATTCAACTAAAAAATTCACTCGACCCGTGATTTTCAAATGGTGAACAGTTACGGTGTAGCGCAGTTTAATAAATAGATTTTAATTTAATTATATACATTTTTTTTTCAGTAAACTACGCAATTGAAAACCATTGACAATAACTTTATATATATATATATATATATATATAAATGCGTGTACCTACGTGGCAGGCGTTGCAGGGCTCCAGAATAATAACGACGCAATTTGTTCCTTTCTAACTACGCGTTTATACCTGCATAATTGTTCATGGGTGGGTTGCGATGATCGTATACAATTACGTATATTGTCTCCGTATGTGCAGAGGAGTATAATATGCATTTGAAATAAAGGTAGGGAATAATTTTTTTCGGCATATAAAAATGGTTCTGTCAAAGTACCCGACTACCGACCACGTGTGAGCTTTTATTTTTCATTCGTAAATTATTTCGTGTCGGCATGATCACCATGATCGTCACGTGTACGCGTATTAAAATATGATAATACTTGTATTTACTTGAAGGGCAAATTTGAAGGTCTATAGAAAAACGTACATTTTTATGGCCTACTCCTTCGAAAGCGGCACGTACGCATTCGCTTCGTCAAGCCTTGCGTTTATACATTTTACGTGCGACCGAACGGACTACGGAGTCCCGTCCTACCCCTATATTATTATTATACGTATATTATGTGGTGCTTTACCTACTATGTAGTTTGAATTTTTGTAGGAGGGTCGTGTTTCATGGATCTGAAGTCGTTCGTGTAAAAGTACGTGTATTATACAGAGCGGCACCCGCTACTAAGGGACTTTTATAATACGTTATAATTATTAATGCATAATGATACGCCATGGGGTGCGGGTCTATATAAAACAATAATAAATAATTAATCAAACCTAATTAGATTCCGGATCATTATAATATAACACGAAAAAATATACGAAATTACTTCTGTACAGATATAAATTGTATACATTCGATATTATATGTATAGTAGGTATATTTTACTATACCTATATGAAATTATATACAATAATATAATAATATCGTCTTGATCCTTTTGCTTCCTCATAATCCTATCTGTGCTTTCATCGGTCCGATGATATTGTATATAGTATTATAGGATATTACACGTAATTTGCAGATATATGAATATGGTAATTAATAATTATTATACGTTTTGGATTTCTCCTCCCATTTTATTACACCCCAATTAGGACGTCTCTGTGTGCCGTAGTTTGTTCAGCTTTCTGGCATTGTACATATTATACAGTGCCTTCCGAATTCCCATGAAACCTCACGTTAATGTTTGTTCGTTGTCGTTATTGCAGAGCATCGGATATGTGTATACGTATAGCTGCAGATCTTAAATAGTGTATTGTAAAGTTAAGTTGTAGGTCGCAAGAACTTCTTGATGGCCCACAGCTATAAATTCCAGATGCATAAAGAGGTGAATATAATAGAAGATAGTTGATACATTATTGATCTGTATAATTATTATTTTGGTTGTGACTTAAGTGTTTAAAGACGTTAAATAAAAACATTTTGACACTTTTTGTAATTATTCTCAAAACTGATAGAGTAATTCAGGAAGATAAGCTAAGAATGATTTTAAAAACTCATGCTGATACACGTGTATCTTAACTCGTATATGCATGTATGATCGTGTACCTACCAGTACAGAACGACGGTTCGTCCGACCTGTCGGGACAGTCGTACTTGCCGTCGCAGTATTCATCCAGCTGAATGCACCCACCGGTCGACTTGCACATGAATTCGGATATGCGGCAAGACAGCGTCGGCCTGACGACGGTCCAGCTGATCAATAGCGTGACCATCAGCCCACTTATTATAGCTGCCGCGCAAGTCGTCATAACTGTTGCTGTCGCAGGTGCTGATAGTGACGACGACGATGACTAGGTGATATGCTAAAATTATCTGCAAAAAATAAAGGTATATGATTACGGATAGGCTTAAAAGGCGGTGTCAACAACTATTAGGACAGGATTTAAAACTTTAATTTGTTTGGAGGTAACAGTAAGAGATACCAGTGGTGGAGACTGGAGCATTAGGACAAACGCTCGAACGAAATATACACGTGTAAACACTAGAGGTATATACCTATATAGATACAAAAATAATGTATCCAGTTTTACGCTGTGTTGTTCAACGGATCTTCTTTCGACTTCTGTTTTGAAAAATGATTGCCGTTATTTCAAGTTATTGTAAGTTTTAACACAGAGACACGCGATTAAAACGATTAATTCTTAACGGGTGGGTATATTTTGGTTTAATTGATTTACTGCGAATTGCTGCAATCGATATCTTTCACGGTTTTTTGTTAAAAATATACACAAACGAAATTTAAAACAAAAATGTTGTATACACTTCCGAAAACCTTTATAATTATATATATATATATATATAAGTTGGTTTTTATTTCATCCAGTCGTTGCATGTTCGCAAGTCTTACCTATATATTATAATGTACAGGTGTCAAAAACGCATTTGTCATTGTGACAAAAGGTAGTCATTATTATTATTGTAGATTTTATTGACGTTATAATAGTACAATACCGCTGCGGAAAATTCGGCCCCGGGAAATTCGCACCCGGAACCACTTTTCCTCATCATGCTAACAGCGACACACACATATCGCATGTACGCACAGTTGCGATACTTCGCGCGTTAATATTTAATATAATATTATACAAAGCTATATTATGGTGCGTTGGCGTGTATACAATAATAATAACTCATTAATCATTATTATTATATTATACAGAGTGAATCACCAAGCATGCTCATCTCCATTTTTCGTTAAATAATGCATTTATTAAAATTATAATTTTTGGAATATTTAAGTATTTGATATTTGAATATTGAAGAATCATATTTTCAAATAATTACATTTTTTATATCGTTTAAAGAGTGTCCGGTAATGGTAACAAGTATTTTTTTTTTGTCAACGAGAATCCCGCTTTTCTCCTGCAGTAAATCGTTATAACTATTATAGATGGATATTTTTATAAAACACCTATTCTATATGTTTATGAATTTATAAAGAAATTTGAACGAGTAATTTTGAGTTACAATTTAACTTTGTATTCTACGGATAATGGGTTTGAAAGATATGAGTGGCTATAATATAACGATTTGAAAAGTTTAATTACTTATAGAGGAGTTAATCCATCAAAATTGTGTGATAATATTTTGTTTAACCTGTCCGAGGACACGTCTCCTTAAATGGTACAAAATAATTAAAAAACGGTCCTTGTTAGTATACCTAGTTACATCGATATGCTCAAAAATTCCAAAACTCCGAATTCGAATGAATTCTCCATATTATCAAAGGAAACTATGTGAGGATTAATAATGGTACGCTCGGCGAATCATCATCCTGTACACTCGAACGCCGGGGGGGGTAACGCGCAGTATTATAATATGCGTATACATGCGGCGTATCGCATTCGTATACCTAACGTATCGTATAATAAAAGCTCGACGGACAATGCGGCGCCCCGCGGGGTCGCCGTGTGCGTATAATTTATAGGGATTCGGTGCAGTAGTCGGACGCGGCGGGTGCGACGCGCGGGGCGACGATGACGCCGTACCGCACACATGACATCGCGGGGGAAAAGCGATTGTAAATCGGCTGTGTTCCGCCAATTCGCGGGGCCGCCCGCAGAAGACGATTTCGGCGAGACGAGAACGCGACACATGTTCGTTCACACACACACACACACACACACACACGTGTATATTATTAATATTATATAGCAGCGTATATTATATATATAGGAATGTGTGGGCGCTCGTGTTTTTGCGCGCTTGTGTGGCGGACGAGAGAGAGTGACGATCCACGACACTGTGTGTGCGTAAATTTACGCCGCCCGTCCCGCACAAGCGTTTGACCCACATTTATTCCGCGGGCGCGCTCGGCTCGTCGCCGTTTCTCCGCCGCGCGCGTATACGTAGGCCCCGCGGCCGCCGCGCGATATACACAAAATCCACCCCCCCGCGCGCATCACCCGTTGTCGGCCCGCCCGCCGCCGAACTCGCGTGTTTGCGACGACGAAAATCTGCCGACTGTTCGCGCGTCATCCCTCTGCGCGCCCGCCGCGCGACCGTCCTCCGTCAGCCGTCATCCGGCCCGTCACCGCCCGCCGTCGTATAATATGATATTATTGTTGTTATACTTATGCGCAAACGTTACACGGCATTATTATTTATTATTATAATGCCATAAAATGTCATTATACGACCCAGATGCGCACGAGTGTAGACGTGTAGGCATAATGTATGGAGCACTACAGGTATTGTATACACGATACGGCAATAAAATATTAATTTTAAAATAACGTCAATAACGAAATATATTGTACATATTTTCGAACTTTTAATAAGCAAAATAATATGTATTATTTCACGTGACGTTACATCGACGAGTCCGTCGGTGTTGTTTTCGCGTTCACCGGGTCGTTTTAAAAATGATAAAATATTGCAATCGTCGGGACGTATAGGATGCGGCGAATCTAACCGAATCGGACTATATACGTGTATTACAGCGATTTCCGGTCGTCAATCATACTATTCAATAATATTGTAGTTATTTTATAGTATATATATATATTGTTATTTATACGTCACTACGCGCAATATTATTATTATAGAAATACACACGACCGCGGGCGCTTAATAATAAACCGCCGACGGCCGTCGGAGTAAATCGCATTATTATGTTTCTGTAATTATTATATTGTATTATTGCGCCCGTCGTCGCGGCCGCCGGGAGAGCTCTCCGACCGATTTCCGCCAAATCAGATAACGGCATGGCATTCACTCGGCCACGCTGCTGCCCTAATCGCGATCGAGATCGAGGGAGGTCCGATGGTACTGCCCCCCGTCGTCGGTTCATTTAATCCTATTTAATAGTAACAGAATCGAAAATATAGAAAAATCGGCTTACATACACACACGAACGCATAACCATAACGTAATACGTCTGTACAGAGATAATATAATTATAACACCCCCGTGCGACTGTGGTGAACGAACACACGTATGCCGAGTTTTCCCGGTGGTACACTCTATACCATATAACGACGGGGGACGGAGGCGGGGACAGGGGATGTTCGGTTTTATACGTGATACCACTGATACCGCATTACCACACGCGCCTGTAAACGCACGTTCGTTGTAATTGCCGTTACCTGTATAGCGTGTGTATACATATACAGATATTATGTTGCCGGGTGAAACAATATACCTATATAATATATTATAATATAACGAACCAATTATGTACGTATAACACGTTTATACTGCTCGCGACGTTGCGCCGAAATATATCTATTACAATTCAACCAAAGCTTTAAACGCCTTTGTGTATATTACCGTTATAATAATATATAGTATTGTGTTTATAGTGCATTAAACAGCGATCAGATACTGCGCGAGATAATGTCGGGCCCCGTGCAAACTCATTTCGCGAGTAAATACCGCGATAATATTTTCATCTCCCCACGTGGGTCGCGCGTCGTGGGCACGTATATAGACGTTATTTTGACACGAAATTTAAATATTTGATATACTTTTGGTTACATTAACGTGACCATGAACAAAATGTGTAGGTTACCGCGGCACGGCTACGATAACAATTGTTTATTATGATAAATCATCTTCTGCGAGAAAACGCGTAAAATATATCATTTTATTTTATATAGTTGCGCGTGTTCGTAAACAATTACATACTATATACAGGTATTGTAGTAATATTATACAATGTACATACACGCTGCACTAGCCGGTGCAGATGTTCGACGAACGAGTGTAACCGCTGCGGAGTGCCGGCAACGGTGCAGCAGGTCCCATGCGCCCTCTGATTGCCTTCGCAGCTAACGACGGCGGTCGGAGACGCGTAGTCCGTGGCGGCGGTGCATACGGTCGCGATGCGGGCCCCGGCCTAGGGCACTGATTCCGAACATGACGGCGGGTGCGGCGCACGTGTGACGGTCACGGATCGAATGGCACTGCTGCTGCTGCTGCTGCTGCTGCTGCCGGCACGGTGGCGGCGGTCGACTCGTGGGGATTTTCCGCGGCGCGACCTGGGAAAAACGACGACCGTTTGCGCGCGCCCGACGCCGTATTTTCGATCCCGTCCGACGCCGCCACTGCGTGGTGTACCCACCGTCGACGCCACCACCGCCGCCGCCGCGCCTATATGTATCGCACGGCCTCGTTGAAACCTCTCTAGATATTTCTCAGTCGAATCATCATCATCATCATCACTATAATCATCATCTACCGCTCACACACAAAATACTTACACTATATATTATATCAATTTAATATTATTAACATTTTCTTTTTTTTTTTTTTTGTTGGAGGAGGGTAGAGGAAAATCATACAAACTATATATAGGTGACAGACTTTCTTTTTTTACCGTAAATTGCTATCCGGTAGAACTCTTTTTTTTTTAAACCAAAATATTCAGTCTATATATTTTTCACCTGTAGGTACTATAAATATTATAGCACACCATCCCGACACCAGATTTATTATATAGGTGTATATTATACATTGCGCCTAAGTGCTAATCATTTTTTTCTCCAACTACAGTAATATAGGTGCGATTATATTACACTATACATTGAGGATGGCTAAACTTACTCGTATTTTGATAATGATCTACACCGAGAATATAATATTATGTTATACATTTGAAGAATCATAAAAATACATAAAACTATACTGTTGTCAGTGTTAGCTGGAATTTTTTAGGACGGGGAGACTACCAAATGCATATGGCGTGGCCCCGATGAAACCTACTTCGTCAATCATCATTATCTCCCGACTTCACACAATGCAATGTATAATAAGTTTACGCAATGTACATTTTCTTAGAGAAACTGGTGAAGGTAAATTACAGGAGAAAATTTAGGGTGACAGACTTTCTTTTTTATCGTCAATTGTTATCCAGCAAAATAATTTTTTTAAACGAGTACCTCTAGTCAATATCTTTTCACAGATATAGGTAATTAATAATTATTATAAATTATAGAATACACCCCGCCCCGCATATAAGCATAGTGTACCTAGAGAGTAACTGATCATTTATTTTTCAGTTAATTAGGAATGTAAAATACTCCGGTATATCAGGTCAATTTTTTTTTTTTTTTTATAAAGATCTACTGCAGTATATTTTTTCATTTGAAGAGTCATTAAAATACATATAACTATTGGCGATAGTAGTCATCGGGATTTATTTTTTAATGCTGGAATAAAGTTTTGCAATCTTTGCTCTGTATATTTTTATAATAATATTACGCATATCATTATAATCTCTCACTGTACGTTTAAAGCACATCAAAGCCTGCTTTCCTTCCAAATTTGGATTAGCTTTTATAAATGTGTATAACCAATAAATTAATCACTATTAAACTGGTAGCTTAGTATCCCAGAATATGTTTTAGATTATTGAGTGAAGCGAGTAATACGCATTTATCGCGGACCCTTTTTATTATATTTTTCCATCACTGTTTTTTTTCGAGTGAAAAGAATGCTCAAAAAGTTTCATATAACCTCTTCCGAAATCGAGTCCAAGTGATGTACTTTTAAGGGCTAACTTTTAAGTTTCTCAACGCGTATAGTATAATATGGAAAACATACCGACCGTCAACAATTTTTGAATGAATGTCAACAGGCGCGTAGTTTTGACTGGATTCCGCTCAAAATTGTTTTTTGAATGTTACGATTTACTATGTTCCCAAATTTAATATCCCGACAAACCACCAAATAATGAACCACTGCGGTTCGTAGTAGACGGTTCCAGTCTTTTTTTATTCTCTAACATATACTTATACGTTATATTTAACAGTATTTTAAAATATAAATCAACGAAATAAAACGCTTACTCATAACAGAAAAAAAACCCTATGCAGTAAAAAATATTAATGTACGGTTAATGGATTTTTTTTTCTCTTTAACGTATTATAATAAACGTTTGTATATTATACAAGTATCTATTGTCACGTTAAAATAATAAAACGCACGGGTCTATACAATATAAACATATAGAAATTATATATATAAACAACGTGAATTCACCAAGTATGCTCATTGCTCACCCTCTTTTATTTTTTTAATAATGCAACTATTCAAAATTTGATTTTTGATGTTTTTGAATATACTTATAAAATCAATATTTCAAAATGTTAAAGATTTTTTTGTATTACATCGGGAGTGTCTTTTGGATATACTATACGTCTAACGTCTATACAAGCTTCTATTTTTTAAATGAAAACTCTCTTTTTTGATTGTAAATTATTTAGTGGATATTTTTGCTGAGAATCACGAAGTATCAAAATCAAAATTTGAACTGATAGTTTTTAAGATATTTAACGTAGTATACGAACAATAGTTCCGTTATAAGAGTTTGGAAAATAAAGAGTTATAATAATAGACGTTACGATGATTTGAAAGTTTTAATAACTTATATAAATTCATCAGCACTTAAAATTATTTGATAATTTGAAAATATGGTCCAAGTATAATAAATATTATGTAAAATATCATATACATATATTTTATATTTTTGTAAAATCATTTTTAAAGATTAATATTTATATATATATGGATGTGTGTATATAAATAAATAAAATAAATTCAAATATCAGCCGAAGTTTTGGTGGTTTTGTAAATGTACGATATATAGTTTTGTCAGCCACATCAAAGTTTGTCGGATTTTTACTGGATTATTATTACTCTGCATCTTTAACCCACACATTTACACCACGGACGTACTTAAATATATAATATATATATTATATCACTCAGCGCTTGCGAACGTGGGTAATAATACGGATCGTCACGGAGTCGTTCAGAAGGAAAAATGATCACTGCCACTCATAAGATTTCGGTATAACCTATACGTTTATATAGATTTGTTCGTGGAGAGCCTGTGCGATCTGTAGTACATTTTTTTTCTCTCATTTTGTATGCAGGTATTCGTATCCGTATTATAATATGCCCGAGCACATATCGATCGAGTGAGCTAATAAAATGTATTAATATGTAACAACGAATTAAAGCCCGCCCACGTATACGACCGATATATATATATATTGTATAAATAAAATAAACGTAATATGTAAACTTTTCATCGGAACGTCCGAACACATACATACTACATATACACGCGTATATATATATGCCTATATGGCTATATATATACATATTATATTAAATACATATGAGTTTAGAGAGGTAGCGGCATACGTCTTTCCGAATATACTTCAATTCGTTCATAATATCGGTCATGCGTATATGTAAAAACGTGTGTGTAATGTGTATAATATATAATATGTATAGTGTGTATAGTTCAAACGCGCGTAGGGTACTATAGGGTTACTATATTGATAGTTTACATTTCTATACGAATAAACGTTTTCGTCCTGTATTTGCTATTTTAAATATATTCTATTCCTTTTCAGAGTTAATCTATATACTTACACAAACGCACGCACTCACACACGCGCATAAAATACAAACATATGCAATTTATGTACATCCGTTCTATATAGGTACTGTATATGTACATAATAAAGTAATTGTATTAATATTTTATGTTACTGTAGATTAAATGACGAATTCGAATTGATGATTTAATATATAACGTTTAAGGTCGTTTAAGACTTCTGAGATTTAAAAATCATGAATTAATTGTCAAGTATCTATAAAGAGGAAAATGTATTATTTAATATATAATTTGATTAGTTATATTATGTGGAAATAAATGATTTTGATAATGGAACATTTTACACCACAAATCAAACTTGGAGTCTGTAGCATTAACGCCGTTTTGTGATTTATAATTTTTATAAAATTCTAAAAGTTTTAAATACCGTGATTTTTCTGCTCGATTAAAAGTATTTCCAGTTGGTAGGAGGCATTTAAAACTTTTTATAATATATATCCTACGATCTATACTTAAACCTTTCTAATATATTATTTTCAAAATAATCCACACATACCTAGACTAAAAATAGTACTAATATAGTATTCTTTTTCATTTTCTACAACCACATTACGTCATTAGATTTGAATTTTTGTTAATCTAAGCATTATAGTACCTAATTATTATTTCTAACATTGGACCTAAGTGTAACGTACTTCATAAATTAGTTGCTATGTTTACTTGAATTATAAACGGGAATACTGAATAGTTAAGTAATTTTCTCTTCAGACTTCAGAAGTAGTAAGAGGCTTATGAACAGAGGCGTGTCTAGGACCAAAATTTAGGACAGGCCTGGTTATAAAATTAATTTGTATGGTCAACACATATTTTAATTTAAGAAAAATTCATATTTTGGGTATGGTTAAATGAGTAAAGGTTAAAAATCAGGGTAGGCCCGGGCCTACCAGGCCTACCCGCTGGACACGCCTCTGCTTATGAAATACAATAAAATAAAAATAAATACAAGATTAAAAATGTATATAGATAATGAATAGAAAGACAAACAAATAAACAATTGTGTTTGTGTAAGTCCACCAAAACACAATCAATACTATACAGACATACCGTGTTCCTTTAATGTCCCTTTAATAATTTTTTTAAAAATTATTTCTATTCTTAAGAGGATTCAATACCCCGTGGTTTTCTGTTTTTGTCTAACGCAAGCGCGACATAGGATTTTAGACGGATCCTTTGCCAATCATACCTGCAATTAATCCAATGAAGCGATAAGAATTCTAAAAACAGATTTGAATTTGATGTCGAGTCTACTTGAAATTGACTTTCCTAGATTTTTGACATTTTGATTTTAACTTCTCCAAAAATTGAAATACGGAAATTTTTAATTAGTCTTTTTTAACATAATTTTTTTTTAAATTATTTGGAGAAAAATATCAAAGCTGTGAAAAAGTCGATTCCAAATAAACTTGACGATAAATTCATATCTGTTTTTAGAATTTTTATCGCTTCATTATTAGATCAATTGATATGTTTAGCAAAAAAACATGTCTAAAATGCTATATCACGCGTGTGTTAGACAAAGACAGAAGATCACGGGACGGAATCCACTTAAGTTTTTTGGTTTACCTAAATTCAAAATAAAAAAAAATTAAATTTTATTTTTTTTATATCCAAGGTATCAAATTATAGAGTTGATTTGTATAAATACTTTTAATATAAAATTACTAATAATCGTCACAAGTTAATATTTGTAAAATATCTCTTTAAGCTTAAAATATTTAATAATACTTTAAATTTTTAATTTTTCAACTCATTATTAGGTAATATTGTGCTTAACTGCAGATAAAATCCCGCAAAAACAAAAAAATTAATATTTGTTGACAAGGTGTATTGTTATAAAACTTAAATGTACTATTTTACAGTGATTTGTTGACTAAACAAAAAACAATATGTTTTATGATGATTTAAAATAAACTAAAAAATAATAAGTATACGAGTGCATTTCAAATTATTTAAACTTAAAATGTTCATTATGTATAATGTATATACATTATACATTTATACACAACTACATGATACTATAATTACTTAAAAGTTACAGCCATAAACTACCAGAAGTTGACTGTGAATAAAAATCAATAGATATACTTACACGAATCTACAACAATAACAAAAACAAAAACGGTACGAACAAACTAATAATTATAATATACGAAGCTGTGAATTGAAGAACTGTAACGAACTAAAACGATCAAAACGAAACTAATTAAACCCTATCTCACACTTCATCTAATTTAGATACATAATATATAATATTATAATATAATACATTATTATACGATTAAAATATGTCATTTTTCGTTTTATTGCAAATTTAAAAAAATATAAATTCGTAAAAGAAAATAATGGTTCATTTTCAATGGCTTCTATAACCAAATGATCATTTTACAATATTTAACAATTGTTTTCCCAATTATCTTTTTAACTTAATATATAGGTACTCGTAATCGTTGCAGGCTCGAAAAACAAAAATCCCTTTTGGTCACTGTCTATAATATAATCCTTTATTCTTCCCACGTACGAATTCTAAAATTGTCATTATTGAACTATCCCTGAAATTCATTTGAACAATATCTGTAGTTGCCTGTTCGTGCCTAATATTACTATATACTATACGCAGTCTTTTTTTTCCATTAACTTATTGTAAAACTATTTCTTTCTACTTTTGTTTGAACTCACTTCATTGTGCGGAATATTATATTCTCATTTAATATGTTTCAAAGTAATTTACACTCTTTGCTTGCTTTGGCTTTGTTCTCGCATCATGGTGAATAAATGGCCTAAATGTAATTATTTGATAATTATTGTTTATTTTTCTTTATAAAAATATTATATGTGTATACTATGTGTATTATGTACATTATATTGTTGATTATATACTATTGTCAATTACTATTGTACTACTTTACCTACCAGAGTAGATAAATATTTATACAATTTATCAAAATGTATAAACTATTGGTGATATTATTCAGTTATAATTCAAAAAATAAGTTTACAGTTTAATTTTAAATCTGTTTTTTGTTCGTGTTATTGATTTAGCTAAATATTATATTGTTTGAATTCATAATGCACACGCACACGTACATATATAATATAATTATTAGGTAGTTACCGACAGCTGACCCTAATAAGAATACCTATCTACGCATGTTTTGTTTGTTATCTATGATGCTACGTGTCTTGGAAGATAATAGTCTATATATTATGATAATTGTTTTTATATTTTATTTTTTAAATCATATCGGACTCGATAAACGATATTGCCTTCTTCATCATATTTTTATTTACAGCTATATAAACATGATATTGTTATTATTTAATTTATTGAATACAGTAATAACAAAATATGATGATAGTATCAGGCCTACATGACTACGTCCTTTAAGAATGTTATTCCTTATAATACTATAGATAATTGTAAACAATAAAGAGTTAATAAATTAAATAAAGTAATATCGTTAATCCTGGTGGCTGATATAAAAAAAAATCTCACTAGAGTTATTATGATTTACTTATCTGACTGCAGCGTGTAGGTATAGGTAGTTCGTCCGCTATAATTTGTCTACACACTATACTAATAAATGGGAATAAAGTGCAGTGAACTGCAATAATGTCTCGTCAGTGCAGCACAACACAAAATTTGTCATCGTACATCTGTCATTAACATAACCAATGGCGTAACCATCGTGAATTGTTTTCGGGTAGTGTATGTGTTTAATGTTTATATATGTGTGCGTATGTGTGTGCGCACGCGCGGGCAATGCGGTAAGGGAGAAGCTCAGTATTGAAAACATATTTTGTATAATAATAAATTAAGATTATATAAATGCAATATTATAGTTACCATGTAGTTTCAATAAATTATAGTTACTGAGTTTGCGTACAAAAAATTATCATGTTAGATTTTTTTTTTAAATGAGTATTTTTTTAAAATAACATGTACAAATTATAATTTAAAGTATTGTTGATTTGTAGCTACCTATTGGTTTCTACCAATAATTACAACAATTAAAATTGTTTATTAAATGTAATGATAAATTTTCATTTTCTCTTAATATATCACAGAAAAACAAGTCGTAAGATTAAATATTCATTTAATCATAAATATGTGATTTATTTTTCATTATTTATCGTTCATCAATACAAACTACAAACCCCTTTATATTGACGTGGTTTGCCATAAGTTTTAAATCATTAAATACATATTTATAATCCATTGAACTACAAGTAGGTACTTAGGTAGTAGGTACTATTATTTCAATAATATTTGATAATACCTAAATATAATATGAACAAATGAGAAGACAATATTTTAAATATTAAAATTGAAGTTTATATATTATTATTAAAGAATTCCGTTCTGTTATCGCCATTATTTACTGTTTGTGGAATTTAAAAATGCTCACCTTGCACATTGTTAGCATTTTAATAGTTTTTTTTTTATCTGAATGGCGTACAGCTTATAGATTTTTTCAATCATGTCATTTATTTTTAAATAACTTTAAAATTCCATTACTTTTAAGTATATATCGTCAGGGATATTTTTAAGATTGAGAAAAAATTATAGGTACATTAATTGTTAATTAAAATGTATCGTTGTTGTTTCAGTTTATTTTACCTGTATACTGTATAGTATATGTTCAATAGACCATTGTTGAAAATTTTCATGTAAGCGAAATTGAAAGAACATAAAGTATTGATTTTAATACAAGCCATTAATAAACGTACGTACAGAATAGCTTTTATACAATTTAAGACAATCCAGATTCGTTTATTATTATTTAAATCTGTTTTTATCAAAACAAATTTAATGAACCAGCGTGTTAAAATGATTATATACCACATATAATAATAGTCCTCACATATTAAAATTAATTAAATTAATTTTTCGTAATGTTATATTTGTATTAGATGTAATTATTAAAATATTTATGAATATCGACTGTGGTTTAATTATATATTGATCTATACCAGTGATTCCCAACGTGGGCGTTACCGCCCCCCCTGTGGGCATTTTTTATTTTGAAGGAGGCGTTTTTATTAGGGGGCGCTAAAGGGGGCGCTCATCTATCATTACAATTTTTCTGTTTATAACTGATTGTAATGAAATGTATAACTGAATAGAATAAAAACTAATTTCCATAAAAACCATCAACCTCAGGGCAGTCATTAGTTACATAAGTATTTTTTGTGTTATAATTAATTATATTAGAAAATTCCAAATTATATAATTCATATTATTTGTAGGTATTTAAATTTAAAATTAACTAAATTGTAGCGTTAAAATATTAAATGAAATTTTGTCTTAAATTAAATAGCTTATTAAAAAATAAAAAGTTTATTATTTTAAAAAATTGATGGGGGGGGTGGTGTAAGATTTTTAAAATCTAAAAGGGGCGTTGAGTAAAAAAAGGTTGGGAAACACTGATCTATACAATATACAAATCTATATTATGTTACAAATATTTAAATATTTAAATTATAATTAAAAGTAGAACTAAAGTTTTACTGTAAATTCTTATTTAGTAATTTTTTTTTATTCATTCAACTTATAATTATAATTGTACTTTTTACAATAATTATGAACGATATAATAAAGAATGTGAATAAAGATATAATTTGTGTATAGTATAGCAAAGTTATAATACTGATAGAGATAGACTTTTGAGAATAAACTCCAAATATCATAAAAAAAAAATTATAAGAGCCTAAAAAATTGTTACATTAAAACGCTCGCTAATAGAGCTGAAAAACACTAACTATAATGAATATTGAATACGATAAACTAACTAAAAACGAGAAAAAAAATTCAAAACGTAGATAACTAAAGATAAAAGTAAGTATCTAATAATTACCTATAACACTATAACAGAATTGGTTGCTTGCATCCCAGATTACTATCAGCTAGATACGTAGGAACATACTAAACCTCGATTGCATCCTATACGGTTCTAGTTTATATTTGCTAAATTTAGCAGCCCTATTTTAAAACTGAAATGAATAGATATCTAATCTATTGGTTTTTTATACAGTTAAGTTAAAATATTTCTGTAGAAAAATAAATATTTTTGTATAGTAAAAAATTAGTTAAAAAAGATATAAATCCCAGCTTAAAATTGTGATTAAATTAAATTAGATTAAGTAAGGCTTCTGTTAAAAAATTATTTTGATTACATTACATTTTACATTTAAAAAATCTTATAATATGAGCCAAAACCAAAATGAGCCATATTGAAGCAAATATTAAAAATATTATTTATTCTTACTATAATAGAATATTTATAATTAACTATAATACGATTTTATCTATACTACGCCACTTAATATATATTTATATAAATCAGTTAAATACATAGATAATTTATATGAAAAAAATTGTAATCACAAGAAACAATTACAAACGATAATATCAATAATATTTGTATACATATTAACAAAAATATCGGATGATTTAACAAAATTCTACAACTTACTTGTTCATAATTAGGTAAATAATAATTATGTCTCAGTTATGGAAAAAATAACAACATTCTTTATATTTTCAAATAATAATGCCGTAAAATATCAAATTAACCTATTTTAAATTTTCATGCATTTTTATTCAGAAATAAAAATTCTATCACAGGTACATGAATCAATTTTAAAAAATAATTTTCGTTTTCTCCTAAATTAAATTTAATAAAATTATATTTGAACAATACAATTCAATTACGGTTGAGTCAATATAAAAAGATAAAAATAAATATAAAGTGAATAATTATTTTAAATTAACACGTTTGATTCAATTCCAAATATATTCAAGAAAAATTTCTTAAAAATTAGTACACAACTATTGTTGCAATTAAATAATAAAAATATATATACATATTTTATATACCTTCATTTACGTGTTAAAAATTGAATAATAGGTTTCTTATTAGAAGAATACATATTTTCATAAATTTAATATACTTATAGCATAATATACAAATATATTCATTTTCTGATTATTTCTAATATTTTCTATAAGTATATTATATAATACTTAATATAATATTTGTGGAAAACGAAAATAATTAAACAAATAGGTATAACAAATAAATTATCATTATCATGAATATTGAGATTGCATAGATCATATTATATCTATGCCAGATAAATAATTTAAATGAATTTTTATGATGAATAGGTATTATATTTATATAATAATAACTGTAGATGTCAAGGAATGTCATTCTTGACATTATACTTAAGAACAAAATACATAATATGTTTTAATAGTTTCATCAACGATTTACATTGTTTACTATGTTGATTTTGCTCACTTATCTTTTTTTTTGTCAAAATTTTATAAAATGGTATAAGGATTTTATAATTTTACGGTGTAGACCTTAATTATTAATTAATATCTAAATAATAGAACAATTTTAAGCAAGTGATCGTTTTTAGCGACCGATAATTTTAGTCAGCATTTTGTAAATTTTATATTCTGATACGTTGAACGTATCGATTGCTATGTTAACTGACGACTGATGGTTATGAATAATATAAACAATTTTATCGTTCATAATTTGGAGTTAAACATTTTTTCCGCATCAAACTGTCGCCTGTAGAAACAATAATCGCTTTACGAAGACTTTATGTATAACATGTATTGAGAAATTAATACCACTGTGCAAAAATAGCTAGTGTTAATCTACTTAATCATTATACATATGATATATCTATGAAATTAAATATCTGCAAACATGGATCTGAAATTCGTTCTAGATGACAACGGTACGCACGTATTTAATTTTATTCAGCAGATAATTTATCCTTAATTTAAGCACCAATAACATTTTTTTTCGTTGTATAATTTTTTTTATGTTTTTTGATAAATTGATAATTGCAATAAACTATTAAACCACATGTTGTTTATTTTTTTGGAAACGTCAATTCCATTAATAGTTTAACTTTTATTACTAAAAATATTTATCGATTGTTATTTTCAATTATTCATAATATATGCTGCTGTCAATATCAATACAATTCTGATTAAAAATAAAAATAGGTATTATGTATCTACTGGTTTTCATTATTTTCTTTAAACACAAAATAAGTATATTTACTATTTAGCCATTTAGATGTTATATAAATAATAAAATTGTACAATAATAATAATAAAAATACATCATGGAAAGTGTATGTTAATAAATAAATATACGAGAAAAAAATGGTAATCTTGACAAACATTTATTTTTATTTTAGTAATATTTCTAATTTTATTCTTTAAAAAAATGAATTTATGTCAGAATTTTTATAATGCATAATTTAGAGATTTTAAGCATATTATATTTATATACTGGCATACTGCATATAAGTGCATGCATATTTAACAGTTTTTTATATAGTGCATTAAATTCAGTCTCTGCCGTATATTATTACTATAAGCCTACTCGCCAAACATAAGTGCATCAGTACATGCAATTTCATGTTATTTTACACTGCAAGATTTTTACACATGAGCACAGCAATGAAGATTATAATGATAATTATAGTTTATAAGAATATATCTACTCTGTACGGACTGTGGGTTTTTGATGGACCACTCGGGCGTACGGTATCACATACCTATGTGGCTATGTCCTATATGCGCTCGTAGCAGTAACAAAAATCGTTATGGATTCGCTTCCATACAACTGACCTGTGAATTCCACTTTATATAATAAATAAATACATTATAAATTTTAATATATTGCATGGCCGATTTAACCATAACGATTCACGTGTTTTCTACAATCAAGCACCTATATAAATCACGATGAAGTATAGTAATATACTAATACTATATTTTGGTACACAAGGTATATACAGATTATAGAGCCGCACTTGTGAATTCTACGCCTAGGGGAAATGTTTTACCCACTTTCGTCCACAACTCTCTTTTACATAAAGTTTACATATATTAGCAATCACTTTTACATATTATATATTAAATTTATCGATAACAATTCTATATATATTATAATTAATTATTGAGAAGTATTTAGCGACAGATTTAGTGAACAGCTTAAAGTTCGACCTCTAAAACTATATGCAAGGAAAGTTTTTCGGATTATAACATTATGGATAGGGTCCGAGTTTTAATGCACTTAAAACCATCCAAATATGCTCTAAAAAAATAGTCAAAAATGTATTTTACCGAAAAATTACCTTAAAAAATGCCTTATAATTTTTTTTATACAATTTGGTTATTTATAAATTAGGTATAGTATTATTTAATTAAAAAATAACTAAAAATTGAAAAATTGACTTGAGTGGTGATGATTTTATCATAAACCTATCTTTAAGGGCAATATTATTCATTCTAAACATACCAAAATATAAATTAAGATTCAGATTATATTTTGAATAGGCTAAATTTGTATAGTATATTGAACCAATATGCATAAAACTAATAAAATGACCCAATAATGTTAAAAAATGCTCTAAAAATGAAAAAAACATTGAAGTATTATGTAATAAATTTAAAATAAAAGTTTCAGCTTTGAACTTTAAAGCACCCGTTACATGAAACGAATTGTATACTTGAAAAATATTGTCTAAGATCATCCAAAAAAAAGATGTACTTCTCATCGAAATTCGGGCCCTTGTTACGAGTATACTCATCTGATATATAAATATATTTTATTTGAATGCTACCACCAAAATAAATTACGTGCTACCTCAGATAGCGGAAAATGTCTATGGAATAACTGCAAAATTAGTTCGATAACAACATTTTCAGGTTATTCTTTAGTTTAATGTTTACGCCATGGGATTGTCAAGCTACAAAATTATCAATAGCATTCATTAATATCATCGGATTGAAACTTCATAATTTTTAAAACATTTTTTATACCGCCAGCCTCTTAAATCTGCCATTCAGGGTAAATGTAACTATCGAGCCCTCCACGAAATGCGGCCCAGTGCTCATATCGTGAATACCAGCATTATTATTTATTATAATATACGGCTAAACGAATAAAATTTCAGTCGTGTACGTAATGTAAGTATAGTACGCAGTAGAAAACATATTATACCAACGACCGAGACGATTTCGCTGGTGAGTTGACCTTTTTCCCGACGCCGTTCCCTCGCACGCACAAGCGCATTTGGAAAATACGGTGACTACGCCTGTAGGGGAGTGGGGGACTATATAGTATATATATATACGCTCCCAGCAATATTCGTTTTGACGAAAATAATTTTTCTAAAATCCATTTCGTTCTGCCGTAAAAATACAACAATGCGCATCGGCTTCCGTCGGTGATTGATTAAGAAATAATCGTCAATCGTAAAAAGTAAAATACATAACATTTACGGTGTACATAAATATATATGTATATACTAGTATATACTATATAGGTATATCGTAAATACCATTCAGCCGTTTGGTTGAAGGTATAAAAAGTGTTTAAGAGTCATCGTTGCGTTTAACGAGTATCATTTATATTTTTTTTTTCCAGAGACGTCTAAAATAAATTATTATACAATTATAATAAATTAATACTATGCAATAAAAACATGTTAAAAAATTGAATTAAAAATCATTGATAAAATAATTTCTTAACGATACATAAAAGTATCAACCAGTACGACATTGATAACATAACAATCAAATTTCTAGGAAATTTCATTGTAAAATCGGGTTGATAATAGTAAAATAAAAACAAATTCATAACAATGTTTTTTTTAGAGGGAAGGCTAAAAAGCCCCCAAAGTGATCGATTAGCCCCCCTCCAAATGTATATCTACCCTAGTTATGTACCTACAGTTTTATTTACAAATATACTATTTAAAGTGCATAACAACACTAAATTTTTTTTAAAAATATAAGCCTAACAAAAAAGATTTAGTCAACATAAAAAGTAACTTTATTCAATCTAGCTGTGTTACAATTACAAAATGCTTTTCCTTCACATAACTTTATAAATAGTTTGGAATTCTTTAAATTTATATTTTACCCTCTCATTATGAATTAATGAGAATTTGTCTATATGCACAGTATTAGTTCTCATTCTGCGACATACACGTTTGCTTATTGGCCACCTTATAGGTACATATAATATGTCGTCTACATGCACATACATATTGTTTTGTTTAAATTGGCTAACAGTTATGTTCAATGTTAATTTATGTACACCATCAAACACGTGATCCCTTGTAATGAATTCTTAATCAAATTATATATGGTTCGTAAATTTTGAAAATACCTGCGTTGTACGATATGTATGAATGCACTGCTAACCACCGTATAGGTAAATCCTCTAAGGACACTTCAGTAGAACCTGGAAACAGTCCTTTCTAAAGGGATCAATGTTCGTTAATGTATACATAATTCGTACGTAGGCGCACACATATACCCACTAATACATATAATATAGGGATATGTTTAATATAAAAATATTATACCTATACACGCCTAAACGCGTGCACAAAATTATCATCAGCTGAATTACTCGGGAACAATTTCAAAATTCTTGTATAAAGTGAAAATATACTTACACATTATAAATCACCTCTTTCATTACGATTTTCTATCATATTTTTTTTATCTTGATACTGAACTCCTATCTGGATTGCTTGTGTTAGGTACTTGTGTATACAACAATAAATATTTAACAAATTAAAATATAATGTTTATCGTAGAAAACTGTTCGGTAAAAAAATTAACTTGTTATAATTAATTACATAATAGTAATTAAAATAACCTATAGGTATATTCTTATAATAATGTTACTATAAATTCACAATTCATGAGATTAACTAATCGGAACAAAGCAAATCGCAGATAACCGTTGACTAACACAATAATAAAATACTATAGGTACACAGTAACGGCAAAGTACGATGATTTTTTTTTCGGAAGTCTTAATTTTTTATTTGCTTATTTGTGTGGGTGGATTATAGAATATATTCTTATTTTTTTTTTATATTTTTCTTCTAGGAATATTATTTCTTTTTTTTTTTTTTTTGTAGAATATAAGTGATAAAAGGTATAGTTTTATAAACTTGTAAGATTATACAAATATTCTAATTCTACTTATTATAAATGTAGAACAAACAACAATATCTAATATACAATTAAAATACAAAAGAAAATTTTAATGTCAACAATACATTTTAATATTGTATTATTCATAAACAACCTGTATAACCTATTAAGAAGTTATAAGAATAATACTTTATGTTTTAAATATTATAGGTTAAATTATAAACGTCTTATAGTAACATACATAATATAAGATTAATTACTGTAAAATTATTGAAAACAAATTATAAAAGCAATAATTAAATTAAAATATTATAATTTCATTAAAAATCTACACTTTATTTAAATAAGTATAAAACATAAGACTATGAATACAATTATAATTGTGAAAATTAAAGGATTTCAACCAATAAATATTATTCATATTTTATCTTATTTGTAAAACTTTTCGTTCTAAAAGTATCTGTCATCTTTAATCTATTAAATGTTATGTACCTATATGTAAAAAATAAAATCCAAGTTAATATTTGTAAACTTAATACTTTTAAAATTATTGAGTCTTAAAAATACATAAATTATAAAAGGACAATTAAAAAAAAAATTTTCAAATATAATTTTGAAAAAGTACAAATTCAAATACATAATATACATATATTATTTTATAAGCGTATTAAATAAATTAAAAATGTAATAATAATGATAATAATAATAATAATCTAACCAACTATATAACTATATCTAAAGTAATAAATATTAACTTAACACAATATAAATTATCATTAAACAACTATCATAAGTTAAAGTATTTAAAAGATTATTAAATTAAAACATGAAATTAAAATATACATTAAAAAATATATACATACATATTTATTGTAAATTTAAATGCTAACTCAAGTTAGAATTTTAGATCGACCGTATACAGGAATTCATAATAAACATCATGAATCTTTAACAAATCAAAAAAAAATAAGGGTTGTGTTTTCGCAATATTTGCAATATTATTGTATAAAAAATGTTATTTATTTGAATATTATGTATATAAAAATAATTTTGGATTATTAATCTTATAAAAATTCAAAATAGTGATTGTAATTAATTTATAATGTTTAGTTTATCCCCTTATAATTGAGAAAGAGATGAGTTTTTATTTTGAAATGGGTTTAAAATCTATTAGTGAGTTACTTAAAGACGCAAAATTCTGCTTTTCTTAAATAAAAATCATTAAAATATAATTAAGGTATGACGTATTTATTTAAGATAAACATAGACAATGAATAATAATAATTTTTACAAATACGATACTATGTACCACACCCACTAAGCTTGCAGTTCTTAAATATATTATTTAGTTAATTTCTCTTCTCTAATGAATTTGAAACAAAGTTAGGTATTATATTTATTATTTTTAAAGTTTCATAATATACGTCTAGTGACCTAGTGTTGATAGTTAATTTTTACCATGCCTATAATATTTATATATACCAGCGTTTCTCACGTGGTACGCACTACACAGAAAAGCTTATATCATACGTGACTTTAAGAAAAAAATTAGAATTATTATTAATATCTATTAAGCATTATACACTTAATGGTAATCTAGTGGTACGTGCACATTTTCAAAACACGTAGATGGTACATAAAATATTGAGAACCGCTGCACAATAAAATATATATTAAAATTTTTCATAATATATACGTAGGTATATCCGTAGCATAATATTATTATATATTAAATGTTCTATTGGTTATACAGTCAGTTAATGAATTCATTTTATAATGTTTAAAAATAAACTTGATAAATTAATTGGTATTATTTTTTTATTTCCCATGAAAATCAAACTAAATACTATTATACAAAAATAATCAATTTTATCAATGTGAAAAATAATTAACACTTATTACAAGCAATGAATAATATAGTATATCAATGCATGTTATCATTAGACAACAGTGAAACTCATATATAATGTAGTTAATGATCATTGTGTATAAAAAAATTTCTCATACATAAAAACTCCCACAGCCCTTGAATAACTTCAAAACTTCGCCCTTATCTATAAACAATTAATGCGTAGGAGACGCATTATTGGAACTAATGAGATTATTGAAATTGTCCGTGTGAACATCGGTGATATTTAATTAAAATAAAATATAAAAATAATTTAATTCAAATATTTTAATTAGTATTTAAAATTCTATTTGAATACAAACGTTTTAGTCGCAACTTACTCATATATTATATTATCAAGTAGATAAAAATATTGTTTTAATGGTTAATATTATTATTTTTTAGACGTTTAAAAAATTATTCCTCATTATTATAATATTAGTCATACCAATATTCGGTTATTGTGAATACGAGGAAATAATATATATCATATACCATGGATGGTGACTACATTATAATGTAATTATGTTTAACGTTTACAATTTTTACCGACTAACATCTAACAAGTATTCTTTGAGTATTTCACATGTGAAAAAAATAGACATAAAATAGTACCGGCATATTATAATAAATACAAAATATGATATATATATATATCATAAATATTCAAGTTAGTTATTATAGTTGTTGACGACGTACTGATAAGACGGCTGGTATGACGTTTGATGTACCGAAAAATGTTGCTTAACCGTATTCGGTTGCATTTCGTGATACCTGGCATGATAATAATATTGTTCTGCAGGGTCGACACAACTGCTTGATATGGATGGGTATTGGTTACCCATCGTTAGGTACTGATCCAGTTCCGAACTGTCCACCATGTCAGCTCCGATAGCCTCCACCGCCGGTAGATCGTCCATACGACCAAAATCAAGACTGTAATCTATCGCAGATTCGCCCGATTCACCTTGAATAAAAATTATTATGAATTTTTTGATTATTATTAATAAATAAAATTGTTTTAAGACTCTGAGCTGGGCGATAAAAGTATTATTGGTTACACAATGTATGTATGTATATGTGTTTTTTCAAGACACTTTATTAATATTATTTTCGAAATAAATGGAAAAAAATAAAAAATATGGAAAAACGAGTTTATTTTCTCAACATTAGTATCGACAAAATAGATTTTTATAATATTTATAATAAGCTATAGTCTATACTATTAAAAAATTTACTAAGCGGTTTTTAATTTACCACCAGCATCAAGGAAATTACTTAAGCAATTTTTCTAAATTTTTACACGACAATCCCTGAAGATATTTTCAAATTTTTCCAAAAATTAGACAATCTATCGTGAAACTAAAGAAAATTGTATTACTTATAGATTACCTAATATTAATAAAATAAAAAATATCCTTAAAAGATATCGTATTGTCTCCGCTCAGAATGGTTTTTCGTATAATATTCAATGATTAGTCATTGAATTAAAACTCCATTTATTCATTGCAATCATGCAGTGAAATTTTTCAATAGCAATCGTGAATCAACGTACGTTCGAAATCTATATGAAATAGATGCATAGGAATTCCCCAGGTGTTTTAAATTAAAATAGAATGGCAAAGTATTAAAGTAGTTCAATGCTTACCATAACAAATAGTGTGTGTAGCATTGCAATAACCGTTTTTGGGTTTGGCTGGGTAATAGTTTGGAGTAGTAGGAGGAGTCAGTGGTTCTGGTGGTGAACCGGATGGACTACTACTACTGGTCGATGATGAGCTAGCAGGAATCATTTCTTGTTTAATCGGGCGAGTACTAGTGGTGCTATTAAAAAATAAAACAAAATAATATAAACATAAATAATAATTGTTATTATAAATTATAACTAACTATACACATACAATGAAAATGTTTATTATTCAAATCGGAAGCTATATTTAACCTAATCGATAATTAAAATGTATGCTATAGTTATGTTATACATAATTTAGTAAGGAATTCAATATAAAAAATGTAAATTTTTGGTTTATCTGTATTTAGGTTTCTTCAAACTAATTTAAATGCAACACCTATAAATCTGTATCTATCTACTTTTTATTTATATTTTAATACATCAAAAATGATATAATATATCATCGTGTATTTAATACGACGTGTGCATTTATCTGTAAACGTTTTAAATTCCACACATAGTAATGTAACAGGATTAAAGTCGATATTAATCTTTTTTGAATATTATGAAATTATTGAGATTATCATATTATACAATCTGATAAATAATTATAAGTTTTACTAATGTACGTACGAAAACAAAATAATATTAAACTATGGCCAAATTGTTTGCTATGTACAGATTATAATCTATAATATTACAAGCAAAAACACAAAATATAAATTTATAAATAAATAATTTATAATACACAAAGATAATTTTAAATAAATATTATTACCTGTTACAATTCATTGGCATGTCGTGTTTTAAATGCTGTTGATACTGAGAATCGTTTGGTTCAGATTTATCATGTTTGGTTTTGTCCTGTATTTTGGGTATTCCTTTAGCCGCTTTATTGCGCCGACGTGGTTGATATTTATAATCGGGATATCTGTTCTTATGAAGCACTCGCAGTTTTTCAGCCTCTTCTATGAACGGCTGTTTATCGTCTCCACTCAAAAGTCTAAAAAATATGTTTAAAAAAAAACAATAGTCGCTATAGTCGGATATAATATAATAGTTCGTATAATATAAGATTATACGAACACGCATTAACATTTGTTTATCAAAACACTTTTTAAAATACTTTCGTTCAATATACTAAACTAAATTTAATATGGTTATACATCGTTAATCGTTACAGACAATTAAATGATTAGCTCATAGAATCCCATAAAGTTGTAATATATTTGCTATTTAGGTTTTGTAATGTACGAAACTAGATATTATGCTAACCGTTAATATTACACTTTAGTCCTTGGAAATTATAAATTTAACGTTCTTAATTTACTATGGTATAACTTTGTACATAACACATGAGGTATGACCCCTCCTCGGAATGTGCAAGATTTTTCCATAGTTCAAATTATTATATCTTCACAAACATATTATGTCGTATTATATTATTATTATATGTTATTTTTGATGAACGCCTTAAAAAAAATACGTGCAAATATCACAAATATTATATAATATATTATTATAGAATACCGGAACTATTCGTTTTATTTTTATTGTTTTATCCTTATGTTTTAGGCACCTGTTGTCAACCAGCCAAGGGATGAAAAATGCATTCCTCATGTTTTTTTAATATTTGACGTACCCAAAGGGTTAACATGCTTAGGGTTGAAAATAAACGGACAATTAAACGTACGTCCGATTTGTCCCAGATGCTCGTGTGCTGGCATATCCGTCCCTAGACACTCCCTGTATTATGTCATATTACCATTTCTAAAAAAGACTAATTAAATGCGGGAGTGTCTCTCTGTGGAGTATGACCTTTCCCATTTTAATATTAATATTTTACGCTCCACTACAAAGTAGATGAGTTAAAAAAAAAAAACAAATTGAAGAACAGAGATATTATTATGACGAAAAGTTATAATGCGTATTGTAATAAAAAGGTGAATTTCTTTAAACAGTAATATATAGTTGCCCACGCGCATATGCCATTATTACATCACGTTTCACGTTCGCGTGTATCTACATAATATACCTATACCTCAACAGCCATTTTTACATAATATGTGAATTATTCATCATAATAAAAAACCTCTGAAAAGTATTTACTGCAAAATTGAAAAATAAAAAGTTATAAAAAATTCGTACACACTTAAATAAAACAGCTAAACTGAATTTAGTGCATAAACTTTAATCTCATAAATATATATGATTTTTTCCTAAGCCTATGGGACTAAAATTTTGACATCCGTATATTATATTAAGCATTTATTTTATTTCTACCTACATTATGTGGTTATAAACATTTTATACGAGTATTATTATATTGTATGAAATTGTCACTAATGTTTTTAATTATTACATTATCATTCAAAAAATTTAGAAAAAAAAATACATAGTACAGTAAGTAACCTTTATTAACTTCCTTGGTTTAAGAAAAGTTATAGGATTTTATATTTTTTTAAAACCACTTATGTTATATTTTATTTATTATATTATTTAAATATACATTATAAATGTATAATATATTTACAAGAGAGTTAGTGGTTAAAGCTTTACTGGTTACTGTATATAATTAAATATAGGTATACTTGCCCATTAGTTAATATTTTAACCAAGTTATTTTTATTAAAAAAAATAAATAAATAAAAACTAATATTTATTGAAACCCATAAGCTTAGTGTTAACAAAGATGATTAAAATATTTTAAGTATGCCTATATATTAATAAATTATTTTATTTTATCTAATTATATGTTAAATATCTAGAATCTAGTATCTAGTATCAAAATCAAGTATAAAATGTAATATAATTTATAAAAATAAAATTATTGAATCTAAAAAATGTTAACTCATCAAAAAATAATTTTGCATATACGAACTAAGACATATATGATCGCATATTTTTATGATTTCTTCGCATTGATGCTTATTTTTTTTTTCGGTTTATTTGATCTAAATAATTCTAGTAAACCTATATCGTGAATTTTCGCTTTAATGTATTATAGTGACAACTTCCAAATTGTTAAAGAAATCAATGAAAGTTTTGATGAAGATGAAGCACATTCAATCAAAAGTGCTCAGAAACATTTTAAAGCCTCGTAAAATAAAGGTAATTTGGATTTTTTAAATCAAAGCATAGCACATTATTAGAAACGACACACACTGTTTAAGATATTTCAGCCTAAAAAATGATTTGAAATGCCAAACTGAAACTATGGTTAATCAGAAACAGTTTTTTCTAAAAATGAAGGCGTTCAAATTGTTTATAATATATCAAAAATATTAAGAGGAAAAGAAAAAACATAAGTATTTTAAATATACCAGAGTAAATTACAAGTAGTAACATAACATACTTCAATTATACCACTATGACGTCTGAATGCAGACGTAGAGCATTCATTTTTAGTATACAAAAATATATTGGCACCAATATAGGAGATTGTTTAAGTTCGGAAAAACAAAGAAATCGCTGATTATCCAATACTATTCTTATTTTGAAAGTAAGCAATTTAAATTTAATAGTTTAAGTACCTACAACCCAAAAGATCTAAAGTATGATGTATCAAATATTTCTTTTTTTCTACAGTAAAGAAAAATTAAAAAATTAAGTACGTAAATAAAGAACTTTTTTTATTATTATTTATTAAAATCAATTGTCGATATTATTTTTTCATTTCAACAGTTTTATAGGGCATTTTTTTAAATTTTAATTGCATATTTTGCTATTGTTTGTAGTGCATAAATGCGTGCATATTTAACACTTTTTTAGTGCATTTGATTCACAGCCCTATTAATCATGAATGTTATACAAATATTTAATTATTAATAATTGTTCTTTAAAGTTATAATACTAAATAAAATAAATAAATAATAACATGACAAATAGTCAATATATTACAAATAATGTTTAATTAAAAATATGCATATATATTTGAATAAGAATAAGCAGAATCTTATAAAATAAATTGCTTACACAACACAAATATTAATTATATATTTTGCTTAATAAATAATATGAAGTATTATGGCTATATATAGATTTAATATGTATATAATATTACATCTATGCTGTATTTATTAGTTACAAAATGAAGATACAACGTATTAAAGGGTATTTTATTTGTTATATTTATCTTTACTTGCATTTTATCGGTTAAAAATATCACTTTTAGCACTTAGTATAGCTCACAAATACAAATATTATTTGTCAGCACTTTAATATGTAAAGCGTGTTTACCATCATTTTAAACTGAACTCAGATATAATCATTGATTTTAGGTTTTAACTCCTCTTTGAATTAATGCCGCCAAACCAAAAAAAAAATACTTCATAATTCAAATCTTAACCATATAGGTATATATATAAACATAAAACAATTAAACAAATCAATGAAAAATGTTGTATTTTGATTATGCTATCTACCTACCTATCAACTATGAAATAAATATTTTATGTTTATTATTGATCTTGTATAGGCACAAGTCACAAATTTAATATTACCTATATATTTTAGAAGACTAAATGGGAACCTATTACTCTTTTTGTAAACGCAATGTAAAGAATTTTTTTTAATAAACTTTTGTGATTGAACTACATTAATTAATGCAAAACTCTATGCTTGAAAGCAATTTAAAGTTTTTTATAAATTGCATTTTGACCATACATGTGATGGGTGATGCCACTTTACATTAGCTAGTTTGTGACATGTGGTCTAAACGTAATTTTCTAAAAACTTTAAACCACTCTAAAGCATAGAGTTTTGTATTAATTATTGTTGTTAAATCACTAAAATTTATCAAGAAAATGTCTTCACATTATGTTTGTAAAAAAAGTATTTGTTTTCAACATAATTTATATAGTTGACTCCCAAAATGGCCATTAAAATATTGTAAGAACTAAGAAATTATAAAATGTAAATATCATTTAAGATATCTCTAAATAATCTAAATAAAAAATCTTTTGTATTAAACATTTTCTCTACTTTGAATATTTATATGATGAAATAGTTTTAACATAAATTTTGAATATATAACTATATTTTATCAATATTAATATATATTTGAACCTTCTTCAAATTATTCAAATTTTTATTATGTTCAAAAATTTTTAAATGATATTTTCAAATACATGAAATTCTATACAATATTTCGTAATATCTACGTTATTAAAGTATGATGAGTGACGACGTAGTCACGTTTTCAATAAAATAGGATGGTAAAAAAAAACATATTTCGTGTTAGGTAAAAGCTTTATAAATAATAATTTAACTATTTATTAGAATTTTTACTTAATCAGTTATTTTTTAAAAGGAAAGTTATTTATCAAAAATATATATTACATATATCAGTATTATTAATATATTATTTAGTATTAGTATATAGTATATATTATACACTTTATAAGCAGGTACTATAGGTATTATATTATGTAATATTATGGAATCCTATGTATTTATACAATTTGAATTAATATAAGCTAGGTAAATAGCTACTTATAAGCTGAAATTTGTTGTGGCTTTTAAAATTTAATTAGATACCTAATATTCATTTTCTAAAATGAAACAGTTATACACAGTAATATACTGTACACATTACAACAATAACGTATCTGACACACAACCTTTAAACTATATTTTCAAGGCCAACATTGAACATTTTTTATTTTAACATGATTTATTATATACCGCACCGTTGATATATCAAACAATACAGTATATGAATACAAATAAAAATTGATATATTAAATTAAATATAAACAACTAAAAAAAAATTCTATATCGATGTTCTTATTGTGGAAAACATATATTTTGCTAACCACTATAGGTAGTAAACGTATTTTTAACGACATTTTATGGTTTTAAATGTTTTAATTCATAAAATAAAAGATATTTAGTTTTTAGAAACAAAAAAAAATTATGTTTTTTTTATCATAAGTTATAACATTCTATTTATATAGGTAAATTTGAATTGAATAATTTCATTATTGTACAGTATATTATACTCAACCATAATATGCTAACCATCACAATACATACTATTATCAAATTATATTATTGGATCTTTACATATTGAATACTGAAAAGACGTCATTATATTGTATAATGTAAAATGTTTACCTCCAAAGTTGTCCAAGCGTTTTACTGAGCTCGGCGTTGTGCAGCTGTGGATACTGATCGGCAAGTTTACGACGCGCAGCTTGAGCCCACACCATAAAAGCATTCATTGGTCTCTTTACATGATAATTTTTCTTCTCTGTAGGGGGTCTAGAAAATAAAATTTATCTGTTATTAAGATGTACAATTATAAATTGTACAAGTAATTATAATACGTAATAATTTTTCAATATTATAATCACCCAAAATATGAACTAAAGTACCAGGTATAGTAATTAAAACTTAACGACAGAACGATTTACAAGCTTTATAAATTAATTTCAATATATATTAATATATTATAATAATAATAATACATAATAATATGTACTTACTATCATTAAATACGAAAACAAAGATAATAAAATAATACTTAATAATTTTCAAATAACTAAAATGTAAGGTTATTAAAATTCGTATAAATTAAAAATAGATTTTTATATGATGTATTTATTGTCAAACACGTATAGTTTAAGTAAACATAATAGATAGGTACCTACCATAATTTTACGTCAGACGTATTTTACATAAACATATTAATTATTATTAATTCTATATGATGAATTATCAGCTATAAACATTATATATATTATAATTAAAATGCTATTCTCAAATTACATGTTTCCAGTAAAAAATAAAAACGTTTACTATTTATATCAACATTATATATTTCGTATAAAAAACCTCAAAGTTAGCTGCTATAACGGTTTAGTTAAATTAAAAGTGAAGACAGGCGACTGATAGTATCTTCCCTTGCGAGTTTCAACCGAAAATACGTATTGGTAGATGTCCAAAACTCATATGTTTCCGAAAAGATATGACAAAACATATAAACGTATGTAATTTGTATAAGCATTACAATAATTAAGTATACCTACGCGATTGCCACGGTTCGTAAACGAAGGAATTACGAACTGTAAAAAAAGTGTCGTTCATAAATTACACAAAACATGCAATAAAATTAATTATAGCAGCAATCGGCGAGGGCTTAATACATACCTAATTATATTATAATTACGACCTATTGTGGTTTTATTTGTTCACGCTTCGTTATAGTTTATTTTAACAAAATCACAATATTATATATTTCTTAAAATACTATTATTAACACGATTAAATGTTTTAGGAACTATATGGTAATTAGGTAATTGGACACTAAGTTTTAAAAACATACGTACAAACTACTTTTGTTTTACCCATTTATAATCATTTTAGTTTTGCTTAAGAATATTCTGTAACTTAAATGTCGACAGCTTATTATAAAGAGACAAATTTAAATTTAATACCACATTCGATATTTATTGAGACCAATGAATTTGTACCATCTTAGTTTAACCTATTAATTAAAAATTGTCTAAAGGATTCATTATAAAATGTATTATCAACTATAATCCCTATACATAACATATCTACTATACGCATAATAGGTATATGGTAGTATAATTTAGAATTTTAATTAAATTATCATAATTATTCTAGTATTAATTGAATGAGTTTTATCTAATATTATTCAGCTTAAGGTAAATGTAATATATTGCATTCATTATATATTATAATATATTATTATCCTCATAAATTTGTGTATTAAAATTTAAAGTTTATCTTAATAAAACGCTAAACGCATTTGTAATCATGAAATTTTAAATGCGAAGAATAATTATGAGTTGTCACGTGCCAATGTAGATGAGATAGGTAAATACAGACTATGTGGCGGAGACATCTTGCCCTTTATTTTTCAATACGAATACCTATAAAGCCATTTTGAGTTTTTAATTTCAGCCTGATATCTATAATAGTTAACATATAATACTATTATACAAATAACATTACTATTTCATAATATAATTCCAAAAATTGCTTATTTGCATTATGTTTAAAAGAAACTTAATGTATAATATTATACTTATATTTTCTATTTGAGTACCTATAGTTAAAAAATAATAGAAAAAGTCTATTTTTTATTATTGAATACTTGGTACAATACTTTAATATTATACAAGACTATATACCTAAAATATAATCTATCGTATATTTTCTTCAAAATTATTGCTTAAATTTATTTTCTTGAAACTGTTAAGACATTGTATTTATTACCCCTACATATTTTGTTTATTTAAAGAATATATTTTATCGATTTAAAAAAAACAATTGTACATCCTTTTTTACTTAATGGTAGACACGTGTGATTTGAATGAAAATTCATTTTCGTCCTTTTTACCACAGGGTTATTTACGATCGACTGTGGTTGGTGTTTGATGTTTAAACAAAAATTAGCTGATTCTAGTGTTTGGAATATTGATCATCATTTCATGACACTAGGCGTCAGATAAAATTAACAAATATTTTTATAATTTTTTTTTTTTTGATTTAGATTTGTGTTTGGGACTTCGTAGGCGTTGGATCACAAAGACCGCTATCGGTATAGTTATGCTGATATTATTTTTATTATAACATACACTTCACATAGATATAAAACTAATAGCCTATCGAATTAGATTCCATCCACGTTGTATAATGTCTTACTAAAGAACTTCCGGTCGTCTCTTATCTTCCGGTAGGACGAACGTAAAAAAATACCGCCAATGTTGTCGACAGAAACTGTTAACATTCCTTAATTAATTCATCTAGAGCATAATATTTACTTATCAAATATTATATATACGCAGGTCTTCATATCGCAAATATGCATAATTTATTTATTTTTAAATATATATCTGTATCCGTAAACGGATATCTTTGAAAAAAAAATGTTCCGATTATTATATTGATTAAATTTTATTAAATTAATATTATAAATATTTTTACCGTAAAAAATATATCAACTTAAAAAAAAATTCTATAATTATTTATTAAATTGTCATCAACATTACATTAATGAATACATGATACATAATAAATAGAAAATAAATCGGTATACAAAAAATAGGATGATGCTACTATGTATTAAACAATATTATTCTTATGGTTTGTGGTTTTATTTATTACTATGAGACTATTTTAAATAAAATTGAAATAATAATAACTTTTTTAAGGTTTAAAATTATAATATTCCATTTTATAACAAAAGAAGTGTTATATTCTATTATACTTTAAAATCTTTTAGTTAGATAATACATATTATTATTTTTTATTTTCCTTAATTTCAAACCCGTTTAAATTCAGTTTTTTACTTATGCCTAATACTGATAGAACGCTGTCAAATGTACATATAGTTTACCTAGGTACACGCCATTAATAATCATAATAAAAATAAAAAAATATTATCAACAATTATTCATTTCTATATTCTATTTTTTATAAACATTAACAAAATCATTTATGTAAATTTATATTTCAATTTAAAATATCAGCTCTAAAAAATTAGTGTTTTTATTTTAAATTTCATCATAAAATTAATGTAGTATTAAACACAACTGATTCTGCACAGAACTCAGAAAAATGGTAGATCTTCTTTTTTTTAGAGAAAGGCGCTTGATTACATTTATTTTATTCAACGTTTTATTATGTTTTCACAATTTTCTTCAACAACAAGAAATTAAAAAAAAAATACGTGTACAATATAATATATATTGAGATTCTATATAAAACTTTTTGGGATTTTTTAATGACTAAAAAAGTGATTTCAAAAGAAAAATATTCCCATTGTACCATTTCTTGATCCCTTTTTTAAACCACTCGGAGCATAAAATGTCATCACAAGTTGAAATATGAACTTTTCGATAACTTTCAGACTATGTATTTTGTAATAAAGTATAAATTACTTGTGCTTAAATTTAATGAAAATCTTATGTGACACTTACGACGTACCACCAATCTACTGAGAAACTGGGATTAGGGAACCCTTTTAATCCTCTAATATCCATTAACTCAAGCAAGTAAGGTACTTTATACGTAAATAAAAATAGCGATTAATAGGTTTATAATATATACTATAATAGTAATGATTCTTATTATTATTCATTTAAGAATTTTAATAGACTTATTTATTAATGCATTATAATTTATAAGTAGTTATAGAAAAAAAATATATATGAATATAACATAAAAATCGAACTGGAGGTAATTCTTTAAAAGATATAATTTTTAAAAAATGTTGACGTAAACATATGGGTCGAAGAGGAGAAAAATTGAGAATCATCTATTTAAACTACTAGGGTGGGTTAGAAGTGTTCGACAAGGGATGGATTTATAAGTGGTATGGATCTATTTTCGTGTCAGGTCGTTAGGTTAGTTTGACAACAACAACTTTTCTACTCAAGCGCTGACACTATCTTTCACAGCTTTCAAGAAAATATATTTCCCAAGTTATCTCAGTCAATCCCAAATTATTGTTGAACACATCCATTTCCTAATTATATTCCTTTCACTATGATTAACCATTTAACTCATTCCCTTCCAATAAAACAGAATTAACAGTTAATACAAAATGATTAATTTTAATATAATAATAATAATAATTATTATTATTATTATTATTATTATTATTATTATTATTTTACCAAAATAATAATTAAATACCTTCATAAAATGTTTAACATTAAAATAATAATTTATTTTAAAATATAATTAATATAAATAAATAAGTCAAATTCACTAATTACGTTGGACCAATCAATCACTAATTATTATGATTGAAATTAAAGTATACATGTTAAATATTAAGTTCATATTACATAAGATAGCGTTTCCTAAACTCTTATTGGAAATAGCCCGGTAATTAATATTTTTCCCCTTCGTGGCCCACTAAAATATTTTACATTTATCATTGTGTAAAAAAAAGCAAAATAAAATACATTTGAATGTCCACATAGAATTGTATAATAAAATTGAAGTGTTAATTTGTGATAACGATGTAATAATTATAATATAGTTACCATTTATATCAAATTATCAAACGAAATGATAAATAATACAATTTAATATGATAATTTTATTAAATTCTGCGACCCGATATTATATTTTCGTGGCCCGGTAGTGGGTCGTGACCCACTATTTGGGCTGACATAGGACACAATGCATTTAAATAAATACAAGATAAGTCGACGAAACAAAACCTAATATTATAGTTACAATAATTTAGATAATTGACAAAACCAATATATATATTATATATAGGTAGATTGTTATTTATTTTCGATGAAATACAATTATGACTTTTTACCTTTATACCTACTAAAAAACACAGCACAATTGAGCACAGCAATATTTTTTTGGTTGGTTAAAATTATTTAAGTTTGGATACTTCACCAATAATAAGTAATACCCTCATATAGGTTATTATATTTCTACCACATTGTAACTATGCAAACATTAATTAGACTATAATTTAAATATAGGTAATTATACGCCAATTAGACGGTATTAAAAATAGTTTAATACTTCAATGCATATAATGTAATAAAAGGTATAAAATATACATATTATAATACAATTTAATAAAATATACTGAGCATTAGTGGTGTACGTAAAATTTAAAGAGATTATAAATTTATAATTTATAGAACAAAATTGAGAATTTTTTTAAAAACAACAATAACAATATTATTGTATTGTATTGTTTATTTACAAGTAAAAGGGTAAAAAGTGCACAATCGTGTTGCGCCCACTAATTTTATGGAATATTATTTAAATTCACATACGTTACGAATGCTTTATAGTTAATTCCATAGTTAAAAAAATTAAAATTTACTGTTTACAAACCACGATGCTATGGTAGATTGTACCTAAAACAAAACGTGTTTTCTGAACTCATTTCAATGGAAACGTTACGATTATATTATTTATAAATTATAGAGGAACATACGTACTAACCACGAGCAAGATGATTAACAATTTAACTGCGACTACAATAAACGTAGAATGAGAATTTTTAGTTTTAAAGTTTCGCAAGCCACAAACCGTAGGTATTTTCGACGTAAATACACCGTTTACGACAACATAATATACAATACATGGTATTATAATTGAACTATCGAGATTAAAAGACAAAAAAACTTACTTGGCAGGAACCGGCACTAGAGTCCAATCGTATCCACCCAAAACTTTGCTCACAGCGTCGTTTATTTGCTCGTTGTCTTTTAATGCATTACTCATTGCCGCCTTGGCTGCGGCTGTTACGCTCGCTGCCGCACTCGCTGTAATAGTGACCACTGGTTTACCGGACGGACCGGGTGATTTTACCAAACAGTTCATTATAGTTATAAAAAAAATAATAATAATAATAATAATAAATATTTAAAAGCGAGTTGGATGCACAAAATATCACGGATATAGACGAATGAAGTATCGAAAATAATTAAATAATCCGTTGAGTCGGTCGAACTAACACAAGCTAGACGAGGCTGTGTACTGTTGGACGAAGATCCTGTCCGCTCGTCTCGTATAGATCTTATCGTGGATCTTTTCTCCCACTACGCTAGACCAGGCGGAGCGTAACAGAACTCCCGTAGATCCCTTCCCCCCACTTAATTGTACATTTCTTTTTTTACGGAACACTTAATTTGATATATATTTATTTTAATTCCTGAAAAATCAAAGTAAAAATAACTAATAAAAATCAGAAATAGAACTTTAAAACTAAATTGATAAATTTTTTTTTTAATATTTAACCTATGGCTTCGTTTAAAATAACAAAATTGTATACGAAAATTTGACTTGCTTCGTTATATTCAATATACACATTTTTTTAATTTAAATTTAAAAATGATTTTTATTTTAACGGATTTAAACTTAATATGTCTTACCGCGCTCGATTTTATACCTTCGCAGCTCCTTGCTCAACCCTATTATATTGTGTGGCCATCTACATAGATGAATGAGTATGATTCAATATTTCACTTGTTATGACTTAACTGATTTGACAGTATATATACGTACACAATATATTCCATGATGTGACCCATGTTGCCTAATATTATGATAATTACAGATAACTTAAATAACGGGTAATATTTCCTACTATATATACCCATTTAACTTCCAAAAATATATACTTTACAAAATTATACCACTAATATTATACATACCCATTTATGCAAAATATTTGAAATTAACGATCATCTAAATTAACAATGGGAATATAATGCATTATATGCATATTATATTTTTCGTATACCTACCCTCTTCAGACAATGATACAGTGTTTAGGGTCACACATTAATTATTTTATTTATGAATAATATACTTAAAGAATACTTACATTATTATTAGTAAAATAGTAACTAACACAAAGTAGCAAGTGTGCATAAGGATTAAACGACCATCCACTGCTGACTTAATCAAAATAGTAAAAGTTACACTACTAAAAACTAGTAATATTCTAGATTGTAGTTTAATTTATATTTTTAATAACAGTCGATATTGTTATCGCGGTGATACATTAAAATAGATTTAATTGGTGATAAACATAATATTCACAATTATATATTACGAGTATAATCAAGTATTTTTTTCAACCTTTACCGAAAACGTAATTGTCACAATAATTCAGTAATAACTAAATATTTCAATACAATTCAAACAAATATCAAATTTTTATACTGCATGAATCACATTATCATAATATTTAATGTATTATAAACTATAATATGTACCGGGATTTATAAATCTTTATACTTAGTACAGTTAGCTTTAGATAGATAAAAAAAGGTTTTTATTGTACACAAAGTTGCAATACATTTTATAATATGAATAATTTAATAATAAGAAAAAAGCTATCTAGTAAAAATATCATACCTTGTATTTTATTACAAAATATTTTTATTTATTAATGATTTTTTGGTCACTTGATTAATTAAAAGATAGTATAAGATGTGACATTTAATTTCAAGAAAAATAACTAAGCAAACACGTTTTATAATTTAAAAAGCAAATTAAAATTCTTGAATCTTAATGTTAGTATGTTTGTTTAACAAAATTCATGATTTGAAACCCTTAATCGATAATTATTTAAGATTGATTTAATTTTTTTCCCGTAGTGTTAAACTTACTCAAACTCAGTATTTGAAGTACAACATTCCTTTTTAAATTATCATCAATCTAAATAAATAAATGAAATAAATGTCTGTTTGTCCTCTATATATTCTTAAATAATTACTGGACCGTTTTCAAAAAAAAAAGTTATATCAATAGATTTCTTTGAACTTGGAGGGTGTTAACATTTTATTTTTCAACTTCCAATATAGTTTCTATATAGTCATGGCTCATACATAAATTTAGTTTTGGCTCACGAGAATCAAATATTTATCGATTTATTAAAATGGCTTCCATTTATTACAGATTATATTACTAATAAATCATAATAAAATATTAAAAAATATTGGTAGAAATCATAAATTAAAGGTAAAAAGTATAAGGCTTATGGTAGAAAAATTTGTATAAAAATATTTAGAAATATATTAAAAAAAAAATCAAATCTAAAAATCAAATATCAATTTATAAACACAATTACAATAAACATTTTCGTGATTTGGTTTCTTAATTCTGGTTATATTTTTTATATAAACACATGATGTCGAATACCAATCTGATATAATGATCTTATATTTACGTCGGTTCAAGGTTTAAAAATTCGTTGAATTTATCTCCAGTTTTCTGTGCTTAGATAGAAAATATATCAAGAATTAAAAAGTGTAAAATCATAAAATTAATTATTATAATTGTGTTTGTATTATATATTTTAACTGTAACAAAACATAAAACAATAGTAAAATAGATTAATTTAAACCCGATCGGAGTCGGTGGTTATACACGTAAAGTATGAACATAGTATGTATATAATAATATTTTCACTCAGTAAATATAAAATTACTTAATTAACCAAACTTTCCACAGGCAGTTTAAAATATAAATTATAATTAATGCTGAAATAAGTTTTTGTCAATTTTTTTTAAATAAAAATAAAAATTAAACAAAAAATTATTCTTCCGTAAGCAATAAACTATTAAATTCATATTTATTATTCCAAACTTACAAAAACCTAGTACTTTGTCTTTAAAATAAAAAATAAAATGCTCCAATGATTTTAAAGGACTATTTTTAAATTGTAATTTATTTAATGACCGAATATCTAAATTAAAATGAAATATTAAAAGTTTATAATAATTTATTATAATGTATTAAAATATCTTACTATTGATTATTAAATGCTATTAATATTTTTTCAATAAATATATTAACAGCTATATAATATAATATCAGTACTGATTTAATTTTTAAACATCGAATTTTTTATTATAAATTTATTGTAATAGATATTTATTACTTATATATGATAATTAAATTATAATACCTATAATAGATATTATCTACATATTTTCAATACATAAATTAAGACAATTTGTATTATCACCTATTAACCTATTATTATTTGTGTACGTGCCTATATTTAAAATATATTTAAAATATATTATGAAATATGATAATTTAAAACTAAACACAAGGTTTTTGAATATTATCTTTCTACCATCTAAAATGAAAAATAATTTTTAAAATGTATATATTGTGCATTATTAATAATTATATTATAAAAAAGTAAACTTATTTATTTTATATAAAGGTAAAATATGGAAATCATAATAAAGAAGAAATTAATATAAAAACTAACCCTACGCCATAAATTGGATTTGACCCAATTTTTTAAAAATATTTCACAATACATATAGCGAACATAAAGGTTTTGCTTTTGTCATATATTTTATACTACATATTTAGTGTAATAAGGCTTGTTTGTTTATTTTATTTAACTACATTAATTTTAACCTTCAACCAAGTTGTCATTATCTTATAATAAGTTAAATTTCAATGGATTATTCTCGATCAGGGTACTATATAATATATAGTATAAATATTTAGGTAGTAACAATAATATTAAAAATGCTTACCATAACAAATTCAGGGACAGTGTATCTAAATTGATTTAGAATTGTATCCATGTGCGTGTTGTGAAAAAAACATAAAAACAAATACCATTATAAATGTAAATTATTAAGTTTTTATTATTTGTATATTCTTCGTGGTATCTTATTATTATTGTCATAAGATCCAATAGCGATAAAATAGTGTACATTTGATACAATCTCGATATTAATTTTGATTTCAATCGTATTCGCAATACGGGTATTAAATTTAATAACTATATTTATCATTAAAAACCATATTAAATTACAAGTGAAATAAAATTACAATGATTACATTTGGATTTTTTGATCGATATCCATATACAATAAACGTAAATTGTATGTTTTTATAGAAATATATTTTAGAAAGTCATCGGCTGTATTTTACAGTGAAACATAACTAATCATTTTCAATTAAAAACAAAAATTAAACAATTAATATAATATATTTTTATCTATTGACAAAAATAATTAAATGTGCAAAGTTTGACATATTTCAATAAAGTACCTATATGCTTATTTTTGATAAACGGTATACTTAATATATATATAATATATTAATATATCTGCTAAATAATAAATTAATTTATCCGGTTAAAATTCCCTAATATTGAAATATCATATTTCTGAGATATACTGATTAAGTATTTTACAAAAAAATATTTTGGTTTTAAAAAAACGTCGTACCAGATGTTGGAGACTTATATCAGCTGTCACCACTGAATGGATTGTTTGTTACAATATGGTCTCAACGAAAGATATCCGGTTTGCTTCAGAATAGCGATTTTCCTTCGAACATTGCTCTGAAATAATATAATATTTAATTTAATTAATTTACCTACCAAACTACGGAAGTAATCTCAAATACAACTATAAGAGATATTTAAAGTAAAGAAAAAATGAATTTAAAGTAAAACCTTCTTCTTAATTGAATTTCAGTGCTTTCTTCAATACAAACTAGACGAACAAAATATAATTTTTTCAAATGGATATTCTTTTCTAGTTTGAAAATAGTAGTAATCTGAGTTTTACTAAAGAAGTCATTTGTTTCTAATTAAAAAAGCAATATATTCAATTAAATTTCCTTTTAATATCTAATAACTATAGTACTATCTATGAATGATTAATTTATTCATCACTTATATATTTCTAATACGTTCATAAGTTAGTAAAATTCAAGTATTCAACTAATTAAATTAAAAAATAATAATAATATAATAACACACCGTAAATTAATAGCTACCAATTTTCATATTACTAATTAACTAATTAGTCTATACTCTATATATATTTTTACTAATTTTAGTCATCAATAATCACAATAGGAATATATTATTTATATTATATTCATTCACAATGTTTAACTGTATTTTACTAACACTATATATATCCGCCATCCGTCTACTATATACTTAATATTTTTGATATTCGTCCCTACCAGTCTTCCATTTAAAGTTTTGATTTCAAATTTAAATATGTAACAGAAATTAATATTTTAACTTTATTTAAATGTATATTTACATAAATTATTTCTATACATTTTATATTTTAGATTATGAAGATACATAAAACTATAAAAATACAAAACATAATATTTTTAGGTTTCAAACAAACAACCAAATTAATAAATTATAATAATCCTGATGCGCCTTGAATAAAAATAATACAATAATCATTTTCTTAAACTAAATTTTAACAATATTAGTTAAACATTTATTGACGGAGACAATCACTATGAGACACACAATTTATCAATATTATATCATTGATTATATCTACTAGGAAGTAGATACGTTATACTGTTTTTTCGCCTATGATTTAAACTTTTTACTATGTATGTATTAGGTATACCTATGTATTAGGAATTCGTATATTTAATATGTAGTCTAATTATATTATACTCGTATATTCCTAAACCATGTGGTTTTCAGTATTTTACACGTGATTTTATTTACTAGTTTAGTTTTATTGAATAGTCATTAATGTACCTATTATAAACTATGATTATGACTATAGTCATAATTTACAAAAAAAATTGTGTGTCTAACAATTTATTAAAATAATCATGTATACTTAATCCCTGTAAAAAAATGATTCTCTTTTGAAAAAGTCACTCTCGACAAAAAAATCTATAAGAATTTAAAAATATAGATACTTAAAAATTTCAAAAATCAGAATTTGAATAAATGCATTATTAAATGAATAAATTTACGGGTGAGCATGTTTAATGAATCGGCAATTGTATATTTCCATACTTGTTTTTTATACATTAAAAATAGATAAATCATAAAAAATTTAACACGTTTATTGCTCTCTATATAAGCACGTTACGGTTTGGCTATTCGCTATCATATAAAATATGTACCGTACCCCGCCAAGATAAAAACAACAATCTGGATGATATCAAATTCTCACCGAGTGTTATTTCTTTGCCCCGTACGCTTTTTTATATAAAATATACAAATAATGTGTGTGTGTGCGTGTACGAATGTATACCTACTGAGCCGGCCAGAATATTACTCGATAGCGCTTTTACACAATAATAATAATATAATGAGCTAAAGTACGGAGTTATACTAAGTATAACGCAAAAAAAGAAAAAAACCACTGACAAATGTCGTATAATACAACCACGGTACCGCTGCCTTTTGTATTTTACCCATCTTTTTGTATATAGTGCTGCAAAACTGCAAAAGTATAACCTATCGAATATCCGGAATTGTTTTATGCGTACCTATCTATATAATTATGTTGATTGTGATGGAAATAAATCGACCGAAAATCAAACGACTTTTGCGGCATTTATAATAATATATAATGTATAAAAGACACACTTCAATATAACATAATATCACGTTGCTCATGCAATATGCAGTATCAAAACCCTCACTGCGGCCCGTTTCTCTTCGTGTTTTTCTACTGTTTCAATTTTTTTTCTCCCTTTGTCACGGTAAAATGTCAAGACCCACAGACTGGCAAAGGCATTCGGTATGCGAATGGTGGGTGGTGGGTGCGGACGTGTGGTAAAAAAAAATAAATCGATGTCTTCTCCTGCTGAATCCTCTCCGCAGTGTATATACTATATACTATATAACTAGCTATATATATATATAAATATTATCTACACATTTATATCTTATACGATGTTTTATATTATATATTATTATCATGACGACGGCGACATATCGGTCGCACATATATATATATATAACAATAATTCTTAAAAAAGTATATTATAGAATGTCCGTGGCGGTGCGGCGCGCGTATATCATATTAGCGTCGTATTATTATATAATATTCGGTCGGCAAAAAGTACATTAATAGATTATTATTTATTAAGTTTATATCTATTTGATATTATATGGACTATTAATTTTTTTTCAACACGAAACGCTGATGTTCTCCAACAATATAATATGTATCATATGATTTATAATAACTTATTATTAATAAGTAACTTAAAGTTTCTATAACTATTTTTCTTAATGGCCTGTAACCAGTGTATGCTGGCAAAGAAACTCTATTTCCAACAGATAATTAAAGTTTAAGAATTTTACATTATTTTGTAATCAGAATTGACCGTAATCAGTTATTCTTGTATCGAAGTTACGTAACCGAATGTGTAACATTAGTAACTTGAATCAGTTGAGTAATTTATAGGTAAACATAAAATGTATATCGTTACAATTTGTAATGTAACTTTAAATGAAAGATACATTTATCTAAAGTTGTATTTTAATAATAATTAGATAATATCAATATAATTTATGTTATAATTTTTAAGTAATGAATAGTTAATAGATAAAGTATGGATTGACTACCTAATGGTTTATAAACATGAAAGATGAAAATTTGTAATTTAAAATATCAATTTAATTGTTGCTAATTGATTTCAAGTTTGAGTAAGATCATTTGATCATATACCTACGTGATGTTATTTCATAAACTAACCTAGCCACCTATAAGTGCTTACTTATTTATATTCATCTTCTATTTTCATCTTTTATATAATATTTTTTTATTATAAGTATTAAACGGGCAAGGCCCTGTTACAATAGGCAACAACATAACAATAATTATGATAATGTATAACAAAGTAAGAATATAATATTAATATTAAAAATAATAATAATAATAATATTATCAATAGCAGTAATTATAGACATATAAGTAAATATCTATGAAAATTGGTAAAAATAATAAACAATGTAAAATAGTTATTTAAATAAACATATAGCGTGTTTAAGTGTTAAGAATTAAATAATTACAATATGATTTGAATAAGTTTAAATTTGGTGAGCTGAACATTATCTATTTTAAATATTACGTATATTAGTAAAATCACAGATATAAATACTATAATTTAGTAATTGATATACATGGGCACCCATATATATAAAATATTAGAACAGAGGGGAGGGAGATAAAAAAATTTTCAAGTATTAGCTTAATAAAGGTTTAATGTTAAGTCAACATATAAATGTATAAATAATTCATATTTGTATAAGTATAATACATTTGTCATAATATGGTTAATTAAAATAAATTTCTAAAAAAATGAATAGATCTATTCATTTTCGAAAATCAAATATAAATAATATAATACAATTTATTTTCAGTTTCATTAAATAAAAACTGCAAATTTCTCCGTTTCATTCCAAACATATAATAAATGACATCTTGAACGAAACTATTTTTGTTGAAGTTCATGGAATTAAAAAAAAATTTATGTTACGCTATCTAAGTTATCAAGTAATATGACGGTAGTATTTATTAAATTATAAGTTCATTTTTTTTCCCAGAGGGGGGGCCGTCTTTCCCCGATGGGCGCCCATCATGGTGATGTATGTAAATTATTTTATTTTATAGAATAAATGCTTTGTAATATTGGTGTAAAAGTATAGGTAAAAGTACTGGTGTAAGTACTCTTGTACCTTGTAACTGGATAAAAAATCTTAATGTAATTTGTAACTATTTCCCATCATCCCTGCAGCCTCTAATATGATTGCACGCTAAATAACACCTGCAAATTTTATTTTCGAAGCAAAAGTCATAAGATATGACCAGGGTTAGACGTTAGTACTGCATTAAAAAGTTCATCTAGCATTTATAGAAAACCACACGTGTTGCTGACGCGTATAACGACAATATTTTACAGTTTTACACTAACTTAATCGTAGTTGTACGTAGTCTAGACGGGCGGCGGCGACGGTTGGGCGTTTTGACAGCTCTGCGTGGCCACACCTCGATGGCCTTCCATTGGTTTGGTGTTCAGTGACGATCGTGTATGTGTGTGTGTATATATATATATATATATATATATACATAATATGTATGTATATATATATATATATATATATTTGTTATTATTATTATATATTAAATGATGTGTGTGCACACAACACACATATGACGACTGTTTCACGTCGAACCGGACGTAAACACAACAATTATTATTATTATTATTTTTTTTTTTAAATAAAAACAATAATTTGAATATTATTCATTTCTTTTTATCACCGCCGCCTCGCCGTTTGCCACCATGATACGCTTTTATAATACATAAATTAATATTTAATATTATGATTATTATCATATTGTAATTATATATATCTCTTAAACCATCGCTGAGCTACGATATACGCATGAATATAATAATTATAGTGTTATATGCAGCGGCGACACTATATGACAACATCTAAAAACGCTAACGATGAAAAATCGATTTTAAATCGACAAAAACAACGTAAACATTATAATATCAATACGTATATGTGTGTATTCATAACGACTATATTATGTATAATGGTATAGTATACTGTCTATACTGCAATACCACACTGTGCCAGATGCTATGGTATAATATTCTTCTATAGAAAACCTAAAATGTGTCTAGTATGCTATTATACGCATTCACGAGACCACGTGGGATCGTTTTAAAGGGTAGTAAAAAGAAATTATTTTTAAATATTTTGTAGATGTACATCAGAATAATATTATTACAATTGTATGTTGATACACGACATTTTAATTATATCATTACTATAATACAATGTTTAATAGAGAAATTAAGTATTACAATTATTTATTCGTGATATTATTATCATTATTGCCTACGTCTGTATAACTTATTAAGTACTATTATACAACAGTATAAATATTTGTGTTATCGTTTCGTAAGTTTTGTTCCGAAAAATTCTTTAGATTTTCATTTTTCGACACGATAATATGAAATTATTGATTGTATTTTAATTTTTTAAATTAAATGCAACTAAATTTAAGATTTATATTATTGTAATTTTGAATTCTTAAAAAAGATAATACTTTAAAAGTAAATAATGGGTGAATCAAAAAACAGAATAAAATGTATAATATGATATACATGCATTCCCTCAACATTATTGGTAGGTACAGCATATATGAGAAAATAAAGTAAATAGTTCTACCTTTCGACAATCTATTTATCATAATATTAAATTCAAAATAAATTATTTATGTATACAGTATCGTATACTGTATAATAATTAATACTACAGTCAGTATCTAGTTAAGGTGCTAATATGTAGATACTGTATTATGCTACAAACATAAGCATAAATAAGCCAACTATTATAATTTATAAATTTATAATCATTATAAAAATTATGATTAATTAAATCTCTATTAATCTTATAAATTAAAACTTACAACTAACTACAAAATTGCCATCAGAAACACAAATATTTTTTTCATATATAATATTATAAACGATTTAAAATAATATTTTAATTTTTTTTATATTTATTCCTATGATTAATGTCATGATGGTATTGATTTAGTTATCTGGACATGGCCAAATATACATTCTGGTTACTTAGAATAATTTTTAATTTTCAGTATAAGAATAATCATATTATTATCAAAAATACTTAAAATTAAACAACGTCAACATAAAAAATATAACATAAACATTTACTTCAGATTTATTTTGTCAATTTTTGACTGCTAATTTACGAAACAAACTATTGTATCCAATCTTTTACATAAATTTGATCACTATCAATAGTCAAAGAAATCTGAATATGTTTTTAAATAATAATAATAATAATAATAATACAATTTATTTAGTTCATTAAAATGTTCATTGAGTAAATAATATAAATATTAAATACACGACGAGGTAGCAATAAAATTGTATTTCTTATGCACACCTCGTAAATATTTAAAACAGGTATGTAACAATCAATAGTCTCGATATTTTATTCAAAATTAATCTAAACAAGATCGGTTTATGAAGTTATATTTTGAACAACTAAAAACTAAATAATCTCAATTTCAATTAAAAAAGTACCAACAATTTGAGTTAATTGTTCATATTTTATAACCTATTTACAGTTAATTATATTCTCATAATGACAAAAGCTAAGTGACCCTTTGGCTTTATATTCAACTATGCCTACGTAGGTACGTCGTACACGTATATAATATTTGACGTAAAACGAACCCTAAGCACGTTTTACGTACAACGAACGATAAATCACATATTATATCCGTTGACAGATCATAAATAAATATTTCTATAAAGAAACATTCAAAAAGTAAAGTAAATGTTACACGCAATAAAGAGATAGTAAAAATAATGTTTAATTTTCATACATTTATAGGTATTTGTACCTTTTGGCTTTTATCGGTATTATGTATCTATAATATAATATATAATTGTAGGAATATAATTAGGTATTTAATCACTTATTATTATTCGAAACATTATTTTGCATAAAAAATTTTAAAAATAACAATTATTATTAACAATTAAAATGTATTTAAATATAATGTAAATCTACGCTGAGTTTTTAGAATACAAAATCATTGCATTTAGTATTAAATATACAGCATTCTACTGATACAATCCATAACACTGAAACTATATAAGTTATAACATTATTATTAATCTATAAGTTCACCTTCAAAAAAAGTTTTATGATTATCATAGAAGATATAAGTTATAAAAGACTTTATTTCTCATAAAACATTAATCAACCAAATCTGAATTAATGACATTAATGTAGTCAAAGATAAAATATTAACCAAATTAAATGATTACACAACGATTTAAAAAAATATTGGAATTTATATTCCACTGGTGTATTGCTCCTGAGATGATCGAAAGAGTGCAAAATTGTCTAAAATTTTCTTTTCATTACCATCATAGGTATTAGGTAATACTCGTTATTCTATCCTTTCCGTATAATTTTCTCTTTATCTACTTATTTTCTTAATGCTTGCTAATTATTCGTTTTATATTCATTGCAAATACCGATTTATTATTTTATGTCTTCAATATGAGTGTTGGTATTAACTATCTATCGTAAGGTATTATAATTTATTACCTTGTTGTAATGAATTCGACTAATGTTTGGAATATATGGTTTAAAAGGAATTAAATAAAATTTTTAGTAATCATTTCCTTTGAAACAGCATCCAATTAAAAACTGTGTATTGTGTAATCTGTAATAATGTAATGTGTAATACTTCTAACAGTTTAACAGAAAGCAAGAATAATGGAAAGCATAAAGTAGGTAATTACCTATTTAAGAGAATGTGGATGCCACTCGTCCGTAAATTGTGTGTTAAAAAAATAAAAACCATTTAATAACGTTTATAGGTTTTCTGATTCTGCATATAATTATCATAAAATAAGTTTTTAAATTGAACATTGTGTATAGTAATTTCTTCCATTTCACCAAATAAAAATGTACTTTTCATGAAATGAATACTTTAAATTAATTTCGCACTGAACACGTTTTACAATTTGAATAAGTACTCCAATAATTCTGTCTAACAATAAAATAATTAGTGCGAAATATCTCAGCTATTAAGGGATCTCGTATATTCACTTTTTAAGATAACAGGCAATGATTTGTAATGATTTTCAAGCTTTTTAACTCTGATCATCATTTACAGGGGCGTAGGTAAGGGGGGGTTTGGGGGGTTCAAACCCCCCCCTCATTTGTTAATTATTAATAAAAATAATAATCAGAAAAAATTACGTATTAAATGCTAGGTTTTATGTAGGTACTACAAACAACAAAAATGACTAACTATGACTATCTACTGCAACTGCGGAACGTTCGTTTTCTACGTTAAAACGTCTAAAAACATATTTACGAAACACCATTGGTCAAGAACGCCTTACCGGACTAGGTCTTCTTAATATTTATAGAAATGTAATTGTTGATCCTATACACATTGTGAACAAATTAACACAACGTAGGCAACGATTAAACTTACTTGTATAATACCTATTACATTTTAGATTCTGAACGAAGTGATGAATGTATTGCTTTTACAATGATGTGTGTTTTAGATTCTGAACAGAGTGATGAATGTATTGATTTTACAATGATGTGTGTTTTTTTTTTTTTTTTTTTTGTGTCTGTCGACAACATTTGGGGCAGTAACAATGCTTCGATTTTTAACTTCTGCCCCTCTTTGAAAAGGAAATCGGATCTAGTTGGTACTTTGGGGGGTCAAAAGTTAAAAATTTTCAATAGTTTTTAAGTGAGTCGGGAAAAACCTAAAAAAAAATGACGGAAAAACGGGAATTTTTACGCAAAACCAGTTTTCGCCCAAATCGAATTTTTTATTTTGCTATAACTCAAAAACTAATAGATGTAAATACTTGAAATTTTCACCAAATGTTTATATTAGCGTTCTCCATACACAGTTACATTTTCAAAGAATTTTGACTTTTATTGAGCTATTTATAGACAATTGAAATTTTTAATTTTTTTTAGTATTTTTTTTTAAAATAACGATAAAAATTTTTTGGCCGGCCAGAAAATCTTGAAAATTTAATACAAGGATTCTTATAAGTTGTTCTTAAAGTGATAAAAAAAAATCCGAAATCGTTAGTCACAATTTTTTTTTATAAGTGCTTAAAGTTTGAATTTATACGAAATATGTCAAAATTGCGAAAATTTGCAAGTAATTTTGTGGTTGAAAAATCATAAAATTTTTTTCTTTTATAACTAAGTTTTGAAAATTTGGTACAAGGTTCTCCATACATTTTTCTTAAAATATCTGTAAAAAAAACTCTACCGGATTCAGACAAAAATATTTTATGAGTGTTTGAAATTTAAATTTTTACAAAACCGCGTTAAATAACGGTTTAGCCTCAAACGATTTTTGATATTTGTTGTTATTCAAACAGTGTAAGTCGTAAATACTTGAAAATTTTACCTGTTATTAAGATTGCCATTTTCTTTACGTGATTTGATTTTCAAAACATTTTGACTTTTTTTGAGCTATTTATAGACAATTGAAATTTTCAATTTTTTTTTATTTTTTTTTTATAAATGTTGATAAAAAAAATTTAGCTGGGACAAATTACTTGAAAATTTAATTGAAGGGTCCACGTAACTTGTTCTAACACTCATTCAAAAATTATAAAAATACATAGGCACAATTTTTTTTTATTAGCATTTGAAGTTCAAATATTGACAAAAATTCATCAAAATCATGAATATTTTTCACTATTTGGTAGTTAAAAATTTATAAATATTTTTCTATCAAAAGCTAAGAATTGAAAATTTAATACTATGCTGTCCATAAGTTAAGCTTAGAATAATTATAAAAAAGTTTGAGGATTGTTCAATTTAAAAAATTTTACGAGTGTTTAAAGTTTTAATTTTAATTTGAAATCAAAAATACACGTGTAAAATAACTTTTAACTAATAAATAATTTTCGATTTTTGTTATTTTTAAAAAATTACTAAACGTAAGATCTTGAAACTTTTACTTAAATGTTTGAATTAGTTTCAAAGTAGAATATATTACAATATTTATGTATAATATATCCTAGACTGACAAATCATCTCCGTTCAGAATCGTTTTTCGTATACAATGATAGGTATCATTGCATTCAAATTTAACCTTCCCTAGTCCAAGGTCCATCCCACCCCCTAATGTACAGCAGAGCGATACTCACTTACCCGCTTTTTTTTTTTTTTTTTGGTGTCTGACGACAACATTTGGGGCAGTAATAATGCTCCGATTTTTGACTTCAGCCCCTCTTTGAATAGGTAATTGAATCTAGTTGGTACTTTGGGGGGGTCAAAATTAAAATTTTCAAATGGTTTTCAAAAAAACGAGAAAAACAAAAAAAAAAATGACAGAAAAATGGCAATTTTACGAAAAACCACTTTTCGATTTTTTGATTTTGCTGTAACTCAAAAACGAACCATTGTAAATACTTGAAATTTTCACCAAATGTTTATATTATGGTTATATCTTTACAGTTAAATTTTCAAAAAATTTTGACCATTTTTAAGCTACTTATAGACAATTGAAATTTTCGACTTTTCTACGTTTTTTTTCTTCAAATGCCGATAAAAATTTTTTGGGTGGCCAGAAAATCTTGAAAATTTAATACAAGGTTTCTTATAAGTTGTTCTTAAAATGATAAAAAAAAATCCAAAATCGTTTGTCACAATTTTTTTTTATAAGTGCTTAAAGTTCGAATTTATTCGAAATATTTCAAAATTTAAATGAAATTTCATACTCTCATTATGCGTATGTTACCTAATATTTTTTTTATTAATAAACAAATACTATAAAGTAACCATAGAAACATATAAAAACTATACTATTTGTTTCAAAATAGAATATAATATGACAATATTTAAATATAATATATCCTAAACTGACAAATCATCTTCGTTCAGAATCGTTTTTCGTATACAATGATACCTATCATTGGATTCAAATATAACCTACCATAGTCCGAGGTCCACCCCACTCCCTAATATACAGCAGAGCGATACCCACTTACCCGCTTTTTTATAAATAATATTAAAACTATTTTATTAATATACCAATATTTGTATTTGTTTTCTTTTCACGTTAGTCTATTACTAATATTTAAAGTCGAATCCCCCCCTTTAATAATCTATACCTACGCCCCTGATCATTTATATAAGTATATTTTTTTTATATACAAAAATTCAATCAACATAAATTTAAAAAATATTATTTGAATATTTCAAATATTTATTATTCATATACAATGTGTAGGTATATAAAAAATTTAAAAATGTGTTTGTTTTTATATTTATTCAAAACGAAACAAAACATATTTAAAATTAAACTATGTCTAGAAAATACTAATGTAAATATGTACCTAATTAAATTAATATATCAAATCTCGATGTAACTACAACAAAAAACAAAATCAATTTAAATAAAAACTAGTGTTGGGTAAATAATAAATATATACTGTTTTCCCATTGTTATTTGTTACTTTTTCCGATTATTAAGGAAAATACTGTTAACTTTTATTTTTGAGTTTTAGACATTTCTCTTTCCAAAGTCCACGCTGGATCAAACTTTTATTAAAAAGTTAAATATTGAAGTTTTTTTTTTCACCAAAAGTGTTGACCAGTTATAAAAAAACAAAATAACAATTTTAACTAAAAAAAATTAACACATATAATTGTAATAACAATACGACATTCATCCTTCCGCTCAAAATCTAAAACTGTATATATTGTAGCTACAAATTATAATTTTACATAAAAATACTCTTACAGGTTGCATGGTTAATGTAACTAAGCAATGTTTATTTATATATTATACTATATTATACATATTTTATAAAAATAACTTATTCAGTGCGTCCAAAAATCATTGATAAAATTAGGATAATAAACTAAAGAAATCACATACGTATAATATAACGTTATTTTAATTTAAAAATATACTACTGTAAAAATTCATATTCACAAATAATTAATAATATTTGATATTATAAATAATTAAAGAAGTGTTCTAAATAGTTAATTAAGTTATGTATATTGTATATGATGTATTGATATTCTAATAACTAATATCTTAACATATTGAAAATAATTATTTGTTACGTTTTCTCCGAATAAACAGAAAAATGCCTGTATTTTTTATAATTTTTAGTTGTATTGTAGCCAACTGTACGGTGTACCTACATACATCATAAAAAACAAGTTTTACTCGGATAATATTGAAAATTCTACATTATGTTGGAACAAAAATTTACTTAGTCATAAAATTTAATAGTATGTTTAAAAATTACAAACATTTTCATATCGATATATTCACAATACATATACGTTTATTAATGTTCTGGAAAATGCCTTTATAAGTTATAACACGAATTATTTGTTAAAGCAATATAGTTTCAATTATATTTTATCACATATAATTATTTAACTTATAATTATACCAATGTATTCCTATGAGCATGCATGGTAAACTAAAGCCTTTGTCAATGACATTTTCAAAAACATTATTCTGTTAAAACATAGTTATCAATTACCTATACTTATAACTATATATTTAATGATGGAGACAAACATAGATTTTATATAGAAGTATTAATTACACCTATAATAGTTGTACAAATGTAACTAGTTAATAACTTAATCTCAAATAATTTATATATAAATATTAAATTATTAAATAAAAAATACAATATTGCAATAATATTGTGCTTAATGAGTATAGATTGTAAACAATTCAATAAGTTTATAACGATAACCTTGGTATTTAGTTTATCAAAACATTAGTCCAAATAATTAGAAGTTGGAAATTATAACAAAAACATTTCCCTAGGAAATAATACATGGGTTTGCATCGAAAGTTCTTAAAACACATTTAATTTTTAATATTCAGTATCCAATTAACAGTGTACTCCAAGTCCAGTAATAAATGCGGATAAATAGTATATAAACTATAATTATTAATTATAACCAATAACCATAATTATATTAGATATGCAGAATATAATTTAAATTGTACAAGACTATCAGCAATGACCCAGTTTTCAAGGCTTATCCTTGATTAAAAAAAAAAAATAGTAACATTAAAATGTATAGAATAAATGAAGAAAATAAACACTACCGAACCCGAGAGAATATTGTTATCTGGTTTTATTTAGAGACGATTTTTTCAATTTAAAATATTAAAAACTACTTTGATAAGAATAAGACGGAAAAGTGAGTCAATATTTATTTCAAACAAGTGCGAAATCATATAATGTTGGAGTATATTTTAAATTAAAAAAAAAACAATTTCTACCATTTAATAAAAATTGTTTAATTGTATAAAAAATTAATACGCTTCGATGGTGGTTTACGATCCACGCTATAAATATTAAGTTATTGATTACTATACGCAAAAAAATAAAATAACTAGAAACCTGTTAAATCTAGCCACTGATCTCTAAAATACATTACCTAAGTATGCAATAGTACGAAAATCTATTCGTACTTTTTATGTTTAAAGAATTGCGAATAAACGCCATGTAAGATCTATGTAATATATCAACAAATGGTTGAAACAATTGAACCCATTGACCCATTGGTCCATGAGCTGTTGAAGAAAACTAAAATAAGAAGGTAGGAATAAAATATTTTATGACCATATGTCTCTATTATACAAAAATACCTATCTATGTCAAAATCCGGCTGATTAAGGGTGGTTTATGTATGATTACATATTTACACACACAAGAAACAAGTTTTTCTTCTCATTACTTAGACTTTTTATTTTAAGCAGAATGTTTAAAGTATTTATGACAATTTCATAAGTATAGGTGTAGTGTGTACCTATCAATTAACAAGTAATAATTTCTTTATATATTTATTTCTTTTCTGTAAACATCAAACAAGTCTTTTCTTCGTTATTTCATTGTTTTAATATACTGGGAACAATGATCGATGTTATATATTTATCACCGATAAATTCTGTACAGACAATATTACAAAATTCAAGAAACTCACTGTAACTATATTATAATAGCTATAGATATAATAATTGTTAAATCTAGGAATACTTATAAATTCATAATACATATTTTTGATTCACTGAAATTAATATTGAAGACATATTGTATGATAAAACTAATACAATATTATGTAGACCAGCGCTTCTCAACCTATATTGGTACGCGTACCACTAGTGGTACGCGAAGAAAAACTCTCTTTATAAAAAAAATTAGAATGAATCATTATTAACATTAAATATTATTTGGTTTATTTGGTGGTGTGGAGGTCGTTTGTAATCGTAATAATAAATAATAATAATAATAATAATAATTGTACATATTTAATTTAATTTTTTTTTGCATACATTAAATACTTAATTCCAATCATTTTTTAATTCCTAATAAAACAAAATTCTATACACCTAACATAAACGCATATATTATAAATGAGTAAAAAAATGGTCAGGTGGTACATAAAAATGTTCAAACTGTGTAGGTGGTACGCGAATATGAAAAGGTTAAGAACCGCTGATGTAGACCGTTAAAGTTTAAGAGCAATAAAAATTAATATCATTAGGGTGTAATATACTTAGAAACGCCCGTAAAAGCTTTGGGACCAATTTGTATAGTAATTCTTAAGCAGGGCTAAATTCGTAATCTATAGTCCATTGGATGAAACAATTGAAGGTTGATGTCGTTGATAAGATGAGGTCCTAAACGAGCCCATATTTGTTGAATAATTTACTAAATTGTATCATAATAATAATACCTAGCTAAGTATACAGAGCGTGTCTCATAGAAATCTAACAAATGAAATAATGAAATAACTTTTGTTCTAATCAATATTTTTAAAAAAAAAATTTTTAAATATAATTCATAGACACTTGCGCTACATAGTAGTATACATTTTTTATTTTTTATTTTTTAATACTGCAAATAAAAAACTAAAAAAATGATAAAAAAATTCCATAATACTCTAAAATAGCTAATTTGTGAATCTAATTAAAAAAAAATTTAGATGGTAAAAACATTTATTTAAGTCCAGTGGCTGATTTTTTAAATTTTTTTAAATATCAATATTCTCGTTAGGTAAATTACGATCTAGTTTATGTTAAACATTATAATTTCAAAAAATTTAATTTTTTTTAAAAATATTTTTAAAAAGGTGCATGTTAAAATCTAACTATTTTTTTATTATTTTATATAAACTAGATCGTAATTTACTTAACAAGAATATTGATATTTAATAAAATTGTTAAAAATCAGCAAATGGACTTAAATAAATGTTTTTACCATATAAATTTTTTTTAAATTAAATTCACAAATTGGCTATTTTCGAATATTTTGGATATTTTTTTATCAATTTTTTAATTTTTTATTTTCAGTATTAAAAAATAAAAAATGTATACTAAAAATGTAGCGCAAATGTCTATGAATTATATTTAAAAAAAAATTTTTAAATATTGATTAGAACAAAAGTTATTTCATTTGTCAGATCTTCGTAAGACACACGATATATAACACTGAGCTGCGTCCGATTATAATAATTGTGTAACGTGCTAGCACAGAATTTTAGAAAAAACATCATACCACAAGCTTTGTCTGTACATTAATAAAACTTATGCAACATTTTAAATAATTTTTCGATAAATTTGAACGTTGAGCGCTACACTCTACAATGTCATATATTATAAATGTCTGAATATATTTTAATATAACGTACGCAATCACGATGTGTGCAACTGCGTAAAACATAACAAATAATGGTAACTAATAATGCTTTACAATTCAAACAATATAATGTACGTGCTTTGCACAACGCACTATACATTCTGTGTTGATAAATATCTTGTGACATTTAACTGTTAACAATGATGTACCCGAGAATTTGGGCTATAGCCTATAAGCGCAAAATATAACCCAAATGTATCCCAAAAGCGCAATAATAAATATTCCATAAGCGCAAAAAAATATTTGCTTAACAAACCATAAGCACAAATAAATTTTACAAAAATAAAGTGTATTTTATCAAAATCATATGGTTATTAATTAAGCTTTTACTGTGATATTAAAATAATTTTAACAATTTAAAATCAAAAATACATATTAAAAGTAATTAGCATAATTATAATGAGTAGGTATTTTAAAATTAAATTTTAAATTTGAAGTCCACAGTTTTTAAGTAGTCTAATCTGGAAAATGTTTTTAATATGTACAATTTCTATGCTTTTATATTGAAGTTGTCTTTAGAGCTATCAAATACCATTAGATATAAATTTATACTACATGTAAGACTAAGACATAAGTCCTCATATAGGTATATAGTATGTGTTTGTATAGTTATTAGTTATCTTAAATGATTATTAACCGTCACCGTAATTTGTTACGATAATTAAAATAATAATTACTATATAAATACTATATAAAAAGTTTTTGCAATATAAAAATACTATATGTTTTATCAATAAATATAATAAGCATTAAATTTAAACTGATGCAAAATTAATTTGCGCTTTTGGGTTTCACAGAGAATTTGTTATGGGTGGTGAGATCTGATAAGTATCAATACAATAATTACATTTTGAATTTTGAGTAGAACCATAAAACTGATGAAAGTATTGATTTTACAATGATTTTTACCTTATTTCTTCCTGGAGACACAAATCTATAATTTATACTTATGAGAGAGGGAGTAAAAGTATAAAAATTTCCTGTAGTTATCTTAATAATTGAAAAAAAAAATTGTACGTACTCGTAAAATCAGTTATGATAAAATCAATTTTATTATATTTTTGTAAATAAAAAACAGATTGCTGTAATTACTTTAAATATAATCACTAAATATGCCTGTAGTATCACTTCATATACGTCGTCGTCATAGTATAATTTTAAAAATATTTTAATAATTGTTTTATTGTTTACAAACAGTTGAGTTTTTTTTAAATTAATGTAAATAAAAAAATATTTGCCAAGTCAAAAAACTTAAAAAACAATAAAAGGTTTCTCATAAATAATTCCACTAAAACCAAAAAATCTAAAAAATGTATGGTAAACACAATTTTTAAAACATTTAAAGTTCAAATTTAAACAAAATTACATTTATTATATATTACTTTTACGCATAATATTATACTTTAAATACCTACACAGTAACTTAGAAAACATTTAGATCAATTTTATGGTATTACCTTTTTACGCCATCTTACGGTAAAATCAGAGCCGTGTCTAACAGTGGGCAAAGGGAGCAACTGCGCCGGCGTCATAATTTTCATGTTAAGAACGACGTCAACTATTTTTAGTACCAATAACCTATTATTTGGAAAATCAATTTTGCCCCCAACGTCTTTAACTTTTAATCTGTCGCTGGGTAAAACGCAAGTCAGTATTGACTAAAAAATTTAACAATATGATATAAATAATATTTAATATAAGTATACTATTTTAATTTATAATAATTAAATATTAATAATCTAATAGATGCAATATTTTCAGCAAAAATCAATTCAAACTACATATTGTGTTACTAATTGTAAAACAAGGTACCACTTATATTCCAGTACATGATGTGCTGTATCTATCTTACTAACAGATAATATTCGTATAGCAAATTGTAATTTATTTTAGAATAATATATTTTACTCTAATATTTTTGATATAAGATAAAACTAACCTATTATATACAATTTAAACGGTGAGAGTATTAGCTGTTATTTTCGTTTTTTTAATAAAGCGAGTTACATATTTTTATTATACTAAATTTTAATGATTTGAAAATATTTCTCAACGTTGACATTTCAAAGGCGGTCCGTACCCAAATCCCCCCGCCATAGGCGCAACTAGGGGGATAGATGGGGCTAAGCCCCCCCAGTTTTTTTTTTCATGTGACTTAAATTTATTTTGTGTTAATATAGTTGATAACAAAACAAAGCAAAGAAATTTGTTTGGGGCTATAGCTCCTCCAGAATTTTTACCTTAGTTGCGCCTATGCCCCCCGCCATTGGTACGCTTTTTAAAGTACGTGTTTGCTGACGACTTGAGATTTAATAGTTGATGTTAAATTTCGATGAAAAATTATTAACAATAACAAATTACAATAATAACACGCGTTGCAGCATCGAGCGTTATGCGGTGACAACCCTACCTATTTAAAGTAATCGTGTTGGCATGGTATTTCGGTACAGTGCAACGACGACGACGATAATAATAATGTAAAGGCGCTAATAAGAGGTTAAATAGGGTTAAGCGCGAATACAAAGAGCTCTCGTTGATGTCCAAGTCGACGGCGCTGCAGTCTGTGCCAACAAAACCAAATGGCTGCAGACCTGTATGTGTGTGTGACGTGGTATATAATATTATACTCGTGTGGTATGTACAATTTTAATACGTATAATATATGTTTAACGCGTATATATTATGCATGGGATATATTACGGAAAAATAAACTGAATTCATGATCTCCCCGCCCCCTCTTATAATCAAAATAATCCTTGCAGGCGTTCGTTAAAATTCTGATTTTTTTAAATTCTCATTTCAACTTAATCTACTTAATAAAACCATAATACTTAAAAATATCAAGAAAATTCCACCCGATATGAGTGTCCGGGGCGTTTGACAAAAAAAGTTAACTAATTTTATAGTTTATGTTCTCTCAGAAAAAAATGACTGTACGTATTGTCTATTTAATGGATGCAAAAAATGTATCTAGTTCAAATACCATGTAAAGTAATTTTAAACACATCACAATATTTCTGTTATAATCCCTTGGCCTTTTACGCCTTTATTTACCTGTTATAATTATAAACTTATAACTTATAAGTGTTATACTTTATATGAGTATGTATTAAACTTGATCAACATATAATTTAGAATTGAATTAATATGAATACATAATAATATTAATAATTATAATGGATAAAACGGATTTACGACCACAGGCGCACAGTGTTAAGTTAAGATATAATATAGCTAGACATACCCACGGTTTTGCATCACTCGCCCAAAATAAACAATAATGATTGCGTTAATAACACAGAATTTTAAATATTAATATATGTTAATAACCATAATCTTATTTATATCATTAGTAATGAAAACAAAATATTTTGGAGGATCCGGAAAATACGGAAAGTCAATACAAAATTAAATTATCACTTTGATAAACAAAAATAAGGGACTCCATTACATACCAGTTATCTTTAATATCTTAAGTAGTTAATACATTTTAAATATCAAAGACCTTATATCAACAGATAAAAATATTATAATATTATTCGTAGATTTTTTATTAAAAATGCTTTTACAATTTTTAAAATTCAAAATTTAAACCGCGATAATTAAAATCACGTACCTATTTGTTATTACGGTTGTAGGACACTTTGTACGGTCAACCAGAAAAAAATGAAAACCGCGGACAGTTTGTATTATTTTAGAAAGTAATTGAATGTATATGGTGGACAGTTTGTACTACTTCATAAAGTAATAAAATTTACATGGCGGACAGTTTATACTATTACAGGCAGGGACGCCCGCAGAAATGTAGTTCAGGGGGGGGGGGCAAAAAAAATTGTAAGTACCTAAATACTTATAGATAAATTTACCGCTACATCTTTCATCTACTCATATTTTGCAATACTATCAACAATATATTTTTTAAAAATCAAAACTAATTAAAGTTAATATAAAATTACACATTTAAACTATTAGTTCTAATATTTCTAAGAAAAAACATAATAAAGTTCAAACAAAAACTTAAGTTTAAACAACTTTATCTGATAAAATGTATTTCATATTTTATTATTTTATTCAAAAAGTAATGGCAATCTCCTTTTGTTTGTAGCAAATAAATTAATTTAATTAATTACTTTGACTCATCCGCGTTAACAGACAATCTGTAAGAACCAGCCAAAAGTTAAAAAGTGACTTAGCGATTGAAAATAATCGTAATGTCTTTTTCACGATTAAATAATAAATACCTCCTATATGACTTATTAGATACAAGGATTTTCGAATAGTTGCTGACTATTATAGATCAACTTTATATAAAAAACTTCCAATTTTGTAAATGACACGAAAAATCTCAGGGGGAGCAATGGCCCCCCCTTCCGGCCTCCGGGCGTCCCTGATTACAGGTAAAAAAAAAATGTTGAGACATGAGATATTACTGATATTAGACATAATTTGTTATTACAATACACAGGTAGTTAACATACATTATATAATAATAATAATAATAATAATAATAATAATAATAATAATGGTAATAACTTCATGAATTTTTACAACATTCACTGTCAATTATACCTAAGTCATGTACTATATGACCGAAACATACAAAAATATTTTAAAAAAATATGATAATATTATGATTTAGGTATTATGAAAATAATATGATTTATAACTTATAACTCACCGGCTCATAAAGGTTTGTAGTAACTTTACCCGTACAAGTCACTTTTGAACACTTCCAACGAATATTGGATTTATTTTTCCTCAAAATGGTATATTCATACCCATTTTTAAAAATTTTTGGATTTAATTTAGTTGTTTGTTTCATTTTATATTATTTTATAATTTAGAGTGTTAGCAGTAAGTTATTTAATATTGTGACACCAAACACATGTCTTATACTAATCACGATCATGATTCTTAATCTAAAGTTTTAATATATTTCCGGTTTATTTATACCGTACAAAACGTCCGCGATCGAATTTTACCAATTTATTATCACCGTACAAAGTGTCCACGATCGATTTCTACCGCTTTATTTTCACCGTAGAACGTGTCCGCGATATGCAACTTAAACAATAGATAGTACAAACTGTCCGTTTACCGTTATTACTCGCAGGGTAAACTATTGCAGAAAGTGTTTATTCGCATTAATCCAAAAAAGGTGCAGTTATAAGCAATAATATCCCCCACTTACTATACCTCATTTTCCTATACGAGGTGGCTGTTTTTAAAAGCGAATGTTAGGATCGTCATGGGTGGGGAGCCGAGTTTACACTTGTACAGTTACACCCCACATTGCAATTGTTATCCATAATAAATTATTGAAGTTTAGCCAACTCCATCCCCGAATTTAAAAGCCATAAACATATTATGTAGATCTTTAGCGCGCAATTCATAGGAATTCGTAAGCCTAGTTTTGAAATTTATACGAAATATACATATCTCGCCAGTCCCTCCTCATAGTAAAAATTAACATACTTAAATTTTTTTTTTTTTTTGAATATAATATTATGTAAAATCAAAAACCCGGTAAGTATTATATAGATAATGTAAAAAATAAAAATCATTTTAGAAGAAATCATTGTTATACGCGTGAATTTCCAAATTCGTAAAAATTTAAACTTCAGACGCTCATAAATTTTTTTATGAACATCTATGAATTTACATAGGTAATGATTTTTTTTATAACCCTAATCAGCAAACTTCAATTTTTAGAGAAATATATTAATTTGTAAACAAATGGATTCCAAGCAAATTTTAGAATATTCTAAATTAAAATAAATATTTTAGAAAATTTGAAAAATGTTAGTTTTTATAATGCGAGGAGCTGGCAAGACGTATTGCTGACTTTTAATGAATTTTTGAATTTTTGGAGAAAGGACTCCAAAGACTCATGCGAATTTCAAAACTAGATTTGTCAATTGGTATGAATTGCATGAGAGAGGGGCAAACATACGTTAATTATTGACCTAGTTAATAATCGATCTTTGGCCTTGGAGGTCATGCTTATAAGTTTTATTTTATACCTAAGTCATAAGCTCTGAGCTAAGCTGGAATAATTAATTTTAATTTCCCGTTTTACTTAATTAGTTTGCTTCTAAATTATAACTTATATAATAAGAAATTTTTTTACTTGACCTCTTATACTTAATATTAGTGTACTTATAAACGTTTTTAAAAATAAAATGAGTCTGTATGATAAAATTTGAATAAAATAAATGTATAAAAAAAATGTTACAATAATTTATATGCTGCGGGAAAAAATTTGTCACAAAAGTCATAACATCCAATTCTAGTATATTGAAATTGGCTCCATAAAAGGTTTTCACCTTTTACATAAGAAACTGAAATAGCAATCCTGCATTTTGCATATGTGTTTACGTTTAAGTTATAATTATATTTATTTTATTTCTTAGGTACATAATACTATAATAGATTATAATATTTACACATGTTAACGCCAAAACAGTAAACAGCTTTTTTAAATTAAATATTATGATAATTTAATAAGGTAATAAGGTAATTTGAAAAAAAAACAAGAGACTGGTACTAAAATTTTAAGGGTAGGCACTAGGGTAAATTATATGGAGGTTTCTATAAACGAAACTTACGTAATTTACAATGTGTATCATTCTATTAAGATAAGCAGATATCAAAATAATGATGGCTAAATATACTTGCGTCCACAAGATTGTTGATAACAATGTCTAATTTTACAGTAAGTCCCACATGCTTAGATATAACTTACATATCGTATTCATTTGGGTCTTAGAATACAATTATTTGTTACGATATTACGGTATCAATATAAATAATATAATTTTATATCTAGGATAGGATAGGTATAATAAATTAGTATAAATACCTTTTTACAGAATAGCAATTGAAACATCTGAAACACATGAAACTTGAATAATTTGCAATGTATTATTAACAAATAAGCTAATAGGTAGTATATTATTTTTAATAACTAATAACTAAATTCTCGTCATATATTTTTACCCAATATTGAATTGAAATTATGTTTAATTTATAATTATTTAAAATTATTTAAATTATTAAATATAACTATTATATACCTATCTATGATTTATTTTCTTTTTATATTCCAGCTGTCAAATTATATCGATACGGTACTACGGTAATTTCGACACGTACCTAATGATTAAATTATTGTTTAGGATGCAAATAAATAATGACCCGTCAACAAATATGACAATTAAGTACCGTCTCATAGGACAACCTCAAATTGAGTCCCAAGGTATTTTATCCAATACAATAAATACATAAATTGGGTCCCACGATATTTTATCAAGTGATAAATCGCATTCAGTCTATAGCAAAACCAGGAAACATCACATAGAGGTTGGCTAGAAATTCTATCAAAAATTTTTGTTTTTTGTTAAGTAATGTACTAATGTAAAAAATATTATACAATTAGCAATTTCTTTTTTGTTTTTGTCACTTTTAATTTTATATTTAAAATTATTAAATTTATTATCAATTAGTTAAATTAGATGATAACAATCGTTATGTAATGATATACATAATATATATGATATTTATTAATTAAATGCAATTTATTTGAACATTTAACAATTTAAGTGAACCAATTATATATAATTTAATTTAACATTTTCTAATACTAAAATTAACATTTAGCATTAAGTAAATAAATAATATATTATCAAATGTCATATATATAAATGCTTTGTAAGATGTAATGATAAGTATAATATATTATTATTAATTAATTGATTGATTAAATATAATTTATTTTAACATTTAACAATTTAACTGTACAAATTATGTATAATTTAATTTAATATTTACATTTAGGATTAAGTAGATAAATAATATACTATCAAATGTCATATACATAAATGCTTTGTAAAATGATGCAATCTATACCCTGTTTAATAGCATAGACAGCATCTCACTATTTCTCATATAAAAACCCAAAACATACTAAATAAGGCGCTCTGTCGCTCCGTCATTCAGTGGCTTAGCAGCTCAGTCGCATACCCGATCCATATCCTGTTACTGTTCATATATTATATTTAGTTTGTTGAATTAAAATATTGTTCACAATTCACTTTTGTATTTCATTAATTCCTAATTCCTTAACAATTGAGAGGATCAGTTTGAACAAGATTTGCAAGAGTTAAGATAATATATTTAATATTTATATTTAACATGTACTTTATACATATATATATATATATATATATATTTACACATTTTTTACATGAAAATAAAACTCTCTTATTCACACCATCACACCCCGAATTAAGTTTATTAGTTAATAAATAAATATATATATATAAAGTAATGAGCTAAGAATATCAATCTAAATACTAAATAATAATTTTTATATACTAATATTAAATTAGAACAATATACCCTATTTTTAACTCATTACAGTTATCAAGATAATATTAAAATAAAATATTACTGTCGACCCAATTCGAGTATTATCAAATAACACCGAGGACCAAACTCACCCTCAATTTCACCGATCAAAATATCTCAGGACCAACTCACATATTACCATTTCCCAATATTTGACCGCTCCGGAGTCAAGCTACCTGTTATTATCAATTTGGGACACAAAAAACAACAGATATTCACGGTAAATTGTTTACGTATGTGATCTAAAACATCAAGTTAGGTGCATGTAAATTCCACCCAATATAAACTACAGGTAAAATAAGGTACATGTATAAATTCCACCCGAAAAAAATTTATAATTTTGAGGAATATATAATTATAGGTAGGTACATCCTACCTATAAGTAAAAAGTTCTTATTAATGAATGTAGTTTAAAAGTTTTAAGTTACTTGTTTTTGTATTTTGGAATCAAAACCGTATAAATTCTACAAAGTAATTTTTAATAATTATTTATTTATTTGTATATATAAATAAGTGTGCCCATAGGCATACATCTTGTTAACAGGCGCCCTTAGTTATCATAGTTATATTATTAACATAATGTAGCAAATAAAATATAATAAGTTTAAAATGTTTAAATAGAATACATTTATTACTTACTGTTAACATAATTGTGAATGAGTCATATTATTTATTTAATAATAGTGTAAATAATGACTTAGTATAATCATTATAAGTATTTAAATAAATATACATTTCACATATTAATTCAATAATTACCAAATAAGTCAAATACATATAATTAATAAAAATTGGAAAAATTGGTATAAAAATATTTATTTCTCCGGTCGGAATTTACAAACCCATTTTTATACCTGTATATTTTTTTGGGCAGAACTATCAGAATTTACATATTATACCTTTTTACCTAGATATTTTCCCGGGCATAATTTACCTTAGACCTTATTTTTACCAATTTATTTTGGGCTGATTTTTCGGGCGAATGTAAGTTCCTACACGAGAGTAGCAGGTAAAAAAAATACACACGTTAGTTCCTACACGGCGGAAAAATGTACGTATGTAAGTTCCTACACGGTAAAAACCAGGTACCTATGTTAGTTCCTACATACGAATAAATACATATATGATGATTATACAATATAATACAAATTGCATAATGCATTTTAATTTTTCATGATTGAATATAATATTATATAAAGAGTAAAAAATCAAAAAAAAAATCGCATAATGCATCGTCACAAATAAATATAATATGATGAGTAAAAAATATAATAAAAATCGTATAATGCATTTTAATTTTTCATAGTTGAATATAATATAATATAAAGAGTAAAAAATAAAAAAAAAATGAAAACTTATATATTTGTATTATATAATATATAATCATCATCTATTTATTCGTATATACATATTTACACATATATATACATATAGGTACACTTACATATGTACCTTTTTCCGCCGTGTAGGAACTAACATAGGTACCTGGTTTCAGTGGCGTACACACACGGGGGGGGGGTGTTCAAACCCCCCCTTAAACTTTTTAAATACCTGAATACTTATACGAAAATGGTTAAAAATTGTAAATTATTTATTTTCATAACATATTTGTAGAAAAATAAAAATATATGTATAAATATATATATGTGTGTATGTATAATTTTTAATATAACCCCCTCCATTGAAAATATCTGTGTACGCCACTGCCTGGTTTTTACCCTGTAGGAACTTACATATGCCCGTGTAGGAACTAACATATGTAATTGTTTACCTGCTACTCTCGTGTAGGAACTTACTATTCCCCGATTTTTCAATCGCCCATCAAGTTTGAAAACCTGATTGAAGGGCGTCCAGTAATCGCGCTTTGGGTGCAAAACCTTTGGTCTGTACCCGACGAAATTGAAAAATATGTTTATGTCCCGATCAAGTGTCAAAAATATACTCCGGCCATACAATATTAATATATTAATATTAACCTATGACATAGGCACAATCACTATAATACATAAGTACTAGTGGCGGCGACGGACGCATATTATAGTGATGGTAGCGGAGGACGAGCGCTCGCGCCCGCGTTGACAGAACGCGTCCCTTACGTCATTAAAAAAAACGCTTGGCCGCGTACTCGCGTCTGCCATGTATATTTACATAATTATTATTATTATTATTACACGCCACCGCGGAAGACCGTATGTACAAATGATCCGCCGCCACCGCGCTCGGTCGGCACGCGCCAAATCGCCCGTAACCGGCTTAATTAGACGTTATGATGATTAATGCGATCGCTACGTGTATGTTGTGTGCTATGCGTGCCGGTTCTGGTATATGATGTTCGGCTATTTTCAATCGGACCGCGCGAAGCGCATACCGTCGGGGACTGTAATAATAATAATATAAATAATAAAATAAATAATAAATATATAATTATATAGAAATATATATTATGCACATTAGATAATATTCAATAATAAATTGGCATCATATTACGTGTACACGGCCACATGCCATTCATATACCTGTCTACATGGCATATAAAATGCAGGGTTATGTCGAACAAAAAAAATTTCGAACCTAAAAATTGATTAGTTAAAATAAAGACGGACCTTCTATGAATCCAAAGTATATCTAATAGTAATTTCGGGAGATGGTATTTTATGCCAATTTAATTACCTGTAATTTGCGCCATCAAAAGGTACATTTAAGGACATATATAATTTGCGCCAAAATATAAAAATATAACATGTATTTTGCGCCACACATACAAGTTAGTTTTGGTAATTTGCGCCACGACAGAAAACGAAATGGAATATGTAATTTACGCCACACTTTCAACTTCAATATTGTTGGAATTTACCAGCAGACAAATTTATATTTATACATTACAATAATATATATTTATTTATATATATTTTTTTTATTATTATTAATTAAAATTAAAATGTTTCAGCATATTATCATGCTATTACAAGTTTACTAACGTGTTGAATTACAAAATAAATAACAAATTTAATTATAATTATAATATGACTGATTTTTATGTTTTATTACTAAACGAAAATTTACTTATTTAATATACATGGAGTTCGTTTTACTTGTGGCGCAAATTACAATTTTGTAGGTAAACGATGGCGCAGATTACATATTGCCTTTTTATTTAGTTTTATTTGGCGTAAATTATAAACTTAAAAAGTGGCGCAAATTACCAAAATACAATTTTAGATGTGGCGAAAATTAAATTATGATGACTTGTTCTTTAATTTCAATTAAATGAGGTATACCTTAAAATAAAAGATATTGCTTTAAAAATGGTCTTGGTGTTTGCCTTGTCTATATGATATTGACGTTAACCGTTAGATTAAAGAGTAATATTATTATAATAATATACCTAATAAATTAATATATATTTTGCCAGGTCCATTATGGTTGTTACCAACGGTAATCCTTCGTGTAGTATATGACCATTCTGAATTGTTCATGGTATTTGTATCAATATTATTAGCTGTTTCACAATATTATTTTCGTAGTAACGATGGAAAGCGATGATTTTGAGTGCGCAGTTTCTTCACAATTTTTTTTTTATACACATAAAAAGACAACTAAAACATTAATCGACTTATACCCAGTTTTTGTATTTACATTAAAAAATTTCGTGTTATGAACAGTTTTTTAAATTTTTAGATTTTGATGAACCTTAAATAAAGTTGTACTATAATATTGTTTGTATTAAAATTAACTTAAAAAATTTTAAAGGAATGAGTATTTAAATTTAAATTATTACGTATTAGTGTTAGTTGACGATTCAAGCTATAATAAACTTTAAAATAAAATATAGACTATTGTACTTCTATGAGATAATCAAATTAATTTTACATTTTATCTTACTATGAATGATTGAAAATAATTAAAAATATAACCAGTTTAAATTTAAATAATAATACAATTATAAAAACTGTTAAAAAAATATATAAAATACCTATTCCTTTAATTAAATCTAAAATATAAAAAAAAACACGAATAGAGTTTAATAACCTTATGAATCAATAACATTAGACATTTAGTAGGAATTTTTCTGGAATTTATTTCTTATGCAAATATTCATTCTTTTACTTTTCAACTAACATTTACTTTTTATATTAATACGAATATTTTTTCTTTGACGTGAATAGTAATATTTCAGGCAAACATAAAGTATAAAGAAGAATGAATCATAATAAAAAATATCAACATGGGTACAAAAATAACAAACGAGTATATGTAATGTAGATATATAGAAAAGAGTACAAATTATATAATGAAATTCATTGCTATCAGTGGTTAAAAATATAAAAATGAAATTTAAAAAATGTTATCAGCATAATACAATATATAATTTTTTCTTAAGTTAAAATGCAAATTAAAGAGCTTATTTTAGTTAGTTAGTTTTAAATAAAAATAGAGATGTAGGTAACCATTACCACAAAAATCTAGAAAACTTTTCAATATATATAGTTAATTCATGTTAATGATAATTGCAGTAGTGTTCAAATTTAAAATAATAATACATATGTGTCTGTGACTAGATATTAAGTGCACCAAATATAAAATATACCTGATATGAACATAGAATTCACTGTTACACGCGTATTAAATTAGTTTTCAATACATACATTTATATTTGTACATATTCAAAAGTTTAATTAAGTTAAATAATTATACATTATTATTTATTATAGGAACTGAGTACACGCTTATTCAATATATTTGATAAATATTAAAAAAAAATAATAATAATAACATCTAAATTGCAAATACTAAAAATACTAATTTGATGTTACCGGGTTTTCAGATTTAATGAAACAAGTGTGTTTCATAATTTTGATTAAATAAACAACAATAAGAGATTCACTAATATTTTTTTTCCAAAACACCGTTTTTATAATTTATACAACATTTTATATAATTAAGTTCTTTTTGTGTTCAAACAGTTGTAAAATATGAGCTCAATAACGATTTTACTTCATCCACTTGAATCCACTGAGTAACTTACCTACGTAGAAGAAAACAAACAGAATAATATTCCATGACATTAATATGGGTGGATATTAGGTTGGGCCACTTAGACGTACAAAAAAAGGTGTACAACGTGTCTTGATGAATATAATGGCATTATTTTTTTCTTGTTTATTCAATTATTCAGTTTGGTGTTTTTTACCTGCAACATAAATAATGTGTGGAATAGGTACCTACCACGTAGGTATCCACTCAATTGAAAAGTTGAATTGAACAACACTTTGAAAAACATTTTCTTTAATATTACCTGTGTTTTCAGATTCTTTCATCTTTTAACGTGAATACAATTTATTTTATTTTTATTAGATTTTTACCCGGTGACGCCAAAACTAATGTTTATGGTAGAGTAATTTCTTCAGTGCCTTTTTATATTATCAGTCTTTTATAGTTGCATATATAAAATGAGTGGTAGCAGGTCTTCTTCGAAAATATCTTTTTAATAATAGTAGGTTAGTCATACTCGTAAATGTAATTTATGATTATAAAATAAATTTCCAAAATACCGTGTTTTGAAAATTAATTAATGCCTATTGCCCATCTTCTATCAAAATAATAACATCATATTATATAAATTATAACCAATAATTTCAGAATTCATTCCAATCTCAAATTAAAATTTGTTTAAAAAAAATCAAAGAATATTGTAAACAAAACACTCTTAATCCCTGAAATACCTATCAACAAAAGTCAATGATATAGAAATGATTGGAATAAATCGTTATTTGTTCCAATTCCTGATGAAAATACTAATACTAGGTATTCTTTTTACAAGTTTTATATCAGGGTTGGCGAAAATTTCTGTACCCACGACCCGCGTGTCAGATAAAAATGTTGATTCAATTTTATTTACGTTGTGTATCAACTAATTTGATAACCCTTGATTTAAACTTAAAAATTCCAACATCTATGGCTTAAATAGTTAAATTATAAAAAATCAAGTAAATTCCTCCTTTCTTACAATTTAATAATGGAAAATAATTTTCTAATCAAATTGTTTCAAGCCTAAAAGGTCGTTGACCTTAATTTAAAATAATATATAGCAAACCCAATGATAGTCAAAAACAATGTAGTTAAGAACGCGTCAACTTTGCCTTATAAAACATATAGATACAATGGATTCATTAGCAAAATAATTCACAATTAAGCCAAGGTCTACGTTTGATTCTGCTAATATAAATAAACCTTATCAGCACCATACAGGTATCAGAATTACTCTATTAACTGCATTATTTAGCTGTAAAATTTAAATCGTAAAATTTACCTCAATAATTTATAGAATTATATGAAATAAAAAATAAAAAATATGATGAATATTAAATAGATTTAACAGTTATCATAGAAAGTGAAACAACTTCAAGTATCTACTACAGCCACAAATCCAATGTCAAAAATCAAAACCAATTACAAAAATGTTTTTTACACTTTCAGTTGTGTTCATTTTAATAAACCGTAAATAGAACTTTAATAATTTAAGATATGTAAATAACACAGTTCATTACTTGACAAAAAAAAATGTAGCAGACGCTACGCATTTTTATCTACAACTGATCAACTACCAACAGGCAATGGCTATGGACTTATAAAATGAATGTGTAATGTTTAAACTACAGTTGTTAGTAACATACTAAAATATTAGACATTATAAATTAAAATATTTAATTTGTATATTATTATAAAAATAATCACAATCTAGTATGATAAAAATTGTATTTAAATAATTTTAAACATTACATTTAAAATATAAAAAATATTATTATCATTTATAATAATATTATTTTAAAACTTTTTTAAGATAATTTAGCTGTTCTATAAAATATCAAAGAATTATACATAATAATTAAGCGATTTATCCGGACAATATTTTTTCTTAATAGCTAGTGTGTATAATATAATACCTGAATTACTAATACATATATATAAATTCAAAATCATAGTATTTCGGCTAATAATTATAAATAATGTAATACAGAATTAACATTACATAATTCTACATAAAAATATCTTTAGACTATAGTAACATTTTCTTTAAATTAAATCTTTAATATAATATATATTTTTTTTATAACTATTGTTACATAACACAATATAGTGGTTATTTAAAAAAAAAAAGGTTATACAAATTCAAGATTACTTTATATTTATTAAATTTTATACTTGCCTTTTATTATATTATCGTCGTGAAAAATCTAAAAAAAGTTTTTATAAGCCCATGGGAAGCTCCGAACCCAAGAACCACCACATTTGTCATCATTATTTTATTTTTGTAGTCATCAAATTATAAGGTTTATGTGCCACGTGTGTCATATTTCTAGAAAAATACTAAATGTATAAACTAAAATCCAAGGAACAGCTAAATTAAATATGTAGCCCTGAAAGATATTGAAAAAAACTAAAATCAGTTTCATACGAGTATATAAATAAAATAATATCAATATCATAATATATAACTTACAAGTTATAGTATCAGCACCTGATTCAGTTTTTCGACCGCCAGGCCTGGGTAAAGCATATTATTTCTGAAGCAAAAAAAAAAACATACAAAATAGTAAACACTGATTTAATTTTAAAACAGCAATCTATTCTTTATATTAATCCTTATATAAGAAATTGCATTTATCTAAATTATCAATGTGAATATTATTATAAATATTTATTAATTTAAAAAAAAATTGAATTTCTATTTACTTATCATTAGATGTGATATTTTGTGATTTAAAATGTTCTGTCAATCGGTTTCTACTAACTAAAACTAAAACTGGGAATAATAAATATTGATGTTGATGTTCAGACCATTCATGAATGCATGACCAACTATAACAAAAAAAATATGGTTTTAAATTTGAATTAATTAATAATACAAACATAATATTAATAATTAAATAACAGGTAGAATTACTAATCACATTGATAAAAGACCTTTATGGTCCTACATAACTCTTGTCTACCATTATCTGTGATTGTTTTTTAGCTATTAAGCCTTATTCATTTCAGTTCATTTTGTGATTCTTGTAGTTTTGTTATATACTTTGGTTTTAATTGTGATAAAAATTTAAAATATATATACAGGATGATTATTTTATCATTAAACATTCATTATTTCATCGAATATTGAATTTTATTAATTTGTTATTTTTTAAATATTTTGTTTCATGCTTTTCTCAAACTGTATGAAATTTATATTTAATAATGAAATGAAACCACTAATAATCTTTAATTTTCAAATGGCAACCTATTTAAAATGTACTAATTTAATAGAGCTATTTTTTTTTAATTTTAACGTTCAAATTATTATTTTTTGTTAATTTTTTAGCAAAATATAGTTTTGCAAAGTTTGGCGGTTTTCATCTTTTATAACACTTCTTGTTTCTGAAAACCAGTAATCACATGGGTAATAGATAATAATAGATAATAAGAGGGACATATTATTTTCATATGTAATAAATTCGTTATCGACCTTTATCGCAGTAATGAACTTTGTTCCTGTAATTATACCACCGTCTCACAATCATAATAACCTGTAAGATGAATCCTTAAAACCTCTAACCAATTTTGAGCAGCTATAACTCACTAACGGTTAAATTAAAAATAATAATTTTAAAATAAAAATTCATAAAAAAAATTGTCTTACTATTTTATGACATTTCAAATATAGATTTCCATTTGAAAATCAAAAACTGATAGATATTTCACTATTAAATATAAAGATGAAAAAATTAAAATGTTAAATAGTTTAAGATAAACACAAAACTACAAATTTTTAAGAATAAAAAATTTAAAAGTTAACATTTTTTTTAAAATAATGAGAGTTTAATAATAAAAGAATTACCCTGTATATATATTTTATTCCTAATAATTATTAAATTTATATTATATGATTTTAATTTTAAATCAATTTATACATTTATTTATTCATTTATTTACTATATCCATTTTGATTTTTGACACTTTAAGTAAATTTTTACTATTTGCACAGGAAACACCCCTCCCCTCCCATACTAGATTCCTGGCTACGCAATTGTTCAAGGTTAAATTAATTAACAATTAATCAATATAATATAATTGCTGAATTAATTTGATTTTTATATGAATTATTTACTTGCAAATTAGCATAAAGTGGAAAGGTAGATTAACTTTTATTTAATAAATTTAAAATATAACTGATTTATAGATATTGAATTATTTTAAATTTGAAGTATGAAATAATAATCTAAATTATTTATAAATACTAACATGCCTATAAACGAGACCTTAAAACTATAAGTACTTAGTGTAACCAACACGTGCTTAGTGACCGTTTTTTGTCAAGATTTACTTTTCCGCATAAATAATGACAAATGTGTGAAAGTGGTAATAAAGATTTATTATTTTATCAATTATAGTACAAATATACTTCTTTAATGAAAACCTTTATGCTGATCAAAAAAAGGCCACTGGTCAGTAGTCACACATTCATACATCTAGTTTCGCCGGCCCGATTATAATTAAATATATACATTAATATTGTTATTATTATTATATAAGGTAAAACATTTCAAACATTTTTATCAAACTTACAATTTATACGTCATGAATAAAATTAATTATTTTTATAATAAAGATGAATAGATAAAATAAAGAATGACACGATAATAGCTAATGTGAGTAAAAGAGAAGTATGAAACATATAAGAGTAGGACAGGATTGGTGTACCCCATAAATTTAAGAGCAAAAAGCTAAATAGAATATTTTTTTTCATAAAGGAAACTATATTATTTTAGTAACAATATTAATATTAAAAATAAAATGTTTACGTATACATATTATATAGCCACAAAGATAACCTACAAATACATGTACCTAAGCTTATACCTACATTTCCTTATTATATTTTTTATTTAACAATTGTACTAACCTGAATAAACTTCTACATTCTGTCACCACTGGCTCTACGGTTAAAGTATTGCAGCATATAGGAGATTCCAGTATTATACATTTTGTATACATGATCATTGCGTCCTTCTGTATTCAAAACCAAAAATTTAGTATTAGAACATAAAAATATTGTAAAATTATCTAATATAATAAATGTTTATCCTATTATACTAAAGACACTTACAAACGAAAAAATAGAACTCCGTAAATAGTTGATGCACAAAGTGTGATAATTTTTGTTTTGAGTAACTTCTACATTAACTCTAATAATCAACAATCCACGGAACTCACTGAACAACAAGTTAAACCAATTAGATAATATGAATGCTTGACGACGGCGGTAGACGATCGTCAAATCCGAAACCAGTTGAATCACTCGAATCGTCCACAAAAATGGCCGACACGGGTGCCGAAACCGATGGCAGCAACACGAGCGTGAACACAAATTAAGAACGGCGGCAATAGCGACAGAAACGCGGCGGTAACTGAACACTGTGGACAATAAGACCAAACAAGCCACAGAGATTAACAACCGGAAAATATACGCGGCACCTTGTGCAACGCACAACAACCATGGAAAATGAAGAGTTATCATTGAACAACTGCGAAAGACGACTAGCGCTATTAGAACGCACATTACCAGGACACATTGCCTTTTTATTATTCCTTAATTTAGACATGAAATTTAGTTGACGCGAAAACAAAAAAACTAAATCGAAATTTACAGCGTTTGTAAAACGTGGTTTAGTTACTTGTGGTGACGTGTTCAGTTTACAAATATTCAGGAGGACAGTATCCAGTAGGCCGCACACCAAATGTCCACGAACGTTTCAGCAGAAATGATCGTTACGATCATTGGCCGTCGCCAACCCCACAGATGGCGGCTGTGGACGTGCACCTGTGCCAGTGTTGGTAATCGTAGGGGTAGATACGTGATTACAACGCGTTTTTGTCCGTTGGTCCGGCCATTCTGACAACTCAAAGCAACCCTACAAACCGGTTGTTACGAATTGAAGCGCGAAAACCACACCGGTTCAAATAGACAACGACCCCACTGATGCATACAATTTGTAAAAATTGATCCCTTATTTAATATTCCTACCTAATATTAAGTTACAATATTATTACTTAGATACTTAGATATTTAGACAGATAAATAAAGCAAAAATAAATTTAAACTCCATATTCTCGATAATTTCGAGTTGTATTACAAATCATTATTATTATAACAAATGCAATGTCATAACAGAAAACAAAACACAGTTATTTACCTGAACTTAAATTAAATCACGTTTTAAATGCAATTTTTATCAAAATATATCAATTAACTTTAAACTATTACTTATTTATATCATGGGCTTGTCCACGCCATTCTACGATAGGTAAGTAGATTTTATATGACTTGAAAGTTAATAAAAATAATATAATAATCAATATACTTCGTCAGCCTCACTTACAATATCGGTACATCGCTATTAATTCAATTAAATAGGTATATGACCAATCTAGCTGAAAGAAGAAAAGTGATTGATTTGAAATCCTTTATAAAATATACTAGAACAGTCCATTAAAATCAATGTCCCTTATTCTCATACTAGATTTGAAAAAATGTTTTGTATTCCATTTCAAAGAACTATTTATGCAATTGGCTCACCTATAAATAGATTAATGAAATTAATTAATGACGTTCAGGTTGATTTATTTAATTCTCTTACTCTTGATTTTTTTTTTTTAATTATATTACCTACGAGTTATACATAAATATTAAACATAGCTTCGTCCCGTTTAAATTAATAATAAATAAATTATTTAAAGGAAACAATGCTCAAATTTAGGGGTTACACATGACAACGGAGCTTGTTTAATTTTTTTTTTGTACATAAACTGTTTTTGTTTTTCACTGGAATGTTTAAGCGGTAAAAGGGTGATAAAAGCTAATGAATAGATTAATTTATCCTCAAAATAAATGTGGATTTTAATTTTCGTCAATGGCTAGTGTATATTTGTGTGAATTTTACCGTTCCTTTAGTGCTTTAGGCCCACTGTTTGCGATGGTCCACCCTCCACCATTCCACTCGTTTTATGCAATAACTATTCTATCGTATTTACTATTTATATTATTTATGTTATCCTTATTTTTTTATTATTTGTCAATTTTGTTTATATCCCAAATCGTTATTCTTGAATTTTAATTAAATATATTAACTATATTACATGAAATCAGGTGAGTGTATAATTATGCATGTACTGCAGTAGAAATGTAATATTGTTGTGAATCAAGGGTGGTTCCAGAGACTTAGTTATTTAGGGAGGTCTAAGTTAGAATATATACAAAACATTATAACAAAAAGAAAATAATAATTCTTACAACAAAAATTCAAGTCTTCTATTTATAGAACTTTTAAACATAACTGATAAAATAATTTTATATCATAGAGTATATTATTTAATTATATTATTTATATTATTATAGTTTATTTATAGACTCTTCGAAGTATTCCGTCATAATTCTATCTGCATACTTGAAAGTGTTTATAATAGTCGATAGTACAATAAGTTTTTTTTTGTAATTTATTTTTTTTTAACAATAGGCTATTTTTTAGAAATACCAACTTGAGGGGCTGCAGCCCCTAAGGCCCTTTCTGTAGCTACCCCTATTGTGAAACCTGTGAAGTTTGGGGGCTAAAACCAATTTGTCCTGTTTTATTTCTATCTTCTGTTTAATATTTCTAATCACTAACTACTACCTATTTTTTCACTTAAACCCAAAGTATTTGAATCGATAGTTGCAAATAAAGTTTGGATAATGGAATGATAGTCCATAGATGATCTGCATGGTTTACGACGAAATAAAAAGTACGGTTACTAATTCACTTAATAATTTTGTATTTGACATCCTATCAAATTCTTTAAATACCAATTAATTTCAAATAATAATTATCAAAAATACACACATTACAATAATAACTTGGATATTTAATTATAAGGTTAACGTAAAATAGTTAACTGTGAAAAACATACAATTTATAAAACTTAATAAAAATTTAAAAATAATTATTGACTATTATAAATATTGAGGACGCATCGCATAAAGTAATATGCAAGACGAAACAATTTTATGTAAAATCAATGATAGATCATGTTTTTTAAATACTAAATCAAATTTTTTTAGGTAGAATTTAATTTAAAAATAAAAAATCTATTTATTTTATTTTATTATCATAACAATGAAAATAAATTTAAAATATAAAAAATATATTAACAATTTTAAACGCATAATTAGCGATTACATAGATTTTCAATGTTATAAGCCTATAATATAATATCATGTCAGAATTAAAAGGAAAAATTTTATCATAAAACGGGGGAATTCTAAATTCGGCTGCGTATGAGTGGATTCCCGGGATACTTTTTTCGGCTATTTGTCTTTTGCTACTGTAGGTACACAAAACAGGGAATGGAATGGTAAAAATGTAAAATACAGATTACAATTTACAACTATCTTTTTCGTTACATCTGCAATTAATCATTATCAATCCAAATTTTAAATTGTATTTAAGTATTGTAATGATTAGAGCCCGGATTTGTAGGTTTTTGCATATTTTTTCCTTTTAACTTTTTTATATTTTTGTTAATAATCTCCACGAATCATACTAATTGGAATTCACTGCTAAATTTTTATTTTGCATATTTTTGCATATTTGACCGTTAATGCATATTTGTCTATAAATGCATAATTGTTGCATATTTCAATGAATACACTGTCACGAAAAATTTTTGGTCGGTATAGTACGCGAAATTAACGACACAGTTAAACAGTTTTAGCTATCTCAATTTAACATTTGTATCATATGTAACATATTATATATACATTAAAAATAGTTGAGGTAATCCCATTGGCCATCATATTAAAAGAAATAGACAGTTCATCTGTTGTAATGTAATCGTTATATCGTCGTTATCGATATAATTTATTTAATTTTATAATATTACCTACAGGCTATTAAATAAACATTTTGTAAACTGTTCTCGAGTTACAACCGTGCTGGCAATTGACATCGACATTGTTTAGTTACCGTACTAAAAAATATACTAATTAAATAAAATTTCGAAAGTACAAAATGCCAAAAGTTAGTTATATTTTATTTTATTATATTTTATTATTTTATATTTTTATTTTTTTTGTATACTTAATGTAACTTTGAATTTTGTAAATGCATATTTGTTGCATATATTAATGATTTTTATTGCATATTTTAATGATTTTTACTGCATATTTTATTGATTTTTACTGCATATTATATGGCATATTTTGATACTTTTTATTGCATATAAATCCGGGCTCTAGTAATGATATATATAATATATTATATAATAATAAATCATATCATTATTAATTTATTTTAACATTTAACAATTTAAGTGTACAAATTAAATATAATTAAATTTAATATTTACATTTATGATTAAATAGATAAATAATATACTATCAAATGTCATATACATAATTTCTTTGTAAGATGATGCAATCTATGCTCTGTTTAATAGCATAAGCAGCATCCCACATAATTTCTGATATAAAAGCACAAAACATATTAAATAACGTGCTCAGTTGCTTCGCCATTGGTAACCGGTCATTTTTGTGAAATTCATTTCGGCGAATGGGTAATCGGCAAAACCGCAAAACCACAAAACCGAAGATTTACCGGCTAAAGTTTTCTTAATAATTTAAATTCAATATTAAATAATTCAATAATTTAGTCAATATTTAAAATATGGTAAAAATTTAAAAGTCAATATTGTATGCCAAACATTTTAAATATGGTAATATGTCTTGATTTGAATAATTTTTCACCTTCGTGAAATTTTTCCATTTTAATTTTTGTTTATCTTCATTGCCAGCCTCAACATGTGCCACTTTTAATTTAACATTATAGCTTGTCCAACTTTTCCGTTATGCGATTTGTCTACAATGTAGCAATAATTACTTTTGTCGTTATGACGTTATCAGACAAATAACAAAGTTATGATCGAAAATACAATTAAAGATAAAACCTGTGACCGTACAACCGTACAATCCCCATCGATAACGTATTCAATTACTATATAACAAACTCTGTGTTGCATTTATTTAAAGATTTGTCTTTAATACATTTTCGCCGATTTATCCGATCGTCGATATGTCCATTCACCAATACACACTTTCGCCGAAATTATTTTCGTCCAGATGTTCTAAATTCCTCTACTCATAGTCACATACACACATTTTTAAAAAGGAAAACTCATATTCACACCCCGAATTAAATTTACACGTTAATAAATATATATATATATATATATATATAAAGTAATGAGCAAAGAATATCAATCTAAATACTACATAATAATTTTTATATACTAATATTAAATTAAAACAATATACCTTATTTTTAAATCATTACAGTATTATTTATTTTTTATTATTAACTAGCTGTTTTTTATTGATAATTAATAAATATACATATATTATATATTTGATTTATTTGTATTTTTAATTTTTATCTTTTTTTTAATTAACTAATAACTACCTAGTGATTATTATTGATTATAATATATTTATATATATATAGTTTTTAAATTCATATAAAAACTCACAAAATTAAAATTGTACAGGTAGTAAAAAATGACCGGTGGAATTTACATGTGCCCCATAAAACACACTTATTATTAATTATTTTATGGTACCTACCCTTCGATTTATTATTTTTTTTACACATTTTATTATTTAAAATTTAAATAACAGTCGTTGGTTTTCAGTAATATTAAAATAACTATTAGATAGGTAATAAATAGAACAATAAAGGATATATTATGTACTTCACAACATAATCTTCTCAGCGAGCAAACTATACTTACTATTAGAATAATTTTGATGTTAGACGACTTTAACGTAGTCACTACATTATCAAACATATATTTAAAAAACATTAGTACCTATCTTTGGTGATATTATATTATGCCTTGACATACTAAAAGAAATAAGGAATTACTTTTAAACAATTACCCAATTGGATTGTATTGTGTTTTAAAGATGTTTCTGCTTGAGTTTCCAATAATGTATGTATCACTACGTATATAAGTGGACGCGTGCAATGAAACTGTCTGTTAAAGTTTGATGGAAATTTTCTGCGGCATTAGTAGTCCTACAAATGAAAATTAAGAATAATATTTTTTCAGAAACGTTCAATATTATTGTAAAAATTTACCTAAGATTTTGAAATGGCTCGTTTGCCATATACTGGAAAAACTGGAGGAAATAAACAATCTGGTTCAACATATATGTTTTTAAAATATAATCTGCAAATCTATGACCATATATTTGAATATTTCATTTGGACATAATAACACTATTAGCTATGTATACAACCATCTTATACTTCTAAATGATGCTGAAATGGAAGTCAAAAAATATTTTGAACCAATTATCAAATTCATTATTCTCGTTTTTGTAAGCATTTTTTAAAAAATTGTCTTCATTAATCTTAAAAGATATGATGTATATGGTTGGATTTGTAGATTACTACCTATTTACTATTACTATACCTACATACCTATTTGGCAACGTTGCGTGGAATTATAACGGGGCTAGGTAAATTGAGTCCGAGATAAGTTAGGTACATTTTGAAAGCGGTAAATTGAGTCCCGGGAAAAAACAGGTAGTAGGTAAGTTGAGTACCGGGAAAAAATTGGTAGTAAGTAAATATTTTGACTTATGTTAAGCTATTTATTTGTAAACTCCTACAATTCTAGTGTAATCTCCTTCAAAAGATAGTGTTAACTCCTACAAAAAATTGATACCGCTCGTATTGTTGTAAAAAAATATTAGTCTTGCAATATATTAACACATAAAATAAAAATTGTTTAAAAAATATAATAATAGTGTTAATAAAACAATAGTCATAATAATTTACACTCAATTTATTAACAAATTAATTTAAAAATTTTTTATCATTATTATTATATACATAGGTAAATAATATATATATTATGCACCCAGTAAAAACTTCATTGATATTGATTAAAAATATTACAAATACTTATAAATGAATAAAAAAAAATAAAAAAATAAATGTCATTATTATTATACATTACATTATAATCATTATATTATTATACACTACATTTATTTACAAATTAATTGCTATGAGTGTATCGTTATTTTATCGTTGGGGAAAAAAATAATTATATAATTAATAATAATTATTTCAAAATCTTATACATACAGTCAATAAATGTCCAAAAATCACAAATAAAAATTGTAGTGCATATTTTTGCATAATATTCTGACGTTAATGCATGTTTGCAAGTATGTTTTTAAATTTAAAATACATATAGGTAGTTCGTTTTTCCCCGGGACTCAACTTACCTACTACCTGTTTTTTCCTGAGACTCAATTTACCAAGCCCGGCAAGCCCCATTATAACAATTGAACGTTCGCAATCGTAATAGTAAAAAAGGTGTAAAAAAAGTTGGTGATATTGAATTGAGTCTGTGCTACTTTTATGTATTTGAATTGAGTCCAGGCTACTTTTGTGTATTTGAATCGAGTCCAGCTTATTATCTTAATATCTTTGAATTGAGTCCGTATAGATGAAATGTCATAACTACCGACACAGTAAAATTCATTCAAAATTAAATGTTTTTTTTTTTTTATTCGGGACATTCAAATATTTTAATTCTTGTGGATACTCTTCTGGAAATACAGTCTGGTACATATAAAAAATTAAAAAGCAAAGTAAAAAGATCATGCAAAGAAACATTGGAAAAAGAAAATTTTTTACGGGAGCAGACAAATAAATATATTAATAAGCAAATTTGGAGATTTGACTTTTTAAAATCTGTATCATTTAAATTTTTACCATTTAGTTATCAACATTATTATATTAGTATATTACACATACCTAATTATTATTATTTTAAAAACATTATTATTATTATTATTAAAAACAATGTAAGCAGTCAATATATATCAATAATAGGCTAAAGGAACTCAACTCTAACAATATTGGTCGAACTCAACTCCGATAACCCAAAAATATTTGAGGAACTCAATTCAATGTCAGCCGTCTTCAGCCCCACTATACGGTCCACGACGTGAAATATTTGGATAATCCAATTTTTGTTTAGGCCTGGGGGAAAATTGGAGTAATTTTACTCATTTAGGAATCTAGGACATGTGTAAAACACTTGATGAATATCATGGTACGTACATGCAATACCATAACTGCCAAGTACGCAAGGTATGCACTGCACATGAACCCTAAGTCCTAAAAGGCTCTTTCTGTCTTTTAAATTTTATACTTTTTTCAGCTCAATATATGGTACCTAGGTATGTACTGTCAATTTACTGAATCATTATTAATCGGAGAAAGTCGAAAGGAAATATTATTATCTATAATAATAGTTGTTAAGGGTTACGTATTATTTATTTAGTGAAATATTAAAATAGAAATAGAAATATTTTAAAAAAAAGGTCCTTAGGGGTTTATTATAACCCTTAAGAGTTTCACCTAGTGAATTAAAGATTCGTAAAGTTTAACATAACTTTTAAAAAATGTGTGATTGCTTTATTACCTAATAAAAAAATAAAAATTACTTTTTTTAAATATTTTGATCACTTTTTTCAAAATAATAAGTCTCAGTTATGTATATGAGATATTTATAGCTAAGAAATTAATTTATAATTTTTAATGACTTCTTCTTAGTTCTTGTACACGGACGACTGCAGGACCCATAAACAATAAAAAATGTACAGTTGCGGCACTGAATTGGTTATTTTATAGTAATTTATAAAAGTTCTCAAAATACTCTTTAAAAAAGTTTTTATATCTTAATTTAATTACAAATTTAAAGTATCTTTTACAAGATTGGCAATAAATTCTAAAATATACTTGATTGTATGAACAGTAGGTCACTCCATAGTTGCAATCCGTATAAGCCATTATAACGTATATAACTGCAATAGCTCTCTCAGGAAATATTTGAACATCTTTATAAAAAGCTCTACAAACTACAATATTCAAAAAAATTTAAACCGAAAAATAGTATATTTGGCTCACTTCCCGCCCTTGCCACACAATACACAATTTCCTGATATTAATACTTATATTAAATTATTTAAATTATTAACTCTAGTGTTAGCGCTGTAAACAGTGTAAACACTGTAAACTCAATGAAAGCTTAAGTCTTACAAAATATTACTTTATATTGTTTATAATACCTATATTATTTATATTATTTAAATTAATTGTTTTACTATTTACGAAATACTTAACTATCTATTCTAAGCTATACCTATACGCACACATAAAATGAACAAATAACATACTTAAAATAAATTACTTATAGGTAAAATTAATTCAGAATTTATACATGATTAAAACTGTTTAGGTATCTTGATATTTTAGCTGATTTTTATGTACTATAATAATATTGTAGTCTATACTCTATCTATAGTCTATAATTATTTTATCAAAACAAATATCTAAAAAGTGTCTTGAGTCCAATATCATTTTTGAAAGAATAAAAATAATGTTCATAAAATGTTGACTAAGTTTAAAGCCCAAAAGCCGGATTCTTGGTTACACATTAGTCGTATTACGTTGTCTCACATGAAGTGGCGTGCTCAGCTTTTTAAAAGGGGTATTCATTTTTAACTTGTTATAGACCCTCCCTTTTTTTGTGTAGATCATTAAAAAAAAATCCAAAGGGGGGATACTGATCCCCCGTGAGCACGTCATTTTAGTCACGTCTATATATCACGGTCTTGGAAGATCTAAAGTCTATAGATCAATGGTTGAATGGTTCTCAAACTGGGGGCTGTAACTATATGACTAGATCGTGAAATTGTAATTTTGAAAAATAATTAATGATTTTGATTTGGGGGGCCCACGACAAAAACGTTTAAGAAGCACTAGGTACCGTAGATCGTTGTTAGTGAATATCATTGTTGATATTTAAAAAATAAAAATAATCTAAGACCGTGGTTGGTATTATATATTTGAATTTTTTGATTTGAGGTTAGTGTTCGAACTCTTAATTTCGGTTATCAACTATAATTTCTTATCAAGGTGCCGAACTGTACAATATCGTAGTTACGTTTTACCGTGGTTCTGTAAATTGATAATATTTAGAAGATAGTAGTTTTTAATGATAGTAGCTAATGATAATACCATGATAAAACCTAAACAATAGTTAACAACACGTGTTCTTTGATATTAGTATAAATTTTTAAATTTATTAATTTATTATATTTCTTATTATACTGTTTAAAATATAATGGGTAAAAAACGCAGGCGCACTGACGAAGATACCGAATTTGATTTGACCAGAAAAGCGAAAGAAGTAAAGGACGACAATGAAAAACGTTTAATTGTCATTTTAGAAAACGCACAGTTGGAAACGGTTAAAGTAATTTAAACGTCGATTTATAATGTGAAATTTTAATTTTTATACATAAAATTTTATTCGCCTTATAAATTACAGATTGGAAAGTCTTTTGAACTATTAAATCCTGATGAACATTCACATATATTACGTAAAAACGGTCGAGAGATAGGAAATTGTAGACCTGACATTTCTCATCAATGTCTACTGATGTTATTCGACAGTCCACTAAATCGGGCAGGCCTACTTCAAGTATACATTCATACAGAAAATAATGTTCTTATTGAAATAAATCCACAAACGCGAATTCCCAGAACATTTAAACGTTTTGCTGGATTAATGGGTAATAATCACTATCATAATATTACATAAAATAATGCATTATGTTAAAACTTTTTAACTATTAATTTTTTAGTTCAGCTATTACATAAATTTAGTGTAAGAGCAGCCGAAACATCTGCCAAATTAATGAAAGTAATTAAAAATCCAATCACCGATCATTTACCAGCTGGTTGTCGAAAAGTGGCAACTTCTTATTCTGCTGAAAAACCTATTAAGCCATCTGAACTTGTTCCTCAAGATGCTCCAATTGCTTTTATTGTTGGTGCAATGGCTCATGGACAGGTATTGCAATTTATTTATGATTACTAATTCTTATTGAGTATAACGATTAACAAAATTAAACTCATTATGTTATAGATTAAAGCAGATTATGCTGAACAAACAGTAGCGATAAGTAATTATCCATTATCAGCCGCACTGACATGCACTAAAATATGTTCAGCTTTTGAAGATAGTTGGGGTATACTGTAAAATTGTATGTTTGATTACTGTTTTTTTTTTTTTATTCTTTTTAATTGTTTTATATTAATTATCCTAATCTAACATACGAACTTGAAATAAAAAACTACCAAGTCAAATATAAATATAACATTTGTCTTTAAAATTAATTTTAAAAATAAATAAAATTTGGAATTATTCGTGAAAACAAAATAATTTAATCTACTAAGCTAGTTGAAATTTAAATATTGAAGATATATAAAAATCTGTTTGAAGTGTATTATATTGTATAATTATTTTCAAACAAATTATTTAATTTTAGATAATAATAATATTTGTATTAACAATAATGTATATGTAAATAGCTCTATTGACAATACTCAGTTATACTAAAACTGACAGTTCTCTCAATCGTGGTATATCATATTCATATAGGATGTTTGGTAACATAATTGTACAATAATAGTTATATTTTAAGTTAATATTAAACAATAACTTAAAATTAATTAAAAAAATAAATTTTATTTGATTATTTTACTTAAAAATACAAACAAACTTAATTCACAATCTTGGATGACCTTTGCTGATGATTGGGAAGTCCAAAAACGTTTATTCAAAACTTTATATATAAACACATTACAACATATCATACTTTAACATATTTTTACAAGTCACTCCGAGGATGCCCGGAAGGGGGATTCCCATTACTTTTTGAATAAAATAATAAAATATGAAATAAATTCGATCAAATAAAATAAAGCTGTTTAAATTTAAGTTTTTATTTAAACTTTATTCATATGTTTTTTCTTACAAATATTAGAACTAATAGTGTAATTTTATATTAACTTAAATTAGTTTTGATTTTTAAAAAAAATATTATTAATAGTATTACAAAATATGAGTAAATGAAAGATGTAGTGGTAAATTTTCCTATAAGTATTTAGGTACTTACATTTCCCCCCCCCCCTGAACTACTTTTTTGCAGGCATCCCTGAGTCACTCACCTAATAATAACTATAAATTAAATGAATCTTGAAGCTATTATAATAAAATTGTATACAATCAGTGATAAGTTGTTACAGAAAGTAGTACCAGTAGGTATGTTAATGAAAAATTTATGAATAAACATAATAATAAATTTGAATATTTTTCATAATTCAGCTAAAGCCAAAGGTGTTTAACTAGTACATCAATCGGCCAGTTGATACCACCTTCTTAAAAAACATGTATGATTCTTTTGGTGTACGAGTTCTTTCAGGATTATTAAAATCAACCTTAACTAGACCAAAATGAATTCTGAAAAAAAAACAAAAATGTTAAACCTACATTTAAAAATAGTAATTTACTGTATTATAGCATTAAATATTATGTATACAATTTTTGAATTAAAATATTGAGTCCTTGACATTTGTCATAGGTATAATACGGAAGAATTTTTAGTTTACAAATACAAAATAACTTACGAAAAACCATCCAGCCATTCAAAGTTATCCAACAATGACCATATAGTAAATCCTACAACATTGCAATTATCTTCATGCATTGCTTGTAACATGGCATTCAAGTAGCTCTATTAGAAAAAAAATTATAACGGCAATTACATATTATCATACGAAAGTAATACCTTGATGTAGTTAATTCTATCGATATCATCTAATTGACCATTATCTCCATATCCATTTTCTGTTATAATCAAAGGAGGATTACCATATTCATTTTTTAACCATATTAAAAGTTGTCTAAATCCATCGGGTACTGGCTGAAATATTATGATTTTAATAATATATACAACATAATTTTGATTTATTTATTTACTACAAGCCACTGTGCAACAGTTGGTTTTAACCAAGATTTATCTACAGAAGTAACATATTCTGCGTCTGGATTATAATGAAGATCTGAATCACTTCCACGAGTAACCAAACGAGAAGAATAATGATTGAGAGCATAAAAATCAGCAGTACCTAAAAAACAAATAGCACTTGTTTTAAATTTTAATTATGTAACTGGAACATAATAAATAATGTATCATTATTAATTTATCTCTTAAACCTGCACCTTTAATTAATTTAATTTCATCATCTGTAAATGTTGGTAATGTTGACCATGGTCTACCTTCTTCTTTACTTTTTTTATCAACCCATCTTCTCATTATTGGTGGATAGTCTCCTTTATAAATTGGATGACTGAACCACCCTCTCTAAAGACATGTAACAATATATTATAAGTTAATTTAAATTAACAAAATAATTATATAAATATTAAGTGAGTTATGGTTAAGTAAAATATTCAAACTTTAAAATGCTAGTAACTCGCTTAAAAATTAAAATACCAATAAAAGCCTATGAGATGCCCTAGATTACATTAATACCTTTAAGTTTGATAATAGGTAAATTTACTCTAATATTAAAGCTAACATCACAAAATGTGTTCTGCTGAACAAATATTTGCTATGATCTACATTAATAAGACAGAGACAACACATGTGGGTATAACGTCCTCTTAAGCAAACTATTCTTATTACCTCAAATTGATTGGCTCTTTCAGCAGTTTTTACATCATCAACAGACTCAGCATTTTTTGGTATGAAAAAACATCCATTTATTGAAATACTTATTTTTCCTATGATCAGTTAAGGATTTAAGACTTCAATATTACAAGCATTATTACCATTTAATATATACCTTGTTGTGTAGGTTTAAACATCTCTTCATACAACCTATAGGCTTTTCCATGTGCAATAAGTTGTGTGTGAGCTGCCAAATAATATCCAGTATTCTGTAAATTTAAATATGGGGCATAGGCTTTAATGGCATAACCTTTACAAGTCTCCATTGGTTCATTGATTGTTATCCACCATTTTACCTATGGTAAGTATAGAATGTAAAAATAATTCATAATTTCTACAAATTATTTAATTTACTCTATCTCCGAAATACGTAAATAACACTCGTGCATATTCTTTAAAATAATCTGACATAATTGGATTAACCCAGCCACCAAGATCTTGAAGATATTGAGGTAAGTCCCAATGATACATCGTAACCTGCAGACAATTGAAATTATAATTTTTACTTTATCTATTATTCTTAATTATAAATAAATGTTACCAATGGAATAATATCGTTTTTGATAAGTTCATCAATAAGGCGATTGTAATATGCTATTCCTTCTAGATTTAAAGAATTCATTACTCCAGATGGTGCTATTCGAGCCCATGATATAGAAAAACGATATACTTTCACCTAAATAGTGAAATACATACGTATTATGTTATGTATAATTTATTATAAATTGAGTGAAAAAAAAAATACTTACATTTAAATTTTTTGCAAGTGCTACATCTTCTTTATACTTGTGGTAGGAATCGCAAGCAATATCTCCATTAGTTCCATCTCTTATTAATTCTGGACTAGTATGAACTAAATGATCCCAAATATTTTCTCCTTTTCCTAAAGAATTTAAATAATTATATATTGTATAACCAAAATAAATAATTATTCAGTGTACATAATATAATAATATATACATATATATATAATTACAATGAATATAAATATTACCTTACGTATATAACTGTAATTTTTAAAATGACATTAGATTATTGAATAATTTGAATTGCATAATATAAATATATATAGGACATAAGACAAATAGGTATAATATGTTATGTATGTTGAAGTAATATATGTTAATACTCGTGTTTTGTTTATTTAACCAAAGTTTGTAGTTTGCATACCATCTTCATTCCAGCCTCCTTCTATTTGATATGCGGCAGTTGAAACGCCAAACATAAATTCCTTTGGAAATTTATAATCCATTGAAATTGCTTGATGAATACAAATCTAATAAGTAATGCAGCAACTAATTTCAACCAAATGTTGAAGTATTGTTATAGTTACTGATTAAGTATTTTTTAGTTCAATGAGAAACTTGGCATCAATCGATTTATGTAAAATAAAAAATATATATAATTAAATATTGTAGGTAGATAACTAAAATAAATATAAATATCAGTAATATTACATATTTATTATTTACATAGCCATTTATTGGTACCTATATTAAAGCTAAATGATAGAAAACATAACTCTTAACAACTATGAACTATCAAATACTATTAGTTAATCAGAAATTCAGAATAAACATATTATGTATATAGGTGCCTTGTGATGTCATACTTGTTTTGTTTTTATTTTGGATTTAAAAATATGTTATTCCAATTATTTAGTTATGATAATCTTTGATACCAATTAAGATTTATGAAACGAAAACAACACTGTAAGTAATAAATAATTATAGTTCAACATGTTTTTTTGTTGGCGATTGACTGTTTATTAATATTATCATTATATTAACTACTAGCTCGTGTGTTAAATGATCGATTTGTTTATAAACTGATTTTTATTATAATTAAACTATTAAATCCTAACTATATAATAATATAATATATTATATAAGGATTTTCTAATAGTGCAGTCAGACACCTAATTTAGGGGGGGAGATAAGAGCGATCGCCCCCCCCCCCCCAAGATCGTATTGTAGTAACTAATAATTAATTAAATTAACTTTTTTTAAGCATTTATCATTGATTAAATATAGTATAATTAATCAATGCCTCTATACTATTCTGAAAAAGGTTAATCCCCCCACCAAAAAAAAAATGAGTCCTTACCTATTTTATTTACGTGCCTTCGTGCAGCCGAATGTTTTGACTAATCCACAGGCGTGGATCCAAGATGGAGGGGGCTAAGGGGCTTTAGCCCTCCTCTTTGGACGTGTTATATTAGATAATATGTTGCTGTTAGACTGAAAAATTACATGAGATCTTCTACAACAAAAGACAGGCTAAATTATGAGTTAGCAGTACTTACTTAATATACATAAAGAAATATCCATCGACATCGGCTATGTCATAAAAAGATTTTCTCGGCAGAAGCAAAGGCGACTAAAAATTGTAGATTGGTCAAAAGACTAATGAACTTCTTAATTTGTCCTTTTTATTATTTAAAAAAATTTTATAATTAATATACATTATACAATGCTTAAAAAATAAGCCCCTCCTCTTTTCATATTTCTAGATCCACCCCTGATAATCTACAATATTATATATTTATAAACCTAGTACACAATATTGTGATGATTTAAAAATAAAATAATAAATAGAATAAAGGTGAATGGTGAATTACTTTAAGAATGGGATATTAATAGTTATGAATATTATGATTTGAGATTCCCTGTTGGCTGTTATTATATTTGCATGATGTTTGATTTGATATTCTCAACTTATTACTTTTATTAATTATTACCTACCTACTATTTATGACTTAGTGTGTGCAGTGGCGTATTTACGGGGGGGGGGGGGGGTCCCCGGGTCTCGACCCCCCCCAGAAATTTTTTTTTCAAATATTATATAAATAATATCAATAATAAGTATCATAATTAAATTAACTCGTATGTATTTTATTATAATGTTATAAACTTATACTTAATACTAGGACCCCCCCCCCACAAAAAAATTGAAAATACGCCACTGAGTGTGTGGATGAATAGTGAGTACGATTAATAGGTACGATAGTAAGTTTTCCTAAAACTAAGCATGCTATGTATGAATACAGAATACAAAATATATCAAATTGTCATCTTACCTTTTGTAGAATTTGCACTCCGAAAACCGCAATTATCTTTTTGAATATTGAATTGTTTGATATTTTAGAAGTTAATAAAATACAAGAAAATGTATTGAAATAATATTTTAATTTCAACAGTGATACATAAATATTTAATTTAAAGTATAGTGTATACGAGTATACAACCATAGGTAGAATAAAATTGGATGAGCCGTGACCCGTGAGCGCTGAGCGCTTTTTTGTGTGTCTTATAAGTTTTTATAGATGATGTCGTGACTTTGTGAGATGCAGCCTATGTAATGATTGAAGTATTTAACTGTTATAATAATTCTATAGTATTTAATTTGTTTTCTAATTCCAACTTTTATGTAATTAGATATACCTAGATTACCTACTTATAGTAATTTATTAAAATGTATATAATTTGTTTACTTCCGTGTCTAAATGTCAACTAAAAATTATGTATAATTAAATATAACTTATATTTTATAAATATTATTTAAAAATATACAGTCTCCCGAGAGGATTTACGATTTACGCCCATTGCGATATCTCCTGAAATAATAAACATAAAATTTTGTTATTTTATGAGACTCACAGGGACAAAGGCTACAAGTATTTCATATTTTAATTTAATTTAATGTTTTGGTAAAAAAATTAAAAACAATTTTGTAGAGCTTATTTTTCTGAAAAATTTGACTTTTCAGCATTTTATTTTCATTAATCTCATGATTTTTAATATTTTTCTAATTTCGAAAAAAATTGTGAATTGTTTAATACCATAATGAAAGTGCCAGCATTATCAAATATCGCGGACTCCTATCTGTATAACAATACCTACTAAAATATTCTCAAAACTAAAAAAATTATTAACAATCACAATTCACAATGCTAATCAAAATAAAATGTTGAAACGACAAAAACGTCTGGCTACGAACATTTCACTTTGGTTTTGCTGTCTTTTAGGTTTAGAACAATCAACAGTATAAACCTGAGATTTTTGTCCATCATATCCCCTTTAACTTGAATTACCTAGTGGGCAGTGAGCACTAGCTGGCTACTAAGAATGTCATATATTCATATGTTCCATTGTTCCATACCCAGTGGATAATTAATAATGAACTATCAGGTTTTAAATATTTATAGTACTTAAATAATATATCTACTTATGTACTATGTACCTATCCACTATGATTATTTTTCAAAAAATAAATCTATACATAATAATATATAATATTAATTATTTACTAAAATTAAAAAAATTCTATTAGCATTTATTATTATTTGATTGTACATAATTTGTCCAACAAACTGCAAAACTTTCTTAGAAGCAGTAGCGTTTAGAACAATTTTTTTTGGCTAGACCCAGAAGTATTTTTTACAACTATCACCGCCCACTTTATTAAAGCTAGTAAAACAATAATTATTGTTTTTGTTACTTTATTTTAATATTCCATTACGTTCAATCACTGTCATTCAGACTACAAAAATTATAAAAACCCAGACATAATAAAAATATCAACTAATATTATCATATTTCTAAAAGCTGTAGAATACGCTGAATTTGGACTAAATAAGTTGTACATAATAGTAGATACTAAATGCAAGCAGTAACTTATCGATGTTAGGGTTTAGAATAATTCATTGTTAGTTATATCATAGACCATAGGTCCATAGCTAGAAGTACACTATAACTTATTCCTTTATAGATTGTATGGTAAATTAAATTTAATACATTTGTATTAGTTATTCATCCAAAATTCAAGTCTAAAGATTCTAAGTGTGCCACTGGAATCCAAATTCCAATGACGTTAATATTATATATTAATTTTTTTTTACTTTCATGAAATTATGTTCACATATACGTATATAATACTATTATTATTATTATTAAATTGGAAATTTTACATAGTATACAAATATGGTAATAAGGTGTAGGTGTGATTACATAGATAAAATAAGTTATAGAAGTTAGAACATATAAATAATTAAATACAAAAACAATGTTGATAATAATAATTTAGAGCATACATATAATATAGTTATGTTGTATTTAAGTAGTAGTAGCAATACTAAAGACTAATTGTTGTTTGAAGCTCTGAGCATGCGATGTTTGCGATTTATGATGTAAAGTATGATTGTGCTTATAAGATGTCTTGTGATAATATTAATAATAATATAATTTTCTATACCTACATAGATTTATTGAACAATAATACGTCAATATATAAAAAGAACTATAATTTATTACATTTTACATCAAAGTGCAGCATAATAAAAAAAATTATATAAAATATAAATAATCACAAAAACAATAAATATTAAATTTAAAATATTGTATTATAAAAGTAGATCATCCATTAAACTTCTTATACGTGCTATTTCATTAGCATCAGTTTTACAACAGCCTCCAAATATTTTCAATCCTTTTTTATTCCAAATTTTAAGATCATCAATAGAAACTTTATATATTTGAGTATTATCATAACTGAAAACATTAAACTGTTTAAATATATAATATCAAAATCATATTTAAATATTAAATTACCAATTTTGAGCAATATCCCAGATGCCACCCCCATTTGGGTAAGTAATAAAATTAACATTTTCAGTCTTTACAGACATCAAAAGTGGTGTTATAAATTTTGGGTGCAAACAATTCATACCAATGGCAATTAATTGTTTACGGTAATCATTTGACCAAAACAGTTCAACAGCACTTGAAAATTTTTCACCGTGACTCAGATAATTGCCATCCTATAAAAGGTTATACAAAAATCAATGTAGACCAGCGGTTCTCAAACATAATACACAGAAGACTAGCCAGTAGGTACCAATGTTTGTGATAGATCTAATATTATTAGTAAAAATAGTAAATATACTTTTAAATGTACCTAAATCATTATTTTTATACATTATTATTGTTAAATAGAGATTGAAATTTTGAAAACTTATATTTTTAGTCATTATAGTGATACATCAGGATACCTATAAAAGAAAATAATAACATAAGTATATAGATACTTATGTTATCATTTTCTTTTATATAATTTGTGAAATAACTTTTCACTAATTTTTCTATTAAATTAAATATAGATAAATCTTGCATATAGTAGTATACTCTCTTTTGGGAAATGAGAACTCATTCCCCAAACATATCAGTACGAGAGTTGGTCCCTAAGGTCCCTCAAAAATTACTCATCTTGATCATAATTAACAATTAATTTTTTTCTTATATATAAATAATATTTATCTTTTAACTTTACACCTACATTATTGTTAATAATAATGTTATCTATTAAAACAACATTTATTTTAATAATTTTCTTTGCACATCTAATACTGTAATTTAAAATTATTTAACTAATATTATACATTTCAGTCATATTTATAAAGTGTTTAATACAAGTTATATCAATTACCAGTTGGACGTAACATAATACACTTCTCAAAAAATATAACAACGATTGTACCTAGTTTCATTGTTTTCTTATGTCCAACTTTTGTCATAAAATCATCTATTTTTAAAGCTAATTATTGATTCATCATGAACCATCAATATGAGTTATTTTTGAATTATTATATATTTTGACAAATTATAATATTGTGAGAAAACTTCAAAAGTACAGTAGAATAATATATAGTTACAGAAATTACTATATATTTAATAATGCATTTATACTTAATATTTTTTTCAGATTGGTCAAGGGCGAGAAGCAGAATTTTCTGAAAGCCTTCTGGTTTGATGAACACCTTAATATATAACAATTATTTATTATGATGGTAAAAATTAAATTACCTTGCACGAAAATGATAAACATGCTTTTTGATTTGGAAATTCAGTCAGTATATTTAGCAAAATAGTAGCTTCAATGACTGAAGGTATGGTTTCAAAGAGCATTATATCAACTCCAGCCTCCACTAATGCTTGAATTCGAGGTTTATGCCAATTATATAATTCTTTTAAATTCATGGTGTCTATGTAGTTACCATTATATTCTGAACAATCGCATAATGATGCACCATACGGTCCAATAGATCCCATTATTTGTATATTCCTTTCTATAAATTACTTTATCTTAAAAAATCATAAAATATTTTTGTGATTTGATTTTACTGATACTACTAGTAATATAGAATAAATTATTTCTATAGGTAGGTAGGGAATAATGTAGTATAAATGTGATGTTTGATTACAACATTTTAAACGATACAATAGTTAGATACCTATATTTTCCTCTGTTATTGCCCGTCGACAAATCATAACAGATTTCTTAATTAATTCAAAACTTTGATCATAATCTAGGTTTAAATATTTTTGAAAGCCTCCAATGCTTGCTTGGTATGTGTTTGTGGTCAAAAAATCAGCCCCAGCTAAAGTACATAATTATTAAATAAATACAAAATAACATTAAAATTATTAAAATAAAACAAAAACCATCCTTTACTGATATTTATGATAACTACCTACCTCTAATATAATCTTTATGGCCACAAATAACAGCATCTTCATTGTTTAAAAGCAAATTCGATCCCCAAAGTGGATGTTTCATAACACTGTCAATATCTACATAAGGTGTTATACCACTGATAAAACTACCATCCAAGAGGTACATTTTCTTATTTAGTATCGTTGAATCCATATTCTAGAAGAGATTATTTTTATTGTGTTTAATGAAAATCAAAAATTCGTTAAAGTAGGTAGTTCACTTAAAACATTCAACAGGCAACAGCTGATATTAAGTAAAATAAAATGACGAATCACACATTTTATCGGGTACAGAAGTACAGTGATTGTGTAATCGTGTATTATAATGGAACCTGTAAATTAACCTAATACAGTAGGTAATACACTAATACGGTATTACTGGTATTAGTGTATTACTAAAACCTTTACAACCTTAAGAATATGAAAAATGGAGTAGGTATAGTTATTTTATAGTCTACTAGCTGTCCCTCTAAGCATTGTCCGGGCAAGTTACCTCAAGTGAAAACCGTGATTTTTTTACATTATATTAATAATAGCTAACCCGGCAAACGTTGTTTCGGTTGCTAGAATTATAAAAATAATTCTAATTACTTTTTTTTTATTTAATTTTTTAAAATTAATTTTGTTATAATACAAACCATCTCCTATTTTAACCCATTACACAACACTTTTTTAGTATTAAAAAGTAGCTTATGTCCTTTCTTAGTGTCTAAACTATCTATGTACCAAATTTCATTTAAATCGATTCAGTAGTTTCGGATCTTATTCAATACAAACAATCAAATCTTTCCTCTTTATAATATTAGTATAGATATAGATAATTCATAAGTAGCTATATTTTAATATTATAATCATTGATTAATAATTACATAACAAGTGCCTACAAATTACAATACCTACCTATCAATCAAATGATTCGAATGGTCAGAGGGCAAAGGCTTAAAAACATATCGCCACACAAAATTTTAAATATAATATTTATCATACTAATTGGCAATTGCTAAGTATTAATGTAGAAAACATAAATCATAGAAGTTTTTAAATCGATGTCATAGGTAGATTAGATAAGTGCTTAAAATTTACAATATGCTATAAAAAGTTCACCCTTAGTATCTTCGTGACAAATCAATATATTTAAATACTTATGTTTATTTTTTCAAAAATTTGGACTAGGGTAGGTTAAATTTTAATGCAATGATAGGTATCATTGTATACGAAAAACGATTTTGAACGGAGATGATTTGTCAGTCTAGGATATATTATATTTAAATATTGTCATATATTCTATTTTGAAACAATTTCAAACATTTAAATAAAAGTCTTAAGATCCTACGTTTGGTAATTTTTTAAAAATAACAAAAATCGAAAATTATTTAGTAGTAAAACGTTATTTTACACGTGTATTTTTGATTTCAAATTAAAATTAAAACTTTAAACACTCGTAAAATTTTTTTAATTGAATAATCCTCAAACTTTTTTATAATTATTCTAAGCTTAACTCATGTCATGGACAGCATATTATTAAATTTTCAATTCTTAGCTTTTGATAGTAAAATATTTATAAATTTTTAACTACCAAATAGTTAAATAAATATTCATGATTTTGACAAATTTTTGTCAATATTTGAACTTCGAATGCTAATAAAGTAATAAAAAAAAATTGTGCCTATGTATATTTATAATTTTTTTATCGCCATAAGAATAACTTATTAGGAACTTTGCATTAATTTTTCAAGTATTTTGACTCCGTCAAAAAAATTTTATCGATACTTCAAAAAAAAATTCTTAGGAAAATTGAAAATTTTAATTGTCTAGAAATAGCTCAAAAAAAGTCAAAATATTTTGAAAATAAAATCACTTAAAGAAAATGGCAATCTAAATAACTGGTGAAATTTTCAAGTATTTACAACTTATACTATTTGAATAAAAAAAAATATCAAAAATCGTTTGAGGCTAAACCGTTATTTAACGCGGTTTTGTAAAAATTAAAATTTCAAACACTCCTATAAATTTTTTGTCTTAGTCCGGTAGAGTTTTTTTTACAAAAAAATTTATGGAACCTTGTACCAAATTTTCAAAACTTAGTTATAAAAGAAAAATTTTTTACGATTTTTCAATCACAAAATTACTTGCAAATTTTCGCAATTTTGACATATTTCTTATAAATTCGAACTTTAAGCACTTATAAAAAAAAAATTGTGACTAACGATCTCGGATTTTTTTTTATCACTTTAAGAACAACTTATAATATAAACCTTGCATTAAATTTTCAAGATTTTCTAGCCAGCCAAAAAATTTTTATCGTTATTTAAAAAAAAAATACTTAGAAAAATTGAAAATTTCAATTGTCTATAAGTATAGCTCAAAACATTCGAAATTCTTTAAAAATTTAACTGTGTATAGATAACGCTAATATAAACATTTGGTGAAAAATTCAAGTATTTACATCGATTAGTTTTTGTGTTATAGCAAAATAAAAATTCGATTTTGTCGAAAACTGGTTTTGCGTAAAAAATCCCGTTTTCCCCTTATTTTTTTAGGGTTTTTCCGGACGTATTTAAAAAATAATAAAAATTTTTAACTTTTGACCCCCCAAAGTACCAACTAGATTCAATTTCCTTTTCAAAGAGGGACTGAAGTCAAAAATCGAAGCATTTTTATTTTTTACTGCTCCAAATGTTGTCGTCAGACACACACAAAAAAAAAAAAAAAACACACATCATTGTAAAATCAATACATTCATCACTCCGTTCAGAATTTAAAATTAGTCTAATATAGTTCTAAGTACGCCCCTGGAATCTAATATTGCAACGACGTCAATATTATATGCATATTATGATTACCTATTTATTTTATTATATGTATACCTATTGTATATAAAGGGACGGGGCAAATCTTTTTTGAGATTATAATAGCGGCCCTAGCAGTAAAAAATTAAAAATACCCAATTTCTAAATAGTTAAGAAAAAAAATTAAAATAAATACTTGATATAATAACTTTTATTATAATAATAATTGTACAAAAAGTGATCAATATTGAAAACTGCAGGTCTAAGGTGGAAAAACGAAATGAAAATATTTTATCTTCAATTGTATCACACACCTCGCGCGCGTGATTCGTCTCAATATGTTATTAAAATTCAATAATTAAATAATATTATTTAATATCTACTACATACTATTAAAATTTAATTTGTAAAAAATTAGCCTAAACTCTAGGGATACTTTAAATATATTGTTTTCAATCTTTTTTTGTCTACCTGCAATGGCGTATTTTATTTACCTATATCTATCGATTTTCTACATATATATACTAATAAATACTGCTTTTAATTAAATCAGTTAAATCATAGTTTAAGAACTTTTTAAGGCATATAGGTTCTTAACCAGATTTCATGTTCCCTTTGGGTGTCCGTAGATAGTTACTCGGGGGTCCACGGAGTGGCTGTGAGTTTTTTTTTAAATAACCCAAAAATAAATACGGTCCAAGATTTCAAGACAATATTGGAATCAAAACAACAGCAAATGTCATATTAAAATTTGTTTTTGACTATAAGAAAAAGTGATTATTCACAATCATTTAATATATAGTATTGATAGTATTACGTCTTAGATTTATTTTCATTAAAATATATTTAAAACAAAAATTATGTGTATTCATTTATATATTTACACATAAATTATAAAGGTTATAAGAATCTATGATTAATATTTTTTTTTTTGTTGGGGGGGTCCGTGATTATATTTTAATATTTTATCATTTAAATAAGGGGCCCATGGCCCAACAAAGGATAAGAATCTTTAAGGAATCATTCTATGCTATATCATCAATGTTGAATCATTCAACTTGAATGATCTCTATAATGAGTCTTTGCATAAAAAAATGATTCTGAGCGGCGATGGTTTGCCTATATTACTAAATATACTAAAATTGCTTTATTATAGTAATTTATTTATAGATTCATACGGTAGATTGAATTATTTTTTGCCAATAGCATTGGATTTGAAAATATCATTAATACACGTATAATTTTAATAATATATTAATTTTTAAATAAAGATTAAATTTGCTTGTTGTATAATAGATTTAAAAGACGCTCCTAAACAAATTAAAAATTATAATAAATAATGAATAATCGATTCTAAAAATAAAGTATAAAAATAAAACGAAACTCCACGTAAATGACTTATTATTAGATACCTATATGGCTATATGACTATAAAAATGAATTAATTTATATTAAAACTGCATTAATTTGAAAAATACCTATATTAATATTATACATTTTATTTACTAAAGGTAGTAAAGGTAGAATAAGGATTCCTATACTTTATTTTGTACCAAATATCAATACCTATACATCATAAATATAGGCAAGTGAAATAAAATATATGTAGAATTAAAAAATATTTATGTGACTCAATCCCCAATGTGTGCGATCAGTTCATATGTAAAGGCATACTAGAATAGAAGTAACTTGTCAAAAACCTTGAAAATATTAAACACCAAACCTTACTTCACGAGGTTTTATTACACCACTTACAGAAAAACCTAAAGTATCTGTATACCAGAGGTTCCCACACTTTTCCTACACGAGGCTCCCTTTAAGAACTGAAATTTGCTCATGGCGCCCTTAATAAAATGTACGACCTTTTTTTAAATAAAATCTTGGGATCAAACTTGATACTGCTACTCTCATTTCCGCAGCCGCGGCTCCCCTGACAACACACCGCGGCGCACAGTTTGGGAATCTCTGCTGTATACTTCTGTAAAGTAGCTGTGTCGGGCTTATTTAATAATAATATATCAAAAACATTTATTTGTGAAAAATAATACTATTTTTATAGACATACTAATAATATAAATTATAAATATATAATATTAACTTTCATACAAATTACACACTTTCAATAGGCACGTGTCATGCACTCATGCATCCATGTAGCTATAGTATACTAGTATCGTGTTTTACGTACGTACCTACCTATATTATACGCGTTCACACTATTCACAGAACATTTAACTTGACGATGTTTTATTCACTTAATTTGAGTAAATTATTCACATTAACTTGCCAAGCTTTTAGCTTACCAGTGGCGTCCTTAGGGAGAAGGGGTAATAAGGTAGTTACCCTTCCCGTGGCCATTTTTACTTAAAATTTTCGTAATTTATAACATTACGTATATAAATTCGAAATTTATGTATTATTAATTTATATATATAATAATGTATGAAGTTTGTCACTCCTACTCTATAAAAAGGTCTAGGAACACCATTGTATCTCTGTGGAATGAGTGTGCCGATGAGTGCCCGAGTGTGATGGATATATCCATGCGGTAATCGACGAATGTGGTCGATTATTACAGACAAGCAGTAGTGCACGTAGTACATATACAGCTCAATGTTTTCTACTGAAAAGACCAATAAGGAAAATTGAAAATTACTTCTTATTTATCTTATTAAGTTTTGTAATTTTGTCGTGTGTGTAAATTGTGCTGTTGAAATTGTTTCTGACGTCTTTTTGATACCTAATTATATATTATTTTATTTATATGCTAAATTCAATAACAAATATCAATTATTTTTTATTACGATATCCCAGATAAAGATTATATAGGTACACAATGCAAATGGATAAGATATATTAGTGTACAACATAAAGCAATAAGCAAGTTTTTGTAAGGCAGTGGACCTTGGGTGTATGAATATATTATACAGCGACTCTCAGGAACTCAAACCTTGATAACTAGAAATTTTCAATACCTCAAATAAACATAATTTCCCTTCAGATAACAATAATACTTATAATTGGTAACAAAATATTAAATAATCGAAAGTAATTAATCTTATACCAGTTATTTAAATAAAATACTATATGTAAAATATTTTTAAAAAATACAATGTACCTATATAATTTATAAATAATGATAAAGTAGCTATACTTATAAATTTTTTTTTGATATTTCGAAAAATTTTTTCAAATTTGTTCCTTGGCTTGGGAAAATTGGCTCAGGTCAAATGTGCAGCAAAAAAAAAGGAGAAAAAACTGAAATAATATATGTCTATAGGTATACATATGCTATATTATTAATATTTAAAGTAAATATTTTATTTAGAATATGCGCAAAGTTTATTAGTATAACCTTAGCCCCCCAAGCCCCCTCAAACATTATTGCAAACGCCAAACATTGTCATATATTATATTCTTAAAGAACAAGAAATTTAACACATAATAATTTTTATATTATAAATTTGTTTTTATAATTTTTTATATGAAAATTAAAATTATACGCTAGAACACTGTCGTATAGTGATTTGTTTTATTGTCTGTCAAATAAATCAAAATACATAAAATACAAGATTTTCATTTAGAGTGGTAAATTAGGTACCGAAACTGAAGAACGGGTTTTGTTATTTGGGGTCTTGTTAGATTCACATAGTCTAGAAGAAGTGCTGTGAAGATTTTCAGAACTTTATCTTCAATCGTTAACTTATACTATACAAAGCTATAAAGCTGAGCATAAAAAAAACTCTCAGTAAAATGTGTTTTAATTTTTATTGAAGCTCTGTAGTGAATTAATTATAAAATATAAAGTTCTGAAAATCTTCACTGCATTTCTCCCATAGAGTAAATTACTCTGATTTCTCCTAGCCAATGTGAATCTAAAAAGACCCAAACAACAAAATCCGCTCTCCGGTTTCAGAGATCTATCTTATTAAATGAAAATGAAAATAAAATCTATTATACATACATATTGCACACAATTAAAAAAATTTTAACGGCTTTGGTTTATGAGAAAAATCGTAGCCCCCCAACTTTTTCAATGGATTTCCGCCTATGTCTCTTAACGAAATATTTTTATTTATTGACACGTGGAAACTAATAGATATATAGGTACCGGGTATATTATACCTAGAGTCTAGTGGATAGTCGATTAATGTTACTAGTAATAGACAATAGTATATAAATCAAACTAATAGAAAGACAAAAATAAATATAATAAAAACAAAATACAAAATTATTAGGATTTGTTTTAACTTTAAGATTTGGCAAGATAAAATAAAAAATTGAAACCTATGGAAATTTTATTAGCGTTTAAAAAATGTCTTGAGAAAGTTAAGGGGATTCGATACCATGATTTTCTGTTTTTGTCTAACGCAAGCCCGCGCGACATAGGATTTTAGACGGATCATTTGCCAATCATAGTTCATTCCAATTGATCCAATAAAGCGATAAAAATTCTAAAAACAGACCTGAATTTTTCGTCAAGTCTACTTTAAATTGACTATCCCAGATTTTTACTTTTTGATTTAAACTTCTTCAAAAATTGAAATACGGCAATTTTTAATTAGTCTTTTTTAATATATATTTTTTTAGGAATTTGGAGGAAAATATCAAAGCTGTAAGAAAGTCGATTCCAAATAGACTTGACGACAAATTCAAATATGTTTTCAGAATTCTTATTGCTTCATTAAATCAATTGGTATGTTTGGCAAAAAACATGTCTAAAATACTATATGACGCGTGTGTTAGACAAAGACAGAAAATCACGGGATGGAATCCCCCTTAAGATACTCGTGCATGTTAATGTTAAAAAAGGATTTAAAATTCAACTCCCATCAATTTATTAATATTTATTGATTGATATATATTTTAGATAATTATTTATATTTCAGTATTAAATCACTTAAATACATTTTATAAGTTTATGAAAGGAAGTGTTGTATAAAAGAAATTCTACGGCGAGTTTTTTATATTACCTATCACTTTAACCATCCCCTTTTAAAATGACGCCAATAGTAGCCAAACAATCACTCATGGGTAGATAAAATTACTATAGTGATGACTATAATATAGACTAAACAACTTATTGGTATGTCACCGTAATTTCAAAATTATCCTATACTAACTACTCGTGAGTCAAATAAAAAATGTTGATTGAATTTTATTTTTCAGCATGTTAACTAATTTGATGACATTTTTTTTTTGTAAAGCCAATTGGATTTCTGCAGTTTCGTGAAACTTAATTTTGAATAATATATACAAGAATTAAGGACATATAAAAAGATGTTACTCACCTAAAAATCCAATTTTAAGGTATCGTCAACTCTTAAGAATTCAAAACATTTTTAGGAGTCGTTATTTCATCATAAATTATGTCAATATGTATTATCCATAACTTGTCCTACAATCATAGTCATAACAGATTAATTAAATGAAACAGTGTTGATAAATTAATGTTTCATTTAATCAAAATTATATGAGGATCATAGAAGTTGATCAGAAAACAATAATAAATAAAATATCCTAATATAAAACATCTAAACGCATAAAAATAATGAAACCGTGATTATTTATAGTTAAGTCAATTATCTTAATACGTAAACATCACTTAAATGGGATTTTCATTGATTGACAAATATATTATATTAAGTTTGAACCCATTGTAAATTTTAAATATTAATTATATTAAAAATAAAAACACAAGAGCCAGTACTGTGAAGTACTATCAATATACTCATATTAATAGACAAATTATAATATTTGTTAATTTATCTATGAGTTCTGACCTTAGACTATAACTGTTAAATATGTTGATAGAAAAACATTCAACAACATCATTTATATATTAATATTTTATACATGTATATTTTAAATAAGTTACAATAAAATTACATTTAATCATCAGTCTAAGCATTATTATTTTTATCACCAAACTTAAAATTAATCGATAACTTGTGATGTTAAAAAGTACTTATAATGTATGAGTATGGATGTACTTAAATTATTATTTAGTAGAAAATAATGTTGATAAACTTCGACCATAAAAATGTTTATCATGGTAAAATTATTAATAGTTCATTCAAAATTGTTAGCAATGTATCAAATGCACTAATAGAAATTAATTAATAACATAAGATAAATTAATATAAACCAGCCTTTTTAATTGTAAATAACAAATCATTTAAATAAAAACCATTAGCTGTTTAATTAGTTTTTGACATTTATATTAAAATGAGAAAAATCTCATTTAATAATATCAATATTATTAATGTGAGTATTTTAAACAATGTAGGTTTTTAATTCAAAATCTTCGTTAAGTTTTAAACAAACAGTTTTTATGATAAATATTTTATTTTACTAGATATATTATTATTATTTTTTGATAAATTAATACTTTGTTGATGACCCTATAGGAACAATCTATGGAACAGTTAATGATAATAATTATTAAATTACATTTATTAATTGTTTAAAAGTCAATTTTTAAGAACAGAATTAACTTATAAGGCACCTAAGGAATAGGAAATATTACAAGTAAAAGTTGGAAATGAATTTGGAAATTGTTTTTAAGTTATTAAGGGCACACATTTTCGCCTAAAGATGTTTATTACAAAAAAAAAAAAAAAAAAAGTAATAAAACAAAACGTATTATTTATACCTTTCAAAAAAAAAAAAAAAAAAAATATACATTTTTTTTACATAATCTGGCGACATAGATAACAGTCTCCATAGTAACTATAGTTGCTTACTACTCATACACAGCGTTGTGAATACCTGTGTGTCATAAATCATAATCTAACATCTATTTACACTACACCAAATAAACAATGTTATTGGTGTTCTTTCTTATACACATGCATATACATATATATGAATATGTATAAAATAAAATATATACACATACATATATATGTAAAATATAAATTATTAATTTTCATGACGGTGTGAGAACAACGCAGTGCATTGTAGTAAAGTAACACTTATGAACATAGTAACAATCCGTAAACTTTTCATACTTCACGCTTATATCTAAACAATGCTAACAAAAGAAAAAGAAAAAAAAAACCAAAAACAACTTGTACATAGCACTCAGTATTAGCATTAAGTATAGACGAAAATAAGCTCCTATGAACATGTTTCCACGTTGATGCGTTTATTAGTTTTGGAAAGACAGCGTGTCCGTACATAAATAACTTTCAATTTATTTGCACTCTTATAATAAATATTAAATAATATTTTTTTTACAACTACAAATTTACATGTAAATTAAAATTTAATTATAAAAATGACTAGGAACACAGTGGGCTTTGACGCACGCGATTTTAAATGTTAACGCCACAGTTCTTTTATTTTTTTCAATGTATTTTGTGGCAGTGACGATTTAACTACATAAGTGGAGCATATGCTTTTATGCACATATATTTAAATGTATTCATTATATACATATGAAAAAAAAATATATAAATATATGTATACCGCGGGACCAACAGGATGTTTTCCGAGTTGAATGAATTTGTCTTTAAATATTAGACATTTTCAAATGTACGAATAAATAAAAAAAAAATTATGTGAATATTTAAAAAAAAATTGACAGCTTCATAAAAAATCGCTGTATAGTTCTATTTAATTATATTATTTTTTTTTTCAAAAAAAAGCAAACGCATTTTTTATTTTTAAATTTAATTTTAAAATATTTTTTCAGAACTAATTATTAATTTTATATAACTTTGTTAAATATACTTTTTTCTATATAATAAATATGATTGTTTTAGATTTAAGAAAAAAAAATCGTCGAAAAAGGACGATCCTCATGGTTTTTTTTACGTTTTTGGTATTTTTGTTATTTTTTTTTAATTTTATTTTTTATTTTTTTTTTATATTTTAAGTTATCATTTACTTTGTCTCATTTTTTTTAAGTTTCAATATTGGACGCGCATGTATTATCTTACATCTTGGGTTTGGTTTTTTCGTTTTTGCCGTTTGTGTGACATTAAATTACCAAAATGTGGTTGGTAATTTCCCGTATACTGGTGTTTATTTCCCGTGTTTGGCCGGTAGTTTTGATGGTGGTTATAATTATTATTATAATTGTTGTTTGTAAAACCACGATGTTGGTAATTATTAGCTGGACTAGTGCATATTATTCTTTGAGTACGTGTAGATGGGTGATTACCTAAACAAGTTTAAATTACTTAACATTAATTTATGATTGATTGAAAATATTTTTCTTTGATAGTTACCAGCATTAATCATTTGATAATTCTGTTGATTATTCCAACTATTATGTCTATGATAATGTGGATTTTTACGTCTGGGTTGGTAATTACTATTCTGATCATTGTGGTCGCCAGCATCACTTAATTTTTCTATACTACTCTCAGAATCCTAATAAATATATTTTATATTAATTTTACATGAAATATAAGAATAAAAAAATAAATTTACATTCACACTTACAGATTCAGCTGATCCAGAACCAGAAGATACTGTAGAAGCTCTACTACTAGTAGTTGTAGACACACTAACATTGTTACTAATATTACTAGTGGTCAAATAATTATTAATTATCACTCTTTGAGTATTTTGTAGGGCATAAGTATCTCTAACCCACTGCCGGTAAAGTATAACTTTGTCATTAACTCGTACTATTCGTCCAAGTATACTGTAACAAAAAGTATAGTTATTAGTATTACTTATTTGCATTAAAATAGTTTAAATTAATTTAAACATATGAGTATAATTTAATAGTTGAAAAAAAATGTTCAATTATTTTATAATTTTAATACATTAAAAACAAACCTATAACTAGATGAAACAATTTGAGGGTCGAGGGCAGCTTTTAATGTAGTAAATGCATATTCAAATACACTTTTTACTTGAAGAGCACCATAAGAACCACGGCCAATATCATTTCCAGGGGTTAATGGATCCTCTATACATAAAATACTTGGCCTATGACCATCAGCCATGTCTTTTTGGACCTGTAAATAATATATTAATTAATGCTTATACTACAAGAACTATATAGAATATTTTATTACTTCGTCTTTAGATATGTATTGTCCACCATCTTTCACACGTATAGCTGTATGCATATAGTTAAATTTTTTGCCATAAAGTTCAAAGAACTCTATTAACAATACACCTAGATTGGCAGTGGGATAATTTAAATCTCCTCTAGGATGTAACTATACACAGAATAAATATAAGTGATATTTTTAAAAAATATACATGGAATATTTTATAATTTATAGTACCTGCAAAAAACTGACAACCATAAGAATCAAACTGTAAGAAGATATACCTCCATAGAACACTTCATTCATGTCCCTCTGGGCTAAAAATTGTTTCAACACTAATACAAGTTTAGGAAGCATTGGAAAAACATCCATATAGTGTTTTATCATTTCAGCTGATTTAACACCATTATTCATGTTAAAACTAATATCCACTCTAACATCAGTAGTCTTATCTGTCATTTTGACGATTGGAACCTAAGAAAAAAATCATGGAAATATAAATTTAAAATACTTTAAATGATAGATATTAGATCAGTAAAAATTAGATGATATTTACTAAGTAAAATAACTTACCGATGCTTTGTCAAGAACTTGAATATTTTCGTTACAGACACTATTTTTAAGTAGAGCTTGAGCAAGTGAATGCAATGGTAACGTATCCCATTCACCTATTACTACTAGATCCATATCACTAAAGTATAAATAATAGTAAATTTCAAATAAATGAACAGTTTAAATTATAAGATTAGATCTGAAAACAGGATATTTATGAGAATATTTTACCTAGTGGGTAAATAAAGTCCTGTTCGAAAACTACCAAATACTTCAACTTTAGCTTTAGGCCATTCAGCATGTATAACATTGGTAACACGTTCCAGTACATCAAGCCGCATGCTATGCTCTTCTGGTGTGGCTGACATATACGCAAAAAAGTCTTCTATCTCTTTATGGAGTCTAAATAATTAAAATAATGATAAATTTTTTTTTTTTTTAATTTTACTTTAAACATACGTGCAAATTGGTTGGCGGTCATAACTCTTTCCATGTCTCCATGGACACCCACCAAATTTGCCAATATAATGTGCTTGCATTTTGTTCATGTCGTATGTACTGGCTATGTTTGTGAACAAGCCTTGCTCATATAGATTACTAGTCTTGATTTCTTGTTCGTCTATAGAAAAATCAAACTTCCAATCCAATGGCAACGTATATTTGTCGTCGTCTTCTTCCTCTTGAACAGTTTCAGTACTATACTTATCGTCACTGTCAGTATCTTCAGAGGAGTCCAAAATTCTGGACCAAAATTCTTGAGCGGGACCTACTTGTTCTGGTTGCAGCCAACCTATCTGAGGATCCATTTAATTCATCACTAATGCTGTATCGCACACTACAAAAAAGTACAATTTAATATTAGGTTTAGTTATAGAAGTGTATCTACATTAAATGAAGCAACCAAAATTTAATAGAAATAAAAGATTACAGAAGTTAATTTAATAATTGTGTGCTGTTTTAGTAACATTACCATGAAATATTTTAAGAAAATACTTTGAAAGCCATTTGAAGTAAAAAAAAAATTCTTTTTACTATTATCTATTAATGATATATTTTAATCAAATAATTAAAATGTATTAGCCTAAAAATTGTATGTTATACATTTCATGTGCTACTGAAATTAATTAAATATTAACTGTTGGTAACATTAATTAAAACTAGGTAAGTACTGAATTTTCTTGATAATTAAAACATAACGCATGCATATTTTAAGTTAAGTAAGAATTTAAGCAAATAAGTACTTCATATGACCCTCACAATTTGTATCAAAGCTGAAAGTTGATAAAATCAAATAATAAAGATATAAGAATAAAAAAAAAGCTTGTGCTTAATAAGTCTTTCTCGTTAAAATTTAAAGATGCAAGTGAAGAAATAATAATAGTTATAAGATATAAAGTGATAGGTAAATAAGTAGAAAACTGAAAATATACTTTTACATAAACATGATTCAAATACCTAGAAATATTAACAGCAGGATTCATTGCGCCTGAAGAGACAATTCTTATTTTCTGAATATCAATCACCTTAAACCCAAATGTTCACACTATTAACTATATTTTAAAATAATTTTTATTAAGTAAAATATTTAATGTGGGTGTATCTAAATTATCCAGTTATTATCTTGTAGTTCTTACATTGTAATGATTTCTTTTCATTAAAACATATGCAACCCCGCCCATTATATGTCTTGTTAAATTGAGGTAACTTCTATGAATTAAATAACAATAAAATTTACCAAAATAGGGAAGGATTTCTTCCAACAGTTACATGTAAGTTATAACAGTAACGGACCTATATCTCCTTCACAAAATATATTCTGAAATAAAATATTTTTGAGCTATATACCACCACATAGTTATGAATAAAGTTTTCAAAATTCAACCACCTGCAACAATTTGCATGTAGATTAAAAACTGCTCTAGGCCACGGGGAAAATACAGCACTGTTTCATGAAGATCCAGGAAACAGACTAATTTTGCCAATAAAACATGACGGACGTAAAATAATATTATGCGATGAATACATCACCAGGATGAGGATGATTGCCATTGCACCCGATCCTCAGTACCTTGATAATGATAAGTTCTAGGAAGGGGAGAAGGCAATAGGCAAATTGATTCATATAATTAATGATATTATGTTGAAAGTATATACTTAAAATCAGTTAACAAGAAAACCGTCGACAAGGGTGGAGGGGGGTTAGGTGCGAAAGTTTTCACGGGGCGGACACGGTTGTCTGCTGACGGGGCGGGGATATAAAAGCGCGTGTGGTCCATGAGTATCAGTGGCCACAGCATAAGGGTGGACGCGAGGTACATGTGTCCACGCACGGACGGCTGGCCGGTGGTCACTCGAAACGGCCATTTTGCGGATAGATATTATACTTACTTACCAATGGTACGATAAATCCGACGTGAACGTCGACTGGCGTGTACGGTCCGGTCACGACTGTTCCGGGACGACGTGTTTACGACGGTGGTCCCGTGAAACTTAATACGCCATTCAGACGTTTATCATTTTAAAAAATGAAAACACTAAACAGTAATAATAACACACATGCGTATACATGAATTTGGTGTAATATGTATACCGTGCATGTGTGTGTGTTATTTACGTGTGTGGATGTGTGCGTGTAATTTTTGATTTTCGAAAATCAGAATATTTTAATATTGTGTTGTCCGGAAAAAAAAATTGATTGCTGTTTTCGGATAGAGCCAAAAAGGAAACACCACTACTACGACCACTACACTATATATATAATATATATATATATATATATAATAATTATTATTATTATAGTTTACTACTCTACTATTGTTCGTCTTGGAAACAAAAAAAACTTATGATAAGACGGCAAGACATCGGCAGCGATTCCGTGTATTTTTTTTTGCCAAATGACCAACGACACGCCGTGAGATTTAAGCCGAAAATCTATTTCCGTGTTTAGCTCACAACAGTTATTATAATGTAATAAATATCCGCGGCGTTATTAAAATATTATTATTCTTCGTATGAGAGGGAGCGATTTACAGTGTGAGAGGTGGAAAAAAATTATAATAAAAAAATTACATACGCTAGTACACCACTCGCACACACGTCTGTTTTGCGTGTGTTTTTCATGGTTTTCTCAAATGTATTGGCAAATGGCGACAGCGGACAGACTGGTTTCCCACCCATAATCTCTATCGATAACGCGCTCGCGCGATAGTCCGGCTGCGGCGGCGTGCCGGTCGACCTTCCCCTTCTCTGCCCCTCCGACCGATACTTTATTTCGGTGTACTGTACTCATAGATAATATAATAAAATGTGTATGTACCATCGCCGGAACGCTGAATAGTGATTAGTGAATACAAGAAAATCGAGTTCTCCTTCACGACCATTAGATAATAATAATAATAATAATAATTTAAACCACAAATCACGACACATCGTATACAAAACTGTTAGCGTTCGCTCAGCTCCGTTCACTTTACACAAAGCTGTGTGAGAGGAACGTTTGAAGTTCCATCAACAACAACGCCGAGTACTATCTACGCTCTCATCTACGTCGACCACCGCCTAACAAACCTTTCTCTGGAAAATGTCCGGAAAAGTGCTACTCACCGACGATGTGGCATACAAGGCCCTCGCTGAACACTACGCATCCGCGGGATCGTCACTGAATATAAAAAATCTGTTCACCTGTGACAGTGACCGTTTCAACAAGTTCAGGTGAGATGCGATCATAGTTTATTATTTATGAATCATTGGTGACTTGGCACCATGCTGCATCTAACCTTTTGACAATTATATTAAATATTAATTACCAGGGGCTTAGAAGATTTGTGTGAGACTGTCAAATACTTCCGTGGTGTCTCCAGAGTATTTAAATGACTGGAGTATTTTTTAATAAATATTAAAGTAGAATTAAACCTATTTCTGAAATAATATTATTACTTATTAACGGATATAACTAAAAGAAAATTTATTTGGGTGCTAAGATCTTCATTAACACCCTTCTAAATGTCCCATTGATGTACTGTTCATAAAACCAGTATTTTCCAAGTCTTAACTTTTGTGTATAAATAACAACATTTTATGAAATAATTCATGAGTATCGTCTTTATCTTTCCCTCTCATAATTCTTATCTACGTATAAATAATCTAGGGAATCCGTAACGCAATTGTTTGGTTTCTTAATTGAGTGTATTTAAAAATTTTAAGCTAATTATACTAAATTATAATATTGAATTAATAATTAACATAATACTTAAAAATAGGTATTATTGCTTATTTAATATCTTATGTAGGTATTAGGTAGTTTAAGGTTTATAGACTAATTTGATTCAAATTAAAATTTATAATAATTTTAACTTTCTTATTTATACCTATCATGTGTTACCTCTAAGTTTTCGTTTTAAGTGTGAAAATTCAGCCATAGACGTATAATAATTTTAAGTATTGACTATTGACCCTCAAATAAAACTAAATCTAAGTCATTACTAATACTAATCCTATATTATATGCATCATGAAAAGTGAATTGTTCGTATCAAGGATTATGTAATGAAAGGAACAATATGGTCTATGGGTTGTGGTCAATGGTCATTTTTTTCAAGGTTATTTTTTTTTTTGATCGTGAAAAATTATGTTTTCCTGGATCTTGTAACCTTGTGTTCTAATATCAATCTGCCACTTAAAAATTTAATAATTCAATAAATTACCTAATATATATAGTTATTTAAATAAAAATAAAAACAATTTTTAAAAGGGGTACATTTGTTTTAAACAATTATATTTAATTTAAATAAATAAAATTATAATAAATTAATAGATATTTATAAAATTGAATGATATCTTATACTTATAATTGTTTTTTTCTATATTTTAGCTTACGATTAACTACACCAAATGATGGTGATGTATTACTTGATTATTCAAAAAACCGTGTGAATGAGAAAACTTTAGATCTATTGTTTAATTTGGTAAGAAAATATATTTAATTTATTATTATTATTTACTGACCTTAAAAAAGGTATGAATGCCCTTGAAATTATTTTGTGAAAGCTTATTTGCTTATTAAAATATGTAACAAACATTTAAACTTAAACAGTGTTTTATTGTAAGAATTATATACAAATGATTTAATAAATTTAACTTCGTAGAAAAAAGTCATACAGAGTATTCTGTTATGTGTGTTTAAATATTGCTTGGTACAAAATTATTACTAAAATAAGATAAATTTCAAAAAGTGCTTTAAATAAATTTATAAGTAAATAAAAGTATTATTAAAAATTATATAATAATTATTCAATTGATTTAGGCAAAAGCTCGTAAAGTTGAAGAGGCTAGATCTGCTATGTTTGGTGGTGAACGAATTAATGTAACAGAAAAACGACCTGTATTGCATATAGCCTTACGTAATCGATCTAATAAGCCAATAGTAGTTGATGGTCAAGATGTAATGCCAGAAGTTAACAGTGTTCTGAAGCACATGAAAGAATTCACTGAACAAGTAATACTTGTACCATAATTATTTTGACAATTTTAAAATTTTAAAACGTTTTTTGTGAAGGTAATATCAAAGAAATGGATAGGATTCACAGGAAAACCTATTGAAGATGTAGTCAACATTGGTATTGGGGGATCAGATTTAGTAAGTGTTTTTATAAAATGTTAAACTTTTACAACTTAAGCTATATGGTTAACTTTAATTTTTCAACTTTTAAATTTAAAAAAAATGTTTACAAAAGAATAGATTTCTCTTTTTGCGCCTGATTGTGTATACAAAAAGTTTATTATTAGATATTAGATCTGAGGTGTATTCAGATTAAGTATATTTTGTTTTGTGTTTATTATATCATTATTATATTTTAGTTTTAATAATCATAATATTTTGTTTTTGTTTAATTATTATAATTATTAATTATTAGCTATTAAATAATTCACCTAAAAACTAACAATAATAAGGTAATCAAAATGTTTTTATCTCGTATCACGTGATTTGAGCTTAAACTTTTTCAAGGTTACAAACCAGTTAGTTGACTATTCAATATTCATATAATTGACTCCATGTTAAAATAGTTTTTTGTTTAAACTTAAACAAATGCTGATATTATCTTATCTTTGTAATGATAATTGGTTATTAGAGCCAATTTATAGTATTGTTTCACCTTTAAATTTTTGCAATGTCAATTAATTAAAATATTTTTAGATGGTATTATTAATTAAATAGATTATGTAAAATTTAAATAATTTAATAATTTATCATAAACTACACTTAGTTAACATAATTCAAATTTGTATCTAATGATTTTTCCAGGGGCCATTAATGGTTACAGAAGCATTAAAACCTTATGCTATAGGCCCCCGTGTTCATTTTGTGTCTAATATTGATGGAACACATTTAAAAGAAGTATTGAAAAAGGTTAATCCTGAAACAGTGTTGTTTATAATTGCTAGTAAAACATTTACTACTCAAGAAACTATAACAAATGCAACATCTGCTAAGAAATGGTTTTTGGAAACTGCTAAAGATGTAAAATAATACATACACATTTTTATTACTTATAAGTTATAATTATAAGCTAATTTTAATCTTTGATTTAATATAGGAATACAGTGTAGCTAAACATTTTGTCGCACTCTCAACCAACAAACAGAAAGTGACAGAGTTTGGAATCGATGAATGCAACATGTTTGGTTTTTGGGACTGGGTTGGAGGACGTTACTCACTTTGGTCAGCTATTGGTCTTTCAATATGCTTATCTATTGGTTTTGAAAATTTTGAATCTTTATTAAGTGGTGCACATTTCATGGATCAACATTTTGTGAACACTCCATTGGAGAAAAACGTTAGTTTTTTTTATATATTTATATTTATCATTAAACATAGTTTTTCATTAAACAATGATTTTTTTTATTCCAGGCACCTGTTATTTTGGCTTTATTAGGAATCTGGTATCACAACTTCTATGGTGCTGAAACACACGCACTTCTTCCTTATGATCAGTATTTGCATAGATTTGCTGCATACTTCCAACAAGGTGACATGGAATCTAATGGAAAATCAGTCACTTTAAATGGTACTCCAATTTCGTCGTATTCTACTGGACCCATTGTCTGGGGTGAACCTGGTACAAATGGTCAGCATGCATTTTATCAACTAATTCATCAAGGTACTCGTCTCATACCTGCTGATTTCATTGCTCCTGCTGTCACCCATAGTTGTATAAGTGGAGGAATACACCACCAGGTAGCTTAAGTTCAATTGAAAACCAAAATGTTACTAATTATTTATTTACAGATTTTGATGGCTAATTTTTTGGCTCAAACTGAAGCACTGATGAAAGGTAAGACTCCAGATGAAGCACGTAAAGAGCTTGAAGGATCAAATTTAGACTGTGTCGAACTTGAAAAGCTTGTTGCACACAAAACCTTTTCTGGAAATCGTCCAACCAACTCAATCGTATTTAAACAGATTACTCCATTTACCTTGGGATTATTGATCGGTAAGTACAATTTTATTATATATTTTAAGTATATAGATATTTTAACAGGTCATTAATTAATAAATTAAATAATTTATTTAATATGTTCTATTTATAGCTTTGTATGAACAAAAAATATTTGTCCAAGGTATTATTTGGGATATCAACTCATTTGACCAATGGGGGTAAGTTGTTTTACTAATCATTGCACCATAAAATATTTCGGGTAATTCATTAATGGTATTGTTTTAGTGTTGAACTGGGAAAACAGTTAGCTAAAAAGATTGAACCTGAACTTCAAACGCCAAACATTATTTCAAGTCACGACTCATCTACCAATGGTCTCATAAACTTTATCAAATCCAATTGGTCATAGACCATGTAGGTTTAATCCAGTCTACTATTGTTATTATTTATTAAATTGTTTATTTAGAAGGCTGTAGTATTTATGTGGAAACAAATAATATTTTTATCATTTGTTCAATTATTGTGTAATAAATTATTAGAATGTGATATTATATCACTTAACATTGATAACAAAACTTTTTTTTATTGCTATATTTAGCTATTATAGTTAAAATATAAAGCTTATTGTTTTCAGATTTTTGGTCAATTCTTTAGTATACTATTAGCTTAGCCAAATAAAATTAAAAATATCTTACCATTTTGTATTACAAAATCAACATTGCATTAGAACTTGTTTGAGGTGGATCATTTTATAGTCGATTTCATAAACAAAAAACTTCAACTTCAAAACAGTTCCTTAAACTTAATTCAGCCAATTTCAAAATATAGTATGTAACTAATCACAACTTGGATAAAATAATTAAGATTAGAGATGTATCAATATAAACACAACAGATATATTACTAAAGGTGGGGAAAAAAATTGGATTAAAAATAAATGAAACAAAGACAAAATACATGATAGTATCTAGACACAATCATAGATCAGATTCCTTGAAAGTAAATGAGTACACGTTTGAAAGGGTAAGAAATTTTAAATACTTAGGTGTTTATATTAATGAAGATGCTAATAGCCATGAAGAAGTGAAAAAACGGCTAATCGCAGCGAACAGGTGTTACTATGGACTATTACCATTGTTCAGGTCAAAACTATTATCAAGAAAATCCAAAGTAACATTATATAAAGTTCTAGTCAGGCCAATAGTTCTGTATGCAAGCAGTACTTGGGCGACGACAAAGTCTGATGAAAAAAAATTAGAAGTGTTTGAGAGAAAGATCTTGAGGAAGATATTTGGCCCAAAGAAAAACAATAAAGGAGAATATGAATCACGAAGCAATAAAAATTTAGAAGAATTATATAACGAACCCAATATTGTTGGGATCTTGAAAAGCGCCCGAATAGGCTGGGCTGGACATGTATGGAGATCAAAAGGACTAATTGGACATATAACTGCATGGAAACCAACCGCAAAGAGACCCAGAGGACGACCTAGACAAAGATGGACAGATAGAATAAAAGAAGACCTGAAAATGCTGGGAGTAAGGAATGCTGAAGAAACGGCTCAAGATAGAGAAGATTGGAGACAATATGTTGTTGCAGCAATGGGCCTTAAAGGACTGTAAAAAGCCAAAGAAGAAGAAGATGTATCAATATTATTACAAATAAGTAACACATTATCATCAACTTATAAATAATATATTATATAATATTATTAATTTATTAAACATTAAAAACATACAAATAATCTAATAATAATATTTTAACAGTCTTGATAAAAAATAGTTCAGTTAAGATTCTAAATACTTTGAAAAAGAATTTTTTAGCAACGATTTTTTATCCACTTTACCCAACGCATTCCTGGGCACCTCATCAACAATATTAATTACAGTCGGTATACTATATGGTGGTAATACAGTTTCAGCCCAACTTTTTAAATCCTTTTTTAATTTTTTATGTTCAATACTAATTGCATGTTCATCAATTGCAATCAAGGCACCTATTCGCTGTCCCCATGTACTATCAGGTAATCCAACCACAGCAATATCTTTAATCATTTTATTTTGTAACATAACAGTTTCAACAAACAAAGCACTAACTTTATAACCTCCGGTTTTTATTATATCTATTGATGTTCGGCCTAATATTTGAAAATTATCATCAACATATCTCACTGAATCGCCTGAAAAAAAACAAAATAATTTATTATTAGGATAAACAACATGTTTATACATAGACTTACCAGTTTTGAACCATCCATCTTCGGTAAATTCTTTTTTTGTTGATTCAGGTTTGCGCCAATATTCCTTAAACACATTCTCCCCTTTTATTTGCAAATTCCCACTATAACCTTCTTCGTTGATACCATGCTTAACTGAATTAATAATTTTTATATTTTTGTTGTTCCCTTCAAGTAAAATGATATCATCTTTGACAATACGGACATTTACACCAGGTAAAGGTTGACCAACAAAACCTAGAATAACAAGTAACACAGTCCAATACATTCTATTTTTTTTTTTAGAAGCATCCTTATTATATCCATCAATCCATCATAATACAGTAGGGTCTTGATAATTCAATTTGGGAAAGGGTTCGTCCAGATTACCTATGACTTTGGTTACATGAGGCGATTTTCATGTACTTTTTACGACAAAAATGAAATCACTTTAAAATATTAAACGCGACTAATAATTGTTGATTATTATTTTATTGGTCTACATAAGTACAATAATGGAATGGTGACGATGTACATTCAAATTATTGAAACCCTACTATATCGATATTTTATAATTCAATACGTGTATACGGGGTTGTAGTAGGTTTTTGGGACACCGGGATTTTCCCGATAAGCCTCCATGAAAATGAGCCTATGGGGGCTGCAGTAGGCTATTTGACGCTGGTAATAAGCAGTGCGGGGGCCTTTGTATATTTTAAATGAGGCTTGTTAAAAAATTATTTCCTGGGCCATTTGTTTAAGCTAGTTCAACCCTGTGTGTACAGCCCAAATTGTATAAATTTAATATAAAACATCTAATAATAATTACTAATTATATTCTATATATCTAAAATTATAAATCTAAAAATAGTCAAAAAGTCAGATGAGAATAATAATTATTCTATCTTTGTTCACCTTATTTTTTTTTTACTATTATGGAGTACTAACTGTAATTAACATGTCTTTGTGTGAATATGAAAAATCTTAGTAAAGTATTAAATTAAATACTATCAGTCTATCACTCATACTATGCTAAGAATATAGAATCTTATTTTATAATTTATGATAATATTAACCTGGTTTTCTTTCGCCGTTTAAAGGATTAGAAAGAGCCATTCCAATTTCACTCATACCATATCGTTCTAGTAATTTATGACCAGTAATCTGTTCCCAACGACTGAACAGTGTACTAGGTAATGGCGCAGAGCCACTAATCATCAATCTAAAACATAATTTAATATTTTTATTGATTTTTCAATATGTACATTTAACTAATAGTATTATTGATTACTATAATATGGTTGTAAGTTAAAAATAAATAAAATATCGATTACAGAATATAAACTTGCCTAATTTTTTGAGAACAAACAGCTTTGACATATTCTACCATTCTATCATTTTTCTCAAACATTTTCTCATAATTTTCGATAAGTTTTACATACATAGTTGGCACACCCATAAACATGTTTACTCTGTATCCATAATATTGTTCTATAGCTAAGAGCCATGTCCAGACATCAGCAGCGTTAAACTTTGGTAACATGACACATCTAAAAAACATTCCCATAAAACAAAAATTCTTATATATTAACATAATAAAGCAGTTTCAGACACTTTATGTACATTTCATAATTCAGTAATACCTTGCGCCTGTGTGTAATGGACACATAAGTGCATTCACAATACCGTGGATATGATTTAAAGGCAAAGCATGGAGAATAACATCTTTATTACTCCAATTCCAAGCAGTTTTCAAACAATTGATCTGTGCACTTAAATTATTATGAGTCAACAAAACACCTAAAATAATACAAATATACAATATATTAGCTATGTTAAGAAAATATACATGTAATACATGACATAAAGAGTATTTTAGTAATATTATATATTAATATAAACAATTTATATTATTAAAAATAACTGGTTTGAGATTGCTATTATTTTTTATAGTATAATTATTAATATAAGTATAAAAAAATTAATTGTTTTATTTACAAATTGTATAATCTTAATTCTTATTAATTAAATATTTCAGTATAATAAAAACTCAATTTACAAGAGAACCAATGGTAAAGAAACCATTTTAATAATATAAAATGTAATTACCTTTAGGAGAACCGGTTGATCCAGATGTGTAAATTATCATAGCATTTGAATCAAAGAACTGCTCATCAGTTATATTATTAACAATAGTTAACATTTCTACTTTATTATTTTCTTCAAATGATGTTTTACCAAGTGGTTTAAAATCCAAAGTAATATGATCTTCAAGTAAAAGATACTTTTGATTAAATTTTTCGGCTAAAGGACGTACAATATTCTCAAATTGAGCAGTTGTTAAAATCACTTTAGCATCACTATCATTTATGAAATATTCTAACATGGCAGCTGGGTGAAGTGGACTTAAAGGTACAACTATAAGTAAAATTCAAATTACATTAAAATTAAATTAAAAATTAGTTAAATAATAATATTACTGATTTGTCCACTCATCCATGAAGCCCATTGAGCAACTACATAAGATGCATCATTTGGACACAAAATTGCAACACGTTCTTGAATTTCTCCGTGCAAAGATTTTTCTATTATTTTTGACAATGTGACACTGCAGTTGAATATTGAGGAATAAGTGTGCTCTCCAAACTTGTCTACAACTGCAATGTTGTTCGGCCATTGTGATGCCAACCTGTGCAGTACAATTAATCATGATTATACAAAAAAAAAAACGTAAAATAACCCAATCATAACCGATACTAGACATTTTAGCGGAAAAAAATATAAAATAAAAATAAAAATAACCTAAATATTGGACGATTCATGTTGGAAACTGTGGAAACTGAGAATAATTTATGAAATGTTCAAGAATGACATAACACTTATTATTTTTTTTTCTTTAATATTAATTGATCTATTGATAAGGTCTTTTTTTTTTAATGAATTATTCATTAACCATTACACTATTATGCTAACTAATCATTTAATATTTTAGTCAATGTATTAGAGTACCTACAGTATGTTTAATATGCAACATGATAATATATCCAACATTTTGTTTTTATTGTCAAACTATATAATTTTCTATGTTATAATTGTAAGCACAGAGTATATTTAATAGATTTAACCTATTCTGTACATTAGGTGTAATAATATCATATCTACCTATATATAGGTGCTAAAGAAGTTTCATTCTTGGGTATGTTCTTGAAAGCTTCAGAAGAAAGCTGTCGAATACAACAACTGTAAAAAGGTCTGTACAGTAATTTTCTGCACAACACCATTTTCTAAATATGTCAAATTTTGAACCAAAATATTAGTATAGGTATAATATAATAATATAAAAACAATAATTATTAAATATTTTTTTATGATTATTACTTATTAATTTACCAATTGGATGTCGGTTACTGGTTATAGTTTATAATGTTAATATCTACTTAGGCGCAGTATAGGAAAATGAGCAGCACACTGAGATAAGTTTGCCCGAGATAATAAAATATCAAGTTTGGTGTACTAGAATTGCGTGCTTTGTAAAATATTGAAGATCAATTGTCCAACTCTAACATTCCAGTGATTTAAATTTTAAATAAAAAATTAAAAGCAGTAACCATAGTCTGGAATTGCTGTGAAGTGATTACTGAATTACTGATTAAGTAAGTACTGGTTAAACAGTGATAAATGATAATAGCCAATAAGTACTCACAACTGTGACGAGTGTGACACTGTGACGGAAACAGTAAGTTTGGTCCCTACGGCCCTACCCACGACTGACTACTACAGAATTCCTAGTCAGACAACAATTATATGATAGCGTTCATGTTGAATTGTGGTTGAACGATGCTAACACTAAAAAATGAAAAATGATACACATTATTGTATAGAAGGTTACGGTTACCTAACACAAAAACATTTTAAGATTTGTAATTATTTTATATTTATGGTATATCGAGGTTAAATATAAACTATTTTAACTAGCCAAACGTATATTGCGACCTTGTAAGACATATTACGTGTCTAATTAAATACTTATAGTATAATATTTACTAAATATTTGTATATATATTATTAGTCTGTAATTATAATATTATAGAAAAACGTATCATTTTTTGATTTTTTCCTTTTTGAACCGACAGCAAAGGGGGAACCTAAGTTAACCTTGTTGTCTTGTTGACATCGGATCGTTTATACTTTATTGTATTTTGGATTAAATAACAACCGGCATTGTTTTTATGTCCGGCCACTACTAGAGGTAACACAGATCTACTCTGTGCTTTGATGAAAACTAATATAGTAGGTTTATAATATGACAGACTGGTTATTCTAGATTCCAGAATTAGAAATACGCACCGCATTAAAAATAACATTTTGGCCTAAAGCCTGATTTGGCTTGCAACTATAAATTACTTCGCTAAATGGATTGGTTCTGCTATTCGTTTTCTCAGTTGTATTAATTAGTAAAGTTGTATTGACCAAAGCTTCCAAAACTAATAAAGTTGAACTCACTCACTAGTTGAAGTCTATCCTGATAAGGTGTATTTTTAGCCACTCGATTCAATAGTCTGCTAGCCTTAAAGACTAAATAGTCTTGTCAGTCTTGTGTCATTTAAGTACAAGATCCGTTTAACTTAAAGTTTCCTTTCCTTTCTATTATCTTCGGGCTTGACGGACAGGAAATTTCTATGTAGTTAATCCGTTGTCGTCAGTTATAAAAGCTTCTCGGTTCGACCGGTTCGTACTTCGTTAGAATACCACATGCAGTAAGCAGAAATGCAGAATGTAACGCGTAAAACCATCATTCGACTATATGAATACGTCGTGTGCGGTTTAGTTCGGTCTTCACTAGACTTCATTTATGGACTGTGACTTGTGAGTTGAGCCGCGTTTAACAGAGAGCAAAGGGGGCAATTGCCCCGGGGCTGCAAATTTTTGAATTGTAATTTACTTAAGGGCGGCATTTCTTAATTTGCCCCGGGGCGGCAACATAGCTTAACGCGACACTGACTGTGAATGCTCTTATAAGGCTCCATAAAAAGCCTACAGTCACTATAGTTGCTGGAAGAATTATTGTAGGTCATTTGAGAGGAAAAGTGGACATTTGCCCTTGTCTGATTTTAAAACCTGACCAATTGATGGGGGGAGGAGGAGGAATTGTCGGTGAAAAACTATTTTTATAATTTCGATGAAATATATCATTTTGTAGGTTTCTAAGAAATTATTGTCGCAATAATGATTAATATATTTATAGTTAAATAGTTTATACAAGTTCAAATATTTACTATTCAGATACCTACATAGATATTATAGATGTATAAAATGTTTTTTTTTGATTATATGGGCTGCTCAAAACTTTTGCCTCTTCTATTTAAAACTGAAATTACTACGACACTGTGGAGTTGATGATGTAACCGGGTGAACCAAGGTTTCTCTAGCAACCTGTAATTTATTTTGATATATGTATCCCATAGGCAGCTTAGAAGCTTTCTTTATATCATTATAATAAATAATGAATAAATAAATAAATAAATAATTATAATTTTAATATTCTTTATATTCATCTAGAGATGAATATAAAGAATATGGTCAAGAAAAATTTTTACTAGACGATAACGGCTCAAATGCCTGCTGCAGTGAAAGAATTATTATCTTTGCCACCAATATAGGATTGTCCTTACAGCTGAGTCGGATACATGGTTTAGTGATGGAAACTTTGGCCTTGCTCCTGAATTTTTCAAGCAATTATATGTAATACGTGTATACAAAATAAAATTACCTAACTTTAAAATGATAATGGATTTTTAATTTTTTTAAATTTTCACCCTTAAACATTTTTTAATTATATAATGCAAATGACAAATGACAATTATTTTATATTTTTACCTTAAAATTGTTTTATATTATATACAAATGATAAGTATACATAGATAAATGTAATGATTATATTTAATTATGTAAATCATAATAAAATAACGAATAATGTATATTTAGTTGGTATACGGGGCTTTTTTTCCTATAATATGCATGTTGTTAGGGGCTTTTATTTTCGGGGCTTTTTTTTCGAGATTGACCCGATTTAAATCCTTTTTAGTAGTTAAATTTTCGCCTCAGCCAGCTCAACTGCTCAATCTAGTAGTGGGTTGGTGGGCAATGATGGCTATATAATTAGTCCGTTGACCGACCGAGCTGTAGTATTAGACTAGTACTATTCACACAATGTGGAGATGGATATAGAATTGTGGATTATCTTATAATGTTCCTAAATCAACTGAATAAGATTATAAGATTCGTATTTTTCGAATTGATGTGATGAATAACATCATATGTGCATATTATATATACACAGCATAATAATATAAAAGGTATATTAACATAATTGTCCATGAATGTTCCATATTGGTAGAATACCCTATTAGAAATTAGAATGATAGCAATAATCGTAATCATATGCGTGCGCGTACGAAAAATTTACTTACTAAACAATTAAATAAATGAATACCTATCAAATTTGTGGATTTCAATTTTATATAATTACAATTTTAAATGCGATTTTTATTTTTAATAGTAATTTATTTAAACAATTTAATTTACGTTCAATTACGTCAATATTACTGTAAATAGTCATGCTATGCCCTATATAATATATAGGCCTTAGGCATTTACATACCTTCACAAATATATAAAATAATTAAAAATTATACTTAAATTCGGATATCTTCGGGATTTTTTGAAATACATAATTATATATGTTTATAACATACTTTTAGTCGTTACTTATCATTAATTTAATGAAGTTAAATTTTAATGAGCAATGAGCAAAGTAATGGAACAACTTTTTGCGGTTTACCAATCGTTTATGTCACAGCCACATTCACACACATACCACAGAATTTATCTAAATTTTAAATATTTTCTAACTTATAATTATGATAAAAGTTCGAATTTTAAAATTAAAATTATCTTTATTTAGTTGGATCTTAAATCTCTTTTCTATGAGTTGGTTGCAAGAATGGAATTGTGGAAATGACAATAACATATGAAAATTATTTGTTAGTAATTCCGAGAGAAGTTAGTTTAATTGCATAGGTACCTATTTGGTATTTGAGAATATGGGGTAAAGAATTATTTATTTCTGATAATACTATAAGCCATAAGGTCGAATTAATATATAATTAAAAATGAATTTAATATATTTTTATTTATGCTAATATGCTATAAGTATATTCCTTATTATTATTATTATTAGTATATTTTTCATGGCAATCATGGCATAGACAAACAAAGTTTAGCATCAATAATTATCGACACATACTTCATAAACGTATAATTTACTGTGTTAGTGTGTTATCAGATAACATTTGTTATTATTTATATTCAAGCAAAGCAAGACTATCAAGAATTAAATTTCAAGATATACCTACCTATACCTAATATAAATATATCATTATATTAAACTTGAATTTAGTTTTAGTACATTAGACGTTCTTAAATTTGAATTCCTGTGTAATACTGTAATGTTAGATAGTTATAAGTAAAACTAATTTTAATTAATTTATAGTAAGTTTTAGTTGTGTAAAGACGCTATTTTGAGATGCCGGCTCTTCGGAGTGTCATTTGTGAAACCCTTCTAGGAGAACCTGATCAAGATGCCAACTCTGCTTTGATTGAACTCGATAAAGGCCTACGATCCAGTCGTGTTGGTGAACAATGTGAGGCAATTGTACGGTTTCCTCGACTAATTGAAAAATATCCTTTTCCAATTCTTATTAATTCGTCATTCTTGAAGCTAGCTGATGTGTTTCGTCTCGGAAATAATTTTCTTCGACTTTGGGTGTTACGAGTATGTCAACAGACGGAAAAGCACATTGACAAAATTTTAAATATTGATGAGTTTGTTCGTAGAATTTATAGCGTAATTCACTCTAATGATCCAGTTGCCAGAGGGTTGACTTTACGTACATTAGGTAGTGTTGCGCGAATTATACCAGAAAGAGGACAAGTACACCACAGTATACGTACAAGTTTAGATTCTCACAATGCTGTTGAAGTAGAATCTGCAATTTATGCAGCAGCACAATTTGCCGCCCAATCAAAATCATTTGCTGTAAGTATGTGCAGTAAAATTTCAAACATGATTAGAGGTATTTCAACTGATGTTGTTATGAAACTTGAACTAATCCCCATTTTAAAACATATGCATCATGACACAACTACTGCCACAATGGTTAGAACACTTTGTACTGATTTGCTAGAAAAATACCCTGCTCAAGACTTTGTACTTGTAACATTGAAAACTCTCAATCAATTAGCTTTATCTATTTTAGTTGATGTACCAAAACAAATAGAATTACTTTTGAAATTTTTGAGTGAAGACAAACGACCTTTAGTTTGCAAGTGTGCTATATCTGGACTTTATCAAATTGCCAAAGAAGGTGCACATTTTTGGTCAGAACAAACCATTAACAACTTGGTCAGTTTTTGTGAGAGCTTAAATGTTGACAACAGTTTAAAAGCAGATGCTATAAGTGTATTTGTTCCATTAACAAAATCTCCAGCTATATGCCAATTTCATTACAGTACAGACAGTCTACTTATGAAAATGTGTATTGCTGAATCAAGTTCATTGCATCAGTCAGTTGCCGGGAATGCAGTTAAAGTATTGACAAATATAGCGTGTTATTGTTTTGAAGAGGAAATTATGTCAGAAAGTGATGCTAATATATTAAAGGTTTGTATACAAAGCTATCTTTTGTCTGTCCTATCAGCTGGACATCAACATACTGATGATATTAAAAATTTAAGCAATGAAGAACAATCCCTTATTCAAAGTATTTTAAAAACAGATAATATTGATGAGCCAATGGATGTTGATGGTGTTACTTCTGAAAACTTAGATAAAGCATCAAACTATCTTCGTGATGGTTTAAGATCGTCTGTTATGCTATGTAAGGCAAATAAAAGTCTGATCCCAGATTTTGTTTCACTTGTTGTTAAACCATTGCAACAAGATGGATTTGAATTAAATCCATTGATATGTGAAGCTATTGCTGCTTTTGGTGGTATATTACCTGGTACATTACAACCATTTCTACCAGTTTTTATAAAACAATTGACAGATTTAAATAAAAATAAAAATCAAGAGTTCATAGCTACTAAAGTTTTGTTATGTACTGTGATTTTTCAAGCCATCGCTGGCTATGATGAGCATGATAATGTGAAACGAGTAATTAATGATGTAATAAAAAATACTGACTTATGGACCAATTATAAAATTGGTCGAGCAGCTGTTAGATATGGTCATTTTAATATAAGTTCTAGAATTTTTGGTAGCCTAAATAATCGTGTTGGTTCAGAACAAATGCATTTTTGGTTAGCTGCATTAGAAACTATTAGTACAGCAGAATCTCAGCTTAAATCTTCAAATCCTTCAAAATTATTAAGTAACTTAGGGCAATCAATATCCACTTACTACAGAGCAATTGCTGCATTAAAAGCTGCATCATTAATGCTTATTTTTCAAACAGAATATACACGTTTGCGTTGTGAACTATTACAATGTTTCATGCGTTTATTATCTACATGCAACAGTTTTTGCACTACACCTCCGCCAGCTATTGCTTCAGCAATTGTGCAAGCTACTAGAGATGAAATGCAAAGTTATGGGCATATTACAAATCAATTGAGAAAAAGAGCAAAAGAATTTAAGGGATGTGCAGATTTATATTGGAGATTATACCAATCAGCATTTGATGCTGACCCTAATACATTATATCATTTACAGCTTTTACAGCATTTGTGTTTATTAATGGCTCATAACATTGAATCAGTAGCAGTTCCAAATAAGTGTGAAAGTCCAGTTTTAGATTCTGAATTGGAAAAAGAAGGCTCCTTAGAGATACAGTTGATTGTTAAATGTAGACAAGAGCTCTTAGAAATAATGAGTACAGTAAAAGAAAAAGCGATTACTCATAAACATATACGATCTCTCAAAAAACAAGCTTCCCTCTTGGTAACTACACCCATGTGTTTTCCTCGTTACTTTTTCCAAACTTTACAATCTACTACAATAACATTGGCTGTATCACCTCAGCCTAGAGTTAATGGAGAACCGATTACAGTAAATATGGGAAGTAATTTTGTAGTTAAAGTTGAAGGAGTTGTACAGCATGGAACAAAAGCTAAATTTCGTAAAGTTGATGGAATTCAATTAACAATAACATCACAATTAGTGACAAGAAATCACGACACTAGAACAACTGAAGGAAATTTGATGTTAACACAAACAGTGAAACCACATAAAGACTTCTTTGCTTCGGAATTTTGTCTGAGTTTTAATCAAGGAAGTCAACATCAAGTGCATATTGAAGCAGCTCTAATTGATGATACTGCATCTGTTTGGCAAATTGGAGTGCGTAACACATTAACTATAAAATGTCATTAATGAAAAAACAAAATATTTTTTTATTTTTTTTTTTTTTTTTTTTTTTAATTAATTGTACACCTTCACCTAGTTTAATAAATTGAATACTTCTAACATGTTACTATAATCTATTTTCTCGTTCAGAATTGCTATCTTGAAGTAAAAATGCTGGCCAATATTTAACTTCTCCAGTATTTTCATCTATATATTTTAAATTTGGATTGGGGTGACTTTTTGACTTGTTACCAAGAGAAGTATACCTATAAAAAAAATATATTTATAGTTATATAATGTACATACAAAATTAGTTTTTAAGTTGCTCACCCTTTATCATATAAGCTACAATATGGAATAGAGAATTGTCTCAAAAATGACCAGATATTATCATAATTCCAATGCAATAAAGGTTGTACTCGTACTAATTTAGGCCACCCTGGATCAGTTTTCTAAAACAATACATGGTTGATTTGTAGTTTTCAAAGTAACATATTTTAGTGGTATAGAAGTAATTGATTACAATTAGATAAATAAGGTACTGAAAATATTATTTTTTATAATAATTATATTATATTAATCTAAAATTAATTTTTCAAATTTATCAATAAAAAGAACTGTTATTTTTTTCAATTTGTATTATTTATTTTATTTGTATAATATTATCTTGCTATTTAAGCATAAAATATATTGTAATATACTAATATATACAATGTTAAAAATACTTTTAAAAAGAATTCGAGAAAATTAAAAACAAATATATTTAAAATACTACAAAATAAATATAACAATTACCATTAAATAAGTTTTATTCATATTATCTGACTAAAAAAGTTATGAAGTAATTAAAGATAAACTAAAATAAAAATTGTAATTAACATGCAATAAATTATTTTTTTTTTATATAATATATAAAAGTACATTGTATGTTTACTAAAATGTATGCAATATAAGGCCATTAATTAAAAAAATGTTTTAAACTTAGTAAAAATTATATTCATTCAATGACCTACACTATCACTTAAATATTTTACAACACTGGAGTTTATGTGTAATATTATAAAACTATGTGATATTATTCATCATAGGCGTGCACACTGTGCGCAGAATTCAATTTTCGATCGAGCATGGAACAATTACTGCACCTAATTTCCTAATTTTCTTTTAAACATATTAACATAAATTATAATTATAAATTAAAAACTATATAATACTTATATGCATAAATAGAATCAAGTTGTATACTTGTAAATGCACACAACATTGTTGTGCTAATTTCTAGACATATATTTCTTAAGTTAAAAATAAAATTAAATGTAATATTAATATATATATACCTAATACATATATGTATCTACATAATATTATAATTATAATTTATAAACTTAGTAATGTATAAATGTGTAACTACATAATAATTTTAATTAAAGAAGGATTATAAATTAATTTTCCTATTTCCCATAGGCCATAGTCTATAGTCATTTACTACATGTTTTGTGCTTAATATTTTTGTTAGATTAATTATGAATAAATCAATAAAATGTATGTAGTAGTACACAAACATATTTAAAATTATATTTCACTAGTACAACAAATAAAATTGTCATGATTTCCACAAACATATTGGTTATAATTAAATATAATTTACACAAATTTGAAATTTTACTATGCCCCTAAAAAGATTCCAGTCAAGCCCTGTACGCACACCTATGTAAATATGTAATTCATAAATAATCAAAACTAAATAGTTTCATATATTCACAAATATTATGTTATTATTTATTTAAATATTTTAAAATTATATTAAATAAAAACCCTTCTATAATTAACATGTTTTGATTTTCTAAAATTATGTATTAGTGTCCCAGCAATAAATAATTGTTGTAAATATGTAATATAATTTAATTTTAGTTATAATATTTAAAAAAAATCTATTTATTTGCTTTGAAAACATTAAATTAGTTTAAGGGGTCACTACAACAGCATTTGTTTTCTCTGTCCATCTCCCACATAATATAGGAACAAAGATACTCTGTATTTTCACGATTACGACTCTCTGATTCAGTTTAGGGCAAAAGCACCTATTATATTTATTTTATAAAGAAGAATATTTCTTGTGCATTGACAGGATAGATTTTTAATATGTACAATTTTGAATAAATTATTAATGGTTAAAAATAATTGAAATTATTTTAGATTAAAATATGCTTATATTTATAAAAAATTTAAACATTAAAAATCTACTGGATCAATGCACAGGAAATACTCTTCTTTATAAAATATATAATAGGTGCTTTTGTCCTAAAATAAACCAGAGAGTCGTTATCATGGAAATACAGAGTATCTTTGTTCCTATATTATGTGGGAGAATGATAAAGAAAAACAATGCTGGTGTGGCAACCCCTTAATGTTTTTAAATAAAGTGTACCATTTTATTTGTATTAAAATAATAATATATTATTACGATTTTTATTTTACTTGAAAAAACTGCAGTTTTGTAGAACCTGTATCAGATTGTCTTGTACCTATGATAGATGCACAAAATTGAGGATTTTCCTTCAAAAAGTCATTAAGACCAGATTTAAGTTCACCTTTGATTACTGTTAAGTCTAAATTAAACCTAAAAATAATAATAAAAACAAATTAAATTATTTAATAGTGAAAAATAATTTTTTTTCTAAACTAATACAGGGTGATTTTTTTATCAAACAACACTCATTATTTCCAAAAGTATTCATGTTTTTAAAAATATTTTTTTACATAGTTTCAAATTGTTAAAAAACAACGTTTTTATGAAAAAATTATATTTTTAAATATTTTTTATCCTTATAATTTTTTAAGTTTTTTACTTTTTTGAATGACAACATAGATTTTTAATTTCATATTCCAAAGCAGAATAATTTTCTGAGTATTTCGATACATAAAAATCGAATTTAGGGCGAGTAGTTTATGAGTTATACGTATTTAAAGTTTAGTTGCGCGGAGTGGAGTGGTATGGGGTTACCCCGCAAAATGTTGAAATGAAATTGAAAATCTATGTTGTCATTCAAAAAAGTAAAAAACTTAAAAATTATAAGGATAAAAAATATTTAAAAATATAATTTTTTATAAAAACATTGTTTTTTTAACAATTAGAAACTATGTAAAAAAATATTTTCAAAAACATGAATACTTTTGGAAATAATGAGTATTGTTTGATAAAAAAAATCACCCTGTATATTATATTTTATTGAGTTATTTATTTAATTATTGTTGTTATTGAAGTAATTTTTACACTAATTTTTGATAAATGAACCTGTTTACTGTGGATTGAACATAGTCTTCTTCTTCAGAAAATTGGTCATCTGATTGAAAATAAACAGCTTTGATTTGTTCATTAAATTTTAATTCTTCAAGCACAGCTTGAAATAAATATAATAAAACGACGCAATCTTTTCCACCATTAAAGCTCAAAAATATGTTTTGTAAAGTAAACTTGTCAATACTTTCTTTTATTACCTATAAATATAATTCATTAGTAATTTATACTAAATTACATTTTTATAAATATAGAACTGGATACCTGTATTGCCTCTATAATACATCGACCTAGAGGTAAATGTGTATGTATTTGAAATTTCCTAATGTCTTCAAAATTTACTGAATTTACTGTATAATGTGGGTATATAAGTGTATTATCTGGTAATTTACTAACTAAAAATCGTTCAAACTCATTGATTACATTTTCATTATTGCAATAGATTCCGAAAGAATCTATATAGACAATACAATCAAATGTATCACAGCTATTTGTTTTTGATATTTCATCCTTTATTACTTTTAGAGTTTTGATGATTAAATCTTTGCGATCAGAATTAAAATAAATAATTCGTTTAAACACATATTTGAATACAGGGTCAGGTGTATTTTCCATTATTGTCATCTTTTCATATACATTTTAAATTGAATTTTGAATGTTCTTCAACATGCAACAATTTTTAGTTCTATAAATAAATATATATATTAATAAATTATTTTGTTTATTTAATATTAGTAAAAATATTTAGTTATATAATTTAATATCTGATCATTATTATAAATGTTCAAGTATTTAGAATTACATTTTTTGTTAATGGTTAATAATTTTTAAATAACTTTATTTGACTCAAAAACTTATAATCATGAACCGAGTTTGAAATTTAAGCAATAACTTATTTTTTTAGCTTGACATAAAATCTAGCAATGCAATGGAAATATGTTGTGTATTGGAAATTTAAAAGTACTTATTTTTAAAGATTATTTCTGTTTTTCTATTTTTTTTTTTGTAATTTAAGATGGTAGCTTATTTATTTTTGTAGTGATGGAAAAATGTTCTTGGCACAGATAAAAAAAGCCTAGTATATTATGAAGAGAGTTAATTGTTTTTTAAATTATATTATTTTTTTGAAGTCTGAAGAAGGTTTATAAATTTTTGGGTTGATTTTTTGCCTATTTTAATAATTATAGATGCTTTAAGTTCAGAATCCTGTTAATAAATAATTACTATAGGCAATGATAAAAACAAATAAATAATAAATAAAATTTCTGATGATACTATTTTCAGAGGACTTGTTCTAAACAATAATTTTAACATTACCACTAAAATAATCTTTACCAAATAGAAATAGTTAAATGTATATCCAAACTATTTACATATTACATACTAAATAAAAAGCATGTATTGGCACACAACTGACTTAGAATACAGTAAAAATGAAGTAAAATAGATTAAACAGTCAAAAATAAGTTAAAAAAATACAACAGTATTATTACTTGATAAGAAATTATATTTTATTTTTATTAATAGATATCATTAAATATAAAAATATTATAGTATTAAAATTACATATATTATGAATCCTCTTTGCTCTTTTTAACACTATCTTCAATATTAATTTCATTTAATTTTCTTTTTTTAATACTTTCAGATTTACACATTATGTCTTTCCTTATTTGAAATGTAATTCGAACCATTTCCTTATTCGGTGCTACATTTCTGACTCTTACAATTTCTTGAATATCATCATCCTTGATATTACTAAAGTATTCTTCCATTATTGATTTTAAACCTTCTTCATAATTTTTATCAGTTTTTACAAAAGTATAAACATGTAAGATTGGTAGAGAATGATCAGATATTTCTTCCCATTCAAATAAATTACTAAAATATTTTACAAAGTCAACAGCAATTGCAGGTAAATTCATTGTTATATGTATTTTATTTTCTGAGCTAATTGTCTTTGAACATAATATGTAATGTGTCTTCAAATCTTCTTGAATAAATTTACTTCCATCTTTATTGATAATTGTTAAGAGTTCATCTTTAATGCGATTCTTTTTTTTATTTATTTCTAACCATTTACAGCTATTAGGATTCAAATCATTAGCTAATACAATACAACCCAATTTTGCAGCCGGTACAGAAAATGGTCCTATTCCAGCAAACACATCATACAAAATATCACCTGATTTTAGTTTTTGCAAAATACGTTCATGTTCAGTGCATAGTCTTGGATTCCAATAAACTTCTGAAATATCTAGGTCAAATAAGCATTTATTTTCTTTAATTGTGGTTTTTAAATCAGACGAACCATAAATAATTTCATATTCGAAGTTTCTATATACATTATTTATATTGTCAATTTTGTTCACTACACTTTTACACCCCTTAAGTTTATCACTAAGTACTCGACCAATAATATCTTTATAATCCAATAATTCTGGTTTTAGATTCACATGTATAATTGATCCAATTGTTGAATAACTTGATAACATAGATTTTTCAGGTAAGACTGCTTTAAGAATTTCATCATGATTCCAATTATTATAACCCACCTCGATTTGTACATATTTCAAATTTTCAGAGGAAATAAAGGGTAAGTTAAGATCTTCACATGAAGAAAATTTGGCTGGATCGAGATAAAAAACACATTCAGAATCATTAGAGGCATTACGAATTGGCTTGAAGTTGTTTAGCTTTATAATATAATTTTTTAATACTTTATTAGCACTTTCAACAGAATTTTTATTTATTACTATAACAGGTACAGTTACAGGTTTTGTGAATTTATCAATTTTAAAAACTTTCATACCTCGTACTTCATCTGGTGGTAATAATGTGTTCATAATAGTTTTGTTTGATTGAATAAAATATTTGCTTATGAAATGACGAAGTGATTGACGAAAAGTTAAATTCATAAAACTTAAATCGTCGTAATTAACTAAAATAAAATAACACATTAAAAAACAAAATATATTACAAATATAAGAGATTTTACCTTATCAAGTATGACCATAAAATGTGGTATGTCGTATGTATATGATATTGAATATGACGAAGGCAATACAAAATAAATATTTTTGATAGGTTTGGCAAATGGCAATATGCCAATATGGATTTAGTAAATAATATTAACTAATTACGCATGTATTAAATATTTTTTTTTAAATGTGTTGCTGACTGATGTAATTATTATGTTCTACTTCTACACGACCACATTGAGCACTCAGCACATACACACAATCAGTTATCAGCAGCACCACCAGCTTTCGATATTGATAAACTGATACCATCTTAGTATTTCTTAAATTTCATTATAACGGTTGAATGTCCTCAAAGTCCAACTTCGGGGAACTTAGACCGTGGCTAGAGAGGCACAGCTCCAGGCCTCTGTTGATATTTTAATATTAAAGTAGCATTTTGAAATTATACGATATTATTGCTTTCTTTAGACATTAACAAAATAAATTAGTCACGTTTCGTAATGGAATTTAAAAGTATTTAAATATTATACAAATAGGTATTAAAAATTTTGTTCACTCATGAATCATATTCACTGTTTTTTTTTTAAATTACATTAAACAAATATTAAAGACCTTTAAAATTATATTGCCTCAGGCCCATATTTCCTAAGTTGAGTTCTGAATGTCCCTTTCACATCAACGGAAGTGATACCTATAGGTGCATATTTCACACAAGTTAATTATTTTGGATTTTATTCTATTTCTGAATTTAGTGCATTTTTTTTTTTTTTTGAGTTTTGTTTAGTAGTATTTCCTTTATTGACATAACAGCATTAAACCCTACGTTTTTCAAGTATGTTATGTAATTTTGAATTGGTTGAAACTCCAATTTCTCCAGGAACACGTTACGATTGCTTTATGGCATTATCAATTATTTCTAGACTCTTAGAATTTAAGGTATTTTTAATTTTGAAATAGTATAAACTTAAGATAAAAAATTAGCAGAAATAAATGATAAATTGCTAAATAAATGCTAAAATAAAAACAGAAATTCTACAATAATTCAGAATATGTATAGGTATTTATTTATAAAATGCTTAAAAATGTTTAAAATAAAATTAGCATCAATATAATTCGAAATTAAATGAAACGTATACATTGTCGAAAACATTCCGATGTTAAAACTAAATGAAAATATTTATTTAAATTAATCCGTTCTCTAGTCATCACTGATCAGTGTAATCGCAATTCTCATGATAATTTACTTTTATCGGTGGTCGCAATTTCCCGATCACGTTTGCAATGTTTGCATAGTGCATAGGTACTGCGTACATATATTTATTGCTTTGTAGAAGGCAGTGACGCCGAACTTCTAAAAATGTACTCAGGCCAAATGAAAATATAACGGCCCTAAGCTACTCCGTCCCCCTGCGTACCCTCCCCCCTCACAAGTCGAGCACTGGTTAACTCCTTACCTACCCAGAATCTCCCAAAATGTTTGCTTAATACAATATTTTAAATTATATATTACCATATTTCATGGTATGCATATTATTTTTCCGTATTTGTTGTATACCTATTTAAAGATCGATGATAACGAATACGCAATGCACCGCCATATACTCATTTGTTCAACATACCTAATGGCTAATTTGATTCATTATTTTAATATTTGATTTCTGTAGCTATTAGCAGTCAACTAAGATCACGAAGTCTCTGAACTACGAACTAGGTATCTAAATAAATAAGTATTAATTTATATCTCTTATTTGCATCAAGTAACCAAGTATAGTTTATTATGCTGATTAAAATATTGCAAAGACGTCCAGTCCCCATCTGATCGCCGGCCCCCTTTTAAAACTGTGGTCAGGCCTTGGCTTGACCTAATCCTAAACATAGGACTCGGCTCTCGGCGCGACGGCGCCACTAATAGAAGGAATGATATGAGACCACAGAATAGAATAGATTAAACAATCAACTTACTATACTTAAACTCTTCAATGCCTAGAAAATATAAACAATAATTTTCACCAACAAAAATATTTTTTGTATTTCTTTGATCGTAGATTAGAATCCGGATACACGAAGTAACAATTATCTACAATATTAGTATATTACATATTAATTGCACCTTACACTGATAAAAATTATTTTAATTTTAAATGTACAAAAACAAACAACAATCCACGCGAGTATTATTTCTTATTTAAAATACATTTCAATGTAAAAATTTAATATTTTCTTCATGTAAAAAAATCGGAAATTCCAATTTGAATAAGAAAAAAATCACAAACTACATCTAGAAAATAGAAATACAAGTAATAAAACATAAATTATTCTTTACACATATTTTAACCATTTGTATTACCGATTAAAATAAACGGCAAATATAGATACACTATACGCACAATATAAGAACCGTATGTCCGTATCAAATATGTCAGCTTTGCCAAAATTTAAGGTTTTATCTTTAAACGACTGACTGCATAAAATTAAGCAACAATAGAAACAACTCATTTCAACTACGGTGATTCCCGATTCTGCATTAAAACTTCATTCACACGATTCTGCACTAAATGATTTTATTGTCAGTAAATTATATTTTCAAAACAATTTTAGTTATCTAAATAATAGATGATAATTATTAATAATAAATTAAATCAAACTATACTATCATTCAATTCGTGACATTTGTGTCACAAGTTTGTCTTCGATATTAAGGAGAAAAATTAATTAATTACCTATCAACAATTGCGTAAAAATCATATGATCATAAATTGTATTATTTTAATTATTTTGTTTTAATTTATAATACAATAGTTTTAAAATAAATTATTCTTTTGAATTTTTTTTTATTATTATTTTGCATACAAAAATCTAACTACTCTTGTTTCTTATTCATTTTTGTCTCAAATTATGTACTTGAAGGCTATCCTATATAGTAAACAATATTTTTAAATGTTTTTGAACCCACTCTCTCCACTCCACGCAAAAAAGTACTATCTATGCTTGTATGTAACTGGATACACCTATAGCGGCTATAGAAATATAGAATAGGTAGGTACTAGATAGTACGTCCTACACACATCATTAAAATAAAAGTTTTAAATATGTACAATTCTAGTCATGACTAATGTATTTATGCGAATACGTTGTTTATATAGTTAATGCTCATATAGGTACATGTTGAATTGTTGACGATGGTTTGTAATTTGTAAACTATAGTAAAGTCGTAAATTAAATAGAAAGGTATAATTTCTCATGCACGCTATAATAATTATAATGTATACATGGTACCAAAAAAAAAAAAATTATATGAACCTGTGCGATCATATCATATTTGATGATATAAAGAGGTTCGTAAATGAATTGAGGTAGTTCACTATCTTAGTTTATGATTAAGAGTTCGTACCTATATTACCATATAAAATAATTTAAATAAATTGTTATAATAATATATACCTATAAATTAAGATAGACCGTTGAAAAATATTTACGAATTAACTATTTGAAAACTTCCGACCGTCATAAAAATGGCAATTTTGAAGATATTAACAAACTGTAAAGATCTAAGTTGTTCAGAAAAAATAAAGAAATCGAAATCCGATCTCCAAAATAATGGTTGCTATTTAAGAAATTTTTATTTTACTGCGCATGCGCTGATAAAAAAAAAATTAAAAATTTGAATTTATTAAAAAATATGTATATATAAGTCCTATATGCAGTATGAAAACCCCGAATCAAATTCAAGGTCACACGATCGAAATATTTCCTGTTACCTTTAAAATTGAACACACGGTATTATGATTATAAATATCAATGGTATAACTAAATACTATGTATAACTGATATGTAGAAATCAATAAATATTAAATTAATTACCATTTACGTGTTACTGTGTTAGTTACTTTAAAAGCAAGTCATCAAGACGAAAATATTTTTTTCCTAATTTATATTTAAGTATATTTTGACACCCAAATAATATTATACTTATAATTGTTTGAGTTTTTAAATTAAAATTTGTAGGTAAATACAATAATGATTTAATCAAAGTACATGCTTATTTGACTTGGGTGTTGCCGTGTTGGCCATTAGGCCTTGGTTTTATTTTAATGTATTTATAAAATTTTATATTATAGTAAAAATAATATAAGATAGTACACGTATAATATAAGCATTAAAGAAAATGAAAAAAATTATGTGTCTTGCCGTCTTGGAGTCTTGAGGTCAAGACACAAGAATCACACAGTATCAAGAGTAGTGATTTGAATAAAAACAATTTTAACCCTTACTTCCACTAATCGAACTTTAGATACACTTCTGAATGATTTTTCTATAGTCGACAACTGATTACACAAGGTATTATTAATAGGTACCTTCTTAATGGTTTTTATTTTTCAAGAATATACAGAGAAACCTTGATAAGTCGAAATTCAAGGGAAATTCGATTTTTTCAACTTACTAAAAGAATTATCAAGGTTTTAGGAAAAAATTTTGACTTAAAGAGTTTTTAAAATGTATGTACGTATGTATATTATAGTTATAGTATATATAATATTATATAATTACAGATACAGTGTGTACTATTATTTTTATTAAATATTATTTTAAAGTTATTAATACAAAATGATAAAAAATGTGATTAAATAATTAATAATATTTACTTTCGATACCACCGTACACGTATAACCTATCGATCGCAACTGATAATACCAAATGTAGTGAAAATTTAATCGATTGAAAAATACAAATAATACAATACAATAATAAACATTAATAAACGCGATTAAGTTAAATTGTCGAAACGCACAAACAGATTAGACAAATGGTTATAAAAATGCCCGTCATTATCTGGAAGTATATTCGAAACTCAGAATGTTTGAATTATCTATAGTTTTTTTTTCGACTTATCGAGGTTCTACGGTAGTCTGTAGTTAAAAAAAAAGTGATAAATATATTATAATATAATTTATACATAATATGTTAATATTACTTATATATATATTACTTTTATATATACTTACCTATGTAAGCTAAAAGTATACCAACTAATAGGTAGGTATTTCTTATTTTAATTTTAAATTGCATATAGTTTCTCATGGGTGGCTCCAGAGACTTGTTTGGGGAAGGAGGCTAAGTTATAATATATTCATAATACTATAAGACTATTACATCATATTTAGTATGTATTAGTATATTTTATATCATTATAGTTTATTTATACTTCATAGTATAATAGTATATAGGTTACCTAATAGGTAATAGGTATATTAGGTTAGGTTAGGTCTTAGGTATATAACATATAAGTATATTACTTGTACCACTGCACATGAATTGCGTCCCGGTCATACTATTTAACGACTTCACGAATTGCGTCCCAACGTAAAAACATTATTTTATTTCCATTTTACACAGAATTAGTCAATAGAAAATTATAATTATCGGCAGGTAGGTTTAAAATATTGATTTTTGTTGTTGTTATGCAATTAGAAGTAAGTACAAATAGTACAATGAAAATGTGTAGGTTTGAATTATAGGAGTGTAATATAATAATTTAAATACAAAATAATAAAAAAGTTATAAGTTTAAAATTAAAATAACTGATAAAAATTGTAATGGAAAATCTAATCGTTTTTTGTATTCTTGACTCAAACCAACTGTTTAAATTTTCCTCCACCAACTTTGACCTAAATGAAACCTGCATCCTTTCATTAGAACTGATGGCCACAAATTTAATAATGATGAGTGAATTACTTTTTCAAAATCGGCAAATATTATTTTAAGTGAAAAAATGATATTATTTTTTAAAAATTTCGATTTGAGAAGTGTGAATGCAGTAGTACAAGTTTCTATATTTTTACTAGAAAGTAAAAAAAAAAAAAAAAATACCAGTGGTATACTTTTAATTATTATTTCACAAGCCATGGATTGTAAAAAATTGTGTTAACAATTTTGGGTAACTTTTAAAGTTCCATTCACAAATATTGAATCAACTTCACTTAAAAATTATTAAAACCGGACGCAATTGATGTAGTCATTTACTGTTTAGATAAATCCGGACGCAATTCGTGTATTTTGTTATCCCTAATTAGTTAACTACACATTTGTATGTGTCTATAATAGTCTATTGTATAATAATATGTTTTTTTTTGTAATTCTGTTTTTAATAATATACAATTTTTTTTTAAATATGGGGTTGGGATGGCAATCCCTAGCCACTTCTCTGTAGTTTACCATTATTATTAGTATTCGATTTATTAAAAAGCAAGTATTAAGACAGTAATTAAAGAGGAACCGAAAGGAAAAAGACCACTAGGCAGACCACGCCTCAGATGGGAAAACTGTGTGAAGATAGAAGTTAAAGCAGTAGACCCAAGAGCAAACTGGAGAGAAGTAGCTAAAGATAGAGAATAGGATGGAAGGAAATTTATTTTATGGGATGGTCGTAAAGGCCGGAAAACAATAAAAATACTAATAATAAGACAGTTTCATATTGCATTTAGCATTAGTTATTTACCGCATGATTTATTAAAAAAACAAATCCATTGTAATTATTTAATATATTATTCATTTTAATACTTTATGTTTAAATTCTTTATTGTAGAAATAGAAAATATACCTCTACTGGCAATATTGTGTAGAATAATTATTTATTCTTATTACACTTCATATTTTAAAAAAATGCATTAAATACCTACCAAACTGTAATTATACAACTTTACTTCATTAAAACAATTGCAATATCTATTATACAATGTATTATTATGCACAATGTATACTTATATAGCTATATAATTTCCTTATTAAAGTAGATTAGGTACCTAGGTACCTATAGAACCTAGATTAATAATGATACATAACTACATAGGTATAAGTATGTTATAATTAGTATACGGTTAGACTCAATTAATATTTTATATCATACTACTGATATTACATTATTTATTGCCAGCCGTCTAGGTACCTCCTGCTACCTATTTAGTATTTAGTTATGTTAGTTTAATCATTTTAATACTATATGTTCAACTATATTATTATTATTCATCATCAATCGCAGTATTAATAAGTACAAAAACATATAAAATGAAAACATATTTTCAATATATAAAGTATTTTAATGAAGCTGTTCTAAAAAGCTAGCTTGTAATAGGGAACAGCGCATTATTATATATTAACACAATAAAATTATAGTATGCCAAATATACCATATATATGTAATATGTTTATTATATATTTATCAACTTTATTTATTTATATAGTATGATTATATAAGTCTGTACAATTATACAACTATATATATAAGTTTATTTTTCGTAATTTAATTTGAAAACTTTAGGTATAAGTAGATTTTAATCTTTCATTCTATAATAATTATTATGAATACAAGTATACATATATATATAATGGTCGTACCTACAACCTAGATGTACAATAGATGAATATACATTTATAAGACCAAAATAATGTTTACATTGTTTATAACAAATGTTTATAGTCATGTATGAGATATGGAGATATGGCATGTATAAGGTTGATCGGAGCACTCTGTAGTTTGTACGCCTCCATCATAGAATATATATATATATTATACACAGAAGTGTACAGACATTCACTTTCGTCGAGGTCTCCAAACAATGTGTATTATATTATTATAGTTAAAATTACAAGGTAACTATTAACTTTTATAAGTAGATAATTTAATATTAAAAAACAGATTTTTATAATAAAACAAAGGTTTAGCCATAATTTTAACATAACACGAATTTGTACAATTTTTAAAATAAAGAACGTTTTAAAATTAAAAAAAAATTAACTTTTTTTCGTTTGGAGGGTGCGAAGAGGGTGTTTTACTTTAATAATATAACACTTATATTAGGTATTATAGATAGTACAGTAATAAAGTGGTATACGTTTTTTGTTGTAGGAAATAAATACAAGATGTAGTAGTTTTGTATATTAATATAGTACGGTCATACATCGGTGACATTTTGTATCATTGCACTTTCCAGACGACTGCTGCAACGCGTTGCGTTTTTTTCGCGAGAGAAATGATGAAAAACAATGCGCACGCGTAATTCTGTCGCAATCGCAATATGACTATATACAATTTGTATACGTCTTTTACGTGAATATTATTATTTAGTAAAATATACTGTAATACATATTATTATTATTGTAAAAGCGCGTGGGAGGTCGCGAGTTCGGATCTCACGCCATGCCCTTCCTAAACACTCGTCGGCCCGGTGGTGGAAATCCGCGTCCGTCCGCCCGCTCGACCGAGACAGCCGTGCTCGAGAAGAATACTTTTTATTACCTATACGCGTTTAACCACTGTCCGCTGCCGATCGTCTCTCGTCGCGTCCGTTCGATCAGTCAGTCAGAGTCGGTCGTCGAACGCATTAGGCAATATATATATATATTTAGCTGGCATCCGCCGCAAAAATATTATATTATATACATCGTTATTGATATATCAATATTAAAAAAAACTATACAGGCGCCGACATCCGATCAAGTCAGTACAAGCGGTCGGCCGTCGTCGGTGGAAATCGCATGCGGACGTCATCGCCACCACACGTCATAACCTAACCAATATATTATAACTGCATCACGGCATCATATATATTGTCAGGTCCGTGTCGTATAGTCGTCCTCGCTCGGTGCTATATTTGGTAAGTCGATATCGTCGTCATATATTACAAACGCGGGGACCACGACAGTACAGTAAGTCGACGCAGGAGACACGACCGACATGGACAAGCAACAGGAAGCCGCGGTTGCAGCAGCCGGTACGCCGTCGGAAGACAGCATCAGCATGAAAACGGAATATCCCACGCACGAGGTGTACGTCTCCGAACCGCCACCGGTGAGTTGTAGTCGACATTGTATATTATAATATTATATTATATTATATAGTATATAATATATTAAGTAACAATATTTAAAAAATGACATAGGTGGCTAGGTATACATATACCTATTACCTAATATATCGTGACAGACAACTATAGTCTGTAATTGTCAGTATACGAGATACTTTAAATTAATAATAATAGCTACAGTTCGACTTATGGTGCAGTTTGAGGCGTTTGAACAAAATCGTTCGTTGCAGGCGCCCGTCGTGCGGTGGCAACCGCGTCACACTCCACTTCGCGGTTTGCGAGAAAGTCGAAACACCACAACGACCGGAAACGTATTTTCAATTTTGTTACTTCGAATTTCGATCTTTCCTATTCAGTAGATTGCGGATATTATTAAAACTAACTTACTGATCTAATCGGGATAGCTATTGTAGTTTTACACCTATATGATATGATATTTTTAGCAACACTAGTATATATATGCGATGTTTAATTTAAGACCCACGCGGGTGATTTAAACGGCTAATGAGAGTCGTCGAGTATGGAATTTTTCTCAAGACGTCGAATTGCAAAAAATAAATCATAAAAAAGACACATTTTTGTTGTTGTTGTTGTTGGTAAATTATTTAAAATACCTCTCTAGACCGTTCTGCAAATAAAAATGCCACAGTAGTATTTATAGCAATGGTCTTGTGTACATAGACGCATAGTATACCTACAACCTACAATCTACATGTACATAATATATATTAATTGTATAGTTATATGTGCAGTAGCAGTATATTACTATTTATTTTTACATTCTACGTTCACGTTTTTAGTTTGGTTTTTTCACGTGAAACCTGTTGTCTGTGGGACAAACAATAGTCAGTAAAAAATTAATCGCTTTTACTATAATATATTGTGTAGGTATATGAAACGAGTAAGAAAAACTATTTAAGCGTATAGTAGTAATAATCTGTACGTATAAAAAACAAGCGCAGTACAATAACGTCGATTGACACAGGTGGTGTATATTATTTTAATATAATGTATAATCATAATTGAAAAGCGAGTATACCTACCTATATCTACCTATATTATATAAGCCGCCTTTAGCAGCAGCCTCTCAGTTGTACCAAATTATAAAAAAGGGTATCGTCTCTTGGGGAGTCCCGCGGGGTCGGCTCGATAAAAAAACGACTACCTAGTCCTCACAAATTACAATAATATTTTATAATTATTTATAGTATATCGTTGCTCATTGGATTTGTGCTCAACTGTATATTATATTGTTAGCACATCGTCGCCTAGCGCGTCAAAGAACAACGCTCTTATTATGATATTATTATTGTCGTCGGGACGACGAATAATGAAAACAATAAAAAAAATCTGTGCATATAGGTACTTATTAATTATTTTGATTTTTGTACGGAGGTGGTGTGCGTTGCTGTACTACCGCCACCGGAGGGAATATAATATATGATATTATACATTAGGATATTACTACAATAATACATCAGCTGTATGTACTTATACAAATGTGTGTACGTACATGAATATATACAAAGTAATATAATCATAATAATAATAAGTAAAAAGATGGTGTGTCGAGGACAACTGGGTATAACGACTGTAAACAATATGTAGTATAATTTATCCTTTCTCTTCGACTCTTGCGTTGGGCGCACAGACGTACATATGATGTATATATTATTATAAACGCTTTACCTTGAGTCCAATTCTTACAATACGCACGTTAATGGTCGTGTGAGTGTTTTCGTTTCTATTTTTACAACGAATTACGATTTACAGTGTCCTATACCTACGTAAAAAATCATTTAAAAAGATCTTTTCATGCTTGACATACTGCAGTTAACTGCGTTGCCAACAAGGCTGTCGTATGCGACTATATAATATTAGGTATAATATAAGTGTATAACACATAATATGACATATGTCCAGTCAATATATGCAGGCGACGGGATAACAAAATATCGTTGTCTTCTGCTGGATTTTGAGTTTACGCAAGAGGGCACTAAATAGCCATTATATACATATATAGTCACTGCGCAGTAAATTGTACAATTCTATCTTACGCATTATCACTTGGATTGCTGAATTCGTAAAATTTTATGTTGCGTAATTCGTGTACCTGTTTTTACGGAAAATTTTTTTTTTTATCATAAGATCCGAATGTTTACTTGCGTTCTTCACCGTGCCTGCAACAGTGCAAAAACATATATATATATAATCACAAAAACTTGAAGTAAAATATGTAAATGTCGTGGTGTGCTGCATTAAGTCTAATGGTCTTTTGATAAACCGGTTTTCGGATAAGGCTTTCGAGTCAGAATTAAATTCAACGAATCTTCTAGATTTTATAAACAGTCTGGAAGATTTCCAGATGATTTACTTAGATTTAGCCATAAATGTATATTGTATATACTATATACATATATATATATATGTATATATATGGTAATAGTAAATGTATTCGAGTATAATTGTATATTATAATTCTTTAAACGTAACGTTTAAGGTATAAGTGTATAACACATTTGTACATTTAGTTAGTATACTTACTAGTTACTACTTTTATATATCAAATTGAATACAATTTGTGTCAACGGCGTATAATATAAAAAATTAGTCGATTTCAGTTATGTATCTGGTTTTTGATTATATTTATGATTATGACGCTTACTCTTTGTTATAAATTATAACTTATAATACGAATATTATACGATCATTATAATTCATTATATTGTGCACTTTCCAGTATATTTTTAAGTGCAAAAATTGCATATATGTGGTAAACACAGTTTCACTTGGGGTACGATAAATGTATATATATATGTACATTGTACACTCACACGTACGCTTTCTCTCGTAATACGACCCATTAAATGATTTATGAATTTGACGGTTTTTTTGCATGAGTTAAATACCTTTAATGACGAATTTTCGCATTCACCTATAAACAACGTCGGGCACTTTCCATTTTCATTAATACACGACGTTTGAATGACATATTCTGAAAAATAATAGTTTAACTGCAGTCTGCGCAGATTAACGAAAAAGAAAAAGAGCTCATTACTAAAAATTAAGTTGTTATTCGTATGTTCTTGCTAATGTATACACCCATAAAGCTGACGATAATGCCATTCAATTACTTTTGTATCCTATAACTCGCCGACATTCCCTGTTAAAACGGCGATTGGCAAATTAAAAAAAAATTCTGAAAACGATTATTATTGCATAATGAAATTGAATTTTCACTTTATTTTTATTTTGTTATTGAGAGAAAATCACATTTGACATTCATTTCATTTATAACATCTAGTGTATTTGTATAAAAACAATAAGTATGTTAAATTTATAGAAAGTATGTTACACGATTTAGAAAAATATTCAAATACATCATATTATTCATATTTTTTCCTACAAAATTTTAATTTATTATTATTACTAGCTGTTACGCAACAAATACCTACTTGTGGGTTTCGAAGTGTATAAATTTATGAAATTAGAATATTTTTCTTCTTACGAATAATTATAGATTTTCACACACAAAAAAAAGTAGTAGACAATTATGTAATTTAATTTATAGTATATAGTTGTTGTTACTTGTTACATTATATGCTCTCTAATGAACAACGATTGTTAAAAAAATCTAATGAAATCCGATAACCGTGTCATTGATTAATTTGACTGACGAGTATCCATTTTTCCTAAAGTATTTATCCTTATTTTACTAATTTAAATTATAACTCAATTTTAATTAACTAGTATAAGATATTCGTATTGTTATTTCATATACTATACGGTTTAATATATGTATATATATACAAGGAATAAGGACATTAAATATCTTTTACCATATATATAAACAAAATATTACATACAAATATAATATAAATGTAGTATCTATTAAATTCAAAGAATTTCTACACAAAAGTAAAATTTTATGACTGGTCGTTAGTAGTAAAAATTTGCACTAATGAACATTTTATTATTTTTCATATTAAAATTACTATAACAAAACGATAACATTGAATTGATAATTAATTTTTTTACGTCTTACTTCTTTAATCGTAAATTTATAACATATTAGATACAAGGCATAATATGGCTTACCTTTACTGAAAATTCTTTGATAAAATGTTAAACATGATTCTTTAATTCCTGGAATATCACGAATTTCGCCTAAATATAATTAAAAAACCATACATAGAGGTACCGTTTAATGTATGTTATAAATCTGCATAAACAAACAATATAAATATATTTATTTCATTCTTTTTTTCATAACTTGAATTTTAATCAAATTAAATTACATAATAATAATTAGATAATGATACACACCTAAAATCAAATAAATATACCTACATGTTTTTTACCTACCGGCTACCTTTTATATTATATCATAATACAAAAAAACAAAATCGCAATACAATTTAGGTATTTTTATATTATAATATGAATAATGATATAGTGGTTTCGTATATTTACTTTAGTTATTTTAATATACAATAATATCCGGAAAATTTTTTTAAAATAATGAAGGCGTTAAATTATATTATGTTTACAAGTTCCTCGATATTATTGGTTAAATGTGTACCTACCTACTGAAATCAACAACGTGGTTAAATGCATATAATACATAATAGATATAGATACTTGATACTTATATAAAATGTTTTTTTTGACGTTGCGCTCCAATCGCGCGTTTAATTCGCCAAATTCGGAGCAGAATTAAAATGCAGTAAATTATGGAAAAAAGTGCACCCGTTCAAGTCAATAATAATATATTTTATATAGGTAGTCGACATTGCATAACGACTTTACTGTGTCTACTATTATACACCGAATATCAAATTACACAACTATATAAAAATAGGAACATATCACTTACACGCATTGCTTCATCACAATATTTTCATTCTGGCCCGAACCCCCGCCAGGTTCATTGAACCAAACGCTTTCTCCTTATCGAATAAATAATAATAATAATAAACACACATAATATATATGTATAATACGTATATCCATCGGCGTACGCGGACAATGTGACAAAATGATATAAAACGATTATTGAATAATAAGTGACGAAAACTGCCTAAATAATTGTATAGGTATAGTATAATAATAATATGTAATATGATTTTTTTTTCTCAATCGAGCAGTAATAAATATAATAGTTAACCATGTATAATAATTTGAAGGAAAAAAAACTCCGACCCATATAATAGTTTTTTTTTCAGATTTGTGCCAAATGTTCTGCAACGCAATACTGCAGCCGACCGCCGTCGTAAATACCGTTATAAAATAGTATAGCTAGGTAACCTTACAGATGTCGTGAATCGTACCTAATAATATTATTGGAACCTGCAACCATATCGAACATCTCGCACTTTCGAAGAAACGATATTACGCTATTGTGCAGCACTTGGTTCGAATTATTAGTTAGAAACGGGAACTTTAATGATTATAGTACCTAGCTGTTCCGTCTCTCAGTCTTTGCTCATATATATAATGATCGATTTATACAGTTTATACGTTACGTACTTACGTACCACGTAGGTAGGTTAATAGGTACATTATATTCCATTGGCGTCAATAATTCGTAAATTTTTGTTGAAACTTATCTAATTAGCCATTCAACTGTAGGTACAATACTGCTGCAGGTACCTAACACGCATAACTGTGAATTCCGGTCAACTACGTCGATCATATAATGTCAACTGCAGCTGCAGTTACGACGTTAAACTGTTAAATTAAATAATAATTAATGTATAACATAATAAATATTATAGCTAATTATTTTGTATTGTTATAGCCTATAAAGATGTACCTACTACCTACATATATATAACACAGTAATGTGCAATGTGCTGTGCAATAATTTTGATAGTATTATACTATTATTGCGGAATGACCAACAATTATAAATTATAATTATTATACTTTATAATATGGCTGCTGCAGGGAGCTTACTTCGCGATAAACTGGTAACCTAGATATATACTATATTGAACCTACATGATCTAGCCGATTTAGGTACTCGAAGAAAATTGAATGTTATTTTTAGAAAACAAAATACAATATTCTTTAGATACTTTTAATTTTTATTATTATATCGTAATCGTTTTTCCGTAAATATGTGTTGTGTAAAAGAAAATACAACCCAACTATACCTAACAGTTATTACAAGTACCGAAAAACCAATAAACTGTGAAACGAAATTCTTTATTACCGTCGATAATAATAATATATTATACATATTGTTTTTTTTAACCGATTACACTCAAAACGTTTTCATATTTCTATTCATAATAATTTAATAATAATAGGTATATATTTACGTAAATCTGTACATATTATACACAAGTCGCGCCTATCATAATATTACGTACTTATATATCATACGATTGTATACGCTATTAAAATCGATTTCCGGGATCTGCCGCAGTAGTGTGGTTGTATTCAACCATAATATTTAAAACTATTCGTCATCGATCAAACACAAAAATGTTTTGAAACAGATAAATCGAGTGCAAAAACCGAAACATAAGACATTAGTTTTATACGCGTCAGTGTTATAATTGGTTTGATATAGGCAATAATAAAAGTATATTATTTTGTTTTGAAAAATAATTGCTTTATATCTCTCGATACTTTCTCCGACCGTAGCTGTTTATTGATATATATTGTTGTTGTTATACCGACGTGCCAAGAAGCTAACGTTTGACCTTTGGTCGAGTATATAATATTATACACTTACACTTACCATTTAAATTTTTTTTTATCAACATGACATGTTCGGTCATATTGTGGTCATACCGGTCATTCTTTAACATAAACTAACCACTACACGACCACCACTTATACAAAAAATATTTTTTATACACAAAGATAGGAGATGTATTCGCAATATACATATATATGTATATGCGAATCATGATTATATTTTATCGTTAGAATGTATAACAAAGTATATTATAATAAGGTTTGATAAAAACGTTTTTTTTTTCTTTACTTTGTTGTTAAGGATTTGGATTTGGCGATTTAAATATTATAATTTTTTTTTCCGATAGATATAGGCGAATTTACTGTCCCAATTCTATCGAACTATAAACTACCGTTGAATTGTTTTACCATAAAATAGGAAATCGATAATTTATTCATCTTGGCGTGTTTATATATATATATATATATATATATATATATATGTATAAAATAATTATTACTTACCTACTTTTTATTATAATTAAACTCTTTATAAACTGATAAATAATTCCTCTTATGCGTCCGTTGTTTTCTCGCACTAAATAGTGAGAGGTAAATTAACATTTTACTATTATTAAAATATAAAATAAGACCAAAAATGAATTAATAATTAAGATTGGTTAAAGGAATTTTATTTATAATCCTATATCTAGTTTTACAATACTTTAACTAAACCAAGTATAAATATATTTCGTCAAAATTGTTTTTCATTGTTATTTTTGAATAATAATATAAGATTTAAGTATTGGTTTCTATATAGTATCTTGGTAGAAGTGCAAGTTAGTTAGATAATGTATGCCTACTTTAAGGTTTTTATCAGCCGGTAGGTCTAAGGTATAATTATAATATATCTTAGAAGTTAGATAAGTATTGTAGCCATTATAGGTACCTACTTTAGTTGAAATCGTAATCGTAAAATCGAAATTATTTTAATAATTATTTAATTAATTATCAGTTTTAACATATTATACTAAATGTTTTTACAAAATTATAAATTTACAATAAATAGAAATAAACAAAGATCTACCTTCTTATTATAGTTGTCTGGTTGGTATTTTAGGAAGATGTCTTATGGTAAGCGTTGTAAGTTTAAATATTTATTCGCCGATTTTCTAAAGAAGAATTTGAAATTTTTTTAGGGAAGCGATAGCCTATACTATAGCCTACACAAGTACTTACTACTATAAGTCTTCGTAGCCTATCATATTATATAATATAAATTTGTTAGTTAAGTATTTTACAAATTTGAATTTTCCAAGTTAGTTTTTCTAACTAGTCTATAGGGATATTTTTAATTATTTCACTGAGTCGTTTTTTATTGAAATCCACGTATCAATTATTCTAAATATACAACGTAAATATTAAATTATTTTCATGTTTTATCAATTGAATTACATGACAAAAATAATTAAATTGAAATTTTCTATTTTAATTAGGTACCTACTATCTGCATTAATTTTCTGCTTTATTATTATTTAATTTTTATAATATGATAAAAGAGAAAATGTAATTAACAGCATATAGACTGCAGTACCTATATTATTAATGTAATTAGTTTGGAAGATAGATACAAAATATAAACATTTTCATTTTTTAATCTCTGTTTAACGCTGTGCATGGCGTATGTCCCATTATTACGAATATCATCAGACGCAAAGCTTTGGTTTATTATATACTACAAAATAATATATAATAGTCGCATATTATATGCAGGTGATGATTGATGATACTGATGATAGGTCATACTGTCATAGGTCATGGCAAGGTTTTTAATATTCCGTCACGTTAAGAAAGCTAGTTCTCTTTTTATACAATATAATTTTTATGGTATTTTGATTTAATATATTATTGTCAACATAATGTTTCTGCTTCATATATCCACCTATATATAACGCTTTAACACGTATAGTTATAATCCATAGCAAATCACAATGAACTGCATTTGTAAATAACTTGTGTATAATTCTCTGTAGTCAAAAGAATAATTAAAAAAATCTCATGATAGAAAGTAGCTTCCTCGTTAAGCCATTCGTTTTTTCTTCTTATTTTTCTGTTGGAATTCAATGGACATGTCTCATTAACTTTAACACCCACAGACACGCTGGCTATTCATTATCTACACCGTTATGTGATCAATTTATGTAAATTATTGACACGGAAAACATAATGAATTCGTTCGATTTCAGCGCACTTTCCTCAATAATAAAATATAAGGCATAATAATATACGCTCGACATATATATGCGCAGTTTGTATACAGATCGAATTTCGAAAAAAAAAGAAAAGGTTTATATTTGTATTATATATGTATATAGTATATACATATACAATATACATATACCCATCACCTGGATTTTTTCGCAAGTCATTTTCAAGTTCACCGGATGTCCTGTTTGCGAATATACGTTTTAAAACGGCGTACATATATTATGTAGTAACACACAGCAGCAGTTGTGTTTTTGACAGGAAATTTATATATTATAATATACAATCATAACTATAGTGTGGACAATACAAAATAATTTAATACAAATGACAATACAAAATATTTGTGTAGATAAACGTGGATTAATCCCATACGGCTATATTAATACGTGTGATAACTGAGTTCAAAGTATTAATATATATAAATTTAATTTTAATTGAAAACTTTTGATTTGTTGAATTTCATCCAACTAACCTAGGTTCACATTTCCTATACGTATTTGATTAGGTATTTTAAGTCGAAAATACTTTTCTTGTAAAATAGTTGTACGGGTTACCTATTGAGTTCTATTAGCGCTTTTTATAATATGTAAATATTTTTATATTTTTATACACCAAAGACCGAACCCGTAATAACCAATGTACAATATATGTAGTTTTAGAATATTCTAATGTAAATATGTCCTGATTTTGTTGCGACCAACTCATACATAGGCTACACAGCAGTACAAAGATTACTTATATACTGCTTTGTGCTTATATCGTTGCGTTGTACATAGATATACCTACACCGAGGAGAAAGATTCTTAGCGAAAGTACATGACAATGATGTATTTTATTATCTATTCTAGAGAACAATTTTCCTGGTAGAAGTGATGCTCGAAAAGTTTCACGTTTCGTTAGAAAATTGAATACTCGCGATATTGCAGGTGTTATTGTGACAAGAATTTTTATTTTCGAAATATATTAATATATATTTAATATCATGTAATAGGTATACATGGCTTATACCTACATTATCAGTCTAACGTCTATGACATATTTTGAACAAGAATCGTTTACAATAACCGAATATGCTCTGTAGACGCATCTGAAGTTATGATTTTCAAATTCAATTCGACCACTATATATTCTACACCGAGCCGGTCCGCAAGTGCGCAAAACGTGAGATGAGTTTTTGTAGACAAGAGCACGTTTTTCAGTATTATTACCTATTATGGTTTGATTTTTGATTTTGATTTTATCCCGTTAATAACAGTGGTACACGGTATCGCGCCGTAGAATGTCATGCGTATATAAGATATAGACACATAAATACATAATAGTCTGCAGTAAGTACGCAGCCATTAGCGATAATTGTCGATCGGTAGTGGCAGTGAACTGCACTTATTATTATTAGGAGTGACGATATAAATATATATATATACATTATTTTATTTCCTTCTATATAGTTTTCATTATTTATTATAGATTATATTATTGGACGTCCGTGACGGTACAACGGTAATCGAGAAAGTAATAGTTAGGTATAAGCAGGCATCATGCCCCACGTTGCACTCGTAGGAAAACCGCAATTACGACTTTTCTTCGCCGTGGAAACAACGTCTGTAATACATTTTCAATTGCCGTGTATTTATATATACCTATAGGTATAGTTGTCAGTTGGTAATAGGTATATTGTGGTTTGGTTAAGGTTTCTTATTGCCACCGCGGAACAAATAAATGCATTTTGTTCGGAATACCGGGGAACAAGAATTGCTAATATATAATATAATATATATATCTACTTAGGTACCTACAGCTACGCACGCAACTCGACAACAACTGTTATAACAATGATAAAAAAAAATTAAAAAAAAACATAATAGCATTTAATTGTGGTCAGCGTGGCGACGGTCCAGTTATATGGACGTGATGTTACATATCTATACATTATAAAAACAACGAGGCACAGCAGTTGAGCAGTGCGTAGTTTAACTTATTATATTATCGTGTCGGAAAATAAAAATTGTTGTATAAATGTAGGTATAAACGCATAAATTGATAAAGATTAAAATATATTCCAAAATCGTGTGAAAGTCTTATATTATGTGTGTCTCAAAACATATTATAAGAATACTCAAACAATTTTATATTATATTGTATATTTATATTGTAGGTACAATATAATTTATAGGTACACATCTGTTTGTCTATACAATCTACGCGTGTATACTTCACGGAATAAATTCAATATATTTTTTAACATTCATATACAGCCGCGAGGAGAGCTTAATCGAACCACGAGTTACGAGTCATGAAAACTCGTGATTAATCATCGTCACGAATACACGCATATTATTTATATTATAAGGCAGTGGTGATCCGGAGGAATCGGAGGAGTCGTAGGAAATATATTTTATAATGTATACCTACCTACACTAAGCACGGATGCTTTTGTACATAATGTTTGAAAATCGTGATCAGATATTCAGCCGTTATGAGTTGTGTAGTCGTGTAGGTAAACCCGTTGTTATATTGAAGTAGTAAACAGTACATGTATAATAACACAATAAATATATATCTAGCGCGGTAATTTACCAGCAATTTCAACATCACAAAAATAGAATCATGTAAATCCGTGTGGCGTGCATCCTCCTGTTGGATTGTTCAGAGATCCCATATTATAACAATAATAATAACAATGATGGTAAAATTCTACCGAGTTGTTTACATTTATTTAATTATTATTTATTTACTTTTGTTTGACGGCGCGTTCTAAAACCTAGAAAATAACAACAATAAGAATAATATACATATTTCGCCTCCGCATACTTTGGTCGCAACAAACGTGTGGTTTAAGGTTATTATATTAAATGATGGATGTTATCATTAAAAGCGTATCGCCCGTATATGCGTAGGTATCATTACTATCATTACTTAAAACTAGATACCTATTGTGTTTTAGAACTGTCTTAGAACTTGGAAATAACTTAACGAGTAGCAAACAACCAAAATATCTACAAGCCAAAACCTGTATCTTAAATAGTTTTCATTGTCATTGTCCAGGGATATAAAACAATATGTTGCGTGACGTTATTTTAACCAAAAAAAACATAAACTTGTATCGTAGGCGTTCGAAATTGTATTCCCATACGAGCATACCTACCTATTGTATAAGTATGACATTGTTCTAAGTATTAGGTACTTTAAAAAAATACAATCCCTGCATCTGTACATTGATCAAAAATTTAGTATATTAACACGTCCATTATCTTGTTATATTTAGTTAAAGTGACTTAATGCTTCTTTATATAGAACGCCTTCGGTAATATTACGCTGAATTTTTATGGTTATTGAATGGACTTGTATTAATTAGATATGGTTTAAGTGTTTAACATAAAAATATTTATAAATTATACTTATATAGTTATATATATATATATATCAGTTGTAGTACCTAAACTATTATTATTAAACATTGTATATCAATATATCATATATATGTTATTGTATATTATAATGACGTTTTAATGTATATTTTATAGGCGTACAAACTTAAAACTAGACCGACATCCGTCCAAATAGCGAGAATAGCGGCATTCACTGTGATCGCGTGCTCGTTCATACTTGGATCATTCATGTTGGCTGCTGCTTGGCTACAAGCAAACGCATCTTGCTCGCAGTTAATGCACGCCGAAGCACTCCTCAGACAGGTAGATACAAAATAAATATACTTACGAGATCCTGAGATAAAATAATACCACATATCCTATACCCATTCGCGCTCTCCGGTTAACAACCCAGGCAAGTTGGTAACATTTTTCCATTTTTCAATCACGATTTTTGGTTTTTCTTTTTAATTCATATTATGTTTCACACCCTAATCCTTAACTACTTGTCTATATTCTAGTGGTGGTCTTTCTCTACTATTCTTCTCTTCTATGGATCCCTGTATCATTCTTCCTATAGTAAATTGTTGTGTCATAGCGTATATCCAATTAGTTTAGCTCTTCTATATTCTTCAGTTCTTTTAGGAAGCATATTCTTTCTCCCACTTTATAAACTTCTTCGTTTGTTATACGATCTACCCAACTTTAACATTTCTTCTGTAATACCACGCTTCGAATATCAGTAATTTTTTTTCTTCAGACTTTCCTATTGTCCAATTTTTACTGCTGTAAAGTGCTATATAGTATTATTATAGTCTATTAATCGCCAAAAATGTCTTTCTCAGAATATTTCGATCTTTATCTTATTATTATTATATACAAGATGATTTTTTTATCGAAGAACTCTCATTATTTCTGAAAGTATTCATGTTTTTGAAAATATTTTTTTACATAGTTTCAAGTTTTTAAAAAAAACAACATTTTTATTAAAAAATTATATTTTTAAATATTTTTTTAAGTTTTTTTACTTTTTTGAATGACAACATATAGTTTTAATTTCATATTCCAAAGCAGAATAATTTTCTGAGTATTTTGATACATAAAATTCGAATTTAGGGCCAGTAGTTTATGAGTTATACTTATTTAAAGTTTAGACAAGCGGAGTAGTAGATAAACATTTTGCGGGGTAACCCCGTACCACTCCACTCCGAACATCTAAACTTTAAATACTTATAACTCATAAACTATTGGCCCTAAATTCGATTTTTATGTATCAAAATATTCAGAAAATTATACTGCTTTGGAATACGAAATTAAAACTATATGCTGTCATTCAAAAAAGTAAAAACTTAAAAAAATATAAGGATAAAAAATATTTAAAAATATAATTTTTTAATAAAAATGTTGTTTTTTTAACAACTTGAAACTATGTAAAAAATTATTTTCAAAAACATGAATACTTTCAGAAATAATGAGTGTTCTTCGATAAAAATAATCACCCTGTATAATTTATTAAAAGCAGGGGTTAAAGTGAGGGGGACGCAGGAGGACTCAGTCTCTTTACCTCTGACAGCGGTTAAAAAGCGTCCCCTTTAACAAATTAGGATTTTATATATTAGACATTATACATAAAATTATATATGGAACGCTTAAAACTATATAGAGCAGAGGTTCCCAAACTGTGGGTCGCGACCCAAAAGTGGGTCGCGATTATACTTTTGGTGGGTCGCGCTATTTTTTTTAAATAATACAAAAATATAATCATCTATTACTTGTATGGTAAAAAAAAAAAAAAAAAAAAGGTCATTCATTGATATTGTGGGTCGCCATATTTTAAAAAATTTTCAAAATGGGTCGTACAATAAAAAGTTTGGGAACCTCTGATATAGAGACATTAGTCCCCTCTGGAATTGTTTCCCACTTTAACCCCTGATTAAAAGTAATTTTTTTGTTTAAGACATTGTTGGTAAGTAATGTTAAATTTAATTATTTATTTTGAAGAATTTAATTCATTATAATAAGTTTAAACAAAAATTCTTTCGATCCATGACTATATAAAAATTCAAATATGAATTTACGGCACTATTTGTTTTACATTCGTAAGTACTAAGTATTAATAGTGAATTCTTTAAAATCATATACACTAATCGAATTTACTGTCGATTAATTGATTAATTTATAGATACAAGCAGTCCCTATTTTTGTGTGCAGGAGCAAATGACAAATAGACAAAAGAAAGTTTATGTTAGCTAGTTAGTAGTTACAACCCTTAAAAGATCTTTGTCTAGATATACTAAATAAAAATAGTCAAGTGTATGGTAGCAAAATTTACAAAAAATATGAACTGGATAGTTATGGCGTAGAATTATGTCTATTTCTAAATCAAAATTATTTGTGCTATTATTCATTACAATTTATATTGTTTATTATATAGGTTATAAAAATAGTATTATATTTGTCTTAATGAGCGTTTGAATATTTCAGTTAAGTGTAGATACCTCTTATTTATAATTTTTTTTTAATGCGTCTACCCTTTATACATATATACAGTAAAAATAAATTATTAATTTATACAAATCATTTAAATTTATTGAGCATAAAAAATGTGTAAAACTCCAACAGCGTTACAATAATGCATAATTTATAAGTATTATAATATTTTATACAGAATAGTTATTCTAGTTTTTATTTTATTTCTCTGTGCAAAATCACTTAAAATTATAATGAAAACCTGCATGCGACTACCTATAAAATAGCCTATTATAGATAGGTCGTAAACAATATTTTTATAAAAATGTATTATAATCTGATGTATGAGAAGTGAGAATACTAAAGTGGATGTAATATCACTTTCTTTGTGTATCTACCTATATACCTATACCTTAATTTTTTTTTTTTTTTTTTTGCTGATTTGACGATGACAGTTTTCCAGATTATAGAATTGTTCGGCTTTCACTACATAATATAATCCACGCACTATAACAACAGTGAAACGGTTTTCCTAGTCTTATTTATTATTTGTTTTTTCTGTGTATCAATTATATATATCTTGCAATAGAAATATCTATGATACAATTTAAAACGGTCAGATAATTCTTTGTTATGCGGTGCAATTTGTTTGTAAATAATAATAACAATAGCAAAGAAAAAAATAGTCAATATATTATACAAACAAATAATCAACTAAAAGTATTTCCGCATTTGAAAATTCACTAAAACGAATTGGTCAAGGGTCCATACACACGCGTTGTTCGCAATACGCGCGGCCAATAGGTATATGGGACATGGGTCAAGCGCGTACAATCTATAGGTACTCGCGTGTCGTACCTATGGAGATTATTCAGTGTAACCGACCATTAAGCCCAGGAAACGAGTTGATTATGAAACATTGAAACACCACCATATAAGTAGGCAATACGTATCTATAATCTATATTACATATTGTTCAATTCGATGACCAACTGGATATATAATTTTTATATTATATTATTATGCGACTATATTTCGACTATAATAATACACATTAGAGTTGTATTAATGTATTATATGATATATGAATATATTACATATAGATCTACGCAACTTTGTTTAATAATAATACTACATAATTAAATACATTCTATCTATAATATAAGTAGAATATATAGCTTATAAGTTACAATTTAATGACAATGTGAACAAAATATTTTGTTACTAAGTTATTAAGTTAATATTATTTTAACTATTGTTCTTTCAAAGTTTCAAACATTCGAAAAAATTGTGTACAAATTTAATATACCTAGGTATTTTTATTTTTTTTATTCATTTTATGTAATAATTAGTTTTAGGTAGAATTTGATTTTTCCCGAGAAAAATGAAAAACATAAAATTCAGTGCTTTATCGGTGTATACCTAAATTTTATTGTGGGTGACTCGGTTCACGGGAAAAACTTCATAAACTTATAAACAAATTCAGCGGATATGGACAATTCATTTATGGTAGATTGTACCTATATAACACACTTGGTATATTTTCAAACAACTTTTTAAACTTTCCTGATATTTCTAAAATCTATCTCTAAAATATTCATCAAATCATTTGAGAGTACCTAGGTTTAGAATATATAAGGATATTGCATATCGTGTATATATTTGAATATAACTAACAATAAAGTTAATATTATTTTCTTTTAATAAAAAAAACCTTACATTAACATAATATGGTGGGTCGACTAGTAATTAGTATATTATACAATTGTTTTTTGTGACCTATGGCAGCCATAAATATAAACAAAAAAATTATTAGATTTTCGTGATCAAAAATGAATTTCACATATGAGATATTCTATAAATTATAAAGAAGTTTTAAACACCCTCTGATTCCAAAGGAACCCATTTTATATACCTGACTTTTATTGAAATTAACTGTTAGTAATAACTTATTTCAATATTTTACATGTATGTAAATAGATAATTTTTATTTTTTTAATACCTATAGGGGGTATTTATCAGTGACGGATTAACCTTCACTGCGCTCTAAGGCAGCTCAGTGTTTACAGCCCCTTTTTTTAATACTATCTAAGGATTGTAGTTTAAATGGGCTGACATCGAAAAGTGATAGGTAGGTAATCAAGTATAGTCGATCCGGGAGTGGAAAATAGTAATGGTTTAATTTTTTTCTTTTTTTTTGTTCATTGTTTTGAAAATAAAAATAAAATAACATAACAAATTTACCGCTCCTATAAGTTGCCGTACTAGGATCGAGCCTCACGAGCTTAGTGGTTAATCCGCCACTGGTACTCATTAAAAACTACACGTAAGTGTATATTTTATAATAACCATATCCTTAAATATTTGATTGAAATAATGAAAAATAGTTTTCCTTATAAAGTGCGATCTACTGAATTGCAACAATAAAAACAAATATAATGACTTATGGTATTAATGTATTATAAAGTGATAGAAATAATAGTATTCATTTTAAACATTGATTCACATTGTAGTTTATACGTGTATACAACGAATACTCATACTATATAGCTATACATAGATCCACATAACTATAGCTAACATTTAAAGAATGTAAAATAAACTTAATAAAATATTTATGCTTAAAGAGTGAAGAGGCTGTAGACCGCCCACAGTATCAAGCACTAGTCGACCCTTTGCAATCAGACGAGACATCTGATTCGAAGCAAGAGGAACTTCCCGTGCACCAACAGTCGACCAGAAACGCTGAAAGTCCAACAACCGGTAATAACGATCAACAACCAGCTGCGCCAGTTCAAATCAAGTTCCCAATGGAATTAGATTTCGACGAAATCGTTGGGGTGAGTGTCTGTTTATTTAGAGACACTACAGTATCTACTCACTAGTCTATCACCTTAGTATAAGTAAATTGGTAAAATTACGAAAAGTTGAAATGTGAAATTAAGAAGAATTTTTTATTTTGTCCTATATCTATACAATAGCATAATCTTATCGATAGTGAATATAGATAATTAAATTGATTGTAACTCGTATAATATACGTATAGGTATATTTGAAAAAATTTAGTCGCAAATATTTACAATAATCAGTTCTTGTTTTAATCTAGGTTCTATTTGGGTAGTAAATGTAAAAAAATATAAATCAAATTTTGACGAATAAAACAACGGTTTTTTTTTTGAAGGGGGTCGGGTCGCATTACAAAAAAGGTTGAAAACTACTGTTCTATAACATATTTTCATACATTTTCAACTCCACAAACGCTAAGATCAATTTGTCTATTAAATTAAATTGGATCGTGTTTATTATAAATATTAAATATACATTTCGATAATACCAAGTTTTAATAATTTTTACTCTAGATTTTCATAGAATATAGCCATATAGGTATTATTTTAATTATATAAATGATACAATTAGGTAAAAATGAACTATATTTTTAACATTTTGAAACAATAGCTAGTTTAAATTAGACTAGTTGTTACGAATACGCTCAAAGAACGCTGTTTTAAAACGAATTTGTTTCAATAAAGGCTTTACTTGAGAAAAATCAACGTTCGCGCATGAACTGTGTGATCGAGAAGAAACGCGCCGAGGAAGTCATGGACCACCAACCAAAAACGTTGCGTCTGCCGTTTGGAGTAAACATTACTACTGATCCTCGTTTTGAACACGTTACGGGTGAACGATTGAGCATCGTTTGCGAGAGTGGACACGATGAAAGGTATGAAAATTTATTATACAAGTTTAGATGATTGGAAACTAATGAATTCCATTTTAATGTTCGTTATCTACATACTTATAACATTTTATAGGTAGTACCTTGACTACTTTAAACTAAATAAGTTTATAATATTAGGCTCTTAGCTATATGTCTATATGTGAATATTTAATGAATGAGTATCATTTTGAAGTAAGTAATATTAAATGGGTGATATTATAGGTGAATAGAAAACAAATAAAAAAATAATATTTTTACATGAAAAGCTTGTAGGTAACTAAAATAAATAAGTAGTCGGCTAATCAATTAAATCTCAAACACAGACGAACTCCAAGCCCGGTGGAACAAATGCAACAACAGCCATCTATAATGATGCCGATGCCAATGGGCAATAATCCGATGACTCATTTACCAAATATGATGGGACCACCACCGCCACCACCGCCACCACAACACCATATGCCACATCCTCACCATCATCAAGGTCCAATTCCATTGGCCATGATTGCCCGAATCAATGCCGACATTGACAATCAGCTTCAACTACAAGAGCAACAGCAAATCGAAGAGCACATCATCCCCATCTTTCAACAGTTGTTACCCGAACTGAGACCATCGCCCGATAGCCACCACGAACACCATAAACAAGAAGCCGAAGACAGAGCTATGCCCAACAAAGTTCTATATCATCCAGCGATGGCCGAAGGAAGAGCCATGTACACCGTTGCTATATCTGACAAGCCAAACGGAGACGGACCGATGATGCACCACCAAGCTATGCCGTCCGAATCTGTGCGCCAGAATGCACCCATATTCCAGAGGGTTCCTATTCACGTGCCCGTGTCCATGATGATGCCACCTGGTGCCGGACAATCGATCCAACAAGACAATCCAATAGACGAACCCAAACCAGATCTTCGTCCACACTGTAAGTACATATTGATAACTAGGTTTTGATTACTGTTTACATAGGCCGGTAAAAAGTCTTTATTGGTATGGATAATAGGATACCTTTATACTTAATAATAACTTATATTAGAATTGTTTTTATTGATGTATCAATATTTTTCTTACCAAGTCAAAATAATAAATCTGGATATAATATTAATAATACATACATTTTCTGTAGCTTCAGAATTGTTATCTAAGATTTTAAATATTAAAATACATTAATACAATTATTATTAAACCTTAGGAGGGAGACCAACATGTGTCTTCAACATTTTGTAATATTATTACATCTGTACACAACTAGAACAGATAACTAAAATATTTAGAAAGTACCTAGGAATTTAATTTTAAGACATCAATAATTTAAAATTATTTAGTTTTATGAAATTCAGTATTAAAGATTATAAATTACCTATACTTATTAATTGTAATATTTTTCAATTTTAGTTGTTCATCCACGTTCAGTTGAGTCAGTTCATGAGATCAACCAAAATGAAGAGATGGATTCTAGAAAATGATTTTTCAATTTGGCATACACATTATTTTACATTAAAAAAAGAATAGATCTTTTGTTAATGTCGGTAGATTCTTAAAATAAGCCCAAATTGACATTAGGATTACAAGAATCAAATAACAATTAAGCTTAAAGAATTTTTATGGATATTTGATGTCAAGAAATCAGTGTATTTGGTATACATATAATATATATTTGATCTTTGTTTACAACATAGTATTTTTAAGTTTTGTTAATATTAATTGTGATAGATTAATAGATTATTATAACATTTATAGTTTTGCTTTCAAATAAAATCTATATTCAATTTTGTTAAATATATTTATTTGAATAATTCAGAGGTTATATGCGCAGGTATTAAATTATCAGAAATAATTTCAATACCAACACATAGATTGTAGATAATGGAGTATATAGTAATATAAAACATTTCAGAACAAAATAATCAAATAAAATTAATAAAATTACTTAAAAATCACAAAATTAATGAAAAAGATTTTTGATATAAATATTTTATTGGTTTTAAAAAAATAAGTTCCATAAAAAATTGTTATCTAATAAGTAATAAATTAAAGCATACATTTATTTAATTTTGATATATAATACTTAAAAGAAAATTTTTTTGATCATTAAACATTGCCTATACTATTTAAAAAGATACTTTTAAATGCAATAAAACTAAATATAGTTCCATATTTCTTATATTTGTTGATATCGTCATTGCCTAGTGCTAGTAATTTTATTGTTTCAAATATTCTGAAAAGAAGATAAAAATGATTAAAATTTTACTTCATTGCAAAACATATATATTACTTTTTATTTATTTTACATATTATTATAAATTATAATCTTAAAATATATTAGCAACTACTAACAACTTATAATACTATACTAAAAACATTCAAACTATACTTAAAAATCTTACCAACAAATTATCATTCTTGAGTATCATATAATTCTAATAACTTATACAAATATCCAAGTACATATTCATTGTCAGCATTAATTAATTCTTGTGTAGCAGGTTTACTAATAAAATCACTAGCTCTAAATAAAAATTAAATAAACCATTTAAGTAAATTGTAGAGAAAATGTCTATTTTTTATGGGAATATAACTTATTAAATAATTAAACAGCTATTAAACATTATAATAAATTACAAATTTATTAAAACCTTATTTGTTATTTAGAATATATAATCATAATACATTACTATGAATATAAGATAAATTAATATTTTACTTACAAGCGTTGAGCATCATATGGAATTAAGGTATCACACATAGATATAAGAATCCAAAAAAATTGTTTAAATGGATATTCTCTGTAAGGATTACTTAATGAATCATTCATTGCATATTGGATACCATGTCGATGAATATTTGTTGATACTAATCGTTTTCCTATTTGATCCATACATTGACATAAGATGCGTGTAATTATAGTAGCCACATTGGTCTAAAAATAAAAATAATAAATACCTTTAATAAATAATATATTCAAATTAAAAATTAAAGTTACTTAAAACAATACCTATTATATAAGTACATATTTTAATTATTACACTAATTATTATCATATTTGTATAAAAAATATATGTATAAGGTGGTTTTTATTTAAAATGTTAAATTATATATTTATTTAGACTGTTTATACATATATGACTGAGATGGCAAATCAGTGGCAAGCGTGCCTTAAATGGAATGCAAAAAATAAAAATATTATATACTATTTATTTTATAATTTTATATTTTATTTTTAATAATAAATAATTAGACCACAATACCTATAAATACTTTTTCATTATCTGCTTCAATTATACAAGAAAAAAAAAATTACATTTAACAAAATACAATAAATACATTTAAATTATCAAATTTTTTCATATTTTTTCTTATTTATATACTAACATAATATTTTTATAATTAAATGGCAGGCAAGAAAAAAAAAATAAAATAATCATGTAATTTTTGATATGACACATTAAAAAAATTTGCCACCCTTGATATATAGTAATAACAAGTGTATAAATATAAAATACAAATTATATAGCATATTGTTTAATGATAAGCACCAAAAAATTTACATTTAAAGTTATTAATTAATACAAGCAATAAGATAGAATATTCTATTTAGATAAAATATTTATTATATATTATTTTTTTAACGGTTTTTACAAAATATAAGAAAATACATATTTAGATATTACAAATAAAATCACTTACTAAATCTTTTAGAGTATAATTTTTGAAACCTGAATTCTGAGAAATAATATTTTCATACATATACACCAAGTATAAATTAATTACATCACTTAGTTGATCCCCTGTTTCTTTTTTACAGAAGAAGTTAAAAACTGGTCCAAGTGCATGTTCAATCAATTCCTTTAATACATAATGTTAGTTATATAAATCTATAAATTAATTTAGATTATAATATTACAAAGTAAATACCTTTTTTACAAATTGTAATAGTGTAATTAAATGATTCATTTCAATAAGACCATCTTGTATAAGTTGTATAAATACTTCTACAAGTCTTAGAGTATTTAAATCGTCGTTGTATTCTAAAATCGATTTTAAATCAATCATTCATTAGATTTAAAAACCTTTTTCTTTTTATCAAGTAATACATACCACAGTTATTGCATAAAAAAAAAATAAACTCATTTAGTTTTAGATTTTGGTCATCATCAAGTATATAATTTGCTTCATCTAAGTTAAATCTAACTCGTAATAAATCATTAACAATTAAAAATGCCTGTAAGTAATAAAAAAAAAAATCTAATCAACTATTAAAGACTAAAAGCTATATTGACATAAAATACATTTATATATAAAAAAATATCTTACAGTCTCACAGATGTTTGTCATTTGAGGGTCATATTTACTTGATGTAGTTAACATGGCATTTAAAAAAGTATTAAATGTATTTTCCACAATATTTTCAGACCGTTCAATACAAAAGTAATTTTTTAAATTTGTTGGAACTTTTAATATTGTTCGTCTGAATACTTCCATGAAAGCACTTAAAGCAAATTCCTAAAAATAATATATGTAATTTTAAGATAGAAATTATATATGATCATTTTATATCATACAGAAGCAATTAAATTGGTTGGAGAGTTATTTTTTAGGTTGGTTACATAATAAGATAAATATTTTAACGGTTCCAAGTCTTCAGGTATCAAGTTATATTTTGATAGAGACCATATTTTAATCAAAGCATTTTTTTGACTCAATATGTTTGATGTCTGAAAAAACAAATCAATAATTATAATTTAAAACATACTAATTAATTAAAGATTTAATTTTAATTTTTTGTTTATTTTAGAAGCTTTAAAATTTTTATCTTATAAATCTACTCTGTCTAAGTTAAGAAGATAACCCCAGTGGCGACAAGTTTTTGTTAAGTGACTAACACCCATTTACTTCCTTAAAGTCAACCATGTGTATACTTGCTGGATAACCCACGTTTCTGCACACAAGTCGATCTTAGATTTATCTTCTGAACTTGATTACAGTATACATATTTATAAAAGTTATATTATATTTTTCTAAAAATTTTTTACTATTACATTTTTAGTAGGATTTTCAATTTCAGCTTTTAAAATATTAATATTCACTTGTGCTATATCTTTAATACATTTCAAACACAAGCTTTTATCTGAACCTTCTAGATTTGATGTCATAATATGAATACATTTTGAAATCATTTCTAAAATAGTAGGGATATTCCAAGTGTGATAAAATAAAGATCCTTGATATAATATATCGGATATTATCTATATTAAAATTTAAAACAAAGAATACAATTATTATTTTTATATATAGTTAGCAAATAAATAAATAAATATATGTATTTAAAAATATAACAGGTACCTTATTATTTTGGAGTAATTTAAAATCAATAAAATGAAGTAAAATCCATAGTGAAAACGCATGTATAGGTGTATTACATTCTTCAAATTGATTTAATAAATACATCACCATATAAGTAGTATACTCTATCTTTTTAATTGTATTAATATGCAACTGAATAATCTAAAATAAAATTATAAACACATAGTATTATGAATACTTATACATAATTTATATACTTATAAATCAGACAATTATTATTCTGATCATAAATTACCTAATTTGTAAGACAAAAAAATGTAAATAAATATTTTAAGTACTATAATTGTCTAGTCTAATTAATGAAACAGAAATATATTGAGAAATATCAATAATACTAACCAAATCAAATAACAGCTTACTTATTATGTATAGTAAATATAGTAAAGTATAATAAATACATAGGTAGTTACTATGAAACATATTTGAATATAAAATAAAATTTAAAGATGCATTTTCTTAATAAATCACCAAATTCATTAACTGTAACCTATAGTTATTACTTATTACATCCTATATAAACGGAAAATTAAACATCAGTAGGTACTCACATCATTTTGGTCTCCCATAAAAGCAATTTTCTGTTCTGGTTTAACACCAGTAATTAACCATTTAACAACATACATAAATAAAATTAAAAAATTGTGTTTTTCTGTATCTTCAAGATCGTTGAAGGTTAATAATTGAGATATCAATTTAAAATCAGTCAGTACAGGGTATAAATCATAAATAGCATCGACAAAAAAGGAGGTTGCAATCACTTTAATTGGTAATGGAACACCTTCTAAAATAATTAATAGAATTTTCAATTGATCAAATATATTTGGTTGAGAATTGACCATTTGTTTCATAAAATGTTTTGCTGCAATTCGGGCAATTTTGGATTTTTCAGAAAAAATTAATTCTAATGCTATTGAATCAACTTTATTCATGTGATCTTCTTCATCAATACTAAAATTAGTTTAAGAATATATAAATAATTATCTTTAAAATATTATTTTATTTTAAAAATAAAAACCTTGGCAATATGGAATATAAATTTAATGCTGAAATTACCACTCCATCATTATTTGATAAAAGTAAATTTGCTAAGACAGAAACTATTTTTTTTATCAACATCTTCACTTTTGGAATATCACTATACTTATTTAATATGTCATTAGAGATCTGAAAATAATTAAGAAATATTACTAACTAAGCAATTAATTTCTCTTCAACACAAATTTGTAGTTAATTTAAAGGTTCAAAAATAAAAATTTCAATTTAAAGTAGTCAGTAGGTTTGATAAGATATTAACTTTTATAATACAAATAGGTACTAATTATTTAAAGAATTAAAATATAATAATACAAATGTTTAACTATAAGATAAAAGAAAATATATTTACTTTAAGAGCTATAGTTTGTATACTGATGCTTTGATCTCCTAATGCCCAATAGATATACATCCAAAAATCATTAATAAAATAAATAGAATCAATATTAATCCAAAATGTTAGTTCCAGTAACACTTTTTCTCGTATAATACTAATAGTATCTCTGAAAAGCAAAAATCAAATTAATATTTCATAATAAATAGATAATTATTTCAACTGTATAAAAATAAACATATTTATACAAAACTATGTATACCCTACAAATCGTAGTTAACTTACTTCCATCGTTTTATTAAAAATTCTGTAAATAATATATCGAGATCGTTCTTTACAAGTTCTACATTATTGGACTGTACTAAACCAGTTACTATTTTTAAACCTAAATAAAAAAATATTTAAATAAAATATATTCATTAATATATTTAGATTTACCAAAACTTGTAGCTAGAAGTCTAGGTCCAATAAAATCAGATTGTGATATTTTAGTAAGAATATCTCTCAGGAATATGAAATAACTTTTATTTGCATCATTTTCAAAAAACAAGTTACTATGATAATGAAAAATTGCAGTAAAAAGTTCCAATGATTTTTGAACATCTATTGATTTTTTAACTTTTTCAGGAGAAATCAATGAACCACTTTTTGCCTAAAAAGTTTAATCAGCATAGTATAAAATTATACTTTTACTTAGAAATTAATAAATAATAACAATAAGCAATGGTTATTATTTTATTAACTATAAATATTAAATATCATACCAATGTTTCAAAACATTTATTAATTCTTGCAAAGATTAAAACAGAATTAAAGTTATTAAATGCATCTTCACAAACATCAACATCAAAACAATTAATTATAACTGCAAATAACTTAATTGTACCACTTCTAGGATTTTCTTTAAATTTGTTCACCCAAATATTCACTATTTCCTTTAAAATAAATTATAAAGGAAATGTACAACAAAATGTTTTATGTTATATAAAAAATAGATACACAACAAATTATTTCTCGACATCTTTAAAAAGTAAACTTACTTCTATTTCTGTAGTGCTAGTAATGGTAGGATCTATTACAGTAAAAAAACTTATTTCAATTGAACCTCTTGTGATTATTGATGTCACTGCAAATCAATTGTGCATTAATTATTTAATTTCATATATAAATAATTTAAATTAAAAATACTTAAGTAGCCAGTAGGTACTTATGAAGGTTAATATTATAAAATTATATCTTTGAAAAACAATACAAGTATATTTATTCTATCGGTACCTATAGATTGTTTTCGGAATAAGAATTATTTTTGTATTTAGTACATAAAAAAGCAATAATTATAGCTAAATTACAATTAAAATAGATAAATAAATTGTAGGTTTAAACTTACAACTAGAAGATAATGTCAAATTAGACGAAAGCAAAACACTGTTGTCACTCGAAGAACAATTAGTTTCATCACGTTCAGAACCCATAGCAATTATTAAAATCAATTAATCTTATAGATATAGAATACCTACTAAATACTAAAGTTTTTTAGGATAAAATATTAATAGAATACATAAAATTGTTTACAGTCTTAACAAAACGATTAAAGGATTGCTCTACAAATCTATAGTCCATGCAAATGCCATGCGAATCTTATACATTTTAAAAATTATGACACGGTTGAACGGTTCACTAGTAGAGAAAATTTAATTAATGTAAAACGTTAAACAAGTCAAAATAGTCAAATGAGTTAAATCGTTTAATGATTAATGACTGTCGTCTGTCAGACAATTTATTGTGAAGACGAAAATTAATATTATATTGAAGACATTTATTTATACATAATATAGATATACCTACAACTATATTAGTAAACAGAAGGTATGTAAGTTACCAACTGTTTATAGTCAGATTCGACGCTCAGTACCACCACCACAATTTGAGATTTTCAAAGTAATTACTAATTAAATTATTGAAATTCTAGTTCTGCACTCTCCAGTCTACATCAGCTAAAGTGCCTAAAGTAGGTACTTAGAAAGTCAGAAAATTCTGTACAGATACGAGATAACTATTGGTTATTTTAGTATACAATGTACCGTAAAAATTTACCCATAGTGATATCTCCTGAAGTTACAGTTATTTTTCTAGTTATGACTATGAGAATATCGAGAATATTTTTGTATTATTATTAGGCACGAGTCCGCGGGCTACATGTTTAATAAAACTGACACTTAAGTGGTATTAACTACAAAATAATTCACAATTTTTCTTGAAACTATTAAAATTATTAAAAATCATGAGATTAATGAAAACAAAATGTTGAAACACCAACATTTTCAGAAAAATAATTTCTACAAAATGACTATTTTCGATTTTTTAGAAAATAACAAATTAAAAAATTATTTTTTTTAACTTTTTTACCAAAACATTAAATTAAATTTAAATATGAAACACTTGTCCTTGTCCAGTTCTCCCCGTGAGTCTCATAAAAATAAAATTATGATATTACTATAATTTCAGGAGATATCACAATAGGTAAATCCTCACGGAACACTATAATACTATATAAATATTATAAATTATATAACACCCAAATTAATGTTAATTCTTAGTACCTATACTATTTACGAGTATGTACTTATACTCTATAGTTAAGTAAGCCACTTGTTTTCATTTAGATAATACCAAATTACTTTTAAGTTTCACCTCAACCGGCTCAACCACAGTAAATACTAAATAGGTACCTACTAAAACTAAGAATATTAGTAACTACCTACTAGTATTAATGTATAATATACGTAGGTGGTAGTGTAATACTGTAATAAGGTACTAAGTAGGTAGTAAGTTGTATATTCAATGTCTGCACTTGCCACTTTTCAGTTTTTACTAAAATAGTAAAAATAGTAAAACACAAACATTTTGCTGCAGACTGCAGTGCTGTACAATAGAAATCAAAAGATATCTATTTTTAAATAATCAACCATAGTCTATTGTCAATGGAAAATATTATACTGGTAATATGGTAAGAAATGGCAAACCAAAATATCAGATAAACACTATGCTACAGAGTACAGAGTGCAGATGTAAAATATTATTTTTTTATACCAATTACCAATTACCTATCATTGATTATAATATAGTATATATAATATATATATATATATATATATTATAATATAGTATATATAATATATATATATATATATATATATATATATATATATTATAATATAGTATATATTAATTAATAAGTATAATATTATTCATTGTCTGAGATTAACATACACTTAAACGTTTAACAGACCACTGCGGCACTGCTGGACGCTGGTGCACACCACACCACGACCACGAATAAAAATATATTTTGTAGGTACCTTGTAAGTAATTACTTCACATGGCAAAAACAACATATAATTTAAAATTACTAATTCATCCATGAAAAAAATGAGTTTGTTATTAGTTTATTTTTTTTATTGATCTTTTAGATCAAATACTATAGATTAGTATAGTATTATCATTGATTATAAATACTAGTATTTATAATCAATGGTATTATAGTATATCTATAGTATTTGTTTAGATCTTCTACTTCGGCGGCAGCAGAGACCATATATTATTTTACGTATTAATTTTAAAAAGGAACAGACACCACTCTCGGCCACATGGGCCGTATAATGATCTGACAGCAGAAATACGACATAGTAACCGGCTCGAGGAGAGTTTGCATGATAAGATACGCAACACGATATCCTAATAGTAAGTTGGAGAAACTTCTAGAAGTTTTGTGCCAAGGCATAGTTTTAATGCATGTGACTATAAAACATATAATATATTATATATTTACATCATATAAATATATAATTTAATACATTTTTTACCCCCCCCCTCAAAAAAAATAAGTTATAAATACCTACACCACTGTGTAATGTCATGGCGTGGATAACTCTAATTTGAGAATCCACGGCGGTAACGCACATAGCTAACTAACTATTGGCATACCCACGTTAGTAAATGCATAATGTACCATGTACTATAATAATGTGTTAATGTGTACAACTTCTTTATTGTTGACTATGGCGGCGAATGAGATAAATTCTCGTATTCTATAAGACTATAAGTAGACTACGACCGAACAGCATGATTGACTAACGCGAAAAACGTACATATGTTTTATGATAGTTGATAGACTATTACTAAATCTAGTAAACTAATGACTGGCGCTAGATGGTAGACGGTAGACTAATTTGAATTTAATTAGGTAAAGGTAGGTACCAACTATTATAGGTAATACGCAGAAATTAACAAATTTAAATAAAATACATAAATTCCAATCGATCACCTTGTATGTGATAAACTGATAACTAAGGCCCCTTTCTACGTGTTGAACTAAATATTTCACTCTGACCTACACATCAAAACTATCCTAGAAATATCCTTTTTTATATTATATAGGTTAGCGTTTTGTTTACGACTAAAATATCACACAGATTCTCTAATTTAAACACTTGAATAACTAATAAGATTTAATACGCACATGGAAATCTCCAAAGCAGACTTAAAAAAATGTAGTGCCGTGACCTAAACTCTTCATCATGTTTAAAATAAAATAAAGAACAAAAATACATGTATATTATACAGTACATAACAAATTAAATAAATTATAAAATGTAACCGCTGGGCTACTCCTTTCTCAAGTAATTTGTGTCAAGTGCTGATATTACTTTATAGCATATATTCGTATTATAAAATTAGCTTACAGATTTTTTTTATTAATAATGTAAAATACAAAAAAAGATTACTGACTACTAATGACTATCACTTATTCACTTAAAGCATTGCACGCACACGATCAAGTGGGCACTAAGCAATAAGCATCAAACAATTATAGCGTCTTAACACAATGCTGACTAAACGTCCTACCCATTAAGGTTGATATAATCTTGCAGTTACTCTATTACCAAAATGTTGGTTATATAATCAACATAATATGAAAAGTATCAATATATCTACGGATAAAATGATCAACTGAGCCTATAGCGAACAAAAATGATAACGGTGGATTAGGACGAGATTGCTACGCCTGTACAACGACAGAACGCACTAGAACGATATGCGTAACCGAAGTGAGGGAACTTATAGATGCATATTGTAATATGTCCGCTATGCAAACGTGATCATGAAGATCAGTTGTCAAACTCGGAGGGCATGAAATGGATCCTTGTCTGAACAAGCGTAACTAATTCAAAATTCAAACGAGTTTTTGAGTAATTTAACTTAACCTAACTGAAGATAGTCCATGATAATAGTTAAGATAGTAAATATAAATTTGTATCATATCGTTGGGAAAGCAAAATTTTGAATAAAAAGGTTCATTTTATAAATCATTGTTTTATAATTTTTGACCTACGCGATCCCCCGATTGAGAAACGCTGGGTTTTACGACAGATTGATATAAAAATCATAATTTTTATACGGCGCATCATATACAATCACTTTATCACTCCTGTGTTGTATTAACATACATTGAATATAATATTTCAATATTTTGTATAAGGTAACATAATAATTAGAGATGGGAATTTTACCGTAAAATTTTTTTTGGTAAATTTACCGGTAAATTTTACGTAAACTACCGTAAATTTACGTAAATTTTTTTAATAGTGTTTTTTTTTTATTAGTTTATTATGAACTTAATAACATGTTTATAACTCAGCTAACCAATACTACCACTGGAACAAGTATTATATTATTTAAATATGTATAACTATGTAAAATATATGAATAGTATGATGAATAAATTATGCAAGTGTGAAATAATTTGAACAAAGGAAAAATAACAAAAAATAATCTTACTATAAATTTATTCATACTTTGCTTTATTTTTTAAACGTTCGGGGAATGGTGATAATTTGAACTGGTTTTACCAAATTCTCGTAATATTAATTATATTGATTATTGACGTATCGACTACGGTCTACGAATAACATTAACCTCATAGAAATGTTACTAGTGTTAATGTTCCCATGAAAACATTTGAAATAAGTGGTCACTCGATTTTTGGAACGGTAAAAAATATTTACCCGGTAAAAAAAATATCGGTAAAATTTACGTAAATTTACCTTACTGGTAAAATTTACCGGGTAAATTTACCAAGCTCCCATCTCTAATAATAATATTATTTATTGTGTTTTAAAAATGTATATTATTGTGATTATAATACACATACAATAATAATAATATAATAATTATAATATACATTCGGTTAAATTGTACAATATATTAGGTATATTAAAATTATTATTACAAAAATCATATGAGATATAATTAAGTATATATACGACTATACAACTGATATAGTTTTAACTTTCAGGTAATATAATAGGTATAGTTATATTGTTATACATAATTTATAGTAGTTACTAGTTAATGTCAACCGCCTTAAGTTGGAACTGTTCTCTGCATCTTTACAAACAAATTCTAAAACCATTAGTACTGTATGCTGCCCCTATTATCTGGGGAAACTGTGCCAAAACCCACATAAATAAAATTCAAGTATTCCAATCTAAGATATTACGTACAATATCCAACGCGCCTTGGTTTGTTAAAAATGAAGCACTCCAACACTGACTTCAGATTCCCAATAATTAAAGACTACAAACAAAATCTCACGATTAACTTCTTTAGTCAACTTAAAAATGCAAAAAACGCGAAATACTTTAAACTCAGTGATAAGCCTACCCTTCGACGACTCAAGCGTGGACGTCCTCATGATGCCCTGTCTCAACACCAGTAATTCTACTCTTATATAATTTATTTTATTTTTATAATTATGTTTCCATTCAATTTTTTTTTTATAAATATTATATACTCATGTTGTAAATGATTTGTAAATAATTATGCATTATCAATTGTTAAACTGCAGCTAAAATGCTAATTAATATTATCAATAAGTTAGATGACTGTCAGGACTCAGGAACACTATAATAAAAATGATAAAAAGAAGAGGGGGATGGTAGGTAATCTGTAAAATCTATTTAAGGCGTTCTGAAAGATTTCCGGACATGAAATCTGAATCTAACTAAACAAATTTATTTTTAGATTCTGAGCGCAGTGATTTATTAACGGGATATTTTCGTGATTGCGATTGTGATCACATTTTGGGACAGTAAACATACATTGAGATTTGAGAGTGATAAAGTGGTTTCTAATAAAAAATCGGCTCTAGATATGGTATCTTTCAAAATAATCAGTTAAAAAAATATAGATACCGGGCATTTTTAAATAAAACTATTTTTTGATAACTTAATTTGTTTTTGTTGTCATTTATACATACGAATGAGATAGGTATCACTTGTGGGCTGTAGCAAAAAAATGTAGATTTGAATTTTTTACTGAATATTAACATGGACATTTTTTTGGACATGATAATATGATACAATTTTCAAAATATTTTAGCTCTTTTTATGTTATTTATAGACATTATAAGTTAGTTAAAAAAATACTAACCGTAGAAACTTGAAAAATATTTGTTATTAACAAATATTATTAATGTTGTTTTGTACAACATTTAATTATATTGTTGTAAATCGTAATTTCAAAAATATTAATCATAAGGAATTTGAGACTTTTTTCCTCTACATGTATTATTATTTATTAGGCTATATTATAATAATTAATAATTAATTATACAATGTCCATTGTTCATTTGTTCATCATTATGCGTTTTTAAATTGTATTAAATAAGATTAAAACGTAAATTATAGAGAATACAGTGTCCGATGTCGTGACCTACAATATTTGCTTAAAGCCTTAAAATTATATGTAATATACATATAATCTACTCAACTCATCTAAAGTGGCTCCTTTAAAACAAGTCTTTCACATTTGTAAATTCATTAATCAAACATTCTTACTGTACACGGTGTATACTTATCTTAATTAAAAATGTGAAAGAGTAAGTAACCGCTTTGCTGTTCAGTAGTATAATAATATGTCTAGTGAACTACGATAATTGAGTAAGTGGTAATATAACTTATAAGTGTTAATTTGAATTCAATGAGACAATGATAAATTGATAAATCTTTACATGAGAAAACAAAGGTTGTGCGCAAAAGGTCTGTCAGCTTATATTACTAATAAGTAGTTTATTTCAATATAAGTATATCTAATTATTTTTTTTCCAAAAATAATTCGTTTGAAAATTCATGTGAACCATATTGTTGAATTACTTTACATTATAACTAAAATCGTTATTCGTTGTAGTATCTAATGTTGTTCAAAGCAAAAAACATTTTTACCTATATAAAAATAAAAATTTACATCATATAGTAAATCAATATATTTTTGGCTTTGTTTAGCATCTAAATAATTTTAAATTTTAAAACATTTTATGTATAAAAAAAATAGTTTTATAATCACTCTCTAAAAATATTTTTATTTGTCAATATTTTAAATTTTTGTAATCTTTTAATTTTAACTATTTATGTATGATTTTTATCTTTCATCATTATTATTGTTATTTTTTATGCATGATTGTATTAACTATAGTAATAAGATAACCTAAATATGTAACAGTTATTCGATTTACAGATAGGCACGTATATATTTGCATTATATGAGAATTATAATTGCATAATAAAGTCCTTATAGATGACACAAATTTCGCTCTATATCATACGCATAATACATGGTAAGTAGTAACTAGTTTGTTATGGAGTAGTACCTAATACCTATAGTGTAGCTAATAGATCCAACGAGTATCACGCTATACTGGTTATGAACAGTCGGATTGTAGACACCTTCACTGGCAGTGCAGTGTTTACGCGATAACGGTCTTCATATTATATTATTCTCGTATAAGATTTATTTACGATTTTCGTATTTTTCATTATTTATTTTCTTTCGCTTAGTGTATTTTAATAATTTAATTTTAAATGTAAATTCTGATCAGGCTTCACCATGACTTGTTCGGACAAGGGATATACTAGGATCAATATCCTTTCTACGTGCAGTAGATCGGTAGAAACTGCTAAACATAAACGCATTTTTATTTCAAAAAGGTAATTAATTTTTAAATAATTTTTTTTAAAATAAAATCAAAATTATATTTTTAAGCAATCATTAGAACAGTTTTAATTGTATGTTGTTAATTAACGTAAAAATAAACTTATAAAAATTAATTATGCTAATTAAAATAAAGAACGTATTTAAATTATATCATTAGTAGGTACCATTTTAATTAAATAAATAATTTTTTTTTTACAGTTTGTTTATAACAGGTTTTTATTGTTGTATAATTTTAATCCAAACTTGAAACTATTTCAGGAGGAAATAAGAATATTAGAAATAATAATAAAATAAAACTTATTGGTTTAATCTTTAATCCATAGTAAATAATATTCATAATACTATAATTTAAAAAATAATAAATAGGCAGTTAATTTACTGTTATATAATGTAAAATTTAAATGATAACATATTTTAATTCTAAACTCTAATTCAATTGTCGATTTTCAACTATTCATAGTAACTAACTGGCCAAGTGTACAAAAAATCAGTATGATGGACAATTAATATTTATATTAAGTATGTTCTATAGTTTTATTCAGTGTAATACCGACTTAAAACTAGTTTTAAATACCTACTATATTTGTATTTTTAGTTATACACACGAGTTATAATCAATTGAAATTTAACCTAATTCACCTAAAGTAATTTCAAAATGGTATTAAAAGAATAAGTACTTAGATTTCCTATACAATTAAAAAATATCCTGTGGTGATCAATGTTTTTTTTTTAATTTTTAACGAAAATCAAATTTTGAACGATTAGTTTTTGAGTTTTTAAATGTATATACTATATTAAATATAATATTTAATCTAGTATCTATACTTATTAAACTCATATTATTTCTATAAGCTATACATTATTAATAGATTAATATGAATTATAGTAATTTACAAATCATCATATTTTCAAAATCTATCATCCTAAATCCTTAGAAGATAAAGTTAAATGATTAAAAATTATTCAATCAAATTTTGATTTAAATACATCATGAAAAATTATTTGTTTTAGTTTATAGAAATAAGTGTTTTGAAAAAAAAAATCGATTTTTTATTACTTAAATTGTTTAAAACCAAACGTTTACAAATCTAAAATGCATTTTCCATCGTATATTTTTAATTATAACTAAATATTAAGGGGATATTGTTCAGTTGAACTTTTAAAGAGGTCGATGACCTCTAAAACTTCAGCTCCATAAGTTTTCTCCTATTATTATAGACTATAGTAGTATAGTAATTTAATTTAAGCAAAACCCTTTTCTGCTGTATTAGAACGACTAATTATGGTCGAGTAATTTAAATTATAATAAATTTTCAGTTGCAAATCTATATTTTTTTTTATGTAATTATGAAATTAAGATCTAATAAAATTATATAAATAATCAAAATATAAGAAATAATAGATAAAGAATATGACTAGTTACTATTCAAGTTATAAATATTAAATTATAATATGTTTATGAAATGTTTTTATTAAATTAATTATATTTTGATTACCTAATAATAACTTAAAATTATAATACTACAAATTTCAATCTCATAAAATTCTTCAATGAATTTTTGTATAAAAAAAAATCAAATATTAATGTAGTTATTACTTATTACCTAGTTAAATTTGTTACTTATGACATAATAAGTATGATGTAAATAAATAAATGTATTGTTTATTTTTAGCAACAATATGTGCTCACAAGATGTTTTTTAATTCAAATAACATGTTATGTAAAAAAATATATACCAGTTTTATTTATCGTTTATTTGTATTGGTCATTGATATCCTGTTGAGATTTTATTATAAAAGGGGTGAAGCAATTTTTAAGCTTAAGAACAATTCATTAATATGCTCTGTCATTTGCATGCTGGGTTCGGGGATTTTTTTTCGTTTTATTTAACTTTACAATATTTTAATTATGAGTGTTGAGTTTGTAAACAACACAATAAAAATAAAGTATACAATAAAACCATATGTTTTTTGTTTTCAGAACTAGCGAACTTGTTGCGCTTATGGCAATTTCGTCAACTTTATTTTTATTCTTACATACCAGGGATCTGCACACTCGACTTAGGTCATTACAATCTATTACAAATTCTGCATCAACTTCAGGTAAATAACAGTTTATGTAAAAATAAATAAACCTAATAGATACCCTTTCATTGATTAATAATGTAAAATCATATACAATAGTAATAATTCAATGATCGATGACGGTTGTTATGATATCGTTACAACAATATTTTTTATATTTAATTATTAATTAATATTTCAGTTATTACTTATTCATTAATCATTGATATATATATATAGTCTTATTTATAATGTACAGTATAGGTTAGGCTAGGGTGTTATTATTAAATTTAAATTTTTATAAGAGATTATTTCACTCTATTTTAAGATATTAATATGGTTATAGTAATTATTGTGAACGTAAAATTTGCTATGTTGCACGCGGGTCAGAGAGAGAAAACAAATAGTGCGCTGACATCCTCTTAACGGTTACCTAAACAAAATAATAAATATTCTATATTTATTTTAAATCAAAGTATTGATTGCAAGCAATCAATAGAAATTAGAAACGTTTATTTTTTTAAACTTTTATACTATACGTGTAACGTGTAACTTTTTTTAAATAGTTTTGGCACCTAATATAAATTATATGATTATAATATAATCCACTATAATTTTTCACTAAAATATTTTGATATAAGTAAAATTGTATTTAATATTAAACTAAATTTTTTTTATAAAATATTTAAAATTATTTTGATTAAACAAAATTAAGGGTTTAAACTTTAAATTTTAAGTACAATAAATTCGTGTTATTTCATGTAGGTAAATTTAAAATAGCACTAAATTATATGTATTATTTGAACTTTATCGTGTAAATTGTAAGTATTTCATTAAATTTGGGAAAATAGTTTGCAGTGGCGGTACAACCGTAATTTTTTAAGACAAGTGTCTCAGATAAAAATTTGGTGGATGGGTAGTTGGAAAACGTCAATGCTGGCAGGTTTAATTTTTTCAATTGCCCTGGATTAATTATACCTGATAAGTGATTATTATAGTTCATAGATTTAGTAGTATATTATTTCACAATTCACATTAGTATTAATATACCGACGTGTCTCACAAATTAAAATTTCCGCGCCGCCACTGAATTAGTTTGTGAATAAAACCTACGTACTAGAAATATTGCAGATTTTAAAATATTATTAAATAATAATTTTAAAATTGACAATGTTATCTCACACAGGCTGCAATCTTCTTTTGATAATTATGTTTTAAATAGTTTTCTACGTTCAAATTTTCAATAAACATAATGTATATAAATATTAATTAATATATTAATATTATTATATTATGTAATTGTAATGGATAACAATAACAATTAATTCTTATAATAATATATTTAATCAATTATTATGTATTCGAATTCTTCGCTTAAAATATTTGTATTATTATTTAGATTTTAGAGTTTATATTATTATCTCAAATGGATCATAAATAATAATTACGTACAAGTATACAATTTAAAGGTAAATTAATTTAATTTTTAAATCGCGGTGGTAGTTTTTTTTATTGTAAGCTTACATATATGATATTATTTGATTTAACTTGGTTGGACTAAAACGTGTGTATTATAAAAAATAAGTCAAATAAGTGTTACATTTAAACATATTGGTCAATGTTTATTTAATTTAAAAATTATAGTTAAAAATTGTTTATTAAATTTTTGGTATTTCTAAGTATTGCATTTTCTTAAATTTTAAATTAAATATATTGTAATAAATTGTTTATTGTGCATAACAAGCTTTTGTTCTCGTTTTTACTTTTGAGGTGACTACAGTGACTCACGGTTTATGTATAGTGTGAGTATACAGCCATAAAGAAAGACATTAAGTAATACGTTCACGTACGATAGACTTGCTTAACAAAAGAAGACCGTTTTTGTTCTGTTTCCACTGGCCGACTGACCATCATTAGTCGCGATCGTTGTTTTTAAAAGAAATAATGTTACAAATAAATGTGTATGTACATCTTTATGGAACTAACACTATATGCCCCGTGCCCTACATTAAGACGACACGACATTTCATTATTAAAAACTTTATTTTTGCTCCCGCCGCCTATTCAAAAATAAGATTAAATAAAGACCAACTAGACTTTCTCTTTTGTAATCTTACTACGGGTGCGAGAATATAATAGAGTAATTAAACAAATAATAATAATTAATACAACAAAATACTTTTTTAAAAAAAAATTGTTTATTAGTTTCACTATTATTTTACAAATTGCATAATATAGGTACCTATTTTGTATTAAAATTTAACTTGTAGGTAAAATCAAAATTTTCGTTAAAAAAATCAATGTAGGCTAATCGTTCCGTAATACGATTTACGATTGTATCATATGTGCAGTGCGTCCACTGCACTGAAATTCGTCAATTTCACTCTACAAGTACTTATAGGTACTCAAGTTCCATACTTTAAAAGAATCTCGTTCTACATCTTGAAGTATCTAACTACCTAATTTGTATGTCACTATATAGATGTAATGACTAAATTACACATAATATTTAATCATTGTTTTAAGTTTAATGATTTATCAATATAAAATTGGAATTTTTACGATGTTAAAATAAAAATGTAAACAATATACCTATTATAGTTTTTTTTAATATTTTTTTTGTAAAGTTAATATATAAACCCAATATTACTTGAAATATAGGCAATATAATTTCTAACTCTAAGTACTATATTGCATATTAGTAACTATATTTATATTGTACCTAAATATAGTATATGACTACCTATATGTATATTAATATTATTACACCTATACAAAAATATTAAATTTGTTACAACTGCTTTTGTCTTATAATACAGATAGATATAGTGCAATTTTTAGGATGAGGTAATAATTTATTGAATTAAGATTTAATATGATAATAAAGTCAGTCATAATGATAATAGTAATACTAAAACAATAATATAAATTTTAAATACTATTTTAGAAAATAACTGTTTAGAATACAATTTTATTTTATTTAAAAATAAAGTTTTAGAAATTTCAAATATTTTAAATATATACAGAAATTCCATTTATTATTATATTAAGAACTTACGTATTTTAAAATGTATCTTAAATGTATTGACGCATTGTATATATATATTTTTTTATAATGCAGAGTTCAATATTATAGAATATATTATTATAAGTTGCTATTATATTATTATATAATATTATATTGTATGCAATAATAATAGATTTGACCAAAATTTTATTTGAAACCTTGAAATTATAATTTTAATTACCTAATCAAATGATTAAACACAATAATTTTTAATGGACCTTCTTGAACATATTCGTATGTTTTGTCTAAATAATATTTAAAATTTATAATTTCAAGAAAAAAAAAATTATTTATCTACTGTTAGGCACATTACTTTTCTTATTAAAATAAAAATAACTTATTTAATAACTTCTATTTAAATATCTTAGAAGAATCTAATCTTTTGTTCGTTTTTAATAAATAATATGATACACATTGAGTAAACATATTATTATAATTTATAATACAAATAAAAGATAGTTTACAATGTAATGCATCATATATACTATAACTATAGTGTAATATTAAGTATATTCAGTATATGTTTGATTCATAACTTAAATTTAATTTTTGAATTCTGCAGTGAAAGCATATTTATTTTAAGTCATTCGCTATTATGTTAATATAATACGGATTACGGATGAAAAATGAACTATCCTTTCATTTGTAAAATGTTCACGCAAACCTAATAAAAAATCGAACATATTTACGAAAATTGTTGAGAGAAAGTGGACGAACATTGCCATTGACCTTTACCTTTGACACGATAATGCCTTAAGAGTTAAGGTAAAATTCAATATTCGTATTATTGTATACTAATGACTTAGAATTAGATATTTACGAAACTTGACCAAAGATGTATCGGTTGTATCGTATATAAGATAGGTATATCTGTTCTGCTTTTGACTATTCTCAATAATACGGGCAGCTTATCTGAGAAAACATGTTTTGTAATTATACATGGATTCACTAATAAGTAATGAGTAATAATAATATCATGTACCTACCTACTTTTTATTATATTATCAAAGTCGATTATATAATATTTAATTATTCAAAACCTCGTGTAATTATATTATACTTAAAAAAGAAAACAAATTCTTAGGAATTAGGAGTACCTCCTATTCGATTTTATAAAACAAACGATATACCTACTTCCAAAAAATATTTAGCAACGGTTATATTATTTTTGAAAATAATTATAAATATTTTTAATTTCTTATTTTCTAAAATTAATTATTATGATTTATGAATAATTATTGACGTATTATTGTACATAACTAATTTACATAATTTACATAATAAAAATATATGCTACTAGTATAAAAATATTAAATGCAAATATAACAGGAATTAATTCTAATATAAATTTATCAATGATGCCCTATTCATAATATATTTTATAATTTATTGACGATTAAAACCAGGAAAATTAAACATGTAGGAAATTAAATAATTAGTTTACATTTTTAAATTAAATTATGACCTACTCATTTTTATATTAATTTATCCCAATAACATTTTACATTTTTTTATAGATGCATTTTCAAGATTAAATCAAATAAAAGCATTTACATTCACTTTTTCTAAACTCATTGTAATGACAGTTTCGAAATAATAGCCCGGATTGTACACGTATATTGTATATTCTCAAATGTTTAATATGTACATCGTTTCCTCTCTCTATCTGAATTGAACCATTGAGTTGCTTACGTAGCCAAGTGGTCTACTCGAATTTGACGTTAAGATTATACCTACAACCTATTATGCTGTCATACCTTCACGTTTGAACAATACGTTAAGCAGTAGTAGTACTGTGTTATATTTTATTATACAAGAACATTATTAAAAAGAGTATTTGTTTTGTAGTTGAGAGGAAAATTAAATTGCAACATAATATTTCCATAAAGTATTCATGCAAACGGTTGGTATTTTTAAATTAGAGATATATAAATTATAAATGTATATAACTATCGTTTTTAAGTACCTATCTATTATACTTATTAGCTAGTATTTAGCATTATAGTAAATAAAATAGTGTATACTACGATGATACACAATATAAATAGCTTATCAAATATTCGATAATTTTCAATCTTTTTAATTTTAATTTAAATAATGTACCTACAACGAAAATGTTAAATTATACACATACCTATACGTACCAAAATACTTGTTTTGGGTATTTTAATATTACTACTTGTGTTGTATCTTATTTTCCGATATAATAGATAGTATCATTGATTAAATATTATATATAATTAATCAATGTCCAATGATACTATAAAAACTATAAAAACAACAATTTCCTTTTCGAAAAATCCCGATATATCTATTTTCTTGAATGTTGTATCTAATACCTGTTTTGTCAAAGGCACTATTTTTATATTAAAATATAAAAAGCAATAATAATAATACTAAACTATGGTATATGATAAACCTAAGTATAGAATTTTACGATTTCACTGACTTTCATTGCACTGATTTGTAATCTTCAGATTGGACAGATTGTAAAAATAGCTTATATTTGTTTTATTATTATTTATTTCTATAAAATAATTACTATATTAACATTATTAACATTGTTTTTAATAAATTGACAATTTAACATCAACTAATTCACAAATAATTTATTTAAATAATTAAATTATACCTTACTTATGACTGCGTTCAATATTGTTGTTTTATTTAATTTTTTATGAGGAAAAATTTAATGAATTAAATAAAAATCAGTGTATACCTAGGAGGAATGTATAGTTTTAATCTGTTTTTATGTATTTTCTATCTATTAACTAAAAAAGCAATAACTCTCCGTTTATACAAATAATTTAGCTTTATTATTCTACTTGTATAGTATGAATTATAAAAATGAATGAGTCATTTACAAACGTTCATGATTGAAATGCCTATATAATATTTATTTTTTTTTATTTTTTATTGTTATAGTGTGAAATCTAAACATGTATTGTGTACATTTGATAGATTTTCTTTCAAGTTACATAGGTATTGTAGTATATTATCTAATGATTATATACACTGTAATATGCTATATACATATGTTTAGATGTTCCGTGTATCTATGTAATATTATATGAATCGTATTGGAATTTTCTGAGTTTTACTTTCGTATTTAAACTTAAAAATAAAATATTAATTATTCAATAAATTATAAAAGTAAATGGTATCTCAAAAAGAACGCTGGATTTAAAACTGCTATAGATCAAATTTATTTATGTAAAAATAACTAAAAAAATTAATCATTTTCTTCAGAAGAGGTTGAGGTTTAAACATAAAAAATAATAATGCAGTCTTATCCCCTCTATTAGTCATACACGCAATAACTTGGTCCATGAAATTCTTCATCATCAAATCATATATTGCCCCATTCATAGAGAACACGTCCAAAAACCAAATTTACCCATATCGTACTTGCCAGTTGACACCGTGTGATTTTTTCTTATGGGGAATGGGGATACACTAATAGTTACAATTTTACTATTTTTACTAGAACAAACCACGCAATTTGTTGGATCTTAAAGATATGATGATGTGTTTTTTTAATTATTTTTACATGAATAATTATGATTTATAGCAGTTTTAAATATGGTGTTCTTTTTGACACACTCTATAAAAATTCAATTATATAGATTTCTATGACCAAGTTATTGTAACTTACGAGTATGTACTTATTTATAAGTAGAAAAATGTAAACTACCTATAAAATGTATTCAATGTACAATGTACATTTTTAATATTTAGTGTATCTATTTAAATTGAAAAAAATTATTTGTTTATTAATTATTTTGTTAAAAATAATTAGATTATAACTTCTGATTTTTCTAACAAATTTAAAAGTTCCTACCTACTCGTATATAATATAATTAATATAAGCGTAATAAGTTTATTTTCTAATATTTTAGATTTTAAGAATGTTCATGACAAATTATATTTGTCCTCGATGAACACAATTATATACCTAGCTATTTTATGTTTATTTACAAATATCATACGGGAAATTAAATTAGCCGTAAAAGATACATCATTTCAACAGTAAAAATATATACCTAACTAATTTAAATAATGAGAACAAAAACTTAAACTGTTGGTCACATTGTGTTTGAAAACATGGAACAACTGACCTTTAAAATTAATAATAGGTTTGTAGATAACCTAATCTTTTTTCAAAGATTTAATTTATACTTTATAATAATTTTTTCAAAAGTGTTGTCAATAAAATGTCGGTTTTATAAGCTATAATGTAACTGTACTTATTTTTTAATTATTGATATTTTTAGCTTGTACCTCCTTTAAATGTATCATTGTCTCATATAGTAGGTATATTGTTTCAAACTTCAATAACGTTAAATAAATTAATCAAATCAATCTTCGTTAATATATTGTATATCTAATATATTTTATAAATAATTTAATATGATCGTGAATACCTATATTATGCATTAAATAGTGTAGGGACATTAGAAACCAGTAATTATGACATAATTCTATATTATAATGAATCGACTAGAGAGATTACTAGGTTGGTTTTTCAATCAAGTGTTGAGTAACATGTACTGTTGTCTGTTGTACATATAAATATTTATTATATATAGATTATGATATAGACATAGTTCAGTATTAATAAATTATAATATTATAATTTATAAGATAGGTATAATAGGTATATAGATATTTTATTGTATTTAATATTTAAATATTGATAATTATCACACGCTTTACTTTTTATACAGTTAAAATACGTTATACTCCAATGACTAAAAATACATTTCGTTTGATTTTTATAAGCAAATTATGAATTTAAGAAGTAATAATATATTCATACTTTCCTATAAAAATTTCTATCTTTAAGAAAAAAATTATACCTATAGAATAGATACTACTAAACAACTAAACTAGGTACCATTACTATTTACGTACTTGATGTTAACTTTTTTAAAACAGTTACTTATGTTTCTACTACCTACTGTACATATACTTATGCTTAAAAATCTAAAAAGAACAGTTGTATTGATTCACAAATGGAAGAAAAATAGATAGATTTTGAAGTAGAATTGTCATTATTTCTGCTACTATAGCGGTATTATACATTATTAACTCAAATCGGAATTTGATTTTATAGGTTAGGATATTTCACGGTATAACCTGAATCCATTTAGATCAAAATACCCAATAAATACCGTAAAGTTGTCATTATATAATTTGAATTTTTGAGTAGGTACTGGTCTTGAAAAAAATATTTTTTTAAGTTTTACACTGTTCCTTAAAAATCCCTGTCAGAGACTAAGAAAAATCTGAAGGTGTCTTTTTTTAATTTAATTGTCAATTCAAGTTCACTAACGAGTGACTTTTTAATCAATAACCATATTATAATCTTAAAGCTATTGTAGTTTGTATTTTTAATTCACATAGTTAAATAATATACTTATTGTTAAATATTTCAGTAACTATAAACGTAAAAAAAAGTAATAAACATACTTTGAAATTTTCAAAAAATACATCTTCTATAGTCTTAGGATTAGATATACTATTTAATATATTTTGTATTAGGGATGATGAGATCCTACTTAAAGATAGTGCCTAGTGGTTGTCAAATACATCATGCTTGGATGCGTCGATAATTTAATTACAGGTATCACGGTAATTGTCAATTTGAAACATTTAGGCCGGCGATTTTAACTAGTAGTGTGAAAAATACATAATTCTATATAGACCTTAATAATTTTAATGTAGCACGAAATTATGGTACATGTGTATACCTAGTTGTATATTAAATGAGAAAAATAGTAAAAATAATATGCAATTGTTATGGCAAAAATGAATTATATTATTATAATAGCAATATAACATTCGTACATCAATCTCAATTGTATGAATTTCACGGTTTCGTAAGAATTAAAATCAAATTCACGTATATAACGGGATGTTCAAATGTTTGGACTTATTTGTTGTGTATTTGTAATTTGTAGGTATACACTATACATACATATTCGTAAGACAGAAATATAATAATATGTATTAGAAGTTGGAACATGTTCGGGCATGTTCCTCAAAAAAATAATGGTATTAAATTAGTGTTTATTATTTTTTTTTTTAGGTGATTCTACCGCAATGGAAAACGATATTGATAATTTCATCCAACATGACCAGGTAAAAAAGGTGTCTCAATAAAGTTTAAAGATCATTACTATATTATACAAAATATATTGTGTCAGTGGCGTACGCAGGGGGGGTATGACAGCCCCCTTAAAAATAAGTATCTGTTCAAATTATGAAACGATGACTAAAAAAAAAAAGTCAATTCGTGCATATGCCATACGAGTATAGTTATGATTTATGACACCCCCTTAAAAAAAACCTGCGTACGCCACTGTATAGTGTAAAAGTTTAATAAAAATAATTAGGTACTGTTGGTTAATTATCCAAATTAATTTAGAAATAGTGTAACATAATCGAAATTAAAAATTATTTTTAAATTAAAAACCCGGAATGATTTTCTTGTAAAATGTACTTAGTCAAAAATATAAATGTAATTTACAAATAAATATGACATATACTTTAAAACCTAATCGTTGTTAAAGATGGATAAAATATCTAATCATTCATAAAATAAATGTATCTTACTATCTTTAATCTTGTATATCATATATGATAGTTATTAGTTTCGCACACTAGTTTTTACACTATACCATCGTGCATAAAAGTAAAGTTGGTGGTATTAGTCCTTATAACTTCAAACTTTCTAAACGTCACAATAAATCAGCATTGATACAAGTGGTACATACGAATTGATTTACTTTTACAAACCAAGACCAAAGAGTTTTATATGTTTACTCCTGATGTTTTTTCTTTATTTTAAATGTATTTTTGTTAAACTATAATATTGTTTAAAATCATACAAGCAATAATAAAATATAACTAATTTGTTTACAACTGTTTAATACTTTTATTTGTAAATTTTAATATATATCTATATCCAGTGTATTCTTTTTAATTATCTTATCAGTAATACAATAAAACAGTCCGCTTTCGGATAAAATTATCATTTTGTTTAGGTGTCTTTCTTATTAGAATATTTTCTGGATTTGTGATAGTACCAGTTTTGTGGCAAGTCAGTAATTTTTTAAACATACATTTTGCTTCAAACTTATTTTTTAAATTATTCTTTAAATAAAAACTTGATATGTCATACCTAGCCTAGGTATTTCAAGGAAATAGCTTGCATACAGCAATCATACGCTTTACGTATGACACGCACAACACTTAATTGACATTTGACAGATTAACAAGATGGTAATTTTCGCATCAAACAATGACCCCCGGTAAAATTTCTGGAAAAATTAATCACATTTAGTCAAATTACCGCGTGGGAAATAAATAAAAATAAATCCACCCAAATGATTTCCTTCAATCGTAATGAATGTTCACTTATTCAAAAAAATAACAACTTCACTTATCAGTTAAATCATAACGGAAGACTTAAATAATAACCCTGAAAAAAAATTGAATTGGTTTCGCCTTACAAAGCGAATACGTAATCAAGTCAATATATTTAGTACTTACCTTCACCTATTATATACATTCTACAGTTCTGAGATTTTAAATTAGCTTAATATAACTTATAAGTAAAAATACGTAATCAGTCATTCTGTTTGGGCATCTAAGGATCAAATGTTATGTGTATCTGTCAAGCCTTCGACATCAAGCTTTCTAAACAATTACCTATTAAGAATTATTATTATGGGTGTTCTTAGTTTGTATGTTTGTTTTCCATACGTGTAACAACATATCTAAATCCATTCACTTATAGGTACCGTTGCAGTAAATTAACTAGAAAAAGCTCATTATTAATATTTCACCAAGAGTCATTCAAATATTCTAATACATTATAAATATACACCTAACAATTAACATAAAATGTTATGTTCTTCCTAACTACTCATCAAAACATTTTATTCTATAATATATTATATCTTATACGAATAATTCATAAGCTAATATATAAAAAAATATTTTGTAGGTACCTATTTCAGATCAGTGTATACGATATGGTTCCCTTTTAAACTTCTTAAGTCAATTAAATAGTTACATATGCTATATTTTCTTAAATTTAATGTTAATACAAATTAAGTATAAGTATAGCGAATATTGTTAAATACTTTTATTTTGAAGACGTTGAATCACCATTACTTATAACTTATAAGTGACTAATATAAATTAATAATAATTTATAATTTTTATATTATATTAGTTCCTATTTTTTATTTAATCATGTAGTTAAAAAAAAGTTTTTGTGAAATTTAAATTAATCAATAGTATAGTACCTAAAGAGAAAATCTTAAGAAATCTTACTTTGCTGCTAGAAAAAAAAACAATATTTTTACGGAAATGAACGAAAACAAGACTTATACCTATAAATGAACCGAACTCGTCTCTGTCTAAAACACATTAAATTATTGACTGCTGTAAAAAATACACCGTGAAAATGATGAATTGATTTCAGTAAAATTACTGAACACTCAGTACTTTCGTTCATTTTTTTTTGTGTTTTGTTATAAGGTATCTCAGTTAACCTATTCATTAAACTAAATTTCTATTATAATGTTATTAAGGCTACGTAATATTAATTAAATAAATAAATATATATATAAGTATGTAAATTATATATTAATAAGTTTACGTAGTAGCTTTATTGGATAGGGGTTGACTCTATATCAGTCATATGATCACATTAATAGATTATGAAATATGTTTTACTTTTGAATGTTTCTTTAAACAAATTGTATGATATAAAATATTAATAATAAAGATAAAAAATTATAATAATATTTATATCAGTCAAATGTGGCGATTCTTTCTTAACAAATCTTCAGATAATAAGTCGCAATGTCGTTTATCGATAACATTTCTAATAGCAGCTGTTAATTACATATTTTGTAAAACTGAATTATTTTCGAAGTATTATATTATATTTGTGGGTTATATATTTATATTGCCGAGGAGGAAGAATGTTTTCGAGATTGGTAAATTGGGTACCAAATGACCTTATTTCGGTAAATTGGGTCTTGGAAAAAATGTTAGAACATTAAAATATATAGTACGTCAAATTTTATAATTATAGTAATATGGTATAAATATTTTATAAATGGTATAAATTAAAATATATATGGTTTATATAATATCATGTTCTAAATAAATAATGTACCTAATTTTTGTTTATCTATCGATGCGTAGAATTAATTGGTGTCCGAGCGGTGTATTACTATATAATATGCTCCCGATCCGAACAGATACATCATATGTAGTATAAAGTAGAGATTTATTGTAACTGAACTATTCAAAAGTAAATTTTATAATTATTAAAGTTTTAAGTTTTTAATATTTTAGACTTAGTTGCACCCAACTTACCTATTATCTTTTTATACCCAGGACTCAACTTATCGCTTTTAAAATGAACACAAATGATCGCGGACTCAATTTACCTAGTTCCGATGTTATAACACATTAACACTCAAAACATCCTGGCTACTCACCTGAATTTACGTATACATTATAATATATACTTTCTGATTTTCATGTATATTAAATATGTGCTATTCATACGGCCATATTAAAGAATATGACGTTTAGTTATTAGTTAATATAAATTTCAGTGTAATATTATTATAGATAGAATTTTTTTTTTATTATTAATCATATACAATATACTCAAGTGAAATACAAATTAATAATGCCTACTTTTTCAGAAATTAGAAGCATATTCTTTGAATAACACGGGTCATGCGAAAAAAGAGCTGATATTTTTCAATCGAGTGCCTAAAGTGGGTAGTCAGACATTCATGGAAATATTGAGATTGCTGTCTCTGAGGAATCAGTTTGTATTTTACCAAGATCATGTACAAAGGGTCGAAACCATTCGTTTGGCTGAAACCGAACAGGTGAATATAGTTCTCATGTATCCCACATGCATATTATATATAATAATATAATAAACGTTTGTGTTTATAAAAATGACATGAAAATTATGAAATTCTCTTTTGTAATATTATGCTTTAACTGGGGCACAACGTTGACTACGAAAAATCGTGACTAATTTTGTTTTAATTACTGCATCCTCTAAAAAAAAAATGATATGTACACGATACTTTTGTATTCATACAAAAGAATTCTATTTACTATTTGCATTATTTATTGTTTCATTTACAACGTGTAAATACCTACTATTGTATACCATACGATTACATTTATTTCGATACGTGTAATAAAAATGATAAATGGAGCAGATATACCTTCATTATATTAGTATTATAAAATCACTGTCGCCTATGTATATATGTGTAAACAAATTAATGTTATTAGTTATTAGTTTATTACTTATAAGTTATATTTATTATTAATAATAATAAAAACACTTATATTTATATTTTTTATTTCGTAATTATAAATTGCGTACACGATCACGTCAACAGAAATAAAAATAAAAATAATTATTAAATAGATTAATAAAAATCAAAAATATAGTTTAAAGCATTTTTACTTTGAATAATGAATAATGATTAGAGGTTTTCATTCGACTATAAATAATTTAAAACGAAAATTATTGTAAAATTAATTTAAACCATTAAAATATTTTATTGAATGCTGGCGTACGTCCAAAAGTGATAAAGGGTTATATAATTTTTTTAAATAAATAGTTATAGCAAAAAACTAACATCTTTTAAATATAATACTAGTTTAATAAATTAATACCGTGTTTGATAGCTAATACATCTTTATATTTTTATATAAAAATGTAAAAAGTAAGAAAACAAATTATTATATTATCATGATTGGTATAATCAAATTAAATGATAATCATTTAAACTTAATTTTTCTTGATATTTGTTTGTAAAAGTTAAAAGTATTAAGTGCTATTTAAGTCAAAAGTTTTAGACCTTTAAATTATTGTGTATATCATGGTTCAACATGTACCATTGCAAAGTTGTTCAAAATTAAATTTACAAGTATAATTATATACTTATTATTATTATTATTTATATAATTAATAAAATTATATCCATGGGAATTGTTTCTCTTTATTATATTGTTACATTAAAGTATTATCTATAGTTACTGCAGGTATTTTAACTTGTAACCAACAGTTTTAACGTCATTCACTATAGGTATAATAATTAATAAGTAACGTGGTTAATTATAAATTCGAATGTTTAATCTGAAAAAACATGCATCATCTTGTATATTCTAATTTTAGTTAATAATTAAAATATGCATTAAAGGATTGAGAACACATATACTATTTCAAACACTTGTGTTTGTCAAACCCATATAAGAATTAAAAACTGAGAAGTAACTATACACAATTTCCCAACATAAAATACAAGATTCTCATTAAATTAACTTTAATTATATATTATCTACTACCTACACTATTGAAGAAAATATAAATGAGTATTTTAGAAATTAGATTTAATTAAAGTATATAATCTCTACGTGTAAAGTATTTCATTTTATTTGGTAAATGTACCTATTTACTATAGTTTACTACAGTCTACATTGGACATAGGTTACACACGTATAATATCTACTAAAATTTCAAATATTTAGAGAGAAAAGTTCTAATTTTAGTGTAATTGTACAATAGGTTGGTAAATAAATTGTGCCTATAATTCAATTAAGTAGGTAGGTGTATGTACCTATATACTGTTTAAATGTACTTATAAGTATGAATGTTATGGGATCAAGATTTGTATTCTTATAGTGGTATATTGAACATGTAAATAAGTATCTAAGATTTTAGATACTTGCCATTTTAGTTAACGGTTCTATTTTTTATTAAAATAATAGAAAGATTTTACAATTTTAGAACTTATAAATTGTTATTGTAGTAGAATAAAAATATTTTATTGTACAATTGAATAACAACTGTACACATCAAATAAATATTATTACGAAAATTACATTGAATTGCGTTTCAAATAATTTTATAAAAAATAATTGATTTCAATATTAAAAAATTTTAGTTGGTTATCATTTAAAGGATGTGGTACACTGGAGATTTGTCATCTTTACTATTCTGCCTATCATAGTCGTGAGTGACACAACTAATTCGCGTTCCGCGTAATCAAAATTGTTGATTCTAGGTTAATAGCAAGGCGAATTGACCCTTTTAAACAATTTAAAGATGATGACTGAAAACATGGTCTGTGATAGACTGTTGGCTTATACAATACTTCAAACTTGATGAAAAATATTTAAGTTTTTATCATAAAATTTGTAATATTTTTAACTTTGTTGAAAATAAAAGATCATTTTAAAATAGGTTATATATTATAGGTAATTTTCTTATTTTTAAATTCTTTTATTGGAATATTAACCTAGAGGCTATAAGTGCTAGAACCCAACTAATCCGACCAGGAACCTGAGGAACCATCCACTATTATTGTTTTAGTTACCATGCAGAATGTGAAATGTGAATGTATGTCTCATTGTCTCATATATAAATATATAATATTATGATATATAAAAAAAGTCAGTGTAGTATAAGCGTCTTGTTTATTGTGACAACACATCTCTAATCATAATATATTATAGGCAGCGTAGGTATAGGTATACGACCGATATACATTATACACTATGCAGTATAGCCATTTATTTTAGAACTACTACCTATTAACTACAGTTTTAGGACAACATTTGATTATTTTTATGTAATTTCGCTTCGAGTATTAAACAATAATATAGTATATGCGCGATATTATCGATATGATATTTAATTGTATGTGTAACAAAAATGGTAGCGTTCGTGTAATGATTTCTTACTAATCCCTAGTATTTTTATCACACAATTATTGTTTGTAGTGTATGTACTCGTTATATTCAAAACTAGTATTTTATTTTATTTTATTTATTTATGCTAAGCAATAGTATACTACAGCATATATTATATCTAACTGCATACTTATAGGATCTTATACTAATTTCTGGAGATCGTGTTCTGTTGACTGGTAGCCAACTTAATTTACATAACTAAATATTCTTATGTAATTTAGTTGTACCTAAATTATTAATAATTAATAATTATAATCTTAAAGTAATCGGGAGATTTATAACTAATAAGTAATATTATTATATTATATGATTTAATTTTAAACTATATTGCCAACTAATTGGTATTTTATTTGTTTTAACTTAAATTGTAGTTTGGATTTTGTAGCCATTTTATTTTATTTTATAAAAGTCTAATATTACGAGGCTTGCCTGTATAACAAGCTTTTTTTTAAATAATATGTTAAAAATCTATACCTACGTATAATTAATATTTAAAAGGTCAACATTTAGTTTAGTAACATAAAATTAAAAAAAATTTCTTGTTTTTTGATATAATATAATATATAAATTTTATAATTCGTCATTTTTAACTAATTAACCTAACCCAATGTATAAGTTTATATATTAAATTAAAATAATAAAAGATAATAAATGAGTTTTAAATTTGTTTTTAGGTTTTTCAAAATAATGTGTAATACTTTTATTAAAAAAATTATTTAGGTATACAAAATCCTAACTGCTTATAAATAAAAATTATACAAATTACAAGTGTTATATAACTATATAAGATTATATTTTTAGGGAAATATTAAGTTTATGTTTAAATTTAAATTATTTAATTATTAATTTGAATTTGAGTCTATTATAGATAATGTGTGTTTGATTTAAAGTTTTTATAATTGGTCAGATAAGCGTGTAGAAAAAATCCCGGTGTACGTTAAATATGTCTAAACATGTCTTTAATAAGTGAGTTTAAATAATTTATTTTTAATTTATAGGTACATTCTGTAAATAATAATATATAATTATTAAATTCATTATTTGTATAATGGCCTCCAGCGCAATCAGATAATTAATCAATTATAAATTATACTAATATTACAATTACCTATACAGCGTAGTTGATGTTTTTAACTTCTTGCATGCACCTGCAGATGTATAAAATTATTATCGATATATTGTGGTACACTCTATACGATCGCGAATAAACGAAAGTCATCCACTTAATAAACTAAGAATAGTCTACTTTGTTTTATTTTTTTTAAAGTACCTACCTGTAATATAATTGCTATAACATAGTTCCATTGTCCATTGTTTTTGTCATTTATCTCCGATTCGGTATATGACAGCCCTCAAAGTGAAACGCATCATCGAATAATTTGTACAGGTTTTTAATCAATTTATTGTTTTCACGGATTTATAATGTTGCATTCCAATCGTACTTTAACCATTTGATTGTTATTTTATGCATAAACCATCGACAATCATTAAGATTTAAAAAAAAATAGTTGTCTAAAAACTAAATTTTTTCAAAATAATACCTATACTTTTCGGACTACTGTTTTTTTATTATAACGGTTCTCAAGTGCCAATATGAACTGGACGGGTTATACATTTAACTTTATTGTACATTTACATTAATTAAAAAATACAGATATGTACTTTAAACATTTATTATTTTTTAATACTGATCGATAATTAATTATTTTACTTTAATCTTTCAAAATTCAATAAAAGTTATAATTTTAAATGATCACAAGTATACCTACAATAATTTGTGCAAATACAATATACAAATTGTATTTGTTATTTTAGGAATATTCCAATATTTTTGTACACTAATAATTCCCTAAAATAAAACAGATGTACCTACACATATAAAATTTATTTAGAGAAGAAAGTTGAAAACTTTAAGTACAATGATTATTGATTGCCAATAATGAAAATAATCTGCTATTATTAAATTTTAAACGAGTAATTGCAAAATCATTTACTTTTCTTTAGTGAATATATAATATTATACAATAATGTATAGTATATTTTTATTTAATTTATGGCATTTATTTAAATTTATTTTATTTAACGCATACCTATATAACTTAGTAGTTAGTTTAGTTATGCGTGTACATAACATATACAACATTAATCATTATACACACATAATACAATTATTGTTTACAAAATTATTATTTCTTACATATTATAACGTACAACGATATTTATTATTTCAATAATTTATTACTAGTACGCCGCTTTAAGAATATTTTCGATTACTTTTAATGATAATATTTCATATTTCATATTAGGTATATGTAATATACTAATATGTATCATATATTCATATATGATACATATTTATATAGATTTACATAAAACATTTGAATATAATTCCACGATTACTTCTCGATCCGCTATGTGACTAATTATAATGAGTAATGACTATATATAGTTTATAATAACTGTGTATAACTTTTTTTTTTATTTGATTTCAGCTTCGCGTGGCGTCTATGGTATCAAAGTACGACACGCCTTCAGTTTTCATAAAACACATATCTTTCGTCAACTTTACCAAGTAATAATATTATTGATATATATATTATGTGTGTATATATATAAATTTTAGTATCAAAATTATGGTTCGTGTGGAGAGCAACAGAGAAAGGGAGAGAGGAGAGAGAGAGAGAGAGAAAGAGAGAGAGGGAGAGAGAGAGAGAGTGAAAGAGAGAAGCGAGAAAGAAATATAGAGAGGGAGTGATAGGGAGTTTAACAAGTTTTCTTATGTATTATAATTAGTATACTTTTTATGTTGGTGTCGCGGTATGAATATATTTAGATTTTACCTGCCCGAACCTATTTACATTAACCTGGTGAGGGACCCTGTGGAACGAGTAATCTCATGGTACTACTACATAAGAGCGCCGTGGTACTATGTGGAGAGGAAGCACGCGTTTCCCGACACGCCGTTGCCAGATCCGAATTGGTTAAAAAAAGTAAAAAAAAATACCGTTATTTTACGGCACATGCATATTAAATTTCTAACCGATTGCCGATTGGATGCGTGAATGCGTGTTTGTCAAATGATGATGAGTTGATTTATTATTTTTTTATTTACACCTATAGGACTTCGAAACTTGTGTTCTTCGTGGCGATCGAGAGTGTAGGTACACGCAAGGTGAAAAACGCGAAGGGATCAGTGACCACAGGCGACAGACTATGTTCTTTTGCGGACATGACGAGGAATGCACGTGAGTATAAATGCTGCATTATATATTTATATTTTAGCTGTATACTCAATACTCATAAATTATAAAAAATAACGGAAGACGGGGTTTTGTATATGGGTTAAACATGATAATTTCTAGGTAGGTATATATAACTAGGTACCTACTTGACTTACTATTATGGTCATTTTTTTCAAACTTAAATAAAATAACATTTATATACTAGCTCATTATAAAAACTATATTACTAACCATCAGATTAAAATCATCTTAAGGTTTTAATAATTGACATACACATATTATAAGGTGTATGATTATATATCGTCGCAACATCGTGTTAAAGTAGTTTTACATTTAACATAAGTTACGACTCTTATTAAGAATTTAGATGAAGTGTTTATATATACATTATACATTTATACAATACACTATATATTATAATTTATATTTGTTTTGTATATATCTAATAAGATATTTAAGGTTTATACTATTATACATTTATACCTATTAATTAATTATTATAGGTCCCAAAAATGTATGCGATAAAAATTATCGGAACGCACTTGTCTCATACGCTTAAAAAAAATCGTATATACGCTGAATATGCCTTAAAATTTGTTTTAAATTTATGAGTATAAGTAAAAATATCTTTTAATACTACAATTTATATTTCAATTTCTTTGACTAACGACTGCAGGTAATTAAAAATATTATTTTATTATTTTATAATTAAAAAATAAAAAAATAATATAAATTATCAGATGAAAATGTTTTTTTAAACTTTGTTACAACTTACTTTTCACAATCAAAGAGTTAATTGGCGCCGTGCCGTGTTTTTTACATTGTTTTTTTAAAAATGTTACAGATTAAATTTGGTCGTGCTTACTATTCGTAAATAATTTATTTTAATAATTACACTTATTTATCACCTAGAACTGTAAATACTCCATTCTTACAAAATGTTTTAATCATAAAAAAAATATCAAAATAAATAAATTGGTTTTGAACCGCATACTTACTCAACGCTCATGTATTAACTTATATATATATTTGTTATTTATACATAAGTCGATCAAACAGAACCTATTAATTAGCCTAATACTATTGGACCACTTGATATCCCACGCCCATTACCTTTATCCGTTGTATAAAAATGTACCTTAAGCTGTAATATATTCTGCTAATACGATTTTTCCATGTATACGTATTATGTGAACCGGTTAACACAAAACCTGTCACATGTTGGATGTTCATTATAGCAATCGTCAAACATTCAAAATGCAATATTATACAAAGGTACTTCATATACATGTATGCAGTGTATACGTGTGCAGATTAATATAGATGGCATATCCTGCCTATCCTAAACCGTTCAGGGATGGTGGTGATTTAAAAACATAAATTATAGCTGTTACATGCATAACATAGCAGAAATAAATATATAGGAAACTGAATTTTTAAGATTTTATTTAAAAAATAATAAGTAAGTAGGTAATAGATAGTATACAATATTAGAAATAACTAATAGCCTTATACAATAACAATGTTCCAAATATTATAAAACCAAAAATTATACATAAGGTTTTGGGAGAAGTAAAGAAAAATAATAATATAAACGTTAACATAAATTTAATTGATTTTGAAATTTTTAAGCTCGTTTAAAATTTAAAAAAAAAACACATAATATGTAGTAGGTTTATTTTTCGTCAATATTTTATTAGTTGTGATAGGGTGATAGGCTATCATGCACTAATATAGCTAATGAATTTTAAATAGTAACAAAAACGAAATTCACTATTTAGGCATCGGAGTAATCATTCCATCAACTAGTCTAATACACATAGGAGTAGTAAAACCTTTTTATGAGTTGTGCAATCACGAAATTTTTGGCCTATCCTCTCAAAATAAAAATACTTATTATCATATAACTAACTTAAATAATAATAATAAAAAAAAAAACAATTAATTATTACTTATTTTAAGACTTATAATAATGATAATATAGGTACATCAAACGGGTGGTATATATTTATATCAATAAAGTACTTACAAACATAGGCGTGCGCACGGGGGGTTCCGGATTTGCCTAGGTAGGTACCTCCCGACATGTTATTGGGGCCCTAAAATGTAAGTCCTATAGCATTTATATGGGTCCGTATTTTAACTATAATGTTACTAGAATAAAAATGATATTTTTTCTAAAATATGGTGTAAAAAATTATGTTTTGGGATAAAAAAAATAATAAAACTTAAAATATTTTAAATTTGCGTAGTAAAACTTATTATGATTATAACAGCTAGATCTTATTGACTACAAAAGTAAAAATAATAAATAAAATATATTGCAATTATCTTAAAAATAGATTTTAGGTCCAACTATCTAATGAAATATTAAATAACTTAATACTGATTAATATGTGATATAATTTAAGTAATGTTTATCAGGCTTTATAGTTTATTAAAATATCTACATGTCTTATTAAGAGAGAGCCCAAATTAAGGAAAGGGCCCGAAACAATTGTAGGCACCCCCCGAAATTCAAGTCTGCGCACGCCTATGCTTACAAAACATATAAAATAATTACATTTCTATAAAAATCATCAATATTTAATATTAAATCAAGTTTTGAATCATATGTCACTTACTCACTTCTAAGTTAAGTTTAATTTTTTATATATTGTACATGAATAATTGGTATACATCATATGTTGTAGTAGGTCAATAGGAGTCATTTGGCTATCAGTTTGATATATTATCGTAGGTAATAATGAGAATTTCTCAAATTTCGTGCAACACGGACAAAATCGTTCGTGATTATAATAAAATTATTCTTTGTGAGTGGGATTATTATTACAACTACATTATTATTATTTATTGTATGCCGACGCGACGTCCGATAAACCGCGACAGGGTATTTGATATTTTTGCGGCAACGTACTATACGTATAAGTAATGACGAATAACTTTAATTTCGGTTTACGTTTACTGCACGATCCCGCAGCATTCACACATAATATAATATTATACATACAAAAAACTACAACTCCAATAACTACTAATACTGTAGCTGGTAATGCACTATTATGGACTAATATAATATAATCAAGTATATGACATGCCATAAAATATAATATATTATTATAATACGTCATAGCTAGAGGTAGTTACCTAGAATATACTCTCTCCGTCAAAACTTTCTAGTGTTTTTTTATTTTCACACACGATTTCTGATAAATGTCCCTCGATACAAAATGATTGTGATGGATAATGTAGTGTACGAGATAAATATGTGTAACTGCCTACATAAAGGTACTCATAATTCGTACATCGTCTATATAGTATATACTTATGCATCAATGCATCCTACCTCTGTAGCGACTGTAGCTACTATGTATAATAATATATTTATAATATAATACAACTGTAAGGAGAGAATTTTAAAAGATAACTCGTATTTTATCGAAATGAATTAACGAGTGGAAACATTTATTTTAAATAATTTTAATTTCAAAATTATTAAAAATCAACATTTTCAAAAATAAAGTAATAATTTTCATACTATTTTTTAAATATTTAATTGTTTGACTTTCACTGTCAATCGGATTTTTGACAACATGCATTTTTAACTTTAAATATGTCGAATTGTCGAAGTAATATTTTTTCTTACTGATTTCAATATAAAAAATTATATTAAATTATATAGTAAGAAATTAATTATAGTTATTATTTGAAGTGCTGGAATTTTAATGCATTTTTTTTTAACTATTATCTATAACACAGTATTCAAAGTATAATATTATAATATTCAATTTAGACATCAGGGAGTTTAAAATTGTAAATTGTATTTTTCTGTCTAATTTTAAGAGCATCTTCATAGTTTTATTAAAGTCCAGTAATTCTTATGTTTTATTTTATATTTACATAATATATATAATGTGTTTTAAAAAATTTTCTCCTGTGGATTTCAAGCTGGATCGACTTTTGAAATTCGCCTCTTAATTTAAATATGCTACAGCGCGTGATGGAATCAGCTCTTGAGCGTTGAATATTTTAATTTTAATATTCATACTTTAAAGTTGACATTTTTAATTTTTAGCTTTTAGGTACAAATTTTTGTATATTATGGTCCATAGAATATAAAAATACTCTACCTATATAGATAATTTGTAGATTATTAAAATCCTATATTAATTGTTATAAGAACTTAAAAGTTAGGTATATTGGTAATTGGTATATATATTAAACATCTCGTTTGAAATTTCACTTTTATTTATTGAATAAATTTGTTTATTTTATGAATTGTTTTGAAATAAATAAAATATATAATTTGTTATTCATAACAGTAAAAACTTAAAATTTATATAAACGAAAAATAAAATATATTATACATTTTGTAACGAGTGCCTAATTAGGTATTTCAAAACGTGTAAGAAAATATTTCCAAAACTGTTAATATTTTTCGAGAAAACGAGTATATTTAATAAGCTTTAACAAAATTACGTTTTATATGCATAATAATAGTATAATGGTGACTATATTATAATTTATAACCTGTTTATAGGCGCTACCTATTTACAATATAGTGTATTAGTGTTCTAGTGTCAAGTCTCGATACATTATTTATCAATTTAAACTGTAGCGTACCTAATAAGTAATAAGTAATAACTAATAATTTAACGATTAGGAATAATAAATAATAATAATATTATGATTTATGACGTCCAGACGGTTAGTGTTCAGACATCAGACATCGACGAACTTGGTCTCGGCCGTCTCTAGTTGAACTATTATAATGTTATTATACTATGCACATGATTGTTAAATTATTTTTAGTATTTTTACTGTACTCTATATATATTACAACTTACTGATAATATAAGATTATAAATTATGTAGACGTAAGACAATTATTAGGTCTTCTGGCCTTCTGCGGTGAAACCGCTAACAATTAGTTGGGTAAACGACACCTGATTAGTCGAGGAGCTATTTTTCATCGTTTTAAAACTATTTCAATTAGGTATTTATTTTTATACTTTTCGTACACTCGTTCGATTAGGTACATAAAGCCATGTACGGTATTTAGAGAAATATTCACTTTTATATGTAATCAAAATATATTCCAGAGTACAGTTTTGGCCTTTTGGGTAATCTTAATCTATCCCAAACAAAAATATTTTATCGATTCGATACCTATTATAGAATTGCACGTACATAGGTCATATATATATATTACGTATATATCTTTGCGCGATCTTAACTGCGTAGTCAACTACATTAATTTTAAACTGCTCGGACTCGTCAGCTCCTCGCTATACGCGTATTATAGTCTATACTCTATAGGTAGTAATAAGACGTGTTTCTGATTCACTATATTGACGTTTTAAGTTTTCAATTATCTCGTCTAGCACAGCTGTGGCAGTGTTCATAATTTTAAAAACATAACGATTTAATATTTGAAAAGTGGGTATAGCTTATCGATACAACACTCCGATATATATACGTATTCTGAATTACAACAATATTGTATTCTGACTGTTTATTCGGACGTGCATTCGGAATACGAAAAATGAATAGGTAGCTTAAGTAGTAGCGCAGTACCCACCCACAGTTCTTTACAAATCCGGCCTTACACGTTACAAAACGGGTTCGTTATGGGTATATATAATGCCATAATGGACAGTACCGTAAACGTGTCTTATTTACTGCTAAGATATTCACCATCGATGTAGATAAGAACTTATGGATGATGTATTGTCAATATTACACGCCTTACACACGCATTCAACACAATAGTTTACGCATAATATTTTATTATATTAAATTTATGTATTATTATTATTATTATTACAGTTTCAAAAAATATACGTCGTTACATCTAAGATCTAGCGTACGTCGTACAATAATAATAATAGCTCAAATATGCTTATAGCTGTACATTAGGTACACATTCGTACTTCGCAGAACATGCATGTTCACTATATATACGTTTATATTAAAATTTAGAGTCTCATACGTATATTTTATTGATACAGCTGGGAAAGTAACTTTAAAAAAATTAAAAATGTCACACTCGGTGATATTAAAATTAATTAAATCGTAGGTATACGCAGATTATATTATATTATTGTAACCTAATAGTGCACCGGCAGTAGGTCAATCAAACAAAATTGAGACTAAACTAAAAAGTTTAAAAAGATTAAGGTCATTAGTCATTACGGATCCACAATGCATTTATAAATCATAATTTAAAAATTTTTAAGAATCAAATTCTTATTAGTGATTATTTGAAAGAAATTAACAAAATATTTAAATAATTATAAACTATATATAAATGAATTGTAAATGATATAATATTCTTTTATTTAATGTGTTGTTGCGGTGGCCGGTGAGTATAAATAAAAATAAGTCAAAGTACGACAGAGTATTAGTGTAGGTACGATTAAAATGCATAAAACAATATAATTCAGATTTTTATAGATATTATAGAATATAGATTAAATATATGTCAAACGGGTATTATTCGGCAATCATTCGACTGAATAGTCTGTTTTAGTGTTTTTTTTAAAAAATAATGTGTTAAATTGTTAAAATTTGATAATTGGTTTTTATTGTATTTTTTTTACCCATAGCCCTTTCAATTCTGAAGGAGCTTTGGAAAGGGCAAAACGTTCTGTGGAACAACAGTACGCGGTTGTCGGCGTATTGGAAGATTTCAACGTCACCCTAACAGTGTTCGAACATTACATACCGAGATTCTTCAGAGGAGCGTCCCAAGTATATTACGGTAAATTTAAATTCGATGTTTAAATAAAACTAAATACCATATTATGTTTATTTTAAAACCGTCGATTTCGTTGACAGGAGACATGGGATTACACAAGGTCAATCACAATGCGTTCAAACCGCTAGTCAGCGAAGCTGTGAAAGACATTGTGAGGAAGAATTTTACCAGAGAAATAGAATTCTACCAATTCTGCAGACAGCGGCTATATAGACAGAGACTAGCGTTAAATTTGTAACACAACTACGAAATACATTTCTCTGAACGTCGATAAAAAGTTCCTCGTACACTTCAACCTTTAAACTCGCGCGTGTTACGCAATAATTATTGTTTTTCGTTATACAATATAGAAATTAAAAGTTATGTTTTAGTTTTACATCTTAACCGCTAGATATGTTGTATACTGAATTATTTCAACATTTCAATTAATATAAGATTGTAATACCAACAATTATACAAGACAAAATACATTTAAAATAAACATACGTACATACGTATTATAATATTACCTATGTCTAGCATAGATTCTAATTTTAGTAATAAAAAAAGTAATAATGATATTATATTTATTTTTTTTTCGTACTTAAATACTTAAAGTTTAAACATAATATAATTATTACCTTTTTAATATTATATATTTTATATATATACATCACTGCATAGATATTTGTTTGTGCTTATATTTATGTACCAAATTATGAAATATTAATTGTTAACTATCTGTTAAAATTAATTTTAAATAATATACAATTATTACAAATCAAAGATAAATCAATTTTATCATAATATATTATGTTTAATTTACCTACCGAATACTTGTTATTTTTTTCTCTAAATATACGATACATCATTTCCTGCGATATGAAAAATAATTCCAGTTTGTAATGTTCTTTTGCTTGCCACAGTTCGCGTTTCTATCGAGTTGTATTTTTAATTCATTTATTTATTACACAATATTTTTGTTATTTGCGAGGAACTTTTTGTCAAATATTACTCTAAGATATCCTTTGCACCTTTGCTACTATGTATCAATTTTGGCTTACATTTTTCACCTACACCTAAACAAGCTACTAAGTAAAACGCGTCATATGAAATATTTTTTAAGCAGATGGTCTATACGTATTAATGAATAACACTTAATCAATTTTACTTTTTAATCGTATATATTGTGCAAAAATCATCTCAACAATTAATTACTATTTTGACTTTCCATATTGTAATGATATGCTCACATATCATAATTTATTGTATATTTTATCATTTTATTAAATAAATAACGGTAAAATTTTCGCACGCAGATAGCCGTTAATAAAAACCAATAATCCCTATTGATCACTGATGAAAGATATGATTCACATTGATTGGTAACGTAGGAACTCACACGTTATTGCAGTGGCGTATTTACGGGGAGGGGGGGGGGGTCCAAGGGGTCCGGACCCCCCCCCATTAACTCGTTTCTCGTACATGTAAATGTTTGTGTTTTTATATTATGTTTAATAAAAACAAATTATATCATAGGATATGACATGTGTAACACCGATAAGATAATATTGCTTTATACAATCTATACTATATTACTACTACTAATATACCACTATTATATTATGTATCATTATAATGTATTATACATGGGTATATATTTAAGTTAAACATTTCAGATACCACAAATACATAGTAATAATGTAGATACTATAAAAACCAATATACTTCCAAGATAATTATTATAATATTACAATAACATCTTCGAAAAACTTTAATTTAATTTGATACAAACACCACTGAAAAATTATGCATTGTTCGGTGGTTGAAAAAATATATAGTTAGGTATCACTTACATTGCTTAACCTAATTAAAGGTAGTAGGTAGGTAATATGTATATTTATTATGTAGGTTACTATGACAGAATAATGTTTTTCTACTGTGGATATAATACATAATAATATTTGATACACTTTTTATTTAATAAATGTTAATATTATTTAATAATAATTAAATATCACGTTATGTATATATATGTATGTATATATACATAATAAATAATAATACATATAATTTTTCACCTATGCGCTCACATTGTCAGCGATCTGACGTAGTCGGATTGCCTACCTGGAAGGTTTAACATGGCTTATTTTTCTAAATTGTCTTATAAATATGGTATATTTATGTAATAAAGAGTAATTGGGGGGAGGGGGGCAAAGCCCCCACGGCTTTGTATTCTGAAAATTATCTGGACCCTCTCCATGACAAATTCCTAAATACGCCACTGCGTTATTGTGACAATATGGCGCAGGATCTATTTCGTGTGCCGCCAAAGACATGGAATGGTCCAATGAGGCTCTCCGTCGTCGGGGAGAAAGCCGATTTCTCTAAAGACGCGGAGGCCTTTGATGGAGCTGCCTGCGACACTGGCCGGCTTGACCACGTCGTTTTCTCTCATCAGTGTAAACATACCGCCCTTTCGAGTAACGTCTCTCCCCTGAGTGCAGGCGCACCAGTAATTAGTATCATTTCTTAAGAGTGTAGGAGTAATACACACCCACCACACCGGAGACTGCGAGCGACAATTGGACCATTTTCATTCACGAAATAATTCAGTGTTGTTCTTTTTTTTAGATTCTGAACGAAGTGATGAATGTATTGCTTTTACTATGATGTGTTTTTTTTTTTTTTTTTGTGTCTGACGACAACATTTGGAGCAGTAATAATGCTCCGATTTTTGACTTCAGCCCCTCTTTGAATAGGGAATTGAATCTAGTTGGTACTTTAGGGGGGTCAAAATTAAAATTTTCTAATAGTTTTCAAAAAAATCGAGAAAAACAAAAAAAAAATGACAGAAAAATGTAAATTTTACGAAAAAACCACTTTTCGACAAAATCGATTTTTTGACTTTGCTGTAACTCAAAAACGAATTATTGTAAATACTTGAAATTTTCACCAAATGTTTATATTATGGTTATCTCTTTACAGTTAAATTTTCAAAATATTTTGACCATTTTTAAGCTACTAATAGACAATTGAAATTTTCGACTTTTCTAAGTTTTTTTTCTTCAAATGCCGATAAAAATATTTTGGGTGGCCAGAAAATCTTGAAAATTTAATACAAGGTTTCTTATAAGTTTTTCTTAAAGTGATAAAAAAAAATCCGAAATCGTTAGTCACAATTTTTTTTTATAAGTGTTTAAAGTTCGAATTTATACGAAATATGTCAAAATTTAAATTAAATTTCATACGCTCATAATGCGAATGTTGGCCATAGTAACCATAGTAACATAATATAAAAACTATACTATTTGTTTCAAAATAGAATATTTGACAATATTTAAATATAATATATCCTAAACTGACAAATCATCTTCGTTCAGAATCGTTTTTCGTATACAATGATACCTATCATTGCATTCAAACTTAACCTTCCATAGTCTGAGGTCCACCCCACCCCCTAATATACAGCAGAGCGATACCCACTTACCCGCTTTTTTTTATTTGGATCCGTGTGTTTAAGATTTCTTAATTTTATTAAGATAACTACAGGTCGACGAATAAGGTAAGGTGCATGAACATTATTTTATTTGCGTCAATTTGTGTAATTCTGCTTCTCTATACTTAATCATTACAGTGTATTTGATCAGATTCTCGAATCACGATCTCGAGAGCCCTCCGACCATCAGGAAGAAGGTAATAGCGTAATTTTAAATAATTTTAATATTTAAATCTGATAGGTGACTTTATTCTCCAGCACTTATAAGTGTAGGGAAGAAGGTCCCTCAGATCCCACATTTATTCAAGGTTTGTGTCCCTTATATCTGTCGATTTAAAACTATCACAAATTCTAAATTCATATTATTACCTTAATAAAACTTTTATTTTAGATTCTGAACGGAGTGATGAATGTATTGATTTTACAATGATGTGTGTTTTTTTTTTTTGTTTTTTTTTGTGTTTGTGTACAGCATAACTAGTCGAAATAATGCTTCGATTTCAAACTTTGGGGGTGGTTTCCGATGGCAAAGTGGATATCCTTGCTGCATTATAGAGGTGAAAAGTAAACATTTTCCAACAGTTTTCAAAAAAATCGAATTTTTTATTTTGCTATAACTCAAAAACTAATTGATGTAAACACTTGAAATTTTCACAAAATGTTTATATTAGCGTTCTCCATACACAGTTAAATTTTCAAAGAATTTTGAATTTTTTTGAGCTATTTATAGACAATTGAAATTTTTAATTTTTTTTAGTATTTTTTTTTAAAATAACGATAAAATTTTTTTGGCCGGCCAGAAAATCTTAAAAATGTAATACAAGGTTTCTTATAAGTTGTTCTTAAAGTGATGAAAAAAAATCCGAAATCGTTAGTCACAATTTTTTTTTATAAGTGCTTAAAGTTCGAATTTATACGAAATATGTCAAAATTGCGAAAATTGGCAAGTAATTTTGTGGTTGAAAAATCGTAAAAATTTTTTCTTTTATAACTAAGATTTGAAAATTTGGTACAAGGTTCTCCATAAATTTTTCTTCAACTATCTGCAAAAAAAACTTTACCGGACTAAGACAAAAAAATTTTATGAGTGATTGAAATTTAAATTTTTACAAAACCACGTTAAATAATGGTTTAGCCTCAAACGATTTTTGATATTTGTTGTTATTCAAATAGTATAAGTCGTAAATACTTGAAAATTTTACCAGTTATTTAGATTGCCATTTTATTTACGTGATTTGATTTTCAAAATATTTTGACTTTTTTTGAGCTATTTATAGGCATTATAAATAATCAATTTTTTTTTTATTTTTTTTTTATAAATGTTGATAAAAAAAATTTAGCTGGAACAAATTACTTGAAAATTTAATTGAAGGGTCCACATAACTTGTTCTAACTCTCATTCGAAAATTATAAAAATACATAGGCACAATTTTTTTTTATTAACATTTGAAGTTCAAATATGAATATTTTACTATCAAAAGCTAAGAATTGAAAATTTAATACTATGCTGTCCATAAGTTAAGCTTAGAATAATTATAAAAAAGTTTGAGGATTATTCAATTTAAAAAATTTTACGAGTGTTTAAAGTTTTAATTTTAATTTGAAATCAAAAATACACGTGTAAAATAACGTTTTACTAATAAATAATTTTCGATTTTTGTTATTTTTAAAAAATTACTTGACATAAGATCTTAAAACTTTTACTTAAATGTTTGAATTAGTTTCAAAATAGAATATATGACAATATTTAAATACAATATATCCTAGACTGACAAATCATCTCCGTTCAGAATCGTTTTTCGTATACAATGATACCCATCATTGCATTTAAATTTAACCTACCCTAGTCCGAGGTCCACCCCACCCCCTAATATATAGCAGAGCGATACCCACTTACCCGCTTTTTTTTTTATTTCTTATTTCTTTTATTTTGCGTTATTACAATATAAAAACTCAAATACAACCCTTCTGATTCATTTTCTAAAAATTCCACTCAATCTAAAAATATTTTACTAGAATGCACACGGCCAAAGAACTCAATTAATTAACGTTAGGCACTCTACTCCCGTATTTAGTACTAATATCATTAAATTCATTGACAGGAATCTTCTCTAACAATCCATGTTCACGAGGATGTAGTGTTCTCATTGTTGATATATTCATTGTATATATTGTTATACGCGACGTCCTCTTAAACATTGCTGCACTACTTAATGAAACTCCTTCAAGTGTTATTAATAAATTGTTCTTTTATTTTATTTATCAATTCAATTAGTAAATAGATAGGTAACTCAAGCTAAATGCCTACTCTTTGTTAATGAACAATCCTAGAGTCTAGGACCTAGACTCTAGTATAAAACTATAGGTACCTAATAAAATATTTTAAAAAATTCGATAAGTAAGAAATGATTGGTTTTTTTTTCAAAAACATGTAAAAATATAAATTATCACCACGAATTTGAATTCAATTTATTTTTCATTTGAAAATTAGTAGTTTTTGTCTTACCTCATGATATCATTATGTCATAAATTAGTTTAGCTTTATTTTTATTGATTATAAATGCATATAATTTTCAATTATTATTATGATTTTGACAAATTCAAAATTTTCTAACTGTAATTAATATAATCCTTGTAAACATTAACTATCGACTCTTTCAGGTCATTACTGATTTTTTTCCAAAAGTGTATGTATAAGTTCCATCCAACAGCGTTTAGTCTATTCGCATCTCCTGTAATAATAAATAAATAAAAAAAAAAAAGATTGCATAACATTTTTACTATTTAAAATTTTTTTGGTATTCGAATACTGAAAACCAATCATTAATTTTAATTTATGTAATATACAACACGCTAACCGATTATGATATTTATTTTTTATAAACAATAGGACCAAAATAAATCTAAGAAAGCCGGAACTACTATGCGACTGATTTTCAAATTTTTTCTCACGTGGTAATAAGTTTAATGATTTGTATTATATTCTTGATTATTATCATAATGCCAATTTATGTCTATTAAAAAAAAAATTCAAAATTCCCACTATCCTAGTGAGGTAGTACTGATAGTCTAATCTAAAGAATACTAAGTTGAATTCTATTAAAAGGCGTCGTACATAGACTACTCAATGTACACCATAATCGTTTATTTACCTGTGCAAATTACCTACGAAACGAAATTTGGTAACATAATTACATTACATAATAATATATTATGTATTATTGTAATATTGAAATATATAATTAAAATATGTTAAACATGTATGGTTTTAGTAATCATCAATAGAAAAAAACATCAATTAGTTTATTTATTTTTTCATACCAGTCTGTTCAATTTCAAAGTAATGTTGAAAAGGACAACATTTTCTGTGGTGGTTTAAAATTATGAATAAAAATATTATCATCTATAGCTACGGTCAGCATATTATTAGAAGATTCAACATCATCCTAACAGTGTTTGAATATTACAAACTGAGGTTCTTTTAAGTGGAACATCTAAAATTCTAAAGTGAACTATTGTAATTTATATTTAATGTTAGTAGAAAACTAAAAATTACATTTATTTTAAAACCATTGATTTTGTTAAAAAGAGAGATAGGTATACAGAACATCAATTACAATACATTGAAGCTGCTAGTAAGTAAGTCATAAAAGACATTGCGAGGAAAATTTTACTAAAGAAATAGAATTCTATTGATTCTTCAGGCAGTGACTATATAGACAGAGATTAGGGTTGAATTTGTAACACAATAAAATACAATTTCTCTGAATATCTATAAAAAGTTTCTCATACACTTCAACCTTAATACTTATAGGTGTTATGCAATTATCGTTTTATGTTACACAATATTAGAAATTATAAGATATATTTCAGTTTTACCAATTAACAGTTTTGTTGTACATTTAAATAATTCAACATTTCAATTTGTCAATAAAAGAACAACAATTATAAAATAAAATACATTTAAGATAAACATAAAAGTCGAGTATATATTCTAATTTTAGAAACACAAAAATTTAAAACTTAGATTCTCCGATTAAACTCAAATTATTAATATGGAGAAGAGCATTTGGAATGTAACCTCGACTTAAAACACTCAAATCATTTATTTTTTTTCAAATTTTTTTTAATTATATCATTAATATTGTCATATATATTTATATATAAAAAAAATTGACAATCTCACATACAACATAATTTAAGATTAAAATATTTTGTTTTTCAAATTATATGTATATGAGATAAAAATCATTTAATGTTAAAATACTAATGTACTTAAAACTATATACATAATATAGAATTATCAACTATTAAGTCGAGAATTAATATTGTTTAAATAAATTAAATTATTTACAATGCTACTTTGGACTTTTTCCGAGCAATGGCATCTTCTACAGCCTTCAGTTGTTTTAACAACTCTTCTCGTCTTGATGGCGCTGCTCCTCCTTTCTTCTATAAAAAAACAATATTTACCTTGGTAAATTTATTATTTGATTTAAATACCTATTAAAAAACCCAACTTAAAAACTATTAGTGTGAAAAAAATTTAATACAACTTTTAACTCTTTTTACACTGAATAATTTTAATGTTTATTAATAGAGCATGGATTTGATGCACAAAAAACTATTACAATAGGCAGTAAAAATAATAAAAATACAGATTTAAAAAAAAAAATTGGTACCTAATGTAAAACAAACAATTTTGTTAATACAATTGTTTAATAAGATCATGAATAAAAAAAAAAGTTATTTTACTGTTAAAAATTATAAAACCATTAGCCAAAAAATAGATACTTAATTAATATTTATTATTAAAGTTGTCTACTCAACAAAATATTATATTATACTTTTATTATATTTTATTTAAAAATAATATATAATTTATTACTTGTAAATAGTAAATTTATAATACTAAAATATGGAAAAAATTGTATGAAGTTATATATTCAAATATCTTATGGGCTACCAGTGTCCATCACGGTATCATTCATCTATATTCTATAAATTAAGTATTGCAACTACAATACTTATACATAGTCATAAGCAACACTGGGGAAACTCATAGGCTTTAATTTACCATTATGTAATATTTACATGGAAACATTAAAATTGTACTAAACTTATGTGGAATTGTATTTAGTTTTAATACTACAATGTAAACAATATTTGAGTCCTCTTTTTAAAATTGAAATGTCTATAAATGCTTGAGATGTCCTTAACAATATTTTTACCTAAGTTTAATAATAGGTAATTTACTTTAAAATTAAAGTTAATAATGAAAAATTTATTTTTCTGAATGCATTTCTATGTTTAAATTTATAACACGGAGACTAAACATGCAGACGAAATACTCTAGAATATTGCATAATATGAAAGTGCTTACTCTTGGAGGAGAACTTTTAGTATCATCATTATCGGATTCTAATGATCTCTTTTTTCCTTGAGAAATTGATTTTTCTAAAAAATATTAAAATAGCTATAATTTAGTTCTTGAACTTTTAATATAAATATCATAAATTGTACCTTTTTTAACGGGAGGGACGATTGGAGCTGCCATTTTCTTCTTATTTAATTTAATTTCTGCTTTCTGCATCTGAACAATATTGATAATAACATAAATATTTACAATTAACTTGTATGTTTATACATACTTTTTTTTTAAGCAATTTATTGGGAGACAATCCTAATTTTTTTTGTTTTGGACTTCCTCCTTCAGATGAAGATTCTGAACCACTCGATTCAGAAGATTCTGAAGAACCTGATCCAGAGGCTGATTCACTGCTTGATGAAGATGAAGAGGTATGAGTAGTAGCTGGAGACTTAACTCCGCTTGATTTATTTACTGCAAACCTAGGTGGCATTGGCATTTGTCTGGCTCTAAAATAATGTTAATATAATATTTTATAAAAATATACAGTAAAAAATATAGTCTACCTTTGTACAGGTTGTATAGAAGCTGGTGTATTAGTTGGAGAAACAGACCATCTATTAGTTGGCACTGGGGGATTCATTGATCGACTCATTGGTTTTTTGTCAAATGCATCTGGAGAAGGATTTCTCTCTAAAATAAAAATTAATGATGGCATGTATACAATTATTAAAAAACACTAATATTAATTAAAATAGCATTTTAAATTAATACAACAAACGCACTAGACAATTATTTTGGTTTTATATTTACTACTATAATAGATGTAAAAACAATATTTCTAAAATAAACAATATACACGAACATCAGTAAACAATGTCAATATGTTAAAATATATACCAAAACAACATAATAACTAAAATATACTGATTACTATTTATAGTATGTTATCAACTAAACATTTAAGCAAGTTTTTAAACCTTCATTTAAAGAATTAATCTATAACAATAATTACCTGGCTTTCTACTAGTTTTACGACCAGGAGATGTTTTAAATGACAATGGAGGTGCTTTCTTCCTATTTTTTGTAACAGAATTAGATCTACCTCTTGAACGACTACGAGAGCTATAACTTGAGTTACTTGAACTACTGCTGGATCTGTTAACATTACTGTAAAATGTCATTTAGTAGATAAAATATTAAAATTATTTAGTACCTCGATGACGAGAATGAAGAATGAGAAGAATAAGACTTCTTTCTGCCTCTAAGTTTAGAACGACCTCCAGGTGATTTAGATCTCATCCATGGATCAGACCAATCATCTCCTCTTCGTGGTCGACTTGATGACCTATCTCTTCTATTACGATGACCAGAAGGTTGCGGACTACAATTAATTTATTATATTTATATAGCTATTACAGAAATTTAAATAAATAAAATATCATACCTGTATGATTTTTCAGAGCGCTGCATTATTACTTCTCTATTAGGAGGGTACTTAGGAGGCAAACCTCGATGGTGAGGTTTCAAACCTGGATGATAATAAGGTTCAGGTGGTGGATACGGATAATATGGATTTCTTCGTGGAGGAGCATGAAAATCAATTGGATGTCCAGGAGGAAAATGTGGTAAAGGACGACCATGATGGGGAGGCCAAAATTCTGGTCGGTGATGGTAAAAATCCACTTGTGGTGGCATAAATTCATCCACATAAGCATCTGGAAGAGGACCCCTATGATGCCGAGCTTCTAAATCAGGTTTGCTAGTATAAAAATAAAAAAATAAAAATAAAATATCTTAATTTTTTTTTTTTTTTTTGTACTAACAATCTTTCAATAGGAGGGCTTAGTGCAGGTGAAGCAGTTGGACTTGTTGGACGCTGCGCATAGTAATCATTTTCTTTTTCTACTTCTTCTTGATTTGATGTTAAGTTCATTTTTTTTTCTTCAAAGTCAATATCAGTTTCTTTTTTTTTATTAGACTTTTTAAGTATCTAATATTATGCAATATAAATATTTAATTTGAAAATTATTTTTTCTTTTAATTACTATTTTACAGTTTCATATTATGAATAAAAGTATTCTTTTTACCTCTTTGGCTTGACGTAATCCTCTTTCCCAAGCAGTTTCAACAGGTGGTATATCATCTTTTTTTATTGGTGCAATCGGACCTCCAGGAATCTAATCAATATAACTCCCTTATGATGATGTTATATTTTAAAAAAGATTAACTAAAAACAATATTTACCAAAGTTCTTTCATGTGTTCGATAAGAATCATTTGGATAAAACGTTGGTAAACTACCAGGTGGTGGTATTGGGCGTACCATTTCAAACATTGAATAATTGCCTTTGTCAGCGACGCCCGGGTGCAAAAATCTAAATAGATCATTCTTGATAGATTTATTTAGGGCTTTAAACATTTTTATCAGTATATTACTCACCGACAGCTTGCACCCCATGTACATTGACCTCTCGAGTAAAATCGACATATCGGCCTGGGTTCTGTCTCTTCCGGTCGATGTTCACCTTCATCAGAAACTTCACCTTCTTCGAGTTCTTCAGGTTCTTTTTCTTCTTCAACCTCAGTCTCGTCTTTAACTGGCTTTGGTTCATCACATTCCCCATCTTCTCCATCTTCAGCTTCAAAGTCTAAAGGTTCTTCAGGGTCATTAACTACATTAGGCTCAATCTTAGCATCCACATTGTTATGACCATTAACTGGAATAACAATTTCTTTCGAAGGAGAATGAGCATCATTATCACTTTTCCATTCTTTTGCACTTTTCTGTAAAAAAAATAAAATAATATATAATACATATTCAACCACATAAATATATATATTTTTTACTTGGGAAGCATTATCATCATTTATATTGTCCATTGAGTCTTCATCAGAAACATCCGATAAATAATTATCATGAGGTTCTTTTGTTTCTTTATCAGATTCATTGCTTCTTGAAGAAACTTTGGATGACGGTCGAGAATGGCTATTTCTGTCAGGAGAACCAGCTGTAGAAGATACACGACTCGATGAACTAGATTCTGAACTAGGACTTTGTGGCTCATCATTTTGTTGATGTTCAGGACTACAAGGTTCGACAACAGGACTTTTTGATTTAGATGATGAACTATCAGGTGACTGAGGATCATCATCATCTTCATCATCATCATTGTCCTGTTCTGGACTTTGTATTCCATTATCTATGCTTTGAGACCCAGAACTATTATTGTCGGGGCTTTGTGGGGCAGAATTATGACTGGATGCTGAAGGTGAACCGCTGACAGATTGCTCTCTAGTTACAGTTTCTGGTGATGCAGATTGGCTTGAGTTATTTGATTGCGAGTCATCAGAATTTGTAGAGTTATCTGATTCCATTTGTGCACGTTAAATACACCGCTCCTAAGCATACATAATTATTATTAGAATGATGATGGTTAAAATTATGAATGTTATTAAGTTCAGGATAAGAAGCATAGGTGAAATTTGTCTAAAAATATAAACCTGAACTTATAATGAAACCTTTATGTATTAAAACATTGGAAAAATTCCAAATTAAACAAATAAATAAAGTTATGAAATTAATATTATATCAGTAGAACAACCATTTATCCTGAAAAAGGCCCAACCCACCCAAAGATCGCTGTTTTGTTTTCTGGTAGATCTTACCTTCCATCGCAGCGAGCATATCGAGGTGCCGAAATATATAACGGGAACACACTTTTTGTCGATAAATACATAACTTTAATACTTAGAACAAGTTTACGGAAGACAGAGCAACACGCGATCGACGAGACTTTCACGACACAAACTAACTGATTAAAGTAAAAAAAAAAACAAATTTAATTGGATATCCGGTATATCTAAATGTACTCTCGGCTTGAATTAAGTTAAAAAAAGTCGTCGATAAAAAAATACTCTTTATTTTTTTTCGCTGAAAACTAATTGAATAAAGAAGAAGATAAAATGCACAAATAAATTATTTATATTATTATTATTGTTATTATAATGCATAATATTATAATAGTTAATAATATATTATTATGATATATATTTCGACATCATATTATTATTATTATAATTATTATAACCATCGTCATAAGAAAATAATAATTAATAACAACGATAGCGAAATAACACACACACACACCACACGACGACTGGCGGCGAATCGTGCGTGCCACGAGCACGGTGTATACGGACACGATTGCCGGTGTGTGTCCGCGTCGTCGTCCTTTACCTCATAATATATTATTATAAAAAATAAATAAATAGGTCCGACACCCAGTACGAGCGAGGACACTAGTTCGCTCACCTCTTGGGTACGTTTCCCGATGGTGTCTGTATTAACCGGGGCCGAACTCTGGTGGTTAGGCGGCAAGAGTAGGGCACTGAGGGCCCGTTGCTCACACGCAAAACGGGACCGGGGCTAAAACATGGGTCCCAATGTGACTGTTATTCTCGGACCGCCCAATGATGATGGTCCGCGGGAGCCCTTAGTAACGGAGTGCGTCGCGCTCTGAACGGCCGCCGAACACACACACGCTGGTTAAACGACTGGCCTGTCGAATCGCGGCGAAAACGACAATCAAAATGGCCGAGTGATGGAATAGCTGCGGCGACTTGGTAAAATGGCTACTGTAGCGGTTGGTGGCAGCGGCAATGGTCGATCGGCGAGTCCGGTTGTGAAGCAGTCGTCACTCGTCGTCGTCGTACTCGAACTGTCGTAGACCGTAGTATTATTTTGTAGGTGAAGTCGACTGTAGATGCCTCGACGGAGTGAGTAGTGACGGACGTTGGTGAGCAAACCAGCGACGCGCTGCAGTGCGTGCACCGGCTACGACGATGCATTACCGCGGTGCCCGGTGTCGGGTCGGGGCGGAAAGCGAGTGATCATATTATAATGACTATTGAGGCAAAAAAATCAAAAAGTTATGATTTACTAAAAGTATTCAATTGAAAATTAAATTTTAAAAAAATACTGATGTTTTTATAACTTTATACTTACACTTAATACTTTACTTGTGTTTTAGATTTTAGTGGGGAAATAAATAATTACAACTTAGATTGACTTACATTCCGCGCGACTGTGATTTGTTTAATAGTAGAAATAATGCTTTGATTTTCAATTTCAGTGACAGTTTTTGGTAGAAAAATGGATTTGTTTGATACATAGAATTTATTTACAGTATTTCATGAAATATCTAATCATTAAAAAAACAGAAACAAGTTAAAGAAAAACGGGAATTGTTGGGTAAAACAAAATTGAAAATTTTCAAAACAGTCGATTTTGTTTTTATGTCGTAATTCAATAATTGTATAGAATTGAATATTTCACAAAATATTTATACCTATTAGAGTGGTTAAGACAATTTTTAATACAAAATTCTTAGTAAGTTGTTTAGTTCATCAAATTCATTGATGATTGATTTGTCATTAAATATTATAGAACATTGAATTCGAATTTGTATTAGTTACACCCGTTTTTAATAATGAACCTACTTAATGACGAGTCAACGCGGGGTACTCTTGAAGTCTTGAATTCTTGATAGTTGTTATTGATACAATGATACCTACTGCTACTGAGTACTGGCGCAGTGGCGCTACTGGACACTATAAAAAAATAGTATGAATTCTCTTGTTAATATTAGAAACATTGCTCCGCTAGATAGTGACATGTATACTGTATACATAATAAATAACAATTCCGTTGGTTAGAATTTTTTGCCGTTTCTGCGCGCGACGCGCGTTCGTTAGCCGTGAAATTATCGTGCTCGTCGACAGGTCAGGCTACAGTGTTACACTATTGTCGGATACTAGAATTATAAGGTAGCCTCCATAGACCATACATAATAATACGTTTTTCTTTAAAATATATCTACCTAATACCTATGGTGGCATCAGAATATCTGATAACAACACCCAACGATTTACAAGTCACAAGTGTTACAACTATTACAAAGCGTCCCTCTCGTGTCTCGGCCCTCATACTCTACTCACGGTCCATAGCGTCATTCTAGACTGTTAGATTGTTGACTTTTGGCTGATGATCGATGATCGTTATTTAAATAAAAAACGATAATATTACAGGTAATTGTTTTGTACTTTTTTAATATTTTAATATAATTTTTGGAATCATGGCATTAAGGCATAAATGTTGTTTTGTTGCCTGTGCTTGTTTTTCAAAATTTAAGTTTAGAACATCTTATATTCTCATTGAGTCCGTCCATCTATTAGCTACCAAGTACCAATACATAGTTACGGTTATTGAAATTAAAATAGTTATTTATTTTTCATCGTTACTGTACTTAATCGTTTATAATAACTAATAACAATAAGGTTAAATATTGTCTTTTACTCCTTAGTTCATGGTTACTACTGTGTATTTTAGATAAGAGGACGTCGTATTTGTTTATGTTGTTTTCGACTTACTAACATACACCGTAGAAAATTTGAGTTCACAACAATCAATTTTTTGCAGTTTTCAGTAGCATAAATTTACTTATTCGACTTAATGGTAAGAAAATTATCTAGGACATCACGTAGGCTTTTATTGATATTTTAATTTTAAATTGAGTTGTAGCCATGTAAAATATCAAAACTTTAAAATGATCTTCTCACTTTAAAATTTAGATTGAATTAAAGTCTATGTTATGCTTTAAACAATACTCTTACCTTTAAGTTTGATATTAGCTTAATATAATATTTTAATAATATTAAAGCTAACAGCATAAAATGGATTATGCTGAACTCAAATTTGTTATATTGTTATAAGACGGAGACAACACATTTGGAATGATGTCCTCATTACCCGGTCAACATTTTATTTTAAACAAGTATGGTATTATAATAACTAGAGGAATTTGTAGTAGGTTATAAATAACAAATAAATCAGTCTACATATATTGTTTTTTATGTCAGCAGATTGATAATTTGTTAGATTAATTATTCAGCAAAAATCATTAATTTTAACGATTAATAGGTGTTAATATGTCAAACAATTATTCCACTTAAAGATTAAAGAAAATATTCTAAAAGTTAAATTACCAGTTACTTAGTTAGAAGAAAAGAATTGCTACCAAAACACTTTTTGAAGAATGAGAACATAACAGTGATTTTTGACTGTAAGCTTTTTCTGTTGATAACAATGAACCCATAAAAAATCATAAATTAAAAAACAATCTTTAAAAAGGAACTAATGTACCACACAGAACATCTATATAATGAATTACATTTTTTAGCAGTATAAAATATATTTTACAAAGTTTCCATAAAATAAGAATAAAATAATAAGCAATTTTCAAATATCAATGCATTTTATGTGCATAGAAAACGAACATAATTCCCTTTCTTATACATATAGTAGAACCTCGACATTAAATGTATAGGAACGTATAATGTTTATTATATTTTTTTGACAAAATTATCGATTTTATTTGACAATGAGCTGCAACGCGCTTTACTGCATCTAAGTCTTGCAAACATCCGGATATGCTAATTGCCGTTTGAATAATAGAGGGTTCATATACCGGAAGTTTGGATAATCGAGGTTCTACTGTAGATCCAAAAATTTAATATAATATATTATCTATAGACATTAAAAATTATAACTATCTTAAGGCTTAAAATCAAAATTTCAATTTTTCTACCGAAATAACAGAATAATACATTTTAACTTGTTGTTTGTGTAAAAAAAATATTAAATATTAATGTTATTTTATTTAATTGTTTTATTTTTTATTTTTTATTATTCTTTTTAATATACTTTTAATCGTGGAATATACCCCCTAAAAAGAATAGCTGTCCCATAAATTTTATCTTTTTTTATTTATAGCTTCTAGTATTAAAACTAAGATCACTCAACAATTATTTCAAAAAACAAATAATATTAATTACAGTATATTATATAATATAAATATATATTCAATCCATTATAAAATAAATTATAATTTTAATAGCAATTATAGATTTTGTATTGACTATGGAGTAGAGATTGAAATAAATATTGAATTTTAAGTGAGTTTATTAAAATTAGGTAAAATATCAATTTTTTTTCTGATTAATTTTGTATTAAAATTTTTAGGTTTTCTTTAGAAACCAATGCATAATATGATAATATTACCATACTAACTTCATTGATACATTTTCTTTTTAATCACTTGTTTTTATTTAATCATGATTTTACTTGTTCAAATTCTGTTTGCATTATAATAGTTACATTAAAACTCAACTTATAAATACAATTGTTTGAAACATGTAATTATAACTTAAAATTCTGAACACCAAAAGACCTATAATAAATTTAAATGTGCCATTATCGAACATTGAGAAATTGAGCAGTTTTTGATTGTTAGGTCATTCGATCTGTTGATAACTGATAAAAAATAATATGAAATATTTAAATCTCAACCTCTAACTGTAGGTGGATGATTGGATGAATGTAAATTCAAACATGCCAAAACTGTTCGCATGAAATATAAACAAGATAAACTCAAACGAGGAAAATAGGTTCACAAAAAACTTATTATCCAACCGCCGCTTAAACATTTTATGCCCAAACTTAACGTAGGTAACAGAAATAAGGACTTGCAAAAACGTATTAATAATTCATTGTTTTTCCATGTAGCAGAAAAAATATCAAGTGGCATGTGACATGGCACATTAATTCATTTTTTTTGTAGTATTTTAGTAAGCTTGAAGAAAAGTGTAACTCATTAACTAATCTAGGTTTGTTTATATAAACATTTTTAGACATCTAGTCCTGGGATGAGCTTTCAAATTGTTGTTACCCCTCACAAGATTTTATCTGGTTACCATGATTTTAATAACTTATTATAAATCCAAAAGGGTTACAGATATAATCAAACCATATTTTAAAGATGATGTATTTATTTTTATTATGTGATCATTACAAATTATAAATTTAACAGAAAATACTTTTTTTTTTTTTTTAGTGACAATGAATAATTTGGGTAATTATCAATCTTCTGAAGAAGGTTATAGAAATATGCTGAATAGTTTCCGTACTAATGATTTGCAAGCATTATTGGCAGCTTTTGGTCGAAATAAAGCAGGTCGAAAATCCGAACTAAAAGAACGGGCAATTGATTTGTTAAGGTCTAGACCAGCTAACATGAACTATGCAGCATATATAGCAAAAATATATGAAATTTATCGTTCCATGCAAAGTGATCCGCCTAATAATGATATTATGATGCGCAGTTTATTGCAAAATCAACAACAGAGGCAGATGATATCTATGGGTCAGATGCAAAACCCACAACAAAGAATGTACCAACCACCACAATATCCTCAACAATCAATGCATATGACGGCACGTGCTGGATTACCTCAAGTTATGCCCCAAATGCAAAGAGGCATGTATGGTAACCACATTGGAGCAAATTCTATTCCTGGAAACACTATGGCTAATAATAATATTCAGTATATATCTGGCAGTTATCAGCCATCTGGACCTCGTACTATAGTATCAACCCAATTATCCTCAAATCATCAAGTGAATATTGTGGTATCGCAAGATGCATTGGGATTTGATATGAAAACATCGACTAGTGGAAACAATTCTTACGCCCCATCTCTTGAAACTGTAGCTCAAATCAAGTTCAAAAAATTACCATTTTATGAAGTTATTGACGAAGTTATTAAGCCAACTCTTCTCACTGGCATGGACAGATGTACATTACAAAACGTTCCTAGAGGTAGCAATATTTTATGATCATTTTTTTAAATATAATTATATTTATCATATCTATTTTATTTCAGGTATGAAAGAAGCTACATTCAAACTTGTTCTGTCAGTTGAACAAGCCAATTTTGTTGCAATGAATCGTGATATTTCTCATGGAAAAAATGAATATATTTATCAATTCCAGATTCGAATTTGTCAATTAATAGAGCCTGTGTCTAATGAGTTGCCAGATTGTATGCCTCTTGGAATACATATACGACTTGGCATGAAAGCATGTCCATTACCACCTACTGCTCCTAATACTCGACCAGGAACTGAATCTAGAAGAACTGCAAGACCAATCAATTGCACTCCATTTATCAAACTTTCTCCAATCGTTAGCAACACAATAACTGTAAATTGGACACCTGATGGAAAAAATTATGTTATGGCAATGTATCTTGTAAAAAAATTAACATCAGATACTTTAATTAAAAAACTTCAAGATAAAGGAGGAAGAAGTTCAGAAGAAACCAAAAATTATATCATTAAAAAGTTAGCGGATGTTGACCCAGATTTGGCCACCACATCTTATCGTTTTTCTTTAGTGTGTCCATTGGGTAAAATGAGAATGAAAATACCAGCTAAGTCGATTCACTGTGATCATTTACAGTGTTTTGATGCTAGTACATTTATTTTAATGAATGAGAAAAAGCCAACTTGGATGTGCCCAACTTGCAATAAGCCTTGTTTGTATGATGATATACAAATAGAAAATTATTTTTTGGAAGTTGTTTCAAGTCCTACTCTCAAACACTGCACTAAAGAAATTGAAATTTTGGCTGATGGCACTTGGATAGTTTATGAAGAAAATAAAGAGACAAAAAACACCAATAGTACTCCTGATACTAAAGTAAAACCTATTGATTCTGTGGATTTAGATAGTGATGATGAAAAATGTATTGAACCCAAAACTGAACCTAGTCCTGAAAGTTCCAAACCCCAAGAATCTGAAAATTTAAAGTCATCTTTTATCGATTTGACAATAAGTGACGATGAAGAACCGCCAACAGAAAAAGATAAACAGGAAAATGAAGCCCAAGCAGCTGATGCTATACAGCCAGTTGCTGTAGTTGATTTAAAACCACAAGCTCAAGTACAGCCACAACAAGCTGTTACCAGTTCTGAACAAGGAGTAGTAATAGAAATAGACAGTCCATCTCCTCCTACAAGTCCTACCCCTACGACTGAAGCTTCCTAATTTATTTTTTATTTTTATATTGTAAGCAATTTTTATATATATATAAGCTTTTAAAATTTTGATTTTTTAGTTCAATCCATGGAGGATCAATATATTTAATATAAATATATTTCTTAAAATGACATAATTACTAAGTATTAAAATATTAATTGTATAATATCCTTTCTTTATATTATAGTATTTAATAATGGATTATATTAATATAGTTTAAATTGAACATAGTGCCATCACTTTTTTTGACGTACTTAGCATATAATATTGGGTCACGTTAGAAACAGATTACAATATCATTCTTTTAACAATGGTATTTGGTTACCATAATAAGCATTTAAAATAATAAAATTTATATTTTTCCATACCTATAGATATTTGATAAAAAATATCATTGTTATACATATTATCTCATATTATGCCTAATTATCATACTATAAGTCTATAGTAATGATAATTAATTTAAAAATGTCATTCAAAATTATTTTATTCAGAATATCATTAATCAATAATTACCACCTGAATGTTAGGACATTTTAAAATAACACTTAACATAAATATTATATAAAAATATCTTTGTAATATAGTATATAGTCAAAAATTAATTAATTATTTAATACTTACTTATGTTAATTAACTAATATTTTTTAAAAACTATACATAATCTGACATTTTATTACATATTATTTTTTCTTTATTTTCCTTCATTTTTTTTATGAAACTTAGTAGCACATTAATTAGGTTAGGTTAATTATTATAATTATGTTCATTTTTAATTAATTATTTTTGTCAGTTGTTAAAAACTTTGAATCTAATATTTATGCATTCAACTAGTAACAGATCTAGGGAGGGGCTATCCGGGATCCATGCCCAAATTTCAAATTTTAAACTCATCATTTTTATTACATTTTAATTTTTTTTTTTTAAACAACTTTGGATTTCAAAGGTTGTGGTACATGGCCTGAAAAAATAATAGATTCTTAAATAACTCATATTGTGAGAATGAGAATGAACTATATTGAAAAATTGGATCTTACTAGATCTGAAAGAGAAGGGCGATTTGTTAATGTTTCTTGGTTTTTTAAAAATCTTGTTAATGGAAATCAATGTTGTCAAACTTGGCTTAGCTACTCCAAATCAAAAAATGCATTATTTTGTGTACCATACAAATTGTTTTTAAATTTAAATGACAAAAATATGTTAAAATTAGCATTAGATGGGTTTATTAATTGGAAAAAAGTGTCAGAATGAATAGCAGAACATGAAAATTTTAATATTCATAAAAAGTATTTTTGTTCATAGAAATTAGAAAATGCTTGAAATGTCAATTTGTGAAGGTAAAGTAATTGATATAGAGTTACAAAATGAAATAAAATTAGAAGAAAATAATTGGAGATTAATTAAATTGCCTTTAATAATCCATATTTTGACACACTTTAGGACGGCTGCATGTTACTTGCGTCCCAAAAAAAGGTATATTTTACAGATAGTAAATTTGACCGGTAACTTGCGTCCCGTTTTGGGGACGCAAGTCGGCTATATAATTATTATCGATATTTACTACTAAAATCACTAAAGTCGATAATATCGTGTCACTAAAATCGATTGTTCATATTACTATACTATATAAGAAATCTCACTATTTGTGGGATGTTGAGAAGTTCGGTTTGTAAATACAATTTATCTATACATTTATCATAATAATTCGGTACATTACGATATATTCTATACATGATTATTTTTACTATGCCTTAATGTAAAAAAAATGAATTTTATTATTATGACAAAATGTACCAAACATGAATTATTTTTAAATTAATTTTTTTATTATTAACAATATTCTAAATTAAAATCAATATCAATGTGTTTGTTTATTAACTTATTGATATCGATTATATCGATATTTTCGGGACGCAATTAGGTTATAAAAAAAGGTATTATGGGACGCAAATAGGCTATGACCCTTTTTGAATCTTTTTTTGCGGGACGCAACTAACCTACTAATAATATTTTCGGACCAGAGCCATGTCAAGCTATTCAGCGCCCCGGGGCAAAATTTTTTCGCGCCCCTTCCCTACAATTTAACTATTAATCGTTTTCTTATTATATAAATCTCCATATTATCAAATACCACGAAAACTAACTAAAATATAATATACAATATTTAATATATATTTTTAGTTTATTTTAACGCGTTTAAATAAAACGCGCACAACGTATAATAACTTATAACTAGGTAATGTCTAATAGGCAATACTAAATAACTGAGCACTGTGTACAGACGTCAGATATAATAACGGTTAGAACAGACATATTGTTCAATGGTAATATAAAATATTAATAATATTATAGTATATAAGTATATTATACTAATAAGTTATTAGTATAATATACTTATATATACTAATAAGTTATTAGTATAATATACTTATATAGGTCATTTTTTTAGGACATTTTTTGCCATTTTTATGGTCATTTTTTATTGTTTTTAAGTTCATCAACTTCCGAGCCCTACTAATAACGGTTATCTACTGTACCTAGTAGATATGATAACTGATACTAATAATATCAATTTAATAATATTTAGCTATATAATCGGTAAATAATATCTAAATAAGGAGAAATGGATTTTTCTTTATCACCGTCGCCGTCACCAGCCAACCTATTTGTCACAAACAGTACCATATTATACATGATTCTAAAATAGACCTTAAAATACTAAAATATACCGTGTGTTCAATTTTAAAGGTAACAGGAAATATTTCGATCGTGTGACCTTGAATTTGATTCTGGGTTTTTATACTGCATATAGGACTAATAAATACATATTTTTTTAATAAATTCAAATTTTTAATTTTTTTTTATCAGCGCATGCGCAGTAAAATAAAAATTTCTTAAATAGCAACCACTATTTTGGAAACCGGATTTCGATTTCTTTATTTTTTCTGAACAACTTTGATCTTTACAGTTTGTTGATATCTTCAAAATTGCCATTTTTATGACGGTCGGAAGTTTTAAAATAGTTAATTCGTAAAGATCGCATTTTTCAACGGTCTATTTTAATTTATAGGTATTATTATAACAATTTACTTAAATTATTTTATTTAATAAATTGTTATAATAATACCTATAAATACCTATAAATTAAGATAGACCGTTGAAAAATGCGATATTTTCGAATTAATTATTTTAAAACTTCCGACCATCATAAAAATGGCAATTTTGAAGATATCAACAAACTGTAAAGATCAAAGTTGTTCAGAAAAAATAAAGAAATCGAAATCCGGTCTCCAAAATAGTGGTTGCTATTTAAGAAATTTTTATTTTACTGCGCATGCGCTGATAAAAAAAAATTAAAAATTTGAATTTATTAAAAAAATATGTATTTATTAGTCCTATATGCAGTATAAAAACCCCGAATCAAATTCAAGGTCACACGATCGAAATATTTCCTGTTACCTTTAAAATTGAACACACGGTATATAATAATAAAATTATAACATATTTGGTTCTCGAGGCCACATGTAGTATATTAAGCGCAAATAAAGGCGCCCCATTATTTTTACAAAACTACGGCGCCCGGTTATTGCCCCCTTTGCCCCCCCCCCTTAACACGGCTCTGTTTCGGACGCAAGTAGTATGCTCCCTTTAGCCTTTAGGACACATGCATTTTTTATTGTTGACTTTTGGGGGCGCTAATATGTTATATGCCCTGGGTTACATAATTTGTAGATCCGGTACTGCATTCAACACAAGTTAATTTTTAATGATTTTTGAAATACCTACATAAATAATATATACTTGAATTCTATTTTCTTATTCCCATGTTGATTATGTAATGTAAAATTTAAAAAGATAGGCAAGTGAAGACTGCTTTGCTTAATTGTTGATGGGGACACTATATGGATTATGGATGCATTAATTTGAATTCCATTGTAGTTATGTGTACAGAGCCGTGTTAAGGGGGGGGCAAAGGGGGCAATTGCCCCCGGGCGCCGTAGTTTTGTAAAAATAATGGGGCGCCTTTATTTGCGCTTAATATACTACATGTGGCCTCGAGAACCAAATATGTTATAATTTTATTATTATATACAGTGGCGGCTCGTGAGGTTCACGTAAAGTGGTACACAAAAAATTTATAAGATATCTATGTTAGATGATAAAAAAAAATTATTTTGGTATAGGTACATACCACGAATAATACCAAAATAATGTACCTACTTATCTTATCTAAATTAAATTTTTTTAAGCATTTTACCCCATTAAAATATTTTTTTTTTTTTTAACATTTATTTGAATATATACAATCTGTAATAATGGTTACAATAAGCATATGGGCTGAAATTACAATTGTTGTGAATGGGTGAGGTGAGTAGCAACCCAGCGGTAACACTCGACATGATATTAATTAAAATATAAATAAATTATAAAAAATTAGGTACCAACTACTTATTATTAACTTTTATATATGAATATAAACATAAATACACAATATCGTTGTTATTATAATTTATTATTAGAGTTATATAATTACAACAAATTACAATTATTATTATATGAAATGAATCAGTTACATTTTTAAAAACTAATGGCAAATAATAGCTAATCATAACAATATGATTTTAATCTGTTTTTATATTATCAACGTTGATATTATCATAGACATATAATAATAATAATAATAATAATAATAATAATAATAAGTCTATGGATATTATAGTAGTTATTAGTTGATTTGACAGCTGCACACTGGCGGCAGTTGATGGATACTATACAACGATGCGTTATCGTTTCGACGAATGACGCGATATCGCGACAATAAAATAGGATCGGTGCACACATTAAATGTGCTCCAAATTGCCATGTATTACTAACCGACGTGTCGAGGCATGTAGCTAATTTTTATACGGCCGCCCGGAGCACAAACAACTTGTGCTCCGCGATATTATTTAATCGTTTATAAATATATTTCTTAACATAAAAGCTGCAAAAACTTGTTTTTATTAATATAAATATTTATATTTTTTTTAATTACAGACATTTGCATAATCATCAATTATATTATGTTATTATGGCATATAATAATTTTTTTATATAATTTTTTTGGGTGGTTCACGTGCTCCTGTGCACCATACCACGAGCCGCCACTGATTATATATATTTTAGTATTATAAGGTCTATTTTAGAATCATGTTTAATATGGTACTGTTTGTGACAAATAGGTTGGCTTGGTGACGGCTACGGTGATAAAGAAAAACCCATTTCTCCGTATTTAGATATTATTTACCGATTATATAGCTAAATATTATTAAATTGATATTATTAGTATCAAAGTTATCATATCTACTACAGTAGATAACCGTTATTAGTAGGGCTCGGAAGTTGATGAACTTAAAAACAATAAAAAATGACCATAAAAATGGCAAAAAATGTCCTAAAAAAATGACCTCTATATAAGTATATTATACTAATAACTTATTAGTATAATATACTTATATACTATAATATTATTAATATTTTATATTACCATTGAACAATATGTCTGTTCTAACCGTTATTATATCTGACGTCTGTACACAGTGCTCAGTTATTTAGTATTGCCTATTAGACATTACCTAGTTATAAGTTATTATACGTTGTGCGCGTTTTATTTAAACGCGTTAAAATAAACTAAAAATATATATTAAATATTGTATATTATATTTTAGTTAGTTTTCGTGGTATTTGATAATATGGAGATTTATATAATAAGAAAACGATTAATAGTTAAATTGTAGGGAAGGGGCGCGAAAAAATTTTGCCCCGGGGCGCTGAATAGCTTGACACGGCTCTGTATGTGTATGATAGCATTGATAGCATAGGTTTTTTTTGATATATATATATAGCTATAAAAGTTATTTAATATTACAGTAGGTTGATTACATTTTTTTTAAAATATTAATTTTATTATGATTAATATATTATATTTTTCTATTTCTATAGATACTTATCGCAAAGCAGCAAAAATAAATTAATAGTATTTTATAAATTCAATACACCAAGATATGAAAAATAATTGGAGGAAAAATAATTATTTTATTACGGGTGAATATAATATATTATATAATAAAAAAACATTTGAATTTGAAATGTTCTTAAAAAATTAATTCGAATTTCTGGTAGAATTTTTTTTATATACGTATGTTTAATAACTTATAAAGTTATAAAGTACATTGTGTTAGGATATAATGGTATATAATATGTATATTGTATACCTACTAGCTGTACCCGTGCTCTTTGTTACCTGTACAAAATGCATCCGGATTGATTGCCTAATGCTAACATTTAGCGTGAGAATATAAAAACAATTGTTAGTTTTCTAATTTGGTTTATAGATGATATTTCTGAGTTTCCGACATATCAACTTTACATAAATGTCCCGCCCAGCATTGCATTTTTTCAATCAATTAACCAATAATCTATGTGCCGTTTGTTAAAAATAATCTGTTATTCGAATAATTGCACGGCCGCACGGCCCTAAACATAATAAAGAGGCAATCTATTGGGGTCATATACCGGGATAAAAATATAAAAAAAAATCATATCATATCTCATGATAAGTTATGACAAAGACAAAATTACACACATTGATCATAATTTCATCAAAATCGGCCAAGTAGTTTCGGAATGCATCGAGAATATCATACCCGTCGATAAACTTCTCGGAACAATAATTCATAATTCATATCTATACGCCGATTGACGGACAAAAAGGTCTTAGCTGGTTGCAGGTTGCTAGAAACTCGCAGGCCGCACAAGCCACAATTACATAATGTATACAATCTACACGTTTCTTATATGTTATTAAAATGATCAGTGTTTCTCTATTATATTATGCATGTAGCATGTTATATACACAATCACATAAAACTTCATCTAGTTCGTCTTGAATCACTATTCACTATCAATTAAAATAAAAAACCGTATCAAAATCCATTGCGTAGTTTTAAAGAACTAAGCATACATAGGTGGAAGCGACTGTTTTATACCATATATTGATATATTTTATAGTTTTTTCAAATCTTAAGTATGAAAACAAAAATGTTGATAAATTTCTGACTACAAAATCATTTTTACAATTTTACCAAAATTCAAACTAAACGTTTTTTAAAAAATATTATTATTATAGATTTTTAATATTTTTTAATTAGTTATAAATTAATTTTATCGTAAATAGAAAATTATACTTTATAAATTTGTTTAATAATTCAAATATCTACGGTAATTCGTTTTCAAGTTAGATACATACCTATTACCAAAAAAAAGAAAATCGATTTTGTCAAAAATTTAATTTGCGTAAAAACTCCTATTTTTCTTTAATTTTTTTTTTTTTTGTTTTTCTCGATTATAAAAAAAGTATAAGGAATTTTTACACACCGTCCGTGCGGTTACTTTGGTTGTTGGTCCATGTTCGTGATGAAGATTTCATCATGTTATTTAAACTTCGGTTTTACATATTTTTTTTTTTATAGTAGGTATATACTATACCGTGTGTTCAATTTTAAAGGTAACAGGAAATATTTCGATCGTGTGACCTTGAATTTGATTCGGGGTTTTTATACTGCATATAGGACTAATAAATACATATTTTTTTAATAAATTCAAATTTTTAATTTTTTTTTATCAGCGCATGCGCAGTAAAATAAAAATTTCTTAAATAGCAACCACTATTTTGGAGACCGGATTTCGATTTCTTTATTTTTTCTGAACAACTTTGATCTTTACAGTTTGTTGATATCTTCAAAATTGCCATTTTTATGATGGTCGGAAGTTTTAAAATAATTAATTCGAAAATATCGCATTTTTCAACGGTCTATCTTAATTTATAGGTATTTATAGGTATTATTATAACAATTTATTAAATAAAATAATTTAAGTAAATTGTTATAATAATACCTATAAATTAAAATAGACCGTTGAAAAATGCGATCTTTACGAATTAACTATTTTAAAACTTCCGACCGTCATAAAAATGGCAATTTTGAAGATATCAACAAACTGTAAAGATCAAAGTTGTTCAGAAAAAATAAAGAAATCGAAATCCGGTTTCCAAAATAGTGGTTGCTATTTAAGAAATTTTTATTTTACTGCGCATGCGCTGATAAAAAAAAATTAAAAATTTGAATTTATTAAAAAAATATGTATTTATTAGTCCTATATGCAGTATAAAAACCCAGAATCAAATTCAAGGTCACACGATCGAAATATTTCCTGTTACCTTTAAAATTGAACACACGGTATATTATAGTGTATTAAATATTTCATACTTACTTGTTTTTATTACATAATATATTTTAATTAAATTTATAAAATTATAGCAGTAAAATATCTAGGTAGTTGTATAATTTTCATTTAATTATATTTTGTACAAAAACAAAATAATGCAACATATAAATTATAAAGTATCTTAAATGGCGGTTCCATCATGTTAGTTACCTGTACGTAACTATTACTATTAAGTATTAACTATTTATCTTTTATATTTTACATTTACAAATAACTAAGTAGGTACCTAATTCTGCTGATTTCAAATAAGTACTTTAGTACCTACTTAAGTTAATTATCAAATATAAATGTATCATACATTTATTATAATATTATTTATTTCTAAGTTCTAACCTATTAATTATTAATTATTATTAATCTATTCTATACCTAGGTATATTATGGTGTTTATTTCAGGTTGAAAAATATGAAAAGTCTTTGAACTATTATCCTATTAAATCTATTCATTAATGTATGCCTGTTACTTTTACAGTCGAAGAACAGAGTAATAATATTAATTATTACCATTAACTTAAGTGACTTTAGTCAGTTTAGTTATACAATTGTTTTAAATATTTTAATAACACGATACATTGGCATCTACTTAGTGCACCAAGATATGACTTATATCTTATATCGCACTTGGTGCGATCTTTCTACAAATGTAAAGTATACCTACCATTGTATAAGTAAAAATGTCAAATATATTTAATCAATTACTAGATATACATTGTATAATTGTACATACAACCATAACTTATCTATATGATGATTTCTCTAACCAATGATATGAAAAACAATCTTTCAAACCAACCACTAAAATATTTAACTATTATACAATGAATATTTTAAAATAACCTCAGCCATACGATTTTAATTTTAATTTTTGTTAGAATATTTGGTAACAATTTTACCAGCAAAGTGCATAGAAAAAAAATATCACTAAATCTTAATAACAGTTGCAATAGTGATCAAAAAGTTGTAATGAACTAAGATACAATAAATAATGATTTTATTTCAATTTCTTGTTTAATAAGTGCCATTAAAATCGTCGTTCATTGTTTCTGTTGTTAAATAATACAATGTCGTTATCAAAAAAGGTCTGAATCAATTAAAAACAAATTATGGAATGAAGTAGGTATGTATTATGATGAATTCAGAATAATTTTAGAATTTTACGAGGTGATAGGTGCACTACAATTTTAACTTACGCTTATAAGAGTGAAATAAGTATTCAGAAATAAATTTACTTTGCATAAAACATTCAAAAATTTCTACCCAGCGAATAGTCTATAATCAACATATTTAGAATATAAAAAAATATAAGCAGTTCAAAAATAGTCGAAATATTTTGAAAATAATATCACAAATAAAAACTAATAATATTAATATTTGGTGAAAATTGCAAGTGTCTGTCTGTGTCTATGGATTACGGCTATTCATTTTTCAATCATACCAGAAAAAAAATTTTGTTGCAAATCAATTTTCGTAAAAATTACCGTTTTTCCTTATGTTTGTTTTGTTTATAAAAAAAATACTGAGAATTTCTAATTTTTCTACTGTACAAATTAAATCCAATTTTTATCCATAACTACTCCCATTTTTGAAATGTGAATGTGAAATCGTATTTTATGAATTTAAAGCTATGATTTTAATCGATAATATAAATCGACTAATATTTCCATTATGGATACAACCGAAATATGGTTTATACTGTTTATAGTAATCACAAGTCACTGCAACGATTTAAGTTTAGACCGATGGATGAATGAGGAGAGCCAGAGGTAAACATTTCTTTATGTATTTTTAGATTACCCTTGTCTTCTCTTCAGTTTTAAGGAATGGAAATAGTTATCATTAAACAATTAATCCGATACATTAGCTAAATATTACTTATGTAAAAATGTTAAAAAAATATGCTTTCCGTAAAAGATAATTAAAATCAAAATTCATAGTACCTATATAATATCAGTAATAATATAGGTTTATCTTAACGAGTTAACGACAGCATTTTAACCTGTACAACATTAAGTGAATTTGCATTTAGGCTATTTAGCAGAACCAATTTTATATTGTTAATAGCTTTAATTAAAATGAATTAACTTATTTTTATATTTAAATGTAAATATATAATTTATAGAATGAAGTTTATTTTTATTGATATTTAAATTTGAATGTGATTTATGAGTATTTTAATATTGCAAAGATTCTCTAAATAACACTCTTACTTTTCAGTTTTATTACAGGTTAATTCACTCGAATAGCTGACATTATGGTTTGCAGAACGTAAATTTCCTATAATATGCATTATGCGGTATTTTTGTAAGACGAGGACAGTCTGTCCTGGACAGATATAAATATATAATATGATAGTGAGGTCCATGGTCCTACGGATATAGACTGCCAAGTGTCATGAGTGTTTTTTATGATTATGAAAATTTTTAATGAATATGTCCATAACTCATAACTCATAAGAGTAATAATTAGTAGGTATAGGTTGAGGACTTCTAGATTCTAGTATCTTTTTAAAAATCTTAATATATGTATATGCACTTAAAATATATTTAATATTCACTAACTTGAAAATTATTTTTTTTCCTCACAATCTATATCGTCGAACAAACGAACGAAAATATTTCGTAGGTGCAAGCAATAATTTCTCCAAAAATAGTTTTACAAATAAAGTTAATTTCCTACATGGTTAAATTTGCTATACGTTGAATAATATATACGTATAATAGCAGTGTTATTGGCGATTTTGCTTTATCGGACCGGACACAATCTACCATTAGTAAAATTTATATTATTTTTGTATACATATCAGTAATTTTCGAAATGTGTTTTTATTTGTGCTAACTTCAAACTATTTTAATTAATTACTGAATAATTAGTATAATGAATAATGACTAATAGGAGTGTACTGTATAAGTTATCAAATATTAATATATTATATATCATTATAAAAACAAGGATGATGATCGATGTATGAACATTATAATATTATGAAAAAATGTATAAATGTTTAATGTTTCTATAATATAAACAATATAATAATACATGTATATCATTGTATTAAAATTCTAAAATCAGCGACACAGATGAATGTGGATTTGAATGTGTTAAAGACCGCAGTGGTAAACGGTATAGTATATTATTATGTGCATTATGTATAGTTATTATTATTTATTATTGTCACGTCAATTGAGAATTACCATGTATAGGTTTATACAGTAATTTTTCTAGCATGACCCTTTAACAATAATAATTATTATTCATTTATTCAAATTACGTTTTTTTTACTTGTGTTTGGGAAACTTAAGAACTTAAAGATAATTATATAAATAGTTAAAAGTTTACTAATTTAGTATACTTTTGTCTTTCTAGTGCTTAATAATATAAAAAGTATCTTAATAAAGGAATACCGGGTATTTTAATAAAATTAAAAATTAATAAACAATACACGAAATTTTCATTAAATTGATATATAATAATATGATCATTTTCTATGAATAATATAATTTTTAAATACTTCAACTTTTTTGAGTTATTATTAGAAATTTGAAATTTTCAATCATTTTTATTTACTACAGTTAATAAATTGGTAATTTTTAAATTGTTTTGCAATTGAAAATTTTTATAGCTGAGGCATAAAAATGCAATAAAAAGTCTCTCATAACTCATTAGTAGTTCATAATATTAAAACCAAAAATTCTAAACACTATAGCATATAGTTTATAGTATAATAGTATAAACATAAGATACATTTAAGTTTACATTTTTACAAAATTTGATACATATTTACATTATGAATAACGATATTTATTATTTTGTTATAGTTTAAAAACATTAAAACATTGTGGGGACATATTAACATTTTACATATACCTATTATTATATTTTATACACTTATATTTGTATTTTTTATATGTATTGTTTTAAAAAAATGAATTCAACCTACTGTATTATTAATAGTAACAGTGGCGGCTATCCTATGGTCTATGTGTTGCTTGAGCAACACATGCAAAATTATCAAAAATTGGAAAAATATATGACCCACTGATTGAATATTGGTGATTTGTATTTTATAACTAATATTTTGTAGGTTGTGGTGGGTGGTAGGTCATCAGAAATATTTTCAGCAACACATATTTTTTTGAGGATAGCCGCCACTGAATAGTAAAATAAATTATTAGCAATACAAAAAAAAAATAATACAAAATTATAAAGTATAGCATAGGCCATAGCATATAGGTAGGTAATAGATACTTTCTATTTATGCAATATAATCTAACGCTAGACCATCTTCGCTCAGAATCGTTTTTCGTATATAACGATATAAATATATTACTTAAATATAAATAATTCTATATTATCATTGAATTCAAATATTTTGCACATTCATAACAGTGACTCACTCTACGCGTATCATACTATCATACAATAGAATGGTGCTCATTTGCCAGCCTTTTTTTTATTATTATTTTGATTTCGAGTCGAAATTTTCGATCATTTTCTTCTGTACCTATACATACCTACTTCATAATACGCATGTATAATAATAGCGTAAATTATGATATTTATTTATTTAATATATTAAAACAACTCGAAAGCTATCCTATCCTATAGGACTCATCCTGCAGTGACGGCACTTCCAGTTCGAAGACGATTCAAACTGATTTTTCGTTGTTTGTTTTGTCGCCGCGTTTGGTACACGCTGTGCGCGTTGCATGTACAGGCCATAATTAAAGTTCAAACGCGCCGAGTTAGTAGTACGCGTTCGGTTGTCGGCTACCGCGAAAGTTCAACTGCGCTGTTCGCGTGCGCCGCACACACATGCAGGTAAAATCACATCACGTTTTTCATCTTCAGTTAAATCACTTATATACTAGTATTTATTTATATATTATGTATATATTAAATTGTCCTAATGTAATTTATGTATTCAACTTGAATTAAGATTTTGTAGGTCTATATAATATATTTATAAGTTTTCGCGGGTCAAATAAACACGCTTTTCGTTGTAATATTTTGATATAAATTATTAATATATAATATTATAAAATATATTCTATCTAGGAGATTTTAAATTTAAATATGTCATATTTTCTAGACAAATCATAGTAATTACCTATATTAAAAAATACCTACATGGCTACGTGAGTGTGATGAGTATTATATAATAATCGTATTGCTCGTGATTAGACTATATAGTATTAACTCATATATTTTAATAATCAGGTACCAAAGTATAGTGTAAATTTGAAGTTTTGACAATAGATATATAAATATTTTGTATTTATCATCTATAGGTATAACAACGCTCAAGCTTTATGCGATCAATGGAAACGTCTGTGTATTATAATAGGAATATGACTGAATAAAGCATATTATTGTTAAAAATCCGTTATACCAACATATTATTATACCGTGCTATATATTAAATATATAGGTGCTTTTTTTTTTTTACTAACAATTTATATAAATTATTATTTGTTTGCTATATTATGTATAGTATAAACATAAATATTTAATTCAGTTTTAGAATAATATAATCAAATATACCTTACAGACTACAATTAATATGACGAGGCTATGATTTATTATGCAATATATAATATATATACATATATATATATATTACTATAGTGTTTCAGTGTTGGGTTGATATTCGTTAAAGGTCAGATCATCGCACGTGTAATCGTGTAGAACGCTATAATTAGATATACCTAATTATTGAGAATAGAAATTTAATTGGCGTCTTGTTGAAATATACACACGTTTATTTATTGTAATATAATTATGTTATGCGTGTAATGTTTGTATCATAGTATAACATTGTTTATAGGTACTTATACTATTGTCGAATCTTATGTGTTAATCCGTATTATATATTTATGAAACAAATACATTTACTACCCACCCTATATTAGTTAGATATTATAATATAATAATTATAATACAAATTAATGGTAATATAAATTATGCCTATATCTACACACATATATATGTACATTATATGTATATTAAACAGTTATGTTTTCATTATAACGTCAATCAAATTTCATGTAACTTAAAATCATAATATATTTAATATTTTTTTTAAACCATTTTTAAACCCATTATACAGAGTTTAGGTTATTGTCATTGAAAATTGGGAACGTTTAAATAAGTAAAGTTTTTTATGTAGATATGTAAATATATAAAAACCTATATAAATTACAATTTTACGCTTATACACACATTAAAACGCAAACATATATATATATATATATATATATTAGGTACCTAATAAGTGTGCGCATAATTATATACATATTATATCATAGTTTATAGTTACTACTTAGTATTTACTAGTTGCTAGTTGTGGGTTTCGAGTGAATTTTACTATAATATGTATTAGGTATGTAATATATGACATATTATGATATACACATAATACATATAGGTAGTAGTTGTATACTTAAAAATGATAAAATCGGTTCGATTTCATTTGTATTTATTTACAATACAATATACCTATACAGGAAAAAGCTTTTAAATCTATGCCGACCGCGTTAGATCATAATAAATAATAATAATATAGAAATACATAAAATATTTACTCACACACATACATATATGTTTATAATAAATAATAGTGTTGAAAAGTAAATCAAGATTTAAAAAATATGTATATACATAAAACATCCATTAGGAAAAGCTATGTATTAATTAACTCGCTGCAGCGACGGACTGCCTTTGTGGGTCATGCACAGCCGTCTGGCCCAGTAATATTGATCTCGTTTCAGCATTGCCTCTCACCGGTGTCTAATCTATTATATGAGTCTCTTTCTTTATATATATATATATATATGTATGTATGTATATACATATATATTTATGGTACGAGTAACGAATAATAAATTTACAAATTATAAACATTAGTCATTAGTTTTAAAATCAGTTTTAGTTATTGAAAAAGTTTTAGTGTGACATAAATTAATATTTAATAATAATCATAATAATATCAGTTTGTCATACAGGGGAATTCATTAAGTACATCTATTTTTCCCTTTAATATAATTTATTTATTTAAATTATTCTGATTTATGGAAGTATTAAGTTTACGTTCAATTAAACACCATATTTTAAAATATTTAGTATTTTTATGCTCCGTGGTGATATTGATATAAAATTATTTTTACAAATTAAAACTACACTTATTTTGTATATTTTTGGGCAGATGAAGTTTTTTAAAATGTTAACATATTTAAATTGAAAATTGTACAAGTAGTTTTAGAATTAGTAAACTGTATAATAGATATAAAATCCATCATGCATAATATGATTATATCTTTAGGACTGTGAGAGCTGTATTGATTTGAAAATTATAGTAATTAATAATATATACTATTTTAGATAATATTAATGTATTATAGAATTTTATAATATTTTTAAAAATTATTTGAATGATGTGATATCGAATAAGTTTACTAAACTAAATATTGTATGTAAATTGTAGTTATATATATATAACTACAATATATACAATATATACACGAGTCATCTCAGTGGGGCCCAGTATTCATATGTATATAAAATTTAAATAAATATATATATATAGTACACAAAGTTAATAATTAAGAAACCTACGTATAAACCACGGCTATAGATATTAATATAACTTATAAGTATATTAAGTATAAGATATTAGTATCTATAGCCGTAGTGGTATAAACGCTCGTATGCTACACTGATAGGTACTAATAATGATTAAGATTAATGATAACTTAATCTATATTATCTTCATCTTTCTCGACAGAAGCTTTATATTATGCATTTATACGAACCCTTATAACGGGTAAATAAACTTCCTATACGAATATAAATTATATGGTTTTAATATATTTTAATTAAATGATTATTAAATCTCACCAGTCTCCGCATAGAAATGTTATAAAATAATCCTTTAAATTCCTCATAAATAACATAGTATGTGTATGTGTGTGTGAATATGATTCATAAAATTAAATTAAGTTAAGATAACTATAATTTTGTAAACTTTGTAAATTTGTTTTTTTTTCTGGTAGCACGCGAGAGTTGTCTTGTTTGCATTGTAGGCCATAGATAATATGTTTGTTTAATCGATAAAAAACGAAAAAAAAAATCGAGAAAACTACGCGTTTCAATTTGCGACACAATATATGCATTTGATTATCGAATTACTCTATTGCATGCTATCGGTGGCGCATGTGTATGAAAAATACCTCGGTACCTACTATGTTTTATCGGAAAATAATATTTGTACAACATACCAAAGCATACTATATACATTTATACAAAATATAGCAAATTATATGTATAATACAGTATCGTTGATTTTATCGTATTCATGTAACAAAAATCCCACGTTTTATTCGTACCCATTTCGTATGTTTACGGATAAACTATATTTGTACTGCAGTATATATAATATTACATATTATAGGTACCTACATAAATCATTATGTTATAATACATTTCAGTACTTAAAAAAAAAAAATGTTTACTCATTTCACTCCAAAATGGTATTGAGTTAGTGTTAAACAAAACATGACCTATTTTTTATTTTTAACAGGTCTTTTGGTGTAGAAAATTTAATCTCGGTGTTCACTCCATGTTCCGTTAATATTTCAGTCATAAGTCAAAATACCAATTTAAATACCCTGTTATTTGGTTTCTAAATATTAAGCATGTATACACTTTGCAGTTTGCATGAGTCCTCGACGAAGGTTATTGACTGTTTGATTACAATAATATTCTACATGCGCTGAATCGTTGTTCTTAGAAATCTTATCCTACATTAAACTGTTCATTGTTAATGTTGGCAGGGGGTAATAATTTTACGAAAATGTAATCGTTATTTTTCAAAGAATATAATAATAATACATAAACTTGGAAAAAATATATATATTTAATAATGTATGTGTGTATACACAAGGGTGCACGCTCGAAGTGCGTGTGATGACATAACAATAAATGAAAATACTTTATAAAATATAGAAATATCTGAATAATGCATACCTACGTAGGATTATATAATAATATGTAGTAATCAGCTACTTCACTAGTAGTAGTTATTTTAATATATTATATATGTATGCATTTTACCTAAATAATAATAATATTACCAAGCCCGGAGAATAATCGAATTTCCTAAATATTACACAGACCTTTATTAAAAAAAATAAAGGTAAAAAATTCTTGAAATGTAAAACCAAATCTTAATACTAACAATATATAACTATGTACAAATCATATAGGCTAATAACTTTTATTGTTGAAGCTTTAATTCTTTAATGAAATAATAATAATAATAATAATATTTAATAACTATAATATCAATATATTATATTATATGTAGTATGTATCATCATGGGTTGGTTCCACGACAAAATATCCCCGCAAACATATTCCAAGACAAAATATCATGTGTAAATAATAACTTAAAATTTTAACCTTTATTATAAAAGTTGTGATTAGAAGTAATAATTGCACTTTATCTAAAGTGGATATGTGTTATTCGAAGATACGATGAAACTAATAAAAATTAATATTTAAAACAATAGCACATAATTTGATATTATAATAAATACATACATTTTTGACAAAAAAACAGATATTATTTTAATATTTTTTAATTAATTTTTTTGTATTCATAATTATTAATAATAATTGTATTGTATTAATATCTATGTAACTTGTTACTTGTATAAAAAGGTTTACATTAATATTTACGTGGGATATTTTGACGTGTCACCTCGTAGATCATATAGGTACAGAAATACGGCGTATGTAATTTATAAAACATTATGTGCAGCATATTAGTAATGACAAAATAATATGTTTTTATTTAATTAAAATACATAATGAATGTCGTGAAAGTTTGTGCGTATGTATTCTGATGTCCTTATAATAATACAGTCCCTAAAGTATTGTTGTCCCGGGCGCATTAAAAATATATTATTATAAAATAACTGGCGGGACTGCGAGAAGAACGATCGACTGCTGACCGGGGGTTGCCTTGAACGCAGTTCTGCGAAAAAGCCACCCCCTTCTGCAGCGTAGATTTTATAGGTCACGCAGTATCAGTGTGTATCACCCGTCGACAACCCGGCACAATATTTCAACAATCATTATATTGTATTACAGTAATATCGTATTTACATACCTGATTTAACCTACATAATATTCTTATTATGTATAAATATGGCCATATCATGGTACTTAAAAGTTTATATTATTATTTTATAGGTACTTATAGTTGAAATGTTTGTTTATACTAAATATAAATCTCGCGTTGATCGTTAATATTATTTCCGACATTTCCGTAGTTATTCAAACATTCCAAACTATAGGTGCACGGTTCACAAGTAGTAACAATTAAAATTAATATTAAATTGAAACATAAATTATTATATTCGACAACAAAACAATAGATTTGATAACGAGGAAATTAATATAATACTATTATGATGATTTGAATGGATTTATTGACCGAATCGAATAAAAAAAATTTAGTAATTTAGTATTTAAGCAGCTTGATAAAATATTCTTTAAACATTTTTACGGTACCTATATGCCGCAACAATATATTGCTGTCGTTTTATTATTTTAATCAAAAACCTTTAAGTTTGTTTAGTACGTATATATAATGTATATTATGGGTCCCTTATTGGATAATAAAATCACGGGCGTCGCAAAGTTTTTATATTTAATAAATTTCGGTAGGTATTATTTTTAAGCTATTTATAAACATAATATTATCGCGGTTCATGAATCGGAACATAATAATATGAAATGCAAATATATATTTTTTAATCTAATATTTCGACCGAAGTCTAAATCAATAAAACGTAAATTAATGTAATATTAATTCAATACAACAAAACACCATGATGTTATAGGTATATTATATAGGTCGTAAAGCAATTATTTAAATTATTACTTATTCGTAACACTATAGTAATTAACACGGTTTTAGATAAAACAAAAATGTTTTTGATAAATTACTACTTGATTGTATTCGGTAATAATTGTATTCAGCTTAACCTGCCAATCGTTATAGAACTATATAGAAACTATTTTGTCTTATATTTTGTATCATTAATTTATCTCATCGTGTATATGATTATATAAATATGCCGTATAGGCACCTAAAAATTACAATATTGTATTTACAAAGTAAACTATGAATTTTTTTTAATTTTATTTAAAATTATTTATTAATGAATGTGGACATCAATAACCTCACCTTCTTAATCTATATAGACAGATTGTAATTCGTTACACGGAGAACAATCATAATATATTATCAGGTTTCTATTGTAGGTACGTATGTATTATTTGAAAGTAGTACTTATGTAGTAGATACACTTAAATAGTTTTATTAAATCTACATTTAGTTTTTTTATTTCATAGCTATTTTTTATATGGTACATATAATACATTAATAAATTTTATTTCATAAATTAAAGCAAAATATTTCCTTATTAATTAATTTATATTTTATAGAGAATATTGAATAGTCAATAAGTATAGAAATAATAATACATATTATATTTATTTATAAGAATATAGGGTATAAGTAGTGTAACTGCATTCTACAGAGGATGATGGGAATACTTATGCCGCGATAGTAATAATTCGTTTCATATCTAAACTTTAAAATAAATGCTTTAGTTATAAATAATAGATTTTTTTCAATACTTGTATATTAAATATTACTCACATTGGTTACAACTTAAGTAATTAAATACTACAATACACTTTCAAACAGTATTTAGTTATCTTAATTTATTTTGTAAACGGTATAGTAGTTCGTATCATAGGCTATTTGTTATAATTTAAAATAACCTACCTATCGTTTATGATAATAATAAGTAACTAAAACAATTTTTTTATAACTTATAAGCAAATACTTAAAAAAAAAAATTAATAAATAACACTAATCCATTTTCTAGGTAGGACGTAGGTAACACCTATAGAATTTCAACGTTAATTTGTCATATTTATTATGAGTAGGTATATAATATTTATAAAAGTGTACTATAATTAATTTGTTTACTATTGCATGTGTATATCCACTTATAGCTTAAACACTATAGTAATGTATATATAATTATGATATAATAATTATAATATACATATATATCTACCGTTATACTAACGTAAAATATCATAATTTTTAATATTACATTGTTGACTACCTATAATAAATATTAAAAGCTACCTGACAACGTCAACTTTTCACCTTGCGAAGGGCTTCTTATTATATGTAGAGTGATGTGTAGTATAGTCGTATGTATAAGCGAATATACCTTTATTGATAACAATCAATTATATGTATAAGATATGTAATATTTCTATGTAATTCTTTTCTATTGTATTTTGTATATAAGTAGAATATTTATCCGATTCGTAAAAGTAGTTCTTAAGAAATAACATTGTAAAAAATTATCACGTAAAACATTTAATTAAATTTATCTTTTTCCTGTATTTTGATAGTGATATTATTGAAATACATTTATACCTAGGTATTTATAACATTTATAAATTTTATATAGTGATAATTTCATGGATTGTATATAGGTAGGGCGAGGATTTTTATGTATTTGCATGTTTCTTCCCTTAAGTCCAATTGATTGGTTGTCGGATATATGCACGATTTGACTTATTCTTGATTATAAATAGAACAATTTTTTTTGCATATTTTGAATATAATGCATATAAATTATAATTGCATATATATACATTTTTGAAAATCTTGTTAATTTTAAGTGGTATTTATTTAATAAATGTCTATAATTTTTGGGTTATTTGTCGAATTATATCTAATTATATCTAAACAAAAAATGAACTTGGTACTAAAGTAGAATAAGAGCTTTAAAAAAATTCTAAAAAAATTGTAGCATTATAAACAATAAACGGTGAATATGAAACGGAAGAAAAATATGTTAATATTACTTTAAATTTGAGAAAAATCGCGTTATTTAAATATGTTCCAAGCTCCAACAATTTCGTGTAATGTGAAAAGGAGTTTCAGCCAATACAAATCTATTCTTCGATTTAATCACTGATTGTTAACATTTGAAAATTAAAAAAAATCATATGATAATAGCCATATCGTATAATAACAATATCTAATAATAAATAATTATATAAACCAATATTTCAAAAAATTTGATTTTGCATATTTTTGCAATTTGGCATATTTTACAATTGTTTACTGCATAGAAATTCAAACCCTATGTATAAGTATATTATGTTATACTTATATAACTGTTTTAATATTCATCAAATTTTCTCTAAAACTGATTCTAACTAATTAATATGCGTTTGAAAACGAACTTTAAATCAAACAATTTATAACAAAACTTAAGTTAATGTAATCTATAATATAAATATAATATGTACATTGTACATAGCTTTGAATTTAATAATAATTTGAAAAAATAATTGAATTTATACATAAATATTTTGGATATTGTTATAATTTATTTGTATTCAAAATTATACCTATCAAATCAAATAAGAAAATTATTGATTTTTGATCATTCATAGAACAAAAAGTAGAAAATATAAAAAGTGTTGTTTGTGTAATCACGAGACAGGTTTAATTGATATTTAATTTATATATTCATGCGATACTTAAGTACACATCAAAATACATACATTTGCATTTTAAGTTAAAATATTAAACCTAAGATTTTGTAATACAGGTATAGTGTATATAATAGGCACGGGTACATATAACATATATGTATCATATAAATTATGCAAGTACCAAAAGTTAGTGAGTATAAATATTATTTTTCCCAAATTGATATGAAATTATATTCGTGCAAACATGATTAAATTTAAAATAAATGTGATTAGTAAAAGTATAAAAGCTTAAAGTTAACTTAATTTAGGATTCATGTTTACACGTCATGCATACACAAACCAATGTAGCAATGTATCAAGGTTTAACTTAAGTGTCCTCTACAAAAATGATATGTAGTATCTATAATAAATATTATAAATTATACTATAACTCATCACTATAATATGTTGTTTAAAGTGCAATGTATATACTTACACAGTTATTAGTGCACAATAACAAAATAGTATAATATTATTATTTGTAACAAAGCAATATTCTATGCACAAATAAATAATAAAATATATTGAAATTATTTAACTAATCTTATTTTTTGTGTGTGGATTTTCTTCATTATATATTTATTATTAATATTTTTCCATTTACATTATAATTTTCAGGGAAGTTTTATTTACCACCCCCCATGTACTATCAATTACGACGCGGTAGTAGACCGAAACAAAGTCCTTTAAGAATATCGTTTAAAAGATATTCTAAGGTATGGAGACTGATTACTGCAAGTTTTATGAAAACTATCAATTTCACTATCAGCTTTCCGATAGTTGTATTATTATTCCTTATCATACCAATCACTCTTGTGTTCAAATGGATCGTGTCTTTGGCTCATAGAATTGCTTGTCTAGGAGGTATGTGGCTATATAAATATATAATATAGAATATACGAGTAGATTATAAACTCTCTAATACTAGTAATACTTATAACTTCAATAATGAATTTGGAACTAGTCAAGTATAAAAAATACTTACTACATATATTATTAACCTTTTTTTTTAATTTGATATATTTTATTTAATTTTATTAAGAATTTTTCATATTTTGTTTATTTATTTTTTTGTATATTTAAAAAAAAATAACGTTTTATAATCTATCTTTTTATAAAAAATGAATTATAACCATATATGTATATAATATTGTACATTTGTTCCTTTGGTTATTTTAACCCTAAATTTAGTAAAATTACGATACTCTGTGTTAAATATGAATTCAATGATATATCATTGTAATAAAAAACGATTCTGAGCGGAGATGGTTAATCTGCCTATATCACTAAGTATATTATTTTTTTTATTACTATTATTATCATCATTTTTTTAAAATATTTCTAGCTATTAAACGAAAAACGAAAACAATTTATTTTACTAATAGGTATAATATTAATTCAGTAGATTGCATTAATTTTTTCCATATTGTAATTGAAAATATCATTATTATATAAATAAAATGTAATTATATACGTAAATTTTTTATGTCTACAATAACAATGTATTTATTAAAATATAATAAAATAATAAATATTATAATTCATAGTTTAAATATGTAATTTCGTCCAAATCTGAACTTAAATGTCTATAAAAAAACACTAATTATGTATTTTATTTTTAGATTTTTTGATTTCAATATGAACTACTTATTGGGAATTTTTTATTAAATTTTCATGGTTCAGTTAAAACAAATTAAGTATAATATAAATCTTAAATTTCAAAACAATTTGAAAACTTTTTATGATTTTGTATTGAATTTTAATGGTTTTCGATCAGGTGAAAATTTCTTTGTCAACATTTATAGAAATAATAATATTAAATGATAGCCCAAAAGAATTGAAATATTTTGAAAATTGTATTATGTATAAAGAAAAATCTGCAACATACGGTGAAATTTTCAAGTATCTACAGTTATTTGTTTATAAGTTATAAAAAAAAAAAAAACAAATTAATTTTGTCAAAAACTGAGTTTTTGTAAAAATTTCCGTTTTCTTTATTATTTTTTTATCTACCCATTATTTTGAAAAGCTCTGACAATTTTCACTGCTTTTTAAATTTGATGAGTGATGACAAATCATAAAAACACACACTGTAAAATTAATAAATTTATCACTTCGCTCAGAATTTAAAATTAATCAGATTTAACAATTATTATAGTTAATTATGCCTTCATCGTAAGCTGGATGATATATATATTGAAATTAGGCGATCTGTAAATTGTGATAAATTTATATTTATTAATTTACAGAGCCATAAAGCTAATGTATATCTATAAAATTACATTTTTTTAACTAGAAAAATGTGTAATTTCTTATTACCAGTTTTAGGAAATGTAATGACTAACAACGAAATACGATGGTTGGGTGGTTCTTGGCGTCATTCTACCGTGTTCACAATTTTCATTCTTGACAACGAAATGGAATTACAATTTTTACAACAGCTCATCGTTAAAAAAGTATTACCGCAGTGCCCACGATTAACTGAAAAACCGGTAGTCTTGACAAATCTATTTGGGAATTCATATTGTTGGATGTCTGACCGTAATTCATTCGATATTAACCAACATGTGTTCAAATCGTGTGAAAAAACAATGGAAAAACACGAGCTTCAAGTAATATATATTCTAATATTTTATATTAAAATGTTCATCAATACACGTAGGTCATTATAATATTTATCAACTATCGTTTTTCGTTATACAATTTATTTGGTTTTCGAGCTACGGTACACCGTACACAATTTCTGCAGTAAATTATATTTAATTAACTAATAACTATAACTATAATTTAATTATTACTTATTAGTTACAGTTTACCTATGATTGGTTTTTCGAAAATATTTTAAAAATCATAACTAAAATAAATAAATTAAATATTACCTGGACAATAATGTTCTTTTTTAAGTTAAAAAAATGTTCTATGTATTACGTGTAAAATGTATTAATATTTTTAATATTTAATTTTTAGAGATATATTGGAGAATTAGTTTCTGGAGGTTTATCAATAGACAAACCACCCTGGGAATTGCATTTATTGTCTCAACGTGATGAGGTAATGCCGGGAAAACGGGATGCAGTGATGGTATTTCTTGCTCACCGGTGTCTAGCAGATTGGATATCTTTGGCTAAATTATTGTGCACTTGTTTGTCAGATACAAAACCATATTACCATACTTCAGAAGTAAAAACTTAATGTACCTATTACTTTAATAATTCGACAACGGAGATTAAAATATAGGTATTGGTATTCCAGAATCCAACAAAAATTCGATATTGGACAAGTGTAGCAAGAACAATAATGACTGGACCAGCAGAAATATTATGGAGAATGATTACCCCAATCAATGATGACAATATAGTGACTCCAGATACACTATCGTTAAATTATAACATAAGTTGGTCTTGTTTTCAAGGTACTCTATCCAAAGTAAACCGAATTAATCAAGTGACTAAAACTCCAAACAGCTATGTGGTTTTGTCAGCTATTGCCGGATCATTGCATGTCATGATGAAGGTTATTGGACTACAGCAATTAGGAAACATGAATGTATTGCAGTATTTTTAATTAAACATATTAATTTATTATTTATAACTAACAATATTTTTCCTTTATAGATTGTTTACCCTGTGCAAACAGGGAACACTGATCACTCGTCACCGGTTCTCATTCGTTTACCAATAGGCATTGAAGGTGCCATACCAAGATTATGGTTTACTAAGAAAGCAATGCAAAATATGTATCGGTCGGATCAAGCTTTATTGCCAGCAATAGTTTCTTTATTAATGCCACTTCATTCTTCGGGGACCAGAACACTGTTATCTGGACTTACAGACAATTTGGTAAAAATATAATATTTAACTATATAAGGATGCTATATATGAATGTGTAATACTGTAATGTGTTATATAAATATACACATTTAAAACCTATACATTATTTTTTAAGGCCTGCTTACAATTTAGTTGGATATCTGGCCCAAGGTCAAGAATTATAATCAAAGGATCTCCATTAAAAACAGTTTACTCTGTATTGCCGTCTCAACAGACTATTGGTGTTTCAGTTTCAGTATTTACATACACCGATGATATATTTATTAGTGTTAGTGCAGACAGTGCAATTGGTGAAGGGTTTGGTGAAACTTTATTGCTCAACATAAAACGTCAAATTGACCAGATGTACGAGCTATTGAGATACAGAAGAATACCAAAGGATTTAAAGAGCAATTTTTTAATATCAAATAATTTTAAAGATTTATCATCAATAGATATTGAAGGGGTAAATTTTGAAATAATAATATACCTTAGGTATTACTGTTAAGAATAATATGTATGTATATTAGCTTATAGAGAAAATGAAAGATATTCAGTTACAACTACAAATGGCTAAAGAACAAGGTGTCTATAACGATGACGGAATAAGACATGTAAATCAGTTAAAAGGCGAGTACTCGGTTTTACTTCGAGAACTACGTAAAAGGAAACACAAAAATAAAAGACATATTTTACAGAAAATGTTGGGATGTTCAAATCCCTTTAAGTCCAAGGTATTAATCATATTATTTATTATTATGCATTATTATTAATAAAAATAAATATATGCATACCTGTTACCTAGGTACATAATATGAATATTGAATATAATATATATATTAGTGTATAGAACATAGAACACTGAAATTTAGAAACAGTAATAATTATGCATCAATAGAATATAATTGGCTAACAAAATCGTGTTTTTTTTTTATTTTAGTTAAGTATTGAAAAAGAAGAAATTAAAACAGTACAATCTACAAGAAAATTACAAGAAGCAACTAATATATTTGTCGCACAATCTGCTCAAGATTACCGTCCTAAAATACATATTTGTAGGAGTACTGTTTATGCTAAAGACAATTTTTTAGGATTATCTAAATTACCTAGGGAACAACTGCTCACTCAGATCTGAATGGTGTTTCAGATTTTGAATTATTCTATGTGTAATAGGATTAAACATCTTTTAGTCTGTGCTTCCTTATAGCTCAGATATTTTTTCTTAAATTGAAGGGCTAACTCTTTAAAAGACTTATCAATTTTACTTTTGAGTTTTTACCATTATTCTGTTAAACATATTTGACGTATTTCTATGAATAATGCAAATAATTTAATAGCGTATTGTCAACTAATAAAAGTATGTGTAATTTGATGGCACGAATTCCTCGAAAATTGTAGGTATACTTTCATTAAATTTGTAAAATTTAGATTCTTTTCAGTAGGTTTAAAATTGCAATTATTACATTAATTATATACTATCTTATTAGTGCACAAAATACAATTATAAAAAATATTTTTAAAAAATTTTAATTTTGTGACTTCCACTATGTACTAAGTAGGATATTAAAATCAATCAAATGAAAATGCTCAGATCTTGAATTATTGTTATTTAACACCAATAGTTAAATTTTATTTAAAAACTTTTATCTAATTTAATTTTCAAATAAAAAATAGAATACATTATTCATTGTATAAGGGTACTTTGATAACATATTATACTTATGGTTTGCTTTATGGAATATTTCTATTTAAATTAGGTCTCTTATATATATTAGGTAGTATATATTAAATTGAAAACAAATTTAATATTTTAAATTTTGATATATATTATTTTGGTATCTAATGTTTCCTATTAGATTATAATATATTAACTTAATTAACTGCTCATTGTTGAGGAGTCCTCGAGATAATCATTCACTATAGGTACGTATATATGTTAACTATGTGTATTATAGGTACCTAATTATATGTAAGATTAAATCTTGTTATTAATTAGTTTACATTATTATTTATTTCAAATAAATTAAATCTGCACACGTAGTGCATAGTGTTTTCAACAACACTTTAAAATGTAAAAATCAACTAGTCAAAGTCGAAAAATTGGGGATCAATATCTATTAAATATTTAATGTACCTAGGTAGGTAGTATAAATGGACCTATATAGTATTAATATACCTCTGTAATAACATGTTAATTGTTATATAATTGTAGTAATTTATAAACGCTTATTACTTACTGCGTTAAGAAAGATATAGGAAAAATGTGATATTATGTTAAATATAATATAATATATATTATAAGCCATTATGGTCCCTCCACGGACAAACAATGCAATAGGTATAAAAATGTTTTTTTTTTATAATTATATTTTACAGTTGTTAAATATTTAAATAAATTTGAATTATCTATACGTCTTTGTTAAAAATATGAATCTAATAACTATATTATACTTTTGAAAAAAATTAATACATGTATATAAAATATTATATTATCTATCTAAATAAACTTCTTGGTACCAATGTTATTTGTTCATAAATAAATGAATAAAATAGCTTATATTGTAACCATGTTTGCAATTTGCATACCTACTTATTAAACATCCAAACTTAAAGTTATAAATTTATAATATCATTTCACGCTATTTTAAGATAATTATTCAATGACTAGAATGTCAATAAAATTAGTCATTAGAGCAAAATTAAGATAGACCACATACTGGCCAATATTTCATATATAAGGTGATTAAATTACTCATATAAAACCTGAGAACGTGCCAATTCTGTGCATCCTCACAGTTTCTAGGTATCGTGCGAGGATATGCAGTAGAACTGTTTTTCATTAGCATATAGCACGTTCCCTCACTGAACAAAGTAAATTTTTGATTTTAACTAACTAACATCTTAAATAGCGTCACTGGATATCCCCTTATTTCAGATGATTGAGTATTGTATTTCTTTTGACAACAAATTTGCTCATTATTTGTGTATTTTACAGATGGTAAATATTTTCAATTATATACAAAAAAACTTGTTTTCCATCAAACATGATATTATTTTAACCAAAAAATAAAATGCTCTAATTCTTTTTAATACACAGCTATGTTTTCTCCTATTTAATTTAATAGTTAATAATAACTACTAATTTATTAATTGTTGATGTGACGAAATATAATTTTTTTTTTTTAAATTTTAAATACATAATAATTATACACGTTTTTCCGGAATAAAATTTTCGTCATAAACTATACTGTTATATACTTATATATCAATCAAATGTCCAGAGTAATTTAATAGGTAGGTAATTTTAATTTGTGTATGTCATTTAATAGCTTAATATTTCAATTATTTATTAATAATACTTATTAAAAAGTATAAACAACATTTATAATAATAATTCATATTATTTAAATCAAACGTAAAAATAGTATAAATATAATACTTATAGTATAAAGTATTATAGTACCTATAATATTTATTAGGTCTTAAACAAAATTTTAAATTTAAATTATCATAACAACTATTAATTACAATTAATAACTTCTAGCAAAATATCTTCCGGTTCTACGGTTTCGTTCACCAATTCAATCGATTGTTGTAATAAAAGTAGATATGATTCATTTAAATCAGTCTCATTGTGATACAAAACCATACAAACAGTATCAATTTCCACATGACTGCCTTTTTTTACAAGTAAACGAATACCAACTGCTGGATCGATTGTTTGATTAGAAAATTGTCGTCCGGCACCCAATTTGTTACAAACTTTAGCAATAGTCATACCATTTATGTCGTTCACATAACCTATAACGGTACAAAAAAGTAGATAAATTATAATTTTAAACTAGACAATTTTTTTGGGCCTACTATAATTTCGTATTCAAAACCGTTTTTAAAGAAGTACATTCATCGGTCTCATCACACATATCAATACAGATTTATTAAAAAATTTAAAACACTTCATTATATTTACCTGAAGTTAAAGGCTTTATTTCAATTTCGTATTTTGCCATTGGTAAAACGGTGGTTGTATTGCCATAACATAACTCATTTGCTATCCGCTCATTGACTCTCAATTCGATCAACATTTGTTTAAACTTTTCTAAAGCTGTTCCGTTAGTTAACGAGTCGGCCATCCGCTTACGACCTTCATTCACCGAACTTACTTTATGAGTCATTTCTAATAGATGTCCACCTATTAAATTAAGTATAATAATAACAATTATATAATCCATTAGTATTAGATATGCTAATAAAAAATATATAAATACCGATTAGTTCAATGAGAGTTTGTAAATCACCTGGCCCTTTTCCCTTTAAACAATTTATGGATTCTAATATTTCTAAAGAATTACCAACATAATTACCAATTGGAGCTGACATTCTAGTCATCAACACTCTACATTCAATACCCATCAATTTAGCCACTAGAACCTACAAAATTACATAAATTACGTCATATTATGTAAATTTACGACATATAATATTTAAAATTAAGATATTTTATGTCCTTTAACGTCAATATTTTTTTCCTAAGAATAAACCTATACAAATGGAGGAAGTATAAAATTAAATTTAATAATATAAGTACACAATAATCATTATTTACTTCTCCCTTCCAAATAACCATAATACCTATATTATATCTTGCTAATTTCTATAAATGGGATTGGAAGTGGTGATTTGCTTATAATGTGTCGTCTCTGTACTTACCATATACGCACAATGTTTATAGGAGTATACTTATTATGTTTTTTTAGACGTTTTTCACATAGCGATTGAATTAATCAATAAAAATATATTTTAATGACCGTTCTCATTGTTAATAAAAACATTGAATAATAAATATATATAATTTTGATAGAAAAAAAATTGTACATTATTTTTTGTATTTATGTGTAATAATGTGTAATATGTGCACTGTGCCGTTATAGTAATAGATTATATCATTAATCCCCACCAAACATCATTAATAAACAATAATTATAAGTGTAACAAAAATGCTTCTTAAAATGTCAAACAGGCTATTAACGAACATTTAAAAGAAATTTTATAATGATATTAAAATTAGCTAAAAATTTGTTTTACCTTAAGCCTATTATACAGTTTTGTCAATAGTAATATGTCTTTATTGTAAATAATATACATTATACATTATTGTACAGCGACTGCAGTCTCCTCCTTAAGAGGCCGTTCTGGTAGCGAAAAATCGACCGTAAAAACATGCTTTCATACTTCCCATTTTCCTCAGCTCTCGATAGTCGTAGAAACATGATTTATACACCAAAATAAACTTGAGAAGTTCCTTTAGATGATCTCGTTCCAGATTTTTGAATTTTTTTTTTAAACCAGAGATATTTACATTTGAAATTTTAAAAATTTTTAAAAAAATCATATAAAATTAGAAAAAAAAAATAACAAATAATAAAGATTTTTAAATTACTGAATTGTGATAAATTCAATTTATATAAAAAGCGGGTAAGTGGGTATCGCTCTGCTATATATTAGGGGGTGGGGTGGACCTCAAACTATGGTAGGTTAAATTTGAAAGCAATGATAGGTATCATTGTATACGAAAAACGATTCTGAACGAAGATGATTTGTCAGTTTAGGATATATTATATTTAAATATTCTATTTTAAAACAAATAGTATAGTATTAATATGTTACTATAGTTACTTTATAGTATCTGTTTAATAATAATCAAAAAATCGATTTTGTCGAAAAGTGGTTTTTCGTAAAATTGCCATTTTTCTGTCATTTTTTTTTGTTTTTCTCGATTTTTTTTAAAACTATTTGAAAAATTTGCTTTTGACCCCCCCCCCCCCAAAGTACCAACTAGATGAATTTTCCTATTCAAAGAGGGGCTGAAGTCAAAAATCGGAGCATTATTACTGCTCCAAATGTTGTCGTCAGACACAAAAAAAAAAACACACATCATAGTAAAATCAATACATTCATCACTTCGTTCAGAATCTAAGATATCAAAAAAGTGGAACGTAGTCCTCTAGAGGAACTTCTCAAGTTTATTTTGGTGTTTAAATTATGTTTCTACGACTAACGAGAGCTGAGGAAAATGGGAAGTACGAAAACATGTTTTTGGTTAAAAAAAATCATAAATTTACAGTCGTCATGTGCTGCTCTCCTAAGTATAACGGCAGCGTTCGAGAACAATATTCATACCACCATTCCGCGCGTGACTGCAGCAGCCGTACCGCACCATGGTCTAAACTGGTTTTCATATTGCAGTTTATAAATAATAATTGTCAACACGATAACAATTATAATTTTGGTGACCGAATAATATTTAACCCATATCGAATTTTATATTTCGTGTATTATTATTCTGCACGCTGTATTAAATATCTCATGTCATCATAAAATTATTATAATTTGTTTAATAAAAGTACGATTTGCATAGGCGCCCGCAGAAATTTTTCTAGGAGGGGGCAATGTTAGGATTTGTTATATAATAAATAGTAATTTATCTTAAAACATTCAATTTTAAACATATTTTTGATAAGCCGGGGGGGGGCAAATGCCCCAGCTTGCCCCCCCTTCCAGACGCCTATGACGATTTGAATAATTATTTTTTTAAACTTGAAGAGAATTTGATAATTTAGTTAATTTTATTAACACTGAACCACATATGAAAAAAAATTATGAAATTTAAATCGATATAACAAAAAAACATCTTAGATACCTACAATCTGCACGGTTACTTATTATAAATAAATAATAGCCTGTTGAATAAAGTGACAAACGTAATCAATGTACTTACAACATAAATCGATAACTTATAATAGTCTAAATAATAATTTATTATTATAAATATATAATATATATAAATATATTTATTTAAATCCCTAATTGTATTAATTATTTACATAAATCAGTCAAAAACTGTATTTATTTTTAATTAGTATAGGTACGTCTATTACATATTATTTATTTATTAAATTTAATAATAACAAATAAACAAATTGAAGCCAATTCAAAATACGACAAAACTAGTTGACACCAATATACATTTATTTTTTTTAATTATTAATTAAATAATTATATTTACAACCAATTTAATATACTATAAGTACATTTGATACGATAATGAGAAGCACTTAAGCACAAAATAAATCGTCAAATCATATAAAATATTAAAATAATAAAGCTAAATATAATAGGTATATACGAATATTATATGTATATCATTATAATATAATAATAGTGGTAATTACTAATTATTGTTATAATATAATTTTTAAAAAATATTAGAAACAGTTTTATTTATTTTTCATTTTTTAATTTTCGCTTTTTTTTTGTTTTTATATTTTCTATAATATATTGAGGATCTAAAATTTTGAAAATTATCAAAAAAAGTGTATTTAGATATTACCTATCTCCTCCAAAAAACTCCATACCAATCTGAAGTCACTGGACTTTTAAAAAGAAACAAGCTGTGTACATTTTTTTAGAATAATAATAAATGTCATATTGTAATAATTCACATTTACTTATTTTATTGGCTTATGGTAATTTTTAGAGTAATATGATATATATCACATATGAAAATGTAGTTAGGTACAAACTATAAAATATTAATTCTTCGAAAACCAATTACAACATACAAATTAAACTTCATTGAAAATATAAACAAATTAATTTTGCATACTTAACTGTGTAATCAATATAAATTGATTAAATTAAAATTGAATTACTTTTTACAAAATATTAATAATCATACAATTATAAAAAAAGCGGGTAAGTGAGTATCGCTCTGCTGTACATTAGGAGGTGGAGTGGACCTCGGACTAAGGTAGGTTAAATTTGAATGCAATGATAGGTATCATTGTATACGAAAAACGATTCTGAACGGAGATGATTTGTCAGTCTAGGATAATATATAAAATTTATTTCTTAACCTTCATTCTTAACCATACTTTAATAATCCTCGAAAGAGACTAAAAAAGCAGTTGTGTCATGGCCTGCTGACATGAATATCAAATACATAATGCATAAGTTATTATATAAAAAAAAATGTAAATATAAACACATATAAGTTAGTTAATTAAGCTTATTGTTTAATAATTGTAACAGATTGCTAATAAAAAAAAAAATAGTTAAAAAAAATTTTTCATTACATTTTTTTTATAAACTAAAAAAACATCAAAAATGCGGAAAAATTTATCTCAAATAGACTTCACGACAAGGATTCAAATCTGTTTTTTAAGTGCTTCTCGCATGATTAGATTGAATACGATATTTTAAAACGTCTAAATTTCTGTATATTATGCATTTAGACATTTATAGTATCGTATATTCGTATGACATACAGACATAAAACCATCGTATCCAGACTCCAATTCCCATTCTTTTTAAATATAGCAGTTGCCAGTTATTAATACCTATCACGATAAACACTATAAATATAACTAAACATACTATTAAATATACAACCTATATAAATGTACTTTAATAAATATTGCAAAATGAATAATATAAACTATACATAATAAATTATCATCTATATTCACACTAAAATAAGATTCTTTTTCGGTTTTATTATATATATAAATTGTATTTAATTGTTAAATTAAAACCGACATAAGCCATTATTATTCTTTACTATTTTATATTGTTAACAAATATCATATATTCTATTTTATCCTAACCATTGGGCATCGAGAGCAACTCGCTTTATTTATTTATTAAAAATAAAAATTTATCCTCTCTAATTTAAAATATATTCGATTAGAATAACTTACAAATTGCTTTCCAAAGGTTTTAGCTTCATCGATTGACTGGAAAAAACTTGATATTCCTACTTTTAAATCAAGTATTAAATATTTAATACCAGCGGCTGCTTTTTTAGATATTATAGATGCTAATAAAAGGAAGAAAAACATGTATCATTCAAATAATTTTTTATATATTGAATATATATAAAGGTACCAAATTTCTTACCTATAATTAAACCAGCATTGTCGACCGTGGCAGTTACATCTCGAGCTTTATAAAGAATAGAATCGGCCGGGGATAAATCGTCAGAGCCAACGATAAAACATCCGAAATTATTAGCTATGCCCAACAGATGTTGATCGTCAAAACTAAACGCAGAAAATCCTAAAACGATGTAATATATTATTATTTATGTATAAATGATATTTGATAGGTATATTAACACTGACAAAAGTCGTTGATATATTTAAGCTACTGTTCTAACCAGGAATACTCTCGAGCTTGTCTAATGTGCCACCGGTAAATTCGAGTCCCCTACCAGACACCATGGGTATGATAAAATCTTCTTGCACGGCGCTCAGTGCAGGTACCAATGGTATCGAGACTTTATCACCAACGCCTCCGGTGCTGTGTTTGTCCACGACAATTGCAGACGATCTAAATTTAAGTGTTGTGCCTGAATTCGCCATGGCCGTTGTCATATTAGAGACTTCCGCATTAGTCAAGCCGTTTAAATACAAGGCCATTAACATTGCTCCTGTGTAAATAAATACTTAATGGTTATTTTGTAATTTAGGATATTGTTGGCCTATAATCATTTTGCCATCTAGGAATGTTACCACCTACAACTAACACCAATTGCACAGAATGAAAATAAATAGTCTCTCATTATAGTATGACATTCATACTTGATATATTATATAGGCCTACGTATTGTTTGTATAGTAATTTTTTTTTTTCAAAATTAACATTTATGTTTATAATTTTATAACTGAACAAGTTTTGATGATAAATAAAAAAACTACTTGGTACAATAAAATCGGATGTAAAATAATGGAAACATTCAATATAATTTGTAACACCAAATGATGCTCGAGCGTATATCTAACGTTAAATTATAAAAAAATATGTGACACATAATTGTATAGTCACGACTAGCCGTTTGGTAATATCTACACTATAGAACTTTAACATTTTACTTTAATTATTATTAAAAAATTTTTTTTTGTATATGAGTTAAATTGCATTATAATTATATTTTTATAAAACAACGTGTATTTATTGAAAACAATAAAATTCTCATTCACAAAAGCCACTTACGTTGTTTTAAAAAAAATGTGGTTGTTGCTGTTATGAATAAATATTTTAATTTTTTCAATAAATTATACAACCCTTATTTTTTGGTCAAAATCATAATAAGTAAATATAAAAAAGAGGTTTATTTAAGTTGATCCCTTTGCCTTAAAACAACAATGATGTGGAAATGTGTTTTTATGAAAGCACGTCCAAGTAATGAGGATAATGAGAAGTCAATAAATCTTAGGTCATTTAATTTTCAAATCGAATATCCTATAGATACATACAATTAAGTTACTGTTGACTGCTTAGTTTTTTCTAAGTTTTCAAAATAAAAACAAAACAACTAAGAATCTACTAATATCAATAAGCAAATAGAACAAGTAACTTTTTTTCAATTATATAGAAATTAAACGAGTTCTATAAACATCTAAGGTAAATCGATTAAATAAATAAAAAGACAGTTTACTTATCATAAAAACTCGATTATAAAAAAAAGTTCAATATTGTGGAGCAATAATACCCTATTATACATTTAATTACCTACTCCAAAATATATTTTGCTTCGGAATATATAAAATTAAAAATATAAGTTTAGTGTTTACATTCAAAAACGAAAAAAAATCTTAAAAAATGATAAATAAAGCAATAATAAATAATTTTTTTTTTAAATGATGTTTAGCAATGACCTGAAAGTTATATGAAAAAAATATTTTCAAAAACGTTATAAGTTTACTTTACCGATTTGACATTGGTCTATACATCCGTCCACTGTACTTTTTACAAAAAAGTTGATCTCATCGTCGGTCAATTCTTTTTTTTGGCATTTTTTTTTTATTATCGCTATGATACTCATCGCGTAATTTTAATGTATATTATAATCGATCGAATAACGTTGGTTTGCAGTAGCCCACGCGATGTAAACTGCTATTAAAATAATATTATATAGCATTAGGTAAGTAGGTACGTGTTTGTATCAAACACCGTCACTATTGGTTGGTGTGGTTAATCTTTTATTGGGTTTAATGATAATATATTGTATGTAGGTATGGGCACTAAGATGTACGGCACTAATCACGGTCATAAATTATTACAAAGATGTTATATCTATACCGATGCATACTTATAACCTATTCTTTTATTGTATTATAAGAGATAGTTAATATTCGTATAGCTATGGGTTTGTTGTACATTTTAAAATATAAAATGTTATCTACATAAATATTAGGTATGTGTATTTTGTTTTCGTTTAAATATAATAATAACAATTTGAATTGAATCATTTTTTTAATATACATATAACATGTACTTTTATTTTAAACATTATAAGCTCTACCCAGTAATGCACACATGTTTAGTACACATAGGTACGTTTGTTATATATAGTTATTAGTTAGATAAGATTATTTATTAATTTTATAATTTAAATGCTGACATAATAATAATTTATCGACTACCAATATGTACTATAATATGGTATAGGTATACTGTATACCTACTGTATAGTACGTGAAGACGTGAAGTGAATAAAATAAATTATTATATAATTTTTATAAAATTAGGTGCATCGCGAATAATTCGGTTTTTAAAAATAGAAGAGTGTATGGTCAATCAATCATATTATTGTGTAACAAGCTGTAGGTTACACACTGAATATACAGCACCTATCTGTAGGTACCTGCAGGCTGCAGCTACTATCTATCTACCTATACACAATGAGTGAATTTATTTTTCAATGTGCTTTGTAGTAATGTATATAATTTAATATTTATTTATTAATAATGATTCATTATTATATATTATAAGTATAATTCATTATTAATGAATTATAATTTCAAAATGGCCTGCTTGATACCTCACACACCCGAAAAAAAACCTTGAAATGACGCCATTGTAATAAAAATTATAAATAATATAAATAAAAACCTGATAACTCACTTTACTGTTTAGTTGATAGACAGATATTTATTTTGGAGGAGGTCACTAATTTTATCATTATTGGGTACTTACTAACTTTTAAAATAAAAAAACACGCGCTTAAGACAAGTAATAAAGGTAATAAAAATTTATTTTTGAATATAAAATAATAATCAATATATTTTTATTGGTGGTGAAAATCAGAAAATCAAATATACAGAGTGATTCTTTTATCATAACACACTCATTGTTTCAAAAAGTATTCATGTTTTTGAAAATATTTTTTTACATAGTTTCAAATTTTTAAAAAATAACGTTTTTATTAAAAATCTATATTTTTAAATATTTTTTATATCCTTATGATTTTTTAAGGTTTTTGCTTTTTTGAATGACAACATTGTGTTTTAATTTCATATTCCAAAGCAAAATAATTTTCTGAATATTTTGATACATTAAATTTGAATTTAGGGTGAGTAGTTTATGAGTAGGGCTGTGAATTTAATGCACTTAAAACCTTAAAAAATGCATTCAAAATGTAAAAAATATGCAATAAAATATGCACTTAAAATGCAAAATATGTACTTAAAATGCAAAAAAAAAGAAATATAAAATGCCAAAAATGCCAAAAATAATAGTATAAAATTTATTAAAAATGGTTTTTAATTTAATTTGTATATTTATATTAATATTGGGTACAGGATATTAAACATAAGTACAAAAAAGTGTTAATTTAAAAAAAAAAAAATAACAAAAATGTTGATTGAATTTGAATTTACATTTGCATTAAGTTAATGCTATTTACCTGAAATATATTTAAACAAATTTCGTTTGTATATATTTTGTTAAAATAATGAAACAAACTTAAAGATATTTATTTACAAGACGAACCTTTGTGTGACTTGTGTAAAATATTATTTAATAAAATATAAATTTGACATAATATATACAGCCCGTGTAAAATAAAAAAAAAAATGTTTTCAAACAAGCCAATTGATGGAATTTGATTAAAAATACTAGAAAATGAATTAAAAAAGCAAAATATGACTTAAAAATGCGAAAAAATGACCTAAAAAATTAAAAACGTCAAAAAATGCAAAAATATGCAAAATAAAAGTGTTATAGATGGATTTATTATTACATAATTCAAATTATGTACTCACAAAGCTATGTTTTACAATCACCAAAAAAAAATGCACTTTCCTATGAATTCACAACCCTATTTATGAGTTATACATTTTTAGATTTTAGTTGCGCGGAATGAAGTGGTACGGGGTTAACCCGCAAAATGTTTGACCACTACTCCGCTTGCGTCTAAACTTTAAATATGTATAACTTATAAACTACTCACCCTAAATTCAAATTTAATGTATCAAAATATTCAGAAAATTATTTTTCTTTGGAATATGAAATTAAAACACAATGTTGTCATTCAAAAAAGCAAAAACCTTAAAAAATCATAAGGATAAAAAATATTTAAAAATATAAATTTTTAATAAAAACGTTATTTTTTAACAACTTGAAACTATGTAAAAAAATATTTTCAAAAACATTAATACTTTTCGAAATAATGAGTGTTGTTTGATAAAAGAATCATTCTGTATAATATACCTTAACACCAAAAATTAGAATTAAATTTAATACCTAAATTATGATGAGGGTTTTATTTTATTATCCAAGTTAAATTTTGAAATTTAAACACTTATTTTTTTAGATGCAAAAGAATCAATAATATTTCCAATGTTTATTTTAATGTTATATTATGAATATTGAATAGTTTATAGTTAAACCATTTAATCGATTTTCTAAAATATCTTTTTATATACGTAAATCAAACTATAGAAAAGTTTCTTTCTAGTTTTTACTAATATATTTTGATTACTATAAATATAGTACATGTAAGGACTGCGATATAGACTTTAAAGGAAGATATTAATTAAATTTGAGTAAAAAACTCGTTAGGCTTAAAAATATTGAATAATAATAAAGAAAGGAATCACACCTTGTGAATTGGGAAATTAACAAAATAAACACCATCCGCGAGTGTTAATATTATAACAGCGATGTACTGTAGGCCTATAATCAACTACTTGGATAAAAACTCGATAGTTAATTAAAAACTATCGTATCCTAAGACGAAGACAAAATTACACATATTGTTCATAATTTCATCAAAATCGGTTGAGTAGTTCGAGTTGAATGCATCGAGAACAATATCAAACCCGTCGATTGATTCGTAAAAATTCATATGCATGCAGATTGACATACAAAAAGCCAAAAGGTCAGGTTACAGTTAGCTGGAAACTCGCGAGATCAACAATTATATATGTATATACTATATAGGTATACTATAACACATGAATAGTTAGCTAATAAAGATTTAAAAAAAAAATACCTAAATAGGTAGATTATTTATGGTCGAAACTTCAATTTACATAGTTTATAAATAATATATGTAACTATACTAACTTAAATTTTAAAAATTACCTACCTCTTTAAATATGCTTTCTATATTTTTATAATATTTTAAGCTTGTTATGTAAGTATAATCAATAGTGTAATGAAAAAACACAGTAAACGGACAAATAGGCTTTCGTAATAATTATTTACGACGTGTAACATATAAAGTTCGGAATTATAAATTTTGCAATTTGTTCAGTGAATTTTGTACACATCGCGAATTGTACAATTTTGCTTACTTGCTGTACAAAGTTACTACTGACCAGGCGCAGATACAAGGGGGGCATGGAAGGGATTCCCCCCTCAAATCACACAAAAAAAAATTAATCTACTTAATTAATATGTCAAACGACGAAAAATATTAATTTTTTTATGGTTTAGGATTTTATATTTAGTTTTTATTTACATTAAATAATAATAAATACATTGTTTAGCGGATAATTTTATTTATAATTCTGTTATTTCCAATTATGCCGACGGATGCCGAACAAAGTATCAGAATTTTTTTTTTTAGTATCCTTACTTTATTTTATGTGCTTAAGAAGATGGTGTGATTTAAAATTAAAAATATCTTGTTATTACATACATATTATTATAAATTATAATTTAGTAAAATTATTGAGTTCGCGACTTGCGTTGTATTGCCATAATGAAAACCAATATTTTTCATTATTATTTAACGCACGTATCTCTTTGAATAATTAGTGATTAGGTATGAGGCCCACATCATATTAAAATTAATAGATGATGTATTTTAGTCAACTTTTTTCACACACTGACACATATTGTAATAATAATTTCTTAATGTAGAGATAGTTGTATATATTTACAATGAAAATTTCTTCAAACAAACATTGAATATTTCGAATCAATTAATACAAATTTAACAAATGTTGAATACTTTTCAAAGACAAAAATAAAATTACATTTAAAAAAATGTAAATTTTTAGTAAAATTTAAATAATTTTTTTTGAAAATTTTTAACCTCAAATTTTGTATCTACTTGATAATCCCTTTTAATGAGCTATTTACCAATTTTTTAGTTAAAATAGTTTTGGAGAAAAGTTAAAAAAATAGAAATTTTAGGACTGTTCACGCCGACGTTTTTGCGGATTCAAATCATTATACCGCTTGGATGTGATATGGAATCTCTCATTAATATTTTATATTAAAGCTAGCTAAGTATCCACCTACTCATTACAAGTTACAACTAAGTTAAATTTTTATCATTTTCCTATTTAACGAAAATTCTTGAGGTTTTAAAAATTCCGACTTTTTTTATTTCAATTACCATACTCTGAATGACTGTATAACTGAATATTGTTAAAACAATTAGAAATAAGAGACCTCAATGGGCAGGGCATGCTTGGAGAAGCCAAAATCCATTACTCTGTACAGTAAAAAAGAAGAATCTTACAGAAAAAATACCATTGGAAGACTGAAAATGAAGTGGGAACATTTAGTGAAGAATTATGTGGAAGAGCTAAGAGGAGGAATAGATTGGAAAGTACGAGACCGAGATGGATGGAAGGCAGGATATATGATAGTATAATCCTAGGGAGGCCACTAAAACCCACCCAAAAAAAGTAAATTCACTGAGTGCAACATGAATGACAAGTAAATTATCTGTACATTTATTGTTATAACTTAATAGTCTTTTATAATCTAATTTTTAATTAATAAATTATATTAAATATATTTTTACTTTTACTATAGTCTAAAAATAATAAAATGTTACACATTATGTAAAAAATTTATAAATTAAATAAATGAGAATAATTTGTTTTAAAAATAAAACCATTAATATTTATGTATATATAAAAAAAATTGAACTTTAAAACATTTAAAAAAAGCAAATTTAAATATTCATTTCTACATGCAGTTCATGTATAGATGGATAGTTATTCCACATCTTTTTTAAAATTAAAAAAATTTCTGTTGCATAGGTATTTATATCAAACAAATCACTTTGCATTTTAAGTTCCCAAATGTTTTTCCTGATATTTTCCAAGAATTGTTTGTTTGACCCCAATTGTATTGCAATTTCAATATAATTTTCTTCATTTCGAGCAATAGTATTTGTTATTCCCAAAGTAGTTAATTGTGAAGCTGTTATACGAGATGCATTTGTTTCTCCAGGTAATGTTATAACTGGAACTCCTGCCCATAATGCATCCAAGCAAGTTGTGTTTCCATTATATAAAAATGTATCCAAATAAATATCGGCCAACTGGATTCGATTCAAATGTTGATCTTTAGGAATAAAGTCAGCAAAAATGATACGTGATGAATCAAAGTTTAAATCATTTGCAAATTTTTTTAAGTTTTCTTCAGCAGTATCATTCAAATGTAGAAGCCATAATACAGACTGAGGAACATTATTTAAAATAGTTAGCCATGTACGGAAAGTAATTGGGTCTATTTTATACAGCTTACTGAAATTACAAAATACAATAACATTTTCGGGTAAGTTGAAACTTGGTCTACAATAAGGTGATGTGGCCGTTGTGGGTTCTTCATCGATATAAATAGTTTCAGCAGATTCCATTTCATTAAAATTGTTTCCATTAAGATAAATATTTTGATGTGAAATATTATTTGTATTATTTATAACTTTGAGTTGACATAATTCAGAAAACTTATGTTTATGATCGCCAACAAAAATAGTTCGATTTATATAAGCCAATTTTTCAGTATATAAATTTTGAAGTTCAGGAGGAGAACATACTTTATCAGTAATTAAATAATCTATAAACGGTGCACCACTTGTACTAGGATAACCAAACCATGAAACTTGAATTGGAGCGGGTCTTAGAGCAAATATTTCAGTTTGAAAACCCTTTGTATAACCGCACATGTCAACCAATATATGGATTCCATCACTGTTTATATTTTTAGCAGCATCAATTGCTTTAAGATGTGATACATTTTTATAGTGCTGTGAGTTACTTAAGTGATTCAACCTGAAATTTAAAAATTATTACATGGAATTAATATAATAAACAATAATCATAGGTGGCTGATTAAATGTTATTAATGAGTTTAATGGCGAAGTCATCAAATACATAAATTAATACTACACAATAAATGCTTTTGAATAAATTAATTTATCTTGATGTTAAATTATAAAGTATAGGAAATACAAGGTAATTGTTTTAAAGAAATCTGAAATTACAAAAAATTGTTAAGTCATTTTTAATTAAAATAATTTTAGTAATAAAATGTATTGAAATAAGTCTCAGTTAAAGCCACATTTTTTAAATTTATTAATTAAAATACTTTATATCCAATATTTACCAGGTCGGAATATTATCACTTGAAGATGTAGAATAACAAATGACATCTATTTCATTGCCATACAAACTGGATAAGGATTCCATAATCGTTGAAATTGGGTGTTTACTAAAGTTAGTTGATACAAAACCAATCTTTAGATTTCCGACAGACATAGATGTTGGATACAAAAATTTTGGAGGTTCAATTGATCTTTTCAATTTTTCAACACAATGCAGTGCATACTTAGTAGCAATATTTTTTTGTTCTTCAAATGATAACGGTAACAACAATGAATCATGAGGTAATAGGGACAAAACTTTATCATCCTTGAGTTCTTGGTAAACTATTTCTTTTAACTTAATCATGCGAGAATCATAGTCTGACCAGTCACAAAGTTTTTGTAAACATTGTACTAAATTACAATATACTTTTGAAAAATCTGGTTTTAGTTTTAATACAGTTTCATAAGTCTGAATCGCATCAATGAAATTATCACTATCTTTTTGTATAAAACCTATGTTAACAAAAGCTTCTAAACACTCTGAATCAAGCTGAATTGCTATATGAAAACAATTTAGTGCTCTTTCATACATGTTTAATTCGGTATATATGTTTCCCATACATACATAAATCTCAACAGTTTTATTGTCATATTCCAAAGCTTTTTCGTAATGAAAAAGAGCATCAGTAAGATTTCCATTTTCCTTATGCAAAACATTTGCTAAATTCATATGTATATCAAAAGCATCCGATTCATCAATTTGAAGAATTCTTTTAAAGATATCAACAATATCATCAAATTGGCCCATTTTTTGTTTAAGAAGTGACATATTAATCAAAGCATTTAAATGGTCCGGTTGAAGCTGAAGAGCCATTTTATAATAATCTAAAGCCCTTTCATAAAGATCATATTTTTCATAAATTATTGCGCTATCACAGTAAGCATTAGCAAAGTTGGGTTTCACATCAATAGCTTTTCTATACCTGTTAAAAAATAAATTATATAAAATTAGTAATTATGCTCAATTAAATAGACATTTTAAAAAGATAAAAATAAAAATTAATAACAAAAATGATAAAACCCTAGTTAACATATTCCAATTACAATATTTTTTACTGAAATCTAAAATGAAATAAAACGGTTATAATCTCTTAATCAACAAAATGTTAGAAACAAGGAAACAAACATGAAAAATATTTGGTAGTATTAATTTTATAACTGGGGGGAGGGAAGAGAGCTCTCCGAAATTACGAATATGCTTAAAGCACTAAATTTTGTAAATAACCAAAAGAAAAATTATGAGTGAGTACTGACTAATAATAAGCAAACAAATATTAAGCTCAGGAAGGCAAAAGTTTACATTAAATAAATATGAAATACGATATAAATTGAGAATAAAAGTCAACAGAGGGAATAAGATATATTTATAATTTAAGAGTAGCTAGAATAGATCAAATAAATAGTGTAAACAATCTTTTCAATAATGAACTCATTAGTGGAACTTATACTGAAAATTAAAAAGTTTCAAGACACTGTAACTAGCAATTATATTATAAGAAACATATTTATTTAATGATTCTTATGTTAAATAATAATTACCTAGATAAAGCCAAATTAAAATGACCCAGTTTATGCATAATAAGTCCAAATTTCCAATAACCAAGTGCATTTTCAGGATTCAAATCCACTGCAGTATTGAATGCATCTATTGCATTTTCTAGATCTAAACGATCCAAATAAAAGTCGCCCAACGAAATGCAAATATCTGATGCATTTATAGATTTATTTGACTTTTTGTAAACTGTAAAAAGAAGCTTATAAAGATCTTCTCTTTCAGTATTCAATTCGATACATTTTTTTAAATAATTTTCAGCTTCTTCATAATCATTGAGGATATTTATGTAGATCAAAGCCAATTCTAAATTAATGTCTAAATTATCAGGTTGAACTTTCAAAATTTTTTTGAAGGTTTCTACAGACGATAATATATTTCCTTGATACCAATATATAACTTTTAAATAATTGAAAGCAGAGATATTTTCTGGATCCAATTCAATAGCTTTTTCAAATGCATGAGCTGCTTTATGGTAGTCTGTTAGTTTAAGATAAGCTATTCCTAAATTAACCACAGTCATTAACAGATTAGGATTTACTTTTAAAGCTTTATGATAATTTGAAATAGCTTTGTCAAATTCATTAGTCATCAAATAAACGTCTCCTAAATTACTCAAAATTTCTTGAGATTCTGGTGCAATTTCCTGAGCAATCATAAATTGCTGTTTAGCATCTTCTATTTTATTTAAGGATAGAAGTAATTTTCCATACATGTTTCGTACAATATATGAATTCGGGTTTAGACTTAAAATTTGAGTATAAACATATTCAGCGTATACTTTATCATTTGCTTTAATTAATGATTCAGCATAATTAATCCAACCATTATAATATTCAGGTTTCTTTTTAATAGCTTCAGCTAAGTAATCACTTGCTAAATCATACTCAGATTGTTTCCAATAATTAAATGCAATGTCACTCAACACTTCAAACGAATTTGGATTTAAAGTTCTTGCCGATTCCAAGAAAATATTAGATTTTTCATAGTTTCCACATTTAAAAAATGATCCAGCCATCAGCAAAATTACATTTAAATCATTAGGTTTTTGCTTAAGTAATTCTTCACATATTTCCTGAGTTTTGGTGAAATTTCCATTTTGATTTTCTAATTTTGCAGATTTTAGAAGATCATCTAAGTATAAAAATTATATATATATATATAATATAGAATAATATCATCATAATATTTAATATTAAGTTATTTTAATGACTAATAGATTAATAAATAGTAATTAAATTCAAATAGAGTTTCATTCTATGACAAAATGTGATAGAATAGAAGCTAACATAGAATTTAACCGAGTCGAAAGATTGTGGTAAACCTATAAAATATTAAGAGACTATATTGTTCCATTAAGAGAATGTCTTATTATATTTATGACTTACTTAATTTTATTTTTTTATTTTAGTTTTAGCATTTTAAATAAAATAATTAAAATTTTTATTATTTGTTTTAACCAAAGGTTCCCAAAGTAGTCTATATCAACCCCGGGGTTGATTTAAAAAAAGAGATCCACAAAAGTTATTAAGTCTAAAACATATGCATTATATGAAAAAAATGTGTGCGACAATATGAATGTTTAACAACATTTAACATCAAACATCAGACTCACTCCTCTTATTTAAATTATAACTTTTTTTTTTATATTATAAGATTTAATTTGCATTTCCTGTTGTTTAAATAATTAAAAAATTAAATAAATATTGTCATTATTATAACATTTTCACTCCATAAAAACCAGATTGCATTAATTTGTAAAAAATCAAAATTAAGGGTCTAAAAATATTGAAAAAATTGGCACAAGGTCTCAGAAGTTTGTGAATCTCTGGTTTAAATAGTGTTTTAAATAGGAAAACAGAAGACATAGTCTTTCAAATTATAAATATATTTTTATAGCTTCTTTAATTTTAATTTCGATGGACGGTCAATATATTATGTATTAATATAAATAATATAAACAAAGCAAAAAATAATAATAATAAGAAGAAAAAAATTTAATAAATGTATATATTATACTTTTTATAAATGATAAAAATTTAAAATACATAATAATATTATTCTAAATTATGTGAAACTCTTTTAAATCCTTAAAATTATTAGCTCAATCAGTATGTTTAATAAAGTACAACTATGGCCATGCTAAGAGAAGGGATAATTGTACTAGAATGAATGATAAATTAAGAGAATACTAAACTCCTTAAGTATGTCACTGTATTTTAAATAATCAAAATAGTAAATTTGGATTTAGTAGAATTAATTTTTTAATGTTACTTTAATATTAGAAAGAATTTACCTAGTATTTAAGTTAAAAATAAAAATATTATTCATGCTCAAAATACATTTTTTTTTATATTTTATTTTTAAGCATAATATGAGTACTGTAAAATATTAGAAATCAAAAATGCTCAAAATATAGGTATAGCTTAAAAATTAAAATATCGAGAAAAAAAACATAGCTTACACATAATAAGCCTTTAGCTTTTAAAATAGACAAATTCACTCTAATACAAAAGCTAAAACCAAATTGGTAATGTTAAACAAAAATTTGTTATACCACATATTCCAATTTTTGTCGGTCTGACGCATGCTGTCTTTATAGAAAGAGAATAGTAAGGCTGGGCATTAACGAGTTAAAAGTTAAAATTAGTTTTATTCAAAAGTATAAAAATTAAGTTAATTTTTGTCTGAAGAATAATTCAAGAATACAGTAGAGCCTCAATAGTTCGGACGAATTCAGACCAAGCATCGTACGGGTTATCAATTTTTTTGGATTACCGAAGATTTTTCAAAATTACCTATTCAAAATACTAAGATTTTATTTTTAATTTCATCATCTTTATATTTATTGCATTTTAAATTATAAGAATAATAATAAAAATTAAATTAAATTAAAACTAAACTAATGAATTACAAAAAAAAAAAATGTTTATATGTAATAATATTTGTCGATAACAATATCTTATAGATTAATTGGGTTGCAAGAATTCTCGTAAAATCTATTTACAAATAAATGGAATTTTGCCGTCTGGATTACCGCGTTCACCGGATTATTGAAGGTCCGGACTATCGAGGCTCTACTGTAATTCAAAATTTTAGGTTTATTTTAGAAAATCAGGGTTTTTGATAGCTAATTGGTACTAAAATGTATCATTTTAAATTTTCCTTGTAATGTTCTTGAACTTAAAGAAAAACTATCTAATTAACAAGATTATGTGTCTGAAATTTTTTATTTTTGCAAATTAAAAAGTTTTAACTTTAAACTAAGTTAAATTACTTTATTTTTTAAGTTAACTTTTAACTTAATTTAACGAGTTAAAAAAATCGTTAACTTGCCTAGCCTTGGAGTATAGCATAGAAATGTATAATATTGATAATTATTATTCATAAAAAACTTACCAAGGTGTTCATCATACATCTAAAAAAAAGACAAATTATTAAAATATTATTTAAAAAATGTTGAATGTTATTGCTATTAATTCTTACCTCTAAAGCTTTATAAAGCAGTGTTAAAGAATCTCCACACAATTTTATCGAGCTGGCTTTTCCTAAGGTTGTTTGTGCTAAATCTTTTACTTTTGTAAATCCTAATTCTTTAAATTCTTTGTTGATTTTATCATACCTTAAAAAAAAAAAAGACTAATTATAAAATAAATTGGTAATAAGGAGACCTGGTACATATTTCCAAGTCTTCTTATTACCAATTTATTTTTAGACAATTATTAGAAAACGTGTTAACTTCTATAAGTCTATAGCCCTAGATATTACTACACTACCGACAAAAGTTTACTAATAGGTACCATATTTAATACGGTTTTGAATGCGTACTATATTCTAGCAGAGCCGCACCAAGCCATTTTATATCTTGAGGCAGAATTTTAATAGTGCGCCACCTGGGTGATGGGAGGTGACACACTCGTAGTTTTTAATATTTCTTAAAAAGAGTCAGAAATATCTGAAAATTAGTAATTAGGTTTCGAGTAAAACAAAAAATATAATTTTTAGCTACAAGTATGTAATTCTCAACAGTATATCCTCGGATTGGTGAAAAATCTTATATTGTTAATAATATATTTTCCTAAGTTAATTATTTAATATTTTTACGCTCTCCAACATTAGGCTCCCTAGGGAAGCGCCTCGCTCGCCTCACCATAGTTATGGCTTTGTACTGTAGTACAAAACATAGTAGGTAAGTACTAGATAATAACTAATGAGTAGGGTTTGGATTTGAAGGCAATATAATAAATAAAAAAAGCATTTATTTGAAAAAGTCAAAAAGAGCATTTAATTTATATAAAAAAGCAATTACGAAGACATTTACTTATAATTTAAATAGACTAACTAGTTTGTATTGAAAAAAAAATCACAACCATGATACCATGTACTTAGATAAGTTGTCTTCAGTAAAATGCTGATGGTTTGTGGCGTTTGGACTCAAAATATTTTTATACATAGAAAAAGATCTATCTACATCCACTGAAGTTATTGAGGCATATTTAATACATAAATAATTATCTAATAAGATTACCAATTCATATTTCATAAAACTTAAGAGGACGTAGTACCGCATGTGTTGTCTTCGTCTTACACACGTGCAATATAACAAATTTTTATTCATCAGTTTCAATATTGCGCTGTTAGTTTTGATATTAGAGTGAATTGATCTATTAAACAATTTAAAGGTAAGATTATTATCCAAGGCCCCATGTAGCTTTGTATTGATATTATTATTTTTAAGTAAGTTATGATCTTTTTGAAACTGTATATTTTAAAATGATCATCTTGTTTAAAAATAATAATATCAATAAAAGACTACGTGGGAGCCCTGAATAATAATCTTACTTTTAAATCATATAATAGGTCAATTCACTCTAATATCAAAACTAACAGCACAATATTGAAACTGGTAAACCAAAATTTGCTATGTCGCACATGTGAAAGACGACAACACATGCGAATTCTATGTGTTTTTAATCCTTTAAAACAAATATTGATGTATCATACTTTTCATGCATACGTATGTTTAGTTGATTAAAAAAAAAAAATCTAGATCTTAATACATGATAATATTGCTAACTGTAAATTATTTACTTTATAGGATCATTTTCTGACAAGATTTCTGTAATAACAGATATTGGTGCTTCACAGTCTGAATGTTTTGAACAAAACATATGCTGTAAATAATATAAACATTACAATTAATATAATTTGTTATACTAGTTTATCAAAAATTAAAAATTAAATAATTTTTTTTTTAATCAAGATTTTACAGTAATGCTTTTCAAAATTAAAATCTTTAGACAACTATCTCATTTAATATTTTAATAAGACCTCCGCATGCATAAATGTAAAATGGCAAATTCATGTTCAGCAGCTCACACTTAGCTTTATTAATTTGCTGTCATTCACTTGTAATACTAAGACAAAAAATGTGGGTATGGTATATTCTTAATTATAAACATATTAACAACATTTTTAATTGATGGAAATTTATATTTCATAATAAAAGAATTTCATGCCAGTGTCTGAAAATCTCAATAACCATTACAGATCAAAATAGGACAAATAATATGTAAAAGAATCTACTTTTCATTAAAATGTCTAACAATAAGAACTTATCAATTCAGTAATTAGAGATTTCAAAAATGTTGTATTGTAAAATAGAATTTTACTCATTAACATAAATACATAATAGCATTGTTACAAAAATACAAAAATCCCAAAAATATCCTATACACAGCTGAATTATTAATACATTACTTACAGATGGTATCGTATTCATAGTTTAAACACGTGTGAATTTTCAAATAAAGACAACTTATAATAATCTACATAAGCTTATGACCAGACTTTTGACAATGAACTGCAAATAAACAAAATATATATTGTAATAATTACATTATGATGAATACAATTTATACATATTTTATTTTTATATTACAATTAACACTAATAAGCTAATAAGAAATAAATAATTTTAAAAAAATGAGTAGATAATAAGTACATAACTATTTAACAATCATTAAGGACAGTCTGAAAAATTTTGTTTGTCCAAGCTACATTCTTTGACAATATCTCTATATTACCATTTACGAAATTAGGGGTATGATAAAAAAGTTTTACAAACTAAAATTTTCAAAAATTTTTTAATAGATAGGTAATAAGTTATGGAAATTTGACCATAATTGGATGCAATGAAATTTAAAAAAATTAAGATTAAATTTACAGTTGTAAATTATTTATTCTATACTAAAAAATCTTAAAATATAAAAATATTGGCCTTCTTGATAAATTTATCATATTTTATAATTATTTATATAATTTGAAATTGTTTTAAATGAATACTAGATATTTTGCTTTTAATGTTTTTCATTCAAATTTTTTATAAACTCTTAGCTCATCGGTTCTCAAACTATGCTCTGCTAGAGTAGTCTAGGGACTCCATGGCTACCTGGGCATATCTATATTAATTAAATTAAAATTATTATTATAGTTCTCAGTTATTGTTGTCTCAAATAGACATTTTTGATTTTTGGGGCTCTGACGCTTCGTAGTTTTTTTTAGGCACATAAGGTCTTCGCGAATAAAAAAGTTTAAGAATCATTGTCTTAGCTCATAAATAAAAGATTAAAAGATGTTAAATGTCAACAATATTAATCAAGTAAATATATTTAGTGACAAAATTCAAAAAGATGTTTGGTACCTATAGGCATAGGCACCGGGTTTTAAAAAACTTAATGGGTGCTTTGGTAGCATAGACTAGACATATAGACATAAATGCGCAATTTGGGGGATGGGGCTTAGCCCCTAGCAGGACCGTTCCTAGAGCAGGGTGAGCGCCCCGCTCGAGAGCCCCTCTCGCCTTATTTTCAAATGGCAACCTATATTTAAAATGTAATTTTTTTTTAATTTTAACTTTCAAATTATTATTTTTCGTTAATTTTTTAGTGAGATATAGCTTTTCAAAGTTTGTTGGTTTTCGGATTTTATAATACTTTTTATTTCATATCTCATATGTAATAAACTCGTTTGTACCTGTAGTTACTAACGCCTCACAACCGTAATAATCTGTAGGAAATACACCTAGAAACCTCAAACGACCCAACTTTGAGTAGCTATAAGTCATGGTTAAATGAAAAATAATAATTTTAAAGTTAAAATTCATAAAACAAATAGCCCTACTATTTTATGACATTTTAAATATAGGTTGCTATTTAGAAATCAAAAGTTGATAATGATTTCACTATTAAATATAAGGGTAAAAAAAAGCGGGTAAGTGGGTATCGCTCTGCTATATATTAGGGGGTGGGGTGGACCTCAGACTATGGTAGGTTAAATTTGAATGCAATGATAGGTATCATTGTATATGAAAAACGATTCTGAACGAAGATGATTTGTCAGTTTAGGATATATTATATTTAAATATTGTCATATATTCTATTTTGAAACAAATAGTATAGTTTTTATATGTTACCATGGTTACTTTATAGTATCTGTTTATTAATAATAAAAAAATCGATTTTGTCGAAAAGTGGTTTTTTGTAAAATTGCCATTTTTCTGTCATTTTTTTTTGTTTTTCTCGATTTTTTTTAAAACTATTTGAAAATTTTACTTTTGACCCCCCCAAAGTACCAACTAGATGAATTTTCCTATTCAAAGAGGGGCTGAAGTCAAAAATCGAAGCATTATTACTGCTCCAAATATTGTCGTCAGACACAGAAAAAAAAAAAAAAAAAGAAACACACATCATAGTAAAATCAATACATTCATCACTTCGTTCAGAATCTAAAAAATAAAAACGGTACATATTCGTAGTAATAGAAAAGCACGAAACTAAAAATTTTAAAAAGTTAACGCTTTTTATATAATAATAAGTGTTTAAAAGAATCACCCTATATATGCAACTGACGCGCAGTAGTGATATTTTAGACATTTTAGGCCCCGCAATTTTATTCTGCCCCGAGCCCCGCAAAGCATAGGGACGGCCCTGGCCACTAGTCAATAACAATGTCCCTGAAAAATTTAAAAAATGCACGGGATCGCTTTGGGGGCTTGTAAAAATTCAATTTTCTAAAATTTTAATTTTGGCTCTCCAAATTGCACTTATTGGTGTTATGATTTTACTACTTAACTAAAAACGTTTACATTTTCTTGTGGAGTTTATTAGTTTATTAAATATTAAATAATACAATATTATAATATTAACCATGTTGTACACTGAAAAATGCAATTCTTCATTGATTATAAAATATTATATTAACTGATAATCATACAACAAAATAAATGTATACCAAATTTATTGCTTCTTTATAACTAAATATAAGTTAAACAAAAAAAGATATGATAATGTTTTCAATTATTAATTGTGCTTCTTGAAAATTTAAAGATATTCTTTTTTATTCAAATTGTTGAAACTTGAATATTTGGATATAAATATCCAATATTCTAATGGGTGCCCAGCCCTCTATAATAATTTCAATGGGTGCCTTAGCCCCGGGCACCCGTGTACATGGCGCCTATGCCTATAGGTTAATAATTGTAATTTATAATAAATACAGTACTAAAATCTAAAGAGCATACAAAATAATAAAATATTATTTAAAGTATTTTATCACCAGAACACGACTTTATATACACTACAAATCCAAAAAAATAATGTTTCTAGTGAAATTGCTTGACAAGATTATGAAAAAGAAAGTCCACTTTATGTTAAATAGACAAAATTAATATTAACCAACCAAAAAACAATAGGTTCTTTTAGTTTATAATATTTGTTAGGTACCTATTAAAATTTTCTGAGGAATTTTCTACTAGACAAAGTATTATTTTACACCTTTATAGAATTAAAAAACAATATACAATATATTACTTTCAATAAACAATGTTAAATTTTGTTAAAATATATAACGAAAATTATTGTCATTAACTTGAAATTATTATGATTTGTATAGATAATCGACAAAAATCCAAAAATATACAATATAGGTACATAATTCAATAATAGGGTACTTCCGTGTTATTTCGACTACTTTAGGTGCACAACCGTGTTATCTCGACTACTGCAATTTATTAAATAATAAAAAGTTTAAAATGATTATGTTTAATTAACATTTAGTTAACAGTAATAATTCCAAATTTAAACCTATTTTGAAAAACAATAACATTTAAGTATTAATAGTAATAAAAAAAATAAATGGATGTAATAGTATAAAACATTTAGTTAGGTTCAATAATTTTTTTTAGGGGGAAATAGGTTTTAATATTTATTAAAATTTTGTGTGGATTCTTTGCAAGATTTTGTTGCCAAACAAATTCGGTCAGGAATGAATCCAAATGATGGCGAGCTGTTCCGTAGGTTTTTTATTTCACCACTTTGCCGATCCCCAAAAGCGTTAATCGTTTGAGTGAATTAAAAAAATTCATACTGACTAGATGTAGAATAATATGGAATATGGATAATAGGACCTAAACTAATTGGTTTGTAGTAAATTGTACATCGAAAACAAAATTAAATTGTACATTACGATGATACGGAGGTAGTCTTGAAAATATTTTGGTAGTCGAGATAACATGGAAATACCAATAATAGCATAAAAATCTGTGCTCTGTTAGCAATAATTATTTGATTATGCAGAACTCTAATTATCAACACACATCTCATATTATTTTTTGACCAATGGATGAAGAAAATCCATTCGATTAAATTAATTAGAGGAAGTAATACCGGCATGAGCTGTCTTCTTTTCACTTACATATATCATAGCAAATTTTCGTTCAGCATAATCCATATTATTATGGTATTTGCTTTGAAATTAGAGTTAATTTACTTATTATCAAACTTATAAATAAAAATATTATCTAGAGCATCATGTAGGCTATTATATATATTTGAAATTTTAAAGAGTTTTGAACATTTTAAAATGTTAATATTTACATAGCTATAATTCAGTTTAAAATATCAATATAATATATAATATATTATATGATTTCTTAGATAATATTGTTAAGTACCTTAACATTTTATGATAGGTAAATTGATTATAACATAGAAACTAACAGCATGAAATAGATTTTACGGAACACAAATTTACTATATTGTATGTTAGTAAGATGGAGACAACATGTTTGGGTATGAGTGTTATGACGTCTTCTTAAAAATAAATTCAACATCAACAAACATTGACCAAAATAATTAATTATGTTAATGACAGTATATTAACCTAATATGTCTATGCTGTAAGACCTATGTACCTACAATTTGTAGTCGATACATCAACATAGAATATCTAAATACTAATACATACTGAATCATTAATTAGTAATGTCTACCTAGTTGAGAACAGTACTTGTGTAATGTATTATTGTTTACAGTTTTTAATAATTCAATATTCAATCCTAGAGGGTATTTTAAGAAAAAACTATAGTATAAAGTGCAAACAAGAATAGAGTTAAGTACCTACTTTATAGGTTTGGTCATTCTATACAAAAATCTAAAAAGATATTTATTTATATTTAATAAAATAAAACGACTTATAATAACATAAACATTCATACTTACAAAAAATATTTCTGTTTAGAAGTATAATGATAGTAGCTCAGAATAGTATTCAGCATTAACAAGAATACAATAATATAAAACTCACAAGCCACTAATACACTGCACACACACTAAACTACTGGAAAAGTAGAAAACCTATAATATAAAATCTCTATAGCTATATTTATAAAAACTGTTTGACAGCGATCTACTGACTACAAAACCGCAAATGGAATTACAATTCAAATCACAAGGCACAAAAATATAGAAAGTGTTAGATATACCAGTTCCAGTACAAAACGAATTATGGTCCAGGCTCAAGTACACCACCAAGTCAATTATAATTTATTTAAAGTATAAACTATTAAACTATGAAGTAGATAGAAGTCCCAATGAAATAAACATTTTTTAAGTGTAGAGTGTAGACTAAATAAGACATGGAAAATTCATCAATAATGAAATAAATAATGAAAATATAAAATGATAAAGATATGTGTTCTAAAGAATATATATATATATTGTATACAATTATTATCGTACACTGTGTTTCGCGCCGACAAGCAGCGACAATGCCATGCTGATATTATAAACAACCAATGAGCCAACGCCATTGGCTTGTGAAGTTTAAACCGGGTGACCCGCCCATAAACATAATTTAAAATAATATCAATTATATGCATAGAACGCTTAGATTAGGTTAACCAGGTCCAAACTCCCAAGCTCTGAGTGCGGTATAAACCGTGAAATATTTTTTGGAACAAGTAATAATTGGAGGATATTTTCTACTTGAGGTGGCAGTCGTGCATAGCAAGTCGAGGGATATTTCAAGATAGTTCATGGTATAAACCATGAAAACTAGAATAAGGAGAACAAACTCTGCTTCTGATAACGTCCCGAAATGAGTCGCAAGCACAATTAAACGGCCACAGGTGGCGCTGCGTACGCTGAGGTTGCTACTTTAACCCGTGTAGTATAGGGATTATTCGTGTTTTTTGCGTTTTTTGAAAAATATATGCATTATTTCGAATCATGGCCTATTATAAATTTTATAGTTCGTAAAATTACGCATTCATACATGACGTGTATATTTTATTAAATTTTTTTTATTATTTTATAAAATAATCCTATTATTATATTATAGTCATGGTATAAACCACAGCTATAGATAGTAGCAAGGTGGGATATCACATAGATATTAAAAATTATTATAATAAAGTCAAGAAGATCAGCTTCTTAGTTCATGTCTAATATCTATGGGATATCATCATTATAAAGTAACTTTACTCTATGGATATCATAAACATAATATTATAATATTATAATCATGTCTGGTCTAATCTTCATGCAGAGATTTTTAATATAAATATATAGGTTATTTAAAATCTCTGTCTTCATGTATACAATATTATATTATCATTATGACTATGATAGAATATTACTAATATTACTCTATTGACCAAGGTGGATTGGATATCAATCCACCTTGCTATGACTATTACTCTCACTAATAATTACTCTATGATTTAATCATGATAAAAAATAAAAATGTTTGGCCCGCCTCCCGCCAAACGGCCGAACTTTATTCTTTTTATTGCATATCTTTTGTATTTAAATTTGTTTAGCTATGACTCGCATATTGTGCGGTTTGTGTTAAATAGATATTATTCCTATAAACTTAGTATTAGTATTAATCATTTTATAATATATTTAATCGTGAATCGTGATTCCTGTCTCAGTGTCACCTGTTTAAATTTAAATTTTGAATAAAGCAGAAGCACTAATAAGTATAGTGAAAATAAAATAATATTATCTATGGTAGTAGTTTTCTAGTTTGTAATGTAGTTGTTGCCACTTGCCAGTTGCCATTGTGACAATGGCATTGTCAGTCATACACCTACAGCCATAAAGATCATACATTTACTAATATAATGCTATGAATCTATGATGTACTGTTATCCAAGTATTCAACTCAATAGACTGATAATGTAGAGAAAATATAATAAGTTTGTTGATTTATAAGATTCATTATATTACCTACTACCATTAATAATAACTATTACAACTGTAAATCACCCAACCTATTATAGTCTGGCTTGGTGTATTCTGGTTTTAATCATTGAATTATATTTTTATAACATATGTATTTACTTATTATAAAAGCAATGGTTTTAATGTATTTCTGTTTAAAGGCAATTCACTTTAGGTAAATTAAGCATAAAAAATAAATTAAGAATATAATACCAAAAACAAATATTGAACAATTAATTGAACAAAAACCTAGTTTTTTTAACCAGGCAAGTTTACTGGAGGGAACCAAATTTTTTGTTGTATACGTGTCTGATTTAAACTATGATTTCTGTACTTACTGGACCAGTAAGGAATTGTTAGGTATGTAAATACATGACAAGTAATAGGCAATAGGTTATAAGATGTGATATCAGCAATATTAATCAGAATTTTTGTTTGGAAGAGATATTGTTAATAATAATTTTCCTAAATTTACATATTATTTTCTAGAAATAAATTTTCATGTAGGTCATACAATGACATTGGGCATTTAATCTCCCCTACAATATGGTTATATATTACTCTAAGTGGCTAGTATGTACTCAATTAACATTAAATAACTATGTTATAAAAGAACATGCCTATTTTCATATGAAAAAAAATTAATCGCCTTTAGCCTTAGAACACTTCATAATTCATATAAAAAATGTAATTATTTGAAAACATGATTCTCCTATAACAAACTTAAAAATCTCTAGAAATAGAATTAAAAAATTAAAGGATCTTGAACATATTTGATGAAACAACATGTATACAGAGTGGATAATGGTGTTCATCTTTGTTCAATATTTTACTTAGTAATAAAATAATTTAATCAATTCTGTAGTAATACTATGTTACTCATATTCATTTATCCATCTCTTACCTAAAATACACAACTTTAAAATGTATAGAAGTACTTTTTGGTAAATACCTTAAATTTTCTTCACAAAAATAAACTTACAAGTACATTGATAACAATTAATATTAATTTGCTATTTTAGTATAGATAATAGATATTTAATCTAAATGCTTAAGTAATAACTTAAATCATTTTAATAAATTTTCTTTATTATTCAGTTTGTTTTTCTTAAAAAAAAACATTGATAACATTTAATTTAAAAAAAAAAAAAAGAAAAGAAAAAAGTAAATTAATGAACCAACTCGAAACACTACAAACATTTTTTGTAATCCATCATTAATACATTAATAGCAATACAAATAATATATTATGTTAACAAATATATTACACATTTTAAATAAACATTAAAGTTTAATTAGCTAATATGTAAGTCCTATATACCTAAATACAAATTCTAAAAATTGAGTTTTAAGGATTTGGATATTTTTTCAGAAGATAATTGATTTCTCTAGGTGTAAGATTATCCTTCCCGACAGAAATATTTCCTTCTTGCCTGTCTTGTTTTCTTTTAAACTTGTCAGCATAATTTTTAGTTGCACATGCTTGAAACTTGGTAATTTCATTTGAACAGAGAGCTTGGTCAAATTCATTTTTTTTGAAACAGGCAAACATGACAGACATTTCATGAACACATGCTCGTTCTTTGGACCTGTCTCCTTTACCAGATACTTTATCTTTCAATTTAAGCGGCAACAGTTCTTCGAATTTAACTTCAAGTGGATTTTTTGTATATCGACGCATATCGCGAAAATTCAAAACATTGTTTAAACGCATAGTTATGTAATTATTACACAAATATTAGAGTATACTATATTATTTCACAAAAAAAATATGTAAGCACTAATTAACGAAGAATAGGTAATTTTAAAAATTTAAAATGGTACTAAATTTGTTGAAATAACAAGATTATTTTACAAAATTTAATATTTTTTTTGGTTTCTTCTTTCACAAGAGTTTAGATAATAGATAATATTATTCAATATTCATATATCTATATAGTATAATATATCCACAAGCCTTGCCATTATCATATCAGTTATCATAGTAAAATAATAATATGATATTCGAAAAAAATGAGGTTATATAAAATAATTGATAACATGGACGGGCATCATGCACTTTTCCCCACGGACCATAATATAGAAACTTAGTTCTTTAGCCATGGTCTGGATCAACTGGTACACCAGTGTGGCCATTTTTATACCAAACAAATTTCATTTTTATATAAATAATTATACTTATATTTATTATTTTAATCATACTTCATAGACATAATAATAATATATTATGTATTTATGTCTATGATTTTAATAGTTTGTTATGTGATTTGACAAACGACAAGCATGACAAGATATCATGATGACTAGTAAAGTTTGTGTTCACTGTTCAGTCTTCAGTACGGACTATTGTAAACCCTTAAAATAATAAAATGTAAATTCCCTCAAAAAGTCAAAATAATTGTATTACCCTATTAGGCCTAGTTCAAGCCGATCAAAGGGTATTTGACATAAGCCCACGCCTAGGGTGGAATTTTACATTTTTGTATTATAAATTTGATGTACTATTTACATATAAGGGACGGCAAAACTCAAGTTTGTCTATTTTTTTATAGTTATCTATAAACATTGGTGCTGGTCTTGCCTATTAGTTATTACGATTCCCTTAAAAGAGTTAATAAAAATAATTTAAATTGCATTTACATTTATTTATTCATAATATATATTTTATTAAATCACAACGCTATTTTGGTGATTTTATAACTGTTGTCTGCAATTTTTTCAATTTATTTATAATATGGTAATTATAATATTGTAATTGATACACTATATGGAAAAATATAGTAAATTATTGAGATTTAATCACATTATACTAATAATAACTAGTATTAAAAATAACTAGGCGTCTAGGTCCGTCAGTATTATTTTCTATTCTCACTTGATCAATCAGGTATCACCATTAATAGTTGATAAGTTTTGTAATAATGTACCTAGCTATTACATCAATTGTGTTTTGTGTTATATTTTAACATAATTTTTAAAAATTTTAAACAAAAATATATAAAATTACAAATTATATAAGTTTAATTATTTTTATATTCGTTTGACATATTAATAAAATAAATTGATTTTTTTTGTGATTTAGGGAGCATCACTTCTATACCCCTCCCTTGTATCCGCGCTTGTGTAATTAAAAATTTTGAGTATAACCATTGTCCATTGATTATACAATACTACAATAGAATTATAATTCTATATAATCAATGCACGGTATGTCAACTTATACTTATAAGTTATAACTATAGAAATATAGAACAATCTCCACGTAAAGTATACTTCGGACAACACTAAATGGACAAATGGTTACCTGTATTATATTTTTAGGAGAATTTACCTACCTATTAATTTTGTAATGAAGTTTACATATTATGCATTTATGCCCATTAGGCATTAGTACTTAGTAAACACTTTTCTTCACGACGACCACAACTAACTATCCACTATGATCCACTGTCGTTTATAGTGGAAGAACTGGAAGAGAGTCATAACTCTTAAGTTGGTCTCACATTGATAATAAGTGTGTTTAGTTGCTGTATTTCAAAGTATGTAAGAGTTGTAAAAATAGGTTATTAATAAAAATCTTTTTTTAGTTTTTTTTTATGTTTATGAACACATTGATTTCTTATGAAAAATCCAAAATTGCATTTAAATGTTTTTAGTTAAATTCATTGACTAAGAAGAGAAATTTAACCAGTGATGACGAGTAGCAAGTGTGCCATGTGGTCATATTTCTCATGCGAATAGAGAGATAGATTATGTATTCTTTACTCTAAGATTCTAATATTCTTGTATTTATTTTGCCCAGCGCTCCAGAGAGGAGTCGAGGAACACACAGATTCTATAATCAAGATCAGTTCCACAAAAAAAAAAAAAATTGTTGGGCTGCAACATGTTTTTTAAGTTTTTTTGTTGAACAAAGTATACAATTTTAAAAATATTGAAAAATCGCATCAATATCAGATTAAATTGATTGGAATATTGTAAAATGGCTAAAATTACTATATATTCTCAATGGCCAATTCACCTATTTATATTAGCAGTGCCTCTCATCAACAGCATTGAATTATCTATATTATGTACTTGTCAGTTGCTTTTGTGTTTATTTATGAAAAATAAAAATAACTGAATAAAATCTCGTTCAATAGAATATAATTCATGTACATAATGATCTCTAAAACTTTAAAAAGACAATATAGGTAGTATATAAATATTGTCATGTAATAATCATGATGTAAAATTAAAAAAAAAAAACAAAACATAGACATTATGAGCATCATCAATAAAGTGCAATCATTCACTCAAATAGTATAAATGATATAGTCACCCAATCAAAACTATTAATTTTTTGGTCAAAACTCAATGGTTTCACGACAAAAATTTCCACGTAAATAATAACTTAAAATGTTAACCTTTATTATAAAAGTTGCGATTAGAAGTAATAATCGAACTTTAAAATGAATAAGTCACTTATTCAGTAAAATAACACTTATTATAAGTGTTATTCGTTATTTTAATAATCGTTAATGGTTATGACTTATGGTATAGTACTATAGTGTGCAATTTTATATCATTATACTTACAATGTATGTTGATAGTGTCGTGAGCTAACAGTCTTCAATTAAATTGTATTAATATCTATGCATCGCCAATCCAATGGAGGGGGAAAGGGGCCATAGCCCTCCCCGTAGACTGCCACACAGGTAAATTATAAAAGATTAATTTAAACAATCAATTTCAGACCCGCTATTTGTATAGGTAGTAAATAGTAATGTAGTATAGCCAAAAAATAAATAAAATAATAAACTAGATAGGTACTATAATTTATTTTTATTGTGTTTATTTAAAATACTCTAAACAATTTTAAATGGAAGAAAGCTATAATGCTATAATGTATTAAAATTAAATAATATTTTATTACGTTTTTTGTTATTTATCTGGATAAAAATAAACGGGATTTAATTTTGCTATTGAAAGTAATTTTTTTTTATTTAAAGATGACAACCAGTGATAAAAGTATACCTATTATAATAATATTAAAATATAATCAATGCCATTTATCACGGAGCAGCACTAGGTATTAAAAATAATTTAAAATTTATAGTCAAAATATTATAAAAATTAATGTTTATTAAAAAATATAACTCCCAGAAAAGCTACTAATCAGTAGATGCTTTCAAGATTTTCATCTTTCCCAAGGTGTGAAAAATCAAAAAAGTATGTGAAAATAATAATTATTATTACGTAAATTAAAAAACATGCTCAAATATAAAAATATTAAGTAAGTATGGTAGTATAAAATATGTTAAATATCACAGTATTATATTATTATTTATATAATTATATCGCAAAACAATAAAATTATCCAATACACACAAATTTTCGTAAATGGCGATTAAATAATATGATTTACTGTTATTATTATTGTATTAAAATTGGTATAGGGGTGGGTGGTACCTACATATTATCTATTTTATGCAATTTATTAATTCATTCAATGAAATTACAATAGGAAAACATGCGAATACAATAATATAATGAATTAATTACTGCCCTAATAAATAATACCTACCTATAGTATTATTATTTTATATCTGAGCGTGTTGTTGACCTAACTTTGGAGTTTTGAATCACAAATAATATTATATAAAATCAGTCGTTTAGTAGGTAGTAGATACCTACGTACTACGCGACACGGCATTATGATAACTACAGTCTACAATATATACCTATAGGTAGGTAATAATATGTATTGTGTATGTAGAATGTTCAATGTACATTATAGTATTATGCCATATTGCCATCTATTATAATTTATAGTAGGTATATTAGTATATTATACTGTATACATACGTAAACCTACAGTATTATTACCTATTCAATATTTGTCGATGTCAATACTCAATAACACACACGCTTTTACTTTAGTAGATATAGCTTTAGTTTAGTCTGTCAATGATTTGAATAATGCATTTCTACTTTTCACGTACATTCGTATTAGTGTGTTGGTTTCCACGAGTGTGAGTGTCAAAGTGTGTGACATCATTGCGTCGTGGATGGTGGATCCAATGTCGCCACAACCGTTTGTCAATCTGAGCCGTACAAAATATACCGTATAAATCCGAAGTCATGATAATTGTACTACAACTACGAATAATTTAGATATTAATTCGTAACTTCTACGTACGAATACGAAAGCTTATTATTTAAAAATAGAGAATTAAACATTTAAACATGAAAATAGCTCGAGACGCCAGAGTAAAAGAGAGATAAAGAAGATAGCTGCTCTATATTATGTGGAATGAATGGGAATGATATGACAAATTTGAAATTAGAATTGCGGACGAAAAGTCCAAAAATACAAAATATTTTATATCCCTAATTAATATTTATTTTAAAAATTTAAAAATGCTGTACACGTATTATTATATTTTTGTATAAATAACAAAAATATAACGGAAATCTACTAAGACTTGACCGATTACCGACAAATTTAGCCGACTCCATAGGGGGAGAAGGGTGAAGACTGAAGAAAGAAGAATACAGTTACACGTGTGAAAGTTTTGGAAGGATGTGTGGATGTGTCCATTTACCGTGTATACTAGGGCATGTTAAACACGCGGCCCGCGGCTCATTTTTTTTTGTGGCCCTCGGCTACCAATATTAATGGAAAAAATATTTATTTATTTTTAATTATATTATTTGTGTCACGACTGGTCAGAATGTCAGAATGGTTTATTTGGTATACTTTATAATACTCATAATAATATACTGTCTTATCTTCCGATAAACCATTATCGAACAGGGATTATTGTTGATGGCTTATGTATATTTATATCTATATTCATTATACATTGTAATCAGGGCTTGAATCGTAAATAACGTACAACCACAGAAATTCTGTGGTACAACGGAATTTTTTTTTGAAATGCAAGCCATGGTTGTTATATTGCTGTATTCGTGAACATATTATAAAGAATAAAATTGAAAAATTTGTACAAAACAATAAACATTTATTTTTTCGTTAAATTTGTATGTGCGGCGCGCGTAGTAAGCTATTCAATATATTTGGCCCTCTTGATACTTTGAGTTTGACATGCTCGGTGTATACAGTATTCATTCTTTTAAAATAGGAGTAATATGACCCGTAAAGACTAATGAACTACCTATACTTTAATATCTACTTTCAATTTTGAACTTTTGAAGTAGTGCTAGTATAACTATTGTAGTATTGTAGACTGGTACATTATTTTTTTTATAGATCTATAATGATGTATTCGAGGGTAATATTGTTGTATTATTATGATGCTTAATTTTTAAAATTAAGTTCCAAGACTAGAAGTATCTCGTTTACTGAAAAGTTGGTTTCTAGCTGTACTCTAACAAGCTTCTGAAAAAATAAAAATAAATGTGTGTAATAATTTAAAATTTAATTTAATTTAAAATTTTATGAAGAAAACAATAAACATAATATATAATAATATATTATTTAATCCTAGTGCAATTTTGGGGTCGCGTTTATGTACTCTTTGAGTACACCCACCAACGACGATCGAACCCTCAAGCGGTCGAGCAACTCATATCGATGTAACCGTATTATTTTTATTGTGTGTAAAATAGCGCAAAGGGCAAAGCCTTAAAAGGTCGAGTCGGCGCTCGGTGGCGGTACTGGTGTGGCGAGTGGCGAGTCCCAACGATTAGAAATTAGAATAAATATTAAATTATACAATTATTCAATGCCATCACAGTGGAAGATATTGACGTTGACTATAGTGTCGGCCGGTGGAACGTCGGTGGTTTAAAAATTTCTTTACCGATGTGGTGGCAGCATTGCGGAAAGGTGAAAAAAAAATCTTTTACATGTGTAATGGTTTGATAGCGGTGCGGCGGCTGGTTACTTTACAGTGTTAAAATCGTTTTGGTTTTTGCATCGAATTGTCGTTCGCTCGTTTCGTTCGTGCACACGCGTTTCGCCAATACCTATCCCACACACCGTCTCGTTCTCGCGGCAGGCACACAACGTGATTACAGTAAGTGTTTTTACGTTTACCGATGTCGCTTACCGCCCTGTACGGCGCGGCCCACCGACGGTTGTTAAACCTCATGGCAATGCGATCGGTCTGGGGTTATGCGTGGTCGTGGTGCGGAGCGCGAGTACACGCGCACACGTACGCACATGTACGCTGAGCGCGGTGGGTTGACACGTCGACTCCCCGTAGATTGGGTCTTTTATTATCTGGGCTGCTGAGTGCTGGGCCCTCCGTTAAACCTGGTCCGTACTTGTCCACTGCCACGCATACGTCATCGACGGGGAGTGCGCCGTTGGCCTTTGGGCCCACCCGCCGTCACCCACAACCTAGCGCATCACAGGGGCCGTTAAATCTCTTTTCTATTCGGCTTGTCACCCACTCAACCAAATGCGAGTCAAAACCCCTCTTCCTTTTCCAGATTACTGCGATTGCCCTTAATCACGTTCGCCGTTAATTCTAGACTGTCCCACGTTTTTTGGTCTTAGGTCATCGAGGTGGCTTGTACCTAAAATAGCAATGATGGTGATTTTGTTCGATAGTCATTGTGTCAAAATTGTTCAGGATGATGTCATCATTAGTTGTATACTTCTGAGTATTCTTCTTGGTCCTTTGATGTAAAAGTATTTGTGGTAGAGACTATGATACATGTTGTACTGATCATTATTAATTTAAATTATCAGGTGGGGTTGCTTTACTTCTCGGCTGTTTCCATCTATATTCAATTTCCATAAAGATCCATGTATCAATATAGTGAGGATAGCCAAGCTTTGTAATCCACTAATTGCAGTATTATTAATATTTTAATTTGCAGTTGATTTTTATTTATTTATTGCCATGTACAAATTAAACCTGTATTTAGTTATTTTCTTATATTATTAGAATAGTAAAAATTTAATCCTATCTTTTAACTTATACAAAATCTTAGCGCCCATTATAAAAACGTAGGTTAATCTTTGACAATTATTTAAATTGGTAGTTCTAGCAAATAAGTTAAAGCAAAATATTTTACTCTAGAATAAAACTATAACATACATTCATCAGTTAAAAAATCCTAAATTATTTATCCATTTAAAAAACAGTATATTTGTTTAATCTAAGTCTAGACTCGTTAGGCTTTCAAATACATCTACTTTCTTCAAATGCCATGTATTATCAGATTGTACAAAAACCTCATGTATTGACCTATAATAATTAATATTAATTTGGTTAGTAACATATTTGCAAAGTATAGGTTGTACATTTTTCACAATTTTAACATAAAAAATCTATAACTGATAAATAATAATCTTATCTAATCTTTAAATCTTATTACTTAATAATTTTTGATTTGCCTTTATATTTTATATTACATAATGTGTTAGGTTACTTGTATTAATCTTTTTAGTGGTTTTAATTGAATTTTCATGGCTATAATCAAATACTCATCTAAATTAAAATTATGACAACTTAATCTTGAAGCATGGACTAGTGTAGTTGTATCACCTCGTATTATTATTAACACATTTCTTTTGACATTTAACCAGTTATTGTCTTATGTATTGGTTTCCAAACTTTTTTCCACGGTGCCTAATTTTGGACCAAATTCAGTCGTAATGCTTTGCTGTGAACACCACAAAAAACCAAACAAAAAAATCTATTAATTTTAAATAATTAATTATGAGTTGTAGACCACAGTACTCTTAGAAAATGCTGACCATGCTCCTAGTGTACCATGGTATACAGTTTGGGAAACATTGATCTAATGTATTAATACATTTTTCTTATTCTTGTTTACCTACCTTTAATATTTTAATTATAAATTAATTTTCTTCAAAATTGTTACATGTATTTATATTCTATGCTAAAGGTAGGTAATCTACTTACCCAATTCAACTAAAATGTTGATAAAGTATAATCTTGTTTTTATTCAGAAATAGAATTTGTTGTTTTATTAATTATAATGTATTAAAAGGTATATCTACAATTAAAATTGTATCAATAACATAATGTTGGGCATTATTTTACTGTTTACATTTTATAATTCTGTTATATTATGTACTTCAATACATTATCTTAATTGATGTTAATATAATTATTTTTGTTATTTATAATGCATAATTTACTTTTACTTTATACCTATTCATTTATAATATTAGATATTAATTTAAAATTTAAAATTTTAGTGTTTCAATAAGGAGAGACCTTTGGTACTCGTTTTATTTGGACTAAACGTTTGGTAAGGAAGCTATAGCCATTATGTTGGAGTTGCAACAGCAAGATATCCCTAAGTTGAAGAGTGAACGCACGGTGTCTAACAACACTGGTCAAGAAGATGGAGGTAACAATGGTAACAGCTATGACCTCGTGTTCCCAGCTTTACCGGATTCAAAAACATTGGTACCTAAGAATATTGGGGTCAATGGACAATGTGCATCTTCAAATGTACCACCAAAAGGATGGAACAAAGTTCGGACTTCAACTGTTAATAATGTACATTTTTTATTATTTATTTTAATATAAATTATTAACAATTTTAAAAGATGAATTCATGTTAAAACATTTCTTTATAAATTAATTCAATTGTAATAGTATGATAAATCATTTTAGGTATTCACTATTTCTGTTCAAGACCGTAAATCAGATAATAGTGAAAAATTTGGTGAAGGTGAATCTAAACGCATTTGTAGTCAAATTACAAGAGAAACTGGAGCTGAGATTGAGATTTCTACATCAAAGAATATGAATTTGACGTTTCTTGTAAGAGGTAAAGATGCAGATGTCAATGAAGCTAAACGCAGAATTATTGCAAGCTTTCAAACTCAGGTAAATTGCTGTTCTTTAATATTACTATGCTTCTCATTGATGTTTATTTTTTGTAAACATAAGTTAAATTTAAGATTGTTAATTTATAAGTTTCAAAATCAAATGTCTGTTAAAAAATGTCCAAAAAAAAAGCCACAAGCTATATCCTAAATGAATGTTCCATTTAAACTATTACCTATAAAAAATGATTAATTAATTAGAAAATATAATTTGATTGGTTTCTTACTTAATATTGTTTTATAAAAAATAAGTTATTTTTCCTAAATCATAATTTATCAATTCAATTATTATTTCAAGTTATTTTGAGAAATATCAAATAAGAACACTTTATTAGTTTAAATGGTCTTCATACTTATAACATTCTAAAAACATAAAAATAAATCTTTTAGAGATGTGTAAAACTGATTATAAGTAATTATTTTTTTCACTTAACAGTGACATGTATAGTACTTAATGTATTAAAGGATGGGATAGATAATCACATTAATCAAATAAGTTATTATCTTGACATCTTAGTTCCAAAAATAAATACAAATTTTGAAAGAACTACGGGTCAACTTTCATAATAATTAATTATGAAAATAGTTGAATAAATTTAAAATCCAGAAATCTTAATTCAAAATTTAATCATGAAAAATCATTATATTATGGGTGATCTATTGTCATCAGAATAGGGAAATTCTTTAAAGTTGAATTACCTTGTAATTACTCTTCCATATAATATAATGTCATGTAATAATCCATACTTTACTTTGGACACTAGTTACCATAACTTAGTCTTAAACTGATTACTAATATTTTGTAAAAAAAAAAATTTTAAAGATCTTGCCAAAAGTACCATTATATTTACTGATTTAAAATATTTTCTATCAAAGCTATTATTTATGACTGATTTAAAATTAGTATCATGAATAATATGATAAGTAGATTTTATAAAAAAAAAAATAGTTGCTGTTATTACTTTGATTAATTATTATGGGTTTGAGTTCTTAATTATGGGCATTTGAGTGTTGTATTTACTTGTGTGGTCTTCATCTTACTAACATATGATATATCAACATTTATGTTTAGCAGTTTCATTTTTTCCTGATAGCTTATATATTTTAACGAGGTGCCATTCTCAAATTTTAAAGTAAGAATATTATCAAGACATTGAGAGTGTACATAAATAAAATTTTTTATTTTTACATTTGATAATATTAATATCATTTTAATATTAAAGTTAACAACATACAATTGAAATCGCTGAACATAAATTTGTTATATTGTCCATTTATAAGATAAATTATGTTGAAGAAGTATCTAATAATATTGTAGTGTATTGTTAAAAGGGTCGCAAACTTGTACCATTTATTACCACTTATCTTCCGTTTCTTAATTTACCAAAGATTGAATGCAGGTATTGACAAATAAGTATCTGGAATATAGATTGTATAATAATATTTCAACATACCTTCAAGCAATAGCTTGTAATTTAAAAACTATTGTATAATCTTATCTGTGTTTGAGAATAGGCTTTTTAGAATATTCAATTTTTATTGTTTTATGTATATAATAGTGCAATTTAAAAATGTTCATAATTTGCTTAAAAATAGAATTATTATAAAATATGAACACAAATAAAGTCCTTACCATGAAGTTTTATAATAGGTTAATTTAATTTAATATTAAACCTAACTAAGCTAATAATAATAATAATAATTTATTTATAATTCAGAATTTTCAAAAGATTTATTAATATAATTTTTATTTACTGTAATATTCTAGGCTACTAGTGCAGTTCCTGTTCCAAAGGAACACCATTGTCAAGTTATGGGAAAACAAGGAACTCGTCGCAAGGAAATTGAACAGCGCACTGGTGCCCGTATTCAAATGCCAAGCATTCAAGATACTTCAGATATTATCAATGTTACTGGAACTAGAGATGCAGTGGAGAAAGCTGTTCAGGAAATTCGCATGATTTCAGATGAGTTGGTAAGATATTCTTTCTACGGAAATAAATGTATATTAATTAATTTGGTATTTGTTTTATTAATAAAATATAATTTTTAACAGTCTAAAAAAGCATTTGAAAGGATTGAAATCCCAAAAATTTTCCATCCTTTTATTACTGGTGGTCATAATGAAAAGCTTAATAATTTAATGAAAGAAACTGGTGTGAAAATCCATGTTCCCCCGCCATCTGTTAACAGAGATGAAATTACAATTGCTGGAGATAAAGAAGGAGTTCAATCAGCTATTGAACAGATTAAACAGGTTTATACAAAAATGGTATGTATTATTTCATAAAAAATTTCACAAGATTAAATGTTTAACTGTTTAACATAATATTATATTAGGTAATCAAAATTAAGTAAAACATAATCTTTAAAATTACAAGAAAAATATAGACATTATTTTCTATCATTTATATCACTTAAATTGTTGTATTAATTAATTTTAAATAGTAACATAACTTTTATTATAGGAAAAAGAATCAGCAACAGTGTTTGTTGAGATACCAAAACAAAAACATAAATATTTAATGGCACAAAAAGGAAATGGTATTCAAGATATATTATTGGAAACTAATGTTAGTGTGGAAATGCCTCAACAAGATTCAGACAAAGAAACTGTTACTTTAAGAGGGTTATATAAGGATTTAGGCACTGGTAAATATTTTTTTAAATACATTTGGTATTTAAAACATAATTTATTTTTTAATTTTAGGATTAACGAAGTTGTATGAAAAAGCAAACAGTATGACTGCTGAAACAATCGAGTGTCCTGGATGGATGCACAGATTTTTGATAGGTAAAAATGGTTCCAATTTACGAGAGTTAATAGAAGATAATGAAAAGGTATTTATTAATTTATAATAATAAAATAATAATTATTAAACATTTGTGTTAAATTTATTTTCATAACAATTATTACTTAGAATTATTAGTTATAATTAAGGCTCGGAAGTTGTTGCATTTGCATGTTTTTTTTGAACCGTTAGATTTATTGCTAAGTAAGCTTAAAATTTGTTCTAAGACACTACGAAAAACATATCAAAAGTTTATAGTGCATATTTTTGCATATTTAGTGATTTTTTGATTTTAGAGCATATTTCTTAATTTTAAAATTTTTTTAGAGTATATTTTATAATTTATGAAGATTTACTATGAAAATTTGTAAATAAAAAAATAAATACATTAATATTGAGAGATATTATTAGATATTCTTGTATCGCATTTTTTTTTTTTTAAATTATTATTGAAAATTAAAAATCAGAATTATTTTTTTTTTTTGCTTTTTCATGTTTATAATATTTTATAAAATATTTCTGCAAATAATAATTTTATGTAAAAAAATAAAATATAAGTGCATATTTTTAGAAAATATTTGTACTTTTTTATGCACATAAGCAGGGGCGCCGGAACGATTTTTTTGCTGTGGGGCCAAATATTTCAAGCTTTTTTCTAGAGTGCATAGGAGCAAAAATAGGGGTATTTATTTTTTGGTGCTTCATCTCCATCACCTCCCCAATTTTTACAGTACCTATTGCCGAGGAAATGTGTACATAGGTATAATTACATTTTTTTCTCACAAATATTTATTAAACAAATTCAAATCATGTAGGTATAAAAATTGTAGACAAAACAAAATTTATTTTTCTGGAATGGGAAATAATAAATAATGAAAGTTCATATTATGTATTTTTCTGTCAATTAATGTGATATTCAGTATTTTAAATTACTAACAGATATAGCAATATATTACTAATTGTTGAATAAAATTATTGAATAATATTTAGGTATTGTGGGCTATAAATAGGCCATGAAGTCGTGGGGGCTCTGCCCCTACAGTATTTATTTCGTGGGGGCAATTGCCCTCACTGCCCCCATTGTTTCGGCGCCCCTGCACATAAGTGCATATTCTTAAAGCATATTTGTACTTTTTTAAGCGCATAAGTGCGCATGCATATTTAATACTTTTTTAGTGCATTAAGTTCCGAGCCCTAGTTATAATTGTTTTATTTAATAAATTTATTACATATAATTACATTTTCAAAGGTACATGTTGAATTTTCTGATGATAATAAGATAATTGTGGAAGGACCAACTAATATGATTCCTAAGGTAATTGATTCATTAAAAAAAGCTATTGACTGCTATGTTTCTACTGAACTTGTAGTTGATCCAAAGTTTTTCAAGCATATAATTGGAAAAAACGGAAGCAATAGTAAGTAAATATTCATTGTATCTAAATTGCGATGAAATATATTTTTTCTTTATAAAATTGAAAATAAATGAGTTATTGCTAATTAAATATTTCCTTATTTAGTTAATCGTGTAAAGAATGATGCCGGTGTTATAATCAATATTTCTGAGTCTGATAATAACTCAAACATTATTCGTATTGAAGGACGAAAAGATGGAGTGGAATTAGCAAAAAGTGTAAGATCTAATTATATTATTTATTAATTAATGAAAATTATGATTAAAAGTTATTTTTATGTGTTATAAAAACCTATTAATTATTTGTGAATAAATACATTATAATAGGAATTGGAAGAAATGATTTATAAGTTAGAGAATGAAGTTGAAAAAGAAATATCAATTGACCAACGTCACCATCGTGCTATAATTGGAGTCAAAGGTGAAAAAGTAAGGGAACTTCAGGAAGCTTTTAACGTTCAAATTACATTTCCTAGTTCAGGTAATATATTGTTAAATTTTATGATTAAATTAAAATATTATTTGTACATTGATAATTTTATTTTAGTTGAAGCTAGAAGCAATTTAGTCAAAATACGTGGTTTAAATGATGATGTAAATAAAGCATTTAAGTCTTTAGCTAAATTGGCAAAAGAATTAGATGAAGCCAACTATGTATTAGAAATTCCTGTTTTTAAACAATTCCATAAGCTTGTTGTGGGGAAAGGAGGAGCTAATATTAAAAAGGTTTTGTTACTATTTTGACATAATATTTAATGTATTAAATAAAAATTTTTTTTTTATATATAGATTAGAGAAGAAACTGATACTAGAATTGATTTACCTCGTGAAGGTGAAGATAGTGACACTATCAAAGTCATGGGTAATAAAGAAAAAGTTTTAATTGCTTGTGATATGATAAAGAAAATACAAAATGAAATGGTTAGTAATTTATAAAACAATTGTATTTTAATTTAAATGTAATTTAATGAAATTATTTATTTTTTAGGGAGATATTGTCACAAAAGAAATCGTGTTAGGAAATATTAAAGTACGTAATGTTATTGTAAATCTTGGGAATAAGTTCATTCAATCTATCAGAGAAGATTGTGGAGGTAATGTGTCATTAAAGTTACCAGCTGTTAAAGGCGATAATGTAAGTGTAATATATTTTACATAATGAATTTATTTAAATATAATTAGACTAATAAAATTCATATTACTTGTAGTTAAATTAATCAGCAATTTTATAAAATATATTTATATTTCATTCAAAATAATTAAAATTCATTTAATTAACTATATTTTGATAAATAAGTTATTGTACATATTTCTTAAGTTGTGGTATGAAATAATATGTATTGTCTATGAATAATTAACATGTTTACGACCTCGTATAATGTGGCATAATTAAGTCGTTTAAAAAAACTACAACATATAAAAAATATATATGCCTATAATAAATAATTTGAATATCACTATCCAGTTGTTAGATTTTAAACTCAATCAATGATTCTGCCATCAGAATAGTAGGTAATATGTTGTATTGTTGTGCAATATTATTTTTAGATTGTCTATCATTTATTTTTGTCATTCTGTTTTACAGTATCAATGAAAAATTGATGACTGTATCTGTGAATGTGGGTTTCTATTTAAATTATTAAAGAAAATACTAATATTTATGTTCCTAGATTTTAAAGTTATAGTATTCATTTATTTTTAATTTTCACTGCTCAAACTTAATATTTTTAAATGTATTGCAATTAATAAGTTTTATTAGGTTTTACTTAAACTATGTAATATTTAAAAAAAATTGTATTTAATTAAATAATTTATTTTATAGACTATAGTTATCAAAGGACCCGAAGATGATGTAGACAGTGCTATAACACAAATTCAGACCATGGTAGACGAAGTTCATAATTCAGTTATTGATCTAAAAGTAAAGCCAGAATTTCACAAATATTTGATTGGGAAAAAACGAGCTAATGTCAAAAGGGTATGTTGTTAAAATAATTAGATTCATAAATATTTGATTATGATTATTACTTTGTATTTGGTTACAGATTCGAGATTTAACAAATACAAGAATTATATTCCCACCTGAAACTGATTCAGTTAATGAAAATATTACTATTGTTGGTAAAAAAGAAAATGTAGACAAGGCAAAATTAGAATTTGAAGCTATGATAACTGATATCAGTAATGTTGTTGAAGACCGTGTAGAAATAAATGAAAAATATCATAAAAATTTTGTGGCTAAACGTGGAGAATTTTTACATAAATTGGAAGAAGAATGTGGTGGTGTAAAGATATCATTCCCCAAACCTGGCGGTGGGGATAAAGTTGTACTAAAAGGCAGCAAAGCAAATGTTGCTATTGCAAAACAGAGACTTTTAGACCATGCAAAAGTTTTGGTATGTACCTTATTGATATTTTTAGATTCTGAACGGAGTGATGAATGTATTGATTTTACAATGATGTGTGTTTTTTTTTTGTTTTTTTGTTTTTGTGTCTGTCGACAACATTTGGGGCAGTAAAAATGCTTCGATTTTTGACTTCAGCCCTTCTTTGAAAAGGAAATCGGATCTAGTTGGGACTTTGGGGGGTCAAAAGTTAAAAATTTTCAATATTTTTTAAGTGAGTCGGGAAAAACCTTAAAAAAATGACGGAAAAACGGGATTTTTTACGCAAAACCAGTTTTCGTCAAAATCAAATTTTTATTTTGCTATAACTCAAAAACTAATAGATGTAAATACTTGAAATTTTCACCAAATGTTTATATTAGCGTTCTCCATACACAGTTAAATTTTCAAAGAATTTTGACTTTTTTTGAACTATTTATAGACAATTGAAATTTTTAATTTTTTTTAGTATTTTTTTTTTAAAATAACGATAAAAATTTTCTGGCAGGCCAGAAAATCTTGAAAATTTAATACACGGATTCTTATAAGTTGTTCTTAAAGTGATAAAAAAAAATCCGAAATCGTTAGTCACAATTTTTTTTTATAAGTGCTTAAAGTTCGAATTTATACGAAAAATGTCAAAATTGCGAAAATTGGCAAGTAATTTTGTGGTTGAAAAATCGTAAAATTTTTTTCTTTTATAACTAAGTTTTGAAAATTTGATACAAGGTTTTCCATACATTTTTCTTCAATTATCTGTAATAAAAACTCTACCGGATTCAAACAAAAATTTTTTATGAGTGTTTGAAATTTAAATTTTTACAAAACCGCGTTAAATAACAGTTTAGCCTCAAACGATTTTTGATATTTGTTGTTATTCAAACAGTATAAGTCGTAAATACTTGAAAATTTTATCAGTTATTTAGATTGCCATTTTCTTTACGTGATTTGATTTTCAAAACATTTTGACTTTTTTTGAGCTATTTATAGACAATTGAAATTTTCAATTTTTTTTTATTTTTTTTTTATAAATGTTGATAAAAAAAATTTAGCTGGGGCAAATTACTTGAAAATTTAATTGAAGGGTCCACATAACTTGTTCTACTTTTCATTCAAAAATTATAAAAATACATAGGCACAATTTTTTTTTATTAGCATTTGAAGTTCAAATATTGACAAAAATTTGTTAAAATCATGAATACTTTTCACTATTTGGTAGTTAAAAATTTATAAATATTTTACTATTATATGCTAAGAATTGAAAATTTAATACTATGCTGTCCATAAGTTAAGCTTAGAATAATTATAAAAAAGTTTGAGGATTGTTCAATTTAAAAAATTTCACGTGTGTTTAAAGTTTTAATTTTAATTTGAAATCAAAAATACACGTGTAAAATAACTTTTTACTAATAAATAATTTTCGATTTTTGTTATTTTTAAAAAATTACTAAACGTAAGATCTTGAAACTTTTACTTAAATGTTTGAATTAGTTTCAAAGTAGAATATATTACAATATTTAAGTAAAATATATCCTAGACCGGCAAATCATCTCCGTTCAGAATCGTTTTTCGTATACAATGATACCTATCATTGCATTCAAATTTAACTTTCCTAGTCCGAGGTCCACCCCACCCCCTAATGTACAGCAGAGCGATACTCACTTACCCGCTTTTTTAATTATGTTGCTGGATACCTAATTAAAATTATCTTTATTAATAATTTAAATTAACTACAAATTTGATTTATTATTATTCTATTATGATTAATAAATTTATTATTTTATTTAGGAAAATACTATTCAAGTTGAAGTTAATGTTGATCCTAAGTATCATCGTCACTTTGTTGCAAGACGTGGTGAAATTATTAATAGAATCATTGATGATTGTAATGGAGTATCTATAACATTCCCTAAACTAGCATCTAATGATGATGTTGTTATAATCAAGGGTGATAAATCTAATGCTGAAGAAGCCAAGCGTAGAATTGAAGAGATTGTTAAGGATTTGGTAAGCATTCTAAAAAAGATTATTCCGTCCTTAATAATTATTAAGTTAAAAAAATTGTTAATTTGAATAAATATTTAGGAAAATATTATTGAAATAACTATGAGTGTTCCTCCTAAACACCATCGACATTTTGTTGCCCGCCGTGCTGAAGTTATAAATCAAATTAGTGCTGAATTTAACGGAGTTACTGTAACATTCCCACAAGTTAATTCAAACTCTAGTGAAGTTTTGATTAAAGGTCACAAAGACTATGTTGAAAAAGTCAAAAATAAAATCAATAATATTGTTATAGACTTGGTAATTGAATTCTTTAACTATTGTTTTTGATCATTGGTTTAAACAATATTTTTATTTTATTTTACTTTCAGGAACAACGTATCACTGTTGAAGTAATCATACCTCAAAGGATGCATAGAGTTTTAATGAGAAATCGAGATTTATTGGAAGGCATGAGACGAGATTTAGATGTTTGGATTAAGTTTCCTGAAAGACCTCCAGGTAATAATTAGAATTTTAAATATTTTATTGAAAATAGTGACATTGGACGCTCCCTTCCATTATGTCTCCAGCCTAATAAAAAAATGTTAACTCAATTACTCATTGTATTTATTGTATACAGATTGTATTTTTTTTAAATGTTTCATTATTAAAATTAATAAAAATAAATATTAATGCAAATCAATTTTATAAGAGTTAAATTAATGTTATATTTTATGTTTGTCTTGATTAATAGAAGACCAGTATAATCGAGAGTCTGAAGATGTTAATGTTGGAGAAGAAACTGATGAAAACCGTGCTCCTAGTGTCAATGACATAGTTACAATCTTTGGAAAACCTGAAAATTGTGAAAGTGCTAAACAAATTTTAATTGATAATATACCAAAAACTATTGATGTAAGTTTTTGTTATAAAATATATTTGAATTACTCATAAATATTTGAATATTCATTATCATAGAGCTCTATTAATTTTTATATTTTTAAATATTTGTTTTAGTTAAATGTACCATCTGAATATCATAGATCGTTGATTGGTTCTAAGGGTGCCACGATCCGAAAGCTTAGTGATGATTATAATGTTCAGATTAAAGTTCCAAATCAAGAACAAAATGCTGATATTATAAAGGTAATTTCTATAATATTTATTAATAATAATTTAAAATAATATTGATAAATATAAATTGGTTAGCAAAATGTCCATTTTCTATGATAAAAATTATAAATTTTGAGTTGTAAATTTTAATGTAATATATATATGTAGCTAAATATTTCTTTTAACAGTATGATAAATTCTTTAAATTAATTATTTTATTTTAAAAGTAATACAATTATAATAAAATGTTACTTTTGTCATTTAGATTACTGGGGTGCAAAAGGATATTGATGAAGTAGTTGCAGCCATTAAAGAAGAAATGAGGTTATATGATGCTGATAAAGAAGATAGACAATTGCGTTCATATGAAATTCAGGTATTTTTTTTATGAATATTAATCCAAATAATTCTGATAATAGTTAGGGTATTTTTAATATCTTAATTAATGAAGGATTGTGTGTTTTATTGATGGTCAGCCGCCAACCTGTAGTTATCAGGATTAGATTATCAGGATTATTAATCACATGTTGACATCTACCATTTGACTGCTATTATCTCTGGTTAGAATAGTTGATAGGGAGAAATAATGTGTGAATGACATTTAATGTGGTTTATACCATGTTTATTTTTATTCAGTTATGACCAATGAATTATTAGACTTAATAATAACTTTGCAGTTATTGTATTTAGTACTTGAACAGATCATTTAACTAAATTCAACGTTAATTGCTGTAAATCATATTGATGAAATGATAAATTTTATAATTTTAGATGACTATTGAACCAGAATTCCATCCTATGATAATCGGTAAAAAAGGAGACACTGTTCGTAATTTACGTAATAAATATGGTGTGCAAGTTAATCTACCTAGAAGAGGTGAAGGAAATAATGAAAACATAGTGACAGTTGTCGGTTATCAAAAAAGTGCTGAATCAGCAAGAGATGAAATTCAAGAAATGGTTGATAAACTTGTAAGTTGAATTTTTTTTTTATGCATTTAAAACTAGTTGTTACGTAAATATATTGTTGACTAATTCAATTTAATATTTTATTTAGAAAAATGTTTATAAGGAAGAGATTTATATTGATAGTAGAATTCATTCAAGATTAATCGGTTTTCGTGGACGTAACATTTCACAAATTATGGATAAATATCATGTAGATATTAGGTTTTCAAAATCTGATAGTTCTAATCCAGATTTAGTAACTGTATATGCTCGTGAAGATGCCACCCAGGATGACGTTTTGGATTGTATGGATTATTTAGATATGATTCAACAAGACTATGTAATTTTTTTATTATATTTTAATTAGAGCATATTATTTTTATATTGCCTATAAATTTCATTACTCAATAATATTATAATTTATTATTATTTTTTTTTTACAGTTGACAGACTTAGTAGAAAATGAAGCAAGAGCAAACTTGAAACCAAAAACTGAGAGTCAATCAGTTCCCAATGGTAATCATAACTCACAAGGAGGTGCTGGATTTGTTATGGGTAATGGTGCTCCATGGGAAAAAGCTCATCCAGATACAAATAGTACCAGAGATTTTCCATCATTTGCTGGTATTGCGACATCTGCTAATAATGCTGGTTCTGATAAAACCAATCTTCCAAGTTGGGGAAGTGGGCGTCGTTAGTTATTTTTAATCGATTTATAAAATTATTGTTTCCAATAATTAAATATTTTTTGCGATTTCAATTAAAAATTATATATAGTGTCCGGTTGCCACTAAACTGAATTTCTCCCAAAAAATTAAATTACAATATAATTATATTTTAAGAATAGAATATGTTTAGAAAAAATGTGTTATTTAATAGAAAACCAAAAAAAAAAAAATACATATATATTTATTTATATATATTTATTTTTTTTTTTTGTAACATTAGGTGGAAAAAAATTCTATATTTTCCAGGCTGTGAAGAAAAATTGCTGTATAAAATAATAGATTGTAACCATTTGGGTCTCATTTTTTCTTGTGTCCGCTATGTTTTTTTTAACAGATTATTATACTAAATAAAATGTTTTTATATCATTATAATGTAATGTTAAGTCTAAAAAAATGTTAACATATTTTGTTATGCCTTTAGCGTTATTTATTCTCTTTGTTTTTAACATTTTTCTGGATTTTTTTTTTAAACTGAATTGAAAAATATTCCGTAAATATTTGTATTAAAAATTATATTTCATCTGTTTCAACAGATATAGTGACACGGTATTTGTTAAATCGAAGAGGCCCAAATATAAAGGGTTTTTTCATAGTGAATAATAACATCTAAATATTAATTACCTTTATGAGGTAATTATTATCAGACTTGTCTATTAATTTTATATTTGTTTTTTTACAAACATTTTAGCCTATTTAAGTTTTAATAACACAAATTTCCATGTTACTTCATGTTATGTTTTTGTTACAACAATTATTATTTCTTTTTGGATCTGGTTTTTAAAAATAGTAGCACAATGTATCTAAATTGAATTAATTATTAAGCCAAACAATGACTTTTTCAATAAATTGTACATATTAAATGTAATAATGAATGAGATTTATACGAGATATTGACACAAACTAAATTTTAATTATGGGATTATTATTTAAATTTCATTTTCCAAATAAATGTTTACTTAATCTACAGTTACCAATTATGCATTAAATCGCTTAATTTATAGACAATAATTTGAACATCAGTATTTTTTTTTTCAGTTTAACATACATTTTTGAAAAAAATTAATTTCTAACAAATATATATTATATAATATACTGTTAAATGAACTTACCTTAACCAATTTTGTTTAGGTTATAATTTATTTATCTCAAACCATTGACGTATTACAATATTATTTATTAATGTACGTTTGAAATAAATACAGCCACATTTCAAACTAATATTCTAAGTTATAAAATGTAACAGATTTAGTTCAATTTTTTTGTTTTACAATAATATGTGTTACACACACACATATATATATATATTTAATTATTATCTACATTCTGTATACATTATTTTTCCACCACTGTCCTTTGATTATTTTGTGTGCAAATTATGTAATGTATTTTGAAAACTGTATAATAATAATATAATGTTCAGGGTTGAATATTAATAAATTTATTATTTATAACAATTTCATTTTTATTATTCAATTTATACTTTTGTATCCCAAGGTTTTCTATTAATTTATTAAAAGAATCCAAAAATAATTTATTCATATTTTGATTTATTTAATGATAATAAAATTTTAATCAAACATTTTGATGAATTATTTGAATAAGTACAAGCTATTTATAATTGTATATGTTACCGTAAATGCTCGATCACTAGGTAAACCTAGGTTTTACTAGTTAATGTTAGGTCTTACTGTTTGTACTTAGTAAATGCTGAAATTCTTAATTTTATTCGGGCTTTTACTAAACACGTTGTGTACAACCTAGGATATACAAATTGACTTAGTAAAAGCTGATTAATACACGACACATAACATTTAAGCTGCGTAAAAATTATAATTATATAGTATTAAAACAAACTACTGACAGTTATTTAAATTCTTTATTCAAAATAAAAATTAATTTTAAGTTTTCATTTTTTCTGACAATCACGCCTCAACAATTTTTGCTCGCAACGATTAATAACAATTATTTTGCGAATATAAATTTATGACTACAATGTTTAGTTACAACATTATATGTGTTGATACTAGATATTAATAATTTACCTTAGGACTTGCATTTTATCGGGTTTAAAATTAATATTATATAAATTATATCATGATATTATAACTTAGTAATGTCCAAATCCCCATTGATTTTTTCAATATTATTCGTCTCCTCATTCTCATTGGAAATTGTAATTTTAGAATCTTCAAGGACAGATATAAAAGGTCATCTTCATTAATGAGTTCTGTTATCACATTTTTCGATATGCTCGAAGTAGTAATTATCATTATACTTTAGTTTATAACTTATATTACAATTTTAGAACTATTTTTTTAATGCAAGTCCTAAGGTTAAAAAATCAATGGGGATATAGACATTACTAAGTTATAAATCGTTTAAACTTTAAATAGTATTAAGTTATAACTAATTAATTACTAATACAAAATTAGATTTATAGTCGTTGAAATAATGTTTCAATAACCTAAAATTTAAAAGGATTTATAAATTAATAAATTATTCTTCTAAATGTGATTTAATGCGTTGATGGGTGTATGCAATATTACCTATAGATATATCTTACCCTATTACACATGTCCATAGGAATACACATCGAATTTTAATGTTCAATTTATTTGATTAAATCAAGTAACCTTAATAGTTTAATTCTCTCTACTTAATCTCAATTGAAATCACGATTAATTTCTAGATAAGATATATTGAACATTATAAAATATAAATGTATTTATGTCACTTAAATATATTTGTATTTATCTAAAAATTAAAAAATTTCTATCAAGAATAAGTTGCGAAATACATACGTCAACTATTGAATCCGTCAGCGGTCCACCTGAGATATAGGACTCAATCGCGTATACAGTGAAACGGTTTGGGGCTTAACCCCCCCTCCAAATTTTTTTAGTGGAATCATTAAAAAAAATAATAAAATAATGTATTTTTAATTCATGCATTATAAATATCCCCCCTCCCAAAAAAAAAAAATTATCCTGAATACGTGCTTGATAGGACTAAGATCAGCAAGATTCACATTAAAAATCTGTTTTAAATTTTATTAGTAATGTCTAATTCATAATTGTTATTTTATTTTAGTAGTTAATACCTATAGAAGACGTATAGGTTTTAGACTATAACTAGTTAGCCTTTATTAGAGTTAGTGGTAAGTTGATGAACTACTAGTAAGGGGATATTTGATAATTAATTATATGTATGATAACATATAAAAATTATTTCCGATAGACTTGAATCCATTGACATATATATGTATTATTTATGTATGTCTATACCTAAGTCAGTATGAATTGATTAATATTTATTAATAATTTAATAATTTAATTTATTATTAATTTTAATAATATTGAAATTATTTACTAATATTATTGATTATCAATTACCATAGATTTAAAGATATTATTTAAATTTAATTTTCAGTATTATCATTGTTATTAATTCAATATACTTACTGGTTCCATAGGCCATAGATAATAAAGAATTGTATTATCCATGACTGGTTTACCTATTAATAGATTTATTGCAAGTAGATAGTTATTTAAAATCTTGAAAAATAAGTGGTAAAAGAGATGTGGTAGAAAATTGTTGTCCAAAAAGGATACAATTGGAAGATAAAATATAGTTAGATTAATTTAAATGATAAACAATAGTATAGCAACTAGTTTAACTGTTTAACCTAACCTACGTATTTACTATGTATCTATATGTTATGTGTATAGACGTGAGTATAACCCGGTAAATATAAGTATACTTAATTTCATGTATTGGGTGTATTTTACACTGTTGCACAGAAGGGCTATTCAATGTATTCAATGATTCATTTGTTTTTAGAATATGAAGAATTAATCATTAAAATTGTAAGTAATGTATGACTATATTACTTTTCTCACCATCACGCAAAAAGAAATTTTTTTTACGTTTAATAGAAAAAAGCGGGTAAGTGAGTATCGCTCTGCTGTACATTATGGGGTGGGGTGGACCTCGGATTAGGGCAGGTTAAATTTGAATGCAATGATAGGTATCATTGTATACGAAAAACGATTCTGAACAAAGATGATTTGTCAGTCTAGGCGTCTAGGATATATTATATTTAAATATTATCATATATTCTATTTTGAAACAAATTCAAACATTTAAGTATAAAAGTTTCAAGATCTTACGTGAGGTAATTTTTTAAAAATAACAAAAATCGAAAATTATTTATTAGTAAAACGATACGTTATTTTACACGTGTATTTTTGATTTCAAATTAAAATTAAAACTTTAAACACTCGTAAAATTTTTTAAATTGAATAATTATCAAACTTTTTTATAATTATTCTAAGCTTAACTTATGGACAGCATAGTATACATTTTCAATTCTTAGCTTTTGATAGTAAAATATTTATAAATTTTTAACTACCAAATAGTGAAAAATATTCATGATTTTGACGAATTTTTATCAATATTTGAACTTCAAATGCTAATAAAAAAAAATTGTGCCTATGTATTTTTATAATTTTCGAATGAGAGTTAGAACAAGTTATGTGGACCCTTCAATTAAATTTTCAAGTAATTTGTCCCAGCTAAATTTTTTTATCAACATTTATAAAAAAAAAAAATAAAAAAAAATTGATTATTTCAAATGCCTATAAATAGCTCAAAAAAAGTCAAAATATTTTGAAAATCAAATCACGTAAAGAAAATGGCAATCTAAATAACTGGTAAAATTTTCAAGTATTTATGACTTATACTATTTAAATAACAACAAATATCAAAAATCGTTTGAGGCTAAACTGTTATTTAACGTGGTTTTGTAAAAATTTAAATTTCAAACACTCCTAAAAATTTTTTGTCTTAGTCCGGTAGAGTTTTTTTACAGATATTTGGAGAAAAATGTATGGAGAACCTTGTACCAAATTTTCAAAACTTAGTTATAAAAGAAAACAATTTTACGATTTTTCAACCACAAAATTACTTGCAAATTTTCGCAATTTTGACATATTTCGTATAAATTCGAACTTTAAGAACTACTTATAAGAAACCTTGTATTAAATTTTCAAGATTTTCTGGCCGGCCAAAAAATTTTTATCGTTATTTAAAAAAAAAATACTAAAAAAAATTAAAAATTTCAATTGTCTATAAATAGCTCAAAAAAAGTCAAAATTCTTTGAAAATTTAACTGTGTATGGAGAACGCTAATATAAGCATTTGGTAAAAATTTCAATTATTTACATCGATTAGTTTTTGAGTTTTAGCTAAATAAAAAATCCGATTTTGTCGAAAACCGGTTTTGCGTAAAAATTACCGTTTTTCTGTCATTTATTTTTTGTTTTTTCTCGATTTTTTTGAAAACTGTTGGAAAATGTTTACTTTTCACCTCTATAATGCACCAAGGATATCCACTTTGCCATCGGAAACCACCCCAAAAGTTTGAAATTGAAGCATTATTTCGACTAGTTATGCTGTACACAGACACAAAAAAAAAAAAACACACACACACATCATTGTAAAATCAATACATTCATTACTCCGTTCAGAATCTAAAACAATATTTAATTAATGGAACTATTTAAATAAATACCTAGTTAAAAATGGATGTTTTTATTTATTTACTTTTAATATCCTTTTGAGTTTGTTATTATTTATTACTATAATAGGTATACAGTAAATATTATTTACCTATACCTTACATTAATTTATTATTATTTTTATTTTTTAAATTAATCATTCTTAAATATTTTATATGATTTATAGAGTGATATTAAGAGGTGTGGGGACATAGCCCCCAGGGCAATGGGCATAAGTGACGAGGGCGCTCTTTTTTAAAAGTAAATATTCTCCCTGCTTTAATTTTGCAAAGTCGAGTACTGCCTACCTGCTTACATTAAATACCAATATATTCTATCTATTATTATATTAATGATGTGAGTATCATTGAAACCTTAATGTTGTCAACTTTCCTACCTCACTCACACTTTCACTACCTACGTTTATTAGTAATTGAAATGGAAATTTTTTCGATTTTTTGAATACACTTGCTTCGCAAATAGGCCATACCAAATGTTAAATATAGTTTAAATATCAGCTATTTCGTCCAATATTCAATTTAACTGTTTAGTGTTAAGGTATCTTAATTATCAGTTAAATTAATGTATTATAAAGGACGTGCATATTTAATGTTTGTGTTTTTTAGAGTACCTATTACTTTATCCTTTCAGCTGGTTAGTCGTGAATCGTGATTAATTTATTTTAAATCTGGACGACGGGATTTTCAAATTCCAATGACAAAATGTTTTATTTTATACTACCGGATATGCTTGCGTGATTGTTCCTCATTGTCTTCACATTATCGTAATGAGTGAAACATAAAAAATAAAATCGAATTCTCAAAAACCTGATAATCTTGTTTAGAACTTTACCAAGATTAATAATACATAGACTGTAATGGAAGTTTCAACGTATATTTTTGTGGGAACATGACCGATCTATTTAATATTAATTAAATATATTGGACGGATTTTTGTAACAAGTAATTTCATTGTCTTGTGCAATTATCGAATATTCTTTTTGTGCCCTAGAGCACGCATTGTATATATCTTTAAAAAGAAAAAAGTACACATAATAATTAAAAACATAAATATTATTTTTTAGCCATAAACAATTTTTATTTATAGGTTATTCTGATAATAAATGTTTACCTTAACTATTATCAGTTACATTCTGCATACAATAATAATATGTGCTTAATCTATAGTGTTATTTTAAAAAAAGAGAAAGATAGATATATGAAAGTTTATGTCACAGTACTGCAATACAGTAAGGCGTAGATAACGACAAAGACGCAAAGCTCTAAGTTTTATGATTGATTATTATAATATTTATAACTTTATATAAGTACTTATCTACCTATACTTGAGGTACAGTATTTTATTGGTACCTGTACCTACTACCTTCTGTAGACATTTTAATAAGTAATAGCAGTGGCCTAACTTAGAAGGTAATATGAATAGACTTTTTTTTTACATACTACTATTAGAGAACCTTAAAATATTACTATAAAAGAAAAATATAATATAATGTATAAATTACTTACTATACATTTTGTGGTATAAATATTTGTTTGTTTTACTCTTTATAGCTTGTGACAATTATTATGAAATATCTATATTACACCCCACAAAATGGTCTTATAGTTACCTACTCCTCTAACTGCTCGATGTAGTGATAACTAAGGTTTTTACTAACTGTAACTGCTGTATATCAATACCTTTATACGCACGACGTGGTGAACATAATACCATTGATTATATTATATTTATAAATTTATAATCAATGATAATACGTATAATGATTTAATACGATTTTTAGGTTGTGGTTAATTTTGTACTGTATAGCCGTATAAGTAGTTAGTTTGTCAAGTTTAAAACTGTTAATTACCTACCTACAATAGTTAATAATTACTTACAGTACAGTGTCGATTATATGATACTTATCTATATATGAATATACGACCATAGTAAAATCTATGCATAAGATTAAAGCACATAAATATTTATAATAAAATATTCACCTTGATTTGCTTGATTATTAATAATTCAAATTACATTTTAATATTTAAAAATCGAACGTCGATATGCTACTTATCTGTTTTGATGTTGTATCAAATAACAGAGCAAATTATTATTAATATTATAAAAACGTATCCTTATGTGTACTACAAGTAAATAGCTGGTATTATATTTCCTTTTACTATATGTTCAATTTAAAAAACAAAAAAATCTAGGAAAGTCGCTCATCTGTTATGTATAGAAGGTTCAAAGTTTCACGTGTATATACTTAGCACCTCGTTTTAGAGCCGGTGGCGCTAATAGGACAGGGTAAAGTCCCCTACAAAAATATGAATAAAATAAATAGGATCCTAACTTTTAATGCATATTATTTTCATAGATAATGCTTTGGGTGTCTTCGTAAAATATTATTTATTTGCGCAAATGTATCATTGAGTAGGACGCTATAATGGATGTGTTAAATCTGAATTCAACAATACCAGTCGTTGCACTTTAATATTTTATAACCTATACTAAAATAACTTTTTAGTTAACCAAGTCACCATGAATATTAAAAAGTATAAATTGATATTAAAAAAAAAGTTTGTGGTTCTATTATACAACTAGTAGATAGGTGTCGAGTGTACCCATCTCGCCGTAGTAGGTAAGTGTCACTCAGTGATGTAATTGAATTGTGATGTTGATAAATCATTGTATGTGCGATGAAAATCGATTTTGAACGGAGGCGGTTGTACCTATTGGTAAACATAACTCCAGCTATTGGCTTAGGTACGAAACAATTATTTTATAATAATATTAGGTACAATTTAAATTTTTTTTCTCAATTTGATTTTGTTTTTTCTAATTATTTTAAAAAGTACTGAAAAATATCTATTTTTAGCCCTTTTTGTATTAACCCAATTTGCTACCATAGAACCTCCCAAAAAGATTATGATTGGAACATTTTTTCTACTATAGATAAAAGGTCTACAAACTAAATAAACCTCATCGCTGTAAAACAATACAAATCGCTCCGATCAAAAAAAAAATATAAATTTATAGAGAAAAGATAGTTCAGTACCGTATTATATAATACCTACTCGAATTCGATAGGTATAGCTAGTAATCATTTTTGTAGAAAAGGATTTTTCTTAGTAACTAAAAGAATTTATTGTAAGCTTATATATTGAACTAGAACACCATAAGATACAATCGGGTGGTATTTATGTTTTTTTTTTGTGAGCTATAATATTATATAGTGAATGCTTTCACAGTGTGAGTGTAGAAATTATGGAAGTATACATGTACATATCGATACCTTAAAGCACACAAGTGCTATGTCAACTTTTAGTAATTTTTGGTGAGCGCAAAAATACATTTTGTTGTCTACCAAAAATATTGTTACTAAAAAAATAAGTTTAAAATATAATTTTTATTTTTTATTTCATTTGTATATTTTATAAATAATGTATAATAAAATAATTGAAGTAAGTAATTGAGAATTTGTATTTAATAGGAATTAAAATAAAATATAAGTCTGGACTTGGCATGTTTGTGCACAAATAATGGAATAAATTATGGACATAGCAGTTTTAACCAAAACAAAATAATACAAATTGTTTTAATTTTAATAATAATTAATAACGACCATACAATGTTTACAATTATAATTTATAATACCTAATTATTATTATTAATCTACAGTATTCTCATTTTCCTGTTCCCATACAGCCGTATCTTCCACGTGTTTTGATGTTTTTAAGTTATAATAGAAATTCTTATATTCATCAGGTATAATATCTTTATGTAATAAATACAATAGATCCTTTTTCTTCTCAACTGAAATTCTTAATTGGTTATTATATTTTTTTATTGGAAATATAATATTATTCCAGTCTATATTAGACTTATTTACATCCAAGTATTGAAATTCATCTTCAACTTTATATTTGAAACCAACAGAGCTGGAATGTCTTTGAAATTGAAACCACTTTACATTTAACCAGTTCACCTTTTCCCCGTTACGACTCTTATTTCTATTGTGTACTATTTCTTTATTCAATTTTCTAAATCATAAAATTGATGATATAATAAGTTATTTACAGTATATGGCTTTGGTCTTTTTCTGCTGTTTTCAATTATTAATTTATATTCATTTACATTAAATATTACCTTGCTTTTTCTGTTTTTTTTCTATTTGTGCATGCATACTATCAACTTCGAGATAACTATGCCCACTTTCCATAAATTTTAGATCTAACTTTTTAAAATTTTTATTTCCAATGTATTTATGGTTATTCATTGCAAAAATTAAACAAGCTAGTATATTTTGATTGCGGTTCTGGCCGCCGCAAGTATCAGCATACAATACTACACGATCCACTTCTGGACTGATAGAACTTATATAATTTAATAAGCAAGTGCCTATTTCAGAGTTTCCTTTTTTTCCATTTGTTTCATCCCAAAGGAAGCAAGTTCCTTGTTTCATAGAATCAAATACTGTAAAATTAAATAATAATAATTTCCTCTTATAATATATTTGACAATCTCCAGAAAAATGTAAAGTAAGGACTGCTTGTAGATCAAAACTGCCATAAATCATTTTTAGATTATTTTCTGCAGCTTTATCATTTTGTAATTTCATTATCTTGATGGAGCTTTTTCTTTCAATGTGTTCTCTAAATTTGTCATCTGTGTCTGTTGTCTTTGTCCGCTCAGCAACATTACATACACAACATGTATTCTATTGTATTCGGCTTTTCTTCAGTTAATTGACGTAGTAGGTACGCCAGCACCATACGTTTAAAAATTAAAAAAAAATTTTTTAATAAGCATTTAACATGACTATTAATGATATTTGCATTTCAAGTTTTGCATCTAAAACGGCAAAAATTGTTGGGCTTTGTTGGAAAATCGTCACTCCAGCATCACCGTACTTGAAAAACTATATAGTTATATTTAAAAAAAAATGTTATGCCGAAATGTACCTAGCATGTAATTAATAGAAATTTACAGGAAAATATTGTCGTAATTCATACGTGTCTTATTGGTAACATTTCTTTACGATTTTATATATGATTATTATTTTTTTCTTAGTTTTTAGAAATAACTATTAAACGCGACAATTACAAATTAACAATAATAGTAAAATACATATTGTTTATAATTTAAGATCAAATAATAAATCCTGCATATTTCCGGATAAACAAAATAACATAGTTTATAATTCATTGAACAAAATTCAGATGCTGCAGGATGACGGAGGATCGATTATTTATATCACAGTTTTATAGATTCACACGAAATATAAATAAATCAAATTTAACACATCAATTATACTTTCATGTACACAATACACAAAATGATAATATTGGTCTCGAGGTATATTCTGAAAACAGTCGAAATTTAATTACGCGTAGATGTGACAGTAATAGCGAGTTACTCGATTTTCATAATTTCATTTTTAAAAATTTGCATTTTTGAAAATATAAGTTAAATTTTTCATGTTTTATTTATAGTTTCATATAATTATTGTAAGTACACGAAAAATCGTTATAAAATATTTAGCTTAGTTAAAACAATCAAACACTTTCACATAATATATAATATCTTCTCTACCTATAATGGAGTTATAGGTACTCAAAATAGGTATATAAACAAGTTGTTAATTTGTGTAGCTTCTGCCATAGATTGGTTGTAATTTATAAACAACTAGCTGTATAATACGACTTTGCTCGTGAAAAAATGAACAAATATAAATTACGATGTTATATATGGGTGTATCTCGGTTTTAGTGCACCTCAGTTCACGGACAAATTGGCGTGGCGTGGGCATACTTCGATATTATGTGAACTAATTTTACCGAAATGGGTAACCCACCTGGGGTGGATTGGAATATCGGATATATAGCAACCTCGATATATTTTCGAACGTGGTTTAAACTATGTACTCTGAGATCGTGATATATCATTTTTAGAATAATTTGAAATTGTCGTCAAAACCGGTCAAGTTATATTAAGTTATTAAGTACCTTTACATAATATACTATAACGCACTGTAAAACATTATAACATATATATTTTAGTTATTACACTCTATTTGTCTCTTTTATTTTTGTAACCAATGGCAATTGTCAATTGGTATTATACAGAAAATAAAATAGGTACATATTTCTAAGACAAAACAGAAATCACGTGTAATTTCAGCTCACCGCCCTATGACAAGGGGTGAAAAAACGAACCTATAAACATTCCCCCGAGTCTCAAGAAATATATAATATGCAACATCGTTTCAGTAGTTTCCGAGTCTAAGGGATCCATACAATATACAAACGTGTAGGTACATTCATTTTTATATTTACAGATGATATGTGATCGTGACTGGGCCGGTTACGGAGTCGTCAGAACGGATTGTTCGCAGAATAAATTGTCTATTGATTCTTATTATCGTGTTTATAATGTTTAGAAGAGTCGGGCTACGATGATATATCTATACCTATTTGATTTGTAGTAGTCATATTGTCATTTTATTTCTTTGCTGAACACGGAACTAGCCGGGTTTCGTGTTTGGCTTTACATCCGTCTTTCTCTATTGAAGTTTTTTGAACATTATTTTTTTCTTTTCCTTTTGTTCAACTAAGAGTCGAAATTATTATTATTTTAACGTATGTATACTAATCGTACGGACAGCTATTTAATTTTGGAAATTTTATTACTATACAAAAATCATCTATTTAACAATTTATAGGGAAATAAAAGCAATTAGTCTCGTTTCAAAAAGGATTTGCCAATTTTTATTAACTTAGATGACACGTATAAAAAATCTATATAAGCATTTAAAAATATGGTCTTTAAGTATAAGTAGTATAACTACTTAAAAATCACAAGAATTATAATTTGAATATATTTTTTTTTTTAAGAGAAAAATGGGAATGAATATACTTGACGAATAATTCTGTATATAAAACTTTATAGCTGAATAAATCTAAAGAACGGCATGTCATAATGCAAGTTCATTAGTTTTATTTATTTTTTATAAAATGTGAAAAAAAACAAATTAATAAATTTTCTGAAATTAAGTATTCTCTAATTGTATTAAGCATGCTTATTGTTTAAAAAAAAATATACTTTTATTTATATTTTCATCCCGAAATAGTAAGATTGTGTGAATAATTATTAGTTAAATATTTTAAACTCTACAAATATTATCAGGATTTTATTTATCATTGATAAGAATAGGTAAGTACTTTTATTTGTATTATAAAGAGCTGTTCTGAATGTTCTGATCGTACTTATTTTCCATATTTTAATGAATAGAAATATTTGAAGGTATATGCTTGTATAGTATATAATAACTGATAAGTAAAAACTACTTATATAAATTATGGTAGTATTTTTACGATAATATTATCATTGTTGAAACATCATATTACCATATTGTTATTGATGTCTTGGGGACTGCAGTCATCATATTATGTCACCGTCTATTAAAGTAAGTTAGATAAAATTAACTATTTTACGCGCGGTTGTAGTTTTGCTCAATTAATATATAGTTGTCTATTTACCATGAGATTTCTTTTGTTTTTCATTTTTGACATTGAAATTAAAAGTACGATCACAAAATTTATTTTATTAGGTGACTACCTATTAACCTTATAAAATAACAAGAGAAATAACTATATGGCCTACACTATACACCAGTGGTTTTTAACCCGAGGATCGCCAAAAATAATAGACGAAATTATTTTTCCATATTAATTAAAAATAAAATAAAGTTATAATTTTTTATTTTGTTTTATATCTATACTATAGTTTATTATAGTGGATATAGATTATTAAATTGTTCGGAACTCGTATATCGTATACATAGGTACATATATTTGAACAATTTCAGTCACAAATATTTATAATAATTAGTTCAAGTCTAGGTGTCATTTGGGTATTACATGATGTATAAATGTATAAATCAAATTTTTATAAATAAAACGATTTTTTTTTGTAGGAGGTCGCATTACAAAAAAAATAAAAATGGTGGTTGCGATCAAAAAAAGGTTGAAAACCACTGGTCATACGACTATAAAACGCATAACTATTTTTTTGTTAATTAAATATTATTTTAATAAATATGAATGACATAAATATATTATTCTATAATGATATTAAATATAAATCGGGTAGATATGACAAATAATAGATAGGTTTGTTTATTATTTACGATAACAATAACAATAATATCAATTAAGTTTTACTATTTTTTTTCCAAACGGCTGACGTTAAAAAATGTGTTGAAATGAAATTTATTTTGTGCACATGCTTTAAGACGAATTGAACTTAATATATCCTACTTATTATATTATGAAGCGTGGTCCTTTAAGTATTGTTTGTCCCGGGCCCCCAAAAGTTAAATCCTACACTGTAGTTGACTGTTAATGAAGATTTCGATTATTATATGCTTTTTTCATTAACGTATTAAATATATGAAAATATTAGTATTTTTATATTACCTTCATAAAGCAAAATCGGAATTCAAATTCCAATTGAATTTTTAAGTTTAATATTTTTAATACATGTACCTATTTATTTATATTTTATAAATATTTCATTAAAATTCTTTAATTTTAATTTTTAGACTAAAAGGTGTATATATTTATAATAACATAGGTGAAAATATAGCCAAAACAACATTTTGATTTAAGTACATGTATGCATTTAATATTTTATTATAATATTATATTTAATATCTCTCTTTGTGTATATAATATATAATAAGGTATAAAAGAGTTATATTTATAGAATATAGTATTTAATAATACTTATTATAATAGGTATATTATATTATCATATATATTATTCGTATTCGTACAACTTTGAACGCATTTTAATTGCATTTTTAAATAACACAACCGTTTTATTGTTTTATCATTATTAATTAATTGTGATAAATGAGTATATTTGATTTTAGTATCTAATATACTCAATATACTCAGTACGTCAGTACCTATTTTAATTGATGAAAAAACAAGCGTATGAAGATGAGGGTGGTATAATATTCTCAACTGACATTATGATAAAAAAAAATATATATAGGTAGGTAGTTAACAGATTTTATTTCTTCTATTTAAAACAGGACACAGCGTTGAAATAACATCTCCAGTATAGTCGTCCTTTTTGTTGATTTCGTCTCTGTAGTTCCATCTGAAAATAAACAGAATAAATAAACTTATATACGCTTTAAAATATATATTTTTATAAGATTTATAGTTATAGGTAATATTTGGAAATAAAAAAAATTTAGTTAATGATTAATATAAAAAAAATATTTACATACATAATTAGTGACATTAGTTTTTTTTTTATTGATCGAAATAAACATCGGCAACAGTGCAACACAGTTCATATTTTCTTTTACATTATGATGGTTATGAATACTGAATACAAATATATTATAACAATTACATTTTAAATAAAGTTATACAAATTACAGGTTTGTTTGAGAAAATTGATCAAGTCAAGGTTTCGTCCACGATTGGGTCCAAGTGCGGTGTCGAGATAGAGGAATATCCTGTGATCAATCTGACTTTGATTTAATTTTAAGCAGTCTACTGTAATGCGTTTAAGGATAGTTCGGTTCCACAGGTTTGGCACATGAGGTTCCTATCTGATCATCTGGCGTCCGTGAGTAATTCTGGTGTAACCAGCCTATCAGTTGAGGACAGTATCTTCTTTACGCTTTAGTTTTGGACTTAACTATCGATTTGTTCCTCTTTCAATCTTGTTTAATTCGGTATTTGTTTGTTCCAAATAGCTAAGCATTTTATTTTAATGGTTACATTGATATATTTTTTTCAAGTCATCATAATATATTTGTTTGATTAAAAGAATTTTATTATTGTTAATAGCAACTGGGGCCTGATTGTCGTCGATTTTGTCACCTAATATTACTTTATACAATGAAAGACGTAGTTTTATTTAGTTTTCGCGAATGAATATAATAATATATACCGATATACCTACTGGATATTTCAGTAGATAATAATATAGTTCAATGCATAGATATTGCTTTTAAATATAATATCATAAAATCGCATAAAAATAATGTAAAAGTGGCAACAGTAATTTTACTTTTTAGTTTTTATCTGTATAAAAGTTTATTTTTACATTTGAGATAAACATTTTTTATTGTAATTTTTAGTACACTATTGCAATAAATTGTATCCGTACATTTTTTACTGCGAAAATGTATGAGCCTGTCGTAAGCAATAGTTATTATAGGTACTATTATTAGTTATTACTTATACAATTTCTTTAAGTATTTCTTTCTTTCCATGATTATTATACATAATTCATAATAATAGCTGCTGTTTATGCAAAGTGTAATTATTTAATTGTAAATTCAGTTGTTATACATATAATTACTTTACATATTTTTGACACCTATCTAATATTAAGTCATACAACATATCATATAAATAAATGTCTTATTTGAAAAAAATATTCATTTTACCGATATTATTTTGTATTATTATTTAAAGAGTAATCGCTATTAATCACGACCTTTTCAATATCGATTGAATATTAATCAATAATGCGAACAGTTCAAAGTTTAAATAATACATGCAACGTTGGTTGATCTTGAATTATAGGATTCAGTCTTCAGAATAAATAATAATACATTTTGAATACATTTCACGATACTCAATATTTCACTTCTTGGTAACTTGAATATTAAAACCAATTTAATAGGTGTTAGTTAGATATATTTATTTTAATAGGAACATTAGGAACAGCTAACAATTTAAAACCTTAAATCAATATAATATATAATCGTATACATATAATACTAATACATTTTATAAATTCATAAAATGTATTATGATCATAAAAACTAAAGGTCTTTTGTTTAAATATTTTAATAATTTATTTTAAAGAGGTATACGTCAAATATCTAAATAAAAATGTTATTGGTAGGTATGCTGTTGCCCCACAAAGTGCAGATGATTTTTTTTTACAAAAAATATGATACCACCTTATCTATTAAGTTTTGTTTTGATAAAATAATTAAATAAAAAAAAAGATTTGAATTCATAAAGAAATTTATTTTTAAATTGTTGAAGACTGTTTTCGAATAAATTACCATTATTTGATTAACAAGATGTTTATTTTTAGATTTCAATAGTTTTTTTTATAGAAATAGAAAAAATGCAATACAACAGTTTAATATGTAGTTTTATGTTCAAGATTATGAATTGCAAACAGTGTTTAATCATACACATATGTATTCTATCTAAATTCATCGTAATTCTAAATTGGTTTTTTTGTTTTTTATTCAAGACACAACTTTCATTCAAATTTATATACTTGAATACTTGATTTATTTTAGTTTTAATGTTAAACTAATATAATATATTATACACTAGATAAGTTAATTTTGATCTTTATTGAGATTAACTACTTATTTTTTTTCATTTATTTTTTAATATTACTATAGTAAATTGCTTCATATTACCAACAAAGGTGTTTCGTTACGTTTTACTTTTATTACATTTTTGCTATACGACAAAAGCTATTCTAATTAATATAAAAATTATTAATAAATTTAAATTGTCAATGTTATACCTAATTGCCATTAAAATCTTAAATTTTGTTTAACCATAGTTATTGTAAAAGTAAATTTTTTAGAATTTGGTATGCCTATATTATGCCTATCTTAGACGCCGTGTTAGAAAAATTTGTATCAGTTCTTACAACTCTTTGTCTTATATTAACTAATATCAAAAATATGATTAAAATAAAATAATTATATTTAAAAGAATTAATATTTTGTTATTAACATTTTTAAAGTACATAATTTATTGTAAATATCAGATTTCTGATGAAATTGAAACCAAATTATAATTAAAACACTATACAATTAAATGTTTTAATATGGACAAGAAATCCATTTTTCTTTCTTTTTAAACTAAAATTAATTAATATTTATATTAACTTATAATGTCGATTATTAAATATATTTATAATTTATACTTTAAAAGTACACATTGAATTTTATTTGGTTATAACTTATACGGTTTCTGAGATCTTAAAAACGGTAACTTTTTTAAAAATAGATTAGAAACTTGTAGGTGGATAGGTTACGTGTATATATAAATATTACCTAACTATAATTAATTATAAAAATTTATAGTAGGGGTGATTTTATTTAAAAACATTAAAACGGACGATATATTATATTTTGTGCAATAGTAATAATTTAATTAAGATTTTTAAATATTTTATTAGTTTTTAAGTTATTATACTTTACAAATATTACCACGATAATTCATAATAAACAACAATATCGAAGTTAATAAATCATTAAAACTACGGTTAATTATATGTACTGAAATATTAAAGGCTGTATAAAAATTAAAGGTCATTTTACAAATTGAGATTAAATTATAAAACATAGGTGTTTAAATTAAAGATGATATTTCTAATTATTTTCGTGTAGACAAATAACTGCAATCTTACGACAATATCCGAAATAATTAAAATTTAAATGGTATAATATTATGAATAATGTACTAGTAAAGTTACTCACTCCTGGATTTGGTCTAGGAGCTCCGCTAATTGGAATTGATCTTTCTGGATAGTATCCTTTCATATTTCCAGAATTATTTCCGTCTACAGCTTTTTGTAATGCCACCATTAGTCTATCCAGCAATAGTGCAGTCCTTTTTGGCACAATCACCTGTATATAATAACCAAACAATTGTGTTTTAAAAATAAATCGTTAATTTTGAAAATTACATAGAACTTAACGATTTTTACCTATTTAATAACGCACAAATAAATGTCAAAACTATTTCACTTGGTAGGTACAATATTATACTATAGTAAAATGTCGTCGATAGAAGTCTTTTGTTTCATATAAATGGCTATAACTGAATAGAGTCGACGTTAAGCGTAAAGTATCTCAATATATGTTAATGTTCTATCGTATATATAAGTAAATTCAATAATTGTATACTTTTTGATATCTAAGAATTAATTAATTTTAATCCTGATTAGTTTCTCCATATTTGCATTAGGAAATTTGAGCTATTATTTATCAAATTTTTGAACGAAAATTCAATCATATAATATATTTATTATTTAATGTATAATGTACAAAGTATAGAGTATATTTGTATATTTTTGATATGAATAAAAGAATATTTTTAAACGAGAAGAAGGGTGTTAAAGGTACATTCATTTTTAACGCACCGATTAGCAAAATTTTGCCAGACCTAAGAACTATAGCTGATACTTTATGTAATACAAAAAGTTCAGGGTATATACGAAAGTTTTTAAAGTGTGAGTTTGTTTTATGAAATTTGTTTGATTATTGTAAATGATTATTTTAAATGATTAATTGAAATAATTTTTTTTTTAAGTCAATTGTAATTATACAAAAATACACAAGAGATTTTGATGATATTATAATAAGACAAGAAAAATATATTATTATTCTTGAGACATTTGAATACATTTATTTTTCTGCATGTGGAGGACTAAAGATTCAGTGTGTAGAATAGTACGAAAAATTGAAAACTGTAGTTCCTGCAGACATATAGAATAAATACATCATGTTATATTAAATATTAATATGATTAATTTATTAACAATATATAACGCATCCGAATTGTCTATAAGCAATTTATTTAAATCACAGTTGTGAATAAATAATGCCAAATTACACTATTTTCAATAAGATTATAGCGCTTATTATACTCGACCAGTTCAATTTGAATAATTCATGTAAAATCAGCGATTACTTTAAGTGGTAGGTGTCTTGACTTACGCATAAATGCAGTGTCTACACGTAGAAACCACCTACACGGATATATATTATCCATCTAATATTGACAGTACATTTACAACATCGAACTTCAGAAAAACGGAAATGAGTTTCGTATAATAAGATCCTGCGAATAAATCAAATCGAAATATCAAAAGGCGCGTCATGTCGTCATCATTCGTTATACTTGCACTCTACGCCTATATCTCAACGGTTTTTCAGGTATGAAAATCAAAAACTCCGTGCAACGTACATCTATAAAGTCTTATATCTATAGTAATAAGAATAGCAATTATTATACTATTATTATTATACATTATTTGTTTTCACACGCCAGCCATACGCCGACGTCTAGTTTTAGATAAAAATAGAGTGTAACATAGACAACGATCTTGCAATTCCAATATCATCGAGACGAACGCAGGCCATAAAAACTGTAGGGCGGCATTTCATTAAAATTTTAAAATGACCAGGACCGTTGGTGTATATATTAATGTGAGAGTGTGAAACGTTTTAACGACTCGAGTTTATTTCGTTTGAAAATTGAAATCACCGACATAAATAAATGTACCTATACAACGTCACATATTTGTTTACAATAAATACATTGGTGTATGATAATATGTACGTATTTTATGCATAATAATATGATAGCTGATAGACGAGTAAGGTTAAATGTTATTGGATTAATACACTGTCACTATATTTCGCGTGATCCGTGTTCAGAGTTGTTTTGTTATTAAACAAATGAAATAATATTGTTTATTAGGCGGTAAAACAATTTTACGACTATATAATTATTAATAAACACATAATCTTTGATGAAGTAGTTGAATATTTTCAACTATTTGTAATAATATTATGGTAACGTTTATTATGGCGATGTACCGACCGGGTATTCGTCGAATTCGACCGATACATTCTTATCGTTGTTCGGTGGCTGGTCTTCAGGCGTCCGTTTGTCGTATCTGAGTAATGTGAAGGGGTCCAATGGTTTTTGAAATGTCGAATCACACAACGCAACCATACACAACGATATCAGAAATAAAACTATTTTATTCCAAAGAACCATACTGATGATTATTTTATTAAAGTTCACCTGAAAGTCAATGTTGACAATGTAAAAATAGTAAAATATTTTTTAACATTTATCCTAATGTGACAAATTGTATGTAACCACATTTACATAATATGGCGTATATATTTCTATACCTATGTAGTTTTTTAATGAAACGTGAGCAGTTGAAAATTTAAAATAAAACCGATAGTGCCAGGTTGCGCAAAAAAATTGATTAATTTATTATATAGGTTTATATAGGTTTATATAGGTTCACTAAAATTTAATGGGTTACAAAATTATATTATATTATAGTTACCATTAACTCACTATATTGATTCACTAAATGTTTAATGATTGTTTATGCAACTCGGATACTCGTACAGCTTATACAAAAGTCACATTAAACCTTAGTGTATCAACGTTATCGATGATACTCTAAATTTTTTTAAGGAAGGTATTACAAGTCACCACAACACACACACTTAATAATTATCAATATTAAATATTTAATAAAAAGCAATAATTAATTATTTCATATCCTAGGTATTGATTAATAACGTTATTATTTATTTTAGTAGTACCTATAATAGGTAAAGCATTTGCTTAATTTTATGGATTGGCTTAAAATGTAGCAGAGTGCTATGGAAATGTATGTCATGTTAAAACGCGTTCAATTATGAAATTTGAAAGTGCTTTTTTTTAATGATTTTTTAAAAATATGCTTATTTCCCGTTTTTCTGATAATTTTTGCTTTTTTGACCACTTTTTCTACTTTTTATGGTTTTTTTAGAAAATCCTTCGGAAAATTTATGTACAATAGTACAAAATGTCTCGAAAGTGAAGTTTGATTTTTTATAATATAAAGATATTTTTTTTGATTTTTTAGTTAGAAATTTTTCCTAGTCATTTTGTTTCAATATTTTTTGTAGTCTTTAATTATATTATTTTTAGTACAGTAACAAATTATGTTTAGTACCTACTTTATCATGTAAAAAGAAAGTTTTTTTTTAAAAAATATTTTTATTTAAGTTTTTTAAATGCTTATTTGAGTGTTTATAATGATGTTTTTAAGTGTTTTTTTTAATCGCTCATTTTAAAGACTTTAAGTGCTAAAAGTCCCGAGCCCTGCTTATTATTTATTAATTATTGTGTATTGATTTGATTTTATCGAAAATCGATTGAAATAAATATGCATCACATTTATCTATTTTAAATTGGGTATTATAGTTTAAATAAAAATTATATGTTTAAAAAAAAACTATTTGTAAATTATGAATATTTAATACATTGTACCTGATATAAATTCATTCGTATTTATTTATGTATATATGGTTATTATTTATTAAGTTTTAAAGAAAAGTATTTACATGTTCGTTTTAAATTTTTATTATACCAATGTTAATTAGGGAACAAATTAGTAGGTATGCAATGTATTTGTATACCATATGTCCATATACCTATTTAAACCTTCCAACTGCTAAGTAAATATTAAATATAGATAAATGTTGAGATATTTTATAAACGATAAGTACATCAAACTTCGAACTGATACCTATTTGCAAATTACAGTTAGAGATTTGAGATGTGTTAGGGATGCGTATAGTAGTTATAGTATAATCTCATACACTTATAAATTATTATGTGATCCATAAACGTCTTTAAGAAAAGCTTTTTAAAAGAGATTTTTTTATGAGAAAAGTAATAAGAGCTGACTATTTATAAAACTTCTAAAATAATTTAATCCAATAGCTTCTCTTATTTTCTTAGCGTCTAAAACGATTATATTGTTACAGTTAAATAAAATTTCGTTATTAACACGATTTTTACCTATTTTATATTGCATTTATTTTATTTTAATAGTAAGTTATGAGCTACGACTCCAATATTCTATATTAATGTTTATATATATATTTTTATTTTGTGGTTACTATTTAATGTATAGAATGGAGTTTTTGTTAAGGGAATATGAATTGTTTTGCACTGAAATTTTTTGACATGCATGCGACTGTCGATAACACCCATAATAATGATCATAACAGTTCCAAGATTCGAGGAGGCTTAAGAACGTAACATAACTTATTATTCTATCAAAAAGTTAGGTTAGATTATTAACTGTATATATATATAGTTCATAACTAACGGACTGTCTTGAATAATACAAGTTAAAAATATAATTAGTACAGACGGTATGCAAAATTAACATGACATAATAATTGTTCATTAAACAAACCTACCATCAATATAACTATATAAGTCATACGTATAAAATATAATACATGTTATAATAATAAATACAAAGTATAAAAAACTATATTGCAGATGCTTCAATAATGTGTATTAATAGGTATTTAGTGTGTTTACTTTGTAAGCTTCATCCATGGTTATTTTATATATTTATATTAAATTGTTGTATGAATTCAATATACTCGTTTAATTATATCACTCAAGATAGTACTCAATTAAACTTAATTTTAAAACTTGTATAGTACCATTAATACCTAATATAAGAATTGTAAAATGAAAAGTATTATTTTCACAGAGTTTATCTATTTATTAATAATAAAAAAAATGTTGGTGTAAAAATAATCTTAATTAAAAATAATTATAATAATTAATAAAAAAAAAAAAAACATAAAGCACTATAAATGTTATCATACTATTAACGCAATATTATAGATAATAATCTAATCTGTTTATCGAAATTTCATAGACAAAACGAACATAGGTAGGTAGGTAGGTAAAATAAAATAATACTAAATATTATTAGTTAACTTGTAAAGTATATATGTTTTTTTAAAGTTAAATTTCAAAACTGTGTATATAACTACGTAGATAAGTTGTTAAAACATAAAAGTCAAAAATAAAAAGATATTTTATTTGAACATAAAATTACCAGGAACATAATAAATACATTAGGTAGGCACATATATTGCCATATTGGATAACAATGTTACATATGTATTATATTTAAATTCTTCAATTGATACACAATATATTGTATGCATTATATATACAATAATAATATATTAATTATTTATTAATAATTATTGTACGTACCTATAAATTACTACAAATACACATATATACATTTCATATACTTATATAACTATATATTATATATATCGTGTATATTATATGTGCGCAATAATATTGTAGTTCGTTAATGTATTAATATATTTTACAAAGAAATGAGAATGAAGATTCATTCAAAATTTACAGTTTAAGGTACATTAATTGATATTTTATAGGTATTTAAATCAGAAAATTAAATATTTAATTGTATAAATTATTTGTTTATTACGAGAAAGTATTTATATCATCAAAAATGTCGAATAGTCGTCGTCGTAACCTTTAAAAATTAAAATTTAAAGGATAGAAATTTAATATAATGATGATAATAATTCTAAATAGTTTTTGTTTTAGTAAAAAAATTTTTAATTTTATTTAGTGTGATGGTGGAGTTTTATTACCATAGCTACAAAAACTGACGTACTTATTTGTTATTAATTTAGGTAATGAGAAATGTGGTTAATGTTAATTCGGCCAATTTATTCTATTTTGACATAGGCCGTTGCTGTACTTATATTTTCCTTTAAACGTTCTTCATTATAATATTTTAAATATTATTATTGTAATACAAAAACAAAATCAATTGGTGTATAACTATATGAGTGTTACCAATACGTTTTTAAAATAAAATAAATTAAAATATTAAAATATACAATTTTACATTAACAAAAATGAAAATATAGTTAAAACATATAAATTTTTGTAGGTACAATAAGAGTTTTCTTGATGTTTTCACTTGTATCTACTATTAAAATACATTAATGTTTGTAAATAGTTACACTTCACCACTTGAAAAAACATACTCGAAATCCTGTTATTTTTGTTTATTCACGTACTTATTTGAAATTTAATAAATGTCAAATATTTTTTCAATAACTGAATATATACGTATTTTTGAAACAATATTACCAATACACTAATAGATATCAATACTATAATTTAATTAACAATAAATATTATGCCTAACAGTAATGATTTTCATTTTAATATAATATAAAAGACTATGAAAATAAAACGATTCGCTATTACCTTTTAAAATGTAGGTATATGAAATTAAATTTAAATAATGAAATATAATAATTTTTAATACTTAATCTTCAGTAAATACAAAGTTAGGTAATGTATTAAATTTAATATTTTTAAATAATGTTTCTTAATTATTTTGCTCTTATAATCTGTAACTACGACTATATTAAATAATATGAATATATTTCATTTAAATCAAAAACGTTTACACATTAGTAACTTATAATTAATAAATTACATAAAATAGTTAAAAATAGTATTTAAAAAAAGTTTATTAAACATCTTTTTTAAAAATAATATTCTTGATTATACAAACCAACTTAGTGATTGATATTAATGCATGTACTTATATTACCGCAAAAAATATTAAAATGTATAGAAATACACTATTTGTTCAATATATTAATTATAAAAACGTTATATTTTTTTGTGTACTAACCTTGTCGAATAATAATGATTTTATACAACTGCATTGGTGTGCAACTAGAAAATGTATGATCGGTTGCTGGATAAATATTCGTTTGTAGTGCAATGATTCGAAAGCCGCAAAACTCACCAACACACGAGACTATAAACAAGTGATTCTTCAGGATCCAAGTTGCGGCGCCACCTACTTACGTCAACTATTTAAACGCCCTCCTTATATTTGCTTCATCATAGTCCCATACTAGTTTATTCGTAAAATTAACAACCGACTAAGTTTTTTGTAACTTTGTTATTATTATTTTTTTAATGATAAAATTGTTATCTTTTTACAGATGTCCAAATTCTAATGCGTTTGAAAAGCACTATAATGCTAAATACATTACCACTATAACTAATTTTCAAATAAAAAAATTAACTAAACCATAAAAATGTGATAATTAAAGTAGTATTGATATTAATTATTCATTCAATATTTTGATTTCAATCAATTTATTATTAATACTTATAACTCATTTTAATTTTACGTTTTAAATTAGAATTTCCTATGTATTGTGTATTTGTGTATAAAAATGATATAAAATTTTTAAAAATAATTTTTAATTATTTCGTTTAAATGTGACTAATTTAATGTCACTTGTTACTTTTTTCAACTAAAAAATATTAACGGAATTTGTATAATTTGGTATTTGTGACGAAAAGTTTAGCCATTAAAATATTACACTATATCACCACATTGTATATGCATATTACAATTTACAGTCGATATTATTATTAGGATTCGTATTTATCTGAATTCACATATAACAACTCAAAATAGTTGTAGTTAAGATAATATATTTATTGTTATATATGTGTTGTAACTTATTAGTATTTCAGTATTTGTATAAATAGTGAAAACTATTTAACGAAGAATTCCATTTATAATTTATTAGGTCATCAATTTGTAGAATTATGCATCATAAATTTAACATCATATCAATTAAAAAATATAAATATATATTAAAATATGAAATAAATAGATATTTGTTTAATATTATTTATAATATGATGAAAACTCGATAAGTCTCAAATGAAATATAATAATGCTATAAGTGTGCAAAAGTATTAAAAGGTAAAATAATTTAACATTTAACAATGGGTACAATAAATTTAATATTATTAATTCAATAATAATAAACAATATAATTTATTTTGAAATGCGTTTTTCAATAATTAAATGTTTAAACAATAATTAAACCTTGTTTTATGTTTCTTAGTCTCATTTCTAAATAAAAAGGCTTCTATTGATTATTTTAATTACTTAATATAGATTATTTGAAGTAAGATTTGTAAAAGGTAGTGATTAATTATGAAAAAATTAAGTTTAATATGGTTTTATTTTAATTTATTCGTATTTATATATATAGAGGGTGATTTTTTTATCAAACAACACTCATTATTTCAAAAAGTAATCATGTTTTTGAAAATATTTTTTTACATAGTTTCAAATTGTTAAAAAAACAACGTTTTTATTAAAAAATTATATTTTTAAATATTTTTTATCCTTATAATTTTATGAGTTTTACTTATTTAAAGGTTAGACAAGCGGAGTAGTGGACAAACATTTTACGGGGTAACCCCGTACCACTCCACTCCGCTTGTCTAAACTTTAAATACGTATAACTCATAAACTACTCGTCCTAAATTTGATTTTTATGTATCAAAATACTCAGACAATTATTTTGCTACGGAATATGAAATTAAAATTGCATTCAAAATAATAAAAAACTTAAAAAATTATAAGGATAAAAAATATTTAAAAATATAATTTTTTAATAAAAACGTTGTTTTTTTAACAATTTGAAACTATGTAAAAAAATATTTTCAAAAACATGATTACTTTTTGAAATAATGAGTGTTGTTTGATAAAAAAATCACCCTCATCTATATAACGTACAAATGAACAAAAATAATACAATAGTTTGAAAATAAATTCCTGTAGTTTTTCTTTGGTATTTGCCTATTAATATTAAATAATACATTTTCTTAAATATTTTCATGTTCATCAATGTTCTAGATAATAACGAACAAACGATTAATAAATAATATCATGTATATCATATTTAATGTATATACTATATACACACATATTTTCTACATAGAACTTATAATGGTACTTAGTGAACTTTCATAGTTTTATACATTATTCCGTGGAATACAAAGATCAACCCTAAAATATTATATCAAAGTTGATCGCTATCCAAATTGTTCACAAAATGAATATATTAAACGTATATTTTAAAATAGGTAAGTAATTGATAGTAAAAAATTAGCATAGAATTTAAATTCAGTTAATTTGATGCACATTTTAATCATATAAATTACGCCACTCTACAGATTAGAGTTTAAGAATGTATTAAATTTAAATATTATGTTATCTATTTTATATTATTTCGATCAACATCAACTTTTTATGTTTATAATGTCATTAAATGTCTTAAAAATTTAAATAATATAATAATTATTATTATTATTATATTAATATTGATATTTGATAATTAACATTTATCAATGGTATTCATGTTGTGTATACGGATGATATCGACACAGGAGAGATGTTTGACGTCTCATTTAATAAAATACATATTCAATGCATAATTTATTGCATTGGCCTATCGGCTATCGATGAAATTCATGATGATTTGGAGGTAAATTCATGTTTTAAGAAAAAAGAAAATAGTTTTTTTTGTTTTTATATTTACTTATTATTTATTATTAACTTATACCATGAATTCGTAATAAAACAAATACAATTATTTTTTCAAATTAAATACAATTATACGTAGTTATTTTTGCTTATGTAAAAAAAAAAAATTAAAGTTGCATTATTTAAAAAAAGTATATTACTTGATGAAGAACTGAATTTATTAATTTATGTATCTTCATTGGTACCAATCTTTAATTAATGAATCCATTTAATAACGATGAAATTACCAAAATAAAGGTTTATGTCATTACAGACATTACATTTTTTCAAAAAAATATCGAATTATAAAATAATTCCATAGTAATAAAAAGGTAAAAAAGAAGTTCTTTATAATATGATACAGACTGAAGAAAGGGCTTGTCGGTATATTTACTCGGTATCCTGGTGGGCTTATCTATATTCACCTTCAAATTCTTTATTTTTGCCAAATTTTTTATTACGATGAAAACAATAATGATTAATGAATATGGAGTTCTAAAATAATTACACTATAAATGTATTATTTCCTACCATAAAATGTAAACACTGTAAACTTGTATATTAATTGTATGTTATTTTGTTCCGAAATAGACTTCAAATTCCAATAAAAGTATATTAGACATTATTCCAATTTTAGTTTAATGATAATTCATATAAAATATGTATTTACGTAGAGACAGATTCGTTTTTAATATGCGTTCTGTTAATTATATTCTATATTAATATAACTAGCTGTTAATCAGTTTTATAACTCACATAACTACATAAGTTATTCGAATAAATCTCATGCGGTATGTGTAGTCACTATTCTTTTAATTTTTTTATTAAAAAGATCAACACATAGTACGTATTACAAAATTAGATGTTATTAAGTTACAATTTTATTGACCTACCTTTAAGTTTTACAGTTTGTATTGCAGATAGGAAGTTATTATAATTATTAAAAGTTATAATAGCAAAATAAATATAAACAATATAATATGAGCATAATATAAACATAATATAACAAGAGGCAACTAAAAAATAAATAAAACAGTATTGTTAACGTTGTTCTTCTTCAGTTCTAAAAATTAATATTTATATACTACGCATTTAACATTCATATTATCACTTAAATTTTTTTTTTTAATTCAATAGGCATAGAATTTAAAAAACTTAGCTTTGGATAATCTGCAGAAGATTGACCAAAGATGTATTGGTATATTGAACTAAATTCTATTTTATTACCTATGTTCTTATAATAATGATTATCTATTTAAAAATTCTAAACTAAATAATATTTAATAACATTTATTTTTTTTATAAGTATCTTATTACTGGTAAAATCTTTAATTCTTTGTAATTTTCATTCGTAGATCTTATTATAAATCTGTATAGTTTAAAATTTTGTTAAAATAAATTAATATTCATATTTTAAAAATATTATATCATATTCTGAATTCATATCACTCGAATGTCTAAAATATTGTTGTCATAGCTGCCAATTATGTATTTTGTCTTTCCCTGATAAGTTATATTTTAAGTGACGAATAACAAACTGTACAAATATTAGAATGATTATTTTTTTTTGTTTCAGCTTTTAGTAACATTTTTTTATTTAAACTAATATCATTTTTAAATGCTAATAAATTTGCATAAAATATATTATCAATAAAATAAAATAATTACTTATTTAATATTTTTTATTTTCTTGGTTTGGATATGACTCGTATAACAAATACTCTCAATAGGTATTAAAAAATATGTGTATGTGGGTGATAATCTAGCCGAACATGACGATGACGTTATAAGAGTTAAGATTGATTTATAACAAAATTATTACCTATTATTTAAGTACAATAATACAATTTGTAATTTATACATAATATACATATAACATATTAATATTTTATTATTTAAAAATAAGCAATTGAACTTTAAAACGAAATTAAAATGAATAAGTTTAATGTAGTTAGGTTGATAATTTTAAAAGTAAATATTCATTATCTCGATAAGTATTAACGTTTTTGAAAATAATAAAAAAAATTCAGTTATAATAAAATAATAATTTCGAAAGAAAAATTGTTCTTATTGTTTTTTATGGAATTAAAATTTCGTGTTTTTATTCAAAAAATTAAAACTCCTAAAAAAATTATGACTATACAAAATAGAATAAAATAGAATTTTTTTTCAAGAATGTATTATTATAACTTCAAACTATAAAAAAATATATTTTCAAAAACATTAAAAATTCTCGATATAATGAATTTTGTTAAAATAATCACTCAATATCGCATAGTTATATGGTTTTTATGTTTATTGATTGATAATATTTGGTGTTATAAAAAAACATTTAGCAAATATACCTAGATTGGATAATATATAAAAAGTTTTTGATTGATTTTTGTTTTGAAGCATATTTATATTCAATATTTAATTAAAATAATATATTTATTCTTTATTATAATATCACTCATCAATGACAAGTCATCATTAATTTGTTTTATTTTATAAAAAAAAGTTCATCATATTTGTATTATAGAGATTACAGAAGTATTTAGAGAATATTCAATATTATACAGCGCACAATCATGATGAAACACATAGGTATGAAATAAACAATTTTGATTTCTTAAATAATTATTATGTATTACTCGTATTTAAAAAAGTATAAATTACTTGATTTTAATAGTTTAAAAAAACTCTACAACGATTAAATATTAACAATTATTAAAAAAATACAATAAATAATATTATGAATTTTGTATTATCTGATTATGTCTTTGTTGATAATATATATAAATAATAATATAATACGTTAATATTACATTTAAGACCACACAATAATACAATAGAATATACTTTGATGGAGAATTTTAATCTAAAATATAACAGAATATAAGACTATAGAAAATAGAGAAATAATCGTAACTCATAAGTTCATAACATTCATTAAAATTAAATTGTCACGAATAAAGTATAAGAGTTAGAGTTTATTAATAAAAATATTCTTTATTAAGAATATCATTGGTACCTAATTCATGTATTCTATATTTATTATGAAGAAGAAGAATTAATAAAACCATTGTAAATAGAAAATGAGTTAGTATTAAAATCATTTTTAAAGCACCACAAAGCTGAAAATGTATAAAAGAAAATTAATAAATAAAATTAAAAATAAATATATTTTGATACATTAGTATTTTAAATGGCTTTGAAAAATAATAAAATAGGACTTAAAGTAGTTTTTTTTTTATCAAAAAGTATAAAAGATATAATAGAAATCATAGGTTTTAATATTGTATATAGTAGCCAGCCAGTAGGAAGATATTATGTCTATATTTTAGATTCTTAGCAGAGTAATGAATGTATATTAGATTAACAATGGTTTATGTTGTTTTTTTTTTGGATTTTTCCTGAGTTTGTCGTCATAGGTATTTTGATACAGTTAAACTGTTTTAGTCTTATACTTTGAGGGTGGTTTTTGGTATCAAATTAAATCTTGTTGGTATTAAGGTGGAAAGAGAAGAATCAAAACATTTTTAAAACAAGGAGACAAAATTAAAATTTAACTATCTGATTGATTACGCTTCACCAGTTTTTGATGAAACTAATTTTATTTTTTGTTCTTATCAAATTCAACAATGAATAATTGTGGATATTTGACATTTTCACTATATATCTATGCTAACATTTTCCAGACATGTTATAATTTAAAATATTTTAAGCTTTTTATATAGCACTTTAAAATTTTCGACCTTTTTAGTGTTTTATCTATAAATATTTTCGTTCAGTAAAAAAACTAATAATACAAGGTTCTTCTCAAGTTTTGCTTATAGACATACCATTTCAAAAAATCGAAAATACATAGGCATATTTTTTAAAAAATAGGGCGTCTCTCGTAATCTCATCTGAAGTTCAAATTTGGACAAACTATATTATAATCTATGTATACAATAGTTTATGTAAAGATTCATTTATTCTACCATATTATTAATAGAAAAATAAATTTAAAAATATCCTTAGAAATAGACAATAATATACACTATCTTCCCTTGGAATCATATTGTTTGTGTGCAATGGTTTATCAATCGAATTTTACTCAATAGCAAAAAATCCTGTCAGGTTTCTTATATAATATACATTATACTCGCTATTATCACTATTTTTATTTTTATATTTTTAGAATTAGTATTTTAAATAATAAGTATTGTTATTATTATTTTTTAATATCATAGCTTCAAAGGTTATTGGTGTCGCGTTAAAAGTTTATTAAATAATTATTTATATTGCCCCTATAACTAATTGCAATATTAATAGATGTAATTATACATATTAAATGTGCACTGTAAGTAACAACAATTTATTTATTTATTTTTTTTTTTTGCTAATGGTATAGGTATAGGACATAGGTATAACATTTATTTTTATTAGAATTATTTATAAAAATTCAGAACTCAAAAAATGAACATAGGTATAAATTTAATATCAATTATATATCGTAGGTATTAAAATAATATATATAGTTTACGTTTAAGAAAATTACAAAAATTTAATCGTCACTGAAAATATTTACTATAGTATAGATATAATATTATATATATTATTATACTATAGAGTTTTAACCTTTTTTTATATTATTTTTATTTAGCTATAAACAATATATAAAACGTGTATAAAAAACATTGTAAGTACTTATACATAAATTTATGTATTATCAATTTCATATGTTTATTCAATTCTCAAAAGAAATAAAAATTTCATTCGTGTAATGGAACCTGTTTGTTTTTCAATTTCAAGATAAAAATTGTATCATTTATTTACGTAAATAACATTGAACTCATTACATCATAATCGTTTTTATTAATAACATTTTTTCTAAATTAACACTTAAATTAAACTGTTTAAAGCAACTTTATAATTTAATTTCATGGATATTGCAATGTAGTATTTTATAGGACTATTATCGAAACATTTAATTTGTTTTAGTTGAATTACTCATAATTTTAAACCACCATAATAATACAAGTAGCGTGTGCAATGTACCTGATAGATACAATAATATATATTTAAAACCATCCCTTCCGGAACGATTTTTGTAAATAAAAAACTATTTTGGAAACTGAAAAAGTTCACATTAGTCATTGTCATAATATGTCAGTGTCACTCATGGTTATAATATTTGTTTTGGTAACTAAAAAACATTTTTTTTTTAATAATATAAAAAAAAATTTGGTTTTTGATTAATAAGACATTAATAACTGCTTACCTACTTAATATTAGTGACGGTTCAATTGAACACTAATTTCAAGTCGTGATTAGGTTCAAGTGATGTTTAAAAAAAATACATTGAGACACAGAAGCAATTCGTGTACACCGATCATTGCAGTGAAAACAAGACATTACATTAAATTTTATAGGCATAAACTAGTTTGCTGTAACCGATAAAACGTGTAAACAAATAATGTAGTATTTTTACTTAAACAGACGTTAAGGATCTGTTTTTATTAAGTGACTTAAGTGATTTTGACTGTAAATACTACATTATATACCGAGCAGTTTTTTTTTATAAATTTTTTAAGAAATAGCATCATAACACAAAACACTTGCAATTTACTTTAAATTTAATATAATATGTTATTATACATTTATTATTTACTACAATGTATTAATTTCTAGCCACACTAACGACAGTTTTAAACACATTATTAATATTATTATATTATGCAATATTAGATTAGTTTTAATTTTAAATGTTGCGTAAAATACGTTTATAACCAAACGCTAATGAAATGCCTGCACTGAAAATTACTTATTAACATAATAATTATGACTAGTGACTTCATACGACAAATGACTATCGTCTTTTTTATGAGGTCGTGATATTAAATTTTAATCATATTGTTATTATTATAATACAATACACATAGGCACTTTTCGTCTTTTCAACATTATTCGCTTGCACAATTTCGTCGAGGTAATGATATTAGCGATTCACGCATAAAATCGCGCTATAGAATGTTGTTTACAATATATAATAATGAGTTTGTTAAACAGATCGTATATAGTAATATACTCTTGGACGTATTGTAAAGTCGTTATTGTTTAATCCACGACTGTTCGTGTATACTGTATACCTAAATACTGGCTATAATAATACTCCTCGCACCTTTGATTGTTCGAGGTTTATTGGTTTTGGGCCTCGAACACATCGATGACCCGTTAGACATAGATTTTACCTCGTCCCTTGTCCATAGTTTCCGATTTCCGCTATCAAACCGAATGCATATTATGTAGTAGTAGAGATATTGAATTACCGAAGTTATTTGTATAAAATGAACGGCAACAAGATTTTAAACATATAATGTCACTGCAGTCTTTAAAGCCACAGTATTGATGTCTATAGTGAGCTCGATTGTTGAGTACACACCGTGATATGGGACCCCCTTACTATATATATATATATAATATAGATATTACTTACGTTTTATACGGGGCAGCGCTTGATCTTTCATCGCAATTGGAGCGCGTCCAACGTCACTTCTTTGGATTTGTGGAATGCAGATTATATATTGCAAGGATAGGGTTTGCCCATATCACTCCGCTGTAGGTATTTGAGTAACTATATCGATCAACTCTCTACATAATAAATTGCCAGGGCTGAAATAAAGCGCGAGTTAAGGACGCATGATCGTGTTATGTTCTTATTATTTTCATAGACTATATAAAGATAGGTGCCTATTTCGACAGTATATTACGTGTAGTTGTAGTATGTATGCATTGATAATGCGACCATCGAAGTATATTATGTATTTCTACATTTTCTACAGTTTCCGCTCGATTCACTATCATCGGCAGGGGTAAATCCTGATTGAGGATATTGAGGATGCACTTATTCAAACATATATTTTAATTTGTAAAATTTTTAAATCCATAAATTACGACGTTTATAATGTTAAATTATCATTTAGATATTGTGTAATTTATAGTAATAAAAAGAAGAAATAATAAATAGTATCACTATAATTTTTAAGTACACTTAAATACTTAATTTATTAAAAATGTCCAAGGTTTAAGTAAAAATGTTATATTGAAATAAGTTGTTATACCTACAGATACGGGTTAGTGAGATATTTACAACTACAACGCGGAAATCAATAATTTTTATGTATCTAATTCAAAATTGGAATAAGTGGTTTTTCAGTTGTTAAAACGTTTTAAGAATTATAGTCCTTAAAGCAATATTGCTATAAGGTTCGGATTTTATAGTAAAATAAATCATTTTGAGTAGTCGAAAAAAGCATTTATTTAATTTTAAAACGTTTTTTTAATGCTTCTTTATGTTTTCTCTGCTTATATGTTGTTGAACGTCAAATTTTTCTGTGAATTTATTTTGACTTCACACAATTGTCAATTAACAAAATATAATATTTTCATCTGTCTTAAAAGTTTCTTTTAAACTTATAGGTTTAATTTTTAACTTTTGGTATTTTGACGAAGAATTTAAATTTTAAATTAAATTTTATAGACGTTATAGTACACTATTGGCTGATTGGCATTTACCGAAAAACTGAAATGTTCGAACTTAGTGAACTTACTATAAAAATAACTTTATTAAACAGTTACGACAATATAATAATATAACAGATAATAAGTCGTAAATTAAACTATAATTGCGGTCATTTTGATAAAACTATAATTCCGATAACTTCGATACTTATTTAATAATCATGTATTGTTAGGATTATACTTATGTGTAACTATATAGTATAGAGTAGTAACAATATTATATAGTATAGATCAGTAGTTTTCAACCTTTTTAACTATACGGCACACTTAATATCCTACAAAATTTTCGCGGCACACCAATCCGTATAATATGTTAAGCATATTTTATATATATACATATAAATACATACTAATAAAACTATTAACAGATTTTTCGCGGCACACTTCAAGAGCACTCACGGCACACCAGTGTGCCGGGGCACACTGGTTGAAAACCACTGGTATAGATAGTAAAATAAAGTTATAGAAATATGTGAAATTTTTATGAAAATTATTTAAAAAAATAAATATATAAAAAGCGGGTAAGTGAGTATCGCTCTGCTGTACATTAGGGGGTGGGGTGGACCTCGGACTATGGTAGGTTAAATTTGAATGCAATGATAGGTATCATTGTATACGAAAAACGATTCTGAACGGAGATGATTTGTCAGTCTAGGATATATTATATTTAAATATTGTCATACATTCTATTTTGAAACTAATTCAAACATTTAAGTAAAAGTTTCAAGATCTTACTTCAAGTAATTTTTTAAAAATAACAAAAATCGAAAATTATTTATTAGTAAAACGTTATTTTACACGTGTATTTTTGATTTCAAATTAAAATTAAAACTTTAAACACTCGTAAAATTTTTTAAATTGAATAAACATCAAACTTTTTTATAATTATTCTAAGCTTAACTTATGGACAGCATAGTATTAAATTTTCAATTCTTAGCTTTTGATAGTAAAATATTTATAAATTTTTAACTACCAAATAGTGAAAAATATTCATGATTTTGACGAATTTTTGTCAATATTTGAACTTCAAATGCTAATAAAAAAAATTGTGCCTATGTATTTTTATAATTTTTGAATGAGAGTTAGAACAAGTTATGTGGACCCTTCAATTAAATTTTCAAGTAATTTGTCCCAGCTAAATTTTTTTTATCAACATTTATAAAAAAAAAAATAAAAAAAAATTGAAAATTTCAATTGTCTATAAATAGCTCAAAAAAGTCAAAATATTTTGAAAATAAAGTCACGTAAAGAAAATGCCAATATAAATAACTGGTAAAATTTTCAAGTATTTACGACTTATACAGTTTGAATTACAACAAATATAAAAAATCGTTTGAGGCTAAACCGTTATTTAACGCGGTTTTGTAAAAATTTAAATTTCAAACACTCATAAAAAATTTTTGTCTGAATCCGGTCGAGTTTTTTTTACAGATAATTGAAGAAAAATTTATGGAGAACCTTGTACCAAATTTTCAAAACTTAGTTATAAAATAAAAAAATTTTACGATTTTTCAACCACAAAATTACTCGCAAATTTTCGCAATTTTGACATATTTCGTATAAATTCGAACTTTAAGAACAACTTATAAGAAACCTTGTATTACATTTTCAAGATTTTCTGGCCGGCCAAAAAAATTTTATCGTTATTTTAAAAAAAAATACTAAAAAAAGTTAAAAATTTAAATTGTCTATAAATAGCTCAAAAAAATTCAAAATTCTTTGAAAATTTAACTGTGTATGGAGAACGCTAATATAAACATTTGGTGAAAATTTCAAGTATTTACATCGATTAGTTTTTGAGTTATAGCAAAATAAAAAATTCGATTTTTTTGAAAACTGTTGGAAAATGTTTACTTTTCACCTCTATAATGCACCAAGGATATCCACTTTGCCATCGGAAACCACCCCCAAAGTTTGAAATTGAAGCATTATTTCGACTAGTTATGCTGTACACAGACACAAAAACAAAAAAAAAAAAAAAACACATCATTGTAAAATCAATACATTCATCACTCCGTTCAGAATCTAAAATCTGAGTCCTATATTACAAAAATATAAAATACGTGTTAATGGATTAAGTGATTATTATACTTTTACCATTTTTATAATACATCAATATTTATAGATTAATTATTAAAATATTAAGTACAAAAATATTTCGAGAATTTGAAAACATGGCCTTAAAGTATACTTGAAAATTTCGAAATCAGTTTTGAATAACTGCATTATTGAAAATAAAAGGAAGTGAGCATGCTTAATGAATCACTTATTTATAATTTATATAATTCCGCTTAATTTGTCTTTGTATCAACTATAAAATGCATAAATAATTTAATAACTACTGTCGATTCTTATTTCTTAATTTCTTCTTAGTTATTGACTTATTGTAAACACTTATTATGGTCACAGCACAGCTTAATACAAAGCTGATTTCTATACTGTTCATGGTGTACCTATGACCTACTCTTATAAATATAAAATAAGCAATATTTAATTTTAAAATAATTGTATATAAATATTTATATAGTGATTTCTTACTTATAACATACTAAATAATAAAATTGTAAAAAGTATAATGTATTTAAAAAATAAATAATAGTAATTAGTGTTTTTAATCTATATCTATACTAATTATAAGATGATAGCGTTTGTTTGTATGTTCAGGATAAACGCCAAAACTACTTATTCAATCGTTGTGCAGTTTTTTTTAAAATTAAAGAGGACATCACAGAGAATGACATAGGCATAAATTTAGTCCGATAAAATTAATAAATAATTAGTTATTATTAATTAAAATAAATGTATAAATTGTATACCTAAATATATTATTACGGCGGCCCGCGGGTTTCCAGCTACCTGTAACCTGACCTTTTTTCTTTTGTGTGGGTTTTATCGGCGAGTAGATATGAATAATTGTTCCGAGAAGTAAAATAGTTTCTATACTGTGTTTCAACAATTTTATATTTTACTAATATTGTATGAAATATGTATGTATTAAACACGGACTAAGATATACAGGACTGGACACGACAAGGTTGGAGGGTGTGGGGGGTTGACTACGAAATGTTGTACAACAGGCGGTGTTCGGGGGAATATTTTCCTTTTAGCATTACTAGCGCCGTCTTAGTGGATACTTTTGGAACTAGATGACATTATCATCATAGATAGTAGAGGTCTGCACGGGCCGATACTTTACAGCCCGGTCCGGCCCTGTAACATTTTTAGAAAGCCCGGCCCGGCCCGCGAATAGTTTTAGGCGAGTAAGCCCGGCCCGACCCGGCCCGGTAACATTTTTAAAAAGCCCGGCCCGGCCCGCGAATAGTTTTAGGCGAGTAAGCCCGGCCCGACCCGGCCCGGTAACATTTTTAAAAAGCCCGGCCCGGCCCGCGAATAGTTTTAGGCGAGTAAGCTCGGCCCGACCCGGCCCGGTAACATTTTTAGAAAGCCCGGCCCGGCCCGCGCATAGTATTTGGGGAGCAAGCCAGCCATATTTGGTCAGTATTTTTTAAAAACAGCCCGGTGAGGATATATCCATGTAAAACAAATAGTTTTTTTTTAATGTTTTTTTTTGTTGGCCTGTAACTTTTGTCCAAAAAATAGTCCGGCCCGGTCCGGATTTTATTTAAGAAGAGTCCGGCCCGGCCCGGTCCGTAACTTTTGTCCAAAAAATAGTCCGGCCCGGCCCGGATTTTATTTAAGAAGAGTCCGGCCCGCCCGGTCCGTAATTTTTGTGCTAATTGAAGATCCGGCCCGGCCCGTCTTGCATTTTATAGAAATCCGGCCCGGCCCAAAGTCCTTCCGGGCCGGGCCAATTTCGGGCCGGTCCGGGTAAGCCCGGCCCATGCAGGTCTTTAATAGATAGTTCCATAAGTATCCACTAAGACGGCGCTAGTAATGCTAAAAGGAAAATATCCCCCCGAACTTTGCCTGTTGTACAACATTTCGTAACCACAATATTCATCTCGTGTCCAGTCCTGTATATCTTACTCCGTGGTATTAAACTAGCGTGACAGTTTACTTGGTAAAAACCACTCGAAGAGACGAGTTCGTTGGTATATAATGTCAGTGGCGGCTCAAGGCACGGGCGAACTGCCCAGGTCGCCCTGGGTGCCTCCAGAATAGGGGCGCCGGAAGCGCAAATAATAACGGCGTGTAATAATTACATTTATTTATTAAAAAAATTGTTATATATTTAAGTTATAATATCTTGGGCCAGAACTGTATAATGTTTCGCTTGTACTAAAATGTTAGTATGGAATTAGTTATTTAATTAATCTATACTAATAGGTATATAAAATGTTAGCGTTTGTTTATATGTTAGGGATAAATTCCGAATTATTTATTCAATCGTCATGTAGTTTTTTTAAAATAAGAGGACATCACAGAGAAGATTTTAGGCATAAATTTAGTCCGATAAAGTTAATAAATAATTAGTTATTATTAATTAAAATCTTGGGCGGGGTTCGAGACGGGTATGCTAGTTTAAAAATAAAAGCGTTATGATTATTTGTTATTTATTAATTTTATTGTACTTTTTTCTATGTTGCTTGATCGTTAAACATTTATGTGTTATATCCACTGTATTAAGGTAGTTGACTTGAGAATTGAGATGTAGTGAGTTTGAAAATTATGATCTCTTAAAGTATATATTTCAAATTTTACGTAACGCATCGTGATTCGTGACCCACGTTTAGAAATATATCTGCCTAATATCACAGAATAAATGAAATTTCATTTATTCTGTGCTAATATATACATATTATTCGATCTGTCACCTATATCTAATAGTGAACGTTTGTAAGTGGATTCATCTATTATGTTTATTTGTCGAAGATATTTTATGTTATTCTACTATACCTATTATAGGTGCAACATTCCTATAACTATATGTATCACGTTGATATGTATTTTTATATGTATCTACTTCAATAGTTCAATGTGCTTAAATACGTATACTATATCAAAATGACAAAATGTCAAAACATAATACATAATATTCTTGTGCAATTTATATTTTTTGGGTTTTTATTTTAAATTTTAATACGCCATACAGTATTTTTTCTCTATCTTTTTTTTAAGCGTCCTTTTGGTGTACGTACACTACGTAGTAGAACCCCCTGCCAAGAAAACGTTACAACCGATTAATTACGTCAGTCGTCCGAGCACCCTGCCTGCGTTAAATCTAATTATTTAATGCTCGGAATATTTTCAAGATCATCTCTAATTTGGGCCCAGAAATAACATCACAATTTGTCTACTATTGTTCCAGATGAACGCTTTTGTTGATCGCATAAACGAAAACAATATTGTGTTAAATAAATAAGCGCAAAAAGAAAATTGTAGAAAAATATTATCATTATTTTTTTTTAACAGGCAATTCACGTATAAATGTTGAATATTAATCTCTTATTATTTTAGATTGAAAATTAACTATATTAGGTAGAAAAAACTATAAATTATCTACAAAAATGTTATGAAACGTATTAGAAATTAAAACCGTTATGTGGGAATTTGAAATACAGTTATGATAACATTATTTTCAAATATACCTATGATTAACGTATATTTGAATATATTCACACAATTTCCTAATAATAAGACTCTAGTGTAGGACTTATTTCACGCTAAAAAACTAAAAAACCAAAATCAATGTTAACTCGAAATTTTGGAAAGTATATTTCACTTAAGATAATATTAACACATGATACACATGTAAATTGTAGAATATTCTTTAAATCTATTTTCATTTTACATACATCATAATTAAACTAAATAGGTACATAATTTCTTTGTGGATTTAATTCTTAAATTCAAAATCGTTCCAATCCTCATTATACAAGACCCAAATTATAGTTGGATATTGACATTAAATAATGTGTTATAGCAGGTACCATGAAGTTTGAATTGCCTATTTATAAATCAATAATTTTTAATAATCCATAGTAGCATAGTTGTCTATAAGACTATTAGTACTATACTAAATTATGTGTAAAACAGTTTTTTATAAGTATTTATATTACAAGTTGATCACTTGTATACAAGCGATATAAGTTATATTATATATATAGGTACGTAATCATCCAAAATTATAATTTCAATAAGTATTAGGAATTTTTAATTTAAAAATGATATGCATCACATTATAATACTTCTTAAAACAATAAATAGCTATTTATTTTCTTTGAGTATTTAACTTTAATTCATAATATAAACTATAAATATTTAGGTGTATTTAACCTATAAATTGTTCATGTTATGTATTGAGCAAATCAAACGACCGATTTTGATCTGCGATTATAGATTTTAACTAATATTTTTATTCCATATTTTAAATATCACATAATATACATAATTCATTATTGGTAGCGTAAATCGTAAATCTATTAAATTTAGGAAAACCAAAAGAAAAAAGTTGTTTTTATGACGTGTGTACGTTACAGTGTATACACTGCATGACGCATATTACTGCCTCCAACCGAGTTTACATCGAAAAAGACTTTTCACCCATTAGCTATAAATATCCCCTGCCGATTTGATTAAAATGTCTCTCACTAACATCATCATAACCTAATGAAATGTTCATTCATTGTTATTTAGTAAGAAAACAATTTTTCCAGCTAGACCATATGTCCAATGTCCATATGTGATATACGAGTTATACCTAGTACTGCCATTCTATAATATTGTATATTAGATATATAGGTCGTAATAATATAGTCTTACAGGCATATTTGCATGAATATATTAAAATTAAATCATAATAAATTTCGTACAACTTTTCAAAGTACTAATAATTATTTAAGAGATTGTAAAATTACTTTAAAATTTGACAGACATATTAAAATAAAAGTATAAGTTGATAAATAATATTATATTGACGAACGCTATAAGTTTGAAGTTTCATAAAAAAAGGAGTGAAATATATTAAGTCTCTAATTATGTTACCTAAGCATGTACATAACAAAGCTTTCATATTGAAAAAAAATATTTATAATTTTTAATTTTACGTTTTACGAAAATATTCTGTATACACATATTTAGTCCGAAACTGCACAACGTACAAACTACAAATGTAAATTTCCGAGAAAAAAACTGAAACTCTCTTGCATTAAGATATATAATTGCTAATTTAAAAATCAATTTAATATTTAATATTATGAAATGAAAATATGAGATAGTATTATGCTGAAATGTTAAAAACTATATATGTAACTAAGTTGTCACAAACAACTAGATATGGCTGTTCGATTACAAACAGACAAACAAAAAAATTTTGAATTATATACCGAACACACAAAAATTGAGCCAGCAATTAAAGGTTATACTTATAAGTAAATTAAAATCTAATCTTATAAGGGTGCGAAAATATTTTTTTTATAAACCTTTGTATTATTCGAGTAGTACTATGCAACTATAAATCAATTTATTTTTATTTTTGTAGATCGGTGATTTAAATTTTTGAAAATACAAATAAGAAAAAATAAGTTAGGTAAAGCCGGACTATCCACTAGTTATGGTTCTGATTTCATTATATAGAAAAAATAAATAATCATAGTATGCAGCTACGTCAGCAACGCTATGCACAAATAATTCAATACTATCATATTATTATCATTTTTAGCTTATAAGTTATAATATTGTATCACTACAGACTTGTAAAGGCATACCGATACCGGTTAATTGAATAATCAAATGTTTTGTAAACAACTCATTTTTATTTCTTGCATAGCAATATGAAAAATTATACGAAGTATATACTTATTCATACCTTTATAAAAATTTAAATTTTTACATAAATGAAAACTTGTGTGAGCATTAGAGCATTATATAAAATATTTATGATAATAAATTAATAAATTATGATGTCCTACACGAGCTAACTTCTTGATTAATGATTTTAAATAATAAATAGATTATCATCCTCACAAGTTACACAATATACATACAACAGATTTTTTAATTGGTGTAGTTACCGTCCATTCAAGTGATTCTCGCCTTCTATTTACTCACTTTTGTCTCAAATTGTTCAATAAATTGCAGTACTAGTGTACCAAATGTACCTCCGCCCTCATTATTTGCATCAACGGCAGTAGAACTTCTTGCCGACCTTGAGGATATGCCACTCCAGTAATAATAGAAACGACTTAGTACTTACTAATGCTACGATGACCGTGATGTAGTCATTTAGCTGCTGTCAAATTTACTTGAACCGTTGTCGGTGGCTTCAACCCGTCGTCGTCCGCAACACCTCAAATTACGACGAGAACTGCAACTGTCCACGTGCGTTTTCTAAACGAATGTGTGACAAATTTGACTAACCCGGAACTCTGCAGTGTCCTGCCACGGTTCACATATCTGCAAATGACTTTAATTCGTCTTTCATATCGCGGGTCAAACCTTTATTGTTGCTCTTTTATAATAGAAATAGCACGCTGAACTCAAGCGATCAAGTCCCTCCAAATTTGAAACGCTATACCTAGGCATATTATCTATGATGGATAAAACGTTTAAATCAAAACCTACCAACACAACTTAATATCTCTAAATGTCATTAGCAATAGGTCGAACCGTTTTCGTGTTAATTACAATTTTGCATTGATACAGTTTTGCAAACATAAAGAGCGTCAATATCAAATCCACAACATCTATGACATATAATATAATATTACATGTGTACACTTACGGCGTGTTAATTAATTGGACAGCCAGTAACCCCTAGTTTATGATGTCGCATATAGTGCGAATATTTTAGTGAAGTTTTTTGTTTTTAATGTAATATAATATATTTATACATCACATATCACACATTGTATAACAACATAAAGGTACCGTGGTTGAAGGCGCTAGCCATTTTTTTAGGTATATTATATTAAAAAAAAAACTGATCTAAATTAGTCGTACTACGTCCTGAACTATAGGGTCAATAAATTTACTCAACTAATTAATACATTGCGGTATGTCTGTGTAGTAATTAATAAAATTAAAAATTCAGCATTGTTTTGTGTTAAGGGAATCGTTTATGATACTTAATATTTACATAATTTGAACGAATGAAACATGCAATGCTCTCTAACATTATAAAACTCAACTAAACATTCAATAAGTTCTTTGACAATTAATAATATTCAAAGATTGCGCGATGTTGTTCCTTTTATTATTGTAGAATTAAATTCGTTTCTGTGATGGATAATTGAAACTTATTTTCATATTATTCATCTATTATATTAAATAAAGTTTTTAGATTTTAAAAACATTAATTCCCTGTTTTGAGATTTTAATTTTATTTTATTTTATTAAACAAGTATATCTATATTCTATACACAATACACATACCTACCTGACTTAGGTAAGGGTAGATAGGTAAGCTACTTATTTTTACATTTCAAAAAAAAAGCGGGTGAGTATCGGTCTGCTGTACATTAGGGGTGGGGTGGACCTTGGACTAGGGTAGGTTAAATTTGAATGCAATGATAGGTATCATTGTATACGAAAAACGATTGATTCTGAACGGAGATGATTTGTCAGTCTGGGATATATTATATTTAAATATTGTCATATATTCTATTTTGAAAAAAATTCACAAATTTAAACATTTAAGTAAAAGCTTCAAGATCTTACGTTTGATAATTTTTTAAAAATAACAAAAATCGAAAATTATTTATTAGTAAAACGTTATTTTACACGTGTATTTTTGATTTCAAATTAAAATTAAAACTTTAAACACTCGTAAAATTTTTTAAATTGAATAAACATCAAACTTTTTTATAATTATTCTAAGCTTAACTTATGGACAGCATAGTATTAAATTTTCAATTCTTAGCTTTTGATAGTAAAATATTTATAAATTGTTAACTACCAAACAGTGAAAAATATTCATGATTTTGACGAATTTTTGTCAATATTTGAACTTCAAATGCTAATAAAAAAAAATTGTGCCTATGTATTTTTATAATTTTCGAATGAGAGTTAGAACAAGTTATGTGGACTCTTCAATTAAATTTTCAAGTAATTTGTCCCAGCTGAATTTTTTGATCAACATTTATAAAAAAAAAATAAAAAAAATTGAAAATTTCAATTGTCTATAAATAGCTCCAAAAAAGTCAAAATATTTTGAAAATCAAATCACGTAAAGAAAATGGCAATCTCAATAACTGGTAAAATTTTCAAGTATTTACGACTTATACTGTTTGAATAACAACAAATATCAAAAACCGTTTGAGGCTAAACCGTTATTTAACGCGGTTTTGTAAAAATTTAAATTTCAAACAGTCATAAAAAATTTTTGTCTGAATCCGGTAGAGTTTTTTTTACAGATATTTGAAGAAAAATGTATGGAGAACCTTGTACCAAATTTTACATATTTTTTGACATATTTCGTATAAATTCGAACTTTAAGCACTTAAAAAAAAAAATTGTGACTAACGATTTCGGATTTTTTTTCATCACTTTAAGAAAAACTTATAAGAAACCTTGTATTAAATTTTCAAGATTTTCTGGCCAGCCAAAAAAATTTTATCGTTATTTTAAAAAAAAATACTAAAAAAAATTAGAAATTTCAATTGTCTATAAATAGCTCAAAAAAATTCAAAATTCTTTGAAAATTTAACTGTGTATGGAGAACGCTAATATAAACATTTGGTGAAAATTTCAAGTATTTACATCTATTAGTTTTTGAGTTATAGCAAAATAAAATTCGATTTTGTCAAAAACTGGTTTTGCATAAAAAATCCCGTTTTTCTGTCATTTTTTTTTTGTTTTTCTCGATTTTTTTGAAAACTGTTGGAAAATGTTTACTTTTCACCTCTATAATGCACCTAGGATATCCACTTTTCCATCAGAAACCACCCCCAAAGTTTGAAATTGAAGCATTATTTCGACTAGTTATGCTGTACACAGACACAAAAACAAAAAAAAAAACACACATCATTGTAAAATCAATACATTCATCACTCCGTTCAGAATCTAAAATGTGAATGTTTAAATTTGATTTACCTTATACTTGTTTGGTTACAATAGAACTTGCGCTTTTTTCTGCTTCGATTTTTAAAACTACTCAACATTTTAGATTCTGAACGGAGTGATGAATGTATTGATTTTACAATGATGTGTGTTTTTTTTTTTTTTTTTTTTTTTTTTTTTTGTTTTTGTGTCTGTGTACAGCATAACTAGTCGAAATAATGCTTCAATTTCAAATGGGGGTGGTTTCCGATGGCAAAGTGGATATCCTTGGTGCATTATAGAGGTGAAAAGTAAACATTTTCCAACAGTTTTCAAAAAAATCGAGAAAAACAAAAAAAAAATGACAGAAAAACGGGAATTTTTACGCAAAACCAGTTTTCGACAAAATCGAATTTTTTATTTTGCTATAACTCAAAAAATAATCGATGTAAACACTTGAAATTTTCACAAAATATTTATATTAGCGTTCTCCATACACAGTTAAATTTTCAAAGAATTTTGACTTTTTTTGAGCTATTTATAGACAGTTGAAATTTTCAATTTTTTTAAGTATTTTTTTTTTAAATAACGATAAAAATTTTTTGGCCGGCCAGAAAATCTTGAAAATTTAATACAAGGTTTTTTATAAGTTGTTCTTAAAGTTATAAAAAAAAATCCGAAATCGTTAGTCACAATTTTTTTTTATAAGTACTTAAAGTTCGAATTTATACGAAATATGTCAAAATTGCGAAAATTGGCAAGTAATTTTGTGGTTAAAAAATCGTAAAAATTTTTTCTTTTATAACTAAGATTTGAAAATTTGGTACAAGGTTCTCCATAAAATTTTCTTCAACTATCTGCAAAAAAAACTCTACCGGACTAAAACAAAAAAATTTTATGAGTGATTGAAATTTAAATTTTTACAAAACCGCGTTAAATAACGGTTTAGCCTCAAACGATTTTTGATATTTGTTATTATTCAAACAGTATAAGTCGTAAATACTTGAAAAATTTACCAGTTATTTAGATTGCCATTTTCTTTACGTGATTTGATTTTCAAAACATTTTGACTTTTTTTGAGCTATTTATAGACAATTGAAATTTTCAATTTTTTTTTTATTTTTTTTTTATAAATGTTGATAAAAAAAATTTAGCTGGGACAAATTACTTGAAAATTTAATTGAAGGGTCCACGTAACTTGTTCTAACACTCATTCAAAAATTATAAAAATACATAGGCACAATTTTTTTTTATTAGCATTTGAAGTTCAAATATTGACAAAAATTCATCAAAATCATGAATATTTTTCACTATTTGGTAGTTAAAAATTTATAAATATTTTTCTATCAAAAGCTAAGAATTGAAAATTTAATACTATGCTGTCCATAAGTTAAGCTTAGAATAATTATAAAAAAGTTTGAGGATTGTTCAATTTAAAAAATTTTACGAGTGTTTAAAGTTTTAATTTTAATTTGAAATTAAAAATACACGTGTAAAATAACTTTTTACTAATAAATAATTTTCGATTTTTGTTATTTTTAAAAAATTACTAAACGTAAGATCTTGAAACTTTTACTTAAATGTTTGAATTAGTTTCAAAGTAGAATATATTACAATATTTAAGTATTATATATCCTAGACTGACAAATCATCTCCGTTCAGAATCGTTTTTCGTATACAATGCGATACCTATCATTGCATTCAAATTTAACCTTCCCTAGTCCGAGGTCCATCCCACCCCCTAATGTACAGCAGAGCGATACTCACTTACCCGCTTTTTATATTTTTGTGTATGCGGTTAAAAGAATTTGCTATTAATTACTCATTATAAGTAACACATAATACTTGATTATTTTTCTTTTATTAATATTACATTGGTAACAGATTAAAAAACTTTGTTTTTTATCTTTAGATTTTTGCCGCTATCTTCACTCTTGATTATTTTATTTTTACCAAACGCTTCAAAGAAAACCCTTTTAAAATAACTCTGTTCCTTTCTTTTTGTTGTTTTAAAAATTGTATGATGTTTCTTTTTACACGTATTCAACGGTAAGCCGTGTCTCTAACCGTATAGTGGTGGAATATTATAATATAATTTATATATAAATTTCATAGGTTTTATATTTAGACATTTTTTAGTGAAGTATAACGGAATATAAAATTAAACAAAACAATAACACATATGCCAATAACACAGAAAGTTCACAGTTTTTAGAACTGCCCACTTTAATTTAGAAATACCCGTTAATGCAAGTTCTGGGTTACAATAAACATAAATTAATATTGGTACAATTTTAATATATTAACAAGTCTACATATTAATAATTTAATTTTCAAACATATATAATGCTTTTTATGTACTTTAGTAGTTTAGTTAAATATTTATAGTCTTAAAACATAAACGGACTACCTATAGTTTATAGTATATATAAAGTATTTGTAAACTATTTTTTCAATAAACTCAAAAGCTTTAATACCATGTTAGTGTTTTTTATGCAAAGAGTATTAGGTTAAACATATTTTTTACGGTTTAGAATTTTATAAATACTCTCACACTGTTTTTTTTTTGTATACTTAATTTAAGGATCCTTTACTTCGTATTCTTGTATGTAAATTTAACAAAAAATCCTTTGGCAGCTGAATGCATTAATATTTTATTTAAACATACTCTTATTCATTCCTAATTCCTATAGCCTATAGGTAGTAGGTAGGTACCCACTTTTATGTTACAAATATTTATGATGTAACAGAAATAAATGACAAAATGTATTCATTTATCTATAATAAGATTCGTAACTACTCATCAATATTAAATATATAAATAAAAATAATCATATAATACCAATGATACCTGTGTTGAAATATTTTTTGTAAATGTTAAGAATAATACAGGGTGTCCCACTGAGATCTGAACTTTTGTTCTAATAATATTTTTAAAAAATTTCTTTTAAATATAATTCATAGACAATTGAGCTACATTGTTAGTATACATTTTTTATTTTTTATTTTTTAATACTGAAGAAATTTTTTAAAAATATTAATTAGAACCAAAGTTATTTCATTTGTCAGATTTCAATGGGACATCCTGTATAGTAATCTATAATATTAAATAGTTAACTAACCTATACTCGTATAATACTAATTTCACTCGTCAGTTCTTTCAGTTAACCAAATCTAACACCGAATCTTATTGAAAATAAATAAAATACAGTATTATTCTTTATTTAAAAGATTAAGTATTTAAATTATTTTGATTCGTATTTTGTGAGATAAAATTATCTAAATGTTAGTTACGTTGTACTATTTGAGAAGTTCGATTATAGATAGTTTTTATTACTATCATATCAGAATGTCGCTTATTGGCTATTGTCTATTACAATATGTTTAAAAAAACATTATTTTTAATAAAAGTTATTTTAAATCACCGAGTACAGTGTTTTACTAATTTTAAATGTAATTTTTGTGAAATAACCAAATTCAGTCAGATAAAATGCCCCATTATGACCATTCTCATTTTCTTAATTATAACTTTTTATTAATAATTATGAGTTATGACACATAATATTACACATTTTCGAAAGTTTAAAGTTTAAACTCAATCTGTTTTAAATTCAGTATTGACAATTTTATAAGTATAATATGCATCTTATTGCAATTAAAACAGAACTTATAGCGTTAAGCCACATTCATAAATATTATTATAATTTTATTATAGTTATAATATACCTATTAATCTTAATATTAAAAATGTTATTAAAATAAAATATTTTCCAGGATGATTCGGATAGAAGAACCTAATTTCACTAAGTATATGGAGTCAATAGGAATAAAAAATATTTGATGATCAATTTTTCAATTCAGTGATCAGTAGGTAAACAAGAATAATTTTGTGAGTATATTATAGTGTGATTAAATTAATTATGTTTATTCTTCTATTTAAACTATAGTTTTTAAAAATTCTGAAAGACCAAATACTTAATTTAAGGAGAGTAATATTTTTCCTTAATATTATTATCTGAATTAATTTTAAAGATTTCTTTAGTTATCAAGTTATCTAAATAGCTAATTTTATATAAGCATTTTTATAAAAAAACATATTACCAAATGTTGTATTTTACATTGTAAAAATTTAATATTTTTCCCCGACGTGGACTATGGGATAAATAGTTAACCTAACCTACTATATGTAACTATCAATACAAATTATACTTTTATTTCTAGTATATATATTTTTAAATAGTATTGAATATAATTTAATCATCAAATTGAAACAATCAAGGATATGAATTAACGAATTGTGAAATATGATTATCTATAAGTCAGAGGTTTTCAACCTTTTTAAGTTTATTTGATTTTAAAATTAATTTAAACAGTTTCTATACTCATAATGATAATAATAAAATTAAAAATTTCACACTATCTACTGCAGATAGAGTTCTCTTGGTAATAAACTAATAACCGATGACGTCCAGGTTAAAACCTTAAATCTAAGTTATACACAGAAGATGGTATATGGACTACGGTGAACACGTTTTTTTAAATGTCAAAAAATCTGAAGAAAAGAAGATACAGTAATCAGTCCACTATTATAACTTCCTCTAATACATCTAGTGATCTGATCCCATTACCTGATTAAAATTATATTTGACATTCACTTTTGGAAAAATTCATATTGGAGGTAGTTATCATTACCCATTATCACATTGACTTACTAAAATACTAAATGTCCCTGCTAAAGTGTAAATAGAGTATAGACTTACCTCATATGGTTTTATTCTTACAAAATGTATATATTCAAAAAGAGGTTAATACTCGTGAAATATATTACTAGAATGTAAGTACTTATAGCAGGTACCTACTAATATTATAGATATTATAGAGGTTTTTAATAAATTTATCAGTGTCGATCACGAAAAAAAAATAGAAACAATTTATTTAAAAATTATTCAGGATTAAAAAAAATTATAACAACTATAACATCACTTTCCTATCTTAAAAATTCCAAAAAAAAATCAGAATTTTAATTAACTCAATATTAAAGGAAAACATGTCGGTAAGTTTACCTGGCGAATCAGTCAAATCGCCCTACATATAACAGTATTTGCCGATGTATACGTTATATATTTAATAAATAATGATTAACAAGCCATTGTTTTAATTAAATGTTTAATTAAAACATAATTTATTATAATTTAAAGTGCATATCGTATATACTAACAATATAGTATATAGAATGAAGCTATACAATAAGCTCATTATGTCTAAACCGAAAACTTGTGCTACCTATACATAATAATTGATGTCCAATGCAATGGTGTGTGTGTCTTTTTTGTTGTGCACACGTGTACATAATAAAAAAAATTGTTTTTTCAAATTATTATTAAGTGTTCAATTATTGTAATTAGAACTATTAAAAACGATTTAGTCAAAATCTAATGTAAAATAAAAATAAATATCATTTAAGGACATATTAGAAATTAGGATATTTGTAGTAGTTGCGTGACGTCGTTATAGGCCATGGGCTCTACATAATTGTCTATCTTACTCATAAAAAAGTTGTTCGCTTTACACAATGATTTACCATTTTAAAAATTGTATATTTTGGATATTTGATATGATATGTATAAAGTATAAATGTGTAATTTTTTTTTAAATATTAAAAGTAATAAAAAAGTTATTTTCACTAAACACGCACCTGTGCCTGTAATCACATTGGCGCATCTATACAAACATTTGAAAAATTACTGTTATAAGATTTTAAATATTTCCAAAAAACTAAACACTTAAAAAAATTTTAGTTCCACTAACGTCTTCAGTACATAAAAACATATTACATTTTGTTCAATTAGAAACTATCTCTACTTTAAAGTTTAAATGTAGGTAAATAATTGTGTGAAGCAAGCAAATTTTATGACTTGCATGTATAAAATAGGCAATTACAGCAAACTTAGCCCAATGACGTCACGCGTTTTTTTCCATTTAATGATAAATCGACACCATTTTTCATAGAATTAAACATTGTTTAAAATTTAAAAAATATTTTTTTTCTGTGTTTTGTGCTCCTTAAAAAAGGTTAAAAACTAAACATTATAGACCACGTAAAAAATATTTAAATATTTTAGAAATGTTATATGGAAGGATGTTAAGTACAAAAATTGCATTTGTAATATTATTTATTCATGCATATTTGAAACTTTGAACGTATTTTATTTTATTTTTTTATATTATAATAAAATGTTCCAATGCAATGTTTTCAACTAAAATTTAACTCAACTTACTATATTAATAATAGTAAAATAAATTATTTTAATAGAAATATAAAATATATTTGACAATAATATAGGTCTTTCCTCAGGTTTATTTTTTGTATTCAATGATTTATCATTGATCTTAAAATTAACATCATATACATTACAGACTACAGTGGACAATTACTGACTTAATTCTCATTGATGACATGTACTTGATATTTTCTATACAGCAGAGTGGTTACTTACTTATTTCCCCCTTTTAAAAACTTTAATATGCGACGGGGGCTGAAAAATATGTAATATTTGAATATATTATCATTAATGAACATAATGCAATTATGTATTTTATATTATAATATACGCTGTTATAATGTGTATGTATTTAGTCGCCCTCGTAAGAAGAGAAAACATTGTTTAAACAATTTATATTTTTCAATAATACACAGAAACGAGAGCATATCTATATTCTATATACTATGTAAACAAAATAAATATATATACCTAAATATTATAATATATAGTGACGAAATGTACATACCTCACGTACATATAATACAAGTCTTATCCGTGAACAAATTACACATAAAATTATTTAAAATTATTGAACGAATTACTAAGTACTATGTCATCATATAAATATATTAATATATACACGGGGTGATCTATTTAATATAAGACACTCATTATTTCAGAAAACACCAACGTTTTTTCATAACATAATTTTAAGATGCAATAAAAAAAAAAGTTTTTTGAAAAATTATATTTCTTACTATTTTTATGGTTACATACGTTATACATTTTTAATATTTGATGTTTCAATGTAAAATATTATTCGTAGTATTTTGATCTATAAAAATCAAATTTCAGACAAGTAGCTTATTAGCTATAAGTACATATATTATTTAAAGTTCAGATGATCGGATTAGTGGATCAATATATTATGGGGTACTTGTACTCCACTCCACTCATTTATATTTTAAATACTCGTATTTAAAACTCATAAACTAAACATACAAAATTAAATTTTTACACATAGAAGTACTTCAAACAGTATTCCGTTTATGGATAAAAAATTCACAGTGTCATTAAAAATTAATAAAAAAATAAATAAAATAATAACATTAAAAATAGTAAAAAAAATTTGTTTAAAAAAAGTAGTTTCTAAAATGTTAATAGTTATTAGAGTAGTGCCTTACGTTAAGTATGTATCACCCGGTATATACACATTATGACGAAAATGCAACTACTGATATGAATAGGTACACTATATTATAATATGTCCATCATCGATGTAGAGAAACACAAGTATATATTATCTTGTCAAACAATGAAATACTGCGTTGCAATATAAATGTGGATTAAGCATATGACTGGCGCCTCGTCGCGATGATTTATGCAGGACCAGACCATTTTTAAATTATTTTCTTTGACAATAATATGAAAACTAAAACAGTATAGTTGTTAATCTAGCCTATACATACAGAGTGATTATTTTAGAGGTAACAAGCTCGTTTTATCGAAAAATTTTAATGTTTTTGGAAACATTTATTTTTAGATAGCCTCAAGTCATTACAAAACAATATTTTTCTACTATTATTTATCATTACAGTCTACAGAGTATGAAAATTAAAATGTACGTAGTTATCAAAAATTTAAAACGTTAAAAATAATAAAACACAATATAATGGTTTGTTAAAAATGTTGTTTAATAATTACTTCAAACTATTTAAAAATATATATTTTTATAAAGTTGAAACTTTTTAAGAAAATAAGTGGTTACTTTTAAAAGAATTACTCTAGTTGTATACAAAATACTTAACATTTGTATTTTAAATTAAAAAAATATTTTACATTTTTACATCTATGCGTTTTAACTTAAAAAATTTTGTAATGTAAGTGTAAAAAATAAAATGTGTAGTACTTCACGATGATTTCCAAATTCTATTTTTTTTTTTTTTTGAAATAGTTAAAACCATTTAAAAAAGGTTTATGGAAAAATTCAATCGTCTAGTCAAAAACAAATCTCGTCTATTTATAATTTATAAAAATATTCTGGCTATAAAAGAATTAGGCTAAAAATAGTAAATACATATTTTACATATTTGAAATCATTATACCAAGGGTTAAAGTTTATAAGTAGACTTAATACTTTAAGTAAAATAAATCAGAAACTATTCATTAGATTTTCAATTTAGATACGTTGATATTTTCAAAAAATCATCTTTTTTACAATTACAGTAAAAAAGTATTATTTTCTTTTGAAAAAGAAGTTTGTATTACCACAGGATACCTACTTCTTAAATAGTAAATAGCACTTGATAATAAGTATAGTCTCTCGGGTATATTTAAAAATTACAAAAATCAGAAGTTGAATTAATTCATTATTTATAGATATAAAAGTTGAGTAAGTGGTATATTTCCATCAGTTCAATTCAGTAGCAGTATTTATATTTTATGTATAAATAATATTTTTTCACTTTATAATACTTGCATATTATGATTCTTTGTATTTATCGAGAGGGTGCTACTAATCCACACGTGTGGTCTACGTCTTACAAACGTACAACATCACAAATCTGGGTGCAGAAAAATCTATTGTTTGTTGTTATGGTTTAAATATTATATAATAAATTTATATAAATAAAAATATTATCAAAATGTTTTAATTGATATCTATTATAAATTTAAAGTGAGTATTATAATTGATAACTGTTAAATATTTCAATTTTCAATTGATCATAATTTAGTGTGCATATAATAATTTATAATATAAATACAAGTCTTTCTCTAGATATAATATGGTTAGTTAAAAATCTGATAAAATATCCAATCAAATTAATATTAAAATTCATGATCTAAAATGGATTAGGTTGAACACTAATTTTGCTACATTAGAAGTTCGTAAGACAAAAACAAATGTATATGTGGGCCGTGGGCGTAATGTCCTTTTAAGAAAATTCGATATCTTGAGTAAAATAATTTAGAAGTTTCAACCATCAATTTATGCATTATAATTTGTTTGTGTTTTTGAAAAGTATTTTAAAATATAGATTTTTTTTTAAATAGTTGTTAAAGATACATTATGTATATTGTTTTTTAAAGTAAGCGTACAAATGAAGGCAAAGTTTAACTAATTAGACCACATAAATCTATTTTGTGAACATGAAACCAGAATTTATTCTAAGGCTTGGAGGAATTTTTTAAATATATTTATCTAATTACTAAATAATTATTATACTATCATTAATATTAAAAAATATTGTGTGGAAAGAATATAATTAATGGGCGCTTAGGGAATTTCTGTCGATGGTGTAACGACAATACGACATATAGGTACTAGTGAAAGACGTAAAATTAAATAGGAAGGATAGGTACTTGTAAAAGGGACATAAATACATTTGCAACGTAGAATAACAGATGAATAAGAGGACAGAGACTACAGTGAAAAATGTGAAATTGACTTTTAAGTAATCCACGAAGAGCTTATTATAGACCATATAGAAGGGATTTTTAGATTTATTTTAATATAATTTGTAGTTTAGGATATTATGCTTTGAAATTTTAATATGAGGTTACTCTTATATTTTATAATATTCATTACTATGTTCAGTAAATATAGGTACTATATATAATTTAGAGAAACGTCCAGTAGAGAAGGTTTTACTCAATATCGTTCTATGAATTTAATGAAATATAATAACGTACACTTTGGTGCAGACGTGCAGTTTTGTCACACAATTATATAATGCTTTTTTTAGTTTTTTAGCATATTACAATAAATATACAAGTAATAGCATATTAGCATAGAAGAAAATATAAAAAAAAAATTAACAAAATTAAATATTATAGGTATATTATAATCAATGTACATGAAAATGTATGATATATTTTTTAATTTTCTCATTACTCTCCGGGTTATAGCTTGTGTTGATTTCATAAACAAATTATAAGATAAAATGTTTCTCGGGAAAAAATACGTACATAATATATATATATATATATTTTTTTTTTAAATTTAATTATAAACTTACAGATATATTTTTAAAATCAATTAGTTATGTTTAAATTTAAATATTATAATTATATTTATTTATTTTCTTCCAGTACAATACATTTATGTATAATTTTATTTGGAATAAATTATTAATATTTATGAGCATAAATTATTTTTATAATAAATACGCTGTTAAAGATGCGAAGATGCGAGGACAAAATCCAGGAATAGGGTGTTGAACACTTGTCTCACTTCGTTTACCTCGGTACAGCACAGTGTTGATATATTGTTATAAATTTGGAAATACCTAATGATTAATCATTGTTTTCTATCATTGATGATTCTGAGCAGATCTCAGTTTACTGTAAAATTTATGTCATTATCCAAATTTTAAGTGTTCATAAAAAGTATAGGAATAACGGAAATAACGACGGTACAAAAGACCCAATTATTCTGTGTCAAATTACCAATCGATAGAACGCTGTATGAAACTTTAAGACCACATATTATTTTTACCCAAAGGTACAATTATAAATAAAAACTACACTTTGCAATATAACCAAACTTCTTTGATCATATTTAAAATTTTAATATATAATAGCAAATAATAATTAATTTGAATAATATATCCATAAGTATGAGCAGAAAAATAACTGCAGTATAACACCATAATAAATCATTGTAATACATTTTCGATGTAATTAAAACTCGTTTGAAATGTTTTGCTCAGTATTTTTAAAAAGTGATAAAAAATATTAATTTTGTGGATAGTTAAATTTAATATTATACGTAGTATTACCTACAAAAAAGTTTTTGAGCACTTTCATCTTGTTAAAAAGTATTTTATGTAATAAATAAATTAATAATTATCAAAAATCTCAAATATTTTATTTATAGTTTAATAAAATATATAGCGGATAATTCCAGTAGGTATTTAAAAAAAGCTATTTGATCAACTATAGGTAGAAGCATAAACTTTATTTTTCTAAGAAATTTAAAAGCTTGATTATTTCTATTAAAATATATTCATAGATATTAAGATTAATTTTAAAATGAACTAATCTATATTCTAACCAATAACTTTATGTATTTGATGTATTCTACATCGCATAAAATACAAAACTCAATAAAAATATAAAATTGAACATTCATTTAACATAAATTTAACATTGATTGATTTTAAATGAATCTTTGAATTCGCTATCACTGATTTTTAAACCATATTAAAAATAAAATACAAATAGAAACTACATAAATTTACTAAATTTATGTATATATTTAAGTTATTATCTAAAATAGATAGGTATACTTAAGTCGTTTTTCGATTTTAATAAATACAATTGAAAAATATAATAATATTTTTTTTAAGAGGGAGGTGAGTTTATAAATCATAATAATACATATAAATAGTAAATTAAATTTATAATATATAAATTAAAAGTGTATTTTTATTTACCTGATTAATATAATAAATAACATTGATAAATAATGATAATACTAATTAATAAAATATAAACTACTTTAGTCGCTTGATGAGAGACCATTCATCGTAACCTAAACATCCATTAACAGTATCTACCCAAAGAGTTTATTATTTTCTTTTTTAATTATAACTAATAAATTAATTTTTTTTAAGTTACAGTGTTTTAAGAAATTGAAATTAATATAAAACATTCTTTTTATTGAATATTATATTAAATTGAAAATAAAGTTAATTTAAAGTTAGTTTAGTTGTTGTTAAAGTAACTGAAAATTGATTGTCATATTATAACAATATCGACATCAAATTATGTATGATGTTTGATTTGTCACATATTATCAAAAAAGTGTCGATTGTAAGTCTCAACGTACACTCAAATGTTTGAGTGATCGTATGCGTACCTATATGAAAGTTGAACAGAGTATTTATTACTAAATCCTGTACGAATTTTGTGGTAATATATCATATTACCTTGTTAGTTGGGTTAATTTTAGATTTCAATACATGACAAAGTATATTGCTGGTGAAGGCTTTTATATTGATGTAATGATGTGATTCAGTATATTATAGTATATACATAGTAAGATTGTGAGATCGAGTTAATTTCTTAGCAAATATTAGTATATTATACACTAAGGTGATAAATTAAATAATTAATATTATTATTAAGTTATTATTTTGTAGAAGAGATAGGTCATCATCACACCCGTGGAAAGTAAAATAACGTTGACGGATTTGTGATAATTTATTTTAATTTTCTTGTTAAATGCTCTACGTGAAAATTTGGTTTAAGTATGATTGCATTTTTTCAGTCATTTTACGGGGGTCATTTTTTTTTCAAGATCAATTAGTCGTGTCAGCACGTCAACAAAATGTAGGTAGTAAGTTAAATGTTGATTGTCATCGTAGGTTGTGGATATTAAGTATAATAAACTAGAAACGCAATTATTTAAAGGATTCGGGACTCGATTGGACAATAGAGATAGAGTTTTAATTGGTATATAGTTAATTATATATAGTACATAGTAATAAGATACTTTTAAAGGATTTATTATCGATAAATTATTTTACAAGTAGGCTCTTGTCGTGCCGAAACTAATCAAAAGCTAGATAGAACATAATATTCTGTATAAAAAATTATTTTTTTCTCGGTAAAAGCTATATTTTAACAGATATTCGATTAATTTTATTATGATTTTATTTAACGTAAAATCATAATTTGACCGATTATTATATTTAAAATTTAATAAAACTAATTAATTTTATATGATATTTTACGATAATAATTTATCAAAACAAGGAAATTATACAAATCGTGAATGCTTTTTGGTTCTATAAAAATTTTTTACAATCATGAATTATTGTTATTGTTTCACATAATTATATAAAATGTACTAAATAAAGAATAAAGAATAAAGAATATTAAATATACGAAAAATGGTAAAGACCATTCGATTCATATGAAAAGTGATAAATGTAATGAAGAAGCTGAGCCGTATGTTTTAATTAAAAAAATTAGTTGTAACTTTTTAGTTTATATGAATGTAATATTAATATTTTATAAGCAACTAACGAATTATAATTCAAAGTAGTATAATTTAGAAAAATAAAAAATATCATGTACCTATTTTGTTTAGATAAGAAAACTTTTTTGTGTATTTTTATAAGAAAACTATTTTCTGATACTACAAAAGTTTTATATAACATGTGGTTATCTGTGAAGTACATTTGATTTATATTTTATAATTTATTAGTGTCTTAAGCTTAATATATTTGTCTTGAAATCTATTATCTACCGACAATACTGCAAATATGTATATACCATATAAGTATAAATATTGGTTGATACGTTTTTTTTTGTAATATAATCAATACTTTAAAATAAAATAGAAAATTCTATTTTAAATAGAAAATTACTCGATGCCGTTCCATGATGTATATTGTTATTGTGTACACCGAACTGAAAAAGGCGTATTTCAGTCGGTAGATAGTGTTTAGCTTGAAGAACATGCGCGACACCCCTATATGAAGTTCCGCGCCCGTTTGGTGCTTATAAAACGTCTCATCTACTCATTTTGTTTTACTTTTACACTAAACTCGGCCGCCGACCATTCATAAAAGGTACGTATGCTGCACAAGTATTTAATAGTAATAAATATTTAGTATTATGATGAATATAATATTATGTAGGTATATAATTTAACTATACGATTTTCTTTAACTGTTACAATAGTATATTTATGTTTGCATTCATTTTTTCACATTTAATTCCGACAATAATTATAATACAGGATATTATATTTTTAATTTGAGTCAATACTAAACATAAAAATTATTTTGAGTTTAATCATCATTACAAACCGCATTCATGGTGTTTTTAACATTGCAATTTCGTTTCAGTTATTTATTAATTTTAATTTTATTCTATCCTAATAATATCATTGATAAAATTTCGTTCAAATCCATATAACATATATGTACTTACTAACTAATTTTGTAGTAATTATTGTGCTAATTAATATCGAAAGTTTAAATTCAACGTCCTTAATAAAAGACTAGATAATCACAAAATGACAAAAGTACCTGTAAATATAATATTCCTGTATTTTGTGAACGGATTAGTAGTTATGCGTGTTACCGTACTTAAGTGTAATACAATTATAACAAAGTTATGAAAACCGTGGTTTTTTATAAGCATCAAAATATTTTTGAGATATTCCGTGTTTTTAATAAGAGGAACAGAAATCACGTATTGAAAATGTACAAAACTGTAGATAGGTCATAGACCTGATTAGGTCTACATTAATTATAAATTATAGAAAATATAAACTTTAATAAAAAAAGAATAATAGTATAGAATATATTTGACGATATTTTAATTAGATACAACAATCAAATTATAACATATTGTTGCATGCATAAATTAAACTTATATCAACTTATTTTTGTCAATAGTTGTATGATAACATTAAAATAATATTATAAAGATCCTAAATAAACTCTTTGGTCGAATGCATAATATTATGTTAAACATTATCACGTTAGGAATAACTTAATTAATTCATTGTCTTTATTGACTTATGCGAATAAACATTATTACAACTTTATGTGAAATTTATATTTCGACGATTTCTTGTAGTTATTTATTATTATTATTATTATTATTATCATCATTATTCAATTATCATTATCCTCAATTGTTGCGTGGTTTAAAATGTATTAATTTGTACACATTTAATATGTATATATTATATAGTTCAAATTTAAAATGGAAATTTTATTATTATAACCGTATAATGTAATATTGTAAGATAATGATTTTTTGGTATAATTTATAACATAAATGAATAATTTATTTTTTTAAATTAATATAATTTTACTTTACTAGTAGTTAAATCGGTACAGAGAAATTCAACATTTTATAACTATTCTTTAATGCTTAATGTTATAGAAATTAGAAACACGAAAATACTTATACTATAGTTATAGTTATAGCTTTATAGGCCAACAAAAATTGAGGTACACTAATTTTTAATTTCTACCTTTTTATAACATCATATTGTATTATATAATTTTTTTTACGATTCTTAAAATTTAACCAAAAACTTAAAAATTAAGCTAAACTCATTAAACATTAACCAAAACACTTGCACAAATTAATATTTTTCTGATGAATATAGTTATTGTTTTTTATTCTAATACATAAAATACTTCTATAATTCTTAAATACCTATTTCTAGGTAATAATAATTATATTTTATATTCACAAGCTGCAGAGCAAGCATAACTAAGAAAAAAATAACTAAACAATAAAAAAATATATATATATGCAAAATAGGCACTTAAGTATTGATCTCTCAGAAAATCAGAAGTATATGCAGGGTATATACTGGTAGAGCTGTACTTAAATTTATTTTAATAATATATCATTTTAATATATATATGAGACTCCTGTTAAGATTGGATGATTACAAATTGATTTTTATGTTTTACTTGATACCATACTGATCGGCAAACTCCTTCGAAATTTTTTTTTCGATTTTTAACGATGACACGCTTTGTTAGAGTAACGAGAGTTTATGTCGGTCTATTTTTTGAAAATGTGTAGAAAATAGTTTTTGGTATGATGTAAACTATAATTGACGGTCCTGGGTTAGTATCGTATAAACGTATTAGTGTATCCACTGGCTACACACATTTTGATGTACATCATATATGCTTGATAGAATATACCTCGGGGAACTTATTTTTATTTAGTCTCAAAAGACCGTGCACGTATGTATATCGCCTACATATTTTCGTTTACTCCTTAAATTGTACCCCTCGAAATAATTTCTATCTTCTATCAAATGTTACATGATAAGAAAAATATATTTTTAAGAAGTATTGCTTGGATATACTGATATAAGGTGTTTAATAATATATCATATTGTAATATGTAAAGAATTTGTATTCATGGGATTTATGGAAATTTGTTGTTTAGCTTTTGAACTGAACGAAAAATGCATGTTTATTTTCGCGCTTATTTTGGTTGGTCTTTCATCTATATAGCTATATACTTTTTCTGGTAGAAGAAATTCGTACAAAAATGCCTTAAAGCCTTTGTTTACAACGAAAATTTAACAATATAACTCATAAAAGTTATGTTTAATTGTTGAAATGTTGAATTATTTTCATTAAAATAGTTTGAAACATTATTATGAACCAAATCGAATTAAAAAATGATTGTTGGTATATTGAATTTATAGTCTATGTATTAGTTCATGAAAAAATTAATCCAATAAAAAATACATTATAGATACATAGAATTTTGCCTATTTGCAGTCAATACAATTATATCCATTTATGAAAAAATGTCATTTAAGTATGAATTACGCAAAGAAAAAGATAAATGTAATTAAATTTGGTTAATTGTTATAGACGATTTAAAAATCATATTTCAAAAAAAATTATTTGAGAAAAATGTTGGCGTTAGGTTACACACTAAAATCTAATGTTCAATAAACCTTTAATAACTAGATGTTTTAGTAAATGATTTAAATTTGAAGCTTTTAATTAATATATAACAAATGTATATTGACAACTTAACAATTAAACAGAATAATAATGATTTAGTTTATACCTAATTTTTATGTTTGTAAATCTGACAGTTTAATTTTTACATATTAAGAACATTCATGTTACCTACCTAAAGGCTAAAATAGTGGTTGGTTATTATACCTATTATATACCTAGATAATTATTGATACTGTTAATAAAATAATTACTTATTCTTGTTCTGTAAGGCATTTTAAATACTATGAAGGTCAGTCACCGCAACAAAATTGTGACTCCAGTTGACTATATAATTTTTTATTTAATAATTTATTTTATTTGTACTTCAAAAACCATCGTTTAGTTTTTGTTTGTAATAATGAATAATTTTTATCAGTTGTTTAGTCTACATTAATCAAATACAATAAATTATTAGAAGCTTTTATTCTTAATCCAAAATAAACAATTACTAATTTGTTCAAGAAATTGGAAACTTTATTGTTTGAAACAAGATCTTATTGTAAAACAAGTCGGTAACATTTTAATGACCTGAAAATCTTTATTCAACTGTTTGTTAAATTAAAAAATAAAATTTAAAGATCGACTATCAAATTTCGTTTTAATAATGTTTTTCTTATTCATTTTTTATTTTATACTTATAATAACTCAATATACCTAACCTTATAATAACTTAATATATATATTTTTTTTATTTAAGCAATTAGGTTGATATTTTTCATAATTAATATTCTAAAGTTTTAACCAGTACATAATATTTATTTACAATAATGGGGACATTTATAAAATGTTATTATAATTGAGTTTTCAATAGAAGTTCTAAAACAAAATAAAAATATTATGTTACAAATAATCAATATAATATAATTTATCGAAATATGAAAACAGAATATTCATAGTGTGTAGTCTGTTATTCACTGGGGAATGAATTACATTATAATATGTTTAGGCACCAAAGTTTTTCATCAAAATAGTTCATGTTTTATTTTATGAAATTATTTTAAATAAACAATGTTCAAGTCTTATTATCCGTGTTGATTATAGAACACATTGAACTTATAACTATATACATAATTACAAAAATACTTCATATTAAGATATTAAAAACATACTGAAATAAATTTTAATATATATACATATAGAACATTATTTTTGAGCAATTCAAAATACCTAAATCAAAAATTTTAATTGGTCGTTTTAAATTTAAATAATAATATACGCACCTATATTCGTTCATAATATAATTGGTGTAGACTTAGATCGAATAACAAATTAAAAAAAAATATCGAATAGGTACGTTGTAAAAAAAAGGGTTGTACATTAGCCTAATTATTTTATTGATTCTTAATTGATTATAACAATATGATACTATGATGTTTTTTTAACGGCGCTCGAGTATATTGATTCAAATTTAAAACACTCTTATACTGTATCAATATTATTGTTACACCAAATAATCTATGGAATAACTGTTTTTTCATCATTATGAATTGACAGTAAGAGCTAAACTACAGTAAAACATTTTTTTCCCTTTTTTTTTTTACAAAGAATCAATATTAATATTAACTGTGGACTAGTGAACACCTCGCAATAATTATTAATACCTTTGTCACATTCGTACACGCGCGTTTAGCCAACAAATTATGTTACGCGAAATCAAAAAATTTATAAACTTTATAATATGAAACTATATTATAATTTTTAGCTTCGTATTATAAAGATTATAGAGCTAGGGTCTACGACTATTCGATTAAATTAATGATTAAAGATCGGTCACAATAAAATTTTTTCATAACATATTGGTACCTACTCTAATCGGTTGATCACGTTTATAATCTAGATAAATTATTATTCATGAAAAAAAAATATATCGATGAAAATTTAATCAACAGGATTTAAATTACCTACTATATAATATATAATTACTACCTATGTATTGCGCAGTGGTTTCGATGGTCTAATTAAAATTCAGCCGAGATATTTTTCGATTGTCAGTTATACAACTCGATTTTCATAACTAACAAAGCCGTCATAATTATAATACACATGCGATTACATGATACATTAAGTATAAAAATATGTATGATTACATTAAACTTAACAAATAATACACTGTTAAATAGAGTCGATCATTGTATAGGTATAAATTTATAATGTTAAATGTATAACAACCACTATAATAGAAATAAAGGTCGGGGATCTATGCACTCTATATTCCAGGCTTTAACTAAAAACAGCTAGACAGTAGACGGCACTAGGTGCTGTAATCATTATTATTATATATAATATATATTATGTATATTTATTATTATTATTGTTATTATTATGTACTCCGTATATCGGTTTTTTTTATATTATGGGCCTATCTATTTTACACGTAATTGTTCACAATATTCACTGTAGGATATAAATAAGTAAAGATAATCGGGAGAAGAACGCGTCAGTATACACAAAAATAGACATACATGAATGAAGAGAAATATAAGAAAAATCTAATGGTATCGTTCAGAATATTGGGAAATAATCAAATAAATATTATATAAACGTATATAATATAATACATACGTATACCTATATATTTGTAAATCGATTTAAAATTAAATTCAAAATAGTGAATACATTTTCTATATGGTTTAACAGATGGATTTATTATTAATATATAGTCATAATATTTTATGTTTATGCTTGACAAAATACATTTTTTTATAAGAATATGTTACAAACTGAATTTTAAAATTTAAAATACAATGGCGAATAATATTTTAAGGTTTTATTAAATATTTTTATATTTGAATTTTATATTATTGCTAATCGAATTATTTCATGCACTTAGTTTTTATTGTTATAACGAATCAATAAATTTTCATTATAAATGATTATGACTAATATCAATTTTAACGACAAGCCAAATATAAAATAATAACGATTTAAATCCCTTGTTTTGGATTTACAGACAGTTATTTCCTCACTTTACTAGAAAGAAAAGCAAAAATAACAATGAATAGCATCTTCTTAGTATACTTTAACATACTAAAGTCATCTCTATCTTATTTTTATAAGGTTGGTTTCATTATTGTTTACGTTGAGTACTATATAAATCATATAGAATAGTGGAATCTTATTAGTGGAAAGTGACATTTATAAAAACAGACAAAAACGAACTTTTAATGAAATTTTCACTAATCCTAAATAAAACATTTGATAACTTTAATAAATACACTAACATTACAATGCTAAATAAATTGATTTTTTTAATTAGTTCATTTCAATGATACATTTAAAAATTAAAATTATATTTTAAATATATTCCTATAACAATTTAAAATATTAAATAGATAATAAATAATAGGTAATATATTATGGACCGCCATGATTTCTACTATAGTTATATGGATTTATCATAATTTAAAAACAGTGCAATCTATCAAATATCTAAATTTACCTCAATTTATGTTATAAATGTTACTATAAACGATATGCCTTTATATAATTTTATTCGAAAATTCGAAATTGTATTTTAAAATAATAAATTCCACCCTAAATATTGCTGATTTATAATATGTTTGCCTATTACATTTTATGATAATACTAAAATATTTTAATCCATTTAAGAGCATATTAGACAATAGATCACATTGCTTAAATCGTATATGAAAAAAAAATTCATTGAGATTTTTCGTGTTCCTATAAAAGATCTTGAAAATTTAATAAGGTAGGTACCTAAATACCCGACATAATACCGATATTTTTATTTTAGTCCAGATTTGAATAATGAACAAGTTAAATAATAAAACATTATATAATTCAGCGTGTCACCTTCACTAAAAGAATGAATTTAATATTAATCTTTCTCTTAAATAATTTATCACAATTCCAAATAAGTAGTATTTTAAATACGAATACAATAGTGATGGACATATTATCACGTATGTTCATTTAATGGTTGGAACAAATTTTCCGTTTAATTATTTAATCTTTAATAAGTATTTTAAAGCAAATAAATTAATTAAACAACCTTATGTTTAATTACATTATATTATTATTCAGAGTGATATTTTCAATAAATAATGTAGTGATTCAAAATTTTGACTTGGCGAAATTTTTATTATAGGAACCTATATAATCAATATATTTACAAATATTTATAGATATTATACCATTAAAAGAATTTCATTTTACGGTAAAAACTTATTTTTTTTAATGAAAACCATCTTTTGTATTCATAAGGCTATAAATAATTACTTGAATAATTTGTTATTAGGCATATAATTGTATGTAAGTAAATGAAATTCATAATATTGGTTTCAAATTATATATACAAAATATATATGTTACATTTAGTCAAAATATTTTTTACAAAATATGAAATTCTAATATACATCATTATTATAAATGTATGTAAAATACTACAACTTTAAAATTTTCATATAACTCATTTTAAAACGATAATATCAATAAAAGCATATGAAACTGTCTAGATAATATTCTTACCTTTAAATTTGATGATAAGTAAATTAAAGTAATATTAAAACTAAAATCACAAAACCTGTTCTGCTGAATGAAAATTTGGTATGATGTACATTAGTAAGACAGAGACAACCTCTTGTCTTAACTGTTTGTTTAAATATTGAATTATACACTTCAACATGTTCAACAAAATAATCTGCTTAACAATTTACAATAAAAAAATGTGGTTATCATTTAAAAGTTAAAAGAAAGAAGTTTGTACCGTCACCGAGCATTGCTTAAATGGCATATAAAATATATATTTGAAAATAATTTTCTAATATACCTACGTCGTAAAATTAAAAAAGTTGGTAAGTGAGTTTCGCTCTGCTGTACATTAGGGGATGGGGTGGACCTCGGACTAGGGTAGGTTAAATTTGAATGCAATGATAGGTATCATTGTATACGAAAAACGATTCTGAACGAAGATGATTTGTCAGTTTAGGATGTATTATATTTAAATATTGTCAAATATTCTATTTTGAAACAAATAGTATAGTTTTTATATGTTACTATGGTTACTATGGCCAACATTCGCATTATGAGCGTATGAAATTTAATTTAAATTTTGACATATTTCGTATAAATTCGAACTTTAAACACTTATAAAAAAAAATTGTGACTAACGATTTCGGATTTTTTTTTATCACTTTAAGAACAACTTATAAGAAACCTTGTATTAAATTTTCAAGATTTTCTGGCCACCCAAAAAATTTTTATCGGCATTTGAAGAAAAAAAAACTTAGAAAAGTCGAAAATTTCAATTGTCTATTAGTAGCTTAAAAATGGTCAAAATATTTTGAAAATTTAACTGTAAAGAGATAACGCTAATATAAACATTCGGTGAAAATTTCAAGTATTTACAATAATTCGTTTTTGAGTTACAGCAAAATCAAAAAATCGATTTTGTCGAAAAGTGGTTTTTCCGTAAAATTTCCATTTTTCTGTCATTTTTTTTTTGTTTTTCTCGATTTTTTTGAAAACTATTAGAAAATTTTAATTTTGACCCCCCTAAAGTACCAACTAGATTCAATTCCCTATTCAAAGAGGGGCTGAAGTCAAAAATCGGAGCATTATTACTGCTCCAAATGTTGGAGTCAGACACAAAAAAAAAAAAAAAAAAAAAAAAAAAAAAAAAAAAAAAAAAAAACACACATCATAGTAAATGCAATACATTCATCACTTCGTTCAGAATCTAAAAAAAAATCAAAACTAGAATATATTCATTATTAAAGACAAAAGTGAAAGTATACATGCCTGGTGATTCACAATGTACCTATAATAGTAACATTTTTGTAAAATAAACAATTCATTATTAATACTTTACAAAAACTCTTTTAAATATTAAATTACTCTAATATTTCAACAAAAACAATTATAATCTTTTAAAGTTTTACACTTCAAATAACTTCATCAACTTTAGGCATTTTTTATAGTATTTTTATATTATTAACTTCAATACAATTTTTGTTTAAAAAAAATGAAATATATAGAAATGGTACAAAAACTAAATTTGTCACAAGTTAACTGATTAGTTAGATCTCCGGAATTTACGATTAAAAGAGAATAAATTAACAATTAAACTTCACAATGCTATTAATTACAGAGCAACAGCACTATTTAGTATGTATATATATAAATGTGAAAATGGAAATCTTTGTCACGCATTCTCTGAAACTATTCATCCGATTACCTTGATTTCTTAATGAAAGCACATCACTATATGAATGTTTTAAGTCTATTTCTAATTCTATAAGTTAATAAAAAATTGAGTTATTAATTTTTCAAATAATCAGGAAATACGCATATAAAGATTTTTTATTCGTATTAGTGTATTACCAAATACCAATTATTAGTTACCATGAGAAATTAGTATTTTAGTTAAAAGTTGATGTAATATAACATTACAAAACTTTTTTATTGCTTTTAGTTCATACTATTGAAACTTTATGAGTTACCTATTGGTTTTTGGTCCAGATTGAAATGGAAATCAAATTTGGGTTGTTCAATAAAAAAAAAATAATAATAATTTTAAAAAATGTTATTATTAAATGGTAAAAAGCGGGTAAGTGGGTATCGCTCTGCTGTATATTAGGGGGTGGGGTGGACCTCAGACTATGGTAGGTTAAATTTGAAAGCAATGATAGGTACCATTGTATACGAAAAACGATTCTGAACGAAGATGATTTGTCAGTTTAGGATATATTATATTTAAATATTGTCATATATTCAGCTATTTTGAAACAAATAATAGTATAGTTACTATATGTTACTATAGTTACTTTATAGTATCTGTTTATTAATAAAAAAAGTATTTGGCAACATACGCATAATGAGAGTATGAAATTTAATTTAAATTTTGACATATTTCGTATAAATTCGAACTTTAAGCACTTATAAAAAAAAATTGTGACCAACGATTTCGAATTTTTTTTTATCACTTTAAGAACAACTTATAAGAAACCTTGTATTAAATTTTCAAGATTTTCTGGCCACCCAAAAATTTTTTATCGGCATTTGAAGAAAAAAAAATTTAGAAAAGTCGAAAATTTCAATTGTCTATAAGTAGCTTAAAAATGGTCAAAATATTTTGAAAATTTAACTGTTAAAGAGATAACCATAATATAAACATTTGGTGAAAATTTCAAGTATTTACAATGATTCGTTTTTGAGTTACAGCAAAATCAAAAAATCGATTTTGTCGAAAAGTGGTTTTTCGTAAAATTGCCATTTTTTTGTCACTTTTTTTTTGTTTTTCTCGATTCTTTTGAAAACTATTTGAAAATTTTACTTTTGACCCCCCCAAAGTACCAACTAGATGAATTTTCCTATTCAAAGAGGGGCTGAAGTCGAAAATCGGAGCATTATTACTGCTCCAAATGTTGTCGTCAGACACACAAAAAAAAAAAAAAAAAACACACATCATTGTAAAAGCAATACATTCTTCACTCCGTTCAGAATCTAAAAAAACACGCTACTCACGAGCAGCTATGTAAAGTTAATTAGTCTAAAATATCATCTTTACACCAATTAAAAAACCAAAAATAATATTATTATTTATCCACACGCTCTGTGCTAAATCTTAGCATTATATAGTCTATAGCTAGACAACCAAAATCAACATAGGTGCATTTTGTACCGGGCAACGAAGTGCACGGGAATAATACTAGTATAAAATAAGTCTGTAAAAATGATTTGAATTTTAGAATAATAAATATAACAATTTATAAATTAATATAAAATATAATATACCTATATTAATTCTATATATATTTGTATTGTTAATTTTTTATTGTTTATAGAATAAGTTAAAAAAACAAAAGCTATGCCTAATCGGTATACATGCGCAAACTAAAACGTAGGTAGTAGCAACAAATAATAATTGTATGTACATAAAAAATATATTATAATACTAAACAACGCAGTGCGATCGATCAACCAATCGTCCAATAAAATAATTTATGATACATCATTTAATAAAAATGTTAACTAATAAATTCATAATAGTCAATAAATAAATATTGTAAAAGTAAAACATTAGCATTTGTGACTTATGTAAAAATTAAATAATTTTTACATATTCTTAATTAATCTCAAGAAAACATAAATAGGTAGGTAGGTACTAGGTATTTAATTTCTATCGATTGAAACGGTCGATCAGCCATACGAATCGCTTAATGCACTTTTTATCAGTTTATCAACATTTAACACCTCTTTTGACCATTTACATGAAACATAGCTAGGGCACTGATTATAATAAAGCTTTTATTGTGGTTATTAGATTTTTATACGTATCATTTTACCAATCGAACCATTAAAATTAATAAATATATATACATATATATATATATATATAGAGAGAAATTTTTTTTAAAGAATATTGTTTACACATAAAACGCGATTTAAATGTAGAATAATATTCTGTATAGCCGTTGGTGAGGATTTTCTTAATTATATAAACTGCACAACGAAATATTAAAAACTCGATAATTTAAAATTATGATTCTGGTCTTGAGCAAGAACCTTTTTTTTTTAATAATTTTAATGGCACGGCGTATCGTAGTCTAAACTCTAGAGGTATAGTTGCTATAGCGGTTAACCTGTTAAGAGCGAAACGAATTTTACTCGGTGGAAAAAACATCATTAAAACACCAACATATATATATAGCTTCATATTATTTCCACCAGGAATCCAAAAAGGCACACGTATTTAATGGAGGATGCTATTACAAAATTGAAATAATTATTAAAAGTGACGTAATAGTTCAAATTGGTATTAAAGAATATGTTTGCCATACGGGAATATCGGTAATCCCATTAATGTATGCCTTTAGCGTACTAAGGATTACAATGTAATATAATATGCAATGTGACAACGAGAACTGTTCAAAAATTAAAAGGATGTTTTATAAATTTTGCAGTTAATATTTTAATCTAGATTTAGGAAAATCTCAAATATATTTCGTATTCGTTTTCCCCAGCACGTCGTATGGATACGAATATTTAATTAATGAACAAAGGTCGAATCCCTCAACCGTTTGTTTTTCTACTATATAGAGATTAATACTCTTTAATTACATATGCGTAAGCATGTAAGGAAATTAAATATTTAATGTGCAAGTTGAAAAAAATGGATTTAATGAACTCGGTAATGTTATTGAGAATTATTTGTTTTATATTGTATATATTATTTTATCCTACCCAGTACCCGGGGTGTTTTCGAATAGAGATTAATGCAAATTATTATTCTAAACTCTTGGTTAGTATATTATATACGCTCGTGTGGCGTGTTTACAGTTTAAAATACAATAAACGTTTAATCATTTAAAATTATTAGACGTGTTCATATTTAAAAATATTAATAAAATATCAGACTCGGCTGCACTTCAACTTGCATTCCAATATTATTTTTGCTTTAACGGATAATAAAAATATCCGATATCATTTAATGACTTAATGGTAAGTATTAAAATTAATAAAAAAAAAGTACCTATTTCTATCTCATTTTTTGTAATTTTAAATATTTTAGTGTAAACAAAACATTAAGCTTGTAAACAATGTAATTTTATGAGTATATTGAAAATTTAAATTAATGATAAAAGATTTTTCAAAATCATAAAGTTAAAGCATAGACTTCTGTTTTTACAACGCTACGGTGTTAAAATAGAATTACAATTTAATTTTTAAAAGCCATAATATATACCTATTATGTTTAACTATCATAATTATTATAAATAAAAATGATTATAATGGATAATTTTATTAATAATACACTAAATAATACACTCATCATATAGGTATCGAACAATTTTTATTATCAAGTATATTGTTCTTAATAATCATAATTAATTTTTGGATAAAACATTTTAATTCCTTTGGCTTAAAACCTAATTTTGATGGATTTTTGTAGGTATATTATGTATAATATATAAGTAAAATTTTACAAATTAATAGAAACTTGATTTTTAATTATTTTATTAAAATAGTGCCTACCTACTGTCTATTGAATTGTTTACATGTAGGTAGGTACCTACTTTTTTTTTTCACCAAATGTTTAAGCATATTATCTGTATGATTGTGTAATTGTAATAACTATAATAACTAAAGCTTATATTATTATAACTAAAATATTTAACTTTTATATGTCGATATTCATTCATGTTATTTATTATATTTAATAATTATTCATTTTTACTGTACCTATTGATTTTACATTATATATTTTCTATCTAATCATAAAATGATTTTCAGATATACTTTAAAATGGCTACACAAATGGGATTCATATCTTATGGAGTAATTTTAACACTTACAGTCTTAACTGTGTTATTGCCAATACTAACCACAGGAAACGTCATAGATCAAAGAGTACTGCAGAGAGAACTAGGAGAAAATTCTCCTGAAATAATGTCGATGGGTGACAAAGATGATTTCCGTGAAATTGAAGAACCTTCCGTCGATGATTACACTATAAAAAATAAGGTTTTTAATTTGATAAATAATTGTGCATCATTAAATATCTCCTTATTAACTTTTAACAGGATATTGAAAAGTTAAAACCCGTTACGATTCTTTTTTAGTGTTTCTATATTTTAAACACTACCTACGTTAAACGTGGCGTAACAGACTAACGATTTCAATAAATTTATCTCAAAAATATTGACATTCAATTACTACATCACTTTTTGTACACAAATAGACATGAATTAAAAATTTGATTTACGTACAAAATAACAGAAAAATTATTATTTTTTGTGTCGCTCTTTTTATAACCTATGTAATTTGAATATTGTAATTTAAGAATTTTTAAATAATGACATAACATAATCATAATATTTATCAATTAATATGAAAATAATACAGTAAATAAAAGATAATACATTTAGTAGTGTTTAAATAGACATGGCTAATTTATATGTGGAACAATGTGTACATAAATCAAAATATTAACTTTTAATTAAAATAAAAGGGATCAATATCAATAAATAATAATAAAAAAAACCATTATAAAATTAATATTTGTACTTCAAAAGAGTGCTATACATGGACATCATATTATGTAGGTAGCAGGTTACATTCAGAATTATTAATTTATAATTTTGTCATAAGTTATAATATTATGGATTCGGTTCACATATTGTATTTCTTTAACAAATAGGACTACTTGCAAACAGCTTTTCATAATAATTAGGTGAGTAGTATAAATTAATGTTAACACTCGAAATAATTGGTGTATGTTACCTACTCGTAATATATAGCCACGTAACAAAAATAAAAATACAGTTTAAACATATAAAATATGTATTGTACACTGTTATGGACTTTATTGTGTGATAATATTAATAACATGTTATAACTTATAATATTTTGTACAAATAATCAAATCGTGCACGATTAAACAGAAGGCAGTAAAAAATTTATTATTACAATTATCAAAACGGTATAGTTATTATTGTAAAGCTATAAGTAAGTAAAGTATACCAAGATAAATAAAAATAAGTATAAAGTGTACATCATGTAGGTAGGAATGCACTTTTTATGTTTAAACACCGTCGTAATATAAATGTAATATAGGTACATTAGGTAATACTGGTAATAGGTATTATAGCTAATTTATAAATACCTATATACGTAGCTTTTTTGCTTTTTATTATAAAAGACCCTAAATTTATTGAACTTGATTTGAGAAGTTTTTACTTAGACATTTTGACGTGTAGAACCTATTTCAAGTTCAACAAAATTATAAAAATTCCTTAACTATAATTTTTTTTTTATTATTAAAATTATTGTGTAGTTTCATCTATGCATCGTACAACGCTTGAATATAGATATGAAGTTCATAAATTGTAGATTGCCATCTTATCCTTACTGTAAACTGTTACATTATACTTATTTTGTCTTACACAACATTCAATCAAACTTCCAACTTATCATTAGATCAATATTTAACCCTTGACACTTTTTCTTATTCAACAATATAACGTCCGTCTACTACAGATTCATTTCTCGTGATGTTCTTCATAGATAACCGAGGGCTGGACTACTTTTTACACTTAACACTTATGAAATGTATAAAACAAGATTTTTTTTATTAATAAATAAAAATTAATGAAGAGAATATTTTTAATTAAAAATATAAAAAGGGAAGAATATATATAATATATTCTCAATAATATATATTTAACGTCTTCTACAGGTACACTATGTCAACCTTAAAAACTAACCTTCACAATTAGTTTCTAATTAAATGTAGATATTCATTTTTATCATTTATGTATAAGATATAGTACATTCATGTCCTTTATCTATTATGTTATCTATCTACTCAAATCGTTCTAATACTTAGTCTCTAAAGCATAAATAGGAATATAATTATATCATATTACAATGATTAAATTACATATTATATTCCTTGTGTTCCGGTAAAAATGAAGTGCATTCCTTTCAGAATTCAAAGAAATAATTATTTTTACTCAGCCTATAATTATTGGGCACACTATATTATTATTATCCTTTGATGCATCTGCCTAACTAAGTTTTTATTTCTAAACATTAGTTGTGTGTAATTTAAGTGCAATTTGAGAGTTTGTTGATTAGGTTAAAGGATGTCAAAATCATCTGAATTCTCAATTATTTAAATCTAGATTCTAGAATAATATAATATTATAAAATAAAAATGATCCTAATGAATCATAATTCATAGCCCATATACGGAAATCGGGTACAAAATACAAATGAACAATTAGGAAGATCTATAAAAACTAAGAGAATAAAATAAAGAAATTTAAAAACAAACTACCTAATTAATTGGTAATACGATTAGGATAATTATTACTAACAACTGTTTAAAATAAATTTAATATAACTAACAATTATAATTTTTCTGCCACAGTCTACTATTACAAATGTATTTAAATTGACTACTGCCATAATTGCCTAATTATATTTGATGTATCACTTTCAATGTATGCAAAGTACTAAATTTATAATCCTCTTTATTACCTCATAGTTAGTTAAACTTGACTGCTATGACTTGATAAAGAAAAGTTTTCGACAATAATGGTATAATAATATAATAAGCTGTATACTTTCCTTTAAAACTGTTACAATAATATTAATATGCTTGAGCGTTTGAGTAATACCATTTCTATTTCCTGTGAAACTAAAAAAAAATGTAGTACCTATTTAGATATAATAATTATAATGTACCTTTCCTACCAAAATATTTAATCTGAACTAGTCGTCTTCAACAAACAATGGATATAGATTGTTAAAATATGGAAAACGTCAAAAACATAGACAATCGGATGCATTAATAATATATTAATATACCCAGTGAAAGAATAACGAAATAGTATTAATTATACTAATTACTATATATATTATGTATTTAAGTAAAATTATTATATATTTCAAGATTTGTTTTGAAGTCAATATAGGACAATAGGCACAATATATATATTTGGTATTTTATACGAAATACAATAATTTATCATTGTTACTTATAATATATTGTGGGTTGTGGTCATATAATATAATATAAAGAATAAATCAACACAAAATATTGTAATTTCGTATGATTTACACATGTTACAGAGTGATGATCAGAACCTCGAGATTGCGCTGATCGACTATCTGTTTACCAAACAAATGATAAACAAAATCCGCGCCCGAACGGATTCGTATCGCGCACAGAAGAAGAGAAGTTATTGGAAGCAATGCGCTTTCAACGCAGTTTCGTGCTTTGGTTAAGTCTAACGTGTGTACGCATTGTTTACCATACCTAATATTATACAACATAAAATATCATTTATGGCAAGATATTAGCCCTTAATATAATAATAAAATAATAATATAAAATGCTTTTTAATATTCAACTATTTATTTCAATTATAATTATATTATAGATAACTATAATAGTTATTTACCGATTTAGATTTTAATACCTCAAGAATCCACCTATTTTATTAAATTTTTATCGAGTTGAAAAAACAATATTAATAATAATAATAATAATAATAATAATAAAAATATAATATTATGTTATGATACCTATTATATACTACACACATATTAAATTGTCATGATTAATAATTAATATTAAAATATAAATACGTTCGTTTATATTTCCTACAGTATTAATATTATAATAATAAACATTATGTTGATCTAAAATAATACTGTAAAATAGTTTAAATAATATAATAAAGTTGAATAAAAATTCGTTTTAATTTGTTGTATAGAATATAGGATACTTACCTCATGTGAATTTATTATCTTCGATGCTTATAACTATGGGTCGAATTTAATTGCATTTACAACTGTTTTTCCTTGCTATAATGTCTTGTGCTGTATAAGTTATAAATTTATAAATGTGTTCTGTGGAAAATATAGTTGTACTACAATTGTATGTTGTATGTTCATCTCATGATACAGTTTTTGAACGTGTATTAATGAATTTAGCTATACATTTTCATGATGACGATGAGACAACAAAAATGAAATATTTTTTAGTTGAAACCTTTTATAGTTTTATAATCTTTTGTATCAATCGATACAAATTTTCTATAATTGCGAAGAATACTGTGATCATCTTTGATTGGAAAATTGGAAATGACTGAATTACTATAGTCTTAGGACTGCGTAGGATGTATGATAATTTATTATATTAATATTATTATTTTATTAAAATGATAATAATTCAATATTAATATCCATTTTATTTAAAATTAATATAATATTAATTAATATTAATACTTAATATATTTTATATAAAACCTTATATAAACTATAAAGTTAGACAAAAATAAGGGAATGAAAAGCTAAACCTCGCAAATATATCATAAACTCCCCAAAAAATTATTAAAAATGAATACAACTTTACTATATTAATATTAAAATTTATATTCAAGTATTTTAATAATAATTAGTATATCATAATATGACATATACGATAAATATAAATATTATAATTTATGAGTAATAATTACCACTTACCGGTGAAGTTGTATTAAATATATAAACTATATAGGTATATAATTGATTTCTACGGATTATATAATACCAACGTGATTTTATATTGCATTTTATATTGAATACCTGTAATTGCTCCAAATCAAATTAAAATTTAACTTTAACATCAAACCTACAAACTTCATGCCAAAATGGTATATTAATCAGGAACCAATTCGGTAACAGTCTTAAAAATAAATGGGCCAAATTTTACTCAAATCTGAAAAGATACATAGCCGAAAACACTAATTTCTTGATAATTCTAAAACTATTATTTTATAACAGAATATAAATAAAAAGTACCTAAGACTTCAAATTTCGATTAATAAACTTTAACGTTTAACTATATATATAATACAAAACAATATTTTATATTGTAAATTTTTAGTACCAGAAATTTTAATCAATTTTTAGTGCATCAGAGTTCATAAATCCTATATTTATATTAATTACAAAAATAGCAGTAAAAAAAAAATTATGGTTCCATATTATATAGTGCAAGTACTTTAAGTAAGTAAAAAAGATGATGCGTGTAGTAGGTAGTATGTACGATAGTACTCTACATGACGTCTCGCGATTTTCATCATTATTTTTTCTTTATTATTTTTTGGCGATGAGTTAATAGTCACCATATTATAACCGTATACCGTAACGTTGCTTAAAAAAATAAACCTAACACTACGGAACACTATATATAATTATACATAATATATGGCACCGACATTATCACAGTACGCACACTGTAATAGGGAATGATTCGGCGACTCGGCGTAGGTGTTCCTATATAAGTACCTAACAAATACCTACCTATGTAATAACAATTAATAGCATCTATGTCATACGTATAATATTATACAAAATACAAATAAATATAATATAACGTTTTAAAAATAAATTATAAACATAAATCGATGAAGAACATATTATTTTTTTACTTTATTGGAAAAATTTACAGTCTGTAGGTATCAATTTCAAACATAGTAAGTAAACACTATAATGCACTATAATAGTACTAATAAATAACGTATAGAAAAAAACAACATGATGTGGGAAGCCGTCCATTGATAGAACTATTCAGCCATTCATGGCTTATGTGAATTGATAGTTTGGATCTAAATATAGGACGAACCGGGAAAGCCAGACGAAGGCGATTATTCAACATTTTGTGTTCGGACCTTAAATGAACTATGAGAACCCTCATTTGTCCAATATAACTTTAAGATAATTAAGTTGAGACGTATAGTATCATTGGTATAGTGTAGTATTGATTGGTATCTCAACTGGGCGCATGTAAACTCCACCACAAGTATCTTTTTTTAATGTAAGCTCCGTCAAAAAAAAAATACAGGTACAATTGAGTTCATGTAAACTTCATCAGGAAAAATAATCAGGTAACAATATAATATTAATATGTACCCATAATATATTATTGTTATAAATAAATCATAATTTTATAATAATAATCGTCCAAATTAAAAAAAGTTACGTGTACCTAACTATCCACAAAAATTTATAAAATTTAAAAATTAAAATGAAAAATATAAAATTACAAATCTATAACAGTATAAATTTGATATAACATAGGTAATACAAAATAATAATTTGTATAATAATAATTGTCCACATTAAATAATAGTTATAGGTATGACGTATGAGTGTGTATAGTAGATATATCAAAACATAATATATAGTAGTGTATACAACTTAAAAATAAAAATAATAATTGTCTGAACAAATCAATGACACAAATTGTAATGTGTATTACGTCAAATAATCGTAATAATCATAAAATATGTAGGTAATAGATAGTATTACGTTAAATTAATACTAAGTTTGTCAATTTTAACGTATGACATCGCAATGGATGTCAACGTATTTAATGTGAGGAGGTCTTTACACTGGTGAACTTTCCATGTACCCATTACAAGTAAGAAAATAAAACTGGTGGAGCTTAAATTATACTTTTTCATTACCTTTTTATCCAACCAATATTGTGCCATTCTGGCGGAGTTTACAATCGTCAATCTCAACTCATCAAAGTTGGTCTGAAGGAAGGTTATTTTTCGAAACGTAAATCGTAGGTATATAAAAGGAATTTTCAGGGTACTTGTATAGTTTATTAGTATTCTCCATCTATAGTTGCCCAGATTTTAATTAAGTCGAGGTAATTTTTGAGATAATTTGACGCTTGAACAGGATTTGAGTTGGAGACAGTTAACTGTACTTACCATCAGTATAGCCACCTATTATAAGGTTGCCAATTTTCCATAGTCATGTTTTACTGTTTAATGGATATCAGATGATGTATGTTATAGCTATAGGTATTTAATTGTAAATTAACAAAATTTAAGTCATTCTTACTACTTATTAATTCGTTTTAAATTATATACAATTTTATTGCTAAGATTAGCATTCAACAATATCATAATATTTAGGTAGTAGTAGTTGACAAATAACTGCAGAGATGGGAACAGTCAACAGTGGAGTAAATCTAACCTATGTCCAAAAAAATAAGTAGGCGTTATAAAGTACCTATGTTATAATGTTCCAAAGAATAAAAAAAAGTGATAATAAGTATATCGTGTATGAAAAATTAATTTAAGGAAGACACAACCCTGTGTGCTGAAAAATGATAAACATTATAGTTCTCGGCGATAATGATTTTAAATCTTAATCGTAACCTCACAATTATTTAACTTCTATAGTTGATGATACATTTTAAAATAATTATTATTTATGACATTTTGTATAAGAAATATAATAATTACGTTGGCTGTGACAAGTCCTAAATTTTATCCCACATAAAACTATAAAATTGGGTACAAATTATATTTATTTAATACCTATTGTATTGTAAAAATACCTGGTGACACAATTAAATAAAAAAAAAATTTAAAAATATTTGTTTAAAATTTAATTTTTCCAGGTAATCAATTTATTTTAAGTTAACTTCATAACATCTAATTAATAACAAATAAACATAAGCTCGCATACTGCTCAGTCGTAAGTAATAACATTTAAAATATAACGTCTTCAGGTTGTCGCAAATATTATTAATTTATTATGTATAATATTTGGGAGTTTGGGACACTTGAACTTGGGTATTTTTAATAATGAAAATAATAAATTATATTTATAAATCTATTTTTAATTAATTAAAAAAAAATAAATTTAAATTAATACCTAACCTTAAGGTATCTTAGTCTCTAATCTCTATAAAAATCAAAGGTCTACTGACACTAATGTTTATATAGTTAATAGTAGGTATTTACCAATATAAAGGTACCGCTACTATCATATTAGCTTTCGGTTTTCACAATTAAAGTTATCACATTTTACTAATTATTTTACTAGGTATCGTCGTGTGAATCTAGCATATGTCAGCAGTATACAAGATTATCAAGATATAGGCAGGTAAATCAATAACGACATATAGGCATGCCGATAAAATATTGCTGGTAGGTAATAATATATCGCGTGACCAAAATATTGCAACTAAAATATCATGAAACCAATAAATCGTATGGAATAAATATCTCCAGTATAAAATATAGCAGCAATTTAAATGTAATAAAACATATAAAACTAAAATAGACAATTTTTAAATTTTATATACATTTCAAAGGTATTGGTTCCGAGATATTTTATGGGTAATTGTAAATTATATTATATATATTATATATTATTACAATAATTATTATTAGTCTCTACTTTATAAATTTCATAAGTAATTTTACTCTAAAACCACTAAATTCACATTTCAAAATAATCAGAAAAAATAAGAGTAGGTATTTGGTATGAGAAAACTAGAAAATCTACACAATTGGTAGGTATCAGTCTTGTCTTCAATCAAATTTATTTTATTATTTGGTTGTAATTCAAAAATAACATTTATATTTGCATTTTCTGTGCATTATTTAATTTTCTACTAATTAAGTTTTTTTCAACTTATATTAATACATTTTTTTCCATGTTGAAAAGCTTGAAAAGTAACATGGGATTTTGATTCCTCATAAATTGTTCATTCAGTAAGTAATCAAAAGAAATAGAAAATATATAGATACTCAGAATTTTAAGGTTTAAGTTGACATTTTGTAGTTAATAAATAATCATAGATTTATGATTTTAATACCTAAGAAGTTCAACAACAAGTAACAACAATTTGTTATTTTGTTATAGTTAAAAAAATATTAATCATACTAACTTAAGAAGACACTCTATTATTAGTTACATTATGATCTTGTATACAAAATATTATTCTCAGAGTCAGAATATTTAGATAAATTTCAAATTACCCTAAGTGGATATAGGCTTTTAAATGTTTGAATTTAATATACGGACCTATCCGCAATGTTTTAGTATACCTACATACCTGCTATACATTTTGTAAGTCAATAATAATATATTATAGGTAGTTAATAATTCAATATAATATATTAATATGTGATGTTAAGAATTTAAGACAAAAATTAGTTCAATGAATTGTAAGTCCTAGGTACTAATACTAATTATTGTAGTTATTTAAATAAATCGTTTGTAAAATACTCTTAGAAATAGAGACTAGATACCATTTTCACTCGGAACTGTTTTTCAAAAGCAATAATTTATCATTAAATTAAAATTAACACATCCATTACAGTGAGTTACTCAGCAACAAAGTTTACTCAAACCTTTTATAAAGCACATTTTAATTTATAGTTACATCACAAAATACTTGTCTAATTTTATCAGATCTACCACCTATAATAATTTATGAATTTGGCACCTGAATACCTGATAACTTAAAAAAATATAATCAATTTTACTTAAAAATTATCAAATTTAGATTGATGACTACTGAACTTAACCAATATTATATGATTTATATGTAAATATTAGCGGTAATGTATTTAATACGTTATTCTATAAAATTCCTAAGTATATTCGTTAATATATAAATTACACTGTTTTACTAATTAACATATAAAATAACGATTGGGTTTTTGCTAATGTATGAAATTTAAATAATTAGGTAGATGATAATCGAGACTGGATTAAATAACAAAAAAGATTTGTTACCGTTGTCGTTTTATTAATTAAAATAATAAGATAAGATAATATTGAACCATACCATTCTGCGTAGACTAGACTTCAAGGGTTTTTCAAATGCACATGCCAACAAAAGTGCTCCACAAAACCGTGCATATGTTTAAAAAATAATTTACTTTGTAACTCTAAATGGCGTCCAAAAAGTTCCTGTACTAATAAATAAATTGAAAATTGTAAAAAAAATAATAATTTAATAACTATAACTATAATAATAGATTTTCTTATTTTATTATGTAATTTGTTTAAGATTTTAATAATTATTCTAATAAATTGACGTGAAATAAATTAAATATTTTTTATAATAATGTAAGGTGTGTTTGACTTAATACTAACATTTGATTTTTTTTTAGATTCTGAACGGAGTGATGAATGTATTGATTTTACAATGATGTGTGTTTTTTTTTATTTTTTATTATTATTTTTTTTTTTGTGTCTGATGACAACATTTGGAACAGTAAAAATGCTTCGATTTTACTTCAGCCCCTCTTTGAAAAAGAAATTGAATCTAGTTGATACTTTGGGGTGTCAAAAGTTAGTTTAAATACGTCAGGAAAAACCTTAAAAAAATAAGGGAAAAACGGGATTTTTTTACGAAAAACCAGTTTTTGACAAAATCGAATTTTTTATTTTGCACTATAGAAGCGAAAAGTAAACATTTTCAAATAAATCGAGAAAAACAAAAAAAAAGTGACAGAAAAACAGGAATTTTTACGCAAAACCAGTTTTCGATCAAATCGATTTTTTTATATGGTTGTAATTCAAAAACTAATCACTGTAAATACTTGAAATTTTCACCAAATGTTTATATTAGCGTTCTCTATACACAGTTAAATTTTCAAAGAATTTTGAGCTATTTATAGACAATTGAAATATTCAATTTTTCTTAAGTATTTTTTTTTAAAATAACGATAAACATTTTTTGGCCGGCCAGAAAATCTTGAAAAATTAATACAAGGTTTCTTATACGTTTTCTTAAAGTGATAAAAAAAAATCCAAGATCGTTAGTCACAATTTTTTTTTATAAGTGCTTAAAGTTCTTATTTATACGAAATATGTCGAAATTGCGAAAATTTGCAATTAATTTTGTGGTTGAAAAATCGTAAAAATTTTTTCTTTTATAACTAAGTTTTGAAAATTTGGTACAAGGTTCTCCATAAATTTTTCTTCAACTATCTGTAAAAAAAACTCTACCGGATTCAGACAAAAAATTTTTAGGAGTGTTTGAAATTTAAATTTTTACAAAGCCGCGTTAAATAACGGTTTAGCCTCAAACGATTTTTGATATTTGTTGTTATTCAAATAGAATAAGTCGTAGATATAAGTTGAAAATTTTACCAGTTATTTAGATTGCCATTTTCTTCACGTGATTTGATTTTCAAAATATTTTGACTTTTTTTGAGCTATTTATAGGCATTTGAAATAATCAATTTTTTTTTATTTTTTTTATAAATGTTGATAAAAAAAATTTAGCTGGGACAAATTACTTGAAAATTTAATTGAAAAGTCCACATAACTTTTTCTAACTCTCATTCAAAAATTATAAAAATACATAGACACAATTTTTTTTTATTAGCATTTGAAGTTTGACAAAAATTCGTCAAAATCATGAATATTTTTCACTATTTGGTAGTTAAAAATTTATTAATATTTTACTATCAAAAGCTAAGAATTGAAAATTTAATACTATGCTGTCCATAAGTTAAGCTTAGAATAATTATAAAAAAGTTTGAGGATATTTCAATTTAAAAATTTTACGAGTGTTTAAATTTAAAGTTTTAATTTTAATTTGAAATCAAAAATACACGTGTAAAATTACGTTTTACTAATAAATAATCTTCGATTTTTGTTATTTTTAAAAAATTACTAAACGTAAGATCTTGAAACTATTACTTAAATGTTTGAATTTGTTTCAAAATAGAATGTATGACAATATTTAAATATAATATATCCTAGACTGACAAATCATGTCCATTCAGAATCGTTTTTCGTAAACAATGAAACCTATCATTGTATTCAAATTTAACTTACGCTAGTCCAAGGTCCACCCCACCCCCTAATATACAGCAGAGCGATACTCGCTTTTTTTTTTGTAATTTGTAATTTGATTAAAATGTTTATTCAATAATAGTTTTAAATACATTAACTTAACCCTTATTGTTAATTTATAAAATATTTAGTTAGTGTATACAATAACAAGTTGAAATATGTATTTATGGATTCATTCAATAAATTAACTGAAAGTACTCGTAATTCTATAGAATAACTAGTTATTTTATAGAATTACGGAATTTCATACATTAACGCTAACATATATAAGGTGTAACAAGATTATTTGACAAACTTCCATTACAAATGTTACTATATTTGTTAAGTAGTGATGTTACACTCTGTATATGTATTATATATATATATATATAATATTTAAGTCAAATCTAATATTAAAAGGTTAAAGATTTAAAATGTTAAAATGTAGATTTACTATACTTTTTGATATTTAGTCTGAATTAACATTACATTTGAAACATTTAAACAATTAGTAAAAAATATGTTGGAAATTTAAAAAGAATAAAATGTTTATACTATTATACTATTCATGATATTATGTGCATAAAAATTATCCATAAAGCATTTATTATTATTTTTATTTGTAAACCGGGATATTGTTATGCATATTATCAAGAATGCAACCCTCATAATGAATTATTTTATGCTTCAAAACAATATATTATTTAAGCCAAGAGTTATTAAAGATTTTTTAAACAAATAATTTTAAGCCTAGACTTGCCAGTTGTCAACTGTTATTATCATATCATATTTGTAATATAAACTATATGATATAACAAGTGTCTATTCCATAACATTTGTAACTCAAAAGATAGTATTGTTCCATTTTATTCTAGTGATTGAATTGGTAAATATTATTAACATTAGTATTTATACTTATTGCCTTATGCATTATTAGGAACATAAAAATTGATTTCATACTAGATTTTAGTTATTTTTTAAAATCAACCATAATTTTACCTATTGTGAGGATGTCATACCCACATATATTGTCTTCACCTTCCAAGTACGGAACATAGCAAATTTATGCTCAGCAGATTATGTTTACCTACGTTAGTTTAAAAATTAGAGTGAATCGACCTATTATGAAAGTTGATGGTAAGAATATTATCTGTGTTTGTTTGCTAATTATTAATGATTGTTCTATTTTTTAGCAAGTTATGTATATCATAACTCACTTAAAAACTGAGTAATCATAAAAATAACAAACATAGATAATGTTCTTACCATCATGTTTCATAATAAGTCGATTCATTTTAATTTTTAAATTAACAGAGTTAAATCTGATCTGCTGAGCGTAAATTTGCTATGTTATATATTTAAGATAGAGATGACACATGCAGATATGGCGTCCTCTTAATCAGTAAAATATAAATAAAATAATAAATGGAAATTATGTTTTATTTCATAATTTATTTAACACGGTGTTATAAAGTTCAAAGCAATGTTATTGTACTTTTGTTCTTACAAAATTGATGTATAACAGAATTCTAAATAAAACATGAAAAAAAAATCTAAAATTTTAACCATCAATTTATATATAGATATATAAATATATTTCTAAATGTTTATGGAAAAACCATGATGTAAAATAGAACTGAAAACTAAGAACAATTTTATTTATTTAATGAGCTGCATCAATCTTTTTCTGTTCTTCAATTTGTGGAGTTTCTGTTTCTGGTTCATCATAAACATAATCAATTTCTTGATGCGGCCAGAATGATGGTTTGTTCTCCAAGTCCAATGTTAATTCAGGTTGAATATAAGCAGCATCTTCAAAGGTCATTTGGCCAAATGGCAATAAACCATTTATTTCTGCAATCCTCTTTTCAGCTTCTCTGATTATCACTTCTGATTCAGCTTTGAATTCTTCAATACCTTTTTTCTAAAAATTAAAATCAATACACCATACATATACATATTATGACTTGCTAATAATGTCAATGGTGTAAGTAACAGAAAAATTAATTACAATTTCCTTTTCGTGTTTATCAATAGCAGCACTGTATTTATCTTCTGGGTATGGAATTTTAATTGCATTGTACAATTTCTCAAAATTGTCAACTAACCCGGGTACTGCCACTTTACTTTTGTATGCAGCCCAATCGATTTTCAATGGTTCGGCTGGAGAGGCCAACATTCTAAAATCATTTATTAAACAAATAAGAATCTTACAAAAATAACAGTTTTACAATTATTATAAGTTAATAAAAATAATTTTAACACTGAACGTGTGGCCTTTAAATGACCTTAACGTACTTGCGAAGATATCCATCGGACTTAGCTTTAAACGCCAAATAGGACGCTTTGTCCGCTTCTGGTACTCGTTCAGCAATCGCAGCCCAGTTCACAGAAGATTGAGCAATGCGTTTAGAAGCCATCTTCAATCAAAATTAAACAGGAAAATTCAAACAGAAAAATCACGGGTAGCGAGAGAACCTTCGAGAAATTGTGACTATTGTGAGTTGTGACACTAGAATATGGTTAATGTCTTAATGGTTATCTGTAAAATATATTTATATTATCAAATTTGCAGCTGAGTTGAAGAAATATCAGTTTCAACACTTTGAAAAAAATAAAGTTATTAACAATAATTATGATTGTTATCGACCCCCTATCTCTCGACTGCGAGTACTAAATAACCGTCTGATAGTATAAACTATGATTGCAGGACGAGTGCCACGCCCCGTATGATCGCAGGAGCTGGATTGTGTGTTAAATTATTTAAATTCTGCAGAACGACGGACGTTTATTTTCTAACTTCTATATCGTTCTTAGTTCTTACAATGTCTGTTAACGCTTACCGGCGAAGTACTGTCGGTAATATAATCTTTTATTCAGCGGATTTTTACGAGTAGGTAATAAAATCCTCAATCCACCATCCACCAGTTAATCGTTAACGAATAACGGACAATTTATTGGTTTCGGCGAAAAAAACACCGTACGCGGACAATTTGTTCGCGTCATAATTTTATACTAGGAAAATATTATTAGTCCCCGGCTTAAAAAAGTTAAATACAAAATATTTTTTTAGTACAAAACGTTCTTTAAAATGTATTTTCATTAATATAATACTTTAAGAGCAAAAGATACCGTTGACCAATCAAATAAAAATGGATATTTTTATGTATGAATATTTTCACGCCTCACGAAAATAATTATTACAATAAATTTACGAAAGTCTCAAAAGTGTTTATCTTCATTATTTTTTGTCAAATATATTATCGTTTTAGAATTAACTATTTGTATCGTTTCAGTAAAAATATAAATTTAATACCTATTTCACACTTGGATGTTTAATCCTGATAATATTTTGAAATTTATTGTTAAATGCTTCAGATGTATTATTAGTTTGAGCATAACCTTTTTTTGATGCATTATATACACCCTATAAATGTGGTGGAAAAATTGGTGGTTGAAATATATTTAAACCATGATCAAACTACAACTGGTACATTGTGTTTGTTAATACCTAAAACTTGAAATATTACTAAAAAATATTCTTTGTCTCAAGAAAAAATTAACTTAGGAGTTAGGACCAATATTATCCGTATACCGGACGGATCATAGCAGCAATACTTCTATAGGTATACTTTCAAATTTCCTATCTTTCATTGTTTCATTACGTGCTACGGCTCCGAGGTGGTGAATGGTGGGTCCACGCTATGTAGTCCTCACTCATGTAGTCATGTCTATTGTCTCATCTTTGTAGGTACTCATCAGTTCCTCACGCACTAGTGCGCTACGCTGTAACTTTCAATCTGTCATCTCAACTTCTAAAATTCAATAAAGATTATTACTAGAGTTAGGATGTTGATGACCTAAAAAACACACAAAAATGTCTTTAAAAAAATGCAAAAATGTCTTAAAAAAAGTGCAAAAATGACCTTAAAAATTATCTAAAAAACTAATTAAGTAGGTATGTGAAAAAAATGTATTTATAAATAATTATTTTTATTAGGGATATGGGCCTGATAATGGGTGTAATAGTAATTTAAAATATCAATTATAGATAATAATAATAATAATAATAATAATTACATTAATAAACAAAAGTACCTATACATTTATAATTTTTACTATTTGTTCAAATCCAAAGTTAGATTTTAAATAAATTAAATTTGTTTCCAAACTTGGGTTTAACACTTGCTCTATAATCTAAAATTACCCCACATTGTATAAAAACTACAAAAAATGACCTAGAAGATGAAAAAATGATTTTAAAATGTTGAAAAATGACATTAAAAAACAAAAAAAAAATGCATTTATAGCTAAAAATGCCGAAAAATGTAAAATAAAATTAGAATATTTTGCATCAAGATAGCATGAATCAAATTTTTTAGCTAGGATAGCATTGTATAGAATCAAAGGAAAAAAAATGCAAAAGTCATCAACATCCTAAGCCTAACTCTAATTATTACCTACTTAATCCATACCTAAATTGCATTTTACATTTTGTCGTTTTGTCAAATCGATATTATAAATCAGTGACGTACGCAGAAAAAAGTTTTGGGAGGTGTTTTTTAAAAGTAGGACTTTTTTAATAAATATATAAAAAAAAATTATGAAAATTAGCTATACTTCAAATACTTTTTTTAAATACAAACATTGATATAACAAAATTAACAATAAAATTGAATCAGTAAATAACCATAAAGAAACCTAAGTATTTCGGTGTTTAAACACTCCATGTACAATGTACATGCCTGTTATTAATTTCACACAAATACACAATAACTAATAATTTAAAATCGTGCGATTTACGAAATAATAATATGAAATAAAATAAAGAACAAGACAATTCAAATAAATGTCTTATAGATATACCACAAACTAATAATTTACGTTTAGTAAATTTAATGACAATAGACAATTATAGTTAGACTTATAATTTATAAATTTAGGGCTGGCGGTATTTCAAACGTTAATACCGGTATCGGCGGTATCCGATATTTGTTTACTACGGATACGGTATTATTGGCAAATAGCAATACCGTATTTTGGTATTTTCGGTAAATTTAGAGGTGTTCAAAAAATTTAGGTAATATCATAAATGTTAACATTATAATTTTTTTAATATTTGTGTAGGTATACCAAGTACTAACTGTACACCGAAAATACCGTCAGCCCTAGTTATAATAGTATATTTTAATATTTACTATATATTCTTTATACTATGTATCAGTCATTCATTAAGTAATATTTTGAAATTAAAACGGGACTACTTTTTAAATTAGTAACAACATTATTCAGATAAGCCTATTTACCAATGAGCCGTTTATACAATTTGTTTTAAATTCATTATAACATGTACAATTTTATGACATATTGACATAACAATCATATTATTAGGTAGGTATATTAAATTAAATCATTACACAGGTAGTGGAAGGTAGTATAAGTACCTACTACCTACATTTTATAACTTCAGTGCCAATATCATTATAATCTCCTGTTAACACCAATTTGAAGAAAAAAAATGGCAAAACAAATTTTGTAAAATTACATTACAAATACCAATATACCACTTCTTACTAAATCACATAATATATAATAAGTACCTATATAATAAAACAAGATATTAAATGCAACAATATGATAAATAAGTATTTTTAACTAGGTACCTTTAGTGGTGTATACATTTTTTATTAAGTACTTAACAAAAATACAAAATAGAATTAGGTAGGTACTTAATAGTTATGTACCTATTACAAAACGTTTTATAAATAAATCACATTTGATATATTTTTATCTTTATAATAGTCCAAAAATAATAAAATAATACACAACTACACAAGATGATGTGTAAAACTAACAAATAAATTAAAAATGTATGTTAAAACCAATAATAATAATAATAATAATAAAATGAAAAAACATTTTAAATAATTTGTAATAAATATACATTTCTACATGCCAATTATTTAATTTTCCATGCATTTATTAGGCATTCCATAATTTCATTTGTATACAAATCTATTTTAAACAAATTACCAAGAAATTTTAAATTCCAAATTTTGTTTTTTATGTCTTCCAGTAATTGTTTGTTCATCCCTAATTTTATTGCAATTTCAATATAGTCATCTTCATTTTCAGCTATAGTATCAAAAAATCCTAAAGCAGATAATTGTGAAGCCGTTACACAAGATAAAAATGTTTTTCCCGGTAATGTTATTACTGGAACTCCTGCCCATAATGCATCCAAACAAGCCATATGCCCATTGAATAAATATGAATCCAAATATACATCAGCTAACTGGATTCGATTCAAATGTTGATATTTTTCAATACATTTAGAAAAAATAATACGTGATGAATCAATCTTTAAATCATTAGCAAATTTTTTTAAGTTTTTTTCAGCATCATCATTCAAATGTAAAAGCCATAATACAGAGGAAGGAACTTTATCTAAAATAGTTAGCCACATACGGAAAGTAAATGGGTCTATTTTATAGAGTTTACTGAAATTACAAAAAACAATAGCATCATCTGGTACATTGTAGAATGCTCTTATATGTTCTTTTAAGGGATCTTCTTGAATATATATATCATCAAAATGCATATTATCTTGATTATCAAAATCGGATATAGAAATCAAACATACATTTTTTGTATCTAATATATTAAATACACTGTCGTTAGATTTGCGTTGCATTAAATTTGGATATTTCAGCATGTGATTGCCAGGAAAAATATTTGAACGTAAGCTAAACAATTTTCCATTATATTCATTTGGTGGATTAATAGAAGAATATAAATCAAATCTAAAAAAATAATCTATAAAAGTCACATTACTGGTAATAGGATTATTAAGCCATGAAACTTGAATTGGAGCTGGTCTCAAAGCAAATATTTCAATTAGGGAACCTTTAGTATAACCACACATGTCAACTAATATGTGGATTGAATCATTATTTATAACTTTAGCAGCATCATTTACTCTAAATTGTGATAAATCTTCAAAGTTTAAGTTTTCTGAGGTATAATTCATCCTGAAATTAAAAAAAAAGTGATTTTACATGATTAATTTTATCATAAATTAAGTGTTTTAGTAAAATAGTATGTAAATACATAATTTAATACTATTCAATGAGTGCTTTTGAAGAAATAATATTATCTATATGTTAAATACAAAATATATAAATTACAAGGTATTTATTTTTATGGAACAGAGCCCAACTTAGGGGGGGGGACGAGGCTCGAGTCCTTGATGATTAAATATTAGAGTTGCACTGTCAAATTTTGTGATATTATTACTTTCATTAAAAAGTTCTCCATTCTATTTAAAACAGGTAACATTACTACTAAAAATGGCAATAAACGGGAACACAGTGATTACGATTTGCATGTTAGTTACACAAAAAAAAATATAGGTAATAAGTTTGTTGATTATTTAGGTTCAATTAATTTTAATGCTATGCCACTTGAGCTGAAAAAAAATATTGTTAATAATGTAAATAAAAATAATTATGAATTTAAGAAAATAACTATTGTAAACTGGTTGTTTCTTAATCTTTAATTGTATGGTATGTTAAATTAGGGAATAAGTTTATATAAATATTGTAATTTTGATGTATTTTATAAATTGTATTGTTTACAAACAACTCATTTACCTCGCCACAAGCTCTGCTTAATGGGGTAAATTAAATATATGGGGTATATTAAATAATTAATGTATGTAACTACATTATTTATTCAATAAAAAAAAAAAAAAATTAGAGATTTACATGATATGATGAATTTCAGAAAACATTAATTAATATTTTTCATTTGTACTGATATTATACCTATCTATGTATAGTTAATAATTTTATACTTAAATATTAAACAAGTATTAAAAATGAATTTATGTTCTGTAAATAAAAATTTTGTTCACTAATGCAATTATTTTATTTGAATGTTCACTGTCTTTTTTTAATTAAGTAGTCCCTTTGATTCGGACTGTACTCTATCAGGATTATTGAAAATTTAGATTAAACAGAATGAAATTTTTATCAACTTATGTACTAATATATACTTTTCGAAAAAAGAACTGAAATTAACTGTTTAACTAAACTGAGAAATGATAATAATATCACAATATAATCGAAACGATAAAATTTTAATCAACTATATATGTACATATGTAGGTACTACCGAAAACCAGGCTACGTTCCAGTACATACTTCATTATGTAATACCAATTTTGTATAGGTAGCTACAGTTATGATATAATTAAGTACATATGTAAGAATATACACATCAAAATGATATATATACATAAGTACTAATGTACGAAGTATAAATTGTCCGGATAAGCAATAACTGGATAAGTGAGACTATACTGTACATTTAAAAAATATTAAAATAAACCCTAAAATTATATTGCCCTGGACCCATATTTCCTAAGTTGGCCTCTACTAAGGAATCTGAAATCACATGATAATAAAATAATTTAAGCTTTTTTAGTTTTCTTTTGTATAAATAATTTAAGTTATAAAATGTATTGAAAAAAAGTTTACTACATTAAAAACGACATTTTGTTGCATTTATTAATTAAAATAATTTAAATCAAATATTTACCATTTTGGCTTATTATCACTTGAAGATAAAGAATAAAAATAAAATTGTACTCTGTCTGAATACATTTTGAACGCGTATTTCATGATATTTGTTATTGGATGTTTATTAAAGTTGGTTGATATAAAACCAATCCTTAGTTTTCCGTTTAAAGATGTTGGATGAAGAAACTGTTGTGGTTCTTCAATTGATTTTTCTAATTCCTCAACACATTGTTGTACATACTTAGTAGAAATTTTTTTTTGTACTTCAGACGATAATGGACATAATAATGAATCATGAGGTAATAAGGTCAAGACTTGATCATCCTCGAGTTGTTTATTAATTATTTCTTTGAATTTGGTCATGTAATAATCGTAGTTTGACCAGTCGCATACTTTTAGTGAATTTAGTACTAAATTACAATATATTTCTGGAAAATCTGGATTTATTTTTAATACAGCTTCATAGGCATGAATTGCCTCTTTACTATTATTTAACTTAGTACATATGTTCGCCATACCTATATAAATGTCAACTAATGTATTGTCATATGTTAAAGCTTTTTTATAATGGAGAAGAGCATCATTAAGATTTATAGACTCCTTCTGCAAAAAATGTGCAAAATCTAAATGCAAATCTAATGCACTTGAATCATCAATTTGAAGAATCCTATTAAAGCTTTCAATATCATCATATTGGCCCAACTTCTTTTTTAAACATAAAAAATTAAGTAAAGCATTTAAATGGTTTGGTTGAAAAATAAGAGTCATTTTGTAATACTGTAGAGCTTTTTCATATTTATCTAATTGTTCATAAACTACTCCAATATCACAATATGCCTGAATAAGGGTTGGTTTCAATTCAATAGCTGTTTTATACCTGTAATAAAATAAATTATAATAAAATTACTAATTTATGCTCATTTATATTAAAAAGACACATTTTAAAAGAATAATAATAAAAACTCATTAAACTAAGTACTATCAGAGGCGGTTCTGGTGTATGGGCAGGGTGGGCAGCTGCCCATACCAACATTTCTGATGCCATTTATTTTAAAAATGTAATTTTTATACAAAAATAAGATATTTTATCATTTGATCTAATCTAACACAGTTTTTCCATCATATACTGTGTTAAGACATACTTAGATCTACTATGAAGAGTTCACAATTAAGCAACTTTACACTATTAACAATTGATATAGAAAATACAGACAAATTATTAAGATATCCAACTGCTGCCCTTGAAGTATTTGTAAGCACAAAAAACAGAATTATTCAATTTCAAATTTAGCTTTTACTTTTTTTTTTTTTAAATTAGTCTGAATTACTTTTTTGGCAGTTAAATTTAAATAAATATAATTGTACTTAATTACTTAAAACCTAAAGATTACTCTATTTTTTTATACTTAAAATCTTTTTTACCTATTACTTACCTAATATAATTAATATAAAGATTTTAAGCTACATACTATAATGTACCTACTGTTAATACGGGTGTTTAAAGTATTTGTGGAAGTTATAAGCATAAATATTTTATTTAAAAAATGTTGTGGGAGGAAAGGAGAAGATTAGGAATATTATTCGCAGTTAAAACTTAATTATAAATCTAGTGTGCCCATAAGAAAATATAGAACCGCGCCTGAGTACTATGCTACAGAAATTAATAACAAAGAAATCTATAGATAACACTAGTCGACTTATTTTAATTATAGTATCTTATACTAAAATTTAAAATAAAATAAAACAACTATAATTTATTAATAATTGATAATTAAAAATATCAGTAATTAAATGCATGCATGCGAATATATACACTAATAGTATCAAATATATAAAATAATAAAGTAAATAAGTATTAATATTTTATAACTAATATTAAAATTAACTTGATTTCTTTATAATTGTTGATACTAAGTACTAAGCAGGAATGTTTCTTTTTAAAATATAGATAGATTCAAATAATATAATTCATATATAGAAATAATATTTTTGTTATCATGTAGGATTATTATGTAATTTGTATTGAAATTTCAGATTAGGATATTGAAATTAACATTTTAAATATTCATAAACTACCTTACGAAAATACATTTTGGTTAAGACAATGATTTTAGTTATGAATTTATGATACTTTTTTGTACATAATATAACAATCATCTCTAAATTTGAGATGGAATAAAACACAATTCCTCCTTAAATATCAATCATTGCTACACAAAATATAGAAATTTAAAGCACTAAATGTTTTAGATAAAAAAAAAAATTCTGAGAGTCGGTACTTATTAATAAGCAAATAAACATTAAACTAAGGAAGGTAGTTTACATTGAATAAATATGAAGTATAGTACAAATTGAGAATAAAATTCAACAGAAAGGATAGGATATATTTTTAAATTTAGAATACCTAATTAGGAAATAAAAATAAAATTAATTTTGTATAATCAATTTCTTTCATAATATATTTTCTTTGCAATGGAACTTATTTTAAAATTTAATTATTTTAACTTAAGATTACCAAGACACCATGGATGATTAGTATATTACTAGACAAACATTTATTTAATGATTCTTATGTTAATTAATAATTACCTAGATAAAGCCAAATTAAGATGACCCAGTTTATACAAAATAATTCCAACTTTCCAATGACCAAGTGCATTTTCAGGATTCAAATCCACTGCGGTATTGAATGCATCTATTGCATTTTCTAAATCTAAACGATCCAAATATAAGTCGCCCAATGAAATGCAAATATCTGATGCATTTATAGATTTATTTGACTTTTTGTAAACTGTAAAAAGAAGCTTATAAAGATCTTCTCTTTCAGTATTCCATTCGATACATTTTTTTAAATAATTTTCAGCTTCTTCATAATCATTGAGGATATTTATGTAGATCAAAGCCAATTCTAAATTAATGTCTAAATTATCAGGTTGAACTTTCAAAATTTTTTTGAAGGTTTCTACAGACGATGATATATTTCCTTGATAACAATATATAACTTTTAAATAATTGAAAGCAGAGATATTTTTTGGATCCAATTCAATAACTCTTTCAAATGCATGAGCTGCTTTTTGGTAGTCTGTTAGTTTGAGATAAGCCATTCCTAAATTAACCAAAGTTATTATCAGATTAGGATTTACTTCTAAAGCCTTATGATAATTTGAAATAGCTTTGTCAAATTCATTAGTCATCAAATAAACGTCTCCTAAATTACTCAAAACTTCTTGAGATTCTGGCGCAATTTTCTGAGCAATCTTAAATTGCTGTTCAGCAATTTTTATTTTATTTAAAGATAGAAGTAATTTTCCATACATGTTTCGTACAATATATGAATTCGGGTTTAGACTTAAAAATTGAGTATAAACATTTTCAGCGGCACTTTTTTGATTTGTTTTAATTAATAATTCAGCATAATTAATCCAACCATTACAATATTCAGGTTTCTTTTTAATAGCTTTAACTAAGTAATCACTTGCTAAATTATACTTAGATTGTTTCCAGTAATTAAATGCAATGTCACTCAATACTTCAAACGAATCTGGATTTAAAGTTCTTGCTGATTCCAAGAAAGTATTAGATTTTTCATAGTTTCCACATTTAAAAAATGATCCTGCCATCAGCAAAATTACATTTAAATCATTAGGTTTTTGCTTAAGTAATTCTTCACATATTTCCTGAGTTTTGGTGAAATTTCCATTTTGATTTTCTAATTTTGCAGATTTTAGAACATCATCTAAATATAAAAATTATACATATATATACAACATAGAACATTGTAATATTTAATATTAAGTTATTTTAATAATTAATTAATTAATATTCAACAATTAAATTAAAATGGAATTTTGTTTTGTCATATTTTGTGATAGAATTGGAGCTAACACAGACCTATTCTAACCTAGTCTAAAGATTTGTGGAAAACCTATGAAGTATTAAGAAACTATACTGCTCCATCAAGAGAACACACCAATTATGAGAATGTAAGCTGATGTCTAAATGCTTGCCTCATAAAATATAGGTATATACTAAGGAAATCCTTCCTTTTTAATTTAACCCTTGTAAAAGTCTTATTTTAGCTATATCAAAATATATAATATTAATAAGTATAATTTGTAATATGATTTTAATTAATAAATATTAAATGTTTTAGGCAGATCATATAAGTCAATCTACCTATATACTCGTATTAAAATAAATTAATTTTATAGAAATATCAACAAACATTTTATAAAATATACTTAGTAATACAGGCTTAGATATAGCTTATGTAAGACTTTTATAAGAGAGTAGGATGCCACATTGCTATACCCACATGTCTGTCTTACAAATATACAACATAGCAAATTTTCATTCAGTAGAAACAATTTTGTGTTTAACTTAAAGTTATAAGAATATAAAATATTAATATTTTATTTCACTCTAATATTCATGAATTAAATGCACAAAAATTTTCCATATTGTATGTCGGTAAGACAAAGAAAACACATGTGAGGATAGTGTCATCTTAAATTAATAAGGAAGACTTCCTACTTCCAATTAGACTAAAAGTAAACGATATGTAATTATATATATATAAAAAAAAGATTTTGTATAAATGATGAGCTTATAATATTAATAAGTTTATTTCATATTAAATTGTTTGATATTATTTTTTAAGTAATTTACTTTACTATTACAATTTTAATTTAAAATATTTAAAAAAATAAATTGTGCAAATGTATTTTAAATATTTATATAGTTTAAGAATGTCATACATGGGATCTTGTATTAATTTTTCAACCTTTTTGACCAAGTGAAACTTTTTTTTAAATATTCATATAATTTATTCAGTTAATACATAACTAAAAAAAATTTAAATTTCAAATGTCTATAAATAACACAAAAATACTGAAAATATTTTAAAAATTTAAAAATAATTTAATTTAAAAAATATTTTTTTAACAAAAAAAAAAATACATTAATAAAGTGTCAACCTTTCCAAAAGCAAAACCTCTCCTAGTGTAGGAATTGCCTTAAAAATATAAATGTGTATATCATATTCTAATGAGTGTGGAAAAATTTTTTAGTTTACTTTTAGTATAACTTATCCAACCAAAGAACAATTGATATACAACAATTGTACTTTTTATTTAAAATTATTGTTATATTGAAAATATAAGTGTAAATAAAAATGGTTAATTATTTGTATAAGTAAACAAATTGGGTTAACTGATTAATTTTAGATGATATTCTTGAATAATTAATATAAAACTATGGTATCAATAATATATTAATATATGTGTTTTTTTGTATTGAAATGATAAAGGGATTATTTACAAGTATAGTAGTTTAAATATAAAATTGTAGCTCCTCTATAGACAAAATTTCAAATTTTATGTTGAATATGCCGTTTTAACACGATTACCTATACCTGTTTTACCTTCTTTTTAAATAATTTAACATGCTAAGGACTCACAATAAAATTAAATTGTTGGCTTTGTTAAAAAATGTTTCATATTATGATATAAGTTCTATACACAATACACTATTTAAAAAGGTCTACAAGTGGATACCACTATATTATACATCAGGTATGTGTTGAATATGTCGCTATTACGGATGTGTTAAATTTGAATTCAACCATTGTACACGAAAAACAATTCTGAGTGGAAAATGACTATTAACCTACATCACCAAGTATATTTCATATGTTTTTTGATGTACCACTATTAAAGTCATTTATTTTAATTTTAGTATTATTATAGGTTAATATATTTTTTTTTGAGAAAATATTACATTTATTATGTCATTACTATCATTAGTCATTACTCATTAGTATTTAATTGTAAAAATAAAATATATTTATACCATATTATATCAACTTACAGGACTCAAAATTTAATGTTATCTTTCTATAAATACTGTGATACAGTAAAATAAGTTTATAGTATAAATAAAAAATGTCTCAAAATAAATTAAAATATTTGTTAAGTATAGTAAAATTAATAAAAGAGAACTTGAAATAAATAACATGCTATGTGCCAAAAAATTGAAAAATTGAGTTAAGCCCAGAAAAATGATCTAAGTACCAAACCCTATAACATTTAAAACGGGCCAAGTACCCTGAATAATGCTAACGGGTGAAGAAATATTTTCTATATAGTGCAGCGGTTCTTAACCTGTAGTCCGCAGCCCCCTGAGGGTCCACAATAATCATGTTGGAGGTCAACAACAGCTTTAAGAATATAAAAAATAAAATAATTTATATTACAGTTTTATGAAAAATTAAATTTAATAAAAATAATTATAAATGTGTATGTTTTGGTATGTCAACTTCTATAATTTGTAATATAAAATAATTATTATAATTTTGGTTATTATAATATACAGATGTTTTGTAAAAAAAAGGTATTTGACAAAAAAATTGGTAGGGGGTCCGCGATTTCTAAAAATCTTTCATTGGGGGTCCGTGTTCTACAAAAGGTTAAGAACCGCTGATATAGCGTATGTGGTATGTTCCAGGGCAATATGTTCCTGATAAATAGTGAATAATTCAAAATAACCTTTTTGGCACATAGCGCGTTATTGATTTTAAGTTTTAATGTAACAGGGGTGGCCACAATGCAACTTCTGAGTCAATCTTGTGTGGCTCTTGATATTAAACTTATAAAGTAAAATTAAAAATAATTTAATAAACATCTATTAACATTGTGGCTCACTTCATAAATTTGCGGTTCCCAAAATTATGGTTAGTGACTACCACTGTATATATTATATAATATACGTAGAAATTTTAAGCCAACACAAAAATGTTTATAAAATAATAATTAACATTTTTATTTGTTATTTAGATAAGTAATTTTGTTCGAATTGGAAATTAAAATGTCTATAAAAATAATTGTATTTTAAATTTGATGGTTTCAAAACAAGAATTTTAACTTAGAAAATAAGTTTTTATAGACATTTATAGAAAAATAAAATTGTCATGCTTATAAATAGCTCAAAAAGAGTTGAAATGTTTTGAAATTGTTATCATATATTAAAAATTATAATACATTCAATTGGAGAAAATTGCAAGTATACTGTTATTTTTCTTTAAATATAACAAAATATAAAAATTGGTTTGGCTTTCCAATTAAATTTTTTATATAAATTGAGAAACTTATAAAAATTGTATTACATTTTCAAACTGAGATATAAAAAAACAAATTTTACTAACTATAAAATAATTTATAAATGAGACAAAAATAAACAGCAAAAAACACCATTACAATATCAACATATTATTCATTATTATAATTCAATACTCAGAATTTAATATAATATTTATATTATATTATAAAAAAACAAAATAATAAGTCTATATACTTTATATTACCTGATTATTATATAGATCTTAAGATATCATTCTTAAAATTTGTATATCTTTAGTTTATACATATTAGGAGAATATTAATGTTCTTAAATTATGTACTTATACTGAGATTATGATTGCCCTAATTGTCCAATGACAGTTACTAAGATAGTACTAAGTAAAACTCTAAATCCTATGTTAGTCAGAGACAGCCTAGGATCATATAAACAATAAATAAAGCATAGGAATTGATAAAAACTTACTTAGGTGTGTATTATAAATCTAAAAAAAAAAAAAATAATTATAAAAATAAAGTTTAAAAATGTTGAATTGCTATTGATATAAGTACTTACCTCAAAAGCTCTATAAAGCAGTTCAAAAGGATCTCCACACAGTTTGATTGAGCTGGCTATGCTATATTTTGTTTTTGCTAAATCCTTCACTTGTGTAAATCCTAATAATTTAAATTGATCGGAGATTTCTTCAAATCTTTAAAAAATAAAACAATTAATTATAAAATGCTATGTTACAATATCTCCAATAGCTTAAAAAGTTTACTTCACATTAAAAACGATAAAATTTTTATTTGGTTACCTAATAAATGATCGGTTCATAGTCAGCAAAATTTGTTATTAGATTTTTATACTCAATAAAATATAACTAATATAAATATTAGATTTTGAAAACAATATAATTTAATTTCTTCAATATGCAATAAATATTACATTTTTTCAAAATATGCAAAAAAAAATGTCAGAAATATGAAACTATTCGATTGACAATTTGTAATGAAATAATTGCTGACAAAAATATTAAAGAATAAAAATTTAGTATTAAATAAAATTCTATTCTCTAACTAAAAATATATAAGTAAATTATATATTTTAACAAATTTCCATGCTAAAACCAAAGGAACAGATTAGCTTTGAGGGTTAAATTTCTAATACATCTTATACCATTGTCTTATTAACCATAGACTACAATATAAGTATATTATAGTCCGTGTTAAATATATATATGAGCATCAAAGAAAGATACATTTTTCTTACAGCGTTAGATCTAAACATAGATTATGAATTGGAACAGTGTTAAAGCTAGGTATTTAGACCATAGATGTAACTAGGGTTAAAATTCTGGGGGGGGGCTACAGCCCCCTCACAAAACTATAAACTTAAAATATCTAATAGAGGGGCATCCCACCGCCCCTATACATACAATCACAACACATTTTACAACAATTTGTTTTTTTTATGTATATGACACTATTGTGAACAATATAGGCCAATGTTAAAAACGATATACTCTACACAACATTTTATACATCAACCAAGACCTAAAGTTGTGTGCAGTTGCAAATTTAAAAGTGTGCAGTATTTTTTTGTATTTTATAAATTTTTATTTGATTAATATTTAATATTGATTATTGAAAATTATTAATTAGTAAAGCACAGATGTTGTAGTACTAAAAAACTAGTAAAGTTGATTGCAGTATTACACTAAAAAATACCAAAAAATACACTTGAAAGTTAAAATATTAAAAACTGCATTAACAAATAACAGTGTTTTGTTATAAATGTTTTAAATTTACTGTATTTTTTTAAAATTTTACAAAAAATATAAATATAAATAATTCAGTATTCTATTCGAAGTAGCTGAAGAACAAATTATAACAATATAACACATAATTGTTAAATAGCCATATTTCACAAATTATTTTTGTGCTATATTAAATACATATCAACTTGAAATTATGTTTACTTTATAAGATAACATAGATGTAATATACAACGGTTGAGTGTCGACTATAATATAACTAAAATAGTTGTATATAAATGAATAAATTCAATAAAATTTCAATAAAAATCCAAAAATTGCACTTAAAACTTTTAGATTTTAGTTTGTGTGAATATCACCTAAATCTTTAGGGCTATTTAACTGTACTTTCTGTACTAATACAGGCTCTTCAACCTATTCAGCAATCAGTACATTTTCTACTATGGTAGTATTTTTTACACTATATTCATCATTATTTTTTTTAACTGTCTTTTTATTAACATTGAAAATATTAAAAATTGTCTTGTCCGTCTTAATAGGTATATCTTATATTATTAAACACACAAAACAATTAGTATAAACAGGAAATAACAAATAACTGAAAAAATACAGAGACGTAACACGTTATACGATTAATATTCGTCAATATACCAAAAATTAGGTACGAGACAGACGACAGTACGACAAAGCTCATCAATAAAATACAACTAAATATTACATAATAGTATAAAACCCACAGTCATAGTCTAAAACTAGATATTTTACTGTCAATATAATTTATCAAAGATAATCTTTATTTCTTATCTATAATTTTACATGTAAACTTTTTTATAATTTTTAATATTCATTTTATTTTTTCCAAGTGACAAAAAACAACTTTACGTATATTACTTAAATTCAATCAATGATATTTTTTGGGGGCAAGCCCCCCTAGTTGCGCCACTGATTTAGACACTACAAGGAAAACATATTAAAACAGTTCGAAGCATCTGCTAATTACACAAGTTTATTGGTAATTACCACATTTAATACTATTTTGAACATACTATTTATAAAAAATAAAATTAAGTTAATACTTAATACCAGGCACGGATCCTGAATTCTTTTGGGTGGGCCCATCAATTTAACCATGAAAGGTAATAAAGGTAACACGGTAAAATTTAAATTAAATTATCAAATTCAAAATCAAAGGTTTTGAAAATTTTTTGGTGAGCCGGGTCTCAACCTTTTGGATCCGTGCTTGCTTAATGTATGTAGTAACACAGAACATAGTAGTTTCTGGCAAGTCCTTATAAAAAGGAATTCGTTCCGTTCCTTGTTCCTTAAAAAAAAAAGTCCTTCCTTGGTCGTTTTTTAAGAAAACTAGTTCCTTTTTTAGTTCTAAATAAAATAAAAATTCTAATTTAATCATTAATGTTTTTTTTCTTCGTGTATATACAATTATAGTAATTATATTTTATAGAAATAATAATACTAGTTAAATGAAAAAATAAAAATATTCATATAATAACTAATTAAATAGTGTTGCAAGTTAATAATTTTTTAGTGTACTTTTTAATTATACATACCTAAAAATACATCTTTTTAAAAGTTACTATTTAATTTTTTTAGTTAAAGGATATATAATAAATGTAATTTAGTAATATAAATAAATTTATTTATAAATTTAATTTATATATGTAATTTGTTTTTATTTAAGAAGAACTATTTTTTTCAAAAAGTTCATTATTTAGTGTTAGTCTATACTGTTGTAAAAATTAATGTGGATATTCGATAACCTAATAATCACTAATATTGGCAATACACAAAATAAGAAAAAATATATTTTAATTTCAATTATTTAAATATCTGTGTAAATTGAAACTCTAAAGGAACGAACATTTTTTTCCTTGAAAATAATAATAGTAGGTAGATAATAGGAAATAACTAATAAATAATACTTAACAGCATAAAAAAAATCACAGTTACAAAAAATGTCAATGAGGATGAAAGATAATCCCTAACCTCCCTTTCACTGGCTATAGAATTATAACTTTGAAATAATAAAATATTTGAACATCATTATAAAACTAATAAAAAATACTTGAAACTTCATTTCACTCAAAAATAAAAATTCAGTAAAAATTAAGATCTAGAAGCATAAATAGTACATCCATATAAAATAAACATGAATCACAAATTGATATTTCATACATTACTAAAATAAATAATTCCAAGTTAAATATACATACATTAAAATTTTCGTTTATATTTATAAATAAAGAAATGAAACCTAGATCCTTAGGCATTATATTATTACTAACTATAAATTATTTACCTCGTAGGGTCATTTCCTGACAAGAGATTTGTAATAACAGATATCGGTGCTTCACAGTTTGAAAGTTCTGGACAAAACATATTCTGTAAATAATATAATTATTAAAATTAATAGAATTAGTTTTATTTGTTCATCAAAAATCAGAAAATAAAATTAACGTTATCTCAATAAAGATTTTATAGTAATGCATTGCAAAATGGAATTTTATAAAACTATCTTATTTAATAAAATCAAGAATAATTAAATTAGATATACCCATTTGTTGTTTTAAAAGAAAGTACATGTTCTGTAATTTGTGTTTATCCAATTTCCTATTTTGATGTACAATTTATAAGATTTTCAATTAAGGATGTCCTACCAGCAACTGAAAATTTCATTAACAGTTATGTATCAAAGTGGGAGTTTTAAAGGATAAAAATCTTTAAGAGGAATCTATTTTTCATTAAAAAGTCATAACAACAAAGAATAATTCAATAATTAGAGTTCTTATAAATCTAAAATTTCAAAATATGATTATTAGCATACACTTATTAACAAAATATATTATCATGTTTATAGTAAATAAATATAATAATCCTAGAAACACTCCATGTATATTATATATAAATAGTTAATTTAATAATATACTACTTACAGTGGTTGGTAGTAATGGTTTCATAGTTTAAAATATTAGACACGTGTGATTTTTCAAAGACAACTTATAATGACCCTCATAAACTTATTACCAAACTTTTGACAATGAACTGCAAAAAACAAAATATATATTGGAATAAGTACATAAGAATGATTAAAATGTATATACATTTTATTTATTGACTATATTAATAGACAAAAATAATTTTAAAAATATAGGTAGATCTAGCAGTTTATGAAATTTTATTTTCAAAGCCACCATTAGTATAATTTTGGAAGGTGCAAGAAAGTTTTAGAAACTAAGGTTTTCAAACATGTTTTAATAGATGAAAAATAATAATGGTAATGGAAATTTGAAACTGCTAAACATTTTAATTTGATACGATGCATTAAAGTTTGTATTGAATACTTAATTTATTTTAAAAATTGAAATTTAAATAATTTTTATACTTCCTTTTTAATCAATAATAAAACAATTTAAGATTAAAGTTTCAAGTGTAAGTGATTTATTTTGAACTGGATATTTAAAATAGTTAGTCTATTTATTAAATTCCATTAATTTTTATTTTTGTTTATACAATGTAAAATAAAAATTTATAAAATTAATACTAAACATTTTATAAAAATAAATGTTTTACAGTTGATAGTCATTTAAGACAATAATAATAATGATTTATAGTCATCTCCTTACATCCTGGCCGGACAAGTCATTGATTATAACAGTAATCTAAATATTTTAGAATAATATAATATCATTTATAATATCATTATTCCTCTCATGTATTCAAGGATCTAAGAAGTTTTATTTAAAAGTTCAATTCTGGCAACAACCACAATTTGTTGTTATGAAATATGCTGTGATAGTTGATATTAACAGGTATTTTGTTAAATGAAATTTGTATTTTTTGAAGACTGTGTATTCGACACCAGTATTGTATTTTCTTTATCTTAATTACACATTGCATATAAAAATTTAAAATACAAGATACAATTTTGTGTTGTTAGATAAAATATTAAGGTGAATTGACCTAAGAGACTCATTAAGTCGAAACATAACATGTATTTGTAAAAACATTATTTATATTCTCTCATTGGATATTAACAATATTCTAATTTATAAGAAAATTATGAGGAAGTAAAATATTAATATTTAAAAATGGAAAAAATTCTCATGACTTGATTATAAATTAAAATAATGTAAAATGAATAATTGTCTTCCCTTTAAGTTTGATAATGGGTCAATCTACTCTAATATTAAAGCTAACAATACAAAATTGAAACTATTATTATTATTATATTATTATAATTTGGTATGTTATGTGTTAATAAGACAGAGACAATATATACAGATACAATATCTTCTTAATGAAGTATAAATACAAGGCACTTGTGCCCACAAAAAGTTTTTACTTAGTCTCGTGAGGCAATAAATCTCTTTGACGTTCTAATAGTAGATGTCATGTAAATGTCCACTCTTAGATGTCTAATATCAGTTAGGTATAGACTTATTTGTTGTACCTTATTACAATATGTTGTACCTTATTACAATATGTTGTACCTTATTACAATAAACGATGGGGGTCGGAGGGAAAGTAATGCCAACAGCAGTCCTTCCTCCGGCCCTCGATAATACGAAAAAAAAAAATAAAAAAAAAAAAGGTAGGTATAGACTTATTCCAGACATCTATGTAATCTACATTTAGACATCAACAACATATTACAATGAAGTATATTAAACGTTTCATAGATGTTTCAATGTTCGTTCGGTATGCAGTGTTGTCAATACTCTATAATATTCATAATCGTCAAGTTTATATTTTATCAATATTGGCACGGCATCATTAGCAATACACTAAAATAACATCTGCATTGAACATTTTGAAACACAAAAAGTAATTATAGTATTATAAAATAAATAAGAAAAAAAATAATCAATAGGATGACATACCCCCATGTGTTGTTTCTGTCTTATTAACTTACATCATAACAAATTTGCGTTCTGCAGAATAAATTTTGTAACGTTAGTTTTAATATCAGAGTAAATTTACTTATTATAAAATGTAAGAATATTATCTAGAAAATGACATATGCTTTTATCAATTCATCATTTTAAATTGAATTATGAAAATTTTAAAGTTGAAATGTTTTACATAGCTATAACTCATCTTAAAATTATAATATTAATAAAAGCATGTAATTGTCTAGGTAATATTCATTATTTAAATTTTATAATAGGTAAATTTACTCTAATATTAAAGCTAACATCACAAAATGTGTTTTGCTGAACGCAAATTTATCACGATATACGTTAAGATAGAGACAACACATGTGGGTATAGCATTCTCTTAATAAAATAAAACATTAGTGATAAAACTGTAATTTAAATACACTGTAAACACTAAAATCAAAATAAAATAAAATAATATAATACAAGATTCTATAGTTTATAATTAAATCATGCAATTGTCAGAATTAAAAATTTTCACAAAGTGCCATAATATAATATACAGTAAAAACTATAACCTAATTATTGACATTAGATTGAAACAATTATAATTTGTAAAGAATACTGATAACTCAAAAATTATGAAAACTCAAAAATATAAATTATTATAAATATATATTTTAATAAAATAATTGTGCTTTATTTATCTTGTTATATAAATTTTAGATCATTGTTAGTAATGGATTCAATAGTTGATAATCATTGAAATAATGAACAGCGAACAATGTTATCAGAACAGTGTTAGATACTTTATAGTTAAGTTTAAAGGATTTTCATTTGTTGCCAAAGTCTAAATAGGTATTCAATTAAATACAATTAAATACCTACAACGACTTACATTCAAAATTTTTCTAGAAGTTAATACTTACAAAAAATATATTTATTCCAATTGTCAAATGTTTAATAATAATCTCGATAATAATAGGTAGTCTTCAATTGTGACAACAACACAATAATATTATAAAACACGGCAACACTTATACTCACTACATAATAGAACCGTAGACGGTGTTAATATTATAAGTACACAGTACAAAATGTATAAAAGATCTTCCGACTTCCAAAAATGTAAAACAAACTTTGATTACAGACTCCAGTCCACTAAAAAGTATTAAAATCCAGTGAAATGAACTAGCAAACACACTTAGTCTTATAGTGAAGTCGAAATAAACAAAATGCTTGAACTACATCACATTTGAAAAATACATAAGAAACGATATGATGATTATGATGTGTTAGGACGCGTAGAATGATCTTGAATGAAGCTTAAGTTGTCGGTCTACGCGTGCGCGAGCAAACAAGCGTGGTTAGTGCACACTAACCTGTTGACTGGTTGATCATTCGCGTTCCGTATGATGTCAAACGTGTACGCCAATACCTCCATGACGGGTCCAAACGTCACGAGCAATTTAAACCAATTGTAGCGGTGTACAAAACTATGATTATGTGTTATCTATAATTGGTGTCTTAACGGTTATCGTAGATACTAGATCGTGTGTGTTATAACACCTATAGATCCTGTACTTTCGTATAATACAGTATTTTCCGCTTAATGTGGGACCAGCCCTGTTTGCCTTCATTAAGCGGTTGCCCAAAAAAACCGAAATTGGTTAAAAAAAATTTTTTATCAAAAAAAGTCAACGAAATCCCTTTCTGCATGAATTCTTATTTATTTTTCCAATAAAAATGTACCTATTGTAAAAAACACCAGGATGACGGTAAAAATATTTAAAAAAATATTCAAGTGAAACTACCCCTAAAAGTTGATTAAGGGTTAATTTGGGCACAAAATTAGTTAATGATATATTTCAATAAATATTATAGGTAGTTAAAAATTTATACTTTTTTCAAAAATATTCCGGACAAAAAGTTACTACATGATAGTATTTTTTTATCTAAGATCGGTAATATCATTAGTATAAACTTGTTATTGTTGTAACATTAAGTTAATAGTTGAGCAGTTTTTCACTTTGAGCCACAAAAACCCCCGTGCATACGTGCCTGTTTGAGGGGATATACATATAAGTTTGAGTTAAATACATTATGAATAGTAAGATTAAATAAAATAATAATTATAATATAACAATATACATACAATTTTTAAATAATTTAAATAAAGAATATAATAATTTTCATTTATAATTTTTAACGTTGTTGTAACAAATCAATACCTAATCGAGATATCTAGAGTTTTAATAAATGATCTAAACATACAATCATATTTAATGTTATAAATATTAATAATAAGCTGCCTACAAATTTGAGTAGCTGCGAACATAGAGCTTTTTAGACAAAGTTGTTTTTTAAAAATAGGTTCACAAATGTTAATATTTTCTTTTTTATGGGTATTATATGAATGATTCACCCTGGTTAGATTATACCTTAACTTAAATAGATTTAGTTTTCTCATAATAAATAAAATCATAAATTCTAAAAATTTCGGGGGGGGGGATTGACCCCCTCCCCTTTAGTACGCCACTGATCGTAGTTGTCAGCTCTCAAGATTTTTATCACCCCATCTGGGCCATAACTACGGGGGGGTTTAAGGGGTTCAAACCCCACTTTAGAAAAATAGAAAATTTAAAAATTTCTAGTTTATTCTAAAATTTAAAAAAAAATGTTTAAACCATTTTTTTTTAACTGAATAAATAATAAATACTTTATATATCTATATTATGATCGATTTATGTATTTATATTATATTTATAGTATAGTGCTCAAGGTGGCAAGGTGTATGATAGCGTAAACGTATCTTCTCGTCGAATTACGGAGCCTTTCGTACACGTAGAACGGTCATAACTCATAGATAGAAGGCACTTTTCGTGTGTGACTTGTGACAGATATAAAAGACTTTGAATCTCTAGTTTCTTTCTATATTCCTGAAGTCGATACTGTCACAGCTAACTGTGAGCTTCAAATTTGGAAACAAAAACTTAAAGGGCTAGTAACAAATAAAAATGAAATGCTACCTTCTAAGTCCTAATACATTGGATGCCATCAGGTGTTGTGACCCAATCATATTCCTTAATATATTTATGTTATTAAAAGTTTTGTCCTGTCTCCCTGTTTCTACTTCAACACCAGAAAGGTCTTTTTCTGGCTTAAAAAGAATAAAAACCTACCCCAGAAACAGAATGAAAGAGGTATGTATTATGTATAAACAATAAATTCTAATTAACCTGATTATTTTGATTTCATTTTATTGAATTGTTTGTCAAACAGGATCGTCTCAATGGTTTAGTGTTAGTGAGTTATTATAGGAATGTTGTTATCACGCCAGATGAAGTATTAAATGAAATGGCAAAGAAGCCGAGAAAAATTGACTTAGTGTTATAATGAAAATATAATGTTTTATTCTCACTATTTTGATGTTTTACTCAATGAAATTTCCTATAGTAATATCCTCTATAAAATTTCTATCTATGGAACTGAACCCTCCCCATAGAAAATTCTTAGCTACGGCCCTGCACCCCATTACCCTGTTTAAGGCTTTTTATTCGGGCAGCATACGTACTAATTACGTTCCCAAAAAAAGGTATATTTTTCAGCGGTGACAATAAAATGCGAAATTCAGGTAACAACAAAATCTAACACATGTAAACTATAGCAGAGTTTTGATCAAGTGTAAAAGGGTGACATGTAAACTGCAACCGGGTAATATTTTAAAAAGCAATAGCTATATTTATTCATAATTATCTTTAATAATGTATAATTAATTCGTTGCAGCTATATAAATAATTTAAATTAAATTAAAAATTTAAAAAAGTATGTATAATTTTAAAAAGTAAAATCATTACAGATATTACAAATAATAACATATTATTGATATATATATTCATCAATTAGAATTTGACCACTATTATATTCATTAATTAAATTTTGTATCTTTTTACTTTTTTTTTTGTTTAAGAAGTTTTGGTATTAAAGGGTTAATTTCTACTATGTAGTTTAATAAATTAATGTTTTTATTTGAATTTATTTTAATTTTTCTATGAACATCAAAATATTTGAATAATTAAATGACTTGTAAAAAAGTTAGAATTAAAGTAAAAATTAAAAGACTTACATCATTTATTGGTAGTTAAAGTTTGCTATGCTAATGCTTAATTCCATACAGTGGATACTGAGCTTCAAGTTGTGAGATACAGTTTACATAACAACTTATTAAGTGTTTAAGTGCAATTAACATTATACCTACCTTTTTAACATATATAATATTTCGGGTGCAGCTTACAAAAAAAAAGGTCATTTGGACGCGGTTTATGTATGCTCCTTTTCAGGTAGTAAATTCAGCAGGTAACATACGTTCTGCTGACTACAGAGCGTCATTCATTTGGACGAATAACCTAAAATTTACCTGTGTAGAGCATATTGCATCATTTGGGTGAGAAATTAACCAATCGTTTAGGCGAATTTATAAATTATTGAATAATAGGAAGTAACATATTTATCTGTACAATAATTTTTATATTTTTATTTACTATGTCTTCAATTCAATATTTTTATTATATCGTTTAGTCTGATTATTGATAATTTAAATAACTTTAAAGTATCGAAACCAATTTACAAATATAAATAGTGAACAATTATTTGTTAGATTGTACCAAAGACGGAGACAAAATGGTCATATGCATATTTTAAAATATGTAGACCAAATAAAATTATACTATAATATATACAATATATATTGATTAAATCAATGATATATATTAATAATATGTATAAAATTATAATAATTATATAATAATTCAAAATTAAAAGGTATACTCTGATTAATACGTATATGTAAATATTTTATAAAATGTATAGTCTAAATTATATAAAATAATTTAACTTCACTAAATAAATATTTTTACAAAAAAAAGTTTTCACATCTGTTATAGAGTTAACTGAAAGTCTCTAAAAATGGGAAAGAAAACGTATCTATGTATAAAGTATACCTATACACATTTCATAAATATCTCGACTTGCCCAAACAATGTATTAGATAAATTAGGATTCCGTGTAAATTTCGTCCAAATGATATGTTATTTTGGGTTATTCGGCCAAATTAAAGCCGCCCTATAGTGGCTATACACGAATTTTACCCCGAAATTAAAAATGTGATAAGTGGGTACAGGAATTGTGTCCTGTTTTTAAAATTTTTTAATGGAATTGATTCAATAGTTGTGGATGGAACTATTAAAAATTGTCCAAATTCGTTTACACAATTTTTAAAATCCATGACTTGAAAAATAATAATTATATATAGGTGCCACTGATTTCTTATATTTTTTAAAACTTTTTTCACTTAAAATAATATTTGCGAATTTGAAAAATCGATACACTTATCGTTATTCATCGTGTAGCCATAAATAAATAAGCGGGTAAGTGGGTATCGCTCTGCTGTATATTAGGGGGTGGGGTGGACCTCAGACTATGGTAGGTTAAATTTGAATGCAATGATAGGTATCATTGTATTTGTATACGAAAAACGATTCTGAACGAAGATGATTTGTCAGTTTAGGATATATTATATTTAAATATTGTCATATATTCAGCTATTTTGAAACAAATAATAGTATAGTTACTATATGTTACTATAGTTACTTTATAGTATCTGTTTATTAATAAAAAAAGTTTTTGGCAACATACGCATAATGAGAGTATGAAATTTAGTTTAAATTTTGACATATTTCGTATAAATTGGAACTTTAAGTACTTATAAAAAAAATTGTGACTAACGATTTCGGATTTTTTTTTATCACTTTAAGAAGACGCCATACCCGCATATGTTGTCTCTGTCTTACAAGTACGTAACATAGCAAATTTACGCTAAGCTGCAGATCACGTTTAGCTCCGTCAATTTAAAAATTAGAGTGAATCGACCTATTACGAAACTTGATGGTAAGAAAATTATCTGTGTTTGTATGTTGGTTTTTTATGATAGTTCAATTTTTTAACAAGTTATGCGTATATAACATAGCGTAAATTAAAAATGCTTATAACTCACTTAAAAATTTAATAATTATAAAAAACCAACATACAAACACAGATAATTATCATACCATTAAGTTTCATAATAGGTCAATTCACTCTAATTTTTAAATTGACGGAGCTTAACGTGATCTGCTTAGCGTAAATTTGCTATGTTACGTACTTATAAGACAGAGACAACACATGCGGGTATGGCGTCCTCTTAAGAACAACTTATGAGAAACCTTGTATTAAATTTTCAAGATTTTCTGGCCACCCAAAAATTTTTTATCGGCATTTGAAGAAAAAAAACTTAGAAAAGTCGAAAATTTTAATTGTCTATAAGTAGCTTAAAAATGGTCAAAATATTTTGAAAATTTAACTGTAAAGAGATAACCATAATATAAATATTTGGTGAAAATTTCAAGTATTTACAATGATTCGTTTTTGAGTTACAGCAAAATCAAAAAATCGATTTTGTGGAAAAGTGGTTTTTCGTAAAATTGTCGTTTTTCTGTCACTTTTTTTTTGTTTTTCTCGATTTTTTTGAAAACTATTTGAAAATTTTACTTTTGACCCCCCAAAGTACCAACTAGATGAATTTTCCTATTCAAAGAGGGGCTGAAGTAAAAAATCGGAGCATTATTACTGCTCCAAATGTTGTCGTCAGTCACAAAAAAAAAAAAAACACACATCATTGTAAAAGCAATACATTCATCACTAGCTCCGTTCAGAATCTAAAAAAAGGTTAGGTTTTCCATTTAAGTATTTAGGTACCAGTTTTTAATTTTTTATTTATAACTATTTTATTATTTTTTATTTTAATTATTATATTACACTCCTATAATTTAAACCTACACATTTTAATTCTGATAACCAAGGCTCGGAACTTTAGGCATTTACATATTTGTTCAGTTATCAGTGATAACTTATAGTATTGCATACTAGTTGCGCGTCTCGAAGATTTCTACGAAAAAAGGTCTAATCCAAATTGCGACCAGGTTTTTTTTTTAATTCTATAGATAATTTAACCTTGACTGACAAAATATAATCACAGATATCAATAAATACACCTTTTAGTCGTCGCTTTTCGCGTTCCGTTGCTTTGCTGTTTTAATTTATTTATAATGTCGAATAAAATTTTGAGAGAAAAAAATCTGAATTTATTTGTAATCGATGAATATAAATTTTGTTTCCATAAAAATTTAAAAAATAATGTTGATTGATATTGCTCTACTAAAATGACTTGTACGGCATATACCTTTTTATTTAAATAATAACATGTTAGAAATGCTATAAAACAGTTAGAAGAAAACTAAATTAATAAACTTGACTTTATACAAATACTATCATATACAATTTTATAAAAACAAAAAAAAATTAAGTTTCTGAAGTTTTTCATCAATAACTTCAAAACGCGCGATGTTTGAGCGGGCCTCTTTTTTACACTCTTATAAAGGACCCTAAAACACACATTTTGGAAAAAAAATTTTAAAATCGATAGGTTTCATGGTAAACTAGAATCGTTCCATAAAATATAAATACCAATTAAATATAATATAACAAAAACATATTTATTTGAGAAAAACTGAAAAACAATGTACTATTTTTAACAGCCATACTGTATAGGCCTAATCTTTTAGGGGGATACAGCAAAACAACCGACGCACAAATTTCTTGGTCCGTTCCACCACGTACGGCGCCCACGTTGAGTCGAAGTCGCCTTAAACTCATTTTCAGCTTCGCAGCTAATTACCACATCCATAGACATTTGCCCATCGGCCAGTATTTTTAATCCGTTTAAGTCTTCGGCTGAAGCTCGCACGGGAATGCATTCGACTTCGCTTGCGGTAAATGTCACGCAAATGTTCGGCGGACCCGTCAAGTTGCCGCTGCTCGCTACGTCCCGTTCTTCCGGGAGCGTCGATATTGATGGCGACGATTTCAACTGCAGATCCGCATCGTCTGCAGCGAACATCATTGTTGGGCATTGAGCAGTATTTCCTTTTCGTCAAACCGGAGAATTCGTCATATTCTTTTTCCGATTGACGCTACTGCGATGTTGGGCATCGAAAAATATGGTCTTTTCCCCAGACCAGAAAACTCACAGCATACTTTTGCTGGCGGGTGGATCAGCTGGAATCGGCAGCATCACTTGATGCTCGACCGGGACAGGCAGCGATCGCGTCTCGCCGTCGGATGTAATCATAATATTTTCCATAATAATAAAGTAGAATATTCGTCGATAAAGTTATACGATAAAATATATATATTGAATACTTTAAGAAGAAACGGAATGTGTTAGAAGACGTAAACTTTGTAACAATATCACTTTAATAATGAAGAAAACAGAAACATATATTATGTACCTAAAACACTATACACTAAACACATGGTTGTCAATAACAGCAGCAGCAGCAACCAGTAATAGATGTTCATAGTTTTTATGTCCGAAATATATTTTAATTCTAATACAATAGAACCTCAATTAATCATCAGTATCAGGACCAGGGCCTCGTCGGATAATTGAAATGGTTTAAAGAGAAACGAACATTTTTTTTAACATACGACATACATATTATTTTTTATTTTTTCAATAATATTATGACTGACTTTTCAGAACAAAGATATCCGCAATCGCAATTCACTGCTATTATCTCATCCATAATATATATTTATATCATTTATCTAGTTGAATAACCGAGATTTGTAGCAGTAGCTTAATTTTTTTCCTAAATGTAAAAGGGGTTGTTTCTATTTAAAATATTTATTATTGTGTGTTATACTGTTATGTATAATAATTTCGTATATACTTACCTACTTGACATTGTATTTAATATTTTATCGTTGTTTTACAATATCAACTTAAACTGTAGTCGATACTCGATAGGTGCTAGCGTTAAGTTCCAAGGCAAGGTGGGTACATAGTAGCAAGAACCAATCTCTCTTGGGCGCATTGATTAATAATTATCATAAGCCTTAATTTTTTGTTTTATTTTCGATTTTCTTACTATTTCATTGAAATTATCACAGTAAATTCATATTTATTTTATTCAACTATTAGATATATTGTATTAAATAAAAATTAGTTTATATCGTCTAATATTAATAATTATTTAATTGCACATCGCCGTAGTGTCGTGAGAAGTATAAAGATATTCTTTAAATACTTGGGAAAATAGATATATATGAAAATAACCATAAAAATTATATTTAACAATATGTTTTAACACATGATAAAATACAATAATAGACAATATATAGCTATTTTAGATAGCACAATTTTTAACATTAAAGCGGAACAAAAATTATAATGAAAATTCCGAAAAATGCCATTTCACATTAGGAAGACAAGTGGTCATGGCAAATGGCAATTGGCAAAATGGCCAATGGCTATATACTATATAACAGTGGTTCCTAACCTCTTCTATTCTACGCCCCCTTTGTAGATTTTCAAATTTTTACGCCCCCCCCCCTATAAATTGAAAAAAATTGATCACCTTTTTTTGTGTACTTAAATTAATCTTCTTTTTCTTTTTATTATTATCATTTTTATTATTCTTATTCCTAATTTTATTATTATTAATATTACTATTTTTATTATTATTATAATTATTTTATTCTTATAATAACTTATAATAACTTTCATTTAAATTGTGCGTTTATCGGCGATTGCACTATTGAGATTTCTACGGTTTCTTGTTATATGTCACAGAACACCAGGTATAAAAGGCCCGGCGAAACGACCAGCATTCACATTCACCGTCTGTCCTGCGTCGTAGCAAGACCTACCCCGGGCAGACTTGCGCGATTAAGGAAGGCATCTGGTATCTATATTTTTTGATCTTTAACATATCATCATGTTGCCTGCACATTGCTTGTACTAGTATTATTAAATAGTGATTTTATTCATACCTATTCGCAGCTCTATAATTTCCTTAGCTCAATCTCTGGTATGCACTGATCGTCACTCTGTATTAAATATTTGCATATTTTATTATTTCTGTTTCCGTGTTATGCGATAAACAGTCATTCGTAGAAATACGTTATTCGTAAGTGTAACAACGGCGGGTTACGTTCCACAGAAATGACGATTCGTGCGTACGTCGGATCTAGCGAGCATATTATGGCACAGTTCCAGCGACTCGTCAGAGTTCCACGTTACGGGTGTATCGCTCTCGTTTGAGCTGCCCGTCTGGTATGCTGCTGTAATGATCTGACAACGCGTGCGATTCGATTCTGATCCGATTATTCGGTGGCTGTGACGTCGTTGAATGACATACGAATCTGTTCGAAATATTGTACACATTACGAAAACGTTAATTTTTTTTCGGTTTTTAAAACTGTAACGTTTAATAATTGTCTATTATACAAGATCTTTTTAGTAATACATATATTCACGTTCATTTATTTAAATTTATTATTTAGAAACACCTAGTTGGCTAGTTATGAATATATTTTTTTTTTATAGATTTCCTATGCATGAAATATGAGCAATTAACTCAACTGTAGCCAATCGATGTTAATAGTGAATTAGTGTAAAATATGTTGAAAAAACACTCATAGATTTGACTCTCCTTCTTTTATATATTATTGTGATAAAAGTGAAAAATAGTCACGTTCACAATATCTAGGATCGCAGCGGTTGCATTGAAAAAAAGTCTAGGTGTGGTCGCCGCAGCCTAACGATTGATTTTATTAATTACCCATTATTTTTAACCAATTTTTTTTTCATGGTCGATACAAATATACAAATATTATGGCTATAGGTTATAGGTTATAGGTATATTTTGCATCAGAAAAAACTGATGATTTACAAATTCATTAAAGTAAATGTTGCGTGTCCAGCGTTCCGTTTCAAATAAATAGAAGGGGTATGCTAAAAAAAAAATTAAAAAGAACGTGGACTCTGTCCTCCCACGTCTACCCCCAATTCAAGCACTGAACACATGTGTTATGTTAATAGTATCATGCAGTATAAAAATTTATTGAGTGTCCTAGAATGTTGAATATCGTAGGTTTTCTCAGCAGTATACCCATGATAACAAAATAATCAAAGCCTGTAATTGCAAAATGTATTATTTTATTTTCATAATATGTTTATAAAATAAACATCATTAAATTAATATTATAAAAAAAGTTAAATTTGCTGCCCCCAAAACAGTGATACCCGGGGCTATTGCCCCCTGGGTGTTTCCCATTTGCGCCAAAAAAAATTAGTTCGTTTTGGGTACAGCCCATTTGCGCCAAACTTACCTGGTAAATAACATAGATTAAATACACACATATTTAATCTATGATAATAATAAAGTAATATATTTTTCTGTATTGAAAACTGTATTAGTTATGTGGTTATTCATTTCAGTTAAAATAATTTTTCTAGGACGAATGCTTATATATCTTCGACAGCCACACGCTTGCATGCTGTAGTTACATTCTGTCTTGCAATAGTTTTACATTGTTCGTGATTATGTAAATCTATAAAATTAAAATTAAAATCATTTATGATTTGATAACGTATAATTTAAGTGAATTTTGTTATTATTATCAGAGTAATACGAAAAAAAATTGAATATTGGGAAGACAGTTAATTTGTTTTATAATATATTACTTAGGTAAATTTATAATTATTTTATATTACACATTTTATTAAAATAAAAATTAATGTTTGCAACATACCACGCTTTTTAATAATTTTTCCATCTTGAATTAATATTTTGCTGGACATATTTTATTTGAACAACGCCACCGTTCAACATTTTTTGAAGATGTATTCGCCAAAATATACTTATAGCCATTTTCAACAACCATTTTCTTTCCACTTGTGCTTGTCGTGAACTCCATTCCTATAATTTATAATTCAAATAATTATCATTAGTAGGTAAATTTTAGAATATTATTTAGTGTAACGTAAGGAATATCTGATGAAATCACACTGCAATCGTTCTTTTGACGAATAACGATAACGGTAACGGAGTACCTACATCGTGTCATCGTACAACATAATACAACTGAATACTGATATAAAACTTGTTTGTTTATCTTTCGACGCGATAATATACCAAGCTTTAAAATCTATAGACTTATAAAAATAACTTTTCTATACGTTACAAACACGACGTCTTTAAAGTATAAGAATGAACCATGTTGTTAATTTAAAATGTTTACGCAGGTAAATTTGGCGCATATGGGCGATGCCCGCCCCCCTTGCCCTCCCTAAATACGCCACTGATAACAAATGTTGATTCCATTTTATATTTTTATATTTAATAAAATATAAATATGAGTATACTTGAAATAACTAATAATGAATCTAATCAAACTTAATGTTTCCATTAATGTTGTATTTCAGTACATAAAGTGAACGACCACATTATGAAAAAAATTACACGATATAAAATTGAAATGACCATTTCATGAAAAAGTGACCATTCCGTGAAATATTTTCGAATTTCATGAAGTGGTCATCTTTTCATGAAAAGATCTATTTCACAATGTGGCTACGACATATATAGTTATAACTTATAGTTTACAATTGACGATTTATAAATAATAATAAATATTTTTTATCTAAGCAAATTTGATTTAGTAGGTATGTTATTTTGCAACACACATCCGAATTTGTTCCCGATATTCATGGTAGGCGAAACACGTCCGAATTGGTTCCCGATAAAGACTTAAGAAAAAGCAAAATACGAATAGAACGAACTACTAATTGTTGTGAATCATTTCACAGCAAATTCAACAGATAAATTTTATTCCACACATCCGAACATATTTCAATTTATGGATGTATTAAAAGAAGTTCAAATTGAAACATATATATAAAATTACGAAGTTCGAACAAACTATACAAAATCTGAAGTCTAAAAATAAGGAAATATTCATAAAAACAGAAATGGACAAATATAAAAATAACGAAATCAGTAGATTTGAATTTTTAAAAAATGTTTGTTATAAGTTTTATATAATAAATAATAAAAAATAATAACTTTAAAAAAAAATATACGAATTAAAAAAAACGATATACTTATATTTATTATATTTATTTTATATTTTTAAATTAAGATTTGAATTTTTAAAAAATGTATGTTAAAAATTATTTATAAAGTAACAATTTTTAAAAACTCGGGAACCAATAAGGATATACCCTTTGAAACAACCCGGAAATCAATTCAGACACTCCGTTTAAAGGGGCGAAGCACGTTTGGGTACATTACATTATTTTTACCTGTAAATTTGGAATACGTTTGGGTACATACGCTAATATTATGGCCAATAGGTTATCACGAAAAAAAAGATTAACTATCTTTATAAGATATGGTTTAAGAGTTATTTAAAAATTATGACAAGTAATTAAACATTATACTAAAATATTTTTGGGAGACTAAATAGAGCCAACCTCCTCGTGGTGTCTCCTCCTGGATAACGCTAATAGGCTCTAAAAATTCAAAATTAATGATTAAATATTAAAGTGTTATTTTTCTAGGTGTTTCTAAATGTTATATTAATACCTACCTATGTCCTATGTACCCAAACGTGTTATTTTTTTAGAGATATGGTGTACCCAAACGGTGTATTCATTTGTACCCAAACGTGTTGCGTTTAGGGTCTACTGTACCCAAACGTGTTACGGCCGTTTAAAGAGTTACTATTGGACTCAATATAGGCTATGGCCCTTTTTAAACCTTTTTTGATGGGACGCAAATGGCCTACTGATAATAATCTCGGCCGCAAATAACAGTATGTAGTGGCGTAGCCATGGGGGGGGAGTTGGGTGTTCGGCCACCGCAGTGAGTTGATTCCCGAGACCTATTGCTTTATGTATTAGTTGATTCCCAGGTCAATAATAGGTAATTTAATGGCGATCAAATGATTTTGTTATTTGGGAGGAGGGGATATCGGATGTGGCTTATTTTTTAATATGCACTGCTTAATCATTAAAATAAAATTTATCGTTATGATGCACTTAGCACTTATGCCTAATATCATTTTTTTTAATTAGTATGTACTTTATTTATAACACAAGTAAGGAATGTGTTGTTATTGAAAATTCAAGATCCTTGAGTTGGGTAATTCCTGTATATTTTGTATAAGTAACTAGATATTATCATTAATTATAAATAGTATTTATAATCAATGATATTATTAATAATAATAGCCTTATTTATAGAATGAGTCTAGAATCTAGATGATAATAATTATATACGCTCATAGGCGATTGTTTTGAGAAGAAAAAAAATAATACATTAACATTATAGTACAAATAGTACAATATACATAAATAATAAATATTAAAGAAAAAAGTCATGATGGTAGATCTATCATCCCCCCACTTTGACCACCACTGATATAGTTAAGTACGTGTAACGAGTAGATTTTCTTTTGTTGTTTATCAATATACTGTACGACGAAAGAATTGTAGAGTTTATGAACTACGTAGGTATTTGATAAATGGTAATTATATTTTCTCAGAAGCAAGTTTTCCACCAAGTATATGGTAACTACGAATATATGTGACAATAGTTAACATTCGAAACTCAACAGTTTTTATAATGCCATAGAAGACACCCAAATATTTATGTACCTGTTTAGTATTTAAAGATGAGCTGTTAAAAGTGCAGTCTGAAACATATATAAATCCAAGAAAAAATTTTTTTGAGAAGTGATATAATATAGTACCAATTTTTAAAAACAATGTGTTTTAAACTTTTACCTAGCTACTAAATTTTTTACAAATAATTTTAGATTCTGAACGGAGTGATAAACATATTGATTTTACAATGATGTGTCTTATTTTTTATTTTTGTGTTTGTCATCACGTTTTGGAGTAGTAATAATGGCATAATGCTTTGATTTTTAACTTCAATCCCTCTTTGAAAAGGAAAATTAATCTAGCTGGTATTTTGATGGGTCAAAAACTCAAAAGTAAAAATGTCTATAGTAGTTTTCAAAAGCGTCAAGAAAAACTCCAAAAAATTAACGGAAAAACGGAAATTTTATTTTTACGCATAACCACTTTTCGACAAAATCGATTTTTTTATTTTGCTGTCACTCAAAAACAAATCATTGTAAATATTTGAAATTTTCACCATATGTCTATATAAGCATTATCTATTTACGATTAAATTCCCAAAATATTTCAACTTTTTTTAAGCTATTTGCAGACAATTTATATTTTCTATTTTTCTAAAAATTTTTTCTTGAAATGCCGATAAAAAAAATTGGCTTTCCAAAAAATCTTTAAAATTTAATACGAGGTTAACTATAAGTTGTACTTATTGTTGCAGTAAAAAAAAAAAAAATCAAAAATCGTTATCCACAATTATTTTTGTTTATAAGCATTTAAAGTTTAAATGTTTACGAAATATGTCAAAATCGCAAAAGTTAGCAAAGAATTTTGAAGTTGAAAATAAAATTTTTGTGATTTATACCCAGTGGTGTAGACGGTGTAGTGGAGGGTATACGCGGGTATACGGCGTATACCCAAAACGCTCAAATTCTTAAATGCGTATAGGAAAGAAAATAAAACAAATACGCGGGTATACGGTCGTAGCCTTTTGAATGATAACCATATTACCACAATTTATTATTAATATACATATGATTTGAACATTTCTGATTTTTTTCAAAATCATAGACTATAAACATTGAATACTACGTAAACATAATTATTAGATTTATATTTTATAATATATAAAATATATATTTTATTAAATTAGGCAGGTAGTAGATACTAGGTAATATAGATACTGATAAGTGATAATACATGTTTGTCATTTATTACATTTAATTTAATAAAACAAAAATATTTTAAAATTAAATTAATATTATGAATTGTGACGACGGCAATATGGTATATATAAGACACGGGGAAAATGAAATACTACAACAATGGGCCCTAGATTTTTATTCAATACATCTGTACTAGTACAAGGAATGAGAAACTTTATTCATAATAATACAATGAATGAAGAAATACAGGAATTAAATATACTAATGTGAACGGGGATTTAGTTTAATGTTCAGATCTAAATTGACAATAAGAAATATAACAAATCTTATGTTTATTAATATAAATGGGCTACCTCTTAATATAGGGAACCCAACCAAATATGTTGGAAGCTAGCTGTTGCAGCACAGATCAGCCGATGATAATCTTCAAGGAAAGTGGAGCCATTAGAAAAACAAAGTGCATAATTTTATAAATTATAAATAATAAATAAGTACATTTTCTATAATGGAATTATATATTATGTATTTAAATATATTTATAATTGATAAATTTAAGTTAATTAGTATTATACGAGGGGTGTGGGGGCAGAGCCCCCCACGTATTACATAATATTTCTCATTTTAGGTGTATACCCAAAAAAATATTTACGACTACACCACTGAATTACCTAAGGTTAAAAAACCCATTACAAGGTTTTCCATAAGTTTTCCTTCAAATAACTGTATAAAATAACTCCATCGTCTTCAGCGTTAATATAGAAAAAATGTTATGAGCGTATGAAATTTAATTATTTTACGAAATCGCATCATATAAAATAACGATATATTACAATTTAAATACAGGTAATATAGGTAATAATATAATATATCCTATTGATAATTCTAGACTGACAATTCATCTGTTCAGAATCGTTTTTCGTATACGTTATTTCTGTCATTGTATTCAAATTTAACACATTCATACGGCAGCATACGCCTATTCTCCATCTCTACTATATACAGTAAGAGCGATACTGCCGATACCCACTCGCCCACCCTTTTTTTTATGTTTTAGATTAATTATATTAAAGAAATACCTAAAATTAACGATTTAATTTGTATGAATACATTTATTATAAGTATTTATTATACACTTAGGTACATAATTTTGATAGAAAGCGGTGTCGCTTCATAAAAAAAAATTAAGTTTTGAGTCATCACGAATCAAAAAAGGTTGCGTACCGTTGACAACACTTCTCAAACTGTAGGTGGCAAGTCATTGTTTGGTGAATCGTGAGAATTTTTTTTTACTATCTAGATTCTAAGACATAATTGTAATTTTATACTCTATAATAGTCTATAAACATAAAATATATAAATTATAATATAGAGTTGTTATAGCAACCATAGAAGAAAACAAGCACACACTTCGCATATACGTCTCATTATTAAAAATACATTTAAATTATATTCATCGTTGTATATAAATCTATAAATATTAAAGAATAAAGTAAAAGACAAATCTTGATTTTTTAGGACTATTTATTGGTCTTGTGAAAGTATAAAACCATGTGGGTTGCATATCCAAATTCAAGTATACTAATTTGATTATTATTTATTATATGTAAATATATAAAAAATAAATTTTAAGTATACAAGTAGGTAAACATGGTTTGTAAAGTTGTAAGTTTATATAGTTTCGATTATAACCGACTATAAAATAGTTGTAACAAAAATTCAAATACATGGTTGAAATTACTGGGGGGCAGGTTTTAAATGAAAAATTAAAATTTGCAACTCGTGATACTTTCTAAATCCCAATGAAATAGAATCGGGTATTCTTGTCGTATACGGTTTACCGCACCAGAATCGAATAAAATATGAAGCTTATCGATGATGGTATATTTTTTTTCTTTTTACTAGCTTCAAATGGGTTATTGGGTGCTCCAAAATATTTAACTTTGGTCCTCTTTCCACTGTGACATTTAATCTCATGTTTTTTACGATAGTCATTATCAAAAACTTGATTTACAGTCCAAACACTAAAGTGTTAAAAGTGTTACACGAATTCGAGACTTATTTGTAACAGCCAACATTAAATATACATTTTTACAACAAAAAATAAAATAATTAAAATAAATGCCTTTCGCTGAAAATTCACTCGTGAAATAAATACAATTAAGACACTGAATTGATACCAAATAAGATATACGACAACTGTACAAACGTCAAACACACAATACAACTTTATACACGAATATACGATACAAAATATCGGTTTTTTTTATTTGTTGAATGTTTCTTCGAAACGCGATTATTATGACGTATGTTGAATATCCCAACAAATTTTTATAGACTTGATAAAATATTATATATTATAGTCGCCGTATATATACGATGACCGATGATGAAAATAGACAATTTTCTATTGTATATTATATCATTAGGTTGTTATCTTATGCCGACTTTTCTCAGTCTCGCTATGTTTTTTCAAATCCGTTCTATGCTTTCCAGAACCCGTTATACGGAAATATTGAATTAAAATAATATTAAAATTTTAACAGTTTATTTAATTTTCCTCTCCTCGTTTTAAAACAATTTGGTTTAATCCAGACGAAAATAATTTCCATTATGCCGACTGAAAATCAAATATTACTGAGTGGGGGGGGGGGGGGGGTGCGACACTCCCCCATGACCCCCCTTCGGTTCGTCCCTGCTCATCCTAAAAATTCAATCAAATGTCCACCTATGCTTCTTACATAATTTTATACACACTATAGGGTAGTAACTAGTAGCAAATACTATAGTATTTTTATAGTTTTTTATTTTAGTAATCTATAGTATTTGCTAGTAGTTACTATCACGGTTATCTATACTCTAGGCTGACCAAATTGAAAATATACTTTAATACATTACATTTAGAGTCTATACACAGTGTACTCACTACTCGCAGAAGACTTGATTTAATGACTTTTTAAGTATTAACTTTTCAGGTGTAATCTACCATCTACGACAACCTATTATTATTGGGTATTCGAGTACAATTCGATGACCCAATATCCATACCGGTATAAGACCGACAAACCAGGGGAATTATGCAATTATACGAATACTAATAACTAGCAAATATTAACTGCTATATTGTCCGACAAATATACCATAGGTATAACAGATTTCAAGTGCTCGTCATAGTACACCTACACGGTGTCACGTATTCGTGGTTGTCACTTGTTTGTTTTTGTATAGATCATCTTTATCATTATCAATAAATTTTAATCAGCAAACGCGTATGTGACGTCATCGTGATTAGACAGCACTAGACGGTTACAAGTTCGGAGTTATAACAACTTTTTTCGTTCACGCGCAGTCACAGCGTTATCAAAATATTATAACTGTACTGCACTACTGCCTGCACTTTACAGTTTTGGTATTGAGTATTGACTTACCATCCGGCATCCGGCGTCAAGCTTTGTCTGTCTAGCATGTGCTGTTATTACCGTCGTGAGTATAAGAAATCTATTCGCATAGTATACGATATAGCATGTTTTTGCCCGTCACTGTGGCAAAACTAGTGCGTGGTGTGTTCTGCAATCGACACCGTCACCTGACTCTTCCGTTGAGTCGTGTCTGTTTGACAAGGTGCGGAGTCCCGTCGGTCCGGAAGAGGTTTGTGTCCACCACTCCGAGTCTGCGGCACGGTGATTACGAATGGCAGGAACCGAAAAACGAAGCTGACATAGTCCGAGTGGCGTTCGTTGATAGAGACGGCAAGCGCACAGAAGTCAGGGGAAAAGTCGGTGACAACGTTCTGTATCTGGCTCATAGGTAAGAGACATTAAATGTAAAACGCGTGTCAGCGTCGACAACCATGGTTGTTAGAATAATGTATCTAACTTTTGAATTTTACCAGATATGGAGTCGAAATGGAAGGTGCTTGTGAAGCGTCATTAGCATGCACAACCTGTCATTGTTATGTCGCCGATGATTATTTATCCAAGCTTCCTGAATCGGAAGAGAAAGAGGACGATTTACTAGATTTAGCGCCATTTCTCAAGGAAAACTCACGACTGGGTTGTCAGATTATCCTGACCAAGTGTTTGGACGGCATCGAACTTGTGTTGCCTGCAGCCACTAGAAACTTTTATGTTGACGGCCACAAACCTAAACCTCATTAGTATAATTTAAATTAGTACGACTGTTAGACGTATTATTTTATAGTAGTTCAAATAAAATGGAGTACGCTGAAGAAGCCATTGTAGTATCTAATAAAGCGGTAGACTGTGACTGCAAAGGTCAAATGCAAGCTGCCGTCTATTATTATAAAGAAGCTGCAACACTTTTAGAACTTGCGTGGAAGATACGAAAAGATGATCCTCTGGCCAATGAATGGTGTCAAAAATCACATGATTATGTTAATAGAGCTGAAGTCTTGGAATATCAAAGTAATTTTTTTATATAATTAAAGTTAGTTATTTTCTTACATTAATATTTTAGATTGTGAGCATAATTAAGTATTCAAGTATGTAGTTCTGAAGTCTCAATTACTTCATGTTTTTTTTTTCTGATATTTTATAAAAGAACATCTCGTAAAAGAAATATATTTTTCCTATTTCTTTTGTATCGCTCATACTTGGACAATAATAATATTACAAAATATTAATAATTTTCAATTATTTTGGATTTTTTTTTTTTATCATATTTATTTTGGAACACTAACTACCATTTCTATCTATGCAAATGATTAACCATACCATTTAAACCTCGAGATTGATTTTCATGTGGCTATAAGCAAATTTATGGACAATAAAACTGTAGACAATAGATAATATTAAATCTTATAGAATAATGTATTATTTATATAAATGAAAATTGTAAAAACAAAAAACAATAGGTATTCAATTAATTAATTAACAAACTATTTTATTTTTGAAATATCAAAATACATTTCAGACATATTTCAAATATAATCTAATTATTTTTATTTATTAAATTTCAGTATTTTTGGTTTGAAATGAAATATATCCAGTGATCATACTACATGAAGTCTTTAGGACATGGCTCTTCTTAATAAAATAAATAATTGTTTTAATTTAAATTGTGACTAAATATTAGTAATATAGTAATTTAAAGGAAAATAGAAAATTGTTTACTTATTTTGTTATTTTTCCTACATATATCAAAATTTTTCCTTTTTTTTTATTTTAGTGGAATTTGGAGATTCAGAGAAATTATTTGTTTTGAAAAACATTTAATTATTTGATTACCTATTAAAAGATTAAAATATAGTTTTGTTAAAAAATGCTGTTAATTACTCCACTCTGCATTTATTTGAAATGAGTACCTAATCAAGATTTTTATATTTATTATAATATTAATTTCTCTCACTTTTAATTATAACTTAATTTAATAAAATAGGTAATAAGTAACCCAGTAGGTAGTTGTGAATAGTTAATTATTTCATTTTATATCAACTAATTAATTGATTGAAAATAGATATTGTTAGAAAAATCATAACTAAATAGATAATTACCTAACACTTAAATTTATGTTTATTTTCCTTTGATAACTAGATAATTTACATTTTTACAATCAATTTTATTTTTATGTTACACCATTCATCTTGATATTAATAATTTAAAACCAATTATTTAATATTTATGTTGAATTTTATAGTTCAAAATGAAGCTGCCAATAATATGGAAAGTATTAACCAAGATAAAGTAAGGTTAAAACAATGCAAATATTTACTCAAGCAAGCTTTGGATATTGATGAGTCAGGAAAAGAGGATTTAGCTATTGATACGTATACACAAGCAATTGAATTATCATTAAAAGTGGTAAATAAAAATGATTTCTAATTAATAAAATGTTTACATATTTTTACTATGCTTCTTAATAATTTATTAAAAATTATATTTGTATACAATTGAACATGTTTATAAAAAAATATTCATGTCTATTTTTTAGAAAAAAGAAATATCAGATGATGAGATGATAAAAAATTTAACTACTTTAATTGAAAGAGCTTTAGATCGAGCAGAAAAACTAAAACAATCAAAAGAGTCAAATTCATGTAATAGCTCCAATAATACAGGTATCTTATGAGAGTGAAGTAATTTACTTGTTTCTTTTCTATAGTTGCATGTAATTTATTACAACATATTTATTTGTATTAGAAAGAAATATCCATACCTTTATAGTTTGTTAGTTTATACAATATGGATACCCTATATATTTTATATTCAAATTTTAAACAAACAATTTTTTAAAAAATTGTTATTAATAGTTATATTTTTGTACAGTCATTGTGATAAAAATTAATTTTTATAAATGTTTAAAATTAAAGCTTTATTTGAGCCGACTTTTTTAGTTACCAATATTAATATGAGAAGAAGTGTTTATAAAATAATTTATTTATTTAATGTTCAATAATTGTATGTGATACTAAGAGTAATTACTTATTTTTATTTATTTTGAAAATATTTTTTTTTATAAATACAAGAATCATAATTATATGTACAAAATCCTTAAATTAACATGAAGTTTTCCGTTTACATATTGACATGTTAATGAATATTATTTGTGTTCTTGAAATGATTTTAGGCGATTATAATTTGTTATAACTATTCAAATCATATTGTCATCACATTTTTGTTTGGATACAAAAATACATATGTAAAGTATGTAAATTCTAAATTGTAAATTAGTATTCAAACTAAATAGGAAATTACTAATTAGATCTCATTTATTTTAAACTTACCTCATAGTTTTAATATTTAAAATTAATGTTAAACCCAATCAGACCATTTTTATATTTAATTGTTGGTACATTATAATTTATTTGATATTCATGGATTCAATGCATTAATTTAAAATAAAATAATATTCAGATAATATAGTATTTTCCATCCATTATTATATTTTAAATTTTAAAACAATTACTGTATATAAATAGAAATAATACTAAAAATAAAAATTATTAAATTGTATTATTCAATATTTGTATAATTGAAATAGGTTACCTATTTAATTTAAAGTTATTTTATGTTTATTTATTAATTAAGGTGCTAATTTTAATTTAATTTATACATTTTAAAATCTAAGACTGCAAACTACTTGCTGTGTTTTAATAATTAAAAAATAAATACTATTTTTTATAAATAAATTGCATATTATATTGCAAAATCATGTTCATTATTCAATAATTTATGATTTTATGCTGTTTTTATTAAAATATAAATAGTTAAAAAAACTAATGTAACATTAAGTATATGTTCTTAAGACTGATAAATTAATAATTTATTTTATTTCTGTAACTATTGATTTCATTTTAAACTATAGTTCAAAAGTGTATTTTTTAATTATGTAACAATAGAATCACTTAGGCATTTCTTTAAAAATGTATTGAAACATTTTGAAATTCTTTAATTATCATTTTCTTCAAACCGGCTTATTGCTTATGTTTTTTAAGAACATTTATTACTGTATCTTCTTAAATATAGTTTGATATTTTTTTAAATTTATTGTAATAGCTTATAATTTATAACTATTTAAAATTTACCAATTGACATATTGATGTATTAAGTAAAATTTTAAATATGTTTTGTATTTAGAAAATAAAATTTTACTTAAGAACCATTTTGTTATGTTGCATTATTATGAATGTAATTTTTGTATTGTTAAATGCAGTAGTTCCGAAGTTATTAAAATATATTTTAAATATATATATATATATCTATAAGAAATGTATATAATTTTCAAAAATTAATTGTTAAAGCTTGTAGATTTATTTAAATAATCATACAACTAAATCGAGAATAAGAACATCAATTATCATAAAATATAATTGTATTAATTTTCTTCAATTAATTAAAAATATTTCGTCTTTTTAACTAAAAGCTATGCCATTTTCATGAATGGAAGTAATGTTTTCAGTGAAAGAATACTATGAGATCTCAGAATCCTAAACTGACCCATAACAACAGTATCTTCAATTATAAAATTAATGTCTCTTTTATAACTGGTTTTAAAAGTACATACCCTATATACATATACTTATACTTACTATACTTACTGAATGCAGTACTATAAAAGTGTACTTTAATGGTCACCGTTTTATTACTCACAATATTTGTTTTTTTTACCTTTTCATAGTTGCAATATTCTTAGAGCAAACACAAATTATTATTTTTATTTAATATCTTGTGTATAGATTATAAATTACTAAGTAATAATAATTAGGTATATATTGTGTATAAATTGAATGTGTCTTATATGTCAGAGATAAAGGTTAAAGAGTTTTTACATTGTATAAAATCAGTTGTTTGCCAATCTTTACAAACAATGATTTTTTCCTGCCCATCAAGGTGTCGAATTTAAGTCACTGTGTCATTTATACTACTTCAAATTATCTGTGTCTGTTTCATAATAATAACTTTAAATTATATATACAACCCTAATTGGGTTAGTAAAATGGGATTTAAATTTGATACTTGATCTTGAGATGGCAAATTTTTATTTGTAGTATCTGATTTTATGTTATTTTTTGTTATTAAAATCTAAAATTTTACAGATAATTAGGATTTTTTTTTACCAAACTTTGTATTATATATACACTATGAAATTAAAATTTTTAAAAATTATTTAAGGTACATAATTAAACAAAATAATGCAACAATCATGCTATATTTAATTTTTAAGTATGTACTTATATTTGTTGTTTTATAAATGAGATAAAATAAAATATATATGTTTATTAAGAAATACATCTTTCAATTTTTATAATTAATTTTTTTTACAATGTTTAATGTATTACTAATAAGTTGTTATACATTATTAAATAAATATTTTTGTTTATTACTTTTCAGCAATATTTCATAAGAAAATAGTTCAAAATCGAACTCCTAAAGTATTAGAAACATCTAAAAGTGATCTTTATACAGAATCAGAAAAACAAGTATTATTGTTTACATCAAAAATTAATAATAAAGAATATGTTCCTTTCATGGACGTTGATCTTTTAGAGAGGTAAATTAAAAAAAAATGTATGATACATAATATTACATTACTAATAGTATTTATGTACAAGTACTTAAAAACTTGAATATGTTATATTTGTATTTATGTTTTTTTTTTTAAGTTTAAAATTTGATTTTTATTTAAATTCAAAAACAACTGTAATTAAAATATTATGTAAAATTATTACTATTTCAGGTTAAGTAGGCTAAAAGTAATTATAATAAATTTATTTATTTCTACATTCAAATAAAATAGTTCAAAACCATCTTTGTATTTGTCTTACAAGGTTTCAGTTATCAATTCCATTCACAGACAGTGATGGTTTGCTGACATTATCATTGGATCAAAAAAAAAAATTTGTACAATGGATAAGACCTGATCAATTATGTTCGGATCCAAAAATGGTAGTTGGAGACTCCATAGATTTTTACAGCATTAAGCAAACGGTAATAATAAAAAAATTTGTTATAATATGATGTTAAAATACAACAGCAATAAATAAATAATTCAAGAATAAATTATCTTTTTCATTAATGATATAAATATGATCAAAATATCTAATTAAACAATTATGTATATTATTTAGTCCAGAATAATTTGTTGTTTTTTATACTTTATTTATTTATTTTACGTATAATACTTAATGATTTAATTATTTTTAATTTAATATAATATTTAATAATTTTTTTTATTCTCTACCTTTAATAGAAATTATAAGTTAGGATATTATATTTTTATTTATTTGAAAGATTTATTTATTTTTGCTGTAGATTGTGACTGACTGTTCATTTGTAGCATCATTAGCTGTATGTGCTGTGTTTGAAAAAACATTTAAACAAAGATTGATCACATCAATTATCTACCCTCAAAAACACAATGGACAACCCGTATACAATCCATTTGGTAGTACAATAGAATTACTTTTATATAACTGAGATACATAATCTTGATATGTTATTTACTTTATTAGGAAAATATATGATCAAATTTCACCTAAATGGTATACAGCGTAAGGTAATAATTGATGATTTATTGCCAGTTGGCCAGTATAACTCATTATTGTGTTCGCATTCATCAAATAAAAATGAATTATGGGTTTCCCTTATAGAAAAAGCATACCTTAAAGTAATGGGAGGTTATGATTTTCCAGGATCAAGTAGTGTAAGTTTATTGAACTCCAAAATCATTGCTGAAATGATTTTACTTACTGAAAAATTAGAGAATAAACGATACTTATTTTTGTTGATTTTAGAACATAGATCTCCATGCTTTAACTGGCTGGATACCAGAACGTTGTGCTATTCGTTTAGATGATAAAACATTTAATGCTGATGGTTTGTTTGAGACTCTTTATACAAGATTGTGTAAAGGTGATGTATTAATAACTGTTGCTACACCACCAATGTCGGCAGAAGAAGAGAGAAGAACTGGTTTGGTTTCTTCTCATGCATATGCGGTTTTGGCTGTGCAAAAAGTTAATGTAAGCTATATAAATTAATTAATTTAGTATTGGAATAAATAATAAAGTATAAACATTGTTTAAAATTATTTCAGGAATTAAAATTGTTGAAATTGAAAAATCCTTGGGCTCACGTACGTTGGAAAGGACGTTATTCAGAGTTGGATGAAAAAAGTTGGACATCTCACTTAAAAAAAACGCTCGACTATGATCCAACGAGTGCAGCTTCATTCGATAATGGAATTTTTTGGATAGATTACAAATCGGTAATTCATCATTTTGATGTATTTTGTATGAATTGGAATCCATCAATATTCCCGTACACATCGTGCATACATAAGTACAACATTTGGAATTAAAAATATATTAGAACTATATTGAATCTAAATCTAATTTTTTTTAAATATTACATATATTTTTAGGACATGGAATACTGGAACAGGTCCTATTAGCGATTTATATAATATAAGTGAAAATCCACAATTTTATCTAGATGTTGGTAATATTAACAGTGGTGCTGTTTGGATACTGTTAACCAGGCACATAACTGAGTTACAAGATTTCAAAGAAAACCGTGAATATATAACTGTTATAATATATAAAAATAATGGAAAACGTGTTCATTATCCAAGTACATAGTCTATCAAATAAGCAATAAAATAGTAACATTTTATTAAGTTATAATTTTATTTCTTATAGATGATCCTGAACCATATATATCTGGAACACGTATCAACAGTCCTCATTATCTTAGCAAGATTGTTATTAATGAAAAAACGCCATCAAAGTATACATTAGTTATATCCCAATACGAAAAAATGAATACAATTAATTATACACTGCGGGCATATGCTACATGTCCTTTTACAATGAAGGAGCTGATTAACTCGTACAATCCCAAATTTAAAATGGTTAGTTTTTTATTTTTAACTTCTATTGGGCAAAGCCTCAATTGGATATTAATATATTATTATGAATTTAAATTTGTATATAGACTGTCAATGGTGAATGGAAAGGAATAAGAGCTGGTGGATGTCAAAACCATAGTACTTATAATGATAATCCCAAATTCAAATTAACAGTAGACGGACCATCGGATACTGAAGCGTTACAAATAGAACTAAAGGCCCCCAAACAGTATCAGGTTGGAATTGAGATATCATGTGTTGGCTTAAATAATATAAACGCTACAGCCAAGTTTATAAGTAAATCTTCTGGTAGCTATAGGTTAGTATGTTTTAATTAATACATCAATATAAAAAATGAGTTAAAATTTCTTTTTTAATTATTCTATGTATATAATTTAAAATTTAAATTTAAAAAATATTAGTTTTTTTTTTTAATGTTTATTATCTATTACAAATACATAAAGAAATTTAATTATATCAAATATTATTTATTGAATTAACTCACATTGCTTTAATATAACAATTGTTGAGATGATTACATATATTAAAAATATACTTTATTTAGATTATACAAATTATTAAAATATTATTCACTGGCTTTATTAGTGTTGCGTGTGAATATATTTAAATATTTTCCACGCGTCATTTCTTTAGATTCCTCTAAGCCTAAGTTATATGCAAAATCGTATAAAGACTTTAGTTCATCTAAAAGTGGAGGCAGTGGCATTTGACTATAACGTTGTACGAGTAGCATATCATGGGCATCTGGTGGTTGCTTCCATGAAGGTTGTTTATCAGTCGCACTAGATGCGCGTATATGTTGTGCAAAACCGGACATGCCAGGCATTGGTTCAGGCCAAAGTTCTGGCGACGACCGATCGAGGGTTTCCATCGCCACTAAACACTGTTGTTTTTGTTGATCAAGTTCTGGCATAGTCTTCTCAGCTGGGCAGATGATGTAATACACACATCGATCTGGACATTCGGCTTCATTTGGCATATAATGAAACAAATAAATATAAGCAATTTATATAGTTTTAATTTTTATTAGTTCCTTAACACAAAATAATAAACAATCAAAGTATTAATAAAATAGAAAAACAAAACATTAAAAACTAATTTCAATAAAATTTAAATTATTAAGTATTAATATGTGTAGTAATCATTAAACAATTATGTATATTATAATAATATTAGAAGTGCTTGGAATTCACTTTTAACAGTTCCCTAAAATTAGGAATTATAATATTGAGATTTTTAAAGTAACAATTAAAATCTATCATTGAATATTTTTTCAATACATACAATGTACATTATACATAAATAAAAGTAGTTTATTAAAATCATACTCAAAATAATATTTGTATGTATGTTTTCTTTTTCTATATGGACTAAACAATATTACTATTTAGAATTAAATTATCCCATAATTTTTAATTTTTTTTTTATTTCAGGTCTGGTTATGTAATTTTAGAATTAACTGATATTCAGCCAGGAACATATGAAATAATTCCTTCAACATACTTGCCTGGTAAAGAAGGACCGTTTATATTGACTGTAAATGCATCTTGCTCAGTTAGTATTAATCAAATTCGATAGATTAAATTTTAACATTTAACTATTACTTTATTTAAGAATTTGTTGTTAACTAAAATATATACTTATTTAATATTTATTACTGATATCTTTGGTTTTTTTTTATTAGAAATAATGTATTTAAAAACGTTTTGTATAAATTTTTAACATCATATGTAAATTACATAATGTAATACATATCACTCGTGTATAATAGAAAAAATATTATTTTTGTTAATTAACCATTATTTATTTAACCTAATACCTAATTTATTTCAGGTTGTAATTTTTTCAATTAAAAAATTTATAAAATTGTATACTTAATGATTAATGAATATCAGTAAAATAATTTGTAATACATATATTACAATAATAACATTATTTTTACAAATAACTAAAGGTAAAACATTTACTAAATTTAAGTATTTATATAAATTGGACAGGGTAATTATGTATAAAAAACAAACAAGATTAATTTTGTTATAAATAAAATGATTAGAAGTTTATTAATTAAAAGTTCAAATGAATATTAGAAAAACTTAATTTTCATGATGTATAATCAAAATAATTCAATATAAATGATACACATGTATAATAATATAGAAATAAAAAAAAATTTATATAAATATGATTATAAAAAAAAAATACATTTATTAACTTTCAGTTGCTGTTGTATTTTGATTTTTAAGTTTGTCAATGATAGGCAATTGTCCACCAGCAGTTTTGAAAGCATAACATCCTGAACCCACTGTTATTATAAAAACTATAGATAGTGCAAGTGTATTATAATAATATTGATTGAGTAGTGTTACTTCTGATACAACTAAGTGTGAAATAACGACATATAAAATTAAGTTTTTATTGTCTGTGTTCAATCCATGGAAAAATATTATTTCCCAAAATATATGTAGTAGTATGGTGAATGCAGTAAAAATTGAAGATACAATACAAAATGCACTGTATCCACCACGAAGCCCCATTGTTCCTGGTCCTCCGACTTCAGCAAGTATGTTGATCAAAGAGAATAGGCCGCTCATGACGCCAAATCCCAAACCGGAAACATATGACAACATGTGTTTGTTATTGGACACCAATGAGTGTACCACAAACCGTTTGAGTCCACGTTCCGCTTTGCGCAACAGCAGATATAAAAAGTAACGGAAGAGTTCTTGTACCAATACGGATACGAGCACTCCAAACCAAACTTGCTGTTTGCTGGGGAAGACGAACCACACTATCGACGAAAATAGTAGACTAAGCAGCCAGAAAAATGAGCTGGCTATCAATATGATGACACGTACAGGATCATTCATGATGGTCACAATGAACATTGACAATGCTGGACCAAATGCTGTCAGCGCACAACCAGTAAACTCCAGTAATGTCATTGTGGATTAGCGTAACAAAAAAATTCCGTAGCAAATAAATTAATAGAAAAACGTCAACACCGAACAATATACGCGCACATTTCTTTAACAAAAGCGTATGATTAAAATTTAATATTACTTAATTGTAAATATTATATTCGTTTATACTCAGTTGATCCGTTAGTAAAAAATTGTCGTTTCGCACCACAAAGCGTAAGAAATAGGACGTACTATAAACTGTGCGTTTTATATTAATATACATAAAATATACGAATTGTGTACAAAGTCTGGCTTACCGGTTTAATTTTGATCGTGCGGCTTACATCAAAGTTCACTGTTTCAATCAGTAGAAAAAAAAACAATGATTTATGACGGAAAGTGGATCCCGGTTGCAGTGATATCGGCTATATCGTTTTGTTTCGGGTGGGTGAGAAATTATACTACGTTATTACAACTTGCAATTGTAACCAACGTCCGAATATTCAACTTACGGTTGACAATAGCTGAAAGTCTGAATGGAGCACCGCGTAAGTGTAATTAGAGTAAACATAAATAATTACTGTTAAGTGTTTAGCTCATGTTTTAATGTTTTCATTGTTTTCAATAAATATTTATTATATAAACAATATACATTCTTTTATCACAAACTATGAATCAATTGAATTCCAGCAAATGCAAATTTTAATATTATAATATTGTTTGTACAACCGGTAAGCTTCTTGGCAAGTGATCTGCTTATTAGGTGACCATGTTAGTGGTATTATCTTACAGTACAACAACTTACTGTGATTAAACATTTATTATAACTCGATGCTGGTGTTGCCAATAAAAACACCTTTGAAATTTTAAATATTTTTCGCGCGTATCCTCCGAACGACAAAGACAGTTATAATAACACTAATAAGTAATAATTAATAAAGTATTGTGTTGAATTTTAATGGTGGATAGTATTGCCGGACGTCGGGACGTTGGCGGTAAGTAACAAGCACGACATAAGATAAATCTTTAATCGTGGTAACGCATTATATTATTATTTATTATTTTATAGGTCTATACAATAACATGGCTAATAATAAAGTAATAATTGTTACCGACTACAGTATAAACTAAGTTTATGCATATTTTTATAAAACTGCAAATATTTAAACTTACTCCCTTTTTTTTCATGAACTTCTTCAGTTTATTAAGTTATGTATATAGCCCACTAGCTTAATCAAACTAGGTATTTATTTATACTAACAACATCAAATACCTAATTTAAATATACAATTTTTTCTTGGATGTCGATAGGGGCTTTTTGAAAATGCCAGAGATAGTACAATATAGAGTTTCTGCAGGTATTGGTTATGTTACTATATAACACCACAAATTGTTAACACATTTGAACAGTTATACCATGGCATATTATAATTATTTTAAGTATGTAGAAGCCATGATAGTTACACTTTGTATTTTTGTAACATTATTATTTATTATAACTTAATGCTGCTAGTTATATTATTAAATCCCAATATCCCATATTGTATTAGATTATATTTTTTGTTTTCTCATAGTACATTACATTTTTTGTCTTAACAATTAATAATATCTCTCACGGTTCATAATAAATAATCAAAATGTATAAATATTAAAATATTATCAGGAAAAATGTATCGTTTGTATATATTGCATAGTTATTTATAATAAACTATTTCAAACATGACAGGTTAAACTTCAAAATAAAAAAATATTCACAAATAGAATGGTTAAAAATTAAATAAAAATACTAATTTTATTCATATATTGTGATAAAATCATTAAATAGAAATGAAAATTACTTAAATTATAAATCATTGTACAATTCAGTCAATTCAGAATTCAGATTCAATTAAATCATTACTAAAAAATAAAATGTTTTAACTCAATTTTTTTTTATAGTTATAGTTATAACTAAAACTATGTATGAATTGTTTTAATATAATTGAAAACAAGAATTAAACATAAAATAGGTATTATGATGAAAAAGAATCTCAGTACTTCAGTAGTTATTATACCCATGCCACCATATCCAGTAATAGGTTATAATGTAGGTAGTACCCAAATATTTCAAATGATCCACAAATAAATTAACATAGCAAAACTTGATTTAATTACTGCATCGAGAATAAGTTAAATAAGGCAGTTTATAATTATTATTATATACATTATTAAGAATTTTAATTAAATACAATTTACTTGGTTTTGTTAAGAGATAAAATAATATTTACTAATAGTACTATATCTTTTTAAAAACAAGTTATTTAACATAAAAAATTATATACAATTTAAGATAAGAATTAAAATAAATCTGTTCAATCTAATGTTATAACACATAAAACCGATCTTGATTTATCTTTTTCTTGATGTCTATTACTTCTACTACTTCCAGAACTGCTTGCTATGCAGTTATTGGACCCTGAGATTGCAAAACTTGGAAGGTAAAAATTATTTAACATACAGGACGAGTCACTTGATGGATCAGGTTCATCATTTAATATAACAACTGGTTCATACTTTGAATTGGTAGAAGTTGATGGATCAGGATCGTCATTTAATGTAATAATTGGTTCATACTTTGTATTTGAAGCTGATGGTGTTGAATTATTTTTAAGACTCAAGTCTAATACATGATCACTTTCAGAAGGATTTGTAAGATCTTCTATTTCTGCAATATGCTCAGATTTTATTACAGATTCTTCAACTTTTGGTGCATTAAATTTTAAACGTTTTGATTTTGGTATATATTCATCATCATCATCATCATCAGAATCTGACAATGTAAACACTTCTATATTATTTGTAGGTCGACAGTCGTTTATTCTAGAATTGCTGGAAAATTCTCTATTTTTTCTTTCAGACCATGTACCATCTTTTAATAAAATAACATTTTCGCATTCTTCACTTAAATTTGGACTTTCAAGCATATTTAAAAAAAATTCATCAACTTCAATGTTTTCAAATTTAAGTTTTTTCTTACATAATGGGCATGTCCACGTTTGCTTTTGCTCATTCATCTGTAAAAATTGTATTGCATCAAAACACTGCATATGTATACAGTCTACACCTCGAGCAGGAAGTTTCATTCTTAGTTTTGTTAATGGATCCTTAACAGTAGCAAACATGGAATCTACACCCATATCAGCGTCATTTTCCATAGATTTTTTAATAAGTTCTTTAGTTTTATCAGAGGCACGTACTGGTCTTTTTTTAAGTTCAACAAGTAGATCATTCCAAGTTAATTTTTGGGCCACGTAAACACCAGCTAAATATTCATGTGGTTCTTCTGACCATGTAATTTTTAATGTGTTTTGTAAACAATTTCTTAAATCAGTTTGCTGAGTAATATCTATAGGAACATTGCATCGCCAAGGTGTGATACCAGCTTTTGTTGGGATGTTTAACGTAGGTAACTTACATTGACGATCATTTACAGAAACTGTAATATTGTAAGGTAAACGTTCAGTAACATTTTCATCAAGTCCAACTTGTACTAATCTTAAAATTATTTGAATTTTATATTCTTGTCTGGCAATATTCCATGATTTAACAATAGAATGTCTTACATTATCTGTTAAATAAAATAGACCAGTGAAATTAGCAGAATCAATATTAGTCTGGCAGTACATAGGCATTAATAATGTTTGAACTGTTTTAAAGAATGGTAAATCTTCAAATTCTTGTTGTGGGATAGCTGGGATTGGATTTTCAACAATAGGTTGAACAGGATTTAGTCTTGGTAATACATAAGATTGGCTATGAGATGGAACTCGAGGTTGTCGTAAGAATCGCTGTAAAAAATTTTGCGGTTGTACAACCGGTGCCTGTGGTGGTAGTTGTGGTTGTTGATTTTGTTGTGGTCTAGAGTTATAGACTTGAACAATTTTATGTTTCAAAACTCTTGTTTTTGATGTAGGAGCAGTTAACAAGTTTAAAACTCGCTTGCGCAAAGATTGTTTGCTACCAGATTTGTTCTGCTTAACAGCTTCCAAAATTTGTTGTAATTCATTCAATTTTAAATCATATACCAACTGATGAATATATTCAATGTCTGCCTAAAACAGAAAAAAAAAAATTAATAAATAGGGTAAAAAAAATGTAACAGTGTCAGATAATTTGTTATGCAAAAAGAGCTTAAAATATTAACTCATCATTTTGTATGCATAGAAGTGTACCTACATGGTACCTGTATAGGTGATACAAACAATAACATAGCTTTGGCAATATTCCACTATACCGCAATCCGAATTATGATGTCATTTATCAAATTAAATAATATAATTCATGGTTTACACAAAACACAGTGTTATTGGAATACCGTATAGGTATTATACATCAATAATATACCTACTTTCATAATTTTTTGTTAATTAATTTACAATAGGTACCTTTTTTGATCTAAAAATTACTAACATCTATAAATGTATAAATAAGTTAGCTTTTTCTACAGTAGTATCTTTGATCAACACTTGATAGAAACACAACCCAGCTGGATCTTTGAAAGTCTGGATAAAATAAAACAGCAACTAGGGATACTTCTCAGATAACAGGCTACATGCTATCTTTTCAAGAAATTCTCATGATATGTAAAAGTCTATTGAAGACAAATGAGAATAATTATTTGTATGTACCTATATAACATAATTACATAAAAAAATAATACCTATTTACAATAACATGGTTTCAGAATAAAAAAAATAATAGATTAACCATATCGTTCTGATAAGCAAAGTCTGAGTTACAAGATTACTGTATTAAACTTGGGGGAAAGCTATAAAAAAAAATAAACTTTGAAACTAATATATTATTTAATACAATTTTTTTTCCTGAATATTACATTTGTAGAATCATGTTTAAATTTCTGCTTGGCGACTATCATAATATACCAACAATAATAATAAACTAGATTAACACAGGTACAACTTGAAAATAAAAACGATTCTGATACCAAACAAACTAAATATTAGGTGTATAATTTTCAAAATAAAATTAAATTTCGATAGGTATGTGATGATTACAGTGTATAATTTAAGGTAGTAGGTAAATATTAAATTTAAAAATTAAATAATTAAAAAAAATTTAAAGAGTTTATCTAGGCTCTAGGGGTAAATGTAGGTAATGTATAAAACAACACTTTTAAGATAATTGCTTTAATATCTACTGTAGTACAGTTAGTTTAGCACGTAATTACAATAAATAATATAATATGAATAGATAAACTTACAATTAAATGGTTTATCGATTTCGCCATTTTAGATTCAACAATGACCAAGGATCCGTGATTATTTTACGTTTAAAAGTTCAATAATCAATCATCTATTTGTTATTCGTCTAAACTATCAATAAGTACAAAATTAGTAATAATTACAATTTATTCAAAATGGATTGAAAAACGGACACTATAATAATAGTCAACATTTGTAATGAACAAGTGGATATATGAATATGAAAAAACCAAACGGCGCTGTAAAATACTAAAATGTAATATTTAATATTTCCAATTATAATATAGTATATACTGATAACATGAGACGTTTCGGATTTCTGTCGTTCTGCAATCGTACACAACTAGGAAAATAGAAATAATAGAAAAAATAATGAGTGTATAAGGTATATACTACTCTGACTAGGTTGTAGTCACTGTAAAATGTTGAGACTACGCCTCGGCAGTTCTTCCCATAGACCTATAAACTAATGGACTGCGTGTTCCTCACCACCCAGCCATTTCGGGATGGCGTCGATATAGAGTGAGTGAGAGAGAACTATATTGGGGGAATAATGGAAGAAAGTTAGCCACTAAAATTATTTATTCCATGAAAATATTTAGTTATCATCACAATTTAAAATTTAAAAAAAAAAAAATCATGGTTTTCCCCATTGACTAATTGATTATAGTTTTATTTCCACAATGGCACAATTGCCACAATTTAATTCAACATTTTAGTTTTCTACTTAATTTAACTTAATTTATTTCGTTTCATATGATATATTGACATACTAATACTCACCTAGAAGCCAGGTATTATTGAATAGTCAGTATCAGGGCCTGATTTAATAAAATTAGGGCCAAGTACACAATTTTTTTTGGGGCCCTCGAGTCAAAAAAATGTTCTAGAAAAATTCTACATAAAGGGGGGAGGGGAGATGTTAATAATAAAAAAAATGTATATGTTAAAAGTGTTATATACCAAAATACCTATTTCAAAACTCATAAAATACTACTTGTACATTATTTCATGTAGGTACTATAAGTACAATTTAGTTACTTGGTCTAGTAAATTAAGGACAATGAAAAGATAATACTAATTATATAACATAACAAAATTATACTATATTAAAATATTAAATATACTTAAGGATTTTATTATATAAATTTAAATTTAAATTAATTAATTTCAGTCTTCCATAAAATAACTTATTCATTTAACAATTTATTCTATATAATTACAGTTAAATAAAAAATGACCAATTTCTATTTACATTTTATCATAAAAGAGTTTAAATTAGTTTTTAGGTATCAAATATTTCTGATCTTCAAACAATTTTCTATTATTATTATTTTAATATTTTGTGATGGTAATTTATTAGCACTGAGGTATGGAATGACAAAAATAACTAAAATTCAACTGTCAATTTAATGATATGAATATACTATAAAGTCTGAACATTGACAGTTGGTATTAAATTTTAGAAAATACATTTTTGTGGAATTAATTTTAAAAAATAATTGTCTACAAATTACAGAGCCCGGGGGCCCCCAGAAATTGGGGGCCAAGTGCAAGTGCTCCATCTGCACTTGCATAAATCAGAGCCTGGTCAGTATTCTTTAATCTATAATATAATATAAATATTTTATATATTTCAAAATAAGATTTAGATTAGTTTATAGGTCTATGGTTCTTCCTTAGAGATAACAACAACTGGAGACCCAGAAATAATCTCTTGGCAGAAACGATGAAATCGGGGCAGATCATGGAATGATAGTGCAAGATAATGGACATTAATATATTACACGGACTAAGATATATCTTAGTCCGTGATATATTAAAAGCACGATTTAAAATATATAGGTATAAGCAAGATGGATATATATATCCACCTTGCATTTGACCTGCATATTTTTATGGTATACTGGTTTCGTATACATGAAAAAAAAAATATTTAAAGTTTAGTGAATGAAGTAAAGAGTCACCCTTAGGACTTGGGCCTTGGTATTCCATCATCTCCATCGCTAGTTATCGTTTGTTTACCTGTATTAAATAATTATGATTCATGATTTACGAATCAACATACTTACTAAATATAGAAGATTAGAAGAGACGTAGCCTCGTAGCGACTTAGTCGTTTTTCTTAAACGGCTACCGTTTTAAAAAAAGTTAAATTCCCAAACGGCTCTCGTCTAAAAATGTTTTACAAATAGCTAGGTAACGAGTAAGTTTTTGAGCTATTTATACATGCGTAATTTTTTTATATAAATATCAATAAGAAATATTTGTACCCTGTCAAAAAACTTAAAAATAGAAGGTTTCTCATAATTTGTTATTAAAGCCAATTCAAAATTTAAAAATACATATAGATAAATATATCTAGTATTTTGTTTTTAAAATAATTTAAATTTAAATTTGAATGAAATTGGATATTAAAACAAAGAGTAATGACATTGAGTATATATAGTATATATAGTAAATTAAAATTTAAAAATATTATTCGCAGTTTTTGTAGGTACTTGAAATTTTAAACATTCAACGTTTATTATTATATTTTATAAAATTAAAGACTTTTTCAATTGTAATATTTTTGGCGAAAATTTATTTTACTTACCTATATTTCATTATTAATAATAAAATAAATTACTTTAACAGTTTAAGCTGATACCGTCTTGGCGTCTTCGCTCAGAATCATTTTTAGTATTCAACATATTATGTATATATTACAATAAAAACTAATAAATTACTCAGCGACAACATGCATTTTACACCGTGCATATTGATATGATGCACATTACACATCAATAATCTAATGTACAACAGAGTGGTTACCTATTTATATTTTAGTACTTTTCTCCTTTTATATTAATGCATACTTCTAAATGTACTTCAAACGTATTCAATTTTTGAAATATTTTATGACATTTTTTACATTTATACGTAAGCTGTAGCCTGTAATATATAGTATATAAGTATCCTATTGCTATTCAGTACTAATGCTCATAGTATATAATATTAAATATACTGATGATGCAAATTTCCTTATCAGAATAATCGAACCATAATCAAAGTCGCTCGGAAAACAGGAAGGTACTAGTAACTAAAAAATAATAATATTATTAATAATCATCATGAAATTCAATTGAAAATGACTAAGAACATCTGAACATATATAATGGTCATAATCAGTGGCGCAACTAGCACAAAACCTTAGGAGGGGCTATAGCCCCATCTCAATATTATACTAAAAGTAACCCGTGGGGGGCTATGCTATACTCATCTTAAGATTTAAACACCATTAATATTAACATTTATTTTTAATTATATATTTTATTTATAACAACTTATAAGAAACCTTGTATTAAATTTTCAAGATTTTCTGGCCACCCAAAAAATTTTTATCGGCATTTGAAGAAAAAAAACTTAGAAAAGTCGAAAATTTCAATTGTCTATAAGTAGCTTAAAAATGGTCAAAATATTTTGAAAATTTAACTGTAAAGAAATATGTCAAGTATTTACAATGATTCGTTTTTGAGTTACAGCAAAATTAAAAAATCGATTTTGTCGAATAGTGGTTCTTCGTAAAATTGCCGTTTTTCTGTCACTTTTTTTTTGTTTTTCTCGATTTTTTTGAAAACTGTTTGAAAATGTTTACTTTTGACCCCCCATAAAATTTTAAAATTTATATTTTTTAGCTCATGGTTTATACCATCGTTTCAATAGCTACAGAAATTATGGTAGGTAAAAATAACTTTTTTGCATAATGCAGTATGTTATAAAAAAAAATGTTTACGTTTAATTTTAAAGAAATTACCTTCTAAGATTTCTTTATATGGATATCTTTGAAATATATTGTTCTCAAAATGAGAACTAGTTTCAATATATTTTATATATTGTTTGTATTTTGTAAAATTTATACTATATTAAAAATTAATTTATCTTCTTTTAGTAATAATTAATAATTAATAAGTAAACTTATTTTATTATATACAGACGATTATATTTTAATACTATATTTTTTCACTTAAAATGTGTTTAATTTTGATCTTATATTTTATTTTTAATAACCCTTTTACTTTTATTATAATACTGTAGTTTTCATTATGAACTACTTACAGCTCAGCCATTTATGATTATTTATAAAGTATACCATTAGCATATTATGAACTGATATATCAATTTTAAATCATTATTTTATTTGTTGAAATAAAGTTATTTATTATTTTTTCTAGCGTATATTGTTTTTAATTTTATGCATTAAAGATTTAAAGTCATATAATATTATAATGTATAATTATAGTATTTTTTATAAATAAATTTAATTATAATTTAACGTTTTCCCTAGAATACTTTATACACATAACACATTATATACAATACATGGAATAGTACTATATAGTAGCTAGCGGGCGGCCAACGATATATAATATTATTATATATTATGGCATTACGTATGAATCCGGTTGCGTTTTCCGGTTTCGATATCCACACGTATAGTCTGATATTGGAAGGGAATTGCAATTTGTGAGTGGTCAGATACTCAGATAATAAACGACTATAAGAGTAGGTAAGTATATTATATATATATATATGTATAATATATTGTTCCAGTGTTTTTCATATTTTTACTTTACTAGCCCGTGGTCACAAATGTTTTAAAACGGTTTTCAGCGGTTTTCGTTAGACATTCTTGAGAAAAAACAGCAAAATATAATACATAGAATTTAAAATAAATTTTAGGTCAGCTGTCACCAAACATATTTTGGAAAAATTACAGAAGATAAAGTTTGAAATGTTAATACATTTTATTGTAATAACGTACCTTTTGGCTATTGCTAAAACCTAAAACTGAAAAATGGGAGTAAGACGAAGAATTGATTATAATATTATGATTAAGTATTATATTTATGATACCTATAGTAAAGATGTTATTTGATAAAATAGAAATTAAATTATCAACAATATCAACTCAAAAAAGCGGGTTAGTGAGTATCGCTCTGCTGTACATTAGGGGGTGGGGTGGACCTCGGACTATGGTAGGTTAAATTTGAATGCAATGATAGGTATCATTGTATACGAAAAACGATTCTGAACGGAGATGATTTGTCAGTCTAGGATATATTATATTTAAATATTGTCATATTTTCTATTTTGAAACAAATTCAAACATTTAAGTAAAAGCTTCAAGATCTTACGTTCAGCAATTTTTTTTAAATAACAAAAATCGAAAATTGTAAAACGTTATTTTACACGTGTATTTTTGATTTCAAATTAAAATTAAAACTTTAAACACTCGTAAAATTTTTTAAATTGAATAATCCTGAAACTTTTTTATAATTATTCTAAGCTTAACTTATGGACAGCATAGTATTAAATTTTCAATTCTTAGCTTTTGATAGTAAAATATTCATACTTGAACTTCAAATGTTAATAAAAAAAAATTGTGCCTATTTATTTCTATAATTTTTTAATGAGAGTTAGAACAAGTTATGTGGACCCTTCAATTAAATTTTCAAGTAATTTGTCCCAGCTAAATATTTTTTATCAACATTTATAAAAAAAAAAATAAAAAAAGCGGGTAAGTGGGTATCGCTCAGCTGTATATTAGGGGGTGGGGTGGACCTCAGACTATGGTAGGTTAAATTTGAAATTGCCGTTTTTTTGTCATTTTTTTTTTGTTTTTCTCGATTTTTTTGAAAACTATTTGAAAATTTTACTTTTGACCCACCCAAAGTACCAACTAGATGAATTTTCCTATTCAAAGAGGGGCTGAAGTCAAAAATCGGAGCATTATTACTGTTCTAAATGTTCTCGTCAGACACAAAAAAAAAAACACACATCATAGTAAAATCAATACATTCTTTACTTCGTTCAGAATCTAAAAAAATTGAAAATTTCAATTGTTTATAAATAGCTCAAAAAAAGTCAAAATACTTTGAAAATTTAACTGTGTATGGAGAACGCTAATATAAACCATTTGGTGAAAATTTCAAGTGTTTACATCGATTAGTTTTTGAGTTATTGAAAAATAAAAAAATTCGATTTTTTTTTAAAACTGCAGTTGGAAAATGTTTACTTTTCACCTCTATAATGCACCAAGGATATCTACTTTGCCATTGGAAACCACCCCCAAAGTTTGAAATTGAAGCATTATTTCGACTAGTTATGCTGTACACAGACACACACGAAAAAAGAAACACACATCATTGTAAAATCAATACATTCATCACTCTATTCAGAATCTAAAAGAAAAAGAAAATATATACAATTTTAAATAAAAGCAAGAAAGATGATTGTAATATTGTGTAACACTATAATATTACGTTATTATATATTTTATTACAGTATAGTCCCTTTGATCAAGACTTGTTGAGACCAGACTTTATCCGGATTCGAATTTCGAAATGATGTTTTTTTTCAACTTATGTTATAAAATATAAATATAAAAAAAAAACACCTAATTTATAAACTTTCAAAATATATTGGTTTATTTTACACTACACATTACATAATCAACTACATAACTACACATACGTGGGTACTTCCCAAAAAACACGTAGGCCATGTGCCGGTATAGACTTCATTAGATGCTGTAAATAAGTACATATTATGTATCTAAGAAAAAAATATATATATCAATTATGTATCAATAATATAATACGTCTTATAGTAGATAACATAGATAATAATCGACGTTGACATAAATCATTTTTATATAATATTTATGTGTCTGTATATATAAATAAATACCAAAGTACGAAGTACAAATTGTTTGGATTATCCGGATGTCCAGACTAGCAATGACCGGATAAGTGATACTCTTGTCCCTCTTTTATTATTTTATTTTATTTTATTATTTAATACGGGACGTGCCCAATTACATTGTGTAGTATACATAAATTCATAGTAACAAAGAGCTATACATAAATATCAAAAATTACAAATAGGTATTAGGTATAAAAATAACAGACAATAATTAGACGTTAGGTACTTAGGAATAGTGGGTCCTCATTGGCTAGCTTCATCATACGAACAATAGGACGATTTGTTAAATAATTACAGCGGCTAAAAGGAATTTGGAAGGGGAAAGAGGAGTATCTGGAATAGAAACTTGGAACTCTGAAATTAAGTTTATTTAGGAGGGCAGGGGAATCAACATCACCATTTAAAAGTTTAGAAAGAAACGTAAGATTAGCCTGTTCCCGCCTGTCACATAGGGTAGACAAACGGAGGCACTGCAACACAGGCTGGTACTCGTGAGGTGAGCACTCAATGCGTAATGCAAAAGCAGCAAACTTCAAAAATTTACGCTGAACTCTTTCCAGTTGACTACTACCATCGAATGTACACGGATCCCAAATAATTACCCCATACTCCAACACAGACCGAACAAAAGAGCAATATAAAGTCTTAAGAGAGCTGGACAGTTTAAATTCAGCCGAAATTCTTTTCACAAAACCGAGAAGTTTCAAAGCCTTACAAGTAACTTTCTCAATATGAGTACGAGTATTATAATAAACATATATCACAGTCGCGCGTCATTGCAAGAACATTGGTTCTTATATTATCACAGAGTTTTACCATGAGTACCTACCTAGTACCTACTACCTAGGTAATATTAGCCATATAACTATTTTTAATTACTTAATACAATCTATAGTGATAATCCTCTGGCCTGCTACATTAAACATAACATACAATATATACGTGTACTAATCTCGTTTTATCGCTTGTTCCGTGTATTTCTATCACTTATCATAATCATCAGTAAAATAAAATATACAATACCTATAACATTTTATTTCAATATTCGTTAAACTGTTCTCTGTATAATTAAAATATATCTTATTGTCTAATATTATTAATATAAAAATCCTCTCATAGTCATACTCTTCGGTTTGGTATATTAATCTGTTTCTGATACACTGTGTTATCGTGCCAGAGATGACAACATTTTAATAGTTACTATACCACGTAAAAATATTAAACAGTCGATATTGCGAGGTTCTCTATTTATGTGTGAATAGCTCTACGGCCAAAGTACGGCCTCTATATATGTTATGCGTGACTTGAAATATATTCAAAAATATGGTACTTACTCAGTATCAGTATAGAATATTTATTAGCACGATATAATTATTATCATTTACCAATAATTAATAATTAAACATAACTGTATAAGTTAGGTTAGTATAAGTACCTACAGACTACAATACTCCAACGTCTCCTGCAACTGCATGTTTTATGATATGTCATATTATTTTAATAAGCAATTTGAATAAAATAAGATAAAAATAAATTATCAATATAAAACGTTTTTTAGCTACTCCATACACATCATAAACCGTATCAGCTGTGTTTCCGATTATTGTCAGTTATAATTACGTATGGTACATCTGCTAACAGCAAACCACTTTCACCGGCCAAAAGAGAGTGTGTGGACTGGCGGCCCACCTTTCGTCTTCACTTCCCGGTCGGTTGTAGTCGTCGTCGCCACCGCCGTCTCTACAGTGTCCCGATGACTCAGAGACCGGCAAAACGCCAAAAACCGTTCAACATTAGTTTTGTTTTTATTATTTTATTTTCTATCCGTATATGAGTTTTTGTTTGAAAACATATATTATGCTGTTTTTCATTTTAAAGTTTCAAAATATTTTGTGATAGATAAACAAAAATGTATCGGTATTTGCAGTGCGTGCGAAACGTTTGGCGTTCCTATCAGCGGAAAGATCATCATCACCGGACTAAATAATATGTAATAACTACAAAGTACACATATATATCAAGTAAGTACGTGTTAAGTAAACGTATATATATATATATATTTATTATATTCCTACTTTCACAAAATACCCATAGTTTAAATAACTATATACTATACGAAAGATTCAAATTACAGTTAATTAATTAATAATAGTTAAAGAAAACTATTCATTGAACATAATCCTTATATTAAATGGAAAATTTTGTAAATATATTTCATTGTGGATTAGAGTTTGCTTTGTCTCGTGTAATCGATTTAAATTCTATTTTTATATGTATAATATATATATTATATAATATAGAAAAACACTCTTATTGTGGTTTACCTTTAAAAATTAAAAATATACTTAGACATAGGTATAATAATTTTGATAAAAATTTTTATAAACTTGAATATATAAATATTACTTTTATAATATACATATAGTACATATATCAAGGGTGGTATAACATGAATGGTTTCGTGGGTAACATGTCTAAATATAATGATACCAAGAGCCAAAATTTAAAACAATAATAAATAATATATTATATTGTTGTTATTAATAATTGTTATATTATAATTTATAACAAGTAAATATTAATTTTATAATTATTAATAAGACGCGAGCCACATCTGACGATGACGAGAGCCTCATGCGGCTCGCGAGACGCAAGTTGGCCACCTCTGGTATATAGGTTGTAGGTATACCTACAACTTGTATTGGCTACTTAGACGCATATCCAGAATTTTTCTGGTGGGTAGGAGGGTTGTTATGTGGAGGAAGCTTAACTACAATCTCATAAGTTTATGATGCTAAGATGCTAATGTCGTAATTCGCAGCCGTAGGTATATTGTAAATATATAATATTTTAGACTTAACAAAAACCTTTACACAAATTACAATTTTATTTTAATATCATTATAGTTTATAAATATAATTCCTCTGTTCGTGAGAGTTTCATTTAACTCCTTCTAAACGGCTAGACCGATTTTAATGAAATTGTTTATGTATGTGTTTAAGTGGGTCCCTGGATGGTTTAGATTTAAAATTGGACCCGGTATAGGTGGTGCTGTAATCGAATTCTAGGAAATGTTGATATGGTTATGCCTTAAACATAGCAGACGTGTGAATCTTAAATACTAATCATGATCTTGGGAACCACTAATTCAATCATTATGCGGTTTTTTAAATGAAAAAGCATACTTCGGAATAATTTTAAAAAAATACTGCTTTTAAATGATCAAAAAAATTTGCATGAACAACATCGGATGGGACATTTATGTAAAGCTGATATTATCTATATACACTAAATCAGAAAACCAAAACGTCAAAACTATTATTTATCCTCACGCGTTACACTAAATGTTAGTATTAGGCAACAAAATTTAACATAGATGCATTTTTGTACGGGCAACGAAGTGCACGGGGGACAACTTACTAGCCTTATATAATATCTTCACAAAATATTGAGAACATATTATTTAGTATTTACATTTCTTTGAAGTTTCGGTCTGAACTGCAGTCACCTCAGTTCCACTATAGCTACACCACTGCTACATAAAATACTACACTATCTATAGATACTTCTTAATGGTAATTATACATTTCATAGCAGTCTATAGTATTTACTAAAATATTGTATACTTTATTTTTTTATTTGAACATAAACTCAAAGAATTATTTTAATTACATAATATTAAGTATAACTGTATAAGCATAAATGCATCACTGAAAATAATTTGGACTAATTATTCTTAATTTATTCTTATTATTCAAATATTGTAAGCCTGATAGAATATAAATTATAACTTGTATACAATTATGAACATTTGTCTCAATATTCAGGCATTCAGCTATATAATTCAAATTAATATTAAATTTTAATCATAATTTATTCATGATAATATAAAATTACTTCAGGTATTTTCAGTATTTATCTTTGTACACAAATATGAATAGGTATGATAGATTGATAGACACACTAGTATAAAACAACTCGAACAGAATATTGTCAAATCTAACTTAATAAAATAAAATAATTTAAGTATTAATAATATTAAAATAGTTTATTTTCCACTTATTCATGTAATAGATATAGGTATTATAAATTTATCAAATAGTCTTATAATTTTCAATGGTATTTATGATTATAAAATAGGATGACAATTTTTTTAACGTTATTCTATAAGGCTAAGAAAACATTTAATCTATATAATATATATTATTATTTTAAAAATATGTATAATTAAGTCGGTTCATGAAGTGATTTGAAATCCATTATTCATCTTGTATTACATTAAGTACTTAAACCAATAATTATTCAATTAAATTTAGAATAATATAGTATAATTAGGTACAAAATAATACCTAGTCATTTTTAAATTTTTTACTGTTGTTTTTTTCATCATTTTAATTTTGGTCGATTTTTACCAATAATTTTATTTAGATAATAAAACTGCAGAATACAACATAAATTATTTATAACAAATATTTATATATTATTATGTACAGTCAAAAAATACTTTTTATTATCATCAAATTTTTAATATTATTATAAATCTAAACATAATCGTTACGATTGCGCGTAGGTTTATATTTCTTTATAACTTGTTTCATATTCATACTATTTAATAAAATACATGATGGATGTTAACAAAAATGATCAATTTAATACATTTTAATAACAGAATTATAAAACATTATAAAAAAACATTATAAAAAAATTACTTATATTTTCAATATATTTAAATGGCGCGTGTCTACTGTTTAGCTGTCCTTCCCACAGGCTATCTTACGTAAAAATCCCCGTTACATTTTTGTAAGTCACTGAGTGAGAATTATTACGATTATCTACTATTATAATGTAAAATTTGTTAGATTGCGTTCTTGATAAACGTAAAAATCCTAGTTTACATGAAACGGAAATTTATAATACGATGAGGAATATTATGTATCGAGTGTTTAGTCAAGTCCTTTTTTCCTTTAAATAATGAATTTATCAAAATGATGATTTTTAGAATTTTTAAATATACTCAAGAGATATATTTAATTGAAAAAGAGAAAATAATATTTTACAAGTAACTTCTAAAGAAAACAAGTTCATATAATACTTAAAATATATAACCTAACGGTTACGCCTTTCGCGTCATGGATATTTATAATAAATATTTACCTATACATATTTTATGCAAAATCATTATCATAATATTAGGTATATTATATTTTCAAATTCTTGGGTTCTTTTTTATATTTTTTAGCTACAGTATATGCTAGTGTCATGTGGATATATAAAATTATTTTGTTCTAATGCTTTTAATGAGATTTATAATGAGTGTTTTTAAGTTATTAATTTTATGTATCATAATAAGTAATAACAATGGGTCTATAATAATAAATTTGGATGATGTTGAGACTACGATAATTTTAAAATCATAGCAATTAATATGAATCTATATTATTATTTTTATAAATAATATTTAAAAAATTCCAAATATAACAGGTACTAAATTAAAAAATATTATAATAAAATCTTAATTTGAAGATATTCAATAAGGGAATAATGATGGTGAGTATGTATTATTATTGTTATTAAATGAATCATTCTTATTATTACATGTGTTTAGAGTTTTAAAATTTCATGAAATATTTCATTGCAATGAAAAAATAAAATAAAAATTATTATATCTTAAAATGTATAATTAGGTACGTCAACTTGCAATTGAAAATTTTAAAAAGTTGGTTTATTGTATGAAACAAAGAAAATATGTATAATAAATAATAATAATAATAACCAATAAGGACTCAATTAATAATTCAAGTGATAAATATCAAAAATGTATAGTGCATATTTTTGCATATTTATTATCAATATTTTCTGTATATAATCAATATATTATTTCTAATCAATTATAACCGAATACATTTTAAAAAAAGAAAAAATATTTTTCAATATTTCATTGAAATATTTCAACTTTCAAGTGAAATATTTCAAATTTAGAATCCTACACGTGTTAGTTATTTATTTGATCCCCATGAATATACCGTTTAAGGTATACCTATCGGCTGTCAGTATTTTTAGTCTTCCTAAAATAAGTGATAAACATCAATATTGTTATTTACTATAAAACGCACTATTAAAACATTATTATAACATTTATAACATATTGACCAGATTGTCTATAGAATTAGTGTTCAAGTATCATTATAGTGTCAGACACAGTTGAATAAAATAATAATATTGGTCAGCTTATAGTTTATTTTTAGTATAAAAGATTTTTAATGTATATGAAAAAATAATACATGAAATGAACTATAATAGTGTATAAAAATTTGCTCGTATTATTTTTAATTTTTTTATCCGATACACCGCGTGACTGTGCACGACGTTTAAGAGGGAATACATGATCATATACCTATTATTATTCACGTGTCATTAAAACATATTCGATCGCTAATGGACACTGGCTGCGCGGTGACGGATTTGCATAACAATCGCGAGTAGGTATATTTTGGAAGATACTCGGCTGCAGTTGCAGGTTCGTCGTGACGGACGCCGGAGGAACTTGTCGAAATAATACAGCCGTTTAAAATAGCGTGCTTCACGATTTTTCTATTGTCAGGTCACGTAATCGTTCGCAATAACTGCAGTGTATAACAACGACGACGACGCGACGACGTATATTATACACTATATATATATACAATACATGTATAACGGTTATTATATATAATATAATATTAGGTACTCTTATAAAAGTGGATGGGTGTATTTCGATCGGGGGATTTATCTCTTTAGAAATTTCGGTAAATGATTCGACGACGAATGACAGTATATATATGTATATATAATTATATATATAGATATGACGATATTATATTATAATGCTATTCACGACTTGCAGTTAAGACAGCTATATGTGATATCAACACGTCCCCAAAGTATTGTATAAACAATCAGTGTATCGCTCAAAACATGGATCATCCGTAACAAATCAACAGATCGATTTAAATGTGGACTTTTCAATAGACATCTATAGTAAAATGCTAATCAAATTTCATAATAAAAAAAAAGATATTTTAAAGATATTTAGGCTCTTATGGTATTACGAGACTTTTCGAGTGTAGGTTCTATTTGAATCACATAATCTAAATTATGTTATGTATAAATACTAAATAAATTTGTGATAGTCATTGGAAGGTTTGTGAGTGAATTATAAATACGGAAAATATTTCTTTTTCAATTGCGAGTATAGGTACATGTATTATGTTTACCAAAAATAATATATTAATATGTAATAATATATATATATTGCATATATAGAGCTTTGTGGCTTTCACGTGCTATTAAAATAATGATACGTTTCTATACGGCAGACAATAATTTATTATTTGTATTACGCCGTGGTGTACAATTATACATGTACCTATATGAAATAGCAGCAGCGCAGAGCACTGCAGTATCTTTTTATACAAATATATGTAATAGTCTTTCGTTTTTCCTGCCGAACATTGATTCACGAGAAAGGTCAATATAAATACCTATAATTTAATCTAATTCAATTCTCACTGCTCGTGACAGCCTAGTATGCGAATATATACATTAAATACATATAATATGTCATATGTGATATTCATTTCTGCATATAATCGTACTTTGTAGTTTATATTCCATGCTTGATATTATACTATGATATATTGATATTCATGCATAAGCGGAGCTTGACAAATTTAGTTTGGGGGGGGGGGGGAGAGGGGAGAGCTCAAGTCCCAAATTGTTTAATAAAAATAATTATTAATAACTTCCTATTTTGTTAGAAATAATCTTTTATATGTATTGTAAAAATAAAAAAGCGGGTAAGTGAGTATCGCTCTGCTGTACATTAGGGGGTGGGATGGACCTCGGACTAGGGAAGGTTAAATTTGAATGCAATGATAGGTATCATTGTATACGAAAAACGATTCTGAACGGAGATGATTTGTCAGTCTAGGATATATAATACTTAAATATTGTAATATATTCTACTTTGAAACTAATTCAAACATTTAAGTAAAAGTTTCAAGATCTTACGTTTAGTAATTTTTTAAAAATAACAAAAATCGAAAATTATTTATTAGTAAAACGTTATTTTACACGTGTATTTTTAATTTCAAATTAAAATTAAAACTTTAAACACTCGTAAAATTTTTTAAATTGAACAATCCTCAAACTTTTTTATAATTATTCTAAGCTTAACTTATGGACAGCATAGTATTAAATTTTCAATTCTTAGCTTTTGATAGAAAAATATTTATAAATTTTTAACTACCAAATAGTGAAAAATATTCATGATTTTGACGAATTTTTGTCAATATTTGAACTTCAAATGCTAATAAAAAAAAATTGTGCCTATGTATTTTTATAATTTTTGAATGAGAGTTAGAACAAGTTATGTGGACCCTTCAATTAAATTTTCAAGTAATTTGTCCCAGCTAAATTTTTTTTATCAACATTTATAAAAAAAAAATAAAAAAAAATTGAAAATTTCAATTGTCTATAAATAGCTCAAAAAAAGTCAAAATGTTTTGAAAATCAAATCACGTAAAGAAAATGCCAATATAAATAACTGGTAAAATTTTCAAGTATTTACGACTTATACTGTTTGAATAACAACAAATATCAAAAATCGTTTGAGGCTAAACCGTTATTTAACGCGGTTTTGTAAAAATTTTAATTTCAAACACTCATAAAAAATTTTTGTCTGAATCCGGTGGAGTTTTTTTTACAGGTATTTGAAGAAAAATGTATGGAGAACTTTGTATCAAATTTTCAAAACATAGTTATAAAAGAAAAAAATTTTACGATTTTTCAACCACAAAATTACTTGCCAATTTTCGCAATTTTGACATATTTCGTATAAATTCGAACTTTAAGCACTTATAAAAAAAAATTGTGACTAACGATTTCGGATATTTTTTTATCACTTTAAGAACAACTTATAAGAAACCTTGTATTAAATTTTCAAGATTTTCTGGCCGGCCAAAAAATTTTTATCGTTATTTAAAAAAAAAATACTAAAAAAAATTAAAAATTTCAATTGTCTATAAATAGCTCAAAAAAAGTCAAAATTCTTTGAAAATTTAACTGTGTATAGAGAACGCTAATATAAACATTTGGTGAAAATTTCAAGTATTTACATCGATTAGTTTTTGAGTTTTAGCAAAATAAAAATTTGATTTTGACGAAAACTGGTTTTGCGTAAAAAAATCCCGTTTTTCCGTCATTTTTTTAAGGTTTTTCCTGACTCACTTAAAAAATATTGAAAATTTTTAACTTTTGACCCCCCAAAGTACCAACTAGATCCGATTTCCTTTTCAAAGAGGGGCTGAAGTCAAAAATCGAAGCATTTTTACTGCCCCAAATGTTGTCGACAGACACAAAAAAAAAAAAAAAAAAAAAAACACACATCATTGTAAAATCAATACATTCTTCACTCCGTTCAGAATCTAAAAAATAAAAATCAGCCAGCGCTCATTGTGTGGCAACTAATTATATTTCAATACAGATATAAAAAATAAAGTAAAATGTATTTATGTAATATATAATATTGAAATATTACTACAAATACAAAAATAAACAGTAAAATAAAAAAACTGATGTAGAAGAAATAACTTTAACTGTTTTATTAAATAATATTTTAAATTGTAGGTAAAAAAAAAAATTACTGTTATTATGCCCTTGTAATAGTATATATATTTGTGAATAATGATACAAACTGTAGGTACATAACTATAGGAATTATATACATTTGAAGGGGCTAATCAGAAACGTAGGGGTCTTAGCCCTCAAAGCCCTCCCCTAGCTCCGCTTATAAGATTCGTTTATAATAGATATTAAGTTTAAGTATAATATATAATACGCTTGAAAATACTTTTGATAAAAAAAATATTGTCGATACTCGGCGTCATTCATCTTTACGGTTTGGTAATACTAAATACTTATCAACAATCAAAAAATTATATAGGTACTAAGGTACAAACCAATAATGATTTAATATATACTTTATGTGACACAATCGGTTCATTAAAATTATTTAATATAATATGCTCGAAGATTGTGTTATTATGTCTACGGCGTCACGGTATTTAACAACATATTTAAAACGGGTTGTTTGTATTTCTCACTCTATAATATATAATACGTATTATATAATTTGTGGTCAGCGCTTTGGGTATAAATTATTATATATTCGTGTAATATTTGAGAGTGGCAGACGATACACGAAAAAGAAGGCGGAGAGCAGTTACATTTTTTTTTTTAAATTCGACTCTTATGACTATAGATGCTTAAAACTTCTTGTTTTTTTTTCAACAGTAATATATTTTTTTTTTATCCAATACTGCTGATTTAATGGTTTTAATATTTTACACAGATACAGCAACAAACATAAATTCATAAAAAAAAACCAAGTTCCACACCTTGCATCGTTTCCCCCTTAAACAGGTCACTATTCTTCGGTGCATATTTATTTATTTCGGTTCGTGTGATAGGTAATATGCGCCCTTTTAACCGGCAGAGTTCGAGAACGAATTATAATTCCAGGTCGCATCAGCAGCTTCGCGTTGTTATAATATTCGATACGTTTAAGACGCGTATCATTGTGTATTATACCTATATAATATGACGTATTATTATGTTAGGCGTAGGTGCAAAAAAAAAAAAAATACATCGAGACGAATCTCTGATTTGTTCCGGAGAAATATAATATACAAGCATCTATGTACACGGGATTCGTTTCGACTTGAACTTCATCGTCGCGTTTTGCAAAGTTTGAATAAAATATCGCACATGCAACAGGTAAACATTTAAATATATTACATATATATATCACATATTATATTTAGTATATATTACATTACTAATATTATTATTATTATACTTCCATAAGTACGTGTAAACTATATAGAAATACGTATAAAATTGCGTATTATATATACATTATATATACATAGGTATTATGCGAATCGGCGTTTTTCTCCACGCCGAAGATCGATATCTATCATTATTACTTACAATCATATTTATTAGTCAACTATACGTGTGTATTGTCATTGCACAAGTCACATACATAATAAAACGCATAAATAATTATTGTTATTATTATTGTACATGCATTACAGTTGGTAAGCATCGTCTATGTCGAATTATGATTTCCAATAATATATTATAATTTTTAATAATACCATTGAGTATATATACTATACTATATATGTATACTCAATGATAATACGCATAAGTTGATTTTTCTTTAACGTATGACATTAACACTCTTCCCTATACGATTTGAAGTAACATATTTCATTAGTCTGACTTACATAATATTTGCAACAATAAAATATATTTGTTTCATATTCTTATAAGTTATAACCATGAAAATATTTTTAGGTTTTTTATTATTCAAAATATTAACATTTGTATTTTTTTGTAAATGCTTCTTGTACAGGATGTGTAATAAGTTTGGAAATAGTCATTGCTCATTAGACTAATTGGGACTAATAAAGGATAACACAATACAATTAATGAGGTTATTAAATATTTTAAATAATACATGTGCAGCAGTGTTATGTGTTATTACTTCATACATATAGGTATTCTACAAATTTAAAATATTCATTCAGTACTTATAAGAGTTTCTTAACTTAAACACCTGGTTTAATATAATAGGTGCATTCGAAGATAAATATTTTTCTGAAAATATCAATCTATACAATGACGAATTTCGAACATCAAGTCAATGTTTGCTGTATTATGTTATAAATTATAATCTATGGTATTATCAAATATTTTAGTTAGTTAACCAGTGAATAAATATCAAGAAATTTCCCCTCTTGACATTAGTGTCTTGTGTTATCTCTTAAAACTTAAATCCTTAAACTATTAAAAACAATTCTTAAAAGTTTGATGGCTTTTACATCTGTAGAATCATCTCCCCTCTACATGTTTTATATTATTAATTTTTTTTTGTGACATATTCTTATGTAATTTAAAATATTATTTTGCTAAAAAAAATTGTACAAAAAAGATTAAAAATATTTTTTTAAATAATAATAAAACAAAAAACTTAATTAAAAAGATATAAGGAGCGTGATGGTGATGAACCAGATGTTTTATAAGTTATAAACAGTAAAATATTTTTTTGTATATTTGATTATGGTATAATTCAATTAATTTTCTAATTAAAAATTCCCTGTGGTAAAAACAACAACAACGGGATTAATGCAAAAACATTATGTTATAATTTTGATTTTATACGATTTAAAAAATATTGATATAAAAAAACACAAAAATTGACAACAACTGAGTGTATTACGTAAAAAAATCACCTTGTATAAAACGTATAAAAATTTTAATTTTTTTATTGTATAAAAATGTACATAAATATGTAATGATGGTTCAATTGTTTTTTCGCTTTCGATAAGGTATAATAAGTACAGCATATTATAGGTATTATATGTACATTCGCAAACTAGCTCATCATTCGATAATTCTTTATTCTCATGGTATTATTATAAAATACCATACATTCGACATCGTGACCGAAATAGTCATTTCAAAATATTAGCACGCAACGTATATTAAAATTCGCATAAATTGTTATGTTCGCGTTCACTAGTAATTTCGAATATGTAGTGTTGTTATATCACCAGTTCGGGAGGACTTCTGATGCCGCATCAGCTGCGTGAAAACCAATTACGTGACAACGCAGTAAGCACGTATAGAGAAAACACATTTTTAAAACATTTCAAGTTATGACTGATATAAATGATACATATAATAAATATTTAAAGTAAATTGTTGCAAGATTGTTATCATTTTGCTTTTCTATAGCCGTTCAAAAATATTTGATTATTATTCATTTGATTTGGATATAATTTAGATCAGAAAATAATTTAATCAGCGTTACATAGATCGTACAAAATATATGAAATAATATTAGTAGGCTTAGTAGAGTAGGTAGTAAACTAGTTTATGAATGTTATAATAATACCGAATTGAAAAACTTGTGCAAAAAATTAAAAAGGCTCCGGGGAGATTCGAACTCCCGATCTCCTGTTTACTAGACAGGCGCTTTAACCAACTAAGCCACGGCGCCGGTTGACTTCTTTTGGCGAAATATTATTAATAAAAAGTGGGCAAGTAAATAACCATTGGTTAGGTTAGTAACTAGTAAGTAATTGAGTAACTAGATGTTATTCTAGTTCCTACTTCATCATTAAGTAGAAGCTATGAGATAACTTTAATGAATATGTTGCATTTGAATTCAATGATGAACACATACAGATTATAAAAATATAATATTTTTTTTAAAAATGTTTTGTAATAAAAAATTGTATAAAATACTTTCCGAAGGTAGGTTAGGTATACATATGCGTTTTTGCTGTTAATTGTTAAAAGAATCATCCATCATGCAGTCAGTATAAGGTAAACAATTTTTTTTTAAAGTATCTATAGGTACAAAAATATGTATTAGATAGGTACGTCTAATGTCATCTATAGAAATATAGAATAGATATAAATGGATATGGATTCATTAATATTTACAAGATACACCTATATTCATAATTTTTGTAAAGATACGTTGACAGTGGCGTACCTAGGGATTTTTTTCGGAGGAGGGAGGGTAGTTAAATATATTTTCACCCCACTTTTAAAATTACTTAAAAAGTAACGTCATAACTACAATAATTTTATTAATAGACACAGGAATTAGGTTATTTTATATCTTTAAAATGTGATACATAAAATAAGAAATTTTCATTTATTTAAATATAATTAGTATAATGCATGTTTATAATACAATGCACACATGTTATAGTGTTATACAACTCGTAGGGTCTAATGACCCCATCACCCCCCCTGCCATAGATACGTCACTATACGTCGATGGGGTCCATGTCCAATGTAAAATGGCAAGCACCTGAACTCAGAAAAGCAATGATTGGTAACCATATTATAGGTACCTAAGAAACAAATATGTGACTGATATAAACAGATAATGTATAGTGTATATTATGACTATATGGGAGGCACTTAATATATTATAATTTAAATATAACTTGATTACCTCACAATCACGGTCCACGGCCATTAAATTCGCCGAGTTGTGAAATTTTTATTTTACGACGACATACATCACTACATCAGTTAAATAATATCATTTACGATTACATTATTACATATTTCATATACACGAATGCATGATACATGGTTTTGCTGAGTTTTCATTAAACAGACGATTCTCCTCGTCGTCATTGGAATATTTTAATTTTAAGAGAATAACTTGACTCTGTGACCCACTAAACAGCAGGATAAAACAAATAGAATACCAGTCGTATATTTATTATGGATAATTTAACATGACTTTATGTTATACACACATTTGATATTACACATTTGGAAACACACAACGACACAACTATAAATACGGAGAATTGGCGATGGAGTTTTACCGATATTTGGGGTTTGGGAAATAAATAATAATATAAGCTTATAATACTATATAGGTATTAGGTATATTATTATAATATAATAGTTCATATAAATATATATTATATTTGAGTACTCTATAGTCTATATACTACTATATGTCATGAAAACAAAGACAAATTTAATATAATATTTAAAAAAAAAAAAATTATTCGTTAAAACCTCTCCATCACTCTATAGTTTCGAATTTCGATTGAATTCCGTTTTTGAATAAATCGGTAAATTGTTATAATTTTAGTATGAGCCCCCCTTCGATTCTTGTTTTTGCAAAAAAAAAAAATAATTAACACTTTTAATAATCATTGCACTGTTAAAAATTTATTTTTAATTTACATAGACATTATAATTAAAAAAAAATCAAGAATACTACTGCAACAGCTCCCTTTTGCTAACTCTTTCATCTGCACTTATAAAGTTATAATAACGCGGTACTTGTTTCTAACACGTGTATAATATAGGTACTTACCTATTGAAACTTTTTACGCGCGTTTGATAAACATTTATTTTATTATATAATGTTTCATCAAAGCGAAAGTGCATTATTATATTATTATTATACGTATTGTATTGTCGTCGCGGAGTTAGCAAAAAATAAAACAACATTTTCTATCGAACTGCTCAGAATGTGCATTGTGAAGTAGGGGGGGATTACTACAATAGTTATCCAGTAAAGGGCTTCTTTATTATTTAAGGATGAGTTCTCCATAATTGGGGCTTTGGGCATTATTTTGAGAGGGTTTTATCAATAAAAAATAAATATTGTCAAGTTTACATAACTCAAATATTAAAATATATATTTTTAGAATATGTATAATGCATTTTATTTGAACGTATAACTTGAAGATGATTTTTAGTGCATTTTTTTGATACGAACGTCGAACATCGAACAAACTGTTGTGTGTCACTTTAATACCTTATATAACAATTTTTGGACTAAGCCGAAAAGTGTCAAGAGCAGTGTTGCATTGGTCAATCATAAAATGTTTATATATTTTTTTATAAAGTTTCTAATTTCTATGTAAGAACTAACGAATGTTACAACTTATGAGTGCAGAAAATACTATCAAAGTCACAAGTACATGTACACGTATTACTAGGATTCATAGACGCGCGCGCGCGCATAAATAACTAATGTATCTACATATACGTATATACATGACATATATGTACTATAATATATTAATATATATGTGTATTATACGATCACGCGATCTAATTTATTTTCGATCGTTTTTTTATGTATTTTTTGACACGAATTAAATACATGTATTATGTATTATAAAAAGCGAATCGTTTCCTTTGTGCGCGCAAACCTCCTGTCACGTTTTCCCATTTCGTAAATCTCGTTCCAAGAGTTAATTGCATTTGGGTGTATTATGCAAAAAAATAAAAAATACATTACTCCCTTTCCAGCCTATAATTCATATACATATATATATTCTATTTATGATGTTATTACGAGTTTATTCGTTGAGATGGGGGTCAGTCCTTCACCCGGAGACGACGACGACTCGAGCCGATGTGCGCGATGCTGCGATACTGCATGCAGGTACGCTACATAATATAATATATATACTACCGCAGGAAATCTAACCGACCTTGACGTTCTTGTACAACAGTCGTTTACTGTTATTATTACTATTATAATAATGCACACTATAGAACTTAGCATAATCTGTGATATGTACATATAGGAGATATCTATGTATAATGTATATATGGATTTTTTCTATCTTTTACTAGTGTTTTTTTTAATTTTTATTATTGTATTATTTATTAATTTTTTTCTACACACGATAGATGCTACGTCTTTCGTGCCCAAGGATGATGTTGTGATATCGCTTAATGTGTGCAATACAGTATATTTTTTAAATTTACCTATAATTTAATTTTATCGAAAAATCGCATGGATGCCTCCTATAAAGTTGTATTATTATTATTATTATTAATATATTATAGGATTTACACACTGTCTAGTGTCTATATATACATTAACCTAACCTATAATGTGAATTTTTTAAACGTACCTAATATTACTATACCTAAACCATTCGATGTCTCGGTTTATTTTAGTGTCATCGAAAAAATATCCGTTTTTACATAGTTTATAAACTTTAAACTTCAAAGTATATAATAACAATAGGTATATATTAGACTAATTATTATAATAATATAACCTAACTATATTTTACATGATTTTTACAATTTTTTAACGATGACCTATTATAATATTATAGTAGCTAGTGTTTTTAATTTCGAAATCTAATTTATAAATACGGAATTTAGAATAGTTTTTTATTTTGATAATACATATTCGCTATATTACGATATTGTAAAAAAAGATTAACCGAGATATTGAGTACCGTTCACATCAAATAAATCACCCTGTATATGTTTAAATGCTATATTGTTAAGGCTCTAATCGCAACACATTATCGGTTCTTTGTGTCGTATCATTTGTATCATATATATTATTTTTATTTTTAATATTGTACGTGCGGCGATGAGTCTGTCGGTGCCTTTCTTTTATTTGTATTTTCCAAGTCAGTCGCGAATATAACTTTATACGATAAACAGCGCCGATGCGAGCGACTCATAATTATTAATTATAAATATAAATTCTTTATTACATAAAGTGTGTGCATTAATTTAATAATTTAAATACAGTCCACATCAATTCGAAACATTTTGGTCCATCGATCCGGATGAGCAACTAGTCATTGCCATCAAAAAACAATAAAGTGCATACATATCTGTGTCTAAGCAGTAACTACGTGTAAATTTATAACTTAAACCTAGCAAAGTGACTAAATTACCGTATAATATTTCAACCGAGTGAAACTTAATTTTATCATACATTTAATTTAAATATAACAAGTAAATAAAAGTTTTCAATAAACAGTTATAAATTTATAATATTATTATTTTTATTAATTGGAGTATTACCATTACGATATTTCCCTTTGAATAAAAATAATATATAATTTATTCTTTCACATTCGCGTATAACGTAAGTTACCAACTAAAAGTGTCAGTGGTGGTATCAATAAGTTCAAGGATCAAGTTGAAGTCTATTCGGGTGAGATCTTTCTTAATTTTTATAATTTTATATTAGTTTAGTTAGTTTAAGTATATAAAGCGTAAAATCCCACAAATCAACTGTAACGATAACACAAAAGTTAAAAGGTTGCAATTATTAGGGTTTTTCAAGCAATAAAATTATATAAAAGGAAAGGTATACCACGTCAACATTGCAATTCATTGCTTTACAAAGATAAGAAAATATGACAGAGCTTAGTGCGTTTATTAGTCGCCGCGGCCAGGTGAAAGGTCAAATAACAAGATGTGTCACATTTTTAAAAACACCACTTGATAACGTAGATGTCAATATGATAATAGGAAGGAAAGATAAGCTGGAAGAATCTTGGCAAGATTTCCGTCAATTACAAGCCGCAATTATTGAACTAGAAAACACACCAGAACACACAACGTATGAATGTGAAGTAGAAAATTTATATTTTGAAGCATTAACATTGGCTACGACTTGTATTAACAATAAACAATACAATGCAAGACAAAATACAAATAAATTACAGTTGGATAATGGCGAGCGCCAAAGCTCACCTGAATCTACAGAGACCTTAAGGTCACAACAACCGTCATCAATAGTAAAATTAGCACCCTTGAATGTACCAGTATTTTCGGGAAATTATGAAAATTGGACGTCATTTCATGATATGTTTTTAGCTCTTATACATACTAATACATCATTAATGAACGTTCAAAAATTCTTTTACTTAAAAGCATCACTTGAAGGAAATGCTCTTCAAGTAATCAAGTCACTAGAAACGACAGCCGAAAACTATGAAACGGCATGGAAAGCATTAGTAAATAGATTTAGTAATAAACGATTTTTAATTCAAAATCATATAAAATCTATGTTCGACTTAGAGCCGGTTTACAAAGAGTCGGCATTAAAATTACGGCAATTAATAGATTCTATACACGGTCATATTAATGCACTCGAGTCGCTGGGTCAAGAACCAAAAACATGGGGATGTTTATTAATACATGTTATTGTCATAAAATTAGATTCATTTACTGTTAAAGAATGGGAGACCCAGACTACCGAAACAAATAAAATACCTGTAGTTGAGCAACTACTAAAATTTCTAGAAAAAAGAGTACAAGTATTAGAAGCGGTAGAAGCATCAAAACAAATCAATAGTCGTCAACAGCAATTAAAAAAATCTACGTCAATATTTACAGCAACCACAACGGTAACAAAATGTTATATATGTAAGCTAAATCACGCAACCTATAAGTGTCCAACATTTTTAGCATTATCAATTTCTGATAGGATTAAACGTGTAAGTGAATTAAAATTATGCAAAATTTGTTTAAAACAACATTTTAATAAAAAATGTAATATGCGTCCTTGTCCTAAATGTAATAAATCGCACAACTCATTGTTACATATCACTTTTAAATCAAACTCAAATCATATAGAAACTATTAACGACACCGTAGAAATAAATAATGTCGATAACAAAAATAGCGATGAACCGTCTACAACAATTAGTGCCCATACGTCCCAAATAAATCACGGCCAGATTTTGTTATCAACGGCTGTAGTGCGTGTAATCAATAAATCTGGTGTTGGTATTTTATGTCGGGCATTATTAGACTCAGGATCGGAAAATAATTTTATACGTGAAGAAATTGCACAGAGTTTAGGTATAAAGCGGACACCTATTAATTGTTCGGTAATTGGTATAGAGGGGTCTAAACACGTAGCCACCTCGTCTATTACTGTACAATTAAAATCACGCGTATCAGATTATCAAACAGAAATTGAATGTATTGTCTTATCAAAACTCACAAACAATATTCCAGTGACACCTATCAATCCATCATCGTTAATTATTCCGGATATTGAGTTAGCTGATCCGTCATTTGTAATACCACAAAGAATTGATATTATTATCGGTGCGTGTTTGTTCTACGAATTAATTTGTAATGAACAACAGCGACCGTCAATAAATGGTCCTATATATCAGAAAACAAAATTAGGATGGGTAGTATCGGGACAGGTGAACAAAAATATATCAAACAAAAATTGTATTTCACTATTTTCATCAAGTGTACAAATAAACAAACAAATTGAAGAACAACTTGCAAAATTTTGGCGCCTCGAAGAATGTTACGCACAAGAGATTTATACACTTGAAGAAAAGGCGTGTCGTAGTTATTTTGTAAAAACAACAACTCGCGGTCCTGATGGTAGATTTATTGTACAATTACCATTTAAAGATTCATTTGTTAATTTAAGCGATTCATACACTACAGCATTACGACGATTATTTGCGTTAGAAAGGCGACTAAGTTCAAATTCCCAACTTAAATCAGATTATAAAAAATTTATGCGGGAATACTTAGATTTAGGACATATGGAGGTTGTTGAAAATATCGATATAAATAAAGATCAAAACTATTTTTTACCACATCACGCTGTAGTAAAAGAAAGCAGTTTAACCACTAAATTACGGGTTGTCTTCGACGGATCCTGTAAAACTACGTCAGGGTTAAGTCTTAATGATGTCTTATTAAAAGGTCCAAATATACAGCAAGAATTAGTTTGCATATTAGCTAGATTCCGAACTCATCACTACGCATTATCAGCTGATATATCTAAAATGTACAGACAAATATGGATCGAGCCTAAGCATAGGTGTTATCAAATGATAATCTGGCGTGAAGAGGTTGACCAGCCAATTAAGATTTATCAGCTCAAAACCGTTACTTATGGTACAACTCCAGCTTCATATTTATCAATTGCGTGTCTGACAAAATTAGCCGACGAAGAAATACATACATATCCAGTAGCATGCAATGCAATTAAAACAGATTTTTGCGTAGATGATTACCTCGGCGGTGCGGCAACTATATCAGATGCCATAATATTACGCGATCAACTAATAAATGTATTAAAAGGTGCAGGTTTTGAACTAAGAAAGTGGGCATCAAACGAACCTGAACTATTATCTAATATATCCAATACCGATAATGTACATATGCAGGTACTCGATAATGAATACGGTAGCGTAATAAAAATATTGGGTTTATACTGGAACACCTCATTAGATATTTTTCAATATAAGGTTAATGACCTCACGGAAGATAACACAGTTATTACTAAACGAAATGTATTATCAACAATAGCGACGATATTTGATCCATTAGGTCTTATCGGTCCGGTAGTTATACAAGCAAAATTAATTATGCAATCATTATGGCAATTACATTTAGACTGGGATGAACCATTACCAGAAATATATGCTAATGATTGGATTAGTTTTAAATCAAATTTGCAATATGTAAATCAATTAAAAATACCTCGTAAGATTATTAAATACAAAGACGTTATTAGTGTCCAAGTGCATGGTTTTGCAGATGCCTCAATTAAAGCTTACGGAGCATGTATTTATATAAGATCAGTTTCAAGTACGGGCGAATGCGATGTTCAATTATTATGTGCTAAATCCAGAGTAGCACCTTTAAAGGTAATATCATTGCCTCGGCTGGAATTATGCGCTGTTTTATTATTAGCTCGTTTGGCAAACAAATTTATTCCGAAGCTTAATATTGACATCGATAGAAAATATTATTGGACGGACTCGTCTATTGCTCTTTCTTGGATATCATCACCATCGACTAAGTGGAGTACTTTTGTAGCTCATCGTGTCGGAGAAATCCAAGACCTCACAAATATATCAGAATGGGGACATGTAACAACTATATCTAATCCAGCTGATATAATATCGCGAGGATGCACACCGCAACAATTATGTGATGACATTTTATGGTGGAGTGGTCCTAGTTGGTTGAAATCGCAATCAATTGAGTGGCCGACATTTGACCGCGCACATTTTTCTGCAACAGCTATACCTGAAGAAAGGCGAACAATTTCGGCATTATCGTCAGTAACACATCACGACAATTTTATAATTAATCGATTCTCTTCGCTATCGAAATTAATCAAAGTCGTTGCACTCATTTATCGATTTATTCATAATGTGAAGTTACACATACTTGATAAAAATACGGCTATCAAAAGAAAATTAACTGGCGTAATAACAACAGAGGAATATGCGAAGGCTCGCGTTGTCTTAATTAAAATAGTGCAATTACAATGCTGGTCATACGAAATACAATGTTTACAAAATAAAACATCGATACCGCGTAAAAGTAATTTGTGTCAATTACGTCCATTTATAGATGAAACAGGTATTCTACGGGTTGGCGGTCGATTAAGAAATGCTATCGCATTAAATATTTTTCAACGAAATCCGATATTATTACCGCATCGTAGTATATTTACCAAATTAATATTTGAAAACGAACACCGTAAAATTATGCATGGCGGACCTCAAGCTCTTTTAGCCGCTGTTCGTTTAACATATTGGCCTATAAACGGCAGACATATCGCTCGGAGTATTGTACACAAATGCATACCATGTTTTAAATTAAAACCCGTCGTATTTCAACCTATAATGGGTGATTTGCCAAAAGATCGCGTAACTCCAAGTCGCCCTTTTTCAAAATGTGGTATAGACTATGCAGGTCCCATAATGATCAAAACTAGTCTACGGCGTAATTCTCCACTTGTTAAAGGCTACATATGTGTTTTTGTTTGTTTTGCAACAAAGGCTATTCACATTGAATTAGTCGGCGATCTTACAACAGAGTCGTTTTTAAATGCATTGCGTAGATTTGTAAGTCGAAGGGGAATTGTCTCCGATATCTATTCCGATAATGCCACGAATTTTGTTGGTGCTAATCGTCGTTTACGTGAACTTTATGATTTATTTTATTCGGAGAAAAATCGAGCAATATTCAATAGTTCCACAGCCGATATAGGAATAAAATGGCATTTTATACCACCACGTTCCCCTAATTTCGGTGGCTTATGGGAGGCTGCTATTAAATCAATCAAACATCATATGTACCGAACATTAGGCAATGCGTCCTTAACCTATGAAGAATTAAACACAATTTTAATACGAATTGAAGCGTGTTTAAATTCTAGACCAATAACGCCGCTTTCAACAGACCCGTCAGATTTATCATATCTTACACCGGGACACTTTTTAATCGGTGAATCACTTATCGCTATTCCTGAGCCTGACTTAAATAATAGTACACCTGCGAACCGCTTAAGTAGATGGCAACAAATGACGCGTTTGACACAGCAAATCTGGTCTCATTGGTCAAAACAATATTTGAATCAACTTCAAGAGGCGAAGAAATGGAAGCAGAACAAAGGAAGGTCAATCAAAGTGGGTACCGTGGTGATGATATACGAAGATAATTTACCCCCCCTTCAATGGCGGATGGCTAGAGTTAAAGAAGTACATCAAGGAGGTGATGGCGAAATCAGAGTAGCCACAGTAGCAGGTCAAGGTTGGGAATGTAAAAGAAGCATCCGCAAATTATGTCCATTACCCTTTGACGATAATTAATAATACATACATAAAAAAAATTAATCCATTTGTAAAATATTCTATTAATATGTTTAACACTAAATTATTTTAAACTGTATTATTATTTTATATATTTTTTTTATTTTTTTATTGTTTGGCATTTAAAAACATTGTATATTTGTTTGTATTAGGTTGTATTCATATTTTTCTATAATATTATTATCATTTATACCTACGTATTGTATTATTACTTATTTTGAAACGTAGCGTTCCAAGGTGGCCGGTATGTTAAGGCTCTAATCGCAACACATTATCGGTTCTTTGTGTCGTATCATTTGTATCATATATATTATTTTTATTTTTAATATTGTACGTGCGGCGATGAGTCTGTCGGTGCCTTTCTTTTATTTGTATTTTCCAAGTCAGTCGCGAATATAACTTTATACGATAAACAGCGCCGATGCGAGCGACTCATAATTATTAATTATAAATATAAATTCTTTATTACATAAAGTGTGTGCATTAATTTAATAATTTAAATACAGTCCACATCAATTCGAAACATATATAATATGCGGCACACGCTGCAAGACAATATAATAATATTATATTATAATGTACAATATCATGTAATGTGGGCAACGGCATCATCATAAGCCCACTTCCACCTCCGCCAAAAGGAATTTCGTCGGCGGATATACGCGACTATGTTGGACTCTCGAGGGCAAAACTATGTTATATAGACGCGCGATTAGGATCGCGGCCGTCCGTCTGTCACTATTTTGGACGAGTCGTCGTCGTCGTCGTGGCGCAACGGTCAATGACAATATAGTAATAATAATAGTAATAAATACTTTATAATAAAAATAATACTGATACACCGATATTACGCTTGATAGGTACAATAATAATAGTATATTATTATATATATATATATAATCATTAGGTATATCGAGATAATTACGCAGAGATAACGACGCGCGTATAATAATAATATATGCAAGAAACGGTATACGTACTATTGTGCAAACGCATGCGGCTGTTACGTCAAAAATAATACACAGGCACCTATAGACAGCTAGGTAGCCAGTATAGTCGTATAGGTACATAATATGTGAATGACTGAGTGAGTGAGTGAGTATGTGTGTGTGTGTGTGTGTGTGTGTGTGTGTGTGTACTTACCAGCAATATGACGAAAAATAAAAATTATAAAATTGGTAATATCATTATATTATTATTACAAGAAAAAAAACCGAAAAACTCTTTGAACCGTCTTCGTCTGCTGCGTGCACTACCTATACTGTCTACAAAACGTGCACATTATATATATTGGATCGAAAAATAGACATATAGACATATATAATTACCCGAAATTACAAAACTATATTTATAATATATACATACATTATATATTTATATGTTGTATGTATGGCGTGCGCACGCGATTGGCACATGCTGAAGAAGCGTGAAATCGTACAACATGAAATGTACGTATACACACGAGTAAGTATTACCGTACTCGATATATATACATACATAAATCGCATTGCTAGTATATAACTTAACCCGACCTAACTTAACCTATACCGGTCGTATATACCGTTTACCAAATTTCAACAGCAGTAATAAGTACTAATAACATACATTAGGTACTTATGCCGGGCTTATACTATTTACCGAATTTCAATAACAGTAATAATATACATTATACAAATATAGGTGCAATATATAATAACCGGATGATTATGATTTTATTATATTATGCATATTATTATTATTGTTTACCTCATCACGTGGCCTTACAATATATAACGTTACACCACTTACACGGTTGACCGAGGCACGCAACTAATATCTCACGAATTCGCGATTAAATATTAGCTGGAGCACACAAAACATTAGAATAATAATGAAACGTTGAGAGTATTGTACTATACAATACTATATAGTAATTAGTAGGTTCAAAAATAACAAGACGGAGATAACAATTATTGCGAGTTCTAAATGGCGTATACTGACCATATCGATTTAAATTCGGTTCTCATCTTTTAAAATGATTTGAATGCCTTTCGTGTATACTCAAGTAAAAGTTGTGATGTCGGAAGGAGCGACCATTCGATACTTGTTGCGGTATCTAACTAATTTTAACAACTACACTGCACGACTGCATATATTTAATACATATAAGTTAGGTACTACACGTTGGATTTGTATAGATAAAAGGAAATGGAAGTAGCTAAGTAATCGTTTATAAGGGTAAATTGGAAATTCACATACACACACACACACACATATATTTGTATAAAGTTAAGTAATTTATAAGTATATAATAAATATATAGTGTGTATACTGTATATAGTAGAACTGCACTGTAGTGTGTCATGTGCAACATTTCGTGCAACTCGAAGTTTAAATTTGTATTGTTTTCTAAACAATAAAATGGAATTAATCATGTCAAATAGACGGAAAATATATGTTATAAAGCAAGGTCAATTGACATTAAACATGTACATAAATGTATTGTATATTATGTTGTTCAATACAGGAGACAGGACTGTCAGGACTCCAGACTTAATAAAAAATGAAGATTGTAAAATGATGAAAATCAGAAAATGTGTATTATAACTAGTAAAATTAAATAATGTACACAAAATGTAACGTTTTCCACATAAAAATAATGAGAAATGTAAAGCGGATGTCGTCCTTTGATGATAACTTTCTATACATTTCTTGTAAAAATTATTTTTCATTATTATTTTATGTAGTCATTTCATATTGATTGATATTGGAATTATTATAGATTATAGACTAAATGCTTAATACTAAATACAGTTTTGCCAGATCTATAAACTTAAACTCCACTTATAATAATACATAATAATATTATATAATTTTATATTGCTTAGTAATATATCAATGTAAACAATTACAATTTTACAATCACCCATTAGGCATTATTCCTCGAAATTTGGTACTACTATACCTAATTAATTTTTAAAAATATTTCACCCCACACCGTTCAATCTATTTCATAAAAAGCTATCTTTTTTGTCGGATTATATTATTTGAATAGTTAAAATTTTGAGAAATGGGAGTCTAGAAATTTATGTAAATTAAATTGTGTAGAATAGTAGGTATAAGTCCAGGTCGAGTATCTTTAAAATTTGGTTGTGGCGAAGCCAGGGTATCATTACCATAAAGTATCGTCATTGTGAAACTTAAAATTCTGAGTAAAATGGTTGATTGTAATAAAATTATGTAAACTGTGTGTGATATGTGGTATGTCTATGTAGAATAAATTGGATAATACATTAATATTGTGCTATTTTTATGAGGACATATTGTGTACTTTATGCCGATGATGCATTAAAATTGACATAACATTTATCAACGAAATTTTTTTAAAGTATTGATGAACAATCTCAGTGGATATACAATGGTATATAATAATATGTCAATATTTATTAATTATTAATACAGGTCTACTATAGCAGTATAGCCTATAGGTATTAGGTCATCGTTTAGTTGTGTAAAATATGTTTTATCCAATCTTTGTTCATGCTTTCATGGTTTTATCTCTTTTCTCTGTGGTTCTGTATGTTTTTACTGCAATAGTTTTCTTATTTTCGGTTACCCAGAATAAACGAATATTAATTTACACACTGTCACGAGTGTCACGCCTTTCAGTAAAATAGAGAGATCATCGTAAGATCACGACGGATACCTCAAAGGGAAAACACTGGTTATACCATTGATTTTCTACATATTTTGTACATTACTAATCGGCAATAATACCCATACACGATTCTCGGCAAGACATTGACCAACATGCGGAACTGCCTACACATAATATTGGTATTAATTATTTTATTATTATCATCATTGACAACAACAAATTGTTTTCGGAAATCGAAGTTATTATTGTTATATTAATGCTGTTATTTTTTTATTGGATTAAATAGTAAGCACAACATTAATTGTCGATAATTAGTTCCTCATACAGCTTTTTATACATTTATAAGGCGTAGGTGTACACTGCAGTGCAGCTATCGTGTCGACCAATAATAATATGTTTATATATGTAAATATTTAGTCGGACGGTGCATGTTACAAAACGCTTGACCAGTGTCCACTATAATAATAGTACCTAATACGTATATATATAGTTTAAAAGACATGAGTACATGACGTATTTATTATAATAGTTATTAGCAATATAAATATTGGAATATGGCACACACGCGTAGGTGTAGCCGGAGTAGGTATAGCTTACGCCTAGTACGAGTAAAAAGTATATATAAACACTTTTGTAAAGTTGCTCAATACCCAGTCCGTACTCGTTATAATATCCATTAGAAATAGTTCAATCAACGAACTCGATCTGATATTATTTGTTCAGTACAGCACTATACACTACTACATCATTTATAATTTATATATATATATATTATATACGCAGTGTACAATGTGTACATATATTTTTCATCATTATAAACAATAAAAAATTGTATTTTCAAACGGTAATACATAAACGATAAACGTAACGTATAAATACATTTAATGGCTATAATGTGCGTGTATTTGGAGAGAGTATATAACCTATTCATTATTAAAACGAGTTCAATATGGCGATAACATGAAAAATCAAAAGAATTATTATAGGTATAAATTGTATTATCTTAATTACAAACTCTGGTTTGAGGGTAAAATAGATGAAATTTGTCGTTTCCTTAGGATATAATTTAAAAGGTAGACGTATTGTTTAATTTTAGGTTTGAAGATCACAATTTTAAATCAAGAGTGATTAATATAATAATTGTACATGATAGGGGTGGCCGAACTCTAATATTTTGATAAAGATCTACTGAAAATATATGTATTTTTTTCCTTCGAGGAATCATAAAAATACGTTAAATACCTAATTGCCAACAACAGTCACTTGGATCTTTTATGAGTAATGTAAAATAATAAATTCTGTTAAAGAGTGGGAGTCAATTTAAAAATTGTCTAAGATCAACTACAGTTAAAACAAACATGACATGTTCGGCCGCCCTTGGTATACGATACCGGATACATCGTATACATAGGACTTATAAATTTGAAATTTTCAATAAACCTGATATTAATCATCTTGTCCAAGAATTTTCAAGTATTCAATTGAGACAGTCATGAATGAGTTCTCTATACATGCTTTACTCACTTTAAAGAATTTGAAGAAACCGTAAAAATTATTATTTATTCAGACACATTGTCATTTGAAAAACTCAACTTAAAAGTGTTTGAATGGTTGAATTTAGATGATTTTGAAATGTATCTTGTAGATTTTCAGTCGAGTACTCGGAGTACCATATATTGAAAGAAAAATTCGTTGTACCTACTAATTGTACTAAGAAATTAATTAAAAGACATTTAGCGTGATGAGGCAATAGTAAAATTAATCGTAAAAATAGGAAACAAGATTTTTAAAATTCCACAAAATTATTTCGCTTTAAAAATAGTAGCTTTTGCTGTTTTGTCTATTTTTCTTCAACTTATTATTGCGAGTAACTATTTTCAGAAATTAATTTTATAACATCTGATTTAAGAAGCCGACTGACTAATAAATGCAGTGACGCATGTACTCTATAAAAAGTTATTAATTATAAACCAAATAGATACCAATCAACGAATTAGCATCAAGTACTCAACAAAAAAATAACATCAAGAAAAAAAATAATTAACAAAGTAATATTATTATATTATGTACCTAAACTACCTAACCTTTTTTATATTAATATATTAATTATACAATAAAACGAAGATAATTTTTTTTTTTACAATATTAAATATAATATATTATATAGGTATATATAATATTTTTCATCATGGCACGCTCGAAAAAAAATGGTAATTTTTGGCATGTATAGACGTATAGTGTTCAAATAATTTGCCACCCCTGAAATTGGTAGTATTGCTATTTGCTAATATTAAGTTGGTCATAGATTAGGTATGTGTGAAATTACGTATGATGCTGCACTGTAGTGATAGTAAAGCGTATTTTATTTTCTTCTTATAATAATATTTCATCACGAATGTCAAATCCAATAGTACCTTTACTTTTGAAAATTACATTATATTAATGAACTACGAACAATAGGGACAATATCGGAATATCCTATAAGCGATTGAAGAATAATACAAGAAGTTATTTCAATTTAAGACAAATTCAATTTATGGTCCAACTAAAACTCCTTGAAAATAAGGATTTTCAACTTACCTGTGTAAGTATATCGTATTTATTATTATATATATATGTATCTAACATTATATTGACCGAACGGTTTACTATTTATTTATCAAACACCGGTTCAAATGGTCTATACCAGTGTTTCCCAACTGGTGTTCCGCGGAACCTAAGGGTTCTGTCAGCCGGCGCCAAGGGTTTCGTGAGAAATTTGAAAAAATATAAATTAATTAACAATATTTTTGATTTAAATTATGATTCTAACATAGAATAGCTCCAACAATTATATGGGGGTTCCACAAAACTTTCAAGCTCCTGCAAAGGTTCCGCGAATAAAAGAAGTTGAGAAACACTGGTCTATACGCCCAAATCTATTATAACAAAATTTTAATACCTATAGGTAAATATTGTTTAACATTCAGTTTATAGATATAATAGTTATTGTATGAATAATAATCAGATTTAGAGTGAATACAATTTTTTTTCGAAGAACGTGATTTGTTCTCAATGTACTTATACATATACATACAATACATTACAAAACCTTTAAAAAAAATAAAATAATAACATCGATAGGTATAAAAAAAGATAATATCATATTAGCTTACCTTTTACGTTAAACATTATGTTATTATAAAATAATATAATTTATGGACACGGCAAGCTACATACGCGACGCGAGTGATCAATTGCGGACAAATAGTGAAATTACTATAAATGTATCACCTACATAATATTATGATAGATGAGAGTCATACGTTAGGTTAGGTTGTTAATGTTCAATATTGTATGTACTGCAGAGTGCAGATTGTAAATAATATTAAGAATAATAAAGTTAGACGGTTAGATATTATGTTTGCGGTTACATGCGGTAAAGATTTAATAAATGTTTTAATTACGTTTGTTTTACGTGTGTATATAAACACATCCGATTAAAATTGGTGATGGCATTTATCAGTATTATAGTGCCTATACTATACAATATTATATTATATTATTATGATCAGGTGCGAATAGCAGAAAATGTCTGATTTAATGTTTCCATAAATTAAATTAGTAGGTATCTAAAAGTTTTAATCATAATAATTTTAAAAGTATCATTTACAAAACGTTTATAATTTGACAAATTTTAATTTTGCATATAAAATTTGAATTTTTTATTATCTTTAGTTTATAACATATTTGTTGCAATGTTTTTCAATTATTGTAAACTTATATAGTCGTATAGGATACTATAGCTATGGCCTATGGGTATAATTATCAGTATTTCTTTCCTAGTGCATTTTATTATTTTTTGTTTTAATAAAACGATAAGCGTTCGTTTTCATTACAGGAGTACTAAAATGGGTTTAAAATGTATATAAACTATTATTATAGCATGCCAGATATACTAGCGTTCCAGCGTTTGACATTGAAATAAATCCTTGCGTTATCTATCTATATATAATAGTTATGCATTATATTATATACAATTGAACCAACTTTTATGTCGATAAAAACCTTTATGATATTGCCGTAGTTCCTTTTTCTCAATATTTATTAGACTAATTTACGACAGTTATTTTATCCTGTAGACAACTATACATGTAAGCCGCATACAGTATTATAGTTTCTATATAAGTCATACTGCAGTCTGCAGTCATTGTTTATACGGTCCAGTGACTAGTGGATATTACTTGAGTATAAAAAATACGTATTTTTTTCGTTTATAAAATAGATCCATGAACCCAAACAGATAAAATAAAGTACGAAGGTCGGCAATAAAAATGAATATTTTTAAATTCAACTGCACTGTAAAAAATTTAAAATCTAATCATATAATAATACCTATATTTGTACTGGCTATAATTATTTTGACACACGTTGGGCGAGTACAAGAGTAATAACTCGGTAAATATAATTACCAATTCCTACCTATATTATGGACGGTGAAAAAAATGTACACAAAACACGTTAAGTTTAAAGAAAATATCACATTTTACGCGTTCATCGTGTTTATCGTTTATATAATTTAAAAAAAAATGTCGTAAATCGCAAAGTATACATTTCCACTCGAAGTTGTATATATATTGTTATTATTTATAGGTGTGTGCACTGTGCAGATTATAATACATTTGTTGAGATATGTGGGATCTTGGAATAGGTAGTAGTGCACTAGTGCATAGAGGTACTATTTTGGGTCAGGGTTGAAAACGTCCAAGCTCGTGTTATCAATAATATAATATCGTTTATCCAATAATTATGTAATGTATCCATTTTTCTTTAAATATTATAAATTCAATTTACCGTTTGTATATCGACAAATCAATAAGTAGAAAGAAAAAAAATAATGAACCTCGGCGAAATATCATATACCAATTTATGCACATAAATAGATATTGTGTCATTTTGTTTGATAAATCGTTTTTTTTTTCGTCCCCTCGGGCTACAATTTAGTCGTCGACATTTTACTGTTTGTTATTTTCACTGACGAAAGATATTACCTAATAAATAATATTATAGTAATATAATTGTATGCATAAAATATTTATATGTATGTACGCGAGTTATATTTTTAATTAATTTAAGTTAACTGCACTTTTTACCTGTTTTTATCGCTATCATTTTTCACGTAAATCGTTCATAGGCACTTACCGAGATGTGAATATTGTATATTATCTCACAGGAAAATTACTGTGTAGTAGATTATAGAAGAATAAATAATCGAAAGTTATGTGTCGTACTGTCGTCTAATATACTATAGGATTTAACTATACAGATGTAAACAGGTACTCATCGTAATAAGTCGTTATAGTCGTATCATTTGTCATATTATTATCTTAATTTATATAGTAGTATAATACATCATAATAATAAATAGCAAATAGCTAATAATAATAGCCATTATTAAGAAGTCGGTGTATTATTTGTGTTCTCTTTCTGATCCACACGTAACATGGTGCAATATTAATCTATTTTATGTTTAATGAAAACCATTTTTTTAAATTATTATCCTTGGTTGAAAATAGTTTTATCACCACGGAACACTCCTAATTAATGATATAAAAACCTAAATTACTGAAATTAACTGAGATATACTTAAAATTCAAAACTCTGAATTTGTATAAGTTGTTTATTGATGGAAAAACAGGAGTAAGTACCTATAGTTGGCGAATCATCGTATATGTATATCTAAATCTAAAAGTGTATAATCATTTTTGTTTTACAACAAAATGTTTGTTTGTTGTGCTCGTTAATCGTTATAAATTATAATATTTAATAATTATATAATATACACAGTCTTATGTTTTGTTTGAGAATAAGGATATTTATTGGTTACATCGTCTTTTATGCTTATCATTCAGACCTTGTTTCTTAAATTTACGAACACTCATTTTATTAAAATTATTATTTTTAAAATCTAAATATATGAAGGCTATCGTTTTTAAGTACAAATTTTATGCCTCTGCTGTGCCACATAAATCAAATCATGGCAATTTACACGGGTAAATGTCTACTTTGTTTTATTAATGATAGAAAATGCAATTATTACAATATAATATACACAAATAATTTATTCTTTAGTATAAATATAATAATAATACACGAAATTCTCGTGTCTGGTAAAAAATTATTTTTACATCAATTTCTTGTGTCAAACTGTTGACACATTGTTGGAATTAAATATAAATAAAAAATAAATACGTATAGTGTACACTGTAAAAATTTTCAAAATAATAAAATATAAAAACATTAAAAAACTATTAATTAATAAACCGACTGTAACATTACATCGCTATCTAATACTTTTTATCATATATTAAGTATATATAGTATATACGTATATAATCACAAAAAAAATTATCTGAAAAAATATATAAATGTTCATTATTTCTAAAATGTAATCCTGTATTAGGCATAATCTAATACTAAACCAAATGATACCATAAGTCCATATCATTATGCCTATTATAGTATTGAAATTGCGTAATCATACTGTGCATATTATATAGTATGTTTTATGTACCTATATATTCACTTCTTTAATGCTTGAAAAATAATATGTTTTATAATGAAAGATATTTGAGACTTTAGTAAAGGACTATTCATGTTTCAGTATTTTCCGCGTGATCTTGGAGAGTGGTGTAGATATAGATACATGGCCTTGTTTCTGCCTAATGTTCAGTGGAATTTTACTTACACATCTTGTTTCGTCATTTTACGACCTTAATCAAATAATTATATCATTTTCAAATATTAAACAAAAAGTTAATTTAAAACAAAAAAATATTAAACATACAAGTTGAGTAACGATTCCGTAATAAATTTGTTATGATGCGAGAATTTTTTCATAGGCATATTCTTTATGAATTATTCACTTAAAAAATTTACCATGAATTTAATTATAGAAAAATAATAATATGAAAATAATAATAATATAATAATATTAAAATAATATGCGTATTATACTCACATACTACAGCCAAAACCAATTAATCTGTCAATCATTTAAGTGATTTAGTTATTACCATTTATTAAAAACGACAAGCCTGCACATGTTGTATATAAAAAAGTGAATAAAAAATAAATTTTTTTTTTATTTATATAACATAATTATTTTCTTTAAAAATTATTATATATTATTATACTTACGATGTCTTTATAAAATGTTATAATGTGAGATAATCTCTATATTAATACGTAGTATATTATATCAAATTTTTTTTTTATAAACGTTTACAATTTTATATTATGTTATGAAATTTTGCGATGGTAAATTTTTTTAAAATTAAATTTAATCACACCAGTTTTTACGATTTTGCTAATTTGCATTATTTTGTGCATTATTATAAATGTCACCATATTATGTAATACACAAGCCCTGGATTCATAAATATTTATTAAATTTAATAAATTACAAAATTCTCAAGTATAGTAAATTTTAAAGCATAAAATATTATATATGTAAATATATTATATACATATACATATAATATATGTAAATATATTAGGGTGGTTCTTATTTGGTGGTTCTGAAAAAAATTTAAATTTCTCAATTTACATTTTACACCCCCTAGATTGATTTAGTAAGCCACAAAAATGAAATATTAGAAGTTTCAACACAATCGAAAAAAATTAAGTCATGCCACAAGAGCCCTAAAGTTTTTGGTTTTTAATTTTCACAAATTATTTTATATTTTTAAATCCGACTTATGAAATATTAATTTTACACTAAATTGTATATAATAATATTTGTATAAATTACTATTTTCTAAACTTTATATCCTTTACTAATTTTCATTGAATTATAATTTTACATACAAATAGCATTTTTAGGAAAATATTTGTTTATTTTTATAATTTTGTGGATAAAGAGTATTTTGACATCCAATATACAACGTTTATTTTATTAATTATATTAATATTGTACATAATGGTTATTGTAGAAGATAAAATGCAATAACTAAATTCAATAAAAATTTATTATTGTCTTATATCTTATCTTTTGAGATAATATAATATTGAAAACTGACCTGCTAGTAGGTACTAGGTAGATATAGTTGTCTAAATACGTTTTAGTTGTACTGTGACTTTGGTTTCAACAATATTATACTATTTTACATGTATTGAAAATTGTGTTTTGAAAATTATCATGGTTTCAAAAAATAGTTTACGTGATGCTAACTACATATATTTAATTGGACATCCATCATCACAAATCGTCGGTAGTAAATTGCCGTCAATTCAACAGGTATTATCTGTGTTTTTTATAATATGCGTGAAGTAAAACTTAACATAAATGAAAGTTATAAATTAGTTATAAAAGAAGTAAGCATTTTCTGGCAGTTTGGTTTAAAGCTCCACTGACTTCAAATGCACCACTGCAAGATTTAACATTTTTAAAAGATTTAATAAAATATCGGTCGGTCGATAAAAGTATTTCAGACATAGCAATAAAAAAAATGTGTGGACATTTGTGGTATTTATCTCCAGAAGCGGCTGCATTCTCATTTTTTGACGAGAATGTCCCCGTAGAAACAAAGAAAAATATGATAATCGCTCTAAATACGGACTTCGAAGACGAATACAGAAAACAATATGTTCTCAAACCAAACCAAGTTACTACAATTTTAAACAAAAGTATTGAAGATTTTATATGTTCAGAATCAATGGAACTATTTTATCGCTTTAAAATAAATACAGATTTCATAAGTATTGATCCGTCATCTTGGAAAAATAATGAGAGCTACAAAAAAGCTGCAGCTATAATTAAAAATATACCTGTCGTCAATGATGTTGCCATGAGCGAGGGGTTAAACTAATAGAAGATTATAATAACAAAATTACTAAATGTGAAAGTCAAAATCAATATTTACTGCAAGTTGTATACGATTATCGCAAAACATATCCAGATTCAAATAAAGGAACACTAATGGAGAAATAAAAGTGCATGTAAAGATTATATTATACATCACACTATTTTAGTCTAATTATCTTAAAAAATATTAAGTTTATAAAAAAATAGTTAAGAATATAGATATATACACCCTATACCCTGTTACTTTACGAATTACTATACTAGCTATAGCTCACATCGTTTTTTAAATGAATTTATATAATGCTATATCTATATACTTATATATTAGGTTAAATGATTATAGGAATGTTATTATTGCGTTAAAATTAAAAATAGCAACACTGTGAACGACGACCGATAATTTGAGCTGAGGTGATCCTCGTTCCTAAGCAACAGGTTCCTAGCACGTAGCTGTTTTTATATCATTTTCGTAAACTTTTTAAATCCTAAGCCGAGTTTGAAAATATATATTTATATATATACTACGTAAAAATTGGTGCTACATAATAATGATGCAATTTTTTGTTTTTGAAAATAAATTTTCTGGTAGTAAATAAGAGTCTGATAATTGTGTATACAACCGCAATGTATATTATGCAGTACTATCTCTGTTTTCTATATTATATATTAATATAACTATTGAAAATATAAAACACACGCAGGAATAAAAAAACAGGTAGTTTCATTTTTGAGATTATTTCGTACCTAAAAAAAATGTTATTAAAACACATTAGAATCATTTTTTGTGTTTAACATGTTAACACGTCATTAATCATTATTGTGACGACTAACGATCTATAATATTATATAGTTTTTTTTTAAATAGCTTAAGTAGCTTAAATCGGGATTAATTAAAATAATAAAAATAAATCTATACATAAGATTATAATTTATAATATATTGTATTACCTACGTGAATTTATAATCTTTTGTCTTCGCTGGATCTACAGTAAAGATGTTTGTCTGAAGCATCTCGTACAATGAAACAAAACATGCCATTCATTTCTCATAAGATATTCATATTATATACGTCGTTTGTAAATAATAATAATTTTTGGGTTTTCACACTTTTACTTTGGGGTTTATACGCGTTCGACGAGTATATGCATATTAATTAATAATTATTACGTATTATTAATTATTAATTATGTATGGAAATTTCATAGCTGCTGCCTGCAACCTGCAATACGTATTTTACATATACACAAACACTGTCAATCTTCAAAAAATAAGCATTAAATATATAAATTGTCCAATATAATATACTCATCGATATAATCAAAAAATATTAAATTGATTACATTTTATTTTTATTGAAAAAAAAGATATTCTTGGTGGCTGGTGTTTATCAAATCGTATAAAAGTCCATAAATATAATATTCTTAAAAACTTTTAATTACGTGCTGTAGACTATTATAGTATTAATAATTATATACTATATTACCATAAATCGTGTGCAATTTATGGTTAATTAGAAAAAAATGTTGATGATACCAGAATAATATCTTGAAATCTATAGAATTTTTTTTTTTTTTAATTGAAATTGATAATTTTCTAAATAGGATTTTATGAAAACATAAAAATAATATTTAATATAACTTTGATACTAACGTGAATTAAAATATATTTCATTCATATTATCGAAAATGTTGTATTCTATCAATATCAATCTTTTTTAAATTTAATTTAAGGCAGAACTCCTTGAAAAAATGCATTTATACCATTGCATGCTTACGTTTCGTTGTTCATATCTATAGTGTATAATATTAATGGATAATAATCGTGACCAATTGGCAAAACCATATCTCCATTTGAGTCTCTTCTGAACTGAAATCTTTTCACTTCAATGTTTAGGTGATAAATGTATGTTATTTAATAATACATTCTCGAATTCTTCGGTTTATATCTCAAGTTGTTCAAGGACCAATTCAAATCGAAAATTGATTTAAAAAAATAGATAAAAGTCATAGTATAAATACATAACATATATAGTGCGTATTTAGCAATATTTTGATCACAATCGTTTTTTCTTTAGAATTTATTGATGTTATTAATTTTAAATATAATCTGATGCCTGTTACAAATGATTATACATTGATTATAACTACGTTAGCGTATATAGGCTATATTAACCATCAAAAGTAAAATACGAAGACGTAATTAAAATATTAGCTAGAAATATTTCTTCATTATTTAATGATAAGATATAAAATACACATAATAATATAATTATTTCTAAAAAGTATATACTATATAATATGTATACATTACGTATATACACACATACTAATTATTAATTATCAGTTAAAATCTAATACATTCATACGGTACCTAAACATAACAATTACGTAGCTAAGAATTTGAAATTAAAAAGAGAAAATACTCTTTGACAAGACGTACTAAAGAAATCAAGTTCGTATTATAAATGTGTGGTTACGCGTTACAGATATTTATAATAAAAATATGCATCTATTAACAATTTATGCAAAATCATCATATTATTATATTTTATACGATAATAATATGGAAATATTACATAATATTATAGAAAAGTGCAAAAAAAAAAAAAAGGATGAAAATAATATTGCAGAGTCAATACGATTTTAAAAGAATAATCTACACAACTATTCACATCATTGAATTTTTCTAGGTGAATTGTGTATACTTATATATAGCTATATAATATTATAATATACTGCGTGAATAAGCTTTATAAAGCTCTGCGAAGTCTGTTCCTAACACTCAGGTTGATGTATAAATAATATAAATTAAAATTTTACAAAAATATGTTTAAAAACAAATTATTGCGTTTCATCTATATTATACAAGACTTTGTTAACATCAACACTTAGTATAACTAATAATCGAGTTGCATTTAAAAAGTTCAAAACACTTAACACGAAAAAATTCTGATTTTCTTAAACATCATGCTTTCAAATATTTATTATTTTATATATAATTTAAGAAGTATTAAAAATAAATACCGATTTTTACTGTAAATTGTCACTTAAATAATTTTTTTTTTGAAAATTTTGATATACTTATTAAATTTAATTAAAAATAGCTAACAATTCATAATTTTGTATGCTCGGTGTATCACTCTGTATATAATACACACATTAGGTACACTTATTATAATATAATATTATGTTTGGAATAATACATTTAAAGTCCCATGGATCTATAAACTTTTATTACTAAATAGCAAATTCAATCGTGTCGCGTGCGTGTCTACTGTCTACCTATACATAATATACGTTACGCGTGTTTTATACACTGCAGCCCTACCTAAAAGTGTTAGAATGCCGGAACACGCACCGATCTAGGAAAATGCTATTTGCAGGCATATATTATATAGTGTATAGGTGTAATCAAAACACGTTTACTTTATTTTATATAGATTTATATTATTATATAAATATAATATATTAATATGCAATAACTGTATTGAACCTGCAGTGTTGCAGCTGTTGTGCATGCAAATTTACACAATCAGTTATCACATATATGTGTATAAAATACATAGTCAGTGTATATAATGTTTATAATTTACAATATTATGATTGTGCTTGCTATACAAGACATAATGACAATGATAGTTATTAGTCAATATATGTATATATATATATTATATATTATAGTGATTATATTTAAACTGGCGCGTGCATATAAATCGAATACCAATCCAGTAGCACAGTAAGTAGTTATATTAGTTATAAAATTATAATTTTATATTATGATCGTTTCAATTGCAAATCAGTAAAATAAAATAGTACCAGGTTACCATATGGAGTATGGACTCATCTTTATTTTAGACACTAATAAAACTATAAACATAAGACATGCATGTCTACTTGTTTAAACTTCAATATTTTTATACATTGAAATCATCAGGAAACTTTTCTTGTGTATGTTAATATGTATTATGTTATCATTAAAAAAGTAAAAAAAATGTAAAAAAAGATAACAATAAATAAAAAAATAGTAGAAAAATGATGTATTTTTCAATTGTAGTGTTGAAAATACATGTAGATACCACTTATATACATATAATATGAATTGTTTTAAAGAACACATCGATTAACCGGGTAAATGATTGCATTTCATTGTAATAAAAGAATCACCTTGTACCTACTTAAGGCGAATAATCGGCCATAACATTATAAATGATGATTAAATTTTACGGAATGCGATCGCCTGCAATATTATAGGTACCTACTTACCTTCCTATATATAGCTTTCTTGTACAGCGAATAAACGTGCAGTGCGGGAGACACCACGCCGTTCGTTTTACTTCCTGATGTCGGCCGACGCGTTTCCTCGTCAGCGTGAAAATAATAGTAGGTAAAAAAAATAATAATAACGACAATGATTGAAATTAATAAATCATTATGTGTACCTGTATATAAATTATAATGACACATTGATCGAGTCCGGTCGACCTTGCTCGTATATGCGAACGTAGACGTTTAAAATAATAATATGTATGTGATATACGTGTCGCGAACAATAATATTAATAACGATGATAATAATAATTTAATTCGTATTAGTCGACCAACAGCGACGGGCTTCAACGCACGCGGTTCCGGTGAAAGCTCGGAAGTGTACACTGTACAGGTATTAATACCCCCCATAAGCGCACAGGCGAAACAAAAATTTCAACAAAATATATAATCGTATCGTATATTTTATATTATTATCATTATTAGAGGCCAACGGCGGAGACCTTGTGCTGCCTCATCCCACTCTAAAGAAAAAAAAACACCTAACTAAAATCGTAAAAAAATATATATCGTTCCTGAACAATATCCGCCGTCGCACGCACATTGTTTCGCTGCGGTCTCGTCCGTCACCGCCGACGACGACGTCGTTTCGTTTAGTAAAATAATAATAGTGTCTACTGCTCACCGACTCCACGCACTTCAGTTATTGTTATTACCATCGTCGTTTCCGCGCATAATTTGTTGTCGTTATATTGTTGTGATAATAAAGTGAATAATATATAACAATATATAGTGGCGCACGCGACCGACAAACCGCGTCCGGCAGTCGACGACGCCGCATCATCGACATCAGTATCCGCTCGGTTACCGGTCCGAATACACGCGCTCCCGATTCGGTGACTCGCCAATTATTATTATATAACGTGTCCTCAGCGGTTAAATTTTTAAAACAAAAAAAATTCGTTCGATTTTTTTTCCGCCGATGTCCAGCAGGACGCGTTCGCTGTAAATCGCTGTACGCGGTCGCGTTTATCCTACTATAATAATGTGCGTAATATATGTGCGTGTTTTTTGAATTCGATTTCAACTCCCCGTGGTCTTGCCGTTTTTATTTCTAATGTGCGGTACTATTTATAATAATATTAATATTAAATCGTACTGATCTCCGGAACACGACAACCGTATCCCACACATATTATATATATTTTATTATAAAGAATAAAGATAATATAAAATCGTCTCATACATTTTCGAACGGAACATTTCTACCCATCAACAGCCACAGGTTCGTCATTTATACCTAATATACATTGTGCAATACTATGGTGCAGACAAGTTTTCTTGTTCACACATATCTAATTCTAATATGGGATTATCATACTTATACATATATATATATATATATGCTAATATTACGATCGAGTTCTGGTATACAGATAGCGATTCGACTTAAATAATGAATTTATTCTAGTTCAGATTTTTAAGAATTATTTAATATACTTAAAGATAATAAACTTATTTTCAAATTTGTTATATTTTTTTACTACTTATTTAATGTGTAAAACTTAACTTTTGTTTTACAAATGAAAACTCCTCCTCTACCTTTTTTTTACTGTAAATGTATTTGGTTTGTATTTTTATTGAAATTTTCAATGTATCTAATTTAAAACTTGAACGAGTAGTTTTCCAGTTATTAAAATGTTTTTACTAAGAAAAATAGCCCACAAAAATGGATAAACAAAAAAAAAATATATAAATAAATATGAAATGTATGTAACAATTGGCTATAATATTTATTATAATTGAATCATTTATACAAACTAAAAATGTTGATAGATTAATATTTATTAGGTATTAAAACTTTTAAATAATCATATTCCCCACATTATCTTCCAAATGCATTATTGTAATATGAACCTATTATCCTTAACAAATATAGTTTAATAAATAATATTATTAAAAACTACCTGTTCATTTTTGATTTTTATATAATATAAACATTTTTAGGAAAACAATCTGCTAAATAATTTTTAGTATAAGAGGGGAGGGGTTTTTATTTGAAAACAGACAATTCTTAAGTAATACAAAAAATTTGGAATTTAAGTATACATAACAATTCTAAAAATCAGATATTGAATAACTCATGGGCACGTATGCAAGGGGGTGTTCAAACACCCCCTCCCCCGAAATATTCGGGGTTTTGTATGTTTATTTATTTATTCAATTTTAATGTTAATTTTTTTATATCAATGTTTGTATTTAAAAAAGTATTGTAAGTATACCTAATTTTCAAAAATATGTTTTGTATATTTGTTAAAAAAAAATTCTACTATTCAATAACTGATTTTCAAAAACACCCCTAAACTTTTTTCTGCGTACGTCACAGGAATAACTGCATTATTGAAGTGTAAAAAGAATGAACATGCTTGGTACCTACTCGTAAATAACTTTGTAGGTATAATATCATAAACCATAAATTCATAACACACGCTATTTAAATGAACAAAAATGTCTTATAGATAAATACGTGTTTTAATTAAAAATTACTTTTAATTTTGAAAAAAAATAAATTGTAATTAGTTAACTACTTAATGAATATGTTACATATTGGCTGTTACACGTCTATAGATGATATTATTATTATTATTATTATTATGAGACAGCCGACATGATAGAATCAAACTAAATATATTCATCTTAGCGTAAACTATAGGTTGCTATACATTTTTTAAAAGTTAAGTGTCTTCACTCTTCGTATGATACGTTGCTATAACTTAATATACAATATTTATGGATAAAATTCAAATAATATTATTTATTTTAATCGTTTAGATATATGAATGCATATAATTACAAAATATAATAGTCCTTTTTAGAATAGTATACAACTGAATAACTGATAAACATGACCATATAATAAATGTTTTCATTAAATTTTCATTTACAAACAAGGAATTCAAAACATTTGGGAATGATTAAATAATTTGTATACAAATATTTAAATTCTTAATTTATAATTTAAATTATTTAATAACAAATCAAAAATGTCATTAACGCATTATGTACCTAATTCATCTTCAATAAAATATTTTATAGAATTCGTAATATTGTTCAAAAATGTTTGTGATACTTTGTTTTAAATCTATGAATTTCAAACTTACGAAAGGTGTTATTAAACTTAATCTAGTTTAATATGTTGAAATTATTTAAAATCATATAAATATATTTTAAGTTTAATTAATTATTTATGGATTGCAATTAAAATACATAAATATATAAATAATATGTACAATACTTATAGGCACGTAACTTTTTTTTTTTTTTTGAAATATCTAAATTCTATTATACAATATAACACATATTTTTTCATGTCATTAAAAATTAAAATATATCGTAATTTATATTTTATACTATACAATAACTAGTTAAATGCTTATATAAGAAACTGCGATAATATCAAAATTTGCAACGTTATGATGACTTGACGTAGTTATAACACTACTTCAATGATAATTACACCAACTATCTTGAAAAAAAAAACTAATGATACCAAAATTCAAATGGAAGCTGTTAAGATATATATAATATATAATATAAGTTACTAAGGCGTTTTTTAATTTTAATTTTGATAAAATAAGATATTGAATTTTGAAGAAACAAATTGTAATTTTTTGACTTATTATTATTACAAATGTAGTAACTATTAGGTAATTTACTTGACAAATATAGCTTGCAGGTTATTATAGTAACATACAATTATAGACGTTATATTTTCATCATTAGTTTTGTTTCATGACTGTGAGAATAAAGTATTAGCTCGTTTTTATTTAATCATTTTTATAATTTTCAATCATTAAAAACGTGTTAATTATTATTTTTTATATCACTCAGTGACTGTTACTTACACTCAGCATCCAAAATTTATCATATCGGTTGATCTGTTACGAAAAGCCACGTTAAGTATTTAATTTCTAAATATATAACTTGAACGTTACGTGTAGAATCTGGATCCGGGTTTTATATCAATATAGTATTGAAGGGGGAAATATTGGAAATAAAAATAATTAAATCATGGTCCAATATTTTACGTAGGTATTTTATTAAAACCTATATAAAAAAAAAATCACCTGCGGGCTTAAACTTATTTATATAGGTACGATAAACTGATTTAAGGACGCTACGAATTTATTCCGGTTATTATAATAATATATTATACATATACGTATATTTTGTATTGGTTCGATAATCGCGTTATGTTTCAACAATTAAATTATTGTGCGTACACTATTATTATATAATAAAAATATTACCTTTCATTTGTATAGTATTACCGAAAGTGCTTTTATTTCATTAATTTTTTGCATGACTGTTAATTAAACTTATATTAAGATTAAATGTGAAAGATTAAAGATTATTACCTATAGCTATACGACATAGCGTTGTTTATATTTTTAAATTGTTACAAGAGTGAATCTATACAACGTTTACACCGTCTTATGATATATTATGTAAACAAAATGATGTACCTTTCATCATTTTAAAATTTATTGTTATCAAATATTATCTAACATATTGAGAGTTTTATCTATCATATTATTTTAAAGATTTATTTGTTACTTTGACACATTTAATCATGATTGTACTTGTACATAATATTGTAATGATGCTAATTATTTATAAATTATATACCTATTATAAATATTTTTGTCCATGTGTACTATTTAATATTTTAGATAGAAAATTTAATGTTTAATAAATCATAATACGTGTATATAATAAAATTTTTCCGTTGTACACGGAAATCTTATTTTAACCGTTTGCGGAAGTATAATATTTTTCTTGGTCCAGGAATTTGTACGATTAAGCGCCTTTTCGTGTTGTTATTTTTTTTAATGGTTGAGCGACGCATGTATACTGTCGACGGGTCATTGAGTCATTCATATGACATTCGCCTTGACGATTGAAACATTCTGTCCGGAAGTCTGAACGAAGTGAATGTTTGAAAAAATGCACAAATATAATATATAAATAGACAAGATAAATGTTTTGAATTGTTATATTTTTATTTAAAATATTTTCTGGTTTTCTATAAATTGATCAAAAGCTTAAGCCAGACGTTTCTTTCAACTGACAGAAAGAATAATTTCAAACACAGGATAAGTTATTTTAGTGTAACATTATTTAATGTTTGACCAAAGAGTAATGTAAAGTGTAAGCCATATTATGTATAGGTATAATATCTATAATAATAGTCACTCCAATTATGCTATAGGTATATTATGTTTATTGATGTTTAGTAAGTTAATTATAATTGAATATAATATAGTTCATACAAAGTTATTTAGTTGTCAATTCATACATTGATTTATTGATATATAGTTAAAGTTATTACTTATAGATTATGATTGATTTAATCGTAAAAATTTAATAAGAGTTAACATAAGTGATATTGGTACTTCAACAAGTTAAAAAAGCAAATATTGATGGATACGTTATTTGATTTAACTTTAACGATAAGTGCATGAAAAATAAACATTTCCAATTTTGGAACACTAAAACCAATACTAACAGTGAAAGGATTGAACACATACCTATGTCACATAGTCTTTGTTATTAACTTATTTATTTTTCACGACGTTGCAATAATTTAAATAACTATTAGTAGAACACGTTTAAGAGTATTTAAAAGTCATATTTATTATGAAACTTGATTAATTATATAGGTTTAGGATTGATAAGATTTCAATAAATATTGAACGTATTTGATCATTTTTCTTTTGAAATAACACTTTACTATTCCTCTTAACACTAATTAATAGCACGCGTTATTACCGAACTATAGGATATTATAATATAGGATATGTTTAATTTAAACAATCAAAGTTGTGTCGGAAAATTTAAAAGAAAATATAATATTATTTATCTGAATTGTACGTAAACATAACATTCAAGCATTTAAAATTCTGAGTGGAGTAATGAATGCATTAATTTTACAATTATGTGTTTTTTTTTTGTGTATACCTAAAGGTACACGGTACATGCTAAGTCACCGATAATAAAACGCTTAGATTCAACTTTGAAGGAGATTTTGGTTAGAAAATCTAGTTTGTACTTTAGAGAGGTTAAAATTGTTATTAAAACGATAAAACAAAAAATAATTAAGTTAAAACGGGAATTTTTACGCTTAATCAGATTTTGATTAAATTGATTTCTTTATTTTGTTATAATTCAAAAACGAATAATTATCATTTTTCATATGGTATAATTTTATAAATCTTTTGACTTTTTTGAGCTATTTGTAAACAAACAAATATTTTGATTTTTTTTTTTAATCTTCTATAAAAAATTATGAATGGATAAAAATGCTTAAAAATTTAATTCAATATTGTTCATTTCTTTTTTATAAGTGTTTCATTTCCCAATTTAAAATTTTCAAAAGTTTATAATATTTTTTAAATTAAAATTGTTCAAAAAATTCGTGAAAATCTTGAAAAATACTGATTATTTTGTAGTTAAAAATATAAGAAATATTAAACCTAAGATTTTAAAATTGAATATTTTTTATAATTTTTTCAACCTATCTAAAAAAAAACAATTCGATTAATTAAATAAATAATCTTTTATTAGCATTAGAATTTCAAATCTTTACAACAGCTTATTTATCTATGTATAATAACTATTTATTTTTGTTTTTTGTTGTAATTCAATAACTAATAACTGTAGATGCTTCAAATTTTTCCAAAATGTTTATATAATACAATTTTCAATATTTTTAAACCCATTTTGAACTGTTTATGATTTATAAGCACGAAATATGTTTGAGAGCCAAACATATTTAAAATCAATTTTTTTTTCTACAAATTTCTCTATAATACGAATTTTTGTTGTGATTCGTGTAATATAAGTTTCGCTATATCTAATAGAAATAAAACATCCGAATAATATAGGGTTAAATGAGGTTGAATTAAATTATTAATAGGGCAAATGCAACATATATTATGCAACACAAAAAACGAGTAATCGTTGTAGAGAACCTATTTATATTTAATTTAACATTTGTATTTAAATAAATAAAACAATTTTCATTTTTACCACTAAAATTATTTAAAATATTTAAATAATTGATGAATTCAAAACTGTGTTTGATGAAAGATAAAAATCTTAAGGGCCTTGCAAATAATATCTCGAAAATACGTAACTAATAGGTTATAGATGTCTATAACCAATGCAAGATAATTGGCCTTATAGCACAGTAGCACTTATATAACCATATATACCTACCTATAGTATAAGTATTTAAATAGATCCGTTCAATAGAAATCACGATTTTGTTTTCCTAACGTTCAAGAGTTTCTTAAATGGTTAGATTACCGTACTTACGGTTAATATTATTATATTATATTGCATAGTTTGGACAAAATGCGTATATGTGATTCTGACGGTTGTGTGCGGCCTATATAAATAGTTATAGCCTTCTATAACACAGTCTTATAATTTATAATATTTCCCACAGAAAAAAAATATAGTCATAGTAATTTAATTATAAATATCAATAATATGAAAATGATTTGTCGCCACATTCCCGCTGACAAAAGAATTGGAGCAAAAAAAGTTGCATGGCAAAGATCAACTTTAATACAGTAGCTAACAACAGACATGATCACAAAAGCCATTTGCCCCGACCTTGGTCACACCCAGGACAGGTTTATGCGGATCTGCTGGTCAAAATTAACATGCCACAACTGTATAATGGTGAATTTTCTATTGTATTTTAATAATATCTACCGAATTCCTCGATGAACGTTACGCGCTACGTTAATTTTAACCGTGACCATAATGCCTACTTATCTGAAACACAAGACACAGTAACAGTACAATGTCGCTGCGGTTGAAAATAATCGACATTGATTATTGAGATATCGATGAGATGTACGTTTTATCATCTATTGCCTAGCCATCTTATTTATTTACTAGAAACCACAATTTCAATGACGATAAAAAGTATCATAGTTTTTTTTATAATATATATATACCTTTAGCACGGATCTATGGATATATAATACATAATATATAACAGAGCTGTCATCAAGTAATTATATGTACATAATAAAGTGTTTAGTAATTAATAATACGCAGTCTTAAAAAGACTACGTCCCTACATAGGTTAGGTCAGGTTAGGGTCAGAAGAAAAAATATAGTTAGACATAGATTCTATAAATCGTTATATTTGCAACGATATTTTAATTTCGATTATAATAGTTAATACTTAATACTTAATACTATGGTCATGAGCATGTGATTTATAATATGAATACCCGCAAGGTTGTAATTTATTCTTTTCTTGTAACGTATATACCATATATAGCTATACCTATAGATATTAAATGTTAGAAAGTTAATTAAAATAGAACATTTACCTACTGATGAGAAAACTTTTTATTTTTGGGAAAAAAATTGTGTAAATAAATCATTTTTAAGTAGGTACTTACATTAAAATATTGTTGTAGTCAATTGAATATGAAATACGTTGACATAAAAAAAACAAGATGAACTTCTTCGTTCATTTAATTTTCATTCTACTTAATAATGTGTGGTAGTAATATTACCATGTTGTCATTTGTCCAGTGTTAATTCTATGAACGAACCAATTTGACGAGATAAGCTAATTAATGGGAGCTATATTATAATTATAAATTTACGAACATTTTAATCTTAACTTTGAAATTGTTTTGTATTACAGAATGAAGTGGCTCAGGAGTGATGGAGGACCAATGTTTTACGGTTATAGTAACCGTACACCAGTCACAGGTGATGTACAAATGATTACAACCTGTCTGATTTTTGGAACGATTTTCACAGCGTTTCTTATCATCTTTCCCGGAGTTCGTAAAGAAGTAAGTAATTCATATCTCTATTCACACTTTAATAATTTATTGAGGTTATAAAACAAGGTTTTTAAGTTTCATATTCAAATCACAATTTTTTTTATTCAAATACTAATTGTAGTTTTACTTGTGCTTCTTGTGTCAATTTTTTGCAATTTAAAAATACATAATATCTTTAGGAAAATTAAGTGGAAATTAAAGTAATTTATTTTTTTTAAATATCATACTCATAAAAATTACTATTTTTTTTTTTTAAATAACAACAATAAAGTAATACTATATAAGTACTATACTAAGTAATAATATGCAAAACCCAGATTTACAAAAATGTTAAATGAATTACATTTATTTGCGGGAGAACACTACAAACACGTAGATACAGTGGAACACTATATTTAATGTAATATATGCTTCGACAGTCACGTCTTATTTCTTCCGGAATGAAAGTTTAAACCTTGTCAAATAAATACCTATTCTTACACACCTATACCAGGTAGATGGTAATGAATTTTTTTTTTTCAGAGGTTCACCACCTTCACAACTGTCACCTTGAGTCTGTTCGTCGGAAACGTCATATTGTGTAAGTTTTAAGTTTTGACAATGTTGTGATTAATTAATATTTTAGTATATAAAATCATCGGTATATTTTTAAGTAGGTATTAGTTACTATTTATTGTTTTTTAAAACCGAAAGTTATTCTATCCGTCATAATTATGTAGTAATTTACTATATAACAATATTAAAAATTGATTATAAAAATCAAAATCTCGTGGTAGAATTATTATTGTTCATTTAGCTTGTTTAACTTCTATAATGTTACGACTATAGATAAATAGATTTAAGTACTTTGCGTTGAATCGTTAAAATATCGGGCATATTTAACTTTAATACGAGTACATTTAAACAAGAGCATAAAACAGTATAACGTTTGTAGGTGCAAGAATCCAATTATCAGATTTCGGGGTACACGAACTTCGGCAATCGTGCTAGTTTATATATTCGACTGAGTATATATATATATATATATTATAATAATAACAGTCACACATGACTAGACAAATAAGTTAGCAACTATGTACATACTTAAGTGTATAGTATTTACACATCAGTTGCAATTCACGGATCTTGACCATGAAACACGATCATTCAGCCTTGTTTCGTTTACTGCAGATTTCCTAAGGCGTTTACAAAAAAAAAATATCGCATTAAATATGTAGGTATATACCGCAACCGATAATACAATGTTGATTTTGCATACCTAGTTATAATTTTTTTTTATTTTAAATCTATATAGGTAATATCTTATTTCAGCAAATTGGTTTTTTAAAGTTTTCGTAATATATAATCGTAAAAAAAGATATTAATTAATTTACATAATGTATAAATAGAAATGTATAGCCAATAATTATTGCTATTCTACCGTTCATATATTTTAAATTATAGGTAGCACCGGTGTCAGATATTAAATAAACAGACATATACGATACCAATATAGAAATATAGAATGAAACATTATGGCGTAATAAAGAAAAATCGAACGATGTTTTATAATAATATGTGAAACTTTTCAATTTCAATCGATTATATTATAATAGTACGTTTAATTATTCAATAGGGTATTTTTTTATACAATTCAGCTGAAAATAAATAATTATTATACTCGTATATTGGATCTCTTGTTTGAAAAATTGCAACCATCATTTAATAAAGAGTTATTTTCAAACGTAAACCTTGAACTTTATATTTTATAATTTTTCAAAATTGTCTATTTACAATAAAGCCTCCAAAAGACACGATAATCTATTTATTATCTATAACAATTTAAAATTTAAACAAGACGAACTGCAGAATTATTGTATAAATATACGTTTCTTGCCTAATCATTAAAGATTATATTATTTTATGTACTTCACTACTCTCCCCTTTAATTTTTAAATTTAAATAAATGATTTGGCATCAATTATCTTAAAGAACATGTATTGGGTTTTGAGCTTTGTAATTTCTACTGGTGTCTGGTATATAATCATAATTGAAATGAATGTATACTAAATCAGTTTCCATTGAATTACTTATGTGATATTATTATTTATTAAGAGGACGCTACACTAGTCATTTTCAGCGCGAAAAACGCCATCTATCGAGCGTTGTATACGTTTCACTTTCGGTGTAGCGTCCTCTTAAGCTTTTTAAATAGAAACAGTATCAATTGACCTTAAAAGCTGTATACATTTTCTTACTTTTAAAATTTTTTAGCAATAATAGAACACTGAATTCATAGTTTCCATTTAATTATTATAGGTTCGGGAGTAGGGAGATTAATTGGAGCTTCTTATTTTTTAAACAGAAAAATACGGAAACGAGCCCATCGACGGAAAAAACCATCGTTAAATCCAGATTAATGGCATTAACAGATAAACAGTTTAAAAAAACACGTATAAGCAATGAATGTAAGCATCTAAAAAAAATATGTAAATATAATAACTTTATTCCCCCAATTATAATATGTTATAATTTATAATGTAATACGATTTATGACCAATTTCAATTATATATTTTAATATTGTTAATTGTTATCATTTAATTGATATACATTTTTAATAGATAGCGAGAAGTTGGTATTATTACCTAAAATATATTATAACGAAATAACAGTTGTGGCATCGATGGGGCGCATACACCCACATTTTGGGAAAGTTACACTATGTGTATTTATCATTTTATTATAAATGGAATTTCTATCTTTTCTATATTATTGTCAATGTTTATTGTATAATTATTATAATAATATAAATGTAACTCATTTCGAATGCAGGGGTTTCATAATTTCTATAGTCTATACGTAGATGTATAATGCTTAGAAATTTAGACATTTTATCCATACGACCATTTTTTATACGATTATGGCAGAAGAAACGTGTGTAAATAATATGTTTAATCATTATAATCAAATAATATTTATCTTCGGGCATCGTATCGTGTCTGCATTATACGTATACCTATTTATGTGTGTGTGTGTGTGTGTGTGTGTGTGTGTGTGTGTGTGTGTGTGTGTGTGTGTGTGTGTGTGTGTGTGTGTGTGTGTGTGTGTGTGTTTGTGTGTGTGTGTGTGTGTGTAGGTATGTATGTTTATAGTTGTATATATAATACTATGATCATTCATCCTGAATTAACCACAATTATCGTTACTAAAAGTCAAGGAAATCTCAGTTCGACCACCTTGACAGTCCGGATATTAACCGATCTTATTTGTACTTCCTATTCAACGTTTAAACAACATGTGTATACTAATGTAGCATACCTATAATATTACTAATAACGCATTCCTTTACTGCGCCAAAACCATTAGTCGACCTTGCCCAAAATGCGCAATCGTTGAATCACATAAACATTAAACATATTATACAATATGCATATCTGCCACCGACCTTCTCGATCGTCGATTGCACAAAAATATAGCGTTTATATCTTATTTATACTCAGATAAAGCATATTATATTAATACGTGGACTCTTAGAAGTACGACAAATATTTTGTTGGAGCTTTTCCTGAACAATAATCACAATTTTATCATCACAGGCAATTAATAGTGTTAAGACTTTAGAGTTATAGAAAAATATACGATTGTCGTAGAACACTTGATCGACCTTTGGTCATTATTTCCGCTTCAAAGTGACGTTTTCACTAATTTTTACAAAAAATAAATGAAATAAAAATGATTATTCTGGTTATGCATTTACTATTCATAACAAGTGGATTTTGGTTTGGTTCATTAGTCATTTGGCCTAGCGCTATTAATTTTGTCCCATTCATTTGTCAAATTATATTTTCTTCTGTCATTTTGTCTGATTTGTCCTTCACAAACATACTAAACTAACTAAAGTAAAAGAAACAGGTCATATCTTATTGAGAAAAAATATTCAATAATCTGTATTTGAAAATCGCAATAAAAGATTTATTAATATAATTTATATTACCTTCAAGATTGACGAAAAATCGCGAACATTATAACTGTGTTCGAAGGACTTAAATGAAATTAATGTATTAAAACTGAACAAGTGTTTTTTGTCTAAGTGTAATAAAACTTAAAAGTACATACAATTTAGTGTAATATTACGGTGGATTTACTTAAATGGCTATAACGTCCTGAATACATTTTTAAATATTTATTTTATTTAAATGTTCTAATATAAAAATGTTACCATTACAATGTTATAGACAACATGCAGATAAAAAACTTAGTATAAAAATATTCAAAGGTTAGAAAAGTCCAGCAATTATAACGTATACGTACCTTATGTATAACATGTACATAAAAAATATGCATTTTTAAATTATTTGTTAAATATTTAATCAATTTTTTTCTGTCATTGGTATCGTTATAATAAATTCATAAGATATTCCATATGACCATATTATTATATTATTATGTAACATATTACATATATTATTATAACTTGTATTTATAACAAATAATAATTATCATTTATCATGTAATATCATGGTTATATATTATTTGAAATTACACTAATCAGAATATAGGTATATATTAACATTGTTGTCAATCATTCAATCCAAAATGTCTGTAATACAAATGTACAATTTATATATTATATAATTATATGTATATGTAGATTTCTTTAGTCGATTTGTGTACAAATATAGTTCGGATAATATTATTATAATATATCGAATATTATCAATTTCATTTTTCATTTCTCAAATTTTATCATTATATAAAATCTATTAATTATTTATTTCGTATCTTCATTCTGGTTGTATTCGTTTAATAAATGTATAGGTTATTTTTTATAGAAGAACAAGACTACCGAATGTCAAATAAATTCAGCATTACAGCCATAAGTACTCGTTTAGAGGGTGTGCCCATTATTTATTTATTTTTTTATTATAACGCATTTATTCACAATTATTAACGTGCTTGTAAAGTCAATCGAAGCATCGAACGGAGCTTATACCTTTACCCGCAAAAAATAGTATACCTAGACTTAATAAAAACTGCCGTGAGTGTCCTACATTTTAACATCGCCGTTTCTTAAGTTTTTCAAAAACTAGTGTTTAATTTAAATTGATCATAATGAATTTCACGAGTTAGAGTAATCCGTATGTTTTAAATCTATTTAGGCATTGTGCATAACGACAGAGCTTTTTACTGGCCAAACAAGAATTTTTCAAAAAATGAACTCACGCCTCGTTTTAAAACCAATATATAATTATTTCCGCCTATAGCTCGGCTTTGGAACTATATATACACAATTATTAACGTATATAAGCAGGTACGTAAATCGTTTCATGATTGACGTTTATATTTATTATAATTATATATTTATATACCCACTATATAGTCATTACTATACAACCACGTATTGTGTTAGAGTATACATTAACATATTTTGCAATTATTATTCTGTAGAACTCGACTTTGTCACTATTTTACAGTGGCAGAAAATTGGAGAAAAAAACGAATGCATTTTTGTTTGTCGCGTTCAGACTCGGTTGTAGTTTATGTAACGCAAATATAAAATATTTTCACTGGCAATTGCATGTAATTACGCTTATGAAACTACTTAATACATGTATGTGTATGTGTATCTGTGCTGATTATCGTGAACAATAGCAAAAGAAACAATATTGTTTTTCCCGTCGATCTTCAAGGATATATTTGTGCATTAGTCTCAAGGATCGAAAATAATTGTATCGTTAGTTATTCAGAAAAATAATGAAATTAATTAAACGCGTGTATATTATAATATAAATGTATAACACATAATAATAAATGTGTATAATGCGTGTACACTGCACGGTACAAGTGTGTTTGTGATTTTTATACCCACACATGCAGTCGAAGAAATCCAAGTGAAAAGTCATTGCGAAAATTGTATTTAATACGTTCGAGTGACCTTAGAACTGCTGACCGGATCGAAAATATCGTGTTTACACTTTGTATGTTTCTCTATTTCAATTTCGGTTTCCTCTATATGTAGGGATAGATAGGTACAGTGTACACGACGAAGCATAATATAAAATATATATGATAATATCGCATAAAGTACACAACAAGTGTTGTACACACATAACATCTATCGTATAATATTATACGTAAATTTATCGGAGCGAAAATATGTGATATGTATATTATATAAACATAATAATATATAGTCATCGCGAACGATGAACATATGACCGGAACACGGTAATAGTATTAAACGCCGCAATAAAAACATATCCCACCTTCTACCTGAAGTATTATGTTCAAATCAAAACGTTCATAAATAATAACATTATTCTGCGATTAAACGCGTTTCGCAAGTGTCAGTATTAAAATTAAGACTACCGCCAATTATGAGTTGTACCCTAGGTACCTAGAATCTACCTATCACCTTACGTAACTGACACTTAACTATCGAAGTAATTTATGTACCAGAACGGATCAAGATACTATTATTATAATACATCATCATTACAGCACACGCGTATACTGCATAATATATTATATATTTTGCAGCGCGAATGTTTTATATGTATACACCTCCATACGCGCTGTGTGTAGGTACTTATATTATGTGTTTAAATCTGCAATTTATTTGTATACGAGATGATTTACCAAATAGGATTAATCTACCCTCATTCTTTTATTTTTTGATTCTGAACGGGGTGATGAATGTATTGATTTTACAATGATGTGTGTGTTTTAGATTCTGAACGGAGTGATGAATGTATTGATTTTACAATGATGTGTGTTTTTTTTTTTTTTTTTTTTTTTTTTTTTTTTTTTTTTTTTTTTTTTTTTTTTGTTTTTTTTTTTTTGTGTCTGTGTACTGCATAACTAGTCGAAATAATGCTTCGATTTCAAACTTTGGGGGTGGTTTCCGATGGCAAAGTGGATATCCTTGGTGCATTATAGAGGTGAAAAGTAAACATTTTCCAACAGTTTTCAAAAAAATCGAGAAAAACAAAAAAAAAATGACAGAAAAACAGGAATTTTTACGCAAAACCAGTTTTCAACAAAATCGAATTTTTTATTTTGCTATAACTCAAAAACTAATTTATGTAAATACTTGAAATTTTCACAAAATGTTTATATTAGCGTTCTCCATACACAGTTAAATTTTCAAAGAATTTTGAATTTTTTTGAGCTATTTATAGACAATTGAAATTTTTAATTTTTTTTAGTATTTTTTTTTAAAATAACGATAAAATTTTTTTGGCCGGCCAGAAAATCTTAAAAATTTAATACAAGGTTCCTTATAAGTTGTTCTTAAAGTGATGAAAAAAAATCCGAAATCGTTAGTCACAATTTTTTTTTATAAGTGCTTAAAGTTCGAATTTATACGAAATATGTCAAAATTGCGAAAATTGGCAAGTAATTTTGTGGTTGAAAAATCGTAAAAATTTTTTCTTTTATAACTAAGATTTGAAAATTTGGTACAAGGTTCTCCATACATTTTTCTTCAACTATCTGCAAAAAAAACTCCACCGGACTAAGACAAAAAAATTTTATGAATGTTTGAAATTTAAATTTTTACAAAACCGCGTTAAATAACGGTTTAGCCTCAAATTATTTTTGATATTTGTTGTTATTCAAATAGTATAAGTCGTAAATACTTGAAAATTTTACCAGTTATTTAGATTGCCATTCTCTTTACGTGATTTGATTTTCAAAATATTTTGACTTTTTTTGAGCTATTTATAGGCATTTTAAATAATCAAGTTTTTTTAATTTTTTTTTTATAAATGTTGATAAAAAAAATTTAGCTGGGACAAATTACTTGAAAATTTAATTGAAGGGTCCACATAACTTGTTTTAACTCTCATTCAAAAATTATAAAAATACATAGGCACAATTTTTTTTTATTAGCATTTGAAGTTCAAATATTGACAAAATTTCGTCAAATACATGAATATTTTTAACTATTTGGTAACGATTTTTGCTATTTGTTTTTATCCAAAAAGTATAAGTTGTAGAAATTTGAAAATTTTATCAGTTATTTATATTGGCATTTTCTTTATATAATTTTTTTTTCAAAAGATTTCACTCATTTTTAATCAATTTATAGGCATTTGAAATATTCAATTTTTTTTTTTATAAATGTTGATAAAAAAAAATTTACCTGGGACAAAATACTTGAAAATTTAATAGAAGGGTCCACATAAGTTGTTCTAACTCCCATTCAAAATTTATAAAAATACATAGGCACAAAATTTTTTTATAAGTGTTTATGAGTGCTATTATATTGACAAAATTCGTCAAAATCATGAATATTTTTAACTATTATTTGCCAGGGAGACGTACCGTTGCAATACGATAATACGATGCAAACAGAATACAGTATATCCAGTTTGAAAAAAAAACATTACAATATATCGTGGTTTCATATTCATGATAACTGATAACAAAAATAAAATTACAATTAAATATTATTTGAACATTTGAAATTATGACAACAATAATTTTAGATTCTGAACGGAGTGATGAATGTATTGATTTTACAATGATGTGTGTTTTTTTTTTTTTTGTTTTTTTTTGTGTCTGTGTACAGCATAACTAGTCGAAATAATGCTTCGATTTCAAACTTTGGGGGTGGTTTCCGATGGCAAAGTGGATATCCTTGGTGCATTATAGAGGTGAAAAGTAAACATTTTCCAACAGTTTTCAAAAAAATCGAGAAAAACAAAAAAAAAATGACAGAAAAACGGGAATTTTTACGCAAAACCAGTTTTCGACAAAATCGAATTATTTATTTTGCTATAACTCAAAAACTAATCGATGTATTCACTTGAAATTTTCATCAAGTGTTTAAATTAGCGTTCTCCATACACAGTTAAATTTTCAAAGAATTTTGACTTTTTTTGAGCTATTTATAGACAGTTGAAATTTTCAATTTTTTTAAGTATTTTTTTTTAAAATAACGATAAAAATTTTTTTGCCGGCCAGAAAATCTTGAAAATTTAATACAAGGTTTCTTATAAGTTGTTCTTAAAGTTATAAAAAAAAATCCGAAATCGTTAGTCACAATTTTTTTTTATGAGTGCTTAAAGTTCGAATTTATACGAAATATGTCAAAATTGCGAAAATTGGCAAGTAATTTTGTGGTTAAAAAATCGTAAAAATTTTTTCTTTTATAACTAAGATTTGAAAATTTGGTACAAGGTTCTCCATAAAATTTTCTTCAACTATCTGCAAAAAAAACTCTACCGGACTAAAACAAAAAATTTTTATGAGTGATTGAAATTTAAATTTTTACAAAACCGCGTTAAATAACGGTTTAGCCTCGAACGATTTTTAATATTTGTTGTTATTCAAATAGTATAAGTCGTAAATACTTGAAAATTTTACCAGTTATTTAGATTGCCATTTTCTTTATGTGATTTGATTTTCAAAATATTTTGACTTTTTTTGAGCTATTTATAGACAATTGAAATTTTCAATTTTTTTTTATTTTTTTTTTATAAATGTTGATAAAAAAAATTTAGCTGGGACAAATTACTTGAAAATTTAATTGAAGGGTCTACATAACTTGGTCTAACTCTCATTCAAAAATTATAAAAATACATATGCACAATTTTTTTTTATTAGCATTTGAAGTTCAAATATTGACAAAAATTCGTCAAAATCATGAATATTTTTCACTATTTGGTAGTTAAAAATTTATAAATATTTTAATATCAAAAGCTAAGAATTGAAAATTTAATACTATGCTGTCCATAAGTTAAGCTTAGAATAATTATAAAAAAGCGGGTAAGTGAGTATCGCTCTGCTGTACATTAGGTGGTGGGATGGACCTCGGACTAGGGAAGGTTAAATTTGAATGCAATGATAGGTATCATTGTATACGAAAAACGATTCTGAACGGAGATGATTTGTCAGTCTATGATATATTATGAAAAAATCGAAAAAAATTTATTAGTTAAACGTTATTTTACACGTGTATTTTTGATTTCAAATTAAAATTTAAACTTTAAACACACGTAACATTTTTTAAATTGAACAATCCTCAAACTTTTTTATAATTATTCTAAGCTTAACTTATGGACAGCATAGTATTAAATTTTCAATTCTTAGCTTTTGATAGAAAAATATATATAAATTTTTAACTACCAAATAGTGAAAAATATTTATGATTTTGACGAATTTTTGTCAATATTTGAACTTCAAATGCCAATAAAAAAAAATTGTGCCTATGTATTTTTATAATTTTTGAATGAGAGTTAGAACAAGTTATGTGGACCCTTCTATTAAATTTTCAAGTAATTTGTCCCAGCTAAATTTTTTTTATCAACATTTATAAAAAAAAAAAAAAAAAAAAATTGAAAATTTCAATTGTCTATAAATAGCTCAAAAAAAATCAAAATATTTTGAAAATCAAATCACGTAAAGAAAATGGCAATCTAAATAACTGGTAAAATTTTCATGTATTTACGACTTATACTGTTTGAATAACAACAAATATCAAAAACCGTTTGAGGCTAAACCGTTATTTAACGCGGTTTTGTAAAAATTTAAATTTCAAACACTCCTAAAAATTTTTTGTCTTGGTCCAGTAGAGTTTTTTTTACAGATATTTGAAGAAAAATTTATGGAGAACCTTGTAACAAATTTTCAAAACTTAGTTATAAAAGAAAAAAATTTTACGATTTTTCAACCACAAAATTACTTGCAAATTTTCGCAATTTTGACATATTTCGTATAAATTCAAACTTTAAGCACTTATAAAAAAAAATTGTGACTAACGATTTCGGATTTTTTTTATCACTTTTAGAACAACTTATAAGAAACCTTGTATTAAATTTTCAAGATTTTCTGGCCGGCCAAAAAAATTTTATCGTTATTTAAAAAAAAGCGGGTAAGTGAGTATCGCTCTGCTGTACATTAGGGGGTGGGGTGGACTTCGGACTATGGTAGGTTAAATTTGAATGCAATGATAGGTATCATTGTATACGAAAAACGATTCTGAACGGAGATGATTTGTCAGTCCAGGATATATTATATTTAAATATTATCATATATTCTATTTTGAAACTAATTCAAACATTTAAGTAAAAGTTTCAAGATCTTACGTTTAGTAATTTTTTAAAAATAACAAAAATCGAAAATTATTTATTAGTAAAACGTGATTTTACACGTCGTGTATTTTTGATTTCAAATTAAAATTAAAACTTTAAACACTCGTAAATTTTTTTAAATTGAACAATCCTCAAACTTTTTTATAATTATTCTAAGCTTAACTTATGGACAGCATAGTATTAAATTTTCAATTCTTAGCTTTTGATAGAAAAATATTTATAGATTTTTAACTACCAAATAGTGAAAAATATTCATGATTTTGACGAATTTTTGTCAATATTTGAACTTCAAATGCTAATAAAAAAAAATTGTGCCTATGTATTTTTATAATTTTTGAATGAGAGTTAGAAAAAGTTATGTAGACCCTTCAATTAAATTTTCAAGTAATTTGTCCCAGCTAAATTTTTTTTATCAACATTTATAAAAAAAAAATAAAAAAAAATTGAAAATTTCAATTGTCTATTAATAGCTCAAAAAAAGTCAAAATGTTTTGAAAATCAAATCACGTAAAGAAAATGGCAATCTAAATAACTGGTAAAATTTTCAAGTATTTACGACTTATACTGTTTGAATAACAACAAATATCAAAAATCGTTTGAGGCTAAACCGTTATTTAACGCGGTTTTGTAAAAATTTAAATTTCAATCACTCATAAAAATTTTTTGATTTAGTCCGGTAGAGTTTTTTTTGCAGATAGTAGAAGAAAATTTTATGCAGAACCTTGTACCAAATTTTCAAATCTTAGTTATAAAAGGAAAAATTTTTACGATTTTTTAACCACAAAATTACTTGCCAATTTTCGCAATTTTGACATATTTCGTATAAATTCGAACTTTAAGCACTTATAAAAAAAAATTGTGACTAACGATTTCGGATTATTTTTTATCATTTTAAGAACAACTTATAAGAAACCTTGTATTAAATTTTCAAGATTTTCTGGCCGGCCAAAAAATTTTTATCGTTATTTTTAAAAAAAATACTTAAACAAATTGAAAATTTCAACTGTCTATAAATAACTCAAAAAAAGTCAAAATTCTTTGAAAATTTAACTGTGTATGGAGAACGCTAATATAAATATTTTGTGAAAATTTCAAGTGTTTACATCGATTAGTTTTTGAGTTATAGCAAAATAAATAATTCGATTTTGTCGAAAACTGGTTTTGCGTAAAAATTCCCGTTTTTCTGTCATTTTTTTTTTGTTTTTCTCGATTTTTTTGAAAACTGTTGGAAAATGTTTACTTTTCACCTCTATAATGCACCAAGGATATTCACTTTGCCATCGGAAACCACCCCCAAAGTTTGAAATTGAAGCATTATTTCGACTAGTTATGCTGTACACAGACACAAAAAAAAAAAAACAAAAAAAAAAAAAAAAAAAAAAAAAAAAAAAAAAAAAAAAAAAAAAAAAAAACACACATCATTGTAAAATCAATACATTCATCACTCCGTTCAGAATCTAAAAAATACTAAAAAAAATTAAAAATTTCAATTGTCTATAAATAGCTCAAAAAAAGTCAAAATACTTTGAAAATTTAACAGTGTATAGAGAACACTAACATAAACATTTGGTGAAAATTTCAAGTATTTACATCGATTAGTTTTTGAGTTTTAGCAAAATAAAAAATTCGATTTTGTCGAAAATTGATTTTGCGTAAAAATTCCCGTTTTTCTGTCATTTTTTTTTTGTTTTTCTCGATTTTTTTGAAAACTGTTGGAAAATGTTTACTTTTCACCTCTATAATGCACCAAGGATATCCACTTTGCCATCGGAAACCACCCCCAAAGTTTGAAATTGAAGCATTATTTCGACTAGTTATGCTGTACACAGACACAAAAACAAAAAAAAAAAAAAAAAAGCGGGTAAGTGAGTATCGCTCTGCTGTACATTAGGGGGTGGGGTGGACCTCGGACTATGGTAGGTTAAATTTGAATGCAATGATAGGTATCATTGTATACGAAAAACGATTCTGAACGGAGATGATTTGTCAGTCTATGATATTTTAATATATTATATTAAAATATTGTCATATATTCTATTTTGAAACAAATTCAAACATTTAAGTAAAAGTTTTAAGATCTTACGTTTGATAATGTTTTAAAAATAACAAAAATCGAAAATTATTTATTAGTAAAACGTTATTTTACACGTGTATTTTTGATTTCAAATTAAAATTAAAACTTTAAACACTCGTAAAATTTTTTAAATTTAATGAACATCAAACTTTTTTATAATTATTCTAAGCTTAACTTATGGACAGCATAGTATTAAATTTTCAATTCTTAGCTTTTGATAGAAAAATATTTATAAATTTTTAACTACCAAATAGTGAAAAATATTCATGATTTTGACGAATTTTTGTCAATATTTGAACTTCAAATGCTAATAAAAAAAAATTGTGCATATGTATTTTTATAATTTTTGAATGAGAGTTAGACCAAGTTATGTAGACCCTTCAATTAAATTTTCAAGTAATTTGTCCCAGCTAAATTTTTTTTATCAACATTTATAAAAAAAAAATAAAAAAAATTGAAAATTTCAATTGTCTATAAATAGCTCAAAAAAAGTCAAAATATTTTGAAAATCAAATCACATAAAGAAAATGGCAATCTAAATAACTGGTAAAATTTTCAAGTATTTACGACTTATACTATTTGAATAACAACAAATATTAAAAATCGTTCGAGGCTAAACCGTTATTTAACGCGGTTTTGTAAAAATTTAAATTTCAATCACTCATAAAAATTTTTTGTTTTAGTTCGATAGAGTTTTTTTTGCAGATAGTTGAAGAAAATTTTATGGAGAACCTTGTACCAAATTTTCAAATCTTAGTTATAAAAGAAAAAATTTTTACGATTTTTTAACCACAAAATTACTTGCCAATTTTCGCAATTTTGACATATTTCGTATAAATTCGAACTTTAAGCACTCATAAAAAAAAATTGTGACTAACGATTTCGGATTTTTTTTTATAACTTTAAGAACAACTTATAAGAAACCTTGTATTAAATTTTCAAGATTTTCTGGCCGGCCAAAAAATTTTTATCGTTATTTTAAATAAAAATACTTAAAAATATTGAAAATTTCAACTGTCTATAAATAGCTCAAAAAAAGTCAAAATTCTTTGAAAATTTAACTGTGTATGGAGAACGCTAATTTAAACACTTGATGAAAATTTCAAGTGAATACATCGATTAGTTTTTGAGTTATAGCAAAATAAATAATTCGATTTTGTCGAAAACTGGTTTTGCGTAAAAATTCCCGTTTTTCTGTCATTTTTTTTTTGTTTTTCTCGATTTTTTTGAAAACTGTTGGAAAATGTTTACTTTTCACCTCTATAATGCACCAAGGATATTCACTTTGCCATCGGAAACCACCCCCAAAGTTTGAAATTGAAGCATTATTTCGACTAGTTATGCTGTACACAGACACAAAAAAAAAAAAACAAAAAAAAAAAAAAAAAAAAAAAAAAAAAAAAAAAAAAAAAAAAAAAAAAAACACACATCATTGTAAAATCAATACATTCATCACTCCGTTCAGAATCTAAAAAATACTAAAAAAAATTAAAAATTTCAATTGTCTATAAATAGCTCAAAAAAAGTCAAAATACTTTGAAAATTTAACAGTGTATAGAGAACACTAACATAAACATTTGGTGAAAATTTCAAGTATTTACATCGATTAGTTTTTGAGTTTTAGCAAAATAAAAAATTCGATTTTGTCGAAAATTGATTTTGCGTAAAAATTCCCGTTTTTCTGTCATTTTTTTTTTGTTTTTCTCGATTTTTTTGAAAACTGTTGGAAAATGTTTACTTTTCACCTCTATAATGCACCAAGGATATCCACTTTGCCATCGGAAACCACCCCCAAAGTTTGAAATTGAAGCATTATTTCGACTAGTTATGCTGTACACAGACACAAAAACAAAAAAAAAAAAAAAAAAGCGGGTAAGTGAGTATCGCTCTGCTGTACATTAGGGGGTGGGGTGGACCTCGGACTATGGTAGGTTAAATTTGAATGCAATGATAGGTATCATTGTATACGAAAAACGATTCTGAACGGAGATGATTTGTCAGTCTATGATATTTTAATATATTATATTAAAATATTGTCATATATTCTATTTTGAAACAAATTCAAACATTTAAGTAAAAGTTTTAAGATCTTACGTTTGATAATGTTTTAAAAATAACAAAAATCGAAAATTATTTATTAGTAAAACGTTATTTTACACGTGTATTTTTGATTTCAAATTAAAATTAAAACTTTAAACACTCGTAAAATTTTTTAAATTTAATGAACATCAAACTTTTTTATAATTATTCTAAGCTTAACTTATGGACAGCATAGTATTAAATTTTCAATTCTTAGCTTTTGATAGAAAAATATTTATAAATTTTTAACTACCAAATAGTGAAAAATATTCATGATTTTGACGAATTTTTGTCAATATTTGAACTTCAAATGCTAATAAAAAAAAATTGTGCATATGTATTTTTATAATTTTTGAATGAGAGTTAGACCAAGTTATGTAGACCCTTCAATTAAATTTTCAAGTAATTTGTCCCAGCTAAATTTTTTTTATCAACATTTATAAAAAAAAAATAAAAAAAATTGAAAATTTCAATTGTCTATAAATAGCTCAAAAAAAGTCAAAATATTTTGAAAATCAAATCACATAAAGAAAATGGCAATCTAAATAACTGGTAAAATTTTCAAGTATTTACGACTTATACTATTTGAATAACAACAAATATTAAAAATCGTTCGAGGCTAAACCGTTATTTAACGCGGTTTTGTAAAAATTTAAATTTCAATCACTCATAAAAATTTTTTGTTTTAGTTCGATAGAGTTTTTTTTGCAGATAGTTGAAGAAAATTTTATGGAGAACCTTGTACCAAATTTTCAAATCTTAGTTATAAAAGAAAAAATTTTTACGATTTTTTAACCACAAAATTACTTGCCAATTTTCGCAATTTTGACATATTTCGTATAAATTCGAACTTTAAGCACTCATAAAAAAAAATTGTGACTAACGATTTCGGATTTTTTTTTATAACTTTAAGAACAACTTATAAGAAACCTTGTATTAAATTTTCAAGATTTTCTGGCCGGCCAAAAAATTTTTATCGTTATTTTAAATAAAAATACTTAAAAATATTGAAAATTTCAACTGTCTATAAATAGCTCAAAAAAAGTCAAAATTCTTTGAAAATTTAACTGTGTATGGAGAACGCTAATTTAAACACTTGATGAAAATTTCAAGTGAATACATCGATTAGTTTTTGAGTTATAGCAAAATAAATAATTAGATTTTGTCGAAAACTGGTTTTGCGTAAAAATTCCCGTTTTTCTGTCATTTTTTTTTTGTTTTTCTCGATTTTTTTGAAAACTGTTGGAAAATGTTTACTTTTCACCTCTATAATGCACCAAGGATATCCACTTTGCCATCGGAAACCACCCCCAAAGTTTGAAATCGAAGCATTATTTCGACTAGTTATGCTGTACACAGACACAAAAAAAAAAAAACAAAAAAAAAAAAAAAAAAAAAAAAAAAAAAAAAAAAAAAAAAAACACACATCATTGTAAAATCAATACATTCATCACTCCGTTCAGAATCTAAAAGTTTGATGTTCATTAAATTTAAAAAATTTTACGAGTGTTTAAAGTTTTAATTTTAATTTGAAATCAAAAATACACGTGTAAAATAACGTTTTACTAATAAATAATTTTCGATTTTTGTTATTTTTAAAACATTATCAAACGTAAGATCTTAAAACTTTTACTTAAATGTTTGAATTTGTTTCAAAATAGAATATATGACAATATTTTAATATAATATATTAACATATCCTAGACTGACAAATCATCTCCGTTCAGAATCGTTTTTCGTATACAATGATACCTATCATTGCATTCAAACTTAACCTACCCTAGTCCGAGGTCCATCCCACCCCCTAATGTACAGCAGAGCGATACTCACTTACCCGCTTTTTTTTTTTTTTTTTTTTTTGTTTTTGTGTCTGTGTACAGCATAACTAGTCGAAATAATGTTTCAATTTCAAACTTTGGGGGTGATTTCCGATGGAAAATTGGATATCCTTGGTGCATTATAAAGGTCAAAAGTAAACATTTTCCAACAGTTTTCAAAAAAATCGAGAAAAACAAAAAAAAGTGACAGAAAAACGGGAATTTTTACGCAAAACCAGTTTTCGACAAAATCGAATTATTTATTTTGCTATAACTCAAAAACTAATCAATGTAAACACTTGAAATTTTCATCAAGTGTTTAAATTAGCGTTCTCCATACACAGTTAAATTTTCAAAGAATTTTGGCTTTTTTTGAGCTATTTATAAACAATTGAAATTTTTAATTTTTTAAAATAACGATAAAATTTTTTAGCCGGCCAGAAAATCTTGAAAATTTAATACAAGGTTTTTTATAAGTTGTTCTTAAAGTGATAAAAAAAAATCCGAAATCTTTTGTCACAATTTTTTTTTAAAAGTGCTTAAAGTTCGAATTTATACGAAATATGTCAAAATTGCGAAAATTTGCAAGTAATTTTGTGGTTGAAAAATCGTAAAATATTTTTCTTTTAAAATTAAGTTTTGAAAATTTGGTACAAGGTTCTTCATACATTTTTCTTCAAATATCTGTAAAAAAAACTCTACCGGATTCAGACAAAAATGAGTGTTTGAAATTTAAATTTTTATAAAACCTCGTTAAATAACGGTTTTACCTCAAACGGTTTTTGATATTTGTTGTTATTCAAACAGTATAAGTCGTAAATACTTGAAAATTTTACCAGTTATTTAGATTGCCATTTTCTTTACGTGATTTGATTTTCAAAATATTTTGACTTTTTTTGAGCTATTTATAGACAATTGAAAATTTCAATTTTTTTTTTATAAATGTTGATAAAAAAAATTTAGCTGGGACAAATTACTTGAAAATTTAATTGAAGGGTCCACATAACTTGTTCTAACTCTCATTCAAAAATTATAAAAATACATAGGCACAATTTTTTTTTATTAGCATTTGAAGTTCAAATATTGACAAAATTTCGTCAAAATCATGAATATTTTTCACTATTTGGTAGTTAAAAATGTATAAATATATATTTTACTAACACACATCATTGTAAAATCAATACATTCATCACTCCGTTCAAAATCTAAAAGCGGGTTATATAGTACTTATTATACTCTGACATTTTTACGAATTACAAAATATGTTAATGCATTAATTACTCTATAATTTTTAAATTATCATAGGCCCCGCACTTCTTCAAAATCTATTAGATATTATTATATTAAATTTTTAAATTTCTTAAAACTCAGAAAGTATTTATTTGAATTTTTGTTTTTTATTACCAATATTTTTCTTTAAAAAATTTCTTATAATATATAATAAAAACGATATTGTAGTTGAAAAAAAATTTTCTCCGTGGAATATCTTATACTTTATTAAAAATTCAATATTTTGGTATACTTAACAGCTTTGAAAATTAGAATTTAAATTAATTCATTATTAAAAAGAAAAATGAAGGCAAGTGAGTGTATGTATTGTTTGTGCGCTTCGATGCGTTTTCCCATACTATAAGCGTATAAATCGTGACTGCACGCTACATACCTACAAAGTATTATTTAGAATCATCTATCAGCCACTATTGAAGGATGTTCAACGAGCTTAAATATTATTATACTCTTCTGGGTCAACAAAGAGCTTAATTTAAAACATACACGTATTGATAATGTTTTTGTGTATTTAATATGTTTACAATTATTACATAGATTGTATAAGCTTTTATTAAAACATATTTTACATTTTAATGACATGTTTAAATTATTTCCACATATTTTGTGATTTTTTTTTTTTATATGCGTTACATTTTTTTGTAGTAGAGAAAAACTTTACAAGACTCAAAATTATTTTTTTTTTTACAATAAGGAACGATGCTAACTTTTACAGAGCCCTAAGCAAAGTAAATTATAACTTATGAGGAGATTTTAAATTCAAAAGCATTCCAATATAAAGATTTCGACAATATAGGTGAAAATTTTCATTTAAATATTTACAATTTTTAAATTAAGTGAAATATTTTAGATCTAAACTGCTGTTCTACCTATCATTCGTGTACACTAATAATAACTGTTTAATAGTCTTTAATGTAATTATTCTATACGGTTAATTTTCTTTAATAAAATATTTTTAAAATCACAGACTACTATAGAAGTACTATAGAACCTATTTATTTCGTATATTATATCCTATTTATGTTGTATATTGTCTAATGTTCCTCCACTTTTAGATTTACCACCAAATCTCAGGCTTATAACTTATAAGTATGTTTTTATTTATATACAATAACGTGCCACAATATTATCATGTTATACCTATTCTCGTCTGCAGTTGTCGCTGGCAAACCGATCGCAATAGTCATTTTCACATTATATTATATTATTCGTCGCAAAATCTCCGTTTCACTTTTGACCGTGTGTGTAGTAGACATATATATTATATAGGTAATAACACGCGAACAGTGTATACGAGCACGTAAGACTTCGCGCGCGTCATGACGATTATTATAAACGCGTCCCGGAGGGTCATCTCAATTGTCCGGGCCGAGAGAGCCGCTCGAGAGTTTCGTCACACGCGCTTTTATATACGTCTCGAAATCGTTATTATGTTGACTGCTTTTTTTTCGCAACAATACATCATCATATGCATATACATATATAATATGCGTAAATAAAATAATAATAATATTGTCGTCAACACCACTGATCGATTGACTGCGACATCATGCGATGCTGCAGCGGAACGTCGATCGCGTTTTCGGTCCTTTTGTTTTATGATCTCTTCGCTTTCACACTCCCGCGAACAGCCGGCGATTTTGTATTATTATGTATTATTACAATAACGATAATCGAAACATTCGCCTTTAAGCGAAATATAATAATAAGTGCGTATTACGCGATATCTGCACGTGGGCTAATAGGTCGATTCGCGATTTACGCGTATATAATAATAATAATATATAAAAGCGAATGAGAAATATTACTCTCACATGATAGTGTATAGTAGGTAGTACCTATAATACTACGAGTCTGTCGTGTTTTTGCGCTTTTTATTTTTATTTTACCGCCGTATACCGACTCATCCAACCGTGACCGCTGCGACGACGGAAAAACATTATTATTATTATTACATGCGCATTATATACTGTTGGCCTCATTTTCGTCGCGGTTGCACACGCATAACACACATAATATATTATTGCGAATATATACATACATAATACATATAAATGTAGCGTATATAATAATATATAATATTATCGTTCAGATTCTTAAAGTTGTATTTTTCGTTCTCGCGTGAACACCGCGATATATTATTGTAATCATATAGGTACATATTATATTGGAAAAATAATTCAGCCGTAGCTGACAGTAGCAGGGCACCTGTAGAGTTACATTATGCATAGTAGTATGTATAAGTTGTTACAATGTGTAAATACTATAAGTACCTACCGCCGTGTCGATGACATCTGCCACCGACGTTTCGTAAATCGTTTACATCTGGTAGATACATCGCCGCAGAACTCTAATCACCGCGAGCCCATAGACGGATTTGTTTGGTCGTCGCATAAGAATATTTACGACATTTCATTTCATTAAAAAAAAAAAAAAACGTTTTAACGGTCTTACCTTTTTTGGTACAATGCGCAATGTCGCGATAGCCAAGTGTTATATTACACGGTGATATTATATAATAGTTTATATATTTTATTTGCGTGTGTACAGGATAATTCACAACAAAGCTCACTCACTCTCATCCTTATATTATTTTATAGTTAATTTATTCAAATAATTCTGATTTTTGGAAATTTTGATTATACTATTGAGGATCATAATATTTTAAATTATTTATATATTTTTATATTATTCAAATGAAAAATAAACTTTTTTATCTACTATACAATATTATTATAAGATGATTTTTTTAAATCAAAGTTCGAACGAGTAATTTTGAGTTTAAAAATGTTTTTTTTTTTTATAAAATATAAAAAATATAAAAAATATATTATAATATAATATTAAATTTATTTACTTCGCCTATCTGTTACTTACTTAAAAATTCAAAAATTTAAATTTAAAATATTAAATACATTCTTTCTCGAAGAGAAAAGGGGTGAGCATGCTAGGTGAATATCATCCTGTATTGTTTTCAGACAATGCATAAGACAATCGGACGCAAAACTATAAATATAGTGCTCGCAAGTTTATTGTCTTATGAATGTGTTTACTGTTTAAGTTTTGTATGAAGGCGTATAGTTATTATTAGTTATTACGACTTATTCGCCTACGCGTATAGAAATTAATTGATTGGATACTTATTGCAAACGCGGTAACGAGACTGACATCGTACGTTATTTAAGTGCAAAAACATATCACTATGATGCTATAACTCTAGAGGGTAATTCTTAACTACTGATACAAGAAGCTGATCCTTTCTAGGCAGTCTGCAAATGATTACTTAAAAGTGTACGACGTGATTCTGATTTTCGTTTTTTTTTTTTTTTAATAATTTCAACTATTTGTTAACTCAGTAGTCAGTGTGACTAGTCAATGAATAAGGTGTTGTAATTAAACAATTATAAACTTTAACATTTTAACACATACGTAGGTACCTATAGAATATATAAATATGTATATTATACATTTTTAATTTAAATTTTTAAAGGACGAAAACTATGGAGACTGGAGAGGACTTATCGAATCATTATATATATTTAAAAACCCAATTCGTTCGTTTTTCGTAAAAATTACTAATTAAATTTTAAAACTGGCCCAAGTAACCTGAAGTTTTGCAAAAATCTCAAACTCTTGTTAATAAATTGCTTTATAAATGTTGGATAGAATTATTGTTTCGAAAGACACGATAAGTGGATTTACCGTAATACTGTGTTAATGTCGATTATTATTATTATTATTATTATTATGGAAGCGATCTATTGCAAACACGCCAGCCGTGTGATTCACACGGTGTGAATAAAGGTACCTATATATTTGACGTGATTTTTTTTTTTTTTTTTTAAACGTGCTTCGTTTACTTGCGTCACACGATTTACGATTACGAAAAAGAGATGGTGTAGTATATTAAAATTTAAATTGTCGAAATTAAGACATTATACGATTTTTGCGTTTATATTTTTGTACGATTAATATTAGATTATTGAGAATATGTATGTAAAAGTCTGAACGTATCGATATAGTACCTATTTGTAGATTATTGGTTTCGCCTTGAATAAGATAGAGCCTGTAATGAAGTCGACTTGAAAATATTACATATTATATGACTCGGACAGTCGACACTAAAATAGGAAGTACGATAAACGAGCGTTTGTGTACATAAGTTATGACGCATATTGCATTCGCCCTCCTTGAAACGTTGACTATTTCCATGGGTAGACCACTATTATAAGATACGATTGCTGTAGTCTAACTATATAATAATTATACAAGGCGATTCTCAAGCTTTGCTCATCAGTCATCAACTTTATTAATGCGTCTATTCAATAATTTTGATTTTTGGAATTTATATATATTTATAAATAGTATTTACTTTAAAGACCATAATATTTTCAAATAGGTATTTAGATTTTTATGTAATTTAAAGAAGGTTCTTAATACTTCAACACAATTTTTTCTAGTAATAAAACAATCAGTGAATTGCCCTTTCTTTCTGTAATTTTTTAAGTAGATTATTTATTTTCGAAAGTATTGACTCATTTAAATCGTTATTTAAACAAGTAGCTTCTGTCTTTTAAAACTATATTTTTGGAATAACAGTTTTAAACGTAATAAAAAATAAATGTGATATTTATATACTGGTAGTATAGATAGTATATACATTATACTTATTATATTCACATAAGTCGTAACTCAAATTTTTTTTACAAATTTCAAAATGTTGGTAAAAAATACAATTATTTGAAAGGATGGTCTTTAATAATTCACTAAGTATATAGTAAAATACTTACACTGTTACTGAAATATCAAAATAAAAAATAGGCGGATAATTTTAAAATAGTTATTATTTTCTAAATTAAAAGTGAAATGATTTTAAATTACATCAAATATTCTTCTTATTCTTCTTTTGTTGATTTAAAACTAAAAACAATTATACTACCTAATTTTAATTTTAGAATCTGAACAAAGAGATAAATATGTTAATTTTACAATATAGTGTATTTTTTTTTCGGTATGTATATATATGCACGATAGTATGCAGTAAAATGCTACGAAATTCATCCCAACTCTGAGGCTGGTTTTGGATCTAGTATAGAGAGTTTAAAATTAGAAGATTTTTTTTTTTTAATCGGAAAAACAAACAAAAAAATAAGAAAAAACAGACATAACTTGGCTAAACCAGTTTTCGAAAAAATTGATTTCTTTATATTGTTATAATTAAAAAAATATAATTACAGAAACTTTCACACGTATTTATATTATCATTTCTATATATAGTATAATTTAAAAAATATTTTGAATTATTTGGAGCCATTTATAAACAATTTAAATATTTTATTTTTTATTTTTATAAATATCGATTGATTATTATATAATTATTAAATTTAAAATGTATGCAATCGATTTTCATCTGTACCTACATTATTAACTATTTTTTCTCAATTTTCTTTTTTATGTAAATTAAAAATGATAATAACCATAGATAATTGAAATCTTTATAAAATGTTTAATGTTTATATTATCATTTTCTATAAATGGTGTAATTTTTAATATATTTTGGCTCTTTGAGCTATTTATAAGTATGGGAAATGTTTAGTTTTTTTAAACTTTTTTTCTATAAATGTCGGTAAAAAATTATTCGCTAATAATATTCTTTAAATGTAAAACATTATTCATCATATAAATGTATGAAAAATATTAAGGTTACAATATATATTTTTATCCTACTCTGTAACTTTTAGTATATAGTGCGTAGGAAATTAACATAAAAATGCATAAACATTCACCCTTCAATAAAATTATTATAGTAGTGGTTAATCTGTAGAGCTATATTGACGCATTTTTAATGATTTTTCGTACTTTTCTCTTTTTACCTGAATAAATCTCAACACAATTATATTACAATTGCTCAATATTTTTTTACACAACTCAGGATCATTTTCTCGGTGTAAAAGTTCTTATTTTCCTTTATTATGCTTAGTATAAATATAAAGTAATTAAGAAGATATCAAATCAGTAATAAATAATAAATATTGTAACATTATTAGATTAATATACCTAGTACCTACCTATAATGTTATTTAAAAAAATTGTTTTAAGATACGAAATCTTTATGCATCGTTGTCTTACTGTCTTAGTGATTAAAAATACTTAGTATTATAGATAAACTTGTATAAATAGTATTATTAGATACACAATAATTATAATATTAAAGTGTAGTTGTTTATACATAATCTATTTATAAATACCATTTTTTTCTTTTACGTTTATTATAATGTATTTAGAAACCATAATATAGGTACTACCTATTTTTTTACCTGTCCGACCTCCACGAGCAAAATATATTTATTTATAGTTTTTATTTCAACGTACGCTGATGGTAAATATTTTTATTTCGTTATTGTACACGATTGAATAGATATATAGTTTCAAATAATATATATATACTTTCTTTTTTAATATGATTAATACACATATTTTGTTAGTATACGGTTTTTTGTATTCTATATTTATTATTCTTAATCTTTTTTTAATAATATCATAAACATGCATCATCATTTTCATCGGCTAATCAGCATAGTAGGTTACCTTAATGAAAATATTATTTTGTTATAATATAAAAACATGTCTGCTTAGTGCTTAGGTTAAGCTTAAAATGTATTGAATGCAAAATTAAATAATAATAGTAGGTATATTATATTATTAATTTATATGTATACCTCTATTGGAAACCTTAAGAACATCCGCATCACACATTAAAATAAATTATCGATTCAATAAAAGTTGTTTTATGACTTATTTATAAATTACTTTTTATTACTTTATTTTACTTTTTTTTTACCTTCTAAACAAACATTTACTAATAACGCAGATATTTTCCACAATTTTATGCACAGAATATGATACAATTGATACATCAAATTAAACATATGACGATATTTTATTTATTTGTATTTTTTATTAAGAATTCTACATACAATAAGCATATTTTATATTCATATTACATCTATCTAAATTGCTTAAAACTTATAATAATTTATTATATACATATTGTATATTAATCATACATTTTTTTTATGATAACAATATAATGTTTTTATATTCTTGAATAAAAAGTAAATAATCATAAAATGTAATTACAGTTTGGTATATACCTACCTATATATTGTCCACTAAAAAATGTATTCTACACTAACCAGAAATCACAGTAATATCGATGTAAACTGCGTCTAACTAACAAATGCATACTGTACCTAACCTTCGACCCAAGAAACTGTATAAAAAATATTAATTGATTTATAGCGTTTTTATGTAAATTTAAATATTTTGAAATATGTATTTCGATGATCATTATTCAATAGGAATACAATTTTTTTTATTGAGAAGATCTTACAATTAGAATAAAGAATATGTTTACTAAAAAGAAACAAAGTATATAAATGTTTGTTTATGAAATTAATTTAAAAATACACATTATTCAAGGATAGTAAGAACCGTTAAAAACTCAATAGTTATATATTATCTAGTAAATAATTTACAAGTTCTCGAGGTTAGATTTATGATTATCTACCACTATCTGTAAAAGTATTAAAGTATATACTCTTTTCGTGAAATTTGACTAATTAACTTTCATATATTTTCTAGAGTTAAATTTTCCTTAACGCTTTGATCTAACTTATAAGCTATAATATTAATTTTAACTTTAACAATGGTTTTAACCATTTTCTGGTTTATCGAAATTAAATCTAAGGACCAAATGTTAAACATCTTTTAAAATATGTGACCTAAACACAGTTATTTTTATATACTCGTGTATCGATATAAATTGATAATTTATTCATAGTACTACTATGTTAAAAAGAAAAAAAAATCGCTTATTAGTAGGTAGTAAAATTCTAATTACTAGTCTTGTGATAAACTGCAAACAATTTTCGCCAAATATGTACCAAAACAAAATAAATAATATTTCAGAAAACTATGTTCATAATACTTTCAACTAAGTTAAAATATATTAGGTATATTATTATATAATTCAAGTGTCCGTCATTACGATACGTATCCACATATGTGACAATTGACAAGTCGACAAGATAAATATAAAAAATACTGTACCTATAGTGTTTTTGTTGTTATAAATTGAATACATCTGTCATTACTAGGATTAGGTTTTTAGTGAAAAAAATTCACAAAAGAAAATCACTATAAGATGTTTTAAGAAAATAGTTAAGTGTGAAAAAAATATTAGGTATTGGAATATTATAATGCTTTGACGATATTGGATGTCTTAAATGTCCAAATAATACCCAACAAATATAAAAAACATTGCATTAAAATAACCAAAGTTCCAGAACTGTTTAACTTAGTACCTTTTTGTACACTGATTTACTTATATTTTGAATTTAGTTATTGTCAAAATAACTGTATAAGTAATTAGTATGTTACTTATGATAATATGTTAATAATATATTAATAAAATAATAATAATATGTACCTACTTACTACAAATCATAATATACATATTTTATACATATGTTATCATACTTCACGATCTCATAGTATATTGTATACTATGTAGAATAAAAAATAAATTAATATCTTTTTCACAATTGTCCACCCACTTTTAAAATGCATCTATCGTATGAGGCCATAAATCATAATATTCGTAATAATAGGTCTTGCTGATTTCGTTTACATAGTTTTGCCCGCATCAAATGATTACTTGAATACAATCACCAAATACCCACCTACTAGATCATATAATAATTTTATCATTTTTACTTTTTACTTTTTACGGTTAACTTATTTATAGGAATATATATTATATATGCACACATTTTTTTTATACAAATTAACGAATTAAAATAATTTTCCACGTATTCATTACAAAATACAAGCATTTTAAATTATAATATTCTTAAATTCCGTAAAATCTTTAAACGTATTTTATTTACTTTTCAAATTTTCAAGTTTAAGACTATTTGTTCATCGATTTGCTGTCTTCTACAAACATTTATTTTTACACTTAAAATGAAAAACAGTTATAAAGAAGACCACTAGATAGATATCTAATTAAGTAATTACTTCGACAATTAACAATTATTTAACAATGATTTTGTATATTCTATGGTTTTAATATTAACCTTGCAATTTATCAAAAAATGTGGTTTTTACAAGAAATTGTAGTTTCGTTTGATTCAAAATTTATTTTGTTCAAAATAATTAATATAAATATTTCACTTTTTTGTTCTTTTAATTAAATTTGTGTGCCTACATAAATATGATTGTATATTTGTATTGGTCTTATACTGCCATTTACATTAAATATACTTCATTATAATTTATATTGAATCCCAAATTTAATCAATGGACCTCGGGACTATGTCTCTTCGTCACCCCATAATCCACCTTGTACATATTTTGATTCTCTTTATTTTTACAATAGAAAAATAAACGTTTGTATATTTTATACAGCGATGACGATATGACACGGTAAATAATACTATACATAGATACACAAATGCACGAAATGTTTTATAAAATTGTAAAAGTATTTTAACAATTACTTCTAGCCACGCGTTATTATAAAGAAAAAAAATTACAATCATGAAAAATAAAATGACGGGTACCAAATCGTCTTCGAGTTATTAAAAATCTGCAATAGATATAGGTATATACCTAAAGCTATTGTTAATTCGTTAATTATATTATTTTTTTTTTTTATGAAAAATAATATTAAAATATAACTAATTGGGTTAAATGATGGCCTCAGGGCCGTGACAAGGTTTGTTGAGGAACCATCAGATTCAGCACATTTACCGCGGTTCGGCGATTTTGCGACCTACTGAATTTTGGGACGCGCTTTCGCTTTTTCGAGGTCTCCGCGGAAAAACTAGATTATATAATTTATTTATATCGATCGTACATCATTTTCATTTGAATGTAATTAATATTTTTCAAAAAATTATCGTTACAGTGTCGATACTAGGTTCCAGTTGGCACGTGGCTGAAACAGTGATCACGAGCGCTTACCGAGCTCTTTCCAAAGAACTGATAACTGCGGAACTAGGTGCTTATGTCGGACTTGGTCATATCAACATAACCCTGTGTGGTAAGGAAGGATATCGTCAATTTTTTTTTTATATATTTTACGTTGTTGACGAGACAGCTGCTTATAGTATCGCATGATTGATATCAAACGAATACTTAACAATAATATAACGTACGACGTGTATACACATATACTTATTTTTTCTGTTATACTAAATTATGTTTTTTTTGTACCTTACAGCAATACCATCCGACAACTCTTCGATGCCATTGGAAGATATCAGCTTCAACGAACGTTTCTCTTGGCTGGGAGCTCACGAAATGGGCGAAAGCTATCAAGCTGCCTTATACCGGGGCATGCCTTTCCCTATATTAACCGTCGCTGAATACTTTAGTTTAGGCCAAGAAGGGTTTGCTTGGGGAGGTCAATACAGAGCTGCGGGATATTATGGGAGCATATTTCTATGGTAAATATATCCTTATTTATACAATAATATATAAATATGTATATAGTTTGGAGAATTTTTCAAAGACGATTGGTCTTAGCATTGCTAGATTTTATCGTATGTATAAAATGTATAGACGTAAATGGGAATCAAAATATATATAATTCAAGTTCTCTAAACTTTTAGGTAAAATTATTATTATGACATACCAGACGTCTCGCCACAATTTTATTAGTTTCGATTAGATGTCACAATTTTATATACAAAGCAAATATATTTAATGTTGATCGATACGTACTGTGTATCCTATATTCACTGCAGTAAATGTTATATCTTATATAGTTATAATTTACCATTTAATCCAACAAAACAAACGTTTAGATTACTATGGTCAGTCATCGCATTAAAAAATTACCATGTCATATATTATGATGTATATTAATTAACAATTTTTCCCCGAAAATAGCTGTCTTCCACGTTGCCTTGGTGCAGCGTTGTAGTGTTAAGTTGCCTTTACACGTGTAATAATATGCATATTAACAGGATTCAAAATGGTCAAGCCTTCTGAGATCTACTCCCTTCCATCCCATAATTACGTCTATGTGGCGTAAAATCAAATTTAAAGACTAATTTGTGCAAATTTAATGACATGGTCGTATATTATATTACCTATATAATAAAATATATCATGTTTATGTTAACAGGACAGCGTTTGTGTTGTGGTTTTTGATGAACGTGCTGCTGATCGTCGTTCCGCGGTACGGAGCGTACACAATGATAGGCATGGGAAGTTTTATGGTCGGAGCAACAGTCGCCTATCACTGTATGCTTCCGTCGTCACCTCTAGTCATACGTTTTCAGGACGACAAGTTTTTACTGTTCAGGCTGGGCTGGTGTTTCTGGCTAACACTATTTACTGGTTTGTTTGCCCTGCGCGTATTGTATAATACATAAATGCTTATATATTGCTAAACTTAAATTGCGCCCAACTAAGAGAGAAAATTGTAAATTGAGATCAATATACATTTAAGGTATACATTAAAGTATATAGTAAATTGCGTTTGGAAATTTTTTAAGTAAGATTATTTTCATGTTAACCATTTTATGACACTTACAATTTGTCATTGTGATTTTTGCACACATCTATGATCAATTTCATGGTTATATGATTTTTATTTTATTTTACTAATATGTTAGTTTATTCTCTAAACGTTTTGAGAAATTCTTTATGTGCATTGTAGACTTAATAGCCACATTGTTTCACCTTAAGCTAATCCATCTTGTTATTTTGAAAATTTTGCATTTTCGTAATAGTATAATCTTTGGTGTTTCACCAATATCTGTCAAGTAAAATAATTAATTAATGATTATAAACGATTATGAAGATAAACGTTCGGATTTCATATTAATAAAATATGTACAACAGTGTTTAAAATACATAGGTACATTGATGAAATTCAAGTGTAATTATATACTAAGGGATACAAGCAAAAATTATCATACTTACCCATTTTAGAAATTAAAATATGTCATGCGCAATTTATCTAACTCTTTTAACTACCTGTTACTATACTTAATCACTGCAGGCGCAATTTATGCTCATGCATCTATCGTTTCACGTACTTATTATGCAGTTATATTATACCATTATGTATAATGTTTTATAATTAAATGCAATATATAATGAGGAAGGGACCAAAATTATACGCACTGAACGTACAAACTATACCTATATATATATAATATATGTATTATGTATATACTATATTTGCATGTATTATCAATTATCATACTGAATTGTAATTAAATTTTATGATAAACTGATCTAAATAAAAGCATTAAAAAAAATGTATTAAAAAAAAAATAATAGTTAGTACATACCTATATGTATACTGTATAGGTATACTTTGTATTTGTACCTACTTAAAGGGTTGCAGTTGACAAATAATGACAACATAATCAGAAATTTGTAAATATTTTTTTGATTACATTTTGTTGTATGAACTGTGATTTTTTTGTAAAAATTTAATATTTTTAATAATGACAATTTTCAAAAATATAAAAAAATTGTAAAGTAAAATATTGATTACAGAATCATTATGCTTATTAGATTCAAAATTGTAACTTATTATACCTAGATATTTTTTTAAATAACTTATAAATATATTTACAGAAGTGCAAAATTCTAGACCCTAGTAACAATTATTGTGTAATTGTATATACCTTATACCTACCGCACTTTCATAAACATTTCGAGTTATATGGTATTTGACGAAGTTTCTTCGATACCTATAATAATTTATATCAATATGATTCCCCACCTATAATTTGTAATAACTTCATTAAATTATAATGACAATAAGATAATAATAATTATTAGTTATTTATAACCTAAATTATTATTTTGGTAACTATAATCGTTCACATCGTTACCGTTTCATCCTTCACAGGCCTATTGTGCATTTCCGTTGGGTTGATAATAGTGGCCATCGACTGCGTGTACCCACATAAATTCTCCACCATCCTCGAAGTGGACTTCGACACGCCGTATGACCGGCACATCATCATCGAGGACAGTATACACCGGAAAAAACGCGTCGGTAACAAGAGTTTGGAAGAACCCGAGGGCCTTGGCCGCAGAATATTAAGGTTGTCAAACGCTATATAATATTATTACTATCTTGAAGCTATATATTATTACATAATAGTAAACGCGTTGTGTGGTTTCGTCACGTATAAACCTTTATTTATTATTTATATACTATGATTAATGCGCCATTTCGTCTCACAGGCGACTTTCGTCCAAGAAAGATGACGACGTCAACAACCACATGAAGCTCGCTGGTACAGACAACCGTGGTTTTGAGTTAGATCCGGCCCCGCCGAATTCCCCGTGGAGGTTCCCATATAACAGGCCCGCAGCCCAGGGGGTAAAGTTCAATAGGACTATATCACAGGACTCTATGACCAGCCAAACGTCCAACTTGGCAGTCGCTTTCAACAACCGCGACAAGAGCAGGCTTTCTATATTAAAAACGTCTTTGCCACCCATAAGGTGATCATATATGTTAATATAAAATAATACTCAAAGGTAGAGGCAAGTTGATGGCTTAATTCGGCATGTCAAACACGCGGCCCGCGGCTCATTTTTTTTGTGGCCCCCGGCTACCAATATTAATGGAAAAAATATTTATTTATTTTTAATAATATTATTTGTGTCACGACTGGTCAGAATGTCAGAATGGTTTATTTGGTATACATTATTATACTCATATACTGTCTTATTTTCTGATAAGCTATTATCGAATAGGGATTATTGATGGTTTATATATATTTATATTTATATTCATTATACATTGTAATCAGAGCTTGAATCGTAAATAACGTACCACAGAATTTTTTTTTGAAATGCAAGCCATGATTGTAATATTGCTGTATTCGTGAACATATAAAGAATAAAATTGAAAAATTTGTACAAAACATTTATTTTTTCGCTACATTTTTATGTGCAGCCCGCGTAGTAAGCTATTCAATATATTTGGCCCACTTGATACTTTGAGTTTGACATGCCTGGCTTAATTCAACATGAGTAAGTTAATTCTTTGCCAATAATGCTATGTTATACATTGATATATATTTAATATAAACAACATAATTAATTTTAAAAGTTTAAGGATAATGTGGAGAAAAAGTATATTAAATTAACTCTGTTACAAAAAAGTTTATTTAATAAGTAATAACAACCTGAGTCACATAATATATAGTAACGTAAATTACGATTGTGCAATAATAATTAGCTATTTCATTAAACATTCGTCCCACTATTTACCATCTTATTGTTATTTGACAAATATTTTTATTTAAAACCATTTAAAGCGTGGTTAAACAAAAAATGTATAAAATAAATGTTTTAATTAAATCACAGTTAAATAAATATATAGGTAGGTAATCAATGGAATAACGTATAAAAATATTATGATTTTAACATAATAATGTATTATTTTTCAAATTAATTAGAAAAACTAATAGGTGAGTATATTAAAATTAAAACATAAACCACTAAAGTTAAAAAGTTAAAAAAAGATTAACTTCTTAACCTTCCCAGTAAATTATCCCTGCTACTTGTATATATTATTATGAACTTTATGTGTATAAAGACGATCGTATCGACAAATAAATGTGTCCCTTGTAATTATTACGAGACATTAATATAATTATAGAAACATTTTTCAAGTCGTAAAATTAGTCACCCTTGATTTTAAAAATAAACATAGACAATATTATACATTTTTAATCACCATATTTTTTTTTTTTAGACCATCGCCGGGACAAGCAATAGTGGTTGATAGAGCCAAAGAAGTATCCATGTGGTGAAACTTCAGAAAATAATATAATTTTAAATGTGCCAAGCAAAACGATTTGTGAAAATTTTTTTGAAGTCTGATCATATAGACATATAGATATATATATGTTATGTACCATATATTATATATATTAGAAAATGACAGTCATATAAAATTATAATTAGTTTCTATCATATTTATATGTTGGATTTTATTAAGTGGAACCTAATAAAACGAAAAGCTTATAATTCTAGATGTCAAACTTTGATTAACTTAATTTACAATCAAGTCCATTAATATTTATACTACAATGATCAAAAACATGTAAAAATAGGGTTAAAAGTATATCATGGATCTGTGAATATAATTATTGTAATGTTACCTATATTTATTTATTAATATTATTATAAATTTAATGTTTATAAATATTTAATATTTAAATATTTAATTAAGCTAATTTGTAAATCAAAAACTTTTTTATTGTATAAATTATTATTTTTGACAAATATATGTATTTTTATTTATTTTATATTTGGTTATAAATATATTGTAATTATTTCGTTTTGCATATTATTTAACAAATTTGCAGAAAAATAAAAATCAAATTGTGCAAGAAACAGTTGTGGCTGCTTTGAGGAGAACAGGATCCATACTACCTCTCCAGACCTGTAGTTTTCTAAAAAATGTATTAATTAGAGAAATAAATGTTTACAATAAACATTATAAATATTAAAGCATATTTTAAATTTTAATTTTAGATTTTAATTTGTATTTATTATTTATTAATATGTTCGGAAATAAACAAGGCGATATGTTTGAAAATTCTATAAATGGACACATTTTTTAAAAAGTTTTTTGATATGTTTGAGTGTAACGTGTGACCTCCCTCTCAAATTAATGTTTTGAAACACTCCTAGCGGATGGTATACCAATTCTAAAATGATAAAACAACTTAATGGAAAATAGCTATAGAAAAATTAACAGTAAAATATACATGTCTATATGAATGAAATAAATAATAGTTTCCACTCTGATCTACTCAATCTACCTAATTAATACTTTCTAGTTTCTGCATTGAAAAATAATTAATATATTCACCAAAACACTACATGATTAGTTGATCAAATGCAGATACAGTGATCTAAATCTAATAAATTTTACATTGAGTAAAAGAATAACATATTAAATACTTATTATATATTGTTAGAAATAAATTAAATGTTTTGATTTAACTTATGATATACACTGTACCAAAAAGTTTTTAGTGGTCAAAAATAAATCAAAAATTTTAAATTTATATATACATATTTTATAAATAGATAAACATCAATCCAAAATGTTTTGAAAATATTATTTTATCTTTAAAATTCTAGTATAAGTATTTGGTAAAAAATTATTAATCATAAATATCTCTGCAATATTATTTATTTTTAATTTTCTTCATATTAAAACTAAAATAAGTATATGTAAAACAATATCAATACATATATAATTGTAAGACCAATAAATTCATTGCTCTGCTTAGATTCTAAGACTATAATAATATTGCTTTTTGATATTGTGTGATATTATCGATCGATCGGTCATAAGTCTTCCATGAAAGCACAATTCATTATGAATCATAAATCGAAATAATCAAATATCAATATTATGCTATAATTTTATTATATTTCAAATTTTATTACAATATTAATATTAACTCTAATTTATTATTATTATTATTATTTTTAATATTTAATTAATATAATGCTTGTGAATCACGATAGATATTTTATATAATTTATATATCCTCGCTCATGTTTTTTTTTTATTTAATACATCAATGGCCGTTACTGTCAATACATTATACTATAATTTAATAATTAATTAGTCATATTATTATAATAATATTGAACATCAATGTGTTCGATTATGTACCATAATGACGTTGTTATACACACACACTATAGACACGATAACGATTTCGATGTATTTTTTTCGTAACTATAAAAAAATATTTTTAAAACGTACGTCATAACTATAATATTATGGTTTTAAAATGTAAACAATAATAATATTAGTATGAATGTTTGATTAGCTTGTTTTTGACACTTTCAATCCATTATTTTTTTTTTATGTCTGCAGTTATCTTTATTATTTATTATATGAGCGATTTCGTAAAAAAATGTTATCGTACAAGCAAATTAGGTTCTATATCTATTCTATGATTCTATTCAAAACACATTGAACGAAAAACAATATTTGAATTGAGTATGTAAGCATAAAATACATGTTCAACCGTTGCAAAACGCTTAACTATCCCAAAAATAGTTTTTTCTATTAAATTTTTTGTCGGAAATTCAACGTCAATTACAAATTGCATTTTCTAACAAGATTGAAATCGTATATATATATGTAGAAGATTTCACAATTATTAGAAATTTTTTTTTATTTTTTATTTAAATATAAACTTATCGAATTATAAAAAAAAAAATTATACCTATTTAAAAAAATATTTTATTCAAAACAATTATATAGCCATAAATTCGAAATGCGATGAAATAATTGAGTTATCATCAATATGGGTAGGGATATAACAAACAATTTATTTTTAAGGAGTTTTATATAGGCAATATTAAAAAAAACTAAGTCTAATAAATTGTATGCACGGTTATAATATTCAGTATTGCGTGTTCAGCGTGCAAAATCTATCTTATTATAATAATTAAACAATATTCAGTGGCGGCTATCCTAAAAAAAATATGTGTTGCTGAAAATATTTATGATGACCTACCACCCACCACAACCTACAAAATATATTAGTTATAAAATACAAATCCCTAATATTCAATCAGTGAGTCATATATTTTTCCAATTTTTGATAATTTTGCATGTGTTGCTCAAGCAACACATATACCATAGGATAGCCGCCACTGACAATATTCATAACGTATAACTGCTACAGTTCTTTTAGCTATATATTTACTATTACCTACTGATTTATCTACCTATATAATTATGATTGAAGAATACATCCGGTAAGATTTTTAAACTGATTGGAATTCGTCATTAATTGTATTTAAAACAACTACACACAGTTTTACTTTATTATAATTACATGTTATGTAATTATGTTATTATGCACTTTATATAATGTCAATTTATTTAGAGCACGTAGTACATACAATAGTTGTATGTGTTAATTGTATATAAATTAACACTGTTCTAAAATCGATCAGAAGTTATTATATAAAAGTTACATTTTTAATAAGTTCAAACTGCTTTAAGATATGTTGTTGATATATTCAGTGAAGTGCCCAGTGGAAGGAAGGTATTACGGGTAGGTATAACCATATAAAATATAGTATATACTAGGGTATATAATCCCTCTCTATCATAATTTTTTTTTTTAGTTGACCCGTCTTTGTGGAATTGTTATTAGGTACTAACTTCCTTCTCGCCCGACAAATAAATTTACAAAAAGTATTCAGAAATACGTATTTCCAGTCATATTCAAGTGAAAATCAAGATTTCAAATAAATTTTTTACAAAAATAGTGCAGCCATGCTCGTGAACATGTAACTTTATTTATTAAATTAGCACTACAATCTTTCCCCCGCAAAATCATCCAGAAACCGGTTTCTTCAAATCCCATAATAAAAATTAACTTTTTCTGAATTCTTGTAATTTATGTGACAGTGATCTTATTTGATTGGTACGATGGACAAAAGATGGGTAAATATGTGTTGAGTATATAATAAAATATCTGTTTAAAATCCTCTTAGTAATATTCGTTGCTAATAGTTTTACTTGAGCATGTTGAGCTACAACTAAAATTAAGTAGTTAGTAATGTTAGTATATAATATAGTGCCCAATACCGTACATATATTATATACAGGCACGTATACAAAAAAAAATTTCGGGGGTTTACAAAATATAGCAATACAAATTATTGTGCCGTAACATAATAATTTTTTCCTTGTTACTCGAAATTATTTCGGGGGGGGGGGGAGACTTGAACTCCTAACCCTCCCTATATACGTGCCTGTATATATATAATATATATGAATATATTTATATATTTAATTGTATAGAAATTGTAATGATAACAAATATTCAAATATATTATTATGTTTATAAAATTGTATTATCGTATAATTCCTTAATATAACTTATATTATAGTAATATGTGATGAAATAAATTAGTAGAATGCAGTAGCCTTTCCAGAATTTTTTTTTAATGGGGGTGGGGGGAAATTGAAAAAAAAAATGTAATAAATTAAATTGTTTTTAATTGTGCGTAGTTTTTATTATAATTAAACATTTTACTACTTTTTTTACAATCATAGTAAAAGTTTAACTATATGGATATTAATCATTTTTATAATTATAAATGTATGTTGATTTTTTGTTTTAATGATGTTTTGGAAAGTTGATTCATAGAAAATGTTTTTCTTTGCTCGTTTTACTGAAGGTATTAAATCGGTTTGTGTAGTCACTACTTAGTACTTACTACAGACTACAGACTGATTTTATTAACATTTCAACATGGTCAATATTATTACGAAAAACGCTATCGACAAACGACATTGACGAAATTATAAAAGTCTAAAATTGGATATTGTAAGATATCCATATAGTCAATCAGTGTTATTATTATATTATCTGTATCGTGTATGTAATGTGAGTTTGCGCAGGTAGTCGGCCGTAGACAGTGTATAGTGCTGTACTGCCAAGTGCTTTATAGACTTATAGTCATTTATAAGTCGTATATTAAATAATGATATCTTACAGGAATTTAATAGTTATTAGTTATATCACTAATATCTTATATTGTTATATTTTTGATACATAGACACATAGTGGTATCCGCTGGGCATTTAATCTAAGCGAGTTTTGGGGAATAAAATATTTTATCTGCAATACTATAAAATGATGGCTGTATTCGATACAATATTAACAATACACCCTAGTTCAGTTATTATTTGTATTTTTTAAATCGTTATGTATTATTTGTATATATTTGATATAATAATATAATATCTGAATATTTAGCAACTTTTTATTATTTAACAATATTCGGGGAGGGGGGGGGTATATTTATAATGCCTTAACACACCACTGGATATGCCATCTGTAGAATGAATAAATAGAAAACAACAGTGGAACGTAAACATAATATTAAATATCTATTTTATACAAAAAAGAAAACAACAAATTTTTATCGTAATCAATAATATATAAAATATCATCATATTTAAACGCACATATACCCATATTATAATAACTAATAAGTAATTAAAATTACATTAATAAAATCTCGCAGTATGGAGCAAACATAAACACATTATGTGTACGCGTCATAGTCATTAATCATTATAATATTGAAAAAATACTCAATTTAATTTGTCCATTAAGCTGATAGAATAACCAAATTAACAATATACAACAGAAGGAATATTTTAAACAATAATAATTATTCATAGATATTAGATAATATAGGTATAAATGTAAGCTTTCATTAAAATGTTATTTATATAGGTAACGTTATAAATTTACAACAAAAATAATTATTAAATTTAAAAAACTAATGAAATAAACAAATGAAAAAATTCAAGTAGGTAAATATCAAATTAAATATAATTTAAGATTGGCGTGCTTATAAGTTGTAAAAAAATATTAGATGTAATTACAAATTGCGTCTGTGCTTTTTTACGTCGTAGACATCTAATAACATATCAAATAACACTTAAGTTTTTCATTAATTTATATTACATTGAAAATGCTATTTTTATAAAACAATTGTTAAATCTTATAATATAATAAAATTATATGTATAGGTTTGAGGTTTGAAATAGTTTTATTGCCTATATGTTTGTGAATATTTTATTAATCACCCATCATATTACTTCTATCATCATAATTCATAAATTCATAACAATATTTCAACCATACGTAAATATTACTTAAATTTTACTTAATAGTTTTTCTGTAGTAGCCAGTAGGTATGTAAATATCTAAAATAACACTAATACCTCAATTGCTTGCTAAAAACTCTAGGATAATGTATTGAAAATAGAAATAAAAATATTTTTTTCAATTATTTTATTTATGACTGCATGTCCATTCTATGAAATTTTAGGTGATTAGGAGGTCTTAAATATTATCTTTGTATATGAAAAAACGATTATGAGCTAAGAACAACTGACTTCAACCACTTATCAAGTATAAGTATAATATAACTGTGCACATAATATGTGTTTTTATATTTTTATAAATTGCTGTAAATCAATAAAACCGAGTAGTAGGTATATTGGTTTAAAGGTTAAAATTTATGAAATTATAGCAATTTAAAATTTCGATTTGAATAGTGTTGCAGGAAAAAGTTGATAGGGTAACGACGTAGCGTAGTCGTGATAACATGGTGCATCCGCACCACGATAAAAGATAGTATACTACCTAACTGATCTGATAGAATCATACACCTTTCGACCTAGGCCATGATATTTTTATGATTATCGAACTATGATAAACCTTGCAGTTTATTGCAGTACGACGGTACAATAACTGCTGCAGAACTGCATAGACATAAACACAAAACACGGTACACAAGTCATATAGGGTACGGTCTAGGCCGATGACCACTTTTACGAGCGCATCATACCACTTTTGGTGCATACTCAGCGTGAAATGCCCGTGGGGGTGCAGCGTTCACATTGTCAGGTACTCAGGTGGCGTACGTGACTGTGATCACGAGTAAATCGTACGCGCGTTTACCCACGCGACACAAATCGTGTACATTGTACTTGTACAGAAACTATTATAATAATTCATGAAATATGTACGAGCAAAATGCTACAACGACAGATCTCCGTCTGAAGGGATTTGCAGCATTTTTATTATCTACGGGTGTCGTAATAAATATATAATAATATGTAATATACTAATATGTTCTGATGTTCATATATAATATGTGAAATAACTAATAAGGGGCTATCGGGGGACGGGAATAAGTCACACAAACACATCTGACTAGATTATGAGCGATGAGTTTATACTTAATACTTGATTTATAACAATGATTGTGTTTATACTTGCTTATCATCTCCTTTTCGAATTATGAAGATCCTTAAATAGTTAAACCTACGACTTAGAGTATGATTTTTGATAGAAAATTAGATTTAATACTAATTGATATACGTTGAGAGATCATTTGTAAAATTAAGTTTCATTTTTTTTTCTTTTAATTAAAACATTATAATGATCATACAAAATATATAGATACTTCAGATACTTGAAAACTTTATTAAATACTTATTTTAATATTTTATAAATGTCATATTATCACGATATATTTTTAAATTACCTATTTATTCAATTATTATTTTTAAAAATTTTCGAATTTTTTTTTTAATGGTATTTTTATTCTCGGTCAACTAATTTGACCATTTTATACATAACGATTTCTCGTAAGGTTTTCTTACAGTGTTTTAATAATATTATAAATACATAGAAGGTTATTTTACAATAATTTAAAGTTTAAATTTATCTAAAACTCGCTAATCACAAATGTTTAGAAATTATTTTGTATCTAAAAATTCATAAAATTAATAATCTTCTTAACTTAGATGACTATGGATAGATTTAATACAAGGATTTGAAGGGTTCTCTCATAAGATATTTTTGGAAAAAATTAGTTTAACATACCGAATAGAGAAATAATCCTTGGAATAATAAATAATAAAATAGTATATAATAATAAAAGTGTATAGTCTAATAAGTAATTACTCTAATATGTTGTTTTCTTAGAATCGCTTATGGTACCAGGTATATGGAATTTATTTTTTAATTCAAATTTTAATACATCTGTACTATAATGTTATTAATGTAAAATATATATTATTTAGAGAGAGTTGCCCAGTTGTTTGTATTTGTTAGTTATTGATTATTATAATTCATAAATACAAAAATTATGATTATAATTTGAAATTTACCAATTATTTTTTTAATTGACATTGGTTAAAAATTAAATATTCCCTCAGAGCAAACGAATTTGGTATACTCTGTGATTATACTAAAATTGGTTACCTATTTTTATTATTTATAGGTATATTATTCAATAATTATAAATTATAAATGTATAGTCACCGACACATGGCAAACAAAATGGACCAGCGTCCCTCTTTCAAATAAACTGAGAAATATCAAGCCTTCCATAAAAAAATGGAATTTCCCCTGTAACCTCAAAAGAAGGGATGAGGTCATTATAACCCGTGCCAGAATAGGCCACACTCATCTCACCCACTCATTCCTCATCACCAAGGAACCCGCTCCACTATGTGACGCATGCAACGTGGACCTGTCGATCGACCACATTGTCACTAGATGTCCAAAATACGCCGTAGCTCGGAAAATATTCAAAAATTCATCTTCTCTCCGACTTGCCCTCAGCGAAGAAAACACAGAAGCTATATACAAATTTTTTTTATTTTATACATTTAAACAATAAGTTGTGAATATTTATAATTTTACATTGTTATAACTTTCTGTAGGCTAATAACCTAAGCTGTTGAAGCCTTATCATAAATAAAAAAAAAAAAAAAAAAAAAAAAAAAATGTATAGTATATAATTTCGAATATTTTTCCGTATACAAAAAAAACGTATCTATTATCTACCTATATCAGTAGTTTGTAAATTATAAAATTATATTAAACAAATTTGTCAAAACTGAAAGGAGAATATAGCTTTAAAAATGGTTGATTTGAATATAATAATTGTTATTGTATTCAATTTAATTATAAATAATATGAGGTTATAAAATGTGTTTTTGCGTATTATGGAAATACACAATATTTTTTTTTTGTTTTTTACCCAGTTAGATATTCAATAAAAACTCGTCTTGTAATCATTTTACGGTTAGCCGTCAATATTGTTGCGCAGTTGCGGTATAAATTAGTTTATATTATAAATCAATAATGTTTTTTAATTTTTCGTGAGTCTTAATAATTTACTTTACGTATCTTTTAATATTGTACGAAAATTCAAAAGGTTTCTTTGATACAGTGTTACCTAAGTACCTAAGTAGCCCGACAGCCCCGACACATCGGACTATAATATGCTCAACGCTCGACTGGCTCGTCCACCGAAACGAGAAAAACGAACGTGACGCGCGCCCAAATATTACGTCGGTGAGTTTGTTGACCGTCGGGTGGCGGGCGAGTGGGAGGGAATCATAACAATAACACAACGGACGCGCGCACACCGGCACGCACGCGACGGCGATGGTTCTTTGTGGCGGCTGCGCGTGCGTGCCTACGCCGTGTTGCTGTGTTGGCGTCGTCGTCGTCGCTTATCCGAGTTATCCGACTGTTCATTCCGCGTTTGTCCGCCGTTCACTGCCGTACGCTGTTTTGCCGTTACTGATATCGCGCGTCCGTTCAAGTTTTCGGTGTTTGTTTTCGCTCGTTGGCCACGTAAAACCGACACGATCGATCGTCAGTTGGTCACTTTCTCTTTCTTCCTGCCCTACGTTTTTGACGTTTTTCCCGACCGTCCGTCTCCGTTGCTGCTGCACAAAACCATCGGCTGAAAAATCGTCGACCGCGCGCGAACACTCCGTCGCGTACTTGCGCCGTTTCCCGTTCGGCGTACAACAAAAAGTTTTTTCCCCTATCGTCATTATGTCCACCACGCCGAAGTCTTTGCCCGAGGAATCGCTTGGCGGTAAATATTATGCCGTTATTTATTTTTGTCTATCAACTATTTGTTTATGATAAAATTGCCTATGGCGGAGAGTACAGTAACGATTAAACATTAAGTTTATAATATTACCTATACCTAACACATTGAAAAAAACACGAAAACTCTAAATCTGATAATTAATACATTGACGGTAGCCAGGAATTCTATTAATTAGAGTAATTAAACTGTGTAAAACAAAATTGTGATTGTGCTGGGTGCTGTATGAAATAGGTAGGATATTTTCTCTCGTAGGTATTGATCAATGTCTGGATAGTTGACTTTTAATAGCTTAATAACAATACCTATGTAAAATCAAATAGTTAATATCATTATTTCTTTTATTTTGAGAGGACATTCTACTCTGATTCTTGATATCAGCAATGGGTAGTTCACATATGTTTGATAGCACCGTTCTAATAGACCTTTGAATCTTCTCAATTCTGTCGATTAAACCAGTATATTATGAATAGTTCCAAACTCTCAAAACACAATGCATCGTGAAATAAAGAATATAATAATTAGTAGGTATTTACTTTGCACGGTTAAACGGTGCAACTGTGCAAGTGACTGACATTTGTCAGAATTTGGTATAGAGACAATTTTTGATGGTAGGGTGTGTACTAGAAAGGCATTGGTATGTGATATGTTACCTTTTGTAGTGAAACACATTAGTCCTTAGAGTTAGATTCAACTGTGAGAAAACGCATCGATGAGATGATAGCTGTTCCAAGCTGATGTCTAGTAATTTGATTACTATATTATAATAATAGTTTTAATAAAATATGCCGAAAGAACTTATAATATTTAAATTATTGTCTTATATAATCTATAAAACTATTAATTGTTGTGAAAATGTACGTATAGGTACATTTAATTATTTTATATTTCAGAAATATAATAGTTTAAAATGTTTTGATTAGCTTTAGTCTAGCTATTTAAGATTCAATATTTAATGATATAGTAATAACCGGTAATAACATTATACCTACTATTAGGTAGGTATGTTAGACTAATTCCATTTTTTTTTTCTACAATATGTTTGTAAATATATTTTAGTAACTGTTAAAGTAGTTGCGAGTAATATAATAATTAATAAACAAATAATGAAAAACAAAAAAATTGTTAATTAAATTGCTCAAATTGATTTAAATAGTTTTAGGGTAACAATTTAAATTATTATATTTTTTCTATAGTTTTCAACTCATGATTTTTTAGTTACATTTCAACTTTATTTTTTAATAATTTATCTCTTGTCTCTATTTTTAATACTTCTATTATCAATTTATTCTCCCCAGAATTCTTATTATTACCATCAGCTATCATGATTCATGAGCAACATTCTCTAAGTTTTTATTTATTTAATAATGTATTGGAAAATATAGTAAGTCGTTAGGTAGGTAGTAGATACCATACAACCATTTAATAAACATTGTATATTAAAAAATTTGCCATTTTGCATTTTTGTTAGATAAGAAATTGGTTGGTACAATTATAAAATGCTGTTTAGTAAATATATTTTATCATTAACTTTTTTCTATTAGTATGATTACATTTAATATTTACTATAAGAAAGATTTAATATTGATAATTCTCTAAATAATTCAGTAGGTATAAATTTAAAATTTAAATGTTTTAGGCTTAACTTACTATAGTTAGACAATTAAAAAATATTTCAAATTAAAAATTTCAATTTATTAGAAAAAAATATTCACAGGTGAGATTGTAAATAAATTAAAATACATCAATCACAGTTATGTAACATTAACATTTATTATCTAATCTTGAAGTTAACTGTATAAAGAAAAAAATATGCTTATCAAAAAAGTATAATAAATAAATAATAATAAAAATTGGAAATCACTCAATAATTATATTATGATGTGCATTATAGTTTAAGTAGGTGCATTGTTTTAAAATATAATGGGTACCTAAAGTATTCATTCATTGAATATCTATGTACATTTTATTTTGTTTTTATATATTTTTAGGATTATTCAATTGACATGATATGAAATCACATTACGAGTATATGTTTTTGTGTAAGTAGGTAGGTAGGAAAGTAATACAAATAATTTATATAGTTGTTAAGTTGTTTATTGTACTTTTTCTTTTATAAAGTAAAAGAATAAATTGGATATGATTAAAAGACATCTTTAAATTTGTTATTGTTCTCATTAATTGTAGAAGTAAATAACTTGATGAAAATTTTAATTGAAAAATTAATTTTTTTATTTAAAATAGTTATTAAGTTTATTATACTAATACAAGTACTATAACATATGTTGATCATATTTTAAATCAAACATAATTTATTGTTTTATATTAATGTTTATGAATAAAAATATAAGAAGATACCTTTAAAAGTATTTATTACATTTTAATGTAATTTAAATAGCTCTATTAATCGAGAATTTTAAATATATTATGTTTGGTGTTTTTAAATCAATATATACATTTCCAATTATTGATTTTTGTTATTTTTTTTCAGTTTAATACTTTTATAGTTTCCTAGTTGAGAAAATTAAAAGAAATTCATAATATGTAAGTTCTTGTGTCCTAACACTTCTAATAGAATGGCATAAAAACAAAAATACTAACATTTGTTATCCAACTTTTCCACCGTTTTATCACAAATTTTATAGTTGTGTCAAATATCAATAGTATTATTTACAGAATTATTTATAATTAATTAGGATACTTTATAAATATAAGGTTTCTTTTGTTCTTATATTAATTATATATCTATACATAATAGTAAATAGTAATAATTATATATTATTATGTCATTTAATAAATCATTAATAGTTGGTGTGATGGTAAACCGGCGTATATAGAATTGTAGTATTCTGTCATTTGTGTTCTTAACCTTACCAACGAAATCTAATGAGTGACAAACTAACGATGTATCCCACTGGTCTATCCATCATACTTGAACGATCGCTGACGGTGTATAAACATTCTTAAACTATTACACCTCCATTCCCATCTACTGCTATTTCAACCCACATACCGATGAAAGACGTTATTGCACGCAAATCATTCAAGTGTCACGCGATTATGTTAAAAAAATGTACCTTGTTGAAAATCGTACATAGAGTTTACCCGGAACTTTTTCAAATAAAAATATCATGTTCGATCGTCTAAAAGTTCGTTTCTACATTGAAATTAATATGATTTACAAGTCCTAATACATTATTTCGTAATAACAGTTTCTTTCTCGGTTACGAGAGCGCACAAAAAGTATATCTTTTCAATTTTATTATTATTATTATTATTATTATTATTATTATTATTACACTTCTATACACGTGCGCATGTTGGCGTTGCCATTATTTATATATTATATATTATTTTATATACTTGTGGCGTATGCTTGCACGCGTTCGACGCCAAGGTCAATTTTTAGATGCGTCAAGACCGGTCAAGACTTAACCCGACGTTGCCGCATCGCCTGCGAGCTGCGTACGTTCCAAAAAGAACAAAAGTTCGATCGGTCAGGTGGTTAACAACTCAACTTTTAATAAACACGAAAATAAATATATATATGCGCGCGTGTATTTTATACGCGTGTACCTACAGGTTGTCCCAAATTTTTCATTACAAAATCACTCGAACATGATATTAATAATATTTTATTATTATTATTATATCGATTGCTAGTCAAATTCTGACGATCATGTATATTTTCGGTAAATATAAATATTATATGATATGTATTTAATATATATTCATTGTGTGTATTAATATATTATTTAACATTTAAACTTCATATTTCACTAACGATATTATTTGCGTTGCGACCACCTGTCAACAAAAGTTTAAAAGCCCCCCATGTTCCATATAATAATAGTAGGAGGTACTACGTTGTAGACGTCAAGTCCGTAAAAACGTAAATACGTTGTTGTGGTTTTGTAATATGTATTATATTGTTATAAAAATATATTTTTGTACTAGGTACTCGTATAATGTGACGCACATTGAATATTACCTATATACATATGTAATGAGTTTAAGAAACTAAATAAACAATGATTTTAAAGTCAGGTATACGTGCTGTAGACGAAAAATAAAAATTAAACTATATGAATGCATTATACTCGGATAAATACGAATTAAGTGATAGCCAAGATTTTTAATTTCGTTTTTTTAAATTTATTTATTTTGTTTCGAATGTCTATAATAATATAGAGTAGTAGGTAGGTACGCATACACATCTCGATTACTACGTTTCATTTTTTGCTACCAACCTCGCCTAGACACATTTTAAATTAAAACTGACTAACCGCGTCTGATATAATAATGTGTTTGATAATATTACGTCAACCTGTACGACCTTTTGTCGATTCACGAATAAAAACATTCTTTATACTAATCGGCATTTTTTTCGACTCGATTTTATTATATTGTAGCGCGTTTAATGTTTTAATATTATTAGGCACTGTTCTATTGCGCGTATTTATTTTTTTTTATTTTACGAATAGCATCAACTACATTTTACTATTCTAGTTTCTAATATAAATTATAATGTATCGTTTGATTTTATGATGTACAAACTATATTTTATTAAATTTTAGCGTTGTTTTAAACCCTTCTTTGTTTCAATCATAATTAATACATTATATTATACCTGCGTGTCACCTATTTGCGACGACTTGGTTTCTAATTATTGACGACTAGTATATTATATTTGTGGATTGTGTGTAACGCAAATTAGATCAGACAATTCAAACATAATATGCATTATAATTTCTTGTTTAATCATGTTTTGGTATCCGATGAGCGGGTTTGTGAGTTTAATTAATTTTCATATCGATACTTCAGTCTGAATTCAAAATAAATGAGATTCAAGACATACTTAACTATTCTAAATGCATCTAAATGACTAAATGTGCAATATTATTTTGATTATTTTCGTTAATATATTTATCAGGGGCGTCATTTGCGGTATGCAGAGTATACATTTGCGTACCTAAAATTCTAAATTGTAAATGTTGGCTCGCAAGGCACATCCACATGGCCCGCTCGGCCATATCACAATAGTGTCAAATATGTCGAGAAAAAAATAGTGCTCTGCTCAATATTTATGCGTACCAAAAAAAAAAATAAAAAAATTGAAATGACGCCCCTGATTTTTATATGCATATTAATATATCTGTTTGTGACTGTTTTTTCGTGTTTTTATTGTGTACTTTGAAAAATATGGATTTACCAATATACCTAAATGATATTTAATAATATTTAATTCTTAACAATTATTTTTATATAAATATCTTTCAAAACAATTGTTTTTTTTTGTAACAAACCTAGGTACCTATTTATTTTTTCATAATGTAAACACTCATTTGTATACAATTTTGATATTTTATGCAATTGGGTTTATAGATGGTAATGAATTTATTTTATTTAGTTAATTTTGTTTAATTTCGTGTAAATAGCTCAGTCGACAAGTATAGTATACCTAACGCACCCACGAATTAAGATAATAGCATTATCTTATTATTTCATGATATTGCCTTATCGTAAGAATGGCATATGAACGCAACAGTGCCACACAATTATTTCGAAATTACAATATTACTTTTGAGTAAATAACGGTTTGTTTATGACGATGGGCATAATGCGTGAAGATAATATTATTGATGTATAAACGGACATATAAATAATGTAATTATACCTATATATTTGCAACTTTTTGACGAACAGCGTCAGTAAGAAAGTAAATAAATATCTAGGTACGTTTGTTTACTACTCTAATGGACACTAAACAAATCGGCATTAATCTAACCGAATCAAAACAAATACGTACATCGGTTATTAGGTATTACTTGTTTTCAAACCAAGCTCCTGTTTAAATATTATGATTTAATAAAAATAATATTTTTAAATCATCAAAATAATGCATGTAGTCGTGTGTATGTCATGACTTATGAATAATAATTATGATAATAAAAAATAATGATTACTTAATTATATCACAGTTGGTACGTTGTTATGGTTTTATATAAATTGTATCATAAAAAAAAAACTTAAATGCATGTTATGTGTAATTAGATGTTAAATTAAATAACAACGAAAGACGTGCATTTTTTTAATAGTTTTTATTTTTAAATTTTTAATAATACCAATTCACATACACCATATTATATCAAACATAATGTGCAAGTTAAATGGTTTTAATAAAAATAAAACGTTTTGACATATATTTGTATAATAATTTAAGTTTATAACTTAGATGTCAATAGACTTCCAACGAAGACACGCGCAAATTAATAATGTTAATTATAAATGAAAAATAAAATTTTCTTTTAACAATGAATAATTATGTGGACTGATATTTATTTTAATATTATAAATGAAGTTGAGAACATTTTCTTTGTTTAGTGGGATCTTAAGAAAATAAGTTATCATGGTGAACTTATATTTATCAGGTTATCAACACTTGAATTAATTCTGCTACACAGATAAACATTTTGATTTCATATAAATATTTTAGAAAACTACAAAATTAAGACACATTTAAAAATAATACAGTAATATTATTTTAGTACTATATTATTATTTATTATATATTAAAAAAAAAAATTCATTAGAATCATATTTTAGTAATTAAATAAGCTTAATTTTTTTAATTTGATGAAAATAATTAGATAAGTAAAAATAGATGTTTAAAACTAAATTATATTTGTAATTTATGAAAGTCTTAAAATTGTCATACTACAGTTCTTTTTTATGTTTTTATCTGTTTTTAGAATCTAACTTTTTTTAAATGGTTATGTATTGTAAATATTATTTTGACTTGAGCACATAAAATTAATTATTGTTTAACAATGAAAAATTTAAAACAACGTTGATTGGACAGTATAGCATCTTATACTCTATAACTATTGTAATCACTGTATTTACCGGATAAAAACTATTTTATTAATTTATGAGTGTAATAACTAATAATCATAGTATTTTTAAAAATTAATCTTGTTTCAAAATAAATAAAAAATGATACAATAATAAATACAACGTATATTATTATAATATATTGTGTACTTTGGTAAACATAAAATTACTACCTATTTGTTTCTATAATTATTTATGCGCTTCAGAAGAATTTATAAAAAAACATTAACCTATTGACTTTTATATAACTTCAACCTAGTTTCCTGTTAATATATTTAGTTTGGTATTTTCTTTAAGACACTGGAAATGCTTTATTAATATTTTTTAGTGCCGAAGTGTATTTCAATATATAAAGCATTGTGCTATTGCTACTTTATACAGAGCTGAGATGATAATCATTAATCATGTAGGTATGTATCATGTTCAGTGTTTTTATTTGTTTCATATCGTATTCCCATAAATTTGTATAACTGGCCTAGTTTTGTGAAGAGTACATCGATATGCTTTTATATACTTAATTTAAATTGCTATTTCTTTTTTAGATACCTAACACCGACTTATTTGCGTGTTTCAAAATTATTTTATATTTATAGATAATTTTTTGTACTTCAATTATTATACGTAATCAAGTAAATTATGTAAGATTAAATTTAGTATACAAGAACTGTGGACAGTTTTAAATATATCCGTTTTAGTGGTTTTTATTTAAATAGGTAGGTACTTGTACTTATATATTTTTATACTTCATAAATTTAATATTATATAACTATATAACTGAAATTTAGATTATTCATATCTTGTTGACCCGTTTTTAATCGCTCATTTGTATGCTTAGACTGCAGTAAAGTGTTTACAATGATATTTTCGTCTTGTACTAAGACATTTATTTATATTTTATAGAGGTTATAGGAGATTATAAGTACTATAACGTTTTCTAACATTTTTCATACAAAGTTGATGTTGTAAAGTATTAAATAATTTATTCATCGTTGCTACTGAATGTCATAATTTTTCTCCCCGAAAAAAAATCCTATTGACGTCGTACATCGCACCCAGTAAACCAGTTTCACCTACGATATTTTTACAATTAAAAAAAAATATATATATTTTATATTAAATAGATGCACCGTAAACGAGTTGAAGAATAATATGTTTAACACTAAACAACAATATATTATGAAATATTAATATTTTACACAATATAAATAATGTACTACGCCTCTATACAGTAAAAAGTTACCCAAATTCGTATTTGGAGTCAAAAATGTTAGTATAATGTGAGCTTTGATCGTTCATCAATCGATAAATGGCACAGTTGTCTAAAATGTATCATATATACAGACATACAGTACCAATTCTTGAATTGTTCTGGTAAATATTTAGTCTATTCTTTGTGTTTCGAATAAATAATGTATATGTATAATGTACAGTCTGGGATTTTAATCGTAAACGATTTCAGTAGTATATACTACCTTCTGCAACCGTCTGACCGCTGTATTCGATCGACTTTGCAAAAATAAAATATTAAATACCTTCCATTTGTCAGATGTCGGATAATTCCACAGTGATAATAAACTTCACTCCTAGAGCAATTTTTTGGGACTGATGTTATCTGCAGACTGCAGTGCTACCGTATCGAAAAATCCAGGAACAACTGTATTCTGGAAACCACAATACTGTGTTAGCATTTTTTTTGTTATCGTAATTTTGCAGAGCAAGAAGGTTTCTGTCGTGTATTAAGTTCTAACTTTCAATTAGTGCTTGCGTATATTTACAAGATTTTACCCTAATCCACGTAGTTTCCCTGATTTATTATAAATTATAATATTTTAACTAATGTGTTTCCAATGTTTCCATCAAACTATATTTCTGTTGTTAAAGATCTGGTATAAACACACACACAACGATATTATACTATAATAAATAAATAAATACATAATACCATAATGTTTATCTTGTGAGATCGGTCACGTAGACACCGCCGCGCGCCGAGGCCACAATAATCGCTCTTCAGGTGAAAGCACCCTCCACGCGAATAACATAGTACAACGCATAATATGATAATAATAATAATATATTCATCATTGCCATTCTATAGAAGCGTTTTAATTTTGAAAATGCGATGTTAACGCAGTAGGACAGAATTAACTCGACACACTTATCCCCCGCGTATTACATCCGATTATAATTTATTGTAGGTAAATTCGTTATGAATTTCGATTTGCAAAAACAAACATCGCAATCGTCATGTTTTTGTTATTATTTCCTTATATTTGTATTGTTAAATTATAATAATTTACAAAATATTCATAGCAGATTCGTTCGAGCAGTTTTGCCATAATTATTGATTTGCGTTTCTAGTATAGGTGAACAAATAAATATTTATGTATAATAATTATACATACGAATATTATACTATTGTTCTGTACATTTCGGTGTTGATGGCTTATAATTTGTAGTTGTGAGAATGTGAGTATAAATATATTGTATTATATTACATTGGTCCGAATTGTTAAAAACAATACCGCTTCAGCGACTGGTATTGTTTTTTTTTAATTTAATTAATTATAAAAAAAACATAATTTTACGATTTTACTCATATAAAAAGACGTAAATATAAGAAAAATAAGCCATTACTCTAAAAAGAAATACTTAATATAGAATAAATTAATAATTTTTGGTATCATAAAATATTTTTATTTAGGAAATTATAGTAATTAATACGATATAAATATTTATGCAATACACTTTTGAAACGCCCATGATTTATTAATGTTTTGGTTGAAAATGTAATTAAAACTATATAGTGTTAAAAAAAAATATATCTATGTATAGGTGCTTTATTTTAATATTAATTTATTAACTTCTAACTATTTATTAAACTTATAACTTAACTTCGCATAACGAAATTCATTGATATCATTGATATCATGTTCACCGTGCGGAATGAGACATCAGGTAGTTTTTGGTGAATTTGAATATTTATCATTGTGTGTTTATTGAATACTTAATGAATATATCCCAAGGACACATTTTGTAATAATTAACCATTTACATAATAAATATTATTTATTTAAGTTCCGAGATAAGTATAGCGAATAATACTGTTGGGATTTACAATAGATGCGTTTATTTATTTATACAATGCATCCAAACAAGTTTTCGGGTAGTTGTATTTTATATATACTGTTTACTATTATATAATATAATAAATATTAATATTATTCATAGCTGTTTAGTGTTAATTTGTATAGTATAAAACATACATACGGTATGCATGATATATTGTTGCTTAAAAGTGTACGACTAAAATTTTAATTTAGATATTTTTATTGTTTTAGAGATACTATAATAGAGTGTAAAATAGATATTGTTAATAGTATTATTTTTATATAAACAACAATAATTTTGTATTAATAAATATTAAATGTCGTACTATAAATTAAAAAAAAGAAGAAGAAAAGCGTGCTTGTTATAAATTAAACATAATATTTAAATATTACATATTATAAAAGTGAGGTATAAAATTAATAATTATTATTATAGTGTTGGTTAAAATGTATCGTTCGACTTCTTTCGAGTACTCAACATTTAATATACAATGCAAAAGCAGTAACTAATAAAGTAATAAGTTCAATGCGATAATTGCATAAATATGTTTTGATCAAAATGCGTCTCAATCTAATTGAATATTTGCACTGTGAGTAACTCTTCAACTGTTATCAAGTATATAGTATGTATTATATATTTTTTTAAATAATATTTTATGCTTGCTTCTTAAAAAAATTACTGTTCGTATCTCTTAGTGTGCCTTACTTGTCATTATGTCGAAGACCTTGTTGTGTTGTTGTTGTTGTTGTCTTCAAACTACTGTGGTTTTTTCTTTTTAAAACCTTGAATTTTCAACGATTATTATTGGACAATACACGGTGTATTGTGTTTTCATTTGTTCGCGCTTTATATGTACGAGTGTTAATTAAATATGCATATATATCGCGCTTCGCGCTATTAGTCTTTCGATTGGGAAAATAAATAATTCTTCAGCATAGGCGTGTATTTAAAAATTCGGGAAATTGATGATATTATGGTATATACAAATATAAATCATTATGATGAAGCAAATTTATGTTTGACAAAGCGCATCCTTCAGAAAGGAGTTAGACGGAACACCTATGAGATGACTATTTCATCCGCGTCATTAAATAGCGTTTATTTCGGTTTATATGAACCCGTGCTATTGTTTTTTTAATAACGATGCGTTTGGCACGTGTACGTCTAAAAACGTTTCTAACTACCGATGCCAATTATACAGGGCGATTTGACTTTAGTGTGTGCAACACACGTTTTCTTTTACTTTGTCCGCTGGTATATATATAATATTATGACGATTATTGTTCAGAAAAGAAAGGGTTCTTATTCTTTCAAATATTTGCAAAAACAAAAGAAAAAACTTCGTTTTACTTCATCTTATAATACTTTACTGTTGTAGTTTATTTTTAATATAATTACGTAATGGAAGAAAATTTATGAGTTCTTCTATATATAATAATTCTAAACTAACATTTATGAAATAGTGTTTTAAAAAATGACGTGAAAATAATAATATATCAAATTAACGATAAGACTATATTATTACCTACATTATTTATTATTATATTACGATTTAATATTATATCATAACTAAGGTTGATATTATAATATAGGAAGTATAATAATTAATTTAATATTTATTGTTTGTATAACCTTATTTAAATTACTCGTGATAATGAAGCAACCCCAGCAAATTTAATTTTAGCAAAACACGCTGCTGAAAAATAGTAATAATATATAGTTCAGGAGTATAACAAAAATTTAACGTGATTGCAGCGATAATAATATGCAAGAGTATTCAGCTGTAGACACATTGCCTGTCCCGCCCTGTATGTCGCTCTCGTGGCATTTTTTTTATCTATAAGATAAACAGGCAACATTACTATAGCTATATTATAAATATCGAACGACTTCAATACTTATATATTATGATAAAGTAATGCGAAAGTGTGCACGCAACGAAATCGAATTGGCAACGTGGCTATAATCTGCAGTGTAGCGTTAGTTTCAAACGGATGAACAAAAAAACAAAATTCGTGTGTGTGTAATTATATTTTGCACGTTTACCGTACCTATTTTCATAGATAAATTATACTTTCGCTTAGCGTATATAGGAATCAATTCTGCATGTGGTAATGTTCTGCAGATCATAATAATATTATATGTATAGTCACTAATAAATAATAAGCTCGCGAGATTATACATTTTGACGCGTACGCAAAGGGAATACGAATTTTTCTATCGATCGTGTAATACTTTTATTTTATATATACAATTATAATGTATATCATTACACTAGATAAATTTAAACAGTTCTATAGTTAGTAAACAGGGCTCCAAATTTAAATTAATTTCTGCGCGGGTGCTGTACATATAGATAAATGTATGTTTTTTTTCATGACTTTTTAGTTGTTATATATTTATAAATTATAATATACGTGTTATGCTAAACTATATAATATATTAATATGTAACATATGAATTATTTATAAAAAATGTTTGTATAAAACCATAAAATCTGTACTTAATTATAATTATTAATAAAAAAAAGGAAGTATCACGCGATTTGTTGAGTATACTTGGCAATGGATTCTAGCACCCTAGATAGTTACGCAGCCGCTCCTAAAAGTTGTATTGGAGATTTAAATCGACTTTTAATTAATTACTAATAAATAGTAGATTTAACTATACATAACTTAGTAATATGAGATATAGTTAAAATTTGGAAAGTATATAAATTTTTCATTTTGAACTAAATGTATCTATATATAGCTGTCGTATAAAATGTAATTATTATTTTTAATAAACTATATTTCTTTCCTTTATATGAATAATTCAACTTCATTTAGTATTAAAAGTAAATATACAATAATATTGTATAACCCCTAAAAAGCAATGATCTCCAATTATATTATATTATAATCAATAATTATCAATGAATTTTGACAAGACAGAACATTTATATAAGTATATATATCTTATATAAACGAAAATTTCGGAAAGCGTGGGTAGGGTGATAAAAAGTATTAGGCGTATCGGATTAAAAAGCTGGGTGAGCCCGGATACTGTCATATATTATTCGGTTCGCAGTTGTTTGCTGGTTTTCATATTAATATAATATTATGTATAATATATTTTTTAATTATTATACTGTATGTACAAACCAAAGCGTCTGTTTTGCAGATAAAGAATATATATATACATCATAGCACGTGCGCACTTTTTATTGTTTAGTGTCATATAGATTTACCATAATTACTGCAATATACAGGGTATCCTGTGTATAGTAAAGTTGACCAAACCTAATTTTAGTGTTACATAATATCGCGATTGTATACGCATTACGAAAATTCTTAAATTGATATCATAATAAGAATACTACGTTCGTATAAACTTCGATAGCCAAATTTGTCTTGTAAACTATATTATATAGTTAAATTCGATCTATCATCAGAGTTGTATTAAAATTGAAAACTGCAAATTTCGTGCTATATTTTTCCAAATCTAAAACTATATTATTTGGTATTGTTTTGAACAACGATAAATGCGTTTAAAATATCGTATATTATATATTAATTGCTAAAATTCCTTGAAAAATGCTAATGAATCTTCAACTAACCTATTAGTTAAAGTTTATGCAAACTGTTGAACCAATCACATTGTGCAATTGCAAATTGTATAGGTACTCACTTAATTTTAGGTGTTATCGTCCGATAACAAAACCAATATATATAAATTTGATTTCGATGTTAACCGAATAAACGGTGCACGAAAAGAAACCTTATAACATGCGAATGTGTTTTTGTGTATACCAATTTAATATTATAGTCAATATGGCAATATTGTCATAGTTTTTTGCAGTTGTTTTCAATTTTTATATTGTTACATTTACTACAATAAGTTTGTTGCTCACATAATTTTACATCTTTCGTTTTTGTTTATGTATCAATCGTTTGACGTGCAGCTGCTGGCCCGATCTTGTTTTCACGATTCATAATATTACGAAAGTATAGATAGGTACGTTCAAGGATCACACGATAAATAGACTATGTGTATACTTGTATCATCACTGTATTTATAATACTCTAGTATATTATTTTACCGTATCTTCGTGGTGAATGTGTACTAACTCAACGATAATATGGTGCTTTTTTTACAATAATGTGTGAACGTATTTTAGTTTTTGTGTCTGTTTCACATTTTGGAGTAGAAAATATGATCTAACCTAAACAATTTATGAATTGTGATTTCTGCGAAGAATCTTTATTATGTTGGTATTTTGAAAATCAGTTACTTAATTAAATCTTTTCAGTATTTTTCTTAATGACGTGAAAAAACTAATCACCAACTACACCGGAAGAACAGAAATGTTTACAATAATATTAATTTCGGGTTTTTGTTGTACTCTGTCAATAATAATTGTAGACTTAAATTTTTCACCATATAATGAAGTTTTTAAGCTATTTATGGACTTGAAATGTTTGTGTTTTTTTTTATTTTCGTTTATCTGTTTAAATGAAGCTCAAAAATTGAATTCAAGATTTCTCAAAAGTTATATTTACAGCAAAAAATAACAATATAAAATGTTGTCACTCTTTATAAGCATTTAAAGTTTGAATTTTGTCAAAAATGAATATTTAAATGAAAATAACAAATACCTATTGTTTCTGAACCGCTATTAGTTATTTTTTGTAACAAAAAATATATATATATTTATCAGTATTTTGATATTTTTAAGTTTTGAGTATTAAAATAGTAAATGTATATTTTTTATATATAATAAAAAAATGTTTGGCAAAAATTCATTCGACTTTTCGAATTAAAAAAATAATACTGTCTAACCTAAGTTAACCTAATTAGTTATTATTTTTTTTATAAAGTCGTAAACATGCAGTCTGTTTTTCGGTGTTGTTGTTATTAACCGTCATTACACATACACATACTACTAAGTACTACATACTACATCATACACGCTTGATGTAGCAGGTATATACATAATATACCGGTATATACTATGGCAGTTGACCTCTGGCTGCGTGCGTATACGCGCGCAACGCAATATTTGTTGTCGACGACGATGCCAAATAGTGGTCCGTTTAAGAACCGTATAATATTGTATTACGTGTTTAATATATATACAGCGTGTAACTTTACTATTGTAAATACATATCGTATAACAAGCAACTTGCGCCTCGGAACATTTCGTATTTTCCATATCATGACGACTGTTTTTCTCGTGATAGGAGACGTTAACGCCCTGTGGATTTTGCTAAATTCGATACAGCAGTCGTTCCGCCCTGTTCGTCATACTCGTATAATACGTTTACAACAACGACGATGACACTTGTTGTTGTATGTGGTATGACGATTATCACGATATGATATATGGTTATAAGTATATATATTATGACATGTTATACATGTCACATATGTGGCTGGCTGTTATGATTATATGCGATGGTTAGGTCATTGCGTGTTGGTTTTGCTGTTTGTTTTTTACGCTCCAATTGATTTCTATTTTTTTTTTCATCGCGAAAATTTTGTTGTTGTTGTGAGGCAAGGACAAGTTCGTATAAAATTGTTTTGTTTTTTTCCTGAGTCTGTTTATAGGTTTTTTATTTTGCGTTAATGTGTATTATACATATTTTATATTATATATAGTATGTACTGCTGTCATATTTAGTTTAGGATAATTTTTAAATAAAGAGTTGAAACGATTTTTCATCGCCCCTGAATATTTATCAAAATGCTCTATTATATCACTTTTTTATTAGTCGTTAATCAATTGTTGCCTGTGCCTACATGTTTATTTAAATGATTTAAATGTTATAGACGATGACATACAATTTATTAAATTTGACGTCAAAATAAATTTGTTTCAAGTAATTATCATCGTTTTTAATTTCACACAACCTAACCTGGAGTAATATAATTTGCATGATTGCAATATTTTTATGACACTGAAATTATATATTTACACTATTCAATAGATTTGTAAGTCAATATTCACAAGATTTTATAAATTGACTTGTGTTTATGTTTTGAAAAACAAATGTATTTGTTATAACTTATAATACTATTTAGCCAAATTGTTAGCTTAAAAATAGTATTTTGTTATACAATTTCCTAAGACAAATTTTTTTTATGAAGTTATATAAGATACTCTTAAAAAATAATAACCACATAATTTAGGGTACCTACTTATCGGTTATCGGGACTACCTTTTTTTACGTGGTAACCAAATACCTAATGTATAATTTAGAATAATCATAATAATAACAACCGAACAATAAGATAAATGTAATAAACACAATTAAAAATAAATACGATAAAGGTGAATATTAATGTGGGCATGCAATGTTATATTTTTATTGGCTGTCGTTGCCGCTTGTACGTAGGTAGTTGTAGGTGCGTTGCGTTTGCAATAACTATATATATAAATATATTGTGTTGCATTTCTTCCAATCTACTGGAGTTATCGTATAACTCTGGGACAGGCTATATACGGCAGTCGGTCACCAAACACAAGATAAACATATTTCGTTAATATTATTTTATATACATACCTACTTATAATATATCCCATTACACAGTTTTACCATATGACAGCAGTGTATAGTCTTACGCTCTTACAGATGACGACATGATATCAAACCAGGTAATGATATACCTACGGTGTCGTATCTATATAAAATTCCATTGCCATACATTATACAAGGTGGTTTCTTTCACCCCTGTTTTTGAAAATATTTTATTTACACGATTTGAAGTAATTACTATTCTAATTTTTACTTTAAAATAATTTTATTATTCAAAAATTCAAAAGTACATTTAAAGTCTTATGAAAAAATTATTAGCATATGGTGCAAAAGGAGGTTCTACGTTTTGAATGTCACATATTATGTTTTTATGTGTTCTTCTTACACAAGTTGTACTTATATACCTATTCCACAAACGTTTATCCATGGGAAATTATGTAGGAATTTCATTTTTCGATAATCGTAATGGGTGATTTTATTGTATTGAGTTTAATTTTTATCTGCATTTAGTGGAGATAGTGGATATACTAAAACTTCTTATTGTCAAACGTATGAAATTATTTTTACTCTTGACTCTTGTATTATAGTATATAAATTATGAACTTGATCTAGATTATGATTAAGAATTCCAAAAATAATTTATAGGTAACTAATGAATTTGTTGTGTTTTTAGAATCTTGGGTTGATATCACTAGCTGTGCGTCACCGATATCTTTCCAGAGCGCCGACCGTGTCACTCCAGTGCCGTTCATATCGTCCGGCGAAGAATACCTGAGACTACTGAAAGAGGCTCAAAGAGAGAGCAACTCTTCGTCCAGAGTCTTATCAAAAGAATCGTCCATAAAGGGCAGGTAATAACAGCAGCTCGTAATATATGTATAAATTCGTTTCAGTAGATTTTTATCCTCTAATTCTAACCAATCGTTTCATTCTTATTTTTAGTCCAAAATCACCACCAAACAGTCCAAACAATGAATTGGAAGACGATCTCAGGGGAGTGTACATAAATTATTCAAACAAAGTAAGTATTGTCAAAAAACTTAAAAAATACTTAAAACTTAAATCAGTATCACATTAACTTATTTTTCTTATAAGTAGTCGTTTACCTAATTCGGTCCTAATTATTAGTATTAAGTAACTGTCCTTTTTTGCGTGTGTACACAAAGAAATAAAAATTTTCCAAATTTGCTTATAAATTATGAACTGTAGTTAATATAATATGGAAATACACTGTAACTAAAAGTTAAATATAATAAGAACTGTTATAAAACTGCACAACTCACTCTTGTTATACATTTTAGTGGAAAAAAAAAACATATTTAAAAAATAATTATTATAAATTGTTTTGTTTATTTGTAATGTTAAATGATTTACTTTTAGATTTAAATAATGAGTGTTAATTAAATAATCCACAATTATTGCTGATTCAGATGATATTTACGAAAACATGTTTTTTTTTTTATAAGTTGCTATGTATGACAAACACAATACGTTTTAAGTGGTTTGTAGAATCTAACTTTTAGTTTATGATCATTTGAAATCTATTTCATAAGTCAATAGGTTATCTACATTTTTTTATATGGATAGTAATTGTTTAAGTTTATAGATATTAACCCTAAATGGTACCTCTATTAATGATTAACTTGAACATATTGTATAAACTGCACCGTAAGACAATAACTAAAGAAAAAAATCTAAATGGTTTTAGTTTTAATCAAATATTGTAATTGGTTATAAAATGTATTATAATCTTTGTAATTTCATTAACAGGGTGGAGAATTGTACAACTTGGATAAGAGTACTGATTGGATATGGGATTGGAGTAGCCGACCAGACCAGGCACCTCCCAAGTAATTATATATAATAAATATATATATTAATTATAGGTTGAAAAAATATTAAATTTTAATAATTTTTTGTAATTATTTAAAGTGTATTTGTGGAAATGTATATTTTTATTCATATATAAGTGGGAAAAGTAGGAGTTTTATTTTGCTCATTGCTAGGTTAGAGTAATAATAAATAGAACTAAATAATTTAAAATATTAAATATTTATAATATTATATGTTTATATAATCAGTTGTTTCAACATATGATCTAAAAATAAAATTGCAATGTATGAATTACACATTTATTGATTTTTTTTTTTTTAATTTTCGCTTGAACTATTAGTTATTATTAATACAATTACATATTATTAATTATTAATAATAGATATTAATTGATTAATAGACAAACATTGGTTCCATTGTGTTTCTATGTATCAATTGAATATTGATACATAGATAGATTATCAATTAATATTTTAAAAACATCAGCCATTGTAATAGACAAGTGATTTTCTTACCAACTGGCAGGCATTGTGAAAACTATCGTATATAATAAAATATCTAAGTAAATCATTATGTCTAGTAAATACTAAATTATATATTTTATAAAATAAGTTTGATAGATCATATTATATTGATGTATTCGATCACTGTTATTTTTAATATAACTCTGCATCCAATTACCATTTAAGAACTGTAGTTTTTATTTATGGTTAAAATTATCTTATTTTAATAAATGTTTATTTTCCTTTTATAGAAACTGGAAATTCATTCATCCCAAGAAGAAGACATACAGTATGCGCAATGCCAAGGTTGGCAAAGACAGTCTCTTTTCCAAAGAAGTTTTGTACACTTTGTTCCTGACCAATATTTTATCTATACTGCTGGGAGCTGGTGTTGGGTATTTAACTATATTATAATATTATTATAATTTTACAATATCTTTAAATTTATACAATTTTATTTTATTTAGTGCCTGGCTATGTAAACGAGGCGGTATTATGATGTCTAGAGTGACTTTGGAATAAGCTGTCTGTGGAATGTAACATATGCACATACACATGCACAAAAAAAAAAGAATAAATGTTGTCAATTCATTGTCTTTTTAAGTCTGAAATTCAAAAATGCATGTTCATTATTTTCAAAAACAACCCTCAAAATATTCCTTTTTGTAATATTATATTTATGATAATATAGCTTAAGTTCTTATTAACTTTAAGATGTTAAGATGATAATTATTAATTTGACACATTAGATTAAATATGTCTAATATTTATTATTATAATATACAATTTAACCAACAAAAACTTTGCAGATAAATTTTGTTTGGTACTCTTGATTATATTGATCCTTTTTAATTTAAGAATTTTTCTTATTATAAATAAAAATTTGGCAAGTTTCAGTACCTCTGATTATATTGAAAGTTGTGCATGTATGTACTCAATAAAATTTTATATTATTATTGTTATTAAGTATAATAATATAATGACAATAATAATAATTAAATTAACTTTATTCTTATATAAAAGTTATTGAACTAAAATTAACGTTTCTCTTATTAAACTAAATTTATTTTTTAAATTATCAGTCAAACCAGTAAGCTTTCAACTCCTTAAAAGAAAATAAGGATGCTATCAACATTTTTGAATTAAATTAAACAAAAGGAATAAATACAAACTTTGTTTGTACTTTGACTATGTGAGAATATAATTTTAGTACCGTTGTGATAAGTCTGTTCAATTGATTTTTATTGTTTATTATTTTTTATATATATATATATATATATATATATATATATATGTATTTATATAATATAATATAATATATTATCTTCTTTATGATATTTTGTGTATTTTAAACGTAAATTTACACAGTTTTGTTTGTATGTTTTATAATAAGTTAGATTTTTTTTACTTTTACATAAGTCAGTACACTTCATAGTCGGCCAATGTGTCACTTTGTAAGGTAACCTCATGTTAAATGAGGACCTGGCTCATCCTTTGTTACCCAAATGATAAGCTGATTTTGTGGTTATTAAATAATTTTTTTATTATTATTAGTTAGTAGTCTAATACAATATTAAGTTTATATAGATTGAAAACTTAAATTAAAACAAACAAAAAAAAATTAATATTGTGTAATGTATTAATCTGTACCTATCACATATTTTTAAGAATATATATATATTACATATTATATTATACATTGTATGCTTTTTTTCCAATAAATATGAAAATATTTATTTTTTGTTTTTTTTTTCTAATTTAATTTTAAAGACAATTTTTTTGTCATATTACATAATATTATGTATTTGTATACTTAATATTTAAACATTTTTTTACCATTTATCTAAGAGATAAAAGAAATTCTGAAAGGTAGAAAAATTATTATTTAGATAAATGATTACTGAATAGAAATTGTGAAAAATGGATATGTTCAATTGAAAATAATATGATTTCTTTGAAAAAATTCTCACTTTTAAAATTTTTAAGATTTAAAGATTTTTCTATTATAATATGAATATGGAGTGGTGTTACTTGTTAAGCATTTGAGTACATTTTATTAGTCATACATTTTTGAATATTGATAAATTTTATTTTATTTATATTAAATTTATTAAATTCCGTTATATATTATAAATGTTTTGATATCATTAATTATAAAAAATTACAAGTTCTTGACGCGGACCCGGGAAAACGACATTAGAATTCAAATGTTATTCTCCCGCCGCGTCGGCCCATACCAACCACCAGACCACGGTAGGGTGACACCAGCGCCCGGCCGACAACGGCATAGGAGCTCTGGAACGGTAACGGAAACCGGTACCGAACGGCCGGCGGTCAGTCTTTTGCCGTGTCGCGTACGCGGCTTACACCCAGCCGTCACCATCAATTTGTTTAATCACGTTCCTCGTGAAACTCATATTGTAAAAAAAAAAAAGTCGTACAACGTAGTTTGCGCGAATACTGTATTTTTTTAGATTCTGAACGGAGTGATGAATGTATTGATTTTACAATGATGTGTATCTTTTTATTTTTTGTGTCGGACGACAACATTTGGAGCAGTAAAAATGCTTCGATTTTTTACTTCAGCCCCTCTTTGAAAAGGAAATTGAATCTAGTTGGTACTTTGGGAGGTCAAAGATTTTCAATGTTTTTCAATTGAGTTGGGAAAAACTCTAAAAAAATTAGGGAAAAACGGGATTTTTTACGCAAAACCAGTTTTCGACAAAATCGAATTTTTTATTTTGCTATAACTCAAAAACTAATCACTGTAAATACTTGAAATTTTCACCAAATGTCGAGATTAGCGTTCTCTATACACCGTTAAATTTTCAATTTTTCTAAGTATTTTTTTTTAAATAACGATAAAAAATTTTGACCCACCAGAAAATCTTGAAAATCTAATACAAGGTTTCTTATAAGATGTTCTTAAAGTGATAAAAAAAATCCGAAATTGTTAGTCACAATTTTTTTTTATAAGTGCTTAAAGTTCGAATTTATACGAAATATGTCAAAATTGCGAAAATTTGCAAGTAATTTTGTGGTTGAAAATTTGTAAAATTTTTTTCTTTTATAACTAAGTTTTGAAAATTTGGTACAAGGTTCTTCAAACATTTTTCTTCAAATATCTGTAAAAAAAAACTACCGGATTCAGATAAAAAAATTTTATGAGTGTTTGAAATTTAAATTTTTACAAAACCGCATTAAATAACGGTTTAGCCTCAAATGATTTTTGATATTTGTTGTTATTCAAATAGTATAAGTCGTAAATACTTGAAAATTTTACCAGTTATTTAGATTGCCATTTTCTTTACGTGATTTGATTTTCAAAATATTTTGACTTTTTTTGAGCTATTTATAAACAATTAAAATAATCATTTTCTTTTTTATAAATGTTGATAAAAAAAATTTAGCTAGGACAAATTACTTGAAAATTTAATTGAAGGGTCCACATAACTTGTTCTAACTCTCATTCAAAAATTATAGAAATACATAGGCACAATTTTTTTTATTAGCATAACAATGCGAATTAACAATTTAATATTTTTATTTTGGTTTTCATATCAAATCATTATTTAATCATACATTATAAAGTATTAAAGTATAATACGAGTGTCGATTACTGAATAGTACTGTGTTATACTATTATAATATGTACTACACGGCCCAAGGGGGGGGCGGGCCCCTATGGCCCCCTCCCTTAATACGCCACTGGCTGTCCATAATTTAAGGTTAGAATAATTATAAAAAATTGAGGATTATTCAATTTAAAAAATTTTACGATTGTTTAAAGTTTTAATTTTAATTTGAAATCAAAAATACACGTGTAAAATAACGTTTTACTAATAAATAATTTTCGATTTTTGTTATTTTTAAAAAATTACTAAACGTTAGATCTTGAAACTTTTACTTAAATGTTTGAATTAGTTTCAAAATAGAATATATGACAATATTTAAGTATAATATATCCTAGACTGACAAGTCATGTCCGTTTAGAATCGTTTTTCGTATACAATAATGATACCTATCATTTCATTAAAATTTAACCTACCCTAGTCCGAAGTCCACCCCACCCCCTAATGTACAGCAGAGTGATACTGTCTTACTCGCTTTTTTCAAGTTGCACAATGCGTGACACATATTGTTTTTTTTTTTGCGGTCTTTTTATTTCACTAAAACGAAAGTAATAAAGCCGCCCACGCTGCGCCAGCGTATGTCATAAGCACCCCCGTGCGCGACTATTAGTTTTTTTCTGTAATCTTTTTTCACTAAAACGAAATAAAGTCACCCCGTGACGTATAAGTGGTTTCACCGTGTTTTTGTTGTTTTCTTTTCATCTGTATACGCCACCTCCTCTTTCGTCACCACACCGACGACACGCGGCTAGCCCATCCACCAGCATCCTGTGTCATTCTTATTGTATAGTTTTGTATTCAATTATTTGTCAAAAGCATTATAGTGTGAATACAGGAGGAGCCGGTGGTTATGGCATCAGCATTCTCTATTAATAACTGTTCTTCCTCCCCTATTAACTCAATATGAATATTATCATAGTTATGAATTATTACAATCAGGCTAACAAAAATATAAGCCATTTAAGCCAATCTTATATATGTCATGGATGGATCTAGGACTTTTATGCGCTGAAGTGTTGGTATTGCTATAATAACGATAACATTAATTGTGTTTTCATTGTTTTCAATTAAGAACTCAATAAACTTAATTAGGTATACTGAATTTCTACTAGGAATCGTGATTCACATTATAAGCGATGTCCTATTATACAGTTTACTGATCGTAGATCGTACTATAAAGAAATATACAGAACAAACAAGCTATTGATGATGATAAATAAATTTTAACACTATCGATTTTTTTCTAGTTTATTAAAGTATACATTTAATCAATGCACAGTATAGTTAAAATTAACATACTAATAACAATAATTTTGATTGATAAATCAATTTTTATCTACATAAATAACTTATCAAGTGTTCAAGATATCACATTCTAGATAATTTGTCATTATTCAATAGTGTAAAGATAGAATTCTAATCTATCAAACAAAATGACTTATTTAGGCAAGTGTTTGGTGTGTCATATACTACCTTCGGATAAAATCTAGTCACAGTTATAATTTAATAACAAACTTAGTATTTTACTGATTATAGGACAAAAATGTTACATTGGACACCAACGACGATTCGACTAGGTAGTCAAAATTTTACCTATAGTGTTAGACTATTCGAGCATATCATCATATTTTTTTTTTTTAATACTTCAAAGTATAGTAAACAATTCACAAATATTTTATTAATTGATACACGTACTACAATCGATATATATCCACAAAAGTAATATTATATTTTATGGAAGAAATAGTCCTTTCATTAAGAGAAAATATTTTTTATTTTTTTTTCACTCAAAATAGTTTTCTTCTCTGTACACAAGTTGTATATGTACCTATACAGTATAATAATATAATATATTATAGAATACTAGTTAGATAAACCAAAACGGCGTATTATATAGGCAATTTAGTTACACAACTATCGCAAGGTACACAGTCTTTTACAATATAATATTGTAATAAATACATTGTCAGTTAGTTTTAAAAAAAAACTTATTCATTAATCCTTGCATGTTCCTCATGTTCCTCATGTAACACGTTAGCGTGTGTCACTTTTACTTCTTGTTTGTATGTTGTCAAATTGTCAATTTTAATTTTTTCTGTTAACTGACGTACCTAATATCACAGGGTTTTGCAAAATAGGTATTTGAATTTGTATTTAAAAATTAAAATAATTATTTATTTGGTATTTATAGATATTTGAAATTTCCGTTTAATAAAAAATTCCCCGTAATTTGTTATAAGTGTAATTGAAAAGGAATTAAGTATAAATCCTTCCACAATCGCTATAAATAAATAATAAGTTTTGACAAAATTCGTCAATAACATCACGGAAATTTGCAATCTATTTCATAATGAAGAATTCGTACCTAAGATTTCAAAGTTCCATACAAGAATAGTCAATAAATTAATTTAATTCAACTACTGTATTACTAAGTAAAAAAAAATTACTATAATAATAACAAATATATAATAAAATATACTTATAATCATAACGCTAACGAAATCATCTATGTACAGAAACTATTTTTCGCATTCAATAATTTATCATTCAGTTAAAATTTACACATCGTCATCGATTACAATGAATTATTCAAAGACATATTATATTTTACATCTAAAGTACAGTAGAAGAAAGAAACATAGATTGTAGAATATAATGAATTTGTCCGATTTTTAGGAGTTACGTGGATTTTAAGATTCTTCAATAATGAATAAACAGCAAACGTTTTAGTGTTCACTACATATTGGTTGGATATTATTTATAACAAGTTTTAAAAAGTTTAACAAACCATTAACAACAGTGCTAGATTTGGAAAAAAAACTAGAAGGAGGACTCAGTGGATGTTGGATGAACGAGCGTTCCACAAAAAATTCAATATCACATTACTGCACACATCACCTTTAGCCACCTATAATCCCCAAAAACCATTAAATATTTTATCATACAAAAATATTTTAAAATAAAGAAACACTTATTTATTTATTACACATTGTCCAATGAAATTATAATTTAAATTACGATTTATAAAAATATATAACATGTTATTAATAACTCATCAACTCACCTACAAAAAACTTATCATGTATTACTATATTTATACACCAATACACTCATATACATGAATACAGTATTGTGCGACAAAAACGTCGTCGATAAACGCTTTTATGGTATATACAGCACAACTACACAACCCGTGTACCGTGGTTGAAAATATAACTATGACGTAAAAGTTTTAGCTAACGAGAACAACAAAAATAATATAAATATATAATGCAATTTATTCAGTGCCGGATTGGAACCCAGAAACTTACCGAGCACAATAATTTTACTGGCCCAGTTAATTTAGCTAAATATTTTAGCAAGCGGCCCATGTATCATAATAATCTTGCGGTCCACCGCGCTCAGCGCGGAAGCTCGCCGCTCTAATCCGGGCCTGAATTTATTGAATAAAAAAAAAAAACAGTATTGTACATCGACAAATGGGCTTCGAATCAAACGCATATTATATACGTGTACATTTAAACAATAACAATAGAATAAATATCACGTTCGTCGATCAGCGTCCGCGATCTCATGTGCGAAAATAAAAACAACGAAGAAAAACGTCCCGGGGACTGTCGTCGGCAGTCGTACTTGTTACCGCGATCGCAACCGCAAACGGAAAAAAATCGTATGTACGCACGGCTTTCAAAAAACACAAACTACGGTAATATACGATAAGAAAGGGCTGGAAAAAACTCTGGAAAAGTCATTAATTCCCGTGAAAAGTTTGTACATATTGAATAATTGTTTAATGGGTATTTTGACTTTTAATTTTTTGTCCGAGAGGGGGGATTTTTCCGTTCGGTGTGAGGGGGGGGGATGCAGGGATAAGTTTATAGATTCTTCTTTTCATTTTTATTATTCTTATTCCTAATCTTATTATTATTATTATTATTAATATTACTATTTTATTATTATTATAATTATTTTATTCTTATTATAACTTTTATTTAAATTGTGCGTTTATCGGCGATTGCACTATTGGGGTTTCTACGGTTTCTTGTTATCTGCAACAGAACACCGGGTATAAAAGGCCCGGCGAAACGTCCAGCATTCACATTCACTGGCTGTCCTCCGTCGTAGCAACACTCACCCAGGGCAGACTTGCGCGATTAGGGAAGGCATCTGGTATCTATATTTTTATTTTTTTGATCTTTAACATATCATGTTGCCTGTACACAGGGCCGGATTTAGGGGAGAGCTGAGTAGGCTGCGGCCGCCCAAGGGCCCCCACAATTTTATGATATTCAAATTAGGATACAGAAAAAATATTTTATTTATAGTCTCAGGGATTTAATTTTAATTACTTGACATTATTATTATTATTATTATTTTTTTTATTTATTATTTTTCATTTAATTACTTACGCTTAATATTATGATAATATTACTTAATATACTAGTTATACTCGATTTGATTGTTTTTATAATTTATTATTTATTATTAAATAGTAGTTAATTGTTACTACTACTAAACATAATAATAAATATTATTTAATAAGTAAAAAATATATTTCCTTGTTTATGTATAAGGGACCTCCGCAATATATTCCGCCCAGGGGCTACCACATACCTAAATCCGCTCCTGCCTGCACATTACATTGCTTGTATACTCGTATTATTAAATAGTGATTTTATTCATTTCTATCATCATTCCTATTCGGAGCTCTAACATATTTTCCTTAGCTCAAGCTCTGGTATGCACAAACAAAATTCGACCTTGGCCTTGTTCCGTGACCTATAATATAAGTCTGACAACGTTCGGGCAGTACGTCAGTGGTTCGTTTGTTGCGTTTGCACGAACACTGATCATCACATCTATACTAAATATTTGCATATTTTATTTTTTCTGTTTCCGTGTTATGCGACAGTCATTCGTGGGAATACGTTATTCGTAAAACCCCGTTTCCCTATGGCCTGTGATTTATCGTCATTGTCGACATATACGCAGAGCTACGGCGGGTTACGTTCCACAGAAATGACAAGTCGCGCGTACGTCGGATCTAGTGCGTGTACTGTGGTGGTATTCATTACTGTACATATTATAGTATATTTACTGAATTGATTTCTTCCTAATTTTTTTTAAAATAAAGGGGGGATATTTTCAATAGTTCAATACATTTTTTATCTTATTAAAATAAGTTTGATAAAAAAAACGCAAAAAAAGACATTTGTCAGGTGTGGGGTTCGAACCCACGCTCCCGTTTGGGAACCAGAGCTTAAATCTGGCGCCTTAGACCGCTCGGCCAACCTGACTGTGCCTTTGAGATCAAAAATTATTAATATTCAACCTTTAATATTTTTTTTTATAATATAAAAATATATATATTATATACGTTGTATTATGCTGCATAGTAAAGATTGGCGGCCTATATACTTTCAAATAAAAAATTTATTTTTGATGGTAAAATCGAGGTTTTCTTTACTATAGTTTTTATCTTATTTTTTAATTTCGCCTTTGCTTTATTTTGATAGGTAGGTAATCATAATTCATAATGTACATTTTACATTATTGTAATTTTATGACTCCTAACAAATTTTTTGTTTAAAAAAAATTATACGAAATATTTTTAGATATAGACGTATTTTGTTAAAATTTAGACTTTAAACGTTTATGACAATAAATTATCAATGTTTTTTAATTAGGAAACAATAATATAATATAAGCATAAAGCATTTGATAATAATTTCTATTTTTCTTTTTTTTCTTTTTCTCGATTGATTTTTAAAATATTTTGTATCAGAAACCATCTTCAAAGTTGATAATCGAAATATTTTTACGACTACTTATCATGTACCTACACATAACACAGACACAAAAAACATATCACTGCAAAATCAATACACTCATTTCTCCACTCAGAATTTAAAATATTTTTATCTCGAACATGATGCAGTAGAAACACTAGCTTCAATATATGTTGACAAACATGAAACATTGTGAATTGTGACACACTGACACTGTGCGTAAGCATGCGATTTTTATACGTATTACATATTATAATTATGGATATAGAAGTAGGTACAGTATTTTATGAAGTCGATAAAAAATAATATTAAAAATCACTAATAGCATTTAAACCGCATACGTTTTATTGAAATAAATTAGAAAACTATCTATTTGGCGGAAATTGGGAAGAAGACTTGAGGGGACTAAGCCCCATTCCCCCAGAAGTTGAAAATACAAGTCTTAGCATTATATAGGTGTAGTGAGCATATATTGCTCAGCCCCCAGTAATTTCACCAAATTTCCGCTTATGAAACTATAACGTATTATATAATAATTATTATAATTCATAATATTTATTTATTATAATAAACCTATAGGTACTTATATTAGAGTTATTAGACAAAGAAAATGTGTAGATACAGGATCGTTATTAGTTTGATATACGTATAACATCCGGTATAAAATCGTTTTAAATAACGTTTTTACTTCTTAGTCTTATTAAATTTATTATCGGTCGTTTCATACATGACAAAAATTGCCATACATCATACATGACACGCATTTTGGGTACTGATGTTTAGGGATAACAATAAGTTTATGTAAAAAATGATTTTGAAATAAAAAGTGTGTTTTAATAAAACAATCACTCAGTATTATTATGTTATTAAATTCTTCTGTTCACTGTTAGTTTGTTTCTGTAAACGACTAGAGACGTAATTGTCTTTACATAATTTAATATATTATACTTATTTTCTTCAGATTAAATCGGTGACGCCGCGGGAATGTTTTCGCAGTACGTCTGTGGAACTACGAACTGGTATACCTATACTTGAGTAGGTATAATAGCATACAAATAATATAAAATCATAAAAATTATAGAGATTTAATATGAAAAAAATAGTCCTTGATAGTTTAATTTTATAAACAATAGGTACCTACAGTAGCACTTCGATAAGTACAATTATTAACAAAAATAAAATATTTTATCAATAATTAAACCATTTGTATATTCTATTGATTTATTTGTTTTTAGCTTCAATTCGATATTCAGAACAATTTTATAATAATTGGAGATCTATAAAATAAAAATATAATAATATTCTGATATATTTTTAATATCTATACTCTATAGTCTATATAGTAATGAAGATTTTATTAGGTATTGAGAGTACCTTGTTCCTTTATGTTTAATTTTTTTTTAATAAGTTAACAAAAACAAAAAATAACATATGAAATAATGTAAAGTCTAAATTAATTTTACAATGACTTTTTAATATGTACTAGGTAGGTATAATAAACAATTTTTTGTTTGTTAACAGTGTTTAAATTAATAATTTGAGTTCGTACATTATTCACAGTCAATTTAAACAAAGTATTAATTGGTGTTCGTTTACAATTATAATTTTTTTTTTAAATTCTTAATCATTAACATGACACGTTTGAATAAGATACAATTACATAACATATTATTATATTAATGATAAACCAAAACATAATATTATGAATAAATATTTTCGTTAATGTTGTTATACAGAGGCGAAATTATGTAAAAAGGAAAAACACAAATTCTAGTAAAGAAAGTATTTATAAACAGTTTATATAATTATATACATTTCTTTTTCCAATAAAGCAATAATAGTGAAAATAGGTTTCTAGAAAATATATAATATCGCATTACATTTTTATATCGTTATTGTACAATTTACAAAATATCAATAATTATCAATACAATCTTAAGACATTCATATCCAAGTGAGGAATGCCACTTGGTCATGATACTGAAATGGTGTTGCAGAATATTTCTATATCTACGTCTATATACGTATATTTAGGGGTTGTGACTTTAAAAATTGGAATGGGGTAAAATAAAATGCCAATAGTACGTAGGCAGATTAGTTGCAAAAAAAAACATATAACAACATAGGCTATTCATAACAGTAAAATACTAATATGGAAAATAATAATTTTTACAGGATTAAAAATCATTTAAATAAAATAATATAATAATAATAATAATAATAATAATACAAGTAAATAAATTGTGTTAGTAAAGAAAAACAAATATGTTATAAGGCATATAGTAGGTAATGGCTATTTTATGAGAGATGACAGAGTTCAAAACATATGATAAATTACAAGGAGGTGGTTATGTCATGATAGTAAACGAAAATTTAACGAGGTTGGGTACATTTGTAGGTCGTACAAAATACACGTGTTATTTATTGTTCTATAAAACCGACGGCGGCGTGATCGTATCGTATTATGCATGATGATACTACAATATTATCATTACGATACAATAATCATATCGATCCGTCGTCGTCAATCATAATATTATTATTATGAGGCGGTGTCATGCATCGCCTGCGCCGGTCTATCCGAACAACTTCTCGAAACACGAATGACAGTACGGTTTCTCGTTTTGTTCTTTGAACGTTCCTTTATTGAGCTGTTTCAGGCAAAAGGCGCACACGAAATGCTCCGGGTGGAACTTCTTGAACATGGCCGTTATGCAACGGCCGGCAATCGGCTTGTGACATCCGGCGCACAGCGACCCACGCTTGGCATGGTAGTGCGTCTCGCAGTAGGGCTGGCTCTCGTGATCGAAGAACTGACCACTGACGAACGGCATACGGCAGTCCTGAAAACACACAAAAACGTAGCAGCGGTCAGAAATCAGTTTGATATAATATGGGTAAATATAGGCGGGTGGATTGATGGGCAGATCGTAAATCATCGCGATAGCGCAACGATGTGTTGAAAATAATATTTAGTTGTGACTCCGCTATGCACCACGACGAGAATAATGTCAGTCGTCGTCGATTACGTTTCGGTTATTTAAACAATCAGTATATAATATGGATATAGGTAGCCAGATAACGAGGTAAGTAATAACTATAATGAATTTAGACACCGGCGTGGGCACGTAGCCAGGATAAAGGGTTGCTGCATCCAGGGTCCTATCTGAGATTCCATGAAAATTTTAAAATTCTTTTAGTGTTTTGTAAACGTGTAGCGTATAGACATATTATATGTATTACTATTATAACTTGCAAAGCTATGTCGTGGGGGGGCCTAGGGGGCATGATTTAAAGGGGCGCCAAAAAAATTGAAATGTATATAATGATAAATAAAATAGGGAGCGAATATTTTTAATTTTTCCCTGGGCGCCAAATCTTAACGGCACGGTTTTGATAACTCGTATAAAGATTTCGATACAAAGTTCTAGTATGTCATTTATCCTGCAGCATTAATTTTTGAGGGATTTTTATGGCTCTTTATTAGCCCTCTCCTCCAAGCATAATCTTTGTTCTACAACCAAATATATACATAGGTATTTATGTGCGACCACGATTGATATGATGTATTCGTAATCAATTTAGGTGTGAGAAATTTGAGTCAAAAAAACTCGAGTAGCTTCGATTTATATTGCGATGAAAGCACACCAATGTACAATTTTAAGGTATTTTTCAATCCTTATACTTTAATAATCAAGTTTTTGTTTACAAAAACCATATATTCATTACTGCTTGTCAACTCCGTAAAGCTATCTAACTTCAGATACACGATAAAGTTTTAAGTACTAGTACTTAGATATAATTTGTAGACAATAGTCACCCGCAATGAGTGTGGGATTATATTTTTGACCGACCGAGGAATTATCTCCTGAGAACAGATTGAATGTTTTATTCGAAAAAACAAAAGTTTTTTTCGGCCTTGGTATTGAATATTATTTTTATAAATCTCGATTTGCGTTCACGCGCATCTATTACGATAAAACTACGTAATTTTGGCAGCGATAAAATTCTTTTTTTTTTATGATTGGTGGTGCGGGTGGTGGTAGGAAGAAATAATATACTGTTGTAGTTTTAGTATTGTGTTCGAGGACACCGCCGATGACATCACATTATTCTGATCGTGTGGCAAGCTAAAATATTTTACCACAACAAATGAATATTTTCCATGATATTAATAATTTATTATAATAATATATATGTTTTGTTTATTTCGACAAGCAACAAAGTAAAATTATTAATTGTATATATATATTTTTATATATTTTTTTGATTTTACAATAGTTTATAAATGTAACTTATTATTATATTAAGCTGGCGTATCGCGACGAAATGTTCTACGTTGATATATTATAATATAATATTATATGTAACATCGTCGAGGAAACAAATATTGTATAGTATAAATTTATATATGTATGTATAAAGTGTGTATGGGCATTCAATCCTCCTCATCGACACCGACGCATTTCGCACACGCTGGTTTTCCCTCGATGGCGTAAAAAGATTTGCCGGTGACTGGCTGTTTGCAATCCTATAATGCACAAAATGTCGCGGCCGATTGTAAGACGGCTGCGTTTACAACTTAGCCATCGCCGCCGCAGCAGCAGTCGAAGACTTGGGTGTTAGAATAAAACGACAGACGTATTGTTATGAGCGAAATCCAAATCATTACATTAAAATATAATATACGATAAAAATATATTTTAGTATACATATTGTGTTGTTAGGTACTTAATACTTTTTATTTTTTTTTTGAAAACGAGTTAATAGTGGCAACACATATTAAACGAAAATATACTATATATAATCATTTATAAGGACGGCATTCGATATAATTTCGTATATTATACGATTTATCAAATATATTATATATTATCATATAATATTTGTGTTAGGTTTTTACAAGCGTGAACTATTATATCCGTACAATAAACAGGGATATATACGCTGCTCTCGTATATTTGATTTCATTAAAACGAGGTATGATACCCTTCCCTCAATCCCACCCGTATATGTGCGGTATTCTTGAGACAATTTCTTCTATTGACACTTCCAAATTTTCGTTCTAATTCCGGTTGACCAAAGTAGGTACGTATGGCAACAGCAATTTTTTTGATATTCGCCAACCACTCCAAAACCTTTTTCAAAACGTGGTTCACCCTTTCTCATTGATAGAACATAATACTATGTTATATGCCGTCATTCGTTATATTGTATTCTTGCAGGTAATTAACGGTTAATGAAATGAAGAAAATTACGAACACGAGGGGAGGTGTTGGCTGAATGATTGTGATGCGTCGGCCACATAGCTATTGATATAATGATATAACTATTTATTTTATCGTAGTTATACTATGGATTACGACGATGACGATTGATACGTTAAACGACATAGTTTTTTGATTCGACCGTCGTCGTACGTAAATCGCGTATAAGATATATTATAATAATAGCCGCAATGATTTTGGAGATCACACTGGTCCAATGCCAGGCGCGACTGTATAGTATACACATATATAATGAAAATAATATACGCGTTTTCGTATATCATAGAGCGTAGAATTGTGCAGCGACCTACAAAAATAAAAAAAAATACCGTCGACTAAAAATATACACGCCCGCACATACGCAAAACGTATTATACAGCTACCGATACGTTTAGAAAAAGCAAAACGTCAAATATTATTTTATTAATTTCATCGACATATTATTATTATTAAGATCGCAGCTGACGCTTACCCGGCAGACGAAACAGCTGGAATGCCATTGGGTGGACAGGGCAGACACGTAGTTCTCCATTATGGGCTTGGTGCACCCTCCGCACTTGGGCGCGAACATGTCGAAGTAATCGTCTCGACAGTAAGGGCGGCCTTCGCGTTCGTGGAATCCTTCCTCGCCGAACTGTTTGCCGCACTGGGCGCAGAAAAAGTGTTCGGTGTGCCAGGTCTTCTCCAGGGCCGTCACGCATTTCTGAAAAGAAGTAGGAAAAAAAATCCATATGAAAATCGTCTTCGATGACGAGCAGCATAATATTTGGGGTCCCTCTCTATCTTAAGTGCGTTTGTATTTTCCCTAAAAAAAATCTTTTAAATCGTATTTTCAAAAAGTATAATATAGATGAGTCGTTTGAATAAACACTGTGGCATAATGGTGAACATCTTCGATTACGCAGCGAAAAAGTTGTTATATAAAGTGTGAAAGAAAAGTATGGTTTCATTTAAAATGTGCTAATCTAACTAAAACGTTTTTAAAAATAACCGGGAATCGATTTTGAAAGCGCATACGACAAAGCGTATGATTACGTGCGTGCATACCCACGGGTCGTGGGTACAGTACATTATTATAATAATAATATTAATAATAATAATAATAATAATAATATATCCTACGCGCATTATCCGCTAATAACCTGATCGGGTGTGGTTATAAACATTGAAACATTTTCACTGTCAAAAGGTCTTCGAACTACTTTCTCGGAGCGAACTTTTTACAGCGCCCACAACTTTCAAGGCCATTACTATCCGTTACTACCTAACCTATGTACGAAAGCCGATAACGATATCCTGCAAATTTAAAGTGGTGACAATGCGGGATGGTACCGGGAAAACCGTTTTGAAAGCCACCGTTCTTACGTCGAGTATGGGTCCGTTGCAGTAAGCGCATCTGGGCGAGAACAGGTTGTGATAGTCCGGTTCGCAGTACGGCCGTCCTTCGCGCTCGAAAAAATTGCGCGTGCCCAGCTCCTGGGAGCAGTGGTTGCACGTGAAGTGTTCCGGGTGCCAAGTCTTGCCCAGCGCCGTGATCACCTGCCCGACGATAGCCTTGTCGCACGCCGTGCAACATCCCTTTTGAGTAGTGTTCACACCTTGTCTGTTCATCTCGGCCGTGAGGCTGCCGAGCATGCAGTCCAAACGCGGTGCCGCCGAGTCTGCTGATTCTGTAGCGTAGCTAGCCCGCACCGGACTGGACACCTGTTGAAAGCAGAGCTATTAGTATAGGTTGTAGGTTGTAGTATATATTATTATAACAATATGATCAAGTCCGCAGCTGCGGTTTAAACCAATAAAAATCCTTAAACGATGGCGACAAATATATTATATAAATCGAAATGATTTATCTGTTGGATGGAACTTGGCTTCCTATAGGCCATCTCATCTTATTCCACGTTATACTATACATTGTTTACGGATATGATAAAGATACTGTATACGCAACCATTTTACCATCTATTGTCACGGATGAGCTAAAATATCGACGGAGTCAATTACAATAACGGATATGACTGGAACAAGTATTTATATGTGATGAATTTGAACATGGATTTAGACGTCGTTCGTGTCACCAAGAGAGAAGTCATAAAGAACATGCAATTATAAGTGCAATAAATTAAATTTTAAATATTTTACTCTTATTAGATATATCAATAATAACAGCTGTAAACCAAAAAACTTAAAATACATTTGAAATCGAATGGATCAATTTAAAATAACCCTGTGGTTTAAGTCCTGTAATATGTACCTGTTATGCGGTGTAACGACACTAAGATGACGGAGTTGTATGTTAAGATATCGCGTTGGACCGTATTTTTCTTCGAGATTATAATCAAAGTTATTATAATACAATGCGTTTAGAAACCAAAATACAATTATCGAAGTTGCTGCTGTAGCTGATGTTGTTGTTGTTGTTGTTACTATTATTACTATTTTACAAACGATAAAGTCCACTGACAGAATTGTTTGGATTTGTGAAGCGTCGGCGGTCCGTGGCTTCGGTATATAAAACGTGAGTTGTTTTGCCCACGGCTGCCAAACCCCGCCCGCGGGTACACCACGCAAGAAGGGGCGAAAATTTCCCGTCTCGTTAAAAAGTTATTTCTGGAAACTGCCAATAATGGGTAAAACAACAGCAAAAAGTTGGACTGCACAAGGCACTAAAGTTCCCTTTCTACCGGTGCGGCAGTGAAAATAAAATCGCTCGGAAGACCGAGCGCGACAGTGACCAACCACCGACGCGATCTCATACGTGTTGGCGACCGTCCCGCTGTGGCGGTGATGATCTGTATTATAATCTATGCCGGCGCGAATAAGTTAGATCGTTCGTACACTCATACGCACCTGCGTCCAGGGCGAATGTATAGTGTCCCTACACGAGACATAATATAATATGTATAACAGATAAAAATCACGCATACGTAAGTTCTTACACGGAAAAATAACTTGTATTGTGTATTTGTGACTTGTGTTGTTTCTTGAATCCAAATTACACACACGAATATAAATAATAAATAATAAAATGTTGATATCAGAACAAATTAAAAATCAAAACTGGCAAATTAAAAAAAAATATGTAGTTTTTTTGTTGTATAATAAATCTCTTAAATATAATTTTTAACAACAATCTGTAACGAGTACTGAATTCATCAAAAATTGATTGTCTACTGACCATGGTAATACTATATCGTGTTTCGTATCATGTTATACCTAATGATAAATCTAGACAGAATTATGTTATGCATTTACTTTTTATTTCCGTGTAAGAACATACCTATTACCTACCATAGATTTTTTTCGTGTAGAAACTTACATACCTATAAAAATATATTATGTAACCGTTTACCCGTTATATTTCGTGTGGGAACTTATTCAATCGCTTCAAACACAAACAGTAATACCTTCTACGTTATTGCCCACGCAAATCATAACTGCATTGGCATTGCGGTGCACATCATTTCGAATTTCGACAGACGACGAAAAGAGATTGGATTGATTATATTTTTATTTTCTTTTGTGTGCCGCAATCGAACGATTTTATTACAAAAATGCTTACTTCACGGATAAAACTGTCACGCCTCGTAAAATAGTAAGGTTTCAATGATTTATTTTTGATATTTGAAAGACGATGACTTTATGCAGATCGATTGCATTAGACATCGATTTTAAAAACTCAATTTTCATAAATTGAAAACGTCTACAAATTCCAAATGTTTATTTATATTTTGAAATGTATTTTTTTTTATGCTATGTAAAGTTAACTCGAAAATAATATAATATATAATATTTAACCATAACAAAAAAAAAACCCCCCGATCTAAATTTGACTATTGGATGTAATCGTTTTTTCTGAGACAATGATTTTTGACTGTTGAATGGATTGATTTTTCCATATTATGGCCACCACGATACATACCTAGAAACTGTCTATATTTTTACCTCTTAATAAATAGATAACTTCTATAGCTACTCGCGCGGTACTCTAAACGCGAATTATTCAAGTTATTGGAACCAGAGAGTGGCTATAACGCTTATAACATATTTAACAGTATATAATAGTATATACTACTATTGCATGTATAACGATGATAACGGTTATTTGTTTTTCCGTTAAGAATTGTCTTATGCAGATGAGGAATATGATACATCGAACGAATACAATGATTTATAATAATATATTTTATATTATGCAAAGTAGTTAACCATATGTTAGCCGGTTATTCGATAATAGAGCTAATGCAAAAAAAAATTACGATAACTCTAACCGTGTATGTCGCTGGTCAGATATTAAGTAGATACTATTAAATATTATGAATTTAAATATTTAATCTGCATCCATATTGCACTGTCTTAGTCTTTTAAAGTCTAAATACACGATATTGTTGTGTTTGATGAATACAAACTAAAAACATTTGATATCTCTTCAGACCGTGTAACTATACGAAATACAATTAAATTAAGCTTTAATCATTAAAAATATTTAAGTAAATTTGTAATTCATCAATAATGCTAATTGTTTTGCACAATTATTAACACCATTTATAAAAACAATAAATTCACAGTATATTTTTAAATTTATTAAATGCTAAAAATTTTTATTATTTTTTATGGCTATGTTTTTAATTAATTTATTTTAATTTGTGAAAATAATTACTATTATATGTACATACCTACACGATAATTAAAATTTAAAAAACGGGAATTTATTTCAATTTTCTAAGTAAATTTCCACAAGCGTATATAACAAAATACTATTAATCATTAAATAGGTATAATTTCTTAAAACAAATTTGATAAATTTAGGCGGAGTTTCTACATTTTACTGCGTCGTTTCAGGGACTATTTATCATTGACTGTTAGTTTAAAATCACAACACAAATGTAACATACTGTATTACTGTAGTAGACGTCTATCTAATGTTTATCATAAACGACATAAATATATACAAAGATTAAACCACGAAAAATATAATAAATCACTTAAACCATTACATTTTGGCATTGTGTGATTTATTTTTGATTTTAGTTAGTTCTGATCGTTACCATCTATACTATCGTTACATTATATTACCTTCATCAATAACTGTCTTTGCGTGACCTTAGCTACACCTTTATATGGAATTGTATTTTTTGTTTTGCACTTAAAATTATTATTTAAAGTTTCATCATTAAAATGAAACTATATAATATCTACTTAAGTATATTTCAACTGAAATAATATTAATATTTACGTTTGTTTTTACGTATATCACCTTACAAGAGGAAAAAAACGATTTATAATAATTGTATTATACATATTATTATTTAGTAGGATGGTATTTTAAGTTTTAACAAAATAAATAATTATAAAACGAAAATGAAATAATAATTGAATCTAATTTTAAATACCACGTCCTTATGAATATAATATAATATATATTTTTTATTTTAACAAAGTATAAAAACTATTAATTATGATTTATGAAAGTTACATTTTTAGTAAAAATAATAATATAAAATTAATTTTTATCCATTCTTATATTTATTAACTAAGAAAGTTAAATTATACGTTTTTCATATTTAGTCAATCAACAAGACAAGTATATATTTTACTGTTATCATAATTTATTTTACAATGAGGTTTTATCCATCATACACGGTAATATAGGTACTCAAAACAAGCTTTATTTGCTTAAAATATAAAATATGATTAATTTGAATATTATTTGCCTTACTAAAAAAAGAAAAATAATTTGAGTCATGTTTTTATTAAATATAGTCTTTATAGATTTTAGAATTTAATTATTTTATACTTCGACAATGAACAATAAAAATAAATTAATTTAGATTTATAATAGAATATTTATCAAACTATTATTAAAAAATAAGATTAATAAATAAATACTAACGGATAAATTATAGATGCATAAATAGATAATATGAGATATTATATGTCCTTTATATTTTTATAATATTTATAATACCAAAAATATATCTTATAAATCTAACAATATAGGTAATAAAAAAAAAATATATATATAAAGGAATACACGAAACGTAACTGCAATTGTTTTTCTGTCTTAAGTAATGCACTTTTAATATTTATTTTATTTCCAAAACAATAATGACTTAACATAAATCCAAGCCGAAAAATTGTAAGTTAATAGAAATGGTTTTAATTGATTTTACAACAAACAATGTTGACAACTCGTGAAAATGATATATATTATTTCAACAAGTAGGAGTTGTTATTTATTGTATTTATTCTATTCATAAAATGTTGATTATAGTATAAATAATTAATATTTCATATGATTTAACACATATTTGGGTAAATATAAAATATGGAAGACCGAAGAAGTAATTAACTGCTGCACTGTCTGCACTATTCTGTACGACTTTTGAAAATTTGAATTCAATAATAAATCACTGCATATTAAAATCGATTCTGAGCGAAGACTGTCTATTATTATACATTACTAAGTATATTTTATGATATAATTATATAATAGTAATTAATTTTACTATTAAATGATAAGGTAAGTTGAATTAAATTTTAACGAAAAAAATTCATTAATTTTATTACATAATTAACTTTTAGGTCGACATCAACATACAATAGAATGGTGTAACATAGTGAAATATACAACATATAATAATGTATGTAAAAGTTTCAAATCCTACAAATAATATTTTTGAATAACAATAAATTAGCTCAACTTGTTATTTCGTCCTAATTTGATAAACAGTAATAGTAATTCGTTTTTGAAATACAACTAAAAAAACAAAATCGATTTTATCGAAAACTAGTTTTGCATAAAATTTTTGAGTTTATACTGGAAGACAGAAAATCAATACATTTTACACTGTGTTCAAAACCTAAAAACATGTACACTATTGTCCTATAAACATAATCTAAATATGGTTTTAACTGATTAGATATATAAGGTCAGTTAAAACATGATATCTGAACTCTAAAACGACCGAAGCTGTTGCCTTAAGCAATCGTGTCATATTTTGGTAATAGGTATTATCACTATTTTGGAAATAGGTAAACCGGAAACAGAAATTATCATTTTATAAAAATCATCGAAATTGGTTGGATGTTTTTCTATATTAAGGACAAACCATACCGTGTATATACAAACTCAGGTAAACCTATACTACACAACTGCGTGCTTAGAAAGATTTAAATTAGCTATTGCTCATACGTATGCTATATGAAAAGTAATTATAAATGTAACTAAAATAAACATTCACCGTGTAGAAGTTTAACTTAAAATATTGTGAATTAGGGTATGTCCATTAGGTATATACATTTTTTTTGTTTAGCTAAGCTGCGCAAAACTGATTTTAAGTCTGTAATAGTTTACAAGAATATACGACCTAATTTTACAGATTTAAATTTTATAAATAGATGCGTATTTTTTAAATTTAATTTAAGTTTAAATATAAAAAAAATATTCAAGGTTAAGTAATTACGCTTACAAGGACTTTGGCAAGGGACCTATACGGAATTATACCAGATAATTTTGATCATTCAGTCATTTTATTAACTTATAGATGCCAAATAATAAAATTTAACATTAAATTTATTGTATATTACTTTAGTTACAAAACATTTCATTAGATTTCATGACATTTATTGCTAAATGAACAAAAAGCATTTTGGGTGGAAAATGTAGTCTAAACTTTTAAAGAGTAACATCACTGCTATAATAAGTATCTAATCAAACCAATATTACTAAAATATCTCTAGAGAAAAATGTAAAATAAATACTTAAGTTCATACTATTCACAGTATACACAGCATTTTAGAAAAGCTTGTTTAATGAACTATATTATGAACCTTTAAACTGTAAACTTATATTGTAAGAAATTATTTGAGTATTTTAAATATTCTAAAATATTTGACCTTTCTAAATTATGATTTATGGATCACAACGGATTTCAATATTATTTTAAAAATTGAAATGTCTCAAAACCTCAAAGGTAATAAAAAAGTTTTTTGTTATGGAGACAATATTACAAAGTTAGAGAATGAAAGTGATTATGAATTATCTAAAAACGGGAAAATTGTTGTGCCATATAATAGGTGATAAGTCATGAGTGTAGCATGTTATCATTGAATAAGTCACTATAATAGCTGTTGAATTTGAATTCAATAATAATAAAAAATGATTTTGAGCTGAGACAGTATGTCTATATTATACATTTATTTGTCTATTATATCAATATGGTAGGTTGAATTAATTTTTGCCAAAAATACAATATCATTTTAATATTATATATTTTTATCAATATATTATAATATATTGTATTCTAACTAACTTTAAAACATAAAGGTAAGCAGGTATAAATAGTTTGAAATATGTCTAAATATTTTGAATATTTTATTGAATTTAAGAAATGATAATTTAATTAATAGTGGGTTAACTTTTTTGAAAAACACCAAAATATAAGTTAAAAAAAAACTATGTATTTCAATATATTTTAATTACTGTAAAAACAACTTATTAGGAATAGTTATTATTGTTTCTATGCCATATACCTACATATAAATTATATATTTTAATGTAAAAACACTAAAAAGATTTCATCTCTCCCTAAAAATATGACTAAATTACACCACTAGTCTCATCATTGTAAAATCAATTCATTTAATTCTCAACTAAAAAATCTAAAATAGTTTGTTTTACTAAAAAATAGTAAAATTCTAAATGAAATGTTAATGAGAAACAAATTAATTTTAACAAGGCTAAAGGAAATATCACAAACAATATTTTGATATCAAAGTCGATTCATGCACTTACTATAAAAAACATTTTGAAGATAATTTCAAAACACCAACAATGACAATCGGCTTAAAATGTAATAAATAATAATTAAAATTGTACAATTACGCAAAAAATCCTATATTTATTATTTTGTTTTCTCCAAAGTCTGAACCTTAACCTTTTCTCATAACTCAGAAGTTATGTTATGAGCAATAGCTAATGAGCCAATAGCATTACTATTCAAAATCCAAACATTAATTTTATTACTTATTATTCATTTTATTCAAACTTTTAAGTTATTATTCAATTTTATTAAGTTGACCAGTTATTGACAAATTATTGTATGAAATACATAAAACAATTCTAAATTAACGTTTTAGAAACCGAACTTGTAGTGGTATTATATAAATTACATTTTAAAACTAATTTTGATCATTAGATATATATAATCCAAATGATACTTAATAAAAAGTATTTTATCAAAAAAACTGTTTTTTTTTGCATTAATACAATGACTGCCATGCAACCACCAGTATCTGCATAGCATAAGAATACAGCATTATTATGGCGGACGCATTATATTATTAGTTATACGTCACATGACTGTCGGAAACCATAAATGAATATGGCTTTAAATTATTAAAGTTTTCTATGGTGCTACAATAATATACCTAAACAAATGAAGTGGTATAATAGAAATAAAGAATATTACAATTTTTTTTTATGTAATAAGCATTTATATTTATATATATATCTTTTTACAAGTTCTTTCAAATAGAATAATACATACAAATTAGGAATTACATGGAAAAATATGTTATCCGTATTGATAATATATATGGTTTGATCACTGGCGGTTATGTGGCAGTCAATGTGTAAATAATTTAATTTATTTCATCATATATTTTGAAAACCAAATTATACAATTCATTACCAACATTTGAAAGTTTTAATTTTCTTAAATACTTTAATATGTTTACAATATAATTTAATAGCCAAAAATCACATAAATGTAAAAATAATATTAAACCAATAATAAATGTTATGGTTTGTTGAACTAAGTATTTAATATAAACAACACATTTTGTGCATTATTTTATGCACAAAGTTTAAACCATACAAAACAAATATAAAATAAATTTAGTTTTAACACAAATTCTTACCTTAAAATCAGATAGTGAAGCCATTAAATCATCTAGTTCTCGAGTAGCCGAAGAAGCAGTTGGACAGACAGTACGAGTAGTTGTGGTAGTGGTTTCTTCCATCATCATTTTTGAAATCAATTGTCCATTGTTACTAAAGAGATAATATTTATCAACCAGAGTTTAACATAAAGTATACTAAATAATATTTATAATAAACAAACTCAATAATTAAGGAATATCTGAATACATGATACACATAGATATAAAAATTAAAGTAACTAGATATTGTTGTTACTTATTGTGGTTATTTATTTTTTTATGTATCAGATCATTATATTTAAAATATTAAACATATGTTTTAAAATTATAATGCATAAAATTAAAATTAAACTTTAATTTTAAAATAAACAGTGTTCTTTATGTTTAAGAGGACGTCTCACCCTCATGTGTTGTCTCCGTCTTACACACATACACATAGTAAATTTTTGTTCCCAGTTTCAATAGTGTGCTTTTAGTCTTAATATTATAGAGTGACTTGACCTATTATCAAAATTTTAGGTAAGAATAATATCTATGTTCTCTTGTTGGTTTTTTACGATATTTTAATTTTTAAGTGAATTATGAGCATTTTTAAATATTTAATTATTTCATACTCATAACTCACTTAAAAATTAAAATATTATAAAAAGCCAATAAGAGAACACAGATAATATTCTTACCTAAAAGTTTGATAATAGGTCAATTCACTCTAATATTAAGACTAAAAGCACACTATTGAAACTAGTGAACGAAAATTTACTATGTCGTATGTGTGTAAGATGGAGACAACACATGCGGGTAAGACGTCCTCTTATATTAATTTACTTAATTTAACTAAATTAAAATAAACAAAAATTAATAAATAAATTTACCTTTTTGAAGAAAGTGATGAATCCAATTCATCTAGAAGAGAATATACTGATGGACGTGTTGGAATATTTGCTGTCTTTTTCGGAATAGAATAGGAATCTCCATTAGCTACTAAATAAATTTAAAATTAAAATATTAATTAATCATAGTTTTAGGCTTTAGCATTGATTTTATAATTTATTATAATTTATTATAAAATCAATGGTTTTAGTAACTTGTTTTATACAAAAATTAATTAAAACTATAAAATAGTGTGTATAAATATTAATCTAAAAATCTATAACAATATTAAATGCAATGACTTAGTTAAAAATTAGTTCAGCTAATTTAACCTAGTATAGGTGCATAACCATATCACAAATTTAAAACTTTATTACTTATGGTAATATCAATAATCTTAGAAATAGTGACTAACATATTATTTCTGCTAAGGTTATTTTTTTCATATACAATGATTTATCATTGAAATCAAATTTAATATGTCTGTTACAGTAAAACACAATACCGACGTATACTAAAAAAAAAAAAATATAAAATTTATAAAGAAGAGTAAGTTCCTTAGTTTTATTTAATTATATATTAATATACAATAATAAATACAATAAATTTATCATATCTTTAAATGTATTTTTATTTTCAGAAGCGAGTAAAAGTCTACACTTTCTAATAATAGTTTGTTTTACATGATATTTTATCTTTAATATATTTAAACAGATTTAAGCTTTAAAAATTAAGATTCATTAGTACCTAAAGTGATGTAAAGTAAGCACATTATAGGGGTTTAGAAACCCACAGTTTTAAAATCAGCACCCTCATAATAGTCATAACATATGCTATTTATGATTATAGTTATATATCAATAAATATATAATTTAATAATATTATACAATACAAACTATACAAAGTCACTATTAAAATATATTTATTGAATAGTGGTAGATGAGGATAAGCTGGAGTTTTTCATTAATAATGAGTCATTATGTAATCCAAGATTATAAGGCAAACTAGGGAGCTTCGGTGTTCTTAATTTTTTTGTTAACATATTGTGCACCCCGCATAAATTATTTGTATGAGCAATAAATAAAAAAATAGCATACTTAACAAAGAAATAATTAAGTTTTAAAACCCATCATAATGATATACATTTTTAAACGATACCTCTACAAGTAATTTGTCGTCTAATTATACTAATATAAAAATTTAAAACCAAGAATAAACTGATATTAAATATACTGATATTAATATAGGTGAATTTATCTAACCAATAAAGCAATAACTATGGTTTACCTATTTTAATTTTATTGAAATTAACTTGATATGATTAATTCTTATTAATCATTGTTATTTAATTTGTGATAGTAATTGGTATTTAAGACAATACATAAGAGACAAGAACTAACTTTATAATTACATTTTCGAATTTCTATGTCTAAAAGATATGCACTCATCCACATTAAATTTTTATAAATAAACGGCTTATTAGTAAAGTGTTATACAATAGTATTACCCTATCACCATACTGCAATTATAATCTGAGCAATTGAGAACATTCTTACACAAGGAAACATAAAGAAACATAGTGTTTTCATCTTATGTGTATGAATTCTAGGTATATTCATATTGACAAATACATTTTTTTATAGTTATAACAACGACACTGATAAAATTTAGAGAGAACTTCTGATTATTTACTTATTTTTATTTTATGATGGACAATATAAATAAATTTACCTATACATATTAATTGTTTAATGGTAAATTTTAAATTATGTATAATACCAACAGATACAATGGTTTATGCATTTATTTTCTATACATTTCTATTTATTCTATTTAAATATTGTTTTAAAATTTAATTAAAATGAAACAATTTATTGAAATACTATACTTACATTTTTTATCTGCATAGCGAGAATTGCTAAGATCTTGAAGTAATGTGTCAAGTTCAGAAAGATTATTGTTCAACGAAGATGTCATTTTTGATGATTTAAATTCATTCTTAGATTGTGTTGGCTACAAAAAAAAAATCAATAGTTAATAATTTGTTCATTCAAACCTTATATATTTTATATATAAAAAAAATTCTGTTTAAATATTTCTTATCAATGAGTAAGAACTCAGGAATGTTACTAGATAATTGTTTCTAAATACAAGACAAGTTTAATATCTCAAAATATTTTATATGTTTGTAGAAAAATATACAATGTGATTCGCTAAGCAAACTCAGTTCCATTTTTTTCATTTATTTTTTTCAATAATAAATTTATTTAAATTATGATTTCTGTAATTTTGAAGTATATCTAATTATAAGGGCTCTATTTTAAAATAATTTTATTTTTGTACCATTTATGGGGTATTCAATAGTGATATACTGATACTAACTTCTTTTTTTCAAATGAGAACTATTTATTCTTTTTTGACATTTGTTAAACAAATGTCTTTTAAAAAATATTGATTTATCTAAATTTAAATTCAAATGAATAGTTATTAAGTACTAACTATTAAGTAGTTATGAGTAATTTATCTTTGTGTAATAAGAATAATAGATTAATAATAAAAGGTTTAGAAGATATATAGAGGCTATAGTAGTATAGCTATTTGAAAATTATAGTAATTAATATTAATCTATTGATATTTCTTAATTTGTAAAACTATCCAAGTATTATATGACTAAGTACTATGTGGATTAAATATTATAACATAATTTTACATTTTTATAAATCATAATATGTAAAAACATTAAACAACTCAGAAACTACTCATTGAACTTTAATTTATATGTATTACAATTAAAAAAAGAATCATCTGTTTAACAATTTACAAAGAAAAAGGTCGTTTCTCATTAGTTAAAAAACAGTTGTTATCGTCATGAATCATGATCCCTTTTTTATTAAATGGTATAACAATACGGTTAAAGTATTAAAAAAATATAGCCATTAAGGCATTAAGCTTATTTAAAAATTACAAAAATTAGAATTTAAATAAGTTAAATATTAAAATTAAATTAAAAATTGATATTAAATACTTGGTGAATCATTCTGTACACTATACAGTGTATATAGTATACTCGTATTATGTTTCAAAATAAAATTGAAAAATACTTTTACTAAATATTTTATTGAACTACAGTAAACAGTATAATATGTACACGAAACTCAATTTCAACTTAAGAAAAAATAATAGCATTTTTATTTAATTAATATTAAAGAAAATGCTGGTAGGTATTTCATTGAAAATATTCATACCGATAGTTCTTGACGAACCGCAGGATTTGAAGTTGACCTTTCAATCTTGTGAGATCGAACCGTAGCATATTCGGGTGGTTGAACTGGACTATGTGCAACCGGTGAACCAGCAGAAGGCAATCGAGACCGAACGCCATTAATACTTCCATATCCTCCGTTGACGCCACCGTTTAATTTGTTGGTCTGTTGTATTGTGCTTTGCAGATCCGCAAGCAATGCATCTAAACGAATTTAAAAATATTTTATTTAATATTATTTAAAATAAATTATAAACGGTAATTTTTGAACACATAACGAAAATTATGTATTATAATTTATAATATAATAAAAATTAAAGGTGTGAATTATTGCTTACATATATAGTGCGCCCAATCTAATATACTAATATATAATGTATGACATGCACATAGTATTATAGGAGTTCCGAGTTAGTACCTATATATAGAAACATGTTTTATCCTCCGCACATATTTTTACATTCGTGTTTAATGTGTATGATGTGGCAATCTGAGTACTCTACATCCGCTAAATAAATTACCAGATGAAAATGACCAAGTTCAGCATAGTTATTAGTTAGGCGACATTATAGGCGGATCTGTAATATGCGGTAATGCACATTTTTATACAAGGAAATCGCAAATGAGAAAATGGTATTTTGCCACGATCATTCATCATTTGCATGTCAAACACACATAACATATTTATGAATAGTACAAAATATATGGGTGCGTACAAGGTGCGTTATATTAGACTATAATTAAGTGACACGACGTTGTAGTTATATAATATAGTTAATTTGGTTTATAAAATAAAACCAATTTTAAAAGCAATTTTAACTCAATTTCGTACGTGAGCCATGTGAACAGATGTTAAAAGTAAAATTTGAAACATAATTTAATATAAAAATTAAAATTTTAATACTTCGTAATTACAATTTTTAAGTAAATATAACAAAATACCACAACATTTTCATTATTTTTAAAACCAGAATTCTAGAGCTATTAAGATTAAAAATAGTTTAAGTTATTAAAAATGATCACTCGCTTTTGCATTTATAAAATGTCAAATGATACTATACAAAAAATATTAACTTTTGGGTTACATTTAGTGATCCTTCTACCCAAAAATATAACATATCATCAAATAAAAAATATTACTATAGAACACTTCCTTTATAATAGTCCAAAATATAAGATGATTATTGTAAAAATATTATTTACTAAGCATATTTATAATTAAGAACTTTAATTATGCTATTTTTTAATAGGTAACATATAGTAATACAAAAGTATTAACATATTTGTCTGATAATTTCAATAATACGTTTTCAATGATATGTATATAAGGATATAAGGTAATATATTATGAACTATGATTAATTAAATAATTTGGTCACGAGTTATCATAAAGCGACATAATACCTAGTACCTAATCATATTTAAGTATGAACAATTTGTTTAAGTAACTAGGTAACTGTACAATATTAAACTATGCACAATTTAATCGGAATTTTAAAAAATATAAAAATACAAAATACATTAAGATATAATATGTTATAAGCTTAAATTACGTATTGTATTGTAATTAATTTAAAAAAAAAAAAAATACTAATTTAATTATTAATATAAAATTTAAATATAAATACATGAATGAACACATACAATTATTATAATTAATAAATCTTCTTTTAGTTAATCCTATTTACAAGTTTAGATCACAAACTTTATGATTATTAGTTAATAATTATATGTACTCGCTATAATAATCGTGCCAAAAATTAATGAAAAAAAAAGAGCTCATAAAATGTCTGTTCTTACGCAAAGTACAAATAATAAACATAAATAAATATAGAATTACGAAATATCATAAATATATATATACTATTTACTACTTGTTGATTGTAATTTTTTTTTATTATATTGTGTAATACAGTGATTCTTAACCTGTGGTCCGCGGCCCCCTGGGGGTCCGCGATACTCGTGTTGGGGGTCCACGGTAACTTTAAGAATATTAAAAATAAAATAGTTTATATTACAGTTTTATGAAAAATTAAGTTGAATAAAAAAATTATAAATGTGTGTGTTTTTTTATGTCTACTTTATAATCTTTAATATAAAATAATTATTATAATTTTGGTTATGATAACAAAATATTTTGTAAAAAAAAGGTATAATAGACAAAAAATTGATTGGGGGTCCGCGATTTCTAAAAATCTTTCATCGGGGGTCCGTGTTCTACAAAAGGTTAAGAACCGCTGGTGTAATATATAAAAATATGCTTTATAAAGCGAAGTTTATAGTTTCATATTTTTCATACATATTGAACAATTTTTTTACACAGTAATTAAAGTTACACTGAATATTATTATAACATGATTTACCTATATAAGATGATTTGTCGTTCTTATGTATAACAACAGTGCCACTGTCCATTTCCTACGCCTATGATTTTATACTAAAATTTGAATAAATATACTTGTGTAATGTACGTGTATATATATATATATATATATATATATATACATATATAATATGATATTCGCGTATCATAAATCGTCAATGCCATTTTAAAACGCAATCATTGTTGAAGCTGGGTATGAGTCCGTGGTGAAAACAAAAACTGTATGTTTATGACATGAATAAAACGCACGTTTAAGGTGTGGGTTTTTACGCACTATATCAACCGCGATATTAAAGCCCATCAGATTATGAATTAATACCCACGTTCATGACAAATTCGAAGAGCTGCACGCAGAAAACTGGCTAATTTATATCGAGGCCAATAGAACCTAGAGGATTTGTTTTTAAAATAGAAATAGAACCAAACACCTTTTTGGATCAATAAGCTACGCTCAGCGTGTAGGCGGCGTGCGTTAAGCCACGATAACAATATATAAGTGTATAAAATATACAGGCTAACGTTATTTGCGGAATTTTTTTTAAGTATTACGTTTGGAACAATCCCAAAGTTTTTGTAAAACTTTTAGAAAATTATTTTTTAAAACGAATTTGAGTTAAATGCAAAATTCTAAATATGAAAATTATTTTATAAAATAATATTATTAAACGCGCGTAGCTACATTGGTATAAGTACGCATAATTACATTTTCAATCAAGGTTGCCAAGTATTAAATATTATACCTGAATAAATAATTAATCTATATACTGAGTAAAATAATATATCTAATAGGTAGATATTATTCAAGTTAAAGACAATCACCGGCAGTGACCCGTTTTAATATAAAATTTTCTACCGATGCTTAATAGATACACTATAAAATTGAAAAGATCTAAGAATTAAGAACAGATATTAATTAACCGAATGGGACTTGTTGAATACCAAAAAACGTTTTAAAAATATGTAACGGTATTTTAATTTATTTTTATTTCATGCATAAAGTGATGGTTTATACAACAACGATAAATAAAAAATTATACAATATTACATATTATTAGTATGCGATATACATAATCTATTTTGATTGGATAATTTTTATGTCATATTTTTTTCATCGAATCACATATTTTAAATCATTAACTTTTGATTCTAACTTAGATGACTGTTGAGTATACATGTCTTATTATAATGAGTTATTTTTTAATATACACAATATTTTTAGAACAGTAAGAAGTATAAGTATTTATGTTTCAGTCATAACTTATAAATAAGATAAAAAAATTAACATTATAGTTATAAATACACTATATGCATTTTGCACATATTAAACCTACATATTTTACATACAATTTTATTGATTTTAGTTACTTTTGAAATCATTTTATATTATGATGTGTAATTTAAAAAATAATAATTTTAGAGACTTGAAAAAATGTATTGACTCATTATGTAAATTAATATTTTATGGACATTACATATGTCAAAGTATCAATAATTCCATTAACTATTTATTTCAAAAATCTTAAAAGTTAAAATTAATGTTTTTAAAAAAAATTGTCTATAAAATAGGTCAAAAATATAATACGCTTACGAATTAAGGTAAGTAAAGTGAGATAAATGCTCTATATAAAAGTCACTTATTATAGCTAATATTAGAACGATGTGTTATAGCTTATTGTTTATTTATTAAAGTACAAAAAAAGTTCAAAAATGTTATGAGATTATAATATCTTCAATGAGAAATTTAACTAACACAGTATTTAAGACTTGTTATTATAGTATTAAAATATAGTTCTCTAACAAAATGTTCAATGGACGTAAAGAAACAAATTTAGACAGATTCAAATAGGCTTATCGGATTGTTTGATAGTCTAGCATATATCCAGACAATTAAGTAGTATTTTGAAATCATCGAATTATTCGATAGTTTATGCTAACCCGAATAATATTCGATAGAATTAACAATTCAACAGTGCGCATCATACAAAAAAATGAAGAAATGTACAGTAACTCGCTCATAATAAATAATATATAATAATTAATAATTTACTAACCGTTCATTTTCATTTTTAATTATTATTAAGGTGAATACACTTAGAATTATTACAAACTTTCACGATATAAACGAAACTCGATGAACCAAACAACTCGGTTTCAGAACACCAACTGGTTGTTAAAAGAGACATCCGGACCAAATCGAGATCATCCTACACAGAATTGAATTTTTCACAATGATAATATAGTAATATTAAAAAAGGGAGGAGTCCGTAGGCGTCAAGGTATTTTGCTAAAGGTGTTGCATTTTTGCAGACACTTAATAGCTAAGATAGTAAAATCAATATGACAATCTCTTTGCGCTAAGATAAATTACTTAGAGCAGATCATGATCAAAGCTCTATTTGCTCTTTTAATATTAAAACAACAATAATATAAAATTAATATGGACGTGGAATCTTATAAACCATATAAACCGGTTTAATGTATGTTTAATTGTGTACATTTACATTTATCTATTTCCGATTATAATATTTTGTAAATAATGTATAGTTAATGTCTTGAAATAAGTGATTGTAAATATGATTGGTAATAATGTAAATTTATTACTAAAAAATCTATTGCACCTAAATTTAAATTATTATTTTCCTCTAAAATTTAAAATTTTAAGTCCAATAAATATCGATAAACGTGATCTGTTTTTTAAAATTTATTTCTAATAAATAAATCGAAATTTGAGTATCTACATTCTACATTTTAAGCATAAAAAATCAAAAGCATATAATATATACCATGTACTTTCATTTTACATCGAAGACGCTTTTGAGGGTTTATACATGTAAAATGATACGGTTATGTATAATTAAAGATATAAATAAAATATGATATAATATATATGTAGTGAAGCATATAGCTTGCAACAGTTATGTTAAATGAGCCGTGATGAAATTACGATATTATACTTTATAGGGGTTTTTTTTAATCGAATAGGTAGTACCTATGTAAAAACTTTTTTCACTATTCTTCTGTTGCTATATAATATTCTAATTTTGTAACGTAATAAAAACCTAAATTATTAGTAGGTAGTAGGTACAGTAAAATATCTTAAAATTGTTACTGATTACAATAACGTGATATAATAACAAACCGAATTTGATAAATAAAAACAAAATTACAGCTTGCAAAAAGTTAGAAGGTACTCGTATAAATAATAAATGATAATAAATCATTAATAAATGATCGTTAATAAATGATTGTACAATATACATATAATATGAAACTGGGTACATACCTGTGGGTACTTTAATATTTAAGTTACATCATTAAATTATGTTTAACATGATGGAAATAATATAATATTTTTAATTAATTATTACTAGAATAATTAATAGTAAAGAAAAGTTTTAATATGAAAAAAAAAAATTGTAGAAAACATAATCTACAATACAGTTTTGTAGTATAATTAACAATTATTGTAACTGCCAAGAATAATAAACGTAAAGGACGTTAACCTCCAGCTTCTCCAGGTTCAATAATTTTTGCTAAAAATAGTTATAGTGCAGACATGTTAATTTTTACTTTTATAAGAAAGGATGAGAAACTTAAAATTTCCAAAGCTATCAAGTTTTTGAAATTTAATTTAAGATTTTAATTGATACTAATCCGATTTTATTCAAATCAAATTAGTTTTAAACTATTGTATTATTAATGTATTGAAGCTTTATAATTATAAAAACTATATTAATAGCTATAAAGTTATTGACTGATTTTAGATAATAATTATAGGTACAAACTACAAGTAAATAATAACTATAAATTAACAAGTAATAACATTGTACAATCATTGACGGAAAATGTATTAATGAGATCATGCAAGGTTAATATTAAAATTATTTATAAAATGTTTATCAATTATTTTCTATAATATAGTTTATTTTATTACAAAATTATAATGTGTCGTAAAAATCTAACTAATAATTGTGTTTGAATATCGAAAAGTATATACTAGAGGTGTATGTGTGTATTATTGGTAGGTATTTTATATGAAGATAACTTGCGGTGACAAATTATATTCTCTTTACATTTTTTTAGTTAATACCTTATAACCTTCAAATATTTAAAATAATTATGTAATATAAGGTTATATACCACATTATTGTTATCCAAAGAAAATGATTTATAGTTTATGACAAAGCAATGGACCATTCATCATTTTTAACTTATTTTATATCATCAATTTTTTTCAATATAATTGTATTTAGCTTTTTTCCAAATGATTACGTAGGTAATACTCTCAAACATACTTTCTATTATACGAAGTCAGTTCTGCATTCAATTTTAATAGGTGCCTTATTTGGAATCTACTTTATATGGGTTTGGCCTACTTTAATGCGTCTCACAAAACGTCGCACACTCACACCACATGTAGTAAAATTCTGTTAATTAATAAATTAATTACAATTTATCAAGTTATTATCACGAAATATAAATAAAACTAAGTTATTTATTTATTATTGTTATATACTAACTAATAACAACTATCAACATCGCACATATAGCTTATCAAATCAAAATTATTTATAATATATTATATAATACATTTCACGGTACATTCACACTGATACATAATATATACTAAATTATGTATTTAAGTTTCTATACAAAATACACACGTATAATATTTTAAAATGTATACATTTTAAGCGTAGAAGAGGTTGTTATATTAGGTTCGTAGAGATAATATCATTAGATTAAAAAATAAATAAATAAATAGACAAGATAATAATCTAAAGGATTTTGGCATAAAAATCAAATCAGTTAACAAAAATGAAATGAAAATTTTGGCAAATGTAGGTTATACAGAAGAAGTTATACATGTATACATAGATTATGTGAATGAAAATAATAAAACCCATCATTTTTAAACGTCTATTAAAAAAGTAACATAAGTTAATGTAAATAAACAAACTCACATCCTGGTTTTGAACCATTTTTTCGTGTACATCTATACGGTTGATATGTGCCATGATATTGTTGAGGCTGTAGTTTTCCGTAAATATTTTTATCCATTTTTGCAGTTGACAAATAAATAATGCGCCAGAATAAAATGTTTGTACACTCATAAAAATTAATTTACGAATTGTATCGTTACCTACCTAACGAAAAACACAATACCACCAACGGGTAACGTAGAACTGGTACTGTGTGTGCTAAGGGTCCTGATTTCCGGGATTTATTTTTATCGAATAGGAGTCATGCCAGATTCACTCTATCCGTGTGTCTACTAAACATTTTATTAAAAACCGTAGAAAAAATAATAAAAATTAAAGTAAAACAACTCAGCAAATGAACAGAACACAACGCGTGTGTCAACGGACACCGGACAAACTGTTATGGGAGATACTATATTACTATCCTGAAGGCCGGTGTGAGAATCGGCAAATAAAAAGTTAAACCACAGTCAGTATCTTCTATACGTCATATAATACGACGTTCTAAACGGGATTATTTTATATCAATAATATTATGAAGACATGTGGTAAATTTAAATTTAAAGTGGTTTTATGTATAACAACTTTTATACTTCATAAAGGATAAACTATGGTATTGACTGTTAATTAATTAAAATAATAACAATATATAATTTATCATTTTCATCAAATTGATAACAGAAGGCGCCCTTGTTGAACCATCACTCACTCATCATTTCAAACCATTTGTATCGTTTTTATTATTATTATGTTACCTACCACATATAATGGATTTAAAATTAAGAATTTATTTTATTCTAAAAAAATTTAAATCATCATTAATATATATATATATACCTATATATATATAATAAAATTAAAAAAAAACATACCTAAGTATTTAAATATGTATTAATAGTTATTTTATATTATAATATGTGTGGTACTATTTTTACATTTATGTTTTTCTTTACTATTCAAATTGAGTTTCATTTTCATTGAGCAGTGATCATTATCAAAGTACCTAGTTTACCGTAATAACTGAAAAAAATCATACCTTAGAAATATTCGATTCACACAATATAATCAAATGTTGTATCTTTATCTAATTTCAAATAAGCTAGCTTCTCAATCCTTATAGAGCGCTTTAAAATGTTATTCCAATTTAATTGATTTTAATTTTTTTTTTTTTTGATCATAATATTTGACCTTAAAATATGTCTGTAAGTACTAGTTCATGGGTATGATAACCTTAAGAAATTCAACCTTCTATACTCTCTCCACTATATGCATATGTGTTTAAAACATTTATATGTTTATCTTTTACTTGCCAAATTGTGTTTAGTTTTCATTTAACAATTTTTTATGTGAAATAATATAAAAAATACATTTGTTTAGTTTATTTTTTGTATGATTGATGATTCTGGGTGAACCATATTTTTCCATTTCTACCTAGAGTAGCGTAAAGACACGTATGAGCAAGTAAAACAGGAATGTGTAAAAACCCATCCTGCAAATTATCAATTATATAATTAATAAATATCACAAAATATTTAAGGAATCTTATACATTATACTCATTGAAAGCTAAGACAGAATATAATAGTATAATACCCTCATTTAGTTCACTTCAGCCCAAGCTATAATAAATCATTATTTTTTAGCTACAGAAAATAATCTTTTACAATAGCACTCGATTAGCCCAAAATTTAGTTTAAGTATTCATAAAATATTAAATTCGTTTCAGAATAACCATGTTTTGAAAATGAAAAAATTACCTACTAAAAAAAAAAGGAGGCAAATATAGAAATCGCTTTGCTAGACTGTATCGACTCGGTCACTGTAATGATAATGGAAGTATTCAATTTGAATTCAATGATAGGTATATCATTGGATACGAAAAACGATCATAAGCGGAAACAGTCTATCAGCAAATGCCCTATATCATCACTATTTTTGATATTCCAATCAAAATAATGTATTTTACTATTAATACATTACATCAGTAGTTTAATTTTCCAAAAACATAGGTTAGGTTATTATATTATTAATATTTAATTATTACATATAATAATGATAAATATAATTTATACCATAAAATAACGTGTATACGTTCGTGGTATAAATAGGTAATATCTTACAACTAATCTACATATTATTGCATTTGAAAATTTTAATCCATAAAGTAGAATTCATAATACACGTAAAAGTTTTAAGACTATACGAATAATGTTTTTAAATTATAACAAATAATGGGAATTATTATTCACCGTTAAAATACGTAATTTGTCCAAATATGAACTATAAATAAGTATAAAAATAATTGTTTTTGTATATTTTTTTAGTTCCAGTATGGTTGTATAAATTACTTATAAGTACAATATTTTATTAAATTTTCATTACTAAGCTATACAAATTGAAAATTGTTTATTAAAAAATACTTGTTTGTAAATTATCGTGATTTTGACGAACTTATAGTTACAATTTGTACTTCAAATATATATATAAAAAAATTTTGACTGTGTGTTTTTAATATTTTATATACAAATATAAGAATAACTTATGTAGGATCTTGTATAAAATTGTCAACAATTTTAATTCACATTATTAAAAAAAAAAAAAACACTAAAAAATCATGAAAAAACTAAGAAAAGTAAATCATTTTGTGAAAATAAATATTTAGATTTTAAATTACTGAAGGAACAGCAAACGAATGTATTTTACAATGATTTATTTTGTTTTACGTCATCGCCTTCCCGAGTAATAAAAATGATTTCTTTCGATTCTGATAGCAAATTAGATGTTATTGGTACTTTGGTCAAAAGTAAAAACTATCAGTTTTTTATAGAATTACAGAAAAACGGGAATGTTCTTACAAAGAATACCACTTTTTAACAATATCGAGTTTGTTAATTAATTATAATTAAAAAATCAACACTTAAAATGTTCACAAAATATTAGAATTTAGTATTTTCTATAGACAATATATCATTTTTTAATTTTTAGAATAATTTAAACCATTCAAAACTACATGAAATTTTTTCGAAAGTGATAATTAGTGTTTATGAATGGTCAAAAACCTGAAAATTTAATTTAAGGATTTTCATAATTATTGTCCTTAATATAGTAAAAAATAAAGTTTACGTAAAGCCATATAAACTTTTATGAGTTATTTAAATACAAATATTTACGAAATTTGATATTCACATATCATACTTAAAATAATAATTTAACATTTTGAGTATTTTTACTGATCTAAAACTAAAGTGTTTTTGTAAATATTTCAATATACATTTCGTATTTTCAAGTAATCAATAAAAGCCGGGCAAGATACAGAAATGACAGAGTATTGAGGCACTAAACTCATGCTGTTAAGTATTATAAATAATATTGAAAATATATATCAGCAATCAGTTTTGGTTGACTTGAAACTTTACGAGTTATAATTAGCTTTTTGAATTTCCAACACTAATGATAGTTACATTAAACATATTATTTTTACATATAAAAATAAAAATAAAAATAAAAAAAATTTAAGGATTTGTCACTCTACAAGTGTAGATTTAAAACAAGATTTACCGTAGGTAATAAAACAATATATTTTAGAATTTAGATGGAATATTTGTATTTGACTACGCGAATCTCAAATATTGAAATAGATATCTCCTTAAAAGAAAATCAAAATACACATTTTACTTAGAAAAAATAAAATAAAATATTAAAATTACAATGCTGAAACTAGGGTAGTGTATTTGCATGTATTTTGGACGTTATGGTGCACAAAGAGATTAAGTGAGCACATAAATACATAATACAAGGTTAAGAAAAGTACTCATCTACTATTTATTTTGATATATGTAATATATAAGAAAAATTTTCAAGTTCGTTCAGCAATTCTAATTACATAACATTTATTTAACATATTTAAAATAAGTCTTATAAAATGTAGATTAGATACCTGACGACCAAACGACCGACTTTTGTTAGTATTTAGCTTCCCCAGAGGGGATGCAAACTTTCCTCTTACCAGATTAATTTTAATATTTTTGTAGTTAGTAGCAGTTTTCATAACTCATAAGTAGATTAAAAATAAACATATTATCCTATTTTTTAATTAATTATTAACAATAGGTAACTATACCAAATATAAATTTTTAAATGATTATAAACCGATTTAATAAGAATATTACATCACACAAGCTATAAAAAATAAAATGTGTAACGAGGGAGTTTTTTTGGGAGGATTAGGAATTATTTGAAAGTCGTGCTAAGCCACCTACCACGATCACCACTGATGTGATTTGTACAATTATACATTTGATCCATTTAAAACCAACGGAGCTGCCTAATTTTTTCAACACTGCTAGTCTGGGACAAAAAAGAAATTTGCAATATCTTCGATGGCTCGATCACAAACGACTTAACGAATACACCGTTAAAATACTTGTCATTACACGTTATTATAAGTACCTACCTACTATAGTTGTTACATACTTGTGTATACTATAATTAGTATAATTACCTAACCTAACCTACGTGTAAACTATATTCTGTCCTACAATATTTTATTGATCACTAACAGTCCTTACACTGCGGAGTTTTTACTCAAATCACATTCTAAAAATGCCTAACACGATTTTTAAGTTTTTTGTTCGTAAATTGAGCGTATATTCAATACTCACAACAATTATATGACGTCGACGGGTCCAGTGATAACAAATGCAGTCGTTGACTAAATATTATTAAATATCTGTACATATCTACGGTAATAAACTAATAACTAATAACTCACCTAGGTCATCCATTTTCGTCTCGCCTCTGCAATCGAATTCCAGTGTATAGCGACGTCTCCGATACTACGGTCACGGTGATATTAATACTATAATTACTACGGAGTGCACGTACTGTGAAGAAACCGGGTACATCGGCGTCCTGTTACGCGACGATATTGTGTTTATGCATTTTTCGTCGAGAACGAAAACAATCAGAGAAGACGTGCGCTGTGATGGAATTCCGACAGTTTTTTTGTTTATAAAATTTCTTTTTGCGAAGGAATTTCGTTTTTATCAGTCTCGGAGAGAAATCATAATAACATTATACGTTTATACACCTAAGTAAACAGTAATCTCTTCGGCCTCGACGTCCGCCAATGTTTACGTTACGTGTTATCATATTATCACAACATCCTACATTCTGTCAGTACGCGTTATCAGTATTGGCGGAAATGCGACGTTGCCGGCGCAGCGGTCGGTCAAGTCGGCGACCGAGCACGCGTATCTGTTATCACGTCTAATGACTGTTAACGAATCTCGTTTACGACACCCACGCATCGCGCACCCTTCCCGTCTACCCACCCAACGATTCACCGTCGACCCGTAGCACCGCGACTACACGAGTCGTTACGTCCGACCCTTTCTCCCCTACGCCGCCCCAACAACAATCAACAGGCTATTTTTATCCCCCGTAACACATGCTCGCGAGGAATATACATATATAATATAATAACAATTTCATTATCAACTATTTTTATTATTATTATTATCGCTGCGGCGGCCGCCGCCGAAATTTCCGTCTTCGCCGCAGCACCAACACTGAGCACTTTGAACAGACCGCGACGAGACGATGCCCTTCCTCCTCTACGACTGTTGTAGTACGAGCAGTAGCAGCAACGGCATCGTCGTCGTCGTTAGCAGCAGTCGCTTCTTCACCAGTCTTCCAACTCGACGACCCTAGTTTCAATTGCAATCGTGCCGAAAAAAATAGTTTTTTGGGATAGAGGAGAAGTCTCGTCCGAGTCAATCCGCTTACACCAACTACAGTCGCCCACGTCGAGCAATCTGACGAACACGCGGCTGACTACTGACCTACACACGTCGCGGGTGGAAGCATTAACGATGCCTCCGGATATAAGCGAGTGAGTACGCGACCACCAAATATCATTATATTAAATATTATTTTATTACGATAGTATTAACTGCCCGTGTACGACGTGATCGTGCAGGGGGACTCGGTTATCGATCGGACCCGTATCGTCGTCGTAACGATAAAATAATAAATTACTGTTTAATTATTGTTAAATAACCACCCCTATGGTAGTCGTACGCGCGTAAGCGGCGACAAATTATTGTACAGTCGTGTCGTGCCGTCCATCATGCCGGGTGTTTGCAGCGATCCAAACTTTTTCGAGACCACTGTCGAGCCGCTGCTCGCGGCCGGCCGCGAGGGCGATCTGTGCGAGTGGCTTAAGAAGAACGGACTAATAGCCAAGGAACAGAAGTGCCCAAACAACGAGTGTCTGACCACAGAAAAGATGCAGTGGCATCGTGCACGGGTTGTTGACAAGTTCAATTGGGTGTGCCTGGAGTGCAAGAAAAAGGTGCCGGCCAGGCACGCGTCCTTCTTTGCCGACTTCAAATGCGAATTGGGTTATGCCCTGAAAGTCATTGACAGTAAGTGACAATCATCAGTTAGTTACATAGTATTGCGGAAATGTGTCTTAAACACGCTCAACGCATATGATTTTTTTTTCACAGGTTGGTGCAAGAATACGCCGCTCAGTGACGTCAGTGGAGAAGGTAGAACCAAAGTAAATGTAGCCAAACGTATTTACAACGGATGCGCTCAAGTGGCTGAGTGGCAGTTGAAAAAAATAGTCGGTGACTTCAAACTTGGTGGCACCGATGTTGTTGTCATCGTAGATGTGTTTCCAGATGGCAACATGAGTTTAGAAGTACCAACCACATCCCATAATAATAATTTTTCCAAAAGAGTGCTATGCATTGCTGACACGGCCCATGTACCTGTTCGCGTTTGGGCAAGCCTTCTTGATGGATCTAATAAAGTAAAATAATTATAATTTATATTTATTCAATTAATAAGATTTTTAAAATTTATACGGATGTTTATTGGATTTAGGAAAATTCTAAGATTGTGGAAATGGTCAAAAATCACGTAATGCTGGGTTCAACTATTGTAACAAATGAAATGTTGTATCCATTATTGCATAATTTACCTGGAATAGGTGAAGTCATAAGCACAGAAGCATTGATGAATTTGGACATAAATCATGATCACAAATCTTTAAAAAATTTAGGTTTGTACATTTGAGTAAATTTCATTGAACCACTGAATACTTATAGATGGTTTTCTGTTTAGAAACTATATGGGCAACTACTGTAGAAGCCTGTATTCAATTACAAGATATGTCTACAACTCATGCGGAACAACATTTATACGAACTGCAGTGGAGACAGATGTATGGATTTATTGCTCTTCCATCCATGATACAGCAGATTGTTGAATATACAGCTTACAATAACCCAATATGTCCACCTTTGCCAAGCATATGGCCTACAAATTAAATCAATTGATAAGTACAAATGTTAGCTAATTGCTAAACCCACCGTTTAATATTATATACATGGTAATTTTTGTCAATTATTGTACGACACTACGACTATTGTTAAGTTTTGAAGAAGTTAATTTTATACATTTTATTCATAACCATTTTGTTTCACACGTAACAATTCTCTTAATGATATTTGGCCACAATTTAATTTTTAAATGAAATGATATTTTGTTGAATAACAAGATTCAAATTCTTTAATTAAAAATAATTAATATACTACAGAAATATTTAGATTTTAAATCTGTTTTTGTGTTCTGCGTGTTAGCTTGATTATCTAATCCAAGGCAAACATAGATATAATTTTTAAATTTATACTTTTCAAATGAATATTACATTTTATAATATTAATTGACCTTAAAAATCATTTTAAAAAATTTAATATTTTTCTCTACCCTTGACTTATTTGTACTAATTAATTTCTTTGAAAATATAATTATTACATATTATTATTATTATTTAAAAATTAGTTCATATATTTTTTAAACTATCAATACATTTGAGTCAATGCTCTAATTAAAATTAAATAATCCACATTGTTAATAAATGTTATTGGTATACATATCAATAATATTTTGAAAAATAATAATTATGTAGTTGCCTACATTCAATTTCTCAACTTAATATATTTTGATATTGCAATAAATTAACTACACAGTTTAAACATTCTTCAGAATTTTATAACTATTTTCTAATTGATTGGAAAAAAAATTGTTTCTCAAGTAATATGATATTAATAGATATTAGTGTAATTGATATTATCAAAGACTGGTTTTTTAACAAATTTTTACATTGTTTTGTTTAATTAATTTGGTGCCATTCTACAAATTAAATAAATTAAGAAAAGTATAGAGCATAAGCAATATTAAAATGATAGATAAATATTTATGAATGTTTAAAAATACAGGGTATTTCAGCTATAACCAAAATAGTGTCTTTTTTACTATAAAATATACAAATTAAGCGTACTTGTGATTTTACATCAATAATGTTTTCCCATATGTATTAAAGACATAAAAATCAGGATTAATGTTTATTAATGAACATCAATTGTATACTTATGGTAGATAGTTACTCCATTTTTATTTTTTACATCACTTAACATTGTTAAAGTCTGTTATTCTAAATTAATGTAAATAACTTTTAGAAATAACTTAAAAATATAGTTTAAGTTTATAATTAAATTTGTTTATATGAATGTGTTATACAAGTTCTTCATAATCAATTTTACAGCACAAATATTATTTAATATTTTTATATAAAATATACATAATCAAATAAAATATGGTTACATAGACTATATTGTGTTAAATGCAATATTACTAAACCAGTGAATTATTATTATGTTTAAATGTTGGTTAATTTGTGTGTTCTGTTCTACCGTGTGATACATTTTTATTTTTATTTATTAACGTTAATTTTTTTTTTCAAATTGTTTTTATTTAATAGAGAATGAAAAAGTTAGCTTTAACATTTGTTTACATTTATTTTATTAGTTAAATGTGTATCATTTTGTTTTAATTTGAATATAAGAAGTTATACTATTTTACAACTTATTTATTATTTATCACAAAATTAAAATATATTCTGTTAACATATTTGAAATTATTATATGTTGCCAAATTGTTTCAATTATCAAATCAGTTTTATTTATGTTATCTTAAAAATATGTTACTTAATGAAATTGTTAATTTATAATAGCAACAATAATAGTACTTGTTAAGTGCCTTATTACTGTTAATTTTATATCTAAAGCTCAAAAATATTCAATTTTTTTAATTATTGTACAATTGAAATGTTATTAAATAGTATACTACACAAAAATTCTGCTCAATGATATGAAATTGCTGCAAAATTCTAACATTAATGGTATTCTACCCTTGGTTATCCTTTGACATTTTGTTTAGTAAATGTATTGTTTGTTTGTATCGTGTCCTTTCAAGTTTTAATCTATTCCTGTACTAATACCTAAATCCTAATTGTTTTCTAAAGTGAATCGTTATTACATTACTATTGTTTGCCTTTTTTTTTCAATGCAAGACTTATACTTATACCAAATGCTTTTATTTTTACCATTTTGTATTGTATCATTATGTTGAAAATGTTATTTAAATGTGTTACTTATATTCTTAATATGATTTTCATTGTACAATTAACATAACATACCAGTAGTAAAAAAATTAAAAAATTATTACTTTATTTTTCAAATACTCCACTTTAAGCAAAACATGTTTTTAATGTTTTTATAAAATTGTAGATTGTTCCTAGTAATTTCAAATTGAAATGTTGTTTTCCATTTTGTACATTACATCAATTTTTTTTCATTGTGTTTCATCAATATAAATGTGTTATGTCTATAATATTATTAAATAGAAACTTATTTATTTTATTTTTTTTATCAAAATATCAATGTTAGACATTTTTTGAGACTTAATTATTTTAGTTTTTTTTTTTTAAGTATTTTAATTATTTTTTGACGTGTTAAATTGAACTGTTTAAAACTGAAACTCACTGTCTTCCTCTACCAAGTGACTAATATAAAATATATTTTTATTATATTAAATGATTTACAGTTCATATTTTAATGTTTGACTTTTAAATATAATACAAAATATTGTTTAATAAATTAATCCTGTGTTCTATATAATATGGGATGTCATATAATATGCACTCTACTGGTGAATTTATGAGTATGCAGTCTACCTCAAATAAATTAATTGAAAAATTATATCATATACCTAGTACCTAAATCATTTTAAATAATTAAAACATTTATTTGTCCAAAAAATGTTTGTCAAGAATGATGAGTATTATGTTGTTTTATATTTATAATATAATATATTAATGTAGCAACAATTCAAATTACCTAATGGCTAACCTATAAATGTAGGACGTAGGTATAAATTCATAGCAATTTCATACTTTTGGCATTTTCATTATTTGCCAAATGCCAAGACATAATTACTAATTAAAAAATTTATGGTTGATTAGTCACTACCTACTTATAATTAAATAAAAATTTTTTATCAACATATTAAGTGTATGGCTGCGTATATTGTAGTGTCACGTAATAATAGAGACGTAGGTACTGAGCGTTTGAGCAATATATTGAGCCCATACTTTTACAAAATGTCAATATATTGTTATCGAAAGTCATAAAGTGTTAGGCCATAAAGATAAAGTGTTCACCGAAAAAAAAGGTTAAACTGTATGTAGATAAACTTAGGCCCGTGTAAAAACTAAAAACCGGCCAGTTGCAGGTAGACCGCATACCTAAGTATATGGCAGCGTATCGCTGCGTATGTAATATGTATTATACACACTTAAATTATAATACATTTCTTTATTTGAAAATTAAAATAATTAAATTATTAATTAGTACTACAAGAATATACATAAGTCAAAAGACATAACTAACAACTATAGTAAATTTATTTTACCACCACTATTTCAATAATTAATGGCATTTTATCATTCCAATTATAATTATAACATGACAATTTTCATGAATATTTTAATCTTGCAGCAATGTGATTCATATTATACTCATGTGCTTTGTTCAATTTATTTATTCAATTTAAACATAATAAATGATTTGTTGAAAATGAGCCCAGTTTATGGATGACTTGAGATGTCTTACTTGTAACTTGTTAATTACTTTAGGCTATTTAATGCAGAGCATTTTCTTGATAAAATTTGAAAAATAAAATTTGCTCCATAGTCCATAGTCAAGTGAATAATATATTCAAATAATAGTAACACCGTCATACCAGTCACCAATAATTGTAAGTTACGTAGTGCACGATGCATTATAAAGGCAACACTGATTGTTAATAAATTGATAATGTTCAAGGAATGTGATAAATGTTTATTTGTTTAATCTTGATAATATAATATCACAAACTTGCATGTGTTGTGTAAAGAGGATCTGAGAATCACATTATATTATATTGTAAATTCCGGAATATTGTTTAACGTTTTCACACTCGAATTTAAATTAACGCCTTAAACGTGTTACAAATATTTTAAGTTTTGTTTTTTACTATATTATTTATGATCTCAAAACCTTATTTTCGTTGCCTTTTAAACAGATACAGAAGCTTCACTTTTGTTAAAGGTAAATTATAATTCTTAATTTTTGTACAAATTATAATTACTAGATGATGTAAACTCATTTTTAATCCTTTAACAATCTTTTATTTGTTTAAATATTTACCATAACTCATCAGCTCGATTAAGGGAGTGCTACCATCATAAAGCATCATAACAATGTACTGCTTATCATGTATTATTGCATTATACAAATTGAGTAGATGCTTTTATTAGTTTATTATAATGTAGGTAATAGGTATGTAGACAGAAACTGAAAAAATTATATATTTATTTAGTTAACTTGGAAGTTGGAAGATATAAGAAGTAAAATTAATTACAGAATTAATTATGCACTAATAAATTTAAAATATGCAAAAAAAAAATTATATAATTCACAAATTTTGTTAATTTGGAAAATATAGTTTTACTAGTTTTTATAAAATTTTAGAAAGCCAGGGTACCTTTGTTTTCTTTGAAAATTTAAATGATGAAAGTAAATATCAAACAGATTCATATACAATATGTATCTAATGCACTTACAATAAATGACAACGGCTGTGTCAAAAATTAAATGCTATAGTTGTCAAATAATCTGTTGCAGTTATATAAGTTTATGATAACTAAAATAAGATATAAATACTTGGGATTTATTAAAAATCAATATTATAATAATATACACATAATTTGTTAATATTTTATCTGTAGATAGTAGAAATAGTTGTTGAAGAAGTCAAAAATGTAGGTAATTAATTTACATATTACTAAGTAATCATTGAGGCTTCAAGTTAAATGCATGTCATTGGATAAATAATTTTAAGTGAAAAAATAATCATTTTTTTTTGTGTTATTATCAGTTATAATACCCATGAAAGTATATTACTTTTTTTTTTTTTTTATATAAAGTGTCTAAAGTTAATAATTACTTTTTTATCTGAGATCTAAATTTAAGTGAATTTAGTGTAGATATAAAACAACACAATAAGTATACATTAATTTATTAGGTCATATAACTTGTTATATCTATTTTCAATATTTTATCCGTGGTCAATGGTCATATTTACTAAATAATATTTTTTAAATTTTTATTTGCAGAATAATAATTTTCTAATATGGCTGGAAAATTAAAAGCTATTTGTACATTAAAAGGACATTCCGGCATTGTATGGAATGCATCATGGCATCCTAAAGGACTAATGTTGGCTTCCTGTGGTGAAGATAAAACCATCAGACTGTGGAATTACAAGGATGGTGATAAAAGCACATTAAAGTGTTTACTAGCTGATGGTCATCAGCGTACCGTTAGGGCAATTGCATGGTCACATTGCGGTCAAAGTTTAGCATCAGCTAGTTTTGATGCCACTATAGCAATTTGGGATAACAAATCTGGACAGTTTGAATGTAATGCAACATTAGAAGGTCATGAAAATGAAGTTAAAAGTGTGGCATGGTCTAGATCAGGTTCAATGTTGGCTACATGTAGTCGTGATAAATCTGTATGGGTATGGGAAGTATGGGAGGATAATGAATATGAATGTGCAGCTGTCTTAAATGCACATTCACAAGATGTTAAGAAAGTAGTATGGCATCCCCACGAAGATATATTGGCATCTGCTAGTTATGACAACAATGTCAAATTATATATGGAAGATGCATCAGATAAAGAATGGACTTGTGTGGGTACTTTGAGCTCACACACATCAACTGTCTGGAGTTTAGCGTTTGACAAGACTGGTGATCGAATTGTGACTAGTAGTGACGATCGGACATTAAAGATATGGCAAAAATATCTTCCTGGTAAGAAAAAATTATTATTTTTTTAAAATTTGTATAAACATTATAATTCTAACGGCTGACATAATTTTTTTATTTCAGGTAATCCTGAAGGAATTTCCGTTAAAGATGGAAATTTTGTGTACAAATGTGTATGCACAATCAGTGGATTTCATACAAGACCAATTTATGATGTTTCTTGGTGCCATTTGACAGATCTAATTGCCACGGCATGTGGTGACAATTCTATAAGAATATTTAAAGAAGAAGAGTTATCTGACCGTAATCAACCCTCATTCTCATGTGTTTCACATGTGAATGAAGCTCATTTACAAGATATAAATTCTGTTCAGTGGAATCCTGTAGTTAAAGGTGTTTTAGCATCTTGTAGTGATGATGGATTAGTAAAAATATGGAAAATGGAATCAACATAAGACTATCACAAAAGAATTTAACTTTGTTTAATACTTTAATCTGTGTAATGTTATTATATCGTTGTATTGTATAGAAATTGTAATTTTAATTCAAAATATATTTTTTAAATGTGTTATATGGGATGATTATTAAAAAATTTTAGTTAAACATCTAAAAATATCTATTATAAGTTATAATCATTATTAAGTATCATAGAATTTCTCAATAACATACTACTATTGTTGTGTTTTATATTTATTTTAAAAATAATTTGATATTGAATACATTCCAATTAAAAACATCGTAGTCCATTTCTGAATACATTTCTTTGTAACTACTTTTATCCAGCTTGTAGCACATGTATGTAATTTTTGACAAACTAAAATTAATTCCAATCAAGGTTAATAAAATTAATTTCAAAATATGTCTTTCTAATGTAAGATTAATTTAACCATTATAGTCTATTTGTTCTGTAAATTATAAATATGGAATTAATAATATGTGGTGTAGTTGGTTAGGTTAGGTTGTTGTACAATAATCAGCTGTACAAATTTGGTAGTCGGTTAAGAAAATATAAACATTTGAGTTGATGTAGAAATGGTGGTTTGATAATGGTAAAACTAAATAATAAAAAAAACATTCTGTATATTTTTTGATATGGCGTTAAAATATGTAAAGACTGTTTTATTTTATTTTGAAATAATGAAAAAATCTATTTTTATTGCTCGACTTATTTTGACTATTTAAATGATTTACTATATACCTAAAATTTATAATAAGTATCTTGTATCTACAAAATTTCAATACTGGGTTCTAAATATTAGTTATTTTCAAAACCATACTGTTTCGACTCCATTAAAATGTTGAACGTGCATATAGTATTTAGTACAAGTCAGCGATTTAATATACTTAAGTAATTTATTTTTTATTTATATGTAAATATAACCCAAGTAATAATATCAATATTATAGACTATAGTGTATAGGAAGTGCTTGATTTGGAAAAAACTAGAAGAGGTTACCTAACTCAGTGGATGTTGGATGAACAAGCATTCCACACAAAATTCAATACCACATTACTGTGGAGCAAAGCCCCCAACATCACCTTCGGTCACCCATAACCCCTAAAAATCATTAAATTTATTAAATAAAAATACTTATTTACTTATAACACATTATGACATTATAATTTAAATTACGATTTGTAAAGACGTATAACATGTTATTAATAACTCATCAATACATCTACAAAAAACTTATCATGTATTACTAGAGTCCGGATTTTTATGCAAAAACATATTTTTAACAAGCGTATGCTGTTTGATGGGAGTAAGAAATGCTTGTATTCCATAACCTGTAGAATCTGTCAAAAAGTTTTTTTTCATATTAGTGCATATTTTGACTTCAGAGAATATTTTAGCATATTTCCGTTGTATTGGATTATATTAAAAGATATTCAGCATATATAAGACATTAATCATTGTTTGCCGTACTAACTTTACTCCGATAAATTTGGAAAAATATATTATTGTACATTCCTAAACATTGTATAATATTTTTTTATTTTTTTTGTTAATATATTGCTTAATATAACATAAGATATAATTTTATAAATAATGATAAATTATAAATTTATAATTATAATCAATAATTATATTTTTTTTTCTACTTATTATTTAGTATTATCAATATTTTTCAGAATATTTTGAGGAAATTGAGAATATTTGTGGGAATATTTCATCAATTTTAGCTGCATATAAACATCATATTTCAAATGTTTTAACAGAATATAAATCCGGACTCTAATTATTACATATTATATACACAATAGACCAATACACCCAGATACATGAATACAGTATTGTGCGACACAAACGTCACCGAGAAACGCTTTTATGGTATACAGCACAACCCGTGGTTGAAGATATAAGTATAACGTAAAAGTTTAGCTAACCTCATTGTTTAATATTTTAACTTATAATTTTTTTGTCAGAGAGAGGGGATTTTTCCGTTTGGTGTGGGGAGGATGCACGGATGAGGTTCCAGATTCTTCTTTTTCTTTTTATTATTCTTATTCCTAATCTTATTATTATTATTAATATTACTATTTTTATTATTATTATAATAACTTTTATTTAAATTGTGCGTTTATCGGTGATTGCACTATTGGGGTTTCTACGGTTTCTTGTTATCTGCAACAGAACACCGGGTATAAAGGGCCCGGCGAAACGACCAGCATTCACATTCACTGTAGTTCCTCCGTCGTAGCAAGACCCACCCGGGCAGACTTGCGCGATTGGGGAAGGCATCTGGTTTAGGAGTATCTACTTTATTTTTATTTTTAGTATATATTATTATGTTGCCTGCACATAATATTGCTTTTACTTGTATTATTAAATAGTGATTTTATTCATATCTATATTCATACCTATTATTCGCAGCTCTAACATTTCCTTAACACAAATTTTGGTATGCACAAACCAAATTCGACCTTGGCTGTGTTACGTGCCCTATATAAATCTGGCACCGTTCGGGCACACTGCCAGTGTTTGATGTGTTGCGTTTGCGCGAACACTGATTATCACATCTGTATTAAATATTTGCATATTTCATTTTTTTTATATCCCATTATTATGCGATAAACAGTCATTCAGAGAAATACATTAATTGCAAGTGTTCAATTATGTTTCCCAAACAGAACGTATATTAGTAAAAACCCCGTTTCCCTGTGCGTGTCGTCATTTTTGACATACGCGCAGAGCTACGACGGGTTACGTTCCGCAGAAATGACAAGTCGCGCGTACGTCGGATCTAGCGAGCATATGGCACAGTTCCAGTGACTCGTCAGAGTTCCGCGTTACGGATGTATCAGCGGCTCGTTTGAGCTGCCCGTCTCGTGTGCCGCTGTAATGATCTGACAACGCGCGCGATTCGATTCTGATCCGATTATTCGGTGGCTGCGACGTCGTTGAATGACATACGAATTTGTTCGAAACATTGTACACATTACGAAAACGTAATTTTTTTTTTGGTTGTATTTGTAAGATTGCAACGTATAATAATTGTCTATTATACAAGATCTTTTTTAGTAAATAATTTTCGTGAGCGTGGCCCTTAAAATAAATTCTAACATGATTTACTTTGAAATTGTCCACGATCGACCGTTTGGCCGCCTCTAGACTATAATATAGTGAATGAGCATCGTAGCACCCTAATAATGGACGCATATACATTATATACATATAATAGGGGCTTAGTATAAGTACTGCTCGATACCTTTTTAGTCTTAGTACCTAGTAAATACAGCAGAGTTATTGGTAGGTATACCTCCTCCAACAAATTATTTTGTTTTAATTGAGTCCCATCAATGCAGTATCAACGTAATGTAATACATTATAATCAATGTCGACAATAAAGAATGGAAATGGTACGGCGTCCGAATAAAATAAAAAATTTTAATTAATAATAATTTCTTACAGCAACCGCGTCACGTTCCGGAAGTCACCCTTGCAGGACTGTACATCGTTATTGCCCGACCGGCCAACAAAACATGGCGACACTGTCGGAAGTCGTCTCGACGTTGAAGAAGATGGCACCGCTGTCGCTTGCTGAGTCTTGGGATAATGTTGGTTTATTGGTGGAACCAGAAGTCCGGAAATCCATCGGCCGAGTTTTCCTCACCAACGATCTAACCGAGGACGTGCTTGAAGAAGCCGTGAGCGTGGACACCGATCTCATCGTTTCCTATCATCCACCAGTGTTTACTCCATTCAAAAGAATTACTTTAGATGCCTGGAAGGTATATATATATCACTAATACGTATATTTGGTTATATTTTAATTGTAGTACGAAAATAAGATTAGTGAATGCGTACTTTTTTAGAAATTCAATAACATAATAACGCGGTGGAAAAAAGTTGCTCACCTCGATGAGTATAACTTACTAAGATGGTGAAAACACAACTAAATCACAATATAATGTCGTACGCTATTTCATTAAGTATAAAGTTATTATCGTGTCACAATATTTAAGAATTCAACATTTTTATTTAACGTTTTTTGTAAAATTTCTTATATACAGCTATAGTTTTATTGCGAAGTATAGTATTATATATTTATACATAATAAATATTTATCCAAACATATTCGATTTGCTTGTTTTCATACTACATGTAATAGAAATGTATCAAGGTATAGTTTTACCCACCATGTATAATTAACTGCAGGTATACAATATGATCAATAATTCGCAGTTGAATAGGTGAAAAACTTCACAGAAATTAGATTAAATTTCACTATAAAAATAATATATTTGATAAATCAACTTTATTTATATGTTATTATTAAAATCCTTTGCCTCGCATGACACATACGAATCAATGCAGAATATTAATAACATATTTTATCAATTCGTCCTTTTTTTTTTTTTTATCAAATTTTTACATACATTCAAATATTTTAAAAATAGAATTCATATTGAAGAAACTGCAATTGATTTTATAAAATTGTATTACAATATACGTACTATCATTGATTATAAATACTAATAAATAGTATTTATAATCAATGGTACTACGTAGATATATTGTTTTTGTTAACACGAGTAATATTCTCGGAAAAAATGTACGTAATCCTAAAACTATTTTGAAAATTTTAAAGTATAAATTTTTTTTTTACATTTATATCATTAAAATAAATTAAAACAATTTTTTTTTATATACAACTGTAGAAACACCCGTATTTAGTTATATCTTTTTGTTATGAAAATATCTATGGTATTTAAAATACTTATTGTATATTTGTATATTATTATATTATGTTTTTTTTTATGTTTGCTTATAGAGTCGTATCGTTAGTCGTTGTCTTGGTCGAGGAATTGCTATTTATTCCCCTCATACTTCGTGGGACACCGTGGAAAATGGTTTAACTGATTGGCTGATAAGTTGTTTTAGTAAGGATATATTTTTTTCCTGTCGGTGATTAAATTTTCACAAGTAAATTTATTTTATAACGAAATCGGTTAAATGTATTATGACGTTCATAGGTGGTACAGTGTCTACAATACAACCACTAAACATAAATCCAGAATTTAGCCATGTCGTTACTCTATCGGCGTCACTGAGCGATAATACTCCGTTGGGTGGATTAGAAATCAAAACCATCGTGGAATCGTCAGACTTTCAAGCTGACAAACATTTCAAGTAAATTAGCAATTTAGTAGTATTTAAATGCTCGTCTCTGAGAATTTATGTTATTAATTAAAATTGTGTCTAATATTTTCTTTTACAGAGTTGTAAGTTGCAATGATTCTCAACTTCAAGTGTTATGCAATTCAAATTCTTTATCGACGCTGAATAAAATTGCCAAATCTTCAAAATGCAATCTTTTTTTTTACGCCAACAAAAATGAATTGGTTAGTATGCCTCTAATCAAAAGTTACAATACAATATGCTACCGTTTTTTTATAAAATAAAACAGGCCTATGGCGCTAAAAATAAGAAATAAATGACTAATACGAATATACCATATATTATTCAATAAGTTGACTTAAAACGTAAAATTCAAATAGGTATGAACTTAAATATAATTGTTGTTTTACTTAGCTTTTCTGTTTATTAATAATTAAGCTATAGGTATACTATTATACTTGGCATATAATTTTTAAGTAGGTACGACCAATCAAAATAAACATTAATAGCAATAATTTGTGTAAATTTTCAGTTGCCATCATCTTCTACAGGGGCCGGCCGTTATTGTCAATTTAATAACAGGTTGACGATCAACGATGCCATTGAAAAGATTAAACGTCATTTGGGTGTCGACAATTTAATGATAGCGCTGGCCAGAGGATCAACATTAGGTATGTTACAAATTTTGTTGTATACTTTTGTATATTTTATTCAGGTACTTAAATACCTATAGAGTCAATAGCATGCGTGCATAATATTTGAGTGGCTACTAATTGCGTCCCGCGGTAAAAATTTTAATTTAAATTTAAATCAATTGAAATATGTAAATTAAATTACAATTAAAAAGTCTTTATTTTCCTAATTTCCTTCACATTTTTATACAAACTAAGAACTGTCTGTAGCATCAGTAGATACTGTAAGTAAGTTAAAAATGATGTTTTTTTAAAAAAAAATGTAAACATATATGATATTGAAGTTAAAAATATATTTTATTAACTTATAAATTATAAATATAATTTAGTAAAATTCGTATCATTCGTGTAGGTATTATGGAACTGGTAAAAACTTGTATGATAGTATTTGTATAAATTCAAGTTTGTCAATTTAGTTTTATTTTAACGTTCTAATCGTTTCATAACATTTCTAATAAATGTTTGTTTTTCAATTATATTTTTTAAGTGAGTGCTTCTTAATTTTAAATAGCTATCCTTTTGTATATTTTTCAGAACATTGATGAATATAAAACTATTAGGATGAGCACTACTGAACAAAGCGTTGAATTTCTAATGATCTATAATTTAAAAAAAACGTGGGCCACAACTCGTCTGTACCCAAAATAAACTCAGGCCACAATTTGGATTAGACCTTTTTTCGTTGATATCTTCGGAACGCAACTAGTATGCAGCCTAATATATAAAGCAATTTTAGAAATCTGAAATGGGCGGAAGGTTCTAAATCTGTTTGTATGATTTATCAGTTGACAGTTTTTCTCAAACAGTTAACGTTTGATAATAGTACAAAAAAATTACTTACGATTTTATTTATACATAAAAAATAATTTACATTTATAATAAAACCTTATCAAAATTTAATATACAGAGTATATCAAAAGTCTTCATCCGGTTACAAATTTATATAGCTCGGCAATCGTTTGCCGCAGGTAAGCGACCCATATACTAATGAAAAATAACTTAAAATTAGCTTGGTTATCCCATCTTTGTATATTCAATTTTATTAAGTTTTTATTATACATGTTTACATTATTAATATATATTATACATTATTACCTGTACGATTTACAGAATCGACGATCAGCTCGGCCGCAGCCGTAGCCGGTTCAGGGGCGTCTGTGTTGCGCGGTGTCAACGCCGGTTTGTACTTGACCGGCGAGATGTCTCACCACGATGTGCTAGATGCAGTGCACAATAAGGTGACGGTCGTACTGGCCAATCATAGCAACACCGAGCGGAACTACCTGAACGTGTTTGCCGGCCGACTACTCGAAGAGATGCCGCAGTTGAACGTTCACGTATCGAAAGTCGACAGAGATCCGTTGATGTTCGTTTGATTATTATAATAATATATATAATATACTAAATGCTATCACGCGCCTACAATCATAAACTCATTTTTTGGGGGGGGGGGGCTACCTCTTCTGTCTTCTTCTTCTTCATTGTTTTATCTGCCGACCGTATGGGGTCGCAGTCACCGTTGTCCTACAACACTTCATAATGCTTTATCCCTTACCTTTCTCTCCTTAATGGCTTAATGCATACCGGCTGTAATTTCATTTCATCCTCTATTCTATATCTAACCACCTTTTATTTGGTCTCCCCTTCCCTCTCTATAATTCGGCATTCGTTTCTATATACTTTATAGCCATCCTCACTGCCTCTAAATCACCACTTCTCATAACTAGACATATCCACTCTGTAGAATTTCAAAAACTATAAAATATTTGTGTATATTGGCGTGTTGCACAACACACAGTTCTATATTGTTCCGCCCACCCGCGAACGCCATGTACTAACTCCTAAGGTTTTGATCTATCGTTCAACACGTCGTTTGTCTTCGAGCAAAATATGTGAACCTAAAAGCCCCAATTATACATATATTTACTGTATTCGAAAACGTAGATAATATCAGATATTTATTATACTCAGTATTACGCCTCAATCGATAAATGCAAAACGAACTGACACATAAGTGTAATCAGTTAATTGCACACATGACTATTATAAGAATTTATGATATAACTTATTGTCATTTAAGGATTTAATAGATTTTATTACCACGATATAACCATAAAAAATATTAAAATAAAACTATATATATGATCATAATCAACCCACGTATTAATGTGTTTTCCATGAGAATTTTCATGATATGAAAGTACTTCTTTGAAGAAGCTATATCGCTATATGACAATTAAAACAGTCGCTGCACTTAAAAAAATTTTTTAATCCACCGATAGCAGAAGACATGAACTATGCTTGAATAACGTTTAAGATAACGCGAGCCAGTGCTTAAGCGGTAATATGGGGGTAAATGCCGGCTTTACAAAATTAATTTCAATGCAGAGAGAGACATAGCTTTTAAGAAATGTAATATTTATTTTAAACTTAAAATTAGATTGATATTTATGACAATGAACAACTTGCCAAAATGTGACCACGTTTTCTGGTATCTTACAAGTGAGATAATTAATAATTAATTTTATTAAAATGTTAACAAATTATTGTAACACGGCGTAATGGGTATACAATAAAGGTACTGCGCTGTCGTGAATTTATTATTTTGGTATTTAGCACTTTAGTTGCCGATAACTTATGTTATAATAATAATAATATATATTATTACTGTGTATTTAAGTCAAATTCAAACTCTCCGAACGAATCCATTCTGTTTCATTAATCAAGTACTGAATTATATATTATATATTACTCTGTAGCCAATTACGTTGTATAATATGATATATATTGTATATAACTCATCATATTCAAATTTCTATAGAAAAACTTCATTAGGTAGCCTAAATGACTAAGCTATAAGATGTTGGAGTACTCATTTAGACGTCTTATCGTATTAAGGGGATTGGAAACGTTGATTTTCTGTCTTTGTCTTACACACGTGGAATATAGGAAAAATAGCTATACGCGCCTGGCAAAAATTAAGGTACTTCTAGTTGTTCGATTTAAAATATGTAAAGATGATTGAATTGGTATACAAGTTTACTTTGCATCGGTCGAAGTATAGTTTTAATATTTTCAATATATATTTAATAAAAAAAAAGCCGGTAAGTGAGTAACGCTCTGCTGTACATTAGGGGGTGGGGTGGACCTCGGACTATGGTAGGTTAAATTTGAATGCAATGATAGGTATCATTGTATACGAAAAACGATTCTGAACGGAGATGATTTGTCAGTCCAGGATATATTATATTTAAATATTATCATATATTCTATTTTGAAACTAATTCAAACATTTAAGTAAAAGTTTCAAGATCTTACGTTTAGAAATTTTTTAAAAATAACAAAAATCGAAAATTATTTATTAGTAAAACGTGATTTTACACGTCGTGTATTTTTGATTTCAAATTAAAATTAAAACTTTAAACACTCGTAAAATTTTTTAAATTGAACAATCCTCAAATTTTTTCATAATTATTCTAAGCTTAACTTATGGACAGCATAGTATTAAATTTTCAATTCTTAGCTTTTGATAGAAAAATATTTATAAATTTTTAACTACCAAATAGTGAAAAATATTCATGATTTTGACGAATTTTTGTCAATATTTGAACTTCAAATGCTAATAAAAAAAAATTGTGCCTATGTATTTTTATAATTTTTGAATCAGAGTTAGAACAAGTTATGTAGACCCTTCAATTAAATTTTCAAGTAATTTGTCCCAGCTAAATTTTTTTTATCAACATTTATAAAAAAAAAATAAAAAAAATTTGAAAATTTTAATTGTCTATAAATAGCTCAAAAAAAATCAAAATGTTTTGAAAATCAAATCACGTAAAGAAAATGGCAATCTAAATAACTGGTAAAATTTTCAAGTATTTACGACTTATACTGTTTGAATAACAACAAATATCAAAAATCGTTTGAGGCTAAACCGTTATTTAACGCGGTTTTGTAAAAATTTAAATTTCAATCACTCATAAAAATTTTTTGTTTTAGTCCGGTAGAGTTTTTTTTGCAGATAGTTGAAGAAAATTTTATGGAGAACCTTGTACCAAATTTTCAAATCTTAGTTATAAAAGAAAAAATTTCTACGATTTTTTAACCACAAAATTACTTGCCAATTTTCGCAATTTTGACATATTTCGTATAAATTCGAACTTTAAGCACTTATAAAAAAAAATTGTGACTAACGATTTCGGATATTTTTTTATAACTTTAAGAACAACTTATAAGAAACCTTGTATTAAATTTTCAAGATTTTCTGGCCGGCCAAAAAATTTTTATCGTTATTTTAAAAAAAAATACTTAAAAAAATTGAAAATTTCAACTGTCTATAAATAGCTCAAAAAAAGTCAAAATTCTTTGAAAATTTAACTGAGTATGGAGAACGCTAATATAAATATTTTGTGAAAATTTCAAGTGTTTACATCGATTAGTTTTTGAGTTATAGCAAAATAAATAATTCGATTTTGTCGAAAACTGGTTTTGCGTAAAAATTCCCGTTTTTCTGTCATTTTTTTTTTGTTTTTCTTGATTTTTTTGAAAACTGTTGGAAAATGTTTACTTTTCACCTCTATAATGCACCAAGGATATCCACTTTGCCATCGGAAACCACCCCCAAAGTTTGAAATTGAAGCATTATTTCGACTAGTTATGCTGTACACAGACACAAAAACAAAAAAACAAAAAAAAAAAAAAAAAAAACACACATCATTGTAAAATCAATACATTCATCACTCCGTTCAGAATCTAAAATTGACAAATTTATTAAATTTAAAATATTTATTCTCATCAAAATATTTATTTTAAACAATAAAACAATCGAAAAAGTGCTTCGACCGATGCAAAGTAAACTTGTATACCAATTCAATCATCTTTACATATTTTAAATTGAACAACTAGAAGTACCTTAATTTTTGTCAGGCGCGTATAGCTATTTTTCCTATATTCCACGTGTGTAAGACAAAGACAGAAAATCAACGCTTCCAATCCCCTTATAAAAATAGCTAGGACAATAATTTGATTTATTAGAAAATCTTGTTGGGCTTAATACCCATTTTCACTGTCTGCAGGACTGGATTCGGCAACCTAGAATGGATATTTTATCATATAAATAATGTACTATATATTTCGAGTATATGATGAATATTATAATATTATGTATAAATGTAATATATTAGGGTTACATTTTTTTTACATAGTTTCAAGTTATTATATCTGGAGATCCTCAGTATCAGACAGAAAATGTTTACATCATCAATAAAAAATAAAATATTCAGTTTTTGAATTGGGGGTGGACATGGGAGGACGGAATCCGTCTTCTTTTTTATTTTATTTTTTAGCATACCCCTTCTATTTATTTGAAACAGAACACTGGAAACGCAACATTTGCTGTAGTGAATTTGTAAAAATATACCTATATCCTATAACCTATAGCCATAATATTTGTATATTTGTATCGACTATGAAAAAAAATTGGTTAATAATAACAATAATAATGGGTTATAATTAATATAATCAATCTTAGGCTGCGGTGACCACACCTAGACCTTTTTTCTATGCGACCGCTGCGATCCTAGATATCGTGAACGTGACTATTTTTCACTTTTATTATAATAGTATAAAATATGTTCCGGGGGAAATGACCGGCCGATGTCTTATGAAAGTATACCTAAAATGATGAAGAAATGCCCATAAAAAAATTGGTCTAAAATTATTTTTTAAGTTATGGGCATTAATATTTATTTATTTGTTATTTATTTTTGTATGAAACTACATTATTATTATTTTATGAATTTTTTTCGTTAATTAGGTTCCTTTTGTGGTTTTCTAGTTTCATATAAAAATAAAAAACAAAAGAAAGAAATTTTATGTTTATTTAAAAAGTTAATCAGATTTTCAAAGTTCCCCACCTGGGTGTAAACAAACTTGAACTCTAAATGAAACACTTTTTGTAACTAGTCCTTTGTTTTAACAACCGATATTCGATTCTAAAAAAATTATGATAGTAACCATTAACAGCGTATAACTCTGTATTATGGAAGATATGAAAACCAAACTTATAAGGTATTTTAGGTATTATTCACTAAATTAAAATACAAACAAAAAAAACCATACTAAATATTGAATTATTTAGAGTAATAATAATTATGTTAAAATGTTGAAAAGTTTTGGAGAAACATAAAAAATGTGTGGTAGGTTGATTTTATTTTTAAAAAAAAGTTGATTAGCCCATGACTCAAAATATAAAAATGTTAGACCCCCTCTTTAAAGAGCATTTCTTCGTAATTTTTGGTATACTTTCATACAACGTCGGCCGGTCACTTCCCCCAGGAACACATTGTGTAAAAAAATATGTTAAATCTATGAGTGTTTTTTCAAAAAATGTTACACTAATTCACTTTTAACATCGATTGGCCACAGTTGAGTTCATTGCTCATTGTTTATATGAAATCTATAAAAAAAAATATCCATAACTAGGTGTTTATAAATAATAAACTTAACTAAATGAACGTGGATATATGTAATACTAAAAAAGATCTTGTAATAATAGGTAATTTATTTATTTATTTCGTATGGCTGGTATACAAATCAATACAATTAAGGCCACAATATAAATCATGACATGAGTATAAAATAAAATAAAATAACTACAAATAAAAGTAAAAAAAGCGGGTAAGTGAGTATCGCTCTGCTGTACATTAGGGGGTGGGGTGGACCTCAGACTATGGTAGGTTAAATTTGAATGCAATGATAGGTATCATTGTATACGAAAAACGATTCTGAACGAAGATGATTTGTCAGTTTAGAATATATTATATTTAAATAATGTCATATATTCTTTTTTGAAACAAATTCAAACATTTAAGTAAAAGTTTCAAGATCGTAAGTCAAGTAATTTTTTAAAAATAAAAAAAATCGAAAATTATTTATTAGTAAAACGTTATTTTACACGTGTATTTTTGATTTCAAATTAAAATTAAAATTTTAAACACTCATAAAAATTTTTTGTCTTAGTCCGGTAGAGTTATTTTTACAGATATTTGAAGAAAAATTTATGGAGAACCTTGTACCAAATTTTTAAAACTTATAAAATTTTGACATATGTCGTATAAATTCGAACTTTAAGCACTTATAAAAAAAAATTGTGACTAACGATTTCGGATTTTTTTTTATCACTTTAAGAACAGCTTATAAGAAACCTTGTATTAGATTTTCAAGATTTTCTGGCCGGCCAAAAAAATTTTAAAAAAAATACTAAAAAAAATTAAAAAATTCTTTGAAAATTTAAGTGTATATAGATAACACTAATATAAACATTTGATGAAAATTTCAAGTGTTCACATCGATTAGTTTTTGAGTTATAGAAAAATAAAAATTCGATTTTGTCGAAAACTGGTTTTGCGTAAAAATTCCCGTTTTTCTGTCACTTTTTTTTTGTTTTTCTTGATTTTTTTGAAAACTGTTGGAAAATGTTTACTTTTCACCTCTATAATGCACCAAGGATATCCACTTTTCCATCGGAAACCACCCCCAAAGTTCACAAAAAAAAAACACACATCATTGTAAAATCAATACATTCATATCACTCCGTTCAGAATCTAAAAAATATAAAAATGTAAATAATTAAATAAATAATAAAAGTAAGAGTAAATGGTCATTGTTTACAGATAAAATCTATAGTCAAAAGGTATTGTCTAGTTCTTAGATCCATTCTAATGCTTCATTATTTGTCGCATGAAATCACTCAATGCCCCGATTAAACCTCCTTTTCGGGCGATCTTCCACAATATAGTGTATTGTTTGGTTATCGTGGCCGCAGTCGCACGCGGGGCTGTCCTTAAGACCCCATTTGGACATCATGGAACCGCACTGGCCATGACCAGTTCGGATCCTATTAAATTACGGACCATACATCTCGTGGTAAATCCATGCCTTCTACGCCTTTATTTGGGTCTGACACTAAACCACTATTTTTTACATAAGTTGATGTCCAGTTTTCACGCCATTCTTTTGTGCCCTCAAAGTTTGATAGTGCCAACTCCTTAGCTGTGCTCCACTGGGGTTTCTTTTATTTTAACCTAAGATTAGGTGTACCTCTCAGCATTTGGTATAACAGGGACCTTTCCGTCTTATCAGCTTTGGTTGTTGTTCTAAGAAGTGCTTCTTTCCTGCGTAATAATGGTGGCCGAATATTATTTAAGACTGGTAACCACTGCGTCGGTCTGCTTTTTACTGTTCACTAACTATTCTCATTGCGCTGTTAAGTTATGTATCTATTTTTTTCGTATGTGTACTGTTACACCAGACTTAAGCACCGTATTGTGCGGTGCTGTAAACTAGGGCCAACGTAGCTGTTTTCTTAGAGTCCTGCAGATTGTTCCCCAGCCCGTACCGGTAAGTTTCTGTATTATGATACGTGAATGTAGCTTCTTCGTTGTTTTCTCAATGTGTTCTTTAAAGGTAAGTGAGCGGTCGAGAGTAATTCCTAGGCACTTGGGTTTGAAACTGTGTTGGACTTGTACACCATTGAAAACCACCTCTAGTTCTTCATAAACTTGTTTATTATTTAGGTGGAATGCACATACCTCCGTTTTCGTGTGAGTCGCCATATATAAAAATAATCGCCTAGTGTAGCAAGATCGTCATTTAATGTGTTGCTCTCGTCTTTTAATTCCCATACTTTGGTATACGATAGCAATGTCGTCAGCATATTGGAACATAAGTCCTTTAGGTTTTGGTATATCATGTAGATATAGGTTGAATAGGGTTTGTGCAAGTATTGAACCTTGCGGGAGACCATTGTTTGCTGTGCGCCATTTACTTCCTTTGTAGCTCATAAAAACCTGGTAGCGACGGTTAGTTAGTATATTTTCTAGGAGAGTTACAAGGTTTTTACAAGATAATATAGCTTTGCTAAATTTATACATGAATCCGTTTCTCCAAACAGTGTTATATGCAGCAGAAAGGTCGACAAAAGTAGCACTGGATTTTAACTTGTTTTGAAATCCCGCTTCAATTAGGATTGTAAGCGCAAGTACCTGTTCTTCACAACCCCTATTTTATTGAAATCCTGCCTGTCTAACTGGAATTAGTTTGTCAATATGGCCATATGGGGCTGTATGCGTTCTAAAATAATTCTCTCGAGTAACTTGAAAGGTACACTCAGAAATGATATTGGTCGGAAAACTGCAGTGTCAAGACCATCTTTTCCGAGTTTAAGCAAGGCAATGACCTTAGCTCTCTTGAAAAGTTTTGAAAGTTGTCCACTTCTAAGTACCTATTTCACTATAAAAACATGTTAGCCAAGCACGGGTTTTTGGTCCAGAGAATTTAAGAAATTCTGAGTAAATTTCGTCATACCTGGCAGCTTTAAAATAATAATTATTTTAGTATTTTTTTAAGTGTTATTTATTTCCTCGAGTGAGAAATAATAGACAATTATTATACTTTACAGTTTTACAAATACTACCAAAAAAAAATTAACATTTTCGTATTGTGCACAATGTTTCCAATAGATTCGTATGTCAATCAACGACTTCGCAGCCACCGAATAATCGGATCAGAATCAAATCGCGCGTTGTCAGATCATTACAGCGGCACACGAGACGGGTAGCTCAAACGAGCGAGCGATACATCCGTAACGCGGAACTCTGACGAGTCACTGGAACTGTGCCATATGCTCGCTAGATCCGACGTACGCGCGACTTGTCATTTCTGCGGAACGTAACCCGTCGTAGCTCTGCGCGTATGTCGAAAATGACGATACGCACAGGGAAACGGGGTTTTTACGAATATACGTTCTGTTTGGGAAACATAATTGAACACTTACGATTAATGTATTCATCTGAATGACTGTTTATCACATAATAATGGGATATAAAAAAAAATGAAATATGCAAATACTTAATACAGATGTGACAATCAGTGTTCGCGCAAACGCAACAAATCAAACACTGGCAGTGTGCCCGAACGGTGCCAGATTTATATAGGGCACGTAACACAGCCAAGGTCGAATTTGGTTTGTGCATACCAAAATTTGTGTTAAGGAAATGTTAGAGCTGCGAATAGGTATGAATAAAATTACTGTAATAACACGAGTAGAAGCAATGTAATGTGCAGGCAACATAATTTGTTAAAGATCAAAAAATATAGAAACCAGATGCCTTTCCAAATCGCGCAAGTCTGCCCGGATGGGTCTTACTACGACGGAGGACAGCCAGTGAATGTGAATGCTGGTCGTTTCGTTGGGCCTTTTATACTCGGTGTTCTGTTGCAGATAACAAAAAACCGTAGAAACCTCAATAGTGCAATCGCCGATAAACGCGCAATTTAAATAAAATTTATTGTAATAATAAAATAATTATAATAATAATAATAGCAATATTAATAATAATAATAAGATTAGGAATAAAAATAATAAATAGGAAAAGAAGAATCTAGAAACTTTTCCGCGCATCCCCCCCCCATCACACCGAACGGAAAAATCCCCCTCCCGGACAAAAAATTAAAAGTTAAAATATCAAAGAAGTATTTATTATGTACAAACTTTATAGGCCACAAAACAAAGCCATGGTCGAATTTTGTTTGTGCATACCAGAGCTTAAACTAAGGAAATGTTAATGCTCCAAATAATAGGTATGAATAAAATCGCTGTTTAATAATACGAGTACAAGCAATATATAATGTGCAGGCAACATAATATGCTAATATATGCTAAAAATCAAAAAATATAGAATATACTCCTATACCAGATTTTTTCCCTAATCGCGCAAGTCTGCCCGGGTGGGTCTTGCTACGACGGAGGACAACCAGTGAATGTGATTGCTGGTCGTTTTGCCGGGCCTTTTATACCCGGTGTTCTGTTGCAGATAACAAGAAACCGTAGAAACCCCAACAGTGCAATCGCTGATAAACGCATAATTTAAATAAAACTTATTATAATAATAATAAAAATAGTAATATTAATAATAATTAAAAGTAAAAGAAGAATCTGCAATCTGCAATCTGCAATCGCGGTAACGAGTACGACTGCCGACGACAGTCCCCCGGGCGTTTTTCTTTGTTCTTTTTATTTTTGCACATAGGATCGCGGACGCAGATCGATGTACTTACGTGATATTTATTCTATTGTTATTGCTTAAATGTACACGTACATAATATACGTTTGATTCGAATCTCATTTGTCAATGTAAAATACTGTTTTTTTTTTTATTCAATAAATTGCATTATATATTTATATTATTTATTTGTTGTTCTTGATAGCTAAACTTTTACGTTATACTTATATCTTCAACCACGGGTTGTGCTATATACCAAAAAAGAGTTTCTCGAACACGTTTGTATCGCACAATACTGTATTCATATACATGGGTGTATTGGTGTATATATGTAATAATACATGATAAGTTTTTTGTAGGTGTATTGATGAGTTATTATAATAACATTTTATATATCTCTATAAATCTTAATTTAAATTATAATGTCATAGGATGATGTGTAATAAATAAATAAGTGGTTCTTTATTTTAAAATATTTTTATATAATATAAATTTAATGATTTTTAGGGATTACGGTTGGCTGAAGGTGATGTGGGGGGCATTGCTCCGCAGTCCGCACAGTAATGTGATATTGAATTTTGTGTATAGAACGCTCGTTTATCCAACATCCAGTGAGTCCCCTTTTAGTTTGTTTCTAAATCAAGCACTGAAAATATTAGAGTTGTAAAAGGAATAAATGTAATCACTAATAAATAAATAAAACAGAACAGGAGGCAGGTGATCACCTCTTGGAATGGCTGAAGTGACTTCAATCTCTTATTCAATCACATAATGATTTATTGAATCATACACCTAGAGAAATAAAGGGTAAGATGATGAGAACCTATACAATAAGGGATTAGGGAAGTCAATTTTTTTAAATTTTTAAATTAATAAACTATGATCAATATACTATCACACGCCTACTCAAAGTTAGTAAAAATAGTATCAGTTTTGAGACTTGAGTACTATGTGAAAATTATTGTAAATTTAAAATAAAATGTTTAAAATAAATAAGATTGGTTAATGTTGATTTATTACTTGTATAAACATATTGTTGCGAAATAAGAATATTTTTAAAAGTAGAAGTTAATTTATAATTAATAATTTTAGAGAACATTTTAGGAATTATTAAATTAAAAGAAATATTAACTTATGTATAAGGACTTATAGTGCAGTTAACTACTATCAAACTTACTGTTGAAACATTATCTTTAGGTAAGTCCACAGGTACATGTGTTTTTTACGATATTTTAATTTTAAAGCAAGATTATGATTTCAATAATTACAAAACTATAAAATATGTATACAAAAATAATCATCAATATTCATATTTAAAATAAATTTAAAAACTATTATCTATTCACTTAAACAAAAAAAAATTTAATTTTTTTGAACGTATACTACCATATTATTGAATTATCTTATGAGACTAGATTCGTTATAAATTGCTAGTAAATTACTAATTATTTACATTTATAAAAAAAATTACATAATTATTATAATATAAATTTAATCTAAATATGTTTAAACCTGTGTCCCATTATGCTTAAAAATTGTAATGTCATGTCACTATAGTAGGTAGGTAGATACCTTTTTATTTTTAAAATTCGCGATACGCCAACGACCAACCATATTTCTTACCTGAAGTACTAAGATGCGCAAACGACAAACACCGAAAAATATTTGGTCATCATCCAAAAACAATTCTTCTGTATGCCACTAATAAGGTGTAAACTGTAAGGTGAATTATTATTTAATTTGTATAGCTGGTTATTGTTGGTTTAATATAAACATTGCGTATACTATTGTATAATTATTGATTAAATTTACTTATTTAATATATTATATTTATGTAGAAATATACCAAAATAACAAATACAAAAGGAAACGTGTGAAAAATATCAATAAATAATTTGTATTCATTAATATTAAATATACAAGCTTTCAACCGTAAATATTCACCGCTGAATTAATTAATTAATTTTGTTTTTATAAGCGTAAGTACCATTTTACTATGATGAAGATTAGCGAAAGAAAAATTGGTCTACTTAAATGTTGGTACCATTAAACACGAAATATGTCACTATTTTTCTATAATGAAGTTCATCGCCGAGGCCGTGGTTAATATCTATAGGTTAAAACTCGGCCATCGTTGATGGTGTATCATGTAGGTATACGATATAATCGCCGATAAAAAGATATCCGTATTCCATGGATATAATATCATAGGTATTATATTATTTGTATTAAAATTTCACAGATATATAAAATATATTGTTAAAATAGCTTGTTTTACATAATATCTGTGTACACTTTACAGCATCACCATTATATTTATAAAATATTAATACAGTAGGTACTCTATAGAGTATAGGTCTATGGTAATTGCGAATATCCGATATATCTACGTTACTAAAGCTGTTTAATTAAATTTGCATTTCAGTCTTTTAAAATTTCGCAAATCTGTGAATCGTAGGTACTTACTCACATTAAATTCCTCTACGCAGTAAGTCTTTAATCGCATTATTAATATATAGCGAGAAGAAATAAAAAAACGTTTTCTAATATTGTACTATTGTCTAATATTGTTACAAGAGAATTACTTACAAATTGAAACAAAATGACATCCAATACCGATATTCAGAATGACAAACCCCTAAAAGGATTCCAGAAGTATTTCAATACAACGACAATAAACGGTCGGGTGAATGTAAGTAAAAAACCAGTGTGCCGTGTATATTGTCATAAACGTTTTTGACGTACAGGCTTTTAAGATATGTTTTTTTTTTAATAAGAATATGTGAATAATTTCTCGATATAAGAAGGAGGGAGATGAAAACTTATTTCAAACAGATTTTTCTTTAGTATACCTTATATATATATTTGTTTTACATCTCACAAGATTTTTACGTCGTATTTTAATAATCCACAGTAATTATTACCATCAGCTCTAGCTGTCCCAATTTAAGATAAGCATAGACCCAAACAAGGTATAAAGTACAAGAGTAGGTATAACCCCTGCAGTATCGCAAACGGCAATACACCTATCAATAACAATAATATAAAATACACAACAACTCAAAATCGAAACAATAATGAAATAAACGATTACAAGTTGTTTCTTGTTGCCGAGGCAACATACGAATTGGTATTGGTGAACTTTCATTTTAATAATACTGCTACATAATATGTTAAAATTACCTTTTCAGTGACTTATAAAACATATTTGTTAATGCCACAGATATTATGTACCTAATAAAGATATCTGTAGTTAATACTACTACTAATAAAATAATTATATAAAATATAAATATAAGAAGATTCATTGGGTTAGGTAAATAAGTCAACTAAAATAAAAAATAAAACTTCTGTAATTTAGGTATGTATCTGTTTAAAAAATATTTTTCTGCAATAAAACTAATTATAACATTGTATTCAAATGTATGTATTAAATTTAAGCTTTTTATACAATAAAAGTAGAATATATGATTAGATCAAAAAGAACCAAAACATTTTTAAAATTTAAATGTATTATTATAAATATTTTGTAAAAATGTCAATACATTTATTTTTGAATTACAATAATAAAATAAAATAGTTTTGTCAAAAATTGGTTTTACGTAAATAACATTTCAGTTTTATTATTTTTTTCTATTAGATTGTAAAGTACTGAGATATTTTTACTTTAATCACTCGTTTTTCATTTTAAAGAAAATAATGATTTAATTAGGTACTATATTACTACCAACCTAAACTATGCTATTTAAAAAGTAACAGGGTAAAATGTATGATTCCTTAGCCAAATCACTAAAAATTTTACTTTCATAAGTAAAAATATCCTTATGTGGTCCAAACTACATAATTAAGTTTCAACTATCCTTTTAAGAAGTATTATATATTATTGATTATGATCTTACTATATACATGGAACTCTATTATTCTGTTCAATAGATTTCCTGTGCAACATTTGCAACACTAGGAATGTATTTGCTGTACTTGAAATTCAAACCCAAACCGGAAAAACCACAGAATAAACAATGAAAAATAAATACACAATAAGTTATTTATTTTATTGTAAATTTTTTCTTTTTATATATATATAATATATAATATATATATTATATGTATATAGTAGTTTTCATTTTTCAAAATTATACTTAAAAAACAAAAAAATATATATATATATATTATATATGCAATAATGAAAATAAAATGATAATAATAACTGGTATTCTTTTATAATAAATATAATTATTTACTAAAATAATATGGTTTTCAAAATTATTATATTATTATTTACAAAAGCAAATTGAAATGTATTAAAAGTATACGTTTAATTTTAAAGTAAAACACGCAAGTTTGTAAAAACCTGTTAAAACAAATGTAGTGTCTCCTATCAACTTAAATGCCCCTTCGATAAAAATATAAATCAAGAAGTTATCACAGCTTCTACATGTGTTTTAAGTGGCATTCTGGTGTGCCTACGCTCTTAAAAATAATCATAATTTAAATATATAACTCTACACATATTTTTTCATTGTAAAATTACTTTTTTAAAGTACATTAAGAGAAAATAAAAAAATACTTGTATAATTGAATAATTCAATGTTTAAATTAGTCAAACGTTTCTTAATTATTATTATTTACACAATAATATTCATCTACATTTGGGCATACTTATAGTTGTTAACTAATATGGAAATATTTTTATTATCAAGAAATAAAATAATTATTTACATATTTAAAAATATTTCTCATAGTTTATTATTTGAGAATAGCTAAATATAGAAAAAAAAATTGTGTAAATGTAAATGCTTAGAAAATAAGATGACGTACATTTTTAAGTAAAAAAAAATAAAATTAAGGTTTCATTAAAATTTAAACCACAGACTCTATTTGTTTTATTTCTTGCAATGGTGGTTTATTTGGCGTAGGAGCTGTTTCAATGATAGTTGGGACTTGATGATGATGATGGTGCGTGTTGTCTTCCTCCTCATCATCTTCTTCGTCATCCTCATCGATTGGCGTTAGCGCATCATCATCGTCTTGAGGCAGGGCCATCTGTCTCTGGTCCAAATAATGTTTCAATGGAGCTGCCATAAAACTAGTTACAGCCGACAATAGGAAGAACACAGCAGCCATAAAGAATGGCCAGTCATATGATTTTGTGTAATCGTATACTGCACCAGCTAATGGTGATCCAATAATAGCGGCAGCTCCACGGAACAATATCAAAAGACCAAAAGCATTTGTAAGCTTGTCTAGACCCAATAGATCCACAAGAATAATGGATGTTAATGATATGTAGCCAGCTAGAATATAATAAATATTTAGTTAAATTACATAAATTGTGTGATTACATCTTGGTCCATTAATACTCACAGACTGCAATTCCAAAGAAGACTGCCATTATAACATAATGTGTATAGGTGACACAGAAAGGTGTTGCAGCAACAGCAGCCGTACTAATTAATAAACATACATTATTAAGGAACAGCGAATCAACCCAAGGGAAATCGGCCACAAAACCACAGACTACACGACCAATGGTATTGGTTATACCAATAATGGACAGTAGGAATGAAGCTTGACTTGAATCAATGTTTGAACTCTAACGATTTATCAAATAAAGACAATTTAATTAAAAAAACCTTGGCTATATCAATTATTATTTTTTTTTAATGGGCTATCAAAACTTACAGATTCTTTGGCAGCATCTACTAAATACACAAAGGGTACATAAAGTCCAGCCATACCAAATACATTGCTGATGCCAATTATCATAAATACAGGATCTTTAAGTAAACTTGTGTCCATCATCGAAGACAATACAGAGTTAATAGATTCTGGTAAAAATGGACAGCAACCTTCTGCAATGTATAATTAATATTTTAGTTGTGTTCTTTCACCTTACAAGTAATTTATATCAAACACACCATCTATCTCATCATCATCATCTTTATCGTTATCTTTCATCATGGATTTTGGTAAAGACAAAATACTTTGGCGATAGCTGGCAAGTGATTTTTGTGATCGGTATTCAGGCAAATTCAAAACACTACCAGAATAAAAGATATCTTTTCTGGACATTGGACGCACAGTTTCTTTTCCTCTTATACTTGTTTTAGATGAAGTGTATCCAATACTGTCTGTATCTACCTATAAATTTTAAAAATAAAACAATTTTAGCTGAATTTTATTTATGTGTTCAAAAACTAAAATCTAAAATAAATTTCACATCTAAATATGAAAACTTATATATCATCCTCCAAGAGAATTAAACACTGACAAACTGAAATTGATAAATTCCTAACAAAAGATACCTATTTCAGTTCAGGTGATTTGTGAAATGATTATATTCTCTTAGCAGATAGTGTATATTAATTACTATTAAATAGATAAAATATATTGAAACACTAACATTTGACCACATATCTTCAGCATTATTGTTTTTACTACCAAGTATTGATACATTTGATAATCTTAAATGTATAGATTTACGAATATCTCCATTAGAACTGAGGTTAGGTCGAGACACTTTTATTGGTCCCAAAGTAGGTCTATAACGTTCACTGGCACTAGTTTTACGAATACGGTCAAAAAATGGTACTGAACCATTTTTTGGCAAACCTTGAACATGAGTTGTAAATGCAGGTTGAGAAGCGTTTCTTGGAATGGCAGCTTTCACTTCAGTCAACTCTCCGTTTTCATTTATTTCACTTGGTTTTTCACCATTTTGTTCAGGTACTTCTGGTTTTGAATTTTCTATTTTATTGTCTTTTTTATCAGATTTAAGATCTCCACTTCCAGCATTGCTAGAACTATTGCTAGATCCACTCTGTTCTGGAGCTTTCACTTCTTTAATGGTAGGTAAAACCGCCATGGTGGGTATCGGTGTCATGGGAGATCCAGTCCCGCCTACCAATTCATCCAAGTTAAAACTTGAATGAACACCAGGATCAATGTTTAGTGGTAACTTTTGTCTTTTTTCTAATGACCCATCTTTAAGTTGTACAATGAAATATGATCCACCTATTGATCCGCGTTCCATTTGCATGCGCTTTTCATCTGCCATTCTTTGGAGTAATGGTTTACAGCCTTCATTTGGATATTCAAGAGGCTTCATTAAAGCACCAAATAACTAAAATAAAAATTAAATATTTATATATACATATAAAGGTATATTGTTAAATAAAAATAGTTTAATAGATGAACAAGAACAAACTTACGGTGCATGATAGAATCATTCCAGCGAGTATCAAATTCGAAACTTTCCAGTCAAAGTTTTGGAGAAGCATAGTGGCGAGGGGTGCGAAAGCAAATGTACCAAAACCAGAACCACATACAGCAATACCCGTGGCCAATGATCTTTTTGTTTCAAAATAGTATCCAACACATACTACAGCTGGTAAATAAATAAGTCCAAATCCAATACCTAAAAACAACATTATAATTTTAATTGTGGTAACTTTTTTTTTTATTGAAAATTGTAAAGATCCCTGTAAGGTTATCTAAATTAATTTATAAAATTTTAAAGGCATTTTAGAAAAAAATGCTCGGTAAAACCACAAGCATCCACGTTTTAACCAATTTAACCGTATTATTATGATACTATACCTAAATAATACAATATTATAAAAACTATTAAAAAATAAATAATATTAAATTATTATTACAACACAATATATTACTTATACTAAATATAAATATGTATATTAATATCTTAATATATATGTGTGTATGTGTGTCTGTTAATACATTATAATATATAAATAAATATTAAAAGTAAAAGTTGTTTTTGACAATTATTATTACTTAATGCTTAATAAATACATTAAAAATGGCAAACTCAACGATATGATACTTTGGTACTAAATTTTTCAATCAGCAGTGATTCAAGGTTTTTATTATATAACAATTTAATAATATATTTATTTTATGTCAGTATTTTCTACACTCAATTATATTTTAATAATAAAAGCAATTAAAATAATTTTTAATCTACTTGAATTTAATTTTAAATAAAATAATAAATAAATAAAAAATAAATTTTTTTAAGGCTTATTGAATATTTACAGTATGTCATCCCCAATCAACACAAAACTTTGAATAGAATGAATTTTCAAAATATTATCATAAAATTAGATTAGCATGTGTAATGTTGAATTTTTTCAATTAAATAGTCTGAAAAATATTAAATATACCAAATAAGTTCAACAGTATATGAGTTTTAATATTAACTAATAGTATATTTAAAAATAAAACTGCATTTATTAAAAGTATGATACACACATTTTAAATGAAAGAAATTAATAGTATTAATTGATTAAACCAAGACTACAATTTATATGCATTGCTATGTTTTTCTGTTTTAGTTTCTTTTTGCAAATTTGATTATTAATGTCATTTCCCAATAACTGCTTTATATTTATATACATCATTTATTTTATTTCAGTTTATTAACTTTAAGTACAAAAAAGTATATTTAGGTAAAAGTATTGTAAAAATACTAATGTTGTCTAATATTTTAATTTCGTAAAATCAAAGATTTTGTCTTGAAAAAAAATGTAAAAATAATATGAAATTGTTTAAAAATAAGACTAACAAAAATGATTAAGTTTACTTAAAAAGAGATTCCATTAAATTTGTTTTAAAATTATAAGAAGCATCTAATTCACTTAATTACAGCTTGGAAAATATTGGTAAAATCATTAATGCAATTGCATATAAATCCAAGCCCTAATTATCACATATCTAACCATAGTTTAGCAATTATATAAATTAAGTAAAAATCCATTCTTTATAAAATATTCATATGTAATAAATTTATAATTATTAAACTTACAATTACCTACTAAGTCTTATATTTATAATATGATAAATTATTTTCTATTGAACATAACAAAATAGTTAAAGATACATAATGGAATAAAAAATTAATGATTTACAAAACTAACAAAAAAATTAAATTCTATTGTAACTGTTAAAATAAGTCTACCATACATTTCCATAATTCTTTATATAAATTAATATCTTTTAATAGCATAAATATATTATTTATTAGTAATTTATTGGCGTGCACACTAATATTCAATCAATAAAGAAATAAGAAACCAAAAATTAATTTAATTGTTCTTAACTACATTTCAGATAGGTACAGTTTAAGTTTTGGTAGTTTCATACACAAAACATTAAAAAGACACCAAATCCTATACATCTCACAAATGTACAATATCACAAATAAGCAACCTAGCCAAACTTAGAGATAAGAATATTATGTAAATTTAATATACCGACATACCGTATGTAAGATAGAGACAACACATACAAGTTTAGCGTCGTCGTAATTTTTAAAATGTATAAAAAACAAAAAAAAATTTTTACACACAAATTACAATAATAGTATTTTTTTATTAAATAATTAAATCATCTCAGTTCAAAATCCTTATATATAATGAAATTTAAATTGTGTATATAAAGTTACACAAAATATTTACAGACATTTCTTAGTAATGGAAACTTCTAAATAAAGTGCAGTCTTGTCATTTTTTCGTATCTATCAATTGTCAATTTATATGGTTCTATCCACTGTAATCCATAATACAGATGGAGATTAATATATCATGTCCTAAATTAACACAAACATGCCTATTATATAAATAATATTCTCCTTGATTATATACATTAAAAATATAATAAATGATAATTCACTTTTACGATTGATAAAATATTAATTACGAAAACACCTTCAAATAAATTTAGTAAATTTATAAATTGTATCAAGCAATAATTTAATTTTTGTTATTTAAAACACAAGTCATAAAAATTAACAAAATAAAACTCTACACAATAAGATATACCATCTTTTATCCTAAAACTCCTTCATTTTTTTTCAATACTATTGAATTAAATTCTAATTATCATGCAAAAATAATTAGTAAACAAATTATATTTTATTTAAATTATATTTAAATTTAACTTTATTAAAATACAAAATAAATGTTCAAATTAAAAAATTATTTCTTTGTTAATTCGTTAAAAATTAAATATTAAGTGTGTGCGCCAAAAATATACATGATTTCTCAAAAAAATAACTTTTTTTAAATTAATAAGACAATCATATTTATACTAAATTATTTAAAATAACTTATTTTTTTAATTATCAATTTTGTATTTATAATTCAAAGTTGTGATATTACCGGCATATATTTTTTATAAGGCAGGAATAAATAAAAGTAAAAAAAAAAATTACATAACATAGAAACTCGACCACGAAAAATTGGAAATTCAATGAATCAAAACAAATATAAAATAATTATTATGCAAATAGTCCCCTAATGACATAGGTTTTTCTGTTATAAAAAAACTTAAAAATTTAAGAAAGTGAAATGTATCAAACAAATCTAATTAAATGGGGATAAAAAAAACAAAACAAAACAATTAATTGATACTTAAAAATTGTCCTAACGTACCTTATGTCCTAAACAATTATTTTAACCATGGGTTATTTTTTTTTTTTATAGAGTAATCATATATATTTTTTGATATGACGATAGCTGATGTCCGTTGAGGTGGGATGTCGTACCACCTATAAACAAGGCAATGTAACATTCTTTACTCAATTAGGTTAGGTTATCACAGGCCGACAGATTGCATACACGGCTAGTACATTATTACCTGTCCAGCCACCAACATATATAGAGGTAGGTAGCCAGACAATATATTGTATAACTTACCACCCATAAAACCATAAGTGAGCATTAAGACATTGACATTTGGTGATAGTGTGCTAAGCGCAAATGCTATAGATGCGATGACACTACCCGCCATGCATACCACTCGACATCCGTATTTGTTGGTTAAAGCGCTGACTATAGGACCTACAAAACGTAAAATAATTGTTAAAAATTAATGGTATGTAGATAGATATACATTTAAATCCATAAAGTCTATAGGGGGATAATTTTTGTAAGAACCGAGTCAAAATTAAAATTAAAAATTATATTTTTGAAAGATTATCTAAAAAACATATTCTAAAAATCAATAATATAACATTATTACTATTTATTTGATATTGATGTAGTTGTAGTGTTATTATTTTTTTTTTTATTGCCACAATGTCTTTAGTAGTATGACATAACTGATATATCGATATAACTATTAATACCGCGTCACCGACATCTTAAATGTTTGAATTGTTCAATTATAAAATTGAATAGTAAGAAATACCCATAGCTTCATAAGATGTTTTTGAATTAAAGAAATTTTAGAATTTAATAGTTTTTTACATTTTTAAAATGCTCCTAACTTGCTTCAAAATTAAAATATTAATGGAAAGCCTAGACGTAGGGCACCAATATCGATATCAAATAAACAGTAATAAATAATAATTACTATTAAATTAAAATACTTACAATAACGGTTTTGAAAAAAATGTCAAGGGAAAAAACAGGCGAATTTAGTACTATGGCATAAAAAAATATTTTTATGTCTAAGCGTTTCATTAATATTTATTATTATTATATCTTAAAACTTTTTTATTATTTTATATTTAATTACTATTTATCTTGTTATAAATTATTATTTTTCAATGTTTACATAATATTAAAAGAAATCAATAGTACTTTAAATTAACTGTGTCTACCCCTTCATGATTAAGTATATTTTTTTATATAGCGTTTACGAAAACGCTTTTCTATATTAAACAAAAGTGTGACGATCGGGGACAATACAACTTACCTGCGCTGAGGTACATTCCGGATAGGAGACTACCGACCCAAGCAGTCTTTCCCTTGCCTTCGCCGAAATAATCAACAAATTCGCCAAGGAACACCCCAAAGGTATAGGCGATCCCGTCTACAACCATGTTACACATGAAGCTGGCGAACACGATGACCCAACCGTATCCGCCGTCCGGTGGTGGCGGCAGGTCGTGATATTCGCAAAACGAAATGCCGTCGTCCTCGGTATTCTGGACGGGCCCCATGGCCAAAGGCGGAGAGCTGGCATTTTGCCGACCCGTTTCGTCGGCTCGGTCGGCGGCTGAGCATTCGCTTTCGGTCTGAAACGATAGACATCATAATATAATACAATTTATGAAATATATTTTAACGAACGATACAGCGTACGAAACGAATTCGTCGCGTTGACCACGTATAAATGAGTAAAGTAAATAATGCAATAGTTATATTAACGAGGCAATTTAAACATTTGAAGTAAAAACCGTATGGCACATATATTATAAAGTCAAATAGTTGCAATGTCATTATGTCAAATAAATGTATATACTTTAGTTCCATTCATGTTTTCAATTTTAATATTTATGTTATGTGTAGTTCGCCGTTTCAATAGCCGCGTACAATTAAATATTCACTGTAAATGTAAGCATCGGCGAGCTGGCGCCAAATTATTAATTAGCACAATTAAATAATTGTCTCTGTCTGTCGAATCGCGACCGTTCAATTAAATATCGAAACTAAAAAAAATAATAACACGACTAACACTATAAAGTGTCTAACGAATATTCCTTGTCAATGCGATGTATTAAATTTTTAAGCATTTCGTTCAAGACATCTGTATACAAGATCGCGAATAAGCCCTCGAAAAAAAGATAAGATTAATAATATAATACTTATTCCTTACAGGTGTTTATAAAATACAATTCACTGAAATATTAGTAAATAAAGACATCACAACCGATTAACGAGTCTTAGGACATTTATACTGGTGTACATAGTGCACGAACATCATAAAACGTTCAACGTAGTAAATATACGCGTATAGAAAATACAAGGTCGAAAAACCACAAACATAGAAAATTAATCCATTTTTACTTGCTACTAATGATATTAAAAACTTTTTTTAGGACGAGCAATTTCATTTTTAGAGGATACAAGAAATATAATATTATTATAATAATGTAAATTCGTGTTATAGTATAATACTATGTTAAGGTGATGCGGTTAAATTATAATCAAACCGTATAAATCATCGAAACATTATATAGACTAAAAAACCTATTAAAAAAAGAATAGTAATGCATATTGCATATATACCACGATGGTAAATAATACTTCATACACACTGTGCGATTTTCTTCTTATTCTGTTGTAAAGTTATAAATTTTCGACACATGTAGTAATTATTCAAAATATATACTATACCCGTTACCTACAAATTACAATCTTTCGTCATATATATATATGAAATTATAAATTACAGATATTTTTAGTTGTTTTTTAGTTTTTAATTTTTTTATATATAATAATAATGAATAAAAATAAAATTGGAGGTATATTGTATATTATATTATAACCTATAAATCGTTACACTGCAGCTAACATACCTACACTAGGTATACTATAAATTTAGAGCAGTTATTTAGCTACGATATTTTTAACACATATCCTCAAAAGCATGAAACTGGATCTTCTTTGAAGATCTACTGAAATTATAAAGAAATTAAATTTAAGCTAGCTATAATGATACTATAGTATTTAGAACGTAACCTATATATTTATATTAATCGCGAGACATACAACATGTCAGAGATAAATTTGCATTGGATGGTAAAGTTAGTTATAGGCATTTTAACTCATCGCTAGAAATGAGTTTATACTTCATGAGGAATGTAAAATATTATAATAAGTACCATTTTACTATTATATAATTGGTTCGATGTGATACCCCGTACGAGCCACGACAAAAATGAAATATAGCTGATGACGTTATCGAACCGACATTACTATAATACATTGAGTAATTTACGACGATTTTAAAGAAATCTAATGAATAATGATTAAAACACATCTACATCAATTTAATTTTTAATAATATCACATGCCTTATTAATTAACAAATCAAAAACAGAACAATAAATATATATCTTTCATTAAGCGGTTTGATAGAATGTATATTACAAAGACTTTACTGAATAAAATATATTGTCTACTAAATATACCTATTACATATTTACATAATTCAAAACAATGTTTCATCATATGGTGTGTTATTAAGTAATAATAAGAATTAAATAGGTGATGCATAATTACCTATACGTAGTGTTAAAATGAATACTTATATTATATAAAATATGCATTTATCAATTTAAATGTATGCTCAATCAGTCAATCGTGTATATAATCGCTAATTTGTCATTTTGGAGAAAATACTGGTTATTGATTGTTAAACTAAAGCCACATAAAGCCATTTATCCAACAACAATATTTATTATTTTAAACATAAAATTGAATGTTTATAAGTATTAAAAAATGAGATAAAATATTGAAATAAAAATCGTAAACTCGAAAACAATTAATAAATTATTTCATGCTATTGTGAAGAGAAACAATAAAATGATCTGTTTAGAAATAACAATAGAGATGGACAAGTTGTTTATTCAACAGTTCAATAACTTATACTGAACACATTAAAGTTCATTAAATAGCAGATGATTGTATGTTTTTAATGATGTCACTCATCAAACATACGAAATTATTAACTGGAATTAAAATGAAAGTTTTAATTATCCTTTTAAAAATGTAGTGAGAACTGAAACAGTAGTATACATTATCGGTATCAAGTATAATATATACAGTATACCCACCCATACTACAATAAATCTCAATTATGATAAGGTATGTTTAAAGCATATAAGTTTATATGCTTTAAACATACTATAATTAGTAACATGTTTTTATGTAAATGTTCAGTTATTTCATAAATATTTTTATTCTTTGTTTTTCACAATTTATAACGAACAATTCTAAAATATATTAATTTTATACAGTAAAGTCACAACCAATGCGTAAATAATGTTTAGCTTTGCACGCACTTACCTAATGGCATGTGTAACTAATTGTATTTTTATGATTGTCTGAGTTTAAATGATCTACGTGAAATATTTTGTTGAAACCGGGTAACTATAAATGAACATTATTTTTTTTTTACATAGGATGAATTTTTAAACGTCAATTGTCAACATTATATAAATATAATATAATATTCTGAGCATTATATATCCAGGACTTAAACAATGGAAAATAACTATTGTGCGATTTGACGAATCAAAATGATTAAAACTTTTTATGTTTTAAAAATCAAATAATACTAAGAAATATTATACTAACACTTTAAGACGTATTATATAGGTAGATAAACATAAGATTATACATACATAGAAAAAAAATATAATTCACTTAAATTATTTTAATTATTTGATCTACGCTTAGGTACATAAAAACATAATATACAACACGGATTAATCATACCAATAATTAAACATTGAAGTACCTGTAGAGATAGGTATGCATGAACAATTGACAAATCTTCAAGACGTACATTTATCAATTAAGCATACGGGTAATTTTTTTAATAAATCCATCATAAATTTAAAAGCCAATCCGACTAACGCTGCACAATATTGATACGTGATAAATGTCATGTAACGTAGTATTATTATTAATTATATTATTTTGCGACGATTAAGCACAAAACCCTTTACAGACAAACAAGTTCCATTGAATAAGTCCTTGCTGATAGTGCGCGTGTAACGATATATGTTACACGATAACGTATATTATAATTCATTGTTTCGAAATCATAATGATCATCTAATTTTAATAACCATTTCATATATTGTTAATTGTTATATATTATGATAAAGTTCTACTTCCAGTATTATATGTATATATAATATAGGTACGTGGGAGTTGGTTTATTGTTTGGCATCGTTTTATATTTGATGGCATGGAATTCTATGCACGTATATAATATAATAAATAATAACATAATATTTTATTTTGTTACAATAACCTCGTCAGCAGTTGGGGAAATCGAGTTACTTATACGTTGAGAAACTATAGAAGCTAGAGTATTCTCATTATGAAATCAAATAATTCATGGGCAGCACGCAATACAACTTTGCGGTAATTTAACCTACGATAAAACTGTCCACTTATCATCAACACATCACAATCACATAATATTATATACACATTGAGCTTGGTTACACATTAAACATCTACTTATTTGCAGTGGAAATGTTTTAATTTACGAACTGCAGAATTTGAAAATGTAAATAATAATCATCATAAAACATGTCTAAAAAAAGTTTTTCCACAAATATAATATATTATATAGGTAAACACAATACCTATAATATGGTATAATTTAAACATTAAGAATAATAAATTACTTTAAGTTTTGATTTGGTGATTTGGGCTATACAATAGACAGATATTATTTATTTACAGATTATCAATTATTATATATCTGAGAAAAATAATTCTAGTAAAATATATTCTAAACAAAAATTACGTTTACTTGAAAATAAATTGTTATATAATTAATGATTAGCACCAGCGGGATAAATAATTAATTTAATATACCTTATTAATTATTATCAAATAATTGAGGGTCTTAAACTTTGAAATTTAAAACAATATTTATTTTACAGAACAAATTAAAAAAAAAATTACTACAAGTAGGAACATACCTATTTAATTACCTACCTACCTAACTACTTAATTATTAAAGTGAAGTATTGTTTGTCGGTACTCAGGTTTGAGCTATCTCAAGCATATAACGAATATAATTTTAAAGTTATATCATACATTATTCAAAGAATGAACGAGTATTATAAATGCCACGTTTGTAATTTGTATACAATTGATCGATTTATATTATCCGGGCACCAGCATACAAAATAATCATAATGTACAGAATTGAAAGACATAGTTATCGTGATTTTACTTAACAAAGGTTGTCAAAAGCGAGACAACAAAATATCTATAGTAAATATTTAAAAAAATGTAATTCTTTAATTCTAAAAAAAAAAAATGAATGGTCTTCTTTATAACACCGTAGTTTATATAATATTATGCTGTGGCCTGTGGGTCAAACTGACAGTTAGCCTTAAACCGGTCACATAAAGTTTCAAAAAGATAGGTAGGTAAGAAAATAAATAAATTAAAAATGCATATTAAAAGTAATATTATTAAATTACGTTTTGGCAGCAACCTTGGCTAGGCATTGATTAAGCCAATAACATTTTTCTCTTTTGAAAAATGACTCCGATTTATTAGAAAAATGTGTTTAATCCGATCAAGGACAATAATATATGAATTTAATTCTACGAAGTTAAAACATTTTAAAACACTGACTTTTATATACTCAACGCGTATTCTTTTTAATTTGTTTTATTATAGAGGCCATTTGACGTTAAACAAATAAGCTTGAGTATTAATATTGCAATCAACTGGACGCATCTTAGCCATGCCAAGGAAAACCACTATAACATCGTATACCTATCTAGTACCTACCGTAATCAGATAAAGTAATAAGTATTATAGATATATCATATAATATATATATGTACAAACAACAATGAAGATATTTTCGTTGACCTTTAAGAATGGAAAATCAACATAAAAAGCAAACAATAACATTAATTATTATTATCAATTAAATAAAAAACTAATCCAATTTCGGAATAATAAACGGTCATTGACGGAATAGGAAAATCCAGGGAACATGGAAACAAAAACCAAGTTAAATATTTTTCAGAAAAAAGTTCTAATTCATTGTTATTGGTGTTATTACATTTAAATTTTATAAAATATAAAGTATTTATGAAATAAATGTCTGCATCTATTTTAATTTTCAAGTTCTATGTTAATAATTGCGAACAAGTATGAGATTGGCCAACAACCGATATTCTTATGTTATACGGTATATCGTTTTTTAATCGAGTTTTTTTAAGTACATTATTATTATTATTATGATAAATGGTTATCTTACATTTTAATTCCTGCCCTCTTTATCAGCTTATATACCTATAGGCTATATATAATAGAGAATATTGTACTTTACATATTTATCTTAGAACCTAGACTCAGATTTTTAAGCATATGACATTTTAGATTACCAGCCAAGTCCCGGTAAAATTAATTTAAATCTTAATCTACATATTAAATTTTAAAGGACCAAAACACCTCCAATTTAAACTAGTGTAGAGAAATTATTTCCAAAAGTCTAATACGCTTAAGATTCAATAGTTTCTATTATAAACGTTTCTATTCAGTTTATTTGAAAACTTTAATAATATCGACACAGCTATATAATATTATAATTTTTTTTTCAAGTATAAGAGCAAAGCGGACTATATCATACTACCATTGATTATAAATACTATTTATAATCAATGATACTAATTACACGGTTAATAAAATATTCATTATAGCCTACCTATTGATCTATTAAAAATGCATTTTAAACATCTATACAGCTGATTTTAAGAAAATAGTAGATAAGGAAGAATAATATAAAATATGGGTTCGCTACATTTTTGGAGTTTTGGTTAAATGTGTATTCACCGATTGGTACTTTCATGATTCCGGGTCCACCAAACCCGGCATATAAAACTACTCATAAAAAAAACATTTTATATAAGATACCTATTTTTTTGAAAATACAACCCTCGGAATTTTGGTCCGTATTGATAATTTATTAGTAAGACTAATTTTTCAAAAATAAATTAAATCGGACTTTTCCCGGAATTATAATGATTCAAAAATTAACACCAAATAAAGTTACTATAATTTTATTATACTTGCATTGATTTATAAAGGAGTGGGCAAGTTTATAGCTAAAAAGTCTATTATTATATTTATGCTTCAATAATACCATAGTTTGTAAAATGTTTTAATTACAGATATTTGTATGTACCATCGTCCATCAAACTATAGTTTTATATTTATAATTTAAAATTTAACACTTACAAAAACTCGCTTAAATTCAGGGATAAACTAAATTGAACATAGCAATAATCTTCTGAAACAGTATTTAAGTACTCGTACATAAAATTTGTAAAAAAAATTGAATACAATTACAAACAGTAGTGTAATTAAATAACAGTATTGAATGATAGAAATACCCATTACCCAGGTATACATAATATAATATATAACATCACGTCATCACCTATTAGTTTGAGAATTAAAATATATAAGAAAGCGATGATAGTAATAGCTAATTTTATTACGATATGTAATCTATTAAAGATTTTTATTCATATTTGGGGTGAATAATATTGTACAACACATATATGAATATTTTGACTTGAAATGATTACTAATTTAATTTAAAAAACTTAAATAATAGAAAATTACGTACAAAGCTGTAACTTAAAATATTTTATTGGACAATAATATAAAATCATTTATGAAATAATAATCAATATTGCTACTAAAATTGTATTACTTTAAAAAAAAAATCAGGAGTAGTTATATATATATGTATGATATAGTTATTTATTCAAAAAAGTGAAGGATTACTTATTATACAAAATAAAAGACAAATTTTACATAACTATAAGTAAATTAAAATATGAACCCATAATATATGTTGATATTTTCGAAATTAAAATATGTAATGACAACAATAGCTGTCTTGCTCCGGGGTAAGCAAAGTGTCCTGAAATACTACAGCAGTCAGCAACATTTAGTTTCAATACATTCTGTTCGCATTCAGTATTCACTAATATATATTTTTTTATAATAAAGCGTTAATGATAAGTCATATTTTGGAAAACATAATGATACAATTTCTTATTTAATTTTCTGGATATATATTTAATCATATATACATTTGAAGTGTATTCTAGGGAGTGTTATCTAAAAATTAAAATAAAAAAGTGGTTTTCGATCATATTGAAATTCATGAGAAAATCCAAACTGACACTAACTTAAAAAACTGGTTGGGTGCATATTAATTCTAACACATAGGAATTAACTGCAACGCGATATTAATTTCGTATGTAAAATGTGTAGTCCTACTATGGTTTTTGGAAAAAAAATCTATAACTTATAAAGGTAAACAACATATATAGTTAAAAACCGAGTTAAAAACTTACATTTTTATCAACATTTATTGATCAGTTACTACAGGGAACGGCAATGTTGTTACTCAAGAATGTCGAAACACTAAAACCAGGTAAGTTGTAATAATTATTTATCAAAATTAATTCCAATACTTTAAATTATATATTGATTATTTAGTAAGTATTGTAGCGCCTACTGCCTAACGTCAGAATTTTAAAAGTATTATAAATTATAGTAATTAGACAAGTGAAAATCATTGGATAAAGGATAAATTTTATGATAATATACAACTTGATAACAATTAGATAGGTATGTTATACATAGGTATATTCGAGGGTATATTATTTTATCAAAATTAGATAGAAAGGAAGTCGCAGTTTATAATGGTAAGCAAACAAAAAACAAAGAACATCTGAGATAATGAATATAAATTTAAATTAATTAATTAATATTTTAAATATCGACATCAGTGCATTTATAAAATATAAATATATCTAAGATATTGCCTCGGGTATTGCAGAACTCAAAAATGTACCGTGTTGTACGATTATTTATTTGATTAAGTTTTTCATTTATCATACATTCAAAAATACATATTACGTCTAAAAAAGATTTTTAATAAAAAACAAATTACTTTTTTTACATAAATACAGATTATAGTACAATTTATTCATATTGACCGAGAAATATAATTTAAGACCCCGATTTAAGATAATATATAACTATTTAAATGTTTAATATTTTTAGTGGCTCGTTTAGTACTCAGTACAATACATAAACTATACAATAAATTAATGTATGACACGTTGGTTAGCTAACTAGGTTAAGTTGATATTAATAAGAACGTAAGACAAAATAAAACAATTTAAATCGATTTATATAACAACCCGTATATAACATTTATTTTTATTTTATCGTTTATCAATCAATTCACTTTAGATAACCATGCTGAACAACAATTAATTTTTGAATTCGTACAATTTAAAAGACAATCGATTAAGCGTTACTACGTACCAATTAGTAATTTGTTTATTGACAGTAGTTTATTTACAATCAATATTCGCTACTTGCAACACTAAAATATGGAATTTTATAAAGAAGTTTACACTCGTTCGTATCTCAAAACAATAGAAAATAATTCATATTATATAATAATGACGATTAAAAAGTAAAAACGTAAAATAGTTTCACTTAAATACATATTTTCGCGGTTTGATTATGATATCAGATGAAAATTGAATACATGCGGCGTAACTGAACTAATTTTATACATAATTCATGAAGATTGGTTATATTTTTGTAGAATGCACGTAGGTACTCAAATTTGTTATTTTTTAATTATTAAAAAAACCACTAGTATATAACTATTATAAAATACTCAAATTATGAAGTTTTTCAATAAACAAATAATAATTTTAAGTTTTCATAGTTTTGTTAAAAATCTTTTTTAGAAATTTATTTATTTACAGCGGAGTATTAAATTTAATTTAGTGAATAAGCTTCTAAACAACTATATGTATTATAATATAAGTACTGGTTAGTAATATAAGTATAAGGACTGAATTTTTAAATGCAGTTCATATTAACAATAAATATAAAATAGTAAATATATTTTATTCCACAGATTATAATTATTATGCCTACAATTCTTATATTTCCGAGTAAATGTAGATAAGGAGAATATAATTTCCATTTTACGAATGTTGAAACAAATGTAGGTACAACTATTTATTGAGTTTATTCACCAGTTCCCCACTAGTAAAATAGTAAGTATAATCATACACCAATATAGATCAGGTCATATATAAATTAACCTATACTTAATAAATAGGTAGAGCGTATTTCATCCAAATTTATATTTTACTTATACAGATTAAATTCAAACAAATAGGTAAATCATTATCAATCTATATTTCTATATAAAAAATATTTAAATCGGTAAACCTGCAATAATAAATCTGTAAACGTATAAACATAATCAAATTTCAGGATTGGGTTATTGTAAGCTTATCTCACATCTTAAATCTAAATTAATTACTGATTTTCTATGACTAATGCAATGATAAATGTGAATACACGTCATGCTACTAACCAATACTAACATATAGCATGTGATTCGATTTGATGAAAAGTATTTTACCTATTCTAAATTATTGAAATAAAAAACAAGGTGAAAAACTAATGATTTTGTTTTTGTTAATACGGAGAGTTTGAAAGTAAAATAAAATCACAAAATGAATGACAATTATAATTAAAAATATAATTATCAAATCGATTATCAATTATTAACTTTAGTGTTGTTAGGTTAGTATATTAATAAAAAATTAATTTCAACGAATTTAATGGCATAAAATAATTCTGATGGTGGCTTTCATTTGTCACAGTAGTAGTTTTAAGCTTTAAAAATTCGAAAAGAATTCCTAATAAAGATGATTAAAATATGCTGATCATTAAGAAATTCCAAACTTTAGTTAAGATATAAAAATAATGTACCTACTGAATATTAACGTGTATGAATACTGACTTGGTCGATTAAGAGATCAATAAGTTAATAGTAAAATCAACAATAAACTAAAATGAATAATAATTCAAATAATGAATATTACTATGTCGATTAACCATTATTTTCTATGAACTAATTATTGAATACTTTTGTACGTAATGTATGGGTTGTACAAATAGTTGGTTATTATTTATTAATAAATATATTATTATTAAATATTATTTTTCATTTATATTCACCCAAATCAAATATAAACAGTTTGGAAGCTCATATAAAGAACAAAAATGGATAGATAGATAAATAAATAGGTAGTTTTAGTTTTTTATAATATTGATTAATTCGCTAGTCAATAGAAAATAATAAATAAATGAGTATTTACAAAAAATCAATCGCAACTTTTATAATTTAAATTTTGAAGTACCTTGAAAGTACCTATATAATAATAAAGCCTATTTCTATAACTCAAATTAGATTTTTAGAAAAAAATCAATTTGTTCGTCAATTGATTTATTTATTCATTAATCGACTAATTAGTAACTAGTTTTAAGTCGAATTTTTTTCTGAACAACGAATTGTATACGATATTCTAAATTAGTCTGATTGGGATTAAAATTTAGAACACTATATATCAAAAAAAAAAAAATTTACGATGAAACACGTTTGTTACGACTAGTAATGGCTTAATACTTAATACATTAAAAAACACATTATCTTCACTTAAAGATAAATATTATAAATTATAACATGTTTGACGTCGCTAACTCGGGTACACGTGAATTTTTTTTCCTATTTAATTAATTCAAAATCAATATAGTAGGATATTATCTTAATGAGGAACTTGAAGTATAAAAAGTAAAGCAAATAGAACAGATTTTTTTAAAAAAAACTATAGCAGACAACGGATTAGCGTACCACAACGATTTGTTTTCGCTTTCATAGGACACAATACAATAACAGTGAACTTAATATATTTATTTAAATCAGAAACAATTAAGCGCGAGTGCCGAGTGGTGAGACATTCCAATTTACAAGACACTGTGAAGATGACTATCTATCTACCTATCTCACCAATTAGGTAAAATCGTAAAACCTATGAACATTTATTTTCAAAATACCTATAAGAACCTAAAAAAAAAATACTAAGGAAATTAAATTGTATGATGCTATTTTATTTACTATAGACTGCAGGCCGTGCACAAAGGGTGATTTAACCCCCTTCTCTATTGCGATTTTTACATTTAGGCCATTAACAACTACTGGGTTTATCAAATTTAAAGAAAGTTTACTTTTGAAAAACTCCTAAAGTATAATGTATAATAGAAAAACTATAATAAATAAACACTTCAGAAAATTAAAATAAATAGTATTTATTTTTTTCATAACCCTCTTAACTACCAATAGAAGAAAAAAAAAAGTAGGTACCTATTTTATTATAATTCAACATAATCGTTTGATTAATGTGGCAATTTATCCTCATACCTACTTCTTAGTTCTTCATGGTTTCGAATTTAAAGAAATCACTCAGTCTTGAATTATATTTTTTGTGTTTAATTATCATTGATCGTCATTGATTGAATTGTTGATAAGCGTAATCACGAATAAACAAAAGGATTTTACACTTTTCTTAGATAAAATGAGTCATATCATAACCGTACCCTAGAAAATATTAGATACTTAACTACAATTAATTCGACGATAGGAAGGTAAGTGGTGATCTATTTTATATTTTTAAAAAATCCCTACTATAGAACTAGATAATTAAGTAACTGGATTAAAAAATCAATTCGTATGATTTTTAGAGCGACCGTATGCTGGCGTGGACCTTCTATTATAATAATAGTTGTTTTGTCGTCGTTTAGATAGATATATGTGTGTAACATATCGTCGCTCAGGTGTTTTCACCGTTTCGCCTCCCACCCACCCACCGAGAGCACAACATCAACGGCCCACTCGCGCGAAAAAAAAAATCGTAGTCAACCGCGATAACTGTTATCACGGCGGGCGGCGTTTGACGATTGCGGAAATGATCAAGAAATAATTTAAAATAAATCCTTTACACGCGCAATTGACAGTACTCAGTAGGTACCTAGGTCCACCGGTTCCGAATTCGGTGGCTTGTGTATGCCACGCCGTCTAATTTTAGTACCTAAACCCAACGGCCAACGGCGGACTCGGATTGACCGGGAGCCAAAAAAATCGTCCTAGGTGAGCGTCCTAAATCTCGATTTCTTCAGACGATACGGACGATCAACGACGATTGGGCGTGGACGACAGGTCGACTGTTGTTCCTCAGAATCGTTCTCGGCGGTTAACGATATCAATACCACACTAAGAGTAACCTCATTGAAAATTAGACCCGCGTACTTGAATAAAAAAAAAATCTAAAAACTAGAAAGACCGTATCGCACACACGGGGCTACAGTTAGTTTCAAAATTATTTTATCGATAACACAATATCCCTTTCGCCCTCCCCCCCACCAACAACACCACAAACAACACATCGATAGCGGTGGCAGTCGCCGACGCGTTTTCAAACTGACCTTAGACATGGCGGCGATTGGAGACGTTACGCGACCACGAAAATCGGCTCTTGATGTGACGCGGCGGCGGCGGCAGTGTTAAGGAGGTGCAGGCAGCGCAGCAACAAAAGCCGGCCGGCCGAAACTTCGGTGACCGGTGGCGTCGGGAAGACAGTAAACACGGACGTGCTAACCAGACACCGACGCGTTTCAATGGCGACAGTAAGATGGCGTCGTCCGGCACGTAGACATTTCGAACGGCGCGTCGGTACGGATACGATGATGGCGCGTGTTCTTCTCCGGGGTACGACAACAGTTGTTGTACACCCCTACGGTGTTACGACGATCGCCGCCGTACAAAAAAATCGCGGCCGGTGTACCGCCGTCGTTGTTTTCGGCGCGCCGGTCGTCCCGTTGACGAACGAAACGGATCCGTGCGTTCGCGAAACGGAAACGGTTTGAATTATTTTTCGAAAAAACGAAAATATTACGTAAAAACTACTATTGGCGGCAGCGTCGTCGATCGTACACTGTACGGGTGGTACACTACAACGGAGGAGCCTTGCGGTGCGCGTGTTTGTGTGCGCGGTGGTGTGCTGTGGCTGTGGTAGCGCGGCAGCCTGCTCGCACGTCAAGAAACCATGGCCGACTGACGGGCACACGGGGACGGGACGTCGGTCGGGCGACAGAAACCGTTGTGTGAACGTTGCGCGGACGCATGTGCGTGCGTGCGTCCGAGCCAGCCAGCGTTCGGCGACACGAAAACGAAACGCTACGAATCTCACTGACGCGGCGGCGGCGGCGTCGTCGTCGTCGTCGGCGGTGGACCGGTGGCGGCAGTACCCGCGGTGTACACCGCGACTACACCGGTGCGGGTGTCGGGTGGGATGTGCAAGTGTGTGCAACACGCAGAACTGCGTCGGTGGTAGAGCGGTGACGACGAACGCGCCGAAACGCAACAGCTATTATAATATTATTATCTATCGGTGACGTCACGACCTAGTGCGGCACCGTGGCCGCCGATATCTGTGAACCGCCGTCGTTGTTATTTTTTACGTTTCGACACACTGCGTTATTGATATTATGTTTTAAAATATATGATTTTTAATGTCATGCGGTCTGAATTTGATAACGACGTCGTCGGTTGAGTACGCGTTTTTCCCGTCGCGTCGTTTGTAATTTTCTATCGATTGACGGCGGCGGTGGTGGTGGTGGTGGTGGTGGTTATATTTATTACCTACGACCTACAGATCGATAAATCCTCTCGTAAACCTAACGTTGATAGAATATTGTCATTTTTATTATAATATGATGTATTACCCGACTTCACTCTGAAATCTGAAATTAATGAACGATTACAAAATACGGTACTCGATGTATTTTAGTTGTAGCGTGATCATATCAGTTCACAAAACTGTCGGTGCACCTCCGTTTGTGGACAAGATACGAATGATGTGGAATGGAAAATTCACCCGAATTTTGTTCGATCTTACCCCACGGATGCAATTTAAGTTACTATATAAAACTCTAAACGTTCATGGTATTTTTTACGAACAATATTTTATACATTTTCGTTAAAATCGGGTCGCGTTGTTACATTGTTTATTTATACATATAGATTACCTGATTACGTAGTATTATAGTAAAATAATTATACACACGCCACTACCACCTCCCTTCGAAATTCGTGAAGTGGTCGGAGTGGGTTGTTCAACGTCACAATAGCACATACATTATTGTATCACAATATTATGTAATACAATCGATGTAGGAGTGGTAGAAATAGGTACTACCTTACTATTACACTTGGTCGACCAAAACAACTGTGGTGGTTGTCCCTATAACGTTTTGAAGGAGGGTTTCACATTTTAGTGTTTGGTATTTTTAAACGCGTATGATCAGACTAGAGATAATCCATCCCCGTCATCACCCTACTCACATATTATTATGAGGCACAGTCGTTCAACTATGTACAGACAATGCTTTAATATAATTACATAGTGCGACCGTCTGCGTCTATTGGTTGTCGTATTGTGTTTTGAAATTCAGGACGCTTCGTACGTTTCAGACTACCTATACAATATACATACAACACACCCCTAGCTGCTACCTCCTCACGGGATAAGATCTCGATATTTTATGTTGGTACTGAAATGAAATAGCGCTCAAGTAATTCCTCACGGTTACGAGTTCAACTTCTTTAAAAACCTTTATATACATAATTATTTCTAAAAACATGAGGGCTTATAGCATTTTTGTACAACTTTGCTCATGAATATTCAAAATTACTGCAATAATTAATAATTATAGTCTAAACAATTCAAATAACAAACTGACATTTTAATTTATTTTGTCAAAATGTAATCAAATATACATAAACATATATTTATAGGTAATAATAGTTATTATTGTTAATAATATTTGAATATTTTAAATTATAATATAAAAATTAATACAGTTTTAATTTGAGACGAATTTTAGTTCGGGTACTAGGTATTTACAGTTACTATATACACCTTAATACAAGATATATCAAATTATATAATATAATAATATGCGCATGTTCGTTGTGTTATTACGTAGATATCTATTCGTAAACGTATAAAAAAAATTTTTAATTTACAGATAATAAATACTAATTAGATGTTACAATTCATAAATATAAACAAATACAGGTATTAGGATTTTGATAATGTTTATTTACTTAACATTTTACGTAAACACGATGAATGTTAATTAGGTAATATATTTAAAGCTATGAATGCAGTCATGCAGGTATAAAAAACAAATATAATGTGAATATATATATAGGTACGAAGTAAAATAAACAACAAAAGAATAAGTACCTAATGAAAATTTGTGGTTTTTTTTCGTTTCAAACAAAATATTCAGACATTTCATAATTTATTCAACTATTGAGGTATGACTAGGTATATTATTCTTGAATATTTCTTTTAAAAAAAGTGAAAACCCATTAAATTATACATATATACACTTACATATTTCCTATGAAAATTAATAAGCGTATTTTATTTCAAATTAGATGACATTTTTGCAAGCCTTTGATTTAAATAAGCATACAAAGATAATCAATGCTAAGTACTATGTTTACGACAGTAATTAAAATAAAATAAGTATGTGTATCAATCGCTGATTATTATGGCCACAACGAATTACTAAATATACAGGCATCCAAATACAATAAATTATTAGTAATAAGTATAGTAAGTAATTAATAAGTTAAATTATTACGAGTTGCGTCATATAAAAAACTCGTATGATATACATTATACATTAAAGCTGAATAGACATTATTTTATTTTTTTATATACATGAACGGGTAATGCTAAAAGACGTGAATATCATTTAACTACCTTAAGTATATATTATGATTTTAAATGTTCAAACATTTCTAAAAATTAACATATAAATCAAAATTATTGTCATATAAAACTTTCATAAATATTTATAAATATTAATTTAAAATGATATATACCATACTATTAAAGTGTACGTATACTACATACTATTCAATATAGTTTTTTTATATAATATAATATTTTGTTTTTCTTATATTTTTACGTATTTCTATACATTATATTCCAATTTTTTTTTTGTTTTCGAAAATAAACCGTACTGTACAAGAGCAATCACTATATATCAATAAATATTATTGTTAGTTGATTTGATATACATTCTTTGACATCGCTTTATATTTTAATGAGATCTCAAATTTAGGTATTCGCCAAAATAGTATTAACATTGTCAATACATGAAATTACAATTTATAAAACAAAATATTTATTCATTATTGTCTATTGAATACAATAATATATCAAACATTCAAACATAGCCACATTGTCACATGGACATTTACGTACTATGCATACGTATGTAATTGAATATATAAATGGAATTATTGTCTATATATATATTTATCTCTATAGTTGAATTATCGGTTGTATAACTATTTTATATAGTTGAACTAGGAAATTTATAAGAGTTTTCAAATCTATAATACTTAGATAAGTAATTATATTAAATCACAATATTTTAAAGATGGTAGTTTTTTAATTAAACCATTCATTATTGTTGCACGTGAACACAATATAATTTAAAACAAACACAATGATAATAATAATACGCATTGAGACTTAAGAATTTATATAATACCAAGTAGGAATTGGACATTTACACGTTTAAAATACGGGAAAGTGTAATTATTATTTAAAAAAACAGATAATAATGTAATATTATTACATTATTAACTACCTATACTATACTTTCGTCTTGAATAATATCATACATTCGCATACCATAGCGTACTTGAGAAGTTAAAAAATAAAAACATGTTTACTATGTGTTTATACCTAATATCTACATGTTTTTTTAAATGTACATTACCTATATGCTTAAATTTATACGAAGATTTAAATATAAGAACTTTTATAAGAGAATTTTATATTATTAATTAATATAAGATTTAACAGTATTCAGTACTAATAACGCATATAGTTATATAAATATTGTTATAACGAACAATATAGGTAGTAAGAGTAACCTGCCTTTAGTTAGTACATTTCAATTGTCAAGTATAATATTATATCATTGTATTATATATGGGTTTAATAAAATATCTTCATAAAAATAAATGTGGATTTTATTATTTATATTTGTATTAATGAATGCATTAAAAACAGAAAAATTAAAACATTCTTAAAGTCAATTACAATTTACAAGCAATAATGTTCTTCTCTTCCATTATAATCATATACCTACATTGTAACATTTTTTTGACATTTTTTGCTTTGGTAGGGTCCATTTCATCTGAGTAATTTACATTAATTATCAATAAAATATCATCCCAAATAAATATAAGTTACTTTTAAAAATGTTATATTGTTATATTAAGTATAATTAATACAGATATATAAAATCTAACGCACCTATTCAATATTTTGATTTGTATTAATTGTCTTCAGTTAATAATTTTACTTGGAGTTGTAAATGAAAAATCAATCAAACAATCAATAAAAAAATCATTATTGTTAAGTCAAGTGTCTAGGACATGAATGTTTATATCAATAAATAATTTTATTGAATACCGATTTTGTAATTCTGTTACAAATGATTACGTTTCTTAACACCCTAAATAAAATAAAACTTACAATTCATCTTTTAGAACATTTATTCTAACTGTAATTATCATTTTACTTTTAAGTCTACTATTATAAGAAACTACTAGAGGACATATTTTTTAATCTGTGTGTTTTAAGTTATACCATATACATGTAATTTTACCATTTTGAACCTCAGTCATGGCTCATGGCAGCAGCGTCTTCGAATGAAAAATGTAGGCAAGTGGATATTGCTCTATTGTATATTACGTGTTTAGCGTGTCACTTATATCTATAAAGGGTGTGCTAAATTTTAATAAAATAATATATTATTATTCACAAAAAAGTGGATAAGTGAGTATCGCTCTGCTGTACATTAGGGGGTGGGATGGACCTCGGACTAGGGAAGGTTAAATTTGAATGCAATGATAGGTATCATTGTATACGAAAAACGATTCTGAACGGAGATGATTTGTCAGTCTAGGATGTATTATACTTAAATATTGTCATATATTCTATTTTGAAACTAATTCAAAAATTTAAGTAAAAGTTTCAAGATCTTACGTTTAGTAATTTTTTAAAAATAACAAAAATCGAAAATTATTTAGTAGTAAAACGTAATTTTACACGTGTATTTTTGATTTCAAATTAAAATTAAAACTTTAAACACACGTAAAATTTTTTAAATTGAACAATCCTCAAACTTTTTTATAATTATTCTAAGCTTAACTTATGGACAGCATAGTGTTAAATTTTTAATTCTTAGCTTTTGATAGAAAAATATTTATAAATTTTTAACTACCAAATAGTGAAAAATATTCAAGATTTTGACGAATTTTTGTCAATATTTGAACTTCAAATGCTAATAAAAAAAAATTGTGCCAATGTATTTTAATAATTTTTGAATGAGAGTTAGAACAAGTTATGTGGACCCTTCAATTAAATTTTCAAGTAATTTGTCCCAGCTAAATTTTTTTTATCAACAGTTATAAAAAAAAAATAAAAAAAAATTGAAAATTTCAATTGTCTATAAATAGCTCAAAAAAAGTCAAAATGTTTTGAAAATCAAATCACGTAAAGAAAATGCCAATATAAATAACTGGTAAAATTTTCAAGTATTTACGACTTATACTGTTTGAATAACAACAAATATCAAAAATCGTTTGAGGCTAAACCGTTATTTAACGCGGTTTTGTAAAAATTTTAATTTCAAACACTCATAAAAAATTTTTGTCTGAATCCGGTGGAGTTTTTTTTACAGGTATTTGAAGAAAAATGTATGGAGAACTTTGTATCAAATTTTCAAAACTTAGTTATAAAAGAAAAAAATTTTACGATTTTTCAACCACAAAATTACTTGCCAATTTTCGCAATTTTGACATATTTCGTATAAATTCGAACTTTAAGCATTTATAAAAAAAAATTGTGACTAACGATTTCGGATTTTTTTTTATCACTTTAAGAACAACTTATAAGAAACCTTGTATTAAATTTTCAAGATTTTCTGGCCGGCCAATAAATTTTTATCGTTATTTAAAAAAAAAATACTAAAAAAAATTAAAAATTTCAATTGTCTATAAATAGCTCAAAAAAAGTTAAAATTCTTTGAAAAATTAACTGTGTATGGAGAACGTTAATATAAACATTTGGTGAAAATTTCAAGTATTTACATCGATTAGTTTTTGAGTTTTAGCAAAATAAAAATTTGATTTTGACGAAAACTGGTTTTGCGTAAAAAAATCCCGTTTTTCCGTCATTTTTTTAAGGTTTTTCCCGACTCACTTAAAAAATATTGAAAATTTTTAACTTTTGACCCCCCAAAGTACCAACTAGATCCGATTTCCTTTTCAATGAGGGGCTGAAGTCAAAAATCGAAGCATTTTTACTGCCCCAAATGTTGTCGACAGACACAAAAAAAAAAAAAAAACACACATCATTGTAAAATCAATACATTCTTCACTCCGTTCAGAATCTAAAATGATTTTGAGCTTAGAGTCAGATAAGACGGTCTGTCATTGCATGTACATCATACTATAATAAGTGCCTATATTAAATCATATGTTTTTTGATAAAGCAATGAAATTTATTATTTTACTTTTAGTACTACAATAAATTGATGTAATTTATTCTTGGATAATGAAGATAATTTAGTATTTAATGATCATAATAAAATGCATTTATTGATTTTTTTTTATACTATAAAATTGTATATAGCTCAAAATATAATTTTATCTATCTTTAAAATATACAATACAACTGCAAAAATAGATTTATCATAATATAAATAAATATTATCGTAAAATTAATCAAAAATATTGCGTACAGATCGTACAGTAAAATGCATAATAATATAATAAAGGTAGGTACGTAAAATTTTTAAGTTTCCATGAACAATGATTTTAAATTATAATAAAATAATTAACATCATATTATAAATAAATAATTTTATCCAAATTTGAACTTAAAATGTCCGCATAAAAAGAAATTTTCTTTACATATTTTTTAGATTTTACCGTTTCATTATGAAAAATATATGAGAAATCTTATATTACATTTTCAAAACTTAAATATAAAAAGCAACGTTTTTATGAATACTACAAATACTAAATTATACGTCTATACTTTACTATTATACTAAACCAACTATAATAGTTTGTAATTTTTGTGATTTTGACGAATTTCCTTTAAATTTTAATTTCAAATGCATATAAAATAAACTGTGAATTTTTAATATTTTTTATACAGATATAAGAATAACTGTTGTGGAATTTTGTATTAAATTTTCAAGAACTTTGAACCAAAAGAAAATTAGATTTGCGTAAAAATGCACGTATTTCTTTAATTTTCTAAAAGTACTGGGAATTTTCAAGTTTCACTTCTCCAAAGTACAAACTAGATCCAATTTGATCAAATAGAATTTACATACCATCCCCGTTTTTGAAAATTGAAACATTTAATCGAATAATTATTGTATATTCATACTAGTACACAGAATAAACACATTATGATAAAATCAATAAATTCATCACTCCGCTCAGAATCTAATATAACAGAAGAAAATTATTTTGATTAGTCGCATTGTTCTAATTGTAAAATTATAATGTTCTACTATGTGCAATTCTCATAACTGTGTACTCCAAAACTATAACCAAAGTATGTATACCTACAACTAATCGCAAAATTGTAAACTATAAAGAAAAAAAATTACTAAGAAATATTATTCCCGTTTTTTAATAATGAAACGCGTGTAATTAGAGGAGTAGTGATCTCGCCGAAATGTTTTTTTTATAAATCCAAATTTCATGTTTTTCAGAAATAAAATACAAAGAAATATAATATAATAAATCATAGTTGTGTTGCTGGTAACTATCATGTGTATATTAATATTTCAAATAATTATTGCGTTATAAAAATAAATAATCAATATTATGTTATAACTAGGAAGCCAATGAGCAGTATCTACTATATACCTAAGACTGTATAATATTTATAATATAATAATAAAATAGGTAATACAATTTAAAATATTTTATTGACTAATTATTAATTTTATAAATTTACATATGAAATAAGATGAGAAATGTTTTTAAATTTTACAAAATTATGCACTGTTATTTGTTTAGAAACAGATTATACATACAATAATCTATAAAAATTTAAAATACCATGCTACAGTATATTAAAAATCCAGTTAAGATAAAAATAGCTTTCAAATTTCATATTTTAGGTATATATAAATTCAGTAAGAGTTAAGCTACTCAAATTAATAAAAAATTAAATAATATTTTAAGTTTAGACATTTTTGAACAATACAATTATAATTTATTAATTACAGGGTTTTTAATTATATTTAAAATGTGGCTATAGGATATATAAATAATTGTTTATAATAGGTATATTATATCTAAATACATAGGTTCTCAATTTTTAAATAAACTAATAAGAAATTAATGAGGTTATTTTAGTGTTAAAAATAATTATTAAATTTAAATTTTTAGTAATTCTTAAATATATTAAATTTATAAGTAGGTATGTTTATAGAAGATAATTAAATACGTATAAAGGTTGTTTTAACAAATTATCATTTGCATGTGTCAACATCCGTTATACATTTTTAATATAAGAAAAAATGTTTAACTTTTACTACACATCAATCATATGAAGGTCAACGTACTAAACATGTGAATAGATTTAGTGGTTTACAATATAAATACGATATTATTTTATTTTGTTATAAATTAATGTAATTCGTGATCACTGATCACCATCTCAAAATGAATTCACGTAGTCAAACATATGCAATGATTTAAAAATAATGCATAATGACAATGCCCTTAGGTAAGTAAAAAAAATCAACGCTTTCTAAATAGTTATTTTTAATTTAAAGTAGTAATTGAACTATATTAAAAAATATAAGAAACAGCTGAGAAGACATTGTTGTTTTACAATAAGTATATTTGATAAATAATAATATACTAATTTGTCTATTATAGTACATATTCTTATTGTGTATATGACGACCAATTTAAAACATTGAATCCAAATATAAAAATACCTGTGTAACTAAAGTACAGCGATCATAGTTATTTAACTCAAATTCTAGATCTATAAAACACGTGTAGCTAAGTATTAAATTATTACTAATATACTATATTAACTACTAAATAATGTATATTTGATAATTAAATTAAACAATATTATAAGTCCAATTTGTAAGCGTTAATAATATACAATTGAAATAATATAAATATTATTATAATAATGGTTACTAACACATAGATTGGTACCTAATTAAAAGTAAATAGTAATATGCGTTTTTCATATAATCATACACGTATATATATACTAAATTACTAATATAGGTAAATAAAAATAATCTGAGGAATGAAAAACCTGCAGCGGCTATTATAAATAGTCTCTCTATAGCCCATATAATAATCAGTACACTAAATGTCAAATAATATTTAAAATCAGCAATAAAAACTCACTAACAAATTATCTAAATAAATAATAAAAAAATGTATTATGTTTAAATTATTGAATATTAATACACATACACACACGCACACACATATATAATGTATATACTATATAGTAATATAGGTATAATAACAGAAAAATTCTCTTACCAAGTGAACAAAGATCAAGGTAAACATACGTCATCAGTCATCACCGCTAGCATAAATTCTAATTAATCGTAATATTTTTCCTGGTAGGTAATTCATATCTATTAAATAAAGTTGACGAATTGAGAAAATAATTATACAATTTCACAATACACTTATTATTATTATTTAAAAATAACTAAAACGATTTTGCATTTTATATAACTTGTTAGGTGTGTACGTATACTATGCAGTTAAAATTGGATTTAGAGAGAAAATTAATTTTTAAAGAAAAAGTAATAGGTAGGTCTGACAAAAATACATTTCTCGTTTGAATTTTCAAATTACATGCCACAATTTATTAAACATTATATTATACATTTTAAAATAATTATGACGTTCCTAAAACATTATTAAATTTAAGTATGCAGTTTAGAATACATACACATTTAATGAAATATTAAATTATGTGTGTATGCTATAGTCGCAAAATTGTATTATAGACATCAACAATATTGCGGTCAAACAATTTATACAAGTAATTAACCTACTTACTATTATACTAAATTGAGCGTCCCCAAAGAAGCTCAGTGTTTACATAGAAAATATGAGGTTCGGTTTCACATATTATATAATGCATATTATTTTATTATAATATTTTCATTTTTCAATTTAAAAAATATTTTAAAGTTCATAAGTTTTTTTTTTTACAAATCACTAATTAGTAAATTAAAGCACGTTAACTGCCATATGACCGCTGGCAGTTATACAATAGGTTTTAGTTACCCCGTGCTAAGCATATTTTCCAATGTCTTCTAAATTTGTATATACTATATATTTTAAAAAAAATTTAAAAATAAAAAAAATTGTAATAATTCCCGATACGCCGTGGCCCTTATTTTAGTGCATTATTGTAGCGCAATTGATAAGTTAATAATGTAAAATCAATTTCATTTATGGTCTTCGGTGTTCATGTGGGGTGGTAATAATGATCAACTTTGGGCGTCGGCGGGCATTAAAGTTCAAAATTTGAACATTGCAGTATGACCGTCGGCTATCATATGGCGGTTATTAACGTGTTTTAAAAATATTTTCTTTTGGTTATTGCAAATAATTTATGTTTATATTTTATCAAACAATTCAAACATCGGTGGTTTATAATATATAAAAATTAATAAGGTTTTAACTAAAAATAAGATATTACGTCTTATAAGCATGCAAGCATGTCAAGCAAATCTGCGTTAAATAGATTCAATCTATCTATCCTATTTAAAATTGTAAAATATCTATAAACAAACAACTAACATTATTTATTCATAAATTATAATATAAAAATGAAACATAAATCATATCATACCCAATATAAATCAACAGGAAACAGTGTATGTATTTGTGTGAGTGTGTATTTACACACGACCGTGTATATTATAATATCTAAATAATGATTATTGGTTATAAATTCTAGAAAAAAATTAACTTGAGACAATAAAATTATTAAAAAAAAATTACAAATAAATGTTTTCCCAACAACATGTATAATATACCTGGTATTCATAATTCCAAGAATGATTATTAACAAATTTTAATAGAATCATCAGCAAAATTTTAAGACACGAATTTTTAAGCAAAAACTTGCCTCAGAAATGAGATGTCATTATAAAATGACTAGCAATTAATATAATAAAACATTAATGAATAATAACTAATAAGTATAATTTAAATATTCTTTTTATTTGAATAATTATTATCTAATACTAAAATATCAAATGAAATGGAACACAATTAGGTATTTGTATTATGTGCACCTATATAATTACTGACAGGGTGACAGATACCTACTACATTGAATGTAATTATAAATATATTGCATACATTTTATATAGATTATAAGTATACTGAGTAATGACATGATTTTTAATTAATAGTAATAATATGATAATATAATAATTTAATTTATAATATAAATACAAATGATTTAATTTATATTTTTTGTATTTTTTATTCACATGTTACATCTAATAATATTAGTATGTCGTCAAATAGTTATTACGCACATATTAAAATGTTTGAAATACTGTGTTAAATGAACACATCATACGACTCATACGATTTTAATTAATATATTATATTTGATGGGACTTAAAACACTTCAAATAAACTCAAAATAAAAAAAAATCAATTTATCTAACCATTTTAGCGGTCTCCAACATAATATATACATTTATATATTGTTACAAGTTATGACCATGGAGCTTGACCATGAAATTGATTTTTATTATAAAAAAATCTCACACTATTCAAAACCTACCAATACACTATGCAGGTATAATTATTATATATAACTATTATCTTTGTGGCTAAGAGAATAGTATAGTTAATAAGTTTATATAATGTTATAATACTATTATTATTAAACTATGGCGAGGAAGCGAATTAAATACAAAAATTTATATTTATTATTGTTTTTAAATAATAAATTGATTAAAATAAAAACGATAATAATTAGATAATAATATGTAATAATCACATGTCTGTGGTAATAATATTGTAATACTGATAACTAACTAATACAAAATGTATTGTAACTAAATTATCTAAACACTGACGAGTAATATGTGCTGCGCTCTAGACGATGTTTTACAATATATTAAGTGCGTAGGTAAAGTCCAATAGATAGCTCACATTAATTTGTATTTTTATTCTGTTTCGTTCCCCCAATCTATGCAAATAACCAAACCTAAGATCTAACTATTTAATTATTATGATGATAAACTATAAAAATTCATTATTGACGTTTTCAAACTATATACATTTATGATAATATTACATTTTCAGTAAATAACATAAAATAAAAAATAATCATTACACTTTTTATCCTACGGAAATTAATAAAACAATGCGTATAATATTATAGATACGTTTATATCATATAATATTTATTAAGAAATATACTTTGAAGATTTTCAATTTTAATAACCTAACAGTTGCGGGTCTAAGATTTTTTCGGAGGGGGTGTCAAAATGTTTCATATCATTATATATGATGTACATCATTTTGTAAACACAATATTTAAGATTTGATATTAGGCCTTACAAATATAATATAACTGTCAAGGGGGGGGCGGGTTGCTTGGCACCCCCCTTTAATCTGCCACTGTAACCCAATACTAATTTTCATGGTACCTATACAAATATATTCCAACAGGCACCAGTATATAACATTGCTAACAAGTTTATTAAAGCAACGAAAGTGAGGCAAAATATATTGTCTAATACAAGTCTTCAAAATTTAAAAGTTATATTTTATATTTTTATTTATAATATGTTAAAATGTATATATAAATAATAAATATAATAAATTACTTAAATGAGTTAATATTTAATATTTGTTTTGTATTTTGTATTTTTTTTCTATATTTTTATGATTTTAAACACTCAATGAAAATTTAAAAAAAACCAATGGCCGTGTATATAAACACATCATGATGCTAATACCACGTGTTATACCAGTAAAATAAATGGCGAGTAAGGCAATAAGTGTGGAGTTGCTAAACATGGTAAATTTAACGATAATGTTTCGTTTTTCAACTAATTATTCTATTGTTCAGACAATTAAATTCTTCAAGACACTCACATATCCTGTTTTTTAATAAAATGATCCATTTATATCCAGTTTTTCGTTTTATGATAATAATACTAAATATTTACCAATTGGTTATCACTAAGGTTAAGTATCTATTTGTATACATTATGCATATCCCTATATCAAATTCTTTAAAATGCCAAAAATACTTAGGATTTTAAAAAATTATCATAATTTCATATATTAGCTAATTTATTATTTTTTAGGCTCAAAAATAACAGATATAGCAAACATATTAAAAATAACTTTACACAGCAGATCAAAGGGATAGGGCCCGGAATCTATAGACTCCTGCCATTGAAGTGCTTGTTAAATTTCATATAATAAATAAGTAAATAAATTATTTTCTTCAATTAGGTAAATCATTTTATTGATAGGATAATTGTATATTTAGCTTGGGTCATTTTTATGTAACGATTTTAAAAACAAAAGTTTAAAAATTTTTTTTAGGTTTAAATTTAAAACTATAGAAAAAAAAATATATTCACTTAGTAATTGATGAGGATTTGATTTTATGGAATTTGGCATAGTTTTCAGTTTCACCCAAAATTCCACATTATTTTCACCTTCGATGATGTGCCAAAAATAAGAATAATATTAATATACTATTTGAAGTGATAGATTTAACCATACTTACAAATTATAAATTATATTAATGAATATATGTATAATATATAAGTATATAATTAGTAAAATGGGCTCCTCTGTGCAGTTTTTCGATGTGTTTAATAAAATAAAATAAAAATTCTAATGTAAACTCAATCCAGCATTGTTTTTTTTCAATTACAATAATAAATTATCATGTTAAATTTATTTAAAATAATAATATACAAATAATCGATCTAAAATCGATTTTATAATTTTATCTATAACTATTAAAACTCAAAGTGGAGGAATTGTAAATGGAACATTTTAAATTTAAATGCAATTTTTATTTATTTATTATATTTTAAATATTAAATACAAATGTAATACCTACACAATACAATTTCATTAAAAATAAATATTCTCGTATTTTATTGTAAATCAACCATTACATTATTATAAACGCTATGCCTCATTGAAAATACTACCAAGCACCAAAAATTTCAGACTATAGAAGTTGAAAAAATCACATATGAATATACACATCAAACATGTTAATATTTTTAAACAACTCAAAACTGATCAATCTAATTTTTAACTACACTAATTAAAAATTGAAATATTAATGTAAAAATTCTAAATTTAAGGATAGATTTACCATCTATACATAACTAAAGGCTTACTTTTATATAAAAAAAATAATTATATACAGTATACTCGTAGACTATAAACCATAGTCGCATATAGACACTATATAGCAGTCATCACATCGAATAATAAGCTATTTGAATTTAAATAATTCTTAACTGTCGATTATTTTAAAACCTCGATAATTAAAAATTAGAATTAGTAATTTTCAACAAGTACTTTTATAATATACATAATACAACTTAAAAGTGCGTAGTAAAACAGCTATTATTATTGTGTAAAAATGTTGAGATTTTACATGTATGTGTATTTGCTCATAAAAAAACGTCTACTTCGAGTTTGTTTATTTTTTCAGTTCACTAATTTATACAGTTGATATACCTAATGTCCTAATATGCCTATTTACATTGAGCAATTATATGAATGAACGTCTATTATAGTATAATATTATTACAGCTAGGACTTAAATATATTGTGTACCATAAACGTAAAATAGCATAATATTCTTTAAAATTATAACATATCTATTTAATATTTAAAGTAAATTACTTTTTATTTTTATTTCGTATAATTTATGAATTTGTGATACATAATATTGTGTATGTGTAAACATAGATAACAATATGAATTTCGAAGAAGTAAAATGGTAATAATTTTGAAACAAAGTTCATTGCAAAGTGAAGACCTGTAATTTATAATTCTACTAAAATTGACTATATAAAATGTATGTTTAAAATTGATATAAATATACTACATAAATTATGGAAAGACGTAAAGTCAATATATTGGTTGGTAATTTATAAATTATAATTTAATAATTACCATAATTTGTAATATAAATTCGTACGTGACTAAAATTAATGTTTGATAGAAGATAGAACAAAGCTATTTAAACATCTGTATAAGTTAGTAATGTAGTATGAACTAAATTGTCAATAAATTATAATTATAATTATATTTTTGAGTAAACATTTTCAAAATATGCTCAACAAATATTTTTGTATAACCTAGGACTTAGGAGTACTGTAAATATTTTTCTACTCTTTTTAAGTACTATTAGATCTATACAAAATGTGACGTATATACGTATACCTAATTCGCTAAAATATTTATACTAAAAACAATTTATATAATGATACCTATCTATTTTGATAGTTTTGACAAATCGTGCATTACTATTTTCATACGAAAAGTTGTAGTATACAATAAACTATATGGATACATAGTACATACTATATACAAAAACCCAACTGCGCAAATACTATACGATGAATTACGACTAGTTTATGATAGGGGAATTTAACCTGGGTCATTCAGTGGCTAAGACTCAAGGTTATCTACAGCTAATCTGCTATTGTCATCTTCAATTTTTGTAAGGATCTATATACAATTTAATACCGCTTCAATGTAACTTTGGAGGATCACGCCAATTTATTAAACTTGTATTTGGTTATACGAATTTATAACCATATAATTTAAATAACTATTCAAGATTATTAGCTTTTCAAATTGAAAAGATTAAAAAGTAAAAATATACAAGTTAAATATACTTTGAATATAATATAAAGGTATCAGTTCGTATTAAGTCGTTATGCATTAATGATGTCTTTTGATGTAATCAATGTTTCAGTGCATATATATGCGTTCAACGCTCAATACAAACTAAATAAAAGAAAAATAATACAATTTATTCCTCATGTAGAGAATATTTTATTTATATATAGAATAGTGAAAATATTTATAAGATTCAGAAAATAAACTAAAGAGTCCTATTAATGATTAAATTGGTCTCCCTCGCCTCAATGGATATATTTATGATTTTTGGGAGTAAAAACGTTATACAAGATATAAATTGCATTTAAAATGATTATTTAGAGAATTAAATATAGGTATAAAGTAGTCTACAGACGTAGATATAGTATTATTAAATCTAAAATTTTAAATATTTTGGATAAAATTAAAAATTAATATTTAATACATAACATTAAATAAACTAGTCATAATAATCCAATAGATAATTTTATTATTTTGATTACGTTTTTTATTATAATTTTCATTTCACGATGTATATATGACGTCTATACGTAAATGTAAGCTAAATAATATAGTATAATAATAAAATAGGTAGGAAAATAAAACAAGCAGTCTTATACTCTTATACAAAATAAGAACGATAATCTATAATAGAAATCATGATTATTAAAAGCTCGTTAGAATAATAAGTACATCTGTAAACAGGCATACTGAATTTATTTAACCGTTGACCTTACAGAAATGAATATATTTGAATGTTGAAACAAACGGTAATTAATAATATTATGTGATTATCAGTACTTCTTCTATCTAGGTATTGGATGAATAATCTAATACCCAGATGCGAAGACTTATCTTAATAAAAAAAAATTATCCAATATTAAAATGTTACAAACAAATAAAAATAAAGCTAAACTGATAATGAAAAAATATGTTAAATAATTAATTGGTAAGTTTATTTTTCTGTGTTTCAATAAATGGTTTTTAGTTAAAGTAAAACTTGTTCCTACCTAAAACAATATTTTTTAATGCTATAAATCAATGTTAATATTAATTTGTACATGTATTAAAAAAAAGTAAATATTTTTCGTGAAAGTTACAATTACAAATATATAGCTTAATAAATAATACACGTTTGTCAATTATAAATATTTAGCCAGTTTATAAATATATTAATATATTATTTTTCCAAGTATTAATACCTAATACCTACTTTTTAAAAATCCACGCTTTATCATAAATATTATACAGGATGATTTTTTTTATAAAAGAATACTCTTTTATTTCAAATTCTATTACATTTTTGAAAATATTTTTTTTACATAATTTCCAGTTGAAATTAAATAACATTTTTTAAACATATTTTATCGTCAATAAAAATATTCTACTTCAGAATATAAAATTAAAAATGTATGTTGTTATTCAAAAAAATTATAAAAATTAAAACGATAAAAAATTGTAAAAATACATTTTTTTTAAATATATTGATTTATATCGATTGAAAATTATGTAAAAAAATATTTTCAAAAACGTTAATAAGTTTTAAAATAATGAATGTAAATGCTAAAAAAATCACCAATAATAATAAGTACGTTTAACATTATATAATTGTATTTTAATATTAAATAATTGTTCATATTTATTATTTTTACTATAATATTATACTTCCTTATAAATTGAAATATTTTAATACAACAATTTTATGTAGGTTTAATATAAATTAATATGTGTAAGTATTATAATTTATTATACATTTTACCTAAAATTATAAAACTATACAAAATTCGCTTAGAATATAAAATTTGTCGGTCTTTTTTATTTATTGAATTTTCGAAGTAATACAAATTAATTATAAGGTTCATCACGTTTAGGTACTAGTTGGTGATTTATATAATAGTGATCACTTTATAAAATTAATAATTACCTATTTACAATAACAGTACCTATATAGTATATATCTTATATTTATTATCTGTACATATAAATTCAAAAAATATTTTAACGAGGCTTACTAACTAGGGACACTTATAAATATGCCATAAATACTATTATAATACCTATTATATACATAATATAAATAATAAATTATAATACATTATGTTTCATAATATCGACGTCAGTGCATACAAAATATTGTTTGATAAGATAATAATAAATGGAAAAAAAAATTATATTTGATTAAAAATTAGGTATTAGACTTGTTTTGATTAATTTTGTTAAATTAGTGAAGATTGTAAGCTATAATCATTATGGTTAATTTATTTCAAAATATAATATAAAATAGATACATTAAATCTTTAATATATAATTATGATCGATTTAATTATAATTATAATAACCTAGTTAGTAATCTAATAATTATTATAATCAAACATTTTTAAATAGGTACATACTACAATTTCATGATTTAGAAAATTGACACAAGACTTAGCTACTTTGTAATTTTGTATGACTTTAGGAATCACTAGCTGGGTCTAATTAATGACTTTTAATCTTCAGCCCTCTTAATAATAATTTGATAAATCTTATAAAATAAAAACTTGATAAGATCTAACTTTTTATACAATATATCTACTATAGTAAAGAAGAGGTATTGAAACTTTATAAGTGTTTAATTATTAAATATAATTTATCTATTTAATTCTTTAAAATACCAAAAACGCCATAACATACAAAACATATTATATAGCTATACCATATTAATAATAATTATTAATAATTAATATATACCTTTTAATGTACTCTAGTGTTAATGAATTTTTAACAATACTCTATTTCTATTATTAATGTAAAAACTCATTTTATCAATCCATATAAAAATGATTTAAGATAAGTCAATTGTTTTTAATTACTTAAAAGTTATGTAAGTGCGTAAGTTAGTAAATTGTAAAGAGGCCAAGATTTAATTAGTACTTTAAAATAAAAATAGTTTTAAAAATGATTTCCCAGCGTATTTTATCGGAAATATAATATATTTGCCAAAAAAAAAATGTACAGACCATGCAATTAAGTAAACAGCAATAATTTTTATCCATAGCTAATATTGACAGTTTTTCGAAGGACAACAAATTAAAGTGTAAACACAAAGGTATTAATTCCTACATATTACCTTTTTAAATGATTATCCACTGATATATGTATCTATTGTTACACTATCCACGATAACACTCACTCATATTATTATAATTATTATTAAAATCATATGTATAATGAACATAGAATAATTTGAAACACATATTATAATATATTATCATAAGTTAAAAATCAATAGATTGTTTAGCCTTAATGTTATTAGGTTAAATGTCAATAACTCGCCCGCTGTACCATAAATATAGGTACCAGCTGATACTATATTGATATTCTTAAGTAGAAAAATTTTCACTCTTATTCTTTTTATTTCAAACAATAATACTTGCGTTATTTATATTTGAGAATAACAGGCGCGGATACAAAGGGGGTATGTGGGCTGAAGCCCCTCCGTTAGACCCTACCTACCTACTTACTTAAAATATTTCAAAACTTAAACTTAATGCCTATGCTTTTATGTGCTAGAAGTAAATTTTTTTATTAAGTCCCCCTTATATAATTCCTAGATCTGCACCTGTCTAAGAATAATAAGTACACGTTTAATCTTAATTAATGCAATGGAGCAGTGACTTAACTTAAGTGATTAGTAACTAAATATAATATTCATATGATGTAGTGTTTAAATAATAATTCAATGCATAGCAAAAAGGAGTTCAACTCATTTTAATACGATTTATATAAAAAAAAGTCACAAAATCACAAATACAATATTAATAATATGTAAGTTTGCTTTGTCCAGATACTCACGCTATATGTCTGCAGTTATGTATTTTTGTAGTTAATTATAGTTTGGATTTATAACAAAGATAAATAGCATTTCCAATTAGTGTGTTTTGAATACAATTGAAAACGGCTTAAAAAGTTTATTTAAGGCTCGGAAGTTGATGCATTTTCCTTTTAGATTCTGAACGGAGTGATGAATGTATTGATTTTACAATGATGTGTGTTTTTTTTTTTTTTTTTTTTTTTGTTTTTTTTTTTGTTTTTTTTTGTGTCTGTGTACAGCATAACTAGTCGAAATAATGCTTCGATTTCAAACTTTGGGGGTGGTTTCCGATGGCAAAGTGGATATCCTTGGTGCATTATACAGGTGAAAAGTAAACATTTTCCAACAGTTTTCAAAAAAATCGAGAAAAACAAAAAAAAAATGACAGAAAAACGGGAATTTTTACGCAAAACCAGTTTTCGACAAAATCGAATTATTTATTTTGCTATAACTCAAAAACTAATCGATGTATTCACTTGAAATTTTCATCAAGTGTTTAAATTAGCGTTCTCCATACACAGTTAAATTTTCAAAGAATTTTGACTTTTTTTGAGCTATTTATAGACAGTTGAAATTTTCAATTTTTTTAAGTATTTTTTTTTAAAATAACGATAAAATTTTTTTGGCCGGCCAGAAAATCTTGAAAATTTAATACAAGGTTTCTTATAAGTTGTTCTTAAAGTTATAAAAAAAAATCCGAAATCGTTAGTCACAATTTTTTTTTATGAGTGCTTAAAGTTCGAATTTATACGAAATATGTCAAAATTGCGAAAATTGGCAAGTAATTTTGTGGTTAAAAAATCGTAAAAATTTTTTCTTTTATAACTAAGATTTGAAAATTTGGTACAAGGTTCTCCATAAAATTTTCTTCAACTATCTGCAAAAAAAACTCTACCGGACTAAAACAAAAAATTTTTATGAGTGATTGAAATTTAAATTTTTACAAAACCGCGTTAAATAACGGTTTAGCCTCGAACGATTTTTAATATTTGTTGTTATTCAAATAGTATAAGTCGTAAATACTTGAAAATTTTACCAGTTATTTAGATTGCCATTTTCTTTATGTGATTTGATTTTCAAAATATTTTGACTTTTTTTGAGCTATTTATAGACAATTGAAATTTTCAATTTTTTTAAGTATTTTTTTTTAAAATAACGATAAAATTTTTTTGGCCGGCCAGAAAATCTTGAAAATTTAATACAAGGTTTCTTATAAGTTGTTCTTAAAGTTATAAAAAAAAATCCGAAATCGTTAGTCACAATTTTTTTTTATGAGTGCTTAAAGTTCGAATTTATACGAAATATGTCAAAATTGCGAAAATTGGCAAGTAATTTTGTGGTTAAAAAATCGTAAAAATTTTTTCTTTTATAACTAAGATTTGAAAATTTGGTACAAGGTTCTCCATAAAATTTTCTTCAACTATCTGCAAAAAAAACTCTACCGGACTAAAACAAAAAATTTTTATGAGTGATTGAAATTTAAATTTTTACAAAACCGCGTTAAATAACGGTTTAGCCTCGAACGATTTTTAATATTTGTTGTTATTCAAATAGTATAAGTCGTAAATACTTGAAAATTTTACCAGTTATTTAGATTGCCATTTTCTTTATGTGATTTGATTTTCAAAATATTTTGACTTTTTTTGAGCTATTTATAGAAAATTGAAATTTTCAATTATTTTTTATTTTTTTTTTTATAAATGTTGATAAAAAAAATTTAGCTAGGACAAATTACTTGAAAATTTAATTGAAGGGTCTACATAACTTGGTCTAACTCTCATTCAAAAATTATAAAAATACATAGGCACAATTTTTTTTTATTAGCATTTTAAGTTCAAATATTGACAAAAATTCGTCAAAATCATGAATATTTTTCACTATTTGGTAGTTAAAAATTTATAAATATTTTTCTATCAAAAGCTAAGAATTGAAAATTTAATACTATGCTGTCCATAAGTTAAGCTTAGAATAATTATAAAAAAGTTTGATGTTCATTAAATTTAAAAAATTTTACGAGTGTTTAAAGTTTTAATTTTAATTTGAAATCAAAAATACACGTGTAAAATAACGTTTTACTAATAAATAATTTTCGATTTTTGTTATTTTTAAAACATTATCAAACGTAAGATCTTAAAACTTTTACTTAAATGTTTGAATTTGTTTCAAAATAGAATATATGACAATATTTTAATATAATATATTAACATATCCTAGACTGACAAATCATCTCCGTTCAGAATCGTTTTTCGTATACAATGATACCTATCATTGCATTCAAACTTAACCTACCCTAGTCCGAGGTCCATCCCACCCCCTAATGTACAGCAGAGCGATACTCACTTACCCGCTTTTTTTTTTTTTTTTGAACTTATTAGACGATGCTCTCCCGGCCATAAATGTGTTTTATTACCATGTGAATCTGAACAACTAATTTTTATTTTGCATATTTTTGCATTTATTAATTGATGTCTATAACTTTTTAAGCTATTTTTTGACATTTTTAGGTCATTTTCCCACATTTTTAGTCATTTTTACTGATTTCACATTAGTTCACTTCTTATCACTATGCCAATAATTTACTTAGAACTTTGAAATTATTACGAACTAAGATTAGTACCTATCTGAGTTATCTCACCAATAACAGTTGTCGTTGTCGTGTTTTAGTGAATATTATCATACCTTAATTTAATTATTATTTTTTAATATTTTCAAAATGTCGAAAAAAATTTTATTTTATTTTTACGGACATTTTTAGTAATTTTGATGTCATATTTTGAGTAATTTGTAAGCTTTGATAAATATATGTAGGGTTCTAAATTTGAAATATTTCAATGAAATATTGAAAAATATTTTTTCTTCTTTTAAATATGATCGGTTATAGTTGATAAGAAATAATATATTGATTAAACACAGAAAATATTCATGATAAATATACAAAAATTTGCACTATAATTTTTTTATATTTTTTAATTTATCACTTGTATTATTAATTGGATCCTTACTAGTTATTTTTATTATTATTTATTATACATATTTTCTTTGTTTTACACAATAAACCAACTTTTGAAAATTTTCATTTGCAAGTTGACGTGATTATAAACTTTAATATATAATAATTTATATTTTATTTTTTATTAAAATGAAATATTTCATGAAAATTTCATGAAATTTTAAAACCCTAAATGTATAAAAGCATTTATAGTAAAATAGAGTACAACTTAAAAAAAAAAATACATATTTTTATTAATTTAAAACAAATATTTGTAATTCTTTAGGTCGTTTTTTAAGGAAATTTTTTGTCATATTTGCATATTTTTAGGTCATTTTTTAATGTTTTTAAGTTCATCAACTTCCGAGCCCGTGATTACTAAATCACCAACCATTATAATGTAAGATTTTATTATATAATATCACACTATGCATATATGATTAGCTATAAGTACATAAAAATGAAATATGTTGTGTGTTAGACATTTTGGCAGGTTGAGAAAAAACCGTATTGCAGTGAAATTTTGAAAACTCTACGAACCAAAGTGCATAAGTGCTATACGTAGTATAGTTACTCGATTAACTTAACCTATACATAAAACATAGTATTATATATGTATTATGAAATACTGTTGGAAATCCAGAACAGTGAAATTTATATATAGGGTGGAGTCCCAGAAATTCAATTTCCTGGGGTGTCAAATATCATGTTTATATCCGGTAGTTGGAAATCAATACGGTCCGTTTGTTTGCTAAAAGCTACAATGGCTACTTTTCATGAAGCATTTAAAAAAAGAAATGTTTTAGTTTTCAAATTCACGTGTTGCTGCATATTATGTAAGCATGATATACATATATACGTTGTACTACGTGTGTATAGCCGTCATATTGTGTAAATCGTGGACTATTGTATTTATATTGCACACTACATTAAAAATCAAAACATTTGAGTCGGAAGAGATCTCCACGCTGCACGAGATAACTTAATAAATGATAACCTTTTTTAAGTGTATTCATATTATGAATTTCATAACATCAATAATAAGTCCATATTATAGATGTTTTACGCGTATCATACTTGCTAGGTATTATATTAATATTATATTATTAAATTGTACATTTTACAGTAACATATTATTACATCATCACTATACCAGCTGTACCCGCGTAGAAAAACTAAGATAAGTTGTTTTTTTTTTTTTGTATAAAAAATTAAAAATATTTTAACTCCACGAATATATTATAACATGATTTCTAAATAACCAACTAGTATAATATTTTTGCTAGAATGCTAATATATATAAACTGTATTATAATAACAAAATAAATTATATTTAGGTATCTATACTTACAAGATAAATCATACATATTTTTATGAAATTATTATTACAAAAGTAAAAGAATATATTTAGTGTAACTCTGTGGTACTAACTAACTACTATAACAACTTAAAGTTTAACTTATAAAACAATTAATGTGATCGTAGCTATACCGATGTCCGATACACATTTTTGTATAAAATGTGAATTATAAAATTAATAGAGTAATTAAATCCGGCTAGAGTGAACAACAACAATATTAATAATATTGTTTTAGTCATATTATTTTAAAATAATGATAATATAATATTATGACGTGTTGTAAACAAATAAACAAATAAAATAATGATAATTTAATATCAATATGTAATATGTATACAGACATACACTCATTAAGAAACAATATTCAATATTAACAAAATAAAATATTCATAGTTCTTATATATTATTTATAATTATAATAATATTTATTATTCCATAAACCACACTGACATACCTATATGGACATATATCATATGTGGAAATGTAAATAGTTGTCCAAAATTATAAAAACTTTCTTATATTTGTCTTCGAATGACCTTAAAAATTTAATAAGTATAAATTTATAATCCAATAATTTTATATAAACAAACTTGTGCGTTAGATAATCTAACAAAAAAAAAAATAGAATCAAAAGGAAATTGTAGAACATAAATGTGTAATGTTTATTTTTTAAATGTATTTTGAAATTGACAACAAGTTGAATATAAAATTTAATTAATTTTAACACACTTTGTTGCCCTAGTTAAAGTAAAAAACGTTTTGGCAACATTAACAGACATAAATAAACTAGTTTAGTTTTATCCTCACGGACACTATAAAAATAATTTTTTATATCCATATGATTGTTTAAAATTAGTTTGTTAAATATCCATTATTAAAAAAAAAAAAAACTGGGAAACTCGCTTTAGCTATAACCTATTAGCTTTTGAATGTACCTCATTTTTATCATTGTTTAGGTCAATATAGTGAATTTGTTCAACTTTAAATCAATACAATTATAAATGAAAATCAGATTCTGAACTGACTGCACTAAATAGTCTGATAGATTTGAAAGCATCTATTTCTAAGAATAGTTTAACATTAACATATACTATATTTATATTATTGTTAATGTTTTCTTAATTGAGTAGATTGAATTCATTTTTGATAAAAATATCAAGTATAATAAGTCAATACCAACATACTGTATACCTAATGTTAAAATAGGTTCGTAGTATAAATAGATTAAAATCAAATGTAAAATGATAGTTTTACAATATTTAATATTCTGAAAATTGCATTCTGTAAAAAAAAAGTAGATAAAGATGATAGTGAAAAGTTGCAAATTTCTACAGTTGATATATTTTGAATTACAACAAAATAATTTAGAAAAATCATTATTGTAATCAGTTTAAAAATCAAACTGTCAAACAAAAAAAAAATAGAAAGATTTTTGATATTTTTACGAAAAATATAATTAAATCTTTAATATCATAGTTTTCTGAATTTTTTACTTAGTTTTTCCCAATAATTATAATTTAAAGGTTACTAAAATTTTTCTCCTAGAATAAAAAGTTTATGTATTTTTCAACCAGAAAGTCCATTTAAAAATAAATTGGAGCAAGTTTTCAGCATGACAATAAACATAGGATAATTTAATAATAAAACCGCACATAATATTGTTAAGCCAATACAGTGAAATGTCGAGGTAAGTTTTTTTGAGGCAATTTCCTCGAGACCTAAATTCAGGGTGGATAGGTACCGGGCAATGGATTTAATGTGATAAAATATATTTAATAATAATATTTTATACTATTAAGAATTAAGATAAAAATATTATGGACTAAAGACTAAACTTCAAGTCTCAAATAAATTATAAATATTTTGAGTATATTTAGTAGTTATATTATCCAATAGATTATTTATTTACAAATACAAATGTAATTCTACATAATTATTTATAATAGGTACGTAAGGTCCCGTCTTGAGTAGTTGGATACTTTTAGACTAAACGTTTCTTAGTTTCTTACAGAATACAGGTGTTTCAATTATTGCATTTCATTTTATTTAAATTTTTCCATTTCAAAATATAACGGGACTAAAACAGAGATTCAACCTCTTTTAAAATGATATAATTTATCAGATAGTATAATAGAGGTACAGCCGTACAGACTACAGGTACAATATAATAGTATATACGAATATCTGTCCAAACAACATAAACACAATCAACAGCTAATGATTGATTACATAATTTTAAAATTGGAATTTTCCATTATTAGATAATTAATAACTATAAGTAATCTAAAGACCTAAAATAATATTTTTAGAGAAATCTCAGTCTTAAAAAAGCGGGTAAGTGGGTATCGCTCTGCTGTATATTAGGGGGTGGGGTGGACCTCAGACTATGGTAGGTTAAATTTGAATGCAATGATAGGTATCATTGTATACGAAAAACGATTCTGAACGAAGATGATTTGTCAGTTTGGGATATATTATATTTAAATATTGTCAAATATTCTATTTTGAAACAAATAGTATAGTTTTTATATGTTACTATAGTTACTATGGCCAACATTCGCATTATGAGCGTATGAAATTTAATTTAAATTTTGACATATTTCGTATAAATTCGAACTTTAAACACTTATAAAAAAAAATTGTGACTAACGATTTCGGATTTTTTTTTATCACTTTAAGAACAACTTATAAGAAACCTTGTATTACATTTTCAAGATTTTCTGGCCACCCAAAAAATTTTTATCGGCATTTGAAGAAAAAAAAACTTAGAAAAGTCGAAAATTTCAATTGTCTATTAGTAGCTTAAAAATGGTCAAAATATTTTGAAAATTTAACTGTAAAGAGATAACCATAATATAAACATTTGGTGAAAATCTCAAGTAATTACAATAATTCGTTTTTGAGTTACAGCAAAATCAAAAAATCGATTTTGTCGAAATGTGGTTTTTCGTAAAATTGCCATTTTTCTATCACTTTTTTTTGTTTTTCTCGATTTTTTTGAAAACTATTAGAAAATTTTAATTTTGACCCCCCTAAAGTACCAACTAGATTCAATTCCCTATTCAAAGAGGGGCTGAAGTCAAAAATCGGAGCATTATTACTGCTCCAAATGTTGGAGTCAGACACAAAAAAAAAAAAAAAAAACACACATCATAGTAAAAGCAATACATTCATCACTTCGTTCAGAATCTAAAACTCAACTAAATGATCTTTTAGAAAATTCTATACTAATTGGAGACAACAAAAATTATAAAATAGTTATCGTTACAAAAATTAAATTAAAACGTAACAATTTTCAATTTAATAATGAAGAAACATATAATATAACGTAAACATATTTGCAATAGCCGGAATTTTCGGAACACGAGGTCGCAAGGGCGTAGATGCCAATTGACTCAGTCTGTGGGGAAAAGTTTTGCTCTCTCAAAACAAAATAATAACAATTACAGTTACGGTCTTATTTTTTCAATCTATATTATATATGTATAATTTTTAGGCGTAGAAAACTATTCATGCAAAAAATATGCCTTGATTTATCCGTTGGTAATTTGGTATAAAGCCAATAAAAACGATATTAAAAGAAACAATATATCCTAGCTTTATTTGGTTATATTTTTATTTCGTAGCCCGTTATATACCTAGTTTGTTAAAATTATTTTACATAGTATATACTTATAATACAGTGGTTCCCAATTAGCATTGAGCCACGGACCCCTAGCTAAAACTTAAATTGGACGGGGGACCCCTTATTTCTGATTACTTACTTTTCAATTTTGATTAATTTTATCATTAACTGTCGACCTTTTTTACATTAATCGAGTTTATCTATTTATTTATAATACCTGGAATTTCAAACCATTACGTGTTTAATAATTCCACTAAAATAAAATAAAAATATCACTTCAGTACTACATAACCACGGCCCCCCTAATATTAACTCACGGACCCCTGGGGGTCCGCGGACCACCAATTGGGAACCACTGTTATAATATATTAATAATGGTATTTAAAAAAATTACAGTTATGCTACTTTGCATTGACGGGAATAGATGGGTTGGGAGCAGTGGCGTAGCCAGGATTTTTTTTAGGGGGGGGTTTTTTTTAGTAATAAAATAAAATAAATCTACAACCGTATTGAAATAATAAAATAATTGAATGATAATGATTATTATCACCAGTGCAGTCGATAACGTGAATACAGCATAACAGAATACATTTCACCACGAATAAATGATTGTATTTTTATATTATAAAAATTATATTTTTGATAAAAATACGGCCGAAGGGGGGGTTTCAACCCCCAAACCCCCCCCCCTGGCTACGCCACTGGTTGGAAGGGAAGGAGCTAGAATATTATGATAATATGAAAAAAACCTTAATAGTGTGGCGTTGTCACAAACGTTTGCAATGAAACCTTGAATACAACCATAATTAATGAGATTACCATCATCGATGATTTAGGGAACCTAAATTCAGTATCTTTTCAACCTATAGTTAAGGTACCCAAGCCCAGGAGCGTAATTAAGGAGAAGAATGTGGAGAAATAAGGAGGATAGATATAATTATAATTATTATTAATATTTATAATTCAATAGTAATCAACTATATTATTGTAAATAATTATGTTCTTAATTAAGTTTTTTATTAAAAAAAATTATTACCACCCTTTAAAGAAAATTCCTAATTATGCCATTGCCCAATTCTTAAATATAATTTAAAATAAATATTAATTAATTAGAATAAAGTAATAATGTATACGTTTAATACTTTTTATTTTAAAAAATAAGTTAGTTTCCTTTGACCAAGTTTGGAGAGCGAATAGATAGGTAGTTTTAATAAATCACAAAAAAAAAAAAAGTTTTCATTACAATATATTATTATCTAGATGCCAATATAGTAGTATAGTGCTATAGTTTAGTAAGTATAATAAGTATACATCATATTATTATTTGAATGTTACATTAAAAATTTACCAAGAACTGTTTAAATGATAGTGAAAGTATCATCTTAAATTCATGAGAAAAATCGTAACCCTCCAGCTCTTTCAATGCATTTCCGTCTATGATACTTTGTAAAACAACATTTGTTTTTGTTTTCAACAAGTTATAAGTTAGGTATTGGAAAACATATCATTAGGGAGGGTATGACGTTATTGCCTAAATCTACATTTATTACTTTCGACCCCCTCCCATACAAGAAATATAAAAGTTAATTAATTTAATTCCTGAACATAGTTGCGTAAAAGAGCTCGAAAAACTCTAAAAACACTTGTTATATTACAGACGTGCCAGTCATTTTGTATGATAGGTAGTAGGTACCTATAGTATATAATCGCGTAGATGTGACCTTCGTTATATGGGACTCTTGCGATAACGATGGCGTTTTCAGCGCGTAATCATCAAAACAACATAAAATAGATACGCATGTAGCACGGGAAACCTTTTAATATTAAAAATAGTTTTAATAATTTGCGATTACTCGTCTTCAAAGACAAAACCATCCGAGTGGAATTCGTTGGTGAACGTCTTGAGGAAACGGCCGCATCGCAAAATCATCTCGGTAGGACCGTAGTTCACTAGTTCATGTCACTGAAGGAGCGGTGCAGCGCGCATATTTCCACTGTCACGCCACACCGCGGGACGGGGACAGCGTACGGCGGACATAGCACTATGTACGCCCGTCCGAGTAAACAGCCGCCGGCAGTCAGTGCACGTGTGTATCTCGCGCCCCCGCCGTTGACTAGCCGTGACGGGGGCGCGCGCGCACCGAGAAAACCGCCACCGCGGCCGGGGGGTTTCGAATTTCAGCGCGCACGATGCGGCAACGTCGCCGGGAGAACGATGACAATTCCCGTATACGGCGGTAACCAAGGTAACGGGATCGGCCACGCCGCCGCCGTACACACGCGCAACAGCCATAGAGCGCGTACACACATGTCTGATACTCTAATGTCAGTGTACAAGTGCACACACGCGCATACGCGCGTGCGCACGCGGCCGCCGCCGTCGTCGTCTTGTAATATTATTATTATTGTTATTATTTTGGACGACGACAACGACAATAATAATAATATCAAATTATCAAATGCAAGGAAATCCGTCGCGGTCGACGTCCGCGAATCTTTTAAAAGCTTACCTCGGAAACGTGTCTGGCTCTGGCCCAATGTCCGCGGTTAGTGTAGTTCTCTTTGGTCACAAAATAGTCCATAAAGTTGTTCATTTTTTCGTCGACTGTACTCCGCGTGAGTCGTAAACGGTACACTTCCGAACCTGTAGCCGTAGTTTATTCGACGACAGTAGGTAGTTATTCACGGCGAATAAATAATTTAGAGATGAACGCAGTCTCCTGCACGCACAACGTGCAGGTCGTTTCAACAACAATAACAACAAAAGTACAACACAGTTAACGCGTTGTCGCTGCTGTACCACGATGACAGCGGTTACGGCGCGATCGCACAGAGTACCAGAAAGACATTATTATTATTATTAGGTGTTGTATCTCGCGTGTGCCAGAACTGTTTCGATATAATGTTTAAAAAATATTAAACGTACGTATAAAATTTTGACGTAATCCAAATGCGAGTCCGTCGTAAATTTTTTTTATAAAAGCACCGATAGATTAATAATAAAAATTTTAAAAATATGTAAATTTATTAATATAAAGTTCTCGTTACCCGCGTGCGTTTCGTTAAAACATAAATATTATAAATAATATTATCTCGTAATACGAAAAAATGCAGTTTACCGTTTGAAGAACGACGATCGTTTGCAGTGTAAAAAAGTAAAAAAAAATATTATTTTATAATATATTTATGTGTTTTTAATAAAACCGATCCGGGCTAACGAACGTCCGACACTCGCTGAGTGACCGGTGTCCGACGCGGCCGCCGCCGTCGTGTGTTATCTCGGAAGTGGTATAATAGTAGTGCGTGCGTGGTGCGGTGCTTGTGCGCGACGCGCCGCCGCCGCCGGTGGCGCGGTGCCTTCCTCGGCGGTCACCACACGTAGTGCCCAAATTATGGTTTATTGCACATACGACATACCGCACAGTATAACAATCAAAAATTCAAAAATATTATACTCACATTACAATATAATTTATATATATTTATATTTTAATATACTGTCGTAGGTCCAATAAACGCGTTATATATTTTGGAATAACTATCGACATGATGTCGACACATAAATAGGTATTTGACTGGTAAATAAATGTTATTAGTATTTAACATCATGGGAATATTTAGAAGGGGTGGTATGAGTGTTAGAACAACCCCTATTGGTCGTATTTTGTTTTATTTAACCAAACTCCAAACTTGCTCACGAAATGTAAGAAATAATCATTCATAAATCGTAATCGTAGTAGTATTATTTTTCCTACAATTCTGAATTCACAGGCTGTTGGTCATATTGGCAACGATCTTTGTCACTACATCGAAGAGAAAACGCTCTTTTTACACTCTTCGTAGACTTAAAAGTTATTTAAGAAATACCGTTGGAGAAAACAGGCTGAATAGCTTAGAATTAATAAATATCCATAGCAGTGGCGGCTACAGTAAATTTACCATGTGTATCCAAATTTCTAAAATCTCTGGACACCCACCCACCAACAAAAGTATTTTTTTTTAGTATACAAGAACATTTTTATAATTTCTGTATAATGTAAATCTACCTACTAATAAATAATTTGTATTGCCTGATACACTACACTTGAGTTACAATCGTCACTGTACTAGTGTACTCATTATCCAATCATATCCCTTAGGGCTTAGACTGCTTAGAGTTTAAACGTCTAAAGAGCATACCAACTAACCTACGTTGAAAACACCAAGGCCTTTTAATCTTTTTATCAAATCAAAACCAAAATTTACCTTTTTTAAATAAACTAAAAAATACTAGAAAATACTTTATTTTTTAATTCAGTTTATTTTGTTTTATAAATTTGTTAATTTTATCTGTATATGCCGGTTGCTTAATTGATTTAATTTACTAAAACAGGGATTCTCAAACTTGTATAAACACTGTACCCCTTTTTATCAATAATTTTTTTTGAGTACCCCTTCTTAGTTACTAAACTAAAATATATATAAAAAGGATTCCATAGAGATATACCTATATCTACAGTTGAGATTATTGATGAACCTACTCTCCAATGCCGTCGTTTATAATTCAAATAGATAATCATAATAATATGTGTTTCTAATTAATTTCATGTTTTTTTAATATTTAAGGTTTAGTTGTCTATTGTATAGTGTATCATTTATTTGATGTGATTTAGAATATAAAAGTAATTGTTTTAGTTATACTATAAAAGTTTTTTACAATTTGTAGATCTTACACATATATACTGTCTTAATATAATAATAATTTATATCAATACATGGTATTTGTTAATGTAATACGGGGGGGTTGGGGGGGCGGAGCCCCCCGTCTACCATAAGTCTATTAAATTTGAAAACACCTCCGTAAAATAAATCCTGGATACGCCACATGTTTAACATAATTAAGTACAAACCAGTAATTAACAAAAGTTAATAAAACGAAGAATGTTTTCAGTTATAGTAGTTTAATATAGTGATACTCGCGGTATTCGCAGCTATACTATTAATTATTAATTATTATATACTACCATATTAGGTATTCGGTATACTATCGCCTATATCGGTACAAGTGCGGGTCCAGTGGAGGATATACTTGCCGTAAAGGCGTAAACTGTTTTCTAAACAATATTAGTACACAATGGCAAATATGCAAAAAAAAACAGTATTATTCTTAAACTAGTTCTTATACGTTATTGATACTTCCCCTTTCCGTAAATATTTTCAGAATCATCTGACTCGGTATGCAGCAGAGGTGATCAAATTGCGGCACGCAGACAAGACATTTTTTTATATATTTTTCTTTTTTTATAAACTAAAACTTTCATGAATATTTTCATTTGATTTTTGATTTTGTTTTTATTTAAATAAACATATGCTGATACATTACATTTTTGTGGCCCTGCAAAAAACTTAATAAAAATATTAACTAGTGATTCCTGTTTCCTAGTATAAAGTAGTGTACAGTAAAACCATAAAGTTCCAAATCGAAATTCGAATCGTATGCAATATCGCTAGATGCGCGGTGGGTTCATTTTATATGCTGAATGCCGGTGTAATTGTTATACAAGACGTTCCCTAACAATAACAGAATATAATTATTACCATATTGGAAATATATACACACTATTGCGTAATATTATGGCTATTGGTTATGGTAGGTAAGTAGTATTCGATAATCCAATTATCGATGTATTAGGTCTACTATATACAGATTATTGATTACAGGGAGTTTATTAAAATCGCGGTGGGTCACTCTGTATGATATATAATACAATTATACAAAATATTATAGGTGTAATGCGTACAGTATTCTATGTATTATGATATATCGACATATTGTTACTGTAGTAGGTATATTATTCTATTTAGCAGGCTAGTATGAGATTTTTCTATAACCGAATTCAAATAATCATTACGATTGGTATGCGTATGCACAATATATTATTATAATAACGCATTGAAGTAGGAGGACTCGCAGTAATATTATTATACATAAACTTAGGTAGGTACGAATTTACATCTTAAACAAGTGTGTATATCTGCTTATTATATTCACGGCCGATATTATATATAGTGCGCGCGTTCATTTAATATTATAGGTATTCTCGTTCCGACTTCAGCTGTCAACGGGGTCAAACTCCTATAATATAAAACGTACCTATACACGTTGGCGCGTTTTCGCAGCCGCCGAAAGACGGCTATATTATTACTATTATTATTACATGCAAATGACGGCCACGGTGTTTGTTTTTGTTTTATCGAGTTTTTTTTACCACCTCCAACTGAAATATTATTATTTTATTATTTATTATTGTTTTTGTTTATGCTCGGCCTTGTTCAGATCGATGGTGTATTTATAATTAATGGGGTGGAGGGGATACAATGCGATTCTCCTGCAGTAACTTTACAGATACGATGCGATTTACCAAGCATGGTCACCCCTATATTTCTTTTATTGAGTAATTTGATGAAATTCTGATTTTTGAAATTTTTAACTATATACCGTCCATAATATACCTGAACTATATTTTCAAAATATTTACATTTTTAAATTGTTTATACAATTTGGAAGTCTACTTTTAGATATTAATTATTTTTTAATTCAAATGATGAGAACTACATTTTTTACTAAAAGTTGTTAAGCAGATTTTTTTTTAATATTTGATTTTTTATATATAATTTTAATTTCGAATTAATGCTTTAAATATTTTCTGAATTATTAAACTTTATATGTACATTGTACGTAGGACTTACTAAGGATATTAATACACGATATTAATTTAAAATGGATTTGGTCAGATGGAGCCTATGATGATTTAGGTATATACGTAATATGTATACTACTTATACTTTTAAGTACCTAGTTGGGCTGGTATGATCGTTTTGTTTTTAAAGAATACCTAAATGTTATTAGATTTTAATTATGAACTATACTAAAATGATGCCTTGCAATGTGAGTGTGTGTGTGGGGGGGGGGGGCGACTGTCACCACAATATTCACCAAATTTATGCCAAATTAGGTACTTAATTTCTTAGGAAACATTCGTATACTAAGGTTAAATTATTTCAGATTTACTAACACATTTGTATATTATTATATACAATTATACAAATTACTAAGTAATATGAGGTCAATATGCTATGTAATATAATATAACTGCAGTAGTAGCAGTGTAATATGATATTTATTTATTTATTATTTTTTATCCAAATATATAATGTTATGCACACAATCATCTTGATAAATATTGTACAATTTAAAATATTTGAAATTCACTATAGATAATATGTTTTTATTCCATATTATTTATTGATTTTTTGGTGTCGTTTGTGAGTGATTACTGATTTAGTATGAGACGTTAGATGGTTTTCAAAATGAAATCCAACGCGCGATTTCGATACGCACGCATTAAACATTTACAATCATTAATAATTTCAATTGATTTAATATTTTAATTGTCCGTATATACTCCGTATATTATATTGACTATAGTTTATAGATAAACCAAAACTAGACCAACTTATTAATTAACATTTTTTAAATATTTAATTAATTTGTTTATAATGACATAAATATATAGAGCATAATTTTCAGATTTTGATACTGAAATCGTATTATATTACAAGCCACGACGTGGGTCTATAAATAGTTAACCAATTTAAATGTATCAACTCTTATAAACTTTCTAATTATATTTTATTATACAATATCTATAAATCGTCTGCTGATGGATTTAAAAATATATGTTAAACTATCTACATACGATTTTCTTTATGCTCAGTAAACATTACATATTGGCATCTACAATAGAATAGACTGTAGATTGTAGACATCTGCGTAAATCTAAAATAAATTATCAGTATTTGCTAAGTAGATATTTGAATTACATATTACAAAAGTCAAAATAATATATAAGCTTTTCTATATGAACAATACTTTTCAAAGACGTGGCTCATTTAGCTCATCAATCGTTATATTTCTGTACTTTTCTACACTTCTAACGATTACAACTTACAAGACCCCGAGGTCGGCCATTGCAATTATAAAAATGTATATATTTCAGGTTTATGTACTGATAAGTATTAGGATGTAAAGTACTTAATACTTATTAGTTTATACTCTAACAGTTCTATGCATATTATTTAGTGTATTTGCCGACTAAGGACTTATAAAATTAAAAGCTGGTCGTGCAGTGAGAACAACAAGATGTAAAAAATGAAGATTTGGTATTAAATTCCCAATACTAATATACAGCTTCCAGGGACGCCCGGAAGGGGGGGGCCAGTGGAGGCCATTGCCCCCCTGAGATTTTTCGTGTCATTTACAAAATTGGAAGTTTTTTACATAAAGCTGATCAATAATAGTCAGCAACTATTCGACAATCCTTGTATCTGAGTATCTAACAAGTCATATAGGAGGTATTTATTATTTAATCGTGAAAAAGACATTACGATTATTTTCAATCGCTAAGTCACTTTTTAACTTTTGGCTGGTTCCTACAGATTGTCTGTTAACGCGGACGAGTCAAAGTAATTAATTAAATTAATTTATTTACTTTAAACAAAAGGAGATTGCCATTACTTTTTGAATAAAATAATAAAATATGAAATAAATTTTATCAAATAAAGTTGTTTAAACTTAAGTTTTTGTTTAAACTTTGTTATGTTTTTTCTTACAAATATTAGAACTAATAGTGTAAATGTGTAATTTTATATTAACTTAAATTAGTTTTGATTTTTAAAAATATGTTATTGATAGTATTGCAAAATATGAGTAGATGAAAGATGTAGCGGTAAATTTACCTATAAGTATTTAGGTACTTACAATTTTTTTGCCCCCCCCCCTGAACTACATTTTTGCGGGCGTCCTTGACAGCTTCCATTTTAAACATTCACAATACACATACATCATGAATCAAAAAGTAAATAAATAATATTATCTGATAACAAGTTACACCAAACGACAAACGGGATAAATAGGTATCTAAAATATAAAACGTTTAATTTCAAATATTATGTATAATATTTAATTTTAAGCGAAAGCATACGTAGGTAGCGGGTAGGTATTATTTTCATAGCAGCAACGTGATTTTTGGTAAAGAGTTAAAAACTATATACCTACGTTAAAACTAAATTATATTAATGCCCTATAATTTTAATTAACATAATTGTATGCATCTCTCGTGTCTTTTTGCTATTTTAAAAATAGTTTGGAACTCATAATGAATAATCGAATTACACATTACACCCACTATTTTTTTTTAATTTATCCACTTTAATTTTCAGTCCATGTAGTTCAAATTTATTTTAGATGGTAGGTTCCTAATTTAAAATTTAAAAAACATATCTTTATCTACCTACTGTAAGAGTAGATACATATTAAGTTATAAATACAATTCCATATGCACCATTTGGGGGGGGGGGTGCTTATCACCCTCAAATTTCATATTAGCTCCCCAAAATTTTTAATACCATTTATTGGTTATAACATGAATTATAATCTATATAACTACGAACTTAAATCTAGCAGCCCGCATACATTTAATTCAAATTGTACCTATTTAATACCTTATGTTTTTGTCATTAATTTTTATGTCTTATAATTACAGTTTGAAAAATAAAGATAACAGCTAGTTGACAATGAATAGTTATAATATAATATTTTATAACTTACAAAATGACAAAACTAATAGCTATTAAACATTTAAACATAGAAACATAATAGTATAAAAAATAGGCATGAAGTATTTTTAAGACCATCTATATATTATTTAATTAAAAAAAAAAAAAACAAAAGTTTTTGAAAAGATTTTATTAAAAATATTTCTTTTACCTACTTTCATCAATAATTTATCAAAATTATAATCATTGTAAAAAAGGTTATAAGTTAATGCGTGTAACAACAATTTAGTGCCATTGTAAAAATGATAAATTCAAGTTAGAAATCTATTTTATATTTTTGTATGACAAAAATTTTAATTTTATGATATTGCTTTACGATTACGGTTGTATCAACATTCTGTGTTAAGTCGAAATTCCGGTAACTATTCGTTCTAGTATACATTGTACTTGCGCCAACAGATGGCGCATAAGGTTATGCAAAATGTTTTTAAATAAAAAAATAAAAAAAGTAAATATTACAAAAATAATAATAAATAAATATAGTATGGTATTAACCTGGTTATCTATAATTATTGATAAACTTAAATCAAATATTACATATTAAGAACTTTTTTTCCTCTATTCGTAATTTTTTCAATATTCCTTGATAGTTAAAATAATTAATAAATAATAAATAATATGTACATACATATTGTATAACTTTGTGGTATTTAGTATTTAATAAATATATTAACTATAGTTTCGTTTTTCAAATTACCTATATCTTTATTTTTGTATAATTAAATTTAAATTATAAATTTGATATTCAACAGCCAACGCCCTGCAATATAACTTAACTAGGTAATTATATTAGTTGATATTTTATTATTTAGGTACTTACTTATTTATTAAATGTAATATTATTACTCTGCTAGTATTTAACATTAAAACTGATTAGTTAGTTTTAAATATTGCGAAGTATGTGTATATCACAGTATCACACTTACTTAGCAGGTAAGTGTACGTCTTTAGGAGTACATCAATAAATCAATTTTATAAAAGTATAATGTATGCTAGACCGTCATTTCAATAAAATAGGACGTTACTGGATACATTCATTATTAGGTCAAATTTAAATTCAATATATCTCTGGTAAAACTATTTACCTACTACATAACTTTTTTTAATTAAATCTAAATATTTTCTATAAATAATTAAAAATGTATAACTTATGAGTAATGTATGGGCGATCGGTATTGAAATATTAATATTTATAGGTGACATACCTACGTAAAAAAATTAATTTGCGATGTGATGGGTAAATGGATAGCATTATGTTTATGTAGGTTAATGTGCACCTACTATAATTTTTCATTGCATAGCTTAATATAATTATTTTCATCAACTATACGACAACAAGACAACTTAATTAATACATCAATTTATTAAATTTTAATTTGACCTGCAGGTAAATATATTTTGTAAGCATACTGCAATACACTTAATTTTAATTATGAGTGACTATTAAAGCATTTTATTTTATTTAAATTTATTAAATAAATTATACGGTGTGCTTGTTGGTTTATACATTACCTATATATTAAAAAGGCTGTAAGACTATGCCTCGTGTGTCGTTGTGTGCATATATAGGCGCCATTGCCAAAATATAATATAAGTATCATTAGCCTGATGATCATGGCTATAGCATTGTTAATCTAAGCAAAGATAAAATATCATGAAAATATTTTTAAATTAAAAACTATCATAACGGTTTACAGCAATAAAAAATAGCATTAAACTGTTACTATTGTTACTAATATATTGACTCAAATTGTTTTTTTTTTTTGTATATTATTATTATAAACGGAATATTTCAGACGAGTACAACAAACCTACACGAGGACGTATCAACGCGACAACGCTATTTTAAATATTGACAGACAAAATATAAATCAAACTTATTACTGTTGCTATAATATATTGTGTTGTTGGGATATATATAGGAAAACTCGTTGCAGTATTTCGCATTAATCAAACATTTTACATCATCAATAACAAATTCCATTATCCGTTACATAGTATATAAATATAATAATATAATATGACAATAAATATTTTGTGGACTAAGACTAAACTTTAATAGTCATTATGCTTATAATATATAAATGTTAAACGTTATTTATTGATTTAAACTTTAAAGCACCACTATGGCACTATTACTTTCCGTACTTATAATAGCCTATATCCTATACTTATAATAGTATATTCATAGTTAATTGTTTAATGTGTAAGTATAACCTACAGGCTACAGTAATGTTTTAAATAATAATATGTCGATTGTTGGTATAAATAGATACACACTAATGATACTACCGTCTACCAGTGGCGGCTTTTAGGGGGGCATAGGGGCCATGCTCTCCAAGACATCTTACTCTTTATTTTGTCAAATATTTTCGTTGATTTAATTAATAATATAATAGGTAATTTAAATCTATGATACATAAAATGTTAGTGAATGTAAACTCTACATTGTAGACGTTCTTATTGGTACCTATATAAATAAAATTAGTTACTTATATCCCGAAACTATAATAAAATAAATAATACAATTTGAGTTATTTTTATAAAACTATATTATACATCTACTTTTAGTCTTTACCTATCATGACCTTATATTTATTATAGTTAATTAATTAAAGAAATAAACTATTTTTTTATTTTTCATTTCATATATTTACTATAATTTGATTTTAAAATTTAAACCTAAATTTAGTACTAATAAGTAAGCTTATAATAATTTCGGACCATTCATTTGTCGTTTTTAAGATATTGTCAGTAAAGAAAACCGTCAACTTTCTATCCTTGAAAATGTTTACCCTCAATTTAACGCTCTATAATTGTATGGGTATCTTACATAATTTAAATTATGAGTTGTTCAATAGGATAATAGACTATACCTAATACCTATATTCTATACAATAGGTACATTGTTCAGTTAACGCTTACAATATCCGTGTCTATTCTGAAATTCTTATATATATATTTTACTAAATATAGTTTCCATTTATTAATAATAATTAATTAATAGGTATTATACAGTGTACCTATGTATTCCGTGTAGTGTGTACTATATACCTAAGTATATTGTAAATATAACAAATATATTAACCTATTTTAAATAGACTTAAATGAATAGACAAGCCGAAAAATAGTTATATCTTCAATGTTTTACAAAAAAGTTTTCTAAGACTTTATATATACTTACAACGCATAACACAAAAACCTCAATACGTTTTTTAATTAATTTTACATATTCATGTATTCGTGTATTCGTGTTTTAGATTTATAATATGATAAGTTATTATATACATTTTTATTTTATTTTTTTTAAGTCATACATAACACAAATATATGTACAATGTTTGAAATATAGATTACATATTTATACATAATTTCGTGTAATATATTTATCATTTAAATGCGGACATATAATATACGCGCAGAGCCGCAGAAAGATGTTGTGGACAATATTTGTATCGATTAATAAAATACAAAAATATACCTACCGTACTTATTCAAAGTATTATATAAATAATCTAAAAGTGTTTGTTTTCAACTCCTTATTACATTATTATATTTTTTAATAATTATTTTTTACAAACGTATAGGTACTATAAACTTATTTTAATTACGTATAAGAACTGAATGTTTAATATTACACTATTCTAAATTACTAAATAATATGTAAATGGGTATGTAATGGCTAATACTAAAAGTTTTTGTTTAGAAGTACAGCGTTTAAATCAATAATCCGTTCTAAATAATAGTACTGGAAATACGGAATATATGAGATTGAAAAGTGGATATTGAATTTTCTTAATTATTTTTAATTTTGTAGTTATCTATACCTATTTTTTGTACGATAAAAAACTAAAATCTAAATTATAGCACAGAAAAATTAATTGGTAAATATAGGTATAATAAAAATATAATATAGATATATTATTTCTAAAATAATTTTTTCATAAAATGTATCATAATAGAAACATAATACAGTGAACCCTCTCTTAACGGACACCTCACATTTTTTGGGGAACGCGGACATTTTCACTACTTTTCTATAGGAAAACCTCTAAATACCAGACACTTTTTTTAGCATTTAAAATTATTATTTTAATCATTTTTATCGTAAATTTGTGGAATTAGAAAATGTATTAACGTCATTAACATACAAAACGACTTAGTTGTCAAAATATGAAACAATCTAAACTCTAAAGTAACTGAATTTTTAATAAAGTTAGTTTTAATTTTTATACTATCAAATCTTTTTAAAATACATAAAAATAATTAAAATAAAAAATAAATTAATTTTACTCTGTACCTATGTATATAATATATATTGTATATGTAATATATGTATAAATAACTAAATAAATAAATTTTTTTATTTCAATTTCAATTTTTATTTTTCTAATATTATATTTTTCGTTCTAAATACCGAACACTTCCAATAGCGGACAAAATTTCAGTGACCATGGGTGTCCGGTATTTAGAGGTTTCACCGTATAATTTAACAACTATTATAAGAAAATATTATTGTCGTACCTACCTACATATTATTTTAATTTTCTTGATTCTTCAACTTCGATCACAGGTTTGAGACACTTCATACCTGTGTTCTCTCAACTCTCAAGATCAACAATTTATATATTTTGATTATCTAAAAGATATAGAATGTTGATTTTTGGGTATACAATGAATGATTTTAAACAAATTCATACTAATTGATTGAAAGCAATAAACTTCAAACAAACATAGCAATCTAATGAAAATACATTAAATTGTTTTTTTCTCCAATATCGTGACAAAATCTATACTATTATAAATACCTTTTTAAAAGTGTGTTATAAAAAATATTGATAAAATTACAAAATATAATTGTTTTACTATTAAATATCATTATATAGTTAAATGTACCTGTAATGGAATCTTATAATTAAAAATAAACTATTTTAATTTATTTATGAGTATTTTATAGAAAGAACTTACAACTTAACTCGTCGGTCTCGTTCCTTATTCCCCTACATAATTTGGAGGTTATAAACTAAGAATTGAAACTTATCAAAATATACCCTTAATTTTAAAAACTATACATAATATATGCTTGCAAAAAATATAATATTAATTACTCGTAATAATATTACTAATTATTTATTATTATAATGATTATCATATTATGATCGTGTATGAAAAAATGTAAATGTATGTAAAAAATAAAAAAGTAAATAGATTTTAATACTATATTATATATAATTACAAATTATTCTAAATTATTTAATTATTACAATAGTGTACTATCTTAATATTTGTTGCATTAAACACATTATATGATTTTTATCACAATTTATTATTAAGCTAATCAAGACAGAAATTCTCACTTATCCAACTTTGCCAACCCGCATCAATCGCATAATGACGTTTTTGTGTAAAATGACACGGTGACTACAGGTAACAGGTGACATCGTAAATGCAAGACGTATAGAAACTAGGAATTCAAAGTAAGTATACACGATGAATTCTAATTCTGTACTGTTTAAACTTTAATTTAATTTCTATATTATTATGTTATAGTTATATATGCCATAAGCACGTGCTCATATCCTACTGCTTGATATAAGTTGTATAATTTATTATTACATTGCCTCTGAATTTTAGAGCTGTATAATTTGTTGACTAGTAATAATAGTCAATATAATATAATATCATATAATATATATAATACCTCACAGTCATAATATAATGCACATATGACATAATTAACGTCAAAATACTTGTGTCGAGTGACGAGTATAATAACATTATTAAAATATACAAAATGTACATATAAAAATATTAATAACACTTAATTGACGTATATATAATAAATTAATAAGCAACAGTATAACATATTCTAGTTATTATACTATTATATACCTAGATATTAGATACATATGCACGATAGGAATACAAGCAAACGATACTCATATAATATATTCATTGGGTTGAATTATTTATACATTATACAGGGGGATTCACTAAGTAAATACACCTATTTACGACGTACCTGTTTTTTAATTTAATAATTAATTAATTAAAATTATTATACTTGGAATGTTTAAATAATAAATATACTTAAAGACAATATTGAAATGTTTTGTACTACTTTAGGAATGTTCTGGTATCTAGTGTGATACAAACTTCTATTACCTTTTTTTAATGATAATTATTTACTTTTCATTAACTTATAGAATCAGGAATGAGCTTAAAACTTGCTCTGTGATGTATTCTTTCATTAAAAAAAAAAACAAGTTAGTTGGGTGAGTAGTTTCAAAGAACATGCGTGATTAATATTTCCATACTTTTATTTATTTCATGTATATTATATAGAATCGATAAGTAAATATTAATAGATTGATGCAAATTTTTAAAATTTTAGAATTACTTTAGCTCTCATATTATTCAAACCCATTAGGTTAAGTTATAAATCACAGAGACTTATTATCCTTAGAACACAAAGCCAAGTAACTCAAAATAATAAATATACTAGTTCAAACTTTGATTTTGGTGCGTCAACATTATCAGAAGAAGATTTCTCATAAAATAATATAGAGTTAAAAAAGAGACCTCATTTGACAAACTTAAGTTTGTAGTTTGTGTCGCCACAAGATACTCTTTACCTAAATGGTACAAAAAATCTTTATAATTTTAAAATATGGTCTTTAAGTATATATATTCAAAAATATTAAAAATCAAAATTTGAATTAATTTATTATAAAATTAAAAACATGGTAGTGAGCAAGCTTAGTGAATCATCCTGTATATATCATTACATCGAGTAAATACATAACACGCGATTTGTGTCAAGTATGCATATTATATTATATAGACTCTATATTATAGAGAACAATAATTATATATTAAATGTCTCTAGTCACGAATCTGTCGACCGGCACGCATCATTGAAGTAGCTCATATTATTTACGAGTGGGCTGCAAATGCTCATGATTTATGGCCACCGTGAGTGACAAGCATTTAACAATCCTATAGGCTATAGTGGTGTTCAATCACGCCGCAGCGGAAATATCGCGCACACACGTCGCCAAGTTTTCCCGTGATTCTACTCGTGTGGGTTTTAGGTATATGATATATAAGGACCTTTCAACACAAGACGCCGATTTTCACACACGCGTGACGCATGCACAATTTATTATACCGACCCGGGATAGGTTTTAATGGAATAGTTCATACGGAGTCTTTTTATTATATTATAATTATCATGTATTGTTACAGATTTATGTATTATAATTTATAACATTTGGCAAAGGTGTATAATATAAATATATAATTTATGAAAGCATCACGTCATAATATATAACATTTTGGAAGAAAAATAATCTAAAATTCTGTCGTGTATATTATGTAGGTATAATGTAATAATATATAGGTTATATTATTATAGTGTTGGGTTATAGTTGTATACCTTGCGTGCATTTTTCACGCATAATTTAAGGGGCGTAACCTAGTTGTGAAATATATAAAGTTGACCAAAAAACCAACAAATAAACTTTGAGCTTGGCCTCGTGGCACAAAAAAACGACAATCAGCCTCAAAAGATGAAAACTGTATAGAAAACCTGAAGAACTTGTTCTGCTGTACAATACCTGTCAGATGTACCTCGGACGTTGGGTGTATTACATTTTAATTCAATGATAAAACATTGTAGACGTAAAATGATACTAAGAGGAAGCGGTTTGTCTGTCTATATTTCTAAGAATTTTTTTACATTTATACAACAATAACAATAAGTTTTATTTTATTAATAGTAGATTGAATTTTTTGTTTACATAGGTATATTCAATATCAATATTTGAACTTCAAACATTTATGAAAATAGTATGTAGCTTTTTGTTGAATTTTTTGTGAATGTTATTTTAAATGTTTTGTGAAAAATTCAAGTTTATACAATTCCTTATTTCTGAATTACGACAAAAAACTATTTTTTATATTGTAAATTGTAATATTCATAATTTTTAATTATAAGAATTATGTGAATTAATATTTTAAGCAATAAGTTCAATTAATTTTCAAACCATATTAAAATGTGTCGGAAAATCGAGATATTCAACTAATCGATGCGTTCATATTCCATACGCCATATAAATTAAACTGTAGAAGGTTCTGTACATCGAATAACCAATAATAATTACGTGATTAAGTATACATAATCTTTTAAGTCTTAAACATGGATACAGATATTCTATAAACAAAAAAATAGTGATTATATCAATTTATCTGTATAAATGTAAAAAATATATTGTATTATTTGTATTACGATACCCAGTATCGATGGAATATTATCTGCGTGATAAACATAAAACAGAGGATAGAATAATATAATATTATAAATACACGAGTAGCGTGGAAAATAAAAACGGCATAATATCTGCGCACTCTGTCTTGGTACGACTGTACTTAGCGCATATGTGCATAATAACATTATAGACATTATACTATATAGATGTCCCGTTAATCGATGATGGACCTTGTGAGGTTTGGTGAGGTCAGCTGAATCACAATGTTTTTTTTAAGTTTTTTGACCCCTAGTTTGGCATGACTATATAAATTACAATAAGAGTATACGATTTGAAGTTTGAACAAATACAATAAGTATTAAGTACAAATAGTACAATAATAATCATTTAAAAATTATACATGGACGATAGGAACTAGGATTCTTTTGAAATTTTATAACAATATGGTATCATCACACTTTATAGAAAGATAATAAAAAATAATACAAAACATACAAGCTATATAATAATACCACTATAATATATTTGGTAGGCACTAGGCCTTTATAGTCAACACGAATATTGAATTTTCATTCGACGGTTAACAATAAAAGAAACTATTTTTATTTTTCATTTATCTAAATATTAATATAAAATATTGGAATTTTAATCATTGGTGGCGGGATTTTGTTTTATATTTCTATTACTATTTCATATATACTCGCCACTCGGTGACAGTCAAGTTGGCTACCACCTACCACGATTATTATACTTATTACGGAGAAATTTAAAATCGGCAAACCCTAAAATAATATCATTCAATAATCGATTCTTAAAAAAGCTCTGTTAAATAATAAGTTGAGTTTTCACGATATTTTAAGCGAGTTTTGATCATTTTTTTACCGTAATAATTTGTATACTTATTATAATTCGAAACGGAAAGTGTTTGCTCGGCGAATCAGTTATTTATTTGATCTACAAACATTAAAATACAATAATATTAGGTACCTACTAACGTACCTATAATAATAGCCGCATGGGCGTTCTCACGGGGGGAGTGATATGGGGGATAGATCCCCCCCCAAGGATCTTTGTTTTCTTACATTTTAGTAATACACGTTTTGTCTACTTTTGATATTATATACTATTAAATTCAAGTTAATTTTCAGAACCCCCCCCCCCCATAGAAAAATCCTGAGAACGCCCCTGAATAGCCGACGAAATAAATTTCAAACGAATAACGAGCGATTTTCATACACACGTGTTATGTATAATAATATTATATAAATAAGAGTCGGTTAGCCGCGGGTGGAGGCCTCCCGCGAGACAGGCTGACCCACAGAACCACGCGATGTCGCACGCGTACGTGTATGACATTACATATTATATTACACAATAATAATGCGTTATACATGAAATAATACTCACGGCGAGTTCGAATATGGGCCTACTGCTGCTCTTTTTGGGCGCCATGCGGCCGTCGTCGTAGCGTCCGTAGCCGACGGGCGACTGGCGGTCCGCGGTCACGGGCGCCGCATCGTATCGTCAAGCGTTACGCGCGCGGGCCCGGCACTCGTACGCTTGTGCTGCAGACACTATGCCGCGCGCGTCCGCCACGGGGTGGCCACGGTGTGCGGCCGCTGGGCGCGTGTGTGTCGTGATTGCGCAACGCTGCCGCCAAGGCACTACGGATTGACTAGGCCCGCGCCGCCGAAACGCGACGTACTCGGGATCAGAGGTCCGCGGCGACGCCACACCGAGTATACGAAATATGGCGCGCGACCGTCGGCGGCCCCGTACGGGCGGCTAGCGCGCAGCTGACGTGCGCCCCCGGCTGACCTCGATTACGCACGCCGCGGTTCACTGTTCAGGCTTGTTCTCGAAAGTGTTGTTGTGTGTAGGTACATGACCCACGACCCGCTGTGGACGTGGACGACAGCGTTGGCGGCGGTGGTGGTGACCCATCACCGCGTGTTAGGAAAAAAAGTTCGGCGGCAAAAAGGACATTGTCGAATAATAATTCTTGAATTATAGAAATATCGAGCATATTATTTTATCTCGGAAACCCTCAAAGTCCATCTAAGCTAAGTAGGTTATTGCAAGTGACGGGACATTATATTGTATAAAGAAGTCAACGTTTTGTGTGTATAGTATATCAGTCATCAGATTACACATTTACTGCACCTGCAGGTTTATTGATGAACGATTAGTTTTGCTTTGGTTAATGGTTTGTGCAATATCTTTACTGATGCAAACGGTTGCAGGTTTTTAATAGATTTTTTTTCTTTTTTGATTTTTAATCAAGTAAGTATGGTAATTGAAATGATAAAAGGTCTGAATTTTTGTTATATAGGAAAATGATAAAAATGTAACTCAGTTTTAATAAGTAGATAGATAATTAAGCTAGCTTTAACCTTTAACATAAAATATTAATGAGAGAGATTCAGAGATCCGAAATCATACCCAAGCGGTATAACGATTTGAATCCACAAAAATGTCGGCGTGAACAGTACCAACATTTCTATTTTTTAACTTTTCTCCAAAACTATTATAGCTAAAAGTTAGTTGATAGCCCATTAAAAAGGGATTATCAAGTAAATATAAAATGTGAGATTAAAAATTTTCAAAAAAAATTATTCAATTTTTCACAGTTCAAAAAATAATAATTTTTACTAGATTTTCATTTAGCGTGGTAGATTACCGAAACTGGAGAACGGATTTTATTATTTAGGATCTTGTTAGATTCACATCGGCTATAGGAGAAGTGCTGTGAAGATTTTCAGAACTTTATCTTCAATTTTTATAACTCACTACAAAGCTATAAAGCTGAAAAACATAAAAAAAACGCCCAATAAAATGTGTTTTAGTTTTTTTTTAAGCTTTATTTTTTTTTTATTAACTTGAAAAGAAAAAGTTCTGAAAATCTTTACTGCACTTTTCCTAGCTAATGTGAATCTAACAAGACAATAACAAAATCCGCTAAAAATCACTAAATTATAATGTAAACACGCCACTAAAATTATGTATATTATATAATATATAAGCATTTAAACTTATAAAATTTTAGTTGTGAGCAGTGGACAAATACTTGGCATTTTGGCAAGGTCCTAACCTCTAGCTGAAATTTCAATTATTCGCTACACTTATATGAGTTGTGCCTTGTTTAATAATAACGTAACGTATTTTGGATTTAGATTTTTATTCGAACGTTTATCAATGTTTTCAGTTTTCCACTATATAAATTAATCATTTAACTTAAAATTATCTCGTTTTGTGACTTGTGATTTTTTTTAATATAGTAAATTGTAATAGTTACTTAATTATCAATTAAGTCATTCATATTGTTTAGTACATTATTAACCATTAATCCCCCCCACCGCCCTGCGTTCTCGCTTGCACACATGTAATAATGTACTATAGAATATAGATAATTATTGTTGAATTTTTGGATTAAAATCATTCCTTAACAATTAAACATTTGCACTAAGCTATGTTTAATAGATTATTTAATGGATTATTCAGTATCCTTACACGTGCGCACGACCGCGTAATCCGTATAATATAACGTGCTGCATTGAGGTGGAAGCCGCTAGCCGCGGTATACTAAAGGCAAATGTCGGTCAGCGTACCTTTTTTATCTGGCTCGTGATACATTTTCAAATTACTTTATAACATTTAAACGTTTATCTGTATTTTATTTTACTATGTTTTTTATCATTAAAACATGTTATATAAACATAAAAAGTAAACGTTAAATTTACCTTGTTTTCGCTCTCTGTACTCTCTGCCCTCTGGCCCTCTAGATTTTAAAGTTCTAATAATTTGCCCTCTAGTTTGAGTTGCTTATCATTGCGATAGAGTCGATAGACGATAGATATAATGGGCAATAGGTATCATAATTCATCACTATTTGAGACTTCGAGAGCGAGTTTGGTTATGGCTTAAATTTATGTAAAATCTCAGCCTTCCCTATAGAATTTATATCTAATTTCCTTCTGCAGTGATGGTTGCGGCAGTACTATGTATATATATTGTGTGTATTTTATCGCGAGGCTTATAATTAGACGGATATCACAATATATTTTAGGTTTTGGGTATCATTATAAATTAATATTTGACCGTTGGTATTTATAAAAAAATTAATCAATGTTTCAATTTCTTGTTAAGTACAAAGTACCTATAAAAATATATACATATACAGTTTAACTGACAACTACTGTAACTTGTAAGCAACTCTTACAGTCCCTCCCCCCGAGTATATATAATGATTAATTAGATACTTAGAACGATGCATCGAGAGCCCATATACATATATTGTTTATGACGGGGACACAAAAATCAAGATAATGAAAATAAAAATAGCAGCCCACGCATTATTGAAATATCACCTTGTAATGCAGCAGTTTCCAAGCGCTGCGAGTTGTTTTCGGGCTCTACATAACAGTATTTTTTTTAAACAAATACTGATGAGCGATGGCTTTATCTTTATGTATCGTTTATAAAACGAATTACTATACTCTAGAAGGTACGATTCCAACGATCAATAAGAAAAACACACTGCGCGTATTTGTGCTTCGCTTTTGCCGTATTATTTCTTATTTTATATGTTCTTCGTTCAAGGAAATAAATGTTATTTTTCATTTCTTCCATACACACCGTGCCTATTCTTTCTCAACAAGTTCAACGCCTCAACATTATTGTACAATGACTACATTACTACAATGTGAGACATACATTTTGTTGTGACAGTAAACCTAAATATTAGGTAATACGCGAATATTTAACTACTAACCGCTATAACCGACAACCGTATTAAATATTAACGCTTTCAATGTTCAATTTAAATGTATAATAATATCCTACAACGATTAGTATTTGTTAACCCCAGGGACGTATTTATACTAGGGCTAACCAGGACTGTAGCCCTGGGCGACAAATTTTGAGGGGCGCCAAATTAAGGAAGGGCACCAAAATGTTGAGTAAATTGGCGATTTAAAAAAAAATTAATTTGATTTTATTTACATTTTTTTATACATCATACATTATAGATCGCTTTTATTTTTTTTATCAAATTATTTTTGTATACTTAATACTATTGATTATATATATATACTATAATCAATGTTAATACGTATACAAAATAAATGTAAAAGAAACTATAGCTGAATCAAAACAATTTATAGTAAAGTTATACTACAGAGGGCAGAGGCAGAAATATTTTTAATTCTTGACTCTTATTGTTTATCTATTTTTAACGAAACATTGATATTTTTTCTTCGAGTTCGGTTTAGCGACAATCGTCGACCGCCGATCATTGCATTGATTATTATTTATTATGATTATAATTAGAAAATTAAACACGTCTTGTTTAAAATAAAATAATTATTTTTAGTATTATGTAGGTACAAAACTACAAAATGTATTATATATTTATATTCCAAAGGGCAAAGAACATTTTTATTTGTTATGTCTTGTGTACAAACGTTCATCGATTATGAGTCACTTAACGTGTGTTTATAATTTTTGGTGTGTTATTTTTATAATATTAAATTTATTTAAATAATTAAACAAATTATCTTTATTAGAGGATATAATTAACGAATTTACTTGTAAAAAATCCCGCCGTAAAATTTTTCAAGTATCTACATACTTGATTTTATTGTATACATTTTGTACATTTTTATTTTGTCATGACCAAAGTTATAAATCAAATATTTAGGATGTTTTTATTATGAGTACTTGTTTTTATTTAATAAAGGATATTATTCATGTTAAGATTCATTTTTAATGAATTTTTATTCATGTTATTCATGACCCAAAAATTTTGGTTCTAGAGTTAATATAGGTACCTATTATAAAATTAAATTTTGATAATATTTCTGAGTACAAGACGATGAGTTTTTTCCATTATTTCCAATACAACGTTAATTATATAGTTTAGAAATAGCTATAAATTACAACATTCCTTAAACTTTTCAAAATTTTAATTTTTTTTAAAAAAAAACATCGTCTTGTACTCAGAAATATTGTCAAAATTTAATTTTATAATAGGTATATTAAATATTTACTCTAGAACCAAAGTTGAGCGAGTTCTACTTAGATTGCGTAAATGCGTTTTGTCTTATATTGCGCGTGGGCTAGAGAGAGAAAACAAACGGTGCGCTGACATCCTCTTAATACATCCCATATTCTTCACAAAAAAATCTAGTTAACGATAAAAATGTCTTTTATTCAGTATTCAGTACCTATATAAAAAAGGAAAAGGATAAGTATTACAGACAATATCTACAGAAGAGATTGAATATAAAATATATAAATATATCAATGTATAACCATAAATGAGGTAGGTTATTAAAAATTCAAATTTCAACAATACCTACTATTCACCGTGTAATAACACTGTACTAAACATAAATATACCTAAATACCTAGTTTACGTTTTTCCGTGCGTTTGCCACCTACACGTACTACAAGGAGTATCTATACGTCATCATAGCGCGCGGCACCATATTTTATGACGGCCGGATCGACTTTATCGTTTATCCATTACACTAACGCTAAAAATATATAAAAGCTTTCTTGTCACACATTTTACGATCTTCAATTTGTATCGTTAAGTTAAAAATTTGTAATGATACTGTTAAAATGTCACTTAAAATCCAAGATGGCGGACAATTGATGGCGCATTTTTTTTGGTTAATCGGGGCTCCAAGACTAAACTTTTTTCTGAGTTTCAAAAATTTTTATTTTTTGTAAGGTAAAATTACAAATTGATTGGACTATTCTCGGTTTTAGACATGATATGAAGTAAATGCATGGCATTTTCCATTGTCGACACAGTGACAGGTTACATGAGATTTTTTTGATAGAACCAATATATACTGTTATTGTACCTATGGGCTACGATCATATTACATAATTTTTAATTTTCAACGAATATATAACACATACATTAATAAATTAAATTAATTTATTTTTATAAAAATTATATAATATCTGAAAGTTTAATTTAATTTTTAAATTATTAGCACATTATTAAATAATGTTTGTGTTAGATAAAAGAGAACTTTTTAAATACACCATAGAGATTTAAAAACAATATTTATTTAAAGATTTAAAATAGTGATGAATTGAATATTTTTAATTAAGTACAAGTAAATAGAAAACTTAAACAAAATATGGAGGCTTTCGAACAATAATTCCATATTCGTTGAGTGCTGGTGCTAAATCTTCCATAGTTAATGTGAATTTACGGTCTTTAGGAACTTTTCCAGATTTAGTTGGCAAGGTAGCCAAACGCACTTTACAATGTTGCAATGCATCGTTGGCTATATCAGCAATAAATTTCTGAGAAGCAATTGATATCAAGCGAACTCTGAAATAAAAAAATAAATGCACATACATTTATAATTGAAAAGTATAACTCAGAGTTATATGAGTTAACTTTGTATAAAGTATAAGTGATATTAATTTAACTAAAATGTGGTTTTATATTCACTAATCTATCTAAAGTTGGTTTTGCTTGTTATATTTTTATATAATTGATAATATTTGATAAAGAACAAAAAAACAACGTATCATTCATTGTTAAATTGACTGTACCTATATCCATTTCAATTCCAACGTTTTTGGTTATTATATTTAAATTAAAAAATTAAAAGTCATATAGACTTGAAATCTTCATTAAAATATTATTTATAAGTTTATTATATTACAAATACAAAACAAATTATTTTGCATCTGTTGAAATTTAACAAAATTAAATCAGTGTTAAATAATATAGTATAATATTTGTTACTAAATAAATTTTCAAGTTTTGCTCAGGATAAGTTAATAAAAAAAATCAAATCAAAATATTTACATAATAAAATAAAAATTTTGATCCAAAAGAAATTAAATTAAATTAATACATTTACTCGTTTAGTAATAATAATTGTAATAATAATTTCCTATCATAACAATCTACAGTATAGTAGCTGACTAACAAATCTTTGACCAATGACCAATAATCAAATTTATTGTGATGTAAGGTTTTTGGTTTTTCTCTCATTGGAATGAGTATATTTACTTGTATTTTTAATATATGCTTATCAATCATCAACTTTATAATATATTGCTTAAATAATATTGTATAATTAGTTTATAAAAATATTGTAAACACTTAAGAACCTTAAACCATTAATATGTTACATGTGTTTGATTAATTTGTTTAATATTTGTTAACAAAAATCTAATTTCTTGACAACTATTAATATAAAAAAATAAACCAATTCAAAGTAATTTTAAATTTTAAAAATGAACATGGAATTAGGCCAATTAGGGTGAAAAACTTAGATACATGATGAATACAGGCATACAGCTAGTGTTTAAGTGCGGGGGCTAAAGATTACTCACATCAAATTTATAATGGTTAAGAGGACAGCATACCTGTATGTTTTCTCCGTCATACAAACATAAAACATAGCAAATTTGCATTCAGCAAAATCAATTGTATGCGGTTAGCATTAATATTAGAGTCAATTTATTTGTTATCTAGGGACTAGGGCATTTTATAGGCTTTTATTGATATTTAAATTTTTAAATGAATTATAAGTAGTTATGTAAAATATTAAAACTTTAAAATGCTCATAACTCACTTTAATAATAAAATATCAATAAAAACCTGACATGCACTAGATAATAGTATGATTTTTAAGTTCAATAATAAGTAAATCGACTCTAATATTAAAACTAACAGCAATAATTTGATTCTGTATACTATTCTAACTTCTATTCATACCACCAAACTCACAACATCGTTTGACCAGTGAATCTCAACCATTCTGAGGCCCTATAATGTCACCCATATGATTTTTTATAACCCTTTTTTTATGATAATTACAAAAGCTTGTTATTTTATGTATGAGATTAATTATTGGCAACTACCAGGTTGAAAATTGCTGGTTTGGACTACTGGAAAGTATAGTACAGGTAATGAATTTTATCAAAGATTTGTTGATATAACAAATAATGAATAATAAACATACAAAATAAAGTAAGCATTCTAGAGTAAATACCAATGTCCTATGTAATTAAGAACTTACATTCGAGGGTCATTTGTTTCAAATCCAGCTTCTGAGCATATAGATGATGTAATAGAATCGGGTATCTGTAAATATAAATTCAAATTAATATTTAAAATAGTAATTAAAACGATTATTTAGGTAGTGTTGAATTCTTACGGTGGGACTATAGTCTTGGAGTTGAACAATTACATCAGATATCGACAACGTTTCTTCTGCAACCGGCATCTTACATATCATGTCCCGTTAAACAATTAAAACGTAAATTTAATGTTTATTAGTTTTTACCAACAAACATACAAATCATAAAATTACAACTCGGAGATACCAAAACAAATTAATTGAAACTAGATTATTCTACGATTTTAGTATTGTACTGAATTATACTATTTCGAATTCGAAAATGTACGAAATAGTTATCACTAAAATTGAAAATTTCCAATGATAAGCGAGTAGCGACCAACCCATCAGAAATCGAACGAGCAGCCAAATCGAAAGTTACGGACACGATGTAGATTGTAGAGATGTACATCGTGGTTATGGATTGATGAAGTTGTACACTTCGCTAGATGGCGCTAAAAACGTTATTTATTTAGATAATTTTCTATAATAATTATTACGAATTACGATTTGTAGGTTTGTAAGTTGTAACATCAACATGAACTAAGTATTAAATTATGTATTATGTATATACTATAAGTGTCAGTCCCCAATTAAAAAATATTTTTAATTAATTATCACAATTTTATTTAAAAGCGTTTAAAATTAAAATTTTTATGTAATTCATCAACATTAATGCCTAAAAATGTTAATACCTAAAATTTGGTGCGACATTCCTGATAAATTATTACATTTTTTTTTTATGAGAGATTGAAGTTCAAATTTTTCGATATTTTGATATTTTTACATTTATTCTAAATTACAATTTTTAGTGTTTTCCGTTAATTTTAAAAACTTAAATTATTCTATTAATCAGTGTCTTCAACTGGTTGAATTAAGATTTAAAATTGTGTTGCAAGAAGTCTTCTTTTTAGCAGTTAAGCAATTTTAGCGTTTTTTACAAAACTTAAGTGAGTCGCGATAAATGTAGGCCTAAAAAGTGGGTCCCGAGTCTATAAAGGTTAAGACCACTGCTGTAATAATTAAATATTGAAAAATTTTTTGATTAAACAAACCTATTTCTTATTATTTTAAATTTTCGAATTTTGTTAGATAAAGTGTTGATAAAATTGTTTAGGGTTTGATACTTTTGAGCAAAATCCATTCCTAACATAGAAGCAGAAGTAAAAATTATTTTAAAACGGTAGGTATAATGTACAAAGATGTGTATAGTAGTCATAAAATATGTTATAATTTCATAATATTGACATAAATTCATAGGTACATGACGTATAATGTCTAATAAGTAATATTATTTTTATGTAAACTGTAAAATTAATGAAAATAAATATCAAACTAATCAAAGGGCCAAAATCAAGAAAATAACCCTACTTAACCCTTCAAAAATAAAATAAAAATCATAGAAGAAAAATAAAGACTAATACTAAATTGCAGTTTTTACTTATAAAGTTTTATATGATTTATATTTTTATTTAATATTTTAGTTTTGAATAAATTCATTAGAGCACAAAATGTACAGACAAAAGATAAGGTTGATTGAAAATTAACGGTGTTAAAACATTGAAGATTATTGAATAGGTTTTAAAATAAAAGCAATTTTAATTATTTACACTATTCTTTTTTTTTTTAATTTTTGGCCACCGCTCGTTAATGTACATATTTTTACAAAGCAAAAAATATAACAGTTATGATCTTGTGTTTCAATATGTAACTTATCACAAATAAAATATATTTAATTTAAAAATAACAATGAAATTCATATATCGAGATGTCTAAATTGGCGTCTTAACTTTTCGTGCTTGTTCCTTTTTTCTTTATGGTTCTTCCACGGTTTGGATGTATTTTGTTGAGCTTGACTATAGAATAAAGAAAATGTATTAAATAAGTAAAACATAATAAGTTGCTTATAACATACTTATTAATACTGCCCATTATATCCATCTTTTTCATGCCTTTACTGTGTGCGCCCATGGTTGTTTTTTTAAAAAACGTATTATCTAAATCCGAACCAGATGCAACATTTGGCTGAAAAATAATATTAGAATGTGTTTAATAACATATAATTTTAAATATTTTTTTTAAATGAACCTTGAGAAGAATTTTTTCAAATGGTGTAAATGTTTTTGTTGCACGATTTTCTTCAGGTGGTGGGAATGAATGAAATTTTTTCTGATCAACTCCTGGTGGAGCAATACAGAACAATAGCCGTCCGTTAACATAATGCTTAAGTATCACACGAGCTGCTCTAGAACCATCTGGTTGTCCATTAGCTGTCATGTATCCTCGACTACCTTAAATTGGTTAACATAAAAAATACAAATGTTGCATTATATATCTAACCAAAAATTATTAGGTGATTAAATTACATGCATAAGCATTGAGAAATTCATCAGCTGTGGGCGGTCGGTTTGGATCCTCGCCTTCCAATGGTTTTGTCACCATAATACTAAACTGATCTTCTAATATGTGCTTTGGTATTTGCGAACAGATTATATTTACAGGTGGCCTGTGATCTCGCATCTGATCGATGGGAAGAATACCATTTATAATAAGGTCAGCTTTTGTAAACACAAAACTAGGCATAACTAAACCCGGACAATCGCATAACATCAATTCCTTATCAACAAAAAGTGTCTGAAAAAATATTAATTATAAATAAATATTAATATAAACTTTCTAAATCCTTATACATTAAAATCACAAATATATATTAATCTAATTTGATGAACTATGGTTTATATTTATAATACCTGAAAATGTTTTGTTTTTCCTGGAGTAGAAGATACTGACACTTTCTTATTGACAAGAAGGGTATTGATTGTTGAACTTTTACCAACATTAGGATAACCTACTAATCCAATAGTAACTAATTCATCTGACAAACGTTTATTATTTCCATGAATTGTTTTAAATAGAGTGATTAATTGTTCTTTTGTTAATAGCTTTGAAGAATTTTTGAACTTAGGACATTCATCTAAACATAAATAAGTTTAACAATTTTGGTAAAATGGTTTTAACTAAAATGAAAGATTTTACCATCTACATCTCCAATTACTTCTTCTTCTTCATCAGTTTCATAATCTGAACTGTTCCACTCATCTTCTTCTTCTTCTTCATCTTCTTCTTCTTCTTCTTCTATTTCTTCTTCTTCAGCTACTTTTTCAACCTAAATGAAATAAATAAAGTATACAAAACAGAACAAACAAATCAAAATGTAGTTAACAAACCGTTTCATTAGCATCTTCATTTCCTTCTTCAATAGTTTCTTCACTTTGTTTAGCAGAATAAAAAGCAACTGTAATAGCTCTGGAGTCAAAATATTTTGCCCAGTATTTACGTTGTTGAGCAGTCAACAAGTCAGACTTATTCAACAACAATAAATTAGTTTTATTTGTATCCACTTCTTTTGAATATTTCTCCAAGTCTTCACAATAGAATAATAACGGATTGCGAGCATCCACAATCTGAACTAATACATCACTTCTCTCAACAACTCTCCACAGTTGTCTCCAAAAGCCCAAGTTTTTTTCATAAGGAGTCAACACCAAGCCCTGTTCTTCCTGAAGTTCGGCCAATTTGCGACGCCATTCTAAGAAATTTTGTCTTTCTTTTGATTCTAAGTCTTCGGCAGTAGTTTTGTCATCCCACTCAGGTCTATAAATTTAAGAATAAAAAATTGTATTTGGTATGTTTGCTTAAAATGTATATAAGATCATACCTTCGGGGAATTTTAATGAAATGTTTAAATTCTTTATGGGACTTTTCAATCTTTGACCGTTCTTCATCAGTCAAAGTACCAACCATTCGACTTTCAGGCACAAATTCAACATTTAACTTTTCAGCCTGAATACATAAGTGATGAATCACAGTAACAATAGATATACAGATATACAGGGTGATTTTTTTATCGAAGAACACTCATTATTTCTGAAAGTATTCATGTTTTTGAAAATATTTTTTTACATAGTTTCAAGTTGTTGAAAAAACAACATTTTTATTAAAAAATTATATTTTTAAATATTTTTTATCCTTATATTTTTTTAAGTTTTTTACTTTTTCGAATGATAGCATATAGTTTTAATTTCATATTCCAAAGCAGTATAATTTTCTGAGTATTTTGATACATAAAATTAGAATTTAGGGCCAGTAGTTTATTTATGAGTTATACTTATTTAAAGTTTAGATGCGCGGAGTGGAGTGGTTACCCCGCAAAATGTTTGTCTACTACTCCGCTTGTTTAAACTTTAAATAAGTATAACTCATAAACTACTGGCCCTAAATTCTAATTTTATGTATCAAAATACTCAGAAAATTATACTGCTTTGGAATATGAAATTAAAACTATATGCTGTCATTCGAAAAAGTAAAAAACTTAAAAAAATATAAGAATAAAAAATATTTAAAAATATAATTTTTTAATAAAAATGTTGTTTTTTTAACAACTTGAAACTATGTAAAAAAATATTTTCAAAAACATGAATACTTTCTGTAATAATGAGTGTTCTTCGATAAAAAAATCACTATGTATATAGAAATAATTTATATTTAGTCATGGTTATTTACTGTAAATTCAGTTCCAGCCAATTCTGCTGTGGACAAAAACTCTTCGAAAGAACTCTGTTCTGTTACAGACTGCAAATTGAGTCTTCCCCAGTCGTATCCATCGGCTAAATCAGATGTGTGAAGCTATTACAAAACATATAAACAATTATTTCACACGAATATTTACCAAATATTATGATAATTTAATTATTTAAATAATTTGATCGCAGAACAATAATGAGTGTTATACTTACAAATGAGTCAGCATTCAGTGTCTTTTTACCACGACCAAACCTGTCTTTGATTAACGCACGGCCAAAATTATGACTAGCTCCTCCTTTCTTCTTGCCACCCATCGCAGAATTGTCAACTGGATAGAGCAATAAAAGTAGTTAGTGTTAATGAAAACTATGTAGGAATGAAAAAATATAAATTTATTTATTTAAAACCTATGACTAATGTTTAATGTCTACCTTTTTACTTAATTCTTTATCTTAAAATCTCATGTGATAGGTAAAAATTATAAGTGGATAATAATTAATTAAACTCAAGTTTATTGGAATTATAATAATACATTAATACAATAGAATAAATATTATATAGCAGAGCTGTGAACATACCAGGTTCTCCAGAGCATGATATAATAAATAAATTAATATAATATTTTTGTTGATAAATGATAATAGTATAATACAAAATATAATAAAATTTCACGTGTGTTATGCTCTATCACTACGTCTTAATATTGTATACATTTAACCTTGGTTATTACTACGGATATAGATACTATCTATATCCGAGGTTTTTACCATGATACAAGTTGAGAATGTTATCAACCATATTTTATAGTAGGTTTTGCGGTAATTCGGTAACTTCAATTTGCCCGTTTCCTTTTATCATTATTATTGTTTTTACGCGGGACGAATTTAGTGAATTTAACCATAGAAAATATATTTACCCATATTTTCATGTACTTACTATTGATAGTTGATACTATAGTCCATAATAGTATAATACTTGTGTAAGTTGTAGTTGTATTTGTATCTTAATTTCTCAAGTTTCAAGTGTTGAACTATAATTCATTAGTTTATAGTTTTTATAATATTTCATTAAAAATAAAATACCTATCGAGACATAACATTATTTAACAGTGAGTAAAATTAAATGATCGTATTTTTTTAAATTGTATACATCGAACATAAATTAATCAAAGAAAAAAAATGTATTACCTACATATCCGTAATATGTTTTCATTTTGTTTTAAAGTATATATATTTTTTTCTGCATTCATTTTTGAACTGAATAGTTTATAAAAACGGTTTCTTTTTTCAGGGCCGGCGCAATGGGGGGGGGGGGGGAGCAGGGCACTTGCCCGGGGCCTCGTGCTTTTATGAGGGCCTTGCGGCTCAAAACTTGTATATAATAATATATACAACCATAGCGATATATGATTTCGCCCAGGGCCTCGCAAAAGCTAGCCCCGGCCCTGTCTTTTTTTATTGTATCTTTATATCACTCAATGTTTATGTTCGTTGTTCAGTTCATTAAGTGTACTATGTTTTTTAATTGTTTTTATTGATATTGTTGCTTCTTTAGAACAACAATTTGAATTGAATTTATCCTACTGCAGTTGCTGACGTTTTAATTCTTATTCAAATCTATTCAATAATGGCATACAATTATAAGCATAAACAATTTTTACAATATTTCATGCATGAAAGAATGGTTTCCGAAAATGATGCTAAAAAGGTGAATGACATTATTTTTCCTGAGAAAAAAATTGATGACGTCATTGAACTAATTAACATTAAAATTTCTCCACTTGAATTCAAAATCAACAAAGTGGTATGTGAACAAAATGGCAATGTAACCTATGTATTCATCGCTACGTTTCTTGATGATTTCAATATCAAACCAGATCCAAGTAAAATAAACTTTGGTAGACTTGTTAATCATATTATTGCTTCTGGTGGATCAGTAACTTACGATGAAATTATGACATCTTATAAGACTATATCTGATACTCAGTTGGATAACTTTTTTACATCAAAATATTTGATTGCTGATGAAGACAAAAATATATATTTATCACCATTGGCCATTAGCGAATTGGAAGGGTATTTGACCGACAAATTTCAGGACAAACGATGTATGGGTTGTTTGAGTATTGTTGGACATGGTATCAAATGTCCTTCATGTGATAAGTTTGCACATGGGCATTGCTTGACTGCATATTTTAATAATGTGGGTAGCAAGAAATGTCCTAAATGTTCTAACACATTAAATATTAGTTGGAACTCGATAACAACAGTTAATAAGTTATGATAAATGTATTTCATATTTGAATATTATTATGTTTTCTTTATGAGTTATTTAAATGAAAACACTATAGAATTTAATATTTTTTTGTCTAATATGGAATTTACTAAAAATTTTAAATACTAAAATGTATTAATTCTTAGATCATATAAATGTATGTTTTTAAATTTGTTACATTTTATTACATATAATATTTTATTTTAAATTTTAGTGCTATTGTGTAAAATTTATTGTTTTCTGTAAACAAATAGATAGTTACTATAAATTTAAAATTAAATGTAATAAGCTAATATTTATAAATATCATAAAAAAATTGTTAAATTAAGTGATATTTCAATTACATAAATTTATAATTTTAAAAAAAAAATTGGTATGGCAGAATTTATAAGTGTTATTAAAAACGGACATAAACATATTTATCATGGTTGATGAATGACTATTGTATATTTATTAGTATAGATACATTATTAACATATTATATTACATAGTATTATTACCAATGTATTCACAAATGATCAAAATATATTTCTTGTGTTCATTTTTACAATACTATAACAAATACAATGTAATTTTTTTTGTATAAAGACATTAAATATAATATAATTTATTATTATAGCGTATTGATCTTAAATTTAATTTATTAAATATGTAACATTGTGTATGGTTTATTGGTTTAATATGCATAATATACCTGCTATTAAAATATTGAGTACAAAAATAAAAAAAATATTTTCAACAATTATTAGGAAATTTTCATTTTTAAGTTGATTATTCATGCTTATATTAAAGTGTAGTTAATTGTATTTTATGAGAATGTTTACACAAATTGATTGTAGAATATAAAAACTAAAAAATATAAAAAATATTATCCTTAATAGCCCCAAATTCTGATTCCCTATTTTTTTTAGTATACCAAATTATATAATTTCAAAAAAAAAAAAGGTTCCAGTAAAGAATATATACCCTTGATAGGTATCTATAAATTATTTTTCTTTTGTAATATACCATTTTCAAGTTATTTGTGGAATGCAAATAAGCCTAAAAATAAATATGTTAAAATAAATTGCGTTTTACAAACTATTGATATACATTGACATTACTAATAGGTAAGTATAGAATAATAAAACTGGAAATGACGATGACAGTCTTTAGGGGAATAGAATGATTTTAGGAAGAATATTTTACTTTTATTATGGAGAGAAAGAAAATGCTTGACAATATTTATATGATTTTAAAGAAGAGACAATATTATAGAGGAGATATTGAACTTTAGAATTTGTAGTGTTTAAGGTAGGTTGTGACTTATGGCATGTTAATATTTCTTTTACTTGGTAAAACAATTTTTAAACATGTGAAATAATTAATAAATTGGTTGAAATAAATACCAAGTACAGTTTGTTTATAAATCATTAGGAACAGATTACCTTATTATAAACTAAGTAACTAAGTTAAATATAATAATTACCTAGGTACTAATTTTTAATTAAATTATAATATTATTAACAATAAAGTATGTACCTACCACCTATAATTGTATATACATTTATACATAGCTTTGTTAAATTTATTTGCATCATGGAAAATTATGATGATAAATGATCATTTTTTGACATCCTTAAATAAATAAATATTCACAATAATAGTAATTTGAATATTTCTGTAAGACGAACAAAATGCTTAAATCTTACTTATTGCGTGGTGAGGTTGGTGGTGGTATTAAGGCATTTTCTTCATAAATCATTGCCATTCTGCAGAAATCGATTCTTCTTCTTTTATTTTTCTACAAAAATACCAATTTAAAATATAAATTAAAAGTGTTTTTATTGATCATGAACATGTGAAATTGTGAAATGCAAAAAGCTATTGTAAGACCTTGCTAGATTTCTTATTAATTAGAGCCAAATAAGTAATTGGCAACTGTCAAGGGTTTTATAAAATTCTTTGCAAAAATGAATTACTCTTTTTGCAATATTATCTAAATTCTTATTCTTCACATAAGTTAATAGATGTTATCATTTGACAAAATACAAAGAATTTTTATTTACAAAGATAATGTGGATTTAATTACATTCTTTCATGAACTATATTATTTAAATTTCGTCATTTTTTATGAACTCTTGGTTGACTGAATTTTTATTAATTTTTATTTAGTTTGATAGATACATACTCCAATATAAATGTAACAATCGTCTTCATCACTGCTTGATGATGTTCCATCTTCGAAATATGATGTTTTAGAAGAACCATTTACATCTATTTCCACACATAGCTGTTTCAACTGTTCACTCACTAACAGAGGCTACAATAACAATAATTACAGTATAAATAAAAATTTTATAAATAATGGGAAAAATCGTAATTTTTTTTATAAAAATTTGATATAATGTTTTATTTACTTGAGTGAATGTGTTTAACGTGTTAATATCTTTACGCAACACTTCGTTCTTGTCTCCATAGTCCATTTGGTATCGATAGACTAAATCTGGCGTTGTTACAACGTCTTCCATCCAGAATGGTTGCTAATTTTTTTTATTTAATCATATTTATTTTAAAATAATGTTTATATCAAAATATGTTTGATGTAAAGCATTCATATACTATTACCTTTTTAATTAACTGAGGAGAAGAATTTGTTTTTTCAAGTACATTCAGCAATGGAAAGTCCTGAAATTATTTTGATTTGTAATTAATTTATAATACATAGAACAATATTATACTATTGAAATATTTTTATTATTTAATTTATTACGGCTATTAATTATTTAATGACAAACTAATGATGATTGATATGTATAGCTCTTAATATATAATTATCAATTAAAATATATTTAGCTAACTATTATTTGTTATCTAGTAATATTTAATATTTATAGTTAATATAGAAAATATTAAAATTACACAGACAATAGTTTGGTTACAACTTCCAAAATATCTATTTCAAGGAATAGGGAATATTACTTATGGCACAATTTATTAACTTTTTGTATTAATGGCGTTTAATAAGAATTTACAATCTGTACATTATATATCTACAATAAATAAATATGATGTGGTAAAAATAAATAATAAAAACGACTTTAAATAACTTGGAGAAACACTCGCAGTCGAATCACCATTTATAATGACTTAAGGTAAAATGTATGAATAATATAAGTATATTTTATAGGTTAAGAAGATCTCTGCGTCATTTGCGTTTGAGACGTCTTGTGGGGTTGTCGGGAAATGTCTTTGGGGCCAATTATGAGATGAGGTGGTTGTGGTTCACAAGGAGTTTCCCATGAAACCTTTTGTAGAAATTGATGGCTGTGTGGTAGATGGTTTTGATTTGAAGGTCATCGTGGAGTATTTTGTTCGTTACGTACCAAGGAGTTTTAGCAATGATACGCAGACAAATTGATTGTAGTACTTGGATCCTTGAAATATTTGATTTTTGGCTGAGCCCTAAAGTATGATGCCGTATGTCCAAATGGGACGGAGGAGACATTTGTATATAAGAATCTTGTTTTGAATATTGATGTTAGATCTTAGTAAGGGCCTTAATAGGTAATAGGTAAAGTATACTATTTAACTTTTTTGTTTGTCCTGGAGGTAAGGACCTCAAGTTAGTATTTTTATCGAGTGTGATACCGAGATATTTGACTTGAGTGCAATGCGAAATAGTGGAATTATTGGACGATTTATTTAAGTATCTATTATGTAAATGAAAATATTGTTAATCAATAACGACAATAACCATTATGCATCAATTTAAAATTTGAAAAAAGATGTAAACATTATTAATAGAAATGTTTTGGAATTGATTTTAAATTTATTTCACCAAGTATTATTTTGAAGTGAAAGAAGCAAAACGCTCTTCCTCAAGCTGTGTCCTTAGTAACTTGTTTATTTCAACACGATTATGTTGTACGGCGTGTAAGTTAGGCAATATAGCTACATTAACATGTATTTTTATTAATTATTATAATACACCATACTTATTCAATATTTTGTTTTTGTTTATTTACTTAATGTTCGTGTCTTAGTTTTTAATTAATTAGATCACATTAAGTGCAATGATTTTTTTTTAAGTAGAAAATAGGTAGTTGAGTGTGGTCAAATTGTTATTAAACAGCATTCCTATCTTCAGTAAACATACAATTTTTGGTCTATATAATGGAGAGAGAAACAAGACTTCTGAGTGATAAAAAAACTAACATTTAAACAATGGTGAAAAGGGGACGCAATTTTTTTGTGGTTAATAATAGTATCTTTTATATTTACTAATACATTTTTGTATAATATCACATTCATTAGTTTAATATCAATGGGTTAAATTAACTAATAAAATATATACTGACTTTATTCGAAAACGATAAAAATAAATGACACTAATTGAGTAAACCTAACTAATAAATACACAATGTACCTAATTTTGTAAATTTTAAGAACAGCACACAATTAAATTACTTTATTAAGTTGTATAATTAAATATTTATTAAATTTATTACAAATAATATTCGGTTTTTTTTTTAATCTTAATACCAAGTAGGTGTATTTAAAAAAAAAATAACAATATAGAATAAAAACATACTCTTTTATTTTTTTTACCATTTTTTATTAATGGTAAATAATATTCATAATTATTAGAAATTATTTATAATGTACTAGATCATTCTATTAAATACTCTTGTTTAACTTGAGTTGAACTCATTTCCATTGGAACTCATTTTTTTATGACATTACTAAACTAGTAGAATATAAAGATTATTATTTAGTTAATTATTATGCATTGATATTTACTTTTATTTTTAATTACAGTTATATTTTTAAATATTCTTAAATAATTTAGTTTTTTTTATGGATGACTGATAATCTCATATTTTCATATTGATAACATTTTTATTTATTTTTAATAGGATAGGTTTTTTTTTATCTCTATATATAATATAATATTATTTTATTTTATTGACAATCATACATTTTCTAATAGAATCTACCTGCTAACGATATTTATAAAATATAAGTTTTTATTTTTAGGACAAAAGATAGAGTATAAAGGTTTGATTGGTGGAATTAAATTTAGGCTTTAGTAAATCTAGTTTGTACTATATTTAAAATTTAGATTTTTTTTAGTAATTTAAAGAAAAACTTTATTAAAATATAAAAAAAAATTAAATAAGAACATTTGGCAAACGTAACAGTTTTGCCTTACTTTTAAAGTATGAACTTAAAATAGTTTTTTAAACGTGATTTTTATTATTGTTCAGCAATCGTGTTAAGTGGAATACTCAATTATTGTATAACACTAATATATTTAAGTGAATAATAGAAAGTTTTTACATACTTCTCTTTCACTACTATCGGTTTTATCTCGCAAACTTGATGAGTAATAACTACTTTCCTCGTACAACCACCCACTACTAAAAATAAAATATTAAAGTTAATGGTGGTTAAATATAATTATATTGTTTTTATAGAATACAAATTTATATACAAGTAGAACTAACCTTGATCTTAAGCTCCCGGTTTCTTTTTTACAATCGGAATCAGAACTCGTTATAATTTCTTCATGATTTACTTGTGTTGCTCTTGTTTTCTTTTGAATATTCTACGCGATAAAAAAATAATAATATCATAAAGCATCTCGTTAATAATGAAATACTATTAAATCCTTGTTGGGAATATAATTTAAGTAATAACATTTAATTATTTTAGTAAATCTCTTTTAAAAGCAGTAGCTGGTACGTATAAAGCAATAATTTTACCCTGTATATAAAAATTATGAAAATTTTTTTTGGATGGAAATTTACAATCGACATTATATTCAATTATTGTAATCATTATTAGTTATAAATTATAAAAATAATATTAAAATATTTCAATTTTATATCATAGTAAACTTTTAAAATTTTTTTTCTTTATGTTATTTATACATTTAAATTTTATATTCTGCAGCAGTATTATTAGACTTACGGGAATTTCGATTTTCGATGTGTAAATATTGAATAATTTATGATTTATGACTTTATATAATATATCATTAATTAATAATACCTATATATTTAATATATAATTTAATGATGTAAACATATTAAATTGCACAATTTTATTTTATTTTCTATTGTGTAATACATTCTGAAGAAGAAATTTTTTTGTTTATAAAAACCAAGAAGTAAATACACTATAAATACTATATACAAATTATTATAAAACGTAAACCATAAAAGCAAATTACCTGATCACTCTTTTTCGATATAATTTGATCTTCAGTTTTACTTTCAATATTCTGGTATAATTGTTTAATATGTAACTGAAAAATTTAATTTTTATTTTTAAACTTGATATTTTTATTACATAACTATAAGTCTATAAATTTAGTGTTACATTGAAAGGTATAATATTGATGGTTGTCGGTAGGGTATACTTTACATCGTATGAAATTACTCTGCCTCATACCAACCCTTTATTAATAATTTTCGTCTATGACTAATGTCTATGTGTGAACTAGACTGCATTGATAGAGGTACTTTAGTATGAATACTAACCGTGCATCAGCCATTATTTAATTGCTAATAGTTTATTTTTAAATAAATTATGAGTATTTTAAAATTAAAATATATAAAAACCTACAATTGGCTCTAAATAATATTCTTACCTTTAAATTTTATAATTGTATGGCAGCCTAAGGGATTGATAGGTCAATATACTTTAATAATAAATAAAGCAGAGTAAAATATAATATTATGACAGTAATTATTATACGTTATTTATACAGCTAAAACCCTAGATAACACTTTTGGGTACGACGTTTTCATTATCATAATTTATTATAAGTACATAATTTAAAACTATAATATGCCAAGACTGATTTTTTAACTTTAGTTTTCGTGTTTCTTCCTAAAAATGAGTCTAGGGACGCGACTGAAACATGCTGTATATATGCAAAACTGTAAACTGTATACGTAGTATATATTATTTTCATATTATAAAATTCGAAAGAAACTATTTATATAAGATATTTATAAATTATAATACTATAGATATAAACTCGAAATATATACAAGGAAAATTCTTGTATTTTAAAATTGTGTTTATAATATTGTAGCAATAATAATACTTTATAGATAGGTACATCCAGGCACCTCTTTTCCATTAGACACTTTAGGTATATGCAATATGCTCAGGTCCCCGCAATCGATGGGGTCCTCTAGCTCTTACCAGATCACCAACCAATAATCGATATTTATTACCGATAAATAAACTTTTATTTCGAGAAAAATCAAAGAATAACTGCAAATAGTAATAATGATAATAATAATAATAATGATGATAATAATAATAATAATAATAATAATAAAATAAAAACCACTGCACAGGGACTCAAAAAGGTCAAAGACGACCCTGAGTACATCAATAGCGTAATAATTTATTTATTCCTACACCATACAATTCATTTGACTAATATTCATAACTAATAAAATTCAAACCTGTTGTTGGGCATGTAAAAATTGATCATTTCCAGTTATATGGTTTGGCATACTTAATGATTGTAACTTGTCCGTACCTGGAACAATATCAGGTTTAAAACTTATCTATAATCTGCTCTGTTCATAATTTTATTATTAATTATTATAAATTACATATATATTATTTTTTATTGTATAAATCATATGTGATTGGAAAAAAGGTTATGAATATATACATCACATTAGATTTTTTTATATTGATTAAAGCTTTATTATTATTTTAAAATAGTTCAATGGTTTAACACTTTAACCAAAAACATAAATAGGAAGTGTCTATATAATTCTTCCTCTAAATAAAATCTAAACAATATTAATTAATGATCTAATTATATATTAATGATTATTTTTTCTAGTTCATTGTACCTTGAATATTTCCAAATTTTTCGTCCATTAAATTACACGCATGCTGTACAGGCATCACATTATTACTAAGTGGTACATTATAGATAAGTGGTTGGCATGGTACAATTAGTGCTTGACTTGGTAAAACTAGTTTTTGACATGAGCTTGGTAAAGATTGTCTTGGTGGTAAATCGGTCCTAAATTTTAAAATTCGAAAGTTAAACATTTTTAATGATTTTAATAAAATAATTTATGTAATACAATAACACTAACATTGTTTGCGAATCTCGTGTAATTTGACAAAAAGACCAAATTTGTGTTGCTCGACTGACATTAGGAGTAGTAGCAATGTCTTGATACTCTAGTGGCTGTGTTAAATTGGTTGGACTACTGATATTTGAAAGACATTTCCTTTTAGAAAGCTTGCATGAATTATTTTCATTTATAGTTGAATTATTACGTTTTATACCGTGTGCTATATCAGACTAAATGAAAAAATATGATTTGATTAATTAGTCAAATTCTTTTTTATTTTATTTTATTTACAATGTGTATAGCTTGACTTGACAAATTTTGTTTTTTAAACAATTTGTTTTTTTTATGTTGTTTCACGAGATCACATACCATTTTTTCATTGTGACTAAAATTAAAATAGTATTTATACATTATTATTCCATTTCTAAATTATAATATATAAGTAATATAAGTATATCACTTACTATACAGTTTTCAAACATAATTTCGTTTTAATTTATAACAACTTTATGTCAGTAGTATAAACATCAAACATAGTGAATTGATTTATTATATTACCATATTTTAGTCCATTTATCAACAAAACTTACCGTGAAAGCATTTTTTGAGTAAGTTGACAATTTTTACTTGCATTATTTTGTTCTAAGTCATAACTAGGGGAATTTTGAGTTATCGTCGTACTTGAAACTTGTGTTCCACTTTGAAACGATGATATTGTATCTGGTTGTACTTTATTCGTATCTCTAAACATAATACGAATTATCATATTATAATAGTTACCTATATATATTTTTATATATGTATTTGATAACTAACGTCTCATAAGAAATAACTTCTTTTGCAACAAATGTTTTAGAACAACTCGATTCTTCCGATGAATGTGTTTTTAAATTACTATTGAAAAATCTAAACAAAATACCCAGATAAATTTTTATATGATTTCAATATTAAAATAAAATATGTATGCTTTAAACTTTGGTGCCACTATAGAATAATATAATTTTGGATAAATGTTTATAAGCCTATTTAAAAATTAATTAAATAGACTTAATATTTATTAATACTTATCAATAAATGCTGTAAATTTAATTTATACCAGAAAAATATATTTTTAGTAACAATAAGATTTATAATTATTATTTAAATTAAAAGGAATTATAGTTACACCATAGTTCATAGTTTTGCATACATAACGGAAATAATAATTGAATATAAATAATAAATATAAAATAAAAAATAATAAATAATATGAAATGCATACTTTTGCATGTTGTCGTTATAATTAAGTTCAGTATAACTTAGTAATGTATCGGAACTTGATTTACTTTCATAGTTGGTATTTTGAAATAAATTTGCAGAGTCGTTGTCCTAATAGTACATTAAAACAAATTCATAAAATATAGTATTATAACATTCTGTAACAGGGGTCCTCAAACTACGGCCCGCTAACAAGTTTTAAGTGGCCCGTAGCACCAATAGGACGGTAAATAAAATATAGATATCTAAAGGTACTTATGTGTAATTTAAAAAATTATATGTGTTAATAAACTTTTGGCCCGCTAAGAGTATTTGATATTTTTTGTGGCCCTTGAATAAAAAAGTTTGGAGACCCCTGTTCTATAACATTATTTAAACTTACAGAATAATTACTAGACATTTCTGGTCGAACTTCAACATTAAGAGGAACTTGAACTGATGGGTGTACAAAGCAATTTATATGAGGTGTAAAATTTATATACTCCATTGATATTTGTTGCTTTGAATTAGTATCCATTGTTTGATTTGTTTCACACGAAACTTCAGTAACTATTTTTTTCTATAATATAAGAATTTAATAAAAAATTAAATTTTATATATTATAGGTATCCCATATATAGGCGGACCTAAAGTTTTATATTTGAGTGTGTCCGGGGTGTTTTTTGTAGTTATTTTTTTATTATATAAATGGGAAGATATAAACAAATGCACTCGTTTTATGTATTTTTTTTAGCTCATAATGTTTTTGCATAATACTAAATACAGTATCAATATATAATACACTAAAGTTAAAATATTTTAGTATTCATCACTATTTTACACTAATTACTTTAACCCAGAGGTTCCCAAACTTTTCTTACTCGAGGCACCCTTTAAGAACTGAAATTTGGTCATGGCGCCCTTAATAGAAAAACGATTGGTAAAAAATGCATTTAATTTGTATTGCAGAGACTTTTTCAATTTATTCGGAACATTTGCAGTTTTATTTACAAAAAAACTGAAATTTAATTAATATGTAATAATTATATATATACACTTATTATTAATTGTAATTAATTAGTATTCTTTTTACACTTAGGTGTACCACCTCTTAAAGTCGACTATGGCTTTTTACATTTTATCTTTTTAAACACAGTTGTTGTTTAAACAATTATTTTTAAATTCTAAACCTTCAAATATCTTCAATATACTGAAATAATACTGGCCAGAAAAAAAACAATACTTTTACTATCAAAAACATTTAAAGTTTGAGTTCTTGGCCTTTATTATACATTCATATAATATGATGTATACGAGTATACATCATATAATATGATGTATACGAGTATACTCGTATATGAGGATTTACGAATTTGTTTTTTTAAAACATAATAATTTTTAATTAATTAGTATTTAGTATAGATAGGTATTATGTTAAAATATTATAAAAAATGTAAATAGATTTTAGTAATAGACAGTAATAGTTACCTCATTCGTTATTTTTTCAAAATCTTTAGGTGTTTCATTAAATCCATAGTCATATTTTGTTTCTATAACTTTCGTAATAGTATTATTAGCCAGAGTTGTGACGTCAGGATTAATTGGACCCTTAAATCATAATTAATTGGTTATTATAATTAAGTACATAATATTTAGTTTAAAATATTACCCGAATAATTTTGTGTTTTCCAATTACAAACTCTACTTGATCAGACCAAGGATTTACAAAATTTGACCATTCTGTTTCTACGACTGCAAAATCACCATTTTGACACTTAAACCGGTAAGGATTTCCTTTTAATGAAATATTCTTAGATTTAATCACTAAAAAAATATAAAAAAATATAATATTATATGTAACATTTTGCAACAAAAAATTGAAAACTTACATTTTGTGTGGATTTCTTTAATATTTGTTAGATCCTCAATACAGTAATAGTCGAAAATTGATTTACCAATAATATTTTGTGGTAAATATCCAAAGTATGGGGTAATAAATTTATCGACATAACACCATTCAAATAACGCATTGTGTTTAGTAATAAATTGAATAGGATTTTCTATTTTTTCTTCAGAACCTAAATAAAAAAAAAATAATTATTTTCCATTTGTTTTATTATTTATGTTATGTTAGTACAGTAGAAGCCGTTTATTAAAAACACGGATAGTTGATACAATCACGTTATTGAAACAAAATGTACCGGGACGGACTGGCCGTATATTAGAACATTGAAACTAAATCGGATTATTGAAACATCACATCGGTTATTTGAAACAATTGGGTGAAGGTCAGTTGACATATATACCGGTTATCCGTGCGATAACCAATGTAATTTAATTTTGTCATTGCTGTCGTTATGTTTAAATTTGGACGGTACTTTATCTTACGGCCTAAATATGGTTATGGAGTTACGTCAGTTACTTGACGCAAAAAAACAAACTTCGATCGATAAATATTTTAAATAAGTAATATAGTATGATAAATATTTTAAATAAATACATATATAAATAAATTTTCCGCGTATTTTACATTTTTTTTTTCATAGTAAAAATCAAACATATCGTTTATTAGAAACAATCGTTTAATTGACACATTTTACTTTGGTCCCAAAGTGTTTCTAATAAGCGGCTTCTACTGTATATCGATATGACGATATAATAGATAATGTTTACATACACGTGTATGCTGAATGAATTATTTGTGCTTTAACAACTAGAACTAATTGAGGTTGTGGTATTTGTGCTAAACTTGTTGTCGTTGACACGTATGACAAATCTTTGAATGTTATTGTAAGCTTACAGACTTGAAAGTAATTTTCGTTTTCAGATTTTGAATAACCCATATTACAGTAAAATCCATCATTGATCTTGGGTTTCAAATAAGTCACTGCAGTAGATACACCATCTAAATATTTATTTTATATAGTTAATTTATGTATATGCTATACATAACCTGTATACTAATAAATATATAGTTTATAAACATTAATATTTTTTTTATTATACAAACAAGGAAATAAAAAATGATTTTGTTTTTTTATCAGAATTTCAACATAACGTAAGTATTAATTAAAATGTTGTGAGTATGTTATACCTATATTTTGTAATATTGATAAAATGTATGAGATCATTCTTATTCAATAGCATGAAAACATTTTGACTACAATATGTCATATTGTCATTGATATTACATACTTGTTATTATAGACAATTAATTAATTAATTAACCTATTTAGGTACATTCGCCTAAGGAGTCTACGTATACATTACAGTTTATGTCAAAAGTCTAATATGACATGATGTGTATTAATGTAGGTACATGTATATTTGACATACAATAGGTGAATTTACTCTTATATAACGTGTTTATACTTTTAGACTATGAAATAAAGTAATTATACTTTATAATAAATAGGTAAAATAATAATCAATACCTAACAATAATTCTACATATAATATTATATTACTATATTGTGACGAATTAAAAATAGATACTAAACTTACATTTGTTGACACATTTTTTTTTAAATTAAAGTATTAGTAAATCAACATTTTTTATGGAACATTGGCTACAGTTTAAGTACAATATAGGTTATACTCCGCGCTGCAGGCTCTGTAAGTATATATATAAGTATAAAACTTCTAGGTAATAAGTACTAAAATATACATGTCACAATATTAAATTTTATATGTAATGATTTTTATATTAAAGCAAAGTATATGGTTAATTATTTTATAACACCATTTTCCCCGTTTTTTTTTTAAATAATAAATTATGTAAAATAAAAAAATAAATATAATTTTAAATGAAAAATACAAATATAATATTATTTAATAATAATAAGTAATTTCGTCCAAATTCATATAGTATATATAATTATTATTTCAGTATAAAAATTACTTATGAGGATGAACTTCTTATAATTTTCAATAAATTTGACCCACGAAATAATTTTTTATTGTCATTCAACAGTTTAAAATTTGTCATTCTTATAAAAGTTAAAAAAGAATTAAACATTTCTAAAAATTCAACTATACATTAGAAAATATAATATAATTATTTGGTGGAAATTTCAAGTGACTAATATATATATATATATATATATATATATGTATTTTTTTGTATATTTCATAATATCCATAATTGTTTAAGAAGAAATAATTATTTTACGGGTAAATATTTTATGTCATGAAAATTTGAATTTCAAATACTCATAAAGAATTAATTTGATTTTCCAGTAGAATTTGTTTTTATTTATAAGTTTAAAAACATATATAGAACCTTCAAATTAATTTTCAAATCTAAGGTATACAAAATTATTTTTTTTAAATATTTTGATGAATTTTGTCAAAATTTTAACATCACTTTTAAAAAAATATTGAACTATAGATTTTTGATTTTTTTAATAGAAAAGCTTTCTATAATCGACAGAAAACACTAAAAATATATTGAAAATTCCTCATGCCTACCTATACAATATAGCTTAAAAAGAGATGAAATATTTTGAAAATAATTTATTATTTAATAATTTAAACATTTGGTAAAAGAATTTAAACAATTAATTTTGTCAAACATTGGATCTGTATAAAAATTCTTGTTTTTATACTTAAATTTTTTTTTAGTTTTTTCTTCTGATTGTAAAAGTAGGTACTCTAAAATACTATCTATATCCGATTTTTACTAGAAATAAACCCTAAAGTTGAAAATCAAAGCATTTTTATTACTCCAAAATATGATTAAAGAGAGAAAAAACACATATGAATCATTGTAAAATCAATACATTTATTATTCCGCTCAGAATCTAAAATGACGCTAAAATTTCCACCACATAATATATGAGTACCAAAATAACTCAATTTAAATTTATGAGGTAATTAATTTTTATCAGTTTTAGTATATTTATTAAGTTTATAATACATTATGTTATATCAATGAATCAATGTAATCGATTATCACATAATAATATAAGGTAGTATGATCTTGATTATTATTAATTATTAAGTCTTAATTCAAGTTTATTAAAGAAAATAACTAATATTTTTTAACTATACTAATTTTATATAACAACTATATTTACAGTCCTAAGTTTGAAAAAAATGTAGTGGAGAATATCGGTATTTTTAAAATAAAAATAAAATATTTATATAATTTTTAATAGATGCACAATTGGCATATATAAAATTTTTTTAGTATATTAGAAAAATACTTTGGATGCATTTTACATACACCAAAATAAAAATTCAAAACGCAATTAACGTCAAAAATATATTTTGGGACGCATTAACACTCATCGCTTTTTTTTTACCAGAATGACTACGTTATTGGTATAATAAAAGTTTTTTTGGACAAAACTCGAATGTAGCTTCCTCCTTATACCTAAGTGGCTATAAACACTATACACTATATAATAACCCGACAACTACATTATTCTTACACAATATATACACTTATTAAATATATATATATATATTATATATTTTAAACTGATAATAACTAAAAACAATGAACTGATAAAGATAAATAACAATTTTTTAAAAATATTTTTAGTCTCTCTTTATGATATTATTTTGATGGTTTTAATAAAATGTATTTTTTAAACATACCTCCTCTAGAAATCGTGCAAGGATCTATAAGAATTGACATCATATAATTAATAAATGTTATCCGGTCCGTTGGATGAATAAAATCAATAAATGCACGATCTTTCCACATTTCTTTTGAGTATCCCATGCTTTTATGAATACTATTTGATATATTAATAATTAAGCCATTGGCCATAGACACAACAACACCAAATGAATCATTTTGAACATCATTTGATTCAATTATTTCCTTAAATTGTAAGTCATGGTCGTTTAATACCTTTAGAACAGTATCTGTGAAAATGTAAATAGTTTTTTTTTAATTCAATAAATATTAAAAATCCAAAACTAATTCGTTACTATAAGGGTTTTTAATGTTTATATTGAATAACAATTGTAAATTAAATATCAAATACCTATATTAATAACTGGTATATAATATATACTCAATATAGCATATTATAAGCATGCACATTTCAAAAATGCTATAAAAATCAGTTTCTTAAATTATTTTATAAGTTATTAGGTATATTTATTATCAAATACTGTTGACTATACTATTTGTTAATTTAATATTTAAGTGATAAAATAATAAAAGTCTGACAGTTTACCTATAATAGTAAATGAATTATTAGGATTTGAAGTTGAGTTTGTTTGATTTAAATCCCGATATGATTGGCACAAGTAAGATAATTGCAAAAACGTATTTTCTTGACTGTTATCAACCTTAATATCATTATTTAAATTTCTTAAATCATCAGATTCCATTTTTGATATAGAAGCTAAATATAAAATGCAATAAAAGTTGTTATTGCGTTAAATATTTTTTTTAATAATAATTTAGTTAATACCATCAACGTTAAATAATTGATTCGTTTGTGGTTTAAACGCTTTTGAATTTTTCTGTTTAGATTTTGAACAAGTATCGCTTGAGTTTTGACTATTTATAGTGTTCAAGCCTCTTAATATAGTTTGGTTCGATTGTTCGGCGGGATTGGAGTTTAAAGTTGACATTTCTCTAAATATCAAAAAATTATTAACATTAAAATATTATTTTTTTTCTAATATTTTATGAAATTATTGGATGAATTATAATTTATTATAATTTATAAATATTTTATACTATTCTAATTAAATGTACTTCAAACTAGGTATTTTATGTTAAGTATAAGAATTAAATTAAATTGGAATGTTTTATTTAGAGATGGACCGATATTACAACTAATACTAGTAATACTCGGTATCGGCAGATACCAAAAAAATTAATCAGCATAATATATTATATTATCATCGCAAATATTTAGATTTATTGATTAGAGGCTAATGGTTTAAAATGTGTTTAATATCTTTATTTGTCTATAATGAAGGCTAATATAAAAAATTTGTAATATAGGGTATCGGTTTTAAACTTATAACTGATATCGGTTTTATGGTTTATACAGAAAATTTTGATTAAGTATATCGGGTATTAGTTTTTTATCGGTAACATTATATATCATTTAATATTAATATATGTGAGTATCGGTTATCGGTAAAAAGTTGTATCGGCCCATCCCGAATTATATATATATATATATTAGTGGTCCTAAAAATTAAAGTGAAACTTAAAATGAACTACACAAAATATTGGTGCAACCAGACAAAGTATCATTTTGTAACGAAAAATAAAAAAATATTTTTTAAACGATTCTATATTGATACACGTTTTTACTTGATGAGCCTGAGGATTGGATCAACAACACTGCGTACAAAGAAAGAGCAAATATCGTAGTCCATTTTAAATGTCATTGTTATAATATTGCAGAAAGAGGTGTACAACTTATTGAAGAATACAATAATATTTTAACAAAAGACGAAAAACAGAACCAGCTAGTAATCAGTATCTATTGCATATAGATATAGTTAAAGATTATAAAAATAAATCTCGACAGCAAAAAATCTATATTGATATAATATTATTAATTATAAATAAAAATATTCATAGAAATATAAAAATAAAACTATGATAAAATTATGCAGTGTACACTAACACTATACAATATACAGTACGTCCGTAAACCACTATAATATAACAAGCAATAAACACAAGTTAAATACACTGAAATATAACGTACTCGTATAATATTGAAAAGATTTTTTTTTGTACATTGGAGCCAATATATTTCACAAACTCTCTGATATATTAAAAAAACTTTAAAACAAAAGTTGTTGTAAATTTAGTTTTATTTAATTTACTTTCTTTTACAAATTTCAATTTGGCGATCGGTTTATGAAATAAGTACAAAAATTACAAAAATTTTAAAAGTTCAAACTTTAAGTTAAAATATGCACGGATTAATTTTTTCTGATTGCTCTAATATTTTGTGTAGTTCATTTTTGTATGTATACAGGGTGCCCCACTGAGATCTGACAAATGAAATAACTTTTGTTCTAATTAATATTTTTAAAAAATTTCTTTTAAATATAATTCATAGACAATTGAGTTACATTGTTAGTATACATTTTTATTTTTTATTTTTTAATACTGAAGAAATTTTTTAAAAATATTAATTAGAATAAATGTTATTTCATTTGTCAGATCTCAGTGGGACACTCTGTATTCACTGTTTTAGGAGGTGAGATGAAAACAAATTTCAATTTTTTTTTTTTTATCATCCATGTTTAAAAACCACCGTAATGTACATGTTAAATACGTATAAAATATAATATGATTTGGAAATTAATTTTTCTCTAATATTTTATAACATGTAAAAATATCTATAAAAATATTTTTTTAATAATTTACCCATTTTTATCAGTTGTCAATAAGGTCGAATTCTGTTCTTCAAAACTTGATTTAGTGGATAGTCCTGGATGGCGTGAATTATCACTGTGACAGTTTAATGAAATATAAATTATATTATATTATTATTCGATACAGAGTATGTAAGTATATTGTTCATTGTAATTTTGTAAACATTAAAATTTAAAAATACTAGAATAACCAATGAAAATACTATATATACAATACAGTCGAGTGATTCATATAGCACGCTCGCCCTTATTTCCCTTTTAATTAATAATGCATTAATTCAAATTCTGGTTATTAAAATTTTAAGCATCATATTATAATCAAATACATAAATGTACCTGGATTTTGATTGAGATGATGTACATGAGTATCCCGAGTCATAATCAGTTCGGGTTTGATTTACTGAAAACGATTGACTTCCTTCCATTTTTGTTCTATCCTATAACAGATATTTTTAATATTAATAATTAATATATGTTTTTAGGAAGCATTCTGTACAAATTTAACACCATGTAAAAAAAAACGTAACCTTATACCTATTTATTATATGGATTGGTGGATGAAAAGGTTAATATAGGCAGTAAGTACTGGATCTGGATGATGATTAATTTTAACATTAGTCACTAATTATCTTGCTCAGTATTATTTTCACTATTTTTTAAAGGTCTTGATCAAAAACGTGAATTAATATACGAAGTAAACACGAAGTCCGTGTACACGTGAACGAAAATTGTGTACTCAAGTATATACTTAATGCACGTGAATTTACTATCTGTGTAATGTGTTCACATATTTTAGAATAATTCACGTATTCACGTTTTCACGTGAATGGATATTTGCAGTTCAGTATGATATAACATAATATATATAATATTCTATACAGTGACCAACCCTTACGTACTACACATGTCGAGTGAATTAACTGATTGTTATGTGTTACATCAGGGGTTGGGACCTTTTTACTTACGCGAGCCATATGTTTTATCAGATTTTCATTAAGGGGCCCATGCAAAATTAAAATAAACGTTATGAAAAATAAAATTTTAACATATAATACTAATATATTTATGGATAGGTAAATTTATATTATTATCAATTTCAAATTACGAGGTTGTCCTTATTAACTAGATTTGAATAAAAAACATAAGTAGAGGATAATTTTAAATTAAAATATATAAAAATCTCGTGTCACAATATTGAAAATGTTTGTAACCAAATTCCTCCGAAACGGCTGGACCGATTTTCATGAAATTTTGTATGTATATCAATTATATTAATTAAGTCTCAGAGAGTGATGTTAACTATTTTTTATACCCCTAGGTGTAAAGGGTGGCTCACCACAAAGGGTTGAAATTAGTAATAATAATTATTATAAACACGGGTGCATTTTGTATGAGCGTAGATCGTTTGGGCGAATCGACCTAGAATATGATCTGTTTGGGAAAATAAATATAATATATACTGTTTTGACGTGGGTATATCCAACTAAAAATACTGTTTGGGTAGTATGAAAATGCTTATAATATACACTCAACAATTATTAATTAATTAAACAAAATCATACAAAATATAAATAACTCATAAAAAGTCCTATTTAAAAAAAAAAAGTATTGGTATAGAATATAGATATTAATAATACAATTATATAGGTAGATAGAAATCTTCAGTCAAAAAGTTATAAATAAAATTACATATAATATAATTAGACATTAGTACATTTTAAAGTAATCTATTGTCATTGGATAAAAATTCTCATAATAATATACATTCAACAATTAATTATTTAAATTTTCGATAATAGTGATTAATAATGATTAGCAATAATATCATATCCGTATCTGTCACCAGGTTTTTACCTCGCATATAGGTAAAAATAATTTCACTCGCCCAAAAGACTATCATTTTTTTGATAAAAATTAATACCTTCGGCCAAACGAGGCAAATAAACACCGCCCTTTTGTACGGGTGACGATGAAGAAGTGCGTGGGGACAGCTAGTAATTAGTATATATATATTAATTAATTATTGAGTACAAGGGATATAAATATGTTTAAATAAATAGTTTTTAGATTCTAATATGATTTTTGGTACTGAATTTTTCCAGCTAATTCGTTTATATCCGCTCTCATATTAGATCTTAATATTATTAAAACTGCGTTTAAATGTTTGTAGCTTAATTGGGAACAGTATTTATTTTTTCGATATTTAACTATTGAAAATGTCTGCGCTCACGTAAATAAGTACTACTAAAAGCAGTAATTATTTTTTTAGAAAAACATTTAATTTAATTCAAATCTATTCCAGAAAGATTTAAATAAAATATTTTTAATTCATTACTTTCTTTAAAAGAGGTTTTAAGAGTATCGTTGTTTTTTCAATTCTATGACTTCCATCTGTAAATTAGATTCGAAATCGTCAATGTCAACAAAAAAAGGGTTTTGAAACAACTTCATTTTTTCCCGTGTACGTAAAAGTTGGAAAATCGGTTTGAAAATTCATTATATTTCAATTTAAGATATTAAATTTAAATTTTAAATACTATGATGAATATTTGGAGGACCATGGGTTGCCGGTGCCTGTGTTAGATAATCGATATAGATACTTGTTTATATAAAATAAAACGAGTACCTAAATCACTGTTTGACTGTTTTATTATTATTTTGAATTGTCTGCCGTAATATCATCCCCACGCTTAACTATAGACCAGTATACCCAATATTGTGTTGTGTAATTACTAATTATTATTTGTCGTGAGTACGCTTTTCATTGGATATGTTGTTAATTAAAAAACGGTTATTGATAAATTCAATTAGAAATAGTAATTTTACCAACAAGTATTTTCACGTTTGACTTTTTTCTTTCTATACTGCTTGTTCGTTAAGACATTAAATATTAGTATATTACATTTAAAATGTCATAGTATGTTATGAATTAACTAAGCAATAAACAATATTAATGTTTATTGTGTAAATACACGATGCAAAACATCACTTCAAAAAAGTGCACTTGAGTTCCTTTACGGCAGGGGTCACCAAATGGCAGTCTGCGGGCCACATACGGCTCGTTAACAAATTTTATCCGGCCCGCAGACAAAGAATAAATAACATATAATACGCCAACATTATATTTGTTATTATATGTGTTTATAGAATTTTAATGGCCCGCAAAAATGTTCAGATTTTTAATGTAGCACTTAAAAAATATTAATTGGTGACCCCCTGCTTTACGGTGATGATGTAAGTGATGTAACCGAAGTCGGCCATTTGACGACCTAGTTTCAAAATTATTTAGCTGAACCTCTATTAAAGTTCGAAATCTAGAGAAAATAAATACCCATCAATTGGAATATTAACAAAAAAATATTTATCAATACCCGCCTGCACATCAGTGAGTTTCGAATGATGTTTTTCAACAGTGGAAATGAAGTACGAGTATATTCAAAAAGAACATCATTATTAATAAATATATTTATTTGTTGGTTTTTTTGTATCAAAACAGAAATTTAATACCAGAGTATTATAATTATTTAGTTTGAAATGTTTCTTATTTACATGTTTGTTATGATTATTATTTATATTATTGTTATATAGGTACTCAATCATTCATTTTGATTTTTATATTCATAAAAATATTGCCATTTTTATTATTATATTTTTTTCATATAATATTAAATACTATAATTCTATATAATTATATTCAATCCTTATTTCCGTGATAAATCTGATTATTTTCTAACAATTGAAAATTCATTGAATTCTTAAGGGGCCGCTACACCAGCATTTGTTTTCTCTGTCTATCTCCCACATAATATATAGGAACAAAGATACTCCGTATTTTCACGATTACGACTCTCTGGTTCAGTTTAGGGCAAAATCACCTATCATATATTTTATAAAGAAGACTATTTCCTGTGCATTGACCGGATAGATTTTTAATATTTACATTTTTTATAAATATAAGCATGTTTTAATTTAAAATAATTTTGATTATTTTTAACCATTAATAATTTATTCAAAATTGTAAATATTAAAAATCTATCCGGTCAATGCACAGGAAATAGTCTTCTTTATAAAATATATGATAGGTGCTTTTGCCCTAAACTGAATCAGAGAGTCGTAATCATGGAAATACGGAGTATCTTTGTTCCTATATTATGTGGGAGATAGACAGAGAAAATAAATGCTGTTGTAGCGGCCCCTTAATATTTGAAATCATTTTTATTTATAATATTTATAATAATAATGTTTAATTTAATAAATCATGCTATAATACATTGTTTATGCACTGGTTTTATTAAAATCGCTGTAGATTTTGTATATAATGGCTAATTTTAAGTGTATATATTTAAACGCTCAGTGGTGGATCTAGGATTTATTTGGGAGGAGGGTACATAATTGTATCGACTACTGAAAACACTAAAATATGTGAATACGTGAATAAATGTGTACACTTGAACACGGATTTTTTAAGTACATATTTTTATATATTTGAGCGTTAATTTAAAGTGAATATGTGAAAGCGTGTACAGAATACACATGAAGTCATGAAATAAGGAGCTTTACTATTTTTAAGTATTTCTTGTTTAAATTAAAAATAGTATATATTTATACCTGTATATACAATATAATATATTTGGATTTACAATAATGTGTAGCTTCTTATTTTTAAAGTTCAAAGACATTTTATAGTAAAGAAATATTTCGACCTTTAACTTTGAGGGTGATTCCTAGTAGAAAATTTAATTTAATTTATAGTTTGGTTAAGCTTTCAAAAAATCTATTTTAAAAATAAAAATTTACCAAAAAATGGGAACATTTAGGTAAAATTAGTTTTTGAACAAATACTATTTTTATTTAATAATAATAATAATTATTATTTTTTTTATATCAGAAGGTTAGTTAGTCTCATTAAGAACCACTCGTAAAAATGCCCAAGGTTATCTAAGCACATAAATATTCTTGAATAATACACATCTAAACATAAATATTAATAACAGATGAGAATAAAATTACTTAATAAATAATAATTTATTATATTACAGGGATTTAGATAAGATGGTATATAAGCAACAATTATTGTTCTATTGTTCTCATTTTTTTTATTTTTTCTTAAAATGTCGATAAATATTCTTATTCTTTATCAAAAAGTTGTATATTACTCGTAGAAAAACTAAGGTTCTTCAAGTTGTATAATTATAGGTATTTAAGAATAAAATAAATTCATAGACAACATTTTTTGATAAGCACTTAAAATAAAAAATTTGATAAAATTATGAAAATTGTTAGAAGACTGTTTTATAGTTTGTAATTTATAAGGTTTTTTAATTTTAATAGAGAAATCTTGAAAATTCAAGATTCCTTGTAAGATGTTCTTAGAGCAAAAAAAAAAAATATGTATATATTATGTACAATTTATTTTGTATTAAGTTCAAACTTTGATGACAAATTTAATTGTTGTGTTGCATATTTAAAAAAAATATTACTAATACTATAAAAGTATAAACTATATAATTTTCAAAATATATAAATCTATTTTAATCTATTTTTATAAGGAACCTTTACTACTACACACTGCCCTATGTATTATGTTAGTATTGGCTAATTTTATTTAAAAATTAATAAGTAGAAAATATTACCTTGTTTATTATAATTATTAATTATTATTATATGTATAATATTATAAATGAATTGTGATTAGCAATATACCATATAACTAATAAAAGAATAAATATAAAATAAAATATTATTAGAAGTATAAGTTGAATAATTGTCTCCTCTCAGAATCGTTTTTCGTATGAAATAATTCATCATTTAGTTTAAATTTAACAAACTATTACAGTAACATACTCATTAACAAGATAAATTCGACAACAAATGTATAGCAAAATATATTTTTCGGATTTTTTTCAAATTTCAGATCCCGAAGCTGAATACTTTCTGAGTATTTAAATTTACAAAAATCTAATTTTGAATGAGTATTTGATTAATTATTAGTAAAAATTATTATAATTTTTGTTAAAAAGATGTACTTCTGTACTCCGCAATATGACGTTCACTATTCTACGACACATTTTATCTAAACTGTAAACACTAATATTAATTTATAAACTTAACTAATAATCTAATCGATTTTTATAAAGTTATATTCTTAGAAAAATATTCTACCTTGGGTTATAAAATTAAAAATGTATGTTATTTTTAAAAAAAAGTAATAAAATGAAAAAAATTACAATGGCAAAAATTGTGGAATTACCTACCTTTTTCAAAATCATGGTTTAGTAATATCTTATAAAATTGTGTAACCGAAATAATTTTAGTAATATAAATTCTTTTCAAGATAATGAGTGTTTACATTTAATGTGAATTCACTCTTTGCTTTAGTCTGAACCTAAAACTTAAGTAACTAAATCCTAATTTATAATAAACATATATTGGCAAACTGCATCACCTAAACAATATAGCATATAAGATAATAAGCAATTAAATAGAAAAAAAATTATGCCTCACCAGTAAACTGCTTAATGTCATGACAAAAGAACAACAGCTATGGTCAAAGTCGTTCGGTGGGACGACCGTGGGACCGGTTACATGTGGATACTTGTGTGGCTGTATGGGATGTGGGTCCGTTGATAAAAAAATAAAACGTATGACAGTGGTTTAGCAATGATGAAGACGAACGGCCGCCGCAAGTGATGGTACACAGCAGCGCAACGACGACGATCGAGCGCGCCCGTTGCGGTTGACGGTAGTGAATGCCTCACGGGGTTGGTGAGGAAAAACAGTTACAAAAACGTTCGATAATAACCTTTTTATTATTATTATTTTAGTTACTTATAATGTGGAACACCAAACAGGGGTGTATAGCAGTAGGGCGATTGAGTGTCAAAACCCCATTATCATTTTTATTAAGTAATGTTTGTTTATAAAAAGCTTCAAAATATAATATATTTTTCATAAAAAAAAAATTAAAAAAATGTATCTATTCTATTATAATATATACATATTTCACAAATTTATACATAATTTTCATCAGTAAAAGAACCACTTAAAATGAACAAAATAGCATTATAATGTAGTACTATGGCTGTTATTATGAAATTTATAGAAAATAATGTGTAAGAATCAATTTTATTGATGTTTTTTTCATAAATACTTTGTAGACCGTACATTATATTAAAAAAGTTATAGTAATTTAAAAAATGTAAAGAAAAGTTTGTTGTAACTTTTGTAACCAGCTGTGTATTTAATATAATACAAAATTCCAATGAAGTTGTTTCCGAAATTCTCTCAAGAGATATCATGATAAATTAATAAGTGTTTTTTTTTTACAAAACTACTTTTGAAAGCCTGTTTTTGCATTACCTAACATAATAATCATTCAAATCAATTACGGGACTTGAGGACTCGTACCGCTTCATTAGAAAACAGAATGGATCAATTTGAAAGTCGTTTGTCAAATGTTAAGTCATTAAAATCTACATAGGATGAATCATTAATTTCTAAAATGCTCGATAGACTACAGTCTACAATTTCAAAAAACTAGCAAACGGCCAGACCACTGAAGACATTCAATTCTATTTCCAAAATTTTCACGGGCTCAACACAAAATTAAATATTTTTATGCGTAATGTATGCTTATCTAACTATGACTTTATAGATTTATATGAAACCAGAAACATGGTTATCTCCAAATGTCAACTCTTCTGAATTAGGCCTTCTTAATCATGTTACTTATCGCTGTGATCGTAATACGAACACTAGTTCTCGAGCTTGAGGTGGAGGTGTTCTACTATCAGTTAATAATAAGTACCTTTCTCGCGTATTACTTGTACCTACTAGTCCAGTTGAACATATATTTGTCATAACCAAAATTAATCTTAATTATATTATAAAAAGCAATGTATATTTTCCGCCTCGCACAGACATTTCAATTTATAATATTCATTTTGACATCATTAATAATTTATTATTAAGCTTTCCATATGTCAAGAACATAATTATGGTTGGCGACTATAATTTTCCTAAATTGCATTGGCTTCCTGGTTTAAACGGCTTCTTTCCGGATCAAATTAATTCAAGTACTACAGAGTCTGAATTTGTATCTAAATTGTATTTTTTAAATTTTTTTCAATTTAATAATTTTAATAATAGTTCTGGGTCGATTTTAGACTTGGTCCTATCAGATTTTAATAATGTGTTTGTTTCTAAATCCGTCAACCCTCTTGTCCTCTGTGATACCCATCACCCTAGTCTACTTATATCTATTTCAATAATTGTAATTAAACCCATTGAATATAATATTTGTATGTATAATTTTTTTAAATGTAATTACGAAGATATTAACTTCTCTTTAGAGTCTTTAAATTGGCTTAACTTATTTAAAAATTTAAATATTAATCAAGCTGTTGATTTGTTTTACTCTATTATTTATGAAATAATTGATATTTTTGTACCCAAAACAATCAAATGTCACTCCAAATACCCTTTATGGTTTAATAGGAATTTAAAAGACTTAATTAAAAAAAAAAAATAGCACATAAATTGTACAAAAGTTCAGGTTTGGTGAGCGATTACAAATTTTTTCAAATTTACGAGCTAAATGTAAATTTTTTTCTAAAATTGATTACAAAAATTACATTAACAAAATTCAAAATAATTTAAGAACTCATCCTAAGCAATTTTAGTAGATAAATAACAAACAACACAATAACTTTTTGCCCAATAGTATGCATTGTTATGAGCAATTTAATAATTCTAACGATATCATTAATGCTTTCGCTAAATAATTCTCGAGTGTATATGAAAATTATGATTTTGTTAACTCCATTCATCATAATCCACCAAAAGTTTTGTCTTCTACTTGGCACTCTATTTCGATTGATTTAATTGAAGTATTCGAATATCTCTGCACTCTAGTTTCTACTTCAAGTCCTGGTCCAGATTTAATACCTAATATATTTTTGAGGAACTGTAAATATGTTATTTCCACACCCTTAGCGTATTTGTTTAATCTGTCTCTCTCCTCTGGTATTTTTTCTGACTTATGGAAAACCAGTTTCATTCGTCCTATCCCTAAGCCTTCTTCTGATTTGTCTAACATTTCTAATTACGCCCTATATCACTGCTTTCTCTCATTCTTAAAATTTTCGAATCTTTAGTTGCTAATAAAATCATATTTGATTTGAACAATATTATAGTTGATGACCAGCATGGCTTCAGATGTAATAAAAGCACTATTACCTACTAATCTACTTCATTTTCAAACTTTCTTATCAGACACACTGTCAGATGGGTCGAATGTCGATGTTATTTACACCGATTTTACCAAAGCTTTTGATAAAATTAATCACCAAATCGTATTTGCTAAGTTAAGTCAAATTGGAATTTGTGGGCCCTTACTTTCTTGGCTTAAATCCTTTATTGTGAATCGTTATCAAATAGTTGCTTATAAAGAATTTTGGTCTATCCCGTTTCATGTTTCATCAGGCCTTCAAGGTTCACATCTAGCACTCATATTATTTTTGATTTTTGTTAATGATATAACTTGCCAAAATAGCTCTATATTAATGTTTGCTGATGATATTAAAATCTATCGTAAAGTTAATTGTAGACTTGAAGCTGAGCTGCTCCAATCTGACGTTAATGCTCTTTATACTTGGTGTTTGAATAATAACTTTACTCTCAACATAAAAAATGTCAGGTAATGATATTTACCAGAGCTCGAGCGGTTATTAAATTTGACTACTATGTCAACGGAGAAATGCTTCAACGAAATATGGGTCCTGTCAAAGATCTTGGTATTTTGTTCGATCCTAAACTTAAATTTGATTGCCACATTAACAATATTGTTATTAGATCCAACAAAATGTTAGGTTTCATTATTCGTAATTGCACTGACTTCTCTGATAAACATGCACTAAGATCCTTATATTGTTCACTAATACGTTCTATCAGTGAATATGCTCAATTATATAGTTACCATACCAAAAAATAAGCTATAAATTGAAATTGGAAAAAATTCAGCAACAATTTTTACGCTTCCTTTCATACAAATGTTCCATTCCTAGGGATCCGCACTCTTCATAATCCCCTTTCTTGTCTATTCTTAACCTTGAAACACTGGAACGTTGTCGATTAAGATTAGACTTATATTTTGCTTTCTAGCTTTTTTCAGGAATAATTGATTGTCCTGATTTCTTATCTCACTTTTCCTTTCATGTTCCTACACGTAGTACTCAAACTAGAAATACATTTTATATGAATATGAAAATTACTAACTACGCTAAAAACTGTCCCATTAACAGAATAATGCAATTCTCTAATGAATTAAATATTGATTTTTTTGTCTCACCAAACTTTCACTTTTTCAAATCTTATTGTAATTTAATTTTTAATAATCTCTCATAACTATATTAGATATACTATAATATGTTATTTTAATTTTAAATTTAACATTAATTTTCTTTAAATATGCACAACTGTTTTTATACACTATTTTTTGTAATTGGGCCTGGCCCGTTTAAAATTATAGAAATAAATAAATAAATAAATAATACACCTACTATTTATTTGAGTGACTAGCCTAAAATCAATATCAAGACAAATTCCGTTATAAATATAACTTTGAAACAATTTGTTCTTTTAATATATTATATATTTTTTTAATTATTTCGTAGGCTCTTAGTCTACTATGATATCTACGGTTAAATAATATAGAACATTTTTTTTACAACATTATCATAATATAAATATTCAATTTGAGGATACAGGGTTATATCGTTTATTATTATCTTTAGAAACTACATTGTTTACCAGAAAATAACACGACGTGCAAAATTAGTGATCAGTTGAATTTATTGGATATCACAAATTAAACTAATATAAAGTACTTTTGTATTAAAAGAGATAGTAGGTCGAAAAATTTAACTCTCAAATTTTGGTTTTAATATTTATGGTTGTGATTGATGTATTTTAAATAGGTATAGTTTACGACGCAGGAACAACATAAAAAATGTTCTAATAATTTTGTACTTGTTTAATAGGCCAACTTGTCAAGTAGTTTAATTATAAAAAAAAAATAAAATAAGCAATAAATATGCAAAAAGTATAATAAAGGCACAAAATCCAAAACAATTTAACGTCTCGATCACTTACTTCAAACTTATCAACCGTTATACCTATATAATTTGGTAGTTTGTAGGTATACTAAACGATTAAAACTATTATTCCCTGCAATATCTGTATATGTGGTGGTAACGAGTGCTGAAAGCAAACGCTTAAATATATAAATACATTTTACTCCACTTTTATATATTTATTAATGGTATATAATATGTATGGTGACCAGACGTACTCTTTTTTGTAGGACAGTACTCTTTTTTGACGTGTGTCATAGTGTCCTTAACAATAGTGTGAAGTACATGATATTGTACTCTTTTTTTAAGATTATTATGGGCTAATACGTGTTTATGTGTTTTTACTGTTTTTTTATTATTTGGTTATTAATTTATATTTTATGCTTTGATCTAAAGCATTCTTATTGGTTTGTAGCACAATTTAAGATATACTAAGTCGAATATATTTAAATTTTATACTTGGTATTTTTACCTTTAAAAAATAATTTATACTTTAGTTTACTTTAAATTCTTTAATATCAAAGTATTTTCATCAATTCATCATAAAGACACACACTAAATGAGTTGACATTATAATTTCAAATAATTGATAATAATAATAAAATAAATAGGGGAGGCGAAAATAATGACCACGGAATTTACGCATTTGGCAATTACGACAGAGAAGGAGCTAAGTTTTAAAATGCACTTTTAAAAAAAATTTTATATCTGGTCACCATATGTATGTGGTATGATAAGAATTAAAAAATATAATAGTATTTTGATTAACACCATAGACCAAAGGCGTAGCCAGGATTTTTTTATAGAGGGAGGGGGGCTAAATACTTTTAACTTGAGATATTGAAAATCAAAAACAACAACAAAACAAAAATACTGATTACATATTAATGTTAATATGCTGTTAACGTATTTACTATTTTAAATAACTAAAATGTGTAAGACAATTTCCATATTTAAATTTAAATATTTCAAAAAAATAAAATTATAAAAAATATGGCCGATTGGGGGGAGCTTAAATCTTCCTTTACTTAATTTACCTCAAGTACCTATTTTATACTTTGAAAAATGTTCCATAATTTTAGGTGGAGTAAGCCTCCCCCAAGAACCCCCGATCACCACCCATGACATAAGAATGCAATTTTTTAATAATACATATTATAAAAATTATACCTATAGAATGAAATAAAAATAAGCACTGAAATAAAATTCTGACCTAATGGAAGGTAGATACGTCAGTGATATAATGAACCTAAGAGTCGAATGCTTCGGTGCTGTATCAACCTTGTTGATTTTGATTTCAATTATGGTTCTGAATCTGAACTTCGACATTTATGTTTGACTTTTGGAAATATAATTAATTGTATAGTTTCTTTTTGTACGGTTTTCATTACATCTATTCCTAATTAATATTTGTTATATTATATAATCTTAGTTAATCTACTTATATATTATTATAAGTAATTCTTCGTACACTATATTACCTTTGATCGTTAAATAAACAAATTACATTAAAGAATAAAGTTAGATATCTATATTGATATTTGATATTGAATATTTATGTAAATAATGTTTTATTAAACATCGAGAATCCAAATAATTATATATATGTATTATTTTGTTATATACATATACATATTTGTGAATGTATTATTTAAAAAAAACCAAATGACTGGTTAGTTCTTAAATTAAATTTCAAATTTCATACTATTTACTTCTTTACAGAATTATATATATTATAAACAATTTCAAAATTCCTGATAAATATTTTAAATATTAGCATAATATTATGTTAAATTAGGGTACTAGTCAAACATCCTTTATTTAAGCTGTTCCGTACTGCCATTAGTATTTTATAGACCACTGTTTTAGTATTACTTTTTGTGTTATTTCATATAATTGTAAAAAAGTAACTATGAAAAAAGCGGGTAAGTGAGTATCACTCTGCTGTACATTAGGAGGGGTGGGATGGACCTCGGACTAGGGTAGGTTAAATTTGAATGCAATGATAGGTATCATTGTATACGAAAAACGATTCTGAACGGAGATGATTTGTCAGTCTAGGATATATTATATTTAAATATTGAAAATTTCAATTGTCTATAAATAGCTCAAAAAAAGTCAAAAATTCTTTGAAAATTTAACTGTGTATGGAGAACGCTAATATAAACATTTGGTGAAAATTTCAAGTATTTACATCGATTAGTTTTTGAGTTATAGCAAAATAAAAAATTCGATTTTGACGAAAACTGGTTTTGCGTAAAAAATCCCGTTTTTCCCTAATTTTTTTAGGGTTTTTCCAGACTCATTTAAAAAATATTGACAATTTTTAACTTTTGACCCCCCAAAGTACCAACTAGATTCAATTTAATTTTCAAAGAGGGGCTGAAGTCAAAAATCGAAGCAATATTACTGCTCCAAATGTTGTCGTCAGAGACAAAAAAAAACAAAAAAAAAACACACATCAATGTAAAAACAATACATTCATCACTCTGTTCAGAATCTATAAATAAGTTTCAAGTTTAATTTTTTTTAATACTCGATATTGAGTAATCCATAATCATTAAAAAACCACACGTATAACGACATAACATATTGTGTATAAATTTACGACGCTGACGTGAAAATGTATTGAGTACCTATAGAAGTATAGTCACACGCCGTGCTGTGTGACGGGAAATGTTTCGAATGCACCAACACGTGGGACCCGCAATCGATTTGCGCCGAGTCACGTATCTTGCCGCGTGTCCGCGTGACGCGTACAAGACCTACGCCCGGGAGTCACATAATATCGCGACGCAATCGTATTACTGCAGGTATTAATACATGTGTTATCGCCGCACGTGTGATTACTGTGTTATATACCTAGTATAAAATAAACGTATATAGTTTGCGCGTATTGTTTACGTCGTCGTTACCACCATATTTTTTTCTATGTAAAAGAAAAACTTATGAGGAATATTGTATTTTATTTTTTTCACTCATAAAGAAAAGTATTATAGAACAAAGTTGAAAAAAAAACTTAAAAAAGTCACAAATTTTAAATGTCTATAAGTAATTTATGCATTAAGAAAGCAAATAGAAAACAAAAATATTTGCAAAAGTTATAAACAATTTTAAATGCCAAAAATAGACTTATTTTTATCATTAAATTATCATAAAAGATCAAATTTTTCTAATATTAAAAAAATGAATAAAATGGATTATTCTGAATGTGAAATTTACTATATGTTATGAGCTAAGTGGATAGATACATTTGCATACGTCATCCACTTGAGAGGTTATGAATAAACATTTTTAACCGCATATTAAAATTAAAAATGTATCATTATTTAACTCTTTATTAGTTGTTATTATCCATATGAATGATATAATGCATAAATACTTCATATTCAATTTTTGATTCTGATTTCAGAGTGTAGTGACTAATATAATTAATTATATATATAATATATATATATATACTTTTAGAGTACAAATTTCGTTAAAATCATGAAAATTTGTAAATTATTTTATAGTATTTTTAATTTTACCGGAGTTTCGCCAGTGGGCGGCTTCTCCACTCAAGCCCTTCTGTTAAATTGTATTTCTGTAACTATCTATTATGCTTATTATACTTAACATTGTATAGATTGTATAAATAAAAATAAATGTTAAAAAAAAGTATTTTTAATTTTAATAGCTTAAGTTAGTGGCATATTTAAACCAAAGCCCTCAAATACATTCAAGTTGTGGAGTCACAGTAGTTTTTCATAATATTAAAATATAAAAAAACACTGTGAAATTTTTGAGATTCGATTCACTATTTAATTTAATTTAATTTCTGCGTTTAAGCGGGCTTCAATCTCCTAAGGCTCTATATGGTAATCAAGTTTCAAAGTGCGCCACTGTATAAAACTTAGAAGTTAAATACGAGTTTTTTCATAAGAATGTAGTGAAATTAACCTAAAATAACTCACAAGCAACTTAAAATCTAGGTAGTGTATATATCAATAAATATAGGTAATATAGGGGACTTGAAATTAACTGGAATATTTAAACAATACGTTAGGCAAGCATACATTTACTCAAATGATAATTTTTACATCGATAAATAAGTATAATGTAGGTACTCGGTAGTATATTAAAATTTATAAATTAAAATATAAGATTACTGAAGGTTAGTCGATTTAAATGTATACTATAAAATGTAAATAATTGAAGCTAAAGAAATTTTAACGAATATGTAATTTAAATTATTAATCATGATTCATAAAATGTGAAAATGACACAACAAATTGTGTAAATTGGTATAAAAAATAACGGATTTTAATACACGAGACTGACAGACTGCACCCCATACACCTACTTGAATAATAATGACTAATGAGATATTATATAATATACGATTGCGTAAAAAATAACAAATGAAATTACCTCATAAATCATAATATTTTAAATCTTTTCGAGTCGTTATGTAAAATATTAAATATTTAAAAACTTATAATTATTATTTTTATTAGCGCTTACCTCTTAAACAATTTGTCAAAGAATAAACAATTTACAAAAAATACAAAAACATACATTTTTATGTTCGAATTAAATCGACTTTTGGTATATGAAAAATTATTATCCGCCGTTAATTAATACAGCATAGTACAGTAAATAGATAAACCACTGGACGTCGTGACACAGAACGCACTTACGTTTGGACTGATTTGAAAAACTTCAGCAATAAACTAAAAATCAACTAATAATGTGTTAATATACGTTCCCTAATATAATAAGACTACACTACCCCATGGAAAATCCGATTTTCGTGGAAATATGAGATCTATATTTTTATCTAATAAGACAGGTGTTAACAGACACTGTTACGGTTCATCTTTTACTCCAGGCGTAATTCGAGATTGTCCACTGTCCAGTCATCACAATATTAAATTGCCGTTCGTGCGCCACTCACCCGTGTTAATCATACATATCAAATGCCCTCAAAATAATGTAATTATTTTACCACTCATTAGTCCCACCAAACGAAAAAATAGTTTAATAAGTACAGTACTACACTTAGTGGTACCATTGGTTGCTACGCTTATTTTTATTTCAATTTATCTAGATATAATAATTATTATAATATTACCATATTACATACTTCGGTACTAATTAAAATATTGTTATATATTTTTTTATTAATGAGTTATTTTAGTTCATAAATCATAAGTTATAGTTGTCTAATGAATATTGATATAAATATATATATATATGTATAGGTACCTTAAACTACGATAAATTAAAAATAAACAAAAAATTCACTATATTTTTAATATTTATGTTACCTATATAATAATAATACAATATTACAATAAAGTATAAACCATCGTTATTAAAATATTATTTTCTAATCTTTGTTTATGCGAAATTTCCTATATAATATTGTCATAAATGATTGAACTGCTCGTTTCTAATTCAATTGATAAAATTCCTAAATTTGCAAGACGTTCTTGTCTCAACTCCAGTGTAAATAACTTTAATTTTAATTTTTAATTTGCCAAAACTACATTCACGAGAAGTTACAGTCACTGGAAGAGAAAAAAAATTCTTAGGACTATTTTAAATTTTAATGTTAGACCTATATATATTAATTTAAGTATTGATATTGATCACGTAGAGCAGGTCCAATTGAAATGTTATCTTTAATTCCGAAAACAGTGGCAAAAATTATTGTTTAAAACATATTTATGCTAAAATTAACTTTATTCCATATAAATAATTTGAATATTTGATGTATAAACTAAATACACACATTTTTACTCTATCGTCAAATTGATGGTACAGAATACTATGCCCGCCAAAAAATTCAAAATTAGACGTCACTCCATTTTTTTATTTGAAAAATAATGGAATTAATCACAGTATTAAATACACTAACAAACTCGTGTTGGAAATTTAATAAATTACCTTCATTCTCTGCAAGTTTTGGTACCATATGCTTTTTTAGATTTTGAGTTACAAGTACTTTTACAATCGAAAAAAAAACAAGATTTTACACAAATCCAATTTTTGACAAAATCAATTTTCTTTATTGGAGTAACACGAAAATGAATAACTGTAGGTACTTAAATTTGTTCAACAAATTTTTAAATTATCATTTTCAATAAATTAACGATAAGAATTTTAAAATATTTCAACTTTTTTTTTAAATTATTTGATGGCATAATACATTTTCAATTTTTTTCTATTCTTACATAAGTAAGTTGTTCTTGTAGATATCTGTAAAATTATAAAATGTAGATACAATTTTTTAAATGTATATTTGTAAGTTGAAATTTAAACGAAATTATGTATTTAAACAACAAATAACGATGTTAATATTATTTTGTCATAAACTTATAACTTAAAAACATTATTCACAAAAATTTAAAACTTTTACGTACCTATATTATAATATAACTATGCATTTTACTACATGCAATGACATTTTTAATTTATTTTAAGATATTATCTATTTATATTTTATACCCACTGGATACTATGAACGTATTTTTATATTTTTTTATTATTTCACGGTATTTATAAAAATATGTTATTACATTTTAAGCTGCAGTTATATTATTGTAAAAATATATTTTATTGTAATAATGAAATACTAATAGGTAATATAATAAATGCAGGCATGATCGCAGGGGGGAGGTTAGGTGTTTAAACCTCCTCCGAAATATTAGGAATTCAGGAACAAAAAATAAATTACCTAACATACAAATGAATAGTATGATATGTATATTTTTTCAACCCCCCACCCCACGATTTTTTTCCTGCGTTCGCGCCTAAATAAATGTAATATTTTCGAACTTTAGGACAACATTGTATCAATTTTCCGTAATACTAAAATACAATAAATGATTTTAACATACAGAGGAATAAGTATATCAAAAAAACATATCATGAAATATTTTTGTTGATATAGGCTATCGACCGTTTTCCGTTTACAATGATATATCATAGAATAGATTCAAATTTAATTCACCTATAACAGTGACCCACTCGACACGTAATGTACAGTAGAGTGGTACCCACTTTCCTACCTTTTTTTTTAGAGTTATGCATTCTTATGCTTTTATCAATACACCCATAGGCGCAATTTTTTACTCTCATGTATTGATTTTTAATACACCCCTGCAACATGGGCCGGTGGCATCATATAGGTAGGGGTGGGACAGGTCGTGTTAGCACTTCTTACTTTTAAAATAATCCCAATTGAGTTTCTGAAATAATATAAACCATTATTTATTTATTTATTAAAATTGAATGTTTTTATTTCCAGTTGAAATAAATAAACAATAAACATTAAAATTATTGTATATCTACAACTGTATAAGAGCTATAAAATTATCTTTGTAGATTAATCTACAGTCGTTGCGATTTAGTTGCTAATCATACTTAAACTGATTCATGTATTAAATTACTTACTATGTTTAATCCGAGTTGTGATCTAAACATTCTAAATCATATTCTTAATCGTTTTTACACCGCACAGCTATTAGTAATAATTGATACATTTTAAATTGTTAGCGATAATAAACTGATAAATTTAAAATCCAACAATCGCAACTACACTTTATTATATTCTTAAGCTAGTAAATATTATTTAAAATATTTTAACTGAAGAAAATGTTTAAGTTGCATAGGTATATGATATTTTATATGAACTGGTGACATTTCAAAGTAACTGGCTTGATACATAGTACACCCCAAAAAAATTGAAAATACGCTCTTGACGTAAGCTGATTCCGCTAAACATGGGTAATAAACATTTCATACAAATTAAAATCATTACATAATATTGTAATTTGTAATTATATAAGTTTAAGATATTTTTTGACAAATATCTTACATTATGTCACGAAGGCTTCGTTTGTGTTTGTTAGATTATTTCTTTGAAGCTGGTACTTATGTAAGTCGTCACCTGGCTAAATGAAATACTATACAGGGTGATTTTTTTATCGAAGAACACTCATTATTTCTGAAAGTATTCATGTTTTTGAAAATATTTTTTTACATAGTTTCAAGTTGTTGAAAAAACAACATTTTTATTAAAAAATTATATTTTTAAATATTTTTTATCCTTATATTTTTTTAAGTTTTTTACTTTTTCGAATGATAGCATATAGTTTTAATTTCATATTCCAAAGCAGTATAATTTTCTGAGTATTTTGATACATAAAATTAGAATTTAGGGCCAGTAGTTTATTTATGAGTTATACTTATTTAAAGTTTAGATGCGCGGAGTGGAGTGGTTACCCCGCAAAATGTTTGTCTACTACTCCGCTTGTCTAAACTTTAAATAAGTATAACTCATAAATAAACTACTGGCCCTAAATTCTAATTTTATGTATCAAAATACTCAGAAAATTATACTGCTTTGGAATATGAAATTAAAACTATATGCTATCATTCGAAAAAGTAAAAAACTTAAAAAAATATAAGGATAAAAAATATTTAAAAATATAATTTTTTAATAAAAATGTTGTTTTTTCAACAACTTGAAACTATGTAAAAATATATTTTCAAAAACATGAATACTTTCAGAAATAATGAGTGTTCTTCGATAAAAAAATCACCTTGTATACTAATTACTGAATCTGGGTGGTTCACTAAACATGCGTTCAGTGCAATTCCACAATTTTTCCTTCAACTGTGAATTTATTTAAATTCTAATTTTGGAATTTTTAAGCATATTTATTTACAGAGACCATTTGTTAAAATACTTAGAATAGAATTTTAATATTATTTTATAAGAAATAGTTGAGTGTATAACTATAATATTTATTTATGAGCATTAGAAGTTAGAATTTTGCCGAAATTCGTCAAAATTGTGAAAATATTTAAATTACTTTATAGTAGAAAAATTATGAAATTTAAAATGGGTATAGGTATCCCTGTTTTCAATGATATAATGTATATAATACTAATAAACCGGCAATAATAACAATGATATTATTGACATAACATTGAATTTGCAAGACATTAAATACATAACAAAATTATCATATTATTTTTAAATTTATTATTGTATATCTATATTAACTCTATACTAAATTATTTAAAAATTATGACGTAAAATTATAAAATATTAAATAACAGTGTTATAAAATACTAAATTATCTTAGTTACTTATTTTACATTAATAACTAATAAGTAGGTCATGATTAATTAGTCATTTCTAAATTGTTTAGTTTTTACTTTATTTATTATTATAGTTGATAATAAATACATATTTCACACATTACTTTTAATATTTTTAAAATAATCACATTTCTGTATTTAGTTCATTTAAGCCCTCGGGTTCTTGAACAGCTTCAGGAAGTGGACAATACATATTGGAACAAGAGTTTTCAATAAAATAATCACCACCCATTTCAGCATACATTTGGGGTGTTAACAGATATTTATGAAAATCTTGTTTATTAGCAAATTCCTTAGCACCAAACCAAGCATCCAAAATAGGAGAGTCTGATAATTTTACACTGATATTAGTTTCTAACGGTCTAATTTCACGAAGTTCTCTATAAACTCGTTCCTTAAAATCAGGCAATTTTGTTGGACCACCAGTTAAAAACACATTTTCTGCTAGATCATTAGCTGTTTGGGCATCATATTTTTTCAAAATGAATTCTATTGTATCACTTATTCCACCTTGACCACAGCCAATTATTGATGGTTGGAAAAGTACTTCTGTACATCTCATACGTTCTATTCCAAAATGTAACTGATGAGCTTCTTTGGGATTTTGTTCTTCATTGGTATTAGAGCTAACAAATGTTGGATCATAGAATCGTAGAACTTCTTCAAGCTCTGAGATTTTTTCTTGTTCCTCCTCACTATCAGTATCACCACCTTCCTATAATTTACATTTAAAATTTTTTTTGTAAAAATCAATTTCTGATTATAAACATATAGAAATTAAGTAAAAAAAAATGTCACCGCTAAGTGGTTTCTTTTTATTAGCCAACTTGTACTAACTTTATAGTATATACTATTCGTTCATAAAATAATTTTAAAAAACCATTTAAATATTATTGTGTATTAATATGTATTATAGCAGTCCATGTAAGAGATGAATTTCAACTCCTAAATTCGTACTTAGCATGAAACCATTATAAGGAAGCTATCATTCAGATTTCAAGTTTTTATAATCACGGAAAGTGCACAAAAAATATATCATTTTTATATTACCTATATTTGACATTTGACCCATGGATTGTAATGTTAAAAGATTTAATTTTAAGAATTTACCTTTTCTTTAAATTCATATGTTCATTGCCAAGAAAATATTTTAGAATAAAATGGAATCAATTTTAAAATACCTACTAAAATACTTAAATATTATCTTTTTTCAATGCATATCTAAAGAGAATTCATAAATGATAATGAATGAAGCAATTTGTATCAGCTAAAAATAAACCAAAATAGTATACTTAATAGTTAGTACAAATTAAAAATTATCATAAAAAATAAAAATATTTTTAACAGAATAAACTAAACATACTTTATTTATAACTTTATAAACATCCCAGTCTTCATCTCTGCTACCAAAATCATCATCTCTTTTATCTTTCCTCGCTAACTGGCTAATTAATCGCATTCGTTCTAAAGACGCAGCAGTTCCTCTTTTAGCCATATCTTGTCTACGCTGTTTTCTAACAGCTTTTTTATCAATTATATCTTGTCTCTTTTTATATATATCTTTAAGCCAAGCTTTTGAAATAGACTCTTCTTTAGGTAATTGTATTTTATTTTTGAAAAGTCTTAATTTAGGCTCCTCGGTTACATGTTCTTCAACATTGGAAGCATTATGAGAAGCAGCTGCAATTTTTGATTTTGCCCTATCAATTCTGGTTTGAAGATCAGTAATTAATTTTCTTAAATCCTTTTCATTTTTTAATCCATGAGATCTTAATACTTCCTGAAAATATAAAAATTTAACTTATAATACATATAACATCTTATTTGGTTTTAAAAATAAAGTTATTTTATGTATATGACCTATTGGTCAAAAATTTGAATTTGAATTATTTTTAAATGCTTATAAATAAATTGTTCCTAGGTATATTTAATATTTTTAATAGCTATAATAACAACTTTTGAGGTAGGCATCTTCTGTTCAATTTTTAAGCCTTAGGTATCAATATATTTATTTTATGAATTTTTAACTATACAAGACTATTATTATGTATGTATGTATGTATGTAGAATCCGGAGAAAAAAGTTGTAAGCTAAGAAAATAACAACCTAGTATGTAAAACCACCTCAATTAGGACACAAGTTAAAAACAATTTTTTTTGTCAGTTTAAAACCTAGACACCAGATAAAAACTTTCTGATTAATCACAAATATTATGATTGCCAAAATATTCAACCATATTATTATTATACTATCTTTTTATTATAATAAAAAAAAAATCTTTTGTAAAGTGTAATTCACGATGTAGTATAGACGTTTAATTAATTTTTCCCAAAATTATTTTTCTATGAAATTTGATACTCTTCCTCCCCACTCTCCTATACAAAACTTTTTCTTTTCTTAGAATACATTTAAAGTGTAATATAAGTATTAACTACTTGTTACTTTTCTCATTAAAGGTAATGTTCTTCAAAGTTATTTCTTCAATCAAACACTAAGAATTATAATTTTTATACTGCTGAGTGTTGGCATATTCAATTCTAATCTTATTAATTTAACCACTTTTACACATTAAATATTTAGAAGTTTTACTAATATTCAATAATAAATAATCCCTATAGAAAACTCAGTTGTATATTTTAAACATTCACTTTGGAAAACGACTAATTTAGACTACTCATGTTAAAACTTAAACAGTATCCTTTAAATTAAAGCTTCATAATACTCTAAGATATCTTGCTCGTTCAAATATCTTTTTTAAACTCTTTAAACTTGCTTCTGAATTCACTATAAATTATAAAATATTTTTCAGTTGTAAAATAATTGCAAATGGCCCCAAACTGGTATGTTATTTTCAGACTACTACTGTGTCACTAAAATCCAAAACATACAGTTGCACAGCTTTAATTACAATGAAATTTACTATTTTGACACAAAACTCTACATGACTTTCCAAACAATAAATAAAATGTTATCAAATTTTGATTATTTGAATATTTACTCTAACTTCTTCGATAGGTTCTCCATCTTCAATCATCTCTCGGATCATTAATAATTGATGAACTTGTTCTTCATCTTCTGCTAACTATACAACATTTTCAAATATTTTATTTTAACTTTATTTATAAACACGACTGATATGAGTATCATAAAATAGTTATTATTACTTTTTCATCTCTTTTTCTAGCATTCATCTCTACTAGTTTTTTAGCCATTTCTCTTCTTTTGTCTCGTTGTTGATCTGGTGTTAAAATAACAGCCATAGAGTAAGGAAGTTGTATTCTTTTCACATTACGATCATAATACTCTGCATCTGACCATTGTTTTAATACATCAGTATAATGAACCGCCAAATACCCGTGTTCATAAAGCAACTCCTTAAATATTATTTTTATAATAGTCAACCTAAATTAAAGTAATGGTATTTTATTATTATAATATACATTGTTGTAAAATACCTCAGCTCGGCTTGGTGTTATAGCATTATAGTGTGCTGGATATTTAAGTTGTAGAAGTTTATGTAAGTAATATGTAATATGATATCCGCCGACATCAATTCTACGACTGTTTAGTAAGTCAGGAATACCTTTGATTACAGGTATAATATGTGTTGTATGGTGGCCACAACTCACAATAAGTCCTGTTTTTTCATTAAGACCATTATGTTGGTAACTGAATAAACTATCTATTCCATAACAAATTCCCGGAACATGGTAGCATTCAAACAATAGTTCTGACATTACTGAAAAATAATATTAAAATGTACAACACAAACATATTGTCAAACAGTTAAAATATTTACATAGCCGAGAATAATTAGGATTGGCAACTGGTTCTGTTATTATAATAGGGTGGTTTATGCTACCATTCGTATCAATGCCCAAATGTGAAAAAGTGTAATCAAAAATCTGTTCTTGGACATTAAATTGTGTAATTACATTACGATCAAATTGTGATTTTAATTGGAATCTGACTGCTTCTATGTTTGCTATATCATTTCCAATTAATGTCTCTCCATCCTAAAAATACATTTGAAATAAATTAAAAACCTTCAATCAACACGAATATTGATCTTGTTACTTTTTTTCCACGTTCTTTCCTTGGGCGAGCTAAAATATTTTTAAATATAAGATTTGGAGCACTGGATGTTGCCCAACCAGCTTTGCAAGTAAACGAACCTGATAAAATAAATGGGTATTTATTACAAACAAATTATAATTAATTATTAATGTACATGGTTAATATAGTTACCATTATCTATAACTATTGGTGTTTTTGAATTTCGTAAAGTTTGTGTGTAATTGTAATATTTATCTGGAACTAGTTTGAGATCCTTAAGTATAATGACTTCTTCTGCCATATCAAATAAATAGTAAAGTAAGCATTTATAATTTAATGTGATTAAAATCAAAAATATATGACAAATATATTTTTGGTAGACAACTTATAAATTTACAGTTATCAAATAATATTGTAACAATTAATTAATAATAAATAATAGGTAATACTTAAATTTTAAGCCACAAAATCAAAACTTTGAACTTAGTATTTACATAGAGTAATTATTCTGAGTATTTGCTATTTAGTAATTACTAATTACACCGGTTTTCATGAAAAATAATTTTAAATTTTGTTATCTAAACACCAAAAATAATATGATAATGATAATGATAATTACAGTATTTGCAACCATAGACCTTGTAAAGTTATAAGGTCTATGTTTGCAACATTTTAATATACGGAGATCTGACGATTGAAATAACAGTTATTACCAAAGTTACTTTTGTTCTAATCAATATTTAAAAAAAAATTCTTTTAAATATAATTCATAGACACTTGCGCTACATTTTAAGCACGGCCTAAGATATATCTTAGTCCGTGATTTAAAATATACATTTTTTATTTTTTAATACTGAAGTTAAAAAATTAAAAAAATGATAAAAAAAATTTCCAAAATATTCGAAAATAGCCAATTTGTGAATCTGATTTAAAAAAAAATTAGATGGTAAAAACATTTATTTAAGTCCAGTGGCTGATTTTTTACAATTTTTTCAAATATGAATATTCTCGTTAAGTAAATTACGATCTAATTTATGTAAAACAATAAAAAAAATAGTTAGATTTTAACATGCACCTATTTAAAAATGTTTATAAAAAATATTTTTTTAAATTATAATGTTTATAACGTAAACTAAATCGTAATTTACGTAACGAAACTATTGATATTTAAAAAAAATTGCAAAAAATCATTCACTGGATTTAAATAAATGTTTTTACAATCTAAATTTTTTTTAAAATCAGATTTACAAATTGGCTATTTTAAATATTTTTGAAATTTTTTTAATCAATTTTTAAGTTTTTTATTTTTGGTATTAAAAATAAAAAATGTAGCACAAGTGCCTATGATTTATATTTTAATATTTAAAAGACATTTCATAAAAATATTGATTAGAATATAGAACAAAAGTTATTTCACTGGCAGATCTCTGTGGGACACTCACACTCTATATTATAATTTGCAATTATTTTATAGTTATGGTGAGGGAATATACCATAGTCCATAGACCTACAAGGCTTAACTAGTTGAAAAATACGAAATATATAATTATTAGTAAGGAACGGATTTAAATGCTTTAAAAAACAAGAAAAATGCCTTAAAAAAATACTATTTAATTCCTTATGAAAATGCTTCAACATAAAAAATGCACTAAAATAATGCCCTAAAAACTTAATAAATTTTAATGAAAACACAATTTTGAATTTAAAACTTATAAAAAAAATACATTGTTTTTAAAAATCTGATAAAAGAATATTTAAATACAATAAAACCTTAATTAATTAACTCTCAATTATCTTCTGTCCATCTTCTTTTTACCCTAAAAAATACGACGAGGCTATACGCGATACTAAACGATGAAGTAATGACTCAACTCAACAGTGCAAAGTGCAATACAAAATTACAATTTAGATAAATAACTTATCTTATCTTTATCTTAATGTGAGTAATAATTTGTTGACTGTTGTAACTTGTATGTATGTATTTTGTGTCTACACGTGTTAATAATAATTTCGTAACAAAAATATTTAGGTATTTTTTCTTTTTTAGAATGAATGTTGAAAAAATGATTTAAAAACCATAAAAATGCACTAAAAATGTAAAAAAAAATGCAAAATAAAAGTTACATTTTTTAATTCCTTGATGTATGAAATGAACTTTTTGCTTAGAAACCAATGTTTTCGGACATTCAGAAAAAAATGCAATTTGCATTCAAATCCGTTCCCTAATTATTAGGTATATGGAATATAATAATACGATACAAAGTGGATTTGCATTGGTTCGGAGGTATATATAATATATAAAATTATAAACCATAGACATTATAGACATAATACATTATACATAATATATACATATTATATTATATATATTACAGTGGCGCAAATAGGAAAAATGTTTAGGGGGGGCTCAAGCCCCAAAATTACCAAAACCGGTAAAAATAACTTATTAAGAATAACATACATATATTATACTATTATTTTTTGAGGGGGCTTTGAGTTATTTTGGGGGGACTAAGTCCCCCCAAGCCCCCCCCCTATTTGCGCCACTGTATATATATATTAACTATGAATACATATTTATAATATATAAATTATAAACAAATAATTGTTGTATTCTAATTCTATGACCCATGACAAAATATATTTTGTCCTGCTATGGTCTCACAAGAGTCGTACTTCGACTTCGTTTCCAATAAAATGGGATTGACCACTTATTCCCAACACATTCATAGGGTTATATCGGCAGGGACGCCCGCAGAAATGTATTTCAGGGGGGGGCAAAAAAAATTGTAAGTACCTAAATACTTATAGGACAATTTACCTCTACATCTTTCATCTACTCTTATTTTGCAATACTATCAATAATATTTTTTTTTTTAAATCAAAACTAATTTAAGTTAATATAAAATTACACTATTAGTTCTAATATTTGTAAAAAAAACATAATAAAGTTTAAACAACTTTATTCGATTGAATTTATTTCATATTTTATTATTTTATTCAAAAAGTAATATCCTTTTGTTTGAAGCAATTAAATAAATTTAATTAATTACTTTGATTCGTCCGCGCTAACAGACAATCTGTAGGAACTAGCCAAAAGTGACTTAGCGATTGAAAATAATCTTAATGTCTTTTTTTACGATTGAATAATAAATACCTCCTATATGACTTGTTAGATACAAGGATAGTCGAATAGTCGCTGAACACCTAAGATCAGCTTTATGTAAAAAACTTCGAATTTTGTAAATGACACGAAAAATCTCAGTGGGGGCAATGGCCCTCACTGGCCCCCCCTTCCGGGCGTCCCTGTATGTCGGGTATGTCCACCTACCTCACCCTAAACTATGGACATAATATAATTTATGTTATGTTTATGCCCTAAACCCTTAAACAACACTACATCAGCTATTAATTATTATCTCGTCGTTATAACATGACACTGAACCATCTCAAACTATTCTCCCAAATTTTATCTATTATTGATATTTGATGCCTCCCCTATAGACTATAATGCCTCTAATTTATTTTTTTTATTATTCTATCCTAACTAGTTACACAAGTATACCACAAATTCACTCACTGTTGTGTTTTTTGTTCATTGTTCAATATTCCAATTAATTTAAAATGAATGACCATTACTTTAATATTTTAATCTACCTTTTAACCCTTTCAGTCCCCATGTACATACATTTTTATTATTTTTAATATTTGTTGAATATACAAAAAATAAATAAATATTAAAAAGGCTTAAAAATATATGTTTAGGGATAAGTAAAGAATCGGACATTAAAGAGTTTTTACAAAATGTTTCATACCTATTTCACTATTTCTAGTTATTTTTTTTATTATTATTTAAAGACAAAAAATGTAAAATGTCAATAAAAATATAAAAAATATTTTGAAAACAACTATGTTATGTTTAAAAAAAAGTGCTAATAGATAATAGGTAGGTATATTATATAAATACATAGTTATTCATTTTTGAATTATTAAAAAGTAAGAATATTATTTGAGAAATAATTATTTTAGATTATAAAATATATTTGTGGAATATTATGCTTAGCTTTTTTTTTTTTAATTTCCAGCACTTATTAATAACTTATGAAAAACATTATACTCTATTTAAAAATATTAGTTATGAATATTAAACATTTGATACATGTTTATTTTAGTGATGGGTCGAACCCTGATTTTTTAAATCGAACCGAACTTTAAATTATTATTTATTTTTTCGAACTCGAACTAAACCGAACCTTGAATCATTTTAAGTTGAACTCGAACTCAATAGTTTTTATCTTTATTATTATAAATGGTACATAAAGTGCCCGTTACAGCTTATAACTTTCTATCGCTAATAGTCAAATTATTTATAAAATATAATGATTATCAATTTTTATTTTTTAAAAATAACTTTTGAAGAATTATACAAATATTTAGTCTTTGAACTATCTTGGTCAGTAAGTCTGGTTTGAAAAATATTTTCAAGTTCGATTTTCAAACAGTAAAAGATGTTTGATAGTTTGGTTCGAATATTTTTCATGCTGAGTTCGAATTTCAAACCGAACCAAACATCAAGCGTTCGGTTCGGTTCGGTTCGAGATTCAAACAGTTCGACCCATCACTAGTTTATTTACAAACTAATTTGTTGGATTTTTAACAAAATTTATCAAAATCGTAAATTCAAATGCACATTAAAAAATATGCTGTTTGATATTAATAATATTATTAATAATTTGATTTACTAAAAATTGTTTATTTATATAACGATTAGTGAAATCATTCATGGAATATAATATATAATAATTTATTGTACATATAATTTTCTTAGAAGTAAATAAAAATTTTGTTTAATTTATACAGATCAGTATGGTATTTATTTATTTTATAAATTTACACCAAACAGTGGTTGTGATTTAAATAGTATAAAATATTATATTAACATAAGAATAAAGTGTACAAATTAGATGTAAGATTTAACAAGTGATAAACATTAACAATAAAAATATAAGTTATAGATATTATATTTACAAGATAAAAAAAAAGTAATAGTAATGAATAAATAAATATGATTAGAGTGAGCATTCAGGGTCTTCATTACACTTTATCATTGATTTATCTCATTATTATTATTTTTAAATTAACTAAACAAAAATAACAACTTGTCTTTTAATACAAGTTTGTATTGGCAGATGGATGTATTGTAGTATACTATAAAATATAATAATAAGAAACTTATATACACAACTATAACAATATAACATATAATTTTAATAAAAATAAAAAAATATTTTACTTTTCAATGTGTTAATAAAAAGTTACTATAGTTAACTTAACTAAAATAATTATTTAAACGTTTAATCTAAAAAGAAATTTGTTTTGTTCATTTTGTAAAACAAATCCTTGTTTTTTCAGGTTATGACATTGCAAGACTAAATGAGGCATATTTGTAAGGTCCACCCAGCAATCTTCTTCATTTTCATCATTGCACTCCACTAGTAACTTTAAACATAACAATGCATTAGGTATATTAAATGCTGAACAAATATTTAAAGTTATTTATGATTACATTTTGCATTATTATACATGCATCATCAATGTCATGTTTAAAATTATATTTTTTTTTTTTATAAACTTACACTCAAAACTTCTTTCAATGTAGATGAAGGATCTACTTGTGATAATAATGTATACTAAAAATAAAAATAAACATAAGTCAGTTATTCATAAGATTAGTGGTTTTTTTTTTTAAAAAGGTAACACTAATTACATCTTTATCTTTTGTATTTATTTAAACCAAACATTTAGTCATTTTTAATTCTTAAATATGGCTGTAATAGCAAAATTCACAGAATTATAAGTTAACATTTTGATTTGAATCACTAAATAATTGAAGTTTTCGGCAATCATTTAATGATTACTACATGAATGTGTATTTTAAACCCATCTTCTACTGGTAATTAGATGAATTTCAATTTTAGAACTAAGGTCAAAAGGAGTTTTAGTCTATACAAATAGAAATTACTATTTAAAACAATGCGGGTTATAATAATGAATGTGTGCACAATAAAAAAGCTCATTAATTGAAAATTGTCAAAAACATGTGTACTCGTATTTTAGTATTCTTTAATTCCTCCTAAAAATTCCATTTCAATCTGTTGATGGGGATCCAGAATATATTTATGGGGAGGGGGGGAGATGATACTATATGTGTATTGTATTTTATTGGCTATCAAAAACAGACATCCTAAAATTGACTTGTGGGGCAGAGTATATGAGAAGGGGAGGAATACTCTTTGCCCCCCTTGGATCCACGCCTGCACTGAATAGTAATACTTTGTGCAACCTTAAAGGGATTGGAAGCAGTGATTATTTATTTTATGTCTAACACATGTGTAATAATATAAGAACTTAGACATGTTTTTATTCCAATATAAAGAATGATAAGAATTCTAAAAACTGATTTGAATTTTTTGATTTTAACTTCTGCAAAAATTGATATATTCCATTTTTTAATTATTATTTTTTTTTAAAAATGATATTAAATTTATAGGATTTAAAGAAATAAAGTAAAGATGTAAAAAAGTCTATCTCAAATATATTTGACAATAAATTTAAATTGGTTTGTAGAATTTTTATCTATCAATATGTTGGAATGAAAATAAATCAAAATTCTTATATTCCATATATGTTTGACAAAGACAAAAAATCACTGTTTCCAAACATTTCAATTAATTAATTTTGAATTACAGTACAAGTATCAATGCATATTTAAAACCATATTAGTATAATACATTTCTAACAAATTAGTTTACGTTGCAACATGCATAGTTTAAACTGATTTACTCTAATTTGAATAAATTAATTAATGTTATCACAATTCTGATTCGGTTATTGTAGTGTGATCTGTTTACGTACGTTTTGTATCCTAGTAGTTATTTCTAATGTGAATTAACTAAATTGTTTTAGGTAAATCAAATTCAGTTAAATCAGTTTTACCTATGCATGTAACCATAGTACATATGTCTTAGTTTATGATTATTATCAATTATAGAATCTGAGATATTATATTTATGGTAAAAATTTTACCATATCAGATTTGCATTCCTTAAATTCTCGAGAAACTTCAGTTTCCATTTCTGTACTTATGGTATTTTGAGCTTCAATTTTGTCTATTTCTTGTTGGAAATCTTTCATAAATATTGATAAATTGTTGAAACTATCAATAATAGTTTTTAATTAAAAAATATTAATGAAAGCACTCTACATATTATATAATATTATATTATTATGTATAAAATATTTATATTACCGATCAGTACGTTTAATGATATTTTCATTATCTTGTTTAATGTTATTTAGAAGTAGTTTAAATTCTGTAGATACTTTTTCGTATGTTTTTAAAAGTTTTACTGAACTTAGAGATTGAAAATTAGGATAATCTTGAAAAAATATACATAATAATTAATTAAATTATGGTATATTATATAATAATATACAAATGTTGGTATAGTTACTTAAAGGTTTTGTCTCTTTTAATAAATGAGTTATGCCATTAATGATACTTTTTTTAATTTTAAGTATTTCTTGGTGTGTTGATGGATCAGCTGGATTGTTAACAAGGTTCATACATTGATCCAACTGACTCACTCTTGCAGCCATAACTCTAACTTGATCTTTAAATTTTTGTAGGACATCATAAAGAGTATAGTTGTCAGTTATTACTGCAGTATTGTCCAGACATTCAATTTGTGATTGAAGAATGTTATTACTCGAACTATAATTCTTTAAAAAAAAATTATTTTTATTATTAGGATTTAATATATAGGGTAATTTGTTTAATAATGTTTAGACTATGCAATGATTTTTTTTTTTTTTGTAATTTAACATTTGTTAACATTCCAATAAATCAATTTTATATAAGAATATATATTTTTTTAATTTATTTATTATTAAATTAAAATGCATAATAACAATACAAAACATAAATTCCAAGATTAGCAAAGTAGAACAAAACTGAATCTAATAAAAATTTAACTATTTTAAGTTTTGTATAAGGAGTTTTCAAATAAATGGTTTATGAGCAATAAAAAAAATATATATATTGTATAAGTAATTCAATTCATAATATGATAAATATGTAATTTACAAGACATGTAAACAAAATATCACTGTATTAGTTTACTTCACTTCACTTATGATATAAAATATAAACGATGCACGTGAACTTACCTCATCATCATAATTTGAATTAGAAACGTTAGAGCCCGACATTTTTCTCAATTTTAGTTCAAAATTATTGACAATTACCATAGAACAGTAATACCTAAATGAAAAATATAAAAACTATATTGCCGTTAAGGTTTAACATAAGCTTTGTTATTTGTAAATTTGTTTAATGTTTACCACTTTTTACTTAATGAATTAGATTTTTTAATTTCAAGCTTGTACCAGTAACATAATAATATTATATTAATATATTATAACTACTAAATGTCTGAATTATAGTTACAGATACCTACCGAGTATTGAGTACTGAATAGTAGTCACTAGTAGCTTTTGCAAATTAAGAAATACAAATTAGTCGAATTCGGATCTATGAATACTGAATAGTGATAATAGTGAATATTATACTATTGTAAATTAATTATGAACAAAAGTAATATTATAGTATGAATTATGAAATAAAAACAATCGTTATCAAAATGTCTATAAGCATTCATACAATGAGCCAAAAAAATTAATTTTCCCGCTGTTTTGTTCAATTATCCAACTTTGATATTGAAATCACAATTAATTGCTCAAAGTAATTCGTTTTTACTTAATTATTAATATTTAATAATGTAAATACATCATTTTTCAAAACTAAAAATAATGAAACAGTACTTACTACTTAGGCTTTGTTAAAACTTTAAACATAAAAAATAAAATAGGTACTTACTATTTAATTATTTGAATGACAGTTACAATCTCTTTTCTGTGCATTTCAATATTTCATAGACCTTATAAGGTCTATGGTGCATTTATGGTTATAGATAACTAACTGATATCAATATTTTTGAAAGACGGTAATCTATTTTTGTTTCAGTGGCCAACCTGGAATTCGCAGCTGATAGTCTGAAATTTTTTCTTTTTAGTTTGTACTGAAGGCAACTAGGCAAGTTCAAGATTCAACTATTCAAGAGTTCACTTAGCCTATTTTACGGCGTCCGGCAACTCCTTGATTTTCGCGTGGTCGCTGCTGTCAAAAACTAGTGACTACTACTACTGACCTTTAACACCATTAGACGAAATATCTAACTGATCACTATGTATTCTCCGTTCCATCAACTCAGAAAACCCGCGAATCAACAGAACGCGTTGGAAAATGTGTCACAATTTCCAGCTCATCTTGTGCCAGGTACCTATATTTTTAATGGTTCTTTATTAGAGCGATATCTATATAGAGTAACTAAGCCCTAATTCAAACCGATATTTTATAACCATTAATCATTAATAATAACAAATATAAAAAATATATTTTGTTAATTACATTTTTTGGATTGCAGGTAGGACTATTGCTGCGGCTGCAGTCAATGAAGATAGCTGCGAGTTTGGATCACCTAAATACTTTGCCCTTTGTGGGCTCGGCGGTATTATATCTTGTGGTCTGACACACACCCTTGTCACACCCTTAGATTTGGTCAAATGTCGTCTTCAGGTGAACCCTGCCAAGTACAAAAACCTCATCAATGGTTTTAAAGTAACAATGGCTGATGAAGGTGCTAGAGGATTGGCAAAAGGATGGGCTCCGACTGCCATGGGTTATTCAATTCAAGGTCTTGGTAAATTTGGCTTGTACGAATATTTCAAAATTTTGTATGCTGACTTGTTGGGAGAAGAAAATGCGTATTACTGGCGTACATCTCTTTACCTCGCTGCCTCTGCATCTGCTGAACTTTTTGCTGATATTGGTCTTGTTCCTCTGGAATCTATCAAAGTAAAAATTCAAACTACTCCTGGTTTTGCAAATAATATGCGTGAAGCGGTTCCCAAAATGTTAAAACAAGAAGGCATATCCGCTTTCTTCAAGAGTTTAGTGCCTTTGTGGATGAGACAAATTCCTTATACCATGATGAAGTTTGCATGTTTTGAAAGAACAGTTGAATTAATTTATGCTCATGTTGTACCCAAGCCAAGGTCTGATTGCAGTAAAGGAGAACAATTGGTTGTTACATTTGCTGCTGGGTACATTGCTGGTGTTTTCTGCGCTATTGTATCCCACCCAGCTGATACATTAGTGTCAAAATTGAATCAAGAAAAAGGAGCTTCATCAGTTGATGTATTAAAAAAAATTGGTTTTGGTGGTTTGTGGAAAGGTTTAGGCCCAAGAATTATCATGATTGGTACCTTAACAGCATTGCAATGGTTCATCTATGATTCTGTAAAAGTTACTTTGAACATTCCTCGACCACCACCACCAGCACCACCAAAGGCAAAGAGTGAATAAACAGTTGATAGTTCAACTATTTAATCAATTCAGAACCGTCAGTCTTACTTAAATTAAATGTAAATTATCTGCACCTATTAATCTTTGAGGAGTATTCAGTGTCAAATTACAGTGCTTTCTAGTTTTGTTTTACATTTAAATTAGATGCTTAATTCATTCCAGTATAAAAATACCTCAATCACGTGTATTATTAGGATACAACATTTTAGAGTGCTGTATCACTACTGTAATAATATGTTTGTTTAATGTTAATATCTTAATAAAGTTACTATATATGTTCTGAATTGTTTTTTTTTTTATATTTTCATAATTTGTATGAAAATCTTATTGTTTAGTTACATGACGTTGGTGAGTGGCTAAGTGTTGATTTTTATATGAGTGTTAAATATAGAACAAAATACTTGGCACACACTAAATGTACTATTATTATTCATAATATAGTTTGATATATTACTATCTTTTTTTCATTTTATCAGAAGTGTTACATAAAATAGTTATCTCACTGAATTGAATATTAAAATATTAAGTTCAGTTCATCTCCTCAACTCATGGTCACTGTATTTAATATAATATAAATTAACACGTGTTTGAAGCATGTAATTTTTCTTTGTTATCTTAATGAACAATACATAGGCATTTAGACTAATTGATCATTAATTTTTCAGCTTGGGTAGTTTAGATTAAACTTGATATGATTACTTATATTCATAATAATGATGTAACATAATTACAAATCAGAAAATTAAACAATATATTTAGATGACAATATAATTTAAGAGAGCCAATAAAAAAACAACGGACAATAATTTATTTGTAAGTTCAAAAATGTTAAAAATATTTTTGTATAATATAGAATAGAATATTATTAAACAACTAATATATAAATTAAAATTAATAAAAAAATCAATAGGATAGGTCTTTTAAAAGACAGTTAAAATCACATAATGATTTAATAAGTATTGAGCTTCAACATAACATGGAATGGTATTAACCATTTAATCATAAAATTGGATTGACCAAAAATGATATTGCACTAACTGCAAAAAAATATAATAAATTTGATAACATTTTTCAGTTATAAAAATAACAACATTTAAAATCCAGCCTCTTTTAGTTGTTTTAACTGATAATTCAGTCTATCTTCTTTTGCCTTCCTTGTATATGAAACCTGAATTAAAAATAACATTAATAAATGTTTTTGAGAAAAAAAATTTGTATGATAATAATATTACTGAAACTTACAGTTCTTGATTTTATATACACTTGAAGAAATTTATCACAATCTATATCACCATTTAAAAACTGTTCTGCTATTCGTTCACTTTCCTCATCACATTTTATTGCAGCTTTTTTTAAATTATCCTAAAAAGGTCATTATTATAATATTTTTAATGAACAATTTTCATGTACTTATCGATATTATGTATTTGATAATTGATATTTTACCGAGATTGATTGTGGAGAATATTTCTCTGATAACTTAACATACTTGGCTGAGAGTCCAGCATATGATTTTTGGTAAGTTTCTATTGTTTCTAATTGTTTTGATATTTCTGATCTTAAATTACTTATTGGTTCTTCCTTAGACATATTTGAGTCTAAAAATGTTAAATAACTAATCATTTTTTCAAATTCATAAAAGTTATTTATAAAAATGTTTTTACTAGCTAAGTCCATTATTTTAGTGATGGTATTTTCAATATTTTTATTAGATGCTTCTATTGATGGTAATTCTGAAATGAATTCATCTAGACAGTCAACATTATTATTTAAACGTAGTAATTCAGCTGATGTTAGTTTGGCAAGACTTAAAAATTCCATGTCCTGAAGAAAAATTCAACTTTAAATTATTCTAAATTGTTGATAAAATATTTTTCGACTTACATTACTGAGAGAGGTAATTGCATTTTTTTTGCAACCAATGGTGATATTCCCTGAAAAACTTTAAGAAATGTATGAGTAAAATGGAATAGATTTAATTTGTAGAATTATAAATTACCCATCTGAACCACCATTTGCAAGTGTAAGTGATTGGTCTAATTCAAACTCTCTTCTTATCACCTGTACTACTCTGCCTAAGTCAGAGTGAATAGTATACTATAAAAAATAACAATATATAAAATCAATTATAAATTAAAGTATAATATAAAATTCTTACATTCATCAATCCAGGTGCTAGAACTATTTGGCCATTAGTGTCCACCCATTTATGGTTAATTCTAGGGCATATTTTCATAGTGGGCTTCTCAAAAGGAAATTTTGGACCTAAATCAATAACCAGGCTCAAATTTCCAGCTTTAGTAGGAAATTCAACAGAGTATTCTTTATCGAAACTAATTTCTGAAACACTAATTTAAATTTATGTTATAATGCTTGCATGCAGTTGATATTTTGAAATTATCATGTTTGCTTACTTTTCATTAAAAACTTTTAATGTATCGATTTGTTGTTCACGTTTTCTGGATAGGTCGATGTTATTATACAAGTTTGTGGAAAGCATTTTTAACTATTTGGTTACCGGAGGTTGCAAAGTTTCCAATTGGAAAAAAAATCGAAATAAGGCAATTATCAATTTATTATTAAATATATTCAGATGACTATAATGACTATAATGTGTCTATAATATAGAGTAGGTAATACTCCATGGTTTATAATCCGCACTCTGCAGTTGTTAAGTGTTATGCCTATATTGAAAACTAAATAAAAGTATGAAAAATATTTTAACAAAATAATTGTCCATGATATATGCAGTGATTATAACAATAAACATAGACATAAATGAACCATGATACCACAAAATCATAGACTATGCACAGAATAGATAATTTATAATGATAAAAAAATTGATAACAGTATCAAATTTTAAATTTTTAGTAAATATTTTGACAATTAATATTTAATTACACAATTTATTTAAACAATCACAATTTACGAACACAGAATAACATGTCAAAATATTTTTTATTTAGTCATGCAGAATAAAATGTTTTACTTTCCTTGACTACTACTTTTCGACAGTTTTAATTATATATTTATTTTTTAATCTCACCAAATAGTGGTTTTAATGGAGAAAAATGAACTAATGTTTACTTGATTAACAATTGAAAATACAAAATAATTTATGATGGATGTTTGTCACGCACCACAATACTTACCCGATATTGTATTGGACATAATATTTTCAAACTTGGAACTGCCAGACTTATTAAGCTGCATGTTGGTCTGTCAAAATTGGTATCGTGTAATTAATGATGGCAGAGCAGAGCCATGGAAATTAATGTGTCGCCGTAAGATACCCAAAGAGCTACTGAAGTCTGAACTTTTATCGCAACTCCCCAACTATAAAGCCAAGTTACGAGCCTTATATCATTCATGGAATCCGGACGATTGTTCCATGCACATTGTTGTCAAACAAAATGGTTTTACATTGCATCGTAATCCAGTCGCCCAGAGTACAGATATGGCACGAACTAAAATTGGTTATAGCAATGGTAAACACGTATGGGAAATTACATGGACTGGACCACTAGGTAAAAATATTATATTCAATTTGTAAAATACTAAACAAAATATCATTACTAACATAAATTATTTTGTTTATAGGTACAGTTGCAATGGTTGGTGTATCAACGAAAGAGGCGCCAGTGCATTGTAGTGGTTACTTACCTCTGTTGGGTATTGACAAGCATAGCTGGGGTTGGAATTTAATCGATAATGTTTTGTTGCATAATGGAGTATCACATGGATGCTACCCATTGTTAAACAATGCTCCTAAGTATCAAATTGGTGAAAAATTACAATTAGTATTAGATTCTGAAAATGGTATTTTGCACTTTGAAAAATGTAATGAATTTTTAGGTATAGCTTTTAAAAATTTACCTAAAACTAAGTTATATCCTTCGGTGTCAGCTGTCTATGGTAACACAGAAATATCAGTAGTATATATTGGTAAACCTTTATATGGTTAATTAAGCATTATAGTTTTTGTAAGAATTCAATCTCATAGAATATAAAATACTATTTAACTTAATGTTTAAATTCTTCTCTTAATGTTTTTTCATTTTAATTCAATAATATAAGTATTGTTTTTGTTAGTAAATAATAATTAATATTTGATATAAACAAGTTACAAACAAACATAAATCTTACAAGTAATAATAATATGTCTAAAAAATATTTAGTCTTAGAGTTCTTGATAGTGAATATGGTGGTAGTTCCAATACTTATATTAAATTATATTAAACAAAAATATCTCATTTATTTAAAATTGAAAATAAAAGATTAAAATTCATTACAATAAAATACCTTTTTATACATTTTTTGCTTAAATAATAAACTTATACTTCATATACGAGGAATGGCAAACCTTTTTTGGGTTATGTGTTAAATTTCAAAATCAGTTTAAAAACAATTTCATGTGCCTGTAAAGTTTTGTATTGGTTAGAATATGTTAAAAATACTAAAATAATTTTTAGTTGACCTATAAAAATATTTAAACATGAAGTATTTATAATCATTTTTATTACCTTTTTACTACTAAACACTTCACCACTACTATTCTATATTTTTATTTTATTGTTGTTACTAATATTGGTTGTTTTAGATTCTGAACGGAGTAATGAATGTATTGATTTTACAATGATGTGTGTTTTTTTAGATTCTGAACGGAGTGATGAATGTATTGATTTTATAATGATGTGTGTTTTTTTTTTTTTTGTTTTTTTGTTTTTTAGATTCTGAACGGAGTGATGAATGTATTGATTTTACAATGATGTGTGTTTTATTTTTGTTTTTTTGTTTTTTAGATTCTGAACGGAGTGATGAATGTATTGATTTTACAATGATATGTGTTTTTTTTTATTTTTTTTTTATATTTTTTTTTTTATATTTTTTTTTTATATTTTTTTTTTATTTTTTTTTTATTTTTTTTTTTGTGTCTGACGACAACATTTGGAGCAGCAAAAATGCTTCGATTTTTGACTTCAGCCCCTCTTTGAAAAGGAAATCGGATCTAGTTGGTACTTTGGGTGGTAAAAAGTTAAAAATTTTCAATATTTTTTAAATGAGTCGGGAAAAACCCTAAAAAAATGACGGAAAACGGGATTTTTTACGCAAAACCAGTTTTCGACCAAATCGAATTTTTTATTTTGCTATAACTCAAAAACTAATAGATGTAAATACTTGAAATTTTCACCAAATATTTATTTTAGCGTTCTCCGTACACAGTTAAATTTTCAAAGAATTTAGACTTTTTTTGAGCTATTTATAGACAATTGAAATTTTTAAATTTTTTTAGTATTTTTTTTTAAAATAACGATAAAAAATTTTTGGCCGGCCAGAAAATCTTGAAAATTTAATGCAAGATTTCTTATAAGTTGTTCTTAAAGTGATAAAAAAAAATCCGAAATTGTTAGTCACAATTTTTTTTTATAAGTGCTTAAAGTTTGAATTTATACGAAATATGTCAAAATTGCGAAAATTTGCGAGTAATTTTGTGGTTGAAAAATCGTAAAAATTTTTTCTTTTATAACTAAGTTTTGAAAATTTGGTACAAGATTCTCCATAAATTTTTCTTCAATTATTTGTAAAAAAAACTCGACCGGATTCAGACAAAAAATTTTTATGAGTGTTTGAAATTTAAATTTTTACAAAACCGCGTTAAATAACGATTTAGCCTCAAACGATTTTTGATATTTGTTGTAATTCAAACTGTATAAGTCGTAAATACTTAAAAATTTTACCAGTTATTTATATTGGTATTTTCTTTACGTGATTTGATTTTCAAAATATTTTGACTTTTTTTGAACTATTTATAGACAATTGAAATTATCAATTTATTTTTATTTTTTTTTTATAAATGTTGATAAAAAAAATTTAGCTGGGACAAATTACTTGAAAATTTAATTGAAGGGTCCACATAACTTGTTCTAACTCTCATTCAAAAATTATAAAAATACATAGGCACAATTTTTTTTATGAGCATTTGAAGTTCAAATATTGACAAAAATTCGTCAAAATCATGAATATTTTTCATTATTTGGTAGTAAAAAATTTATAAATATTTTACTATCAATAGCTTAGAATTGAAAATTTAATACTATACTGTCCATAAGTTAAGCTTAGAATAATTATAAAAAAGTTTGATGATTATTCAATTTAAAAAATTTTACGAGTGTTTAAAATTTTAATTTTAATTTGAAATCAAAAATACACGTGTAAAATAACGTTTTACTAATAAATAATTTTCGATTTTTGTTATTTTTAAAAAATTACTAAACGTAAGATCTTGAAACTTTTACTTAAATGTTTGAATTAGTTTCAAAATAGAACGTATTACAATATTTAAATATAATATATCATAGACCAGGGGTCACCAATTAATATTTTTGAAGGGCCACACAAGGAATCTAAAAATTTTTCGCGGGCCATCAAGATCCTAAGTACATATTTACATTATATATAAACTAATAATATTAAACAAAAATAATAATTTACAATTATAACACATTTAATTTTGTCGTAATATGCGTTATTTATTTTTTGTCTGCGGGTTGGATAAAATGTGTTGGTGGGCCGTAACCCATGTCCTAGAATGACAAATCATCTCCGTTTAGAATCGTTTTTCGTATACAATGATACCTATCATTGCATTCAAATTTAACCTACCCTAGGCCAAAGTCCACCCCACCCCCTAATGTACAGCAGAGCGATACTCACCCGCTTTTTTTTTAATACGTTTTATCTGTCAAAATGTTTTTTTGTTTTTATTTACCTAATAAAAAAAATATATTCTAATTATTTCAATCAAAACTATTAATGAATTTATTAAATTTTAGATTAATAAACTAGCAAACCATCATTGATAATTTGACTATTAAAATCTGTGGGGGGAAAAAATAAGAGAAGATACACTGTATAATTTGGAAAGGAGTTTCAATTATAATTAGCTACTATATTGCTAAGAAATAACTAAAGAATTTTTTAGATCCCATTTTTTAATCAAGTACAAGATTTAACAATGAATTAATATTATTAATATCGGTTTGCCACCTCTGCTATGATAGCACTCATTTGAGAGTTAAAAATATTAGATATTTTATTGTTAGTAATTTACATTAGTAAAAAGTACCTAATTTTGATACAAAAAATTTGATATTTGACATATTAAAATTAAATCATAAATACTTTGGATAGTTTTGTTCAAAATCTAATAAAATATCTCGAGGATAAATAATTAATTTGTTTTATATACTTAGTTGCTTTTAGCTTTTACATATATTATTAATCGACTTGAGACTTAATCTTTATAATAATAACAATATACAATATTTTAAAACAATAACAATAAATACAAATAGTTAGTTTAATAACATAAGGATTATTTATACTATATATACATATATAGTCATATAGATAATACATTTTCTTATTTTATAATAAGTGACCTTTTTATTCTATTACATAATATACCATTATACCATTCCTATTATTTCTTAAATAAGATTAGCAATTAATTGAATGATTTTTAATTTAAAATATTTAGTTTTACTTTATTGTTATTTACACATTTTTATGGATTAAATATATAGTTTATATGTTTTTAAATCTTTGAAATTACAATAATTTTATATTAATTATTGGTCAAAGTACTTTTTATCACTTATAGAATTAAATTAATTTTTGTTTATATTAATTAAATAGTATGTTTAGTGTTTATTTATTTTTAGTATAGTTTCACTTTATTTTACTAAATTTTACTTTTTGTTGAATACTAGTTAAGTTTTGTCTTGTTGTTTGTGTTATTTTAAACTAATTAAAAAATTATTATAAGATGTTTAAATATATTTTAAATATAAGTTCTTCTTAATATTTTCTAACAATTCTTATTGTTCTAATATTTTTTTTTAATAGTACAGTGAATTGTAAATGTATGAGTACTTACTTTAATAAATACCTACAAAGCTATGACGTTTTGATCAGTTTTATTATTATTTCTATAAATAATGCAAATTTATTATTTTTTAAAACTAAACTAGAACAAAGATAATTACTATTTACTAATATAATAATACATAATTTATACGTTATACTGTAATCATAAATAAATAATAAACATTAATTTGATATAGTAAAATCGATTTCTAGGTACATTTTACTGTATTAGGTAGTAGGTACTGCAATCAAGGATGTATTACGCCAAAGTAACACTTGCCTAATGCCTATAAAGTATGTTTGAACTTTGAGTTGAGGGTTGCATTACTATTTACCTTTATTATTACATTAAAAAAACACTAAACTTTTTTTTTTGTTTCAATTTATTTATGTAGAAAATAATTTAATTTGAAATAATAAAAATGTACATAGCACCAGACTCATAGCATCCTTATTTAATAACTTAATTATAGTTTTTGAAGGTTTTTACACCACTGTAGGCTGACTAGACTGCAGTTAGTAGTGCAGTCAATACAGGTAGGTATTATTAGTATCAATTATGTTCATTACGATAGTGGTTCGCGTTCGCCGCAAAAAAGGTATAAGCGGCCTGATTTCTTGTCTTCTTGTCTTTGTGGTCCATTTTGGTGAGTGGCGACACCGCCAACTCGTCGATTGTCAGTCAAATTTATGTGGTCAAAGGTTTTAATCATGGCTTAAAAAATATTTAAGCTATGGTTTTAATTTATCTGGCTTTTATCTATTCTGCATGCATTATTCCAACTTAAATTTTAAATTCATAACGGATAAAAGTAGTGTATAATACTGTAATATGCATAGACCTGAGGTTTATGTAATATGTATATTGTATACCTATTATGATTTATAGTCTATGCGATGAGTCTATGAACTAAAATATTTTTAGTTTGAAACTGGTACCTATACTATCATTTTTTTTAGTACCTACATAGTCGAATACTTGTATTTAAAATATTTAAATGTTTTTTGGTATTTTAATTAATCTTAGGTAGGTAATACATTTTTTTCGGATTATTAAATACCAATTTTTGATAACCAATATTTTCGTATTTTACTACCTATTTTAAATTTTGTTTCTAATGGTTTTAAGAATTTGAAATAAAATTAGATGTACCTAGATACGTAACATAAAAACTAATAACGCGTTAACGCAGTCGTCCCTGATGAATCTGAAAGTAGACCTGAAGTAGTCTTGAACCTATTAAGTATGCATGTAGGATGTAGCCATGTAGCTAGGTATTAATTATTTAATTTAAATATTTTTAATTAAGGTTAAGTATTTATACATGATTATATTATATAATGATAATATAATGTTTAGTCAATACTATACCTTTTACTAGGAAAATGTCTATGTGTATAGTATTTTTAAAACACTATCGAAAGTACCTATGGCTTTTACAATTATGTTTTCAAATCGTGTGTAAATGATAAATCCGTAATTTTAAAAATTGAGTGCGTATGTTTTGTTATACGTATTTTGTGGTAGCCGGTAGGTATATAACGTAGGTATATTATTTAAAGCGGAGGCACGGCTCCATTATTGTAGCCTTCCCCTACGGATGACCTTGGTCACTACTCACTATACTTACTAGTCCGTCTTTCTTTTTCACTGGTCTCATAAAAACATACAAATTAATAGATATGTAATCTTGATTTAAATCTTTGTAGCAAAATATTAAATATCAAAGATATTTTTACTTCAACTTTTTCCACTGCTGTATCACTAAATTTTGGTTTTGAGTGTGGTGGTGGGGATTAGGAAACTCTTGGTACTTATTACTACTTGGTTAAATCTATTTAATATTTAAATAATAAAAAATATTAATTGAAGGCAATTATTTACTGTAAATATAATAAAAGTTTTATTTGTCTAGCCTACAAGTTGTATTATACTTAACAGGCAGAGTCGCGTTTAATGGGAGGCAATTGCCTCGGGGTGGCGAATTTTTGAATTGTAATTTACTTAAGGGTGGCATATTTTAATTTGCCCCGGGACGGCAACATAGCTTAACGCGGGGTAGGTTAACAGATTTAACAATTTTTTGCATATTTTAAAATCTTTACACTTTTGTTAAATTGTCAATAGTCAATACTTACCTATATTAGTTACTTAGATCTATTTAATAGAATGAGTGTACAAGGGTTTTCACTCCAGTATTCCATATTCACTCTCACATACACATCTAAAATAATCATATCTATTAACAATATAAATATAGTAGGTATATACTAAAACATTGTACTAAAAACTAAATGTAATTTGAGGATGTAATAACAATAGGTACCTAATTTATTTACTCTTTCTGCTTTGATTTGAACATGTAAATTTCAGTTTAGCTGAACCAATTATGTATAGTTGTTTTAGTTATTTAATTGTGTGGCTATATTGGCTTTCTTACGATAAAATATTTTCTATTGATTTTATATGAGTATTTTAAATAATAATGTTTACATTCATAACTTGGATTGAAACTTAAATATTCTGATAAATCCATCGCACAAATAAATACTGATAATGATATTCATAAAGTTCAATAATAGTCAATTCACTCCAATATTAAACCCAAAGCAAGGTTGGTTCTGCTAACTATAGTAAATAATATATTGTCAATCTATATTGCTCGTGGCTCAAAGAGAAACTGAGAAAATAAAAAACAAACACCTATTGCACTGTCATCTGGATCTCCTCAAAATGTTACATGTATAATGACAAATATCTTAATGTATAAATAGTTAAAATATGACCACAGTCAAGCACATGGGCGTATTTAAGGGAAGGGCCCACGGGGCCCGTACCCCCCCCCCCCATTAACCGTATTTTATAATTTTTTTTTATTATAGGTATGAGATATTTTACAACCTTACGCCCCATGTACACAAATTTGAACTTTTTATTTATTTGTGTCCCCCCCATAATAAATATGCCCCTGACTCAGGTATGTTCACAGGGGGATGTTTTGGGTGTTCAAACGACAAACACCCACCAAAATATTTAGGGTTTTGTATGGTTATTTACTTGTTAATTTTGTTATATCAATGTTTGTATTTAAAAAAAGAATTGCAAGTATACCTTATTTTCATATATTGTTTTTGTATATTTATAGAAAAAGTTCTACTTTTCAATAACTGATTTTCAAAAACACCCCACAAAACTTTTTACTGCGTACGACCCTGACTACAGTTTTTCTAATTTGCAACAACAGCTATACGAATAAAGTTCATTAGGTTAAACCTATAGTATGCAATAGTTGATAAAAATATTATAAATTATTATGTGATAATTTAAATGATTTTGTTTGGTATAATTTGATAGATAAATCTTCCTCTAGTCAGGGTTCGGCAGTATCTTCGATACAATTTTATCTTGTATACCTAGTTGTATATCGATACTCCAAAGCCAAGTATCTATATTTTAAAAAAATATAAATATAAATATTGCGATTTGCGATACTGATTTTTGAGTATCTTGTGCTTGCCCATTCCTGTGTACAATGTACAATATAAATTACATTCAACTTGACTGTTATTATTATACATTAGGTATATTGATATTATAATACCTATTTATAATTAAACATTTTTATATATAAATAAATAAATTATTTTTATTAATATAATCAGGTACCAAGTAAATATAGTTTATAATAAGTATAATTTTTAAAAAACCTGTGACTAATCTTATTCAAATGTATCGAGTACATAAATACTTAAAATATAGGTATCGAATATCTAGTATGTCGATACTCCATAGCCAAGTTTTTAGTATCGCGATACTGATTTATGGTACCTTGTTCGTTCCTGCCCGAAGGAATCTGATCTTATGCAGCCACTAACACTATTTTATCCATTAAACAAACACTTCCGGTTTCAAATTTCGAATTTGAAAAAAAAAAAAGACCGCCAACAAAATAGCGGTTATTATGAAAATTCAAATAGACCTTGATAAATTGATAAGGGTTTATCATGGAATCTACGACGATGATAATAATATTATTTATCATTTATCACTGGATCCGTGTAACACGACTGGACGGGCTACAGCAGCCGTTCAGCACGCTCCCGGTCCATCAACCAATGAGAACGGTCGACCGGCAGCGTTTCACCTGTTCTGCCTCGCGCGTGCGTCCTAACCACGGCTAATAGCTATTAACATTGAAATTACAATGTTACGATCCGTAACAACCGTTTTTCTATTATTATTATTTTTTCGAGTGAGTTCACCTCGTCGCCGTTGACGTTTGTGTGCGTGCGCAGACCCCGAGAACCGAGACTCGCACATTAGTAATAATAATAATATTCAAGTAATATTGTAATAATGTAATATTGTTGGCGGTGTGTGAGTGAGAGAGCGTGGTGCGTGCGTGCGTGCGTGCGCGTGTATGTTCTGTACTTCTGTTCGTTATTATTATTATTACTCCCCGTTCGTTCGGTCTTCGGTGTACGTTTTTTCACTTGTTTCGTCTTTCGTTAGTCAACAGTTTTTTAGTTCGGTCGTCGTCTTCCTATTTTTGCTCCTCGTATCGTTCGATTAGCATTACGCCTACGATTATAACGATTATTACGGTTCTCCGTCGATCCCGCTTTCGCATTTCGTTGCGATTGTTTTCAAATTCGTCGTCGTTTTTCGGATTTCCGTTGGTTTGTGTTCATCCGTCGCGTGTTGCCGACGGACTCTGAAATGATCGCATGGCAATAGTATTTAATCACGTCCCACAATGTCGGCAGCGAACGGAACCGGGCAAAACAACAACAATTGCGATGTCGAGGAGGAGTTTGTAAAAACGCAAAGTGAGTGTACGCAATATTACGCTTTCCGATCAGTACGACTATTATGATGTTCGCCTAAACTGCGGCAAAATTGTGTTTACCTTTCGTAGCATTTCAAATCTAAAGCGTTACAGTGTAGATAAGGGTGTCGGTGGGCACTAATAAGTACAAATACATTAAGTAGGTACCTACTTGAAATTATTTTTCAGTCCTCTACTTCTCTCAAATGACTATTAATCAATTAATTGGGAGATAGTTATCGATTTTTTGTATTTTGTATTCAATCATAGGTACAACTGTACAACTGTCAGTTAATTATTAATTAACCCTTTTTCATAAATAATAATTATTGGTAGGTGGTAAGTAGGTAATTACCTGTGTACCTATTTACTGACCTTGTTGAATTTCTCATTTTATTTTTCTTATTAATTTATTAAGTATTATTTACCTATTTATTATTCTCTTCTGTTGCACAATTTGTTCCTAAAAAAAGTAAAATGGAAACATGAAATAAAAAACAAAAATTAAATTAAATGTCCATTCTATTTTGGTCTTATTTGTACCTTTGATAACTAGGCTAAGCTGAAGACACTATTCGTAGGTCATGTGTTAAACTGTATCCCCTCGTGTGATAGTTGGAAATTTGCCAATTTTATATTTTTCCACTTGTCATACAAAATGAAAAACATGTGAGCTGGACACTGAGTGTTGCTAATTATTTATAGAATAAGTATATTTTGTTAAGTTTAAAGAGGTACTGTTTTAGTGACATACGAGTTATGACACATAATTGAAAGAAATTATTTGTTTTAATGTTTTAAATGTGTGTTTACCTATATTACTAAATTAAACAATACTTGAGTGATCTTTGTAGTTTGTTAGTAGCTTAATAAATTTAAATGTATTAAAGCATTTTTAGTATCAATTAGGTACTTTTAGTTGATACTAAATGCAAATAAAATATTATTTGTACCAATTTGTGCTTAAATTATAGATCATTTTTCTTTTGGTGTTTATATAGGTGTTTATTCTATTGATTAATTTTTGGTATGAACTGAGTTTTGTCTTAAATTTTAACTACTTAGGTATTCAACTTAAATAATAAACAATGATATTATATTTTAAAAAAATATTTAGGTTGATAGATATAATTAAGTATTGATACTTTTTGTCGGGAGATAATCTGAGAGAACTTAAATTCTAATGGAAAATAATGGATAACTAATAAATGTTTATACCTACCTATTTTAGAAATATTAGGTAAATAAAATCTGTATAGGTACAACAATTTAAACAATTTATTTTATATATTATTCACGAGATTATTCACTTATGTAGGTATTGAATAAGTATTATTAGAATTTAGATTCTAATTGTTTGAAAAAGAATAAATTATGGATGTAAATAAGAATCGTTTGTATATCTTAATTTATATTGAATTGTGCTATGAATTAATATTAGGTACCTAGGTTCCTATTAAGAAAAAAAATACTTTACAAAAATAATATATATTTGGCCATGAAATGTCAAGTTGAGACAACAGTAATACCTGATTAACTTAAAAGTTGAAAGTATTGTTTATAATATTTTATTTAACTTAAGTTTTTAACATTTTTATAAATTAGAGCTCGTTATTGCTGGTACTGTGATCTATTTTTTTGTGCTTGCATTATTATAATATGTTAATATTATTTTTAAATCAGTGAACATTATTTTTTACTGTGTCAATTGTTTATACTAATATTAATTGTAATGATTATAATAATGTAATTAGATTTAATTAAAAGCATGATATACTTAATTACTGAAATGACTGTTGGTTATTTGTCTGTTATTAAGTATATATGGTTATTAATTAATTCCTTGATTAATTATTTTAACAACCCCACTTTTTACAAATATAAACACTAAATTGCATCTATTTACTATTAATAAAATTATAAGCAGTTTTTCAAATTAATTTAATGACATTGGTAGGAATAAAATACACAGTAAAATTGAAATATTGGTGTTTAAATTCTAAAAAGTCTGATTAATACGTCATATGAATTTTCTAGGAATTTCTTATCTGCAGAAGCAAAGTTTTCATTTTGCAATAGTTAGTTAAGTTCTTTGTGTTTATAGAAAAATTGCTTTATATCTATTATGTTGTCCTTGGAAATTAAAAAAATATTGTTTTATATGAATAAATTAAATTTTATCGTTTCTCTGTTCTTGGGAACTACCTAATATATTTAATTTTAATTCTTAATTAAATAAAGAGAAGAAGAGGCTTATTAATGGAATGTTTTTCAAACATTTCGATAAGTACCTATTGAATGTTAAATATTTTAGCTTTTATAAATTATTAAAAATAACTTGTTAGATGAGTTAGAAGAATTTATTTGGTCAAGTCGTCAAGTGTAAATAAAATTGTTGTTGTGATATTACATTTTAAAGTAACTTGAAACTATTTTCATTGGAAAAAACAATATTAGTTACCTAGGGTTACTTGAATATCTTTGGCAGGACACTTCTCCAATGTTAACCTATCTTTTCATTTTTGGTTGAATGTGTGACCTACACTAAATTATTAATGAAAACATAAATCAATTTTTAATTAAAATTAGCTTCAGTTATAATATGATGTAATATATTTTATAATCCCTTATAAATATACCAAGGAAAACCCTTGATAATAAAAATAATTACTGTATTACCTGACAATTGACCAATATATTGGTGTTAAATTATTTAATATATATTAATAATATTATACAATGAAGTTTTACGACCACTTGTGTCTTGTGATATTCCCAAAAAATATATTTTATTTTATTTTTAATAACACAAATCACTCACTACAAAATCAGTTTTTTAACTGCATTTATCGAGAGGTAAACCACTATTAAAAAATGTGAACACCAGATTTCAGATTACCAAAGATTTCCTAAGATTACCAGAGATTTCCTAAGATTACCAGAGATTTCCAAAGATTACCAAACATTTGTACACTGATTACCAAGAGTGGTTTACCCCTTGGCATTTATGGAGTGTGCTCTAAGAAATTTTCTTGAATAGAAGTATCTATGTAATGTCTTAAAGATATTTGTAAAAGAAAATTCTTAAACTAATACTTTCCTTCATTTGTTCAATATATAAAACAAGTATTGTTCATGAGCTAAAATTTGACCAGAAAAACTGTTTTAATTGTAAAATCAGTACATTATGAAATATTGTATTCTTTATCTCACACACACACATAGTTTGGCATTGAAGTTTATGCTTCTTCTCCTTTTATTCATATGATATATGAATAATATTTTGTATAAGAAAAACTATAATTTTATTTTATAAATTGGTTTGTGGAATACTGCTTTTTATATTTTGTGTTAGGTACCTGACCTCAACTAGAAATTTTTTTTCAAATTTTATTTGCTTGACAGATAGCCCCTTTGCTATATAATATTTTTATATTTCATCTGCTTTGACAACAACACATATTTTTCCTTTTATTTTTCTGATATGTTTAATTTCCCTTACTATGATTGTAGAGGTTATTGCTAGATACGATTAAAAAAAAACATGCTTGCGTATTAATTTATAAATAAAAACTTAGGAAAAGCATCGGGAAAAGATAAATAATTTTTTTCAAAAAATTATTTCATTAATTGTATTTATTATAATGTTACAATATATATATATTGATTCTCTATTATATATATATATATACATACATTCTACATTTATTTAATGCTTATAAAATGTTATAACTTATTCATCCTGTTTATTGGAAAAATAGAGAACAATAAATGTAAAAGTTAATTATGTTCTATTATGAATTAATAATTTGTCTAACTATAATTGATCGATTTATTGGTAAACAGTCACTAAATAAATATTTTTATAGCTTATGCTGAGTTGCATAAAAAAAATATTAAATTTAATGGTCCAATCATAGGTTTTTTAATCATGTTTAAGTGGGTGTTTAATAAGCCATTAGCTCACTATTGGTTCACCATTAGTTATGTTTATTATTCCCAACATAAGAAAAATATAATGAATCCTTATATACCAATTTTAATTGTTGATGTGCAAATAAAAAATAATACAGTAATTTAATTAAGTATTTTATCTTTTTTAATCATTAAAATAAACAAATCTGTTGATTCATAAAATAATGGATATTACTGTTCCAGTCTACTGATAAAATAATTGTTTTGTGATTAGTATACATAGACATTAACACTTAGATTTAGTTGTCAAGTAATTTTCTTTTGATACAGAGCCCAATGATTTTTTTTTTAAAAATGGTTCTAGAAAAGGCCTAAACAAGTTAAATTGTATGTTTTTTTTAATTGTCTTTATCAAAGTATTTATAATATCAGAAGATGGATAGCAAAATATTAACTTTTGTTGAAGGTAGGTTATTTTTATTTCATATACTTAATTTATTTAAATTGAGAAATTTTTATTTTATATTGATTTTATGAGTTCCAAGCCCATTGTTCAACCATAAGATCATGGGTATATTTGAATGACCAATAAATTTATAACTATTTATTTTTCCTTGAATAAAAGTATAATAAAACATTTTTAATAAGGTATAAAAGTTAAATAGAAATTATATTATTATAAGTGTATAAAATGTAATTATATTTATTAATAGTTACCAAAATGTGTTCATATAAAATTATAAAACTAATTAAAATTTATTTTTATTAGTGTTTCTAGTAATATTTATTTGAATAGTATAAGTAGTAATTAGATTTATAAAATCAGATATTTTTATTTGTAAATAAGATACTTGAAAACTGAATCTTTACTGATAGTGTTTTGTTTTAAAGATTATTTCAAGGCATGAAGTCAATAATTGGCTTGTTAATTATTAATAAGTGTATTTAATATTATACGAGATATAATAAATTTATTGCAATAAGTAGGTAGAAACTATTATTATTATAACCTATTATTTTAAAATTAAAATACATGTTTTTGATCACACATTTGTATAATTTATTGGAGTTATGTTTTTAATTTTTTTTATTACCTATATAAAAATATACCTATAAATAGCACTTAAAAATTCTAAATTAGCAAAATAGAACTAAAAACCAAAAATGTGTATAAATTAGAAAAATTTCTTTCATAACATCTGGAAAATGTGAAACAAATTTATATTTTACTTTTAATGTTATGCCTCACTAAGAAAAAAAAAATATATATATATTTTCTAGAATTTCCGAACCCTGCCCATAAGTATATCTAATAGTTGACTGTATTATTTTGTAACCTACATATTAATATAAAATATAATTAAATTAATATTAATCATTCAAAATAATGTTTGCTTTAACTTGAAGGAGTATGAAAATATGAAGTTGAAATAATAATATTTAGTAAGCTTATTTTGAGTTAATAGCTTTAAATGTCCATTAAAATGTAATGATATTTACCTTTTAATATTCCAGAAATCTAATTTTGAGGTATATTATCTATTTATTTTGCTTAAAATATTTTTTTAACTTTAAATTTCTATGATTTTAGTTTCATTTGTTTTATTTATTATTGTTTAATTTTATTGATTTAAGTTGAATAATAAATTATTAATATTTATTTTAAATACAATTTATGAAATGAATGGTATTTTCTTCCCTCTATTCCAAATTCAATAATTTTTATCTAGGATAATTCCCCCTTGCTATATTTAGTAAAGTAGAACATTTTTAAGGCAAATCTGTATATATAAGTTATTTAAATAAAATTATTCTTACTTTTTAATTTCTAATAAAATAAAGTAATTATACATTGATTGATTGATTTCATTGATACAACAAAATTAGTACTATAATAATAATTATAAATAATAAGTTATGTTTAAAAAAAATTGAGTATAAATAGTAGTGTATAATAATTAAATTACTAATTAAACTGTTTAAATTTCAAATTTTTACAAAATTTGTCAAATCACAAAAATGTATTAATAAAGTTGAGCATTTTTTATAAGTGATTAAATTTTAAATATTGTGGATGGTGTTGGATATATATATTCATAGTAATAATTTATCTTCTTAAGAGGTTGATATAGATACCAACAATTGTTTTCTCTGTCTATCTCCCACAAAATATAAGAACAAAGATATTCCATATTTCTAGGATTATGACTATTTGGTTTAGTTTAGGGCAGGGGTACCGGTACTTCTGTGTTATTTCGACTACTTTAGGTGCATGACCGTGTTATCTCGATTACTGCAATTTATTAAATAAAAAAAAGTTTATAATAATTATGTTTAATTAACATTTAGTTTAACAGTAATAATTCAAAATTTAAACCTATTTTGAAAAACAATAACATTTAAGTATTAAGTAATAAAAATAATGAAAGGATGTAGTAGTATAAAACATTTAGTTAGGTTCAATAATTTTTTTTAAAGGGAAATAGGTTTTAATGTCTATTAAAATTTTGCGTGGATCCTTTGCAAAATTTTGTCGCCAAACAAGTTCGGTCAGGTATGAATCCAAATGATGGCGAGCTGTTTCGTAGGTTTTTTTTTCACTACTTTGCCGATCCCCAAAAGCGTTAAGCGTTTGAGTGAATTAAAAAAATTCATACTAACTAGATGTAGAATAATGTGGAATATGGATAATAAGACCTAAACTAATTGGTTTGTAGTAAATTGTACATCAAAAACAAAATTAAATTGTACATTACGATGATACGGAAGTAGTCTTGAAAATATTTTGGTAGTTGAGATAACACGGAAGTACCGGGGTACCTATTATATATTTTATAAAGAAAAATATATTTTCTGTGTATTGATTAAATAGAATTTTAATATTTACATTTTTTAATAAGTTATTAATATATATTAATGGTTAAAAATTATCAAAATTATTTTAAATTAAAACGTGCTTATATTTATAAAAAATGTAAACATTTTATTAATAATAAATCTAAAATATTAAAAGTTTATACACAGTATTAATACAAGAATAAATTATAAGATAGAGCTAAGTATTATGTGCAATCAACAAAGTTATGTGTAACTATAAATTTGAGTATAAATTATTAAAAATATTAAAGTTAATTTTTAACTAGAAAAATGTTCAAATAATTTTTTTTATAGTAATTGAATATTAAAAAAAAGCGGGTAAGTGGGTATCGCTCTGCTGTATATTAGGGGGTGGGGTGGACCTCAGACTATGGAAGGTTAAATTTGAATGCAATGATAGGTATCATTGTATACGAAAAACGATACTGAACGAAGATGATTTGTCAGTTTAGGATATATTATATTTAAATATTGTCAAATATTCTATTTTGAAACAAATAGTATAGTTTTTATATTATGTTACTATGGTTACTATGGCCAATACGCATTATGAGCGTATGAAATTTAATTTAAATTTTGACATATTTCGTATAAATTCGAACTTTAAACACTTATAAAAAAAAATTGTGACTAACGATTTCGGATTTTTTTTTATCACTTTAAGAACAACTTATAAGAAACCTTGTATTAAATTTTCAAGATTTTCTGGCCACCCAAAAAATTTTTATCGGCATTTGAAGAAAAAAAAACTTAGAAAAGTCGAAAATTTCAATTGTCTATTAGTAGCTTAAAAATGGTCAAAATATTTTGAAAATTTAACTGTAAAGAGATAACCATAATATAAATATTTGGTGAAAATTTCAAGTATTTACAATAATTCGTTTTTGAGTTACAGCAAAATCAAAAAATCGATTTTGTCGAAAAGTGGTTTTTCTGTAAAATTTCCATTTTTCTGTAATTTTTTTTTTGTTTTTCTCGATTTTTTTGAAAACTATTAGAAAATTTTAATTTTGACCCCCCTAAAGTACCAACTAGATTCAATTCCCTATTCAAAGAGGGGCTGAAGTCAAAAATCGGAGCATTATTACTGCTCCAAATGTTGTCGTCAGACACAAAAAAAAAAAAAAAAAAAAAAAAAAAAACACACACATCATAGTAAAAGCAATACATTCATCACTTCGTTCAGAATCTAAAATATTAAAAATGATAGAATTAATTGATTAATTCTAGATGAATTTTTTGTTTTACAATAGTTATGTATTCATAAAAATAACAATAAAAAAAATATAAATGTATAGACAAAGCTACCACTAATAAAGTAACTCAGTAGGTACTTAAAGGTAATTAAAAAAATTGTTAATGTTTTATATTAAGCACATGCCTTTTGTTATGAAAAATATATTGAGTTACAATATTAAATTAGATACTTATTAGTACTTATTTTAGCTAACTAATTGCATTATATAAATCAGAAAGCAAATAAATACAAATTACATAGGGATAGGATTATTAAATAAATATATTGGATAAAGTTTGAATTATATTAGGTACTTAAAATTAAAAAAAATTTAATGAATAACATTTTTTAAGACCAAAGCATTGGTCTTAATATGTCTAAATGTGTTAGATTGTATACTAATGATTGCAGTATTATGCAGTGACAAAAATAAACCAAAAACTTTCCAATACATTAATATAGATAACATTCAATGCTGTGAAGAAAAATATTTGATTTTAATTTAAACTGAATGTATTATCATGTTAATTTATTTATAAATAATAAAATATTTAGAAAATATGGGATAAAACAGTTAATCAGTTAAACTTGAGACAGCAACATGATATTAAAAGGTTAATATATTTTTATTGAATTTCAGTTACTTTTAAAAATAAATCAAACAATTTTTCAATTATGTAATATATTTGGCTTATTAATAAAGAGCATGTAGTTTATGTTTTAGTATGATAATGTAAAGTGATAATTGATAAATATATTAAATTAATTAACAATTGGTAAAGATTCTGTTATTTTATAGTTTAATACTATTAGATTAAAACTTTTTTCAGGTGTTTCAAGTTTAGAATCCGAACTGTCAAATTATACCATTTATTTGGAAAAAATATATTCTTCTGATTCAGATGTATTATTAGCTATTAAGGTAGTATAATTTTATTTATCTCATTAATATTTCTTTATGATTTTTATTATAAATATATATCAACACCATTTTTGTTTTTAGAAATTAAATGTATCTATTAAATACTTAGAAAATCTGTCTGATGTAAATTTATTGGATAAAAATGATATCCTGGTCACCACCCTGTTTGAAGAACTTGCAGTCAAAAGACCATGTTTCAGGTATGTCAAATCAAAATATTTTTTTTTTTTTTATAATACTAAATGTTTTAAATAATTATTTTTACCATTTTAATCAGAATTCTTGGGCGTCCAGCTTTATTAGAATTGGCTGAAAGCCCTAATGGTTTACGAGGCATTAATCGCCACCGTTATTGCAATGCACTCGTTGGTGCCATTGTCAGTGTCACAGGAGTCCAAAAAAGAGATGAAATGGTATTTGCAATATAATTTATTAATGTATTCAAATAATTTATGTTTTGTATATTTGTTATATTGTTTAGGCACGACTTCTGAGTTTAATTCGTTGGATGGGTGGTAGTTTTCGAGAAAATATTAATTACAAGACAACCCATTTAGTATCTGGTTATGCATGTAGTGCTAAATCTCAATATGCATATTTACATGAAATTCCAGTTGTTGGATCTTCGTGGCTTCACGCTGCATGGGAGAGACGTGATGAGATGGATTTCAAAGCAATCAATTTGTCATTTGTAAGTATTAAAATCAATGATAGCAAAACACGTTTTTGTCTATAGTATTTTGAATAATTTTACTAATGTAAACATCTTTTTTTTAGTTTTCAGAACACAAATTAAAACCATTCCATGGAGCCAAAATATGTTTTTCAGGGTTTACAGAAGAAGAACGATCACATATGGTTGACGTTTTGTTGCAAAATGGAGGGACTCCAATAGGTGATGAAAATGATACAGAATGTACTCATCTGGTAAATATTGTTTGAATATTTTGATTTTGCATTGGGAAATTATAATTTATGTATTTATGTTGTATTAAAGTATTGTTGACAAAAAAAAAATGGTCAGATGTGAATTATTTAAATTTTTTATTCATGAAAGGTTTAAATTTATTCATTAAAATTAACAACAGAAAATTTCTGCAGGAGTAAACAGATTCTGAATTTGATCTAAAGCACAACTCTTGTACAAAAACATTGGTAAAATTCTGATGTTTTTACTACAAGTGTTTGAATTTGTATTTATAAAAATATTGCTTTTGCTGTGCACAAGACCACTAACCTAACCTATATTGTATATATTTATCATATATAAATGCAAAAAGAAATTGGGATTTACTAACAAAGTTTTGCTTATTTATTTATAATTTTACAGGATAAGGCTAAATTTTTTTTTTTTAACATTTTGTGTTTGTTGGTGTTATGTTTTTTTCTGTTTGCATGTTAGGTTACAAAGGAAGGTTCTAGTCCTTTAGGCGATCGAGATCCAAATACAACACCGTGTTTACGAGGTGTTTTGGCACCTAAAAATCTAATTCAAGTATTTGATAAAGAGGATTCAAGTCCTAATACTCGAAATGGGGGGTTAAAAAGAACGCTGAGTGTGGTAGATTGTGGAAACGTGTCACATGAAACCAAGAAGATTCGCCTTCAATTTTTAGACACGGATTGCGATGAGTTTTTGTTTAAACATCCTAATCCTATGTCAGCACGTTTGGATCAAACCGATCAAACTTTGGTACATATTTTTGACATTTATTAGAAAAATATTAAACATTTTAGTACATTAATAAGAAGCTTAAAAAATTTTAACTAAATAAAAAGTATTTTACATAAAATAGTAATATTTCATTTTGATATTAATATAAAATTACTAATAAATATAAAATCATAACATCTCTATAAGTATAAATTCATAACTAATTGGCTTTAGTTGAATAAAAATTGCTTAATTGTACATCTGAAAATTGAATATTACTTAGTTTGTTTCTATAATAAATATCAAGTATTAATTGTTTTTCTCTTTTTATTTTAAAATCTAACCATCATTGACTAATTATGAAGCCTAAAAACACTACAATTTTGTTCTTGTACCCTATAAAACCTTTTAATATTAACTATATTTAAGAACATTTAGCTATTGTATTTTTTTTCTGTTAAATAATTTAATACTACATGCAAATTAAACAATAAATAATAATTTATGTATTAAACTGAAACATTGGCTCAGTAAATTCATAATGAAATAAGATGAAAATATTTTAAATTTTTAAATAGGTTAAACTTATAGTTAAATTTGTTTCTTGTTCATTTAAATTAATATTATCTTATTCTTATTAAGAAGTTTTATAAACAATTAATAATTATAAGTTTTTATGATAACAAGCATGATGTACATATAAATATATTTGATCAATATTTCAGTTAAACCATTTTTTGATAACTGTTGCACTTCTAGAAATAAAAAAAAGATTAAAACTTTTATGATAAATCATTAACTATAAACAATATCCATTAATCCTATCGGTTTCAAAAAGACCAATTTAATAGAATAAGACATGCAATTTTGTAGTTAGCAGTTATATTGTACTCTACTAATCAATTGTTTATTTAATGATTTATCACTGGAGAAAAGTGTAATGTATAAATAAAAGACATTTATTGATTAATGTTCTATATATTTATCCTAAACACTCATATTATGAACGTACCTCTAATGTATAAATATTAAATTGTACTCATTAACACTAATTTTATTTTATTTCCTTCGGGTTTCAAATTATGAATGTTTGAATTGTTGTTAAACAATTCATAATTCTATTTATCACTAACACAATATAATATTATAAGCTTAATATTGCATTCGCTATTATTTGCTTAGTTTTTATATCATTAACATTATTTATAACTTTTAACTAGCTAATAATTATAATAATTATTATAAGTCTTGTTTACTACTTATTTAATTTGCACATTAAATATTTTTAATATTTATATATTACTATTTAATGAAAAACTATATAAGCATCGGTTGAAATTATTCATATTGGTAATTTAACAATCTCAACCAGATTTTGTTTAAAAGCTAAAATGTAACCAGCTTTTTCATACTTAATGGATAATATTAGTGGTTGTTTTTGTGTTTATATGTGTGGATTGATGCTTTTTGATTTGAATTTATTAAATTCAGTTTAACATAATTAAATAACATGAATACTCACATAAAATAGCATTTCTTTTTTTTTCATCTGTATTAATTCTTGTTACATTGTAAGTAATATTAAATAATGTATTATGGTATATCTGAGTTAACATTTGATGTAGTTCTTCATTATTACATTTTTTTACTTGCTAGTGGTTTTCTTTTGATATTTTAATATGTATCTTGCTAAGAAGCAAATGATATTTACTTAATTATTAGGCTTATCTTTATCATTTATTAAAAAATCATTCATTAAAACTCCGTAAACCTTGATCACTTAATATGCATGTATCAAAATAAAAAATGTTAGGTTTTATTTTTTTAATAATTATGCAAATTTAAATTTTATTAAAAAATAATTTTGTCAACAATGAATAATAACTAACATAAAAGATAAAGAATGGACTATATTTAAGTTATTAGCAGCAAAGAGGTAAAATATGTTTGATTTAATTTTGATATAAAAGTAATAAAATTTCAAACATTTAAATTTAAATTCAAACCTTCGAAATAAATTATAAGTAGGTGCTACATAAAATAATAAACATGTTTTATTATTTAAAATTATTTAATTATTTTTTTGTTATTTAATTTATAATAAATAAAACATAAAAAAAAATTATTGTTTTCTAATAATAATAAAACCATTTTTCATGTTCAAGAAATATGTTATTTATAACATTTTCTTTTTTTTAGGTTGTGAATGAATCTTCATTAGATTCAATTCCTCCTGTGAAGAAGAATAATGCTGAAATCCTGAAAGAAGCATGGTTCTGGACATCTGTACAATATCAGAGTTGCGCCTTAACAAAAGAATATTTATTAACCAATGTAAAAATCTATTGATATTTCTTAATATGTTAGTTGTTTTATATTTATATAACTTTAATTGGTTTAGTTAAATGTTACCAACACGCCTACATCTGCTCGTGTAATGTCATCTACGTTAACATTAAGTTCTTCTTCTCGTGCACGCAAAAGGAAAAGGCATTTAGACCGTTTGGGTTCATTGTTAAGATCTAGTCCAACACCTGTAACAACTATTGGTGAAACATCGCCAACAAATAGTTCAGGGCCGTCAAAACGACGGTCATCAGCTGCCAACACCTTAGATGGTCTTAGGTTGTCATGTGGATCATTTTTAAACTTCACAAACAGCCCGGATCATCCATCTCCATTTAAACTCCCAAAAGGTTAGATTTTACAATAATATCACTATGACAACAGTATGTTTAAATGTAGATTATATGTATAATTTCCAGATCCAGATTTAGTTATTAAAGATAAACCATTTAGTCCACGATATCAAGTTTTCTCTGAATTATTGCAGACTGAAATAAACTATGTGGGAGTGTTAAACACAATAATTACTGTGAGTATTTTTATTATTGTTATGCCGTATATCTTTGAGTCAATTTTTTCTATTTTCATTGTATCATCATTTTTTCTTTTCTTTATTTATCAAATTATTCAGGTTTTTATTTTGTTTATAGGTGTACAAAGAACCATTAGAAGAAATGATAGATAAAGAAGATTGTCTGCTTAATAATACTGAAATCAAAATTATTTTTGGAAATGTTTTACCTATTTATCAAGTACATCGAGAAATGTTAGAGGAGCTCAAATGCCTTGCTACATCATGGCAAGAAGATAGTAGTATAGGCAGTGTTTTTCTCAAATATGTAATACTACACATTTGACTTTGATTTTTGAAATTAAATACATTTTTATTTTTTAATTATGTTGTAGTCCAGTGAATTAGTGAAAGCTTATCCACCATTTGTGAATTTTTTTGAAAAAACAAGGGAGATGCTATTGCAGTGTGATCAGACAAAACCTCGTTTTCATGCATTCCTTAAAGTTGGTCAGACAAGACCTGAATGTTGTCGACAGAGTTTACAAGAACTTCTCATTCGACCCGTACAACGCTTACCCAGCATTAGCCTTCTCTTAAATGGTAAGTTTTGTGAAGTGGTTTAAACTTTAATTAGTTATAGTTAGGGTTCGGGACTTCTTGCACTTAAAATTATCGAAATATGCAGTCAAAATCGTCAAAATATGCTTTAAAATATGCAGCTAATTTACTATATAAATTTTTAAAAATGCATAAAATATATAATTAATAAAATAATAAATTATTGTTATAAAAAAAAAAAAGTGGGTAAGTGGGTATCGCTCTGCTGTATATTAGGGGGTGGGGTGGACCTCAGACTATGATTTATATTTGTTTCGTGATAATAAGATAAATCTGTAAGAGTATAGGATCCATTAGGTTTTACCACAACTATACTAATTGTCGATATTGTCGATAAAAAGGTTGATTATTAAGCGATAAAGAGACTATCGTCGTAAACAGACGTATGTGTTTGATACGACAGACTAGTCTACGACCATCCAATTATGATTTTTCCCGACAATTTTACGTTTATAAAAATATAAAATGTGAAATATGCCGAAATATGCTAAAAATTGCTCAAATATGCATTTTTCTTAAAATATGACGAAATATGCAAAAATATGCAAATTCAAACTTAGTATATAATTTCGTAATTTCATAAAACAAATTTATAACTCACTTAGAATAGACTACGACCACTACAAAAAAACATGCAAATGCAAGAAGTCCCGAACCCTAGTTATAGTAAAGCATGCTCTTAAGTTTATTAATTAAATATTTCTATAGATATATTAAAGCATTCTGATAAAAATAATCCTGATCACCAAGCTCTTGTGTCAGCCCTAGCCAGTATACGAGAAGTAATGACTCATATAAATGAAGATAAAAGAAAGACTGAAGGTCAAGTTGTACTTTTTGATATATTTAATGATATTGATAATTGTCCTGTGAGTATAACATTAATTATATTTTTATGAATGACTTAAATATTATCATATATTATTGTTTTATATTATTTAAATATTTAGTATAACAATTTGATTAACTTACTGTCATATTTTGTTTTTAGCCTCATTTAGTTTCTTCTCATCGAAGTTTTATTACAAAATGTGATGTGATTGAGTTAAGTGATAATCTTAGTGGTCGTGGGGATCATCTAACAATATTTGTTTTTTCAGATGTTGTTGAAGTAAGAATTTTATATTAATTATGCAAAGAGTAAATTAATGATGTAATATGATAATTATTATTTTCAAGGTCTGTAAAAAAAGAAAATCATTTAATGGAAAAAGTCCAAAAGAACCGAATTCTGGTTCACACAAATTAAATGGTGGTGCCAAATCTTATAAACATATCAAATTGATGCCGTTAAATATAATCAAACAAGTTATAGATATTAGAGAGACTGAAGGTAAATAAACCCCTATAATATTTTGGTAAAAACTTCTGCATTTTAATGTCAATTACTTATCAATTTTTTCCTAAATCTATATTAATTTTCATATAATATTATAGTCATTGTCATTATTATTGATTATTATTGTCAATTATAGTCTATTTTACCTTTTTACTTATTTTTACTAAAATTCATAATGTAGTAGTATATCCTATTAAATAATTACCCAATTAATTTTGGCAAGCAATTATCTAAAAAAAGAACTAAGTTGATCCACCTAATTCTTATTCTCATTCAAACCCTGCCTTAAAAAAATAAACCTTTAGATCCAATTAATTTAAATATTAAAATTAGCAAAACTAAAAGATGAACTATTTATCATAAATTTAGTATAATATATTTGTAAGAGAGATAATATGTAATAAATTTTTCAAATGTAAAAGATTAATATTTGAAAAAAATTGTCATAATCACAAAAATTTGAAAAAAAATATGTATTTATTTCAATATTATTTTTGGTTTTGTAAATGTATCTAATTCAGAAAAAATTAATAAACTTATTAACTTTATAAAAATATAAAGCTTATCTACAATGTTATTATTCTTCTTCTAGACTGTCGTAATACATTTTCGTTAATGATTATTGACAATCACGACTTTAAAGAACGATTATATACGTTTACTATGACTGGGAGTAGTTGCAGTGCCAATCATAAAAATATATTCTTAAAAAATATATCGCAACAAGTGGCCAACACCGTGTGTTCTGTAAGTATGCAAGTGGTTGAGAGAGAATCACTCATAGAAATTTACTGATTTATTTGGTTAAATTTAGGGCAATATATTAGTTTCTTTGGATTCTCAGCAATTGGATATTGATACAAGTGAAATTACTACTGGCACTCTTGGAAAAGCTTTCAAGTAAATTATATGAAAAAATTATAGATTGTATGAAATTTATTTAATCATGTATATTCACAACTGTTAAAATAGGTTTGCTAGCAGAACACGCATTAAAGTTGGACGGGCGTTGAGCTTTAATAAAACTCCAAGCAAGTTGAAACGAGCAGTATCTACCATGATGAGTCCTGTTCTCAGTTTGACTAATAATGGAGGGTTGGGTACACATGCCTTAACACCATCCACACAATTAGCCAATATGCACTTAGCATCGTGCACCAATTTAAATGTGAGCCCATTAAATGAGCATAATAGTAGACATAGTTGTACACTAACGAAAGTCAAGAAACATGTCAAACGCAATTCTAAATTGCGAATGTCTAGTTAATCTTTCAGTTGGCGACCATTTGGAGAAGATAACATGTGTAGTCTTTTGCTTTTTAAAAAAAATTAATTAAAAATCTTACCTTATTGGATCTCAATAAAATAAATAAGGTACTTGACAATTTGCTTTACTTGTTGAACAAGCTTACTGTGTCGATTAACTTGCAATGTCCATATAATATGTGGTAAAGACCTTTTATGGTTGCATGTATGTTGTGTTATTGATTTTTTAGTATTTCATTACCATATAAAGTACTAAATAACTATAGCTTGGGGTTTAACCAATTTTTAATATTTTGTAAAATTATCTTGTACATTGTCTTAATTTTGGAAAGGCTTTGTTAACGTTGCTTCTTTTTAAAAAAAAAATATTTGTTATACAAATGAAATTTATGTAACTAAATTATTAATGAAGTTACAATTGTATTATAGTTAGATACATAAAGGATGTATTTAAAAAATAGTATCAGGAATTATTTAAATTTATAATTTTTTAAACAGAACTTTTTTATTCATTGAATTAATTTTCAGTTAACCAATAAAATAAATTGTATATTAATTTAATTATTATAAACTATCAATCATCACTTAAAAATACTAATTTTAGTTTGTTATTTTATTTTATTTAAAGTTTTAAAAATACTATTGAAATCATGCTTTATAGTTTTTGGTACATTAGATATTATTTCAATCTCATATTATGAATAATTACTAAATCAGTCAAACTGTATCCTAATTTGTACATATTCATTTTAAACTTTATTTTAATCTAAAATCTATGGAATTAATGTATATTTTTTTTTAATTTTATTATTCAATAACTATATGTTTGTTCTTCAGCTGTTCAGATTTAAACAGTTTTAAGTATAATGTATGTGAATGTTCATATAATTTAAACTTTTGCTTTACTAGTTAAATGGTTTTATTTTCTGTTTATTTTTCATTAAATTAGATTGATTTGATAATCATATGAAAATTTTAAACAATAGAATAACATTAGTATCAGTTACTTTCATAATGGTAAAATATTATAATAATTGATATTTTATACAATATATTATATATGCATAAAAAATATAAGTTACCCACAATATTTCTAAGTACCTAATTAGATTATTTTGATTTTAGGAAATGTCATCAGATGACCATACGTTTCCATCGCCACCGATGTCAGTTCAGCCAAATAGAAAAAATAAAACATCTATATTAAGTCTATCATCAGCGCCCAGGTAGCGTCCAACTGCCTATCGATACCTGGTAAACTCTTTTCGAAACTCGAAAAATTTTGTTTCGATTTTAAGCCGTCAGTATCGATAGTTATATTATATTATTATAATAATTCTGTTTTAAAACTCAATTTTAAATTTTTTTTAAATCAATTATTTTATTATTATCTTTTTTGTTAGTATTTAAGATTTGTATAATAATGTTGTTTTCAACTTTTCCCAAGACATTCTTGCCCCAAAATTTTCTTATCCTATACTTCATTGTCAACAATCATTCATTTTATAAATTCCATCCTACAAAAAAAAAAATGTTTACCATACATGTTTACTTGGTTTTATACTGAGTATTTTAAAGTTACCATGGTATATACTTTTGTAGTCTTAATTTATAAATTTACATAAATTATATGTGAACAATTTTTTTTAATCTTAGAAAAATTAAACATAATACTCAAAACGGTGCTCAAGTAATAAATGCTCTTCATACCTTAAGCTCAAACAATAATTTTTTATGTATACTATGTGTGTGTTAGGAATTATATATTTTTATATATTTTTAAATGTATTGTATAATTGTAAATATGACGATTCAGTTTTGTGATTTATTGGAAATAAGTATGCAATCAAAATTAAAATAACTTGATGTACGAATTACATTTCATATGTAAAATAATAATATAATTTATTCAATATATTATTATGTAGATTTCAGTTATTATTTTATTGTTATTTATTGTTACTATCTTTTGTCTTATTATCCTTATTAAAATTAAATTTTAAAGACTAAATAGTATAATGTTGTGAAATTAAAAAAGGCCAATTAATTTTTTTAAGTACCTGCTAAAGTTTTTCAGAATAAAATGGGCACAACAGTTGACCAATAATAAAAGCATTAATTTCAAAAAATATTTACTCTATCTATGTAATGCTATTCAGTCGTACTGCATTCAGTAGTGATTGTTGCTCCTAATGTAGTTTGTTGTTACACATTATGTTATTTGGAATATTTTAAGAACCTATAAGTAAGATAAAAAAAAGTGCTATTAAAAAATAAAAATCAATTAATTTTCATTTTATTTTCTCATGTCATTCTATGTATTTATTTGCATCGAATAATAGATTGTTTGGTCCATACAATTTCCATGTACCTATTGTACCTACATAATTGTAACGATCATATTTTAGCTTGTTCTCGCGGGAAGTGAGTAGTGAGCCTCGATTTTATAAAACGTATAAATACATTTCGTATCTTTTTTTTTTTAAGTTTATAAATATATCCATCCTACACGCTTAAGATATTTTGACTTTTTGAATACCTATACTTGCTATATACAATATCAGAGGAAATATTATTAAATGGATATTTCGAAGTGGGTTTATTAAAAATTACAACTTGTTTAATTAATATTAAAATAATTCATATTTATTATTGAAACAAAAAATGTCGGACTCATAAAATACTGCCAAAATGTAATATTTTACTAACGAGAATTTAATATTTATTTACCGTGCCGTGCTCTGATTTTGCTCGTCGATTTTCCCTATATCTATATGTAGGTTTATTAAACATTAATAGTTTTCCTATATATTGAATATCGTTAAACTGATACTGAAGTTTGTATTTCGTTATCACTGGCGGGGGAGGGAGGAAATTAGTTTACCAACGAGTATATTTAATGTTGATCGAAGTCATCTTTTCAGCTCGTGTCAGAGTTCGTATCGGCATTGATATGATGCCGCCGTCTTAGTGGCTTGACTCCTCCGTCACACTTCATCGCGAATTTCCATTCTAAAATCAATGCTTCTTTTGGTGTTATCTGAAACGAGAGCAAAAATATAAATTACACATTCACTTGAATTCGGTCAGGGCAGACGAAGGTATCAATTTTGATCGCGCTACAGGTATTTGGTAATCGGTCAAACAAACCGAAAAAACAAATTTAATATACAGTGAAACTTCCATATAACGAAGACACAAAGTCGAATAAGCAACAAAAAAATTCGTTGTATGGAGGAATTAAAATTTGTTAAATAGAATTACATATTCATTAACAATGAAGATCATAGTTAAAAATATTTTGTTAAACAGAAAATTTCGTAAAATGAAAGTTCGTTATATGGAAGTTTCACTGAAATATTTTTAAATAAGTTGAATGCTTGATGAATTATGATTTATGAACAACTACTATTTATTTATTGGGGTGGCGTGCGTAGAGCGGGGTTCATTTTATATTAAATATTCATTTATTTCATAAATAAAAGCCATTTTATGAAATAGGTATCTACCCTAATACTTTGGTAGAAAAAAAAATATATATAATTTATATAAAGATTACAACATAGAGGGTACCTAAATGTGGTCCTGTAATATTACCTCTTCTTCGATGGCCACTTTCCGGATGTTCCACAAAAACTCCAATATAGAAAACATAAACGCAATCAAACACCCTAGAACCAGTACCACAAAAACGCCACCGATTTTCGTAAAACCGAGTTCATCGCTTTCGTCTTCTTCCTTTAAGGGAAAAAATAATAAACAATTTTATATAAAGACGATACAACATGATTTGTCAATATTTATCATTCGCCACATAGACACACCTCGCATTTATTGCCTCCTTGAACTTTCCACCATTTGTCTTTTAGCTCTCGCATGAAACCGGACTCTTGTAACCTCAACACTGATTCGCTAATTAGCGTACGGTATGGCGAATCTTAAAAGAAAAATAACCGATTACTTAATGTTATAGGTGATAGGTGAATAATATATTACATAATATTATATCTAATAGGTACCATACAATATATAGGTATACATCATACTATTGTTTATTTAAACTAAATAAATTAAATTTCCCCCGTATGCTTGAAATATATTTTATATCAATTTTCAATATTGTTTAATTCACAGTTTCGGTAATATCGACCATTTTGCAACTATTTAAGAATTTAAAATCTTATTACTATAGTATTATTAGGTAGGTATATTATTATTTTATATTTTATCTTGCATATTATCACACTGATGCAAAGTGTTCAGCCCGGTTCAGGTTTAGTATGGGCCATGCGGTGGTTTTTAAACGTACATGGTTAAATGTAATATTGCCTGGACGGGCTGAACGTACAAATATATACATATTAGTATATTACTGTATTAGAAATGTAATACAATATTATTGGCTTCCTTGTAGGAAACATTCAAAATCTGAATATTTTAAAATATGAACTATTAGACATTAACTTCCTACTTTCATCGACATATCGAGTAGGCGGTATATTCACTGGTCCATGATGTATAAATAGGTGTATGTTTTAATAAAAGGTTTCAAAAGACTATAATATATATATTATACACATATATGTATTATAGGTACGCTTAGTGAAGTTGTTCAAAAAATTAAAAGTGAGTAAAATTGTACCTATCTATGCCTACGATATAGGTAGTATCGCGCCTAAGTGTATAGCGAATGGCGATTGCTATTGCTATATTATGTATTTATATGTGAATGTGGGCGGCTATCAACGGTGTAGAAGAGCTGCTATTATAATAATTTTGGTTATAAGCATAGGCGTGACTAGACTTCATCCGCAGTGGCAGCCTAGCTAATGACCGGCGCCACTTAATGAATCGAAAAATGCCCCATACCCATCTTAAATTTCTGTGGTGTGAAGGGGGTAGCTCCACTAATTTAATATTTAAAAAAAGTTTGTATTATCTATTTACAATATTAATAATATACCATATATTCAGTACCTTATAATATATTTATACTATACCTAAATAACATTACCTATGTAACCTTTATAATATAATTAAAATAATTAGATAATAAACAAAATATATAATTTTTAAATGTATAGAATAACCACATTTTTTAAATAGTAAGTATATACCTAACGAGTTTAATAATAAGAAGAACATTGAACAACACATAATATTAATAATAATATAACCAACACGCATACCTATATCAAAGAATAAGTCTTCTTTTTGTAGGATGTATTAAATTATATTATTATAATAGTTGACGGATACCGGGATACCCATATTTTATTATTCCGATTTCCGATAAGAATCTTAAATGAATGAAGACATCAATTCGACAATGCAATAAATTATTATTATAACAAAATAAACAATGCATGAAATTTTTTTTCTAAATAAAAATTGTAAACCACTAGATTTAAAACTCGGTTGTCTAGTCTTTCGAAAATTGCAGGGGCAGCCCAGGCACCCTAGGCTGCCACCGTAGACACGCCTATGGTTATAAGTTAAGTAGTCTATAGACATATTAATTTATTACAAACATTAAATTGTAAGTGAAAGATTAAGAGATAATTATATAGAAAGTGATATTTTATTATTGAAGTAGCGCTATGATGGTTGCTAGTGATGACTGCTGACGGTGTTAATTATTTAATTGTATACACACACTATAGCCTATATAATATTATTTAAAAGGCAATATACTACTCACTCATCGGCATTGCTATGCCGTACCCTTTGGAGTCAAGTGTGTTGCCAATCTCCATCAGGTTGCAGTTGCGTTCAGTCTGATACTCGATGCTCGATGATTCCATGAGAAACGCATACCGGCCTTTGCCTTTGAGTACCCGGTCTACGCCCTCCTGATTGCTCTTCGTGAACACAGTCGGGTTAGATGCTTCCATCACGCTCCACATCCTCTGGTACAAACTCAAGTTCGATTTCTGCACAATATATCGAACGCCATTATTTATACTGCTGATTTATTATTGTGTATACTTAGGTATATTATTATTATCGTTCAAGACGTGATAATCATATACCTCATATTTATATGAATATATGATATATATATTATTATGTATAGTTGTCGTCAGTTGTACAATAATAATATTATAATTATAACATATAACAACGGATTTATGTGACGTATGTATAAGCACATTATAGGGCACTGCGGCAGACCTGAAAAAAACCGGCCGTTGATCCTTCCTCGTAACAGCCGTACTGGATGTTCGAGTCTTTCGACAAGTCTTCGACGTTCTTGATCGGCGTGTCCAAACGTCCGCTTGTAATAGACGCTGTCAAGTTGGCCGTGTATGACGAGGTCATGATCAGCGCGAAAAACCACCACATTCCCGCCACTAAACGCGTGGATACTGCCCTATACACGTACACAGCACAGTGGTTATGAAACATTTCACGATATTATTGTATCTACTGCACTGCAGTATCGGTAATTAGAGTACGATATACTATGATTATTAGGTATTTATTAGTTTACAATAAACCGATAATATCACCGTTTATAATATAAACGAAAATATTGTAATTGCTGCAGAGAAGCAGCGACATTACAGTATTACACTGACATAAAACATTAAAGTATCTTAGTATAGGCATATGAAGAGTATAATGCGAAAACGGTGTCACGATAAATCACGTATCGGTATAATTTTCAACATTTAGTCAGCAGTAAATATTATAATTAACTTTTTTCACTCTGATGTACCTATATAGCTAGGTAGTGGTACCTGCAGTTTTATAAAGATTTAATAAAATAAAAGTCGTTATATTAGAAAATAATATTGTAGTAAAGTTGTGTGATATAAAAAGTAATATAATATTATTATTATTATTAGAAACTTTTAATATAATACTAGTAGGCCTTTGGTTATAAGACTTTCGGAATTTTATAAACTTATTATTAAGATAGAATTCCACGCGGACTGTGCAGGTTAAAATGTTAAATGTTAAAAGACGATAGTTTGAGTAGTTTGACACGCTTTTGTAGTTTTGTGTCAAAAATTATTATTGTAAGTCACAATAATATATAAAGCAATCATACATGTACCTATTGAATAACAATTAATCATCTACATAAAATAGTAATAATCAAATACCGAAGACTATAATACATATCGATAGATTTTAAATAAAAATGAAATGCTGTTCGTTGGTAAGCGCATAATTTGAAAACGTATGTACCGATTGGGCTCACTTTTTAAAAAAGTTTGTAATAGTTCGAGTTAGGTTTGTTAGAAAAATTGAAAAAGTTTCCCGAAAAATCCGAGAAAAACTGAAAGTGCACTTTTCGATGGAAAATTTTAATCTAAAAGTTTATTTAAGTTATTCAAGTTCATTTATATGAACCCTCAACCCATATCCGTTTAACCGGGTCAGCTATAAAATATAACAATTTCATGGGGTTATCGTAATAACCACACGATATCTCTGGAAACATAAAGGATTTTTAAACTGTTAATTTTTAAGGATAAATACTTACTGATAATCATAATAAAATGTAAAATACCATATTATTATGACGTTCTATAAAAAAAAAAAAAATAGTAATTTAAAGATACATTATGATTTACACAGGTACATGCATTATGAACAGGTTGTGCACGCCGTCATCAAAAGCGTTTCGTTCGTGGAAGTTTTTTTGTCATTTCATTGTAAATTATTATTGTGCATATGCAATATACTTGTAAAGAATATATAATATAAATACAGTAAACTCTTGTCATGTCGAATCTCAAAGGGAACAGAAAAATGTCAAGATATCTAGTCTCATTGTAATGGAAGTTTCAATAGGATTTTAATCTAGTTCGACACAATAAGAATCTACTAACGATTTGTAAATATATTATATATATAAACACAGTGTCAAGTTCGCGTGTTGTTGCCTTACTGAGGTGATATATCGGAACCCTGTTGCAACATGGTGCCGCAACTGAACCATATCAAATTAGCCACATTAAGCTTAGTCTCAAGCTCGTTGTTACCGTCTTTCCACGGCTGTGGATCGTGCCATTCGTTGGGTGTGATTCTGCAAACAATCAACGGGGATAGACAACATTCAAACGGTCGTGCCACTGCGGGTTTTCGTTTGCGAGCACACGCTGCTGTTGCAGCCTCAACGTCGTATCATACAGACCATAGTCGCCGTGATATTAGGGATAAAATTATATGTAAGTATTATATATTATTATTATTATTATAGGGTTAGGGTACGCGTTATTGTATAATATGTATTATACTATTATGTATCATATACCTATGTACATTGTCATGCGTATAGAATATAATAGATTCTAAACGGATAATAACTACGAATTTAAAAAGCGTATTAATGTATAGCTCGGTCCTCGGTCAGTGGCATATTTTTTAATGAGTGGTGTGTAGTTAACATAAATTGTATAGCAGACATAATAATAATAATGTGTAGGATATACCTAAATCTAATTTCGTTGTATTAATGTATTATCATTGTATGTACATATATTAAGTTAAGTTAATACGTCGACATAATGTCTTTTATAAGATTTTTAAAATAACAAATACATTTTTTTCAAATAATATTATCAGACATTTATATGATAGTGATCAGTGCTTGAATTGTGGGTGGACATGGAGAGACGGAGTCTGCCTTCCTTATTTTATTTTATTTTTTAGCATACCCCTTCTATTTATGTGAAACGGAACACTGGAAACACAACATTTGCTGTAGTGAATTTGTAAAACATCAGTTTTTTCTGATGCAAAATATACCTATAACCTATAGGCTATAACCATAATATTTGTATATTTGTATAGACTATGAAAAAAAAAATGGTTAATGATAATGGGTAATCAATATAATCAATCGTTAGGCTGCGACAACCACACCTAGATTCTTTTTCTATGTGACCGCTACGATCCTAGATATTGTGAACGTGACTATTTTTCACTTTTATTATAATAATATATAAAAGAAGAAGATGTAAAATCTATGAGTGTTTTTTTAACAAATTATACACTAATTATTTTTAACATCGATTGGCTACAGTTGAGTTAATTGCTCATTGTTTATATGAAATCTAAAAAAAAAAATATTCATAACTAGGTGTTTATAAATAATAAACATAACTAAATAGAGCGTGGATATATGTATTACTAAAAAGATCTTGTATAATAGACAATGATTATACATTTATACGTTACAGTTTTACAAACACTACCAAAAAAAAATTAATGTTTTCGTAATGTGTACAATTTTTCGAACAGATCCGTATGTCATTCAACGACGTCTCAGCCACCGAATAATCGGATCAGAATCGAATCGCACGCGTTGTCAGATCATTACAGCGGCACACGAGACAGTCGGTTCAAACGAGAGCGATACACCCGTAACGCGGAACTCTGACGAGTCACTGGAACTGTGGCACTGTGCCATATGCTCGCTAGATCCGACGTACGCGCGACTTGTCTTTTTTGTGGAACGTTACCCGTCGATACGCACAGGGAAATGAGGTTTTTACGAACATACGTTCTGTTTGGGAAACATAATTGAACACTTACGATTAATGTATTCCAACGAATGACTGTTTATCGTATAACACGGAAACAGAAAAAATAAAATATGCATTAATGCAAATCGAATAGGTATGAATAAAATCACTATTTAATAATATGAATACAAGCAATAATGTAATGTGCAGGCAACATAGTATATTAAAGGCCAAAAAATATAGATACCAGATGCCTCTTTAATCGCGCAAGTCTGCCCGGGGTGGGTCTTGCTACGACGGAGGACAGCCAGTGAATGTCAATGCTGGTCGTTTCGCCAGGTCTTTTATACCCGGTGTTCTGTGACAGATAACAAGAAACCGTAGAAACCCCAATAGTGCATATCGTCGATAAACGCACAATTTAAATAAAAGTTATTATAAAAATAAAATAATTATAATAATAATAATAAAAATAGTAATATTAATAATAATAATAATAAAATTAAGAATAATAATAATAATAATAATGATAATAATAAAAAGGAAAATATGAATCTAGAACCTTTCCGTGCATCCCCCCTACACCGAATCAAAAACTCCCCCATCTCTCGGAAAAAAAATTAAAAGTTAAAATATTAAACAATTATTTAACATATACAAACTTTTCACGGGATTTTAAGACTTTTCCAGAGTTTTTTCAACCTGTTATTTTCGTGTTCGCGTAGTTTGCGTCTTTTGAAAGCCGTCACATAATACTGTATTCATGTACATGGGTGTATTGGTGTATACCTATATAATATATATGTAATAATACATGATAAGTTTTTTGTAGGTGTATTGATGAGTTATTAATGACATGTTATATATCTTTATAAATCGTAATTTAAATTATAATGTCATTGGATGATTTGTAATAAATAAATAAGTGTTTCTTTATTTTAAAATATTTTTTTATAATAAATTTAATGATTTTTGGAGATTATGGGTGGCTGAAGGTGATTTTTTTCTTTTTTTTTGCTCTGCAGTTCCGCACAGTAATGTGATATTGAATTTTGTATGGAACGCTCGTTCATCTAACATCTACTGAATCCCCTTCTAGTTTATTTCAAAATCAAGCGCTGATAGTGATATATGTATAATATTATATTATACAATGTACAGTATTCAACGATAAAGGTACATATATAATTTGCATTTTCACACCCAATTTCATTCGGGTATTTTTTTAATGAATAAAAGGTTTAATATTACACTTATAAAAAAAAATTTAATTAAACAAATAATTGTTTTTTAGGTATGCATAGCAAAACAATATTTTAAATTATACACCAAACTCCACCATCCCCTTTTAAGTTCAGATTTAAATTAAAATTTCTAATTAACTTTGCTTACGAGTTTTTTTTCTATCTTAGAAATATTCACATGAGTATTGCGTTTGATAATGACATTATATCATATTATATTCTGCTATTATATTAATGCAAATCTAATAAATACGCCACTGATAGCAGCGAAGACAACTCGTAGCGCATTCAAACAATAAAAGTACACACACAAACTGGCAAGCAATGCGAACAGCACAATTATTTATAAATATAGTTCATAGACTAGAAACTATATAAATTAATTAGGTGATTAGAAAGTCAATAACCTACTAATTCATTATGTAGTGGGAAATTGTATATGCAAATTACCTACATGTGTTTGTGGGTATTATTTAACCATGATTTATCATTGTATAAAAAACGTTTAAAATATTTTTGATTTTTTTAAAAACAATTTAAAAATGGGTTACTATGACTTTCTAATTAATTAACACATTATATATAAATAAATATATATATATATATATATGAGTGTTATACAGGGTGCAGCTGCAGCTGTAGGGTAGCATAGTAGGTTCTATATAACTTTAATATGGAAATCGAAAAAATCACGACCTGCAGCCATTCTATATAATATATTATTCCTGATAAAATCCGTCATATGTTAAACAGGTCGTAAAACACAATATATATATATATATGTATATAATTAATAATTATATATTTTTAGTGGCATAATAGTGCAGTATATATCACGCGTGCAGCCATCGGCAAATATAGGTTTACGCAATACGCTCACTTGGGTAGAACTTCGCATCCGGCACACAGTACGGAACCGATCGAAAACCACAGGCAGTTGAGCAACGTCATTGAATTTTCCATCGTGTTGTCTCCGGGCTTGACCGGGTGCGGGAGTTCCCATTCGAACGGTGTCATTCTGAAAACAGTTCCACAACGGTCTGGGCCAACTGCGGTAGGTACCTACCTATACGCGCCTAATATATACCGATATACCTAAAGGCTAAAATATATAGTAGTTACGGTGTTTCCCGTAATCATAATAATACGTAATATTATGTATTAATATATACATTCGCCGAGGCCTCGCATATAATATATTATTATTGTTTATTGTTATAGACGTAATATGTTATATTCATATACTATATATGATATATAAATATAACATCACGGCCGATTTGTAAATATGTTTAGATGTAATAATATATTTACACGGGATGTTAGTCGTCTACGGAAAATACTATATTGTTCGACGATGTTATGGAAAAAAACTCAACTCAACCCGCCTAAATTGATGACTATTAAGCGAAATAATAACAATATTTATTTAATATTATATTCATAGGCGAAAATTGTGTGGGGAATACAGAATTTTTTTACCTCAACCGAAGAGTTTTGAATGTTTTGATAGCTATTATTAGGAGCAGGAACTACAAGCTGCAGGATCCGTTTAGACTTATAAGTTAATGATAATGAATAATATAATCCATCTAATTACATTTTGAATCAATTAGGAAGGACCCGTTTAATTTTTTAGACCAAATTATATTTCGCGATATTTCGAACTTACGAACAAAAGAATTGTAATATTCAAACCAAAATATGCAATAGTTTACATCTTATTGGTCGGGTGGTTGGACATATAAACCATTTTTGATTGGGCAGTGTGAACAGTTATGAATTTATGATACTGAATCAATAAATTTAATATAAATCGGATTAACTGGATATATCTGGACTAGTTCAGACAGCGCAGTCTAGATTCTCAAGATGCTTTATAGATGATAAGCATTTTGTTGTTATACCATTTAATACAGCTGGCTTACAGTCTATGAGACAGCGTTAATCAGTTAAGTGACTTATGTCGGTGTTTGTGGGGTGTTTTAATAGTTATTATTAGGTATAGGATTTCGAAGCACTTTTCATTTTTTGTCAGAGGTTGCTGTACGATGCTCGCCTGAGTCACCTGGTCACAAATCCGTAACGTGTACTTTTGAATGAGAATAAGAAAATTTATTTTGCAATTTTTGATTTTAACGTATTTTTTTTTTTTTTATTTTTTAGGATATTAAACATTTTTGGCTAAAAACCTTAGCAGTTGAAGCCTGTAAACCTTTAAATAAATTTAAAAAAAAATTTACTTGCATTTTTGATAATTTTTAGGGCGTTAAATCATTTTTTAGGGTTTTATAAGGTATTACAATTTACATTACCAGCTCTAGTTATTATATATAAGTTATAATAATTGGTGTTAATAACAAATAAATATATATATATATACTTACTGATCGTCCTATTAATATTTTAATTTTTTAAAAAATTAAAAATCTTACATATGGGGTTGCACTATATAGGCACATTAAACATATACAATATACATTTAGAGCAGTTTGCCTACAAAAAGGTTACCTAATGCAAGTATTGTATATTTTATTAAATTATAAAATATAGAAATTAATCTTAGGCTTTATTGCAGTCGAGGATTGGATGTTCGATCTCCTCCCCTCCTCATGGAAGAAATATTAAACAATTTTCGCCTATGAATAAACCATCGGGTATTATTTTTTAATCCGGCATATAATTATTACATTACATTATATTATATACATGATACCTACATCATATATATATATATATATATATATAGAAGGTTTGTACCCACTGTGTCGCGATACACGCCAGTGGCGGATGGGTTACACGACGGCGGACTATGACCGTTATGACGCGTTAAGGCCAACGGCGCGGTTTCTGTCTGCAAACTGTTTAAATAAATACAACTCTTTTTTGTTCCTCGCTTACCTGGCTAACATAAACAAGAACAAGGAAACTCCTAGGTACGCGGTCGCTGTGTACATCCAGACGCTGAATGACAATGGGTTCAGGAACCAGAACAGTTGAGGTTTCTTCTTCTCCGGTTTCGCATACAGTATGCTTATGCCCAACGTCATGAATGGTGTTGTGAAGTCCACTGCGTTCCGTCGGTCGAAAGTGATCGTAAGGTCACATATCGCTAAATCAGCTCGCTACAGCGTCCCACACAACACACGAAAACCGTAAAAAATCAAATAGCCATTCACGCATACCCATAGGCGGATATTTGGTCATATCCATGGGGGGGCTTAACATTTTTACCATATCCATTAAAACCACATTATTAGACACTTCAAAGATACTAGAACCTTCCGAGGGGGCTTGACTACGTTCTGGGGGGGCTTAAGCCCACCAAGTCCCCCCAATATCCGCCTATGCGCATACCGCAAGATATAATAAGTATAGGAAGCAGTAACGTATTTACGGTATTACGGTTGATTTGATGCTATATATAGCCATATAGGGCTTGAGATTATGATATCAAAATTATAAATTGCGCTCTAGTATATTATATTAAATTTAAAAAACTACGTACTAATATGAATATTTTTAAAAATTGTTAGTTAAAATATTTTTCCTTTTTTTAAAAATTACAATTTACCGAGATAATGATCGAATGTCTTACTTTTAAAAATTATCCTATACATAAATATACACATAGTTTTGCAATATTTTTTACGGATAATTTATACAAAATTGGTGGTAATTATTGTCGAATGGGCCAAAGTATAACTATGCATAGTTAGTGTTATACCTATTATAATATTTTGACTATATTTTATTCACGTAATCGGATAATCGCAAATTATTGCAGTTAGACATGTCACATATTATGTTTATATAGCTCACCATGGACTGCAACTCTCCAATCATACCACTCCACTTGCCAGTCTTTTGCATGGTTCCGTAATCTTGGTTTGTGGTAAATTTGAATTTAAATCCATTGTATTTGGCCATTTCTTCGACCAAGTCATACGCGAAACCTTCGAAACACTCTTCGTCTTTGTCCATTCCTTTTTCTGTGGCATTGCATCTCATCAAATATGGTTGAACCTGTTTTTATTTAATAATTTTTTTTTTAGTTATGAATTTTTGACCATTGTGTTACTATCATAGTAGCGTAGTGAACTTGAAACTGTTCAAAGGTAGTACGTCTAATATTCCACCAATCCAAAAATCGATAAAACTATTTGTTATCTTATTTTTAACAATAACGTCATAGTAAGTATTAAAATACTAGTTAATACTAAATTATAAGCTACAGTTGCCCTCTGATCACCCCTTAAAAAATAAATTGGTCACCTGCTTATCCATTTCGCCAATACCATTGATGTGTACGGAGTGATCCGTTTAACGTAAGACACTAATTATTTCAGAAAATACTAATGTTTATAATACTTCATTTACATAATTTTAAGTAATTACAAAATATTTTTAGAAAAAAAATATATTCTTTACTACAATTTACTGTTATCATTTTTTAATTCTTATTTTTTTTTTGTGATAACATACATTTTTAATATTTTTTGGAGTTCTTTAATTTATACGAATTTGAACGAGTAGTTTATGATATAAGTTTTGATTTACCGGAGTGTAGTGGAATACTGCAATAATACACCATAAAATGTCGAGCCATTGACCATTATTCCGCTTATCTAAGAGTTAAATATTAATAAGTCAAGTTATAAATTATAACTAATGAACCACTTTTCTGAGATATTTACTTGTGAGGAAATATTCTAAATAATATTTTGCTAAGGAATATGAAATTAAAAATATCATTGGCATTTAAAAGAGTAAAAAATTTTATTTTATTATTTGTTGTATATTTTTCCAAAAATTTCCTATGCTGCTTAAAATTATGTGAAAGAAATATTTTCAAAACCGTTAGTGTTTCTAAAATGAAAAGTGTCTCGCGTTAAACAGACTCCCCGTAACTAATGTAATAGTGCAGACGCTACAACAGGTTCATCTAGATGTATAGCTAGATTATAATAATATACTCACTAATTTACCGACGACAATAAACGTTTTGTTCGTAATCGACTGGACGAATTCCAAGTTCATTTCCGATGCCGAACGTGTTAGCGTCATCCCCTCCACCGGGTCCCAAGATCCCAAACGATGCTTCTTACTCTCTTTTACTCGCACCACATCTATTTTGAAGTAATTTCTGTAGCCTGTCTCGGCGTCAAATCTCATTTTTCCGGTCAATCCATTCAACTCCATCTGAAGATCGATCACCATAATAAAATGTTATAGTAGACAGCAATAACGTCTGGGAGAAGTATTTCAATAAAACGATACAATCTTATCTTACCACTCGCATATAATTGATTAGACTGTATCCGTGCACCCACGGTTTTATGTCGTTGCAAGCGATTCTCGATGGTCCCATAGTTTGTGTGGACACTAAACCATGGAGCGACGTTGCAAAAAAGTTTACCGCGTCGTACATCAACGCTGTTTTCGTCTGTACAAAACAAATTTAAAAGAAATAATGATATTATTACAAATATTAGTGCAGAGAAATGTTTAGGTCCCTATCTTTAAAATATAATTATGTATATTTGAGTAAGAAAATTAAATCCTTGTATTTTCGGTGTCTATCACGACTCTTGGGTACCTACTGGTTATTATGATTTTTTACGGATGCCAAAATTATAATCATAATATTATTGTTATTATAACTCCATTCGTATATTTTTCTTTCTAAGTGGTGCAGATAGATATTGGATTTGTTATAGTATAGTGCGTAGACCTGTGTTTTTTAATTAAATTAGCTTAAAAAGATATTGTGTACGCATGTAGTAGTTTCATGTGGATATAGGAAATCAAAATAACGGTATTTATTTAATTTTCTAGTGTGGTAGAGTTCTTTGTTAATTTTTTAAAAAAATTTAAAAATGTCGAAGATTTACTGTAAGCAATAGGTACCTACGATAGATTTCTGTAATAAAGTCTTAAAGGTGTTAGAGGTGTTGTGTAACGTAAAGGCTAATCCCTTTATTAGGTTTTTTCTAAATCACGTAAAAATAACCTTACATTACAAAGGATATATGACGTCAAGAATGTTTTTAAATTGTATTAAAATACTTAACAAAACTATTTTTGCCAGTGTATTTAAGTAATATATTAATACCTATTAGAACACTTTCTATAAATATTTAAAATACATTTTTAACTATAGAAAATTTTATAATTTATTTAGTTAATATTACATTTTAGTATAATATTATTTGCTCGATATGTTATTTAGTTGTCATCTTTGCCTACAATATAACTGATAATTCTATATACTAATATACTATAGAATTAAGTTTTTTATTTCAAAATTATAGATAGCATATTAATATGATTAATTTTTCATTACTAAAAATATTAATTAATCATCAGAAAATAAAAATTCAAGTATTTAATACAAATAATCGGTAGGTAATTGTTTAAAATATGATTTATTTGATAATAAAAATATTTGAATTTTCAAACTTACAAAAAGTACTTTACAACACTATCAGTAAGTATCTTGGTACCTATAGTACCTAATTAGTACATAATTATACACCTATGCTTACTTTTATCGTATTTGGCGATAAAACACTGATTCGTCCGTTTTTTTGTTCGTTGAACACGATTTCTTCAACAGCGTTTCTAACGTGCTGACTTTCTGGATCGATTAATCGGATCAACGTTATATTAGCCAACGATTTATGGAACACGTCGAAACTTAACGTGTGTGCATCCTGAAACGAGATAAAATTATATATCAGGGGTGGCCAAACCGCGGCTCACGTCATAGACTTTTGCGGCTCGTATCTTATCGTAATATTTTTACAAAAAAAAAATGTTTAATATGAATTTATGTATATTTATTATTTTTATATTTATGTATGACTTTTTTTTTACATTTTGGCTCTTCCATATTTATTAATATATTTGGTGGCTGATGGTCTCTTCTCGTTGGCCACCCCTGTTATATATACTATTATCAGGCACGTATACAAAAAAAAAATCGGAGGAGGGGGGCAAATTTTACAAAATTTAGCAATACAAATTGTGCCGCAACATAATAGAACAATTTTTTTCTCGTTACTCGAAACTATTTCTGGTGGGGATTGAACCCCCAAACCCACCTCTGTATACGTGCCTGACTATTAAAATTCCACTATGTGCCACAACATTGATAAATAGTATAGATAATGTATGTGATATTTTTTGTAATATATCGATTTTTCTTACTAAATTTGTGATGACGTAGTTCTGGTAATCTCCCATAAAGTGAACTTCCTCCGCCTGTCCTAGTATACGCATGATGTGTTCGACTTCATAGTCTAATATAATGTGTTTTTCGCCGGACAACTTTAATTCCTTGAACAACGGCCTGTAATGTATTATTAATATTATTATTATTTGAAAATAAATCATTGGTGTATTATTCAGAGATCGTGAGACCGTCACGTCATGTTTATAAGGATTACCGAAAATCGTCCGTTGGTGGAATTTGAATGATTTTAATAGATTTTCCCGGAGCCCTTTGCCCGTAATCGAAATGCATTAACAAAGCTTTGAGTCTAATCAAACTTTCTGGACTTTGATAGATGGCAGTGAAAGACTCCCAATCCATATCCAATATTATATCTCTTATAGCCTGTATACATTTTGAATCGTTAGTACCGAGCGTTGGTTTTATGTTAATATTAAATCTCAAAAGTGAAAGTGCAATCAATTCATATTTTTAAACGTATATAAAAAGCTTGTAGACAGTATAATACTCTTATTTTCCTTCTACAGGTTAAAAGAAGGATTCAAAGAAAGTAGAATCTAGTTATTAACGGCGTTGATGCTTTTGAGGGTTGATGACTTTTGAGGTTAATATATATATAATTGTGTAATAACTTTTATTGTCGATTTGGAACGTATAGGTAATATAATATATACTTGCCTGGGCTAAAAGAGATTGTTCAGGATAAATATTGACGGAGTAAGGATCGGGAGGTCGGTGAAATTTTTTCCAATGTGTTTCAATGAATGGTATTTGTGTACGGGTGCTAATAGATCTAACCACATTTTCAACATCTTCGTCATCTGTTCCATCAATAAACGCTGCGATTCCAAGCTTCAACGTGTCACATACTTTTATAGATAGTTACCACAAAAATCCGCGTGTGTATTCGTAGAGTGTATAATTAAAAAACAAACAGAAAAAAAAATCAAAATTTAATTTGTGTAACATTTTTACTGCGTTTAGTTATTAATTATTAAAATTATGTATTTATATATATAAGTTTTAATAAGTTTTTCTTAAATTGAAATTATTTTATAAAAGTATTATAAGTATATATAATATATAATATATAGGTACATTTTTAGAAAATGTTATTATATTCTTCCAATAAAGTACATTTATAAAAAGTTGAAAGAGTTGTAATTTTATTTATTTATTTATTTATTTATCTATTTCCTCACCAACACGTGTCACGTTATACATATCGTTTACGACGTATTCAGATCTTTGGACGATTCTGTTTTTAGGTAAAACCGTGTCCATAATATTAACAATTTTTGCGCTCACATTATATGCCAATTGATTGACGGAATCATCGTTCTCGTTGAAAAATGCAACTGTAAAAAAACAAAATAGTTTATCTATAATATTATAATATATTATTATCTATGGTTCTATGGATATAGGTACTTCAATTTTCGAGGTTATACACAATATTTTGAAACAAAAATGTGTCGATCAATAAATAAACGTATCAACATAATTTATTATCGGCGTAATCCATTTGGCCGAAGGTTTAAAGATTGATAAAATATGATCGAAATTGTTTGTGATCGAAGTAAAATTGACAAACATACCTTATTACAAATGATAATAGTAAAATCCAAAACCAATGTTTAAAAGAAGTGCAATACTCATATGATTCAGGATACGATTTATTGGAGTGACTGAGAATATAGCTCAATTTTTTTTTTTATTACAAAATAATAGCTTAATTTTTTTTTTTTAAACATTCAATTTAAGATTTTTTTAATATTTTTATTTATACTTTTAAATATTTTTGACCATAATATATTTTGATTATATGACATTTTGATCCCTAGACTTTCAGCCACTAGATTTTTGACTAGATTATTCCCACCCATAATTTATTATGCTGACAGGGTTGTTAGGAAATATTTGGGGGACTAGGCCCCTCCAAGTCCCCCAATTAACGTCAATGTATGTAGTATTTACCTATTATATAATAACTATAATAACAATAACTTAGATAAAAATAATAATACAATATTATGCAGACAAAGACCAACCGATTTTTACGACCTTGTTACCAGCCAATGGCTTGATGTCGTCTTCGGAAGCCGCCACGAGCAATAGCACCGCGATCGACGTACATAGCGTGACGACGATCGCATACATATTTCTACCATATGATTCAGAACTCGGAAGCACACTGCACACTGAACAAAAATGAAATATATTTATTTCCTCCTACACTCCAGTGAAGGAGCCAGGGACACACGAGACGATAATTTTAGACGATAGTCGCCACCGCCACCGCATACACACGCTCATCAGCTATTTCCTCCTATTCATTAGACACAAGTTTTTGACGATTTTCGGGCATCGAGCCAACCGTCATGCGCACAGTTGTTACGCTTAAGTCTAAAACGGTAGTTTGTGAATACTCAGTGGATCGCGAGTTATGTATTTATTTATTTATTTAATATCTCAGACGAATTTTAAAATTACGCTAGATGGAATAATTGTTGAGTAAAATTTTAAAAAAATAGGCGAATAGGGTACTGTTCAGCTGCATTCTTACAGTTGTTGGTATTGGGCGCAGCTCTTTAATAAGTATGTCACTGTTATATAGATGTGTTAAATTTTAATTCATTGATTCATTGCATACGAAGAATGATTTTAAGCGGAGACGGTCTCTCGTCATCCTATATTACTATACGACCATATTTTATCAAATGCTTATTACTCTATAAATAGTTAATAACATTTAAAAATATTTAAAAATTGTATTATATTTATAATACTTGTAAAATAATTTAGTGAGATTTTAAGTATCTACAGTTATTTGTTTTTGATTTACACCAAAATAACTGTATCGATTTTATCGAGTACCTCAGCAATGTACCAATTTATTTTACCAGAAACTACCGCCAAAACTGAAAATTGAAGCATTTTTCTTGCCCTAAGGCGATGGCAGACAAAAAAAAATTCACCTCCTGGGGAAATCAATATCCTCATTGTTCTGCTCAGAATCTAAACCTCATTATATTTGCATGTGAATATTCAATTAGGTATATTTAAATATAAACTTTAGACACGCTCATAAACAATATTTATAGGATTACTCTAATTTTGTTTATGTTATTCTTCTAAATTTAAATAGAACATTTTATTAAATTTTGCAACATTTTATTACATTTTAGTTATGATTATTAATATTAAAATTATTATTAATTTTTAAATACAAAATATTTTGTAATTTTTTTCAAATGTATTATTAACGGATTTTAAAGTTATTTTGACATATTTGTGTTATATTATTATATACAACTATTATGTAACTATGTAAGTTCTTTAAATGAATCATAATAATTATTAGACGAAGTATAAACTTAACTGTCTTCATTAACTAACAAGTCACAAGCTTATCAACCCTTCATATGAGGTAGGGATTTTGAATCTTTGTTTATATGATTTTTTTAAGTTTACTAAATTAATGTTGAAAATATGAGCAAATAAATAAATTAAGTTTCCTATTTTGAAACAATGTAAAATCCATTTAATTAACACTAGTTAACATTTAAAATTATATCATTGTAATATTTGTTTCGGAAACTTAAACTATTTACCACACAATATATATGATTGTAAAACAAAATAAGCAATAAATATAGTAATTTTTATAGTTGATCATAATTGATCAACGTCGTATGAATCGACACTAATTATTTACTATTTTTCAAAGTTAAAAAAAAAATACAATAGGAACATGAAAATATAGAACTAGATTATACACGTAACATGTATAATTAAAATTTAACAGTTGGTTAATAAATCGTAAAAGCATTAACTGAATGTATAGTCATTAGTCAATAAAAATGGTTAAAAGATTCACATGCAACATAATAAATTTGTAAATCATGTTTTCATGTAAAAAGTATAATTTTTTTTCTTTAATTAAAAAAAAAATCTTTTACCACTTATAAAATAAACAATAAATAATGTGTTTTGTATTATTATTATCCAATGTAACTACTTTCTACAGTATTATAACATTGATAATATGTAATAAATGCACACACTCACACACCCGCACACATATATACATAAATTTAGGTTTCTGAAGATGGTTCTTCTGAATATGTAGTGTGTCTAACTGGTTTAGTCGAATAGTGGCATTTAAGCACAAATTTGAGCTCCAACTTGAATGCGTCCCACGGCGATAACTGCAAAAAATTAGTATAACAGTCGATATAGTATTTGTAGTATAATGTATGTATATCCTTTAATAATTTAATTGAAGGAGAGGAAAGGGTATCAGAGAGCGCTTGCAGTGGCGTTCCGGGGGCTATGCCCCCTCTATTTCAGTTCATATTAAATATTATTTGTTTTATTACCTATACTTGGCACTTACATGGCTTAAGAGAACGTTGTCTCCGTCTTACACATGTACGATATGATAAATTTTCGTAATTTCATAACTCACTTATAAATACCAATTTGGGCATTTAACAATTTAATATAATTGCTACCGAATTTGATCCCTGAAGTGCTTCAATAAACATCCAAATATTCGGGTGTTGTGTTCTTATTAAGCTTTTAAATTTGTTATTAAAACCTTCACTTATATTATTTGTTCTACTTGTGTTTTTTTTTTTAGCATATCATGTACATTCCATAAATAAGGAGGAAATATTAAAGATTTTTAATATGGGGGAAATTAATGTTTTATTAGGTCAAAATTAGCTGGCAAGAAATTGTCCGGGGAAAAATATCCGCCATTCAAGTATTATATAATATTTTATTTGGCTATCTTCGTCTTTAAAGAAAAAAAATGTTATTTTTACCTATGAAAAGAATATAAAATACTTATATAATGGCAATTGTATTGTGATAGAAATGTAACTGGAAAACGTTTTGTGAATTCTGAGTGAAATGAGCAATTTTTTTTCAATTATATAGGACGGTTAAAACTTTTGCTTCTCCTCCTTTATACGACACTGAAATAGAGCCACTAAGTTAATACAAGCACACAAAATATGTTTATGGATTTATTGGGAATATAATATTAACAAAAACACTTAAAAATTAGATATATAATTAATGCACACAATCGATATCTATAAAAGTATATATTATATTAAAATATTAATTTTTGATCTTAATAAAAATTATAAATAATCAATTTAAAAACCTAACAACCCCTTTATCATGAAATTAAAAAAAAAATGTTTATATAATTTCAATTTTAAATGATAAATCTAAGAAACATTGATCATTCGGTTTTGCATACGCTTTTAATAAATAAAAAAGAAAAATGATTTTAATTGTATTGTTGTTTATTAGTTGTATCATGTTGTATGATAGAAATGGAGTTAGTGTATAAAAACGTTTAACTATTATACGAAATAATGTATAGGTAATATTACTTTTTCAGCGACTGCCACTTTTCGAATGTTCCATAAGAATTCTAATAAAGAGAATATTAATCCCAACATACATCCCAAAATAAGGATAACAAACATCCCTCCCACTTCGTTTACGTCTAACTCTGCTGAATCTTTTTTAGGTACCTAAAACATGAACAATTTAAATATAATTTTTCAACAATATTAATTAATCTATAAAAATTATTACTGGACACATTTTTTCTTCGGATACCGACCACCATTTGTCTTTTAGTTCCATTAGCTTCCCAGATTCGGATAGTTTTAATAACGCCATACTGACTGCTGTTCTGTGTGGAGCATCTAAAAATATATATATTATATAAACGTAGATAAGTTGCATCTTAAAATAAAAAAACTATATCTACTGTATTTAAATTATAAAATTAAAACTTAAATAAACTAATACATATTTTAATGAGTTTCTTTGCAATTATAAACGATAAATATATTTATGGTGTAATAGTCATAATTAATTATTAACATTTATGTAATTAATTAAAAGTTATTGAATTAAAAATTAAAGAAATATATATTTGGTATCTATAATGTGGTTGTAATTATATACATTTTTTTTTAAGTGTAACACAGATTAATACACATTGAGAAATTACTTACTAAAAGGCATTGCGATTCCATATGCTTTGTTATCTAACCAGGATCCTACTTCTGTCAGATCACAATTTCTCTGGACTTCATACTCAATTGTACTGGATTCCATGAAAAACGCATATGCTTCCCTTTCTTTTTTTACTCGGTCTACACCTTGTTTGTTGTCAAACATCATCACTGTGTCACCATATGTTTCCATCACGCTAAACATTTTTTGATAAAGGTTCACGTCAGAGTTCTAAATTAAAAAATGTATACAAAATCTAAAGAAATGAATAATAAATGGTAAGTAAATAACAAATTTGATATAACCTCAAAAAAACTAGCAGTAGATTGCCCTCTAACGCATCCATATTTGATGGCCGACTGTTTGTCTAGATCCTCAACTCTTTTGATTGCAGACTCTTTTCTACTCGATGTTAAGAACGCGGTCCAATTAGCAGTATATGATTGAGTTACGATTAATGCAAAAAACCACCACATCGACGCGCACAATCTTGTTGAAAAAGCTCTAAAACATTTTTTTATAATCATTTAAGTCACATTTGTAAGACAGAATAAACATTACGCATTATACTCAGTGACGTATTTAGGATTTTTGATTTTGTCTATGCGGGTGATATAGGTTGGCTACAAGTAATTTCCCCATGGAAGGAGGAGAGTTTTGTACTTACCATAGCAATTACTAATGTTTTTCATAACTTTTGTGGGTAAATATAATTAGTAAATACACACATATATATCTAAATAAAACAGTTTTCTTAAAATAAAAAAAAATTGGGATTAATGAGAATACGTAAAATAAATATAAAAGTTGTTATGTAGAGTGTTAGTAGTATAAAGTATTCGCGATCTGCTATGTATATGTCGTAGCCACATCGTGAAATCGATATGTGGCTACGACATATATACATAAGTTAATAATAATTAAACCACTAAACCAATTGAATTTTAAATTTAAACAAAATCATTATACAATTTTGCAGATAATTGAAGTTTCGAATATTCGAACATTAAATATAACCATGACAACCGTCTGAGTAGTGCACTAGTGCAAGTATTTAACTTTATAGTGAGTAGTGAGTTGTGCTGGAATACCATAGATAATATTGTCTAGATTTATATAGATCTATATATTTTATTATCTATGTGGAATACAAATAAAGAAATGCAATAATAAGTGATAAGAATAATTCATATTTTAGTGTTTTATCTAAAATTTTGAATTTTGTTGTATTGTTTGAATTATTTTTAAACGTCGAACGAAAATATATACCTATTTGTATATATTATTATTAAAGATATATTACAAAATGTATTGTAAGTTACAGGTTATAACATATGTACACATTAATATATACCCTCGCGGCCTCGCTTTGTAATGAGTTTTGAATTTTTTGTATACCTATTATATAAAAATAGCTAAATATTCAAATATTGCATAATGCTTATAATTTAATACAGATTCTCGAGCAATTGCCTTAAAATAGCAACTAAAACACTTATTATTAGAAAGAAGCATGCAGGTTAAACGGGGTGGTAATTAACAATAATGACGATTGACGATATTTTACGATACGAAACGATTTAAATTATATTTAACAGTAAGTAGGGCATGGATAATGGGCATTAATTATAATATTATATTCAGATGCTTAATACATCAATATTCAATATTATAATAAAATATAGCATTTTCGATAATTGTATTTTGTATTTATTCATTATTATCTTATATCTCCACAAATATTATACCTATACCAGTAAAAAAATACACCAAGGGGGACCTATCCATCTATCCCCTAAACTCTCTTCCGTAAATAAGTCACAGGTGTTATTATTCATCGACACAAGGTGAAATATTATTATATTTAAAAATAAAAGTGTAGCTAAATTGCCTATTAAGAACGCCGCGTGATCGAAATTTTATTATTGGAATATTATTTTATGTATTAATAATGTATTATGATAATGATATGGAAATTAAATTGGATTCAATTAAACTATCATTCTGGAATGGAAAAAGGATAAGTCACATGAATTTTTATTAAATTATGTAAGAAAAACTTATAAACATATATTAATGGTGTAGTTTAATTGATTAGTTGGTTTTTTTTTATGGGGGGTTGGGGTGGGAAGGTGGTATAATCAAGAAATGTATATCCAAGAACATTGTATTTCTATTAACATGCATTTTAATATCATAGTACATCATAATTATTATTTATTATTTACAGAATTGTAAATTAAAGTAGGTAACTATAGTATTACACTATTACGTATATTATTTGATGTGAGAGAGCTAACCGAGAATCTATCCCTTCTGTGCGCCTCTGATGTGTGTTGTGTGTATATAACTATATAAGTAATAATTAGAATATTATCTATATGAATAATAATATTTGTAAACACAACTTGTTATAACGTCTTAAAAATGTATTCAAATGATTAACATCACCGACAGATATAATGTGTGTATTTAATATAATTTGGATATTTACATATTATATACCTCGGCAATACTTCACTCCCTTGGCATAGTATAGAGCCCAAAGAAAACCATAAGCAATTAATCAATGATAACGAATTCTCGAGTTCTTCTGGCTCCGTTGCACATGGATGAGGATTTTGCCACTCATTTGGAGTAATCCTAAAAATAATAATAATAAATTGTATACATACTATAAATATATTTTTATGACATAAAAGAGCTTTTTTTTAATAATATTTGAATACATTTACTAACCTAGCTAATATATACAGAATAATTGATAGACCCAAATATGCAGTTGCGGTATATATCCATACATGAAACGACAATGGTTGGGTGAAAGAGAATAAATTAGTTTCTGGTTCTTTCGGTTTACTGAACAAAATACTGATTCCTATTATTTCAAGTTTATTATATTATTCAATAATTATCATTATTGGTCGCAACTCATAATTCGCAAATTACAATGGTTGGTAAAGTTTAAATGTTTAAAACTATTTAGAACCTAAGTGAGCATTTAAAGATTTACCTAAATTCATAAAAGGAGTCGTAAAATCAACTGCTGTCCTCCTGTCATGTGTGATTGTCAGATCACAAACAGCTAAGTCAGCTCTCTATAAAAAAAATAATAAAAAAATTAGAATATTTTTTTGAATAAGTTATTTCTAAAATTAATAATATTATTTGTTGAAAAATTCATCAAAAAATTAGAATAAAACTAAAACACGATTTAAAAATAATTACCAAAAAGTTAGTACTAATATTTGATATAAATACATACCTATATTAAAAATACTATTTATTATAAAAGTATTCAATACGAATAAAAATATTTACATTTATAATTTATAAACATTTACATATATACTGAACATGTGAAAATATTACTGGTTACCAGTTCATGAACTTCTCCGATAAGTCCGTCCCATTTTCCAGTCTTCTTGTCTTTTTTGCCGTTACCATCGTTCCGCAATTTAAATTCGTACGTAATGTTGATTTCTTCCGAAATCATATGTATCAAATCTACTACGTATCCCTCGTACTTGTCGTTGCCAATACGATCTTTATGATCTGTTTTCAACATCATGTACGGCTCGGTCTATGTATAAATATAATGTAACCAATTAAATATTTTAGCTCCTTTTACAACTGCTGATGTACCGTAACTAACAATTTTTGAAGCAACAATGAAAGTTTTGTTCATGTTTGCATTCACTAAATCGTCAAGCATCTGATTCCTAGTTCTCGTGTACGACATTTCGTTTTGCGGATCCCAGACGCCGATTTTTTTGAATCCCGTGTTTGTCAACTCAACCATTTCCAATGTGAAATAACTTCTATACCCAGAATTTTGGTTGAATCGTAATTTGCCCGTGAGACCGTCAACTTCTACCTAAAACACCGAATTGTTTTCAATCATCGCAATGACTATATTTTGCAATAGGTATTAGTAGGTACTAGGTAACGAATCCAATCTCGTACTGTTTGTCAATTATGTTTTTTTTATTCATAAAATTTCAGCATTAGCTTTAATTAATATTATCATACATTAAAACATTTTAATATTATAACTTATTACATTGCAACTTGATTAAAGGGACACTAAACTGTAATACTGCATCGAACCTAAACAATATAGGTATAATATGCAATATTTATTGTTTAAATTATACTCCATGTACTACTCCATAAATAAAGTAGTAATCATGAAATCCATTTTTCTACAAGAAACTACCATTAAAGTTAATTATTTAAGTATTTTTACTGCTTCATAATAAATGTAAAACAAATGCATTCATTATTGTTTAGTACAGAATTCGAAATTATTTATCGATTATTTTATATTCGAGATATTATTTATTTATTATTTTTCCCTGTTGAAATATTGTATCAGAGTATCAGACACGCGATTATTGTTATATCAGTGACTTACTACTCTCATGAAGTTGATAAGACTAAATCCACTGGACCATCCCGTACTCGTTCTATTTGTACAACTGTTAGGTTCGGCCTTGATAGCTTTTGTGCCTCCAATACCACGCAATGCTTTAGCGTACACAGTGACCGCATCAAACATCAATAACGCGTTAACCTGATTGTGTTTAGAAGTATAATTTGAGATAAAAAAATTCTGTTCTCATATTTTGTTTAACAATAATATATTGATATTACTGTAATAGTATCTGCTCGAAATACTTCCATATCCAAATTCATTCTCTGCTGAACGAATTCAAGATCAGCCATTATATTAGTCACTGTTGGACTTGACGGATCTATTAATTTCACTGCAGTGATATTGGTACGTTTAAACTGTAAGTGACCATAATTTATGGTGTGTGCATCCTTTCAAACATCATACAAATAACGTATCATAATTCATAAATTTAAAATCTTAAAAGAAATATTTACATTTATTAAAAAAGTGAAAAGGTAAAAAAATTACTTAACCTCTAAAATATAATTAAATGTATTTTGAATATATAAGACATAACCAATTAGTATATGAAAGTATGAAACATGAATATTATGTACTGCGTAGTATAGTGAAATATATATAAAACTAGGTATTTATTATGTAATCAAAATAAACCTAAAATTGTTAAATGTGTATAATTTAAAACGCGTATTTGAAAATAATTTACACAGTTATTAGTAATTTACCGTTCAGTTTCCATAATAATTAATATTAACTATGAAAACAATTTGATCAAATTATTAATACACATTCAAACTACTATAAATTGTAGAAGGAAATGAAAAATTAATAATTATTGTTTTCAAATTTAAGTCTTAGTACTTAATTTTGTAGTTGAGAGGTTTAAAATTAAATAATGGTTAATAAATAATAAGCATTTAAATGCTACAAAATTAATGTTTTTTCCAACTAACCAGAGAAGTAATAATAAAACTGTGGTAATCGTCCATTAGGCCTACATCTTCAGCTTGCTCTAATACAGTTAATATTATATCTGTATCACAATCTAGGACAATATGACTCTCCAGAGATTTTTTGACCTCTTTCAGCATAGGTCTGAAAAATTGTTTTGTACTGCAATTAATTCTAACGTCAAATTATGCATAAATGCATTTTTCTTATTGCCTACCGGAAATCGTTATTTTCGGGTAACTTAATAATACTAATGGCCGATAATTCGGTATCTGATAATTTTGTCAATCTAGAATAATCTTGGATTAAGTGCTGCAATCTTAAAAGTCCTTCGTCTCGTTGGTACAACAATGTAAAGGAAGTCCAATCCATGTCACGGACGATAGCTGTATACCCACGACTGAGGGTCATCGGATCCGGATAAACGTTCATATAATAATTTGGTTGTTGTCTAGGGTTCATTTTCCAGTGGGTTTCGATGTGGGGGATTTCCATCGAATCACATATCGATTGGACTATAGCCGATGACTCGTAGCCTGTGTGACCGAAAATAGCTCCAACGCCGGACTCGAATGATTCACATACTATATAGTGATGATAATCGGATAATGTGATGCATTATGAATGTGAAAACATAAAAAAATCGATACTTACATATATCTATAAAGATACTTCAAAGCTAAAGTAAATCGATAAAATTCTGAGTAGATTATAATGTTTTTTTTTCGGACGTCGATAGTCCACTTAATCCAATATAATATATTAAATATTATAATCTACGTGCAAGTTTCTACCAATACGTTTCATATTATATTGTAATTCTTGCGACGGGGATAGTCACTTACCTTTTTTACTAGTTTGATAACCATCGTTGATGTCGACAATTTCTACTCGGCCTTCGAGTTTGACTTCTGAAAGTGCTGGGTCCAAGTTTACTTTATGTATGGCCAGTTCAAAGGCCATTTGTTCTATTGAATCTTCGGACGGAAACAAACCCACTGCAGTACACAATAATAGCAATGACACGAACACAAAAAAAATTATGAATAGTTGGTAATAGGTAGGCAATAGCTAGTATGAGCGCTTAATAAAAAATGTATCAATTAAAATATTATTGCAAGTACTCAATCGATGACTTACCGACGGTAATGCGTTCCGTGTCCTCCGCAGTCGCCGCACGGACCGCGAAACCGGACAACAAAAACAGGACTACTGTAGTTACGGATTGCATGTCGCGCGCGGAATTAATACACGGTTATAATAGCTGCTCACACAAGTAGGCACATTATACGGGATTATTAATTCCGTACATTATATTATATATTTTCACGAGACACTAGCTAAACCGCTGAAAACTTATATTTAGATTGCGCACGCAAATTGTAATGGGCTGGCAGCCAGTGTCTATCCCGATTTGAAACAACAGCAATGACCTATCTACGATTATTGAAGAGGCAATCCACAGCTGCACGTATTTATTGCACACCACAACGTTATATATATTATTATTCTTTCCCACCACCTATGTTTACACGCATGATAATCTTTGGCAGCCGGGTTAAAGGTTACGTCGGTTACACGTCTGGAAAATAATAATAAATAACACGACATAGCGATTTTTTTTAGCACGACCTTTATATTGTTGTCTTTGGAAGTCGGGCCAAACAAATATTATAATGACCATCGCATGGCGACAGCATGGAGGTGAAATGGGTATTTTTCTAATTATTTTCCAACTGTCGTTGAATTTAATACGCGTCGTTGTTTACATAATGGTCTTTGGAGATTACCAAAATAACAACCCAATTTTAAGTGCGGCAAAAACCAATTCCAATAGCTATCTGTGTAGTATATACTTTGACACTTTGTACTTATAACTATTTTTCCATGACTATAATTTCTGTACACGAAGTCACACAGGCGTGTAGCCACTAAGTGAAAATACAGATAGGTATACTTACCTAACTATCTAAAAGAAAAAATCGATTCACACATGATTCACACAAGAGAATAAATAGGTATAATAATAAACATATAAATTAACAATACAGTATGAGTATATATATTTTAATAATTATTTGGTAGTTATATCCGATGAACTGTCTTCTACATGTCTTACTGGTTTAGATGTTCCATGACACTTGAGCACGAATTTCAACTCAACCATGAATGCTTCCCAGAGAGTTAACTACAATTAAATTGAACTATTTAAGTATTGATTTTTAAAAAATATTCTTATAAATATATTTACAAAAATTTTTTTGTTTGTAAATTCAATACTTATTAAAAATCATTAATATTATTATTATTATTATTTGGTAGTTAAAATCTCCTTCGTATCATATTCACTTATTTGTATAAAAATTTAAAATACTAACAATTTGGCTGGGAGGAGGGTGTAGATAAACTTAATAATTTTGATATTAATGGTAGTACTAAATAAAATATAAAATATAAATAAATTGAAAAAAATACACTGAACACTGACTAGTGTTGACGGGATAAGGTTAATCTAGAGTTAATAACCGGTGAATAAAATATATGCCTTTATATTTTACACTAGGTACCTACTATGTGTGTAAATTTAAATATAATAATATATTATTGTGTGTATTATGTATAATTTAATTAATATTGCTTCTTAACTATGTGCAATAAATATTTTAAACGCGCAATTTGTGAAAACCAACTAAAATTAACTTTATTATAATTTCACAGTTCGTAAACAACTACGAATATTTGTGACGAATCGTGAAATTAAGTGTTTTATACAAGGACTAAGGAGGTGCCTACTACCTATATCATAATAATAAACATTTGTAATTTGAATTAGCTCCAATTCATGTTAATATTATAACTATAAGCTCTAAAATAATATTAATAAAACATATTAAAGGTAGTATCCATAACTAATGTTTTAAAATTAATAACTAGGTATATTACCTTTTCTTCAACAGCCACTTTTCTTATATTCCATAAAAATTCAAGTATAGAGAATAAAAATGCAATAAAACAGCCAAGTATTAAAATTACGAACATACCACCAACTTCATTAACATCAAGTTCAGCTGTGTCTTTTTTTAAATCCTAAAATATTAAAATAATCGATTTAGTTTCAACAACAACAAATGTATTTATTGCCGATTTATTAATATTAATATGCATTATGCATTATGCATAAATATATATTTATAATTTATATATATATACATTATATATTAAGTAGGTATAAGCATATTTAAAATTAATTAAAAATGCTGAATTAAATCTCTTTAAAAAAAAAAAAATTGGATTCATAGTTATACTTTATAGTTTAACTACCTATAAATAATTATTTTAAGCTATTCCAAATTTGATAATTTAATCAAAGATACTTTAAAACATTTCTTATTCTCTTATTAACAATTATGAGCACAAAAGTAATCCTAAAATGATGTATTGTTTGAACAATATAAGTTTAATTTGCAAGTAGGCAAGTAGCAAAATAAACATTTTCTCATTCTAAGATTATAAAGAAAAAAATACATAATATAGGTACATTTAATAAATAATTATTTAAGTAATATTTATGACAGGTAACTAGCTAAAAACAATGATAAAGTTAGTTTTTTCTATAAAATTGAAAAGTTTACTGCCTATATTATAAGTCAAAAAGTACAGAAAAAATGTTTATAGATAATTTTGATATTAAAATTATTAAAGTTATTTTTTTAATACAATTATAGTTTTCATTATTTTTTATGGAATAGGTAATTGATAAAATTAATAATAACATAATAATAAATAATTAGCACATAATATAATTAATTTAAAATATGCATACCAGATGTAAAAAATTAACAATATAAAATTATAAAAAATTTTATGTTTGATTACATATTACATATTTTATCATGTTACATTATCATAATTAAAAAATATTATACCAACCTTACATCTTTTATCGTCAGTTACTGACCACCATTTATTTTTTAGATCCATCAATGCTCCTGACTCAGAAAGCTTTAATACAGCCATGTTTACAAGTGTTCTATGTGGAGCATCTATTATAATAAATTAAAAATTTTATTTAACATCAATGAAATTAAAATGAATTATAGGTACTCAACTGAATGGCATTGCGATACCATAGGCTTTGTTATCCAACCAATATCCCACTTCTGTTAAATCACAATTTCTCTGCACTTCATACTCAATAGAACTGGATTCCATAAAGAAAGCATAATGATTTCTTTCCTTCTTCACTCTATCCACCCCCTGTTTGTTATCAGACACCATGACAGAATCACCATTTAGTTCCATACCACTCCACATTTTTTGATATAAATTTACATCAGAGTTCTAAAACAAAATAATGTCATTAAAGTGAAAGAACTTTTAAAATATTATTATAATAGGTATGCATTCAAATTTTACAAATGTACAAAAAAATGCTTAATTATTAATTACTAATAAATCCATTTCATGTAAAAATATTAAATTCAATATAAATATATTGAATGAATACTATTTTTAAATAATTATATGATATACATTATTAATTATTTAAGGGGCCGCTACATCAACATTTGTTTCTTTTGTCTATTTCCTATTTAATGTATATAATATAGGAACAAAGATATTTCATGATCACGACTCTGGTTCAGTTTGGGACAAAGGCACCTAGTATATATTTTATAAAAAAGAATATTTCCTGTGCATTGACCGGATAGATTTTTAATATTTACATTTTTTATTAATATAAGCATGTTTTAATTTTAAATAATTTTGATTATTTTTAATTATTAATAACTTATTCAAAAATATAAATATTAAAAAGTGGGTAAGTGGGTATCGCTCTGCTGTATATTAGGGGGTGGGGTGGACCTCAGACTATGGTAGGTTAAATTTGAATGCAATCATAGGTATCATTGTATACGAAAAACGATTCTGAACGAAGATGATTTGTCAGTTTAGAATATATTATATTTAAATATTGTCATATATTCTATTTTGAAACAAATAGTATAGTTACTATATGTTACTATAGTTACTTTATAGTATCTGTTTAATAAAAAAAGTATTTGGCAACATACGCATAATGAGAGTATGAAATTTAATTTAAATTTTGACATATTTCGTATAAATTCGAATTTTAAGCACTTATAAAAAAAAATTGTGACTAACGATTTCGGATTTTTTTTTATCACTTTAAGAAAAACTTATAAGAAACCTTGTATTAAATTTTCAAGATTTTCTGGCCACCCGGCACCCAAAAAATTTTTATCGGCATTTGAAGAAAAAAAACTTAGAAAAGTCGAAAATTTCAATTGTCTATAAGTAGCTTAAAAATGGTCAAAATATTTTGAAAATTTAACTGTAAAGAGACAACCATAATATAAACATTTGGTGAAAATTTCAAGTATTTACAATGATTAGTTTTTGAGTTACAGCAAAATCAAAAAATCGATTTTGTCGAAAAGTGGTTTTTCGTAAAATTGCCATTTTTCTATCACTTTTTTTTGTTTTTCTCGATTTTTTTGAAAACTATTTGAAAATATTTACTTTTGACCCCCCCCCCCCAAAAGTACCAACTAGTTGAATTTTCCTATTCAAAGAGGGGCTGAAGTCTAAAATCGGAGCATTATTACTGCTCCAAATGTTGTCGTCAGACACAAAAAAAAAAAAAAAACACACATCATTGTAAAAGCAATACATTCTTCACTCCGTTCAGAATCTAAAATCTATCCAGTCAATGCACATGAAATATTCTTTATAAAATATATAATAGGTGCTTTTGCTCTTAACTGAACTAGAGACTCATAATAATGGAAATAAGAATATCTTTGTTCCTATACTATGTGGAAGATAGAGAAACAAATATTGATGCAGCGGCCATTTAATGTATTTTTAAAGGTATATTTAAAGGTATATTCTTAATTTATTTAATTTCAGTAAATATTTTTACCATAGAAAATCAGAAATATGTATGCATCTTGCACCTACTTGAAAAAAGCTGGCTGTAGATTGTTCAGTTACACATCCATACTTAATGCTTTCTGTACCTGTACCTCCCTTTTTATCAAGATCTTCTACATTCTTTATAGTGGTTTCCATACGATTTGATGTTAAGAATGCTGTCCAATTGGCAGTGTATGATTGAGTCATAATTAGAGCAAAGAACCACCACATAGCAGCACATAGTCTGGTTGGAAACGCTCTAAAAAGTGACACTACTTATTATTATGAATACAATTTTTGAATTGTAAGTAAGATTTACCTCGGTAGAATATCACTACCTTGGCAGAGAATAGAACCCATTGAAAACCATAAGCAGTTAAGTAATGATAAGGAATTTTCTAATTCTTCTGGATGAGGATTACACGGGTGAGGGTTTTGCCATTCGTTAGGTGTAATTCTATAAATTTTTTAGTATAAACAATTAAATAGTATAGATAATTATAATATTATATTTTAATAAGAATATAGAATTTAGAATTACCTGGCCAAGAAAAATAATACCAAAGACAGGCCTAAATAAGCAGTTGCTGTAAATATCCATACTTGAAAGGAAAGTGGTTGGGTGAATGAAAAAAGATTGGTTTGAGGTTCTTCTGGTTTACTAAACAATATGCTGATACCTGCATAAAATACATAAGCATTTCTAGAGGATAGTTTAAAGCACTCAACTTACCCAAGTTCATAAAAGGCATGGTAAAATCTACAGCATTCCTTCTTTCGTGAGTAATTGTTAAATCACAGACCCCTAAGTCAGCTCTCTGTGAATATGTTAAAAGCTAGATCACTATCAAGCTCGGGGTCCAACCATTATTATAGTTTTAAACAATTTATTTTAAAATTAATTTTACTAAACATATTTTCAATATTTCTATAAAGCAATGATATAGTAAGTTAAGATGCTAAATAATTACAATTGGGTATTTAATATAAAATAAGGGAAACCAAACCAATATATTTCTTAATAATTCCATGTATTTATATAATTTAACATATATATATATAATGTGTTACCATTTCTTGTACTTCACCGATAATCCCATTCCATTTGTTTGTCTTTTTATCGCGTTTTCCATTTCCATCATTTCTTAAACGAAATTCATAAGTTATGTTGATTTCCTCAGCAATCATTTGTATAAGATCCACTGCATATCCTTCATATTTGTCATTACCCTCTAATTTATTGTGGTCTTCTTTTAACATTAAATATGGTTCTGTCTATCAATGTAAATAAATTAAAATTATAATTTATTATAAGAAAACTAATAAGTAGTATAAATAAAAAAATTTCCATTCAAACATATTCAGTGTGTATAAATATATTATTATTATAAATAATCATTTTTTACTTACAATTTTTGATGAAACAATAAATGTTTTGTTTTTACTCCCAGCATATAAATCACGAAGCATTTCAAGACTAGTTCTCGTATAAGTCATGCCTCTTTCTGGATCCCACAAGCCAATTTTTTTGAAACCAGTATCAACCAGTTCCACCATTTCTAGTGTAAAGTATGATCGATGACCAGTCTTGTTGTCAAAGCGTAAGAGACCAGTCAGGCCTTCTGTTTCAATCTAAAACAGAATAAAACATTAAAGTGATAACTACTGAATAATACAGAAATATTATACTTACTACTCTCATGAAATTTATAAGTTTAAATCCATTAGACCAGGGAATAAATGGCGAGTTCATGCATTGTAGTGGTTCAGTGATGATTTTATTTGTCATACCAAGACTTTTTAATGCTTTTGCAAATACATTTAATGCATCATAAATGAGTATGGCATTAACTGTAAGTTTGTTAATTTTCAAAGGTTCCATATTTAAGTTCATTCTTTGTTGAACAAAATTCAAATCTCTAACAATACTTTCTACAAATGGGTTTAACGGATCAATCAATCGAACAGTTGTTATATTTGTACGCAAGTTCTGTACAATACTACTAAAATCAACTGTATGTGCATCCTATAACCAAAACACTATTTTATATTTTTGACTAAATTAACTATATAGGTACATTAATCATAAATAAAACTAATTCTCACCAATGAAGTTATGATAAAACTATGATAGTCATCCAACAAGTTAACTTCCTTTGCTTGTTTGAATACAGTTAATATTAAATCTGCATCACAGTCAAGTACAATGTGACCTTCTAGAGACTTCTTAATTTCTTTTAAAATTGGTCTTATAATCAAATAGTTATTATTAAAAAATTTTAAATGTTTTAATTTTTATGTTAGGTAGGTACCTATGTCAAAACTTACCTAAAATTATTGCCTTCGGGCAATTGTATGATAGAAATGGCTGCTGCCTGTTTGTCATTAGGTTTTGTTTTTCCTGAGTAATCTTGGATTAAGTCTTGTAATCTCATAAGACTTTCTGGCCGCTGATAGAGTAACGTGAATGATTTCCAGTCCATGTCATGAACTATAGCTGTATAACCCTTAAATGATAAAAATTGGCTCATTTTATTAAAATTGTACTTAAAAGTTAAAAGTAGATATATTATATTATATTTATATAGGTAATTTAAATATTTTAGTATTATTGCTTTACTTTTGCTAGTAATGTTGGTTCAGGATATGGGTTGAAATAAAAATTGAAATTATTAACAGGCGTGTCTTCCCAACTGGTTTCTATACATGGAACTTCCATAGTTTCACAAAGTGACTGCACTATGTTTGATGATTCTAGATTGGACGGACCAAAAACCGCACCGATCCCAGATTCCATAGTTTCACATACTGAAAATTTAATGCAATATATAAGATATAAAAAAAAATCCATTTAAATAAATAATGAATATTTTTTAATTTTTAATTCCCAGTAATGAATGTATTAGTTTTACAATGATGTGTATTATTATTTTTTTGATTGAGGATGCTCAAATTTTCTACTTGAAATGAGTTTTGAGGTAGAAATTCAATTTAGTTTGTATACCTAGCTACAATGGAAAATGGGTAGTTTGAAGTAGAAATTCCTAATACTTTTCAAATAATCAGGAAAAATAAAACAAAGTTACAAAAAAAAAGGGATTATATCCGTACAAACTTAATTGTTGCTATTCTAAAACGCATTACTAAAGAATTGAATTTTTTTTCAAATATTTGAATTAGCATTTTTAGTGACAAATAATAAAATTTAAAAAAAAGCAGGTAAGTGAGTATCGCTCTGCTGTACATTAGGGGGTGGGATGGACCTCGGACTAGGGAAGGTTAAATTTGAATGCAATGATAGGTATCATTGTATACGAAAAACGATTCTGAACGGAGACGATTTGTCAGTCTAAGATATGTTAATATATTATATTAAAATATTGTCATATATTCTATTTTGAAACAAATTCAAACATTTAAGTAAAAGTTTCAAGATCTTACGTTTAGTAATTTTTTAAAAATAACAAAAATCGAAAATTATTTATTAGTAAAACGTTATTTTACACGTGTATTTTTGATTTCAAATTAAAATTAAAACTTTAAACATTCGTAAAATTTTTTAAATTGAATAATCCTCAAACTTTTTTATAATTATTCTAAGCTTAACTTATGTACAGCATAGTATTAAATTTTCAATTCTTAGCTTTTGATAGTAAAATATTTATAAATTTTTAACTACCAAATAGTGAAAAATATTCATGATTTTGACAAATTTTTGTCAATATTTGAACTTCAAATGCTAATAAAAAAAAATTGTGCCTATGTATTTTTATAATTTTTGAATGAGAGTTAGAACAAGTTATGTGGACCCTTCAATTAAATTTTCAAGTAATTTGTCCCAGCTAAATTTTTTTTATCAACATTTATAAATAAAAAATAAAAAAAAATTGAAAATTTCAATTGTCTATAAATAGCTCAAAAAAAGTCAAAATATTTTGAAAATCAAATCACGTAAAGAAAATGCCAATATAAATATCTGGTAAAATTTTCAAGTATTTACGACTTATACAGTTTGAATTACAACAAATATCAAAAATCGTTTGAGGCTAAACCGTTATTTAACGCGGTTTTGTACAAATTTAAATTTCAAACACTCATAAAAAATTTTTGTCTGAATCCGGTCGAGTTTTTTTACAGATAATTGAAGAAAAATTTATGGAGAACCTTGCAACAAATTTTCAAAACTTAGTTATAAAAGAAAAAAATTTTACGATTTTTCAACCACAAAATTACTCGCAAATTTTCGCAATTTTGACATATTTCGTATAAATTCGAACTTTAAGCACTTATAAAAAAAAATTGTGACTAACGATTTCGGATTTTCTGGCCGGCCAAAAAATTTTTATCGTTATTTTAAAAAAAAATACTAAAAAAAATTAAAAATTTAAATTGTCTATAAATAACTCAAAAAAAGTCTAAATTCTTTGAGAATTTAACTGTGTATGGAAAACGCTAATATAAACATTTGGTGAAAATTTCAAGTATTTACATCTATTAGTTTTTGAGTTATAGCAAAATAAAAAATTCGATTTTGTCGAAAACTGGTTTTGCGTAAAAATTCCCGTTTTTCTGTCATTTTTTTAGGGTTTTTCCCGACTCATTTAAAAAATATTGAAAATTTTTAACTTTTGACCCCCCAAAGTACCAACTAGATCCGATTTCCTTTTCAAAGAGGGGCTGAAGTCCAAAATCGAAGCATTTTTACTGCTCCAAATGTTGTCGTCAGACACAAAAAAAAAAAAAAAAAAAACACACATCATTGTAAAATCAATACATTCTTCACTCCGTTCAGAATCTAAAAATGGTTGTTTGTTTTTTTGTTGAGCTATTTATAGACATTTAACTTCTTTAGTTACTATTCGACTCGACTGATCTACGGTATTTTCGTTTGTGAGTAAAAAAATTTGAAAATGTAATACAAAGTTCATCGAAATTATTTTTTAAAAATATCGAAAATGCAATCACAGTTTCCTGATATCTAAGCAGTTGAATTTTGAAGAGGTAAGTACCTATAACCAAATTCGCCGAAAAACTTAAAATGTGCTAATAGCCTAATTATATTTTGTAGTTAAAATATGCATTCTTTTTTTTTTTAATTCTAACACATATGGTTTGAAAATGTACTACAAGATTTCTCATAAGTTTATATAAATGAAATTTAAATACTTAAAACAAAAACTTGCCATAAAGCAGTCGCATATATGATATATTTATATATATGTTTTACGAGTGATTGAAGTTCAATTTTTTAAGATATTCTAAATTTAAACGTACTTATTTAAGATTTTTATTAGGTACCTACCTAAAAATGATTAACGATACAAGCCAGTATTTCTATATGCGGTTACATATTTTGGTCAATATGAGCTATGACTATGACTAAGTCTATAATGAGTATGTTTAAGCTGTTTAAGTTATTCAACTTTACAACTTAGTCTCCTGATAAATGTATAGGTTGAATAATTTTTGTATGCATTTTTATAACTGAATAGAAATATGTATAATACCTGCCTATAAAAGACTAGATATGAACACTATTGTGTATATGTTACCGTCAATGATGTAAATTAGTTAATAACGTAAATGCCTAGCCAATATTATAAATTCCTAACATTAATAGTCGATATTGTCAATGCCTAGGCATTAACTGACAACATAGGCAAGGTTGTAAAATTTAAATATTTTGTTAACACGTTTAGAACTATGACTAGGAACTTACTTTAATGTCTAATACTGATAGGCAATGTTGATAATTATGTTTAACGAAATATTTTAATTAGGTCAGAAATGTATAAATACAAGATAAATTATACATAATTAATAATTATTTATTTTCACAATTTGTTGTGCCGTGACACTTTGAATTGCATAAAACATTATTTTTTTTACATGCGCATCTATTAGTTTTGCATTTGGTTTTGCAAATACATCTTGTATAGCCTTGTGATCCCGCGATTCCATATCCAGCAGCCTCACGAACCGTAATTTCTTTTACTCCGGCAGTCGCGATTGTTTTTTCATAATTCAATATATTTTCAGGACACGGAACGAGTTGTGCTCTAGTGAACCTATTTTTTAGCATGCCATATTCCGTACCTACATAGTAATTTATTTTAATATTGTTATTAATTTATTTTAACAATTAATTTTTATTGTACTTACATAATTTATACATATCAGCTTCATATGCAACAATGACCGCCAAAAGATTAAGGGGTGAGCCACGTGCTCTATCCACGTCAGGTATAGGTACTCTTACAGTAGTTCCTACATGAAGTTCTGTTAACTTAGTATTAGAATACTTCATCATTTTTTGTGCCTGCTTTTGAAGGTTAGTTATGGCCCCTTGTCTGTGATTATTAATTTGATCTTTATTCGAATCTAAGATATTACTGACTTCTGATTTGTTATTAAATTCTAAAAATTAAAATATATAATTGCAATATTAATAATAATTTTTTTAAATAATAATAATATTTAGAGAACGGATTGTTATGCAGTAAAAATCATAGAAATATTATGCAACAAATATGCAAGAAATTTTTATTTATTTATATAAAATGCACAAATTAAACAATTTCCAATAATTAATTACTTAAATAAACTAAGTATATAAAAAAATTTCGTTTTAATATGCAATTGTAAGAATATACAGAAATATGCAATAACAATTAAATATGCAGAAATATGCAAAGAAAAAATTCACCATTAGATTAAAATTGTTATAATTGATAACTGACAAAAATCCAAAAAAGTAAAAAGGAAAAAATATGCAATTGTATTAGTTACCTATAATATCACGATTTCCTTCACCCTCAACTTCAACTTCTTCGGTGTTTTCATTTTGATTTTTAAATATATTTTCAACGTCTTCTTCTGATTCTAATTTAGAAATGTCATCGTAAGGAATATTTGTTGAAGCTAATCCGATTTTTGCAGGACAGCCAAACATGGCTTCATAAGGAGAACGACCTATTCCTAGAATTGAATTTATTTATTTTTATTTTTAACTTAATATTTTCATATTTTTAATATAAATAATATTTTTTGAATAAATTAATTGTGTTGATATTTAATTAAATAACAATAAAAGATTACTAACCTGAATTGAACGCTCGATTTTTTTGAAACTGGATAAACTTGAGAGCAGTTGGCCAATCTTTACTATTGTTGTCTGTCATCCATGCAGCTAAGATTGCTTCAATATCTCTATTAGCACGTTCTACCGACCCTTGGCTCTGGCTATGTCGTGGTTTGCCATGTACAATTTTTACATCACTCCACATTTCATTAAGATTAGTAATAATTGAATTGACAAACTCTCGTCCGTTATCAGAATGCAAAATTGACGGTGCCCCAAAAATAGTATAAATATCTAATAAATTTATAGCAATTTCTTCAGCACGTTTTGACTTTAGAGGCCGTAATAATACAAATTTTGTAAGATGGTCTTGATAATTTAAAATAAAACGATAATCATTATAACATTGTGATTGCATGTCGATTAGATCAATTTGTGCCCGGGAGTTAAAAGCTGTGTGCACAATAGGCTTCGAAACCAAACCCTTTTTCGGATTAGGTTGTTTTTTTTGACAATATGAACAGAAGCTTAAAAAAACCATAATTGATTCTTTAGTAACTTTACAATATTTATGTCTTAATTCAGCCACCATTCTATCTCTTCCCCCATGTCCAATTGCAATATGAGTAGTATATAGGACGTCGAACATTTCATCAACTTTCAAATAATAAAGAACTATTCCATCTGATATGGGTTTAATTAATTTTTCTTTTCCAGCAATAGTCATAACATCGTACTTACGAACTAATCTGTAATCTTGAGGTCTTTTTTTTTTTAATTTCGCACTTTTAACGGCCGATATTTTTTCGTCATACTGCAGCACGGTATTGATGTATGCTGTGTTATCGTCCCGTTTTTTCTCATCAATTACCGAGAAAATTGCATTTTCGAATTTTATTTTCATTTCTTCGATCTCCATAGCAAAATTGAAAAGAGTAAAATTAAACAAAAATGTATGAACTCACTGAAATCGATGTCAGAACAAAAAGTTTACGGTAATGTTGCACTGAATGTGAATTGAACGTGAACTGCGCACCTACAAATCGGTCGACTTTGAAGGTAATTTCTATAGATGGATACTAGATTCATATTATCGCTAAAGATAGTACTTAATAGGTACCTAAAGTACGGCCGTCGACATATTAGAGATTTATCAGCTTTATCGTACGTACTGATAATATCTAGATAAATCGATTTTACAACGCAAGAATATTTTATATTTTTGTCAATTATGCCTGAAAAAGCCCGGAGTTATTGTCATTACCTAGGAGATATTTCTAAATGCATCATTGACTGATTATAATAGACATTAACGTTATTTACTAGTCAATATCGTGTACTGCCTAATTTGGTCGGAAATATCGTTATTGACTAGTCATTAACATTAATTCCTTAATTTACGTCTTTGCCGGTAACATATACAAATTCTTGTCAACCAGTAGCCAAGGGCGTAATTAAAATATGATGAGGGGGATAGATCCTCCCAGAGCCTTATTTTATTAATATTTTTTAATATTTATAATTTAATAGTAATCCAACTATAATATTATGAATAATTATGTTCTTAATAGAGTTTAAGGTTTTTTTTTCTTTTTTTTGGAAGCAATATAAAAATTATAGTTAACTACTCAAAAATGTAATCCCCCAAGGAAGATTTCTTATTATTACCTATATCACTGAGTCGCCACTATCTACACATATTACATAGTAGTTGTACTAGTCAGTTCATTATATTATTTTAAATGTTTTCAATGCAGTGTTTCATAATGACCAGGACATATTACTAAATTAATTATTTTTGATATCAACACTCAACAGATTACTACTATCTATAATTATGTTTTGTTACCTATACTCTATTCAACTTAAGAAACTTACTCGTCGGCTGACTTGTCTATAGGGGCGTGACACATTATACGAGGTAGGATTACAGACGGTTGACTCGGTGGGATGACAAACAGGTGTTACCTGCAAATCATCGCCCGTCGAAGACTGATTACCACCGAGTGTCATCCTAACTTGAAGAGTACCTACCTATAATTCATATGTAAAATCTTCGGGGCAGCCGGATGCCCGAGTAAGGACAAAAATATTCGAGCATTTGATCTGTACCAGGTCCAAGTAGGGCCTTAAATACCCTAATATTATAGTTGTACAAATGTATAAATAAAAGTTAACATCATTTCAGTAGGTATTCAAAAGATACCTATTACAAATTGAAATTATTTTATATTTTTATTAAATTATTTTTTTAATATTATTATTTTATAATAACACGAAAATATTTTATTATTTTTTACAAAAACACAGTAACCATCACTAACTTTACATATTTAATACTGCATATAACAAAAATTATAATAGGTACCTAGCTGGTATATTATTTAGTTATTAAAACAAAACAAACATATTATAATGTTCTAAAGCTTATTATATAACCACTATAACCTACAGTAGTACAGTCAACACTCTCGTGTTTAAAAGTAGTTACCTAACAAATAATTAAGTTATTTTCTTAAAATGTAAAGGGACCAAACACCAAAACCCCTAAAACCTCTAATGTTTACATCCCTATTGTATTTCCCTATGAATTTACTACGTACCTAACTTGATAACATCTTATTTAATAAATGATGAATATACAATTATTTTGTTTATTTTAAATTCAATCAAATTTGTTTTTTTTTCAGTTATAATAGATAGAAATATTCTACAGCTTGCGCTTAAATCTTTTTTCTGTTTTTTTTTCAATATTTTCATGTTTAATTTTATAATAGGTCTATAAATAAAAAGTAAATTTAAAATTATTTTTTTTATAAATTATTTGATTAAAATACCATTATTAAAAATATAATAATAATCTGGGTTTAATGTAGATTACCTATATTATTATTATTATTATTATTATTATTATTATTATTATCCACTTTCAAATTAAAATAGTTATCGAAATTTGAAAATTTAACGAAACCTAAATGTCTTGAACATTTTTCTGAATAGCTTTGTTTTTTTTTTTTATAAAGTTTTTTGAACAAATTTTAATTTATGACAATATTTAGTTTCGTGTGTAACATATAGATACATTAAAAAGTAACTCCATTTTATATTGCTTACACTCTACACGATGGTTATATACTTATATTATATAGTATATACCATGATCTAAACAAAATATAATATTTCATAGAAAAAATTGCAATACAATTAAATGTTTTTATTTTAAACAAAACCAATTATTTAAAGAAATTTAATCATGTAGGTAATTAAAATAATTTGTTTAAAATACATTCTAACTAGGTATGTATAATTCACCTTATCTTGCTCTCCCTAAATATATTTATTGAACTCATTGAAAAATAAATTAGTGAAAAAGCATTATAATTAAATATTAAGGTAGCAAACTAGCATCTAAAATATTATTTTTAACTAATATTTTATAAGATCGTGGGACATTTGGAAAATTGGCCATTGGGCTTCTTAGGAAAATATTTTTACGTATATGTAATCATCAATTTTCTCTATTTTATAAAATGTATAGGTACCTAAGTACTAACAGTATAAGAGTACCTACCTAGATAATACTTTATCATAATAAAATCAATTTATCATATATTAATGATATTTTAGCTAAAAATATTGTCAGAATTAAATAGACCTGAATGTAATGTTGAAATAAGTAATATTTATCACGAGCGTCTTCAATGCCTAAGCTACACTCAATTAGCGTCTACATTCAACATATTAAGAATACTAGAATACACATCATATTAAAATAAAATAACCAAGATAACAAAAATTTTATAATTTTATAATTGCCAAATAATTTTTATATACCTACCTTTCAAGCCAGTCATATAAAGATCTGATGAATCGATAATTTTAATTTCGGGTTTTAAAAACACGTTTGCAAACTTTGGGTCAATGTTCACTTTTTGAATAGCCAATTCGAACATTTGTTGTTCAATGCTGTTTTCTTTGTCGAAGAACCCCACTGTGTATAATTGAAAAAAATGCATTTAAACAATTTTTTCTAATCGAAATTACCCAAATATATAACGAATTTTATTTTTCTAACACTTACCAACGGAAAGAGGTACGTTCTCATTTTCTTGTCCCACAACATGGTATAAGCAAACGGTAACAATAAATGCGTACGAAAGAAACATGTTATCGTTGAGAACGAAAAATATGTACTTACTTGAAACGAATATCGCTTGGGTTTGTAGTAGTCTAGTATATAAATTTAGAAATATTTGCCTGGCCTTTAGCCAAACTTCTTTAGTGCAAACGAAGTGTCATAAACTCACAACATTATAACAAAAAACGACTGTTTCTTGGAAGAATTCAATTCCATTTGTTAGGCAGTTAGGCTTAAGGTATGTAATTTACCTATATATGTGTTATAAATATATACATTTAGCTGAATCATTAATAAATAAACAAATAAATAAAAATGATCTAACTAAGTATTTACCTAATCTATTTGAGCTTTGATATTAAAATTGTTTTAAAAAACATAATTGTATTACTTAATCTTCTTAATAACCTGGATATTTTAATAACTAGGCAATTTTGGATCATTTTATATACAATGATAGCTTTAGACATTTTAATGTATGCAAATTATTGATACCATGTCTAAAAAGAAAATGTTGATGAGATAAAAAACAAATATAAATAAAAAATAAATACCTACCAGACCCCAGTTATCATTTACAATGATTAATACACTAAATCCATCCAATTAATATTAATTTAATCAAATATTTATCTAATGCGTACATTTTGATTTAAAAATTTTATTGACTATTGTTTTAATTTAGTGAAGTTTGTTAATTTATACATTTTTTTGTTATAAATCTTTGCAATGTATAATATTAAGTAACTTCTTACTATTTATTTATAAGGAATACCATTATTTTTAAAATGTAGTGTGATGAATTTAGTTCCCATTTCTCTTCTTGCTAAAATTTTAACACAAATACAAACTTTGTTATAAACAAGTTTAGGCAAAACTTTATTTAAAATAAAGAAATAAATAGTATTTAATACCAAGGAAATATAAATTATAATTTTCTTTTAAGAAAACAAATGATTTATATACATACATATTTATATAGTAATTACAATAATTAACAAAAATAACTTCCAAAATAAAAACCAGTATTTTGTTTCAAGTTTTTCTGAAATTGTTTAATACATCTTGCATCAAAAAGACAGATTCTTTTATATCTGCTTTTGTTTTAAGACCTGAAATAAATATAGTTAATTATTATTAACCAATATTACAATAAGATGACATTAATTATTCAGTAAAATATTAAAAAATAATCACTAAAATATCTTAAATAGCTTATTTGTTTTTTATAATATAAACTGTTTTTATTCATTATTTTATGTTATACTTGTAAATAGAATGATAAATGTATTAAATATGGTTTTTTGCTTAATTATGTTTTTAAATGTGTGTTTATATACAATAGTTGAAAATTATTTTGATTTTTGACTTTACGGGTGATTGGTGATTGCAGATAGAAAATTAGATTTAGTTTGTACTTATGATAGATTAAAATTAAAAATTATCTTTATTATTCAAAATAATCAGAAATAACCAACAAAAAATTATGGAAAATGGAAATTTCATTCTAGCTTTCAACAAAATTGATTATGTTTATTTTATGTAACTCAAAAAACAAATAACTGAAGAAACATGAAATTTTCATTGAATAATTATGTGATTAATTTTCATACATAATATAATTTTCACATTCATTTTCAAATACTTTGATTTTTTTTAAGCAATTTACAGGCAATTGATATTTACAAGTATTTTTAGTTTTTTTATACAAACATTTTAAAATAACATCTAGAAAAAATTAATATTAAAATAAAAATGAATAATTTTGGTTATTTTGCTGTAATTTAAAAAACATTATTTGTGGGTACTTGGCATTTTAAATATATATTATTTTATTCTTTACATACAATGACTTTATCAAATGCTATGTGTTTGGAAAATATTAATTTTATTGTATACTTTATTATACATCATAAAATTAATTATTTCTTTAACAATATAAATATATAATAAAATATATGCTGACAAATTTTAGCTTAGAATCTTTTATTTTGTATGCAATGATCATTGAATTCAAATTTAACAAATACTTTACAGTGACTTAGATAACTAGTAGCAGTTACCTGATTTTACCCTTTTTCACCTGTATTTGTTTAGGTGACACTACTATCAACTATTGATTTTATTGAAGTTGATTGCAGTCTTATGAACAAACATCAATGTGAAAAAAAGTATTGTGAATATAAATAGAAGTTACAATTAACATAAATTATGAACTAATAAATACTGATCAATATAAAAAAAAAATTTTTGTTATTTTTTTCTATATTTTAGGATTTATTTTTAGTGCCATAAGGTCTGAGACTTGCATAAACATTGAGTATAAGAACTTTACTAGTGCATAAACATAAGTTTCTTCCTAAGCTTGATATGAGTATGTTAACTAATGTTTTCCATAACTATGGTAAAATAAAGATACAAAGTTATTTAAACATTTCTAAGAAAATATTACCTGTCAAAACTACTTTTCCATTTACAAACATTAAAAACACTGCTCGAGGTTTGACCATCCGATAAATTAACGCAGGAAATACTTCTGGCTCAAAACTAAACACATAAATATATTTTATATATTGGAATATTTATAAGGTTTATTTGTATAAAACATATTTTTTTAAATATTTGTTCAATATTAAAGTTGTAAAAGTAGTAAATAAAAATTTAAATTTAACATTGCTTATAATATTTTAAATTTGTTCAGAATATTATAATAATTATCAATGACCATAAGTGTACTGTATTTAGAACTTAATTATTCAACAAATTTTAAAAAATTAATTCTGTAGGTAATATAAATTTGAAGAAAAAGAAAATATTTTTAAAAAAAAATGAAAGTACCTGGTAAATTGTGAGTGAGCAGTATTTAATTCTTCCAACATTATTGGAAAACCAACATCCCATGTGCATACAATATTATGCACTGTATAGTCACAAAATTGTACCTACATAATCAATTATATTTATGATGAAATATAATAACATAAAAGGTAAATAAAATAAAACTAACATTGTGTCCGAGTCGTTCTAAAATTTTTGCTACTTTTCGACAACCTAAATTTCCAGTTCGGTCATCTTTAGCTCCTTGCATGATCATTTTGCCCGATGGAAATAATAAGCTGGTGACATTAGGTGTACGAAGGCGCATAATTAGCCCATTAAATCGCTGTGGATTATACTCAGAGTTACTAGTCCACATAACAATTCTTACTAAGTCTAAAGGACATCCCATGTTGGCACCACAAACAATGTTTCTGCAATACAAAAATATAACTTATTAAATTTAAATAATAAATAAGTAATGAATTAATTGTTTAATTATATTCATAAAATATAACTCACTGAACTTGAATAGATTGACCCCCTTTGTTACATCGTATAAACTGAGGTATATGCATAATAATAGTTTTATGAGGATTTGCATTATTACTATCATCATTGCTTAGTTTTCTTTTTTTTTTTATTGGTTCAAAATTATCATCATCAAGTCCATCGAAAAAATGTTTATTTTCTAATTCACCAAGAACTTCTGGTGTTAAAACTACTTCTTCAGCATCTTCTAATTTTTTAACTAACTTTGAATCTGTTCCTTTTGATTTTTCGTTCAAACTTGTATCTTCTTTCTCGCTATATACTGGACCTAGGACAACTTCTTCTTGACTACCATCATCAATGACTTTACCAAGTACTTCCTCTTGCACACTACCCAATGCTTCTTCTTCACCAGCAATTTGTTCTCCATATTCTTCATATTCATTGTTTTTATCGTAAAGAGTTTTACTGAGCATAGCATGTAAACTTTGTTCACCCACATCACTCTGATCACTATCATAAAATTCTTCATCATCACTTAAATCCATTGTTAATTATATTCTGAAAGTAATAAAAAATAATAAATAAATAAATATTTTAATAAAAATGATGTAATAAAAATGCATTTTGTGGTTATACTGTTCCTAAAAATTGATGAATAATAGTAATGGATAACGGTTTTATGAACATTTTTCAAAAAAAATAGGTTAATTGTATGATTCTTAATTATTCCTAAAATGTGTTAAGCTTTTTTGGTATACTTATAATATATTAACACTAACTATCATTTATTGGAACAGTGCATGTGATTTTAAATTATTATATGTTTGTTGCCTATGATATCGAGAAGTAGAAAATGAATTAACTTAACTTTAATGACTCTTACAACAACAATAAAAGCAATGATGAAAGTAACAAAATATTAAGATATAACTATATAAGTATAATAATAATGTAATATAATATCTTTTCTCTCTATATATAAATGGATTCCTATTTCCCTTGGTCATCGCATCACACATGAACGGCCGGACCGATTTCCTAATTCTTTTTTTGTTATGTTCGTAATTGTCAAGAGGAGGTTCGTATTTAATACAATTTTAGGAAAATCTACCAGAAAAGTACGGAATCTGGATGTAAAAAATATTATTATATAAAGAAAATATATTTGTAACGTTGTTAAGAGTAATCTCTGGATCTACTGAACCGATTTTGAAAATTCTTTTACCAATAGAAAGTCACATTTTTTGTGAGTTTCATAGGCATAAATTTAATCCAATAAAGTTAATTATTAATTAAAAAATTAATAATTAAAATAAACATGTAAATTGTATACCTATATACAGCACAGCGACCAGTGGGTTTCAAGCTACCTGCAACAATGCAACCTGACTTTTTTCTTTTGTGTATCTTATTGGCGTGTAGGAATGTCGTATTATATAAGAACATTCAGTTATTAATAAAATAGATAGGTACGAGGTACCAACTATTTACTAATTACGAGATTATAGTTGTATTAGTATATATGTATTATAAATACTTTTAAAATAATTTTATTGTAAATAAATAGAAATATTTTACATTTTCCTTATTCAAAAATTATAAATTATTTGTTATTTTTAATTTAATACATGATATATGATATTTCTATAAATATTTAAATGTATAGAGAGAACGAATTACTAAAAAGTACAATTTAAAAATATCTAACTAATATAATATCTGTATAAAAATTTGGTGTATGATGCGCGGGTATGATGTATTCTAAAACTACTCAATTGATTTTGATAAAATAATGATCAATAATGATGTGTGTAATTTTGTGATTTTTGTCTTCGTCATAAGAAAGGATAGTTTTTATCCCGTTTAATAACCTCAATATATTATCTCTTTGGATATTTATTATGTTTATGGCTGTGCGGTTATTATATTAATTAATCGATTATTTGAATAATAGATTGTTTTTGAATGATACATAATAGGTTAATCGATTGAAAAAATGCAATACTGTGCGTGACAGTTATGTCAAGTTGATATGTCGGAAATAAATCAGAAAACCAAAAATAGTATTTATCTTCACTCTAAATGTTAGAATTAGGCTACTAAACTTAACACAAATGCATTTTGTACGGACAAAAAAGTGCATAGGGACAGCTATAATAATTTAATAATTAGATTATTACTTGATGACATTAGATTATATTAATTTTAATTTTCAGGAAATATTTTAACAGCTAAACAATTCAATAAAATTTTTGTATGTGTGATTTAGTAGAAGATAAAATAAACATAGAAATTAATTAATAATAATGTTAATATAGTTTTTACATCTCAGTAAGCTATTTTGTGCAGTTAGTGACTCTTATAACCACAATACTACACAACAGATAAAAGAGCAACAGCTAGATAGATATTTTAAGACAAATTGTTAAGTAACCGCAACCTGTCCTCATTTTAAAACATTTTTTTTCATAACAAACATGAGCCGTATTTACATGCTTATATTATACAAAAAGAATGTTGTAATGTTTTATTTGATATGAATTTAAAATTTACACATTTTTGGTGTGCGAACGCTAACTTAAAAGTATAAAATAACATTACTATTAACCAACAGTTACTGAAGTTATTGCTAACTGCACAAATATTTGGCTCAACGCCCCAACTTTAGTTTTGAAAGTATTAACAAAAATTCAAAATATCACATCACCTAATAAGTAAAGTTTGACTTATATGTATAATATAAAAAATAAAGTCTTAAAGAATAATTAAAACAATACAGGAGAAGTTACTTTACTGTGTAGTAAGTTTATAGTGAATTTCATTAAATTTAAATGATATATGTTTGCTTACTTCATACAAAACATAATTCAAAATAGTGATGCTGTGTTAGCCTTAATTTCTAAAACTAAAATATAAGTAATTTATTTATATTTTTACATCTATTTTTTTAAAAAGTTAATTAGTTTTTTGATACGTATAACTCTCTTAAATATTTTTTTACTTAAGTTATATTGCAGTTCTCCACTTCTATTTAGCTGATATAATTATTTAACTATTATTATATTATAGGACGTGTGGATACTCATACAGCATTGTTTATGATATCTTATATATTTTTTAATAGCTATGTGTATAAAAAAATCATATTTTAATATTTTAAGAATTAGATAAAATTAAATTATAAAAGTTTTAGTTTAAGCAAACTATACCTATTTTATAATTAAATATAAAATTTCTAACATTTGTAAAGTGTTAATATGGGTTTCACTTAACTCTTATTTTAAATTATAATAAAAACAAATTATGTGGAATATTGTCCTTAGTCTTCAAGTATTAACTATTAAAATAAACATTTTCACACAACTGTACAAACACGACTGTACTGTTACGGCTTTACATCATTAATGTTATCAACATTGTCGATTTAAATAAAATAAATATTTCACGGTCCACCAGTCATATAGCCGCAGCCTCTTGGGGCTGGCCATTGTTTGAGAAGGTCTAATTTAGACAATTTTTACAAGGAATCTTTTTCTTTAAACTATACTTTGTACATTTTTTCTGTTCTGAAAACTGATGACAGATAGAAAAAAAGCATTAATGTAAAACCAATAAATTTATAGCCAACAATTTTTCAGTATAAGTAGTTAAATTGCATTTATTCTAAAGATAACTCACTTGAAAATTAAAACATTGTAAAAACCAACTTACAAACACAGATAATGTCCTTACCTTTGAACTTGATAATAGGCCAATTTACTATAATATTAAATTTAACAAAATATAATTTGTTCTGTTGAAAGCAAATTTGCTATGTTGTACATTTGTAAGACGGAGACAAAGTATGCAGGTATAGTGTCTTCTTAAACCTAACATAAAATAAAGCCCCAGAATAAATTAATTACATAACAAAATACAGATGACACAGTCTATGCTTATAAATTAAAAATCAGGTAATATATTATTTTTTCAAATAAATTTTTAATTATATTGATTAATTATTTTAGTGTGTTTATATCTAAGTTATATTTTGTTCATTAAAACAAATATTTTAACTATTCTAAAATAACAAGAGAGCCTACCTAACATTATTTAAATACTTAGCAACCATGAATAAAAACATACTTTACATTAATAGATATAAATTGATAATTTTATATTTCTGAATAGTTTAAGATTATCATCAGCATTCAAAAGTTTAAAAATACAAAATGATTCTAACAAAAAAAATATTGTATTTTAATGTTATTATGCAGGAAATCAAACAAATAAAAGTGTAAGTATTCATGTTTAAAAATTAATATTTTTATGATGAAAATACAATTAGGCTGTTTTTTTCTAGTAATTTTACAGAGCAATCAGTTATTTGATTTATGAAATTATGTATAAAAAAATTCTCAAACAAATATTACACTCTTCCATTAAAATCAATAACATCAAGTGTGTTCAATAATTCTAAAAAATTAAGTTACTCAGGAATACCTAACAGAAATGGATATGTTTATATAAAATCAATTAACCAAAGTTACTTAAGTTTAGGAATAATACTAAGACCAATAATAAAATAATACGAAAAAAACATTTTAAATATGATTTTTTTCAAAGTTACTTGTACAATAATCAAATAAAAAATGCAAACAATCGAGGTTTTCCTAAAGAAAATATAAATAGTTTTAAAGCCTACATTGATAAAATAAGACAGCAAAAATTAGATCAATCTGATAAAACAACAGAATGTGATAAAGAAAAAAACATAATTTAATAAATGATGAACAGATGCTAATACCAGAGGATAAAACATTTTAAGAAGAACCATAACATATATAAATTTAATATAAAATTTAAAAATAGTGTCAGAGAAGAAAATTTTAGGATATTCATTAAGTATGTATGATGTATCTAATCAAAGGTTACTTGTGATCATTTGTCCTGTTTAAACAAGATTTTCCCTTTTTTGAGCACTGTTCCATGTTTTCTTAATAAGCCTCAAATGGGATGTTTTTGTTATTTTTTTTTTATAGTACCTTTTTAATTCTATATACAATTAAATAAACCAAGTTTCACATCAAGTAAAAATAAACTCTGTACATGAAATGAAAAAAAAATAAAATATTTGTTTTACATTTAAATCAAAGTTATAAACATTTTGCGGAACTATTGTTGACAAACAATAATACAATATTATCCAAGCAATAAACACGAGAAATATTATTGTTTATTATAATTATAAGCTCATAACTATCACCAATATTCACAATATAAAATTAGGTACCAAGGAATTTTTGGAAATATTTTTATTTAGAGTTAAGTCAAAACTTTGAATTATTATTTATTATTTTAATTTATATGTTACACTTACCCTTTCACATCATATCATTAAAATTAAAATTACCATAAAAGATTACAAAAAATTAATTTAGTAACTAATGTAATATAATTTTAAGTATATTACTATTTATTTTTGAGATTAAAATAATAATAAACTACTATTAAAAAAATTTGAAAATAAGTAGGTAAGAGTGCATTCTATGTTACATACTAGGTATTAACTTATTGCCCATATTTGATGTAAAATAAAAATAAAATATTATATTAAACAATATTTACATAAATATATTTAAATTATACTATAGATTGTTTGTAATATTTTATACTTTACCTGTAGCAAATATAATTAAATAATTCTATGAAAGCTATATGTGACCACGCGAGAAAGTTCTATTCAATGTTCATGAATCATGATATACCTACTTAACGGCTGGTATATCAAGTCATGATACTATTAACTATAATAATAATATGACATGATATTTTATGAAATATTAAATAATAATTTAATAATAGTAAAAATATGAAACGTTTTATGTAATTGTAATATCTTTCGACATTTATTATCACCGATCCAGAATCAATTTCCACGAGTTTATGTCGTGATAAGAGTTGCGTTAGAAGTACGTGGAATAAAAAGATAGATTAATTTATACCATGGCAAAATGTAGAATGGTTACTTGTCTTATCAGCTACAAAGATTAAGAAATGGAAACCACGGCCATATAGATAGGTCTGGCAACTCTACAGTGATTGTACATGGTCAGGATGTGCCGTTATTGTAGTCATATCGGGGGAATGCTAAGTAGCGCTATCTACATTCATAATTTAGCTATCTAAGTATTACACACTTACTATGTTGGTAAGATAGATGGCGAAACAATCATATTATACCATAGACTTATAATATTATAAGTCTATGTATTATACATGCTACAATTATGGGGGGTATAATAATAACCACATCTATACTATATCTAAAAATATTAAATAATATAATATAATATCCGATTTAGTGGCAAAATTAACTGATAGTAAACAGTTTGTCTAGTACTCTAGTCTCAAGCTATTGAAAATAATTAATTTAAAAATGCCTAGAGTATGTTTAATATGCAAGGAAAAAAATAATCTAACACTTTTTAGAGTGCCAATCAATAGTGTTATAGCAAAAAAATGGCAAGATGTTTTTGGTACTCGACAAACATTAATTCCCGGCAAAACTGTTTTGTGCGAAAAACACTTTTTGTCAACAGATATTATACGACAAAAAGAAATAAAAGACCCTATTACAAATCATATTATTTGTACAGTGAGTACTGAGTATATTTTTAATGGAATAATAGTAAAGTATGTTATATGCAATTATATAGGAAATAAACACCAAAAGCAGCGGAGATTTGTTAAAAATTATTTTACTTATTTCCACTATGCTTTAAAATTTTAGTTTCAAGTTTAATGTGGGAGTCATTCCCCTTATATAAATAATATATTTCAATGTATCAAATTGTGGTATTTTAATAATGGCATAACACAATATACTTTATTTTAAGATAAATACATAATTATTGTTATTATTACAATTTATTATTAGTAGTATGGATAGTGAATTTAAATGTATGTAACTATATTATTTATTTAATTTTTTTTTAACTTTTAATTACCGATATAAATTTTGAAATAGACAACTCTAAGTAAGACCACACTGAAGCCTAACACTGTTCCTATTCTTGGAGTTAACAATTATAGTGGAACACATGAAACTGATGAGGATCTAATGGTAAAAATTCCAATTAAAACTTATTCTAGAATTCCCAAACCAAATACAGTTAAGGTAAACCCATTTTTTTATATAAGACCCTGTAAATGAGATTTCCTAATTTATATCATAATTTTTATTGTAGCTTCTGGATCAATATATTATTTTTTAACTATAAACTAACCATCCTTATTATTTAGCATTTGATGAATCATCGATTACAATGATTACATACGTTTATTATTGTGATTAGTGACAACAAATTTGAAGGATTTTATAGAAATTAAATATTTAAGTAGATTATGAACACTAATAAAAACTAACATTAAATTTATAAAGTCTCATGTCAATATTTTCATCAGATCATATTAAAGGCATCTTCAAATTATAAATTTTTTTATAATTTTTTTTATGTCTTTAAATTTAAAAAAAATAATTTCTGATAGGTATTATTTATAATAGTAGTTAATGATTTAATAAAACTACAAATACAAGTAGCTTCGAAAAATTATGGTTTATATTGTTTATAATAACAAAATTTAAATATTTATAATTTAGGAATTTAGTAATGTTGTTACACCAATTGAAATTAGTACTAGAACTGATGATCTTATTAGCCAAGAATTATGTGAAGATGAGTTTAATGACGTAAAGGTATAATAATTTTACTAAAATAGAATTGAATTAACATATTATTGGAATAGTTTACCATTTATTGTATAATGGAATGATAAACATACATTACAATAAATTATGTGTGACAGTAACTTATTATATTAGGTACATAGCTAATATTTTTTTTTATCAGGAAAAGGATGCTAGTAAATTTGAACCCAAAAGACTTGTTTTTTCAACCAAATATGAATCATATGATAATCTGTTAGCATATAGTTTGCCTAATAACTTATGTTTAACACTATTCGAAAATAAGACAAAAATATGTATACCTACTTCTTGGAATAAAATGTTGCCAGTAAATAGTTTGTATACAACAATATTTTGTGAAGTATTAACAAATTTAAAAGAACCAGCAGTGCCTATATTTGGAAAAACTGTAGTTGTAAATGAAAAATCATTTGTTAGCTTAAGTTATATGGGGAAATACATAAATTTAGAGCACTTTAATTGTATTAAAGAACTTAAATCGATCTCTGAATTAGAAAATCTAATTCAACAATTTGACAAACAAATAATGTGCAATGGTGTTAACATAAGAGAGAATCTTATAAGACATAAACCTTCAAATACATTTATAGATCAAAATGGTAATTTGCGACATTTGAAGTGTATAATGTTAAGTCATAACAAAAATATATGTGGAAATTGTGCAAGTATAAGAAAATCAATACGTACAAATAAATATCGTCAATTAAAAAAACGGACTTTTGAGTATAAGCGCATCCATTTAAATTTAACTCCTTCTAAATCCCGAAAATTACAAACTTTACGTCAAAAAACAAAACAATTACAACAAAATAAAAAAAGAGGACAGATTCAACTGAAAAAATTACAATCAAAGCTAGACAAAGCAAAAATATCTTTAAAAAATATAAATGACAATTCTTTTATCAATGAATTAAGAAGTTTAAATAAAATAGACCATAACCAATTAATACTTGTAGAAGAAATATTGTCAGCATCTAAGAGGAAAAGCGATAAAGGAAGAAGATACAATGAAGAATGGGTTATGTTGTGTATGTTGTTTCATATTCGTTCACCATCAGGATATGCATACCTTAGAAATAATAACATTTTGCCATTACCATGTACAAGAACCATAAGAAAGTACTTGTCAATAATAAATACTTCTTGTGGTTTTGACCCAAAGTTTTTTGAAATTTTTAAAATGAACCTTACAACAAAACCTGAAATGCAAAAACATGGCTTATTACTGTTGGATGAGATGAATGTTAGAGAAAACATTTCAGTAAATTCAAAGACACTTACTTATTCTGGGTTAATTGATTTTGGACCAGAGGATGAAGATTTAATCAGTTTACCAAAGCCCACTTCCTTAAATGACAAAGCAACACATGCCTTAGTGTTCATGTTCCAGCCACTAGCTGACAACTATACACAGCCAATAGCAATGTTTGCGTCTCATGGCCCAGTTAAAGGGGTAACACTTGCACAACTCATCATTAAAGCAACTATTTTGTTGGAAAAATCTGGTGCATATGTTCACGGGTTTGTTTGCGATGGTGCTCAAACCAACAGAAAAGTTTGGAACGAATATGGTTTAGGAGGCAAACTAAATAACTGCCAAAACTATGTTGAACATTTTGTCGATCCAGAAAGAAAGTTTTTTGCATTTTCAGACACACCACATTTGTTAAAAAATATCAGAAATCGTTTATATAATAAAAAAGAACTTGAGGTAAGTAACTTGATTACTTTAAATTTTAATTACCAACTAACATTCAAATTTAATTATCCATTCATATATTAGACACCACTAGGAATTATAAAATGGAGTTTTTTTGAAAAATTATATGAAGAAGATAGTCATGTAACGAGCTCTTATCTAAAAGTATGTCCAAAAATAACAAAAAATCATGTACATTTAGTAAATTCATTTAAATTTGGAATCATCAGACTATAACGTATAAAAAAATAAAAATAAAACATAAATTTGAAATTAATTAATTAATTTATTAGGTATTGAAAGAATCATTACAATTTTTAAACAATTGGGAAGAAATGTTTCACAACCATAAAATAACTGAACATCAATTTTTAACAGCCAACACAGCAGAAGGTTTACGGGTAACACTTCAGTCAACATTGGATATTATAGAATATTTAATTACTAGATACAATTTCACTTATGTATTGACTGGAAAAATAAATCAGGATGCATTGGAAGTAAGTAGAGCAATTATTAAAAATAAAACTATTTGGATTTAGTTGTTAAACACTGAATTTAGTGATCTATTTATTTGATTTAAAATAGATAAAAATTACATACTTTTAAAATGTTAAAGAAAAATCAATGTTTTTTTTAATTAATACATTTTCAGAGGTTTTTTGGAACAATTAGACAGGCTGCTGGAGCAAACGACCATCCAGGAACACCAACATTTATACAGTTGTATAAATTGTTGTCTGTATATAGTATTTTGAGACCTCCAAAGTATGGAAATTGTTCCATTGATACATCTAATCAATCATCAAATTTAATAAAAATTAGTGATTTAAAAAGTATTTATGATAATAAAAGCAAATCTGCGTTAGAATCATTAAAAAGAAAATTAGATGACATTCTACTCGAAGATATGTGGGAGTTTACAGATATATTAGAACATGATTATTCATACGCACCTGTAATAGATTGTCTGATATATTATGTAACAGGATATTTGTGCAAACAAATATTAAAACATAATCAATGTAGTTTATGTAAAGAAGCTTTAATTTCAAACAGTAAACTTCATGGTCCTGAATCTGAATTAACAGAATTGAAGTCTAGGGGAAAATTGATCCACCCAAATAAAAAATTTTTTCACTTTATTTTCAAGATTGAAGAATATTTTATACTTCACATTGATAGTCCTTATGTATTTGAAGAAGTAGTTGAAGATGTATTGAGTAATGAATGTTTAGGATTCCCATGTCCTCATCACAAAGATGAAATAATTGCTTACTCAATAAGGTACTATATTAATATGCGTATGCGCCAATTTACCAAACAACTAAATCAAAATAATCTAAAAGAAAATCAAAATAAAAAAAAATTATCAAAATTTTGTACTACGTAAAGTTACACATTTAACATTTTAATATTTATACATTGTTAACTATAATAATAATATTACATGTTACTTAATACTTTTTACTATTCATTATACATACCTATATTAGTATTATGTTATGTTCTTGTCATTTGTCTTTTTATTCAACACTTTTCAGTTCAACTTCAATAGGCAAATAACATAATTAACACAGGGCACACTGGGGCATTGGGCACAGACAACATTCAAATCACGGTTATCTAAAATCGTTTTTAATGTTATTTTTAAAAATCAAGCTGTATAAAATACTACAACTAAGTATAGTAGAATTATAAATATTTCAAATTGTTACTATAATATTGTTTTTCGGTCTATAACGTTAATACTTGTACAAAAAATTAATTAGTAAGTAGATAGCGCCACAGATCATTCCCCCGATGGGTCTACAATAACGGCACAATAATATTGTTGAGTTGCCAGACCTATCTATATGGCCGTGATGGAAACCACTGTCTATTTCCATAATCCATAGACCTTATAATATCTATGAATATATTAAGATCTATGTCTATTTCATAGATCCACTGAGATGGATAAGATAATACCCTAAGCAAGGTGGATTATGGATATCAATCCACCTTGACCCTAAGGCAAGGTGCAAGGTGGATCTTATCTATCTCAATGCATAGACGTCCTTAATACCGTACACTGAGTTATTGTTATATTCTATGGTTATATATACCAAGTAGGTAGTATAGCAAAAGGTCTATCGTCTATTTGGTATTAAACTATTAACGGAAAAATTCCCCAAATAAACTGCATTTCAATTTTTCATTTGTACTGATTGTGGTTTGTCTAATTGGTATTAGTAGTTAGTAAACTGTCAAATTGTGCATACCTAAATCACTTTATTACTAAAATATAATATTTATAATAATATAGAAATTACATCAATTAATAATAATTTTTATTATTTTAAATTTATCTGATTATGAAATAAAATATGTCACTTCTGATTAATTTTGATAAAATAAAGTTTTAGAAATACAGTAAGGTAAGGTACACTATTGAAATTTATAGCACAACGAATTAGTTTTTTGTTCCTATTGATAAGTCTGGAAAACTGAGTTTGGATGGCTGTGACAAAATATCTTGTGTTGGTGCCTATATTATAGCTACTTAGTAGTACCTACTATAGTCTACTACCAATAGCGTATTTAAGACGGTTCCCCTAAGGTAGATCGTAGATAATAAGCTGGTGGGCCATTGCATGTAGGTACTTTTATTTTTTCAATGTACTTTTACTTTTTAAGTCACTGATAAATTATTAATTTTAATTTTTAATCAAACAATAATGCTCGAAAAGCTAATTTTTATTTAAATATACAATATTATGTTTTAAATAAATGGTTTGACAATTACCTATATATTCTAATTTATTAAATTTTAACATCAGACTCGTAAACAATATTATCTATTTATTTGATTAATGTGTTTAAATAAGTTCTCCTAACTCAGTTATAGGCTTAGGGGTCAACAAGTTTCACACTACGCCACCTTCTATGTCATAACTTCATCACTTCATAATAATTATATTTAATATTTTTCATCATCTAGACATATGACAATAATAAACAAATGAATACTCGCAAGTGTGTCTAGGAACTTCCCGATTGTGTATTATTTTAGAGCTACGCACGATATACGCGACGAGTGGCCGAATAGTAGCTAGCTACTCGGATCGATTATAATCCGGTATAACGCAGTTGCTTGGCAACCGACCGTAGGAGGCTCCTGTATATACGTATATATATGTATAAATAAAACGCGTATTTACTTATTTTCCGAAAATACTTGGGGAAGGGGTGAGGTATCCTCTGAATTCAAACGATCGTAAATCGCGCGCTTTCCTGCTAAATGATATTCGTACACACATAATAAATATTTGCGTGGGTCACGACTGGAAGGTGTTTTTTTATAACTAAAATAATATTATATAATATATATATGTACCTAAGCCAGGTTGTGAATTGGAAGGTATTTTACGGGCCAAACCCTTTTTATCTATTGATTTGACAAAGATATATCTTTTTTAGAAATTATATCCAACGGCTATGTAATATACTCGTACGTCTTGTAGAACTTCTGAAAATAAACTAATTATAAGCTTATTGCAATTATAGCAGTAATTAAATCACATACCTATCTAAAATGTTAGATGTTAAAAGGGCAAAAAAATGTAATTGTCATGTACTGCAGATATACTATAGGAATGTACCTATAAAAATTATAAAATATAGGTATTAGGTAATAAGCATATTTTATGTAAATAAAAATTTTTTTTCATTAAATCTTAAGTCCATATTGGTGTATAATTTTAATGAACATGTTATCAAATTATACTACGTTTATCATTTATATCAATTATCAATATATATATATCGTGGATTAATTAAAACATTTGTGTGTGATGGACATACCTTTTGTTTAATTTATAATAGGTAGGTACATCTATAGCTAGTGTAGGCAGTGGCGAATTTAAAGGAGCGTTCCAAAGGTTCCCCTTGACAAATGACACCTTGACAGTTATATTAAAATCAAAATCTAAATATTATGTTTACAAAATAATATGAACAATTTTGGCCCTCTAAAAAAAATATTAGATCTACCACTGACTGTATGTATGTTACCTATATAATTGTATTAACTGTTTAGATTAATCATGATTCCTGAGTTAATAATATAACTTTTTAATTTATATTGAGTTAATAGTCGTAGTATTAATTGTTTGTTTTTAAAGAACATTTTATTATTGTAATTTCGTCAACTATTCAGTGACCCTCGGCCTAGGCAGTTCATGCTACAGCACAACCAAAATACCGGTCTACTATTACTATAATTATGTCATTCATTTGAATGGTTAGAAATATTATCTTACATCATGGCATGATTGTATGTTGTTTTGTTGGATTCCGATACGAGCGAATAGGAATAACACACTATACAGGGTTGTGCGTGCGATATGATATGATAATAATATAACGACGTCTGAGTATCTAAAAAAATGCAAAATTTATATGACTTGTCGTCGTGTATAGTGATCGAACGGTATTAATTACTACGGTCGGGTACAGGGTAGATTAGTTATAATAATGCTATTAATAATAATATTTAATAATAACCGCAACTTTAATGATATATTATCATTGCAACATTGCGGCTAATATAGTGTTTCATCTATTATTATCATACATTATGTGATGATACAGCGACGACGGTTAACCGTTTTATCCCCACGCAATTGTTCTGTGCGTATAATAATAATTGTCACATTTGCCGCAGAGGATGAAAGGGTGTACGGTCAGCATTGAGTGCGTTTTCAAAAAGTAATAAAACGGAACAAAAAAGAAAACCGTACCGTCGGCGGTGGCCTCGATGCACAGTCTCCGGTCGTGCCCGATCATACTACGATCCTGCGCGCATGTGGGTTGTGGAGCGCAAAAACGAACGATGCGAGAAACATCAGAATTTCTATTTTACCATTCAGTGGACCACTCGACGGGTAGTTGTTCGGTGGTCGTAGACACGAAAATGTGGATACACATATATATTTGTGCCGTGTAAAGCGATACTTTGATTTTTGCTCTGTACCTACTATACCTTTCGCCGTCGTCTGGACACGACCAAAAATGAAGTTGGAGATCGTCGTTTGGATTATACACTTTGCGAGCCGCGTATACACTCTGCCCGACACGATCAGAATCGGTAAGCGTCACCGCGTTGGGCATTGGCATATCATATTATGTTTATAATAGTATTATTACGAATACTCCTAGTCCTTATATTATGTATACAGTTTACAATGATATTCACGAGTACAAGATACTACGACCGCGCAGTTATAGAAAATATAGATAAATACCAAATGATAATCATCGTCATGATGTAGGTATAGTTGATGCGGCATTTCGTTCATTTTTTTATCCGTAAAATATGCGTATGGAGAATGGAGATGTTTAACTTTACCGCGGTACATGACTATTTGGATTCTTTATCGGTCGAAGACGACCGTTAAAAATATATTAGATATAGAATTATTATTTTACAAACGTCAAATCGTGCATAATACATAGGCAAAATCAATTATTAATTTATTTCATTATTCTAAGTACCAGACACGTTTCGTGGTTGAATAAAATATTTTTATAAGAATATAGTTTATCATATGTACCTATTTCATCGTTAATCGGATGATTCGGATGCATATAACATAATAAATAAATACGTACAGGATGATCGATGAAGCATATTCATCCTGGTTTTTTCTTAAATAATGAATTAGTCCAAATTGAATAAATTAATTGAAATTTAATTTAGAAGTATAGGACATTGGTACTTTCAAGTATTTAGATTTTTTTTATATAATTAAAGAAGTATTCTATGGCGCTTACAACTTATTTGTATCAAAGAAAATACGCTTTTTTCCTGTAGTAAATGGTTTAGCTATGGATTTTTTTTCAAAAATGTCGACTCAGCTGTATTAAAATTTAAACGAATAGTTTTTGAATTACTTAACTTTGTGTACTGTGTGGATAATATAGGTCCATAATTAAAAGTTTAGAAAATAGAAGGCTTTAATGATTCAAAAATTAAATAGTAGTTATTACTTATCGATTAACATTTAAAATATGTAAACATTGTTAAGATATATAATATAACTACCTAGCTACTACGCCTATAGTAAATATAGGTGTTTGATTAATAGTTGGTATACCTATACATTATATTTTATAATTTCGAAAAACAATTATTAAAGACTTTTATCCTTATTAATATATATATTTTAATATCCTAGGTTATTTTTTATTCTAGCTATTTGAAGCCATTCGTTTAAATTTTTATTTAGATACATTTAACGTTAAAAAAACCATTTGCTCAATATATTATACTAAACGCTTTTAGTTTACATTCGAAAATAAAAAGCATTTATCGCTACAGGGTATTTCTTGAATGGTAAAAGAATCTAAAAATTTAAAAATATAATCCATATAATTATATAAGCATATTTAAACGTTCAAAAAATTATAATTTAAAAGAAAAATAAGGGCGAGCTCTAAGGATGGACAGTATTTTTTTATCTTTTTATTTACGTTAAGATACTTCATTAAAATAATAATATTTATTATATATATATAATATATATATATATATATATATATATATATCATCATCATCATGTTCTTGATTATCAGACAAAACATTTAAACATTTTATGTTTTCTAAAAACAATATAATATTCTCGAAATAATTTACTAATTTATTATTTAAAACAAATTTGACCTAATTTTTAATATTTTTCTTTTTTGCTTATTACTAAGTAATAATAAATATATTAACAATAATCATAATGTAATTGTTTGTATCTTTTTTACATCAACAATGTATTTTTATCACAAATATGTAATTTATGTTCATGTTTTTTATTTTATTAAAATAAAGTACCATGAGGGTACGCTGTATAAATGTTAAGTATATATGTATAATATAAATTAACTTCAAGAGAAACTTAATTATTTTCAAATGGTATTAAATAGATTATTGACGATAATATATTATTTGTTTTTATTTACACAATACAATATTGCTGTCATTGAGAAATATGTATCCGTATTTAAAATTTATAAATGAATAAATAATTATTAATTAACTATACTAGGTATTTGTTTTTTTTTTGTAAAAAAAATATTGTTTTGTTTATAATTAATATTTGATTAAAATTAAAATGTTTTTTTTATATAGTTTTAAAAGGTTGTAGGTCGTAATACATTGCATTTGAATATTCACCTATATTTTATTTCAATAACTGTCAACTAATCACTGAAATTTCTTGTCAACATGTCAAAATATTATTTATAGTAAAATTAATTAAAATATTCCCCTCATTAAATATTATACACAATTTTCGACTGTCAAAACTAATATTTTATTTTATGTTATTATTTTCATAAGCATGAAGGGATTAATAAAAAAAAAAGTATTATGTAATTTATGTACACATATAAGATATGTATCAGTATAAACTATAGTTTAAAAATATGTTTATAACTTTGTTAGTAATTATTGCATTATAAATTTTAATAAAGTACAGGATAATGATAACACTTTAAAGGAGAAGAAAAAAGATTTACTTGCTTCGCTTACAAATATTACACATTCAATACAACAACTAAACTTTAAACTTAAATATTATAATAAAAACTATAACAGTAATGAATAATACAAATTGTTTTCGGTCAATAGAACGTAAAATCTAAATTTAAAAAATAATAACATTTTTAAACTATTAATATAAGACTTAAGGAACTTGGGATAAAAATGATGACGGCAATAATTACTATAGGGAAAATCCTTCTATCGTAGTATTAGAAGCCATCCTTGGATACTATTATTCCAGCTTTGTGGTCTTGTGTCCACGTGATATATATAAATAATCCTAGGCATAATATTTTTAAAAATTATTTTTATCACTTCATTCAATCAACCAAACTGAATGATAATATAGTTTTAATATTTGATAATTACTTTAAAAAAAATGTATTGGGAATATATAATTAATTATTTTTATACATAGAAGCAGTATATAATCTATTTACGATTCCTTTTGGAGTTTTATATTTTAAGGGGATTCGATACCGTGGTTTTTTGTTTTTGTCTAATTCACGCGCGACATAGGATTTTAGACGGATCTTTTGCCAATCATACCAATTGATCTAATGAAGCGATAAGAATTCTGTCAACAGATTTGAATTTGTCGTCAAGTCTATTTGGAATCGACTTTCTCATATTTTTGATATTTTCCTCCAAATTTCTAAAAAAAATTATGTTAAAAAAGAGTAATTAAAAAATGCTGTATTTCAATTTTTGGAGAAGTTAAAATCAAAAAGTTAAAAATCTGGAAAATTCAATTTCAAGTAGACTCAATGACAAATTCAAATCTGTTTTTAGAATTTTTATCGCTTTATTGGATCAATTGGTGCGTGATTGGCAAAAGATCTGTCTAAAATCCTATGTCACGCGTGCGTCAGACAAAAACAGAACACCACGGTATCGAATGTCCTTATAAAGACCTGCATTTTGAATATATTTGATATTATCTGCGTATAATAGATATTATATGTAGGTAATTACCTTTTTATTTTTCAATTTTCAGGGGGTTTATTTCATCCAAATGACATCAACCAAGAAAATGTGTTCAAACACGCCATTCACGACGTCAACGCCAATCGGCTAATACTAAGTAGATCAAACCTTTCTGGTCAGGTAGAAAAAGTATCACCACAAGACAGTTTCCATGCTTCCAAGAGAGGTTATACACCTGTGACTAATTATATGATATTATTTACACCAATATAGCTATTATAATGTATTTTCTCGAACATCATCGCTTTTTATCTAATTCTTATAGTGTGCAGTTTACTTCGGCTAGGCGTCGCCGCAGTTTTCGGCCCACAATCCGCTCAAATATCCAGTCACGTCCAGTCCATTTGTGACACAATGGAAATACCACATTTGGAAACGCGATGGGACTATAAGTTGCGGCGTGAGAGCTGCTTGGTCAATCTCTATCCGCATCCGACCGTATTGTCCAAGGTGACGCGTATTATATATTATAATATATGATAATATATCGTTATTACTATACGTATATTAATATATATATATATTGCACGAACGGTTGATCATATAATATAATCTATCATATTATTTATGAATTTATAATATTAAATATATTATATATATCAAAATTATTATGTATGGTTCACGAAACTTCTTGTGATATTATATTGAACGCATTACCTATAGGCATACTTGGATTTGGTGAAAAAATGGGGCTGGAAGTCATTCACGATAATATACGAGAGCAACGAAGGCTTGGTGAGGCTGCAAGAACTGTTGAAAGCCAGGAATGGCGCGTTTTCAGCGTACCCAATCACGATTCGTCAGTTGGGTTCCAGTCGAGATCACAGGTAAACATTATAAAAACCAGAGTGAGGGTAAATATCTAGCATTCATGTGTGGGGGTAATGGCCCCAGGTGACTATTTTTTTAATATATTTTCGGTCGCATTATAATTATTAAAATAAATTATAAATAATAATGTAATACAAGTAAAATATTATTTTTAGTGAATATGTCAATATACATTGGTTTTTCATGAATATAAATTTATAGAACAATGTAATATGCATCAATAATATCTATATAGAATATATAGATAGTAATTAACCAAATATTAAGTAGTCCCAGTAGTATACTTACAATTTATAAAATAACCTAATAATACATGATGATTTTGTATCGTCTTATCTTGCTTATGTACATTAATTGTCGAGCCATAATAGATTTGTACTAATGGGTAATGGCTAATAAATAATAATAAAAAAAAATACATGATGATCATTTATAAAAAGAGTGTATAGAAATAAATGCAACTATTAGAAAATTATTTTTTGCAATATTTTTATCAGGATCAGAGCTTATTTTTTAATCGTTAAAAATTAACTTAAAAAAAGCAATGGGACTTGAAAATATAAAATACAATGTATTCAATACATCTTTCATAATAATCACAATTTAAGATAATAATACACGTTTTTGTTTTTATTTTTGGATTTTGTGTCTAACAATTTACATATATATCAGCATCATGTAATTTCTCTCCATGTGCACGTAATTTTTATACAAGTATTATATTATTGAATAGAATATTATGAATTATGATTGGTTTTGTTCACTCGCAGGCCACTATTGAAGCAGATAAAAAATTCAGCAGAATCACACATCGTACTAGATTGTTCAACCGAAAAAATATACGACGTTTTGAAACAAGCTCAACAAATAGGAATGATGAGCGACTATCACAGCTATCTGATAACATCTCTGGTGAGTTTGTCCGTGATTTATTTTTAGTTGTATACTGATAATTCTTTTATCGTGAACCAAGAAATATCTTACAAAATGCAAGACATTTTTAAATTTTAAATTTTAGAAATAAAATACATTGATAATTCAGTCTATAGACAAGATATTATGTAAAATAATATTACATAATAAATATTTTCTTTAGTGTTTGAAAAATCCTTTGTACCTACACATAATTTAAGATATTACCTGATTTACAATAAAATAATAATTATTCTGTACTTAGACTTATACAGTATACTCTGTACGTATTTTATAACGAGAATTTTGAACTTTCAGGACCTTCATACGATCGATTTAGATGAATTTAAATATGGTGGTACAAACATCACAGGTTTCCGGTTAATCAATCCTGACACACCCGTGGTGCAAAAAGTATTGAAACAATGGGTGAGTCGACTTTGTCATTTTATCGTATAGCATAATATATTATACATAAATATACAATTGTATATTTTAATAGCACCTATACATATCCTAGCTATACTTTTATGTCGACATAATAAATTGAACGAATTAACTTATTCTCAATGACTAGATAATATTTCAATCGATATTAATACGTTGTTTGTGTTATGAGTTTATGAATTATATAGAAATGGACCAATAAACTTTAAATATATGTTTACCAGGTATATCTAGAATAATAAACTGATAATGAGTTATTTTCAGTTCTAACTTTATTAGTCCACTGGTCCACATATATCATATATACATCTACATTCATTCGTACTCGTGAGCCAAAATGGTAAAGTGCCTGATTCGTTTTTGGGTTTTGCTTGAAATGTTCGTTTAAGTAACATTTTAGTTTGATACTTTCATTTCAAGTAATTATTCAAAGTATATAATCACGTATACGATTCATATAAATTAAATTTAGGTACTTAATAATTCATATACTACAACTACATTAAAAAACATAACCTTAGGTTAGATTATATATCTGAGTAAATCAATAGTACTATTCACATTGCTTCAGTGTTTCAAATCTATACAGGGTAGATACAATTTATTTAATTTCAAATTTGATTAATTTTAAACTTATTAATAGTAACTTGTAGGACTTTAATAATATTTTATCGTTTTCAATCCAACTACTCTTCAGATAGCATAAAATATTGAATTTGATAAAATAATTGTTTTCATAATATATAATAACATAATATGTACATATTGTAATATTGTCTATATCATATAAATCATATAATAAAAATATTCGTATAATTGTTTCTACATAATAAGTTATAAGTATAGTAGATACTATCTACTAAATGGTAGTGTAGTACTATAGTATTAATTATTAACTAATAACTATTAATATTTAAAATAAAATATCTTATATTAATGCATGATATTTAGTCAACAATAAACATTGAAAATATATGATGATAAGAATTGATGAAGTCTAGATAAAATTATTGTTTATCGGTGGTGCATTTCTCATATTACGATTCTAAAAATCTAAGCATTAAATAAGGTAATTTAGTTTTCACATGATGTAGTAAAACTAATTAAACTTTCCAAATTTTATATTATTATATTATAACTTAAAAATAAAAATAAAATTGATGTATTGAACAATAAACGTTCCGTCAGAAAGCTCTTATGAAATGTGTGACTAATTGCATATATTATGTACTTTAATATGACTTCAAATATAGTAAAATATATAATATAATAGATCCAAGTTAAAACAATGATAAAATGTGTTCAATTCAAGTGGTGTTTATAAAAAAAATAACTGTGTTTAATTTAAATTGTAATAAAACTAATTTAAGTAGTAAATAAATTATTAATATTTACAAGGAAATATTTTAATGTATTTACCTGATGACTATATTGTAATATTTATTTCAGTTATTTATGATAAGTTAAGCTAATCATATTATAGTGCATATAATTCTAAATATTTTTTTATTTTATTACATTAATTTTTTTTTTACGATGATATTTAACTATATAGTACTATAAGATTAATAATTGAATACAAATTATTTATTTATTAAGAAGTTGTTACCTATATTATTAGAAATGACGAAAAAATATATCATTTGATTTATAATTAAACGAACTATTAATTATACATTTCACAAAGTTGAAGTATATTAATGATGCAATCATATTCTAATCAAGGGATTCCTTTGATATTCAACAAATATTTTTGCATTTGTGTTCTTAAAAAGTTGAATCATTTGGGATTGAATTCTAACTCACTGACGGTTTTTTAAAAATACGATAAATATAATAAAATATTACTAAAAATTATCATTTTATAACGAAAAGAAAAGTACTTATTGCAATAATATATTGTATTATGTATTTATATAATATCTTTATGACTCTACACTTATTAATATCGTATAAATATCGTGCGGTATCATATATATAGGCAAGATCGTAACTGAAAACAATTTTAAGGGGGGCCCCTAGACCCTCCCCCAGTTACGGCTTTGTATATAGGATTCAAGTGATGGGTAATAATTATAATTTTTACGACATTTTTATGCAGCTCTTGTTGTAAAGAAAAACATAATAGGTAGGTACATATTATTCTACTTGAAATCGATATTGATTCAATGAAAAGTATGCATTATTTATATTTATTAAATTTATTAGGTCTCGCAAGTGTACTTATTTATGTAATAATACAAGTTACAACAGTGTATAAAGAATTTCCCAGAATACTTAACTTTTTATACTATCTAGTATCAGCTGTTATTTTCTCGATATATGTTTTCATCAAAAAATAAACATATTAAAATATTATAATACTATTATACTGAGTTTAGTGAAGTATTTTTCATTTTATACAATAATGTAGTTAGATTTTGTGTGGTCTGATGCCATATGGTACCATCACGGGATATCTGGCGAAGTTTTTATGTGCTTAATATCGGTATATTGGTACTTTTTCAGTCAATTGCGTATTGTTGAAAATTGTTTTCATTAAAGAATCGTTGCCCCAATAATAATAATAATAATTGTGATATTATGTTTAACGGTTTGTTTGCAACTAAATTCTATGACTTATTTTTTACATATATTATTATATGTTTATTGAACATGTTGTAATTATATTGTGTAATTGTGTTGATAATTGAATTCAAAATGCAATTATTCTATACAAAAATCTATCGCCACTTTAGTTTACGGGTTTTTGATTCGTTCACAACTCATAAGTAGAAACGTTAATCGAAAATTATACTATTCGAAGAAAATATATTCACACAGTACATATTATAGTAATCATATTTATCACATTCATGATATTATAATTTTGATTCTGTATTGTTGCAGGGAGAAAATTTCACCGTCATGTCGGTAAGAAAAACGAACAGTCGTATATATTATGAATGTATACTAAGCATATTAGTATGAGGTACTGCAATATTATACCTTAAACGACATAACATTTGTCTGTTTAGACGGAAACTGCTTTAATTTACGACGCCGTTCATCTATTCGCCAGAGCACTCCACGATCTGGACAGCAGCCAAAAGATTGATATAAAACCATTGAGCTGCGACGCTTCTGATACATGGTCCCATGGATATAGTTTAATAAATTATATGAAAATAGTAATGGAAAAAATACGAAATATTGTGATCAATATTTCATGATTTCCGTTATGTAATAAATAATATATGTTTGTTTTATGTTATACATCGTTTTTTCGTCATCGTCGTCGTCGTCGTATAGGTAGAAATAAGCGGTCTGACCGGGGTCATTAAGTTCGACAACCAAGGATTTAGGACCGACTTCGAGTTAGATGTGGTAGAAGTGAACAAAGAAGGACTATCGAAGATAGGAACTTGGAACTCCAGCCAAGGGATAAACTTCACTAGATCTTTTGTCGAAGCCTATTCTAGCATCGTTGACAATTTGCATAACAAAACACTGGTCGTCACTTTAATCTTGGCAAGTATTGATATGTGATATTTTGTTCATACTACATGCAGATGTGTCGAACCTAAGTTTTTGCAAAAATGAACTTCATTTTTTTCTTAAAATGTTTGAACACGGAATTAAATCTTATTCGAACTTATTTGAACTTTTAAATATTTAACCATAATCAATTTAAAAATATATTAGTAATAAAATTGTTTTTACAATCAAATTAAAAAATCAATTAAATCTTGATTTATACTCGAACATCTCGAACTTGCGTTTAATCTGTACAAATTCGAATTCATAATTAAATCTTTAGATCGGGGGTGTGATGAATTCGAGTTTATGTTTATATGTTTATATATACCTTTAATAATTAATTTCATATTCCTTTTAAGGTCATTGATTTTAAAAATCGTAAATCACCACAAACAAAATTATACAACAGCTTAATTTTTTCAATTTTCGAGAACATGATTAAATCATGATTTAGCGCAAAGTTATACACTTATGTTTAAGATGTAGCAATGTTATGTAAAAAAAAAAAAAAATGTATTGTAACACAATATTATGTGTCGTTGAATATAATCATGATAACGTTTGCGATACTCCACCATTTTGTAGTGAAAATTACTGAGGTTATGATAAAATATCGTATAAAAAAGTACCACATTTTGAGTTATGGTGGTTTTGTTTCAAAAATTCGAATAATTACATTCGTTGGAACACAGTGGCGGTCTTACGGGGCGTGTTTGGGTGATGAATGAATCGCCCCCTTTGCGATATATTATATTACAACAAAAATTTAATGATAAGACTATGTTTTATATTAATATTTGTTATAGTTTATTTTTTTAAGGATTCTATTTAATGTAAAAAATATTTCGCCTCCCCCCTGGAATTTTTCAAAGACTGCCACTGTCAGAACATCGCGTTTACGAGCAAAGTTGGCGCATAATATATTAATATATTTTAAATCTTTAATTTTCTGTGTATTGTGCAGAGTTCACCTTACACTATGCGCCGTGAATCCAGTCTAAAACTAGTGGGCAACGATCAATTCGAAGGATACGCAATCGATTTGATATACGAGATATCAAAACTGTTGGGTTTTAACTATACACTAAAACTTGTGCCTGACGGCCGTTATGGTTCTTACAATGAAGACACTAAGGAATGGGATGGGATGATGGGAGAGCTTTTACAACAGGTTAGTCTTATTTAAATAAATAAATAAATAATAACTATTAGTTAAATTAACTTAATTATTATGTCTCTGATGATTTTGTCCAAATATAAAAAATGTCTTATTATACATGTACAGCAATCTATCTGATGCTTAACGCCTTATACAAATATCACATAATATATACATATAAACCATATAATTATATATACCAATAAAATATTTTTCAGAGAGCGGACTTAGTGGTGGCCGATCTAACTATTACCTACGATCGTGAACAAGCCGTCGATTTTACTATGCCATTTATGAACCTCGGTTAGTATTTTCTCACGCCAAATCTCAATAACCCGTAAATGACATTATAATGCAATGCATCTCAAAACTACGGATTGTGGACAAGATTTTACTTGTCCCACTAAAACGCTAATCCTAACAATTAATCCAAAAATGAACTATTCATAAAAATATAAATTGTCTATTTTTATTTTATCTTTCAAGGATATTTTATGAATCTTAATTTACATATTACAATTTTACATTCAATGTTTAACATAATTACAGTATTTTTTTTAAGTACGGGTAAAATACACAAATACACTTTTTTATTATACTCATTACATTTTTTATAAAATGAACAGTTGTAAGCGCGATTATACACATTTTTCCTTTCAAAGTGATTTTTATTTTTTATTTTTTAATGCCTTTGAGTAAAAATATTAAGAAATATCTGAAGTGGCTGAAATAGTGCAATACTCTACGAAACTTGATTACATGTGTTATTAAACGAATATTGTTATATTTGAAACAATTACAGGTATAAGTATTTTGTACCGGAAGCCAATCAAACAACCACCGAATCTTTTTTCATTTTTGTCTCCACTATCATTGGACGTGTGGATATACATGGCTACGGCGTATCTTGGAGTATCGGTTCTCCTCTACATACTAGCCAGGTATAACGTGTGTAATACTGTAATATATTTTCATTATTACCTATTATTATCGTTGTAAAATACTTAATAATAATAGTATGTTATACGTTAAACTGTCTATAATATATTACAAATCGAATATAATAATAAATTATGTACTATAATATGTACCAATAATCTACCTATACTTTAACTATTATAATAATAGCTATAATATTATATAAAATGTGAAATGTGATTTTGTGGATAAAAGATTCACCCCATACGAATGGTATAACCCCCATCCGTGTAACCCAGATCCAGATAACCTAGAAAATCAGTTCTCCCTCATGAACTGTATGTGGTTCGCGTTCGGGTCTTTGATGCAACAGGGCTGCGATATACTTCCCAAGTAAGGAAACATCGAACGGAGTATCTGTGTATATAATAGATAAATATATAATATATAGATATTGCACCGTCACGTATATATTTTTATATTGCATTGGACGCAACGCTGTTGGCGCGTAGGTAGGATTGGCAACCATAAACACCCGTTATTATTACCGCTCACGTATACGGACGATACATATAAGTATAATATGTATAAGTATACATACCTATTACACCAATCTATTATATTAAATAGCTCCTGTAGTGTTTGCACGTTTTGTGTTTAGGTTTAGTCCGTATGAATGGGAAAATCCACATCCTTGCAACTCTGAAGCCCCAGATGTTTTTGAAAACAAGTTTTCCTTGAACAATTCACTGTGGTTTACGATCGGCTCTCTGATGCAACAAGGATCTGATATGGCTCCTAAGTAAGTATTTTAAGTTCGCATGCAAACGTTCCCAGCTATAACTTCTTCGTTGTGGCTCAGAGGGCTGATCTCCACTGCATTTATCATTGTATTTTTTATTTTATTCTTAAACTTTGTGTATCCATCCGTCTAGTAATTGACAAGTGTTTATTGATTTATTATTATTGCACGGTATTTTGCTTTTCGTTCGTCCATAAAAAAAAAAAAAAACAATACAAAATAAATATATTATTATAAATAATTATATGACTTACACATATCGTACCGTTTAATCGTAGAGCCGTTTCTACAAGGATAGTAGCTGGCATGTGGTGGTTCTTTACATTAATCATGATCTCATCGTACACTGCAAACCTGGCAGCGTTTTTAACCGTGGAAAGAATGGACTCGCCGATTGAAAGTGCCGAAGACCTTGCTAAACAAACGAAAATAAAATATGGCGCACTTCGAGGTGGTTCGACTACAGCGTTTTTTAGAGTAATATTTACCGAAACAAACATCAATTGTATATTTAAAATATATTGATTAAATTATGTGTTTTATTCACCAAGGATTCAAATTTTATTACGTACCAAAGGATGTGGTCGTTTATGGAATCGTCACGACCAAGTGTGTTTATGTCTTCAAATAACGAAGGCGTAGAAAGAGTTGTAAAAGGAAAAGGAAACTATGCATTTTTAATGGAATCCACTAGTATTGAATACGTGATTGAGAGAAATTGCGAGCTAACTCAAGTCGGAGGGCTTTTGGATTCAAAAGGTTACGGCATTGCAATGCCACCGAGTAAGTTTATTGATGGGTTGTATATATTCAATTATTTATTTAGTGTGTTTGTTTATTAGATTCTCCATATAGAACAGCGATTAGCGGGGCAGTATTAAAACTCCAAGAAATTGGTAAACTACATAAGTTAAAAACAAAATGGTGGAAAGAAAAAAGAGGTGGTGGGGCTTGTCGGGTAACTAGATGAAAATATAAATGTTAGAACTTCTTATAATAGTTAAATTTAATAATTTACTAGGACGATACTTCAAAGTCCAATAGCGCGGCCAATGAATTGGGTTTGGCTAACGTGGGCGGCGTGTTCGTAGTGCTAATGGGTGGAATGGGTGTAGCTTGTGTTGTAGCAGTGTTTGAATTTGTATGGAAGTCCAGAAAAATAGCTGTCGAAGAGAGGGTATGAAATAAATTTAATGCTCACGAAGTACGATGATACTAATCTATAAATTGCACATTTTTGTTTATTTTGTATTTCAGATCATTAAGTACCATACGAAGTATAGAAAATGAGTTATAAAATCACACTGGTATCTTACATTCAACTATAATATTAATATTTATTAATTTTTTAATGTGTAAATTTATTTGTTTATGATTTGAGCAATTTATCTTAGACTAAAGCATATATATATATATATATATATATTTATATATATTATATATATATTGTACTTTATAAGTTGCACATTTTAATAGTAATACACCAGTAGTCGGAAAGAAGTTCCAACTATAAATATATAAATAATGCATATTATTAAAAACCCCAAATTTTAAAACACGGCATATTATTTTTATTGTTTTAAAATTTTTTTTTTTATATTCAATTTTTAAACTTTGAAATTTGATTATTTTTTTAAGAGTCTTTAACATAACTGATGGTTCTAATTTTTTCTATAAATAAAATGGTTTATACTGCAATAAATACATTCCAATTTTGTAACGCATTTATATAATGTTATATAAATATAAATAATAAATATACATCTTATATATAAATATATAATAATTAATAGTACCTAAGCTTTGTAATCCATGCGTTATTCTCGATAATAATAATCGGTTATGAATTATAATGCTATATTTATTATATATTTTATTTGTATTGGGCGATGTATTACACAAATTATTAAATCGTGTAAATTTGGTTCATTACTCTTTTTAATTTCCAGATGGGCATACATAAAATTATGTAATAATGTGACAAATATATGTATGTATACACTTTATAAAATGGTTCATACATACTTTTGTACTTTTTAAATTTATTTATTTGGTTAACTATCTGCACTAGTTTTGACATAAGGTTAAACAGTATTTATAATTTTATTTTGTTTTTCAATAATATTATGTTTAACAATAAAATGTTTTTATTAGACATGATTTTATTTTGTTCCTTATTTCTAAATCAAGCTAATTTTTCAAAACAAAAGAAGTAATGTAATAAAAAACATAATACATATAAGCTGACAATTAAAGTTTATTTAGAATAATTATTAGATGTTATTTAATGCTAAAATTGGTAAACCATCTTATACTTATGAATAAATAGTCATATGTCACAATAAATCATCTATGGTAATTATTACACTAAGATATGACTTGAGATATTTGAACAAGTATCTTTAAATATTGTGTTTATAATAATTTATTACATTAACTGGAAATTGTTTGTAAAATACACGTTTGAAGATAATCCTAATGGAAATGATATGGTGAAGTCAAATCAGAACAACATATTTCTGGAGTGACCTTATTCTTGAATCTTGATGAATAACAAATATTATTAATTTTGACATTGGCCAGAAACTAAAATATAAAATAAACACTTTTATAATATTGAATAAACTTAAATTTTATTACCAAAACCCAAGTAATAATAATAATTTTAGATTTTACATATTAATAGTGACTTAGGTATATGTTAAAACATAACAAACTTAAATGATTGAATTCGAAATGGCCATTGTATATTTTTATGTAATAAATAATACGTATATAATAAATTAAACCTATTATTAATATAATTAATAATTAAGCCATACTACATCAATTCAGTGGCGTACATACGGGGGGGGTTTTCGGGTTCAAACCCCCCCCAGAACCAAAAAAATTGATATTATTGATGAATTTCTTATTATTAATCATCCGTGTATACACAAACATACATCATGATAATAATATGACTATTGAGTGTACACTATACTTAACCAACAACGAAAAAATATTTCATATCGAAATTATGGATGCCATATTATATCAATCAAAATAGACATTAAATGTCATAAAACTTTGATCGTAGACAGTCAGTTGTGTGCGGACAAAAATACATATTAATATTGTCGTTGTCTCGACCGTCTCGATCGAACAACGGAGAAAAAACTGATTACGTTATAATCGTTGAATTTCGCGTGAACAATAACACGGTGAAATGGATTTTATTTTTATAGCACTATCGTAAATGATCATGTTAAACATTTTCGTTAAATAATATTATGAATGTTTCGTTCATTCTGTTCTATTCTGCAGTTGAAGAAGTTTATGTCAAAAACTAATAACTATTCATTGAACTATTTAAACTCCATAAACCATAGGTAAGTATTACGATAAGATTAGTTAGAGTTTATAACATTAAAATTGTTTATTAACAAAACATTAAAGTTTGAAATATTAAAAAAAAGAGACTAGAATTTTTACTATAAGTAATTAATAATATAATATGTTTAATATTCTGTACTGGTATATACTGTATTAAATAGTATTTAACTGCCATGAGTTAGGTATGTAAACTTTTGTATTTGTTTTGTTATTTTTCCTATTAATATTTATACGTGTGATATTGTGTTTGATTGTTGGAAAAATAGATAGTTTAAAGAGAAGGTTTTAGTGTTGGTCATTTTTTTTAAACCCCTCCCAGAGCAAATTTGAATGTACGCCACTGCATCAATTATACGTATTTAACGAAGTAACAAAATCAAATATCAACGACATTGATCAAATAATATATAATTCGTCTAAATGTGACATGGGTCTTTTATGCACTAAGCCACAGAATTACTATAACGATTTTTGACTGACACAATAATTTTATAAATACACTTAATGTGTACAGCGTACCGTGTACTGACTGCCGCGGTCGGCCACAAACGGTTTTCGACAATATTTTTGTAATATTTTTTGGTATCATTTTCTTGGATATATAATATAAGCCTCGGCCTCTGTTTGGACGAAACGCGTCGCTTGAAATGTCCGTCTCCTGCGTTCGTGCCGCAGCAAGCGTGCTGGACTAAAAATAATACCAAAAACTGTGCCAAAATATCCATAAGTACACACCGGTTGGTAGAGGGGTATGATTCTATAAGTAATGGTATAGCTAGTTGCATATAATATCGTCGTAACAGTGATGTGCGATCGTTCGGTGGATCTATTGATATTAAAATTCGTGCGTTTAGGCCGGATATGAAAAAAAATTGAATTTATGCGTACATATGTTTATCTTTCGATGCGATTTGAATTGTGGTGAGTTTATTTCGTTCTTACGTTTTCTATCACTGGATAATGAAAGGGATCTTCGATTTATTGGTACCATTGGTTTTGATTTTGGCCACCGGTAAACGATGCGCTGGCGACACGACAATCACTCTGGGTGAGAACGAAGTATTATATTATATTTGAGTTATTATACACGTATATTGCATAATAATATGATAGATTTATGAGAATAATGTGAATATATATTAGTATATTACACGTATTTTAGTGCTAAATATATCTAGGAACGCAATCGGCGAAGGTGGTGTTAAACATAAACATAATTATTCTACCGTAATTCGAATTTCACATTTTACAAAGATTGTGTTTTTAAAACCTTGGAAAATGATTTATAATATCTTACTATATTCTATAATAATATATTGTTGTTTGTCTGGTTTTGTAAGTTCCTATACTTTATCATGATTATTAATCAGAACACAAAAACTGTAAAATATTTATAATCTTTTAACTATAAATTGTAGGGCAAAAAGTTTTGTTTAGCTTTTATCATGTAAATAAAAAAAAAATTCCCTTTTAAAAGTTTTTTGGCTATACTCGTCTTTTTGTTATCTAAAATGGCGTAAAGAACTTTTAAATGGGTTTTTCTATAGTGGTTTTTTTAACATTGACTATATTATGTGTTCAAACTATAAAATAGTTATATCATGAAAATAACTTCAGGGATTTTGTACAACGAAGAGAACTCAATGCTAGAGACAGCCTTTAAGTCTTCCGTGGACGTCGCAAAGGCCAAAATGATGGATAGTGGAGTTCAGTTGGATGTTGTCAGCAAAATAGTCCCTCTTTACGATTCGTTCGAGACCCAACATCACGGTAACTGTAACTTAATATACTGTATTATTTTAAGGGAGATATTAATTTTTTTCATTCTCGTTCTAAGTATGCGAAATGCTCGTCGACGGCGTGTCCGGCATGTTTGGACCGTCCGCCGGGGACACTGCTCCCATCGTGCAATCGATTTGCGACTACAAGGAAATCCCTCACATACAGACTCGGTGGGATATAAACCAAAAAAGAGGGTCTTGTCAAATCAATCTGTACCCACACCCGAACACTTTGGCCGAAGTGATTGCTTTATTATACCTAATGGCTAATACTTATATCTATCATGATGGAAATCAGTGTTCGAATCGGGAAAAAATTAAGTAGAAAAGTCTTATCTAATAACGCGTTAACTGAATTCCCTGGAAATGCACCTGTGCAATATTATTCACACCAACCCGTGGGAGGATTTACTATATATTTATTCTTTATATATAAATTAAAAACAGAACACAGATTAAGTTAACCTGAATATTCATCTATTACATTTAATTATCATTAATGATGAAAATTTCATTGTATAATTAAAATTTCCATTTTGAAATAAACAAACCAGAGAAAAATAATAATGAAAAATAATTATCAACACTTTTACTCAATATAATATTAAATAAATGATAACAAGTTAAATTATAGCGTTTGGCGAGTGAGAGGAAGTGAGAGAAAGAGAAAGAGGAATCGTTGAACGAATGGAGTGGATCACAGTAACCAGAATGACAATAATATAAGGACGGTAGAATAGCCATATTATAAAATAAATTAACTGGTGTAAACTTTTTTTGTTTAAAAAAAAAATTAAAATATATAAAATGTTATATATTTTTAAATTTATTTATTAACAACACCTAAAACAGAAATTTTAACCCACATATCTGATAACAAATGTATTCCGGTATTAAGTTGTGTTGTAGCCGTTCCTCCGATTCAGTAAAAAAAATAGTAGTTGGGATAAAAAACAGAAGAGGAACTTCGACTCTCTACGCATTCTCCCCCCCCTCACATCGTCCAAAAATTCGAGCACTGGTTGAAATATATATAATTATTTACCAATAATATAGGTTATATATTTCGTAACTGAACAAAAAAAAAAACGGTGAGTTTCCGTGTTTGTTTATTGTAGGCACTCATCGATATTATTGTTGCTGCCAACTGGGAGAGTTTCACTATCATCTACGAAAACAATGACAGTCTAATGCAAATCACCAACATCCTCAAGTCACCACCTACTAATTATCCTATCCGAATCAGACAGCTCAGTTCAGGACCTAATTATCGGTAAATTTTAGTTAAATAATAGGGCTTACAAAGCCTGGCGTTTTAGTAATTTATAACGTATAATGAATATAATATTAAATTAAAGACCTAGTCAGTTGATAAGGACAATAATGATTATTAATATATTACAAATTTATCTTAACTTAGGTAGGTACCTACTAATTAGTAATGTATAATTTATTATCAACATGGTTATTATGGAGTTTAGTTTATACGAAGGTCTATCGTCTAGGTATATTTATATCTACCTCATACCAATCTATATGGTATACGTATACGAGTACATGTATTTATATATTTATGTGTATGCTAACCGTATCATGTTGTAATTTTTTCCATAACATATAATTAATTATTAGATTTACGAGTACAGAAAAACCATCATTGTAAAAATACTAGCATTTTCGTGCCATTCAATTCTAAAAAATATTCTGTTGATGACATTTCGGGGGGTGGGAGGGGCCACCTCTCCTCTGGCTACGTCCCTGATATTAATATTGTAATATCTTATAATATAATGAAATTTAGACGGTCATTGCCGTCCATTGGACTATTATATTATGCACGCTATAAATTATAATTAAGTTAAAAGCTAAAATCAAAAATTTACTATAATAATTTTAATTGTACTTATATGATTACAATGGCGTATTTTCAATTTTGTTCTGGGGGGTCTTATAAATCCGACATAATATAGATTGGTATTAGGTACTGATATATAAAGAAATAGTTTTTAATAGATTATAAGAATAAAAAATAATTGTTTTATTATATTTTAAAGTACAAAATCCAAGCGTCTTTTTTTGTATTCTTTTATCTCATCTAATTAATGTGCATATTTGTTGTATAGATTGTAGATTGTCTTTTTTACACAATAAAAAAAAAAGAAAAATCTAATACGGGTATTTTATAAGGTATAATAAAATACATAAAATAGGTACAAGGAAAAGTTTAGTTACGCGCGGCGGCGGGTTTTTGAGCGTTCGACCGCGTGCGTTGGCTAATTTTAAGCTATATTTTATATAAATATTTTGTTCACGGGAAAAATTGCATCGTCTAAGCGTGCCTACATAAATCGGGGTTTGCAAATACGAAAGAATTTTTAATTTTTTTTTTAGAGTTCTGGGGGGGTCCAGTACCCCTGGATCCCCCCGTAAATACGCCACTGTACGATTAAGTATATAAAAAGGTGATAAGTGATAATTAATAATACATTAATACATAATATTAGACAAAATTATATAATTCATTATAATTTATAACCATACACTCAGTGACGTAATTATGGGGGATATATCCCCCCTGACGCTTTTTTTTATTTTAGAATAACTGGGTAAGATTTTAAAATAAGAATTAAGAATTCATGGATATTACCATAGTTGAGATTTTTTTTTATTTTACTAGTATATAAAACTAAGATAGCTCAACAATTACAATATATGACAAGAAAATTGTATAGTTCATAATTAAAAGATAACACTGATAAAATCTACTAATTACGACTCTTGTTATCATTTGTAACTAAAACTTTTTACAAAAATAAATAATATGAATGTGGTATAGACTGGTAATAAATAAAAATATAAAATTATTTATTCTGTGGTATAAGGTATTAACTTTTTTCGAATATTATATTACTATAAACCTTGAGCAACAGTGCAACACAAATGCCTATTATAATAAAACGAGTAATCATCATTATTTTTGTAAATTACATAATAATTGTGAACTTTTACTAACTTAAATAATTAATAGGAATGCTTGAATGGACTTATGATATTATCAGTGCATCGGGATATTAAGTTGAATCCCGATGATGTACAAGATATTTTGGCAAAAAAAAAAACAAAAAGGAAAATTGACTTGATATTATAATTTATGAAAATATATTTAATTTAATTTAATTGTTTACTTTATTGTATTTAAAAACCATTATTATACCATTTACCTCATTTAATTTATAATAATAAATTAATAATTATATTGTGATCTATGAGATTTAATGGTCAATGAGGGGTGTGTGGAGCATAGCCCCACTAGAACGATAATATATAAACTTATATTCCGATCCCACCCCAGAACCAATTTCAAATTACGCCACTGCATACACTATACAGTAATTGGTTTATTAATTGCTATTAATCATCGGCAATTACTGATAATAATATAAGAAACGCACAGTACTTAATTTATAAGTAGATAGTATATTGGTAGTAAATATATATAGACTAATAATACGGTTGCAAATAAATTATATCGTTAATATGTTTTTTTTTCATTTCAGAAAAGAGCTTCGCGAAATCAAAGATTCCGGAGAGACAAAAATACTGTTAGATTGCTCGTTCAGCATACTGACGGATGTGCTATTACAAGCACAGCAAGTGGGCCTCATGGGATCTGAACACAATTTTATAATCGCATCTCTAGTTAGTACAACGATACACGAAAAACCAATTTCAATAATATTATTATACACTGTATTTCATGAATGTTGATCGTGTTTTAGGACATGCATACCTTGGACTTGGAACCGTTCAGGTACAGCGGAACTAAGATTACTGGCATGCGGTTGGTGAAGCCGCTCGACATTGAGTTCCAGAACATCGTGTCACAGTGGACTGACAATTTGAGCCCACTCGAACCGGACGACAAAATAGTGTTGCCTGAGACTATTCAGGTATTCGAATGCAGCGACCGTCGACTACTACATATTATAATATATTATTATTATAATTAAATAAAACAATTGTTATATCACTTAAGCACACACAATAAATTATTATATTTTATAATTATTAATACTAAAATAACGAACTGTTCAAATCGAACGAATTCTGAATATTATTGTGTATTAAATCCAACCGTATTGCTCTTGTACACAGTTGGAGTCCGCTTTGATCTATGATGCCGTGCAATTGTTCACAACGTCCATTTACAATTTGAGCAAAGAGTTCGAAATCAGCGAAACGTCGACACCGTGCAATTCCAGTCTTTCGTGGAAGCATGGATTTACTTTGATCAACTATATGAAAATGGCCGTAAGTAATAATTATAATGTATTTAGTAGGTATCTATTATATGTGTCGTTATCGAACAGTATGGTTAGCAGTTTGGCACTCAAGATCGGGATTTGGTAGAAATACCAAAAACTGTTGAATTTGATAAAAAAAATGTCATTATTTTTTTTTTTATTATTAAATAGAACAAATAATAAATAATCCAATTTTTGTTTTTATATTTTTAAGCTGTATAAATGCTTTTTAACATTAAAATTTTTCAAACAATTTAAATATTTTAATGAAATATAGGTAGGTAAGTATTTCATTATTTAGCCTTACATAATGTGTAATACAATATAATAATTTCGTTCTCGCTGCTTCCGTATGGTTTCCGTTAAATCCCACACGCTCCTGGGAATTATCTATTTTAAAATCAACCACAACTAATGCGCTTTGATAATGGTAAAATCTAATTCAGAAAGATTTCAAAGGACTCACCGGTAAGATAAAGTTCGATCAAGAAGGTTTCCGGACGGATATTGAATTGGAACTAGTGGACCTGACAGAGGACGGTTTGAGAGTGACAGGTACGTGGAATACAAAAACCGGAATTAACGTTTCAGCAACACCTAAACCGGAAATCGTACCAAGCGGGAAAGATTCTGATTTGAGAAATATGTCATTTGTCGTAATCACGGCGTTGGTGAGTGATATACATTTTACACTTTTATATTAAGATGCTTTAGTAAAAATACATCAGTGTACCTATCATAAATCTTTTAAGTGTTCAGTTGAAAAATATATTTGTTCACAATTATTATATTCCATCATGATATGCAATTAATTACAAAACTTAAACTATTATTTTGCTTTATTACTACAATTATAGTACATTTGTTTACCTAATTATTAACGTATACCAAAGTTTAAATAAGATAATATATATTGTAAACCAATCATATTATATTTCAATAAACGTATAATATTTATAATATAATTAATAAAATAATAACTTAAAAAATATACTACATTTTAATTAGGGATACCATATTTACCTATGATAATATACTTAAAAAAACCTTGTTTTTATAATGCTGATGAGTGGTGATCATTATATAGGTTTAAAAAATGTTAGTAGATTTTTTTTTTCATTTTATGTAACTATAAGAATTTAAATTTCAATGGCATTTTAGGATTTAAATGAATTACAGTGAGCGTCTTAAAAATACGCAGGACAACTATTTAGTGCTCACAAAAAAAAAAAAAAAAAAAAACGAAAAAAAATATAAGCAGGCCACAAAACAGAACTATATTTTGTGTAATACATGTAGTTGGTCTTGGCACTCCATTAATTATTGAATAATATGTATTATTAAAATGGTTTTTATTATGGCTATTGCTTTGATTTACAGACGCAACCATACGGTATGCTTAAACTTTCCAGCAATACTTTAAAAGGCAACGACCGTTACGAAGGTTTCGGGATCGATTTGATTAAAGAGCTCAGTGAAATGAGCGGTTTCAATTATACGTTTATAATACAAGAAGATTCCAACAGTGGATATAAGGACGATAAAACTAAAAAGTGGAGCGGAATGATCGGGGAAGTCATAAATGGAGTAAGTTTATATAATATAGTGAAAAATAAAATTTATAAAAAAACATAAGAATTGAACTAATCATTTACGCTGTTTATAAAAGTGTATATTATTCAAAACCTTCATCATAAATACTTTAATAACTATAGGCATTTAGACATTTAGTGAAAAACAAACGTTTTACATAGAAAATAAAATTATACATCAACATATTTATTACCATTATTAAATTTGTCAAACGATAAAATATAACTAAAAATTTAAGTAACATTTAACTATAATTTATAATATTATGACTGTTACAAGAACATAAGATATATCAATATCATATACCTTGTTTATAGTTAATTGAATAATTAAAATATAGCAATATCAATATTTATAGTGTGATATAATTAATACACAGCTACTAAATTAATGATAAATATGAGTAACTAAATCAGATTATTTTAATATTATTTTACTTTTCCATATGACCATAATCATTGGTTGTTTTATAAAAATGGGCAGTGGCCACTATAGATACTAATTACTAAATTGATAATATCGAAAAACGAATGACTCCTATAGAAAATAAGACACTAACCAAATAGTAATCTTTTTTTTCTTTTCAATTATAAATATTAGGAATAATACTTAAATAAAATATATATTATATATTTTTAATTATCTTGCATTTTCGCAGCAAGCTGATCTCGCAATTGCCGATATCTCCATTACTAGACAAAGAGAACACGACGTGGATTTTACTAGCCCATTCATGAATCTAGGTAAGTGTGTTGTTACGTACAATAGGGACGTATTAAAGTGGTGTATCTTATGTATTATCTCCATCTTGACCATATAAAGTAGAAACGCATGATGGAAAAGTTTATGTTAAAGAGTATATGTTTCTTATAGATATAGTAACCTATTTTATTCTATTATTTTAAATATTAGAGTCAATTGATCTATTCTCACATTATTTTTTAAAAATAAAATTATTAATTATTAATGAAGGTATTTTTTTTTTACTTATGTATTCTAATTTTTAAGCAAATTATAATATTATTATTTAAGATAATATGTTAAACGATTAAAATGCGATAAATGGCGTATTGTTTAGGCAAAATATATACTATAATCATTACAGTGTAACGATATTATAATATAACTTATAGGTATACCTATATGATTATTGGTAACATAATATTCCTGAACGATTTCATTTATTTTTCATTATTTGTCATTTTACGATGGAAAAATTGTCGTTTTAATCTCAAAAACAGCTTGAATTTTAATTAGCATGGCGTACGTTTAAAAGACCAATAAAAAGTCTTAAAAATATTTTATTTCATTTGTTGTCATCGTGAATATTTCAGGCATTAGCATATTGTACAAAAAGTCGACAAAGAGTTCGCCGAGTCTCTTTTCATTTTTGGCACCGTTCAGTTCCTTTGTCTGGCTTTGGGTAATAACGGCCTACTGTGGCGTGTCAGTTCTTTTATTCATTATGGCAAGGATCAGCCCGTACGAGTGGACCAATCCTTACCCGTGCATTGAAGAGCCCGAGTACTTGGAAAACCAATTTAGTCTGTCAAATGCATTTTGGTTTACGATCGGATCGCTGATGCAGCAAGGTTCCGATATCGCTCCGATGTAAGTTTGATGAGACTTTTACATGTCATAAGTCATAACACTATTGTATCCATAGAAATGTCAAAACAATTAAATGAAATTGTATGGCAGTTAAGTGTTATGAAAAATATTAATTGTTTTCTTTGAATTTAAAAATGTATATTAATGACTGTATGATCTCTAAAAATTAGACTTTGGTCATGATTTATGATTTATTAGAAAGAATTGATAATTTTATTTTTTCAATTCTATAGCGCTGTGTCCACTAGATTGGTCGCAGGTATTTGGTGGTTCTTTACGCTCATCATGGTTTCATCTTACACTGCAAATTTAGCTGCGTTTTTAACCGTCGAGAGTGTGTCTGAACCATTCAAAGACGTAGAGGATCTAGTGAACAATCAAAACATTATCTCCTTCGGTTTAAAGAAGAAAGGATCTACTGAGGAATATTTCAAGGTACGATTTATTAAAATATCAACGAATATAATATTACTATAGTTATTATTATTATCATTGACAATTTAAAATAATATCTTGTTAACCATACGCAGTTTATATTATAAGTTTTTTTATTAACATTTTTAAATTTAAATATTCCTTTTATAACATATTTTGATACATGATATTGTAACATTGTTGAGATGAGATCTGTAGTAGATACTTGATTTCTACGTACGTAAAACTGCTAATATATGTGTTTTTAATTCATCATACAATGAATGTCACGCTATTATAAAATACATAACACCTTGTAGTATGTACTAAAGCGTAATACATGATCAGTCACTGTGGAACTATGCACGATTAAATTTATATTTTGACAGGAATCAACAAACCCAACATATAAAAAATTATTTGATATTTTACAAAAAAACCCAGCCTGGTACACTGCAAATAATGACGAGGGCGTCGAAAAAGTACTAAAGGAAAATTATGCATTTTTCATGGAGTCTACATCAATCGAGTGAGTATTACAAAAATAGTAGTATACCTACTATTAAAATGATTAATATTAATTAAGTTTTTGAAAACACATGATTATTGTCAATTGTATTATATAATATAATACATATTATGCAATCACTTAGCTGTGTATCTTACTTTATATAATAAAGAAATTTGTACTATGTCACAACAATTCTTGACCTTTTGTGATACACAGGATTATTTAAAAATGTTTCCCTCTCTCCGAAATTTTCAAGTGAAAAAAATATAACTCAATTATCAACTTATATATTTACTATCGTTTGTATTTAAAAGGATGTCACATCCCGCATACGTGCTGTTTACGTGTTATAAATGTACATGATAGCAAATTTTGTAATTAACAGTTTAAATACTGTGCTGCAGTTTTAATTTAAAGAGTACCTAATAAATTAAATTATTATTATATACAATTTGATAATAAATAAGGTATTATTTGTAAATTCGCGTTGATTAAAACGATATTTAAATTTTTAAGCGGGTTATGATCAGTTTTATATTATTATTATTGTACACATACACATATATATATATATATATATATATAACTCAATTAAAACTTTAAAATATTGTGACAAAACTTTAACATAATAAGTAAATTTACTGTACAATATTAAAACTAATACACTGTATTGGAACTATACATGACAATTTGTCATTTTTACCAATGTTTGTAAAAGGAGACAACACTAATATGTGGATATCCGGCTACGAAGTCCTTTAATTATAATACAATGTATATACTATAGAGTATATGTAGATATTTACTCCATTTGTGTAACATTTGTACAATAGTTTTTTTTTCTTTTTTATTAAAATCGTAAAGAAAAACAATAATACAAATCACACGCCTATAATTCAGTTATTCAGATATTGAACAACGTTATACCTATGTCTAAACGCTATTTAAAAAAAATAGTATTATATTCCAACATGGTGATTGTGACGGATGTAAAAATACCTACGTATAGTTGTGTGTGTATGTGTGTATCAGAAAGACGATAGCATCGCGGACCCCTGACGGCTGACACGATACTGTCATGACCCCTTTCCTCCAAGGTGTCCGCGGACCGGAAGTTCAGAATGACTGAATGTACGACGTTTCTATGATGTTATCTATATTTGCATATTATTATAGGTACATGGTCGAGCGGAACTGCAAATTGGCCCAAATCGGTGGACTGTTGGACAATAAGGGCTACGGGATTGTGATGAAAAAAAGTATTCTATCTAATATTGTGTGCGGTTGAAATAATAATTTATAACATTTATTATGTTGTCAATTTATATTAATTCGATTCGTATATTTTGTGGCGTTGTGTTTGTACAGACGCGAGTTTTCGAAATGTTCTGAGCGCAAACATATTGAGCCTACAAGAGAAGGGCAAACTGACAGCGTTGAAGAACAAATGGTGGAAAGAGAAACGCGGGGGCGGAGCGTGTCAGGTTAGTACGACGGTCTCAACAGGAATGAAAAAATTTCTCACTATAAGCCATATAATATAATAAATAAGTTATTCGCGTGTATAAATCGCACAGAATCGTTGCTGACCCGGAAACCTACTTTTAGACAAACTGGTCGGGTGGTAATGCAGTTTTATAGGTGGCTCGGCTGGGGATTGTTTTCCTTCAAAAATGAAAAAATTTATGTTTTAGTCATATGATAAACGCTTTTAGTAGAGAGGGGCGTAGATAAGTTGTGCCTTATATTTCTTTATATATTTCTCTACCCGATGATAAATTTATTTATTAAATATAATATAATATTATGTAGGACACCGACAATAACGAGGCCAGCGAGTTGAGTATGAAAAACGTGGGTGGCGTGTTCATTGTGTTATGCAGTGGTGTGGCCGTTGCTGCCGTGTTGGCGGCTCTGGAAATGTTTTGGACGCTGTGGAAAACGACCAGCAAAGAAAAAGTTCGTATACGTATTATTATATAATGCTATATTGATCGTCATACCCAACATCTATAGGTAAGAGGCCAACTTTAATTGAAAATGATGGTACGACGAACTATCGATTTTCGTTATTTGAAATTTAATTTTTTTATTATTTTGAACGTCATCTTAATCCTACGTAAAATAAATAGTGACAAAAATGTTTTAAGCTATATCGAAATATTATGATAAGGCTGTAAGAGCAATAATTGAATGTCATCAAACTAAACACAAAGACAATTAAAAAAAGCTTAGGTTTAAGCACGTGGTTATTTTTCGCTAAATAAACATTTTTAAATGTCTTCCGTTGTTTTGGGTAACTGTCGTGTTGGCCTTTTAACTGCATCGATATAATAAATAATAATATACCCTTAACTGATCCCGCGGTCGCCACTACAGGTATCGTTCAAGAGCGAGTTCAAAGACGAACTTAAGTTCATTGCCAAATGTCGCGGATCTACGAAACCGGCTCGGAAGAATCAGAACAGCAGCACGGATAACTCGAACCCGACCGGATCCAATCAGTACATGAACTCAGACCGGCACTACGACTACGAGTCGTGATGGCACGAAAACGATGGGACATCTTATATCATCAGCCATCAGGGCACTATATTTTCCTTTTATTGATCGAACGCACGTCCGCTTGCAGTTTTTAATTCATAAATAATATAAAATACGATAGTTATATATTGTTTATTTATATCTATATCTATATATATAAATATGTCTATAATACTATATATATAGTACTATACTATATATATATTATAGAGTATTCATCAGTATCTATTATTATTCTTATTATAATCATAATGAAATATATACATATATTATATACCTATATAGGCTCTTAAAATGTAATGAAGACAATATTATTCGAGCGTATAAAAAATAATAATTAAAACAAAAATAATTATTAAATAATAATAAAAAAAAAATTATCACAGTCATTTTGTTTTATATTTTTATTATTTTTTTTTTTGTAAACGTAAAAAAAACGATCGATTGAATTCCTATTTACATAAATGTATTTACATTCCCGCAAACTCGTCTACAAACGACTCTATTATCGGGACGACGGCGGATAGAGTTGATAATAATATTATATACATATATTTTACAATATATTATATTGTTATATTTGCGATTCCGTTGCGCGGGACTAGTGCGACGTCGTCACCGCCGCCGTCACTGCAGCAGCTGCAACCGGTCCTGTACGGTCCACATTGATGGGCGCGGCCCGTTCCATTAGACACTCGATGCTGGTGCTCTGTTCGTCGGACAGACTGGACGCGGACGACGATTCGCCGCAGACGGTCCGCGCTACAGAAACGACGTCGTCGTCGTCGTCGTCCCGGTTCATCTCGACCAGCACGGTCGTGTAGTCGGGCGGGGGAGCAGACGCGGCCGAGACGGTTTGTTGTACGTCCGTCGACGGAGACGTCGCCGAGAGGATTGTGGTCTGCTGGTGATGCGAAGAAGACGACGTCGTTGCCACCGCCGCCGCCGCTTGGACGGTTCGCGTCGCCGCAGCCGACGAGGACGAGGAAGACTCTCCGAGTATCGCCGACTGATGGTGGTTGCCGAGCACGTGCGCCAACCTGCGCACGCTCCGCCGGATGCTTTGCCGCAACATTTTCGCGATTCTATAGTATCAAAAGAAAAAACAAAACGCGAGCGCGCACAGTTGATAACGGTTCGTTTCTTCACTAGGGTGAGATGCATTTAATCATGTGATAGGCACTCTGAAGTCTGGCAGCCGGGCGGTGCGCGATAGTGTCCGTGTCAAGTGCAAGAAGAAAACCACCGAGTATGAATTGCATGCATATTAAAAGACTTACATGTTTAAGTATATTATGAAGAATGTTAATTTTTTTCTCAATAGGCGTTGTTATACGATTATTGTTTTAAAACATATTATATAGGTATATATTATATTACACGTTAAAATAATGTATTATTAAAATTAAACGTTTTTTTTACATTTAATTTTGCTTTCAACAGTCTGAGATAAAGAGTAATGACTAGGCGGTATTATAGGTATAAAAATATGACTAAAAAATATATCATAACATTAACAGTGATTATCAAAAATAATATGTACAAGAATATAAATGACGTAAATACATAATAATATAATATAGTCGTGTAAAGCAGAACGTGCGATGATAGAAATACTACTACACTAAAACTACTGTTAGTCGTTCTCATAAACCGTTACTAATTCAGTGAATCGTAAAGACCTTGCTCCGGTGGCCGTGGAATATGACGGCGGTGGAGTGTACTTGGGCGGCGGGTCTTCGATCTGCACTGCCGCTGAGCCATTTACGACCGCCTCGGACGTCGCCTCGCCGGTTTCTGGGGGTCTACGAGTCTCGATCACGGGCCGGTACAGCATCTGGATCCGCTGTTTATGAACAGAGTAAACAAACGGTGTAATTCAGTGTGATGTATACAAGGACCAGAGGGGTTATGACATATACTATGGTTGGGCTACGCGCAGACGTCCTGATATATTGATTTTAAGTGTATATTATGTAAAATTCGTATATACAATTTTTTATCGAAACTTATTAAAAATCAAGTTAAATTGACCAGAGTAAATATCATTTTATTTTCTCCCGGAGGGAATATTAATTACCTTATTGACACACGATTCAAAGCGTAGAGTGGCAGAGAAGCGTGTGCTGGCATTAATTAAATCGAAAAAACTAAAAAAAAAACAACTGTTTCCTAATATCAAACATCATCAATACACTATCGCAAATCACAATCTAAATCATGTATGAATAAATTAATCGTGATGGTTGTTTTTATAATTTTTTTTTAACCGTATATTCTGTTGTATATATGTTATACGCATTTATAAACGTATACTAGCAATATAATATTAATATAATAAATATGAGTACATCCAATTGTATAGATAATGTATATTTAACTATTATTACCCCCCTCATTTTTAAAAATCTCAGTTATACCATTGAAATATGTGCACGGCTGGACCCTGTTGTGGTAATAATATTATAATAATATATGCACTTACATCGAACAAGTCTGGTGGTCCAGTAGCCAAGTACCGACAAGTCTGTACGATTCCAGCAAACGGGACGATCAGTAGCGGTACGATCTGCAGCAAACAGCCAAACTCGCGGCTGGACGTCGACCAGTAAGTCGATTGAGAAACACCTTTCCAATTGTACAGCCACCGGTATCCACCGTTTTTGAACACGGATGTGCTGAGCAGCTGTAAAGGCGAAAATATCGTCATTATAATATTATTTAATATGCCTGAACATCGTTCAACAACAGCACATTTTTATAAAATAATATAGTGTATTATAATGTTCAACGACGCTTACGATCAGAGCCACCGGCACGACGATGTTCCAATCGAACGACAGCATCGGCGCCATCCACACCTGCAGGTGATGGTTGGCCTGCGAAAACAGCGTTGCCACTACCGTCTCTCCGCTGTATGGACGACCGCGCACCATGAACAATGCTCCGATTTCTAGCAAATACAGTATCATTATCCACCAACCGCATCCGACACAGTAGTCCATTAGATACACGATGAAAATTCCCAGCTAAAAAAATTATAACGAATTTAAAATATTTTCAGATTATGATCGCGTAAAATTTCGAGTCAGGCGTTTGTACGCTGACGCGTGCGAGTGTATATAGCGTGTTATGCGGATTATAAATAAGATTATGCGTAGTTCTGTTTGGGTATGAAATAAATTTATTTGATAATTGTAATTCACTCACTTCAGTCGCCATAAATAGACCGATCGAAAAGGCGGCCGCACACGTCAGAAACGTGATTGTCGTACGCCATTTCCTCAGCTTGAACGGATGCAAAGATATGATCCCGCTGACGACGCAGTGCCATATCGCAATCTGTAACGATTCAATCAAAAAAAAAAAAAAAAATTGATATTAGGATTAATCTATATTTCTAATGACGCGTTATTTAAGTTCTGATGTTGTACACGTTTGTGTTTGAAAACGTACTTGCTGTCCGATACCGAACATGATGAGCACGAAATAGAACAGGACTGACCAGAACGGTGAGATATTCTTGGCGCCGATCATGGCGAACGTGGCGGGAAACAGTTCGGTGGCCAAGCGCATGGCCTGGTATCCACTCTCCTGCGGCATACCCGGCACGTTGTTCTTCATCGTCCTTTCGCCCATAAACAGACTGCTGTGCTGCATCCACCGCACGGGCGTCAGGTGTTTGCGGGCCTGAGCAGAATTCTGCTTGAACAGAAACGTATAGGAACTCATCCGTTCTGAAACAAGTGTATAACGATAACGGTCGACGTCGTGAGATCAGCTTCGAAGCGTATGTGCATATATGTGGTGGGTCGGGTTCAATGTAGTATAATATGATTAATATGTTGTATATGTATACTTACTCAGTTACGCGTGAAATATTCCCCGCGGCCAAAGAATATTTAGGCTGAAGAAGTGGCAGGGTGTAGATAAAGAGAGAGAGAGGGAGAGAGAAAGAGAGAGACTATGAACTTACCGAAAGAACTGGGCAGGTACATGTATCCATGGGCTTCGAGGAGATGCACGCACGTGTTGGCTAAAAACGCTGCCAATACGAGTACGGCTATTGTTAGGATGATCACTAACGAAGCGTCTCTGTGTAGCAAATGTTTAGGTCGATTGTGCGAAGTGATTTGCATTGTGCACGCGCCGAGTATGCCCCACGTAAGAAACGTCTCGGTGAACGCTGCCACCCAACTCTGAAATGTCGAAATAACGGTAAATGTGTGATGCGATTATGACGATGACGGTGTGCAGAGATAACAATATAATTATAATAATAACCGTATAATATACAATTTTGTATTTGTATTCTATAAACTTATAATTTCCCAATAACTAAGGGCGATTATAAGTACTAAGTTGTTACGTTGACAGGAGTATATGGTTCGTTGGTGCCGTTTGAACATATTTAGTATATTTAGGTATATTATAATAATTGAAGTCGTCACAAATATCAGTTTTTTGCAATTGTTACGACAAGATGTAAAATAAAAAATAAAAACTAGAACGAAGTTATAACACACGTAACGCCATAATATAATATATTATTATACAATAACATCATAATAGTTTAACTACGAGACCAAAACTCTGTAGACAATTATAGAAAAAAAGGGATTGTCTATTTTTTTTTTGTTCAACGTTCAGAAGTAAATATATTTATGATAATCGTGAGTAAATATAAAATAGTGCATTTTTAAAATTTAAAAAATAAGTAACACATTTCTTGTATTTCCTGAAATTCGAGTTTGCAATAAAAAAAGATCTCTTTATTTGAACGCAATGTGATGTTACCTTGGTGTTGAGGAAAAATTCGCTCCAATCCGTTTCCGGAAAAATATCGTGATGTTGAAACCCGATCATTGGCGCTAAACCCAACATTTTCGTGCACAACATAAACATACCGAAAACCGGTACCAATGAGAATATACACATCACCTTACTGTACGACTTCAGACCTGTACAAATTAAAAACGGTATTTTTAAAAAAATAATTTCACAAAAATTATACGAAACCCAATATGATTACCTTTACTTAAGCATATGAACACAATTGTCCATATGATCGTCAGGTTGATAACTATAGGCAATTTCAACGAGTTGTCGTTCATCTCGAGTTTTTCCACGTACTTTCTCTGTAGAACTATGCCGTTAAAGTAACCTGGTACTGTCTCTTCGATATTATAGCTGACATTTGAAGATAAAGTCCAGGGCATGCCGTCTGAAACAATGTAATATTACATATTATACAAAACGATTATTTTTAAGTTACTGTTATACATTATATAATAATAATACAATACAATATATATAATATAACTGCAGTGACACGCGATATATTAATAATAATGTAGTGCGATGACTATTTATTATAATATATGGGTAGAATAAATTTGTTCATAATATATACCTTCTTTGTACTCGTCGATAGGTTCTGCCCAACGGTAAACGTCCTGTTTCGTGATGAACGAATCACGGAAATATGTGAACATCCACGAGATGCCAATCACTGTGTATGTGCCGATGAACGCTTGGGCCAGGAGCAGTGCGATGCCGATTCCCTGTAATCAGATACATAATATAAAATGTCCGTAAATAATAGAATATTATAATAAGTAATAACACATCGTGCACTGCGGTGGCGGTATCGGAGTCGGTATGTCCTAGACTCGCGTATATGTATAAAATAATAGCGGCCGTGGAAAAAACGTTTGTCGTTTTACGGAAATCCGCTCGCCTCAGGTGCATAATATCATATTATTATTGCACAAGCTGTCCCGTTACGTGGATAAAACGGACTTACCTTGAATATTGGTGATATCCTCCACATGTCCATGACCCCGGCGCCTAGTAGTTGACCGAGCGAACTATGAAACGTAAACAGAGGTATGCCGACTAGCAACGATAACACTAGGAACTGTAGTATAAAGTTGGCTGTAAAGACAAAAGGAAAAAAATGTGTGAAAAATCAATCTACATTTTATAAAAATAAAAATACAGTAAAATCCGCTCAATTGGGACACTTTGGGCGGTGACCTGTTTGTCCCTATTAAGCGGTTGTCCCTTTTATGTGGTGTCCCAAATAAGCGGATTCTACTGTAATTTAATAATCTAGTTTGAAGTATTTATTAGGGATTATTATTTATTTTAAAAATTTAATTATAATTTAGTGATTTTTAGAATTAGGTACGTATACCAGATACTTATAACCATTAAAATCGAAAACTAGGAATTAGCGCAGTTAACGAGTTTTTCCCTACGAAATTTCTCGTAAACGAGTTGTGTTCCAATGATAAAAGTGAAGAACACGAATTGTATCCCAATAACTATGAGTTTTACACATGTTGTGTGCTGATAAATTCAAAATGATGTTTTACACAAGCATAAAATATGTATAAAATATTTAAAAACAGTATCATTTAAATTTTTGTCTGATATGATATATTATTAAAATGATTTATGATATAATTATTTTACTTTTTATTTATATTAATTAGACGAAACCACATTGATTATTGTTAGGTTAGATAAATATTTTCACTATAATAATATAAAAAATATTTGTATGAACTTCTCATTTTTCGTGTAAAATACTAAAATATAATATGTAACATACCTTTAATAATTAATAGTGTAATAGACAAATTTCTAAAAAATTGTCATGAAGAAATAAGATTTTTTTGCAAAAACTTAGTGATATAATATCTATAATAATTACATCAAACTTATTGTAGGATTGTTTTTTTTTGTTTCTAAAACATCAAAATTTTCTTATAAACTCCATACATCAAGTTGTATATATTATATATGTAATATTTTTATACGTTATTCTATATACATCTTAATTTCTTATAACTTTGCTCATAATAATTGTCTCATTCGTTTTCAAGGACCCCATAGTGACGGTTAACACACCCAGAGGGCTTCGACACTATACAGGTGATTCATCAAGCATGGATTCATTTATTACATATTTTCGTTAAATAATAATTTAAGATCCTTTTTCAAATTCTTAAATTTTTTTGTACTAATTACGGAGTATTCTAAGGTAATATAAACTTCCTTTTAATAAGTATAAATCCTTTTTTTACTATAATGAATTATAGTTAAATAATTATAAAAGAAATAGTATTTTTTTAAATGAGTATGGACCTAATTTAAAATTGTAACAAGTAGTTTCTCTGTTATTAAAATGTTTTAACTATAATAAGGATAAAAGTTCTTAAAAATGGTTTTAGAAAAATAAAAAGTAGATGTTATATTGAATCATTTTTATAAATTATTAATGTTGATATAGTAAACTAATTTTAAGCTCCTCAATTATTTCAAAAAAATCTCAAAAATTTTAAAATAAAATGGTCATTAAAAATTTTCAAAAATTAAATTTTGAAAACTACATTATTGAAGAAAAAATAAGTATGCTTGTTGAATCACTCTGTATACTTTTATAATATTATATTATTGCCGCTACCAACAAGATTTTATACAATATATTTGCGATATCATATATAATATACGAGTAATGCCGCGGTGAAATTCGATAATGATCGTAGTAAATAATATACGTAAACATATCAGTATATCATCACTAACCTCCAAATTGTACTGCGAGTATGGCGAACCGACTGATGTTGAAGGCTCCCAAAGTACAGCCAAGCGTGGCCAACACGGAACTGTATTTGTTGCTCCATTGGCCTAATGGACTTTGAGACTCCTGCGACATCTCGTACGCTCTGAAAAAAAAATTATGATAGTTTGAATATTATTATTGTTATTATTATTTATATTTATAGATTATAAATCGTGCACGAATTTATTCGCATGCGAATCGAAGCACGTTGTTCGCGGCGAGTAAGTCAAACGAATATCAAGGACGACCGTCGTATGACGAAAAAAATTATAATTATGATATAGTAATAGTTATTAATTATACTTAAATAGTTTACCAACACGCGACTAAATAATATCTAATTTCGATACCATTAATTCGGTGCTCATATTTATTTCTAAAAACCATTTTTATCCATAGAAAATATCATAAATAGGAAATTACAATAATAAAGACATGAAGAATACAATAAATATTATAATATGCGGCTATAACAATATTATAATACGCAACATAATAATAATATGATTAATAATTTCTACTTCTATACATAAGGACCACCCTAATAATTATAAGATGAAATAAATATAATAATTTGTAAATCTTACATTAATTAGGTACTATAGTAATTAAATCTCAAATATTTTTTACGTATTTTTTTATTCGACGTTTAAGACGGGTTTCGTAGTAATGTGAAGTAGTGACAAAACATTTTTTTTATATAATATATAATTTATTTTTAAACGAACTATAAACGTGGGATGAAATTACATATACCTACACAATACAGACATGATAATGTACTTTACGCATGGAACACACCCCTGGAGACTTGCTTTGATCTGAGAAAATATATAACGAGACCGTCGTATAAAAGATCAGTAACTTAATGATTTACATTTACATCTATGAATGCGAAAATAAAAAACAGCGTGACACAAACAATATGTTGAATATTCGTATTATTCATCCAACGTAGGTATTGATTGAACAATGATTTATTTTCTAACCTTTATGATTCGCATTTTGAAGGCATATAGAAAAATTATATTATATAATATTATTATGTATAAGTTGCCGACCCTGAAATTTTTAAAACTTTATAATAATATACAATACATTAAATTAATTATTTTTGCACATCTGTGTGTTATTTTATAATTTTCAAAAAATTTGCAAGACCGGTTACCATATTATATCTTTATACATTATATAGTTGTATATAAGCAAATATTATAATATTAAGTATGATAATCTATATAAACCATTACGATGTGTGCTATGTCCATGCGAACCGGTTAAATTTTTGTTCGAAAAAATTCGTATATATTATTGTATCGTATAATATATATACATATATTATGACGTAGGTACACTATAATGCACCTGTTAGATTCAAATTGTGCTTGCTGAGTTTGTGTATAATACGCGTTCATTGTACATACGTATAATACCCATATAATATAGTTGTGAAAAAAATAATATATAACCCGAATCGTCGCTTTTGTTCTCGGATGAAAAACCATTGCATTCCTACGCACGCGATTTCGTGCGAATAACCTCGTGAGCAGCCTACACGCGTATATTATATACGGGTATATATAGGCACGCGGAAAACGTTCAGCGGGAGAGACGAACGTTTCACGTTGTGGAATCAACTGTCGCGAAACGGTTTTATTTTTCCGCTTCTGCGGCGCCGCGACCGTTAAAATCATAATAATAACTATTATGAATGATAAATAATAATCGTATACTGCAGTTACGTCTTACGTAAGCCCAAAGCAATTATAATATTTATATTTACTCATAGCAATCCCAAATGTTATAATATTATAAACAAAAGGCTCTAATCGTCACGGTCAGTATAAAATTACATTGAATCATTATCAACAAATTATTGAATGCTACGATTTACGACATTACGCGCAATCGAGTGTTCGGTTCCTCGACTGATCACTGTCCACCGCTATATTTCATACATGATAAAATGTATATTAAAATATTAATTACCGACTATATTAATGCCAATAATGTGTATACACACATATATATAATATTATTTCTTTCCAACGGCAGCTGTAACAAACATCAGCTTATGTGTAATGCTTAAAATGTATATAACCCAAGTCACTATTATTTATAGTATTAAAATTATCTTATATTTCCGTTGTGCACTTTACAATTTTAAAATATTACCTAGCTACGTCTAGAGAGTCTATACTCTATACCAACCGATATTAAAATAAATTACAGTATACCTACACGGCAGAAACACTTGTCACAATTATTAAGAACTGACCACTGCTGATTATTATGATAATAATATAATATACATGTACCTACTTGGTATCTGCCATATCTAATGATTAATATTAGACTGATCACTGATAAGGCTAATAAAATGTATACTGAACAAAGTGAGTAGGTACATTGAAATAAAAGAACGTATAGGTATAATATATACCTAATTCCGCAGATACGACTATAATATGAACACCACGTGTAACGCTGCAGTCTAGTAGCAAGTAATTTTCTGCATTTTCAAATATTTTTCTTAAAAAAATAGGTACGTAACCAGACGAAAGAGAAACACTATAATTATATACAGATAACTATATATTTATATGTTTTACCATTACCATCAACTATCAAGTACTTGGTTTAGTAATTAGGTATATATAAATATAATTTTATTTAATTATATTTCAATATGCAGATCATATTATAAGATTCAATTACAATACATTTAATAACATTAATACAAATTTATATTTTGACCTAGTTTTCGAGTTTCAGGACATTCTATGGAACAATTTATAAGTTCAAGTAAAAATTTTACATAATTTATTTTTTCTTCCTGATGAATGTTAAGCAATTTTAAAAACAATTCATAATGAAAATAATTAATAGAACCTAACTATTTATTGATTAAGACAAACATTCTTTTTTCAAAAGATGCAACAACAGCTCGGTGCAATTTAAGATAATTGAATGTAATAATACGTGTATTATTACACTATAGAGAATAATATTTTAGATTTCTTATGGATACTGTCGAAACGTCAGCAATTAGGCCATCATTTATGAACAAGTGAATGAGGTTAGATCGTGCGAATTATAGAATAAAACGAAATATTCTCACGTCTAATCGTACGGCGAAGAAATAAAAATTAAGCCCTCGATTCTCGGAGTGAAAAAGAAAAAGGAACAATAAGTACTAAACGCTATATAATTATTATATTCGCGGGGCGTGAAGAATTCAACCAGTAAAATATGTAAAAACGGATGAGGCCTTTTTAAACAAAGCATAAATCACTATGACAATATTTGTATGGATATTGTTTTGTTCGTTCATATACAGAACAGTAGAGGCCAAATTTTAACGACTCGGTAATTGTTATATATTCTATTGATAATGATTTTTTTTTAATTTGTTAAGAACACACACACAATTTATAAAATATTTTTACTATATATTCTCGAGGTACATATTATATAATATATTATGTATTATGTATATAAATAATAAAACGATGTCATTTTCAATTGATTTAACAACATTTTATCTGTACACAATTAAACTTAATAATTACGTTTAGATAGGTATAATATTATTATCACTCACTCGTCGGCACATTCTCGTACGTCGATAATGCTTCCATACCGATTGGTGACAACTTCGAAACGCGGCATTTAAGTACGGTCGCGATTAACACGTCATTAAAACACTTAAATCTCCGCGTACGCCGAAAAGTTCTCGGTCAACACAAAATCGATCGTCGTCGTCGTCGTCCGAACATGGTCGTAGCACTAATGAACACAAGGCGGTGGCGTGGCGCGTCCAGTTTTTTTCAGGATCAAGGGAACGAGTTACGCGAGCAACCGCCGCGGCGGATATGTCGCTATATATTATAGCGAATAAAGTTGTTGTTTTTTTTTTCGCCAAGGACGTCCACTGCAGCAGAGTTGTCAAAACGCGGAAACTCGAGAATTTTATTCTCTTACGCCGCAGCCAGTTATTTGCCGTGATCGTAGTGTGCATATACCCCGCCGAAAGCCGATTCGACTGTACACACACACGTGTTCAATAAATATTATATTATAATCTATATTATGTTACGCACGGAAAACATAAACAATATTAAAAAATTGTTGTCACATTATATTATTATTATTACACGTGTGTGTGTGTGTGTGTTTACACGACGCGGGTGTACTCGCGACGGAGTACGGATCGACACTGAACCTTATACAACAACAACAACAATAATAATAATATAATAATCTAGCGACGCGTCTGGGAGGCGAATCGCGCGCGGTTTTCAGTCTCCACCGTCGCTAGTCCGTCGTCCGGTCTCTCTTTTCTCCGTTCGGGTATCGCCGCGATTGACCTAATAAGGGACCGGTCACGAAGTTCCTGGTCTCGTTATCGTTGTTTGTTTAATTTTAAAAAAGTCGTTTTTTATTTTTTCTCCCGCCGTGTGCTTTTAAACGCACGCGATGAGTCTAATTCTTCGGACTCACAATCGGATATAGGTGATACGCCAGTTGTATATATAATAAGCAAATGTTTATTACCCCGCGGGGAGGGGGAGTGGGACGACAACAATGAAAAGAAAAAAACTGATCGTTTCTTTGTGTACACATTATTATACATACACATATTATTATAGGTACGATTTTTTTATTTTTTTTTTTTTATTGTCGTTTCCCCGAGTTATACTACGGCACGCACACGCCGCACGGACGACGTTATAATAATATGAGATTATTATTATTATTATTGCCGTACGCGACCATTAACAACTTACCGCTGCGACCCAGATAATATAGTACGAGGTCCGAGTGATAATTTGACGCGAAAAAAAATAATAATACGCGGAGGACGGACGAATTTCGTTGTTCGATAATAACCGCAGCTGCAGAAGAAAATAATATGTATTATAGCGATTTCGTCGCGCGCAATCGTTTATCGTCAGCGCGATTCGACACGACCCAGCTGCAGTCGGTGTTGAATTTCACCGAGCAGTTTCCCCGGCAGTGGCATACGCGTGAACGGGAAATCTACCGACGGCGACGATGGCTATTCGATACCGACCACGCGGAGCTTCCCATATAGTATACCTATATTATAGTGGTCGCGTTACTATTCTATGCACCTGCACGTCGAAATAGCGTACCGACCGTATAGGATTATAGCTAATTCCAAGGCGACGGCGCTACGTATGATATACGTATAGAACAATATATCCCGAGGCGTAGCTGCGAGGCGTTTTAATGATATTAATATTATACATATACCCCCGAATGCGGACATTTGCGAATTTTAAATTTTAAAGGGGACGGAAATTGGAAAAAACGTGTACCTTTATATGATATTGTATAATTAATTTAATAAAAAATATTTTACTCGTAGATGAGTGATAGGTCCATGTATATACTTATAAAAATATTTATCGTAGGTAACTTGGAACATGACACATTTATATTATAAACTAACTTGTCATATTATGATATAAACGAGAATAAAATATATATAATTTAATAGCAGTGTTTACGAGGTAGGGGTCTTCATCTTGCATGTGTCATTTCGTTGTTAAAACCTCATTGAATGCCATTGAATGGTATAATATATAGTTCGTTAATAACGTATATTATGTTTTATGTATAACACATAATATACGGATGTGATACGTATAATATATATATTATATATCACTATATCACCTACAGTTTTTTTTTGAATTATGATTGAGAAAAACTAAACGATAATGTTTCACAATAAAATGAAGAATATAATACCAGATATTATAACAAATGCGTAATAACGACAACTTTATTATTACGATTTATATTATGTCTCCTCCGATTTAACTTTAGAGGTCGTCATAACTTTTCGGTAACGCTCTTGTATCCAAGATTTGATCATACGTCGACGTAGTTTTATAGTGTATATATATTTATATGTATGTAATTTAATTAACACGTATGTCACACAATATATATTTGCGTTCACTGCAAGTTATCATAGGAAATGACTAATGGGATTTTCATATATTATTTTAGATTTTTTTTTTGTATTCAAATCATCGCACGATTTGGTATCTCACGTGGCCCGTCGTGTGTTTAAAGCATTGTACTTGCATTCAGATCACGCATTATTTATCCTATTGTGTTTCATATATATATATATATAGCGCGGTGAATACTTTGCGGGGCGTTAAAATTCCTAACTCAAAGTGTGGCGATAACAATGCCTGCGCAGAGAACATCCCGTGGGTACCTATACTTATTATTATATTTTGTCTCGATGTTATTATTTTATTTTTGCGACCACTTCTTTAGAATACTAATTCGCGTCATCGATGACATGACAAAAACGGATATAAACGTTCGTTATAAAGCGTGAAGTTAATTAAATTTGAAATAATAATAATGTTTAGTGGGTGTTTAATAGGTATATTAATAATGCTTACGTTTTTTCGATTTTTAACGATGTGTATAATGTATACTATATTTATTTTATATGAGCGCATATGTGTCTTTATGTCAAAGGATTAATTTATAAACAAAAAATGTTCATTTTAACACTAATTATTAGTATTAGTTACAATACACTAATATTTATACGTATACGCAGAGAAATAAGCGTGTTTGTGAATCGTGATGTGATGTAGAGAACAAACAGTGTAGATAAAATGACGGGTACCTAGTCATATAAACTTGATCATTTTCCACCAAGAGAAAGTGTGTATATTTTCACCACAGACGTGTGATGTCTCAAAGAGAAAATTCGGTTATAACTAATTATTGTAGTTACATTTTTTTTCGGGGTAAACGAAAAAATCGCATATTTATTTTCTAAATACGAACTCTCGTGTTGTGAAAGTGCAGTCGATCGACGAATTATTACAATTATAGCGACATTATAATGTAGGCATTCACTCAAACATATATAGGTACTCATACAAATTTAACGATGACCTTTGGACTAAATAACATTTTATTATTGTAATGGACTTTTGGCGCGTCTCCTTGAATTAAGTACGCTCGCGCCAGATCACCAGAATCCGTCGTCAACCGCGCTTTTTCGGCTCGAACGCACATATAATAATATTCGACCTCAACCCAAATTTCACTGTGCGTTCTGTCCGGTGAATATGTGAATTAGTGATAAATATATATAGGTAGTAGGTACCCACCGCAGACTCTGATCGATGCGATCATTACTCGCTCGGACCATAAATGAAACAATAATTATGTATATATAAATGTATGATGATGAATATAACGTTAGACGACTTGCTGCTGCGCATTACGAGTAGATTCGCCAAAGACGATATGAATTAGAATCATGCTACCTTGGTAAGAATGAGGAATCTGGTCGGAAACTTGTTGATATTATTAAGGGTATTTATTGTTCTATCTATTGTTAATTTATTACGACATAATATATTATATGATGGTATTTCAATTGATAATTATCGTAGTATTTTTGTACTATTGTAAAATGTAATAATAATATTCAAATATATAAACATTGTGAACCCCTAAGGTAAACAATTTTAAAATAAATTACAAATTATAATATGTATATAATATCAAAAGGACCTCCCCCCAAGCACGTACAGTCGGACGAACGGCCGACACTGCATTTAACTAGGGAGGGTTCGCGGCGGCGGTGAAGACTGAAAAGCTCACGAAAATCATCTCCAAAATGATATATTATATTTTTATTTTACTTGAGGTGAACATCCGGCGACGACGGTGTTTCTACAATATTTCGTATCGTTTTTCCGATCGTGGAATCCGTGAATATACAAAATGTAAATGTATAAACCTATGTATCGAAAAAAAAAATACTACAACAGCATAATACTATTATAAATATAATAATAATTACTGTGAAAACAAATGGAATAAAATAACCGTCGTCGGCGGCGGCAAAGACGACGAAATATAAAAAACGACACACGGCGCGCGCTCGCACACGCTTACACACACGCGCACAACCGGTTCAGCGGACTGACGAGACGAGTCTAAAATGGAGTAGGTACACATCAATACAGCGCGGTGTGGGTCGCCGGTGCGTTTGCAAACCTCCGCCGTCGTCCCGTTATAGACCGTATCGCGTTGAAAACGTATTTTATGGTATAAACCAACAAATACTTATTTCTGCGTTAGACAATAGTTTTCTACGAGTTTTCTCAATTTTTGACACAAAATTAAGTTTTCTTGGACCCGTTTTTTGTTCTTTTTAGACCTTACCTATACTGATTCCACCCACTTCGAAACTAAATATTATTTTTATTTTTAATGAATACTGCGCGTGCTTATATTATTCCGGTAACAGTTTTTTATATGTAAATCACGAAATTTGCGGTGTTTTCCTGCACGCTATAAACAGACCTCCGCGCGATGTATAATAATATATTCATATTATACGCTATGTACAATAATTCTAAATGCAAATAATAACCATCGTTAAAATTGAATTTTCCAAAGTACGATGATTTTTAAAAAATTTAAAAAATCGCTTCAAACGGGAAATAATATTTGATCGAATTTGTTTTTAAAATATTACGTCAAACTGTAGGGCCAGATTATATTGTGATGATAGAGGAGAACCAGCTGCAGCCAGACGCAAGTTTGGTACTTAAAAGCATGTAGAATTTTAAATCATGTATTAACCTTTAAGTACCTATGATACATTTAATTAACAATAATAGATCAAAAACATTTGTTTTAAACAAATCATATTATATTCGTATTTTATTAGCAGCAGTTGTATATCGCATAACATAATATGCCGTTAGCCATAATATTATTATAGTTTATACTATATACATTCGGCAATCATATTATTATAATTTATATAATTTTATCTATTATTATAGAATATTACTAATATAATTATTTTGATGCTAAATTAGTTCATTCAGTGTTTATAATTATAAATGTAGATACTTGTGTATTTGTGTATTTTTGTTGTACATAAATTAGCATTTATATTTTAAATGTGATGTGAAAAATAACTGCTCCAGGGCACGAAATATCTTAATCCTGGCTTGTGTCGAAATAATTGATTTTGTAAAAATAAATATTGAAAACATATACTCGTACAAACTGGTACAATCAATAATTCGAACAGATAAACTTGTGTAAGAAAAACATTACCCCGTACACGAAATACTATTGCTATCGGCGTGAAACAAAAAGTACGACGCTCCTACACGCTGGATGTGTGCGGTTTTGTTCTTATGTCGATCGCACGATGAGGTTAAGGTAGTTCAAGTTCTCGTGAAGGGCACACCGCGGGCTACCCCGGAGGAACAGGTTTTTGCCCGACGTCGTCGTCGTTGTTGTCGCGATTCAATTTTTTTTATACATGCACGATTTAACTGAGCACTGAATACACAGCTATAGTGTCTATCGAGATTGTAAATATATTGCTATACTACGCGCATATACAAGGTGATTCTTTTATTATGAACGTCTCATTATTTCAAAGACTATTAACATTTTAAAAAATATTTCTTACGTACAATTTATGGCAAAAACACCAACATTTTTTATCGTTCTAATATTTTAAACTTTTTGCTTTTTTAAATGACAACCTACATTATTAATTTTATATTCGGAAGCAAGATATTTTTCGGAGTATTTCAGTTCATAAAAATTGAAATTCGGACAAGTTTCTTATGAGTTTTAAGTATTTAAAGCTGGTGAGTGGACTAATAGGCTAATATTTTGTGAGTTTCCCGTATCACTCCACCTTGCTTAACAAAACTTTAAATACTTAGGTATAGCTGATAAACTACTTGTCCGAATTTTGATTTTTATGTACCTTTCAAAATTTTACGAAAAATTTTCTTCTTTGGAGTATGAAATTAAAAATGTATGTTGTCGTTCAAAAGAATAAAAAATGTTGTTATGTTTTGATTGTAAATTATAAAAAATAAATATTTTCGTAAATATAATATATTTTGAAATAATGAATTGTTCATTATAAAAAATTCCATTATAAAATAAATATTAATCGCGTTGCAACCAAAAGGTAGATGTTTTAATATTTATTTTTATTATTATTATTACTATAAACGTTGTAGACTTAACATCTTTATAAGTATAAGCAGCATCGTATAATTCAAAAAAATCTTATAGGTTCTTATTATATTTTAATGTAGTTTAATTTAAATTGATTTTTGAATTTCTGAAATAGAGGAATTGTGAATCAGCATCTATAAGGATAACTCTTATTATTTTTTTCTTGATTCACTATAACATTTTCAATATTGAAGAATGGATAGAATTTTATCTCCGCGCAAATAAACACAATATATACTTGTATTTATTTTTATGTATTAGGTATGTATTGATATACAATTTGAGCTCACTTAAGAATTAAGATAAAAGATAATGTATGTTTATATTTATTTAAGTTTTTTAATTGCAATTTTAAGTACGCACATAAGTTTAAACATAATTTTTCACATAATTAACATGACACATCTGAATACACAAAATATAGCAATAACAGCCTGTTGTGTACACAATACACGTCATATTATACTATTCTATTAAAGATTTGTACATAATGTAATTAATTATAGCTACGCAAATGGATTTAAAACAGTGATTTATAACCAAGTGAAAGTATACATCATATAATAATTTCTCATTCATGGACCACAGATCACAGATACTTCATCGCCATTCACCAGTCGCTACCATTTATTTGTTCGTATTCAAATCAAACGTATTATAATTTATAATTATAATAATTCGAAGTTGGTTAAATTGATTATGCTCAACACCTAATATCGACCATATAGTATCTTATTTTATAATAGTAGGCGTATTACAGATAATATTTTAAAAAATTTTCCGTTATATTATTGACCCTGGAATACTAATTTATAATACTCGATACTCGACTGCATGCCACTGCAGCTTATAAATGAGTACACACACTTTTTTAAAGCACCGAGTACATATTATGCGTACACGAACAAATTAACCTGTAATAAACACCATATTTTATGTAAATTGTTTAATCTGTTTTAATATCGAATATTAGTAGGTACAGAGTTCTATTTATGTACAATATATATATTATGTTTATACACTTCTCCAAGTTTCATATTGTATTCGTGAAACAGGATGTGTCTGCAAAGTATCACACGCCGAGGAATCCGGGATGAGAGTCTATATCAGCACGTTGAAATAAACAGTAAGTATAATGTATAAAAACGGTTATACGAAATCTGATTAAGTATAAAACGTGTGTAGGTATACGGCAAGCCTACGCGCTACAAAAATTATGAAAATGTCGTTTATGGCAAGCAATGAATGCCGAAAACGCCGAGTAATGCAATTTAATCGGCTCGATCATATATATATATATATATATATATATATATATTGGTTCAGTTCTAACCTGAATTTCATGTCTTCGGTTTACCACTATTGTAATTTTTAAACTGTATTTCGCGGAGCTTACGATACAGATTCCACACTATAAAACAAAGGTTAGATTAAGTTAGGTTATATTATAATTTATTATGTTATAATATTCTCAATTTCTTTGTAAGGTATTGACTTTATGAGAAGATGACGGGAAAACGCGGTGAAGAACACTCTATATAATATATATTATGCATATTTAAATGATATTTACCTACCTTATTACTAGGTATGCCAATAAACTCTTTATTGTTCACTGGTGCGTATATAACGTAGTTGAATATAATTTGGTACTATAGCTAGGTAGTTTGGTATACTTCTTAAATTGGGCTATCAAAAAACTTACAAAAATAGCAAACGTTTTCTTTGGTTTCTTCGGTTTTTATCTTTAAAAATATATTATACAAGCAAAATTTTCAATTATCCATTATTGAGTATTATATTTAATGAGATACTATTATACTATATTTGTGGTTTATCCCCTTTTAGTAAAAAAAGGCAAGATACCACATACATTATTTTAATTTATAAATTAGTAAATAATATAATTGATTGCCCAAACATTTTAGACTAAAACTGTTTAGCTGTTGTAAATACTTGAAATATGCTCTCATATTCTACATAAATTATTATTCTAGAAACAGTAGAAACTATCAGCTAAATAATGACTTATTAGACTTTTAATATTATTATTAATACATTTTGAATATTGAATTGAACTTTCAATATTTTATTTTTAGTATTTAGTCAACATTATTAATCAACTGTACTTTTACACTTTATCGTGATGTGTTATATTTTAAATCAATTATATGTGTACGAAAATGTATGAAATTGCCGTGATAGCAAACCACAGAGCATTAAAAGGACAAGAAGATGACCAATTTTTCGACAAATCGATCTTGAACAATGGACCAGGTGATACGAATTATCGTGTATTTTTATTGTTTTTGTAACGGTTAAATAAATAATAATGCAAAAAAAATTAGTACGCACGAAAATGTTGTATATTACAGATACCTTCTAAGTGTATTATTATTAAATATAGATTATAGATGGACGACTCAGGATCGCGTAGTAGATAGATGGAAATTCACGGTATACACGCGCTTGTATAGGTTTCGGTAGAGTAGACAGTGCATGAAATATCTTGCGGTCGATCTGAAATAAGGCAGAAATAATGGATCGAAGACGAATGAAACGATTTAAATAGGTAACGGATAACGCGCGTGCTGAAATAAAAATTAACCAATATACCCAACTTCAGGTTTAATGACCTTGGCGTGAACGGTTAAGTTTTTAATACCAATATAATGATATATATCTGCTTAAGCTTTTATTAATAATAAATTACATTAATGCCCGATACCCCGAGTCTACTAATAGCATATTATTAATTTACAATGTTAATTTCTTATGAAATATTTGAGAAAATATATTTTCAATTCCACGCGACATGGCGCTAGCACGTTTTCAGTGCGAATCGCAGGAGACGTATGTAAGTATAATAAGTGTTAAAAACTATTTTATTATTTGAATATATTTTACATTATATAACGGTATGGAGTTGTTTTGCGCACGGAATAAAATCAAACCGTTATTCTTTCGGAGGTTTTTTGACAAACCATGCAGGCCTGCGAGGAAAGCGACAACCACGACTATGGCTAAGTACAGTATACGTATACATAATATATCATATTCGTGTTAACTATTATACTGCATATAATAATATATGTATATGAAACGAATCGCCGTCATTGTTCCATAGAAATCGTTCGTTACGAATCGAAACCGAAAGCGCGTGCCGCCGAGTTTACTGAAATGACGTCAAACGCACTCACTCCTATTATTATTTTACTATTAAATAATATTATACATATATGGCTTGAAAAAAGTCAGCGACCACGAAAACCGAAACTCATTCGTCGTCATATTATATTGTTGTTATTTTTTACCCGCGCGCTTTACTAATTTTCGGTTTCATCGTCGACTATTGTAAAATACGCAGACGATGTCCCGTGAACGTTTGTCTCGGCGACAAACGCTACGACATAATATTGTTATATTATATTATATTGTGTAACTTTGTCAGTTGGATGTATATTATTGTACTATATGTACAGAGCGATTCACCGAGCATCTGAATATGCGATCACCGCGCGAGCCTCATCCCGATACTTATTTATTATATCTTTTGATTTATGCGTGTCCTCGAATATTCTAATATGTGCCTCAGAATAGTTTCCGAGTTGCTATACTAGACATTTTAATGTGATAGATGTCGTATTTAAAAATATGGTCTGTTTAAGAATTCTAAAAATCAGAACTCGAATGAATCCCGCCTAATACCAAAGGGAAAAATACAATGAGTGGGCGGATGCTTTAATGTTGAACACTCTGTAAAATGTGGTTTGACACTGTAAACGAACGAGGCACTACCGCATATTATTATGTATATGCATCGTCGTGAGTATATATTATTCTTTACAAATGATACAATATGTTTAACATTAATTACTCTATATAACTAACATAATATATGTTGTTGAACGACGAAGACAATCAATGAGCTGGACGATGGTGGTGGTGACGTGGTGTATATTATGATTTTTATTATATTATGATTATTACTTTTCATCACTGATAGGTTATAATATTGTATGCACTAGTGTTGAATACGAGCGGTGAAATCATTAAAAAAAAATCTAATATATACGCACATTACACAGTTAGCTAGTGTATACACATCGCATTCAAATAATCGCCACGAGATCTCGAAATTATTGTGCAAATAATGACTGTAAGTATTTTTTTCTCGCTCTTGCGCACAGATATGATACCGGAGATAAAATACTTACTTAAATGAAACTAAAAACTAAAATTTAAAATAATTATATCACGCACTTGATAGGTTACGTGTATATATTATTCAGGAAACGCGCACATATACGCAATTTGGTAATACAAATAATTATATTATAGTATAATAACAACCCATTTGCACGACAATGCAATATTATGCGTATTGTCAATTGTTTTTACAATGTGCGCGGAGATGCTTAAGAAGCATTTAAAATATTATTAAAAAAATACAAATGCGTACAGTCGATTTTAATTAGCCTTGGATATTGTGATACACTATCTAATACATATATATTTATATATGCGCGAGTACAGGAGCAGTAGTATACGGCAATATAGTTGTGTTATTATTATTTTACAATGTACTTATCCTTGATGTTTTATTCTGTAGGTATAAAACACGTGTGGTTTGTAACGCTTGCAGGTGTAGTTTTGAAAATGATTCTTATAGATGGCCAAAAAAAAAATAAAAATATAGTATTAATCTAACCAATAATGATAATAAAACTCAATGTGCAATATACTGAAATGTCATTATATATTATATAATACACAATATAAAAGAAATCCATTTGACAATCGATTTTATCACGTATACGACGGATCGTCGTCGTACCGTATCATTATAATGTATTCAAACTCTCGATGAGTTCGACGATAGCTATATGACTGTATAGTACCTATATTTCTGTATTTACAATAATTAAAACGTTTTTACGATTTGTCGTTAAAATAATTAAACGGCTTTTTTATTATTATTTTTATATTTTCCATGAATTATAAAATTGCGATTAATTTCTCAATGCGTACAGATGACGAACGTGACTAGCATACACGACTATCGGTCATCCCGTTATCATCGTGCATATGCTGTATGTTGAAATACACGAACCGTGTAACCTGAACAATTCGGGTTAAAACGATATTATACGAACAAAATTATTAAAATTGTCTTACATGAATTTATTATTTCGAGAACGCTGCAATTTATGAATATAATTGCTTTATATTGCGTCGTATATAACGGAAGAAGGGTGCGAGAGCAGAGCGTCCCACTTAATAATTATTGTGTGTTCTAAGAATTTTCAGACCCTATTTGTGTCTGTTTAATATATTCACAATTCTTCTGGTCAAATACTCAAATCTGGTATTTACATATTTATACATTATAATTTATATGCAAAGGAGTCCGTACGAGATGGTGGAGATGTTAGGAAGCAGAATAGTTGGCAATTTTCCCCCTCTCGGACTTTTTTTTTTCTATACAGTTTTCACTGTTTCGGTTCAATGTTCATAATACAAATACATAATATTCCGTTTGCGATATTCATAATACTATTTAAATCAATATTATTTAATACTTAAATAAATACATGTGTATATTATATCTTGTGTTACAATTATTAGGCTAGATTACGGACTATGATAACACTATAGCGTTCTTTGAGTAACGTGTTAATATAATATTATTTTAATTAGGTAATAAGCGAGCCAGAATATGTATTTCCAATAATTATTTTAGTTATTATTTCTATTACTTATTTGGTACCTAGTTTATTAATATGAGTACATGACGTGTTTATGTAACAAAATTATAATACTTAAAAAGTATAATATACACCTATGGGCTATAACAGAAAATAATTTGCCTCTCCTTAAAAAGTTCCTGCTGACGTCCTTATCTTATATATGTACCTTTATCGAATATTATACGTAGACACAAAGGACCGACATTTTTTTAAAAGTCTCTCATATAACAGTGTATATGTATATGTATATAATATATGTATATTCCATATACTCATGGCAAGTATAAAACCTAATTAATTATTATTATTACGCTACGAACTTGCGAATATCGTTTCGGTACGACGCGGCTACGCAAAGCAGACAAAGCAGTCATCATCCATTATGTTTAGTATTTTAGTTTTTAATATTATAATATTATAGATGAGTGCAGTGCTCCCACTTCCTCCAATTCAAAAAAAAAATTGCATCCTCCTTTCCGCTACAATAGTGACCGCAGTACCCATGTACATATTGTACATACACGCCGCGCATTTAGCAGTAATATTATACATTATTATTACACGTTATTCGGGCTTCGGTCACGGGATGTTACCGTTTTATACCTGGGTAGATGGTAGATGTATCATAATTCATAATAATACGATATTATTATCACCACGCGCCGTTGCAGGTCGTCGTTAGCCGGTTAACGACAATGTACGCGAGCGCGTTTCTTCCGGCGGCACCGCAGACCGTGTCGCCAGAACATTATTGCAACACTCTGCTCACACACGCACCTGTATAAGTGGCGCGGCGCCGCGAAAAAAAAAACAGTGTGCAGTGTAATAAAAAATATACAATAATAATAATAATAATATAACATACGCGTATCAAGCTGTATACAGGACGATCCACAGAACATGGTCGCGTTTGTTTTATTCCTTAAATTATGTGTTTATTCAAATTCTGATTATTATGAAATTGTCGAGTGCATTAGATGACCATATTTATTCTAATAGGAAGGTACTTTGGTCTTTGATTATTTTGTACCATTTCTGGAGTGACCTGTAGTAATATAAACATTTTTTTTTTTTTTTTTAATGTATCGATCTATTGTTTTATTACACTTCTATTCTTACGGTAGGATTTTGAAGAGATCATTAAAATTCCATAATGCGTTACAACAAACCGCATAATAGTCACCGAGTTCACGGATTGTATTGTAACCTTTTATCGAAAAACTACATGTAACGCATTCGTATCTTTACTATAACGCCATAAAAATCCAAATCGCCGCTAATCAATCTATTCGAGCATTATATTTTTTTCGAAATATGATCTACGCGCGAATGTTTGAGTCTAGGTCGGAAAAGCGACATCGGAGGAGGAGGAATAGCGGCTATGTTATATAATATATAATCACATATAGTAAATTAATAATATTATATTGTAGTTGGACGGACGTGCAAGATGACAAACGGCGGCGTTGACACACTGTATTATATTATTATTGTATTATTATTATATACGAGGTCGATGATCTTTTTCAGTCCTTATTCCCACTCTTCGCCGTAGTCGATCGCATATATTAATATAATACTATGTACGCGCACTATTCCGCGTGTGCGTATGACATGTGTATAGAGCCCGCGACTTCCTGCAGTGTATTTACAAATTTACAACTATATCAATATAATTATTATATTTTAACTATAGTTTTATACACCCGCATATACACCATCGACTAACGATTTTTTTATAATAATATAAGTTATAACGATTAATAGAGCTTTAACAAATTCGAACAGTTCGAAATTTGAGTCTTCGTGTTATCTCTAAATTATTATTTATTTATTAAAAATAATTAAGTGATCACTACGATTTCAAAAAAACAACCCCAGAACAAAATCAACCGTATGTCGGTGATTTATTGAAAATAACAGGTTCTATAACAAAATTTCGACCTACGAATTTTATTTAAATTATAATATTTTTACATTTTTAAAATATACTTAATCTATAAATATAAACATTCATCAAACATATAATAAACACTTATTTTATTTCATGAATATTTTATATTTATATTAGAATGACAATTATAATTCAATACAGTGTGTACCTATGTAAATTAAATGTATGTATTCACCTATCACCTATATTATATACGATTGAGTTTTCAATCTCGTTCATTATAGTATATATAAACTATAAAGTGAATAACAATAATATTTTTTGCACAAGACCTAAGTAAAAATAACCCAATATATAAGAGATAATGATTTATTTATTTATTTAAATATCTGGGAAATCTGTTATTTTTCAATTATATTATTATCCATGACTAAAGCTCAGTAAAATTTTCAACCGGATTTTAATAAAATATATTTACATATATTAAAAGATAAAATCTGAAATAGATGTTTTTTTTATCATATATTTATTAATCTTCGTGATTACAATTTTTGATAATAGTTTTTTAAATAGAAAAACATTTCAATAGCATGAATTTATTGATAACTACCAAGAAATAATTATGAACCTTTGGAATAAAATATATTTAGTATGAAATCTATTTAAGTAGTTTCACTGTTCTAAAAACACAAAACACAATATGGATAACTGGGTAATTTGATAAATAATGGTGAATAATGATAATATACTAATTCAGTATAATATCTAATACACAGCATCATATACAATGGATATTTGTAAACAAAAATGTACTATCTACCATAAATCATCATTTTTAATATACGTGTTCAGGTCTTTGATATTATTTCTATAGTTTATTATATATATCATAGCATTTGCTTACATGAATTAGACCAAAGAAATAACATTTTTTAAATATAAAAATCCATCATATTAAATTGAAATGAAAAAAGCGGGTAAGTGAGTATCGCTCTGCTGTACATTAGGGGGTGGGGTGGACCTCGGACTAGAGTAGGTTAAATTTGAATGCAATAATAGGTATCATTGTATACGAAAAACGATTCTGAACGAAGATGAGTTGTCAGTCTAGGATATATTATATTTAAATATTGTCATACATTCTATTTTGAAACAAATTCAGACATTTAAGTAAAAGTCTCAAGATCCTACGTTTGGTAATTTTTTAAAAAATACAAATAAATAAAATACACATAAATATTAGACAAATTAGATTTTAAGCCACAGCAACGCCCTTGTATACCAATATAGTACATTATAATATTACAATAATATGTTGGTATATAGCTCACAAATTTTATTCAGAAGTAAATATTACGATATTTTGTGTTGAAACTTGAAACAGAATCAAAATCGTGCACACGTAATTTTAATCATTATACTTTATAGAATTGTGATAGATAACATATTAAAATCAAATTTCGTATTTTATAACTGAATATAGGTTATGTACCTATACTTATATTTGACAATAATATTATTAGAACTATATAACATTGTCGTGTGCAGAATATTGTGATAAACAACTGATTTATATATTATTAAATATCATGTGGTATTGGCGGTCTCGGAAGTTCTTAAGTTTGTATATTATTTTGATATTAACTAGTATAGTAGTTAACTTAATGTTAATTTCAAGCTAATATAAAATCAAATAATGATTTTTTCCATCCAAACTTGTGAAGTTAAAATTTTAGAATAAAAATTAATTAATTATCGAAAATTTAAATATATTTTTTTATTTTATAATGTAATCTTGTAATTTTTTACAGCAATATTGAAATCTTATTTTATAGGGTTTTTAATGTAATAACTAATGTGTTCCCCAGACTTCATCATAATAATATATAATATTATTGTAGATAATATATTATAACGGGAAAGTAGGTAAGTACATTTTGGTATTCGATATTTTTTTGTGACGATTACGAGTTACTCAGTGTAAGTGTATTTTGTTGTAATATATAAGAGCTGGCTATAGGTAGTAGAAGATGACATTTCGAATAACAACACGTATTCCGGTTGTCTGGCCGACTGGACGTAAATACATATATTATTATTATTTAAAATTTGATAATATAAGAAGAAAGAATTTTATGCGATAAAACACAATACGACAGACGTCTTCTGGATTTGTAAGCCGAAAAAAACACATAATATACGTGTAGGTACTACCGATACTTTATATATACGCATGTGGGTGCGCATATCATATTACTATATTATATCATACTATAGTCTATAATATAGACGAAAACTCACACACTTGCAGAGTTTATTGACCACGAAAATTCCGTATTCGTACAATCCCACACTGTCGCAGTCGCTTCCTGCGAGTGGTACCGTTATAGTGTATATAATATTATGTAGGTACTTGTAACACATAAAACATAACAATTAAACACAAACATTATTCCATCAAACGAAGTTGGGCGTTGGCCGATTGGATGGCGATTTCTTTCATCCGTTCGTTATATATTATATACTATATGTACGTTTATATATAGCACGTCATCATTACATAAATTGTATTTTCTGTGCACACGAAATTTTTTCCCAAATCTATAGGATTTTAGAGGAAATTTTTAGTTTATTTTTTGTGAAAATAGGTATACTAGTAAAGTACCCATTCATGTAACGTGTATACAAATCAATTGTCGGCAAACCTTGACCAAATTATGTTAGATTAGATTAGATTAGATTGATACCTAACAATTTTAATTTGTGACAGAATCAGATTTAAGTTCAATTTTCAAAGAAATCTACTAAAACGTTGAACGTGTACATAAAAAAACGCGTTCTAGTTATTAAATAATAACCTAGTTTCAATAAGAGTTAAAACTTAAAGTATAAAATTATATAACTATATAACATCAGTTTCTATTAGTAATAATATTTATTAAAATAAATTTAGGTAGCGAACTTAATTATGAAATCAATGTTTAAAATTGAATAATAATCAAACAATTATAATTCTTTTCAAAGGCAAATTTTTTTTCAATATTATTTTCATAAAATATTTAAATTACAGCTTTTATGACATAATTTTCATAGACGCAACGTATTTAATTCTTGTGAATTCACGATATACATACTAGTTCACCTGTGACCTAAAATACACAATATCATAATAAGTATATTAATTGTATTAACGATCGATCTGCTTAAATGTTATTATAAATTATAATATACGACGATGTGTATGCATATTCACGAAACTGCTCCGCAAAAAAGAATAACTACTTCGAGTGTTATTTTTCTAGTTACCATCACCTATAAATACACACCAAACCACGTACACGATGATGACGATGACAAACATGTTATGGGAATATTACCGCTTTTTGTATTATAAAAATATGACCAGAGCAGTTCAGTAGGTCACGCAGATAATAAACGCGCACACGGTAACAATATAACACGAAGTCTATAATAATAATAATGGTTCTATAGGTACTCCTATTAAATGAAAAAAATATCTCAAAAATTAAGATAAAACTTAAAAATAAATTAATATATTATTATAAATGTGTTATAAAATTAAAACTTATCACGAATAGTATTTTAATCAAGATTGAATATTTTCAGTATTTTATAAACAAAAAAAAAAGCTGACTACGACACCATATGTGTAATATATAATATTATATAATATTAATATTGCTACTCCTCACTCGCTTATTTTTAATAATATAATAATTGTATATTATAATTTATAATGTATATATTATAACATCTCTAACGGATCCTGATATTTTGTTGTTGTTGTTATTGTTGTTGATATTGGTTGTACCTGTCGTGCTTCAATTGGATCGATACGGACTGACAAGAGCGCAAAAAATTAAAATTAAATAATATAATAATAAGACAGCTCATCATCGAGTAAAAAAATAATAATAATAACCGTAAGCGTAACAATGATAATGTGAAAAGTGTGATCGTTTACGATTCCTACGTTTTACAATATCTATACTTAGTATACCTATTGGCTATTATTATTACTTTTCGTAGTGTTTCCATTCCCTACACTGCTTTATACTGAGTACCTATGTATGCACTTATATGTGAGCGCGTGTTTTTTAATAGTCGTACATTTTACCTGTAATTGTGTTCACCGCCAACACATTAGAATATTATAAATAAGCAGTGGTATTATAAGAAAAATAAGAATCAAGGGATTCTTTGATTTGAATCGAAATAACGTCCTTTAAAATGAGTGAACTCGTCTTAACTCGTGGGTTGAGAAGTCTCGCATATCCATCAACCATCACCTCAAAAAAATTATCACAATAATATTATTTGTAGATATATTACACGCATGCCAGTAACGAATAACGATTATACTTCTGAATAATTTAAATAAATATTTATGAACCATATAAGTCGTATTTTATAATTTTATTCACAATCAAAATAATTTTTTCTATTATCAAATGAATATTAATATTTTATAAATAGTTTTTAAATTATTATTAAATTATATTTCATAATAGCTATAATGCAATATCCTAATAATAATAAATGATATGGTTTAACGAATAAAATTATTAAATTTAAATATCTTATTAAATACAATTTTGCAGGAATAAGCCATATAATAATATTATATGTTAAGGTAAATATTTTATATTACATAACGTACTCATAAAAATAATTTGGTTGCTCTAAAAATAGTTTTAAAAAGAAATAGTGGAGGAGGTTCAACTATTCACCAAGCAAATTCGGGCACTGATTCAAGTGAAAACGCACGTCTCTTCTACACAATATAGATAACTAATCGAATTCGTCACCGATTGACATCGCCATTTATAGTAATAATAATATTATTATTATTATTTCATATACTACAATACTTCATTTTCAGAGAGGAGCTCTCGCGTTCTGCAATACAATTAGATTAATACTATATTTTAACTAATGTCCAATCTTTTTTCTATCAATAATAAAATTCATAGTTGGATATAATCGAATAATAATAATAATAAATAACTTATTTAAAATAAGTAATAAAATGAATATGATGATGATATTCAAATATAGTTTCCGTTAATTAAGCAATATAAGTGTCAGAAACTATTTGCAATAGGTAGGTGTTGTTATTGAGGCAATAACTAAAGACATTTGAAATAAAATTATTTATTATTTTTAAAGTTTATTAATTACTCATTATTTTTCAACTCATATACATTATGTTTATATATGTATTGCATTTTTATCATAATCAAATTAAAAAGTATATTTCTCTGACTCGAATGCTTTTTAAGTTGCTTTCAGATATTATAGAAGGTCTATAACGGGAATAAAAACCGCATTAATATTAAATAATATAAGAAAAATCGTTAACTTTTATTATACATTATACTTTTAGAGGTCAAAAAAAAGTATTTTGTAGTGCACGACACGCGACTGCAATATGCTATTAGTATAGTGTATTTGCCCGAGTATTTTCGCGAGCACTTGCTTCACGGCCACGCGTCCTTCTACCTGCGTCAGAATTCATTAATTTTCAATATATCGTTCAAAGAAATGAAAGGGTTGAAGGGGTCTGAGGTCTTGGTTTTTGCAATAGTCAATTTAATTTTTAAATCACAGCACTATATAGTATTTACTATTTTCTACAAATATTGGATGAACCATATAGAACAGTGTAAAAAATAAATTTTTTTTATTTTTTTTTTATCGATTATAACGATACCAAAATAATAAAAGAAATAAAATAGATTAAACATTAAGCAATATTCCATAAAAATCATATGTTCTATGTTTTTCATAAGATAATCATTTCTATATATATATGATTGCCATTGCTTTATATTTTAATTTCACGGCATCCTTAATCTAATATTTTGGTACCCTAACTGAGAAAATCTGATATAGATCACGCACCTCTCCTACCACCCACTTAATATAACACAAATGTCCATAATATTGAAATATAATATGTGTATTGTACCGACTCGTACATAAAATTATAAGATCGTAAACTCGTACGTGCGTTAAAAAGTCGTACGATCGTTAGCGAGAAAAATCGCTCAAACAATCCACGCATGATCCACCGCTGTCCAACGATATTGTAATAACAAACGAAAATTATAAATGTACAACTAACCTATAATAAGGTAGTATAATTTTTTATTTTTCTTAATTTATACTATTAATTATTATCTGTACATTGTACAATTCTTAATTGTTTTTCCGGGATCGTTTCGTATCATTTTTATTTATTTTAAACAATGATATTATTATATTATATCATACCATTGGAATATAGCTGTGTCACACGGACGCAGTCGTGTTTCTAGACAAAGTTATAAACGTGCCAGGTTCGTATTCAGAATCACATAAATTATAATAATATTATAATAGTTAAATGTATAAAATAAGTATTTCTCAACTAGTTGATATTCTCAAAATATTTAAAAACAGCTTAATTAATATTTTTCTGTTCTTCAACTACGTTCAAATATGATATAATATAGCCGAGTTAATATAACAATTACTAAAGTACAATTTTTAAAGGAAGGATAGAGTCTTATTGTATTTGTTTTAAATACTATTATATTAAAATTATTACGTGTACACTTATCAGTATTTAATGGATACCCTTTGGAAATTAAATTAATTTACCTACAAAAAAAAGTACCTTTTTAAATCCAAAATTAAAAAATACTTTTAACGAATACATAACTATTGAATGGTTATAGAATATTTCTACTAATAATAAGTTATAATTTTCAAAATTTGAATATTTAATGGAACTTAATAGAACGGAAGAGAAGTGGGTAATCGTATTTTTATTTTTAATAAGTTGGGCTATATAATATAATATGATAATATTATGTATATTATGCATTATGTTGGTTGGCACCGGCTATAACCTAAACGTTCGCTCCGACAGCCGACGTAAAACAGCGATTGTAAACCGATATTTTACTATCATCTGTATACGCGCGTATGACCGACATTGTAATAAACATGAAAAATAAAAATATATTTTTATAGTGAAAACAGACGACCCGGATCCTCTCACTGAGGACTACACCCACAAAATCTCCAACGGTACGGACAACGATGACGAGAACCCGTGCACCCGCTGCAGCCATCTCAATAATATAATCATTTTATCGTCATCGAAGCTTTCCATTTCATCTCATGTCACCATGACTAGCTGATGAATGGTCTGACCGTTTTTGTGTGGCATATAGAATTGTTTTTCAAGTTTATTTTTAGGTTTTTATCGATAAATAACTTTTTTTTTGCGTTCCCAAAACAATAGTATACACTTAACGCATCAAAGCCACAACGCTTATCAAAATAAAATTAAAAATATATATTTTGTTGTTTGTGGGCATAAAATCAAAAGCAAACAATGTGCAATTTTTTTTTTACTTTAAACTAAAAAAATAATAGGGACAAAAAATCTAGCTTCCTTGTGAAACAGATTGAATTTTGAATATGTTTTACTTTTTTGAATAATTTGTTTAGCGTTATATTATTATTTTTACGCGTTCGTTATTATAATGAATAATTATGTCACTATAGAAAAAGCAAATAACAATTAATTAATTGTAACAAACAAATCGTCTTACGAATAATTTCAGATAAATTCCATATTCACGTTATAAAAAATCTTACCCTTACATTCTTACATTAACGGTTTCACCGTTACCTACGTTACAATTCGAAATGTTATGTGTAAGAGCGAATCGCTGACATCAAATATTCTCATAATAAATTATGCGCCCGTATTTATTGGCGATAGGCAACACAACATACGCGCATATCGGTTTTCAAACCGACAACAATCATATTATTATATTATTATAATAATTATTAGTCTCTTTCTATTTTTCACGTGTTTTTCACATACGTGATGCCGCCTTTTGATTAATTTTTACATCACTTGCCCACAGTTTACGTTAACTGAATTTTAAATTGAATATTAACTATACAAAATGTCTATTAACTATAAAACTATTATAACTTTAACAATAACTAGTTTTTGACATAGCTTGCAGAGTTAAAAAAAAACCATTAAATTTCCAGTGCAGCCTTTCTAGAAACAAGTACTTCGGCGAGTGAAGTACGGTGAAAGTTACAGTAAAGGTCTCTTTTTTTTTGTATGCATGTCGTCAGTTATTATATTATCGCTATTGCTGTGCATTATTATTGATAATAAGTTTAGGTACCTAATAGTGTATAATATCGTCTATATGAAAATAAATTGTTTCTCGTCGTCGCCACGCTACAGTTAATGGATTTTTAAATACTCGGATTTATGCTCGCTTCGCACTTCATTAGACCACGTCTTTTAGTCGACAAAAACGACTTTGTCGAAATTACTGAAATTTGTATTTACGTTAATACGTATCTATGAAATGTAATATCATTATTATTATTTTGTCCGGTCGTCCCACGGTTTTTACACGCGATGGCCAATAACGACTACATAACAGTAGGAATACGCAACAAGTATTATATATACAAGGTGATTCACTAAACCTGCTCGAGCCCAAATTTTCGATCCACGCTCAGGAGCATCAGTCAAACAAAACGAAAAATATGAATCCTTCGGACAAAACCAAAAAACCTTGAATAACGTCCGCGCGAGTTTGATCGATTTCGGACAAACATAATACACATACACATACTCATACATATACACGTCGTACAGTGACTGTCGCACTTGACCGAGCGGAACACCCTAGATAATAGAAACGATTGAAACAACAACCAATCGTGTAGGTATGTCACCAGCTCACCACACACTTATATTACAGGAACAAAAGTCGTAATCGCAAGGATATTTCAAGGTTTTTTACTTATTCCGTCACCGCGTGGGATGTACCGATATATATGTATATATGTATACCTGTAACCTGTTTAGTCTAGTATAATACATAAGTCTGTAGTCTGGAGATTCGGTTTGGCGCATAAAAAAAATAGATCGCTCAGTGAGTGCCGAGTAGGGACGCACAATATATAATTAATAACGAAAACAACGGTGACAACGTAAAAAAGAGCCATCGAACGTCTACTTGCATTGCAGATTTGACATTTTTGATGATTAAGTTTTAAATAATAGCTAATTATTATAATAGAATACAAAAATAAATATAAATGTAACATAAATTACATCAATTCTCTCAAAGATCAGAACAGTTTTAAAATTTAAATAGATTTTGATTATATTAGACAAGTACTAAGCTGGAGGAATTTTAATAATCTAAAAGTAAATATCATTTCTGTTTTTAAAATAATACCAACGATCTACCTACCCATAATTATATTTCTAGAATGTTTATATTATTATTATTTATAATATTGCGCAATTGTTTTGGTGTAATTATTATATCTCTCATTAGTGTGTACCTATGTCATTCCAAAATTAGAATAAATATACCATTTATAATGATAATCTTTTTACATAATTTAAATATAGACCTAACTAGCATCTATTTTGATGAAAACGAAAAATTATTTTAAAACATACGAAAGTTAATATCATTAATTATATTAAAAATATCGATCGTTTCATAAATTACATAACATACCAAATATTATTTTAAATAAATACAAAATTCAGAGTTCTATCGACTCGGTACTCTGGATCTACAAAATTTACAACTACTATATTTATACCAATCACGAATTAACTAATAATCATAATAATATAGACTAAAATTTCTTTTTTTTCTCGATACACTGATCGTGAAACACTCGCGGTCGCTACCCACTTTTTGGCTGACCTTCGTTTCGAAAATAATCACTATTATAATATAATAAACGTTCAATGGTACGATCATACAATAAACGATATTATGCATACTACGACATCGATCACTGATTAAACCGAACAATATATTAATGCGTGTTAATATGCGTTTAATGGTGCAACGACATAGACATTGATTATATTCCATGGCATATACGTGCTGTATGTTAGAATATAGTTTACATAGACTTTGTCTGAGACAAAAACTGGACGAATCAATCTGAAAATCGCGATTAGCTTAGACAAAGTAATTTTTGTTGCCTGAAAAATACATTTTCAACTGTATAATTTTATGAATATACCATAATATATTTGCCAACCAACATTATATCCATGTCTTTGCTGATGGCTGATTGACCGCAATAACAAAAACTCAGTATATTTTATTCGATAAATTATTTATAACAGAGGTTATTTATGATTAATAATAATACCTATTTAATAATGATATTGTTAAAATATATCGATTTTTTTATTATACTATACAGAGTTGTTTTATATTAATTATTTTTTTTTTACAATATATTATATGAGATGATGCAACATTGTGTTCAATGTATTTTTATTGGCAAAATTAAGACGCTGTACGGATTCAGTTCTCATCTATCTCGTTTGAAACAATTGTTTCATAACACTATTTACTATACGATTGTGTATCCTTCAGGGTTTTTTCTTGTGTTGAACAGCTTCGCACGGAAAAAACTTTGTAATTACGTAACGGCAAAACGAACACTAGTATTATACTATATAGTATTATAATTTACAGTTTATTTTTAATGAACTAAAACATTTATAATTTTACAATTATTATTTACTTTTTAAATTGTTTTCTATTGCTTATTCATATTATATAATGAATTGATTTCAGTTTAAACTTTAAAGACATTATACAGATATTATATAGTGTATAAAAATAAAATAAAAATAAAAAATAATAATTAATAATATTATAGATTAAGCATATTTTAATTTCAAAAACCAAATAACCATAACTATCATTCATTAAAAATGCATTGTTCTTACTCCAGTAGAATGGTTCAAGCACCGTTATTTGAAACGAAAATTTCGAAATAATATATTAAACACGATACATGAATACAGTTATTATAATTATTATTTTAAGATTAATTAAAAACAATTTTTTCAAGGACATTTCGTGGTCACATTTATTTTTGTAAGGTGTTATAGAAATAATCCTAATATTAAAGCATATATCACAATATATAGTGGTGACATCGGTTCGCATAAAATAATAAAATAAACAATATTATACATTACGGTTATATCATTGAACAGTGTACACTTTATCTATTTATCAATAATATAATACGAAATTCGATTCCCTAAGACGAATTTGATCGATTACCTTGAAGTTCATCTGTATTTTCGTTTACATAATAGCTGGTGGGTAGTATCACATAACTCGAACCTCCGACAGTGGATCGTTTTTTCCAATTTAAATAATATATGGCTATTTACAGCTATACATGTCATCAATACGATCACAGTGTGCTATTATTTTTAAGATAAATATATTTAATTTTTAAAACGTATCAACTATGAATTAATATCTAAACACAAATTGCTACAAATATAACTGCAAAAACATTCATTAATGTCGATGCGAATCGTTAAGTTAACACAGTGATCACTGATCACTATAAAGTGAGTCAGGTGATAAGTATTTACAGAAAAATATTTCCATTATTGATTCCGTGCAGCGTGCAGCTTCTGCGTACGTGTAACTTATTTTATTGTAGGTACTACCCGAGTAAAATACACTTATTGACAATCAGTCACCGCACACAATACACATACACAGTAGCATTTACCGACAATATTCTCAAACACAAACATCATAACATAAATAATTTATTATTAAATGTTAATAAAAAATACCCTTACAACGAGCTCAGAGGTACTATAACTTTCGAGTAGTTACCAACAATTAAAAAAAAATACCCAAATAAATAGGAATAATGTCCTGTTGTTATTCTGGTATTTATAACTATCGGAAAGATTCTAAACAAAATAGTGATGAATAATTTTGTGTGCATGCAATAGTATGTATACTAAAAATATGGTATGCTGAAATGCTGATTTGTATAATAATAAATAAAACCATACGATTTGATATAAGCTAGAAGATTAAAACAAATATTAGGTATAATATATTACCATTTACCATACATAAACAAAATTATCATCATTGATTATAATTTATTATATAATTTTGATAGAATTCACCAATTGTTTATTTTATAGAATGTAATCTGTTACATTAATTTTCAGACAGTTAAAATGTTATTATATACATACTATATTAACTAGAAACAGTTAATATAATATTGTTATTAAAATTTACTCAAACCATAAAACATTTTAGACGATATTTCACCAAATAAAGCAAATATACAAAGAAAATAGGCGCAAATAAAATAAACAAAAAATAACATGTCAGTAGTGCACTTTTTAATATATATAGTTAATGTTTACAATACTATTCTGTAAATAGTACTAAATACAACGAATTGTACACATATAATGTAGAAGATTTCTGTTAAGAAAATAACACGTTTGTAATGTTCGTAGGCATGAAAAAACATCGAAGAACAAATCGAAAAAACCATTGTTATAAATGGAAAACGGTTATAGTCGTTCACTGCATCAGAATATTATAGGCACGACGATGACCGTTGACAACTATATATTATATACATCTAGACGATTTTAAGCGAAACGTGACTCGTTGAAACATCATGAATCATGACTCACGAGTAATAGCTGTTCATAAAGTGAAATTTCTTTTAATTTTTAAAGACATATTAAATTATATTAATCATTATTAGTAGTATAGTACAAACAGAGTAAACAGACTTATCATAGGGTAGAGTATCAATAAATAATTCCAATTAACAAACGTAAAATTAAAACACTTCTTAATCGCATAATATCGTTTTTAAGATTAAACATAATTTATGTTAATACAATAAGAGTTAAGAACCCAGATTTTTATCAAAAAAATACGACATTTTTTATAATAACAATTAATCAATTATTTGTTAAGTATAAGGTACAATGAGCAACAGCTATATTATAAAACCAGAACATTTTATAAAATTGATGATATGTTAACGGTAAATCAGTAGCTATATACTCATATTATATAAACGAATGAAAAATACAGAAGAATTAACTCTTGAAGAACCGTTAAATGAGAACCATAAATATAATGTCGATGGTTTATGATGATGACGACAATTAAGTTATATATAAAATAGATGAAGATAATTAATTGTACAACTAGTTTTTGTCAGGAAACGACTATCAACCATCGTTATAAAATGTAATAGGAAAATAATTTCAATTTAAATCAAATTATTTTTTTTTCAAAGCACAAATTTTGATGATAAATAACTTTATACATAGGTACATAAACAATAGAAAGAATAATAATAATATAATTAAGTTTTAATTGGATTAAGATAAAGTTTGGCTTTTCTATTAAATATGACCTTTGATTTTTTTTAATAAAATAATATAAACGATAATATTTTATAAATAATTCAAGTAAACAAAATAATTATTACTGTGGATGAGTATACTTACCCACATGAAAATATATAGCACTAATATAATTTAATAACAAATACTGTTATTACTATATTATATTATAATATTAGTATATAAACCAACTAGTGTTTAGATAAAATAAACTAAATAAATAACTTTATATTAACTTAATTCAGCGATTATAGTTTATGCTATGTAAATTGATTATAATGTATATTTATCATATCTATAATATCTTGTACAAAATATTACAAATGCCAAGTACAGATTGTAAAAGCATATGGATACTGGATGGATAAAAAATAATGAACATCACCATTTTTAAACATAGTTATTCAAATGTATGCGCATTATAAAGATACTTGTGAAAAGTATCCAGCAACAGAAATGTATACATAGGTATGTAAAAAAAGTAGTCGAAATGAATACAATATTCATTTGTGCTCTAAATTACTGCAGCAAACACAAGTTAATATACCTACATTGTTGTTTTTTTAACACTTTATTGAATAATATCTAGATAACCAATTTAATATATTCTAAGTTATCATAGACGCCGTAACTATACAATATTGTACTGAAATATGTACATCAAAACGAAAAAATTTTTTTTTTTATAATACTACCTATTTAGATAATTACTCCAATCTTGATTTCAGATTCTGATGCCATAATCTAATCGAAAAAAATAACCGTAAACAACTAAAACGTATCTATTGACTATTATATTATTTTAATTAGTATAAAATAGTACTATTCTACGATATACTTAACATAAAAACCCAGCAATGAGACACAATACTGCTCTATTTATCGATAATTGATATTTTTTCAAAATAAATAACTAAAAACGAAATAAACCGTAAGAAAACGTGATTCGTACTCAGTTTATACTGTTTATAGGTAAAGATAACTGCATGCCAGATTATAACCACAACATTATCGCTTTAGGTGTTAGAACTTAGGCGCAGTTGTAAACTTGCGAAACAAAAATTATTATACCTATTAAAAAGACATATTATTTTATTAAACATTTTATTGATCGCTAAATAATCGCTAAAACTATCAGATTCGTGTTCATGCATGTATAAATCGTAAAATCAGAAAATACGACCTTAAAATAAAAATATGTCAAAGTTGTAAGCATATGAATGAAAAAGTTTTGGTTTTTCATCGGTGGAGTCATAAAATGATTATACATTTACCAAATTTAACGAGCAAAAAAAAAAAGAAAAAACATGAGAACATACAACTGACGTGTACCACACTCTTTATACTAATTTATATTACTAATATGACGTGTTGTTAATACTAATTTTGATATTATTAATTATTATAATACATTATTACGCATGCGATTGATCGCTCGTTATAAATGATTACCTGTGGTCGCTGCAGTCACGGGCTGTGCTCTGTGAATTTATTGGAGGCACGACGGCTCTGTCCGTGGATGATCTCTATCAGCAATATCACGCGCTCACGTATTTTACAATATTATAATAATATAGATAATATTATGATCGGATAAACGACAGCGATTGTTATTGTCGATTTCCGGATTCATCTGCGGAGTAACGCACGCACTATTGTCGTTGTCGTTGTTGTTGACGACCCGGCCGGACGGCGACACGAGTGTAGCAGCAACAGTTACCGCGTATCGTCCGCGACGACAACGACAACGCTTGCGGCGCGACGACCGCAACGACGCCCACGCTACAGCGCGAACCGATCATCGTGGCGGACTCGTCTGCATGCGGCGGTACGTCGGCCGTCGATTATCTGTCGTACGGTTATCGCCTATATGTTCTGATAATATGCGTTCAAATAATAAATTATTATAATGTCACCGCGTTTCCGCGTTCGTTTGACGAGGTATAGAGAGTGTCGCGGGTCACGTGCAAGATTCCGGCCTGCCAAGGCGGTGGCGTGATCGGCGTTCGGATGTCTGCGTGAACTCGACGACGACGCACGACGAACTACGTCAAAAACAAAAAAAGTATATGAAACCGGGTTACGTATCTTCTAGCCGATAGTGGTAATATTATTGCGAATATATCGTTCGGTGAAAACTACACGCGATTAAAAAAAAAAAAAAACAGACAGAGAATCGGCAGCCACCGCTATATCTAACCAATGATGCCGATCGGAAAATGACGATTTTCACACGCGCACAAAACGGTACGGGCTGACCGCGGAAGTGGAGGCGGAGGACTGCGTCAGCGGCGGGCGACACGCACAGGCAACGGCCACACGACGACGACTGTGGAGCGGTATGCACGCGGCGCGTACAATGGGATGGTATAATAATGTATAGGTAGGTACGTAGGTAGGTAGGTAGGTACAAGCCGCCGTCGACGAACGGCTGCGGAGACCGTACGCGCGCGAACAAAATAATATACAATATTATTATGGAGAAAAGAACGTGTTCGCGCGCCGCCGCTGAGGTCATCAGGTTTGAATTATAATTATTATTGTTATGTCTTTATAGTTGTTATAACTGCGCGATATGAAATATATCGGGGTGGGACTATATTATATTATTGTCTCATAAACGAGACACCGTTTACCTCAACTATTTGTTTTCCTCGAAAATAAAAAAATGACAGACACGCACTGTTCACATTTTCCTCTACACATATTTATGTTTTGGACTAAAATCGTGTCTATTATCTTTCATATAGGTAGAACTAAATTCTTAGCCAAAAAATGATAGGCACCTATTTCTTATTCGATATTGTAGAAAATTGGTTTATATAGCACACGTTTTATACAAAAAAATCCATGATGACAAACGAATAACGATTATTTTACCAATTTACACCCATATTATAAATGTTTACCCACTCAGTGCTATGTAGTAGAAACCTGGTGAGTAAGGTGTAAATGCCATGTGTTCTAGAACGTAATAATTTGGTCATAATTTGAAATTATTTATAACCATCGGTATAAAATATAATGCATATAATCTACTTATGTCTTAATTTTTGTTTTATACGTTTGAGTCATGTGCAACGTGATTTCAATATTTATACTACATATAAGTATACCTATATATATTAACGTACTTTAATATATGCATTCAAGTTTCCCTTAGAAAGCAATTTTAAAATAAACCGAAAAAGTATTCCACTTCAAAATAGTCAAAAAAATCCTCCAAACCTTGACAAAAACCACACCTATCTCAATAGTCTTAGAAGACCACGTAAACTGTACACCAACTAAACAACTTATAAGTAAGATTCATATAAACTAAAACATTTGTAACTATTATATAATATTTGTAATATTCTAATTATAACTGTGTAAAAACAATAAATAGACATATTGATACAAAAATTAAATCAATTTATAAAATAAAATATCTAAGTAGATAATTAAATATAAATATGAGTATTTCATATATTATATAACATTATGTTATTATGTAAAAATAATTCACACAATACAGATTTTAAAGGCTTCAACACAAATCAATGTCAATAAATAGTATCTAATGAAAATATGAAAACGGTGAGGTAAACGAGCTTAGGATAATTGTATATTAAACAACGATTCAGGAACATAAACATTAAACACCCTGTAGTAAACACACCTTGTACTTAACTGCAGTTTTTAAAACTCAGACAATAACTTAAGCTCTTCTGTCAACTAATCAGACCAAAAATTTAAATTATAATAAATAATCACAAAGAAGGTACTACAAAGAATGCTAGGTAAATGCAGGCTTACTTTTAAAAAAAAAAAAAGATAAATAACGACTAATATTAGTTTACAAATATGAAATATAACTAATATAAATGACATATTAATATCGTTACAATGACCGGATACGATACGACACTCTTGGCTCAGTTGGCTCGTAGTATAAATTTAAGAAAATATAATTTTTATATTTTCTACATCTCCACAAAATTTGTGAAAAACACAAAACGATTTTTAATTACTCGGTGATTCGATAATAATATAATCATTTATAAATTATTACAATAATTTATAATGCATAATAGTTAGATGACACAATTTTATATAATATGTAGTTTTTTTTTAATAAATATTTCATTATGCATAATAGTGATACGATGATATAAATGAGTAATGAGTACTGGCAACAGCAATCTTAAGTGAAGATAAAATAAGTATTTGTAACATACTCGATAATTTATTTGGTTGACACGTTTGTTTATATCAAAGATAACAAGTAAAACAAATGAATAAACGTATAAAATATATATCTTTATTATGCGCACCTAGTACGAATAACAATCTATTTACAATACTTTTATTATATTAAAATTATTACATTGATTAGATTTAGAACGAATGAGTAAGGATTCTATAATGCATGAAGGTATTATTATTTTAAATATAAGTAAACAGTACATGTACATTTTATGTAAGGTAGCATACACTCGTAATTGCACTAAAACTTTTATACGGTTCACCTTTACCATGCTATAGACTCGAGAAAAATTGTACATTTACATATTTAATACCAAAAAGAGCATTATTTTTTAAATACTTTTCCCACAAATAAATCATGAAAAAAAAAAAAAAATAGTGGTATAGCTCATTAGCTTTGCTTGGAATCAGTTTTCTATGATTCCAAATTTTTGTTTTTAATAGTGTGCCACTTAAATTTTTTGCAATATCTCAATAATAATTTGTGTGCTAGTTCTGACACTAATCTTTTTATTGAACTAAAAATTGTAGTGTTTAATACCATCATTAGGTCGTAACATTAGGTAATGATATATACCAACTGCTAATATTATTTTTCTGATGAGTTAATAAAGATAATATCTATAAAGTATACCATATACTTAACGTAAATTAAATAATACAATTTCGAAATATTAATCACATATTCAATATGCAATAAAATATGTTTTTTCAGGGTAAATATTATTTTAAATAATAATAATGAAGTAAATTTACTTTGAATTAATTCATAAACAATTATATACAAACTTGAATTGAATTACATGTTTTTAAGTTTTTAAGCTACATATATTTCCCAATAATATACAATAATTAATTAAAATGTTTTCGAGGATTCTTATTGTAATTTCAATGCAATTTAAAACAAATGAAAATACAACAAATTTCAAATGATAAATCTTTATATAGGTACTGTTTTCAGACATGAAATAATTTTCTTCTTAGACAAAAGGAAATAATGCTATACAGAATCATAGTTCATAAATCACTGTCACTGTACTATTTTATATAGAATAAATTGATTTGAAAAATTATAATATTTATATTTATCAATAAGTCTTTTTTAATATTTTAGATTATTAAAGTTAAAAATATTAATGGAACAGTATATTACAATGTAACTCTGTCGATTATCACAAGGCTGCCAAATGTAATATAATTTTTTATTAGGCACAATATACTAATAAAATTATTTAGCAAATGATGGGCTAAGTACCATGCCCTATCATAGTGCATTCTAGTAATTCTACGTGTTATTTTAAAAATTGTATTAATAGGTATTTATGTAAATGATATAATAGTAGGTATATAATGATCAAAGATATAATATAGTTTTTATAAGTTTATTTACAACATTATAAAATAAATACCTATAATGTTATGTATATTACCTATATTATATTATACATACTTATTCTTTATTAATGATAATCCTAATGTCATTGTTCACATATTTTTCTATTTTCGGATGACATTAAACTCATAAAAATAATTAATTTTCATAATGATGCGATTGGCTTATAAAATTATATCAATAATATTCAAATTTGGTGCTCAATAAATACAAAATAGTCTACCATATCGACAAATGTAAATTTATGCGTTTTAACTTAACAAAAAAAACATATCAACTTTTTAAAATATACTATTTTTATAATTCAAATATTGAACTATTATTAAACTTTAAAGATCTGTGCATAATTTTTGTGCCCAAATTCAATTATTTAGCTCTTAATGAAATTATATAAGAAACAAAAGGTAACTTAGCAAACGAACTTATGGTTCTTTTAATGATTCTTTATCAATAAATATTTATTGTTCATTTGTATACTCTCTAATTTAGAATATTGTCCTTTATATTGGATGAAAAATACATTGAAATAAAATATTCTATTATTGGATCAGTTCAAAAACCATTTCTTACGCTTTGTTTCTTAAAAATTTAGTATACGCAATAGACCTCTTATTGTTGAACTAGTTCAAAATTACTAATATTTCTTTCTCAAAGAAAGATTATATTACTATAAAAGTAACTTTATAATATACTTTTGGATGGCATCAATTGCCCAGAGCTCCCCTTTATTTGTTTAAAAATAAATTACTCTAATAAATAAATAACAGTCTATTCTATCCCACTCCTACTACAAATTACATAATTATATGTCTAATAGTCCTGCTATTTTAGATTCTGAACGGAGTGATGAATGTATTGATTTTACAATGATGTGTTTTTTTTTTTTTTTTTGTGTCTGTGTACAGCATAACTAGTCGAAATAATGCTTCAATTTCAAACTTTGGGGGTGGTTTCCGATGGCAAAGTGGATATCCTTGGTGCATTATAGAGGTCAAAAGTAAACATTTTCCAACAGTTTTCAAAAAAATGGAGAAAAACAAAAAAAAAATGACAGAAAAACGGGAATTTTTACGCAAAACCAGTTTTCGACAAAATCGAATTATTTATTTTGCTATAACTCAAAAACTAATCGATGTAAACACTTGAAATTTTCACAAAATATTTATATTAGCGTTCTCCATATACAGTTAAATTTTCAAAGAATTTTGACTTTTTTTGAGCTATTTATAGACAGTTGAAATTTTCAATTTTTTTAAGTATTTTTTTTTAAAATAACGATAAAAATTTTTTGGCCGGCCAGAAAATCTTGAAAATTTAATACAAGGTTTTTCATAAGTTGTTCTTAAAGTTATAAAAAAAAATCCGAAATCGTTAGTCACAATTTTTTTTTATAAGTGCTTAAAGTTCGAATTTATACGAAATATGTCGAAATTGCGAAAATTTGCAAGTAATTTTGTGGTTGAAAAATCGTAAAATTTTTTTCTTTTAAAACTAAGTTTTGAAAATTTGGTACAAGGTTCTCCATACATTTTTCTTCGAATATCTGTAAAAAAAACTCTACCGGATTCAGACAAAAAATTTTTATGAGTGTTTGAAATTTAAATTTTTACAAAACCACGTTAAATAACGGTTTAGCCTCAAACGGTTTTTGATATTTGTTGTAATTCAAGCAGTATAAGTCGTAAATACTTGAAAATTTTACCAGTTATTTAGATTGCCATTTTCTTTACGTGCTTGGATTTTCAAAATATTTTGACTTTTTTTAGGTTATTTATAGACAATTGAAATTTTCATTTTTTTTTTATAAATGTTGATAAAAAAAATTAAGCTGGGACAAATTACTTGAAAATTTAATTGAAGGGTCTTCATAACTTGTTCTAACTCTCATTCAAAAATTATAAAAATACATAGGCACAATTTTTTTTTATTAGCATTTGAAGTTCAAATATTGACAAAAATTCCTCAAAATCGTGAATATTTTTCACTATTTGGTAGTTAAAAATTTATAAATATTTTACTATCAAAAGCTAAGAATTGAAAATTTAATACTATGCTGTCCATAAGTTAAGCTTAGAATAATTATAAAAAAGTTTGATGATTATTCAATTTAAAAAATTTTACGAGTGTTAAAAGTTTTAATTTTAATTTGAAATCAAAAATACACGTGTAAAATTACGTTTTACTAATAAATAATTTTCGATTTTTGTTATTTTTAAAAAATTATCAAACGTAAGATCTTGAAGCTTTTACTTAAATGTTTGAATTTGTGAATTTTTTTCAAAATAGAATATATGACAATATTTAAATAAAATATATCCCAGACTGACAAATCATCTCGGTTCAGATTCGTTTTTCGTATACAATGATACCTATCATTGCATTCAAATTTAACCTACCCTAGTCCGAGGTCCACCCCACCCCTAATGTACAGCAGAGCGATACTCACTTACCCGCTTTTTTTTAATGGTTTTTGGTAATTCTAACATTTTTAATTTTATTTAGAAATTCTCATTTTTTCTCGTTTTTTTTCTTCTAAAAATGTTTTCATTATGTGACTATACATAATATATTACTATTTTTATATTAATTACCTATGTATATTATATATAACCTAACCTAACCTAACCTATATATATATGTGCATGTATATCTAACAATCATATTTATATTTTTTTCTTTTAACTCCCATATTCAATAACTACATGTGATTATATTTTAAAGGACTTCGGTCCGTATGTATTAATAAATAAATGTAGGTACTAAATATAATTTAAATTTATTCATAAAAATTTTAATATTTTTAAATACCATTGGGTCATATTTAATTATAAATTAAAAAAAATTTTTTAAATAAATTGACTGTATAATACACATTAATTACATAGGATAATAAAATTTATCTATGCAATTTTAAGTTATATTGCATACTTTTTTTATTGAAACATTTACATTTTAAGAACCTCGAATACTACTATTATAAATACTTTTTTATATATATTTTTTATAGTAGATTTAAATACATAAATAATTAAAAAAATTATTTGAATGAAATTTTGGCCAATAATATAAAATATATCCTTTAAAGGTATCGTACATAAATAGCCATATATTACATGCCACAAACTATAAAACTCTACTTACCTACTTATATCCTGTAAACTTCATAATTTAAGCCTAACTATTTTACAGTTATTAAAAACCAGTTTTAAACTTTTAATTTGGTAACGTACAAACATTGATCATTGATAAATTAACTATAATCAACTCTGATTCAACTAGAAATTATAAGATAAATTTTATGTTTTACATTAAAAACGGTAAGTACGATAATAATTATAATATGCTTATCGCTTATGTTTGAATACCAAACGATAATTAATAATAAACAATTTACCAATTTATATAAATCTGGTACCTCACTTAATACTGTGGATTAATATTTTTATTAATAATTGAGTGTAGAATTTTAATAATATCAAGTAAAATGATAAAAAAAAAATATATTATTTGATCTAGAAGTGTATTATGTAGTATTACATCATATATAAGACATAAAACTTAAAAATAAAATGTTATATATCTGTAATAAAATTGTGAAATTGAATTAATTATTTGATAAACCAACTTTTCTATCATACCTATTTAATATTTAAAATGATTTGTTAACTAAAATTTGATGATTAAAAGATTATCAATTAGAATAATAAAAATAGTAATTTGTTTTGTTAAAATCTAAATTATTTCAACTTTGCTTTGAACTGATTGAAATCATGACTATTTTCTAATGATTAAAAAAAAAAAATTGTACTTATTTAAACAGTAATCTATATTGAGTATATTGTAATGTAATTTATTAGCCATTATCTCCGAAAAATACCCTTGAAGTTTTAAAACACTTTAAATTTTAAACATGAAATAAAAACTATTTTATTTTTTAACAGTTGTCACTTTAAATGTTACGTATATTATCTCTATAAACGATATGACATCAAACCAGATTATATCTTGGTATTAAAACAAGTGCGATAACTCGAATACTTGATTGAAAATCCATAAAAAAAAAAAACAATCGCTAGATTCTACAAATAAATATTTTAAATGAGATTTGTTTGATTTATCATTTTTATATTTAAAAAATATATATATTTGTATTAAGAAATATATAATTGCATCTCGACTCGACAGTTGACACTAATGAGTAACAATAGTAATGATAATACCTACTATATGTGTTATAATATAAAAGCTGTTTAGACGAAAATCTATGTTTAGGCGTTTGGCATGACATTGAAAAGCACTGCGCGTAAAATTAAAATTATGAAAAGCCGGTTGTAAAAAAAAACCATAAAACAATAATTTAAATACTTAAGATTGTATTATATCACGTACGTCACCCAATTTAAAAATAAGCGGTGTGGCGATAAACAACTAAAATAAACACATGTAATATACTAATATATTAAAAGAATATCACAGGGGATTTAGGTTCACATGACTCTACTTTTGGAAGACACTTAAAAAGCTGTACTTGTAAGATATTGTATGTGCGTTGCACACTATGATGCAGTGAAGTCAACACACTCATCCGTTCTACTACCAATGTTAATGTGAGGCGATCCTTCAATCATTATACCTACATTATATATACGTATACTATATATATATACACTGGTGTATTACGTAGAGAAATCTACAGGTATTATATATTAACTCGTATATATATATGTGTGTGTCTGTGTGTCTGTGTGTGTGTGTCTGTGTGTGTGTGTGTCTGTGCACGCGCGCGTGTGTATATATATTTAATAACTTTACTATCCACATATTATTATTATAATAGTGAAACGCTTAGATACACAGATTCGATAATAAAACGCATTACAATATCCCGATTGTTTTCGGTCAAGTGAGAAACTCGAGTTTTAATAAATTTATTATAATATAGACTGCATGATGTAAAAATAAATAAACAATCGACTATAATTAAAAAACAAAAGAATAACGTCGAAAATCTTTAGTGGTATAGGAACAAAAAAAATATAATACAAATACCGATAAGATTACTGCAGATTGTCCGATATATACAATATACCTAAACTATGTATGTAACACGCACCATATTTATTATAACGGTCATCGTCCGTGGGCGTCATCGTGACACCACACTACGAGCCACTTTTCCCCAAGTGTTTCACGTTTGTATTTTATTCGGTCGATTAAAATGTAATTTTTTCACACGAAACATCACAAGACAGTTTAAGGTTTCGTAATATTATCCGACAAGTAAACGCAATTTGTGTAATAATAGCGTGACGGCGGTGTGCAAGCTCAGATCAAAAAATGTTTATTTTTTCAAAAATCAATAGCTTGTCTTTATGCGTTCACTCCCAATCGTTCTTATACGTTGAACATTTCATAATTTTACTGGAAATATAAATAGATAACAATAATTGTGGAATTAATAAAGGAACTAGAAATTTATATTAGAACAACTTATGTAACAGTAAATAATTTTCAAGCGCAAATATATATAGGTGTTGAGTGATCCTTTATCAAATAATAACAAATAACACTCAACAGGATTTTCAAAATCGAAATTTATACAGTATTTTATGAGTTATAACTTAAAATAGTATTTAAAGTTTTGATAACTGAAGTAGTAGACAACAATATTTTGTGATGTATCCTACCTAATAATTCTTTCTGTTCATCTACATTTTAAATAGGTACTAGCTTGTATAACTCTTAAACTATTTAATCCAATTTCGATTTGTATGCAGTAAAATACTCAGGAAAATATTTTGTTTTAGAATTTGAATTTAAAAATGTACATTGTAATTATTTTAAAAAAGTAATTAACTTAAAAATAATAATGGAAAAAAAATTAAAAATTACTTTAAAAAAAATGGTGTTCATTTATTTCAATAGTTAATAGATCTGGAAACAATGAATATTGTTCAAGGAAAGAAATACATCATATATTATATTTTTATTTAAAGAATCACAAAAATATAATCAAAAATCTACTTGCTACGGTTTACAATATGATGGATTGATGGACTTATGTCTTTTCCACGGATTGTGCTTAACTGTTTATATTTATCGTTTGCTATTAACTGCATTTTTTTTTATTGTACTTAAAAATTAATCGAGATATAGTTGTAAATTATATACACAACTCTAATCATAATCGAATTACATAACTATCTAATAATGTGTAACTTCAAATAATTTGAAGTCCTATTAAGTTTATAATTGTTAGAAAAGTATTGGGACAACTACTCCTGTATACAAATGTATTTATATTATTATGTAACTTATAATGTTTGTGCTGCGGTACATACTTCAAAATGTTGGTCTTCTTAAACCTTATAATAATAAAGGTGTGTCTCTAACATAAGTCATTATTATACTTTTTGTTTTATTAGATCATTTTGAAGAAAGAACAGTCGAACAACGATAACGAACACGATAATGATAGATCGTTATGCTGAGAGCACGCATAAATACTTAACCTCTCGTGAGTTTACGAGTTACTCAATTATTAGGTACCCTTTCGATGAATTTATATTCTTATGGCATAGAATTTACGAGACTTTCGAAACCATCGATCACTAAAATTTAGCTGCTTCTAAAAATAATCTGTTTCTGAATGACTACTATAATTTCAAATAGACTTAGTTTGGTGATTAAGAATATTATAATTAAACTTAATTTTTCTTCAACTTTACTTTAATATCGACAGTGGTATCTCTATTGATGCTGGTATACTTAGTGATATATATTTATATATAAAATATTGTAATTTGTAAAAATATACTTATAAATATACTAGAAAGTACCTAGTCTTATTTAATTATAAGTATATAGATTACTTTTTGTTTTTATATATGTGTTTTTTTACATTAACTACCGATATACCAATTTAAAATAATGTGTATACAGTATATTCCAATCGAAACTAAAAATTAAACCTTGATACTAAAATAAATAAAATATAAATGTACCCTAAAAATTTAGTCATACAAATATTTTACCTTCTAGCCGTTATAACTTATAAATTAAATCAATGTATCATTATTATCATTTTTAATCAAAAAAAAAGCGGGTAAGTGAGTATCGCTCTGCTGTACATTAGGGGGTGGGGTGGACCTCGAACTAGGGTAGGTTAAATTTGAATGCAATGATAGGTATCATTGTATACGAAAAACGATTCTGAACGGAGATGATATGTCAGTCTAGGATATTATATTATATTTAAATATTGTCATATATTCTAGTTTGAAACTAATTCAAACATTTAAGTAAAAGTTTCAAGATCTTACGTTTATTAATTTTTTAAAAATAACAAAAATCAAAAATTATTTAATAGTAAAACGTTATTTTACACGTGTGTTTTTGATTTCAAATTAAAATTAAAACTTTAAACACTCGTAAAATTTTTTTAATTGAATAATCCTCAAACTTTTTTATAATTATTCTAAGCTTAACATATGGACAGCATAGTATTAAATTTTCAATTCTTAGCTTTTGATAGTAAAATATTTATAAATTTTTTACTACCAAATAGTGAAAAATATTCATGATTTTGACGAATTTTTGTCAATATTTGAACTTCAAATGCTAATAAAAAAAAATTGTGCCTATGTATTTTTATAATTTTTGAATGAGAGTTAGAACAAGTTATGTGGACCCTTCAACTAAATTTTCAAGTAATTTGTCCCAGCTAAATTTTTTTAATCAACATTTATAAAAAAAAAATAAAAAAAAATAGATTATTTCAATTGTCTATAAATAGCTCAAAAAAAGTCAAATTATTTTGAAAATCAAATCACGTAAAGAAAATGCCAATCTAAATAACTGGTAAAATTTTCAAGTATTTACGACTTATACTATTTGAATAACAAAAAATATCAAAAATCGTTTGAGGCTAAACCGTTATTTAACGTGGTTTTGTAAAAATTTAAATTTCAAACACTCATAAAAATTTTATGTCTAAATCCGGTAGAGTTTTTTTTACAGATATTTGAAGAAAAAATTATGGAGAACAAATTTTCAAAACTTAGTTATAAAAGAAAAAATTTTTACGATTTTTCAACCACAAAATTACTTGCAAATTTTCGCAATTTTGACATATTTCGTATAAATTTGAACTAACGATTTCGGATTTTTTTTTATCACTTTAAGAACAACTTATAAGAAACCCTGTGTTAAATTTTCAAAATTTTCTGGTCGGCTAAAAAATTTTTATCGTTATTTAAAAAAAAAGTACTTAGAAAAATTGAAAATTTCAAATAAATAAATAAATAAAATAATAGTAGAATATGATGTATGATGATTTGTAAAAATTTGTACAACATTAGTATTATACTAATATATAATAATATATTAGAAATGTATCTATAGTATTTATTATTATATGATTAATCAATTAATTACCAAATAAAACCAAAAAAAAAAAAATTGTATTAATACATTTAAATGTATAGGTACCAGTTTCAAATGCATACCAATCTAATACAACCTACCAGTAATTCTATAAGCTATTATATTCATACAATCAATAAACACTTATTAATAACTAGTAATTAAACATGAAAAATTATTTAGGATAAAACTATGGTCTATAAATTATGTAGTTCAATTAAAATTTAATATATTATATAATATGAGCTCCAGTGGCGCAAATAGGAAAAATGTTTAGGGGGGGGCTCAAGTCCCAAAATTACCAAAACCGGTAAAAATAACTTATTAAGAATAATATACATATTATATTATACTATTATTTTTTGAGGGGGCTTTGAGTTATTTCGGGGGGGGGGGGGGGGGGGGGGCTAAGCCCCCCCCCAAGCCCCCCTATTTGCGCCACTGATGAGCTCAATAACCAAGGAATAATTTTCTAAATTCACTGTTGGTTTGAAACATGATTGTTGTGCTAACTAGTTCGATCTTATAACTAAGGAAATGTCAAGCATAATATTATTTGGTCTAACCGATCAAACAACAACTAAACCAAATAGGATTATCCAAATTAGTTTTTTTTAACTTTTCTAAATAACCATATCCATACAGATGTAAAACCTACCTTTTTTTTTATTCTTGAATGGAAATAAAATATATATTAATATGAAATCTCATATCCTGCAATATCTAATACCGATACAAAAAACTTAACAAATTTACACTTAAAAATAACTTGGAAAAATTGTACCTATTTACAAGTTTACAACTTAAAACATGATGATACACATCGTATTAGTATTTACTATTTTTTAGTTATGTACTCCAAATTATTTCCAATTTCTCCAGCATCTGACGGTACACCACCACCACTATACCGATCTTTTATTCCGTTATTCGTCAAAATTTTTCATTACGACATCTCACTAGAAAACCGCACTCTTGCATCAAAAATATAATGAATTATGCAACTTATTTAGGTACTATCATCGTTCTTATAATATAATAAACACTGCGATAATAATTAATTTTATGATTATTTTTCTACTTGAATTCAATAATATGTAGTCTATCCCTATATTAATATTATGTAGGCCTAAATATACAAGACGGAATGAAACTAATAAACACATATCGAACTACGCATAATTACCAACTATTAACACATTACAAACTAAAAATTGTTAAACATCAAAAATAATACACTTATTTAACCTATATTTGTAGTAAAATGTTTATTGAATAAACTACTAGTATTAAACTGTAGAGAGTCATAAGAGGTCCCACTTGCAGTATCAAAACGAAATGTAGAAGTTACCAAAAGTATAGATTAGATTTGCATTTAAAATTGTTTGAACATATACCTAATTTACATTGCCTTAAGCAATTTACCTTTGAATTTATCTAAAGTTTGTATGGATTCGAAAAATAACAATAAAATATTGTATAATATAGGTAATCAATAATATTTTAAAGTGTAAATAAAAGCGATTATTTAAAATTTATAAGTATATAAGTAAAAAAAATCTTTAAAATTATCAAATAATGATTTTAAATAACTATTATATGTTGCTAACATATGTGATCTAAATTCTAAATAAACAATAAGTTAATACACTTTAATAAAAAAAAAGTAATAACTAAATACTAGTTAATTGTTCAGAGTACCAATTCATAATACAAGATTTTTAAAATTTATTAATGTATCACAAAACTGTTGTAAACAAAGTAAAGTAAGGGTATCTGGATTAAGACACCCGTTGTTTAATAAACAAATATTTTTCCGTCAATTTTTTATGTGTGCCATCTGGAAATTTGATTTAATAAAAACACATCAACATGTTCCTTAAAACTTAAACTCCAACGAATATAGTTATCAATACGTGCTTTAAACTCGAAGTCATAAAAAAAAAGTTAGTATATAGTAAAAGTAAGTATATACTATATAAAAATGTAAACATTTATTCTGAATCACTGAATCATAGATGTTATAATACTACGACATAAATATATATTTATAACTTATAGCAGGTGATTGGTAAACAACGAAAACTTAAGAATTTATTTTAAGTAAAATTCCACCTGTCACATTTTCTATTTGTGCGGTTTACACCTGTCACCTGTATGATACAGTTGTGTTCCTTTTCAACCGGATGGTCATTCCGCGAAAAATAATTTATTACCTATGAAATTATTATATAGTATAATATTCAATATGTAAATGTATATAATATGTATATATTTATAAACTGAAATGAAGAACTATTTTTTCAGTGTTAAAATTATTACACCAATTGGTAATGATGATAAATTGTTATGTAATTATATTGAATACCTAATGAATATGCTATGTACAATAAATAATTATATCATTGAAAATACGTTGAATGTACAATTTTATTTATGATGATTTAATATTATGAGTTAATTTGCGGTTAGGAAAACCTTGATGAAGGTTTTATATTGAGCCCACAACATTTGTTTGGTTTAGCTTAGCTGTTAGATCAATTTGCCCTTGTTAAAGGCATTAAAAGTATAAACGATTCGTCATAATATATTTAATTTATTTAAATTATACTAAAACGTAAAATTATATATTTAATTTTTTTTTTATTTTTAGTTTTCAATATTTAGTTTATTTAAAAAAGTATGATTTGGAATTCGTGATTTGTTTAATCGTTTTTTTAGTTTTTCAATAGGTATCAAATACTCCAAAATAATTAATTATTAATTAAATTAATACTTACCAATATCAACTTTTAGTAGAGAAATATGAATTATAGTTTTTAAATGTTAAAAGAATATGATTGCGGTAAAATAATAATATTTTTTTAAATGAGTATGTTAATCCAACTATTTAAAACGTTTAAATTCATGAAAATAATACATTAGTCTTTAAGTCATGAAATTTATATGTCAACATAACATATTTGGCGTTATATCAATAATTTAGATGCAGAAAAATTAGCCAAACACATTTTTAGAAGGTTGTATTTCGTATGTTCGTAGTCTGTAGGTGCATATCAATAATTTTAAAATGTATTAACTTTTGTTTATTATAACAATGAATCGTGAGTGTTCATATTCTAACAAGATTAATAAATGTTCCAAAACCGTTTTTAAATTTTAAAATTGGAACCATGTAAATTGATATGTTCCGATGATAAAGGTGGCATAGCCGGCATAGGGTGATGATATTTACATGTATTCACATTTATTGTGATCAATATTCATTACTTTCAATATTGAAAATTGTTGGTTAGGACATAATAAATAATTGACCATGTGACCCCAATAAATATTAAATAATAAATAAAATCTAATAAGGTCATGAATTTATAACATACATAATACATATAGTTTAAACCATGACGAATCTATGATTTTACAGAGCAAAAAGTTATTAGTTTGTACCTACCTGCAATTCAAAAGTAAAATATTATAGTATTATACGCATATATTTTAATTGTTCCCACATTCAAATTTGAAATTAACAGTAAGCGGTGCTATATATTATAATATATATACATATTATGTTTAGTCAATATTTCTTATCACATAATTATTGTAAAACTATTATATAATAATATGGAAATTGTAATATATACTTGACATTAAAGTTTAACAATATCAGTAAACTTAAGTCGCCAACGAAACGCTCTACAATACTAAACAGTGGTTTAATAAAACATGAACGCGCACGTGGAATTATCGTGACCTAAATATTTAACGTACGAATACTACCTATTGTAATATGTATATTATGTACACAACTTTATTATTTTAGCAGGTATAATATTTCGTAAATTTCAAACTTATATAAATTGTATGTCATGCACAAAAAACCTTTACGTTCATTATACATATATAAGTAATTCATTTTGAAATTTCATAAATTTATATATACTTTTATATTGTAGCAACTTAATTTCTAAAGACTTGACGGATTTTAAAATAAGTATATCAATATATGTATAAGTACGTTTTGTAAATCGCACGCGCAACCGTAGGTAGATGTTACAATTATTTCACATCAAAATATTGGCTGTGTGTGAGTTGCGGCCCGACTTGTCGTTTCGTGTGTTGGAGACCGGTGAATTGCGGCCCGATAATATTTTAGGTATAGGTTAGTTGCGGCCTAAGTAATTATCATTACCTATGTACCTTACGTCCTTACCTATATAATAAATATAATATACCAATTACCAAGGCTGGGCAAGCTAACGATTTTTTTTAACTCGATAAGTTAAATTATTTTAAAATAATAAAATTAAGTTAAGTTAAAAGTGACTCATATTTTTTCGTTAACTCGTTAAGTTAAACATCAAATTTGAAAAAAAATTAGCTTAACTTAGTTTAAAATTAAAACTCTAATTTGCAAAATAAAAAATCCTTACACATAATGTTTATTAAATAGTTTTTCTTTACGCTTAAGAAAATTACAGGGAAATTTAAAATGATACATCAAAGTATTAACTATCTATCAAAAACCCTACTTTTTAAAAAACTTCATTCAAAAATTTACTTAATTTACATATTTTTGAATAAAATTAACTTGAAGTAAACACAATATACTAAAAAAAGTAACTTATTAAGTTAAAAGTTAATCTGAAAAAAAATAACGAGTTAATTAACTTAATGTTTTAACTTAATTTTAGGTAGCTTTTAATTCGTTAATGCGAATTCAGCGGTTCGCCAATGACCTAACCATCATTAATTCGACATAATATTCATCGATTTCATCAATTTATACTAGAAAATACGTAATATTGTGATGTTTATATACTATATCAATATAGACATATAGTATATAATATATATATGTAATATAAATTATTGTATGACCGCAATTCGTATGTACCTTTCATAAACCCGGGCCGCAATTCGTACGTACCTCTCATAAACCCGGACCGCAACTCACCAACACCGAAAATATTATATTCAAATGACAAGGGTAATCAATGATAAATGACTAAATGAGATACATATTATATACAAATCGACCAATGTAAATGTTACTAGTCGTCAATACTAATATATATATAATAATAATTAATATGCACAAATTGTGTATACCTATTATAATATTATAGGTAAATATTTCGATATGACAATATATTTACAAACACATGTTTTTCTGTTATAGCTGGTACGTGACGCGACCATGTAACTCCTTAAATTAACCCTTTCACTGCTGACCACTAAAATCTAAAGCACCTGCTGTGTGCTGACTATATTTCATAAATTATTTAAATAGTTTTTCTGCCCTATAAGGATAGATCTATGCTCAATGAATCAGAAAAAAATTTGGACCAAAACTTACTAAGTTATAGATAATTGTATAACTCTTAGACAGTGGTCCTCAAAATGCACTCGCTTAATTAAAATTATTAATAATTATAATTATAATTATTATTAATTTAAATTGATAAAAACGTGTATACACGTCCACAGCAGTGAAAGGGTTAACTTGATTTCTATCATTAAGTAGTATTAGTTATAACTACTAGCTAATGCTTAAATTACTATTTTAATATCCACATGCAATACACACTTCTGGCTTGAAATTATTAAAATATTCGTATGTTTCAAATCACACCATCTAACAAAGACACAAAGTCGTTCGTTAGTCTATATTTTTTTACTATATTATATACAACAAGCAACTGTACCATGACGCGAGGTGAGTAATCTACTATAAAATACACGTTGTTCAAAATAGACGATGCTCTTTCATCCAACTAGTAACCCATGGATGAACTTTATTGAGAAATTTATTTTTAAACTATTATTTTTACAGATAAATTAAATGTTCATTTGACTTTTGGATATTCGCCTTTACTTTTTTTTAGATTAACGAGTTTATTAAAATTAAATTTTACTGACCCCAGATAATTTCCTGATTTCTTTAAATACTAATCGTAAATTGTAATCCCTGTTCAATACATATTATGCATCTATTCATATGGTTAGCGAAGCGACGGCTTCAAGAACACGAGTGTTTCAATTGACAAGTAAAGTTGAGGTGGCTTCGCTAAGACAAAATGAAAACAAGACTCGAAAATACTAACCACAACACTGAGTATAGGTTAAAAATCGAATGTACGTGTATATATATTTATAATAAAGCAATAATGAAAGGTAATATTTATATTTAATAAAAAGTGGTAAAATATTTACAATCTACAAATCATAAATTATTTTTCACATAAAAACCGATCGCAAATAACTTAAACAAATATTTTACTAATAAAGCTCTAAACATGTGATTCAATATGAAACCAATCGTAGACATAACTAATAACCAATACGAAATTTAACTAAAGAAAAAAATTATGCTAATCCATAGAAATCTTTTAGCCCTAGTTTAATTATTAAGATCACTATTGCGTGCACTAACCTGATCGACGCGACGAGCCTCGGTTCCTGTCCTGGTTCCCGAACGGTGCCTGGCGCCTGCAGCTGCTCCGCATCCGGTTCGGCAGCGGTGTCGTCGGTGAGTGTGATGGTCGTCTGTAACTGGAGCCCCTCATGTCGCTGCAGCATGATCGCCGAGGTGACGGCATCTTGGACGCTTCTCCTGCGACCGTACTGTCTGGGTCTGGAAGGCGACGCAATCGGCGACCGCAGCCTGTCGGCCACGTCCACCGGAAACGGGATCGACGGCGACGGGCCGCGCGTCCGTGGTTTGGGCCTAGACGTCGCCCTGGAACCACTCGCGGCCACCGTAATCATAGCAGTTGGTGGCGGTGGCCGGCAACTGTCGCTGCGGTAATGACGGTAATGTCGCTGCGGTACCCGTGCCACCGAGGTTGTCGCGTCCGCCGGCCACGGTCGCCTGTCGTCTGTTGACGGCCCCGGTTCCCCGGGCAACCGTTCATTGCTCAAGCGCCGTTCTGCTGTCGCCTGCACCGCGGTAGTGATGCTTACTGCCGCCGCCGATTCTGGCGAACCGCTGTAAAGAAAATGCATTCCAAAAATATTATTACAAGTTGTTACTGAAACTGATCAAAGAAATATATCATAATTTCCAGTCTAAACTGTACCTATATAACTGATTAACAACTATACATTATACATCTATTAACGAAATAAAACATTTATATAACAATATTATTATTATTTTTTTTATTGCAGTATTTTGATATCAGTCTATTATTATTTTGTTTCAAAGTGTTTTTATTTTTATTATAATTCTTATTTAACCGTTGTCGCTTATCAATATGCCGATAACGTTAAATATCAATATTATATCACATAATAGATTATATGTACTCATATATAAACTCTTATGCTTATCAAATTTGATTTTAATTATAAATATATATATTTATTTATAGATGTATGACATTTTGTAACCTACTAATATGGTATTATCACCATGGTCACTTGACGCCTAGTCAGCAATTGAGAAATATGCGTTGGTTTAAAGGTAATTTTTTTATAATTTAACGTATATTAATGATAATTTATAAACATTTTTGAGTAGGATTGTCATACGTATCTTATTCATTATTACGTTTTTAATATACTCGTAAATATGTATAAGTAAATTTAACAAATTTACATTTTTAACCACCAGCAAGTTATGTTACATCAGTAGTTTAATACTATTGCAATATACCCATAGTTATAACAACAAAAATCAACTGTCCTCTATTCAAACATAGATATTTTTTTTTAAAAAATCATATTTTTCCTTGATATTTGCGTGTAAATTCATATTTCACGCAATAGTTCAATACTTATAATAATTATAATAGTTGTAATGATATAAATTTTTAATGTGTTTATAGTATCTATACCAATATCAAATACAAAAAAAAATCCTCAACATATTATGTATGTATAATTTGTTCCTATTTCATTAACATGGTTGTGGAATTTCGATGTATTATATTTATCTCAAAATGAGAATTCGGAGCTAGTCCCCAAACAACACATATATAGCCATTAGCCAATACGTATGACAATGGTCAAAATTTTTTATTAATTGTTATTTTTTGCGTGTCTATTTCCGTCATTTGTATTTGTATTGCGTAAAAAAGAATTATATTTATATTGTTTTTATGTTTCAGAAGTTCTTTGATTCTTTAATGCATCAGTATGGATTACAACAGGTATTATTATTTATTACTGCTTAAAGCTTTTACAAACGTTATAATAATCACGATCACTCACATAATAAACTTCCTCTATAATAGGAAAAGGGTAATGAAATCGAAAAGGACTTATTGGTTAACCTTGGCTGCCGGTTTTCAGTGCTTACAACGCACTGTCCTTTATTTTCATTTCATTGCATAGTTCAGCTATAGTTTTAAATTAATTAAAAATATTATGGCACAATTTTATGATATTAAATATCTCTGAGTCGCATTTATCTATACAATACCATCATAATTTTCAATTAAGTACAATATTTTTAAGAACTTTATATTTATATTTTATTTATCACAGATTCTATATTTAATGCTACTTACAGTAATATTGAAACTGATATTTTACTAAATTATATGTGATTTAGATAATCTTAGGCATTCTTATACCATAGTTAATAATTCAATATAATTAAATGAGTTATTCATATGACGTAGGTACGTGTGATTAATTCATTATTTAGTATCGACACACAATTTGATGTATCATAAAAAAAATATTCTTTATATCTTATTACAATAGACTATAGCTGTGGATTATATAATAATAAAAGTATTTTGGTTTATGTCAATATTTTGCCTAAACTCAATTAGAATTTCGTTTGCAATAGTTTCAGCTACCTACCTGTATTAACGTCATGTTATTAAAGCTTAAGTATGCATTGTAAAACTTTATTTAAACAGTTTATTTATATATATTCTATAGATAAGTGCATCTACTTAAATTTGTTATTAACATATAGTAGTTAGACCATTGGTCTCACTACAGTAAACATTTTATCGTTATAATTATTGTGTGCTGGTTACTTAGTCCCCTTCAAACGACGATCGATAAGACTATTGACTAATGTATGAGTACGATTAAAAAAAATATATCCTGTCCCTTGATTCATGGACAATACGAAATGTAGTATGTGTGTACTTACTACCTAATGTACCTATTATTATACCTATCACATACCTTATACTTAAATAATTCAATACATGCTATATGTTAGGACCAAATGATAAAGAAACACTTATCGGAGATATTCTGTTAGTAAGTTTAATTTGTATATAGGTACTATTATTTATATTCGTATTAGGTATGGATTGTCGACTTCATTAACTCAACGTTTGTGTCTAAGAAAAATATTAAATGTTTACTGTTTCATTTACAAACTTCAAAGTGCAATCGCCAGCTCAGAAAATAAAATTTATTTATTCATTTAATGTTAGAATATTATACATATTTTTAAGGAAATAGGAATCACTTGTGTAATACTGATGTCATTTCTGTCTTAAGTTACGCTTGGCAAAATATGATGAAACCTATTAAATATCAATACGCGATCTCAGGTTTATGCATCACTACAATAGATGACATATCAGGAATATATATCTTCCATGACGTACCAGTCACCGTATACCCGGTAACTGTAGAATATAACAGAAATATAGAACTACTATAAAAACTAAAAATCCCTAATGATGAATTGACATTAATCGAATTATGTATGTGGGCAATGGGCATGTGGGAACACTTACGAATATGCAAGTCATGGTAGCCAAATAGTCATCAGACAAATATATGCTTGTGCACTTAGATAATTTAGTAGAATTTCGATTCAAAATTTAGCCATAAAACATAAAGTAGACCTATTATTATAATTATAGTAATTTATGTGCATAGTTTAAAAAAAAATTTAATATTCAAATCATGGATCAATTTTGTATGAAAGTTCAAAATAAAATAAGGTATACCTAATGAATTTATGCTTGAACAAATTTACTATTTATTTCATTTAAAATAATGTATAACTTTACAACATATTATGTATATATATTATAGACGTATTTGATTTGTAAAATTGATAAATTGTATAAATAGGTAGATAATATTGAATATAAAGAAATATTTAAATTAAATAAGACGGTAAGAAAAGAGTGAACTTTTTCTAATAAATTTAAATGTATAATGTTGTGCTTGGATAGAAACGAATAACATATTATACTAAACATAAGGATACTACTTATTACTTATATTCTACACAATACTTTATAATCTTTTGAATTGGGTCTGCAGTTCTGCACGTTTTAGGTAGTATTCATTCTATCATAACACATGGGCACATGGCTATATAGCATTACTTGATGACCATGTCACGTTGGTCATGCATCCCGACGAAATAATAATAATAGTATTAGTTTCATAAACAGGTAATTGATAACACACTATATCGTCTATATCACGAATTTCGTAAAAAAAAAATAGAAATATAGGTAATGCCATTGAATTCGATTTAGGTGACCTAGACTGAACGATTTTACAATAACAGTGAACTAGAAAATAAAATATAATGTAGTAACATGTAAATTATTTTAATTGTATAACAAAATTTAATATTTTACTATATTCATCGATTTTACTAAGTGTAAATATATATATATTCTTGCGTTTTTATTTAATAACTACAATAATAAATTAATTTTTTTAAGCTAGTTTTTTTATAAACATCTTTTGTGAAGCATACGATTATTGAATAGTTGAAAACTTAAAATAACTTAACTATAATAAACAGCACAAAATATCTAAATACCTACTATAGGAAAGAAGTTCCTACTACAAAGGTATAATATCCATTATATCGCGTCTAAATATACCATCTAACAAACTTCCATTTTACGAAATTTTCTGTTTAACCAAATAATTTTAAGCAAAGCCGTAACTGAAAAAAAATTTCGGGGGGGGTCCAACATTTTTTTTAAATATAAATGCTGAAAATTTTTAGTCAATAAACTATATATTCACCACTAAAATATTTCTACTTTTAAAAATTTCGGGGGTGGGGGGGTCCCAGACCCCTTGGACCCCCCTCAGATACGGCCTTGGTTTTAAGAACTATGATTTTCATTGTTAATGGATACATAATTCTATTTAACAAATTCCTCCATATTACGAATTTTTTTTTTTGCTTATTCGACTTCGTTTTATGGAAATTTCACTGTGATTTAATTGTATTTGATATCAATAAGTGTTAAGATACTTGTCATTTACGTTGTTAAGATATATTGGAAAGAAGGAAACCCGTTTGAGCAACAAAAAATGTTCTCCCAGTTTACTATAAACTATTTTTTTTCTCTAATGTACTTATAGAAAGAAAATAACCACGTAAATAAAATTATAAAATTGGTTATTAATTTTACTTCATTAATAGAATATAAACAATATAATGGTATGTAGTGTATCATAATAAAATGGATGGCTTATACTTTATAATTTTTCAATGATACCTTATTTTTAAGAGATTTTTTTAATATTTTCAGGTATTAACCATTTTATTTCTGCAATTTGTTGTGCTTAGAATCGTTTTTTTAAATCTGAATAAACTGTTTATTGTTTATGTGTACTACGGTAACGGACCTCTGATATATAATAAATATTAATATTACCATAACACTATTGTCTTTTTAGGAACGGTCTGAATCACAACTCTATATTTGTATACTTATATTTTGGAATTTTGACGAAAAACTCACTTGTTATCATCATCGTCGTGGTCGTCACGGTCGTTGACGGTAACCGGTAGTTGATGTGCGTCGCCAATTGACATAGTCGACAACCTAGCCAGGTTCAGATAGAGCAGCAACAAGTTGGTAGCCAAGAAAGCAGTTTGCACATCTTCAGACAGAGGAAGTGGGGGATATTCATTGAACAACGACGGTTCAAAGTGGTCTTCTGCTTCATTTCCTTGTAAACGGTCAACATCACTGCTACAACCACCGCCGGTATCATCGATTGTTGAAGACAACCCCCGCATATTTATATAACTATAAGACAATAATTTAAAAAAATTAATGAGCTCCAATGTAATAAATTTTAAACTTAAAACAAAATAAAATGCACACATATTTCTGACGACGCGTGGTCTGTCGAACAATAAGGGTCCATAAGTCACCACAACACATTATGATTTTATATATTATAAGGTAAAAAAACGTAACGTAAACACATCGTACTATATTGAATATCCAAAAAAATAACTTACGAAATAAACCATGTGTATTTAAATCATGATTGAAAATGTTGTGAAGAACTAATTTACGTAATTCACCTTCTCTATCGTGTTACACAATACATAATCCCTGGTGATATTTCCCAGAGTTTATTATTATCGAAACATTCAAAACAATTAAAAATATAATTAAACATAATAATTCTTTAAATATATATATAAAAAAAAATTGGCTACTGCTAATTATTATCATTATTAATAATTTCAGTATTATTAACTTGATATAACTGATTTTATGTATTATGTATAAAAAAAATTACACATGTAATTCTTTTCTTTTTTATTGTACTTCATAAAACTTTTCATATAAATTATAAATTAACTCATAGACCCCCGCCCTCTACACAATTGTGTCCGCGTTATTACCCATTATTAGTGATGGAAAATGGATAATGAAAAACTAGTATGTAGAATGTACTACTGCGAAACGTCCTCATTAAAAAGTAGTATTATCGACTGTAACCAATTGCGCGTATAAACGAATATGTAATTTGTTTAAAAAATAGTTGAATGTTACGATTATTACAGGTATATTTACCGAACACGTCAAACACACATAATATATTTATGTAGGAATTTATAACTACCCACGAAGACGCTACTATATAGCTTTGATATACTATATACATTATACATAACAATAAGTCACATCTAGACCAATAACTGTTATTACCTAACTATAGTAAATACTAAATACTCTATCGTAATTGCGTCACGATTATTACAATATATACCTATTTATATGTCCCAAACGATTTTTTTCCCATATCAGCACTTGGGATCTGAATGCCATAAGCTATTGAGGTATTACGATTTTCATATGCTTAGTCGTTTAAGAACATTATTATAGCTGGTGTGATAAATGACGTATGAACATCGTCATTTAGTTCAAACAAACCTTTGTTCTATGAGTTCTACGTTTTTATTTTATTATTTTTTCTACACTCGAAGATTTGTATTTATAAACCAGAAACAATATAATTTATAAATTTAATCTTCTAAAACACATTGATATATTTATATAAGTATATTAGTATCACGACATAGATTTCTTACTAAACCTTAAATATTTATTTTACTTTCAAGTGTTTCCTTTCATTAAAATTAAACTTTAAAGTATATCGTAGATGAAAAATTTATCACCAAAACTATAATATGTATTAAATAGGTAACTAATTGCATAAAAATTTCGCTCTACCTAATATAAATAATATATTTTTATACTTCAAAACAAAAAAATTATTAAAAATAAAAATATATATATTTCACAGATATTCGTGTAATTTCCAATAAATTATACTGAACTGAATATTATAAAGAGTACTTCTGATATACGTATGTACCACGTGGTTATAGACGTCGGATGTATAGTCACGTATAGAAGTTCTGTTTCTAATCATACTACTCAGTGTAGTAGACACTTGATTATTACTTAAAAAACATTTTGTAATATATTGTACGTAAATTATCTATCTAATAATAGATACCTATAAGTAACAAGTATACCTAAAAATATAACTTAATTTTATAGGTTGTGTTGCGTGATAAATCTTATAACTTAAGATATTGTAATTATTTATTAAAAATTAAAATAGGCAGACTTTTCCAGAAAAATAAAACTGTGATCAGTTTTGTACTAGTTACACATGTGTTTATAGATATACGTATACATTTTTGCAGGTATATAAATAATAAAATACTTAAAATATTTTATATTAGTTGATTGTTAAATCTAAAAATCTTAATTAATATTATACGCAAAATTAAATTAGTTCTGTTTGAATTTTCTGCCATCACCAAATTTTATCATAAAACAGAAAACTTTACGCTCGTATATTCACGGTAACACGTGTGGTGCTCTATTATATTATGTACTTATTTGAATCCATATCAAATGAATAATAAATCGTACCGTAACATTTGAAGAAACACGCGAATAAGTGCAAGCATTGGAACATTTTCTCATGGTCACCCCGAAACATTGAACTCGATTGTGCCCCTCGTTATTTGATTAATATAGCCATGTCGACAACCGAAATTTCGGAAAAATCTTAACAACGATGCGCGTGGTCGCGGTAGATAATATATATATACATGAATACAGAATAAGACAATAAATAAACGCTGCCGTGTTTCGATCGCCAAAATTGTGTAACCACAATATTTATATATAATATAATATATAATAATAATATATAGACACCTATATGTGCGTACGGTCATGGTAATTTACACGGTGAATTATTTATGGCAGCTGTGCCCTACCCGATTAAGTATTTAAGACCGGTTCGCTCCTCCATGTGTCTATTATATAGGTACATATTATTATACAGGTACACGTTATATTATTATACTCCCGCCGGATAAATGAGTCATTGCTGTTGCTCCGAAGTTTTGCACACTAGACGTGGACAGGCGATAAAATTATGCTTCCATCGCGGTGCAACGTCTCGAAAACTATACAGACGTATTATTGTGATACAACTACACAGTATATGTACAAGTGTATATCAGGTATGTGTGCAATGTACAGCAATGTACATTCCCTCTAATCACGTCCTCTATTATTCAATTCGCCGGTTATACGGTACATACTATAATATTATACATGCAAATTAAGTGACGGACCCAGGAAGTTTTGAGGGTTAGAAATAGTGAAATAAATCCCAAAATAACAAAAATCTATAACAAACAGAATTTTTATTCAAGTAAAATTAGGTATCAATATTCATTCTATTTTTTAAATTATAACTAAATGTTAAAAAAATACAATTAGAACTAAATAGAAATTACTAATTTTATATAATATATTGTATAAGACAGTAAGAGATGAGATCCCATACTATATTAATTGCATAGGCTCTCAAATATCTAGCGGAGTTAAGCATTCTTTAATACATATTTTCAATATACATATTATAATATATCCTGGCTGTATAATAATATTATTTTTTATTATTTCTTAATATGTAGCTTTATAGAGGGGAGAATTTCGAAACTATCTCATTGCCCAGTGAATACCTATATACCAGCGCACCTTTCTTGACACACCAGTCAACGACAACGGTCTATGCCGAAAAGTCACATACTCCCAGAAACGTGTATCATTTATATACCTATATTATTTTGTATCTATACAATTATTATATTTTATTATATTAGTATGCAATTTATATAACTATCTGCTTATCATATATTATATACAGATTATTCGGTGCAATTAATACGAATTGTATATAGTTACATATTGCAATACCATATCGCAGTACACGTCACATGTCCACGCACAAGTACTTTTTTCAAATTATTTTTTATCTTTTAATGTACTGGCCGTGTACAATGTAATTATATGTATAATACGTAAACTATAGGTGTACATTATATTATATAATATATAATAATTAATAAGATTTTAACTAGTTTAAGTATAGATACGGGCGTTGAATATTTATGTTTTGTAATAATATGATGGGGTCGGTAATTTAAATTTGACTACGAATGCTCGGTACTGAAGGAGTAAGTTTTGAATATAGAAACTTAACATCTACAAATAGTAGTGATGCAAAAACAATATACAAACAAAAAAATAATACTAGTTTCGATAATTTAAAAATTTACTTAGAATTTCAGCAAAAACCCGTGGTAGAACTAATTTTACTTATTTTCAAAATTATAGGGTATGACTATATGAGACTTCTAAAAATTAGTTAGAATATACTAATATATTCCTATCTTTTAAAACAATAATACATTTCACTATTTTACTGTTGTTTGGAGTTAAAAAAAATTGTCCTGTTTAAAAATTTGACTGCCCCATTTAAAAACTGAAATGTGCCCTAGCTCAGTGGACTATGTATCATGTATGTATTTTTATAATTTACGAAAAACAATTTGTGTCGTTTACAGCGTGCAGCGTGCTCGAAGTGATTTGTATTATTATATTCGCATTGACAAAAATTAAATCTGAATCCTAGTATTTTACACATAAATATACATAATGGTAAATTATAATGCTATAAATTTATAATGATATCGTGTAATCGCACACTATACATCACGCACATGTGGCTACACATCATTATCTGTAATAACTTTATATAACATAATAATTTATTAAAATATACATATTAGGAGGCCTGCGTGTAAGACCTGCGAGTTGCGGTTTATTTGTATCATTTAAATATATATATATTTTTATATATAATATGTGTATTGGTTAATAAAACAATATTATTTCAACGTACAGATACCACTCACTACATCTATTCTCTATTTTATTACAAAACAAATATAGATTTAAAACAATTGTAGTATCACGAACATAAAAAAAAAACGACAAAATCAGTTGCTTAAAGACAATATTTTAACAGTCACACAATAAATAAATCTATATTCGAGCAGATATAAACAATAAAGTAGGTGTATAAAAACTATGACGGCTTTATGCACCGTGATTAAATGTATATTTAATATATCTTTGTTATTGGTTAGCAAAAAACTTTAAAAACGCGGAAGATCTCCCGGGGATTAGTGAGTAATTCAGAGGATACACCTAGCATATCATTTGTATAGCCCTATTATAGGAGTGTACACATGATGTAAATAATACACATCTACGCCTGATATTTTCATGATGTGACCAGGTGAGTTCAATTACAGTTTATATCCAACTGTTTTTTCATACTATACAATAGGAGATTGATAAATCATTGGATTACAATAAGTTTTAAAGTTTTACCAAAACAACATTTCGTGTACACACAAAGGTAGTAAAGAGATATTAGGCCATTTTAAGATGTTATATGCATACAAAAAGGTTTTTTATATTATGACTTCGCAAAATGTTAAATACACAATAATTTTTATAAACTGAAAGGGAAAACTGTGCTTAAGTAAAAATCTCTGTACGCTGACCAGTGACCGATTGACAAGTATTATTTTCCAGATAACCGCCCCTAAGCGTGGATATTTATAAAATTGACGATTATTAGGTAATTTTTCGAAGCCATGCGTACACTCGTATAATATCATACTTAATTATAATTGGTGTATCTGACATTTTTAAAAGGTATATCTATATTAACATTTAAAATGGCTCCTAAGTCCAACATGTTGTAGACTGTAGAGTATACGAATGTTCTTTAAGATCCTCATTTATCTATAGATTAGATGATATAGTAGTTGGTCTTATAAATTTAGCCACCAATTTGTTATATTTGTCAAACAAAAATTATTATGTGATTATGATATTATACGATTTTACGAATGCAAATTTTTTCCTGTTTATCTATTCAAAAATTAATCTATATTTTAATATAATCTAATTATTGTCGACCCATATTTTTTCTTTTTATTCATTATTACCATTATCCTGACCAGTTTTTTTTAAATATATTATTAAAATGTCACATAGTGTAGTTAAATAGTTATTACATACTAAAGAGCATGGTGTGACTAGTGTTAAGCTACGATCGCTAAATAGTGCTGCAGAAAATCATAGTTTGCGTAGCTAGCTCTCGGATGGGTGACCACTCAGGTTCTTAACGACAAAGCCAATATGGTTAGATTTAGGATTGAAATTCTTAATATTTATCAAAATAATACAAAAAAAAACAGTTAATTAAGAATTAGAGAAAAACGGAACTTCTTAAGCAAACCTCATTTTTATCAAAATTAGTTTTTTTTCGCTATTCGATATACAATGACACTTTCACAATATTTAGATTAATTTTAAACTATTTATCCCACGTATTACCACGAAACTATATATATTCTTTATTTTGACCAAAACTTAATCAAACCAAAATAAATATAAAATACACAAAATCTTCCGATTTTGTATATTTATTAATTTATTTATTTAAATGAAAATACTTACATTATTTAAAATAATTTAGTTTGTTAAATACGAAATTCGTAATCAACCAATCAACATTTATCACAATACAGACTAAAATCCAAACGGCAAACACTAGGTACCAAACACAAAAGATGTATTAATAAATAAGCTATAGGTATGTACTTAGTCTAATTACATTATTATATTGTAATCCCTATTGTATGTTTTCAAAAAATTATTCAACACGTCATCTTTTCAAACAATATCTAGTTTTAACGAATAAAGGAATATACGATTATGGATCACAAATATCACAATACATGTACAAGTCATTTTATATGTTATGTTTGGATTCATTTATGTTTTATGTTTATTTTATAAATCAACCGCACGGAGTTAACTTTCTTAAATCCAAAAATTACAATACATTATTACTAATAAATAAGCTTATAACTTATAAGCTACACTTTTTTTAATATGTAAATTTTTCACTTTGATGAGGTTATACTAATAAGTTACACAAAAATATTTCAGAGCTTTTAAACTCTCACAAATCACATAGAATTATTTTCAAGCAAATATTTATAGTTTTATCAATATTATTAATGTCGTACTATTTAAGTCTTATATGTTTAAGTAATAAGTTAAAAGAACTTAATTGAAAGTATTGGTAGAGTTACGAAAACTTGAAGAAAGATAAATTCGTAAGTAACATAACGAGATTTCCTAAATTATTTGACATTCTAGACTTCAATAATAATAAAAGAGATCAAAACTAAAAAAATGTAAAATACAATTTAAAGTACTTTCAATACTTTTAAATTTTAATTCTCAACAGTTTTTTCCTCGTTTTATATTAGGATTAGTTGTGATAGTCAATAACTAATTATTTATTTTAGTATTTCGAATATCGGATGATGCGTAAACCTGTGACTGTTTATATATTATATTTTAGTTATTAAATTTATAAATATGCAGTATACGCACTGCCCGGTGTAAGTATTACAGTCCGATCTTTCCTCGTGAAACACATGGTTTGCATAGTGACTCAATCATGTTAAGGAATTACTAATGGGGTCATTCACAATACGTATATTATTATTACATCCCAGTACAGTTATAATCGACAACCTTGCTCAATGCCACGAAACGTAGGTAATACGGTATGAATATAAATGTATAATATTAATATGCTTAGTCTTCCCCTCGAAAAATGCAAAAATATTATGATTTATTTATTTTTTTACGTATCACGATTATTATTATATTATAATATGTTTTTTGTTATGTGAATGTGTGGATTTATGTATGTGTATAACAACATTTGCATGCATATATATTTGAACGTGTATGCGTGCACACTGAAATAGTATAATATGAACATACGCAAGTGCTATTCGTCTCCACACACGGACGCACACTTTCTCACGGATTTCCTTAATTTTCTTCGTGCTCCATTGTTCATAAGTCGGTGACGGTGGCGGAGACTAGGTCATACGCGTTATAAAAAAAAACTAAAAAAAAGATCTGACGACAAAAACAAAGAATATTATATAGTATAAATACATATTATATATAATATACGAAGAAAAAATAACCACGTATTGTTTCCACGTTATTTTTTCGGTTATAACTGTAATTACGAAAATCGTTATAGTTTTGTACGACCTCGGTGACGCGGCTTGGCTGCGAAGGGAAAAAACAGCAACAAGTATATCAAGTAATCGGGTCAAGGGTTTGAATTTTTTGCGAAACTACAGGTCGAAGGACCTGCATAAAACGTGCATTTGAGAAAGAAACGATTTTCACATACTCTGCGTTCGTGCATAATGACTGGTCACTATATGCAACACAAGTCATCTGTAGATCCTGTATAATGTTAACCACGATTAAAAAATTTATAATAGGGACAACATAATAATTATGTTATATTGATAAGTTAACTGTCTAAATTATTATTATTATTATTGTTAATATTTTGGGATAGTAATAGAAAACTTCTAGTCAATTAAGTACTTATATTAATTTTCGACAATCATTGTGCGCGTCAATAGTGGGACGAAATAATCATATAAAATTAAATAGATGAAATTTGTTTACATAACTAAAAACATGTTTAAATTGTTTATTAAAATTAAATCTATTGATAAAAATCAAGTATGTTTAGATGTTTAATTTTTTTGAGATCGAAAACAAATACAATTATACTGAGTTAAAATCTTGTGTTATACCGATTTTAATTTATAACTTGAAACAATATTTACTTAGGTATAATTGTGAATAAAATATTCAACATTTTAAGAAAATACTCGAAGCAATGTAAAAAGAATGTAAGTTTTTACTAATCTTAGTATACCTATCAGTCCTACCACATAATGTAAAAAAATGTTTAAATACAACTTATAAACACATTAAACAAAGAGTATCGTTGTCATACAGGTAACAAAAAATAGATTTAGCACCCTTTGTTTCAACGTATACCTAACGTTATACTACGGATTTCTAATGTATTTGACCTCGACATGTTTTTAATTCATAAGCCTCGCCAAAAGGTTAATGTTTAACGGATGTTTGTAATATTTTTTCCATTAGCTCTGTCATCTTATTGCGATTAAAATCTAGAAAACGAACAACAATCAATCAAACCAGCGGCTTAAAATTTAAATACCTACAATATTATTATACACCATAGTTATTTTTTTACAATGACCTCTACAACACAAACTACTTGCACGCGTGTAAATTATCGTTCACTAACGCCGTATTATGGTTCCGTAAAATAATTGTTTTAATAATAATTAAAAAAAAATAGTCATTTGACAATTTATTTTATACAGAATATAATTCATATATATTTAATTAAACAACCACTTACTTTATGCTATAGAATATAAAAAATAATGGTATATATATATAGTATATATAATATATATAATATACATATATTTATAATTTAAATAAATAATAAAATATTCATTTAAAAAATATACATTGTATACGTCAATAACTTTATTTTTACTTCAGAAAATTCTTTATTTTATATGTTTATTAATTGAACAATAAAGGGGGTGTCATATCTCCCTTTTCATTACTTTGTTTTTAAAAATTGGTACACAACATGTATGTAATTATTTAATCATCTATTATAAAATATTTCATTGACATAATATAAAAAAAAAATCCGAATCCCCTATTCTAACTGTACATAACTAAGATAACATTACTTCATAATTAACACTATTGCATAAATGTGAATATTGTTAAAATATTGTATTGTTGCACAAAAATACACCATTTTATATTATCGCGGAGTAACTATATACGCACACGCCAAAAATTTCGATCTATAATGCATAACCATATAAATTGTTTGTGAATATTTAAATATTACATAACTATTTGTTTCCATGTAAGCATATATTTATATATATACTTATATTATAATATATTTATAGTATTTATACATATTATATCACAATAGTTGTATTGACAGGTGCTTATGATGCTTGTGGTGCATTTAGTGCATATTATAAGCATTTTTTAAGGGGGTAGGTAATTATAGATAAAATTATGCATACGTATTATCATCTCCACCATAAATATAACCAAATTAAGCCACTGCTCCTAGAGATATACTTTACAATTTACAGTACTATCGATATTGTTATAGTTAATAAGTTATAGCCATAACTCATAGGAAGAAATCCACGTATAAGTTAAGTGATTCTTACTTTTTAAGCATTTATGAAAATTTTACATCCAAAAACAAATACAAAATGGAACTAATATTATAATGTTTTTAAACTGAAAAAAATATTTTATTAATTTAAGTTCATCAAACTTGATGAAGAAATAGGTTCAATATCAAATCTATATGGATTCGCATTTTAAATTATTTAGTACCTAGTATATTATATAAGTTATAATCGTCAAAATATCAGCCAATTAATTATGTATATTAAGTATGTATAATTTTCTTTTATATTATTAGGTAGTAAAAAAAATTTCCTTACTCCTAATTCCTATAATAGAATATTAAACATGAACGTTTTAATAAATAATGTCAATTGTTTATTTTTTTATATATAGATACAACGTATCAACGTCCATTAAGATATTAATTTTTAGATATTTAAATCTTCATATGATTACCAGTATTTAATATTATGCACATTAAAAATTATAATTATAATTTATAGATATATAATATCTAAAAATTATAATATTATAAACATATTATTATGTTTACAGATGCGTAAGCATCTTATTATCAATGATTTGATAGAATTATCTAACTATCTAAGTAGAGGTTTCAAAAGAGTTTGTGTGTACCTACCACTAGATAGCGTTGACAATACCAACAATTAATATTGGGTAAACAAAATCAACGGCGTCCATCGTGCTGCTCATGGAACCTTAACGCAATAACGCATATACCGTGTGTCCCAGAAAACAGGGTACACTTTATCATTCATTACCCTTTTAATATTTTTAAATTCTGTTTGCGGGACGTTAAACTAGACAGATGGATCATAAATTCCTAAGACTTACAATTTTTTTAACTCGTGTAGTTTACGCATGCGCAACACAACTTCATTTTTTTTTAATGGCAACCCCTATTTTTAATATCATTTTCGAATTAATCTATTTTTTTCAAGCAATTTTGATGTATCAACATGTATTTTAAACCCAAAATTGTCGAAGTTAGAGCTAGGTATAATTTTGAAAAAAATGTATTAAATTAAATTTTTTTTTTAGTTAATGTATTTTTTCGTTCTAAATATCATTTAATACTTAATACATTTATTATTAGTAATAAATTATTTATTATCTATGAATTATTTAACGAAAAAATACGTTATAACTAAAAAAAAAATTAATTTAATACATTTTTTTCAAAGTTATACCTAGCTCTAACTTTGCCAATTTTGAGTTTAAAATACATATTGATACATCAAAATTGCTTGAAAAAAATAGATTAATTCGAAAATGATATTAAAAATAGGGGTTGCCATTAAAAAAAAATGAAGTTGTGTTGCGCATGCGTAAACTACACGAGTTAAAAAAATTGTAAGTCTTAGGAATTTATGATCCATTTGTCTAGTTTAACGTCCCGCAAACAGAATTGAAAAATATTTAAAGGATAATGAGTAATAAAGTGTACCCTGTTTTCAGGGACACACGGTATAACACTTTCGCAGTCATGCATGTGTACAAGTATATTAAGTATAAAAATTAATAACTAACAGAAATACTAACACATTACATATTTTATTATTATAACATCAATTAAATACGGCTATACGTTGGTTTCTACAATATACCTAATTATTATTAAATTAATAATTTATTATATTATATCATTATTATTTGTTTATGAGCCGTTTACTGTTGAAACTACAGTTCACGTTATGAAAAAATGAAGAACACGAATAAATCTTATTACGTATATATCTAGTCCTAATGCATCGTGGATCTGATTATAACAATGCCACTCATATAACCACATATAATGTAGATATATCATATATGGATAACCATAATATGTTTGAATATGTTATACAAAATATAATTACATACCTACTGTTTCGGATCAAAATATAAACAAGTTTCAGTTAGGTCATGTTTACTAAACATAATAGGACGTGATACGTGGTATGGTTGTTCGAGTACAAATGTATTTCAGAATATTATAATGTTTATATTTGTATAAAGTACCCTAAACATTAAGTTTTACCTAAGCACCTAGTCAATAATGCTTAAAGGTAAGAAATTAGTACAATACCTATAAAATAATAAATGCAACTATGTAACTATATACAATAAAAGATGAATGTTATACCCGAAGTTGGACTTAATAAGTTCACCTGAATACCTAGCACCAGTAATAATAACTATATAGCCGCGTAGGTAATTATTGAAATGTGTAGTTGTACAGATGTCTATTCAGATAAGGCTGACTAGACTGGAGAGTTTAGCTACATACCTACTAAATATTTGTATGAAAATATTTTACAAAATCGTCGTTTTTTATTTTTAGAAGAGGGGAGGGCTAGAGAAACTTTTATACGGTACCTTCATTAATTTGCGAATGCAATTAAATATAAATTCATACAAATTCCATAAGTAGGAACTAAATATTTACAAAAATAAATGTAAACTAATCCAAGTAGTCGACGCTATAGCCTATAGGTAAAGGTATATAATATATAATATTAAGGAAAAATTAGCAAATAAAAAGTTGTGCTGTTAGTAACGCAAAACTTAAAAAGTTCATCTAATGGAAATAAATTGAAAGGGCGAAAATCTAAAAAAAATTTGAGTGGTTCAACAGTGTCCTACAATATACTTATTTTACTAGGAAAAAAAATCGCTAACATAAAGTTACATACTTTCGGTAACTTACCAACAAATTCGTTAATTATATTTCATATCTGTTATATGACCGTGCAACTAGTGTATGAGGGTGACGTTTCTTCGGTATGGTACACGTACATATAGAAGATATAGCGATGAGTGACGAGTAATTTTTCTTTAAACCACCTCGTGAACAATGAACAACATGGCGATTACTGCACGCGAATGCTTATAATTTGATCCGCGAATTACGATAATCGATAGTTGAATAATTTATACTACAGTCCAGGACAACCATTAATTAGTAGTTAGGTAAACGATTTGCATTTTAAGGTGGATTTCCACTGGACCGTTCGCGTGTATACACTGTACACGTTTATTGTACCTACACACGCATAACGTAAGGTTGTACATACAGGCCCTTCTTGAAAAATGCTCGGATAACCACGGTTAATGTTAATACATATCTTTAAATTTGTGATTGCTGCTATTGCTGCTATCGACTGTTCGGACGGAAATAGTTGAAATAAATTCAACTTCATGGTATCGTGGTTATACGTGTGGTAAGAACATATAAGCTCCTCTGGTATACCAAAAGTTTACCATGTACACCAACCAATCACAGAAAAGTATTTTTACGCACGTACACGTATGTAGTGGAAACGGAAACCCGCCTTTATTTGTGAGCATATACCTATAACGGCCTATATTTTTGGTTGGTTAGTTTTGAAGAAAACAGTGCCTGCCAACCGTTTTCTCTGAGACCAGTGACCATCATTTGCCATTTGATTCTCGACTAGTCTCAGTTTACGCGTTACTGTGTTGTGCGAAAACATTTCAGAGAAATGATTCCTGTATGTTATATAATATATTAACGAACCTCTTTAATTCCAGTCCAACGATACGCTTCTCATTTTTCTAGAGGATTTCCCAAGAATGATGCCTCAAGATAAAACACTCCAATCAGTCACAAATTAACCAGTCTTATCATCAGTGTAAGTTATTCACAAGCTCCTCGTATTAGGAACTAATCATTAGGTTATTAACATATATTGTAGTTACACTTTACATAATATACATTATAATGTAGCATAGTTAATAAAAAAGTTTAAAAATATATTTAAAATAACTTAAGTTGGAAACTTCAAAGCGAAATCTACCAAAATATGCCACCAATCTAGATACTAAGTAACAACTAGGAGGACAACTACCTACACAATATTACGCGTACCAGTTTATATACTCATAACTTCACAAATCATAATAATAATATTATATTCAATAATAATGTTACATGTTCTGGGAATTTCCGAGAATACAGTTTATTTTTACATTTTACAATATTTCTAAAACATCTAAAAATGTTTTTTTTAAGTATATCTATTAATGGCGAGTTGCATGAAAAATGGATTAATTTAATGGTTCAATAAAATGTAATGTTGTAATGAACCAATTGTGGGCCACTAAATCATGTTTAATAGACCATATTAAATGCTCATTAAATTTTTAGTGATTGTTCATGTTAACCGGTACTAGCATTATATATTATAATATGTACCTATTGATGTTAAAAGTTTGTACGGATATTAAATTCAATAGACATAAATTTGCGTAAACACTTTTAGTAAAATAGTTAAGTGGCATATAAATTTTATACTAAATCATATCAGTATTATTAGATTATTATTATTTTGGTTGTCAACGACATTCGATAAGATGCGAATCCGCGAGACGAAGGATAAAAATGGCTCAAAATAATAATAATAATAATTTATTCAACTCAATTTAGGTAAGAAACATCATTCAAATTTATTTAAATGGTAATATGAGCTGATTGCCCCTCTCTGTAAGCAAGCTTGTGATGAGAGTGTTTTTAGTTATTAGTTATAACAAATAATTAAAAACTAATTTTTAAAATTTATGAAAATTATTATAATAATAAAGTACAAAAATACATAAAAATATAGTAGTACTTAAATAATAATGAAAATGAACATATAGTATTAATAATTGTTTCTCTCGAACACATTTTTTTATACTTTTTTAAAACGATATCTTATAATTTATTAACTTCACATATTTTGGAAATATATTAAATATTGTTATAGCTTTGTTTTTATAATAGTTTTGATAAGCCGTAGTATTAGTAGTATACAACCCTAAGACAATTCTCCCTTCTTCCTTAAGGAATTAGGAATAATACTTAAGCACCCATCATTCCGGATACCCAAGTCAGAATGTAGTCGTATTAATAAAGAGTACTCAAAAAGTTGTTTTATATTGAATTTTTCTAGGATGTCAAATAGTTATGAAATATTCATTATATCATAGCCTTAAATGCTTCATTTAAGGTATTTTAGGTTTTAACAATAACGGTGAATGTATACTACCTAACACAAATTATAATATTACATATCTTAATAGAAAAGCACCGATCAAGATCTATAATATGTATGGTTTTTTTAATAGCTTTATTGATAGGTATTATAAAAATGTAATTCAACATTTGTATTAATAAAATAAAAGGTTACATACATACAAATAAATAATGAATGAATTAAATATTATAAATAAAATAACCTTATAACCAGTATCAGTGGCGCAACTAGGATTTTTTCAAGGGAGGTGTCCGCCAGTACATTATAAATATAAAAAAAGATTGAACATTTTTTTTTTTCAATGGTTATTGAATATAATTAAATATAAATTTCCTATTACACGGTTCAAGGGGGGTGTCCAGACACCCAAAACACCCCCCTTAGTTGCGCCACTGACCAGTATCTTAACTAAAATAAATCTGGTGGCGTGAATGCCAACCACGGGTCCTTTCGTTTAGGGAGCCCAAAATATGTAATAATATGTTTTTCTTAAAACAATTTATAGTAAACTATTAATTTTTTTCTTAATTAATCAAAATTATTATACAATTTTAAATTTATATAACATGCAATAATATTTTTGAAATATGTATAACATTTTAGTAAAATGAATAAGATATAGAGTAGAACGTCGATAATATTGCTCCCGGACCCAAATTTTAAAGTTAGGTACACCAACACCACTGATAAAACCCATAACTTTTCTCCGTAAATAATTGATCCAAATGAGTTAAAATTTTCCATAGTTAGGATTTTAATTACCTATTCATGTGTTCTTTGCCCATTAGATACTATACTTGAAGTACTTATATAATATTTGAATTTGATATAATATATTATATATGTTGAGTGTGTGTGTAATGTGTACTCATTCATATATTATATATTATTCTGATTCCAGCCACCTATCCCTCTTATCGATTTAAATGTCCCCCTTATATTTTTCCTGTTTAATTTAATTAACTTATATTTTATACTTAATACTATTGATTATAAATATCTGATATAATATAGCAATATATATTATATTCAATTTTATAGTTTATAAAATATAAATTATTTAAATTAGACATTGTCATTACATTTATATCGATGCAGTAATATATCAGTAATCTGTAATATATTGATTATTGATTAAAGGTATCCTAGCCTTAAGTTAACTAGAAAAAAAAAACCAAAAATTAATAGGTATCTAGATGATTAAAAAAAACTCATAAATGTATTGAATATTGGTATAATGTATTTGCTTAGAGAGGTAAAATTGTCAAATGTCAATATACAGTAGACACTGATAATTTGAAAAGCACACTTTTTGCTCAATAATGTAACGTTTTTTAGGCATTAATTGATATGTCATACATATAAATATAATGAAAACCTTACGATTGTATGAATTAATAATGATAATATACCTGATATATTAAAACAACACAACGCTTCAGTGTGCACTTGCAGACTGCATGAGGTGAAGGAATTTTGATTTTTGAGCATATCCGTCTATGTATAATAAATTTAAATAACAATATCTTCGCTTTTGATTGAGAAACACGTATAGCACGCCACATGTATAAAATCCGTCAAATTGCTTTACATTGACAAAAAAAAAGGATTTGATTAAAGAATATAATGCGCTAAAAGATTATAATAAGAGTTCTTAACATTTTTAGCATAATAGACCTCTTTACAATTTAAAGTTTAGTCTTTAACTTTAATTATAATTTAATATTGTAATGCCAATTTAAAAAAATATTATAAGTAGTAAGTACACAACACTTGTTAGGTAGTTTTCATGATATTAAATTCACTAAAACAACAATAAAAATTATAATAAAATCTTCTCTGTGGACCACCGATAAAATACCGTCCCTAGGGTTAGATGATATCATACCACTTACGCCCACGTGTATCGTTTCAACTTTCATTTGTAAGTCATTTTCCATGTTGTAGTGTTATACCCAGTACTTACTAAACATTTTATTAATAAGTTATTTAAACTTTAATCTCACCCATCGTGTGATGAGCTTTTTCGTTAATATAATACGTGTAAAAGCATTTAATGTAAAAAGTATCTACCGGTTTAAATCAATTAGATAAATTCGTGCATGGTCTAAGATAATAAGTATATATCACAGCACTCATTCCGGACGATAAATTTTAAATTTGCACATGTACATTTGTTTGTTTCCATATCATGAATTATTAAAATATTATAAACCCACATAAATTGTCTCATATAGTTCATATTTATTTGAAATTTAGATATTTGACCTTTGTTAAGTTTTTGTACCACCGAATAGCCGATAGGTGCTTTCGAGTTGGACTGTTGGGGGCTGGGAGACATGATTTAAACGAACTCGTATAATAGTAGTATTATTATAATATACCTGGAAAGTGATATTGCGGGTATGGGATGACGTATACTTTCGTTGTATACGTACGCTTCGTTCAGCCAAGGGACTCTCGATGAGCTTTACCCACGGATGAAATATCCTATGTCTGCGGCTATACAGTATAATATGATGGTCACTGCGCCAAAACGATCTCGATTCAACGCTACTGCGGTGGAAAACGTTACGTATTATACAAAACACAGAACGACGTACTCCACCTCTGTATGCAATGCCTGTTACATATAACAATAAAACGGTATATGATAACACATAATGCCTGTTTGTCGACCGGAAACACTGTTTAAGTACACAGGCACACGAAACTACTGTTAAAATGTTATTAATCAAAAACGTTCTCGGTTCGCGGACTTTCGACGTCCGCACGTGACTCGCCCCAGTGACCGCCGGCGACCACGGTTAGACGTATACTACAGACCGAACGCGCCACGCGCACACTTTGTCCAGCCCTGTCGGAGACCGTGGCGGTGGTGCTGCGAACGTCGGTGGTGCAGGAGGAGAGACCTTGAACCGACCGGTTCGACCGTTGTATAATATTATTATATTATATAGATAGAACGGTGCACGGCACGCATTACGCGTTGTATTGTACAACGTTGCTATGTACAATGGGAATCGGTCCACCGTCGCGTTCACTCGGTCGGCGGCGGTGCGCGTTGGTCGTCCACCGAACCCGTTCGTTGTCGTCCGACACGAACGTGTAGGTATACCTCGTCGGTGTACGACTGTTGGGCGGCGGCGGTTGTGGTAGTGGTGAATGTCGGTGGCGGTGGTGAGGAGGGGTCACGCTGTGCGGACGCGTAACGTACATCGGTGGACCTGCAGAATCGGTTCCGATGACATTCTGAAGTATTGGTAGAGGTATATTATATACTATGTTAGTCGATCCTTAACAATAATACCTACTCAAACCCGTGTTTTACTCGCATAATATACGGGGTTATTTTCAAGATTTTTTTTTTGTACTATAACTTAAGAAGTCTTGTGAACAAATACGCAGACATCCGATTTTCTAATATGAACCTCCTTTTTCTGTTGATAGTTATTTAGCGTATAATTTTTCAGAAAATGTTGAATTCAAATGAATAGTGTTTTGAGTTATTTGACTTTGTGAACCAATGATAAGTTGGTCCACGAAAATGTTTGGAAAATACCGAGACTATGGTGATTCAAACATTTTAATGATTAATACGAATCTATCAACATTATTAAAATTTACATAAGAACAGCCCAAATATAAAATAAATACTAAATCCAATATTACATCTGTTTTATATTTTTGTATAATTTTTAACATAAATATTTTAATAATATTGAGAGAATGTTCATTGAAACTTTGAATTAAGAGTACAAATAATATTTTTAAGTACATTTTTCACTAAATAATTTACAGTAAAATGAAAGGGTTCTTATTATAAAAATAAAAGTTTTTATCACAACAGGATACTTCTTAAGTAGTACAAAATAATCATAAGTATTTGATCTTTAAGTATATTTATAATTTCAAAAATTAGTATTTGCATAAATGTATTACTAAAAGGAATTAATAAAGATGAACATAATTGACGTTCCTCCTGTATATAGTGCATGCTGTGGTTAATCATTATATTTTATGTATATATTTGTATAGGTGTATCGTGTATTAGTTTGTATACAATATCAAACAAATTATATTTAGATTAGGTAGGCGTTTTTCAATATAATTACGATATACGATGGCATCATGATGCACATACCAGTACACCACCAATATTTACAATTATTGTTTATCCATAAGTTATAAAAATCACCGTCTAAAAAATCTAATAAACCGTACGTGGATAAAAAAACGACAATATATTTATGATCGTAATATTATTGTCAAGTAAAAAAAAAATGAACGATATCGACAAACATAAATTTTTTATTTTTAAGGCCCTTTACCATAAAATAGTATTGTATTTTTCGTAATTTCCGCATTAATATATACCTATTACTTCCCGAGCATAAATTACAACAAATTAAGTCTTTTTTATTTGTTATATTATAATTTATATTTTATAAGCTACACGGTTATATAAAATAATTTAAGTATAAGCGTCCTTTCGAACGAATACTGCACTCGTGCGACAGTGCAAGATTATATACTCATAATTATTAGCAAATATTATTGTAAATAACCATTATATGGAGTCGCAAACTGACTTCAGCGCAATCCATGTAATTGAATTAACTGCAATTGTGACGCACAGATATTAATAGGTATATTATAATATCATCTAATAAATAAACAATGTATCTATAATGACTAACTATTATAAACATAATATATATAGTATATAGACGACGTATTTAGCTACATAATATCAGATGCATTATTTTTATATTTTGTTTGTACAACGTAAATACTAGAATTAGACTATATTAGATATATTGACGAAATTAATATATACATTGTATATTTGATTCGTATACGTTTTTGTGACTATAAATATACATATAATATAAAATTAGATGATATATGGTCATTTTGTGCCAGAAGAGTTCATTATCCTTTAGCGTTGGATCTGTAAGAAGAATATTGGTCACGATATAATTATTGTCATTGTATAGTGTACACCTTTATACTTTAAACTATATCATATAATATCATATATTTATATACTTGAGACAATCATTATGCACATATGATAAATTATAAGTTATAACAAATACTTTCAACGCATACATTAACGGATGTTTTTTATACTAGCAATTATTTATATTGGAAACGGGACATTTAGTCATCTGTATGTAGGTGATTGGCGTTGTGGCGTACTTGAGCAGATGGAATTTTCATTATGTAACTGAAACACCAGATAACTTCCATCAGAAATGCTACTACTACACTTATATGTAGTTCCCTATAATATGTGTATGTTCATAATGTTTTTCATTGCATAATACATTAAAATATTTTACCTATTTACATAGAATAATATGTAATTAAATATAGTGCAACATTGTGCAGAATCAGCTAGTTTTGTATACTTAAAAACTAAAAACAAGACCAAAATATTTTTTTTTACATTTGTAGATTTTTAAACATTTATATTATATTATATTTTTAGCCTTGTAGATACAAATCATTATATTGTATCTCCGTTAGTCGTTTATTTTAAATATATGTAGCAGCTACCATGAAATATAATATAGTTTTGAGTTATAGAATTATTTAAGTATTTTTCACATTTAAAATAAATGCATAACGGATACGTAGCTAGTACCTACCTATTATAAAACAAATACGGGCTTCAAAGTGTATATTTTGTTAGTCATGAAACGGCCACAAGATTGAAAGTCATCAACGATCGATTTTAATTTACAAAATATTTAACCTTATTATCTTCTCGGGAATATCGTCTATATATCCACATTGATACACAGGCGTGGATCTAGATATTAAATAAGGGGGGCAGATGAAAAATTTTACTTCAAATACATAAAAGCAAGGCATCAACTTAAAATTTTAATAATAATAAAATATTCAACATTTATGCATATTAAACTCAAGTAAACTCAAATAATTATAACATATTAACATAATATCACAGATATATAAATATACATTATGTTTACAGTACCGAACTTCTGCCTAGACAAACTAGGCAGCTGCCTAGGGAACCTTACCTTTCCGTCATAGCCCAAGTACCAAAAAAGGGGTCCCGAGACGAGATCCTTAATTTCGGCATTGTATGTTTATAGTTTATACGTATACGTATTTTTTATATATCTAAGGCTTCAGCCCCCATAGCCCCCCTTTGTATGGATGCCTGTATATAGTACATTACGCAACACACATGCGCTCATAATCATCATATATTCATATTAAAATAATATATTATGTACGTAAAGATACAAATATAAAACTCCCATATTATGAGTATGTGCAATATATCTCATCGTATCCGTATGTAATAATAATAATAATAATATAATTTAATGTATAAACACTATAAAGTGTAAAATATTGGATCATATTGTCTACGAATGTTTTTTATTATAATTTGAGGTGAACAGCTGAATAATGATCATTTTTTACATTTATACGTTTTCCCATTCCAGCAACCACATACATTCCACGCAAATCTAATAATTATATATGTGAAGTTGAAGTATAAAACATTATATATTATATCGTTCCTGCTATATGGCTGCTCGTGTAGTATATACTTTATTATTGGCTGGTAATTATTTTGTTTCGCTAGTGAATGTGACTTTGTTAGTATATATTTTATACTATAATATATACTTATAGCATATAATAACCACACCTTTTGTGGTATCTACCTTTTTTTTGTTTTGTTTGGTATATAATGTAGAATATAGTTTTTGGCAACACGTCAAATTATATACATAAGGATTCCGACGATTTTCTTTTTTTTTTTTATTATAAAGTGTTCCTGATAGAGTCGTCCAACTTATTGATAATTTATATAATATTTAGACTATTTTACAATTGATAAAGCATAATTATTTACAACTTATTTACATCATGAGTATATAATATTTATATAAAAATAAAAATTGGATAGAGGCATAACTATAAGAATAAAATAGATTATATAAGTAGAATTACTGATGTTGAGATAGGGCATCATGAGGACGTCCACGCTTGAGTCGTCGAAGGGTAGGCTTATCACTGAGTTTAAAATATTTCGCGCTTTTTGCATTTTTAAGTTGACTAAAATAGTTGATCGTGAGATTTTGTATGTAGTCTTTAATTGTTGGGAGTCTGAAGTCAGTGTGGAGTGCTTCATTTCTAACAAACCAAGGTGCGTTAGATATTGTGCGTAATATTTTAGATTGGAATACTTGAATTTTATTTATGTGGGTTTTAGCAGAGTTTCCCCAGATAGGGGCAGCATACAATACTAATGGTCTTAGAATTTGTTTGTAAAGAAGCAGAGAACAGTTCCAACTTAAGGTGGTTTGACGGTAACGATTTTCTAGTCACCACTAATACGTTGTCGCTATTATTACTGAGACCACTTGTTACTGCTGTGTACACTGACGATATTTATTAACGGAGAACGTATTGAAATTCAAGTATGGGTCATGTCCAGAGTTGGCGATCATGGATACATTTGCAGTTTGAATATCAGAATAAAATAAAACTCAAATGCACGCCACCCACTCTTACATTCACTTTAATAAACGGAATAGTTTATTATTTAAATAACTGAAATTGAGCATCTTCTGAAAAAGTAAAAATGGTAAAATATTTCAATAAGATTTATGACTGTATTTTTTAACTTTTTAACATAATAATATTCCCTTTGAGTTGTATCTGCAGAATACTTAACACAATTTTTTTTATATTCTTCTATTTATATTAGTTATTATACTTTAAGAAAATATTTTAATCAGTTTGAATTATACTTACCCCCTCTACATTACCCTGTATAGGATTTATGTTAAGGTGATTCATCATTTGCGTCGTTCTACTCGGACAAGCAATACCTACTCACTATATCTCATTCGGCAGTCGTCCCGGAAATATACAACAGAGACACTGTTAATTGTCATGCTTCCGCGATTCCCGTACATTTATATACGGCTGCAAATCCAGTAACTACGATGATATTTACTGGAACGGATCTCTGCTTATCTGGACTTAACAGGCTTAATTGCTATTTTTATTATCTCGAACCTGAGAGAGGAAACACGCAATTTAAATCAAATGTAGAAAAAACTAACAACATTTAAAAACATAAATATAGTAAAATATAATATTATACGATATAATATATTATAATATAGTTACATACATATAATAACTGTGAATTCAAGGTCAAGTCAATCTGTTTTTCAGTTATTGATAAAAGCTACTGTAAATGCTGTTGATAAATGATCTTTAGTTTTTAGGAACAATCAGGATATTAAGTAAATTACACTACTACAGGAGATCGAAATACATCTCCTTTACATACAATGTACATGTAAATACTGTGTGCTTATATTATAGTGTATGTATAATGTCTAAATGTATAACTGCATGAATTATCTAAGTATACAGTTTCAAAAGTTCCATATTTTTTTTCGAAAAAATTGTATCACTAGCCTACAATATAATTTCTACCATAGTAAATATAAATTATCGGCCAAATTTATTTTTCTACAACGATTTTACCTTCACACTAAAAGAAATGGCTTATTTTAAACGTGGTAAAATTTTAAGAGAAAGTAATTTCAACTTAAAATAAAGTATCTGATAAAGAAAGTTGGCCGTTCACAAAATTGCATTTCTGGCACATCATTTTAATATAACTTCTTCGTTGTAAAAATTGGCCATACCGTATCGTATAATACTTCGTGACATTTATATAGGTATCCATATTAAAATTTAAAATAGCTCCTTAACTAAACATATTGTAGAGTACGAATCTGTTCTTTAAAATCCTTATTTATCTATAGATTAGATGATATTATGTGGTTATAAGGGTTTAACTTAAATTTCTAGCTTTTATTGCTTTTTTTCTAAACAATCTTTATTCTTCACATAAATACATAATTATTACAATATATTATTATCCAGTTTTACTGATTAGGGAGACATCTTGCAAATATATCATATTGTATATACTATACTTTTATCCAACTAAATTGATAACTATCCTATCATAATTTTTTGACATAATTTTACAACTACATTTTAAGCTTTCGTCTCATTTTATTATGCGTCTTGTTAATTAAGACCCTATTTTAATTTTCATTATAAACTTTTATCATCTGAAACTACTGAGATTCTGCTATTTTTTTATAATTATTTTATACATAATTATTATTATCATTGTTATAATTGAATTTATTTGAGATAATATTACAAATAGTAAATGAACCTCTGACTATATGTTTTTTGGTTTCATATTATACGAGAAATATGAAATAGGTATAATGACTTAAAATATGCCTTATTATACAAAATACAAATCAAAATTATTGATTTTGATGACTTATACATTACATTGAATATTTTTGTTAGTACTATGAATCTTATAAGAGAGGTTGACTTTTTTAATAGTAGTTAATGATAGTAGTGACGAATGACAAATGACGATTGCAGTATCTGTGTAACACAAAACTTTGCTTTTTATCTTCAGAAATATCATATTTCAAACTTTTAAACCTTATTAAAATCAAATATAACATTATAATAATGTAACTTGTAAGACAATAAATAATATGTGCTCTAAAATAAACAGTCAAAACTCATTTTGAAATTTGTAAATAATAATGTTTTAATTTTGTTAGTAATTAAATGGATAATAAATAATAATAAATTACTTATAAAAAAAATTGCTATTATTGTCAATAATATCAAGAATGCTTATCAAATGCACTGTTTGTAAAAAAAATATAATACGAGTAGGTATTAGAGTGTTGTAAGAAAAACTTTTTTGGCTTTAAATATTCTTTAAAAAATCTGCCTGCCTCGAGCTCTGACAAATCTTTTGCTGCCGCTGGTAACAGATGAACAGATCTATTATCTAATAAAATAAATTAATATGCCATCATTCGAGAAATATATATCGGGTACATAGAATTATGGAATCTTTTTTCCAAAGAAAAAACAATAATTATTGACATACCTATATTATAATTTGTAATAGTATATTATAATAAAATCACAGAATAAAATAGGTAAATTTTAATTTTAAATTTTATTTATTCTGTGAATAAATATTATAATATTTTAACGAAAAAACGAAAATCGATGCAACATAGGTAATTTTAGTTTTATTTAAATGAGGACAGCCTCATGGTATTTTGCAAATTTGCTAATTTTTTTTTAATTATACACACTAAGCCGATATTAGACATGAAATTTAATATAAATAACAGGCAACAGCTGCAGTAATCAAAAGTCTGTTCCACTATAATATAAAATAAATAATAATAGAAGCGGAACACAATTTATACAACGAATAGTAGGTCTTATAGTTTATAAATTTATAATGTCTTTTGTTATCACGATAAAGATAATATTGTTATAATATCACGAGTTTTGATACAATCACATCATATCAATACACCTTGTTACTACCTACATTAATTTTATCGTGGTGTCATTTTTAGTTTATACCACGGCCATGGCCATATGGCCGTGGTTTATACTGATGAGTGATGATAGCTTATCGTACGATTAAATGCAAACAATATTGACACATTATTGTGTTATTGTGATTTGTGATGATCACGTTACGTAAACCTATGAAATCAATGATATGTTTTGTTTTAATTTCAATGTAAGACTATAACCGTATAGACACAGTAATTAATGATTAATTATTAATCAGCAAACCAAGTATAGTAGGTAATTGATTATTTAAAATAATAATATGATCCATCCTATACCGGCTATACCCATCAAAGACCTTGGAGTGTCATGGTCTTTGAACTATCTTCTCTGATGATGCGTAATGTTTGCCCGGCCTAAAGTTGAATATTGTACCTAACCTTGCGTAAAATTAAGAATACATTAATAATATAATACCACTATATACCAGGTAATTAAATTCAACATTATCATTGTTATACATAAAGTTATGTCAAATTGTAAATTGTTCAATTGATTAACATTTGTTGATCATAAAATGTAATGCATAGAATATAAATAATATAATATTTATTATATAACACCATAGTGGACATTATCATTTTCTATAGAATATTAATCTATAGAAAAAAATAGAAACGATTTTACTGGAGTAGCAGCTCAAATGGTACAACATCATACAATATAAACAAATATAGATATATAAATAATGTATACAATTTTAAAATACTCATAACAGTCATAACTCGTTTTAAAATTAAAATATAGTAAAACGCTTACGAGATGATCTAGATAATATTCTTAACTTTAAATTGTATAAGAGGTCACTTCCCTCTAATTTAAGAAATCAATATGGTTATAGACGTTATAGTCATTATTGTGAACATAAAATTGTCTATGTTGCGCGTGGGTTAGAGGGAGATAACAAATACTTCGTTGCCCGTTGGCATCCTGTTAAGTCCAAGATAATATTTTGAATCTTTGTGAGCTATTTGTAGGCATGATAAACTTTTACTCTTTATTTATATTATTATAATATTATAATTTGTATGCACAATAACATTTTCTAAACATTTAGATTAATTTTAAGCTATTGCCTATTTATATCACGAACATCATCGGAACCTAATCACACTGTTATACGGTAAAACAACAATGCGATTAGACTCAAAAGTTAATTACAATAATATATTCTAAAAATATATGCCAGTGATATTATAACAACTAAATATTAATAATATTAAAATAAATGCAATGTTATCAGAAAAATTCAAGTAGAAAAATAATTACTTGAATAGTTGAATAGCAATATCAAAAAATATATCATGAAAAATACTTGGCAATATTATAATGATTATAGTCTGACCAACCGTCTTCGCTCAGAATCGAATCATTTTTCGTATGCAATGATTTATCGTCGAATTAAAATTAACACATAGTTAGGTGATTCATTATACTACAACAGTGACTTACTTCATGACAATGTTAACTCAACACCTATTGTACAGCAGTGGTTTCCAATTTTTCTCCCTTTTTTTAATTCATGAACGACCCGATTGTTGGGAGGGGGAAGGAAGACAGACAGTTTTCCCTACCCAAAGTTTTTTAATTATGTTTGGCTAAAAATTATCTAACATTTCCGCATTAACAACAAAATAATTAAAAATAATAATAGGAAGTAAGGCGTTTTCTTTATAAAAAAAAATCGTTATTTATGTTTTAGAAAAATATCCGTGGATGCTCTATGCTCGTGAATCACATGTTTGAACGATTTGTCAATCCTATTTCACTCATATTTTCGGCATTTTCGAGCTATGATACATACCCACGAAATCGTACAATTCGTGATTGAAAATACAACGGAAAAAAGTGCAAAAATTGTGATTACACACTTGTTAGGGGGGTTGTGTTATCCGGCTTATGCCGCGGCCGCCTCTACCGTCGTGTGCAAGGCTCCGGAGGGATTCGAACCCTCGATCTCCTGTTTACTAGACAGGCGCTTTAACCAACTAAGCCACGGCGCCAGTTGTGGCATGCGAGCGAACTTAGCGTATTTAAAATCCGACCAAGTACATGCTTACATAAACATTCATGTATACATACTTATTAATTATTATTATACTATACCGCCGTCCAATTGAGTTTTTATTGATGTATTTTTTGCTATCTGTTCGCAGTGTTCATACGATGACTGTGACAGCATGACCATATTATGTACGAGATTATTTCGTAACAGAAGATTGACTTAAAACCAGATAACTAATTAATAATTATGATTCCCAATATTTAATATTATAACGATATATTCATACTTTATATCGAATGGATAGCGTGGAGTTTGTTTGCAAAAATAACTGTATTCACTTCAATTTGTGATGTAATGAAACTTTAAAACGTATATATATTTATATATATTATAATATATTATATATAAGCTATAGCTGCTATATAGTTTCTATGCACTATATCAGGCACTAACGCAGGAAAAAATTTCGATGGAGGTTTTTAAAAAAATTTATATAAATATCGTAGTATTCATTTGTAGGTCAGGTAATTTATTTTTTGTTCCTAATATTTTGGAAGGGGTTTAAACTCCCACCCCCCTTGCGTTGGCACCTGCATTGTATACATATTTCATGATTAAGTTAAGTAAATACAATTATTTTCGCATCCACAATCCTGAATCCAATGTGGACAGAACATTATAGCATAGTCATTCTTCACTTGTTATATCAATAGAGATGAACAATATGGTATCGTCAATATGGGAATTGTGCATAACGTGCATCAACATATTAATCAATATTCAATACATACAATTTCTCTACAGGTGCGTAGTCGTATTATAAACTATAATGATTATAGGTTTCTGTTATACTATGCGTTTACACATATAAAATGTGACTGATCTTTACACAATCTGTAAAAATTAAATAAAACTAAGCTTTAATTAACCACTGAATATTTTGTCTATATTATAATTATCTCTTAATGCAATGTGAGAAAAATACTAGATAATAATGTAATTTTAGCTGCAATCAGAAGATAGGTACCTGTGTCCTGCGGTATTGTATACGGTATACCTTATAATTAACAAGAATATTAAATACCATAATTTTTACAGATAAAGCATTGCAATTAGTTAGTACATATTCAAAAATATATATAGCTTAAAGCTATAACCTATAAATAAATATAATATTATAATATTATATAAAATGTATATATTTAATTTGTTAGATAACTATGAATACCACATTAATATTATAGTATACATTTATCTAATGTACGATATTTTAATTAACACAATCATTTAAAGAATACACTTATAATTATTTATTAATAAATTAATTAATTAACAATTTTTAAATATCTAATACATCTCATACAGAATGCTTATTGTATGAATATATCATATGTTATATTATTATATATTTTTATATTTATATCCTGTATTCGCTTGTGGCATGTCTGTTGCTGATAGTTAATAACGCCAAGTAGTCAATGGAGCGCTAAAGGAGGGTTTGTTTTTAATTAATTTATCTATATTAATAAATTTTGAAGTATGAATTATACGTGTCAGATAACTTGACCACAATGGTATCGGCACTAATTTACAAAATCGATAGCTCTTCATTTTTGATATTAGGTATTTATAATAATAATTATTACTTATTTATTTACAGTAAATTATTGTTAAAATTTCCTAAAGCAGATGCTACTGGCAAACAAAACTGTGTAAACAGTAAACATAATAAGCTATTAGGTGATTTTTCATTAGTTTAACGCCCCATATGGGCCATACTGCCATAGTGCCATACCCATAAACAAATGACCATACGCTGCGACTGACGATGTTTGTCCACTACTCCGCTTGTCTAAACTTTAAATACGTATAACTCATGAACTACTCGTCCTAAATTCGATTTTTATGTATCAAAATACTCAGAAAATTATTCTGCTTTGGAATATGAAATTAAATCTCTATGTTGTCATTCAAAAAAGTAAAAAACTTAAAAAAATATAGGGATAAAAAATATTCAAAAATATAATTTTTTAATAAAAACGTAGTATTTTTAACGACTTAAAACTATGTAAAAAAATGTTTTCAAAAACATGAATACTTTTTGAAATAATGAGTGTTTTACGCTTAATCAATCACCCCGTATATTAATATTATGTACAAAATTAAATTGCATAGTTTTTAAACCACCTTTTAGCAATTCTAGAAACAGAATCCGTAAAGTTTTAATTATTATTAAGTTTAGATTCTACGTGTAAATTATATTATATAACAATTATTAAATAATGATATACCAATAGTGTTGACTTGTATAATAAATGATTATACTTCTACTGTTAACCTCACGATGAACGATTTTAAAATTTCAATGTAAAATAGATAGAATTTTCATTTCGATTTTAATGTATGGTTCATCGTTATAGTGGTTAATGTTTATATAAATATTGTAACATTGTAACAGACTTTTTAAATTAAAAAAATATATTTATCTAATGTCTTAAGGTATTCTCCTTAAAGTAAATTAACAATTAACAAATTTAAAAATAACAATAATAATATTTTATAGTTATCTACAGCCAAGTAACGAAGAAATGGAATAAAAAAAAATTTGCTAAAAACCGATGACCTCGACGTGATTTGAACACGCAACCTTCTGATCTGGAGTCAGACGCGCTACCGTTGCGCCACGAGGTCTCCTATAACAATAAATGCAAACTTGTTTATTTAAGCAAATTCTCCACCAGGTATTCAATAATATTAGTTATATTTTATTAAATTAATCACCCTATAGACTATGGCCAATGACTACCACTTAACCCAGCTGACAGCTCAATAAACAAATATAAATTATACACCAAAAAATGTAAAAATTAATACTTGACCTACTGACAACGATACATTTTTGTAAATCACAGTCACAATAGTCACTTATGACCATCATACTGCAAATTTCAAATCGCTATAATTTCTAAAATAATTAAAATAATAGCTTCCTAAAAACTTTGTATTTGGTAAGTTTGAATTGAACTTTTAAAATTTGAAATGTCTTTGTATTAGTACAATAAAATTTGAATATAATTAATGAAATTAATAATTCACGCGAATTGGGAAATGTTATGATATGTTGTTTAGTATTTCGACGAGAGGACCATCTGTTTGAATATAACTTAACACCATGTCACCATCTACCTAAATTCAACCAAATAACTAGGTATCAAGTTTTTCCCCTATGTTTTTTATTTTTCCTTTTAGCTGATCCCCAGAATCGTTCAATATTCTCGATGTGACGGTGTGAGCATCTGTTGTCGGATCTACTCTATGTGTGGTTGCTGGCTAACTATTAGGTGATTAAGACTAAATTTTTTTAATTCTTCTGTTTTATAACCATGATAACATTATAACAATCAGAATTCAGAATAGATAATCGTGCAATCGTGCCTATCTCATTTATTTATTTAAATTTCAACGTATCATTAAGATCCAAATACAATACTTTTTAATTTTAGTTCAACATTAAACATACAATTAATAATTAATAATTTTACAATAATAAAACAATAACACAATTACACAAATATTTAAATACAAAAATTTCTGTTTATATAATTAGTAAATAAATCAATGAAATTAAAGTTAAACAAATCAATTTTTGTTTCATTAACTATTGATATTAATCTATTTATAAGAGAGGCGCCTTAGAGGCTAAAGCATAATTTGATCTATGCGTGAAAACATAAAACATAGGGTAGACCTAGTTGGCTAGTTCTATATTGAAAGACATTGAAATTGAAAGAACCTAAAATTATAGGGCAATTGATAAGACTACTAACAAGCTTAAATAAAAATTTTACATTTAATATTTTTTACCTTCATTGGGAGGTCTCTTCACTCTGTTATTTCTGTTATTGTATTATTATATAAATTAAGCTTATTGTTCAAATGTGTAACAGATTGCTAAATATTAAATAAAGAATTAAGTTAAAAAAAATATATATATCTAATATTTTCCTTCGTTCGAACAGACTAACAATAATATAATATTGAAAAAATTTTAAAATGGTTGATGTTTTAAAATGTGGAACACGAGATATTATGTTACATTTGAAGGCCATAAATAAAAAAAAACCGATTTTGAATATTATCTCAATATTAAACTTGATATTTTAAATACGGTGACTAAACCATAGTAAGTACCTGTTGTATTCTAATTTTATTCGGACTAAAGAATAAAATAATTCTAGACTGGGCAAGTTAACGATTTTTTTTTAACTCGTTAAGTTAAGCTATTTTAAAAATAATGAAGTTAAAAGTTACTTATATTTTTACATTATTAGCATTTGCTAACATTTTTTAATTTGCAAAAATAAAAAATTCCAAACACATATTGTTTATTAGATGGGTTTTTTTCACGCTCAAGAAAATTACCAGGGAAATTTAAAATGATACATCAAAGTACCAACAGTTATTGAAAAACCTGATTTTCTAAAATAAATCCTAAAATTTTGAATTATTCTTACATTATTCTTTAGACAAAAATTAACTTAATTTAGATACTTTTGAATAAAATTAACTTGAAGTTAACACGTTAATATTAAAAAAAGTAACTTATTAAGTTAAAAGTTAATTTTAAAAAAGTAACAAATTAATTAACTTAACGTTTAGCTTAATTTTAACTTTTAATTCGTTAATGATCAACCTTGAAAAGAAGTATATAGTGTTTTAAAAACAATATGATCAGTGGTGAAGTCTTTACAATTTCTAACAACAAAACCTAAAATCGTCAATGATTTTCTAAAGGTATATAGGTAGTTAATGTTTATTGTATATAAGAGTTAAATCAAATATTATACCTAATAAATCACTAATATCTTAAACACATAATTATCATAGAAAACACTCGTTTTTCATTATTGATTTATAAGATTTTCTTATTGAAAAAATGTTACAGAATATTTTTTGTTTTTTGACAAATCCCAGATTTGCGGCTTTCATAAAAATAAAATATACTAAAATACAATAATAAATACACATAAAATAATAGCGTAATTGCAGTTTTATACTTGACACTCTCAAGCACCTCTATACTTACACATTTTCAAGACGGTAGTGAAGTGAATGTAATAGTCCATTGACCATTTCTACGGATAACACTACTTATAATACGTAGTCGCGATAACCAAAAAGTACAAATTTTAAGTAATTTAGTAGGTACTTGACATAATATCTCACTAATTTTTCTTATAATACCTACAAAAATGTAGGCATTGGTACATTGGTTATATATAAAATCATTATAATTATAAATTAAAAAAATTAATTAATACTTGTAATTACTTACTTTATAATTTTTTTAAATCTATTATTAGACATTAAACAATATATACGTTTGTAATTGTAAATATGTAGAGCGATATATTCGCATTAATGCATAATATGACCATCTTTCATTGACCAAGTTCGCAACCGCTATAATAGTTCATTACCTACTCACTTGCGCAACTCGACGAGCACGTTTTTGCTTTGTCAACTTCCAAAATATTGACGTTTTGATATTATTCTACTTGAATTGAAAACATACTCTACATACTCGTAGATCTTAAGCGGAGCAAAGAATGTATTGGTTTTTACAATGATGAATGTTTTAAACGAATTAGAAAATTCTGATAAAATTTTGATAAATTAAGGTAATATATATTACACCATTGTTAGTTAAGAAATTATTTGAAAAATTAAAAATTGTCAAAATCGTGTATTCGTTAATTGCAATATTGTTTCGTATTTATGTAGATATAATACTCTAGTATGGGTAATATAATAATATGTAACGTCATACATATTTATGTCTATTTTTATTTTATTTTTTTAACTTAAATATTCATGTAATTCCTGTTAAATAATGTTATCATTGCATTAACGTTTTAATGTTAAAAAAAAATTAGAAAATATAATGCGTTCTAATAATATTGTTATCAATACGATATTATACAGAATCCAGATGAAATTCACAATATCATTTTTACGGGAGTCAATGACTTGAAGATTGACGACTAAAAATTATTAGTATTATTATCATTGATTCATCTAAGTATAAACCTTTGCAGAAATATTAATTATTATACAACAATTAAAAATATTTTTATTACTTAAATTTACTTATATATTGCACCTATATATTGTATAGTAGAGTATAATAATAACATGTTAGTATATATTATTATATTCGAACTATACTGTTAAATAAAATAAAAAAAGTTTTTATTTAGTTTAATAAGGATAATAGATCCACGATATCCATTATCGGTTGGTTGGTCTTAGATGGTATTGGAATTATTGGAAGATAAAAATGTTTTAATAATTTGAAAACCTAGGTAATTATAAATATTAATCTACCAATCAACATTTTATAATTCATAAAAAATATCCAAGTATAATAAATATTAGATTCAATATTACATTTATTTTATAAGAAAAATAGTTTTTAAGGACTTTATTTGGGCATATATCAATTGCGCCGAAAAAATCGTAGGTAAAAAATAAACTTATGGGATAGGAAAAAGGTATACATCATTCATCATCAACTGCGCCGATCGATATTCCAATGTTATAAAATTGTGTACGTCAATTACGCTGATCGATTCTTAAATATATATAAACGTTTATAATACTATTTGTATTATAACTACAAATCGCTTTTTACGTGTTTTAATCTAATATATCTATATCGTATATTTATATCATAGGAAAAATTGAATTATATTATTTTATTACTTGAAGATAAAACAAATTACAAAATGTAGACAAATACTGTGTTAGGTTAAAGGTAAAATCATAGTATTGTGCAGTCCATGCGTTGTTCGTATAGTCGTTCGTTTAGTTATCGTGACTCGTGCTTAAATTTATAATGGAAATAATATTAAGTGAACGTGGTAAAGAACTAATTATTTACCAAAATTATAAATTTTCTTATAAGGAACATACCAAAAAAAGGTATAAATGGCGGTGCGCACACAAAAGTTGCAACTCTAAGCTTTACGTAGATGAGGGTAAAACTACAATTTTATTTGAAGAAATTAAACATGAGCATCATCCACCTAATAACCTGGAACGTCAAATTACTCAAATTATATCAAATCAGGTGAAAAGAAAAGCAATGGACGATATAACAGAGAAGCCGTTAAAAATAATAAGTAAGGAAATATCTAATCATTTAACAAACAACCTTAAAACCGACGATATTTCAAATATAAGACAAAATTTATATAGAGCTAGACGAAAAAATACTCCAACATTGTCCACAAATTTGAGAGAAACTCAGGAAGCTTTACTTAGCATTCTAACATTTATGAATAAAGACGAAGAATTTTTATTAATAAACGATTCTGAAAACAAAATAACGGCATTTTCAATAATGGCTAATTTAAAATTTCTCTATAGTCAAGAAAAAATATTTATGGACGGGACATCTTACTGTCCCAAAACTTTTTATCAATTATTTACAATCCATACAGTTAACAACGGTTATTATATTCCATTAGTTTTTTTTCTTTTGCCAAATAAAGAAACTAAAATGTATGAACAAGCATTTAATAGTTTAATTGAGATATATAAATCGAAATTGTCTGTACATTTTCAACCAAAAATTTGCATTGTAGATTTTGAGCAAAGCATACGGTTTGGCCGAATATAATATTACGTGGTTGCCGATTTCACCTCTCTCAATCATGGTGGGAAAAAATCCAAAATTTAGGCTTATCTTTAGAATGTGTATAAAAATCATTCAAGTGACATTGGAAAATGGTTAAAGTGGATATTCGGCTTACCACTGCACTTGAACCTGAAAACGTCGGCAGTTGCTTCGTGGTTGATTTTATGAGCATTAAACCAATAGACGAACGAATTGATACATTTTGTGATTACCTTGTTGATACATATATTTGTGAAGATGCAACTTTTCCACCGTATCTTTGGGCATCGTGTAACATATCAGATGAAAGAACGACAAATGCCTGTGAGTCGTTTCACTCAGCATTTGAGAAATATTTTTATTCACCACATCCAAACATTTTTGTTTTTTATGAAGTTTTAAAAATGATTCAACTTCAATCATACATAAAAGCGAATAGCGTCGAGAAAGAAAATAAGAATAAAAAACAAAAAACAATAGTTGAAGATAATATATCCAAGTATTTAAATGGTGATTTAGATATGTTTGAATTTGTAGAACAGATAAGCTACCACTACAAAAAATGATTAAAAGGTAATTAAATATAAATCTATTTTTATATCTAAATTTTCTAATTTTAATTTAATTTTTTTAGATTGAGATTAAGATGCAAGACACTTCATCAGAAAGATAAATTTGTATTTAATATATGTATGTAAATTATTTGTATTTAAATTTACTTTTTAATATAAATTTTTAAATACTAGCACAATAAATGTATTTCTTTTTAATATACCCTTTTTATGTCGGCGCAATAGATGTATACCTTTTTGATATACCTTTTTTATACCGGCGCAATAAATGGATACTATACAGGTAGTGTCCCAAATTCGGCGCAATAGACAAAACCCCCTTTATTTATCCTTCATATAAATACAAATTAATAAGTCGTTCGAATTCGATTTAGAAACATCAATATTTCCTAACAAATCATCTTACAGTAAAAAGTTGATTCTCTTCTGAAAAAATAAGTTTAATATGATCAAAATATGATCATTGTTATTAAAAAAAAAAATGAGGGGAACATATTTGGTTATCACTCTGTATATTGTTAAGACACGACAATTTCTCAACGTTGTCATGTATTCGAATAGGTATTTTAAGGTCGTCTCGTCCAATGTGCACAATGCACATGATGCCTGAATAGTGAATACTATATTTCTATATATTATACATAATAACAATTATAATTTGTCTGAACCGTGTGGTTTTACCAATATATCACTATATTTTCACAGGCAGAGTACTTTGACTACCACGTGACCATAATTTATATAGGCACTGCCACGCTTATAACCACTGAACCCATGTATAGGTGTAGTCACCATCACTGCCGGAGAGCAACAACATTAAATCGCATAACACTAAAAAACATAACAACACCGTCGACGAAGTCAAATGATGGATCGGAGACAATTCACAGCTGAAAAATATCGAACAAATATCGTTGTCTTGATGTCTTCACAATTATTATTTATTTAAATAGTTTTATATACGCTTATTGGTATGAAAAAAGTGAACACTAGGTGTTATTACCGTACTTGGGGCATCTGCAATAAAATCATAATTAAGTATCTGTAATCGATGGATTACTTTGAATTTATTATCAGCTAACATTATTTTAATTTTAAAAGTACCTATATACATATATTATGTTTTATAAACCTACATTGTATATTCTTTTAATACAGTTATTAATCAACTTAAGCTGTGTAGTAAAATCAATTGATAGTTACTTGGTACCTTATAATAGGTACTTGTGTAATATTCATAATGATTAATGTACCTACCTGTGGCTTTAATAATTTTTATTATTGATATTATAGTATACTCTTATAGTACGCAATGTTAGTTAGAGATTTCCATGAAATAAATATTAACACGAGAACAATTATTATTTTTAATATCTAAACAAATTGTTTGCTTAAGTAACATAAACATTTGAACCTAATAGAAAGTAAATAAAAAGAAAATATTAAATAATTTATTTTTTGTGTAATAAGAGTTTTGTGCTTGTGTGTAACGTAATTTTATCTATGTAAAATGTAAATCCTAAACATGTAAAGGTAATAATATAAATTATTTCATAATACACACACTTAAATATTTAATGACCTCATTTGTTGTTGATGACTGCTTTGTATACCTATATAGTGACATTATATGAATGTTTAATTTTGGTATTTAAAAAGCTCAATATGCCTATTTTAATATAAATCAATTGAATTAGTTGTTGAATTGTATTTGAAACATGATAAATTGATAACATAATATATTATCTCGTTATGTACATATTGAAACAGTCGCAATTGCATTTAAAAGAATATATAAAAAATTGTTGTCGCAGTTAAAATAAATCAAAATCTTTAAAATATTAATTGTTCAATTTATTATTGATATTTAAGTTTATATTAAGGGTCGCGTACACATATTTAAAATCTATTTTAACACCAATTTTTTTGTCACGTTTATTAAAATAAAAATTAATTAACTTCCTTACTAATAATCAGATTTTAATAAATTTATAATAATACAATATATTTACTAATAAATAATAACAAATAAACATAATATATAGGTACAAGCGATATTGACCAAAAATAATTATATGAAAATAAACAGTTACAAGAATTAAGACCAATACACGAGTTTAATCGTGTATACTGTATACCTATATATTTGAATTTTTTAACCATAAAAACGTAAATAGTTATAACTTATTTTCAAACATAATTTTAAATTTTTAGTGAAGCAATGAAATTGGTTTTAAAACAATATTATGTGTTTGGAAATTATTTTTAATAAAAAGTGATTATAAAACTAAAAGAATATTAAATATTTTTAATATTTTAGAGAGGAGTATACATGTTAATTATGGATCACTTAAGATATTAAAATATCTACTTGGTAATACAATTATTGTATATTTTAATAGGTAGTTTGGTAGTTAGAACACTAATATTTTCTATATCAATATATTTTTCTGTTATTTATAATAAAAAAAAATAGACAAGTGAGTACCATTGCTATAGGTACATTAGTCGAGTGGGTTACTAAAATGGGTGTATTAACCTGGAGAAGTTCAATGATACACATTTTGTATGTACAAAAATCGATTTTGAGCGGAAACGGTCTGACTGAATCTATATTACTATAAGTATATTTCATGATGTTTTTTGATACAATAAATATTAAAATCATTATTTTATTTTAATTTTAATTTTACGGTAGGTTAATATTTTATTTTTCAAAAATATTATTAGTATTTAATTATTATAATAATACATATTTTTACCATATTATTATATCAACTTGAATAATTCAAAATTGTATTATATCTTTTTTTAAATACTGTAAAATAGTCAAAATTGATTCATAGTATAAATAGATTATATTTAAAAATAAATCAAAAATGTCATTGCTTATAATATTAATTAAAAAGCTCATAAAAAAATGAATTTGATTTTCTCGTAGAATTTCTTTTATATAAGTCAAAATTATAATAAAATAAAAAAATAATTTTAGTCAAAATCTGGCTTAACGTAAAAATTCCCGTATTTAAATGCCACGAACCACCATACATACATATTTATAAATTTATATATTTGTTTAAATGTTTATACATACGAATTTATTGAACAATCATAAGCATATATATATATATATAAATAGAGATATTATACACATAATATAATATGTTAAGTATATATTATATACTGTAAATATACTACGTTCAAACTTGACATAAAGTGTAAACCCACTTGGGGCGTGTGTGTATATATATTATAATAATATACTTATATAATATGTATAAGTACTCGTTCACACTTGTTGATGTTCCACCACGAGCAGCTGCAAGCTATCGCGCGAACTCTTACATTGATTCACTCATCGTCGTACACTATATAAAAATATTAAATTACATGTGTGTCTATTAGTCGTTCACGACCGTTCCATACGACGTTTTCCGCGTCCAAAAACTATATTATATTCTATCGTCCAAGTTTTTTTTTCGATTTGAGCGTACCATTACTTTGCTTCTCTGTGAAAATCAGAACAATGAACATCGACAGCGTGCTTGTCACCGTGGGCATGGGTCGTTACCAGTTTGCAGGGTGCGTGCTTTTCGGCTTCATGATAATGTATTCGAACGTGTCGCCGGTTACTTACGTCTTTACCGCTGGTGATTTGAAATACAGGTAATAGTAATATAGAACAATAAACTATTCATTACATTATAAGCTGACCTATCACTCGCAACCTATACATGTATACGTTGTAAAATCATTTCCCCAAAAACAAAACTAAATGTTTTTTAAATGTCATTGTATAAATTAGTAATAATAATATACGAAGAGATAAAAAGTTTCAATTTCCTGCGAATAATATTTTTCGAATCACAATATAAAAATTACTTAAATCATTATTTTTTTAGTAATAATAGAAATAGAAAACTTTGTATCAAGATTTTCTATTCATAAATAAGCATTTTATATTATTATTATACAGAAAAATGAATTTAAAAAACAATAATTTAATATTATCATTGAGTTATTTGTTGACCTTATCATACTTACAATAAAAAAATTTAAGATTTCTCATTTTCTCACTGTTTAATTAATAGGTACTGCTGTAGTGGTTTCAATATGTATATAATATATATTGTATAACACGCTATTATACTATTATGATTATTTTAGGTGCATTTATATTCAAGTTCTATAAAAGTATTTTAAGACACAATAACCTTCTCGTTAAAATTGAGTAATATAATAAAAATGACGTTGGGTAAATGATCATACTTATATAGTATATACGTAGTTGTACGGGTAGATATATATACTTGAACGCTCGTATACTTCCATACACGTTTAGATATCAATAGAATCGGTTTATATCTAGTGTTTGGCAATTTATTAAATGTAATATGATAATGTCATTTACCATAGGCGAAGCCAGACCTCTTATTCAGGAAGTGCTCGATAATATATTGATGTCCTTTATTTTAAATTTACCCTTAACTTAACTATCATAACCATAATTAAATATTATTAAATTATATTTAATCAAAATAATTTGATACAAATTTTCAACTTTAAACAAATTAAAAATTATTTAAACACTGTATTTATCTATTACTTTTAGGGTACCTATTACATATTTTTTTCTGTTAAAAAACTTGAAAATGTAGTACATGGTTCCTTGTAAGTTCTTCTTAAAGACATTTTACAAATATAAAATTAACATTCTTTTTATAAATATTCAAAGTTTCAATTCTGATAACAAAATTAGTCATTTAAACAAAAAATAATTGTTTTAGTTATTTTATTTGTGTATTTAATTTTAACATATCAAAGTGTCATATTATATAATAATTATAGAGGTACTTATATCATATAAATCAAACTGTTAATTTATATATAATTAATAGCTTAATTTATATTCAATACAATTATTTTTAATTTAATACCTACGTAAATTGACGAAAAAATCAAAATTTGAAATAATGTTCCGTATAGTATGCATCTATAAAGCGGTACTCTAGACCGAATTTGATTAGGTATACTAGCTGAACATCTGATGCAATTCAAAAAATATTAACCGTCGAAAATAGAATCTTTTCATAATAACTAATGTTATATTTTTCTATGTAGCTATACTATGAATTTATACTAATAGTAAGTTATTAAAATATTCCTCGAATCTATTTAAATGTATAGTCATATAGATATTGACTACCTAATATAAGTTATAAAATAAATAAATCTATTACATGATATAACATTATACAATATGACATATATCATATAATTTTATTAATAACTAGATCAATTTTCACCTATAATATTATAACATATTACTAATATAAAAATAAATTACTTATATAATAATATAAAATAAAGACGAATTTATCATTAAATTCAAATTTAACATGTCCATAACAGAGCCTACCCAATAATGAGACATTCTCAAAATAATTGGTTTAATAGAACGAATTCCACAGTTTTTTTTGTATATTTAAAAAATTATAATACTTTTATAATATCGAGCGAATACTGTCTATGATGTAACAAAGTATTTAGTTATTATAATTTATGTCATTTATGAGATTACAATAGCCAAATAACGACTATAATAATTAACATAAAATAAAAATATAAGAATATTAAGAAATAGAATATATAAATAGAATCCGTATATTACAGTTTCACAACTAAAATCATATTTAACTCATTATAATTGTAATAAGTGAATCTTTTATCGAACAACACTCATTAATTAAAAATCTATTAACGTTTTTAAAAATATTTTATTTATTTATTTTCCAGACAAAGTAAAATAATATTCTTAATATTTTTTTTTACGTATAATTTTTTAGTTTTTACTTTTTCAAATGATAACATACATTTTTATTTTCATATTCTGAAGTAAAATATTTTTTCTAAATATTTCGATACGTAAGAATCAAAATTCGGGCAAGTAGTTTGTAGTTAATGAGTTATATAACTATATAAGTATTTAAATTCTTGATGAGTGGCGTAGTAAACCAACATTTTATGGAGTACTTCTGCACCAACTACCACACTATAAATGATAAGCTATTCGTCCGAATTTCAATTTTGGTAAATAGAAGTACTCCAGAAATTATTTATTTCTAGGATATGAAATTAAAAATTATAATGTTGACATTCAAAAAATTGAAAAAAAATTACGATAAACAATATATACCTATACTGTTTTATTTTGACAGGAAATTATAAAAATAAAATGTTTTAAAAAAGATTATAGGTTCATTTTTAAATAATGAGCTTTGTTTTATGAAAAAATCATCCTATTTAACACTATTATCAATTTTATAATAATCTATTCCAATTAATATTGTCAAATACCTAACGCATTTCGTATAACCTACACCAGATAACTTATTTTACTTTCTCTGAATCTAACAACATTACATCACTCCCCCTTCACAATATATTCTATCTTAATAAAAATAATATTAGGCATACCATAATACTTATAATACTTTTTATTTTATTTAATATAGGGATTATCATTGATAAATCTAATATATTATTCATTCATTTATGAGGATACTTACAAAATAAAAAAAAATTATGCTTTAATATACAATAAATTTATTTTACGAATATTCAATTTTGTTCTAACTAACAATTCTAAAGTTTTCCTATCTCAACATAGATATTTATGATGAAAACATTTTCAAAAAAATATTAACACTTAGAATTTTAAATCAATGTTATAAGTTTCCATTTAAAAGTCACATTTTAACGAATCTGTAGAAATTGATACAATTATTAAAATAAATTATAATTATATACAAATATTATATTATATTATTGCATAACTTAAATAAATCGAATATGAGACCATATTATATTATTATTATTTATGTATGCATAATTATTATAAATATAAAGTATGTAAATTGTAAATATTTAAGTTTAGTAAAAACATTACGACATTAATCTACTCGTTAAAAACGAGTACCTACTTATAATTAAATTGCATAATTATACATGTCAGTATGTCACGTGAATATAACCACTCATACCTATATAGTCACGTCATATCGTTAACACACTGGCAGAAACGTAATAATTATAAGAATTTGTTCTAAAAAGAAATAACATTATTTTGTTTATGCATCACGACAAAAATAATTTTCACCGATAATTATTAAGAATCATCAAATTTAAAAATTATGATAAAAATTACTGAGATCTCTGATTAGACAGAATAATGGACTCGTAACGACCTCGGAAGTTCTGATTAACCATATTATTATACCTAATTAATTGTTTATTATAGGGATTTCATTCAAATAGAAACCTAAATGGTATTATACTCATTATCTTATCTAAAAAATAATAAGAGATTTGATACCCACTATAAAAAATTGTAATCGCATGTATAAAAAATATTAAAATATTCCATAACCATGTATGTTAATTCATACATTTTATTTCGATAAATAACATATAATTATTTTAAATAATTTTACTAAGGTATATACTAAAAATAATGGTTAAGGATTTTTTTTAATAAACTACCTATAATAAGGGTTAGCGCAATGTTTACAAGTAATATACACATTTTTTTAAATATTAAAAAAACATTTATATTAATTTGGTTAAGGTAGATATATTCTACTTTTATTTTTTTTTAATACCACGAAAATAATGAAATTACGGCTTTCATAATGTCATTTCTAAAATCATGCCTTGTATTCTTGATTTTCATAACTTTGTCGATTAATTTCTACTGGAGTTTTATTTTGATAATTTAAAGTATCTTCACTTTTTTCATTTTAATATAATGTCACTTTACTTTAATAGAACAAATATTGTCAATTATTATATTGGCTCCGTACTCTGATGATCATTAGTCCGCGAAAAACGTTTTCTAAACTATTCTTCCATCCATATTGTTTTAGGTGTACGATACCGGGATGTGACTCACCAAACCCCGCTGAACGAACTTACGAACCAGAATGGTTGCGATTCACGACGCCTTATCGGGAAGATACGGAACTGCCGCGCAAATGTATGCGGTACTCCAGGAATCCGTCTAACAGTTCACAGTGCACCCAAGATGAATTCGACAGAAATAAGATAGAATTATGCAGTGACGGATGGGTGTTCGAAGATAACGAGAACACAATCGGCACGGAGGTACATAATATTTGTATATTACTCAATAATAAGTACAATGTCTGTAGTGTGTGTGTGTGTGTGTGTGTGTGTAAACCATTCACAGCCAAATCTACCACACTTATTGTTCTGAAATGTGGTACACATAGATAATTCTATACCCAAGTATCCAAGATGTAAGAATGAGCACCAAAAAAGACAAAAAACGAAAATTTGTTTGTATAAAGCTGTCATTGAGTTCATAAGATAAAATAGTTATTTATAGTAATTAATAATATAACAAAACCTTAAAACTAACGATAAAATCATAACAAAATTAAAAAATATACATTGCCATATTTAAACAATAACATATTTAGCGCTATTGCAATACAGCGAACGTACGTCTTCATTAACGACAAAAATGCTATATACCTTCTCACAGACGAGTGTGCCTCAACGTATTCACATCATCCAACTCCCTACCTAACCTTATTCTCTTTTTTTTTAAATATTAGTATGGTGTATATCAATTAATATTTTCGAAGGACCACATTAAGAATCTGAAAATTTTTTAATCAAAATTCTTAGTACATATTTACATTATTTAAAAACCAATAACATTTAACAAAAACAATAATTTACAACAATAACACAAATAATTTAGTCGTAATATATTATGTCATTTATTCTTTGTCTGCGGGCCGGATAAAATTTGTTCGCGGGTCGCCATTTGGTGACCCATGATGTATATGGTATTCGCGTACATAATTACGGACATATCATATATCATTTCAGTACTATATGTATTGTGTATATTGTATATTTTGCTAATTTGCTTGTACCACAGTAAAAAGCCGAGTAATGTTAATTTTATTAAATAAATAAATAAAAATAACACTTGTACGTATTAAATTATATTTATCCTACTTTTTTTATGAAATACGAAAACTACGATTTAAAATTGTTATCACGTTCACGCGGCGTCGTAGCTAGACTACTTAGACTACATTCATGCATTCCAAAATCAATTTGTCGATAGATTAAACAATTTTATTAAAATGTAGCAGTCTAAAATTTCAGTCTTAGTTTTAATCTCAATCTAAGTAATATCTACATCGGCACATCGCTATTCTCGCTGAATTTGTCTGTATTCTATACATAAAATATTATAATTTATCTGTGGTTATAGTTGACTTTACATAATATTTGTATGTATAATGTGTATGAACATTTTATTGCATTATAAATTTCATAGTTTGGACTTGTGTGCGAGGCAAATAAATGGAAGATGTCAATAGTGGGCACAGTCAACAACTTCGGTCAGTTTATCGGCATAGCTGTGTCTGGAATCGTCGCAGACAAGTAAGTCCACCAACACCGTTCAATTCAAAATTATAATAAATACGATATGCATTACCCGCACCGATAATTGTTTTACCGGCAATAACTTTATACCTGTAAATCTATAATCAATCAGTATTACTTATAGCAGGGGTGGCTACTAACCCTAACTTTGGGAGCCACAAATTGATAATGTTGATTCGAGGTGAGCCACATTGTAAAGCAATGTTTATAAAATGGAGATACATTTTTCATTTTAAATCAAATGAAGGAACATTTATTTACATTTAATTTTAGTCTAAACTTCAAGAGCCGCATGAAATTGATTGAGGAGCCGTATGCGGCTCGCGAGCCTCGTTGTGGCCACCCCTGACTTATAGCCTAATAATTTACCAAATACTTATTAGTTATTGTTTACCAATACAAAAATAAACTTTAAACGATTAATATTCATATTAATTGTTATATTTTTTTTATGTCGAAAATTTTAGGTTTGGTCGAAAGTTTGCTATGGTTTTTTGTGCTGTTACATCGGCCATAATATGTATTATTCAATCGTTTTCGGTCAATTACCAGATGTTCCTGATTTTGGAATTGTTATCTTCCATGGTTTCTAGCGGTATTTATACAGTCACTTTCGTATTAGGTAAGAACATTTTCCATAAGTATTTGAAATTAGAAATTTATAAAAAAAATAATTTGTGAGCCAACCAGTATCCATGGTAATTTATTTTAGGTATAAATATCTAAATGCTTTAAGAGTAAAATGGTTTTATATTGAATGAAAAACAACTATTTATTATTTATTTCGACAATTAATTACGCAGATTTTAGATTTTGAACGGAGTGATGAATGTTTTAAATTTACAAGACTATAAAATTTTGAGTTATAAATTCTTTGTAATTTCTGTAAAAAGTTAAAATACTGTGTCAATAGTTGTACCACCTAAAGTAGTAATTTTTATTCTGTTAGAAATCATGGTCAAGTTTTGGGGCGGAGCTTAGGGAAACTTAAAAGAATGTCGATTTGTTCTCAGTCTTGGGTGTTCAAGTCTTTACTTGGTATCATTGGTAAAAATAAATAACTTTCTTTTAAACAACTAACCATTTTCATAATATAGTAGAAATTCAAAATTTATAAGAATGATAAATTATATAATTTGTTGAATATGATGGTTCGATGAAATAAATACAACCACTAAAATTATTATCTGCCCGCTGGGAAGTATATATATAGCATATTATTTTTTAATCGAATTGTTTTGTAAGATTACTCTAAGCAAACGATAATTATACTATTGTTATATTATTATAGTTACCACATGAACACATTTTTTAAATAATAATTTTAAAAACAATAAGATGACATACCTATAATAATTAATATATATGTAATATATGAATATGATTTAATGTTTTTTCCTACAATTGAGGATATATTAAGTAATGTACGTTTTTTGTATAGGTGTTCTGAAGTCATGAACTTTTTACCGTATCTGTTTTTCATATCTTCAATATATTACGTAGACATTATATTATGTAAATTTTACTAACGTAACCGCACTAATTACATTTATTTTATTTATAGTTTTTAATTATCGTAAACAAATAAATATACATATTATAAAACTTGGAATATTCGACAAACATAAACATGTGTTGAATTAATTCTAATTAGTTTTTGGTCGAGTAAAGTGTATTTGGTCTGAAACCTACCCATGCATAATGCATGTATTTTAAAAGTAATAACCACAACATATAATAACGAAGTAGAAGATGTTACATGTGATTTGTATCTGTTGTATATAATATTAGGTTACTATGTTAGCGTAATTACATTAATCGTCAATCATATAAATAATAATAAAACAGTGAGTGTGGTCTAAATGTAACAAATTTGGTTACATCACGAAATTAGTTAGAAAAAAAATGTATCTAGCCCAAAAACATACATAGTATGTTAAATGTAATAATTTATCCTTTACGCAATTAAGGATAATTTCTTTAAAAAATAGTAAAAGTGTTATTTTTTTTTATAATACTCAAAAAGTCATAACCTAGGTTTGATTTCCACGGTGATAATTTAACGAAACTATTTTTTATAACTGAACGCGTTATGATCAATTTGCATAAAATTACTACGGCTAGACTTTTCTGAAAGAGGCACATTTAAAATATGTTTACACATAAAAAACTGCTCAATGACTTTTTTGCTTTATATGCCAAATTTTAATTGTTTAAATTATTTTTCATGTCGATTAATAAATCGAAATATAGTGTTTAAATTGCCTATAATACATTTTTTTAAAATTAAATTTAAATTCATACCTTTATAAATAACCAATAACCATTATAACCAAATAGTAAAAAAAAGTATAAAAAATAATAATAGTAAAATTATTGTTCATAATAATTGTGAACTAAACTGCAATAATATAGTCAGTTGAATGTAGAAGTAATTGGACCTTATTATTTAACAGTTTATATTATATTCATATTTCATAGAAATAAATATTACTTCGTAGTTTATACCTTGTACATAAAAATGTTTTAATATATTTGTTTTAATAATACCTTGCTATTTATAATAAATGTTTGAAGGAAACATTGACGACTATTAATTGATAAATTAAATTTCAAATAGTCAAAATTATTTAACCTACACAAAAAAATAACTGTACTGTCTGTACTTAAAATACAATTAATAGATAGTTAAATTATGTTGACAAACGATTAAATTAAACTGAAAACCAGACATGTATTATATTTTTATACATAATATTAAGAAATGAGTTTTAATTTTCTATGGCATTAAAAATGTACTTACCTAAATTTAATTAAACTACTTTATTTTTCATATTTTCTAATAAAATATACAAATATCAATCACGTAATATCGTGTATCCGTGTATACTATTGATTAAACGTGATGTATTAGTTTATTTTTGATAAACCTTTTTATATATATAATATATTTTTAATTATAGCAATGGAATTGGTGCTACCTAAACACCGTGTACTATATTATTCAATTCTGGAATGTTTCTATCCAATTGGTGCCATACTGGTGGCTTTTATCGCCAGTTTAGTGAAAGACTGGAGACTTTTGTTGCGGATGGCCAACACCCCAGGATTGCTGTTCTTGTCATATTTTTGGTTAATATCTTAGAATTTTGTTTAACGTCAATTAACTGAATATTACTATTATTTTCTTATGCACAGGCTTACGGAAGAATCGATGAGATGGTTGGAAATGCAAGGCAAACATGACAGAGTGATCGATGTGCTCAAGAGAATAGCGGGTATTAATAAAAAGTCTTTGCCTGTACTGCCTTCTAATGCACAAATAGAGGTACAAAACAGTTTTAAAATTTAAAATATTATGAACACACTGCGCGCATACATTCAAACACGTTGGATCGCAAATTTTTACTTAAATGTATTCAAATATAGCTAAATATTACTAATAAATCTTTGATAAATTTGATTGCTTACTAAAAAAATTACCCACTCAGTTACTAAATTTCTCGAGAGCACTTAAATGAAATAAAAAAAATGCATTAAAAATATTTTTTACAGACGATAAATTACGATGACGAAAACGATGCAAAGTACATCAATATCTTAAAAGACGTAATTGGCTCTCCAACAATATTGTGTAGGCTGATCAGATGTTCATTTGTGTGGTAAGATTAAACCTAAAGTTGTTACTAAATATTTCTCTAAATATAAATGATACATTTTAAACTATTTTTTAAATTGTATCTTTTGGAAAACAATAAAATGATCATAATTAATGAAAATAATTAAAGAAATATTGACTATAGTAAATATTAAATTTATAATACTAGTTTTATACATTTGTATCAGTGATATTATAGAAACTATTACAGTTATGATACAAATTACCAATAATTATTATCTTGTAAACACTATTATATTTTTAATGCACCCATTTGTGAGGTCTCGCATGAAACATAATAGATAAATTCGTCCATGGTATGTATACGTAGCTATTTCCTACACAAAATACTATGACGAATATAAATTTATTTATTTCCACTTAATTCAAACATAGATATTATACTATAGTTAGTATAGTAAAAATTTATTTTATTTTGTGTTTCATCAACAAATCTTTAAAGTTTAAATCAATGTTTAACATTTAATTCAGTCCATTATTTATTAAAAAAAAGTAACACAGATTATATATTATTAATATAAAATGGTAATAATATAAATAATAATAATACAGATTAAATCAATTTTATTTAGTTTAATACAAAAGCTCAAACATTTTACATAGTTATACTATAATATTATTATTACTTTATTATATACTGTATTATATTTTTAAAATTGTAATTTGGTATTTGTTGTTATACAATGTATAATAAACATTTTTGGTTTTCTTTGGTTTTTTTTTCTATATATTTTTGTTATATAATTTCGTATGTTATTGTATTTTACATAAGCACTAGCTACTAGTACAATTCAGAAAGTAATATACTAAATTTTATCTTTGTATAGTAACGTACTAAGTAGGTAACTAACTAACGTATAGGTTTATTTTTAGTTATGTAGCTATGTAGGAACTTATAATGTGTGACTGTTTACCTATTTAAAAAATCTCGTGTGAGAACATAGCAAGCACCTAAAAGGCGTGTAATAATAAATTGAAACATTTAAAAATATGGATCCCTTTTATTATATTTATAATAGAAAATAGAAGGATAATTTGCAACTTGTGAGAATGATGAACTTGTCAAGAAAATACAAGTAAAATATACTGCAGATTTATAAATTTTTTTTCATATAATACATATTAAGGTCTACAGTATATTATTTTATATCTTCATAAACTATAATCATATATTAATCAATTATAAGAGAAATATAGTTTATAATTATTAGAAAAACTACTGGATTTTTTACTTGATAATATTTATAGTAATTTATAAACTTTAATTATGCCATATAATAATATATACTATTAAATAGGTCACATAATTGTATACGCAAACAACAAAAGTGCTAATCAAGCATTTATAATGTCTTATTTCTATAACTATAAACTATTCCAAATTAAAATATTAAAAAACAAACTTAATAAATTACTATTTTAGATTCTGACCTACGAAATTCCTCATAAGTACTCAAAAAACTATATAAATGCAATTATTTTTATAGACATTTAAAATTTGAATTTGGGTGACAATTACATATTATTTTAACTACAAATAAAGATGATTTTGATATAAATCAAAACAATTATTCATAAGGATTTAAAACTTTTACGTAAATTATGAATTTGTGCGTATGTAATTTGTGCCAAAAACGACCTAAAGAAAAAAATATTTATGTAATAATTTATGCCACTTTTTTAGGTTGTAGTTTGTACCACATACAACTAAATAAAAGAGCATTATGTAATCTGCGCCATGTTGTACATTCAAAAATTGTAGTTTGCGCCACTTTAAATAACTAGACAATTTTTTTTTTATAGATTAACATATTGTATTTTTTATCATTGATCAATCAAGTTCATTTTAATAGTTATATATTTTTGGAAAATTATTAAAAATAATTACATTAATAAATATAATTCAAAAGTATAATTTTTATTAAATTTTTCTAAAAAAACAAATAAAAGTCAGTCATATTATAATTATAAATATATGTATATAAGTATACTTAAATTTCAACAATTAAAATTAAATGTGTGGGCGTGTGGCGCAGATTATATATTCCATTTAGTTTTCTGTCGTGGCGCAAATTACCAAAATTAATTTTTAGATGTAATGCAAAATACGTGTACACTTTTATATTTTGGCGCAAATCCCATGAATTTTACTATGGTACGCATTTACATTTTCGAAATTTGTAGATTAATTATCTTAAAATATTACGTATTACACGACTATTACATATTTACATTATTTTACGATAATGCAGTATTGACTAAAAAGCTTATAAAAATAATATAATACGATATAAATATATATTATTACAGTATTGAATATTGTCTATTGAGAATTAATTATATAAATAATATAATAAATTAAATATGTTTACATTAAAATAACTTACCATAATATTAATAGAAAAATAAATTACTTTGATAATAATATCCAAAAATATATTGTCATGAAATATACTTAGTGATAAAGGTTGATAGATCTTCTTCGCTCTGAGTCATTGTACGGATATAATGTTGTATTCATTTTTAAATTTAGCACATCCATTTCAATGATCTACTCAACACCCAATGTATAGTGAGTATAGTACTCATTCTCTTTTTGGTAATAAATTTGTCAACATATTTCTATTAATGTACCTGTATCAGAACATAGACTGAATATAAGAAATGTAAATACAATTTTAATGAAATTTATTTAATTTCATATAATTTAAAAATTATTATAATAACTAAGGATATAGGTTAGTATCTAAATCAATTTTATATTCCAAAATATACTACTACTATAAAACATGTTAAACAATTGAATAATAAATTATATTATTTTTACTTACACAGGATAGCGATAACGTTAGTGTACTATGGGCTGACAATATGTGCGACTGACATTGCAGGGGATAAGTATCTAAACTTCTCGTTGGCCTCATTCGTTGAGATACCGGCCTGTTTGTTGAATTGGTTGATTATGGAAAGAATGTCCCGAAAAATGTCGTTGTCCTGTATGTTTATCTTGAGTGGTTTCACCTGTGTCCTTTACAACTTAGTGCCGGACTGTAAGTATACTTAATTGTAATTTACAATATATTACATATATCGTAAGAATATAATTAAACAATCTACTTGATTCATAATATTATAATATTATTTCTATTAAAAATAATATTTTACCTGGCAAATCTTAGGTTTACATTCTACACACACATCGACTGAGTTTAAAGTACTTACTTATTGTATATTATAATGTGATGATGTAAGAATATTAGATATATCATGGTACCTAATTGGGTTACCGCTATCGAGTAAATAATATTCAAGTTAATGAAGAAAATAAGTATTCTATGATTTTCATTCGCACATGAAGTAAAGGATGAAAATATTTCGTGTAGTTACGAGCTTATAACTGCTATACTTATCGTATAATGTTTAGAATATCTGCAGGCTACAAAGTTATAATTTACAGCAATTATTTCGAACTAAATAATTTTAATTCAATCAATATATTATGTGATGAATTTTAAAAAATAGATAAAATATTAAATTTGAGGAAATAAAAACTAACCATTTTAAAATGGTTACTTGAAACATTTGAAACTATATATACATATAATATATTAAGACTAAACTTAAAAGTTAAAACCATCACATCTATATACTATTTATATATCTATAATCTATTATACTATAAATTTATAGAAAACCAAGCAGAAAATTAATTTCATATAATGCAAATCTAAATTACATAATTTTATTGCAAAATCGTCGATTTTATAAAAAAAAGTGCACATTTCTTAATTTTTCTTAATTTTAAAATTTTAAATAATTGGATATTTTAGATTTTAATTTCTAAATATTTTATTGATTTTAGCTTCTATAATTTTTGAATGCTATAACAATTATGAAGTTTACAATCCCTATATATTATTATTATAAGCCATATTATCTTATTTTTATTTTGACATCGGTGTTTTTTAGATTCTGAACGGAGTGATGAATGTATTGATTTTACAATGATGTGTGTTTTTTTTATTTTATTTTTTTTTTTGTGTCAGACGACAACATTTGGAGCAGTAAAAATGCTTCGATTTTTGACTTCAGCCCCTCTTTGAAAAGGAAATTGAATCTAGTTGATAATTAGGAGGGTCAAAAGTTAAATTTTCAATATTTTTTAAATGAGTCGGGAAAAACCCTAAAAAATGAGGGAAAAACGGGATTTTTTACGCAAAACCAGTTTTCGACAAAATAGAATTTTAGATTCTGAACGGAGTGATGAATGTATTGATTTTACAATGATGTGTGTTTTTTTTTTTTTTTTTTGTGTCTGTCGACAACATTTGGGGCAGTAAAAATGCTTCGATTTTCAACTTCTGCCCCTCTTTGAAAAGGAAATCGGATCTAGTTGGTACTTTGGGGGGTCAAAAGTTAAAAATGTTCAATATTTTTTAAATGAGTCGGGAAAAACCTTAAAAAAATGACGGGAAAAACGGGATTTTTTAAGCACAACCAGTTTTCGTCAAAATCAAATTTTTATTTTGCTCTAACTCAAAAACTACTTGATGTAAATACTTGAAATTTTCACAAAATGTTTATATTAGCGTTCTCAATACACAGTTCAATTTTTAAAGAATTTTGACTTTTTTTAAGCTATTTATAGGCAATTGAAATTTTTAATTTTTTTTAGTATTTTTTTTTTAAATAACGATAAAAATTTTTTGGCCGACCAGAAAATCTTGAAAATTTAATACAAGGTTTCTTATAAGTTGCTCTTAAAGTGATAAAAAAAAATCCGAAATCGTTAATCACAATTTTTTTTTATAAGTGCTTAAAGTTCGAATTTATACGAAATATGTCAAAATTGCGAAAATTTGCAAGTAATTTTGTGGTTGAAAAATCGTAAAATTTTTTTCTTTTATAACTAAGTTTTGAAAATTTGGTACAAGGTTCTCCATACATTTTTCTTTAAATATCTGTAAAAAAACTATACCGGATTTAGACAAAAATTTTTATGAGTGTTTGAAATTTAAATTTTTACAAAACCGCGTTAAATAATGGTTTAGCCTCAATCGATTTTTGATATTTGTTGTTATTCAATCAGTATAAGTCGTAAATACTTGAAAATTTTACCAGTTATTTAGATTGCCATTTTCTTTACGTGATTTGATTTTCAAAATATTTTGACTTTTTTTGAGCTATTTATAGACAATTGAAATTTTCAATTTTTTTTTATTTTTTTTTTATAAATGTTGATAAAAAAAATTTAGCTGGGACAAATTACTTGAAAATTTAATTGAAGGGTCCACATAGCTTGTTCTAACTCTCATTCAAAAATTATAAAAATACATAGGCACAATTTTTTTTTATTAGCATTTGAAGTTCAAATATTGACACAAATTCGTCAAAATCATGAATATTTTTCACTATTTGGTAGTAAAAAATTTATAAATATTTTACTATCAATAGCTAAGAATTGAAAATTTAATACTATGCTGTCCATAAGTTAAGCTTAGAATAATTATAAAAAAGTTTGAGGATTATTCAATTTAAAAAATTTTACGAGTGTTTAAAGTTTTAATTTTAATTTGAAATCAAAAACACACGTGTAAAATAACGTTTTACTAATAAATAATTTTCGATTTTTGTTATTTTTAAAAAATTACTAAACGTAAGATCTTGAACCTTTTACTTAAATGTTTGAATTTATTTCAAAATAGAATATATGACAATATTTAAATATAATATATCCTAGACTAACAAATCATCTCCGTTCAGAATCGTTTTTCGTATACAATGATACCTATCATTGCATTCAAATTTAACCTACCATAGTCCGAGGTCCATCCCACCCCTAATGTACAGCAAAGCGATACTCACTTACCCGCTTTTTTTCTTTCAAAACAGCATTACTCCTGATCAAGTTATTGATATTCTTGATTAGTAAATTGGCAATATCAATCGCGTTTTCCATAATTTACATGCTGACTGTGGAGATATTTCCAACCAGGATGCGAGCGACCCTGTTATCCGTGTGCTCTATGATCGGTCGGATTGGATCCATGTTGGCACCACAGACAACGCTGTTGGTATGTACAATTTACTACATTACACTAACAATTTTTCCGAAATAGTCACAACCATTTAAAATAATCGAACTTTGAAAGTTCTGTGAACACGCATTTATAATTACATCAATTAATATATCCTATATTCTATGTATTTATATCCGTTAGATATGTATCATCCGACGTTGTTGTACAATAATATTATTACATTAAATAAGTAATAGATAGATTCTTTTATCTAAAATTCAAGAGCCGTCAACTTTATCAAAAAACGGTAAATCTCCCGTACTATTTGTACGAGCACATTCAAAAATTTATATAATAATAGGTACAAATTAAACACTTCATAACTGTCCAAATTTGTAAATAATAATATTGGTTCGTCTTATTGTTACGATATAGTAACCTTACATGATACCACAACCGTCAACCTCGATAAAAACTTGCACCCATCATTATGTACAATTCCATACAAATATCCTTAATCACTTTAATCTTCTTATTTCGTATCTTGCTTCTAAATGTTTAATACATTACTAGAAAATCCTTTTCATCATCTTATAGATTAAACTAGCCACATTATTTTTTTTATAAAAAAAAAAATTAATTTTAATTTAAAAAAAAACGTCTATGATTTTAAATCTTCAGACACTTCTTCCCCTCACGCGTCACCATATCCAACTATTGTTCATCTCTATCACATTTGATTATATTGTACACATATAGGATCAAAGATGCATCAACTAAAACTTGAACATTTAGTACAATAGACTTATTAAAAATAGCTCTGACTAAAACCCAAAAATCTGAAAAATAAGCAAACACAATTTTTCTAATGGATATTTAAAGTTAAAATTTCTACAAAATACTAAACGAAGAATAACAAGTTTAATTATTTTATGAGAATTCAAATACATTATCTGTAGTCAATGAGTACTCGAAACTTTAATATTTATAGTTATATTTTACCGTATACAGTAACATTTAAAAAATATTTAGATCAATAATAGGTATTGTCCATTTATATCATGAACCTATTCACATCGTTCTACTGCAAATCGTCTGTATTGACTTAAAGTAAATAACAATATTATATACAGTGCTCGAATTGGAAAAAAAATTGAGGACGGAAGCTGGTTTTAGTTCAGAAAACACCGTTTCATAGCTAATAAATTGTAAAGTAACCCGTTGTAGACTATTCGTCCCCCGCACCCCCTACACTTAAATTAAGGCACTAAAAAGGTAGTATTATTATTATAATATTATATAATATTTATTGATATTACTATACAATTATTTTATAAAAAAATAATAATATTAATTACATAAATAAATATTATTCTTTAATTAAATTCCACAATGACTTGTATACATTGTCTTGACTAGTTTTTGTCCGAGGTCGTCAACGATAACCGTTTTCTGGGAAAAAATAACCATTACTTTGCAGTATGCTATAGAAAATACAAATAAACGAAAACAAATCCAAATACACTATTCAAAAGTTAACATTTCTATGGGGGGGACACGTTTTTAGCGTTCCTCGCTTAAGTAAATGAAGGTGGACGCTGAAATCTATGAAAAAATGAAAGCGGACTCCGTCCGCCTGCGTCCCCCCCAATTCGAGCACTGATTATATACATGATATAAATATGTACTGATATAGTTTATAATAATTAATAATATAATACATACTATGTTTTTGGCAAATATTAATTTAACCTACGGTCTTACCGAATACCGATGGTAAAATAAATTACTTTAATAATAATATAATAAAATATAATCATCACGGTGATTTACTCAATGACGAGGTACATTCGACGCTTACTATACAGCAGTGTAATTATTTACTTGCCCACTTTTTTAAATTGCTTATCTTACCATTCATTATTATATTATATGCGTAAACACATATCCATTGATATTTACTTTATAAACAATGTGTGTAATACTTATTGATATTATTGATGCAAAAAACTTCTTTTCTTTGTAATTTAACTTTTTCCCGTGCAATTTATTATTTAATGTATTATCATAATAATTAATAATAAATATCATGGACAAGTATAATTAAAATAAGTAGAAAAATCAAGATATCATAATTATATAAATTACAAAAAAGTCAATATGGGCTTAGGTGCTATCTTAATATCTGTGTATATATTATATGTTATACCTATAACATAATATGCTTTTTGTTTGCGATTTGCCTTATTACCGACTTAAAAAAAAAAAAATTTCAGGCTGAATACTTTGGAAACTATGTGACGATGCTCGTGTTTGGTGCAACGGCACTATTGGCGGCCGCTATCACCATGACTCTTCCGGAAAGCAAAAACATCAAGTTGCCCGACACGGTCGTCGAAGCTGAACGAATCGGGATCGACCGCCTGCTACCTGAAAACATCGAAAACTCTTAATCTTACAATAATTCATAATTATTAATAGTAATATTTTTATACGCACGCTCAATATGATTTTATAATGTGCGCGGAATGTTCCCGAACGCCACAAGTACAGTGGTTTTCGCGAAGATTTTAAAATGTATACTCTATAAATAATATAATATTGTTTATATGCGACGTTTTTAGTTAACTTGTTGTTTCGGAACCACTCTAAATACGTAATAATAAATTTGTTACTTCTCTCTACAGCTCATCGTCATAGATGTTTCGATGTCTCGTGTACACATAATTTACCAATAACGCGAATGGTACTATTTGAGGAACCGATAATGAGACGGGTGATCTATCTGTGCACCTCGCTAAATCGATAATCCAAAAAGAGTGCAATGATCTTTCAATTAATTTTTCTTGATTAGAGAACTATTACTTTCGAAATACATCATTATTCTTATCTATATTGTTTATTTATTTCTAATTTATTTTAAATTGTATCCATACTCTTAAAATATATTGATCCAATGGTAAAAATAAAAGGCGATTCATCAAGCATTTTTAAATATGTTGTTTGTTGTAAATGTGTAGTAGACATAATAATTGATGAATCACCTTGTATATGTATTAAATGGTATGTAAATGATTTACATATACGATTTTTCGTAGATTTCTCGACAATTACTTGATTTTATACTTGTATATCCAATCCATGTGTATATTTACTATGTATGCAATTTTTATGCTTGTGATGTGTACATTTTATTTCAAGTTTGTTTTAAATTATTTTTATTTCAAATCTATACCTATATTATAAGTTCTGCTTCAAGACGGTTAATTATCCTAAATGATACTAAATCAATCAGGGGAGTTCCTAATTATAAGTAAATACTTATACCTATATTAAACAATTAAGAACATATTTTATCACGCATGACGCACTTATATATAATTAGATGTTTAGAACTTTAGAACTTATATCCATCCATTATCTATATGTTATACTATTGTCTATTATAGATTATAATGATTATACTTATAAGTTGTATTTAATTTTGATTATATGCATAAATATATTAATATATAAATAACACTACCTTCTTTTAATCGTTTATTACCTATACATATACTGGTACGTACTCTGATTATTTTGGTTAATAAAGTAGTAGGTATTATACTATATTAGAATTGGTTGATAAATACGATGTTTTCAAATTGCAATTGCTAAATCTTTTCACAATAAAAAAAAAAAAAATTAATACTGTCAATTAATTAGGTACTTTTAATAATATTTTTATCGTTGTAACTAAAAGCCTATTATCGGCATACGTATACCCAATTCCAATATGCAATAAATGTCTGTTTTTTATTATTGTGGTGTACTGTGTACAGTAGTAATTAAATGGTATTATTAGATATTTATATTATACATATTTTCTAGTATTGCTTTTATCCAATTAAATCATGAAATCATATAAATTAAAATACATCTTAATTTTATTTTATATAACAATGTACTGTTGTATATTGTATATTTGTATTCATTTATTTTTATTGGCACTCAAAACATAGATTTTTATAGGGAAGAACACGTAAACTGCTGGTGAAATATTCTTAATTATATTTAAAATTTTATAAAACCAAGTAACAAACTCATATAATTGACGCTTATATAGGTAAACGTCGTAAGTATAGTCACTTGTATCTTGTATACAAATTATAAATATATACTCATAGTATAGGTACAAAGTACATATATGTACATTGTACAATGTACATATTTTACCTAGAATATATGTTTAACTATTGTCTATCGCCTACATTAAATTGACTTAATTATTTACATACTTACCTAAATACGCCATCATTTATGTTCATCATTTCACGTAATTTATATTTTTAAATCTAAAAATATATATTTTACTTATCTAATATATGTGACTTAATATAAAACAAAAGACATGTTAACGTGAGAAATTTTTAATGTGTACCTAGTATAAATTTCTAATACTTGTCTGTTATCTCAAATTCTCGACTACTACCGGAATTCCTATACCTATTATCTCTAATTAAGTACTACAAAATATATAGATATAGGACAAAATATATAGGTAGTTTACCTACGATAATTTTAACCCAACTAAAAATTATGTTGGAAAAAATATTTGGTAAATTAATAATTTTAAAAAACGTCAAGACTCAAAATAAAAATTCATCATGTTCAGTAAAAAAAAATTTGAATATACAAAGTTTATCTAATTAATTATAAAAATTAAGCGAGTATAAATATAAAAAAATATATCAGCTAAGTACATCGAGATTTTAATGTGTATAGGTATACAAATAAAACGTATATGAATAACTTATAGAATCACAAATATTTTATTTTAGTATGTATAATTAAATAGTATTTTTATATTTTTTAATTATAAAATGAATTCTAAAAATAACTTAAATTACTGACATAATATAATAACTAAAAACTTATAAATAATAATAATAATAAATATATATAATCGATAACATTTAAGTAATAGGTTACAATTGTAACTTTAAAAATGTATTGTTAAACATTGTATCCAACTATATTTCCTTATTATCTTTATTTTCCAAATCAATAAGGTATTGAATTTCCATTGATGTTTTTTGAAACTATTGAAATAATAAATTATACTTTTTCGAAAAACTTTTATTATATTACTTGTTTGTTATTCGCCTTGCCGCCAACAAATTTATCCTAAAATTACCTAACCACAAGGTAATCTTACGTTAGCAGTCTTTACTCTTTAATCTAAAATCTAAAATGTCGATATTCATAAATCATAATCAATATCACTGCATTTCTATGATATCTTACATGTAGGTTAGTCTAGTATCTCATCTATTTTATATTAAAGGAAAAAAGTTGAATATCTCATATTATATTTTAAATTGTATTTTATTATGTTTATCATTATGTTAGTACTGTTAGTAGGTTTTCGGTTTGTCACAATGTGACTATATAGTAGGAAAATTGTAATTTAAAGTTCACACCTATATCTTTAAAAAAAATTTAACTTATTTAAAAATATTGTTAAAAATTAATTTTAATAAGTTATTTCTCGTACTATTTACTACTGAAATTCAATTTTTATAACAAAAATTATTGTTAGAACAAATAAAACATTATAATATGATCTTTAGAAAAATGTCTTATTTTTTTTACATATATTTTTTTATGTTACTGTGAAATATTAGTTGTTAACTATGCTATTATTAACTATAAATAATTAATTTAATTATCATTTATCATTATTTGAAAATTTTGTAACTCTAAAAAAAAGTATCATAATATAACGGACGATCACCTGGTAACGAGATGAAAAATTGAATATGGGTTAGTGGCAAGACAATAGCAAATAATACAAGTACCTAGGTACCTTAATTAATTTGAGCAATTGAAAAACCTATAAATGTATACGAATAAAACTGAAAATAAATAATAGTTTCATTATTAAATTAAAAAAGAATGATTTATAAATGTTCCGATGATTAATTTATTAAACAAATATTTTTTTGTGGAAATGTAGATAGATGAACTGAGTTAAATTTTATGTATAATAAAAGATATAATATATATATATATCAAACTAAATTTATCTTATTCTTATGTATTTTATCGCATTCATTTCTAGTTTTCTTATCAAATTTAATCGCAAGTCACTGAAACCGTAATGATTATATCTTACGTGTTATTATACTTATAAATAAAACAAACGATTCACATTTATGACATAATATGATGAACGTAAAATGATATAATTTTAAATTGTGACTGTCAACATTAGTCAAGAATAGGACACCTGTTGTAGTATAGCGATTATTTTTGCGTGCGTGGACAAGTTGAAAAAATCAGTTATAAAAAATAAATAATATGACCGGTGCAAAAATACTGAAATAATTTGTACGATGAAAATAAAAGCTTGCCACTCTCGAAAAAATGAATTTCGAACGTATACCTTATTTGATTTCACTCACTTTAATTTTCGATTCAGTACAGAGTTATACACAATCAATTCTTTACGAATACTGGTGGAATTGTGCGTATTCCAAGGGGTGGAATCCTGCGGGTCGGGACAAGGCAATACCCAATTATATAACAAACACACCTGCAAGGCTGCAATAACCCTGCAGATGTTTTACTTATATACTTGAAGCAGCACAGTTCATGTATAGACGCGTCAAAAGGTTTAGTTTACGTTACGCGCGAGAAAACGTTTAGTAAAAAATATTGCGAGAACGACAATTCGGAATATCATATTATATTGATCATTCACGACAGCCGGACGAGCACAGCAACAAATATTAAATTGCTATACAGACACGGCGAGCACCACGAGACGAATTCGCTAATTGCTCAATATTATATTATTATATTATGTCATTATTAAATATTATGTATTTATGTGTGTATGTGTGCACTGTGCAGTGAATGGACGTCGGTTTAAGTCGAAACAACACACGATGCTCGTCCGTAGGTCGTTTTATTATAGTATTTACAATAATAGCAGTATACAATAATAAAACATTATAGTATTATCATGTGAACTAGCTATGCAGTAGCAGTACATTATGCATTTGACAAAATAAATCTTATGCATATGACACATATTAACGTAATAATAAAAATGATATTTTAAATATGTATACACAATACATGTATATATGCGTATGAATATTATTTAAGCGTAGACATGGCTCAATACGAGGGCCAAACCCAGAGCAAACCTGTTTCACGTTGCGCACTCGTCGCCGAGCCGCTGTAGGCAGACGTTAGAATATCGTTGCATTGCCGAGTTCAAGCGCACTGTACTAGCATTCTGCTGCAGTTCGTGTCTGTGACCAGCACAATTCACTGGGGTCGCCGTTGACATATTCAGCGATTATTCTACCATAGTTTACGGACAATTTGAGCGAATTACATCGAATTTTCTCACAAAATGGTGGACATCGACAAAGTTCTGGTGTCTTTGGGTATGGGCCGATACCAATTCATGGGTTGCGTATTATTCGGTCTCATGATAATGTATTCAAACGTATCACCGGTCAACTACGTCTTCACCGCCAGTGATTTGAAGTACAGGTAAAAGTTGGAAACTACTATCGAATATCGATTACTATTTACATTCAAATTTAATATTCGTCAGAGCACGTACGACGTACGTATAAGGTACCTTTGATATGCACTATTATAAATCCCCAATCTTAAAGTCTATATATTTTTTTAAACTGATTTTTTTTATCATAATGTAAACTCCAGGATGAAGAACCGAAATCTTAATATCGTTTCGATACATCAACAATACGATTTTAAATTCGTACTAAAATTATAATTTAGTTACGTCCGATTGTAACACACGAGATTATGAGGATATTTATGATGTAGGTTACATCATATTTTAATTTTATAAAATGTATTAGTTTTCACTACAATTATTGTAATTATTATGCTCATGATTGATATTCTATTTAAATAACTTTAATTACTTATATTTTATTATAGGTTTAACAATTAACGATGACGACTAGAACTAAAATATTTTTTAAATATATTAATGAGTATTTATCGTAAAATTAATATGAAATTAAAAAAAATACAGATAAGTTATGTTTTACACAGTAAGCGACTAATAATTTCTATAATTACTAGGTACTCATTAATTGTATACATTATAGTATTTGAATAAGTATATAAAATATAAATATTATAAACCATGTTTCAATAGACATTTTATTTAATGAACATAAATTAATAAAATTAAAATCTGATGAATTATTTTTAAAAAATGTCGACATTTTTGGACTATCATTTAGAAAATTCAATCATTACGGTAATTTATAATATTATTTTATGATTCATAGAAATTTCAATTCGATTAAAATTATTTAGATTGATAATTTTAATCTACGATGTTTCATTTCTGTGTGGAATAATATGAAATAAATCAAGTTATTTTACACTTTTCTTATATTTGCATATTTTGATTGTCTATTGTACCTAAAATGATGTTTGAATTCCCATTAGCTTATATAATAATGTGTTTCTTTATAAAAAGTTAATAGAAAAATTCAAGATTAAACCTCTATTCAAATATGTATAAGTAATGTATTCTGCAGTGATGTATCTTAGAATGATCGTTGGTGATTTTTGGTGGCGTATATTTTCATACTTCGGTGACATCCCCAGTTAAAAATATTTTGTCAGAATAATTTCTTTTTTTTATTTCTTCCTGAAAATAGTATAAATAATTGCATACGAGAATGTTTTAAGATAATGACAAGTATGATGTTTAAAAATTGAAATATTTAAACATCTATTATTATTTTATACGAGTATGTGGTGAGCAGATAGATACACCAATAAAAAATTGCATTTCTTCATGTGAGTAGATAGATAAAATGGAAAAATTAACGAACTGTTGAATAAAAACCGATTGTCGTTTATGTAGATATATACGTGTATACAAAAATAAAATAACTACTATATTACTGCGACAACATCCAACTAGAATGATTGACAGGTATCCAGAGACGTATTTAGGAATTTTGCGCCCCAGGTAAGAAAAAAAACGCCCCCTCCCAACCTATGTATAAAACACATGATATTGAAATGCAGTGCACTGCATTTTTTGCTACACTCATAGTCGGAAAAATAATATATTAAGTATACATAAAAAAATTAATTTACATCGAAGCAAATATTACATAATTATTATAGTAGGTATATTAGATTCTGAACGAAGTAAAGAATGTATTGATTTTACTATGATGTGTGTTTTTTTTTTTTTTGTGTCTGGCGACAACATTTGGAGCAGTAATAATGCTCCGATTTTTGACTTCAGCCCCTCTTTGAATAGGAAAATTCATCTAGTTGGTACTTTGGGGAAATCAAAAGTAAACATTTTCAAATAGTTTTCAAAAAAATCGAGAAAAACAAAAAAAAGTGATAGAAAAACGGCAATTTTATGAAAAACCACTCTTCGACAAAATCGATTTTTTGATTTTGCTGTAAATCAAAAACGAATCATTGTAAATACTTGAAATTTTCATCAAATGTTTATATTATTATTATCTCTTTACAGTTAAATTTTCAAAATATTTTGACCATTTTTAAGCTACTTATAGATAATTGAAATTTTCGACTTTTCTAAGTTTTTTTTCTTCAAATGCCGATAAATTTTTTTTGGGTGGCCAGAAAATCTTGAAAATTTAATACAATGTTTCTTATAAGTTGTTCTTAAAGTGATAAAAAAAAAATCCGAAATCGTTAGTCACAATTTTTTTTTATAAGTGCTTAAAGTTCGAATTTATACGAAATATGTCAAAATTTAAATTAAATTTCATACGCTCATGTATGTTGGCCAAATACTTTTTTATTTATAAACAGATACTATAAAGTAACTATAGTAACATATAGTAATTATACTATTTGTTTTAAAATAGAATATATGACAATATTTAAATATAATATAATATCCTAAACTGACAAATCATCTTCGTTCAGAATCGTTTTTCGTATACAATGATACCTATCATTGCATTCAAATTTAACCTACCATAGTCCGAGGTCCACCCCACTCCTTAATATACAGCAGAGCGATACCCACTTACCCGCTTTTTATTATTAATTCTACAGAAAACCTCAATATGTAGGTTAATTGACAACATTTTAATAAAGAATATTAAAGATATATATGTTAAAATTAAAAATGTTTACGTCGTGCTTTTTCATTAGCAAAGGTATCATAATAATGATTTTATTAGTATAATTACTTTTTGTAACCTACCGTATTATATCAAAATGCTTTCCAAAATTTGACCGCCCGGGGCCCAAGCCCCCCCTGGCCCCCCCCTAAATACGTCACTGCAGGTATCGTGTAAATCAACCATACGAAATTATTATTATTATTATTAATTAAATATACAATAAATAATGATATAATTAATTAATTAGTATAGGATGCTTAAACGCCGAGAACGTACAGGCCGACAGTTGTGACTTGTCTAAAATTTTAATGCTCATTAATAATAATAAAAAATATATTTGTATTAGATATTTGATGTTGGCAGTAAATTGACATATTAAGAAAAGCATTTTAGTAGAATAAAATAATACAATGTATATTAAATTAAAAAGAAGGCACAAATAAAGTGGTAGTAAAAATTCCAGATGTGTGAGAATGCCATGTGAAAGGGGTCAATTTGGGAGGTCGATTATCTGTCATATAAGTAGATGAGGGGAAAACTTACACGTGTGCAGTGTTTTATATTAATTTTATGAACACCGTGGTCGCGGTGGCATAGCTGAAGTGCGACATGAGTTAACCGACGAGATAAATGCGATGAATAGGATTTTTGTAGTAAATAAATATTAACCCAGCACCAATAAAAAGCAGTCTGAAATTCAATTAATGTCTTAATATTTAATAATTTAATAGATAATATAATTTATATTATTTTAATAATCTAATACTATTACGGATTTAAGTCGCTACTGCGTAACCAATAACTAATAAGGTACAGGCGTAAAGCTTGAAATTGGAATCAATCTTAATATCGAAAGTAATATAATGGTATGGATTCTAAATATCGTTTGTATTAGTGCCGAGTGACAATTGAAAGTATCCTGCGCCTAACAATTAACTTAACTTTGTATAATGTGTAATAATTTTAAGTTATAAATTAATACTAGATTATAACACTAATTCATACAACTTTATAGGTACTCGCTATTCATAATAAATACTTAACTATAATTATGCTATATATATAAATGAATACATTATAAATTAATTATTATAAAATTAAGACTATTATATTATACTTTAATGTATGTATATTTTAAACACTAAAGCTCATAATTATATGCGTGAACAAACGCGGACTGGCCATACTACTCCTGCCTCTTTTTATACTCTGCTCCTTAATCTCTTACACCAAAATACTTAATATAATACCTACTATTCAATGGAAGTAGATATAGATATGTCATGGACGGTGATGTAAACAGCGTATGACTAGTGAAAAGTATTAGAAATTGTCAATAAAATTATGAATTTTATGCCCTTTATAAATATTCCATACCATACTTTTATATCTCGGTACCCGGCATTGTGAATAAGATAATATATTTGTTGGTCTAATATAGCAATATCCAATAGGTATGTTTTAATAGACATATTTTTTTGTGCTACTGCTGTAGGTGCGAAATACCGGAATGCGATTTTCTACGCCCGGGAAGACATATATACGAGCCCGCCTGGTTGCGGTATACAATACCTTACAGAAACGATACGAATCAGCCACGCAAGTGTCAGCGGTACGCTGCGTTGTCTGGTCCGTTGATAAACAATACGCAGTGCCCGTCCGATAGATTCAACAACAGCGCTATCGAGTGGTGCCGCGACAGTGGTTGGGTATTCGAAGATTTCGAAAACACCATCGGCACAGAGGTACGGTATAAATACGGTTCCGTATTAATTTGGTAAGACGAGCGTGCACATGATCACGGTAGTTCGTTTTCCAGTGTTCGGGAGAACTTATTCGTTTCTGCAGTTTCAAAAAACTAACTATATTATAGAAACGTTGCAGTGAAATTGTAGGTATATACGCTAAAAACTAATTTGTACTTTGTAGTACGTATATAATACAATCAAAACTAATTCTAAATACATAATAAATACAAATGATATTTTATATTATATTGTAAACTAAAACATTTATTTACAATAATTATAACCAATTAAACAACTTGTCGATATGAATTTATAGCTTTATAGGTATAAAAAACATTTTATCAAATCATTTTAATAATTTATTTATTATTTATTTAAAAACCAGTTCGACAAAAAAATGATTAATTCTAATTTCTAATATTATAACAGTGCTACAAAACATAAATTTATACTACCTATAATTTGAATATTTAACACACTTATACTTATACTTATACTTAAATACTTTTTTGGTACTGACCAGACGCGGATCCAGCCCGAGATTAGGGGGGGGGGCGAATAACCACGTATATAAACGGAAGAATTGCTCTGATAACCGAGTAAATTATAAGGCCAAAAATAAGCCTATACAAATTGACAATTGTCTACTACGCCGTCGACCGCAGCACTCGACGTATTAAAATTAGTTTTAAATCTTTTTATTGGGTATTTTTCCTAAACAAAACACAGCTTATGGGGGGGGCGCCCCCTCCACCCCCCTACTGAATCCACGCCTGGTACTGACTTCATTTTTATATTTTATTTTGAAACGTAATAATTTTTCTAAAAATATCGATGTATCTATTTAAATATTAAATCTTAAAATTTAAGTTTTTTAAGTTTTTTATCAAATATGTATCACACAAAGACGAGAGTCTAATAACGAAATTGAGTCATAAAGAAAAACCACATTACTGATTTCATTTACCAATTGTTAATATACGTAAATTATTATTAAGTAGTTTGGACTCATGTGCGAAGATAACAAATGGAAGCTGTCGATGGTGGGAACGATCAACAACTTCGGTCAATTTATCGGAATACCAATGTCAGGAATAGTTGCGGACAGGTGAGCTTAATTAAAACAAATCTTGCAACATTGCCTATCTCAGTTTTTGCAAAACACTGATAATGTTTTAAATCTGTCTTATTACAGGTCAATTCGCTAAAATATTAATGTTAAAATCCATCCTATAATTGGTTGCGAAAAAAATTCGTTACGTAATGCAGTATAAATAATATTATACTGTATAACACTATAACCCGACCAATTCATCTTGGCATTCGGCAATCTTTAGAATTTAAAAAAAGTTGTGGTCCCAAGACTATAATACTTATATTAACCCCTTCATGCATGAATTTTTATTTTTTTCCGAGAAAAAAGTGTACTTATGTAGAAATACATCAGGATAATGGGAAAAATGTTTAAAAAAATATTCAAGCTAAAAAAAAGCGGGTAAGTGAGTATCGCTCTGCTGTACATTAGGGGGTGGGGTGGACCTCGGACTAGGGCAGGTTAAATTTGAATGCAATGATAGGTATCATTGTATACGAAAAACGATTCTGAACGGAGATGATTTGTTAGTCTAGGATATATTATATTTAAATATTGTCATATATTCTATTTTGAAACAAATTCAAACATTTAAGTAAAAGTTTCAAGATCTTACTTCAAGTAATTTTTTGTCTGAATCCGGTAGAGTTTTTTTTACAGATAATTGAAGATAAATGTATGGAGAACCTTGCACCAAATTTTCAAAACTTAGTTATAAAAGAAAAAATTGTTACGATTTTTCAACCACAAAATTACTTGCAAATGTTCACAATTTTGACATATTTCGTATAAATTCGAACTTTGTGCACTTATAAAAAAAAATTGTGACTAACGATTTCGGATTTTTTTTTATCACTTTAAAAACAACTTATAAGAAACCTTATATTAAATTTTCAAGATTTTCTGACCGGCCAAATTTTCAAAAAAAATCGAATTTTTTATTTTGCTATAACTTAAAAACTAATCGATGTAAATTCTTTGAAAATTTAACTATGTATAGAAAACGCTAATATAAACATTTGGTGAAATTTTCAAGTATTTACATCGATTAGTTTTTAAGTTATAGCAAAATAAAAAATTCGATTTTTTTGAAAATTGTTGGAAAATGTTTATTTTTGACCTCTATAATGCACCAAGGATATCCACTTTGCCATCGGAAACTACCCCCAAAGTATGAAATTGAAGCATTATTTCGACTAGTTATGCTGTACACAGATACAAAAAAAAAAACAAAAAAAAACACACATCATTGTAAAATCAATACATTCATCACTCCGTTCAGAATCTAAAATATATATAATTACTCTTCGGACTAAGATAAAGAGTATGATTAATATTATATTTTTTTGAATATAACATATTAACAAACCACTGTAATTGTAAAATCGTAACGGTTACCGAATGCTAGTAAGATAAGCTGGACGGGTTATAAATATTATTATTGAATTACCATATTAAGCAGTAGATATCTGATGACCTATTAGAATAATATGTTAATATGCCTGATGTCTGCTTAAGTCATACTCTTTAAGTACCTATACAATTATATTAATATAAAGCATACATATTTACATTCATGAAACGTACGATATACTCGTATACATTGTAATATAGATTATAGACAATATATAGTGTACCTATACGATATAAACATATTATGTTATACTTATACAATACTACAATAGTATATATTATATTAGTTATCTATATAACTTATATACGGTAGTGATTACTCACGAGTAAGGCAGAGGACTTGTAACTCTAAAAAATCACTAAATATGCATGCACTTAAACACTTAAAAACCCAATTATATGCACTTAAATTTTTTTTCGATTCAATTTAAAAGCATTAATAAAATAAATAGTATTTAAAACAAGTCAAAACAATTACATAATTTCAGTATCTTTTAGATTGACAACCTAACCACCGTATATGGCTCACTATAGTGGTGATGTAGTAATATGGTGTACTACATTATTAGATCGTAAATGATCATCTATATATATTATATGTATCAGTGGCGTAATTACGGAGGGGGGATTTGGTCACCCATGACCTTTTTTTCAACTACTAGTTAACTACATTTATTTACTGATTTAACAATAAATATTATTGAATATTTTGCATTTATTTGTTTCTATGCATATTCGTACATACATTTGTTGCACTGAAAAGAGATGCATAATATGATAAATACCATTTTTTGGAGGGAGGGGGATGGGTAGTTAAAATGTAGGAACATTTTACCCTCCTCCTCTTCAAAATAAGACCAAATTCTAAATTAAGTATTAATAAAATTAACTACAGACAATTAATATTATAGCCTTATCAGCGATCTTCAAACGGTTCTAGAAAATATGTCCGCGAATAGTCAAAAACCATATTATAGGACAAAAATTAAAAATAAATACATTTTCCAAACATATAAACTGTGTTGTTTGAAATAAAAACGTCGGTATGGAAAAAATTGATTTAAATTAAATATGTCCCAAAATGTATTAAATGGCATATAAAAGTGTAAAATATGCCCAAAAAACATAAAGGACTCAAAATTGGATTTTTATACATAATAAAATTTTAAAACTAGTCTTGTGAAAGCAGGAAACGTATTTGTTTCATACTCTGCTATTTTTATGACTGCGCAAAACAAATATACTACATAAATGCTAAATGCTACAATTCCTCTGACTTACTCAAGAGTAATGCATGCACTGCACTTATTTATACCTTTTGCGTATAATAATCAACATCCAACTATACATATACATATACCACGACTATACCAATATTATAGTCATAAGTACATGTAAAGAATAACTTTGGTAGTTTGGTGAGGTATATATTGTGCGAGGAGACCGAAATTCCACCAAAAACGCTTTAATCAATTTAAAGTTTATATATAGTTGAACCATAACTAATATTTTTTGAGAACCTTTAAGTTGTATTAAATATTTTAGTATTCTAATTATTTACTTAAACATAATATGTGGAAAACACGGTTTAAGGGCTCAATTGGAAATTTATCATTTTTACCCACATACACATAAGTGAAAACTCATGTATACGAAGCATTGGTAAAATTTTTGAGAACATGTATAATATAAACTTATCGACTTATTGTAATATAATAGATGTACCGCGGGGTAACGTCGCGTTTAATTGCATTGCGGCAGCGTGTGTTTAATCTTTCCCAGTGCTATAATGATAGGTAAGAGTGCAGACACGTTATTTTTGACCAAAAAAACACGTTTTGCTAAAAAACGAACATTGAAGGTTATTCAAAATATCTTGAATATATGACTTAAAGTAGATGAGAAACTTATCTATTTAATAGGTACATGTCTTTTTTTTAATATCTGCAGTATGATTATAATTTTACTTTTTAATTTCTCAAGAAAAATTATTATTTTTAGAAATAATATTGTACATACTTTTTAATCATTAAAAAACAACGTTTTGAAAAAACATTATATTTTTCAATAGTTTTATCGTTATCAAATTTTAAGTTTTTACTTTTTTTTAAAGATATACATTATTTATTTCATACTTTTAAGCAAAATATTATTTTTCAATTTCAATACATAAAAATCAAATTTCTAACAAGTATAGACGTTTATATTTTAAGTTTCATTAAGTGTGGAGTGAAACACGGAAACCCAGAAATTGTTAGTTACTATACTTCACCCACCTTATTATAACTTAATAATTAACTTTATTTTTCTAATTTATATATTAAAATCCTCAGTAAAATATTTTGCTTATAGTTATATGAAACTAGAATAAAAAAAATATTAGTTTTATTGAATTTAAATGCAAAACACTATTTTCAAAAAAGGAAGCACTATTCAAGACAATAAGTGTTTACTTCTAAAAAAAATACCTTGGAAAAGAAACTCTGTTGTTGTACTGTGCAACAGATTAGTTCACGCCTTCGATTTATTATATGGTTAAAAATGTTGTGATACTTACGAATTTTTTTAGGTATGGCCGAAAGTTTACTATGGTGTTTTGTGCAGCTATATCGGCTTCGTTATGCATCATTCAATCGTTTTCGACCAGTTACTTGATGTTCATGACTTTGGAATTGTTGTCTTCGACAGTGTCCAGTGGAATTTACACAGTCACTTTTATATTAGGTATATGAAGTTCAAATTTCAAAACAGTTAACTGATAAATACATGGGTATTTATAAATTATATAAATATACATTATATTTATAAAATGTCCTTTAATTCCGTGACATGCTATAATATATATTGAATTATTGAATTTACTTATATACAATAGACATGAATGTGAATTAAAATTATTTTTCTCTTTAATTATAGCAATGGAGTTGTTTTTGCCTCATCAGCGTGTACTCTATTATTCGATTTTAGAATGTTTCCTCCCGATTGGCTCTATTTTAGTGGCTTATATTGCAAGCTTAGTGAAAGACTGGAGGCTTTTGTTGCAGCTATCCAACATCCCGGGATTGCTGTTCCTGTCATACTTTTGGTTATTTTTTTTTTCGATATTTTTTTTTTGTTTTACGTCAATTAACACAATATTACTGTTATTTTCTCATACATAGGCTAACGGAAGAATCGATGAGGTGGTTAGAAAGTCAAGGTAAACACGACAAAGTGATCAATACGCTTAAGAAAATTGCTGCTGCCAATAATAAGCCATTTCCTGACCTGCATACAAACACCCAAACACAGGTGATATTTTAAATTCAAATAACATTAAACTCGTTCAAATATATATACTTAACAGTTTATGAAATTCTATTTTAAATTACTTAACAAATCGAACGTATGTATGCAATACCAATATGCTGACTTTCGCAGAGTATGGAATGTTTGGACGAAGACGATGCAAAGTTCAGCACCATCTTAAAAGACATAATCCGTTCTTCGACTATATTCTGGAGGATGATCAGGTGTTCGTACGTGTGGTAAGATAGCTAGGTTGATAATTTTATCACTGTTATATATATGTATGCCGCACAATTTAAATAAAATATATATTATATACATTTACCTAAAACACACATATACAAGGATAACCTATATAGATATACCTAATATGTGTTATCGTATCGGTATCGGTATGCACATAGTACCTAAATAGGTATATTATTCATATAAAATAAATTGCTGCAGTTATTTTAATGTATCTTATCGGTTTTGTCACGTATAGTGTTAACTTTTTTTTTTTGCCACAATTTACATATTATCAAATTTTAGAAAAGGTGTAATTTTGCCGCAGTTGATTATAAGCCTTGATATTAATAATATTTTTATGTTTTATATCTATTATATAAGTACCTATACAATATTATAGATAAGATATTAAGATTATAATAATATAATATTTTATTATAACTTTTTTCATTTTCAGCGTTCTCTTTTTTGGATTTTTACTTTAGATTATTTAATATTTTTTCCTTTAAATTAAAAATTTCAAAACTAAACCACTGCACCGTCTGCAACTATAAGAATATTTTTTTATTTTATAAAGTAAACTACAATCTATACAATAGTATGTACATTTATTAATTGAGATGTAAGAATATAAATAGTAAACTAATAACAATGAATATTTTGAATATGGGAAATTATCCAGAGGTACCTAACACCCAACTGAGAAATATAAATAAATATAAATATAGGCACATAAATGGAGTAGCGGATTTGATTTGTTTTTTAGGGGGGGGGGCAATCCTTTTGGTCAAAAAATTCACTCTGAACTTCTGTCCATATTTGTGTAAGAAATTATAATTTATAGTTAGCTTAAGATATCTAGACTTTAGGGAGGGTCTTCGCCCCTATAGCCTCTTCTAAACGCCTATATGAATGCAAATCGTTTTAATCTATATATTATTATGATTGCGAGAGTATTATATTGTCGTTTACTGTTTGATTTACTAAAAAAATGTGCATTTTTTATCTCCTCCAGGATAGCGGTAACCTTGGTATACTATGGTCTTACGATAAGCTCGACGGATATCGCCGGAGACAAATATCTGAACTTCTCGTTAGTGTTATTCGTCGAGATCCCGGCTTGTTTGTTGAACTGGTTGATAATGGAAAGCATGTCAAGAAAAATGTCACTGTGTTGTATGTTCGTGTTTAGTGGCGTCACTTGCGTCATGTACAACTTGACGTCAGTTGGTGAGTAATGAATTATGAGTACTAATTAGAGTTTTTACAAATGAGTAATACTAAATTTTAAGATAAAATATATACTTACTGCTATATTTGGTTAAGTCCTAAATAGATACAAATAAAATAAAAGTCAGGTATGTGAAATTTAAAAATTTTCCAATTATATTTTTTTTTAATAAAATTAAAAATAAATGATGTTATTTATATAGTTACCTTCGATAATATAAAAATAAGGTATAGTCTGTCCAGCAAGAGAACGCACCGATTCTGCGCAACCCCTCCGCGTCACCATGCTATCAAAACTGTTTCGTTTATTATAATTAGGTATCATTGGGGAATGCGCAGAAAAACTGATTTTGGTCGATTTGCGGCGCGTTCTCTCGCTGGACAAAGTATAGGTAATAGGTACCTATGCATTTTAAATCTGTTTTAAGTATAATGTATAATCCTCGATATAATCAGATAATATCGATTAATATATATTATGACTTAATGTAGGTACTAATGTACTACAATAATAAATCGTTACAACATTTAATTTGTTCTAATATTTAAGAGGGCGTCACACCCGCATGTGTTGTCTCTGTCTTACAAGTACGTAACATATCAAATTTACGCTCAACAGATCACGTTTAACTCTATCAGTTTAAAAATTAAAGTGAATCGACTTATTATGAAACTTGATGGTAAGATAATTATTTGTGTTTCTATTTTGGTTTTTTACGATAGTTCAATTTTTTAGCAAGTTATGCGTATATAACATAGCGTAAATTAAAAATGCTCATAACTCACTTAAAAATTTAATAATCGTAAAAAACCAACATACAAACACAAATAATTATCTTACCATCAAGTTTCATAATAGGTCGACTCACTCTAATTTTTAAACTGACGGAGCTAAACGTGATCTGCTGAGCGTAAATTTACTATGTTACGTATTTGTAAGACAGAGACAACACATGCGGGTGTGACGTCCTCTTAAGTAAAGCCTATACAATTTACCATTCTCTTTTGTAAGAGCACAAATTATAAAAATAAATTATTCGAAGTTTGATGAAATTAATTTGTGTATCTATCTTTGCCGAAGTCAATTATTTTTAGCAAAACCTAAAAACTTTACCTGTTTGTTTGATTTTTATATTTTTGTACATTTTTACACGGCGTTTATTATTATGTAGCTACACATTTTCAAAATCCAATTAGCGTTATTAGTTTATTACCTACTTGGCTACTTCTTAATATTGTTATTCAACGAGTACTAATGTAACGAGATAATGAGTACCTAATAAGTAATACCTGACTAATAATATTATCCCGTTGCTTTTTCTCTAAAACAGAATTCTACTTGATAAGGCTGACGCTGTTTTTGGTCAGTAAGCTCGCAATATCCATCGCGTTTTGCATAATTTACATGCTTACTGCTGAGATATTCCCCACCAGGATGCGGGCCACCATGATGTCCATGTGTTCCATGCTCGGTCGGATAGGGTCCATGTTGGCGCCTCAGGCCACGTTGCTGGTAAGTGCAATACCTACTGTAATATATCATTACTAATAATATAATAAATAATTTTAAGTGCAAATACATATCTGATACCTACAACTTGATTGCTACGCTGCTGCGTTTGGGGCTGGCACTAAGGCGCGTGACATCCGTACAATTTATGCAAATAGTATTGTTTTTTATAGCGAATCTTTTTTACTTAATTTTTTAAATAAGTACTACTCACTTTTGACTCTGATAGGATAAAGAAACTCTTAAAAAAATTAGAATACTTACGCACTAAAAATATTAAAACAACTGTTTTAATGGTATTTTTGTTTTTTAAATTTCTAAACAAAATTGATAAAAATTACCTACCAATGCAGCTGACAATAACTGCAGTTAAATAATATCTGTAATTTCTCGTGTTTTCAAACGTATAGTATTTCCCCAAGTGTTATGTTCGGTGTAAACGAGTTGAAAATTAATTTTTTTTTCATCAAATCAAAAAAAAAAGCGGGTAAGTGAGTATCGCTCTGCTGTACATTAGTGGGTGGGGTGAACCTCGGACTAGGGCAGGTTAAATTTGAATGCAATGATAGGTATCATTGTATACGAAAAACGATTCTGAACGGAAATGATTTGTCAGTCTAGGATATATTATATTTAAATATTATCATATATTCTATTTTGAAACAAATTCAAACATTTAAGTATAAAAGTTTCAAGATCTTACTTCAAGTAATTTTTTAAAAATAACAAAAATCGAAAATTATTTATTAGTAAAACGTCATTTTACACGTGTGTTTATGATTTCAAATTAAAATGAAAACTTTAAACACTCGTAAAATTTTTTAAATTGAATAATCCTCAAACTTTTTTATAATTATTCTAAGCTTACCTTATGGACAGCATAGTATTAAATTTTCAATTCTTAGCTTTTGATAGTAAAATATTTATAAATTTTTTACTACCAAATAGTGAAAAATATTCATGACTTGGTCGAATTTTTGTCAATATTTGAACTTCAAATGCTAATAAAAATAAATTGTGCCTATGTATTTTTGTAATTTTTGAATGAGAGTTAGAACAAGTTATGTGGACCCTTCAATTAAATTTTCAAGTAATTTGTCCCGGCTAAATTTTTTTTATCAACATTTATAAAAAAAAAATAAAAAAAATTGATTATTTCAATTAAACAAAAAAAAAAAAGTCAAAATATTTTGAAAATCAAATCACGTAAAGAAAATGGCAATCTAAATAACTGGTAAGATTTTCAATTATTTACGACTTATACTGTTTGAATAACAACAAATATCAAAAATCGTTTGAGGCTAAACCGTTATTTAACGCGGTTTTGTAAAAATTTAAATTTCAAATACTCATAAAAATTTTTTGTCTGAATCCGGTAGAGTTTTTTTTACAGATATTTGAAGAAAAATTTACGGAGAACCTTGTACCAAATTTTCAAAACTTAGTTATAAAAGAAAAATTTTTACGATTTTTCAACCACAAAATTACTTGCAAATTTTCGCAATTTTGACATATTTCGTACAAATTCAAACTTTAAGCACTTATAAAAAAAAATTGTGACTAACGATTTCGGATTTTTTTTTAACACTTTAAGAACAACTCATAAGAAACCTTGTATTAAATTTTTAAGATTTTCTGGTCGGCCAAAAAATTTTTATCGTTATTTAAAAAAAAGTACTTAGAAAAATTGAAAATTTCAATTGCCTATAAATAGCTCAAAAAAAGTCAAAATTCTTTGAAAATTTAACTGTGTATAGAGAATACTAATATAAACATTTGGTGAAAATTACAAATATTTACCTACATTGATTAGTTTTTGAGTTATAGTAAAATAAAAATTTGATTTTAACTGGTTTTGCGTATAAAATCCCGTTTTTCCGTCATTTTTTTAAAGTTTAAGTTTTTCCCGACTCATTTAAAAAATATTGAAAATTTTTAACTTTTGACCCCCCAAAGTACCAACTAGATTCGATTTCCTTTTCAATGAGGGGCTGAAGTCAAAAATCGAAGCATTTTTACTGCCCCAAATGTTGTCGATAGATACAAAAAAAAACAAAAAAAAAAAAAAACACACATCATTGTAAAATCAATACATTCATCACTCCGTTCAGAATCTAAAAAATGTAAAATTCAAAATGTTTTTGAATATTTCATGATCGTTACACTCGAAGTTGTAGCGAACCGGAATTGAGTGACGCCGATCCATTCCTTGGAACACATCGCAGCACCGGACACGAAAAACCATGACAAACTTTGTATTTCATTATACTAGGTACTGCAAATGTTACGCGTGCTCGTTTCTATACACGCCGGGTGAACCCGTGTTGCTACCCCCCCCCCCCCCCCACAACGCATTTAAATGTTTGACACGTCTTGATGTTCAATTGAAATTGTTTTCAGACGGAGTATTTTGGCGTGTTCGCGACAATGCTGGTGTTTGGTTTGACCGCGCTTGCGGCCGCGGCCATCACCATGACCTTACCGGAAAGTAAAAACATCAAATTGCCCGACACCATCAACGAAGCCGAAGGAATCGGGACCGATGTCAAACTGAAAAACATCGAAATCGACTCGCCGTAGAGTTCCTATTACCATTAACCATTATATAATAAAATAATACCTATGATAACAATGCCTACGCTCAACGTCAGCATAGTTTATTGTTTTTCATATACGTTTGGATATCATGCGCACACCCGAGAAACGTTTTTTTTTTTAAATGTCGCAGTAATGTTTAAATATTGCAATATCACTCACGGACTACCAGTTTATTTATTATGTGCGTCTACGATCACTGGACGAGGACCGCTCACGCGTCAGAGAAAGGGACACGTCCGATAAACCCGTTGACTTAATTTTAACGTTACCGTATAACGATTTAGTGCAATAGTGTACTTACCTATAAAAATTATTAGCTAATCGTCCTTTTTCAGTTTGTCTACGCTTGTCATTTTAACATAGTGTTTAAGAATTAATTAATTGTAAATACCGCTCATAGTATATAACTGTTTCAAACTGATGTACAAACGCCTGATTGAATGGCATAGAACTAAGGTTTGACTTTGTATACTCTTATGCTATATAAATACAATGATACTTATACAAATAAGAAAATGTACAGAAATATATATTTTTTTTTGTGTGTCAATAAATACACTAAGTATGTAAGTAATACACAAATGTCTAATAATATTTTATTCAACTGACACTGCTCCTAATAAATTATTCAAAAAATAAATCATAAAAAAATTCTACATAATACTCAATTTTTTTGCTAAAATCATATTTTTAGTTCATAATGTTACTTAAAAGAAAAAACACAATTTGAAAAGTAGTTAATATTTTATCAATTATTAATTATCTCATTTTGCCATAAGGATTAATTTATTATAGATATTCCATACTAATCTACATACAACACTAATTAAATTTGATACAAAATTATTGCTAAAATGTATTGTTCATAAAATGTTTAAGATTGTACAAGACATAAATCTATACCCCATATTATCAAGTAAATAATTGATAAATATGTTAGTATAAACTTTACTTATTGTTATTGGGGTACAGATAATTCCTATATTTTTATTTCAAAATTTTATAAATATTGAAATACAATTATATTTCTTTCATATTTAATATTAATATGACGCCATATCCGCATGTGTTGTCTGTCTTACTAATGTACATCATAACAAATTTTCGTTCAATAGAATACATTTTGTGACGTTAACTTTAATATTAGAGTAAATTTACCTATTATCAAATTTAAAAGTAAGAATATTATGTAGAAATGACATATGACTTTATTGATATTATCATTTTAAAGTGAGTTATGAACATTTTAAAGTTGTTATATTTTATATAGTTGTAACCCACTTTAAAATGATAATATCGTTAAAAGCATATGTTATTGTCTAAATAATATTCTTACCTTTAAATTTGATAATAGATAAATTTACTCTAATATTAAAGTTAATGTCACAAAATGTATTCTGCTGAACGAAAATTTGTTATGACGTACATTAGTAAGACAGAGACAAAACATGCGTCCTCTTAATTGTTTTATAACACACACATTTATTAAATATTGTTATGATTTTTAACCATTGGCTATAGAATATAATAGAATTCTATAATCAATGGTTTAACATACTGGTTTTTATTTCTCACCTATTTTTGTTTTATTATCATAAAATATTAAAAAGTATGAAAAATATAAAAAAAATTAAAATTAAATACGAATATTCTACAAATTATTTATGCTATACAATATCAAGTACTATAAAAAAATATGTTTTAATGAAATATATTTATTATCATGATTGAAATTTTTTTAGTGTTTTTAGGATCAACTGTTAATAACTTGATAACATAATGTGAATTGATAATATTTAACAGCAAACAATTTTTCAATCAAAAATATAGTACTTTATCATGAGTATTTATATTTTCATTATTTTTTTGGTAAAATATTCATCTTGAGCAACCAAAATATTGCTTGTATTTTAACAATTTTTGGTACTAGGATCTTATGGACTTAATCACTTAATATGACCTATTACACAATTTAAAAGTACTAATTAAAAAATATGGAATAAGCTAGTTATGTTTTAAGTTTTTTTTTTATGGCTTTTATTGTTATAATTAAGCATGACAACAAAAATAAAATTTATCTTTTTTACGCATAATTGTAATTAAACAATTATTTAAATAACAAAATATTTTTCAATAAAAATTAATAGCTTTGCATTTTATGAATATGTAAAAAAATTAATGGTGTTCTAAAAAAAATTAATAAAATGTAATCAAGAAATAATAAAGAATCATTTTAATTTATTTATTAGAATTTTACAAAATTGATTCTTAATATTACAAGTAAAAAAAAAATACTTAGTATTATTATTAAGAGTTAGTAACTTGAATTGTGGGTAAAAAAAAATATATCAAACGTGTACAACAAAAAATTACGCATCATCATCATTATCAGGTGCACGTCCACCAGGTGCTTTAGGACCTCCAGCCCGTTTGGCCATTATGATTTGATCAACTTTCAGTATTGTGCATGCAGCTTGTGTAGCATATTGCAAGCCCCAGAACTTTGATAAGTAAGAATCAACAATTCCAGCTTTGGTAACATCTATTAATGATGATCCCTTAGGCTAAAGAAATAATAATTACAAATTAGTTAATAAAAAAAAAAAAAATCCATAAACAATAAACATACTTCAATGTTAAAACCAGCATTTTTATTTCCCTTGCTATGTTGAGAATAAAGTTCAGCAAGAGTTTCATTAGATTTCACACCAGTGTTGTCAGCTAAAATTTTAACAAAACCTTCAAGGGCAATTGCAAACCTTTTTGCACCATATTGTTGTAATCCGGGCAATGTGTCAGCATATAAGCCTACTTGATAAGCAAGTTCCATTTCTACAGCTCCAGCACCAGGTAATAATTTTCCATCCTAAGATGAGATTAAAAACTTTTATTTATTCAAAATATCAGAACATACAAAATGGCTTAAATTTTAACATACTCTAGAAATGCCTTTGAATGTGTTTACACCATCATCAATTGCTCTTTCTATGTCATCCATGTAGTTATCAGTGGCACCACGTACAACAATTGTTGACATACGTGAGTCTTTACCATCTAAACGGAATACTACCAATGAAGTGTCTCCAAGTTCATCTACATACACACAGTCAGCATAACCAAGTTCTTCTTTATTTGGAGGAGTCTAAATTTAAACAATATAATATTTTTTTTTTGATACATAGTTTTAAATTGATTCTGAAATATTATACACATCACATATTACATAACAAGAAATACCTAAGTAAAAGAATTGACTAAGTTTTCAATGTCAATCAGTGTTTCTCAAGCTTTGTGTGATAAATAAAATATTTCATACTTAGCAACACACAATAAAAAAATAAAAATAGTGGGTAATATTTAATTTAATATAATATAAAATATATGGAATATGTTGTTAACAGATAATTTATTTTTTATCATCATAAAAATTATATTAACAAATACTTGATAGTTTTTAAAAAACGTGTCAAAATGGTTAAGAAACACTGGACTAAATTACTGATGTTTATTATTAATTAATAATTTAAATCAGATGGAAAACTTTTATATTTTTTTAAAAATGAATAGTTTAAAATAATTTTCTGGATATATTTTAATCCCCAATTTTATTTTTCATTTAGAATCATACTCTTACTTAAAGTTATATTAAATAAATATTTGGACATAAATACTTACAAGTCTAGGTAATGCAGTAGCTGAGATGGATTTGCACAATCGTCTCAAGTCGAATTTGCTCATTAATCGAACACCCATAATTTTATACTTATTTAAATAATGTAAGGCCATGTCTCCAAATTTACCACCAGCGACAATTACAGTGACACCTGCATCAGCAATTGCTTTAATTTGTTCTTCAAGCACCATTTCTTCACCACGACTGAAGTTTTGCAATTCTTCTGCAGATTTAATTAAAACTGTTCCCTAAAATTTAAAATTAATAATTAATATATTAAATTATACACAAATTTGTATTTCTTAATTAATCAGCTATAAATTACAACATACTTTTGTTTCAGTTGTAGTAATATCAATGGGACATGTATATACAGCAATCTTAGCATCAGTCTGTTTAGTAATATCGCCTTCATTAGTACGTTTGAATACCATACCATTCACAACAGTAGAGTTATATAAATTTGATCCCTAAACAAAAAATTAAAAAATACAAAATAAAAATAAATAGTACTAATTAAACAAATTAAAAATTAAAAATTGTAATTACCAAAATTTTGCATACTCTAACATTGTCAACATTGAAAGTAGTCTTTTCTGGGAGAATAGAAGCTAAAAATAAAGTTAAATTTTAATATAGCTTTTAAAAATTAAATCATGAATTTAAATATAATACTTACTGCAGGCTTTTAACACAAGATCTGTGATAAATTGTTCTTGGCCATATTGCTTGCTCATAATGGATGATTTTACAGCTTGTGTTACTACTAATTGTTCAGCGTTATTTTTGATGTCTTTAATTTCGTGACAAGTCAAGGTAGGTAATAACTCAAGAGTCTTTTCAAGAGCTACTTGGAAACCTTCACATACTTCAACTGGAGTTAAACCCTTTAATCATTAAAAATTAAATTATTATAAAAGACTGATTATTGAAAATCAAGAAAATACAGGTAGGTACTAACCATTTTCAATAAGTGTTCAGCTTGTTCTAACAATGCTCCTGCAAAAATGATAACAAAGTTGGTTCCATCACCTACTTCTTGTTCTTGCATCTCAGACGCGAATACAATGATTTTAGCAGCTGGATGTTCAATCTATACAAATATTATGATAAAAAAAATGATACGATTTGATGTATATCTGAAACACTTACATCTAGTTCCTTAACAATTGTGGCTGCATCATTGGTGATGAATATCTTGTCAATATGATTTATAACTATTTTGTTCATACCATTCGGACCATATGCAGTTTTAACAGTGTCAGAGAACTGTTTGCAGGCGCCGATGTTTCGATAGACTGCTTCTTCTAGACCAGAAAGATGCTAAAACACATTAACGGAATCCAAACATAATCAAAAAGTATATTAAATGTTCATTTTCATTAACTATGTTTGTAAGACACTCACCATGGCACCATCCTTTAACATTTGAGCGAAACCAGGAGCTTTCGGTACGTGTAAAGCCATTTTAATAGATTTTTATTCAACTACAACGATAATATTAAATATTTAATGAAGTTTAAGATTACAAAAATATAACTTAATAGCTTTTATTAATTGTAGTTAGTAATTTTAAATAATTTTTGCCCACAGATTCGGAATAGGTATATTGTATTATATTTTTGAGGTTAGTGTTTTTATTTAATGTTTCAATTATCTCCTTTACCGGATTTATGGTTGAGGAGGCGTGTCCCGGTTACTGCAACCTTCCTTCTCGATAACAGAAGAAAAATTACAAATACAAAACGTACGTATATTTATAACATTTATATCATTATTTATTAATTATTATTAATCTTTTGCGTTGCGTACATAAACAATTTATAGAAATAAAATAATAAGTAATTACTAATTAATACAATAAATTAGTACATTTTTTAAAGAACATAAAAACTGTTTGCACTTAATATAATGAATAATGATAAAAATAATATTATGAATCACAGACTACAAACTATAAAATATAGACTACTGACTAACACATACTTGACTTGCTTTCTTTATTCCGTGTTATGTTTGTCCTTATCTGATTTGATATTATTATTTATTTTTCACTATACTACTATATTATGAACTGAGAAACTAAAAATGTACATCGACTTGCAATTACAATATAATATTACATCATTTATTTTATAGTGAATTAGTAAATTTATACCAGCTTATATATTCTTCTGCGGTTCCACTTATGTTGAACGATTGTTTCCATTTGATAAATTTGTTAATTCGTTCATTTGTCTCGATTAATCTTTCAAATCAAATGAAATATTTATGCATTTAAAGGTTACATACTAGAATTTTAACAGATTTTTTTTTTATTAAAATCTATTTTGTTATTTTATTGATATTAATTCAAATATGAATTAACTGACAACTGTATAGATATAGTATAGGTACTTCAAATATTTTTAGGCATTATATAATTTTTGAAATATTTTGGAATTTTTAAAGTAGAATAATTATTAATTAATAATGAACTATATTTTTAGATTCTGAGCGAAGCAATGAGCAATAAATGTATATTAATTTTAAATTTAATTTTTAAAGAAGTTACATCGATTAATAATACTAAAATACCAAAAATTAAGATGCCGACGTACATATTATCTGTAATCTCTAAAGAACTATTGACAATTATTGTCATACACGTGGCATTATATACTGTGGCGTCGGAAAAAGGGTGCAGAGGGGGCAATTGACCCCTCAGATATAATCCAAAGGCATAGGCGTGCGCACGGGGGGTTCCGGGTGTGCCTGGGCACCCCCCGACATGTTATTGGGGCCTTAAAATTTAAGTCCTATAGCATTTATATGGGTCCGTATTTTAACTAATGTTACTAGAACAAAAATGATATTTTTTCTAAAATATGTTGTAAAAAATTATGTTTTGGGATAAAAAAAATAATACAACTTAAAATATTTTAAATTTGCGTGGTAAAACTTATTATGATTATAACAGCTAAATGTTATTACTTATTGACTACAAAAGTAAAATAAATAAAATATATTGCAATCATCTTAAAAATAAGTCCAACTATCTAATGAAATATTATATAACTTGGTACTAGTAATAATACTAATTAATATGTGATATAATTTAAGTACCTAATGTTTTTCAGGCATTATAATTTATTAAAATATGTACATTTCTTACTAAGAAAAGGGCCCGAACAAATTGTAGGCACCTCCCGAAATTCAGGTCTGCGCACGCCTATGTCCAAAGGGACAAAAGTATACTATGCCCCCCTATACTACATTAAAATTAAAGGGTATTCAATCGTAAATTACGTAATACTAATAATTTATTATATATATTTATATTTACTATAATATTAGTATATTATTATACTATAATTAAATCAATACATTCATATAATTGAATAATTTTTATATTATACGAGTAATCAGTGGCGTAGCCAGGATTTTTTTTAGGGGGGGGTTTAGTAATAAAATAAAATAAATCTACAACCGTATTAAAATAATAAAATAATTGAATGATTACGATTATTATCACCAGTGCAGTCGATAACGTGAATACAGCATAACAGAATATATTTCACCACGAATAAATGATTGTATTTTTATATTATAAAAATTATATTTTTGATAAAAATACGGCCGAAGGGGGGGTTTCAACCCCCAAAACCCCCCCCTGGCTACGCCACTGCGAGTAATATACTACCTATATCAACATTAAATGAATAAAATATTAAGAAAGGATTTCTGTTATTAATCGCAAATAATTATATGTATTATAATATTATTATTATATTATTATATTAATATTATTATTTTTATATTTCCCCCCCCTCATGAAAAATAGTTCCTGCGCCACTGATTATATAAATAATTAAATAAAAAATAAAAATAAATTATATTACAATGTTTAATATATGATTATCAATAATTTTTTTTATTAGTTTTTAATTTTTTAGTACAACACTATTTCAGCTTGACAATTAAATTATTATACAACATTTTACGCAATTGTAGTAATTATACTTTATACACAAACACTATTCTATACCATTATTGACAAAATACAAAATATTATGGTATAAATTATAATAAAACAATAAAATTATTAAATAAAACAACCAGCTTTCAAGATTGTCAATAATAATATGTTAAATAACTTAGATATAAACAAATTATAAAAATAATTAAAACAATTATAATTATTATATTTGGCATTTGGTATTGCATTTCAATAAAATTATATTGAATCAAAATATTGCAACAAAGTATATGTTTTTCTTTTTATATAATTTTGTTTATTATTATTAATATGCTAGTATGTAGTTTTAAATACAGTAGAACCTCATTAAGAGTACCCATATGACGTGTTGTCTCCGTTTACAAAAATACGGAGCAAATGTACGCTCAGCAGACCACGTTTAGCTCCGTTTCAAAATTAATGTGAATCAACCTATTATGAAACTTGATGATAAAAATATTACCGGTGTTCGTATGTTGGTTTTACGATTATTCAGTTAAAAAGTGAGTTATGAGCATCTTTAATTTATGGCATTTATGCTATATTATAAGCATAACTTGCTAAAAAAATTGAACAATCGTAAGAAACTTTACTATTTATGATAAAACTTTACATAATTCATTCTAATTTTGAAACTAACGGAGCTAACGTGTTTGGTGATCTGCTAAACGAAAATTTGCCATGTTACATACTTGTAAGATGGAGACAACATATTATGCAGTTTAAGTCCCTAATAGATTGCATTTCGCTAAATCCGGACAGTCTACAGCCGTCCAATGCTGTTTTCATGTTTATTTTATTCTAAAATCTTGTTTGGAACATCATCAATTTTATTTATTATTATTTGTTTATTTAAAGGTATATACAATCTGTTCCCTAAAGAACAATTATAAGAATAATAGTATATGATGATAACAGAATTTTTTTTTTTACATAAGTAGCATAAGTAACAGTAACTACCGTAATTAATTATTTATGTATTCTTGTTAATTTAAATGTTTAATCATTAAGTAGTTCACGACACCAATTGCTTTTGAACTTTCTTGGGGGGATTTCCATCTTTTATTTTCATAGCTTTCTCGATGAATATTAATAAATACCCTATAATAATACCCTATAATACCCTATAATACCCTATAATATACTTATATACACCAATATAAAATATAATATTATAATGAGTTTCTCTAACATGTACCCATAAAAATATTTCACAGAACAATCAATATAATTCACACGTAAAAATGTAAAATTAACAATAATATATTTAGTGACCAGAATAAATGTATTAATAGATGTATGGTATTTCCGTATATAAATAGTAATCATTACTCTGTAGCCTGTATACACAAATATAATAAGCTAAAATTACAATAATGTACCGATTGTACCATATTGTTATAGGTAATATTATTATTTGTGAGGTAGGTATTCGTATTTCATTGGTTTATTTATGTAGGTACGTAGAGTAATAATATAAATAATATAATAACTGAAAATATATTACGTCCATTTTAATATTATTAATATTTCAATAAATAAAATTATTACAAAGTACAATGAATTTAGTGAAAATAGTTTACATACTAACATATTTATACAAAATATAAATCTCACAATACGAAAATACTGTAGGTACTCAGTGTCTCAGTATGATATAATATAATACCATTTCAATTGTACTTACTGACTACCATTCTTATTCGAATTCAGTAGAGGTAGACATTTTTTCCCACAATTCATATTTTAAATGTATTCCGCGTTAATAATAAGATCACTCAGATCACTGGTTTAATTAAATTGAAGATAGTATTTAGGAGCATATTGATACGTCATCTAGAATTTTATATTTTTTGCGTTAGTTTTTAAAATATGCAACAATTCGTACTATTCACCAGGGACTCACTATTGTTTGATATCCGTTGTGGGCTCGGGGTCATGCCCCCCTGCCAATCTTAATCTGGGCTTGCCAACTCTCTTCAATATATTATATTACTATGACATACCCAGCTACCCTAACTCTCAACTAGTAATGTATTGCAGACGATACAATATACAACAATCCTTACTCATGACAGCTCTTTTAACTCATCAGACATTTATCCAAAAGCGCAGTTAAAATATTCACCCTAAAAAGATACAACGGTCTTAAAATTATCCACACCAAAAATTAGTGGAATAGAAAGAACGACACGGCCTTGGCGTTTTTCTAGATGAAAAACTAAAATAAAATTTAAACATAAACAAAAAAGTAAAAACTTACACATGGACATGGCTATGCCAGAATGAAAATTCTCTACTTTAATATAGGAAGAAAAACTTAAAACACACAATAGATGTCTGCGGCAGTGCGGCATCGACTTCTTCAAGATATTCTTATAACAAATACCGAAGATTCATCATCAGATGATGACGATTATTAATACGCTAAATTTTTATCATATTCGATATTCATAATATCGCTGTGAACACATTTTCATTATTATCAATATTAATCTGTTTTAATATTATTATATATATAATTGCAAAACATAAAATACTTGTAATAGACCAGGTGTGTTGAAACATTTTATAATCTTAATATAAATATAAAAATAGTAACTATACTATTTACTTATATTATAGGCATAAGCATGATTACCTTCTTGTCTCTAATAAAGTAATAACTAATAAGCTAGGACTGATTTCCTTGGTAAATAGACGTGTGACAGCGAATTTTGTATTTTTGAATAAGTTAAGTACCTAATGGTCATATTGAAGCTCCTTTTTTAATCTCTCAAGTAATTTTTAGAGTTCCTTTATGTTTATCCAGATCACATTATCCTTTTGTAATACCTTTCCATCATACTAACTATGGTAAGAATAATCCGATTGATCGAATGATGTGTTTGACCTGCAATCTGCATTGAGCACTCTACCTTGCTTAGTATATATAATTTATTATATTATCTATAATACGTGTTTTGTTAATTATTATTTACGTTATGTCTCCAAAATATTTTATTCTTTAAGTTATATGAGCTGTTAATTCTGTTTTTTCTGATTTCTTATATTGTATATTATCGTGTAATTGCACCTTAGGCCTTGTGCCCGTTATATAATAATAAATAAAAAAATAAAATAAAAATTATAAATATTTTTCATACTAACTAAGTACTAAAATTAGTAATTACTAATTTCTAAACTCATAATCATAACGGTTAGGTACCTATAAATTAGTGGCTAGAATACCTGAATACCTACGTCGTAATAGAGACTCCTCAACCATCCGTATCCTATATCGACACCAGACATCAGGGCCTGATAAATCAATAAGCTGAGTAGGCTACAGCCTAGGGCGCCAATCGGCCAATGATAAATTGGGGGTGCCACAAAATATTTCTTTAATTATACTAGGGCGCCAAGCCACCAAATGAACCCTAGCCTACTGGTGACCAACTCCTTAATCAGGCCCTGTCAGACATACTACAAATTATAAGCTTACGACTTATTTCCAGATATTGAAAATGACTACATCTAAATATACTTACGTATTGCTTGGTACCACTTAAGTCTTCCGTGACCCACCCACACGATCAGGCGATCATACTCGGACCTATGTTTATCACCACAGTTACATCAAACATATTATCATCACAGGGAAAATAGCGATAGCGTCTCATCTGATTATTATTATAATATTACCTTCTTAAAAGATAATTTTGGGACGCACTCGGGAATCTCCCACCTCATTGCAATATATTTTACTTATTGTTAGGGGTTAGGCTATCGCAGGTGTCATCGCCCCTGCTAATTGATAGATGAGGCATAATTAGCCAGTAGCCAATGGCGACTCCACTATCTCAATCTTGGTGTATAAAAGTTAAAAAGAAATAAAAACCAAGCTAATTCTGAAAAACTAGAATACCGTTTAATAAAGCAGTGCTACATGAAAAAGTGTGCATCGTTTCATAACGGGTTTTCCTGGGGCGTATTATCTAAAAATAAATAATATAATATATTTTTATATTGTCATACCATTTCTATGATTTAGGGTCAATTTCAGTAAACCTGTTTGTATCTTTATATTTTAGTGAATTACTATTACTAGTTAATAATTATGACCCTTGTCACGAAAATTGGCCGTCATCGTCATCGTCATGAACCGAGAGATCAATAATTCGAGTCAGTAGTTTTCATAATGGTAGATATAATTGGTGTGACGCTACAATAACCGACATTTTCCAGTGGTATTTGAGGTATTTCTATCACAAGACATTTTTAGATAATTGCACCATATCAAATAACAAATCCCCAATCAAATGATGAATTAACTATAGTTGGTATCATGCCTAATTATGTACATAATTTAAAGTTGACGAATTACTGCTGACATTTTAGTACGTGCTAATATTTATGGTTATAGATTATTATTTATTAATAATAATATAATAACTATTATAAAGTATTATGACATACTATGTAGGTATTGAATTATACTTGTACATTTGTTGCTTGAACGTCAAAACTAAAAAGGCCATTTACTCATTTATAACCTTATTATGATATTTGCTACTATCTACTACAGATAATGTGTGAAATAATTGTGTACGCTAAAACAATGTTGTATACAATATGCAAATAACAAATATTAAAACATAAAAAGTAACGATAACTGAAGTGCATGGTTCATTCCCGCGTTGACAGTAATGTTGTCCAGCATGTTGCGCGTGCGCAGCCTAGATGGCCGTTACAAATTACAATACCGAATACCCGAAATACCTACAGTAAACGAGTAAACATATCTTACCAGTGGCTACAACTGTCAACTACTGAATAGTCGTCCATTTTCTGGAGTTAAGTCGTTCGTTTAAAATATCGATAAACATTCAAGCTTTTAGCTTTACGCTTTTCAACGCACTACTAAATTAGGATACCACGGCAGCTGCAGTTTCAAACCAACATACAACATCAATCAAAAAAACAAATTTTGTCATTTGATCATTGTTGTGTGCAATTTACCATTTACGTTGGCGACACTGTACGTCCTATTGTCCAACTGTCCGTTAATCGACATTCGACATCTCGTTGGTTACGGACTTACGGTACCGTACTACCGTCATTTTTTCGGTTTTTGTTGTCCGGTTAACCAGTGTTTGGCCTCGCGGTGATCGCGTACGCGTTTTGCGCTCCTCTCGACTCATAATATAGGTAGAATACTAGAATCTAATAACGCGTTCGACATGGAGTACGACAATTTTTTACACTATTCCCGTCAACTACAGATGGCCAACGCATTGGGTGACGTTTACGTGCACCTGTCCACGTTGAAGACGGCCAAAAGCCAATTCATGTTCACGCGCTCTTTGCTCCACAAACACAAAATGTTGACTCCGACGTTGGATATTGACATGGGGTACAATGATGCCGCCACGTCTGCGAACATCCGAAAAAAAGGCAACGATTTTTTCAAGGCCAAGGAATTGTGGAAGGCCGTCGACACGTATACTATGTGTTTGACAGGTAGCGATCCGACCTCCGAGTGCCATGCGCTCGCACTGGGCAACCGGGCAGCCGCGTATTTCCACTTGGGCATGTTCGAGGCCTGCTTGAAGGACGTGCGTGCGGCTATGATGTCCCAATATCCGGACAACCTCGAGTACAAACTGTACGAGAGAGCCGGGAAGGCAGAATGTATGTTGGGCCTCGCCAAACAGGCGAAGGAGAGTTTCACCGAGTGTCTGAAACGACTGGACAAAGTGGACATGTCCGCGGAAAATAAGTGCAAGTTTCGGGAGACGATCGATATAGCTGTGGCTCAGTGTGAGGCGCGGCTGGAAGAGCGGAAAAAGACAAAGAAAGTCCCTCCCGCCGAGCAGCTGGTTGGTGGAAAAAACGAAAACATTCCAGCGCTGTCGGCCATTGTGGAATTGAAAATGTCTAAGGATATGGGACGTGGTGTTTATGCTACTCAAGACATTAACCCAGGTAAGTTACTTTATGTAGTATAAAAGTTGATGCGAAAAACCTGAGTAATAATTTATTTAAAGAAATGTTGAACTATTTATTATTTTTACTTTAAAAGTTAATTAACTGGATATTATCACTAGGTAATTTACTTTTATTATTCACCTGTTTATTGAACATAAATGTTGTATCTATAGATTGTACTTAGGTTTTCACTTAAAAAATCAAAAAAATAAATATGTAATAACTATTTCTATTTAACATTTTTTTTTAGTTAGAATTATCAGCATGTGAGATATATAATGGAACCTCGATAACTCGAGTTAATAACTCAAATTTTCGATAAATCAAAAGTTACCTAATTGAGTTCAATTTCAATTTCTTCAACTCGAATAGTTCAATATACATTACTGGAAATTACTAAAATACAATACTACATGGTTTACAGGTGGTACAATGGTACATAAATATATTTTTGAACAACCAGAAATTCCAGACTAGATTTTTTCCGTGCTCAACTTCATTGAAAACTTTACAGATTGGTTTTTATCAAACACTATTAAACAATTAAAAATATCTGATTTTTATAACCTTAACATAGTTACATTATACACATAATAAATAAATAAAATCTGTGTTATTTAAAAAAACATTTTCAGTAACGATTTTTTTGCCCCTGAATTATCGACGTTTTCTGTAAGTCAAATTCTCGATAATTTGAATTTTTTTTTTTTACTCAGACTGATTAACATTATCAAGTTTCCACTGTACTTATTATAACTTTTTTAAAAGTTCAAAAGTATATTTAAATTCTGTGAATTTTTATTATTGACTGATGGTTTGAAGTTTCTTGCTCAGAATAAACTCTGAATAATTCAAAATTAAATATAAAATATTATATTAAATTAAATATGTTTGCAAATAACTATTTCCATTAAAAAAAAAACAACAATCTTGGACCTCGATTAAATTAATAAAAAATTAAAGTACCTATTGATTTTTATACATAGATATTTTGTCCTCTAATAATACTTAGCTCATTTAAAATTTGAGGTTTTATCTTTGATATACTCGACTTTCAATATTGTCTTCTTTTTTTATTATTATAAATTTTGGTATTTGTCAATTGTTACAAATAACATGTATATAAATTAATGTTCCCGAGTTAATGCATTTAAGCTACCTTTTAGATAACTATTTGTAAGAAAAACTTTTTTAATGATTAACAATTCGGTGGTACCTGTGATAGCAATTTAGATAACATACCTAATATATATTTATTTTTAGGTGATGTTGTGGCCATAGACGAACCTTACATTTGTGGGCCTATTTCAGATCATACAGAAGTTTGTCATTATAATGGTTGCATGAAATTGGACGTAGCTCTTTATCCCTGTCGAAGATGTTTTTTGGTATGTTTTTTTTATTTTTAACACAAGTAACTGTTAGATTTGTATTATATTAATTAATATGCATATTATTTGGTTATTCAATGTTTTTGTAACAAAATTAGTCTAAAATATCTAAACTAAATCTACCTTTGTGTATGTCTTAAATTAAAAAATACATTTGTTATTTTATGTCTATATAACTTGATATTATTAGATAGATTAATATATTAATATATTTTAATCAGGTTTATTACTGCAATAAAGACTGTATGGATAAAGCTGATAAAGAAGGACACTGTTTTGAATGCTCAATCATGCATTTCATCAAAACAACACCAGGAATAACAAGAATGAATGAGCTTGCTATGAAGTGGTTCTTAAAAGATTATATAAAAATGGGTATAAAAAAATATTGTTTGACAGTCAACAATTTTTCTAAATCTAAAATAGATCCTAAAACGAGGGGTTTTGATGAAAATGGTCAATACAAGTCTGATAATTTTTTAACAGCTTATTCTTTGGATAGTGGTGTAGACAAACTGTCTATAGACGTCTTGTTTTTTTTTAACTGTATTGCAGTTAATATGTTGCATTATTTGATATTGAGTGGCTTCAAAATTCCAGAAAGTTGTTTAGGTATTGTGGGTGCTTCCTTTGTACGAATTCTAACTGTCATAGATTTAAATTGTAGAAAGTTAAACATCAATGCCCCTTCTCTTTCTTTTCATCAAGTTTCCCAGCTTACTCTTACAATAGCATTTACTTTGTATCCAACCATTTCCTTGTTCAACCATTCTTGTGATCCAAATATTAAACGGAGTGGAGAATTAACTGATCGAGTGAGGGTTATGAAAGCTATTCAACCAATTCCCAAAGGAACTCAGGTAATTATATTATAGGATGTTACATAAAATACACAATTTTTGAAATGCATGAGATTTGTTAGTTTGAAGGTTGTCAACTCTATTTTAATTATTTTTGTTGTCTATTAATAGATTAGAAATTAATTTGTTTTTATTGAACTTAATTGTCATGAAGCAATTCAGTAACCATCAGCATATTTATTGTATTTTTGAAAAATTGTGTATTTTATAAAACACATAATATATACTTCTTTTTATTATAATTATTATTAATTCTTAATTGTATGCAATATTTTTATCAAATTATGATATTCTAAGGCAAGCATGTTTATACCTGGAAATAGCTAACCAATTACTCTTTAACTAGATAGTGGATAAGATAAGATATGAATATTGAAAGCTACTTGATTTAACTATCAAAAAAGGCGTGTTTGCAGTCCATTAAATTATATTAAACCATTAAATAAATCAGTTTTTTATGCACCCTGTATAAAAATTATAGATAGCTAACCTAATCTGGTGTTACGCCTACTATTATTTAACAGATAAAAATTAAGAGAGAAGTAGTACTTAGAATTGTTTGAGTATTCTCTATGTCTTTTTAGATTTAACATCACAACATCTATACATTTTTCTGCCTTCCTACTCATATTTTTAATTTTACTAACTTCATCTGAGAATGTTTAATTTGTGTCATACTTAAATACATTTTACCATATACATTTTGTTTTGTACTAAATTCTTTTTCAAATTAAAATAAAATAAAATTGAAGATATTGTACCTATTAACATAATAAACTTTTATTTACCAATTTTTGTTAACATCTGATTGATAGTATATCTCGTATAATTACATATAAGAGGTGATTTTTTAAGTATGCTCGCCCCATTGTTATACTTAAATTATGCATATATCCAAATTCTGATTTTTACATTGTTTCAAGTTGTTAAAAAACAACGGTTTTATTAAAAAAAAATATATTTTTTATCCTTATATTTTATTTTTTAATAAAAACTTTGTCTTTAACAACTTGAAAAAAATGTGTAAAAATCAGAATTTGAAAATATGCATAATTTAAGCATAATAATGGGGTTAGCATGCTTAAAAATTTATCTTGTGTACTATATCTCATAAAAAAAGTACTAAATAATGCAAACCATATGGGGGTGTCAGGGGTCCGGACCTTTTTTTTATGGACTGATTTTTAAAATTTTATGTTTGTACCATTCAAAATTTATAAAATATCGATGGCATTTATATTTATTTACTTGATGATAAAAATAATAGCATTACATTTATAAAGTTCCGTATCAACTTGATTGTACACTTCTCTGCAAATAATGTCGTCTGTCACTTAATATATTTAAAATAAAACTTTTTTTTTTTTTTGTAGTGACTTCTTACAAGATTTATATTATATTATATTTCTAAATTATAAAAATACATTTTTTGCTTTTTATTTGTTACTATCTAGTTGTTCTGTACTTATGGAGTAATGTTTAGAGGACACGATAAAAAATCAAGGCAAAAATTATGCAAGGATCTTTTTAAGTTTGACTGCCACTGCCAACCTTGCAAAACAAATTGGCCAACTTGCCATTATATACCAAATCGAATTTCTACGTTGTATGTGATATATTTAAATATTATAATTGTGATTTATGTATGAATATTATAATTACAATTTTTACAGAAATCTTCTAAACCCTACTATGGCAAATACTGTGCAATTGGAGTGCAAAAAATTTTTAGAATTCTCAAAGTCAGTGAAACCAGAAGATTATAATCAGCATTTAAATTATTTGTATTCATTTATTAAGCTATTGTTTAATAATGTAAAACGACCATTTGAATTATATGAGGATTGTCTTGAAATGATATATAATGCTCATACCATGCATACCGATGAAATAATGAGAATTTGTGAATTTCCATTTTGATATTTTATTTTTCTAATGAGTTTATTAAAAGTTAAGTATTTGTTAATTACATAAAAAAATAACAATTTATGTTAAATATGCTTATGAGTGATAAGTAATGATTTAAATGAGTAAATTTTTTTTCTTTTTATATTTACGTAAGATTCATTATTTATTTTACTTTATATTAGGATCATTTTTTTTTTTATTATTATTATTATCTAGCTTAACATTATATTATATTTTTTATTGACTTTATACATATGTCTTTTTTTTCTTACTATGATAACCAATTTGAAGAATACATACACATCTGACCTATTATTGGTTATAGCTATGATTTTTACCATTTACATCCGAATGCAAAACTAATAGCTTTAGTATTATACTTATTTTATAATTTTTCCATGCAATGGCATTTAATAAACACTTAAAGTAGTGTAATTCACCACCTAAAATAGGGTAGAGGGGTGGGGTACTGGACCTATATAATTTTGAAAAATTGGCACTTAGTAGTAACTAGTAAGTATCTACTTAATTTGAACATAGTAATACTTAGATCACGGGTCACCAAATGGTGGCCCGCAGACAAAGAATAAATAACACATTACAACAACATTGTATGTGTTATTATTGTAAATTATTATTTTTGTTGAAGATTGGTTTTTAAATAATGTAAATATGTACTTTTATGGTTTGCAAAAAATGTTCAAATTACTAATGTGGCTCTTCAAAAATATTATGTGATGACCTCTAACTTAGATTATTGATGTCCAAATAATTGTAGAAACAAATAATATATTTGAGGGTTTAAATTTGTGTTTGCATCACCTACTAAAAAGAAGTTAGGCTTCACTGGTTCCGTGTTGTGTGTGTGGAATACAGAGGGAAACCAGTGCACTGATATTCGCATGTATATGTATACGTCAATGTTAAAAATAGTACGCTTATTGATTCACATGATTTAAGTTGTGCATTATACTTTATATTTTTTTTAAATTCTTTCTAGCAATTAGTTTTTGTGCATATATCTTTCCTGTGGAGCAACTTTAATCAAAATATGTTTTCCTTGGAGCTTTAGACAGTGGAATATTGTAGTATCGTTGAAAAAAAGAGCTATTGAGTTATTAATGGCACTAATTAAACAGCAGACTATTCAGACACTTAAAGCTTTTATCTCTACTCTTTACATGTGTTTACAAGCTTTGTAAGTACTGTAATTATAGCATAATAAAAATAAAAAAAACTTCACATTCATAATCCGTCATTTCTGCTTGAAGATTAAGTTTTTTATTCATACAATAATGACAATGTTTAAACTATTTGTTTATTATAGGAATGTTATGAAGTATTAGATGATTACATATTGTAATACTGAATATAGAATCATAATTAGTAGGCTACTTTAATTTATCTTTCCTATTTTTGTTTTGTTTTTTATCATATAAAATTATAAAAACGATATAATGTGTATGCTGAATTTATTCATTTATTCTGTAGTTCAGCTGCAATATGTGTGTGTAGCAAGAATTAAGGTTGTATCTAAATAGATTATTTTTATTTGTATTACATGGACACGACATTGACTACCTTGAATGCGTAATTAATTATGTTGGTATGAATAAAATTAATTATTATTTATTACTGATCGTTCACACAACATACATACATATTATTAACATATTGCATTCAAATCTAGTGTTTTCAATATTATTAAGATAACATTAATCCTGAAAATAACATTATAATATTTTAAGTATTTACTATTTTAACAATATATTATAATCATTAATCAATAATGTTTCAATTTTCTATTCTATTAGAAGCATTTCATGAATTCCCTGGGCTCTGGCCAGTAAAGTCATTTTCTTATAAAATTTCAAAATAGAATACATTTTTTGGCTAATTCAAACGAAGAATTAATATTATAACTAAAAAAAAAATGAAGGTGAAAATATGTAAAAATATTTTATCGCAATATTACATTAAATTAAGTAAAATTTATTTTTTTTAAACATTCATACTTTTCAAAATAATAAAAAACTATTAAAATAATCACCTTGTATTTTGTATATTGTTTATTTGTGTGTCATTGATAATTAATATTACATTGAGTCACCAATTTTTATCTTGCATGACTACCAGAAAAAAAGAACCATATTAAATGGACAAAATATATTGTACAAATATAAATACATATTTTGGTCATTATGTAAGATTTATTTTATTTTGAGGATTGCTGTATTATTAATTACAACAATACTATGTTCTTGATTGTGAATAATTAAATTAACAATTAAAAAGTATATAATTAAAAACAAATAAAATTTTACTACTGTCGACAAACTCAAACGCAAAAATAATTGAAATGTACATCAAAACTTATTATAAAATGAGATACGGTAACCAAGGAAATATAAAAACTATTCACCTACCCCCGTGAAAAAAAAATGTCAACAAAAATTAACAACATGGTTGTTGATATTAATAAAATTACTAACTTCGTATATTGAGTGTAAATATGTTATATGATAGCCTTGGCTGGGTGTAACAAGGGGTTGTAGCCAGCCATTATTATAGATTGGCTATCAAAAAGAAAAGTTCAGTTAAAAAATTATTGTTTTGGCCAAGCATACAATGGTGGCAATGCTGAACTATAGCTATAATCGTATAGCTGAGCTTTGATAAATTCAATTTTGTCTTCTGGTTCTGGGAATGTGCTGGCTACTCCAGTTTTATATGCGTAGTCAATTACTTTGTCAGCGATTTTCAAAGAACACTCTTGTATGGACTGCAGTGGTGGGTATAAACTACCATTATCTAAATCTTCTTCAGTCACAAGTGCTGCTAAAGTCTAAACAAGTTGAAAAAATAAATGTTAAGGTTATCATTCAATAAATGTATTTATTATGTCATGAATGTATCATACTTGAGCAGCAATGATGAAAACTTCTTCGGATATTGTCTTAATTCCAGCACAAATAACTCCAAGTGCTACTCCAGGGAATATATACGAATTGTTTCCTTGGCCTGGATAGTAAGTTTTTGACTTGTATGTAACTGGATTGAATGGTGAGCCACTAGCAAATATAGCTTTGCCCTAGTATATGAATGTACCATTAATAACATTATAATGATCATACAAGGCTATAACTTACACCTGAATGAGTATATGCTTGTTCAGCAGTACATTCAGCTTTGCTGGTCGGGTTGCTTAAGGCAAAGATAACTGGATGGTCATTGTATGATGAAATTTCCTGTATAATTTCTTTTGTAAACACTCCACCAATAGCAGCAGCACCAATGAGTACTGTTGGCTTAACTTTTCTGATGGCTTCAGCAAGTACTTTAACAGGGGCTACAGCTTTAGCATACTCAACTTTATGTCCAGTTACTCCACCTTCAGGGCGATCTTTAACTACAAGACCTTTGGAATCAAAAAGCCAAATTTTTGATCTTGCTTCTTCCAAAGATGTACCTTCTTTAAGCATAGCCATCACACATAGCTCAGCAATTCCTAGAGCTGCCTGAAAAATATTTTGCATTGATAATATACTAAATTAATATTTTGAAAGTTAAAGGTTAAGGGAGTTAATAATATTATTACATAAATAAGAATGAATATTATTTTCAGTTTAGTTAAATTTATAGTATAATAAATATAGTATTAAAATGTTATCAATATTTTCTGTCTAAATTGCATTTAAGCTTTTAAAATATTAGGTACAAAAAAATAAAAATAAAATGTTTTATATTGTAAAAATGAATTACCTCTCCAGCGCCTTGGAATAAAATCACATTGTCTGATAGTTTAGTTTTAGTAATCCGGAGAGAAGCAAAAAGACCAGCTAATGCTACAGAAGCAGTTCCTTGAATGTCATCGTTAAATGTACAATATTTGTTACGGTATTTGTCCAAAAATCGGAAAGCATTGGAATTTCCAAAATCTTCAAACTAATATACATATATATATATTATTAAAATCTAACAAAAAATGTCGGAAAATAAATGTTACTTGAATCAGACAATTTTGTCCATAACGTTTCACAGCAGCTTGCATAAATTCATCAATGAAATCATCATACTGTTGACCGGTGACACGTTTTTGCCTAGAACCAACATAATCAGGATCGTCCAACAGTAGCTGTTGAAATGTATTCATTAAAAGTTAGAATATAATAAATGTCAAAAATTTTTCAAATATAACTCACTTGAGTATTGGTCCCACAGTCGAGCGTGACTGGAAGGCATTGGTGGGGTTTGATACCAGCTAAAGCAGTGTATAAAGCTAACTTTCCAACAGGAATACCCATTCCGTAAACACCAAGATCACCAAGCCCTAAGATTCTCTCACCATCAGTCACAACAATAGCTCTAACATCTTGTTCAGGCCTATATAATACACAGTTTAAAATAGTTTTAGAACAATATAATTTGTTACATTATCTATTATTATCAAAATTATTTAAAAAAAATAAAAATGAAATTAATATTTAAGTTAAGATTGCAGTGATAATACAGTATACCAATCAGGAAAATGTTTGGTGTATATTTAGTTTATTTAAGTTTCAAATGCTTATAAGTCCAAAAATTATTAAATTATTATTTTATTCATTCACTTTTTACTGTGTCTGTATGGCTCTTACAGTAGACACTAGTTAGTAATTATTAGTTAGGTGTCTCAACAATTGTCAACGTTTTTACGTTTTTTTAAGTCATTACTATTTTAGATTCAGAGCGAAGTTAATGAAAGTAGATAGGTATTCATTGATATTACAATGAAGTGTTTTTCTGAGTGTATGCACGATTAGAAACAGAAAAAGCGACAATGTTCAACTTCAAGGGTGGTTTTTGATAACAAATCCGTAATAGTTTAATTTTTAAGACAAAATTTAAATTAAATTACCACTATTTTTTAAGATAGTCTGGAAAATCGAACAAAAAATTAAGGAAAAACGGGATTTTTACACAAATACAGTTTTCGATAAAACCATAGGTGAGGCTTGCTAATTTAGTTGGGTGGGCTCAAATTCCAGATTACTTAATGACTAGTACTTATTAATAACTTCCTAATTAGTTAGAAATAGTCTTGTTTATGTATTGTAAAAACAAAAAAATAAAAATCAGTCAGTGTTCAGCGTGTGGCAACTAATTTTATAACAAATAACATCAACTGCTTTATTAAATAATATTTTAAATTGTAGGCAAAAAAATACTGTTATATCATTTAAATAGGTAGTACATATATTTGTAAATAATGATACAAAACTAGTGTATATAATTTTTTTTGGAGGGGGCTAATTAGAAACTTAGAGGGACTTACCCTTAAAGACCTCCCCTAACTCCACCTATGTAACATACATTATAGTGACCTTATGACCTGGTACACTCGTTAATTACTGAATATTAAATCGGTTATCTGCTTTCCCTCTATACAATAAAATATTCGAAAATATATTAGGCAAAAGAATATGAAATTAAAGTCGACAAGTAGGTAATAGTATTGCTGTACAGTATAGATTTTTGAGTACCTTATCATTTAGAATTTTAGAAGGTCGCCGTAATAGATATTTTTACGTAATTACACGTGTTAAATTTGATCTAAACAATAAATCATGGTTTTACTACGGCATAATACATAAAAATCTACGTAAGTTATAACCATGCAAGAAGTACTCAAATAAAACATACAAGTAGGTAGGTACTTCAAACTAAATAAAATAATTTTTTTTCGATTTTATACAAATTTACTGAAGATATTTACGAAGCAAATTAAATAGATATATACAAATTGGCTAGTTGCTTCACATCTCTATTATAACATTACAATAATTGTATCATTTGTATCTAATCAAAACTTGATATTATTACATAAAAAAAATTTACTATTATTCAATCATAGAATTAAAATGTGAAAATCTCTAGACACTTTACATTTGAAATACTTAATGCGTTATAAAATTATAAAAAAGTATGTATACTGGATAGTTTTAAAAAATATCTATAACTAGAAAATCATTAAATTCGCTAAAAAGAATATGTATTGATTTTTAAAAATTACTTAAAAATAAATATTGTCGGTTTAAAAAAAAAAAATTAATTTCTATGTTCAAATTTAGTTCTAAAAATGTAGGTTAAGCGGTCCAAAAATTGAATGCAATTTTTTTAGTGAATATTAAGTTGTACAGCTGCATACTCTGCACACCCTGTGGCTCCGCCCATGTATAATTAATTATCTCATAATAAGACTATTTAAAATTTTTTTTTTATTTATTAATAAGACAATAAAATTTGCTAAGTCCATAAAAATCAGATCATTGTGGCACCACTCGGCCCAAAAAATACTAATGGATTTATTTACCAGTTCTTTAGCACATCATAAACATGACCGGCATCATGGATGGATATGAATAGTCCTCTGGGTTTCTGGAAAATGAGGCCATACTTTTGACATGCCAGTCCAACGGTTGGTGTGTAAACGAGTGGCATGAACGCTTCAACATTCTCAGCCATTACCCTGTAGAAAAGTTTTTCGTTTCTTTCCTGCCAAATTCATAATTTCAAGAGAGTTAGTCGATAAGAACACTAGGATTAGATCACTGTCATACATGCTTACTTGTAAACCCATTAGGTAAATATATTTATTCAGGTCGTCACTAAAACGTTCAATGTTGGCCAAGGCATGTTTAACTTGTTCGTCTTGTGTCTTAACACGCGGTGGTAATAACCCATGAATGCCTAGAGATTGTCTTTCTTCAATAGAGAAAGCCATTTCCTGAAAATAATATTTTCAATTAGTACGCGCTATTGAATTATTCATTTGTACAGAATATTTAAAATAATTTACCAATAAGTATTAAGTATATTAGTATATATAGGTACTTATTATTTTTATTTTTTTTTTTGTAATCAAATATCAATACTCTTATTTAACAAGGAAATTAAGTAAAAACAAAAAATTATTTAGTAGAATCTACTAAGTAGATAATAAGCTTATTGAATTATATGAAATTTTTAATAAAAGAAAACTTTATATCGTAAATAAAGTTTTCTGTTCTGTATTATCAATTAATCTATCATAATTTTCCGAAAGAATTTCTATTTTTTTTATTATTATTCATTATTAATGCTATTATATAAACCTAAGTAAAATTTAAGAAAATATCTTTTTTTATTTGGTCTTTTATATAGTTTAATATTATTATTTTCAACAAAAAGTTTGTCAACATATTTTCGATAATGCCTAATAATAATTTATAAATTTATATTCGTATTTATTGTTGATCCCAGACTTAAAAATATTTACAAACTTTTATAATTTCGAATAAACAATTTCCAAAATAATTTGTAGTGTTGTGCCTACAAAAATAATTTAAAGTATTAAATACCCAATATTTTTTATACCATATTATATATTAGTAGGTTTAGATCACTATATCTGAATTAAAAACACAAATTAAATTTATCGACGACTAACTCGATAAACAACGAAATTAATTTTATTACATCGACTGTACTGACAGTACTTTAGTAGATACTTATAGGTGGGCGAATGGAGGTTATAGACTGTGGTGAAACTTCCTTAACAATAAATTGTGCTAGTTAACGTAAAGATACAATCATGGGTCACAACACAATGTTCAGCTTAGGTATCTCTTACATAACATACAACTATAATTGCAAAACTTTTGATTTTCAAGACTGTAATTTAAGATAAATGCCAGTCTAAGAATTTATAATATTTTATAATAACGTACTACCTAACATACTATATAATAAAAATAATAAATTATACTTGTTCGCACATTTTATTAAAAATAAAATAAGAGTATGAAAAACATGTTAACTTAATAAATTAGATGGTTTTAATATTATTAATACATATATATATATGTGTGTGTGTGTGTGTGTGTATCGTACTATTTTCTCTTAAAAATGTAGTACAAGTTTGTACGAAAAATATTGTAAATATTATAATCAATATAAATTCGATAAGCCCTATCACTCCTATATAATGTTCTATACGCATATTAATAGACTACTAAACACTAATTTACATGGATCTATTTAAATTTTAAACCATATTTAAATTAATAATAAAAGATTAAATAATTAATATGTTTTTAAAGTATACTCGCGGTACATTTTAACGTTAATTAATGAAGTAAAAGGTTAACATTCAAGTTCAAACTAACAGCCAATGATAGACATAATTGCACAACTATAATAAATATAAAATTATTTTATAACTTATTAAATTTTACTATCAATCTTAGCCCTTAGGTATATCGTATATTCGTATATTATATAACATTTATAATTATATTAATAAATCAGTTCGTTTATTATTTTTTTAACAACATTATATAAACAATATTACAATATATTTTATATTGTATAATAATTTAATGTCAGATCAAAATATTGCATGAAATACTGGTATGACATACAATCGTTATTTTTTCAATTAATACATAAAAATTCACGAGAGTTAAAAAAATAAAAAATACTAGATAATGAATACAATGTCTGTAAAAGGCAACAAAATATACTATTTTTTTTTTAAACAATAATCGATTTCATTTTTATGTATACCTAGATTATATTAGCTCTCTTTTCTTTACACCATAGTACCATATACACAATAACAACAGGTAGGTTATTATAATGGGTTGAAAAAATGAAATTCATAAAAGTGAACGCGTAGATATTATTACCAAGTAAACGATTAAGATAAAAAAATATATAACTACCTACACCTTATTAAATATGCAACATAATATAACAACAACAATGCAATATACACATACTCTGACCAACTGCTTTAGGGGCTTAAAAATATCGACTTTATATAGGTACCTATTATTATCTATTATTATGTATCTATTATTATTACATTGCGTTTTATTGTCTAAATAAAATTATAATTGTTAGCTATAGAAAAGCTTACCCTAACCATATAAATATGGTGCAGTTTTGTGGATAAAATAATATTACAAAAATTAATAGGTTGTAATCAATCGAGTAATAATGTGTTATTAACTGTAATAAGTACACAAAAAAAATAATATTATAATTGTTTAATGGTTAGATATGAATAGTATAGCTATAAATATAGAGGCTATCAATCTGAAATGTGTGTAGGTAAAGAACACCGTGTTGATTTGTATCATACTATCATTCGAGTTTTATGTCAGTAATTAGTAAAATATTGAGCATCCGTGACAGTGCAATGCACACACAATTTAAATACGTGTTTTTATGTAAGGTATGATATGAACGACATTGCGTTCAATAATATTTACCGGCTAAAGAAGAACATTTTCAATAACTCAACTAACGAGAAGTGTATCATATTTGCCTTTGTAATGCCCTTGTGGCAATGACACTGGCCTCTGAACTTCATTCGTCCGTCAAAATATTATCCCATACCATCAGAAGTTTGAGCTCACCGCATTTTAATAATAACAAACATCTATAATGTTATAATATGTATTATTTGTTTTATATTTTCGAAATAACATTTTAATCAATATCATAATTTCATATAGAGTAACCGATGGTTGCTATGGTATGGTGGAATACCGTATTCCCGTATTCACGGTGCATATGGTATATTACATATTATATAGGCACTTAAGTATAAAACATTCATAGTAATATTATATAAATATTACCAAGACTTAGTAATTAGTATATATATGTATATGTATATAATTTATAACTGCATGTTTGATGGTTGTTCGAAAGTTTGAAAGCATGTCAATCAAGTATATAATTCATCGACATTTATGAAAAATCAAATTGAATATCAAAAGCAAATATTCAGATTTGCTTACGTTAATAATAATAGGGTATGTTGTTTATAAGCTGTTAATTAATTCAATTATTCGTATTTTGAATGTATCATACTCGATTAATGATAACTTAATTCCATATTTTTATAATACGTACTACGTAGGTATAAATCGTATAATCTAAGAATTTAAAAGGATTTTATTTGAGGATTAACTAAAAATATTTTTAAATGTTTTGAATTGTACAAAGGATTTTATGCCTGCATATTAGTAATTATTAGGTCAAAGGGAGGTTAATTAATTATTGAATTTAATCTTAATCAATAGTTATGGAACACTATATGCCTTATCCTAAACACAACAATGGTTATAAATAATTGTTTTTTAATAGACACCAGAAAAATAATAACAATAACAATGATAAAGGTCAACAATGATAAAACACAATTTTCAAAAATTTAAGTAAACATAGTTGCATTTATTAATCACTTAATTGAGGATTGATTATTACGAGCTAAAGAATTTGAGAAAAAAAATTTTAAAATCGATGTTTTAAATTGTTGTTTGACGGATTTGACATACCTAAGTCAAAGTCATTTTTTTCATCATGACCTATAATATTAGTATGTTACGTTATAAGAAAATAAATAATATATTATCGAGATATGTACTTAACCACAAAAGTTAATGATAGGTTAGCTGGCGCTATAGGTATAGTACCACAATGTACTATAAAAAAACAAAATATCCAAGTTATCTAAGTTTAAAAAAACAAACACTATTGGCAATAACCGTTGGTAAAAATAAGTCTAATAGAAACATATCCAATATATAGAACACGTGCATAATAGACAACGCTATACTTTTAATACCTGCAAGGTCGTAAATAGGTATATGCATTACCTAGGTATATACAATATAGATTAACTACAGTAGTTTGTACAGGTTTATTTTTTTCTAATATTTCCATAACTAATGCCTAGAAGAGAGGGTATTTACTTGTATCTAGTCAAACTACTAATTTAATGCCCATTGATATTAATAGTATTAAATAATATATCCCTATTTAAAAACACGGACGAAATCGATTTATGTTTAAAGAAAATCGTCAATATAGAACATATTTTATTTACATTTTTACGAGTAAAATCGTATCATTAGTTATTAGGTTCAAACAAAATATAAATTACATCATTTTCAAGCTTTAACTACGGGTCTACAACCATAAAATGAAATGAAAATCACTACATAGGAAGGTTAATAGTCATTGTACATAATAATATGTACATTTCCTTTTCATTCCTTTGTGTTTATTTATACATTCACATATGGATATATTATTATGTAATAAATGATCATTCATAAACTTGCTCTCCTTTTTTATTATATATATATTATGCAACAATTTTTAAAGTCATAACTCATATCTCATAAGTCATTAGGTGTTAATGTGTTATAGAAAAATTAAATAATATAATTGTCAAGAAGAAAGTGGCACATTCATTTTTTTAATAAATAAGTTCTGGTTTTTACAATTAGCACAAGATATTAAATTTATAATTCATTGAAATGATTAATCTTTAATAAATAAAAAGTAACAAAATTCATGAGAACCACTAAAATATATGTAGCAAGTAATAAGCAATTATTTTTTTCATTATATTCTTAAGGTTTATTTTTAATTATATACATCAACCCTAATATAGTTTGGCAGTATTAAATACATAAAATACATACATATTATAAATTATAATAGAATACTACTAAAGGCTTTCAAAGGTACCATCGTAACTACCTATTAATATAGAATAAAATACATAATTTTCATATTTAGGTTAACACATTCATGTGCACCAACAATTTTATTGTAAAGGATCATTAACCTTGTAAAAAAATGCTTATTTGTCAATGTCTTTCTTTTATCACTTTCACCAGGAAAATGCATTATCATGACTAGTAGAGTTTTTGTAATTTCAATCAACTAAACATTTAATATATTTTATAACTAGTTTTTTAATAGTTGATCAAAAAACAATCAACAGTTTTTTAGATCAATTAATTTTATCACATTGCATTAGTAAATAAATTTATTAAAAGCTGACAATGAAGCATAATATCTGTAAAATATTATATTATATAAAGATATGTTTACAAACTAGTTATTCTTTGTGCCTATACCATAACTTTGTTGGCTTATCATATTTTATAATACAGGTAAAATTTAAATAGTCATAAGACATAATTTACACATTAAGTACCAATGTGAATGTTGAATAGACTTGAAAGACATGTTTTATTTTAACGTGAAAATTAAAAATGCATTTATTTAAATATTTTGGTATTTTTTATATTTTCAATAAACATACCATTATAAATTTAGTATCTCAAAATAGTCATATAATGGTTGCGTTAGGAAATCAATTCATCACAGAACACTGAACAATGTATTTTTTTTTTTGTACAGGCATGAAACATGAATGACTTGCAATTAACTAATTATGCTTCATTGAAAATTCTAAAATATTTATACAAATGTACAATGTCAATACTAAAGTCTGTTGTACCATAATGCCACGATGGTCATTAATTAATTATAAAAAAGATAATAATATATATTAATATATTTAGAATAAATTATATAATAAGATGATGGATAATCAATGTTTATTAGAAAGTCGGAAATCAAATTTACTTGGGTATATATAGATTATAACATTATTGGTTAAAAATAGTACATTTTTATTATTAATATTAAGTTAAAAACCTTGGATATATTTATTTAATTGAATAAATTCAATTAAAATGAGAAATAAGATATTCTCATAAAATTAAAAAAGACTTATTTTCTCACTAGCTTCTTACTAAACTCGATTTTTGTGGTTTTTCAAGCCATAATAATTGTATATTCCAACCCAAGTACAAACATAATAACTAATAAAGTATACAAATAATAAGACACATTCTTGTGGTTACAATAACATAAAATAAAGCAAACTTATACAATTATTCTATCCTTAAAAAATGCATATATATTATAAGACCTTCATGATAACAGGTTGTCCAAGATATTACATAGTAGGATTCATGATAATCAAGTTCATAAAAAAAATAGGTAGTTGTTATTATTATGTATTTACAGTCTTATAAATTGTTCAAATAAAAGTATTCTAAACATTTTTTTTATACTGCTTAAAATACAATATATTCAAATGTTTATTTTAAATACTTAATACTTTGTTTGTATTTTTATTCCTGATGGAGAATACTTCTGTGAAATATATAAAAAAAACAACAACAAAATTGCTATTTTCTCTATTATAATTTATATGATATATTCTACCACAGACTACCTATAGGTAATCATGCATATTTTATAGAAATAATTTACTAGGATTATCAATATAAAAAAAAAATGAAACAAACATTAGAATACTGTTTAAGATTATTTAAATAAATATTCTAAATAGTTTTGGAAGAGTAATTGAGTAATTACAAATTCTATAATGTGTTTTCTATGTATTTAACAAATAATATAAGATTATTTAAAATTTTAAATAATGACAATTTATGTAATTGATCTAATACACTTCAAAACAAAACAATATCTTTAAAATAAATAATATTTATTGTATGTAATTAAAAAACTGTTAAAATTCTAATTATACCAATAAAATATTTGATTTAATAAGAGAATTCAATAATAAATTTATACATAATATTGAATTTGTAAGAGTTATTATACATTATCATTAAGTACCTACTTGATATTTAATTTTAACCATTATGGCACTATCTAATCCAAAACATATTTAAAATAAACTAATAATAGTTATTAAGATCACTAAAAATGTGTAAATAAAATATATAACATTTAAATAATACATTTTGTTGGATAAAAATGTTTTACTTATATGCGTGTTATTTAAATTTTAGAAATATTAAATGATTTACCTTAAAATATGAAGGTATATCATGAAATCTCAATAATTTAAAATTTAAAAAAATATATTAAATGCAGGTACCACCTAATATTTTAATCTATTAGGTATTTATTAATTATTTTTAACTTATAATATTAATTTTAGAAGTTCTTATTAAGTCAATTATACCTAATACATATATTTGTTTAAAATAATTAATTAGCTACCTAAATTCAACACACATTTCACGCAATAACGCAATATGTATATGGTTATTTTGAGTGTTTGGGCTTAGGTAGTGAGAGAATTAAATGTTTGAATTTCCCGCGGTCAAATCACGCGCAAGTGCCGTGAACACCGGTGCGACCTCCTTTTCATGGGAAGTAATGTACTAATATGACGAATCGTCGTCTTTCGAATGCTTACAAAAATAAATGTTTACTCAAAACCAAAATAAAAATGTAGAAATAAAACGAAAAACATCAAAATTCTGGACGTGGTTCATACCTTGTTCAGTCGTCCGTCCCTCAGCTGATCGAGCCCGCTGATGGTAGCCGGCGATACGGGCAAGGTAGAACCCTGGGGGTACTGTCCCAAACGGTCGAACGATGCCATTTCGGGGGCGGCGGTGCAGGACTGTGGAGCCGGACACTTGGATACGAAAAAACCCAGAGTTGTGGAGCGATAGATGCAGCGGCGATGAACGTGCAAGCACGGACGTCGGCAGTCGATTGAACGAGATCGCGAGATTTGCTCGCGAACTGTGCGTCTGTGGCCTGTGCTGACTCGGATTAGCTCCCGGTGTTGTGTCGGCGTATCAGCGGTTGCGGACGTCGGTGAAAGGAAATTGCACCCAGTCGGTCGGTAACCGGCGTTATCCCCACCGACGGTGTTTCTCACTCACTCCACTCTCGTTGTCGTGTCCACGGGCTGCACTGTCGAGCTACCGTGCGTGCGCGCGCGTGTCACCACCCCCACCCCGACAACGGGTGGAAGGGCTCATCGAAACGGGCGAAAAATCGTTACGTCGACGTCAAGGCGTTTTGAAATTCGTGGTTGCCGTCGCGCTATCCCAGAGCACCTCCTCGGTCCTCCCAGGATAAAAAGGGACTATACCGCCCGGGGTTTATCGGTGAAAAAAATTGTACGATCGGTTTCAGATTATTTCAAATTTCCCATGAATCATGTGAGCATGACGCCATGACGTGTTCAACTGAAATCAATCGAGGATTGAGTCATTGGCCAATAAGTTTCACACTAAACATGATGTTGAAAAAATATTTTCAAATGTATAAGACAATTTTTAGAGTTAGAGTCTCATTTAATAATTATAACCATGTGTAATATTCAATGTATATATTAACATTTTTATAATTTAATGATTGGCTTGTTTTTTTTTAAATTAATTATTGAAGCATTAAGCCGCTGTTTAAATATAATAAACATAAAAAAGTCATTAAAGTAGTTAACTCCCAAAGCAATTAAAATGTTCAAAATTTTTATCTGACACGCAAATATTGAAAGGATTGTCATCCCCGATCCGATTGATGTCTGATTCCCAACTCAAAAGCTATGCAGGTCAAATTAACGTGTATGTATTTACGTACATATTATGCGCCACCCCAGTACCCCACCCATGTATACTATTTTATTACGACGGTAATTTGTGAGTTAACGATAGTCGATAAGTCTCAACGACGATACCGATGTTGACGCGGCTCACTTTCTCACATACGTAATTTAAACTGAAATTATTAGATATAAGTTATGAAAAACGTGTTACAATCAAATACTTAGTTTTAAATGTTATAATGTAACAAAATAATACTTTCAACTAGAAATCCAACTAATGGATAATTTCTCAACAGCTATTTTAGATGAAATGTGATATTTTCCCCGCATATTTTTGTTTGAATTTAAAATATTTTTTCTTAATGTTTAATAAATTTCCAAGTATTTTCATGTACCTAATTAAATATATATTTTAATGTCAATCGATCAATGAAAATAAGTGTTACTACACTATTATAAAAAATATAAGAAACTTTTCACTAAATATAAATAAAATATAATTATTTATTAATTACAATTAATTGGGAGAAATTGTCCTACAATCTAGGTAAAGTTCTATATGCACATTGCACATACTATATTTTACATAATTACAAATCTTATTACCTATTGAATTTTTTTTTACCAAAAGAGAAATTGACGATTTTATTATTATGTGTATCATTATATGTCACTTTGTTGTGTAACATGTCATTAATCTTAATTTGATTTTCTATATCATTTTAGTGAATTTTTTTTATTTCTTTTTCACTTAACTAAATCCTTTTCAGTATACTATATTATGTTACCTTCTATCAGTTATATCTGTTCAGTACTTCAATTACAGTTAAAACTGCTGTTGTGCAATTAGATAATGTACTCTAAAATATGATATAATGGATTTATAATATTAGTCTGGAATTTGTACTTTCAAAAACTTTATTAATCATGTTAGAAAACAAAATCTGATACTGCCACAGCCACAAAAACTTTTTATGCTCTATAGTCTCCACAGTATAACTTCACTATCTTATCATTAGCAATGAATATTAAAAAATTTTAATTACTAATCAGATAATAGGTTTTCATAGGCGCAACTAGAGTTCTATTTCTGGGTAGGCTAAATTGATATCAGCAAACTGTGGGGGCTTTTCCCTTACACCACTAGTATTGATAATATGTAAAACTGGGTGGGCTAAACCCACCCAAGCCCCCTCCCTTTAGTTACACCTATGCAAGTATTATAAATTTATAACTATTTAAATGAATAATTTATAAATTTAAAAATTAGTACTTTCCTAAACTATTTACAGTTTGTCCCAATTAATATGCAATTACTACTATATTCTATGTATATTGTTAAAAATACAATCATTAATGTATAACAAATGACTAACAAAGTAATGACTGCTAACAGTGTCATCTTGGGTGTTCGACAAACCCAAAGAAAACCACTTAAATTTTTTTTTTATTGCACCCAAACTTTTGAATGTATAAGGAACCTTTAAAAGTCATTATGCTAGCAGTAAAACTGACACTGAACCTAAATATCTTTATTTAAAATTTTCAAAAATAATGTCACTATAATTTTAAAATAATAAATATATTATATTTAAATTATAAATTAAAAAAAATCAAGCATTTGCAATTACTTTAGTATAATTTTATAAGTGCCGTTTTAACAAGAAATATAAGTAACAAATATGATTAAGATAAGGAGATGACTATACATGAAATATTTTAAGGAAATGATTTCACATCTATACATTTTTATTGCAAATAAATCTATGGGTTATTTAAACATAAGTTACATAACAATGAATATAAAAACAAACAATTGTTTACCTGTTATAACATATTTTTATAGGTATACAATAAATGAATACCAAATGGTGTTATTTATTGCACTTAAATACTATTAGGTATACAAATACAATTGTAGTCATTTATTTTTATATCACTAATCACTATGGTCTATGATTCATTATATTATTTAAGTTGTATGCATTAATCTTTGATAAATTAGAGCTAATGGTTAAGTCATGTTATACTATTATACATAAATAACTTATAATATCTATAACCAACTTACAATAAGTATTGTTTTAAAACACTTATTAAATATTATCTAAAGAATAAAAAAAATTAAGAATCTACATATTATTTTTGAATATATATATAATAAAAGGTAATATGTTGTAAACATATCTGAATTTTAAATTTTCAAGATAAAAGCTTTAAGGTTAGTAGTTAACATAATAATGTTGACTAGATGTTATGAATACTGTTAAAATGATTAAATAGAAATACTGAATTATAATTATTTGAAATTGATAAAAAGTTTTTAACTATTTCTTATTTTTGATAAATAACCTTAGTGTTTTTTTAGATGATCTCCTGTAAGATCATGAATGGATTTGGATTTTATAGGTTCAGTTTCTTCTGGCCAGCTATATTTTGGTGGAAGTGGGTTATCGTAGTTAAAATCATACATCTGTGATTCAATAAACTTCTTTTTATCCTTTGGCTCTGGATAATGGGACGCGATTCCTAAATAATATAAATAATTTGGTAAATATAATTATTTATATTAAAATAATTTTTGCTACCTTTTTCATAAGCATACTCTGCTATTTTGATTGCGATTTGTAAAGAACAATCTTTAATCAGATTTAGTGGAGGATAAATGCTGCCTTTTTCTAAATCTTCTTCAGTAACAAAATTAGCCAATTCCTAAATTAAATTGGAAATTAATGCTATATTTTTCTACGTAAAATTCAAAATTTAGATTGTAATTTAAATACCTGTGACGCTATTAAAAATAAATCTTCAGTAATGTGATGTATTCCAGTACTGATAACACCAAGTGCTACTCCGGGAAATATATAAGCATTGTTTCCTTGTCCAGGTGTAATAATACGTCCATTTATATTAACAGGTGGGAATGGTGAACCACTTGCAAAAATACAACGACCCTAAAATATTTTTAATTAATAACATGACTTGCAAATTTTTTTTCTGTATTTTACTTGAGTATGGGTATATGCTTGTTCAGCAGTACACTCAGCTTTTGCTGTTGGATTACTAAGAGCAAAAATAATGGGTTTTTCGCAATAAGAAGCAACATGCTCAAGCACATCTTTATTGAAAGCTCCTGCTGCTGCAGCAGCACCAATTAACACAGTTGGTTGTATTTCCTTGACAACTTCAAGGAGACTCTTCATAACTTTGTGGTCTTTAGCATAAAATGCTTTATCACCTTGTAGGTTTCCTTCAGGTCGATTTTGTACCAAAAGACCATCAATATCCATCATCCATATTTTACTATGAGCCTCTTCTAATGAACACCCCTCAGTTAACATAGCTCGTACAGTTAAATTTGCAATACCAATGGCTGCCTGGATATTACATAGATAAATTTATAGTAATAAATATAAGTTTTAATATTAATAAATAAATAATATTTACTTCTCCTGCTCCCAAAAATAAAAATGTAGATTCTGAGATACGTCTTTTAGTCAAACGGCGTGAAGTTAGAAGACCTCCAACTGCAACAGATGCAGTGCCTTGAATATCATCATTGAATGTGCAATATTTGTTACGAAACATGTCCAAGAATCTAAAAGCATTATGGTTTCCAAAATCTTCAAATTGTATCAATACATTTTGTCCATATCGTTTAACTAAAGCTTCCATGAATTCATTGATAAATTCATCGTATAAAGGTCCCAAAATACGCTTTTGTCGAAGACCAATATACAAAGGATCTTCTAAAAGTTGCTAAAAACAATTAATCAAACATGAAAATAAGAGTTATTTAATTATAAAAATGATGTGATATGAATTAATATAATGCTAACTTCATTATTGGTTCCCACGTCCAGTGTTATTGGTAAACATTGATGAGGTTTGATTCCTGCTAAAGCAGTATATAATGATAATTTACCAACTGGTATACCCATACCACATGCTCCAAGATCCCCTAGGCCAAGGATACGTTCCCCATCAGTTACTACTATTGCACGAACATTTGGTTCTGGCCTATACCCAAAAAAACGTCCGTGCAAGCGTTAAATATCAAATTGAATTATAAATAAATAAATAGAATTAATATTAATTTAAAAAAAATAAAAAAATTTAATATTAATCTAATATTTGTAAAAATAAAAGCTGTTAGAGTATTATAGTATTATAATTATCAGGGCTCGGAAGTTTTAGCAAATGCATATTCTTTTTGGTTCGTCCTAGAACATCCAAAGTAAGATTTTGCTAATTTAAGGTTTTTAGTGCTATTTTTGGTCATATTTTCACATAAATTCATATTATAAGAGCTATTTTGTTAATTTAGAGTTATAATTGCTGTTTATGGTAATATTTTTTATATTTAAATAAGTAAATGATTACACAATAATACTTAGGGATTTATAATTTTATCTTTACAGGAAAAGTTCCAGAGCCGGACCAAGTACCTAGTTCTTAGATACCTACCATTAAATAAAAAATCTGTAAAATTAAAAAAAATCGAATACCTACTTCATATTTAAAGAAATCTGTAAAATTAAAAAAATCTTAAATTCCATGTTTAAAAAAATTGGTTCAAAATTTTATTTTGCATATTTTCCTATTTTTAGTGCTATTTATAGCGCTAATATTAATGTTTTTATGTGTTAATTTAAGCGCTAAAAATTGATTTTTTTTAGTGCTATAACTCCGAGCCCTGATAATTACTTATCAATTCAAATTGGAAAAAAAAAATTAAATAATAATAGTTTTGATTAATAAGCCCAAATTTTCACAGGTTATTAAACATTTATATTTATACTACTTATATTTTTTAGTCTATTGTTAATAAAATAAACAATTCCATAAAAAAAACTTCTATAAAAAATAAATATTGTGCCTCAAATAAGAGTAACATTAGAAGGTAAATTTCTGCATACAGTAGAGCAGGGATGGCAAACCTTTTGAACACTGCGTGCCCAAAATTACCTTTTTTTTTTTTTTTTAGAGCGTGTCATGAAAAAAATTATATTTTGTTAATAATACAATTAATGTATAAAAAGGTTAGTTTAGGTATATAATAATAATAAATTAGTATTTGTACTGATTAGTGTTTACTGAGGTAGGTTTATTACTCTCAATAATAATATAGGTATTATTATTTTATCTACAGATAAGAATAATCGTTAATGACCGATAAAAGCCGTATGCTCAAAAATATTTTTACCTATTACCTAATATAATAGTAAAAATTTTCGAGTGCCCACGAAATCTTTTCGCGTGCCATCTCGGGCACGCGTGCCATGGATTTGCCATCCCTGCAGTAGAGGATATGGGTGTGGCTAACATGCACCAAACCTAATTGTTCTTTATCATTCAATCAACTTCCTAGCTTCCATTTTGCTTAAGTTAATAGTAAAAAAAATTATTGGTCATACAAATAATGGAAACTGATTTAATTGAGTGTAATTTGACAAAAATTAATCGCCATATGAGGTTATTTTTATTTAAGACGGAATATAGAAATATTAAATTTAAGTAGACAACATTTTTTAACATCACAGTGGCTACCAACTTTTCTATTTTTTTAAGTTATTATAATATAAAAACTTTGTTCTAAAAGCAACACAAATGCAGAAATTAATTTATATTAAGTGTAATCTTGATTTAAGGTATCACTACCTAATAACTCACATGGATGCTTGAAATGGGGTTTTAAGTGAGTAAAAGGGGTACACATTACACATTTTTAGAAAATGTTAAATTGTTTTTTGCATATACACACCAAAAGGGGTAGAAAATTTGAAATTTGTCTGAAAATATGTATTTTTTAAATCCCTTTCTTTTCCAAAAATTCTATTTCAATACAAAATCATCCAGATGAGATATTTATTTGTATCAGCAATTGTGATCTATATACTAATTTACAATATATTTTACCAATACATCAATTATATATTCATAATATTTTTAATAATTTTATTATTAATATGTCACACATTTCAACATTTAATTATTTCTCATCATTTTGCATTTATACTAAATTAATTATTCTCAATTATAAATGGTTTTGGTTATTCTTTAGATTTAATATATATATATATATATATATACAGGGTGATTTTTTTATCAAACAACACTCATTATTTCCAAAAGTATTCATGTTTTTGAAAATATTTTTTTACATAGTTTAAAATTGTTAAAAAAACAACATTTTTATAAAAAAATTATATTTTTAAATATTTTTTATCCTTATAATTTTTTAAGTTTTTACTTTTTTGAATGACAACATAGATTTTTAATTTCATATTCCAAAGCAGAAAAATTTTCTGAGTATTTTGATACATAAAAATCGAATTTAGGGCGAGTAGTTTATGAGTTATATGTATTTAAAGTTTAGTTGCGCGGAGTGGAGTGGTACAGGGTTAACCCGCAAAATTTTTGTCCACTACTCCACTTGTCTAAACTTTAAATAAGTATAACTCATAAACTACTCACCCTAAATTTGATTTTTATGTATCAAAATACTCAAAAAATTATTCTGCTTTGGAATATGAAATTAAAAATCTATGTTGTCATTCAAAAAAGTAAAAAACTTAAAAAATTATAAGGATAAAATATATTTAAAAATATATTTTTTTTATAAAAACGTTGTTTTTTAACAATTTTAAACTATGTAAAAAAATATTTTCAAAAACATGAATACATTTGGAAATAATGAGTGTTGTTTGATAAAAAAAATCACTCTGTATATATTGATTATTATTGATATTTGAAGTATGTAGTATTAAATAGTATAATTTATAATTTTTTTATTTGTTAGGTAGATAAACAATAAAAATATATTAATTTATAAATATGAATTCTTATGTAAAACACAAAATATTAAGTAGTTTATATAACTACATAGGTAAATCATGATTATAAACAACTCATAATATACTAACTATATAATTTTAATTATGCCAGTGTTTATAAATGTCATAAATACACTTCAAATTACGTAAAAAAAAAATAATGCACATTAACTTTAGTGATTAGAATTGTTATATTAATCTTGACACTTTTATACATTAGACATATACTACCATTCAAGTTTTGGCTAAATGACGTCAGTACATCACAGAATAAATTAAATTTATTTAATTTCATTGACGTTTCACGCATATTGCGAAATGTATGTAATTTATAAAATATTTATAGTTAAAGTGTGAGACCCACTCCATATTTATTTAAAATACAACATATTTAAATTTAAAAGTTAGTTTTAGTGTTTTTAGCTCCTTTAATATAATTAAAAAGAATTAAATAAACATTTTTTTGAATGAAATTATTACATTATGCAGTTTTAAATCAATTATGTTATAATATATTTTATATTATATTATATGTAAATGTAATTATTTTGATGTATTGCGTGTATATTAAATAATATACTAATAATTATGGAATAATATCTTATTTAAATACTAAACACTACGGAATAAAATCAAATTAGTTTAATCATTATGGTCAAAATTAGTCAAGTAGGATGTATAATGAATTTTTTTGAAAAAAAAAAAAAAATTTAAAACTATTTGATTTAAACATTTAAAAAATGCTAAATAAAAAATATTTGTTTATAAAAAAAAATTAAAATACTTAATTAAAAAATTTTTATTTGTAGGTATATAAAAGATTCTTTAATATTCTTTTAAATAATTAATGCATTTTTAAAAACCATAATATTTATAATGATCTAATTTATGTATATATTAATAAGCAACTGCAATTGTTATGAAAAAATTCTAAGCAAGTATTAAAAAAACTTTTATGTGTACACCCAATAACGTTTTTACTAAAAATATTATTTAAAATTAATTCTATTAGCCATATAATGTAAGAAGATTTTGGTCAACAGCCAATAAATGTACCACAATAGCTTAGCCATTAAATTTTTTTTTCTACTGACCTACTTCATTAACATAGTTTTAAGCAGAATTAAAAAATGAAATAATGATAGTATTGTTAATACGTTATCTATAAAAAAATATTAATTGTCGTGTTAATGATAATATATATTTCTTGAAATTTGAGTTGAGAAATATTTAATAATGTATAAATACATCAGCAGCTCAATAGTTACGTTTTAAGATTAATTAATATAAAGTTATTAACAATATAGGTATTATTAAAAATATTAATTTATGATTAATATTACATGTTTTTTTTCTAATAAAATTAATAACTGGATAATTACCAATTTTTCAACAAGTCATAAATATGTCCTTTGTCATTAATGGTGATAAATAATCCTCTAGGACGGCGGAATATCAAGCCAAACTTTTGACATGCTAATCCAACAGTTGGAGTATAAACAATAGGTAATAACATATGCATATTTTCAGATAAAAGCCTAAAATAAAGCCTTTCATTTCGATCCTGCAAATTAGTTTTAATTAAAGTAAGTCGGGTATATGCATAAATGAAGCAAATTGATTACTTGTAATTCAGCCAAGTATAAAAACTTATTCAAATCTTCTTGATACTTCATGACACTGAATCGACATACTTCAAGTTGTTCTTCTTGTGTTTTAAACTTTGGTGGCATCAAACCATGTATACCAAGTGCTTGTCGTTCTTCCAGAGTGAAAGCAAGGCCTTTGTTTAATCGAGGGTCACGAATATAATCAATTCCTTGAACTAAAGAAGGACATATGATATCTCCAGGCGTGCGTGAGGGTGATGAAAAATGAAATTTGCGGCATTTTGATCGATCAATACATGAAGAGCTGGCACAGTACAAGGCTAAATTTCTTGAAGCCAATGATGTACTAGAGCTAAAAAATAAAAGTATAAATCAGCATATGCATAAAAAAATAATAAAAATCATTTAGATATTAAACTAGATTTATTGGAAAATTTATAACTGATATTTCCAAAATATTTAAGAAAAATTTGGGATATCTTACTATATAGATTTTGGTAAAAAGTTCATTTTTATTTATTTGCAAGATTTTTAAATCGTTAGCATTAGAAGATATACAAAATAGTATAGATCAAAGTAGTCTAAAAACAACGATGACTAAAACGAATAACAAATAAAATAATACTAAAGGATTTAACTATTTATCATAATATTATTATTAGGTGTATTTAAGTACTAAGTCTATAAGACTATAAAGTAAAACAAGAAAAAATTAAAATTAAAATCAATTTGTTATCATTATTATATTATAATCAACCTGCTCGATGGGTTGGAATATAAGGTCTATGGTTGGGATCAGTGAAGTTACCTTAGTTTGAAAACAGGCTAGCCACTGTGATAAGAATATAATGACAAGAAGCAAAAATAGATTACCGGCAAGTGACTAGATTTACCTTGGTATTTATTATTTATCCCATGAAGATTAGAGATCTCTAATCTTCATGATTTATCCAACGCGGTATAACCTAAAAAATTTTAAATTTTGATTCTTCAGATTCTTGATATTTAAAATTTAATTTCAATTTTCTAATTTCTAATTTTTTTTTTTTCTACTAAAGTTAACCAGTTTATAGTTAATTAGTTAATAGTTAATAATTATTGCTAGTATTCATTTAATTAAACATCAAAAAATGTGTATAAAAAATGATAATTTATTGGTAAATTTTGGCCATTGTTATTAATGAAGATCTGTTTATTGAATACTTGAAAATTGATGTATGTATTTTGGTTTGTGTTTATATGATAAAAATTATGAAAATTTTAATTTGAAGACCTGTTTAATGTTTTAATATTAATGTTACATTTATGCATTAAGTTTTGTTCCATAAAAATATATTATAATATATAATTGATATCTATTATACAATACTACTTTTCTTATTTCAATATTAATATTGTATAATCTTATATAGTATATTATTAATGATTCTCATGATCAATCTCTGTAAATGTTATAAATAATATATAAATAGTAAACATATTTATCTCATATCAGTGGCGTATTTACGGGGGGTGATCTGGGTGATATATCACCCCCCAGAACCTTTTTTTATTTTTTATTTCACTTTTCTGATTCTTCTTTTAAATGCTTGAGTCGTAGGTAACGGTATTCTTAGTATTAACTATGTTATAAATAGTAGTTAACACATTAGAGCGTACCTACCGTCATAATTTAAAAGTTACATGATTATGTTTATGATTTGAATACTTTTATGATTTATATACTCACACAATTGTTTTAATATAATAATCTATGGATAGTTAATTTCGTAAAGATTATTTATATAAAAAGAATAAATTATTTGCTCCTCGTAGAGCGTCTTTGGAATTTGATTCGAATTGCCTATTGGCTGTTAATAATAGTTGTTTTCAATTAATAATTTTATCAAAATAATTTGTAAAATAATGTAAAAAAAAAAAATTGTATAATATTATAAATGTTGGTATAGTTTTGAATAAAATCTTGTTTTATAAAATTGCACTTTACGGAAACTGGAAAAGTATAATAACAAGATCTTCCTAGGAGAAATTTGATATATGTCCCCTTGGCTCCTAATATACAAAATAGTTATGGTTATATCACCCCCTAAAAAAAATTCCTAGATACGCCACTGTCTCATATATTTAGTGACTTATGTTTGAATCATTAAATAAATCAATTATCAATTTTTATTTACATACATATTTTCATGTGAGACAGTTAATTTGCCTCTTCAAGATTGTTTAAAAAAATTACATTATAAAAAAAAAAAATTTGATTTTGTAACTATAATAATGTTCATAATACCTAATTAATATAAAATAATGAATCCGTAAAATGATTTTACTTTAATCAAAGTGTAATTGACACCATTGATAATATAATATTATATCTGCATCTTGCAGCAAACAAATAAACAAAGAAAAGATTTGTTTTAAAGTAGTTTTTGTTCAATTTGAACTTAATTCAACATTTATTTAATAATCTAATTATCTATACTGTTGCAAAAATCAGTATAACATTAGTTATTTTAGTGAAGTATTTTTTTTTAGTGCATAATAAATATACTGGGTAATATTCCTAGCATGTTCACAGATCCATAAAATGAAGAATTTAATCATTTAACTATGAATTTATTAAATTTTTGATTTTTGGTATTCTTAACTCGACATTGGTTGTAAGATGAGATATATTCTTATTAGTTATTACCATATACCACTACCTATCTATTACCTTAAATTCATAATATACCTTATAATAAATTATCTTCTGTAATTGTACATCAAAGTAAATTTTTATCAATTATTGATTTTCAGTTTTCATTTAACATAATCAGTATTTACATATTGACAATTAAAGAAAAATTTCCAATTTCGAATAAATAATAATAACAATAATATGAATGCTGAATAATTTAATTTTAAAGTTATCATAATAACAAACTGAGAAAATTTCTTACTGCATGATCAAATAAGTATTTAATATAGATCCGACTAATGATGAATAATAAACATCTTAAAACAATACTATTGTTTTTTAATGCCTTTAAATTATTGTCTTATAGGTAATCAACAAATTAGGGGATACAATTTTTTTTTTCAGTACTTCTGTGTTATTTCGACTACTTTAGGTGCACAACCATGTTATCATGACTACTGCAATTTATTAAAAAATAAAAAAAGTTTATAATAATTATGTTTAATTAACATTTAGTTAACAGTAATAATTCCAAATTTAAACCTATTTTGAAAAACAATAACATTTAAGTATTAAGTAATAAAAATAATTAATGGATGTAATAGTATAAAACATTTAGTTAGGTTCAATAATTTTTTTAGGGGGAAATAGGTTTTAATTTTTTTGTGTGGATCCTTTGCAAAATTTTGTCGCCAAACAAGTTCGGTCAGGTATGAATCCAAATGATGGCAAGCTGCTGTTCCTTAGGTTTTTTTTTTTCACCACTTTGCCGATCCTCAAAAACATTAATCGTTTGAGCAAATTAAAAAAATTCATACTAGCTAGATGTAGAATAATATGGAATATGGATAATAGGACCTTAACTAATTGGTGTGTAGTAAATTGTACATTACGATGACATAGAGGTAGTCTTGAAAATATTTGGGTAATCGAGATAACCCAGATGATTCTAACAGGTAGTCTTGGAAATATTTTGGTAGTTGAAATAACACGTAAGTACCTTAAAATTGGCTTTTTTATGATTGATTGTTATTTTTAATAAATTTGTTGTTATTTTGCTGACAATGATTGAAATTTGATTGAATAATTTAAATATAATTTTATGATAAAATATTTTTATTATTTATAGATTTTGATTGAATTAAGATTACACCTACCATGAAAGACTATCAAGTAAAATTGAAAAAATGTATTGAAAAAAAAAAATACCTGGGTGATCAAAAATTTACAAATATTGTAGAATATATTTGTGAAAATATTGTGCCCTATGAATTATTGGATCTTGTTTTAAAATACCTTGAAATTTATTCTCAGCAAATTTCACTTATTCCAAAAGGTAATATACTAATATATAACATTAAGTTTTTTAATTTTTTCATACGATATTCATGTATTTATTTGATTTTTTTTTAAAGGGTTATTTATTCGTCTTCTTTCAAACCCAAAGAAAAGAGAATTACATCCTTTAGTTTTATTTTTGGTATTACGACACAGTGATATTCACTATGATTTAAACTTTGATGATTTACCTGTAGAAAAATGGACTTACCTTATGTCAGCATTTTATCAAAGGTTCCCAGAAATGTTATGTGATCCAGTTATTGTAAGAAATATGAAGAATAAAATAAATACATATAATATGTTGATAGACAGTCCACAGTGGTTTAATGAAAATGGAGAAATTTTTATGGGTCTACATTTAATTGAATTTGGTAAGTTTAAATCAATGTTTTATACTATTAAAATACATTTTAAAAATATCAATATTCTTTGATAAAATTAATAATCAATTGACATAAAGAATTATTTTACCATCTAACTGCTTTATATTTAACAATATACAAATGGCCATTTACATCAGTTATGTAAATATGGTTTGGATTAGCTTTTACAAATGATGCGTCCACAGGAAAATAACTTTGTTTGACATATACTCTTCTCCTAGGTACTTTAACACAGTCACTTAAAGAGGATGAATCTCGTCTCTTGTGCTGTTCTTCCTTATCATACTGTTCAAAACTATGTAGAAATTCTTCAAAAATTTTTGAGGTTCGATTAAATGTCTGAGCGTTATCCAAATATTCATCCTTAAAATGTAATAAAATATAATTAACTTTTAAACAAAAATATAAACTACATACTTTTGTTGGAATTACACTTGACCTTCTAAATGGATCCATTATAGCTAAAAACTAGTAATTACAATTATTAAATCAAATTTATATTAATTTTACTGATTAAAGTGAATAAAATAATATTTAAAAATGAATGAGTATAACTCATGTAACAACAAACTGACGTGCTAAAGTCTGCCTAAGCCTTTTGTATTTTCATTGAAATCAATTTAGAGAAGGTTAAAGTATCTCGTAATAAATAAATTGGTATTCTCTGTTTAAGATTATTAGATGAATCTAATAGGCAAAACATTATATTCTAGCTATGTATTATTTTTTTATTTAATTTCCTGATTAGGAGCCAAATTATCATCTAAATTGTTATTAAATTGATTTTATCTTTTATACTTTGGTCTTAAACTAAAATACAAAACATTTTAATAATTACACTTTAGTCGGCAAATTTCTCTATAACTAAGAAGCTCTGTAACAGTTTTTCTCTTATTATTACTTCCTTATTAAATATTACATGTTTATTTAATCTAATTTTCTCCTACCATTTTTTTCTTTCGATCCAAAACAAGGTTATAATTATATAGTTTATTAGATTAAATATAATACTCTTCATTAATAATATTGTTTAGTTTATTTACTAATATTAGGCAATTTATAATAAATAAACAAAACATTTTATTAGCTTAATTTAATAATAATTATTCTCATGTTATTAAAAAAATAAATTCCTACTGTAGAATTAAATAATATTTGATTAAGTTGTACAGTTTACTGAAAATAAATAATAAAATATAAGTATTTAACATATTTTTCTATTTAATTCATAATATTCTTTATGGTTTTTTTATTCTTTAGATGAAGACGAATGTGATGAATTATTTACTAAACTAAAAACCAATTGGTCAATATTTAAAATCACAAAGACAGCAGTTTCTTTTGTAGATTTAGTTGCTGCAAAATGTAATAAAGAACTTGAATTTACTGAGTTTTTAATTACAACTCTTTTCTCTTTTTCTCCTGAAAGGTATAAATAATATCTTTTTTTATTGTAAACACATAGTGGGTATTATATTTTGCTTAAATTAATATTTATTTTTTGTATTTTTTTCAGTGATGATGTTGCTTGGTTATCTAATCAAATCATTAATAATCTCAGATTGTTAGAAATTGACTGTCCAATACAAATTAGTGATTGGGATGCTATAATTATGAAAGCTGTAAAATATGGTTTAATTGAAGAAAACCCTGAGTATGGTTTTATTAGAGTCTTGAGGAAGTTAGTTAAAATAGCTAATATAGATAAATCTATTACAATAAAATCTTTTGAATTGCTTGCTGGCCATTCACAATTCAGTAATATTATGTTAAATCGAGATGCTAAACCAATTCAAAAAGGTAATTAATTTTTAATATTAATTGGTTATAAAATAACTAAGGCTTAGAAATCGATGGCCTGAAAAAAATAATTTGCAAATATAGCCTAAAAATATTTAAATAATTATACTTTTACTGTTGATTGTAATGTGATTAATTGTAATCACAATGTTTAAATTGTAATTAATTAATTACAAAAATATTTGTAATATAATACAATTTTTATGTAAAAGTTAATTAATATTTATTAATGATGTAAAATTACGTAAATTTAACATAATTTTTTTAATGTGTAGTTTTAAAATTATTTTAATTAATTTGAAAAATTTGAAAAATGCATTAAGAATAAATAGATGCAACTCAGAAGAAAATTAGAAATAGAAAATAGAAAAAACATGAGAAATTTGTGCATAGTGTGATGACATATAAACATATCAGTTTATAAGCTGAGATTAATAAAAATTATTGTTGATAAAAATATGTATATATGTCCTCTTTATATTAATATTTTTAAAATATTTCTAAACGTCAAATAGTTATACCAAAAACTACAAAACAGAAATTGTCTTTATAAATACGTGTTATTGAAATACATTTTAAGTTAGAAAAAAAAATGAAAAAGTTATCAATTTTTGTTCTCCAATTATTAATCTAACTTTTTTATATGTAGAAGAAGTATTGCGATTGATTGAAACCTTAGTTAAGAAAGAACCATCAATAATGGCTGTGAGTCATGTTCCACTTTTCCTCTGTTCATACAATGCATCGTTATCAGTTGTTGATCAAATATTATTAAGGGTAAATTGTTATATTAAAAATCAAAACTAACAATTGATAATACTTTTCTATGATTTTAGATTCTTTTTCATTATGAAGAAAATTCTATACCAATGTCTAATTATAGACCTTACTTGTGGGGATCATTTGCCATATCACATTATCAAGTGAAAAACCATCTTATATCAAAAACATTAAACAGTTTTCCTTCTACTACTGAAGTGCTTTCTTACATACCTTTAAAAAGACTGAAAGAAACTATATCTTGTTTTCCTGTTAACAGAACTTTACACATTAAAGTATGTATTTAATAAATAAAATTATAACAAAACAAATATTGTATTTAAAAATTAAAATATGTGTAGGACCAAAAAATTGAACAGTACACTACCAAAGATCCGAGCCAAATGTTTGACCCTTCATTTTTTCTACCAATGATTAGCAGTTTGTTGGCCACTGAAGCACCATTGAGTATAGAAAAGTTTAATAGAAATGGTTGTCTTTCAATGGTTTTGGCTTGTTTAGGCAGCTACGACTGCGCGATGCGTTCAGCTGCATATCATGTATTAACGTTACTGCGATCTCATTTATTTTGGTAAATTATAAAATACTAAACATCAATATACATTTTTTATTGTTATCACATTTTTTTTAATTTTAACAGTAGAAGAGCTGAAAACTTGTTTTGGGATCATTTTAGTTCTTGGGTTGCACAAGGCATCCAAGATTTGCATTTGAAACCTCCGCCTCAACTGTCAATGATTCAAGCATTATTTTTAGGTAGAATGGTTTTAAGTATGGCTAATCATGAAAAAGGCATTGAATCTACTTGCTGTAGAATACTTTTGGCTCGACCAGCTGCTCGGCTCAATCATATTCCAGAATTGAAAACATTTTTGACTGCATAGTATGTATCCTAATGCATTTTTAATGATAACATGGTATTAATTATTCTATTTTCTGTGTTTATTAGTTCTTTATATAAAGATAAATCACTTCACATGCGTTGGTTTTTTGAAATACTTCGTGATGGTACACGTTCTACAAGTGATTGGCAAGTCTTAAAAAATATGGATTTGTTCAATTTATTTTTGGTTATTTTCAAATGTGGCAATCAAAAGGATCGGGTAATTTTTAAAAATATTACCAATATTTTTATATCCATGCTTATAATGTTCTTGTTTTTATTTTAGTTATTGATTTTAAATATTATGGAAGCTACATTTCGGATTCATCCTGCAACAAATGGAGGAACTGGCCCTTGGGCCTTAAGTTTAATGGTTGCAATAAGTAAATACCCAAAAGAATTGTCCACTGAAGAAATACTTTTGACATTTAAATGTTTACAGTCATTAAGTGGTAGCTCATACATAAGTTTACCGGCAGTTGACTTTTGGCTTTTCTTATTCTTAAAGTATGGAAAAAATTCTGATATTAGTCTTGAAGGGTTTAGTACTTTAAATAACCTTGTTTCCAAATTCCAAAATATAAGTGAATTATTTGATGATGACAATCTTAAAGATATATTAAATTGTGGAACAGTTTCAAATGTTATATCTAATGATGAGGCTTTTAAATGCCAATCCGTTTTAGAATATGGAATAGATGGTATTCTAGTACAAGAATCAGATAACTATTTATTTTTACCTGCTTTGTTGAAAATATTGAAAGCAAGAGTTTAATATCATGTTTTATTAGTTTTTATAAATATAAATGTATAATTTATTTATAAAGACAATGTGTTTGCAAAATAAATGAATCCATGTTTATATAATTAATGTATCTTCTATAATTGGCTAAAATATGGAAATTGGTATAACAAGTTTAAAAAAAAAAAAAAAATGATTTTTGTTGTTTAACTTTTTGAGTGATAATAATATACATATTTTAATTTTGTGTTCCAAACAATATGTTTTGAAAATCTCAAATGAAAAGTTAATTATAACAAAGTGTTATATATATATTAACTATATATATTATGTCATACATACTATATATCAGACTTATCAGGAAAACAATGATGCCCACAGAAATATAAATCGGGGGAGAAGTCAAAAGTATAAACTATAAATACTTAAGCCATGCAAGTAGGTAATAAAACCATTAATACTTAATTATTAACTAAAATAGCTAAGGGTGCCTTGCAGGGAAATATTTTGTTTTAAAATATGAAATTAATTAAATAATATTTTTGTTCAAAATATTTATAATTATCACTTATTTTTAATTGTGATTCCTGTTGAACAAATCTGAAATTTTTTTATTGGGGTTTTCTGTATATTGATTGATGTGGACTTGCCCGTGTTGATGTCTCTCAATGGTTTTGACTTTATAAATCTAAAAAATGTCCTTCTGGTGTGGTTGTTGGAACGGCCATATGCACATATGATAATATGCATAGAATTTTAATAAAAGAAATTAATAAAGAATTAAAATATTAATTAATGAATATTAGGGGAAAATTTTTTTATCGTATACTGAAATCGCATGAATTGTGCTTTTGAAGACTGAATTATGTCTTATAATTTTAGTTTTTCATAACATAAGTATACAATAATAAAGATAAAAAAAGCGGGTAAGTGAGTATCGCTCTGCTGTACATTAGGGGGTGGGATGGACCTCGGACTAGGGAAGGTTAAATTTGAATGCAATGATAGGTATCATTGTATACGAAAAACGATTCTGAACGGAAATGAATTGTCAGTCTAGGATATATAATACTTAAATATTGTAATATATTCTACTTTGAAACTAATTCAAACATTTAAGTAAAAGTTTCAAGATCTTACGTATAGTAATTTTTTAAAAATAACAAAAATCGAAAATTATTTATTAGTAAAAAGTTATTTTACACGTGTATTTTTAATTTCAAATTAAAATTAAAACTTTAAACACTCGTAAAATTTTTTAATTTGAACAATCCTCAAACTTTTTTAAAATTATTTTAAACTTAACTTATGGACAGCATAGTATTAAATTTTCAATTCTTAGCTTTTGATAGTAAAATATTTATAAATTTTTAACTACCAAATAGTGAAAAATATTCATGATTTTGACGAATTTTTGTCAATATTTGAACTTCAAATGCTAATAAAAAAAAATTGTGCCTATGTATTTTTATAATTTTTGAATGAGAGTTAGAACAAGTTATGTGGACCCTTCAATTAAATTTTCAAGTAATTTGTCCCACCGAAATTTTTTTTATCAACATTTATAAAAAAAAAATAAAAAAAATTTGAAAATTTCAATTGTCTATAAATAGCTCAAAAAAAGTCAAAATGTTTTGAAAATCAAATCACGTAAAGAAAATGGCAATCTAAATAACTGGTAAAATTTTCAAGTATTTACGACTTATACTGTTTGAATAACAACAAATATCAAAAATCGTTTGAGGCTAAACCGTTATTTAACGCGGTTTTGTAAAAATTTAAATTTCAAACACTCATAAAAATTTTTTGTCTGAATCCAGTAGAGTTTTTTTTACAAATAATTGAAGAAAAATGTATGGAGAACCTTGTATAAAATTTTCAAAACTTAGTTATAAAAGAAAAAAATTTTACGAATTTTCAACCACAAAATTACTTGCCAATTTTCGCAATTTTGACATATTTCGTATAAATTCGAACTTTAAGCACTTATAAAAAAAAATTGTGACTAACGATTTCGGATTTTTTTTTATCACTTTAAGAACAACTTATAAGAAACCTTGTATTAAATTTTCAAAATTTTCTGGCCGGCCAAAAAATTTTTATCGTTATTTAAAAAAAAAATACTAAAAAAAATTAAAAATTTCAATTGTCTATAAATAGCTCGAAAAAAGTCAAAATTCTTTGAAAATTTACCTATGTATGGAGAACGCTAATATAAACATTTGGTGAAAGTTTCAAGTATTTTCATCTATTAGTTTTTGAGTTATAGCAAAATAAAAAATTCGATTTTGTCGAAAACTGGTTGTGCGTAAAAAATCCCGTTTTTCCGTCATTTTTTTTATGTTTTTCCCGACTCATTTAAAAAATAACTTTTGATCCCCCAAAGTACCAACTAGATCCGATTTCCTTTTCAAAGAGGGGCTGAAGTCCAAAATCGAAGCATTTTTACTGCTCCAAATGTTGTCGTCAGACACAAAAATAAAAAATAAAATAAAAAAAAAAAAAAAAAAAAAAAACACACATCATTGTAAAATCAATACATTCATCACTCCGTTCAGAATCTAAAACGACAGAGATAAAAGTTCCTGAAAAGTAGATAGTTAAGGGGTAATCGTGAATTAAGTACTTACAGATAAGGATAAAATTTGTTGCTATTATACGCGCTACATAAGATAGAAAATAAATCTTTATGTAAAAGCTCCGATTCGCTGTACGTATTACTGTACTATAGCCTTTAGGTTAATAGGTATTTTTTTTATCCCTTGGTTTTATGATTAAAGTCAGTAATACTGGTAGGACTACAGAGTGCAGATCTATATGGTTGGAACAGTATTGAAGAAACTCATGCACCATTTTGTTGATCGTGCAGATAAGTTGTAATCAATGCTTTTTTATTCGCTATACTGCCTATACTATAGGTAGGTACCTACTCTAGATCTTCGCCAACTGGCAACTCTTGAATAGCACGTAAAAATACATGACATTTTTCCTTAATCATATTATTGCAATTCCACGGCGTTGTGGATAGGTTATTATCAAAACTACAATCGTTATAGTCAATCTTCTCGAATTATACCTGGCAAATAATAACAAAATCGGTTGTTATTTGTTAATATTATATTCTAAAGTAATAATAAACATAAGTTATGATCAAAGTGTTCTATAATAATAAACATAATTATTATGATAAAATTGTTCAATAACTTAATAAGAAAAAAGAATTGATAGGAAACCTGCATTACGCAATTTTAGATATATAGACAAATTAAATAGGTAGGTCTATTTTTTATATCACAATTGGGTTAGTAAATTGAAAAATTGAAAAAAAAATGTATAATGAATATATTATGACTTTAGAGAGTTTGAGTCACGCTTAAAATTACACTCATTGTAATATAACTTATTTTTACGGTGTTATAAAAATCTAAAAACACTTTTTTCGCCACAGAATCTATTTGTTTTACAATGATTGAATTATAATACATAATATACTCATAAGTCATAATATAAGTATAGTATAAGTCACAACTCACAAGTGCTTATACTGGTTATACTAGACATTCCCCTTTTTGTTTTCCTAACACCACATTCTCATTAGATCACATTTAGTTACCTACGTTAACTTTAATATTAGATTAATTAATTGATCCACTAATTTGTTATGAAACTTAATAGTAAGAACTGTATCTGTGTTCATATGATGGTTTCTTACAATAATTTTACTTTTAAACAAATTATGATTATTTTTAAACTACACTATTTTAAAGTTAATGAAAAATTGAATATCGTAAAAAACCAACATAAAAACACAGATAAAATTCTTACAATTAAGTTTCATACTATGTTAATTCACTCTAATATTAAAGGTAATGAGCTTATCATGAACTGCTAAGCGTAGATTTGTTATGTTACGCATTTGTAAGACGGAGAAAATATAAATGCAGGTGTCCTTTTATTTATTAAAATTATAGTTATTAATGAGTAATTATACATTTATACTACATAGACACATAGTACATAGTAACTATGTTAAATTTGTAAACTTATGTATTAAATATTCGTTGAAGATTCCGTTGTTTGAATCGAAATACTTTAAAAATATTCTAATTTAAAATATAAAATTTGAAATATTGTCATTTAAAAAAGTTAAAACATGATATTTTACAATGAAATATAATAAAAATGTTAACTTTTCGAAATAATTGGTTGATGTACTTTTAAATGAATCGCCTTGATAGGTTATAGTTAAAGACCGGATTTATATGTATTTAAAATTATAAAATATGCACTAAAAATAGTCAAAATATGCAAGAAAAAAGTGTATAACATGTAAAATAAAATTTCAATTTTTATTAAATTTTATACTTAATTTTAATTTTGCAATGATAACTAATAATTAATTTTATTTAAATTTTCATAAATATAAAGTAGGTATAAGATGTATAATATAGCAAATACAATATAAAATGTAATTTAATTTTGAATCATTATCTAGGTAATATATTGTAAAAAATATTTTATTAAAATTAAATAGTAGGTATGTACTTACATTGATGAATGATGATATAAATAGGAAAAAGTACGATTTAATGTACCTTCCTATAAACCTACTAGTACGTTCATTTGAAAAACAACTTATCAAAGTATGTTTCATGTTTATTTCTGTGTAGGTATTATTTAAAATTTTTAAACCGCATCAGAAATATTGTATGGCTTAATTCATTTTCTAATTGATGCCAGTTATGAATTTGGAATTTTGGGCATTTTAATTGTTTAAAAATTAATTGATAAATAATAAAATAATTTTTAGCAAAATAACACATGCACTACACTTGGCTGCAACTTAATTCTTATTAACAAAAATTATCTTGTATAAATGTATAGCAGTGGTTGTAATGATGTACCTATATATACCTATAATATGGGCTATATGTACATATATATGTTGTTTCGGGTATTTTATCAACATAAGAGTAAATAAATTAGGTAAAGCCACGTCTTCGCTATAAGACTCGTATATAACCAATAAACCAACTTAAAATTTAAATGGAAGTTTAGTAACTTATTTTTAGCGTCTAAATATTCTTTAAGACGTTAAATATTTGATATTATACAAACGTACCTATACATATAATCTGTTTTTTTGCTCAATACCTTTTTGGATCGTGAAGACCGTTAAGTGTATATTATACGGTTTTTTGTTAAAATATGCAAACATTTTCAGAATAATATGCAAAAATATGCAGTATAAAATTTTGATATTTAATTAATCAATTAATGTGTGGACACTCATTAACTGAATGTATATATAATGTTTAAAATAGCAACATTTATTTTATATAAAATCCGGTCTTTAGTTATAGGTTTTCGCCTACGTTAGGTTTTTTACACAAATCCATCACATTTCTATAATGTGAAAACTAATTGTGTTATAGTGTTATAATTTATAAGTTTATAACTTAACCCTATAAAAAATGTATTTTATACTATACATAATTAATAAATAAATATACATGGACATAAATTATGTATTTGATACATATAAGTATATAACATATATGTTATTTTTATTATTTATTACATATTTAAATTATAGATAGGTATATCAGAGAAAGTGAATAAGACATAGGTATAAATGATATAATAATATATTAGTTGATATGTTATTCGAAAACGTTAGAACAATAAAATAAATACATTCGTAATTTCCAAATTTCACTAATTTCTATAAATAGCTAGGTGGTAATAAAATTTAGATCTAAGACAATAAAATATTTTACTGTAATAGGTAGTGCATGGGTAATACACGATTTTGATCTTATACCTTCTTCATTAATTATTATCCTAACATAGTAACATAAAATAACGTAAAATTATTTAAATACTTAACTTTTACTTTGAATGTAAATTTTAATAAATTAGGTATTAGTATATAATATATATATATATATATACATATATCCATTATCCAAGATTTTTTCTTATAAAATTATTGTTATTCATATTTAGGTTTCTAAATTAATTTCTTAAACTATAAATGTCCCATAAATATAATAAGTATCCGGTTAGTCCTCAATATAAATACGATTTCGATTACTTTCCAAAAATGTTTTGTTTTTTTTTCTCTCAATAAATAAGTAGATAAGAAGAATATTCTAAGGTAACTAGCACGGTTTAAGATATATTTATCTTTAACCATGGTAACTAGTAACTAAATAAATACAATTTATCTATCATCTATAATTAATAGATAAGTAATTATTTATTTTTAAATAAAGTAACTAGTAATTAGGTAAGGTTTTAAAATTTAATACAAGTTTCCTCCTAAGATTTTCCTCAGCAACTAAAGTTAAAAAAAAATAGTGTGAAAACATATTTATATAGATATTCTATGAACGATTAAGTTCAAATTTTTATGAAATCGGAAGTTTAAATGAAAAATAATGGTTTCAGTTATTTTTGATTAATGCTATAATTCAAAAAATATCGATCGTAGGACTTGAAACAGTTGAAACGTCACACCATTACTTCACGACAGTCTGTATAGAATAGATGATACATTATTAATTTTTATACACAATGAAATTTTAAAAATATTTAGACTATAATCTATTTTAATCTTTAGCTATGTACAAAACTGACACAACGTATCTTTATAAAAGAATCATTTTTTGTATGCAATGATATAATAATTAATAGGTATATGTATTGTATTCAATGACGAAGTACCTATATAGTCAAAACCTATAATGGTCCTGTTTTTTTTTTTTTTTTAATACAGACGCTAGATATAATGCAGCAGCAGTTCAAGCTTACGGTTTTCATTCTTTGGCGTCTTGGCGACTATAATATACCTATCCTTTTAGTATACCTATAGTGGCTATAGTACCATTGATTATAAATACTAGTACTTACATATATATTATAGTATATAAATACATATGTATTATAATATTATTAATATTAAACATATCATTTTCCTCGATTTAATGATTGTTATAATAAACCTTAACATATCAATTAAAATCATTTTTTTTTTTTAATAATCGCCCGCATCGCGTTAAAAAAACACACGCATATAACCAGTTCAACCGCACGTATATATTTATATACATATAATAACATATTGTGTATTTATCATACGCACGGCGGCATTAAACCGGGGCATTGGCGATTATTATTGTATATTTTATAGTTTATATTAATATTATATATGTTATGTACCTCCCGTCGATCTCGCGGCGACGACTCGGCAGGATGTGCGGCGGCGGCGGCGGATCTGCGCGGCCACGGCACTGCAGGAACGTACGGGCGGCGGTGTACGGCGTCGTCCCCTCACCGAAATTCTTTATAATATTATTATTATCTTTTTACCTGTTTCCTCCCCCCTCCAATCACTCATGCAGACGCCAACACCGGTACCGGCAGTCGGCACCTGTACGCGTATGCACCACAACGAGTATGTACCGTCGCCACTATTATACACTCGCCACACTATAATACATCATATATTATTATTATTATTATTATTATTATACTCATTCTTGCTCAGCAGTTCCAGTGTGCCACTCGACAGTCATATACGTACGCCACACTCCAGCGCACCACGCACGTAACCGTCTCTCTTTAAACCTCGATACGACCGTACCGGACCACGATGGTCATCGCTGCGAGTCTGTCTCACCGCAGTAGTTGTGTATACACATCGTCGCCGTAGTTTATTACTCGGTAATCAGTCAGTGTACCTATACGGTTTACCTTGGTCCTACCGTCGTCCGACCATCGTAATACGCCGCCAAATATAATAACAACAAAAACAATATTGCGCCTACCGCTTGCGTGTTCGTTATAAATCGCGCGTTTGTGTTATTGTCTCGGAGTGATCCATATCACCATAATATTTATAAATATCGTTTATTATCGTAACGACAACTGACAAGCCGTCGTCGCGATTTTCTCGTTTCGAAAAGTGTATCGCGCCAGCCAAATTCGCCGGCTGATATTATATAATCACATAATAGTAAGTACACGACGTGCATCGCAATATCGGAAATATGTAATTTCGTGGTGTACTTATCTAATATACTATGCCGATCCGTCGTCCTTATTTCGTCGACCTCCGGATTTCTGACGCTGACGACGCTGCCGCCGCCGAACCGACGTGTGTGCACCACGCATTTGGATTTTTCTCCAACAGGTAGGTGCGTTGCACTCATACGACTATTGTTTGACATGTTTTATCTTAGTATTGTATCCGCCCGCTACACACAAGTTTCTCGTTTTCCTGTCGAAAGTCCGCGTAACATTATAATAATATATATCTAATATAATTTGAATGTGAATACACCACACGTTAATCCATCGCACGCGCATGTTGATCCACGACGAAATGTTTTCATTTATGCCGCGAACTTTCTAAAAATAGTAAAACAATATGATACCTAATGATTATGTAAATATGATGTATAATAGTGCATTTTAACACCACGAGTCCATAATAATTAAAAAAAGAACAAAGCGTTTGATTATGCACTATATAGGTATGTGGAATAAATGTAGGTACCTATAATCAGCATAATATTAAACTGAATATGATGGGCATAATATACAACACTATACAGCATATATTATACTAGCAACGGTACTGGTTTCAACAAAATCGAGTACTATATTGTACACAGATGTGTCATATAAAATATATTTTATACGATTTAGGCAATACACAGGTAAATAAAATATATTGAATTACATATATTTTTTCAATAATGACACTAGCTACGACAGGTATATAACTTAATTCTCAGAAACTAGTATTTTAATATGGTAGTTTAAATTCAAAATGGAATTGTTTCGTTGTTTATTTATTAAAATTTATAATAGATATATACAATATTGTGTTTGATGACATATGTATATATTTTTTTCTGTAACTTGATTTCATAGGATGTTCATTTTTTAGAACTATTCGGTCCCAATGTGTAAAGTATAACTATATATATTTTATAATTTACCTTAATTTCTTAACATTGAATGGTACTGAATAGTCTGAACTCTGAATACCTGAAATAGTTCAATTAATGTAATATTTTGAGTAAGAATTAAAATAATAATTTTTATTATTTTTTTTACATATGATTTTTAATATTAACCCATATTTCAACCGAGATTTCAACAAAGAAGTTATATTGTGTGTTCGTATTTAGTTTATCGATAAAATTATACTTAGGTACTTGATTATATAGTTTCTTCTAAGATTGACCTTATACGAAATGATTGTTCTCGTTCGTAGCAATTATAAGTGCAATTTAATTTTCTTGTTATTAAACAAATTCTGAAGAGGTGTATATAATGAAATAAGGTTGACCTAAAGAAGTAAAACAACATGATTGAAACTGCATGCAGACTTATTATTTAAAAAACTAGTTTTTAAATTAAATGTTATTTTTAATGATTATAAACGTAGCTAATAATAAGGTCATGCATGTCTTGCATAAATATGTAACAACATAATTGACAAAATTTAAAATGTTTAATCATCGCAGTTTAAATAATTACTCACCTAAAATAAATACTATGATATTTTAAATAACTAAGAGTTATTGTTTTATCAATTTTTCATAAACGTTGTACAAACAACAATAATTGATTAAAACCTCGTTCTTATTGTTTGAGTTTTAAATTTTAAATTATGTATGATACCTAAAAAGTATATAATATGAGTTACAGCTTGAGAATTATTTAGTTTTCACTCGTTAAATATTTATATTTCTTTTATTGTTCAAAACTTAAAACTGTTTTTAAAACGTTAAGTTCGATAATATATATCTATGTAATATTATAGTAATAAACTATTAAATAATTATGGTTTATGTTACATCAAATCCCACGTTTTTTTTTCGTACTAATAATTATTATTTATTTGCCCGTATCGGTGCGATGTATATTATAGGAGACCGTTAGTTTCCCATCTATACTTTTCAATACTGTTAATCAATTCTTCCAATATCATAACAATCGTTATAATGCCTATACTTAACAACCTAGACCAAGCCACAGAATATAACCAAGCTGTATCCCTATCATGGATTCGTTTCGTGTGGGCGTCGTGTGGCGTCAGATCAATCTCTTGGCGCCAATGTTCTTATTCACATATTTATATTTTATACTACGGTAAAAGTACGAAATTGGGAAAATCTCGGTTTTATCAGTAAAATATAAAATGACATACTACTGCTGGCGAATATCCAAATTTCAAACTTTTACTAATTGATCTTGTTAACTGGTAAACTCTAAACTTTAAAGCATAAAAATTAATTCGATCAAGCAAGTGAGTAATTATTTATTATTTATTAGTCATATTAAATCTAAAAGCCATATAATATTATCATTCGAGTAACATTAGTAATTAGTAATCATATACCTAATTGCTAATCGATAGAAGGACCTATATAAATTAGGATCAGAAGGTTTGGTTAACCGTTAGAAAAATAAATAAAATACAATTATATTTTTAATTATGTTAAATATCTTAAATTACTAATACTATAGTTACTGTTAGGTATAGTAAAATATCTGTTGAATACTCTAATTAGTGTCACTAATTGTTAATTAATTTAATTATTGTACAGTAATCATGAATAATAATATCAAATCACGTATACATTTTATATATTTTTATTGATGCTTTAAATCTAAAAATAAATAAATACACTGAAATTAAAACATTTGTTTTTTACATGTAGGTATACAATGCATGTACCTTATCATAGAGTAATATTTTGTATGATTTTATTGATTTGATTTAGTTGTAAATTATATTAAACACTTCTACAGACTTAAATACCAAAGTATAACTATTATTATATATATATATATACCACAACAGTATTTAAGTCTGTAGTATACCTAACTATTATATTAATTATTATTATATGTATATTACACATGTGAATCATTTTATATTCATATGATACACAATTAATACATTTTTTTTATTGTAATATTATAATTACACATTACTCTAGCATATTTATAAAACATAGTCATAAACCTAGATGATTTAGACCCATTTCTCCGATTACTATCTTGCCGAAATAAACCATAATAAAATAGAATTTTGTTTCATTTATGTTAAAAAATATCTATTTTATTTTATCATTTTAAATAGTCAGTAAAATAATATAAACATTCGTCAAACATTGTTTGAATAATCGCTTGATCAAAGTGGAATTAACACCCTTTTATAAATGTGTCATAGCAAAAAGTTTCTCTAATAGAAACAATCATGTCAATTTCAAAGTCAATTTGAAATGTATTTGGGCTAAATACTAAACAATTTTTTACAACAGCATCTTTTATTATTTTAAACATTCTTGAAAAATTGATGTACTTTTCTTCGGTCGCAATACATAAGCCTTAAAAGTAAATTTAATATGATTTATTAATAATTATATACTAAAAAGTCATAATAAATTACTTTTATAACAATAATTACCAATGGTTATCATTATTCCTACGACATAGCTGTGCAATGTATAAATTTGAGTAAATAACTGAGGTGCTGGTGATTTAAATGTCTCACATCCATAAAAATATTTTCATTACATGCATATGCAGTCTTCTAAAAAATCTTTCCATTTCATTTCAAGTATAACAATTTTATTAATATTCTATGTAGTGCCCGCCTACCTAATTAAGCTCAATTGAATAAAACCTGGGCTTTATAAGCAAAATGGGACGAAAGATCTAGATATCACAATACGCACTAATTAGATAATTATAGATATATAATATATTAAATAAAATCAACGTATACCTACAATACTCCTCCTATAATACATATTAAATGTGTGTCCTCAACTCCTCGTAGCTCATGTCTCTCAATGGGCTCATGATTACCCTACTGAAAATATGTACTTGAATAATTTCTAATTATACTTTTGCGTGTATAAAAGTATATTAAGACATATATGTCTTTAACACGCAAAAGTATATTTAAAATTTCATTTTTTAAAATTTATTTATTCTATTCTGCTTTAAATTTAATAACATAAAATCATATAAAAGTATTCATTACTAATACATTTTTATAAATAGTATTTTATTAGTTATGAATTTTAATTGTTTTAATATCAGATAAAAAAAAGAACATTGAAGATAAATAAGACATTTATTATGTTACCATCACTGTGTTTGTCATTATTAAAATTAAACTACGTTAGCAATTATATAGATACCTATAGGATAATTCATTCTTAAATTAAAAACTAAAATTAAATTATAATTTAATACCTTATTATTTAACGCAATAATAATATCTTTTGTTTTTATTTAGAAGATACCTACATGATTATTTTAGTTTTATTATGAAATATCTAAAATATTTTATACCACCCAAGTTGTTTTTTTGATACAATTATTATTTGTATGATAACTGATTGGTACAGATGGACTCACATATACATGTAGAAACGAGTATATACTAATTATTGTATAATGTATAATTGTATATGAAATTATTAAAATTATGAGTCTTTGACGCCCAATAATGTGAAGCATAATACTAATACTGCATATAAGTATAATGTATATAACATATGTTCTATTAGTTATCGTTTATGTTGCATTATTTAATGCATCATTTAAAATATATCTAACCCACGAGTATGTACGTATACATTATCTTTTACTACAAACTACATATTTAATAAAATAAGAAGGTAAAACGATGCATGTTTACGCATATAAATAGATAATATTAAATAACGTTTTATAATACATTTTTATATTTTTTTTTACAAACTATTATCATTATTCATTGACTCATTGTCATCTCAATACTCTTTAAAAAAAATCACTGTAGTGTTGTAACTTATATTAACTTATCTTGTACTAAGTATGAGACATTTTTTAAATATTTTTGTATTTGAATTATGATGAGCTTTAATTTTGATCGTTGTAAAAAAAACAATATAAGATATTCTATTACACGTTTCTGTCAGCTCTCTGATCACGTAAATTTATATTTTACCATTGATGTTCAAATCGCGTATATGTATAACGCCCTGCGGTGACTTTCGAGTTTCAATCGCTTATAATCTCACCTAAAATACTTAAACGGTAACACGAAATACGAAAATATAGCTATTGTTCTCCATAAAAAAAATACAGAATCTTTCTCTTCATAAAGTAATTTAACGCATTTCCAATTGTTTGACTGGGTATGATTATTCCAATTTCAAGCACATGGGCAATATATTATATTGCTGAATAATGAGAAAGTCGTGTTTTTTCAAACACAATATAAAATAAAATAATATAAAATCATTATTGCCTTATGTCATTACTCGTTGTGATGAACCCAGATAATGGTTAGGTATGTTATAGCGGATTTTGCGAGAAAATTAATAACTGTACAACAACTTACTATACAATATAGTGTTAAATGTTATCATTTTGCTCATCTGTTCCGCCAGTCAAACGCCTTCGATACAATATAATGTTTAGGCGTCCTGGGAAAATAGAAACGGAATACATAACATAACACATAGTTATACCGTATACATAATATTATATAGAATATATATAGGACATAGGTATAAACGTATCACGTATATAATATAGTATAACACATTTTCAATTTCCATAACAGTGTTCAATTAATAGAGAAATTGAGCGAGAAATTATGTTACACTAGTATTACACAGTATTTACATTATCGATAGACGTATGTCCGTATGTGTGTTATATATTCTGTATACCTAATGTTCTTAATATATATATATATATTACTAATATATTATTACATATTATTGTCCATTAATTTTCTTTTAATAATATTTTAGTGAGTGGTTAATATCTCCATTATGTCGAAATTACCGTAAATGAAATTTACCAATCGTTACGCCTTATACATATATACATTTTATAATACATTTTTCTTTAATCCTTGCTAATACATTTTAAAATTCACATTTCACAATACTTAGGTACTAGCTATATATGGCTAGGTATACGATTATCTATTCTCTCCCACTCATTAACCTAAGCCTAAGGGACTTCATGACTAGACAATTTTCTACGACAAGTCTCATTATTTCTAAAACTTTATTTTAAGTCCGTAACCAGTTTCTATCAAATCGTTAAGTTCTGTGGTTTATTTTATAATCGAAATTACCATAGTTTAGTAGTGATATAGTGATCAATTTTTCCAAGCTGCACATAAACAATAATATATAGGTATGGATTATGGTTTAAAAAATGATTTTACAATGGCTGATATAAATATTTCATATAAAATTACAAAATGTTAACGCGTAATAGTAGTATACTATTAAAATTAATAACATTTCAATTGTATATGAATTTTTAATAATAATACACACGTACTGTTTGATATATTTATATCATTAAGGAAAATCTATAAGCAAACGTACTTGGTACGTTTCTTTTTATCACACACACCGATGACCGATGATATCCACCCACGTTCATATTATAACTTTACATTCCCCACATCCAGATGACCTGATATTGTTATTCAAAATTGCATCAGCTCGCCATAGTTTCTGTTGATTGCCGATCGCTTTCTTTTCGGCATCAATTTACATTTATTTACTCAATGTTCTTCGTCAAACGTGAGTTGTATAGACATATAATTACATTAATTATTTATTACATTTATAGAGATAATTAGTTAAACTTAATCATATAATGTGTAACTAATGCTTTAATATTATATATACATTTCTATTGTAATGGGATATCCATTGATAGTAATATTATAATACTATCTGTTATTTAAAATAGACATAACCTATATAGATGGTTGGATTACTTGTTTTTCTTATAACCTAGATTCCACGACACAATATTATATTAGTCACTAGTTACTATTGATTGATAATTGTTTTAAATATCATCAAAAAGTAGGTATACATATAATATGGTAAAATTAAAATAAATATATTAAATATTTGTTTTATTTACCTAATAACAGCTACACTTATTTTGTATTCATTTTCTGATAGAATACTGTATAATTGATTTTTTGATAAGATGATAATTATTATAGATATGATTTAGAAATTTGTAACAGTTGAAACTTTTATATGTGAAATAGTTAAAGCAAAACAATATATTACACACCTTAAGCGATATAGGTATTATAGATACATCATAAACTGTAAATATAATACAAATTAATAAAACTTTCTGATGACTTTCATCGTTTACTTAAAAAAAATTTTAATATATTATTGTGATAAATGATTTTAACTGATAATAAAGAAATAAGTAAATATACTTTTAAGTAAATTCTACCCTTCAATACTGATATTAAGTTCATATCATTATATTTCAATATCTATTTGATGACTGAGAAAAACTGAAAAAATAAAGAAAATAGTGCATTCGAGAAGTTGAAATTACAGACACTATTTAAGTCCAGCTCCAAATACGTCAATTTCCATAAGACCTAAGTAATTCATTTAATTTTAACACACTATTAGTCAAATATAGTATCATAATATTTTCACCTGTAATAGACTCCATTCCTCAACTCCACAGCTTCCACGTAAATATAACTAATAAGATTGCATTTTTTAATATTTTTACATTCATATGTGTTTTAGTGCATAAAAACATGTTTAATTGTTTTAGGTGTGTACATTATAAAATATATAGCCAAGTCCCAAATTTAATTTTTAATAGTAAAAATAATAATTTAAAAAAATAACTTTATTTAGTATGAGTACATGCACATAATGTCATAATATACATAAAACATACTTATATAGTTTAGAAGTAACTAGGAAGATACCATAAAAACATGTTGGTATGCGGCGATGTCGAGATAATAAACAAGTCCTCATTATTATTTAGACATCACATATTCATATCGGATAATATAATACTTTTTTATAAGTATCTAGGTAAAACGTATTTATATGTCAATTTAAATTTTTACAACAGTTGTTTGTTGACACTGACAGCTAAATTATATGAACGTTATTTTTTCATTTTCGCGCATTTTTAATAAGTACTATATAGTGTTATTATTTTTATTATTATTTCACAGTAAGCTTGTTAAATTATACAGTTATAATATAAATTATTATACTTTAAAATATTATACTTAACCTCTTGATGTATATTGACATATATAAATAACCTTAAACCATGATAATAAACATAATATTTTTTAAGATTAATATTAATTATATAATATACCTACATAAATCAATATTGATAATTAATATTTAAAAAAAGTATAAAAACAAACTTCCCCGTTTGAATTTATTTTTAAATGATTATTCATACTTTTTTATTTATATAGTTTTTACTTTTACATTTTATAAGACACGCATAAACTTTACGAATCTGTTATATCATAATTATAAATTACAAATAATAAAACATAAACCTATTCGTATGGATTTACATTATGGTAAAATTTGCATATTGATACAATAGATATTGATTGTAGGAATGTACAATATATTATTGTTAGTCAAATTTAAACAGAATATGACTATAGTAGGTGTATAGTATTAGTATAGGTGTTCCTTATTATATTATATATATATATAGGTTTATAATATTATAATAAGATCAATGAAGGTATATATCATGGTTTATAGCAAAAGAATTATAGCCTATAGGTACCCAACTAAAATACCTATCTAAAAAAACGTGCGCTAGTTGTGGTAATACGTTGGTATTTATACATAAATACACATGCGTGTCCAAATTTATTATTGATCACGTTCCTCTTTTAAACATACTAATCGAATTTGCCAGTCACTAGCGTTAATCTATCGTAAATTCGATTAATTTTTTTCCTGATAATAAGTATTTGATAGTTATATCTAGGTACAATTTTTTTACCTCGTAAAAAAAGAACAAACAAATTCACACAAACGCACGTCGCATCCACTATTTGCATAGAAAATGATTGTGTGATTTTTTTCTCATTATATTTTACACACAATTATTAAACCTGCGATCCCCCGAATAGGTACACATCATCTGCATATCCGTTATGTAATTTAAAAATACGCCGTGTGCCCTGGATACATAGAAAGAATAAAATGTACAAACAACGAGACATGAATGCCATCTACAATTTGTCACGCTACATCAACCGTGCGCGTATAAGTACATAGGTACATATTATAGTTCATAAATATGTACAATACAATAAAAACAGCCGTCCACCCATGGATATTTTGAATCCGCTAAGAACCGTAAAAAGTATTATTGTTTACACACGTGAGTATAATGAAACGAAGAATAAATATAAATTCAAACGCACAAGTAGTAGTTACCTATGTAGGTATAGGTAATCAAATTGCTCACGCATTTTTCGGTTTGACATTCATTTTGCTCGTCACATTTATCGGTTTGACAGTTTATACTTATATCTATATTTCTTAATCAAATGATTTGATTTGGTAATTAGTACAATTCAATTCAAAAGAAATTGTTCAAGTTCGGTACGTGTGTTCGTTCCAGATGGATTTTTTAACAGGAAACGTGATATAACATTATGCTTGACGAGTCACGGGTTTGAAATGAGAGTATATAACATGAGATGTAGTGGTTTTTCGAGAAAAAATAAATACGGATGTTTACAGGTTATGTTAGTTTGCGTACATTGCAGATATATAATGTAAAATCTAGAAGAAAAAATTTCTCTTTGCAATTTATTACAATAAATAACATGAAATTAAGTACAATATTTTGTATGATTTAAAGTTTATCTATTATTAATTATAATTGAAACAAAAATTTACAATAGTAACAATATTATTATATTATACAATGAGTAATATAACTTATGAAAAATTAAAATTGAAAAGAGAATATTAAAACGTAAATCCGGTATTATGTATAGGAATAACAAGAAAAAGTACAAATTAATATTTTATACATTTCAAAATAGATATTGTTTTTTATTGTATGTATACCAAGTAATAATATACAATTATATGCATATAATTTAGTGTTATTGATATTTATGTAGGTATACACGAGTTGAAATAAAGACGTTTTCATTTTACTTGAAATTTAAAATCATAAAAATTATCTATTGACTCCTTTAATTTCTTTCTTTTATTCATAATATTGAATGTAAAATATTATTTAAATTAAAAGTATTAAGTATCTATACTTATAAATGAAGTATATATTTACATGTAATGCTGCAGAATTTAATATAGATACGAGATACCTATAAATTATAATTAATAATTCAGTGGTCATTTTATAGGTACCTCATATCTACGTAATTTATCTATAAACAAATCGTAATTACAATTCATGAATTGTTTTGTATATTGAGAAGTTATACAGGAGTATAGAACATTCGCATATGGGTAATAAATAATAGATACCTATATATTATATATGGCTGTATGAAATATATTTATGTATATATTGAAAAAAGAGAGGTTTAAACATAATCAGAATGGCAAATTAAACTATAAAGCATAAATAGTATACCTACATTTTATACAAATATAAGATACATCATATAGATCGTATTAGTATGATATTATAATCTCCGTCAGGCTATAGATACCTATAGATATATTATCTAACGACCCAAATACCCCATATACCAGCGGTTCTCAAACTTTTTTGGTTCACGCATCTCTAAAAATAATTATAAATAATCATGCTTCCCACGAATAAATAAATTACGATTTCATATTATTTAAATATTCAAATATTTTTAGTTTTATGACAAAAATCCAGTTATACATATTATTTAGTATAACAAAAATTATAAAAAAAAAAAAAAAAAGATGACTATTATATTATATAATGAAAAATTTAATGTGAACAATGTTTAATGTTTCCCGTTTATTAATGCTTCAAAATTAGGCATCAACGTTGTTACCGGCATTCGCATTTTGTTTTCAACATTAAACATGGACCAATGCTTAGAATACCACCGCAACTGTCAAAAATTGTTGATCTAAAAATATCAATATTTACCTTGTACCTTCCCTGCTATATGCTTGAGCCTCACAGTTTGGGAACCGCTGCTATTAGTTATTACTAGGGCTCGGAAGTTGATGACCTTAAAAACAATAAAAAATGACCATAAAAATGGCAAAAAATGTCCTAAAAAAATTACAAATATTAGTTTTATATTAATAAAAATACATTCTTTTTAAATATTTTACTCTATTTTACTATAAATTTCAAAATATGACATAAAAATGACAAAAATGTCAAAAAAAAATAATGAAAAAAATAGGAAAATTAAAAAATTAAAAATAATTGTCTTATAAATTTATCAATGCTTACAAATTATTTAAAAATCAAAATCATTGCATTGTACAATTAGAGCGTATTTTATGTTATCGAAAGTAAATGATAAGAAACGATAAGAAATTAACTAGTGTGAAATCAGTAAAAATAACTAAAAATGTTGGAAAATGACCTATAAATCTCAAAAAATGACTTAGAAAGTAATAAACACCAAAAAATGCAAAAGAATGCAAAATAAAAATTAGTTATTTAGATTCACATGCTTATGAAACAGATTTGTGGCCAGGAGAGCATCGTCTAAAAAGTTCCAAAAAAAAATGCAAAATGCATCAACTTCCGAGCCCTAATTATTACTATATTGTTATACTGTGTGTAGCATACTTACCAGTTACTAATTGAATACAAAATGAATTAGGAGCCCAATGGCTACTACAGTACTACCTTATATATAACATTTATCTGTTCCCAAGGCTAATTCAAATAAATTAAACAATTGCTTACTGTATAAGCTATTTTTAGGGATGTACAAATGTGATATTTTCCGTCAGTCATTAGTGTATTTTAGAGAAACAGTCAATCGAATGTATATAAACTATATAGAGTAGTTTACAATGCAATTTGTTATTATTTAGTTGAAAGTGGCCCACTAATATTTGAAATTTGATTCAATCATCTTTTACAATTAGGTACACTAGAATAGTAGAATATATAATTTTGCTTGACACAAAATCGGAAATAAGCTTTTAAATGTTATTAGTTTATTACATTTACATATATCAATTATAACACAATTAAGCAAGTATAGAGATTCAAATTTAAGGATAATCCATAATTGTATTGTTGTATTAGCCTCATAATATTTTTTATTATATTATATTGAGATATAGATGACATACTCATGGGAGATGTCATCTTATCTTCCATCCATAGAGCTGGTTTACCACTGGCTACCAATAAGATATAAGTATTAAACAATAAATGATAATGGTTTTCAAAACAATAAACATATAACTATTAAGCATTATTACTATTATGACAAAAGGTCGAATTATATTTATTTATTACTACCTATATATAGACATGGACACTATTAAGTATTTAAGTATTACTTATTTATGCATGTCATAATATTGATAAGTAAAATAATAATGTTGTCTATAAAATAATTAAAGCTGATTCATTAATTTAAATTAATTGTAAAGAGTAAATATTATTAAAATAAAAATCAACATCTTTGTCATATAGCAATCTACATTCATGTCACATACACGTGCGTGATGCTTTCACTCATCAACTGTAAGTTATCGCCCCCCGGTACTCCGGTATTCACTGGTTAAATACTGATGCTCTTTCTACTAAAATTATATCAAGTGTTTACAATCCATTAAACCGTCGAATATTTTTATACACAGAATGTTTAGTAATTAATCCATTACATAACATATTATATTGATATAAATAATAATTTATTATATGTTATACATCATAATCATTTTAAAAAACATTAATTTTATTATACTTATGATAATTGGCAACCTTCGTGATCGACCAACTATTTTATAAATATTATTAAAGTGTACCTACATGAATATTCATCTACGTCACGTCAGAACTTCAAATTTGGAACTTTTGTACGAAACTTTTTCAAGATTTTGTAACAAAATATAACTACATTTACTTAGTTTGTAAGTAATTACTAAGAAATTCTCTAGCGTAACGTTGCTCAAAATAAATATGCAAGTCTCATACTTTTGTAATCTTGTGTAGTTGAGTACCTATATACAGCAAATATATATTACAGCGTATAGTGTATATATAAGTATATAATTTTAATTTAAAGTTAATATCTTCAATTTTAATAACTAGAATCTTTCTAAATAATGAATATTAAATTTAAATACAACACTAACTTTAATTAAATATAGGATTAGTATTAACAATTTTTTACCTTAATAATATTTAACATTTTAACTTGTTTACGAGACTTATTTTAGATTCTGTATCAAACTAAAATACTTTTATTTTAGTCGTATTAAAGCTATACGATTATAATACGAGATCAGGAAATATATTATGAGAGAATAACAGATGAAAGATTCAAATATACATTCATAAATCAAAATAAAATTAAGCCATTTAGTTAAAAACTAAAACTAATAAATTAATCGAAAATAACATTATAATATATTATACAGTTTTCAAATATGCCACCATTAAATGACCGAATAAAAACCATGTATGTGAAAACTTACCTATCATTAAATTTCCGATCTACCTCTATATAAACTCTTCTTTTTGTACTTTAGAATAAACCCATCATTTGAAGAAAAGGGATATTAATTACTAATTAATCACACCGTGTTCTGTTGTTCTGCAGATAATGCCAAAATCTTGGAATGGTGGATCTGAACCCGGTTAAGGAATCGATGCTAGACGATGGCCGAACGGCCCTACATTACGCCGCGTCGACGGGCGACAGTGGCTCGATCGCCGAACTGTTGGCCACTGGGTCTGTGGATGCCAACGCCCAGGACGCGGTCGGTTATTCAGCCGTACAAATCGCGGCGGCTGAAGGCCACCTGGACGTGCTCCGACTGCTGTTGCGACACGACGCCAACGTCAACCTGCACGATAACCTGGTGAGCTAAAGTCGAGGTATTTGTGTGAGCGGGAGGTGGGGAGGGAAACTTTACCTAACTCTACATTCGCGGGATTTTTACTGCCACGCGTCACAGCACTTGCACAGTATATATTTCTATATACTCCTATGTCTTGGCACAGTAATTAATAGCAAGATATGTATACAGCAGCAGCCAGCAAGCCAGCAAAAGTATTATACCTATGAGTTAAAAAAAAAAAATCGAATCCATGAACGGGCGCTGTACGCTCAATAAAGTTTGATAGAGAATTTTGGGGTGTTACTCTCATTTATATGTATTTATGTCTATTTATTTTGGTATACGTTTTATAGGTGAATCACTAACATAGTAATTTAATATAATATGACCTTGATGTCTATTTTGAGGAAGGGGATCCAAACAAAAAGCATTCTCAAGTCGATACATACATTTATACTTGTGTTGCATATTTTACAGTGACATAGACAGCTATTATATTTATAATAATTATATCAAATCTGTAGTGAAATACAATTTTCTTGGACAATGTAAAATCGATTTCTAACAAATTTTGTTTCGTTTTTGAACGTATATATTTATAGTTATTTTTCAGAATCCAATCATGTACCATTCGTCAATAATTAATATTTAACATTCTTGAATATATTATAATTTAATACTTATTGTTGCGTATCTATACTATACATTTATTGTATAATAATTAATAGTTCATATTTGTTATGACGCTGATTGTATTTATAGAGTTTATTGTATTTAATGTAGCATGGCAATACGGCCCTACACGAGGCTAGCTGGAAAGGTTATAGCAAAACAGTGGCGTTGCTCGCATCTTCCGGCAGCGACTTGGACCGTAAGAATTATGGAGGATCGTCTGCATTGCATTTGTGTTGCCAAAACGGACACAATCAAAGCTGCCGGGAACTCCTACTCGCCGGCTGCGATCCGGATGTCCAAAATAACGTATGCAAAGTTAATAATATATTAAAACTTATTTTATATGCTCGTCAAAAAAAGACGGGCTTTATTGATATATTTATATAAATATAAAAAAGAGATAAACATAGTAAATGAATAATTACATTATAATATTGTAAAAATTGTTTTTTATTTTCTATATAATTCCTATGCGCGTGTTCTTTATAGATTAGATTTAACTGCATGGTGGTTTGTGGCTTTGTATGCCTTATTGTTTTAGATTGTTATATATACTGTGCATGTTTTGCAACAACGGTGATCTTTATAAAGATGATGTACTCACTGCGGGTTAGTTACAGTTGCCATTAGTGTATACGTTTCGATTAATATACGCCTATATTATATTCTTACGATCGTGATTCTATGCTTTTGATTTATATTTTATATAATAGCATAAACCGGAATCAGATGATTTCATAGCTCGTACCGGTTCTTCTAGTTAATATGTCATATTATTTTAACCGAGTATATACTCCTCCGCCAATCTTCGCGTCTATATTCTATATACTCATAGACCTTATACCTTATAGTATAAGGTCTATGTATATACTATATACAGCATAATGCATCATATTCTCGTTTTATTTTTCCATTTTCCTTTTGAACTTGTTCTGCATATCATACTATAATGATCGGCCAATTGTCATTTAGCTCAAAATATTCGACAATCGTTATGTATTGATTAATTTTATAAGACAAACAATTCATTTTTTTCAAATCAATGATACATTTAAATATGTATACAATTATTATATACTGGCTACAAAAATATGCACATTTTTAGTAGTAACTAGTAAGAATCTACTTCAATTTTCTGGAACAAATCCAACAGGAACTCAATTATTGATTCAAGTATCTCGGTTAATGTCTTCTATTTTCACTTATCCCCTCAGAGTATAGTATACCATTATAAACGCTTTGATAACCGTAATGAATGTTTTTGTTTCGCAGATTATGAAAAAAAAACCGTTAAATGAGTTTAGACACGCCTGTGTTAATTCTGTACGCTGGGTGTGATATTGTTGACATAATGTATAAAATACTTATGAACAGTATTACAGTTAAAATTGTTTTTTATTAAAACTTTAAGGGCTAAGGATAAAACAATAACTATACTAAGAAAATGTATATTAATATATATATGAATCCAGATCTAATTGTTTAAAACTACCTATAAAAATGTAAGTGTGATTTTACTAAAGTAAATATTTTTTGTTACTTTGCAATGTTTTAGTATGGTGATACGCCACTTCACACAAGTGCCAGGTATGGACACGCCGGAGTACTGAGAATATTAATAAGTGCTCAGTGTAAAGTTTCTGAACAAAATAAAGTTAGTACAAAGTTATTATTTCTAATAAACACATGTACGCTTGAGATTGTAGATTGTAATAATGTAATACACTATATACAGTAAAAGTCTTAATTCAATAAATTAATGATTGTTTTTAATGTGAAACAGAATGGTGATACGGTATTGCACATTGCCGCAGCTATGGCCAGGAAGAAATTAACTAAAATAATTTTGCAAGCTAAGTGTAATACTGCATTAAAAAATAAGGTAATTTATGATTGTGTACTTTTTTTTTGTCCATACAAGCGAAACATCATATAATTATTTAATGATATTAATTCAGTACCTATTTGTTCAGTAAATCGCTTACTATTATAATGTTATTATTAAACTGTTTACCAACTAATGTTAAAAATATTATATTTAATGTTTGTATATCATGTATACATACAATTTTAAAACACTAAATTCTATTGTAACCTAATTGAATAATATTATATTATATAGTTATGTAGAAAAGTCATTAACAAATTCAATATCATTTTTAAACATAATTGTATAACCTTATTTCATTTTATTTTATTTTAGCAAAATGAAACTGCCAGAGATATAGCAGAACGTAAAAATTTGACTGATATTTTAGAAATTTTAAAAAATCCCATGTATAAAAAGAAAGGTAGCAGTTCAAAAACGAAAAATGATTCAAAGGACGTATGTGCATTTATATACAATAATTAATCAAAACAAATATAATTAATTTTATAATAATAATGGTTTTAGAGTAAAAAACGAACCGATACGAGTATTAAAAAACAATGGTCTCCTTACGGTTGTCATTATTTTCCGGATACTAAGGAGTTTCCGAAACCAAAGTTGAACTCTTTGCCTGAAGAACCATTACATGCAGGTGAACAATATTATCTAGACTTGGCTGGAAATATAAGAAAAGGACCAGTAGGAGTAGGGTACACATGTTATTGTGCGCCATTTTTCAAAGAATTAGAAGCTCGGTTAGACCATAATACGAAAAAATTGAAACGGCAGATTTGTCGTACCGAAGATAATATTAATAGGAGATTGTGTTCCGTTGAGAAACAATTGAAGCGATCAAATGAAAAACTTCAACAGGTAAATAATAATTATATTTATTTTACAAATTTCAATGTATAAATTATTTTTATTATGTTTGAAAAAAAGAGTAAATACATTTATGAATATTAAAAAATATAGATCATAGCAGAAGATATAAAGTTAATAAAGATATATTTTTCGTGTAAATTACTTTTGTGTAGTTATCTGACATCTAACGTATATTTTTTCAACTGGCTAATGTATAATTTTATCAATATATTATTGTAGTCGTACATTTGGTCTTTGAGGACACGATGAAAGGTATATTATATATATAATACCAACAATATATAGATTTGATGAAAAGTTTAAACAAGTATTGCCATTTCAAGGCCTAATTTCATGTAACTGTCATATACACATATATATATCGGCAGTATCGGCTACTTTTACATATGAAAATGATCTTCTTTGTACAATATCCAGCTTAAGTGCTCAACTACACACGTGGACAAATCAATGAAAGAGCAGATAATGAGATAAAACATGCTACTAATTACAATAGAAGCAATGCAACATTGCAAAGATCTTTTATCGAACATTAAAACACTTTCACAATAACTGTTCTTCACACTACCAGTTGTTATTTAAGGAACTCGAAAATTTACATTTTATGCCCTCATAAGAATTAAAACTCAACATAGGTAAACATTTTAACAATAGCATAAGAAAAATTGTATGACTTAGCTTTAACAAACATAAATCAGGGAAAAAATGTAACTATCAGGATAAGGCTACAACAAGAAGACTGCTTAAAAAATAGATAGCACATACTTATTTTTATAAAACTCATTTACCTATTTATTGTATAAATTAATATATTTAAATGTATGAATTTAATGTTTTCTCTGGCACTTCCCTCCCATTTATGGAGATATGCTACTGCCCTACTATATTAGGTATATGAATGTTTATTATAAATTATAAAAAATTATAATAAACATTCATATATATTTATATTTTATATTTTATTTAAAGTAAAAGATAATTGTTTTAATCAATTTTTAAAATAGATTTAATATGATGAATCATCATATATTTGTATGAATTTGTTTAAATTTAAATTTATAACGATTAAACTTACATTTTTTTATCAATCAACTTAAATTCTAAAAAAAAAATAATTTTGAGTTTCGTAAACGTAACACGTATCTACAATTTAATTAAATGGTTTATGTTTTATTTAACAGTTATGTTGAAACAATAATAGGTTAAAATAAAATATAACCATATTTTGTGTTAAATGAAAAATAACTACAATTTCAATAAATGACAAATTACCGTGTTCACAAATAATCGATATTAGTTGACCGAAAACTTCTTATGAACTTGTAGTTAACAGTGGTACATAGGTAGCACTATATGAAAACTTGTGTTGTGCAGGTGTCTGAAGAAGTGAGTGACAACGATAGTGAGTTGGAGAACCGGTTTCGAACAGAATGTGCTATTGATACCACGGTCATGGACCCAAACTTACGATGGCGATTGGACTATCTGACAGCTCGACGTCACGATGATATACCATGCAATGATTCTGGATATAGCACTAAAATGTTTAGTAACTCCCAAGGCCCATCACCTTCATTATCTAGTAAGTGAAATATATTTTATTATCAGCAGCACTTTAATTCGTTTAATACATTAACGAAGATTACTTAAATTGGAATTAATAAAATAATGGGCATTGAAAAAAGCAAATGATTATCACCTTCGCTCCTGTATATTGATTTAATTGGCCGTAATAAATACTAATTATGTATTAGCTAATACAACCAATATAGCTAATTCAACCGACTCAATAAGTTGTCTGTATAGTAAAGTGGTTGTGCCTGATCTCGCAGGGGACAAGCGCATACCCTCCCTCCATGGATACATGCCTATGCTTAAAACCTAGTCAAATATTGTGTAGGGTTTACTGTGTACGTATTACTAATTAGTAATTATCTATACTAATTAGTATTACACTATTGTTTTTTAAAAATTCCAAAAATTATACTTGAAATAAATAATACTACTTTTTTTAGTCGGTTCATGTATTTATGCAATGCAGAATACAACTGATTTACTAATATATCATTTTAAAATATTAGTCACAAAATATAATTTTTATTACAATATTTCTATATCTATATATATAAAAATGGAACCAAAAATGTATAACAATTCATCAATTGAGAACGGCTGGACCGATTTCGCTAATTCTTTTTTTGTTGTATTTGTTATTGTCTGTAAAAGGTTTTTACGAAAGACAATTTTTAAAAAGTCAGCCGAATAAGTAGAAAAAGTGCAAAATCTATTTATTAATGTCTGGGATTTGAACTCAATACCGTTGTCTTTATTTACTCTATGGTAGACGTAGACATCTAAACATCAGCTCGATTTACAATCAGTATAATCTATGGTTTCTATAGTTATTTTATAGTTTTATGTTTATTATTATTTTGTTAATTGGATTTGGAAATTTGGAATTTGTTGAGTGAATTTTATTTTACGAAAAATTAAGAAAGTTTATTATAATAGACTTCATTTTCGAGTATTCTTAAATATTGAGTATATTTTTTATAAATAGAATTAATTAAAAACGACTGTTATTTTTTGAAATAACAAAACTGTCGCCACGCAACAGTCGGTCTCACTACCGTACCACGCCATTAAATGTTTCACATCAAAAAACATGTTTTTTATATATTTTATTTAACTGTTTTTAGTACTTTTTACCTCGCATATAGATAAAAATAATTTCACTCGCGCAAACGAAATATTATTTTTTTGTACGGGCGACTTAGTGCACGGAGACAGCTAGTTTTATATAATTGACAAACATTATCTTACTATAGTTATTCCTATTATCCTATTATATACCTATGATATAAACAAAAACTAAAAAATATACTTTTTAATACTAAATAGATGTACATTTTTATGATTTTAGATTTAATGGAGAATGGTGCAGTACCTGTCATAGAAAACAGTAAAATGCCAAAATCGTTAAGTGTATTACCTGACAATAACAACATGGAAAGTATTGTATGATCAAAACGTGCCAAAGTTATCTAAAAACTTTTATATTTCAATAAAAAAAATTAATTATAAGAATTATGATTTATCATAAGCTTTTTTATATTTTTGTATCTTAAATAGTTATACAGTGCAATATACATTATTTTTTGTTAATTTATTAATATATTTCCTGTTAATAAAATTATTCAATTACTATAAATTGTGTATTTTAAACATTATTTGCTTAACAAAATACTATATTATTTAAAGGTGCAAAATAAATTAAATCAGTTATATTTTTAGGAATAGGGTTGTATTATCATAGTATTATAGAAACAAAATAGCATCTGACAGGATGTCACAGTTAACGAGGACGAGGAGGGGGGATATAAAAAAACGCATTCGATGTTAAAAGGCTATTGGCCACCTGCTCACAATTCTCCCAATCGGTCTTGCGGGGCAAACGAGTGTCGCGAACGCGTGTGCTCGGGTTCGCGACGCGTCTACCGTTACGGAATGCGAGGCCCGACCGCCCGGCCGCGGGAGCAACGGTTTATGGCGACGGATGGGCTAGGCGCGATGTCGTGCGCGACGACACGGTGATGACGGACGACGACGACGATCGAAACACAGGACGAGCGAATATCGTCGGAGCCACGGAACCGGTGGTGGCAAGTCGCGGAAGATCGGCCGCCGGGACGACCTCGGGACGAAACCGAGAGTTAACGGACTGCGCACTCTTCCCAGATTCGCCCTTTAGCCATCTCGTCGGCCGGTCCGGTTGCCACCGAACCCAGAAACCAAAGTTTCCGCGGGTCCGACGCCGGTGACGTCCGCGTTCCGAGCTCGTAAATATTAACTAACCCCGTGAACCGAATCGCCGCCGTCGTCGTCCGAGTCGTCACCATCACACACCGTCGTCGGTACCGCCGGGGCGGCATCGTTGCCCGCGGCGGTACCGCTAGCCACATCGCGTCCCCGCAATCCGTCGCTCCGCGTGACCTGAGCGTCCGAGCGCCCGCACCACCGCTAGAGGGTCGACCGCAAACCTGTTTGCGCCGCAAGTGATCGGGGAGGAAATGTGCGCAGGTGACTTACCGCCCAACAACTCCGAGCGTTTTCTCGTATTCTCCGCTGCCTCGTCCTTCATCGCCATCGTCTGTCGTGTCAGATGTAGAACCGGTCTATAGGCCGAGCTCATCCACCGCCGCTACGCCGGATGGAAAACAACAAGCGCACAACACAGTATGCTTGATGGGTTTCCAGACCGCGGCCAAAAGCCGGCGGCAGCGGGAAACGCGTCTCTTTTTTACTGACGCGACTGGCTCCAACCAACCGATTTGTTTTCTAAACTCCGCAATATCCTGATACTTTGCACTGTCTTCGACAACGGCCGTTACGGTTTCCACATCTTCCAATGTGTCTTCGACTACGGCCGTTACGATTTCCACATCTTCCAATGCGTCTTTGACTACGGTTTGTTCCGATTGCTCTTTTAATACATCATCGACTGTTGCTGTATTTGGTAGCTTTTTCGATGCATCGTCTATAATCTGGTATATAATCTGTATAATCTGGTCTATTATACCTATTATATCGGCCGAATCGAGTGTCATAATGTTGCTATAATTCGTCGAAGCCATGTTTTCTTCAGTAGTGAGTTACACGTCTTGTACGTTTAGCGTCTGGTAAGGAAATAAGATTGTTTAATTTTTGTCGGATATCGTGACAAAAAATCACCCGGACAACGAATACACGGCGTAGTTTATTACAAGCCAGCCAGTCTACGTTTGTCAATTTTAATCGGCCAGCATTATAGGATTTCGCGGACCCGTTTATTTTTCCAAACACTATTATTAATATTATTGTTTATATAAATTATCTCTAGTTTACCATTAAACAATATTTAAATAATATTTTTTAACATAGAAAATCTAACAAATATTACAAATGAACCCACAACTATAATGTAGCTAAATAGCCTACTTTGTAAAAGTGAAATTTGTATTCATTATTTGTATAAATAAATCTCAATGTATAATATTCACATGCAAAATAAATTTAACCTCAAAACTAATAATAATTAATAATAAGCGAATCCCTATGACCCCCCAACAATATATTTTAAAAGTTCTTAGAATTATATTTGACTGAATTATATTTGCATAAATTCCTTAAATAAAAAATTGAAAAAGCATGTTCTTCAATTAATCTTAAATTTTCCATAGTTAAAACTCTAACTCATACTAGTCATCATACTAAGTAGTAAGTAGGGAGTATCTTTCTCCACTTATTCTACAATACACAATTTATTATATAGTAATCATATATTTTCTATAATATTATAATATTTAATATAATTTTCTTATGATAAACGCAGAAGAAATAATAACAACCGGAGGATTTTTTATTGTAATTTTCAAGCTCATGTTAATCTGAAGATATGGCAATAAAAATTTACCATTTTATTTCCGCAGATTAAGGGAAACCAACAAACCAAAACATTTCCTTAGTAATTTCTCATGATATAACTTATTATTTGATAAATCCATGGACGAAAACCAAAAACCAAATTTTATCAAATTCAAATAAAATTAACTATTCTTTATTATTATTGGCCTAACGAGAGCTATTTGTCATTTGCACCTTGGCAGTGGCGCAACTAGAGTTCAAATCTTGGGGGTGCTACAATTATGAATTGCTTACAATGCCATGGGAGGCTTGCCCCTCACACCCCCCAACTTGACATAATCCCAGTATTTATATTATATTAGTATTATATTTGTAATATCATTTTTGGAAAAAAAATATGATACAATTCGTTTTTTTATTATAGTATTTGATTATTTTGATTATACTACATTACACTTTAAAGTGTCAAACATCATTTTCTATCAATATTTTTATGATTAGAGCCTATGAAAGTTCATGCACTTGCATGTTTTTACTGAGTGCATCAAAAAGTTGCTGGATGAGATAACAAATCACAATCTAACGAGTTAAAAAATTAAATTTAAATGTAGGTACATAGGTACTACATATTTTTGCATATTTTGAGGTTTTTAAAAATATATGCATCCTTTCAAATAAAATTGCATTTTATTACATTTTAATGTTATTTTTTTATTAATATTTCACGATAATGTCGAACTTTGAGTATATTTCAAAATTCATTTCTTGAAAAATATGTCCTTTTAAAAACATTGCCAATATAAAATAAATACCTAATAAAAATTAAAGATCTTTGCTTGGTCGGGCTGGTAATTGTCGTTCATTTGTAATTGAAAATCTATCAAAATATTCAAAATATCTAGTTGTAAATTTTAATTCTTGAAGTACCTAAATATAATATATTATATCATATTGAAATTGTACATATTTTTCTTCATCTTTTAAATATTATTTTTATTAAAAGCGAAAAATCTTAACGTAAAAAAAAATACATATTTATTGCATATTTTAATAATTTTAAGCACATATTTGAATACATATTTTGATAGTTTTTAGTGCATGAACTTACTGGCCCTATTTATGATAGGTTAAATTACTAATAAGTAAAACGCTGCTCTGTAACATGTTGATTCGCAACCAATTTTTCAATTTCCTCATTGAGGAAAAGCTTCGTTTGCATGTCGCAGAACTGACAAGAGGTAAGGTTAATGCAACCTTTGGAAATACTTCTTTATTTAGAATTTTTTTTTTTATGTCATCTAACCTGTTTTTTTAAATTGTTCTTTAATACATTTCTGTTTTTAAGAACTCTGTGTTTGAATTTATTATGTCATAAAATCATAAAATAAACTACATTGTTAAAACTAGATATTTGAAATTACAAAGACGTGGAACTTGGGGGGTGCTTAAAGTAAAGCTGGGGGTGCTGAAGCACCCCCTAGCACCCCCGTAGTTGCGCCACTGCACCTTGGTACGTAATCGAAAAAAAGGGTTTATAATTTGCACCAAAATGAGTAATCTATGTATTATATTAGTTTGTTCCCTTATGGCTTGTTGACATCGAGACTCGATGGACTCAAATTACAACAATCTTATTATTTTGTTAAAAATAACAACGAAGCACCGAATAAACTGATTTTTAATAAATGGACTTATAAAAAATTATATTTCGTTGAGTATATTAATCGTATGTAACTATGTAACTATGTAAGTATATTAGAATTTTATTTTTTATATCAATATTAGTATTATTATAAAGTACATATAATAGGTTTAAGTTCCGCCGCACCAACATTTGTTTTTTCTGTCTATCTCCCATATAATATAGGAACAAAGAATAAATATATTTCGTATTTCCATGATTACGACTCTCTGGTTCAGTTTAGGGCAATTTATCTATTGTATTATATTTTATAATTTTATAAAAAAGAATATTTATTGTGCATTGACCGAATAATTTTTTATTATTTGCGTGTTTTAATTTAAAATTATTTTTATTATTTTTAACTATTAATAACTTATTCAAAATGTTGGTTTAGGTTAATCGATTTATTCTAGAGTATTTTAATACAAACCCAACACTATTGAACAGAAAAATTAGATAATAGAAAATATATTTAAAGTGTAAATAAATAGAGTAAAACCAAAATTCAGCTGTTCTTCTGTATTTTTTTAAGTTAGTATAATAAACTTTGTCTATACTTTGTCTAGTGAGAGAACGCGCCGCAGACCGACCAAAATCAGTTTTTCTGAGCATTCCCCAATGATGCCCAGCTATAAGCGAACCAGTTTTGATAGTATGGTGACGCGGGGAGTTGAGCAGAATCGGCGCGTTCTCTCGCTGGAAAGACTATTTGAAGTGTGTCATAATAAATTATAAATTTTATATTTTAAATTTTAAATAAATTAATATTAATAAAACAAATATATTTATGACGGCGCGTAAGATAGGCAATTTAGAGACAACATGTTATATTATCATTTATTTTCCTAATTTCAAAAATAAAATTACACTTTTCGCTAGTTTATCAAGAACAACAGAAAATTTAGCTGGAAATAAAAATTTCAGTACCCACTTATTACGTGCATGTTTCAAACAATTTGATATAAAAATCATGACAAAAATCTTAATTATAGTTGCTTTTTTAAAATGTAAATTAGGATGCTACTACTTTAATAATGATGAATAAACATTAATCTATGATTTGAACCTATATATTATATTCAAATAAATCAATATACGAATACTCTAGTCGTCTAAGTATTAGAAACCAAATAGAGAAATTTCATTAAAATTGTCATCGGACAATATTGATATAATCCATAATAATAACAATAATCAAAATTCAATTAAAAAAAGGAGGCAAAGGCCAAGGAGTATTCAAAAATTGAAAAAAGTGATATTAACGACATTGGATCGTCTTTTCTTACATAAATAACTCATTAATAAATCACAAAACAGAAATTAAATCTAATGAAATAGTCACCAAGCACGATATCGCGAGTAAATAGTTTCAGTAGTACTTATAGACTATAGAGCAAATAGGAGAAATTGAAATACCTAAGTAAAATAGATAATATATTTTGTTGAAACATTTGTTATGTACGGAACGGATAAGCTGCAAATTATTATTAGGAAATGATAACTGTATAAAAAATAAAAACAGATTAATTATTAATTTAAAAAATAAAAATATTTAAATTTAAAAAGTAATAAAAAAAAATTGGATGAAATTCGATAAAAAGTAATAACATCATAAATGAGATTGTATAACGTAAATACAACAGACAATTACATTAAATACGTATCTAACTTAAATATAAACAAAGAAATAATTAACAATATTACATCAAATATTTCTATAGCGCTAAATTCAAGGCTAAACCTCCATATATGGAGGACTATTCCTCGTCTCACTTTACTTTTACTGATACCAACTAGTTTCGTGTCATTCACTATTCTGTTAATCGTTAATCCATCTCTTCTTCAGTCTTCAACTCCTTTTTTTCCCTTAGCATATACTTCCAAGTTCCATTACCAATCTCATTGCTTCCGAGTTGCTCTCCTTATAACATGACCAAATTGTTCAAACTTTCTCAATCTATTCTCCTCATTTTGTCAACAATTGATGAAAAACTAGAGTTAATAGGGATAATAGGGTATAAACTCAAAATTGCAAAAATTAATATTAGACATCGAGTAGGTACACGAGGCATACGATAAACATAGTACATACTACATAATATGTAGATAATAAATTATTTATTTCGATTTATTTATAATTTTTTATCTATTTTAATATTTTTTTATAAATGTAATACACATATTTATTTTGAATTTTTCATTTTCATTTTTGGAGGATCTTAGAGTAACTATGGGAAGATCAAAGTATCAAACCATAGAACGTTTAATAGGCATTAATATGTTCTATACTTCTATGAACAAACGTCTTATCTACAGCGCCAAATACAGGCCAACCATGTTTACGGAACATTATTATGTATAGATAATATGAATTTTCGATTAAAAACACGAAACTGTTTTTTTCCTCCACGAAATGTGTCGCTACCAATCAGCCAATTTTTACTTTTTGTTAGGTTATGAGTTAAGTCGTCCATTCGATTTCTAGTCCTTTTATGTTGACGGGGTACGTTCGTTTTTCATTTTACGTTTATCTTTAAAGTTTTTCATCCTTAAATCCAAGTCAAAATGGTAAGTGAAGTAAAATCAAATTATTACAATTAAGCGATTTTTGAATTTTAATAATTACTTTTATAAGTATTCGGTTGTGTTGTGAATATAATACGAATACTTGGATGACTTAAAAGTGTCCATGTGTTCTCTTTTATGTAACGTGCCATTTTATAGATTGTTTTGTTATTAAATTATCTTGAGACAACTCATCTTACGTATTGTAACATTTTAAACTTTAGACTCGCAAGCGCCGTAATGGAGGAAGATCAAAACACGGCCGTGGTCATGTTAAGCCTGTGCGTTGTACCAATTGCGCACGCTGCGTACCCAAAGACAAGGCTATCAAGAAATTTGTTATTCGTAATATTGTTGAAGCTGCCGCTGTCCGTGATATAACTGATGCTAGTGTATATACATGTATGTATCAAACAGTTATGTCAAAAATCTAAAATATTTTAATTTCCACTAATTAATGTTTTCTTTGTAGCATACCAATTGCCGAAATTATATGCTAAATTGCACTACTGTGTTTCTTGCGCCATCCATTCCAAAGTGGTCAGGAACAGATCAAAGGCTGACCGTCGCATCAGGACACCACCAAGCCGTAACTTCCCACGTGGGGTAAGATTTACTTAGTATTGATCATTTATTCATTAATTTATTAAAATTTCATTATCTATTAATCCACTATTATTTGATATAAAATATTAGTATAATTGTTTTAAATAATAAAAAGACATATGATAGGTTTATACTAATAAGGATATACTAGGATCAAGATTACTTTCTTGGCACTTGTATTGTTGTATCATGTTTAATAACCACTTACGATTTATGTTTCGTATTTCAGGATAACAATCGTCAAGGAGGACAACCTCAAAGAAAAACGTAATTCTCATTGTATAATGAGGATACAAAATTATATTTATACCTTCATTTAAGATATAAAAATACATTTTGATTCTGACGAAAATAAAAATTTGTATTTATGTTACCTTAATCTTCCTTTAAAGCTTTATGATGGGTACCAAAAATATTTAAATTATTTTTTTGGTAAGTTTATGTTCATGATATTTATAAATCATTTGATTTTTATTGCCTGATTTAATTTGATCTTGTAACTAACTCATCTAACTTACTAGACAAGGGTATATGTCTTAAGATTTTATTTTATATTTTTAATTTAATGTGAGAACTAATATGTTATGATTTTAAATCCACTTAATTTATTTTTAAATTTTAAAAATCATTAATAACTTACTAGAGTCTGTCCAGTGAAAGAATATGCCGATTCTGTGCAACCCCTACGTCACCATGCTATCAAAATTGGTTTGCTTATGGCTAGGTATCATTGGGTTATGCACAGAAAAAACTTATTTTGGTTGGTTTGCGACGCATTCTCTCGCTGGACAAATTATAGATCTTAAATACAATTGTTTGATAGGACAATATTCTTAAATTGAAGCTGACAGAATAATTAATTACTACATGTATTTTACATAGTATAATACTTGTAAGAAAAATATCACATAAATGAGTAAAATACCCTCTTAATTTATGTATATTATTTATTTATGACAACTAATATGATATTATAGCATAACAATTATTTTAAAATTTAAGTTGAATGAGGTGGTATTTTTGTAATAGGTACATTTAAATATTTAAAGTATTTTTTAAAAAAAAATAGATGAAATAATACTATTGATTTAATCACTATAACTGATGCCAATTTTGAATGTAATAATGGGAATGGGATTTTTATTATATTTTTAGTGATTAGCAATATAATTCATTCTAATGTATATACAATGATAAAAATAACGTGGCCATTGATAAAATTCGAAAACTTGGAAACTCACATTTATTTTATTCAATAAATTACTTAATACAAAAATTAAATTGATTAATTTGTATGTTGCAACATTAATTTCAATTGATAATTAGACTTCTTAGTACTTAACATTTTTACTGTTGTTAACTACTTGGTTTTATAACCATAACAACTAAATTTTACATCTCTACAAATTGAATCACAATTTTATTATTGATACATAGAGATAGAAAGGTACAAATTGAAAAAACAATAATAACTATTGTATAATACATTTGAATATGGTTATTTATTGTTTGATTCTTAAACTATATTATAGTGTGTTTAACTTAATACCGCTTTAGTTTGCACAGTTTCCCATTTTTTGCTAGAAACGGTGGATATGTAAAAATTGTGTTATATGTACAATTTATATTAATATATAAAACGTTATTGGAGCAGCAAATTTGCCACACTTTAAAAAAAACAATTTATAATTTAAGATGGTGGCAAACTGGCAAATTGCTTAATCTGCCAGTGTCTGACCTGTAAAATACCATTTCCTTGTGGTGTACCACATACTTGTATTTTATTACTAAGTTCTAGTTGGCTTTTAAACCTTTTTAGGTTTTCATTAACTATAATTGCCACATTTTAGCATTGTTTTGAATGAAGTCAGGTGATAAACAGCATTTTTTTCTAGCTATATCTAGAAAAACGGTAATTACTTTTTACTCTTTTAGTTAGTTTAAGTTATTTCTGTAACTTTACTAACTTGTCAGTTTTTATGCTCCTAAAGTACTTTTATCTGGTTTAGAGCTAATTAGGTTACTAAATAAAATTAATCTATTTTTGTCTCTTTTTTTCAAATATCAACATAACATTTTATATTGAGATTTTAAATATCTTATGGTTGGATACTTCTATATTTCTTGATTTCAATAAAGGTCTTGATAACTACCTTGAATTTATCATGAAAGTTTTTATATCTGTTCTTTGACATGAGAGAAGTTTATAATAAGTTATAATTTAGGTCCAACAATAACATAAGTAATTGGTTTTGAATTCTAGAATATTGCATTATTTATAAAATTACAATGAATATATTATATTTGCTCATGCATTGAATTCAAATGGTTAGATAATTTTACATTAATTAGTATAAACTAATAAGTATTTTTAAGGATATGTAGTGTCAATATAAATCAACTTATGATTTAATTATTGAATGTACCTATTATATATTGTTGAAAATAACATTAAAGAAAAATACTAAAAGTTTGTATTAATGTAAATTATTGTTATAGTTACTATATGGGATAAATTTGTATATAGTGGTTATTTCTTAGTTAACTAGACTGAAATATCCAGTTGTTTCAATATTTTCTATTGGTAATAAATGTTTAATAGTAAAATCTATTTGACAGAAAAGCATATTATATTATTCAGAGAATAAAAATAAATAGTTAACATAACTTACATTGTAATGCTTACCTGATGAAACTATATTAATACCATTAATATTTATAGAACAAAATATATAATGTTATATGTATTGCTTGTATATTTTATACACTTTACAGTCACATGAATAAAAAAGGGTCAATTGATTGGACTAAGTGATAAATATCCTTTCAATAATTCTTTATAAATACACAGTCATGGTTATCTTAATTAATATTTAAAACTAATTCTGTGCAAAAAATGTAAATACAACATTCACAATAATTGTGAAAAAAAATAATGACTATTTTTTATCATCAATTAATGCATTTGTAGCTTCTTTAAGTGTCTTCTCCATAAGTTTGCCAGTATTGCAGAAACCGTGCTTAGTTTTGCCAAATGAATTGGGTCCAGCTGACGTTGGAGTATCTCTACCAATATTTCTCATACGCATTCTAGCTTCTTTAGGCATTTCTTCTGGTTCGTCATCACTAACATCGCCAAATACTGCCGCAACAGACTTTGATGCTGGTTTTGGTAGAATAGGTGGTTCTTTCTAAAAACACACATTGTATTATCAAAATATGTATTAAAATAAAAAAATTCTAAGATTTTTAACATTAACTTAAATCCAAATATGTATTTATAACATTTCAAATTAATGAATATACTTACAGTGGCAGGGCTGTTAAGAGTTATCTTAATGCCGGATTTTGCTGGAAGACTTTTTTTCATCATTCCAAATGATAACTTTGGTTTCTTGTCCGGTTGTTGTTTTTCTTTGTCAATTCCATCTACGGAGAAAAGAATAAAATAAAATATATTGGTATTTTATGACATGCAATTCTATTCAAACAAATATATACCTTTGGTAGAGACCTCGATTTCATTTGAAAGTCGTTTTGACATGGTTAAAAGTCAATACAGTTTCACAGACGCATATGAATAAAATTGTGTAAAGACACAATAAAAATAAAACCAGGTATTCTTTAAATTTAATCTGAACTGTTAGCTTGCAAATGAAGGTTTCAAATATTAGCTAGGTACAATAAAAATTAAAAATAACCAGCGTTCAAATTTGAAATTTGAAATATTATACTACTTTGTACCTATAATTGAAATTTGCCATTTACTATTTACTATTTGGTGCAATAGTGCTTCGTGTTCCCAGTTCACACTTCCAAATCCAAACATTGTTATCAACGACTCACAACGTTATCATTAGACGTTGGATAAAAACAAAAAACAAAATCGTGTTCATATACCGAATAACCGGTGTATGGTTAATACTTAAATAGTTCAAACTTTTAAAAAATTGTTTTCTTTGATTAATGTTTACACCCACTACCCAGTAAACATTTTTATTGTTTTACATATTATACGTACAATCAACGTAGAGTAAACGTATTTTTTTTAACGAAAAATGTGCGAATTATTATAATAAATAATATTTATACCTATCGTAAACGTAAAATCAACCTACTTCAACGTATACTATACCATAATTATACGAATACTCGTATACAGACACCAGTTTTCCTTATTATACACGTAGATTTATTTTTATTATTATTGTTTACACTGCAGCGTGGACCACCGACGACAAGTAACTAGTTAGTAGTAGTGATAATAGTCGTGGTCTTTCGAGTTTTGAGTTTTCACAGTTTACAGTTTTCCACCTTTTTACAATCTTATTTTACTACCTTAGACTTAAATGCATAGGCAATAGAGTAAAATTACTAAAAAAAACCCTATGCTTTATACTATTACACTACTAATAGTATATCACTATATTTCAAATGAAATTCTGTATTTTCATAATATGTCAGTATAGGACCAGTAGGTAGTAATTCTTTCCTTGTGAGTTGTGACTATTTAACTATCCTCACATTAAATTGGTTGTCAATTATAAAATAGTTAATAAATAATTTACTAAACATTAATTTTGTTTCTAATTTCTATGACTAATTAAATTATATTGTTGATTTAACTGATATTTTTGTAAAGATTTTGTTTTATGACAATTTCAATAATAATAGACACAAACAACATCAATAGTAGTATAGCTCCACTGATTCAATCAAAAATATCTCATAGTATGAAATAATAAGACCTAATTTTTTTAAAATAAAATTGCTAGGTTTACCTATACTTTGTTTACAAGTCTAGTATGCCCATAGGCCATAACTACTGATAAATACATAATAATATATTATCATGAACTTAATTGAGCAACTTACTGATTTATCTTATATTCTTATCTATTTCAGTATGCCATCAAAGCACTTGTTTAATTAGTCAGAAGTCACTGTCCTTACCAATATTTTAGATTATATGTACATTTTAGATTATAAAAATATAACTAATAAACTAAATTATACAATATATTTTTTGGTAAAATGTCGCATAATATACAAATAAAATTGAATAAACCTGAGTATTCTAATAACTTACTTTGTAAATACATTTAAAAACTTTGTTAGCTAACAAAATCCAAGACATAAATTTAAATGTATAGTTTTCTTAATTTGTTTATAATAATGCTTCATACCTAAAGATGTATATAATATTATTAGGAAAGTAGTTATGAATAATTAAGATTAAAAAAAAAAAAACAATATTCAAAATTTAATCCTTATGTTCAAACAGCCAAAAAGAGTCACAACACACGTCGTCGTACTCATTGACTGTGCGTCATTTAGGAGGTTCCAATGTAGCTGAACCAAAATCGGTCATATGAGGGAATTTTACTTTTTTCCTATCCAACTCATCTTGTGCCCACATTATTAGCTTCATAAGATTGTAAAGTTTTGGAGTAATAGTTGGTTGATTGTGAAATCTCAAAATAGCTGCATTCAACTCACTAGATACCTGTTAAATATAATAAAAAATTATTAGATTTAATATATAATTTTATAACATTTAATTTTACTTTTTGTCTATGTGTAGTTTGAAGAAGGTCAGCAAAAGGGCTCTTTTGAGGTTCCTCGAATGCTAATAATGCAAGTGTTCTTTCTAGTTCTGTAAGTATAGTAGGATTTCCTTCTCCTACTTCTGATAGTTTAGCTTGGGCGAATACAAGAGCTTCTTCAATATTACCTTCTTTGATAAGTTCAATTAGATGCAGTTGCTTTAAAAATAAATATAAACATATTAAATAAAAAATTGCTATTGTTTTTTTAATTAGGATTTACATAACTAAAGATAAATAATAAATTAATCATACCTCAAATGAGTGTGTGATATAGAACATAATAATTTAATATCTATAATTTTAATAACTTATAACTATTCATCTAACACATGGCTTTACATTTTTAAATTACTACTGATACTTGAGACATTTTTAACATTGAACCTAATTTCATTTTTTTTTACAAGTGTAATCATTATGTCAATCATTCCCCCCCCCCCAAGAAACATTGTTTATTTATAAAATATTTTTATATAAGTGGTGTTAGAGAGCACCGAGCTAAACATTCCTCTTATTCGTACCCTTAAAAATATTAACATATAGTGACACTTTAAGCATGACTAAATAAATGTATGAATACACTACTAAGCCATAATTTTAGATACAATAGAATCTTTCAAATATAAATAGTATGACTAAATTAAATAAATTATATGTTGTATAAAGTATTAAAATACAAAACAAAATTTAAATATTTGTTTATGATTTAACAAAAACCAATAATTATAAACTTTGACATAAGTGGAACTGAGAAAATTATATTTTTAGAGTTGAAATTAGTATGAAGGTTGCTTCAAAGTCTAAAATGTATACCCCCATGGCATCAGCCTACCAAAATTATGAAGGATTCTAGAAATCATACTGTATATAATAAATTATCAGCTGCTACTAAAGCAAAATCATAACTATGGCATTGTTTGAAACTATTTAATTTTAAAACATTCAACAAGGAAAATACAAATTTTAGATCATTCTTTCAATCATCATACTTATTTTTCATTAGGCATTTAGAATAAATTGTGATTATATCTATGGCTTATGGGAGTTTCAATGATAATATTGCAGTATTAATTATTTTAAAACCAAATCTATTTATACATTTTAGAAATACATTTTCTTAAAAAAAAAAAAATTAAATTATACAATTCATTTTGGTCAGTTTTTTTAATAAGTTATACTAAAACAAAACAGAAACTAGATCATTTTTAATCTTAACAGTTACAAATAAATGATAAATTAGTACTTATAGTTCTAATTAGACAGAATATAAATCATTATAAATATAAACACAATTTAATTTAATTAAAAAGCTATGGTACGTATTGAAAAAAATTATTAAAAAACAATTAACCTGTAAATGAAAATATAAATCACGATCATCATCTAGTAGACCAGGGTACAATTGGTTGATAAGTGTAATGGCTTCTTGCATTTTTCCTGATTGTACAGACTCAATCACTTTAATCCGGTTTCCCAAGGTATTTAACTTTAGGGGAGAACTAATACCAGCTTCTTGTTCAAATTTTTCGGCCGCTTCTTTGAATCCTTCTACAATACAACACAATTCACACACATTTTTAAGATGTACAAGTAGACAAAAGGAATTTGTTTATACATACCAGACACCAAGTAGTTCATAATAAGTTTGTTCATGTCTTTACGGTTGACTTTCATATTTTCGATTCGACTCAGCCAATCTGGCTTGGTAACATTGGACTGTGTTGATGGTGAATAGCTCATGATTGCTATACCAATTAGTAAACGCACAATTTACATACAAGTCAAAAGCACAGGAAAACAATAAAATATAAATGTAATTATCTATAGACGACAGAAACAACTAAAAATATTGTTAAATGTTACGAGAATTGTAAAAAATAATATGATGTCAAAATACTCATAAGCTATGATATCAATATTATATTATGGTCATATGGTTACTTTTCTAGGTTTTAATCTCGAAGGTGGTAACAGTGAGATAATGCTATCACATTTGTATTTTGTATCCTCAATCCAAGGTTTATAGATTATACAGGTTGCCTCAAAGTCGTGTTTATATTGCCTACCCTCTGCAGCTCCTACATACCGTGTGACGTCATATTGTAAAAGCACAACTCACAATCTAAATAAATATCTAAATATGTTCAAATAATATAAATAAATATTTAATAATTCACATAATATAAAATATACAAATCTTCAATAAATTATAAGTATTTATTAATTAATTAATAAATTTAATTATTGTAAATTTGTAAAAACGTATAGACTATAGATACATCTTATATGAACGCTATAAAACTAACTTTTTTCACTACACTCACAAGATAAAAATATTTTTATATGTACTTACCGATGAAACGAAATATCATTTCCTTCGGTTTTCATTTTTCCTGAATAATTTTTATAAGTTCATCAATGCAATGTGCATTAATTACCGATTTGAACCGTAAAAAACCATACGTTTTGAACAAGAACATTGTCATGCTGCTAATACATATACATTTTCAAAATTTTTAATAAATTTATTATGTAGTTCGATTGGATATTTGATGTCAACGTTTTGTCCGTTTTGTTGAAGATAAATCTGTAGATATTAACAAATACGTCAAAATATAAGAAAGAGATCTTTTAAAACTGATAGAACACATTTTTTTATTCTTTAAATAATATTATTACATAAGATATACATTTTTTATAATTTTTAATAAATTTATTATGAAGTTCGATTAAACGCCTTATGTCAACGTTTTGATGAAGATAAATCTGCAGATATTCCTATTTTTTCAAAATAAATACGTCAAAATATAAGAAAGAATTCATTTATAAATGAATAAATAAATTTTTATATTTTTTAAATAATATTGTTGGATAAGATTTACTTTTTTAAAACATTTTTAATAAATTTGTTATTTGAAGTTCCCCATTGAACACTTTGTGTCAACGTTTTTATGAAAATAAATCTGCAGATCAATTAATTTAATATAATTTAATATTTTACATATTTTTATATAATATGCAACTGATTTTTTTTATCCGGGACTTTATTCATAATATTGTGTGTAATCTGTACTTAGATAAAGTGTAGTATGTTTATGTACGCCGCGCGCTGTACGATAGCTGTACGACAATGACGTCACGAAATAATATTCCCCACTCCTTCTTTTTCAGAATTTCGGATTGAGGCAACCTGTATAATCTATAAACCTTGTCCTCAATCCTCATTCCTCATGCTCATATTGTTTTGTCGGTTGTCCTTGTCCCCCAACGGCCAACTCGCAAAGTCGCAACTGGTCCAACTTCACATACGTTGAAAACAATGGGAAAAACAATTAGATTCGTGTAGTTCATGCAAATACTGTAAATCATTTACAGTATTTGGTTTATGCATAAAGTATCACCATTCACCAATAGAAAAGAACAATCCCAATAGTTACGCAATGCATATTAGTTTTGTGATTTCATACTTTAATATTTGTGAATCGTAAATAGTCACCTCAAACCATTGACTTATAGTTTTTATTAGTATAAAGTCAATGCCTTAACAGTTAATAGTACTAACTCCCGGGACGACAAGTCAACAGACCATAACATTTTGCAATATATACGGATTGAGGTATATTATATTATTATAAGTCTGTGCCATAACAAAATTATATATTTATTTTGTCATGGTCTGTGCCACGTTTATCTTAGTCCGTGGTCTGTGCCTAATAGGTATCACAGAATAGAAAATTATAAATAATATAATATAACCTACCATAATTCTTATACCTATGACATAAAAATCCATAAATAAATTCCAAATAATATTATAAATACAAAGTTTAATAAATAATACATATTCACAGTTTATATTATCTGTAAATAAAGTCCGCTTTTAAAGTGGGCTTACATCATGACAAAATATATATAAATATTAAATAATATTAAACAATTTACATAGAATAATTTATAGACCTTAAGGTTTATGCATCGAGGTATATAAACTATACTATAGGTACCTACCTATACCTCGATGAATACAGGATAATATCTGTATTCTGTGATAATAACTGATAACAATTTTTTCTTTAAGTTTCTCTGCAAGTTTTAACATTTTGATATTTAAATTAAGTACCTATTCAGTAATTAGTTATATAACTTTATAATATTATGGAAAAGAGTTAAGCGAAAGCGATAAATAGCATAACACTTAACTGTGAATGTAACAGTAGTGTTATATTGACTTCCAAAATCGAAAATTATGTTAATTTTATTTTTATTAAGAATGTTGAGTTTTAATTTGTGATATTTAACCAATAGGATTCAAAAATAATGTAAGTGATCATCTATTTTAAAACTATTAGGTATTTCATATTGGATGTCAAAATCGCAAAGATGAGTAATAATCTCAATAGCACTTTTAACTATGTGTATAGTTGTTCATTAGAAACAAATGTTCAGATAAAAATTGGAACCCTTGAAGGTATCAAGCATAACATTGATTATGAAAAAATACTTAATGATCCAATGAAAAAATTTTCTGGGTTATACCAAAAACAAATTTCTGATCTGGTGGTATACTGCCAAGTATACAGTGACAGTAAACCACTTAGTTTACCAGTTTCAACTTCTTACAAACATTTTACTAACCGTTGGAGTTGGAATGAATGGGTTATATTACCAATTCAATTTAGTGATTTGCCGAGAAATTCTTTATTAACACTGACAGTGTATGACTGTGCTGGACCAGCTTCTATGACGGCAGTTGGTGGTACATCTATATCACTGTTTGGCAAACACGGTGTTTTTCGACAAGGTATGATTGATCTCAGAGTATGGCCTGATAGAGAAGCTGATGGTAATGTATCTTCTACACCAGGAAAGTGTTTATCCGATACTAATCGTATGCAATCGCTAGCTAAATTAGCTAAACAGCATAGAAATGGAAATATTCCTGAAGTTGACTGGTTGGACAGGTTAACATTTAGAGAGATTGAACTTATTAATGAAAAAGAAAAAAAGACCTCCAATTATCCTTATTTGATGATAGAATTTCCAGAAATTATATCTAATGGTACTGTCTATAGTGTTGTGTATTATGAACAAGATGGTGATGAAATATATCCATTTAGAGTTAACCCAGATATAGTTACTGTACCGGATGCTGAAGTCATGCAAGAAAATTTGGTAGAAAGTAAACATCATAAACTTGCCAGAAGTTTAAGAAGTGGAATATCTGACAAGGATGCAAAACCAACTGCAACAATAAGAGATATGTTAAACACTATTGTTGGATATCCACCTACAAAAATATTAACAACTGAGGAACAAGATCTTATATGGAAGTACAGATTTTACCTATGTAATCAAAAAAAAGCTCTTACAAAATTTCTAGAGTGTGTTAACTGGAAATTGCATGGAGAGGCTATGCAGGCATTAGATATGATGTATCAATGGGCTCCAATGGATGTAGATGACTCATTGCGTTTATTAAGTCCAGCATTCAAACATTCATCAGTACGAAAATATGCAGTAGAACGATTACAACAAGCAACTGATGAAGATTTACTCTTGTATTTATTACAGTTGGTCCAAGCTCTTAAGTATGAAAACTTTGAACATATCAACAATAGTTTAAAGCTAATGGAAGATAAATACCCTATAACTGATAGTCTGACAGAGTCAGTATCCGGATTAAGTTTGAAAGACAGTAGTGACAGTAATATTGCTTGTACAATTAATCATTTTGAAATGTGTAAGCCTGAAGATATGGACTTGGCACGTTTTTTAATTCATAGAGCAAGTAAAAACTTCAGTTTAGCTAATTATTTTTATTGGTATTTGATGATTGAATGTGAAGATCAAGACTCCACTATTAAACAAGATATACGTGTTCGTAACATGTATTTAAGTGTTATGAAAACATTTTTGATGACTTTGTATAATGGTAGTGCTGAATGTCAACGAATACATGGAATGTTGACACGTCAACAAAATTTTATTGATCGTTTGGTTAGAATAATCAAAACTGTTGCTAGGGAAAGTGGTAATCGTAAAAAGAAAACTGATAAGCTGCAAGCATTATTAGGTGAAACAGATACAAAATTTAGTTTTATGTCTTTTGAACCTTTACATTTACCACTTGATCCAAGTATACATATCACTGGAATAGTTCCTGAAAAAGCAGTCCTTTTTAAGTCTGCTCTAATGCCTTCAAGACTCACATTCATGGTACAAGACAACAAAGAGTATGTAGCTATTTTTAAACATGGCGATGATTTACGACAAGATCAACTCATATTACAGATCATAACGCTTATGGATAAACTTTTAAGAAGTGAAAACTTAGATTTAAAACTTACTCCATACAGAGTGTTAGCAACTAGCACTCGACACGGTTTTGTCCAGTTTGTAAATTCATTACCTGTTGCTGAAATATTAGCTACTGAAGGTTCAATACAAAATTATTTCCGTAAGACCCATCCAAATGAGAATGCACCCTTTGGAATATCTTCAGATATTATGGAGAATTATATAAAAAGTTGTGCCGGTTATTGTGTTATTACTTATTTATTGGGAGTCGGTGATCGTCATTTTGATAATTTATTATTAACTTCAACGGGTAAACTGTTTCACATAGATTTTGGATACATACTGGGTAGAGACCCTAAACCATTGCCCCCGCCAATGAAATTAAGCAAAGAAATGGTTGAAGCAATGGGTGGTGTTAACAGTGAACATTATCATGAATTCAGAAAATTATGTTATACTGCATTTTTACACTTGAGGCGCCATGCTAATCTTATATTAAATCTTTTCTCGTTGATGGTAGATGCCAGTGTTCCAGATATTGCACTAGAACCAGATAAGACTGTTAATAAAGTTCAAGACAAATTCAGATTGGACTTGGGTGACGAAGAAGCTGTTCATTATTTCCAAAATTTATTGGATGTGTCTGTTACAGCTGTGATGGCAGTACTTGTTGAACAGTTGCATAAATTTGCTCAATATTGGAGAAAATAAAATATAAAATTACACAATTAACTGTTGATTATTTATTATGCTATTTTTATTTAATTAATTATATTATATATATATATATATCTTTTTTAATGATCTATGTTTTTTTCCATATTTTAAGACAAATGTTGTTTATGAATTGATAATTAACTATATGTCTATATCATATTATTGTTATCTTATCTTTAAAAATGTGTAAACTTTAAAACTACATCAGTTAAATAATTGTCTATTTTTTCTCAAGTACACATCTTTTAATAAGATATATTATTTATTTGATTCATTCAACAGAAAATAAATTTAAGACACATCATGGAGTTCAATGCATCTGGTAATTATTTCATGACAATGTAATTTAATTTACTAATTTATCATAGATAATGAAATACTTTAAAACATTTCTTTTTTACAAAGATTTTATTAAAAATAATATATTGCCTACTAAATTCTTAATTAAGTATGTAAAAACCAATATAAAATGTTATTTTACTTACTAAAAAAAATTGTAAATCTGAACTATAATTATAATTACTTATAACACCTTTATATTAACAAGTTATACTAGGATATAAATTTGGTATTTGTAACTATATATTTAGCAAAACCAAATAAACCATATATAACCATTTGTGACAATAATTATTTTTATTTTGTAATGTTTAATAAAATAACTAGGGGGTGGTATGACTTGATTTTGATAAATAAACATATTTAACTTAATATAATATTAAAAAAATACGTTTAAAATTAAATAAGATATCAATTGTAAGTATCTTCTCAATCAGTGCCGTACTCAGGATTTTTTTTGGGGTGGGCTTAAACATTCATACTTAACATTATACGAGAATAGAAAATAATTTAAAAACATATATATACACATTCTATTTAAAATAAAAGATTTCGGGGTGAGCTTAAGCCTAAAAGCCCCCCCCTGGATATGGCACTGTTCTCAATACTTAAGTTCTTTATTGTCTATATTTTAATCTTAAGAAACTGTAATATAAATTTTGAGTTGTAAAAATAACAATAACTTCACACTGAGTTAAAAATAAGAAAGTTATTTTAAAAGGATAATAATCTAACTATATTTGAAATTTTCAGTAATATACATAGGTTATAGGTAATTAGTGGATTACCAAAAATTACAATATTAACTAATTGTATTGTTCAAGTGTTTGTAATGTTTATTACATTGGTCTTTTAGTATTATAAATCTATAAATAACAGATCATCCTAAAGATAACCTTGTAATATATTTCTTATTTATAACTTTACAAATAATTAGTATTGAATAGAAGTTTGAAAAGGCCTATATTTTTTTTATGAATCTAATTGTTTTACTTACTACGATAAAAATATATTATTTTATGAAATTCCTGATAATAATTACATTTATTTAAAAAATACATAAAGTGCTTACCCAATTGTAACTAGTTATTAATAAAATATTTATCAAGATCAAGAAAATATATAAAATCCCCATACACTTAAAATCTATGAAAATGTTTATAACATAACATAACTACATAAGTTCAAATAAAAATAAATTTTAATAGAAAAAAAAATTAGTATAAAACATTAAGTTTTTTATGAATATTAAATAATGAAAATTTATTCTTCAAATTACATATTAGTTATAAATGTATGATTAAACCATTATTACATTACAAAAGTTAAAAAAAAAATGAGTAATAGTTGATTTATTTGTTGATACTTACACACACTTCATCTTAAGTTAATAGAATTATAATTTTTTGGTATTTAAATTATAATATCTTAAAATTTAAATTTAGAACATCCTCATAAGAGGTACAATCCATTAAAAGGAGAATGGATTTTGGTTTCTCCTCATCGAATGAAAAGACCTTGGGATGGACAAACAGAATCTGTGTATAGTGACATGGGTCCAGAATTTGATCCTACCAACCCACTTTGTCCTGGAGTAGTCAGGAATAGTGGTATTGTTAGTATATGAACATGTAATATTTTAATCAATAATATTATAGTTTAAAATACTTTTAGTTGACTCCAGATTATAAGTCTACGTATGTTTTTACTAACGACTTTCCAGCCATGTTAGAGGATACACCATCACCTCCCCAAAGTGATGATCCTTTGTTTCAAATCGAAGGAGTTAAAGGGACATGTCGTGTTATGTGTTTTCATCCCAAATCCAATGTAACAATTGCTCTCATGTCTATAAATGATATAGTAACTGTGATTTCAAGGTACAATTTGTAGTATATTATATACTAAATAGTAAATGTTAAATACATGTTGTTCACTTTTGCTACTTTGTTTCTACAGTTGGATACAGCAATTAGAAGAATTAGGAAAAATATATACTTGGGTGCAAATTTTTGAAAATAAAGGTACTATGATGGGTTGTTCTAATCATCATCCTCATTGCCAAATATGGGCTTGTTCGTTTTTACCAAACGAACCACGTTTAAAAGATATTCATCAGAGAGAATACCTGGAAAAGCATGGAAGACCAATGCTGATGGATTATGTTAATCGCGAATTAAAAGCAAAAGTATGAAATATTAAATATTATAATATTATTTGTGCTGCATAATAGCACTACCATTCTGCCAAAGCATCCTTTTAAGGTTATAACAATATAGACAATAGACTACATTATTTCGACCAGTTTCATGCTTACCATCTTTGGCGGAACATTATGATTTGACACTCTTATTTAACATCCATATTTAAACCCAATTAAAAATAAAAATACAAGTTTGCAATAACAAACATCAACTCTAAATAATAATAATTAGTATATTTAAATTTGGATAAATAATTTTTTATGAATTTCACATAAAATTCATATTTAAATAAAATAAAAATGTATTTTTTTTTAATTTGTCTTTTCTAAAATGAGTGGTACCCTAAAGCTCTTAATCTATTTGCCCAGCTCACTTAGTATACAGTGGCATAGCCAAAAGGAGAGATTGGCTGTTTTTTTTATTTTATTTTGAAATGTTTAAATTTAAACATCGAAAATGTTTTACAAATTTTAACTATTTAAAATAGTAAATACATTAGCGGCAATCAACGTTAATACGTTATCAGTATTTTTGTTTTGTTGTTTTTAATTTTCATTAACTCAAGTTAAAAGTATTTAGCCCCTCCATAAAAAATCCTGGCTACGCCTCTGTTAGTACAATTCTGAATATGACTATAAAACTATTTTTTTATATAATATACCATTGTTTATCCTAGTCAATAGCTTTTTTTGAATTAAGTTATATTTTTTAATCAGTAACTGTATTAATAAGTCAAATTGGGAATAAATTAAAGTATTTTGTAGTTTATTAAGTTTAAAATAAAAAGAGCAAAACTTTTGTTATTGTATTATACTTAAAAAAAATGTGTGTAATTATTTAAAAATAATTCAAATTTATTATTATTTATTTATATTACTTATAAATACAGCTAAAAAGGAGGGTGTGATAATTCTTAAAGTATTTTAATATTAATTTTTTAATAAAACTATTTCATAAAACATGTACTTTTAAATAGGTAAGAATTGTTATTGAAAACCAACATTGGGTTGTTTTGGTGCCATTTTGGGCTATATGGCCATATGAGACCATGGTATTACCTAAAAGACATATAAAAAGGATGAATGAAATTACAGAACACGAAAAAACAACTTTGGCATCAGTAATGAAAATATTGACAATAAAATATGATAACATGTTCAAAACATCATTTCCATATTCAATGGGTTGGCATGGTATGTTTAAAATATTATTACAACAATTAAGCTTATAAACAATACTAATTATATTGTATTACCAATGTTTTGTTAGGAGCACCAACTGGACCAAATTGTGAAAATAACGAGCATTGGGTATTCCACGGGATTTATTTGCCACCATTATTACGTTCAGCAACAGTGAAAAAATTCATAGCCGGGTAAATAATATTAATATATTTTTTTTTTTTAATAATTGGTCATTAATTAATTTATACTCATGTGTACATGTTTAGATTTGAATTGTTGGCCCAATGCCAAAGAGATTTAACTGCAGAACAAGCTGCGGAACGATTAAGGTCACAATCAGATGTTCACTATTTGCAATAAAATCAAATAAACATACTTAGTTCAAGAGTAAAATTTAAAGGAATTTTTTTTATTACCAAAATATTTGCCATATGATTGAAATGTTAGTAGTTACAATATAGTTTATCACAATATTTTGTTTTTAATATATTGGGAAGTTTTTGTCTACTTGCATACTCCATTCATATAACCCTCCTATGACATCTTTTATCCATTTAACATTGTTTGTTATCTCAGTGTATTTTTTCAACTCATCTACAGCTCTCTGAGAGTCGTTACCTCGACGACAAATAGTAATTACTGTAAAAAATTACAGTTAAGTATTTTTTTCCTGCATATGTATCTAACAAAATTATTAATCAATGTTAATTTTACTTACAATTTGGTGCCATATTACCAAATGAATTTATTTTTTCAATCAACTTAGAACGTGTATCTTTACTTTTTAAATCACTTAGCTGAATATTTATCGAAAAGGGTAAATGACACATATCATATTCTACTTTTTTACGTACATCTATCATCAGAAATGAATTTTTTGTAGATACCAATTCATTTAAATCAAAAACTGTTATGCGTTCATTTTCTTTCAGCAAATTAAGCACTTTGAACTAATAAACAATCAATAAATTAATATTTTAAAAATATTATGCATATTATATTTACTTTATCATTTGCTTTTGATCCACAAAATTCCTCATAATCCATGGTTATTGTTACATCTTCTGGATCTTTAGTACATATACATCCACTTCGTTTTACATTTGTTAATTTAATTTTTTTAAACTCACAATCTCCTCCATCGTATAACAGTAAACTGTTGTATAGTACATTTGGATGATCAACAATAATTTTGATAGTTTCCATTGCTTGAAGAACACCAATAACACCAGGAACTATAAATAATAATTAATGCAAATGTTTTATTTATACAAGGATAGCTATGATATACTGTTATACCTGGTCCCAAAACACCTGCTGAAGCACAATTTCCTACAGTTTCAGGGGATTGTGGTGTTGGATGTAAACATCTAAAGCATACTGATCCTTTGTAGTTATAAACAGTCAATTGCCCATCACAATGTATAGCTGATCCCGAGACTAAAGGTTTGCCAGCTTTTACACAAGTATCATTAATTATATATCGAGTAACTAAATTATCACTAGCATCTATGATTACATCATACTGTTTAAAAATGTCCAATGAATTATGACCGTCTAATTGAACATCATGAACAATAATATTGACATCTTCATTCATACTGAAAATGTCACAGATGACAATTATTTAAAAGTTATAAAAATAGTAATACAATAAGACAATTGTTCTTATACCTAAACAATTGTTTTGGTAATAAATAATATTTAATTACAAACCGATTTAATGACAATTTGCCAGACTCAACTTTTCGCATACCAACATTGCATTGTGCATGTAACAACTGTCTATGCAAATTACTAAGTTCGACTTCATCATAGTCTACTAGCCCGATTGTACCTACTCCAGCACTTGCTAAATACATTGATGATGGACATCCTAAGCCACCAACGCCAATTATAAGAACACTTGATCTTTTTAATTTTTTTTGTCCTAATTAAATATTAATAGTTAATAGTTTAAATAATCATAAAACTAAATAAATAAATATGTTTTTACCTTCAACACCAATTTCAGGTAAGATGATTTGTCTGCTATAACGGCAAATGTCAAGTTTGGTCAAACATTGCTTCTGAAATATTAAAATTGTAAATTAATAATAGGCAACAACATCGTTCAATAATAATATGCTATTTACTTTAATACTTGAATAATAATTTATAACACATATTTAACTTATCATTTATAAATCTATTAATGTTTTAAGATGGTATAAGGTATTTCTTTATAATATTACAGTAAAAATGTTGTCATGAGTACAATAATATAACTTGAGAGTATACAAATGTTTCAAGTATTAAAATATTATTATATTGCAACAGCATATCATTACAAAGTACATTTGACAACAAATACAAAAATTAATAATACAAAATTTGTATGTATAGATAGATAAAAAAAAAATTATATTAATAAATAGTTATAAAATTGATACTGAAATATGGATTAATTGTAGGGAGAAGTTATATTCATTTTTTGTAGTGATAACATTATTCTGGTTTTATTTTTCAATTTTATAAGTTTTCTTCTATTTTTAAAGAACAAATAAAAATTAGATTGATAGATAAAAAATTCTATGTTCTATAAAACAACATTATTTTATTGCAATTTGAGAAATTTATACTTAATTTTTTTTTGCAAACTTATTAGTTTTATGAATTAAATCTCGGAACTTGAAATTACAAGTTTGAAATTTGCTTGACATTTTTTAGGTACCTGTTTTTTTTTCAATAATGCAGTTTTTTTATTCAATTCAATATTTAAAAGTGCTATCTCGGCGGATAATTGACTTATTTCTTCATTATTGTTTATGACGTTCATGTCTTCAGTATTATCTAAACACGAAGTCATTTTTAATACATTCGAGTATTCGACTACTTAAATCAACGTTTTAATTGATTTTTAACAAATTAATGAAGTTAAGATACTATAGTCCACAATCCATCAAAAATAATTCTTCCAATTTTTCAGTTAACTTTAAAGTTATCACTTAAAACGGATTTGTAGTAATTTACAAGTACGAAATAGATAAAATCAGTTTATCTACATCCGACATTCCGATTTCCGACATCGTGTACACAATTAGTGCTCTTTAAAAATTGAAATTTGAATCATCATAATGAACTAGGTATGACGTATATGGCTTGAAAAGCAAGTTGATAACAAAAACGCGATTAAGAGGTCTACATTTTGATAACATAACGATAAAAAATTAGAGTTCAAACTTCAATATTTTTTTTTATTTTAAATGACAAATTATTTAAAATCGAGATAACGAGACCACTTTTATACTTAATCTTTTGAATGACACAACTCTCGAAGACACAAATAGGTAATATGTTTTTATTACACACAAATCGTCGTTGTATTAGACCAACAGCAAGAAATCTTGTTGTGCTTCAAGTAAGATAATTAGAATAGTAATTTGTTCCTAACTAAATAAATGTATTTTTTAGGTGTCAAATTTTAGTTTCAATGTTAGTCTAAAAAAACAAAAAATTTATACATCCGTCAGCCATGCCTTAGAGGATATTAAACCTGGCAGCTCAATTCTATTTGGTGGTTAGTTAAATGATTAATATTATTTAATAGCATAACTTATAGTTATATGCTTATTAATTATTGGACATTAAAGTAGGTACATTCTTATTTAATTAGATTAACTATATATATAAATATGGCTAATAAATTATACCTTTTTAGTTTTTATAATATATTTAAGAATATTGTTATAATTGGTTTTAATTTTTGATTGCAAAATAATTATTTTGATTTATTTAACTAGTTAAACCTACCTTTGAAGTTTTTTATTTTATGTTACATTGAAACAATGAGTGTGTTATAAAATAATATATCAGAAACAATATATTTTACCAAATTATTTTAACTTTGGAACTTGCATGTTAATTTATAAAACTATCAATAAGAAATACATTATATATTATGTATATTAAATATTAAAACTGCAATATTTTTAGAATTAATGTATTATAAACAAAACAAAAATTTAAACCAATTAATTAGACTATAAAATTACTTTAAAATTAACATGTTTAAATGCATTTTTACTGATAGACATTCAATTTGGTTTTAACTTATTATATTATTCATTAAGAATTACAAAAAAATAAATAATAACAATGAAATAGGTTGATTTTTAATTCAATATTGTTTTTTTAATTGCAGGTTTTGGACTTTGTGGTATTCCTGAAAAACTGATTGACGGTTTAGTAGAACGAGAAGACATAAAAGACTTGACAGTTATAAGTAATAATGCAGGTGTGGATAATTTTGGCCTTGGAAAGTTATTGAAACAAAAAAAAATATCCAAAGTAATTGGTTCATATGTGGGTGAAAATTCTGAATTTGTTCAGCAGTATCTAAATGGAGAACTTACAGTAGAACTCACTCCTCAAGTTTGTAGATTAATAATATTAATTAGTTTCATATTGGTACTTTAGCTCCGTATGATTTTAAAATATCATTTTTAGGGAACACTAGCCGAGCGTATACGGGCTGGAGGTGCAGGTATACCAGCGTTTTATACTCCAACTGCCGTAGGTACACTTGTGGAAGAAGGGGGTATTCCACTAAAGTATGCATTGCATAAAGAATCAGCTGAAGATAATGAGAACAATGAAGCGAACAAAGACAACCCAAATAGAAGCGTAGAAATTGCCAGTGATGTTCGAGAAACCCAAGTCTTTGATGATAAGACTTATGTTTTGGAAAGAGCAATTACTGCCGATTATGCTATCATTAAAGCACAAAAGGCTGATCATGAAGGAAATCTTGTGTTTAAGTAATACTACTAACTACTAACAAGCTGTTGACATTTATAATAATAATTTTAATTTTTATAGTAAATCAGCTCGTAACTTTAATTCAGCGATGTGTGCAGCTGCAAAAACTACGATTGTAGAAGTTGAAGAAATAGTTGAAAATGGTGATATTGATCCAGATCAAGTTCATGTTCCTGGAATATATGTTGATAGAATTGTGCTGGGCAAGGATTATGTCAAAAAAATTGAAGTAAAACATTCATCTCTAAGTTATAAATTAAATATATTAAATAACATAAGAACTAATACACATTTAGAAAACAGTTTTGTCCAAAAAGTCTGATGAATCCATTTCTATGTTAGTTTCTTCACCTGCAGCTCAATTAAGAGAAACAATTGTTAAGCGTGTAGCTCTTGAATTCAAAAACGGCATGTATAGTATCCTTTTGTTTTAAAATATTATGTAATATTTTAAGTTATATTTTTATGTTAGTCCACTCACTTTCTTCAATTGTTGCTTTGATGTCATGACTAGACTACATGTTTAATAATTAAATAGCCTTAACAAATAGTTTAAACAGTTAATTTGGGCATAGGCATGCCAATGTTAGCTAGTAATTACATCCCCGAGGGTGTCCATGTAATGTTACATAGTGAAAATGGTATTATTGGTCTTGGTCCATATCCATCATCTAAAAAAAGTGTTGATCCAGACTTGATAAATGCTGGTAAAGAAACAGTAACTGTTATACCCGGTAGCAGTTTTTTTGGTAGCGAAGAAAGTTTTGCAATGATAAGAGGGTAACTATACTGGAGATTTTAATTATGATTTACAATAGGTATAATAAATTGTTTTTAACATTATTCTTTTGTGCTATAAATTAGAGGTCATTTGGATTTAACTGTATTGGGTGCAATGGAAGTATCTCAATATGGAGATTTGGCTAATTGGATGATACCGGTAAATATTCAATATTACTTTTATATTTTTGATTTACTTGATTTTATTTTCAACTAGGGAAAATTGGTAAAAGGCATGGGTGGTGCAATGGACCTCGTGTCAGCTCCACATACCAAAGTCATAGTGGTCATGGAACACACAACAAAGGATGGTTCACCAAAAATTATATCCAATTGTACACTCCCGTTAACTGGTAGTCGATGTGTAGACAAGATTATCACAGAGAAGGTAATTTATTGTTATTTGATATTAATAAATTATAGCATGCATTTTAATCGATGAAATTAAATTTTCAGTGTGTATTCGATGTAGACCCCGAGAATGGATTGACTTTAGTTGAAATTGCCGATGGTGTTGAAATTGTAGATATTGTTCAAAGTACTGGATGTGAATTTGTCAAAGCAGATAACTTAAAAATAATGGGACAAGTAGAATAGCTCTAAATTATAATTACTAATAATGTATAATTTGTTATGTTAATAAAATCAATTTTGCATTTAGTGTGTATGTGTATATTGAAAAATTGTAATACCAAAAAAAAAACACAATTAAACACAAGTTAAAATACAATATATAATATTATTAAGTATTTAGATATATTATAAACAAGAAAAAAAATTGAAAACAATTTTCATCACAAATGCTGTTTAGGCCTCAAAAATCCAATCATAATAATAAAATATGTCTGTTGAATGTAATTTAACAAACATTTTACAATTTACAAAATCAATAATGAAAAAAAATAGAAACAAATCATTGCACAAAATGTCATATAAAAAATGTAGATAATATTTAAGTCTTTGGGAATTAATAAATAAAAACATCATCTACAAAGTGTAGGTAGGTATAAATAAAAATAAAAATTGCAGTGCGCACAATAACAAAAAAAAAAAATCGGTTCAAACAATAACTATAATAATTTTATGTGAATATGTGCCCAAAAATGAAATATAATATGGCATGGCGACTAGTTCATTTTCATGCGTTTTCCATTGCAATTAGTGGTATACTCAGTAGAGTCATAATCAATCAGAACTGTAGTGGGTATAGTTTTCTAGAACAAAATAAAATCACATATACTACCTGTTACATAAATAATTATGTAAATTATATATTTTAAATAAGGATTAATGACATAATCACGAAGCAGTATGTGGATTATTTTTTTTAATGTTTATGTAATAATTTATAATTGTTATTTTTTTATTAATTAATAATATTTCAGTCTTTAAAACTGATGAGTTTTATTTAAAATATTTTTAATAGCTTAATACACATTATTTTTAACTTGGGTTTATTGAAGTACTGATTCATTCAATAACAAAATTAATAATTTACAGTAACTGAAAAAAAAGGGTATTTGATATTTAAAAGTATTCTATACTTACATCTCCTGAACCCATTACTGCAATTGGTGTTTCTCCTGTGACTAGAGCCACTTCATGTTCAATTAAATAGAACATGTACTCATCATAGAGCAGGCGTATTAGGTGAAACGAACCAAAACTAGCTGCTGAACGTAAAGTCAAATCGCGTATTACCATTGAACTATAAAAAGTAAGAAAGCATGAATGTAAGTGATAAATATTTATTTAAATAAAGAATATAAAATAGTGAATATTTACCTATAAAATGACCATTTTAATAAAAATTGTCTAGCTTCTTTCGTGAAATTAGGTGTATCACGATATTGTTTCAAACAATTATCAACAACACTTTTTAACCATGTTGCCCATTCTTCTAAAGAATTTTGTTGTTGTAATGTATGCTTAAAATCAGCTTCCAATTGTTGAACTAATGTCGAGTCACATTGGCATACCCAAGAAGCCTTTTTTTATAACCAATTAATTGAATTAATATACCTATATTTTATATGTTTAATGAAATAATTCCAAAATATTTTACTTGTTCTTGGACATTACGGAAGTCCACACGATTCAAATCAGTAAGCATTTGATTGATTTGAGTATAATTCTGAAGCACAGCTCTCGCAGCTTGGGCAAGATGATTAAGCGAAGTGTATCTGCGTAAGGTTTGTGCAAAGGCGCTAACAGCAGTCACCTATAATTAAAAATTATAATAGTAATGAATAATGATGAATGATTAAACAAAAATGGTATGGAAATACTAACTTTTATTGAGATCATTTCTTCTGGGCACCCTTGCATTGCAGATATAAGCCATGACTCTAAGCCTTTGGAAAAATTTCTAATGGCTTGTGTTAATGTTCCTGTACATAATTTATTGATAGTTATACCTTTAAACATAAAAACATAAAATATACATACCAGGAACAGGCCGGAGAACATCGGGAATTAAGACTTTCACCAAGTTTTGATAAAATAGAAAATCGACAGTTTTCACAAACAGTTGCAATGTTTTGCACTTTGATAATGAATATAATTTTTCTTTAGATAAATATTTTTCTTCTTCACATTCGTCATTATTATTATCTTGACTACGCCAAAATTCACGCCAAAGTGACTCAACAGTACCAAATTCTAAGTTCAATATAGCACCTAAAAATGCCTACAAAAACAATATTATTTAAATAAAAATAAATAAGCTTTAAATTGAAAAGAATTAAGTACTTCATAATGTTCACGGTACAAATTTTTGAATGTATCTACATCTTCTAAAGTACAATTATCATCCAGTTGTATTTCATCCAATATAATATCAGGAAATTCTGGTACAGCATTAGCACCATCACCTAAATATTCTTGATTTTGTGCTTGAGGAGAAGAAGGAATACTGTTTTGTGAACAATTAGCAGAATCTGAACTGTTAGTGGTGTATTGATTGCTGTTTCGCTCTTCAGTTTTAATAAACTTAATTTTTTTCGAACTACTACTTTGATTTGTTCGCCCTGGTAGATTTTCTTCTGAGGAAAAGTCATTTAATAATGAACTAGCCTTAATTCTAATTCCATAATAATGATACTTGGAATTTCCACTAAAATACAAAAAAGTGTTGGTTAGATAAATAAAATAAGTCATACTAGTTATCATACAGTAAAAAATAACACCATACCGAGTTCCTAGACGCCTTGTACGTAATCCCATAAATACAGATCGTATAAGTTTACCAAATGACGCTGCATTTACAGGATCAATTTTAGTTTCCGAGCAATGTGTTAAATAATGATTATATAATGTTGATCGAGGTAACGACACTCCTTCAGCCATTTCATAATTTTCCATCAGCCAGTTGACCTTTAATAATGATATAATATTGTGTTATTTATTATTCAAAATAAAATTTATCAACTGCTTACAGTTGCAGGAGAAATTCTATTTGCATGCATAAGACCGGAATTTTGCATTCCTCCATCTGATTCGACACCATTCAGTTGATCTATATTTGTGTTTGTTGTGCCAGACTCAGTAGCGTTTACTGTAAGATATGACACATCCTAAAATTAAAATTAAAAATTAATAAACATACATTTTTATAAGATAAATGCAAACATTTATAAAAATTTAGGCAATGCATAAAACAAAACATAGAGGCACATTATTATCAAAACTATTATACCGAAGATATAGCGGAATTTGGGCTGTCTCTTTGAGCGGTAGCAATAATAGTATGATCATTGTCAACATTCTGTTGTATAATATAGGTCCCATTACCAATAATTTGTGCCTGACATGTTGGTTGGCCTAAGGTGTTTGTAACCTTTAACATATTGAGCATGTTTTAATTTCAATATGTTATTATAGTAATGTAATAAAAATTAATTATACAAAATGATCCAAAGAGTCCTGACCATTGATTGTAAAAAGCAAAATTGAAATGGAAGAAAACTTTCTTCTATATTATATTATGTACTCACATAAGAATATAATTGGTAAGGACTTTTTGGATCATTCTGTTTAATAAAAATCATGAAAATTTAATAACAAAAATAAACCAGGATTTATATGAATATTATTTACTTGAGAATAAGAATTTGTGCTTGGAGTGTAATAATGGGTTTGACCAGTCTGATACATTGTTCCACTCTCTCCCACAGTATAAACTGGGTATGCCCTAAAAATTAAATGAATATAAATATTTATACATAAATGTAAATATTAATTAATTAATAATAACAAATTTACATTTGCCCATTTGTGAAAATTGCTTGTTCACCAGTTCCTTCAACATATTGTACATAAGTAGAATGGCCAACATCATCAGAACCAACAGACTCTGCTTCTGGAACTAAACAAAAAACAAATAGGTATTTAAGTTATGATAAATAAACAATAAATTAATGTAATCAAATATTTTTAAGGAATCAGGCTAAAATAAACAAAGAAGTTACAAAGACTCTACATAACATTTTACTAACATTTAGCATAAATATTAACACAACACAAATAAACATGGAACATGGCTTAACTTTAATGAAAACGTCTATACCAGTATGAGGAGCCTTTTAAGCAAAATAAAAAGTACATCAGAAAATGCAAATAAATAAAATTAAATTAAGAAAATACAAACTAGAAATTTCAATTCAAAAAAATTGAAATGAAAATTAAAACAAATGTTTCACTAAGTCTTACCCAATGTTGGTACTGGTGTAAGAGAAGTATAAGATCGTCCTTGAGTCCCTTCTTAATTGTAAGCGTGTAATTTTATAATCACGATATATGATAATATGCATTTTATATGAAAAATGGAGAACTAATATTTTATAAGAATAAGATAAAAAAATTTATTTTATCTTAATAAGATCTGATTTTATCATTAAAAAAAAAATTCTCCATTATTTCTTAAATAATATTAATATAATTTTTTTTTTCAACTTACCAGATGCTGCCACAATATAATGACCGTTATCAACAGTAACTGTAGAAGAAATCCTATCTTTATGATCTAGGTGTTCATCGTCATCCATTGATTTATCAGATCCATCATCATGAACTGGACTAGTTCCACACAATATAGCATTTTCAAGTTGTCTATTACTATTGACATTCTGAAAACATAAATAATTAAATATTTACAATACATATAAAACTAAACAAATTAATTATGTACCTGGTCAATAGATGTACGCACCACGGAAGTTTGTTGTACTGGTTGTACAACAAGAGTTTGACCAACACCACCAGCCGTTACAACAGTTATAGTACTAATTTGGGAACCAGTACCTGCTGACCCTTCTAATTTTATACCGCTCCTTACAGAAGTCGCCATGGAATTATCTAAACATACATTTAAATTCATAATTTTCTTATAAATTGAAAAATCTGAATAAATTTTAATATAAATTCAATAAATTAATAGTTAACCATTTATTTTAAAACAAAATAGATAGCATCGTTTAATATTTCAAAACAAATTATTATCACACATACATAATTTATTAAAAAAAAAAATATTAAATTGTAATTTTAAACAATTGGTAAAATATATTTCACTAAAATATCAGAAACAAAATTGAGATTAGTTAACAAATGAATATCTCCTTTTTTTGTGAAAGACATAAGATTATGTCTTTTGAATTGCAAGGAAATAATAATTATATATTATTAACATGTTCATCACAGAAACAAATGATGTTACCATAGCAACAGATAAAATCAAATGTAACAAAATTGTAATTATGATTATATTATAATTAGCTCTTTCATCATATTAACAAATCATTATGTCATCATAGTGTTATAAAAAACTATTTTAAAAATTGCAGATAGACCTCCAGCCAAAATTCATGTTCATATCAACAAAATCAAATTAGATTTAATCAGTGTTAAAAGTATAATGATTTTTCTTATAATTGTTTTCGTTTAAGATCAGAAAATAAAAATAATATTTAATTATAACTACAATATATTATTTAAATATATTATTGTACCATTTTATTTAAAACATTAACTTAAATTATACAAAAAAAAAAAAGCTAATTTACTTATTTTAAATAGCTAATTAACAAAAATAATAGTTATTCAGTAAACAATAAATACACAATAAAAACTAAATTTTATAATTTTAAGTAAGTATTAATTATTTAGGTATTAAAAATATAATCCAATATTACTATATACATATTAATATTAACTAAGTTATAATTATCTTATGTAGGTATATTATAATTTGCTTATATTAAGTTGTGAACATTAAAAATTTTTTTCCATCACTTAAAATCATATCTCTATTATTAAATGACCAAGATATGTTAGAAACTAATAAACATGTACCATCAACAAGCTTTGGTGAAGTCTGTAATTTAGGAATTTGTCCTTCTGTCCAAAAAAAAATTAAATCCGTACCATAAGCAACACACAGTTTATTTTCTGATGGACACCACTGCATTTTTTTAATTTTCTTAGATAATTCTACTACGCATATTAATCTATATTTCTCCCAAATACAAAGAAATGTTGAATCTACTTCATAGGCACTCAAATAATTACAATTAAAGCTCCAAGCAATAAAAGATATTTTTGCTGAAACATTATTGATAAAAGTTTTTGAAGGGTTTGTTTTGATTAATACTCCATTAGATTCTACAAAAAAATCATAATCTTCATTTAATGAAGAACGAGATAATTTAAATTCTACATTAAACTCATTAGAAGACGCTAATACAACAATATCACCCAAAGAACACCCCAAAGCTAAATATTTACTATTAGGTGCCCAACTCACAATGTTTAATGAAATATATTCAACTGAACCAATAACATTACCAGAAAGAAAATCGAGAATTGCTAATTTTATATTATTATAAACACAGATATAACGATTATCGGGAGATTTATTTAGACCATTACAGGGTCCTATTATATCTTGAACGTAAATAATCCTATCTAAACTTCGAGAACTCATCATTAGCAATTTCTCATAACCATTTATCTTGGAGACAACAAACATATGTGTTCCATCGCTATCAAACACTGCACAAGGCCAAATGGGTTTGGGGATTTCAATATATACAGTGGAATTTTTCAACAGATTAAACACAGCCAAAGCCATATGGAATTCAAGAGTCAGCAAAATGTTGTTACAGCCTATCCATTCGGCAGCAACAAACTTGAAATAGCCACATCTAAGGGTACGTATCCATTTTCTGGCACACACGTCGTACACCTGTACCACACCTTTGCTGAACTCTGTGCACAGTATGAGATTAGACGCTAAGTTCCACTGCAGACCGTCAATGGCATGAGCGGCTGTGGCCACGATGTGCGGAACGGTGAACGGTTGTATCTTGACGATCAGACGGTTGTGAACAGCGGACGCCACATACCGGCCGTCAGTAGAAAACGCGCACGCATCATAGTCTAGTGATAGGACGTTCATTTTTATAAAACGGAACAAAACACTTACTGTTCGATTTTCGGACGACTCTCACAGATGTGTTTCTTCATAGGTTTCGATCGGGATGGAACGTCAGTGATGTATACCTGCGAATATACACACATATACACACATACGAGAACGTATACAAGTGTACACACACACACGCGCGCACACACACACACAACGGTTACTATTGGTTTTGTTGTTGGGACGGAAACGATATTTTTTTGGCTGTTTAACGTCAGTTACGTTCTGTTGGTCGTAAACGTCGTGTGTGTGTACAACGGACTAACCAAACATAAATGCATTTTTTTTTTTGTTTATTTATTATTATATTTGTTTTTTGTTCGTTTTAATCGTTCACCTGAATTGTTGACGGAAAAAGGCGTTCATGGTGACTATGGCTACGGCTTCTCTCCCGTTGCTAGGAGCGGTGTCGGTCACAACAAACGCGCAACAATAAACGATCAATAACAAGATTATAGGAATAGGGCACGCCGCCACCGCCGCCGCCGCGTCTTGTCTTCGCGGATCGCTATAGTCGCTACGCCCGACGCGCCACCGATATCGTGCGTAAGCTCTGTCGAGTTTGCGCGTGCGCGCGTGTGTTTCGGGCACGGCCGGTCAGAGTGTGTGCCGGCGTTCTCGGTCCGGTCCGCTAGACGATGATGCGAATCCTATATTCCTATATGGCTATATTGTCATTGGCTTCCCGCTGGGATGGCGATCGCTGTGCACATATTTGCGGCTCGTCGGGCATCGGCGACGGTGTAGCGAGATCAACGAGAATAATGACACTAATGAGACGTTCGTTCGTCACGAAAAGGATTCCACAAACGGAACGATACGCGAAAATACACGAATAATGTGTAAATTAGTGTTAATCGCATACAGTACCTACAATCGGACCATCGATCACCCGATGGACATTCGTCAAAGACGTTTAAAAACGTCGTCACCGGCCTCTCGTTGCTCGCGTTTGGCGCCTTTTATCTAAAAAATCCTAAAAAAAAATAAACCGTTATTTCGTTAAGTTCAAATTTGAACAAAATTAGAAGTTTAAAAATGTTATTCGCGTTGGTAGTGGGTACTGGACAACTTGAACGTATATTATTTTAAATATTTTACTTTGTACACACAATGACAATTTACAATATTCGACCTACTGCGTACTACTATTAGTAAAATAAATTACATTAATGGCGATACAAATATACTTAGCACTAGGATTGGCATAACAATAGGTCAATACTCAATAGTGTACATGGATCATGAGTATGCAATGTGCAATGAGTTCCATCACATTCAACATATAATGAACGAAAACAATTTAATTATATTATTAAAAATTAATTATTTTTTTAATATCAATATGACTATGATTATATTTTATTAATTTCATGTTACTATAATAATTCGAATTTATGATTTAAGATTTTCACTTTATTTTAGCCATTTTATGAATGGTAAATGTATTTATAGATAAAATATTGAGATTAACGAAATAACAAATGTGTGTGGTAGTATAACTTTTAAGTTTACGAATTTTGAGTAAATATAACTGATGTATTTGTGGAAACAAAAGTTAAAAAAAGCAATTTTATTATTTTAAAAATATTTTAATTTGTGTAATTTCACTTATATAATGTTGTTTTTTTTTTAGATTCTGAACGGAGTGATGAATGTATTGATTTTACAATGATGTGTGTTTTTTTTTTTTTTTTTATTTTTGTGTCTGACGACAACATTTGGAGCAGTAAAAATGCTTCGATTTTGGACTTCAGCCCCTCTTTGAAAAGGAAATCGAATCTAGTTGGTACTTTGGGGGGTCAAAAGTTAAAATTTTTCAATATTTTTTAAATGAGTCGGGAAAAACATAAAAAAAATGACGGAAAAACGGGATTTTTTACGCAAAACCAGTTTTCGACAAAATCGAATTTTTTATTTTGCTATAACTCAAAAACTAATAGATGAAAATACTTGAAACTTTTACCAAATGTTTATATTAGCGTTATCCATACATAGGTAAATTTTCAAAGAATTTTGACTTTTTTTGAGCTATTTATAGACAATTGAAATTTTTAATTTTTTTTAGTATTTTTTTTTTAAATAACGATAAAAATTTTTTGGCCGGCCAGAAAATTTTGAAAATTTAATACAAGGTTTCTTATAAGTTGTTCTTAAAGTGATAAAAAAAAATCCGAAATCGTTAGTCACAATTTTTTTTTATAAGTGCTTAAAGTTCGAATTTATACGAAATATGTCAAAATTGCGAAAATTGACAAGTAATTTTGTGGTTGAAAATTCGTAAAATTTTTACTTTTATAACTAAGTTTTGAAAATTTGATACAAGGTTCTCCATACATTTTTCTTCAATTATCTGTAAAAAAAACTCTACTGGATTCAGACAAAAAATTTTTATGAGTGTTTGAAATTTAAATTTTTACAAAACCGCGTTAAATAACGGTTTAGCCTCAAACGATTTTTGATATTTGTTGTTATTCAAACAGTATAAGTCGTAAATACTTGAAAATTTTACCAGTTATTTAGATTGCCATTTTCTTTACGTGATTTGATTTTCAAAACATTTTGACTTTTTTTGAGCTATTTATAGACAATTGAAATTTTCAAATTTTTTTTATTTTTTTTTTATAAATGTTGATAAAAAAAATTTAGCTGGGACAAATTACTTGAAAATTTAATTGAAGGGTCCACATAGCTTGTTCTAACTCTCATTCAAAAATTATAAAAATACATAGGCACAATTTTTTTTTATTAGCATTTGAAGTTCAAATATTGACAAAAATTCGTCAAAATCATGAATATTTTTCACTATTTGGTAGTTAAAAATTTATAAATATTTTTCTATCAAAAGCTAAGAATTGAAAATTTAATACTATGCTGTCCATAAGTTAAGCTTAGAATAATTATAAAAAAGTTTGATAACTATTTAATTTAAAAATTTTACGAGTGTTTAAAGTTTTAATTTTAATTTGAAATCAAAAATACACGTGTAAAATAACGTTTTACTAATAAATAATTTTCGATTTTTGTTATTTTTAAAAAATTACTTGACGTAAGATCTTGAAACTTTTACACTTAAATGTTTGAATTTGTTTCAAAATAGAATATTTGACAATATTTAAATATAATATATCTTAGACAGACAAATCATCTCCGTTCAGAATCGTTTATCGTATACAATGATACCTATCATTGCATTCAAATTTATCCTTCCCTAGTTCGAGGTCCATCCCACCCCCTAATGTACAGCAGAGCGATACTCACTTACCCGCTTTTTTTAAGTTTTTTTTTCTTAAAATGTCGATAAAAAAAATTTGGCCATCCAAAAAATCTTTAAAATTTAATGCAAGGTTTATTATAAGTTGAACTTATCGTAGTAAAAAAAATCAAAAATCATTAGTCACAATTGTTGTGATTTATACTTAAGGTTCAAAAATCTAATACAAGGTTATCCATAAGTTTTCCTTCAAGTAATTGTAAAAAAAAGTTCCAGCGTCAATATAGAAAAAAAATTTATGAGCATATGAAATTTAATTTTTTACGAAATCGCGTAAAATAACGATAATATATTACATTTTAAATATAGGTAATAATATTATAATATATCCAACTAATTATCATTGACTGACAAAACATCTCCGTTCAGAATCTTTTTCGTATACAATGATACCAGTCATTACATTCAAATTTAACACCACATCGTCCGCATCCGTTATACTCATTATAGTGATCAGTGACCTACTCTCTATCTCTACTATACAGCAGAGCAATACCCACTTGCCTACTTTTTATTTTTGTTTTTCTCATTTTTTTTTAAATTTACTCAAAATTGTTTACTTATTCATGCATCTTAAATCACCACCTAGATCCAATTTTCTACTAAGAACACTCTCAATATTTAAAATTCTCTAGCATTTATATACTGCTCCAAATCCACAAAACGGTGTCAAAGATTTCAATTTTTTCATTTATACATATAGATATAGGAGTCATTAATATAATGAAGTGAAAATCTATCATATTGGGTATTATTTATAGCTATCGATGATATATTATTATATAGCAACTAAAAAAAATATAATAAATTTGTTTTATTTTTTATTTTTTAATACAATTTTAATTATTTCCATATACCTAGTTGTGAAAAATTATTAAATACATTAAGTTATAACATTTATTAGTAAAATTATTAAATATAAAAAAATAATTTAATGGTTACAGAATAGGTACAGAATATCTGTATTGGTGTTAAAATATGGTTATCGTGGCTTAAACATATTATAATAGCTATGAGCCACTTAATTAAAATATATAAGTAAACACTTTATAACATAATAAATCAATGTAAAGCCATAATAAGGTATCAAGGGTCAATAGCTAGATGATATGATAGTAATTTATATACATGTACTTATAAGTTATAATATTTCATTTTATAAGCAGCTGATAATTTGTATGATATATAAATAAATATACTTAAAACTGAATAGTATACGGCTATACATATATTATCAATTTAAACTCTTGTATTACAAATGTATAGTAGTACACCATATTCTACTGATATACCTAATTTATTATTATTATTTATAAGTAAATTTTTACATCTCTAGAAATGTTTTCAAAAACAAAAGAAGATGAAGCAGTTTCCAATTTTAGAAAATATTTACAAATACCCACCGTCCACCCTAGTGTTGATTACAGTTAAGTATTATTTCTTTAGACACTTATATAAAAATCAAATATATTACATACTTAATTTACCCATTTTTTTAAATCGATATACCTATCTATTAAATTAAAAATGCTATTGAAAATTTAGTTTTGAATTTTTTTATAATACATTTCATCTTTAATACCAGGATTATATAACTAACGTACTTTTAGAGTTTTAAACAACTAAGTTAATTTATTACCAGAATTGTATATGTATAACTGTATAAGTATAAATAAATAATATTAATGTTTAAAAATACAAGGTAATCTTATAACTATTTATCAAATAGTTTGATGATAAAATGTGCAGGTGAATGTGTCAAATTTCTACAGTTCCAAGCTGAAAGTATTGGACTACCATTTAAAATTTACTATATGGCACCAAAAAAACCGGTAATTATAATTACATTATATGGACAAAAGCCTGAATTACAATCTGTGTTGCTTACATCTCATATGGACGTCGTACCAGTTTATCCAGTAGGTACAATAAACTAGTAACTTAACTTAACATTACGTAAATATGAAAAAGGGAACTGTATATTTATTTTAGTTGTTATTCGTAAATATCGTAAATTATTGACTTTTTCATGGTTCATATTTTATAAAAGGCTTACCTTGATTTGAATTCCATAACTGAGCTTATGCAAATTTTAAATTTGGCTAACCTAACCTAACCAAGGGTGACTTTCGGGAAGTCATTATCTATATCTATATTACTTTGTTGATAATCTATTGATGCTGCAGTTGAGGTTTTCGAAGTTAATTTTAAAGTTTCTCCTTCCATGATAGGTACCTATATATTTTACACTTTTGTAGTCCCAAAGTATTCTACAAAATATTAATATTTTAATCAGTTGTTTAAAATTAATGTGTGACAAGCCAATAAATTTAATTTGAATATAATTCATTAAAAATATTTAAATTATTGTATGTTAATATAGCATATTATTATATTTAAATTATTGTATTTTAATATAGTATTATTATATTTATTATACAATTATGTTATATTTTTAATTTATTACTATACTTATGTAGGTACATAGGTACAAGTTATATAGGTATATACATCGCATATATATACTTATATTGGGTTTTAATAAATTAATAAATATTAATAATTATTCCTAGGAAAAATGGACATATGATCCATTTTCAGCTTACAAAGATGAACAAGGAAATATATATGGTAGAGGAGCACAAGATATGAAATGCGTCGGTATACAATATTTAGAAGCAATAAGAAGATTTAAAAATAATAACTTAACTCTTGATAGGACCATTCACGTTTCTTTCATGCCTGGTATATCTATCTATATTTTAGTAATTAAGTATTTCCCAGTGGCGGGTTTAAGAAGGTGGCTATGGGGGCATTAGTCACCCCCCTCCCTCTTAGGATTAAGAAATCTTTTTTCTAATGCAAGTATTATGATTTATCAATAATAATTATAAAATATCGTCATAGAAATTAGAAGAATAATATGGTTTTTAGATGGATTCTCTGAATGGCTTTGACACACAGCGCGGTCTCTGTAAGATTATTTAATTGTCCGCCTCGATCCGCGTACAGCTAAGTAAATCCTTGAACCTCAATAATTAACCCACTCCTTGGTGAGTGATAAAACCCGCCCCTGGTATTTCCACAAACAAAAAAATGACAATAATTAGTCAAATTATAATAATATTTTGTCGTATTAAAGATGAAGAAATAGGAGGAATTTTAGGTATGGCCCATTTTGTTAAGACCGATGAATTTCGTTCTTTGAATATCGGATTTACATTAGACGAAGGTTTGGCAAGTATAGACGATGTCATTCCTTTGTATTACGGCGAAAGAACCATTTGGCGTAAGTATATATTTTATACTAATATCTATATACTAAAATATACCTATTTAAAATGTTTTATTTAAATTAATTAAATAGAATTCTATATTCGAAGCACCGGCACTCCAGGCCACGCCTCACTACTTCATGATAATACAGCTGCCGAAAAATTGTTATTCGTGGTAAATAAAATATTAAACTGGAGGACAGAGGAAAAGTTAAAATTGTCCCAAGGTATGGATATCGGAGACGTTACATCTGTAAATATGACAATTTTGGATGGAGGATGTCAACTGAACGTTGTACCACCGGAGCTTTCTGCTGGTTTCGATGTTCGATTGGCTATAAACACAGATCGCCGTGCTATAGAGGATATCATAACTGGATGGTGTCACGAAGCTGGCGAAGGTGTACGGCTGGAACTTTTTAAAACAAATGAACAGACCACACCCACTAAACTAGATGATTCAAATCCTTGGTGGTTAAAATTTAAAAGTGAATGTGAGAAAATGTAAGTTTTACTTTATTAATCGTATTCTGTAAATAAGTTCAATATTGATAATTAAAATTTATATGATAACGAGCTTCAATGGCACAATGCTAATCATTTTATTTATATTTATATACCTGAATGACTGAATATTAAATATATATACATGTATTATATATTTAACCTAATATAATAATAGACAAACACGGTTAATGGTTATCAATTATAATTATAGAATATTTAAAGTAATTAGAATTAAAATATTTAAATTTATAATAATATTATATACAGGGCGATAATTTTATCGAACACTCATTATTTCAAAATGTATTTACGTTTTTGAAAATATTTGTTTACATAATTTCCAGTTGAAATAAAACAACATTCAAAAAATATATATTTTTTTATCGTTATAATATTTTTAAATTTTTTACTCTTTTGAAAGATAGCATACATTATTTTTATATTCTGAAGCAGAATATTTTTTGGAGTATTTTAATTCATAAAATCGAAATGTGGACGAGTAGTTTATGAGTTATGACTCTAAGTATTTAAAATGTAGTGGAGTAGTAAAGAGATATCTTAAAACATGATGGTCTACTATTTTACTCACGGTTAGCATGTTACCTGCTGATTTTAATATATATAATATATAAATAATGTATATTAATAATGATACAATTTTTAATATTAATCGACTTACTACTTACTGTACTTATCATGAGTTAATACACCTCTCAGAGATGACCTTTGAAAGAATTACGTATCTCTAGTATACCTATATATAGGCTTTAGCCTTTATAAGTATACCATTTTTATACTAATATATTACGTATATAATTTCGTCTTTATATTTGTAATTGTTTTTTTTATACAACGAGTACTTGAACATCGTATATATATTTTACAGGAAGTTAAAATTAAAACCATCTATTTGTCCTGGGGCCGGTGATAGCAGATACATCAGACTAGTAACTAGACAAATTTAAATCAATTTAATTAATAACAGTATATTGTATATAATAATATTACACTTACTACTGTAAGTTAACACTGCCTACTTATCCATTATTTTTTTATAGTGTATACTGTATACTGAAGTGTCTGTACTGCACTACTGTAGTATTAGTTTCAAACATTTTTAGAATTATGGTTAAATTATAAACATATATCGTATATAATATAATATATATTATACTTTTAATTACAGATTGGTATTCCTGCACTTGGATTCTCTCCAATGATGTATACACCTGTGCTTTTACACGATCACGATGAATACTTGAATGAAAATACGTTTTTAAATGGAATTCATATTTATTATAACATAATTAAGGGTTTAGCAACTGCATAAAATATGTTATTCATTCTACATAACTTAAAAGTTTGAAACACTCGATTATTGAAAAAGATATTAATCAATATTAATCTATCATTAAACTTTTAAGTTGCTATAAACTTACTTTCGAATCCCTAAGTCGGTACCTAGATATTATACACGATAGAAACATAGATAGCAATATAGTATTAAAATATATATAAATATATAATATATATTTTTTAGCAAAGAGCCAAAGAACAAAAAACCTTCTCTTGTAAATTAAAGTTTAAATATAGTATAATATAATATGTATATTATAAAGTCTAAAAATCATTAGCATTATATAACGATTAATGAATACATATACTATAGGTTATACATTTTTCTGCGTGTTATTATACCATATTTAATTATAATAGTTTTATAATAGTTATAATACGTGAAAATCTATGATTGTTTTAGGCTTTAGTATAGTTATTTAATTAATAAATATTATATATAAGTCAATTTGAGAATAAAATATGAATTGAAGATGTAACTACCTCACACCTATCTATCTTGAAAACAATATTTTAAATATTTTTTCTTATTAAATAAATTAAATTTAAAATGGTTAAAAAAAAATAACAATAAGTCAATAAACATTTAAAATATAGTTAAATTAATTCTAAAATATATTAAATGTATTATTATATTACATAATATTACAGCGTAAAAAAATACACTAGACATATTATTATAATATATTATATTTATTATATATATAGGTCAAGTTCGAGATTCGACAGAGGAATAATTTGGCCAGTGAATATTTATGTGTAATATAGATGGGTACATATATAATATATTGCACACACCTTGATGGTTTGACCTTATTACACGGAGTATAGTTGCCAAAGTACATATACACTAATACATATATTTAAAAAATGTATAGATATATAGATATGTATTTTCATGACATAAATATAGGTGTCTACTGTCTATAGTCAAAAGGTAAAAGTGCTTTTCTTTCATTGCCATGCGTATAGACATATAATGTATTGTACATATAACTAATTATTATACCTATACATATACAGTTATATTTTTGTAGCAATTATAACTTATAACTTTATAAGTATTAAGTATACAACATACTACCCTTACATCATTAAAAATAAAATTTACCATTTTAAAGATATTAATTAATTTTTACGTACCTGCATATAAATTATTTAGTTATATTAATCAATTAATCGTATTGTTATTATTATTATTATTTTAAATTAATAATTAGTCTTAACTTATCATCTACCTAACCTTAAATTTCTTAAAGACAATTAAACTTATTAGTGTGATATAGAATCTAATTAATATAGGTATACTTTACTATACTTTGGAAGTTAGTACTTAAATTTATCACTATTGACACTATTGCATGTTAAGCCTTATAGTTATTGTGACTTATAATGTTATTCGTTAACAATTATTTAACTTGAAAACTAAATTTTAAACAACAAATATTTTTAATGAACAAAAAATAAATATTATTAAAACAAATAAAAATTATAAAATTATAACATTATTATATTTATTAATGTATTTACGACATTTACATATCTTGTAAAAATAATTGGCAATAGGATCATTGCCCATATGCGCAATTAAGTCGAGCCCTTAAATATTTAATAGGTATAATAAGTAATAACTAATAATATTCACGTATAATGGTTTTCTTCAATGGACAATATGAAGCAAATGAAGCAAATATTTAGGTATAATAAGAACTACGACTTACGAGTATGCTGCAAATTTGCAATACTGCAGTATCACTAATTTTGATGTTTTCATCTTATTGAATGAGATATGTTGTCAATTTATTAAAAAAATACGATATATTGAAAGTATATAATTTAAAATACAAACATCTTGTATTGAATTCAAATTTTAAGTTTTTATTAAAATTTATTTAATATACACTCGTGCAATATAAATATAAATGTACACTAGTACACTTATTATGAGCTATTCACAAGTATACACACTTAGAGGATTATGCTTATGCCTGAAAATACCGTTGAAAACTGTAAAGAAGAACATTTATTATCAAAGTTGTCTCGTCTCTAATTAAAAATCGACTACAAGATTTACATATATTGACTTCATTAACAATATTATGTCAATTTAAAATGACATATGTAAAAACTCTCATTTGATAACGTTTTAAATACTTTAGCATCAAGTAAACCTAGTAAAATATGTTTTAAATAATTATTTGTTTGTATTTTTGTATTATTACTAGGTATATATTTTAATTTTATATTTTAATAACAGTTAATTATTAAATTGTATTTTGTAATAAATTAACTATATAATGTAAATTTGCTATCTGGCGGAAAATATTTTTCTTATTTAATTTATAATTATCAATTGACATATTATTATAAAAATACTTTTTTTGTAAAATTAAAGCTCCCAAAAATAAATTAGCCCAGGGCCACTAATTTCATTAGTCTGGCTCTGGCTAGAACAATATAACTATTATGGAGCTGATAAACTTTTTATAAGCATTATTTTATCATCAAATCCTACACTATGTCCACACTTTGGAAGTTTTAAATAACATTTAGATTTAGATGATAGTAATATAGAATGAATAAATATAAAATTTAAAATAAATAGAATTAAAAAACTTATTTAATTAAATTTTAAGAATTTTTATATTATTCATTATGCAATTCGGCTTTAGCAAATTTTCGGAATATTAGTTTTGAACTCTCGAATATATTATATATCTGACAAGTGATTCACGAAGCATGTTTGGTTAAATGCAATAATTTGAAAAATCCTGTGAATTTTTTACTTTTGATCCCCCAAGCTTTGAACTACATCCAATTTACTATCAGAAACCACTCTCAAAGTTAAAATGTATTTTTACTACTCCAAAAGGTGACAGCAAACAGAAAAAAACACATGCCATTGTAAAATCCCAACATTCATTGCTTTGCTCAGAATCTAAAATGGAATAATTAGTTAACCGTTAACCACTTCGTTGTACATTAGGGTGCTAGGGTTAATTAGTTTTTGTATTAAATTTTATTTATTGAATACTTACTTGGCTACTTACGAAAAACGATTTTGAGCGAAGACGATTTGTAACCATATGTTACTTAGTAGGTATACCCGTATTTTACTATTTTAGGGTAAATATATAATGTTATTAATTAATTATAGTAATTTACTTTATTATAAGTAATGTGGTAAGTTGAGTAAATTTTTTTCCGAAATTATTACATTTGTCATTTATACATTCGTGTATTAGTATTATTATTATTATATAATAGTGTTATACATTTTTGGGTCAATACCACTTACCGTAGAATGGTGTGAATAGGTTTGTGGTATAAATAGGCAATAGCTTAAAATAAATCTAAATATTTTGAAAATAGCATTGTGTACATAAAATATAGTTATATACGTAAAAGTTTCAAGTCTCAGCGAGGTCACGAATAATATTTTTGAATAACAACAAAATAATTAAAATTTATTCATATTGCAATTGGACATTAGGAATTTTTAATTTTGACCACTCAAAAGTATAAGAACATATGGTTATGGTATTAAATTGTTTGAATAAAAATGGTTAACCAGATTCAATATTAATTAACCCAATTTATACGTTTAAATAAAATAAAATACATAAACTGTTGGGTCATCTATTTCTGGACGGTAAAGCCGAGTATAGAATTGTGTATTATAATAGTGCTCACAGCCCACCTAACCGTTGTACACCGTACGCCTATTGCCTTTTAGGCTGTCGGTCTAATCGGTCTATACTTTATAGGCATTCTACAGTCACATCTCACAAAAACATTAATTAACCATCGGTTTTACATCAGTTTAGTACAGTTCACTCTTAGAAATTCGTGGTAAAAAAAAAATTAGCCAGACAATGGTTTGTTTTCTACATACAAATCAGCCAAGAGTAGTAAATTTCTAAGTCTTAAGCCCATTTACATTTTAAGAGAATCTATTACACCAGTTTGTCATTGAATTTTTGACAGAAAATATGACAGTGGTTTGTCAAATTGGAACATAACCAAATCATTAATTTTTTTTATGAGATTATAGCGAATATTATTTTTATCGAAAATTATGTTTCTTGAGTTTATTTTAGACATTGAATATTATAAAAGATATGAACAATAATAATAATAACTGCTTTATAAGTAGGAAAATAGGCAATATAGGAGATGCTAACACAACAAAGTCCGCGCCCTAATGTCCTGCATTTTAATAACAATAACAAAATAAATGAAAAATAAAGTTCATTATTTGTTCTGACAATCTGAGTAATAATTATGATTTATGAACAACAACAATAACCAAAGTCTAATCGAAGGTAATATTACGCATCTCGAGTACCGAGTTTGTACCAATTGTTTGTAGGGATACTCGAGGAGTGAAGGAGGGGTGGATAGCGGATAGAAAACTGCGACGGCGTTAAAATATGATAATCAGAGGATCGTGGTCGCAAAAAACGACTGTTGATAACGGTAGGTAACGATAACAGTAGAAAGATAAATAATAATTGAATTATTTAAACTTTTATAATAATCGCGCGGGCAGACGAGTGACGGCGTGGCGCAGGAAGCGGACACGCTCTGTCGTCGGACATAATGTGACTAAATTAAATGTGTAATTTATCATGGTCAGACTCGAGACAGTTAATAGTCCGCCAAAATTCTACAAGTTACGGCACTACAACCGATTAAAACGAGTTATGAATACGGCAACAAACAACAGCTTGTACAACAGCATCATTCAGTAGAGTAGTCAGTACTCAGTACTCAGTAGTGGCCACTGCCACCGATTAGTCGGCACTCAGCGTGCGCGGTGTTTGTAATCTCTCTTGTACTAGTTGTTCTTCGTCACTTCGTCAGTTCGTCGTAAACCGTTGTCCTGTCCTAGTGTTCTGTATCGCGGTCGGTTGAGGAATTTACGTAAGACACGTATTATATAATACAATATTATAATAATAATAATATGCGTATACGTTTTATGAGAGAAACAACTATTGTCTATTGTTCTGTTGACGGTGGCTATCGTTGGGATGATAACGTTAATAAACGAACGAATATAATATATATTATAATGTATAGCATCATTAATAATTAAAAAATGTAGAATTTTAAGTGGGCAATAACGATTAAATTATATTACAATACTAATTAACTCTACGACACGCACGCACATACAATAATACCCATTCATTTAAATCCATATCTACATTTAGTGATATGTGCGAATTGATTATTGCAATACTGTCGAACCCACATTGTAGTTGTAGGTACATGCTGTGATTATTATAATATTATAGGTATTATTTATAAATTACCAATTATTTACAAACGTCTTCTGATGTGGTGATTTCTAAACATAACACACAGCATAGCATACTCTGTAATAACAATTAACAAGTAAGTCGTGCGCCGCAATATTATGTTAGTAACATTCGATTCGTTACTATAAAGATTTATATATATTTTGTTAGTTTTTAAACATATGATAGTACAAATTCAATTAATGAAATTTTACGCTTTATAATAATTATTATCAATTACTAATATTAAATATCTTGTAGTCGACTGTTTTTATTTTTATTTGTTAAAATTTAATTTTATTGGTGGGCTGCAAAGAAAACTTTGTTATTGCGATTTGAATCTAGGGATTTTGAGTATATTCTTACTTATTTTAATCACAGTTGAAAATCATTGCAGGGTTGTACATTTTATTCAATTTAGGTTTATTTAATACTTTCTTTTATCATTCATATTTGTTATACAGGCAAACACAAAGTGCTGACTTGTGTTATGATCAATAATGGAATACAATTGGCCAAATAACTAATGTATAATTTAAAACATAATATTATTTTAATACTATCATGGTGAGAATATTTTTTGAATTCCATAATATCCATATTAATTTTTTTTTTATATAATAAACTATTAAACCTAACAAATAATTTTTACATTTAAAATTATTATTATACACTAAACAAAATATATTAATATTTAAAATTGATTTTTATGAAATTCAAGTATAGGTAGTTTTGAATTGCTTCCATTTTATCATATATCCAAATTTTATATTTGCACTGAACATAGTAGATCTAATCTCCAAATGCCATGATTGAATTGTCTAATTTTTATAATCAAACCAGCATAGAACTTAATTTGTAGTCTAATAACTTATACATAATTGTATGTTTATAAGTATATATTTTGGAAAATATATATATATCTATAGTTTCATTGGAGAATGAATTAATTATTATAAAAAAAAACCAATATATTCATTATTTATCTGTAACAATTATTAGTGATCATTTTTTGTTCAAGTTATAATAAGGCTTTATCAATTTAAATTTTAAACAATATATCTGTCTTGGTATAATTTTTCTTTGGTATTAAATTAAATTAAACTAATACAATAGTTAATCATAGATGTTTACAATTTGTTTTGTTAAATTAATTATAAATTTATTTTTGTATTCTTGCTGGCAACATATTTTTTTATATATTTATTATTAGTAATAGCTATGTATGGGAATTTGGCTAGGTTTAAATTTTGTCTTAAGGTTACTTTTAATAATTTGTGCACAAAGTTTAAACACTTGAATGAAAAAAAATATTATTAGCAATTATAAATTTTTGATAAAAAAAATTATCAAGGAATAAATAGGTATCCTTGTTAGAAAATAACTTTTAGATTTTAAAATAATTTTAAGTTATAGTTGTATAATGTATTATTCGTACTATGGAGTGTTAAATTCTAAAAGTGTATTTTAGTTTTTTCTAAAAATTGTGTTCAATTATTATTATTTTTTTAAATTAATTACTAAAATGTTAATTAATATTAATACATATTATGATAAAGTAATACAATATACTAATATTGTTTAGTTTATAAAATAATAGACAGATTAATAAGATAAAAATAAATTATGTTTTGTGGTAAGTTGCTCAAAGTGCATGGTTATTTTATAACTAATACAATATATTAATTACTGATAAAATAACATAAGTATTAAATGAATTACAAGTTATTTATCTTCATAAAATAAAACATATTTTCTAATCTTTAAGAGTTTTTAATGCATGTTAATCCAAATCTAATTATTTGTAATAAAATGTATTAACAACAGGCAATATTAGAATTCTATTAAATAGAAATGAAATAATGGTTATTTTAGTATTATTAATTTAGTTTATTTGATAATATAGGCTGAACTTTTAAAAATCAAAAGGAGAAAAATGGCTTCCAACAAAGATGGTGATGAAAATGAAGCTGTAACTAATTTTCGCGAATATTTACGTATCCCCACCGTTCACCCTGATGTTGACTATAGTATGTACATTTTATCATGGTTATAAATAATATAAGTAAAAAATATTTTTTATTTTCTGTAGGTAAATGTGTTGAATTTCTATTGCGTCAAGCACAAAGCTTAAATCTTCCATCAAATATTTATTATATGGCCCCTGGAAAACCAATAGTAGTTATAACATGGCTTGGACAAAGACCAGAACTTCCTTCTATACTACTTAACTCTCATACAGATGTAGTTCCAGTATATCCTGTAAATATTATTACATTATAAATTCTTATTCATCATTTAAGAATTATGTATTTTATGTATTTTTTAAGTTAAATTATTAATTAACATGTATACTAACAAAAATTTTTTGGGAAATAATAATAATTATTAAATAAATATAATTTTAAAATTATACAAATTTAATTTATCTATAAAATCTAATGTCCCTAATCAGATTGTATAATTTAAAACATCTTGATTTAGTTTTAAGTTTTAACACAACAATTTTTTTTTTAAATACATTCTATCACTTCTTACAAATTTATATAATTTCCTTGTTTTTGAGTACAGGAATATTGGACTTACGATCCATTTTCTGCACACAAAGATAAAAACGGAAACATTTATGCCAGAGGATCACAAGATATGAAATGTGTTGGAATTCAATATATAGAAACAATACGAAAATATATAAAAGAAAAATTAGTTTTTGATAGAACTATACATATGTCATTTGTGCCTGGTTTGTGTGTTTTTAATTTGTGCTAACATTATGATAATGAGTTTCCTTAATATTTTGTTTTAGATGAAGAAACAGGTGGAGTTTTGGGAATGAAATTGTTTGTTCGGTCACCTGAATTTGCATCATTAAATGTTGGTTTTGCATTAGATGAAGGATTAGCTAGTAGCGATGACAGTTTCAGCGTATACTATGGAGAGCGAACTTTATGGCGTTAGTAATACCAAATAAGTATAATATGTAAACCAAATATTATAATTTTTTTCATTGATAGATCTTCAAGTAAAATGTTCTGGTACACCTGGACATGGTTCGTTAATACATGAAAATACAGCTGGAGAAAAGTTACAATATATCATAAACAAATTTATGAATTGGAGAGAGCATGAAAAATTAAGGATGAAAACTTGTAAATTGAATGCTGGAGATGTTACATCAATAAATTTAACAATGTTAAGTGGAGGATGTCAAGTAAATGTGGTGCCACCAGAGTTGTCAGCTAGTTTTGATGTACGATTGAGTATTACTGTAGATACTACAATAATAGAAAACACTGTTAGAAAATGGTGTGAGGAAGCTGGTGAAGGTGTAACTTTGGAATTCATCGAAAAAAGCGCATTCATTCAGCCTACACTACTTGGACCAGAAAACCCATGGTGGGTTACATTTAAAAATGAATGTGATAAAATGTAAGTATTAAAATCAAATTATAGTTATTTCCTAAATAAAAAATTGTTAAAAAAGTTATTAAAATTTGTATCATAGTGAAGTATTATTACTTATACTAGTTATACTACATACCAATAGTTACACGGCTACCATTTATTGTGAAAATACGCAGTGAAAGATGAGTTTTTCGGTTAACCGCTTTAAGTTTTAATAATTCTATGATTATTTTCTCCTACTTACCTAGCTTTTAATAAAGTACAGAAAAACTAAAAGGATTACTGAAATATGTTATAATATTGGTATTGACTACAATACTACATAAATATCTTATTATATACTCTAACTTAGTATAGTATTAATAGATTTAATCCAATTTAAAATGATAATAATATGAATTGTTAATTTGTATCAAATAATATTTTTATGAGAAACTAATATTAATTTTTTATTTCAGGAATTTAAAAACAAAAACATATGTATTTCCTGGTGCAACAGATAGTAGATATATTAGAGAGGTATTTATACAATATAATAATATATTTCTGAAATGTTTAAGAGAACATCATATCCACATGTGTTGTCTCTATCTTATAAATGCATAACATACCAAAATGTACTTTAAGAAATTCCAATTTTGTCTTGTTAGTTTTAATATTAGAGTGAATTGACAAATTATCAAACTTAAAGGTAAGAATATTATCTGTGCTTTTTACAATATTTTAATTTTAAAGTAAGTTATGAACAACATAAAATATTAATATTTGATATATTTGCTTAAAAACCCAACAAGAGAATACAGATATAATGTTCTTACTTTTAAGTTTTATAATAGATCAATTTACTTTTTTATTTAGGCTTATTACACAAATTGGAAATTTCAAAACATATACTAATGTTATTGAGAAAGAAATAACACATGCATATGGGAATACTCATCATTGGATAATGTATATATGTTTATATAAAATTAAAATGATATTAAATTGTTTCACTTAATTGGATATTTTTTGAAAGTTTTTTATAGTATCTAATTATAGACTTATTTAGATCTTCTATAAAAAAAAAACTGGTGTGCATGAACAGTAAACACAGTTGTCATTTATTGTCTCAGTGATTTTATCAATATTAATTATTTTTTTTTTTTTATTGCAGATTGGTATTCCAGCTTTAGGATTTTCACCAATAAATAATACTCCTATTCTTTTGCACGATCATGATGAATTTTTGAATGAGAAAACATTCCTGGATGGCATAGATATTTATTATAATATAATTAAGAGTCTTGCATCTGTTTAAATTACAACTATTTATTTTATCTTAATATGTTAATTAATTTTAATATTTGTTATTAATTGTAAGAATATTATACTTCTCATTTTACTTTATTCAAAAAAAAAAAAAAAAAAAAACCAACACAAATTGAATATTAATTTTAATAACATGAATATTTTTGTTCTAAATGTGATATGTTTAAATAATATTTAAGGAATTATATCATTCTTTAAGAAATTGAAATAAAAAAGAAATATTGATGTATTTACTAAATAGTAAATATAAAAATTTTAAACATTATTTTTTAATTAGTATGTAATGTTATGTTTTAATAAATTGTTGTATTATTCAAAATATAATAAATGTTAATGACTAATTATTTAATTAAAATATAAATTATAAATTTAAGCAAAATTATATATCGCAGACAATATTAATTAATTTTCTAAACACAAGCAAAAACCAAAAACTACTGTTTTTGTGAAATTGATGTATGAATTACACCACCATGATATTTTATAAAATACATCAAAACTTAATTTGATGTTAGCATGATTTTTATCCAATATTAAACTAAAATTCTAATAACAAAATGTTTGTCTTTACAATGTAGCCATATAATTTTTACTTCTAAATAGTTTTATTACTGCGTCGGAGTTGTTTTTTGCTAATAGTACTTGAATATTTTCTAAAAATCACAGAGAACCCTGTACTGGCTATACTTTATTAATACACATGTACTATGGCCATAACGGTCACGAAATACTATAAAAATAGTATGCCATGAGATATTGATAATGAATTTATGAGGAACTTTTGTATAGTGTACCAACTGTACTATAGTTTTATAGTTTTATTCAAATCCTTTTTTTAAGTATGGGAGCATACACAAAAAAAAATAAACTAGGATTAGTTTATTTTATATTTATTTTTGCCTAATATTAATATTCCAACGTTTGACTTGGTATGCAGAAAATAGACAACTTAAAAATGTAACCAGTTGCGAAAATAACAATTGAATGTAACATATTTACGAGCATAATATATTAGTATCTTAAACATCATTAAAACTGACACTTTAAAATATTCATAGATAATGATAAATATTTGAATACCTCGTTAATCATACTGTTATCGTTATTAAACACATTTAATTTCATACACAACTAATTGAAGAAGTGATGACATTATAAATTAATACTTAATAATACTGTTGATCTAATTTTTTCTTTATGCTATGTTAAATTTATCAAGACAATTAACTCAAGTAGTGTAAGGTTTATTTCATCATATATTCTATTTAATGAAATTATTTTTATTATAATTCATTATCAACAAGTTATAAAATTAGTATTTCATACTTAGCGATAGTAAATACTTTATGGTGAGCACGATTAAAATTATATTTTTTTATTGTCGTAGTGAGTATTATAACATACAATCAACTGTTAAAAATAAAATAGTATTGAAAATCTAAAATTGTATGATGGCTTCAGCCAACCCACTTGAACATGAATCAGTAACCATATTTAGAGAATATCTACGGATACCAACAGTTCAACCAAATGTCGACTACAGTTTGTATTTTTAGTTTTAATCTAAATACTTAAATATTACAATTTTTGAATCATTTAATGAATAGATATTAATTAATTAAATCCTACAAACAGGTGAATGTATAAAGTTTCTTGAACGTCAAGCCCAAAGATTAGGTCTCCCATTAAAAGTTTACTATATGGCCCCTGGAAAACCAATTGTAATTATTACATGGGTAGGACAAAAATCTGAATTATCATCAATATTACTCACTTCACATATGGATGTTGTTCCAGTGTATTTAGTTAGTAATATATTATTATTACCTATTTTGAATTTGTTTATATGGATTTTAGATTGAAGATTTTTTTTAGGAAAAATGGACACACGACCCATTTTCTGCATATAAAGATGAAAGTGGAAATATTTATGCTAGAGGAGCACAAGATATGAAATGTGTCGGCATTCAATATTTAGAAACGATCAGAAAGTATATAACAGAAAACCTCAAATTAAAAAGAACTATACACATATGTTTTACACCGGGTAAATATAATTATTAAATTGTTCTAAAAATAAAATTAATATATTAGTGAATTTAGATGAAGAAATTGGAAGTAAGTTTGGTATGGCTAAATTTGTTACAACTCCGGAGTTTGCAGAACTAAATATAGGTTTTGCTCTGGATGAAGGGATAGCAACACCACATGAAGTTTTTGATGTGTATTATTGTGAAAGAACTTCTTGGTGTAAGTTATACATCAGTTTATAATACAATTATTATAATCTATTTTAAAATAAGATTTACATTATTTTTTGTAGATTTAATTATAACTTGTACTGGCCAGACTGGACATGGTTCAATACTACATGAGAATACAGCTGGAGAAAAATTACAATATATAATTAATAAATTTATGAATTGGAGAGAATATGAAAAAAATAAATTAAAAAACAGTGATTTAGGACCAGGGGATGTGACAACTATAAACTTAACAATGATTAATGGGGGTTGTCAGATAAATGTTGTACCAACTGAACTATCAGTTACTTTTGATATACGGTTAGCAATTGATATAGATATAGAAAAAATGAAAAAAACCGTACAAGAATGGTGTCGTGATGCTGGTCCAGGTGTCTACGTAAAATTTAAAGATAATCCAATTCGTGTTAAACCAACTAAAATTGATAATAGTAATCCATGGTGGATTGCATTCAAAAATGAATGTGATAAAATGTAAGTATAAGTATAAAAAGATTTTAACTTTAAATAAAATCAAATATTGTTTCAGGGATATGAAAATCAATACTTGTATATTTCCTGCAGGAACAGATAGCAAATTTATAAGAAACGTAAAGTATAAAAATATTTAATTACAAGTAATATAATAATATCAAATATATTAAAATGTTAATAGGTTGGCATACCGGTTTTGGGATTTTCCCCAATGAACCAAACAGAAACTTTATTACACGATCATAATGAATTTCTTAACGAGAAAACATTTATTAGAGGTTTGGATATTTATTACAATATAATTAAAGGACTTACATCGGTTTGAAATTCAAATTATCAATAATTTTATTTACTATTAATTAAACATTTATTAAAAAAAAAAGTATTAATTAATAAACAATGGTTTGAAAATCTATTAGTGATTTTGTCACACGCACATTTAAGTATCTTACCTACCAACCAAACAAATATTCTAAAGTTTTTGTAACAATACCATTTGAAGTTGTAGCTGAAGGAGAGTTCTATTAAAAATTAAAACAAATTAATTTTTAAATAATTATTTAAATAGTACAGTTAATTTGATAAATCAATAAGGAAACTTACATCTTTTCCTTGAATAGGAATAGGTTTTATAGCCATTGGTCTAATATTATTTCTCTTGGAAATTGAATCGTTTGGACTTGAAAATTGTTGACCTAAAATAGGTGAACGCATAGATTTCGATAACACTTCAGTATTTTGTCCTGGATGTGATTCAGTAGGGCTAATATTTTCATTTAAAATTGTCTGAAAAGTAACATTTGTATGTACATTAAATGTAATTTAACTGTAAAGTAATAGTGCCTCTTACCTTATCATTACATGGAATAACTCCAATCATAGCTCCATTATTGGTTACATGACCATTAAATAACAGAGCTCGGTGATAATCTGTAGAATCCCTAAAACATATGTGTGCCCAATTTGGCCCAGCTTGTCTCACATCACAACAAGACACCATGTGTATAAATTTAGATAATATTTCATCTTTATTTGAAATTGAATAGCCAAAAACTGTAATCCAACATCCCGGGGCAGTTTTGGGTTGTTCCAACAAATTGTTTTTATCAGAGTAAAATTGTTTGTTTTCTTTATTGTTACACCTGCATTACAAAATAATAGTTTATATAAAATGATGAAAGATTGCTAAAATTAAATTTAGAATATAATATATTATAATATTTACTGCTCTTCTCTATAATCAGAAGTATTAAGCATGTCAAATAAATCAATTGTTGGAGCTTTTGTTGGTTCATCACTGACTCTATTTGAGATAGGAGTGGAAGATCTGAAAAAGCAAACATAACATTGTAATGAAGTAATTCTTTTAGACCAACCATTGTAGTATAATACGTACGGTTTATCGCTTAGTTCGTGATGAAAATTTCGCATTAAAAACGTAGTGTGTACATCCGAGGTATGGCTACGATTAGGACGTAACGGAGACATAGTGCTGATGGAAACATTACCAATCGGCGATTGAGCACGCTCACCCATCAAGTAACCTGGAAGATAAGTAGGTTTCTGTGGACTGTCATGCGACGGTGATCCCAGAGCCATAGGTTCCATTTCGCAATTCTGTCGCTTGGATACGATAAACAATAAAAGATATTACACGATTTTCTAATAAAATCCAAACGAATAGATCTGAACACGGATTGATTTTAACGATGTCGTGATTTAAATATATAATGTCAAGATCTCTGATCTATAAAGAATAGATTTTGATATATGTAGGGCAAATAATAAACTCTAAACACAGATTCCGAATTTTTGATTTTTGAATTCTCAAGATCTTTAATCGTTTAGTGATAAAAAAAAAAATCTCGACATCGGATAACGGAAACTACCAGCTACCTCTACTGGCTCTACTACTACTACTACAGTTTGCTGTATAATTTGTTAAATCTTAAAACCGCTTCAGTGGGAGGGATGAGACAGAAGCGCCAACTTGATGAATGAAAAAAAAAACGAAACTGAAAACGCAAAAATCTTTTTATTATCATTTATCACATAAACGCGTTCCGTTGCTTCCCTGAAGACCTTGACACGACGTTATCCATAAATAGCAATATGCAGTCGTGTAATCGTAAATCGTGATTCTACGCATTAGTGTGCGTGTACAAACTAGTAACTACAAACTACGATTGTCGAGTGTTACGATACTACGACGCCCGTGAGAGGCGTGAGACGTGACTCCTTCCTGTCGTTCCTATAGTTGTAGGTAGTCGGTTTCCGGAACGTTCTAATTTTGGCGCGTGGGAGTACCTGACTGAAACGCCTACAGTTAACTGAATATGAAGTGAGTAGAAAAGAAAATTATAGGATCGAGCGCACACCCATTTATTATTATTATTATTATCATCGCAGTCCTCGTTCGCGAGTTTCATTCATTCGCGTATCTATTAACGTTTTTCGTTTTTCTTCACAGGACACCACCAGCAGTTTCTACGGCAGACGAATAACGACTACATCAGATCTCAATGCCTGGGTAAGTGTCATATCTGGATCGCGTTCACGAAATCAACCCATCTTAACTGATACTCCGTTTCAGCGTAACCATGTCGTTTAGTAACATGTCGTGCTCCCGTTGTGGGGACGGCTTCGACCCGCATGACAAAATTGTTAACTCGCAGGGCGAGTTATGGCATCCACAGTGTTTTGTGTAAGTAGTGATTCTAGATTAATTGTTATTTTGGAGTAAATACAGTGGGAAAATTTATTAATGAAGTTTTATTTTCCGTTCACAGATGTTCTCAGTGTTTCCGGCCATTCCCTGATGGTCTGTTCTACGAGTTTGAAGGTCGTAAATACTGTGAACATGACTTTCAAGTTCTGTTCGCACCCTGTTGTGGCAAATGTGGTGAATTCGTTATTGGACGTGTCATCAAGGCAATGTCTGCTTCTTGGCATCCAGCCTGCTTCTGCTGCGCAGTATGCAACAAGGAACTAGCTGACCGTGGGTTTGTTCGCAACCGCAATAGAGCTTTGTGTCATGAATGTAATGCTGCAGACAAAGCGGTTTTGTCGGGTAGACACATATGTTTTAAGTGCCAGTATGTGAAGATATGAAAAATATTAACCATTTCCTACTATACTCTAAATTCATTTTATTGGTTTTAGTGGTGTTATCGATGACAAACCATTACGATTCAGAGGTGAGGTTTATCATGGTTATCATTTCAACTGCACAGCTTGTGGTATTGAACTGAATTCAGATGCTCGTGAATTGAAACATAGATCTGGTTATACAGCTAACGAAATGGTATAAAACAAAAATTTATAAATATTTAAAATAAAATTAATGTGATTAATGATTATATTATTTTTAGAATGAGTTGTATTGTTTGCGATGCCATGACAAGATGGGTATTCCAATTTGTGGTGCATGTCGGCGACCCATTGAAGAACGGGTAGTAACAGCACTAGGAAAACATTGGCACGTAGAACATTTTGTTTGTGCAAAGTGTGAAAAACCATTTTTGGGCCATAGGCATTATGAAAGAAAAGGCTTAGCTTATTGTGAAACTCATTATCATCAGCTATTTGGTAACTTATGCTTTGTTTGCAATCAAGTAATTGCTGGTGATGGTAAGTACAAAAATTATATTAATTAGATAAATTTGAATTAGTTTTCAATAATTATTTTAATTTTCAGTGTTTACCGCTTTGAACAAAGCTTGGTGTGTGCATCATTTTGCTTGTTCATTCTGTGATCAAAAAATGACACAAAAGACAAAATTTTATGAATGTGACTTAAAACCAGCATGTAAGAAGTGCTATGAAAAGTTTCCATCGGAATTCAGGCGTAGATTACGCAAAGCATATGATAATACACCAAAAAAATCTACTTCTGCTTGAAATTTCCCATAACTTTTATAAGTTATCACAGTATTTTTATCGGTAAAATAATAAATCAAGAAATTAAAATATTAACAAATGACAATCACAAATTCTAATTAATTAGCAACTTTACTATATATATATTATTGTTATAGTCACGTTTGGCATTAAATTGTGCTATCTGCATAAGCTTGGTGTTTTCTAAACAATTGGCAAATTTGTTAGGTTGCATTAACTTGAATTTAGATAATTATTTTTATACACATAATTTTTATTAAATATTTGATGTTTATTTTTAAGAAGATTAATACAATTCATACTTTATATACTAGATTATATATTAGATATTTTTTGTTTCATCATAATTTACATAATCATAATTTTAATTTGATGTAATGATTTATTTATTAATTTTATAACAATATAAATTCGTTTTATTATAGACTAATATTATTGTGTTTTATTTTTTGCGTTTCATACTTCACATTACTTAATTCTTTAAACATAGGTCCAAAAAAATTTTCTTGGGATTATAAATTATTTATATGCAGAATATTTCTTTATTTATTATTCTATTTCTTGATGTTATAGACAGTTATAAGTACTTAACTTTAATAGAAATAATAGTATTTGATAATAACTTACAAGTAGAATTTATTTATAAAAAAAACTTAAATAAATATCCTATAATCAATTTATATTTGTAAATGTTATCTGTTAGTATAAATTTATCTGTTAGTACTAATTTATTTTGCTGGATTCATAGTTATGTTACTTGTTGTGTCATATCCAAAAGTTGAGCGAGGCTTAACTCATGTTAAGTGAATTATAAGTTATACTTATAAGCATGATTAACTGGAAAATAGGAAATATAAACCACACTATGTGACAGGCGACATATTCTAGAAGCATGAAACTTATGAAAATACCTCCTCTATCAAGGAAAATTTAAAATAATGAATATCTATTCAAAAATTTTAACATTTGGATTATAATTATAAAAACCAATAACTTTCCTAAGCTGTACTCCTATACTGATTTTGTAATACTTATGTCTTTCATAATAACTTCAAACTTTAAACAAATTTACTACAATAGACTATAAGCAAATAATAAAAATATTAGTTTAAAATTAATGAATTTCGCAATTATAACATCTCACACCACTGTGTTTGTTATTTATACAGTATATTATATATTATATAGTGACAGTTAGTCTACATTTTGCACAAGAGAATGCATAGCTAATGCACATGCACATTTTATGCCGGGACTGATCCTTGCCTTAATATCTTTTCTTTGCTTACAACGATAGCCGTTGCTCAAAATATGATTTTTCAAAGTAACACGTTTTTATGCAAACTAAGTGTTTAGATGTAAAAATCAAAAGAATGTTATTAGGTGTCGTCATAAATTAGTATTTAGTGTTAGGCGTTGTAACACAGTCACTCAGAATAATTATTCAGATGAAAAAATATTTTTTCATGTATATTCATAATAATAATATAACATAACTAGCTCGATTCGTATATAAATTGGTTTTTTTATTATAATTAAACTTTTTAAAGACTAGCCACATAATATATAATATTATTTATAATTTACTTAGTTTATGGTATTTATAACTGAAATTAAAAATAATAAATGATTTACTCGCAGGCTCATTTGGTACACACTTGTGAAAAAAGAAATCATTAAATTATTTAAATAACATGCAAAAACACAGCAATACAAACCCCCCTCTCCTTCCCTGCAGTTAAAAATGATGAAAAATCGGGTGACGTGGTGACACTTATGACTTTATAAGAGTATTTGGAACGACTGTGAAAAAAAATTTGAAAAAAGTTAAATAGTGTCGTTACAAAATTGTAACATAAAAAATAAACGCCAGTTCTTTTTTTATATATGTATATAAGCATAATACCTAATTAATAAGGATAAATAATATGGGACAATTTCTATAGTTCCACAAAATATTTATTTCAATGGACTTTTGTTCCAAAACAACATTTGTCCCAAACAAGTTTGGAACAATTAATGTCTATTGAAAGAAATATTTTTTGGAACAAGTAATAATTGGAGGATATTTTCACTTTTTTTGTGATCAGTATTATAAATAATAATATATATATATTCAGGGTAGGTCTGGATATCCGAGGGCAGGAATTATTTTCTGGGGCCCAATAATTGTATACTGTATTTTTGGGTAACAGTACAAGGGCCCAGGAACGGAACTATAATACGGCAAGGGCCCAGGCAGAAATCCCGGCCCTCCAGCCCTGTCCAGGCCGACCCTGATTTTATTACGGTATACTCTTTCTTCGGTAATCTCTTTTCTATGGGTATACTCACAGATATATAAAACAATTGTTTTATATTTATTTGTTTTATATATCTGTGGGTATACTTGAGGTATTCCAAATCAGTTTAATCACTCCATATACAATCCATATTTGTCAGTTCGTGCGATGATTGGCGGTTATCCGAAAAATGATAAGGACATATTCATATAATCTTTTCTCACATTTTCTATCAAGATGGCTTCCTATCATTATCAAGACAAACAAAAACTAAAAAGTCGTTATTTCATTATTTGTTACTCGTGAAACTTAACCACCACAGTGGCACAGTTCTTACTTACTTTTTTTGTTGATAACATTTGTCTTAAACGTTATATAGTGTGAGTGTAGAGTGTACACTGAAATATAAAACACTAAAACAGTAACACTGAATACCTATTACTTTAGTAGTTAATACTTAATTTCATTCTGTTGTTTAAATTATTCAACTTTTCTCATGGCTGATGATTGTGAGTATTACAAAGTAATATAATTAGTTGTGTTGGTGGTAGCGACGGCGGTGTATACAATTTAGGACTAATCTAATAAAAATTAAAATTTAAATGTATATATATATATTCATGTACTATTTTGTGTGTTTACGTTTTAAATTTCAAGTGCATTATATCAGCATTCTATCATAACCTAAGGAGATTAAAAAGTATTCCAGATAGTCCTAATGTGTGGGCTTATAGCTTGTTTCTGTTATTGGATTTTTAAAGCCACGAATTATGAAAATTTTAAAACTGCATTATTATTATACTATTGTTTATTTAAACTGATTACTTATAAATTGTTTTAATTGTTTTTATAGTTGATTTATCTTGTACCAACAAGTTTGAAGTGGAACTGAGCTCATCATTAAGACATTGTTGTAATGCTTCTCGTAAACTAAAACAGTTAACTTTAAATGCTGCTAAGTTAAAAATAAATAATCAAGTAAGATATTGTCGAAGGTGACAGAATTCCTCACTTTTAAATTTATTCCGAGTTATTCATTTATGCTATTGAATTTTATTGCTGATATTCATGACATAGATTTTTGTTTATAACTAATTTTTTAATAATTGAATCATAAAAAAAATTTACAAAAAATGTTATATTATTATTTTGTATACTTATTAATTTATTATAAGATATATTTAGGTAGTAAATGTATTTATTTCAGATAAACCTGACATGCAAAGAAAATGACATCGACTTAAGCGTAAAGAATATTTTAGATGAAGTACAAAATGTACGTGGTAAATTAAGTACTATTGAAACTACATTTGATTGTTCGGATAAGGTCAGTATTATTTATGATAAATATTAAATAAATATTTATTCTATGTAATTGAATTTTAATTTTTATAGACTGTATTCAATCTTGGAGAAACAGTTCAAGAGCTGGAGAGTGTTGTAAATATTGTATCAAAAAACAAAAATACAATTTTTTCTCATCGTATGTTTATTTTTGTTTGCATTACTTTATTAATAATTTTTAATTATTTTTTTATTTTTTTCAGGTAATCTTTTATAATTTATTTAATTTAATTTAGTTATATTTAGTAGCTTAAAAATAATCACATTTATTATGTCATTTAAACGTGTATGTGATGGATCAGGCAGTGATTTACTCAAAAGTCTTGAGGTACCTTATCAATTTAATTATTTATTTATTATTAAATTCATAGTGTAATTATAACTTTATTATTATTATGTGAAATAATAGTCGCAAAGAATCAGAGAATTACTTGGCATTCAAATACCAGATGGTGAAGCTAAATTATTGTCTAATGGGAAGTTGACTTGTATGATTTGTATCCAAAGACCAATTTTTGATACTATTAATGTGCTCTCAATTCACAGAAAAGGAAAAAAACATTTAAGTGGTATGTTTAAAAATAACATTTAAATGAATTATATTTTCAACAATCCATTGACATAGTACAGGTATTAAATAGATTTAAGTTGACAAGTTCCTATACCCTGTATCAAAAGAGAATAATCACTTTCGCGCATACTGACTGACTGCTCGGACAGTGGTGAGGCCAAATTTCTCTCACCTTGCTAGCCGATGTTTCCTGAAAACATCGTACAAACATACATGACTAATATTCCTAATTAGTAATATTATTATATTTAATTTGGAGACCACCCAATAGTATGGGCCATTGGTGGGAAATGCTTAGAAATAGACAACAATTGATCGATTAACTGATTATTCTTTGTTAAGATAGGGTATATGTAGTTCTAATAAATAAAGCAAAAAACTTAAAAATAAAAAGTAATTTAATTGTATAAATTAAGTCAAATTTATAGAAATTAGTAATTTAGTTATACTTGTAACTCATTTAAATAAAATATTTAATTGTTGCTTGCTGAACTATTTAAGCCACTTATCAATATGTAGTGATAGTCAATTATCACTTATAATTTAATAATTATTCTTTTTTAAATTTTAAGTAGTGTACTAAATGCATTTTTTGTATAGGTACAAAATTTAAATTATTATCTGAAATCTTTACCAATAATTGTTATTTAATAATTATATTTTTCTTTATTTAGAACTTAGTAAATATTTGGAAAGAAAGGAAGAATTGGAATTAATAAAAATTAAACAACAACAAAAAAACTGTGTTCAATCATTTGGTTCATCAAAATGTTATGCTAGTTCAACAGAACGTAAAACAAAATTGGAACTACTAGAAAATGGTAATAATATTAATTTACTTATAACACTTTTGGTATTTATTCCAATTATTATTATTTTTTTAGATTCAGATACTAAAGAATCTTCCATTGTTTCACGTTATGTATCTTCTATGAAAAAAAAACCATCTTTACAAGATGTTATAAACCGTGCAAAAAAGCATCCTTATCAGCGTTTGGTTTCTATTTCAGATACCTCAGTGCCAAGAAATGCGCTGGCTATCTCTCAAACTACACAGACTTCAAGTAAAAAAGAAATTGAGTCAGTATAAAACAAAGTTTTAATATATTTCTGAAGAAAAATTTTAAAATAGTAAACATAAAAATCATAAAATATTGACATGTCTTTTTATTGCTAACAATGTTCACAGAATCGGTTGGATTAAAAATTCTGATGGATCATGGTCTAAGGATCCACAAGCTGAATTTGATTCTGATGATGACTGGTAAGCATTAGATATAATTGCCTAGTTTCAATTTTTAAATATTAAAAATATATTGCTTGAAATAGAAAATAAGTGTCAGTCTAAAATTAATAGACAAACTAGATGACTATATTATCCCAAAAACTGGAAATCTAGTGACTGTTGTCGGTGATACAATGATAAGCCACGATGTTCCTAAAAAAATTGTTTACAATTTTATACTCCTTTCATCAATATAATTAGTATAGGAAAAAAATAGAAATTTTTATATATTACCAAGCACTCTTTGTCACCAACAAAATTTGATTTTCTTTCTGTTGCATGAGAATACTTCTCATCGTCACAACTTTTACTTCTCCTGTAAGTCATTCATATAACAAATGAAATATAACATTTTAATTTAAATAACTTTGGTAATTTGTTTATTTTAAATTTACATTGATAGTTTTCTGATTTGTAGATTTTCCTTAGTACTTGTTTCTGTTACTTCATGATTATTTGGAGTCCTATAATATATTATAAATTCATTATTAGTAACTTAGTATATTTATTGAATTTTTGAATATAAATATTTACGAGCTACTTTTGCTACTATTTCTGTTTCTAACAGTTTCTAATAACTGTGATGAGGAAGCTGTCATTTTGGCTTGTAATAGCTGCAAATATATGCAAAAAAAAATATTATTTATGTATATTAGTTTTAAACATTTTATGTACCAATCATAAAATATGAACTATTATTTATAAATACTCACAGGCCAAGATGTTGCACGCATTTCTCTGAGATCAATATTTCTGAAGAATTCAGTCATTACTAACTGTTCGATTGTAGGAACTTGACCCATAGGATTTTTAAATACATAGTCCATTATTTCAACAACCTGAAAAATTATAAATATATCAAACTGTGTTAAGTTACATTTTTTCAATTAAAATGCATAGTTAAAATAAAAATATGCAAGTTTTCATGGTGTTTTAAATATAATATACATAATTTATTTTTTTTTACCTGAGGGTAGTGAGCAATATCTTGTAAATTAATTTCACTAGGTTCTGGAGTAAGCAATTCATACCCAGCTGCCATTTCAAATAGAACATGACCTAAATAAATGTATATTTTTTTCAGATTTTTGTGCAAATTATATCTAAGACAATTTTATACCGAAACAAATGACATCAATTGCCGAGAAATCATCTAATATGAAATTACCACTCATAACAATGGGTTGAATTCTTGATGTAAAACCAAGTAGAGAATTTTCTAAGCCTGCAATCCTTTATAAAATTATTAATACATTTTTAGTGGTAATTTTACTGTTTTTTTTTTTTTTTTTGAAAAAAATTACCTGGCCACACCATTCTGAAGAATTACATTGCCAGAATGTAAATTACAATCATGTGGAAACTTTTTTTCCTTAAGAAATAAAAGTGCTTCTAAAATCTGACGACCAAGTCTTTGTATCTGTGATAATGGCAAACCTTCACTGCGCTGTCCATACTTATCGCTCCAATCATCATGCCAACAACTCTAAATTATTTGTATCAATAAATTATATTTTCTATATTCAGGATATTGTTATAATAATTACAAAATACCTTATAGATAAGATCTTTGAGACTTCCTTTGCTGTTAAATGGTAATACTAATGTAATAAATGTTGTTTCTGGGTCTGTCGCACCTTCAACAAACTCAACGTCCAATACAGGATATATGTATGGATGTTGTAATGTTAAAAAAAGATCTAGTATAGTACGTCTGGTATCTGGCGTGCACTCGAGAACACTTTTGGGATTTTTGGGCACAAGTGTTAACAGACGTTCTGTTTTGACAGACCCGTCGCGTACTACAAACCAATGTTTATCCACTCTAAGTACAAGTACAAAGTTTTTTAAGAATATTTTTATAATATTATTATGAAATCAATTTTTTGTTAACTTTATGACTAATCAAATTAGTTACTCTCACCTTGATCCAATGTCGTTGAGGTGTTGTAAAAGAGCATACCGTGGACAAAACCTTAAGTAATGTTTGCATGCATTTTGAGCGTGTTGTCGGGCTTTGCGTTCCAGTTCCATCCGTTCCTGCCCCATAGAATCTGGTTCCAACGCTGTGTACTGATACCGGCTGCCATTTCTACAATGCATAACAAACCGGAAGTGATCGATCGTTATATTCCAAGTTATTATTATTATTCATTGACAATAAAAATTTGTCCTGGGTTTGTGAGGGATAGGGGATGTCAAAAAAAAATGAGGATAAAATTTCCCTAACTTGTGTCCGCAATCGACTTTACAGTTGTCGCACAATTCCTCGAAAAGCTTCGGAGGTTCGGGCCTGGACCACCACGCGAACCGGAACCTAAACGGACACACGGGTCTCGATCTAACGACACTGCGGTCAGGTTTCCGGGATGCTACGCGTCCGTTCACCCTGTGAACAGGTCGTCCGGATCCCGTATCCGATGACGATGGGATAATGTTGACACAATTTTCCGATCGAGGCGAACGTGGCAACACGGATATGATTGTACGAGTATTATTGTTATTGCGGTTACCGACCGGCCAAGGCATTTTGCAACTTTTCGCGTTTCACTGTAACTGTAACACTATAAGTGCGTGCTGTTGTTCGTTCGGTTTTCGTAAATATGAAAACTGGCTGTAGTGTTTTATAGTCGTCGACATAGTATATTTAGTATAATATGTATTATTCTATTTATTCTGTATTTTAATATAAATGGTGTTGTGGGAATTAACCACGGTCATTATCTATGTGCACACGAACACAATAGCCCAAATATATCGCGTGAGTTTTAGCTTTATGCAAGTCAAACGGTAACGTTGACTTTGGACCACACATGAACACGCTGTACGGCGTACGCCAATGGCTATTATATATTTATATATATAATATATGTATAGACGGCTGTAGGGTGGGCCACATGTGTTAATATTCACGACACACGATATTTATATTACCAATTAATAATTTATGAATTATTATTGTTTTGGTGCAATAACTAGGATATTAGTTTAAAAATCTATAAATACGTATAAGTATATTCGCCACTGTTAAAATAGCATAGGTTTAAATATTTGTATTATAGGCCTAGGGTTCGGCACTTAATGCACTTAAAAAGTACTAAATATGCATGCACTTACATGCGTATAGTTATAAATTATAACTTATATAATAGTAAAAATATGCACTTATTTTTTTCTTCTCAAAATTTTTATAAATACAAATATTTTATAATTTGTAATAAATATTTTTTAATAAAAATGGGAAATCGTATTATACCTTACTACTCACTAGGGATTTGAAAAATACCTACGTATAATATCCAGTGAAAACTCTCAAAATAAATGTACATTAAAAAGTTTTATTGTCAAATTGTATTATAAATATTATTAATAATCAAATATGCTTTTAAAATTAAAAAACCACTAAATATGCTAAAATATGCACTATTAACTTTTAATATTTTTTTCATAGCGTCGTAAAATTAATTTCAAGCTTACTTAGCAATAAATCTTATAACCCAATAAACATGCAAATCAAATAACTTTTGAGCCCTAATTTACAGCATAATAACTTTTATATTAATATCATTTAACTGAATTAATTAATTAATTTTTGGTTGAGAATTCGAGTGCCTATAGGTATTGGGTGTAGTTGCAATAGATGACTTTTTACATAAAATGATTAACTATGTAATTGTACTATACTTACGAGCAAGCTTTTCTAATCCAATAAGCTAAAAATCCTAAAAGGCCGAACCCACTGACGAGTGCCACAGTCATTACCTGAAATATACGATCATATTATATACTAGTATTTAGATAAATATAGATAGTTACAAGCAAGTTAGTTAAAAACAGTCTTATATTATATTTTTACCAATTAAGGGTTATTAAATTCAATTTTTTCTCTCTAGTTATTACGTCAATACATCATGGCTAAATGTAAATATACCTCTTTATACCATATAATATACAATTTAGAAAAATTAAATAATTTTTATATTTAAAATAAAATTATCTGTTTCAGTTAAAAAATATTTTATCACTGTTCGATATTCATTCATTGTATACTTTAATTTTAAAATTTTAATTATTTTGGATAAAAATTAATCATTTGTTATTTATATAAATCAAAATATATTTTAATTCAACGATATATTTTTAGTTTATTACAGTAATTTGTATCTATTTTTGTTTATAGATTATAATTAATAAAATAAATAGATAGATATATTAGGGAGTTTAATTCCTGCTTGCCTACAATCCTAGATTTGGCTAATCACTTTTTAGATGTTTTTATAAAATGCATTTTATAATTTAATATATAATATGTAAGTTGGGTTATCTATTTATAAATTAATTACTGTAATTTTTTTTTTTTTTTAGTAGCCGTAACAACTGGAAATGTTATAAAACACTGAATAATATTAAATAAAGAAATTTTATATCATAAATTATCATACACATTTTTTTTAAAATTATTGTTCAATGATTGCTGCAGTTTTTAGCATTTTTATTAGTATAAGAATAATACTTATAAAAATAGACCTTGAATCCTGACATTTACGGCAAAAAATTAAACGTTTACGAGACTTCAATCTATTGAGATTTAAAAGGATGTCATATTATCATCGCACTATTCATTTTATCTCTTTGAACCCGCATACGCAATACATAATACGTACCTACATAATATTATTATAGTGAATTTGTGTTAAGGAAAATTCAGTCTGTGTTGTTAGGTCTGATATTATAGTTTATTACTATCTATGTTTGTAACTTGTTTTTTTTTTACGTTGGGTATTTCTATTTTTCTGTCATGTATGATGACTGATGAGTATTTTTAAATTTTAATGTTTTGTAATATTACATAGTCATACGTCGCAATGTCGAATTAAAATAAAAACCAATTATAAATTTATAAACCTATGTTCGTAAAAGCATAATATACAGTATAATATAGAATTTATATTATAGATAATGTTCAAAAGTCATGACTCATAACATTAAATTTAATGGTGGGTTAATTATTTACTATAATATTAAAATTAGCAACATAAGATTGGTTCTGGCGTTCTTTTTATTGCCAGATTGTCTGAAAGATAAAACAAAATATTATGCGAACTGTCGTCGGTCTATATTAAATAATTGTAAAACTATAATAGTTGGTAATTTAAAATAAAAGCTTTTTTTGCAAAAATACTAACAAAATAAATCATATTTCCAAAATAAAAAATAATCCTTTTAAGGAAATTGTTGGTTTATGAGTCAAGGCTTAGAATTTAGTATTTATACAAATGAACATAATATCTAGAGAATGATCAAAAGCTCATAGACGGAGTACGGACTAACAGTTCCATGTAGTAATGATCGGGAATAGGACATTAATTTGAATGTAGGTATATTTTTTTTTATTTGAGCAATTCAACCATCTGTACATATTTAATACAATAAGCCAAAAAAGTTAAAATTGAAATTTACGGTCGTTTGGCTTGAGTGGAAACTGGAGAGGCTGTGCAGTGAAGGAACATGCTGCAGTCCGGGAATACTACACATAAATACCTATCAAATCTACCACTTGCACTTATTGTCAAATTATGATTTAGGGATGATGTAATAAATATAAACAAAATTATAAATTAAAGTATTACTATAATTTTTAATTTATTATTTTTTTGTTTAAATTAATAATTCGCCCAATAGCATTCACTTGATCAATGTCCAATGAACATTTAAATATACATAATATAAATATGTAATATAATTTATATAGGAAGTATTTTTTTCTGTGTACTATGACTATCAAGGTATCAACATCTGCAAAATGCATAGATAAAAATTTATAATATTTGTTTTATTTAAATTATTTTTTTTTTAATTTTTTTAATTAGGTACCTATAAAAAAACCTAATCAAATAGGTAGATTGGATATTTCTTAAAAAAAATTGGAATTACGTTAATTTGTGGTGTCACACTAATTTTCACATTAGTTGAGCAAAGTTATAGCAACAGATCAGCTAAAATTTCTAACTTAAATATAAGTAAAGTTTACGTTATAGATTCAATTTTAACCATTTAAAAATTTAATAGGAACCTATTACCTACCTACAGTTAAATAGAAGAAAAATAATATTGATTACCTATACCTATTTAAATAAATCCTAATTAGATATTATTGATAATTAAAATTTATAATAGTAAACGTATTTATTTTTAATTGTGGGTTATTAAGGATGCTTAAAAGATTGTCAAAATTCATCTTGTGTAGTTGCATATTCTTTTTTAGTATTTTTAATTGTATCTGTCCAGATATAGTCGCACCAATAACAGCTGCTGTCGCCTGTCCTGGGTCTGAACCATAGAGTAATATATAGAAAATAATTAAGGTCTGAATTTGAATGAAAAAACATTCATTTTTGTCAAGTCACGGGCAATGCTTTCAAGAATAAAATTTATTTTATGTAGGTATATTAGAAAATTTAAAACTCAAACTTTTATTTTGCAATTATTTATTATATTTTTAATAGTCTTGGCCTTTTTATAGAAATTTTTTTAAGTTTTAGAAGTACTTTTTATAATTTTTAGTAATATTTAATGCATTTTTAGATAAAAGTTAATTGGCAATTATTCAAATTTTAGATCAAGACATTTTTTTTAAACATTTATTATTTGTTATTATCAAGTAAAGATTAAAATATTAATTTTGATGTACTTAGAACGATTAATTTAGACTATATAGTGATGTTTCCACTGGTCAAGGGTCAAATCCAACTCCGACGCATCCATTGCAATTGTTCTGATACTTTTATAATAAAATAATATAATATAATATACATAAATGTAGAAAAATGTAGGGTATTTAAATTCAGATTATAGTTATACATTATGTATATATTGGTATACTATTATGATTAATTCGTAATACGTAATGCATACGTATTCTTAGGGCCAGTTGTACCATCTCCGGTTGAAGTTAATCATAGTTTAATCGGCCGAATTAGCACGGTTAAAATATCTGTTATCAGTGATTAAGCCTAATCGGAGTTTAATCGGAGACGGTACAACTGGCCCTTATAGTTCCTACCGTATAGTACGATACAACCAAATCAATTCCCACTGGCTGGTCGATTCTCCTTCCGGGCAGAGCTACCTGGACCGTCATTCTAATACGCCGAACGTGGTCGTTTGCCGCTTAAAAAGCGCGCCAACGGTCGTCTTTCGATTATTCTCGGTGTCGTCCACCATCGCCTGTATAATATTATATATTAGTTATATTACATATAGTTGATAGTTTTATACTTTAATAATTGAGTGTATAATAATGTATATACATGCAGATAATGACTAACGATGAGCTTTTGGTACAGCATGATGATTTGAGGGCGGTACTCTTTTCGCCTAAGAATGACCCTTCGCTTTTCGCCCAAATATTTTAAAACTACTTTCCCTTTTTGCCCAAGAATATTTAATAGCACTTTTCGACCAAATTTTTATAATACACACTTTGGGAAACACTTACTTTAAATTATTTATATCTAACATAATAATAAATTTGTTATATTTAAATTATTTATTTGTGTTAATTAGTTTTATAAAGTCATTTAGCATTACCCTGCAGAGAGTACCACGAAGAAACGGCTTCTATTACTCTCCAAAAATCATGGGCGTTCTTACGGGGGGGGGGGGGATATGGGGTATAGATCCCCCCAAGGATCTTTGTTTTCTTACATTTTAGTAATATACGTTTTGTCTACTTTTTATATTATATACTATTAAATTCAAGTAAATTTTCAGAACCCCCCCCCATAGAAAAATCCTGAGAACGCCCCTGCCAAAAATGTATTGTGTTTTTGTATAGTTTTTGTACATTTATGTAATTGTTATATAATACAAGAGTAAGTTTTTATCAAAAGTATAAATCGTCAAAATTTTAATAGTAGGTATAATATTAAATAGAATAGTTAAATGACATTGATTTAATAAAATCATACCGATTAATTGTTCCTGCTCTATATTTTTGTATTTTTTCTTCATTTTTTCGCTGTCGATCTATAATTTTTTCATTTGTGAATATAAACTATTTAATTTAATGTAGACTTCATAGTTTGATAAAATTTACTTATATTATAAAAAAATTATATTAATGTACAAAAACACAATACATTTTTGGAGAGTAATAGAAGCCGTCTCTTCGTGGTACTCTCTGGGTAATGGCTTTATAAAACTAATTAACATAAATAAATAATTTAAATATAACAAATTTATTATTATGTTAGATATAAATAATTTAAAGTAAGTGTTTCCCAAAGTGTGTATTATGAAAATTTGGTCGAAAAGTGCTATTAAATATTCTTGGGCGAAAAGCGAAGGGTCATTTTTGGGCGAACGAGATCGTCGAGATCTTGCCCATGATTTGAAGATACTGAATATTTATGTTCATGGATATTATTAACGTAATAAGATAAAATATACTATACGGAAGCTGTCAAAGTAATGGCGAAGAAGGATGAGGTCTGTTTAGTGATATAATACATAAGTGTAATGAAATATAATTATCATCCCTCTACATATTTGGTCATTTCATCCACTTATTCAAGAATTACACCCTACAGGTGGCACCTCCTTCGATTATCGATCATAAACTACATAATAAATTTTTAATATTATGATTATAGACTATAGTAGATATACTAGATTCATAAATTTATAGTTACCTATTGTTATTCAATATTTCAGTACTAAAAAGCGGGTAAGTCAGTATCGCTCTGCTGTACATTAGGGGATGGGGTGGACATCGGACTAGGGTAGGTTAAATTTGAATGCAATGATAGGTATCATTGTATACGAAAAACGATTCTGAACGGAGATGATTTGTCAGTCTAGGATATATTATATTTAAATATTGTCATACATTCTATTTTGAAACTAATTCAAACATTTAAATACAATTTTCAAGATCTTACGTTTAGTAATTTTTCAAAAATAACAAAAATCGAAAGTTATCTATTAGTAAAACGTTATTTTACACGTGTATTTTTGATTTCAAATTAAAATTAAAACTTTAAACACTCGTAAAATTTTTTAAATCGAATAATCATCAAACTTTTAGATTCTGAACGAAATGATGAATGTATTGATTTTACTATGATGTGTTTTTTTTTTTTTTGTGTCTGACGACAACATTTGGAGCAGTAATAATGCTCCGATTTTTGACTTCAGACCCTCTTTGAATAGGAAAATTCATCTAGTTGGTACTTTTTTTTGGGGGGGGGGGGGGGTCAAAAGTAAAATTTTCAAATAGTTTTCAAAAAAAAAATGACAGAAAAATGTCAATTTTACGAAAAACCACTTTTCGACAAAATCGATTTTTTGATTATTAATAAACAGATACTATAAAGTAACCATAGTAACATATAAAAACTATACTATTTGTTTCAAAATAGAATATATGACAATATTTAAATATAATATATCCTAAACTGACAAATAATCTTCGTTCAGAATCGTTTTTCGTATATACAATGATACCTATCATTGCATTCAAATTTAACCTACCATAGTCTGAGGTCCACCCCACCCCGTAATATATAGCGATACCCACTTACCCGCTTTTTTATAATTATTAATTATTCTAAGCTTAACTTATGGACAGCATAGTATTACATTTTCAATTCTTAGCTTTTGATAGTAAAATATTTATAAATTTCTAACTACCAAATAGTGAAAAATATTCATGATTTTGACGAATTTTTGTCAATATTTGAACTTCAAATGCTAATAAAAACAAATTGATTATTTCAAATGCCTATAAATAGCTCAAAAAAAGTCAAAATATTTTGAAAATAAAATCACGTAAAGAAAATGGCAATCTAAATAACTGGTAAAATTTTCAAGTATTTACGACTTATACTATTTGAATAACAACAAATATCAAAAATCGTTTGAGGCTAAACCGTTATTTAACGCGGTTTTGTAAAAATTTAAATTTCAAACACTCATAAAAAATTTTGTCTTAGTCCGGTAAAGTTTTTTTTACAGATAGTTTAAGAAAAATGTATGGAGAACCTTGTACCAAATTTTCAAAACTTAGTTATAAAAGAAAAAATTTCACGATTTTTCAACCACAAAATTACTTGAAAATTTTCGTAATTTTGACATATTTCGTATAAATTCGAACTTTAAGCATTTATAAAAAAAATTGTGACAAACGATCTCGGATTTTTTTTTATCACCTTAAGAAAAACTTATAAGAAACCTTGTATTATTTTCAAGATTTTCTGACCACCCAAAAAATTGTTATCATTATTTAAAAAAAAAATACTTAGAAAAATTTAAAATTTCAATTGCCTATAAATAGCTGAAAAAAGGTCAACATTCTTTAAAAAATTCAGTGTGTATAGATAACGCTAATATAAACATTTGGTGAAAATTACAAGTATTTACATCGATTAGTTTTTGAGTTGTAGCAAAATAAAAAATTAGATTTTGTCGAAAACTGGTTTTATGTAAAAAATTCCGTTTTCCCTCATTTTTTTAGGGTTTTTCTCGACTCATTTAAAAAATATTGAAAATTTTTAACTTTTGACCCCCCCAAAGTACCAACTAGATTCAATTTCCTTTTCAAAGAGGGGCTGAAGTCAAAAATCGAAGCATTTTTACTGCTCCAAATGTTGTCGTCAGACACAAAAATAAATAAATAAAAAAAAACACACATCATTGTAAAATCAATACATTCATCACTCCGTTCAGAATCTAAAATTACAAAATTTGTGTATATTAATGCTGCAGAGTACAGGTTATTATTTATTAATGTTCACGTGCGCATATTGTAATAAATATTCAAATTCATAATACTACTTAATTTACCTATAATATATTGTACATGGTACACCTACAATAAGTGTGAAGTAGGTAAATATAGGTATACATACATTGTAGCACGTAAGTACCTACACCTACCCCATGAAAACGAAGTGCCTTCAAATGTAGGTCTTATATACACAGTTACTCACCCTTTATCGATTCCATGTATAAAATATGCATTTTTGTATGATAAGGTATACTATGTACTTCTGCAATGTGAGTGTATAATATTTATGAATATTTAACGAACTCAAATGTTGATCGCGATCGTATGCTGTAGATATATCATCGATCAATTGTTGTTTTCAAACTCAAGGAAAACAAAACAAGCGTTTGTAAATACGGACGGCACTGACGTTATATATATTGAACGCTGCTATTTCCGAATAAGCTGCAGCGAGTGGGAAGGGCGCAAGTCTGGTTTGTACGCGAGTGCGCCAGTGCGATGTCCTAAATCCCGCCGCGCGGTATAGTGAGGTAGGTACTTACTATGATGATAGTGTACCGAATGAGCTGGCTACAGAGTTTTGGGGGGGAAAACGTTTAAGAAGAATATTAAAAATTAATTCGATTGAACGGTAGCGATAAAATAATATATGTACATAATACGAATATATAGTAATTATAGTTTAAAACGTCAATGTCTGAATTATTTTACCTCTCATTTGACTTTTTTTGCGAATCCTGCAAAGCGCGTATATTTTAAATTTAATAGCTATATAGTAATGATCAGGTCAGACGTTATAATCAAATGGATATAATATTCTAAAGTGGGAGAGTTAAATGAAAAAAAATCTAATGTAATTAAATTAATTCGACGTCATAAGAACGTCAAGTTATAACTTTATTTTTTTTAAATAATTTTTCAGTATAAAAATATAAACTACGGACTTTGGCTCAACAATTATTGTGTATAACAGACTCTGTTATACAGAGTAATATAACTTACTATATAAACTATAAAGTTATAACTTATAACTTTATAAGATGATAGTTAAACAATATTCAATAATTATAAGAGACAAGAGTAACTACTATATTTAACACTTAAAGTTTTAAACTTTAAACTTTCACAATAATGTTCTACTCTGTGCATTCATATGTCCTTTCAATGCTTTTGTGTTCCCTAATTTAAAAATAATTACATAAAAATGAGCTGATGAGACGCTATTACCAATGAAAATCCCATCTTTCTTTTTTAATCATTTTACTTTTTGTTTAAAATAGCTGCAGTAAGACAAAATATTACAACGTAAAAATGCTCATATTTATAGCTTTTTTAAGCTTTTTATTATATTCTAACCTTTAACTTTAACTATGGATAAATTTGCTCTTATAATATTGAAGCTAACAACAGTATCAACATATTGTGGGTTTTACTGAACGAAAAATGCCCATGTTGTATGTAAGACTGAAACAACATATGTCGGTATAGTGTTCTCTTAAACTTAAAAATATTTAAATTCTTATTTCTTCTATGGATACGAATGCGATTTTGAATAACCTATTTCAGATTTTTTCAATTATGATTTTCATAATTTCTTGAAATTAATATTTTTTTATAATTTATAATGTATACTTATTTAAAACCAAAATGTTATTAATTTTAAACATACAATAGTTTTTTTTAATAATATTTTTGATTGATGTACAATATTTATAAAACATAAATTATATACTTTAACATTTAAAAAAAATATAACTGAGTTTCCTTCAATTTTTTTTAGTTCGTCCTTGTTTTACTTGATCTAGAAATTAGTATTACGATAGGTACCTTATGGCTTACCTTTATTCAGTTATTTATTTTTCATATTATACTCGTATTTTTAAATTGTGAGAATTTGAAAATAATATAAGATCAACAATTGTTGGTAAAACCTTAAAAGCTTGTGGACAAATATTTAATTGTGAGTAATAGCTAGTTGAAAGTTACCAAGTGTTGCAACCAATTTCAATTAGTTAATACTTATGTATTTATTAATTATGGTTATTTTTAATGAACATTACTATTTGTTTTACTCGAAAAAAATTATGTCAACTAACTGAACTAACAAAACAATTTTATTTGAATATTGCATGTAAAATAACAAATATTAATAGATAAGATAGGTAGGTAGTGAAAATATTAAATTATATGATTCATACAGGGGCGGACTGGGGCAACATTTCGGCCCGGTAAATCTATATTTGACCGGCCCTTGAAATTTCTCGTCATCACAAAATATAAAAATTCAAATATACCAACGTTTTATTTAATGAGAAATGCATCACATTTTCAATTTTCTCAAAAAACAACTTAAAATTCTCAATATTTTTAGTACATTATATATATTATTATTATTATCTGAAGACCTGAATAGTATAGGCTAAAAAGTATAATATATTACTTATTTATAATTACCTATATTACTAAATTAGTAGGTATTAACATTAGGTATAATAACACATATTGTAATACTAATGTGAAATATATTTCAATAATTAAATATTCTTTACTTTTTTACATCTATATTTTAACATTTAATTAAACATTTTAATAGGTTAGATAAAAAAGGTTTTTTTGCATATTAGTGCATATTTTGACTTCAGAGAATATTTCAGAATATTTTAGTTTATGGTACATAATACATACATATTATAGAATATTTTAGCATATTTCTGTTATATTTGATATATTGGATTATATTAAAGGATATTCAGCATAGGTAGGTATATTAGACAATAATCACGGACCGCCGTACTAACTTTACTCCAGAAAATTTGGAAAAATATATTATTGTACATTCCTTTAAAAACATTGTATAATATTTTTTAGATTCTGAACGAAGTGATGACTGTATTGCTTTTACAATGATGTGTGTTTTTTTTTTTTTTTTATGTCTGACGACAACATTTGGAGCAGTAATAATGCTCCGATTTTTTACTTCAGCCCCTCTTTGAATAGGAAATTGAATCTAGTTGGTACTATTGGGGGGTCAAAAATAAACATTTTCAAATAGTTTTCAAAAATATCGAGAAAAACAAAAAAAAAATGACAGAAAAATGGCAATTTTACGAAAAACCACTTTTCGATAAAATCGATTTTTTGATTTTGCTGTAACTCAAAAACAAATCATTGTAAATACTTGAAATTTTTATCAAATGTTTATATTAGCGTTCTCCATACAAAGTTAAATTTTCAAAGAATTTTGACTTTTTTTGAGCTATTTATAGACAATTTAAATTTTTAATTTTTTTTTAGTATTTTTTTTTTAAATAACGATAACATTTTTTTGGCCGGCCAGAAAATCTTGAAAATTTAATACAAGGTTTCTTATAAGTTGTTCTTAAAGTGATAAAAAAAAATCCGAAATCGTTAGTCACAATTTTTTTTCATAAGTGCTTAAAGTTTGAATTTATACGAAATATTTCAAAATTTAAATTAAATTTTATACTCTCATTATGCGTATGTTGCCTATTATTTTTTTTTATTAATAAACAGATACTATAAAGTAACCATAGTAACATATAGTAACTATACTATTTGTTTTAAAATAGAATATATAACAATATTTAAATATAATATATCCTAAACTGACAAATCATCTTCGTTCAGAATCGTTTTTCGTATACAATGATACCTATCATTGCATTCAAATTTAACCTACCATAGTCCGAGGTCCACCCCACCCCCTAATATACAGTAGAGCGATACCCACTTACCCCCTTTTTTTTAATATTAATATATTGCATAATGTAACATAAGATAAATTTTAATAAATTATAAATTCATAATTATAATCAATAATCATATTGGATTTTTTTTTTTTACTCATTTCTTATTAGTTGGTATTATCAATATTTTCAGAATATTTTGAATATTTTTCAATTTTTGGGAATATTTCATCAATTTTAGCTGCATATAAACATTATATTTCAAACGTTTTAACAGAATGTACATCCGTACTCTACTAATAACTAATAATTATATAATAATAACAAATTATTTTTGAGCAGCGGCCCACCGGGAAATTTCCCGGTATCCCGCCGGCTTAGTCCGCCCCTGGATTCATATCAAATAATTTAGATCCAACCTTAATAATTTAACACCGTATAGAATAAACCTGTATATACGCTACTGTTGCCAATGGGCCGCGTTTTTATTTTGTTTAAGGACTCTAAATACCTAAATCGGCTAAATCAGGCCTTGAAGTAACTAACTTGGTTAAAATATTATAATATTATATGATCTAGTAAAAATACTTTAAATATGTATTTAAGTATAAAGTATACTTGATTAAATAATATTAAAATATAAAAATAGATAATATTATATATTATTGCAAATTTGCAAATATATGTGTAATTGCTTTAAAATATTCTTTTATACCTAATGAAATAAAACTGACATACTAGGTATTGGTATTAGGTAATAAACTTATAGCTAATAATTAATCAATTTCAAGATAGTTTATAATACAGAACAGGAGTAATGTATTTTTATTGTCATACTTCTTTACACCAAAAACAAATTTGAATAAATGTCCAGCTGCCCAGTTATGTTTTATGTATATTGGTTATTCTGATAGATTAAAATTGTATTTAATTTGTGATAAATAGTAATATTATATTAATTAATAATTATTATATATGACATTATAACATTATAACATAATATAATTTATATTCTTCTATATGAGTTTATAATTTAACTGTTACATGATTAAATCGTAGCCTATTTTGTAATTATCACGATTTAAAACAAATATCTTAAAGACTTAAAGTGTAGTAATCATTTGAATGGTCCGAAATATTCAAAATAAATACGAACAACTGAACAAGGACTATTGTTGCCGGTATTTATGGTGATGGCAAAGGTAATGAATGTAGGTACCAAGGTGGATATATATGTATATCCACATTTCACCTTGGTAGGTACCATGATTAAAGATATATCTTTAGGTATTAGGTACTACCATGGACCTTATACTAAGTACTACATAGTTATTATTTATGGGTGGTAAGCGACTAAGCGAGTGCCGAGTAGGCGACGACCACGATTGTGGATATACATACCTATCCAAGATCTATAAAATATAGATCTGTAATCTGTTATAGACAACCGTCTACGTCAACCGAGGTGACGACGAATTTCTTACTAAAACCACGATAGATATAAACTAAAAAAGTAAAAAGTAAAAACTACGATTTACTGGATTTAGGTATTTATCTTTTCTGTTATAAGTTAAATATTAACACCTACACATTATATTTTAGTACTTGAGAATGTCATTTGTTAATTGTTACTACTTACTTAATACGTAATAAATTTATTTTGTTTAAGACACTGTAGAGACTAATGATCTTTGTAGGGCTCTAATTTTGTCATGTTATTATTTATTAACATTATTATTTAAAGATCGTACTTGACGGTTATTAATTATTACTATTATTTGTTATCAAACAGCTGATATCCACTGCTCCCCTGCCAACAGTTAGCGTCTGATTGTACTTTATCGTGTTAACATTTTATTATTATCTTTCCAAAACCTCATAAATTATTGTTATAATACGTTATGATAATGTATAATAATTTAAAAATAAACTAAAATACCAATTATCCAGGATTATTTATTCTTATAAGTTATAGTTGTTATTAGATCATAGATCATTGTGGATGTGTATATTTATATATTATAATTTAATCATAATAATTAAATAATCCAAGTGGGTTAATGGTTACTGCCTTATTGTGTTCTGCCTTTCTTTTTAGTGTCACTGTTTTTAATAACACCAATACAAAATTACAAAATAAATACACGAGTACGTATACACACTGGCCTATGACGAGAATTGTCTTGCATAATAATGTTGATTTTTTTGTACCTATCTAAGCATTTATTGGAATTTTGATTAATCGTATGTCTGTTATAAGTATCCATCTGAATATTTTGTGTATTTTGTAACGGAAGAATAATAATTTTTAATAACTAAGGTAAACAATCTATTATTTAAAAACTTTAACTATAGTACTATAACTACTTTAACTACTTATCGTTAGTAAATTTTCAATTTTAATTGAAACTTTAAAATATGAATTTCGGTTACTCAGATGGCCACTACTATTATTCACTCATTTGCTAGTGGATTTAAATTTAAAAAAAAGTAATATTTGTATTTCTAATTATAATTTTATTTGTTATGTTATGCACTATTACAATATAGGTAGGTAATCTACTGTGAAACATTATATTTCTTGGTTAGGTATTATTCAATTTAAGTAACTATCTATAAAATAATAGTTTCATACTTATTTCATTATTTGAAAATTCATTATTAAATCAACTATTTTTAATTAATAGCTGTGTTAAATGTTTATCATCGAGTAATTTAATATAATATTAGTTATAACTTATAAGTATTTGGAAGCTTAGTAAATAATATATTAGTACCTACAATTATTATATTTTGTTTGTATACATTTTAAAAATTAATAATATTAAATTAGCCAAATAAATTAATTTACCGTACTTCAAATATATTTTTCAATATTTTTATTGTAAAAATTTTGTTATAAATTTATTTTTTATTTAAGAAAAATAATTAGGGTATGTCAATTTTTTTTAAATTTTAAGTAGTATCGTTTTAAAGTTTAAAAAATTGTACATCTCTCATGAATTGTCTTTGTCTTATTAATTTTCTGAATAAACAACTTAACTGAAAATATTATTTTGTGAATAATTACCTATAGGTTTTGTTATTTTTTTATTTTAAATTAAGTTAAAATTATTTTGAAATTTAAAATTGCCCATAACTGCTATTTTAAATAGAAATTTATAAAAAAAAAAACCTTGATATTCACTATACAGGGTGATTCTTTTATCAAACAACACTTATTATTTCAAAAAGTATTCATGTTTTTGAAAACATTTTTTTACATAGTTTAAAATTGTAAAAAACAACAACATTTGTATTAAAAAATTATATTTTTAAATATTTTTTATGCTTATAATTTTTAAGTATTTTACTTTTTTGAATGACAACATAGATTTTTAATTTCATATTCCAAAGCAGAATTATTTTCTGAGTATTTTGAAATAAAAAATTCGAATTTAGGGTGAGTAGTTTATGAGTTATACTTATTTAAAGTTTAGTTGCGCAGAGTGGAGTGGTACGGGGTTACCCCGCAAAACGTTTGTCCACTACTCTGCTTGTCTAAACTTTAAATAAGTATAACTTATAAACTACTCACCCTAGATTCGAATTTTTTATTTCAAAATACTCAGAAAATTATTCTGCTTTGGAATATGAAATTAAAAATCTATGTTGTCATTCAAAAATGTAAAAAACTTAAAAATTATAAGCATAAAAAATATTTAAAAATATAATTTTTTAATACAAATGTTGTTTTTTTTACAATTTTAAACTATGTAAAAAAATATTTTCAAAAACATGAATACTTTTTGAAATAATGAGTGTTGTTTGATAAAAGAATCACCCTGTATAATAATTTTATATTTGATAATAGGTCAATTCACTCTAATATTGAACATAACAGAATTAAATGAATTATTCAGAACATACAATTTGCTTTTTAATGTGTTTGTAATACCATTGATTTATTTGATTTTAAATATTATAGATTGCCTACTGGGTGGTTTTTCGGTAGCTCACTATTTGGACAGCACCGTTTTACAGAATTTCAGATGTATTATTAGTTAATCGACATTATTTTTAATCAATGGTAATACGTAGACAATGCATGCGTGTACAGAAATCTCTTAATACTATTTATATTTATTAACTATTGAACTATTAATGTAATAAAATTAATTTTTATAATAATTATATTATTTTAAATAATTTGTGATTTACCTACCTAACATGAAAAAACTTGTATTGGTTAAAGGAGGGTTAACAAATATTGATATAAAATAACATGATTTAATAAAAATGACTAATAAATAATAATGAACCTCGTGTATAGATACTAAAATTTACACTCGACTAACATTTTAGTTTTTAAAAGATAACATTATGAACAATTAGTTGTATTTACTATATATTCTCGACTTATCTTTCTATATTTTTTTATTATTAACAAATTTAACATTTTCAGAGTTAATATTAATTTAATTATTTTAATAATTTTTACTTGATTCAATAAAATTACATAATTAATCATCAACAAATAATATAATTTATTGTTTTTATTGACCTATAATAATATGTCATGAACTGATAAATGTATAACATTTATATTAATATTAGTTTTAACTACAAGTTTTATTGTAGTATTATTTATATAAATTATAAATCAAAAAGAGAATTTTGTAAAGTTATCAATTAATAGTTTGATTTTTGATAGGTAGGTAATAGTTGAGTTTTTGTTTTTCTGTTACTTTTCTGTGAGGAATCTTGAAAGTGCCATCAGTGACTAGTGGGACCTAAAGTAAAATTTTTTTATATAATTGCAAAGTATCTTTATTAAATATATACTAACTCCGATACTAACACTAATGTTAAAATATTTTATCAACTGTTATTAATTTAATAACATTTAGGTAAATAAGATTAATCACTAATTGTTATTAAATGTTCTAAAAGTGTCCTAATTGAGTCTGTTAAAAGGGGTCAATGTATCAAACTATTAAATAGTGATTATAAGATGTCAGATTAAAAATATATTTATATAATTTATAAAATATTATTTGTTTGAGTTTTATTTACAATATAAAATTACATTTTATTTTATTCAGGTTATTACTATTCATTATGACGAAAAAAAAAAAAGAAGACTATACACTTAAGTACAAATGGTTAGAAAATGATTTGTCAAATTCATCAATGGTGACATCTGTAAGTTGTTTTGACGACTATAGACGTATTCCACTTTACCCCACGTTAGAAGATATAACCAACGGACCACCTGTATTGTATGCAAATTATATTGATCGTCCGTATAAAAATTGTGATGAATATCTAAATAATTTTTTCCGTCTTATGCGAGAAGATTTTGTTTCAGTTATTAGAGATACTTTAAAAACTATAAATGCTAATAAAAGTGTGCTTGAACGAGAAATGGACAGATTATGGTACTATAGTAATGTTAAAATTGAAAAGAAAAGAAATTCATCTGTAACAATGTATTTGCAATTTGATACACCTAATAAAGCCAAGAATTTTAACTATGAAGATAGTAAACGATTTAAAAATGGTGCTTTGTTGTTACTTTCAAAAGATTCATTTACTACATTCAGTTTAGGAATTGTAACTGATACATTTAGGTTAAATAAAGGGATAGTTGGTGTTGATGTTGTTGATTTTGAAGAAGTAAATAAATGGAGCTCAATTGCTTTATTAGAGCCAGATGTTTTTTATGAACCGTACAGATATGTTTTGGGAGTATTTCAAGACTTGTGTGAAACAAATTTCCCAATGAAGAATTATATTATTTATGGTATTAAAGAAATTTCTTATCCTAGTTATTTAACAGGAAATTCTGTTTATACTATTAATGGGATTACATTTGACATTCTTCAAAATGACCAATGGCCGTCAGCTGAAATACTTAATATGGATATCAATCAATATGAAGCATTTAAAGGGGCTTTAACTAAAGAATTTACTATGATTCAAGGACCACCTGGCACTGGTAAGACGTACATTGGATTAGAAATTGTAAAGGTTATTATTGAAAATATGTATGATACAAATAAACTCAACCATCCTATTATGGTTGTATGTATGACAAATCATGCCTTAGATCAATTTCTTGAGGGTATATGGAAAATAACAAGAAATATTTCAAGATTTGGGCGTGGTACTAAAAGTGATATTTTAGTAAACTATATTCCTACAATGAGTGTTGCTCGCAAGGATGAATGTGCCAACATATATGTAGATGCCAGACGAGACGTAAAAGCTTCAATACAAAATGAAAATCAGCATCTGCTTAATATTAAAGAAGTTGATCGCAATGAAGGTGTAGTTGATTTGTCTTTACTTATACAAGTGCTTGACGAAAATGGTTTTAATACATGGTTTCAAGATTCATATGATTTACTTGCATGGTTATTACATGGTATTTCATCCGTGAATGGTATAAATCCTATAGATTTTTTAAAAAAAGATAAGCTATTTGCTACTCAATTCTCAAAACTAAATAAAAATAAAACTAATAAAAAAGTATATTGTATAACTTTGAAGAGTATAAAACTGTATTGTACCCAAATTCAATGTCAACTAAATGATACAAGTCGTAATTTAAAAGATGATGATCCTAAAAAAAAAGACTTAGAAAATTCATTAAAAATAATGAGGATCATAGAAGATCATATAGCCAAACATTTAAAATTGTATAAATCTGGATCTTCTGAAAAATTTAAAAATCTGAATAACCGTGACTTATTAGAAAAAAGAGATCGATGGTTATTGTATTATAATTGGATTCGTTTATATATAACAAAAGAGTATAATAATATTGAAAATATAAAAAGTACTACTCGTCAATGTAGACGAGATATGAACAAGTTTAAGTCAATTGGGTATTTGAAACCAGTTCAAAATAAGTATGTGATTGGTATGACAACAACTGCCGCAGCAAAAAATAGATATTTGCTTAAAAATCTTAAATGTCCAATTGGTAAATATAATTTATGTTTAATTATAATAATTATGTAAAAATATTTCTTTTATAATTATATATATATATATATATATATTTATTAGTTATAATTGAAGAAGCAGCAGAGGTTTTAGAACCTCACATTGTGGCATCATTGTCAGAATATTGTGAACATCTTATTCTCATTGGTAAGGCATTCAATTTATGCTATAAACATAGAATATATTTTTTTTTTTAGTTATAACATTTAATAATTTATATTGATTCTATAGACTATAACAGGGGTCAGGGGTGGCCAGAGAGAAGAGACTTGTGAGCCACTATTAATAAATATGGAAGAGCCTAAATGTAAAAAAAAAAGAAGGTCATATATAAATATAAATATACATAATATCATATTAAAACATTTTTTTATGACATTTTTATTTTTATTTTTAAATATTATGGTAAGATGCGTGCCCGCAGTAGTCTTTGATGGTTTGGCCTCCCCTAGATTATAATATAATAATAATTGTGTGTATTAAATTAGTGAAATTTCTAAGTTTGCTTGTATTGTAAGAAGATGATTGAACATTGAAGTTTCATAAAATATTATAAATTTTGTATTTTATTAGGTGATCATAAACAACTGCGTCCTCAAACAGCTAATCATATCATAGGCAAAAAATATCGACTAGAGATTTCATTGTTTGAACGTATGGTAAATAATAAAATTCCATCATATGTATTAGCAGAACAACATCGCATGCGACCAGAAATTGCAGGTTTAGTTGCGCCAGTTATTTATCCACATTTAAGAAATCATGCATCTGTTATGGAACGACCAAATGTTAAAGGAGTTGGCATGAATGTATTTTGCATGACTCATAATGTTCATGAAGAAAAAGTAGAATTTTCAAACTTAAATTTTATTACTTAAATAATTATTTAATATGTTGATTTTATTAGAATTATGAGTTATCCAGTTTCGTTAATAGCGCTGAAGCAAAATTTTTGGTTGCATTGGCAAATTATCTATTAAAGCAAGGATATTATCCAGAAGATATTACTATTATGGCAATGTATAATGCTCAAGTTGTATACATTTCTAATGTAAAATACAGCATACATATGTTATGTTTTCCATTTTTAATAATATTGTATTGTTTTAGTTGATTAAATCACCTCCTTTTGAACATTTGGCAGACATTAGAGTTTCTTCAGTGGATGGTTATCAAGGCGAAGAAAATGAAATTGTTTTGTTGTCATTGGTGCGTAGTAATAATAATTACAGTATTGGATTTTTGAAGACCAACAATAGAGTATGTGTTGCCTTATCTAGAGCTAGATTGGGTTTTTATATTGCTGGTGATTTGAAATTACTTGCTAGAGCCAGTAAATTGTGGAGTAGTGTTAAAAAATACTTAAGTAATATGAATGCATTAGGTAAGAATTTATTTGTATTTATATATTACCATTAAATTATTTAACTCAATAAATTAACCTAACCTTATGAGGCAATTAATTGTTAAATAAAAATAAATTATACATTTAATCTATCTAAAATTGAATGTGTATTGAATACATGATTATTTTTATGTTTATTATATAGGCCCAACGTTATTGTTGAAGTGTCAAATTCATAACAAATGTTTAGGAAGTGTATCAAATCATTTAGATTTTCAAAGGTTTACTGTATGTCAATTAAAATGTAATGCTAAACTGTCTTGTGGCCATTTATGTGAAAAATTATGTCATGTTGAAGATAGAGACCATTTAATGGTTAAGTGTTCAAATGTCTGTAATAGGTAAGAATTAATTATTAATAGGTAATAAATATACTTAAATAACATTCTTTTATGTTATTTATATTTATTATAATTAACATCAGGCAACTTTTACAAAATTAAGAGACAAGAAATACGTAGATAACAGAACATATAACATTATATAAGATGTATAACTTATACTAGCTTTAATATTAGAGAGAGAAAAAAAATAATAAATAAATAAAACAAACATGGTGAAAATGATATGAAATAAGATTTTTGTGAGCCTTTGTTCTAAATATGGTTTAATAGTCTATATGATTATATGATTATTTGCAATATGCATCATCCTTAAAAGTGAGGATATTCCTGGAGAAGTTAGATTTATTGGTGGGTATATGTATAAAAATTACACTGAAACCTAGTGTTACTAGGAATACGAAAACTAAGTTCTCCAAGAAGTCTTGGGGCATCAACTTGACCTTCGATTAGATGCTGAATAAAAGTGATACCAAAATTATCACGCCTAATTAAAAAAGCAACAAGTCTCAGAGCTTGACTTACCAAACATGTTATGTTTAGGAAATGCCTTAGAGATCATAAATGTCATAAAATGTGTTATGAAGACTGTTCATGCCAAGTTTTAATTAGTCAAATTAGTGATTGTGGCCATATTGTTCAAGGAAAGTGCTGTGATATAGAAAATATGAAATGCAATATGAAGGTTTATTCTTTTAATTCAAAGTCCATTTTAAAATTAATAAATTATCTTAATTTTTTGATAATTGTTTATGTTCTAGGTAAAAAAAACATTAAGTTGTGGGCATACACTCGAGAAAAATTGCTTTGAACAGTTTAATTGCAACCAAATATGTAAAAAACCCAACTTAAATTGTTTATTTAGACATTTATGCAAAAAACCATGTGGTGTAAATTGTGGTTCATGTACACATTTGATTCCTATAATAATGAAATGTGGACATATTTCAGAATTCTCTTGTTCTCAAGAACCAGACACAGTAGAATGTTTAGAATGCAAGGTAAAATTAAAACAAAAACTATCATGTCATGTTAATCTAGTTTCAGTAATAACCAATGATTATACAAAATGTCATGACAAATTTTGTAAAAATACTAAATTGTATACTATATTAACTAAAATTAATATTAGTTCTATTAAATATGTTTTAAAATTGTTTAAAGATGAGTTCACAATCTACAATAATTTTATAAGTGTACATTTTTGAAAAATGTAATAAAAAAATCAATGTGATTAGTAAATTATTAACTTGTGTGTATTATAAAATACTGTTTACTATCATTGATATACTGATGATCATATACTTTGAATGTTAATAGTTTGTTTCAACAAACTTAAAATTGTATTTTAATTAATAGTTAAATATTATGTTTATGATTAGGATTATCAAAAACCTTTTATGTCAAGGAATGATGTAAACAGATTAGTTCTTGAAAAAAATAATTCAGGCATTAAGGTCCTGTAAGAATATTTGAATAAGTAAGATTCATGAAAATAATATTGCTTCATGTTTAACCTTCTCCTAAGCATGCTTGATAATTAATTATTGCACACGCATTTGTTTATTGGTGTTTGTTTTTAATTAAATGCTATAATCTATCTAGTTTTTTAAACATAGGAAAGGATAAGAAAATTTTCTTTATAAAAATACTAAAAACAAACCTATCTAACACCTTCCTTATTTATCTATAAATATGTCTCTAATACTAAGTTGTACTATGAATCCATATCTATGTTTTTAAATATTGTGCATTTTCATCTTTTGAGAAACACATTTTTATTTAATTTTTGTTTTATTCAGGTACATTTTAATATATAAACAAGATCCAACATAAATTTGATTTAAACCAAACAGTTTTTGTTGATTGATATATATTTTAATTAAATAATCAAATTGTATAAAAGTTATATTTGAAGATTGTTATTTTGTAATTTTATTTTATAACATCTTTGTGTTCTATACAAGTTTTGTGACTATTATTTTAACTTATATTATATTTGAACCGTTTAAATAATGTTTTATTGTTTTAATTTTATTATTTATATGTCAATAAAGATGATATTAATTTAAATAAAGGTTTTGTCAATCATTACAAATTAAATCTTAGTTAAACTTTTATTATTATAATTTGAAAAGTAATAAAATACAACAAGATTATAGTGGCGTAAAACAATAAAATTCTAGATTTAAAACGTATTGTAAAATCCAAATGTAAATATTAGTATAAGGAACTGGAGTCATACTGAAAAAAACTGGCTTAGGAACCAGAACCTTTCCAAAATCCTTATTTAAATACTTATTTTAGGAATTTGTATATCACCGGAACTTAATTCAAACCAATATATATAGAAAAAAGTTTTTTAAAATTAATTTTACAATAAATCTTTTTTAGATTCTGAACGGAGTGATAAATTTATTGATTTTACAATGATGTGTGTTTTTTTTTTGTGTCTGTGTACAGCATATTAATTAACTAGTCGAAATAATGCTTCAATTTCAAAAATTTTTATAGACAATTGAAATTTTTAATTTTTTTTAGTATTTTTTTTTTTAAATAACGATAAAATGTTTTTGGCCGGCCAGAAAATTTTGAAAATTTAATACAAGGTTTTTTACAAGTTGGTCTTAAAGTGATAAAAAAAAATCCGAAATCGTTAGTCACAATTTTTTTTTTATAAGTGCTTTAAAGATCTATACGAAATATGTCAAAATTGCGAAAATTTGCAAGTAATTTTGTGGTTGAAAAATCGTAAAAATGTTTTCTTTTATAACTAAGTTTTGAATATTTGGTACAAGGTTCTCCATAAATTTTTCTTCAAATATCTGTAAAAAAAACTCTACCGGACTAAGACGAAAAATTTTTAGGAATGTTTGAAATTTAAATTTTTACAAAACCGCGTTAATGGTTTAGCCTCAAACGATTTTTGATATTTGTGGTTATTCAAATAGTATAAGTCGTAAATACTTGACATTTTTTTCAGTTATTTAGATTGCCATTTTCTTTACGTGATATGATATTCAAAATATTTTGACTTTTTTTGAGCTATTTATAGGCATTTGAAATAATCAATTTTTTTTTATTTTTTTTTTTAAATGTTGATAAAAAAATTTTAGCTGGGACAAATTACTTGAAACTTTAATTGAAGGGTCCACATAACTTAATCTAACTCTCATTCAAAAATTATAAAAATACATAGGCACAATTTATTTTTATTAGCATTTGAAGTTCAAATATTGACAAAAATTCGACAAAGTCATGAATATTTTTCACTATTTGGTAGTAAAAAATTTATAAATATTTTACTATTAAAAGCTAAGAATTGAAAATTTAATACTATGCTGTCCATAAGTTAAGCATAGAATAATTATAAAATAGTTTGAGGATTATTCAATTTAAAAAATTTTAAGAGTGTTTAAAGTTTTAATTTTAATTTGAAATCAAAAATACACGTGTAAAATAACGTTTTACTAATAGATAACTTTCGATTTTTGTTATTTTTAAAAAATTACTAAACGTAAGATCTTGAAAATTGTATTTAAATGTTTGAATTAGTTTCAAAATAGAATGTATGACAATATTTAAATATAATATATCCTAGACTGACAAATCATCTCCGTTCAGAATCGTTTTTCGTATACAATGATACCTATCATTGCATTCAAATTTAACCTACCGTAGATCGAGGTCCACCTCACCCCCTAATGTACAGCAGAGCGATACTCACTTCCCCGCTTTTTTTTATTTATATCTGTAATTGCTAATAAAAATTAAACACAAGCATGGTTATGTTAGTATTTTTATTTATAATTAATAATATTTAAAAATTATCATTGGAGTACCTATGTTCTATATAGATTTTGTCACTGAGTTTAAATTATAACATAATACTTAAATTAGGTACCAATTATAAAATAAGAATTAACAATGAACATACAGTTATTATTATTATTATTAGGTAATTGAACATATTTTAATATTACTATTTAAAGATTATTATAAGGTATCCGAAAAAATCACCAAGGTTCCAGTCCTTGATTAGAATCTTAGTGATGGGATACTATTAAAGTTGCTTAATAGTTAGTTTACCTATAGGTAGCTAGGTATAATATCTTAGTCCGTGGTTATAAACCATGAATTATCATAGTATACAATGATAAATTAATCTGAGTGAAGTGATCAATTTTTTATAAAATGTATGTTTTGTTCTGTTTTTTGTAATTTCTAATTATTTTGGAAAGTACTGAATTTTTTTTACTTTGAACCCTCAAAAGTACAAGCTAGTTTGTCATCAAAACACCCAGTTTAAAGTGGAAAATCAAAGATTTTATTACTATAAAAAGTGTCGTCAGATATGAATAAAAACACAACATTATGCAATTAATAATTAATATATTCATCGCTTCGCTAAAATCATTAGGTAAAACAAAAATGTTTAAAACGGTACAATTGTCCTATGCAGAGCCTGATCTAATACAATTAGGACTAAGTGCACAATTTTTTTTTTGGGGCCCTCAAGTCAAAAAAATGTTCTAGAAAATTCTACATAGAGAGGGGAGAATGTTAATAATTAAAAAATATTTATATGTTAAAAGTATTAAATACCAAAATACTTATCTCAAAACTCATAAAATATTTGTACATTATTTCATGTACTATAAATTAAGGACAATGAAAAGACAATACTAATTAAATAACCTAACAAAATTATACTATATTAAAATATTAAAAATACTTAAGGATTTTTTTTTATACATTTAAATTAAAATAATTAATTTTCAGTCTTCCATAAAATTATAAAAATGGAAAATAACTTATTAATTTAACAATTTATTTTATATAATTAAAATTAAATAAAAAAAAATGACAAATTTCTATTATTTATATTTTTATAACATTTTATCATAAAAGAGTTTAAATTAGTTATTATAGGTATAAAATATTTCTGACGTTCATTTTCTATTATTATTATTTTAATATTTTGTGATTGTAACTTATTAGTTATTAGCACTGGTGTATGGAATGACAAAAATAACCAAAATTCAACTGACAATTAATGATAAGAATATACTAAACTTTAGTAATTAAAGTCTGAACATTGATTGTTGGTATTACACTATTACATTTTTGTGGAATTAATTTAAAAAAAAAATGTTCTCCAACTTACAGAGCCTGGCGCCCTGGCCCCCCCCCCCAGAAATTGAGGCCAAGTGCAAGTGCTCCATCTGCACTTGCATAAATCAGGGCCTGGTCCTATGACATTTACGGGTTGTCATGGCCCATGGGCTTGTAACGCTTGTCATCGAAGCTGAACGTGTTAACATTAAATCGTACATTTTCTTAGATTTTGATATAAATTTAATTATTTGTTATGCTTTATTAATATTCTTTACCCATGTTATTTTTTTTCTTTTTAAAAAGAATTTACCCGTGGGCGCCTCTATTTTACATTTTTATTTTTTATTATAGAACCTAGTACCTACATGCTAAGCTTATTAATTTTGTATGCAGTTAAAATACATTTATGTACGATCCCTTACTAATCTCTTATAATTTTTTATTTTTATACATTTTGTTTGTACTCAATATTTATGTTTTGTTATTTGAGTTTTGGCCGTTTTGGGCTTCTACGTTCTACTGTTCTATCAACTACAAACTAATTTTATAATTAGTTTTTTTTTCTTCTTAAATTCTTAAAATGTGTATTTCATTGCCACTGCAAAGGTTGTTAATATAATGTGTCTCATCAACTGTTCTTAGTGTTTCTAAAGCAATTATTAAAACATATCGAAATACATACATAGTCACTATACTTTTAGCAGGTATGGTACCTACCTATACTTTACCACTAGTACATGCTCACTTATCAGTTATCACCCCATTTTATATACCTACCTGGTATTATAATATATATTAAGTACCTATGTTTTAATGTTTGTTTTAACGTCCGAACGGCAGTGTTTAATTAACCTCGTTGTCTGATTTCAGTATACCTCTACCTACCAACGTTATTGCTCTCTATAAAGTAGAAGTTTAACGTATAGGGCCCACGCCCCGCGCCCAAACAACACATAATTGCGTGCAAACATTATTTGCTATCCTTTGCTTACGTAAGTTTCTATGCCCGACGTTCGTGCGCGAATTACTAATAAATTATTATGTACCCCTTAGAAACCGCGGATATTATTCACATTATGCATAATTAAATTGCCAAATGTTTCATGCGCGGGAACTACGGAAAACAAGGCAAGACTGACGACTATAATAATAATATCTATAGAGCCATTACCTGCGGCAGACTCGAACAGTAATAATTATAAAATTGGAAATGTAATATTACCATAGGTGATAAAAGTCAAGTATGGAAAATCTATTACACAATTAATCAGCATTCAGCATATAAAAAATGTAAATAATAATAAGGTATACCTATTATTACCTTTAGGTACCTAAATTGGTTCTGCATATGTCGACGATGTCATTCAACTCTCAAAATATTAGTCAAGACTGTGGTTTTTTTTTTATAAATTATTAGTCGACTATTATAGGTACCTATATCATGATATTTTATCACTAACAAAAGCAAAGTAATAATATATCAACCATTAAGATTACATTAGGACACGTGGAAAGCAAAACTATTAAGTATTATTCGCGCCCGTGTCAGGTTCAAATGGTTCAATGTGTGTCAAGTGAAAATCTCTGGGTCTTATATTTACAGTTGTCTGCAAATTGTTTGTACTTATATTTAATGTAGGTGACTGTTTTAAAAATAAGAATGTTTAAATGCAAAAATATACTATATGAATCTATTTTCTATTGTAGTTCCGCGGTCATTTTCGTTGTAAAAAAGACGCAAAAATCGAAAGTTCACTTGTCAAAACTACTTGAGTTAATACATAGTTAAATATACAGGACATTTATTTATTTATATGAAAATAACATTTAAATTTGTTGATTGCATTACGGAAAATTAAAATTAAATAGAATTCAAGTTTCAAGATATTGTTCTCTGGTGATTATCTAACGTAGCGACGTGCCTCTCCAATCTAACTCTGCGTAATAATTAATAGTATAATTTATTTATTAATTATAAACGGGATAAACCCTTTTGAAAATGCAGATGAAGTGAATGACATATGATTTAGTAAAATATCGGTAAAAAAAAAAAAAAATATCAGTAATAAATTAACATACAAATTGAATGATGAATATAAACAGAATCAATAAAAAGATTGATTTAAAATTAGAATAATCAATAATCACAGAATAATACAATCAGAGCCTGATTTACAAATTTTGTGGCCGGGGATTTAAATAAAAAGAGGCCTCATATAAATTTTTTAATATTATCTTATTAAAAAATGTATAATTTATTTTATTTTATATAATTACATGCAACATTAGATTACATTGATTTTTTATCATATTATATTCATTTACCTAGTTAAATAAATATAATAGACTATGAACATAATATAATAAGAAATAAGAATAGACACTCAAACAGCTGATCGATTTGTTTACATTTTTAGTATTTATCATTATCACGTTTTAAGATATACTTACTGGTTACACAACCGGACAACCCCTATATTAAATTGCTTATAACTAGGGCTCGGAAGTTGATGACTTTAAAAACAATAAAGAATGACCATAAAAATGGCAAAAAATGTCCTAAAAAAATTACCTAAAAAAATTACAAATATTAGTTTTATATTAATAAGAATACATTTTTTTTAATATTTTACTCTATTTTACTATAAATTTCAAAATATGACATAAAAATGACAAAAATGTCCTTAAAATAGGAAAATAAAAAAAATTAAAAATATTTGTTTTATAAATTTATCAATGCTTACAAATTATTTAAAAATCAAAATCATTGCATTGTACAATTAGAGCGTATTTATGTTATCGAAAGTAAATGACAAGAAACGATAAGAAATTAACTAGTGTGAAATCAGTAAAAATAACTAAAAATGTTGGAAAATGACCTATAAATCTCAAAAAATGACTTAAAAAGTAATAAACACCAAAAAATGCAAAAAAATGCAAAATAAAAATTAGTTATTTAGATTCACATGCTTATGAAACAGATTTGTGGCCAGGAGAGCATCGTCTAAAAAGTTCCAAAAAAAAATGCAAAATGCATCAACTTCCGAGCCCTACTTATAACACATGGACATCGTTAGTCTCTAACAGTAGAGAATGACGATAATTATTGTCTTTATTAGTTTTGTTATTTTTAGCTTTTAATAATTATTGTTGATGAAGACCACTGATATAATATTTATAATTTATAGGCTTATAGCGTAAATAATGTACAAACGACGAAGTCAATATCATAAATTATATTTAATGTTATATAATATTATGACAATTTGTATTATTTTTTTTTTAATTTTATGATTCTATAATAAAAAAAAAAAACTAGCAAAACGTTTGGGGCCGCTCCAAATTGGGGCCGGGTGACTAGTCACCCAGGTACCCCTCTAAATCAGGCACTGAATACAATATTAACATAATATGTTATTGTTATAACAGTGTTATAATAATTTTTCTTTGAAAACTATTGAAGAAGGATTACGTATCACTATCTGTATCTCAAATTATATAGGTGACTTAGAAATCGTAGTACAAATAGTACAATATGTCAATATGTATCAATATCACGGACTACTACTAGTAGTCCGTGATCAATATCAATAATATCATGAATTATCCCCAAATTTGTTTGATCAATAAATAATTTTGATTAATTTGATTACCTATATGACAAACTGCGTATGCCGTATATGTGTATAGTGCAACATATATTTTTACGACTATTTATGATAGATTAAATCAATGATTAATGGTAATATTTATATTATAAGGTTAGACTGATGAGGAAAACGTAACTAATAAAGAAAGCCGGTGCAAACAAAGGTGGCTGGTTGACTCTTCTTGTAGTAAAGTATTTTTCTGCCCATACTCTATTTAGATTATATAATTATAAGATTTATACACATTATAATTTATATCAATTTATTATAAAAATATTGTAATATTTTTCTTAAAATCTAAATCCTATTATATTTTTTTTTAAAATTACGATTGATTACAGTATGATATATGGATATGGGTTTAAGGGCTCTTTATTAGTCTCATAGAGCGCGTGACTAGTCTCGTAATTTTGTAAAATTAATAAAATTATATTTTAGATTCTGAACGAAGTGATGAATGTATTGCTTTTACAATGATGTGTGTTTTTTTTTTTTTTTGTGTCTGACGACAACATTTGGGGCAGTAATAATGCTCCAATTTTTGACTTCAGCCCCTCGTTGAATAGGAAAATTCATCTAGTTGGTACTTTGGGGGGGGGGGGGGGGTCATAAGTAAAATTTTCAAATAGTTTTCAAAAAAATCGAGAAAAACAAAAAAAAAATGACAGAAAAATGGCAATTTTAGACAAAATTGATGTTTTGATTTTGCTGTAACTCAAAAACGAATCATTGTAAATACTTGAAATTTTCACCAAATGTTTATATTATGGTTATCTCTTTACAGTTAATTTTTCAAAATATTTTGACCATTTTTAAGCTACTTATAGACAATTGAAATTTTCGACTTTTTTAAGTTTTTTTTCTTCAAATGTCGATAAAAATTTTTGGGTGGCCAGAAAATCTTGAAAATTTAATACAAGGTTTCTTATAAGTTGTTCTTAAAGTGATAAAAAAAAATCCAAAATCGTTAGTCACAATTTTATTTTATAAGTGCTTAAGCCTTAAAGTTCGAATTTATACGAAATATTTCAAAATTTAAATTAAATTTCATACTCTCATTATGCGTATGTATTTTTATTAATAAACAAATACTATAAAGTAACCATAGTAACATATAAAAACTATACTATTTGTTTCAAAATAGAATATATGACAATATTTAAATATAATATATCCTAAACTGACAAATCATCTTCGTTCAGAATCGTTTTTCGTATACAATGATACCTATCATTGCATTCAAATTTAACCTACCATAGTCCGAGGTCCACCCCACTCCCTAATATACAGCAGAGCGATACCCACTTACCCGCTTTTTATTAATTGTTAGGTACCTACGCAATTCATTAGTTTAGATCAGTGTTTCCCAACCTTTTTTTACTCAACGCCCCTTTTAGATTTTAAAAATCTCACACCGCCCCCCCAATCAATTTTTTAAAATGATAAACGTTTTATTTTTTAATAAGCTATTTAATTTAAGACAAAATATCATTTAACATTTTAATAGTGTCAAGTACCTGTCAAGATAATTATTTTGATATTATTTAAGTGTATAAATATTATACCTACATAATTCTGTGGATTACATAAGGTATTTTATTCTACGCAGTTATACATTTCATTACAATCAGTTATAAACAAAAAAAATTAAATGATAGATGAGCGCCTCCTTTAGCGCCCCCCTCATAAAACGCCCCCTTCAAAATAAAAAATGCCCACAAGGGGGCGGTAGCGCCCACGTTGGGAATCACTGGTTTAGATAAATCTGTAAATTTGTAAATTGCAACATAAAATATATACTATTCGATTAGACCAGTAAAGTAGTATAAATACTACCTATATATAACATAAGGTTATGATATCTCATAATGTTCTATGTTTGTAACAAGAATCAAGATGTATTGGAATCAATACACCTTGGTTTGTAACTTACTTTGTCATTGTAAATAAACCTTTCCCGCGTATGTATTTATCAGATTTTTGCGATCATCATTTATATCAGTGATTTTGCCTATCTTTACCTATCATAATTTTGGACCTTGGTATAACGCGGTAGCAGGTAGTTAACTATGTAAACGTTGTCTATTTCTGGTATAGTGTGATGTCAGTGATAGACTAATAGGAACAAGTCTAGTTTACCGGGCACCTTTTTTTTTTGAAATTTTTTTTTTTGAAAAGGGTTGTTTTGACGAGTTAAGAACGATGGTGCAAAAAAAAAATTTGCGGAAATGATTATTTTGGAAGTTATAGCCTCCCAAAGTTAACGATTTTACGTTTATACGCATGCGCGCAACACTACTATATTACCGCGCGGAGGACCTCGAGATTTTTATTTTAAAAGTTACAAGTCAGTACTCAGTAGTCACATTTTGTTTTATTATGTTTAATTTTTATTAACTATTCAAAGCATTCATTTTCATCAGTTTCACAGTCATTTTCATCTTCATCTTCATCTAATTATAAAATAAGATATCCTTGTATGGTTTTCAATGTAAAAAAAAAAACGAAAAAATATCCATTGACTTGCTATGCAACAAAACCTCAAGTAGGCCACAGGGCACAGGGTAAGTTATGTTGTATAGTATGGGCAGTGATGCCTTGTTAGTAGCACTCGTCGCTGCGCTCCTCGGCGCAAATCGAAAATATCCCCAGACTTGCTATGCAACACCACCTTAAGTAGGTTACAGGGTAAGTTATGTCGTAGTATATGGGCAGTGTTACACTGTTAAAGTATAAAAACAATTAAAAAAGTCCTCCGGTCGCCAAACTCGAGGTCCTCTCGCGGCATTAGTTATGTTGCGCTTATGCGTATAAACGTAAAATTGTTAACTTTGGGAGGCTATAACTTCCATAATAATCATTTCCGCAAATTTTTTTTTGCACCATCGTTCTTAACTCGTTAAAACAACCCTTTCAAAAAAAAAAAAAAATTTAAAAAAAAAAAGGTGCCCGGTAAACTAGACTTATACCTATTTTAATGTTTATGGAAGTAAAATATTAATATGATATATTTTAGGTACCTAGAAGCAAGTGATGAAACGAGACTAGTTTAGCACCCGTATAATACGTAGCAAGAGGAAGGATTAATAATTTTGTTGTAAGTAAATCAAAAATAGTTATACTTAAATAAATGGATTCTGTGATAATACAAAATAAATGTAAGATGACACACGTGTCTGGGATATTATGATAGTAAAATATAAATACTGTAACGGTATTTCACGCCATTGCACCCTATACCCAGTATACCCTATATACTTTATGTATACATTAACACTAAATTTTTATTATATAATATAACATATAAGTAAATACACGAATACGTGAAAATCGTTAACTCATGATTGATTTTATTACAAACAAAACAAAGGTATTTAACTATTTTAAAATAATGGTCAAATAGAAAATATAATAATATGATATTCTTATTACATTTATATTATTTAAACCTTTATAACGAGTAAATTATTGATAAATTAGTAAATAATTAATACACATGTCAATTTTTTTCTTTCTTTTCATATCTAAGATTTAAAAATTTAATACAAGGCTCCTTAGAAATTGTTATTACTGTTCTATCAACATTTTTTATGAGGGTATGAAGTTTTAATTTTGACAAAATAAGATGTTCACGAGTAAAATAACCATTTCTCATAATATGATTTTTTTCGTCTTTCTGTAACTCACTGTATGTCTGAAATCATCACCATCATTTTACCTATAATAGAATTGTCTACCCATGGTATAATTTCCAAAATATTTTTGTTCTTTTTGAGCTATTTATAGGCATTTGGAGATGTTTTAAAGTTTTTTTTTTCTATAATTACCGATACAAATTTTCCGCTCGGTCTAGAAGGTTTGAAATTTAATTTAAGGTTCATTACAAGTGATTAATACTGGAATCAAGAAATTTAAAAAAAAATAAACATAGTTTTTTTTTTGCACGCCCCCTGGTGTATATTTTCATCTCGCGAATGGATTTGGTGATCATCATTAAATCGAACAAGAACGGATACAATAGGTTATACCGGGGGCCTGGGGATTGTTGTGTTGCGTATCATGGCACGTGATATATATCAGATGAACTCAGACTCACGTGTGTGTGTGTCTAGAGCGAGAGAAAGGCTGGGCGCGATAACAAGTTTTGCGTAGTAGCAGCGGCGGTGGCAGTACAGCTTTTGGTATTCCGGTTGCGGCTCGGGCGTCAGACGTGACGGGTCATCTTCTCTCACGACGATGGGAAATATAGAGAGAACGTCGAAATTGGATAAAGAATACCCGTGACTGTAACATTGTGTGAAAAAAAAGAAAAAAAAGTGCGATATATAATCCTGCGCCCGTGTGTGTGTGTGCGGTGTACGAGATTGAGATAACCATATAGTCGTGTGTATAGACATCATATACATACATATACGGTCACCGGGTCACCATGGCTACGACGGAGCGACCTTTATTTGTCGTCCGTCTTACTATATTGTGCGAGAAAGTCCTTCTCCTCTGAGTGTGATCGCGTATTCCGAGGGCTAAATTAAAAATATCTGTTTACCGCATTACTGCTGCAGGCAGCAGGCTACTGCAGGTGCATCACCCATCTACAGGCTTTCAATAAAAAGCATACTTTCGTATTACTGTATCTAGTGCCAGATTTAGCGCGGAGGTGCATATTGCATCGGTGATTTAAAGCTTGAGATTTTTCTTTTAAAGATTTAGGCCCTAAATTTTGTTTAAGTATGTGTGTCCAAAAAAAAAAAAATTCACTCCCAGACAAAGTTCAAATTAATATTGTCTTGTTTTATATTCTATAAACATTTGATTCGTGCCAATAATATAGTAAACACGATTTACAGCTGCAAAGTACTAACGATTTTTAATACCTACCATTAAAATAGGTGTGTTATTTCTTCTTAACACTGTCATCTTATTTTTTTTCATTTTGACTTTTTTAAAGAATGAAACCTTAATTTTAATATACGTTTTATCACTTTACGTTTTTATACGTATAAATTATGACAATAAGTTATGTACGTTAATGGCGTACCGACGCATAATTTAAGACTTAGCTGTAATATTTATATGATTGACACTTGTCTTCCTTTTACTTATTTGGCGGTTTTAGTTATTCTGTTCAAATCAATTTTAGTAGGTTACTAATATTTGTTGATAAATGAGCGTAATCTGAACATTATTAAGTTAGTTGATAGTTTGCCAACTATCGTTCTATTAAGTGTACGAATAAGTGAGATAATTCATTTATAACGAACATAAATATAGAAAATAAACAATGAAAATTAAATAAAAGGGAGTAAGTAGGTAACCGCTCTACTGTATAGTAAGTGTCAAGTGTATGTCGTCATCGAGAAGTAATTCACTGTTAATGTATATGTTAAATTAGTTTTATGTGTTTTTAACTTAGTAGCTTATACAATGGCGTGTTTAGGCTTTAGAGGAATATGATAGCGTCCTTTAGCACGTAATATAGAAATTATTTTGTAATTAAGTATAAAAATACTTATATTATTAATGTTATTTTTTTTCTATAACATTAATTATATTTTAATTTATATATAATATAGCCATATTATAAGTATATATACGTTATATTAGCGATACTCGTCATTTTTATTAAAAAATCCAGATACACTACTGTTATTCGTAAATTTATACAAATTGTTATCTGAATTATATAATATTACCTGTAGTGTATATAAATTTAAAACACTTTCTCAGTACTTACTATTATAGATATTTACTTATCACAAAATTTTAGCGGTATCACAATATTGTCTCACTATTACCATCTCGCACTGATATATTTATTTGAGATTCAGGGCTTGGAATATGATAATGTTGTTTATCAGTTGAGTTATGAAATTAAGATTTATTAAAATTAAGGTACATAACCAGGTTTTCACAGAATCACAGTATATGAACAGCAATTTATGAAATAATCTATGACTGTTGTGATGATTATACATTTATACACTATATAATATGATATATAAGAAAATGGACAAAAGGTGGTCTATTATACAAATAATCTAAAAAAGTATATAATATATAAATCAAAAATAGAATTATTAAGAACTGCGTTACCAAAGAGTTATTAGCCATTATTTTTGTATAGATTGTAAAATTGTTAATAATAATAAAAAGAAAGATATACATATATATATGTATATTTTATAATATAAAAAAATATTAAATAAAGCACGACTTAACAATGCACTTATAATATACTGCAGATTATTGCAAATGAGCCATCGAGTGAATTGTTTTCCGCGTACCCATCAGTTATGTACTCATGAACTCATGTGTATTGTGTACCTACGATCGAAAATATTAATGATTAGTATTCGGAATTTCTTGTATTATTGTATATTTTTTTCGCTGGTTGTATATTTTAGATAAGTTATACATATATTTTTTTTGTGAAATAGTAAAATTAAACACAAAATTAGACTGCATATTTTGCATAATATTTCGTTGTTTTAAAAGAGCGGTATTAAATAAATATAAGTATTTTTAATAATTACCGGCATTATATTAGTGCATAGATTTTGTTGTTTTTTTCACTTTAACTTTTAGCTGCATAATTTAGAGCATTTTTTTTTTGCTTATATTTTAGTTATATTTTACTATAATTTAAAAAATCTTTGCTTTCCGATAAAAGATGAGAACATTAAAACTTAGATTACAGCTCATATTCTTTAAGTGTAAATATTATTTATATTACATTATTATCTGAACATTATTAAATTAGTTGAAAGTTAGTCAATTGCAACTCTTTAACTCAAAAAACTAAAACTATTAAAAATTCTCAAATGTCTATAAATAGAACAAATAGGGTCACTTTTGAAAATTTTAGCATGTATTATCTTATATAAATTTACATCTATAAAATTGATTTTGTTTTTTTTTATGTAATTCAAATTTAGCATAAGTGCGTTATCTTCTAATTTTGTTTGTGAGTATAGAACCTTCGACAATTGTTTTTAATTGATAAAATTGATAAAGTTTAAAGAAGTTTTATAAGAATGATTGATGTTAAATTAAATATATTTAGTCAACCCATTTCTTTATTAAAACTATATGTTAGAATTTCTTGTCTGTAAGTATAATGCGTAACTATGTAGATTCTTTATTTTTATAATATCCAATATTAAATAGACCTATCAACTGCTTTGAGATTTTGAATGATATCGGTTTTAAAGGTTTCTCAATTAACACTAGACATAAAATCAGTGGCGTGGACAGAAATTTTCACAGGAGGAGGGAGGCGATATATATATATACCCCTAAAAACTAGCTAATTTTTGTAAAAAAAAAATTGTTAACATAAAATTATCATTTTTTTCTAGTATCGGTATAACATATAAAGTATATATTATATATTTTTTAATTCTATTTGTGTATAATATTTTATAGTGTGAATATGTACTGTACTCTCTGCCCACACGGGCGTTACTTTAAATACAAATAATAAAATAAATGAATAAATGAAGAACTAACAGTGCATTTTCAGTTTAAAAAGAGTTATTTATAATTTATAATATAAGAAATATTTACTTTAATATTTTGGTTTTAATTCTTAGATGTTAATAATAAGATCTGATAATAATGTTTTTAATTAAAAATTAATTTAAAAACGTTTAACTTAAAAGTAAACGCATAGGGATGAAATTGATTGTTCATCAATATTTAAAACTGATATTAAATAACTTATTTTATAAAAGACAATAATATAAAATATTTGGAAATATAACCTTTACAAATACTATTTATTTGATACTTTTTGAAAAAAAATCATAATTTTAAGGAAGTTCTTTGACTATTTATTTTGTATCTTTTTTGGGGAATCCGAGTTATTTAAAAAAGGATATTTAAACTTATAAAAAAATAATAAGTTCTCATTTATGTTCTCTGTCATTTTTTTACTATCGATTTACCTGATATATATATATATATTATAATTTATATGCTTACACAGAGCGTCGGAATTACTGAAAATTAAAATGAATAACTAGGATCAAGGAATATTAGTTTATGAATAGTTTTACGACTTTCACTTGCATACGTTACATGTAAAATATAATGCCTGTTATGATAATATTATACTGATTGAATACACTTTATAATGTAATTAATATCATAATTTATATTTACTTTGTAAATATCCATCTAGCATATTTAATATTATTAATTTATGTCGTTATTGTTTGAATTTGGTTGCTATTTAAACATAATATTATATTATATTGCTTTAAAAAAATGAAAATTGACTGAAATTGATAAATGGATAGTTCATCTAAGAGAAAAATGTATAACTTTACCATGTGATATATAATCAGTAATTTGTATTTGGTATAAGTTAATGGTCGATTCGGGTGCTTGGAACGATTTTATTTATTATGTTTAGTTAAAAACCAAAAATATAGTTTTTTAATTGTCAATCGAATTTTAGAATATAATACGACGGAAAGCCGTCAATATTATTTTTGGATCGCTCGTTTTGTTAAAAAATTAAAATAAAATAAAATTATAGTCGTCAATCATATTATATAGAACCAAACCGGAACATTTCATATCGTGTAATTGACCTGGTTCGAAATTCTGATAGTGGACGATGCTGTTTCACAGAGATTTTGATGGGTGGAAGGGTGGGACGACAACGAGTAGGCGATTAATAGGAAATGGAGTATTTCGGGGAAACATAAATCGCGCATTTGGTTTGTGACAAACGGCTATTGTAAATGCAGCGATATACATAGATACCCTCTCCGAAGACCATTTACTAATGCTAATTGATAGCGTTGGATTACACCTGATCGATTGAAAGCCATTTTGACAGATAGGAAGTTGAAGATTTGTGGATCTATTATGCCGGTTGATCTGCACCACCCTAATATATTTGCTTATGTATCTAATCGTGTGTGATGTAACAATGTTAGTTGTTACAAGTTATAGCCATTTAGGTAGGATTCTTGTAACCGTCGTGTACAGTCTTAAAACAATCTTCAATATGTCGTGTGTATGAAACATTGAAGTAGTAATGCATTACCAGTTCAGTTGATATGTTGTGTTTGATATTATATGTTATAATACCAAATAAACAATAATATTATTAGGATATAACTTAACTGTAGTAATCAATGCATATTATTGTTTTAGTTAATGGATATTAAAATATGATGTCGGTTAATTATCAATATATAACCATTAACCATTTAGAATTTATTATTTACTATTATTGTATCTACTTATCAATGTAATTATTACTTCTTATGAAGTACGACATAATAAAATCAAAGCAATTTTGTTTAGTTGCAATTTTTTGGTATTTAAAAAAATGGTCTGTTAAAGTTAAATTATGTTTATTATATAGTCTATTATTAAAAAAAAACTTAAAAATAGTGTTTGTTTAATATTAACGATAAAAATACATAAAAAAAAAACACTGTTAAAAAATTAATAGAATTCAAATTAGGAAAGGATTTTAATTTTATAAAATACTATTTTAAGACATTGCTATATTGATCGTATGTTTTATATAGGTAAGTGCATGTCAGAAATCCATAAAAACGTAAGAGTTATACATTATTATATGGTATTTTAGATAACTTATCTTGACTCTAATCTATTTATATTAATAAACTATAATAAATGTATTATATGAAGTACAGAAGTATAGTTTTTTAATGATACCATTTTTTGACAAATATTCAAGTTATTTTTTTCTTCGTTTATTGATACAACAAAGAAACTAGATTAAATTGATTTTCTGATTATCTTTATGAGCAAATGGTTTATTTTGTTTATTTGTATTAAGTAAAGTTATATATTATATAAAATTATGTTTATTATACAAGGTGATTCTTCAAGTATGTTTTATGTTCATCCCTATGTTTTTCTTTATAATGAATTTATTCAAGTATTGGTTTTGATAATTTTAAAGTGTACCATATTTTTAAATGTTTAGATTTTCTATACATTTAAGTGTCATGGTGTGATTTAAACGGCTTTCTTCTAATGAAAACCAATATTTTGTCTATAAATTGCTAAGTGGACGATTAATTTGAAAATGTTGATATATCTAAATTAAAATTTGAACGAGCAGTTTTGAGTGATTAAAATGTATGTATTATAATTTATAAGGTTATTAAATTTTTAATAGATTGATATTTTATACTTAGGTACTATTATTTTTAAATAATTATACTTCAATTCTAACCTAATCTAAACCAATCCTATTATCCTTATTAGTTATTTCATAATACATATAGCTCTCTAGATATATCAACATTATTAATAAAGTTATCTGCTTAAAAAATGTATAGAAAAAAGGTTAGTATTTGATAAAATAGAAGTTGTTATCATTTCAGAATACTCTAATGGCTTAAACAATCTAAGCAATTTTAAATTTGGTACTTAAGTACTTACAAGTTCTAAGAGCCAGAATTTAAAAAATAGGGTTGAGTATTCTTGATGAATAATTGTGTATAAATATTTTAGGTTTATGGTCTTAGAGTTTTAGTTATTTAGTGCATTAGTGTGTTACTTTTATAAGTGGTAAATGATTTATTGTATTTTAAGCATTTTGTACAATCTATATATTTATAAACTTTTCCATTTCATAAATACTTAAGTTTAAACATTTTTATTTTATATTTTTTATTCTATACGATTACGCAATACCTAGTACATATTATATTGACTCTAATTATTGTGTCATAAATTTGTTTTGTAAGTTTTATTTAATATAAATAGTTTAATAAATTGTGACCATAATTTTACAGCAATGTATGATATACATTATACAACGCGTATATTACAGTTATAATTTATAATGGAAAGAATTATTGTAATGTGTGTTTTTATTTCGATCAACATTACACAACTGAAATACTTTGCTGAAATTACAATTTGAGTATTTCTTTGACTTTTTGCCTTTTCAAAAAGTTTATATTCAAGATACATGTTTTGTACAATTTGTCCTCATAGAAAACGATATATCGTTATATTAAAGATCATCAAAAATTTTGTTTTGTTTTGATTTTTAGTAATATGCAATAGTATAGTGTTATGTTTTAATTTATTAGAGTGTATATTGAATGTTCTTATACAAAGAGAGTTCATTTCAGACTGAGAGATGAGCGGAAAATAGTGGTAAACCTTCTTTACTATATATTAACTTTTTATTTATATTTTGGTTCAAAAACTGGTATACAAAACATTTAAAATGAACCATGGAAAAAGTTAGTGTAAAATATCTACGAAACTATAGTTTATATTATGTTCATATATTACAATATATTGTTTACTGGTAGAAAGGATAAATTGAAAGCTCACCTATAAATCGAGCGAATAGTAAATGGTACAAAATCTGGAATGATATGAAAACTAGACTTTTTGTTGCAAATGTTCAAAATTACTATAAGAAATCAATAATTTTTAATATTTTTTATTGACATGTTTGATTAAGATCGTAATGTTTCCCAGACAATGAAATATTTCAAGTAATTTGATATATGATGGTTTATAGCTTGAATATAGCTGGCTAATAATTATGACTTTTTTTTTTTTTTTGGGGGGGGGGATTGGACTGTATAAACTCTTTTAAAATTAAAAACTATATTAACTAGGTAATTATTAATTATTATGTCTATTTTACTATAATATACTTTGAGACGAATAATATAAATTAATTCAACATAAAAGCGGGTAAGTGGGTATCGCTCTGCTGTATATTAGGGGGTGGGGTGGACCTCAGACTATGGTAGGTTAAATTTGAATGCAATGATAGGTATCATATTGTATACGAAAAACGATTCTGAACGAAGATGATTTGTCAATTTAGGATATATTATATTTAAATATTGTCATATATTCTATTTTGAAACAAATAGTATAGTTTTTATATGTTACTATATAGTTACTTTATAGTATCTGTTTATTAATAAAAAAAGTATTAGGCAACATACGCATAATGAGAGTATGAAATTTAATTTATATTTTGAAATATTTCGTATAAATTCGAACTTTAAGCACTTATAAAAAAAATTGTGACTAACGATTTCGGATTTTTTTTTATCACTTTAAGAACAACTTATGAGAAACCTTGTATTAAATTTTCAAGATTTTCTGGCCACCCAAAAATTTTTTATCGGCATTTGAAGAAAAAAAACTTAGAAAAGTCGAAAATTTCAATTGTCTATAAGTAGCTTAAAAATGGTCAAAATATTTTGAAAAATTAACTGTAAAGAGATAACCATAATATAAATATTTGGTGAAAATTTCAAGTATTTACAATGATTCGTTTTTGAGTTACAGCAAAATCAAAACATCAATTTTGTCGTAAAATTGCCATTTTTCTGTCATTTTTTTTTGGTTTTTCTCGATTTTTTTGAAAACTATTTGAAAATTTTACTTATGACCCCCCAAAGTACCAACTAGATGAATTTTCCTATTCAAAGAGGGGCTGAAGTCAAAAATCGGAGCATTATTACTGCTCCAAATGTTGTTGTCATACACAAAAAAAAAAAAACACACATCATAGTAAAATCAATACATTCTTCACTTCGTTCAGAATCTAATAATTTAGGTTCATGAAATGCACCTAAATAACTATATATTTTATTCTTCAACATTAAATGTCAAAATGACTAGGTACAGATTTACCTACATATTTGTTGTTTTAGACATTTTAAAAATATTTTTAAAATCGCAGATAATTAATTGCTCTATAATTCTTGACGAATTAATTTCATTGTTGTTGCGTAATATTAATTTATAAAATCTGAACTAGTTGATCTGTAATAATGTGTAGAGTGTAGACGTGTAGTTTTAGAAATGTATGCATCTTAATTTTCTTACTATGAAAAATTACAAGTATATATATTAGTTTAAATGTTTTACGAATGAAATTTTATTGTGAATCCATTTTTTTTTATTTAAAGTTTAAAATTTAAGAAAAAATATTTATTTTTAATTAATAGTATTGAGTAGGTAAATATAATAAATATGTTATGTTGTTTTTGATTTGTTGATAAAATCAAAAATTTAATAATTATAGTAGTTATTAGTAACATAATACATAAAGAAGCGTAGAACTTCAACTTATTCACTGTTTTGTGATTCGAAATTAATTTATCTTTTATTAATAATAATATCGTCATTGCCTTTTGCTACTGTCTTTGTTTGACTTGACGGAATCTGAAATTCCGAAGTATTATCTTTTCACCACAAAGTTTTAATAAACCTTCAAAAGCGTCACTAGACTAAGGAAAAACACGGTGGGTAATGGGTATAAATGCGGCAGTTCTTTCGATGGCAGCGGATGAATAACTTTCTACAGTATATATAGTGTACAGGTCGGTGAAAAAAATCGGCGATAAGAATCTTTTGATTTTAATTAATACTCACTGATCCCCTTTATTTATTTCTAATATATATATAGAATGGAGAGCGTATCGCTGAGGGCATGGAAAGGCAAAAAGTGGGTTACACGTAAAACTGGTGATAGGATCCACGATCCTTTGGAGATCCGGTGACCGGAACAAATCCTTTTGTCTGCAGTGTTCGTCCTATCAGGATAGACGCAAAGAACACACCTACTTGCCCATTCTATTTTCGATCCACTCGCATCAACAAGCTCGGACCCATCCAAATATTATTTATTATGGTAATCCAAACCCGAAGCTATAATTTCAGGACGGCGTGGGAGCACCGTTAATCGGGGATTACATATTTCCCAACGGTCAGATTGTATGTGTAGTAAAGATGAACACTTTAGAGATATTTTACTCAAACATTGAAATAAAAGTAACGTAAGGACTTTAAAAGGTTAGGTCCTTTAATCCTTCAATAATTTTCATCAATAGTTATCTTATTTAATGCCCATTGAAAACAGATAAGTCGATTGTCAGAAAAGTGTTAAAAAAATAATTTACAAAATGTTTATTAATAGTATGCTAAAATAGTAAATGGTCAATTGATACATTTTTTTACAAACTTGAAAACATTTATAATTTATTAATAAATGTTATTATGATTTTAGGTAGTTTAATATAATTTAGACGATAATTATAGAAATAATAAGAATTTGTTATTATGTAAGTATTTTTTAAATTTCTTATCCAAAACAATAAATGTCTAGTAGGTATTTTATTTTTAATGACAACGTAATTTCAGTCGAATTAAATAATAAAGCTGAAAAGTGTTTGATAAATTTGTTGATGGTGTGTAAGATTGTATATACAGTGTTAAAATTAGAATTTGCAAGCACTATTACCGGTGCAAAACTATTTTAAAGGATGCCCTTGCCTTGTAGAATGATCGCAGTCATAATATATATATATTGTATAATATGTAGAGTATGGCTCAGTTCTTAATTGATAATCGATCTTTAAAATATTGATCAAAATCAATATTGTGAATTATATTTTTTAAGATTGATAAAACCATGTAACTCATCCCCTCTCATGTTTTATTTAATATATTCTATCGTCGCAAATAAGCATATAAAGTTGGTAAAATTATATTTTCTTTAAATTTAAATTAAGTTAATAGTAATCAAATCATTTTTCAAATACCGATATGAAAAATATTATATAATGATTATGATTATAATAATATCATAATGATTCGGTAATAACATTTAAAATAGATAGGAACAGCTGCTCTTTCATTACGGGTTGGTATACAAATTTGTATGCGGTTAGTCTTAAAATACGCATATAGGTTTGCATAATATTTTATAATTGTGTTCTAAAAATGTTTGTGTAATTTATGAATTATACTAGTTTTTGAAGATATCGTAATCCGATATTCTTATGTTTTATGTATTAAATTGGTTAAGAATGTTAAAAAAAATCTGTCGGAAGTGGCGACACTGTCGTGGACTAAATATTACAAACTATAGCCAAGGGTAAGTTGTGACTTATGACATATCTATGGGAAATGTTTTACTATTATATACTTTAATAACCAGTTTGATGACTTTCATTTCCGTTATAATTTTCTATCATATTATGGGAATATTTTTCATTTGTTTTATTGTTTTTTTATCTTAAGATTATATTTCAGACTCATGAACGTAATGTGCCACCGATGAAACGCATGACTCGTGGTTTTTAAAAATTTTGTGGTTAAAACAGATTTTATATATTTTTGATATTAATTTAATAACAACATTCGTGTAATTTAACAATTTCCAAATCAATAGCGTTATTAGAGTTAAATCAAAATAAATATGTCTGTGATTTTAAATTGGCTTTATATATTAATAATTATTTGGTTTCAAAAATTTCAAAGTATTAAAAATATTGATATTTTATTAACCATATAAATTGTTAAAACGTATTTGATTGATTTAAAAATCCAATCTGCAGAGTACACAATTTGAGTGTTTTTTTTATTTAAACAATTACCGCACAATAGTAAACTTTTGTTAAAAATCAATTCCTGCAGTGTTTTGACCTGCAGCATATACACGCTTAATGAGAATATATATAAAGTATTATACAGAACGGCCGCGGTGTAGCGTGAAACGTGGCACCACAAGTGTACAAAGGGCCAATAATTAATATTTAAGCACAAAGCGTCGTTCGCGGGCTATATACGATTAATGCATAACATTCTGACGGCCGTTTTTGGTGACAGCGTAACAACATTACCAGGACCACCCATTCAAACATGCACATTTTTTTCTTACAAATAATTAGCGAATTCGTTTTCGCATTTTTATTTGTACGTCCACTTTTTCCAATATCGGTGCAATGGTTAGACGTTTTCGGTATTATATTTTAAGGAAACTTCGCGAGAGCGACGTTTATTCACATAAAATATCTATTATAATGATGAAAGTGTCAAGGTCGGTGTTTGAAAAGCATAAAGTTTGTTAACCGGGCTGGAAAAACGTACCAACGTCGACGGTTATTATCGAAACTATTTGAAAACGAACAGAAAACATATTATTGTTGCTGCAGTCGTTTGTGAGGTTGTGACGGTCTCGCGGGGCTGCTCGAAGATAAGACAAATTTAATACTGTAATGCCACGTTACATCAGAAACCACACGCATTGACCGTACTATAGACCATTACTGCGTTTATTAATGCGAAATAATTTGATGCGCATTAGACTTTCAGTACATATGCGTACTGGAATCAACTATGAAACCACATTATCGATGATGCGTACCTATGTTTTTTTTTTCATTTCAAGCTAAATAGTTTATTCCATGGTATAGAATTAGTAGAACTTACAAATTTCCGTCAAAAATATCAATGCACATTTAACTGTTAAAACGCATTTTTCAATTTGGAGTATAAATTAATTATATATAGCGAATCACATTCAAAATTTAATATACTTATTCTCGTAATGACTAACTTCTGAATTAAGTAAATACACCAGTGGGCAATGACCAATGTGAATACAATTGTCCGTTGACTCAAACGTATAACATATATTACGTTTAGTTCGTAAATTGCAGTCGATCGTGAATCTTTTTCGTCTTTCATAGTTTTTTTATTTTTATCTTTGTTTAACCCATGAATGTAAAAATGTATTGGGATCAGTGGCATAGCCAGGATGTTTTTTAGGGGGGGTTCTTTTAGTAATAAAATAAAATAAATCTACAACCCGTATTTAAATAATAAAATAATTGAATGATAATGATTATTATCACCATTGCGTAAATACGGCATATAGAATACATTTCACCACGAATAAATGATTGTATTTTTATATTATTAACTTTATATTTTTGATAAAAATACGGCCAAAGGGGGGTTTCACCCCCCCCCTCCCCCTGGCTACGCCACTGATTGGGATTATATGAATTAATTCAATTATACTTACTATTGTCTAATAACAATTTGCAAGAATTTTTTTTTATCGAAGAACACTGATTATTTCTGAAAGTATTCATGTTTTTGAAAATATTTTTTTACATAGTTTCAAGTTGTTAAAAAACAACATTTTTATTAAAAAATTATATTTTTAAATATTTTTTATCCTTATATTTTTTTAAGTTTTGTACTTTTTTGAATGACAGCATATAGTTTTAAATTCATATTCCAAAACAGTAAAATTTTCAAATATTTTGATACATAAAAATCGAATTTAGGGCCAGTAGTTTATGAGTTATAAGTATTTAAAGTTTAGATGCGCGGAGTGGAGTGGTACGGGGTTACCCCGCAAAATGTTTGTCTACTACTCCGCTTGTCTAAACTTTAAATAAGTATAACTCATAAACTACTGGCCCTAAATTCAAATACTTTCAGAAATAATGAGTGTTCTTCGATAAAAAAATCACCTTGTATATAAAAAAGAAGGATGACCACTGACTCAGGTCTTAGGAATTGGGGTAAGTGGATCGTGATATCACGAAGTTTCTAACTAAATTATTGTCGGTTTGACGTATTCAGTGTATTGCGTAACGTATACATAATTTTAGTCACCTCTCATACCATTTCCATTTCTTAAATATTTTATATATTTATTAAATAATAGTTCATTTTTTTTCGTTTAATTTGTTTTACTTATAATTAAATGAATTAAATGTATACAACATGTCTACACTTAATTTTCATTGTAAAATTGTACATATAATTAATATAATTAGAATGTCTTAAATAAATTAATATAATATTTTAAATAAATATCTGAGTAGGATTATAAGTATTAAATTTTTTATATTTATTTTACTTATATCAATAATAATATATAATAATATGGCGTTTGATATTGTGCAGTGTGCACACACTCTCTATAGATTTTTCATTTAATTAAATATTAGCAAATTATATTGTTAAAACTATTGTATTATATGATACGTAAACTAAAAAGATTAATAACAAGTTAAATTACAGGCTAATACCTACTATAATTTATTATAATTATATAATTATAATATCATAATACTTAGTTTTATGGTAACATTTTATACATAAGTGTTACTGTGGTTATTACAAGTATGTCTTTTTAAATATATTCTATAGTCTAAACATTCCTCCCCCGCTTTTGTCAATTTCATTATTTTTTTTGTCAAAAAATAGCAAGGCTTAACCCTCTCTCGATGGAATTCTCTATTTGTACGTGTATAATCACATAATTGTGTAAATTGTTTGTATTGTGATATTGTTTAAAAATTGATGACTATCAATCTATTTTATTCGATTAAGATACGTACAATTGTCCCAGGAATAATAATGTGATTGGAAACTACCTATATTTTATTTTTAAATTAAAATAAACTCAAATACACATTTTATCTAAAACGGCATAATTAAATATTATTTTTATACTTTTTTAAAAATATGTATGATAAGATCCATGATAAATGATCGCGTTGATGGTATTATATATTTGAGGTCCAGCATGTGGTATTAGACAATGTCGTTGTGGTATTACATATATAGAAAAAGGTAGATAAGTGGGTACCGCTCTGCTGTACATTATGTATTTGAGTGAATAGAATTATAGGTGTGTTAACGATTCTGAGCGTAGACGATCTATCAGTCTATATACACCAAATGATATGATTTTTTCATATAGTTATTTAAGTCATTTATTTTATTTTTAGTATTATTATAGGTTGATATAGTTTTTTTCCAAAAATATTGCATTTGTTACATTATACATATTTAATTATTATAATAATATATATTTATACCATATTATATCAATTTATTAACATACAATTTAATAACATCTTTCTGTAAATATCATAAGACAGTAAAATATATTTAAAGTACCTATAAATAAATCAAAAAATATATTATTACGTATAGTGAAATTCATAATAATATAAAATACATAACAGTTTAAGTTCCCACAAATAATCTTTTTTAAATTATAACAAAATAATTAACATATCGTAATTTATCATTTGAATAGATTATTTCGTCGTAATTGGGATTTAAAATGTCTATAAAAAATAATTTTCTTTATACATCTTTTAGATTTTACGGTTTTAGTATGAATTTCTTATAAAGAATCTTGTATACAATTTTCAAAGCTCAGTTATAAAAAGTTTTTATGAATTAAAACTACACACAAAACTACTTAATAGTTTGCAATTTTTTGCGATTTAGATGAACTTCGTCATAATTCTAACTTAAAATGCATATAAAAAAATGTGGTGATGTAATATTTTTATATAGGTATGAATCTTTTTTTAGGATTATTCGATTTTTTTAATTTAAGAAATTAATAATTTATGAGGAGCTTTGTAATACATTTTTAAATATTTCTACCTAACAAATAATTTTTAATTTATATTTCTAAAAAAAAATTGTTTTGCCTATAAATAGCTAAAAATAGTCGAATATTTTGAAAACTTAATGGTAACTAGAAAACAACAATTTAAATATTTAGTGAAAATTTCAAGTACCTTTGGTTATTTTTGTTTTTTAGTTACATAAAAAAAAACAATCTCAATTTTGTAAAAAGTTGGATTTGCGTAAAAATGATAATTTTTTCTGATTTTAAAAATACGCACTAGGAATTTGTAAATTTTATTTCTCTAAAGTACAAACTAGATTCAATTTTTTTTATCTTAAACCTCCCTCATTTTAGAATTTTGAATGGTTTTATCGACAACTTATCGTGTACTCATCCATAGTAAAAAAATAAATAAAAAAGCACATCATGGTAAAACTGCAATTTTCAACATTCATCGTTCCGTTCAGAATCTAAAAGCTGTATTTTAGTGATAGTACACATTTTATTTGTACAAATGAAACTATAAGCTTTCACAAAATATAAAAAAATTAATTTCTCAACAATCGATTAGTTAATTTATAATATTATATGGGATTTGATAAAGCGTAGTACATTGAACGAATACTAGGTATATAAACGACTTTAAGTTCGATAGAAAAACCGTACTAGGTACCCGAAGTATACCTAACCGTAAAGTAGATATTTATTATTAAGACATTAATCATTTTCTACAGCACAAGATGCTTATTGCTTGTCGATTGATATTTTCTTTGCTATCTAATATTTAAATGTAATGAAATAATATAATTGAATTTATTTATACCCAATTTATAAGGAATTTTTATTATATATTTTTAATATAAATATGAATTACTTACAGGCGTTTACCTATTTTTTTTTACTCATTTTTTGATCCAGATATCTTAGAAGCTCAATACGAACCATTTAAACTTTAATTGTTAATTTATTATAGACCATTATTGTTTTTAAATTTTATTTTAAAAAAATGTTCAAAGTAATCTATATGAATCACTACATGTGATTGATTCTTTTAAATTTTCTCCTGTCGTAGTTGTTTAAAAAGTTGTGATAAAAAAGATAAAACTGGTTTTGGCAGTATTGTTACTTAAATTTTTGTGTAAACTATATAAAGTTACCAACATAATAACTAACATGTAATTGAGAAGTAAGCGATAAAGCGATTCGTAGCATAAGAATTAATATAATATTTATCTGGGCTTTAACATGCTTTTAGATTTTTGACCAAAAAATAAAAGAGCATTCAAAAGAGTTAGTAGCAGCAATGTTTTTACGACAAGTATATAAAAAATATCATACAGATATATGTATTATAATTGTTTATAATGTACAAATATATATATACACATACATATTATGTACAGTGTATTTTGTGTTTTACTACCAAAGGGCTTCTTTCCACGAGAGAACCTGTCAAAAGCACAGTGCGCAGTGATTATAAAGGGGAAAAAACTGTTTGTGGCGATTTATTGTAATACACAAGACTCTTGTATAAGTGAGAAAATATTGCACTTACAAATGATAGCGATTAAAATCAACAATATTTTCACTAATGGAAAATATTTTTGATTATTATATTTGTATTTGATCTATTTTAATGTAGACCGATAAACAAATTAATTTACACTTAGGACACATTTTTATTTTTAACATGAATATATTAATATATTTTTTTATTTATTAATACTTAATTGAGATTTTCTTCATGTATGTACGCATTTGAAGAGTTTTTGATACGTTTGTTGCTATTATTTTTGTGATTTAAAATAAATTTGAAAAGCATATAGTCATGAAAGTGTTAAAACATTTACATTCAATTTATAAATATTATTTATATAATCAAAATTTAATTCAAAATATCATATTCTGTACTAGATAAAATTTAAAAAGTAAATTATATTAATCATGAATATCATTATTTAATATTTTAATAGCCAATAGGTATATTTTTAATTTATATTCATTTTTGGGACGGTTGGAAATTAATATTAAGTGATATTAGACATAAAATTTACATATTATATTTTTTGAAAACAGTGTTAGATTATCGGCTTAGATGAAGAAGCAGCAAATATTATATGAAAGTTAAGTGTGGCAACATTATGTTTAATGTATAGGTACCTATATATATATATATATTAAACGTTGTAATTTGTGTTGTTGTATCAAAAAAGTCTAATGGATGAAGAAATAATGAAATAATATATATATAGAGAGAGAGAGAGAGAGAGAGACAGAAAGACAGAAGGAGGATTAAGATGAGATATTTTAATATTTTTATGTTATAAGTATTAACATTAAAGTATTAAACGTATACACGAACATTTATATTATATTTTCAGAAACTACGTATTACGATTTAACGCACTTTTCAAATGTCCAATAAGTGTTGGGAGAATGTAACAATAAACGTCAAATATAGTATACTTAATTGCAAAAAAATGTAAATGATTTAAAATTTTTTTGAAATAAAAATGATTTTCATTCTGGTAACTTATCATCTTAATATGCTACCACCAACTCTATTTTTGTATTGTACTTAAAATGTTATATTGATCTTTTCTTTTGGAGTACCATATGAGTTTATTTTGCAAGACACTCGTTTGGTACTTATACCGGCTATATGCGTATTTACAACAATATATTGAATAAATAACTCATAATAACACTAATAATCACTATACTGCCATACTAGCATAATTTTCTGAATACTATTATTTTCTGTCGTGCGATCGGATCAAACGACGGATTTTTGAAAATAATATCACTGCAAACATACGTTCAATATAGCTAGACGCGGAAAAGTTGTGTAGCGTTGTCGGAGTCAGGGTCTAACCACCATAACCATTAATTGGATGAAATTCATTCACCAATGCGTTCGATGGCTGTCAGAATGGTAACTTGGGTCGGATGATGTGATGCGTGCAGTAACGATTGTATATATATATATATATAGTCGTATATGAATGTAATTGGAGTGCTGTGCGTTTTTTCCGTCGGCTAAATCCACACGCAAAGCTTCAGGATTATAGAAATCGTGAATTATAATTAAAATGTGTTATTCTGCTCAGGACAGGTATACAATTGCAAGAAGAGTGGAGAAAATAGAAATAAAAATACAAAAGAGACTATCTATTCGTTTTGACCATCATTTGTCGATATACGAGTATTATTATAGATAATATTATAGTTGCCTAATGCATTAGTTTGGTTGCAAACGATTGTGGACTATGTTGGATTAAATCTACGTGCTAGGCAATAGAAATCTTTGGATTTTCTTTTAAATCAATACTTTTTTTATTTGTTCGATTAATAAATGAAAAATTAATTTAAATAATCCGTTTATAACTTTACTTACCAATTTTTATAAATAGACTTTCCATTACATAGGTTAATTACTTTTTTTAAGCTGACAATATACTAACAGGGAAACGTAATCACATCACATTTCTTTTTATTTCATTTAAGTCTTTTGTGCTTTATTAAAAATTATTTAAAAACAAACAAATTTTATTTAAGAAAAGTATAAAATCATTTAATTATTATTATAATAAACTACTAAGCCAAATATTTCAGTGGATACTATAGATTTATAAAATGTTGGTGAATATTGAATAATACAGCTTTTTGTATAATGACTTTTTATACTTTTATATTTTATCAGAAATATGAATATGGTTTGTATTTATATTTTATCAATTATGTTGAATTTTTCGAAATAATTAAAGTTTATAAGTAATTAATAAATAATGTTGTACCTTAAGTTGTTCTGCTAACGTGTTAATGAGTATACATTATGCATATGTTTATAAATTTATAATATTATAGACTTAATGTGAATCGTAAATATTTAAAGAAAAGAAAGAATTAACATACAATTAAAATGTTATTGAAATTAGCTTATGGATACAGAAGACAGTATAGGTATTTAATGTTTTTTTCTAGTAGATTTGTATTTAAAATTTATCGCATTTCCAACAACATGGGAAGTATGCACCTTTTTTTTAAATTGTTTAAATAAGAGTGGTATCAGGGTGGTGCAATAAATATGAAAGCATTTTTGTCGCGGGTCGTTTAAAATGAAAAACTAACAAAAATACGAGGTGAAAAAAATATATATGAAATTACCATGCCTAGGTTATTAAAGTTTGACGGTATTTTTTGTACTCAGTCCCAGCCGAGTCAGCCGACATTGCTTAATTTTAAGCTAAATCCTTACTTACATTTTTATTTTTTTATTTTTCACATTTATTTTGTTAATGACCGGGTTCTTTTCTTTGCTAGATGATTAACACAGAATGGCTACTAAGCAAAATATATTAAACTATTTAGATTTTAATACTTTTAATATTATTATTATTATACATATGTATAGTTTCGTAAAATTATAAATACATAGTTTTTATATATTTAGAAAGGATAAGAATTCTACGGGAAATTTATTTTTGTTTAAATACTTTATAATTTAAAATATATTTAATTGGAATAAGATTATTTTATTTATTTAAAATTACCATTGAAGTATATTATATTACGCATTCTCTGTTAATTTGTGGAGAAAACTAAATCACTTTTAGGTTACTATTATAATTAAATATTATTATTAAATATAAATAATAAAATATTTTATTTAAAATAAATATTATTCATGCTTCACATAATGGAAAAATATTAACTATGAACTAGAATAATTTTATTACTTATTAACTATTAAAGTTCTGAATTGATAAAAGTAAAAATTTAACTGATAACACTCATTATTGTATAATAACGTAATATACAGCATTGCATTTTCCATATTAATTTTAAATAAAGCTAACTTAATATACAGCTATCTTTTCCATATCTATATAAATTAACATATATAATATATATGTTTATTAATGTATGAAATTCTGTAATTCTATACAATAATTAGTTATTTTATAGAATTACGGGTACTTTCAGTTAATGTATTGAATGAATTCATAAATGCATATTTGAACTAGTGATTCTACATAACAACTAAATATTTTATTAGCTAATAATAACAGTTTAGTTAATGTATATAAAATTATTTTTGAATTTATGTATAAAATATAAATGTTCATTTTGAAAAAGTCAATTCTGATTTGTCCAACGCCAATTTATTAGGATTATTAAAATGTTAAACAAATTAAAAAATAGAAAAAAAAATCAAATGATAATATTAAGTTAAACACGCCTTAAATTATTATTTAAAATATAAATATTCATTTTTTACATCAATTTATTAGAATTATTAAATTATTATTATTATTATTACAATTTTTATTTAAAATTATTAAATTATTATTATTTTTACAAATTAAAATTTATTTATGAGCACCTTTTCGATAGCATTTAAAGTTACAAAGTTCCCTTTTTTTTAAACATATATGCATCGTTTTGTGGTGCATTATTGTTAATATGTGCATTTGAAAAACCTTTGACCATTGCCTAGTGATTGGGATTCGGATGCTTTTCGTAGACCAATATCTTCATCTGGGACGTCACTGATGTTACCTACTCTACCTACTTAACGATGACTATACATTTTATACATTAGTAAAAACCCAACCGGTATTCTATATAGCTGGTATGGGCAACTCAAAGTAACTAGTGTGCCACTTTTAAGTACTTTAAAATCTAGCGGGCCGCAGTGCATAAGAGAAAGCAAAAAAAAAAAGGTCCTTCAAATTTACTAACATTTAATTTTTATCTTTATTTATTTATATTTATAATTATTATTTAATGTGATACTTGAGGATATAGTATATAGTATATAATATATACTATATATTAACTAGTAAAACTGTGTAATTTATATATTAACGAACATATTTAGGAATTTTATAGAATAACTAGTTATTTAATAAAATAACGTATTACATACATTACTGCTAATATATTATACAAATCATGTGTTCATTATATAACTAACTGTTTACTCGGGATAGTATGTACATGACATGTAATTCTCACTTAACTCAAGAGTTGAACAACGTTAAGTATAAGTACTTACAATTAAGCGAATAGTCCATTTTAACTAATTCTGCGTATAATTCCATGCATTATTTTTGTTGTTCGGTACATTGATAATGACCAAAATATATTTTATTCCCATGAATGAAATGTAAGATATTTTACTGTAGTCTCTATTTAAAATTGTATTTAAATCTTATGAAATTAAAACTTAATTCACACAATAGTATATTTATAATGTGTTATTAATTTTTTTTCAAATTAAAATTTAATATTTATAAATATTTTATTTGCTTTAAAATGTTATATTAAAGTTCAATTAGTTTAGAATACTGTACATTTGATTTATGGTCCATTCATTATATGTATATAAAGGTATTATATGTAATGAATGATATTTAATTATAATAAAACAAATAGTATGCTCATTTTTTATTAAATCATTTATCAATAATTACTGTTTTAATTTTAACGTGTTATAGCTGTTATAAGTATATTTTATTATAATTAATATTTTCACAGCGGCTTGTTATACTTGACTCGAGAATTAAAGAAATTCAAACGTCTTGTGTTCAAGGGGGCACGTTATTATTATAAGTACTATATATAGATGTGCACGTATGAGCAGAGTACGAATAGTGAAAGGTAATTGTTTTTTCAAAAACTTTCTGAGTACTTTACATGCCATCAAGCCAAACGTCGTATACGGAACTACATATTATACCATATGAGGGTTGAGAGGATTTACGAATTCCGCGATATTCACTATAGGGGTAAAAGGTTTTTGTTGATAAAGAAGAAGGATTGTACGTAGAAGAAAAAAAATAAACGTACAGCGACAAATATTTACAGGAATAAAACTTTCAGACCTTTACGACAGCCCGTTCAATGCACCACCGGCGTCGAATAATTTGTTACGAGGAAAATGTTTCACGTCTGTTTACGCCTGTAGTATGTCTCGCACCTATTTGCCTGCACATGAAATACCACAAATATCCTAGCATTTTTTATTATTTTTTTTATCAACTTCCTTCAGACCCGGAAGGCATTGAATCGCATTGCGGTAACATACTAAACAAATCTTTTTCAAAGTGAAAAAAAGTTAGAACTTCTGCGTAATGGTATTGCACATGTACATACATGCAATAGGTATACCACATCATACGATTCAGAAATGTTAACTTAATAAATACCAAATACATTCGAGTACATTTGAAATTATATTAATTGTAAGAAACATTTCATGATTTTTTTTTATTTATCGAATTTATCGAATAATTTATCTTATGTATATATACATAATACATTATACATTCTGTCATAATATTTACATTATCGTAATTATATCAACAGTTAGTGTTTATGCACTTTTTTGAAAATCATTGATAGTCTATTTTTAATTTATATATTTAAATTTTAAAAGGTTAATATAGAAAGTAATGTTACAATTACGATTCACAATTATTTTCATATTTAACACAATCAACTTATTACAGATAATATATAGTATAGTATATAGTATAAAAATAAAAATAAAATAATATAGGATTCGAAGTATGTAGTTGGTTTTAAATATACATATTATATACACACACGGCTACGAGAAAAGCTAATTTCAATGTCTTTATAAATATTTAAGAATTTTTTAACATGTAATATTTCTATTAAAAATCATATTAATCATCAAAATACGTGGTAAACGAAAATGGCAATACAAAATAAAAATGTCTAGATTTAATTCATGATATGATTACATTACCCACTTGACATGAACTATAATAGTTACACTAGATAATGTCTGTATATTCTATAGTTGAGCTAAACAAATAATAGTTACCATACTGTAAATAGGAGGCGCCATGTTAAATCTTTATTTTTAATACAATGCTTGTATAACTACGCTGGCGCGCCGCTACATATTGCGCTATTGATAATATCATTGTGATGATACGATATGATGACATTTAAACCGCGATATTGCTGTATTCGTTTATCGAATGAGTAATATACCGTAATTTATTTCAGTAGGTTAAATCAAAATAGAGGAATATATTATGGCATATACGGATATACGTCATTACTCATGTTAGCTATGATACGCCAACATTTCTAGTTCAGAATTTTCGTATGAAACTTTCATGAAATGTTGTGATTGTTTTCTAATCAAACGTAACCCCCAAATTTTGATTCTTGATTTAACTAAAATTTTGTAAAAACTATTTTAAGTTGGTCAGACCAGCTAATGCCAATAATAAAAATGTGTCAAAACTAATAGATATTATAATATCGTTCACATGTTTACAAGCCGTGTACCCGTGTTATGTTATTGTTTGGTTGTATACACATTTTGCATTTAACACGTTCACACGGATGACGGATCAAGTGATCAACGAAATTGTTTGACATCAAAGCATCGATCAATTTAGTTTTAAATATACTTAAAGGTATCCATCAAACAACACTGTTTATTCGAATATTTAACTATAATTTAAGTTTTGTTATAGTAACTATTCGGAGGGTCCGTGTAAATATTTTTTTAAGCACAATTAATATATAACGCAATACTTACATAAAACAAATAATTATGTAATGTATCACATAAAATAAAAATATAATCTATAACATTATTTACATACAACTAATCTATAATAATCATCATGAGTAATTATATAATAAGTAGTCACTTGTCACTCTCATGGGTACCTATATATATACAATATAAAATATATTTTAATTGATAATTGATAGGTATATGTTTAATTCAAAATTAAACGATAAGAGTTAAATTAGTATACATAACATGGTATTTGAGTACGGGGCGGTAGTCTGATTTGACATTTTTATTTAACTAAGGACGAACTAAGGGTTGTGTATTCCAAAACGAATTCTTCTCACATTTAGTCTTTATTCTTAATTTTAATTACTCACGGCATATTCGCTTTTATAAAGTAGGTATGTTTAATATACCGATTCTCTTCTCTTGTTACCATGATGCTGTTTATCACTTTGTATCTTCTGTTTTAACACGTTCCCCGTATTCTTTCAAATATCAGTTTCTCTGTGCCCTTCTTCTACTCTTGAAATCACATCACATATCCTCTACCGTTTATTGTCCTATGGGAATAATCATTCCATACATCGTATTTTTTTTTTAATAATCACGTAGGTTACTTAGTAAATATAAAAAAAAGAACTACCTGTTAACTTTGGAATTTAAGATCACATTATATTTTTCTTTGTTGTATAATATATTAATTGAGTTACGAGTATATTAGATTAACTGTAGTTACCATGTAAGATAAATTATTTATAAAATAGTCATACGCAACTGTTATTTTGTGTTTATATTAGCCTATAATTATATTCTTGAAAAATTTTGTTTTGCGTTTAAACAAATAAATAATAATAATGAAATACGTTTAAGTCGTAGAACTTTTTTATCATTATAATAAACGATATAATTGTGTACAAATTATAAAAAAAGTTCACAGAGTAGCTAATGGCTAACAGTGGTACATTTAAGTCTTTGTTTTGTGGTAAAGGAAGCATATGTGTTTATTTAGATTTCACTGATTAGTTAGTTGTTGAGTTAATAGTTATTCGTTCTTTAGCTATTATAATTATACTTTAATAGAGTATCGCTATTACATAGTAGCATTGAACTAAATGTACACAATATATCATATATACATTTATACTATACACCGTGTTTATTGTCTCTATAAAATCAACATTCGGAATTTGACTATATTTTGAGTATTAACTATTATTTTGCTGACATTTGTCCACGGAGTTAGTTATAACTCTATGATTTTTTATGCATTATAAAAATATCTGTCTATTAATATATAAATATTATTTTTTTTTTTTGTAGACTGAACATCACCATCCAGTATTATTGATAATTTATATAATTTATAATCAAAACTAGTACTTTATGTAATATTATTATTATTATTTTGTAGTTGAGTTTTTAATAGGTATTGTACTATCTCTACTGTGATTGATAGTTTTTATGTTCTGGTTTAAATATTATGATGTATTGCTGCATATTACTTGTTATAGTTAAGATGTAATATAATGTGTCTTCTGATTTATGTTATAATTATAGGGAGTGATTTTAAACGTTGTATAGTTAAAAGTTTTGGAAGTAAATTATAATAGCATAATTTATTTCGAAAAATGAAAATTCCTTAGGTCCACGGTTGATTAATTATTAGGACACGAGTTAAGCAAAAATAAAATTAGACCCTTATAGGCTAAAGCGAGCGCTTTAGTAGAAAAATAGGTACCAAAAAAATATCACGCAGTTACGATCGTTTATTGGGTTGCTAAATAATTATTAAAATAGGTACCTACATTTTTTTTAAATGTTGGTTTTGTACTTAGACCCATTTATAATTTACAGAAAAAAAGCGAGCATTTTGTATGATAAAATATAGTTGTCTAAAGAAGTAAAGAAACCCCCTTAAAAAATAGTCCCATTTTGATACATTTCTTTTTATGACTTGTTGCCAGCACTGACTCAATGAAGCGAATGACTATCAACACTCGCATTACGGCAGAAGTTGAGTTTCACCCTTATTATTTTATAGTCACGATGATGTTTTATCAATTGTATCGTTTGGCGTTTGCGTCAGGTGTTGGACATTTTCGCGTTTGTTTGCATACTTCAGACTAATCAGACTTGTGTCATTTACGAAATTAGTGAAATGTGTTATCTAAAACCGTATTACCAGTACGTTTGTGTTTTCTAAATTTTATCTGTTTGCATCTACAATAACAATAATTAATAATTAATCTACCATGATACTTAAGTGATCGGTTTGTCTCCGTCTTCTGACAATAATTGGTAAGTACTCGAGTTGTTAAAAATAAATCGACGTTGTAAGTAATTTTATTAACACGCATGGGCCATCGTTGTTGACATTATATATTGTGATATATATGAACACTGAATTCATAATGTTAAAGTCAAAAAAGCGATAATATAAAGTTATTGATGACAATTATTGGCAACGGTGATAAATAGGTACATTACATAATAACAAATAGACGATACAAATAAATAAAATTAGTCTTATAGTAGTTTTATTTTACATTAGCATAGTAAATTATCATTAAATACAAAAATATACTCGTATATTAATCGATTTCAAGCGATGTTAAAAACTCGTGAATATTGGGTATTTTATTATAATTTTTCACGGTTATCCCATTCACAAGTCAACAACTAATGTATAACTTAATAACTAAAGGGGTAAGTAAAGGGGTAACTGAACGAATTTCTCACATACACCTCTTAATGTCTTATTACCGGTATAACTATAATTTGTATATTGTACCTGTACGTATTGTAAATTATTATATTAAAAATAAAACTTAATAAATAATAATTAGTGATTTTTAATTTGTATACTTCGTATGATGTACGTGTATATACATGAAAAAAAAATATTTGTTGGTGATTTAATTTTTGTATTTTAATATAATAATAAAAATTTAAATATAATAACATTATTAAATTTAATAATTTATTTTATACAATAAATAATAAATCTATTTCATTATGTTTTGTTATTTTATTTTGGTGTTAGCTATTTTGGTTCCAACGCTTTGCTACGAAACGAGTAACGGATATTTTCTTATTCAACATTCAAAATAGCTATCCACTTACGTTCGTTCTTCATCAGCTGTGGCCTGTTGCAGTGTGGTTACCAGGCACGATTTATAAATTATTAATTATTGTAATAAACGTATTTTAAGTGCGTCGTTACCAGTGTACCTATATCTGTAGGAAGTATACCTACCGACCTACCTACCAACCCAATTGTTATGCCTCGTGCGGGCAGAATCAATTTAGCGTTAACCGACTACGACGGCGTAATGACCAGTCGGTAGGCCGTAAAGCGCATGCCGCACATACATAAAATATAATATAATTCCAAGGGTGCGATTTGTGCGGGTAAATGTAAAATTGTACCCACATCTGGTCGGTATGTACGATTTATGTACCAATCAATCGAGTAGGTACAATAATAATAATAATAATAATAATACGTCTGTCTATTGTTGCAAATACTGAGTGAATTCACAATAATTGCATACGGCCTATACGAACAGTGAACTGATATATTATAAATACGTTGATTTTATTAAATGTTGATAGATAACGTGCGGTCAACTCACCTCCGTCCTCCACTCAAAATGGTTAAAAAAATAAACAGGTTTTGTCTTATGATTTTATTGTTATAGGTATAATATAGTTGTAATTAGTTGTGTTTTTTGTGTAGTGTTAAGTGTTTATAACAGACGGCTATATGGACTTCAACGTAGAGGCTGATGTTCAAAATGAAAAACAAAAACAAATGTAAACATCAAATCATAATGAAACATGTTAATGTCACTATATTTCTCACTTATTACAGTCAAAAAATGACTGTTAGATAACTAACATTTTTTTCTTCGTTTGAATTTTGAAAACTCCTATACATTTGATGTTGTACAACTCGATTTTATAACTCGAAAAATACATTAGTAGAATTAATTTTTATCTTATTTGAAATTCGAATTGCAGGATATGCGTGTATAGTTTATAATTTAATATGGACATAATCCGTTTGAGAACAGTTTAAAAAAATTATCTGAAAATTGTTAATACATTTAGGCGCATTTATGAAAACGCCTTTGGGCACAATATTGAATATTGTAATAACTAGTAATCGAAAGTCTTATTTAATCTAATCTGAAAAAACTAAAATTTGTTCAATAATATTGTGAAACTTATGAAGTTGAAAAAAAACCATGACCACGTTATGCGGCAAAAAAAAATTAATTAATTACTAGAAAATATCATAATATACAATAATATTAGTAAATAATTAGCTAATATAATATACAAAATTAAATTAGGACATAAAAAAAAAACATCTTTTAATATTTTTGGAATACTATTGAGCCGATTTCCCTGCGTTAAACCAATAGGCTAAGATTTAGTGTAATATACTGATATATTATGCAGAAAATATTTGTGCTAAAACATGCTATTATGAAGGGAAATATTACGCTCAAACATTGTGTGGATTTACGCCCTAAAGTGTTCTGTTTTTGGGTAAACGCACCCAAACGTATTTTTCCCGTTAATATTACGGTTTAGCTCGTGTATGAGACTTTTCAAAGGTTAGGTTTTGTTTTCTTATGATAGATCGTTGGATTAAAATTTGACTAATATTTTAACTAAATAATGTTAATATGGCATATTATAGTTATTTGTGTATCGTTACATTATTTTTAGCATATAATATAACATTTAAGTCTTCTTTATACGATTTTATTTTCATCTGCCATTGCTGTTACAATGCTGTCAAAACAAATAACTGATAGGTATAACAATCATTTCATAATCATAATGCTGAATCGCATTGTAATATTTTATGAATTAAAACGTTTTTGTGCACTTAAAATAAATACTTTTTTCTTTAAATCTATCTGCTGGCACAATGCACATATAGATCTTTATACAACATTTAATGTTTAAAATCAGCAATGACATGTATTCGTATTTAGTATAACGTAAGCTATTTTATTTTTGACAAATTTAAATTTGTCTCTGTGCTCTTTTAAATAAATTATACGTGATTTTTTAAAGTTTAGATTGCATTTTAAAACTATCAACATTTAATTACTTATACTGATACATAATACAAGTTTAAAACTCTTCTTTTTAGTAAACTTGAGTTTGTTTTTCTGAAGGTGATACTTTTTCTTTAACATTGACAATATATTGTATGGAAATAAGATTTTTCACTCAATATAGTTTTTAGTTACCTATTGATTTTTAGTGCTATACTGTTTAAAGTAAATGTTTAAGTTAAGGTTAAGTTAAAGTTAAACGATATAAATAATTTCTATGATTGTATTATAATATAAAATAATATGTATATTATATGTATAATGCATATATTTTAAAAATTAATTATACATAGTACATAGTATAATAATATACTAAATTATTATTTTTTTTTTTCATTATAATGTTAAATTTTTATTAAAATACAATTGCTAATTGAAATTTTAATTGAATATTTATCCTTACATTTATTTTTATAATTTAATTATATGTCTAAATTTATGATATTAATTTTATGAATATTTGTTGACGTTGTTGTTTGATATAAGACTTGGTTCTGTTGTCATTGAATTATTTGGTATTTCTTCTTCTGATAGATATTTGTTTGTCCAGTCCCTTTTGGATTCAAACCAAATCTATTTAAGGAACGTTTATTTTTTGACTGTTCTCCAATACCTACTCTTGTTTGTATCCTTTTTACAATAGGGCGTTTTAATGGCTTTTCAAAGAAAAAGCATTTATTAAAGGATGTTTTGCCCTTAAATGTTGTTTCATTTCATAAATTATTGTATTATGGTATCTTTAGAAGTATTATTTTCTTAATATTTATACAATTGAATATGATATGTTAAAAATTAAAAAAATTCTAAAAACAGTTGGCGTATAAATACTTATATAAGTTTAATTGTAATAAAAAAAAATTTGATTTTTTTAAAATAAATAATCTATAATAATAACAATAATAATGTAAATATAAATATAATATTATTAAAAACCATTAACCAACCCATATAAAAACATTATGCTGATATTTTAAATTCATGATTTCTTCGTATGATTTACCTCTAATCAATATTACGTTAATTTAAATTTAATATAATCGTATATATATATATATATGTTAGAAGCTTATTCAAAGTATAGTCGTATTTTCTAAGCAATTATAGAAAAATATTAAGTAGTATAAATTTTATAAAACACCTAGGTATAAAAAATATATAGGGTGATTTTTTTATCGTCGAACACTCATTATTTCTGAAAGTATTCATGTTTTTGAAAATATTTTTTTACATAGTTTCAAGTTGTTAAAAAAAAACGTTTTTATTAAAAAATTATATTTTTAAATATTTTTTATCCTTATATTTTTTTAAGTTTTTTACTTTTTTGAATGACAACATATAGTTTTAATTTCATATTCCAAAGCACAATAATTTTCTGAGTATTTTGATACATAAAAATCGAATTTATGGCCAATAGTTTATGAGTTATACTTATTTAAAGTTTAGACAAGTGGAGTAGTAGACAAACATTTTGCGGGGTAACCCCGTACCACTCCACTCCGCGCATCTAAATTTTAAATACTTAAGTGTATATGATTTTTTTTTCTATCAAATCAAACAAACTGATTATATTCGTATTATTATAAACAAGGAAATTGTTATCATGATGGGTTGAAACGTGAACGTACAGGGCTAACATAGCAATATCGTAAAGTATGTGAAAAATATATCATGATATAATTTAGGTTATTATAAAACTAAGAACTTCTCTTGACCATTCAGAATCTGAAATATTATAGTGTTCTCTAGAGTACTAAATTAATAATAAAATATAATGGTTATCGCTTTTGAATGTTTTATGAACATTTTAGTTTTATACAGTGTTTGTGTAATTTATTATTATTTAATTTAATACTACGCCACTAGGTATTTTCATTTGTCGCGTTTTAATCGTATGAGAATAATATAGTTTATTGCAAGTTATTAAATCCCTGCTGTTGTTCATATACATTGGTTTTAGTTGTTTTATTATATTCTAAATGTTTTGTTTACATGTGAAAAAAAAGTTCAATACCTGAAAATAACATGTAGCTACATACTGTTACTTGAGTGGTCGATATATATATGTATATTGTTTGTTTTGTTTATCGTTTCGTTTCTTATAAATGAGCTTAGCAAATCAACTGGAATTTTGCTTTTGTAAAGCTATACACATTGGAGGGTCATACGTCTTCAGTGAAAATGTCACGTTCTGAATTACCTATGTTGGTAGTTATCGTGTATAGACCATTATAGTCGTCCGAATAACGGGTCGAATGACTTTTAATCTACTGACGTCTTTATCTTGAAACGTGTTCGTAATATAAAAAAATCTTCGAGAACGTTTTTAAAAGATATAGGTACATAAAAGTTACTAAGGAGATTGCCTTAAGGGTAGTATATAAAAGAAGTTTCATAATCCATATTAGGGCATTTAAGAAATAATTACCATGTATCTATTTATTATTATTTAATACGAGATCTTAATGTTTATTTTTGTAGTAGACATAATATATTTTTGAGTTGTTATTATAATATAACAGTTATTTGTATTGATATTATTTATGCACGTATAACATGTATGTTTGTATACTTTAAAAATGTTCTCAAATATAATATCACAACGTTGATTCTTATTTTTAGGACATATGTCATATTATTAACTTTATCGTTCAAAGTATAAACCAGTTTGAAGTTTGACAATGTAATTTTCTGTGATAAAAACAAAATAATAAAGATAAAAAAACATAATTGTAAGCATATCGTTGTCGTTTACGTTTTCGTTTGGTTACTATCGATTTTTACGAGACTGTCTACTGAATAGTCATAGCTGAATATCAGATAATTTATTCTATGAAATGTAGTGGTTGCACTAGCAAATTGATTTTAAATATCGTATATACTTAGACTGAATATTTATCTTTAATGGCTAGTCCCTACTTTGTTAAATATTACTATTTGTGTAATTTAAGTGTGTTGGAAAATATTTAGAAAATATTCTGTTATTTTATAGTTTTAAACAATGTTTCCATTGTTAATTGTAAATGTATAGAGATTCCAATTACTATTGTTTTATATGAATTTGTTTAATGAAAATTAATCACGCGAAATATACTTGTGAATGCCTATGTATGCATACAATCATCGTGGATTGGAAATATTAATAAAATAATTCACAAATTACAAACTTATGTAATTAACTCAAAAACATTTGTCACATAAAATAAAGATAAATGGTGTGCCTTTTGGAATTATTTTTTATAAATTATATATATATATATATATATATATATATATTTATTTTATTTTATATATATATATAATTTTTTAAATGAAATATAAGAGCTAATTAAATACTTTTTAACACGGGTTTGATAAAAAAAAGAGGGAGAAAGAGAGAGATTATACATAATTTTCTGTTTCGCACCTTATCTTCGTGAGGGTTTTCTAATATGTAAATTATATTATAATACATAAAATATATTTTACAGTGTATCTTTACGGCTATTCATTAAGCATACGAATTAATTTCGAATAAAAATGATAATTTTTAATATTTTTATAAAGATTATTCGGGTTTGATTCATATACAGACTTAATAATGAGCTTAAAATTCGTAAAATAGAGAGGTATAATATACGTCTTATTATACATATAGGAATTTTTCAAAGGGGCCTGCACGACGAAAGTAAATTTTTGTAATGGTGATGCCATTATTTTTTATCGTATTCAACTCACCATTAGTTTTGTCCTGCTTGTATTTTCTCTTTTTCAGTTCCTATTAATAATGAAAACCGAATTCGGACGCTTACAAGATTTTACATGCTACACAATTTCAACGGATTTCCAGTGGTTTATTTTTTACGCACCCGTCGCCAGTAACATTGTCAGTGGAGCAGCAGTGTCTTTTTTCCTACTTATTTTGTTCTTTAACATTTTTCACTGAGTATATTTCTTCAGCTGCTGTACAAAACAAACACTTTTTTTATACGAGAATTCATAAAGTTAGAGGCCGAACAAAGAAATGTCGGGCATTACGATGTAATACGGTTTATTCTCTCGGCAGAGTGCTCTCCCGCTCTGGCCACTTGAACTCTTTAAAACTTTTAAAAGCTACAAGTCGATAAAACAAAAGTTGCTCGAGTTGTACGCGTGCAATATAAACAAAATAATAATAATAATAAAAAAATTGTTATAGTTATAATGTACCTATATAGCGGAATACCTCAAACAATAGAATTATACGTATATTATAATATGTCATATTTGTTGTTTGTTGGCAACTAGGATTTTAATTAGTTTATGACAAATACTATTACAGGTCAACGGTGTTCAGTTCAGATTCATGTTCTTCTTTGAGTGACTAGTCCCGGGTATGTAACGGTCTAATGAGATGTTCACTGATTAATCACTGTTTAACCGCATAATACCACGGACGGTCAAATTGTATGGCGATTGGAAACAATTTTGATTTCAAACGTAATAACGAAGATATAATATTTTTTTTATTTTCTTTGGATTTTTTCCACTATAAACTTTTACAACTAGTTTTTAGTTACATCAAATAATTTATAGTTATTTTAATCGATCAGTTAATTTGTTAATAATTTTCAATTTTACAAAAATAACTGCTGGAAGTGAAAAATTACTTTAAGTTTTACGACAAAATTAATGTAAAGATATAAATGACAACAAAGTTGATATTACTCCATGTAATAAATGTGTTAAAATGAACCCATTTTGTATGCACATTTTGAATTTTATGAGTTTTTTCTTTCAAATTTTATCCTAATAAGTTTTTTTTACGACGTCGAATCTCGGAAATGCGTAATATACAGATTTTATTAAGTGTGTCATCTGTTGTATACTTGTATGGAAATTTAAAATTAATCTCGACCTGTATAACGAAACTTATGTTATTAAAAACACAATTTTCCTTGAACCAATGACATTTTATAATAGTTTTATTTTACAATATTGTAATAACTTTTTTGACAAAAACAGTAGAAAATAATTAATTTTTTGATCCTTGTTTTTATGATACGAGTATGGTAGTATTTGGCATATTTGAATAAATAATGCTTTATTTAAAGGATAGCAAATATATTGTTTTAAAATAATAGAAAATATGTTAAACAGGGTAATTCATTGTTTGTTTACAATAATTTTTTGGGAAGAAATAATTAATAAATAATAGTCATCACTCATTTCTGTTACTACAAAAAAAAAAAAACAGTTGATTATTGTTTAAATATGAAGATTTTATTATAATATACAATGGATAATACATTCAATCTTAATCATAATAATTTGATATATAGGTAGTTTTGTATAAAATGTAACATCCTACTTAGCTTAACAAATTTTACAAATAAAAATATGATTTTTTTATTATTTACTATTTAGCATTCAAAAACTAAATTTATTTTTTTGTTTATTTTTCATTTATTTATCCTCTATCTCTCTCTTTATCTGTCTGTCTGTCTGTCTCTCTTTCTATATATATTATTATTTATTCAGTCGAATCAACAAAAGACACAACACGCATTATGGATAGAAAAAAATTATGTATTGTTGCAACTGAAAAAAAAATGGACAAAAAGGACCATTGAAGTGTAAAATGGGAGTCATATTCCGACATTTTCGTTTTCAAAGCCTATTGCAGAAATAATAAAAATGTTATTTCTAGCTGTTTGGATGATTTTGGTAGTTTTTTATTTAATTTGTTAGGAAAGAAAGAATGGTTTGAATTAATTGAAATATCTATTATTATCAAAATCTTTGAGATTTGTTTCTGTAGGTATTGAAAGTATAAAATATTTTATTTGTTATACAAGAGGGAAAATGTTTTCTAACGGTTTTTAAGACTTAATTGGTTCAATTTCCTAATTTGTATACAATTATATTTTGATGTACTACGTAGCATATGATATTGTTAAATTGTATAGGTCATCGTATTATTCGTTACGATAAAGAGGAAAAAACTATACACTTTTTAATAGATGTTAAATTAAAAAAATTACGTTGGTGAGTATCGAAAAATTTAAATTTAAGTAAACACATAATTTAATTAGTTACATTTTATTGATAATTAATAATTATTTACTTTGACAATAATTATATTATGTGTTTAGCTTTTATCGTATTCATTTTTATTACAAATATAAACTTAGATTTTGATTCAAGAAGTAATAATTTGGAATATTATTTTAGTTATTTTACATGTATTAAAATATATAGTAATTATAATATGGTTAATTGAGTATTTATTTCTCTGGCCTACAATAATTTATGCTTAACATTAACTTTAATTTAAAATAAATATTTACAGGATAAAACTATTTGCTTAAACTCAATAATTGTGTTTGGTAAATTTGTATAAATTATTAGGTATATAAAATTAAGATCATAAAATAGAAGTATAATATTTTTTAAATTATATTGATTTATGCAGATTTGTTACAATAAAATAAAATAAAAGTTATGATGTTATAATTCATCTAGTTTATTATTTCTATAATTAGATAATAATCAAATATCAAAAGTACTATAATGTGTTGTCAAATTAAATAAAAACTATAATTTTGTCATTATCTTTTAAACATTGTTATACCTATATTATTATATAGGTAGTGTAAAATTAATTTAAGTAAACTATATTAGATACGTATATGATAAATGGTAATATAAATATGTTAATTTGATTTAACATAATAACTTCAACAAATTTTTATATAATATAAATGCGTATATTATTTGTGTTTTAATGTTATGAATAAGTAACCACTATTTACAATATTATTATTAACATTTTAATTTGTGTGTATATACAAGTATAAAATATAAGTATTTCTTAGGATTTTAAAATTAAAATTTTTTAATTAACTTAAGCACTTTTAAAAACTAATTATTAATTTTTTTTGCAAAAATAAAGTACAATTATTACTAACTTAAAATTATATAATTACATTTTTGTATAAATAAAAATATATAAGTAATAGGTTAAGAGTGAGTAAATATTCTGTTTTTTATTTTTACGATTGTTTGAATGTTACCAATAATGTCTCTTATTATAATATATGTCTTATACTTTCCTTCTACTTTTCAGTTAAGTTATTGAGATCCATCAACTTGAATTGTACATATTTTTTGTTTAATTTAATTCGTATTTTTTATATTACATATAATTCTTGTATACATATTAAGTACATATGTTATTTCAGTCTGTATAACCTATTTATACAAGCGGTCAGACGGTATGGTACTAAATAGCATGTTTTTGTGACATTTTTGAAATATTTATTATTGAAAAACTTCAGTCATGTCATTATGATTTAGAATGCTGTGAAAATGTTTTTTGATTTCTTGCATTTTTTTTATCATGAAAACTTGGACCCGGAAGTTTTGCTTATGGAAAATTATGTCACTGGTAAATTGAAACCTAATATATATATATATTACTTGTAGATGCGTCAGTATTCTGTTCCCAAAATTTCAGAATTAGTAATTTCTAATATTATAATCAGCAATTGCATTGTTTTAACACTTGGGATCTTATTTTGTTTTATAAGTATTGATATTATCTAAAAACTCATTTGACTTTGACTTCCATTTTATTTTTAAACTTGGATCTAGATGACACGGACTACGATGACTTTTATTGTTTTTGGTCGTTGTCCGCTAAAATTGGTGTTGTGCAAGAAATGAGGATAAAACACAGATACGAAATGCAGGATTGAGTGTAAATATATATGTTTGATTTTATTAGATTGAAGTACTAATATAGCAAAATTAATTATACATTGTCACTCTTATTAATCAATGGTCAATGGTAGTCATCACGACCTTAGTAAGTCGTAGTTTTATCACCGAGGATAGTCGTAGCCTAGCCGTCGGTTAACGTATGCGTACTGCACTACTGCCTGCTCGGTTCTGCATCCAACTACTAACTAACTAAGCTGGGAGAGTTGGGTTGTTTGTGTCTTGAAGAGTTGGTTGATAAAAATATCAAAATACTGCTACGGACCACGTCATAAGCTAATAATAAATACAATATTGTTGTATAACCCTAAACATTTGCTTATTATCTGTAGAATAAAGATACATTGTATATATTGGTCAGATTGAGTTCTAAACAAAAAATATATTGATTTATATGCATTGTAAAAAATATATATTTAACTACTGACGATACAATCTATAGTTATATAATGTAATTTAACTATAATTTGTATGTATGACAATTTTTTATAATATTTAAAGGTTTTTTTATTACGATCGGGTTAAGATAAAGATTTTTCTTAAATTGAAAATCAAAGTGAATAAATATCTGTTATAAGAGTATACGTTTTTAATATTGATGAATGTTTGTCAAACATTTTATAGAGTATTCGTAACTTAGAATTCAAATGCTGAAAGTTTTCATAAAAATATAATAAACGCTTAGATTTTCTTTGAAAAAGTCATATTTGGTTAAGTATTTCACGGTGTAGTATATATATTTTATAATCTTTATTTCGGTCTAAAACATTAGGTGTGTGGTAAGAATTTTTTGTGGGGGTAAGGTTCATGAGATTATTTATTTATTTATTTGGAGTATGGTACATAACAATATGTCGGCAAGAAAATGCATATTTTTCCAGTCGTTGAACAGCGGACAGGAAACGGCCGGGTTGAAACCTGGCCAAATGTCTAAAAACTTTCTTTTTTATTTATAAAAAGGTACATTTCGCGCAATGCGGTGAGTTTTCTTTTGTAAATATTTTATCATATGAGTACTTGATATAATGTGTTGTGTTCATGAAATAAATCAATGTGCTTTACGCTAAAACGGTATGAGTTTTATTCTAAAAATGTGTGCAATTTAAATGCATAATGAATAATTGTAGGCATACAGCTGAATTCTTCTGTGATATGCATTATTAGTAATGTACCTATTCTGATTATAGCTAATCGGACAAATAGGGATAATTATTAATAATTGAATAAATTATAGAATTTAAAAACATTAACTGTACGATTAAAAATATTTTAGTATTTAAATCATGTTAAATAATTGTGTTCATGAACGCAATTAAAATTAATTTATTTATGGATAAACAATAATTCATTTAAAATTCGAAATTCATTGTAAGCATTAACCATACAGTTCGAATCAGGGCTGATATGAAAATTATTCGTAGTTATGCAAACTGTCCATATCGTATTCATCTAATGTTTTAATATTTTCATGACATTTATTCTTATTTATGAGTAGTATTTTAGCTAACTTTAAAACAGATATTTTGTTTTATATTAAAAGAAAACCTTTTTTTCAAAGATGTTTAAATTAATTTTTTCCATGAACATTTTCATTGAGTTCGAGAGAAAACTTTTTCATTACCATAACTAAGGAAAAATATTCATGTTTTGATATAAGTTGAAAACGAATTAAAGACTAAATAAACTGTAATTTCGTTAATGCGATATAGTTGTAAATTGTTTTCTTAAACTTATTGTAACATGTATTTAAGCCATATCGCTTTAAAGTAATTTTAACTACGTCTCATTTGATTCCAAATAATTGACCTATTCAATTTTCTCACGCACGCTATATTAAATTAATCAATTCAATAACTTCTTTATTCATTAATGCTCCTTTTTTCATTAAGTATTCGGGTTTCCAAGTTTAAATAATACCTATATTTTAATAAAATTTTATTTTATTTATCTAATTTGTTAAAAATATTTGTATTTGATTTTGTTTTAACACTCGTTCATTTAGTTCTAAAATAATGCAAGAATTTTATTTGTTGAGTTTCGTAATAAATTACAAAAACATATGAATATAATGTAATATATGTTTTATAACTTATGCATAGTTCATAGTATATTAAACAAATATAAGTGAATTTCCAATTAGAAATTATTTGAAATTATTGGTTTAATTGTTTGTACACACATTTAACATAACGTGTAATTTTTATAACAATTACATTTATACATTTAACCGATAAATTAAGGTCCGCGTATAATGGAGAATTCTTAATTTAAATGTATCTAATAAAATGATAAACGGTATTTGAATATAATTCATAAAATTTGTTTTTAATTCTCAGTATGTTCTATTTGGTCTATGTTTGTGTAAATTATTTCACATTACATTTTCAATTAGTTAATACGAACTCCCTTCCTCCCCCGTTGCCGTCTCCATTTTAAGTACCTCTGGGTGGATTATTTTCACGCAAGCACACGTAATCCTTTCTGATTAAAGTACGTAGAATATATTCGTACAGTCTCATATACACATATATACACTAACATTTTCAAACATACGCTGAATTGACATTGATAAACGACCGTTGTTTCAAAAATTAATAATATACACGAGCCCCCAACGTATAAAAGTTCACTAAGCCTTTCCTGAGGCTTGTAGAACACGGAGAGCGAACACTTATATAATAGTGATTTTGTGTTTGTATGAAATTTTGATTTCTGTGGTTGAGAATGTCAATACATCATATATAGGATACGATATTAGCGTAAGAATGTATATAATATCTAATATTGTTAAAATAGTAATTTATGATAAAATGTCGCTCAATAAATACGTTTAATGAGCTTTCTTTTTTTTTACATCCAATAATTACATGTATTTTTATGGTCTTTGGGTCTTTAGAATTTTTGTATAATATATAATAACCAATAGTGATTTAACTCATTTTTTGACTAGTTCAGTTAACTTAATTATAGGAAAGTGTAAATTAAGTTTAAAGTTATTTTTTTATCTGCAAGATGCAAAAATTAAAACTGAACTTAGTTAAAAGTTGGTTATATATTTTTTAAATTAAATAATTACTATCCACGTCAAACATAAGAAGTACTTATTTATAAAACAATAATATTGGTAAAAATAAAATATATTTTAAATCTATAGGGTTCACATAAGAAAAAAGTGGGTAAGTGAGTATCGCTCTGCTGTACATTAGGGGGTGGAGTGGGCTTCGGACTAGGGTAGGTTAAATTTGAATGCAATGATAGATATCATTGTATACGAAAAACGATTCTGAACGGAAATGAATTGTCAGTCTAGGATATATTATATTTAAATATTGTCATATATTCTATTTTGAAACAAATTCAAACAATTAAGTTAAAGTTTCAAGATCTTACGTTTAGTAATTTTTTTAAAAATAACAAAAATCGAAAATTATTTATTAGTAAAACGTTATTTTACACGTGTATTTTTGATTTCAAATTAAAATTGAAACTTTAAACACTCGTAAAATTTTTAAATTGAATAATCCTCAAACTTTTTTATAATTATTCTAAGCATAACTTATGGACAGCATAGTATTAAATTTTCAATTCTTAGCTTTAGATAGTAAAATATTTATACATTTTTAACTACCAAATAGTGAAAAATATTCATGATTTTGACGAATTTTTGTCAATATTTGAACTTCAAATGCTAATAAAAAAAAATTGTGCCTATGTATTTTTATAGTTTTTGAATGATAGAACAAGTTATGTGGGACTTTCAACTAAATATTCAAGTAATTTGTCACAGCTAATTTTTTTTTATCAACATTTATAAAAAAAAAATTAAAAACATTGATTATTTCAAATGCCTATAAATAGCTCAAAAATAGTCAAAATATTTTGAAAATCAAATCACGTAAAGAAAATAGCAATCTAAATAACTGGTAAAATTTTCAAGTATTTACGAATTATACAGTTTGAATTACAACAAATATCAAAAATCGTTTGAGGCTAAACCATTAACGTGGTTTTGTAAAAATTTAAATTTCAAACACTCATAAAAAATTTTTGTCTGAATCCCGTCGAGTTTTTTTTACAGATAATTGAAAAAAAAATTATGGAGAACCTTGTACCAAATTTTCAAAACTTAGTTATAAAAGAAAAAAATTTTACGATTTTTCAACCACAAAATTACTTGCAAATTTTCGCAATTTTGACATATTTCGTATAATTCGAACTTTAAGCACTTATAAAAAAAAATTGTGAATAACGATTTCGGATTTTTTTTTATCACTTTAAGAACAACTTATAAGAAACCTTGCATTAAATTTTCAAGATTTTCTGGCCGGCCAAAAAATTTTTATCGTTATTTTAAAAAAAATTAAAAATTTCAATTGTCTATAAATAGCTCAAAAAAAGTCTAAATTCTTTGAAAATTTAACTGTGTATGGAGAACTCTAATATAAACATTTGGTGAAAATTTCAAGTATTTAAATCTATTAGTTTTTGAGTTATAGCAAAATAAAAAATTCGATTTGGTCGAAAACTGGTTTTGCGTAAAAATTCCCGTTTTTCTGTCATTTTTTTAGGGTTTTTCTCGACTCATTTCAAAAATATTGAAAATTTTTAACTTTTGACCCCCCAAAGTACCAATTAGATTCAATTTCCTTTTCAAAGAGGGGCTGAAGTCCAAAATCGAAGCATTTTTACTGCTCCAAATGTTGTCGTCAGACACAAAAAAAAAAAAAAATAAAAAAAAAAAAACACACATCATTGTAAAATCAATACATTCATCACTCCGTTCAGAATCTAAAAAAATTGACTTAATAATAAAGTGACCATGTATAATATTAACTAATTGATTAGTAACATCTGGAACAAATTTAAACATTTTAAACTCATCAAATTAGAAGTTATTTTTAATAAAACAAATATCTCGTTATGTATATCTTAGTTAAAATTAACTTAACTTAAACTTTTTAACTCATTAATGTTCGTCTTTGCAATAACGTATTAAAAATAATAATTGTTGAAAGGTTGATTAAGTTAGTTTTGTATTAATTTGTCTAGGTTCAAAATGGATGTATTTTTCACGGAATGTTTTATGTACAAGATACAATAATGTCAAGTATTCGGTCGACAGTTTTGGAATTCCGTGGTATTTCTCTTACTGGTGCTATGCTGATTGTTTGCGTGTTATTTTATATGTACACGTTACTACATAACATAAGGCAAAATTAAACTTTTCCGGTTTTACTATTCCGTCACCCTTCTTGTCATTACATTTACACTTTATATACCTGTAGAATGACATTAATTATGGAGTGACGACAATACGGTAGTGACTAGTGACGGCACTCGAGTCTTTGTCTGTTCTCTATTTTTTTCTCGTTCTTTCACCTAGTTGTGAACGTCAAGAATTCAATTCCAACTGTGTAACTTTGTGTCACTAATGCTTTTAATTTTAAACCTTTCGTTACTTACTTGCACTAGTACATCTTTTGGGTTGAGATTTTATTTTGGTATTTTTTTTTCATACACGTTCCGTGTATTAAATGCAGCTTTTATTATACAAACATATAGCGTATTTAATAATGTAGCTATCATGTTAATTAATAACAGATTAATTCACAACGCCATTGTATATGGTTGTGTAAAAAGGAATTTTAATTTTAGTAGCGAAGAGGCAATTAGTTTTAATATGATACTCGTAGGTATACTTATGCTTTTTGGTCTGTATTTGTTTTATACAATTTTCAAACAACGAGTGCTTTAAATGTTTCATACAACTATATACCTATTAAACTACTACCCATGAAATATTTAGATAACATGGAATACAAATTAAGAAATATATTGTAATATAATTTTTATTAATTTTATAAATTAATTATTAAAATTGTATAATTGTTTTCGAATCAATATTTTTTACGATTAATCTTACTATAGTAAGTTTTATTAAAACTGTAGAAAAAATAACTTCGTAAACTAGTTTTATGTTTGGAAAATTTAAAAACTCAAGCATTTATATAAAGACATTAGGTAAAATATAAATGAAAATATTGAAATATAGCATAGTATAATATAATTAAATACGTTGGGTTACTTATGAAAAAGTAGTACAAATTAAAATAGCATTTAAAAGATTTTTTCACCTTTAATTTAACGCTTATAGAATACAATTATTATTTTAAGTCTAACACAAGGTTTCTCATAAGTTTTTCTCAAAGTGATAAAAAAAAATTCGAAATCGTTAGTCACAATTTTTTTTTATAAGTGCTTAAAGTTCGAATTTATACGAAATATGTCAAAATTGCGAAAATTTGCAAGTAATTTTGTGGTTGAAAAATCGTAAAATTTTTTTCTTTTATAACTAAGTTTTGAAAATTTGATACAAGGTTCTCCATAAATTTTTCTTCAAATATCTGTAAAAAAAACTCAACCGGACTAAGAAAAAAGTTTTTATGAGTGTTTGAAATTTAAATTTTTACAAAACCACGTTAAATAACGGTTTAGCCTCAAAAGATTTATGACATTTGTTATTATTCAAATAGTATAATTCGTAAATACTTGAAAATTTTACCAGTTATTTAGATTGCCATTTTATTTACGTGATTTGATTTTCAAAATATTTTGACTTTTTTTTAGCTATTTATAGGCATTTGAAATAATCAATTTTTCTTTATTACCATTTGAAGTTCAAATATTGACAAAAATTCGTAAAAATCATAAATTTTTTCAATATGTGGTAGTTAAAAATTTATAAATATTTTACTATCAAAAGCTAAGAATTGAAAATATAATACTATGCTGTCCATAAGTTAAGCTTAGAATAATTATAAAAAAGTTTGATGATTATTCAATTTAAAAAATTTTACGAGTGTTTAAAGTTTTAATTTTAATTTGAAATAAAAAAAAAGCGGGTAAGTGGGTATCGCTCTGCTGTATATTAGGGGGTGGGGTAGACCTCGGACTATGGTAGGTTAAATTTGAATGCAATGATAGGTATCATTGTATACGTAAAACGATTCTGAACAAAGATGATTTGTCAGTTTAGGATATATTATATTTAAATATTGTCATATATTCTATTTTGAAACAAATAGTATAGTTACTATATGTTACTATAGTTACTTTATAGTATCTTTTTATTAATAAAAAAAATTTTTGGCCAACATACGCATAATGAGCGTATGAAATTTAATTTAAATTTTGAAATATTTCGTATAAATTCGAACTTTAAGCACTTATAAAAAAAATTGTGACCAACGATTTCGGATTTTTTTTTATCACTTTAAGAACAACTTATGAGAAACCTTGTATTAAATTTTCAAGATTTTCTGGCCACCCAAAAATTTTTTATCGGCATTTGAAGAAAAAAAACTTAGAAAAGTCGAAAATTTCAATTGTCTATAAGTAGCTTAAAAATGGTCAAAATATTTTGAAAATTTAACTGTAAAGAGATAACCATAATATAAACATTTGGTGAAAATTTCAAGTATTTACAATAATTCGTTTTTGAGTTACAGCAAAATCAAAAAATCGATTTTGTCGAAAAGTGGTTTTTCGTAAAATTGCCATTTTTCTGTCATTTTTTTTTGTTTTTCTCGATTTTTTTGAAAACTATTTGAAAATGTTTACTTTTGACCCCCCCAAAGTACCAACTAGATGAATTTTCCTATTCAAAGAAGGGCTGAAGTCAAAAATCGGAGCATTATTACTGCTCCAAATGTTGTCGTCAGACACAAAAAAAAAAAAAGCGGGTAAGTGAGTATCGCTCTGCTGTACATTAGGGGGTGGGATGGATCTCGGACTAGGGTAGGTTAAATTTGAATGCAATGATAGGTATCATTGTATACGAAAAACGAAAAACTACCAAATAGTGAAAAATATTCATGATTTTGACGAATTTTTGTCAATATTTGAACTTCAAATGCTAATAAAAAAAAATTGTGCCTATGTATTTTTATAATTTTTGAATGAGAGTTAGAACAAGTTATGTGGACCCTTCAATTAAATTTTCAAGTAATTTGTCCCAGCTAAATTTTTTTTATCAACATATTTTATAAAAAAAAAAATAAAAAAAAAAATGAAAATTTAACTGTGTATGGAAAACGCTAACATAAACATTTGGCGAAAATTTCAAATATTTACATCGATTAGTTTTTGAGTTATAGCAAAATAAAAAATTCGATTTTGTCGTTGTTTTGCGTAAAAATTCCCGTTTTTCTGTCATTTTTTTTTTGTTTTCCTCGATTTTTTTGAAAACTGTTGGAAAATGTTTACTTTTCACCTCTATAATGCACCAAGGATATCCACTTTTCCATCGGAAAGCACCCCCAAAGTTTGAAATTGAAGCATTATTTCGACTAGTTATGCTGTACACAGATACAAAAAATAACACATCATTGTAAAATCAATACATTCATCACTCCGTTCAGAATCTAATACACGTATTAAATAACGTTTTACTAATAAATAATTTTCGATTTTTGTTATTTTTAAAAAATTACTAAACGTAAGATCTTGAAACTTTTACTTAAATGTTTGAATTTGTTTCAAAATAGAATATATGACAATATTTAAATATAATGTACCTATCCTAGACTGAAAAATCATCTCCGTATACAATGATACCTATCATTGCATTCAAATTTAACCTATCCTAGTCCGAAGTCCACCCCACCCCCTATTCCCTAATGTACAGCAGAGCGATACTCACTTACCCGCTTTTTTTTTTTTAGTATAAAATGTCGATATAAGAGATCTACAAAAATACCTATATCATTAATCACTTGAAGAATTACAATGAATTAAATGTATATATTAACAACATTTGTATGACTAATAGTTGGGCCAAAATTTAAAATGGAAACAATTTTTGGGAAATAGATGTTTCAGTCAAAAACTCATTTAATTTTAAGAAATTTTACAGCAGGACATATTGAGTGCTATTCGTTGAAACTCCTTATCGGCTGTCATTACTGCCGAAAGACCTAGTCGTCAAAATAGATGATTCAAATCGCACCATATCACACTTGCTACCAGTCTTGGGTAGTATTCCGAATGAAGTATTCCGAATACAGTATTCGGAATACTATTTAAGTATTCAGAATACTTTTGAAAATACTTTTCCTAAAAGTATTTTATGCAGTATTCAGAATACCTTCGAAAGTATTCCAAATACTATATTCGGAATACTTTAATAGTATAACAATATATTTTTTTTTAGGATTTTGATTATACAATTTAAAACGAAAAATAGAAAACGTATAATTTTTGTTGGAAATTTGTAGGTAATTGATAACATCTATCAATATTTAATATCATATTATATTCATACAATAATATAATTATGACCGGTATTGGTTCATATCATGTTTACTGATTAGTGGTTACCGATCGATCAGCGATACCGATTGAAATAACAAGAATGCTATAAATAAATTTGTATATTAAAGACTAATGGGTATTACCGTATTGGCTTATGGTGTTATTGGTGTTTATCTTATACATTTTATCTAATGTAACTGAACGTCTGTGTCTCTGACGTCTGTGTCTCTGACGTCTCTGTCATTTTACGTATTTTTGTTTTAATTTTTTCAACGTGTTAAATCTTAAATCATTAATTTGCGAGTTCACAATTATGGCAAATAAAACTTTAAATAGTGAATACTGTCTTCCTTGGGTTAAATATCAAAATATATTTAAAATTGTAAAATTAAAAGAAGATTTTGAATCATACCAAAAATATTTGGTTCGTTGTAAATATTGTGTATCAACTAAATTATTAACAGCAGACACAAGGACAAGTTCAAATCTGTTAAAACATTTAGAAGTAAGTACTTATTCTAACGATTAATACTTTGTATCATTGTCCTACTATTATTATTATAATAAAAGTTTAAACAGATTAGTTTTTGGAACATTGTATAATATATAAGGTAATAGTGGTAATACCTATTACCTAATACATACAAACTATAGAGAGGTTACCCAATTTATTTTAGATGCAACATAAAAATGTTTGGAATTCAAAAAATGACGAGACTCAAACCAAATTGAAGGGAACAAGTGATTATGTTACAGAAAAAACAAATGAGAGCTTAAATTTGGTGAAAGAAAAGAAATCAAAAGTTGCTACTATATTAGATTTTTCTAGAAAAAATACTTTGATATCTCAAAGTAAGTCAAATTTTAGATTTAAATTGTTGATTACAAAATATTTTATCTTTTGCCTGTAACTTAATATTTGCGGAAGTATACTACCGAGGTAGAGTCCATTAATATAATTTTTCTAAAAGTTTGGTTAAATGAACCAGGTTCAAGTTTTTTTGAACTTATAAAAATATCTGCAATAATTTAGGGTATGGATGTGTTAGTCAATTTAAAGTTTTTTTATGAAGTTAAGTTTTTAGCTGACACTATTAATTATTATTTTCTAATTTATAAATTGGATAATTTATTTATATAGTAAACGTTTAACTCATTTTTAAATTAGGCTAACATTCATAAACGTTGTGATTGTAATTTTTTATTTTATATTTATTTGTCCTTGTGTTTATTGCTTATTTTTTACTACTGCTGTAAAATTATATAGTTTTAATTATTTATAAATATTTATATTTTAGAGGAGTTAAATTTTATGATTCAAAATCTAGTGATTAATGCTTCATTGCCATTTAATTTAGTGGAGCATGAAGACTTTAAAAAATTGATAACAGTTGGATACAATGGTTGCCATGTATTAACAAGGAAAACATTGATGAAAAATATAACCGTTCAACATGAAAATCTCATACTTACAATGAAAGATGCATTTTCCAAAGTCGAATATTTGACCACAACAGTTGATTGTTGGTCTATTTTTAAAAGGTGTGGCATTAAAATAATTATGTACATTAATTTAATATATTATAAACTTATATATAAAATGTTTTTTTAGGTCATATTTAGGGATGACATGCCATTGGATTAATCCAAAAACTCTTGAAAGAGTATCTTGTTTGTTGGCCATTAAAAGAATAAAGGGTAGTCATACGTACAATGTATTAGCTAAAGAAATGGAATCAGTGTATTTGTACTTTAATATTAGTGATAAAGTCATATATACAACTACTGATAACGGATCAAATTTTGTCAAAAGTTTCCAGTAAGTTTTGTTCAGTGTTTTCTACTAAAAATATATTATTTTTATAACCTATGTTAACCATTAGGTATTCACTTATGGTTTTACTAAACTAAATGTTGTATACAAGATTGCAAAAGTAATTTCAGAAATTCTTTTTATAAATGCATACTCAATGGCTAATACTAATAATACCTATTGTCTATGACTTATGATATCATATATTTTTATAATTAACTAGTCGCCAAGGTAAGACTGGACCTGGTTAGCTTAATTTGAAATAGTTTTTTATAAACTAGAATGTTATAACTCAAATTTGTACTTGTATTTTAAAATAACTGGTTAACTAAGTTTTGATGTTGAATAAATGCTGGATTCAGTTATTATGTATAAAACTATGATTAGTATACTGTATACTAATTATATATAATAAATAATAATTATGGTTCCTATTGGTATGTTTGATAATAAATATGTGAATTATTTTCAGAATGTTTGGTCAATCTTCAGAGGTTCAAGCTGTTTATAATAACCAAAAAGAAAAAGAAATACTTAGTACTTTGGAAGAAATGAATGAAGAGGAAAATGTACATGGCAATAATGGGGAAAGTAATATTGAAGAAGAACAAGAAGAAGACATTGAGTTTTCTAGTATACCAATTTCTGAAGTTCTAAATAATGAAGAATTTAGTTCAAATCAACAAAGCAATTCTAATTGGGAAGACGCCATACTGTATAATTTGCCCAAACATCACCGATGTGCTTCACACACCCTCAATTTAATCGCTACAGCAGTAAGCTACATTTATATATATTTTATAAGTTAATTCTTATTTCTTATTTCTTATTTCAGGACATTGAAAAGGCTTTTAGATGTAATGATGATAAAAATGTAACCAACAGATGTTTATTGGGAGCATATAAAAAGCAAAGTAGACTAACATTTGCAAAATGTCAAGCTATTTGGAACAAACAGAACCGTTCTAGTCAAATGGCTGACATAGTTAAAACCAATTTAGATGTATACTTAAAAACTCCTAATGATACCCGTTGGAATTCCTGGTTTGATGCTATAAAATTCCTTATTATTCATTTTAAGATGAGCCCTTCTAAATTTTATAAGATATGTGATGCCCTTACAGTTAGTCGTTTTTCTAAAACCGATATAGAATTTTTGGATGAATATTTGCTAGTAATGGAGCCTCTGTGTGTGTGTCTAGATGTATTACAAGGGGAAAAACATATGTATTTTGGTTACTTATTACCATCTATCACATCACTCAAACAAAAATATGATGATATTCTATCAGAAAAAAAATTAATTTTTTGCAATTTCCTGGTTATTTCACTAAAGAATAGTGTTGAAAAACGTTTTAATAAACAGCTCAGTGATCCATTTTTATTGTCTGCTACACTTTCTCATCCATACTTCAAAACGGCTTGGCTTAATAATAGTGATAAAAAAGATACAGCTTTATCATTTTTTAAGCAATCATGTTTAGAAATGTTTGAGCAACAAAATGTATCGGAATGTGAATCATCAGACAGTGACGAAACAAATAACTTTTTTGATTGGTCAAAAAATAAATCGAAATTAACTCTACCTTTGGAACAGGAAATATCAAATTTTCTTACTAAAAGTCCAACTAAAATCTTAGATTCTTTAATTGAAACTCCAACAATAAGAAAAGTATTTGTAAAGTTCAACACACCACTGCCAAGCAGTGCAGCTGTAGAACGCGTCTTTAGTGTTGGCAGTGCCGTATTGACAAAAAAAAGAGGAAGAATGACAGATGAAAACTTCGAAAAAACATTAATGCTAAAATGTAACAAACATTTAATTTGAAAACATTTTAATATTTTGTTTAAATAAATGCTTTTTACATTCCTAATTTAGTATGTATTGTTTTCAACTGTGCCTGTCCTGATGAAAGATTTTATACTTTGATAATATAATTAATATTATTCATAGAATTGCAGATAATTATTAATAAATATTATAATTTAATATTGTAAATCATAAACAGTCATAGTTAGATATATTATAATTTTAATTTACAAACAATATATTATACAGAGTGTAACAGAAAGATATGACATATACATATAGGTACTGGAAATGTTCCTAAACAGTTCAAAACAAATCAAGATGTTTTGAAAATTTTAATATTTTATCGTGTATAGAAAATGCAAATATTAACTACCAGTGAAAATTTCATGTACCTATATATCATTACATATGTTCATATTATGTTCATTTGTTTTAGAGTTAAACCAAAAACTAAAATCGATTTTTTCATATTTTTCTGTTACACTCCGTATTTAAACATTGGCTATAGTTTGCCAAAAACAATTATTATTTTATTAATATCTTTAATTAAAAATATTTTAAAAGTATTTGGAATATTTTTATAGTATTCTAAATACTTTATTCAGAATACTATTTTTATGATGTATTCGAATACATATTCGGAATACTATTTTTCATGAGTATTCGAGTATTTATTCCAAATACTTTTAAAAAGTATTTTACCCAAGACTGCTTGCTACCCGTAAAATCAACGAACAATACTTCGATATTCATGGAAAAATTGAACGAGCAAATAGTGTGTTGAAGATATTTTTTTTTTATCAAGGAGTAAAGAAACCACATTGTCCTTTATTTAAAGGAATCGTACACGCCATTGGTGGTACATCACGTTAGGGTTAACCAGCGGGTGTTTGAAGTTCTATTTGAACCAATTCAACCTTCTTCTCGATTGTTCGGATAATAATGAGCGAATTTTACACAACTTAACAATCTTGTTACCTACTATTCACACTCAAATTTAGCAAACTTCTCTGTGATCTCTGTAAAGTTTCTTTGGTTTTGAAAATCGTTAAATTAATTTTACGGCAAAAACTTAAGAAAGTTGTATACCGTCTAATCAATGTGCAGTATAATAATTTATGATGAGTATAAAATGATCCATTTAAAATGATTATTATTTCGAATACTTTTTGCATAATATGTTTATACATACATATTATTCTTGTATAGTTGTATTACAATTTAAAATAATTCGTCTTAATTCTGTTGATAAAAAACAACGACAATAATATGTACTTTAGATTTCATACCTAATTAAGACAATGACGTAATTCATTTTCCTATTAGGAACCTACATATTTAAAAAATAATGAAAAATTAAGGAAAAATTATCATTAATTCGTTAATTTCTGTATTTCCTTTTTATTTCTAGCTGATGTTTTATTATTTCAGTATTTGTTAACAATTGCTTTATAATTTATTAAATCATAAATTAAGCTGATTACATGCCTCGCAATGAAACAACTTAACAAAACCAGAGACCTCACTATTATACAATAGTTGTTAATTTTTACAATTTAAACTTTTAAGTGAAAATCCTTCGCTCTTTGTTTTACATCTATGTGTTTTATTATAAACTGGTATTGTGTTAGAATAATAATATAGTCTTGTATTAAATAAATGTATAGTACGAGTATAATACAACAGATTTTCGTAATCATTACACAGAAAAAAAAATAATCTCACTTAAAATCATTAATAAACTTTAAATACAAGATTACGCAATGGTATACTAAAACTTAAAAAACCAAAAGGGAATAGTAGATGGATGTATTCCCTTGGGTATTACAATAGTTGTGTTGTTTGTGTTAAATACAACTATAAGATTTTGAACTATCACACGATCTTGATAACTGTGATTGAAGAGTTTATTTTTTGTGGAAAAAAATGTCATTGATTAAGCTAGGCTCCATAGCTGTTTTGACTGTTTTTTTTGCGAATAGAAACTTTATGACACGTATATTAAATTTATTTTGGTTAACTGCTTTAAACTGTTACAATAGTTACTAAATTATAACATAAAACTTGTAGAAAACATATAGCTATAGATAATATTTTTTAAATTGTATCAACTACACCACTATACATTTTTTGAATACCTAATGAATTACTTACTCGTATTTACATAGTTAATTTAATTATTAAATACAATTTGTAACAACAAAATATAAATTTTTCTTTGTTTAGCTTACAATATTTGATAGGTAGTTACTAGTTAAAATAAATAATTAATATTTGATTATTAAAATAAGCGTTTACATTTTTAACTTTAATTGATATAAAACTGATATTAAGCTATCATTTTATCATTATTTATCTATAATCTGTATAATAAATTAATATAATTTTAGGATAAATAATTGATCTTTAGTCATACCATAAAATGAATTTGACCTGAACCATATTTTCCAAGTACAAAGTTATGTTCTGTCGGTCTTGTTTTTAAATTGATTTTTAAGAACATCCAAAGGGTGAATGCATTAAAATATGACAACTTTTACTTACGGCCATATTGTAGTTACAATAGATATTTTAGAAAGTTTGAGATTAATCTTTATAGATATTCTATTTCAGAGTTTTAAAATATAATTAATATTTTATAACAAAACGTAATAAATTTATTTATTTTATAATATATTTTTAGAAAATGTCATCTTTACTTTTACATTGTATATAAGATATAACTGTGAAATAATAATTTTTTTTATATATATACAGATTGATAATAATTGGTATGAGTTACCTAACCCAAAGGTTGACATCTCTGTTGTTTGAAGTTCGTCATAAAGGAATTATTGTGTCACATTCTTTTTTCAGTAAATATGAATTTTTTTTATTTTACAAGATAAAAATTATGAACCTTTGATACTTATTATGTGAAAATATTTTGTTGTATAAACTATCTATTAACATTTTATTAATAAAAAATAATGAAGAATAGTGTAAAATTCATTGTGTTTTATTAGAGTTATAATATATTATACTATATTTAATCATTAATAACAAACATAAATCAACTTAATACTTTACCAGTTTATTATTTTTCGATTTATCATGCATTTTGTAAATATACTATTACTACCTAATACTTAATGTACTTACATTACTATTTATTATTATATTTTTGGTATAAATGTATCTATGTATCTATGTATTTTTTTTCCTGTTAATAGTTTAGTTGCAGACGACTGAATTGTGTAGCATACTTACAGTTAAAAAGATAACGTCTTAAAAATAAATCAAAATGTATGTTTATTGTCGTGACAAGAAGTTTTATTTAACTTTCCCAAAATCCTGAGGTATAATTAATCATAACTGAAAAGTGGCCTTTAGAATACACGCATGTTTGGTTAAATATCGCGAAGAATGTCTCTCGAATGTAAAAGTAAAATGGTTTAAATTTTAAACAATTAAAAGGTAATTGACTTTTATTTTTAATCGTCCAATTTCAAAAATCCTTTTAAATATGATAGAGTAGACAGTAGGATAAAATCGAATTAATTCTTATAACTAAAATCGTATTATTTTATTATAGAGATTAATACAAATCTAAAAATGATTATATTTTAAAATATGGACTATATAAAAAGTTAAACATGATCTTAATAAAAAACAACTTAATTAGCCAACAACATTTTAAATTCAAAGATTAAGAAAATGTCCTATTACAATATTAAAGTTTTGTTTTGGTCATGTATAATTTACATACATATTGTAATACATTTGAAATAAAAAACTGAGTTAATAACTATTTACTGTAAACGAAATAAGAATATATAATTAACTGTCTGTTTTATTTCTACTTGCTTTTTTTTTTTTGTAAGTAATAAAAAACTAAAATAATCAATAATGAAGTTAAAGGATAACTTTAAAAAAATCCAGCAATCAGAAGAACTATTTTTTTTTTATACAACTACGTTGTGTATACTCAATTATATTTGTATAGTACATCTTGGTAAGTGTTAAATTTTATGTAAGATTTTAACTGCCTCTAAATAAATGATGAATTAAGGAGTACAATATGTAGGTATTATATATATTGTATTACATTTTATGTTGTATAATATTTATTAAGAACTAGTTAAAAAATAAAATTTCCTCAAAATTGAAAAGTTTTTAGAGTAAAACAATAGTTTTCTTCATATATAATTTTTGTTTATTAAATCCTTCAGAATACAGCTAATTTAAAAAATAAATTTAATGTAGATTTATCAAGTCAAAGGAAGAATATAAATTACAAGCACAGGTACGCAATGAAGTAATGTGATTGAAACTAAAAGTGTATAAAATATTTTTAAAAATAAGATTAAAACTACGTAGCATACGTATTTTAAGTTGAATTATAATTAGACTTTTGGGTTTACAGTAGTTGTGATCAATGCGCCCTAGAAAGACGTGTGTGTGTTTACCGTCCGGCAAATTGGGTACGCCACGCGCTGATTTTCGTTTTTCTACCATCACAAATCATATAGTTAACCCGTAACCCGTCTAAAGACTAAAGTCCGATCTCATTTTAAAACTTAACATTATTTTCAGACCGATAATATAATATTTTCTTATGAACGAGTGATATTAAATCTTATTTTTTTTTTATTCTATTTACCGCTTAAAAAGGTACGATGAAGAAAAAAGAAATAGATAAACTACTTTACTAAAATCATCGTGGGTGGTTGTTAAAGGTTGGTTGCTGCTTTCGCATACACACACAAATACTGTGGAATATAATCACGATAACTATTGTAAACGTAAATTTTTTCCATCGAATTTTAATTTAAATGGTCCGAATTACCTGTATAGGAATTAGGAGCGCAGTGTGTGTCCTGATTACGATACGTTCAGCTCGCAGAGACGCGCGTTCTTGTGTACCCCACACCACTATACATATAAATCCCAACCGTACGCGTATAAAATACATTCTATACTTGTGCACCGGGTCGGGACGAAATGTAATGTTCCGTATAAAAGTAAATGTATATAAGTAATATATATAAAAGAAAAAAGTATTTCGACGGCCTTTTTTGCACCCACTCTTTATTTTTTTTTTTGGAATATTTCCTACATGAAGTATAGTGTACTTAAGGTAGGAGGTTATAAAACGAACGGGTACACATACGGTATACGAATATATATACAACTGGTATAAAGTTATCCGCGTGTTTGTGTGTATAATATGGGATATTTTTCTAAAAAAAAAAAAAAAAATAGAAAAGAAAAACGTCATGTTGTGTGTTAACTCTCTACTGATATCGTATTTCTCTTTCGGTTTCGAATAAAATTTCCATAAACATTGAGGTTTTCGACCATAAATATGTGGAAAATACGTGAAGAGGAGAAGAGAATATTATACACACACACACACAACATATACAAATATATATATATATATATAATATATAGATTGTCGCCAATCACGTTTTGTGACACTGTGTGGCAGATCTACGACGGAGAAAATAGGCTAGAAAGAGGAAGAGAAAATTCTTTCGAGTTTAACGACATCACTCGCTTTAACTACGACAACTGCGGCGACATAATATACACCTTATACGAAGGACATCATGTTTAGGCAGCCAAAAATATAGAAAATGTGTATATCTGTTTTTACTTCTAGAAATAAAATATTTTTTATTACACGTTTTGAATTTAAAAGCTCTTTTTCCCGTGATGAACGTTAAAATAACCTGATAGACGTGTATCTTATCATATATTATTATTATATATTTTTTAATATATTAAAATTATTACTTTTTTTCCCATTCACATGAATTTATTGATTATTTCTTCATTAAAAAGCGCATATAATACATGAATTTTACTCAATGCTTACATTGATATTATACTGTAGTCTGTAAGTGGTTCAATGAATAATTTTTAAATTAATGAAATGAATAATGTTTTTTCAGATCTATTCTGTTCTTAGTGATAATTTAGAGAAATGTTTATTTTTTTAAACAAATATTTATATGTTGGTATTATTTGTAAGCTTTTCGTTTTATGTAGGTATTTTAATCATTGTAAAAAAGTTAAAGTTTTAATATTTATACGACACATAATAATTGGTATGATTATATTTTAGCAAATAAGTCGTTTGTAACAGACGTACAAAAATAATATAACATATTATTTTTATGAAAGATTGCTACACTGCTAATTTTAATGTGTGATTTTGTATATTATTTTATATTATAATCGTTATTTATCGAAGTCACTCCCCTTGGATTACCTATTTCAAATTAGAGGTTGGCCGTTCGTTGGCTAAAGTATAGGGTGTTTCATAAATAACGCAGTTTTTAATTTTGCTTTTAATGTTTGCAATTGATCCTGTCTCTTCAAATTTTTTTATTAGCTACTCGGTGCTTCACGGTGTCCGAGGATCGTACGAAGTTTCCTAACAGTTACCGCAACACACTCACCGTGTTTATAATGGGTTTTAATGGGTAAAACACGTTGCTCAATTGTATACCGCTCTATGACGACAAATAAACACAATTTTTATTATTAAACACACTCACTAAAAACCTCAAAAACCAAAGAAGATGAAGAAGATGAAAAACAGGGCCACCAACCTAACAACAACAAATTACCCAGCATTATAAAAACTGCGTTCTTTATGAAACACCCTTTACAATACATAATATCTTCTGTAGGTTATTTTCCTATTAAATAACTTACTGTATTTTCATTTATACATATTCCGTGAATAGTTCTTTTTTAAGTCGATAAAATCATAATATTATCTATTATAATTTATATTTTGTTTTTTTAATGAAAATCAAACCATTAAACTTCAAACACATTATATGAAGAAAATAGAAAACGAGTAAGTTAAATCGCTTTTATCTATCTGCGTATACATTCGTGAGCAAATTGGTGCGTTCAAGTTTGAAATATTAAATAAAAAATAAAATTTATTTTATGCCTGTATTTCTAAAACTGCGATAATACGTAATTGTGTAATACATCCGTGTGATGGGTAATGGAAAAAGTAATATTTGTACTGAAAATAAAAAAACTATTAGAAAACGGTAATATTAGCTAACTAAATATGTGTTACGTACCATTGCAGTGTTGCGACGGCTGAATAGCTAGTGCTGGAGTTGACGCTTTCTAGATTGCCTTTCTCTCGCTTTGCCTTCTTAGGATTTTCTTTATTTTTTTCTTTTACTTCGACCATCGTCTCACTCAATATGGCGGAGTTCGCGTGTGCATGTGTACGCACCTTTCATTACTTTTCACGAAAATAGAACGAAGAAACGAATGAAAAAAAAATATGATCGGTAGAAATGAAAATGAAGAAAGAGATTGAGATTGTGGACTGAGTAAATTTTAGTTTTCAGATGACATAAAATTAGATTTACCATATTTTTATAACAACAACAAAATACATATTATATGCGATAAATATATCTTTTTTATCTTAATACTGAGTAAAAAGCTTTTTCTTTTAACCGTACTCGTTTTATTATACTCATAGTGAAGCATTTTTAAAAGTATTTTATAAATATAATTATTATTTTAAAGGTATAATAATAATCTGTAGTACCTATATTTTTAAATTAATCAGATACCTAACTTATATTTTAATAAAAACACTATGTATATTATTTACAATAGTTAAATATTATTTTTAAAACATAATATTTTACATTTATATTTATGTTAAAAATTTAGTAATTTAGTTGTTTTGTGTAGGTTTACTTTCAAACATTTATTTTTATCTCGTGGTCTGTGTAGTTATTAGTTTTTAATTTTTTGGTAAGTTATAGGTTATAGTGGGTCAACACTATTTACCTTATGATTATTTATAAATAATGTATTTAAATATTTATTTATTTATTAAAATTTTGTTTTTAACTGTTACTTTAATCTTTAAGTTAGAATTTATTTTATTAAAAAAGGTTACAATGAAAAATCTATTCCCTTTTGTTATATTCGTTAAAGCTTAACAAATTGTACTCACAGAATATGATGTATTTCATTAATCTTATATTTGATTGTAAATTATAATTTATTGTCTGCCAAAATGTACATAAACCGCCTTGAAAGTATTTGTTTAGTTTATTGTTTTGTCGATAACTTGTGCAATATAATTTTACTGCAATCGGTTAGCATGTGTCATTTGTTAGTTTAGTTTTCTATGAGAAAAATTATTATTCATATTGCTTATCAATACGTACATAATATAGTCTATTTTATACTGGAATTATAAAGAAATATAAATATTATTATAATGTATTGAGCGAGTTGTGTACAAATTTCACATTTCAGAGTATGGATTTGGAAAGGAAATTATCGGACCTATTCAAATAGAATGGCCTTTTAAATGTAGAATTAAATCGACCCGTCTATTTAAATTTCATAAAGGCATATTTAGTTCAATCCGTAATTATATATGTACTACCTATATGTACTACACGGATTAAAGGAACTAAGTCCATCGCAGCTCCCAGCACAATATGCATAACATAAAAATATTTATCGAAGTATATTTACCTATTCGACGATATTTAATAATAATATTATACTCGCACTTGTTTGAATTTTTGTAGTTTATTTACTGGCCACAGTATTTTAGATAGGTACTTCAATATTCGGTGATTGGTGTTATGGCAAAATAATATTATGCTGTGCTTGCTTCTTTAGAAATTTTGAATTCAATTTGGATGAACGTGTTTTTCAGTCTATTCAAACATCATCATCGGGACTTTCTCCTCGAATGATTTTGTTATTCCGTATGGAATTGCCGTGTAAGTAAAAAAAAAAAAAACAAAAATCTATAAAACTGTATTTATTTTTGGAATTCAAACAACAATCATCATTATATAGAAAAAAAATTTCACACGTTTGTGATTTTCCACGTTTGAATTATTATTGTCAAATAATACACTTTTCCGAATACATGGGTAATTTAAACAATAGTTTCTTAAATTGTCTTCAATTTTGAAGAAGCCACGATATTATCATCATTCATCATGCATGACTAGTATTTTAAATTTTTTCACTGAACAAGGTTAAGTGTAAAGTTGAATAGACATGTAAACTGTAAACATGTAAACTCAAATTATTAAACAATGATAATCTATTGCTATTATTAGATTATTTAAACTTTCTATCGATCGCTGTTGATTTTTTTATGCATTTTAATCGAATAAAATAATTTCTAAGTTTAAACTTATATTAGTAAATCGCTTATAAAATATATTATCATCGTCATATATATAGTATTTTCAAGTTATTTATCTGGATTTAGATAAATATGCACATCATTTTGCTTGAATGATATAGTATGGCTTTTGGATATAATGCCTCTGAGATTTCAAAATGTATTCACTGCCATAGAATTAAGTTGGGTAAATTTTGCTTGAATAACAACTGCAGTCAAGGGTATATTTGGGTAATTGACCAGTTAAAATATTCACCACTTACGGAAATCACAACAGCATGAAACATGAAGCATTTACCCAAAAACTATTATTTAATATTTCGAAACGTTAAAAAAAAAAAAAAATTAACGAATTTTAATAAGAAATTTTTTCGTTAGTTGTTAATTAAATTAATTAGTAATTTATTTAAAAGCAAATGAGATAAAATATGATTAAACGTTCATAAAAATATTATTTTGGAGTTTATTTTATATTTATATTACAAGAATTTATACAACGATGTAAATTTATTAGCGTTAAAAGCCGAGTTTTCGAAGTGAAATAAAGATCAATTAAATAAATAAAAAGAATTATTGAATTACAATATAAAACATACTCTTGTAAAAAATAATATATTATTTAATATAAAATGATTTATGAATGTTGTATTTAATTTTTTTAGATGTAATTATATTTTTAAATGAATTATATATTATTATCTTTTTTGTTTTTTAATTGTTTGCTAATGTTCTGAATTTACTAAGAATAAAGTATTTATTTTGGGTGAACATGCCGTAATATTAATAAACTTGGGATTGTTTATGCTAACTGTGTTTAAGTTTGATGAAAAGTAATTTGCTTGATGAGTTATAAAGATGTTTATTTAATAATTGGCGGAAAATAAATTTTTTAAATTTTTGTTTATTTTTAATTATTTTAATTATTTTCTTCAAACAATAAAAATAATATATGTTAAAAAAGCGAAAAGATCTGGTGGTATTTTTGGTACACTAAAATGCTTTAGGTATACCGTAAATATATACTAGTGTACTGAAAATATTAAAAACATTTGTCGATGAGACGATGAATCAGCAATTTATAAATTAATTAAATACAATTGTTTATTATTCTTCCATAAGATTATCTGCCTAATTAAATTGAGTGTATGTGTGTATTTTGTTAATATCTATATCCTGTATAGTACCAACTAAAATGGCAAATCTAACAGGGTAATTATTTCTAAAACCGTTACAATTATCTACTGAGTTTTTATGAAATAACTTACTCTATAATATTATGGGTTTATTTGAGTAATTGAGTATATTAAACGGATTCTATAACACGGAGGGGGTTTTAATCTTAGTCGTTTGTTTCTATAAATCTGGATATTCTAATGCGGATTAAGATAATTTTATATACGTGTGAATTAATTAGAAATTACGGGTTTAGTGTTGAATTCATGACAACAACTGATTCGTTTTTAATTTGATATATAAATATAATATGCTAATAAGTAAATATATTGGATTTATTTTATTTAGTTTATAATATTTCTATTTTTTTTCTTATTGTGTATTCAGAAATACTTAAAAAAAAAATTTAATTTATTAAAAATAAATGTATGATTTAAATTGCAATGTGTTTAAAAATTGTAAAATATATTTGGTACCTAATTAAAATAAAATACATTTACAAAAACTTTTCTCAAACTATTGCGAAATCTACTTAAGAATTTAAAATAACCTTTCCAACAGTATTATTACGCCAAACGTTATTTTCAACAAATAAATAAATAATCTTCTTTTAACGCTTCAATAGGACCTGGTATTTAATTCTCGAGAATAATTTTTCAAAACAGTTTGGGTTGAATCGTTATAATATATTCGTTTTTTAGTTATCGCTGTACGGTAATGTAATGGATTTTTTATTGATTGAGCACATCAATAATTATACGATTAAAGCTATTTATTAAAAAAAAAAAAAAAAAAAAAACGGTTAGAGCGTTACTTCCCCTCCACTAAAATTCTTACCTATCATTCACTATTTACGCGCATTCATGGCATAATGCGTCTTAAAGTTTTACCACGCGTTTTTGTTAATTTTCCTTTAAAAAATCAATATAGCCCCATACAATCATATTATCGATAGAAAAAAAACATTAAAAATAGATTTATTATTATTATTATTATTTTTTATAGTAGTGTGTACACGCTCATCGCAAACGCGTGCACTATTATATACTATATACACTGTACAGGTCGCGTGCGTTGACAACTCGACGAGTTGTAAAATAGGTTATCCTTTTGCAGTCTGGATCTCCAGGGAGTCGAGCATATTATAGTAGGTATCTAGTGTGTATACAGCGTATTGAATCCGGACGGGTGCACGGGCGAGGCAGGGCGTGTTAGTAATAGCCGCATCGCGTATAATAGTATATATATTATATATATAGTGCAAGTATATAGCATACACATATTTACCTTAGTACCTACACCACATGTTCGTGAATCAGCTTTTTCTGCGCTTCCGGGCATTTGATATAAAGTACCTCTTTCTGGGGGCTTAATAACTTTGTTAGATATTATACGTACTATATCGTTACTCTTTCGCCCGCAAGTACCATCGTCGTTTAGGCGACTGGGCCGTAGGTATATATAATATTATGTGCGTGACACGCTGACGATGACAATAATAATAATAATAATAATAATAACAACAACAACAATAGTGGTTTCGGAGTGTGTATAGGACATTATACGAAAATATAATACTACGTACATGCACAGGTAAACGTAGAAACAGTTTTTTTTTTTAAATTTTTTATCACGATTTAATTAAATATATATTTTTTTTGATTCTCTTGAGTAATAACGAGACCTCCACTATTGCCGCCCTAACGGATGGTTTTTTTTTAGAAACAATCTTGTGGCCGGAAAAATCTAGTCGTAAAATTCGATTCGGATATCATCTCATGATATTAAGAAGGAAGGCCCCGGCGTGTTGAAAATATTCCCTCTAAGAGCACCGTAATCATATGCACGAATAACCTTTTAAATATGGATTTTAGGGGGCTTGAGTATAGCGTCTAAACTTTAGACTAATGTATATCGTAGAAATATATATAACGAGGAATTATGGAAAATGTATCCTCTTTAGGGTTCGGATAAGGATCACTAAATCACGTTCTTGATTATCGAGTGGTGTGTAAACATAAACATACACGTAAAACAATTTAGTATTAGACGTATGTCATAAATCGCTAAAAATATGCTGACTGGTGTCCGATATAATTGACGAACACAATATAATATTCTTTAAATAATAACGTACTGCTCCATAATAATAATGTTGAATACTTTTTATAATATTCATACATTTTAAAATTTTTTCTGAAATATTTTCATTTTATTCATATTTGCTCGTAATAATAGTATGGATCATAAAAATTCTATTATTTATGTTTTTTGTAGACCCAAGTCAAGATATTATCAACGCTACATTTTTCAGAAACAATTCCAAAAAAGCTCAGTTTGTACCATGATTATCTAAATCATATTATAACACCCGTGATCACTGATCAGTATACTCGCATCTGGTGGCCTAAACATTCCGATCGGGGTGCGGCGTTTCGGCTCAACAATTATTACGAATCTACGACGGTCATAATATTCCTAATATACATGACATAATAATATGTGATACATGTCGTATAAACATGTTATACGTATTAAGACGTCACTTGTCGAATACACTGTCGTGTCGGACATTATACACGATCGTATTATATCATAACATTATTGACAATTTTTAATATACACGATCTTATCCCCAAATCGTCGTACAAAAACGTAACTATTACACTGTTAGGGGTGTGTGTGGGTTTATGTCGATCTGTAAACCGTTATGATTGTATAATATTATAATTCACAGCCGTCTTTTGTATTCTTGGGACGCGTCCGGTTGACGGCAGCGACGATAAACTTAACTCGATATATATACATAATAATAATAATAATAATATCAAAGATGTATATGCGGAGGCGAGTGCTACGTTATGTCGTTATTATTGTCGCTATTATACTGTGAGCGTTTGTTCGGGAAATTTTTTGATTGTTGTCAGTTATATTGGTGAAATAATTAAATTGTATACGTTTAGTGATTAAATCGTATACGTGATTGTACAGAGTATAGTGTACACGCTATCGCTATGTATAACTACGCAATATTTTATAGATTGAGAAGCAGGAAAAAACTGTGTTAATATTTTATCCGACGCTTTATTTTTTTTTTATCATGTTTATAATATACTATATAGACATTCATAAGAAGTAGGTAAGTTTAAAATAAATTATAAAATAGTACATTGTTACATAATATTATATTTTATGAAATATTTTTCTGTATATTAATTTATTTCTCCTATAATATCCCGAAAGAAATTCGTGACATTTTTTTTTGTTGGAAAATTATCGTTAAAAATATTTAAAAATACATAATATGTATAAGTTATTTTATAATTACGTTTATTACATATTTTTTAATCGACATTTTGAGAACACTATCAAGGAAATATGATATTGTCTTTATTAGTTATTACTATTTATCAACTATGGGATAAATTCGTTACTATTTTTTTTAAGTAAAAATATACTTATCTAATATGTTAAAAAAAAAGAAATAACGAAATTACCCATAAGTAATAATTTTTGAAATGTAACAGAAGGATTACGTTCAATAATATAACATAATATGATCTATGTAATTGTATATTTATATCGACAGTTGGTTTTCATTATAGTTACTCAATACTCAGTGTTTAGTGTTTACTGTTTGGTCAATAAAATTAATATTATACTCGTTTAACAAAACGACGGGTTTTCAAAATGTTTAAAATAACAACAACAACAACAACAACAAATAGTGATGTGATCCATATTTATTATTTATAATGTGTAGGGATATGTAAATAAATTATAAAATTATTGAAAAATGTACGTTAAATAGTTAAAAAGCGGGTAAGTGAGTATCGCTCTGCTGTACATTAGGGGGTGGGATGGACCTCAGACTATGGCAGGTTAAATTTGAATGCAATGATAGGTATCATTGTATATGAAAAACGATTCTGAACGGAGATGATTTGTCAGTCTAGGATGTATTATACTTAAATATTGGAATATATTCTATTTTTAAACTAATTCAAACATTTAAGTAAAAGTTTCAAGATCTTACGTTTAGTAATTTTTTAAAAATAACAAAAATCGAAAATTATTTAGTAGTAAAACGTAATTTTACACGTGTATTTTTGATTTCAAATTAAAATTAAAACTTTAAACACACGTAAAATTTTTTAAATTGAACAATCCTCAAACTTTTTTATAATTATTCTAAGCTTAACTTATGGACAGCATAGTGTTAAATTTTCAATTCTTAGCTTTTGATAGAAAAATATTTATAAATTTTTAACTACCAAATAGTGAAAAATATTCATGATTTTGACGAATTTTTGTCAATATTTGAACTTCAAATGCTAATAAAAAAAAATTGTGCCTATGTATTTTTATAATTTTTGAATGAGAGTTAGAACAAGTTATGTGGACCCTTCAATTAAATTTTCAAGTAATTTGTCCCAGCTAAATTTTTTTTATCAACATTTATAAAAAAAAAAATAAAAAAAAATTGAAAATTTCAATTGTCTATAAATAGCTCAAAAAAAGTCAAAATATTTTGAAAATCAAATCACGTAAATAAAATGGCAATCTAAATAACTGGTAAAATTTTCAAGTCTTTACGACTTATACTTTTTGAATAACAACAAATATCAAAAATCGTTTGAGGCTAAACCGTTATGTAACGCGGTTTTGTAAAAATTTTAATTTCAAACACTCATAAAAAATTTTTGTCTGAATCCGGTGGAGTTTTTTTTACAGGTATTTGAAGAAAAATGTATGGAGAACTTTGTATCAAATTTTCAAAACTTAGTTATAAAAGAAAAAAATTTTACGATTTTTCAACCACAAAATTACTTGCCAATTTTCGCAATTTTGACATATTTCGTATAAATTCGAACTTTAAGCACTTATAAAAAAAAATTGTGACTAACGATTTCGGATTTTTTTTTATCACTTTAAGAACAACTTATAAGAAACCTTGTATTAAATTTTCAAGATTGTCTGGCCGGCCAAAAAATTTTTATCGTTATTTAAAAAAAAAATACTAAAAAAAATTAAAAATTTCAATTGTCTATAAATAGCTCAAAAAAAGTCAAAATTCTTTGAAAATTTAACTGTGTATGGAGAACGCTAATATAAACATTTGGTGAAAATTTCATTTTCAAGTATTTACATCGATTAGTTTTTTAATTTTTTGTCAAAATAAAAATTTGATTTTGACGAAAACTGGTTTTGCGTAAAAAAATCCCGTTTTTCCGTCATTTTTTTAAGGGTTTTCCCGACTCACTTAAAAAATATTGAAAATTTTTAACTTTTGACCCCCCAAAGTACCAACTAGATCCGATTTCCTTTTCAAAGAGAGGCTGAAGTCAAAAATCGAAGCATTTTTACTGCCCCAAATGTTGTCGACAGACACAAAAAAAAAAAAAAAAAAAAACACACATCATTGTAAAATCAATACATTCTTCACTCCGTTCAGAATCTAATAAAACGATACTAATATCATCCTTGTATTTATAATGAATGCGTTTGGAGGAGTGTATACTGCAACTAGCGTTCAAAGGATTATACGGTCAAAAGGCCGTTCAAAATGTTTTCGCGCACGTCACGTGGTCCGACCCAATTCCAGTCATTATTATTCTGACCACCGTAGCCATCTGGGCTAGGTAAACTTTCCCGGCCAAAGTATTTCCATCCAAAGGAATGGGTTGACAAACATTGAAGGTTTCCTCGTTCAAACATCAAATTATAATATTATAATAATATTTTATACGAATATTAAAGGTTCCGTCGAGAATCGGTGGCGTATTCAGATGACGTCGATGTCGCATGTCGAACGGGCTGCACTGATGTTATTTTGTATAGTAAGTTTATGATCAATTCGACCGATCCAAATTACCTTTAATATTGTTTTCATTAGATATTTTACAACGAATATTAATTATAGTTTTAAGGCGTACAACTATAAAGTTGTTTTGTTGTATGGCATGAGTCGTATTTGAATGTAAACGATACATAATTTTTTGATATGACGGGATTTAAAATAAATAATATTCTAATAAATAACTAATAACAGATGTAATATTATTATTTGTATTTATATTATTTTAAATATACATTTGGTCCAAAAATTGTATATTTAATTTTATTCACCTACTTGTGTGTATATATAGAGAAAAAATATATTCAATTGTAAAATCTGCAGGTAAAAATGTATAATAGTTTTTTATGTTAAGCAATTAAAAATAAAATAAATTTATATATTCATATCTCTATTTAATTCTACCTACAGAGTCTGTGATTGTAATTTGAAAGCATCCTGAATTTCTATACAGATTTCTGAAAGTTATTATTATGTATAGGTAGTTTATAATGTCTAGGGGTAATTTTCCCCCTAAACGATGTGCCTGCCGATGATGTGGAGGTAAAAACTAATTAATCTTCGAGGTTTCAATATGCACTTCAAGTTTGCTCTATACTGACGACGGATGATGCCGTGACGAACTGACGGTTATCGCAATTAAACACAATAATAAATTCCATTTTCGGTTGGTTTCTGAAAGTTGTATTTTAATATGATGTTGGAAATACTAATGGAAATGTAGGACTAAGAAAGAAAATATACATTTATTATATGTCATGCCGTTGTGGGTACCGTAGCTGAAGTTTGAGATGAACGTTTCACCGGCCATTTCTCTTGTTTACACTGTTTAGGACTACTGGCGTATTAAATGTCGAGATTAGCGAAAAATGCGCTCTGGACCTTAAACAAGGCAAAATAATTATATTAATGACACATAATTCTAGTGTACTTTGGTACGCCAACGGATGGTCGTATCTTAAACGTTAGCGATCCATTATACCTATAATATTATTCTCATTATGGCGCAGCAGTATCATAATGATGACGTCGAAAAAATTTGCGGTAAACACTAATGAAAACGGAAAAGAACAGGCCTTTAAGATTAAAATATAATACGCGTACGACAGATGCTTAGCATTCAAATTCATGCGATATAATATATGATACATATGACGTGGCCTATTGCGCGTGCTAATCTCTATTTATAAAAACGAGAAACTTTATAAGTTGTGACCGACCGTTAAAAACTTCGGTGAAAGATTTACATTCAAGAATCCGTTTTTTGGCTAGTATTAAATGTTTTGGTTGATGCAATAGGCATAATATAAATTTAAAATATCGAGATGTTCATTCCGGTAATTTGCTTATTTCCCGTTCCTTAAATTTTATTATCATTTATATTTTTTTTTTTTGTAATTTCCAAGTATAATTATTTTTCTCTCCTATATCACCAATTACCTTAGTTTATATAAAAGTAGAAAAAATGAATAATTTTTTATAAACATTGATTTTTATAAAAAATATGTGTTTTATACACTTGTATAATATTATAATATAATGTAACAAGCATAATAATTCATTTGTGTAATCATAATACTATTATAGCAGGTACTATAAGTAAAAATTAATTTAAGTGGTTTTGTTGAAAGTTATTTCTTAAAATGAATATACTTTAAATTTACAATCTAATCGAATAACATGAAAAATTTAAAAATAATGCTTATTGTCTATATATCATTAATTTTCTCTGCAGTGATTGTGATTTGAATACAATAATGTAAACCAATTGTTACTATTTAGTATTTAATAAATAATAATAATTACAAAAATACAAATGATTTTGTATTTTCAAAAACCACCACGGTGTATTTTTAAATTTTAATAAACCCTTCTTGGATACATCCCAGTCGTTTGCCGATTAATGTTTTATATTACCTGGTTTGGCAGCGTCGTATTCACTTATTATTATAATATACGCACGTGCAGCGAACTGTACTCGCCCGTACGCAGCGGTCGGTCTTGTCACCGCAACCGCCTTCTGAATTAACCATCAAAGCGGTCGTGTTTCGCAAATAATACCGTTTCAAAGGAGAAGAAAACAAGTCTATTGAAAGACACTCGATATTTTCCATTCGACAAATATCGTCGTTGCCGTCGCGGCAGAAGTGAAATAAATACACATTAGGGCTCTACAGTCTACACACATATATATTTCTCTATACCGTCTTTGCCACTTGCTCTAGCTCTCTTCACATAACTCGTTCTCTCTCACATTGTCTCACTCTCTTACAGTATTTTTATTTTTATTTTATATATTGACACAAAATTAAGTCCACCCGTAAATAAATACCGGCAGCAGTGGCCGCCGCCAAAGGGTGGATCTTTTTCTTATTTTAATGCGTCCTCGCGGAGCTACCCTTCACTCTTCCGCCACAACGCTGTCCCCGTCTACGACTTGCCTCTTTGTACATTACGCGTTTACGGGCCAGTGCAGGGGTTCAAAACGATCTTCACGCGGCAGTGTGCATTTTTTCTCGCATTTTTTTTATTTTTTTATTTTTTTATTTTCGTCTTTACTTGTTTTTGCACGAATTTTTCTCGCGCGATGTATACCACTTTCCCTTCCTCCTCAAAGCACACTCTACACTTCTGTTTGTCGCGTTCCACTTTTCACACAATTGCAAACCAAATCATACAATCTTTTGTGTGCGTTGGGTTCAGCACTTTTGCAAAACTTATCCCGCGCGGTGTTCATCTCTACCTAACGGAAGGTTGTACAGAATACTCCGGTTACGTTTACCGTTTGCGGGGGCAGCTGTAAATCGTAATTATTTTAATGGCGAACGGTACAGACGTTTGGGTTTCGAAACGAAATAAATAATGGTCAAAAATTCGTGAAGTATAAAAATTAACGACGACGAACGGAAACGCTATGAAAAACAAATGACGTCTTGTACATCCGGAAAATGAGTTACGTCATTGCAAGTACCTACTGGTGTATAATTGCGTACCAACATGTAACGTAGGTAGTAGGTACATACAGAAGTACAATAGCAATGATATTATGAAGATCGTTCTGTGTTATTGTTAATTTTTTTCATCTCTTGAATTATTTATTTATTCATTAGACGCTTTATATTACTTCATAAAGCATTTTTAAATACAATGCACATTCATGAGAAACTTAATTCTTTTATGGATCGACATGTGCTCATCATTTTTACGTTTTTATAAAGTTCATAAACATAGACAATTATCAAACTATATAGTATAAGTTCGTTATATATATTGATTATTTGAGTCTGCAGTTTTGTAGCCTTGTAGGTATACTCAATTGTATCATACGTCATCAAATCGTACGTTTAAATCGTCACAATAAATAAATTATTTAACTGTTGTTGAATTATAATATTGTAATTATGATGAAAAATGGTTGCATATTTAGAGCACGTTTTTATATTGACAATAGTGAATTTTAAAAAACTCATTGATAAAATAATATATTATAGAATTATTTACTGAATATTATGTTTATAGGTTATTTATGATAATTAAAAAAATATTATTTCATACTTTCGCTATTCACACACTGCATAATTCATTTTTAACTTCTAATAGTAGTTGGAACTCTAATTTTTTCTATAGTTGTATAATAAAATTATTTACATATAGTATTTAGTAATGATGGTCGTGGAATTAAAATACCGATTCTTATAGAAAATAAGAATTGTTAAAGGCACTTGTTTTGAGGATTTTATTTCAAAATATTATTTTTAAACAAAAGTATATACATTTAAAATCGGTAATATGTACGTAGGTACATTATTAAAATATGTTCGCTATCATATTCGCATGAATTCTGAGCAATATTCATAACTTTTGGTTATGAACGTATAATAGTTATTCGAGTAATGGGGAGCTAGGGATCGTTCATTTTTCAAAACGTCATTTTAAAATTTAAAAATGTAGCTGAGGTGAACGAAGTATGAGTGTGATAAATTTATAGAATATAATGCATATTATGAATCATTTTAATGGCTAAGAAAAACTGTGTTCCATATATGCATCGAGTATAGATGAACAATTTTGTCAAAATATCAAATTATCATAAAATGATGTTTAAATTATTATTTTATATAAAATTGTGTATCAATTAATATTTAATAAAAAGTTATAAGAATATTATCGGTTATATTTATTTAATTTTCGTACCTCAATTAAAATGAAATATATAAATAATTAATAGAATAGTTTTATTATTTATTTATTTGTTGAACAAAGTTTAGTCACGGGTTTTATTGTTATATGTTAGTGTTTTGATTGTGTGAAATTTTTGTCGTTTATTTTTCTGTATGTATTTTTTTATTTTTTTTACATTAGTCCTGGTGAAAACTTGCAATTCAGTTTGTTATGTTTTACGCGATAGCTCACACGACAGAGAGCAATTTTTTACATGCACAATTACTTTATGAAGTTTGACGTGTATTCCAAATCGTTCAAAAAATCGCAAATACTGTTAGGTAGAATAAATGCAATATCGGTGGTACCTAATAAGAATATGTATGCCTTTAGAGAAGTGAAGGGAGGGTGATAATAAAATGGCAACAAAATATTGTAAAAATGGATGATATTATGAGGCATAGACAGGATAGGAAAAATTGATATATACGCGTAAAGGACAATTTTCACAAAACGATATTTTACCTATTGGACTTTATAGTTTATTATACTATTATTAATTATTATGGGAATCGATGTTACTCCTATTTCCATGATAAGAATTTCCCTTGAATTTTTGAATACGAATTCGAATTTTTAATCGAGTTTTAGTAAATAATAATAAAAAAAAACATAAAAATTAATAAAAATAAATTTAAACACTTCAACAACACGACTGGATCAATAATATTTTAATACATTTTCTTCAAAACTATTGAAAGAGAATTGATGGTAGCGCGGGATATCGAATAATTAGATGAGCCACGAGTTCGCGGTGTTGCCTGATTCGATAGTGGCTAGCTTGCAGGTGACCTAAGTTAGGAAGATAGAGCTCGGTTATGAATGAGGGTCCAAAGGTCTAATTATCAGGTCAGTTTCTCGTCACGATTATTATGGTTGGGAAATCGTGGAGCGAATCAATAGTGAGAGTGGCAGCGGTAAAATGTCGGCCCCGAGCATTTCGCACCTGCGGCCGTCGACGTTTAGATCATCGCGGAGGTGCTAAACATCGTTAATATCATTATTGCGTGCACAGTCGCCATGGTCGTTAGCAGCGTTATCGCGTATGCCCCTGCAATTGTCGTTAATCTTTATATCACAGTAGTTGAATCATTATAATATTAATGCGTATTTGTGTGTGAGGAAAGACGAGCCTGTGCAATGGTATAATAATATCAACATAATATTATAAACGAAGCCCGATCGTATTGTGTCTTATATTTGCAGTCGTAAATATCCGTTCAAAATTGTGACCATTTTTTTTTTTATAGATTTGGTTTTATTCAATTAAAATAGAATAATATACTGTTCCATCTTGAACCCACGTGGGTAATCGAAGTAAATAATATTATATTATATTACCACATATTTGCCATTTTAGATTCTAAGCGGAATGACGAAAGTATTGATTTTACAATGTGTGTTTTATTTTTATCTAGCCTTTTGGATCAATAAAAATGCTTCAATCTTCAACTTTAATGTATTTTCTGATAGAAAAGTGAATCTAGTTTATGCTTTAAGGGTTCAAAAGTAAAAAATTCCCAGTTATTTTCTTAATAATCGAGGGAAAATAAAATAAGGAGAACCTGGAATTTTTATGCAAATCCGGTTTTTGACAAAATCGATGGATACTTGACATTTTTACCAAAAGTTTATTTTATATTAGTATTTTCTATACATAGTTTAATTTAAAATATATTTTGGCTTTACTCATCTATTTACGGATATTTGGAATTTTCGTTTTATTATCTATAAATGTCGATTAAAATATGTAAGTTTTACTCAAAGCTTGAAAATTAAAACAAGTATGTGATATAAGTTCCTTTTATAGGCTATAGCAATCCAAAAATGATATTTATACAAATAAATTGTACGAAGAATTGTGATTTTAGTTGATTTGTAGTTATATTTCAAAAGTATTATTCTCGTGGACCAGACACTTTTTACTGTAAAAAATCATATTTTTAAAGTATCAAATGTGCTTTAAACTATTGCCTATTTATGCACAAAATGTATTCACAGCATTCTACGGTAAGGCCTCAAAAGTTAAAAACAATAATAGGATAATATAAATGTTTACTATTACAGTAATTATAATAATATAATAAACGCGATTTTTTCGACAAAAATTAATTAAACTTATCATATTACTAATAGTAAAATAAATTTATATTATAGAAATATAAATATATCATAAAATATACTTAGGAATATACATATTATATTATTATATAGGCTGACAGACCGTCTTCAATCAGAATCGTTTTTCGCATGCAATGATTTATCGTTGAATTCAAATTTAACACATCCATTACAGTGACCTACTCAATAACGAGGTACACTCGACATCTTTTGTGTAGTGAGGCAGTTACCTAGTAGCCCGTTTTTTCTTCTAATATTATGGTTTTATGCAATAAACATCGTTCCGCGAATCATGATCTTTGCGGTGGTCTAATATTCGAAAAAATGTCACGTCGTTGTTTATACTATAAACCCGCATTGGTCGTTTATTGTTAGGTTAACGTTTGGGCTGTAATGGATGAACGGTTTTCTTCAGATTTTTCCATGCACATATAGATGGATCCTAATATAATGGGTAGTTACAAACCTTAATGTGACTAAATTACTTAGCTAAGTAACCACCATCTGTGAATATTATACATTTTATTGGTGATAAATGATGATTAATATCCATTATTCGTTAACATTTATAAAATATCGGACTAGCAGAGTAATGTTCAACAATCGATTCTGAATAAGTATTGTAAATTGTAATTTAATAGTTATGCATTTTGCATATTTTTTATTTTACTATTTACGAGAATAATATTATTAAGTGATGTTTTAAATTGGTACTCATATTATACTGTCTTGAGTGAAATATCTTTCTATTTTTATTAATTCCGTCTTACTAAAGTCGTCCACGAATTTATTTTTACCCGCAGGTAAGCAATATGTAATATTATATGTTATATATTATAATTTATTTATTAAAAACGCCATACATTATTATCATCTATAATTAATTATTGTAATGTTCCTAATATTATCTTATGAATATTATATATTTATGTGGTGTCACTGTATGATTATTATGTTTTTGAGAAAGGTTCGCTTTAACTAGCGGTTATATATCATATATTATGTTATAATTATATTAAAATAAGACAATTATTGTTAAGTTAACAATGTTAACTACTTATCATATGAAATTTGCATGAATTATAATGTATAATTTTTGTCATTCATTGGATGCTATCTATTAATGGTATTAATTAACAAATTGCTCAGAATTTAACCACTTTTTTTTTAAAAAAAAAAGGTCGACAAAAAGCAAGTGACAGTAGAGCGATCTTGAATGACAAGGGAAAAGTCTTTCTATATTTTAACTTGAAGTGGGTGTTCCCTTTGAGTTACGCATACAATAGGTATTATGATAAACTTTTAATTTTATAAAAATGCATCTTATTATAAGTTACAGTAGAAAAGTTTATTTTTATTCAGTGAAGTTATTTAGAAAAAGTACTTCATACTACCTACTATGGAAACTAGAAGATCATTTTTTGTCTTTTTAATAGTTGATTTTATTAAAATTTAGAAACTATTTTATGTGAGAATTTTCAAATGTGATTTAATTTAAATTAATGATAATTAGTAGTAGTAGACATATGATTTTTAATAATACCAAGAAATGCTCTTATAAAAAAAAAAATTGATTAAGATATATTATTATTTATTTCCAACGATAATTTATTAGGTATTAATTTTAAATTAAAACTTTATTATAGTTTTTAATAGTATTAAATTGATTTAGTTGAGGTTTCCAAAGCATTGTATACCTGAAATTTAATTTGCGAAATTTTCTGTTTATAAATCTTTCACGGCCCTTTTTTTTTTTTATATGTCGTATAATTGAATAAAATGTTTCAAATATCTAGTTTTTTTTCTATCATTAAAAATCGAGTTTAAATTCAAAAATTCAAAATATTATATAATTTATGAATTATCAAAATGTTTTTATTAAATAATGGTGACATTTTAATCCAAAAAATCTTTATAAAAATGTTTGACGATTTCACTGTACGGAGATAAAAATCCTATAGCACAATATTATACGTTAAAAAACAATGGATTATACACTGTAAATGAAAATAAATCACCTGAATGAAACTATAAAGCAAGTCCAGCAAGAACCCTATAGACACATTAAAAATAGGATAAAAATACGTTGAAGGTGAATTTAAACAGATTAAGTTGGTAAAAATAATGATAGAGTCGAATAGTATAATACAATTCACTTATTTAACGTTATGTTGTGATAGTTTAAAGGGTCCCTAGATATTCGATAATCCATGATGAACATGTAATTAGTAAATTATTAAAAATGAGTATTCATGTATGAAAATATAAAATGTATCTTATATAATATTATAATAATGTAATTGTTAAAATAAATATTTAAATATAAATTATTGTGTTTAGTTTCTATCTAATATTTTTAGTAAAATATTTTAAATTCACATCTTGTTTTTTAATTGTATTTGGTTTTCTAGAAGATAATGTGGTCCCCCTGAATACGTCCCATGCTTCTATGTGTTTATAATTTGTAAAAAAAAAATGTTTATGGTTTATAGAAAAAGTTATTTGAAGTTTAAAAAAAAATAATAAATGAATATAATCATTATTCTTTTATTTTACATAACTAGTAACTACAAATATTATATTTTATTATACATACATTAAAAAAACCATAGAGAAACACTATGTATCTGATATTCTATGGTATATATTGGACATTGGTTTTTCTATACTAAAATCGTTAAAAACTGCTATAAAATAATAGTTTATAGATTTATAAATTGTTTATTTTTTATTTTTATATATATCACAAAATATAAAATATATTGTTTTAAACCACCCAAATAGTCAATTTAAGGATATTATATAATTTGGACTTCCTAATGAACACAGTAGGTTTGTGATATGTACAGTTTTATTTTATTTCATTACAATTTTTAATCTTTTTATTTTATTATTATAATATCTAATTAAATGAGTAATGGATTTCTACTATTATTTGCTAACTGTTAAATATTATACTAAATATTTTAAAAGACAGAATCCAGGTAGATAAACGTTAGATAATTTTCGATAATGTAAAAGTAAGTTATTTTTTTATAAAAATCCAATCTACAAAATATGTAAGAACAGCTATACGGCGTGATTTATTTAATATTCCTTATTGTTGTGTTATATTGTTATAATAATATATGCACATCAGCTTGCATAATGTACCTACTCATAATAATATGTAATATGTGTGAATCTCAGAAATTATAATATCACTAATTGGTAATTATTATTCAAGTAAAATAAACACGATACACATACGGTGTGTTTGGTAAGCGTGGAATCTTTTGTAGTGGAGATCGTATAATAGATTATATATTATGTAATATATATCATATGTATTATAATATAATTGTATATTGGCGACAATAATCGATTACATGTAACAATAGTATATCTATAAAATATTAGTAAGTTTATATATTGAAAACCAATTATAATTGTTTGTTAACTTACATTAGTTTTTAATTATATCATACCATACCATATAAAAGGCTATAATATTGTCGTTTAACAGTCTTATTATAGTAAGAAAATATCTTCCTAAATTTTTAACTCGCTAATTAAAATTAATAGGATACTATATCATTGAATTCGTTTTAATACCTATGTATATTAAATTATTAATTAAGTTTATTTATAATTATTTCAGATATGATTAAAATATTGATTTTTATTAATCGTCATGGATTTAAAGATTCCATGTGTAATATATTAAATAGTTATATACGTATAAAATAATTAAAAATTGATTATTCCACCTGGCCATACAGTTGGTAAACTATAATCACTGTTGTAAACAACGACAATACGATTTAAATACATTACCATTTTAATAACCAAAGGGTAAACGATTTAAAATTAAATTGAAATTATTCCAAGTCAAATAAATTAGTTTTTGATTGCCAAAATGTGTAAAAGTCCATATAGTTACAACTTACAACATTAATATTTGCTTATTGAAAATAATATGTCTAGACCGTATGAAATATAGTTGTTTTATTATTTACACAGAATGATTAACCGTGCTCTCTCCCCTTTTCTTCAAAATCACAGTTAATTAAAATTTTGACATTTCAAAATCAACATTCGAACAAAAAGTGTTTGGGTTATTGAACTTTGTGTAATAAGGTCAAAGATTTGTTGATGTTATAGTGATTTGAACATTTTAGTAATAAATATTATATTAATCCATTAACATTTATAATTTCATGTTTATGAATGGTCTTTGTATAATATATATACTAGGTTCAATATTATACCTATTTTATATTTTTGTAAGACTATTTTTAAGAACTTCAATCTTTAGTATAAATATTTTAATAACTGAAAAATTAATAGTTCGTCATTTTAATTTAACTTAGGTAACTAAAAAAACGCTAAAAATATATTCATTAAATTATTTACAGTTCAAAGGGGATTGGTTTTCATTTCAAAAATACAGAAGTTTGAATAGTCACTATACCCTCTTTAAGTAGTGCAAAAAATATCAAGAATATGAAAATATGATTTTTAAGTATATTTTAAAATTGTACATATCAGAATTTAATTAAACTCATTATTTAACAAAACAATGAGGGTGAGCATGCTTGATGAATTACTCTGTTTAAGTTCAAAACTAAAAGCTATTATATTTTTAAATAAAATATTTAACAACCGCAATTTTAACGTTAAATAATTTTTTTAATTACAATATTATAATATTATCATTGCATTAATTAAAACTAATGTTTTGAATTTATATTATAATACAAATTAGTAGAGTTAGTAAATTAGTTATATCTTATATATACTATACTATAAAGAGTTCATGATCAAAGACATTAAATATTAATTGAATATTGTTATATAAATATAATATAAAGTATAAAATAATTATTATTTTATACGAGTTTATTGTATTAAGATATACTATTCATAAGTTATAATCATAAGTTTCAATGCTGGAAGTTACACATTTTGTTGAAAAATCTAAAAAATCCAACATAACTGTCATGCAACTAAAATATATATATTTTCCTGTAATTTGAACCAAAATTTCATATAAAATAAGAAAAGTGTTTGCTGAATAATTTTTGAATAGATGATCACGTTAATGTTTTTTTTTCATATGACTAAGATTATTACAAATTAAAATGTCATAACCACAGTTTCTCTTTGCAGTTGAACTAAACGTGCGTGTAATTCGTACGAGTATCGTATTTTGCGTATAATTGTCGTTATACATTTTCAACAATGTAGGTGAGAGCATTAATTGTATCACTAACGTATCGTTTAAATTTCATAGTCCGTTAAATTAAGTTAAATTAACCTTTTTATTAGTATTTATTTAAAACCGAGTAAATGTTTTATTCTTACATTTCACTAACAATATGAGATAAGCTATTAAAGTGAACATTAATCGTTACTGTAAAATGTAAATTGCCTTTTCATTAATTAAAATTTTAACATAATGCTCCTGCGTTAAAGTATCAGTGAATATCCGCTTTACAATATAATAGTTACTATTTTGACATGGTTCACTTCACTATAATTGTTATGCTTTACACATTTACCTTATTCTGAGAGTGTAACTATGTTATTCTATCATACCTTTACCTGTTATGCATTTTTAATTATAACTTATAATTTGTAAAATGTAATAAACACAACATAGGCGCCCGCAGAAATTTTTCTAGGAGGGGGCAATGTTACGATTTGTTATATAATAAATAGTAATTTATCTTAAAACATTCAATTTAAAACATATTTTTGAAAAGCCAGAGGGGGCAAATGCCCCAGCTTGCCCCCCCCCTTCCGGGCGCCTATGAAACACAATAAAAAACGGTCTCTATATCTTGTCTAGATTTTTAATGTTTTTATTGCATAAACTAATATTCATATTTTTGTTTATTATTATATTTTTATTTATTACGGATAATGAGGATCTATATATTTTAATGAATTTGCAAATAGTATTATAATAATTTGACTTCAGTATTAAGGAATCTAAAATCACATACAAGATAATGTTTTTTTAAAAACAACAAAATTTAACAATTATAAAATGTATCTAGTAATAAAATAAAATAAACTACTCGTAAATATTTTATAAAATAATAATAAATCAATAATAATTCGAACATATAAAATCAAACTATAGTAAGTAAAAAAAAATATAAAGATATGTATTTTACTCATCCAGAAATCGTAATTAGTGATTTGTTTAAAATATTTTAAACGATAGGTATGTTTAATATTTGAAAACATATATTTTTTAAAGATTTTGTAAATTCTTTTGGTCAAACATATATAGTAGTTAAAGAGCAGTCTCTTTGTTCATATTGATCAAAATTGAATACGATACTTCTTTATTGAAACACGGGTCGTCCATATAAGTAGTTTTTAGGCCAACAAAACATTTTGTATATATCCTCTAAAACTATTTTATATAATAATAATCCACGTCAGCGTATTTTCAATTCTTTTAGTGTTTCTTTTTCTTTTGTATTAAAACTTACTCACGTTTTTATTTATCGGTTTGTATAAGTAATAATCATCACAAGGATATTACTAAAACTTTGTTAATTTTGTATTTTATTCAATTGACATATAATAATATATAATAAAACTTACCTATTTATAAATGATAGTATTGTATGTCTATATATGTGCTACAATATTATTTATTAATTAATACATTAAAATTGAAATCTCTTTAGTGAACATATTATGTACTAGGTATTATTTCAAACAACGCGTTGAAATTAATTTTTAATTGAAATTGTTTATTTGCAAATTATTACATTACCATATTAATTATATAGTTAATTATTACGATATGTTTTTGCTATTATTAATATTATAGTTTCATTTAATATATAATACATCGTTATTATAATATCGTAAATCGTGATTATTGAAAACAAATTTATTTATTAATTTTGCTTTTCATTTCATTCATAGTTTAAAATTAAAAATGTTTATAAATTAATTATTTGATTATAATTTTATTGTTATACTTTTATACAATTATGATAAAAAAAAAAATCACAGTTCATAAAGGATAATTCTTATTATAATATAGAAATAAAATAATGAAGATAATAATATGAATTATATTAAATAATATTTAACTATTACGTTTGGTAATAAACTATATGCAACGATATTGAAAATATGACCTGAAATGGATAAAACTAGTATTATATTTATTTTGAACGCATTAATTACCAAGTTGTTGGTCTAAGTGTTAATTGTTATGGGCGAAACGTTTGAAATTAAATTGGAAAATTCTTTTCACTTCGATTATTGAGAATCTGGTCACGAACAGACGACAAATAAAGCGACAACAAATCTTAATGTCCTTGGCAATAAACACGAGTATAGTAATTGCTTAACTGTACTGTCACAATTTACAAAAAAAAAAAAAAAAAATAGAATACCCAAACAAATCCTATAATTTTATATTTATCTCGTATGATTTTCTACATTTTGTTTTATTAAACTATATAATATGGTTGATAGCTGTTTTTCATTTTTAGTGAATGTTTAAAAGAAAACTTTTCAACTCGTGCAATAGTTTTCTTCCACAATATAACAGTTAAATGTGGTCTAAAAACATATTTTGAAGTTGTATTAATTTGTATGGAAGTTAAATCACTCAAATAATTATTGTATACATATAATAAACAATTAGAATTATAAAAATTATACGGTTAAAATCGGAGGCCGATTCCATTGGGAATCCAAGATGAGAATATTATTGTAAAGAATTTAAAAATATTAAATTATTAACAAACTATGCCTAGTAATGTCTATAAAGATTCTTCGCGTTGTTATTTGGTATATACGGTTTAGTATAGCACTGATAATTTGATATCTTTAAAAACGGTAAAACAAAGATAATGAAAAGGTGTTTTAAGATACGAATCGTACGGGTTATGCACAAATAATATTGATTGTCAAGTTTTTAAATTATTAAAGAATAAATGTCATAAACAGCGAACTGTATAAATACCGAGTTGTTTTTCTAATGGCTTCGGTATACTGCAGTTTTAATCATGTTATAGGTATATATCAGTAGATTTTCTTACAATTTCAAACTACTCCTGTAATCATCAACGCAGTAAAAACGATTTCTATTAATTAACACACTTACTTGTACTATTTGTTTTTCAAGTAATTAATGCTGGTACTCGTTTACCAAAAACGATTTAGGATAATAAAACGTGAACATACAAACTGTGTATGACTAGTTGAAACGAGGGTGAAAAAATTGCGCTTGCACTGGTAATTATTTTTCAATTTATAATACGCAGACATGAATAATGTGACTTTAAGTGGACGTTTTCCCCGTGCAGTATTGAGTTGGTGGTGTTGGTGGTAGTGGTGGCAGTGTTGGTGGTGGTGCACTTGAACCGACAATTTCTGAGTTATTAACCGTTACACGAGGACACGCAATATTTCACACCGAAATTGACAATCGCCAGTCGACGGAAATGATTTATGTGACCGACACGGGGCCAACCAGTGCTCCCTCCAACTCTCGGCCGTCCGTTCCTCGTATATTTCTTATTACGGTACCACACATGAAACTACACTTTGCTCCGTCCTTCTTGCGATCCCTTTCCGCTCGTTCAACTATAATCCACTTAGGTTGACATGGCGAAGAAAAACCCGCAAGACCTAAAAATTGCATTGCGGCAAAATCGAGTTTTAAACTCACAGAATTTAATACAGAAAAAAAAAATAAAATGTTGATATCCACTATCCAGCCTAACACGGACAATCTTGTTTTTATATTTTTATAGTATTATTTTTGGATGCCAACTATAAACTAAACAAGTCAATGGCTTTTTATTAAATAGGTACGTTTTAGAATATTATATTATAATATGCTCCTTACTCCTTTTAATAACAATAATACATTTTGTTCATTTATTTATGACTGGATTTTTTAGTTTTTTAGTTGATGTAGTTGTTCATTACAAATTATATTGATTTATTACTTAGACACTTAGTGATTCACTAAAAAAAATATTTTTACACATACATTGTAAACATGTTGTTTTATATATTTTATACAATCCTTAATTTCGTAACTAATCTTGCTTATGTGATGAAAAATATTTATGATTTTCATTTTCATTTGTTGATTTTATTTATTTGACATAATTAGAATATTTTTATTGCTATTGCATTGAAAATTAGTTTATAATTAATTTATTATAATTAGTTCAAAGTATACTTTTACAATAAAATACACGTTGCACATAATAAATTACAATTTTAAGTTAATGCGTTGTGAATATTGTAATATTATAAAACTTAAATTAATTATTTGCAGTACATTGTGATAATGTGTACTACTGTGCTTTGCAGTATGTTGAAAAGTATTTGGAATGTAATAATAAATTATTAGATGATGTGAAACATAATAAAAAATAATAGGTTTCGAGGATCTCGTATATTCAATAATTAAAAATATAGTATATTTTTGTAACATATAAAACATATTTTGAATTGAAATTGGGTTATATGACAGGATAATATACATATTTTAATTTTTAACCATTATTATAATATCAAAATATACATTTAAAAATGTATATATTATTTTAAATTATAAATCGCTTTCAAATGATCCTTTTTTTTTTGTACCGGTAATTTTGGATATATTATATAAAGTATAGGTAATGTGTGGGACGTGGGTATATAGTGATCGGTATTGAATCATTGATTGTTGTATATTATGCGTTTTCTTTGCTTTAAATATGTGGAAAAAAGCAAATCATTTTTAATGAATGCCATACAACGAATGTTGAAAAGACTGAAAAAAGCATTTTATGCATCCTACTGTCATTCATTATTAATAACGGACTAAACTTTTATGTGTCTCTATCCATTCCCAACGGATGACATAATACGCTATACCTATGTAAATTATTTTAACGAAATAAATTTATTGTAATATGTTACAAACATTTATCGCTGTGACTTAAGCCATAACTTGTAATTTAATTGACCTTTAACATGGTTGTAAAGACGTTTTATGGGAAAAAAAAATTAAATAAAAACCACCAATCCTAATGGAAATATTATGCAAGGAGAAAATATATATACATATAAAAAAGACTATATTTAAACCTACCTTTCTTTTGAATAATAATCATTATTTTGACTTTGGTCATAACTATTTCATTAAATATTTGTTGTATATTTTTATTTAAAATATAAATTCTTGTGAAATCGTTTTAATATATTCTACATTTAAATATTATAATAATATAGTATTTTGTTTAGTATTGATTCGTTTTAAAACACAGTTAAGTTAGATATAGTGTTTAAGTATTTTTTTTCTATTTTTTCACTTTTGTGAAGCGATAAATATTTTAAGATACATAATATATTATAATACAGTTTGTCAACTTTGTACAGTTGAGTAGATAATGAAAAGCTATATAGTTTTAAAAGTTACTAAAAACTTAAAATTAACTTAACACAAGTCAATAAAATGAAAGTATAATAATTATGAAATGGCCAATCGTCTTTAATATAAAATTTTACAAAACATTGGTTTAACGAATATTTTCGTGCGATTAAAACATTGTAAAATAGGTGTATAGGTTACCCGAGCACTTCAACTGCCATCGATATTTCTTATCAAATACGTTATTTTCGAATTCATTCTACAGCGTTTTAATGTTAAAACCATGAAGATTAGAGATATATATCTCTAATCTTCATGGTTCAAATTGTGTAGACGATTATCGACGAGTGGAATATCAGTTTATGTCATGACGGCAATTTAATTAAATTGTTCCAACGAATCGGTTAATTAATTTTTATCTAATTTCGCGCAGTCATCGGTTTTTATGCGCATATATAAATACGCACTATACGTAGTCGGCAAGTCGAATAGTCGGGCAATTCTGTTGCAATAAGAAGGAGTATAATAATAATCGGAGTATGTGCTAAAGCTATTTGAATAACACTAAAACGGGTATGGCGCGGCGCGCGGTGGTGGCGCATCGGTTTCGGAACGTTTCGCTGGTGGAGAAGGGTTTCGAGAATTGCGAGCAGTAACTCAGCGTGAAGCGCAATAAACCCGATAATTGTCAACTCAGTTGGCCCATTGCCCCTTATGGTCTTACTTCGCGTGTACACCGAACAGAGTGCTTTGCGCGATCGTTTCGAAAAGAAAATATGTCCGTGAAAATATTTCATATCCTTAGGTTTGATGTGATTTTTCTATTATTTTACTATCCGGACAATAACGATTTTGCTTGTTTCGATCAAACCCGTCGCGCATCAAAATTCGTGTGGTCGAGCCGCTATCAGTAATCAATTATTAATGATATAAGCACTTTAAAGAACGTACGTCAACACAGGCAGTTGTACGTCGGCGACTCGGCGTACGATGCGTGTTTTATCAACCGCGGAGAGACCGAAGTGAATATGTACATAGAACGTTTCATAAAGAATTAACTAACTTAGGTCATATTATACATTTTTTACAAATCGAAAAAACGTGGGTTTTTCGTGGTTTTATTTTAGTCTTGTATGATTATACGATTGTCAATAGACGACATTCCGTCCTGTATATCGTTCGTGTTAGGCTGGTTGGAGGGGGGGGGTGCTGGTTAAGAGGAATAAGTCCACGCAAAATTAAAATCATAATATAACAGTATTCAGTAGACAGTAAGTAGTACGCTTAATTCGTTTTTATAATGTCTCTAACCAATAAAAACGTATATATCATAATCAGTTCAAATTTTGAGAGACACCATATATATTATACATGAGAAATTTTATCCTATTACGTTTTTAGTTCAGATCTTAACACTCTCTCTGTACTTATTGCGTACCGATTCGACCGTTACATAAATTAAAATAAATGTATTGCCAATGGTATTTATTTTATTTTACGAGTAGGTATAATGTCCGTCTAATCATAAAATATAAATTAACTTTATACGGCTTGAACTGTAAATTGTAATGAAAGAATTGTATTATAACACGGTGTTAACTATGTTTTTGTATGACGTAATAACAATAGTTTTGTATAAAATAAAAATACAAATTTCGTGTGGTGTATTGTAAAGTTTATATCGAATACATTATGTATTATTTGTGTGACAAAAATAATTCAGAGTATCTGCAGTGTTTTGAATTTTTGTTGTATTCAAGTTTTGATTTTTTTTTTACAATTATTATTTTGGGGTTTGTGTAAGGTTTGATCAACAAACAACGAACAGTTTTGTTGTTGTTGATTAAGTATTAAAAGGGAACTCTTATAATATCTCGAAGTTATTATTCTGTACAGTTTGTTGCTTTTATTTTTTTTTCCATCAATATATATATATATATTTGAATAAGTATCACTTGACGCTTTGACAAATAAATAAAATAAATAATTAAAAAAAAAAATTAAATATAGCAATAATGCCAATAATGGCACTTAAATTAATAAAAAAAAATCATAAACATATGACGGATTTCAAGATTTATAATATCATACAACCACTTTGTTTATAGTTAATTTTTCGATATTTTTCTATTATTACATAATTATTATATTAAAGTAGGGGTCTTCAACCCATGGCCCGCCCTGTCATAACTCATAATATGTGGCCCACGATCACATTTTAAATTTAGCATGTATAATATTTTCTATTTCGATAAAATCATAACGACTAAGTCATCGCTATAGAAAATATGCGATAAGATAAATTAAATTACCTACCTAGAGATAAATTTTGGCTGTTGCCTGTTAGTTCGTAACCGATTGTGGAATGAGCATAATACTCGTTTATGTATAAAAGTTTTGATTTCATACATTTTCTTCGTAATAATTGTATAATATGTCGGTGAGTAAAAAACGTAAAATCTCGGACAGAAGTCGCATTTTTCAAGAAAAATGGTCCAATAACTATTTTTTTATTCAAGTTAAGAAAAGGCAATATGTTTGATTTATCAAGAATCAATTGAAGTGATAATAGAGTACAATTTAAAACGACATTATGTTACCAAACATGCAGCAAAATATGATATGATACAAGGACAACTTCGAATTGATAAACCTGCATTGTTAATGAAAAATATACAAAGTCAGTCTTCAAGACTTGAAGTTCAATTTTAAAAAAATGTGTTTTAATAATTAAAGCTATCTATTAAAGTTGATTTAATTATTTTCGGACAAGACTGTTACACTATTGAAAGATTTTTGTAAATTAGTATTTACTTATTTTAGGTGTATATTGTATAGAAATATAAATTTTCTAAAGTCCCGTTCGTCATTAATTTTCACAGAAACTTCAGAAATTAGTACAAGTTTCATTGCCATCGTATCTTTAGACGTTATATTATTCAGTAATTGTTCTCAAATGCAAAGATTCCCAAAACTGAAATACTGAATAATATTTGTTATCGAAATTCCTCTAGTTAAACACTGATAATCATATTTTTCTATTTTAAAATCCTCTTTATCAATTTATATTAATTTAATACTTTAATAGCAATTTTTCTGGGCTTGGACGACTAAAATAATCTTCATATATTATTTAATTTAATTTTAAAAATATTACTAGAACGTACTACTTTAAGTTAATTGAAATATTAACAAATTAATTACTTATTCTTTGTAATAATCAAAATAATATTATGTCGGTTTTAATTAATATATTAATTGCGTTTATATTAAGTTTATGACGTGATTTTATTTGATTGACATAATATCAGTTTAACAATGCATTGCAAAGTTTTAAATTGGATTTAAAATGAGTTTTGCAAATTCCGTGAGCATTTTTCAAAAGAGTTTTACTGTTAAATATATTATTACTGTTAATACCTATAGTTGTATATTTTATATTTGTATTTAACTTTTTTTTATTAAAATGTAATAAATTATTGAGAAATATATTTTAGACATTAATCGAGTTTGCTATTACTCCTTGTTCATTGAACAGTTAAACTATATATGTACACTAGCTGTATATGTGGGTACCGCGTACGTATTATACACGCCTAAACAATAACATCCTGTCGTAAATTTTCATACGAATAAGTTGGAGCATTGAAATTGGATTTCACATTACTTAAGCGTTTTCAAACAGAATATAGGATGATGGTAAATTAAAACTTCCGCCCTCTCTCACTTTGTGTCTAAGACGTTCGTCTTTTTCGTCGGACAAAATTTATGTACCACTGCTGTTTGCCAGAAAATCCGTTCTGCTCAATAGCCAACACGCAGCTGCAGTATTCCTCGAATGGGCAAAGAAAAGACGTATTATTATATTTTTATATATACATAAATATCGTATACCGTTGTTTCTGTAACTACGGCCGCCCACCTGGAATCGCAATATTTTATACCGGTGGATTTATATTATTTACTTTTTTTTTTTTTAGTTATTTTCTCTAAGCGTTTCAATTAAATAATATACCTAGTTGATAGTTTGTTTGTTACGGTATTTTATTGTTGCTAATGAGATAAACCATTTTAAAACGTTGATAGAGCTCTTTTGTTAAGAAGGAACGGAAAACCTTTCAAATCTAATTTGGACGCACCTGGCACTTTGTGAGCTCTATTCACTATAATTTCAGTGCTATTTTCTGGGGTTGTGCGTTCTTCGATAACATAAATTTCGACAACGACCGTCGTTTTTTTTTTACCTTTCACGTTATATAGTGCTTTTGGGTATCGATAAAATTGGTTAAATATTTTATTGATTATATATGGCTAATAGTTATTTTTAATATTAATTTTGAATAATTGCGTGTGATAAAATATATTACGGTGTTGCCATTTTCCTCTATAATAAACGATGATTTAGAAATTTGATCGAAAAACGTAATTGCTTATCGAAATATAAAAATTAAATTATATTTATTTCTGTTTGTTATAGGTATTTTATCATTATTTTCTTAAAAAAACATTTTTGTTAATTATTACATTTTTACTTTTATAGTAGCCGTTACTGAAATCTGTTCATTTACGTTGTTGAGTGAATTCCAGTATTAGAATACGAAATATTTTAAAAATAAATGTTCATAATATAGTGGCACTTTATTTTGCATCTCTTAAGTTTTAAATAATTGATGTTGACACGAGTATTTGCATAATGTTTACAAACCATATATACCATCTGACTGTGTATCTTTTAAGTTTTATGTTTTAAATAATGATACAACTTTTTTTTGAATGTTTAATGTTGTAAATTTAAAATAAATATAATGATACAAGTTTTAATTAAAAATATTGTTAAGTACACTAATTAATACAATCTATATATTATGTAAAATATATTTCTTAAGCATTAAAAACTCGATTAATGATAATTTTAGATTCTGAATGATTTTGTGAATATATTGATTTTACTATTATTAGTATAATTATACTAGGTATTATTATTTATTGTTAATAATTTTGATTTTTATCTATGAGAGTTTTGGATAGAAAATCAAAACTAATTTTCGGATAAAAAATAATCGGAAAAAACAAATCATAAAATACCTAGGTACTGAAATTTTTAACAAAATCTACTTCTTTTTTTCGACTTACTCAAAAACCATAGGTATATTATTTGAATTTTTCACCAAATGTTTATTTTATTTATATGGTATACCTAATTTAAAAAAATATTTTGATACTTTTTGAGCTATCTATCAGATATTTTCAATATTTTTAATTTCTCTTTTATGAATTTTAATAAAAAAAATTTTCAATAGTCATAATTCTTGAAAATCTAATTTATAAGATCCAACATATGTTGTTTTTATATTTGTATAAAATTATTAAATACACATAAAAGTGTACAATTTAAAATTTATCTTATTTAATTTAATATAATTTAGTTTGATTGTAAATATAATATAATATTCTTCATAAGTATTTCATATTATACATAATTAAAAAATCTAAAAAGTATACAAATACAATTAGTTTTTATAGATATTTGAAGAATTATAAATTTGAACAAAATTACGTATTTAATGATGAATAACGGTGTTAATTATTTTGTTATAAATCAAAACCGTTATTCGTTGCCTCGCGGGGACTTAAAATTTCTACCTACATTATAATAATATGAATTTTACAATGTACGCAATTACATTTTTGATTTATTTTAAGATATTATCTATTTATATCATGATTCATGGTCCATGAACTTATTTTTATTGTTTTATAGTATGTACATAAAGATATTATTATATTTTGAATTATGTAAGCTGATATAAATGGTATAATTAAATCTAGGACAAAATATCCAAATGTGTCCGTTTTTTCCAAAATAAGTGCGCATTACACTTTAATTTCTAATAAATTTAATAAAATATAAATATATTATATTATACTACATCATTTAATTAAATAAAATGTAAATTAATCTTAGTTTTTAATCAAATTAATCCATTTTTCTGAAAATAAGTGCATTAAACTTTACTTGATAATAAAATTAGCTCAAATAATATAAGCATTTTGCTAAGAAAAATAAAATTCTATAAATAAAAAAATGTATAATATAATAGTAAAGGATTTAGGAACTGATCCAGTTTCTATATAAATCCATATCCCAATCCACCCCTGAGGCCTGAGATGAGCTTTTAATTGTTATTAGTTATTAATTTACTTGTTGATATATATATATATATATATATCTCAGGAGCGTATTTATAAATGTCTTATGGGGGGATGCGACATGAAAATGCTGCAGACAAAACTAAAGTCGCACAGCGTCAATTGGGTACCATTGGACCACCAACGAAAAAGATAAGAAAAGATTTATTAAAACATATTTATCTTGAAATTTGTGAAAAATACAATGATTGAATGATGGCACTAGGGACATTCCAATTTTTTAAAATGCTATAGCTAATTTTCTTCGACAATAAGATACAATTTTCTATTTTTTAAAACTTATACTAAATTTTTAGTTATTATTTGAGAATCCTGTATCTATATATCAAAAATAAATTATTTTACATTTTATTTAATATTATTTGACTAATGTGTGTGCAGTATATTTTGTGATATTATTACTATTAACGTAATTTATGTATCATAATATAATATATTTATATTTTATTAGATTTATTAGAAATTAAAAGCGGGTAAGTGGGTATCGCTCTGCTGTATATTAGGGGGTGGGGTGGACCTCAGACTATGGAAGGTTAAATTTGAATGCAATGATAGGTATCATTGTATACGAAAAACGATTCTGAACGAAGATGATTTGTCAGTTTAGGATATATTATATTTAAATATTGTCAATTATTCTATTTTGAAACAAATAGTATAGTTTTTATATTATGTTACTATGGTTACTATGGCCAACATTCGCATTATGAGCGTATGAAATTTAATTTAAATTTTGACATATTTCCTATAAATTCGAACTTTAAACACTTATAAAAAAAAATTGTGACTAACGATTTCGGATTTTTTTTTTATCACTTTAAGAAAAACTTATAAGAAACCTTGTATTAAATTTTCAAGATTTTCTGGCCACCCAAAAAATTTTTATCGGCATTTGAAGAAAAAAAAACTTAGAAAAGTCGAAAATTTTAATTGTCTATTAGTAGCTTAAAAATGGTCAAAATATTTTGAAAAATTAACTGTAAAGAGATAACCATAATATAAACATTTGGTGAAAATTTCAAGTATTTACAATAATTCGTTTTTGAGTTACAGCAAAATCAAAAAATCGATTTTGTCGAAAAGTGGTTTTTCGTAAAATTGACATTTTTCTGTCATTTTTTTTTTGTTTTTCTCGATTTTTTTGAAAACTATTAGAAAATTTTAATTTTGACCCCCCTAAAGTACCAACTAGATTCAATTCCCTATTCAAAGAGGGGCTGAAGTCAAAAATCGGAGCATTATTACTGCTCCAAATGTTGTCGTCAGACACAAAAAAAAAAAAAAAAAACACACATCATAGTAAAAGCAATACATTCATCACTTCGTTCAGAATCTAAAATGTCATTCACTTATTTTTGGAAAAACGGATACATTTGGATATTTTGTCCGTGGATATTTTGACCAATTACCGGTATAATTACATAATATTATAATGATTAAATACTATAATACAATAGAATAAATGTAATATTTTTGATACAATTTATTAAACTACCTACTATTATAATAAAAGCAAAATAAATCAATTTAATAGTAATATTAAAAAAATATATCATGAAATAATATACTTAGTGATATAAACTGATAAACCATCATATGCACTCAGAATCGTTTTTCGTATACAATTATATCATATCATTAAATTAATTTTTTTTATTCCTTTTAATTAATGTCGTCGACAATGGCTGTTAGTTACAATTTACACTTATGATTTTTTGTTACTTATAAGTTTTTTTTTCAAAATTTGATTTTCTTTAAAAATTTAAAGACTCGTGTAATGGTGACTGCGTCTGGTCCGAGTGCTGTGTCTAAGGTGTTGGGTATGTTGATATGAATTCGTCTTAATATTGGAGGCATTCGGTGACTATGTGGTCGCTGAGAGTATAGATCCATAAGAATGCACTTTGATTTTTCTTCTTTTGCCTCGAGGTATCCATTTGTAAGACATGTATGGCCAATGCGGAGTTTATAAATACCTTATCCCTTCTATTTGGAGGGAAATTAGGCCAGCTGGAGATTGTGTTTTTTTAAATTTAATTTTAACACACCCATAATAATGATCTATTTGACACCTAACGTACATTAGAGAGATATCCATTTACAATTTGCCTACCTCTTTTTAAAATTAAAATCAGATTTGTAAATAATTCAAGTATGATAACAGTAAACATTGTTAATTGTTAATAATGTATACAATAATTAGATTTTAAATTATATTTATTATTTTATTGACTATAAGCATTATTTTTACATTGCCTATATAATAACTGCGTTCATTTTTTTCCAAAGCAATGTCTAAATCTGAAGTTGAGCAATAATTTTTATTACATTTATAATGTTATTATTTACTAACAAAATTATGCTTATTTCATTACCTTTACCATGTAAAATAATGTATAGTATTTAATAAAAACATATATAATGTATAGATATTGATTTATGTTATGAAAAATAATTAAACATTTTTATAGTCGACTGAAGACATTTATTTAATCTTGTTTTAAAGTTAGTTGTAAAGATATTAATTCATAAAACTGTGTATTTGTTAAACAAAATATGTTATATCTTTGATATTTTATCGAAATAGTCTAATGATTTTTTAGTGACAATGAAATTAAAAACGACTTACCGTATAGGATGAACATTTTTGCTTGACTGCTACAAGATATATTTTTGTAATAAGCTCGTATAAGAGTAATCTTTGGACGTCTTATCTCGTGACACCGAAAATAAATTAACTGATGGCTCAGCTAATTTGTTGGTTGATAAAGTGCATTGGATTATTTTTGTTTTCCAGTAGAACGGAACGATTTAATAATAAGAAAAAACTACTAACATTTAAAACTCTGTCGCAGAAGTCTATTAAGTCTTTTTTATTTTAAATCTATTTAGGTTTCATTATATTTTGTTGTTCTAAACTGCTCTTTGACATTTTTTTTTATATTTTGTTGATTTTTAGTAAGACAAATAATTGTAAGTACTTTTGTTTATCAATAAATTGTTAGCTGTCTTTGAACAGGGTAGATGCCGAATGAATCAATCCATTTCGAAATTGGGTCAAAACGATTTGAACGGATTTAATATGATCTACTAGATCACTATAATAATGAGTAATGAAAACTGAAATACAAATGCATCCAATGACTGGACTCGCAGTTTTTTTTTTTTTAAATAATTTCAAACGAAAAATGGACTTATATTCTGAAAAGTTGATTCGGGAATAAAATTTCTTGTTGGGTCGTTACGATAAAAAAAAAAATGTTTCATTGCATTTGTAAGCATTAATTTTTTAGCATAACTATCGACTCCCAGAGTGCTCACGTACTTACCACATGTTGTTGGTATAAAATTAAACGTTTTTACCGATTTTGTCGAGTCCTTGTTATTTGTTGTCTGCAGGTAAAAGTGGTAACTAGTTACGCGTAACATTTAGCATATTTTAACATTTTGTTTTTCATAATTTAACCACCGGTAAAATTATAATGTTTAGTAAATATTTTATATTTAATGTTTTATGACCAATATTCTTGTACATTTAGACCCCAAGTTTTTTAATTTATAAAAGGACAAGTAGAATTAGTAGTTTTTTCAGTCGAATTCTACAAAAAGCATTACGTTAACGTAAAAATCATTAATTGATTAACATACGTTAATTGGTATACCTAATTGATCTATTATTGTTTAGTGGAATTTATGCGTGGTTCGTGTTTTGAATATCCCCGTCGTTTAATATATAGTTAAAATATAATATTCAAACAACAGGTCACGTACGGATGGGTAGGTATAATGAGATTTTAAATAAAACGCATTAAAATAGAATTGGCGACTTACTCATTTTTATGCACTTTGTGTTCTTCATAGACTTTTGATATCAACTAAATATTATTGTACCATTTTTAAACTTATCTGTGGTGAAACTAAAATAATTCATGTCTTATAGCTGACATTATGTCATTGCTGTAATCAGTAACTTAAATATTTCCGCGTATTATCATGTTGTATTAATTATTAATTAGTTTACCTGGTACCTATACACGTTAGTGTACTGTAATTTCCTACGTCACGTACTCACGTGCGTCGGTGTTGTCGTCAGATATTACCCTTAAATCATATTACTTGATGAGGTAAGATTTTTCTAGGAACATTTTATTCCCAGTAAAAATATCCTCGGACATTTATACCTCTCTTGATGGTAATAGTTTCCTTGGATAAACAGACCCTCGTTAAAATTTCCTAGTATAATAGTATCTCTCCAGTAATATTATCCTATTAAACTGGTTAACGAATATAAAATAAATAGAATTATTATTATTAAAAAATAAGTTGTTTTTTAAGCAGTAAAACCCTAAATATAATAGTTATTAAACAGTATATACTGTACGCTATACAGTTATAAATAAATATTTACTTTTTTGTAGTTTAACGCAGTGTACAATTATATATTATAAATGTATATGTAAATAAGTAATATTTAATTTGTGGAAATGTATCATAATATTATAATTGTTAATTTTCCTTCATTTATTAGAATTTTATTTTTAGTAAATCTATTGTATAATTTAGGTACCTTAATCTTGTTATCTATTCAAATAAAATTTACGATGTATATTAAATAATAATATGTAAATGTTATGTAATGTAATAATATTTGCGGGGATTTGTCTAATGGGTTTAAGCAAGAACATTAGATTGTAATCAATACGAAATTTTGTTTGCAAAAATACTATAATTTTAACAGTAATTCAACCCTTTTGTCAGACCGGCTACCCGAGTGCTGCGTATGTGTGTATACTACTACGACTATCTATTTACCTCTTAAAATTAATTTTAATTTAAAAATATATAAGTCAATAAAATAAAATAGTTTTTGAATGTGTTGTTTTTTAGCGTAATTTTTATTGAATGATTTAATGTAAACGAAAAATAAATTTGAACAATATTTTTACGTTTTAAGGAAAGATAATTCATTAAAACTATTTTCAAATGTATATTTAAACTTAATATGTATATTATATACTTTATGGAACATAATAACTTAGATTTATTTTTAAAGGGGTTCAAAGGTCTAATATTTGCAATAGTCAGCTTTATACTTTTATCAGAAGTAAAAATATTATTTTATAAAACTATCAATAAATGTATACTAATATTAATTCAATAAAAATATTGTTTATTACCCTTAGATTTATTCAAATCTAAAATTATGCTTATATTGGAATTTTCTAAAATCCTAACTAAATAAAAGTATTTTTTTTTCAAAGTTTAAATAACAATATAATACTATCATATTTATCAACATTTGTATTACTACCTAGTACTGTTATATATAAATCATATTTATTATTACAATTTTTAAATTTATTAGTTTTAAATTTGTATTTGTATTTTTTATTTAGATAACCCTCGGTGGCTAAGACATTGTCAAACAGTTTTCACTTTTATTCTAAAATTGGGATTTTTTTTTATATATAATAACAATGATATATTAAGTTAGCCCTTAACCCAATATAATAACAATAATAAAAATGGTTTTGAATATATGTTTACAATATATTTTACAATTGACTTTATATTTATATAATTTAATATAAACTTAAAAATTCCATTTTTTTTTTCGTGAAACATTTACATAAAACAATGAATTTTCCATTAATTATTATTTATTAATAATATTATATGGTTTAATGTATGGATTTTTATTTGAGTATGTTTCATGCACATTTCAACGGAACAATGTACGTTCAACATTACCTATATAAATGATTTATGAATACAAAAATGTATGTATATGTTTAATTTTACGTAGTCTTATACTAATTTCATAGAATACTGTTTAACAGCTTCTTGTAGTTTTAATCTCGTCTAGTTTCTCATCTAACTTCCATTAATATTATACCAAGTCACTAATGCGCTTACAGTTAAGTTGTGCTATGCTAGTACAAATACATTATTATAAATATAATAGTATTTCTTTCTAATATAAAAATAAGGTGTTTATTATAAAAATAAAATAATGTTGGCCACATAGTGCCAAAAACCAAAATGCTGTGTTATTATAGAACGAATGAAGTATAACTATTCAAGTCAAAATATACATTTATCCGAAAACTGATAAGTTCAATAGGTATACTCATTATCATACAACGTGTGAAATTGAATATTTGTGTGTATTATAAATGTATAAATAGGATATTTACATACGTTATTTATTAAATCTAATTTGTATAAATGAAGTTCAAAATATTACTAAAATTGTGTTTTTATTATGTTCCTGATATTTATTGAATTTAATTTTAATGTATAATTTATTGTATTTTAGCTTGAATATTAATTCAATATAAAAAAAGTAAATATTATATAAATTATTAACCAATGTAGTAAGGTTTACTGTACTTAATGTTTTTTAAATGACTAAAAAAAATAATGAGATTAAGAATAATGCCAAAATAAATCTATATAAATATTTTTAATAAAACAATAAAAAAATGAAATCAATTTTAAAATCAAATGGTTTCAAAATATCAGAAGTGTAGGAAACCAACAATAGAAAAATGTTCAGTTTAGTTATAAAAATATCTTATAAACAATCAACTGCTAGTAAATTAATTAAAAAATAATGATAATAAATAATTACAACTAAGTTTATTTTAGTATATTAAAAATACGGTGTTAAAATGTAATATCATGTGTTTAAAAAAATTATTTATAATACCTATAGGTACTTATTATTTGATAACTATGTATTGTTGGTTAGTTCATTAAGAGAAAAGCTTTTGTAGTTTTGATTTGTGTGTGTTTGTAGTATATTTTAGTAATTCAAGTTAAAACAAATGTTTAGTTTTTAATGTAGACCAATCTTTAATTTTTTTTTTTGTGATAACATTTTTGAAACATAATATTATATTATATTAATGCTCAATAAATAAACTATTACGAATCATTTAAAAATAATTTTTCTATTATGGTGTACGAGTAAGGAAAGGTTTGTATAAATATTTTATTAAAGATGAGTAAACAAAATGAGATGTCCTGGGAATAGAATAAAGTAAATTTTGTATTTAAATCAGACCTTTTGTAATGTTTTGTCACTGTAGAATTTCCGTTGTCTTTTTCATGTATATTACTTCAATTTTTATTTGTGAATGCGCTTTATGACCCTTTATCTCCCTCCCTATCAACGTTTCCACTATAACCCATACCTTCGATATCACAGAGGACAGTTTGAATTCCTATGAGTATTTGCTTGAGGCGACTTTGAAAAGGTTCAGACCTTTTGACAACTAGGACATTGAATAACGTTCTGTTGTTACTGACAATTACATGCAACGCGGTAATCACATACTAAAAACTAATTGTACACAACCATTGAATACTAAATCGTAAGTTAAAGTTTACGTTGCACGTACTATATGAATCATACATTATAGTATATAATATACCTATAGATAATAAGATATACACAATAATTTATATAAATAGTGAGCAATTAACGGGGTTCCGCCAATAGGTGACTTTTCCTTTTCATAATTTATTTATTGTATAACGTGCAAATAGGTACAGATTGTAAACTTAAAATTTTGTTAACAATAAAACTCTTAGGCAATTCAATTTGTATTTGATTAATTTAATAATTAATTTATATATGTACACATCTGTATTGTATGTACAACTGAGTTAGTACTTGAAGCACATAGTACCTAATTATTAGATTAAAAATTTGTTAACGTATTTGTTTTATATAATTATTATAAAACACCAAATGAAATTTATCATTCATAAACATTTTTATTTTTTTAATTTAAAACATGAAAGTTTACAGTTTTCAAATAAATAAATTTAACGAGGGAAATCAAGAGGAATCAAGAGGCGTGATTGCGTGAGTGAAGAGTCAGCTATAGCGGTATCACAAAAAATAAAGAAAATATTTTATATAAATTCACTTAAAATCAATCTAATGGAATAGGCTTAAATAGTTTTATTAATTTATTATTGTTATTTTTATTATTCAAATCCATAGAATATAAAAAAAAAATTGCATGTATAAAATATACATATATTTAAATAATTATGAAATCGAATACCGACACAGTATTCTATGTTTTGGTAAATTTTAATTTTCAAAAAATTTATTTTTTATTAAGAATATTAAAGATAGTATATAATAATGTTTATTATATAATGTAAACAGGACAATATTTGAATGGTATTAAAAAGGTGGTCAAATAAAAAGTAATTTAGAATATTTTTATCAACAATTTTATTTTTTAATTATCTTAAACATTTATAAAAATATATTTAAAAAAAAATCATATCTGTAAAAAAATAATCTAATGCAATTTTATGTATTTTAAAAAATGTCAAGTTTATTTGGCAAATATATAATAAATACAATTAATACAATTTAAACTAAAATCTGAAAATTTGTATTGTATTTATTTTTAATATATACATCCATAAAATTTTTATACATGAATATATTCAAAGATTATAGTGATATATAATTCTTTAGTTATATGTACTGAATACACGTTTACTCTAAATACGTATAAACTATAATGTATTAATATATATACATATCGTATACATAATTTATAATACATGGGTTTTTGTCATTTTGAATGACATATTGACTTGACTACGAATTTGAAACTTGGGAATTCATGAAACATTGATCATAGTGGATTTCGAACCCAATCAAAGCTATATCATATAGAAAAATAAAAACAGCGAAGAAAGTTAGCTATTTTTTTTTTATTTCATTTTTTTTGTCCTCGTATGAGATACGTCTCACGTACGGATGAAATTTCCAAACTTTTTCCACCACAGAAATATAAGTAACAATTGAACAAGATAAATAAAAACGAAAATATCAAATTCTGAGTATCTTCGAGTATTTAGCTTTTGTTTTTACTACTCGCAGACACGATAAAAATGTTGAGCGGCTAATGTAGGTCGTTGGGAGCAATCGTGACATGTCAAAACAATGAAAATAAAAACAAATACCTTATCTAGTTTGGTGTGGTGGGTCCGGAAATTTCATTTTCGTCCTTCTGCCGCATGGAACTCGACAAGCATTTTATTTAAACTCGTCTAAAGCGCTTAAAACCTACAAAAATCTACCCACATAAATCAAATTTCCCAGTCCTTCCCGTTTTTCCTTCTTTTTTTATAACCCAACACTGATGGTAAATTCTGATAAATTCATTCCGTTCTCTTTTAATACCTACGTATGTGTGTACAGTATATTATATGAACACCGGTCGGTTTAGAATCTCACAGCTGCTGCAAAAAAAAAAACTTAACGACGACAAAAAAATAAAATTACTAGTGTGATTTTTGACCTAATCATATTATAGTATCGTGTGATTTACATTTTATTCCCCCTCCCTCATTCTTCAAAAAATTTCGTGGACTCACGGAGCCGATGTCTGCACTATTGACGAACACAAAAACATAACCTGTAAATTAATATAATTAATAACTTTAAGACGGTTTTACGTCATTTCAATCGCAAACGACTTATCATATTATTTTATTACGCGTAGTATATTTGTTTTAGCAACTCATTTTTAGTGGCATAATAATATATAATAGATAATACATACTTTAACAGACACTATCAAATATATTACAATTTTTAATTGTGGTTATAGAAGTATTATGATACTCTTCATTAGTTCATTACCACTGAATGAATTATGGTGCACCTATATATAATCTACACGGTTCGACCATTTTTTCCGTATAGCAATCGGTAAGATTTCCAAAATTTGGTGTCATTGTTAAAATAAATATTTACTCAACATTTTAATTTTACGGCAATATTCGATTAGCCGTTGATTCAAATTCAATTTTATAGTATTATTAATAATGAGTATACATAGTGAATATTATAAGACATCTAAAATTAAAATAAATCTTGAAATGTCATTATTATGTATTGTTGACTCTTTACATTTCGGAGAATGGCGTCATTATAGTTATTAATTATATATGATTTGTTAAAAGAAAAAAAAATTATACGAAAGTTACATACTTATTAAATATTCTATAATTTTTCGAGGGTTGACTAAATAATTATAATTTTAAAACTCGTTAGATACAATACGAAGGAATTCAAATTCAATTAGGAACATCAAAGGAGTGTATGTTTGCTCCCATTAATAATACGCCACATAAAAAACATGAGAGACTATACATTAACATGGTTTTGTTGTTGTTGTTGTTGTTGTTGAAAAGTTGTGTCCCTAAGTAGATTCTATTCAAAATAAACTACATGAAATTGAATAATAACTGAATAGAGTACAACTGTCGCTCAATATCAATACTTCATTCCTTTTATTTTTATTACGCTGCACGATACTGAAAAATAATTAATGGTTTAACTGTTCATTATTATTATCATTTATAAAGAACATTTAATAATGTTTATTGTGTATCTAAAAAAATAAAAATAATTCGACCGCTACCTTTACTCGATAATAATAATATTGTAATGCAAATCTTTTAGAAGGTTTTGACCAAAATTACTAAACACTAATCCGCGATAAAATATCATCAATTATTGTACGTTCATTTGAAATTGATAACATTATATATTATTGAATATTAGTAAAAAAATGTCGGTGATCACAATTGTTTTGTCATTAGTTCCTCGATAAATCCGTTTTTGTTCTATCTACTTTGTTTACGAAAAATTTTTATTTTTTATCTTTTTTTTATTTTTATTATTACTGTTATATATTACTGTTATATACTGTTATATATTGGATCTATTTCAGCGTGCGTTAAAAATAAATCTGAAGTTTTTAAAAACATCTATCCGAATTCCGAATAAGACGAATACAATACGATTTTATGATATTTTCTCATGTAAATCAAAATTAGTTATCAAATAGGTATATTGATTAATGTTAACTACCATAAAATATAAAAAAGGTTATGTTTGAGGAATTTTATGAATGCATTTATGTTTCGACCAGTGGAGTATACAATTATGTAATACAATAAGATAAAAATACTTGATGAATTTAAAATGTGATCAGAAAACACAATATATGTATTTAAATATAATTTCATTTAAATATGCAATTTAAAGATGTAAATTATATTATTAATCGAAATCAAATTAAATGAATAAAAAGTAATCTGATTTAAATATAAAATCATTATATTTCTGTATGTACTTAAAAATCCATTGGACCATGGTTACCAATACTAATATATATCAGATAATTGTTCATACATATTTGATTTCATTTTTCATTATTTTCGGACTATAGTCGATAGATGAAATTTATTATTAGGTATTTTAATTACTAAATTACAATTATTACAATTTTTATTTTGTAATACTTTATTGTGCTACACATAAAATCCTGTAAAATGAATACACTTGAATGGAATGTTCAATGTAGTAGCATTATCGTTAAAAAATTAATCATTTTTTTCGAAACTGGAATTATTTAATTTTTCAAATGCTATTATTATGACATACTTGATAGTTATTGTTAAATTTATTTATGTTGGCAAAAAAATTTTCATTTTCGCACATGGATTAAGTTTAATTAAGCCTCGTATGAGGACGTTACACATTAACTGTATGTCTGAACTGTTCAGCATATCTTTTATCGTGTAAAATAGGTTTACCATATTTTTATTTTATTAAATTTTGTTTTTTATCAATGTTATATACTTATATTTCAACTTGTGCGTTTTACCTAAAATCTTAAATTATTGTTTTGGTGGTACATGATTCTAATAAATAATAATTTTTAGTTCTAAAACGTAAAACCCGTGTAATTACTATTATATAATTATGTTCAATTATGGATTTATAAAACTTGGGTTATAAATGTTAGTTATACATTTAGTGAACGTATAATGTCAAATTAGATTAATACTACCTATATATTGTGTGAAATACTCTATGCAAATATATCCACAACATAATTTACGTAAAACATTTGTAATATAAATTGTATAAACGAATGAAAGTAGGTGGTGTGATGTATACGGGGTGATTTTTTCAACAGTAAAAATTAGTTATTTCAAAATGTATTAACATGTTTGAAAATATTTTTTTTTTACATTATTTTAAGTTATTATAAAACTAAATTTTCAAAAAATTGTGTTTCTTAATACTTTTATTGTTATCAATGGTTTCAAAGTTATTTTAAAAATGTTGAATTCTAATACAAGAACGTTTTTTATAGAAAATATTTATTTAACATTATGCACATAGAATGAGTGGTGTGGCACTCAGTAATAACACTTATAATAATTATGCTTAAAATATAGAATTATAATGGTTTTTTTAAATCATTATAGAAATATTGATAAATAAATACATACATATATATATAATATATATATATTTAGACTAGTGATATATAATTAATCACGATTTTGATTACCTAATATATTACAGAAACATGTTGTTTGGTAATAACCCTAGAGTATTATTTTATTCATACTAGTATAAATTGTTTCTAGTTTTTATATTCTCTGAGATTTTTGTTTATTAGAATATATTTAAGAATTATCTAGTGTGTATCATTTTTAGGGCTTTATCTAAAATAATTCTGCAGAAAAAAAATGTTTATAAGTATGTAATTTAAAAATTTTAATGCCTATATTATACCAACATTTTATAAATATTGTGTGTTTTTCCCCATAATAAGCGTTGCGTTCATGATGGCTATCGATGACAGTTTTATAATATTTTATATTTTATTTTTATTAAAAGATCAGACGACATTACCACAAACGATAAAGTATAATATTACAAAAATAAAAAATTTAGTGAATAATATAAATAAACATATAAAATATAGTATAACATTTTTTTCATATTCATTTGGTATTTTTAAAGTATAACTGTACTTATATTTTTGTGTTTTTTTAATCCTTAATTCTGATTAAAAGTATTTGTAGATTAAACGAGTGGAGTGGAGTTGAATAAGAGTACCCTACAATAATAAAATGCTGTTCTTGCTTACTATTCTGCGGCTCGTATAAATCTGAAATACTTGTAAATTATTAATTATTACTCATTAAAAATTCGCTTTTTACTCGGAAAAATATTCTGCCTGGAATATGATTTTTAATTTAAAAAATTACATCGATAAAAATAGTTTGAATTTTTTTTTTCCAAAAATATCATTTTATTATGACTTCTAGTTATGTATAATAAAAAAAAACAAATATAGGTATAAAGTATATTATACTCAAAAACATTAATAATTTTCGAGATAATAACTAACCTATATTAAATTATATTTGAATATTATAATATTTTGATGGGAGTATAATATAATACTAATATAACTTTCCCAAAACGTATTCAAATAGTTACCATTAAGGAAAAAGTTGGTTATTAAGTAAGTAGGTATTAATATTATTTGTTTCAATAGTAATTAATATAGTTAAAAGAATATATTTATTTTAAGGTTTACAATATCGAGGCGAAGTATATTAATTTCCATCAATTTATTTATTTACTTTGATAAACAACGCTTTGTATACCTACTGAAAATCACTCATGAGAAGCTTTGATATTTTATGGAAAATGTTTGTAATCTAAAATATAATATTTTACCTTAATTACCACGCATCTAACAGTACCAATAATAATAAAAATAATATTGATCTTTTTGTTGAACTAAAGTTTACAGTTGTCACTCGTCATGTACATTGATGATCTAATCATGACATTCTAATGACTAATATTATTATTAACCTGTTGTTTTATGATCTAAAAACTTATTTTTTATTGACGAAACTATTTATTTTTCAGAAATCTAGCTGATGTTTGATCCCAATGTCAGTGATTTTCCATAGTCTTACCGAACTAAGTTGGAAATCATCAGAACTCTTTGTTCAAATATTGTTGACTTGCAGTGGCCATAATGATTTTGACAATAAACATTTTAACATGCTTTATAGTGCAACTTAAAACGCGTATACATATAAAAAGGTAATACTATTTTTATCTACTAAATTTCCATAAATATGAATATTTTTAGTGTCACCCATTATGTTTAAATACCGTAGGCTACTGCGGTTATAACTGCATATTTATGCCAAACGATTTTATGTTCACGAAAAATAATATTTATTTCGCAGAATGTCTATAAATTAATTAACTGACGAAACTGTTTTTACAATGAAATTAAATATGTTAACCGTACTTGATTGAGAATAGCAGTAGTATTCTACGATATACTTAGTTTGCCTATATTACGTTTAATCTTTAAATACTCTTAAATTCTGATGAAAACCATTGTTTGTTTATAGAGGTAGTTCAAACTCTAAAACAATAAATGTATCCAACCTCGTTGTCATTTATTTAATATTAAAATTGTAATATATCAGTGTAGTACATCGTTAACTTTAAACTTTCGTACGTTAGCTTTGGTTACGAGTAATCAACCATTTAGATTAATCGATTTGATTTGTATTAAAAAATCGAATTATTTAAAGTTGTTATCGACTTAACTGCCTACTGATATCATCTTATATTTTACTAACTTGTGTATGTATAATGATATCACACCTTCGATAATTATAAAATATATTATGATTAATAAATGCTCTTTTATTCTAAATCGAAAATTAGGTATATTTGGTATTCATATCGACATATCGTGCAATTCCTATACTAACCTAATATAGATATACATTTTGTAATACATCATACAGTTATATCACACGTTATTTCGTAGTCGTTATCTTATAAACTAGTTATAAACTCGATAATTTATTTTAGATTTTGAGTGATGAAATGAATGTATTGGTATTTGGTTGTGCAATAATGCATGTGATTTTATATTTTTATATTTTTATAATCCTCATTATACCAGTTGAGAAACGAAGTATTTTTACTGCTTTTATAAAAGCTTGGTGATTAAATTAACCATTATATTATTGATATTAGTTTATACCACTTCACGAGTATACCGTGCAAATGTTTCAAACGTTTCTGTACACACAAAATATGTTGATGTCGCACGACGACATAAAAACACAATCCAATTTGATATTAATAAACTATGATTCCATTAACTATAGGAATTTTTTAATTTATTGAACTGCATTTACATACTTAATTTTAAAAATAAAGGTCATATCTTTAATCCATGTCAAGGTATGAAAATAAAAGCTGCAGATCCAACACTAACTTACACTATACCATAAATAAATCAAATTTTGAAATCAGTCGATATATTCCAAGGACGATAATAAACCAACTATTTTAGATAACGAATGCAAATTAAACTATTATAGTATTGTATATTATAATACAGACGTTTCAACTGATAAGAACAATGCAAGAATACTTTATATAACAATCCAACAATCAACCACAGTATTAAACACCCCATTAGGGGGCATTAAAAGACGGCCACACCTCCTTCGTTACGCACTTCATCACCACTAAAACCTCCGTCATCCAACTTTAACCAAAAAAGCAATTTAAAAAAAACAATAAAGTATTAGAAAAAATTAATTAAAATCTGTTTCTAAGAAAAAAAACTTGAATGACGATCTCCAACTGAATAGTTTGTATTTATACGATAAAGGAATATTTCAAGCCACGTAAAAAACTATGTATGCCAAAACAAAAATATTCCAATTTACTGGGATCAATACAAATTATTAATCAAAATGTGTAAATGAATTTTTAATCTTAAATATCAGCGTCTCAGTAAATTATTAACAAAATAATTGATTTAGATAGTCCTTATTGTTAATTAATAACTATCAATAACTAACTCGTATAGAGGTTTACTTCTTAAAGTTGCACCAATGGACATTATAAGTCGTTATAAAATGTAGTAAATTATTATATTTTATTTTATATTATTTTGTATTAACTTTATAAACATCAATCGCGCTTATTGTAAAATATAATTACTGCAGATTGTACAATGTTAATAATAATAAAATTAAACCTAAAATGGCATTACTGAATTAATACAAATTAATTATAATACATGAAACAATTTTTAGTACATTGTCTAATAACGAAATAATTATCCACAGTAATATTAGGACATCAAAAATCCATTTAATAAGATATAATAAGTAATCTTATTCTTAATGGAAGATGACATTTATTATTTTAAAAACTCTTAACGTTTTTGAAAATACAATTTTTTTTTAACTTGAAGTCGTTATCAAAAATGCACGTTATTGTCGTTTAAAAGAGTAAAAAACTTGAATAAACGGTAACGATAAGGAATAGTAAAAAAATATTTTTTTTTTTTTTGTTGCATGGCTTAAAATTATGTAAAAGTAATATTTTCAAAAACGTAAATGTTTCATGTAATAACGAGTGTTTTTCATTAAACTGATCGGAGTGAACTGAATAATGCTAAGTTTTATGATTTAAATTGTTACAACGATAAATCTCAACAATTGATTCATATCTCGCTAGGTCGAGCATAGCAACATAATGGAATGTTTTCAATAAAATATATATAAAAAAGATCATTGCCCCATAACCATAGAAAACAAATTCGAACTCTGTCAAGATCTAATCGAAATAAAAACCACAAATGTCATTATAATTTATATTTATTTTACTAATAACACTGTATGTGTAGACTAAAAAAACACGTACTTGGAGACTATTAAAAAAAAAAGTTTCTCTAAGTATTACTTGTATATTAATATTTATGTTAGTTTCTATATTTATTCACCTCTTATAAAGATTGATACGAACACAAATATTATTATCTGCGTTTTCATAATATTTATTTTAGGTGAGAAAAAACATAACTTCAGCTAATACGTGTCCTCGGTGAAGTAATTCATTTAGGTAGTTTTTATAGGTCGATATAAAGTCGAGGAAAAAAACATCGTAAAACCGGCGTCGTAGTTTACACTACACATATTATTATATATTCGATGAATAACCGAATCGAGAAATCTTCATTTAGCGTTTCTGTACGACGTTTACACGCAGTGGGAATAAATATTTCATTTACAATGGCGCATACATGATTTATGCTAAAGTTACACGTCTTCTATGTTATGATAATATATTTGTATATCATCGTCAGCTGAACGTTGAAAATATCTGTAATCGCTTTGCGCGTTCCATGTGTAGAGACATTGTATCGTTCGCAGTGTTTTTTGGACGAGTATTGTGTCACGGATTTGTTCGTATTATTTATTTATTTTATATCCGCATGAAGTCGATATGGGAAAATGGAAAACAAAAATAATAATAATGAGAAACAGCTACCAAATAACAAATAATAAGAACAACATCTTCTGTCATTGACGTCGGGATACACGTAACGTGTATTTCGAGCTGTTAACCGGTGGCGAAGAGCAGGAGCGGTCGATTTTTATAGATTTCCGCCGGGAATAATCGGCGCAAATTTTCGAACTCACCAATCGAACCGTATTTAATAATATCACATCCGATGATGGTACGTGTTTATGTTATATAATATATATATATATATATATGTGTGTGTGTGTGTCTATACATAGTTCGCAATAATGCGATTGTCTCGCATCGACTTTACGTCGCGCAAAATAATTCGCACTTCAAAACTAAAAAAAAAAAAAACTGGAATAAAAAATAACGACGATATAAAACCCGAAACCCTTTCATTAAGAGCGCGTACCTAACCAATTATCATTTGCGTCGTGTCGTAGTCGGGTAGGATAATTTTATTTTATGAGATATATGTATTTTTTTTTTTAAGTATAAAAAGTCAAATGCCGTAATCGTTTACGATATATATATATATATATATATATATATATATATATACAGAGAAAGAGAGAGAGAGAGATTATGGACAGATAGATAGAATATATACCGTGACGGTGGGTAAGCGAAGCGATTCCACCTCCGCCGCCACCGACTGTATAACGTTCCACTCGATCGGGGTGCAACTGGGCGTGGTCGTACTGGTGACAGCGGTGTAGTAATAGCGGGTGATACTTGAGGGGTTAAAAGTGGAAATCGTCGTACCGTGCAGGTGCGGCACACAGTGCTCTTCGGTTAATTAAAGACAGCGGCAATAGTAAGTATTAGTATTATAATAGTAGTAGTAGTAGTAGTAGTAGTAGTAGTAATAGTAGTAGTAGTTGTTGTAGTAGTAGTAGTAAGTAGCAGTAGGAGTTGTAGTTGTTGTTGTAGCAGCAGCAGTTGCGATCTAGACGGTTGTGTATATTATAGTCTTGTGTGCGTGGAGTGCTGGCCGTTATCGAGCGTTTAAAATCTTATCATTAACGCACGGGCGGAAGGACGTGCTTAAACCGTGACAGGATGAGTGGTACGCCGGTAGACGGGTCCTGGGGAGGAGTTTAGCGTGGTAGAAAGGGAGGGAGGGAGATAATATTCACCAAAAATGGGTTAATCGGTCTAATTAAAGACGAAAGAGTGCGGTTATCCACGAATGTGTACTACTGTATACTTATTACTTAGTGTATATCTAAATTAATTAATTTATTAATAAATTACGTGCTGAGCCCTATGAATACAAAAAATGTTAATGCCGAATACAGTTTAGATAACATAATTAAGAATAAACAATAGAAATAAAAATTAACAAATGCTTAACAAGTTGGTACTCTTACAAATTTACAAAACATTTCAACTGTACTGAACAATTATTATCAAACTAGAAAGGTTAGGTATACACTGTTTCGATAGACATTAACTGCTCATTTTTTATATAATATTATAATAATGTGGGCTTACCGTGTATTACGATATAATACATGTTATTATTACATGATCGTATAGTTAAGGAAATGCAGAGAATGCAATAGTAAGTACAATTTACTGCGAACATGATGCATTCTCCTTGTTAATAATTATCTATATATAGAGGTAATAATACGCATAATAATATTTAAGTGCACTGCAATAATATCGTATTGACCGCTGAAAGGTAAATTGGGACGGACGTGGGGCATAATATACGTGTTATCTTTTGTACCGTAATATGCGCGCGCTCGTTCAAATTTCGGACGGGAAAAGGCGAAAAACGGTCGGGCGAAAGGTTTTATGGAAAGGGTTGTAATGCGTACGCGATAACACTGAGAACGAAACGCATGGTCCTCGTTTACCCACTGAAAACTCTTCCGCCCCATCCATCGGTGAAAACAAAACTTCTGCACTAGCAAAATACATTTCCACCGAATTTCAACGCCAATATTATGTATATCTACGTATGTGTGTTGGAATCACCTACTATATACGAGTTTCCTGCTCAAAAGTTCGTACTCGGGCGGCCAATAATGTTTAATAATTAAATCTCGGAATTTATAAGAGCTAAAATAGACGAAATATATGACCAAAGATAGTAACACATGCAAACAAAAATGTTAATTATTTCAAAACTTTCTTGTTAGTAAAATGTATATTGTGTTGACGAGTACATACCTATTTTGATATGACGAGTTTTAATATGCATTATAAATAAATAATAAATTAAAAAAAAAAAAAAATCATACAATTAAAGTTAAACTGATCGATATTTGTTATTAAAATAGTTTAAAAATATGTTAGCAATAATAAGTACAGGGTGCGGCGTAATGGACTCTCACATTTCCGATGTGAATTAAAAAAAAACAATAAAAGATAGGTATAGAAAAAAAAAATTATTTTTAAAAACAATATTATACAAGGTATTTTCAAAGTATTTTTTAAAAATGTTTTCGTCCAAATGGTTGCCTTGACAAGCGACGCACATATGGAGTTGTTCTCGAAAATTTTCCACCACTCTCGCCAGTATAATATCGAGTGGAATCCCGGAGATTTCTTGACGGATAGCCTCCTTTAGTTCTTCAATGGTTATAGGTTGCTTTTAAATGTTGTAACCAATTCAAAATCGTTTTTCGATCAGGAAAATTTTCGTTTGGATTCAAACCGAACCGTGTGTGAAGTATTCTATATCGCAGCCACGCATTCGGAGTTTTTAAAAAATGTTTCGATAACAAATCCACGTTGATCACCAAACCACGCCATGGTGACGACCAAAAACCTTAATATTAATAACTTAATCCAGCAAAATAAACCGCTTTAATCTAATTAGTTTGATTGTGTGCTAATGATTATTTTAAATATGGGAGTCCATTACGCTGCAACTTGTACTTACAAAAACATTTTTTTTATCATTAATATAATTGTGAAGTTATATAATACATAAAAAAATTTAATTTAACATAATAAGTAGTTACATTGAAAATAAATATATGCATGACGTAACCAAAATATTTAAAAATATTCCACATATTTTCAACATTATTTAATCACGCAAAAATGTTTATTTTAAATTTTATTTTCAGCTCGTCATTGTGTATAATAGAGTAGATTTCCTGCTTGATATGCAATAAATAGACAACATAATACTATCATAATATACATGAAAATACGTAAATCCTACCACTTCCGACCTTAATAATAATCAGATAAACGTCGTGCTGTGGGATTTTCTAGTTGTATAACATCCATTATGTATATTGTAATATAAGTATTATTTAATTCAGGTATATGAAAATTAGTTAGGGGCATTTCAAGTTGAACTTCTGGTTATCGACAGCAGGTGTCCTTGAAAGATTGGGAAACAAGATGATTCAAAGAGGTAAAAATCGAGGTAAAACATACGATTATTTTAACGCGATCGGGACAATATCAACACAACAATACAAGACGTTTTTAATTAATTCAATTTTCATATAATCATAGAAGAACGAAAAATGATTTATTGGTTTGAAAAAAAAATAGTACCTATAGTCGAGTTGCGATAACTCGAAGTTGAAATAAGAGATAAAAAATCGATTCGAGATATTATGTTTTATTCGAGATTCTAACTCACTCTTATGTTAATTTATATTTCTAGGGGAATAAAAAAAAATTCGAGTTGTCGATAATGGAGTTATCGCGACTCGACTGCATTTAATTATTACTATTTTGTGTAACCAATCAGTTTGTCGTTGCGGTAAAAGCCTTACAACAAATACTATAATAATATATATACGTATAGTTGTATGCATGATTCTTAACGTGAGCGCATGTTCGACGTATTGAAATATAACATTTAAACATGTTTTATAATATTAATGAATATCAAAAGTTTTCTCTCTTTCAAAATTGAAATTTTAAATAAAAGGTTGACGAAATTACGATTATATATTCTTTTTTTTAATAGAACTGTGATTGTATTATCGTATACATTTTATTCAGTCACAGAAACATGCACTGAATTTAAAACAAGTCTTACCGTGTCTATAAGTTTGGTAAATTCGATGTGTCTTTTTGTTTTTTCGAATTCATTGTTTTTTTTTTATTATTGTTTTCGAAGAGCAAAATTCGATTATTAATTTAAATATATACATTTTTATGAAATAACATTATTTCGTGTCCCATTTTCTCTGTATAGCAGAAATATCCTCGAGCCAATCTTACTAGTATCCATACGATTCCCTAGACGCCATTTTATTTTACTCCCGACTTAGTCTTAGTCACAACTTACTTCATGTTCATTTATTTAAACTCTTCTTAAGACCCTATACACGCACTCTATTCTTCCGAAAAACATTGTGCGATGTTGTAAACCTTTTACAGATTCATATTCGGTAGCATATAGATCAATCCTTTATTTTTATGTATTGTACATATCTTAGTTATTTTCCATTGCTATTTGAAATACATTAAATAAAAAAATATATATACACTTAAATGCATTATATTTGTTTGGAAATAGTTTTGTTGTGAATATTATCATTTTAGTTGTGCGTACACGGCGTACATATTGTATACAAAATATTATATATTGTTTAAAATACTTTTAATTAATTTACAAATAAAAATTTAACACTTTTATGCATTTTATTTCTTATTATATGCGGGTTAATTTTTTAACGCATACTTCTAAAAAATTAGGATATAAATATATTTTTTTAAACACACAGAGCTAAAATACTAATAGATTGAAAACGGTTCTTAGTAATTTAACCAACTTACTGTCTATAGATAATTTTCTGTAAATATTCTATGACTTCTACCAATATAATATTATATACTATTATTAATATTTTTTATGATATTGATGTTTTCATTGCGTAAATTAAAATAATTTTTTTGGATTAAGGTTTTCAAATTCGCTAATAAAATATTTCATTCGGCATAGGTCATAAACATTTTTTGTATTTAATTTGTGAATATTGAATTTTTCTGAAACTAACATGCTCATTTATTAAATTATTATTTATTGAATAACGTTAAATGTCAAAGAAGAATTTGATAATTGTGAAAATTGGTTAATAGAAATTTTGAGATTTTATATTATTTTTTTTCATTATGATATGAAAATATTTTATCACTATCTAGCATTATTATAATATATATATTTTGAACAATATGTCAAGTTCAGTATTGTATTAGTGTATTACATATAGTTATATCTTATATATTCCTTGTCGAAAATCAATAACTATAAAATTTTGGTTTTATGATAAATTTAGTCATAAGTAACTTTGTCATTTTAACATTTTAACAATAACTTATTGGATTCAAGATTTTAGTAAAAAATTTGGTAATTATGTAATACATCATTTATACACAGAATATAGTGAAATATTTCTATTCGTACAAAGTGGCGTACAGCCAAACTTATTAACCATACGGGAATTGTCATAAAACATGATGTTTGAGAAGTCGTAAAAAAAATAAGAATATTTTTTTTTCAAAAAGTTACAATCGGGTTGTGAAGTTGTGATAAGTTAAAACACTTCAATAAATTACATATATTTATTGAAAATTTACACTGATTTTCGATGAATACTTTTGCATCGACTGCCATAACATGTTATTATATTATTTACTCGTACTAAATTGTCCATATTTAAGACTTTTGGCTAAAAACAATAAGTGGAAGTGGTGTCTTGTGTATATTATAAATTTATAACACATTATAGTGTTAAGCTGACTTTCTTTAATGCGTTCATGTCGATGGAAGACGATAAGTATGTCAATATTAATAGACCCACGGTGCATAAACTTACGTTTTCGCGAATTAAAATTGTCTAATCTAGGTATTTTTTTAAAACGAAATCTGTAAATATCTGCAGTGAGCAGGAATTTCGGGTTATCGATTAGATTACAATTTAATTGACTTTTTCAGAAAATAAAAACGGTATCTCAACCTATTGTTTTTCTTATTATTAAGTTTATTTATTAAACATACATTATAAAACGACAATAACTATCTGAAAGTGTATGAGTAAATTACGATAAGTAAAAATATTAAGTATGTAATCAAAAGTTGGTGAATGGCGATAAGAACAGATATCGGCATTTTGGGAAATTACAGGAGGTAATTAAAGAACAGTTTCCATTTGGAGAACATTTTATACAGTTAGTTTTATAGACCTACATTTCGCATGTTTTCAATCATAGTTTTTTTTTTGTTAAATTATTTATTCATAATATTATGAAAAACTCTAATTGACTTCAAAATAGCCATAGCTAAAGTCTAGTTAAAAACTTATAAATATATAAAAGTAAGTTCAAATAAAAAGTTTAAAAAATAATCTCTTTTGAAAACCAATAACATAAAACATCACAAGTTTATACGATAAACAATTTTCGTGTATTTTCTGCTTTTATAATACTACAGAATTATAGTTTTGAACATAAAAATGTATTTATTTATTTAATTCTAATTTCGTATAATACATATAAAATACATACATTAATTCATTAAAAAAAAGTCAATTCTCTTCGGAAATTTGATAAAAATAAAATTGATTTATAAATATTTGTTCACCAATAAATATGATATTAAGATATATTATATTATGTATTATTGATTCTATTAAAATAGTATTATACATGGAATATTATGAACTATATGTTTTGTATATCCCGAGACTCGAATGTATAACGTGGTTTATTGAAATTTGAAATTATTTTATTATTAACAAATTGTTAGTTTTGCAATAAATTGCGCTAAGACAATTTAATTTTGAAAAAAGAGGAACGTTTTTTTTTTTTTTGAAAATGATCAGTTTATTAAATTAATTCGAATTATGTATAACTAAAGTTACATTTTTAGATAAATACCCATTTGTTTTATGAGCTATTCTGTTCATAATATTATTATACTGTAATGCTGTTGTGATGCTATTATATTTATATATTATAATTTATCAGGTACTAAACTATTATTTGACTCAATTTGTAGTATGGATTAAAGGTTTTTTACATTTTTTCCAAACAATGACATTATTGTTTTTTATAACCCTTACATTAGTGGGATATGAATATATTGGTTTTTTGTTGCCGGATATTCATTTTTCCTTTGCAAACACTTTTTGTATATACTGTAGGTACATAATATATAAGGTTCAAATGTCCAATTTATGGTATATTAAATAAAAAAAAATTACATTATGTTACGAGCAAATGCGTTCAATACAATGGTTGATTTGTTTGATAAGTCTTAACCCTTAGTCGTTTACTAATTTTATGTATATATATATATATATATATCAGTAAAGGGTCTTTTGATTTGTTATGTTTACACATTGGTGAAAATTTAGATAAGTTTTTAAAAAAAATGTATTCCCTCATTTTCTGTGTTCTAAAATTGTTTTTTTAATTATTATTATTAAAGCGGTTTGTAAATTATGATTTTATTTTGTTGTACTTGAGGTAAAAATTATAATTTTTTATTTGCATTTGTTTTAAACCCTGAAGCGAATCCCTGTTTTCATATATTATAGTTGTGAGTCAACAGTTTTAATCTGTTTTATAATAATAATAATAATGATATTTTTCCATGCTCCCACCTGTTCTAGTCCAAACTTGAAATCCTCTTCGTGGTTATAAACAGAAAATTTAATTTAAGTGATATGGTACATGTCCAGTACCTTTTATAATTTGTTTAATATACCTATATGCATTTTTTTGATTTTTCAAACGTTCTAACCCTTATCAAATCATAATATATAGAGTGGCAACTGTAAGAGTAAAAAAAAAATTATTTATAATTTATTTTTAACCTCGTGTGTGTGTTATTATTAAACAAAAACTCTTTTAGAAATAAAATATTAAAATTACAACATCGTTGGAATAGAGCTAAAAATTTTTTTTAGTAAAATTAATCATAAAATATTATATAAAAAAATATAAAAATATTCATTTTTATTATTTTATATCGTTATCAAATATTAATAATTGACATATAATTTTGGATTTAGGTTGTATCGTTTAGATATCTAATTTAATGAGTCAAATACATTTTATGAGATGAATTAATTCAAAAATGACTTATGGAGCCATCCATTTATTTTTGTAACATTTAATTTGAATTATAATTAGTATTAAATTAGAATTGATTTAAATTATTTAATATTTACTATTAGATTGAATAAATAACAAGATATATGCATAAACTATAAGCCTAATTTATTAATACTGTTCTTAATATTTAAAATATAATTTACGATAAAAACTGTCGCTGATACAACGCTTTTATTTACATATCTAATTTATATTACTTAATAATATGGTAATTGATATGTATTATAACTATTTAGAACATTGTATAGTATGAAAAATATTATAAAGTAAATGATTTTTTACCATTCATTAATATTTAAATGAATGTAAATCGTTAAATTAATAATAATATATAAGACAATGTTTCGAAATATTAAATTATATTTTTTACAATATATTATTATGTATATTGTATGTATATATTTTTATCATTTTTAATTAATATTTTCTATCATTAAAAAAAGTTTTTTCAGTATAATTTTTATAAAAGCCAATATATTTCAAGTTTTTCCTTTGTTTAAAATACGAAGGTTAAAGATTTTTTCGTTTGTTTAAAAATATTTGTCAATTAAATCTAGAATTAAATAACTTGATCATTTTCAATATATTATTTTAAAACCTTCATTTTGAACAACCCAACATAAAATAACATCGATTTCTTATTTTAATATTGTAAGATTGTTTTGTTTTATCTCGATTTAAGTGAATCTATAAATATTTTGATCTTTAATAAACGTGTATCAGTTTAATTAATTAGGTACTAATAGAGAATGAAATTACTATAATTAACCGTGAGTTGGCTTTTATACAATACTATAGTTAGACTAAATCAATAAATTATATTAATGTGCTCAGCTCATATTTTGTTTCTATAAAAACCTTACAATTAATCTCATAATCTTATTTTTTGAAATTATTTTTATGTTATTTAAAATTTTTTGTATACCATTTCTTCGTTTTCATTGAAAATTATTGTAAATATGAATGTGCGTTTGGTTTATAATTTAGGTACAGCTATTACTAACGTTCATAATACTGAATATAAGGTATATTGTTATCGTAAACATTTTAACTTTATCCTTCAAAATCAATCGATGGATTCGGGTTCGGACTTGTCAATAAGTTAACGTATAATACACATAGTTTAAGAAAATCCAATATTACGTTGAGTGTAAACTGATTAATAATGTATGTCTTGTCTACATAAACTACAATATACACATAATTTCCAATCACTGCTTCCAGTCGCATTGGTGAAGTTTATGCGCAATAGTACTTAGATACATTGATACATATAATATATATATAGATACATATAATATATAAATGTATACATATACATATATATATAAATATTTATATATATTAGCGTAGTTATTCGCATGATATACAAAATGTGGGACTTCAAAGCCTACAATCGAAAGCCTAATGAAACTTCTTTGCATAGCGCGTCTTGAAAACGTCATAGTCGCGGAATTGCATTTGTAAACTGAACGTGTTAAACATTAACTATGTACTAGATCTACGTATGGTGAATATGCTATACGTGCAACGTGAGAATCTGAATTCAATTTTCGAGTGACGTTTACCTAGAAAACGTTATTAATTACGATCGTTGGGAAATTAATTTGTGTAAAATTTGTCCGTTTGGTTATGGAATAATATTATCATATCAAAATCAATTAGATCCATGATTAAAAAATAAACACTCTCGTAATATATTATTCATGATAAATCACCAAGCATGTTGTCCTCATGTTTTGCTTCAATATAATATAGGTATTCAAAATATGATTTTTGGAATACTTAAATAGTTCGTTGTTTTAAAATATGTCTAAATATTTTAAATTTAAGTAAAACATTAATGTTTCAGTTATAAATCTAATAAATTAATTAGAAAAGAACCTAAAAATAAACTGCTTCTAATATATATTATTTAGAGATGAGTTTATTTAAATTATTATTTATCTCCAACAAATAACGCTAGGAAAACTAACAGACCTGAAGCTATTCATAAGAATTTTAATGCACAATTTTACTATTTAAATATACACTACATAGTAGACGTTTTGATTAACATCCAGATAGAATAAATAAATAGAATAAAAAACCAATTTAATATATTAAAGAGATTTTTTTTTTTATTAACCATGAATACAATTTGGGATTGGTAACTTTTCACGCCATTAAATGACTATATATTATATTATTTATTATGTTTATTCGGAGATATTTATCAAGCTTTCTCACCCTTTTTATTCTTCAATAATGTATTAACTCAAAAACTAATCTTTGTAAGTTTTAAATACCGTTAAAGACCATATTTTCAAACTCTTAAGATTTGTTTGTATTACTTAAGGTGTGTGCTGTAGAGATACAAACTTTTGGTTTTTATTTAAATGAGGACTTATTTTTACTATAAACTATTTAGCGAATAATATTATTCTGAAAATATTTACTTGAGAAAAATCAAAATTTTAAATAATGTTTTTTGAGTTATATATTATGTGATTTGATTTGAAAATATTAGTTATAAATATAAATGAGTAAAATGTGTAAGGCTCGAGTATAATAAATACTAGATCCTATATAATATCTTATGTATAATTTCATGAGATAATTTTTTAGAACTATAATCTTTATTGTATACATTTTCATAGCTGAGTAATTATTTTGAATTAGATAAATCAAAATTTTTAGATAAATTATTTACTAAATAATTTACAGTAGAAATTAGGGATTCTCATTGAGTGTAACAAAGTTTGTATCACTTCTCACTAGATACTTAAGGAGTACCTAAGACACTTCTTAAGTATCTAGTACGAGTAATTTCAATACTTTGAAAATTTAATTAAATCTAAAAAAACTAGAATTTAAACAAAGTCATTTTTAAAGAAAAATCGGATTAAGCATGTCTGGTCAATCACTCTGTATATTATATCATATCCAATCAATGAAGTGTTCGGGATCAAAGATTATAATGATATAAAGTTTTTTTTTATCAAATGTTCCGTAATTGTGACATAAAAGCAGCGCGCGTGGCAAAATCGATTTCTGCAAGTAAACGTCATTATACTATTTAGCGTTTTCCGCAGCGATAATATAATACGACGTATATTGTCTGCGTTCGCCGTTGACTCGCTCTGTACGTTTTTTTTTCACGAGTCGTGTAAATAATATAAAGCTTCTGTTCGTTTTATCCTCTATCGAACCAGTCTTATGTCGGATCGCCATAATGGCGGAGAACTGAGTGCGGACAAGTATCGAGTGGGATTGAACTGCGGATTTGTATGAGGGGGAGTAAAAGTGTTGTGTTGCGTTTTTTTACAGTATAAATCAGCCCCGCGAATGCGGTGGGAAACGTTGAAAATACGTTGTGTGTTTGTATGTGTCCAGAACGATGGGATTGTTTTCTGCAAGTTTGCTATTATTGTTATACGCTGTTATTGTCGTGTATATATATATATGTATGTATGAACGTCCGTGTCGCCGGGTGGCTCGTTCGATTCTCTCCACCGGTTTTACGACCTTCGGTTCGGGTTGCCAAAAAACTATTTCCAAAAATTACGACCGATCCGTTTTATAGCGTCAGTATACGTATAAATGAATTTTAAAACTGCAAATTTATTCGTATCGATATAATATACGATTATATTATATCACAATTATTTCATAATAATAGTAATTATTCAACACTTTTAAAACGAGAATACGGTCAAGGTCACAATACTAAGATTGAATGAATCATAATTTATTGATAATCGAAATCGTGTGTATGTCACCTTGCCTGATGATTGGTGTGCGTATATTTCCAGTAATCTAAGCGAACAATTAAATCAATTTTAAAACTATAGTGAACCATCAAGTGAAAATAATTTGTTTTATTTATTATAATACAGTTTTTATTTAATTAAGCGTTAAACGGTAGAAAAACAATAACTTACAGTTCCGTCTATATATTTTGTAAATAAATATTAAAATATATTTTAGTGCCGTTTAATGCTTCTATCAACTCGTGTATATCCATGTATAATAGCTTTCCTAATAACAAAATATTCCATGCCTTTTATGTGTAGAACAACAATTTAAGCTTCAGTGGATAATAATATTTTATTACTTTACGTGGTGAAATTAAAAAATAACAAAACGATAAAACATAAATTTGACATTTTACTGATTTTTTTATTAAAGAAAAATAATATACGTCGCTTCTCATAGCTCTGTTTTCTAAGAATAGTATGATTCAAATGGAAACGCAATTCATATATACAGTGTTTCTTGTTTCTTCTTTTAATAATTAATTAATTTAAATTTAAATTTTTGGAATTCTCATATATATTTTAAAGAGTAAGGATCATTTTTTAAATACTTAAGATTTTTATAATGTTAGAAGTATCACGATGTCATTATTTTTAAACAATAACCGACCTATCCTTTTTTACTGTAATTTGTTAAGCAGATGATTTTTTTTATTTTAAATATATTGGTATATCAAAATTAAAATGTATATACATTTTTAAATTAAAAAAAATTTATATTTTTGAAAAAAAAAAATATAAAATGTATGTCGTATTTATTTGTATGCTTATTTTACATATCACAATTTTTACAAATTATAGTATAATAATATATATTTATTAATTACTATAAATGTTGTATCAACATAGACCTCATATTATCTTTCATACCTGTTATCTTTAGTAGGTTCACAAAGTTAAATAAAACAGTAATAAAAATAATAATTCAAAAACTACTAGTTTAAATTTTGATAAATCAATAGTAATTTTCTCAATAATTAACATTAATAAAGAATGATTTTTACATAAAAAGAATTGGAATGTTACAGGATACTCTTAAATGGTATAAAAGAAAAAGTAATTCAAAGTATGATTCTTAAGTATACTTCAAAATTCCAAAAACCAGAACTTGAATAAATACATTATTTAAAAAAAAAATGGGGTGAGCATCTTACAAGGCGAATCACCCTTTGTACATATCGAAACTAATCTTTCACTTTGGTATCTTTACATCCAATACTAATATAAAAACACTGAACAATTTCCTCCGAAAAGAGTTTTCAGTATATTATATCGTTTTATTTACATATATAAATACGTATATAAGTTCATTCTTTTCATTATGTTCAATAGTATGTCTAATGTCTATATCATGTGCAGATTTTAATAAAATTACTACGATAATTTTATTTTAAACGATTAAGTATTTGATTCACAAATATAACATTGGTACATACAGTGATAAGTTATTATTTTATATCATTACATTATCTTTTATACAAATTTGTATCACCGAGGCGATCATGTCATTACATATTAATATATTATATAATATTATGAATACAACATCGTTTCGTTCTAGAGCTGCAAAAATGTTACAAGTGCATGGAACCGTATAATGGTGATCCCACGAGTGTATATAATATTATATGTGCGCGAGACCAGGTTTGGCGGGGGTGGCGTACGTGTCCGGGAATCTTAAACTCGACGATATGTATTTATTCATTCAGTCTACACGGCCGCGGTTGCTGACGTGTAGAACGCCCATCTCTTCTTCGCAGACAAATCCAACCCTCTCCTCTGTCATTCCTTAGCATCGTTCTCAACCCCGTCGACTTCAACTCCACCCAGAACACGCCGACTCTCGCAATCCTGATCCACCGCCGACCAACACCTCACCCTTCCGCCAAAGGCCCGACCATCGACCGGAGGACCTAAATCGGCGGCGTCTAACACCTATAAATAATAATAATATCGCGTGTCGTGCACCGACAGTAAATGACACACGGTATGAAGGTATCAGCCGAAACGATACATTACATAATAATAGTATACGTATGTATATACGAGTACGATCCTCCCGCTACGTCTGACTCTAACAAATGAGTTTCCCGGTTTTTAGTTACGCCACTGCCACCACCAATACCGCATATTATTATTACACATTGAATAGATAGTAATAATAATAAAGTATATTTTTTTTCTTATAAACGAACCAAACCATGATACGTACTTGGCATAATTTAGATAATTGTTAATTACGTAATTTATTACTTTCAAAAACTCCACGTGTAGAATGCGCTACAATTAAGAGTGTCGAGTAATATTATATTAAACATTACTTAAGTATTTGATTTTTTTATACATTCATAAATACTTAAATTCAAACAACAAAACGTTAATATTGAATAGAAAATATCTCATAAATACGCTTGTTAAATTTTCCCGTGAGATAATAATTTAAATTTTTTGCAATACTTGTCGTAATGCGTTTTAAACCTTCTAGAATAATCTTTAAAAAGTTTTTAAAATAGAAACAATCTTATTTGTTTTATTTTGATTTAAATTAAACATTTATTAACTATAAATAGTCGGGAAATTTAAATGTTAGTAAAAAGTAATGTTTAAAATAGTTTAAATAAATAGCGAATTTTAACTTTCTATTGAGGACAATATTGAAGCGTTACACTTGCTTAACTTTATTATTAAGACGAAGAAAAAAACTACCCGCGCAATAAACGTAAAACGTAATAGTTTTAAATTTGTTTTATTATTTTTTTTATTTTAATTTAAAAATAATCTATTGCTAAAATTTGATGATTGAACTACCGTTATAATCTTAGCAAGAGGTTCATTTGTACGGGATTTTTAAAAAGCTGTTGTTTTATATATATAAAAAAAATATTGACGTAATAAATCGCTGGCATTAAAAGATCACGATTTAATAATTTTATGTTAACAATACTTGATAGATGGTGGATAAGTACTGAAGATATTACACTTCACTCTGGTCATAAACTCATATAATAACGTATATTTAAAGATGATATGTTCAAAATGAACACAACACTAGTAATGTAAAAACAAAGTACTTATTCGTTATTTATTAAGCACAGTAGGCTTATAACAATATTAATTAAATAATAATATTATAATATAGTAACAATATTGTAACATTTATAGTTACACAATTTATGACAGATTTTATTAAAATATAATTTTTTTTGATATTAATAATAAACAATTATTAATTCCATGGATATATTATATTACTGTTATACATAATAATAATAAATACGTGACGATATAATTTGTTCATATAACATAATATAATAAATAAAAGTGACTCATTTAATTGGATACATTCATTATTTATAAAAAATTTAACTCCATTGAAAATATTATTTTTAAATAGTCTGGTATGTCGTTGCGATCAAACATTTTTTAAATTTTATTTAAACAACTTTATATCATAACTATCATAATTAGTTGTTAAGCTACTCATTTTTTGAATGATAACATATATTATAAATTTGTTTTTTTTTAATCAAAATATTTTTGGTGGAGTATGTACTTCGATAGTCAATACATGAAATAGTAGGTATATAGTAAGTTGTAGATGAGTTATCGTAATGTTCTATAAAAATAAATGATGATGATGATGATGATGATGTTAATATCGATAAGAGACAGAAGCGTGACAAAAATAGAGTGCGGCTCTTTCGGGGAAGTACGCTTTCCACTCAATAAACTGCCTATTTCAAAAAAGTTAATGATAATTAAAATAATAAATGTAGAAACTTAAATTTAGAACACTTTGATAATATTTATTTTATTATATTTTTATTTTTTATAGATTTCAATACCAATACATATTTTGACGACCAGACGTTTTGGATGTGGAATTTAGTCATAGCATGGTCGTGATTCTTTATACCGTCATCTCGTACAGAAATGGAATTATTCAAATGTTTTTGTAGAAAAAAAAAGGATTCTATAGCAAAACCGCATTAATTACTTATTTTCATACATTTATATAATATAACGGTTTTGGCTGAGACACGTCGTGGTTACTGCTTTGGACGCCATTATGATGAAAATATTATAATATTCTGTTTTCGCTGCGATATTAATTTATTTAATCATTTAATTATGGTCGTCGACTTGGGTTTGGTTATTCAGTAGTCGGTTAGTGTGCGGTAAATATTATAGCGTAATATATATGACCATTGCAATTGTCTAATAACTTTATAAATACACTATAAGTACTATATTATGTTAAATACTGTTAAATATGTTGTATTATGTATGGGCATGTTGTATTATGTATGGGAATGTTGTATAGTTATAATAATAATAGTGTATTTTATTCGGTTTTCGTTTAAGTATTTACAGTAATATAAGCCGCACAAAAAGGCTGTGGACTTGATCGTTCTCGACGAACACAATGCCCGAGCCCATTGGTCGCAATCGACATTTTGGTAAACAAGAAACGAACAATGCTATTTTGAATGTTTTTTTTTTTTTTTTTACATGAAAACGTCATTGAACAAATCATAAACCAAAACATTGTGCAACGCGATATTACTGCGCGTCCGGCTTTTACTGCATAATACACGATTGTCCTCCGCCCCGGTCGACAATCATCGTTAGACGTTAATACTCAGAATACTTTTACGAGTCTTGTTTGTACTCCAACCAAGCGTATTCCATCGATGCTATTGATGCGTGGCGGTTAACTTCGATACTGCCGTTCAATACATCTATAATACAGCACACATATATAATATGGCGCACGATATAATGGTTCCACTGTTTACCATCCGGTCTGACACATCGGCCCGTATATAATACTTTCTTCCGACTAACAACCAAAACACATATCCAAATTAAACTTCGTTGTAACTTATTTTTCTGTTAATAACATTTTGATCGGTTAAAATGCTCGGCAAATCAAGCGTTGTGAACATGTCTGTGTTTCAGTGGGAGGATAGCTTTATTAGGTTTTGAACCTTTCAAACGATTTCTAGACATTTTGACCATTATAATATACACACATCACGACCTGCGTGTGTGTTAAATTATATATATATAATATTATATAGATAGAATTTGTACCTAAAAACATTAAACCGATTAAAACTAATTTATTATAGAGTTTACAATGAATTACTATGAACTATGAAAGTTTCTAGTGTTTCTACTGTCACTTTTGACGGAATTGTAAAACTATATGGTTTGTATTACCTATTACAATTCGTGATATTCTCATATTCGTTGTACATATCATACGTGGTATTTGATTTATCAGATATTATTTTATGTGTGACACTTTTCACTCGATTTTCCAATTGAAGTTATAACTTTATATTCATAGGAATTTTGTAAATTTCATAATAATTATTGTAAAATATTTTATATTAAATATAATATATGCATATACATATATAACAATATGTATATTGTTATACAATTGTCTTAAATTTTTTTTAAGGACAGCAATGTTGCTTGATTATGTACAATTTTAAACAACTATGTAATATTAGAACATTTTTATATGTTATGATGGTATAACAATAATAAAAATATTTTTTCAAAACTAAATTAATTGTGAATATATTTCAAATTAAAAAAAAAATTGGTGTATTTATATTTTATAAAATAAGCGTGATTTACAGAGTTTTTCATTGTAAACATTTTGAGTTATTGAAAACGAAATAACTCATAATATACACAATACGATGCAGTACCAAGTATATTATGCTCATCCCTATTTTTCTGAATTGATAAAATTAAATGAATTTATTTAAATTCTTATTTTTTAGAATACATAAATATACTTCAATTTAATATTTTAAAATTATTGACATTTTTTATACTACATAATATTCTGTGGTGATATAAACTTTTGTGTTTTTCAAATGAGAATCTCCATTTAAATTAACTATAAAATATTAAGTTGATCATTTTTTTTTTGAAAATGTTAGTTAAAAAACCTTTTTTAAAATTCAAACGAATAGCTTATCAATTATTCAAATTTTTATAATATACAATTTATTTTTATGATAATAGTCTTTAAAATTGGTTTAAATGAAATAATTATAAAATACAAAAATCACGAGCTTTAAAATATGTATTTAAAGTATATTTAAAAAGTTCAAAATTAATATTTGGAATAATGGCATTATTGGAAAAAAATTATGGTGAGAAATCTTAGTTAAAATTGCTCTGTATACGTATCGGGGTATAACCATAATAATTATCTTTATTATGAAATTGGGATTTAAAGTGTTGTTATATTTAAATGGATTAATTACAAATAATAATAAACGAATAATGAACGGTTGTTGTACTCGTTTACTTTTACCTACACCATTGGAAAGAAAATAGTTTTATAGGAACTTATAAATTTAAAAATTGAAATTCGAATAAATGTACGATTAAAGGATAAAATGCGGATGACCGTATTCGGTGAATGTCACGGTATATAATATCAGAACTACATTGCGGCTGTAATTCGGTCAGACCCGTGTGACATCGATTGGCGTTTGAAATCCGGGGGAAATAATATATATTAAACACGTCGAAAATTGAGCGGAGTGCTCCGGTATATATATATATGTTTTTATACTTGCGTGTGTACAGATTGTGCAATATATATATATATACATAGATGCAAGTGACATTTTGTGCAGTGGAGTAAGGAGCGAATGCGATGTTCGCTGACCGGATATATCTATATTATATAATATACGGGTGTTAGCGGGTTTGTCTGGGTAAGACGATAGTTGAACGAAATAGCTAGGATTTTATCTGATATGTATATCGAATCTCACAGCCATTGGAATCGCAAACGAATATACCACCGAGGAATAATCTATGCTGAAATGAAATACGCGGATTTAGTGCGTAAATAATATAGATAACATTAGACACCGGATTGGTGTCCTTTAGACAGCCGGACGACAGATGCGTCAAAAGTGTGAAGCTATTAATTAGTATACCTACAATAATAGATGGGGTGTCAAAGGTTAGATTAAGTATTTTTACTAATTTCAAACTTTGCGGTATAGCTGTTTTATTAAATGTTTTGAATTTTTAAATCATTGCAACTCGTGCGACCTTTACTGTATTTAAATGGTTTTTTTAATTTTATTTCGTTAACATTTTAAATATTTTTGTTTTTCTGTAATTAAAGTAAGCTTATAGATAGGTGTTTTTCATTCTTATCGACGTAAAAATTTGACACGCTAAAACTATTGGTTTCTTTTTAAGAAAATTATAAAATGCATATTATGATCATTAAAAATGTATATATACTCAAATATGCTCAATTATAATTCATATTTGACTACGAATGTATCATCGTAAAACATACTATAATTTATATATAAACATAAAATTAACTTGTTAATGGTTTTGACAAAAACAAAAAATCCTTATAATATTATATTATGAAAACAATTATAATATAGCGAGTAATTTTCGGAGCCTGTGAATTTTGTATTAGGAAGATCCTGCAGATTAACATTTACCTATAGATTTTTGTTTGATAAAAATACACAACTGACTCGCAAAATTGTCTCGTGAAAAAAATGGACATACCTAATATAAGTACCTACTAATAATAATAAACTTTTACGCCGTCAAATGATATTACATTCAATGGCATATACACACATTAACTCTCGAATTGACAGTACCCAGGTGCAGACTACAGTTGGCACCAATTTTTTTTTTCATTTTACAAAGGTTGAATTGAATCCTTTTTATGCGTCCTTCCGTTTTTCCCAAAATGTTTTATTCATAATCGGTATTTTTTTATTTTTGTTTTTAACCTAGCGTCGTATGCCAGCCATATTTCGTGTACGGCTCGAACATTCGCTGTTAATAGTCACATGATTTATTAATTCCTTTAGGGTCCCTCCCTGCTATTATACAATATACATCTTCAAACAGGTAACACTATTACGTTCTCTTGGAAGGAAATTAGACGGTAAAATGCGTATTAGTAATGCATACACGAGGAATGACCCGAGAATATTTACGAATTACCGCTATGCATATATACTGTATAGCCTTTAAATATTTGATACGATTCCTCCACCATGAATTTGTACGAATAAAACCCTGTTTTTGCGTCAGCACGATAAGAATCCGATTGGAGTTTTAAATATGTATTTTGAAAATGGAAAACTCGGGTTTTTCTTTTGATTTTCCGATTAGTAACGCTGTATACAATTATTTATAACATCAATCTAAATGTTTAAGATTTCTGAATCGAATTGGAGATCGCGGTAAACGTTCAACATTATATACCTGTGAGTTATCTTCGATTGATATAATATTTTGTACGTTATTCTTCGATTTTTATCACGATGTTCATTTAAAATGTATAAATAAACTTTCAAAGTAATCGTAAATGAAGTATTTACTATTAAATATTATAAAGGAATATGAAATTAAATCCAAAATATTGTTATATTTTATTGTAATTGAATTAAAATAAATGTTTTTTTTTTATTATTGGTACAGCTTTAAAAATTTAGATTATTAGCGTATAAACATATTTAATACTAATTTTACATGAAAATATTTGTACATTGTTTTTTTCCAGATTGAGTTATTCATATTTGATTTTAGAAATAAGATAATAATGTGATATTGTTATTTTCAATTGGGCTCAGTGCTTCAAAGTGCTTGTCTTGGTTTCTTTTGGTTTCCATGTGGTTTGATTCTAAACAAAAAGATGGTTAATTTTAAGAATTTCAACCACAAGTTAAGCACAGTGCTGGTTTTTCTTTTCGTGTATAATATGAATGTATGACATATTCTAGTGACTTATTTATTAATCATAAAAACAAAAAATGGGTAAGTATAAAACTTTTCTAATATATCACATTCATATGATGTAATTAGTAATAAGTTACCTGGAAATTTATCATTTCTTTTAGATATTCATTATTATTAAATTTTATTCAAGTGAACCGATTTGTTATATAAATGCATCCTTTTTTTACTGGTTAAAATATTTTAAATATAATATTAATTTTATACAATTTTTTTATTTCATAATTATTAATACGTTTAATCTACGCGAATTCGTATTTAAATCCATTACAGTTTTTCTCTTTATGTCTAATAGCCGATTGTCATTTGCCACGAGTTTCCAATATATAATTTTATTGGAACTTATGAATTTAAACCTAAAAGTACTATAGATTTTTTTCGGAAATATAATGCCTTTATAAATGTTAAAAAGTAGATTTTTATTAAAAAATAAATAAATTTGTATATCTATATAATAAATAAAATATATGAAAAAACTGTTTTCACATCATAATGACTGGGTCATTGATTGATCAAACATTTCCTTTTCAAGTTGTAATTCCAATTAATCCTTGTTTCCGATTGCCTACTATCTAGAAATTATAAATTTTATTTTAACATAAAAATTATGTTATAACATGTTATTCTAATAGCGATTAGCTTTTTAATATTTATTATATAAGCTATACAGACGATATTTATTTTTTAATTACATTTATATAATATTTTAAATGTATAAAAATGTAGATGATTTATATTTACTGTAAAAAGTTGTTTGATCCTTAATATCCTTTTACAAGCAACGATATTGTATTCCATTGACGACAATTTTCAATTTTAATGAATCATAAATATTAAGTGGAGACTTTCGTTACGTACATGTGCATTATTTGAATAAAATAGGAAAGTAGGTAACCATCACGATGTATAGTAGGAATTTAGTGTATCTCGTAATTGTATAAGTCACTGTAATGGATTTGTTTAATTTGTATTCAATAATACATGTACAGAAATTGAACACTAATATTAATAGTTAATATATTTTTAAATTATTTAAATAAAAAAAATAATTTTTAAATTTTTATTTTGATTATATTTTATTAATGTTTTAATTGCTTATAAAAAAATAACGTATTTGTATTTCTGTAATATTTTAAAATTTCAATAAAAACTCAAATGAATAACATTATATTTATATTTCGATCTATTTGACTGAATGAACATTTTTTTATCAATATTCACTGAATATAATTTAAAAAAATTCAAATCTCAAATGTACATAAAAAGTTAAAAGAAAAGTTGAAAATGGATATATGTATAATAGTTTTAACTATATAAAAGATCCTAATACAAATTTAAGTATTTGGTAAAAATTTCAAGATTTTACGGTAATTTATTTTTTAATTACACCAAAAAACATAATTCAATTCGTCAAAATTGGTTTTTTGTGAAAATTACTAGTTTTTTATATTTATTTTTTGTTATTCACAATTTTTTTTTACTTTGAAATTTGATTACATAATCTTTAGATATATTTTTAAAATAAATATGGATTCACTTCGATTTTTCACAATTATTTTTCAACATCAATCTCTTAAAAATACCAACTATATCCAATTTTTTATCAAAAACTACACTGAAAGTTTAAAAATTGAATTTGTTTGTTATTTATCAATGTAAATTATACATTTATGCTTATATAATCTAAAAATGTATAGACAGTTTTTGCGTGATTTGTGTCCATACAAATACAAATTATATCTTAGATTTTAGATAATTTTTTGTTTTGTTATGTTTATTTTATATTTTATACACTAATTGGCGAGTATTCATTATGCAATTTTAAGTTATATTTATTGAACTTTTGAAAAATTAAACCGAATTGTGTTTTATATATTATATTAATTGAGTTTATAAAACATCTGGTAATTATCTTTAGTGTTGTAACTTCTAAATTTATATTGCTATTGTTTCTCGTAATTATTATATTTTTTTTGTGTATTATTTTTAGTACTATTTTTTTTTTTATAAACAAAGGAAAAGAGACATAATCATACTTCTTTTTGTTTACGAAATAACGTAATGAACTCTTTAACAATATTAGATTCTGAACGGAGTGATGAATGTATTGATTTTACAATGATGTGTGTTTTTTTTTTTTGTTTTTTTTTTTGTTTTTGTGTCTGTGTACAGCATAACTTGTCGAAATAATGCTTCAATTTCAAACTATGGGGGTGGTTTCCGATGGCAAAGTGGATATCCTTGGTGCATTATAGAGGTGAAAAGTAAACATTTTCCAACAGTTTTCAAAAAAATCGAGGAAAACAAAAAAAAAATGACAGAAAAACGGGAATTTTTACGCAAAACCATTTTTCGACTAATTCGAATTTTTTATTTTGCTATAACTCAAAAACTAATCGATGTAAATACTTGAAATTTTCACAAAATGTTAATATTAAGGTTTTCCATACACAGTTAAATTTTCAAATAATTTTGACTTTTTTTGAGCTATTTATAGACAATTGAAATTTTTAATTTTTTTTAGTATTTTTTTTTAAAATAACGATAAAATATTTTTGGCCGGCCAGAAAATCTTGAAAATTTAATACAAGGTTTCTTATAAGATGTTCTTAAAGTGATAAAAAAAAATCCGAAATCGTTAGTCACGATTTTTTTTTATAAGTGCTTAAAGTTCGAATTTATACGAAATATGTCAAAATTGCGAAAATTTGCAAGTAATTTTGTGGTTGAAAAATCGTAAAATTTTTTTCTTTTATAACTAAGTTTTGAAAATTTGGTACAAGGTTCTCCATACATTTTTCTTCAAATATCTGTAAAAAAAACTCTACCTGATTCAGACAAAAATTTTTTATGAGTGTTTGAAATTTAAATTTTTACAAAACCGCGTTAAATAACGGTTTAGCCTCAAACGATTTTTGATATTTGTTGTTATTCAAACAGTATATGTCGTAAATACTTGAAAATTTTACCAGTTATTTAGATTGCCATTTTCATTACGTGATTTGATTTTCAAAACATTTTGACTTTTTTTGAGCTATTTATAGACAATTGAAATTTTCAATTTTTTTTTATTTTTTTTTTATAAATGTTGATAAAAAAAATGTAGCTGGGACAAATTACTTGAAAATTTAATTGAAGGGTCCACATAACTTGTTCTAACTCTCATTCAAAAATTATAAAAATACATAGGCACAATTTTTTTTTATTAGCATTTGAAGTTCAAATATTGACAAAAATTCGTCAAAATCAAGAATACTTTTCACTATTTGGTAGTTAAAAATTTATAAATATTTTTCTATCAAAAGCTAAGAATTGAAAATTTAATACTATGCTGTCCATAAGTTAAGCTTAGAATAATTATAAAAAAGTTTGAGGATTGTTCAATTTAAAAAATTTTACTTGTGTTTAAATTTTTAATTTTAATTTGAAATCAAAAATACACGTGTAAAATAAGTTTTAACTAATAAATAATTTTCGATTTTTGTTATTTTTAAAAAATTACTTGACTACTTCCTTTTACTTTATCTTGAAAAATTTATACTTAAATGTTTGAATTTGTTTCAAAATAGAATATATGATATAATTTAAATATAATATATCCTAGACTGACAAATCATCTCCGTTCAGAATCCTTTTTCGTATACAATGATACCTATCATTGCATTCAAATTTAACCTTCCCTAGTCCGAGGTCCATCCCACCCCCTAATGTACAGCAGAGCGATACTCACTTACCCGCTTTTTTATTTATGAGAAATAAATATTTATAGAAAAATTTGACAGAAACGCAATAATATAATACTATGATTTGGTATTATAATAAATACGTCATTATGACGACTATCGCAGACTAATATAATATTTGATACCTAAGTAATTTATTAATGACTTCATCAAATTGAATAAATTATTCTTACTTCCTTTTAACGATTAAAGACTTAAAAAGAATATATACGATATTTTTTTATCAAGTTCAGCAACTAATATTTTATATTCTCAAGATACGTTTTCATATAATTTTTTTTTTTAAAAGAAGAAAAATGACCGAATTATCTTCTTATAATGACGTATTTGGATCGTTTGGACTTCAATATATCTTTGTGTTGTTCATCCGCATATGTATTTATGATTGAATTATATTTAGAGCAATTATACATTTATTGTGCTTACTAATTAATACATTGATTTTTTGCATACATTTTGTTTTATATTTTCCTTAAAGTTTTTACCACGTAATACTTTATCAATAATAATTGCGTAATGCGTATAGATAATCTTATTATTTAAGTAGTTTCAAGTTATATTTTTTTGATATTACACAAGTTATCGAATACATAAGTCTATCTTAAAAATATTTTTAGAGTATTTTTAAAATAATTTCAGGCGATGACTACTGTATTTAGGGCTCTCTTAAAATTACTAACAATATTAGTGACTTTAATAAATTATTAAACATGAATAGGTATATGTATAGGTATTAATTTAAATTAATTTATGCTTATATATACGATGCATTAAATTTATAAATAATAGCTGCAGCAACCTCCACCCACTGTGTATTACTATTTGTCTTTTAATTCTATCTGTTAGATGAGTGATTTGTAATAACTTATTACAAAATACTTACTCTTTTACGTCCGATAATTTAATCAAATAATAATTAATAACTAAAATACGTATTTGGTGTAAAAATAAAACCAGGTTCATATCTACATCGTTTTTCGTTTCATGTTTTTTGTATTGAATAATTATGATTGGTAATTTTAATCATGGTATATTGTTCACTAACCATGATCTACCGTGAAATTTCCAGAGTTGGCTCGAGCTCAATTGTTGGACACTATACGACAGACGACGTAGCTGTGAAACCTATACTTAACGATTATTTATGTAACTATATTGTTATAACACTATTAACATTATCAGAGATGATACAAGAAAATTATCAACAATATCATAGTTATTATTAGTTTAATTTTAAATCGTTGTAGATCTTATGACAAAAACGGTGCTGATTACAGCTGTGCATTATAGTTGAAGATGTTGGAGTATGCCGCGTAATAAATACCTGCCTCGTATATATTAAGTAATTCGATGGTAACTAGCGGTTAATTTTTGTGTGGTATAATAGAAACATTTTTGTTGATCACACTCGTCTACTAATGAAATAAAATAAAAATAATTAGTGTTAAATAATGGCAATATTCGAGTGTTATCGCGGGTTTTATCGTAGGTAACTCATTTGTCGCCGTCTTAATATTAATGGCACATACTCGTTTGCCGACTAATATAAAACGTTTTGTGCACCAGTGCCGCCGTCGCCGTTAAAGTTAATCAACAGCACAGTATAAATTCTGAATGCCGGTAAACAAACAAAACTATTTATCGACGGATTGTTGATTTATTTTGCGCGTCTCTTCTTCGTAATACATAATGCCGTTTTGGATTTTTTTTTTTTTATTATTTGAAGAACATACCCATTATTAATATTTGTAGGTAGGTTTTGAAATATATAGTAATATTGAATTATATTATACAATAATTGTCGTTCGGGTTGTGTTCTGTTTCTTATACTCATTATATATTTCAAAACAGTTTTTCTCCGTTTTCTTTAACCGTATCACATATATATATTGATGATTTTCATACGTGGGAGATTCTAAAGTCCTTTCATGTATCCGAACATCAAACGTACATACCGTAATATATATTCGTCATAAATAGCTTGCGAATTATTTTATTAATGAATATTTAATGCCAAAACGCGACGTGAACTCCTCGAGATCGTTATCCTCACGAAAAATAAAAGCTTTTTACATTCTTGATAAAAGTAACATTTAGTATTAGTAAGTTAGGTTGTATAGAAACATAATCGTACTACATTTGGTTTACAATATTTAGATATTATGCTGGTTTGTTTAGATGACGGAAATTTAATTTTAACTTTTAGGTATTTTGCAACATTAAGTGTCACTAATATATCTAATATATTTTTAATGTTTGTTTTTAAATTTTTCGTGTTATTTAAAAAAAAATTGAAAATGGTTCTTATAGAACGGATTAAATAAATATTTATTACAAAAGTTTTCTTGGTGTGCCAAAAACAATAAAATTTCCATTTTAATGTATTATTACTATCTTCATACTTCATATGCTAATTGTATTACTGTATATACGTATGTGATATTATATAGTATGTATTTTATTTTAACAAAAAATAATTAATATTTATTTAAGTTACAGTAAAAACAATGTTTAACCAAACAACATATTTTGCAATTGTTATTATATTATTTCATATTTTTATTATTTATGTTTACGTTTATTATATTTTGCTTCTGAAAATTTGTTTGATTAAATACATTAAAACAGCATTTATACTTCTTACTGTCGACAGAAAAATTAAAAAACATCAAGTATACGTTTCCTTACATTAAGAAAACTTTTTTTCAGCTACCAGACCTTAAGTATTAATTTCAAAACTTAAGCAGACAATGGCGGTAAATTAACATATTTTGTACTGTGGACAACTTTTGCAATTATTCATTTTTGAGGCATTTTTTCTTCAAAATTCATTTAGAAGTACTTTTTATTTAAAACCTAGTAAGATTGAAATATTAGGGTTTTTTAATTTCAATATTATGTACGTCAAAAGTTGAATCTTTCGATCTCATTGCCCATATCCTACTAATTAAACAAATTATGTCAAACTTCTAACGAAGAAATATTGTTTTCATATTTGTATGTACTTATATTATGATTAGTTAAAACATTAATGATATCTATATGCAAAGTATCCTCTAATGAGTAGGTTAAGTTATATTCTAATCATATGTGTCCTTAAATATCAATCGGTGATGTTGTGTTGATATGTGAAGGACGTAAGTGTAGTATTATATATTTGTCAATATTTTATATTTATATATGATAAGCACCTGTTAATCATTAAGTTAATAAACATAGATTGATACTTAATTAAAAATATAGTTATGCAGTACACATGTGTGAAATGTGAAATAAGAATATAATTTGGGAATGACAATATTAGTATACATCGTATTTTTGAAAATAATATTTACGTATTTAAAATATTTTTTTAATTATAGGTATATTAAAAACGGTTATGATAAAATAGATGAAATTATAATTAAATTTTAAGCGTTTTTAATTTAATAAAGTATTTTATAATATCACAGAGAGTAATGGAAAACATATAATAAATATTTTGAAACGTGTAAAATGTAATTGAAGCAATGCAATCGCATTAATTTTTTTATTTTTTTTTTTATTGTAAAGCTATTTTATATTGTAAATTTCAATTAATACAACTATAACAAAAACACTTATTTATATCGTTAATGTTTTGTATATTCATGTACAGCATAATTTTAATTTTGTTTATTAATACAATTAGGCAGTAATAAATAATAATGATATAAATCCCATTTTAATGGTAAACATTTATTACTATTTATATAATAATATTATACACTCATTTTCGAAATAACAGAAGAATAATATTGAAACGGAATACTCGTGGTTTAACTATTTATGTTCATATATCCGATTTCTCAATAGCATTACCGATATCGATTTTTTAAGTATTTGTGTATAATATAATATAATATGAACCTTTGTGCCACAGTCAAATATGTAAATACCGATCATCCGTGCATTTGAGTGTAAGATCTTTTGCGTCTTATCGAAATATTATTTTTATATTATAATATTGTTTGCTTTTTTTTGTGTATGTACAATTTTTACCGCAAAAAGACTGCAGCTTTATATTATTCATTGTTTTAATATACGATGAATTATATTTATGGACTGTCTACGCATTTTAGCAAAATTTTTGTATGTAACTTATATCAACACACAACTTATTTTATTCTGGTAACGTATATTAAAATGAAATAATTTTCTGCCTGTTGTTAATTTAGTACAAATAGCTCTTGGCTATGTATCTGACCATGTAAAAACATTTTATTCAAAATTATTATGATAATATAGTCAACTCTCGATACGAAGCTCAGTATAACGAACAAAACTGTCGTTCGTGAAAATATCGTGATATAATACGAATATCGATGTAACGAGCTCTCTATATAATACACTTTTTTGTCGGTCCCCTGAAATTCGGTTTACTACGAGTTTACTGTAATATACACCGACATTAAGTGCCGAGGTGAACTATGAAAGTTCATTTTTTAATACTCGGCTCTGTATTATTTTTAAGTTTTATTTTTTGATATAAAAGATTTTCAGCTAAATAACATTTGGGTATACCAAAATTAATTTTTAGACTTCCTTTATAAGAAGTTGTTTAAAAAACCATTTTATAGTAATTATTAGTAGTTACTGTTGTGTTATAATGTTTGTACAATGAAAACATGAAAATAGACTTGTTTTTAATTTTCAATCAAGACTTTTCAAATTCAAAATTATAACTTAGAACAATACCTCTGAAGTTGTTCAACATCATTATATATATATATATATATATATATACATATACACAGAATTAATATAAAATAAACATCATCTGTCATGACTCATGATTCTCATCGTAAAACATAGGTTATTAGTGATTTTTGAACTTTGTAAATATTTTTAAAGAACTTGGTTATTTATTTAATTTTTTTTTTAAACGTATTGAGAAATCAGCTTATAACTATCATATTATATTGAAAATAACTTATGCAAATAAAATAATATAGGTTACATAATTATACCTTAAATATCATTCTACTCTATTTTAATACATAAAAAGTTGTAGATAATATTAATTATGATAAAAATAAGACAATATTATGTAAATATTAGATGGTAGGAAGTTATTATTTAATAATATTGTTAGTAAAAGTAATATAGCGAATGATAGACTTAAGTTCTTCGAAAAATGTAGAGATCATATTTTCTAGTCGAATTGATGGTTATATTGGCGTATGATTGTTCACATTTTTAATTAGAGCTGGAAAACGTGAACGGAGTTACTTTGCGGCCTTATTGTGAAGGTAGTGGTACAATAGTGATTATTAACTTTATTATATTATACACAATAATATACGTTTCGAAATGTTGGAACTTTAGACTGTAGTAGACTGTACTGGATTTTCTTTGTACTGGCGTCTAGTTGATGGAAAAAGTCCCTACCCACAGGTTTAAAATGACCGTATATAAACCAATTTATTATAATATTATCACGTCATTGTGTCCCGTAAATGGGAACGAAAAATTTCTTTCAGCATAAAATAACATTAGCGATCGAAGGAAAATTGATTTAGAAAATTATTCTCAGTTTGCTATTATAGGTATCAAAGCGGACGAAGATTTGGTAATATCGTTAGGTGAAATATAATATATAATACTTATTATATAATATTCTAAGGTATTAATAGAACATGGAAAAGTAATGTTAACGAGGAGAACGCTGATATTATTTTTGTTTTATTGTATCCGTATCGTATGGTACATTGTTATTAGCACATTTTTATTGTTATGATTATATAAAATATTTAGTCTGGCTATAATAAAAGATTTTATTACATCAAGATATTATATTAATGATTATATTTTTCTATATGAAACATAATGAAATATTCTATTTCTTATTAACTGATTAAAAATACTACCAACCAATCGGGACTTGGGTCTTAAGAATTAGATAAATGTTCCAAAAAAAAAAAAATAATAAATAAATGAAATATATAAAATTATACTTTAAAACTTTTGAATAAAATAATATTATTCTTAGTAGGTATATTACTTTGAAACTTGTTTCTAAAAAATTTTTAAAAAATTCTAGTATAATGTATATTAAATAATAATACACTTTTTATAGTTTAATGGAATGTTATAAGTTATTTTATATATAATTTATATAGATAAAATATTTCGTATTATATTATCTTCGTTATTTTTATGAGACGTTAAATAACAATATTTGAGATTATTATGTTAAACAAAAATGTAATTGAATAAAAAAAATAAAACTGTTGTGCTTATGTCTTTGTTTTTTTTTTTGTTGCATATAATACTATGATTTTTGTGGAAGAGAGTTTAAGAAGATGTTTTAACGTTTTATAGTGCTTATTACGGTATTATTACATTGCAGACTAGAAAACATATTATAACAAAATAAGTTTTAAATCGAATTGAGCACTTAGTTGTCTACGCTCGGTCGGGTTGGTTGCCGAGGGCTAAATACCCTCTAAAATCGTGCATGGATCTCCTATTATAATAGTTTTAGAGGGTTAAAGTTGATCAATCTTTAATTTTTGTCTCTGGGTAGCATAATGCATAATATAATATGGCGCTCTAAATAAAACTCTAATTTACGCCAAAGATCGTCAAATATATAATATAATATATAAATATATTGTATATACGTATTAGGACATCGATCTGTGTCGTTGATCGACAAAGACTTAAAACTTTCTGTAGTCGCAAATGTGTCATATGGGTCGTATACCAATCAGGCTCGTGTCATTGATCGAATACGCGTCTATCCCTTACGACACTGGTGTAGCATAATATTTTTTTTTACAATTCTTATATTCTTTTTATGTACATCTTAAAATATGTAAATAAAAATATAATACTAATTTATTTAGACCAAAATTAATCAAATAATTGAATAAAACATGAGTAAAATGTACCCGTTGCAAAATCTCCATGTTCGTAAAGTCCAGCGACGAGTTTATTTATATCCAGATTTTCATAACCTGGCCGGGTATGATTTTCTTAGGATAATAGTACCCTCGGTGCGCATTTATCAGCATATCTATATTCTCCAAATAATATATCATCGAAGTACAAATATTATTCGAGAACATTGCTTCCATGGGAGTACAATACCACAGGAACATTATATTCCTGGTAAAATATTCTTAAGGTTTTTTACAATTATTTCCAGAATATCATAACGGGGTTTACAAATTGCATAGAAAATTATACTTTTGGTAATTTGTTTATAGGATTTTTATACCTCTCAGAATATCATACCAGAAGGTACAAAAATCCTAGAAAAATTATATCCATGGTTATTTATTTCTAGGATATTTATACCCTCCAGACTACACGTGGGAGGAAGGGGGAGGGAAAAAATATTGTAGGAAAATTATACCCTCAATCGTTATGAATGTCTGGTTCTATGATTTTACAGACAATAGAAAAAAAGAATGACGATACGTGCGCACAGCCATTTGGAAGTGTTAAGCTAAACATCGGGATGCACACATACACAACGCGAGTAACCCAACGAGGATGTTTATATTTAAAATACACCTTTTTTCCTTTATTAGTTTATAAAAAACAAAACAAAACAAAAAAAATAATAATAAGAATAATTGCGACGCTAACAAGTACTTATGATGTGTTATGTATATAATAATAGTTCATCAATTTATCAAGTTATACTACATTTAATTTAAATGTATATGCTATATTTTTTCTGTATTAATATATATATACTTAACAACTTTAAAACAATATTGAACTAAATTTAGGTTAATTCATTAAGGCCAATTATTACTCGTGTAACGAACAAACACAAAACTTCTATGTAATCATTTTTAATCCAACATACTTCAATGATTTTGAAACAAATAATTACTCCGATAACAAAACTAGGTCATCCAAACTGATGTTAGGTTATCTAACTATCTCGCAAAATTGCAAAAACTATAATTTTACAATAATACCATAATGGGCAATGGTTGTACTTCAAAAACTTATAATATTTGTTTCATAGTACAATCATTCTGCATTTGGTTTAATTTAGACGATCTCGGTTAACTGAAGCCCTAACGATTTACTTTTATATTTACTTTAAATATTGTTTGAATAAAAATAGATATATGTTTATTATTACATTTCCGGGGTTATAATAAAAAAAAATAAAGAAATACTTATTTTGCATGTTTTAAGAATAAATATTTAATTTAAATTGAGAGTAAATAATTTTAAATTTTAATACCAACAAATACACAATAAATATAATAATTGTACACTACATATAAAAATAATATACTTCGACATTGTACCTATATATTATACCATTTAAGTATCGTACGTTTGCACAATCTATTTTAAAAATCCCATTTATTCATAAAGCGGTTAAAGATTGTTCATGGAAATATCCTATTAAAAATAATCAAATTTTTTTTATATTTCAGAAAGTTTTTAGGATTGAATATTATTCCATCCAATATAAATATGGAAAAGCTATCATTTATAACAGAATTTTGGCAATAATTGTTTCTATAGTTGACTTTTGACTGTGAATCCATTTTTTAATTCAACTATATTTATGCCATAAAATTAATTTTTAAGTACATAATTTTTACAACAGACTAAGATATATATTGTTTCAGATTCCAAGTGTAAACGAAAATTGTTTCGTTCAAAATAATGGATTTTATTTTTTTTCCTTCTCAGATATTACAATAGTTATATGCACACGGAGTTATAATAGTAAGTTTACCTCGGTGAACCTGCTTTACATAAATTTCATAAATTTCAAAACATTTTATTTGAAGTGTATAATTTGTTTTTCTTTGAAATTCAATGTTATAATAATTTCGTTTGGGACCGTGTTTTAGTGCGCTTAAAATATCGATTTAAATTGTATATAAAAAAATACTGCCATCATGATACGATTTAAGCAACTACATGGGTCCTTTTTTAATTCTGTCTCGATTTTATGAAACGTTATTGATTATGTTTTATAAAATGTATGCATTTTAAATATTAAAATATCAAATAATTTTAATGTTAAAAAAAATGTGTAAATATCTTAAATGTATATAAAAACAAACGCAAATAATCGTTGTGTAGGTAAATAATGTTTTTATATGCACGTAATCTATCATTATTATATATATGAAATAATATCCAAAAAACGTTATAGAAATTATTTAACTAAAAAGTATATAATATATAACTAGAGGGTACGTACTTGTTATATTATATATTTATGCGCAACGGTTGTATCAAATGACTCATTTGTGATGATGTAGACATGTAGTTGTGTAATAATATCAATGTTATTAATTTTAATAAACTTTACATAAGTATTCTAAAAATGTTTATTTATTCAAGAATGTAATAATCGTACTCATTACCTAAATCGTCACGTTTACTAAACTTCTAATTATGCAACATTCATTAAAACTATTTAATTAAAAAAATATATATAAAAGACAGTTTCTTTTGTATCTCTGGTTATCTTAAGTAGATATTGTGTTAATTTATAAAACAATATTTATGTATAAATGATCATAAAATAAATACAAAGTTAGACGTAGAAGTTGTTTATTGCAAAAAGTTCCCTTTGATTAAGTTTTCAATAGTTGTACACGTCTTCAAATAAGTTCAGATTAAATATAGATATATACGGGTATGCAAGAATAAAAAATAATTTTTAATTAAAATACATAAATACAAAAATAATCAAACGAGGGTTGCACGATACAAATTTTGAAAACGTATTCCAAGGACTGAAACTGCAGAGGTAACTACAAGAGTAAATACAATATCGATGAAAGTTGATAGGTATAATATTTTAGTTAATAATATAGAAAACTCCCGGAATTTGAGTTAAACATAATAACAGATGGTTTGATAGGATGTGATATATAATATGTAATAAAAAAAAATTATAGTTTTATTACCGATAATGATTATAATTAGGCATTGTTAATAACGAAATTGACTGATTTTGATTTATGTGAAAATGTTAAACTGTATTATTAATACATCCTGGTAGAAAATTAGTTCATTAAAAAAAAAATGTTGCTGAATAATGTTTGTTCTTCAATTTTAAATAATTTAACAATATTAAAAATGTTTGATGTTTGATTAAATGTAAAAGTGATAAATATATAAACCATATTTCCATATAAATATTGTAGAATCTTGAAAACGTTAATGTATAATATTGAAACCCTCATTTAAATGACAATTCATAAACTGTAAATTTGTAATCATCCTATTTATTTTATATATCTATATAATGTATTGGACTGATTACTTCATATAATCATTATTATGTACGCATGATAATTTATTTATTTTACTGTTTTTTACACTGGTTATCTTGATGATGAATATATCTGTGGTACAGAAATTGTACACTAACATTCACCACGACATAACATAAAAAGATATTGAAGGACATCGTAAGATTCACGTGATTCAGTCATTGTTTTTAGTTAATTTTTAATTATATCATTTTATCACTCAGTGTAATCATTGAATCGTATTATCATTTCAAGTACTTTAATATTATCTTATACTATTTAAACAATAGAATGTAATTATTATGATTACGCAACAGTTAAAATATATTTTCAGATATTTTTCTTTATTGGAAATAAGTTGTTAACACGCTATATCAGCTAAACGATACGCTTATTTTTCGACTTAAAAAAATATCTACGATTTATAAAAAAACATTTTATAAATAGTTTTATAGATTACTCTAATCTAATATAATGGGTTCTCTTTTGTATACACAAATATATAGATAGATACTATTAAGACAGAATGTGTTAGTCACTTAAAAATTCTTTAGACGTATTATAATTCAACAGACACTGCAGAGAAACGGAAGAATCATAATGGGGTGCGGAAAAGAAGTAAAAATTGTTAACTAAATAATAGCAAAAACTCTTGAAAGTTTTAGGGGTTGGTCTATTGAGACTGCAGTTTTTCACTGAATTCAAAAAAACGATTTATTATTTTTTATCAGATGTTTTTAAAACATCGGCACAGCTATATAATATTATATTATTGTTGTTTTCGAAATATTAGCATAACCCAACCGGCTAATAATAGTATGGATAGGTCCAGGTAATACTTCCCGGGGCCAGTCACGCTGCACCTAAACGACTATTTTTTACGTTTTTAGGAAACAGACGAAATGACAATAAGTCTATACTACTACGGTTAAGCCGTATAGTAGTCGTCCGAACCGTTGTCGCTGCAGTAAAATAACGAGTGTATAGGTACCCGTGCGACCCACCGCCCCGACGAGTTAATCGACATTAATTTGTACCGTCGACGAAGGGTCGGATTTCATTAGCCGAATGGCTTTTAAAAACAATACGCAATTGATTGGGGCATGTTTCAATTCCATTAAAACCGAAACTTACAACGCCGTGAAATATGTGTGCCGCACGTGCATAATGTATTGGAATTTTTTTTTTTTCATTTTGCATTCATCTCTTCACGTTTTGGATCCGATCCAACAAACGATCACTGTTCGCCGGGGGGTCGTCGCATCGGTGGCAGAGCTGCGTCCGGGGGGGGGGGGGCAAAGACCTCTTCGAATTTTATTCATTCGGCAACACGCACACACACACACACACACACACACATTTATACATATTATTGCACGTAGGGTTTAGGCGACGATTCGTTTCGCCGTAGACGTTTATTGTCGCGTCGCCGGACGAGCAATAAATACGTCGTCGACCCGGCCGTCGAAGCTTATACGTGTAAGGTTTAGCCGGTTCATTTTACATTTCGCCCGCAGAATATACGCGTTCGACATTATTTTTTCCAGTTCCAATCGTCGTCGTGCCCGCCGCTCGACCGTATATATTATTACATAGTGTTTACGGTCCGACGCGTGCCCGCCCACTAGGTTTCCGCATTCTAGATTTATGGTCCGGCGGCGCCACGCGATATTTATCGGAATTAAATTCTTGCCGACACGCGGACAAACGGGACGGTTCCGGTCGCCGGGGAATTAAGACGTGTATAAGTCTTTTTCCCGTACCCCCTCCATCCGCGGACACATCCTATCGGACTATTCGTCGTCGTTCGTCGTCGTCTCCGCTCTCCATCGAAATTCGATATAATATATATTATTATACTGAAATACGAGACAACCGGGCGGATTCCCCTATTATACGCGCAATACATTCAATCGCCAGTATAATATATATATATATATACGCGTACAATTACGACCGATATTGTTATCAGTGTCACTTAACCAAATCATTTATTAATTTTTTAGGGGTTTTGTGGTTGGCTTTCTCCCCTTTTAAACTTTATATGATCGAATTATAGTATAACAGCAACATGACTATTGTGTTTTTCCATACCTTACAAAATTACACTAAATCATCGTTGATTCTCATAAAAAACTAAAAATAAATCAAGATTAACGTGAAAATATTATGTTGATTTGGATGCGATTAAGAAATTATTCTAGGTATCTATTATAGTACTTAAGTAATATAATTTTATGATATAAGGAAACATAAAATACTGCAACTATGTATATTGTATAATATAGTCAATAGTAAACAAAAAAGTACGAGTATATAAATGTTTAATAAATATTCTCTTTTTTAAATTTGATATATGTTTATCCTCTAACATTACTCTAAATTTCACAATTTTTAATTTTTACGAAGAGTAGTTAAGACTAATTTTTATATTTTATATTGTTATCTCAATCGAGTCATTATAGACAATGCGCAGTGTCGTTGCGAAATTGTTATGCTTTTATATGATTTTAATCATTTCTTTAAAGTACAAGATTATATTATTACAATAGATTCTTGTTATGTCGAATATCATAGGGGACAGGAAAAAGTTCGAAATATAAAAATCTTCGAGATATCCAGTTTTTTTAAAATTCTTAAAAAATTGAAAAAATCGGTAAATAATTTGAACGTTTAAAATTCATAATTTGAATAAGTACATAAAATATTAATAAACTACAATAATGAATAAATTAATTTATTTTTATAAATCTGTCATTAATGTTTATGTTTAATATTACTTTTGCTTTTTTAAGAATGTAAATTTAATTGTAAGGACATTTAGTTTATGTTTATTTTCCATTCCATTATATTCTAGGAGAATGACTAAAAATACATGAAATCATAATCACTATAATTGAATGTACCTACTGCTTAATTTTTTGTTCTTACTATTTTAGAAATATTATTTATGTATTCAAGATAACAAAAAACGATTAATTTTATTTCAAGTTAGGTATCAATATTTATCGATTTCAATGTAGTTCGATAAAACGACACCTGACATATTCGTAATAAGAATCTACTGTATTGTTATCAAAAACTTTAATATGGATCATATTAATATATTCGTATAAAAATATAGATTTTAACAACAATATTGACAATTTTTCCATACTTGTAATATGTTCAAAAATGTTATCAGACTAAAAGACAATATTATAGATTGTTCTTATTGTAACAGTAGCGTATTTAAAAATGTATTATTCATATTTTTTCATAATTATATGATAAAATATAAAAACTCAATTATTGACGAATGATAATAATAATAGTAAAAAAAAAAAACGTTCAATCGTTTAATTAATAGCCATTTATTGTTTAAGTAATTCATTTTATAACTTACGTGCTATAAGCTATTTGCAAGATCATGTCACATAAATCAATAATAATAATAATAAAAAAATATTTCATTTTAATCCTATTTTAAGGATATCGACGGAATCACTTACAATAACCTAATATGTTTTAATCTTTATGACGAAATAAAAAGGATGGTTACGTTTTAAATATTGAAAAAAAACTAACCCTGCTCAATACAGTAATACTCAAAAAATAGCTGAAAAATAATAGTGTACTCTATCGTATTTTATCGGAAACACGGGGTTAGTAGAAGTTATACCTCGCAAACGGTATAGCAAAAAAAAAGATTTAGTGGCAGACCGTTAAGCTGTTAAACGTGTTTATTGTCCTATTATTTGAATAAATGGTTCAAATATCGTGCAACAAATCGTATACAACACGTGTTGATAGTAACGCGTGTGTGCAGATTGTTATTACTATTATTAGTATATATATAATATCGCTGGAATAGTACAATCACGACATTGGATACTAGAAAATTACACATTGTTTATAATTTATATGATATCTCTAATATACAATATATTTTGTCAAGTCCTCGCAATATAATATTATACTATACATTGGAACATAAAAGGGTGTACCTGTATAATAAGTGAAATAATGTCATATTATCAAAGTCTTTTATAGATTATTAGTAAATTTATATATTTTCTATCATACACCCTTATTAAAGATTATAAAAGATAAAATAAAAATATATTTTTTTTTATTTTGTTTTTGGTAAAATATATATCAGCTAATCAAATTTAAAAAAAGGAAGCTTGTAAAAATGCGTAGTTTATTACAGTGGCATTTATTAATATGTTTATATTATAAATATATAAATGCAATTCATGTATAATAAACAACACTCTTCCTTTAAAAATGTTTAGTTGTGTCACTGGTATTGCATAGCATGCTATTATAATACTATCATATAGGTATAAGAATACTTTATTATATTATTCCAAACGCGTTTTCCATGACAATGTTATATCTTAATTTGATTTTATAATATTTTACCGTAAATAATATTTTGGGCTCGGATTTTAATGTATTAGCATATTTTTTTTAGATTGCTTTATACGATGTTTTGCAAATTATAAATGTATTTCAAGTGCATATTATTCTAACGAATATATTATAAGTATATTTATATATATATTAATGAATTTGGCACACTATTTCATTTTTACAGGTACCAATTTTATTAAGTCAACGCAGGTCAGTTAATTTTTTTTTATATAAAATATTGATCAAATAATAATTATATTGTACTATCAAAATACATCCACTATCAACGTCCAACATCAAATTAATCTCCTACAATATTATGCGTTAATTAATCATTTATATAGGTGAATGTTTATATTTGACGGATGCATTTTTCAACCATTATAATATATTCTGGGTTTTAGTTATTTTTTTAGTCAATTAATTTGTTCGATCGCTTTTATGCCCACCAATCGGTGAAAGTTATTTTTATTGATAAATATACGTAGTAATAATGATTATTATTTTTATTATTATTATGAATAAATACATAGTTTTCTGTATAAAATATCGAGGTTTGACTACAATTAAACGGTGATTTATTTAAATTTTTCAATTATACACTTTGTATATATTCCGACGCTATTTATTCATCATAACTGGTCCGAACCGTCCATTTCGAATTTATTTTCAATGTTTAATAATAATATGTATAATCTTGGAATTATCGATTTAGAGTCTATATATTAATTACATTTTTTTTTTTACTTGACATGATAATAATTATTATATTGGTATCGTCTTTAAAATAATTAAACTATATTTTCGTGCGTTATTTGTGTGTGATAAACTAATAATTTTAAAATCTATGAATTTTTTTTATTATTAATAAATTTCTTAGTACATATGTCCAGCATACATATTATAATTTTATGTGCACAATTTCTTTATAGTATTTACATTAAAATGTTAATAAAATAATTTTAAAACGGCACTTTGTATAGGCAATTGTGGTACATAACGTCGAAGGGGGTCAGAAAGTGTATTCTTTATGATATAATATTATACATGTATAATATTATGTATTATCATCTTTATTATTAATATGAAATTTATTTTATTTTTTTAAATCTTAATAAGACATTATTACAAAATTTAGTATTATCATATTTTATAAATATTCTTAAAATTGGTAATTAATTCATCCTGGTCCAATAAATCCAATAAAATTGTCCTGTTCAAATGACATCGTGATAAAAAAAAAAATAAGAAAATAATAATAATAATAATAATAATATTCATATACAATAATAGATGGATTTGAAATTTTTCTGACTAGATCAGAACTAGTGACTTTGCATTATTTGAAGACTAAAAATAGTATTCTCAATACAAAACTTCATTCAATTTTCATTGTTAATATGTTTAACTTGACGATTTATATCCGTCATGTATATTTTTAATTCTATAGATAACAATAAAATAAATTAATGTTCTATGCGTGTCGTTTTGCTATTTTTTTTTTATTTATTACAACATTAGTAGAAATAATAATTACTCGAACAAACCTTCAGTGACAACAACTTGTATCAATGGGAAAAGCAACAAAAGATGAACATGAATATTGATAAAAACAAACAGGGTAAGTTTAACACAAATGTTATCGATACCCACGTTTTTTAGATCCATTCGTAAGTTCTGTGTTACTGTATTATATGCGTTAATCAATTATGCTCTCAATTAAAATTATAAATACGCCCGGGGAAAATTCTATAGTTTTGCCGATATGAGATTTAACTAAAACTTGATTAACTTGAAACACGCGATAAGCGAGAAGACGTGAAAATTAATCTGAATTATGCAAAATATATCTGATTAATAAATACATTATACATAATATATACGTATACTATAATGAATATAAAATCGTTTTTGTTATAACAACGCTGTTTGGTGATTAATTGCTAAGTTGTTGAATAAGTTCCAGCTCCATCGACAATTTATATATATCATTTTTATTACATAATCCGGGAAATAAAACTAAAGTTGTCGGTCACAAATGATATTCCAATACTCGAAAAACACATTTATATATTTTAATTTAATAAAGTGGATGAAAGTTATGTGCGCATTTCGTGTAAGTAACAGCTGAATCGAATACCTACCGAGTGCAGGTGATTATAATTATGCAGAAAATTGTGGGAATTCAAACTGAGATATAATTGGTAAAGACGGTGTATTTGTGTATTATATCACTGCAATAATACGCATAAGTGTAATTTAATTTCAACAAAAATGTTCATACACTCTGTTAACGTATTTAACTGTATTTTTTTTTTTACGCCATCTTGATACATTTATGTTTTTATCGTATTATGCAGACACATAGATGGCTCGACAATCACGCGCACTAATTATATATTGCCTGTTAAAAAAAAAATAACAATAATAATGAAAAAGGTTATCACCTGATCCACAGCTTGCAAGTTGGGCAATTATAATATGATATTATATATTTATGACAGAGAGAGAGGTAAAAAACGGTTGACGGAGGCTTTCGTTAACGTACGTATGTGCAGCAGTTTTCTATTATTTGCCGTCGTTTTGGTCGACATTATTTCGGACATGAGGTCCATTGTGTTATTTTGTATACGTATAATATTTTATTGCTATTATTATATGTAGATTTTTACAGTACTAACAATAATACGCTGCATCCTGATATCACGAAAAAAATATAAAAGTGTATAAATTCGAGCAATCTCTTAGTAGCGTTTGTTCGAAATGTTTACAATACGGCGCATATTAAGTAATATTTTATATATTGTTATAATATAATAATATTGCTAATAACTATTATATCTTATTACAGATAACTGGACGTCACTAAGTAATTTAGTAAATAAGTTCATTATAATATTATTTTATAAACGTTTCATTTTTTTATTTGAATAGTGCTATTTATACTAAACTTGTATAGTTGGGGTTTTTAATTAGACATTTTAGTTACTATTGTCTGTTATTCTAATCGAATTATTTAAAATTATAAAAAATATTTTATTAAATTTTATAATTATTTTAAGGTAGGAATTTATCATAATATATCAATGTATAATTTTATTTTATGTGATAAATTAAAGCATACTGAATGTTTTGAAAAATAAACCAATGAATTGACTACTTGCGTATCTTGACATTCTTAACTATTTTGTTATTAAAACGAAATGAATAAAATATTCTTTTTTTGAAAACTCAACAATAATCATTTTATGAAGATTAATACAATATCTTCACATGCTGTTGTGCAAAACCATCTTACTAGAAGTTTTTAGAATTTGTAATATCAAATACCAGATATTAGAATACTAGAGTTTAAAAGTTACGCATAAAGAACTAGACAAGCTTGATTAATAATTTAACTATTTATTTTTGTGCAACTGATATATGTAATGTAATGCACGAGAACTCATTGTGAAAATATATATTTTTTTATTATTGTGAAGTCATGGCGTATGAAAATGTCGCTTTTATTTTTCATGCACTGTTATCGGTAAAAAAGGTTTTACTAAGCGGAAATTGTTGATTATCAGCCGTATAACTCGACACGAAATGCACTTCTCATCATGCGCAATCACGTCCCACAAAAGAAATGTATTGTGTTACAAAACTGCATCGTTTATTTGACGTCTTCTTCGGCTAATGGACAATTTTTAACGTACGAATATCATACCAGTACTTCATACTCTGTATTTTTCACGTATGCGCTTCGTACGTTTATTATTGGTGGATTGGAAAGTGCTACTGTTGTCATTTTTCTTATATCGTAGTGTGTGATGAAATCTCTAAACAACCGTCTAACTTGAGTTCAACCGAATTAATTGTTACGAATTACACGGATTAGTCACGAATACAGGGACATTATTGTCTGGGTTATAATTTTTGTTTTTTAATCAATTTTTCTTTAATTTTGTTTTCACATAACTAATATTATCACGTTTACAGCTTTGGTTGTCAAGAACGAAGTGAAAATTTATTTTTCAAACATGAGTGAATTCTGATTGGTGATTAAAATACACTTAAATAAAATTTCCTTAACATTTTTATAACAATTTGCTGATTTATTTTTTCGTTATTAAATACGATTTTCTATTGATTCATTAATATATTGTTTAATCGCTGGCTTATTTGAATACAAAATATCCAGTAAATTTTTTTAAAAATATTATCATTGTTACCGCATTTAAATTAATTTACCCATATTCTTGTAAAATTGATTTCGTTTTATTACTATTTCAGAACTTCCAGTTTGAGCGTGACAAAATGAAAAATCACCGTCCGTTTTCTATACTCACGGGAATCGGTTATCTTGATGTTAATTTATTATTTTAGTGTATTTTGAGACGTTCCATGATTGTCGATGTCCATCGTCACTGTTCTATTATCTTCGTCGTAATCGTCGGCCTTACAATTATTATATAATAATATATAAATTATTACACGAACGATACCGCGATAGCGCATATAACAATAACAACAACAAAAACAACAGAAACAATAATAATAATAATAATAATAGTAAGGACACGCAGAATTATAATATATTATCTGGGGACGTCTGGTACCCGCGACCCTTATCTATAAATAAAAACACGCACGCGCACCATCTCGGGCCGGGAGTAACAGGTACATAATATTATAATAAAGTAATCCGCTCCCAAATCATCACGGTTCGTGACATTCAAATGCAATTAATTTTAGAGTTGCCTTGGTGCAGCTTAGTCAGTTTAGGAAGCTTAGCGCGTGTTCGGTGTTTGTTGTCTGCCGCGTCTCTCCACGTCCGTATTCTGGCTGAGATTACACGTCCTGTATAAAATAACCCGAATGAGCATAGGTACACAGTTTTATAATATAACGCACTACTAAGACACGATATGTGTGTACTACGCGGGCAAATCGTCGGGCAAAATATACTTTAGATAAAATAATAGGTAGGTCCGTGACCGTTATTCATGGTCGTGGACTTGAAAAAAAAAACTTTCGATTCCGAAGAAAGGTTATATCGTTTCGTTTTCGATATATATGTCGGATCGTATCTTATTACTACTACTACTACTACTACTATTATTATTATTATTGTTTTTATCTTTAGGTACGGCGTCTTTGAATTTTTTACCGTCATACGGTAGAACGGTGGCCGCCGTTATTTACCTCTTCAACAACTCCAAGTCAATGAAGTGTAAACGTTGTTTGGGGGAAGTTAATAATAATATATATTTTTTTTGCTCTTTCGTGCAATTATTATTGTCCAGGACTGTATATTATTATTTTTATCCTATCACCATTTGAAGAAAAAACGCTGAAAAGGCGTATATGTATTGTATAGGGTACATTATACGACTAGAAAAAAATAAATAAATAATAACACATCGATTCGTATAATATATTATTATCTCGATTCGCGTCATAAAGTTTTTATTATAACGCAACACGTTTCTTTACGCTCTAAAAATAAGTCGCTTTCTCACGTATTGCTTTTATTACCAACGTCTCTCGTCCATATATAATATCTAATATTATATTTATTTTTGGTGTATAAACTTACTGGAATATATTTTACCTTGAACTGTTAAACGAGATTATTTTAGATAAAACTCCCAAACAATTCAATATGTAATGTACAATACATTAAATTTTTCCATGTTAATGAAACACTATTTTAATATACGATGTAGGTCAATGTCACGACACATGTACGACATAGTTAATATAACGTATACATGATATTTATAAATAATAATATATAATTATTTATAATTCTGATTCTTTGATTTTATCATTATCTTTTTATTCCATATATTGTTTAATAATGAAATAATTTTTAAAACCCAATGTTATGATAAGATTATTATAATAATTAATTAATTAAAATAATTTTGATTTCAAAACGAGAATTTTATGAATGTGAAATGCGTTTTTTGACACTCTACAATCCAATTATTATATACGTATCTACTACAATACATCTACGTCATACAATATAATATATATTAACAGACACACTTTTTTGCATACTAAAATAAAAATAAAAACCCCATCGAAAATAAACGCTCATTGATTAGTTTTAATTAAATCTACGTGATAACGTTATTGAATATTATTTTATTATAATATACACCATTTGGATTTTATTCTAAGCATGTTTATACAAAATACAGTCGATGTTCAATAACCAATTATAATTAATTTACTTTTAAATTTTACAAGTATATGACCTATTTCATAAATAATGTTAAATACGTAGGTTGTCCCGAAACTTTGTAAATGACTTAATGTTAATTTATAAATTCCTTTAAATTGTTAAACCAAATTAATATTTATTTTATGAGAAAACAAACATAATAAAATAACATATTCTTATTTTTTTTATGACGGATCATCAAAATAAACATTAATTAAACTACAAAAATCCATGCAGGATTAGTGACCTCTCTTTGTCTTTGTCCATATATATGTATGCATATAATTATGAATTATGATAATACGTTGTATTCGTCTTAAATCTGAGTACAAAAATAAGCTTTTGTGTTAAAAAATACGATTCTGTATAGAGCTCGGGTTAACTCGAAAGTCATATTTAATCTTTTTTGGATGATATTATAGACGAACGGTCGTGGAGCAAGTACAATTAACAAGCACTACAGCGTAACTCCGGTACTCTCGTTCCTACCAAACGTCATTTCGAGATACAAACAGCGCAACTCAGTCGATCTTCCACCTTATTTAATTACAGAGACCAGACAACGACACGTTCGAGAATATACAGTAAACAGATTATATAATATTATATGCAAATATAAGAAACGATAAGTAGTTATTAAAGAGTAACAATTACAATTTCAAGCTAATTGTCTTGTATGGGTATAGTATATCATTATATTATGGGGCATGCTTATTTTTTTTTAACTATTATATGATTAAAACAGTAACTCGTTCAAAACGAATTCTTGAAGTTATATAGTGTTTTTCGTCGTCAATATTATACGAATCTTGTGATCAACTTTGGAAATAAGGGAATGATTATTGAAATAATAAGTTAAAAAATACATATATAATGGTTTTTTTAACAGTATTCGATGAAGCTTTTTTTTATGTACCTAATTCATATTATAGTTTGGTATGTAAATAATGTTTACTTATACTTATTTTATTTTCATTGATTTAAGTATTTAACAATGAAAGTTATTTACATAAATCAGGTACTTAAAATTATATTCATTTACATAGAATAACTGTTAAATTTTTTAACTATTTTGCTTTGTATTTCTGAAAAATATCAAAAGCTGAGATTCAATTACTGAGATTACAATTTTGGCAATTAATATGATTTTGTACGTGACTCTGGAACCCGAACATAATATATTCTAGTACAATACTTTATAATTAAAGTTGATGGATTTTTCATGGAATTTACATAATATGTATCGAGTAGACTGCATATAATTTTATGTAGATATACACACATTAATATATTGGGAGACCTTCCAAATCGTACGTTACAAAAATATCAAGGTGTGCATATATATATTATGTGTACTGTGTATACCGAACATGTTTTTGTACCGTAAAATCGTCATTGTTTCTGCATATAATAATAATATTGTTAAGTAAGCTGTTGGATGTTGTACTAATATCTCGCAACTTTATGTGTCTGGAAAAGTTGAGACTGTACAATAAAAATACATATACTTTACTCTATTATTTATCCATATTTTTATTGCAATTGCATTATTCGTACTTGCTCTCTCGGTATTATACTGCAATGATTTATATTTTTCTACGGTTTATAGATAGTGTTAATGTAACCAGAATTGCGTTCAAATCGTTATATTATTTTATAATCATGGAGTAGTCATGCGTTGATCGTATTTTGATGTTATTCGTTTTGAAACTCGGGGTTCATGAATATTAACAACTATTTTGTTTGTATTTTTATTTTTTTGTTTGTTAATGTAACATAGAATTGTGTAAGATAAACAGAAAACCTAAATCTTGAAGTTTAAATTAATCGACAAGTTAACGAGGAAATTGATTAAAACATAATAAATTGTAATATGTGTTATTTTTTCACTAGTTCCACCAATTAAATTAAAATTACTGGAAATAAAACTATATTAAATAATCATGTTGGATATATAGTATTGCATGGATGTGGAGTATGGGAAACAACAAAGACAGACAAAAAGTGATGAGTAATATTTGAAAAGGAAATCGTACATAAAATATATGGACTCAACAAAAACGAGGAGGAAAATACATATCAAATACAGAGATTAGAACAATATGTAATGAGCTAGGTATAATAGGTGTTCTTGAAAACCGAATGATATTAAGCTGATTGAAATTATGACTATGATAACGGTGGAAATGTGAAACTACCTAGTTTAAGATAATACCTAAAAACATAGTTAAGCTTCTAAAAGTAAGATATGGCAAACAACTATTCATAAACTGAAAAATATGGAGAGGTGTAGTTAAAGTATCGAGGGGTCTATAATAAACCTGAAATTAACCTAAAAAAAAAATAATAATAATATTCATGTATTATATAAATTATTATTAGCCACTTAAAATTGCAGAACACTTTGTTTTATGCAACCAAGATTTTTCTCAAATAATTTACAATTCAGTTGCCTTTAATATAATAAAATGTGATACTTATAATAATAATTATTAATAGTTTAATGTGGTGAAACGGTTAAAGTATTCAGTGAGATCGACACAGTGGTGAATAAAGACGTTAAAATAACACGAGTTTGTAGAAAATTAAATAAACATTTTTGGAATTGACAAAAGAATTTCGTTCGTTTCTAAAAAATGTATATATTAAAAAAAAAAAAATCATGCTCACATTGGTATTGGACTGATTAAATATTTGATATCAATGATTTATTTTACATGGGTTTTTATTTTTATCATTATTTCATAGTCATTATGTAAGTATACTATATGTAACATATAATATGTTATATTGTAATGAGGTGTATAGATTTATAACATATTCGATTTTAATAGGATCTAGACGAATGATACCTAAAGAATAATTTGATTTTAATAGAATCTCACCACTGTTATTATATTATTTATTAATATATTATTATACCGCTAACTTACCTGCCTCAATACCTCTCCAGGTTCTATAAAATTAATGCTAGTCCAAGAAAATTGTTTTCCTAAAATATCCACGCCCTACCTATACCACCTATTAATTCCTATAGATTTTTCTTGAATGATTCTCCCTTTTGCACTGTTCATATAGTAGTATAATACTTCCGTGATCCGGTTTTTTACATTCACTTTATCCTTTTTCTCTGATCTACATTATGAATAAACGTTATTTCCTATTCTCGATTCTTTTTCAACGTTTCTCTCAACTCACAACAATAAAGCAGTGTACATTATATTTCTGTTAGTTGTATCTATGGTTTTTACAAGTTGTGTAATAAATTTAAATATAATATAAACAATCTCATTTTTTTTTAAAAAAAAAAAAAAGCCTTATTGTATATTTTCGATTATTTTTCTAATAGAGTTTAATAATGTATTATATGAAATAATACAAAAAAACTGTGGTTTTTGAAAAGCGGAGAGGAGTGGCTTAAATGCACCACGTAAAATGTTGGTACACTAATTAATACTCCACTTATATCATCATTTTAATTGTTTATCACTGATAAAATAATTGTTCAAAATTATATTTTTACACAGAAGTATTCAAAAATGTTATTTTAAGAACATATTATTTTGTCATCATTCATTCATTCATTCAAAAAAAAATTACTTTAACTTCAAATAACATTATAATATGAATACATTATGTACGAGTTACATTTTCCTTCAAGTTTGTAAGTTTGTGTTGAGTTTACTAGTCACTTTTTAGTAGTGGCTACCAGAAAAGTATTTTAAATTATCCTCATAAATTCTATGGAGAGGTGTGGTGGTGGCGAGCTAAATAAAACTGAAACGACGAAGAGCTCTGTGAAGAATACGGGCGTAAAGAAAATATAGAGATGGAATACGGTGTATAGATTGATGAATAGATGATGACTGAGAAGACGAAAGATTTTCGGTGAACGACGACAATATATATTATTATTTCCATATGTAAACACTGTGACTTCCATCGACATCAATTCTCTTGATGTTTGTCGTAGGACGGTCGTATTCGGAGGTGGATATTTTACAATACAGTCGGAGACAAGGCGAAAGACGCGATGCCGCATGGGTGTTCGGCAACGCCAGGCAACAGAAAACATCTCAACAGTTGTAGTGTTATCGCCCGTATTTTTCGCGTATAATATTCGTAACAGAGAGTGGCGGAGTTTCGAAATTTTAATATACCCAAAATGCGATTTATATTCAATTTCCGACCGTTTAACCTACGCATATTACATTATATACACGTATGTCGTATATGTATATTCAACAAGAAACCGTCTGAAAACATCTACTGTTACACGTCTTTGTTTTCATATACAGTGCTTTTATAGATTCGTATGAAACGAAAAAAAAAAAACAAATATACATAAACAAAAGCCGGTCATAATAAAATACCGATAGCTTTTTTCGTCTCACTCGGCGTTTTAAATATAAAATTGTCTGCAAGACAAATAATAAAAACAAGAAATAGGTGCAGACATGCGTGGGTTGTGTTTCAACTTTAAAACATTCGTTTTTCGCGTATTTCATATATATATACCGTTCTAGGATATTGTATTGCGTATTTGCGTAGGTACATGTATCGTATATTAAATTGACTATCGCGACGTCGCTCTGTTGTGATGACGTTTTACCGTTCTATATTATGGCAGCCTACGGTCGTATATAGTTTCGTATTGTTTATCACCACTCGCGAGTTAGCAGATTGAATCGTTTTGGATGTCGACCGTCGTGAAAGATAAAAACGATACCGATTTGATTTATTTTTTTTTTTTTGTTCCAAAGTGGTTTTAGTTTGAAATTTTCTTGGGGCGGTTGTATTAATGTAGAGAAATACGGCTTATTAATGTGTACAAAATAAATACATTTAAATATATTATGTGCGCTGTATACACCATGTCCATGACCCGTATACTGATACTCACGCGCGTGCATGCATTAAAATAATTAAATAGTGACTGCATACCAAATCATTTTTTGAACAAAAAAATGCTTTTGCTGAGCAAAATAAATGGAATTTCACTGTGCTGGTTTTAATTTTGTAAAACTTGAGGATTCCTTTGACGTCTAATCTAGAATCTAATCGTTGTGTTTTTAGTAATATCAATTTACGGTTAAATATTATACACTTGTAAAAACGTTTAAAATATTGACTAAATATTTTATTATGTTATGCTAAAATAAGAAACTCAAAATTAAAAAAAATGTATTAATATTTTAATTAGGGTAGAACCAAACTGCAATTTTTACGAACAACTTATTATTTTCTCGAATTGTTTGTATCAAACTCGAATTTGAATTCATTTTTTGCTCGAACTTTTTTTAAACTATTTGAACATTTTAAACTTTAAACTTCTATATTGTAAAAGATTAACGATACAAGTATGCAATTAATTTCAAAAAATTATGTATAATTTATACCTAAATTCATATTTATTTTTATTTTATAATTAATGGCAAACTTAATTTTACTTTAAATCTTCAAAATAATTTAAATCGTGTGTTTGCTATTCATTTTCAATAAACTTTGAACTGTTTAAATTTTATGAAGTTTTGAATGTTCGAGAGTACAATTTTAAAAACCTCTTCGTATTTTTTATGAAATAAAAATTAGATTAGTAAAAGTATCACAATTTTGTCTCAGCGAAAGATCTTAAAACAATATATTTTTTGACCACCTTAATAATAGCGTTATTCAAACTAAGAATATTGAATTCACCAAACTGAGTTACTGCATCGTTGTAATCAATTATTATTTTATGTCAGTTTTACTTTATAAAAACAGTTGATTACGCGCAAATTGCGATAGTTTAATTTAGTTTTGATTAACTTCCATAAAACTACAGCAATTGTAAAAAAAAAAACACGGATGTGATTAATTTTTAATTTAAAATTTTTATAATAATAATTACGTAATTATTATGATAACCATTGGATGGAGGATAATTTAAAATGTTTGCGTAATTTTCTATAAAACTGAAATTTCACACACATACTATCTGAAAAATGAAATTTTATTCAAAATTTGTTCTTTAGTTTGTTATACAACTTATTTTAATTAAACCATTAATAATATTGTGAAAATATAAAGGTAAATTGTTTTTAAATAATTGTTATAATGTACGATGAAATGTTTTTGTTCCATTCTTAAAACGCGATAATTGCCATTGTAGATATATTATTATTATTAATTTCACATTCGTTTGGTACATGGAAAGTTATAATTTAGGTGGTGGAACAATTAATTCTGAGTAAAAGTAAATGTTTGAACTTTGTTTACAATTAAATTATGTTTAGTGAGTTTTTTTGTTTTGTTTCATGTTAAGTACCCAAGTATTAAAATACACTTAAATATTATCGAAACTTCGAATAATAGAATATAATAGATAATATAATTTACTTACTTTATTATAATTCAAATAAATGTGTTTTCTGCTCCGACTGAGATATAAATTAGACGCTGAATCGTTGGCTGTATTATGGGTTTGAACATCGAATTAGAAGTTTTTGAGTACTTAGTCGACGACTTTCATATAGGTTGGAACTATAGGTACACCCAGTAATTTAAAATACTCGAAAACAGCTTGGTTTAGTATGACATAAATATACCTAGATTCCAGTTTATATAAATCAATATGAATAAAAACCAATTATTTTTTTTATAAATCATGTGTGTAGTATAATATTATTGTTATATACGTCAAGGACGCGATGCATATTATCTAAAAAAATTGATTTTTAAAGACGATAAAATTGGCAAGTAATAATACTTACTTGGATATCATATCATAATATGTAAAATATACGTTCGTGTAATAATATTCATAATTAAAATAATAATTATTAACACCTAATAATAATAATGACATTAAGGGCAATAATAATAATAATAATCATAACGATAAATGTATAGCAAGTATATTATTTGACCATAAAAAATCAGCTGTGTTGCAGCTGAGTGTCAAAAATGCACGTATATTATATTATTTTCATCACACCAACGTCTAATGATAACTCAAATGTAATATACAAATGCACATAAAAAGTAATTTATATTATTAAACCGAACGGTAGTCATCATAGTGAAAATTGGTGCAAAAACCGTGTGATATATTGACACGTGGACGTATTATGGTATATTTCTGGATAAAAATATATTAAAGGAAAAAAAAGAAAAAAGAAACTCAGTTATTTAACCACTTTTTCCAATGCAATTATCGTAACAGTATCATACGTTTTCAAAATACTTTTTACATGCAGTATAATAAATTATGATATTTTTATACGCATATTGTACGACCATCTACCTGCTATACCAGTGAGTCTCAATCTTTTTAATATCGCGACCCAAATTTCCCCCGAAAAATCTTTCGCGACCCATATGGTTTCAATTTTCAAAAAGTAGTTATAAAAAACAAAATTTGTATTATATAAATATGTATACATTACAATCAATATATTTTTTAAAGAGCCCTTTTAGAAAAGTTTTTTTTTATAATATCAATATTTTTTTTCTACAACAATTTTTTATAGCAATTAAAATAAAAACTTGATAAAAATAAAACTACAGCTCCTTTAATTTATTAGTTTTCATCCATGTTATATAATATGTCCCAAAAGTCTCTATTGCCTTTAGAATCTCCGTGGAAAATTCATATATTTAAATGCGGTTTTTTTACAGTTATAATTATGGAAATAATTGTGATTGAATGACATAAGATTCATTTTTTTTTTAAAAAAAATTCAACAATAAATTATTAAAAAAAAATTTAAAACCAAGTTTATTTATAAAATTTAATAATGATATCGATTCAATACAATGTAAGATATTATCGTTTGACATATAAGATACTATATTTTTTCGTATTATGAACAGTAATATTCTATAGCCATAACTTAAAACTTATAATATCTTCTAACATTTATCAATTATCATAATCGTAAGTCTGTCAGTTCTTAATACAATTTATAGGTACACAAATAAACAAATTACTAAAGGAGAACTTTGATAATTAGAATAATTAGATTACGTAGAAGATAAAAATATTTATGATATAATTTTTCAATTATAAAAGTTTTTTTTTATTAATTAGACAAAATATTAGAGGATTATGTTATTATTTTCTTTGTAGGCATATATTTTTCGCGGGTCTGTGGCCATGCCACCCCCACCCCCCTTTATTCTTTATCCGGACCTGAAAATATACCTGTTTACTACTTATATTTTATTAATAAATATGTCATCAGTTATTTTATTTTATTTAATATTAATATTATTTTTTTTTTAACTCATTCCGTTATGCATATTACTTTTGTTTAACATAGTGGGTAATTTATGTTCATGTTGGACATTTCAAAATATCACTGAGATCTATTTTTCGAACCCTTTTAATTGCAGTACTATAATACTATAATACTGCATGTTTTTAGTATTATACAAGTACAATAATATGCCCGTTCAATAATAATTACTTATAAATTATAATACTCAAGTACGTATACGAAATAATACATACTTACAAAAAAATAATAAATGATTATTATTATTGTAGTACTCACGTGATGGTTTAACTTGCGTGGACGAGAAGGGACTTAAGTCGTTGACACAACTCGAATGATGTGCGTCGTACCAATAGTACTATCACAGTTAAAGATAAAAAAAATAATTTTAATTATTAAACACATAACGATGTATTAGACCTCGAACCTTGTTTTATTTCACATACATATTTAGTTTAATATATTTACTGTATAATAATGAATGTTTTCACTGAATTTTATCCGATTTAAAATTTTTTTCATACTTTATATATATTATATTATGTGTATGTTTTAAGAATATAAAGTGTAATAAACTTATAATATTAAAAAAAAAAAAAAAAAAAAAATAATTTAATAATAAAAAATAATAAATAAATGCATATTATTATTTATTTATTTATTAAATGCTTAACTGCACTCATAAATTCATTATTTTTTTTTTTAAGATTTTTGTCTAAATTTGAACTTCAACAGTTTATAAAAAATATCTTGAATATGTACTTTTATGGTTTAAAATGCAAAAATAATACTTTATGTAGCTGTGTTTTTTTCAATTTTTAGCATCTTAATTAAGTATTAAAATTCGTTAAACAAAATTTATAAATAATCGTTTTATGCGAATAGGAAGTTTTCATAAAACTACTAAAAATTGATTTTTGGTCTACAATATGGAGGTCTACAAACTATGCGAAACAAATATTGTATAAGTAACTTGTATGTATGGAATAAATGTGATAGTTTGTCTTATAACTAAGTGGCTGTTGATTACGCTATAATATCTGTTAATTTTTTTTTTGCAAGTGTAACTTATTCTAATTTATAATATTATACATATTTTAATGAAGATTAGTTTTTATTAATATTTATCAGATATAAAATAGATTGACTTACCAGGCGAATATTTTAAGTTATCTATTATCAACATAGATTTAGATCACTTTGGTTTATCGTGAACTACGTTGCAAATGGATAATAATGAATTAATGAATAACTGATATTATACACTAAGTATGAAGAAATTTAAAAAAACAACACTCCTCAAGGTCTCTTCCCCGTTAGTTCTGTAAACATCGATTAGTAATTTAATGATAAAAACTAACGGGGAAGAGACCTTGAGGAGTGTTGGTTTTTTAAATTTCTACATACTTAGTGTATAATATCAGTTATTCATTAATTCATTATCATCCATTTGTAATCATTAAATTACTAATCGATGTTTGCAGAACGATTTTTTTTTAGAATTTTACTATTCTGTCTTATTTTGACGTTCCTGTATGATATACTATCACTCGTTTTATTCGCTTTCACGACGTATAGTTAACGCTAGTATTTTGATGATGATATTTCGTCAGCTTATCTTATACCTATCGATTTCACGGCGGTTTTTGGAACGTTGTGCTACTTTATATTAAAAATATATTACATACTTTATATTTGCGTTTGTTTGTTCTGGGATAATTAAAAAAAAAAAGTTTTTAAACCACAATTCTGTACTCTAATTTTGTGTAATATAATAGGTAAACAATATTATAAAATGTACGAGTTTTTCTCATTTTTTTTTCCTTCTGTTGTTATAAAAATAATAATTAATGGTATTTTTCTTGGCGATCGAATAGATTTTTCATTACTTTTCAAAAACGGAGCGACAAGAGATGTTGAAAATTATAATATAGGTACGCGCTTTATGCTTGTTTCGCTTGCTATCGTGCATTTTTAAGAACTCACTATAGTACGTACCACGTACTTTTATCCTTGAACAAAAACGTTGACGATTTTAACGAAGTTTTAATTTTTAAATTTAAAACTTAAAAATTATGATTGGAAAATAATTAATATCCAACAATTTAATAACAACCCGCGACAATATTCGTAAGTTATGTACCTACCTATTGTTTGTATATTATTATTTACAACAAAGTCACGGATAATCGATTTAGTCAAAGTTAAACGATTTTAGCGGACGTGTAAAACTGTGTTCTTAAGTACTCGCTTTTGATTAAATTACATTTAATTTATTTCAGAGACTCGAAACGAAGTTTCTAGTTTCAAGTATTTTTCGAGAAATGTGCGTGTATGGGATAAGCTGCAAATCTGCGTATGACATGTATTATTAATGATGATGGTCGTCGCCAACGTCATACCTTGGTCGAGTATAAAGTACCAAAAGAAAATGTAGGATTCCAGAATACACACGAGCCGATTAGTATTTGCGTCATTTTCATGGTTTGCGAGAATCATATAATCAGCTATAATGTAACATAATAATGTTATATTATTGTCAACGTTCGGTGGGTAGATCATGCCTCGTGCGTTATCTGTTTAATGCTCTATCTATCGAGTTTTTTTATTACTCGTCGATAGTAAATATAATAATGACACAAAGCACGTGAATGCCATTTAGATAACGTAGATAATGTTTTTACATTGTCAACACATGATAATGAAACACAGATGAAAGTTGAAAAAAAAACGTAAAAACGGTTTCTAAAATATTTACAACGTGTGTACTTTTTAGTTTTTTCACTAAATATATTGTGAAGAAGTGTAAAATTATATTATTATTAATTCACTCGGAAATTCACGAAACGTATTAAAAACATGATGAAAAAAAATATTCGCAAATATTGCGAATGAGTAAAAATAATTTTTAATTTTAATAAAATACGTTATTAATTATAACTACTATTAATATACTACAATAAAGTATGTTGTTCTCTATTGAAAGATTGCAGTAGGTACTGTGTTTTGATAAAAATTAATGGATATTTTTGCGCATTCCCACACTGCTCAACGACCAATACTCCGAGCGCAGTCGATCCAGCATCAGTTCATAGCTTAGTCTACATACGTGAAACGGTAACTATATTTTGTGAGACAGACTTTACATTATACCTAATAATAATAAAATAAACATTTTGCAGTAAATTGGTTACGGAATTTAAGAAAAATTTAAATACTTTTTTCCATGGTTATGATAAATTTTTTCCTATATTAAACTAATCATTAAAGCAATAATTGAATCAAACATTTTTTTTTTTTTTTTTTGATGATTGTAAGAAGCTTATTCCTCGTGATATATTATGGATGATGCTTATTATTATAGCTTCATGATATACCTAATAATAGTTATTATGGTATGTTATAAAAAATAATATGCATACATTAATTTTATTTAAAAACAAAATATATTCATACACAATAATTTTTGATTGCTAATTATTTTACATTTCACTTCATTTGCTGAACTATATATACTAATAAAACTATGCGAAAATGACTAGTAAACTTTTAAAGATAATTATTATATAATATAGTAGGTACTTACCAGCTAACTGTATTATATTATAGTTATAATTAATAATAAATAATACAATTAAATATAATTATCAATTTTTTTTATTTAAACAAATGTTTTCACAAGTTTGTAATAAATTACAAAATAAGTATGTACTTTTTCTATGAAATTTTTTTATACGTGTTAGGTGTCTATAGTGGAAAAACTCTCACGGCTACTTATACAATAATATGATATTGGATATTTAAGCCCTCCTTGGTATTTATTAGGATCTCCACGTATGCCTTCAGGCTACAATAAACAACGCAAAAATCACGAGTGAAAATTATTCTACAAATTAATATGTCGATCCAATAGCACTATTTACTACCTAAGCAATTTTTACTATATGCAATCTATGGGTTGAAATTGTTCAAATATTACTTATAACTATTACCAATGGATATGAAAATATTATTTACACAATAATATTATGTTTATAGTTTTGATAGAGACGTATTTAAATGGGTATTGTACCGTTATAGCAATGCACGTTATGATCATATTAAGCTATAGTAATATTACTTTAATATATACGTTAATCGAAGTGTTATCATTAATTCGAAACGAATATGTGTGTTATAAATATTTATATATATTTTTCTTTTGATTTAACTTATGAAATGTGTCTCTTGAATTATTTCCTACCATGTTCTTAAAATTGTACATAATCGTCACCACGTGATAGAAAAAATAAAGTAAACAGTCTATATAATAATATTATATAATGATATGCTTCTCTCCAGAAAACGATATACCAATGAATTTAGTCTCTCCAGGGTTTTTTTTTACATCGTATACAAACCGTGTAATAACTTTTCAATGATATTTCCTTTGGAGTCTAAGGGGACACAAGATTAACTTTCGAAACACGTAAACTTTTTAAACATATTTCGTGAGAAACACAGCGTGTTTTATTATAATAATATCTTTACGGATTTGATTAAAAGTATAATCGTTGGTTTAAAATACGTGTCAATAGTTTTTCGAGAAATATTTTATGCAGCATTATATAATTTTTAATATCGTTTAAAGTTTTTCCGAGTTCTGTTGAATTAAAAATAACAAACACAGTTTATTTTTGACACATATATAACTGATTATCAATATTTTTACATACAGACAGGATTTTTTCTATACAGTATTGTTCCATTCTATATCGTGTATAATATTTGATTGGAAAGTAAAAATTTGAACAAGTCCACAATTATTTTTATCTTATATCTAACCATTTCCCGATAAAAAAAAGGATTAAAAAAAAATATAAAGGTTTAAAATTTAAATTGTAAAGTTTTTTATCGATTAGTTTAGTGAATAAAGTATACATTTAAAGTAAATGATCAGATGATTCTCTTCTGAATAAGTTTTAACAATATTCAGAAGAGAATGCATATTATTTTTTTATAGTGTAGTGTGGTGATCGAATAACATTATGAAACGTCAATTTGACGGCAGAAACTCCTATATAGTTTTAATGTGGTGTCTGTATCAATAATAAAATTATAATATAAATTAATATTGTATTTTATGCAACTATGTTCTTTAAAAATGTTTTGAATACATTTTTGATTACAAATACAAATATACGACGATACATTGACTGCTTAGTACCTTAGTGACTTATCTCAGTTCATATTACACTTCACTTTGTCAACTAATATATAATACATCGACCGTTTATCAACGAATCCTAGTAAAAATAAAATGACGTCAACACGTTGTGAATTGTCACGGTCATTCCAATGAAGACCTTCTGTAGCTACAATATTAAAAATGTTAAAATTGTGTTCAAAGTTATTTCAGAAAATAAGAGTAAATTTAAATTTTTTCCACCAACTATCTTTAGTGATACGTTTGACTCGTTTGAGTTAAGTTGGTCTTTGAAATGTCCTTCGAATTATTTTTCCTTTCGAAGTTTGAAATTCGTGAATTGAAACTGAGAAAAATTGTCACTAAGTTATTTTAATCGATTTCATTTGTTTCTTTGTTTTCTTGTTAAATACGCCATAACTGTTTTTACTTTGAATCTATGGTTAGACGATGGACCAATAACGGCTTAAGAGCAGACAATGACCTCGTTTTCCAACTTAATAGGAAATGACACAAACACTTTTTGTAATTAAAAATTTCGGCAATCGGTTAAAAATAATCATTATTTCTATAGATTGTTTTTAATCGAATATACTTTCATTTTATATTATTTAATATGGAGAACAATATATTAGCATTACGAATTTTTTCTACTAAAATATTTTTTAAATTGCCATTTATTTAAATAGGCACAATTATTACAATAGAGTTACCGGGGTATTTTTTTTAATTTAATTTTTTTTTTACTGCTTTAATCATATTATGTCGGTGAATATACGTGTGCCGCTCGATTTAGCGGAATTTGTCTTTTGAACTGTGCTTGAATCGCTAACCCATTTGAATAGTTGATAAAACGATTATTGTTTCTATAGACCTATATATATTTATATATATAGGTAGCGAGAGAGAGATATTCATCAGATAGCGTAAGTGAGATTCATTTATATAAACGAGGGGTGGAGTTGGTGGTACGGAAAAAGTGAAAGATCCGTAGAGGGCACCACCGGGAATTGAGTGAACGAATGAAAAAAAATAAAAGAGAAATGGAAAAAGGAATACAAAAGTTTATTTTTCGCGATTTTATGCCTGCAAAATTGCAAAACACACCTGATTTGCTTACTGAATAGATTTTCAGTTTTCGAACTCGTATTTTATTTCAAACTTAAAGTGTGTATATGTATAATACATTATTCACCGTCGTTTACTTTATGTATACACAATATAAACAACACAAACTGCAATTTCAAGAGTATTAATTGCAACTTAAACAGTGTATAGCTGCAGGTACAGCCGTCTTAAATTTCTCTACGCTCGTTCGGAAACGGAAAATTCATCCGCTCATAAATTGTTACACAGGAAAAAAGATTATCAATGAGGAGAAAATGCTGTAAAATTATTATAAAATGTTTCTATGTGTATATACATCATAATTTAGTATTATTCTGAGTATACTAAATCATCATCATCATCACCATAAAATATGATTCTTTTCTATTAATCGAGAATACAAAATATATAGTGCAGTTTAATAAGTTATTCAAAATATATCATTAAATGCAATATTTTAATAATATTGCAATTTATCAATTATATTGTACATACGTAAGTCTACACTATAAAAAATAATCATAATATAAATATAATGTGTATTTAAATTATTCAGTTTGTTTTAAAAGACTTAAGTAATTACTAAATTTGCCAACAATAATAATTTTGATAGTACGCATAAATTTAATTAGTACAAATTAGCAATTTGTGACATTTTAAACGTCAGTAGTTATAAATATTATAATAATTATGATTAATTACTAAATATTTGCATTCACGAGTCGTTGATACAATGTACAATAATATATAGGATGACTTATTATTTTACGCGAAACATAAGACTTTAATAATTTTTATTTAAATTATATTTCATGTAATTTTATTAAAATACACTAATATTCCTTTTAAATGATTACTAAGAACCTAGAACTTTTTGTTTGAATATTTTTCTTTTTAAACAAATATCCTATTTTGTTTTATTGTAAACCCTCAAACAGATCTAATAATTTAATAAATATCAAAATATTTTATATATAGTAGTTATAAATTCTTGATGATTGTATAATCATGCATTACATTCATTGTGAAATTTTCTGAACGATTAAATGATAGTAGTTACCAGATAAGTCTTCTTGAATATTTATATATTTTTTAAGAGATTGAGAAAAAAAAAACTTTAATCGCCTATTATTTCGCTACATTTTAGTTTAATTAATTCAAAGTTCGGATGTGAATCATTAACAAATTTTGAAGATATGTTAATAACTTTGTATTATTTTATTGAGATTATTGAAAATGAGTTTGAGAACTTATATTAAGGTCTTCGTTATTTTCAGTCTTGTAATATATGGTGAAATCGAATAAATTAGAAAAAATATTTGTGAATTGGTGGCATTAGTTTTTACAAGATAGAAAAGAGGTGAGTAAAATAAGAAAAAACTTATTTCTATTCTTTGAAATTAATACTGAAAAACAGTGTTTGTGACAGGAATCATTATTTTACATGTTTCCTAAATGTCAGTGTACTTATTCTTAATTTATAATCATTTTTTTTTTGTTTTGTACCATTTCTGTCACATCGTTAGATAAAATGGGATATAATTAAAAATTAACTGACAATTATTTAAATTTTTTCTTTATTCAATATTATTATTATAGATATATACAATATAAATATATTATAGTGTATTCTATATTTGTATATCAATACTAAAATATATATAATAACAATTTTATTAATTCTAATTATTGAATAATAATTTTATCCACTTTATTCCCATTTTAACGGAAATTGATGTATCACATATGTCATTTAATTAAGAATTTAAATATAATTTTTTGATGGAATATTGTATATACTATTAAAACAATACTATTTAATATCATTAAATATCTTAAAATACATCAATGAAATAAAATGAAATGGGTTTTCTGCTGGCGCAAATATTATAACGATACGTAAAAACAATAAATTCGTTGGAATGATAAAAATATTTTTTAATAGATAAATGATACAATACCAGCTGTAATAATACACTTTTTTTTATAATGATTTGAGATAAAGTTGTTATCGAAATGTTACACTATGACCGAATAATGGCCGTACCAGTTTTTGTTTTATACCAAACTACCCCATATCTCCCCTGTATATTTTTTGTGATGCAGGCTAAGCCGGGTTCACAGTCACGCCGTCTGTCGCGTCGGGCGAGTTGGTGTGTTATCACATGTACGTTGCAGTTATTATATAATACATACACTATTCAATAGTGTAATACAATAGTGACTATTGTATTGTATAAGCTTTAATTATATGAAAATACTTTCTTTTTTTTTTTTATCAAAAATGAAAACGGAATTCATTGCTTTACACAAAAATCGACCCGTTTTAAATATTACTATACGGGGACAAACGGATTATTGTTGTAGTGGATCTATCTATTAATCTTTCGTTCAGTCGTCTTGGTTGATTTATTTATCTATCACTTGCGTCCCTTACTTATTATATTAATGCGCGCAGGTGTATATAAATTATTTGATATATTTTGTATACGGGATTTTCGTGTGTTTCGGTCGTGCTGATGATCCGCCACGCATGTTCGTGCGAATCGAAAACCGCTGAACGAAATCATGAAATATGATCTCACAGCCGTTAATTGAAAATAGTTTATCGTCACCGCCCCTGTCTATCCAGCTGTTTGTCGGGTCGCGATCAGATCGATTCGATTGCGTGACTTGTCCAATCGCCGACAAATTATTCTGAGGTATTTTCCTTGCGGTTCTTTAACACAATATATTAGATATGATTTCATCGCATAAGCCCAACGAAACCCGACCGAGACTGATTAGAGAATACTTCATGTTCGCGTTTTTTGATCAAAAGAAAAAGAATTGCAGGACACATTCCTAGGCGGAATAATATTTTGATCATGTGACGATGTAACACCGAAAGAAGAGACGAAATCACAGCGGTTACCTTAACATGTTTGATTTGGAGATGTACTAATACGTGCGCTCACACGATCTATGATTTTACCCAAACAGGCTTAATAGGACGATAGTGCTGATGTACATGTTGGCTATTGATTTCTGATGATGTACTCTATTGAATCCATACCGGAACGTCGAGTGTTCTGTTGTAAAATAATTACTCTATAAATAATGTATAGGTTTGATATCAGTTTATTTAATAATTCGCTGTTGAAATTAAACCATTACCTAAAAACAATATAATGATAATAAATATTGTATTATTTCCATCGAAATTTAAACAACTAACTGGTAATTTTCACTCAGGAAAAGGTAGTAAATATTCGTTGATTACGAAAAGAAAAAAAAAGTCAACAATAACACCGAAAAGGCGGGAGGGAGAATGGTCTTGTGTTCCCGTTTATGGCAAACACCGTGACAGCGGCTTTCCCGCTTGAACGTTGCATAAATATATTTTTATAGTATAGTTGTTTATCATTGATGTATAGCCAGTAAATTCGAACCTTTGGAAATCATTGGTTTGAAAACAAAATCCGACAAGAGCACGCTCGCGCTTATTAGTTTCACGAATATCCAGTGTATTTATCCGGGTTTAAACGCCGTTCACATAACAAACTGCAGAAGGAGTGAGAAGTAGTACACGATATTGAACCACCGATAGTACGTTGTATACTATTATAGCATAATATACTTGATAATATAGGATTGAGGTCATTATATAAGCACGTTAATAAAACGAACCTTAAAATTTAATTTCATAGTACGTTATACTTAAATGAGAATTTTACATTTTCACGTTTATTAATGCATTTTAAGTTTAATTTATTACTGTTTAATTTTCACACATCGTCAATATTTGTCAACTCGAAACAAATATCAGCTTGATTAATTTAATCCAGAATTTTTACTTGTAAATCAGGTTTAAGGTATCGGGTGTAAAGTATTCCAACATTTGGATAATATTAATAACTGTTTTTATTCGGTTTGATATGGATTCATACCTACTAGTGTTAATTATTTTAAAAAAATATTTAAAAAGCGATTAGATACAAGACATAAATATATTCAAAAAATAAGAGATTTTTCATAAATTATCAAAATAACTAAACCTCACGAAATGGTAAATTCTGGTTTTTGGAAAAAAAAACAATCAAGTTATGTGGATTTCGAGTGATTGATTTTTTAAGGATTTTTAAGGGTCTTACAAATCTCTAATATTTACTCATATTTCTCTTTTTCGCCTCAAACTTTAAAATATTACATTGAAATTTTAACATTACTATATTTAAATTGGTTTCGGAACGTAAAACTTAGAAATACATATAAATATCCACTAAAAAAACTACAAACATGTGTAAAGATTAAAATAAAACCGATTAATATTATTTTTTTAATCATAACAATATTACAGTTTAAATTATTCGTTTTAATTTAAAAAAAAATACATTAATTTTTCTCATGATTATGATATCACTTCCATTTTCATTTCATTCTAACCTTAACTGAAAAAATAAATGTATTTACATGTTTAACTTCATACACTTTCAGAGGAAATATGTAATAATATTGGTTAATATAATAATATACCTGACATATTAAATGCATACGTTTTTTTGTTCAGATATGCCTAAACATATTTACATACATTTTACTAACAACATGTCAATAATAAAACATCGTTTACCACATGACACATAGGTTTAGACAATTAAATATCTTAAAGTATACAATCTAATTTTTATTTTATTGATCCAGCATAATAATAATAATAATAAAATAAAATAAAAAATAAAATATTCAAATTGTATACGTGATTTTTCACATGAAACACTCGCAGAAAACTTTCAAATTTGACTGTCTGTCTGTTGTTCCACGAAAGCTTTGAATCGAATTAACTGATTTTAATAGAGTTTTTACAGATATTTTTTTATTATACTTATAATATATTATCTGAACTGAAAGAAAATAGATAGACTGATTAACCTTATCAGTCTGTTATTTTTTTTACTTTAGACCGGGCAAAGTTGAGTAGTGGATATAATTAATAAGATTAAGAATTTAATTTTTTTTCAATTAATTTAATATAATATAATATATCATACATGCATAAAATTCAATAGAATTATGCATATCTACGCAAAAATATTAAAAATGAAATTTCTGATATTTGTTTAGATTTATTATGTCATGACTCATGAACATTAAGTATATCATTTTTATACTTTATTCTACTTCAAAACAAATTTGTAATTAGAAGTCACTCGGAATAGGCACTTATATTCATACACATAATGCCCAGGCCACCATACTTTTGTATAGTATTTACACTGAGTCGTTTCAGTTTAGTAGACATTTAACGGCACGCTTTACAGTTGTATATATTATGATATGCGCCTGAAAGTGTCACGCCGGGATAAAGTCGCACCCTGCACACACGTATTATAACTAATTCAGTGTGCGAGTATCATAATAATTTATAGTTACAATGATACTTTTACTGTACACACCATGCTTGCTCAGTGCACGACCCCCGATTCTGTACATTAATTATGCATTTATTAAAAATGATTATATTTGAAATTCGGGAGACCGGATAGACCATGTGTTTATATCGAGGTTGCAATAGAATTTTATCAAATTATCCAAACGGAAAATATTGTAATATCAAGATTTATGAAATCTGTTGATAACTATATCACGTTAATAAATTACCATACTTTCTCAAAATAAACACAACAATTTAAAGAAAAATGTTGAATTGTTATCATTATAACGAGGTGAATTTGTCTGTTTAAATTTTTAAATCAGTAAAACTTTGAAGTAAGTCAAGAAAAAGGGTTCATAAACTAAACTACAATTTTTCTTTGGTTTTATGAAAGATAATTCATCACAACAGGTTTGGATTTGTTTGGTAACAATGAAATAAAATATACCAAGACCGATAGGATTTTTGAAAGTTAAAATTTCACTGTGATAAGATTTTCTTACCATTGAGGCCTACAAGTATTGTGTAATCCGTCGCAAATACTGCAATGTTCATGAGTATATGTACTTATCACACAGTTCACACAGTATTGAAATAATAAAAGATATATAATACTGTAGATGTATTGTATATGAATTGTAGCTAAACTGATGAATATCTCCATATTTTATTTTTTATTTTAATTAGTCTAAAGGATAGGTAAGTTAAGGTTAATTTTATTAAATTAAAAATTATTTTGATTAATTAAGATAAGTTAAGTATTTTAAGGAAAATAACAACTATTAAGTTACTTTAATAGTTAACGCAGAAAGTTTTTTTGAAAATGACGCTGTGCCATACTACCATAAACTACAACTAAAAATAAAAATACATAATTTAATTTTAATTTCCGTTTATTTTAAACTATATAATATGGAAAACGTACCTATATAAAATATTTACGATTCCACTGAGTATTTAAGTATCTTATTTGAGTTTTGAAATTTAGGCTACTCAATTAGATAAATATTTATCTGTTTTCATATATTTTGTTAAGCCATGGTTGAAAGATAAACATGAGGCATGCGTAATGCATATACGATGTCAAAATTATTATTATTATAATACTCTCAGATTTCGAGGGTTAACGATTTCGGAAAGTGATAATGTTTTTTTTTTTTTTTTACTATTATTATTTTTTTTATACATATAATCATGCAAAACGATCCGACAAAAATAACATTTAATGCGATATTGCGTGCGGCAGCAGTCTCTCGACGAACACGGTCATGCGAATATTATATTCATTTTATAAATACCTACAATGTAATGTTATAACACGATACGGTGTGGATATAAATCATTTTTATCGGTTATTTGATTTCGCGTGAGTCAACTCTCATGGTCGTCGTTATAGGTATTATTACTACGACTGCACTCGATATCGTCGTGAAAACCGAGTTTACCGCTATGACAATTCCAGATTCTCGATTTATTTATTTTCCCAATTAATCGTTTCGTTTGTTCTTGTCAGCGAGAAACCGATGAACTCGATTTATTCAAGATAATGAAACGATTATTTTTTTTTCTTTGCGGTGCACAAGGTTTCATGTCAAATTAAATTATTTTAAGCTTTTCTTGTACAAAAAAAAAAAAGTAATAATAATAATAATAATAATAATAATAATAATAAAATAATGAGACATTGACTGAGAACGGATAAATTGTCTATACTTTTACAGCAACAGCTGTTAAGTGTAGTATTAAGTTTTTGAATAGTTTTTACATAAATTAATTATAATTTAATATAATAATGATATTATTTGTTCATATTTCAGATCTCTCTAAATATTGAAAAATACTTGTAATCAAAATATATCAGTATTTTGTAACATATTTTTAATTACTACAATGTTTTTTTAAATATTTTAAAGGTATTTTTACTTGTTTTTAAGTTAATACGAAATCTTAATACTCTAAAAGTAAAATTTTATATAACACAATTACCTACTTTATAGTTTTTAAATAGGACACAAGAAATATTTAAAAAGGATAGTTTTTGGAATTTTATAATGGTTTCAAGAAATTTTTGAATGATTTATTAATGCATCGATACTAGAAAAAGTATTATAGTAGTCTTAACTAACAATGAATATTCAGATATTTATCCAGTGTTGTATTTATCAAAGCTATTAAAAATTCTTCAATTTACTTTTAGTATAAAAATAAGTTAATTATAAAAAATAATAAACTTACTTGACTGTCTATTAAAGCTAATAAAATAACAACTTCCAACGAATCAATTACGTTACTGCAGACACGAAAACAACATAATAATAGCACAATTTTATTTGATCTTTTTACTGTTGATCAATGTTTTTATAATTTGTTACATAACATAATATTATATAATAACCCAAAATTGATGATATGTTAGTTGTCAATTATAATTTTATATATGTATTCAATAATTCAGTCATTAGGAATATTTAAGATTATAAGTAATCAATTTAAAAAAATGTATACCTATAACAATTTATATATGTAAAATGCCTTTTTTGAAGAATTACTTTTAAACACTTGAGGATAAATAAAACAATTTCAAACTATCATTATTTTTATTCATTGAGATATTATTTACATGTTTTTATTTTTAAAAAAAGCTTACATATTTTTAATTATTTATTTTCTAGCGGAATATTTTTTTTAAAATATTAATGACGAATTTATAACCAGTCTTTAAAGTTTAAAGATATTATTAGAGATGGTGAATTACTGATCAGTGCTCACTGGTAATATAATATGCCAAGAATATTGTAACCACTGCGAGATCATGATGCAATGTATCTTGTCTCGTCTCGACTTTGAATACTTATGAATAAATCAATTCAATATTCAATGCGTGTACATCAACGATTACAACAAAATATTCCACTCGGGAGTATTTTTTAAAATAAAAAACTCTATAGTTATCGGTGTCCATGCATACTAATATATTATGAGCTCATGGACAGAGCAATACACACAATCGCCACTTAAAAATCTCGTTACTGCATCCATGTAACATCCAATGACTTGCATCGGCGTTTTCTTATTCTACAGCCAAAAGAACCAGGTCAGTTTTTACAATCCGTACGTATTAAACATAAAAGTTGCTTAATAATTATTCATTAATATATTTTTTCAAGAACGAGCTATTTCTTAAAATGTATACGCTCGCATGCCTATTATACTTATTTGTATTATACCATTATAGCGTGTTTTGGACACAGGAATCAATTAAAAAAGGACATTTTTGGAATTTCGCTATAGTTTACGCGTATATTATTACAGATACCTACATATTTTATATACAAATTTTTACATAATTCGTGTTTAGTAATTAAGTAGTGCTTTATCCTTTATATAGTTTTTTATTTGTTTTATTTCTTAATGATAATTATGTATAAACAATTTTAGATATTTCAATTAAATGTTTAAAAAAATATGGTGGTATTAAAATATTTAACTATATTTTTGTTATGAACGATCTATCTTTTCTATTTTTACGCATTTACACATAAGTTTAGATCATACCGTGTTTTGCGTATTTAAAGCACAAAAACCAATTACAAAAGTAGATTTTCCCGGTAATTTATATACGAATTACAAACCAATTATACACGGATCACGCAGTCGTTGTTCAACAGAGCAGGCCGTTTATATTTTGGAATGTTTCACGCTTCACTTAGAATCTCTTATTACTATATTCCAATAAATTATCATAAAACCATAATAAAATACGTGTGGGAAAAAATAACGCGTTAACAAAATGACCATAATAATGAACCCTTTCATTTCGTTTTCGAGTTACGACGATGACGATGAATGTGATTCATCCTTCTACAAAAGTCCTTTTTTTTTAATAGAAATCCAAAAGCGTTCAAACAAATACGTCGTCGTTTTTCATAATTCCACAACACTTATAAGTTATAACCCTATTTTTCCAGTTTAATATCTCGTACCTAACAGTAGTGCATACATTATAGATTAGGGGTGTTTAATGTGGGAGGAGTTATCTTTGTTTCAAATACAAAAAAAGAAGTGCTATTGTCTGATAATATATTTAAAAAGTAATGTTATTCAAACGTAATAAATCACATTAAAAGATTTTACGCATTGTTCATCGAATAACCTTTTTTGCATTGATTAAATTTAATAGCGTTTGTGTACGTTATTTTCTGAATTTTAGTTTTATTGTAGGACCTTTACGATTGTATTATTCTACCGTCAAAGCTATAGTCTTATAATAATATTATGCCGCCAAGAACAAAGAGTGTTTATGAAATTTATTTTCCGTAACGATAATACTATTAGTAATGTTTAAAAAATAAAAAATAATTTTTATTTCCAAAACTGCGTGTCTGTACCATATTACTCGTCGTTACATCAAATTAGTACTTTTATATTTTGAAGTGTGCTGTACATCGTTGCTTGTGGTTTAATGATATCGTTTCTGTCGTTGATCAGCGAGTGTCGGTTCGGTCGTTATATCATAATTATTATATTCACATGGACGATTATATTATTATTACACGTGGCATGTACAAGTCGTAAGCTACACAGGCGGGTGAATGACGGGGTAGATGACAAATTACGAAAAGTCTGTGCACGCGCGCCAACTGTCTGTTGATACTTCGTCAGCAAAAGAAAAGTAAAGCGAGCGAGTAAGAGAAAGAGTATAAAAGAAAAAAACGTTATCTCGTTAATATTCCTCGTGACGGGTCGTCTGGGGAAAGGGTAACGAGTAAAGGATAGTGAGTTGTAACATAAAAGGGTTGAGTGCTTGGAAATTACTTATTAGCACTTTCATACTGGGTCCTAAAATAAATGTTAAAAATAACAATACTTTGCAAAAAGCCTAAAAAAGCGGGATTATTTTTTTTTTTTTACAAAATATTAAATATTTATCGACTAACATAAAATTAAAATTTTTTTTTTTCAATTTTGACTTTCTTTAGACTATAAGGACTAGAACAAAAGTGACAAAATTACAGGTCTAATTATAAGAAAAAAATTCCAAATTAAATGAAAAATTCTTAAACATTAAAATGTATGAACAAAAAAAAAAAAATGATATTTAATACCATTTTTCGATATAAATGTGTATGTTACCCAAGATTATTTTAAGATTTTTTTGCATATAAATATTATACACTATATACAGGTATCTGAATAGTATCTTAATATAATATGTGGTCGTTGTTGTGATTTGAATTTTTCCCAACACAATTTTAATTATAGTCAAATCGATACGACACATGTATTAATAACACGAGACTCGTACGCGTAATAATTAATAGGTACAATTTTTGATATTTGTTCACACTGCGTAGTGCCGAGAAATTTATTTTGGCTCTAACGGTTATTATATTTTATTTGAAACGCTCGTATAATACGAGACTATAATATATTGTTATAATGTGAGTTACATAGTTTATTATTATTATAAATCAGACTCAGACACATTCATTGTTCGGCGGTCGCCTACCCTTTATTATACGACTGCTTTAACGTGGCAGATTTTGAACCACCGAAACACCATACCCGCAGAGTGCGCGAATTAATGGGACGGCACCACATTAGGTTCGAAAATCCAACGGCGTTACTCTTGAAGTGGCCGCTCGTAAAATGCAGTTTTCCGCGCCGGGCCGTTTCAAATGTATCTTTCGACTTCAGCACGCAACTGTGTGCATTACCACGGTCATTACGGATGTGTTTGATGTTTTTCAACCGTTCCTGTGATGATATTATGATAGCTACTTGCGTAACCAATTGTTTCATAGTAAGTTATTATATGTTGGTGTAGCGGGGGGACGTCGGCACGATTGGCGTAGTTGGGACGATAATTATTTCGTGGGAGTTGGGCCCACGTAGAAAAAAAGACGATTCGTTAATGAAAAAATCGGAGGTATAAAATATAAATAAACACGTAAAAAAAAAAGCAATCGATATTACATTTAATTTAATTTAAATAGTACCTTAAAATGTATTTTTAGTTGTTGTGTACCAATAACGAGATGTTTATACTTATAGTTATCTAACGATTTATAGTCTTATTATAGACATAATATTATGTCGCAGTGTTACTTCGACATGCGATAACGGTCGACAATAATTATTTTATAGTTTCCTGTGAAATGTAGATTTTATTTTATTTTACACTGTAACGGTCGTGTTAGATTTAATCAAACGTATTACGAGCTCACACATAGCCGTAGTATTGCCAGTACGCATTAATTGTGATATATTAATTATTATAGTTAAAAAATAATAATAGTAAATATTAATATATTTTTTTTTTTATAGTAATTTTAATTTAAAATTTACACGAAATTAGATATTTAAATTATGAATAACGTTTTTACTATTTCGGTATATACATAAAAATAATATTTTTGGGAATTTAAAATTTTTATGTTAGCTATTATTTTTTTTTTTTATACAATTGTATTTTTAAAATGTTTAAATTAATTTAATTCTAGTTTTTATTTATACCATGATTCGATTAATCCTACTATATAATTCGTCGGTATTAATTCAAAAGTTAAAAACGATCATATTATAATATAGTTACTATTAAAATAACTAAATATTAATAAAAATAAAATGAATAAAATATGTTTAGAAAAAATTAAATCAACTACAATTATTAAAAAGCGGGTAAGTGAGTATCGCTCTGCTGTACATTAGGGGGTGGGGTGGACCTCGTACTAGGGTAGGTTAAATTTGAATGCAATGATAGGTATCATTGTATATGAAAAACGATTCTGAACGGAGATGATTTGTAAGTCTAGGATATATAATTATACTTAAATATTGTCATACATTCTATTTTGAAACTAATTCAAACATTTAAGTAAAAGTTTCAAGATTTTACGTTTAGAAATTTGTGGTTATAATACAGCGATAATGAAATATTATTGTACCTATTATATAACATCCACACATTATTTATATTATTATATGATGATTGACTTTACTGTTTTCATTTCAATTAATTAGGGTTACATAATCCAGCTTTCCAAATTAATATAGTATAATAACTACTATAATAGAGATCTATAATGATTTATCGTTCAATTTAAATTTATCATGTATTATATAATAGAGCCTACTCAATGACAAGACATACTCGACAATTATTGTAGAGCAGATTGGTTATACCTACTGTTTTACAATTTTTATTACATAATATATTGTCTATTTCAATAAAATTATACATGAACTTACATATTGCATATATAATATATTCATATATTTTTAATATCCTGTTGCATACAAATCTTAGCTCTAAAAATAATATCATCGTTTACACTAAAATATGTCCTTTTTTACTTTTTTACACTACCTTTACGTTCTTTTGAAACCTCTAGTTACGTGATACACTAACCTTCAGTAATTGTGTCCGGCGATTAAAGTTCAAACATTTTTCCGGAGTCATGCACTATATTATTATTATATTATGTATGGGCAAAAACTCAATAAATGCCAGACATAATATTGATGTCTTTATGCACCTAAAAAACCAAAATAGTAGTACCTACTCATGTACTCAATAAACGACCAAATATAAATTCATTTCTGTGAACTTGTCGTCCACAGACTATAAAATATTAATATCACTTTATTATATCGTACTATATAGTTGTATTAATCGACTTCGTGTGTGGAAAAAATGAACAATAAATCATAAAATACGACATTCGGAATATTTTTCGTTTTGATGTACCTCAGTTTGTAGAGAAATCTGAACGAAGTGTTTACAACGACCGTTGTATTTCTGGTTAAGTCGTTTAATATTGTGTGCTAGTATTTTTTAATTTATCTCTTCAGTCAACACGTAACATAGACAAATTGCATCCAAGCAAAATCATATTTTTAAAATATTTTTGAGTAGTCTTCGAGTAAATTTCATCCAGTATAGAAAATATATTTTTGAGGGTATGTCATATCAATAATTATCTAAATTAATATTTAAAAATAATTTAATTATATATTTTTTCAGTAAAAAAATAATAATGAATATTACCGATATGCCAATCTCTCAAAAATATTATTCTATTAATTTCTTTAAAATATAACTTTAAACTAAGCTTATTCATAAATCATAAAAAACGATTTTATTGTTTTTTTTTATCTATGTTGCACGTGGGCTTGAAGGAGATTACAAATAGTGCGGTGACATCCTCTTTAGTATAATAACTCTACGCTTTAGTTATTTCACCTGTGAATCTGAAATATTTTAAAATACAACAATTGTTATTATTGTTAGTATAATAAAGCATCTTTGCATGTAATAATAAAAAAAAATATGTTTATTCAGTGCTACCTTTTGTACTAAGTTCAAATTATTCTAAATACCTTTGTGATATCTCTAAAAACAATCTTTAAAATTTGCATTACAAATTGGTTAAGTTGTTACTCTATTAACTACACAATAACTCTCTACCACACACAAACATTCGTAACAATATATTATATTATATATGACAACAATATAATATAACATATTTATCATTATTATGCCATCAAATGTCGTGTGATCGTGTGTAAAATCTTGTCGGGAACTGTTTATGCGGAATGATTAGATCCACGTTCACCCTTACATAATATATACCTGATATCTACCCCTTCGCTCCTCACTAGTCGACAACCATTACCGACCGGTGAATTTATAAAATACAATAACGATCTAATATAAGTCATTCGACTCTAAACATTATAATGTAATAATACAACGATATATGTATGATTTGACGCGATAATTAACTCGGTCATAAAACAACGAGAGTCAATGGCGGACGGCGGTACTGTCGGTTAATGGTCAACCCTTTCTTAAATGTGCACCCGAGCAAGTATATTGTACACCACCCTCGTCAAGAAGATGATCTCTCGTTCTCGCTTGCAACCCACTCGACCACGCCGCTGCCACGTGCGTGACACCCCTATAATGATTGTAACATTACTCAATGGCGTTTTAAACCGTTTACACGTCAATAACGATAATTAGGTACCTATGTCCTATACATATCTTAAACGAATAAATCGACGGAATATAATCAGACATCGCGAGATACGTATTAAACACAATATTATAATGTTAAAATATGGTATATCATTTATCACTCAAGGGGGGGGGGTGAGAGGCCCGCTCTATTAACAGTTATATTATGTATTTAAGGCTTAAAACCAAATCCTAAATATCGTGTTTACAAAATTATATGACATGAATAAATAATATAAACACATTCGGTCCCCCTCCGAAAAAAAGACCTAGATCCGCCACTACTTACGTTTTACCATTACTAATACTGACGAATAATAATAAATCGACGTGAACACCATAATCATTCCAATGCAATGTTTACTCGGCATTTGTGATCGTTTACAGATATCGTAAAATATGATAGTAAAATAAAATCCGTATAATATACGCCCACACTCAATACATTTGTCGCCAGTATGAACGATACGATACCCTAAACGCGATGTTCAGTTTAACTTGTACTCGTATATTTGTATAATAAACGCACCTATAAGAACATTAAGAATTATTGATATAGTTGTTGAGTATGTGTTCGAACATGCAAACTGATATGGACCGTGGACGGTTTAATTTCACGTTACGATCAATAACATGTAAAGTATTATTATGAAAATAATAATAACAAAAATAATACACCTAACTATCACTCGTACACGCGTGTCTCATATCCCGATGTACACGTTCACATTTCATATAATTACCATCCATCATTCGATCCTGTAACTCTATAATTTATTTGGATGGACAGATTTTAATTAAACTTCAGTTTTCACTAAAACTTCGCGACCGACAAAGATTAATTTACGTTCTACATCTCTGTCCAATTAGTCGATTAATGTCAGCAATTTTGGTTGTTTCTGCTACTCGCGCTACGCTCTTTTCCTACTCGGTCGCGTATAAACGTACATACTTGTAACGTCAAAAATAACATTTTTCTTCACTTTTAGTCAGTTTTAAATAGTTATTAGCTACAGTATACTAGTTAGTACTTTGTAGTTATAGTATGGCTAGTTCATATACACATTACACACAGACATAAAAATTAATTATAAATCTATATTCAGAATAATATTGTGATAATAATATGAGCCTCTAGCTAGTTAATAACAACCATCGACAGAAAATTCACGATTTAGTTTTAATTTTCAAGTTTATATAAACTTTAAAATGTTATACATTTTGATACTAATTGCAGCCGCCACAAACTAAAACGGTAAGAGTTTTTTTGAGGATATTATATTTTAAATATAAAAATTGTTAATTATTATTTTGTAAATAATCAATTAAAAAAAAACAGTTCTGAGAATAAGGCGATTGAAAGTTTACTAATTTATGAAAGTACAACAAAAACTATTTCAGTATTTCAAAAATGTAATATTAGTTTTATAAAAAACAATTGTCTGTTCATTGACTCCACTGAATTGTTTTTTCACAGTTATTTCCTACATTTATTATACTATAAGAACTTAAAAAAATTAAACATGGACCATTTTAATATTTGATCTATATAAGATTTCAAACCAGAAACAATTGGTATCGTATAGCATTGTGATCTTCTAACAGTAAAAAATGACCACAGATATAAATACATAAAAAGTAAAAAAAAATGTCTCATTGTAAAATTATACGTATAGACTATAATATTATTGAAACACTTAATGGGTTTTAAAGTTGACATATTGATATAAGATGTCATTTGAAATTATATGCCATGATATATGGACAAAAATAAAATTATAACGATATTTTTAAAATAAATCGTATAATATTTATTATAATATCGAATACAGAATCAAGGTGACGCATGCAACATTCCACGTATAATAATAATACATTAAACGTTAATTCTTCGCCGAATTGAAAGCATTTTGTGAAACGCACAAGTGTATATGATCGCTATTGGATATCTGCAAGCGGAAGAGGTCCTGCAGGACGAATGATCCTGTTGGGTGTCTAGGTCGCCTCGAGAGATTTACGTTTCAAAAACAACTTTTGTCCCAAATCTTGTTATATACATATATGTAGTGTACGCTCACGGCGTATGTATATAATGGAATTTATTGCCTCCTTCTCGCCAGTCCTCTGACCTCGCCAAAGTGAATTCAGTAGCTCTCGCGTGATTTACTGTGACCACTGTGTATGTATATATATATGTGTATGTATATGTATATGCACGAACGGGGTGTCAGGGGTGGTGAAAAAAAACTCATTACCCGAAACGTCGTCGTTCCCCGAGCGTCGAAAAAATAAAATGTCGTTTGCCTTTTTACGCGCTTTTATAGTCACCACGGCCTGTAGTGAATGTATTATATTATAATATATTATTGTGTATATTATGACAGTGTATACCCGAACGTAACGTATTAATTTCCAGTTATAAGATGTATAAAGTGCCATTGCGTGCTGGTCCAGCTGTAATTTGTTAACGCAACAATGAATGTATAACTTACATAATGTTATAGCGTAACCGAAATTGTAAGCGACTGAATTTACTTTGGGTATCACCTGCTTACACCAAATACAAAAATTGTTACTATTTTTTTTTCGCATTATTTTGACAAACTAAAAAAAATATTTCCAGTGATTAAATAAAAATATTATTATTATTATTATTTTTTTTTTTATTGAACTTAAGCCCGGCGACTAAGGCCATCAGCTGTTGTAGGGTTTATGAATTGTAGTAGGGATGTAGTGGTAGGTTTTTATGGTTGTCACGGTATGGTAGTAAACACGTGTATATGTGTGTCAAGGTTTTTAACTACTATGCACGTACGTATTAATGACAGTTGACAAAATATTATTCAATTATTGCAATAATTGAAGATTATGTACAAAACAATAAAAAAAATCATTGTATTCTTCAATCTAACGTGATGTTAATTGTTAACAGCATTTTATTATTTATCTCTTCGTAATTGTTCAGTTATTAGTAATAATTTTATCGTACTTCGTTTACACTTAAAATATGTATTGCCGTAAATACGTAAATAAAATTTAAAATATTATATTGTTAGGTGGTATCGGTAGTTTATTAATTTCTTATTGATTAGGCAATTTATTTTTCCATTATCATTGGCAATTTTTAGATTCTGAAGGGAGTGATGAATGTATTGATTGTACAATGATGTGTGTGTTTTTTATTTATTTATTTATTTATTTTTTGTGTCTGACGACAACTTTTGGAGCAGTAAAAATGCTTCGATTTTTGACTTCAGCCCCTCTTTGAAAATGAAATTGAATCTAGTTGGTACTTTGGGGAGTCAAAAGTTAAAAATGTTCAATATTTTTTAAATGAGTCGGGAAAAACCCTAACAAAATTAGAGAAAAACGGGATTTTTTACGCAAAACCAGTTTTCGACTAAATCACATTTTTTATTTGTCTATAACTCAAAAACTAATCGATGTAAATACTTGAAATTTTCACCAAATGTTTATATTAGCGTTCTCCATACACAGTTAAATTTTCAAAGAATTTTGAATCGTTTTTCGTATACAATGATACCTATCATTGCATTCAAATTTAACCTACCCTAGTCCGAGGTCCATCCCACCCCCTAATGTACAGCAGAGCGATACTCAATTACACGCTTTTTTTTATACTCAAAATTAATACTAGTAATTTTTTTATTCTTTAAAGATTAATATTGTTATTTGAAAATAACGATGGAAAAAAATAAAAAAAACAATTTTAATAACTTTGTATGTTTAACGTTATATTATATACCTAAATCATGTATATAAGCTTCAATAAGATAATTATATTTGTTTTCAATGTAGTATTGGAATAACCATCCAATTTACGAGGCTTAGTATAATAACACTTTGTCATAGTAGACGACGCTGTCTGTTTTGATTACCGCTAAACTGGTTATTTATCTTATTCCTTATCCGACAGCTGAGCATTATTCAATTTATATGTTACACGTCAATAACATAATATCATTATTTAATGTATTACGTACATGATCCGATCTCATGACTTTGGATTGTTTAGTGGAGTTTCGTACTTTGGTAACGGACGGCGGCGGTACCTGTTAAATTATAATAACCGTTTCACTATACCCTGTTTGTTATTATGATCGAATCACTTAAACAATGTTCGAGAATTTATTAATAACGTGAAACATTCATTAGACATTTGGACTCTGTACATTAATTTATTATGTCATTACACGTCTTTAAATTGTTGCTGAAAAATGCATACTATTCATTGATTCCTTTTATTATTGTGATCATAATTTGATATTAAATGTCTCATTTTTAAATCGATTTTTTCACACTTTTTACGATCCCAAAAGCGAGCTTTAATTTTTCACTATGCCCGATCGATTGTCGTTTAGAACTATTGAAATTTTACTACACTTAGCCGGTGATCAATACTAAAATATTAAATTGTATTGTATGCTCAGTCCAAATTTACATACGTTATTGTTACAAGAGAGTGATTAGTAATTATATGTTATGAGAAATATGTGGTTGTGTTTCGTTGTATTTATTATTATCAAATATTTCTAGTGAAAATGGCATATAATATTGTTGGTTCTTACGTTTTTTTTCCTGTTTATGATCACGTTTTTAGGCCAAAGAGCACTCAACAACTTTTACATATAATATATAATAATATATAGAAATATAACCACTTTATCATTTGCAAAAATTGAGCGTATGTGGTTCATATTAGTAGGTTTTAGAACTTTCTATGCAACTAATAAACGACTAGAAAAAAAAAATTGCAAAATTTACTACGAAACTGTTTTAGATTTTGAGTGTAATGATTCAAGTATTGTTTTTTTTTTTGTGTACGAATAAAATACTTCGATTTTCAACTTCGAGGGAGGATTTGGATAGCAAATTGTATCTAGTTTGTATTTAAAAAAATTAAATCATTTATATTTATATTCCTAGTACTTTTTATACTCAGAATAAACAAACAAAATGTTATGGGAAAATAGGAATATTTACTCTAAAACCAGATTATGGCTAAATTTATTTCTTTTTTGTTATTGTTCAAAAACAAATAGCTACAAGAATTTTATATTTTAATCGAGTATTTATATTATCATTTTTTACATTTATTATCCCCGTGGTATACATTTCAAAATTGAATACAAGGATCCTGGCAAGTGGTTGAATTCTAAATTAAAATATATTGAACATTTTTAGTCACAATTCTTTTTAAAAGCATTTACATTTTGAATTTTGACAACATTAGTGAAAATCTTGAAAATTACAATTTATTTTGTAGTTAGAAATTCATAAAAAAATGTTTTGTTTATAGCTAAGATTTGAAAATTGAATAAAAAGTACTTTATAGATTTTCCAATCTAGATAAAAAAAAAATCTACCTGAAAACTAGTTATTTTTTTTATGTGCTGCGCATTTCAACATTAAATATGACCCTTTTAATAACTATTTTTGCCATACGATGTTTATGTATTGTCGTAACTCAAAAACGAATTACCGTGGATGAAATCTTCACCATGTATTTTTTATATTAATATTTTCTATAGAAGTATAGATGGTATAAATTTGAAAATATTTTGACATTTTTTAAGTTATTTATAGGCGTGCAAATTTTCCATTTTTTTCTGGTATTTTTTTTATCAATATTGATTAAAACTATTAATTGGGTCAAAATTGATGAAAATTTAGTACAAGATTCTACATAAAATGATCTTATATTGGTATATATTTTTGTTTATGCATTTGAATAATATATCGTTGAATAGTTGCAATATTTATATTGTAGTACACAACCATAATACGTAGACTTTTATTCGCTTGATGAACAATTTGTATGCATGCACACCACTTGACGTGCATACCATAAAATTATATTATAATACCACCTAAATTAAACTAAATGTGGAAGTTTGAATAAAGTAAGAAATACAATGATTAAAGTTTATTAGTTTTTTCGTACGAAGAAGTTTTTAATATTTTTGTTTTGTTAATTTTGTTTTGTTTTTTTTATGTATTTTTTTTTTTAAGATCCCAAATTTGTCATTATACCGCGAGATATTATTGTGATATGAAATTTACAAACTCAACGACTTGGAAAGATGATAAATTGTACACCGTTTTGGTAAAAATATTCTTGTTGCTATATTATTTATCATAATATTAAATATAAGAAAAAATTTTAGAACGACAATGACGTTTTTAATCAAACTTATTGTTATTAGATTTGCTATTTATTTATCTAATTTATCAAATGTGACGTGTTATGGACAAATGTTAAAAACAACATTTTTTTAATACAATCTCTTGATGCTATATGACATATATAATATGTATTTTGGTTCAATCATCTTTATATAGTTAATCATAGTTTGTACAGTTGTACGTTTCTAATCAATCAGGAAGAAAAGCGATATGTGATACTGATACTGGTGCTTATCTATAAATAACATAACGAATTTTACCTATAATCTGTATACAATATATATTATATTACATAGATATGAACGAAAAACGACTTGTTTTAAAACAAATTATATTTGACTCGATATTTATTATTTATACATTTATATTAATATAATAACATCGGCTTTGCCATTACATCGAGAAACCTCCGGTATCCCATGAATTATTTGGTCATTTCTTTATACAATATTATAATGGATTATGTATATTTTTTGCGTAAGTACTCACGATCACTCGTTTGGGCGTAAATAATGACGTCTTGATGGACTATGTTAATATTATTATTATTATTGTAATTTTTTTTCCTTAACCGCGCGTCAACTGCGTAAATATATATAACACTGGTAAAACAATATTTTAATCATAAAATATTACACGGTTTGTTGCTGTACATCCGACAATTTTGGTAAATTTTATAAAGTTTTTTGAGGTTTAGTATGTACCATGATACGCCCAGAAGCGAGATCCAACGACTATGAGAGTGCATTTGAATTGTTAAATCATCATCACCGATGACATTCAGCACGGCTTAAACAAAAATGTATTATAACAATGTCGAATTATTTTTTTTTTCAATAATAATTCATACACTTTTATGGTAATACGGCGTCATGAGCATACGATATCGGTACGCCACTGTAGATGTGAGTACGTGTTTTCAGTTACTTATATAACCTTTATACTGCATTTAAATGACACGATATTATAATATTGTTAAATATACGAAAATCGTCGGAGAACTTCAGCTATAAATTACTCGTCTACTCGTCTATAATATACACTGCGATTATTGTCATATCATATTATACTCATCTTGGTTCTGTATATTTGTTTTAAAGTAGGTACATCAGTACAGAAACAAAATTTACAATGTAGCCGTTTGAAATGCATAATACATTAGGGAACATTCAATCACAATATAGAATATGATTGTCGGTGAATTTGTATCCTTTACATTTTGACACGAGTATAAAATATTAGCATCAGTCTAAAACATGGTTATGACCATGGTCAGATTGAGGTTATATTTTATCGTCGACAAAATATTACGCGTAGTATATCATAGTACGGTATTTACATAATTCGACTGGTAGGTAGGTAAAAATACCCGAAGCGGGTAAACACTAAAAATATTATTGCATACCTGGTGTATTATATTTACCCCACAGAACATTTCTATCCAAGAGATAAATAATAGTTTCAACTTATATATAGCTATATTTTTTTTCATATAAGTTAGTATTTCAGATTATGAACAGTGTGAGGAATTTACCTACTATTGCTTTACATTGATATGTTACTGTACGAGCAAAAAAGTAACTCACATCTTCCATATTTTAGGTGATTTATGATAGTAAAATTGATATAATTGATATTTAGGGGAATCGAAAGTAATAAGAGATTCCCAGTATTTTTTATAATTATTAAAAATACTAACGAAAAACAAAAAGAAACATAAATTGATTTTGTATTTTGTTGTAATTCAAAAAAATCTCTGTAAAATTTTTTACTAAAAACTTATGTTCAAATTTTATAGAAGAAATATAATTTACAAAATACTTTGGATATTTTTAAAATATTTATAAATGTTATAAATGTTTGTAACTGAATTTTCAATTTTTTTTTGCAATTTAATATGCTAATAAAAATAAGTTTAACGTAATAGTATAAATAATTACATAATAAGTAATTTTTGGTAAAAAATAAAAATGTACATTTATTACGATGTTTTTTAAGTTGTTATTTTAGCAGTTAAAAATTATACATACAGTCCTAATTTGTTAAATAAACGTTAGGAAGTTACAGGCCGTTTAAATTATGAAAATTTAAAAACCGTTTTGTATTTAAAAATTCTCAATATTTTTATTTTTGATAAATATCTAAAGCTTGAGCATTTATTACAAGATTTTTCAATTTACGCTGATTTTATAGAAAATTAAAAATATCACGGAATATAAAGACACTGTATGTTTTTGAGACTATTTTTAAGCATTTTCTTCTATAAACATATTTATACTATTTTCTAGCTTATAAGATATGTCAATATTGACATATTTGTATAAGTTGTTAACAATTTGTTTGGCAAAAAAAAATAGTTTAATCTATGGTTTATATGTAATAAATGTTACATGTTTACACGTCTTATGGTGCGTGTGCGTAATAATATGCAATATTGTAACATTGTGTTTTAAATCTGTAGTGATAAAGGGAATCATATTGATAACGTAGTGATAAATGTGGTACGCAGTTAAATGATAGACATGGACAATCGGGCAATACTAATGGATGTAGACAGTAGGAGAGTAGTGTAAATATTAAGTACCTGTGCCATGAGAGTATTAGTAGCAGTAAAATTTGAAAAAGTAATGCAATTAGTAATAATTTAAGTATATAGCTACCTATTAAACAAATTATAACTAAAGTATGTGTATTTTAATTATCATTTTATACATGACCATATCTAGTAAGTTAATGAACAACTATTTACTACGTTTAAACCTGTTTCTTAGTCTTTATTAGATAGATTATAATATATTATTATTGTAAGCTCTGCACCTTTAGCGAGAGGATACATTACCTATCGAATAAACAATAATAAAAAACAAATAAGCACTATTAATAATACATAATAAAACTATGTGCCAAATATTCTATAAGACCATCTTTGAAACTAGTTTGAGACCGTAACACACCAAAATATTAATCAAATACTATTTTTTGATCATACTGTACGTAGAGCTTAAACGTATTTACCGTGTTTTTTTTTTATCCATTTTGCTTTGGCATTTAATACTTTTGATTGGGTAATGAATTATTATTTATTATTATTTATAAAATGCAAACGATAGTTCTTAATAATTTTTTGATTCCATTATTACTATTTGGTTTATAATATTACAATATTGAATATAGAAACAGAAATTTTTCTTCGTTATCGATTTTGATATTTTATGAGTATAATATATTATGTGATGACATAATATTATGGTAGTGGTTTATACATGTTGGCTACTACATGATTTATGGCAGCAGTTCTCAACCTTTATTGGGTCACGGACCCTTTCAAGATATAAAACTACAGACTATCTAAGAAAAACAACCTTTGTTTTTGATTATTATTTAATATTAATAAAAAAAAGAAATCCAGTGAACATACTCTGATGTATAATGGGTTTAAAATGTATCTTTTCATTTAGTCATTAAATGTATCACAATTATATCAATGAGAAATTAATATATACAATTCTGAGAGAAAACGGTAAGTTGAACTTAAACATATTTTTTTTTAAAAAAAATCAACGTATAATATACATTATATTTTTTAGTTGCGTGGGTCAACAAAACAAGACGATATAATAATTGAATTGAAAAACTTACATTTTTAATTATTGGAATAAATTTCTGTTTGTTTTAGATTTCTGTAAGTCATTTAAAAAATATTAACACAAAAATGTTGTTAATTAAAAAAAAAATAATGATAATAATAACAGTGATTTTTAAATTTTTCACTAACTAAATAATATAATTTCTATGCAAATAAATAAATGGGGTTTTTACAACCTAAACATTAAACCAAACTATTCTATTTTACATGCATTATAATTTATAATTATTATGTAAAAAACCATTTAATTATTGTTCATATAATCATGCACCATTACTGTTTGAACAATATTATATTTTTTTAATTCAATTGCAGAAAATTATATTTTTATTGTTTTTATTATTTTATTTTTTTTTTGTACCAGACGTATTTCTTATAATAATAAATAAATATTTTTACAGAAACTTATAATTATTATCAATTCTATCGAACATCGTAGTAAGTTCTTTTTTTTTATAATTCTACTATTCTCTCGAATTGAAATATATAATATTGTATGAGAATGTGACGAATGCTAAACGGCCTGCGGTGTACGAGTATTACGTTAAAAAAAAATATAATGGTTGTCATATTATACGTAAATATAATAATATATTTATACCAAAACATAAAAACGCTTTTTAAAAAGATGGATTATTATATTGTATTGTGTTAAACAGCCCTTAAAAAACTGCATCATTTAGGTTAACTCTTCTAACACGCTCACCTCACTTTATCATCGACTCGTGCAATCATTAAAATTCTGAATTGAAGCATACATACAAAACCAAATTTTTGAGCTTTTATATTTTTTTTTTATAAAATGTAATGAGTGTACCATTGTGCTATTTTTTTTTAATCGAACACAAACTTCCTTCTATAATTACTGCTTATAATCCATCAGATGATTATGATGTATCTAAATCAACATTTTAATTTCTTAGTCGATTCTAAAGATAATAGTTTATGCTAAAAAAAACTATTAAAGCTATGATGGATTTTAAAATTAAATTGATAAATATTAATTTATCTGATAGATTTAACCTGCATTTTATAATTTATATACAAATTATCCATTAATATAAAGTACCTACTCGATAAAAATATTTGAAAATGTTTTGATATATTTTCTAAACCTTTTATCGAAGAATCATGTTCTTTGTATGTAATAATGAATAACACTTAAACTATGTAGGTACTTTTTTAATTTATATTATTAAAGTAACAACAATTATTTTAACATTGACTGGCACACATTTGTTGGTAATCAAAATCAGTTTAAGGTATTTAGGATATACTACTTTTGATTGCAAATGTTTAAATTTATAAAAATAGTAATATTTGTTTGATTTTGATAAAATTAATGCTATAAACCATTGCAGTATAAATAATATCAAACAATGAATAATTCTTTGGTCACTTGTTGACGTGGGACTATTTCGTGCAAAATGTAACAAATATAATATTTTATTTTTACTGTTTTGTACAAGTTTTTCCATTCTACTCGTTATATTTTTTTTTTTTGTCAAAATTCATAAAATTCATTTAAAAATACATATAAGCTTGGATAAATAATTATAACAGATTAGCCATTAGATAATCGATGATACAGGTATCATGTTGATAGAATACAATCTTAGTAGCATCAAACAAAACACATAAGTATTATGAACAATTTTTCAAAGTATGTGAATCTAATGGATATACTATACATATATATAATTATTATATAATATAATGAAGGAAAACAATCTAAACACGGAGAAGCGTTGAGTGAAACAATAGTAACTTCTTTGTGTGAAAATAATATAAATGAAGGATGTACAATCGTGCTTCATGAATGATAATTTGTATACGTCTGTCCACTAGCAGAACAACTTTTGTATCTAAACATCCATTTGGACGGAACTTTAAGAATTAATTGACGATTTTTACTGAACATAGTTAAAGAAGAAATATTTGAATAAAGTGAATTTTTGATCTTGAAAATAGTTTTTTATATAATAGTCTCTAGGTTAAAATTTTAAAATGACATTCACCTTGCTCTTAAAAAAATGTTATACTGTGATGTATCCGTCTTACAACATAGTAAATTGATAAAATATGATAATATTATGATGGCTGTGGTGATTTTAAAACAAAAGTTATTTATAATATGTACTATTATATGCAGTAACAAATATTCCAATGCGTGTCATATAAAGTTTCAAAATATACTCAACAATATACCTTATAATAAAAAACTTCATATCAAGTGGTGTATTGATAGGGTAAGATAATTTTTTTTATAAAAAAAATAATAAATGGTTTCTGTGAGAAACTTTTGCCCATTCTTGAAACCATGATTCCAGTGAAACGTTCTTATATTTTAACTGAGCAACTTTGTTATCATGTTTCTTAGATTTGTTCATTAACAAAAGGTTATTCCTGTATGTTTTACTACAATAAAAAATCTATTTTTTGCTCTAGTGAGAAGTTGAAATAACTGAAAAAAAAATATGTATATTTGTTAGTTTTTCTATAATAATTAAAAATTAATTACAGTTTTCAATCACAATATTTATAAGAAAATATCCATATTTGAGAAAAAATTACACTATTTTTAAGTTAATCAACCTTAAATATTTTTTTATCGTATTAACTCTGTGTAATAAAATAAACTCCTAATATTTTGTTTTGAGAATTTTTTGATTGGTATAAAATATTTTAAACTAGTTACTTATATCATTATAAAATACCTAGGTACTTTAATATATTGAGATATAAAGAACAATAAGAACACACATAAAACATCTCGATGAGTTCTAAATCGTATGAAATATATTTAATATACAAAATATCATATTGTCAAAATAGTGTTATTCGTGTCGATGTAGGATATTGAGGATCCATGTCACGGAATGACAAAGAAAAAAATCTCAATCACCGGAATAGAAAAAATAATACTCCTTAATTTGATAACAGACGAATAAAAAACGATCGACAATCAGATATATGGCCACAGCACTATGCTGCACAGCCAACATTTGTTCGGCTTTTCAGTGTCACTCAACTGTATGGTGATGTGTTGATACTGTATTATGATTTATAAAGCGTTACAATGCATGTTTGAAATATGGATTTTTAAATTGTTCACATACTTATACAAATGCGTATTATATTATAATCAAACACTTTTTATAATATCCATATTAAATCAACGAGTGAAGATATGAAAACCATATATGCAATGTGTGTATTTACATGTTAAGTTATCCAAAGTGTCCATTGTTAAACAAAATATGAGTTCATTTCATGACAATGTATATACTTGATTTTTTTTTTAGCCTTTGTAAAGAATTCGATTTCACTAAGTGGCTACAATGTAGCCGCAACATACTATATAAGATATATAAATAAATCGAGTATATCATACAGCGTGCAATATAGTATTTTATTTTCACCGTTGAACGTAATTGAAAGTGTTTAATAGAATATTACGCAGAAGATAATTTTATCGTTAACCCGGTGGTATTACAAGTAGTATTGAACTTTGAGGTTTAAGAAACTATAAGGCTGTGGTTATAAACTTTTATATGATTTAAAATTTTCTTGTATTTCCTTATAAATTGCTTGTTTAATCTGGGTCACCTCTTATACTATTTTATTATTTATTTATTTTTTATATAATCCAAGCACTTACTTTCCGATAGTTTTTGTCTTGCCGCAACTCGTAAAATTTTCTTGAGCTATTAACGCTTGTACCTATTAAAGTATTTTTGTAGGGTACGAAATTCTATTCATATTATTTAACTAAAATGTACTAAACAATTCCAGGTTTTGAAGCATTTGAATACTTGACACTTATTGAATATTTTATTCAACTTGTTTGTGCAAATTTCTGACGAATTAAATGCATATTATAATTCATTAAAACCCATAATAAGCACTACTTTAAATTTATTGTTTTTAGTGATTTGTATTAAAATACATTGTAAATAGGTACTTTAAAATTCTTATGAATTTAATTATTTTTTTATTGCAAACAAATACATAATAATATATATTATTCTATATTTTTTTTATTACTGTGGTTATATTTTAAAGTAAGTTTTTTTTGGAAATTATAATGGAAACGTCAAATATTAATCTAATGTGTAAAATTAACTTTTTTTTAAGCATTTTAAGACAAGATATTTTTTTTACTATGAAGCGTTAGCCGATAAAGAGTCCTTCGGTATGGTGATGACTAAACTATTCAATAATATTTAAAATAATCATTATATACCTACAAGAAATTAATTGGTCGATATTCGATAATAATATAGTACATAGAGTGGATTATTATTCTAAGAAATAGTAAAAAAAAACATTAATATTTAAACGCTCTTTATTTGTAATGCTACCATTCTACGTGTTTTTTTCCAGTCGAGTTTTACGGTTTGTGTACATAACTTACACAACTACTCGTACATGCATGATACATAGGTAACATATAATGATATATAATTCAAAGTCATTTAAAAACATCAATTTATTGGTTTTTATTTCAGAAAAAACTTGAATAAAACACAAACATTAAATAATGCATATAATCGTATATATATAAATATACTGTTACACAATTAAATGGTTGTTTTGGAAAATACAATATCGCGGTTAAATCCTATATTAAATGTATAAATCTTAATATAGTATAATGTTTATGCAATCACGTATTATTATGTTTATATCGTATCATTTTTAGTATAGAGAAATGGAATATGTCGTTTTCGTATTTATTTTTATTGCCGATTATGGATGGGGGTGGGTGGTTGAGGGGTAGCGAAAGCTCGCTATCGCTTCAGCGCTTGGTCTTGCTTTAGTTCAATCGCAATCGCGCTGTGAAAGAGAAGAAAACATTTTATACAAATAATTAATATGCTTTTGATTGGTATGGTTGAATAGAATAAAGTCCAATTCACGAGACCATCAAGGCGTCCACTCCGATACAAACATAATAACATCGCAAACGATCAACCGTGTTCATGTAATATATATATTACAATCATGATATATAAAATCGTTACTCTTGTAAAATACTTATCAAATACGACGACAATGACGACAAAATAAATTGTCCATTATAACATGATGTAATAATAATAATAATAATGTCGGGGTGTTTGGCTATTGTGTGTAAGAATCACAAAGCTATCTTAATAGAGATGGTGCTATTCGATTGACTACATAGGCGAACAATACAAACACACTTCTGGTAGCGAAACGATCAGCTGAACTGGTCTGTGGTCCACCTAAAAACGTTACACAAAGTGTAAGTAAACAAAATAAAAATAAAAATATACATATACAGTGGAACCTTGATTATCCGGGGTAATGGCGGGGAGGAGGTCACACGGATAAGTGAAAACCACGGTTAATCGAGACTTTTTATGATAATGTAATTTTTTATTTAATTATAATTAGAAATACATAGGTAAAATGTTATGATAATGAAATTTTGAAAATATTTATTTAATTATAATATAAATACATACAATTTTATAATAAAGCAATTTTGAAATTTTTTTATTTAATTATAATTAGAAATATATACAATAATGTTATACATCTATAGTCCATATTTATTTTTAAATTTTCGGAAGAGTGAGCACGGTTAATCATGAACATGGATAATCGAGGTTCTACTGTATATATAAATCGATATATAGGCGATAATTTTAATTAAGTTTTCAACATCGTCAATAATATAGATTAGGTTAATCAATTTTTAATCAATTTTGATATTATTACGCGTTAATTGTATTATAATATTATTACATATGACTATAAAACTTAAACAGTTATTATATAAGAAAAAAGAAAACTAAAGGTTTTTGCGTTTGTTGATCTATTGAAGAATGTTTTAAAACGAAAAGTTTGGGTTTGTATAAAAGTCATTAAGTAAAAAATAGTAGGACATTTACTGTGCCATGATGCTTAATGAAAGGCATCATAAAAGACTGTGTCGGAAGAGGAAGTCAGAAAATGGAGTAGATGGAACCAATCATGATAAACATGAATATAAATAGTTAGATAGATTTAAAGGAATCAAGAAACAAAATGGAAACTTGGAAAACTATTGAATCAATAAAGTGATTGAAGACCCACAAATGTATGGCAACACTTTTTTGTCAATACAAACTTTATACCGAATCTAAATTCACCGACAGTATAGTTTACCGACAAATAAACTGGTTTTGTATTATTTTTAAAACATTTCTATTCTAATTTCAGTGAATTGAGATTCAGCTAATTGAGTTTCGACGATGTAAAATATTATAACTTTCATATCACCGGTTATCTTTCATATTGTTTAAAAAAATTTAATATTATTGTTATTACAATATTAAAATATGTAAAAACAAATTATAATATCCATAAAAGAAAAAATAATTAAGTACTCATATTTAAAAATAAATTACATGAAGAAGATGATAAGGTAAAATACATTTCAATGAGGTGACTGTTTATATTTGGGTCGAATGATTGCATCAATATTTAGAGAATTTAGATAAAATACAAAGAACGAGTTAGATTGGGTTATAAGTAACGACTATCATTAGGCAATAATTATTAAAAATTAAAGACAAATAAAAACCAGTCTACTCAAAAATTTACGAGGACTCATTCATGGTACCCTTAGTGGTCCACGGACGATCGATTATGGACCTCGGTCTCAGTGGTGTATTTAATCCAATAAATATATTTTAAAAATGTATTTGTGCATATCGAGTATTGTTCATGCCATGTATTGGAATTTAAATATTCAATATCATCCAAATACATTGATAATATAATAATAAAAATAATGTATTATAATATATTATGATTTAATTTATTGTAGCGTACGGAATCGATTTAAAAACTACAATATGATTCTCCCAACCAACACAACATACTTTTTCGTACCTGTGGTAGTTGGTCGGGCGAAGGAAGTAGAACGTATACCACTTACCCGATCTCAGAACTGTAGTGGGACTGATCATTTGGGCTAGTCTGGGCGAGTCATCCATCAGCTCAATAACTGAGTACTTTTTGTACAACAGAAATTGATTGGACTCGCAGCGGACCGTCATCCGACCACCCGGGAAGTACGCGGCGTGGGTCGACAGCTCCAACCGCGATCTGCTGGTTTGTAGCCCGTCATCTTCGGCTGTAACCCAAGCCGTCGTCTTTGCGTATTTCGTCAAATTCGTCACCTGCGATAAAACCACGATTTTTAAATAAAATATTCTATATATTATTATTTTAATTTAATTTTTCTTTATAATATTATCACTCGTCGACGTTTTTACTACATTTCACTGCCGTTTAAATACCATGATAATGTTAAATTTATTATACTATTATGTGATATAATATTATATTTTAAAAGCAAAAACGTTAAAATTTTCAACCACTCGTTGTCGTTAAAAAAAAAGGCGTTAATCGTTTTATGGCTCTTGAGATGAACTTCATAACAAAACAAAAAATGTCTGTGCACTTATATATAACAATATTATACAAAGCGTATAATCAAAATCGGCTACCCTATATACAAGCATAAGCACGGAGAGAGGGAGAGTACGAGACAACCATAATTCAAACAGAATAAAAACTAACTCAAACGAAATATTTCGAGTAAAGCATAACTTTGGTAGTTTCGGTTTATGAAATTCAAAAATTATTGCGCAAAACGAAAACCAACGCCAATATTGATTAAAACTAACTAGTAGAAAATAAAAGAAAAAAATATTTTAAGAGAAGAAAACAAAAATTACGTAGAGGTAAAAGATACGTTGCATGAGCCATTATATAAATAAATCAGTTTTTATATAGTGATCCGTAATAGGAACTAGTAGTGGTAAAAGTTTAAAAGTTTAAACGTTGTTCATAAAATGTGATGACGGTGCAATATTCCGTTATGGAAGTTTCGAATAAAATTTGTTTACAATATTATAATCACGGAGCTTTTCTTGATATACACATACATTTCTGTAAATCAAATCCTTCGATTATATTTTAAAAAAAAATTATTTTTCTAAATCCTCAGCAGAAGAGAGTGGAAATATTAAATCTCGATTATTCGGAACCCATGTGATTAAAATGAGTGGTTTAAGTATTTTGATGTGTACATTTGATGCAATTTATCGTTTTTTATTTTTTTATATACAAAACTTCCTCGTATTTTTAAGTCACATACTAGAAATAGTCATAGGTTTTTTTTAATGATATTCGTCTTTATTACGTAATACAATTTTAAATAGAAAGTTTATAATAGTCAATTAAAATAAATACATTAATTTTAAGGAATGATCTTGTGGCAGTGTTATTAAATTCATGACTATAAGAAATGGGATTTGAAGTATAACTATATACTTTAAATCCCATATCAAATTATTCTTATACTTAAAGTACCTAGTTTTCAATCATTACTGCATTAGTTCTTAGAATACATTATTAATTATAAAATATGTATTTTATAAATGATAATTTTAATAAATAAAAATTAATAAATACTGCGTATTACAGGTCTTTAGTTAGGATTGGACAATTTCCAGAAATTACCGGATATATAAAACAACTCACAGTAATCAAGAACTATTTATTAAGCATTATATTATCCAAGGTTATATTTGAATTGTATATTTCAATACAAATGGATAAAAAAATACTTAAAAATAAAATATTTCATAGAAATAATAATAATATACCTAATATATAACTTTATATGTGTCCACAATGAATATAAGTTCTATTTTTTTTTTAATAGTTTAATTTTTAAATTATTATAAATGTATATGTAGTAGAAATAAAAATAATCGCTAGATAAATAATAAAACAAAAATTGTAACCTCTAGCTAGTTAAGAAAATGAGATAAGATTTATAATGAACAGATGAAAACAAAATATGTATGATAATATATCATACTCATATAGATACAATAATAATTCATGTTAATAAAACTTTGTTAGAGCTGTTTAAGTAACATAAAAATATACAGCTATGTTACTATAGTTACCTATTATTATATATCTTATACATCGTTTTCCATAATTTTAAAACACCTTTTAAATATTAATTTTATGAACCCCGACAATTTGAAACGGAATGTTTATAACAAAACGTTTCGCTAAAATTCACCCTGATAACACATTTACACTGCGAGCGCCAAAAGCAGATTGAGACAGATGAGTCTTTTTATAGTGTACATTACAGTGTACCATGAATATTGAGTTCACGATTTTTGTTGTGTGCACGTAGGTATATAATATACATTGCACAGTCAGTTTTAGGATAATTATTACTGTAATATGTGTTGTTCGCGCCAGCATTAGAATAACAATTAGTTCGCGGGTCTAAAAAAAAAAAAAAAAAACCCGACTCGCCGCGTTATACTATAATATACGCGCGTGTACACGATAATAATAATAAAAAAAATATGAATGCGTTTTTCGCACAAAAACGTTTCGTATAATATTTAAGCCCCCATTATTATTATATTATTCGAGAATATTTTTTATGATTCACGATAGGAAGAAAAAAAAAACATAAAAATACTATTATTATGTCCCCATAACCGTGGTATACACGCGTATTATGGGTAATTTATTCCGAAATGTTTTACAATGGTTTGTCCGGGTACCCCGAGCGTTATCCAAGCTTTTTCTCTTTTTAGTGTAATGACTTCCTTCAATTGCGACGACCATGATATTATATATATACATTATACATGTACATATAGTTACCTATAATATTATACATACCTATATACAATAAATTATACATATATATTATGTAAACCGTGAAAGGTCTTGCGGGCAGTTTTAATCAAAAGTCTATGATTTTTTCATAAGAAAAACACTCGTTTATATTAATGAAGTGCGTAATAAAGTCGCGAGGTATATATAAAGGTACGTGTGTTACGACCAGGTGGTCGACTTTCGAGTCTTTTAAACTGTGTTATAATTTTATGTATTAGCTACCTACACAAAATCATAATATATTATTATAAACAGCACGGAAACGAAAATGAGAAACGACAATAAATGATTTTTACGCAGTCTTACACCGTATAATAACAGTATAACAGTCCAATGATAATGACTTACAGATAATCTATTTTTGAGGACGTTTATTAAGTATGCTAAGCAAACGTGTATTGTCCATATTGTATATATTTATATATATATATATATATTGTATATTGTATATAAGGATTATAATACGGGATCCGTTGAACTGGCTACACTAATTTTATAGTTAAATTTTGAGTCTCCAGAAAATATTTTTATCAAGTTTAAATACATAAAAAAAACATCTTAAATTAACTTTCTTTTTTATCATAGATATTATTATCAGTATTTTTTTCACTATCTTATTTATATTTTTAATATTCTGTCAGAAACAGAAGAATACTTATCTAAAGACTTTAATAGTTTGATGTATGAATTATTATACCTAGTTATCGAGTAAATAGTGTTTTATTAATAAACACATCTTAAAGTTTAGATGAGTAGATCCACAACTTTTGCACAGAATCCATTTACAGGGTCTCCATTTTACTACGCTGTGTAAACTTTAAATGTTCGAATATTAATAAAACACTGTTTACTTGGTATCCTGCATTAGGATACATCAACAAGCTTCTAGTTATGAAATTAAAAATATTTAACGCGTCTTACTAAATAAAAGTTTAAATTACTTGACTAGTGACAATTCACTACGAAAAAAAAAAATACTTTAAAAATAAAAACATAACTGAAAACACAGACATTTAAATAAAAAACTATATATAGAGCGTAGCCCGTAGAACGGACTATAATATGACGGTACGTACAATAAAAAAGAAACAATAATAACATTATCACCTATATTATAATAAACCTGTTTTTATCACGTCATAAATAAACCTATAATATTTGTAGGCGTGGGTTGATTTCACGTAATAATAATAATAATAATGTGTAGCGGATATGGATGAGTTGCACCGTTGTTCCGGCGACGGATCGACGTGTTAAATATTTACTCACAGGAGCCAGTAAAGTGCAACCAAACGAGAAACGATTTATTAAACGCAGCGGGACACCGGAAGCGAACGTTGCGCGTGCATTTTCGCGTGTAAAACGTGTTAAACAGCGATGGCGTTAAATATTAAGTATCCCGTAGTGTTGTACCTATACAATTATACCGCGATATCGCATAGTGAAGCTATTTTGACGAAAAAAAAACAAAATTTTTATTCACGTTTTTTTTTCCATACACATACTACACGCGACTTGGAAAAGGTAGAAATTCAATGAAAATTCATAGATGAAAATGTATTAAAAATACTTGTAATATTTTATCTTAGCGCAACAGATTGATCGATTAAAATCGTTGAACGGTGGTTTTTATATTTATATAAATTGTTAAATCAACAACGAAATCGTTTTAGAGTTTTTTTTTTAATTTAATTATTTTTTGATATTACGATTTAACATTCCTATCATCGAATTCTCCCCTCCAAAAAAAAGAAACTAAAGATAAAATAATAACATTTAAGTTTTAATTTTAAATGTTTTTTTTTATTATTATTATATTTTAAAGAGGTACTTTACAATTTATACTAAAAGCACAATAAGTAAATGTTATTATTTTATTATTTTATTTTACAAGAAAAAATGAATAATATTAAACATTTAATTAATTAATTTTATCTAAATAAGTTATTAGGGTTTTCCCACGCATATCCCGTCGCTAATAGTTATAGCACCAACTACACTTTTATATTGGTGCTTACAAACATTTAATTTTGACTACATTTTTGTTTAACTGCATAGAATATTATCTCGAATTTCAGTTTTATAATATTTTTTGCAGTTTTTTTTTATTTTAAACTGAGATTCTAAAAAAATCAATGATGAACAACAGGTTACGATAAAACTTTTTTTTGTGTGACAAAAAGGGTACAGAATTAGTACATAATACTAATTCTTTACAGTAATTGTTTTGTTTGTGTTATTTTGGGTTCCAAGAAGGGAACCCAAGTTGTAAATTACTCTCTAGACGTATATACGTAAATGTAATCGAGTTGTTGCGCTTTCGTTTCGATAAAAAAAAAAAAAAATGTTAATGCAATCTATTTATTAAAAACCGACAGGCGTAGGTACTGAAAGTAGTAACGTTGAATTTGATTAATCGTTTTAATGCTTAACCGTCACATTTGATACGGTCGACTATTACTGTGCAACATGCGTATAGACCTTTAGATTAATATAATTATAATTACAATATCATAATTAATATGCCACATTTTTTTTTTTTTTTTTTAATATAGTTGCAAAAGTGTTGGACTGATGGACGGTCGTCTCCAAATTAAGACACTTGTAAATTGGTATAATGATATTTTTTTTTTTTTCATTTTAGTCCGTGAATTTATGACAATTTAATTTATTTTGTAGTATAGGGTGGTTTAGGGTTATACTCGAATTTAATACAACGTATTTTTATTCAACGAGGATTACAAATAGAAACAATTAACTAATTTAAATTCTAAGCAACACAATTAATAAGTGTTTAAAAATTACCTTTATTTATATATTAAAGTGGATATCGACTGATAAACAAAATGCATCGAGTGGGTCACTGTAATGGATGTGTTAAATTTTAATTTAATGATATTATAATATAATATAATATCTTGTATACGAAAATGATTCTGAGCGCAAACTACTTATCGCCCAATATTACAAATTATAATTTATAATAATATATGTATCGTAATTTATATTAAAAATTTGTATTACTGTACAGTAAGTTAATATAATTGTTGCAAAGAAAATTGCATTTATAAATATTATATGTATTAAATAATGATGATACTTATTTATCTTATTATTAAAAATTAAGAATATTTTTCAGATTTTGAAATGATTTTATATGGGTATCTGGATGTAAATTTATGTATATTTGTACATTTTTGAAAACAATTTTTTCATGCGTACTCTTGTAAAAAATTCTTTATTAGGAAATGAAAACAATTCGAAATTAATATACTACGTGAATTATCCCTCAAATGTCAGTTAAGACAGTTAATACAAGCTGCTAAAAAATCAAATTATTGATGTAGTTTATGATTCATGTTTATTTAGTCATACTTATTATAAAAATGCGGATTTATATACATTAAAAACTAATTAATTATTATGCGCTGAGTAATAAGTAATTATACTCAAAAATCTAGAAAATGTACACATATTTTTAACGACAAAACTATTTCCAAATTTTCATAACTTTGACCATTTTTGTTAAAATTTGAAATTATTATTCTTGTATAAATAAATTGTGCTAATGTATCTCAAATATTTTTTTATAATATAATCCTTTTTACTGACCTTTTTATCATTTATGTACCACGTGAGATTGGTGGCTGGGAACGCTGAATAAGAAGTGCAATTTATTTTTACCGGTTCGTCTTTGATGTACTTGAGCTTACCGGCAAACATGAGTGGTGGTGTTTGTGGTTCTTCTGCAAAAAAAAAAATTATGACATTAAATGAAAAATATTTTCGAAACGTTGGAGTTGTCAGCATGGTATAATACATTTTAATACATAAACATCATTCCTATGGTCTGTACTCTATGTATTAATTATTGTCAGTTTTTTTCTGTCTTGATACCATAGTTTAGGTAATTAATAATAATAGCAAATAAGCAATAAAGATATTATCATTAAATATTAATCGTAAAAGTTACTATTTTAATTTGTATTAAAATATATGAAAATAAAAACATATTATAACACTGTTAATACATACTAATATTTATTTTTAGTTTTAAAATAACTATTATTCAAATAAAATATTTACTACACCTACCTGTAATAAAAAAATTATATTTCTCTTTCCATCATAATCAATTATTATTAATCACATTGCAATGTTTGACTAGTTAACTAACAAATGTTGGTAAATTATTCAAATAATAAAATTAAAATAACTAAACAATATAAAAAAAAAAGTCTTTACTCTAAAAGCAACATAATATATATTATTAACAGTAGTACTGTTAGAATTTTAAATAACATTGATAGTTAGTTTTGTTCCGAAATTTTCAAAAATTGTACGGTTCTAACATCAGTATTTTCACTGTTAAGGTTCCAATCGGACAATGTAATTATATATAAATACCACTTACCAATTATAGTTATGTATGACTCTTTGATTTGCGTGTGAAAAAGTGGAGCATCCGTGGAAACTTCGCATTTGTAATGGCCTGACATATCTCGAGGCAGGTTAGTCAGTGTGACTGAGTGGTCGTCCGACTCGGATATCTAAATATGTGCGATTGGAAAACAAAATCAAAAAAACGATATGTTATTATAATATCTCAACCGCGAAAAAGAATCGGCTTAGAAAACTATACGTTCAAACTAATAGGATCAGCTGCAAGAATAGCAAATTAAAAATTATTATTATTATTATTATTATTGTCTATACGAGATACTTTTAATAATATGACAAGTCCCGACCCGAGCAATATCACAACGACCCTGGAATTTCTCCACATCACAGGACTACTCAACAAATTGTAATAAATAATAACTCAGTATTTTCGTTTCTAGACTATCTTTATTATGTATTTATGTATGTAAAAAGTATCTATAATCATGTATAATATTGTATAATATAACGTTCGTCCAATGGCCATAGAAGCCGCGGACATTGCTTTGTTTAATAATAATAATAAAAAAAAATATATGACAACAGTATCAAAGATTACAATGAACGAATTCAAAATAATTTTACAAAACTATTTTATAATTTTATTTAAGTACCATACTATAAATACACTTTGTTACACTATACCTAATGCGCGTGTGTAACAATTTGTATCGTAGTCAAATTAGAAACCCTGATTATTTTTAGTAAATATATATAATATATATACATATATTATTGGTTATTAAATTGTTGTAATTGTTCTCCATTTTTTCCGCATTCTTTTTTTTCAATATTAATTTAAATAAACAATGTTTTGAACTCATTAGATCGGCATAACGGCGGACCAGAATTTTTAATTTATATAGGAATTTCTAAACTTTGTAAAAAGTTTGTTCAGTTTCTATAATACATATTAATATAATATATCAACAAGTATCCATATCTATTCGATTTGATTTTGTAAACAAAGATTGGATGTCCAGTCGATGTGTTAAAAACGTCACGATGAACACAAGCCACGGCGGGAATTTTGTTAGTCGCGTTAAAAGATCCATAAGAATAATATCATATAATATTATTATCACGCACGGAAAATAAACCGAAACGGCCGTAACTGAAGGTTCACGTATAAATATCCTTGGGGGACTGTATATGAGATGGATAAACTTTGCTGTTATTCGTGTCGAGTCAAACATTCATTCTTCCGAGGGACCAAAGTTTCATTCGTTGTATGATAATATATAATTTACGATTATTATAAATAGTTATTGTGTGCACTTAATTTTTTTTTATATACACTCGTACTACACTCGTATAATTCTACGGTCATATAAATGTGTGTGGGCATTGTTATGCTGGCGTGTGCTTATTAATTCGATATCATCGTCCGAAATGTGACCAGTGTTTTTAAAAAGTCGAGTTATGGTGAGTAAGAGTAAGGTCGTACAGTCAAGTCCAAACATCGAGACTATTGAGATATAGCGAAATAATAATGTGCACATCAATTAACTAGTTTTAATCTTTGATAACATAAAACTGCGTATATCTGAGTTTATTAGGTAATTATCTACATTGGTCTTGTTTTTTAATATTTGATTTGAATATAGGTACAATAATTATTTAAATGAGAATATTTTTCGTTTTATAAATATAAGTGACTTTCAAATATATTTTTTTAATCCACTTGCCGTCCATATAATATATTGTCTTAGTTTTATATGATCAGCATGATTGATTTATTTTCTCAACATAAAACAAGTGATAATTAATATTTTAATAAGATTTTTTTCACGAGTTGTTAGAACTTTTTTTTTTACATTATTCATGTATGATATAATATAACAGTTTATATATATATACTATATAGGCATTGATTAGGTGCACAAAATAAAAAATTGTTTAGATTATAATCTATAATTATAATATTGTACATACATCAACCGATGTGGTACCAGATAGTGGGAAAACCCTGGTAGGTGGTGACTCTTTTGGCACAAATCTGTAGAATTCTTGGTCGCCAAAGTACCATTTTATTGAGTACAGTGGCACACCTTCAAGGTCATAGTCGCAAGAAAGCCGTAACAGCTCACCTGCTCGGATAGCTTCGGGGTTCCAAATTCGGACGCCCTTCAGACCAAATACCGCGTCTGTAAACGAAAAACAAAAACAATGATGAAATATTTATTATTAATTTTACTTTATCATTTTATGTCAATTATTTTGTAATAATTCATATTATGTAATTTAGCTTAGACATTTTTCCATTCAATTATCTACTGAATAAATCGATGACAATCGTAATAATAATCATTTTTACGTGTATACTTAACAAGTGTCTACCGAAATAAAATAAACTTATTTATAATTGGTTTGTGAAACTTTGGCATTGCTTAATCTTTACATTTTGCGCATGCTTACTACATATTTATTTTCTTTGAATAAGAGCAACTAAATCCACATTTTTCAAATGTCTTAAATAATTTTTACGTATCATGTTGAGACTGAGAGACATTTGTAATTTGTTTTTTTTTCTGTAAACTGCAGGCTTAATATTCAAAAAAAAATATGATAATATTCTACTTCAATAACAATAAATAAAATAACAATTTATAAATAATTTCTTTAATACTAATTCAATTTAGTGGTAGGTAGTGAATACTGAATATTGCTATAATATGGTCACGTCAATTAAAAGTTCAGAGAATGTATTAATTTAAAAATAACTTTTTTGACAATTAAAATCACACAGATTAAATTTATCTTTAACAAATAGACTACTAACATAGTTAAGTTTATAATATTATATTAAAATGCCTAAATAAACTACTTTAAAGTATAAGATAAAAAAAAAAACACGATTTTCTCAAATGTATTAGATAAATGATTATATTCGGGGAAGACAATTATTTACTTTGAGTATTCGATAAAAAGTACATAAATGTAAAAAAACAACATTTTTTCAAATTAAAATTTAAAAAAAAATGCTTTTATTTATTTAAAATACGTAATAAATTACTGTATTTTGTATGATACACATATTGTGACTGGAATACGTTTCCGAAAAAAAAAAACAAAAGGTCGACAAAACAAATTCGATATAATGTAATATGCAGTCATGATATATATATTATATGCATATAATATATGTGTACGGTTCACAGTATACTTTTGTGTGTTGTATATATATATATATATATATTATATATTATAAATATTGTTATTGTACACATTGTAATATCAAAACTTTGAAATATTAGTCGGTTGTTTATTATTATATCCATTCCGCATGTATATATCATACATACCGCGAGTTACTACAATACATCATACGCATGATACAAAGGTTTAAGTTTAGTGATTATTTTATCGCACAACTTGTCGATAACCTTTAACAACTTACATTTAGAATCTGCTGACTCGTAGTTTAAATAAATTGGATTCACGCGCCTCCGGTACGTTGTAATAGTATACGTGTACTATGTATATAATAGTATTATAGGCACCTACCTATTCGGATTAAATTCTCATGATAATTCGTTTTTTGTTTATGTAATAAATCAAATGTTGTAGACAGTCGTATTATGTATTCTTCTGACGTACTTAGATATATTTTTTTTTAAATTGTAAACACATTCATGTACACACATTATTCCCAATATCTGCAATAATTATAACGTTCTAAATGAATCGTTTTGTTAATCAAAGTATAATGTATGTTAAACATAAATAATGTATGTACATATAATAGGAAATTGTATTTGTAGTAAACGACAATATTTTATTATTTTTGCTGTTGTTGGAAACTAATATAATGTAATATAATATACAGGGTAATTTTTTTTATCGAAGAACACTCATTATTTCTGAAAGTATTCATGTTTTTGAAAATATTTTTGAAAATATTTTTTACATAGTTTCAAGTTGTTAAAAAAACAACATTTTTATTAAAAAATTATATTTTTAAATATTTTTTATCCTTATATTTTTTTAAGTTTTTACTTTTTTGAATGACAGCATATAGTTTTAATTTCATATTCCAAAGCAGTATAATTTTCTGAATATTTTGATACATAAAAATCGAATTTAGGGCCAGTAGTTTATGAGTTATAAGTATTTAAAGTTTAGATAAACTTTAAATAAGTATAACTCATAAACTACTGGCCCTAAATTCTAATTTTATGTGCAAAAAATTAGTTAATTTTCAATGGAAAAATATTCAATACTTATTATATATTATGTAGTACTCATAACCTATACAAATTTAGAAACACAATTATAAGTCGTTAAAAAATAAATATAAATATCTTCTTCAATATTTTAGAGTAAATAATTAAATTATTCATTTGATCTGTATTGTCAGTTATTGCCGGACTTAATAGTAGTATTGTTATTGAAAATTACAAACAATTTTCATCAAAAAACACTGTTGCTTTTAGTTGATAGATGATGCAGATTAATGTGTAATGTGAAAATTTAATTTGAAAACCACTGCATTCTTTATGATATAGGTACTCTGTTTATTAATTAAACTGTTAATGAGTAAAATTGGAAGTTTGACAGTGATTAACATCGGTATAATATAATATTATTAACGATGATTTTATTATCACATTGATATTCTGGCGAACAATAATAATGCACATATGGTGCAATGAATCATTATTTAATGAAGTCAGGGGATGTTGTGTGTCCACAATAGGGTATATTATAAGAGTCCTGGGATGACGGATTTTGTTTTATAGGTCCCTCGTACCTATATAGCATGATGTTATATTTTACAAATTATTTTACTTTATACACACACATCGTTTATGTGTATAAGCTGATCACTATTGACTGTCACTTCAAATCTCGATGTTACTAAATAAATGTCCAGGCTAAAATATAATATATACATTATGTACTTGTAGCGTAGTTCTGATGAGGGTTTTTTTCTTGCTTAGAGAAGATAAGTGAAAAATAAACACTAAAAATGTCAATAAAATGCAGTAAAGTTTTAAAACATTTTTCTGTTTCAATATATTATTAAAAAAAAAAAATGTGTATATATTATATTTATTTGTATACCAAGTTGAATAATTCATTAACTTCGTATTTTTGTAGGACATTTGTCTACCTACACACAAATGTACCAAAATTGCCTATACGAAGTGCCAGTCAATGAATATACACAGAATTACGACATGAGGTCGTATAATATCCATTTTGTATACGGCAAAAAATGTACTTATTATTATAATTGTTAAAACTGTTCATAATATATTACAGGAATACGCTTAATAGTGTAGGTAGCTAGAAAAATATATAAGTATGCTCATTTAAAAGGTATATTATTCTGTTTATAGGATGACTGCAACCATAATAAATTATTAGAACGAACGGGTACAATCAAAATAAAAAGAAAGATCTTATAAAACGGGAAGAAACCTTAAAATTTAATAATTATTACAAGAGAAAAGTATATTATGATAAATGTATAGGCCCATAAATTCACTTACGTAAATAAGTATACATAGTTAACGTCTACTGTTATATCTATTTATCAACTGATGTTCAAGATCAAACTTATGTATAAATGGGAAGTAGGGTAGTAGGCATGTGGTTTATTGTGGTCAATATTTTAGACGAAGAATTTGAAATTCAGAAATCACTTTAGTACAAGCTCATCGATGTGGGAAAATTCAACAGCTGGTAAAAAAAGTTCCATAAGACTAATGTGTATTCTGAAAAAAAATTTAACAAAATAACAGTATATGGCCTCAAGTGAAGCAAACAATTTGAATTCGTTGTAAAAGCATATTGCATAGCCAACGATTTTAGAGCTCAACAAAAAACACTTCAATAATGTGGCAGTGAAAGATCAAACCCAAGATGAAGGTATTACTTTTAATATTAACTAATTCTAAACTTAAGCTTTTCATAATATGTGTATTTAATTGAAGGGTGAAATCTGGTAAAAGATATAGAGTAACAGTTTTGTATAGTAAATTTAAATCCGATTAAATTGATCTATGGTACATATGAATTAAATTCTCTTTGTAGAAATATATTCATACAGTTATCCATAAAAGAATCATTAAATTATCAGTTGGTATATTAAATTATCTGTTACAATATTATACAGACGTTTTTATATCATAAATGAATATCGAAAATAGCAAAAGAGATATTGTACCTACCTTTCTAGTGGAATGTTCGAAGTGACGTTAAAAACATTAGATTTATATAATAACGGTATCAAGGGTTGGCTGATTTTCCTATCGCTTCATCATTACATCATATTATCCATTAAAATTAAAAACATTTTATATTTTATCATATATTTTGATACACAGTAAAATTTCCATATAACGAACTTTAATTTAACGCAATTTTCTGATTAACGAATTATTTTTGAAAACCTTGAACTTTATTGTTATTCATGCGAATATTTATCTATTTATAACAAATCTGATGTTTTTATGTTTATATAACGAATAAGCTATTCGATACCAAAATCAGTTTTGTAAGCGAAATAGAAAAATTTTACGAAAAAAGTACAATTTATAAAAATAATAAACAAACGGAACTCATTTATTATTTCTCAATAATAAATTAAATATAAAAATATTTTAAATATTTAAAAAGGTATAATATTTATAATATGATATGTATTTGATGTTTATTTTTTAATAATATTAATATTAATATATTTTTATGCAATTATATATATTTTTTGATTATTTTTAATAATTTTATTTTTATTTTTTTTAATACTATATAGAATATGAAATATGCAATTATGTAAAAAAAAAAAATATGTAATTCTATTTATCGAATTCCTATATATTATATTTTTTTTTTTTGTTCCCTTGTGACTGTTATAATGTTATAATATGGAAATTTCATTGTATTATTAAAAATAACGGATCTAATGATACTGCAAATGAAAATTATTTAAAAAAAAGTGGATAATTATTAACTCCAAACTAGGCTCACATTCCGCATTGCATTTGAAACTGTGGATGCAGATTTTTAAATTCAAGTTTAAATATACGTGGTTATAATAGTAATCATAATATAGTGTCAATTTGTTAGCATTCTTAAAACTGATTTTTGTTTTCCCGATTTGTATACCTTTAGATACATGAGTTACACGAAATGTGTTGTAATGGATGTGGTTTCAGTTTATAATATCTACTAATCACATTACAATGAAACAATTTTTATTATAAACGACATTCGACCGATTAATTCTACTCATAGATAGTGTCCATATATTATACAATACAACATCATACTTTATGGTACACAATGTATACATATACAATATATATGTTATATTGACTATATCGTAGCAAGCTTAATAAATTCTAGACACAACATTTACATAATATATTATAGTATATTTAGCTGGAGATAAACTTTTTGCGAGTCACGCGAATACAAGAAAGCCACAATCCATATAAAAAGTTTGACTACAAGAAATATGATTTTTTAGTTTGTGAATATTGAATAGACGCCCGTAGTCTGACCAAACGGTCACAATTCTTCCATGTAAAACTCTACAATATAATATACGTTAAGTAAACATAGTATTTGAACATAAATTATACAATAAACGTTTTCTATTTGGCGACATAATTTTTTAAATTGTCCAATACATCAGTTCCATAGTCTAAAGTCCACAATTATTGGTAAATAAAAGTATGAAAATAACTATTAACATCATAGTTTTATTTATTAATAATAAAAAATCACTAAATGAAAATTATGAAAAATATAATCATACACTTTTATTATATACGTAAATATCAATGATATTATGATGAGTTATGACTATTTGTTATTTAAAGACTGGCCATATAATTATATATTTTTTAGGAATTTCGTCATATTCATCATGGACTTTTTCAATTGTTGTTTTTTCTTAGTATTTTGATAAATTTAATTAGAGGTGTTAATGTTATTTAATATTGATAGGTATTGTTAAAAAAAGTGTTCTAATAAAATTAAAAAGCAATCGGAAACTAATTATGAAAATTGTTATTCATTATTTGAATTATTGTTTCCCATGGGTCACTATAAATTGATATATTATATTAATTAGTAATGAAACAGAACTATAACTACAAATAAATGATACAACAGAACCATAAAAATAGATAATGTATATAATATATTATATAAATGACTACGTTTGTGGTCTGTGCATGTTAGTGGTATTGATAGAAATCACACACAAAAATAAAAAATATACCACAGAATTAAATTTAAACTATCATAGACCAGCATCAAAAGAACTCGACGAAATTTTATATAAATGTATATACGCTTAATGTGTGTTTAATAAAAAAAATACGTAACGCACTGGCAGCAATCTTACATTCAGTGAATTTCGTAAATGATAATTGTGATCTACGTTTGAACATAGAGAAGAGTCAATACAAGATTTATAATTGGGCTCAAACCCGTTTACCATCGTATATAGAAGAACGTCTTCGTTAAAAATAAATGTATACAACGACCCTAATAGCAAACTTCCCGGTACACTTAAAAAACTTTAATGACACGTTTATTGATTTATGAAATTTAATTAAACTTTTAGAAACGCTAATCAAAGAAATAAATTTATTTGACAAAATCATTTTAAATAATCGAGTTTTATTTCATTAAAAATAAATTAATTAAATAAATAATTCATGTATGCGTGTGTCCCAAATTCAATATTTATTTTGTATATTTACGCTTTGAAATTGTCAATTATAATTATGTAATATGAATAATATCTTTGGAGAAACGGTCATATCAAAAGCGTGTTTAGGATTAAAATTCAGTACAAGTTCGACTATAAGATTAATTTGCGTATAACATAATACAATTTTTTTTTTAATGGGATTTATACTATATTTTTTTAAATTCTTTGTATTTTTCAATAGAGTTTTTAGCTAATAAATAATAATTATGTAATCTAATATTAATAGTATTAATAATAATATTAATATAAATTATTGTTAAATATTTATTTAGTAAATTAATTTATTGTATTTTTGATTTTTATGAACACCTCAAAAATATAAAGATATTGCAATACCTTTCAATGACTTCGAGCTTAATTCGCTTTCGATTTAAACCAACGTTAACTTATAAACGCATGTAGTAATCATAAAAATATCGGTAAGTATGTCATGATTCTTCCTATATCCGAAAAACTTTTTTCTGTCAATATCGAACTTACTGGTATAATCATCTCACGTTCAATAACCAATTTAATTTCATTAAATAAATATCCTATACCGAATATTTCTTTGTAAAAATCTATAACGTTTTTACATCAGCTCTACATATTTTTCGATAATCGACTTAACTCACTACTTTATTAGATAAATATTCATCCTCTTTGTAATAATAATAATGTATACTTATTATAATAAAACAAAATAATCACTAAAAGCATTATTAGATAACAGATTGAATACTCATGTTGTAGTTGAAATAATAGAACAAATATTTTGTTAGAATCACAACATTGGCTATGGACTTTTGTTTATACTTAATTATTAAAATATTTTTATTTTATTTTTAAATTTATTAAATCACTTAAATAATATACTAGCAATCCGAACTTCTTCTGGAAGAAATTATTTTTTTATAATTTAATTTAAAATTATATTACTATTTTTTGGCTACACAAATAATATAATATAATTACATATTGTAGTTATTGTTATCGCTGATTTCTGAAAATGATATATCCTAAATTTTGAATTCAACCACTGGAGTGGTAAATTTAATTATTTTTATTATAGAATAGAGATAAGGTAGAAAATAATGTAACAATAAATTATTTTTTCAATGAATAATGTATATTATGTTGAATGGAAAAATGCAAGTGCAAACAAATAAATAATTAAATAATAATAATAATAACAACAACGATAATAAATAAACAAACAAATATATATAATAATTATTATTATGATAGGAAGCGATAAGGTCTGAGACGTTCAAAACCAGTTTCCTTCGTCTCCAAAATCAGGTTAGATTCTTATTTTTATATATTTTTTATTCATAGATTATATAGATATATAGGACAGATTTTCAGTTTTAATGATGTTTATCATATGCCTAATATGATTGTTTACTATTCACGGATGCATATTTCTCCTAGAAACACAGAGGTCACTGATTAGTTTTACGTTTCCCAGTTTTATTTATAGATAATTGTTCACGATGCAAAATAATATGAATTGTACTCATTACGTACAACCATAGGGATACTATGCATTACGCCGCTGTGGCGCTGTATTCACATTTCAAATTCAGTGTTCGACGTGTTTAATGCAAAAAATATTGGCAAGTGGGTACGGCTGTGAAGTACATTAATTATCGAGTGGGTAACTATTATGGGTGTGTTAAATTTGAATTAAACGATATATCATTGAATACAAAAAAAGATTTTGAGTGGAGACGGTCTGTCTGCAAACTATATCACTAAGTATATTTCGTCATTTTTTTTTGTTTTATATAACTATTAAAGTCATTTATTTTAAGTCACTTTTAATATTAGGTACAGTAAAGTAATATCATTTTTTTTTTTTGAAAATATTGCATTTATTATATTACTAGTAGTTAATTATTATAATAATATCATACAAAATGTATATCATATTATATAACTTATAATTCGAGATTTAATATTATATTTTTTAAATACCGTAAAACGATAAAAAAAAAGGTCCATATTATTAATATAATTTAAGTAGCATGTATTGTATGTTCACAGCATTTTTTGACATAGAGATTTTTTTAGTTTAAATTAGGAATATCCCGCTCAAAACCATTATTTTTCGTGTAACTCAAAATCATAGTGAATTTAAAATTTCATCCTCAAATATCCAAAATTAAGCTTTCAACGCATAATATAAAAATAATCAACTTTACCTATATATTTTATAGATTTTATGGTTTAAGTATGAAATACTTCCATTGAATCTTTTATTAAATTTTTAAAACATTATTAAAAAACAATTTTTTTTTTATAAATTTCTTACTACAACAATAGTTTGCAATTTTAAGTGATTTTTTCTGAATTCCGTCTAAATTCTAACTTAAAATATACATAAAAATTAATTATTTCTGTTTTTTTTTTTTTTATACAAATAACATAGAAATAACTTATATGGGATATTGTATTATATTTTTAAGAATTTTAATCAAGTAAATTTTTGTTATGAACATCTATAAAAAAAAAAACTAAAACAAATTGAAAAAATCATATTCGTCACACAATTTTTTTTTAATTACGCCACGATAATATGAACATTTTATCAAAACTGAAAGTATCTCTGTTTATTTGTTTTTAAATACCAATATAAAAAACATAATTTGGGAATAATTAGTTATTATACTGGTTAATATTTGTTTTTTATTCATTTTAAAAATATTGTGACTACTCGTATATGTTTTCGATATTTTGAAATGAAAAATTGGATTATTTATTGGGAACTTTATGTTAAATTTTCAAACACATTCACCAGTTCATACATTTTCATCGAAATATATAAAAAAAATAAATAAATTTTATATCGAAAGCTTAAAATAAATCAAACTATTTTTAAAATTATACCATAATATATAGAAAATGATTATATAAATACTTGGTGAAAGTTTTATGTTTGTGGTTTTTTTTGTTTTTGAATTACATTAAAATAAAGAAATCAATTTAGTAAAAAGCTGGTTTAGCGTAAAAATTTTCGTTTTTCCTTAATTTTTGTTTTTTTTTTCAATTATAAAATATATACAATATCTATCCTCAAAGTTGAAAATTAAATCATTTTAACAACTATTTATTGTATACACAAATTGCTCCGTTTAGAATCTAAAATAAGTAATTCTTGATTTTAATATTAATATAACCACATGTTTTAGTTATGTTTAAGGACTCAAAATCATTTAATTTTAAAATACTTAAGTATATTGTTTCATACTTGCCAAAACTGGTTAAGAGCATAATAAACTATGTTGGATTATTGAGGTGTACAGGTGTATCATTGCAGTGGATAATTTAATTGTTATGTGGATCTGTCTGGCTTACTAAGGGATGTGTAGGTATAGTTTTCATTGAGAGAGTTTCTATATGGTTTTTAGAGTAAAAATTAACGTCGAGAGGCGTTAGAAACTTATCTAAGTTTAATGCTTACATGAATACATTGCTCATTTACCAATCAAAGAACATTTATAAACGACGATATAATATTATACTATACACGTGTATCGTTTCATAGAGCGACCGTTTTAGTCATATTTTAGGCACAGTGTATTACATTAAGCCTGGCACGTTTTTGAATTGTAATATTTATGCACTGTATAATAATTATATAATTTATACGTCAGTATAATACTACTCGCGTTCTACAAAACATAGTCCGCTTGCCATATAATATATCTATGTGTGTATGTTGTGTGTAAATGAGCACTCAGAATTAAAATAAATTATGCATAAATACACGTAAAAACACATTGCAAGTTATAAACACAGTATGATCAAAATTTAACTGATTACACACATTTATTTGTTTATTAACGACAATCTATAATATTTTAAAGTCGTTATCAAAATAAAAACACTAATACACAATATTTTGACGTGTCATGTATGTATATCAAATAGTTTTTTTTTTTTATTATTATTATTTATAAGTATATCTTAAATGTACAGTTTAGATGTGATGCTCACATTACAATAATAAATTTTCGGTACACACCTGACCACCGCAGATAATACTCTGCTTTTGATAATACAATTTTAATTAAAAAATATTATGTCGACATGAAGAATAAAATAACCACCACAATTTCTTAGAAAACGAGTATTGCCCATTTAAACGGTTAACTACTCTGGATAGTATTTTATAAGTATATAACTTATACACTGAAGAGTTGCAATTATTAAATTATAATATAGGTAATATACGACGAACAGCTTGTTTTAACAACGTGAGTTAAATTATTATTATTATTCATCGTGAAATCTAATCGTCTTTGCCGAGCGCCGTGCTTGCAAATCTGTAGTCTTTGAAGTCAACCGAAACTTTTGAATTTGTGTGAGTGTGTGTGTATGTGTGAGTATAAAAACTACGAATAACAAAGACGACGATGGGGTGAAATAATAATAAAGCTAAATTACGGCGCGCGCGCGCGTACAAACTCGTAATAATAACGTGCGAACAGTACGCTTGCGCATAATATACGCATCGACATTGAATTTTACGTTAATACGATTTTGCCATAATTTTCGCGCGTCGGTGTATTCTAAAGTAAAAGTACAAATAACAATATTATAATAATAAACATAATATAATTAGCCTGCAGAGCAAACATTTACCAGGGCTTAGGTGGTTAACCAATGCGTGTGTGTGTGCAGCGAAAGTTTTCAATCATAATTTATAATATACAATATAAAGACCCGAAATTTAGGGTAATAGCAAGTTACGTTTATCCCGAGTGAATGGTCGGATGAATAATTAATTTCATCTTTTGAATATTGTGATATTATTATTATCATCAACATCATCAGCGTTGTTGTTGCACGTATGTAATCGAAAACTCGACGAATGGATCCCGTCTCGAGTGAATTATTTGAAACGTGCGTACATTTCGAGATCGCGATAAAGAGCCATTATACGTAGCACTACTGGCACTTAAATTTTTATTACATGATATTTATTTCACGATTATGTGAGTATTGTACAGCTAATAATAGCACGCGATGTTAATAACCAATTCGACGGAAAGTCGACTTCCGCGGTTTGTAAACGTCGCTGCTCTGCAGTGTGTATATTTTAATTTTTATTGGAAAATTAAAATTAGATATAAAATAATACATTTACCAAACTTTAGATCAAGCATGGAAAGTAATTACTTTTTATCTGAACAGATAATAGCAGAAGCACCTTTTGCTAGGATAATAATGATTTATCTGATTTTGAATGACATATTTTTAGCGTATTACTTTGGACCATTCTAAGGATAACAACAATATATTATAGTCCATGCTAGTTGTTACAAGATTGCACTTCCGTCGGTGGAAGGCCAACCATCAAGTCTATTAAATATTAGATCTTGTATTGGTAGACAGTGTAATAGGTACTTAGTATTTAAACCAATCTTAAATGTATCCTAACGATTTGTCCTAAGTTAATCAAACGTCTAATTGCTGTGTCTTTTTATACGTATTTACATATAATTTACCTAATTTAAATAATACATCTACAATGTATAATCACGTATAATATTAAAGCGTAAAATGTATTTCAGACAGTGTTCATTTGTGATTTGAATCGAAACCCACGTTATGCATATAAATTCTATACTCACTGTATGATGATATTATTACAATATTGAGTCATTATCGTGCAAAGGGTCTATTTCATCGAAAAGCGAAATAGGATTCGTGATTTATAGGTTGTACATTATTGATGTTATTATAATTCAATTATCTGTACAATAATGTATATTGTGACATGTGAGAAAGGAAATTGGAAATGTAAATAGAAAAAAGACTATGTATTCAATAATGATCAATTAAATATGATCAAAGTAGATATGAAGTGTTAAAATTACTAATTAGTAAATACAAATTTGAATAAATAGAATAGTATTTCATTTTAATGAAAGAAGAAAAAACAATTATTTCAAGCACATCTCTATAAAATATAATATTATTCTTTTGTATACACTAATAGTGTAAAATTATACTGTCCACCGTTACATACAGTTAATTATTATTACATTACAGTGGTTCTTAACGTTTGTCGGTTATTTTTTGTTTAATAATTACATTATTTGATTAAATTTGCATTGTAAACACATGATTTTGACTACAGTATAATAATACTTTGGTTGGGTGTTTTCTCACTATTACTCGAGCATTGTAATATTGGCGCTGGAAAATTATCATTTTCGACTCGTTTAAATTAAACGGGAAATGTGAACAATAACAGCACTTTCTACTTTTTTCGTTGCATATGTATAGAATATTATATAACGACGGTTGGTCTATATATGATTATGGATCCTAAAAAGGTTGCGTATAGGTATTGTTTATGTTGTGCACATGTTGCAACGTTTCGTGATCCAGATAGTTACAGAGTTATTTTATTTTTTTAATTCTTTTAAGTCTTTGTCATTGGTTTTAAATAGTTATTTCTCCAGTTTCATTAATGTATGAAACATTTAATATTAGTTTAAAACTTTAAATAAACAATCGAAATACAATTTGTTATCGATAAATTAAAATTTAAGTGTAATTAATAATTATATATGTATTTAGGTATTAAACGATTATATAATATGCTAATAATAATTATTATAAATAATAGTATCTAGGCTTACACAGCTAACGCACTGATCATAACTAACCTAGTTAGTATTGTTCATTGATCATACAGGGTTTCACTAGTAGGTAATAACACACGTTTTCCGTGAAGGTCGCCTTAAAAATAATATAATTTACAGTAATAGAATATATCTAAAAATCAAATTAAAATAATGAAAAAAAAAATTCCATAAAATTATATTTATTATTGTTTCGATATTATGTTTTTGTTATGAAATTGTGGGCAGTAAAATACTAAAAATGTAATTTTTGTGTAAATATATGTAATATATTCTATTCATACGAGGTTATTATAAAAACATTTAAACTTATAACAAAAAATCAAATTTTACGAACAAAAATCATCGATATATGTTACATTGTCACGAAACATTTATATTATCATCGTAGAAAAATGATAAACGTTGTAACTCTATAAAAAAAAAAAGTCTTTATAAATCAGTGCCAGCTATAAATTGTGTATATTCGAAAGAATTGCCGCTATAATATACGTTTTTGTATTATAAATGGTTTTTATTTTGTACAAAAGATAAGGTGTAATGAAGTGTCTTTTGTTGTAATTTATATAGTATGTATACCTATATTATACAAATGTATGCTTGCGCTTTTTATTTTATTTCACATTTCATTGCGATTTGCAATAATGAGAATTGTTGATACAGATAAATAGAAATTTAACAAAGCACGTCATTTATATCTGATATTGAAACAAAATAATTGCGAACGTTATGCCTTCCAAATATAGCTATTTCGAATAAGGTACTAAAGGTGCGGTATGTGTAATACGTTTTGTAATCAAAACGGTCCAGATAACGAAAAAAGCAACATTTAATAAAATATGTTTTTTTTTTTTTTAAATTTTGGAAAATTTAAAACAGCTCTTCTGCATGAATGCAATATACTATGTTTGCGGCGTACACATTTTTACATAAGATATCGCATATTTTCTTTAGGCTCAGAATATCTTTTAATAGTATTGTAAGTCTTCTCAACTGTTATGATATTATGTGATATAATACTAGTCAAAATAAATTATACGAATTATAATTGTATGGAAATGCCGCATTAACAAAGAATCATTAGACCATGTGATTGACATACCCACTTAACTGACATAAAATAAATAGGTGGGTGTTTCATTTAAAATAAAATTATAACCTTGATCAATAAATTGCATTAAGTCTATAGGTTTTTAATATTAATTTTAGTTAATATTATTTCTAATTGTACTTTATATTGATTATTATTTATTGACAATTTATAGTGCTTACTACTAAATGAGACGACAATAAGTTTTAAAAAATGATGTATATCACATCTTAGCAGAAATTGTAATAATTATTTTATTTTTATATACCTAATACTGGTACAACCATAATATTATTTATATTATTTTTATGATTAAATATTATAATATTGGTCGTTGGCACTTATTACATGACATACATTAAATAATATTTAATATTATATATTATATTATAATATCATCTACGGCACGCTAATCTTAACGGACGCTGGAAATCGCAGTTTATCTTTATGGTATTGGATCTCTTTGTTTGCAAACACGGCAATACACGTGTTAATTGGAAATTTATATTACAGCCCTGAAAGTAATTACAACTGTTGAGTACTTCTTTTTAAAATTATTATATAATAAAAAGTACTAGATAAATATTTTTTTTTATCGATTATACGCGTAGTATTATTATATCCTATGGTAACGCCGGTAATGATCTAAAAAACAATTTATAAGAATAGTGTGTATCGTACGTATCGAATAGTATTTTAATCGATTATACGAGGCGCCTAGCTATACAAGCGGTAATGCTTTGTCAAAACTGTAATATCGTCATTATTATTGCTGTTAAACATTCATAGGTATATTTGTATTATTATTATTATTATTATTATTATTATTATTATTATTATACCATCATTCCGTTTGAGAGAACATAATGTCATTGTACGCGTCACTTAAACGACATTTCACAAATTCACAGATAAACCGATTTGGACACATACGCATATGTTTTCCGACTTGTTCCTCGTGTTTCTATTACTTCACTTGGCGGTGTTCTTGCAACTAGTAACACAGTTACGAATCACTTAGTACTGGCTTACCCAAAAGTTCACTTCGCTTAAAATAAGGTCGTTAATCCACCTTGTGACGCGCGCAGCGTCGAGGAGTGTTACGCAAACTGGAAAATCGACACCCTCGATCGTCGTGCGGCACGCGTGAAGCTATATTATCAAAGGCTGAATCAAATATTCACTGTGCTATTGCATAAAATGTTATTTATTATTAATATTTAATAAACAGCGACTGCAAACGTTGTAAATTTTAATTATTGGCGATTACGAGACGACGAGTATGTGCAGTTAAGGAATATATAATATTATACTATAATACGTACATATTAATATATTATAAAACAACATATTCGGTTGTGATATATAATACATTATACAATTATTATAGCAGATAAACGTGATCCTTATAAAACCTCAAATTTAAAAACTCGTAGAAGTAACTGTGATCTACAATTGATATACCGTATCAAGGTATCTTATGATTGAGTAAAACGCTCTAAAAAGTAATTAAATTTTATACACGAATTTGATGATAAATCATTGAATTTTAAAAATTATTCTGAACTTATTTTTCCCTGAAACAACGCATACATTATTATTATATAATATAATTACTTTGTGTGTTACATTATTATCATTACAAGTCAATACTATATAGAACGGTGTAAACATTTAAGTGATATAAATAACTGAAAAAATAGCCTAAATATTTTTAAACGGCATTGTGTATAGAAAATAATAATTTAAACTGCAGTGGAATGTTTCAAGTTTCTATACTCAATATATTTTTATTTACCAAATAATAGTATTTACAAAATAATAAACATCGCTTGAGAAAAAAACTGTAATCTTTACGTTTGAATATCATATCTAATTTTGTTAAAACATGAATGTGGATACATAATATTACGATTAATTTCTTATTTAAATTCTAGTAAGATCTTTTGACCTCCTAACATTTTATATATCAAACTATTTTCAAATGAAAAACACTTTTAATAATCAAAGTTATATTTTTCTGTTATTGAAATTATCTTCAAATATAAAAAAAACATATGTATCACAGTAAAACTTTCGTTGGTAAAATCAGAATATAAACTTGAATATAATACAATGTTGTTAATATACAATTAATATATCTATCAAAGTGTGTGTTTATACTTTATGTTACACAAATTATAACGGTAGTTTGAATCTTTTATTTCTCACAATTTTTAATGCTATTACATGGAAAAATAGATAAAAAAGATATTACATTTTATAACCTTTAAGCAAACGAATGGACATGTATAGGTATCATAAATACGAAGAATATGTTAAAAATATAGTTTTTCGATGCACCATTGTGACAAAATACATATTTTTAGTACCTATTACAACAATGTGTATATTTATACTTAGATTATGGTTTATGATAAATTTATATGAAGTCATTAACATCGAGACGTAAAACACACATAGTTATATACTTATATAGCATACAGTTAAAATTGGCCACGATCGCATTATGATAAGTAAGCTTGTTATAATATAATTTTATTATAAAAGATGTGCGTGTATACAAATTAAGAACTAATCAATCATCATGCCTTGATATCATGTTGTTTCAGGTGGAATATTTTATTTATGTCTAGTTTAATTTTTGGCTACGGTTTATGTTAATGTATTCTTGGTCGAGGTCTTACCGAACAGTAAACACTACTATTATGCAGTTTTAATTTAATTTAATTGTTTTAATCGTCTGCGGATGTTAAATTCATTTTATTATGTTAAACAATTATTATAATATGTAATATTGTTAATTCATATATGAAATAACATGAGCATGATTACTATAGATTATAATATTATACTTTGCTCTAGGTAGTTTAGGGCGTAAATAATAAAGTAAAAGGAAATTACCGCCGGGGTAGATTTAGGATACCTAGTTAAATGTATATTATTATGTTAAAAGTATGCTATTTTCACGATTTTGAAACGAACCCAAACATTAATAATAATTATAGATAAAACCAGCCTTACCATTGTTTTATTTATTTTGTATACTGCACGCTGTTTGAATTCATACAACGGTAGTGGGTACGAATTATATAGGATACTATATTATGATCAATTTAAAATTTCTTCAACACAACGAAATACGAATTGATTTTTATAACTTTAAAATTATAACATTCGTTTATTCATGGAAAGTTTTTTTTAACGTGATTGATGACTCGTAACGTTTTATACTGTAAGATTAATAATATTGTATAAATTGTTCGTTAAATTAACTTTGAGTGAGAATATTAAAATTTAAATGAAATTGGCACCGTTAAAATGGGTACTTGGAAAACAAAAAACTTTTGAATAAAACACAATTGTTTATTCTATCATTGATGATTCGTAATAATATTAACTCACTACAAAATCTACGTAAAGTTCGTTATTAGCTTTTCTTTATTTTCAAGTTATCTTATAATAATATAATCATTAGGTAAATGTAAGTTAATTTTAAAAATATTATGTTTTTTATTCGTTTGGCTTAGGTTATTTTCATTAATAGATTTCATAAAAGTATATGTCAGACCAATAAAATAATTGAATAATTTATCAATCTGAATCTGAAACAATTTAGCGCACAACATATCAGCGATTTCGTTTTTGCGAACAATAATACAGCGCACACAATAATAACGCACAAGATAAAACAGTGCATTGTGTTTACTAAAGTATACTACTTTGGTTTAACATAATAATATATTATAATATTTTTTATTTATTATAATAAATATTATAAAGTACCAAATTAAAATCATGTTAAAAATATTATCATCGCTAAATACATAATTTATTATAATATTAATCACTTATTGAAATTAAAATATTTTGGGCAATTCCTTGTAAGTATTCATTAAGTGGTTGGTTTTCGAAATCATCCCATATATTATGCAACATATTGTCTATATCTTTTTACTTTGATTTTTTGATAGTACATCCCCAACAATATGTTGTTCGATAGCCATATTATTAATATTTTCTTCTTTTTTAAAAAAAATTAATACATTTTTATTTATTAGGAAGTTTTGACACTAAAAAATCCGAAAACTCATTATGCTAATCTTCAATATCGTTATTGGTTATTAGGAAATCATTTTTCAAACAATTAAAAATTTCTTTATCATATCAATTGCTATTAAGAGAGATATTCATATTCCTCTCCTATCTTTTTTATTATTTTTTCTTTTTATAAAAGACTTTCAAAGTTTTCTACTACCTTTTTTTATTGAAATGCAGGCAAGGAAAATTAATTTTCTCATTTCTAGAACAAATATATGATCACTATAATATTGAGTCGAAAAAACTATATTTTTGAATATGGATCCATATTGCTTGACTTAACTGGAAAAAACAACGTTCAATTTTTGTTCGTGGAAATTCAGTTTCAATAGAATTCATTACTGCTTATTCGAAGTCGACCAAAAGTAAAGTTGGATTTAAATCTGGTTTTACTAATTTTAAATCACGGAACATTGTAGCATAATAAGTGCTTTATTTTTTGCCCTGATACAAAATATATACAAACGGTACAAGGCATGACATTAGAAACTCAATTGTATATATATACATATAATAATAATTAGTAAATTAAATTTGGACATGATGAAAATATACCGTCAGAAAAATAGACACTATAGTGTTTGCAATAATCTATTTATGAATATAATTGAAGTATACTTATAATATTATTTTCTTTTTGAATTGTTATATATTGCAAAGAAATTCTCTATTAGATTATGATTTATATTTTATATACTACCTATAATATAATTCTACACTATGACGTTGTACTAAATTATGTTATACTAGTTGTGTACGATTATCTCAATTATCAGCTAGATAACCAATAGTTAATAACTACTGCAGCAGCTGTTGCACCTATTTAATACTGCAAAAATTATTTCGATTAGAGGTGTGAAAAGATTTTTAAATTTGATATTTTTTGAGGTAAATCATCGCGTGCTAAAATGTCGTAAATGCGTATAATTGTCGTGCGCTGTAATTACCACCCCCAATTAATGTTTGATGAAATTACCGCGCACAATTGACGGTACACGCCGATTTATCCAAACATTGTCAAGATTATTTTGTAATAATAAAATTATGTTTATTGCTCACACATTTTTAAACTTCATTCTATTGTTTTTATTTTTGTAAAATGACTAGGTAACTAATTCGAAAAAAATAATTTATTCATATACATTCTATGTATACCATCTGTGTTCAGTTTTCAATCTATATTATGTGCATAGTATTGTAATATCAAACTTATTTTAAATGTTTGCTAGTCCAAAATATGTTTTCCGAAAAAAAAATAAAAAATACACTTAGATATTTACTTGATTCACTATATTATCATCATGATTATTTAAAATATTGTGTACATCACTTGACATGCACTTAAATCGTGTGTGTAAAGTAAAGAAGCTTTATCATAATATTTAGAGGTTCTTGGAGAGCTAAAGCGCATACCAGAGGTCTAGCAACCCCTTCACTTATCCCCCGCCAGACTGTCCATGCAGCAAAAACTAAAATCCCGACTAGCTAGAAAAAACGCATTCCAACGAATAAATTCTTTTTTATAATATTATAATACGTAGTCACGTGTATATACATATATACTAATAAAATAGCACTATAATACGCACATATGAATATTATATTAATATATATATATATATAATAACGCTGAAAAATGTAAATGGCTATATTGTGTATTTCACGAGTGCTTACGGATAGAAGGAGTTAGCGAGAAAGAGAAAAATGAAGAAGACGGTGGGTTAAAAATCTCTTAAGCGCATCAACCCGCGTTCTTATCATTTCGCGTATCTAGCTGCGGTTAAATGGATTCACATTCATCCCGCTGCCACCCCGCTGCTGTACAGTTCTCTCTTTCCGAGATCCGTTAATCTCCGGTCCGTGATCCGACCTATCCAGCTTCCCTGCTCCGCGTGTCCTTTTTATCCTTCACCACCACCACTACTACCACCACCAACATTACTACCACTCCACAACCACCCCGTCTTACACTCACCTTGTACCCATCTACACGGCGTCGTCATCGTCGCCATAATATCCTCACCCGTACTCCATTGGATGTCATTCTTATCTGCCATTTTTAAGACTTAGCCAAACTAAGCCACAGGATACCCACCGGTTCTCGCACCTTGAGAAAATATTATGTACCACATACCCGTGGTCGCGGAGAGAAGACTAGGTCATATCGTTATTGTCATCGTCGTCACCATCACGTTCAGTTATAGTCTAGTAGTGATGGAATCGGCATAAACAAAAATAATATAATATGCGAACTGACTAGGGTTTTGTTCCTCAAATAACCGATGGGAAACAATAATATGTGATAAACTGTCATTATTATAGACTTTGCAAATTTGATTATAATTTTAATAAAACAAAATATCTTATTATTATGAATCAATACGTTGCTAAATTAGTGTAGTGTGTTGCGTTTTCATCATACTGTATAATACGAGTATACGCAATTAACTCTGTCCAGATCGTCTACTGGTCAATAAAATACTAAAATCGTAGCCGGTCATTCAAAAATATCATAACATTTATATTTTATTTGTCGTTAGAATATTGAGAGTATCATATAACAGCAAAACATTGTTTAAAACCTAATACAAGGCATTTCAATTACATGTTCCTACTCCATAGTATCCAAAGATCATTATATACACCACATTCCAAATACAATACACGCGTTATATTATATTATTATGTGCATACAACAATATGAAATGTTATATATTTTTATATAAGTCTGTGCATGTCATCAACTGCATATATGTATATTATTTTACTTTATGAACATTGAAATATTTCCAACGAAGTTTCCCGTTTTTCCCACACCATATATAAAATGTAATATGCCACGTCGATTTTGTTGTAACATCAACATCGTCAAAGGGATAAAGTAATATATAGAATTTACCTTTATAACATGAAAAAAATATGCAAATATTGGAAAATAAAATAAAATAATGAAGTGTATTCGAATTTCCTATAACATAAGAGTTTCTCCTTTAAACTGTGTTAATATTGAGGATACAGTGAAACTGCTAGTTAATTGTAATTAACTATACAAACAGTAAAATTTTCGATTTATTATACGATGGATATTCACTACACATGTTGTGTATGTTATATTTTACGTACATATATTATGCAGTATAGATGTGTGATAGTGTTTTTTGTATACATCAAATAATAATATAAAAAATTACGGAATTCTTTTAGTTTAAGGTTTTGTTTACACAAGGGTACTTGCTGTGTTGTAAAAATGTAATAAATAATAATACTTCCACTCAAAACACATAGTTGTTTTTAAATCGCATATTTTGTTAGAAAAATAGTTTTCAAAGGTGTGCACATAATATAATATATTACGTATATACATGTTGCATCTATAAAACGTTATATTTTTATATCGTATATTTATGTTTAATGCGTGTTATTTATACGCTTTAAGAATATTTTTTTTTAACACGATCTAAAAAATATTGGATTATCTTTACCGTACCTATATTAGTATCATATACAAATATGATATTATTTTTTTACTTCGTAAATTGTTTGAATTTCAACGGCATGCGTTCTCCTTCCTCGTGATTTATAATTGTTATGAAATATTAAAATACGATTACATTCAAAATCAACAAAACGTATTACACCGCGTACAATAATTTCTACAAAATATAAAACTTTATTTCACGATCGGTTCAAATTTGATGTTTTTATTATTATTATGCAAGACGCAAATTTAAGTCTTATACCGCAATATGTGAATAACATTTGAAAACCTTCAACACAATATTATTGAACGTGATTATGCGCACGAATTACGCGTTGAGACTGTGTTCCACGAGACATTATTAATTTAAATTAATATATGAATTATATGGTATAAATTATAATATAACTAAATATATCATATGGTTATCGTAACAAAGCGAATAATTTCATTAAGCAACGGTGTTTTAAATTAAAGTCAATATATAAACAAAAGATGGAACATTCTGTAAATGTCAGATAGCTTCGAAGCGATTACCGTTCGCATTCGATACTGATATTAAATAAATACGCATACACGATTTAATATGCATATACGCGTGTACGGTGTACATAATATATTATATTTTATTATTTTATGCTAATATCCAGTAAATTGAAAAATGCACTTCACCTAAGAAAACGTTCATTTATTTTATTTTATTTTTTTAACAATTTCCTGACTCGTGTCTGTATCTATAAATTATGTATAAAATATAATATACAAGCCGAAGTTGTCGAATAACACCCAATAAAATAATGTAAAAACGAAATAATAATAATGTAAACAACATTGTGTAATATAATACGAGTACGGAAAAATGGGAAAAATTATATTAAATTACACAAAACAATATAGCATAATGCTGCACTCGTCTGGATAAAATAATATATTAAATTTATATTGACAGTGTAAGAATATTACGCATATTATATATTATTATGTTTTTATCGTTTAAGACATTAATTGTGTTGTTGTTATTTATTAGCCAAATATAATATTATACAATTATTTAAAATCGCAGAAAAGGTAACATTTTCATTTTTACTTTTATTTACATTTTTCTTTTTTTTTTTATCATATTCGTTAACATACATCTTTGAAGTTTTGGTTCTTTCTTTAAGATTTTTATCTTAAAAAATATAGTGCTTACTAAATAAATAATACGATTTATTTTAAGTAATGCATTTATTTTCATCTATGGTGGGTTTTAGATAATATGAAAAGTTAGTTTTCAAGGTAGTACATTAATTTTTCTTTAAAAAAAAATATTTATTACTTAAATTGATTTGTAATACATTTGAAGAAAACATTTCTTATGTTCTACATAAAACGATAATCGAAACACTACAGCGTGATTTGTACGAAGTTATTATTTTTTTTTATGAATGACATTTATTTATGTTTCTAAAGAATATGTTAGCATAGCTGTGTTTATAATGGTGTTTAATATATAACGCTTCATTTTTAAAAATCTATAATAAATCGTAAAAAGCTCGTTAAAGGTATATTATCGAATACTTTATTTTTAAATTGTTCGTTTCATGTGAATATGTAGGTTGATCTATACTTACCTATTTCGTAAGTAAAAAAAAAAGCCTGCATTTAAGACGTAAAACACTTAATATTGTTCAAAAAAGTTGTATGTGAAGGATCGACATCGTAATGATTTTATTTTGCTGTAAGAATATAATAATATAATATTTCAATATTATCACGACGATTTAATAAAATAAAAATAATTACAACGACAATATAATTTATGATAAGCTCAATGTATGTAATGTACATGTATAAGTACATGGATGTAATTGAAAGCGTTTGCGCAAATCAAACCAGCAACCGTAAGTTTTTGTTTTATCCGAACTTTCTCCGTTTACATTATAATAATAATATTACTTCTATTTTCGCTAGCTTGCTATAAAACTTATAATTGTTTGCTTCTTATTTTGAACGTTGTACTTATTTATCGTCAATACATTTTTCCGTTTACTCGTATCGTATTGGTATAAGTGTAATAATGTCTTTGCCATCGAGTAATAGGTACATACATTAGTCGAACACTGATCGCGATAAGTATTAACATTGATTCTCAATGATCGAAACAAGGTTTATACAATGAACTATATGTAGTTTTCTTCGTATATATACGTATAAAGGCCAATGGAATTCGTTTAATAATAAAGCCCGAAATCGATTACCTGTATTTTAAGGTCTTGGCAATGTGCTGCAGATTGGCGTTACTCTGTAGGTTAATTAAATGTTCGAGAGTCGATGTTTGTATACTACATATATATACCGCATTATGTGGCAAGAGTTTGTTAGTAGTTTGTTTGTGTGTTATATTTCCATAAAATATAAGTTAAATATTCAAGAATAATTGTGATTTTAAAAATCTTATCGCTCACTCTTATTTGCCTGATAGTAAGATCGAGGTGCTAAGGCGATACAATTGCTTAAATAAATTTATTAATAAATAACAATGATAATAATATTTATTTTTGTTGTATGTTAAATATACAAAAAAATCAGATGAGAAATAAAAAAGTTTAACCTATTTGTATTGATTATTCATACAAACATTATTCATACTACATTATACTACATTCATAAGCTCAATAAAAATATCAACAATAAATTTTATTAAAACTGAACTAAATATAAATAATATTAATTATGTTAATTTATAATTTTATGATACAATCAACATTTTAAGTATTACGATATATATATATATTGTATTATATGAATAAGTATTAATTATATTAAAACAATTACAATGTCAAACAGATCTTCATTTAAGCTATACCTATACAATTTTTTATTCGATTTTATAAATGAATTAGTGTTTTAAAAAAATATATATAAAATACAATACTATTTACACTGTTTTTTTGCAATTTATGTATTCTTTAATTGAAAACTAAATTATTCAATATAATAAATGTGTTGATGATTACTAATATTAGGTCATTATTTAGATTGCACTTCGTGTACACTGACACATTATACACTATACATAGTTATATTAAATTGCTATATAGTAAATAATCTGTTGCTCAAATATTATTGATAGTATAACTACTGAACTACTGACAAGTGAATAATGCAGATATCGTATTATTTATTATCAACCAAGAAATATATTTTTTAAATAATAATAACAACAATGCGTCAATAGTTTGCTGATCGTAATATTAATTAATCCAATATATTTATTATTATATTGAATATAGACAAGTTGTAAAGTAAAATTAACTCAATTTGCTTATTTTAAAACTACATGGCACATACCTACTAATATTTGTTCTTAAATACCATTATTATAATTAATTACATAACAAATTTTTGAAATACCATCATTTTGTTTTAATGTGGTCATGACAACAAAATTAATAGAAATAAAGAGTGTGCCCGTTTATTCATTTTTTTTGGTTCGTTGCATTTGATTCAGAGTAGGTATAACAACAAGATCGAATTTGATGTTCAAAATAAATGATGTGATTTCAAATAGTATGATTGATGAATACGTTTAATATCATGCTGATGACGTTTCCTTTACCGTAACGTATTGTACGCAACAGTAAATAAACATAGACTAATATGTGTACAAGAAATTACACGGTAAAAAACCTTTGGAAACGTCGTTCCAAATCAAGTAGATTTTATTATTGTACGGATCGCGCATTATTCAACATTTAAACGGTACATGAGTTATTATTGTATTCATGCACCATATGTAGTATATGTGATATAAGCTGACGTTTTGAGTTATTTTAATGTCAACCAAAAACATATTACCACGAATTCGAGAAACAAGAGAAAAGCGAGATAGAAACAGTTGAGAGAATTAAATACGTTTTTCTTTGAAAATAATACGTTTTAGACTTGTAGAGTATTAGTTTTCAAACGGAATGAATCCATTTATTTTAGTGGGACTTATATTTGTAAATATGGTTTAAAAATATGAAATTTACGGCTGTGTCCGAATTGCATGCCAAAAAAAAAAAAAAAAAAAATGTCCGAATTGCATGCGATTTCTTAAAGGGGTTTGTCCGAATTGCATGACGTGTATCAGGAATAGTTTATTTATTATACACTCATTATATTAGGTTAACTTAAACTTTTTTTTGAACTTTTCTAATTTAATAAAAGAAACTGCATGTATAGAAACGCTGTATGATATAGTTGTTACAACTGGTTAATTTTTAGATTGAAATATTTTAAACTTTAGTTTTATTTTGAACTGTATTTATTATAGTATATTAGGCATACGCATCGCTCACTAAATTGTCTGTAGCTCAAATGAATAAGAATTATTATATTAATCTGAAATAATCTAAAATAATCGAGATAAGAAAGGTACACCGCTACGACCATAAAAAATAGTAATAATAATATAATTTAGATCAAATGAAGATACAATCACGTCTTGTGTGTTTTTCCAAGACATCCAAATACATTTTATATCATTATTATAATTATTTATTTTAAAAACTGGACCAAATTATATATTATTATTTTAATTATTTTTCCTAAAAATTCGACCAAATATTATATTATTATTATAATTATTAATTTAAAAAACTGCACTAAATTTTATATTATTATTGTAATTATTTATTTAAAATATAGCGTATACAAATGTAAAATATATTCACTTTATTATACTAAAATAAATGTAACAGAAGCCCGTTTTTTCAGTGGAAAAGTAAGTTAAATTAGAAAAGTTCAAAAAGAAGTTTAAGTTATACCTAATATAATAAGTGTATAATATATTAACTATTGCTGATACCTGATAATCTGATGGCATGCAATTTGGACAGACCCTTTCAAGAGATGGCATGCAATTCGGACATTCTAATTTATGTTTATTTTTTTGGCATGAAATTTGGATGCACAGGAAATTTACAATTATATGTGTAGTAAAGATTTTTATATACAATACCGTAGATAGTAGGTACTATTAACTATATAATATTTTGTGTATTGAATCTTATCGAACTACTAATAATAATAAAAATAAAAACATATGATTAAAACTAGAAATAATCACAACACTAACTCATAAAAAATCTCACATGTACGGGCAATCGGCCAGTTAGCTTTCAACATCCATACATCAGAGATGAGCGTCATATGTAAGTTATACAAGCGTTGTAGCCATTTTATGTCATATATAAAAAATTATTGTATTATTTTCTACTTCATGGATATACGATTATTAAGACGTGAATTACATTTATATCTAAAAAAGTATTTAATTGAAATTAGTATTATGTTAAATTTTTCTAGATATACAATTAATACAGAAAAATTTCTGAATAGCGGTCACTCTCTGTCATCAATAATTTTGTTCACTATTCAGAGGGGTTACATTTCTGAAACTCATAAAGGGTAAATATTGTAAAGAAAAAAATATTCATTTTGTTAAATTCAATAATTATAGTGTTTATAATATTTATTAATTAGTGAAATAAATATATAAACGAATATTACTGTTATCATTTAAAATAAAATATAGTACCAATAACATTCAGTTTCCTTTTGAAGAAATTAAAAGATAAAATGTGGGCAAGTGTCGAGTGGATTATTATAATAAATTTGCTTAATTCAAATTAATTGTTATATAATTGTAGATGCGATTTTGATAGATCAACCAAAATAGAATAGTTATAAGGAATTTTGTATTCAATGTCCAACAATCTAGCATCGAAAAAAATGTTATCAGCATTTAAAGAAAACATATTGAAAATCCCAAATATTTATAAATAGCTCAAAAAGAAAATGTTTAGAAAATTATTTTATATGTTGTAAAATATGCTAACGTAAATATTTTGTGAAAATGTCAAGTATCTAGTCGTTTTTAAATTATATTAAAAAAAGAAAATCAGTTTTGTCAAATACTGTTTTTGCGTAAAAATTCCTGTTACAATATAGGCTTCCGCTATTTGAATGTTTTTACATTAAAAAATAATGAAAATGTACCCACCCTATGAAATCTTCCGTTTTTAGGGGACGTTTCACTGTTTATTATTTTACCGTGTTATTTCCATTACTATAATATTATACACATGTATATATATTTTAATATAATGATAATAATAATATCATATATAAAATATTTAAAATATTTTATTTTATAATATAAAAATAGAAATATTTAAAAACAAAAAATGATTTATAGTCAGTATCAGTAAAGTCTACATGTTTATATTTTATACACCAACGCATGCGTTATGCGTATTATTATTAACTCTAAAGCCAAGCTTATCCCACAATAGAGAAAGAGAGTAATAGTGATATTTAAGTGTGTTTATGAGAATGAGAAAGAGCTGTGATGAAATAATATTAATTTCAACAATTATCCGTGTGCAGTTACAATTACAGAAGGTGAAGAAAAGGTATATTAGATTACTACGATATAAAATCTATTATAAGGCAACACTCATTTGACAATTATTTAACAGTCATATAAGGGGTTTAACTGTAATATTATATCCTCATGTAAGTACCTACATACCCGCTTATCTAGGATTAGTTCTATAAAAAAAACCTCTTTTTATCTATGGTTGTACTCATCATAGGTATTTAATCATTTGAAATTTAAAACATTTTTCTAAGATATCTGTACAAATTTGTTCAAATTTTCCGAAAACACGAAAACAGAATAATAATAATATTTGTATCTTTGATTTCAGTTAAAAATAATAATTTATTATACATATTTTTAATAACAATTGTGTACCCTAAATGTATAACATTATCAAATTATTTTCCAAAAATATTTTTAAAAACCTTTTTAGCAACACGGATACCATATTGTCACAATAACAATGATTATTGTCATATGATAGTATAATTATGTGACTATAATAGATCATTTCAGTATCTTTACAATAAAATGTTTACCACTACTAAGCTGAGATATTATATTATTTACTTATTGGTTGGCTGTTTTGGTTTTTGTTTTGGGTACGAGACGTATATTGTGCGTGTGTCACAAATCAACCATCATAGTACTAATACTTATCGTCGTTCTATACTAGAAAAGTATATCATTAAATTTAAATACGCTATCGAGTAACACATTTAAATACACGATATATCTAATTTATAATAATGGGATAACATACTTTTCTATTAAGTACACAATATTATACACGCAGATTATTCGACCGTATATAATAATAAATTACAATATATATTGGTTATCGCCGTAATCTGCACCACAGTTTTTTTTTTGTTTTTAATACTAAAACTTTCAATAATAATATTCATTTTTATATAGATAGTTATTCGTTTCGGGCATGTATGTAACGGTTTTCGCATAATACGCAGCGATTCGCGTATATAATAATGGTCGTTATGTTTTGAATCGCTCAACTGTAGATAGTGCAAAATATATACGTCGTAAAATTGAACACATCAGTGTAAACTAGCAGCTCCTGCTATAATACGCAACATAAAGACACATGAAATAAGATAACAAAAAAAAAAAACTAAGAGTCGTAGTCTAAATAATATTGCATGTATATGGTTATTTTAATGTGTTTTTTTTTTACTCGTAGATTCGCGTTTTCAGTTTACGAATCTATTTTTTCACTCGTGAAAATTCCGTGATTTATAACGAAAGATAAATTATACAATATGTTATTATTGTACCATGCTATATTTAACTCCCGCATCACACATTAAAATTATTTACTTTACGTCGATGCTACATACTTCAGTATATAAAAAGAATATTTTTGTGTACACATCCGATAAACAACGGACGAAGGTATACTAGTCACATAATAAATATAATATTTATAAGACTGTCACCGTTTAAAATCGGTTTCTGCATTGCGGAGAACGATATTATACGAAGCCTGTGGTACACGCAAATACTAAAATACGATCATAAAAATGAGGTTTTGGTATTTCTGAGTGAAATTTAAAATATGACATCGATTACGAATAACTATGACACGTCAACATTTGTATTATATTATTCTATTTAATTGTTACGTTAAACAAAGTCTAAAATTAAAGGAATATAATATTTTATTCCTAAAAAAATACTGCATGTGGTTATATAACGCAACTATAAACTAATGCGCTTAAAGAGAAATAATAATATAATTTTAAAATGCTTGTTAAAATTTACACCACACCCTTTGCTCTATATACTTAAACGAGTTTTGTAAAAATATATACAGAGGGAAAAAATATTGTAATTAAAATATTTTAGCGAGGATTTTTTTATTTTCATATTATTACATATTTGAACAACCGAAGACGATTATATTGGATTCTGCAAAGCGGACAAACGGGACTATATATGGTTGTGTGTATTATATAGTGTATACCATTATTTTATTATTTTCAAATGGTTTTAATTTTTGATAAATAGACTTCTCAATCGTTACCCATTAGTATATCGGTGAACAAATGTTAAGTCATAATACTGTGATTTTTTTTTTTAATACTTGCGATTTAAACTTTGAAGTCTTCACTTCACACTTATCTGCAGTCTAGTTATATGCCACGCTCAAGTGCACAACGCACGTTATATGTATATTCTCCCTTTAGACAATTAATACGAAACGAATCATTTTTAAACCATTCTAAAGGAAAAAAAACTGATGACATGATATTATTTTATAATAAAAAACAGGGATGACAAATACATTTATTTTTAAATTAACTATGTTATCAGTGAAATATAAAACATATAATAAATGTATACATATTATTATGTTATCACGTTAATTCGTATTTTTCCTATAATTAAACTTTAAACGCTTAATTTTCTTTCTTCGTAGATTTGATTTTAGATATTTACTTTGTATTTATTGTGCATTTTCAGGGAACCTATTTTATTTTTATTTTATTTTAATTTTGAGTGGAACGAGAATTATTCAAAAAAAAAAAAACTATATAATTCAATAATTAATACAATTTCAACCAGTCTGTGAAGTGTAACGGTTATTTAATAACGGACAAAAAGAAAAAAAAATAATATAATAACGTTTAATAGTATAATTAAGTTATGAAAGAATTAATTATTTATATATTTTAATTTATATTATTATGCAGCTATTAAATATAGGTATTTCGTACCAGAAAAAAATAGCTCAATTTTCGTTTAAAACAGATTTAATAATAGTAAAAAGATAAAAATGTAGTGGCTATACATAATAATATAATTTCTTATCCTCGTATAATAGTGCAACTGCATATATTACATTATTAACATAAAGTGTTGAAGTGCACACAAAACGATTCAGATTGTCTACGACTACCTATAATATTCGTCCCTCAGATGTGTCCACTTGAGCTCGTCTGTAATAAATACCCTTAAAGCACCCACTAGAATCGAGAAGAGCGTACTAATCGTGACGCGCGTGAGTGGAGAATTTATCGCCAAAAGTGGTTATTACGCGCGAAGATGTGCATAATAATATAATAATAATGTGTGATAAAATTATATATGTATATTGTATAGGCACGACTGAGTGTGTGTGAGTGTGTCTGTGTATATTTATTATTTATATATGTACTGCATTTAAAAGTGTGATTTTCCTGAATCGGCTGAAGTCTTCGTCATATGACAGAGTATAAAATTTTGTTTTACTAAAACTATGCATGCGTTTATTTGTGAAATAAAATACTTAACAAATTTATAATACGAAGTTAATATAATATATTTTTAATAATTCAGATAATTTCGGATACTATAAACTGTTGAAATCCTTGTAGTCGTTAAAATTATTTCATTATCAGATGGGACATACCCCGAAACCCGTACAACTACAATTATTATTGTATATATATGTTCAACCCACAAATTATATACCGTTATGTCATTATACCAGCGGTAATTTTTATTTCAAAAATTCAAATTTTAGCTATAACTTAAGGGTGGATTCTGAAAGCCGTTATTTTATTTTTTCCAGATGATACTCGTACTATAGTTTTTGTCGGTATTGTTCTTTATCGTCATGACACAATACGTCATATTATTATGTACAATAATACTTATATACTATAATCGTGTCACACAAACGTATAATGGGTTGGAAATGTAGAAGGTTTCTAGGGTGATAATCGTATTTTGAAGCCTTTGAGCGGAATTGATAACTATAATATGATTACAATTTATCAAACTAGGAATAAAAATTGATATATACTTTATATGTATATAAAACCTAGGTACTTATAGGATTATTTTGTGTAAGCATATTTCAGATTGTCTAAATATTATGACAACCAAAATTGCCAGTCCTTTAAAAAATTATAAAGTAGCTATTTTTTTTTTAACATTAGATATTAGATACACAATAAGCTTACGTGCACATGAAATATTGATAATATTAAAAATTACTTAAATCAGAAGCAAAATTATCATTGGTCAAATTTATGAATGTAAACTTGATAACATAAATACTAAAGACAATAGGTATAATCTACACATTTGGACACATTTGGATTCTACACAACTGTAATTTAATTATTTGATTAGTTTTTGATGAAAGCCATTTTTTTTCTTACTAGATTTATTTTAATCATACATTTAGAAATAATATTTGTCTTTCTTCGATTTTGATGATTGGTAGACTCCATTCGTTCGGGACTTAGGGGTAATAGACGTAGATGAGAATATGAAATAATAACACTCACCCGAAATCAGAGCCAACAACACTGCGATCAGACAAATTAAGACGACAGCCCGAGGTCTCCTAGCCGTCGGGGTCGTCCGAGGCGGCTCCATCCGAGGCGGCCGGTTTCCGCGCGGCGGACTCCGTTTGAGTGTTCGGTCACCGCGACAGACACTGAACGGACGCGTTAACACTATATTATTACGATAACGGAAGTGAACACCATTAACCAGGTATTTAGTTTGCTATGTGTATACGGTCGTGAAAAATATTATCAAAAAAAGATGACGAAAAAAATAAATAAATAAACACAACCAAATCGCGAAGATCGTGTGCCGCGTTATCCGGTGTGTGTGTGGGTATGTGCATGTGTGAACGCGATCGTACTCATTTACGTACGGTACAGTCGGTGTTAACGTTTGCGCTTTCAGTACGGTCGCCGACGTGGTACTGACTGAAGCAGCAACGGCCGCGGTGGCAATTCGAGCGCCCCTCGTCTGTGCGCTACGCACCGGTCGAACGAGCGACGAGCGGCGAGTACCGGAGGGAAAACGTCGACGCCGCCGCTGACAGACGGAGACGAGAAAAAACGAGATCGGCGGACCCAGCACACGCGTAGTCACGTCATTATATATAACATCGTCTATATACTCGTAATATATTAAATAGTCGTGCGTTGGTTGTGTCGACGTCAGAAAAACTGCCAGTCGGTCTTTTCTTCTATTTCATCTCGGCGGGCGACTCTTATAATATGCACGTGTATGCGCGTTCATCTCAATAATTTGATTTCACCCCGTTTTTCTTCAACCATTGATACAATAATATTATAGACTTTTCAAGCGTCGATATCAATACGTTTCGCGTTGTACTCATTTACCGGTCGCATAGTACACAAAATACTCTGCTGTTACAGCTGTCGTGTTATACGCTTATAGTCTTGAAAATCTCAATCATATACTATGATATAAAATAATGCAATGATAGGATTATTGCACGTTTTTTTTTTTGTATAATATTATATAACATATATGTGCAAATTTATCGGATGTTCTAAAAAAAATATATAAAATTTGAAACTATAAATAATATGTTACATATTAAGATCACACCACAATACAATATATTTGTTGCATCAACTTGTTATTATAAATGTAAATCACGCGATCGTTTATTTCTATAACAAGGTCATAAGATTACTAATATATTTTAAAGACTACCAAATGCACTCTGTGTTCACTGAATTATAGTATTGCCTATGTGTGCGTCATGCATATCACGTAAGCAAACATTGTTAGTAGACAATTTACATTTCATACTTAGTTATGCGAGTTTAGTTATAGTAAAATATTACTTATTACTATTATAACTAATTGTGTTGTTTATATTATCTTTTGTCGATCCACATTATAATCCTCATTCCATAATAATTAAAGTAAATTAAACGAACTATATAATCATGACGTATATTTTTATAGTAAGTTATGACTTATTTAAGATTTTCGAGTTGCTAAAGGAATTTTGTCATGTGTTTTTAATGGTATGTTTTCTTTTTTATACGCATTTAATTTATTTAACAAAAAGGTTTTCCTAAAACTAAATATTTTCAAAACTTTATACATATTTATTTTTAATACTATAGTGTATAAGAAGTGATTTATTTAGATCAGGGTGGTCCATCCTTTTGTAGTTACAGACCAATTTATAAATTTATAAATTATAAGGAACCGCCAAAATATTAACAATATTTGCAATAATTTATTTTAGGTACAAACATATTAAAATACACAAATTATAACATTATAGAATATGTGCACATTTATAAGTATGATGATAGTTTACTTAAATTTATTTAGAATTTGACATGTATCTAAAATTTAAAACAAAATATTATACTAATTTATGATTATTTTTTTTTGTTATACCCCATAAGTATAACATAATAATAATAAGAAAATAAAACCATTGATCTTTTTCCTAGACGTAATTTGTATCAATACGTCATTGCTTGATTTATTATTTGTTCATTCTGTCTCAACGCGTTTGTGCTGTTATATTAGTAATAATAATTAATAATATACCCTATAACAGATGTCTACATCCATCGTCTATATTATTATAATATACGTATAATATTTATATTTTCCATACATTATAACGTAGTTGTACCTTCACCGTTGAAAATGTGTACGGATGTATATTCATAGAACGAATTTTAGATTATTTTTTAGACGGTTATTACGATAGTGTGTTAAAGAATTATAGCAATCGCCGCACAAAACTTAAATCAAAGTTATTACGTGGCTAGTGACGTCTTATACTCGTGTTGTTAACTTAAGCGGACGTCATAAATGTCATCGTGGTTGTAGAACTATAATTATTACTATCATTGTTATTATATTTAATGTGGCGTGTGTCACAGGCGTCAGGCGCGCTCAGAAACACTTTTAGTTTGACCCACAAAAATTAAAAATCTCATAATATATGACTTCCGCATTAATATTAAAACACTACTGAATAAAAATATATTCAAATCTTAAAAAAAAAAAATAAATAATAAAGTACATTTTTCAAAGGATTTTAAATCACTTCACGAATGTTTAAAGTATAATAATTACACGTATTACCTGCATTAATAGTATCAAGTACCAAAATAATTATTTATTTAGTTTTCGTTAGCCATTAAGAATACAATTTAATGTTAAAAAATATTGCAGATGAAGAAACACTAAAAATATATTTTATTTTCGGTTCAGAAAAATTAACTGGTTTAATGCTCCGATTTTGTATAATACAAAAAATGCATTAGATGTCTGTGATGATTTTATTTTCGATCGGTCTCATTAAAACAAAAATGCAGAAAATAATTATGAATTTTCAATAGTACATAATGTAAATATGCATTATAGGTACCTACTACCTACATCATTATTTTAAATTTATCGGTTAAGTTATTATACTTAGAAGTATTCTTAAATACGTCTGAGTTTCGATAACGAATAATTTTACTCAATACACATTACACAAATTACATTTTAATATACGGGATATTAAATTATATGTGTTTGGGAATTGAAAATCTCGAGCACTAAAAATAATTATGTAACTGCAAAATGTATTAAACCTAGAATCATATAAAGATATATAATGATACCAACATATAGAACAATTTAATGATTTAAAACCACTTGATTCTTTAAATGTAAAAGCGTCCTTATTCATAAACTCTAGTTGACAATTATTTTTTTTTTTATATTCATTACCCACAGTATAATTTTGAATAAAAATAAAGAGGACTTTTCGGTTTTTCATACTGCGAAGTTGATTATAATTGGATTTTATAATTTATAGTAATATTGTACAATACATATAAAATATACAATACATTTTAGATCCAAAATTAAATTATTTAATTTAACATCTTTTTATTATTCTATTTAAAGGAATTCAAAAACCATATTTGGTGATACTTCTTAAAAAATTTAAAACAAAATAATTATATTTTTGAAGAGCATATTATAGTTTAAATATTTTGACATTCATTATAAAAAAAAAAAAAAAAAAATGTTAATGTCAATGTGTTAATATCAATATATTCTATCTTTTAAAATTGAAAATAAACAAATTTTAAAAATGTATTAATTAAAATGTTATAGCTATTTAAACAATAAATATAATAGTAAAAAAACTAAGGGCAAAATATATAAGAAATATACTTTTGAAAGAATAGAACTTAAGATGTATAAAAAATATATTCATAATAATGATGGTAATACCTTTATATTTAATTTTATGATAGAAAATAATATTCGATTCACTAGTTAGACATAAGTATTTTATTATCTACAGTTTACATAATATTATTAATGTATTTTTTTTTACAAATACTGAAATTTAATTAACTTAGTTTTGTTATACATCCAAAGAGTAGCACAATATTACAATATTATGCTTATATAATAATATATACTTATTAATACATTGATCTGGAATGATATAACCAATAGTACAAGTATAACGATCACACAAATTTGTTAAAATATTAATGTAGAATATGAAATTTATATTTCAATTATAATAAGAGGTAACATGGCGCTATGGATAGGCATTTTAGGTACACCTACGCCATGCGGTTCATTATAAAGTATTCCATAATAATAATGTGATAATGATAATGTTATCGTTATAGAGTGAAGATAAATGTGGAATTAGTGTTCCTATAATAATATAGTGTAATATAATATACTTAAAGGACTGAATGCAATTTCTGCAGCTGATGGTAACCGAGAATGTGAAACCATATTGCCAAAATAATATACAGTCGCATTGTTTTTAACGACAAACCGTAAAATGTAATATATTAATATATTATTATTATTATTATTATTTTATCGTCGTCGTCTCGGGTAAAACGTAGCTTAATCACATTTGATAATGATTATTATTATCGGCTACGCAACTAATATACAGAGTGATTCGCTATAATATTATGCTCATCCCCCGTTTTTCGTCGAATATTACAGTTAATCGAAATCTGATTTTTTTTTTTTAATTTTTCAACATGTCAGTACCTTATCTATATATTTATAATATATATAGCTCTTCAAGTATATTTGAATGTTTCAAAAATCAAAATTAAATTCCTCGTCGATGAGCCAAACATTTGGAAGACTTTCGTGCACGGCGAATCACTGTGTTAATAAAACGTGTGTGTATAACCGTGTACGTCGAACGGCCGACTCAACGAGTGGGGTCTCTTGTTCGAGTGTACCGCGACAAACGTTATTATGATGTATAGTACGCTCGTTTCTGCGCGGCGGCGTATAATACACTAATATATTATATTAATATGCATTACACCGTTATAGATCGGGTAATAATAACAATACTAGTGCAGCCACACCCGGAAACAGCGCTGTCAGTGTATATTATATTATATTATATTATATAATAGCGCGTGCATATTATTATGTAATTAATAATTATTTAATTGATTTTGCTGGTTATTATTGTTGCGCAGATAGCTCATATTGTGTACGCCGTGATCTCGTGTTTCGGTAATTAACCTTGGAATTTGTTTCGTGCCATCTCACTATAACAATAGCACTCTTGGAAAATGGAAGACGGAGTCTTGCCAGTGCATTATTATACTGCGGTATACACACAGTGTGGACTGCGGGTGGTAGACCAGAGCTATTACCGCGTAGAACGTATAACATAGGTATAATCTGTCCAAGGGGTTGCACTTGGTATATAATATAAATACATTGTTATTTTTATTTAAGTATTCCTTCAAAATGCATCCGTCGTATTTGATTTGCGACGATGTAATAACAACAATAATTGGGTCTTATTTTTATTATTACTAGATATATCGTCATTAGTACTTATTCAATTATCGCGCATAATATTACATACTGAGTGGTGCAGTCAAAAGAAAAATTCCACAGAACTTTTCAAAATCGTTGAAAACAAATAATGACGATACTGAAATTTGAACGCAAAACGAGATGTCGACTAAATCGAAATGATTTATTTTACTGTAATTCAAAAAATAATTAAATTCTGAAATATGTTATTCAATAACAAACATAAAAAGACGTTATTTAAATTTTAAAAATATGTTCTACTATTAATATATTATGTTTGACATTGTCATTTCTTTTTAGTATATTTTCGATTAATGTTTCTAAAATAATTATAATTACAATTTTGAAGACTATCTGTCATATATGTATTTCTAAAGATATTTTATTTTATGTTTAAATTGTTATTATATATTTATTTTTAAGTTAGTAACATCAAATAAGTGATTAGGTTGTGGCCGTTGTACTAAATTTTGCATAAATCAGAATAATATTGTGAAAATGCTGTACAGTAATCATAATAGTGTGATTTGATAAAATATTGTCATTGCAAACTTAGTTTAGTTATGTCCAATGTATACTTAAATAAATAAATGAATTTCTATAATTTACCTGTCCTATTAAAGTTGTGTAAATAGATAGACTGCTGGCAAAAGTAATTGAAAATTAATCTAAATATTTTGAAAAATAATAATAAAGTAAATTATTAATTTATGCACTAACAAAAAGTTAATAATATGTATATATTATATTATAATAATTAAATACTAATAATATAATAAATGCAATATTTTTGGAAAAAATAAATCAACTTATTGTAACACTTATAATGAAATAAATTTCTTTAATAGAAATATCAAAAAACATATCATGAAATGTATTTAATCATGGTATATATCTTTAGGCTGACTTAAAATCTCAACTCAGTATTGTGTTTCATATATAAAGATAAATTAATAAATTAAAACTTAACAAATCCAATACAGTAACTATTGACCACATTGTTCACTTTTTTATATTTTAAATTATGGTGAAGTAACTAAAATTATTTTTTCGAACTTTTGAAAATTACGTATTTTTAATAATATTAATTGTACTCATTATAATTACTGAATATAATATAATAATAATAATTTATTAAATAATATATACAATTTATTATAACGCATATTTATAATTTAAACATATCAAATATTTAATACAAATAAAACGTTAATCACTATACGTAATGTTTCTACATGACACATTATCTATTAATAAGCACATACATCCTGAGACCTGAGATATTGGTCACAAGTGAAAGTCATTCAAAAAATTCACTACTGTCAAACATAACGTACGTTTGCACAATAGCGCGTAATGCATATATTAAAGGATTACTAAAACTGTTGAGAGGAATGTTAAAAAAATCCCTTCAAAAATAAAATGGTTCTGAAAAGATTTTAATGGTAAAAACAAACACATAAAATACTTTTTTTTTTAAATGAAATATCTTGATAATAGATAATCTACGAATGGCCCAAGAAATATCCAGCAAGACATTCTCGTGTGTATTTGCTCTAGTATTTGTATGCACATAATATCGGTAAGTTGTATAAAACAAATAATTCGAGTTTATGTTAAGGTAATGTTCATTAATAAGTTTATAGTTAACAAACAATAATATTTGTAATGCGTGTAAATATATATTAGTACGCTATTACAGCGAGCGTATACTCTTCGATGACTTTAGAAATCTTAAAATAAAGATTTTTTTTTATGTAAACAGATAGGTAATATATTATTACAACAAATAATAAATAGTAAACGTATATTACCAAATTATTATATTATTCACACAATAAAGTCCATATAGAATGTTTTTTATTGGGTTGACCACTCTAACGTAAACACATCATTATAATAATAATTATATTTTGTTTCATTAACAATATCATGAAATTTCTCACCAATGATTTTCAATAAATATTCTATTTAAAAATACGCCTGACCTGATAACACGCTTGCCGAACAGCTATTTATAGTTGCTATGATGTGAAATCGAACTATCTTAGCTGACCACCAGGTGGACGTCTGACGAAAATAGTTCAAACTCCGAAGTGGACTTTAAAACCAGGCGCACGATAATATTCTCATTAGTTTGAACAGAAAAAAAAATAAACGTAAATAAAATGGATTTGTGTACATTTCAGATTAGATCGGTCGTATAAAAAAAAAAAATGGACGATCTAACAAAAGAAATTTATGTATAAATTTACGAACGTCGCAAATGGCGGAACGACAAAAAAAACGTAAACATAAACTACGCGCACGCACATTAGTATAGAACGAGCCGTTTCGCGGAGTAGTGGGCTCCCGAACATGACGTTCTTTACATCGCGGTTGACGTCAACGGTGACCGATACAACGGGTCTTCTCGATCGGGATATAAATTCTGATTTAAGTTTAACCAGTCGGTTTGTAAATAAAAATAATATTTTTAATTCGGCTTTGGTTTTTTAAACAAGTGCTTAGTTGATGCCCACATTTATTTATAATGACCTGAATACAACTGTATTAATTATGTAATTCCGTTCATGTGTTTTGTATTTTTTGCACTGCCTCATTAATTAATTATTTTTTAACCGTATCTATAATTCCCAATACTCAAAATGTTTTATCTGCTTTCGAATAATAAAAACAAACCCAAATATATAAATAACCGTTTCACATCAACGTTTGAGAGCAAAAAGCATCTTTGCAAAAATAGTGAACTGGTCTTAATTAAATTTATCATCTAACCTGTTTCACGAGGATTCCGAATTCAATGTCAAAGTAAGATACAAATAGTTACCTCAATATAACTCTGAGTAGGAATAAATAACTAAATATATATTATATTGTCCTGTTTCCGTTATTTTTAGGTTATAATTCTATGCACTATTCACAAATTATAATAATATGGATAGTTTTGATAAATGCGAAAGAAATATAATATATTCTTTAATTATCACGTACATCGTGCTAAAATTATGAAACATTATCATACACCATCGTGGGTCTATTTACTAGCTGGTGACACTATTATTATGTTCATATCGGTGCAATATACATATAACGCACGCATTATGTGTTCATTTTTTCTGCATCATTTAGTGCAAGACAATGCCAATATGAAATTGTTCTGTATAATTTTGGTGCTTATAAAATGATGTTTGAGTATTATCAGTGGCGTTCTATTTTATTATATCAAGTATTGACGTATTGTTCATAATAATAATACATCAATCATATTTTATATTTTAATATTTGAAAGGCAATTTTTTTTTTTAATAATCATATTTTTGTTTTTTGTTTTTATCATCCCTAAATTTTTATTTGTTATTGCGTAACTTAATTTACAAGAATATAACATGTAATTGTTCATAAATTCATAATATTACTTTGATTGATTATCATTTATCGAGTTCACATAATTTTAAGGACGTGTCCGTCTTACTTGTATTTATTTTAATTTCTTATTAATATACACAATGTATCATACTATCATGAAGATTTGACAATTTTACATTAAAATCAAATTTTAATGTATCAGATAATACAGTTGTGATACACTCTGTATAATATTAGGATAGTAATTTAAACTCAGATCAGTAAGGCGAACTAAATAAGATTAGCGACAGTGAGCCAAGATAACAAATTATTTAGACAGAAATTTGTTCTAAACATTGTTTTTTAAAGATGAAAATTTTAGATAAAAATATGCACATAAGTCATTGTAAGGAGTTCTTATTTCGATTCACGATTAAGTAAAAATATAATCACAATAATATATTATAACACAAATATATAAAATGCACAGTATGTGATGGGTCACTCACTCATCATCATTATTCATGATCATGTCAAGTGTTTGTCGGTCGCATTTAATACAACTACACAGTACACTCGTTGAACGCAAAACGAAAAACATAACCAAAATATTTCTGGACGAAATTTGACCAAACATATTTTGATCAGCTTGTGGACAACGTAACATTCACCGAATTTTAACTCGCTTTTCTCTATCACAATTGTCCACTATAATATAACAATATAATTATGCTACGATAACTTTACGTGGCGCGTTAATTACTCGAAATTGTGAATCGATCGAGTGCATCGAAGCGCATATAAACAACAACGTCGTTGCAGGGTAGATGGGCAAGCGTTACGTCGAGAGGAAACATAATACGTATAATTGGCGTGGGAACTAAATTATAATTTACGTGGGTCAATAGGGGCGGTTAAAGGGATGCGATGGGAATGGATATCATCCCCGTTTGTGTGTCGACGGCGGTATTAAATCGTAAATATTGTAAATCATGTAATAATTATTGTTATTAATTAATTACGTACAGGTCTATTTTATTGTAGTTAGATGATCGTAGTATTTTTTTTGTTTTTTGAACGATTTCCGTGGGTGTTTTGAACTTTTTTATGACTAATAATATATTATTTATATTTAAAAAAATAATCACGTTTACGCTTACGCAATGCAGTACTTTTATTAGCGTTACACTTTACGTTATGGGTAAAACCTCAAATTGTTTACTAAATTGTATAGTGCTAACGGCTAATAGTTTTTAGGTTTGTTAATTAATATTATATTATGTTTTAAAGAGAAACTCTTAGTTCTATAATAGTAGATGACTAGCTACACGTGCTGAATTTATATTTAACTCTCGTGAAAATGGGGTTTTTGCGTTAAAAAGTAAATATAATGTGTTAAAAATAACTACAGAATAGTATAAAATAACCGGTAATGGGTTTATTACATGATTTTAATAAAATAAAAAATAAAATAAAATCATTTTATAATTAATTGTCAACTTGGCACCGTTATTTTCAAAATTAAAGTGATATAAAAATACAATACACAGTTCTAGAGCTACATTTTTCAATTGTTTGAGTGACAGTATTACTATTTAATTTTTATTGCTCAAATATTGAGTTTACAAAAAAAAAAATTTTATACTAAAACACGTATATAACTTGTAACCATTTTAAACATGGTTTACTGTTAGGTCAAGTTGATGATGATAAATTTGGTTCCGAAAACGATGTTATTTATATTGGCACAAACGGTTACCTACCTTATAAGTACAGGTCTATAACAACAGTGGATGGAGCCATGAAGGAGTGGCAAAATCGAAATTTCATCGGTTTCGCTCATTAATATATCAAAAACAAACTACTTCGGACCGTTTAATTATACGTGGCGCATGACGCTAATACGCTATAAATTATAATATAATAGTTGTGTGTTATTATACCTATAATATTCGCAGTAAAAAATAATATATTCTGTTACATAATATAATGATGACTACTCGTATAACATCTAGTGCGAAAGAACCAGTTTTATCTTGACCTACGTCACCGTTGCACATAGTGATGCATTTGTAAAGATCTGATATTCGTGCGGCTTTTATTCACAAATTCACAAACGAATTTAATATACATATTGTATATATAATTTAATTGTTATAAGCAGCTAGACGACAATTAATATAATGATTTTATGTTTGTTGCGGAAATAGTACATAATTAACAGGATCTAATTATTTTATTCGTCGACAGCTACTGTTATCTTAGCATTCTTTACGTGACATCATTTTTTTTTTTTTTTTATTAATTCCAATACGCGTTTAAAATAATTAAAATGTCCTGAAGATTTTCAAAAATATCCCAAACACCTCTCCTCTATGACGCAAAATTAAATTGTAGAAAGTTGATTACCGCACGTTCTAAAAAACAATAAGAATATTCGTTTATTAGTATACGTTAATATTGATTTCCGTGATCGAATAAAAACAATAATACAATTCATCCAAGACGGTTTTGTTTAACAGACTATCCGTATTATAATAAAATGATTTTCTCATTAAATCAATAAATTTAAATTCTATTTCATGACGTTATTATTTACGCATATTGTACATTCATAAGTAAATTTTTGGGTTACTAAGTTTTTATTAGTAAAGTTTTTGACAGGCTTAGCTTTTGAGAAAAATCCGTTTAATGATGGTTTAAGATAAAGTTTCGTGGTTCTTTTTTCACTCGTTTCCATACACAAATCATAATACTTAAAACTTTTAAGTTTTAACACTTAATACTTTTACTGATTTTTGCTCTAATACTTTCGAGACACTTAAATGTGCGTTTATTTATATTTCATATAACCTGAATAACCTTACATTGAACTCCATTCAGAGTTGATTTTAATTCTGTATATTTAAAAAAAAAATGTATATATTTCCGAGAATAATGGATGTGTATGTAGGTCCAATAACTGATCCGGTAAATAATATCTGGCGACAAAATATTATCCGCGTCATTAGATCGGTAACAACTCGTTTGTGTGCATTAACCTTTTTCATAACTTGTTTGCGCAAAAAACATAACTCGATTGGGCACATATATTTTGGCTACCTGAGACGAAAATCCCTAGAATTAGAATTTTTTGCACACAAATTTTCCTTCTCACTTTAACAGGCTTAGATCTGTCCTTTTCAAACAGGTGTAATTCAAAATATGTGTGTATATGTTTTTTAATGAAGTATCGTTACATAAAATATCGTCATAATATCGTTATTGTATCGTCATACAAACATATATTACATACCTAGTACATATTATAATATGAAGTATCGTCGTAATGATTATTATTTTAAATTAAATTTGTATAATGGAATTTATTTTCAATATTTTTTATAGAAGTTAAGCGGTCGATAGTTTTATTTTTATATTTAATCGCATTATTGCATTATATGCTGCCTTTTCAAAATCAGCATGAAAATTAATTAAATTAATTTCATTTGCCGTCTTTTGAAAGCATATATTTTGTAGTTATTGGCACATTTGAATGTTTGTAAAGCAATAAGTCACAGGTATGTAACTATTTTGAAAAACGTGAATCGCATAAAGTTAAACAAATGAGTAAGAAAAAATGAAAAAAGTACAATTCGCCTAAACGTATTCAGAAAATGTGTGTTAGTCCAAATTATTTTTACACGTAGATAAACATAAATAAATTTTTATTATAACTGAGAAAACAAAAATACAAAATGTTCTACCTTGGTATTGAATATCATATTGCTTTTTCATTAGTTGATTTCTTGATTCATCAAAAGCTTTTGGTAAATTTGGATACTATTTTTTTTCTGGATTCATACATTGATCTTCGTATCAATTTGATATCATTACGTCGTAACTCGTAAGTTTGTTACAAATCATTTTCTACACTACGTTCAACATACTCCGTACTCATGATTTATATTGTCATTGTTTGATTATTATACTCTTCTTGATTATGAGTGTTGGTTATTACTTATTACTTTTATAATTGTGTTTAATTTATTAATAAAAATCCAAAATATGAGTTTGTGACAGGAGAGTGCAAGCAAAATGCATTATCATTTTTTTTTTTTTTGAGAGTGGAGGGAGGATAAACATTATTAGTATATTATTATACAATTACTATATATTAAACCACGGCTTTCATAATATAATATATATTTATACAAAATATCACGGGCAAGACAAATATAAATGGAATGGTTTAATTTAAATTATATTACCTACCAACAGTGTAAATCAAAGGAATATTCGTTCCATATAGTGAAACATATTTGTTGAAATCGTGCTAAACAATACTCAACAAATTAATTTCGATACATAACGCAATATAAAACATTCAATGCATATAACAAACATCTTTCGTTTACGTGAAACATGTTTATGTCGTTTTCAATACTTAATTATAATAAACGTTTGTATGATACAGTAATTCTTGAGTTTTGCCGATGTGTTATGATAAATGATTTAAAACAGAGCTTATTAAAATAATATCAATTAATATATTTCATATATTAAATGATATTATTATTTAACGTATTTCATACATAGTGAATATTGTGTATTTATATTATTAATATACTATAATATATAATAATAATATTTTATGAAGTATGAATATTATTTTATGTATATAAATATATAATTATTGTGATTCACAAGTCGCGATGCAAAAACAATCGATCTTGCTTTAATTTTACTCAGCGACGGATTATAAAGTTAAAATATAGCAAATGTAATAATACCAAAATAAAAAAATAAAACATTTAGTAGACCACGTGCTGATTAGTTAAAAATAAAAATAAAATTAACGGGACGAGAGAGAGACATCATTGTATATTGCTATTCCGATATTTCCGAAACCAATAAAATTATGCCAAACTGTACAAGTAACGAGGATAATATTTTAACGTTATCGGCGTATATCAGTATGCATAGCTACTTCGTTATCTACGCCTAAAGTTTCTGGCACGTTTTGAATTGAAACAATCATTGCCAATTAATAGCCTATAACTATGCCCATATTAACTGCTCTGTATAGTATATCATTAATAAGCCTATTACAAGGATGGCAACGTAGAACAACCTTAATATTTCGCCGCACTCGACAATAATAGTATTACATTAAATTAAAAACATTTTGTAATTTTTTATTTTCGTTTTCATTCTCAATTTAGTTTTCTGTCAATCTTGTTAATTTCTTATTATAAATTGTAATCGCTCACATACCACACCACACCACCGGGCTACTATTATTATAGAGCATCTGTGCAGCACACATTTAGCAATATACATGAATATTGGTTACAGTAGATATTATATTTATTGACAGATTGTTATTGGCTATACACAATATTGTAATAGATGTTACCACGGAGAGAGGAAATAACAATGCGTCCGTACTCCGTGATTAGGTTGTGAAACGCAAACTGACGGAGATTTGAAATCGCTCATCCATATTAGATTATGACTAATGCAAAAAAAATAAATATTACGCTTTTATTTATAACTATACGAGAACTGTATACGTTTACGCGTAAAATACGTTTGGGAATTATATTTATATATAAATTAAATACGTTTTTTTTCAGATGCATCTTAGTCCTCGAGGATTTAATATATTTTATTCGTGAGTATTAAACCCACGACATAATAAACGAACAAAATGTATTAAAACAATATATAGAATTACGTTACACATTATAATAGCAAGCCGAGTGAAAAATATGTACACGAGACTAAGTTAACGTACTCGACATTGTTCTTGAACATTCCAAGTGTTTAAAATACGATAATCGTCTAAAAATACATTTCCACTACTAATTTTCGAGAACCATATTATGACCTTAATAGTTTAATGTTTAACTATGAACAAAAACATTCCTCGACAAAAAATAAAACCATATAATAGCTACTCGCATGAATTAAAATAATTATTTTTTTAAAACATCTCGTGTATAATATAAAATGGAATTTCGAAGGAAACAAGAAAGCTTAATCTCTTTTCTGGAAGACGGTTATATATTTACTATAACAATGATTCGCGTTTTAATGAAAAACTATATACTTTCAACGTCTATATTCATACACAACTATTTAAAACATCGCCATAAGCCCGTTGCTCATTAATGTTCATAAATCGGGATTACGAAATAACACTTAAGCTTGGGGCTACAGATAAAGTACCTACGTATATATATATATATAAACATAAATATAATTTTCAGAAAAATAGTGAAAAGCAATATATATATAAAAAAAGTATTAATATACAGTTGATAAAGTTTTCAAATTATTTATTGTTGTTTCGGCAGTGTACTCGAACTCGGGGTCGCAATCCAATCTATTATGAAGTCCTCTAACCGTGAAAAAAATTTGTATCCTTCACGAGTACCTACTTAATTAATTTCGAGACTAAGTTTACATCTTTATAGCATTATTGTTACAAGTATTATTCAATAATGTAAATATATATATAATATATTGTCGTTATTTCTCGTGAAGATATATTTTAATTATGACATGCGTATTATCGCTATCCTTGAACTGATATCCGGAAACTAGTATCTTGGTTTCGTTTGGGATGTTTCGTGAAGTCACTGTTTATCGTAGTATTGTACGATTGTCTGGAAAATATATTGTAACCACGCGGCAAACTTTCTCGTTTCACCCAACAATACGTCGTGAAATGTGACACCGCAAGTACCTATCGCATATTATTATTATTTAGTTTAATGAAAATCGTCCTACTTATATGATATATATACATATATTAAACGTAAAGGTGTAGTGCATGCATACCAAAATAATACCTTTTATTACGATGTGATGTATAGAACAGTTGCCCTCGGGGTTATTATTTGTTGTCGGAAAGACAGAAGTTTCGAGGATCCTTTGGAATTTAGCTTATTATATCATATTATGAAACTCCAAAGAAGATGGAGCAAAAGAGGATGAGATAGAGAGAGAGAGCAAACGAAAAAACACGCATAGTTCAATCGAATAACTATAAACTCCTCTTGTCGTCTTACGAATCTCGTGCGAACAAAGTTCTAGAGTTTCGTCAGTGAAGAGTGAGTTTTCCATCAGTCTTTGATGATTTTCGTCTAAATATATACAAGTGGGCGGTGGTGTCAAATATTTTTACTGTGGTTTCGATGCGACCTCTGTCCTCTGTGTACATGCAATAGAACTTCACTAGCAAACACTGAATGCCTTATTTTTTTTTCGCTTCAAAATAAACGTCATTATGATTATAAATTAATAAAGAATAATATTATTGTATAGTGTATTTGTCAAGAGTCACAAGATGCCACTAGCAAAAGGAATATTTTTAAATTAAGGAAAAATCAAAGCCAATTTTATTATACAATAATAACTGTAACGTCTTATTATTGCAGAGCTTAATAATTTATATATCATCATCGGCAAGAGTAATATTATTAAACATGGTTGTAAACTTGATTTTTATTTCAAAGTACAGAAAACAAGTTAATCATATATAATATAGTCTATATTTATAATAATTTTTTTACTAAAAATAATTTTGACATATTTATTTCGATAACTATTAACATAATAATATGTCATGATTTATCATATTACATTTTTATATTACTCACATGCATAATGATAATAATCACGGATCGGAATTAGGGATGAAATATGAATATTTAAAAAATATTAATTTAACTAAATATTTTATGAACAACATCAAGCAGTGTAATACTTCTTAAAGCTCTGGTGGTGAAGAGAAAGTTTTTATTTTGATTATTTTCATAATGTTATTCGTTGTGTTTGTTGAATGCTGTACAATATTGTACTCGTATATATGATGTATCGTTCTTTATTTAATATTTCTATCATCTTGTTAAAAAATAATAAATTTTTATCTACGCAGCACACTATTTCTTATGTATACAAACCTCATTTTTGGAACATACAGGGTCAAGAAAAATAAAAAATTCTAAAAATCAGATTTCAATAAATTACATTATCAAAGAATAAAAGGGATGTAAGCATGCTTGATGAATAATCGTGTTATATAAATATAATGCACGCGCATGCGAAATTTCCCAGTAATTCTAAATGCTGTTCACAACTTCACTCGTAATTTGTAGACGAACTTTTATGAGGAGAAAGAGAAAAGTAAAAATAAATAGGTTATATCCTAAAATATAAAGGCGTTCTTTTTAGATTATATTTCTGTCAAAATCATGATGCAGAGCTGCTTATAAAGTTATATATATCTACTAGCTAGGTATATGACAAAGGCCGATTATTAAATTTATATACTAATTATAAACTAAAAATACCTAAAATAGTGTAATTTATGAATCATCATAATAAATTTCATAGCTTACAATTTCGTTATCATTTGTACACACAGTTGGATAACTTAAAAAATAACTAATATTTAGATGCATCGATATTTAAGAAAAAAAATCAACTTTTTAAAAATTTTAAGTAAAAAATGATTATGTGCTTTTAAAAAAAAAATGAGATTGTATCACCACAAGAAACTCCTATCTAAGTATTTGATTTTGTTGTCCGCTTGATTATATTTTGTAATTATTTTGATAAGATTTTTATTAGATGCATTTATCAAAATAAAAAAAAAGATTTTGAACGTGATTAATGAATCGCCTTGTAAATTAATATTATTATTATTGTGTTAACACTTCGTCACGTACGTTTGTCATCGCTCAACCCGATTGTAACTCATGGACAGGCGAAGGTTGTATTTGCTTAAAACAACGTCCAATTTTTCTGTCACATACACTATATGTATACTGTATACACATATATACACTCCCTGTCTCTCACCACTCTATTTCTTTATTTTGATCCCTGTTTCGAAGTTTTGTTCTCATTTTCCACCACGTGCCACGCCGTGAACGTTTTAATTAATATTTTGACGTTGTTGCAACATTTTATTTGCGTTTCGGTCGTTCACCTGGTATATTATAATATATATTATATTTGTAATATGATTTTTGCCCTTTTATAATTATTATCTTAAATCATTCTCTGAGTATGTGTGTGTAAAATTAAATGGAAATATGACGGAGAGGGGTTAAAAGAAGGAGGACATTCGAAATCGATTCCTCGTGTTAAACACGGCTGCGGTTTGTGTTAGGTGGGCAGCAATGGTGAAGGGGTGACGGCGAAACGCCAAAGTACAGCATTATTGTACTACAAGGGCTATTATATACACAATACATGACGAAAACAAACTAGAATAACCGTCTCCTTTCCAACTACAAGCAGAAAACATTTCCTCTACCGACCTAACAAGCCCTCCCCCCTCAAAATCCACAGCTCTTCGCCGGCACAAGATACAAAGATCTATTGCAACGTGTTATGACTGCAATGTATAATATTTCTAGGATAATGTATGCTATTTGTTTGGGTTTGGCGGCGTAAACGAAGTATGTATGAGCATGATTGACAACTTCCGGAAACTATAATGAAATCCATCGCTTGTAAATTTATTACCCTGAAACTACAAGTGTTTACATAATATGTTTCCTATAGTAATATTAGAAGACAATTTCGTAACAACAATATTTTAATGATTGTTAATTTTCACATAATATACTTTTTTAAATTATGATTAATTAAGAATAATGTTTATTAAAAAAAAAATTAAAATGTTATATAAAATAAATTATAATTTGAGTATAGGTACTATTGCGATTAACCTTATTAGGATTATTCGAGATTAAGAATAAAATCAAACTAATTACTAATGAACAATTTTTCAAAATTAAATTTAAAAATATTTAAAACATTTGTAATTTTAATGGACTAAAAAACGTTGTAAAACGTATTTAAACTATACATACATTGTATACATTTATTGAAATCTTTTATTTTTTTAAATTACTCAAATTTAATCTCTCTAGTTTCTTATAATAGGTATTTCATGAAATCTAAGGCAGAGCAAATTTATTATTTTTTTTTAACCACTCTGTTAATTTAATATAGAAACACATGTATTTTAAGTTCTAAGTTAAAAGTTAGTTTTTTTAACTAAGTAAGATATAAAGTACTAAGTAACATATAAAAAAAAGCGGGTAAGTTAGTATCGCTCTGCTGTACATTAGGGGGTGGGGTGGACTTCGGACTAGGATAAGTTAAATTTGAATGCAATGATAGGTATCATTGTATACGAAAAACGATTCTGAACAGAGATGATTTGTCAGTCAAAGATATATTATATTTAAATATTGTCATATATTCTATTTTGAAACAAATTCAAACATTTAAGTAAAAGTTTCAAGATCTTACGTTTAGTAATTTTTTTAAAAATAACAAAAATCGAAAATTATTTATTAGTAAAACGTTATTTTACACGTGTATTTTTGATTTCAAATTAAAATTAAAATTTTAACTTTCATAAAATTTTTGAAATTGAATAATCCTCAAATTTTTTTATAATTATTTTAAGCTTAACTTATGGACAGCATAGTATTAAATTTTCAATTCTTAGCTTTTGACAGTAAAATATTTATAAATTTTTAACTACCAAATAGTAAAAAATATTCATGATTTTGACGAATTTTTGTCAATATTTGAACTTCAAATACTAATAAAAAAAAAATCGTGCCTATGTATTTTTATAATTTTTAAATGAGAGTTATAACAAGTTATGTGGAACCTTCAATTAAATTTTCAAATAATTTGTCCCAGCTAAATTTTTTTTATCAACATTTATAAAAATAAAATAAAAAAAAATTGAAAATTTCAAATGTCTATAAATAGCTCAAAAAAATTCAAAATGTTTTGAAATTCAAATCACGTAAAGAAAATGGCAATCTTAATAACTGGTACAATTTTCAAGTATTTACGACTTATACTGTTTGAATAACAACAAATATCAAAAATCATTTGAGGCTAATCCGTTATTTAACGCAGTTTTGTAAAAATTTAAATTTCAAACACTCATAAATTTTTTTTGTCTGAATCCGGTAGAGTTTTTTTTACAGATATTTGAAGAAAAGTTTATGGAGAATCTTTTCCCAAATTTTCAAAATTTAGTTATAAAAGAAAAAATTTTTACGATTTTTCAACCACAAAATTACTTGCAAATTTTCGCAATTTTAACATATCTGGTATAAATTCGAACTTTAAGCACTTATAAAAAAAAATTGTGACTAACGATTTCGGATTTTTTTTTATCACTTTAAGAACAACTTATAAGAAACCTTAAATTTAATTTTCAAAATTTTCTGGTTGGTCAAAAAATTATTATCGTTATTTAAAAAAAACAAACTTAGAAAAATTTAAAATTTCAATTGTCTATAAATATCTCAAAAAAAGTCAAAATTCTTTGAAAATTTAACTGTGTATGGTGAACGATAATATAAATATTTGGTGAAAATTTCAAGTATTTACATCAATTAGTTTTTGAATTATAGCAAAATAAAAAATTCGATTTTGACGAAAACTGGTTTTGCGTAAAAAATCCCGTTTTTCCGTCATTTTTTTAGGGTTTTTCCCGACTCATTTAAAAAATATTGAAAATTTTTAACTTTTGACCCCCCAACGTACCAACTAGATTCGATTTTCTTTTCAAAGAGGGACTGAAGTCAAAAGTAGAAGCATTTTTACTGCTGCAAATGTTGTCGACAGACACAAAAAAAAAAAAAAAACACACATCATTGTAAAATCAATACATTCATCACTCCGTTCAGAACACATAAAATAACATATTATACATATTATACATATTATAAAAGAGAAATTTACAGATAAACTATTAACAAATGAGAAATTCGGTAACATAATATTATTTACTGAAATTTTAAGTTATTTAGGTTAATATTTTAATCTTTGTTTAGTTATTTTTATGATATAATAGCACTAATGTCAAATTCACTATGTTAATTTTAATAAGATTTAAAATTAATAAATTTAGGTTAAATTGTAATTGTCTATTGACAGATCATCTTCGTATAGTTATATATAATACATTTATTATTTTTCATTATTATTTAGAAATATTACATTCAATAATTCCACAAAATACTATTATAATACATAATATACCTTTTTTTTTATCCACAAAATAATGGCGTGAGTGAAAATATGTAATCGGAAATTACATAATTGTTATAAATTTATCATGGGGCTTACGTTTGGAAAAACATTTAAGTATAAAATTAATTAACTGGTTATATATTTTGGAAAATATTTTAACTCATTAAGTTAGAAGTTCGTTACAAAAAGAATAAATAACTTGTTATAATATAACTTAGTTAATACTAGCTAGGTACTTAAAGGTAACTTAATCTTAACTTTTAACTCGTTAATATCCAGTCCATCTTCGTCGAATTTCAATACTTTAAATTATATAATATAAAGTATATTATATTAGCTGTGTTTTCATGACACGTCGAAGAATGTCTTTTTCTCTCTCTCTCTCTCTCTCTCTCTTGTAAATATAAACCCTTGTAAATTGAATAGGTAGTTGGATGTATCATAATTATTTTCAATAAAATCAATAACTACGTTATCTAAATATTACTGTTATTAAATTATCTGTCTATATCAAATCGTTCGTCAAATGTGATTATATGTAAATATGATTTATTTACCGATATACAGAAAAAAATGATTTTAAACGTTTTCTGTTTGTTAGAGCAGGCTTTCATAATTTTTATTTTTTTATACATCTTTTGGAATGCTCTTGAAGTACGATTATTACTACGTAAGTACGTACAAGCCCTTGATTTCATACATCACACGCTCTTTACTGCAATTAAAATGTTTTTCCCTATATTTTTATCTTAATGCCCTTGGAAAATTTAATGATTCCAAAGAGAACTACATAGAGGTTTGTGTGCATTTCAGTCGAGACTGTTTGAACATACAACACAAGAGGATTTCGTTGATTTAACTTAATAATATTTATAATATTTATATAGGTATATCATATTATTCATATTATATTCTATGCAAACATACTCTCTAAAAAGTAAACATTTTATATTTTATTTCATGAGGTAATGATCATTTAATATAAAACAAGATTTAAAAATATTATATGTCAGACGAATTGGACAGTTTATGCACAATGTATGTAGTCGTATAATATACCTATTATATAATTTACTATTATACTATTTACTGTTTGTATAGTGTTGACTGTTGAATGGTCTGTGGAACAATTATAATAACACTATTAAACCATTATTGAAAAGTTATATTTTTATTTTTTATTATATAAAACCAAACGTTGACTATATTTCATTTTCAAATTTTTAATAATGTTTAAAATTTTACTATTCTATAATACTTGAACCAATAAAAATACATATTTTGTAGTTAAGATCGTAGATACGCAATGTTCAATATATTAGGTATTTTCAAGAAAACAATTTATCGGTTACTAACCTTATCAAATAGAAAATAAACTCATATGAAATGTGTGTAATAGGATTTTACGTTCTTATGTTTCATACACTATCTTTGAATACTAATATATATTTTAAAATATAATGACTGACTTTTATAATATTTTATTTGCATAATATTATATTGTATTTTTTTGTATTATATATCGTTATTTGATATTCAAACTAAAAACACTTTTTTTCAGATATTATTCCCCATATCGCATAGTACTGGAAATATAAAATAATGTATAAATTGGTTGTTCTTTGACGTGCGTTATTTGGAACACATCACGCAAACCTAACAGATATATCAAGTTCCTATAAAATATCTTTGAATGTGTTCAAACAACTATGCAAAAACGTGAAAATATTATGCTTAAATTTCAATAATACACTTATATCAGTCACTCAGAATGTGTAGCCCATAAACATTGCTGTATCGGGTGATATATTTTTACACAACAGTATGTACCACGTTCAAATAAATCAAATGCTGAGTTTGAACTTCGTGATCATTCTAATCTGATGATAACAGCAAGTATCGATTTTGTCGATTACAAATTCTAGTTAAGTCGTAATGATGACCATGAAAACTTTACAAACATACTAAATCATCAAGTTTAACTTATTACCCTCCGAAACATTTAAAACAACATTAATATTTAAACACGCATGTTTACCTAACATTCATCGTGATGGAACAAAGTTAAACATATATGTATTTCAGAGTAAAGGGTAAAGAGAAATAAGAATTATGCACGATGAAACGTATAAGTTAAAAAATACTTGAAATCATCAACTACAGATAAAGGTAATTGTATTTTATTATATCTCAATAGTTTATTTTTTGTGTAATAGATATTTTAATGCATATAATATTATAAAGATCTTCTGCAATCATCCGCCTAAACCTTAACATAATGTGCTTAAAAAAAAAAAAACTATTTGTTGTTGGTAGCAATATTCCACTTAAAAATTATTTATATAAATTAACAGTATAATAAATAACTGTAACACCATTATTCATTATAATTAATAATATATAACGTAAAAAAAATAACATAAATTGTTTTGGTTTTGAGTTTAGATAAACTATAAATATTTCAAAAATAATTATGTTTAACTATATTTAGTTAAAACGCTTTTTATATTACTGTAATATTTTTATTATCTATATGCGATTGTATTGTACCAGATCATAGTTTATCATGATTCGTTGTTATAGTTACACAATAATCTAATTTTCAGTCATGTTAAAAAAACGTCTTAAGCGCTATACAATTTAAATAAATATATGGTTATTAATTTATTATACATCGTTGATAATACCAGTCATGTTGATTGCGATAATTGTACTAGACCAGTATTCTTGACGATATCGCCTCCTGTTTTTCGATCAATGTTTTATAGTAAATATTTATTGAAAAAAAATCTGTAGTCCAATTTTTATGTATTTCGACTCAGCGGATCACTCTCGCCGAAAAAAATTGTCTGGAACCAGCTATCACAATAATATTTATTTAATTCAAATTATAAACTTTATGGATAGATATAAATTATTTTTTATTTTTATTTGTCAATTTCCCAAATGAATATTTACGACTGTATAGATTTTGTTTGTTTTTATTTTTATGATTGTTTTTTTTTTTGTCGTGTTCGCATATCACATAAATTCGAATCGCTTGACGTATACTTTTACGGGGCAATCGCTATATTGGCGCATAACTTTTATATGTGTACAGTCATACATTGGATTTGGCAGTTTCCCAAGTACCTACCTATTGTGCGTGTGCGTATGGCGGTGTACGCATAGGCAGTAAAAAACTGATCGAATAAACACGTCAGAAGCATCTATTCACATAAAACTTATCCGCAAGAACTGGCCATCTAAAAATGTATACTATTTCATCGTTCATCGCAATATCAACTGGATTCGCGTATTAATCGTCTATGTGATCATATGTTGGACGTTCGTGCTGTACTATATATAAGTGATTCTCAGACTTATTTATTTTCTAGTTATAAAAATGTCTACAGAACCCTTGTAAATTACTAGACATATCATCTATTTTAAACCATAACTAATTTAATTTTTAATTTGTTTTCTTTATAATATAACGTATTATAGTATATAATACAATTTTCAATTTAATTAATACAATTATTTTGAAAAATGTCTTGAATTATCAGAAAAAGAAGATTATTAACTTAAACTTATCGTAAGATATATTTTTTGAAGAAATGTTGTATGTATAAACAATACAAACAATAATAATATTTCCTGCGAGTAATATTGTGGTAATGCGTTCACAGCAGCAAATAATCAAATGAAGATGTGCTTATTATAAAATATTTATTCTAGAATGTAAACGTTCATTTTAACAATTTTTTATGCCACATATTGTTTTACTGCTAAATTAATAATTAATTAGTTTCTAACTCAATATTTTATCGTTTGATCTAATGTTGTGATATTAATATTAAAAACGAATTTCAAATGATTGAATTAATATTATATTCAATTTAAACTCTACAAACAACGTTTTATGTTTCTGAAGAAGTGTAATTTACTATTGAATACACAAAAATGAATACAACATTTTTTATATTTTTAGAGAAAAATGTTGGTAGGTTTATGCTAAAATGTTATACAAATTATTTGTTAGTAGGATCTATAGTAAAAAAAGAATACAAACTTCGTTTCAAAATTCATATCACGTGATTAAGTTAGTAAGTAGGTTAGAAAGAAAATTAGTCGTCATAGCATAAACAACTATAATTTGAATCCACTTAACCGTCATAATCTATACATTTTTCTTTTTGGTAACAGTAATATTGTATTATTTGTATTTAAACGTAACATTGTTTATTATTGTTACATAATATTATAATATAATACTTTAAAATTGTGTTTAATCTAGATATTTTTGTGTGAAACCTTTAAATTATTCTTTCGGGTCTTTGGGGCTTATATGAGCACATTTTATTAACCACTATACCATACTATTATAAACTGTATCACTATGGTATCTCCATACCTATCGAATTATATTTAGTTATATTAAAAATTCGGCCAATGAGAGCAATATAATCTGATAACATCGAATAAAACCCAATAACATCCACGCCCTATATTAGTATATAGGTACAATACTTTTATTGCATTATAAATGTTTTGATATCAAGCAGGATAACATTACGCTTTGCAAAAAAAATAAAAACAGTCACGTACAAACAAACATTAAAAAAGTTTATAATTATATATATAATAAACGTTTCTCCTTCTACGATCTTAAAAAAGAAAACTTTAAAAGATCTCGTTCAACTTGGAGTTTGAGAATTTTTCCCTTACCAATTAACAAAAAAATACTTAAAATTAATGGCACCTATTTATTAGTTTTTTTTTTATCGTTGTTTAATACCGATCAATATTGAACGTCTTAAATAAAATCCAAGCCCGACGACGCAGTTATCTCAAATAAGCTTCTTTAAAGTTATAGGAGTAGAGAATTTGGAATTTTGGCAATTTATTTTATATGATTACATTCATAGGAATTAGTGAAAAAGAGCTGTAATCAATAAATACCTATATCTAATATATTTAAAATTCTCCTTGCAATTTTTTTCTAAACATACTAATTTACTAGTGAAAACTGCCAAAAAAGAATGACTTTTTCAAAATTTTATCAATAGCACAATTTAATATTTGTTAAAACAATTTTATTTATTAATTATTATTGTATTATTTTTATTTTTCTAGGTTATGTAAGAAATATATTTTACATTTACAACTTAATAATATACACTGTAATATATAATAGAATTGAAAAAAAAAATTTTCATTTATCGAATAATCTTTTTAAAAATAATTTTGATTTTAAGGCATAATGTTAAATTTAAAAAATAAAAACAATTTTTTCACAGCCTAATATGGAAATTAATAAATTAACTAATTTATGCATTTAAAATAATATAGATGATGTGATATAAAGAGGTGCATAAACTAATACTCCGCATAATGGTCTATAACTATGTCTTAATTATATTGATTTAGTTTAAAATCAAAATAATGTAGCATATATACCACGTCAAAAACTTACAAACTTATCATAATATATTAAATATATTGTAACAAAATAAATAATAATTGAAAATTCTTAATAATAACAATTTTATTTTTATAGTATAGTATTATTGGTGATTTTTTTTTTGTTATTTTAACTATCTCATATATTATGAATGATTAAATTTGATCACCGATGAAATAATACAAATAAAAAAAAAATACAAAATTTCTTTGAAAATAGTTTAAAGAAAATTATGTATTGAAAATTTCATCGGTTTCCAGAGGTATCAAATTATATTTTCGTACCTCGACATGTTGGATGAAACAGTCTAAAACGCGTTTTTTGTTAATAACTAAACTACAGATTGCACGCATAATATTTAGACGGAAGTACCTTCGCTTTAACGATAACAGTTTTCGCATGGGCGTTTATATTCTGGAACGTAGAGATAAAACTGTTTGATTTTAATTTATAATATTTATTATTATGATTATATAGTATAGTGTGTATCGCGTGATCGTTTGTTCTCAGATATTTCCGTAACTTTTTCTATATTGTGGTGGTAATTACAAAAAAGAAAAAAAAACAATTAAACCACACCGGGTAACGGTGAAAGGCTGCTAATAACTGTTTGCAAAGAGTTCATGTTGCCAGCGGAGTTTGTGTTTATAAATACGAAGTAAGTGCGTGCCGATCTCGTAGTGAAATAAATATTATATTATATATTAAATTAGTGTAAGAAATACCTATATTATTATATATTAAATTAGTGTAAGAAATATATTATTATTATGTGTCCCTCCCCCTTCTATATTACTGAAGGGTTTATTTTTCCAAGTAACACGTGTGCACTGTGTACCAAAAATTCGTATACTCACCATCTGTACGTACACGCTACCAAGATTCGAACGATGTTAATCGAATTTTGTAGTTTTCGTAAAAACGTACCGTGTGAATCTTAAAGTTTTTGGTTTCTATAGGTTATAGCATGAAAACGTGTATAGTTTTTCACTTTTGAAAATATTATTTTGAAAAAAAAAATGCTTTTATTATTTTGATAATGTATATAAAACGTATTAATGTAATAATATGTGTTTCTTAATCACCGAATTTTTAGTGGTCCATTTTAAGATATTTTTCGTGGGAAATTGTTTGGACTATGATAAATATATTTATTTATTTTATACGTATGATATTTATAATACTTTTACCATGATTCCTCAATAACTTTTGGCTACCTAATAATATATTGAAATAATATTTTTAAATTATTCTATATTGATATACAGTAAGAAAATTAGATAAATTACAAATAAATAAATAATTATGTAATTGTTTATTTTTTTTTAGTTTTTAAGAGACGTTAAAGCAAGATTTGTGTTATTTTTTTATTTTTATCTAATCTAAATAATAACAAATCTTGTAATATTAATACCAAAGTTATGGATCAAACGTTTACTTGATAGAAATTATCTCGAAATCTTCAACAAATATTTGATATTGAGGTGGTGTATCTTTAACAGTATTATAGTACATATTAAACGATATTATGGATGAACACAAATTTAAATTATACCCAAATGTTTCCTAATATATTATGTAAAACAAACGATCAACTATTAAGTCATCTTATATCATTGCAGAAAATGTGGTCCTAAATTCAGAGTACAAAATTAATACGATTTAAAAAGCATACAAATAAATGTTCTTTGAGAAGGTTTAGGTAAGCATGTACTATAAATATAATTGTTTGTTTTATTGATTTTATTTTTACTATTAATATAAAACTTACCAATATAATGCCAATATACAAAAAAAAAATTACCTAGTTATCGAAGCTGAATTTTAATAATAATAATAATAATAATTAAATAGCTATTGCAGCGCACATTTGTTAGATAATATTTTGTTCAAACCGACGGGTATTAAATTATTAATAGTGCATCACCGTTTACGCACTCATTAGTTTACGACGGTATAATATATATTTGAATACTACAACAATACATATAAACGAATGGCGTTTGCGGTAGTCGTAATATATATATTATAGTGCACTATGCGTCTATGCAGTGACAGCACATCGCTCGCCTATAATATCGTTGTAATATAATACGTACCTACCAATATATTTGCGAAATTAACTCGAGACCAGTGAAAACGGAAATCCACTAAATTGTATTATGATAAACACACATAAACACGCGTATTCATACATTTATATACATTAATATAGATGCCACGATTGTACTTTATCAACAGAAGATTTATCGCACTGGTTAGTCTACTGGGATAAACACGAATATGATCGAAGATCTAACGTATTTTATAGTTTTAACATTAATCATATAATTATATTGTTTATATTATGTATTTATGTGAATATGAATTTTACTTTCAACCCGGTTTTATTTACTTGATTTAATATACATATTTAGTGTAATAAATAAATAAATTGGCTTAAGGGTATTCGATAGCGTGATTTTCTGTTTTTGTCTAACGCACGCGCGACATAGGATTTTAGTCAGATCCTTTGCAAATTACACAAATTGATCCGATGAAGCTATAAGAATTCTAAAAACAGATTTGAATTTTTCGTCGAGTCTACTTGAAATTGAATTTTCCAGATTTTTACTATATATACTTAATTGAAATTTTCAATTTTTCTAAGTTTTTTTTTTTTAAATAACGATAAAAATGTTTTGACCAACCAGAAAATTTTGAAAATTTAATACAAGGTTTCTTATAAGTTGTTCTTAAAGTGATAAAAAAAAATCCGAAATCGTTAGTCACAATTTTTTTTTATAAGTGCTTAAAGTTCGAATTTATACCAGATATGTTAAAATTGCGAAAATTTGCAAGTAATTTTGTGGTTGAAAAATCGTAAAAATTTTTTCTTTTATAACTAAGTTTTGAAAATTTGGAAAAAAGTTCTCCATAAATTTTTCTTCAAATATCTGTAAAAAAAACTCTACCGGATTCAGACAAAAATTTTTATGAGTGTTTGAAATTTAAATTTTTACAAAACCGCGTTAAATAACGGATTAGCCTCAAATGATTTTTGATATTTGTTGTTATTCAAATAGTATAAGTCGTAAATACTTTAAAATTTTACCAGTTATTTAGATTGCCATTTTCTTTACGTGATTCGATTTTCAAAACATTTTGACTTTTTTGAGCTATTTATAGGCATTTGAAATAATAATTAAAATTTATAAATGTTAATAAAAAAAAATTTAGCTGGGACAAATTACTTGAAAATTTAATTGAAAGGTCTACATAACTTGATCTAACTCTCATTCAAAAATTATAAAAATACATAGGCACAATTTTTTTTTATTAGCATTTGAAGTTCAAATATTGACAAAAATTCGTCAAAATCATGAATATTTTTCACTATTTGGTAGTTAAAAATGTATAAATATTTTACTATCAAAAGCTAAGAATTGAAAATTTAATACTATGCTGTCCTTTAGTTAAGCTTAGAATAATTATAAAAAAGTTTGAAGATTATCCAATTAAAAAAATTTTACGAGTGTTTAAAGTTTTAATTTTAATTTGAAATCAAAAATACACGCGTAAAATAACGTTTTACTACTAAATAATTTTCGATTTTTGTATTTTTTAAAAAATTACCAAACGTAGGATCTTAAATGTTTGAATTTGTTTCAACCCTAGTCCAAGGTCCACCCCACTCCCTAATGTACAGCAGAGCGATACTCACTTACCCGCTTTTTTATTTTTTATCATAATTACTGTTTATTTATAATGATCGTTGAATACAGTAGCGATATTATTGCGGATGTAGAATATTCATCACATCATATTACTCCATTCAGAAACATGGTAAAGTAGAATATTATTTTACAGTATTAACATTTGTATTAATGATTTTTTTTCCGTGATGGTGAAAATAATATTATATTATTATGGTAACTGTTAACCTATTAGCACACTTAATTGACGGTATCAAACGCTTCAGAACTTTAGAAGTTTAATAGGTAGGTAGTACGTCATAAAACCCTAATTTACACTGAACCAAATTTAATTTAAAAACAAAAATACAATTAATTTATGTTTTTATTTGAAAAATAACATTATTAAATTTGGTACTTTTTAAAATTATTTTTATTTTAGGAACATACACAATCTACTTGCCTAACTTAGTTTAACCTAAAGTTACAAAATTATTGTCAACTGCTTAAATTATTAATTAATTAAACAAAATACATTAAATAGTTCTTTGATATTTTTTTTATTAGAATTAATAAAATGTATTTTATGTAAACTTCACTTCGACAAAGTGAGTTAGAATTTCAATTTAATTTAAAATAGATCTTTTTTAAAACTAAACTGTTTGATATTTTATTCGGTTTAGTTATAAAATCCAACAGTTCAAATTCATGATACGGACGATGTATAAGGTGGAGTAGATATTATATGGGTCGAATAAGGATTTGTATATTTAACGAAGTCAATAGTAACTGCGTTTAAAACCAGTAGGGTGGAAGGTAAAAGTTTATGAAATAAAACTTACGTATATAAAATTATTAGGTAATATGATATTTCGAATCTGTGCAAAAATAAAATACGTAGTTTTGTATCAACATAAAACACTTAACAGTGGGTAATTATTGCCAACGAATTTCAGTTGGTTTATTTCGTTTTTTTTTTTTTGAAACTTAAATTGAATTTAGATAATTTGTATATTATTATTAAACACATTTAAATATAGGTGTGTGCGCTTGTATACTACGCATAATTCCTGTATAAACTTTACTAGTTACTACATACAAAAATTATTATTCCATATATCAATCTTTCGCATTAGTGTCTTACGTTCTTAGGACGTTAATCTTTAAAGCATCTTACCTGAAAACTTTTCGCAAACTAATGCTAAGATATACATAATTCACTGGTTAATCAGTTTATGATTATTTTAAATAATAATGAAATTATATTACATAATTTAATTATTGTTTTTGAATTGTGTTTTTAAAATTTATAAGTTAAAAAATAATACATATTATTGTTATCTGACATCAAATAATATTATCCTTAAGTGTAAATAACTATTTATGTCGTTTGTAAATCAATTAATGAATTTATTTAAAACAATAATAAAAACTTTTAAAATTGTTTAAATGTTGCACATAAAGAAATATTTATGCAATACACTTAATATATTGTGTACAGACATACGCATAAATCACAGTTGTAATTATTTTCTAAAAAAAAATACCATAAAATGTTTGTAGTTTTGTTATAATGTATTAAAATAATATTATGGGGCTATACATAACACCAAATTGACTTTGTAAATAATGTGTTTACGAGTCGCCATTACTCCGTTTGAAATATAACATACCTACATATTATGTTGTGTAAGAGTATTTGTAAAAAAATTAATGTAAATAATTAATTAACTATATAAATAGCTAAAAAAAAAAAACAAATCAGAATTATTTATAGTTTTTGAACTATATTATTTGAATTCGTCTTGAATAATTTTTTCGGTTTAGTAAATATTGATATGAAGATCATTTTTGAAAGATTATCTTTATATAAAAATATGATAAAACAATTTGAATTATATTACCACAATAATCAATAATAATTATAATATATACTTATCGGGCGTAGAGTAATATTCAAATTAAAAATAAGTATATTTGAAGTTAAAATAATTTTATCCAGAAATCTGTCTATACCTTATAATATTACTAAGTTTACAAAAATAAAAATATTAAATACCTATAATAAGTTACTAAGTACTTCAAAGTTCTTTTTCATACCATTTTTAACAAGGCATCTTATTATCATTATATTTTTGTATTACAATTAATGCAATCCTTACCAATTTATAGAATATAAACATTAGTATTTTATGTAATGAAATTTCCAGGATTTCCAGGATGTTCAATACAAGGCCGTAGCCAGGGGGGGGTTTTGGGGTTCAGACCCCCCCCCCCGAAATTTTTTTTTTTTGAAATAATATTGAATAGTTTGAATAGTTTTAAATGCCTACCTATTATATTTGATACGTGTCACTGTGATTACAACACATAAATAAATAAAACGGTACGAAACGGTAAAAAAGTACGTTTTACACATTTTTTTATTTTTAATAATATAACATAATATAACATTTATACTCTAACCCCCCCCCCCCCTCGAAATATTTTTCTGGCTACGGCCTTGGTTCAATACATAAGTAGAGACAATATAATCATGTTATCCCTATACTATATACATACAAAACTATCATCGTTATCGCTATATTGTTTTTTGTGATGCCATTATTCATTATACAGTGTTATTATTATTTAATGATGTACCAAAGTTGTTTTTATGTTTTGTATTAGGTATATTTTGACTGATTCAATTTGTAATGGACTACGTAAAAATTGCAATATTTTTTTATTATTTTTGTCAACGCCGAAGTTGTCTGATAAAATAAAACATTAACAACAACATTTTTAACTTTTTCTTATTTTGATTTGTTGTATAATAATATTTACTTTTGTCATAGTATCTATATAAATCGAGTATAAGTTTGTTTTCTTTAAATTTATGATTTAGTAGCATATACTTTTATTTGACCTACAATTTTATAATTTGTAAATAAACAATCGTATTGATGCATTCTGTTAATATTTTTACATTTTATTAATATTGATTATTATTAGCCATTCAATTTTAATTCTAAGAGTATATTTCATAATAATTTTTAATAATCTAGTTAAGAATAAAAAAAAAAAAAAACATTTTTAACAAAAGTAACTAGTAGCAGCGATATTCAGTATGAGCCAAATATAGTGATAATAGCTAGTATAATATGACGACCAATGTGTAGATTTTTTATTTTTGTTTATCTTTTGATAGCATGCATTATTAAAGTATAATATAGTTTATGATGTATAATAATAGTATACCTATATTAAATCAATGATTGTATAATATATTATTTATATGCTGTTTTTTTTTTATCAATTTTGAAATAGGTCAGAGTGTTTTCCACATTACGTATGAATAAATATCGAAAACAAACAATGCACCAAATGTTCAATTGTATTTCGCGTTAATATACGGCGTTTCTACCCTTGTTTATCCGTTTTTCATTTTTTTTGTATATTTATTTTTTGAGATTTTGGTAACGACGCGTTATACCTACTGGAAATAATTTTTTTAGTCAACATAGTTCAACATTCGTGATTTACAGTAATTCGTGTATTCCATATTGTATTCAAAGTTTCCTTTATTATTCTCTCTGACCCCAAACCGAAAAACGTTCCTCGTTGACGATACGTGGAAACCATTGAAAAACGTTTGCTATATACATATGTATATTATATGCTTCCGCTATAGTTTCTACCCTCTCACATGACCAGTCGAAGAAGCTTGTGATATTGGAAATCTGCCGTCTCAGACCGTCACGTCGTTTAAGTCAGTAGTCACCCCGAGAGGATCACGGACCGTTGGAAGTCCAGCTAATCATAAAACCTCCAGAGACGGTCGCGTTCAGTCCGTATCGATCGTTTATAGAGGTTTTGCTTGGAAGCTTAAGAATATTATATTATTATATTTTCAAAAACTGAGAGAATAGGTCGCGTATCGTCTCCGTGTCTAGACCCACAGCTGCTTTTTCATCACCACCGGTGTCGCTACGTTGTATTATTTCCCAGTGGGCTAATTTCATGACAGAGGGCACGTCATGACGGCGGTAACATCTTAGATTTTTTTTTTCCAATTTTCCTGGTACTCAGAACGCCGGTCTCGCGGGACTGCCCCTCTTCTCGCTAATACAAATCGTCCGTACAACTAAAAAAAAAAATAATAATAATAGGGGAGGATATAAAGCGGAGAGATGCTGTGATCTTCGAAGGACCAGCAGAAGTGGCGTTGAACTAAACAAACGATCAATGGGTGGTGGCAGCGGCGGCGTACCTAAGAAATGCTGAGGTGCGTACATTATATTTATCAACGCTCCCGCCTCTGTTGATCTATTTGTTTGCCGCTGTAAAAGATTTTTCACGTACACCTGGCTTTTGTCAAAATCAAAAATTATTAAAACAGGTGTGGCGAATTTTTAACGGACTCGGGGAATATTGTAAGCACACGGGTTCGTAAATATTTCTGTGTTGACGCGCACATTTACACGCCCTCGCGGTATTATTTGGTCACAACGCACACCGTCTTATACGCGCAGAAAAACGTAATAACACACAGCTCACTTCTACCTAACCTATATGGGTTGCGTGCAATAATATGACACACGTCACGAGAATAAACACGCGGAGCTGATCGCATTTGTTCGTAATCCGATATCGCGAACGGCACATCTACCTACGCGTTTCTACAATAATAATAATTGTGCATATTACGATTCATGTGCGTTCGTGCATTCGGAGACGATCATTCGTCCCCGCCCACATTCTGAAGACATTACTCGCGGGTATAATCTCCAATCGTTTTTTCAACAAGTCTTTGCGACGCTCCAGTACCCGTCGTCGTGATAATAATACAATCGAGCATAATTTTGTTATTTTAGCAGACGACGAATACAACACTCGTAACGCGGTATAATATATTTAAATTTTTTTTTTTTTTTTTACTGAATATTTTTTGGTCTTATTCATCTATACAGTATAATAATATGGTATTATTTATTGTGTACGCTAAAATACCACCAAAAATACATAATGTATAGTATATTGTGCAAACAATAAAAGGATTTAAAAAAATTAAAACGGGAAATAATACATCAAAATATCAATCAATTATACACTGTTACAACAGTGTAGTGCGTAGTATCAAAAACTGCATACTCTGTTGACGGTGATTTTTATAACTATTATCCCAAACATTATGAAGCATTAAACATTTTGAAAGTACCTACTTAAAATACATTTTAACCTTTCGAGTACATTGTTTTCGACGCGTTTCACGATAACAGACGTTTATTTTATGATATTTGTACTCATCGTGTAAAGAAACGATTAGGTAAAATAAAAATTACTTCTATAAATTACTGCGAATCAAAAACTGCAATTTAACAGTTGTTATTCTAAAAATATTGGAACACAATGAAATATTAATTATTATACTCAATATGTGTCATGAATATTTTGATACATTAACAAAATTAATTTATATTTTTTTGTTTCAATTAAGTAGTATACTAGATTATAATAATAGTGTATTTTATTATATTTTTAAATAATATTATAACATGGTCAATTTCAATTATTTTCACATTTCCATTACACTATTATATTATCCTAATTTTTATTCAAAATACAGATAACGATTATTCTTCATTACAATAATAAATTACTTCGCATAACGGCACTATAACTTTGAATTATTTTTCCGCTCGTTTCGGAACGATCTAAATCACCAAATGAATGATGAACAACAACAAAAAAATCAATTTTTTTTAAAACACACTGTAATATATGTACATTCCATTAAATCGGTACTCATACCATACATTTATACTGATTTCTTAACCTATTGACTATAGTAACATTTTAACCACATTTTTCTTAATATATGTGCCAACGTGTTACAGCAGATTTATGAAGTTACGATAATATAAAATATATATAATAACCTCACATTGAATACACAATTTTTAATTAGTGATTACATCATAGTATTATTAATTGTTAATGAAAATTGAAAAGTTTAAATGTATTTATAACAAATGCAGTTAAAATATTGTGATTATTAAATTGCGAAAACAACGACAACCGTTTCCGTTATTTATATATAATATAACAAACATTTATAGATTAATAATAATCAATAATATTGTATTGTACCTGTGCATTCGGGATATTGTGCTGATCGATATGGTTGTTTGTTTTGGTACCCGCTGAAATATCGGTTTCGAAAAAAAACCAATACCGATAAAACCGATACCGAGTATACGTTTTAATTACGATAGTCGTAACTTTACTTAGAACAAAATGAAGAACTACAAAATACTTAACTTTTTTTTACTTAGTATACTTTAGTGATCAGTTTATGGGTATCTTGTTTTGTGGACAAATTCGACCGAACTGGGTAATTCGACTGTGGCGGATTGGATACAATTTTAAACGCTTGATGAATTCCGGTTTAAGACGTAAAATGGTGTGCATGAAAAATACAGCTTAAAGATTAAATATTTTAATCAATATTTCTGATTTATTAAATATGATTTAAAATCTATATCATACTTACGTATATATACAATAAAATTATATTCTTGACTCATACGTGTGTTCGTAATAACTACTTATGTGAAAAACTACACAAATACATTATATTACATTTTCACTCAATATAGAAGCATTTACCTAAAACCTTTATACAGCCTATAACAATTATTATTGTAATACAGTTGAAATTCATATCACGACAAAAAGCAATTCAAAGGACAGTACTTGTTATAAAATTGTTTTAGATGAGAATATAACAAAGGACAATTTTAAAAAATATGGCATCAGTATAGACACGTTATATAAGAGTGTTTGAGGGTTCAACCTCCTCCGAAATACTTTCAGAAAATATTTATTTTTCGACATACTATATAGAATACAATTTTGAATTTTTTTATTAATTATATTTTTTTGTAAGATCTGACTAATGAAATTCATGTTCCACGTAACACATATTTACATTGTATTTAAAATCCTTATACTTAGTTTATATAGCTATCCTTACTGTATACTTCGGTGTTGTATTTACAATGCGGTGAATACGTTCTAAGGTAAATTGCATAAAAAATGGCTCTCGTAAGTCTTTAATAGATTATGAAATGCATTCGATTGCAAATTATAAACTATTTTAATTTTACGTATAATATACTAGAGCATAAAAATGTATCTCAGAATTAAAACACCATTTTACCCAAACATGTAAAAACGGGAGAAAAAAACTAATGTAATATTTACGTTTTTACTGATCGAAACCATTATCGAACAAAAATAATATTTAATCGACAAAAAATATACTAACTAAATCGTACATAATCGAGTTTAAAATTACGAATTGTTTAAATATTTTTTAGTTTGCTTGTTTATTTATTTTTATTTATCGTGTGTAACTTTTTAAATGTAAAAATCCTAAACAAAAATATACTATTTTAATTTAAAAATAAAAATTATGAATTTCAAATGTTGATAAATTACGATATCCCGAAAAATATGATGATTAGCAGTGTCTGGTAATTGTTGTGATGGAAGAGGGGGAGGTTTAAAATCTAGGGTGAAAATATAATAATGCTATGCACCGTTGTGATTAAATCGTAAATAACTGTTATTCTCTCGCTCACTGTGCCGCATGTTGGTGAGAAGACGCGCGAAGAATAATTTGTTGTTTATTATTTGTTTTATAATTTTTTTTAAATATAAATTCGTTTAATTTTATTCCGCATTTTTTCGGATTCTTTTAACACATAATAATTCCGAACAATCGATCAATCTTGTGCCTAACTGGCAACCGGTGTTGTAGGCATGAACGTTGAGAGAAAACGTATTTTTATTTATTTATTATTATAATTATTATTTTTCTTGTTTAACCGTGGAGTGGATACCTATCGTCTGAGGACGACGTGAAAATATTTCTGCTCACGTGGACTGGAGACGCAGACAGCTAATGAATGTTCTTCGTGATTACCGCGTTATAAACTATTAAGAAACGTGTTTTTTTGCAGTTTTATTTAACTTTTTAATTGTAAAATATAATAATATCTTTAGAGTTTCGACTCTATCTAAAATCGATAATACGTTATTTTGTCGTACTTAATGATGTTATCATTTTATATGTTAATATAAATAGTAAATACATAATATATTACTTTTTCGAATGCGTAAATAATATAATAACATAATTATAATTCATTGGGTATTACAATTGTTTACTTACAATTCAAAAAACTTAATCCAATTTCTTTTGCAGTGGAAAAAAGACCGTTCTTTATCATAAATATGTAACTTATATGATAGCAGAGTACCAATAAGTCGTTCACAAATACAGGTATAAATAGTTGCTCTTTTATACCATTCCGACTATAACATTGGAATATCGTCGGGCTGCAAAATTAACATCCAATAAATTGCGTAAACAAAAAATAAATAAATAAACCGGAAAAGGAGCAAAAAATGATAAAAAAATAAATAACATTTTCCAAATATTATAATATATTATTATGTTTTGACCAAAACCACAACAGAAGACACGCGCGCAAACGGGACGAGGGGTGTTGGGCAAAAACAGTCCCTCGTCGCTCTCGACCTTAAATCAGTGCCCGGGACCGTGCCGAGAATTTAATCATTTTTTTCGCCTTCCCCTTCGCTTGAGATTTTTATTTTATTTTTTTCTACATCCCGCACTACGAATACATATTTTATATCCAGCGACCGTATATCTCATTATACATGCGGCTTGCGGAGAAATGTAAATCGTTCCGTATTCCCCCCTCCACCTCCCGAACCCCGTCCAGCCCTTTCCAGAACGCTGTACAATAGGGTCTTATATTTATTTATTTATATATTTTTTTCTCTGTCCGCCACTCCCGTCTCCCGGATGACGACGGGCTCTCACTCTTGTCCTCGGAAACCACCTGGGATTGAACGCGCTGTACTTTCTCGCGTGTCGTTCTACGCTAGCTATAACGCACCGACCTGTCTTTTCCGCAAAATCGTCGTATAGCTCCTTTACACCGCCGACGACGGTTCGATCGTTCCGTTTCATTCTGATAACTCCCCTATGCCTCGGAGTGTTTTTCTCTAATCTTTGAAAACACCAATCGTGTATATATACCATATTATTATATCGCGTCAGCAAGTACAACGTTTGAAGTTAAAAACATGATATTATTGTGTGCCGCCACTCGACGGGATGTAAATGGATTTGAGCATATCATCACCACATCGTCACACGGTCTCACTTATTTGCTTTCTGGCCCACTGAATCTTCTCGTCAATAATGTATGCATATACAGAATATGTAGCTACGGCTGTGACCATTCCCTTTTATCTATCGACACGGAATCACTGTAGTGTTATGATATCGTGATGATGTATAGAAAAATATTTATTTTACTTAGCACGTGACACTCGTCTGTGCGGTCAAACCTGATGGGCATTTAAATAAAAAAAAAAAAAATAGACTACACTGATGCAAGTTTGACCATAAAAATACGTTATACATTAAACATATTTCCGCGATTTGGCGATACAGCATGCGTCATTATATAATCACTAAAATGTGCGCGCGTATGTGACACTAAAATGTATAAGTTAAATAACATTGATCAAATCTAACCACAAATTAATATTATTTTAAGCACAATTTAGATAGTTAGGTTGGGTTAATGTAGTTTATTGATGCTTTTGATTTAAATAGTTAAAAATATATTCTCAGTGAAATAGGTATAAAAGACAATAAGAAATCGACATACATACAATTTCTCTATCATTTTTAAAAATGTTTTATTTAAATTAAACGATGTTATTTTTTTAAATAATAATTTAAATATATTATTTTAGTACAATTTTAATTATTTAATGTAGGTATTTATTTACTCCAAGTGTAGATCAAATATTTTAAATAAACTGTTAACTGAGTAAATAACATTTGATTAGCGATTGGGTAATATTTAATTTTAATTCTTTAATAACGATCAATACTTCAGCGGTGTTTAGACGTATATAGTATATTAATTTAGTTTAGTATGAAAATATAATCAGTCACTTGATTTGAGCCAATGGAAACCATAAAATTCGATTAGCAGTAAGTTTCCCTTGGACATATTAATATATTATTATTACTATTCGGCCATTCGGGTAAGTTATCTGGCACGTGAACGAGTTTCTGTTTCTTCACGACCAAACAAATTTAACAATTGAATATGTTTATACAGCAAACCAAATAGATTTCGCCATCATTGTCCGTTATTCTTATTCGATCCGAAATATTCAATTGCAGTTTACGGCGAAACAAGATCGAAGAGCGTTTTGTCATATACGAGACGCCTTACCAGAAAAAAACAATAAAAATACTTATATATTATATATATATATATATATATATATATATATATATATACGTGTGTAGAAACCTATACTTCGCGTATTCCACGATGTTGACTTAGGAAAAAAGGTCGGGTCGGGTTTTGTGAGGATTTTAGACTGTGCAGCTAGGTCACCACCGACGCTAATAACGTTCAATTCAGACCAAAATTTATTTCAATGAATTATCCATCTGATCGTAGGTACGCGTCACACCCTTTCACTCGTCTATTACAGCAGTGGATCGTCCAAATTGGCATTGACTCCCGACGTAGAAACGCATAAATAATCAAATCGGCGTCTGCCTTTGCTTCAGCCAAATCTCTACCAATTTAAATTATTTCGTTGTTTTTTATCCATACAACTTTACTATTAATATAATATGCAGGCAAACGTAAATAATGTTGAATTAATCTTAACCTATATTTCTATTTTCTATTACATATATATTATGGTGAATCGTCAAGACTATTTATTTTACCATAATTTTCTTAAAACATAATTAATCACTTTTCTACGAAAAGTTATTAAACTATTTGTTGCGTGATAATATACTTAATATAAACTCGAATAAATCTCAATTCATCCACTTAAATTCCAAATAATTCAGTAAGCTTCATACAGTGGCGCCACTGGCTTCATATAATATTACTCTGAACGCAATATAATATCATACTTTTGTATATTACTAAAATTTTCATTTTAAAAGCATACACATTTGTTTATATTGTTTTTCAATAATTATTTACAAATCACACGAAATTTTTCCTTGGTAACGTTATTCCTCAACTTGATAAGAATAGTCGCCTAAGCAAAGTAATTGTGCATAATGGGTCATGAGTATTTAAAGTTATTTATATGAGACAAGTGGAATAGTACAGAGATACCCTACAAAATGTTGACTCACTACAGATAGTAGTAGTTAAGCTGACTAACTAAGTTTACTTCGGCTTAACTTTACAAATAAACTAGGTACTTATTTGAAACTCGGTTATTTATGTGTTACAGTATCAGAAAATTATTTTATTTTGAAGTATGAAATTAAAAATATATGGGTACCATTCAAAAATTAAAAATTTAAACAATAATTATAATACAAATAGTTTAATCTTAATGTGTATTTTTTTTTTCAAAAATATTGCTTATTAGTTATTAATGACTTCAAATTTTTAGAAAAATATTAGAAAAAATGTGAATATTAACGTTTATTGTTATTAAAATTACTCTGTGCGTATTAATAAAAAAATTATATTAAAATAAAATTTAAATTGAATCACACCAAGTTTAGATACTTTTCTTACATCATAAATTTTATTTTAAAACCTATTTATTTTGACCAATTCTTTTAGAGAGATTCTTTTTTTTTATTACTTAAGTACACGACAATTGGTGACATTTTTAAACTCTCAAAGTAAATAAATCGAAACTCTTGTACTAAGTCAGAAGCCGGTGATATTTTATTACTTCTTATATATATATATTGGATCGTGTGCGATAAAGTGACATAATGTCTTCAACTAATCATGAACTTTAGACACAAATACACGTTTCTTATAGCTCTGTGTAACTGGCCACACTGGAGTATACATATATACACTGTATATAAACTTAATCTAATCGCAACGTCTGTATAACATAAAGCAATATACAATATATTATTATAAGTAGATTACTAAAAATATTACACTTGGAATAATGTTAGGTTAGGACATTCAAGATATTAAATTCAAATAAATCAAAGCGTGTATCTACTATTTTTATCTTAACTAGTTAATAATATTCACCTCTAATTTAATAAACTTCGTAATAAATCTTTGTGTATTAGGTAGTGATTTTTTTGATTATTTATTCCTCGCCAATTTAGTTTTAGAATAAAATAATTTTTACATAATATCATACTTGTATCTGTCATATCGGTTGAAACTTGAAGGTACTTTAATAATATCTTAATACATTATACAATGTTTTAATATTTTAATATTATTATAGACAAATAAAAATATAGGTATTTAACCTTTTTAAGTTGTTACTATTAAAGAATATTTAGACATACTTTAATAAAGTTAAATTAGTTTACTCAAAATTGTTAACTTTACCTAATTTTTATGCAGTAATTTATTTGTTTATTTTCTTCCAGCCTTATCAATAATTAATAAGACAATCATTTTTGTATTGCGATTTTTCGTTTTTAAGAGTAGTTATAATAATAATAAAAATAACAATAACAATATTAAGACTATTAAGTTGATATTTTTATTAACATCAAAAATTTTTTTCTTGCAATTGATACAATGATAAGATACCAACATGATTTTCATATTTTTTGTCGTATTTCTCGGTATAAGTAAACGGTTTAATTTGACATTTGTGTGTAATACTCGTATAAAGCTTTTTTAGAAAAAAAATTGGAAATGAAATATATTTCATTTTAGATATAAAACGTTTTTCAAGTTGCAATGGTGACAACTGAAAGTTATGAATAAATGACTATCCAATATCATAAATTATGCGTCCTGTTTTTTTTTTTTTTTTTTTTTGCAATGTCTGTCGTGCACCCATGTAAGACATAACTGCACGCAAAAGTCCCCCTCGAGATGTATATTGTCTAAGTTCCACGGGTGAACAACAAACAATATTATTATTATATCCGCACAAAACGCCGAACTTGCGGACAAGCGAAGATTACCGCAAACCAAGTTAAATTTCTGCTGAGTCCAAGGCACTCAGCCGACAATGATAACCTGGGGTTGGGTCGAGTACACCGACCCACTGAACATTAGTTTTGAACACCTGCCGACCACCGATACTGTGCCGCAGTCGACCGAGTTTTCACGGAATCTAGCAAGTTTCCAAATAAATAATTACGCGCGTGGCATGTTAATATAGCAGATGCGTAGATATTACTCGTACATATTATTATTATTCGAGCGGATGATCCGTTTAATTGGCTATATGCTAGTTTGTTTATTTAAGTTTTCTTCGTTCTAGAAGAAAAAAATCTGTCTTGATTATGATAGTCTATAGACTAATAAATTTGTATTTGTTTATGCATTTAATATATAATAATATATAAACATGAATTTAAATTAGCATAATACGTACGATTGCTGACATTTTTTAGTTAATGATTTTATTTCCTTAAAAATAGGTAATATTTATTAATTATATACGTATATGTTATATAATATAACCACATAAGCTTTCAAAGTATAAATATTATCGAAATTTATTAACGCATTATGTGAAATATACCCTACCTGATTTGACTACAACTATAAATATCGTGTCGTTTACGTATGATTATATAAATATTTTTTATTATAAATGTTAAATAATATAAATGCATACAAATATAATAATAATAATATAAACAATAACAAAAACAGTTCTACTTTCTGTATGAAAAAGTCCATCCAAATGAACACTAAACTGATTAAACTTAAAGCTTATTTTACTAAGTTGACTTCAGTTCTATGACATCACCACTTAACTTAGTCTTAAGTCATCTAAAATGTTTTCATGTCATAATTTTGAGTATGTATTCAATAAATGAATAAATTTAATACTATTTTTGAAATATCGACATTCCATTGTTTTTTTGACCAATTATCTAAATTGTCGTAGCTTTTTGAGAAAATTGAATTCAAGACAATACGCGATTGTTTTACGCAGAAAAAAAGTCAAAAATAACGATACACAAATGACTTACGGCCCTTCCCGTTCGCTAAACTTGTAAATGCTCAAATATTTTTTTATGTTTATCACTAAAGTCGGCTTGGAAAAGTTATAGTCTAGCCAGTTAAATATGGATCATCGCGTCGTACAATATACGCTCCCGCCGATCTATATATATGCGTCCCCGAAAAATTTAGACCAAGCGTCTGCGGATGGGGAGACAGAACATAACGCGAGGTATAGCTGCTATAAAACTTTTTGCTGGCAATAAATCGCACCGATAACCGAAGACTATTCTGCGTCAAACGGCGTAAATATTATATACTGCAGTACATAGCAGTGGGTGTCTTTTTTTTTTCCGAAAACGGTATTAATAAATAACACACACAAAAAGGATGAAAATGCAATGTATAAAAAAGTATACTTTCTTGATATATCGAATTTAAAGGGCATTATAACAAAAATGTAGTTGTTAAGGTTTCAAGTTATCAATAGTTAAAAATAAATTAAAAATCACTATTTTTGAATAAAATTGTCGATTATTATATTATGTTTATAAAATTAAAATTAGAAATGTGAATAAAATTACAATTTTTAATGCGATTGATACATATTTGAGATGATATTTTTCACCATGAAAACTTCTCTTGAATTTGATTCAATTTTTCTATATTTTTTCTAATAAAAGTTAATACATTGATTCATTAGCTCTCCGTGTCACCATTACCACATAAATGTATACATTTGTACAGACTGATTATTTTATCATAAACCGTGAAATATCTTATAAAATGCAAAGGGTTTCAATTGTTTCAAATCATATTAACAACTTTACTACTATAACAATACTTAAACAGTGAAATGAATAATAATTTAAAAATTGTTTGTACTTAAACACACGAATAGATCAATAATATATTCTATGAATTGCTATAAAATACGTAGGAATGTATACAATAATACAGTAAATTCCCGTTACAACAAAAAATCCTATTATAACGAGTTATAGAAGTCCCCTGCCGAAAAGCAGTGTTTATAAAGAGCTTATTCGAATTTTCGTTACAACGAAATTTCCGTTATAACGAAAAAAAAAATTCGGTCCCCTGGAATTCGTTGTAACGGGATTTTACTGTACATAAAATTCTTGATGAAGAAAGAATTTTTTTGCACATGTTTCGCACTTAAACGACCGACAAACATGTATTAATGTGCTAAAACTATATCGCTAATGTGTGTTTGTATATTTGCTTGTGTGTGTGTGTGTGTGTGTGTGTGTGTGCCCGCGCCTAATTACCCTGCCAGACCACTATTATAATATTAAACACTAGTACATTATATCGTTTTACTCTCTCTCAAAAAAAAAATTAGTTATGTGTTTTCAAAGGAATTGTTTCACTTCGTCTACAAGTACACATTCGACAATAAAATTCCTATTTAAGTATATTGTATACTTTATGTATACTACTCTTTTTTAAACTTTCAAACGTACGTTATATTATCGGCTACCGGTATTAAGAAAACCTCAACAATCATATTTTTTGTTTGGATATACTAATAAGTATTAGCAATTGTAATCATTTAGAATATCTATACGAAACACTCGATATATAATACAAAATCGTTTTAAGTACGTCCTCGTTCAGTATTTGATCGACCAATTCCAGTAAAAATATGAATTTTGATTTTAAGATGTAGTCAATACGAATTATACATTTTATCGCTTTCATCTGGTATAAAGTACATGTAAATATGCCACGGTGAATCCAGACATTTTTTAAGGGAGGGGGGTACATCATTTTTATTTTTTTGTAAAATAATTAAAAACAATATATTAATTTAATACAAAATATATGAATAACGTTTCAAACCGACTATCCGATTATTATATGGCCATGTAGGTATTTATTTAGTTTTTAAAATCAAATTTATCTATAAATAAAAAATTACCATTTCAAAAAATGTCTATAGTCCATTGATATGAGGGAGGAGTTTCCCTGTCAACCCTTAAATGTGGCACTGTGAATATGTAATATTATATATAATTTCCGTTGCGATTACTATCATTATTCAGTTCGTCAACGTGAATTTTTAAAAATAAAATATTCGAAAAAAAATAAATATAATATCAACACTTTGAAATTTCTTAAGTAGTAAATTCAATATTGTCGGTGCCTCGTCCAGTCATTCTTATAAATTGTGTTCGTAAATTGAAACTGTACGAAAAGTTTCCAATACATTACTCCGTATAACTCAACTACCTTAATCCGTTTAAATTCGGAATATTCTAAAGTTTGTTGTGAACAACTAATATATACACCGTCTGTTCGGAATTCCCATTTCAACAATTAGGTTCACGCTTGTTTCCTTCCTGGTCATTATTCTCTTGACCCATTCTTACTGCAGTACTTTATATTATATTATTATTATTATTATTATTTCTCTTGGAAGTGGTCAAACTTTTCTACTGTGTACACTACACGTAAACACGCATGTATATTCTATATATATAAGAATCTAACCTGATTTTGGAGACGAAGAAAACCGGTTTTGAACGTTATTTCTGACCTTATCGCTTCCTCTCATGGTAATAATTATTATATACATATTTGTTTGTTTATTTATTATTATTATTAATTATTTATTTGTTTACACTTGCATTTTTTCATTCGAAATATGTATTAATAGTATTATACATTGAACAAATAATTTATTGTTATAATTTTTTCTACCTTATCTCTATTCTATAATAAAAATAATAAAATTAACCACTCCAGAGGTTGAATTCAAAATGTAGGATATTTAATTTTCAGAAATTAGCAATAACAATAACTACAATATGCAATTATATTATATTATCTGTATAGCCAAAAAATGGTCATATACTCATATGTTTTTAAATTAAATTATAAAAAATAATATTTCTTCCGGAGGAAGTTCGGGCAGCTAGTATATTATATAGCTGGGTGCCGGGTGGTGAGTTTACGTGTGTGATATATTATTTTGAGCAATCTAAATTCATCGACCACGGTGTCAGTATAATATAATATAAACTTAAATAATTATTAATGTCGAAACTGAATCATAATATACCGGCCTAATAGTTTCACGATTTTCCGATATCGAGTGAAATACACAGTACTTAAAATATATCGTTATATTTTAGATTCTTGACGGAGCGATAAATAATATATTGAGTTGACAATGATTTGTGTTTTAATATTTTTATTTTTATGTTTAAAGATACTTTTTCTAGTAGAAAAAATTCTCTGATTATCAAAAATTATCATTTATAAGCACGGTATAGTTTTCAATATACTTTGACCCTTTTTGAGTTTTTTTTATAGACATTTGATATTTTTTAGTTTTATTATTTTTTTAAATATGAATAAAAATTTCTCCCGGTCAAATAAAGCTTGGAGATTTAATACATGGTTCTTCGTAAATTTTTATTGCATGATTATTTTGTAACTATTAAAAAATGATAGTTAGGTAATAGGTTTGACGTTCAGCGTATATAGTACAGTAAAACATTTTCGGAAATGTTTTTTCCAATCATTAAACTCATCGAATAGCAATGAAACATTAACAGTGCATGGTTTATACTTCATTAATGTACATTCCAATGGATATATTAAAAATAAAACTCTTTATTATATTTTTTTTATTTTTTTTTTTTACTAATTTCTCACTGAAATCGGTATAATATTATGTTGAAAAAATATTAGGTAATAAATTATATGTCACTGTTTAAAAATAATTTAACTTTACATTCAAAAGTTAAATTATTTAATATTTTCATCATTTTAACATAGATATACTTATATAGGTAGTTAAATATATAATTTGAAGTTAGATACAAACGATTTTTTCGTTATCACGATAGATTTTTGATCTTGACGTTTTAACATTAATAATAGTTTCAAAAATATAGATTCAGTTTTATAGTTTTCAGAATATTTTTGCATGAAAAATATTGTTTTATACCTATTCAATTGTTATTGATAAAAATAGGTAACTGTATTTATCTATACTATAAGTAATACTTGTTAATTTATTTATCAATTAGTATAATAACTATTACAAGTAGCGAAGTGGGTCGTAACATCATAATTACATTTTGTGTGACCTATGAGAGATTGTCTAGAAGTTATTTATGGGAATTTTTCGGTGATTTGAACTCAGTATATGCTCTTGAAAAAATATTGTCTTCATAGATAGCATCATACTATAATTGATATATTCGTATTTAAATATATTAAAGGTATATTAATAATCATTCTTTAAGCTAACTTTGCAATACATTTTCGATTTTTAAATTCATATTATAATTCACATGTTTAATTTTTTTTTCATACTTTAACGGGCTTAAATCCTGAACTAATAAATGAAGATTCATAATTAAAACAATTCACTTATCTTATAACCATAATATATATATATATATTATATATATTATTATCTTCATAGTATATATTATTATATGCATTTATTTTTTGTTAATCACGATAATACCATAATATATGTAATAACTATATGCAGTGATTGCATGTCAAATTTTATACGTTACTTCTGCTAAACATGGAAATAATTTACCAACGTGAGTAAACAATTAGCGGTGGTAATACAATAGGAAACTTCAAAACGGTAGTCCAACTTTAACATATTATTAAGTATGATTTCAACAAACGATATAATAAATTTTTTTCACTCGAGAATGAACACTACATATATATTATTTCACAATTATTTGGTTTATACACGGCGCTTACTATAACACTCTAATTTTTCATTCTAACCAAACCTAACCTGTATATATAATATTAAATTAATCATAATAGTATTGTTTATTATAATCATTTTTTTTTTGCATGTTCCGTGTTCAAAAATAAAATAAAGATAATATTTTATAAAATATCATATTTTATATAGCATTAGCTGATAAATTACACGTTATTAATAGTTATTAGGATACAATTGAAAAAAAAAACATTTATACACAAAATCAAATAATTAAAAAAAAAATAGTGCGATACATTATCATACTGTGTACTAAACTTTTTGACAAAATCAACTAATGTACACATATTTGGATTCCGTTTGATTTTAAGCTGTCATGCATTTTATCTGAGAATTTGTGTTCATAAAGTATTATAAATTAAGGTATAATACCTGAACTGAAATAACAAAACTCAAACTGCAGTCACTTATCTATTTTATTAAATATGACTTTCACGAGTAGGTATTATAAGTTATACTGCATAATATTATGTTCGAAAAACTCGTAAAAGTGACGATTATTGAAACAAAAGTTTTAGTTCCCTAATGACTATATTTCGTAGTTAAAAAGATTGCAAATAAAATTAAACAAACTTACGTTTAAAATTATAAAAATCCCGAAAGTTTGTTTTTCTTTCAAATTGCAGTGACGTCGAAAACCCTGATTTAAAATAACCTCTTATTAAAATAAACGAAAAATAACACAGTAGTATTTGTATTTGTCGAAAATCCCCTAAGTTTTAGAGTTTGGGCTTATAGCGCTGAAACCTCAATAAAAACCGTATTTTCAGTGAAATCTGTTTCGTGAACATTTTCAAAAATCCCACGTAGCTTACTGAAACCCATAAAATAAACGAAAGAACAACAAACTAAACTAAAGTGTTTATACACATTTTATTATTTATAATTATTTTATTTACAACAATTAACAGACATCATTAAATGCATTTTTTTTTTTATTATTTAAATTATATTATTTATGGCATATTATAGTTCAAGTGAAATAATAACTTCTCAATTCTCATACATTATTATTTAATTTATAGGTCGTATGCTTGATCCATTTATTTTTATACTATATAAATTATAAGTAAAATTAACATAAATAAAAAATTATGATTAATATTGTATTAATAGTATAATTTATCATTTATTTGTGGATAATAAATTATATATTTACCACTTAGGCAGTTTCAAAGATCATAAATAAAGAATAACAAACAATTTCGGTCAATAATATTTAACAAGTTTCACAAGTTAGTTTTTTTCGTGAATCTTTAAAGAGGCGTAAGTAATACTCCTAAAATTGTATAAACTAGAGCTATTTTAAATTGAACGCTTTTTTTTTATTTAGTTACATGAGATGTAAGACGTAAGTTTTCTTTACTTTACAGACTAACTATTAATAATGCATACTTCTTCCGATTCACGATTTTCTAATATATAATTTGATCATACAGGGTAAATTAAATAAATTTTACTAACCATAATGTAAAGATTTAACATATTGGAAATTTAAAATAAAAATATTGATTTAAGCTTTGTTTAGTGCATGTCTTATCAAACTTACCAGCTTTAAACGTACATAAAATTATATTATTAGTTAACTATATATGTAAAAATAATGCATCTAAAATTTAAACAATCATAGTTAGTATGGTAAAATCGTCGATGAAACAATATAATTTAAATTAGGTAAATAACAACAATTGCATATTATTATATTTTTATTTCCAAGCACATTTATTTTACCTATATTGTAGTAAAATATTTTTAGGTTATTAAGAGCCTTTAATTAATTATACACAATTTAAATAATTATATAATGGTATAAAAACCGTACAAATATTGTATTTAAAAACAGCTGTGAGAGTTTAATCTGTAGAAAGTCGGTTATATGACAATATAATTGTTATAATAATCATCTAAAATATTTAAACGTCGTTTAAAAAATTAAAAATTAATATTTGTGATCTAATTTCGTCGATAGTGCGATTTCAGCAGATGTGGAGATGACATTTAAAGCGGATTGGCATCGGATATTTCATATTTTATTATTGTTATATTATCTTTGCTCACCCTTCTCGTATGCTTATGTCGATGCAATATGTGTCATCGGTAAATCGGTTACTTGCTGTGGCGGCGGAAGAGGCGTATACACATAATTCCACTGTAGTATATATTATGTATGTATGTATATATATATATATTATACATATATATATACAGTTGTTCGGAAAGAGTCAACATCGTAAATCTGAGAAAACACACAAACACGAACGCACAAAAAGCCTATAAGGAATTGAAAACAGTTGTTTTTATTTCCAACCTCTCAAGGACCCAATGGTGGCGGCGGTTCGCTGTCAAATTTCCGAAAATTTATCAAACCCCATGTCGTCGTCGTGGCGGCTGAAAGTATAATAATAATAATAATAATAATAATAGTATAAGTATAAGTTGTGTGTGTGTGTGTGTGTGTGTGTGTAGGAGAAAAGTGTATACGTATTTGAAGAATTTGATTTTTCGATTGTGTCGTTGTCCACAAGATCGAGGGTGAGAGTCATCAGGGTGGCCGAGGATTTATGGCGTTCGCCTGTGGGACCACCGCCGCCGTTATTTACAGGGACAAATTGAAGCACATATTATCGGTCGCAAACTACGAACGAGCGGGCTGCTTGGGGTTGGTTGATCCGACGGGTGGGTCGCACGTCGTTGTATAATATAAGCACTGCTTGACACCTACCCACACTTGTATCAGTGTCAAGAAAACCAACGACGTAAAAAAAAAAAATGTTGTTAAACGATATTACGAAAACGTGATTACACTCCAGACAACCTAATATATTATCGTATTGTATTAAAGTATTATTATAGGCGTAATAACAATAAATAAGTATTATCACATCACTACGTGTACGAGTGTACATGCAGTATGTATGTATAGTATGTGTGCTGTGTACATATTTTACCATGTTTTGACACCAATTAGTTCAAACTACCCTATTACGAAATAGTTGATGCCAAGAGTAATGAAGTTAAATTGCGAAATATCTTAAGAAATATTATATAGGTGACAGACCGTCTCCACTCAGATCCTGTTAATGATATCATAGTACTGCATACAAAAATTAACATAATATAATTCATAATACTTTAGTGATACACTACTTATAAACAAAGTAACATTTGGCGGGTTAAATTCAAAACTAAAAGTAAAAAATATTTCATATTATTCTATCTGTCTATAATAATATGCTATAACACATATTATGCATTAATTTAAATTTTATAATAATCAACGTCAATGTGAAAATCGCTAAATTCTGATAAATCTATCTGTATTATAAAAACAGTTGTATTTCGTAAACTATATAGTTCTCAGTATTTATCATTGCACAACCGTTATTTTGATGGTCATGCTAATTCATGCCCATGTTACTTCAGTTACTTTAGCTTTTTGTATTATAATATAAATAGCTTTTATCCGAAAATGTCAATTTTATCACTCAATAGTCTATTGCAAAATTGTATGTTACCCATGATTCATAATTAATAACTTTTTTTAAACTTTTCCACAAAATAAACTCAATTAAAAATATAGGTATCTATAGTACTGTAAAGGTTTATTTGTAATGAGGTATTGACTATAGATTAACTACAATTTGAATTTTTGAGTTGCTGCAAATATTTTACGAAAATCACCTTTCTATATAGATGTATATAGTATATAAAACAACTGCTTAAAACGAATAGGTATTAATAATTCTGTATAAATAAGACGTTTTAATAAAAATAATTAAATTAAAAAAAAAAAAAAAAAAAAAACAATTTTAGTTTAAAATTTATTTTGCATTTATTGAAATGATTTAAAAAATGGAGTTAATACATAAAATGTTGCACACGTAACCTAACTGAAATAAATATTAAATTTATGTTATATGTGATGATATTTAATGAACAAAGCTCACATTATGGCAAAATATAATTTTTTTGTCCATCGGTCAATCATTCTGCACCGAACTCTGAATTTTTGAATCACAACAAATGCTTTTAATTTCACGGTCTGATGCAGATTACATCATATACCGTTGATGTATTCGTTGAATATATTGAACTAAATGTATTTTTGAATTTAATTTATTTAGACGAGGCGCCTGTTCAGTCTTGCAAAATTGTTCTAGGCTCTCGAGCATCCTTAATATTTATTTATAGGCGATTGATCCTACTCGTGACGTCTATAGTATTATTAATCATTATGTTTTCGTTACGATGGTGTACGGGACCGAATTCATTCGGAACGACGACGACGATATTGATGAAACTGGAAATATGTGGACGATTCGTCGCCTCGCCTGCAGGCAATGTCTTTTCACGTGCGTGCGTCGTACATCGAGAACGGAAAATTCCATACGCATTTTTTCGTCCCCCAATTTCGCGTATGTATTGTGTATTGCACACACACACTGACATGCACACACACACACACACATATATATGTTAACGTACGATTTTAACCGGAAAACCATAAATCTGCAACCAGCAAATGTTTAGTACCACCACCGCCGGCGCCGCCTAAGTCGACGTCCCTTACTGCACTCATATTATGTGTATATATATAAATGGCCGTTTTGTAATAATAATATCATAACGTCTCCGCCGTCAAAGACAAAGTCGACACAAACGTTTACATTATTACGTTATTGGTGGACGAAAAGTATATGTATATACACAAAATATACGTATATTATACGAACATCCTATATGCGGATCGCAGTGGACAGTCAAAAAATATAATATATATAATACGATAATATAATATACGGTCGTAATAATAACCGTCTGCTGGCCATAAAAATCGAAACGAGACCGTTATTAATCCGCGCTTTTATTATAACGATTGTGTTATACTGTGAACGACAGTAATAATAATAATAATAATAAATTATATTTATATTATTATCGTGTGACTTGTCCTCCGCACTGCACATTATACAAGAAAGGCACTTTTCGATGAAACAGGCGCCCCCCAATAAGTGAACGGATTTATAAAATCCTACAATATTTCTGTACGGGTTTGTATATAGTATCAGATATACAGATAAATGCGTACTAAGCAGAGCAATAGGTTAGGTCGCGAACATATTTTTAACACGACTGGTCTAAAACATATTCTGAAAAGTAGTATGTGCCTAGGTTAGGTCCACGATGTGTGCACAAACTCGAACGCCGGCGCGAACGATTTACGAAGCATCGATCGACGGAAAAATAATAATAAAATGATTTCTTGACGTAAAAAATGGCAAACAACCGAGTGCACGAATATTTCGCCGTCGAACACGCCCAACGATTCCAACCACGTGCGTGTGTGCGTGTGTGTGTGTGTGTGTGTGTGTGTGTGTATTGCGCACGGTCGCCCGATTGTTGGAACGAGATCAGAAACATTGTGAGAGTTTGATTAATGTACTGTGATAATACACTGTCGTTTCTGGTTTTGCGTTTTGCAGCCACCGCTGCACCATCAATTTCATCACGCGCAGGTACACACTCACACGCACACACACACACACACACACACACACACATTTATAATACCTACTTTGTGTGTGCGAGAGAAGGGGTCGTCAGATGTAACGGTATGGCGGATTTTCAACGACATGATTTATACGCTTTAAAACAAGCAAATGTCGCACGTACGCCGCACATACCCTAAGCTATAAAAAAAAAAAAAAAATGAAAAAATAAAAAACCGGGAGACGATAACGAAGAAACGATTTTTCGCGCACCGACCGATCGAAAATAACAATCTATTTGCATCGATATTAAGCGCGCACGGCACCCAACGACGGCGATCGATCGACCATAACAGGTATCGTATAATATAATCTAAAGTCGAGGAGTCGTTCCGAAATGAGTTTCTTTCGTGGATTTATCAATAACATTATCGGTCACGATGCTGCCACCACACGACGACGGTATAATAAACGGTCAGCTATAATATTATTTTACTTGGGGCGCATTCATCAATCGTCCCAAATACGCATCATACTATACATTAACCCACGATGAGCAAAACTCACAAATCATTACATTATACTACATAGCACATGTTTAATTAAACGACTAACACTCGGTCACGTATGATTGATTTCTGGTTTATTAATCGAGATATTGATTACAGCAATTAGATTACAATATTCAAACTTACCAGTAATTATTTATCATTCGACTAGCATTTCAGAAATACGCGGGTGTAATTTTTTTCGATTTTCTACGATTATAATTATTATTGTTTGTTTTTTTTAATTAGATCTACAGTCTACGATATGCTAAAATAAATAACGATAACGTTGAAAATCTTAAATTTTAAATTTCAATTTATTAAGTTAGAATACGCAATTTGATTGGTTGAGTTTTATTTGCCAGTAGAAGTATAAAAAATATACAATACGTCATAATTAAAGGTCCTGGTGTAGGTAGAGATGTATACCTATTATGTATAACGGATGAATTGAAATTCGATATTTTGAATCTTAAATTTAAATTTTGAGGTTTCATACGACTGAACTATCAATGCGTAATTTCAGTTCCAATCAATTTCTGAATTTTATTATTAATTACAATTTCTACGCTAATGGAAAAGATTGGTTCACCTTAATATTATAATACGAATGATATTGAAAATATATTTTACTATTTTTTTTTCGAAAGTGTCATTTAATACTTTAAAAATAAAGTCAGAAACCTTTAAAATATAGTGTTATCATACGTGACAAACATGTAATAAAATATATTATTATACTTTTTGTCTAGGAAGTTTGTAAACTTCCGATTTATAATGGGTATCACACGCGACGAAGGGATATACATTTAATTTTATTAACGATTAATTTAATTTATAGTGTTACGATATAATAACTTACAAGGCGCGTGTTATCGTGGTTATCGTAATCTTAAATCGACGCACGCGTGTTTGATGTTTCCAAACTTTCTAAACACCCCGCATATTTAATTAATGAAAAGTGAAAACTATCAACACGTGTTTTATTTAATAACACACTAAATGCTTATCTTATAGGTCAAATCTGTATTAATTTAATAATATATTATAATTATATATTCCGTTATTAAAACTTCAAATTTTTTGTCTTGTATGATTAGGTGAAATAAAAAAAAAAAACCTAATCGTTTTGGTGGAAATTTAATATTATACAAAATTACAAACATGCATGACATTACGGATAAAGATAATATATGCTAGTTTCAAAACTGGATTTTGTTAAGCAAATAAAACTTGTATTAATATACGATTTATTTTTTTATTAATAATTTAATTGTTTTAAAATAGTATACTTTATTCATTTGTAATCATAATATTATTAATATTATTGTTATAACGTCATAATCTAAAGCAAATTATTCATTTAGAAATGAAAAATCTACTACCTATTTATATATTTTTATTTATCAATAATACTATTATAATATATAATGTTATAATATTTAATTTATATTTTCCAATAGATTATATTACCATTAATATAGACTTTTCAAATTATACAACCCTCATGAAAAATATTTTGAGAGTAAATAAAGAATAAAAGGTTTGCACGAGTATAATAAGATTTTAAATCATCACGTACTTTATATTAATTTAGGATTCTCAGAATAGTTTTGTTTATTAGTCAAGTATCCTGAATCCTGAAAATAATTAAGAACCTAACAGTAACACTATACCATCTTTCTTTGAAACAACCTGTAATTATTTCTAATCATTTAGCCACTTTTTCTTCATTATAATGAATAAATGAATTTTTATTTAACAGTAATTTACTCATTTATATAGGGTTGAATATAATATATTCTTTACAAATTGCATGTATATTTTATTAATTAAAATTTTAATATCGTATTTTATAAATTTATTTTAAAAAAAAGTTATTATGTCTACGTTAATAAAGTAGAAAATTTAATTTAATTAGAATATCATAGATACATATTATTATGTTGAAATAACAAACAAATTTTCAAATACAACATGAATCATGTAAAATCATGAAAGTATCCACATTGGTTATAATTCGATTTTTTTTTATAAGTTTATATTCAATCTTTATACGTAGGTATTATTTTTTCGTTCAATCGTTCATCTTCCATTTTTGATTCAATATAATTTTTTTCTTTTATTGACAAATCAGATATTTTATTAATGACAGTTTTAAATATAATTTTATTAATCATTTGAAATATCTGGAGATTTCAAAATATTATTTTTGGAAGTTATTTAAGTGTATAAATAATTTAATTAAAATCCAGTTGGAAAATACTTAATGTTTAAATTTTTATTTAAAATGTAAATTAGAATGATATTTTTATTACATTAATATTAAAATATTTTTAATGATAAATCATTTCTTTTTTTAAATATCTTGAGTAAAAAAATTCTTCGTTTAAATAATTTGGATAATTATAATCAAATATTTGAAAAAAATTTCGGACAATTTTCGTAGCGGTGAAAATATTAACAGCATTAAAGTACATAACATTTAAATAGACAAATATAATTTTATCATATCAAAGAAATATTTATAAGGTTGGAAATAGCTTTTGGCTATCATATACTATACATATACTATACATTTATACTTATACATTGTATATTATTATAATGATATAAAAAGGTATGTCTGTGTATAAAAGGCACTGTGTGTATGACGTGTGATTATGGTTTATGCACTGAAAAACTACTTGACTGATTTCGTCAAAAATTTCAGAGATTGTTCTTGGAAATATTTTGAATTTGTAGAGAGTAATTAATATCAGTTAAGATAAGTTCGTATCACCGCAGAATATTGTTAAGTAGTATCTAAAAACAATTTCAAGTATTTTATAATATGATGTGAAATATACTTAAAAAATGTAAAAACTATATAATTTTAATAAATTAATAATTATTCAACGAAAAAACGAAGATGGGAATTTTCGATAAATCACACAGAATATTATTATAATTTTTAGTGTGTTCTACGAGTATAATAAGCGGCGTAGGAATAGATTGCCGCAGTGTTTATTCCGATAGTAGCCAATAGGTATGATTATAGTGCGGTGTGCGGTTCATGGGAACTGCTGGCAAATGTGTTTTCGATTGTTTTTTGAACGACAGTCCGATAAACTTTGAAAACCGTTTGAACTTGAATAAAGTCTGTGGTAGCGATCGTTTGGTCGGTCAGCAGTGACCACAAATCCGTTTTTCCGCGCCGCATTACGATGCTATTACATTAATGCGGTGTAACTATATGTATTACGGCGTGTATTATATATATATCGTCGAAAATTTTCCAATACCATCCGATTGAAGTCCAAAACTATCTCGGTGGTAAGGAGAACGATTTTCCAAAACGCCAGAAGTGACGGGTGAACCACGCACTAAACCCTGTTCACACCCTCCCCACGATTTACCCAATATTGCCTATGTATACCGTCGTCCAGATCGAAATAGTTTGTATTTTCTCTCGGTACGGATGATGCGTTCAAGTCTTGGTATACTTGTCAGATTCCTGGGACCCCGTTTACCACCCATCCATTTTTTACTACGATTTACAACTTGTATCGTTGCTATATATTTAATTATATAGTTACACGCCGTTCAACTCCGAAGGGTCTTTTCGTTTCCAATCGAATTCCTATCGGTTCCCTGGCGCGCGTTCCGTATATACCATGCGCTCGACACATTAATTAAAAACCAACGTCCGGTCAACAGAAACAATTTCGGCAAAGTATCAGAAGAATAATAATGATAATAATAATATTAATGGAAAACGAGTGCAAATAACCGGTATAAATGTCTGTAAAGTCTGAATTTTTTTTTTATTGCCTAAAACTTTTATTTTTATTTTCTCTCCCATTTTTTTTTCATTTCCTGCTAACAGCATATACGTCACGATAATATATGCTGAACTGCTGAAGTATGTACCTCACTATAAACACCACGGTTCTTTTTGAATTCTTTGAGTAGTCACCTACATGGCTACTCACCACAGAAGGCATGTCAGCTGACAAATCGCGTGCAATATATTCACACGATCTACTGCGATTTCAATCGTATATAAATAAACAGATATTCGGCATCAATAAAATTCAATCTGTCGTATGTAGTTTATTATATATTATGCATTAGACACATTATGGCGTACGATAAGTTATTTTTCATTACCATGACTTAAAACACTGAATTTATATGTATATATTTTAATTATGATAGATTAAAAATCACGAACTATAAAAAAAATCACTCTTACGAAAGGGAAAAAATAAGCGGTTTCGGTAGTGCGCGGTATACTATACTATCAGAATGCAAAAATTTTGTACTTGCGAATAATTGGTATTGAGACTAAATTTTCATAGATTCTTATAATACCTATGTTAAAACCCACTTGTAGGTTAAATGTTTTATTTTATAATGTATATTTCACAACATCACAATACCGAATGGAAACTATCAGACAATAAGTTGTTAAAACACACAACAATCGTTACGTTTGGCTATATATCTAGATCATGCATTCGTTTTCACAAAATATATTGTACAAATCTTATCAATAAATATAATTTTTAGACTTTATAATTAAATTGTATTTGAAATCAATAAAATATTCTTTGATTTAATTGACGATAAAGTTTGTTTCTTAAATTCTACTCACATTTTTTTTTTTAAAGTGTGTAATTTATTAATTAAACGTATAAGACATTGCATTAATTTAATTTAAAAAAAAAATTAGCTTTCGGGTTAAAAATAATTCCTTTGTTTTCGAGTAAAGTATAGTTTAAAACTTATAATATTATTATGGTTATAGAAATCGGATGTTGAGTGAACGTATCAAACTTTTAATTAATTTTCTAAAAATTGTAAAGAATAAATGTTTTTTCTCTTTATGTAGTTAATGTTATTACAAAAAAATCAATCTATAATACTACTAGCTGATTTTAATAAAACAAATTAAGCTAAAATTTACCGCTTTTAAATTATTTTAAATGCTTATTTTTATAACTTAATATAATATTTATAAGAGTTAAGAAATCTGAATTCTAATTATGATTTATGATGTTTCTAACTATTTCTGAGAAAAAAAAGTTTATAGTATTTTTATTATCTAAGAGCTATGAGATTTTTTCAATTTTATGATATTTTTAGATACACATATTATACAACTATATAATGTTATAGTAAAGAAAAACAAATTACAAATATATGTATATTATTATAAATTGTTGTTTTAAATAAAGTAATTTATAATAAAAGGTTTTTATTTGAAAAAATTATTATTTTTAGTACAAAAGTTAGTTTTTCATTTATTCATTATCTACTATGTTATTTTAATGACCAAAACTGCGAATATTATATAATATTCTTATTTTTTACGACCTATATATGTACTATTACTATTCGTAATAATATAGTACAGTTTTACGATTAAATATAAAATGTATACACCATTATTTTAACATCAACTATTATTTCAGATAACGATATACTTACAGTAACGATACAGTTTATCGACATTCACTGGGTTCGATGGACGGTAGCAACATTGAACATTTGAACGTAAAATATAGCAACAAAAGTTACAATGTGGTATTAAACAAAACAGTAATTAAATAATTTAAACAACACAATCAAGAATTTAAAAAAAATGTTGAACTACGGTAGTAAGTAACAATAGAGTTGACAGTGTTTAAAAAAATAATATACGTTGATCGCTTATGGACATTCATCCTTTTTTTATCGTTTAATAATAATTTTTTTCAATTTCTGACTTGGATTTTTTAATCAAATTCTAAAATATTAAAATAACATTTCTTTTAGTATTAAGAAGTACCTTACACAAAATATACAAACTTATCTGAATTGGTATTAACTACTCTCTAAAAGCTCTAAATATCTCGAAGAATAAACTGCTATTTTCTTTGAATTAAAACCAGCAGATTTTTGTTTTTTTTAATCAAAACTATTAGTTTCTATGTTATTAAAAATGATCACTATAACTACACTGTTATAGTTCTTAATAATTGTTTTCAATTAAGTATAAAGATAATGTTATTATCCATTAAATATTATAATATTATATTTATTATTACTTATAAAGCATCATGCAACTTCTCAGTGACATTTTTCACCCCCAAAATCTTTCGTCAAATAATTGCTTACTATATATTTTTTTGAAAATATTTTCAATATTTATTATGCAATCAAAATACTAAACTGATATTTTACTATCATAAATTTATACATATTATTATACACGATTATATTTACTTACTTATGGTTACTGGTTAATTTTACAAAAACAACAATTTTTAAGTATACGTACAGTGTCAAATACCTTTGGATACGATAACTTTAAACTTTACAAAACAATTCAAACATCAAAATGATATCATTATTACCTCGTATGGTTTCTTAGTTTATTGGTATTTTTATTAGAATTTCTAAAAAATGTTTATGTTATTTTTAAGTTTGATCAAACCGAATAATCATATAAATAATTTATAATATAGTTTAGCATAACTACATCAATGATTTTTATAAGGATTAATTTAAAATATATTTACTTTAAAAAATCGGAAGAGGCAACTATTGTTGCGCCAAGCTTGCTAATAAGAATAAATATTTAAGCACTCTTATGATTATTTTTATTTGTACAGAAAGTTTAATTACTCAAAAACTGTTTGTTCTAATTATAGTATAAACAAGTTGAGTTCGCTACAAGATATAGGTATATACGATATAATTTGTACAAGTCTATAACTGATCATTTGGATGTAATATGGACCATTGGTATACTTAGATATTTAAAAATTTGAAATAAATAAAATAAATTCATTTCTAAAACTAAAATTTTCATTTTATCAATTTACTACATATTATAGCTAGTATTTTAATGCAAATTTTTAAGCAATCAATAGGTACTGTATTTTAAAATGCTAATGCATTAGAATGATTAGAATGGAAATTCAAACGAGTACCTATACTTTTAGAAAACCCAAGTTATTTTTTGCTTATAATATTCTAATAATATTCTAGTCTCGTAAGTCGTAATAATTGTAAATAGTATTTATTTGATATTTAAACATTATTTTACTTTTGATTATACAATTAAATATATCAGTAATCATTATCATTATTTGAAATCAACTATAATAATAATTAATAATACAATTAAGTATTTAAGTAAAATAAGATTATTTTTGTACAGAATAGATGTATAATGTTATTACATCGTAGGTATATTATAAATATAAATAATATTAAATTATATTGGATTATCATTTATTTTCGTCGTATACATTATAAATTGTTTTAATTATTATAAAACATATATTTTTACTCAAAAGAACTTGAAATTCTAACCTGTGTAGCTATTTAGTACCTATATGACTAATGACTATATTATGTATTATTATATAACGTATGTGCAAAGTATAGTTATCAATGAAAAATAGTTTTTTTTTTTATATTATTTCAGTCATGTTTATTCGTTTTTATTATAAATAAAAAAAAAAAAGTTTACAAATTGAATTACTGTATTATCGTAAAATTGTATTTTATATAGATATAGATCTTAGAAGAGAATTTAAAATTTTTGATTGTTGTTTCTAGAATAGGTTGCGGATTTCTACAATAGTGAATGATTTGGACGGTAATAATTTATAAAACGAATCGTATTAAAAGTCCAGAGGTTTATTTCTGGGTATATTATATTACGCAGGTCGCTTTGTCTTTACCGTTGTTTTCGTTGCAATTGGACGTATATCGATCGATTGATTAAATTTCCGGTCCACGTTATATAGACATACCTATGTACAACTTCTCGTCCACTTTGACCCAAAAATCATTTGATCGTCCCGGATTGGCTGATTATTGCGCTTATGTGACGTATTAAATTCAGAAAAATAAATTTTTTCCATCATTTTTTTTTTCAAATTTGGATTTTACTATTCGTAAATAACGCTTTTGATTTTTTCCAGCTTTGACTACTATTTTTTTACTCGATTTGTGTAATATCTTTTAATTGATTTTTTATGTTTTGAATTTTCTCAAGTATGATGCTATAGGTCTAGATTATGCCTATATTAATATTTTAATTTAACGGCTTTTTTTTATTGCTTCTAGATCGACCAGATTCGGGTTTTTCCAAGCGAAGACGCTACATAACATGATATCGTACGATAATCCATTACATCATAGAACTGTCCACTACAATTTATTTTTACTTTAATAATACATATATAGTGGTACTTAGTTTAACATGTATATTTTATTGTTATAAATAAAATAATGTCATTTTTTCTGAAGATATATTCGATTTAACCATCAAAACGAAACACATAAATATTATTATACCCAGTCGTTCGTTTATTCATTAAAAATTATTAAAAGTTATAATATTATTGCGTTGTTATTATAATATATCTACAATATGCGTTCAGAAAAACATAAACTATTATAATTTATTAGTTTTATTGTTTTCTCTCTTTGTTTTGTTGTTGTTGTTGTTGTTTTTTTGTTTATGCCGTTAAAAAGACACACACATCTCTTCCATGTTTACAATTATAGTTGCACCACAGAATACATTTAATAAGTCTTAATTTATGCTATGTAAGCACTCGTATGCGGTAAAATGTCTCGTAATATATAGCTTCTATTTATACTTAACAACGCATGAGTTCTCGCGTATAATTCCGACAAGACTAAATTGAATAATAATTGCTGTTAAGTATATGTGTACTCTTGACATACAGGGTGGTTTTTTTTCAAATACAATTGGTCCGTTTTATGCTTAGGTAACTAACATTGTTAGTTATTGTTCAAATTTTACTTTTGAAATTTTTGAGTATAAGAATGTAAATGTGTGCAAATATGCCATAAAATCGTAAAATATGCTTTTATTTTATTTTATGTCTTATACTCGTACATTACGTACTATTTTTATTCCTCAATGATTGGTAACATAATTTTTTATTTTTCCTATAAAAATATCAAGACAACAATAGTTCACTGTTAAATATTTCAACATAATATGATTTGCTTTAACATTTTGAAATTGGAATCTAAAAGTGTATGTTTTCCAAATTACTTATAATTTCTGTAAAAATATTAATAAAATTGTATATTCGATAAATTAAAAAAACATAATATAAGACGTTTTTTTAATTGATTTACAGCATTCTAATGTTTGATTTTAAATCATTATTATAGTTCCTGTACATAATATTATACTATATAATATTTTCTAAAAATACTTGTCCATACTTATTTCTATTGTACCTATTTAAATGTTAAGTAAACCATATTGTTATATAGTTTTATCCTCAGTGTATAATATATTATGATATACCTTACCTATACTTAGATACCTACTTATCTAAGAATTAAAAAAAAAAAAAATCAACTGCAAATAAGAAATTATTGTTGTTTTAAAATAAATTAAAAGTCTTAGTAGAGTCATAGGGCGAATATTATTTGAAGACAATAAAATTCGAAAACTGATATTAGTGTATTCACTTACAAATCACAAATTTAATAATTTAAATTAAATATAATATTATGCTTATTTTTTATGTGTATATGAAGTGACTAGATAACTTCGATTAAAACATCATCTTTAATATAATAGATAACTTTATTTTATTATAAAAAATACCAAATAATTTTGATATCGACATTTTTATTTGCTTTTTTAACATTTGCACACCAATCTGCGTCACCATATTATGGATGTAGTTTCTCGGTACATTTTAATCTGTATAGGCATAGTTTATGTGGCTGGTATGCAAAGGTTTCAAGCACTAAAACATAATATTATTATTTTGCAAATAGTTTAATTATATCAAGAGACACAAACCTTACATTAAATATATAAATATAATATGTGAATCAATTAAGTCTGAAATACGTACTCAAGTTAATAAGTCTAATCAGGATTACTATGTATCTATCAGTTGATCATTTAATTTACTTAATTTGATACTTTTACAATGTTACGTATCCACTTTTTATATAATAAAAAGTATAGTGAGATAATTTATTTTTATTTACACAAAATCCTTCATCTTTGAACATAACATCGGATAACAACAATAATCTCTCAAAATTTGCACTTAAAATTTTAAATTTTAACTACTCTTATTTGTGCGATTAACTTAAAATTAATAACAAACTTTTCTCTAACTTTAATATATGTTAAATAAGGTTAATTTAAGATAGATTTAGAGTCATACAGTACGATGTTAGATGACAGTAATATGTATATAATATATAAATGGGATAAGGGTCAAGGCATTCTGACAAATTTACACAGTTGAAGGACATAAGTCTGCCAGCCAAATGGCAGGGACCATCTGACAATGTCATGTGACGAAAAGACAACAATAATTATAAACATAAAGGCTTGACAAAAAAATTATGAAAAATGTTAATATGAACTGATCACCTCGTAGTGTTATTGAAGAAATAGTGACAATACAGTTTGGGTGGGATAAATAATTATTGCAACAAAAATTGTTTGCTATAATAATAGATTAAAATAGAGAAAAATTTATTTTTATTCCAGATGGAATTGCAATTATTTCGTCAGGAAAAGATAGACCAAAACAAAATACAAAATTTATCAAATGTAAAATTCAAATAAAAATTAGTACTAATGTTAAAGAAGACCATCTCTAAGTAATACAATTAATTAAGTAAATAAACATATAATTTGCGTTATTTGCTTAACTCGTGTACTTTATTAATTTAATTTTCATTTCATATTAATATTTATATTATATAACATATAATACATTCGTTTTTGAAAAGATACAGCGTGTGTGTTGTGCTTAGAGTATCGATATGGGAATTTAAAAATATCGTACAATTTCGTACCATTTTTGAGATACGGCGAATATGAATTATTACACTCACAATTCAATCGTGTATTGTATATAAACTGTTATATTATATGTGTAATTTATTTGAGCGCGTGTGTTGTACCTATACGAGTTTCACATATAATACGACGACATGCTACAGCACTTTTCGTGCAAAAATATGGCGTGTGATGATAATTAATTTGGAACGATTACGCGAAAAAATGAATAAAACAATAGCACATAATAATATTGTAAATAACGTGTAACACGTCTAACCGACACCGGTCGAAATCGTCTTATTAATAATTTCGTTATTAATATTGTATTATAATATAACGATTTGGGGGCACAGAGTGAGTGTATGAGCGCGCCCCGTCATCGCCGCTATTACACCGGAGCGATCGTCTTTCGGATCATTTAGCAATAATAAAATAAGATACCGTATTGAATTTCTTTCCAGTTTCGAGACACCGTCACCGGACTCTCTCCGCGTATACATGTATAATATATATAAAGTATATATACTGTTGACGCTTAATGAAGACTCCATTTCCGGCTCGGTCCCGTGCCATAAATTCTCGGATACTGTCAGGGCCGCCGGTCTCGGTATCAGACATCAATTTTCGTTTGACTTGTTTATCGTTCCCAATAATCTTCTATATATCACGCTGCGCGTTAGATAATAATATTACGCGTTTTCTCAGCCTCCCGCCACCCGTCACCCCGCGACCGCGCGTCGCAATATTTTCCGTTCGTCCGTCTATATAATATATATATATATATATATAACAGATTCAAAACTTTTACTCAAACACGCACACAATATAATATATTATATACGAATGTTTGTGTGTGTTACTGCCGTTGTCGCTGTATCGCACTTAATATTCGTCTCGTCTGCAAATGCATTTTTTCATCAGTCTCCGCCGCGGGACACCGAGAGAAAACGATTTGGCGATACTGTACATGTAACATATAATGTAATATGTAATATCGTGTTGACGAAAGACGCTTCATTCCTTTGTTCCGTCAACGGCCGCAGTAGCCGTGCGCATTACACGTTATTATGTGTGTTAAGGTGTGTACGCACAACAACATCGCACATTATATTATTATAATATAATAACAGTATCGCGTCGAAGCGTTCTGCATAATAATATTATTGTACACACAATCATATCGTTATCATTTAGGCGAAAACAAAATGTAAAGAAACACTACCCCGTCGTCTCGTCGTCGCTGCACACATCGGCGGTTCCGAACGAATACTCGCACTCGAGTTTGAAATACATTTTGATATGGATCCGAAGAAAAAAAAAATTCGTCACAATATATACGTTACGGTGTGACTTCGTTTCACGTATTATCACCGTACGAGAATAATAAGTACACTATTATCATGTTATTTCGTGATAAAGTACAGTCTCGTAACTTTTCGTATAATAACTGTAATGGATTCCAAAACGCCGTGAAACGTTTTATAAATTGTAACAACGATTTTTCTCGTGTGATAATACTATGACGTATACTATACAGTATACAGCCGATTTATAATGTCGTTCGTTTTTATAAATTTTATATTGTTGAATCGGTAGAATATTTTAAATTCCGAATTATTTGTTGACTGTACTTTCGTTTTATTTTTTAATAAAATGTAATGGAATTGCATTGCCAACAATGATCTTTTAAACACGCATTTAAAATTTAAAGAGACTGAGATGAAATTGTATTGATAATCGCATATTAAAACTAACGTTAATTATTATTGTACAAAAATATTACACGAATATAAAAACATTATACATTATTCTGTGAGGGATTACACCTATGACCTGTCTACTTAAAGAAAATAACGACGTCGAGGAAATATTTTTGTAAAAATCATTCGTTTTTTTTTATTCACTGATCATTTTTATATCAATGTAAATATGCAATATTATTGTTTTTTCAAATATTCAATGAAATTTGTATGTACGCCACGCAAAAATTATACAATTATATGCATGTTATTTATTTATCTAATTCAACTGGAAAATTATTTAAGTATATCCAAAAAAACACAATACATTATTTTTAGTATTCAATTTATTAGTTTTCAATTATTCAAAAAATATTCCGTAAAAATTTATATATATTTACTTAATCCATTATTAAAATCCATACAACTGCTATTTTATTTCCATAAACGTGACTTTTTCTGTAACTACACATATTATGCTCATAAGTGAACGTCATACAAATTTTAAGTTTTTTACATTTTCGTTGACTGCATGAGGTTTTTATATTAAATAACGTATCAGTAACCTAACTACTTTTACAAATTATATCTATGTCTCCGGCATTAAGATTTGAATATTATGTAAACTATCACATAGACACGCGTAACTACAGTATTATCGCAGTAATGTATCTAAATAATATTGGGTATAATATTCCAGTTTGGTAAAGGGAAAGGAAAGCTTAATTAAAATGTATTAATATAATTTTTTATTTGGAAAAATTTCTCTTGACGACCTGCAACAATAGACTTTCAATTTTAACAGTTATATATTCATTATTTTTTATTATTTTATTTAATGGTAATTCATTTTAATAAATACATAAACATTTTTTTTTTTTTTTTTTAATGGACTGTAGAATGTTACAAAATTAATTCAAAACCGTAATTTTTATGCTTTTATTTTTTTTCTCAAGTTGATGTAGTCTGTAATTTTTTTTCAATGAATAAAAAAAATAACATTATTACTACGGTTAGATTTCTATTAAAAAATAACCAATAAAGTAGTCTCATTTGTTATAAAACTTGTCCAAACATGTATTGTTTCCGTGATTGGTTGTAGAGTCCTAACCGATTTCTTTGTATATAACGATATGACGGCCAAATTTCTAAATTTGTATCAATAATGATACGGATTTATATACTGAATTGTATACTTGTAAATTATATAAATGTATATCATTTTTTTATTATGCTCTCTCCAATGTTATTTGTGGTTCAAACAGAAACTTATATTAAATAATGGATTCATGACAAAAGTTTTCTTTTGTTCTCGATAACATCGAATTTATCAGATACAATGAATATAATAAAAAAAAATGTAATTTAAATGGATATGATTTGATTCTCATATTATCTAACCTTTTGATATGAATATCTTTGATGAACAAGATGGTCAGAACATTATTATTTGGCAACAACCAGAAACCTATTATAACAGTGTACAGGGAACAATATTCATTATTATTATTATGCTATGGTTTTCCATTTGACAGACATCAGCTACTGTGTTCGAAAGATAATACAATTCATTGATACCGACGGATATTGGATAATATTATCCTTTGGTCTGGAGTATCGTCGCTATTAAATATAAAACCACTATTACAGATTGGAAACAATTGAGTTTATATTATTTTCTCAGTATTTTTGCAACTTAACTATTTTTACAAAAACAATTACATCATTAAAAATACGCAACATAAGTCATATCAGTTGATAAAATCCTTGTATATATTGTTTCATCACATTAGTTAAAATTACTTTTGAATAAATACATATTAAATATAATATATTTGATTACTTATACAATTAAAACATATTTTTCAACGAATATATATTTTAATATATATAATGTGTCAATTATAAAGCTTAGAAAAAAATGCATGGTATCTTCTTGAGCACTAAAATTATAAACAAAATTTCTAACATTTTTTTTTTTTTGCTAAAATATTTATTTTTGAGTGTTGTTTAAACATAATATTTTTATTTAATTAAAACAAATATCAAGTGAAATATATTCTCATATAAATTATTATTTTTTTAAGATGGTTTAATATTAGTCAAAATATATTAAGAATTACATAATCTAACCTAACTACTTCAAATTTTCTATGATTGGTGTTTTTGAATAATAGCAAAATATTTTCTGTTTATTATTATACGATTAAATATCCAATGTAATCAACTTCAATAATTTATAAGAAACTTATGAGACTAACGCTTAACTTTCTTTCTGTTAAATTCCGTTAAAAATCTTATGATGAAACTTTTATTAAATTTTCAACCTTTAGGCGTATATTCTCAAGTCTTTTACAAATTTTGTAAACATTTAAATGGAAATACTTATAAAAAAAACTTTAATTTTATATTTTTTAACTACCTACGTTAAAAAACATTATTAGAAACTTTATACTTGTTAAATATCTGAGCTTTTTTACTAATAAGTAAAATGGTATGCAACATAATTCGAAAAAATCTAAAATTGTTGTAAATTATATTTTATTTTTAAATGCTATAACAAATATACATATTCATCAAAAATACAAGTCTAGATATTATAATATTTAAATCATAAAAAAGGACAACATTTATTTTGTTAAAACAGGTTTTTTAGTAAAAAAATGTAGTTATTCGCCATCCTCCTCAAAACTTATTATTTCTAAAAGCCTAGCTACTCAAAAGCTAAATTCTAAAACAAATTTTTATCCCTCCAATTTCAAATACAAAAAAAAAAAAATTAAAAACACACACACACACATACACACATAACTCCAATTAATACACTCAAAAATAGGTTCAGAATTTAAAACTATAACCATTTTCAATCTTGACACAACTAAAAAAAAAGTAATAAAAATTATTTTTATAATAAGATTAACGTTAATAATGCTATATAATAAACAACCGCTGTAGTATAATAGTATATTTTTGTATATATTTATAATTTAAAACTAAGAAGTATTCTTAAGATAAAAATGAAAATCACCTATAATTTTAAAACCAATTAATTTTTTCATTGCTTAGAATCGAAAACTATGTGCTTTTCTAAACGCAAAAAAAACAGATCAATTTATAACAAAATAAACATTAATATATAATAATACTTTATAAAATAAGTCCAGAGTAATGTAATAATAGTTTTCCACGAATTTAATCTAAATGAGAATAAAGTATTTCCCTTATTTAATGAACAGTTCTGAAAAAGGTTTATTTGGTTTTCAGTGGAAAAATTTGGTATACAATTATATAGAATATATAAAAAAAAAAAAAAATAAATAATTAAGAATAACGATTTTCTCTTAGATAATGCAAATATTTAAATTATGTTAATCGATGTAGCTTAATAATTTGGATACGACGATATTCAAAAACTTTTTACTAGCGAAACCTTTATTGACATGGCACACAAAGCCTTGATCTTGTATAGTTAGAGTTGTCCATATAATAATAACAATAATAATATTAAAACTTTGTTACTTACACTGTTATATATTTTGTACAAATTAATGTTTAGTGTTATCGTAATGATTATAATAGTTACAGTTCCAATGAGAATGTGCATCATTAGTATATAATATTGTTGTATTTCATACTGTAGAACACAATTCGTTTTTATGAACGTAATACAGTAAAAAAATAAATAAATAAATAAAAATATTGTTTATCTTAACCATCGGTACGATTATAATTAAACTATAACGATATCAAAAATCTGTCCATAATAATAACGTTTATAAATACCGAAAAAGTAAATGCTATGGATAATCGAATTGCGCATCGTTACAAAACAAGGAACGTTAAGAAATTTTATGACAAACAGATGAAAGTGGGCGATAAACAAATCGTCCACCCATTCTGATTGTTGGTCCATAGATTTTTCTTTGTTTAACACCTACCTATATTTATAAGTGTTTCTATGAAAACTGAACTAACAAATTACTGTGAAATAAAATCCAAAAATAACAACCAATCAAAAAAAAAATATATAAGTGACATGAATGAGATGCTCTACGAGTATTCAGAGTTAGTCAAAACATTTAAAACCCTGATGAACAGTCGGACCAGTCTGAGATAATCTGTTGATGATTAACTTTAAAAAAAAATGCATAGACTCTTTTAAGTTGTATTATTCATAAATTTATGAAGTTGACATATAACAATAATACATTATAAATATTTACAAATAATTTACAGTATCAATTTTATAGCGAGTGGTGTTTGTGTGATTTAAATGGTGTTGTTGAAAATTAGTTGTTTGTCGATTACCCGACGTCGCAGCAAAGGTTGTCGTTGTAATTTGACGTGCATAATTTGAGATTATGAACGGAGTGATGAATGTATTGATTTTACAAAGATGTGTGTTTTTTTTTGAGTCTGTCATCACGTTTTGGAGTAGTAATAATGCTCCGATTTTTGACTTCAGCCCCTCTTTGAATAGGAAAATGCATCTAGTTGGTACTTTGGGTGGTCAAATATAAACATTTTCCAACAGTTTTAAAAAAAAATCGATATTTTGATTTTGCTGTAACTCAAAAACGAATCATTGTAAATAGTTGAAATTTTCACCAAATGTTTATATTATGGTTATCTATATACGGTTATATTTTCAAAATATTTTGACCTTTTTTTAAGCTACTTACAGACAATTTAAATTTTCGACTTTTCTAAGTTTCTTTTCTTCAAAAGCCGATAAAAAAAAAATTGGCAATCCAAAAAATCTTTAAAATTTAATAGAAGGTTTATTATAAGTTGTACTTATCGTAGTAAGAAAAAAATCAAAAATCGTTAGTCACAATTTTTATTTTTAAGCATTTAAAGTTCAAATATAAATTAATTTACGAAATATATCAAAATTTAAATTAAATTTCATACGCTCATAATGCGTATGTTGGCCAAATACTTTTTTTATTATATAAACAGATACTATAAAGTAACTATAGTAACATATAGTAACTATACTATTTGTTTCAAAATAGAATATATGACAATATTTAAATATAATATATCCTAGACTGACAATTAATCATCTTTGTTCAGATACGTTTTTCGTATACAATGATACCTATCATTGCATTCAAATTTAACCTATCATAGTCCGAGGTCCACCCCACCCCCTTATGTACAGCAGAGCGATACCCACTTACCCACTTTTTTTTATTCGTTCTCGGCTGATTCGAAAACATGTTTTTCAATCATAATATTATAATCGACCAAGGTAACCGCGGTGCGTATAAGTATAATACTCTTTAAAAATATATATACCTACGATGTTTAATCATCATATTAAGCAGTAGCTACGACGATGGCGGGTTACAAATTATTTATTTTCGTTTTAAAATTATACGATTATATTATATTTTGTAATAATATTGTGATATAATTTTTTTAGCATTTAAAAACGACCTGCAAGCGTACACATTTATTTATCATTCTACGTGCAATATATTACTGATTTGAAGTAACTATTTATACTTTGGATTTTAAAGTTTTTTCGACGAAAGCAAAACTATTATCTAATGTCATTGACCCATATAGTAGTTGTTTATTTGGTTTATTGCTATTGTTGGAATTGAGTGTTCGGCCATTATGATCTTCGTTATAAACACCAAAAACAATCATCAGCTATTAGTATCTGTGAGTCATTATTATTTTTTTTAAATAATATTTTCAAAGTGTTCGATTAATTTAACATACCTCACACATACACACGCCAAACATAATATAATGTGATTTAGTTTTTGAGTACCCAAATTTTATTTTTATTTATTACAATAATTCTGATTTTTGGAATTTTGAATGTACATTATTGTTAAAATCCATTTTTAAAATCGACTTTTCACAATAATATAAAAACAATTCTTATGTAGTATAATTATTTTTTTTCATTTTAGAATATCGTTTTTATTTTTAAATATTAAATTAATTACATATTTTTCAAAATGTTGTTTTCTAATTTAATGGTAGTCCTCAGTGTATAAATAAAAAAAATGCTCAAAACTATAAACTTGTTCAAATTTTGATTTGAATACATCGACATTTTCAACTAAAGTTTATCGTCAGCTTGCAAGATTACAGAAATAATGAACGGTTGCATTTGAAAGAAAAAATATCTTGATTAATGATTTAGGAGAGTCCTTAAATGCTGTTAAAAAACTAAAAACTTTGAAAAAAAAATTCGGTCTTTTGGTATTGAACTATTGAATACGTTCAAAAACATAATGGTTTATTCGCGAAATCACTTTAAAAATTATTATGTGTTGTGCACTGTAATGACTACAGTAAGTAAGTCGTTACAGATGTTAGTATTTGTTTTTCATTTTTTTTATTCAGCGCGCGCGTGACTACAGCTAATCCTGTATAAACTCGGAACGGTTTAACGTCATAATTGTTTCACAGCTAGGATATCGACGAAATATCGGAGCCGCGGGAGAAAATCCCAAATTAATCCTCGCACGTTCGCCCGTCATGTATACGCGAAACGCAGTATTATATTACAATATGCATTATTGTTACGGCGCTGTAATGTTATCGTCTAGGCCGGCGACGGAAAGGCCTATTGTCCGCAACTATAGCGATACGCGTTATTCGCCGATCAATCGGCCGCGGGAATTTAATCACACGCGGTCCAGCATGACGTTGGCGTCGGCTTATGTTATAATATTATTGTAGTACACTGTTGTAGTTATCATCGGTAATCTCGTATCGGCGGCGTTGGGTTTCGACGTTATTAATAATAATAACGATTTACAATATTATAATGCCCGCTACGACGACATGACGTGGGTTCGAAGTTTTTTGAGTCCGGCTGGCTAAACGCGCTCCGCTGTTTACGATTAAACTTGCGATTTACCGTATTAATTACGATTAATATAATATTACTATTGTTATTACTATTGGCGTAGCGATTTAGTACTTGTCAAATAGTTGAACATTTGAATAGCTTTTTTTTTTTTTGTATTCCAAACACTTACATTTAACGGGTATCGAATCGTTGCATTACCTAAACATAATCATGTTATTGCAAATAGATTTGTATAAACAAAAAAAAAAAATTGGAAAAGTAGGTGTCGCTCGGTTGTATATTAGGTGTCGGGTATGTCACTTTAATAAAAATAAATGCATTTAATTGTAATTTTATAATATAATATCATTGTGTATGAAAAACGATTCTGAGCGAAGAAAGGTCTGTCAGCGTATATATAATCGAGTACGTGTCATGATATATTTTATTATATTATCAATAATTATAAGTAATTTATTTTGCTATTAGTATTACGGTAGGTAGATTTAAATTTTTCCAAAAACGTTGAAAATGTTGAAATTTACTATTTTATTTATACTTAATTATTACAAGGATATAATATACTCATACCATATTTCCATTATGCTCGTATTATTGTTATAATTTCAAATACATATATTTAAAAAATAATTATTTTTATGTATTTTTATAGGATTTTTAGTTCTATTACAACCTTAAAATTATAAAGAATAACTGCTATTATAATATACGTATGTTCAATCTTAGCTATACAAATTAAAGATTTATACATTTTTTACTACAAAATACTTGTAGCTTGTAAATAATTGTATTAACCATAATAAATGTTGTAAAAATATATATAAAAAATAATTTTACCTATACGTTTTTAACATTTTTGTATACATATATTAGAACAACTTATATGGAATTTTTTATTAAATTTTCAAAAGTTTTATTTTACTAGATTGATTTTTACAAACGCTTTTTTATTATTTTTAGAAATATTAAGAAAGTTTAGAGAGTAGTAAAAACCATGTTCAAATGTGTATATTAATAAATATTACTGTAATATCCATCTCCGTTTAATTAGCTCATGAAGTGAGATACATTTACCCGTAAACTGTAGTAACAACACTAAAGCCAAAGTATACCTATAGAACTTCGAATTTTATATACATTTTTATTTTTGCATGGACAAAGTCTGGCTATAAAACTATAGTAATTTATGTAAATGTTAGTTAGTTATTGTTCTTTTTAATATTTTATTATTATTATTATTTTTATAACCTATAGTCGAATAATAGAAAACTATATAGTTTTTATTCTACATTAATTTCTAAATTATAAAAAATAAGACTATCATAATAATTATTAAATACTTAGTTTACTGTATCTGTCGTTAGTAGTAAACGTGTATTTTACGACTAACAATTTTATTATTTTATTCTAAAATGCTTGTTCAACGAGAGCTACAAGGTGTTAAATTGTAACATTTAGTTATGTTATTAACTAGTAAACTTGATTTACACAAACAGGTCATATTAATAAATCAATCATAAATTTCGTAAAGTAAAACTGTTTATGTTATTGAAGCGTTCGAAAGTTTGTGTTGGGTAATCCTTCATAAATTAATAGTTCTTGACCGCAGAGTACTTCAATGGACGACCACAAACAAGAACATATATGTCCGATAGTCGTTAAAATTTAAATTATCAATTAATAGTAAACACACGGTTATTTGTTTTGATTACATTCACTTATTACATGTAATGAAATATATTTTAATATTTAATGTCTATAAATTTATTTTACACCGTAACATATATGAGCAGATACTTTTATTGGTTTAAATTATTGTATCAAATCAGGCTTATAATAATAATAATAATAATATTTATTTGGCATCAAATTAAAAATTAAAGAAAATTTATGAGTAGCAAAAGATAATTCATTTTATACGTTGGTACTATTTTCAAAAGCAGATCTTGTGCTGAAATATAGAGTTGTGACATAGATTTATAGGTATTATTGTTTAGGAATGTTATTAAGTAAAAATTAGAACAGATAAAGAATGTAAAAAAACGACCCAAAAAAGAAAAAATATTAATAGTTGTGTGTTATAGAATATGTATATAAGCATAAGTAAATAAAATATTAAGTTTAACCTATTCTGTTGAATATATACTGATATAATTAGAAGATTTATTACAATTTATATTTTATACTAATAATTTTAATACGAGTACGTACATTATGCACCTAATAAATTTAACATAATGTAGTTCACGCCAATATTTACATTAAATTTAAATATATATATATATATATATAATTATATATACATCCAGTTATATTAATTCCAGAAAAATTGTTTAATTTAAAGTTTATAATGAACTGAAGTATGTTCTGCAATCATTAATTATTAGGAAAGTAATTGGAACCCTCGTGACAGTAGCTAGAGCGATGCCAGCAGCTGATACAGTAATTTTGCCGGCGAACATCAACAACAATTAGTGTGATAATGTATACCAATGCCGAATTGTTAATTCAACATATTTATTTATTTAAAGCCTTCGAAAATACACTTTTAAGTAAATTCAATTAAAACTTTGTTAAAGTAAATCGCAAATTTTATCAGCGTTGAAGTGTGCTCGTTGTATTGTCATACGGAGACTTGTGTAATTATTGCAATTGCCAAAGACTGTTTCATCCAGAGTGACGAGAAGAGATCCAATAGGGTAAGGGGTCATGTGTTCGAATGCTGTATGTTCAAACGTTAAGTGTACGAAAAATTGTCTGTTCGAAAGGTCGTATGTTCGAAATTATCGATAAATGAAACTTGAATTTTACCAAAATATTTATTATTCGTTGATTCGATTTTCTGCGTAAAAAAATAAATTTAAAAATATCAGAAAGTCGTAAAATAAATTGGTCGTTAATAAATGTAAATGCTAAATAAAAAAAAAAACTAAAAACTTAAATTATACGATATTCCTCTTAGAAACTCAATAATGCTTATATCTACATTTTTTAGTCGTAGAACTAAATTTTTAATTCTTTGTTCCCGTTTTTCATTGCATGTTTTTCTTTTTTTACTTGTTCGACCTTGAATGATTTGTTCTATAGAGTTTTCAATTTCATTCTGAATTTTTTGGAACTGTCTCATCAATTTGTAAATACCTGGTTGTTTTGATACTAATCTATAAATATTTTTTAATAGTTTAGTTATAAGTTTATAACAATTATGTTATGGTTATTGATATATTGTTCCTACCTATTAAGTCGACCGTGCCATGATTCAGCAATATTTGTTGTTCTTGGCAAATTTGCATCAACTCTCGAAGCTACTGACCACATGTCAATTGGAAATAAGGGAGGGTGTCGTTGAGGTTTAGTACGTCCGCGTAGTCTCATAGCTGGTTTACCATAAATTTAAGTATTTTCGAAGTATTCTAAAAGTGATTGTTCTCTTTTGTTGTCACTAAATAATAATTTCACAATTTCCCAACCTTCGATTACCTAAAAAATATAATATATTTTAAAAATTTCAAGTTCCCACGAATAATATTAACATTACATGACTCTGAAATATTAGATAATAATAAAATAAATAATAAAATTAAAAAAAAAAGTAAATGTTATGTAATTCTTTTTAATATGTACTTTATTAACTGGAAGAAAAGAAAGAGCAGGTAAATGCCGACAAATCAAATTAAATTCCGGGTCTTCCATATACTTTATAGATAGCCCTTCTTTTTGAATATGGCGCCAGATACTTTGACAAAAGTGAAAAAAACAAGCAGAATGAGTTACAAATGGAAAGACGTCATTGATCGAGTTGATTGAAGCTTTTTCAAAGTCCGTTATTATTTTAAGTTCCTTATTACTTTCGAAATTAATATTATTTTTAATCGCAAAATTATTAAATTAGTTTGCACTGTTTTATAGTCATCTTCAGTTTGGTTGGTCATCAGTACGTATACTAATGGTACACAAATGTTGTTATTAACACCTCGTGAAATTGATCCATGTATTGTAAATATCTGCTTAAACATACAAGCCTTGAATGTTCCATCAGCGAGCCAAAAATTTGATTCCCTCAAGTATATACAATTTTGAATGGTTGTAAAAATCATAAATTTATTATTTTCTTCGATTACATTTTTCAAAAGGAAAGGTTGTCCTGAAATTGTATTTTGAAGTTCCAAGGGAGGTATAAAATTGAATAAAACTGGTTCTAGTTCTTATCCTCTTCTTTGTCTTTTTACAATTTGCTTGGATGCGTTTTTAGTTACTTGAGATGAAATTATAACGTTGCAATTCACAATTACATTTTGATATATTTGATTTGGAGAATCTTGTGAAGTTTGAGCACATTTTTTAATTTTATTTTTTAGAATTTTTCAATGATGTTTAACTGTATCTGGTGCGTGAGTTCTGATTATTAATAATAAAACAATTGTCTTGTTTATGTTCACCGTGCTCAAATATTGTCCGAAATGTTGCTCCACATCGTTTTGTACATTTCCAATAATATATATATTATTTTGATCAAGTATTCGCAGTCTTTTCTTATCAAACATGTATTCATAATTATTTACAAGTAACATTTCCTTGTCATGTATACTTTTAAATATCTTTAAACTAGCCATTTTAATAAAAAATCACTTACACAAATTATATAAAAACAACGTTCAAACGAAATTGTGTTCGATAATTTTGTAATGATGTATCAAACTGTACTGATAGATGAAAACAAAAACTTTCAATAATATCTATAATGCTTTCTCCACGTAAAATCAATAAAGATAAGATTGTGTGAAATCTAATAAAATGAAAACGCGATTAATATTATTTTTGTTTAGTTTCATTTATCGATAATTTTACACATACTACCTTTCGAACACATAACCTTTCGTACAGTAAACGTTCGAACATACGGCATTCGAACACATGACACGCTACCAAAAATTTAAGGTAGTAATAATAATATTGGTTCAAGCTGAAACGTATTGAAAAAATCAGTACCGCGGTTATCACTTACTACAAAATTTGTCTCTGATAATAATATTCAAGATGGTTCTTCAATCACTAAAGTAATTTTTAATGTGCCTTTTTTCAGCACCAGAAAATCGATAAAAAAAAAAAATACTCTAAGTTATCAAGTAGTGATGGGTCGAACTATTCGAAATTCGAACTCAGCATGAAAAAAATTCGAACTGAACTATCAAATATCTTTTACTGTTCGAAAATTGAACTTGAAAATATTTTTCAAACCAGACTTACTGGCCACAATAGTTCAAAGACCAAATATTTGTATAATTCTTCAAAAGTTATTTTAAAAAAATAAAAATTGATAATCATAATTTATAAATAATTTGACTATTAGCGATAGAAATTTATAAGCTGTAACGGGCACATTATATACCATTTATAATAATAAAGATAAAAAGTATTAAATTCGAGTTCGAGTTCGACTTAAAATGATTCAAGGTTCGGTTCGGTTCGGTTCGGTTCGAGTTCGAAAAAATAACTTAAAGTTCGGTTCAAGTTCGGTTCGATTAAAAAAATCAGGGTTCGACCCATCACTATTAGCAAGAAACTCACTCGGATTTGCATGATATATTCAGTAATTTACACATCACTGAATAAAATTCAATAAATAAAAAGCATCTACTAGACTGGTGCACAAAATAATAACATAAACGTAAGAAACAAATTAAGTAAACATAATATTATGCGAAATAATATCAAAATTGACTTTAGAATCAGTAGTTAATTAGTTAAACGTTAAGCAATTAGTTTAAATTAAATGTAAATTATAACATTATAACAATAACGGCACCGATAAGAAAATAAAGTAAAAAATAATCACTTTTTTTCAAAAATATAATACGATGAATAGCTTTTAACTCTGTGAAAACAAACAAAATTATTAATGATGCATTGATTTATTGATAAAATTATTTATTAATAAAATAGAATTATTGTTTTATGTCCAACACTAAGGTTGATATACCTTCGGAGTCACAGTTTTTTTTCCTAAATAAAGTACTTAATCGGTACTTAATTACCTATTATATGCACGTATTGTATTATTACCATCATATTGTATCAACGATATCGATCATAAATTGAATTACGTGTTTTGAACATTGACCAACTATGTATATCATCATCTCTATACTCATCGTTATAGACGTTATAGTCATTATTAGTTATTATAATAAGTGTAATTAGTAATCACCTACTATAATTTACGTATTAGACCGAAAAACACCGTCAAATGGTACATAAAACGATGATTCAAATATTTTTTCATTTGTCTGTATGTAGTGCAAAGTGTATTTTAAAACTTTCAAGTAGTAATAATTTCTACACTCAATCTGTATTTCTTATTTTTTGTATTAGACTTATCAAATTTATAAGCAATTGCTATTGTAATGTTCTTTTATTCGTTAAAGTTGCATGGTTTACGTAAAAAATAGTATACATAAATTCCCGTTTAGTTTTTGTGATTAGTATATTTTTTATTTGATTATTATTATTATTTTTTTTTTTAGAACATATTTTAACGTGTGAATTATCCTGTTGTAAAATAAGAGTTCAAAAATTTAAATGAACCATTTTCAAGTTTTACCTTTTGAGATACAAAAGAAGTCATTATGTATTAAAACGTGGGAGTAAGTACTTTTCTCGTAAATTATAAACGCTAAGACTCTCAAAAAAATATATATATAACTATATTACACATAAACACTCATATAGTAATTAATTCGTAACACTTTTATCTCCATTCCAGTAGAATTATATGGTTTAAAATATAATAGTTTCAATTTACAAAACGTAAGTTATTTTTCAAAAAACATATTATTATAATTTGATTTAGTCGTAAATATATCCTTTATTCAGTGTCATAGTAATAAAGATATATCAATACATTTTTTTTAAAATTATTTTTTATACTAATAAATATTTTTGTTAGGAAAACATGGTTAGACATATTTTTAATTTTACTCTATAAAATGTAGTTTAAATAATCACTCAAAGTTTTAAGCCTGTCCAACATTATATATTGTTGCCGTTAAGTTGACGTATAAAAGATTATGGAAAAAATGTCAACATCTCTAAAAGTAATTTTAATAATTCATCTGAAAAGCTTTTTTTCATATATTTACAAACTAACAAAAAAACGGTAGAGCAATGTCAATATAACAACTGCATGTTCTTATCCTTAATTTGGCAGATACATATTAAAATTTAAAATAGATAAGAGCTTCAAAAAATTAAATAATTAAATAATTTAGTTATGCGGAAAAAAGTATTTCAAAAAATATTTTTAAGCGCAAACACAAAACATTTTTCCTTGTTTATTGTTCGACGAAGAAATAAAAAAAATATAATAAATTACGTATAACATGAATTTTTATAGAATAACAACATAATATTTCTAGTAAAAATATGTGATATACATATTTTGTTACTTTGAGAACCTAAAATTAATTTATAGTATTATGCTCGCAGATAATCTAATTTAGTAAACTTCAATGAAAAGTAAATTTAGAGGAGGATATTTTTTAAATAGAAAATTTAATAAAAAATAATGTATTTACGTATATTATTTTAACATAAAAAACTGTATTTTAAATCGTTATGTTTGAAAGAACATAGAGATGGCTATATAAAACAAATTGTACAAAAGCTTGAATTAATCAATATAATATTCTTAATATTATTCGTCTTAATTAAACCTATGGACTATATCGCTTATTTGCAACACCAATTTTGATAAATTAACTAAATTACAGCTCTAGATAAATTTAGACTAATAATATTCTAGTTTGTCAATCACTGAAATACATTTAAATTTTGCATATTTTATAGAAAATCGATATAATATACATTAATGGGAACTGGAAAGTAAAACGACTGGTTTTAGACAAGATTAAAGGTACATAACAATATTATTATGATATTAAAGGTCCTTCGATTATTACCATTTCCATTTAAAATAATACAAAATTGTTGTCAATCTTATTGTACAATTTCCATCTTAATATAATATTGAACATCAACTTAGTAAGTATATTATATGAATATATAATATATAATATTAAATCATATGTGCTTTGACATATTCTGAGACAGACAGCAAAAAAATTTATCTTAAGATGTTTATTTTATTACTGTTAAATATATTATTATTTATTTTACGTAAACGATTGTTAATTTCATTTACAAAATTCGTCAACTAACAAATAAATATAAATTATTAAATTTATTTTTAACTTATGTCTGTATTTTAACTTAATTTAAAATATACAGAATTGTATACATACAGTATACAGAAAGTTGTGGATTATTCAGCCTATAATTACCGAATAAACGTTATTTTATGAAACAGAACCGTTTTTGATAATGTATTTTATTTTAAAACTGTTGATTTTTCGAAAAATTAAATAAGAATTGACTGAAAATAACTCTAATTCTATGTATTAATTTTACAATGTGTTTTATTTTCTTTTAACGAAAAGAAGTCAATGGAATGATTTGATTTTAAAAATAGGGTTGGTTTTTTTTAGATAAAATTTGGAGGAGAAGAGGATCAAAGGCAAAATATTACTGGTGCTTTATTTTTATTTTATAATCGAAAAAAAGTAAAAAAAAAAAAAAACTTGAAAATTTTACACAAATCAAATTTTCAACAAAATTGATTTTGTTGCTTTTGTAAAAAAGTCATGAGAACGTTCTTGGATTTTTTATCAAATTTTTATGTTATTATTTTCTATTTATAATGACATTTTAAAATATTTTCCCACAATGATCGAGATCTTAATAAGCATGACAATTTTTCAATTTTTATTTAATTTTTATTTTATGAAAATTGATTAAAAAATATTCACTTAGTACAAATTTTTGAAAATTTAATACAAAGTCCCTCGAAAATTGTTAATTTTTCAATTAAAAAATGTCGAATTTTTATAGTTACCATGATTTTTTATAATCGTCTCAAGTTAATTTTTTTTTTGGAATTCATCAAAATTTTAAAAACATATATATTATTTTGTAATTAGAAATATATTCATTTTTTTCTAAGGTTAAATATTTATAACAGGATTATTTATAAGCGTTGCTTTTTCTCTTACTCACTACTATTTATTTAAATTTAGTATCTAAAGGATGAGTATGTAGCAATTAAAAATGTGATGTAAACAAATCGAAATATTATCAATAATTCATAATAAATTTGTTTTCTTTAATTTAATATTAAAACTTCTGTTGGGATATATCATAGCTCAGTAATATAAATTATGTCTCAGTATATTTTAATTATAGTAAAAAGAATTTCAGTAAAAAGTTTTAATTATTTTGCAATCGTGTATGCAAGTAAAATATTAGTTATGTCAGTTACAACAAACAAGATGGGATTAATCAAAAAATTATAAATTTATATAAGCGTCGTATTTATAACGAAAAAAATAAAAGAATTAATACGAGTCAAAGTAGAAGGAAAGCTAAAAAATTATTATAATTTTAAACAATCTGACAAACGTTTTAATCGGTTATTGTATTAGGTAACACTAAGTGTAATGAATATACACTTTTAGAAAAACACGTGCTAATTTTTTTTTTTTTAATTATGTTATGGAATCATATATAGTGTGGTATATACAGATTTGTTATACTAATAATTACATTTTAATTTAAATACCTAATTAATATTATAATATAAATCTAAAATAAAATAACTATATTGTTGTTTACAATAAAATGTATTTGTGGGTATTAGCATACTTATGAAAGAAACTGTTATTTTTCATACAATATAATTACGTGAAAAGCAATGACAAAGAGAATATTGATTACTATTATTTTGCAACAAGACTAAAGAAAATATGATAACAAATGCAATAAAAGTAATTTTCATCTGATAACAATAACGTTCAAATTAATTTAATTTTGTTCTTTCTAATCCTATAATTTGGAGATCTTTCAAACAGTCGTATATCATTGATGGGAAGTTAAAACGAAGTTAAATATTTATTTTATAATTTCCCAGCCTTAATATTATGTATGTATAATATACTGCAATATAAAATAACTAAATCGTTGTATACAACAATAAAATGTAATAAAAATATATAATTATTGCATTTAAACCTTTTATATTCTGTGTACTTATTATCATACCAATTAATATATTATATTCCAATACGGTTTAGATATAATATTGTCCAACCATATAAGTAATGTCTCATCAATGCTTTTCCTTGTGGTGATGCAGAACACCACTCGTATTTAATCATTATTTTCGGAATAATAATTTAAAATATATGATGATCAAAGTCCTATGACTAAGAAATCATTGGGACCAGATTGTTCAAACGTATTTTTTTCCGGAAACGAAATGTCCATAAACTTAACTTTTTTTACGCTGTTGATAACTATCCATTTGTTTAATATTGTTTATCTTGTCGACACTTGACTTGAACGTTGTCTACCGTTAATTTTAGAAAAAAACTGCGAGTTTAACTATAACATAGGCTGTATTAGCTGATATTAGAGGAATGATTTAACAGGTTTCTAACCGACAATACAGTAGTATAATAGAAGATTTGCAGTATCTTTCGCATTACCAACCATCATCTGCACGAAGATCGATCCCCGGAAATACAAATACTATAATACAATGCGTATATAATATTAAGGTATACTTCCGTAGTAAGAGCAGTTATACAGAGCTACGTAAATATTATCGCGGACCGACTGTCATATTATTGTTATTATCTTTTTCGGAACTATTTCACACCCACAACGATACTAATATACAGACTACCACACTAACAACCTGGAAGTCTACACCGATTTTCGTATATTAGTTTTGTGCATATGCGTGTAAGGTACATATTATACGTACGTGCGTATATATTATAATATGCATAATATTTAATGTGTATAACACCTTACAGCAGCGGACCGTGGGGGGTGTACTATAATTTTCGGCATTTCCATCGGGCGGCAGCGGCGGCTGCTGCATAACAAATGTCTGGCTGCTGGCGCTATTTGGAGATAACCAACCGGCTCCGGTCTCGAATTTATGTTAATTCCGTTTTCGAGAGCGTTAAAGTATACAATATTATATCTATATGCCTACTGCACTGCAGCCACCTAATATCGTGACCTAGCAAAGCAATTAAGGCAAATATGTGTGTACACGGCAGTCGCCGTCGTACCCCGAGATGGTGTGAGTGCAAATGATATATATATATATATATATATATATATAATACGCACGTATTGTTCATTTATATATTATATACTGAATAAACTATATATATTTATAATTTATATATATATATGTACTCACTCAATCCGATGGACGACAGAGAGAGATAGTGTGAGACGGGGCTGGCTCGCGGACCCAAAAGAGCTTTGTGACAAATTGCCACAATAACCGACGGTGGAACTACCCCTTCCTGTATATCCTATGCGTCGTCTCCACCCCGACACGTCGACCATCAGAATATACGCCGCCGTCGCGCGGAGTAACAACGCAATAAATAGACCATTGCGAGCGCGAGGGGTGTCTCCTCCACTACTTCTCCGTGACCTATACCTACGGTGAGCGTGAACCCCTTCGCTCCCTTCCCCCTGGTGGCATGTGCGCGATGAATGGCGGGAGAAAGAGAGAGAGAGAGAGAGAGAGAGAGATAAAACGTATATGTGTGCGCGTGTTATAAACAATAGAGTTATGGACTGCGCGTATACACGTGCGCGCACTCGCACACTCGCACACACACACACACACACACACACGCACACACGCACACAATCACAGTTTTCCCAACTAATAAACCAAAACCCGTAAGTACCTCTCTGCGGAAAAGTTTTAGCGCTGCGCAACGATGTCGTCGCCACCGACTGTCGACCATAACTCGCGCGCGGAAAAAGTTGTCGAGCGCGATCCGAGAGCGCACCCGCCGCCGCTGCTCGGAGACTCTTCGGCGGTAGACTGCTGCAGTATATATATATATATATATATATACACACATACGAAGACTCGGCGAATAATAATAATATGTTACAGCCGTCGTCCGTGTACATGTATTATATTACTATATATATATATATATCACACACACACACACATATTATGTTATCTAATATCGTATACGCGAGAGTTAGTCGCCCGGTCGTTATTTTTATAATGTATATATACGCGTTTCGGCTTCTTCGGGAGATATTTTTTACACGTCACTTGTCCCCCACGCACGCCAACACCATTACACCAACTCGCGGCTCTCGAACAACAACAACCAAACTGTGATACGTACCGGGACCCCGAGTATTTATGACGTGTACACTGTACACTTATAATATTTATTTTCAGCGTCATCTCTATATATTATGTATAATATGTAGGTTTTGAGACAATTATGACGTATATAGTTGCAAGTGCAATAGAAGCGAGTCGGTTGGGGGGGGGGGTGGAGTGTTCGACAAGTTCGGTCGCGTTTTATGTCCCCAGCAAGAATTGCTTCTGGAAATGTGATAGAAAATAAAATATTGGTGAAACCCCTAACAATAGACCGCTATCGTTAAGAACCGTCGACGTATTTCCGACAGAAATCAACTGCACAAACGAGAAGCTATATTTTCATATCCGTCGTCATTATTATTTATTATTAACTACACATTATTATAGATCTTAAGATATTATTCGATTCGACATCAAATTCGTTAAATTTTCGTTTTTGGTTTTATCGTCAACCTACTAGTGCTAAAATTAGGGGGAGGGTGCGCAGGGGATGAGATACTTCTACTATTTTTTTCTAGTGCAACATGTAGAACGTAGGTATAACTATCAAAATATATTGTATTTGGAATAAAAATATCTGTGTAGCTGAAAAGTAGTATTCAAAATATAAGTAAGATTCGTGAGAAGGGGTGTGAGGCATAGCTCCCCACGGGTCTGTGTTAAGGAACTGTGCACTTAGAACGCAACTTTTAAATCGTTGAATTGAGCATCTCTACTTAATTTTTTCCAATTCGAGCACTACATTATGGCTTTTTTTTTTTAATCTTGAGGGCTATTTGCACGTTATTAGACCAGTTTTAATTTTTGCTGATAGATGATATTGTTACACAGAGGTTTAATGCAACACAAACTCCATAATAATTTTTTGCCATACAAAGTCAAATGTGCATAATATACCAAACTTAGTACGAATAATTATTATGTTTATTGAGGAACCATCATCGTCATTTACGTAGTTGATATATATATATATATATATATTATATTACAGTAGCTATCATAACAAACTCATGAGAACGTATATGAACATAATATTATTATTAATAGAGTGCATTGTTTGAACGAGGCATAGTAGAACGAAAATTGCCATATGGCGTACGTTTCAAAGACCGACGAACATTGTTATTATATGTATTATATATATATATATATATATATATATATATATTTGTCACGACGAATGCTTACTGAGAGGGACAACGATAATATTCCCAGACGATCGTGAAATAATAATATATAATATCATAACTGTATATTATATTATATACAGTATACACGCACACAAATGTGTTTGTATTTAACTGGAGTTAATATTAGTATATATACTATGTAGTTACATTGTACAACCGAAAAGTAAATGTTTTCGTAGTTGGTCGAGTTGGAAATTTTTTTTGTAACACTCAATCGTATGTGTATGTATATAGCATACGACATTATATAAGTATAGCATGCGAGTACTTTTCGGTGAAATTTCACAAAATGTTATAAATTTAATACTTTAAATATGTTGAAATAATTTTCAATGTGACGGCATATCATTTTAATAAAGAATGATATGTGACCATTTAAATACCTAAAATGAGTTTGGTTGTATTATTTCGTAGAAACTACATACCACACATGCGTATCATATTAAATAATAAACAAGTATTAGTTTTACTAGCTATGGATAATTTGAGATATTATTTATATTTCCCTCTCCCCCTCACACACTATGTGTTTGTGCATAGTTTTGCAGACTATTTAAAAAATAAATTCATAAACAATATATATATTTATATTTAAAAACATTTCAATGGTAGTATTTTAGGAGAAACTTCAGTAAATCATTTATATAGTGTTCAAAATAATAATATAATCATTTATTTAACTTTCGTAGAAGCGATTGTATTACGGCATTCCGTATAGGCAATTTCGCTACATCAATGTGTGAGTACCATCTAGCCATAATAGTGAAATGTCTTAATTTGAGTTATTGTTAAAGTTACATTTTTTATAATTATATTATGATATGCAACAAATTACTTATCACAATGTATATATATATATTTAAATCAATTATTGAGGCAGCAATATTCAAACAATAATAGCAGTTACTAAATAAATCGTCATGGACTTTAACCTATAAATAATACATAGTGCATCTATTTTTTTGCTATTTATTATAGGAATTTTAAGTAAAATCGTGTAAATAATATATTTGGTTTAAAATCATTTTAGTCTTAAATTATTATCTAATAAGAAAAAAAATGATTATCTAATCCCTCAACATTGAATGCTAAAGAACTTCCCAAATATAATAAATTATGTATATTATTGAATAACCAACAGGTAATCCTCATTTCTAATTTTGTAAACTCTAGCAATCCAGTAATTTTTAAGAAATAATACGATAAAAAGTTTTGAGTTGCAGAATTTTAAATAATTTAGTTTTTAGGTGGTATACATTTTTACATGACCAACTAAATATCTTCTACAGAATATTTATCAAATCACGAAAACTGACTTTACGTATATGTTTTGACTCACTTAGTATGGTTTCTTGCAATTCTTGGATAGAGTATTAAAAAGATTCCCAAGCAATACAATGTACGTTATAGTCTTATTTTATTATTCATATTAAATAATATTTTAATAAGTGATATATTTTTATAAAAAGTTAGCTATTTTAGAATTAATGGTGCAATACATAAATCAGTTAAAGATGATTTATTTTAACACTTTTATAATAATATAATATAATAGATATAGACGTATGACATTAAAATATACTGAAATATATAATGGCGATTCTGGTGGTGACGGTGGTAGTGGTGATAGTAGTATTATAGATATACATATAAAGTGTTCAATGTAAACAATTACAATTTATGCAAAATGTTCCCGTAGGGCAGCTGTTTTTTCGATTTATTTTTTAATATTAGACATTTTGACATGAATCGACTCGAATTAAAAACCATCCACCTATTTCGATTAAATATAAGAATTCTTCTTACTGAATACTATTAATTTTCTTCATAAAATAATTAATTATTGAGTAAATCCGACAACATTAAATAAAACGTTTAACGTAAAATCGAGATTATGATGCATAGATTTTAATACAATAAAATTTTTTTTTTAAATATAATCAATGTATTTTTCCATGATAAAGTTATATCAGTTTAGTCAAGGAAAAAAGGATTTTCGTATTCATTGTTTATTTATAAGTATATCATATTTATTATTATTAAAATCTATATAATAATATTTTGTAGTAAAATAAACCAATTCCTCGAAAGTCGTATATACATTTTATTATCTTTTCTACAGTTATTTTTATCGTGATACCATTATTGTGAAGCTGGGGACTAAAATATATTTAGTAATAACTAACATATCGACGATATGTAAACGGTTTTTATTTTCAGAACCACGAATGCCACAATAGGAAGCCATCGATGGTTCTTATTATTAAAACGGATAAAATATCATACCGGAAAAAATCCCCAAGGCTGATGTGAAATCTATTTCTGAAGAAATATGAGTTCAATCAGTAAGACATTCACATTCTTTATACATTTCCCTGGTAAACAATAATAATAATAGTAGTAGAACAACCGATGTCACGAAAAAATTACCAATGAGCTTTGGAAATTTAAGACACCGAAGAAACAACTCCAGAGGCACAGAAAATAATCATCAACCAGCGAGTACCTGGCTAGCCTAGCAACCGCTTAGTGGTTCAACAAAAACACAATGGCTGAGCTACAGATTGTACGCAATATTATACACTGCTAACTGAGATAAAGGCAGTTTGACGACCAAGACCACTAAGTGTCCAGAGTGCAAACGAGATATCTCCGGAGAGTTACGATTGAAACTACTATCTGTCGTACAATATAGTGCTTCCAACCAAACGTCCGAACGATGGCCATAATTGGATGGCAACCAAGAGTTCTCCGGAGCAGTTAGGACCGAGCGGACGAATAATACCAGTCGGTCACGTCGTGTTCGTTTAGACAAGCAATTCTGAGGCAACGACCAAATAACTTAAAATGGGTTTATAGAAACACCAGTCATATGTAGAAAACAATCCTTTTGAAGGTTACCAAAAATCCTCCCTCCCCTTGACACAATTATTTGAACCTCTTACCACTCATAAACTTGTTTTACCGTGCACATAACGCACGCTAACTTTGTTATCCATTACATTATTTACTAATAAATATAGTACGAGTATATTGCGTCGTGCCATACCATAGTATTTTCAAATCCGAGACCGCCATCATGTTATGGCCACTTAATAAGGTACCGTCCAGTCGTATTTTTTATTCAAGCGCATTGAACAGTTGATACAATCGAATTATGTGTATGTACACTATAACAGTATAACACGTCATATAACATAGTATTAACGTGATAAGTCAAAGTAATTTTACGATACATAGTGAGATGCATCAATGTCGTAATATAAATAATATCATTTCAAAATATATTTAATTATAGTAAAAAAACAGCTATGGAAATAGTACTTTTAGAAAATAAAACACGTAATCATAATATTTTATTGCATCATATATGTGATGTATCATAATATATAGTACTATATAGGGTGTCTTTAGTTACTTAATACGTATAAGATTTTTTGAAAACACTAAAGATTTCCAATTTGAAGAACATTGTGATATATGTCGGAACTACATTCGTAAGTTGAGATGGGCCAAACTATATATGTACATAAAAAAAAAAACAATTAATTTGAATAACTTAATTTAATTTTTATGTTATTTAAGATAATTTTACTATTAAATAATTTTATTATTTTGTACGTAAGCCAGACGAAGCATATCAGCTTTAATGTGCAAGTGTACGCTAATAAACGATTTTGTTTTTCATTTGAGGATCACGAGAAGTACTAAGCAACATGACATGGGTTAAGAAAAATTACTCACTAACGTTACGAGGAATTTATCCTATTCGAGTTAATTGGATTTAAGCCAAAAAAAAATATGCACTACAAATACGATCTACTATGTAAAGTGGATACTGTGTGTACTTTTCTCAAATTTATCTGACCTACATTTTTTTTTAACTATCCTCCGTTTGTTTGTTGTTTTTGCACGTTATGTTTACGTCAAATTAAACGTCACGACGTAAATAAAAACAAATGAACAAATATATTACACAGCGTAGACAAACTTGAACCTTGGACTTATAACAATATTATAAGAAAAATATATAGTCCGACAAATTAAACGTTGCAATAATAAAATAATACAACTAAAATTAAAAGATATTTTTCCAAGCATTATAATAATATAAAATAACATTACATTTTCATAAAATGTTATTGTAATTTAGTAAAGTTTTTCAGTTAACGATAAAAAAAATAGTTTAATATTAAACTGCAGTCAACCGCCGTACTTATCAAAACCGCATGGTGATTCATTTGCGCTTCAGCTTTGATGCAATTATAATATACTACCCGATAACGAGATCAAAGAATCCAAATGTATTAATGGTAAAAAAGAGATAATAATTTTCATATACATTAAATTACACGATTTGAGTTTGGACAACGGATAAACGTAATTTTAAATAATTATATTCCGTTCAATAATATTATGAACCAAGATGTTTTCCACGAACACAATATAGAAAGTTATTCAGCAAGAATCCTAATTCCATTTTTTTCATTTAATACCTAGTAGATAAATTTATTGAAATTCTGATTTTGGAAATTTCAAATATATTTATGGACTATGTTTATATCCTTTTTTAAATGATAACTATTTTTTTTATTATTATTACAAAATTGTTATCGGTTTGTTTTCAAAAAATGTAATGTTTATTTTATTATTTTATGTATAAATTGAAATTCTAACCAGTAATTTCTGATTTATTAATATTTAACTACCGATATTTATCTACTAAGAGTAATAGAATAATAATCTATTGTAATAGGTGCTGAATATAGAAATATAATGAATTAATAGTTAATATTATTCGTATCGGTAAACTAGTCAAACCAGCTTATTCAAATTTATGTTGTATAATTGTGTTTACCAACTTTAGTATTAATCGCGATGAACTCCTAATTCACATATGACACTAGTCACCAGCATACATATTATAATCAAAATGTATATTATCTGATTATAAAGCAATCCATAATTGGTATTTTAAATTTTATGTATTCAAAATAAATTTTAAATTAAATATGAAACGTGCGAATTTGTTCCTTGGTTTTTACAAAGGTTATAATATGTTATTTTATTATTATTATTTTTTTTTTTTAATTAAAAAAATATAAAAATAAAAGTAATTATCATTAATAATCATGGTAAATTATAATCATAATAATATTATAACATAATAATTCTAAATATACTTAAGAAGTAACAAAAAAACTAGATGTGAAGTGTATAAATGTTACTTGATGCATTATGAATTGAAAAAAAGTTAATAAAAAGCTTAAGACAACTTTTGAAAGTGTCATCAATAAACATAGTTTTTATTTAACGTAATATTTCCAAATTTAAATCAATGGAAAATCAAATAATATTGTTTTCTAAACTGATTTAATAAATGAAAAATGTTCTCTGAGTAGTTATTCAATATTTTACTATAGATCTTGTTCAATGTTTTGAGTAACGTTGTAACTGTACTTCATCGGCTATCATGTATATTATTTCTAATTCTACATATATTTTGAAAAACTATGGTTTCATTTAGCCAACTCACAGCGCATAATTTTTCCTGACTGCTAATATAATACCTCTTAAGTCTTAAGCTTCCCTTTTTTAACTGTTGCTGAATGTCTGTCTGTTAAGCTTTTATCATTATTCTTTTTATTTTTATGTATTATACTTTTATCAGTTTCATCAACAATTGAATTTAAATTATTCATTTTTAAATAAGACTTACATTTTTTTTAGATTCTGAACGGAGTGATGAATGTATTAATTTTACAATGATGTGTGTTTTTTTTTTTATTTTTTTATTTTTTTTTTTTTGTGTCTGTCGACAACATTTGGGGCAGTAAAAATACTTCGATTTTCAACTTCTGCCCCTCTTTGAAAAGGAAATCGGATCTAGTTGGTAATTTGGGGGGTCAAAAGTTAAAAATTTTCAATATTTTTTAAATGAGTCGGGAAAAACCTTAAAAAAATGACGGAAAAAACGGGATTTTTTACGCACAACCAGTTTTCGTCAAAATCAAATTTTTATTTTGCTATAACTCAAAAACTAATCCATTTAAATACTTGAAATTTTCACCAAATGTTTATATTAGCGTTCTCCATACACAGTTAAATTTTCAAAGAATTTAGACTTTTTTTGAGCTATTTATAGACAATTGAAGTTTTTAATTTTTTTTAGTATTTTTTTTTTAAATAACGATAAAAATTTTTTGGCCGACCAGAAAATCTTGAAAATTCAATACAAGGTTTCTTATAAGTTGCTTTTAAAGTGATAAAAAAAAATCCGAAATCGTTAGTCACAATTTTTTTTTATAAGTGCTTAAAGTTCGAATTTATACGAAATATGTCAAAATTGCGAAAATTTGCAAGTAATTTTGTGGTTGAAAAATCGTAAAATTTTTTTCTTTTATAACTAAGTTTTGAAAATTTGGTACAAGGTTCTCCATACATTTTTCTTTAAATATCTGTAAAAAAAACTATACCGGATTTAGACAAAAAATTTTTATGAGTGTTTGAAATTTAAATTTTTACAAAACCGCGTTAAATAATGGTTTAGCCTCAATCGATTTTTGATATTTGTTGTTATTCAATCAGTATAAGTCGTAAATACTTGAAAATTTTACCAGTTATTGAGATTGCCATTATCTTTACGTGATTTGATTTTCAAAATATTTTGACTTTTTTTGAGCTATTTATAGACAATTGAAATTTTCAATTTTTTTTTTATTTTTTTTTTATAAATGTTGATAAAAAAAATTTAGCTGGGACAAATTACTTGAAAATTTAATTGAAGGGTCCACATAGCTTGTTCTAACTCTCATTTAAAAATTATAAAAATACATAGGCACAATTTTTTTTTATTAGCATTTGAAGTTCAAATATTGACACAAATTCGTCAAAATCATGAATATTTTTCACTATTTGGTAGTTAAAAATTTATAAATATTTTACTATCAATAGCTAAGAATTGAAAATTTAATACTATGCTTGTTTTAATTTTAATTTGAAATCAAAAATACGCGTGTAAAATTACGTTTTACTAATAAATAATTTTCGATTTTTGTTATTTTTAAAAAATTATCAAACGTAAGATCTTGAAGCTTTTACTTTAGTGTTTGAATTTGTGAATTTTTTTCAAAATATAATATATGACAATATTTAAATATAATATATCCCAGACTGACAAATCATCTCCGTTCAGAATCGTTTTTCGTATACAATGATACCTATCATTGCATTCAAATTTAACCTACCATAGTCCGAGGTTCACCCCATCCCCTAATGTACAGCAGAGCGATACTCACTTACCCGCTTTTTTATACATACATGTCCAAGGATCAATATGTTATCTGTCAAATTTTTTTGAAATCCAAATTTATAAATGTAAAATAAATGTATTATTTTTTTCGCTGCACACAAATTCCCTATTCGATGAGTTTTGAACGCCAATGTGATCACTCTACGTGGACTCATTATTATTGCAGTAGATTACTGAATGCCGTACCAACTAATAATTAACGACAATAAACCAGTCCATATTGATACACATAATTACGAAAATATATTACATTAATATTAAATAATATCATTAGGTTGTATTTTGAATTTTTCGAAAGTCTGTGTTGGTTTTTAGTTTTAATACAAATGACTGGTCATAACAAACACTATAGGTTAAATATTACATATTATGTTTTGTATTTTATGTAAATCCATTACTTTGAGAACTTTAATCCTTAGTGTATAAAGTGTTATTACTCAGAAACTACTCGTTTGAATTTCAAATTAAATATATCAAATAAAATAAATATTTTTTAAAAAAATTGATTATAAATTTGAAATTTACACTAAAAATGGCAATCCTCATTTAGAAAAAATAAGTTTGTATTGTTACAGAATACTTTCCAAATGGAATGAAAAATAAAATTTTTCGAAAATATAGTCTTTATTATCATATATACGTCATATACATACAAATTTCCAAAAATCATAATATTTACAACTAATATATTATTAAATTACGATATTAGCCTACAATATTAGCCAATTAAAAATATTTAATCGGCGTACATATATACAGATTGATTAATTTATTAAAAGAAACCTGGTATTCTTTATAACAGCGTAAAGGTTTTATATTAACAAACCCTTAAAATTAAAACAACCTTTTTTTTCTTCTACGAGTAAAGTACACATGAAGCCGTATATTGCTGTATCATTTATTATTGACAACTAAACCTTATCACATCTATTAAAAAATAGAATACTATAACTAACTATAGTAAATACTATACTTCTTTGGAATGTAAAATGTAAATAAACATTAGTATTCAGAATAACGTGAACACATCATCTTAATAATCTTAGACTAACTTAACATAATCTGCATATTATAAGTGTTTTACCTTTCCATCCTTGACTGGTCCGGACGGTCCGGTTAATTTAGAAATATCTGGCTAAAACGTAATTAAACTGGTATCCTACCATTAAAATAATAAATTGGCAAATATATATTCTAATAGATATTCTAATCAATCAATAATAATTGAAGAATACATTTTTTATTTCGTTATCGATCTTTATTTGGTAAAAATTATCGAATTAAAGACGACCCCAGCATTAAACGAAATCCATAAGTAAAATTCTATTTTTTTAAAGTGTAATTCAAAAATGTTAACAATCATGATAAGATTATTATATTTATAATGCATTGAGTATCTAGAAAGTTATAAAAACATACTTCTGATAGTTATAATTATATGGACGTGGTAGGTAAAAATTATATTTTTGTATACCTTATACAAAACCAAAATTGAAACTAAAGTTGATTCGATTTTCATTATGAACATTTTTAAACTTCTTTTTATTATAATATTAAACTTATTGGAGCGTTTTTCAAAATATGAATTCCTTAAAACTTATACATGGTTTAACAAAATGTCCATATTTTATATATTTTTGTTTGTATAATATATCCTAAAGAGGAATTCATATTTCAAAAAAAAAGCTAATTTAAGTTCTGTGTACATATTAAATATTATTAAGGGTTCTACAGAATAAAAATTGGATAGGCGAAAACCTCAAAATGTTAATACAATTTAAGTATTTTTATGTTCAAAACATGATTTTTTTATGCAACTGTATTATAATTATTTAGGAATGATAGTGTTAATATCATAATATTATTCACCTTAAGTAACCTTAAACTTTAAACAGAACTTTATTAATCTATTACTTTGGATTGGATTAGGGCGAAAGGGGTCGTTCTTACTTTTACATTAAGTTAGGTTAAGGTATATCATCGAATGTAGTGTAAATAATTAACCGTTCTGTGTAATATTAATTCCGTTTACTTGTGTGCCCGACAATGTATTATAATATTGCTTACTTTTGACGGCTTAAGTGCATAAACGAATTTTGAGAAGGAAAACTGCAGTCGTAAATGAACCAAACGAGACGATAGCAAAGAAGCGATGACAATTGGTCTTGACACAAATGATTGCTCTACTTTTCATAGAAAAGTTTCCTGGAAACCATCTTTTCGCCGCAAACGCGCACAATGAATCGAACGTCGATCATTAAAACTCCAATTTAAAACGTAGTCACGGTTCGCCTGAAAACGAACCACTCGAATGACCTACGATTGTTGATTTTATTTCACCACCTACCCTATCCGAGTGTCGACGCGGTTGACATCTCGTTCGAGAAAATTGTCCATTAATTTACACAAAACGACGACCTAATGACTTTTTGGTGCACTGAGTAGGTATACGAAATTAATAAGTTTTTCGTTCGTTTCAAACGTCGACAAAACTGTCGGAACTGCACGACCCCGTTCATGTTAATGGTTAATGGTTTCTCAATACAGAAATAATATATTAAAGGTATGAATGAATAATTTAAATGTATATTGTTAATATACGAGTATCTGGTATAGATCAATTTATAAGTCTTATGACAATTTTACGATATGTAGGTATATAAATATGCAGTGACGTGTACTACAATGACATCATTATAATATATCCTAGAAGTCTAGACATTTTTTTTATTTAAGAGCAATATAAATAATTAAAAGCCTTTAGTAGACCAAAATTATATGCAGCCATAATGTTTTTAATTGTAAAATATATATTAAATTATGCACCTCATGCAACATACAACACGAGAAATGCATAATATGATTTGGGATAGTATTTATATTTTTAGATTATTCATCACCGTTCGGAGAGACAGAAGATAGTATTTGTTTATAGGTAACTTATCGTGTATACGATTTTTAAAAATATAATACGTTTACTTGTATATTATTAGAATATTAGAGTTTTAGACTCTTTCATTTTTTAAATAAAATCACAATCTTTCATTAAATATTGATTCATTTGGTATAGAAATATTTTTTAATATCTTGATTTCATTTCACACAACTTATTAGTAATAAAGTGTCTGTACTATATAATATTTTTTCACTATATTAAACGGCCAGTTAGATTAAATGTATTATTAATTAACGTTGTCTGTTTACTGTTTACCACGTACCTATGGTAGTAATATATCATTTAGAATATAAAATTAGTGTGTCTGATTAGTTGATATAAAATTAATTATTGGTTATAAATTCCATTCTAGACTAATAAATTACGTGTTATATATCTTTGGTATTCAGTATTATAGTATCATATTATCATGTACAGTTATATAAACTGAATAAATCTGAACGTTAATACCATTAGTTTTTTGAAGTTAATCTTCTTTACGCAGGATAGTGAGGAAAAAAAAGCGAACGGGCGGCAGTACGAACGCGAACACGGACATGTCGTTGTGCGCAGCCGCGGATTGTCGTAGCTGTATTTTGTAAACACTGAGATATATAAGAATATACCAGATAAGTATATTCTTGTCTGTCTCAGTGTTTGTAAACGGCTATGGGTTGTGTCATCAAGCGACAGTTTATTTGGTCGGAAAGAATACTCAACAATAATATTAATGAGATATATATTTAGATAAAAACGGAATGATCGTCCGGGATGATTTCATACGGTCGGCGGGGCGGCGGTGCGAAGCGTATCAGTGCATCGTGTACATAATATGACATCATAATAATGATATTAAGTATTATAAATTATAATGTTGGCCGGTGACAGCCGACATGCGGTTTCGACGACGAATACGATTAAAGATATATCTATTAAAGGTATATCTTTAATCGTGACGACGACAATAATAATAATATCATACACGCACAGTTGCGAAATGTATATTAAATTTATTTTTTGATTTTTACTAGATCCGGGAGAGTTTACATGTTTCCGTTAGGTAGTACAAGAATAAATTCGGGAGAGTTTACACGTTTCCGTCAGGTAGTACTGGAGTAGACCCGGAAGAGTGTACCATCGGAAGAGTTTACCATCGGGAGAGTTTACAATCGCCCGTTGCGACTTGCGATTCAAGGTCAAGGTCGTGCGGCGAGGCAGTTTTTCGATTGGTGGGTGGGTGGAAGTGGCGGCGGCCCGCGTTACGGGGTGGCTAAGTTGTGCACGATTTTTTTTTTTATCATTGCCTTTCTCTATAAACATAGTTATAAATTAAATAATTTTTCTGATAAAAATTATATTGATAAAAAAAAATTTTAGATACAAATTACAATATTACAAAATCATGTACTTTTTTATTATTTAATGTACTTTATATAGGACATAAGTACCACATTTACGTAATAATATACCTATCTTTACAAATTTAAAAGTATTTTCGAATCCTTTTTACTATATTTCAACACAAATCCTATGATCAATGTGGTTTTTGAAAGTTCATACATTTTCTAAAACATAGTCATCAAAGCGTAACATTCATGAGCAACACCAATCAACAAACCAAAGAAGGTATATTATATATTATATTATATTATTATATATTATATTATATTATATAAGTTATCCTTTTGTTCAGAGTTCTAGAGGCCAGCCAAAAGACACTCAATTTACATTAATTTCAGTAACTGTATTAATTTCCAAACAAATTACAAATTTTAACTGTTTAGAAAAATACCATATTTATAATTTAAAAAAAATTTTTATTTATAATCGAAAAAGTTAATATACGTGACTACATGAGTAAATAAATGTATTGAAATTTTGAATAATTTTATATATTGTATTCATTAATGTACGTGACCAATCATATTTTAATACACGTGAGTGATATGTGAAAAAAAATGTTTAAGAACCTCTATTCTAGGCTACCTTATTAAAAATTAAAAAACATGTTCAATAAATAATTATTTTCATTTGAATTGAAGATGGTATTCGTTTTTCACTGTCAAAGTTTATACTGTAAAGTATGCAATATAAATTGAATTGTGACATATATTATATTTAGCAAGTTTATTATATAATTAACGAATTTAAAAAAAAAAATTGAATTCAACACCTTTGATTCCAAATTTCCTTTAACTTTGTTACCTACCGATATGATATTATGATAGAAATAAAATGTAAAAGCAAAATGTGTTTTAATAACTTTTTATTCATTCTCCAAGACATCATTTAAATCTCATTTTTAGTATTACTTAAGTATATGACATCAAAACTAAGTTGTGTTTCAGTTATATTTTTATGGTACTTTTTGAACTCCAATATTTTTTATAAGCTATGGTAAGAATTAACCGCTGGGGGCAACAAAAATACTTTTCCAACGTAAAAAAATCAAGCACACCCATTATAAATTAATAATATTCCGATTAAAACGAATGATTACGATGAGTTCGGGTGTTTTTCAAAATAAATGCATATTCAGATCACAATATTATTTTCGTTTAACGAACCTTGAAATAAAATAGTACCTATTTTATTTTTAAATTCAAACTTTTATAGATAACAGAAAATATATATTTTAACGAGTCGTTATATCTATGTAAAGAAAATCTGAAATGGGAATTTTAAAAAATCGTCATAACAACGACGAAGAGAAGTCAATTTATTATTTGAGTAGTTTATTTGTATGCTTTCAATATTCTGATGGGTTCGTGCTGCGTATATACATTATATGCATTATATACATACATAATATGTATTTACGTTAGAAGGAAACAATAATATATACATAGACATTGGAATACTAAAAAATCAGCATGCACACGGAATGTATTTTTTAAATAAATAATTTATAATAAGAATATATGTAATTTGTTTCTGTGATTCTGACACAATATTAACACGAATGTATTATAATAAATAATAATATTATGTGTAAGTTGTTTATAACATAATTTCAAATATTTTTTTTTTATTATGTATTCACAAATTGTATAGATACATTTATTTTGTCACAAAACACCATATGTACTCAACATAAACCTGATCCTAACCAACTTGGAAAACACATCAGCAGTCTAACCATTATACGGTGTTACTTTAAAATAATAAAATTACGCTGTTATCTGCCCCGGGAGTGTGTTTAATCGTGATTTTAGTAAGTATAAATCAATAAGTATTTATGACCGGTATCTGAGTGAGGAATTCGATGGACGATTTATTTTACACGACGTAGGAAATTGGTTGATAATTCAAATATACAACGGAGTAATATTTACGTGACGGCAAATGAAAAACCGTTAAGCATTTCATTGCACCGTCAGGTGAACTGATACTGTAAAAATGTCACATTTCAACAATTAGGTTTCGATCGATATTCAAGTGTACCTGCAGCGTCGTACGGAAGTTAAAAAATCGCCACAAAAAAAATTATAACAATATTGATTTCCGTTTTTTTTTAGCTCCACTCATTCCACCGCCAGTATTTTATCAATATTTTCGTATGCATACACCATGCACAAGAAGTGCGTGATGCCCGCACATCGAATAAAAAAAATTCAACTGACCCATTTTTCAAAATTTGAAATTGTAATGCTGTTGTGATTTGAATTATTAGAAAATACACAAATTTCATAAACATTAATATATTATGCAATAATATATATTGCAGTTCACATAACGACGAGTGACTTGTGGGTAAATTGTATAAACATTAATAATTGTGCTATTTTTTTTCTATACAGCATGTTATGTTTAAGTTATTATTTATGAATTACAAGTATAATATAGTTTAAAGTCAAAGAGGTCTATTTCATATAATTCATCTCAGTAAACATGACACGTATATTCTACATTTATAAATATAACTTTGGTGTATACTGTATACATAATTATTATTCGTATAATCACTACAGTATAAGATACGTTGAAATAGGTTTATTTAAAGTTTCGTACATACACTATATAATACATGTAATCGTATATTTTTCGTGATAAAATTATATTTATTCAACGCTAATCATACGCTGATCAATGATTGATCGAATTTATATCGAAGTATGGGTAAGAATAAATTACATGTATACTATAAAACGTATAATTTATCTAACCTAACCAGTGCACTGAGTATATTATGGGCTTTAATAAGAACAAGTAATGATACTATAAATTATTTTTCTTATTATTCAATAAACGATAAATGTAAATATTTTTCAACACTTTTAAAATGTACGTTTATAAGTATAAGTATTAAATTTAAAATGCCGCTATAATTTTTGTTATCAATTTGATTTCTCCAAAAAAAGTTTTGTTTCCTCCACGCCTATTCACAGCACGTACACTTTTTTCGTTTTTATATTGTTGCCGCATTTACAGCTCATTAACATTTGTGAGTTTAATTTAGTGCAGGTTAAAGGTGGCGGCTGGCCAGTCTGCGTACCTACCGTCATATATTTGTAAATATAGCCTTTATTAATCATTTTTTTTTATGTTGGGCCAGGAAGACCACTTTTTACAGTGTAATAAATACTGTGTCGAGCCAAAAGCGCTAAATTTATTTTTATATTTATATTTACTTAAACGTAAATTATACAAGTATGTAAGTTATTATAATATACAACAGCATTATTACCAAATAATAAATTGCTACCATTTTTCTAGTTTATAAGTAGGTACACTACATACATTTCACCACTTAGTAGATCTTCGATATTCATCCAGTAATCCTAAACACTGATGACCAATGACTCCCATTACTAGTCAATACTCAGTATACACCCTACAAATAAAATATATATATATGTGTGTGTGTGTGTGTGTGTGTGTGTGTGTGTGTGTGTGTGTGTGTGTGTGTGTGTGTGTGTGTGTGTGTGTGTAAAAATACCTATTAATGATCTATCCATAGTAGTACGCAACGAATTCATAGCATCTGTGCGCGGTTTATTATAATAATCAGAGTCAAACAATTTAAATGTGATAAAGAAATATTCGTAAATAAACTTGAAAACGATCCTCTGAAAAATTAAAAATATTAATGTGAAACTTTTTACTTTCAAATCATGAATTTTAACAATATTTAAATGTTCTAATGGCCGTTATACAGATATGTATATTGTATATATTATATTATTATTTATAAAACGAATCGATGTTAATGAAATATTTTAACATGCATAAATTATAACAGCTTAATAGTCGTTGAGACAGAGTATAAAAATATCTTAATGTTAGGTATTGAAAACCATAAAACAGAATTTATTAAATCAAATGAAAAAAAATTGAATTAATTATCAATACTTACCTTAAATGTTAAGTCCTTAAACGTTTTTTTAGGTTCCCTCTCTACATTTATTGATGCATTTAATGGTAAAATAATATAATATACTATCCAAAACTAAAATCGTTTTACCTGTGTTATACAATGACATAATACAATATGTTCAATATATAAAATAATATATAGAGAATACTCGTATTTTATTGATAAAAGTAATATATCATTGGCTCCAAAGTCTCCGGGATTAACTCTCTGATCGAGAATCGCCAGCACAGAAGTGTAACGTGGGTTCACAATGTACGCAAAGGGTCATCCAAGTACATATTATTGTATCTATAATACATGAATACGCGAGAAACGTTTGGTAGACAGAGCGGGATGGGTACTGTCCGTCACCGGTGATCATATAAGGGTACTCGTGGTACGAAAAGCTTTTACGCGAGAGTACGAGGGATAAAAGTTTGGCGCCGGTTTGACGTGACGGTTCCACAAAAAAAAAAAAAAAATAAAAATAAATACAACTCTCAAACGGAGAAAATATCTGTGGACGACTGCAGGGGTGGTGTAGCTATTAAATAGGAGCGATGCAGGTCATAGGAGAAAAATACGAGTCGGTGGCTGGTGGGCTGTTGAATGGGTGAGGAGTGGGCGCAGTTGACCGTGTAGGAGGAAGGGATCAGATCGAGATTCGAGAGCTAACAATAAACGAAATTGATATCTGCTCGCCCGTGACAGTTGATAAGTAGCGTGCATTGCTGGAAACTCTAAATTATTGGTATATTTTCATGGGAACGCGTCCGAAAAATGGATTTTTATTATTATCGTAAAACGAACCACCGTCATCAAAGGAATCCGATATATCGATATCGAAAACCACTATACGTACTATTATCATTGTTAACAGTGCAATTTACTTTATTAACGAAAGACCATCGTTTTCTGTTGTTTCATGTTTGTGTTTTATTTGTAAAAATAAAAATGTTTTAAATTCTTAAAGACATAAATTATAACATAATGTATTTATTTGTAAATATAATTTGTATGCTCAAATAACTAGATTTGAAATCTAAAATAAAAATAGATCAGCTAGACACAAAATATGCACTTTAATAAGTAATGTAAATATAATATATTAAATACTCCTATAATTTAATTTATTTATTAAAAAGTGATAATGATAAACTATTATCAATAATTTATCATTAAAATTTGTGTATGTGCAATTAAGTTAAATTTATTGTTGCACTTTATTTATTTATTTTTTTGTCAAACATTTAAGTAAAAGTTTCAAGATCTTACGTTTAGTAACTTTTTTAAAATAACAAAAATCGAAAATTATTTACTAGTAAAACGTTTTTTTACACGTGTATTTTTGATTTAAAATTAAAATTAAAACTTTAAACACTCGTAAAAAATTTTAAATTGAATAATCTTCAAACTTTTTTATAATTATTCTAAGCTTAACTTATGGACAGCATAGTATTAAATTTTCAATTCTTAGCTTTTGATAGAAAAATATTTATAAATTTTTAACTACCAAATAGTGAAAAATATTCATGATTTTGACAAATTTTTATCAATATTTGAACTTCAAATGCTAATAAAAAAAATTGTGCCTATGTATTTTTATAATTTTTAAATGAGAGTTATACCAAGTTATGTGGACCCTTCAATTAAATTTTCAAGTAATTTGTCCCAGCTAAATTTTTTTTATCAACATTTATAAAAAAAAAAATAAAAAAAAATTGAAAATTTCAAATGCCTATAAATAGCTCGAAAAAAGTCAAAATGTTTTGAAAATCAAATCACGTAAAGAAAATGGCAATCTAAATAACTGGTAAAATTTTCAAGTATTTACAACTTATACTATTTGAATAACAACAAATATCAAAAATCGTTTGAGGCTAAACCGTTATTTAACGCGGTTTTGTAAAACTTTAAATGTCAAACACTCATAAAAATTTGTTGTCTCAATCCGGTAGAGTTTTTTTTATTGATATTTGAAGAAAAATTTATGGAAAACCTTGTACCAAATTTTCAAAACTTAGTTATAAAAAAAAAAATTTTCAACCACAAAATTACTTGCAAATTTTTGCAATTTTGACATATTTCGTATAAATTCGAAGTTTAAGCATTTATAAAAAAAAATTATGACTAACGATTTCGGATTTTTTTTTATCACATTAAGACCAACTTATAATAAACCTTGTATTAAATTTTTAAGATTTTCTGGCCGGCCAAAAAATTTTTATCGTTATTTTTAAAAAAATTACTAAAAAAAATTAAAAATTTCAATTGTCTATAAATAGCTCAAAAAAAGTCAAAATACTTTGAAAATTTATCTGTGTATGGAGAACGGTAATATAAACATTTGTTGAAAATTTCAAGTATTAGATTAGTAAGATTAGTTTCTGAATTAAAACCATATAAAAAAATCGATTTGGTCGAAAACTGGTTTTGCGTAAAAATTCCCGTTTTTCTGTCATTTTTTTTTTGTTTTTCTCGATTTTTTTGAAAACTGTTGGAAAATGTTTACTTTTGACCTCTATAATGCACCAAGGATATTCACTTTGCCATCGGAAACCACCCCCAAAGTTTGAAATTGAAGCATTATTTCGATTAGTTATGCTGTACACAGATACACAAAAAAAACACACACATCATTGTAAAATCAATACATTCATCACTCCGTTCAGAATCTAAAAGACAATATTACGTGCATAAAATTGCCTATTCGGACGCCGTGTGACCGATGGTAAACAGCCGGATTGAGGTGCCCCCGATAAGGTTTGTATAGGTACCTGTAATAATGGCATTCGGAGCCCGCATACTTGCTGATGTTTCGGCGGTCGTGTAACTCACACACCGCGGATATCTACACGCAAAACCAGACGACGACGTAAGCTCGGCCGCCGCCGCTACGTCGGAATTTGTATCACAAATGTTAGCACGTCTACACCCCCCTCTCGACCGTGCTACACTGCCCACTCCTTATTTAATACGGTCCGTTGTGCATACTTCCCGTTGACCTAGTAAAATATTGCGCCCACCGACACACGCACCAAATCTTCCGACATTACTGAGGTTTATTTTTCTATCGTACTATACGGATAACAGCTACGCGCAGCTGTTTGTAGGAAGCTGCCACGTTGAAGCACGCTCACCGCTTAAAATGTTATTAAATATTGTCGTCAAAAGAAATATTTGATAAAAGTTATAATTTAAATTTTTTCTACACCGTGAGAATGAAAAAATGCATGACAACGGTTTTAATTTGATTTCAGAAGTTAATTTATTATTTCTCCGAAAACTACTATTATTTGTGATAATAATATTTTATTGAATTATTAATGCAATACAACCACTAAATGAATATTAATCATAATTTAAAATTACTATGACATCTTTTGTGCATATAAAGTAGTTCCTATCCCAAAAACTAACTTAATAACTCTTTGCGCCCGATTGCCTAATCAACTTTATTCTGTAAACTAGTCGAACATGTCTTCGTCTAAAACACACCCGACTGGTGGTTAGATATTAACTTAACTCTACCCGATAACTCGTGTGTATTTAGACAAGTTATTATAGAACTTCTGACTGTTCTATAAACTTTATTTTTACAATTGATAAATCTTTCAACAACAGACCATACCTTGTTGCCACCTACATAATAGATTAAAACCGTGATGCCTTGGTGGACACGCGGGTATGTTCCATCAATACTGCACGGCTTACTTCAAACAAGCTGACTGAGACTATATAATTTTCTATCTTCATTCTTCGCCATTATTACCCCACAACACACTCATCTATAACCCCCTTTTTAAATTTTCAAACAACCTTTTCTATTATTCCACATATTATATTCTCCGACCGACTAAAAAATATAAAATTATTTTCCTTATAATTCACTTACTAGTAACTACACATGCTACATAATATATCGATTGATTGTTTTTAAGTATATGTAAATGTTATAACCTTGTACATTTTAACTTAATTGTTAAACTTGCGAAACTTATTTAAATACATAATTTTAATTTAAAAATTGAATGATTTGGCCAATTTACAAAAATTTTAATTGTAATTAAAAAATTACACATATATACATATTACTTATTATCAGCATAGTATGCATTCATTAATATTTTATATTATACAATAATGTAGTTAAAAAGTAATCAAAATCTAAAAATATATATTATTGATTTATAATTATATTAGATATAATTATATAATTATTATATTTATGCATTATAATTTATAATCACTACTTACTTAAAGCTCGTCATTGCTGACTTAATAATATCGGCTTTTCCTATTAATTTTATAGATGTTTAGTTGAAGTTACTTATTATTCGGTAAAAGTTGCTGTTATTAAAATTTCATTTTATTAAATGCATTAAATGGAAACGATTAATTATTAAGGAGAATTCAAACTTAATTATATTAGTATGTTTAACAAATGAAGTATAATAAATATAAATAAAAATTATAAGCACTTCATTTCCACGTTATTGATTTTATTCCGCAATTGGAAACAAATACATTTTATTATAATTTTTAGTTTTTAGTGATTAGTACTGTATAATGTATAACATAATTTACTTATTACAATATTATAAGTTATAACTGATCTTTTCAAATTTATTTAATTTTTATACATTTCAATAGAAATATAAAACAATAAAAAGTAAGAATCATCTAGTATTATACGTATTAATGTGTAATCGATTTATTTATATATTAAACATGACAATTTATAAGCCAATTATTTCAGCTGAAAACTTATAAGTAAACAAATAATACGTAATTTTTAAATAATATATTATTAATAATGTTAATATTGCAGCAACCACCAACAATACAAATATTTTGTTGTTAACACAATGTTATTTAGGTACGTCTTGTTTAATTTTAATCATATTTACCCGAGACTTGTGTTTGTATGAATTTTGTGTTTTTTTTTATCGCTATTACATTATAAAATAAAAATCGATTGAAATCATATTAACAGTGACTTATTCATAAATCACACATGAATAAATGCTTGTCATATTCCACGTACAATATATAATGTCAATATAAATTCGTTGTTAAATATAATAATACATGTATATAGTTTTTTTTTTTGCAAATGCTATTCCACTTGATCACGTTAACGTTGTCATTGTGATTCGGGAAAATGAATGTCTTTGTACACTAAAACAAACATTCGAAATTGATTAATTAACGACTTGTAACAAAAAATTTATGTAGAAATTGTTTTATTGAGAACCAAACAACGCGCGGCTTAGAGATAATTTCAAATAAAATAACCGGCATGGTGAAAAAAAATATATTAAAAAAATAAATAAATAAAAATATTATTATGGTTACTGGAGTAGAAATTTACTATACAGAATACACAGCGCCGCTTATTAAAAAATAAAATAAAATTTTTTTTAGCTCTTTTATTTTATTCAAAAATTGTCAAAACATAATATAGTGCAGTGGTAAAGTAAAGCATTCATTTATACTTTACTTAAATAAAATAACATTTTAGAACAACATATTTAGATTCGTAATGTAATGAAAAAAAAATCAAAAATATTTATTTTTCAAATTAACATAATATTATATAACTGTCTAGTATTATACTTTAATATTATATTGTATGCTATGTAAACAACTACCATTATTTTTATTAATTTTATAAAAAACGAATCAAACAATAATTGTTTATTGTATTATTTAATAATAGTAATATAACCCGAAAAATCCTTTTTGGTACTTGACTACTCTTATGACATAAAAGCATAATATATAATAATACAAAAACTATAAAATATTGAAAATTATTATTATCCTACATTGTATCTTAATTCATGGAATCATGATTTTTTTAATATAATATAGTTTCCAGACCACTTTTGTCTTTTAAATTAACTGTTCTGCTTATAACATATTAATCTATTATGAAAAAGGCCCATGGACCAATTATTTTTATAATACTCAGATAAAGGGTTTTTCTTAATGAATGTTAACTAAAAGTTACAAATTGATATCAATAATAAAAAATGTACTCACAAGTAAATTTCAAATTTCATTTTTATCATACAACATTTATTTTCAATAAACACAAATGTTTATTAATATCTAATCATTAAATTTGTTGCTTTAAAATATAATTATATATTCTACTCTAAAACGATTAGTATGTTTTCTAATAATTTATTGTTTTCATATGTATGTAGGTATAGTGTATACAGTGTAAAAAATATATTACATTCGAATTGAAGTAATATGATTTCCATGGTTTTATCCTTAGTCAAAACTTTAATAATGAACAAATATTAGTCGGGTTAACTTTTTAACAAGAAGCCTGACCGTATTATTCGTTATTATTTTTGCATGTTCAGTTACAGATAGCCCAATTAATGGTTTTCAAAATATTTTGTTCAAATAATATGTTTTGAAGTAATTGAATATCCTGAGATGTACATTTATAATATCTTTGTCGAAACACCATTGAAAATTACTTGCCCAAAATTAGAGTATTATTAAAAAAAAAAAACTTTTTCTTCTTTTGTATAAAAAAGTTTGCTTTCATTTTTTAAACTAATAATAAATGATTATTAAATGTAGTGTTTTATTTTATTGCCATTATTCGGAAATTGTATTTTTCAAAGAAAAAATGCTATGTATGTATAACTTTTCTTTTAAGCCACATTTTGTCGATTCTTTTCTTTGTTTATACTTTTGTAACTTGATCAAAATCATGGATGTTATAAAACCGAAATATATATATTTTAACATGACATTTTTTTTATGAGAAATATATACATACATTCAAAATCTATATCTCAATTAGATCGACCGGTATGTTATTACAATAGGCAAGGCCGTAACTGGAAAAAAATTTCGAGGAGGGGGGGGGTTTAAGCTAAAATAATTGTGTATTGATTAAAACAGAAATTGAAATAGTTATTTTGCTACCACATAATATAACACAAATAAATTTCGGGGGGGTTGAACCCCCAACCCCCCCCCAAATACGGCCTTGAGTCAATAGGTCTGGTTAGTACACCATTTTTATCTAGATACATTAAATAATATTTAAAAAAATCTTTTGTTTAAAAAAGGTTGGTTCTCAAATGAAGAAAAAAAAATATTTTTTCACGTGGCACTTTCCAAATGGGATAAAAATAAAGGTATTAAAAAATAAATAGTCCTTAAGTATATTTAAATTTAAAATAAAAATCATATAATCTAAGCAAATGGAATGATAAAAGGGTAAGACAGCATGATGATCACGAATCCTTTTGTGCATTAATCATCTATCATCATATAAGTAAATTCTGATTATGTATCACGTATACTAAATCTGTGTAATGATTAATATTGTTACCATAGGTGACAATAGATTGGGTGAGATATGAATTCAGCTTATTGATGAAAGAAAAAAACTATCCAAACATAAAATTACCGTTATTGATAATGACTCATATACATATACGTACAACATAATAATATACTTTAGGATTGTAACGATCGATATATTGTATAAGTACATGGCATTTATTTTTATATCATATTTTTTGGAATAAAATAATTCAGTATATTTAAGTTACACAGCATTGAAAAACTGCGTAGCATAACACTATATATTATATTTGTTAACGATGATCACGTTAAACAAACGAAATAAACGAATAATATTGAATATTATCATACTAGTTTTAATGTTACAATTTTATAAAAACGACAGTATCTTATATAGCTGGTCCAAATGGGTTGCAATGTGTTCAAACTTCGAATTAATACAATAAGCTGTCATCCAACGGTTTCGTCTCGGGTCGGTCGAACGCTCGCGTGCACTGCGTGGAACGATTATAATATTATTATTTTAATATTCTACGGTTTTTTCATTATTATTCTTTTGGACTTGACCGCGGGTCACGGGAGCGGTGTGAGAAACGGGACATAACATATTATCGTAAATTGTATAATGGGTTTTATTTTTCGTTTAACGTAACCGTACGTCGAAACGGATCGCGGTACGAGGCCCATACTTTTTAATGGTGCGCGTGACGTGCAAAACTGTCCGTACAACTACGCGGGCCACGATTAAATATAAGAATTGAAGATGATCTACAGTGCCATGCACGGTTAAACAGTGGAATGTCGCGTGTCGAATTCCGGAACGGAACACATCTAAGGCCAACTTATTTACGTTTATCCGCAATACCTCGGCGTACACGCGTATTATAATTATATATAGGTGCGGGAAAAGTGCTGTATTTTGGATTCAAAAGGCACGCGGTCTGTATATAGTATAGGTACCTACAGCTACTATTAGATACGGAAACACTGATCGGTATGTACGGTATGAGAACCGACAAAGGCGCATACCGCTGCGTGTGTGGCGTGGTATATGCGAGCCATTTCAGCGAGTCGATATAAAATAATACATGGCCACCTAGACCAGCTGTTCTAAAACTGTGGTCCGCGTCCCCGTGGGGGTCATCGAAACCCGGTGGTGCCCTGCAGGGTCCACGGTGCTATCGAGTGACGCTTTGAAAGTTCAAAAGAACGAAATTCGAAAATAGTAGAAAATAATGGTTATAGAAATTAATTATATAATAATATTATTTTATAGAATGATATAGTTTATTAATATTGAAATACCCATAGGACGATTACGAGTAAACAATGTTTACATTATAATATTATGTTTATGAAAACTGTTTGAATACTGCGCAGTACACCAATTTGTTCGAGTCAATACATAATATATAAAATATTTCAAACTATTAAATATTAATGTAATTTTAAATCAAATTCTGTGATTTTTATCGTTTGTGTCGCTACACATGAAAGCTAATTTTCCTTCAAAAATATTTTTATCCCCAGAGACTTCACACGATCGCACGCAGTGAAGAATCTTATATTTTGTCTTCATTACAGGCGTGTACGCTATAATAATATTATATTACCATGTTCTTATACGTACTTACATTATTATTTACTATTGCCACGTTTTTTAGAAGCGGATTGATTTTTTCGCATTACTGTATAAAACTTTAGTAAACATTCATTCGCTTTTGATGGATTTAGAAAATCGTTTGATAAATAATATGTATTATAATATAATATGTACGAGACGCTGCTTTTCCCAGGCATTAACAATTTGCTCACGTCCAAGGATATTACAACAAACATTTTGCTTAAGATCCTACATGTCCACTTTTCTTTATATTTTTCGTTTTTATTTTTATTATTAGATCAATACTCAGATGTATTGGGTTTATTTTTATTATTTTTATACTAAACAGTATTTTTCTAACGTTCTGTTCGTTGTTAATTCACACTTAATATTTTCAATGTGATTTATTCAAAAATGTATTGTGAACCATCCAAATGTAATGCAAATTTATTCGTGATTAACAAGTGATTTTTGAGTTATTTTTACAAAGGATAACATTTGTGAACTATGGTGATTGGAAAATGAAAAATATAGTAGTTTATATTATTTTGTAACCATATAGTTTATAAAAATTATCCGAATAATGTGTTACATTTTTTTTTTAAATTTTTTTTATCTTTAATAAATAAGTTTAAGCAACTTGTTAAAAATTAATTTAATTACATAAAATTTGTTCAATTTAATAGTTGACAAGATTGAAATAATTTTTAAAATTATAAATTTTTATAACCATATGACACTGTTTAAATGACATAAAAAAATCAAAGTATTTGGAAGTATCATCCATAAGTATAGTTGAAAATGTCAATAATTCTATTATTAAAAGATAAAATAAGTGTCATGTATATATTATAATATCAATTGAAATTATATTTATTGTTTAAAGAGGTATTTCGCGTGTTATAACTATAATACACAAATACCTATAATATGCATTTAATTATGATGGAACTTTTATTTAAGTTTAATATCAAAAAATTAAAAGTGTACAGGTGGACTTAATTAATAGACACTACTCACCTATCACAATAATTTTTGGAAATATCATCTAATGTGTTGATTGTTTTTATTATTTTTGTTGCACATAGTCATAATGATAAACATTAACCATAATATAAAATTTAGTTAGTATGGCCGGAAAACTCAAACGATTTGAACAGTTAGCGTCTAATATATATATTTATATATATTATAAACATTATTAAAGTCAACGTAGATAGTGTATTACTATTACATGAAAGGTTTTTGGTGTCAAAGTTAATGTGCCATATCTATAAAAAAAAATATGTGGTCAACTGCCGTTCTTTTATTTATTCGTCCTATATCTTTTTATATCACTTCATATACTCGACAATAATAATAATCTAAGCGTACTGTATTATACAAAACTTCTTTGACAGATACGCTGATATCGCAGTTCCGTTGTTTAAAAAGAGAGGGAGGGGATAAAAGAGAACGATAACCGGCAACGCTGGTATTTTTCCAATTTCTGAGAGAGAATTTAATCTATTTATGTGCAGCTTAAGGTAACATGTACACTGTACAGGTAGCGATGCTTTTCAGACTGTTGGACGGCGATAAGTCACGGGATTAGTGGCATCCCGGGGTATTTAATATCAAATTTGACCCCATCCCCGTCCAAATACCTGACATGGTACGACGTGGACCACGGTAGTTTTCGCAGTGATTTTGAGTAGCACATTCTCTAAAGGACGCGTTAATTGCCCTCGTCATCCCTAATTATGTATTTACATTAAGCATACATGTACACTAATTCATTTATACACCCCTATGACAATGTTTCCACTAGCAATCACAGACGACACATATAATAAATATAATATAATATATTAGGTGTACAATGTTTATACTATACAGAGTGTTTCACGATGAACAATTTGACTCTTGAACCTAACTGACATTTGTCAGTTCATTGTGAAACACCCTGTATATAAATGCAGTGTACACGTATGCTTGATCTAAGAGTTTAATTTAATCGGGTCGTATATGACACATCATCGCGCAATTGTGAGCATGTAATAAATCAACACGACTTAAAACGACTAAAAAAATAAAGGTCGTGCATGTTGAGAAGAGAAAAAGGATGATAGAAATAAAAAAATAGAGAATGAAAAGAGAGGTGAGCGATATGAGTTTGGCTATTTGGCGTGGAGAGAAAAAAGTCGCCAAGGTAAATACGTCATTTAGAATTGCATATTAAATATAATATTATGTGTATGGACTTACGTGGTAAAAAATGTTGCTATATTATTACTATTATTATTCGGAAAATTATGAATTTTTTTTATTCAAATTTGTGAGCTCGTTTCGACTTGATTTGTCATTTAAAATGTTGTTAAGTGTCACTATAAAAATTATTATCTTCTGTGAACATTTTAAAAATACAACTGCAATGATGATATCTGTAGCTAACACATATTTTTGCACGTATTCAAGAAAATAATTGTTCGCCGAAAATCATATTATTTTGTTTCATATTCTTCTTAATTCGGTGAACGCTGATTTCTTATATTTTCTGTATTTTTTTTTTTTCAAGCAAAGACTTTAATATTATTATTATTATGAAAACCTAAAAATCACCCTGTAATCTTTGACATTGTGACGACTCGCCAACAAACTGTCACGAAACACATGTTCATAGTCGGATAGGTTAGATACTGTATAGTTTCTGCAGAAAACCAATTGATTGTTATTTATAATCATACGAGTTGAAAACCATTACCGGAGTCGAAGCGCATATTACTCGTGCACGTGAGACGGTCATACCATGTATCGTTTAATAATATAAAATATTGTATTGTCTACATGTATCATAAAAATATATATCGTTTCCACACATTGCAATAATGTACGTTTGTGACAATATAAAATGTTAAGCCGAAACGTTCTTTATTCGAAATCTTGTTAAACTCCTACCTGCACTACTGCAGCACTTCTTGTGAAGAGTAGTAACAAAACCTTTTTTTAAATTATATTTAAAATTTTTCAACCATCGTAGTCCATTAATTAATAATTATTTCACAGACACATGAAAAAATTGCTTCATAGCACTCAATTGAATTTGAAATATTCATTATTTCGATTCTCAACATTTCAAAAAAGTTTCAATTTCCCAGTACCTAATATATCATTATTTAAATTTCAAAACAATGTAAAATATATAATATTATGTTTGAATTAACGTATAGTATATAATGTCGTTTAATTTTATCGTGGATTTCAATTGTTCTATAATTTTAAAACGTACACAATTATTATTAACATATTATGTTATAATTATTGTGACACAACTTTCCATAACCAAATTATATAATACGGTTTAGAGGACAAGTTGAGCTAAAACACTTATTTCACGCTTTTACTAGCCACTACTTCCTTTTGTATCCGTTAATAATATAAAATAATATTTTACATATTTTAAATTGTACCTACATGCAAAACTTAATTAAAAAACAAAAAAATATATACATACTACTTATAGTGCTGTAGCCAAGGGGGAACTTACGAGCTCAATCCTCCCCTTCACGAAATTTCAGATGACAATAATAATTGTATTACGTTTGTGGCGATAAAGCAACGCCGCTCTTATCACACTTACTTGATCATGATAATATATGTATAATTATATAAATTATATTGTCAGAAGTACAGTGCAAACTTAATTTGCTGTCATAATTGGCCATCAAAAATGAAGCCGCCCCCTCCCCGAAAAAAATCCTGGCTACGGCACTGACTACTTGTGTATCTATGTTATTAAAGTAAAATAAACTATCTAACTTCATTTAACAAACAGCCCTAAAAACCATATACAATAACAATATGCTCAAACAATTTAGCTTGTTATTTAAAACTTTATTTCGGACTATCAGTATTATATATGCACTATGCAGTACACTAATAAAACTGCACGCAATAGCATACCTACCGATTTGAAAACCTATATTATATAATAACTAGCTATAGCTATCAACAAATTAAATTTACTAATAAGTTCAATTACTGATTATGAAAATTCAATTTTTTTTCCTCCAAAATTAACTTTCTGGATGATTTACATCGTACAATAACAATATCGTTTTTATATCTGCATACGTACGTATATTATGGTGATGAAGTCTGCAGATGGATCTATATTATTATAGTACACCCTGCAAATACCTGAATCTGCATACTTTGTCCGCACACTCGAGTACGATCGATCTAGATCGGACACGCCGGATTTACAACGCGAAAACTCGTACTGAACTAATTTTGACCGATAAATCACTTTTCCCTGTTTCGGTTATACATATTATACGCCAACCGTGCCGCCGACATTTTCAAATTTTAATCGCAAGACCCTGAACAGTATTATCGCCACTAAGCCCCATGCTACAGGCATATCGAACGCGTACGCATATTGCATCGTTATAATCCGCTCGTAACCCTTTTAAAAATACATTTCATGTATTATATTTTATGTGTGCATGTGTGTAATGATTTTTAAACAATAATATGTATAATAATATGTCGTATGAGAGTGCGAGCAACTTCCTATAGTATGATAGTATAATTAGACCACGGATTATATGCAGTGAAAATGTGAAATTACTCTATTATATGCATGCCAATATGCAGCATAAAATACAGAAATATGCATAGACTATGTTAAAATATTCTCAAAGAATTAAATTTAAAAATAATATGAAAAAATTATGATGATGAAATTTATTAACAAAAAAAAATTATTATAATTTATAATTAATAAATATTATTTATTATATTACATTTATGAATATTTATTTAGAACTGTAGTTTATTACTAGATGTTGCTTCAAGTGGTCCATTGTAAAACTATGGCGCTTGTCATCCAAAATAAATTTAAATGCAGAAAATGACCGTTCAACATCACAGGACGTCACAGGACAGTATTTAAATTTAGAAGCCATGTTGCTCGTTATTGTATTGGGCAGTACAGTCAGTAGTCAGTACTTGTGCCATTAATGTAAGCGTCGATCATACATAGGGAATCATAGCTGAGATTTTTGTTCAGAAATCGAATAATCTTTGTTTTGATTTTTTTCTGAAAATATGTCAGGCAGTTCAGATGCTGTTGTTAATAATTTCTCCATAACTTTTAATGAATTGTGTAGTGGCAAATTTCTTGCTTCTAGACTTGTAATTAGTTTTGGTATTTTAGAAAAATTTGTAAAAATCAAATTTAAATCATGTTGTATTGACGAGGTTTCAAATGCTTCCTTGGCATCAAGGATTGATAAGACGTGATAAAATACGATTATATCCCATTTTACATCGCGATCAATGAAATATGCATACTTGGTAAAAAAAGGCGATTATATGCAAATGCATATAATCCGCGGTCTAGTTATAATATTATTCGTCACAGCAACAAATTCCTGCGGCAAACGACTGAATAGATATATTATTATAATTATTTTACTTAAGTACTACCTACATTATATATTTTGATTATCGTATAAAACCTCCCAGATTTAAGTGAGCTGATTTTTTATACCAAAGTTTTCTCCGGGCGTTTTTTTAGGCAATTTAAGTATACTAAAGTAAAGATTATGGTCGGTTGCCCTAAAAATTTATAATCCAGTTGAAGAATTCCCATAAAACATGTATGGTGAAAAAATAAGAATATACAAAATATTTTTTATCGATTTGTTATCAATCATTTATATACGTTTTTAACATTCATTTATTAAAAAAATATATTGTATCTCTTATATTAAAAGTCAATTGAAACCTTAAAAAATTTTACTTGTTTTATAATAATATGTATGGGAATTAATTAAAAAAAAAGCGTGATAATCTTTTGTATTAAAAAATAAAACATTTAAAACGTTGACAATAAAATTGTTGTAAGTTAAAGTGTAGACATTAAATATTTTATAAGTTAGTACCTATATAGCAACTATATATACACGAATTGATTAACAAACTCATTAAGTACCATCTACAAAATATAAAATAATAAAACTGTTAACTAAATAGTAAATACTAATTTATTTATAAATAATAAATCACGCGATTTCGACAAATTTAAAAAAAAAAAAATAAGAAATAAGAAAAGCAATTGTCTTTATTCTTTGCAGTTACTTAAAATTAAATTAATTTGTCATTTGTCAATTTATTATGCAATTGTTATGTGTACAAGTTCACCTCCTATTATTATATTAATTACTCACTTATGACGTATTTACATATTTTTCAACAAGGCCGTATACTATATACAATAAATAATAATATTTAATACCAGGAAGTGTAATTAATGGCATAAACAAGACGCCGTGTTATCCATAATACTATATTACAATACTCGCAATATTAAAATAAAATTATAGCCATTTGGAGACAAAGGTCTTTGATTAATTTTAATAAATCCTATTAACAAAATATCTTACTCTATTAAATTCTTATTATTACGAATCATATTATAACAAAATTATATATTTTATGTTTTTTCCATCCATGAAAATCTTTGGGCAATTAAATTACTGCACTGATATACATATGTATATATTATGTTATGTATACTGGCATAACTCCATATTATTACAATGCAGTAAATAGTTTTATTTTTGAGTTTTTGAGGGAATACTTAAGTTTTTCTCTAGTTTTAGCAATTCTAAAATACCTACGAATCACTTATTACTTATGGTTATGATCCGTTTTTTTTTTATTAACAGTTTACTACACCACATACTTTTTTTTAATGACCGTACAATATTATGTTAATATAACTACGGTAGGTAAACGTTTTACATAAAAATCTATTAACATTTTTATAAACCATAGTTTAACGTACTGTATAATTATTAATAGAAGTATACTAATGTGCTGTAAACATGAAATTTTATTTTTAATTCGAATATTATCACTAACCAGAATACAAGACCATAATTTTGAACTTTTATAAACGTATAATATAATATAAAACAAGCTAACAAGCCGTGGATGACCCTAAACAAATGGGAAAGATACAAATAAAAAAGATTATTATGAAGCAACTAAACAAATTAAATGATTAAGAACATAACAAAAGTCACATTTTGTACACGTAGTTGCGATAAACAATTAATTTTGCGAAGGCGTGCGTTCATAGGTTCGTACGACGACGTACATACCAAATGTAGAACAAATAAAAATAAACAAAAGTCTCTAAGTTACATTATTTTAAATTATAACCTTATGTTTTTTTGTAATTGTGATTATAACTTTATAACCATTATCCACGTAGTATTTTAATTAGGTATAGTGTGTGGCGAGCGCCACGTGTTTATACATATAAATTTAATATTGTTTATAAATAAATATCGAAGGCAACGATGAAATTCAAATCGATCATTTATTTTAACACCATGCTTAATTCATTACTATTTAACATTTACGAGGACAAATTGTGAATAATTTATCATGGGTTTACTTTGAACGATATATCAATAATATAACTTTTATGGGATTTCTATACGCTACACTACGAGGCCGACAAAAAAAAAAATAATAATAAAAAAGATTTTGGGGGCAATTTCACCTCCCCCTCCCCGCGCCATCATATGGCTACGACACTGGAATACTGTTTACGACTGCGATCGCTTATTTGCGTATAACATAATAATATTATGTGCGTTTACCTTTAACGTAAACTGTGAGTACATAATAATATACGTAATAAATCATCTCATTAGTCATTAATCATTATCACCTAACCCGTACGTTCGAGCTGTTTAATTAATACTGCGGTAATGATCCCATACGCGTCACGATGTTATTATATTGTTGATAATAATAATATATTATATTGCACGGGGCCACTTTGTATCGTAATGGGGAAAGTCAAAAAGCCCCCGAGTCGCAGACCCATTTGAAAACTTTGAATTCGCTTGTTTAGACGAATTCCGCGATCATATACATGACGTGTACACTATATAATATAGCTGCAGGTATCGTGATACTTGCTGTGCTCTCGGAAGGTACGATATTGTAATATGCATATATTTATAACGTTCCAAAAACTTCGTGACGATGCACGTCGTCAACCGCGAATACTCGCGACCCGATTTAGTTGAGCGACGTCAATACAAAATACAAATATAATATAATAATATATTACATCTACCTACCGCTGACGTCGCGTAGTGCGTATAATATCGTATTGTACGCCGAAATAACGAGTACGGCTGCCACACGTTTTAATATCGAATACGCGACAGTGGGTAGTGATGCGGTTACCTGCGCGTAATAAATAAATATTTGATAAAGTTTACAGTTATTAGACTAATAAATATATATAATGATGGTAATCGTGATGAAACACGAGACGACATTATTTACTACCGAACCAATTGAAACGTATTGGACGGGATGCACGGCTTACACAGATTGGGTAATCCGCCTAAACGGTCGCACTAACTTTCATAATTCGACTGTTTTGAGAAATTGCAAAATTTGAATTATTTTTATAACACGCTTTAAAAAAATAATAATAATAATTTAGACAATTTGTTAATCGTGTAACTTATCCGATTAAAAACTCAGCATAAAAATAAAACCTATTTACGTGCATTTTATCTGTAAAACGATTATAATATTATTATGCAAAAATAAAATTGTTATTGTATTAAACTTTAGTTTACTTCTAATAACTATTATTATATACACAGCCTTTGTCTAAAAGCAACGTCTACTGTGTCTGATAAAAATTGATTTTGCTTTTTAAACTCTATGACAAAACTAACTAAACGATTTGAATTAAAAAAAAAGTATATTTGTCTGGGAATCAAATAATAATCAAATTATTAATCCATCAGTTGAAAGCTCACAACTCTGCAGCTCCGTTGATCATGCAGTTTCTTTCCTCATTTATAGTGTAGAAAAATAAACAATATTTAAAACTAAAAACATAAAAAAATATAATTTATTGTAAAATTATTCTTATTTTTATTGAATTAAATTGTAAACATTGTTTTGAAAGAAACATAAATTAATTAAACAATCATAAAAGTAAAAGAAAGGTCGTAAATTTGTTTTTTATTACAACAAATTACTCTCAACTTTTTTATAAGCATAATTTTTTTATTCTAAATTAGAGATTCATTACGATAACTATATGGAAATTAAGTAAAAAAAAAATTTTATTAGCTCTTAGCAGTTGTTACTAAAATATAATTATTCTTAGTGTATTAATATAGTCATATAAATACTACCTTTTCTAACTTTGTACATTAAAAATTCACGAACATGTACGTTGTGTTTCCATATATCATTTATCATTTGTATTTTATAACAATAATAATTATATAGGCACTTGACTAAATTCAATTTAAAACTCATAACGATTTCATATAGTATAGCGTGTTTGTATTCATTTACTCTTGATCGTGAATATAGCCACGTATCTTAAACATATAAATAAATAAAAACTTTTATAAAGATTGTAGTACATAAAAATACATAAATACATTTAATATTGAAACCATAGACGGTTAATGTAAATTTTAAACTTAGAAAGTATAAAGTCTGGTGACTTTAGATCCAATAGGATATGGACAAATATGTTGTTACATTTCTTTTCACATTATTAAAAATATCTTATTTTATAATATACATGATTAAAATTATCGGCAATAATTTAAATTTAGAAATTTTTAAAACTAGAACTATCATTGTAATAATTCAAATTGAGGACCTTTTTTTTCACAATTTTCTAGAAATGACGCAGAATAATACAAGTGATATAATATGCATATGACATAAGGAAGTTATATTTAAATTAATTTTTGCATATTCTATTACAATTGTATATAAATATATAATATGAACTCATTAGAAAAATTAAAAATATATTTCGAAATTTGTATTTATACTTAATGATAAGTCAGTTTTGAATGACTTTGGATAAAAACCACATTTTAAAAATTATCGTTAAATATTAACTATATATTTTATTAAATTTAAGGCTTGGTCAAATTAATAAGTACCTAGTTGGTATAAAAATTAGTTTGCGGAATAATTATCCAGTAATAACCTACATAAAGTAGAGTGAACACAAAATTAACAGAACCAATAAACCTAGGTCTTTGAGAATTACCGTCAAATGTATGGTAAGTCATTATTATTGGCGTACACTTTTCTCCATGTTTGTTGAATTCTTATATGAGTAAAAAGTAAAATGTTTTAACGATTATTAGGTCTTGGAATTCGCGGAATATGATGTGCCGTTAAATGAACCGCTTCATGTGCTTCACTTTATATATACATGTAATATGCGTGCATAATAAATATGGTTTTATAAGGTTTAGATTATAACAATTTCTAATGCATATTATTTTTGACCCTACAAGTGCTATTTCCTCTGGGAAATTATAGTTAGTCCCTAGTACGTAATCGCCTGTTGTTGTGTACTGGATTCAAAATCATTAAACTTTTCCCTTTAAACATGTATGTTAATTTAAGTAGGAACTTAAGATATCTTGGAGGCGCAAAAGTCACTTTAAACCTAATGCCCGGCCTAATTCTCCATACAGTATTCAACTGGATTTTAGTCCCAAAATCATAATAATATATTATATATGTTATATGCTGAATGATTCACCAAGCTTTCTAACATTCATATTTTTAAATTTAATATAGAATTTATGAAAATTGATAATTGATAAATCTGGAAGCTTTAAGTATAACCTATACTTAATAAGGAACATATTTTCAAATACTTGGATGTTTTTTAAAATTTAAGAGGTGTCCAGTAATGAACCAATTTTTATTTTTTAAATAAAGTTACATTTTTTAATCATAAATCGTTGATCAGATCAATGTTTTAGATCCTGAACGGCGGAGTGATGAATGTATTGATTTTACAATGATGTGTGTTTTTTTTTTGTTTTTTTTTGTGTCTGTCGACAACATTTGGAACAGTAAAAATGCTTCTATTTTTGACTTCAGTCCCTCTTTGAAAAGAAAATTGAACCTAGTTGGCACTTTGGGGGTCAAAAGTTAAAAATTTTCAATATTTTTTAAATGAGTCGGGAAAAACCCTAAAAAAAATGAGGGAAAAACGGGATTTTTTACGCAAAACCAGTTTTCGTCAAAATCTAATTTTATATTTTGCTATAACTCAAAAACTAATCCATTTAAATACTTGAAATTTTCACCAAATGTTTATAATAGCGTTCTCCATACACAGTTAAATTTTCAAAGAATTTTAACTTTTTTTTGAGATATTTATAGACAAATAAAATGAAATGAAATTTTCAATTTTTCTAAGTATTTTTTTTTTAAATAACGATAAAAATTTTTTGTCCAACCAGAAAATCTTGAAAATTGAATACAAGGTTTCTTATAAGATGTTCTTAAAGTGATAGAAAAAAATCCGAAATCGTTAGTCACAATTTTTTTTTTTATACGTGCTTAAAGTTCGAATTTATACTAAATATGTCAAAATTGCGAAAATTTACAAGTAATTTTGTGGTTGAAAAATCGTAAAATTTTTTTCTTTTAAAACTAAGTTTTGAAAATTTGGTACAAGGTTCTCCATACATTTTTCTTCAATTATCTGTAAAAAAAACTCTACTGGATTCAGACAAAAAATTTTTTTGAGTGTTTGAAATTTAAATTTTTACAAAACCGCGTTAAATAACGGTTTAGCCTCAAACGGTTTTTGATATTTGTTGTTATTCAAACAGTATAAGTCGTAAATACTTGAAAATTTTACCAGTTATTTACATTGCCATTTTCTTTACGTGATTTGATTTTCAATATATTTTGACTTTTTTTGATCTATTTATAGGCATTTGAAATAATCTATTTTTTTTATTTTTTTTTATAAATGTTGATAAAAAAAAATTTAGCTGGGACAAATTATTTGAAAATTTAATTGAAGGGTCCACATAACTTGTTCTAACTCTCTTTTAAAAATGATAAAAATACATAGGCACAATTTTTTTTTATAAGCATTTGAAGTTCAAATATTGACAAAAATTTGTCAAAATCATGAATATTTTTCACTATTTGGTAGTTAAAAATTTATAAATATTTTACTACCAAAAGCTAAGAATTGAAAATTTAATACTATTCTGTCCATAAGTTAAGCTTAGAATAATTATAAAAAAGCGGGTAAGTGGGTATCGCTCTGCTGTATATTAGGAGGTGGGGTGGACCTCAGACTATGGTAGGTTAAATTTGAATGCAATGATAGGTATCATTGTATACGAAAAACGATTCTGAACAAAGATGATTTGTCAGTTTTGGATATATTATATTTAAATATTGTCATATATTCTATTTTGAAACAAATAGTATAGTTTTTATATGTTACTATAGTTACTTTATAGTATCTGTTTATTAATAAAAAAAAGTATTAGGCAACATACGCATAATGAGAGAATGAAAATTAATTTAAATTTTGAAATATTTCGTATAAATTCGAACTTTAAGCACTTATAAAAAAAAAATTGTGACTAACGATTTCAGATTTTTTTTATCACTTTAAGAACAACTTATAAGAAACCTTGTATTAAATTTCACTTTCTGGCCACCCAAAAAATTTTTATCGGCATTTGAAGAAAAAAAACTTAGAAAAGTCGAAAATTTCAATTGTCTATATGTAGCTTAAAAATGGTCAAAATATTTTGAAAATTTAACTGTAAAGAGATAACCATAATTTTAACATTTGGTGAAAATTTCACCAAAGTAATAAATTACAGAAGTATTTACAATAATTCGTTTTTGAGTTACAGCAAAGTACCAACTAGATGAATTTTCCTATTCAAAGAGGGGCTGAAGTCAAAAATCGGAGCATTATTACTGCTCCAAATGTTGTCGTCAGACACAAAAAAAAAAAACACACATCATAGTAAAATCAATACATTCTTCACTTCGTTCAGAATCTAAAAGTTTGAGGATTATTCAATTTAAAAAATTTTACGAGTGTTTAAAGTTTTAATTTTAATTTGAAATCAAAAATACACGTGTAAAATAACGTTTTACTATTAAATAATTTTCGATTTTTGTTATTTTTAAAAAATTTCTAAACGTAAGATCTTGAAACTTTTACTTAAATATTTGAATTAGTTTCAAAATAGAATGTATGACAATATTTAAATATAATGTATCCTAGACTGACAAATCATCTCCGTTCAGAATCGTTTTTCGTATACAATGATATCTATCATTGCATTCAAATTTAACCTACCCTAGCCCGAGGTCCACCCCACCCCCTAATGTACAGCAGAGCGATACTCACTTACCCGCTTTTTTAAATCTTGATATAATACTATCTAACTTGAACTAGGTTGTCCAACAGTTGTTTTTAAGTTTTTTAACTTTTTATACTACGAATAATAGGTGTACAGTTGTATAAATATGATAGATTGAGGGTTATTGTGATATTATAATATATATGCTATACAACATTGCTTAAATGGAATAAAGTGGAAAGTATTCGATAATATAATGGTTTTTAGGTACATTAACAATTAAAAAAAATCAGAATTAAAAAAAATTATAAAAATGGAAAAAAAATGATAGTGCTCATGCTTTGTGAATAAAACTATACAATATTATATAAACTATGTATATAATCTATATACAACAAATTTAAGTAGGCGACCATTATTCCACATGACATAATATCTTCAATTAAATAATATCAAGACATATCAACTGTTTATTATTATATTATACCATATCTATGTGACTAAAATATACTAATAAAAAAAGCGTAGACTATTCCTTTACTATGTATCCTATAATATTAAATGACTATGAAGAAAATTATTTGGTCGCCTTGCCGTAGCTAGTTCTATTAACTATCACAGCAGTGACCGTATTATAATTTCTAACAGTTAAATATATAATTTATTCAACCTACATAGAATTCATTAGAATTGCAAAACAGTGAAGGGTAAAAAACCCTTATATTTGACTGAATTTATATTTACTATGAAATTGAATAACAGAATTCCAACAATTTGTTAAGTTTGAAGTATGTTTTAATCGTAATTATAATGTTTAATAATTTAAACATTTCAAGTAAACCATTAAAATATTGAGTAAAATATATTTCAGAATATTATAAAAATAGTGTTACGTGGTAAAAATTGAAATGCTCTTTATAACTCATATGTTCTAATGGTGACAGATTAATACCAAACGAGGGAATATGAGAGAATTTAAATGTTAATTATATTATACGAGACTCTTTTTTATACCGAGTACAATTTAACGTAAATTGAAGTAAAATTTTAATATAATATACATTAGTTAACAGATGATCATGTATCAGGAAGGGATAAAATGAGACTGCTTCGGTACACGTATATATGTAATACTGTAGCATAACGAAGGTTGATCATATATTATTATATATTTTTTTAAGTAATAAAAATATAGCTATACCTTATAGTGGAACCTGTGATAATACAGAATGAATGTAAGACACACACATGGCTGTTTAAAATAAATACATATATATATTATATGTTTATTATAGAAGTATTTAATAAATACTGTAATATTATGAAACACCATTATTAGAATAGCATTTCGACAAACCAATAAAACTTATAAAATACTAAAATAGTACAAAACCATTAAAATATTTTTAAATTTATAGAATAGACTAATCTATTATAATAATTTGTTAAAAAATACAAGTCCTTAATTGCAATTAGTTATAATAACAACAAAAATAGTATTGTCGAAAACTGCTTTTCCTTTAAAGTCCAAGTTTTCTTTATTATTTTTATTTTTTATGATTATTTTTAAAATTAACTAATTAATAAAATTAACTTTTTTACTTTTCAATACTCGTAATTTCAGCTAGATCCAATTTTCTACTTAAAATTACCCTCAAAATTTAAAACCTATGCATTTTTGCTGCCCCTAAATGTGACGACAGATACAATAAAATAACCAACACACATTAATTATTACTCTACTCATAATTTAAAATTAAGGTAGTCAAATGGAAATATTTACGTAGACAAAATTGATCAAATTTTTATATATCATAAATAATTTTTAGATATGATTTAATTTTGATTATTTAGAAATTAATGGATATTTTAAATCGCTGACTTTTTTCATATTAAAATGATTAAATTTTTGTTCGAAATTTGAAACATAATTACTTTTAAAAATGTTTTTATAGTAATTTAAAAATATCGAAAATACAATATCACAATGATATATTTTAACTTTTATATTTTGACGGTATTGTAAATTTAAACGTATGTAATAATGATTTATCATTTAACAATCATTTATTTCAAAGGCTTGAAACTATTCACCATTAATTACGTTTATCTAACTAACTCAATAACAAGGTATATTCAAAACTTACTATAACTACGTTAGAGTAACTTTTTTAATTATCTTGTCTTTATTAGAAGGGGTTGCATTTAAACAACTATAACTCAAAAAACTTATTTTTAGATACATTTTTACTCTAATTATTATATGATTTTTCTAAAATGTGTGCCAATTAAGTGTTATTAATGAATCATATATACTAAAAAAATATCTGAAAACTAAGTGACTTATTTATGTAAACCTATTGAAAACAATTGATGCTAATTCAATAATTATCACCTAATTCATTTGTTTGGTTTTAAATTTATGTAAGGTTAGATGTATTTGGTTTCAATAAAATTTACTTACATGTTGAATTATTAAAAATAATATTCGATTTTAATAATTATTATTATTTATGAAATATTTTTTAAATCTTTATCTTTTGAACAAGCTGTCAAAAAATTATTTATTTGGAAAATAGGAACTGCAAAATACATAAATTTATTTTTTTCAAAATAATTTCTAAAAAGTGATTTACCCTAATTAGTGCTTTTTAAAAAGTATTATCTGTATGTTTTTTTTTTTAATAATTTGTATTTGAGTTATCAGTCATATTTTTACGTTGTTCGATTGTCTACCTACCGAGAAACATTTTTTAAATAAAAATGTATTGTTTAAATTGGCTATTCATAAAAATATAAAACATTCATGATTACTAGGACTTTAAAGTTTAAATTTAATTTAATACTCGATAATATCATAACAGTGCAATAAAAATTGGCGGAATGGCCTAAAATTTAAGTTTTAAAATAAAATTGAATTGATTATTAAAATTGTATAAGTTAAGTATACAAGTGCCTTTTACAATAAACTAAAAAATTAGCTTTCCTGTATATTTATAGTAACATTAGTAACCCTTAATAACAATGCACTAGCCATGTCGCCATGACTTACTCTTTAGTCTTTATTCACGATAGTTAGTGGCAGCGAAATTCCACCACGTCATAACGCGTGTTTTCCAATATATTCCGCGGATTACTTCCAATTTATTCAAATTCTATCTCATTCCATAAACAATATCCAACTGAGAAATGCGACACTGCTCTGTTTTGATCTCTAAGAAAAGCAATAACACCAATAATATAATTTATTCGATACGAAGGATACCATACAATGTTTTTGCTGTACTGTTGTAACAGTTGTCTTTATCTCGCTGTTCGCATCGAAATTGGTCACTATTGTCCGCTCATAGTAGTAATTGTGTGAGCGTGTAAGTGTTTGATTCTTGGTTTCGAGATGTCAATTACCAAGAATATCAAAGGCTATATTTAGATAACGCGCACTAGAACCACAACAAAAACATTTCGTATTATCACACTACAGCGTATAGTAAGACCATCTCAAGATGCGTTGGATGTCGACAAACGAAATACAAATATAACGAAAAACGTATTTGCGCGAAATGCCTTTTTCCCAAATTAAATTCTTATTATAAGTGTGTGTGTGTGTGTGTGTGTGTGTGTGTAAAATAATGTATTTGCCGTTTTTGTGATACGAAATAAAAATAATGATTTTTGAGATTAATCGTAGCAATAATCTTATGGTTTTCAAAAAATGCACATTTCTACACGCACACTGTTAAAGTTATATATCACACTTTTTACGCAACAGTTATCTCTCATAAGTTATTATGTATATGTTTCTAATAATAAACACATGATTTGACTTTATTTTTATACATTTTAAAAGAAAGTATGAAGTTTTTAGGGTTGTACACTATAGGAATCTGTAAGTCTTGTAAACTTATATAATATCGTTCATATTAATATAACCAAACATAACTAGTTGAATTTAGGTGATATTCAAAAAATCCATCGAACAATATTATATAAGCAATTGTTACCTTATTATTATTATTATTATTATTATTTATCATTTTAACTCGTATAACTGTATCATAATATCTAAATGTATTACAGGGGCGGACTGGCCAGGGCGGAAAGGCGGAGAAATCTACCTGGGCCGGTTAATTTAGGGGCTCTAAATTGAAATTATAAATGTGTAATATTTTGGTAAATTGGCTGTCTGTCATGCTCATGCAGTCTATTATTTAAATTTTGTATCCACTATAATCATTAATCAATAATTATATAATATGAATATGATTCTTTTTATAGTGTTACATCATTCAGTTAATCAGTTATCAACTTAGTGTGCTGGCATTATTGTCAATAAGTATATTTACCTATGGTATCTACTTATTATAATATTATCATTGTATCTGCTGCAACCCAACAGCCAATACACATACACACAAATGCGTGTTGGTAGTGAATAATATACTAGTTATATAGTCGGTTATATATTATTATAATTTTTGTTTATAAACTAATAAAATTTGGAAATGGATACAACCAAAAATGTAAAGAAGCGATAAGGAGGAGCTGCTAAGAAACGAGAAATAAAAAATAAAATGAAGCTGCAAAAACCTGCCACAACATAAAAATGTTATTAATAACAAAGCTCTCCAAAATTAATATCAAACACACAATGATTTTAGTAATAATATCTTTACTTCTTATACGGTAAATTAGTATTTTTTGCAAACACCAATATTTGGAATTATGTATTATTATTTATTTACATTTTCATAACATTTTATTCATATTCATTATTCATAATTGTACCTATTTACTGTTAATTAATTATAGGAATATGAACATGAAAAAATTGATGATGTGGTTGTGATATTATTATGTTGTTCTTTAATTATACATTTTTAACTTTTTTTTTCACCTATCTATATTTATTTATTTTTATTTTTTTCATTTTTATTTTTATTATTTTATTATTATTATTATTTTTTATTTTGGAATTATTATTTATTTTATATTACAATTTACAAACAATAACGTAGACATTATCATTAGAGCAACAATATTACTAATTGTACTATTTAGGTGAGGCTACAATATTCAAATAAGAAAAAATTAGGAAACTCGCATGTGTTCTTAGTGAGAAGCGAAAGCGCGACAGCATCACCATATTTATTCCTATGTATCTATGATAATAAATATATTATTATTATTATGCTTTTGGCCTTTGGGCCGATATATTTCATCTCCACCTGGGCTGATATAGTCCCAGTCCGCCCCTGATGTATTATGTGTGATTTTTAATGCAAAATGTGTTATTATCATTATTATTTAATATACAATATATGAAAGTTTATACACTATTATATTTACTGTTAGATTATTACTCTTATAAGTTAAATTAAATAAAAATATTCTATACCACAAAATATTAAAGTAACTAGATAAAAATCATATATTATCGACAAACTATAGCAGTTTAAAATTGTGTAGATGAAAAATACTTTTGTGATATTAAAATATTATATAGTTAAAGGACATTATACATTATACATTATACTCAATCAGAATTGACCGATTAAAATAAATATATATATATATATATAGAAAATACACCGTTTATGGGGTATGAGCAGTATAATAAATCGTAGTTTTAACTTTGTTCAGCGAAGTTCATTAGTAACAATAGTAACATATATATATATATATAAATAAAATCAATTAAAATCTATTAGAATTCCATAGTCCTCTATTAAACTTTTTTCCGTTTAAAATAGGATCCATATAATGACATTTTCGTAAATTGAATTCGACCTTTTGTCCAGTGTTTATGTGACGTAACGTTTTGATTGTCATATAGCAGGGACGATCCGTCGGGTACGAGGGTGTGGGTGCAACCTATCATCAGTTATATTAGATACCAAGTTAATACATTGCTTAAGGACAAAAAAAAAATATATTGACGTTTCCTAATTAATGTAATGATATGCTCACACATGATGATTTTATATTGTTTAATTATTCTACACAATACATAACGGTAAAGTTTTCGCACGTAGATAACCGTTAATAAAATCCAATAATCACTATTGATCATTGATGAAGAAAACTATTTACATACATTGTTTTTGGTCACGTAGGAACTCACGGGTAGTTGTGACAATGTAGCGCACAACCTGTGATCTATTTCGTGTGCCGCCAGATACAACGGATGACCAATCAGGGTCTGCGTCGTCGGGGGAGAAAGCTAATTTCTCTAAGGACGCGGAGGTCTTTGATGGAGCCGCCTGCGACCCTGGCAGGCTTGACCAGGTCTTCTAATTTTATCAGTGCAGGCACACCACTTCCTTTAATAACATATATCTCAAGAGTGCATGAGCATCAGTCTTTTTAATAACATCTCTCTCAAGAGTGCACGAGTACCATACAAACCCACCACACCGGATTCTGCAAACGACAACTGGTCTATTTCATTTCAATTAAAATACATTAATGTTGTTTTTTTTTATTTGGATTCGAGTGTTTAATACATTTTATCAACTGTACAAAACAAATTTTCAGCTGCGAATAAAGTAAGATGTACACTACGAGCATCATATTATCTGCATTAATTTATATAATTTGCTTATCTACATTTTATTACTATATGGTGTATTTGATCATATTCTCATGACCTCAAGAGCCTTCCGACGATCAAGAAGAAGGTAATAGTGTAAATTTTAATAATCTAACACTCACATCTGATAGGTAACTATATTCTCCAACAAGTGTAGGGAAAAGTTCCACAGATGCCGGCACTTAGTCAAGGCTTGTGTCCCTACTCCCTTGTATTTTCCTCAATTAAAATTTATTATACACGCACACGTTCGTTCTTACTTAACTTTCATTTTGCATCAATTTTTAAATCTACTCCCCACCTTTTCATTTTATTTTTGCGTTATTACATTATTTTTAAATTTTTAAATAAATTTAAAATTTATTACTATATTGGTAATTTTTTTAATTATCATTGATCCAAGGTGGATATTATGTCAACGAGACATAATGATAAGACTAGTACATGAAAATCTTAGTAATATATATAGCTATATAGCTCCATTGGGGTGGTCCTTATTTATAGAAGTAAGAAAAAAAATTTTTTTGATTCTTATAAGAAAATAATTTCGGTTAGTTTTGGATCAACCAAAATAAGGACCCTCTAAACCCCAAATTAAGCTCAAAATTGATAAATATTCAACATTTTGTATAATTTGATATACGACAACTATAGAAGTAAAATGTTCAATACTACAAACAATATAAGTAAAATATTATATTATAATATGATGAATATGTAAGTAGTTATACAAACAATGTAAACCATAAACTAAATGAAATGAAATATAAAATTCAAATTTATTTCAGATATCAACTGTATTTTAGCCCGGCTACTTTTTGGATTAAATGTTAACCATACAAGCACAAATTGAAAAAAATAATTTTAAATTTAGTCAAAAATGTAATTTACCACCCCTCTGTATTATAACATGGATACATAGTTATAAAAATGTTAAAATCGTTTAAAAATTGGTAATAGAAAAAAGTTTAATTTTATTTTTTACGCGTTATTTGATCTAAATAAAATGAGAAATGAAGTGTCAAGTCAAGCATTGTGTAATACAATAAAGCCTTATGATGGTGCAATGTGTTAATTCATTATGATCCAATAATGAGTAAGGAAAGTTGTATTTAGTTCACAGAAAAAACATTTAAGATATTTTAAATCTCATCAATTGACATTTACATTATATACTTCGCAGGGACGACAAAACGAGTATATTATGTACAATAACTGTAAATTTTCTGTAGCAGAATAAATATAGCACTGTAAAAGACACAGTGTTCCATTTTTTTTCTTCATTTTGTTCTTTATTTTCAAATGATGTCCCGAAACCGGGTTTGACAAATTATGATACCTTTCATCCTGCCGAACTGCAGAAATAACATATCATTTAGTCTAATATCAAAATTACGAATACAAATTAACCATAAAAGCTATTTGAATATTTGAATAATATATTAGCAGCTAGGTATACAAAACAAATTTTTAAGTATGGTTTATATTATTAATATCAAACAATGTTAGTGATACATTTTCGCAGTGTAACGATGAATAACATCGAAACGCACAACACTTTAATAACCAGCAACGCTAAACGTAAAGGAATTCCGATTCTTTAAAGCAAAGACTTATATTTTAAACACAACGCATCCATCGAACAAGTCGATTCTATATCGACAATAAGGTGAAATCGACCGATAGAAAATGCGAACACAACGCAACATCCCGACAGACAGACTCAGTTTTAAATCTCGAAATATGTTCAACAAATCAAACAATCACTCGTGTCAATTACCTGTACATGTATCATTAGCCAGCACTGACTCCAAAAGATTTGTAAATATTAATTTGTTATGATTTATCGCAACAAACAAAAAATGTGATTACCTACCAATACAACATATAGGGTTTAATTACTTGCAAGTTCCGACGCATTAAAGCACAGCATGTATTCAGACACGCTATTTCAACAACAGTGAAAAGAAAATATAATGGGCATAACATTTTGATGGTCATAAAAATATCATTAATGACTGCGATGTGAGAACATTGATGTACCTAACTAGTAACTTTTACCTATATTACTCGTATTTATGTTTAATAATTAATACTATATGATTAAACTAAAACAATAATAAAAGTTATCGATGAATTCGAAAAAGTTCAGAAGTCATAGATTTGTATTCTTATTAAATTATATCTATAAGATATTTCTAAGTACGTCTTACAGCTCTGATGAAATAAATTGATGAGCAAATACTTAATAAGTATGTATTTATTAAGCAATATGACTAATATGCGAATGAAAAAGTGCTTATATTAAAATACATGATGTATTACATATTTATATATAATAGAAACTATATGAAATCCATGATAATTTAAAATTAATTGATTTTAATATATGTCATGTTGACTCGATGAAAATAATACTTTGATGTGTTGTATTGTTATGTTAGTTTTTTAATAAAAAAAAAATATCAATAAATATTAATCTATGTTATTGTAGTAATATTTTTTTAGTAATAATCATATGATCTAAGGTAAAAATTGATAAACACGCGATATGCCGATATCATAACGTATCTTGATAATTAATACTTCCGAATTTCTTCCTCGGGTTCGATCCATCGATGTTTGTAGTTTTATATTTACGAGATAAAACAAAAATGATCATAAATCTAATCCTGCTATTTATTGATATGTACTTTGTACAAAAGATTTCATTATATTGGGTAATGTGATTCGAGTTTCCTTATAATGGATATTTCCAAACAATAGATGCATTAAAAATAAATACTCGCACCTATATAGGTATAGTGTGTACATAATACATAATATTTTATATATATATATTTATTTATTATTAATACATTGTGTTCAGGCATGGTTCAAAGCGTGCCCAGGTGGGTGGGCGGGTGTGTGTGTGTGTGTTTGTACCTATATAAAATCATATTAAAAGTAATCACAATATTATATGTATAATACTATTCACCGAAAAAGTAAATAATAATAACTAAAAAGCAGGTTTAAATAAACTTAAAAACCTAAGTATGATACATTATCATACCATACAAAAATGCATGTAAATATCAAAGATGTACTAAAACTCTAAAATTCAAACTATTAGGTATAAAACAGTTTTACCCTAAAATAGTCATTTAAACAAAAATAGGTTATAATATTAAAAATTAAAAAAATATTTATGTTAAGCTAACCAAAATAGTATTTTCAATCAATCGGTATAAACTAAAAACCGTTATATTCATCAAAACATTTTTTATATTTTAATAATATTAATAATATAATCAGATTCATTTTAACTTAACATTTAATTTTTCATTCTAAAAGTTCAACACATATTATTTCCAAGAAGTTAATCAACGACTGTACGTAGTAAACATTTTATTGAACTTAATAATAAATATTCCAAGTAGCTCAATCTATCGAGTTTAGTTGGTACTTCGCTGAAATAGTCTTATCTAAGAATATACGTATTATATATTACTCCGGATACACATTCAGAATTAATAAACTTCATTATTAATATATTTTTTCATCTCATCCTTATAAATAACAATTTTTAATGGTAGAAATTAACTGTAAATGTATTATATAATTAAATAACATAAAATAAACATTTATTATAAGCTAAATTTAAATTACTAATAATAATTATACACAACTTAAAAGTATATAATATAATGAAAACTAAATATAAATAAATTTAGTGTTCAGGTAGCCAATCAAAGTTAATATTCAATGATAATAAAATAATGTATAACTATAATAATAAAACGTATTAAAAAAAAACTTATTAATGAATAATGATTATAAAATATAATAATAATAAACGTAAATAATAATACTATGGCCATGTTAAAAAATTCCATCCAAACCAGTCATCGTCACTTCATTTCAAGAAATTATAATCTTATAGAAATTAAAAAATACAAGCAATGAGTAAAAGACAGATTTTAATTTGTAAAATCTGTATCATATAATTTAAAAAAAATATATTTTTATAAATTAGAAAACTGAGTTAATAAATATTATATACTTATGTATGTTTATGGCCCAATCTTCGGATACACGAATCTATATAAAAATATAGATTCAATTTATGACTCAATTTCCTAGTAGTAAAACGTAAGCTTATATTTTATATGAAGTTGATAAAATGTGGCCCAATTACCGACCGCCCCCAAAATCGTATACTCAAGTAAAATTTTTGGAGTGTAGAATATTATCAGAATTTTTTTCAGGTAAAAAAGTTCGTGTAGGAGATTAAATTTGGCCGTCATCACTAACTGTCTCACTCCACTACCAATACGTCACTGAATAAAGTGTAATTAAACTATACTAAAATTCATCAATGTATTTCCAAATTTCTCGACAAAGTAATCACTTTTAAAATAGCTACACAGAATTGTTTATTAAACAAATAACTATATTTAACGATTTAATATTTTAGTGTTTCGAGGTTATATTAACTCGTTTCCTATAACCATTGGAGTCAAATTTTATTAGAATTTTTACACCAGTATCTTACGATAACAAAATATACGATCTCTACAATCTTATCTGGCTTATAAAAATGTATATTCTTATGTATTTGTTTTTTTTTTCACTTATATTTATAACATATGAATATCTATCTAATATTTTATGATAATACCAGCCGATATGCTTTACATTTTTATTTACCACATATTATTAGATTCTGAGCAAAATCAATTTTATTTTTTGTTTTCATTCCTATTTGATAAGAAGGTTAAATCTCTCGGTCTTATATTTTTAAATTACAATAAAAAAATAAAATTAATTTTTTAAAAACTGATTACGCATAAAAATATTTGCCATTCCCTAATTTCGTATAAAAACATTTTATTATAAAATTCATAAATTCATAGTTTTTCTCAAAGTTAAAATGAATTTATTATACAGTACAATTATTAATTAATTTTCATTAAAAATTCAGTTAAATAATAATTATAAATTAATAATATCATCGATTATTATATTTATAACAATTATTTATCTTTTTTTAAATACTATTTTTAGGAGAAAATGTTCTCGATCTATACATAATATTTAGTATATGTGGGTTGAGAAGACAAAAAGAATATATAAAAAAAAAAAGAATGAACATGAGTTATTTAATTTGAAGAAAGAAGCCACGCAGTAAGATGACACTCTCAATTTGTTTTATGTCTTCTGTATTTTTTTTTTCGTCTATTGTAATAAATCCCTGAGCCATTTACGTTTTAAACATTTTGGGTAGCTACCTGGAATTATGAGGGATAATAGGTTTTTAATGAGTGAATTTGTATAGAAAGAAGTACAATTAGGAAATCTTCTATAGAAACATTTAGCTTCTTCGTGATTTGTATTTAAGTTACAATCTGCATGTAGAATATGAAATATGAAGGAGCATTTATTAATTTTCTTAAGACGATATTTTGAAAAGATTTTACTTCATTTAGATTAGTTTGTTAAGCATTTCCCCATAACTTAAGTCCGTACTATAATATTATCAATTGTTTTTATTATTCAATAACTGTGTAGGTATATTATGATACCTAGTTTAACTATTGATAATTAACTGAAATGAAATGTTGGACTGTTATTTAGTAATAATTGTCTGAGAACTCAATGTCTTGTGATATTCAAAGATTATACTAAAAATGATTTGATTATAAATTTTAATATAATTAATAATTATTATTATAGATATAAGCTCCATCCCACCTAAATGTTATCTAAGCTTCTCATAACACGCTGTATTAATATTCTCATTTACATTAAGATTTCTAAATTCTACATAGCGACTAACTATATAATAATTTTTAGAGGAATTATTGTTTTCAATTATTTCGCACTAAATATTCGATCCATGAAAATGTACGAGTTTAGAGTGGCCACGACTCAATATCGTAGTCAAAACTAATTATTTTTTAATCCAATACCGCGTGGCTTTGTTTATACATATTATCACAAACATTGAAACTATATACAAACGAATAATTTGACTAGCTTAATAATAATGATTGTTATTCGAGCTGGCGCGATTGTTTGCTAAACCAAACTCTAAAGTATAATATATTTGAGCGCAAAATCTATAGACGAATCGTTTACCTTACACGAACGAAATTTAATTATAACTGGATCATTTATTTATGTACAACATCAAAGATGATCCTTATGCATTTAAAACTCATTGTAATAACGCAATAGGCACGTATAATAGACCTCTGTGATATTATGTGTGACTATAATATAGTGTACGGTTTAATTAAGATGCTCGGCCGCCATTTTATACGTTATAACGTAGTGCCTATATAGAGCATAATATCATTACATCGAGTTTGCGAATGACAGCGTTTCCGTTTTATTTCTCTGAAAAAAAAAATGTTTCCTGTATTCCGTTCGAACAAAATCTCGTATGCTTTCAAACCGCGCGGTAATATAGGTACGTATATATCGACGAGTTTTATGTGTAAACGCCAGTAATCGAGAAAAAAACGAATTTTCCGGAATCGTTTAGCCTACCGATGATTGCGTGTTAGAACCTGTATACATTTGTGATGTGTTTCCCGACGTGGTATAAAATTATATAACATACATAAATGAATGCTATTATGGCCAGTCATTTTGTAAAAAAATTTAATAAATGCACTCGAGTACATACCGATATTTCAACACTATTTTTGTAATTTTCTTGTGTTCAAATGCAGGTGCTATTTTGAACACTTATATTATATTGATTTAACTGATGCAGTCAGTCGTGATAACTCAAGCTTCAATAATTCAAAAACCTTCATAGCTCGATTTTTTTTCTAACCTTGAGGTATTTAAAACTTAAAAAGTTGGATTTAAGGTAAGTATATGACTCAGAAACATATTCAAATTATTGAAAATACTCAATTATTTTTTAATTGCAATGTCATCGCTCACCAAACTACACGCATTACATTATTTATATATACCTATAAGAAAACACCTAGACAATTTGATAAATTAAATTTTATTTATTATGATTTTAAAACAGTTACACAAAAATGTATTAAAAATTGTACTTACACCATACGTTACACATATATGGTTATTATAGATTGTAATATAATCTTTTCAATTTTTTATTTAACTAGCAGATGTCAACTGAAGTTCCAAGTCAATTACGAAATAAATTAAAAGAATACCTAGTTTTTAATAATTTACGATACTACAGAAATGTGTGTATTGAATCAAACAATTGTTTGTATATACAATGTGTAGGTATACTATTACTATTGAATATATATTACACATCACGCTGACGATGCTAAGTTCTAAAACTCAAACAATTTTAATTCTTATGAGATTGTTTTTTAAGTTTGATTTTTATACTAATTGTATGTTCATTTTAATTAACACTAAAAAAAAAATGAACTTATTATGTAAAAATGTGTTGTATGTTGTTTATTCCATACATTTTTCTTTAATCTATAATATCTTGAAAAAGTATTATTTTGTTAAATTTAACGTAAATATAAGATTATCTAAAATTTTAAAAATCATAATTTTTTTAGATAAATTGTATTATATATTTTGATATTATAAATTAAAATATTTTTAAATAATAGTTATCGGTTATATCAATATCCAGTTCAACATTTCATTTATCCTAATATTCTAAACCAGGCATATCAAACACGCGGCCTCCAGCTCATTTATTTGTGGCCTAAACTAAAAAAAAAAATAGTTGTAAAATATTAATATCGTATCACAACTATACCAGGTTTTTAAAGGATTTTAAATTTGGTAAACATTTTTTTTTTTTTTTTTTAATTTGTATGTGTAGCTCACGAAACCTAATCTGTTACATATTATAAGCAAAGCGTTGATATATTGTTTTCGGTGGTGACAGTAAAAATACACCTATCTGTTTTAGCGGTACCGTGGTCATGGTTTAGACCCGGAATCGCGCATTTGGTGTATCGTATAAACGGTCTTCGTGGACGACGCGACAGAGATAATAACGGAGTACCTACTGCACACTTCCGGAGAAACGATAACACGTGGACTGAGAGTCGGACAGACGGAGAGTGAAAAGTCATTATATTGTTACTACTATTATTGTTATTATTATTGTATTGTTACCATATTATATACGTATAATAATACACGTGGCAGTCATTCAACGTCGGTGGGTCTCCCGGTCGTATATAATATATTATTTTATTTAGGCCGGTACAAGGCGTGTATGGTGTATTATTATTGTTGTTGTGGTGGAATAGGAGACGGTGGAAGAGACGATAGCAACCGCGGAGGTAGACACGGCTGTGGCGGAGTCGTTTTCGGAGCCAGGAGATCGTGGCTGCAGCTGCACAACAGCAGTAATCCACGGAATTGTATTTTTGTTTATTTCCGTTAATTCCGAAATGATTTATGTGCTCGCTGGAGTGTGCAGTTTATATTTATATATATATTATAAAGGGTGACGTTTTCACAGTGGATTATATAATCCGGAGAAAGTTTTTTTTTTCCGTCCCCACGATAAGGACGAAACCGCCTGTATATAATATACGGTGTGCTTGTATTATCTTGTCGGGCCGACGACAACAGGGCCCAAGAAATTAATGTGCACTCGTCGTTTTTTATGTGTCACCACCGCCACTGATTGTATACAGTATGATCCTCTTCTCGTGCGACACCGCCACACCGGGCGACATCAGGATTTTCGAGATTTACATTAGAGAATTTTAAATTCGTCATATTTACCATTCTACTCTACACTGTTTCGCGATTGTCTGTATTTTAATTTTTTTTTGAATTGAAAAAAACAATTTCTATTGGGTTGTTTGTTATCACTGTCTAGTACGGCAGGGTAAACGAATCACTCCGTATACGCGAATACGCGATAATCCGCCCATTTCCAAGAACCACATTCGTATAATATAATAACTGCAACGATTTTATAAATATATGTAAGTATATATGTATTCTATGTATGTACGTGGTACGCGTGTGCATGCGTATAATGTGTCGTATAAAGTCATAGTTGTTGTGTGTGTGAGATAAGGTTGGGTGAGTTTATTATTTTTTTTTTTTTTTTGCTCCATCGTCGGTAATTCTCTCTTTTTACCGATATAAATATATATTATATATCATCCATGCTAAAAGTCCTGAGCTGGTCTCATAGTGGCAAATATACGAGAAAGGCGATTTCGATCCATTTGGTTCAGACTTTGAAACGTATTAATATATATGATATATCAAAATATCGGAGTTTCCACGCAGCAGGTACTCAGAAGGACCTTTTCGACTCTCGTCCGCCTTTTAACTTATAAATATATATATATACCTATATGACTATATAACATTGGTTTAAAGTGGTTTTGTGCTCGTGAAGTTCGATTTGCGTGGTACATAATACTATATAATGTATGTGTGTTACAGACAAACGCCCCCGTATACAGCTATACTACACAACGATAACGTTTATAATATTAAAGTGTATATAAATAAACAAATATCTCCAATCCATATAATTATTTTAATGCAATGGTGTAGTTTCAGAGGGGTATTTAGTAATCGCCTCCTCTCCTTAAAAAAAAAAAATAGTCAGTGTTTCAGTGTTTGTAGAAATAATACAAGAATCAACAAAATCCCATATGCTAACTAATATAACATAGGTATAACTATTTCAATTATTTAATAATATTATACGACCTGGAAACTAACTAATTATAAACACAATCAAGAAGATTACGATTAATTCACTGAAATAATAAATTTTTTTGTCTTCCATTGTGTGTAATAATTCTTTGATCGAATTAAAACTATAACAAACTAAGATACAATGATCTGAAAAAAATACTTAATACCAAATTTGAGACACTAAATGACTAATTACTTCAACACTTGTAATTGAGACATCTAATCAATCATTTAATTTTTGCTAAAAGTGATGTGCATTCTACCGGTGCCAACATCTTTACCAGAAAATATGTTTTAAACTTTCAAAAGAATGATCTCCATGAACCTCTATTTATGAGTTTTTAACTTTAAGAGGACGCTAAACCCGCATGTGTTGTCTCAGTTTTATACACACGTAACATAGTTAAAAACTGTTTTGCACGGGACAATTTTACTCCCTCAATATTTATATCAAAATTACCAAAATGTCAAATCACATTGAGAAGAACTTTACCTGTGACGTAGCGTTTTAATTTTTTTAATAACATGAATGCAATTAAAGTTATCGGTTTGAGAACTTTAGGTTTTTTCATTTAATTATTAAAAATTATTGGTTACCACTATAAAAAAAAAATAAAACGCTACGTCATAGGTAAAGTTCTTCTCAATGTGATTTGAAATTTTAGTAATTTTGATATAAATATTGAGGGAGTAAAATTGTTCCGCGCAAAACAGTTTTTAACTATGTTACGCGTGTATAAGACAGATACAACACATTCGGGTATAGCGTCCTAAGAAATATTAAAAATGTTTTATGAATTTTTTATTGTAAAGACTAAAGATTACATTTTAAGTCTAATTCTTTACTTTTTTTATTTCACAGAATCGATTAAATGGTTGGTTATTAATAAAAATGTTAAAATTAACCCCAAAGAAATATTTAACAAATTACCATCAAACACGTTTTGTGGACATTTTATTGTTATAAAACTTATATAGATATACTAATTATGTATAATATATTTTTGTAAATATGATTATATAAATATTATGTAATTATTTGTTTCCATATATGCATTTATTAATGCATGTACTTACATTATACATATCAATATAGATATATTTAGGTGATTATCATACATACAATAAATGTTTAGGGGTGTATTATGTTAAATTTAAAATTTTACTTTTACCTCTCCCGTCCACCATAAAAAATAAAATAACCAAATTATACCACTGTTGTGATGTGCTTAATTAAACGATTAAAAGGTTGTTTGAATTTTGCGAAGGTTGTTCTAAAATAATACAAGCGGTGTTTGTGTATAATATTATAAGTACGTATAAACAATATAATTTCAAATTACCCGAATACATAAATAATTAAATACACTTACCAATAATAATATGATGATTGGCCTTGATTTTCGGAGTAAATAATGCCAAGACGTAATCGTCTCACAATACTACAAGATTTCTCGTTTCCTCTTGACTTATTTTTCAATTCTTTATGGAGAATGGAGACTGAGCAAAAACAAAAAAATCCCATTGTTTTTATTGTTTTTATTTTTATTTTTATTGTATGTTCTTGTAACTCGGACAAATGGAGTTCTCAAAGAGTTTAATATTACAAAACATAACGGAATCAATTGAATATAATAATATATATATATCGTGTACCAAAAGTAACAAATTGTCAGTATATATAGTTATAGAAAATAAAATTACATAGATCTAATGAAAAACAGTAAAATATACGGAAAACTATTTATTTTAAGATTGTATCCCGATCGAAAATGGCAGTATGTGGACCTTTTTTGGCACTTTACTGCCCCAAAAGAGCTATCTGAAAAAAAACAACACAGCTTCCCTGTATTGGTCTACTCTAAATTTAGAAAGAAATAGAAAATATATTTTTACATTATCTGTCTATTCGTCATTAAAAAAGTCAAACGTGACGTTATATATATGCATATTGTTAAAAACAAATTAAATAAGAAAAAATAATAAATTATCTTATTATAGTAATCAGTAAAAAAAACTATTGACTATCATCTGACCTAATGAATACTGATTCAAAACAAAATTAAAGGGACTTTATTTTAAATCTATTTATGTATTACAATATATTATTCAAATGCAGTAATAATACCGTTACAAATTAATATATATAGTTAAAACCGCATCGAAGTATTTATTATATTTACTGAGGTTTTAGAAATTAATGAAAACGTTATTCTCAGATTGTCTCGAAAATCTTTTGTTTTGAGCATTCAATGATGCTTTCTCTAATGTATTTTAATACAATTTCATACAATTAAATTAGTTGCTTTACAAAGACTGAATGCGATATAGGTATCATACTATTGTTAGATAACAGTTATTAAACGTAATTTATTATGAATCAAATGAATCTTAAAATCCGTAATTTATTTAGTTAGCAATTGAGTAGGTTAAGAGATAAATATATTATTATGTACCAACGATTGGCAATATCTCAATTTTATTTAAATCATTGTATCCAGATCATTTTTTTTCTCCATGTTATTTCCACAACTAATCAATGGAATCATAAAATTATTAATCGTAAAACAAGTGTTATAATATTCTTCGCAGCTTATACTAAACATTTTGTTTTTTAAACTATTCTATTATATTTTGACATAAATAATTATGTATATTAGTAGTCTGTTTATTAAATATAATACTCAAATGTTTTAATTATTTCTGATAAAGATATATAATACAATATAATCATCATTATAAACTCGTCTTGTACTTTTGTTGTAATATTATAAATGATAATTAACTATAACAAGTTAAATAAATAATGTTGAAGTATTTTACATTTTTAAATTTTATTTGAATTGTTAACAAAATTATTCAAAAAATATTTAATATTCAGTATGTTTTCAAAATTGTCAACTGCATCTTATTTCTTGTATCCAAGCACTTTTTCCTATTTCTGAGAAATATCTTCTTTATAATAAATAAAAATTTTGTGTACAACGTGTATGTCTGTGCTGTACTCCGAAAATGTTCAACCGATTTTGATGAAATTATATGATCAATGTGTATGATTAAGTCTCCATCATATTATGATCTCAGTATTACCTCTTTATTATGTAACATAATCTGACGTGCGATTATGTTTAACGATTATTCGAATAATCGATTATTTTTAACGAATGATAGGTACATAATCGGTTAATTGATTGAAAAAGTTTAATGCTGGGCAGGACAGATGTGTAAGGTTGATATGTCGGAAATAATATCGTCTGTGCACCAAATCAAAAAACCAAAAATGTTATATTTTATACTCACGGTTAATGTTAACATTAGGCAACCAAATTGATTACAAATTCATTCTGTACGAGCAACGAAATGTACGGGGCTTAGCTAGTAAATGTATATTTAACGTTATTATTTCAATATATAACCACTGTTCTAATATGTATTATAATATGCGAACTAAATCAGCAGCATTAAAATAAAATCAATCAAATAAAATTATTCTGTTCACCATAGTGTGGTTTACAATACGTATAACAATACGCGTTATCGTTGCGTATATATATCTATAACACAATCGAGTCGACTTTGAATATTAAATTGCACCATACCTACGTGTCTAACTAAGTGTAATTATAAATTATAATCCGACGTTTAATAACGATGAATTGGCGCGCCAATCACGAACGGACACTGCGCTAGAGAGGAGTTCATTTATTTCACAAGTCAAAACGCGTACCTATATTGTAATTGAATTGAGCGAAGAGACCGGCGTAGCCGATGTCCACCTTCGAGCTTCTATTCGAAAATGTAGTTTTACCTATGTCATTTAATAAAACTAAAGTCTCGGATAAAAACGATATCACAGAAAACAACAACAGTGATATCGACCTGACTAGATTCAATATGGAACCCACACAATTCGTATTGTACCATTTCTACGTTTGGCATCGTGTTGACCGTGTACTTACGAGTTACTTATGTTTACGTAACTATGTGCGTTTATATTTTGAACCGAACATAGAGCGAATACGATCGTTTCGGGCGGAAGTGTGTTGCGCTGCAATTGTTTAATTCTATCGTATTCAGCAAAAATGTTCAAATTTTATAAATTTAATGAAAAAAACAGCGTTAACATAACGAACCAAAATACCTAATTCAGCAGTTTGTTTCCGCTGTGTATTAAATATAAATCAGAAAATTCTAACTTCCGTATAGAATGGACGTATACATCAAGTTGCAAAGTTATAAAATGGAAACATTTTTCATCGCGATGTAGGCGTGTAGCCGATATAGGTACTTATCCTATCTGTAAATGAGAACCAGGACATTTGCAGCATCAATACTATCGTAAGGATAATGCGCGTTAACTATAAACTACTCCACAACAAAATATAAAGACAAACAAATTTATATAACGCGTGGATATATACCTATATATTATTATAAATTATGGTAGATAGTGTTTCGAGTATAATATATATTATATAAAACGAAACGCACACAAATCAGATAACAATAATATATTTATTTTATTTTAACACACCAAGCCCTCATACAAGAATGTTTATAAAAGTCGATCGAATATCCAACATAAAACTGTAACAGAAACTGTTTTTTTCTAACGTTTTCCACCAAAATCGTCATTTGATTATAAATAATGTAAGTATATGCATTTCGTATTCTTATTACGTATAAGAAAATTAAAAATACTACTTCGATATGTTCCCTTGTAAGATCTGTTCTCGAATTTGCCTCATTAGTTTGATCCAAATCATTATCTACTTATATATGTTATGATCTAGCTAGATACTATACAATATAAATTATTAAAAATAACTGCCTGTATGAATAATCTGCCCATCGCTAAAAATTATTTAATTTCAATGCAAAATTTAGTTAAATCTCTCTCATTAAGACGTCAATTAATTAATATTATGTTCGTTTATGATTTATTAAATTATAATATTATTGCATGTCCTAAGATCTTAGTTCAAATTAATTTACGAATTCCTCCCTACTGTTCTCAAAACTACGAAATTTTTATTAACTCATATTTCAAATCAAAAAGTGGTAATGACGTCTTATTTTTAGTTTTTTTACTATAGCCAGCTATTAAAACAATACAGATCATAACAATTAAAATACATAAATACAATATAGATTATTATAAAGTAGTATAGATTCGTATCAATAATAAAAATATAGATAATTAATATATATATGAATATTAAATTGAATCTAATATAGTTAGCTTGCATCTCCTTTTTAGTTAGAACACTGAAACTTTCTAATAAACTTTCCACTTCTTCAGATTTGTTTGATGCATATATATTTTATATTAATCAATCATATTTAAAAAGATTATTAAAATACTTAATAATATTCATTGTTTACCATTACATACCATTACTAAATGTTTATTTTTACATCATATCATGTACACGTTTATTTTGTATATTGTTTTATTCGTTTATTGTATTCATATTATTATCTTTATTCCTTATTCATAATATTTTTGTTTTTATTATATACTTAATTAATCTGTTTATAATACACTATAATATATTATGTAAAATGGCTTATACGTTAATTATTATATATAAATAAATAAAATATATTTTATGATATGATAATTTTAGTAAAAAAAAAGTATTAACTTAAAAACCACGCTTTACAAAAATAATTAGGGGTATTTGACGCTTATTTTGCCGTTAAAATAATACGACAATGGTTTTAACAAGGATTAATCATTTACATTGTGTATTTTAAACAGTGAACAGAACAATGAATGAATTGGTTTTACAATGATATTATGTGTTTTTTACACATTTTACAATAAAACAATTTCCTTAAACCAATTTCTTTGAGAGTAGTTTCTGGTATAAAACTGAATAATACTTTAAGGGAGCAAGGATAAAAAATTTTTAAAATAATAGCAAAAAACGATAAAAAAAATTTTAAAAATCAAGAATTTTTTACACAAACAAGTTTTCAACCAAATCAAGATACGCGCATTTTTCACCAAATACTTAATGCAAATATATGAAATAACATACTTAAAAAGTGGGTAAGTGAGTATCGCTCTGCTATACATTAGGGGGTGGGGTGAACCTCGGACTAGGGTAGGTTAAATTTGAATGCAATGATAGGTATATCATTGTATATGAAAAACGATTCTGAACGGAGATGATTTGTTAGTCTAAGATATATTATTTTTAAATATTGTCATACATTCTATTTTGAAACAAATTCAAAAATTTATGTAAAAGCTTCAATATCTTACGTTTAGTAATTTTTTAAAAATAACAAAAATCGAAAATTATTTATTAATAAAACGTTATTTTACACGTGTATTTTTGATTTCAAATTAAAATTAAAATTTTAAACACTCGTAAATTTTTTTAAATTGAATAATCCTCAAAGTATTTTATAATTATTCTAAGGTTAACTTATGGAAAGCATAGTATTAAACTTCCAATTCTTAACTTTTGATAGTAAAATATTTATAAATTTTTAACTACCAAACAGTTAAAAATATTCATGATTTGGCCGAATTTTTGTCAATATTTGAACTTCAAATACCAATAAAAAAAAATTGTGCCTATGTATTTTTATAATTTTTGAATCAGAGTTAGAATAAGTTATGTGGACCCTTCTAACAAATTTTCAAGTAATTTGTTCAAGCTAAATTTTTAACAAACATTTATAAAAAAAAAATTGATTATTTTAAATGCCTATAAATAGCTCAAAAAAGTCAAAATATTTTGAAAATCAAATCACGTAAAGAAAATGGCAATCTAAATAACTGGTAAAATTTTCAAGTATTTTCGACTTATACTATTTGAATAACAACAAATATCAAAAATCGTTGGAGGCTAAACCGTTATTTAACGCGGTTTTGTAAAAATTTAAATTTCAAGCACTCATACAATTTTTTTGTCTAAATCCGGTAAAGTTTTTTTTACAGATATTTGAAGAAAAATGTATGGAGAACCTTTTACCAAATTTTCAAAACTTAGTTATAAAAGAAAAAAAAATATACGATTTTTCAACCACAAAATGACTTGCAAATTTTCGCAATTTTGACATATTTCGTATAAATTCGAACTTTAAGCACTTATAAAAAAAAGTTGTGTCTAACGATTTCGGATTTTTCACATTAAGAACAACTTATAAGAAACCTAGTATTAAATTTTCAAATACTTTGAAAATTTAACGGTGTATAGACTATAGAGAACACTAACATAAACATTTGGTGAAAATTTCAAGTATTTACAGTGATTAGTTTTTGAATTATAACCATATAAAAAATCGATTTTTTTGAAAACTGTTGGAAAATGTTTACTTTTGACTTCTATAATGCACCAATAGGATATTCACTTTGCCATCGGAAACCACCCCCAAAGTTTGAGATTGAAGCATTATTTCGACTAGTAATGCTGTTTACAGACACACACAAAAAAAAAAACACATCATTGTAAAATCAATACATTCATCGCTCCGTTCAGAATCTAAAAATATACCAAAAGATGTTGTAAACATGTAGTAAATAAGTATCCAATTTTCATTCATAATACCGGTACGGTGGTACGTACCTATTATTGCATTTTTTATATGGATTTATTCATAACATTTATTTGTTTTTAATTATCTACCAAAAGATAGAAATTGTATTATAATTATTATTATTAAAAAAATATTAGATTATTGTTTGGGTTATACCTGCATACATGTAAAACATGTAAACGTATATAATTCATTAAAGAAGTTTAAGATTTCTTGAATGGCAAATCGGCGCAACATCAAATGTTAATGTTTTCTCATCATACTATGTTATAGAAATATTTTTATCTATTTTCTAAATACATAATGAAAATTAAAAATAAAACTTTAAAAAGGTAGATAAGTAAGTACTGTTCTGCTGTACATTAAATGTGGGTCACTATTATAGATTTATAGGTGCGTTAAATTTTAATTAAATTATATATTAGTTATAAATAGATATTAAAGTCGTTTAATTAGTAAGTCATACTTTTAGTACCTATTACAATAGGTTGGTTGATAATATAAAATTTGGTATAATTGTATGCGAAAATATTGCATTTATATATTTAATATATTTATACAATTATACCATATTTTATCAACTTATATAACACAAACAATTAATAACATCTTTCTGTAAATACCGTAAAAGATTAAAGAATAAATTCTTGGTGCCTATAAAAGTATAAATAGATACAAATATAAAACAAATCAAAATTGTTATTGTGTATAATAAAATTCATAATAATAAATACGTAACAGTTTTATGTTCCCACGAATAATGCTATTTAATTATAACAAAATAATAACATCGTAATTTATCTTTTAATAAATAAAATGACCTGAATTTAAACTTAAAATGTCTATAAAAAATAATTGTACAATAATTAGTATATGTGTTGTTGTACATATTTTAGATTTTATGGTTAGGTTAGGTTAGGTTAAGGTTAGGTAATAAACTTACAATATGAATTACTTATGAGGAATTTTGTATTTAATTTTTAAAACTTAGATATAAAAAGAAAAGTTTCTATGCATTTCTAAATTTAAATTAGTTTGATATTTTTCCAATTTTGACAAAATTCTTCAAGGTTGTTTAAACGTTTATAAAAAAATATTATGACTGATTATATGTATATAATACTTATTATACTTATTATGATAATTTACATTTTTTCTGAAATATTTTTGTCTATTTTTTCCAATTATAAAAATAAGTACTGAGAATCTATAAGTTTGATCTCTTCAAAACCATCACCATTTTTGAACATCAAAGCATTTTATCCACAACTTATTGTACACACACACACACACGCACACGCACATCATGACAAAATCAATACATTCATCGTTCACACTCAGATTCTAAAAATGGTATGTGATCTAAGAAACTTAAAAGAAAATTAAAATTGGTAGATTTAAAAAATTATACCACTCAACTCCGATTGAAACATATTATAATGTGGTGGTTTAAAAACAATAACTATGGCTTATAAAGTTATAACCAACGTCCAACACGTAAGCAATTGTTGAAGTTAATAAAACTAAATAATGATATAACTCGTAATAAATAGAATTTATAATCAATTGTTCATTTATGCTTGAATTAACAAATATACGAATATTCTTCAACAACTGTTTGTCATTTACGTATGATAACATATACACGCTGATTATATTTTATTATTTACGGATTTTATAACTAGAACTACCTACCTAATACAAAGTACAATAAATTATGAAATATAATTAAATAAAAGAAATTTAAAATTTATGTCGACATTATAAGTATAGGTAGTAAACATTCAGTGAAGTATTCGAGTATGATAATAATTTCACATTTTTTACGTAGGTATTAAATAATAAAACAACAATTGGAATACATTTGATACACAAATAAAATTAATCTAAAATTTTAGGTTTCTCGAATTTGTATTTGTTGTGCACCATTGGTCCTAAGACTAGTTATTAGTACTTTAATAGTTTTAGTTTTATAGTTATTAGTATTATTTATTATTATAATCGTGTGCTGGCTGCAAACATAATATAAAACGTAAATTATTTATTTCATATTGTAATAAATGGTAATATAATAATATGTTGGCTAAATAATGTTTGTTATTAATTTGCTTTTAACGAATATACGAGAAACTAATATACTCTATGCCAATAAACTGTTTGTCGTTCAGAAACATTTAAATAATACACATCAATTTTTATTTTCATAAATAATATTTTTGTTTCTTTGATTACCGTTCTTATTTGTAATTTCTAAAAGTTTTCCGCAATTCTTTTTAAATGTCCACATTTATTTTTGCTTAAGCTTAATGATATTTTGTTCTTTTCGTTTTAAATATAAATCATTACACCATTTTAGCTTCATTAGCTCCACAACAAGGATGAATGTAATTTTAAATTAACAACGGTTGCTATTCTTCAGAACATAAATCCGGAATAGCGTGTTATGTACTTCCTTCAATGTTACATAACGGTTAACGCACACTACAGAAAAATGATTGCGAGTCCACCTGAAGGTCAGTAATTACTTTTATGTAAGTCTTAACAGGGCCATATTATTTCGACAAGTTACCGAGTAAAACTCGATGGGCCACGAGAATTTTGGGCAGTTCAAGTCACGAGGAGCTCGATGACCGAAAATATGTTTAGAGTTAAAAGTTGAAGAAATGGTGACTAAATGTTAGAGTCTATGTAAATTGTAAAGGGTCTGTGCAACAGACCCTAGTGTGTACATGGTTATTGCAGGTTATTGATATTAAAACTCGGCGGGCCAAATTTGTCCAATCCGGTCACGAGTCTTGGTTAGCACAGCTAAGTAAAACTAGGTACCTAGTCCAAGTATGATAATTTTATTATGTATTTTATAAATATAATATGTTTAAGTATAGGTATATAAAACTATTAAATTATTTCTAATATTGTATAATCGTAATATACTGTATAATATATAGGTATTATAGGTGTTTTAATCGCTTTAAACTTATTTAATACACTTATACGGATAGAGGATTTCGGCGATTTAGTGGATCGGAATAGAAATTGTCCGTGGCGCATATCATTCCGTGTGTATATTATTTGTATCACCTACCTATAATATTATTAATATTATTTTATTTAATTGTTGTCCCCATGCGCGTCACCACTCAACACTTAATCAATCATCCAACACATCGACTATCGCCGGCCGGCAACACACACTACACATACATAATCCGTTTTTTTTAAATATTTTATCAACAGAATAGTGTTGACGTTTGTAAGACACCATTTATTTCTAGATTTCTGAACTAAATTATATTTTATTATTGGTTTATAGTTATTTTTATATTTTTATTGTTATTTTAACGCATTCATTTTATGTGTGTGAAACGCCACGGAATTTATTGTATTTTTATAAGGTGTACGCCGTATTACGGTGTACCCAATTATTATTATTATTAACCTTTGTAGTTGTAAAATAATTATTATGATATGTTTATACTTGATTATCTTGTGCGTGCGTTTTTTTTAAATATTATTTATAGTGATAAATAGCATCAGGAGGATCAGCTAACCAGTCTGCGCTCCGTAAAATATTTATACATCATTTTGTGACTTTGTGAGTAATATTTATTTATTTCAATTATTGAACTATTATATACTAAGAAAACCCTAGAGTAGTCTAATTTTAATAGTTCAGATCTCCGTCGAATCTAAATATTTCTAATATAATATTATATCATACACAGTAAGTTATATTTATTATTGATTTATATATTATATAGATACTTATTATAAGATAACATATATTTATATATTAAGTATAGTTTTAGAATTAGAAAAGTGTTGAATTTAAATAATAGTAACCGGATAAAGGGTATCATCTTTTATTTAAAGTAATTAATTGTTATTATGCTAATTATTAATCGAACATTTTTACATTTTAATAACTAATATTATTATTATATCAATATGTATAATTCATAATTCCTATATTTCTGTTCCATCACATTATTAATTCAAGGAGTAAAAATGGATAACCCGCAAAAAATATTACCCTATTCCCACACTTGAAACCCCACTTATTACACAGCACTTACCCACACTACTCAACAATTTTACCCAGTTTCATACAAGAAACTCATACATTTAACCCAGTTTCACACAAGAAACTCACAAACAATTTTACCCGGTTTTGAATGCAAAACTCACGACCTTAAAACAATTTGATCCCTTTCATATCCCATTACTTGTAACCCGCAAACAATTGTATCCGGTTTCGCAAACGAAACCCACAAACAATTATTGCACCCGGTTTTGAATGCAAAACCATCAAAACCTATAAACTATCATATTTATTCCCCGGTTTTGAACGCAAAACCCATAACCCTAAAACAATTTGTCCCATTTTTGTACCTCACACACCTAGCCACACACAATTATACCCGATTTCAGACACGAAATCCATAAACAATTGCACCCGATTTTAAACACAAAACCCATTACCCATAACATTTTACCCGGTTTTTAATACAAAACTCGATAAGTATCCCCCTCCCCCCCAAAAAAAAATTTAACCTGTTTTGACTCCTTGAACTTATAATACGGTGTGACCAATAATCCTCTAGCACTCAGCCTCACTTATTTCTTTAGAACCTAAGACACACGCATTTAAATTCAACACTATAGTAAGCTGGAAATGGACGAATGCCGTGCTACGACAAAACTAAAATTTAAATCAATTAACACCTTCTAATTTAATGTATAATTCTGTATTTATTTGTTTATAATATTACGTACTTATATATTGTGTATTTCTTATATTCGTGTATAAGATGCATTTTTACGCGAAAAAGTGCAGTTGCTAATCTCGCTATCTTTGTCAACTATTATAGTCGGTCGGCGTTCGTTCGTTCTAGCTTACGATGTGGATTAGGCCTACTGGGGACACCACTATAAAAAAAACGCGCCTGGTGTAATACCTCATGAATAACATGGATGATATAATTGTATGTCGTCTAACAATAAAGGTGGTGAGGAAAATTACACAACACTGTCAGCTTAATATCTAACATAATGTATTTATCAAATACCAATTAAATAATTATTATTTATGTCGAGAGACGAGAAATATTGACGTTGTTTAAAGTATAATACAATAGTTTGGAAAAAAAATATTCTTAACTTATTATTAAAAAACTCCAAGTAGATATTATATCTACTTATATCTATTATATTAAGTTTTTATTTTACTATCAAATACACGAACGAAAGCGGGTCCACAATATATTCCATATAATATATCAATTAATTAAAATATTGATAATTTAACATGTATTTTATCTATTATTATGTACTCTAATATTAATGTATTGTATTAACACTTTTATGTTTTTATATTTTTTTATTTTACACGTGTATTTTTGATTTAAAATTAAAATTAAAACTTTAAACACTCGTAAAAAATTTTAAATTGAATAATCTTCAAACTTTTTTATAATTATTCTAAGCTTAACTTATGGACAGCATAGTATTAAATTTTCAATTCTTAGCTTTTGATAGTAAAATATTTATAAATTTTTAATTACATTTGGACCCTTCAATTAAATTTTCAAGTAATTTGTCCCAGCTTAAATTTTTTTATCAACATTTATAAAAAAAAAATTGATTATTTTAAATGCCTATAAATAGCTCAAAATAGTCAAAATATTTTGAAAATCAAATCACGTAAAGAAAATGGCAATCTAAATAACTGGTACAATTTTCAAGTATTTACGACTTATACTGTTTGAATAACAACAAATATCAAAAACCGTTTGAGGCTAAACCGTTATTTAACGCGGTTTTGTAAAAATTTAAATTTCAAACACTCAAAAAAATTTTTTCTGAATCCGGTAGAGTTTTTTTTACAGATAATTGAAGAAAAATGTATAGAGAACCTTGTACCAAATTTTCAAAACTTAGTTTTAAAAGAAAAAAATTTTACGATTTTTCAACCACAAAATTACTTGCAAATTTTCGCAATTTTGACATATTTCGTATAAATTCGAACTTTAAGCATTTATAAAAAAAAATTGTGACTAACGATTTCGGATTTTTTTTATCACTTTAAGAACAACTTATAAGAAATCTTGTATTAAATTTTCAAGATTTTCTGGTCGGCCAAAAAAATTTTATCATTATTTTAAAATAAAATACTAAAAAAAATTAAAAATTTTAATTGTCTATAAATAGCTCAAAAAAAGTCAAAATTATTTGAAAATTTAACTGTTTATGGAGAACGCTAATATAAACATTTGATAAAAATTTCAAGTGTTTACATCGATTAGTTTTTGAGTAATAGCAAAATAAAAAATTCGATTTTTTTGAAAACTGTTGGAAAATGTTTACTTTTCACCTCTATAATGCACCAAGGATATCCACTTTGCCATCGGAAACCACCCCCAAAGTTTAAAATTGAAGCATTATTTCGACTAGTTATGCTGTACATAAATGCTGTACATATGCAGATTGTTTTTCGAATGGTTACGAATGGAATATTTAAATTGAACATATCCATTACAATGACGAGATAAGTTCACCATTTGTCACCTACTATAGGTATAGCAAATCGAGTAATTCTACTTTTGCGTATTTGTGTGGGTATTCAAAAATATGATAGTCACATGAGCTAATTTGTCAATTAAAACATTTTCCGACGAATCCTACTCATTTATTACGGACCATTAATAATGGAATTTTATTTTTCATTAATTTATACAGAGCATTGAAAAAAAATACAAATTGTACTACAGCTTCCGGTCGTATTATAGAGCACAATTTTTTTATTCTCCTCCGACACGAAAAATATGTGAAATTCCGTAGGAATCCTTCAAATTAAAAACCAGTAATCGATAGTTATAAAATGATAATATTAATAATATCATCACATATTGCATCACAGCATCGGACAAACATACCGTTATTTTGATATTACGCTCATGTGTAAAATTTATTATCGACAAAAATAAACCCTGTTAAATGAATGGGCTAGTGATGGCCACGTGCATGCTATATTGTACGCCTACACGCGCTCTAGTCTCTGCATATTACACTTCGGCGGCAATGTTTGTCTGTGCGTAGCATTGCACAAAAAGGTTCATTATAATACCGTTTCACCATAATATAGCTGCCGGTGGCTTTCGTATAATAATTCGCACGCACACGTGAGCCTTTAATTCGTCGTATATTATATATTAAATTTTGACTAGAGCTATAGCGCGCACTATTGTAATGCCGCGCGCGCGTAATAACAAACTAACTCCGTTCGCGTTTTAATTAAAACGAGTGTTTTTCGTGAAAATAACCATCACTTTGTGTATATATTCATACACACACACGCACACGCATATATATATAAATAAATATAATACGTGTATAATAATAATAATATGTTATTATCGTGGGCGTGTGTGATGTTACGGACAACTTGCAAATGCTAATACGATGATATGCTAAACGTGGCAACTATAGTTAAATTCATACAAGATGATACAATTATTATGTAAGTAGGTAGGTATACAGTCAAGTTTATTGTTATGTGTACAACTCGACTCGACTCTCTTGCATGTCATCACGGTCGCAGGAACGTGTAAGAGCTATAAACGGCATGGGATGACACGAGTGCGAAGTGAAATAATACATAGTATCAATTATTAATACATGGTACACAAATAAATGTCGTCGAGATGTCAAATTTCGACTGTCCACTAACACACCGACAAGTATATATATACTAAATGCTAAATAATATAAGCTAACAACCGAAAAAAAATCGCAATACGAGTAATATTATCTGGTATAAGTACCTAAAGTCAATTGGTCGGAAATAATTATTTAATTGGTGATTGCAAAATAATAAATATATTATAGAAATAACTGTAGTAAAAAAATTTTATAATCATTTGAATTTAAAATTTAAAAAAAAATTATATTTATTATAATAATAAAAAAAAATACATTATAATAATATAATATTAGTTATTTTGTTGGAATCCAAAAATATTATTCGCTGTGACTAGAAATTGCGTGTATGTTAATATTATATTCTATTTAAACACACTTTCATTTTCAAATGCAATGTGTTTGGGGAAAATGTATTAACCCTACTGTATTATTAATATTAAAATATCCCCATTAAAAATCAAACCATTAAGAAAAGCATAATTGAATATAAATTAACAAAAAAATCAGCCTAATATATTTTATAAATGTTGATGAGTCTATTCTTTTTTTAGTCTATAACCACACTTCGGTCTTACTTTCATAAACAAGTATTAAGTAGTAAAATAAATTGTAAAAATAAAAATAGCGTTGTAGTCCACGAAAGTAGAAATGAAATGAGATTGTAGAATAAAAAAAGTCAACTAGACTAGGCTACAATGTATAAAACACTCCTTTGATAGGCTGACTATTTTGTTAAAAAGTTTTTAACTTGGCTTTTTTTTTAAGTCATAGAATTTTTTCCCACTTAGCTACGAACTACCACGCTTATTATTGTCTTATATTTTTGTTACCATACAATAAATTACTATAGTTAATAGTTATGTTAATTATTTTTTCACGCGTTTAATACTACTTATAACAGCGGCAATTTTGATAAAACTGCATTTTCCAAATATTTAGACTTTGCTTACACTATATAACCAATACGGGATGAGTCTTTAATGTTAATGATGAGTAAAATTGTCCTAAAATTTATCTCCTGAACTTATGTTTTAGATTTAAAAAGCCAAGAGAGGAAGCATATGACGGTTAGAAAAATCTGGTAAATTGGTTCATATAAGGATACAGAACGTGCTTGAATTTGGATTAGCGCGCCGCCATGCAGTATAAAAATATCATAAAATATGCTTACTAATATAGTCTGTCAACTCGTTTTCGTTTAAAATCGTTTTCCGTACGCAATGATTTATTATTGAATTCAAATGTACCACATAAATTATAATGACTTACTCAATGACGAAGTGCATTCGGCAACAACTACAGTACAACAGAGGGGTTACCCACCTTTCTCCGTTACATATTATATGTCATAACAGCATTAAATAAATATTCAACTAATATCTAAATCACAAGGCACTAAATTACGGCGATAACTTAAGACGTTAATTATTGGGTAATCGTGATATTTTTGTATTTATGAAATTCAATTTAACATTTTCAACTTTTGATATTTTAACCTGTTTATAATTTTTACATCATTTCAGCATTTTAAAGTGTCTAATTTTTGGATTTCTGGTGATCTTCGTCTTTTGTTTAAGGTAAAAGAGAGTTAATCATGGTTACTAATCAAAAATGGTTCAAAATTTCAATTTGTATGGAATAAAAAATAACATTAGGTACCTATGTTAAACATGTTTTTCAATGCATATCTACTATAAAATGACTCAAATATTACTACATTTTTATTTTATTTGAAATTAATATTAGTTATTATTTCGCGTCGTAAAATGTAACATAAGTACTTTATTATAAATATAGGCAGTGTTGGGTAAGTTACTTTTTAAAAGTAACTAAGTTACGTTACAAGTTACAAAATAAAAAAGTAACTAGATTATTTGTTAGTTACTTAAGAACAAAAGTAATGTGTTATATTACTTTTTTTTTATTCAAAAGTAACTAGTTACAATGACGTTACTCTTATGTTATTTAAGTTTATAAAAAAAAGTCTATTTTAAATCAATCATGTTTTATATTTATTTTATACAATAATGTATCTTCAAAATTTTGATCAATTATTATATATGTGCTCTTTTTTTTGTACAAATGTCTCCAACTACATTAAAGATCCACGAAAATGCCCTCGTACCACTGCTATATAATATATTCCCTAAAAAAATTAAAATATAAAAATATAATTAAATTGATAATGTAATGCGTTCTTCCGTTAAGTTACTTCCAAATAATTAACGTCGTGACTCTTGCCGTTACCCAAAAATTATAGTAATTAAGTTACCATAACGTTACTGAAAATTGAAAATTGTAACTACGTTACAATAACGAGTAACGCACGTTACGTTACTACCCAATACTGCATATAGGTATACATAATTAATTACATAGTTATTATTACTTATTTATTATTATTATATACTGTACAGTAGGTCTTATCAATTTATATTATATTATACTTGTATATATTATTCTAGATTGTATGTATGCATTACATTTCATGTCTTAATTACTTTTGGTTTTGAACATTTTTTATAAAAATATTTTAATTTTTAAATACTTAACTTTATGTGTATAATACCTAGCATTATTTTAAGAAATACATTTTTAAAAACATATTAATCGGTGACTATTATATTTTATATATTATATTATATTATATTAATATAAATACCAATCGTCATAGCAAAAAAATAGTTTTAAATAATTAACAATATACTTAAGATTCAAGGTTTATTTTGGATTTTATTGTGTTAATCATTGTTATACATTATTATTTACTAGTGATATATTCACTATCCCTTTTAAAACAACAAAAAATAAAGGTCGGCTCATCCGCCTCTTCTTATTTATAAAAATATTTATATTCTAAATCACCGATATACAGATATACAGCAGTTACTGTTATATTGTGTTTTGGGAAACAATAAGTTTTCAGTGATACGTGTATATATGTTCAACGAGGCTATAGAATAGATTTAGTGACTTGTCATCCATTGTCTACATTTTTTATTAATAATATGCGTAACAAAATATAGTAACCAAACGATGTAAATAAACATTGTACAAAATGGTATATGTGATACTCAAATATTTGTAATAAATTTAATGTAACAAATCGAAAGCAGTTTTAGTTTTGATTGTACAAATAAGTAAACATTACTTAATGTAGGAGGTTAATCTAAAATGTATTACTTATACATGTATATATTATATGTACACCTATAAAAAAAAAAATACAGATATTGGAAAATTTCAGGAATCAGATTTTAAATAAATACCTTATTAAAACATCCTCATACCGTTTACCTTTTAATAAGGTATTTATTTAAAATCTGATTCCTGAAATTTTCCAATATCTGTTTTTATAGATTGTATTTTAAATAAATACATAGATTTGTTTATAACATTTAAAAAGTATTTTATTTGTAAGAACATTTTTTTTTTCAAAAGTAAGTACCACCATTTTTACAGTAAGAAATTAATAAGATGATCTTTTTTTTTAATAATATATTTATTTAATTATTGTATGTACTAAGGATTATAGCACATATGAGAATAATACTAAAATGGTGTTAATATTAGACGTTGAAAGACTAATATATTAATAATTATAATAATCTCCAAATCATAGTAACCCCCTTCCATTATTAAGTTATTGCTATGAAGTATGAATCATTATTTTAATAGTACTTAAATATATACAATATATATAATAGGTATATATGTATATGTATCTCAATATTTTGAACAATACTTTATTATACATCCAATTATAGAAATTTAAATAAATTGGTTAAAAGAACAATTTGTGGTGAGCATGACTAAACAACCTTATTTACTTAATTTAATAAACAGTTATCAATTTTCATAATATTCTTAATAATTAAACTATATAATTTAATTTATATAAAATAACTAAATTAAGTAATATATAATAAATTAAAATATATCTGCATATACATACACTGTGTATGATACACAACTAAAAATTTAAATATCAAAAAATTAATTTATTGCTCATTTAGATATCCCATATTTACTGCCGCATAATCTCAAAGAGGTTGTCGATTTACCTCCATGTATATTTTATTGTACGCCGTCCGGTCGGTATCTCCACACGACTCCCGATCAGCTGAGCCGAATGCGTTACGGTCTATCCGACTGACGGACAAACTTATCATAACGCCAAAATCGAATATCGAATCGCGACGAAGAAAAAAGAGAATTCGAGAGCCGCCGCGCAGAAGCATTGCAGAAACATCATACTAAAACGAAATAAGGTGTATATATATATATATATATAGACGTGGTCGTTACTTATACTTCAGTCTATAAATGCACCACACGGATTTGTTTTTTGTGTCGGCCTTTGGTGATCATCAGTCGAACGCGCGACGGCAACCATAACATAAATAATAATACGCACTGGTGTTATTATCAACTCGTTCGCGTTATCACCGTCGTTTTTATTATTGTTGTTTTTCACTACGCCGCCGTTCACCGTTCACGGTCGGCGAGTTAACATTGCGATACCGCGATCAGCTCTAGGTACTCGCGGCAATGCTCATCCTTTACGTGTTGTTACAAGATCATGGGCTTACCAGGCTGATCAACCTCTTGCTGCTGCTCGTACTGCTGATTTTCATCGACTTCTACATAACCGACCACGATCTAAAGTACTTCAAGCCGTTGGACAAGAAATCCAACAACACGAACGTCAAAGTGTGAACGTCGCACTATACGATGGACGCGACGACGGCGACGTCTTCCAAGGTAGGTACCAGTTTAATATGTATTGTGCTTACGGAGCGAAAGTATTTGCGTTTTTGCGAGAAGAGGCGCAGTAGGGTTTTCCGGCGCCCCAACGTTAATTGACAATGTTGTATATTTTGCAGGACGACGCTAAAGCGTTGTTCCGCAAGGGAGTCGACTATGAACTCGAAGGTTTCCACTATGAGGCCATGCGTTGCTACAAACAAGCGCTGAAGTTAGATCCAGACGTCGAGAAAAAAATTGCCGACGAAGAATTTGTTTCTCGCTCCTCTATGAACACAACTGGTGAGCAAGCAACTCGATTGTTTATATGGAACGGTTTTGACTTGTTTTCTCTTTTGCAGATAAAAATAATTTAAGCGACGGAATGCGATGACGAATACGATAACGTATCCTCTTCTTGAGATTTCAGAGGATTATGGGACCTCAGATATGCTTTCCAGAACGTACACAACTAGTATGATAATGTCTTATGTCTTAATTTTGAATGTATTACTTTGATCAAATGTTTTATTATCATTTTATTTGTGTTTTAGACCACTCATTTTTCAACTCTTCCCCCTGAGCTCAATATTATTTCCAGTACAATATTTCAATGAGAGCTTCAGCCTTATACTTATTTAAAAAAAAATCAAATTATCAAAGTTATATGAACTTAAATTAGGCAAAAAAATAAATTCCATAGCTAATACAAGTTTTTTCGACGATTAAACACTTTCCACTAAATCCATCACTCAAATTTAGACTGATGCATATACAAGACTGAAGGTAATATAGGAGTTTCTGTTATTCATAAAAATACAAATTAACAGTTAAAATGAATTAATTTCTATGATATGTAGCATTATAGTTGTTTTTAAAGATTTCAAATAATTTTTATGTGGTAGAGAAAGTAAAAATATACACCTGTTCCAACTTGCTTATACTATCATTTTCAATTTAAATGCATGTACTTACTTGTCCGTATAGGCTTTAAAATCTAGTAACTTTACCAAACAATCTAAATAGATCAAATAAATGTGTTTCATAGTATGTACAACAGGATATTACAGCATGCAACGACATATTATAACACTATCATTTTGATCATCAATCGAAAATGTATATATGTGTGTATAAATATTAAATATTGTATAAATCTAGGAAATAATGAATTGTACTATAATATGGAAAATAAATTTTGTCAAAAATAGCATTGTGTCAATTTTCGACCAAACTTAGTTAGTAAGTTTAAACCGAAATGAAGGAGCTACAGTGCTATACTAAATAAGCTCAGAATAAGTCATACAAGATTACTTACGGTTATTCGATGGCCAAGATTGAACTCCGTCATGTGACATAAATTCAACATTTTTACGTTCGTCCACTGTCTACATTTCGCAGAGTTCAAAAACAAATTCTACATACCAAAAAATCTGTTAGAAATAATAATGGGACACTATATTATGCTAATGTAAATCACAATTTCTTATTTAAAAATTTGAAATAAAATTGAAATATATATAGATAAATCTAACGCAAATAATATATTAATTTAAGGGAATTGGAAGCGTTGATTTTCTGTCTTTGTCTTACACACGTGGAATATAAGAAAAATAGCTATACGCGCCTGACAAAAATTAAGGTACTTCTAGTTGTTCGATTAAAAATATGTAAAGATGTTTTAATTGGTATACAAGTTTATTTTGCATCAGTCGAAATATATTTTTAATATTTAATATATATATAATTAATAATAAAAATTTGCAAATTTATTAAATTTAAAATATTTATTCTCATCAAAATATTTATTTTAAACAATAAAACAATCGAAAAAGTGATGTAAAATAAACTTGTATACCAATTAAAACACCTTTAAATATTTTTAATCGAACAACTAGAAGTACCTTAATTTTTTTCAGGTATATAGCTATATTCCACGTGTGTAAGACAAAAACAGAAAATCACCACTTCCAATCCCCTTAAGGTAAAATAACCATTTAGTTTACGCTCAGTAAATAATAATTAAAAAAAAATACACACCTACGCGATTTTAAAATGTATATACAGTTATTATAGTATAGGTATATCATTAATTGTATATAAAATCAATGTATTTTTAACTGTATGTAAATCAACCCTCTCTCTCTCTTCCACCCTCCCACTTCACACCCACCGGTCGACCACTCCAAATACGTGTTATGTCACCATAAATAAATTGTAACCGATTAGCCTCCCCCGATTCGTTGCGGACTATTTGTGAAATTATATTGTTATTTATAATATTGCTGCGTGTAGGCGTACAGCCTGTAATAAGCACCAATTCATACGATTTTCCGCGTCAAAATGTGTCGCAAACGACGCAGTAATAATAATGTGTATATTATAATTAGGTATATTACTTGCGAAAAATAAAACGAATACCGTTCGGTTATAGAAACAAGAGACGATTTGCTATAAAAAAAACGAGTATATTATACAAAGGATATTTGTAATGATATACATATACCTATATATGTGTGTGTGTGTGTGTGTGTGTGTGCACAGTATTCGACGTATCGTATTACAGCTGACGCGAAACTGTTCGTTTGTTTTTAGCGATTACCGTAAAATCGTACGATTATGATGATATTTCGGAATCGTATCCAATTCGGTGCGAATTATACAAATCGCCTACAACGACGTGTTATACCCGCAAATCTGCGTGACGGTATCGCTACAAATGTTATAATACAGAGTGTTCCATCGTGTTTGTCACCTGAGCTCGAAATAAAAAATACCATAACTTTATATTGACGTTTCCGCGTTTCGTAATCACTACAGTAGAGTTATCCAATTTACAGCAGAGTTGATTAATTTAAATTACTGCCATTGTATGTTATTAAGCCTAATTTATTCAAAAAGATAATATAAGTTTTTAATTATTTATTTGTAGGATACGGATAGAGGACAAACGCTATGATACCACACTATACATGGCTATATACTATTATAATACTACATAACCTCAATATGACTATGTTAAATTTTATGTTTTTGAGCTTTATTTCTATTATTTTATTTTTGTTTTACGAGTTTATAAAACTCGTTTATATTATGAACTATAATCAAATCATACAACCACACGCACACAAATACAAATAAATAATACGTATCACTACAATTTATGAACAGAAATTACAATACAACATAATGAATAATAAAATAATATGCATATGCAATTCAAATATTCAATCAATTATCAAAATAATAAAAAATAGTACAACTGTAACGATTTAATAATCTACAAGCAAACATAATAGTAAAAAGGCGTATTAAATAGGCAATTTAGCTACACTGATTTAGAAGGTCCATGTCCCCCATATCTTTTCAATGTGATATTAATAAGACAAGTATTAACGTAATGAAATTAATATTTACAATTATTTCAGAATTTGAATATTCTAAGTTAAGTATTGAAAAATAGATTTAATTTAATTTTAACGTTTTAATGTATATTTTTCAAATCTTTGATGCAGTTTGTTACCTAATGAATCAGAAAATCAATAAACCTAATTTGTGATATAGTGTAAATATTTTATTATAATAGTATTTTAATAAAATTTTTAAATAAAATATATCTTTTTAACAATAGTTTTAAAAAAAATTGAAATTATTTGATCTTCAAGTATACATGTATATGAAAGTAATTCATGGTTTCAAAAATAGATACAATACATTATTACGAAGTTTTACGTTTTTCACGCTTCTAAATAGAAAAAAATTGAAATTCAATAATGAATACATTTATTTATATTTATTTGTATGTGGTATTTGAGTATCAATAGAAAATGATTTTTTATTTAAGTCATGAGAACCATGGGAAATCTAAACTTTAAAATATTTATTGAATTTCATCTTAGGATGAAATGATTTTGTTTATTGTAATAATCTAGGTTCCTAATTAATTGTTGATAAAAACCAATGCAATTGAATTATTAAATTCTATAATTTATAAATATTATCTAACTTTGTAATTGCTGCTTATCGTTTAATAACTATTATTATCTCCTTTTTTTAAATTTTATTTATTAGTTTTTATAAATGTTGAGAAAATTAAATATTATTACTTTATGAACGTCTGTATATGTATTATAATATATTGTATTTATATGCACTCCTGTATTAATTGTTGTTATTTGAAGTATTTGTGTATATTAAATCGGATATATTTTATGGATTTAGCCATTTAGGCTCAGACCTTAATAGTTAAAATAAAAATCGGGTTTATAGTTATTAGATACATACAGAAAAATTAAATGGAAATCTGAAAAAACCTATCTTAAAACCTAAACCAAAATTTGAAACGGTTTTGGTCCCAGGTGTTATCAACAAAAATTATTTAATAAAAATCCAATTGCAATGTAGTATCTATACATACAAAATTATAACGAGATTTTTAAATATTTAACACGATATTTTATCTATCTTGAACCCATTAAAAAAATAATCGATGCACGTGTAAAATAATAGTTTTAGCAATTTATCGAGGATTTATGTTTTTACATTGTCTAATCTGTTCAAATGGATAATGATTATAATACCTGTGCTACATTACTGCCGGAATTAATTTCCAAGCTTAGAGTGAATAGGTAGGTACAGGATATACATCATATGTAAGCATTATAATTTATATACACGCGCATGTAACATTGTTAATATTTTTTTATTCGTTTTATTTTTTATCGTTTTCATTTTTTCAAACATTATACTATAATAATTTTACCTACAACTAAATATGCCGTATTCAATTTGATCCGATTCGTGGACTCGTCATGAATTGTTTACACACATTTTTAAGGACGTTATAAACCTTAAAAAGTTCACCTTATTTTATGGTCAAAACAATCGTCATAACTCACAAACGAGCTTTGTCGTGCTTTTTTTAAATGTTTATTATTTCTTAACTCAATAAAAAATATATTTTACTAGTGAAATTCTTATATTATTATAATAATTTCCAGTCAGTAGGAAATAAAATAAAACAAAAATTACATTATGCTAGTTTTGTTTTTATTCTTTATGGTCTAAATAATAAAAGAATCGATTTCTAATTTTAAATTATCTATGTATGCATGCCAATCGTATTATTTTTATTTGAAAGGGGATTTTATATTATGTTAAATTTATCATCTGTAACTCATATATTTTAAATGTTAATTTATATTTAAATTATTAAACTATTAAATATTAATTATGTTATTCTTCTTCAAAATTAATACATACTGGTAAATTAGTAAATATTAATTGTTTATTTGATAATTATTCATTAAGAACTTTTCTCTGGCTAATTTTTATTTACGACGAAACGATCACACAACCGTGTAATTAATATATATTTATAATAGCATTTATCAATATTCGCGTATAAAAGTCCGAATCACAACAATAAAATTAATATTAAGTAATCAATAATTAAAATTACTGTAGAACCTAAGTTTTATTGACATTTGTACTTAAGGGGATGTTAGCACACTGTTTGTTTTCTCTCTCTAGCCCACGCGCCACATAGACAAAACACATTTACGCAGTCTGAGTAGAACTCACTCAATTTTGGTTCTAACATAAATATACCTATTATAAAACTACATTTTTATAATATTTCTGAGTACAAGACGATGAATTTTTCCATTATATATCGTTTAAAAATAGCTATAAATTACAACATTTTTAAATAACCTTTAACTTGATTATCTTAATTTAAAATTACTTGATACAAAATGTTCTAAATTTTAAATGACTTTGCTTTCGTCCAACTAATAAATAATAATATATTAATTGACAACTAACTTGCTTACCTACATTATTTATAAAATAACCATGAGTCATGACTTGTTTAGTTTTTGATTCTGGTGGAGTTAATCCCCTACCATCACAATATAGTATATACCATCACCTATTTTCAGGAATATACTCACCATAGTCAACCGTACATTTATTATGCACGTACTTTGTAAGTACTTATATATACAATAACATCAATGAAATATAATATCAAATATTATTGTTCCTATTTTATGTTCGACGGAAGGAAAAAAACATTAAAAATAAAACAGTCATATTCAATTTTGCATTTTTGGTAAAATCAAAATACTCGACGTGTCAATACATGGATGCACGTCATACGCATAGGTTAGTATGATAGTAATAAAAATATATTAGTAGGTATATATAATACAAAATAGGTATATAAAAATAAAAAAACTAATGCAGCCAACATACTTTTTACATAACGCAATATAAATGTTATCTTGGTTTATAATGCATTATGCGTATACGAGCAGCCAGTAGGCACTTGCGAAATTAGTCTTTGTCCTCTCCAAGAAAATGTGTTCTCGATGTATGCAGTTTAAATTCGAAAAGGCGGGAATTTACGTAATGCTAAATTTGTTAAATGAGTGTAATTTGCGTCAAAGAGTAGATTCTTAGGAAAAAATGCACGCATTTCATTTTTAATCTTACTAGAATCCGATTAAATCATTTTCAGATAAGCTCGATTTATCGATTGCATCCCTATTTCACTTATAAAGTTATCAGTAAAATTATTTATTCATCAATTTCGCTCAAACAGCAAAGCTTACTGACTAAACATTTTAAGTCTTTGTCATACTATTAAAACTATATTCATATAATTCATGATACTTTTATAATTACTTCGTAATATAGGTCAGCGTTATCGATAATAGTAACATAATTTAAAAATAAAATAAAACTCTTTGAAAAAAAACTTATATTGAATCGACTTATGCAAAAAAAAAAGTTCACAGAGTTGTCTGTCATAAAAATATTCGTTGCGCAGTGCGCACTGGTGTATAGCTCTAACTTAAAACAAAATAATTCAACCAAATACAAAATGCACAGCACCACAGTCACTCATACTGAATCACTCCATTACTATCACCTGTGGTCCAACGTCGTAGGCGATAAGATAATATTATGATGCTAATGTAAAATGTAGCGTTGAAGTTTTGCAGTTGAAATACTGAAATATTGTTGGTAATATAAAAATTTAAATCGTAATATTATTTTCTTTGCCCTTCCGGGTTATGAAGTATTTATTATTACAAAATATAATCGGAATACGTGCAACTTCGTGCAGAACCGATAAAATAAAAATGTAAATACATTGAAAACAAATTATTATCAAAACAAATAATATATTTTAAACGTTCTTATGAATACACATCCGAAACATTTAGACAAATCGTAGGTACAGAACATCCCTCAAGTCAAAATCGTACTTAAGTTTTGGGGATATTGTCATCGCAAATCATACATAAGGGATACACGTAGACAATAGCAAAGCAGTGTCTTCATCGTCTAAAATGTCATTACTCATAATTCACGCTGGTTACCACCAATATTTTGGATTGTTTTCAAACAATCACTTCTCAAACATCTCATTTCAATGCAATGTAACTGTGTTATATTCAAACATAGAGTATGATAATTGGATAGGTATGCTATTTTGTACTTATTTTTCATAAAAAGTAAAAACACACGTGTGTTCTTTATTTCACCACCAAACACATCTATTAACATATAATTGATCACTGACACTTAGAAAATTCATTAATTATTAAGAACATAGAATTAAGGCTTCATAGTTAGTATTTATTATTTAAGTTTATAATTAATTATATTGAAATTTATTGAAACATATTAATAGGATTACATATTATGCAAATAAAGTAGGCCTGCACTCAATCAAATAACATTAATTATAATCTATTATTACATTGTTTTCTACACTTTATGCTTAATTGAGCTATTATTTGATGTTAGCAATCAAACTATTAACGTAAATTCTCGAATATCAATTAGTTTATAACTGTTTTCGTCGTAGTGCTACAGGTATAGTGTTAAAGAGCTTATAACTATTAAAATATCTAAATTTAAAAAAACAATCCAAGTCTTCTATTTAACGATTAGATGATCGTACGATTAGTAATAAATAAGCACACTTTAACCAGATTAACTTCTAACACATTAAGACAATACCGCTACTAATAAGCATTTTTAAACAGTTTACGAATCAGACTAACATTAGGTATTGCTCGTATAAGTTAAATTAACTCGTAGGTAGTATATTAAACGTCGACACTAACTTAAGATATCGCCAAGAAAGTTAAAATAGAACATCACGAATACATATATTCTATAGTGGCAACCGAGGATGTACCTACATCTCAGTACATTGAAATCTCTTTGAAACTACCATAATACTTAATAGCGTTTTGCTCTCGATAACTCGAAATAAAATTAATCGTTTTTTGTTATCTCGAGTACCTATTTACGAATATTATTTTTATTTCGGTAAGAACAAAAAATTAAGCAGTACCTACATTTTATGCGTTGGTAGACAATATTTGTAATCATTTGTATATAATATAGTGAAATGGAAAATAAGTGTAAATTAAATGTCCTTACAATTAATTTTTACATTATTACAAAAGCAAAAATAATATTAAAACTTTAATGACAGATTTTTTAAAAAATATTTAATTTATTCATTATCATAATTTGTTGATATGTATGTAGTATTAGAACTTTAAGTATTTAAATTATGAATTTTAAGCATTCAAATTATTTAGCAATTTTTTTTTACAAATTTTAATAAAACTTGATATCTCGAAGTTTTTTCTGTTTTCCTTGAGTTTTCACATAAAGAGAATCTATACTATAGTAAGTTATAGTAAAATATTCACACACCCTTACGCTAATACAATAATAAGATACAAAATGACCTCATTAACTCATCTAAACACGTCATGTGCATACGCAGAAATCTATATTACGTATTATCTACTAATGTTGTGAACACATGAAGTGTACTTTATTAGTTAACAAGTAGTGCGAATTACAATACCCTGCACTATCCACAAAGATCATTGTAATTTCTCCACACGCGTGCTACATGTATTATAAATAATATATTCCAATTGCATCAAATCGCAGTAAATGGTCCTGTTCAATATGTGAAGTTGCATTGTGCCTCAATGAAACTAAAAATTGTTTTAAAGACGATATCATACCGAGTAAAATTGTTATTTATAAAATTATGTACTTTTATATTATCACAGGTAAAATTTAAGCCAGTAAAATAATATTTAAATAACATATTATTCTAAAATATTTAATAAAAAAAATATTGTATTAACACATAGTGGTTTATATGGGCAATCAACTTTTATAAGTTGAACTTTCAAAAGGTCAATTTATGTTTTTATAATTATTTTCATTTCTATATATGCAATAAAGAATCTAGTTTCAATTGATTTAGTTTTGGATTATAATTTCTTATAATTACGTGCTTCAAAGGGTTAATGGATACTGACATTTTTGGGATTCACATGCTTGGTGAATCACCTTATACACTGTACATCCAATCCAACTATAAAGCGGCCCACTTGGATCGTCACGCAAACGAACGGTGGTCGAGATTCACATACACACACACACACACACACAAATTTTATAGTAGGTACCTACCTACGATATATACCTACATATTTATCTACTATAGCTCAGATGCGTGACTTGCCAACATTTCGTTTACTGGTAAATAAAGTCGAAGATAGACGAAAAACAAATCTTCGATACAATATCTTTCAGGATGTTTTGTTCGGGATGTGCACCCGGGCGAATGAATAATATATCTTATTAAAATTATCAATAAAACGTTGATTTAATATATTATATATATGTATATTTAATCAATGAATAAACTGAAATCATTCTGTATCATATTGTGTTACGACTTACGTGTATCTTGCATTATAATATATATCCATACAAAAATAATAGACATGTCACATGTAATATTTTGTTTAACTAATCGTACACCTATTGTGTGGTAAACATTTTTTTTTTAAGCGTAACATTTATTTATAATACACCGAGCGTATTAAAATGTATATGTACATTATATTATAGCTATTACGGATATATATCATTTTTCCCCATGTGTGTAAATAACTTAAATTCTACACAATACTATAAAATCATATATTCGGAGAGGGTTACGTGCTACAAGTCACCCTGAACATGACCGTCCTGGTACCGAGTCGATATTTTATAGAGGCAATAAACTATATAATAATATATTTTTGAAAATTATTACGAAACAATAGCTGATAAAGTTTTTATACAACAACTATTTATAAATATGCATATTGAATACTGCAATCGAGGTTGGTATATGTCAAGTTATTGATGCACGAGCCTGCGACATTGAATTTTAAAACGCTTTTCACTTCATTTTTAATTATGTTTTGTACCATTGCGATATTATGTACAGAGCCTTTCAAGTGAGATCACGGGTGGACACTGGGCACATTGTCAGTGAATTATTTTTAAACGACATTGATTGAAATTTATAAATAAAATCCATGTGATTTAATTTTTTTAATCTGATCAAAATAATTGTAAGTGCCTAACACTATTTTATATTTTACAGCAGCCAAAGATCAACAATCAAAGTAACAAATACCTAATAATAATAAGAATAGTAATAAAAATACTTATAATCAGGGCCTAATATTAGGATATTTGCTACTGCACACCAAATTCCACACACCAAAATATTTTAAAATAACAAACATAGACCTAGTAGTGCACAATACACATCATGCTATCAGTGCTTGAATTGGTGGGTGGACGTGGGGGACGGAGTCCACCTTCTTTTTTATTTTATTTTTTAGCATACCCCTCTATTTATTTGAAACGGAACACTAGAAACGAAACCTTTGCTGTAGTGAATTTGTAAATCATCAGTTTTTTCTGATGCAAAATATACCTATAGCCAAAATATTTATATATTTGTATAGACTGTGGGAAAAAAATTGGTTAATATAACAATGGGTAATTAATATAATCAATCGTTAGGCTGCGGTAACCACACCTATAGACTTTTTTCGAGTTTTTCCTATGTGACCGCTGCGATCCTAAATATTGTGAACGTCACTATTTTTCACGTTTTATTATAATAATATATATAAGAAGAAAATGTCAAATCTATGAATGTTTTTTCAACAAATTTTACACTAATTCACCTTTAACAGTGATTGGCCACAGTTGATAGTTAATTGCTCATTTTTTATAGGAAATCTATAAAAATAAAATATTCATAACTAGGTGCTTATAAATAATAAACTTAACTAAATGAACGTGGATATATGTATTACTAAAAAAGATCTTGTATAATAGACAACTACTATACGTTACAATTTTACAAACGCTACCAAAAAAAAAATTTTATTTTCGTAATATGTACAATGATTCGAACAGATTCGTATGTCATTCAACGACGTCATAGCCATCGAATAATCGGATCAGAATCGAATCGCACGCGTTGTCAGATCATTACAGCGGCACACGAGACGGGCAGCTCAAACGAGAGCGATACACCCATAACGCGGAACTCTGACGAGTCGCTGGAACTGTGCCGTCTGCTCGCTAGATCCGAGGTACGCGCGACTTATCATTCCTGCGGAACGTAACCCACCAAAGCTTTGCGCATAATATGTCGACAATGACGACAACGCACAGAGAAATAGGGTTTTACAAATATACGTTCTGTTTGGGAAACATACGTGAACACTTACGAATAACGTATTCCTACGAATGACTGTTTATCGCATAACACGGGAACAGAAAAAAATAAATATGCATTAACGCAAATCGAATAGGTATGAAATATAGATATGAATAAAATCAATATTTAATAATACGAGTACAAGCGATGTAATGTGCAGGCAACATAATATGTTAAAGATTTTTATAAATTAAATTAATTACATGATATATAAGTACCCTTGAGTATAGTAAAAATGTTTGATTTATTATTCCCATATTGCACAATATTTGGAATTCGCAATTCGCATAAATTGTATAACATTATTGAAAATGAATCAATTAATATATTAAGAATTATTATAATGCTGTTGAAGTAGTACATTGTTTATATCATTTATATTTTATAGTTTGCAGTGGCGTAGCCAGGGGGGTTTTGGGTGTTGACCCCCCCCCCCCCCATTCGGCCGTATTTTTATCAAAAATATAATGTTTATAATATAGAAATACAATCATTTATTCGTGGTGAAATGTATTCTGTTATGCCGTATTCACGTTATCGATTGCACTGGTGATAATAATCATTATCATTCAATTATTTTATTATTTCAACACGGTTATAGATTTATTTTAGTTTATTACTAAAAAAAAAACCCCCTAAAAAAAATCCTGGCTACGCCACTGATAGTTTGGACTTTGGACTCCAGACTCTGGAGGGTGCTGAGATTATAGTGGCGAAACAATCAAAAATTCGAAAAACTAAATCTTCAAACAGCTGCCTTATACCTTTATAGTATAAATAAAATTATTGTTTTCAGATCATTGAAAAGTAATATACAATTTAAAAAAATATATATGTTATCCAAGGATAACAATTTTCGGGTTATTTATTGTTTTTACGAACAATTACGGTCATATAGCATTTAAATGCAATACGCCGAAGAATATTCTGAAATAAATTCAGTTCTGTTTATGTAGATATATTATGTGGCGATCACTGACTAGTGACTAGTAACTGCGGGTAATAAATAAATGACTGAAATCGGCGCCATTTATCGGAATCGTCTTTGCAAAAGCAAAACAATAAAACAGCATTTTATAGAATCTGCACTGTAGTACGTAACCGGCGAATGAAATCAAAAAATATGATCTGTGCGACACGTCCAATGCGATCGCGGAAATCGCTGTGGCAAAATCGACAGCATCTCGTCAGAGTTATACTCTATTCGCCATAAGTTGACCCACTTTCTCAACGAAAACCGGTCGCGGCTACGCAGACCACCGTGTCTTCGGAGTGCTAGTGGTTATAAATTTATAATCATCACCTGTAGGTGTTTACGTAGTGATTTGATTATCTTAACGAACCTGAAGAGGTTTGAACGTCTGGCGGCTCAGTATGAAAGCGCGCAAGTGGGTCAACTTACGGCGAATAGAGTATAGAATTATTGCTGTCGCAGAATGTGTAGATGGACTTTGGAGTTTGGACGTTGAAATCATCGGGTAAATAGCGGCACGTCGTCGGCATAACCGGTATTATTGTCCCGCGGTACAACTTACTATATTATAACGTATGTGCCGCATAATCTCAAAGAGGTTGTCGATTTACCTCCATGTATATTTTATTGTACGCCGTCCGGTCGGTATCTCCACACGACTCCCGATCAGCTGAGCCGAATGCGTTACGGTCTATCCGACTGACGGACAAACTTATCATAACGCCAAAATCGAATATCGAATCGCGACGAAGAAAAAAGAGAATTCGAGAGCCGCCGCGCAGAAGCATTGCAGAAACATCATACTAAAACGAAATAAGGTGTATATATATATATATATATATATAGACGTGGTCGTCACTTACACTTCAGTCTATAAATGCACCACACGGATTTGTTTTTTGTGTCGGCCTTTGGCGATCATCAGTCGAACGCGCGACGGCAACCATAACATAAATAATAATACGCACTGGTGTTATTATCAACTCGTTCGCGTTATCACCGTCGTTTTTATTATTGTTGTTCTTCACTACGCCGCCGTTCACCGTTCACGGTCGGCGAGTTAACATTGCGATACCGCGATCAGCTCTACTCGCGGCAATGCTCATCCTTTACGTGTTGTTACAAGATCATATGCTTACCAGGCTGATCAACCTCTTGCTGCTGCTCGTACTGCTGATTTTCATCGACTTCTACATAACCGACCACGATCTAAAGTACTTCAAACCGTTGGACAAGAAATCCAACAACGCGAACGTCAAAGTGTGAACGTCGCACTATACGATGGACGCGACGACGGCGACGTCTTCCAAGGTAGGTACCAGTTTAATATGTATTGTGCTTACGGAGCGAAAGTATTTGCGTTTTTGCGAGAAGAGGCACAGTAGGGTTTTCCGGCGCCCCAACGTTAATTGACAATGTTGTATATTTTGCAGGACGACGCTAAAGCGTTGTTCCGCAAGGGAGTCGACTATGAACTCGAAGGTTTCCACTATGAGGCCATGCGTTGCTACAAGCAAGCGCTGAAGTTAGATCCAGACGTCGAGAAAAAAATTGCCGACGAAGAATTTGTTTCTCGCTCCTCTATGGACACAACTGGTGAGCAAGCAACTCGATTATATTTTATATGGAACGGTTTTGACTTGTTTTCTCTTTTGCAGATGAAAATAATTTAAGCGACGAATGCGATGACGAATACGATAACGAAGAAGACCTCTTCTTGAGATTTCAGAGGATTATGGGACCTCAGATATGCTTTCCAGAACGTACACAACTAGTATGATAATGTCTTATGTCTTACTTTTGAATGTATTACTTTGATCAAATGTTTTATTATCATTTTATTTGTGTTTTAGACCACTCATTTTTCAGCTCTTCCCCCTGAGCTTGTTCTATACATATTAAGGTGGGTCGTGTCTTATGATCTCGATCTACGTATGTTAGAACAGTGTGCAGCTGTTTGTCGTGGTTGGTACTTGTGTGCCAGAGATCCTGAATTGTGGCGTCGAGCATGCTCCAAGTAAGCTACCTGAACATCAAAATTGTTATGTTACCTTTTTTTCTCAATATTTTCTATATTGTATTTAAATTTATAAGTTTAAAGTTATACAAAAATTGGTGAGTTTAGAAATGTACCTATTAATGTTATATTTTAAAAAACAAAAGTAAATTTTCTAATTTTATTTGAAATTATCTAAACATATTATTTCAATAAATTCTAAAATTGTTATGATTTAATTTAATTAACTTCATTGGTTACAATTACAATTATATTTTTATTCATAAATATTAAGTAGAGTATATTTTCTGAGTTATCTATGATTTTTATTTTTTATAACATTAAGTTGAATGGAAAAAAAATTACCATTGTATAAATATCTATGAAATAGATTTGTCTTTATTTATATTTGAATAATTGAGTATTAATTTAATACATTTGCTGTTTAGATTTTGGCCTTCAAATGTCAACGATTTAGTCCCGTATGACGGAAGTTGGCGACGAATGTTCATAGAACGACCCAATGTACTGACAATTGGTTGTTATATATGTAAAATATCTTATGTACGAAGAGGTGAAGAATCTTTTAGAGATAACACTAATGGACCATCTTTTAATGTTGTTTATTACAGATACTTAAGGTAATAATGTATAAAGATTATTTATTTACATAAAGTTAAATGACACAAAAAAAATATTTAATACATTTATTTTAATATTTAGCAACTAACTATAGAATTGAAGATTTTATATATTTGTTTTATTTTGTTAGAATAAAAAACTTAACAAGACTTGTTACAGTTTTTGATTTATTAAATGTATGATAACTGACAAAACTTAAAAAAATAATTTTAAATAAATTAGGTATTTATAAATTTTAGCTTGACTTTATAAAAGAATACAGAGTTTGCTCACTGTTTATTAATAGTAATCAACTCAATATTTGAATTTGTTTATTATTATTATTTTTGTTTAAATATCACAAACATGAAACAAGTCAACAAAACTTTTTCACATGATTGAAAAAATGTATTATATTTCGATTTTGTATTTGGTGTTAGGTTTTTTTCTGATGGTCGTGTCTTAATGGTGCTATCTTACAATCCTCCATCTAAAATAGTACGAAAATTACAGACAAGAGAAAAGGCACCTTTCAATGTGTGCCCTGGACATTACAGACTGTCTGGAAAACAATTATTTTTGACTCTTGATAGTGAAGATAAGGAACGTGACCGAGAATTAAACAGAAAACTTGGTTGGGAGGACAACACCCAAAGGAAGACTACTTATAATATGGTATGGTACTACTCTTTTGAAACATAAAAATCTCATTTTACTTCTGACATCATTTATTATTATTATTATTTATTTAAATCTAGGTTTTAGAAATTTCAAAATACAAAACAAAACAGAACTGGAAATTGCAATGTACTGATTATGAAATAGTTTATCAAAGTAAAGTTAATAGAGTAATGGTTACCAAATATGATTTATCTAATAATCGTTTTCCACCATTTATATTTTCACGTGTAAAATGCTACTCAAATGAATCTGAACGTGTATTATAAAATAGTATATTACTTAAGTATAATATAATAAGCTTGACAAAACATTTGAAACAGTTTAAAAGATTTTTGTTTATTATAGTTGAATATATTATATGTTGTTTATTGTTTAAAAACACTAAAACCGTGTTTAAGCTTTTAAGGATATAAATTAAATTTAAATTCTGTACTGTTTGACGGCCTGTGATTTCTTCAAATGCTTTCACTATGTTATCTTCAATGTTACCTATCACTACACTAAATTATGTGTAGTTAATTATTTATTTTATACAATTTAAGTACTTAATATAACTTAATTAATTTTTAATAATGGTATACTGAACCTAAACACATCTTCTAATACATGGAAATAGTATTTATTATCAATTGATAATATTACATTTTTATTTTATAATGTTCAATATGAATTTTTCAATAATTAAAATCTGTGTGAATAAATAAATTAACAAAAAATTTTCAAGGAAGAGATACATTTTATTATGTGTTTTGACAAATTATATTGAATAATATTATGTGATTCTTTTTTAAGTTAAACTATTACATAGCTGAAGTTATATAAATGATTTTTTTTTTTTTAATTCTAATCATGTATTATTTTCAATATAATCTGGATGTATTGTACAATATTTGTATGGAGTTAAAATTCATAACACTTACTATATGTATCTTCTTTTGTTAATGTATACTAATAAGTAATATTATATCAATCTCAATGTATTATTAACGTGCTACTATTATACCTAAAACCTGTGTGTTAAGTATATTATCTTTTGTTTAAATTTATGTTGTATAATACATTTATTGACGTGATATTTTACTAAGTTTAATTATAAGAAACATAATATTATCTTAATTATCGATATATTATTACTATTGTACTCTTATATATTATGTTTGACTGAAGTAAAAAAAAAAGATCAGGTTTTGAACTTATTTTTAATATTTTGGTTAAGAGGACGTTAACCTGTATGTGTTTTCTATGTCTTACTAATGTATATTATACCAAATTTGCATTCAATAGGACACATTTTGTGTTGTTAGCTTTAATATTGGATTCAATTTTCTATTATCAAATTTAAATGTAAAAATATTTCTAGAGCTTCTCATGCTTTTATCAATTTTATCATTTTAAAGAGAGTTATAGCATTAATTATAAATACTAGTATTTATAATCGATAAACAGACAACACAAGCAAGGATAACGTCCTCACATTTGTAAAATATTGAGTCACACGCATATCAAATTGTGTGAATATAGAAATATTGTCTTACTAAGAAATTGAAATGAAGGTGAATAAATGTATAGATAGACAATGTCTTTTTTTTCATTTAGAGGTTCAAATATAAAAATGGAGAAAAGTTACCTCTGTGTTGAACAGTAGGAATCGAGTGAACCTCATCATTAAAAAGTAAATTACTATAATATATGTATTAAACTTTAATTCAACAATAAATCATTGCATGTGAAGGTGAAGATGGCCTGTCATATTACACTATTACAGAGTATATTCTATGAAATATTTATATTGCTATTAAAATAATTTATTTTATTAAAATTGCTACAGAGAGGCCACCTTAGTCCTCTTTTATTTATTCTGTTTGTAAACTCGATAACCAAATGGATCACTAAGGCTAAACTCCTTTTTGCTGATGACATAAAAATATTCCTTAAAATAGACAATCTTAATCAATGTCATATCCTACAGTCAGAACTAGATATTTTTGCAAGTTGGACGTACTCCATTGGTCTTAGCCTTAATTTAAGCAAATGTCATGTTATGTCGTTTTCTAGGCAGCGATCTCCTATCCACCACAACTATTCTCTTAATGGCACTTCTCTTAACCGTGTTTTCCTCTATAAAGACCTTGGTATTCATTACTCACCATCATTAAATGTTGAGCACCATATAAATGTCACTGTATGTAAAGCTTTAAAAGTTTTGGGTTTTATTAAACGCAATACTAATCAGTTTTCTTCTGCTCGTTGTCTCTGCACATTATACTTCTCTTTAGTACGTTCTATATTAGAATACGGTGTGGTGGTGTGGCATCCCTACCTAGCTAAAGACGAACTAAGACTCGAGCGTGTACAAAATAGATTCCTTTCCTACATTGCCTACTTAATGAAGATACCTCATCCTACGCATGACTATTCCTTAATTCGTAGTTCATTGGGAATACCAATGCTGTCAACTCGTCGACATGATGCTGATGAGTACTTTATAACCTCGCTCGTAGGTGGCACCATAGATGCACCCGATCTCCTCTCTAAAATATGTTTTCGTATCCCTTCCTTCTTCTCCAAAAATCACGCACTCTTCCAAGTTCCAACTCACAATACATTATATGGACATAATCACCCCTTGCACAGAATGCTTCGTAATCTGAACAATCTTAATTTTGATTTTAATAGGTAATTAAATATTATCATTGATATAAATATGTTGTATTATAGTTTTATTTTACTAAATTAAGGTTTTACCATTTACCTAGTTTATATTATGTTGTGTTTTTCCATATGTTCTAATTTTGTGTGTATTTGTATTATTATATTATTGTTATATCTATTAATTTTAAACTTAATCTGTTATCTTAAAATTGCCGTTTGGCGTTTATATATTATAAAATATAAATAAACAAATAAATACAGAGGATTAGTTAATTTTTCCAAAAATATTTTATTTGAAAATGTCCACTATTTTGTATGAAATATAATAGTATGCAATAAAGTTTCAAGTACTCGCAAATAAGATTTTTAAAACATAAAATAAAAAATAATAAAAATTGTTATTCTTCAATTACATAGGTGGGTAGGTATCTAATTTTCTTAAAATCTTAACTTAAAATATCTATAAAAAAAAAAAAACTATAGTCACATTATATCTTTTGGTTAGGTACCGTATAAAAGAGTTTCAATCTTTTATTAAATTTTGAATCCTTATCTATTAAAATGAAATATTATAAATTATTTACATATCATGTTCATAATTTTAACAAAATGTATTAAAATTCAAACTACAAATGCTTCAAGTAAAAACTAGATAGGTACATGAGTATGTATCTTTAATATTTTTAAATATCAACAATATATTATAATGACAAACTTAAAAGGAACCAATCTTATATTAAATTATCAGGCTTTTTGAGTCTGAGAAAAATTTTTTATCGATATATGCATATACTAAAATTACTCTTATTTTAAACGTAGATTATGCGTATAATGTTTACTGGGTAAGCATAGAGAAAAATTTTAAAGAATGAAAAAATTTCAAATAGCTCAAGAGAAAAATCAAAATACTTATTAAAGAAAATTATTATAGGTACCATGTTTAGAAAATGATAACATAAAAATTTGGTGAAATTCATCAAAAATCTATCGAAGAAAAATAATAGTTTCGCAGTAGATATAGATACCTACCTATAATATTTTTAACTTTAAACGTTCATACAAAATTAATATGACTCTGCTTAAACTGCTTTTTTAAACTAGGTACAGTACGAACTACAGATAAAATAAGGTACATATAAATTCCGCCCAAAAAAATACAGGTAAAGAAACATACATGTAAATTACATCCGAAAAAAATTGATAATTAATAATCACATCCTACATTATAAGTTATAAGCAAGAAGTTCTTATAACTTAATGAAGTTTAAAAGTTTAAAGTTACTTTTATTTGTATTTTTCGATTAAAACCGTAAAGGTATTATAATAGCCAATAAGTTATTTTTTTAATTATAACAAATAAGGCCTCGACTGCATAGGTCATTGGTCGCAGAGTATTACAATAAGCTGATTATAGGTACATTTTAATGTATATATATATATATATATATATATATATATATATATAATGTAACATTCATGAATTAATAATGAAAAAAAACGATATACAGAAAGATATATTTAGGTTTTGTTAAATGATTTTGGATAGATTCGTATCTCTTATAAAGCTAAGTGTGTTGTTTATGTTTAGAGGTTCATTGTTGAGGCATTCGGATATTCAAATAAGTTTATAAAGAAAACATTTATTACTTACTGTTAATAAACAAATTTCTGAATATGTCTTATTAATCATATTATTACTGACATAACATAAATTAATCATTATAATTTATAAGTAGGTATTTAAATAAATATATATTTTACATATTAAGTCAATAATATTACAATATAAATCATGTGTAATCGTAAAAATAGTAATAATTATGAAAGTAAATATAATCATAATATTATAGTAAAATTAAATCATAATCAATATTTACATATTATTGACATTTATTGTATTTGCCTATATGTTTATCATGCTCAACATTTTGTTCAGCGATGTTCGTAGTTTTACCAAAGGTTTTCACAAAAGCTTTGCAAGTTTTGATTATATATCACTATTTTGTTAACCCAGAAGCCAGAGGTCTATTTACTTCAGAAAATTTAAAATTATCTAATATTTAAAGTATATTTCCACGTTCTGATTCGATAAATTAAGCCATTATAGCGTATAAGACTCTGGGACGTGTACTGAACACGATTTATAATATTTCTATCTGATATTGAATCCAAATACTATAACACGCCGCGTCGCAAACTGTATAAGGTCGCGTCGTACTGTCACGGAACGCTTAGTTTAAAAATATTTATTTTCCCGCACGGAATTTACCATAGTCCTTGTTTTTACCTGTTCATTTTGGACGGAATTTACAATCCCCCATAATATATTCATATTAACAATATTGATCATATTTTACTCAGTTGGCTGTTAAATTACTTGTTCTACCTTAGTTAAAATAAACATAATAATAATTATCATATTATTAAATTATAAAATGTCTATTGCTAATCAATATTTCATTATAATCAACATAAAACCACGAAAAATACACTAGACTCCACACGCCTAAACTGTAAATGGAAAGACGCAACTAATAAATCATTTGTTCAAAATATTTCATAGAATTGGAGGTCACAATAACGGATGTTTTAAACGTAAATTTAATGTTGGAGCCGTTTTATTATGCAATATTATTAAGTATATTTTGATATGTATTTAAATTGATATTATAGTAAATCTAAAATATTAATATAAATACTAAAATATTTTGAAATTTTTAAAAGAAAATGAATAATTTTGGATTTTGAAATATATTATTCTCAATCTTTTGACCTAGCTTAATAATTTTTATCAACACATCAATAAAAAAAATCAAATACCTAATTAAAAAAATTGAATAATAATTTATTGAATAATAAAAAATAATAAAAAATGGTCAATAATAAATCGTTATCATAGTTTGAATATCCGATTTTAAACAAAATATTATATTGTGAATTTGCTTTAAACTTTTTTTTAAATTTTCTCTTTATATTGACTTACAGCATTTTGTATATAATTTTCGAATTATAGGTATACATACGCATTATGAGCGTATGAAATTTAATTTAAATTTTGACATATTTCGTATAAATTCGAACTTTAAGCACTTATAAAAAAAAATTGTGACCAACGATTTCGGATTTTTTTTATCAATTTAAGAACAACTTATAAGAAACCTTGTATTAAATTTTAAAGATTTTCTGGCAACCCAAAAATTTTTATCGGCATTTGAAGAAAAAAAACTGAGAAAAGTCGAAAATTTAAATTGTCTATAAGTAGCTTAAAAATGGTCAAAATATTTTGAAAATTTAACTATAAAGAGATAACCATAATATAAACATTTGGTGAAAATTTCAAATATTTATAATAATTCGTTTTTGAATTACAGCAAAATCAAAAAATCGATTTTGTCGAAAAATGGTTTTTCGTAAAATTGCCGTTTTTCTGTCACTTATTTTTTGTTTTTCTCGATTTTTTTGAAAACTATTTGAAAATGTTTACTTTTTACCCCCCAAAGTACCAACTAGATGAATATTCCTATTCAAAGAGGGGCTGAAGTCAAAAATCGGAGCATTATTAGTTATTACTGCTCCAAATGTTGTCGTCAGACACAAAAAAAAAAACACACATCATCATTGTAAAATCAATACATTCTTCACTCCGTTCAGAATCTAAAAACTAAATTGAATTTGACAAAAATAGGTTTAACATATAATATTCTGCTGTTACCCAGTAAAAGTTTTTTATTATATCTATTATTTAAAAAACTACTGAGAAGAGAATTTTATTTTTAACTTTCTTAAAGTTAGTACATACCCTATATATTTTATGGTTGAACGTCGAATGTATAAAATATTATATAATGAATTTCAGTTTATAAAAATAGTGTTGGCGGCAATGTAATCTGTATTGATTGCTTTATAAACCAAACACGAATTAATTGAGAAATTCTGATAAACTGCACATTTTACTAAATGGGAAAATGTCTATTTAAAATTTAAATAATGTGATTGAATCATAATGAATAGTAGTAAGAAAATCACACAAAATTTGAACGTAGAAACTTCAAATACGGTACTGCTCTATAGTCACGCTAGAGCTACATCAAAGCTCTTATATTTCTATTGTAGGTATAATTTATTATAGAAGTTAGGTATGTAATGTTAATTTATTATTTTCTATACAACAAAATGTATTTTTTTGGAGTAGATATTTAATATATATCCATTGACCATTGGGTAGGTAACTATTCGTGATTGCATAATAACCTAATTAAATTTTCTCCCCAAATTGTTCTTTATTAACCCAAAACGTATATATCTACATATTATCAGTTATATAACAAGGAAGTTAGGTTACCTAAAAATTATACAGTCTGTGTAATGATTGTATTATTATCTCAGAAATTAAAATTTAATTAAAAATTTAATAACAATAACCAAAAGTAATTACAACAAAGACTGTTGGTGAATGCAGGATCAGCCTGGCCAGGGCCAGAGGGCTGGGATTCCTGCCTGGGCCCTCGCCGTATCATAGTTCCTGGACCCTTGTACTGTGTTACCCCAAAATAAAGTATAAAATGATTGAGCCCCAAAATAATTCGTGCCTGGGCACTGAGGTACCCAGGCTGACCCTGAGTCAATGCTAAATAAATGAATAATAAGCCGTTTAAAAAAAAAAGGATATTCTTTCTATATAATATTACAATGATTACAATACCTATCTGCTTAACATAATCAGTTATAATTTATAATCACAGGTAATAATACCATATCAGTATGATCACTATGGTTAATAGTTCATAGATTTGGTGTTTCCGTATAATGTATTAATGTTTAAATAATTAATCGTATTAAAATGCATTTACTTTATATTATAAAAGAGTGCACAGCATGCCTTGTAAAATTGCCGAAACCACAACTGTAATTTTATATAGAAAAATGGATTTTTGGGAGATATATAATATAAAATGATTCAGAAACAATAAACAGATATTAAACATTGTAAGTTAAGTTATTTTGTTTCAACACTTATTATAAAACCTGTTTTTTCACAGTGTTTATGGCATTAAAAATGAATAATACTGGTAATTTATGTAAGTTACTATATTCCAATGTAGTTTCTAACAAATTATAATAGTTTATACAGGACAACTGCTTGGCACACTTACTCTCAAACCTAAAAAGTAGATTAGGTATCGCTCTAATGTATAGTACGTTTCAAACTAACCTCATCATCGAGTATTTGAGTGGACCAATATGATAGAATAGGGTTAAATTTAAATTCAATGGTAAATAATTTCCTATGTAAAACGAATCTGATAGAAACGATCTGTCAAACCATATAGTAGATATTTTATCATATATTTATAACGCTGCTTTAGTATTTTTTTATTTATTATTATTATTACTGACTACAACTCGTTTACACGCGTATATTTTGGCTACCTGTGACGAAAATCCCTAGTATTAGAACTCGTTTACGCACACATTTTCTTTCTCACTCTAGCAGGATTAGGACTGTCTTTCACTTTGAATTTACATAAGTATATCAATTACTTGATGTATGTGTGGATGTGGTATGTAGAATTGGCTATTATAATGTTTATGGAAACTTTCTGCGTTATGCATCGTCTTGAGATTGCCATATGGTTGAATGGTTCACAGCCCATAAGATTGATGGAAAATTGCTATAAGAGTCAATATAATTGTTTTAAATATAATCTGAGATTCTGAGAATATGAAACTAACTGTATCAGGTGCAAAAACGGAAAATCCAAAATAATATCATTTACACAATCGATTATGAGATTATATTCCTATCAAATATTTGATAATTTGTACTGCAGTTAGTGACGATTTGTACATGTGTGTGAATGAGCAGTCGTTGTACACTGTACACAAGTGAGCCATCGATTTACAGATAAAAAATGTTGAATGTGTGCAAACGGGCGATTGTAAACTCCACCAGAATACCGGTTAACATAAAAATGTAATAAAAGATCTTATGTAAGCTCCGACGGTTTTTTTCTTACCTGTGATGGGTATATGTAAACTCCGCCAGTTTTTTTGGATGATACCGTATCGGCTCCCGCTGGACGTTAATGAGTCCGTATCGGCTCCGGGTCGTTAACCTGGCCGTCCGTTGAATGGCCGTATTGCGTCCGGTTTCGATAACAGATTTTTTGATAGCTAGTTAATCGCTTATATACAGTTATATAAAATTACAAAATATTATCTAATGTTAATTCTCGTTTTATTGCGAAGTGTAGTGCATCTAAGCATATTATTGTCAGCTATATGAAATTATAAAAATATTACAATTATTATAAAAATTACGAAGTGTAGTGCGTTTTTCTGTTTATTTTATTCTTTTTTTGTCATGGAGTACATGTATAGCAAAGCTGGTAAACAATTAGGTGTGATTGACGAATACAAATTCGGATTCCATAAAAATTTGTCAGGAGGTATTGAGCGGTGGAAGTGTACGAAACGTGGGTGTACCGCTTTTATAAAAGTTTTGAATGAAGTGATAGTGGAACAAAATCTTGATCATGGTCATGAAGCAGATACTACTTTAGCACGCCAAAAAATAAGTAATTCGTTGAAACGGAAAGCAAGTGATGCTCTATGTGAACGCCCAACAAAAATTATTAGGCGTGAAATAGCGAGCAGTGGAATGTCGGATGTTGTGACTACTGATGATATGAATAGATTTTGAAAAAATTTAAGTGCCGCCAAATTGAGAAAATTTGACAAATGTGACAACAGTTTTTTCAGATTTTGAAAAATCTATACACAGTGCAGTTTTTTCATCATGGTCATGGGCGAAAATCAGAGGATGCAGATTTCACTTAGCCCAATCGTGGTGGAGGATAATTCAAGCACTTGGTTTGTCACCAGAATTCAAAGACAAAACATCAGAAATCGGAAGTATTTTAAAAATGTTTTTTGGTTTGCCATTGCTTCCGCCTGATCAGGTTGTGAGCAAGGCCGCCCGCAGGGGGGGGCCAGGTGGGGCCACGGCCCCCCCCGCTCTTTAGGATAATTTTTTTAAAATGTCGATGTTTTCTTATTCTTACTCCCTAATTTAATATAATCATGTGGAGTGGAACATTATACGTTTAGTCATGTATAATATTAAGGGGGTATGTAGGCATTTTATATAATATATACATTATTTAACGCGGTTTTGTAAAAATTTAAATTTCAAACACTCATAACATTTTTTTTTCTGAATCCGGTAGTTTTTTTTACAGATATTCGAAGAAAAATGTATGGAGAACCTTGTACCAAATTTTCAAAACTTAGTTTTAAAAGAAAAAAATTTTACGATTTTTCAACGACAAAATTACTTGCAAATTTTCGCAATTTCGACATATTTCGTATAAATTCGAACTTTAAGCACTTATAAAAAAAAATTGTGACTAACGATTTCGGATTTTTTTTTATCACTTTAAGAACAACTTATAAGAAACCTTGTATTAAATTTTCAAGATTTTCTGGTTGGCCAAAAAATTTTTATCGTTATTTAAAAAAAAAAGTACTTAGAAAAATTGAAAATTTCAATTGTCTAGGTATAAATAGCTCAAAAAAAGTCAAAATTCTTTGAAAATTTAACTGTGTATGGAGAACGCTAATATAAACATTTGATGAAAATTTCAAGAGTTTATATCGATTAGTTTTTGAGTTATAGCAAAATAAAAAATTCAATTTTGTCGAAAACCGGTTATGCGTAAAAATTCCCGTTTTTCTGTCATTTTTTTTATGTTTTTCTCGATTTTTTTGAAAACTGTTGGAAAATGTTTACTTTTCACCTCTATAATGCATCAAGGATATTCACTTTGCCATCGGAAACCACCCCCAAAGTTTGAAATTGAAGCATTATTTCGACTAGTTATGCTGTACACAGACACAAAAAAAAAAAAACACACATCATTGTAAAATCAATACATTCATCACTCCGTTCAGAATCTAAAAATGTATGATAAGTGTATTGTTTTTTCACTGGCCCCCCCCCCCCCCCCGAGAAAAATTTCTGCGGGCGGCCTTGGTTGTGAGTTGTTATGTAGAAGACTTGTTTGCTCTAAAATCAGAAGGTAACCAACAACTCACAGAATTTTTTGACTACATTTGTGCAAATTACTTAGATGACGGACACTTCCCCCCCGGAAATGTGGGCTGATATGTCGAGTACAGGCGATCGCACCACGAACTGCTGCGAATCTTTCCACGCAAAATTTAATGCCGAGTTCACGTCTGCTCATCCTAACGTTTTCAATTTCATGGAAACTTTAAAGCAGATACAAGGTGACACGTATATAAAGATCCGCAGCAAAAATATTAGAAAAAAAACAAACAACCAGCAAAATATTTGTAGTGTTATTCAGAAATTTATTGATCAATTTAAAGAAGGAAAAATTACCAGAACGGAATACGTAAAAAAAGTTTCCTTGAAGTTCAAACCACAAGTTTTTTAATTTTTTACATTTTAATATCACATTATTTTTAAAACTCCAAAAAAAATTTAAATCAACACAATTTTTTTAACATAATTTAAACACAATTTTTTTAAAAGAACATAATTTTTTATTTTAAACGCCAACAACATTTTTAACCATGCCTACAGAGAATTTCTTCTCATTGTAGCCAGTCCTCAGCCTGTAAATGGGAAGGAAAATGTTGTTGATTGGGAGCCGATACGTCCATACCACTGGCATCGGGTCGGAGCCGATACGGCCACCTTCAAATGAAAGGAGGGAGCCGAAACGGACAAACGGGAGCCGATGCGGATACTTCCGTTTTTTTAAACTACAAATGCCTGTGAATCTTTTTATAGTCATCTAAGAAATTAATTTTATAAAAGTCAACCAAATGTTCATATTTTTAGTAAAGTTCTTATCGAATTTCAAATCCAAACTTATATAAAATTAAATGGCATATCTAATAAGCTAAAAAATTCGAAATAAAAAAAAATGACAATATGTTACAGGATGCTATAAATAACTAAACTAATTGAGTAATACAAGACTTAGAATATTTACAAATTGTATCACATGGTTTTGGTTTACATATTGGATTATCAGGTATAAATATTATTTATTATGAATTTTTTACTATGATTTAAATATTTAATATGAACGATATGATATAATATTACATTATAATTTTTTTTTAATAATATATATTAATTTTATACTACTACTTGATTTTCTTCACTGGTGGAGTTTACATGAACTCAATTTTACCTGTTCTTCTTTCTGGCGGAGCTTAGAGTAAAAAAAAGGTACTTGAGACGGTGTTTAAATGCGCCCGTGCAAACGAGTAGCAGTGTATAATAGACAGTACCTATTAATAGTACATGAATAATAAATATTTATATCACGTATTTCTGTATATATATATATTGATAGGTAAATTTTAAATTTAACCTTATCAAGTTATAAAGTGTCCGCCTTTGGGTGACTGCTTTTATCCTATTTAACCTACCTTTGTTAAGAATTATATATTTCAACATGCATAATTGTCTTATTATAATAATAATTACAGATTGTACGCTTTACAATAAACATTTTAAAAAAACGTGTGTGTAAATAAATTACCTATATAAAATGCCTGATAATTATAAATAGATTTATTTAAAAAAAAAAAATAATACCATTTTTCATATGATAAATCAAAAAAAAAAACGCTCGCTCATCTAGTTATTAATTTAAATATTCTATAAAGTCATTAAATATATCATTGAATAAAACGTTAAGTAAACAATTAAAAACTTTTTTAAGTTGTTTTTTAAACTTGCAAAATCTTATAAAATAATAACATATACAATTACATTAAACTATTAAATACCATACACTTAAAAAATATATTAATTAATGAATATGTAAAGGTATCAGGATACAAAATTAGTTAAATTCAGTTAATGTAAAACTAATAAGTATAGAACTAATATGAGAAAATAATTCGGATCATAATCATTTTAATTTAAGTAAACGAACGAATCACGTAAAATAGTTTTATTTTCTATTGACAATAAATTACAATTTGTATAGTACATAATATATATTATATTATATAACAGTATAATACGTTTCAAAATATGATTCTATAAATAATGTACTTCAGGTAACTAATTAAGTTAGTAATTCATATTAACATATGGTTAATGTAAACATAACTAAATAAAATTAAGATGTATTAAACAGTTATTCATTTCAAATTTTCAAATGTCAGCTGTTTGGCTTTATGATAATAATCTGCAGAAGGATTATTGAATCATGATTTATACGTGTATAAGCATAAAAAGTATGCATAATGCATTACATTATAAACATACAATACAACAATTGTAATACGAGATAAGTAATAAGAACAATGCACAAATTATGTAACCAGAATAATCTAAAAAAAAAAAATAATAATAATAATCAATAAATAATATAAACTTAATGATATATGCTTTACTTTTGATTTTTCGATACAGCCTTCTCTGTATTACTCAGGTCTTCGTGAAGTATATGTTTCCTGATCCCAAAATAATAAATTTGTATATAAGCTTTCCAGTCAAATTCTTCCAAGCTAAACCAAAATATGTTACGATCTTCTTTAGTTAGTGATAACCAAAGTTTTCTTGTATTTTCATTGTCAAATGACCACTGTCTTGTAGTAAATACTTTAAGCATATCCATCATATTTTCTGTTTTTGCATACATTTTCAACATTCTAAATAAATATACAAATGTATTAAAAACAATTTTAGTATTTAAAATTTAATAGTTACCTACTATTGTTAATAATATATAAATAAATTATATATTACAAAATTGTTATTAAAAACTTACTTAGGAGGTTTACCACATATAATTAATAACAAATCCATTAATGCAGCCGGTATCTTATGTAGCAAAATTCTCAGAACTGTGCCAATTAATAAATTGGTATAGAAAATATAAAATATGTACCACATTGATCGCAGCGGAGGAACTTCAAAATAATGATTGTGCATTTTTTTAATAAATCTACCCCATGTCAACGGGCTTTCAACACTAGAAACGTAATTATATATTTTTGGTACCTTTTCCGTTTGATTTGAATGTTGATATCTAAAAATGGTAACAAATTTTAATGTTTTGTGTAAATTGTACAGAGAAGATAAGAACATACCTGTTAACTGTATCCCACATAACACTAATCAATGCGTTAACTGTATAATCAACTGGAATAATATCAGCTATTTTATTCTTGTCAAGCTGTATCGTTCTTAAAAATCCAGCTATGACTCCGGTGACTATACCAGATGGTCCGTTAATATTATCCAACCAACCGGGATTAGGTTCTAATTTGACGCATCCAACTGTAATGATCCTCTTTCAGTAAATTTTTGTCATCGTTAAAAAAGAGGTTATTAATATCACCCAAGTGCGCCCCAAGGAAAAAAGTCATATTTTCGACATAGCCCTAGTATACTAGTCCCAGTTCATTTAAAGATACTCAATTATTATCGAAGTTAAAATGAAATACAATTCCAGTGTTTCATAATAATTATAGTATTATAGTTGTAGATTTAAATGGACATGGGTGCCTCAATTGCGCCTAAAACATAGTTTTCTAATTGCGTTTGTATACAAATTTTCCAGATATAAAAATAAAGTTGTTCGATCGAATTCCATCAACATCAACATAAACAATCTAAACAATAAAATTCTCGTTAATTAAATACCTATCTTTTGATCAATTAATAATTGGTTAAAGTAGCTGGTTATAATATCCTTTATAACAGTATCGGAAATTTTATGAAAAGTTATGATTACGCAAGTAAAGTACCTAACTTGTTAAATTTTAAGATAAAATAATTATTTATTTATTTATATTATTTTATATTAAGCATTAACACTTACAAAATCGGTTAGCAATTACATTTTTTTATAAAATTAAAACTAACTAATAAGTATTTAAAATATTTTGAGCGCAATAATTGGTCTGTCGACCATAAGATGTTTGCAACTCAATTGATATATAAAAAATTGATTTTAAGCACATTCTACAAATGGTGAATTGCCATTTGAACTACCATATTCGATCGTCAAACCTGTACCTTAAAAGGGTTATTCGATTATTTTATCTTAAATAAGTACCTGTAGCTGACAGCTGTGGACTGAGGACGCACTAGGGCTATGAAATATAATTTGTCGATAAGATTACGGACGAACTTGGTCTATGAAAAAGGAAAAAATTAAAAACGGGACACACTTGAGATATCCCCATCATTTTGTAATTTCTTAACTAAAAGCATTGTTATTGTGGTTTATTTTCTAACATAGTTACACTTTATAACAATTAATAATAATCAGATAATCAATTTAAATAAATCAAGTATTTATATTTATTATTTTATGATTTACTTATCAAATTAACATTTTTATGATATATTCATATTTTTAGATAATAATTAATGAGAATAATGAAAATACATATATTTTTTTAAACTTGTATTTACCCATTAACAAGTATTGATAATTATTATAACGTTGTGAGGAAACTAAGAGAAGGATAGAAGTAATAAAAAAAGGTGGGCTAGTTGATAACGGCTCTGCTAAATAAAATGCCAAGTATATCTCGTAACTGATTGGGTTACTGAAATTTATGTTTTAGATTTGACTTAAATTATGTACCAATAATTGTATATTTTGAGAGATAAGAGTCTGACATTTTTGTAATTATGGTTACCAAACAATAATTATTTTAATTATAATACTAACATTTAACATATATTTATTTAGTAGATAGGTAACGTTGATTGAATTTATTTTACAATGATGTGTATTTATTTTTATATTTTTTTATTTTGTGTCTAAAGCAACTTTTTATATCAGATAAAATATCTAATTTATCTAATTTTAAATTATAGTTTTTGTTTGAAAATTAGATCAGATTTGAAATTCTAAGATAAAAAATTCCTAATACTTTTCAAAATATTCGAGAATTACAAAAAAAAAAAATAAGAGGAAGAAGAACATTGTTTAATAACATTTATTACTATTATTATAATATTATAATTGTTTGGTAACCATGCTTAGGTAACAAAAAGTTAGACCGTCATCCCGCATAATCATTTTTTTGTATACTATAATTGGTTTATCATTGAATTCAAATTTAACATATGTATTATAGTAACTGAGTACTGACTAAAATATATCTACAAATAAAACATAATATATTTTATCATTCCAACTCTTTGACCAAAATCTAATATTATACTTGTAAAATACACTTACTAATCGATGGACGAAATATGGAAATCGGCAATTGGTTGTCATTGTTCAAAATCATATTTTCTGTGATTGCTTTAGTAAATGTGTATGTATTGGGCCAATTTTCTAAAATGCTATATTAATTACAAATGAAAAATAAATCAAAAACTAAAAATATGATGACCTATTTATAATTAAAAATTTACTTTGCACTTGACATCTCGTCAATGGACATATTTTTTAGCTCCTTTGCCGTAATCGGAGTAGGATAGAATTCTTCTTTAATTACATTTCTCGGACAATGTGAATAAGCGGTCGATACGTGTACAACACCCTGTAACAATAAATAATAAATATTAATTAGGTATTATTTATTCGTATGGGTTGGGTTCCGTTCCATGTCTGGATGCCGGGAAATAAAAATGTAGACTTAGTAGCAATCGAAGCATTAGAGACATATTATTAAATAAACCAAATAGAAAGCATTTCAAGAAAATCGGAATGAAGTATCACTTGCAGAACTCTAGTCAGAATAAGATACACTGATTCAACTCAATCAACTCACGCCTTCCTGTCTCTAAAGTATCAACCCTGACATATTGTGACACATGCGAAGAAAACCTTACAACCAATTACATATTATGACTAAATGACCAAAATATACTGAACCACGAAAAAATTGTATTAATTAACCACACTCCAACATTTAGATAATGCGGAACTAATGTATTTATTTTTTCGTAATGTCGACTCAAGTCAAAAAATAATGTTTTTTTTTTATTTTACTCATAATCTGTGATTAATATAAAAGTAGGCTAATAACCACAGATGTTGAAGCTTTAAAGGAAATAATACAAAAACGTACTAAATTGATGAAGATATAATTATTATAATAATTTAATGAACTAGAACCATCATTGATCGTTATAAAATACGATATATTATTTACCTTAAGATTTCTCATCATCGTTGCAAGGTCTAGAATATTATCTGTTCCCTGTATATTTATTTTTGTCGCTGTCTGAAGAGTTTCATTGAATTTTATTGTTGCGGCACAATGAAAAATGAAATTTACATTTTCGATCAACCACTCACGATCATCTAACGATAAACCTAGTGAGGGTTGTTCCAAATCTCCTTCAATTATTTTTATCTTGGTCACGAAGTCAGGCTTTTCTATTCGAAGACAATCAAACATCTTGAAAACACACATAACAATAATATTATTATAATACTTTAGATCAACGTTTCTTAAACTGTGTTCCGCGAAGCTTAAGTTATTTTTTTCAAAATTTTCAAGAAAATTACTTTAAAATATCAAACTAATGATCTTTAACACATTATTATTGTATGAAATAATTATTATTTTTATTGCAAATAATCGTGAAAAAAGCTAAAACCAAAAAAAAAGTAGAGGTTCCACGAATAAAAAAGTTTGAAAAACGCTGCTTTAGATGGATAACATCAATTAACTTACTATTATAATAGCTAACTATTATAATTATAATAATTACTATACCCTTATAATATAATATGCAATTTTTGTTGAGTAACTTGCCGCATTATTAATTGCAAAATATTTACCAAATAAACTATTTTTGAAAATGTAGGATGTTTTGCTAACATTTTATTTAATTCCGCATCAATTTGTTTTATGTAAAATTTATAATTCTTCGTTAAATTAAATATATTGTTTCATTGTGATAATAAAATTAATAATAAATGTAAATTTAACTATAAAAGGTGGATCAATGAAATTACCAGAATATCATTAAGCCTATAGCTTATTGAAATTTAAATTTGAAAAGAAATATAAATTCTATGTATAAAAAATTATGTAAACTTGAAAGAATTATTGTAACTAACATTAATTGTTTTAAAAAAACAGCCATATAGAATTAACATTTTAATAAAACAACATTTCCTCTAGACATTTCTAAAATAACTGAGAAAAAAATAGATCATTGGTATTTTTATGGTTATTAAAAAATAAATAAGTTTAAATACTTATATATAATTTTTCACAAACGATTTATATTAACATAAATATTATGATATTATTTTATATTTTGATGTAATGTTAGTAGCTGTTACGAGGACGTTATACCCGCGTGTGTTGTCTCTGTCTTACTAATGTAGATCATAGCAAATTTTCATTCAGTAGAACACATTTTGTGATGTTAGCTTAAATATTAGAGTAAATTTACTTTTTATCAAATTTAAAGGTAAGAATATTATCTAGAAAATTGCATATGCTTTATTCATATTATCATTTTAAAGTAAGTTATGAATATTTTAAAGTAGTAATATTTTACATAATTATAACTCATTTTAACATAAGTCCTCTTATTAATAATCAATAATTCAAAAAAAATCTTCCTAATAGCAATATAATTATTTAATAAAATATCTTTCAAAATATAAGCCAATGACATATTATATCTACTCAAAATCGTTTTTGTTAGTAATGACTAATGAGTAGGTAATGAATTTTATCAATTTAATACACTCAATATAGTGACATGCTCAAAAACGATGTAGTATGTACTACAACTAAACACACACTAACAGTAGATCGCCTTTTCCGTTCATTTTGTTTTTTTTACTTTTTTTTGTGTACTAAATTAATCTTATCAGGAGTTTGTTTCATGTTTACTTTTATAAAAATTTATGGCTTAACCCTTAACCTTTTAATAAAAATCCAATTATACCTAATATGCCTATCATACTTTTAAAATACTACAAATACTTCAAAAACCTTAACTAATAATTATCTGTTTTAAAAATATTTAGAATTAATGTAACGATATTTTTTTTTTTATTGACATAATTTATTTTTTACATAGAATTTATATTTTTTTATGAAATTAAGCACATTGATTTAATACCTTCTCGTAATTTTATCGTTTTATCTACTATAAATACAGTCATTATTGAATTTATTTTCATGAGTATACTTGAAAAAATATTGTAAATTAAAATTTATTTATTTGTCTAGCCGTGCCAAAATTATTTTAATAATAAAATAAATGGAACGAATGTAAGTTCCTACACAAGACTTAGCAGGTAAAAAAAAACATTAGTAAATAGTTCCTACACTATATATATATATATATATATATACAAATATATTATTATATATAATTCTTCAATAGTTATAAAAATACTATATTTTTTATGATACTATAATAATTTATAAATAATCAATCTATGATACTGTCATACATTTTAATAAAATAAAAATTATATTTTATGTGGTTCGTTTTGGAAACTTATAAATGTTTAACATAATTGTATTGGTTAATTTTGTTTGTTGAATACTTTATAATTTTTTCATCTGCATAAATTTCTTTTTCGGCATATTTTTGACTAATTTTTGTTTTTGTGTGATATCCACAGTTTTTATTTTTATCTATCTTTATTTGAAAAAGTTTGAGAATTTCAATAATTTCTATTGGAATATTATATTAAAATGTATGAAAATGCTGCAGTGTATTATGATATTTTAATTTTTTTATGACAGTATCATCAGTTTGATAACTTATATTATATAAAATAAAGTTTATATTTATTTGTCTCTTTTTGTACCTGTCTTCCACCGTGTAGGAAATTACGATTCCCCAATAAATATTTATGATTAGATATACGTATAGAGAGATATTATTGGTCTAAGTTAATCGATAAAATATAATATCCATTATTATTTTACGTACAATCTAGAAATGATTTATGATAATAATTAATAAGTTAAAGATAATAGGTGATTGAGTATTAATAATATCATAATATTACATTTTAAAACCATCCCTATCATATCCATATCATAGCTGTTATTACAGTTATTTTTTGATGATGGATAAAAAAACAAATATATTTTACAACACGATTATTATTTTTAATGAAATCTGTCATTGTTATCGAAACTATCAATCTATCCGTGTAAATCAGCGTTTCCCAAAGTGGGCGAGATCACCTCCTTGGGGGCGTTAGTTCCAAGGGGGCAATGGAAGTTACAAGCTTAATTTGAGGGTATTTCATTACAAAAGGGGGGCGGTGACAGTTGCAATTTTTTCAACAATATTTATTTATTTATTTATTTATTATTTAATACGGGACGTGCCGATTACATTGTGTATTATACATAAATTCATAGTAACAAAAAGCCATACATAAATATCAAAAATTACAAATAGGTATTAGGTATAAAAACGAACAGACAATAATTAGACGCTAGGTACTTAGGAATAGTGGGACCTCATTGGCTAGCTTCATCATACGAACAAATGGACGATTTGTTAAATAGTTACAGCGGCTAAAAGGAATTTGGAAGGGGAAAGAGTATCTGGAAAAGAAACTTGGAACTCTGAAATTAAGTTTATTTAGGAGGGCAGGGGAATCAACATCACCATTTAAAAATTTAGAAAGAAACGTAAGATTAGCCTGTTCCCGCCTGTCACATAAGGTAGACAAACGAAGGCACTGCAGTACAGGCTGGTACTAGTGAGGTGAGCATTCAATGCGTAATGCAAAAAAAGCGAACTCAAAAATTTACGTTGAACTCTTTCCAGTTGATTACTACCATCGAATGTACACGGATCCCAAATATTATGTAAATATTACTACATTGTTTACTTCTTACGAAAATCGAACCTAACATCAACCAACTTCTAGCAAAACACCTGCAGTCACATCCATCTCATTAGGACACCTGTTTTTTATTTTTATCTATACAATTATACATTATACAATATTATGATAAAACATATACTTATTTATAAACAATAAATTTAATTTTTCATTGCATACTTTTGTAACACAATACTTTTTTTAAGGGGGCGTCTGTCAGATTTTTTTTTTAAGTGGGCGGTGAAGAAAAAAAGTTTAAGAACCACTGATGTAAATTGACCATTGTATAGTGTAGTTTATACTTGTGTATCTTATAAAAGCCCTCTACCGGCTCTACCCATCGGTTATTTTTTTTAATATATAAATTAATTGCAATTTTGTATACTATACTTTTTCCTTCTTATAATTATTAAAAGTAAATAATCATAGGAGTCTATAATATATTTTTTTTACAACTATTTAATTATTAATTTAATAACAATATTTAATAATAAAAATGTTTTAATATTGAACATAATGTATTACAGTATGAAATAATTATGCAGCATTTATTGTTATATTCAATTTTTAAATTTTTTTTTTCAATGATAAATATTATGAATTTCTGAAGGACAGAATAAAAAATTATAATTTCTAAATAAGATTATAAATAATTAATCTTATTAAAAGAAAAATATTTTAGCATAAATATGTTTTTGCTACGTGTACACATTTTTTTACCAATTTAGCGTAACTAGGCCATAACCTAACAACAACAAAAAATATATAAATTACGTCCGATCCACAAAAGCATATAATATCTCGTAAGTATAGAAAAAGGGGGTAAATAAAAATAATCATATTATTTCACATTCAACTATAGATATATACGACTATATATTTTTTATCCAAATTTAAAGAAAAAAACAATTAGAAATTTTAAATGTTTACCAATAAATATATAAAAAGAGTAAAAACTATAACATATACATATATATAAATAATATGAAAATAATTTTAACGATCTAAGGTTATATATTTTCGAATAATATAAAAATAAAAATATCATTTTTAGAACATGTTCACAATATAAAAATTGGTACCTAAATATAATGTAAAAATTATGGCACAAAAGTTCATTATTAATATCATTAGTTTTGTTTTTGGTGCCTTTTTTTAGTAATTCAATAACTGGTATTAATGTTCATTAAAAGTTAAATAGTTATGATGAATTGCATAAAAATGAATCGCCCAATTATGCACCACTAAATTATATTTAAATAGGTATGTGAGCTTACTCTAATCAATAAATCTTAAGTAATTGTTTATGCAATCAAACATTAGTGTCTTAGTTTATCAAATAATAATATAATATCAATGTAGTTTTCGTTAGATAATGACATGAACGAATTATTTTATCCATCTAACCTAACCTAACCTAATACACAACAAAATAATAAATACATATAATTATAAACACATTATAGCGCATAAATGTATTGTGTGTGATAAAACAACCGAGAAAAAAATAAACTTACAGATTGATTGTAGATTTCTGCAACTCTTTGAATTGAATCGATTCCTTTCTTACTTCTCACAAGAATTGCAATTTTTTTCAATGAACAAGATCTAAGTAATTTATCGGTAAGTACTTTCCCCAAAAACCCTGTACCTCCGGTTACAAAAACTGTCCCATCCCTAAACGTTTCAGCTATACTCGTGTCCATATTGTTTATAGTTATGTTGCGCGGCATATGCAAACTTCAATATTGTGTAATCTGGTGAATTTGATCTTGAACTGAATTGAAAACTAGCAAATATAAAATATTATATAGTTATACGTGTAATTCTTTTAACAAAATTCATATGTCTTGCCTTTGGAAGGAGTAATCTCTTATGGTACGTTTTCGTCAATGTAAATAACATTTATGTTAATGATACATGACCATGGGAAGGGTGAGGGGGTAAGAGGGATAGATCCCCCCCATGACTTTTATTTATAACAATTAAATGCATGTATATTGTACTAAAACGTTAATGTATTAAATGTTGTTTCATTTTTTCTCAAAACAACGCCTATGAGCATATATATATTACTATTATATAGATTCTAGACTCATTCTAGGAACAAGGCTGTTATTGTTGTTACATAATATTTAGTTGCTTATACAAATTATGTGGGAATTACCCCGCTCGATGCTTGTGAATATTTAATAACAACACACTCCTCACTTGTTATAAATAATTAATTAAGTAGGTACTAATTTACCTTAATTTAAAAAATGTATATTAGGCATAACTGCATAAGTGAATAACTATAAATTACATTTTAATGATTAAATAGTACATTTTAAAAATCAACCACAAAATCATTTGACCACCACTGGTTATAATATATTTGATTTATTAAAAATTGATACACATTATAAACTACATTATATTATCTGTTTTTAGATTCTAAACGGAGTGATATCGAGAAAAACAAAAATAAGTGACAGAAAAACGGGAATTTTTACGCAAAACCAGTTTTCGACCAAATCGATTTTTTTATATGGTTGTAATTCAAATCGATGTGAATGCTTGAAATTTTCACCAAATGTTTAGATCAGCGTTCTCTATACACCGTTAAATTTTCAAAGAATTTTTTTGAGCTATTTATAGACAATTGAAATTTTTAATTTTTTTTAGTATCTTTTTTTAAAATAACGATAAAATTTTTTTGGCCGGCCAGAAAATCTTGAAAATTAATACAAAGTTTCTTTTAAGTTTTTCTTAAAGTGATAAAAAAAATCCGAAATCGTTAGTCACAATTTTTTTTTATAAGTGCTTAAAGTTCGAATTTATACGAAATATGTCATAATTGCGAACATTTTCAAGTAATTTTGTAGTTGAAAAATCGTAAAAATTTCTTTTATAACCAAGTTTTGAAAATTTAGGACAAGGTTTTCCATAAATTTTTCTTCAAGTATCTGTAAAAAAACTCTACCGGACTAAGACAAAAAATTTTCAGGAGTGTTTGAAATTTAAATTTTTACAAAATCGCGTTAAATAACGGTTTAGCCTCAAACGATTTTTGATATTTGTTGTTATTCAAATAGTATAAGTCGTAAATACTTGAAAATTTTACCAGTTATTTAGATTGCCATTTTCTTTACGTGATTTGATTTTAAAAATATTTTGAATTTTTTTGAGCTATTTATAGACAACTGAAATTTTCAATTTTCCTAAGAATTTTTTTTTGAAGTGTCGATAAAATTTTTTTGGCAGAGTCAAAATATTTGAAAAATTAATAAAAAGTTCCTCATAAGTTATTATTATGGCGATAAAAAAATTATAAGAATACATAGGCACAGTTTTTTTTATTAGCATTTGAAGTTCAAATTTTTACAAAAATTCGGCAAAATCATGAATATTTTTAACTATTTTGTAGTTAAAAATTTATAAATATTTTACTATCAAAAGCTAAGAATTGAAAATGTAATACTATGCTGTCCATAAATTAAGCTTAGAATAATTATAAAAAAGTTTGAGGATTATTCAATTTAAAAAATTTTACGAGTGTTTAAAGTTTTAATTTTAATTTGAAATCAAAAATATACGTGTAAAATAACATTTTAATAATAAATAATTTTCGATTTTTGTTATTTTTAAAAAATTACCAAACGTAGGATCTTGAAACTTTTGCTTAAAGGTTTGAATTTGTTTCAAAATAGAATATATTATGGCAGTATTTAAATATAATATATCCTAGACTGAAAAATCATCTCCGATCAGAATCGTTTTTCGTATATACAATGATACCTAATATTGTATTCAAATTTAACCTACCTTAGTCCGATCGCGAGGTCCACCCCACCCCCTAATGTACAGCAGAGCGATACTATCACTAACCCGCTTTTTTTTTATGTAAATATCAAACAAAATTGCATTTAAGTGAATAATATATAATTAGAATTATTGCAAAATGTATGAGTTATTAATAGTTTTAGATTTTAAAATCAAAAATTCTTACGTTTGAATAATTGAGTTTATAAATGGAATTCTGTGAAATTCTCTTACAATGGTTCTTTATAAAAAACACAATGATTAAAATTATAATATTTTATTTATTGAATTCGATCTCCTAAAACCGCCAGTGATAAATATATATATATATATATATATGAAATGTTTGAGCGACATGCGTTTTAATGTTGACCGTCGCCAATTCAACACGAGTCATGACTAACTGTTTATGGAGTCATTTCTTTCTGGATAAAAAAAATTATATGCTTATCAATCTACAGTGAAAAATTGTGATTTTTATTTAGAAAAAATAAACTTGTTTAGACTCCGAGCACTTCACAACTGGCGTAAAAAATCTAAGTATGATCTTTAAGTTTACATAAGGATTCAAAAATCTAAAATTTGTAAAGATAGATTATAAATGAAAAATAGAGGTAAGCATTATTTTTATACTACTGTATACGAATGTATAGTGTACATAAATACCGTTTGACTATAGTTATTAAATATATAATGACGTAATAACTGTCCCATCATTATACTGGATAATGACTTAAGAACTCAAGTAATCAAATAAATTTCAAAAATAACATTCTACTGCATTGTGTATAATATATATTCAAGGCCACGTTCTCTGACTATGCCTACAGATAGTGTGAATTCATATATAATAAGCACAGAATAAAAGGTAATTCTGTGATTATCATAAAAGTAGGTATATAACGTAAAAAATTATTTGCGAATTTTCATAATCGCAGACCCCCCTCCTTTGGAGATATAATTGACGTTTGTAACATAGGTACGCGTCTAAGTGTAATTTATTGTATCCATTGTGTATATATACAACAACACTTTAATTTGTCAGTATCTTAAGAGTGTTTCGCACATATCAGCTTGTGAAAATAGTTGAATATTATATTTTATAGTTGAATATTACTGACGATGTTGTAAACTATTAATGTGATGTTACGAAAAATTATATATAAACAGCTATTTACGTCTCGTAGTTACTATTAAAATAATAAGTGTAATAATGATAATAATGATGAGAACAGATTGAAAAAATAGGCGCTAAGTCACTAATACAAGAAAATCCATAATATTGACGCAACATTAAACATTATGGTTCTACAAAATAATATTTAAACACATACCTATAGTTATTTCTTTAGAAAATAATTGAACGCGTGATATTTTCCTTGGTATTTAATCTATTCTGTGGTATACTTGTCACCAAGCACCTATTACACGATATATATGAAGGTTGTTACTTATTAATAATAACGTATTACACTTCCTAATTATTATTAGTTATTACTTATTACTCTGTATTTATCTGCGTTTGCGTTAACGTGTAGTTATGCGAATTCTGTCTTCATGCGGGATTTCGTTGCTATATAAAATACATCATAATAGTTTATAAGTAATAATACACAACCATTAACGTCAATACGTCATTATGTCGTATTTTGTGTGCTTGTTATGTGATGATATATGATAGTATTATGATACCATTGATACCGACATATCTTGTCGATCGTTGTAGTCTTCTTACAGTGTAAGTCGTATAGGACCTACACATAAAACTCCCTCGAAGTGTAGGAAAAACAATTTCCTCAACACAATATATAACCAGCACGGTTTCTTTGATACTATAATCATTAATCATATACAACTAAAACCTCAGTCCTCACGAAGTTTATGCATGGTATTAAAAGACATCGCGTTAGAGAAAGAAAATCAACTCCACTGCACACCAAAATAAGAAAAACTCACAAAAATAGTAAAGACGCTCTAAAAATCGTGCGGCACAAACCGCAATATAGGGCGAAATGCGTTTGAATGAGTGATTGTAAAACATTGTAATGTGTTTAGACGACCTTTTTTTTTATATATATACTTAGATAGTTAGATGCTGTATTTTATCAATCAATTTTCCCTCTCATTTTGACAGACTTGGGACTGTGTGCGTGTGTGTGTGTAATTAAAAATTGAAATGATTTAGAATTTAGATGATTATAAATTAAGTTAAAATATTATGAATATTAAAAAATATATTTGTTTTTTAAATTTTCTTCCTGGAAATTTTACGCCCATACATTGTAAATACTCTAAAATTTTAATTTCACTTAACATTTATTTATCCCAGATTGTTTTTAGATATTCTTTTTTTTTAATATGACCGTCGAATATTGTAAATATGTTTATTTATAATATTTAATTTTGTGTAAGTTTTTACTTGAATTTTTTATAACAAATGCCTATTTTATATAATAATTTTAGATTCTGAACGGAGTGATGAATGTATTGATTTTACAATGATGTGTGTTTTTTTTTTTTTTTTTAGATTCTGAACGGAGTGATGAATGTATTGATTTTACAATGATGTGTGTTTCACAAAATGTTTATATTAGCGTTCTCCATACACAGTTAAATTTTCAAATAATTTTGACTTTTTTTGAGCTATTTATAGACAATTGAAATTTTTAATTTTTTTTAGTATTTTTTTTTAAAATAACAATAAAATTTTTTTGGCCGGCCAGAAAATCTTGAAAATTTAATGCAAGGTTTCTTATAAGTTTTTCTTAAAGTGATAAAAAAAAATCCGAAATCGTTAGTCACGATTTTTTTTTATAAGTGCTTAAAGTTCGAATTTATACGAAATATGTCAAAATTGCGAAAATTGGCAAGTAATTTTGTGGTTAAAAAATCGTAAAATTTTTTTCTTTTATAACTAAGTTTTGAAAATTTGGTACAAGGTTCTTCATAAAATTTTCTTCAACTATCTGCAAAAAAAACTCTACCGGACTAAAACAAAAAATTTTTATAAGTGTTTGAAATTTAAATTTTTACAAAACCGCGTTAAATAACGGTTTAGCCTCAAACGATTTTTGATATTTGTTGTTATTCAAACAGTATAAGTCGTGAACACTTGAAAAATTTACCAGTTATTTAGATTGCCATTTTCTTTACGTGATTTGATTTTCAAAATATTTTGACTTTTTTTGTGCTATTTATAGACAATTGAAATTTTCAATTTTTTTTTATTTTTTTTTTATAAATGTTGATAAAAAAAATTTAGCTGGGACAAATTACTTGAAAATTTAATAGAAGGCTCCACATAACTTGTTCTAACTCTCATTCAAAAATTATAAAAATACATAGGCACAATTTTTTTTTATTCGCATTTGAAGTTCAAATATTGACAAAAATTCGTCAAAATCATAAATATTTTTCACTATTTGGTAGTTAAAAATTTATAAATATTTTTCTATCAAAAGCTAAGAATTGAAAATTGAATACTATATTGTCCATAAGTTAAGCTTAAAACAATTATAAAAAAGTTTGATAATTATTCAATTTAAAAAATTTTACGAGTGTTTAAAGTTTTAATTTTAATTTGAAATCAAAAATACACGTGTAAAATAACGTTTTACTAATAAATAATTTTCGATTTTTGTTATTTTTAAAAAATTACTAAACGTAAGATCTTGAAACTTTTACTTAAATGTTTGAATTTGTTTCAAAATAGAATGTATGCCAATATTTAAATATAATATATCCTAGACTGACAAATCATCTCCGTTCAGAATCGTTTTTCGTGTACAATGATACCTATCATTGCATTCAAATTTAACCTACCATAGTCCGAGGTCTACCCCACCCCCTCATGTACAGCAGACCGATACTCACTTATCCGCTTTTTATCTTTTAGATTGTCTCGCTCAAACACATTATACGGAACTCGCCCAAACACATTACTTTTATTATGCGGGTAAAAATGTAATTCGTCCAAACGCAGACCGCCCCAAAATATACTAGTATACCTTTAAATCAGTGTTTCCCAACCTTTTTTTACTCAAGGCCCCTTTTAGATTTTAAAAATCTCACACCGCCCCCCCCCCCCCCAATCAATTTTTTAAAATGATAAACGTTTTATTTTTTAATAAGCTATTTAATTTAAGACAAAATATCATTTAACATTTTAATAATGTCAAGTACCTGTCAAGATAATTATTTTGATATTATTTAAGTGTATAAATATTATACCTACATAATTCTGTGGATTACATAAGGTATTTTATTCTACGCAGTTATACATTTCATTACAATCAGTTATAAACAAAAAAAATTAAATGATAGATGAGCGCCCCCTTTAGCGCCCCCCTCATAAAAACGCCCCCTTCAAAATAAAAAATGCCCACAAGGGGGCGGTAGCGCCCACGTTGGGAATCACTGCTTTAAATAAATCAAAATATATAATATATTACATAATTTCTATCGAACGAAACGAAGATTTATTTCCACGATAACGAACCATTATCATAATAACAATAATTCCACGCTCGTCATTGCCACGTCGGCTGTCTCGCTGACCACGATACTCATCGCCCTGCGCTATAAGTGTGACAGTGACCTTCGCTGAAGAATAACACCGAATAGACCGATTATTTTGGACGTTCACTGTACGTAATACATAATTTTTTGAATCATTAAATAATACAAATAATCTTAAGCCAATCATGTACTTATAAGATATTAATAATAGTAATCAGAGGTGGGGAAGTTAATGGAAAATAAACCAGGAACTATCCCTACTGTACAGTAGGTGTACTCTTCACAATAAGTCATTTATATACATAATATCATAATGATATCGTTTTAATCACAATAAAATAACTAGGATCACAATATTATCTTACTTAAATATCTTATTTCATTGAAATTAGAAATTAAAATGTCTATAAAAAAAATTACGCATATGTACTCATATTTCTAAAATTTAAGTTTTCGATAAAATAAACTAATGAGGAACTTTGTATTAGTTTCAAACCTTAATTTTCTGAAATTAAAAATATGGGCAATCGGAAACCGCTGTAAATATATATCAAGTAAGTTACTGTAGTCAGTAATAATGAATGTTTTAAATTTGAATTAAGTTATGTAAGGTCGACGCTACGCGGGGATAAGTGTTAGTAGGTCTTGCCCAACATTTGATTTTGCCCCCCCCCTTATAATCTAATGTTAAATAAAGAAATTGTGAATCATTATTAATAGGTATATAAAATAGTATTGATTACTTTAGAGTTTTTAGACTTAAGTTATATTATTTAAGTTTGACTGTTATATTTAAAATACTTCAAAAATACTCAATAAAGTTAATACTAACTGCACACTTCCTAAAATCGCATACATTAATAAATAAAAAGTTATGTATTGTTATATACACATAAAAGAAAACTGAGGAAATTTGAAGTTTTAGTGTAGTACATTAAACTAAATTTGTGATAATAATATAGTAGTTATATTTTTTGATTATTTATTTAGAAATATAGCATATTATACCCAAAACATTTTTAGTAATACTTTCCTGAAATTATCATATAAACAAATTAATGGATGATCGAATAAATGCTTCATCAGAAAAACATTTGGCCCGGTAACTACCCCCCCTCCACCACAATAAAAAATATCTGGCATCGCCACTGCAATTATGATATATCATTGTACCTATAGGAATAACGATTAAAAACGGAGACAGTTAATCAACCTATATCTGCTAAATCACTAATAAGTATATTTAATAGTGGGTTTTTTTACATAGCTATTAAAGTAATTTATTTTACTTTTAATATTACGATACAGGATAATTTAATTTTTTCCGAAAATATTATATTTATTATTTCATTAGTGTTTAATTATTTTAATAATATATTTTTATTATTTATACCAAATTATATAATCATTATTAACTTTTAAGTTAATAATACTTTACTTTAAATACCATGAAACAGTGAGAATAAACTCATCGTATAATTAGATAATGTCTTACAATAAATTAGTCTACATATTTAGATAATATCAAAGCATATAGAAAAAAATCACACGAAATATACGTAAAACTAAGTCCCCCCACGAGGCCATGAATAATTTATTTAATTATAGCAAAATAATTAACGTCGTTATGCATCGTTAATGTGTGTTGTTTGTACAAATTGTTTTTGTATATTTTTTAGATTTTTTTGTTCCGGTATAAACTACTTACAAGGAATAATATGTATTACATTTTTAAGCTTTAGCTAAAAAAATTGAAGATTTTATACATTTTTTACTACAAAATACCTGTGGTTTAAAATATATTCTGAAAAATTTGAACTTCAAATGTAGGTATATAAAACGAAAAATGATTTCGGGCGGAGATCTGTCAGTCTAAATCACTAAGTAATAAGCAGGCTCGGGAAAAGCATTTGCTTATTTTTATGGATTGACTTAAAATGTAGCAGAGTGCTATGGAAGTGAATGTCATCTTAAAACATGTTCAATTATGAAATTTGAGTGCTTTTTTTGCTTTTTTCAATGATTTTTTTTTAAAAAGTTTGTTTTCAGTTTGTCTGATTATTTCTGCTTTTTTGACTAGTTTTACTATTTTTCGTGGTTTTGTCAGAAAATCCCTCGGAAAATCTATATAAAGCAAAATGTCTCGTAAGTGAAGTTTGATTTTTTTATTATTATAAAGATTTATTTTGAGTTTTTAGTTAGAAATTGTTCTTAATAATTTTGTTTCAATATTTATTTGTTATCTTTAATTATATTATTTTTAGCACAGTTAAAAATTATATCTAGTATCTATACTTTATCATGTAAAGGGAAAGTTTTTTTTATTATTAAATATTTTTGCTCAAATTTAAGTTTTTTAAATGCTTATTTGAGTGCTTATAATGATGTTTTTAAGCGCTAATTTTAATAATTTTAAATGCTATAAGTCCTGAGCCCTGGTAATTAGTATATATTAACATAATATGTTTTTTTTCGTTAAGCTATTTAATTATTATCATAAAATATAATATTTATTATTTATACTATATTAAATCAACTTATATAACTCAAAATGTAATAGCATCTTTCTGTGAACACTGTAAAACAATAAAAATAGATTTTATAGTATACTCGTAAATAAATAATATCTTAAAATAAATCAAAAATATCATTATGTATAGAAAAATTCATAAAAGTTTTAGTTTCCATAAATCATGTTTATAATTAATTATTTATCATTAAATAATTAATTTCATTAACATTTTAACTTAAAACACATTTAAAAAAAAATTGTGCCAATGAATTTTTAATATTTGTACACCAATATAAAAACAACTCATATGGGATCTCGTATTAAATTTTAAAGGATCCAGAATATAATTTTTTCTCAATGAAAATATCAAATCAACTCAAGAAAATTGAACATGTTCGTATATAAAATACTAACATAAACATTTGGTAAACATTTTAAGTATCTTCATAATTATTTTTGTTAAATCATTGAGAAGAAATAGTTATTATAAACAAGTGAATATTCTATATCGACTACATTGTAAACAATTGAACTTCAAATGATTATAAAAAAATAAAATATGTCTTTCTAGTTAACTTTTTTTTTTTGATAAATTTAGAAAAACTTATCAGGAATCTCGTATTAATTTTAGATATAAAAAGACAATTTTCGAAATTTTGTTAATAATCTAACTTTAAAAGCTTATAAAAAAATATTGTGACTATACATTTTCAAGCATTATACCTATTATACCCATTATACTTATCTATAAATTTTTCATCTGCATTTAAAAAAAACTATAAAACATTGAAGATTAAAAATGTCTTTAAATAAGTCAAAAAAAGTCATACTATTTTGAAAATTAAACGGTATAAAAAATTATTATAATGTGAACCTGAAGTGAAATTTCAAATTTGTGTTGTTGTTTTTAATTATAAAAAAAATAATAAATCAATCTATGGCGACTATTCGTACATGAAAAAATATATGTATACATGCTAGAGCTGATGTAGGCTGACAAACCTCCACTCAGAACTGTTTTTTTGTATACACTATACAAAGATAAATTATTTAATTAAAATTAAACATAGCTATTACACTTAACACCTGTGGCTGCATAGCAATAAAGCGGAATCAATTTTCTGCTCAAATAAACTTTTAGTTTTGGACTATTGTAGAGGACCGTTTCAGGTAGATCATGGGTGGATACTGGACACATTATCGGTGAAGCCAAGTATTTTTATGCATATTATTTTATTTAATATTTTTTTTATTATTATTGTTGTTTATTTCAATAACAATCGACGTAATAAATAATAATAATAATAACAATAATAACTATTTATACTATATATTTCACTTGGAAAGGCTAAGTTCCTCAAGTTTTTAAAATAGCCATCATAGGTTTTCTGTCAACATAGTTTTTTATTTTTATTAGGAAAAATATTTTTGAAAACAAAAAAGTCTTCTATACATTGTATTAAATGTTCACGATTTAAGGTACCTCTAAATATCTCAGCTGGATGACCTAGCTTGTATTGAAATGAATATTTTAGAGGGCCTAAGGGGTAGGTACTTACATACACATTTGTTTATGATTTTCAACACTTTTAAAGTACTCACGCGCAATATAATATTTACATTTTTTTAAATGGAAGCACTATTTTTTCTACGTATTCGGATAATTTTTTTTTTTAAACGTTTTTTCTATTTAGAAAACCGACCAAGTTAATGAAGTCGAAATTTTTCAAGTTTAACAAAATGTTCACTTATAACCACTGGAAATAATAAAATAAGTACCAATAATAATTTAATATATCTTACGTCGTCCTGGCAGATATCTCGAGTATGAGATATTTTTTGTTTAATTGACTGCTATAATACGATTACAATGTTAACTATTTTTATAGTGGAGTTTTATTTTTTCAATATTAGCTGCTAGGGCGTATGCCGAACGATACCCAGAAAGATACCACCCACCTCAGAATTATGTTTTACAACTTTTACAAAGGGTTAAATTATTAACTATTAATACGCAAAAAAATAGTAATTAAACCGAATTATATGAATAAGTACCTATCGACACAATTAATATAAATAATTTGTACTTACTTTAATATTATATTATTATGGGTTGGTTAACGATTTTGTATTAAAATAATCCTGTTTAATCTTGGTGATGGTTCCGTCCCCCTCATAAATATAATGGTATGTATAATACAGTGTAACTAATAATTACAGTTAAATATCAAAATTATAAACCCCAGTAAAAATGTGTAATAAGTTATTAAAACTTTAAACACTCGTAAAATTTTTTAAATTGAATAATCCTCAAACTTTTTTATAATTATTCTAAGCTTAACTTATGAACAGCATAGTATTAAATTTTCAATCCTTAGTTTTTGATAGTAAAATATTTATAAATTTTTAACTACCAAACAGTGAAAAATATTCATGATATTGACGAATTTTTGTCAATATTTGAACTTCAAATGCTAATAAAAAAAATTGTGCCTATAGTCGTTACTATAGTTACTTTATAGTATCTGTTTATTAATAAAAAAAGCGGGTAAGTGGGTATTGCTCTGCTATATATTAGGGGGTGGGGTGGACCTCATACTATGGTAGGTTAAATTTGAATGCAATGATAGGTATCATTGTATACGAAAAAAGATTCTGAACGAAGATGATTTGTCAGTTTAGGATAATATATTATATTTAAATATTGTCATAGATTCTATTTTGAAACAAATAGTATAGTTTTTATATGTTACTATAGTTACTTTATAGTATCTGTTTATTATAAAAAAAGTATTTGGCAACATACGCATAATGAGAGTATGAAATTTAATTTAAATTTTGAAATATTTCGTATAAATTCGAACTTTAAACACTTATAAAAAAAAATTGTGACCAATGATTTCGGATTTTTTTTTTATCACTTTAAGAACAACTTATAAGAAACCTTGTATTAAATTTTCAAGATTTTCTGGCCACCCAAAAAATTTTTATCGGCATTTGAAGAAAAAAAACTTAGAAAAGTCGAAAATTTCAATTGTCTATAAGTAGCTTAAAAATGGTCAAAATATTTTGAAAATTTAACTGTAAAGAGATAACCATAATATAAACATTTGGTGAAAATTTCAAGTATTTACAATAATTTGTTTTTGAGTTACAGCAAAATCAAAAAATCGATTTTGTCGAAAAATGGTTTTTCGTATAATTGCCGTTTTTCTGCTGTCACTTTTTTTAAAAAAAATACACATCATTGTAAAATCAATAAAATTCCCTAAAATATGTTTTTTGCACAAAATATTCTTTAACGTCGAAATATTCTTTTTTATGCGCTAAAAAATGTTGTATATCAGTTCATAGGTATATGAATCGTCGACAAATCTTATCCAATTGAAACTGCATACGCTCAGTAAAAATATGTAATAGCATAAAAATCCGGTCTCTAGTAATAACTAAGAATTGTAGAATATCACATCATACGTCTGTATAGGTACCTACATATTATAATATAATTGCAACAGCTACATGCAGTACACAATTAAATTAATGCGGAAATCGAGTTCCCTGAATAATAAAAATAGTGCAATACTCATTATAAAAACATATTCATCTATGTAATAATATCAAATTAGTTTTAATTATGTTTTGGAAGTTAAAGAATTTTTGAATTTAAGACGTAAGACGCATTTTAATCGAAACAGTTGTATTAAACCATCATATATATTATATTATCATAGTATTTTTTATTTTCATACGTGACACCTTCTGTAAAAATTATTGCTTCAGTTGTTCGTTTAGAATCAATCGATTTGAAATTAGATTAATTAGACATACGATTTTAAAAATTTACATGTACATATTTCTGAAATACTTTTTCCAAGACAATATTATCCAATAACAATAAGACTACTTCCAATATTGATTACATATTTAGTCACTACTTCCAAGGAATATTCAATAAAAAAAAAATAATAAAGCTAATTAAAGTAATGAAAAAAGTAATTAAACGTATAATACTTTTTTGTTGTCCAACTATTATTGTTTTGTCCTAAATTGTTTGGGAAAATATGGATTAAGAACATAGATGATTGAAACTTAAATATACTAAAAAACAAACGAAAGGTATTACACAAATTTAAATGCTTGACACACAGCTTATTTACAAATATTTTTATATTTATCAAAATTATAAAATACAATACCCACAATAGTAATAACTTGACATAAGTACTTACTATTTAGGTTTCATAAAAAATAATTTATTTGCCTATAATATACATTTAAGATAAGTACAATATTAAACAAATATGTAATAGTGATAATTCATTCAAAACAAATATTTTATAAACATCCAACACAAATGGAATACTAAATACATAATTAGAACAACACAGAACTGATGCATCCTCAATAACCTAAAAACATAAAAACCAAATAAATAAACGTAAACAACTAATAAATTAAATTATAGTTTTTGGTAAGACGTACATTTTATGTTTTGATAACGCCCTTTCGACGTTGCTTAGATCTTCATGAAGTATGTGTTTCCTAATACCGTGATAATAGCTTCCTATATACGAACTCCAGTCAAATTTTTTTAAACTGAACCGGAACGTATTTTGGTCGTCTTTATTTAATGATAACCACAATTCTCTAGTATTTCTATTATCAAATATCCATTGTCTTATAGAAAACTCGTGGAGTAAATCGATCATATTTTCTGATTTTGAATACATTTTTAACATTCTGTATAAAAATAATATAATAAAATAAATGAACTATAAATTATTTTTGAAAACAATTTTATAAAAGAAGGCAAACTAATAATATTATGTAAAATATTTATTTTTTTACAGAACCTTCTTATAGTTTTTAATATTACTACAAAATTAAGATCCGAAACCAACACACCGTAGTCGTACCACAGAAATTGTAAAATACAATATACAGTAGAACCTCGATTATCCGTGTTTGCGATTAACCGTGCTCACTCTTCCGAAAATTTAAAAAATAAGTATGGACTGTAGATGTATAACATTATTGTATATATTATTTCTAATAATAATTAAATAAAAAATTTCAAAATTGCTTTATTATAAAATTGTATGTATGTATGTATTTATAATTATAATTAAATAAAAAATTACATTATTATAAAAATTCTCGATTAACCATGGTTTTCATTTATCCGTGTGACCCCCTCCCCATCATTACCCCGGATAATCGAGGTTCTACTGTAATTAATTTAAAATAAAAAACCTGTATAGGAAATTTCAAATATATATAGGTAATACATACTTAAAATTAAAATTTAAGAAAATTGAATATTTATCATACACCTAATATGTCAAAAATCTGTATTAATATTTTTTATTCGTGTATACATAATTTATTAATTTATTTTAACTTTAATTTAATAAATAATTGTATTTGTGTTACTAAATATTACCTAGATTATGTTAATGACTTTATTTATGTGAACTCGTAATATCATATAAATGGAATTAAAAATAATATGTATTTATAGGCTTTAAACTTTAAATCTTGCATAAGTAACAATACTTGAAATTTTATTAGTCTATACAAACTACCCTGAATATAAAATGTAAAAATATAATATACAGCGGAACCTCGATAACTCGAATCGGTTGGGGACCAAAATAAAATTGGAGTTAAAAAATTCTACTTATAGAGGTTCAAGTTATCGAGGTTCCACTGTATAGGTAATAACTGATAAATTTTAGAATAAACCATATGGAATGACTCCAATAACGAGACACATTCTAAACTGCTACAATTTCTTAATACAAATATAAATTTAAAAACAGTACATTCATTGTAACATTGTAAACCATAAAAAAAACATAGGCAATTTTTTATAAGTACTTAAATAAGACAACTTTAAATTCTTAACTCTGAAAAATATTTGTTTATCATAGATTTGTTCAAATGTAGCATTTAACTCGCAATTATAAACTAATAATTAGTTAATTCAATTAAATAACATAACTATGCCACAAAAACAATTTAAAAACATTCCTATTGAGGTATTATACCTATTTAAGAAAAGGTAATCTGGTACAAATATATATCTCATATTTATACATATTATTAACGATAAAAAATACAAACACTCACTTAGGAGATTTACCGGACAAAATCAACATCAAATCCATAAATGCGGCTGGTATTCGGTGTAAGAAAAATCTCAAAATACTACCAACTATGAAATTCGTATATGGAATATAAAAACCGTACCACATCGCTTGCAAAGGTGGAGCTGTATAAAATTGATCGTGCATTTCTTTGCTATACCTATCCCAAGTCAAAGGGCTTTCGACACAAGAAACGTAATTATATATTTTCGGTGCCTCGAAAGGTACGCCATTCGACTGTTTATGTCTAAAAAATTATCGAAATTATAATTAAAGCGTGTGCCCATCGCGCGAAGAAAATCGTTTACGTCATTACATACCTGTTAACTGTATCCCACATGACGCTTATCAACGCGTTGACAGTGTAATCGGCTGGGATAATATCTGTTATATTGCTCCCGATGTTTGGCGCCGTCCTTAAAAATCCAACCATGACTCCGGCAATCAGACCTGTCGGACCGTTCATGTTTTCTAACCACCCGGGTTCCGGTTCCGATTTCGTACATCCGACTATTATAACAGTAGTAGGTACGCATCGATATAATTCTCGTTTTTCAATAACTTACTTACTATTTACATTATTATAAAACTACTAAATTTTTATTCTTACTGATCGAAGGACGAAATATTGATACGGGCAAGCAATATTCATTTGTTAATATTACGTTTTCCGTGACTGCTTTCGTAAAAGTGTACGTATTTGGCCAATCCTCTATAATGCTATCGTTCTCGTGATTATTATTTTTATAAACAGCGTGAGAAATGATTCATCAATCGAAATGTGTATAATATATTTACCTAGAAGTTGGTGCGTTGTCAACCAACATATTTTTCAACTCCGTCGCAGTGACCGGAACGTTATAGTATTCTTCTTTGATTTCATTCCTCGGACAGTGCGAATAAGCGGTCGACACGTGCACAAAACCCTGTGAAATCAAAATATCGTTCCTATATTTCCTAATACTTCAGTAATCATTTTTTAATATCTACAAAAACGCGTTTTCGTATAATATTTTGTTCGGTATTTATGGAAGTTAAAAAATAAAGCATTCGGCTTATATGACGGCTATAAACAATTTTATTGTTAATTGTTTCTACATTGTTTTATTACATCTGTAATATAAAAATATTAATATATCTTAATTACCTTAAGATTTTTCATTTTTGACGCTAGTGCCAACAAATTTTCGGTTCCTTGGATATTTATTTTTGAAGCCAAATCAAGAGGTTCGTTGAATTTAATCGTTGCTGCACAATGAAAAACAAAATTAACATTTTCTATCATCCACTCAAGATCATTTAACGATAATCCCAATGATGGTTCCTCTAAATTTCCTTCAATTATTTTAATAGATTTTGTAAAATCCGGTTTTTCATGACGAATTCGATCAAATAACTGAAAAAATAAATAATGTTTTAGTTTCAAATATAAATACGAATTATTATTATTATTATTATTATTATTTCTATATAACATTTACCTAACTTATAATTCATCATTCTACAAACCTACCTATAATCTAAAAACTAATAATTAAATGATAACCTTATGCTCAAATAAGTGATGGCTTGCTAACTCCTTCAAATATGAATTGGATTATAATGGTCACGAAAAATGATATAATTTTTATTTTTATTGAATGCCTAAATATTGTATGGATTATTACAATACCAATCGGGTAATAAATAGGTAATAATATTTAATCATGTTATATCAAAACAAATATGAGGGCTATAAATGCTAGAATTTCTAACCAATCCAATCAAAAAAAAAAAGCACGTAAGTGAGTATCGCTCTGCTGTACATTAGGGGGTGGGATGGACCTCGAACTAGGGAAGGTTAAATTTGAATGCAATGATAGGTATCATTGTATACGAAAAACGATTCTGAACGGAGATGATTTGTCAGTCTAGGATATATTATACTTAAATATTGTAATATATTCTACTTTGAAACATTTAAGTAAAAGTTTCAAGATCTTACGTTTAGTAATTTTTTAAAAATAACAAAAATCAAAAATTATTTATTAGTAAAAAGTTATTTTACACGTGTATTTTTGATTTCAAATTAAAATTAAAACTTTAAACACACGTAAAATTTTTTAAATTGAACAATACTCAAACTTTTTTATAATTATTCTAAGCTTAACTTATGGACAGCATAGTATTAAATTTTCAATTCTTAGCTTTTGATTGAAAAATATTTATAAATAACCTAACTAAATAGTGAAAAATATTATAATATTCATGATTTTGACGAATTTTTGTCAATATTTGAACTTCAAATGCTAATAAAAAAAAATTGTGCCTATGTATTTTTATAATTTTTGAATCAGAGTTAGAACAAGTTATGTGGACCATTCAATTAAATTTTTAAGTAATTTGTCCCGGCTTAATTTTTTTTATCAACATTTATAAAAAAAAAATAAAAAAAAATTGAAAATTGAAATTGTCTATAAATAGCTAAAAAAATTTTTATCGTTATTTTTAAAAAAAATACTAAAAAAAATTAAAAACTTCAATTGTCTATAAATAGCTCAAAAAAAGTCTAAATTCTTTGAAAAATTAACTGTGTATGGAGAACGCTAATATAAACATTTGGTGAAAATTTCAAGTATTTACATCTATTAGTTTTTGAGTTATAGCAAAATAAAAAATTCGATTTTGTCGAAAACTGGTTTTGCGTAAAAAATCCCGTTTTTCCCTCATTTTTTTAGGGTTTTTTTCGATTTTTTTGAAAACTGTTGGAAAATGTTTACTTTTCACCTCTATAATGCACCAAGGATATCCACTTTGCCATCGGAAACCACCCCAAAGTTTGAAATTGAAGCATTATTTCGACTAGTTATGCTGTACACAGACACAAAAAAAAAAAAAACACACATCATTGTAAAATCAATACATTCATCACTCCGTTCAGAATCTAAAAGATACTAAAAAAAAATAAAAAATTTCAATTGTCTATAAATAGCTCAAAAAAAGTCAAAATACTTTGAAAATTTAACAGTGTATAGAGAACACTAACATAAACATTTGATGGAAATTTCAAGTATTTACATCTATTAGCTTTTGAGTTATAGCAAAATAAAAAATTCGATTTTGTCGAAAACTGGTTTTGCGTAAAAAATCCCGTTTTTCCCTCATTTTTTTAGGGTTTTTTTCGATTTTTTTGAAAACTGTTGGAAAATGTTTACTTTTCACCTCTATAATGCACCAAGGATATCCACTTTGCCATCGGAAACCACCCCAAAGTTTGAAATTGAAGCATTATTTCGACTAGTTATGCTGTACACAGACACAAAAAAAAAAAAAACACACATCATTGTAAAATCAATACATTCATCACTCCGTTCAGAATCTAAAAGATACTAAAAAAAAATAAAAAATTTCAATTGTCTATAAATAGCTCAAAAAAAGTCAAAATACTTTGAAAATTTAACAGTGTATAGAGAACACTAACATAAACATTTGATGGAAATTTCAAGTATTTACATCTATTAGCTTTTGAATTACAACCATATAAAAAAATCGATTTGGTCGAAAACTGGTTTTGCGTAAAAATTCCCGTTTTTCTGTCACTTTTTTTTTGTTTTTCTCGATTTTTTTGAAAACTGTTGGAAAATGTTTACTTTTCACCTGTATAATTTACCAAGGATATCCACTTTTCCATCGGAAACTACCCCCAAAATTTGAAATTGAAGCATTATTTCGACTAGTTATGCTGTACACAGACACACACAAAAAAAAATATTAATGTAAAATCAATACATTCATCACTCCGTTCAGAATCTAAAAAAATGAATAAATATTGGTTATAATTTAGCCTATAGATACAATATAATTTCTGAAGTAGATTTAAATTTTTCAGTAAGTTTCCATATCAACGTTGAATAATCATGTAACTAAATTATGAAATTTTCTATGTAAATATAAAATATAAAAATACTGTCTGATTATTTAATTGCTATCAAAAGCTAATAAATTGTAACTTTCAATTTCTCCGTCTTTTTAGCATAGATAGTTTATTACGTATAAATACTTGACATTTGAATATACCAATAATCAAATCATATTAAAATATATATTATATACATTATACACAAATTCTAATTATAAATTAAATATTTCAATACTTTAAAATTGAAATAAGTATTTTATGATAAGATAAATTTTACAATTATAAATTTCTATGTTAATAAAAAATGTTTTGTTTTATGTTTAAAGACGTGACATTTATAGACAACGTCTCTCATATAAATTATCATGTTCATTCCTATGCACAATAATTTATCTTTTGAACATTTACTAATATTTAATATTAAAAATGATATTTAAACACTTGTTATTCACTTTATCATTATCTTGTACATAAATGTTACTAACGGACAATAATCAACAATTGTTTATTTAAATTAAATACTTTGTATAAATATTTTGAATTCCAATAATTATGGTTAAGTTAATAATAGCTCTAAAGATAGCTATAATTTTTAAATGAGTTGTGTAAACACGTAATTAATTTAAATTTAAAATTTGTTTTTACAACGTTAATTTAAATAAAATTATCAAAACTGCACTTGAGATACAACGTTGTAACTATAACAAAAATATTGTACTTACTGCTTGTTTGTATATTTTTGCAACCCTCTGACTAGCATTCAGTTCTTTTTTACTTCTGACAAGCACCACGACGTTTTTGACAGGACAAGATCTGAGTAACTTTTCAGTGAGTATTTTCCCCAAAAATCCAGTACTTCCCGTGATTAAAACTATCCCATTTCTGAATGATTCTGCTACGCTTGTTTCCATTTTTAATTTTAGATTTAACGCATTAAGACTAGGATTTAAGTTCTAATGTACAGAAGTAACAATTGACTATTAAGAACGGTATCACTGTACGTCCATCGCACTGTAAACAATATAAACTGTTGATCCTTTGTTGATTACATTTATTTAAAGCAAAAGTGCAAAGAATAATAGAAAGAAAATTGTTTGAGCGGGGAAAGACTGCCCACTTTTAGCTACTATTATTTTGACTTGGTCAGATGCATATTTTTCATAGATCTCCCCTTCCCTTTAAAACCCATACATACACATCAAATATGTATATATAAATTTAGAATCAAGGCAACCCAAGATAAAATTAGCAAGAAGTTATTTGATAATTAATAATAAAATTAAAATCATATTGATTATGCAATTTCTAACTAAATGGTAAAACCCCACTACAGTCAACACCTGGTTGTAAATAATAGGTAACACATATACACATTGCACACTCGTCTTTCTTCACTCACTACAACACCAGACAATTATCTCGTCATAACTTAGTGAATTTAGTAACTTCATGGATTTCAATTTGTGTAAAAATAAAATACATATATTTAAAGAATTTTTATAGAACAGACGACAATAATACTCAATGGACAATATACGGCAATGTGGTAAATATGATATCAATGTTTAATAAATAACACAGTTAGCACCTACGCCATTTCCCACTTGATTGTAAATCCAATAAAGAAAACAAATCAATAAACCAGAATTTCTATATTTTGAGTACAGGGGACTGCATACAAGTTACGATCGAATTATTCAAGTCAATATTATAACATAATAAATACGGAGACGAGTTTCGTTATCATTATACTAATTGTGGATATAAATATTTTCCTTCGCACACATACCAAAAAAATTAGTAGGGGGGGGGTTAAAAATATTTATGTATTGCAAATGAGCAATCGTTATTCTTAAAATGTTTTTTTTATAAAATATCTATTTTCATCATAGATTGTAAATGTTTTTTTTTTTTATAAATATTATAGATTTTGTGGCAAATTTTTTTCTTTGAAACAGCCTGTATAAATAATAATTAAATAATTTCACTACTGAACTATTTCAATATGTTTTTGTTGATAAATGCTGTCTTTTTTACAGTTCTTTTTTCTCGTTTTAAATTTCGTATAGCAGTACAATTCATTTTCGTATAACTACCAATCTGAACTTTATTTAAGGCTTTAATCAATTGATATATATTAAAATAGAAGTATAAAACATATCACATATCATTAAGTTTAGCATGAAAAACTTACAAGCATTTGTAGTTCGTGAAATCCAAGAAGAAAATTCTGCTTATATTTCTGGAGGAAACATTGCAGAATTTATATTTACATAATATATAGTTCATAAGTACATAATCTGTAAAATCATGTATACGCGTAGGTACACTCAGACGGCTGCGTATAAATAATGCGATAATGTAATCTGTAAAGTAGTCGTCCATCGCTTTAAATTACAAAAATGATAACCCAAAAAATGTTATTAAAAAGTCTCCCTTTTCATTCCTATATAACTTATGTAAACCTAATGACTGTAATTTTTTGTACTAAGCTTGTCTGAAATAAAACCGACATCCTTTTATTTTACTCATTAACTACACTATAGAGCTAAGTGGTTAGACTGTTCAAAATCAATATGATTAGTTATTGATTGTATTTGTGAACGTTTTTTTAAAAACTCAAGTGCTGTACAATAATCGTTAATAGATTTTCCCTCTAACAAACAAAAAAATAATGCTACGTAAGTACTATTTTTTAATCCATGAACCACGATTAATTAAGTAAATTGAGATGGACAAGCTTTTGAAAATTATTTAGGTAATCTTGGATAGGTACTTACTCAGTGTGCATATTTTTAGATTTTACAATGATGTGTTTTTTTTTTTTTTTTTATTTTTTTTTTTTTGTGTCTGACGACAACATTTGGAGCAGTAAAAATGCTTCGATTTTTGACTTCAGCCACTCTTTGAAAAGGAAATCGAATCTAGTTGGTACTTTGGGGGGTTATTCAAACAGTATAAGTCGTAAATACTTAAAAATTTTACCAGTTATTTTGATTGCCATTTTCTTTACGTGATTTGATTTTCAAAACATTTTGACTTTTTTTGAGCTATTTATAGACATTTGAAATAATCAATTTTTTTAAATTTTTTTTTTTATAAATGTTGATAAAAAAAATTTAGCTGGGACAAATTACTTGATAATTTAATTGAAGGGTTCACATAACTTTTTCTAACTTTCATTCAAAAATTATAAAAATACATAGGCACAACTTTTTTTTATTAGCATTTGAAGTTCAAATATTGACAAAAATTCGTCAATATCATGAATATTTTTCACTATTTGGTAGTTAAAAATTTATAAATATTTTACTATCAAAAGCTAAGAATTGAAAATTTTATACTATGCTGTCCATAAGTTAAGCTTAGAATAATTATAAAAAAGTTTGAGGATTATTCAATTTAAAAATTTTACGAGTGTTTAAAGTTTTAATTTTAATTTGAAATCAAAAATACCCGAGTAAATAACGTTTTACTACTAAATAATTTTCGATTTTTGTTATTTTTTAAAAAATTACCAAACGTAGGATCTTGAGACTTTTACTCAAATGTTTGAATTTGTTTCAAAATAGAATATATCACAATATTTAAGTATAATATATCCTAGACTGACAAATCATCTCCGTTCAGAATCGTTTTTCGTATATCATAATTGCATTCAAATTTTACCTACCCTAGTCCGAGGTCCACCCCACCCCCTAATGTACAGCAGAGTGATACTCACTTACCCGCTTTTTCGGATTAAATGTATATCCTTTGTGTCTAATATAATCAAATCATCTGGTGAAATCTCAGAAAGTATAATTTTTCTGGGACGTTACACATAACTACTCTACCATTTTGCGCCTGACAATATTGCTTACCTTCTGCCGTACAATTAATCGTTCTTCGATTACCACATGGTTATTCAAGATTATTTTCTATTTGAACATCGTGTGTGTCAAAATTTAAAAATATATTACACCGTTTTTTGGTACACACCCGCCGTTGATTTTCATTACGCATTATACGATGAAAACAAAACTTAAAACAGTCAATCACGCATAATTCTCCAAGTTTTTTACTGTACATATTGTAATTTGCAATAGAGGTTATTGTTGTAAGGTTGTCGTTAGACTGATTTCTAATAGCCGTCTCAAAAACATCGGCACAATCTAATTAGTCTTGATAAATAATCAGTCCAGTAATGTCAATCGTCGATATCAAACACTAATGTTGACATATTGTCCAACTTCTACAACCGTTATGTAAAAAATAATAGTTAGAAATTTGTTTGCAATTAATATATTAATATATGGTATATTTGTGTCCGCAATTCGTATGTTACCTTTTTAGGTTTCGTCCGCAACTCACGTGGATTTTATTGCTTTGTCCACAATTAGAAAATACCGAGTTAAGCGACGCAACCGTGGTAGGATTGATAATAGACTTATTTTCTCACTGATCAACATTAAATATTATAAAAAAAAAAAAATAAAAAAAATGAATTTTAAATTTATTACTTTAACAATATTATAATATTTAAGTTCCTGCATTATGTATATAATATATTGTAGCGTATAACAAGCATATTAGAATATAATATTTATACAGGCCCGTCCGTTCATTATTAAAGTTTTTTAATGCATATTCAATTATAATATTATGTATTGATGATTATACAAAAATTATATTATTATTTTAAGATTAGATATTTCAATAAATAAACACTAAAATTCGATACGATAACGCAGTAATCATAATATTCAAATTGTTTAAAATAAGAAAATATATTCTTGGACTAAATAATATCTAATCAAATATCACCGCTTTTCATCGTATACAACGATCTATCGTTAAATTCAAATTGAACACACTCATAAATGCATTGGCCTACTCTATGACGAGTTACACTCGATACAGCAACGCTTTATTTTTATTATATTTTATTATATTGGACACGACACAATAAGTCACTGGTTGATATGTATAGTACATACCTATATGTACTAAGTACGAGAGAAAAAAAGACAGATAGATTTTGTGTCAGAAAAATATTGTTCTTGAATTATTATAAAATTATACGCGTATATATGCAGGTATGCATGTAATGATGTAACGCATAAGAAAATCTTATCTAGATGCATTAATATAATTTAATTAATGTTGTATTATATTATGATAAAATAAAGTTCGTTGTTTTTTTTATTAACTATTATAATATAAATTTATGGTTTGGTTTTAAAACTGCATTAAATTATGCCACCATTAAAATTGTAAAAATAATATTAATTAAGGAACAACTTTTTCACATTTTGCTAGGTTGATAAATCAAAAAACGAACGAGTTTCAATGGTTTTGATAAGGTAAACCCTTCCCTTCCTATTGTTATCGTGTCTAAACGCGTAATAATTATCTACTTTATAACTTACGTAAGTACACAAACAGTGGCGTAGTATTATACAGTATACACAATCAAAACCTGAATTAAAACATTAGTACATCAATTAATTAAAATCTACAATACGTGTACTATATTTACTTACAAACAATAATAATTAAATTCTTAAAATTTAAATTTATTAACAATGAAAAATTATTTTATAAGTAGGTACATTAGAAATAACCAGTAAGAGTTTATACAGTCATACATCTATACCACAGACAGATTAACTAATCATTATCATCCAAATTTATTCTTTAGGAAAAACATGTTTTCGAGAATAACAATTAGTTAGGTATACTATTTTTTTTTTTGCTATCAAAAAATTAAAAATGAATTACTGCAAAAATCTGAATTCATTGTACAATTTATGTTTGCTTTTTTTAGACATGACATAATTTTCAAAAAATTTTCACAATGTTGTGCTTATTTGTTTGTACGTCAAAAAACTTGAAATTTAAATATAGCATTCCTCATAGTTTATTCTAAAAGATAATAAAAAACATCGAAAATACATTTCACAATTTTCTTAATAATTGTTTAAAAATTCGACTTTTTTAGTGTATTCATAAAAATCACGAAAATTTGCAAATTACTTTATATAGGTACAATCTCATAAAATGCTTAACTGTAAGAATTTGAGTATTATATACAAAGCTCCTCATTAGTTGTTCATGTAGAAATCTAATCTATTCTACAACCATTCTGCAAATATACAAAATATAAACATCGAAACCGCCCACAAGAATAGTTTAACTGTATATTATATTATATACATGTTTACGACAATCTCGAAAAGTATTACGTAAAGTTTTGATGGTAAAAATTTGTTATCCAACTTACATTTTTATATATATATATATATACACTTCAAGTTTTTTGATACGATATATATTTATAGTAAAATAAAAGTATTTGTGTTATCACAATAATTGTTATCATTGCAGCAATTAAATGCAGCTGCAGTTAACAGAGTTATAGACCGCGGCCAGGCTATAACACAATCGTACATTTTATTTACTTCACTAAAACGGTCGATGGTCATTTTAACAATAATGTATGTTATTATTTTATCATAAACTAAAACGTAATTTGTATTAAAACAACGACCTTCGATTATTACCACAGACTATGAATAACAGTTTTATTTCCGGACCTTTTTTAATCTTCGCCCATCATTATAACTTTGTAAGTAACAACGAACCAGTAATTTTTTACTGTACCTCCCCTTAGTGTGACCCTGACCTTGCTATCAGACCTCAAATTCATATTGAAATGTAACTACCACAAAACGAAAACATCAGAATGCATAATATTTACTAATGACATATAAAATTAAATAAAACAAGTACACTTAGGCGTGTGTTTATCGTATCGCATCAAGCACGCACATAACACGCGTCTTCACGACTAGATTGGTAGGCACTTGTATTTTGAGGAGTTAGATAAATAAAATATTAGTGTCTAGTGATTGGGTTTCCGGACAGTACATTATAATAGGTAACTATTGTTGTCAATTATAAAATATTTAAACATTTTTAAACTTTAAAAGAATTGAGAAATATATTGGTTTTACAACGGTGTTATTATGTTTCTCTATTATCTACAATCAAAATCAAATGTCATAAACAATTTATGAATTGGTCACTGTTTACCTAACAGCAGTTAGTTTCACATTATTATTTTCTTCAATGAATATTTTACAGGTATACGATTCTTCTCGAAGATGATAATTTTACAACGCAGCGGTGGTGGTCATTATAAATCGCGGACTGATATAATTTACTGACACCGCAGTCGCGGCAGTTTTCCCAGGTCTTTTTTCACAAGCCAAAAAACAATATCAAGGATAAATATAATTTGAACTATGTCATCGCAGTCAATACAGATCACATGCCATAACGTAGGAAATACCTCCAAAACATTCTTTAAGTATAGAACAATAGATTTTTTTACTTAAAAAGAATGAAAATAATATTAGGTACTTAGGTACTTATATTCCGATAACATTGTATTAGTATTAAGTGTAGGTAGTAAATAATTAGGTACAAAATGTTATAAAATGTCAATTAACAATAAAATCTGTATAGGTATAGTTTATTGGTTTTTATTTATTATTATTATTATTTTTTTTTTTTTGACGGTTAACTTAATTATATATTTTATAATTCTTCTTTGATAAAGGTTTGCTGGGTTAGCTGTTAATCAATTTACACTCAAATACCATTCATCGTAATTTCGATCAAATAAAATCACATTTAAAAATAAATTTTAACATTTTTTTTCGATAAATAATTAAACATTATTAGTGACATAGCGCCTTTTTAATACATTTTAATATTTTGTAATTTAACAAAAAGGTACTAGTCAGTAGTCTGTTATCGCCCGGCCACGGGAACGAAAAATGTTATCGTCCCGCCAATTACGAACGCGCCTACACTATTTAAAACGTAAATAGAAATTGAAATATATATATACAATATACATAGTACATACCTACATGGCTACATATACTATATAGTATATAGAAATATCAGAAAAAATCGTTTATTTAAAAAAAATCATCGTTAATTCATTAATTATTTCCAAAATTATATCATTAAAAAATATATATATATAAGTATATAAAATAAATCTAAAATTTAATAAAATTTAAAAAGATCATTTCATGGTAATTTTTGCACTTTTGAGTTTGTAACAAAACATTTTTCGTTTAGAGAAAATTAATAGCAGAATCTTTATTAGAGACTACTATTAAATCTTTTAAATTCATTTTTCAACTACTGCAATAAATACTTCTACACTGATACGGGCAGAGCTTTAGACATATTGGACATACTGCTAAGCAGAGACGTATTTAGGAATTTTGCGCCCCAGGTAAGAAAAAAAAACGCCCCCTCCCAACCTATGTATAAAACACATGATAGCGAAACCACTGCATTTTTTGCTACACTCATAGTCGGAAAGATAATATATTAGGTATACATAAAAAAATTAATTTACATCGAAGCAAATATTACATAATTATTATAGTAGGTATATTAGATTCTGAACGAAGTGAAGAATGTATTGATTTTACTATGATGTGTGTTTTTTTTTTTGTGTCTGACGACAATATTTGGAGTAGTAATAATGCTCCGATTTTTGACTTCAGCCCCTCTTTGAATAGGAAAATTTATCTAGTTGGTACTTTGGGGGGGGGGGGGGGGGGGGTCAAAATTAAAATTTTCAAATAGTTTTCAAAAAAATCGAGAAAAACAAAAAAAAAAGTGATAGAAAAACGGCAATTTTACGAAAAACCACTCTTCGACAAAATCGATTTTTTGATTTTGCTGTAAATCAAAAACGAATCATTGTAAATACTTGAAATTTTCACCAAATGTTTATATTATGGTTATCTTTTTACAGTTAAATTTTCAAGATATTTTGACCATTTTTAAGCTACTTATAGACAATTGAAATTTTCGACTTTTCTAAGTTTTTTTTCTTCAAATGCCGATAAAATTTTTTTGGGTGGCCAGAAAATCTTGAAAATTTAATACAAGGTTTCTTATAAGTTTTTCTTATAGTGATAAAAAAAATCCAAAATCGTTAGTCACAATTTTTTTTTAAAAGGGCTTAAAGTTCAAATTTATACGAAATATGTCAAAATTTAAATTAAATTTCATACTCTCATTATGCGTATGTTGCCTAATACTTTTTTTATTAATAAACAGATACTATAAAGTAACTATAGTAACATATAAAAACTATACTATTTGTTTCAAAATAGAATATATGACAATATTTAAATATAATATATCCTAAACTGACAAATCATCTTCGTTCAGAATCGTTTTTCGTATACAATGATACCTATCATTGCATTCAAATTTAACCTACCATAGTCCGAGGTCCACCCCACTCCTTAATATACAGCAGAGCGATACCCACTTACCCGCTTTTTATTATTAATTCTACAGAAAACCTCAATGTAGGTTAATTGACAACATTTTAATAAAGAATATTAAAGATATATATGTTAAAATTAAAAATGTTTACGTCGTGCTTTTTCATTAGCAAAGGTATCATAATAATGATTTTATTAGTATAATTACTTTTTGTAACCTATCGTATTATATCAAAATACTTTCCAAAATTTACCGCCCCTAAAATTTGACCGCCCGGGGCCCAAGCCCCCCCTGGCCCCCCCCTAAATACGTCACTGCTGCTAAGTAAAATTACCTGAACTAATAAAATAAAACGATGAAGCTTCAATATTGTCATAGATATAAATAAAATAATGTGTTTGATATGGTTCGTAATCGCCGCGTTCGTAATTGGCGGGGCGATAAAATTTTTCGTTCCCGTGGCGGAGCGATAACAGACCAGTAGGTACCAACAAAAATATTACATTACAATACATTACAATATTACATTACAAGCTCGCTAGCCTCTTCTTCCCCTTCAGCTGTTGGAACAGGAAGTTCTTCATCGCTAGCTGCACCTCCGTCCTCTTCTTCTTCACCGGTGTGAGAGATGTCCTTAACTCTGGTCACACGTCCGTTAAGTTCAGTCAGCCAGCCTCGTCATAGTGTTCACGGACAGATACTTCGAATCTAAAATAAGAATTAAAATAAATAATAATCATTGGCATTGAGTATGAAATAAAATAAAAGCACTCGGGTAAAAATTAAAAAAAAAACAAAATTTTCCTGTTAAGTTAATTATTAAATTACTAACAGGTAAATACAATATTTTTATTAACTTTATCAAGTTAATACTGGGGGAGAAAATAATGTTGATAAAATTTAAAAATTTCAATTTTAATTTTTTTTTAAACGTTTAACAAAATTTGATATTATAATGTTCTTTATTCTATCTATATTATCCTTTAGAAATTTGTATAATCCGTTTACCTTTACCTTCTAACAGTTCTAACATAACTTTATAAATATATTTCAACATATTTTCATGTATACAAAAATTACATAACGAAAGATCTTTTCAATACACATTACACAATAAAACTATTTTTCTCAAATTTGTGAATTCAGTTTCTTTTTAGAAAATCTCATTCAACTGTATAAATACAAATTTAACTAATGTGTTTTATTATCGTTTCTATTCTTACGCCAGCCAACGGCGTGCACGTGAACCTACATATATTTCGTATTCTATAGTGTCTAGTCAAATAACCTTCGGGTTTCCAATACAATATTTTTTTCTAATACATCATCGAATTATCCAGGTGTATCAGCTGTTTTTATGTATGTGCAATGCGATCGTAAACAATGGATCTAGTATTTAACTGTAAATTGACTAATATTTTATTATTATGAATTATGATATTCACTATAGGAAAATCCGAACAACGCGTTGTGATTTGCAAGTGTGGATGCAGGACTCTCACCTTCAAGGCGTAAATCGATTACACTCAACAGCAACAGGTTTGATATAATAATGTGATGAATAGCAATGAGTACAATAAATTAATAACTATTAAATAAATAAATAATTAGTATATAAATTAATATGATTTTGAAAAGTACGCACATTTATACCTCGAAATAAACTATAACGGTTTGTTAGCACAGCCACTAGCAATATGCTTAAATACAAAAGGCGTGTTTACATTTTCTGGTCATTTAAACAAAATTCTATATTTATTCTAACATATTATATACGTACTATATAACTAGTGAAAATATGACGTGGTTGTAGGCGTCAGCTAGTAAGGTGAAAAATAGGTACTCGAAATTTAAAATCTAAATTGTCCATAACTAGGGCTGGGATTTTGATACAAAAGCATTTTTTTTTCTGATGTTTTGAAACGTTATAATCCGTAAATATAAAATGTGTTTTGGGTGATACCGATTATTTTAAAGTATTTTTTATTTTGCATTTTTTCACAAAATTAACCTTAAATGCATTTTTAGGACATTTTTTTGATGTTTTTAGTGCATTTTCTTAGTTTTTAGAGCAATTTTCACAATTTCTTCATAAAATGAACGAAAATTGTTGCGATTCACAAGAAGTTACATTTTTTTAAGGACATTTTTTGAAATTTTTTAGGGCATATAACATAACTATTCAATATCAACAGTAACAATTTGTTCAACCAAAAATCATAATGTAAAAAATAATTCCAGAAAATTAAATTTCTGTAAATATTCTTGTAAAATGGCATAAACCAGACATTACACGGTGGATTCGGTATTTCGAAACGGATTGTTGTTGAGGGGATAGGTTCTTAGTGTTCTTACTCTCAAACTGAAGATCAGACGTAACGATCGTGTTGGTCAGAGAGTAGAAGACGTATTAAATAAATGGTTCTGCACTTCTAATGCAGGTGTCTTTGTTTTGAACATCAAATCCGTTTTTCAGCCACTCGTTCTATCCGGTACGTGACGTCAGAATCATACATATATTATTTTTTTATTGAGGATAACCGTTCTTTGTGCACGTCAAACAAAAATTATTCATTACATTTTAATTTAATTTTTACAATGACGTATAACCACTTGTTAACCTTGAAAGATATAAGTCCAACGCCTTCATACGTCATAGAATTTTATTTTTACAATATTATGTTTCTCTGATCCAGACGGTGTATGATACATGACGTGATAAATATAAACAAGTATTTATAGGTGCACGTTCTCCGTAGTATAGAATAAACGAAAACAACAATATTTTGTGTTCTCCCGAATAATATCCATTACATATTAGGTATACTATATTATATGAGTACCTACATATTGTATTTTTTCATTTAAATTAAAATAAATTTTATAATAAGTACACAAATTATTTAAAAATATATGGTATATTATGTTTACATTAAAATATTTACATTTCACATGGTAGAAAACCCTACCTATTTTTAAGCGAGTTACGAGTATTTTTAAACATGTTCTATTTTATTTACGCAAAAGCCAATGAAAAATTGAATTACCATAAAACTCTCATATACGAACACGGATAAAATTCTTACCATTTAATTTCATAATAAGTCACTCTAACATTAAAGTTAACAAAGCTAAACGTGAACTGCTGATTGTATAGGCGCATATTGGGGAGGGCTTAAGTTCCCCTCAAAACGTAACGTAATCAAACCATACCGATAAGATTATTAAAATATTTGCACAAAGAAATTAATAGGTTTATACAATTAAAATAAAAAAAAAAATAGTAGCTAGGTATTCAAAATTCTATTTTTTTATATTCCTATTAACTATACAAACTTATTTGTTGCCTCAGCTAGAATAAAGTAAGAGTAGCCACTAGTTAATAGGTTGAGGCATCTAAAAATTTCTGTTTACGCTAATGGATAAGACAACGTTTAGCCCCCCCCCCCACGGATGTGAATAAATATCCGCCTATGGCTGAACGTAGATTTGGTATGGTACGTACTTGTTAGGCGGAGACAATAAATACGAGTGCAGTATCCTCTTAATACGTCACATCAAATTTCTATACCAATTTATTCTGATTGTATAATAATATCCAAAAATGGAATCATTTTAAAAAAAACCATAATGTAATATGTAATTAGAAATATGTATTTAACAATGAGTTGTATTTTAATTAAACCAGTCACAGCCTTATAGACAATGACGTATTCAGTTATTTTAACAATTACATCAGATTTAATCGATATGATTAAGATCAATATCTATATTATACAATAATGTATTTGTAAATCAAAAATCTCAACATGACTACATAAGGGACTCTTATTTAAGAAAAACTTATTTTGTTTTTTTATAATTCCATATTTATTTTCAATTTTTATTTCTTAAGCTACTAATATAAGCTATGATAGCTTAACAATTAAATAATCCAAGAAGAAAATTGTACGACTTACAACAATAAAAATAAATAAACACAATATAAATATTTATAAAGTGGTAAAAGTACATATTATTATTTAAAATAAAGATAATTAAGATGATAATATAAAATTATGAATCTAATGTAGTTAGCTAAGTTAGCTTGCATAAATTAAAATAAAATAGTAATAAAATTATAGAGAAAATGGTATATATAGGTAATTATGATTGATCCTTACTTGATAAAATTTTTATAAGAGACAGGAGTGGTTTTATAATAGCTGTGAACTCGGAAATAAAATAAATAAATAATGATTTGGTGTTTGAAAAAATGGAGATAGTTTTGGTTAGAGGAAGTAGCTTGAGCATATGATGGTTTATCGAAATTGGAATTTAAAGTGGATTTAGGAAAGTTATCTTTGAAACCAAGAATGACACGTTCACGTCGAATTTGACTGTTGGTAAATTTAAGTTTTTTATGAACTGAGCGGCCTTTATAATTGGCTAGGGGACTATCATAATATAGTACAGTATAATATATAATAATATATAATATATATATTATAATTTATGATTATATATATATAAAATATGATTCATATTATAATGATGTGCCGCGAAAATTTTATAATAAATGAAATGTACTGCAACTGCATTGTTAAAAAGGTTGAAAACCACTGGAATGTAATACCATTGCTCTACGGTAGGGTGACCAGACGTCCCGTTTAAAACGGGATTGTCCCTTTTTTGATCATCGTGTCCCGTTGTCCCGACAAACTTCGAACGGGACGCTTTTTGTCCCGTTTTTAGAAGATGGTCCCATTTTAATCCCGTTTTTTTACAAATTATTACATTATATTTTTAAAATAAATCGATCTATGAAACAAATCTAAAATAGTTTTATAACCAAATTTATAAATAACAGATAATAGTTTTCGTAAAACAAGAATCTAATAAGTAATTAAATTAGCGGTAGTGTTTAATAATAAAAAGTAAATTTTCCTATCTAATTATTTAAAAAAATTGTATTCGTTTTTAAATGCAACATTATTGTGTTGATTAATGATAATAAAAAAAAAAAAGAAAGCGGACTCCATCCCCTCACGTCCACCCACAATTCAAACACTGCTATGGTCACACAACAAGAGTACTATGAAGGTGTTTTTCTCGAAACTAAACATCAATGAAACCAAAAAGTATCAGAAGTAAATACTACTCGTATAATGTTTTATTAAAGTTAATATTTAAAAATATTTGATTTTGAAAATTCCTTTATTTAGGTAAAATTTTACTATACTATTTTAAAGCCATTATTTTAAAACTAAAAGGTTAATAATATATTTAAGTACTTTAAAATCAATTTTTTTGAGTAAATTAATAATTATTTTATTTTATCACAGCAATGAAATAATATATTTAATATTTATTAAGTGTTTAAGTTATGTAATACCATATTTTAACACCTACTAATTACTATACAGATTGTTTACAATATAATATAAATATACCTGAATAAATGGTGGCACAGATTCGCTATGTGTCTTATCTACTATATAAAAATACAAGCTGGAAACGTCCAAATACAAACATTATAGTTATTATACGCGTCAGTCATAACCCCTTTTTATTATATAATAATAAACTACTAGTTAAACATTTCATAGCCAAAACACATTATAATATCCAAATAAATCGGTTTCTTTAATTAAATTTGTCGGTTAATTAAAAAAAAATAAACAAAAAATAAATAAATAATGATTTTTTTATTTCTATTTTTTCAACAGCATTTACAACAAAACAAAACACATAACACATTATTTAAATATTTGAAATATATAAGAATGATAATTTGAAGGTAAGTATATACAATTTTAACAGAATGGGATTTAATTTCGGCACGTGGGTGAGATGTAGAAAATAGGAAAAAGATAATAAGTTGGGAAAGAGAAATATGACGTGTGGCTCGCGCAGAGGATCATTTCAGTCTTGGGTGACTGAAATGGCTCACTTCCGCGCTCGCCACACAATACACATACTTTACAAGTACGAAGATGACGACGGGAATCGGTTGCGATGGACACTGCCTGTGTGGGGTGACCCCCTAGAAAATAATCCTAGTTACGCCACTGATAAGGGAGCCAAAAGGGGTGGTCAACTCCAGGACGTAAGTTATAGGGATGGACATAATAATGGGAAATGTGGGGAGGAGGGGCACTGGGGGTCGTGTAAATCATAGGTATGGGGAAAGGGTGGTGAGAGGTAGAATTATAATATGCACTATTGTCTCCGGTCTCCGGTTCTGACCATTCCCTCAATTGTACAGTGGGGAGAGGTTGGTGAGGCATAGCATTGTGATATTCATTATTGTCTCCGGTCTCCGGTTCTGAACTTTCTCTAGCTTCCTTCTCTAGTGTCTTCCTCGCCTTTATCTTCTCCTTCAGCTTCTTCAAATTCCTTCGGGTCCGAGCTTTCTGAGCCTCCGTCTTAACCTTCACCGCTGGTGTGCGTGGTCCGGATATATTTACCGGCGACTCTCCAGCCGAAACGCTGGAAGTTGTCGCCGGTTTTTCCACCTCCACACAAACCAACGGTTCTGATTCAGTCGGAGGCGCAGCGTCTTCTGCCGGCTCTGCGATCTTTTTGTCTGCAAAGGACAGTTAGTATAATGCAATTTTATTTATTAAAATAAAATGCTGTGACGGAAAAAATATCATAGCTGCCGTTCGTTGTGTTAAACTACCAAAATACGCGCGCGCGTTCATTGCGTAATTTTTTTCCTTGTGTACTATCAATCGACACCCGTCCATATAGGTAGGTACAGTTAAAAGTTTATAAAAATTATTATAAATAAAGTACTTACGTTTTAGCAGACGTTTAAGTCGGTCCAGACAGTTTACCACGTAAGGTTTTAAGAAGTTCATTAACCTCGACATTAACGTTATAAGCATATTTAAGTTATGTTCAAAAATATAATAATAATATATTTGAATACTTCACAAATGCGAAATGAAATGCACTGAACTGTATTTAAATGTTTTATGGTAATTAATAATATTTTATCACATTATTATGATTTATGTTACCATGGAATGTCAAAGTATATATTACTAGAATAATATTATGGCCAATATGGGTTAATTTCTTGGCTGAAAAATAGATTATAAATATATTAAAATAAAAATCAAATATGTCCGGAAACATAATCTAAATACTACTTTCGAACAACTACATACTATATCAATAATATAAAATGTATTTTAATTTTTAGTACCTATTTTATTGATAATATTTCAATAAATTAAAATGAAAAGATTTTATTTCAAAAATCATTTTAGTTATTGCATAAAATGATACATATAATTTGAGGCAATATAATTATGTGTTTATATAAGATAGGTACCTAATCATTTAAAATGAATGTTTTAATAATTCTTATTCACTTTTATTTATGTAAATACTTGGTATAACCATGAAGTAATACAGAGATTATATTATTAATCGACTCTCCGCGAAAACGACCACAGAAAAACCCAGAAATTAAACGGATAAAAATCCTGAAAAATAAATATACCCCGTAAAAAAACTAAAAATATTTCAATAGGTAAATTGGATTTTTATTACCCAACTATTGGTGACAATTTTGATATTTTCATTTGCTGAGCAAAATACATTATATCTTATTTATGTATATTGTTGGGTACTTACATGGCCGTATTCAGTGGGGGGTCAGGGTTCACCCCCCCCCCCCCCCCCCCCCGAAATGTCATCAAAAATATTTTTATTGACTTTCCTCGTTAATCCTAAACATCGCGTAAATTAAAAAAAGCGGGTAAGTGAGTATCGCTCTGCTGTACATTAGGGGGTGGGGTAGACCTGGGACTAGGGTAGGTTAAATTTGAATGCAATGATAGGTATCATTGTATACGAAAAACGATTCTGAACGGAGGTGATTTGTCAGTCTAGGATATATTATATAAAAATCGAAAATTATTTATTAGTAAAACGTTATATTTTTACACCTGTATTTTTGATTTCAAATTAAAATTGAAACTTTAAACACTCGTAAAATTTTTTAAATTGAATGATTCTCAAACTTTTTTATAATTATTCTAAGCTTAACTTATGGACAGCATAGTATAAAATTTTCAATTCTTAGCTTTTGATAGTAAAATATTTATACATTTTTAACTACCAAATAGTGAAAAATATTCATGATTTTGACGAATTTTTGTCAATATTTGAACTTCAAATGCTAATAAAAAAAATTGTGCCTATGTATTTTTATAATTTTCGAATGAGAGTTAGAACAAATTATACGGACCCTTCAATTAATTTTTCAAGTAATTTGTCCCAGCTTAATTTTTTTTATCAACATTTATAAAAAAAAAAATAAAAAAAAATTGAAAATTTCAATTGTCTATAAATAGCTCAAAAAAAGTCAAAATGTTTTGAAAATTAAAACACGTAAAGAAAATGGCAATATAAATAACTGGTAAAATTTTCAAGTATTTATGACTTATACTATTTGAATAACAACAAATATCAAAAATCGTTTGAGGCTAATCCGTTATTTAACGCGGTTTTGTAAAAATTTAAAATTCAATCACTCATAAAAAATTTTTGTCTGAATCTGGTCGAATATTTTTTACAGATGTTTGAAGAAAAATGTATGGAGAACCTTGTATCAAATTTTCAAAACTTAGTTATAAAAGAAAAAAATTTTACAACTTTTCAACCACAAAATTACTTGCAAATTTTCGCAATTTTGACATATTTCGTACAAATTCGAACTTTAAGCACTTATAAAAAAAAATTGTGAATAACGATTTCGGATTTTTTTTTATCACTTTAAGAACAACTTATAAGAAACCTTGTATTAAATTTTTAAGATTTTCTGGCCGGCCAAAAATTTTTTATCGTTATTTTAAAAAAAAATACTAAAAAAAATTAAAAATTTCAATTGTCTATAAATTCTTATAAAATTCTTTGAAAATTTAACTGTGTATGGAGAACGCTAATATAAACATTTGGTGAAAATTTCAAGTATTTACATCTATTAGTTTTTGAGTTATAGCAAAATAAAAAATTCGATTTGGTCGAAAACTGGTTTTGCGTAAAAATTCCCGTTTTTCTATAATTTTTTTTGGGTTTTTCCCGACTCATTTAAAAAATATTGAAAATTTTTAACTTTTGACCCCCCAAATTACCAACTAGATTCGATTTCCTTTTCAAAGAGGGGCTGAAGTCCAAAATCGAAGCATTTTTACTGCTCCAAATGTTGTCGTCAGACACAAAAAAAAAAAAAAAAATAATAAAAAATAAAAAAAAAACATCATTGTAAAATCAATACATTCATCACTTCGTTCAGAATCTAAAAAAAAAAAAACAAAAAAACACACATCATTGTAAAATCATTACATTCATCACTCAGTTCAGAATCTAAAATATTAATTATTTAATTTAGGTTAATTAACTCAAAAAAGTAAAATAACAATATTCATTTTTTAGGGGGGGGGGTAGCAACTGTCCCGTTTTTTTATTTTTTAAAAATGGTCACCCTACTCTACGGTTAAGGTAATGAGCAAAATCATGTTAAATGTTTACGGTATAATATTATAACACGTATTCCGCATTGATAAAAGAAACTGGTTGTGGAAACCTACCCAGACACTACCTGGACGGTTAATACTGTCTACAACGAAATTAAATAATGATTAATGATAATAATTCTACAGCAAAAATAAAGCTTAATTTTTTTAAAGGTAAACATTTATTTTCTCTAAAAGTATCAAAGATTTTACACAATATATAAAAATATATTATATATTTAGTAAATATGAATATTTTTTCAAAAAAATCGAGAAAAATAAAAAAAAAGTGACAGAAAAACGGCAATTTTACGAAAAATGCATTTTTCGACAAAATCGATTTTTTGATTTTGCTGTAACTCAAAAACAAATTATTGTAAATACTTGAAATTTTCACAAAATGTTTATATTATGGTTATCTCTTTACAGTTAAATTTTCAAAATATTTTGACCATTTTTAAGCTACTTATAGACAATTGAAATTTTCGACTTTTCTAAGTTTCTTTTCTTCAAATGCCGATAAAAATTTTTTGGGTGGCCAGAAAGTCTTGAAAATTTAATACAAGGTTTCTTATAAGTTGTTCTTAAAGTGATAAAAAAAAAATCCGAAATCGTTAGTCACAAATTTTTTTTATAAGTGCTTAAAGTTTTAATTTATACGAAATATTTCAAAATTTAAATTAAATTTCATACTCTCATTATGCGTATGTTGCCTAATATTTTTTTTATTAATAAACAGATACTATAAAGTAACCATAGTAACATATAAAAACTATACTATTCGTTTCAAAATAGAATATATGACAATATTTAAATATAATATATCCTAAACTGACAAATCATCTTCGTTCAGAATCGTTTTTCATATACAATGATACCTATCATTGCATTCAAATTTAACCTACCATAGTCTGAGGTCCACCCCACCCCCTAATATACAGCAGAGCGATACCCACTTACCCGCTTAATATTTTTTTTAAATAAATCTTGATATTTTTGATATTTTTTGAACTTTTTTTTGATAAAAATTTCTCTTAGTCAAAATATTTAAAGATTTGATACAAGAATATAAAATCTTTTAAAAGTTTTATTAAAGCTATCTTCTAGTTTTTATACCTCCAAAAATGTCAACGGTTTGATTTAAATCTGTTTCCTTCTTCACAGCTATAACTAATAAACTTATAAATATACAGTCATACAGATACCCTATAATCATTTACATATTATACATATTAGCACGAGCAACGATAATATTATCATGGTTGAATTTTGATTAGCAATGACATAAAAAATGTCATGAACCGTATTTGAGTGCTTGCGGCCCAAAACTAGCGCAATTCCGACCCGACAATGGCCCGCTACTGACAAGGAAGTACAAATGCCCACACTGCCCACGCACGAATGTCGCCACTTGTCTAGACCAGTGATTTTCAACCTGGGGGTCGCAAATGATAAATTATAGGTTTAGAGGTCGCCAAAATAATAGACAAAATTATTTTTCCATATTATTTAAAAAATGAAATAAAGGAATTATTTTTTTCTATTTTTTTCTAAATCTATGTAATAACATGCCGTGGAGCGTAATATTAGCTCAAGTATCCCATTAACACGTAAATAACAAGTTAAATTGTATATTTTTAAAATTTTAATTAATTTTAATTTTTAATTAAATTTTTAAGTGTAAATTAATCAAAATTGTATACCATATAAATATTTTATCAATAATTTAATCAAATTTTGAAGAATAAAACAACCTTTTTTTTAAGGGGGTCGCATTACAAAAAAATAAAAAACGGAAAGGTCGCGATCAAAAAAAGGTTGAAAACCACTAGACTGTAGATGACTTAATTTTTATATAGGTACTGGATAACCATGAAATAGTTCTATAATACTATAGTATTTATTTCGTGAAATTTATTATTTTTTTCCCATCCAGTAAAAATTCCTTAAAAAATGCACTGCCACCGCTCTCCTTATCACTTATTTCTATAAATAAACTTTAACTTATGAAAACATATTATACAAATTCCTCCACAGTGGAACATAGTACTTTAATTATATTGAAATAAATATAGACAAATGAATTAAATAGAAATAAAAAATACCTAAAAATAATTTTAATTTGTTGATTTTAATAAAATAAATTTAAAAAAGCAGATAAGTGAGTATCGCTCTGCTGTATATTAGGGGGTGGGGTGGACCTCAGACTAGGGTAGGTTAAATTTGAATGCAATGATAGGTATCATTGTATACGAAAAACGATTCTGAACGAAGATGATTTGTCAGTTTAGGATATATTATATTTAAATATTGTCATATATTCTATTTTGAAACAAATAGTATAGTTACTATATTATGTTACTATAATTACTTGATATTATCTGTTTATTAATAAAAAAAGTATTTGGAAACATACGTATAATGAGAGTATGAAATTTAATTTAAATTTTGAAATATTTCGTATAAATTCGAACTTTAAGCACATATAAAAAAAAATTGTGACTAACGATTTCGGATTTTTTTTTATCACTTTAAGAACAACTTATAAGAAACCTTGTATTAAATTTTCAAGATTTTCTGGCCACCATTTTAGTTTTTTTACAATTGTCTTATATAATATATTACAACATATTATGTATCTCATCTGTATCATTTCTGAGGTCAATAACCTGTCGAAATTAGGTTAGTCTAAGGTCTGACTAGTCAAACCCGTTGTTTCGCCAATGAATATGATAATAATTTAGACCGGTATCCGTTAGGAATCGTTATTCGTATGAAATGATTCATCATTAAGTTCAAGTTTAGCAAATGGGTACGTTACGGAGACTTACTCATTGACGAGGTATACTAGAATTTGATGTACAGCAAAACTGTAATTTATTTCCCTCCGTTATTTTAATTATAATATTGGTTGTTGAAATAAACGCATTATGTCTCTAATATATAAATACAATATGTCTAATTTATATTTACTATCTATATTTTCCATCCCCGCACCTTCGGAGTTGTTTTCCAATTTCTTTTGATATATCATCAAACTGTCTGCATGTATCGGCTGTTGTTTCAACTACAAACCATAGATCCTACACTACCTATTTGCAGAATAACTCGGTGTTCACTTACAAGATCGAATCAATGCATTTCGAAGTGCAATTGTAGCTGCATAATCTAAATATTAAGGCGTACATTTATAACATTCGCCGAATAAGGGAATTCGACACCGATTATCCTAGTAATTTAATTTTACTTATATAAAAACATATTCGAATTTGTCATGAATCTGATTTAAAAATAACTATATCATTTTTTTGTCATAAGTGTTCGTCAACACCAGACAATTGTAATAACAGTCATTTGAAATTTGATTTTTTTTTTTTTAAGTTTTGTTGAAAGTGATTTAACTCACTTAAAAATCTTGAGAATGATTTCATATAATCTTTCTTCGATACATTAATTTAAATAATTATTGTATCATATCAATTTTTCTTATAAAAGCTTGAAGTAGTTGAAGTTATAATAATTTCGATGAAATTAGATATCAAACAAAAATATCATTAGAATTAGAAAACGGATAAAATCATAAATTTAAAATCTTAGCTACACATAACATACTGACTACAATAATGTATATCATAATAATACATATTCTAAAACATTGGGTAAAATATGAAATTACATTAAAACCAATTTAATTTGATGTTTATTTATAAAATCTTAAATATTACATTTTTATAAAACTAAAAGTAAAAATTGTCACTTATAAAAATAATTTGAGAAATTGTTAACTTTCAACAATATAAATCCAATGCTGTTGCTTATATTTAAATTTTATTTATCAAGGAAAATCTGATTATATATTATTATATAATCAGATTTTCCTTGATTTAAATCATAAAACTATAATATTACATTATAACACAATAGATGCAAACAGCTGAAAATAAACAAAAATATAATTTTTATTAGGAATCTTAGGTAAACATAAATATATAATTAATTTAAATAAAATATATATCCATCGGTCGAACATTGTCAATAATTTGTCATCAAAATAAAATTTTGATAAGCGTCCAACACAATTGCAATACGGCAGATATAATTAGTACCACAAACAACCGATGTAGCCATAATAATCTGAAACAATAATTATACCAATATAAATGCGTTATATCATAAAAGACATAACTAAAAAGTCAGAGAGTAAAAGCTATCAATCATAATATCATACTGTCGATTTTTTGACGTTGCCTTTTCTACATTGCTCAGATCTTCGTGCAGTACATGCTTTCTTATCCCGTAATAATAGCTTTTTATATAAGGTTTCCAATCAAATTCCTCTAAGCTAAACCGGAACATTTCGCGGTCATCTTTACTTAGCGACGACCATAGTTCTCTTGAATTTTTGTTTTCAAATTTCCACTGTTTTGTAGAAAAATTATAAAGCAAATCAATCATGCTTTCGGTTTTCGCATACATTCTCAACATTCTAAATAAGAAACAAATATTTTATACTTATTAATCAATTTTAGAAACTTAAATCTTTTCTTAATACATTTATTTTATATAAAACACAATATAATCTGTACTGTCATTTATACATAACTCCCAAAGAACATATTAAAACACAATAAACAACTTATGAAATATTAGGAAACTTGGTTCTCAGTGAAATGAAATGTATGAATAGTTACAAAGTTTAATTTTAGAATATATTCACATACAAACCGCCTAAACTTAACTTAAAGTGCTAATTTGTTTTATATATTAATTATCCCATAAAAAGCTTATCAAGAGTCTTAAATCTTAACAAAATAATTGTATTACTTTATTACTTACTTAGGAGATTTACCGGTCAAAATCAACATCAAATCCATAAAAGCGCCTGGTATTCGGTGTAAGAAAAATCTCAAAATACTTCCGACAATTAAATTCGTATAGAAAATATAAAAACCGTACCACATTGATTGCAAAGGTGGAGCTGTAAAATATTGATCGTGCATTTCTTTAATATACCTACCCCACGTCAAAGGGCTTTCGACGCAAGAAACGTAGTTATATATTTTCGGTGCCTCGGGAGGTACACCATTCAACTGTTTATGTCTGAAAAATTATCGAAATTATAAATAAAGCGTATACCCATCGCGCGAAGAAAATCGTTTACGTCATTACATACCTGTTAACTGTATCCCACATGACGCTTATCAACGCGTTGACGGTGTAATCGGCAGGGATAATATCTGTTATATTGCTCCCGATGTTTGGTACCGTCCTCAAAAATCCAACCATGACCCCGGTAACCAGACCTGTCGGTCCGTTCATATTTTCTAACCACCCAGGTTCCGGTTCAGACTTTGTGCACCCGACTAAAATAATATAACTTTAAATTAATAAAATTCACGTTTTTAATTATTTATATTTTTTAAAACCTATTTAATATATTTATTCAAAATCATTCATATTATCTCCATTCAAATATTATTAAAAATATAAATGAGAAAAAAATACGATTACAATTTATTATGTATTTTTCTGAATCATGAAAATATGTTTAAGTTTATGAATTTATTATTCTTACTGATTGATGGACGAAATATTGATATCGGTAAGTGATTTCCGTTTGTTAGTATCATATTTTCAGTGACAGCTTTTGTAAAAGTGTATGTGTTTGGCCAATCTTCCAAAATTCTATTATTTACATTTTTTATCATTAAATAATTTATCAAAATAATATAAAACTATCAATTTAACAACAAATATATATTTTACTTCGAACATGATTCCTCATCAACAAAAATATTTTTTAGCTCTTTGGCCGAGATTGGAACACGATAGAATTCTTCTTTGATTTCATTCCTCGGGCAGTGCGAATAAGCTGTTGACACGTGCACAAAACCCTATACAAATTATATGCATTTTGTAATTCAGTATTTTAGATGCCACTTATTGTATAAGAATATTATATTAGAAATTAAAAAGAAATATTATGATCGTCTAGTATAATACCCACAAAGTAATACATATGTATTACACATTTACACCTATTAAACAACTGTTATATATTTATATACAAAACAGATGTACCAAAATCGGTTTAATCTTATATAGGTATAAATATATTAAATAAATTATTATTAAAAAAAATATATTTATCATGTAATAATTATTTATAAATAAAATAAAACTTATACCAAATGAAATTGTTTGTTATCATTTTTTTGTGTTTTTTTTTAAGATTTCCACACCTTATTGATTATTATACGTTTATATAATAAAATAAAAATTGTACATTTTTTACCAAAATTGATTTAAAAAAAAAATTGTTTACTTATTTTCACGATTTTGACTGAGTATTATAATATGGCATATTTTTATACTTTTGTATGTGCATAAAAATCCATGCTCTACTCATAACGAATAATGTCAAAGTATGATGTTTTTTCGATTTATTTTTCACCTTATCATAGAGTAGCAACGACGTGCTTATTACCATTGATTATAAATACTGCTATAAATAAATACTACTATTTATAGGTAATCAATGCTAATACGAACGTTATATCATCATCGTCAAAGAACACAGATTGCAACAGAAGCTTGCAAATTATTTATGGTAAAATTATAGTTATTACCTTGAGATTCTTCATTCGTGATGCTAATGCCATTACATTTTCAGTGCCTTGGATGTTTATTTTCGACGCTAATTCAAGAGGTTCATTGAATTTAATCGTAGCGGCACAATGAAAAACAAAGTTCACATTCTCTATCAACCACTCTTGGTCCGACGATGATAAACCCATCGACGATTCTTCTAAATGTCCATCAATAACTCTGATTGACTCTGTAAAATCTGGGTTTTCACTACGAAGTCGATCAAATAGCTGAGAAATAATTAAATATTTTTTAACAGGTATGTAATCAAATGTATGTATTATAATTCAACCATAACGCTAATAATAATAATATGTATTACTGTATACTTAATTATATTATATATTACAATATAGTGTTTATGACGTATTATTATATCTTATATTAGACAAATAATTATCTATTAAGATAAATGGTTATTTTTTTTTTTTATAAATGTAATATTAACAAAATAATAAGTTTAACACTTGTATGTCGTACGTCGTACGTCTTCAATTATTATAAAATTAAATTTTTTTTTTTTCGTTATACAAGTCATCATATCAATACAATAATAAATGCCTATAATAATTATATATACCTATTCTAAAAGACAAATAATAATGCATAAAATGTAGTAGTCGTTTCAATTATTTTATCAAATAAAATATATATATAATGTTGCATAGACCAAGTTTCTCACTGATATCGCTTCGATAGTTTAGACACGAAATCTTATATATTTATGTATAAAACGATTAGATAGTAAAGTTTCCCTATAACTGTAAATTATGTTTTCAAAAACGTAGAATAAATAAAAAATTACACTAAAATATACTTACAGATTGTTTGTATATGTCCGCGACCCGTTGACTGGCGCTAAACCCTTTCTTGCTTCTAACTAAAATTGCAATTTTATTTACCGGACAACATCTTAATAATTTTTCTGTGAGCATTTTCCCCAAAAACCCTGTACTTCCAGTGATCAAAACCACCCCATTTTCGAACGATCCCGCTACACTCGACTCCATTGCCTAGCAGTATTTTCTTTACACACAATAAATAATAAATTGTGGGTCCAAAAAAACTATATGAAATGCCTTTAGATTATCTGTGCACTCGGGAAAGAAATCGATTTGCGTGTATAATTATTAATCATCGTTCAACATACACTAACTCAAATACTCCTGAAGACGGTGCAATTATCCTTTTATTGTACGATAGCGCTGCGGAATATCTACACTACAGTGTTCAGTGAAATTGCAATTGAAATTTTGGAGAGGTGGGAGCAGTGAGTCTGGACGGGATTTCCTATGGGTAATTCAATTCTTTTCTGTTACGCATACATTTGTATTAACATATTATTGTATACACCTCCGGAACAACATTCTACAGCAACGACCATAATCAAGGGAACGCAAACAAATAAATTTAAAATAACTACGAATTTATTATGCAAAATGTATTTACCTATATATTTAGTATATATTATTATAATCTCTGACAGTGCGGTCAAAACATTTTGTTATATGGAGAGAAGGGATGTGGCTGAATTTTTAATAGGCACTATTTATCATAAGAAATAATTTATGGTTATACCTAAAATTAATTTTTAAATAATAGTAAATACGAACTTTAATAACAATATTTTTTAAGAAGTCATTAAATCTATTTATATATTTTTTTTTTACAAGTTCGTCCAGTACTTTATTGACGGTCATATTTTATTACCCCGCGATGGACAGCTATGGTAGCCAAGCTATTGAAACGACTCTAGATAATTACCGAATATTTTGTATGGATAACTAATAATTACAAATAATAATAATAGCCTAATTTCTACATATGAGTCTAGATAATAATAAGCTATACACAGTGATACAATGTATAAAAATATAATAGGTAATCGTCATGCAGACATATTATCCTGTGGAAATTTAAAATAGTTGATGTTATATTTATGTTTTAGAAGAAAAAAAAGGTTGTAAATGAGTACCGCTCTGCTGTACATTAAGAGTCGAGTAGATCACTATTATATGGGTTTGTTAAATTTAAATTAAATTATAATATATAATTGATCACAAAAAACGATTCTGAGCTTATTATCCTATGTTACTAAGTAATAACTATATAAATATACTATCATAATATTTTTTTTTCCTATAGTAATATATTTTACTTTTACCATTATAGTAGATTAATACTATGAATTTTTCAAGAAATACTGTATAATTATTATATTATCAGTAAGAAACGGATGTTTATGCATTTATCATATTTTTTAATAACATTTAAATTAATGCGGAATAAGATAGAAATTTGTTTCATCACTCAAAGAATTCAAATTTATCAATTTAATTTTGCATATTTTTGCATATTTGTTCGATTTTTACTTGTTTGATCATGTTTCTATATTCATCATGCTCTTAGAACTGTGCATATTTGAGGTTTTTCGTATTATATTAACAGAAGACTCAGCACGACTAATATTAATAGATTAAAATGTCCCGCGTCTGTAGGCCTATATGTAATATACGTGCCAACCAGGAATAGCCAGTTTTTCCTCATGTCGGTACTTGGTTTCTAATATATAACCATGTACCTATATTATTTTCAAATTAACAAAAAGATCATCAGCAGTTTGCAAATATTCTTTTTAATTTTTAATTTTAATAATAATACATTTTATTTTATTTTTTAAATTATTAATAATTTATTGTTTTAAATATTTAATAAATAAAACATGTTAGTAGTATTGATACATATTTTTAATACATTTTAAGCATATTTTTATACTTTATAGTACATAATTGCATGCATATTTTTAAATTTTTTAGAGCATAAACATCCGCTCCCTAATTATTAATATTTTTTTATTACAATAATATATATTTATACCATTTTGAATCGACTTATATACAATTCAAAATTAAATAACATTTTTCTGTAAAAATACCGTAAAACAGTAAAAGTAGACTTCTTAGTATAAATAAATAATATCTTAAAATAAATCAAAAATATCATTTGCTTTAGAAAAATTCGTAAACATTTTTAATTTCCATAAAAAATGTTTTTAAATTATAACAAAATAATTTACATTGTTATTATCATTAAAATTGATTAAATAATTAATTTCGTTCAAATAATAACTTAAAATGTCTATAAAAAATAATTGCCTGTACCTATATATTGTTTTAAATTTTATGGTTCAGTTTAATGTCGGTCACTCCAGTACTAGTGCATTATATTCACTTACAAAAAAAACTGAACATTTAAGTCAATACGTTGATTTCATTTTTTTTTTGTTTTAGTGTAACATATTATATTTAATTTAAATGAGCTCAGACATAAGTATACTTGTATAAATGTTTTAACTCAAATTCAAATTAAAAATAAAAATATTTTTTTTGTAACGTGCAATATTTAATGTTTAAATACTCGTAATATAAGTACTATTTATAATTACGCACGATTATTTTAATTACACGTATGCACATATAATAGGAACCACTAGTATAAACTACTTATGAAAAATCTTGTACGTATTCAGTTTACAAAACTTAAATATGAAAGAAAAATTTTTATGAATTTCTAACAACAACATTTATCGTTATTTCTTGCTATTTGATTAAATTAGTCAAAAATCTTAATTCAAATGCATAGGTATAAAAAAAAATTGTTTTTGTATTTTAAATATTCTTATACAGATATAAGAACAACATATGTAGGTTCTTGATTACATTTTCGAAAATGTTGACCCAGCGAATATTTTTTATCGACCTTTACAGAAAAAAACTAAAAGAAACTGAAAATGTATCATGCCTATAAATATGTACTCAAAAAGAGTTAAAACATTTTGAAAATGTTATCATATTATTACAACGATTATATAAACAGTTAGAGAAAATTTCAAGTATTCGAATTATACAAATTAAAACAAAATCGATTAAGTCAAAAATTTGATTGACAAAAAAATTTCCATTTTTCCTTAATTTTTTTAGATTCTGAACGGAGTGATGAATGAAATCAAAATATTGATTTTACAATGATGTGTATTTTTTTTATATTTTTGTGTCTGACGACAACATTTGGAGCAGTAAAAATGCTTCGATTTTGGACTTCAGCCCCTCTTTGAAAAGGAAATTGAATTTAAATGAGTTGAAAAAAACCCTAAATAAATGAGGGAAAAATGGGATTTTTTACGCAAAACCAGTTTTCGACAAGATCGAATTTTTTATTTTGCTATAACATAAAAACTAATTGATGTAAACACTTGAAATTTTCACCAAATGTTTACATTAGCGTTAGTGTTTAAAGTTTTAATATTAATTTGAAATCAAAAATACACGTGTAAAATAACGTTTTACAACTAAATAATTTTCGATTTTTGTTATTTTTTAAAAATTAATAAACGTAAGATCTTGAAACTTTTACTTAAATGTTTGAATGTGTTTCAAAATAGAATATATGACAATATTTAAATATAATATATCCTAAACTGACAAATCATCTTCGTTCAGAATCGTTTTTCGTACACAATGATACCTAATGACATAATTATGCATTCAAATTTAACCTACCCTAGTCCGAGGTCCACCCCACCCCCTAATGGACAGCAGAGCGATACTCACTTACCCGTTTTTTTTTTTTTTTGATTTTATCGATTAAAAAAAAATTCTGGGGATTTTCTATCAAAAACCATTCACATCACTAATAATCATACCATTTTTACTGCCCCCAAAGATGATGAAAGACACACAATCTTTGTATAATTGATAAATCATTCATCGTCTTCCTCAAAATCTAAAATTAGAACAAAATACATTACATATATTATTTTACACGTATAATAAAATTTATTATTATAAAATATAATAAAATTATTATAAATATTTGGAAAAAATCCAAAAAAAACCAACCCACAATTTGACCACATTACCACAACTGACCTCCGAGTAAAATAACACAATAAATATATTACAAACAAAAATTATAACAAGCTAACTTTGTACGGTTAGAAAAACATATTTCTTGTCTTAGAAATTAAAATAGCTAATATCAAAGACCAAAACCAGGGAATACTATACTCCTATATTGTATATTTCTCGAGTGTATTATGTAGTATGTACCTTACCATTGCAGAGTTAGGCACTAAAATGGATGTATCAAATTAGAATTTAATGATAAATTTATTTATTTATTTTGATATTACTAGCAGCCCGATATAATTAGAATTAAGAAAGCACCATAAGTTATATATGTATAAAATTAATGACTTTACTAATAAAATAATAAAGTGCTCTTAATATTTGATTAAATTTCTCTACTATTGAATTAAGTATGGCTATACTGTATAGCCTGTATATATAAATTATTTTATTGGTACATAAATTATATGATTTTAAATTCATTAATAGTTAGTTTTAAAATTAACTATTATACAAGTAACCAGTAGGTATAATTGCAGTATACCACTTAAGTATATAGTAAAACAAATTATTTTAACTGGATTACCTTTTAGATTTAAATGAGAATTTGTTTATAACAAAAAATATATAACTTATGTGAAATCATATATTAAATACAAATGTTCAAGCTTATTAATCTCTATTTATAATATTTTTATCGAAAATTATGAAAAAATAATTTAAATAAATAATATATTATCTATAAATGGGTGTGTATCAGTTGCCCTCAAAAATACATTTTTTTGATACCAAATCCCCTAAACTGCTTAGAGCAAAATTCACCAGTTGCCCTCAACTGAATGTATCAGTTGCCTCCAATCGAATGCACCAGTTTCCCTCATATGTTAATATATACACGATTACAATATATAGTCTGTAAAATAGGGGAGGTAAATATACAAACAATAAATAAAATTATTTATAAAAATAAAGTAAAATAGTATAAAATGATAGAATCAAATTTTGATATTTGCAATTACCTATATATATGATGTTGTATTTTATAATAAATAATAAATATAATATAGTATACAAATAATATAGATAAAATGAAAATTGTATTAATAATCTTAGCCTACTACTTAGTGCAAAGCGAGGATTTTACCAAAATGTAGACGCGTCTAAGTGGATAGGTAGTCGATTTATCACGTGGGTAACGAGTAACGACAATTATTCTTATTAAGCTTTATCGGAATACGCTAGTTATTATCATTTATTATACCTATCTTTATTAGTATTTTTATAGTTTTTAGAAATTATTATATGATACAATGTATACCTACGTCTTTAATAGGTACATTTTAGTAGATAAAAAGCACTGACGTTGTTAACATGATGGAAAATATTACGCGAGTGTATAGTAAAAAGGGTAAGGTTTTCTTAGTTTTAAATAATTATACTTTTTATAAAGATTGCATTACACAAAGTAGTGTATAGGACTATTTTTTGTTAACAAATTATCACATTGATTGCCACATAATTAAAATATTTATTATTTCATTGACTATTGTATTAATATTATTTTATTAGTAATTATTACAAAATACAATATTAGGTAAAGGTATACATAATTCCAAGCATATGAAATTTTTTCTTTCATTTTATACTATTTTCCATTATTTATTGCTTGTATATTTACTTCCCCTTATTTTTCACTTATTTTTTTTTATTATATTATTATTTATTAGTATTGGCATTAACTATCATATTAAAATATAAAATTTAAAAAAAAAATAATTTAATACAGAATATTTTTCGATCCAACACTTTATTTTAGAACAATGACTACTACCAATTTTTGGCATTTTAAATTAAATAATTTCAAGTAATAAGTATCAACTATAAAAGTATAAAATATGAGTTGACTACGGCTGCTGCAGATAGACTATAGTACTGTATGTGTGTATGTAATCAATAATCTATTGACTATCGTAGTAGTTATTATCTTAATTACATCGTATTATATCGAATATCGAATATATATATATAATTATTTTATTATGTATAAAAGTCCAATACTTCATACCACAAATAATACAAAATGTATTTGTACAAAAGTACATTTTTATAAAAAAAACCAAAACGTGCAATTTTGTGCAACATACATCTTTCTTTAAATTAATATACATCTCTTGATTTGGATTTGTAGCTTGTTTCTATAGAGTTAAGAACACGCGATAAAAATATGTAATTGTACGGGAATCCGGTATTTAGTAATGAGTAATAATGACCGATGGGAAACTTTACGTAGGTATTAATAAAAAATTCTATGAAGCTGAGCTGATTATTAATTTTGTAATTTCATGTTTAAATTAAGTTGTTATTATTAATAGAGTTTATTATTTTTATTCATTTAATTGTATCAAGTGATAAACGATAAACATGTGAAAAAGAGTTGAATTATAACTAGGTATCGACAAAAAAGATAAATCATCTAAAATATACTCGTAATATTAATAGGCTCAATCCTAGGACCTAATAAGTAATATAGCTTTTAATCACATCCAACATTCAGTACATGAGTCCATCCCTGAGTATGTCGACCTTATTTTTTATAAGAACATCGTGTTTAATATATTATCATACCTCATTGTTATGTTACTTTACTTTTAAGTTATAATCATATAAGACAATACCGACATACTATTAGGTTTTTTTATAAAAATAGTTTAAAATTAAATACGCAGAAGTATAAATAAATCCAATTTTCTATCTGAAATCACCCTTCAAGTTGAAGATTGAAATATTTGAATGCTCCAAATGTCACAAAAAAATAATAAAATAAAAATATACCTGTAAAAACACACATACACCGTTGTAAAAAACACACACACCGTTGTAAAAAATCCTAAATTCGTCGCTTTGCTAAAAATCTAAATAAAAACAAAATATTTCAAAAATATTTTATGAATAACAACGTGTCGTAAATTGGAGCATATTTTTCTTATGCGTTATAATACAAATAAGATCAAAAAATGACATCTCTAAAGACTTTTGATTACAATTAACCATCAAATTGTCTACCTGGAAAAATGAAAAATATATTAATATAATATTATTATCTTCGTATAACCCGTCCAGTTCATCTTGGTCATCTTTTGTCATCTTGGCAATCGTTACGATTACTATCTTATAATGTAAAAAAATAATACCAACTGCGTTGGTAGTTTATGACGTCAGCAGATGGCCAAGATGAACAGAGCGGGTTATAAGACTAACACTTCTCTCAGGACCTAAAACGTTTATCGTATGATTATTATTTCGGAAATATGTTTACAAAATCTATAAATAATATCGTATAGATTCATAAGATTTCAATATTTTTTCGTTAATATTATATACGTTTCCCAGAGGTATACCCTTGACCCTTTTTGACCCCTTACCGGCTAAATACCAAAATAACAAAACGTGTTATTAAACAGACGATATAATACTGCTATGCTATACCGTATAAACTATGACACATGGAGTATGGACGTATTTACGTATTGAGAATCTGCAGATTCCGCTGCACATATTATTATTTATAAATTTCCGGTTTAACTCATACTATATGAACAGTACGAGAAATTAAAAATAATATCAAACGTACCTACGGGCTCCGGGCGCATTTATCTGATATATATATATATATATATAAAAAAAAATTTCAATTAACCTTGATAATAATCGTTTGACGCACTGGTCACCGGTGTACATCGTAGGATGACCAACATTATTATTATTTATTGCACATCAAGTGGTCGAGTTTCATTTATGTCATCGGTTCTCAAACTGTGGTACGCGTACCACTAGTGGTACGCAAAAGACTGCATGGTGGTACGCGGAGGGCCATTTTTGGATAATAAACCCATTCAATTATTTAATTCATATCTTATTTTAAAAAACTGACAAATAAAAATAATTATAGGTACTGTGGTTGTATTATTTTACTGCTTTATTATTTAAAACAAATGTATTTAACAATACAATTTGGAATTTGGATCGTTCTATTTTTAATTATTAGTGGTACGCGACTGATTGATAATATACTTAAATGGTACGCAAAACAAAAAGTTTGAGAACCGCTGATTTATGTGATTATACCCAACTACTATAATAACTATTCATTTATTAATGGTTCTAACCAGCGAAGAACTTTGAGGACTCGTTTCCTAATCGGGTTAAGTGTGAAATTATAAAAAGATAAAGTAGCAAGCTATAATTACAAACTAGCCGCATGTATTATTCGCGTCACAACAAACAAATATTATGCTCTTGAACTTGCGAGCCGAACTCGAAACTATTCGGTTTAACGACTCTGCGTATGATGTAAACAAGTTATTATGATTGGAACTTTTTAGTTTATTTGTCTGTGTTTTTCTTTTTTCTTTTTTATATAAAAAATTAATGTTTTTTTTCGAATAAAAATGCACTATTTTTTACACAAAAAAATATTATGATTTTCCTATTAAAATTTACAAGTGTCCCGCTTTGAGTAAAAAAAAATTATGGTCACGTTACAAATAACCACATTATGATATATAACTATATAAGTTTAGTAGTCGTAAACATTAACATAATAAGTTATATGCTCGAAGTGGGGAGGATCGGAGGGATGACATCCTCTACTTTTTTAAATTTAAATTTTTCATGTCTCTTATTTTTTTTTTTGTCTAGAATAACACATCCTTCATAAGTTCTAAGATTTGTTTTTTAAATGAAGAATTTTTAATTTTTACGGTGAAAATAATTGTTTTATAACATTTCAGCTCGGCTTAGCAGTTTCGCAAGCATATTATCTATTTATCTATAGCCTTGTTTAGGTTTAGAGTCAATAATATAATATAATTAATAAATACATTTTAACTTAAGCTGATTGACGTTTAAAATGTAAAAATATCTGTTTTTACAAATAAAAATAAAAATAAAATATCACAGAACAATAACGAAATTTGATAATAATTAGGTTAGTTAAGTTAGTTAATTAGCTTAATTTCTAGCAATGTTTAGTTGATAACTGATAAGTGGGATGAGTATGGTATATCATGACGTGTGAGTCGACCAATTATTAAATTTCTAAAAACAAAATATAATAAACAAAGTGTAAAGAATGTGAAATCATAACATTGAAATGAGGAAATCTAAATTATTAGTCATCCCTCCACTTATTTTGAGCCATTTCGACCACTGATAATAACATAATAGATATAATTATGTTTAAAAGTACCTATAAATTCGATATTATTACAAGGTAACAAAGTAAGATAAAATAAAAAAATATAATAAATAATTAATGAATAAATTACAAATCATTTGATTATTAAAAAGGACTAGAACTAGATATTATAATATAATGCCATACAATGGTAATTTTTTGACTAAAGGGCAATTAACTAATCAATAGGGCTCGGATTTTAAAGGAAATGCTTCTTTTTATATATTTAAGATAGAAATCTAATAATTATACATAAATTAGTTTCACGTTAATCTGATTCCAAATAAACGAATTTATTTTAGCTTTTTTTAGCTTTTTTTGTGTAAATGATTTTTGTGCTTTTTATTGCTTTTTTCAGTTATTCCAACTGTGGAAATTTTATTTGTCTATTATGCTATAAAAATAAAAAATAAATGTTTATTTACTTAATAAGAAATGTAAAAACCTACAATAATGACCGTGATCGTACCATTAGTGTGAAACGACCTTAAACGTATAGATTATCGATCTACAGATAGTTTATAGGTCAAAGCGTATCGGCTATTGCATATAGTAAATACATGGTAGTAAATTCTTATTTTAATTTAAATTAATTTTTCAATTTTTTTTCAGTTTTATAAATTATTACTAATTATTCATGTTAATTTTTAGTCATGCTTTTTTTTTGCTTTTTTAAAGAATAAATATGCTTCATTTTTGCTTTTTTAAAACAATTTTGTGCTTTTTTTTTTATTTAGTATCCTTTAAAATCCGAGTAACTACTACTACTAATCAAGTAATCACCCATTTCCTCGTTCCCATTGTTCTCAGTACTTACCATTTGGTCACTTTGACTCCAGTTTTTGTCACTGTTATAAGATTTGTAGCAGTGCATATAAAAGGACAATTTGAGCATTTCAATAGGTGACGCATTGTTTGTTTGTCCCCGCAGTCATATTTTGTTTCTTCCTGCAGGACACTCCACTTTTTAAAATTGTCCTTCGAACTTCTTACTCCCACTTTTATTAAAGTTTTCTACAGATTTGCCAGTCAGGGTCAAATACTCATGTTATTTCTATAAATTCAATAATATATAAATTTTTCTTTGAACAACTATTATCTACATAATGAACTGCACTTAAATTTATCATATTATACAGAGACAACACGTGGAGGTACGACGTCTTATTGATAGCCTAATGCAGTAGTGTCTGCTAAGGCGACGTAACACTAGTTGAATAACTAAATAAATGATTACTATGAAAATCTATCCAGCGATTGATACCAAAATAATAATTATTATAATAATATCGATAACTCGATAAGTGTATACACTAATATTAATTAAAGACTTGTCAACATTTACTTTGAAAAGCACTGCACGAGTAGGCTGTTCGCCAAAAAGGTTATCGTATAATAAAAAAGCATAGGTATACAGATAAAACAACAGCTTAGGTACGACCTGTGTGATAATATTTTTTGTCAAATAATTCACAACCACGCTTCACAAAACTACTACAAAAATAATGATTCACAAGGCCAACAAATAAATCACCTGGCTAAAGTGAGCAAACTGGATTGGAATAACAATAGATATTATTTTTGTATAGTGTGGCACAAGAAACAGTGGCGTAATTTGGTCATGTTCATGAGGTAGGTCGATTTGTCGTACTTTTTATCTATTACCACACAAAAAAATATATAAATTAATATAATATAGTCATATATTTTATGTATACAGCTAAGGGATTTAATTTGTTTATATAATTTCTAAAAAATATACTACCTAATTAATAAGTAAATGTAAATGTAAATGTATAAATTTGGTATACCAATCTCAAAAATAAAAAATTCAGAACGAGATAAAATACTGAAAATAAAATATTGATTCGCATACTCAAAGTTAACAAAAATGTGATTGAACCACTATACTCTAATCTGCACTGCACTGCAGTCCCTATTTTTTTTTGTAAATTTGTCTACTATACACATTTAACCGTTTTTATTTTTTTGCATATCTAGACAAACATCTTTTAAAGGTTGTAACTAGTAAATATATAACTTATTTTTGATTATTTGTCATTTGTTAATGCACACAAAAGTAGGGACTGACCTGCAGAAAACTAAGAACTGACATGGACTGGCTGTGGCAATGGTAAGGACGATCCGCGTGGACCAACTTGAAATTTTGATTTAACTTAGTAGTTTAAATTCGAATTCGAAGTAGATGGATATCTTATTTTGTTCAAATTTTAAGTTGAAATGTCTGTAAAAAAAAATTGTGTTTAATAATTATTTAGATTTTTTTTTTTTGTGGCTTAATTTATGAAACTTTCCATAAGCAATAAGCAATAAGCTAATTTTGAAGTACAGCTTTGGGTCATGGTTTGAAAATCCAATGCAAATAAAATCCCAGCGTTTTAAAATAAAGCACTTTGAAGACTATCCAATGATCTCTCATAAACCTACAACTTACAAGGTATACAACTTTTAACTCAACACGATTTTAACATAGAAACTCATGATAAAGAAGCACACTCCTTTAATATACGCGCGCTTTCATAAACGATTTCAAGCTTATCCCAACTCTTTTACTTAAATGATCTTTCTAGATTAGGTTAGTACAACAGCTATTACATTATGTGACATATAGTATAATTTAATCCTATACAAAAAAAAATATAAATATAAAATTAAAAAAGTTAGGTAAGTGAACTGCGAACTGTAATTTTGACCAAATTTTAACTTAAAATGTCTATAAATATAGATTTTTTTATTTCAGTATGAATTTTGCTTACTGTCTATGGAGAATTTTTATATAAAACTTGTACATTTTATACATTTTCAACATCAAAACAATTTGCAAATGTTCATAGTTTCGACGAATTTTGTAAAAACTAAAACATTGAAATGCTTGTAAAAAATATATCGTGACTATGTATTTTTGATATTTTTAATTGGTAAATGAAAAACCTTGTATTAAATTTTCAACATTTGGCTATAAAAATTGAAATTACAAAATAATCAGGTCTAGTAGTATATTATTACTTTATTGTTGCATTTATACGTTTTTCGTCCATATATTAATATGTAATATATGTAATAATATAATATAACGTATATAATGTGTATGTAACGTAATTTTACAACAGAATAGATAGGTACATTCAATCTTTCCATGATGCGTATCCTGCTTTAACTGACCATAATAATTGCTCATCAAAACCTATCGCATTGCTTTATCGACTTTATAATCAATTTATTATAACTAACTGTATATATACCTTATCCGATTTCGCCCAGAAAAAAATTAACATATATAATTTTTCGTTGGAGTATGTGTTGACGATTTTACAGCGTCGTGAGTGCTAACTTACCGACGTCTAAGTTATTCCTGATTATTATATCGTTTTGCACTTATATGGAAGGCCGGAAACTTGGTGTGTCGTACGTTGTGGCTCATCACGACTTGAGTTAAACATTGACATAACATTATTATATCGTTATTTATTATTATCGCACGATATTGCACAACGCTATTGTTTGAACTTCGAATTACAAACCATGACTTTTATAGAGTCCTGTACCACTGTACCTACAGGAAATTTCTACGAAAACCGTAGACTAAATCCAATAGTTTAAATTTTACCTCAACGCGTTTTTATTCAAAATTAAAAGCCAAAAATATTGATGATAGTATTTCAGTTGTGGTTTCCGTTATCGCACAAATTGTACAAAATTGAAATTTCGTACTATTGTGTAATACGAAATTGTACGATGACGTTTTAAATTTCAATAGATAAAATTCAATGCATTTAAATATTGAAAAATTATAATATCTAATTGTCTTAGTAATAATATAAAAGTATTGTATTTGAGACCAAAAACCATCGATCGATTACACTATTATATAATATTGAGATGTAGTACCTTCGTGATTTCGTGAATAGGTACATAGGTATACGCAACATCTCTTGTTATTATAATTAATATTTACAATAATAAAAGCTGATATTTCTGCATACGTCACTACATCATGATACATAAATCTGCTTATATTATTTTAATTATATGCTCATTCACTGGCCTCGAACCCGTACGGACGGCGCACACGGTATGTCGCAAATACCTACCTACTACCTACATGTTTTATTTTATCGGATTGCGACAAATAATAATCACAAATAGAAATATCCCATATAATATCAAGCGTTTTCATATTTTCATTATTTATTTGAATATACACTATACATGCATGTATATTATAAGTTGTTAAAGAATATTTGTACAATTATTGTTCCCCAATTATACGATGTGATTAAGAATTTTAATTCAAATCATATTATTCGAATTAAAAAACTGTTATGAGCCAAGTTGTCTTCTAAAACGTGTCGACAACATATAATCATTTTATTAAACTATCATTAGATCGTAAAAAATTTGGTAGTAGAAACCATTTGTAATGACATGTTTTATATTATGATAATATTTTTCGGCTATTATGTGTAATGAGTAATGACGTTCTTACTCCTTACAATAATGATCAAGTGAATATAATAACTAATGACGTTTTTTTTGTTAGTAAATTTAGATACATTTTTAGTTTATCTATAATGACAACGCCATGTACGGAGAATATTATTGAAAATTAATAGCAAAAAAACAATATATATTTTGCCTTATTTTGACATATAAAATAAAAACTAACTGAAAAAGTAGAAACAAATGTTTAAAACAATTTTTATAAAAAAAAAAACAACGATAATAGAAGTTTTTATACATTATGTAATGAAAATATACTTTACTTTTTAATAATATATACTTCATTAAAAGTCCACATTTTGTGATATACATATAGACTTTTTTCTTATTTTCTTATTCAGAAATATATTTTTATCGAATTTCGACAATTGTTCCTGGGCCATTAGATGTTATAAAAGATTTATTTAATTAAATTAGGTATTATTATCAATTATATAGCCATATGGATCGACAAATTAAATATCTATTAGACATATTGAATACATTAATATTATAATCAATAACTAGTACATAAACATGATAAATTTAATTTTATAAAACCAACATTAAAACAGTGATACATAATATTATATTAATTTATTAAGTACAATTGACAACATATTAGACCACTGAAATATTCTGTACCAACACGTTTTGTCAATCAGTATGAATACGATACAAAAGTCCAACATACTTGAAAAGTAACGTAAATAATTACATAAATACATAACTGATGCAACCAAAACAATCTAAAAACAATACATAAAAAACGAATAAATACATCATGATTGAAGAAAAATTGAATTCAAGCAAAATATCGTACTTTCTATTTTTTACTGTAGCTCTCTGCTCTAGTCACGTTACTCAATTCTTCATGTAACACGTGTTTCTAATACCATAAAAATACATTTTTACATAGGACGCCCAATCAAATTCTTCCAAGCTGTACCAAAATGTGTTACGGTCGTCTTGACTTAATAATGACCACAGTTCTCTCAGTGGCGGTTTTTAGGGGGGGGCGAAGGGGGCGCTCGCCCCCCCCTTGGATTTTTTTTGTGTCAATTGTTATGTTCTGTACGTAATATTATTTTCACGATATTTGTTTAAAGTTAAAATTTTTTTTTTTTAATTATTTTTTTTTTTTTACTTAAACGTGAAAATTGATTTGATAACAATGAAAAAATATACGTTATCACACTAGAATTATTAATAAGCTCTTAGATCTAAGAATAAGTAATGCTAGTCGGATTTGAGTATGATGTTAGAAAAGGTTTTAGCCGTAGTTACGGAATAGGTTTATGCTGGTATTACATAATCAAATATCAACTAGAGCTTAGAAGCACAGTTTATAGATAAGACGTGTAGTAAAGATACCTATTATCACAGAACAATTATCTACAACATTCAGTGGCTTGAAGAAATTGTGACTGTAGTAACAGATAACAGTGGTTTTTTTTTTAAAAATTCTCAAATAACGAATTCATCATCTAAAATATACTTGTTTAGTTTTTTTGTTTGTCATGGATAAATTTGTTGTAAGAAGGTCGAGTGCAGCGGTTTCTCAACCATCTCCAAACATTAATGAGGTGAGTTAATTAGGTACTTCATTCTTTTAGTTTACAACAAATAATTAAATTTAGATAGGAATTTAATATGTATGTATGTTGGTCAACTATTTAATTTCAGACTAATTTTGATAAAAACAAACTTAAACGTCCTGTGGAAAATGCCAGCAACACAGAAACTGTTCCTTCTAAAATTGCTAAAACTGTAAGTGTCTACTACTTAAATATTATTCGTTAATGTATTTTTTTAGCAGTTACCAACAACTATAAGATAAATATTTTATACATTTGATTGAAGATAACAATTCAATTTTATTTTATTTGTAAAAATGTATTTTAAATGTGATTACCTACTTATTAGTTAAAACAAATAAATACATACAAAACAATGAAATTGTAAGAGTGTAAGACAAACTATTTTTATTTGTATTTTATTATTATAGACTGAAATTTATCAAGATTCAAGTCCCTTTAATATGGATGTAGGACTATTTAGCTGTGGAAATGTTCAAATTGATGACCATTTACGCTTGAATGTGATTCAAAATAGTTCTGTCCCAACTTCTAATTTTGAATATCCTTATTCTGTACATGTTAAAAATGGCAAAGAAGGCAAGCGTTTTCTTAGAGAAAATCACTTCAAAAATTATCCCTGGTTAGCATATTCAATTTCAAAAGAAGGACTTTTTTGTAAAATTTGTGTTTTATTTAAAGAAAGTAATCTAGGAGGAAAACACAAAACGGAAAATTTAAAAACACTTGTAACTACTCCCTTGAAAAAGTTTTCAAAATTGTTAGGTAAAGATGGTTTTCTTGAAGTACATCAAAACAATTTGTACCACAAATATGCACTTCAAAGAGCTGATCAATTTAAATCAACCATTCTTAATCCTGAAAAAAATATTTTAAACTTGGTTAATGCAGATCGTTTGAAAAAAATTACTGAAAATAGAGAACGTTTAAAACCTATAATTCAATCTATAATGTTTTTGGGGAAACAAAATATTCCATTGCGTGGACATAGAGATGATGGAGCTCTATTTGCAAATGACAATCACCATAAAATGAAAAATGAAGGGAACTTTAGAGAACTTTTAAGATACAGGGTTAAATCAGGTGACAAAATATTAGAACAACACTTACTCACAACACACTCAAAAGCAACTTATATTAGTTCTAATGTTCAAAATCAATTAATTGATTGTTTTAAGGAAGAAATACAATCAGAAATTATCAAAGAAATAAAAGAAAATAGATTTTACAGCATAATGTTTGATGAAACTACGGATCTGTCGCATGTATCACAAATGAGTTTGGTTTTACGTTATGTTGTTAATGATAAAATTAAAGAGAATTTTATTGAATTCATTGATTGTCATCAAGAAGCATATAGCAAACTAGATAGTAATGAAAATATTGAACCAAAATTATCTGGTGAACATTTAGGCCAAATTGTTATAGATTTGTTAAAGAAATTTTCATTAGAGCTACATGATTGTATTGGAATCACAACTGATGGATGTTCTGTTATGACATCAAAAGCTCGTGGTGCTGTCCAGCACATTCAAAAGTTTGCAAAAAATGCAATCTATAGTCCATGTGCAAATCATGCATTAAATTTATGTATATCCAAATCGTCAACAGTACAATTTGTAAGGAATTCTGTAGGTATTATCAAAGAAGTAGTTGCTTTTTTTAATTCTTCTTCAAAAAGGAATTTTGTACTAAAAAGTATTTTGAAAAACCATTCTTTAAAAACTGTATGTGAAACGCGCTGGATTGATAGACATGACAGTATTTTATTGTTTACTTCCTCATTTTCAGACATACTTGTTGCATTAAGTACAGTATCTGAATGGTCAGAATCTGAATCTGCAACCAAAGCCAAAATGTTGATAAGTGCTTTAGAGAATTGTGAATTTATTTTAACTCTGTTTACTCTAACAAATATACTGAGTATTACATTACCTATTAGCAAATGTCTTCAGGGAAAAGAAAGGGATTTTATTAGTGCAACAGATAGTATTCAACTGGTTTTGGATAACTTAACCGATAAACGCACGAATTGTAGTCAGTATTTTAATAAAATCTATAAGGAAGCTTCAGAACTAATGAAAAAACATGATGTTGTTACAAAACATCCACGAATATCTAAACGACAAACTCAAAGGCCAAATCCCCCTAGTAACTCACCAGAAGAATATTATATGAGGTCCTTGTACATTCCATTACTTGATAATATCATTGAAGATATAAAAGAACGGTTTAAGAATAATAAAAATAAAATATTTTTGACTTTAATGGGAATTGTTCCATGTTATTTAAAAGATTTTACTCCAACCAAAATAGAATCATTAACTGAAAATATATTAGAAGAATTTGGATTCTTGAACATACAAAAAGAAGTTCTTAGAGCTGAGTTAGAGTTATGGAAGTCCAAATGGGTTTTTGAAAGTAGATACCTAACTTAATCATTAATCATTAGAATATTTATGTTATGCTATCAATTAACTACTAATAATAACCAATTGTAACTTTGTTTTAGGTGATGTAAATAATGAATCAAAAATAAATGTACCTAATAATGCTATTGACTCTATTGTCAATTGTCCATATGTACTTTTTCCAAATATTAAGCAAATTTTGACTTTAATTGCTACTTTACCAATAAGCGTGGCATCAGCTGAACGCAGTTTCTCTACATTAAGGAGGTATTATTTTATGATTGATTTTAAATTTCAAGATAAGTAAGTATATATTAAAATGTACTTTTACGCTTAAATGCTTCAGGCTTAAGACTTGGTTAAGGACAAAGATATCTCAAGATAGACTTTGTGGCTTAGCATTATTGCATATTCATCGAGAGCTTGATATTTCAGAAGATAAAATAATAGAACGCTTTGCAAATAGCAAAAAAAGAAACATTGATTTTGTTATTTAATTTTCTTTAATTTAAATAATTTAATTTTAATTTTTGCTTAATTATTAATATTACTATGTTTACTGTTTTTAATGGAATTAATTAACATTTATAAGCTGATTAATTGACTTGTTTGAAGTACATGTTAAATTGTTTTAAGCTGTTTATCTAAATATTTTACACGGTGCTTTATAATATAATTTTTTATACAACTCCCTAGACACTTGCATGTCCTTTTTTTTAATTGAAATTGTACTAAATGCTTGAATTGCTTTAAATTTATTACTTCAGTTATATATTTATTTTATTTTTTTAGATTATAGTCAAATCTACAGACTTTTTACTATATTTTATATAACATGTATACGGTTAAAGGTAAGTATAAATCAGAGGCTGATACTTTATAAGTATTCCAATAAAACTAAACTATTTAAATTATGAAATAAAAAATAAAAGTTATATGTAATTTATTATAGGACCATAAACAAATAGTGTTCTTTATTTGATGTATGTAATTATGAGAGGGGAGGCCCGAAAAATTGAAAATAGCCCCCCCCCCTTGATGTTTCATCAAAACCGCCACTGAGTTCTCTGGTGTTACTATTGTCGAATTTCCACTGTCTCGTAGTAAACTCATAAAGTAAATCTATCATACATTCCATTTTTAACATTCTGTAAATAAACATAAAAATACATTTAGATTACTAATAATTGTTATATTATTTTTTTTTAATAAAGCTCATATTCCGATTTCCACGAAACTCAGCAACTAGCAATAAGATTAATATCTAGGTACATAAATAATATGAGATTAAGATTACTGTACAATTAACATATTAAATGTCCACCAATCAAACAAAAGTTAGAAGTAGCATTGCAACAAGTGACCTTTAAATTTTTAAACATCCAAGTATAATTCTAATAGGAAGGTAACAATTATGAAAGTTCAACTAAAATGTTTTTTTTTTATTATTTTCTATGATACGATTAAAAATGTCATAATTTTAAAACTATTTTTCGTTTTATTGTATATTCGGCGTATACTCCATAAAAATATAAAATTATCATAATTTTTTATATACCTATAAAAATAACTGCCTTTTTAACATTTTTATTTCGTTTTATCTGTTTAATGGGCAAAAAATCCCAATAACAATAATTTGTTTATTTGTATTTACATTATTGTATAAAAAAATAAACATAAAATTATTAAAATTAAAATACACAGTCAATTAAATAAACTAAACATAAAAATTAGACAAGTATAATTTAAAAAAAGCGGGTAAGTGGGTATCGCTCTGCTGTACATTAGGGGATGGGGTGGACCTCGGACTATGGTAGGTTAAATTTGAATGCAATGATAGGTATCATTGTATACGAAAAACGATTCTGAACGAAGATGATTAATTGTCAGTCTAGGATAATATATTATATTATATAAATATTGTCACATATCCTATTTTGAAACAAATAGTATAGTTACTATATGTTACTATAGTTACTTTATAGTATCTGTTTGTAAAATAAAAAAAGTATTTGGCCAACATACGCATTATGAGCGTATGAAATTTAATTTAAATTTTGATATATTTCGTAAACATTTGAACTTTAAATGCTTAGAAATAAAAATTGTGACTAACGATTTTTGATTTTTTTTTTTTACTACGATAAGTACAACTTATAAACCTTCTATTAAATTTTAAAGATTTTTTTGAATAGCCAAATTTTTTTTATTATCGGCATTTTAAGAAAAAAAAACTTTAAAAAGTCGAAAATTTCAATTGTCTATAAGTAGCTTAAAAAAGATCAAAATATTTTGAAAATTTAACCGTAAATAGATAACCATAATATAAACATTTGGTAAAAATTTCAAGTATTTACAATAATTCGTTTTTGAGTTACATGCAGCAAAATCAAAAAATCGATTTTTTTTTAAAACTGTTGGAAAATACTTACTTTTGACCACCCAAAGTACCAACTAGATGAATTTTCCTATTCAAAGAGGGGCTTAAATCAAAAATCGGAGTATTATTACTACTCCAAAACGTGATGACAGACACAAAAAAAAACACACATCATTGTAAAATCAATACATTCATTACTCCGTTCAGAATCTAAAAAATTTATAATTGAATATATAAAATAACGAAATAATAATATTTGTTGACTATAGCATTCTACTTTTACCGAATACGTTATCAAAATGGTATAGTTAAAAAATCATACTTTCAATTTAAAAAAAAAATTGTAATTTCTATTTTGAATTGCCTTATTCAATACTTATGAATTTAAAAATCGATATATATTACAATAATAATACGTACAGATAAGTGAAAACTTAAATAACACTTACTTAGGACTTTTACCGCGTGCGATTAACAAAAAATCTATCAACGTAGCTGGTATCCGGTGCAATAGGAATCTCAAAATTTTGCCAACCCATAAATTGGAATAAAAAATACAAAACATATACCATATTGACTGTAGAGGCGGAGCTTCATAATAATGACCATTCATTTCTTCTATATATCTGCCCCATAGCAAGGGACTCTCGACACTAGAAACGTAATTATATATTTTTGGTTCCTGATTTATCAGATTTGTATTTTGATATCTAAAATTTGAAAATAATCATCAGTATCGAATATTTACAATGGAGTTACGAATTTATAGTTATACACACGACCGTATGATTATGCGTATTTGAATACAGCAAATACGCATTACAATAATATATACCTATTCACCGTGTCCCACATGACACTAATTAATGCGTTTACGGTGTAATCCGCCGGTACTATATCCGTAACTTTGTTTTTGACAATCGGAATGGTCCTCAATAATCCAATCATAACACCGGCGACTATGGCAGACGGTCCGTTCATGTTTTCAAGCCAACCGGGATCGGGTTCCGATTTTGTACATCCGACTAAAAAAAAATAATGAGCATATAATAATGTAGAATTTAGACAGTTAAACACACGTATTGTGTGTAATTTAATTTTTAATATTTTTTTCATTTTAGTACTTTATTTTATTGTATTTCATTCATAAGAAGTTTAGTTATTTTTTTTTAAAGAAAAATCGTTTTAATAAATTCTAAAAATTACCTTCCTAAAAAAATAAAGAAATTAACTTAATATACCTACAATATTTGTATTATAATATTTTGTATCTCTGTAACGATATATACAGTACTCGAAATGGAGGGGGAGAGTTCAGGAAGAAGGCGAGCTCCTGTACTAATTTTTGTTTGCATGCCTATACCCCAACTATATTTTTCCACTGGAACGGAGAGACGACACAAACTTATGTCCAAAATAATTGTTATTAAAATAAGAACTTCAATTTACATCAATTATATAACGAATTTTACGATTTTTAAATATAAAAAACGATATAATTATTAATTTTGTTATCTATTTAGTATATTATTGAATAAATTATTATTATTTTTTTATTTTCTACTGTAACATATGGAACGTAGGTATTTCTATCAAAATATATTAAGATTGGAATTTAATTATCTATGTAGCTGAAAAGTGATATTCGAAATATAAGTAGGTGATAAGGGGGGCGTATTGAAGACGGCGGCTCCCGTGGGTCTATGTTAAGTAATTGTGCACTTGGAATGCAGTTTTTAAATCATTGGATTGAGCTCTTCTACTTAATTTTTCCTAATTCAAGCATTGGATATATATATTTATTATATACATAATACTATCATAATAATCAAGAAATTTATTAATGTTTTACTGCCACTGACTCCTCAACAAATATGTTGAATTATACAATTTTTGTATAAGAGATGAAATAACATCATTATAACTCTAAATATTTCAATATAGAAAATCATTACTATATTAAAATAAAAAAGTAAATAATATGTATAAAATAATTTATAAGGATGTTAAATAAAACCAATACATAGTATATACTATATAGTATAAGACTACATCCCCATCCTCCATACAAAGGTGCAAAATATATAGTATAACAAATTCAGCCTATTTGTTGTTTTATGTACATGATTTTAAACTAAACGAATAAAATAAATATAATGAACTTACTAATTGATGGACGAAATACTGAAATCGGTAAATGAATACCATTTATTAACACCAAATTTTCTGCAATTGCTTTTGTAAAACAATACGTATTGGGCCAATCTTCTAAAATTCTAAAAATAACATATATAAGTTAATATTTTAAATATTTGAAATAAGTTCTTTGTTAGCACATATAGAAAAATAAATTAGATAGATACACTTTTTACATAAATTTTTAATAAATACACAAATATCATTATATTGTGTATGATCTTTATTTCTTTCATAAAAAAGTAAATTTCACAAAAAAAAATGTATAAAAAATTATTTTCGAATTTTAATAACATAATAATTGGTAAACCACCATCAACAAGGATATGCATTTTTAATACATTTGAATAACTTCAAAAATATTTTTATTTTAATTTTAAATACAATAAAGCAAATGCATTATAAATTAAATTTTTAGTGTAGTAAGTTTTCCTCTTACAAAAAACGTTATCCAAGAAAAGAAAAAAAACTATAATTATTTGTAAATATGAACTTTATTTGTATGAAAAAATGTTTACCTTGGTGTAGAATTATTGAGACTAAACATATTTTTTAGCACCTTGGTCGTAATTGGAACAGGATAGTATTTTTCTTTGATTTCACCCCTGGGACAATGCGAGTAAGCGGTCGACACATGCACAAACCCCTATCAAATTACATTCATATGTCATAAATATTATTAAGATTATACGTTCACATTTACCTAGTATACGAACATAGTAGTATAGTACACCATTATTAATTATTATAGAGTATAGTAAAAAAATTAGAAACGTAACATTGTTTTCTGAATCTGAACATAATATGGCTTATGAGTTACGGCTTTAATGCTTTGAAAATAAATAAAATATGCGGTTATGTATCACTAGCATTTACTAGTACTTATAATTAATTTTATCACTAAAAATACAAAATATATGCTTAAAAAACGAAAACTTAAATATACTTATATTATTGGATTTGTATGTTTTTACATCTAAAACTATAGTAAATTAATTTTAAATTATATAAAATATTAATTTGATTAATATACTATCACGTTCATACATGTAAATATGTAATATACAATCAATTATCAATACTCAATATGTCGCAAGTATCGGTTCTTTTCGGCGGCGGTCAAGTTTACACCCGTTTGGCCGTTTGTCCCTCGCATCGAGTTAGTAAGCCAAAATTTTACAGAATGATAAAAATCCAAAAATTAAAATACTCCAGAAAATAAAATGCTGAAACGTAAAACTCGGTCTATACAAATCTAGAGTATAAAATTTACTTAGCAATTTGTTATAATCCAATATTCTACATTCCGGAATACTTAGACCCAGGATTTTAAATTCCAAAATTCTATGTTGTTGCTTCTTAATTTTTAATTTACGAACTTTTATATGTTTTTATTAAAAATGTTAAAATTCACCAAATGTGATCTAAATTATTTAATATCCACAATAAAAAAAATTATAAAACATAAGATATGTTTTTAAAATTAAAAAAATATTTTATAACGTAAAATTAAGATTTATAATACTTTGATATTTCTTCAGTTTTGAAGACTTTAAATAAATATTCATGCTATTATCTATCAAATAATCTAATTAATAAAAAAAAATCAAATTCGACATAATTTTATTTTTAAATTAATATCAATAGACAACTCATCAATATTTATGATTATATTACCTTAAGGTTCTTCATTTGCGTTGCTAAAGACAGAAGTTTTTCAGTCCCTAGTATGTTTATTTTTGATGCTAATTCGAGAGTTTCGTTAAATTTAACTGTAGCCGCGCAATGAAAAACAAAGTTAACATTTTCAACTATCCAATCGCGATTAGCTGTCACCATAGGCGGATATTGGGGGGGACTTGGGGGGCTTAAGCCCCTCCAGAACGTAGTCAAGCCCCCTAGGAAGGTTCTAGTATCTTTGAAGTGTCTAATAATGTGTTAACGCTAATGGATATGGTAAAAATGTTAAGCCCCCCCACGGATATGACCAAATATCCGCCTATGGCTGTCACCAAACCCATTGATGAATCTTCTAGATTACCCTCAATGATTTTGATAAAGTCCGTAAAGTCTGGTTTTTCACTTCTAAGTCGATCAAATACCTTAGAAAAAAAATATTTCAATTATGAACTCATAATAAAGTATATACACTGTATAATATACTATGTATAATTTAAATAATTGTACATTATAATAGTTTTTAACACTAATACATTAAATCGAATTAGCAATTATAGTTGATAGCTCTAAATTTAGAAAATTAATATTCGAATAAAGAAATGATTAGCCACTGCACAATATTTAACTAACAATTAATAATATATTAATGAATAAATATGTATATAATACGAGTATGATAATAAATTATGATAATTATTCACTAATGATCTTTTAAATAATTGCATCTATCGTAACTGCCTTCATTAAAAACATAAAATTTAACTACATTCATGTTGTAAACTATAATTTTCGTGATTATTTAGATTTCCTACACGGTAGATACATTTAAATTTAACATAATATATAATAGTAATACATGTATTAACAAATAAAACTTTAAGAAACTAAATTAACTACTATAGGTGTATAGATTATATTTTACAAGATTTAAACATTTTAAACATGCACCGATTGATTTTTATTTTTTGTATAAATTTATACAGATACTTATCGGCTTCATTTTTTTGATTAAAAACATGCCGTAAATATTAAATTCATTAAAATAACAATTAAGTTAATATAGTTAATAATTAAGTATATTATTTTATTGATTTATGTATTAATTCATTTGTATAAACCAATGACCAAATACCCTTTTAATAATAAAATATCACATAATATGATACCTATAAATTGTAAAGTAAAAATTAAACATTTTATATAGATGGTAAATAGAGAGAATAATGAAAAATTAAAAATTAAAAAATAATAAGATAAGAATTTAACATAATAGTAAAATAACAAGGTAATTTAGTAACTTAAGTTAGACTAATGAATAATTATATGTTATTAATTTATTATTATGATATATTATAAATTTTGTTTTTTTTTAATATTATAAGATGAAAGAGACATCGATTTCTGTAGGTAATTTATTCACTTAATTTGAAATTAATCTTGTGGTTCTTGTGGATATACGAAACTTAGACCCTTCAATAATAGCTGGTATTAGGGACATCAATCAATCCATTTAAAAATGTATCAAAAAGTAAAAGCTCATTTTTTTTCTATTATTCATCTGTTCTATTTTTTGGGAATATTAAGGTATACTGAGTATTTTTATCTGTATTAATTTGTTTATGGTGAAAAGGTTTATTAAAACATATATTATATTATTATATATATAATATATGCATGAATTTATATGAAGTATTGAAGTCTATACTCTATAGTACCTATAAATATATTTTCAACAAAAATCTAAAAACTTTAGATAGGTATTTCAATAGATATTTCCTCTATGATTCTAATATAGTATATAAAACAACTGTCAACTGACAAAATATACAGATAGGTAATATGATGTATATCAGAAATTAATTAATGGTGTTTAACTACGTTACTAAAAATGTAAATTATGGTCTAAAATTTTTAAAAAAATAAATTACTTACAGCTTGTTTATAAATATCTGCCACCCTTTGATTAGCATCAATTCCTTTTTTATTTCTCACTAAGATCGCAATTTTTTTTATAGGACAAGATCTGAGTATTTTTTCAACGAGGATCTTCCCGAGAAACCCCGTACTTCCGGTCACTAAGACTGTTCCACTACTAAATGTTTCAGGTATACAAGCTTCCATTATTAATTTTTAAATAAAACGCCTACGATAGATTTTGTAGTGCTTAAAGATATACGAATGAAAAAAAAATTTGTCTGCATTAGAATTTATTGCCACCAAACAAACAATCTATACAATTTAATTAGTAGATAATCGCTTTTAAGATATTATATATGCTTAGCTATAGGTATAATAGTTATGAACGAATGTTCAAGGCCTATATTATAATGGGTTAATTTAATAACAATGAATAAAATGAGGCAGTATTTAATGGGAAGTGCGTAACAATAAGCTCATCAATAGATCAGCTATACGCCAATACCTACTAAATACTAATCGATAATAATAATATAATACTAAATATATACCTAAACACCTAGTATATAAATTATAAATAGATATTTAAACCTAGACAACTTAGTGTGTACCACATACCTTTAAACAACCGAATATCCTTATGTTTTTATATTTTTTTAATGATATTTAAGTATAATAATGAATTAGTATACACTATTTATATATATATGAAAACAATGATTTCAATAAAAATAAACAAATATAAATGAAAAAAAAATATGAGCTTAAATATTATTTATATATATATATATTTTTTTTTTAATATTTTGTTTTATGTTGACACCCGGTAGCTATAACTATGCAAAGGCGCTGAATTTTAATGCCCCTAGGCATCAAATATCTTAGATCCGACATTCCATAAAAGGTTTATCATTTATGATACAGACATAGGTAAGTAAAAGTGAAAATAAAGCAAACAATTAATAGTTTGTTTATTGCTATATCTATTAAGTACATAAATATTAAAAATTAAATTAAAATAAATGTATGACAAATCATTTATTTATTAATTTAATACGCTGACTCGAGCCGACTACAGCGTGATGGATTCCAAAATGATCTAATTTAATTTAATCATAGATTTTTATTTTATCTTTCTAATTGTAAAATTTATGAATTTATTTATTATTCATTTTTAAAATAATATTAACTACAGACTAACAAGTTAATTAATATTATAATATGTGACCATAATTGTATTTATATTCATATGACATATAACGCATTATACGCATTGTATAATATACTATTGCGGTATTGCATATTGGTAATATAATCGGTACCTACCTAATTATTTATAATTGCACCATAACTGTTTACGGCTTTTCAGTTTTTACTAATATAAAATTAAGGATTTGACCAAGCGCAGACTATATTATTGTTTATAAACATTAGTTGTAAAATGTAATTACATTTTTGAAAATTTTTTATTCATTAAAATTTTTATTATTTTATTCCACTTCCACAAAAATTGAAAAAACAGCAGTCCTTTATACGTACAACACTACTATCACAGACTATATGAAAATAATATCATATAGTCTGTGGTACAATGTACAAAGTATGTACAAAGCGAAAGCACGATGGCTGAAAAACATTTAGATGTGAATAACAATCAACAGCATAAATGTATAAGCACTATAATATGCGCATTTTTTTAATCCTGTATTTGAGCTTTTGATTTGGCAACCTCAAATAGAACAACCTAGTAAATGTAAACTATATGCCCAGGGGCGCAAAAATTCTAAATACGGCCATGAGCACATAATCGCTATATTATTATTCCATTCGAAAACGTAGGTATGCTAATAATAGAATACACATATGACAACGCATGAAACACGTAAAGATGATAATTATGTTAATGTGTCTTTTTTCTGCTTTTTAATCAATATATTACAAGAGTACCCAACATTATACTATATAGATATCAGGTGTATATGGTGTTTAATATATTTTTTTTAAATAATAAGATCTAAGGCGCAAAGCCGGGTACGATATCAACAATAATGATAAGGCTTATCAGCCATATTTATAGTTGACACGTGAGAACATGTTTCACTTACGCTAACTTTGCTGCTGCAGCTTTTGCCAGCTACTCAGTCTATACTCTATGATAACGATTTATATATTATGTGCGGTAACATCATGTTCATAATATAATAATTATTACTTATTCGTATTATTCTAATTTCATAGTTTCATTTATTGAAATATCAGTGTATTTTATACGAATATCAATTTAAAACTAATAATTGTATTAATAATATGTGGAAAAAATGTATAAAAACTGTAAAAACTCACGGGTCGCTAGAAAACATTAAGTCTTACTTGTTCGATCCTTCGTACACGTCGTCGATCAAATGGATTGTGATTGCCATCGAACTTGTGCTAAACTTGTATATCATACAAACGGTCAAGTACACAGAAATCGACTGGAAGGCGTACATGCAAGAAGTAGAAGGTGTCGTGGTAAACGGTACATTTGATTATGGAAAACTGAAAGGAGACACAGGACCTTTGGTGTATCCAGCCGGGTTTGTGTACGTGTTCTCCGTGCTGTATTACTTGACCGCATTTGGTAAGAACATCAAGGTCGGCCAGTATATATTCATGTTACTTTATTTGATCAACATATACTTGGTGTTCAAAATACATGAACGCAGTAAAAAAGTGCCACCGTTTGTTATGTTGCTACAATGCTTTTCTTCGTATCGTATCCATTCTATATATGTGTTGCGGCTGTTTAATGATCCAATTGCCGTAATACTGCTCTACCTGTCCATTTACATGTTTCTAAAGAATAAATGGACGATTGGCAGCATAGTCTACAGTATGGCCGTTTCTATCAAAATGAACATCCTGCTCTATTCCCCAGTACTATTAATAGCATATATCACAAAATTTGGTATCCGAGGAACAATTAAACACATAACGTATTGCGCTTTAGTACAGTTACTATTGGGTTTGCCATTTTTAATCAATAATCCTATAAACTATATACAGGGTGCATTTGACTTATCCAGAGTCTTTATTTATAAATGGTCAGTGAATTGGAAATTTGTCCCACCCAACATTTTTGTGAGTGGATATTTTCACACACTATTACTGGCCATACACCTCACAGTTTTGTTGTGTTTCACTGCAACTTGGATAAAATATTTGAACTCCTATGCCAAAATGAAACAAATCGAACACGACTTAAAACCTCAGCTGAAGAAAAAGAAAATCAACATCAATATGGATATCAGCGCAAATTTATTTTTGTTGCCCATGTTTTCAGCCAATTTTATCGGAATAATGTTCAGCCGCTCATTACACTATCAATTTTACGTATGGTACTACCATACACTGCCATTTTTATTATGGTCAACACCTTATGGAAATAAGTTTAGGTTAATTGTGCTAGGCCTCATAGAAATATGTTGGAATACATTTCCTGCAACAGCATTTAGCAGTGCTCTACTACATGTTTGCCATTGTATTATTCTGTATGGATTACATAGGTACAGATATAGATATGGATCTATAAAAAAAAATAGGTAGTGAAAATTTATTATATTGTAATATTACAAATGTAAACCAAAAATTTTATTTTTCTTTGCATTCTAATTTAAGCTTCCCTTTTTTTGTGTAGTATTGAATCCGATTTTCTAAACTCGCTGAAAAAGAAAAAAAATATTTTCATTTATATATTTTAGTAATTATGTTATCAATAAAATAAATGTACATTATTATATCTAGATACATTTTTATAATAACACACATTTTTAATTCATTTCACACCAAACATATCATATAATTAATAATTATTAATTATATATTATTATATTCTTTCATTTTTACTAGCATACATAATAGGCACTTAAATGTTATAGTGACTTTAAACTTAATTTAAACAATTACTACTCAATATACTTTTATTTGTTTATATTAGTTGTAAACCGTAATCAAGATTTTAATAAAATAAAACAGTTCCTGTACACAGCCAATGACTGAGTATACTTATAAAAATTGACTGATAATGTTAAGAGCAAAATATTGAGGAAAAATATATCTAATTTATTGAATTAGTATTTTAAAATAGTTTTTGGATTAGATCATGGAAGTGAATGTTAATTTTTAACATTTTATTAATATTATATAATATAAATATAATATATTATATTAGTTTATTACCACTAGCCGGTCTCTTCAGGAGTGGTTGATAAATTTTAGATTTGACACCTTGTATTAACCAATTGCTTTGATTGTTAACTTTGTTTTCTGCTAAGGTTTCAGTGTTTTTTAACATTTCTCCCAACATTGTAGCTCTGTAAGTTATTTTAATAAACAAATTTGATTTCAAAATAAATTTACTATTTAGTATTTGTTGTATTAATTATAGCTATCATGAACCTGAACCAAAAATGATTTAAATAAGAATTAACATAGATAACGTTTAAGAAATGTTAAATTTAAAAAAAAAATACTTGATCATATGTGTGGCCCATGAACATTGTAGACTAGTAATGACTTCCGATATGGACTCATCTTCAATAATCCAATTGACATTTTCAAATTGGCAATAAAATAAATTTAATGGTAAGTCACTGGCTAAACAATACTGAGGTTTACTGAAAAAATCTAAGCATTAACATTGTGTATTTAAAAAAAAAGAATTGCTCAAACTAAATACCTTGGACAATTCTCAATGTTCAATAAGTCTTTAAATATATTTTCATTTTCTTTACCACATCCAACTAATATGAGTACTGATATTATACATCGAATTTGGTGCCAAAGAAATGCTTTACCTACAATGGTGAGTTCACACATGTCATAACCTCTATTTGTCAAAAATTGATTATTTTCAGAACATATTTTAATATCAGCCCTTGTGATCCTTCTATAAAATTGTACAACACCATTTGCAACATCCATTTTACAAAGGTTACGAAAATCATGTGTTCCAACTACATGCTGTAGAGCTTGATTCATCAACTAAACAAAATTTGAAAAAATCATTAGTTTTTTACTATTAAAATATCAAAATGAACAAATTTATCAACAAAAGTACAAACATCCACATCAAGATCACCTCGTGGAAACCAATATTTATATGTTCTAGACCCGCAATCAAACCGGGCACTGAAATCTTCTTTAACTGGACTCCAGGCAACTATCCTTATATCTTTCGGTAATAATCTATTGAGCATTTTACAATAGGGTAATTCGTTACTATCATCACCACTACTTCTTACAGTCAAAGAAATCGCCTGTAAAATAAAATGGTTATGTTATAAGTAAAGAAATTGTATAATAGAACAATAGTACTTAATAATTTATACTACTTATTTAATTTATTGATATATCTAATATAAATTGAATTTAGATATTACGCATGTATATTTTACCTGGCTAAAAGAACTAACACCTTTATCGGTTCTTCCACAACGATGGTAATTTGAGGTTTGACGACTTTCTATTAAACAACATGTGGTGAGTGCACGAAATAATTCATGTTCAATAGTCTTTTCAGAATCTTCTTGAGTAGCAAATCCATGATAGTCCCATCCTAAGTATAATAGTTTAAAGACCACATGCCTTTTATGATACCTATAAACAAAAAATACAAATGAATTAGATACTTAATATTTACTAAAAATAAAAATTATATCATATTAAAACCTTTAATTGTTATTGTATGTAAGTAACAATATTTCTTAAAAATACCTACATTAATATTCTTCTTTAAATTATAATAATTAAAATATTTTTAAACTATTATTTATTAAATCAAAAATTGTATTACATATATGAATATTTTTTTACTAACTGTGTAGGAATATTAATTGTAGCTCTTAAATTTTCTAGTAACTGATAAAAAATTAATTTACAATTTAAATACACTAAATAATCTTACTCACAGGCCACAGCATTTTTAACACATTTTAATATCTAAACCTATGAACTTCTAAAATACCTACCCACCTTCAAAACACTACTGGTTAAAATTCTATAGAAAATATGTATATTATTAATTTTTTTAATAAATAAAATAACTTGATTAATTGTACATAACTAATTCTAATATAAATATATGCTTATATTATTTAAGTTAATTTTCCTTGTACCACAGAATATTGTACTATGTTTGTCTTGAGTAATTAAATACAATACAAATTATGATTATATGTTTGAAAAAATGTTTTTATTCATCATACGGTAAGTTTCTTAAACATAAAATAATGTGTATAAAATATTTCATTACTTTGAGAAATCAATAGTTCTCTTAGGTTTCATTTTTCTAGTCAGCTTCTTGCGCTTAACATTCTGCTCTTTGAGGTTTAAAATTATACTAATGAGTTCCTGCAATTAAAATTACTAGTTTTAATTGTTAGACTAAAAGATGTAAGTACTAAGTACCAAAAAATGTATTGTTAAAGTAAATTACCTCTTTAGTTAGGTGACTAAGATTTTCAGGATCATAATTGTCGGAATCTACCTCAAGTGACATTTTACATAATTTTTCTGATACTTTACTTTTAAAAGATATGATAAGATTTAAATCTGACTAACTCTTATAACAATTTAAAAATAACACACTAGTATAAATAAAAATAAGTATTTTAATTAATAGTTATGTTATTAAAACATTTAAAACTAATTTTATATTTTCATTTTTTGAATTACTGATTAATGATTATCTCAATTGTAGTAGATAACTTCTGTGAATGCATGTTGTACTTATCATTCATTGATAAGGTGATAAACGGAATTCTGTTTAAGTAGTTGCTTATGAATTTCTTATAAGGGGTTATATTTAGAAATCAGCTATATATTTCATATTTTTCGTTAGTATCTATTATCTATTGGCATTTTCCTAAGTAATTAATACATTTTTTCTCAATCTTAACCAAAAAATAAAAATATTAAAATAAACAACATAAATTGTTTGAATAATTAAAGCATATAATTGATCATTAGAAAATGTTAAAAGATAATTTCAAATTTGAATCTTTTGATACTATACATTTACTGTTTACTGTAACGTTTCACAGAAACATTCATTTCATAAACATTTTTTTAATTTTTCTCACAATAATATTTCTAATGATATATTCGCTACTAACTAGTAACTACTGCAGTATTATTAGTTATTACATTCTTTTAAACTCATCATTTTTCAGATTAAGTTTTAACTAACGAATTTACAATAAATATTTTATTATTATTTATTTATTCAATCATTGAATTGTTAATTTTAATAGTATTTATTCAAATTTTAAAAGCTTAGTGTCTCCCAAAGTCACACACTTATCAATAAAATAATTTTAATTTAATAATTATATTATTTAAAAAACGACTTAATATTACAAAAGTACTACTAATAAATTGAAAATATAATATAAAATTATATACACATGACTACATAAAATAATATTGCTATATAAATATTAAAATAATACTAATTAGTTATTACCAAAAACGTAGGATAAAACATAATTGTTTTATATGATTACCAACTTATCATTCAAGCAAGAAAAAAAAAATAATACATTATATTATTGGTTATTGTGATTTATGGCCTATTTGATGTTTTCCGCAGCCATAGATCTATATGATCCGTGTTGTTAGTTGTGTTATTTTAATTTTGTTGACCTGACAGTAAAAAATGCAATAAATATTTAAGAAAGTATTACAACATCAAAAATAATGCTTTGGACTTTTTGTGTCATACTAATGATTGCATACGTTATAGATAGTAAGTGAGAGTATAATAATTATTATTATAATATTAAAGACACATTTTGCCAACTGCCGCAATAAATAATAAAACAAAATTATTTTATACAGTATTAATAGTATTATTATACTACTATATTCAATATTATAATAATAATTTCAAGTTTTATTTAATAATACATTAAACAATAAATAATTATAAGTAATATTACTAATTTCCATAAATTTTATTATTAACCGAAATTTCACTTATTTAATATACATTAAATGCAGATTATGCAATGCCTTTTATTTAGTTTTATATGGCGCAAATTACAACCTTGAAAAATGACGCAAATTACCAAAATTAACTCCTATAACTCACCTATACCCACCCATCCATTTAAGAAGTGAAGCGATTGCTTCACATGACATATGAGTTAGACGCCACTGTATAATACTATAATGTATAAAAGTAGGTATTTATATAATTGATAACGGGATCAAATCATATATAAAATTAAAAAATTTAGTTATAATTTTTTTTACCTGAACTCCTAAGACACACTCGGAATTTTTAATGTCTTTAGTCTTGACGTTTGCTCTCTTTTACAGAAACTTGTAACTATCCCCAAGTATTTATTATATAACAATTAACAATAGGTATATAAAAAAGATTAGATTTTGAAAAAAATTCACAAATATGGATGATTTTTTTAATGATTATTTAGGTATTTATTATAACTCATAAGTATATAAAAATAGACTTTAATTTTGTTTTGTGTAACTCAACTGATCAAGGCGACAAGGCTTAGAGTTAGGATCATATAAATAAGATAATAATGGTGAAAATACATAATATATTATGTTATACATAAATTTATAAGTTACAATACATTATGTTTCTGTATAATATAATTTAGGAAAACCACATGTTCAAGCTAAGAAATACACAAAATACAACTTGACAAATTCAGATCCTAATTATTGGAACAAGTAAATACAGACAATGTACATAATTATACAAAGTTACACGTAATTTACCAAAATATCTATGGAACTATATTTTTTCACTATGATGACTATTCAGATACCCACCAATCATTTTTATTGACTTCTTAAATTTTACCGTTTATTCTTATTATTTCAGATGGACCGATTGTAAGGGCTCGTGTGGTGAAACTGGCTACATGTCTCGATACCGCAGTACTACGTCAAACGATGTTCTTTGCGAGTTTAATCACGAGTGGAAAACTTGCCACGTTTTAGGATGTAAAATAAACAATTACACTAAGGCCATTGAAGGAAATGAACTCAGAACACAAGAGTTAAATTACATTCTGCAAAGAGCGAGAAACACAAATCAGATTGTTTTGAATGCGTGTTTCTCGGGCTATTGCAATTATTACGCCTTGAAAAACGCGTTTACGAGTAACACTGTTAGTTTAAAATTTAATTTTTAAATCATCACAAGCCAACAATAAAAAATTTAAAAATTTAAAGTCCTTAATAATATACTAATTGTGGTAATAAATCGATAATATTGTTTTATTTTAAGTTATTTTTTATAGGATCGATTATGGAACGCATTGTTATGTGTTATATACAATTTGGGCTGTCCCGGTAAGCGATTAAGTGAATGTCAGAAACATAATAATTATTGCTATCCGTCTATGGTATAGATTCTATACCATTAAATAGGTGCTTATTTAATGGTATAGATTCTATACCATTGAATAGGTGGTTATTTAACATATTATTATTATTTTTTTTACCTTGTCGTTAAGTCAAGGGAGGCTGGAGTAAATGGAGTTCTTGGTCGAAGTGTACCGCGACGTGTGGTTCTGGAATGCAATACCGATTACGATATTGTGATCATCCTAGTCCTTCAAGAACGTCACTTAACTGTTCCGGAAACTATATAGAATTTAAAAATTGTTTTGGGAACTCGTGTACAGCTAAAACGAGTATGAAAATAACTCACCCTAACTTTAAATATAATACATTTTAGGAAATAAAATAATGCAACAATAAAAATATGTTTTCCGAGATATTTCTCTAAGGCTTAAATAATCTGCTTATATATTTAATATTAAATTTTATCCAATAGATGGAACTTGGTGTAAGTGGATGAAATGGTCAGAATGTAGCGTTCAGAAAGGCAATGGCATAATCATTAGGAAACGTTTTTGTCGGTCTTCTAACAACAATAACAGTTTCTACATGTCATGTTCAGGATCACATACAGAAATCGGCCAATGCTATACGCCTGGAGGTAACACGTAACATGTACACATACAGGGCCGGGCCAATCAATAGCGGCGCTTCTGGCAAAATAAAAATTTGCGCCCCCACAAAAAAAAAATGGGCAAGTGGGTATCGCTCTGTTGTATAGTTAGAGATAGAGAGTAGGTCACTGGTCACTATAATGGATGTGTTAAATTTGAATGCAATGGTGGGTATTATTGTATAAAAAAAATGATTCTGAATGAAGATGATTTGTCAGTCAATAATAATTAGTTGGATATATTATATTATTAACTATATTAAATTGTAATTTATCGTTATTTTACGTGATTTCGTAATAAATTAAATTTCATACGCTCATAAAATGTTTTCTATATTGACTATGGAATTTTTTTTTTACAGTTACATGAAGAAAAACTTATGGATAACCTTGTATTGGATTTTTGAACCTTAAATATAAATCACAAACTTTTTATGAATTTTCAACTTAAAAATTCCTTGCAAATTTTCGTAATTTTGATATATTTCGTAAACATTTGAACTTTAAATGCTTATAAACAAAATTGTGAGTTACGATTTTTGATTTTTTTTTTTTTACTGCGATAATTACAACTTATAATAAACCTTGTATTAAATTTTAAAGATAGCCAAATTTTTTTTATCGGCATTTTGAAAAAAAACTTAGAAAAGTCAAAAATTTCAATTGTCTATAAGCAGCTTAAAAAAGGTCAAAATATTTTGAAAATGTAATCGTAAATAGATAAGCATAATATAAACATTTGGTAAAAATTTAAAGTATTTACAATGATTCGTTTTTGAGTTACAGCAAAATCAAAAAATCGATTTCGTCGAAAAGTGGTTATGCGTAAAAATTCCCGTTTTCCGTTATTTTTTCAGGGTTTTTCCCGACGCTGAAAACTACTGGAAATTTTTACTTTGACCCCCCAAAGTACCAACTAGATAAATTTTCCTATTCAAAGGGGGGCTGAAGTCAAAAATCGAAGCATTATAACGTGATGACAGAGACAAAAACAAAAAATAAAATAAATAAAAATAAATAAAAAAAATAAAAATAAAACACACATCATTGTAGAATCAATACATTCATCACTCATTCATCACTCCGTTCAGAATCTAAAAATGAATGTTAACTTATTTATCTATAAGTATAATTAATACTTAATATAAAGCTTAAATTTATTATTTTAATAGTTGAAATAACAAAAGTTTAATTATATTTAAAATTTAAATAAAGATAATAATAACGAAATTAATAGGTTTGTTTTACCTATACTTTGGTATACTCGTAACTAATGAACACTTCAAAAATACACTACAACATAAACAAGAATTATGTAAAAATGCAAATAAAATAATACAAACAATATAGTAAATTTAGTACAGAATAGTTAAAATATTTTAACTTTTATGGTTTTTTAAAAGCAAATTCTTCGATGATTAAAGTGTAGTCCATCGTCCATCTTAGATACAAGTTCTTGTTCAATTGAAAGTTTATAACACAATTTATTAACACAGTATTAAATAACTCACATCTAATAACAAATATTAATATATTAAAATATTTTGGCTTAGATTTTCAAATTCAAATTTTGCGCCCCCATTTCTACACGATATTTTGCGCCCCTGGCAGGCGCCCCGCTTGCCAGGCCCTAGGCCCGGCCCTGTACACATAGGTTTAAAGATAAGACATATAATATAGACAATATAGTATAGGTATCTGGTAATTTTGATTTAGACCTGCAGCTGAAAGGAATGGAACCTTTCGTTTCGAAAAGAATTGTGGTACTATAGTATAGTAGTATAGGTATACCTATAATAATATGTATACTACTGCAAGAACCAATAATTCGAAATATACCTATAAGATTTTCGGTAATTTAGAATTTATTTCAGTTTAAGTTTAATTTAATATTCAGCTGAGTCCTGAATGTTCTGATTTAGCTTACATTATCATGTGACATATATTTTTCCGACAATTCCGTTGATATTCGATTAAAATTCAGTTTATGAGATAAAATCTGTAATATAATAATAAATAGGTATCATAATGGTCAAAATCTGGCTTTAGACGAAAAAAATAATTGTATTTACAACTTATTCAATCGGTGTTCCGGTTATAAAATTAATGCCAATATTTTACTTTTAAAGCCAAAACAAAATATAATCTACAAATAGGTATTTATTATTCATAAATCATAATATGTAAATGTAATATATATATACGTATATATTATGCACCGTACCATATTGGGTTTACAATTCAGAATACGATTTTAACTTCAAAAAAGTTAATATTTTATATGTAGATACTACAGTGGGTATAGGTACCTATAAACCTATTGGCTATTAAGTATTAACCAATTTTTTTCCGGAGCAATTAAAATATACATTAATATTAATGTATTATTTTGTTTCAACACGTCCATCGTAACAGTCGATGGAGGCTGGTCTGAATGGCAAAAATGGAGCCCCTGCTCGGCTACATGCGATGGAGGAATTCGATATAGGTTACGGAGTTGTAGCCAACCGGAACCGGAATACCCTGGACAACATTGCGTTGGAGAAAATATACAAACCAATATATGTTACGTCGAACCCTGCAAAGGTATGTAACATAATTAATAATTATTAGGTAATAATTTATAGTATTATCATAAACGCTATGATGAAAAACTGCAGGCTGCAGTATATATACAATATACTATAATACTGTATAGTGTATATCGTATATATTACGATATACTCATTAGTCATTATATATAGGTATAAGTAACTAAGTAAATAATTGATTTTTTAATATGTTTCGTGTTATTTTTAATGATTAATAATTATTCATTATAGTCTATAACTTTTATACCTATACTTATATAAAGTTATACATTTTAAATGATAGGACCCCCGATTATGGTGGCCACGTTTGATAAACAGTCTTACATTAAATACGCTGCTATGGAAATAAGTATGACTCTGCTATACGTCGTTGTACAGTTTTATCCTTTCGACATGTCCGGTACCATACTTCGACGGTTTGACAACGACGATTGTGATAGCTATTGCAATAGCATTCAATTGAATTTGATCAATTTTCGTTTAATTTTAACAGTCAACTTAGACGGATGCAATATTACATTACAAAGTTCTTCCACAGTAAACGTGAGAAAAATTAAACCAATATAATTCTATATGAAGTGTGAACCTGCGAAATTATAATAATGTATGTGTTAATGTTAAATTATAATTGGTCATGTTCACATGCTTTAGTGTAAATCTCTATCGACCATTCATCTGTCATACTACTTTTATAATTATAATTATTTATAATATAAAATATAATAAATATGATGCGTGATAAATGAATTAAATTGTTAAGTGTTATTTTTACCTATAGTTTGGATGGAATGAAGTTTCCTTTTCAATCACCGAAAACAGAGTAGCACTACAATTAAATAATCACCAAACTTCAAAATTTGTAAAATGTATGATTTTTACTGTGAATCTGGATCAAGTGACAATCATTGGAGAAAATTTCGAAGGTTACATAAAAAAGTTTGATGTAAACTTTATTCCTTATGCATTAACCATAAACGACAAAGTACATAAATTTATCATCTCAACACATTTATCTATTAGCTTTATATGCCCTGGACATTGGCCATTTAAACGTAATACAATTTAGTTTTCAGATACCATGTATTTACCTTATACGACTTATAACACAGTCTTCGAACTATCAGAAGAGCAATCTTACACAAATTTATTAAACACGATTAAGATCCCTTGCCCGCAACCGAGTAATAATTGGAAGGTTTGCAAATAAAAATAAAATGTTCTGTCATCAAGTGTTTAGCTGTTTGCATTTTGTACATAATATTGTTTCGTTTTATATTTCAGCTGGAATTGTACTTGAGGTTTGAAATTTTAGCTCACGGAAATTTGATTTCAATTCGAAGCACTACGACAGACTACATGTCAATAGAAATCAATAACGACATATTCAAACTTAAGATAAAATTAGATGAATACTTTAACGAAGTGTCAATGAAATTTGAATACATTGATTCGTCATGGATTCATCTGGAAATCGAACAACATGATAATAGTTGGTGTTTGAGTGTAAATGACAAAAAACGTTCATTGATAATGCCCGAAAACGTGCTTTTTGAACTGTGCGAAAATCATTTGTATATTGGTAACTTTCAGGTCAGTAAAAATTAAAATTAAATATAATAGAAACAAGTCAATAGGCGGAACAATTTTTATGGGGAGAAGATAAACCTAATCCAATATTTTCATAACAGATAAAAATACCAACTAATATTTACCTAGTACTTGACTAGGAATAGAGTAATATTGCCATATTGGATTCTGATGATGTACCTATACATCATAGTTATGATAATCATAATTATGATCACATAAATCTAAATGATATCATGATTCTGCAGAATGTTATATAGTAATATATTATTATTATATTATTTATGTAAATTGCAATTTACAATTATAAATATAATATTATATCGTAATAAAATATAATTAAACAGATACAAATGGTTTTTCAAACTCATTCAGCAGAGCTCAACTTAGGAATTTTGGGGGCCGGGTCTAATTTTTCATGTGGCCCCAAAATTAATCATTACTTAAAATCTAAAGAACTGTGTGAAAGTAAAATATGTGTTTTCTTACCTAAACATCAACGTAATTTTGACCAATTAATAATCGACGTATCTTCTACATAAAAAAAACGTAGTTTTTTAACAAAAAATGTACGAATAAGTTTATACCTATCGTCAACGTAAAATCAACTTATTTCAACGTATATTATATTATTATACCATTATTATACGAATAATAACTACGTATATAACTATAAACATTATACATACAACAAAGTTATCCTTATTAGTTATTATACCTACATGAAGATTAAATGTGCTTTGTTTACTAGGGTCTAGGATTGGTCATTGGTTATAAATAGAATATAGATCAATGATAAAAGTATATAGATGTAGTTAATAGTTATTTTTATTTACCTATATAGTACTAGTTATTACTTATTTATAATATATTCTAACTGTTTATATATTAAATGTAACAAATCTATTTGACAAACTTCCATTACAAATGTTACTATATTTAGTATATATTTTGTTAAATAGTCCTGTTACACTCTGTATGTATAATATATAATAATACAATATTACGATTTACGAATTCATGGCTGAGATGCCAATTTTTCAGCGAAGTTTCAGAGTTGATGGCATATCTAAAAACCTCTTGCATAATAATAATAGTACCTTATACCTCCAACATATCAATTAGGTAGTTAACTATATATTACTATGTTAATAATTTATATTTCTGTAATTTAACATTTATTTAGGAAAATAAAAATTCGACACAACTCCAAGGAATCATTGGATATTTAAAAGTGAATGATGATATTTTAAATCCTAGTGACTTTATAATTAGTTCCAAAAACGAATACAATGCCTTGTCACGGAACTTATCAGGTATATTTTTAGAATTCTGAATTCGTATGTTTCATTTTAAATTTTAATACATTCTATATTTCTACTATATTTCAATTGTAAAATAATATTTTAATTTTAATCAGATATGTCGTATAATGAAGTAACAATGACAATTGAAAATGATGTCGTTGAATTAAACTGTATTTTCATTGATGAACTTATGAATGAAGATTTAGACATAGTATGGTTAAAGGCTAATCAGCTGGGTTTACATCGAATTGACTGTAATATGTAAATATAAATTAAATCTACTATTAATCTATTATTTAGTATAGTACCTGGGACTTTAACCATTCTGAAATAAAATCTATAATATATTAACAACTAACAAGTATTGACATTAGTTTGCTTTTGTAACAACTATTTTATACAATGTGTATATTTAATAAGTTTAAAAAAAATTATATTTAATATAGATTATAGTTGGTAGGTACTATCGTTTTAATTCTAACTCGCTTCTGAAAAGATTTATTGTTATAAAGCCTTTACACTTAATTTAAAAACAAATGTATCTTGTAACATAGGAACTTAATTACTTAATATAAAAATAAGAATCTTTGTAATTATATACTGTGTGTACTTAAGTTTCCATTCTACTAATAATTGTGTTAGTAATAATTGATATATTATAAAACAATTTTTTTTTAGAAATAATAAATTTTTAACAACTAAATTAAAATTACAGATCTCACAATTGTGTTATTATAACTAACAAACATGTATCTCAAATCACAATATTTTCAAAGTTTATGCATGATGATTACTTTTACTTATGTATATCAAAGAAAATGCAAAAGATAATTTGTGTTAATGGTGTTACAACATCGAAGAATTACTTTGACACTGTTAATAATGTAATGAAAACATTTTTAATACATGGGAGATTAATTGCATTTATAACAATATTTTTTCTTATATTTATGATAAAAAACAAAATAAAATAACTTTAAATGTGCACATTAATTTATTTAATATTTAGACTTAATCAACAATTAGCTATATACAGCTTGAGATATCTAGTGTTTGCGAAACGCAAAGCTTGAATGAACAAATGTAAAATACAAAAACACAACAAACAGTGTTTGTAAAATAGCAATGATACTGCAAACTAACAGCCTGATGGCAGGTAATTTAATAGTTAACAATATAATAAGACATGTTCTAAAAACACTAGTGCCGGTAAACAGTATCAAGGACAAATAAAATATTACATTATTTGTTTCATCTGATATAAAACTAATAACAAGCGTAAATACATAACCATAAAGACCATACCCTAATAATGACAGTATTTGCAAAAAAGATATACTAGACTTTCCTAAACGGGTTAATACATAACAAATTGCTGGCATCAATAGACAATATATGGTCAAGACTTCGGTGGGCGATCTGTGATAAATGGCTGATGGTGTTTTGTATGCATGTCCATAGCCGAGTATTGTGGCCAACAATATGAACGCCAAACACGGTCCCAAGAAGTCCACGTACACTAATCTAGAGTGTAGCGGCGGTGTAAATGATAGCAATATCCTTTTCGGCAGATCATCTGCGGGCATTGTGAAATAAGACAGGGCACGTGTTACGAAATCCTTTTCTTTCGAAGGCTCCGTTCCCAAAAATATTATCGAATGGTCTTTCATTGTACTAAATATAATAGGTAAATAGGAATCTAATAGTCTACAATGAACACATTCACTGTTTACCGTCAAGCTTATTCTTGGTGTCCTTTAGCTTTTCGGCGATGTTTTTCAGAGTTTTTTCTAATTGTTCAGACTTCATATCTTCTGTCAATGATTTCGCACGAATTGCCTTATGAACAACGAACCGTGCAATACTTTTCATAAAATTAGATTCCGCTAATTTATCAACCAGCTTCTGGTGGTTCATGAAATATTGAAGAATTCTAAACACCATTTTCATTCATGAGTAAGTATTAAAATGTTTGAATTATTGAATTTGAAACTTAACTAATAACTTAAGAAACATTTTTAATTTCAATAATTTCACAACTGATGGCAATAGGGAAAAATAAGAACGTCGGATCATAGAATAAAGATAATAATATAATAATGCATCGGATTTTCGACTCTAATCTCATATGTCGAACCAGCGTTGCCAACCTTTTTCATGATATAGCTTTGAGTGTCGCTTTTATTCGCTTGTTCGCGGGCGTTCTGTGCTTATCACAGATATCTATACTAATTAAAGGTATACTATACTTTTACTATAATACTATAATAGTATAATATACGTCATATACTACTATACCATACTATTCTATACGTTCTATAGTATAGATCATGTATAGATATATTCTGTGGTGCTTATACACACTCCAGCTCATGATGTAATAAATAGTTTATTATTTCTATATAGAAATCTGTGGCTCCAGCTGACCATCAGTACTACGATACAATTACAGAGTACCAACAGCAAAGGTAACCCGTTACGGGACCACGGCAGCTGCAGCTGCTGATCAGTGATCACCGCTTCACCAGCAAACTATCAGCGATTCGGCAGCAACCAACTGCTTGTAATCACTTGTAATCTTCTCTACATCATGCCTGTTATGTATTGTATTTTCGTTTTTATGATATCATAAACCATAAGCCATAAGGTAAAAACCAATAGCCGGCCATGTTGTACTAATTGTTGTGACTTGTAGACTGTAGTTAACATAGTAATATGTCATTGTTTATTGTTTTGTAACTACTTAATAGTTAGTATTTATTTGTCACTTTGTCAGCGACTAGTGTTCCACCCGCATGTAATGGTTAATTATTAGGTGACTGTTGAAAATAATCTGTCAAACAATATTATTGCCATTATTAAGTCGCAGTACGTGTCTGCGTTTGAATTTATTCACAGTTTATGAAGATACGACTAACTGCTCGACATTATGGTTCCTGAGAAGTAAGTTTGATTTAAATCATTATTTTCTGTTTTTTTATAAAACTATCCAGATAGTGAATATATTGTGTAAAATCTGTGCTTGGGTTGAATATTTTTCGATAAAATGACGAATCGAACGAATAGAGCTTTGGAATATTACAATGATTATATTGATTGCACTCAAAACTTGCCTTTAGACGTACAGCGGCATGTAACGCAGATGCGTGAATGTGACTTGGAGTACCAAGAAATGTTGTCAAAGATCAAAGAATTGACAGACAATTTTAATGGTTCTATGTCAACATTAAATTCTGAAAAATTGACAAAGTTATTAGTAACTGGTTTAAATATAGGGGATAAAAAGGTGCAAACAGTTCAACATATATCTGATTTAGTGGATGATAAAGTCAGACGTTTAGAAAATGGTAGGAAATATTTGACTTCTGCTAAAGAACCTGATGCTCCCAAGCCTAGTATCAAAGAAAAACTAGAGAGTGGTAATTGTTCCAAAGAACGATGTTTACCTAGCACTAGTACTAGTACTGTTTCTAAAGAATTGAAAAAACGCAACACTGATAATGATAGTAATGAATCTAATAATGATACAAAACTTGCAAAACGGCCGCGACGTAACAGAGCCGATGAGCCAGATTACAAAGAAATTTCTGATGATGTAGTGGCATTATCAGTCTTACAACATTCCAATACACCTTTGCCAAGAGCCACAGCAACAGCGCAAGTACAATCTCAAGTGACATTGAAGAAAGTAGCTCAAAAAACAGAAACAAAAACCAAAAAGAAGGGAAAATATAAGAAACAACAAAAGGATAATTCACCGTCATTGGATGATGATGATGAGATAGCTGTTGATCCAGATGAACCAACCTATTGTCTTTGTGATCAAATTTCATATGGAGAAATGATATGTTGCGATAATGACTTATGTCCAATAGAATGGTTTCATTTTTCATGTGTTTCATTATCAACAAAACCAAAAGGCAAATGGTTTTGTCCTAAGTGTCGTGGAGATCGTCCAAATATTATGAAGCCTAAAGCACAGTTTCTCAAGGAACTTGAACGATACAATAAAGAAAAAGAGGATAAAGCTTAAGATATTGTTTTTAACATAAACAAAAATTTACTTAATTTAACTTGATGTTTACTAATATCTAATTAAACAATATATTTTCTAATATTTATTTTACAATTTATTCATTCAAGCTAAATTAAAGTTTATGTACATATTATTAAATGAGTTAAAAGTAAAATTATGGATTTTACTATTTTAACTAATTATTATTTAAACATTCAATGCATGCAAATTTAAATTTAGACCTAGGTAGATAATTTTATATTATTTGATAATATATAATATCATCTTTATTAATCCTATACTATAGACTACTATGATACTTTTTGTATTTTATAAATATTATAATTTTTTTATTTTATTATGATATTATCTGGACTATTATAAAACAATTTGAACTATTTAACTAAATTAATTAATTTTATAAAATGTATATCAATTTTATTTTTTATTAAAATAATATGTTATAAATGCCTATCAAATGTTTTGTTATTATATTATATAAATATTTTTTTTACTACTCATTGCTACTACCTTTTATTGTTGTCATTAGTACAAATTGTCTAATTTTTAACTCCCTCCTTTTTAACTTCTTCTTATTAGAACAGAGTGCAGTTCCATAATGGATTTTGTTGAGCTGGCCCAAACGGTTGGTGTCAAAATGTCACCTAATGTTGCAAGGTTAGTACTGATTTATTAGTTATTAACTGTTATACTGTGACATATTATTTTTTACTTATGGAGGATGTTCTGCAAAATGCATGCTTATCTTCATATTTTGGTTGTAACCAAGCATTTATTCATTATCCAGTCTTATTAATCCTAAAATTGAAATGTGATAAGGAACACTGATGGATCCTGTCTTCCCTTCAAATATGCTACTATATAATACTCGTAAAATGGCAATTATCTACATCTTAATGTTTTTTAATGGTTTTGTTTACAGTGCAATGTTAGAACTATTAGACATAGGTTATTCTCCGTCAATCGTCAGAAAAGTTTGTCGTGAGATTGCCAAATACAAAAGTCGACACGAAAAAACTGGTACGACGATGAATAGTACCAGTTCTAAATAAAAACTGTATAGTTTGCTTATTTTTTTTTTAACATTTGATGACAATTTTATAGAAACTTAATAATAAGACAATATGCAATTGATTGCCATACATTAATTATAAATATAAAATGTATTAAGATTAGTTTCTGAATTTGTATAAAAATAGTAATATCACTAAACATTATAAGAATAATTTTTATTTATTTAAATATTTAAGTATTATATTTAAGTTTATAGAGTTAAATGTTGTTGCACTTGATATTTTATGTTAAATGAAAAAAAAACTATCGAGTTATCAAAATATAAATATAAAAAAAAAATTTTTATAAATAAAAACTAAGATTATAATTTTGGTTTATTAATAAAATTACAACAGATTATTCTTTTATAGCCATTATATATATTATAATATTAAAAAACTTTATAATAATAAAATAGGTACAGTAGGTCCTCATTCATCCAAACTAATTGGACTTAACAATACAATTTGAATAGTGGGAATTTTTTTAATACTATGTTTATACATATCATGAAAAAAAATACACGTAAAAGTAAAAGTAAGATAAAAATTTTGTAATGAAAAAAAAATAATTTTGCATCCTTATAGAGTATAGACTATAAGTTATAGTGTGGATAAACAAAAATACTTATGGAATCATATATTATATAAGTTCTAGTACATTTTACATAAAAAAAAAATTATTTAAAATCTTGGATATAAATTTAAATAAAAGAGGTTTTTGTGGCCTAGACTCCGCCTACTATATCTCAGTGGCTCAACTTGAGAACGGTATCTACTGGTGAGTGGTGACTGATGTAATATAAAATGCTATGGCTATCTACAAAAAGGAAAAACAGAAAAAATGACATACCTTTCAGCTGTCATAATAGTTAAATCTTAAATATTTATTTCAGTATCTTATTGGAAAGTACCTGTGATTAGTTATTAATCCTTAAGGGGACGTCTCACCCGCATGTGTTATCTCCATCTTACACACGTACAACGTACGATATGGTAAATTTTTGTTCATTAATTTCAATAGTGCGCTTTTAATTTTAGTATTAGAGTGAATTGACCTATTATCAAATTTTAAGGTAAAAACATTAGCGGTTCTCTCGTTGGCTTTTTACGATATTTTAATTTTTAGTTGAGTTATGACTATGAGTATAAAATATTTGAAAATGCTCATAATTCACTTAAAATTTAAAGTATCGTAAAAAACCGACGAGAGACCACAGTTAATGTTTTTACCTAAAAGTTTAATAATAGATCAATTCATTCTATATTAAAACTAAAAGCTCATTATTGAAACTGATGAACGAAAATTTACTATTTCTTACGTGTGTAAGATGTAGACAACCAGAATATGATATGCGGATAAGCGTCCTCTTAACGTGTGTTGAGTTATGCAATATTATTACACGTGCTAGGCGCAGTGTCGCAGTGTATTATTTATATAGGTACCAATTTGGTTTACACTGAAATCAATGTGGTATTATATATATATTTATTAACTGGAATTATTTACTTATAAAAGAACTTAGTGCTAATTTTTTTTTAAATTTTATTATAATATACCATTATACCGTGTCTCCCAGGAAACAGGGTACACTTTATCACTCATTAGTCATTACCTTTTAAATATTTTTAAATTCTGTTTGCGGGACGTTAAACTAGACGAATAGATCATAAATTCCTATGACTAGTATGACTTACAGTTTTTTTAACTCGTGTAGTTTGCGCATATGCAACATAACTTCATTTTTTTAATGGCAACCTTTATTTTTAATATCATTTTCGAATTAATCATTTTTTTTTTTAAGCAATTTTGATCTATCAACATGTATTCTAAACCCAAAATTGGCGAAGTTGGAGTTAAGTATAACTTAAAAAAAAAATGTAACTAAAATGTATTAAATTAAATTGTTTTTTTTTTTAGTTTACGTATTTTTTCGTTAAATAATTCATAAATAGTAAATAATTTATTACTAATTATAAATGTATAAAGTTTCAAATGGTGTTTAGAACGAAAACATAGGTAAACTAAACTAAAAGTTTAATTTAATAGGTACATTTTTTTAAAAGTTATACCTACCTAGTTCTAACTTCGCCAATTTTATAAAAAAAAATATTGTAATTACTACCTATATTATACCTAATTGAGAAGTATTATACGTGTGGCGTATTTCGTTCATTATTAACACAAAAATAATTTAAATATTCAATACGAACTACGAAAATAATTTATGCTAAGCTAATGCTACTACATACATCAAATAAAGACTAAAAACCTGAAATGAATTTATTTGTATAAGAGTTAGGAGAATAACTGAAAACAAATAAAAAATTGTGAATAAAAATAAAGCAAGATAAATGGAAAATATAAGGTACCTACTAAACTAAGTACATCAACATGTACCTATATATAGTAAATTGTAAAAGTAAACAAAAACAACATTAATGGTCATTCAATACTAAATACCTGCTAATGTGAGTAATATACAACATGTCAATTTACTATAGCTATAATACCTACATTAACACTAGTAGTCAGTATAACTATTTTTTTTTTTATAGTGATATTACTATTAAATTTAAGCGCTAGGGTTTGATTTTGAGGGGATTTTAAATATCATACAATTTCTTTTTAATATTTCATGATAAATTTATTCATATGTTTAAAAATCAGGACTATATATAAGTCATATAACCCACATTTGTTATTAAAACAAAATAGTAGACAAGTTAATAAAATAAAAATTCACTTGTTTTTTTTTTTTTTTTTGATTTTGGGGAGCCCTGGACCCCTTTAAAGCCACCACTGGAAACAACATACTAACATAGTATTGCAATAATATATAATTTTAAAATACTTGACAATGATGATCATCAAAAATTCAGAAATACAAATTTTATAGAGTTTATTAATTTAATAAATTTTATTAAGTTAGCGGATAGAATCACATAGAATGGCAAACAATTTTTTGGTATAGATGGCAGATGCCATTTTACGGTAGGTGTAGGTACTTAGATAGTATACCTACTAAACGAATGTACCATTATTGTTTAACTATTTTGTTATAAAATAGAAAATAAAAATTCTTAACAGACATTTTGCTAAACAATTTATTAGTCTACATAATATTTTAGTAAGAAATAATATATAATTTCAGAATGCTAGAGTGATTTGCTTTAACCTCAATTGGTATTTATTGAAACATTTAAAAGTTATAATAACTTATAAGTAATAAGTTGTAACTTATATCAGTTATATCTAGTAGCTACATACATCATTTATATAGGCTATCTAATACTATGTATTACTGAGTAATATTTCCCGAAATTAAATATAATTAAGGAGCACTGTTCTGCTTGTTAAAAATAAAAACTTGTAAAAATTAGTCTTTAAAATCGTAATGTTGGTTTAGGAATATAATTTTGAAAATCAGTTCAAAGCGCCTCAAAGAAAAAAATTATAGAATCATTCAATAAGACTGCGAATATTATTCCTGTTAGAATGTATTCATAAAAAAAAGAATAAATGTACGGCTTGTTTTTAAGCATGAACTAAGAAGAGTTCTTAATTAAAAAAATGTAATTAAAATAAAATAAATAAAATCTAATTCTTTATGTTTTTAAAGTAAAAATACAGGTAACGTGTAACAACATCACGTGAAACCGTATACACTGTACATTGCACTGACTATCTGCAGAACTGACTACTGACTACTGACTAGTAACAAATACTCTATAGTATAGACTATAGAGTATTTGCTAGTAAGGACTGAGCAGTGTCATCAATTTAAATATTTCATTTATTCTATAGCAGCGTGTAGGTCGACTAGGTCGTGTAGGTCCTTTGACGATTGAATGAAGTTACTGTCTTACTGTCGTATTTTAAATTTTTACTCGTGTTTTCAGTTTTTGATGTCCGTGTACAAAACTGATAGTGTTATCATATTTCAAACTTTATCCGTTCCTACATTGAACTTAACTAAAAAACATAGGTAAATAATAACATAATAATTTATAATATATTATTATTGGATTTATGTCACTAAATTTATACAATATAAAATATATTACATTATAGTATGATTTAAAAAAAAACTTAAATACCTAATACTTTAATTTTTTTGAGTTACTTCCCTATTAATTATTTTTGTATGAGATTGAGTGCAAATTAGTATTTAAGATGAGGAGTGAAGTAAGTAATGGAAAACCTGAAATGTGCATTAAGAATAGAGATCATTTATACAGACTCATAATAAGGTAAAATATAAATCCTATTTAATATTAATCCATACTATTTAGATTTATACTGATTTTGATTTGTTTAGTCAACTATTTTATGATGGCCATTCCACAATTGCATCCAGCTTAGCTGCCCAGGTGAACGTTGATCCACCTTGTTCTCCATCAGATCGACTCATGAGTGTAGTGACAAAAGGTTTACAACACGAAACTGATAGACAAAAGGAATCTGAACAAGCATTAAACTTAAATCCAATTCAACAAATGTTAATTGGACCGGGCATTGGTATACTTCATTATTTATATAAAACATCAATTTATGTATTTATTTCTTTACTTAAATCTCATTAGATTTGGAATTTGAGACTAATGTCAGTTGTACTGCTCCCGAACCGTCACTTTATGAAACTGTATATGTAACATCCCATAAAGGAGCCTGTAGGGCTGGTGCTTTCAGTCCTGACGGACAGTTAATCGCTACAGGAAGCAGTGATGCATCTATCAAAGTAATTATAATTTACAACATTAAATTGAATGATTTATTAAAATAATATTTATAGATTTTAGATGTTGAAAGAATGCTGGCTAAAGCACATGATATTGGTAGTACTGATAACCAAGAAGGACAGGGACATCCAGTAATTCGAACCTTATATGATCATTTGGAAGAAGTGACGTGCTTGGAATTCCACCCAAACAAGCCAATTTTGGCTTCAGGCTCTCGAGATTGTCATGTTAAACTTTTTGATTATTCTAAAACATCTGTGAAAAAAGCCTTTAAGACAATAAATGTACGGTGTAATCAAATTTTATATTTTACAAATTATTTTAACTACATACAACTACATTACAGGATGTTGAACCTATAACATGTATAAGTTTTCATCCCATTGGAGACTTCATAGTAATGGGCACCAACAGCCCTATTATAAGGCTTTATGATATAAATACAGTTCAATGTTATGTTTGTTCACTTCCTAGCCATCAACATACTGGCCCTGTTACATCAATAAAGTATACAAAAAATTATCTTATGTGTAATGCCTATTCAATTATTTGTAAATGTATTATTGTTTATCATGATGTATTAGATATGAACCAAGTGCCAGATACTTTGTGTCTTCTAGTCGGGATGGATCGATTAAGCTGTGGGACGCTGTATCTAATAAATGTGTTAACACATTTGAAAAAGCACACGATGGTAGTCAAGTATGTTCTGTGACATTTTCAAGAAATGGAAAGGTGGGTGACATTGTTTTTAGTTTAATCTTTATAAATATTATATTAAATCATTTTTTTAATCTCATTTGTAGTACATCTTATCATCAGGTAAAGATTCTTTAGTTAAACTTTGGGAATTGTCCACTAGTAGATGTTTGATTGCATATACTGGAGCTGGAACCACTGGTAAATTAGTATTTGTTTTGTTTAAAATTGTATAAATAATCTATATTTTTGAATAGGCAAACAAGAACACCGTACACAAGCATTGTTTAATCATACTGAAGAGTATGTCATGTTTCCAGATGAAGCCACTACATCTTTATGTGCATGGAATGCACGAAATGCTTCACGGCAACAACTTTTATCACTAGGTACCTAATTTATTTCTTAAAATGCATTTATTTTATTATAATGATTTTATTGTATATAGGTCATAATGGGCCTATTCGTTCAATAGTGCATTCACCAAATTCAGCAGCGTTTTTGACTTGTTCAGATGATTTTAGAGCCCGATTTTGGTATAGAAAACACTTGATTGGAGCATAAATTGAATATTTTTGTTTTTATTTAAAAACTATTTATTTATATAATTTTGAATGAACTTAATGTACATTAGTAAAAATAATGAATGATATGGAATATATAACTATTTTACTAATTGAGATGAAAATTTTTAATTAAATAATATTTCCTAAATTTCAAATTATATGGTTTATTGAATTTTTCAATGTAATAATTAATTAAAAAAATGTATTATTAATTATTATTAAAACAAACTACATTTTTTAGTAAAATTAATCGTCAGAGGACATTAAAGCCATATGTGTTGCATCAATTTCATGTAGTAAACTCTAATAATAGATTGAATTGACCTAATATCAAATTTAAAAGTAAGAACATTTTCTATGCTTTCTCATTGATTTTTTATAATTTTTTAATTTTTATTCGAGTTGTAAGAATTTTAAATTTTAATATTTTACATACTTATAACTAAATAACTATTTTATTAAATAAAGTATGGTCTATCTACTATTCAACAGTGTCAGTTTAATGTTGTGTCTATACAACATAATATATTAAAAGACGTCACACCCACATGTGTTGTCTTTATCTTACAAATTTTTAACATGGCAAATTTTCGATCAGTAGGATCAATTTTGTGTGATTAGCTTAAATATTAAAGTGAAATGACCTTTAATCAAACTCAAAGGTAAGAAGATTGCCTGTGTTCTCTCATTGGATTTTTACAGTATTTTAATTTTTAAATGAGGGTATGACTGAGAGTATGTAAAATATTATATTTAAAAATGCTCATAATTTACTTAATAATTAAAATATCCTAAAAAGCTAACAAGAGAATATGGATTAAATAGATAAATTGATCCTACTGATTGACAATTTTCCATGTTATACTTTTGTAAAATAAAGACAATGCATGTGGGTGTGACGTCTTCTTAAACTTACCATTTGTACATAAATATGAAGTTACAAAATATTTTGACTTAAATACACTGCGGGTTGCAGGATTTGAGCTTGTATAAACCAAACGTACAAGTGTCAAGTAGATACTTGATAGTCAAAGTATAGAGTTTGATACCAATAAACCATGATAACTTAACTATTATGTAAATTATGTTAAATCTTAAGTGACTAAGCCCCATATATATTCCTTAATAATAATAATAATAATATTATATCCTTACTTAATGGCATTGATTATAAATACTTAAGTATTTATTTTCAATGATAATACATATTTGTATTAAAATATGATATCTATCAAGTAAAAAATATAAACTACTAAGTTCAAAGAGCAAAAACTATCATTTTGTTTAAACTAACAAATAGTTTTGTTTTTTTAATTGGAATTTATAAATTCATTATATATATATTTTTATAGCTTTAGCTACCTATTGGTCTTAAAAATGAAATTAATTTACAAAAGATCACTCCGTAATTTTTTATAGGCATTAAGAAAAACACATTAAGCCATTAAGGTGTATATAAATATATAAAAATAATAAAATAAAAAAAAAAAAAAAAATATAATATCGAAGCCTTATTTCATATCGCAGGTTGTAGATTTTCGTCGCTAGATGGCATTGCTATATATAATGTTGGTTTTTTATTTTAATTCAGATTCTTAGCAAAACAACGAATATATTGATTTTACAATGAAGTTATTTTTTAGTTTTTACGTGTCTGTCATCAACTTTTTGAGTAGTAAAAATACTTCAATATTTAACTTTGAAAGAAGTTTGGATCAAAAACAGGATCTAATTAGTAGGTAATATAGGAGGGGAGGAGTCAAAAGTAAACCAGTACTTAACCGAGACAAGCCAAAAAAAAAAACATTGTAATGGATACAAGATATTTTGAACAAAATAAGTTTTATGTTAAAGATCACAAATCTTTTCACAAAATTTTAATATTTTTGGGTATGATACAATTTAACATTATTCAGGACATTTTAGATCTTCTTGAGACATTTCTGAATATTACAATTTTTTAACATTTATAAAGTTTTTTTTGATTTTTATTAAAGTAACATTTTTTATAAAAAGATTCACAATAACTGTTTAGGTAATAGGTTTTAGGTATATCTCAAAATTAAAATTTATAATTATTTTATTCTCAAAATTTATAAAATATTCCAAGATACAATATTAAGAAAACATAGTATTCTCCCTAACCCCTGAAATATTCTCAACTGTGCAAATATGGTTTTTTTTAACTTGGTTAAATGTTGCTTAATTTTTAATGAATCGTCTAATGTTTTATTAACATCAAACTACATACTTCAGTTATAACGTATTAATAACTAATGTATATTTAATTATTTAATTTTGTTCTTTTTTATTTAACTAATTAACTGTTTTGACTTTTGAGATCAATACCATATTTTTTCTACTATGTGATGACATTTTTTTTACACTTTCGCGCTTTTATTTTTTTAATTGTTTTTCAATTCAAACTTTAAGAACTGCTTAGTAATTATTCCACTAAAATAATTTTGAATTTTATAAAATATGAAGGTACAAGTATGGAATACCAATACTTTTACTATATTATACAGTATATCTACTTTATACCTACAGTTCGTATAATTGTACAGAACTACCTATTTTCTTTTAATTATTGTGTATAGTATACGTAAACAGGTAAACATTTAACAATCTGTGAATCACGTGAAAAAATCCATATTATACTGTTTTCTTTTTATTGATAATAATGAGTTGGATGCAAATACAATTTTCGTACGAACTTAAGAAGTTCTTCTCGTTTCAATTTACCGGCCGGAGAAATATAGGCACATCGTCTACGAATATAATACCGCCACGCAGTCTCTCGTGGTCTTTACCAAAATCTTGACAACAAAAAACTATAAACACATTTCGGCGGGGCATATTATTATCCATGACTGTAGAATCTTACCATTGATATACGATACGAGTACGTCGGATGCGACATTTTGACCAGATTTGACTTTGACAACTCCTAACAACAAATCTCCGTGAGCACTATATTTGCGCGTCACTCCGGCATCGAGTATGGCAGGATGACTTAATAAAACCGTTTCTATGTCGACCGGAGCGATATATGAACATTTATATAATATATATTGTAATATATAGAATATATATATATGTAAGATATGTAATAGCGTGATTTTAAGAATATCACACGGTTTTCGACCGAAATTCCAAATCGCATATATCATCGTACCCTTTGCTGCTTCATGTAAATCATCAACTCTTTAATCCGACCGACAATAAACAAACAATCGTCCGTATAATACCCAATAATATCCAACATCATCCCTTCAGAACCAATCGTCCTCGTCGTACGAACAAATCGTTTTTTTTATGTCGTTGACATATCCAATCATGTTGGACACCGATTTAATACGAATTTCGCCTTCAGTATTGGGGCCCACACATTTGCCGGTTTTCAAGCTAACGATCTAAAAATGATGTTAAAATATAATTATTGGTTAATAACCACGACAAACAATTTTTTTATTCGACTAACTTTGATTTTTATACCAGTTGCTGGTCTTCCGACAGATCCGTCTCTGACGGTACCTATACCCGAATCCATCGACCAAACCGTTTTAATACCCTGTTCAGATGCACCGTACCCTTGTTTGATCGGTATCCTTCCCCGCAGTAAATTGTTTACCACTGTCTTTTGTAAATCAGCTCGCATCGGAGACCCACCAACTACGCATGTCGTTAAACTTTGGATATTATACTTGTGGCCATTTGCCATTTGACAGGACATCATTTCATTAATTGCAGCTACACCAGTCATCAAAAATGTTGGCTGTAACACATAAACATAGCTAAATCTGGAATCATATCGTATAAAATGATATATTCTAATATTCTATAATTATATATATAACTATATAATATATTATATATTATATTATGCGTTTAGTCTTGTATACGTAGGTATATATAGCATGTATTTGATTTAGTGTTATCTATAATCTAATTTTACATATAAAATATATTGTATCTTAAAAAATATAAGCATATTTTATTGTATAGTAAGAAAAAATAATAGTGTTTACTGTTTACATTAAATTTTTCTATTGAACTAAGTATTTTTTCAGTGGTTGACTTTGTCAAGAAAAATAGTCTTGGTTTGCCAAAATGAATACCGAGCATTATTAATAAAATTTCCGTGTACCAAAATATAGGAGAAGTCATCATAAATTTGTTTTCAATAGGTTCTTCCATCCAGGCACGGATCTAAAGTAAAAATCGGGGGGGGGGGCTCTACAATTTTTTTTAGCTACTTTATTCATAATTTAAAAATTTTGTCATATAGTAGGTACGTATAAGACATAGGTAATCAATGTAATAAATAAATTAATGATTATTTAATTTATAAATGTTATATATATACCTATTATAAATTATAAAATATAAAAGATTTTTTTACATTGCCGCGTTTTCCAAATCTATCAATTATTTGGTCAATATTTATTATAACTTCCCTATGAACACATAGTAATATACAGTAATATATAGTAAAGAAGTAAGGCGATCCTCCTGCATTCTAGAGCGTTGCCAGGTTTTTACCTTTCTCAGAGTAGAGACAATTTAATTCATGGTGTGTATTGTGTATATATATATATATATATACATCCACCTTGTTTAATATATTATATATTAGTTATATTCTTATATTATCAGATATGTATATTATATATGATAATGATTTGAAAAATAGTAATATTATGATGTGTAGAATTATAAAAAAAATTTGAGAAATAATATGTCTGGGGGGGCCTGTGCCCCTAGGCCCCCCCTGGATCCGTCCCTGCAGTTCCATTAATTACCTTAAAACATTTAATGTCATAATAGAATCATGCCAAATCACCAAACCGCGTTAAATTTTAACAAAATTTTTTTAAGTTCTTGCACTAATCGACTGACTTATTTAATTTAAGTACTCACTGCTTGAACGATATTAAAGCTGATTTTAAAGTGTCGTCCGACAAATAAATTCCTTTCGGGGTTCCTGTAGTACCACTCGAATATATAATAGCACATGGGCCAATTGGATTTTTTGATTTTATTGGACGGACAAACAAAATTTCTTCCACCGCAACAACGATACTTGAATAGGTAGTATAAAACCGTCACGAACCATAGTAGAAATCTTCAATGTCGATTGATGCGTAATATTATTTAAAACATCTGTTATTGTACTTATACTAAAAGTATTACAAAATAATACGCTTGGCTTGGACTCGTCAATGAGCGCTATCAAGACACCTATATAACATCGTTAATGATAAGTAAAACGAAAAAAAATCAAACTATAATATTCTACGAAATCAAATCATTACTATTACTTTTTCTTAAACTGTGATCCAACGCACTACGCAGCTATAGTTGCTCGTTGCTCCGATCAAAATCCCAGCTAACATAACTATTTGTGCTTCGTATGAGCCATAATCTGTAATCATCACGACATTTCCGTGTCCAAGATCATGTTTTTTAAATGCAGTAGCCATTGCTAAAACGTCTTTCTTCAATTTTGGATAACCGTACTCTTTACCGGTAAAACAGTCGATCTGTATACATAAATCATATAAATAATATAATACATAATAATAGGTATATTTTGAATTTTAAAAAATAACTGTATGTGATGCGTAAGCATCGTACTATATCAAATATCTTACACCAAAAAGACCTTCATTGTTATTCAATTGATCTACAAACATTTCTGCTATTGTTTTATTATGCATAATCATTTTTGGTCCAGATATGTGTATATTGAATGCCATTTTTGCAAACGTTCAAAAAGCTTACTGTAGGAATACATTTGAAACAACCTACATATTTATAGACAAACTGATTGCGTGTTTACATAATATTTTTGGACTTGTAGTTTTATTATAATTAATTATCAATACTTTTATAAATATTATTATCTGTCTATTGGTTAAGCCATTATACATTTGAAATGATATTTTAAGATAATATGATACTTACAGTGGCGTATTTAGGGAGGGGCCCATAGGGCCCCCCCCCCCTTGGCCCGTGTAGTACATACTATAATAGTATAACACAGTACTACTCAGTAATCGACACTCGTGTTATACTTTATAATGTATGATTAAATAATGATTTGATATGAAAACCAAAATAAAAATATTAAATTGTTAATTCGCATTGTTTTGCGATACGCCGATACCCAGTACAATATAAATAGCAAAAGATAAAATTGATAATGGATTATTTTGGTGTTATATCTGGTGGGCCCCTCCCTTGGGAGATTTCTGGCTACGCCACTGGATACTTATATGATATAAGTACACAATTATATAACACAGATACCTGTCGAAAACGCAACATACTTATTTAAATTTTAAGTGTAGATAAAGTGTTAAAATACGGTCAAATAATAGTCAAGAAACCAAGGTTAAAAAAAAAATCGCGTATTATGGGCACTCGATTCGGTTTATGTGGTCAATTTTTATTTTATCATAGTGTTAGAATAGAATTATAATACACATATGTATTCAAAAACGCACGACTAATTTAATCGGGTTTCGTCCTGTCTATGAGATTGTGTTCATCGAAAGTAATAAAAAGCATAACTATTTAAATCTTAAAAAGTTAAAACCCTTTTCTGCATATTGTACAAAAACGGCACAAATTAATTTTTCGTAGTTTCTATTCTTGAAAATAAAGTTACAACGTTACTGCATACACGCGGCCAAATTCGTCACAAATAGGCGAACAATTTTGATGTAGCGGTAAAATTGTGAACTTGAGATGAAAAATAAACAACTGAAAATATTATTGTTGTGCTAAGTGAAAAACTACTCTCTTACAACAATAACAATTTGATACTAATGATACTACCCATATTAGGTAAAAAAAAATTCTATCTTGTAATATTTTTTGTCCGGAATATTTTAAAAATAAGTATAGATTTTAAGTAAAATACTTATTGAAATGTATCATAAACTAATTTTGTGCCCAAATTAATTAACCCTTGATAAACTTTTAGGGGTAATTTCACTTGAATACTTTTTTTTAATATTTTTCCCATCATTCAGGTTTTTTTTTTACAATAAGTACATTTTAATCGGAAAAAATAAAAATTCATGCAGAAAGAGTTTTTGTTGACTTTTATTGATATTATAATTTTTTTTTTAAACCGATTTCGGTTTTTATGGGCAGCTGCTTAATGTGAGCAAACAGGGCTGGTATCAACGTACCCACAATTTGGAGGAATTCATTTTATACCTATTGTAAAATACAATAAATAGTAATGTTTTATGTACCAAAATATAATACATATATTGTATATATAGTCGTATTATCTGTGCCGTACAGGTGGTATCTATCCCATAGACCTTATACTAACCTAACCTAACCTTAGTATAAGGTCTATGATCTATCCACATTTAATATTTATTTAATTTATTCCTTAGATCATAGTATATGATCTAAGATTTATTCTGTATAGTTATCTATTTTTTTTTATAGTTTAAGCGCAAATGCGTGACAATAATACCGGGGTTCAACCTACATTCCTAATAACTAGGTAATAACTAATAATTAATAAATAATTTACGGGTAATTATTATAGTAAGCAGTGCCTGGGTTAAGGCGCAAAAATACAATTAATATAATTTAGTCAAATTTTATGTGGAGATTAAATTGCTGATAAGTAAGGCTTACGTTTTCATAACTAGACTTAAGGGGATTGGAAGCGTTGATTTTCTGTCTTTGTCTTACACACGTGGAATATAAGAAAAATAGCTATACGCGCCTGAAAAAAATTAAGGTACTTCTAGTTGTTCGATTTAAAATATGTAAAGATGATTGAATTGGTATACAAGTTTACTTTGCATCGGTCGAAGCACTTTTTCGATTGTTTAATTGTTTAAAATAAATATTTTGATGAGAATAAATATTTTAAATTTAATAAATTTGTCAATTTTTATTATTAAATATATATTGAAAATATTAAAAATGAATCGCGGAAAAAAAAGTCCCATACTAGGAAAAAAAAGTCCCGATGAATATATAAATACATAAAGTCATATAATATCATAAAAAATGTTAATTACTTACTTAAATCACATATTAAAATATAATTTAATTTAATTTAATACAAAGTCCCGATAAAAATGAATAAATTAATGAAAATAGATCAAAATTTAAGTATAAATATGGTAAAATTGTATTGAAAAATACATTAAAGTTACATAAAAAGTATCATGAAAAATGTTTATAAATAATAAATAGTCAATAATAAATAAGTCAATAATAATAACACAATTAAAGTAGGTACCTATAATAATAATGTTATAAAAATGTAATATTACAATTAGGTACACCTTTTTCGTATATTATGGCTTACGGCTGTTAAAAAATCTAAAACACCGATATTTTTTTTCCGGGACTTTTTTTTCCGATTACCATTAAAATAATTTTAATGGTAATCATTTAAAAATATACTTTGACCGATGCAAAGTAAACTTGTATACCAATTCAATCATCTTTACATATTTTAAATCGAACAACTAGAAGTACCTTAATTTTTGTCAGGCGCGTATAGCTATTTTTCCTATATTCCACGTGTGTAAGACAAAGACAGAAAACCAACGCTTCCAATCCCCTTAATATAATGATTATATAATTTGGACGCACCGCAGCTCCGCATGAATAAATATATTTTGTGAATCCGTACTCCGTAGCTCTGCAGGCACCGTATTTCCGCACGGTTGAAAAAATGAACGCACCGTAGCTCCGCATTCTAAAAATATTTTTAAAACCAAAAGTCCATATGCCATAAAATTAATAAAGATAGCGCTATATCGGCATAAAGTGTAAAATCATGTTGAAATTAAACTATTATATCTATTACATCTGAAAAGCGATATCTAATCATTATTGTATACCGATTTTTTTTCCACGTCTTTGTAACTCATCTAATTGACAGTGACTACTGATCAGTTGTCTAATTATCATAATTTCTAAAGTTAGTCTAAGATTATTGAAAATATTTTCGTGCTATTGAAGTGTTTGTAATTTGTTAATAATCGATCAAAATGAGTCTGTACTCGGTATTGAAATTATGCATTTATATAATAATGGCCATAATCGGCATAATCTCATACCACAGAATATGAATAACACAATACTCGTACGGCGGCTTAATTCAATATGAATTATGAAATGAATTTGGTCAATTTGGTGATAAATTTAAATCGGTCAAACAGAAATTGGCGATCGCGTAACGATTAATATTGTGGACTGTCACAGAACAACGAATTTTGGTAACACTGGTTTTACGCATTTTAGATAACACAATCGCTACATGTCTTGCAGCTCGCAACGTTTCAGCTTACCTTACTGGTCGCTGCCCGTGTCTGCCCAGACTGCCTCACACAATATTCGGTCACCCACATAAAAGATAATAAACAATAAACGTATTATAATATAGTATATATACTATATTGCACTAAACGCTCGCTTTCCTCGCTCGAGTACTGAGAACCCAGAAAACTTTGACACCCTCTTGTTACTTACGTATTTTCGATTTATTAATTGTTTTCTAATTTAGTCACACCGTTCACTATCAGCTTACGGCGTGCGCCTTGCGTGTTGCGTCTATTGACTGATTATTATTGTGTTGATTTGAGGTAATGCGATTGTTATAGTCGTTTGGAATAACAATTCGTACTATTCGTAGTCACGTACCGTCGTCCGTCGCTGTTGAATAATGCTGGTCGATAGCTGATAGCATAAAATAGTTTAGCGATCGCCCCGTGCTCGCGCCGTGGAAATCGTAAATAAATGGTGCTTACGACCCACCGTAATCAACAATGGAGGCACCGTCATCGAAAAGATTTTGCTGCTCCGTTTGCGTCCACACAGTCAAGAGCATCCCGGTGATATTCATTTTGTGTATACTCGCATGGTCGTATTATGCGTACGTCTATCATCTGTGTCTCAGTAAGTCTTGTCGGTTTGGACAGAAATAACATGAATAATAATAATGCATACACACCACTTAGTGCCACAAATAATCTATTATAATGTCTATTCTCTGTTCCTCTTGTCTACAGGTCGGGTCACGTCTGTCGAACTGTCGGTACCATATCTTCTGGTGTACCACATTATACTAGTGTTGTTCCTATGGTCGTACTTCAAAACAATTTTCACTGAGCCGAGCGGTGCACCACCAAATGTATTGACAGATGATTTATTATTATTAATATTTAATGGGTATCGTTTTATTGGTTTACTAACGCACGGTATTTATTTTATTATAGTTCAGACTGCCAGAAGAAGTATTTGAAGAGTTCAATAAAAATCCTATAGACTTGAGTAGGCAAAGCGCTATTTTACGCGATTTTGCTGAGAATTTGCCTATAATGACTTTCACAAATACCAATGGTAATACAATTGATTTTTATCTTGTCAATTTGCCCATTCATTTTATTGTAGACTGTGTGTAACTTAAGGATTGTAGAACATTTTTTTTCAGATATTCGGTTTTGTGATAAATGTAAAATAGTCAAGCCAGACAGATCACACCATTGCAGTGTGTGTCGTAAATGTGTCTTAAAGATGGATCACCATTGTCCGTGGGTGAATAATTGCGTCTCATATTCTAACTACAAGTATTTTATATTATTTTTGGCCTATGGTCTTTTAATGTGCCTTTATGTGGCAGCTACAACAGTTGAATATGTTATCAAATTCTGGGATATTACTACAGATATGGTAATATTTTAATACCTTATTAGTTATTACATTAGTCTTAAAATTGTTGATTATTATTTATGAACTAACACCATTCAGCTTTATTAGAAAATAAAATACTTATATTATATTAAAAATTTATAATTGTAATTTATTGAGGGTAAAATTGACACTTGGTTACAAAAATAATAAATAATAATATATTTAAATTATCTAATAATAATAAAAAGCTGTCTAGTGTTCAGTAAAATGTAATTAATCATTAAATAAATATTGATCTTATTTTCTTTAATATTTTTTTTTATTTTAAAAATCAAAAAATTTACATTTTTCCATAAAAATTATTTATCATTTAACTTTAAATAGCGATATTATTCAATACTTAAATTTTAAGTTTAATTGTTAATTGATGTAGTCAAAATAATGAAAAACGTTTAAGTTAAAAAAATGAGTATTCATCAAAATATTAATTTGATAAATAGCCTTATGACATCATAGAACTGATGAGTGTACAGTAGGCTGTTTTAAATGTTAAAGTTGCTTGAATAACAATAAATAACTTTTGATAGTATTATAGACTTTTTTTATTGTACTTACAAGATATTTATGTATTTATTATTATTTATATTAAATACAGGGTGATTCTTTTATCATGAACTCATTATTTCAAAAAGTATTCATGTTTATGAAAATATTTTTTTACATTGCCTCAAGTTGTTAAAAAATCAACAGTTTTTTGATACTTAAAAATCGAATTTAGGGCGATTAGTTTATGAGTTATACATATTAAAAGTTTAGACAAGTTGAGTAGTGGACAAACATTTTACGGGGTAACCTTGTATCACGCCACTCCGCACATCTAAACTTTAAATACTTATAACTCATAAACTACTCACCCTTAATTCAATTTTTATGTTTCAAAAAACCGTGGGTTTTCTGTTGTCATTCAAAAAGTAAAAAACTTAAAAAAATATTTAAGATATAATTTTTTAACAACTTAAAACTATGTAAAAAAAAATGTTTTCAAAAACATGAATACTTTTTGAAATAATGCGTGGTTCATGATTAAAGAATCACCCCGTATAATGCAGTTATATGAATAAATTTAAGAATGTATTTTTAATCTTTATGATTGTAAACTAATAACAATAATTATTGTCTTTGCTTTCAGAGAATTCAAGATGGATCATATAAAATTCATATAATATTCTTGTTTTTTATTGCTTCAATGTTTTCATTAAGCTTATTCTCATTGCTTGCATATCATATCTACCTGGTTTCAAAAAACAGAACAACATTAGGTAATTAAAATAATATCACAGTCTTATAATAAATATTAATCATTTTTTGGGACTTGGTGTTTAACCAAAGTGTATAAATAGTACTGCGTACTAACTGACGTTGCTAGCTCTTGGATGGGTGACCACCTGGGTTCTTAGCAACGAAGCCATGTGCCAAATATGGAAATATGTGTTCCAAAAATCGACCCTATCATATTCCATTAGTAATAAATATAAAATCTCACACCTAATGGCCCAAGTTGTCAAAGCTTAATTATTTAAAAAAATAAAATAAATAATAATCACTTATGAATATTCTGTTTATTGCTATGGTCAAAGTAGAATAATTTGTATTTTTTTATTTTTGTTAATAGTAATTTTTTACCATTATGTAAACTGCTTAAGTGTTCTTATGCTAAGTTATATTAAAAATATATTTATTTAGTGGTTCATAAAAATTTAATAAACCCTTAGCTCATTATTGTTTTATTAAATGTTAATTGATCGTTTTTAAAACCTGGAAATTATTTTACAGAAATGTGTTGTATACAATATACATAATTTTTATAAGACAAAAAAAATGAAATAGGTTAACCTTATTATTATTAATAAATAATTATTTATAAATTTGATTTGTTTTTAGCATAATAAATATTTGGTTATTTACTGAATATGTTTCAAGATTTTATTTAATTCATATTTTAACTATACAATTGACCCTGTTCATAGTTCTAGCTTCTCCATTTTGACTGTTATATTTAATGTGTTTTATTAATTCTATATATATTAAATATGTCAGTATTCATTTTTATTTTCATTTTCTTAGAGTCTTTCCGTCCTCCTAAATTTTTGGAAGGTAGTGATAAAAATGGATTCAACTTGGGATGCTGCAGAAATATACAAGAAGTGTTTGGTAAAGAAATTCTTTTGTGGCCTTTTCCTATAGACACTCGGTAAGTAAATAAAGGGTATTCAAATTTTAAATGCACTTACCAATTATGGAAATGTGTTAGTCATTGATAAACAAATAAATATTATTCTCATTTATTTCATATAAAACATATTCATCACATTCTAAAATTTCTTAATGATACAATTTTAATTACAATTGCGATATACTTAAAATTTAAAAGGTTGAGCTAACAAACATTATATTATTTATTTTTTAATATATTTTATTTGTCATGCTTGTAGAGGTAATTATTTAGTGATTTCAACTTGAAATTATTGTTGATTTTTAACTTTAGTTTAGTAGAATTGTTCACAAGTTTAAGAAAAATGATTTATGATTATTAAGTTTATTTAAAAGCATTGATCGTTATTGTAATGGGTACATGATAAAATATATATAAATAACAGAACAACCTTAGGAAATTGTAATTGTAAAAAATTTTGGAGGTTTCAAAAGTTGAATTTTTATGTAAAAGCTAAGAAATTTCAAGTTACACAATATAATTATTTAGTATATATCAGGAACTATTAAAATTTGAATCATCCAATTAAGTGAAAAATGAAACATTTGTTTTTTTTTTATAGTCATAATAATTGTTAATAATATGTGCATCCATATATTATGTTAAATAGATTAAATAGTCTTATGCCGGGTTGCATGAACGTTCATTATATATTTAATGAACCAATAGTACGCTATTGAATGAATAAAAAGTTATTCATCCACTAAACGTTAAATAAACGTTCAATAGCGTTATTGAGTCATTAAACTATTGGTTACCAGTCAATTAAACTAATGATCCGATTTCGGTTGAATAAAAATGTATTCGTTCATTGAATAATGGTCGGTAACAACCTATACGGTTTGTCAATAAGTTGTTATCAATTTTCTGTGATAAGCAACAAACTAGATTAAATTTAATCTTTTCTGTGCTTAAACCTTAGTATCATGTTTGAAACCAATACAAAATTATTCAACTGTTTGTGCAACCCAAAACACTAAATAAAATTATTAATGATTCAATAAAACTATTCATTAAATAAATTTAAGGAACGGTTTCATGCAACCCGGCATTAGTATATTTATTAAATCCGTATACTTACAACTAACATGAAATTGCTAAATTGGCAGAATGCATAAGAAGTTAATTATAAAATATTCCTTGGATGTCTGATTATTTCTCTGAATTCCATTTTGATTTTTTGCTATAAATCTACTGTAATAATGGTTTTTTTTAGTAATTACAACTTATTTAATTGTTCTAAAGCAAAATATTATTTACAGTATTAAACTATGTTTTTATGAGTTGGTAAAGTGCATTTAATTATTATGAAATGGTTTTGAAAACGTACAGAAAGGCTATATTTTAATCAGTCAGTATATATATATATATATATTTTTTTAATGTGTATTTTAAATTATTTGCTATATTATAGATCAATCATTTTGGTTGTAGTAAAATTTTTTTTTAACAGCCATTCTTAACGTTATCTTACCAATTTTCTATATGAGTAGTATAAATATATTCCCGGGAATACATCTTGATATTCGTAATGCATTGCCTGATTTTAATTTTTCTGTTTTAGTTTGGGGGATGGTGTAATTTATCCATTGGCGAGCGACCTGAAGTCTAATGATAGTGTTAGGCAATCATCAAACAAATCCAGGACACCATTTACCGTTTAGATAATTTTTTTTATACCAAGACACGATTAGTACTTATTCTATGCACAATATAAAAAAAAAACATGTGCACATAAGGCTCAAATCAGTATTGTGTTGTGTTCTCTCTTATTGTTAATTTAATCTTATTACATAAAAAATGCAATATTCATAAAGATATATTATTACTTTTAATTATATTGATGTTAATCTATTAAGATATATTATATTTTAATTTGTTTAATAAGGTGAGCAATTTTATATTTTTGACTTTTTGTATATTTTTGGTAATGTTTGTTTACTCTACATAATTTTGAACCTGTACAAATAACACAGTATAAAATAATATCATGAGTTTTTTTTATCTAACAAAATATACTAAAAGAGCGTTGTTTTTATTTTATTATAACAATTAGGTAAAATCTTTTTTTTAAAACCATAAATATTAGTATTATTGATATTTAATATTTTTTATAGTATTAAAATTGTCCACAGCTTATTAACATGGTAATTCAATCTTTGTATGTCATCTAACTGCATGTATTAATACTAATAATTCTCCTACAGCCTTGGTGAGGGTGTGTCATTTCCAATCAATAAAACTGTACCTGAAGCTCAAAGTCTGTTATTCTCAGATGTGAACGACCAGAAAACATCAATTGGTATATTAATATATTATAGTTGATTGAATTTCATTAGATTTATAAGTCATTGACTATCGAACACAATATTTTTTTTTCTAGATTTTGAACATTATGATACGTCGTTGTTAACATCAATCTTAATAAGGTGAATTAGATTCAAAATTAATTGGAATTATTATAATTTGACTTGAAATTTTATCAATGTTTCAGTGATGATAACATGAACTCAACAGATACAAACGCCCCTAAGTATCAAGATCTTATTCAAATTTAGTATGACTTACACTAACATAAGTTAGAATTTCAAAAATCTTATTTCTGTGATATCATATCCTACTTTTAATCATAAATATTGAATAATAAATTAAGTTCTTATTTTGTAATTATTTATCTCTTAAGTAAGTTCTAGTGGGATTTGGTCCAAACAGTCCAGTGCATATTATTGGTATAGCTTGTTGGGTGAGATAGAGCAATCTCACTACCAGCGTGTTTTCAACAAGTAGCCTTCGACCTTTGGCAGTGATCATTACGCCTCCTATTTCTTTAGTTGGTAACTTGATACTATTATCAATGTTTATTTCAACATTTATTCCTGTGTTGGCCAAATATATTTGTTTCAATTCAGGAATCATTGAGTTCACGCATTCTACATCGTCTGATATCAAAATTAAGCTTATTTTTTGCTCTAAAACCTTGAAATATACAGAAGTAAATTTTAGTTCATTTGTTGTTAAATGATCTACTATTATAACAGTACTACTTGATACATTGCTTGAAGTATTAACTTTTTGAGAATTTCCGTATAGGATTTATAGTCACGCAATTTTAACAGTTCTTTGTTTACGTCAGCTAACACAGATTTAATGAATTTATCTCTCATATTCAATATTTCTAATTTGGCATTGGTCATTAGCGTGGTTATCATTCTATGATGTAGACCAAAAAGGATTTTTTATTTTCAAAAATACCTTTACACTTTTTAATACTTACGTCGCTGTTGTTCTTTTCATAAGTTTTGTCTTTTTGTTGTACAATTGATTAATCTCCATTTTTCCTTTGAGTATAATTTCGTTTTTTTTATTATTAAATTCATCCTCTGATTGAGTGTCAATATTTTGTTCAATTTCATTTGCTTCAAACTCCATGAACTTGACCATCTTATCCAACTAAAATAATATTAAATAACTTATGCCATACCCGCATGACCCACAATCGCGGTAGTAGGCATTTGTAATTAGTTTATCTCAGGCAATTATGTCTCACGAGGCACAAGATAAATCAAAACATAACAGTGGGTATACCAATGCATTATTTTTTCGCCACACTAATATGTTTGACATAAAAGTAAACATCAAAATATTTTTTTTAGATATTGCAAAAACGACTGTTGCTATAGCATAAACACAAGTCGTCACCAGATAAAAACAGTTTTGGAAATAATTGGGCTCACTTGTTGGTTTTTCTGTAATTCGTTCATGTTTTAATATTATAAGACAGTAATAATTCGTAATAAAAATTCGTTTTATCGATATTGAAGTATTTTTCACTACAAAAACTGCGATTAATACTTTCGTCTGCAGTCAACACTCAGTTGTTATACAATAATTATACTAATATAAAACCACGGTAATAGGAATAAATAATATTATATTAAAAAAATAACAATTTAAAAAATGCACGTTAGCGTTCATAATTCAAACATTTTTCAATGGTTCGGGGAGCGTGTTTCCGCTGCAGTTGAACATGTCGTAATCATTTAAGCCGACCATTTCCATGCTTTTTATCCAAAGTTTTTTTGCTAGTTCCGGGTCTTTCGCTGATGCTGATGGTTCTTTTACCTTGCAATCGCTAAAACACACAGTTTTGTAGAAATAAATATTTAAAAAAAATTCATAGTTCTAAAAACAACATGCCTGTAATAAAGTCCAGTTTCCTCCCCGGCTTTTTCGTCTATTGAACAGTGCAGAGTGGTCTGAGCTCCTTGTTCTGGAGTCTTAACCCATGGAAAGAGAATAACTCGACCCAACAGCCACGTACCTGGGAAGTACACTTGATCTACTGTTCTGGCCAATTCGGTATTCACGATTCCCGGATGTAGACTATATACATGAACTCCGGTCCCTTAATAACATATTAGGTACATGATAATAATATTGTATACAGCCTTTTTAACGATAAATTAATGTGTTTTTATAAAATTATTTTTTTACATACATCAATTTGAAGCATAAATGCGTTTGAAAAAAATAATTATAATTTTTTCATGCTCTATATAAAAGTTATATTTTATGAACGCATATAATTACCGAGAAATGATTTTAAAAGAATCGATATTTTATATGCATATTTTGTAATCTTTAATGTTGTTATTGTCAGTGACTGAAACGTGTTATCGAATGTATATTTGTATTATATATACGTTGTAGTGTTGTACTTGTACGTACCTTCAAGTTTACGCGCCAGTTCTTTCGAGAATAGCACATTAGCTAGTTTACTTTGACTGTAAGCCGCAATAGCCGAGTAATTTTTATCGGAGTTGATGTCTTCAAAATTGATCGAACCTCCTTAAAATAAAAAAAATTTGAGCGTCTTTTTTGTATAGACGAACTCGATTTTTGAAACTGACTCGTATGTGCCATTGATGACACGTTAATGATGCGGGCGGGTGTCGAGTTTCGGATTCTTGGCAAAAGTAGAGACGTGAATAGAAAGTGTCCCAAGTGATTTACGCCAAATTGAGTTTCGAAACCGTCTTCGGTTTTTCTTTTAGGACAAGTCATTACGCCTGTAATAGGAAAATAATATCTATATAGGTAACTAAGTATTATTACTTGTTAGGTTAAGTAGGTACTCTAACTACTCTTGCACGCCATAGAGACGAGCTGTACAATTGGCTAATTCCACTACGTATCCCTCCTTAAAAAGGTAATTTTAAATACAAATCGCCATATTTAGGATAATTTAGATTTAATTATTGGCATATGTAAATAAAATTAATAAAAATAAATAATAATGAAATTATTAAATTTATTAACAATGTTTATACTGATAGGAGTGTACATGAACGACTAGATGACTAATCCCTTAATCCAAGCTTGCATCGAGGCCCCGTAATTGCACAAGAAGCAGATTTGAATAGGAGTGTACTAGGTACTGACCGGCGTTGTTTACCAGCACGTGAATTTGTTTTTCATTTTGTAAAATTCTTTTTGCACAACGTTTGATTGACACGAAAGACGCTAAATCCAATTCCTCCACTACCAGTTGTCCTAGGCCGTCGCCTTTTACTTCAGCCATGATTTCCGATACGGCCCGTTCTGCTTTTCCGACGTTCCGGCATGCCAATATGACCTTTGCACCTATAATTTTATATATAGTGATTAGTGATAGATATAATGGGTTATTTATTCAATACCTACTTGTATTAATTACATTCAAATCATTCGACATTCGCGATGAAAAAAAAATGTATTATTGGATTTTGATAAAACTTTAACTTACCGACACGATTATCACCTATGTCTGATTGTATTGTATTATTTTTTATTAAAATTTGTTTATCATACAGTGTCTAGGTACTTATATGCTTTTATGAAAAAATATGTGTTTTAATTGTTTATAATGTATATAAAAATTTATTATACTATTGTTCGATTTGTTCGCGTTATAGCTGTTAATTATGTTTATTATTACGTATTACGTATCTATATATTATGGACAAATTATTGTTCTATTTGTTCTGTAGTTCTGTACGGCGTAGTTCCAAATTAAGTTTCGGATTTTTTCGCAGGGTATGAGTGGTATGACTATTGTTTCTCAATTAAAATAAATTATTACATTAAAAATTATAATTTATAATATGGCCTTTTAAAAAATTAGTTAGAACATATACAATTTTAAATTATTGTAATTAACACTCAAACAAGGCCGTATCTGGGGGGGGGGGTTTTGGGGGTTCAAACCCCCCCCCCCGAAATTTTTCGCATATTCCATATTTAATTACCTACACAATATTATAATACAATTAGAACACACATTTTTGGCTTACAACCCCCCCCCCCCCCGAAATTAATTTCCAGTTACGGCCTTGCACTCAAATACAAATTAGGTAAAAGTTTCTGGTTTTGTAAAAATGTTAATAGGTACTTATACTTAAAATATTATATTACCTATAGACATATTTGTAATTGATCTATTTAGAATATTTAATATCAATGTAAATGTTATTTATCATTTATTATAAATATTAGTCACATTTATCTAGGACTTGTTTTTTTTTGTGCATTTTAATTTAATATAATATAAACAAAAATAAACCCAGAAATTAATTTCATAAAAAAATCACAGTAAAAATGAATTAAAATGACGATGTTGAGTACCTATGGGAATTAATTCGGATACCATTTAATATAAAATATTTTATTTCTTCTATTTCACACCTACCTATATGCTTCTATTTAACTATTTATAAAATTGTAGATTATTACTAATATACAATATGCTACTCGGTTTATTTAATAAAATTTAAAATAAAATGCAATAGTTAACCAATATAAATACGTACCTCTCGAATGATCCGGTCCTTCTCCAGTTAAATATATCTAATTATAAATGATTTCGACATTGTTTAGGTAAAAAATGATAAAGCTCGTTAAAGGAGTTGATGTTACCAACCATTATCGATATTGAATATTAAAGATGTTTAGATGTACCTATATGTATAATCACGTAATATATATGTAGATATAAATTTTAAATTTTGGACATCGTAGATATTTGTAAAATATTACAGTGATGGGGGAATTATCTGTGGATGGCAGATTTTAGAATGTGGTATACAATATACATTAACAGGTATTATCTATATTTCGTAAATATTAAATGTTTTATATGCACCTAAATGTGTGTTCAATAGTCAATTCAACTAGAAGAACGCAATTGGACTATAGCACTTTATTTTTTACAGTTTTCTGTTTAAGTAATAATTAATTTTTTAATAAAAAAAAATGGGAAAATCCCTCTGCTATACATAAGTTTTAAGCGCGTACTTCGTCGTTTAGTAAGTAATTGTAATGGATATGTTAAAACTTCAATTTAAATCCAGTAACAAACCATTGCACAAAAAAATATTTCTGATTTATATTTTACGAGTTGTATTAATATTTTATAGTCTAATAAATATGAAATACCTAAATTGAAAAACGATAACAAATTTTAAATGTCTATAGAGTATAGGTAACTGCATAAAATATGTATGTTGAAAATAATATTATTATGTCAAGAAAATTATGATATATATATATAATATATATGGTAAAAAATTCAAGTCTAAAATTATTGATTTTTAATTTAAAAAAAGCGGGTAAGTGAGTATCGCTCTGCTGTACATTAGGGGGTGGGGTGGACCTCGGATTAGGGCAGGTTAAATTTAAATGCAATGATATAGGTATCATTGTAAACGAAAAACGATTCTGAACGAAGATGATTTGTCAGTCTAGGATATATTATACTTAAATATTATCATATATTCTATTTTGAAACAAATTCAAACATTTAAGTAAAAGTTTCAAGATCTTACGTTTAGTAATTTTTTAAAAATAACAAAAATCGAAAATTATTTATTAGTAAAACGTTATTTTACACGTGTATTTTTGATTTCAAATTAAAATTAAAACTTTAAACACTCGTAAAATTTTTTAAATTGAATAATCCTCAAACTTTTTTATAATTATTCTAAGCTTAACTTATGGACAGCATAGTATTAAATTTTCAATTCTTAGCTTTTGATAGTAAAATATTTATAAATTTTTAACTACCAAATAGTGAAAAATATTCATGATTTTGACGAATTTTTGTCAATATTTGAACTTCAAATGCTATTAAAAAAAAATTGTGCCTATGTATTTTTATAATTTTTGAATGAGAGTTAGAACAAGTTATGTGAACCCTTCAATTAAATTTTCAAGTAATTTGTCCCAGCTAAATTTTTTTTATCAACATTTATAAAAAAAAAAATAAAAAAAAAGCGGGTAAGTGAGTATCGCTCTGCTGTACATTAGGGGGTGGGATGGACCTCGGACTAGGGTAGGTTAAGTTTGAATGCAATGATAGGTATCATTGTATACGAAAAACGATTCTGAACGGAGATGATTTGTCAGTCTAGGATATGTTAATATATTATATTAAAATATTGTCATATATTCTATTTTGAAACAAATTCAAACATTTAAGTAAAAGTTTTAAGATCTTACGTTAGATAATGTTTTAAAAATAACAAAAATCGAAAATTATTTATTAGTAAAACGTTATTTTACACGTGTATTTTTGATTTCAAATTAAAATTAAAACTTTAAACACTCGTAAAATTTTTTAAATTTAATGAACATCAAACTTTTTTATAATTATTCTAAGCTTAACTTATGGACAGCATAGTATTAAATTTTCAATTCTTAGCTTTTGATAGAAAAATATTTATAAATTTTTAACTACCAAATAGTGAAAAATATTCATGATTTTGACGAATTTTTGTCAATATTTGAACTTCAAATGCTAATAAAAAAAAATTGTGCCTATGTATTTTTATAATTTTTGAATGAGAGTTAGAACAAGTTATGGAGACCCTTCAATTAAATTTTCAAGTAATTTGTCCCACCTAAATTTTTTTTATCAACATTTATAAAAAAAAAATAAAAAAAATTTGAAAATTTCAATTGTCCATAAATAGCTCAAAAAAAGTCAAAATGTTTTGAAAATCAAATCACGTAAAGAAAATGGCAATCTAAATAACTGGTAAAATTTTCAAGTAATTTGTCCCACCTAAATTTTTTTTATCAACATTTATAAAAAAAAAATAAAAAAAATTTGAAAATTTCAATTGTCCATAAATAGCTCAAAAAAAGTCAAAATGTTTTGAAAATCAAATCACGTAAAGAAAATGGCAATCTAAATAACTGGTAAAATTTTCAAGTATTTACGACTTATACTGTTTGAATAACAACAAATATAAAAAATCGTTTGAGGCTAAACCGTTATTTAACGCGGTTTTGTAAAAATTTAAATTTCAAACACTCATAAAAATTTTTTGTCTTAGTCTGGTAGAGTTTTTTTTGCAGATAATTGAAGAAAAATGTATGGAGAACCTTGTATCAAATTTTCAAAACTTAGTTATAAAAGAAAAAATTTTTACGATTTTTCAACCACAAAATTACTTGCCAATTTTCGCAATTTTGACATATTTCGTAAAAATTCGAACTTTAAGCATTTATAAAAAAAAATTGTGACTAACAATTTCGGATTTTTTTTTATCACTTTAAGAACAACTTAAAAGAAACCTTGTATTAAATTTTCAAGATTTTCTGGACGGCCAAAAAATTTTTATCGTTATTTAAAAAAAAAATACTAAAAAAAATTAAAAATTTCAATTGTCTATAAATATCTCAAAAAAAGTCTAAATTCTTTGAAAATTTAACTGTGTATGAAGAACGCTAATATAAACATTTGGTGAAAATTTCAAGTATTTACATCTATTAGTTTTTGAGTTATAGCAAAATATAAAATTCGATTTAGTCGAAAACTGGTTTTGCGTAAAAAATCCCGTTTTCCCGTCATTTTTTTAGGGTTTTTCCTGACTCATTTAAAAAATATTGAAAAATTTTAACTTTTGACCCCCCAAAGTACCAACTAGATTCGATTTCCTTTTCAAAGAGGGGCTGAAGTCCAAAATCGAAGCATTTTTACTGCTCCAAATGTTGTCGTCAGACACAAAAATAAAAAAATAAAAAAAAAAAAAAAAAAAAAAAAAAAAAAAAAAACACACATCATTGTAAAATCAATACATTCATCACTCCGTTCAGAATCTAAAATTGAAAATTTCAATTGTCTATAAATAGCTCAAAAAAGTCAAAATATTTTGAAAATCAAAACACGTAAAGAAAATGCCAATCTAAATATTTGGTAAAATTTTCAAGTATTTACGACTTATACTGATTAAATAAAAACAAATATCAAAAATCGTTTGAGGCTAAACCATTATTTAACGTTGTTTTGTAAAAATTTAAATTTCAAACACTCATAAAAAATTTTTGTCTGAATCCGGTAGAGTTTTTTTTACAGATATTTAAAGAAAAATTTATGGAGAACCTTGTACCAAATTTTCAAAACTAAGTTAGAAAAGAAAAAAATTTTACGATTTTTCAACCACAAAATTACTTGCAAATTTTCGCAATTTTGACATATTTCGTATAAATTCGAACTTTAAGCACTTATAAAAAAAATTGTGACTAACGATTTTGGATTTTTTTTTATCACTTTAAGAACAACTTATAATAACCTTGTATTAAATTTTCAAGATTTTCTGGCCAGCCAAACAATTTTTATCGTTATTTAAAAAAAAAATACTAAAAAAAATTAAAAATTTTAATTGTCTATAAAGAGCTCAAAAAAATGCAAAATTCTTTGAAAATTTAACTGTGTATGGAGAACGCTAATATAAACATTTAGTGAACATTTCAAGTATTTACATCTATTAGTTTTTGAGTTATAGCAAAATAAAAAATTCGATTTTGTCGAAAACTGGTTTTGCGTAAAAAATCCCGTTTTTACCTCATTTTTTTAGGGTTTTTCCCGACTCATTTAAAAAATATTGAAAATTTTTAACTTTTGACCCCCCAAATTACCAACTAGATTCGATTTCCTTTTCAAAGAGGGGCTGAAGTCCAAAATCGAAGCATTTTTACTGCTCCAAATGTTGTCGTCAGACACAAAAAAAATAAAAAACACATCATTGTAAAATCACTCCGTTCAGAATCTAAAAAAAATCATAAATATTTTGGTTTTCTCCTATTTTTTTCTTTCGATTCCACGAAATATTGATTAGATCCAATTTGTTTCAGGGATCATGTTCTAAGTTAAAATTGAAACATTTTTACGGGTTTCAAAAGGTATAATGTGTGTGTCACGGGTAGATTCAATTGAAGCCATCTCTCCCAATAATATCGTTTTGAATCAGTCTTGTTATATGTATTTTAGAGTAGAATTCTACCCAGTCATTAAGCCGGAGTAGAATCTGAGTATAGTTATTTACAATTATTCTATTAACCTTGGGAAATTCCTATACCTACTACACGAATCGGATCGTTGACAGGTTGAACTAATGTAAATACAATATGCTAAGTTATATTTTAGAAACTTATGAAATGCGTCTAAATGTTTTGATTAAAAACTAATAAATAAGAGTTAATTGTGGTATTTTAAGATCACAGCTCAAAGGTGTATCAGAGTACATACATTTGCAAGTAGAATGAATAATTTGATATTGTTATAGGTTAAACTAGTTCAAGTAAATCATCTATGAAAATAAGATTTTAAAATTTAAAATTGTAAAATTGCTGTTTTTTGTTTTTAACTCGCTAGTGAAACTCAACTGATTTTGTTAATCGCATCTACTCGCTACACGTTCCTAAGTACTTTTTAGTTTTTACCATACCGAACCCAGTGAGCATTAAATTATAGTACACATAAACGACGATTCAGTAACTGTTAAACATTTAAAAAGGTATTCTGAAATACCTGATATCTAATGGTAATGGTATAATTGATGTAGTCTCGTTCCACCACAATTTGCATGGCTCTATGAAAATTTTTTCCAGCTTTTGCTTTACTATAGTTTAAAACTAACCCACGAGTCCACGACATATATCTAAGCTGCGCTATCTTTTCATAATATATAGGTACTTAAGGTAATACTAGTATAATATTGTTATCTTATAAATTATAACTTATAAGTAAGAATAAATAATAAAAAAACTCACCGAGTGTGTAAAACTGCTTGGCTGTGACTTTGCCGATGCCCGTATTCGCACCTGTAATGATGGTGGTCTTGCCGTCCAACCTGACTGAGCTAGTACATTTGCCGCTAAACATTTTTACGTCGTGCCTACGATTGACAATAAACTAGTATAGAATTAGATAATAACAATATTATTATAAACAGTTGAATCGTAAATATATTATACATAATATACACGCACGTGTAGACGCGCATACGTCTGTAGGTATACTGCATAAGTGCATAACTATATTAAACTACGCGTGTCCTTCGTTGAAATAGTCAACAGCTGACTCAATAGTAGTGATAGTAATAAAGCCGACAAATTTAATGATAATAGCGATATGTCACATCTATCATCGCTTATATTTAATCAAATATAATATATTTATGTATAATACATTACATTATTATAGTATACCCAGGACCTACATGTACTCTGTAAGTACAACCAATACTAATAGGAATACATATCAAATATTTTACAACTAAATTAAAATATTATATTATGTAAAACAGTTTTTATAGTTTTATAAATATATTTAGACGCAACACATTTTTAAATAAACATTTTGTTTTTTTTTGTCCAAAACAAAAATATACACGAAGTTTAAGCCACCAGGCCTGACGATACGCCAACAAGAGAGTAAGTATACGGTCTTACGGATAATGCCATTTGGATGAATTATTGTTTAATAAAAACTCTGTGGGCCGCATCATGAACGACGTTTGATTACTTACGAACATAGACGGCATAGACCTTCTAAATGTCTAATATAAGGTCTATACTCTATGCATACACGATGTCACACCCGTGGATGTATCCATGATCCGTCTTAAGAACGAACAATAATGTGAATTTGCGCCCGGAAGTACCAATTTTGTGTAGTTAGCTTTAAGAGAATGGCCATTACACACCCATAAATAATTTAATTATCATTTAATAATCACGCAACAACTAACAATTGTACTGACATGAGACTAATGTACTATAATAAATTGTAAGTTACTTTGAACTAGCATTTCAATAAATTTATGCCGGGTTGCACGAAGAATTGATTAATACCCCAATTTAATGATCCAATCATCGGCTACTGAATCATGTTTGAGGAGCCATTAGCTCAATATTTATTCATTAAATTTTTAGTGATTGTCCACGTCACCCATCATTAAGTGTAAGATTTTATATCTATTTATATATATATATTAAAATTGCCTATATCATACCCCTGAAAACCCGAGTATAATATGGACGTCCTATGGGTTATTACGCGTAATTATCACGAGATTATTATGTTGAAAAATCGTGAGAGAATGAGAATCACTCGAAGTAGCTGTTAAGTAATAAAAGAAAGTATAGTCTGTGTCGAACTTTTTATTTATTCGATTTTTTCCAAGTCTTTTTTCACGTTAAATGGTATAAACAATTTTTAGGTATAATATCCTCTTAATATCAAAGTTAACTGACCTAATATCAAAAAATAACATTTTATATACACTTTTAAGTTAAAAATTAGGTATAGGTTGGTAGATTAATAAAGTTTAATAGCACTCAGATGTGTGTTTTTTTACGCCGTATCGCTGTCCATTACCTATATAAGTTTTATTAACCCGACTGGAAATATATAATTTTATTGTTTGTGAAAACCCTTGGATGGCGAATTAGAAACGATACTATTACATAGAATAAATGTGATTTAATCTGTGATTATACTGTACTATTGCTGTGTTATTTCGGATTTCGAAAAGTGACCGAAATGTCTGCGACCACACGTATTGCTACCATTCCATAATTATAGATTATATATAAATAGAATAATTTCAATAAAAATAATTCATTCATTCGTGCCAACATAAAAGCGTGCGTACAGAGAGTATAGCCTGTCGACTACTTTAAAGAATTATATAAAAAAAAATATATTAATTTTAAAAAATTATACCAACTGAGCAAAAAAAAAATCTTATTGAAAAATTATAAGTACCTATATATTATATTTAAATATCGAATACAATAATAAGCAGAATAATTTTCCAAGTATGCTTATCCCCTTTTCTTTTTACAAAAATGCAGTTATTTAAAATCTATTTTTTTTTAAATTTTAAATGATCATATTATTTTCAAATTATTGAGATTTTTCTTTCTATTTGAGAAGTATCCCACGGAGGGTGGAGATACAAACTTCTATTTTTCAAATTAAATTTGTCCTTAAGAAGAGGTCGCTGTCAGTATAAAAGAAACTTGAAGGCGATTGACGATCAACGGTCACTATAGCTCAGGAGGTAAGTCAAATATTAACGACAATCCAACATTTTTTTATTTCATTGCTCCAGTTTCGCTGATTATTATTCAAGACAGCCGCGTCTGTAGTAGATAATTTAAATTTGTTAATTTTATTATTATCATTATTCACACGGGAGCAGCTTAAATTGTTTTTAAAATTAAAAAAGTCATGATTCCAACTCTCAATAGAAAGGCTTAATTAAATCGTATCGTTTAATGTTGTGCAATACGACTACATCTCAACCAAACAAGTATTTTTATAGGTACCTACTACCTACATATAATATTTGATAGTCTCACTTTTGTTTCAATGAAACGCGTCTCTCCGATGATTTGATATTTATGTATCATTATTCATTAATGTGAACTCAAATGTTCCTCATCGTATTAGGAGAGTCTAAACTCTAGCACAAAACTGTTATTTACAATTAATTTTGGTCGTACCTGTATAGAAATTTCGTGAGTTAAAATAATAATTATAATTTTCTGTATTGTATTACGTTTTGTTATTCAGACTAATAAAGCTATTCTTTATCAATGTTAAATTTAATAAAAGCTAAATTATATTATCTAAGTGGCAAAGTGTTTATTTACTAAAACAATATTCAATCAAAATTAATGATTCAAGAAAGGTTTGGATAATAAATTAAAACAGATAACAGTTTAGAATGATTTATCCGATATCGATAATATTAAAACCATAACCACATACTATTTTCGTTTATTTCTATTTGCAAAGAACTAGGTTTTAGATGAGTTACTTGGTACTATCCGCCGTAGGAGGATTGTCCATTTCGGTTTTAATTATCTCCGAGGGCTGACTGGCTGAGTGATACAACTAGCAGTGGCGCCGATCTATATTTCATATTATGGGGAAAAATGTTGGTGTTAGACCCACCTACTTAAAAAATGTTTAGTTAGTTACGTTCGAATAGTACTTTATTTATTTACTAATAAATTGTCAACTAGTTTGTAATTACTATAAATCTTAGTTGTTGCGGCACTGTGGTTTTGAGTAATCACTGAAAAAACAAAAATAGAACTGAACGAGCGGGGTCAACGCATCGAATTGGTTATTTTTATACTTTTACAATAATTATTAATTTCGGTAAACCATATTTTTGTAAGAAATATATACAAGTGGTAAATTAATTCTATTAGGTCGCCAGGCCGGTTCGCGTGATGAACGTATTTATGTTTAATATTCATACAGATACCAATAATAGATAACAATAAATAACTACTTAGAAGAATGAACAAAGAAAACGACGATGACTAATTGTTTGTTTAATGTCAAATAATTATATTATCTATGGGCCGAAGGCCAGATATGTGCTTCAGGGGATACATGTTAAAATTGTTTTGTTTTCAAAATAAATGATTGCGGTGGCAGGGAAAGCAAATACCTTATTGAAGTATCTGTCAAAACAAATAAGGATAACTATATTGTTAACCAATGGTAAAAAACTAGTGGAAAGCACTAAAACCGTCAAAGTATGTCAATTAGATTGTGTAATTAATTTATTATAAAGTTTTGACAAGAATATTGTTTTTTCCGGACCTTAATTATTATTTTAATTTTCCGGATTTTAATAGAAATTACTTGATGACCCCTGATATAAACTATATATTATGAACTTGTTTACAAATATAACTCCATCTGTTATTGAAATAAAATAAAATATAATTATAATATGTTCGATTTAAAAATTTACTTCATTATAAAAATAAAAATAGATAAAAAATTATGTTTAAAAAAATTTAAAAAAAAATAAAACAAAACCATTTATATTATTAATGAAAAACGAGCAGAATTTTCCGTTCAAATGTCTTTTAAAGGTTCGGGGAGCGTGTCTCCACTGCAGTTGAACATGTCATAATCCTTTAAGCCGACCATTTCTATACTTGTTTCCCAAAGTTTCTTCGCTAACTCCGGGTCTCTGGCTGACGATGACGGTTCTTTTACCTTACAATCGCTACAAAACACACAGAATAGGTAGCATATATTTATAAATGTCGATTATATAAATAAAATGATTTAAATGCCACTAAAATTCAGCACTTAGTAATAAGTAATACGTAATAACTAATAACTTCTATATTAATACCTGTAATATAGTCCGGTCTCTGCTCCAGATTTTTCGTCTATCGAACAGTATAAAGTGGTCTGAGCTCCTTGCTTCGGATTCTTGACCCACGGATAAAGGAAGATACGACCCAAGAACCACATACCCGGAAAGTATACTTGATCAAGTGTTCTGGTCAACTCGGTGCGTACAATACCGGGATGCAAGCTGTACACATGAACTCCGGTCCCTGAATAAATTTATTTATTATCGTCGCATCACATATTATATTGTATTCGTATATGCTACATATAGTAATCACTTAACCACTGTAGTCGGACATTATAATTCGTGGTAAGAGATTTCATAAGTTTAATATATAATTTACCTTCAAGTTTTCGCGACAGTTCTTTCGAAAACAACACGTTAGCCAGTTTACTTTGACTGTAAGCAATAGCGGGTGAATAATTTGAGTCATGATTTATGTCCTTGAAGTTAATTGAACCGACTATAAAAAAAAAAGGTTTTTTTAGTGAACCGTTTTGCACGTTTTTACGAATATATTATTATTTTATAAAATGAGATATTGCAATTATTTTGTTATTAATTTAAAATTGTATTCTACTTTGGAAGATATTCTTGGAGATTATGGATTTTATCCCTACTTAACCCATCACAACTGGGAAACAAAAATATGTTATTTTTTAAAACGGCTTTCAATTAAGCTGAACACAATTTTTGATTTTTTGTTGAATTATTTATATGTTTGATTATTGCCATCGTTTGTATGTTTTATATAAGTATTATTTTTCATTGCACAGCAATAGGCAATATACGAGTATAAGTATATTAAAAAGAAAAAGAAATGTTTAAAACATTGATAAGAGTGAAGTTATGTGATTTTGTTTGATTTTTTTAAATGTTAACTAAATAAAAACTATATAAAGATAGACATATTGACATTTGACACCCCTATTACCCTTAAAATTCTCGTTAGTCATATCCAATGAATTTTTTAAGATTATTATGCGATATTTTATATACTTCAATTGCTTAATAACTTACATACATGTGCCAGGGACGACACGATTACAATGCGAGCTGGTGCTGAACTTCGGATTCTCGGTAACAGAAGCAATGTGAATAGTAAGTGTCCCAAATGATTAATGCCAAATTGAAGTTCGAAACCATCTTCGGTTTTACCCTTAGGGCACGTCATGACGCCTATAATATTCGTTTAAGTTGCATTTCATTGTAAGTCCTACAACTTATATATATACAAGTATAAAATTCTCAAACACGTATCGAACTGACCAGCATTGTTCACTAGCAAGTGAATTTGTGTTTCTTTTTGTAAAATACTTTTCGCACAGCGTTTAATTGAAGCGAAAGATGCCAAATCCAATTCCTCTATGATCAGTTGCCCGAGACCGTCGCCCTGTACTTCAGCTACAATTTCCGTCACAGCTTGTTCCGCTTTCTTAACGTCCCGGCACGCCAATATAACCTTTGCACCTGAAATCATAATTTTAGATATTTTATAATATAATATTTACTTATAAATTAAACTTTATATAATCATAATTTTTTAATATTTTCAATATTGTTTGTGTTTGCGAATAATACAACATCTATTAGATTCTGAACGAAGTGATGAATGTATTGCTTTTACTATGATGTGTGTTTTTTTTTTTTTTTTTTGTGTCTGACTCCAACATTTGGAGCAGTAATAATGCTCCGATTTTTGACTTCAGCCCCTCTTTGAATAGGGAATTGAATCTAGTTGGTACTTTAGGGGGGTCAAAATTAAAATTTTCTAATAGTTTTCAAAAAAATCGAGAAAAACAAAAAAAAATGACAGAAAAATGGAAATTTTACGGAAAAACCACTTTTCGACAAAATCGATTTTTTGATTTTGCTGTAACTCAAAAACGAATCATTGAAAATACTTGAAATTTTCACCAAATGTTTATATTATGGTTATCTCTTTACAGTTAAATTTTCAAAATATTTTGACCATTTTTAAGCTACTAATAGACAATTGAAATTTTCGACTTTTCTAAGTTTTTTTTTCTTCAAATGCCGATAAAAATTTTTTGGGTGGCCAGAAAATCTTGAAAATTTAATACAAGGTTTCTTATAAGTTGTTCTTAAAGTGATAAAAAAAAATCCGAAATCGTTAGTCACAATTTTTTTTTATAAGTGTTTAAAGTTCGAATTTATACGAAATATGTCAAAATTTAAATTAAATTTCATACGCTCATAATGCGAATGTTGGCCATAGTAACCATAGTAACATTTAAAAACTATACTATTTGTTTCAAAATAGAATATTTGACAATATTTAAGTATAATATATCCTAAACTGACAAATCATCTTCGTTCAGAATCGTTTTTCGTATACAATAGCATTGCATTCAAATTTAACCTTCCATAGTCTGAGGTCCACCCCACCCCCTAATATACAGCAGAGCGATACCCACTTACCCGCTTTTTTTATTTTATTTTAAATTATTTTCATATTATATATAAATTTTAATTTTTAGATTCTGAACGAAGTGATGAATGTATTGATTTTACTATGATGTGTGTTTTTTTTTTTTTTTGTGTCTGACAACAACATTTGGAGCAGTAATAATGCTCCGATTTTTGACTTCAGCCCCTCTTTGAATAGGAAAATTCATCTAGTTGGTACTTTGGGGGGGGGGGTCAAAAGTAAAAGTTTCAAATAGTTTTCAAAAAAATCGAGAAAAACAAAAAAAAAATGACAGAAAAATTGCAATTTTACGAAAAACCACTTTTCGACAAAATCGATTTTTTGATTATTAATAAACAGATACTATAAAGTAACCATAGTAACATATAAAAACTATACTATTTGTTTCAAAATAGAATATAATATATTTATTTATTATTTATTTATTATATATTATTTATTATTTATTTATATTTATTTATTTTTTATTTTTTTTATATATTTTGTCATATTATGACAATATTTAAATATAATATATCCTAAACTGACAAATCATCTTCGTTCAGAATCGTTTTTCGTATACAATGATACCTATCATTGCATTCAAATTTAACCTACCATAGTCTGAGGTCCACCCCACCCCCTAATATATAGCAGAGCGATACCCACTTACCCGCTTTTTTTAATATTATGGTAGTAAGTATCTACATTTTTACCCATCATTCATGTGATTCTTAGTTGATTTTTGTCCTTTATGTATACGTATAATTTATTAATATATATTAACAAATTATATGATTTTTCTATCATAAGTCATTTTTCCTGTCAACATTATTTTATTACATAAAAAAAAATTAAATCTGATTAATTTTGTCCATTCGTATAAGGCAACTAACTGCTTAGAATCGTTTTTCGTCTAATACTTACAATTATTTATCATTTAATTGAAATTTAACTCATCCATTACAGTGATTTACTCAATGTTGACTGTTGAGTTAGGTACATCCAACACCTATTCTAAAACAGAGCATTTACGTATTTTCCCGGTTTTTTTTTTATAGATTTGAGCAGAATATTTCGAGTAACATTATACACCTGGTACCATTACATTTACATTTATTTCTAGTAAACTAACAATTTTATGACCCTGACCACATCTAAAAGGGATATATTTGTATTAATTATTCAAGTTAACAACAGAAAATGAACCTAGCCCAAGTTATTAGAAAAAAATCCATACTATAGTATAATATAGTATACGGTATACGCATGACTGTAAAAAATCAATGGACATTTTTTATACGTGTTATTCTTTCGATAGTTATTACATCATTCATCGATAGCTAATGCGCATATTATATGGATAATGCGGATGTTTCCGACTGAAAGCGTTCTACCCTCCCCCTAAAATTTGAAACGCTAATTTATGACCACGATGAGTACCGGCCACTTGCATGTAGCTATATATATTTATCATATAAGTGTACCCATAGTTATAACGTTAGGTATAAGTGTGCTTACCTAGTCTATAAAATTCTCCTGCAGTTACTTTGCCGATGCCCGTGTTCGAACCGGTGACGATGGCCGTCTTGCCGTCAAGTCTGGCCTTGCTCTTGCATTTACTGCTGAACATTATGTCCTAGTCACGGTGTATCTATACGTAGATATTATATTTTAGTAAACATTAAAACATATTTACATACAGGCAACTGTATGACTATGATTGTTATAAGTTATATCTTATTATATAGGTACGTTCTAAATTATGTACAATATGTATATGTATAATATGTGTGTACAGAGTGTATCATAAATATATGACTCGTTTAAATTTGATTTTAGAATAAAATCATCACATTATTCTGATATGTTACTCTGTAGTCTTTACAAGATATTTAATACGTATACATATATATATATATATGTATACAGCAGTATGCGGTTTTCTACGCAATTATTTTAATATACGCGCAAAGCATGTACGATTTAATAATACATATTATATTATTATTATTATTATTATAGGTACCTACCTAATAGTAGTAAATAGTAATAACGTTGCGGTGTGTGAGCGCACGACTATTGACGACGACCGTCGGTGCAGGACGTATAGCAGGCTCTGCTCGCTATTATAGGTATCCCCGGATAACGGTCGACACTCGACAGCAACAACAGCAGTAGTAGTTCGTAGTCGCAGCCGTGTGGCAGGTACGCCGTCTACTCGGCTAATAAACTAACATAATATAGTCGGCGGCCTCAGTTACAGTTTATTAGAACTACTACAACTGTGTACGACATTACTACGATGCAGAAAGCAGGTTACAGGTATAACACTGTGAGGTATACCAACACGTCTTGACCGGTGGGCACCGTGCCGCTGCAGATACACGTCGGTTATCGTTCCGAATCGTTATTGACACAGAGTGAAATAGTAATATAATAATATTATTATATACACGATACACCAATATGAATATGAAATAATATTATGTGAGAATAATTTATAATGTATTACTCTCACAGATCGCCGTGGCGGCGCGCGTTCGAGTGCGTGCGCGACGCTCCGTCCGTGCACGCAGCCGCATAGTTTCGTTGTTGGTTCGGTTCTTCGCACGGACCGGTATTTTCTTTTTATGAATTCATTCTCATACCTCGCCCCGAGTTTTTATTATACAGTCTGTTGCACTGTCGCGTTACTGCCAGAACATTATTATTTTTTATTAATATTTCGTCACACGTGTACGTCCTCGCGAACACGGTATTCTTATAATATTTAATATTTATTTTTACGATAGGCGATATACGCGCGGACACTGCTGGACAGTTGTCGCTGCAGCGTTTCCGCGTTGATCGAATTCCACAGTGATACAATAATACGCAATATCTACGCTATACCATTGATAGTTTGTACTGTCCATTCGGTTTCTGTGTACTCTTCACTGACTCTTACTCTGTGCTCTGAACACACAAAAAACTGAAATGATTTACGTTATGAACGTACCTATAATGCTAATCTCTATGAATTCCTACCTCATGAGATCATTACCTAACCTAATCTATTTATATCTACCAAGTACTAACTGTCGTGTGAGATAACAATTCATAATGGAAGTGGTTTTCATTCGACAAATAAATAACAAAGGAAGGTTTTTTAGTGTAGATTAAGACAAGTATAGAATTTGACTATAATATTTAAAGACGTGTATCTACATCTATAAATTAATTTTAATTAATAAGTTGTATGTATAAAATAGATAAGTCAGTACGTACAAATTATCGTTTGCATAATATAATATTATAACATTATTATATAAATATAAACATCGGATACTGGTTATTGTTGTTTAAAAACACTATTATAAGAAAAATGTTATAACAATAACATAATTATAAGACTTATTTTACATTACATTATTATTTATAGTCGATACATTTAAATACTTCCGTCTTCCGTTGCATAATATAATCATTGTTTAATAATTATTGAATCACTTACCTAAATTTCTTAAAATACATTGAAGCTTACGGACGTATTTTTGTCTTTTAGATCGTTTTATGATAAAAATATATGGCTCGTTTGTGTTCAGAGATTCCACAATATTTGTGTCTCCTATTTTTGGGTTTAGTTCATACTTTCATGCTAAATACAACCAATTTTTTTTATCGTACATACGAATTGCGGCTCAGGTTTTTCACGGGTGCATAGGTACTAAATAAAAATGTAAAATTTGTATAATATATAGTATTATAGTTCGATATCATTCTAAACAGAATTTATCTTCCTGTTTTTACATATGCATGACTGTATATGAGTTATAAATTAATTTTTTTACACACTTTTTTTACGATTTATACTTTGTAGCATCAGGAAATTTACAAATTGTGTTTTATTTTTAATGTGTTTTTTCATGATTATGTTATGTCGTGTCATATTATGGTGCAGGTAAAATCTTTTAAGAATTTTTTTAATAAATTCGAATTTCTTAATTTAGAACTCTTTTAATTAACCTATTGTATTTCTAATGAATATTTCTTTTTCTATAATAGTCAATGATTATTTGAAAGAGTACTACTTAATCTTAATAAGTCTTGTACAGGTACCTTATTGTATAATATTTTTTTTCAAAAAACATAAAGATGTTTGAATGATTAGATGTGTAATGTAAAAATTGTAAAAATGAGTTATAGACTATAGTTAAATACACTTCCGCATAATACATAAAACCTAAACTACAGAGTACAGGTATGCTTTTCCTTAACTTATGAGCTGATAGATTTCTTAGTTTAATGTTTATTTAAAGGGGTTAAATATAGGAAATTTTTTGAACATTTAAGAAAAATGATATTTACAATGTTCCAATAAATAAGTTTGTAGAAATTAAACGAACAAGATCAGTAGATGTAGATTATTCAATATATAAAGTTTCTATGACCTATACTATATTCTTATTATTGACAAACTCATAAACATGCTTTTTATATTGCTATTATATTGTTTATATTTATTAACTGTTTATTCTATTCTATATTTATATTGCTGTTAATAATTATTTTTTTTATTATATAACACACAGTAGGTTGAACTAATTTTTGCCAAAATAAGTCACAATATACATTACAATATTATTTTATAAAATATCACTAGCTGTTAATTGCTGCAATCTTATAAATTAAAATATGTGAATAGATTCATACAATAAAAAACTTAAAATTAATTAAAAATTAAAGATTGAAGTATTTGTACTGCTCCAATAATGTATGCCTAATGAGTAATGACTTACACAATAAAATAAAAAAAAACATACACATCATTATAAGACCAATATATTATACTAATCAATCAATTTTTAATTTAAAAATTGAGATGTGAGATAAAAACAGTTAAATTAATAAAAACTTTGTAGTTAAAAATTTAATTTATTATAAAAATGCAAATTTATGCTCATATATGTATATTATAAACTAATAAGTATAAATAAAAAATAATTATGTAAAAATAAAATATAAATTATTAAAAATTAGAAATATTTGTTCAGATGTCTTTTAAGAGTTCGGGCAACGTGTCTTCGCAATTGAACATGTCGTAATCCTTTAAGCCCACCATCTCAATACTTTTATCCCAAAGTTTTTTGGCTAATTCTGGGTCTTTAGCTAAAGCTGACGGTTCTTTTACCTTACAATCGCTAAAATGTAACAGTAAATGTATTATTTTTAAATTCAATGAAAAGTATTATACAAATCCGGGCATAATAAAAATATTAAACCTGTAGTAGAGACCATTTTCTTCTCCAGCTTTTTCGTCTATCGAACAATGTAAAGTAGTCTGAGCTCCTTGTTCTGGGGTCTTTAACCACGGATAGAGAAACAAACGGGCCAGGAATCGCATTCCAGGAAAGTACACTTGGTCGATCGTCCTACCTAATTCGGTTTGTACGATGCCAGGGTGTAGACTGTACACATGTACTCCAGTACCTATATGTAATAAGCGTCAGTATTATTATTATTATTATTACGTTTACTGTTTGACCACAAAAATAACCAAATAAATTTGTATGTATTTTACCTTCAAGCCTTTTAGATAGTTCTTTTGAAAATAGCACATTGGCAAGTTTACTTTGACTGTAAGATACCAAGGATGAGTAATTTGCATCATAATTTATGTCCTCAAAATTAATCACACCTCCTATATAAAGAAAAACATATTAATAATTTAGATAATTTATGCATTATATTACTTATATATAATAGTTATATATTATATATATATATATACGTACAGAGTACTTTATTTAACAATGAACAATCATCATTTCGAAAAGTATGTTTTCAAAAATTTTTTTTCGATATAATGAGTATTCAATACTAAAATAATTGATAGTATCTATATCAATATCAATATTAGTTTAATTTTATTAGTCGTTGAAACTAACTTGTGTGAGCCATTGATGAGACATTAACAATGCGAGCCGGCGTTGAATTTCGGATTCTCGGTAATAGTAGTGATGTGAATAGAAAGTGTCCCAAGTGATTCACGCCAAATTGTGTTTCAAAACCATCTTGGGTTTTACCCTTAGGGCACGCCATTACCCCTACAATATCGTATGTTACATTGGGCCCTTATAAATCTAATCTCACACACATACACACTGACCAGCATTGTTCACTAAGAGATGAATATTTTTTTCTTTTTGCAAAATATTTTTTGCACAGCGTTTAATCGAAGCGAAAGATGCCAAATCCAATTCCTCTACGACCAGCTGTCCTAGATTATCACCTTTTACGTCGGCCACTATTTCCGTAACAGCTTGTTCCGCTTTTTTAACATCCCGGCACGCCACAATAACCTTAGCACCTGAAATAAATTTTGTATTAATCAATTTAATAATTAAAAAAAATATATATTTATTAAAGAATAAAGTAAATTGTTCTTTTGATAGACTTCTATTCGGATACAAGACCCAGAGTATATTTTCATATAATATAGATTGGTTGTAAATTTATAATATTATCATATTATATGTTTTAATTGTTATATGGTATGGCTGAACTTATTTAATTTATAGTACCTAAGTAAAGTATTAATGTTTAATATTATATCCTAATAATAAAGTATAAATTCTGTTATATGCATTGTAGTTTATAAATTACAATTGATTAGGTATTTGATATATTTTATGTACATTTTTTTATTAATTTTGATCCAACTTAACCTATATAGTACCTTTTATCATGGGAAAATTTTGCAGTTAAAAAAATGTAATAATTAAAATCTATAGTTAATTCATGAACATTAAAAATAAACTGTTATTATAATATAGTTTATCACAAATTAAATGGTATTTTGATTTGTGTTATATTATAATTTATATTACAATACTTACTACGTTTTACTGAACTAAAGTCGTTATTAATTAATTATTAAACATATACATAAACATACATGTGTGATGTATATTTATATATTTAACAGATAAGTGTATCTAAATAATTGTAAATTAGGCTCGTCTACGCTATAACAAGCAGCTTCTCTTATCAAATATAATGCGGGAACCAGGATATCCGTTATTATAGTGTAATTATTATATATTTATGAATAATATATATTATACAATAAAAAATATGTTATATTATAATAAGTGTTCTACAAAGCCTTGGTCTAGAATCTAGATAAAACTAAAAAAAAAAAATATTTGAATTTTTAAATTTATAGGAATATTAATACTAAAGGTATTATAATATAATATTATTGTACATATATAATTATGTAGTTGTAAACCTTTCATGAAACAATCATCTATTGTGTAGCTTTTGTAATATATATTATATATATTCATTTTCAATACTTACTTACCTACATTATTATTATGTATTGATGTTAATTATCTATGAAAATTAAGAAATATTCAAAAGTTTAACTCAGTACTCACATCTACTCGTCTTATTGCTATTACTCAATGACAGAAATTGAAAAAGTCATACCATTTGAAAACCCCCATAAATTCAACTTTTAATTATTAACTTATCTGTATAAATTGTTTGGCTTGTATTTATATTTAAAAAAAAGTAACACTTAATTTATTAAAGCATAATAAAGAATAAAAAATTGTAAAATGGATGATTGTAAAATATATGTGTACTTGTATCTCGTATATTTCAGTTGTAACTTTTAAACAAAATAATTGTATAGCACTATAGCATAGATATGTAAAATATATTTTTGATCCTTTTTACAAGTTGCACATTAGTTTACGGCTTAAGTCATGCCAATAAACTGTGTAATACGAATTTAATTTGTTTATTAGTGGCGTATTTGAGGGGGGGCAACAGGGGCATTTGCCCCCCCCCCCTCGAGACTTTTTTTACGCAAAATACGTTATTACTGAGCTATTATTAAAAGTCAAATTTCATTATTATTTTTAGGATTATAACTGTATACAAGTTAGAACCGTGTCTAACAACGAATAAAGTACCTATTGCATTCAAATTTCCTTATATTGTAACAGTGAGAGATTTTTGTATTTTGCCTCCCCCTGAAAAATTATCCCAAATACGCCACTGTTATTTATGACATGAAATACCTATTAAAACTTATAGGTGTAATACGTATGATGTAAGGGCATTGTGTTATTTTAATCGTCTTCGTTGGATTTTGACCTAACAACATATTATTATATGTTATATAACTTTTAGGGTTGATAATATGGTCAGTATAATATATTATATAGACAAAAATCGATATTGTACGTTATAAATATTTAATGTGGTTTATTTATACCACAATATGCATATTAAAACGTATAGATATAACTACTATAATAAGAGTCTTATAATAATTTATAATACTGTTTTGACAATGGCGATATGACTTATAGTGGAATTTATCTTTACGAATACAACGATGGACTAGAAAATGCGTTGTTATGTTTAGTACGAATTAATATCTATAATACATATTTCTTATTTCTTTACAATGTAAAGAGAAAAAGTTTCAACCGCAACCATTTAAAAAGTCGGTACACTGCAGGGGACACTTCATTTAAATAAAAATAATTCATACATGTAAAAAACAATATCATTAATTAAAAAGTATTATTAAATAGAAATTCCGATTATAAGTTATCTAATATAAACATTCATCAATAACAAATAAAATTAAAAACTAAAAATCAATATTATTATTTCATATTTATTATCATGTCTACCAATATTAATATTAGAAAAAAGTAACGAATATTTATGTCATTTTCGTCTCGAATATTGTAGTTTTTATAATTATGTCTCTTATTCCAGTCATTGCGATAAACAATTTACCGAATTTATCAGAAATACCATATCGTTTTTATTACTGTCCAACATTATATAATGTAATAATATTATAATATAATAATTAAGTTGTGTAGTTACTTAAAATTGTTTTTACTGTAATTGAATCAAATTTAAATTTAAAAGAGTTGTAATGATTTACAATTAATAGTACATTCATATTTTCTTCAGAGAAAGGGTGTAGGACTGTCTTCCGTCCATCTGTATATGCGCTTTTGAATGATGTATTACACTATTATACTGTAATACCCTACGACTAATACGTATTATTTTCAAATTCCAGTGTAAATATTACCTAAAATGTATTAATATTATGTACCTGCATTATTAAATTTAAATACAGGTGAAAATCCCCGATATTATCTACCTTTGTTATTATATATTATGTAAATGAGTATTGTTAACGTATTATTAAATTTTGACGGTGCGTTTTAAACGAGCAATAAATCGTCGGAAGACTTTTATCGTTTATTCGTTTCGTTATGGTGTAACATTAGATTTGAAATTAATTACACACAACGCGCATGAATAAGTCGTCAAATAGAATATTCGATCGTATAACATAATGTTATCTCGACCGAGAATCGTGCTCTTGTCGTGACGTCGCTCGCGCGTGTATATAGGGGAGAATATAGCAAGATGCAAACGTCCGGTGGTCCCTGAGGGCTCGTATGCGATTTTATTTCGGTAGCGAATATTATATTTGTGTTGTTAGTGACGTGTCTATATCATATAACGTATATTATTTTATATTCCCTATAAAACCACCCTCGAAAAATCAATATTGTATCATGATAAATCGAGCGCACACCACGCGGAATATCATTTCGGCGTGCGGTCGATTTAACAAAACGGTACACAAACGGTAGAAGAAAAAAAAATCGCGTAACGAATTTGGAGCAATCACCAGTAATCACATGGGGTGTCGCCGTAAATAATGTACTATGTAAAGTAAAATAACACATCAGACTCGACGTAATTCGAATTGCGATTGGCGGCAAAATATGTCAATATCTGAGAACGATTGCGGTAAAGAGTACTGGAGGGGCAACTGGCGGCGGAGAAGGCATCGCGGTTTACTGTACCTGCCTATAAATGATAATGCGATAGCGTCTGACGACTATTATCGGCACAACGTATAATAACAATTATTCATACCGATTCTGTAGAATTCTTTGGCCGTGACTTTGCCGATTCCCGTGTTCGAACCGGTGACGATGGCGGTCTTGCCGTCCAATCTGGCCGCACTCGTGCACTTACCGCTGAACATTTCGACTGAGCGCAAGTGTGATGATGTATATGTTATAATAAAATTGTTATGATAATATGATACAATATAATGAGTTATAATGATTTTTACTGTGTACGGCGCCCGTTCGAATGCTGTGCAGCTGCGAAAGACGGCAATGATATGTTTTATATATTATGATCGAACACCGGAGGTTGAACCCACACGATATTTGTGACGACGCCGACTTCGTCGATCTATTCCTATCGGGTACCTGACTATAGCAACACTGCCGACGACTACTCTTACCGCGGATAACCGCGGCGATCGTTCTACGCGCGTTCACGCGTCGGCCGGGCCCCGTCAATCGCCGCGAGTGCGTGCGCGAGTTCGGCCAGGTGCATCAAAGTGTATCGTCCACAACGACGACGACGCCTCCGCCAAGGTTATCCGGTGCGCCCCCCCAGACCCGGCGGATAGGTGAGTTCGTCTTTTTATCATGTTACTGCGCCACCATTATACCGCGTGCATGGTGCATCTGCGATTGTTTTGAAATTACTTAAAAATATACATTTATCATATTATTGTAGTAATAATGAAATAATAATGATTATGACATAATTATATCACAGCAGCAACAGCAGCAGGACGTATCACAATAATAATTACAGGTCAAATATGAGTACCTACGTTTTTTACGGTCAACGAAGCAACTGCATATCATAATATTATGGTGTATAGTGTATACCGACCATTTCCTTCGCTACACAATAATGTCGATACGCATAGTGATCACTGATCCGCGCGCTCATAAGACGGTAGCGGAATAACGTCTACAGGTGCAGTTAAGTCCACTACGACGTACCTCCCTCTGCATAGTCGTAGTATACCTATTATTGTACTGCTGTAGTACACGCTCGACGCAGACGATTTTCCGGTGTGAATCGTGCGAAGAAAAAGCACCCCACCTGTACAACACGGCGCCACGGTTGTGCCACGTCGGCGTCGACGGCGATGGAGTCGTATTTTGGGAACCAATTTCCTATATACTATACGTGTATTAGTCATATTATTATATAGTAATTATAATTATTATACTCGTGCATTGTATTATTCCGGCCATTTCGTCACGTGTCGCTTATAATATTATTTTGATTATTGTAGTTTGTACTATATTATGAGTAGGCAAAGTATGCGTGTAGGTAGACACTAAACACAATATACGAATACAAATGAAAAGAGTAAAGACCGTGTAAAAAAAAAAATAATAATCCGACACGTCACAACATTTGTCCGAGTATAAAGGTTTGGATTGTATATATAGGTTATGTTTGACCGTCTCTATACCTCGACACAGAATATTAAGTCAATTGAAATATATTTTAATGTGAGCGTAATAAACATATACCTATGAACCTGGAGGCCGATGGTGATTTTTATACCTGGAACTCAGGTGATAAAAAAATAAAATAAACGAGGTCCACAGTAAAATTCGTGCGAAGCTATATATATATATCGACATATTGTGCTATATATATCAGACATCCACAGGTGTAGGGATCATGCATAAATATCATAGGCGTAGTTAGGGGGGGGCTTGGGGGGGCTTAGCCCCCTCAGTTGGAATAATAGCCCCCCCCCCCCCCAAAAAAAAAAAACTTAAGGCCACCTATATTTAAAAAATATTCAAATAAATAATTTTTTCGATATTTAAATATCGATAAAAATAATTCTTAATTTTTTTATGTCACTTTATCCATTACATTTCTTATAAGTTATAATATCATTCAATAATGTGTTGTTTTTTTTTTTTAATATTGAAAGAGATGTATCGAATAATATAAATGCTGAAGATATTTTAGAGATATATTCTAAAGAAAATAGACGTTTAATGTTGTAACAGTAAAAAAAAAAAAAAAATAGAATATTTTAATAAAACCTTTGATTGTCATACGTTATTTGTATTTTTTATGTAAATTTGCAGATGTACCGGTTGGGGGGGTTGTGGGGGCGGAGCCCCCCACGAGTCGTTAAATCCTTTCCCTGGAAGGGCTAAAGCCCCCCCAAATAAATTGACCACCCTACGCCTATGGTTTATCCACTAGCATATACCTAGAGCTCAGTATGCTTTACAATAAATTTACCAATAAAATAATTTCAACCGAAAAACTACAGTCTTTCCTAATAATTAATTAAAAATATTATTAATATTTAAAGTAATATTTATTATTTAGTTTAATTATAACACAATACAATCATTACTTTAAAATAATATTTGTTTTCTATAGATTATTGTTTGAAAATGTTTAAAATTATTTTATCAGTAGACTATACTCTAAAGAACTTGACAATTTCTACTCGGCTATGTTTAAAATATTATAATATTATTTTGAGTATGATATGCCCCCGTAAACTTCTTTTCCAGATTACCACCTATGCAACGTATTAGTCATATCGATCAGTTATCATCGTCGCTGTTTATCTTTGGGAATTTCTGTGAAGATTGTTTCAGGCACGTTAATTTGAAACCATAATATTCCTACCCGAGAAGTGGTGTATTTTAGATGATTTTGCAGAGGTTTTCAACATTTTCTTTTATGATTTAACAAAATTTGAATAATTCCTGGATATTCTAGAAAAACTAAAAATTTAGTTTAAAAGTATACTTCAAAACATGTCGTCGAATCTCATAAAATTAGTTTCATTTTTGCAGTTTGGATGCAAATTTGGGTTATTTTTTTTAAGTTAGAGGGTATAATCTGTGTTTAAGGTCAAATGTTTTTACTTGATTAGAGTTAGAAATATGTAACCATTCGTCGTTCACTTAAAAACAAATTGGGTTTCTATTTGAATAATATATGAATTTAAATAGTGTAGGTAATACATATTATATATTATAATAGGCTTTGAAATTATATACTCAGTGAATTTCAGTTAACAGGTGTAATTATGTGTACAGCAGTATTCCTTTTTAGTAACAATAGTTATGTACTTACTTAACCTACTATTAGAGACTAAAATTGTGTATAGTAAAAAATTCTAAGTATGAAATATTACGAAATTAAAAAATGTGTAATGGTCCAACTGTTTTTATAGTTTTTTTAATTAATTTATACATAATATCAATACATTTTGACATATTTTGTAAAAATATTTTTTTTTTTGTATAATATAATATGCGTTAAAGAAAAAAATCAAAATCGGGTAGGGCCCAGAAATGCCCGGTAAAAACGATAATTACTCGCGATGTTTGGGAAAAATGTCATATTTCAGCTTTTTTTTCGATAAACCTAATTATGAATTATGACCAACCTCATTTGGGCAAAACCATAGTGACTTTTATTATAAGATTTTATTATGATTATTAATGATCACTATCTATACTCTATAGTCTATAGTGACACTGATCTATGTGTATTATAATAAGTTGTTCAAATTTAAAACTATAGAAAATAGATGTACAATTTATATTTTAGACTTTAGAACAGAGATATAGGAAGATATAGGACCTATTATTATTTACGATACCGGATGCAGTCGATACACAATGAATTTAATTTAAACGGATATTGTAAAAACATAAGTTAGATATAATATTAAACATATTATCTATCATTGACTACATACTTAAATGTCTAACACAAATTACGATTCATATAATAATTAGTAACTATACTTTCGCGGACATCAATTATTTATAAATAATATTATATTGTATACATGTATCGTATAAAAACAACTATATAGCTAAAAGTATGTACCAATTCAACTAGTTAATAAGTAGGCGACAAGGAAGTAGGTAAGCGTAAGTTGTATTAGGAGTCAAAATCTTCTCGACCCACCATTTTACTACAGTGGATTACTGTTTTACATTTTTCATTAAAATTGCCTATATCAAACCCCTTAAAAACAATCATTGCCGTAAATCCTTTATTTTTTTGTTAGCGATGACTGAGGCTACATATAAATTCCAAATTTGGAGATTAAAAAGTTTTATTTTTTACTTATCACTTAGGTGTTTAAAATTTAGTTATTCGTATGGAAGAGGTGCGACCATTGATCACGCATAATAATGTGGAAGTGAAGAGTTGAGGACTTATTAATATGTATTTAATATAATGTATTAAATAACTAATTAACTGACATATGATGTTAAAGATAATAAAAAATATAGACTGGATAATTCTGCTATAATTAAATATCCCATTGACACGACTGCAGTGTACTGCACAAGAACAACTAAACATTTAACTATAGTTACGCCTTCGATAATTCAATATGTTTATGCTAATTATAGGTAATTTTGTCATTAATTATGATAACGAATCACAAATTATAGGAAATCAAAAATTATTCATATGATAATAAATAATACGGGTGATTAGTGTGACATCACATATGTTAACAACAATTCTTATCGAAATTTTATTTTGGATTCAAGCAAAACATAATACATATTTAAAATGTATATAAAATAAAATAAGTTCGTAAGTTATAGTCTTTTAAAACAGCTAAATCTATTAAATTTATTCACAAAAGAAAAATACACAATAAAAAAATTCTCTGAACTGTTTTAAATTGTTTTAACATACAAAATTAATTTAATAACTAATTTTGTATAAATTTTAAATACGTATCTTTATAGTTTGTTTGGATCCAAATAATGCCTATGACGTAAGCACTAATCGAGCGTATTATTGACTTTATAAATTAGTGGTATACTTGAGATTTAACATCAGTATTAATTTACTTTATGTTACTATGTCCCTTTTTCTCATTAGAAAAAAAAACGAACCTTTAACAGTCTGTGTTAGTTACGAATTATAATATTTTACTTTTAGACTTCTATGATAATAATAATAATAATATTAATATTATAAAAATATGTCTGTAATAGTCATGAATTAAAATATTTATTTTAATTCGCAGTAATAGTTAATATGTGTTCACTGTAGAATACGTATAGATAGCAGCTATAGTCTACTTTGATATTTCCTTGTTAGCCATAAATTGCCGAATTAATATCTTTGTATTTCGATATACACCTCATGTATATATAAATACAATTATATCTATTTTGAGTATTAAAAAAATAAATAAAGTTCAAAAGTTTATTGTAAATGAATTTATTTTTTGTATTTTTATTTCAAATTTTTTTCAATATTTTGACTAAATAATTATAAATGTTTTAAACTAAAAATGTATGCTATTAAACTCAAGTAACGATAGATTTATTCGCTGGAAAAATATATTCCTGTTTGGAGACCTAATTTTAACTAACAGATTTTCAGATTTATAATAACAAATGTCAATGTGAGACGGTAAATCCATTCATATGAAATACTCGCATTTAAACCATTGAAAACTAGATTAATAGTATTCAAAGTTTATAGATATATTGATACATGACTGTTTGTATGAGTATAGTACATATTATATAAACAATTACAATTATAACACAAATATCATAAATGGAGTAAGACTCACGGAAAGAGGTAATAGATTTTCAGGCCATATTATTTTTTCAAAATCAGTTTTGCACAATGTTTAATGAAATTGAAAACGTCAAATCCTATCCTCTGCAAAACTATATAGTGTCATAACGATCCGAGGTTATTGCCCTTTACGTCTGGTATGTATCTGCCTAATATCCGTATCTTGTTCCGCTTTTTTAACACGACGACATGCTGCTATAATTTCGATGACACTTGAAATCATTTATCAAGATAATATTTTAAAATATGCATTTAATAATTATAACTTGATTATTATTATTTATCGATTTGATATACCTATACAAATTATATTTTTGTGCAAATTACAATTAAATAAAATTTATTTTCTTTCTTATAAGTATAACACATATCTACTTTACTTATACATTTTACTGATAATTGAGTTTATTTGCTTTTTATTGTTTTTTTTCTTCGGTTTCATTGTAATTGAACCTAATAATGTAACGTCTAATTTCAACGTTTATGTTAAATTATCTATATTCTAAACAATACAGTCCATTAGTAAACATATAATATTTGAAAACAACTCAATCGATAAGTCAAAGGTAGGTATAATAAATTAACACATTTAAACATATAAATGCGATATTGAATGTCAATAGGTATGAAAATGAAATCAATATTGAATCTATATTTTGTTATAATTTAATTATATTAATGCCTTACTAGTTATTATACTACCTGCATTTTAAATAAACTAAAAAGTAAATGTTAAAATTTAGCATATTTGTATGATTTTATGTTTTTTAAATGTATTTACTATAATAATAATTCAGCGTTCAAGTATGTCGATTTTTTTTTAACCGAGTAAAATTTGATTAATTATAAATTTTAAATAACACGGTATTGAGTTTTACACAAAAACAAAATAGTGTCAAATTTGAATGGCCTTGTAATAATGATATTAATAAAAAATATAGTTTAAGGACATAGGGAAATAATTTATTTAAACAACAACTGCTTTTGCGAGTATAATATAGCCTATGGATTGTAATATAATTTTGAATTTTGGTACAAGGTTTTTTTAAGGTCACTAAGAAAATAACAAAAATATATTATATATTTATTTGTGTTTTGCTGTAACTTATAAATATAAGTACTATAATATAAAATAAATATTATATTAGGTATATCAAATGGTCTAAACTCTAGAACATTTTTATTAGTAAATAATTAAAACAATCCAAAATATTAAATAATAATCGAATATAATACACTGTAATATACTTCGTTGTTCTTTGAGAATATTATCTATGGCAGTTTACAAAGTAATCATTTTTTTTTGTAACACTACTACTTACACAAAAAATGGCGTATGTAATTACGCCACATCTGAAAATTAATTTTGGTAATTTGCGCCACTTCTTAAGGTTGTAGTGCCACATAAAACTTAATAAAAGAGCATTATATTGTAATCTGCGTTATCTTGTACCTTCAAAAATGGTAATTCGCTTTATTAAAATTGTAATTTGCGCCACTTTTAAATAATTAAACAATTTTTTTTTTTACAGATCAACTTATTATATTTTTAATTATTGATCAATGAAGTTAATTTAAGAGTTATAAATTTCTAGAAAAATATTGAAAATAATTTGTTTTATATTTGTATTTACATTCAAATTATTCAAAAACAAAATGGTATAAAACTAGATATTTATATAATTTATATATTAGGTATATAATTTTTATAGAGTTTTATTTAATTTAATAACATAATATCATAAAATTATCATGACATTATATTCATAGGTAACAAATTATAAAATAATGTTATTAATTCAAATTTCAGCCTTGAACACCTAGTTATTGATTGTTTATTATCTCACTTAAAGACTTAATTATACTCATGTGAATCGTGAATGTATTTATAGTTTATACAAATTACAAAGGATAAATTGTATGATCGTATACGTGATTTTAATGATTATTGATAACTATACAAGGTGATTCATCACACACGCTCATCCCCATTTTTTCTTTAATAAGACAGCTATTCAAAATTTGATTTTAAATATACTTACTGACTGTATTTTCAAATTCTTGAGACTTTTTTTTAGTCTTTTAGATTTAAGAAGTGTCCTGTGGAGATATACATTTATGTTTTTCAAATTACAACCCACTTTTCTAAAATTTATTATTTAGTAGATAATTTTTCTAAAATTGTTGATACGTCATAATTAAAACTTGAACGAGTAGTTTTTGATTTTTTAACTTTATATACTAAGAATAATAGGTCTATGTTCCAGTGGAGTTTCTACACCCTTTTATAGGGTGTAGTTGCGTATTTTATACGCAATATATAATATGTATATGTATATATAAACACACAAATTACTAGGTAGTGATATAAATAACGAAAAATTGAAGGAAATAAATTCACGGGAGAAGCAACTGTCCCAATTGCTCCCCCCTGAGGACGCCCCTACTATGTCCTATGATAATGGGTTAGAAAATATGTGGGATATAATCTATCAATATTTATAATTTATAAAAATGAGGTCCATCATGCATAATAAATATTAAATCCGATATAACCAGCATAATATGTACTTCATATTTTTGTAAAGCCATTTTTAAGGATTATTATACTTGATATAAACATATTAATGACTGAAAGACTACTGGTTTGAATTTTGAATAAGAATTATAAAATACATCAACATTTTTAGGTTTCGAGTAATGGTTACAGTGCGAGTTTTAACCTGTATTTACAGAAGGGATTCGACTTCAAGGTTGCGTCTTCTACATACGTTAATTGATTTAGGCCTTAGGGATATCTTGATGTCATTTATGTATGCAATAAATCATCGCAAAAACGTGTTGGAATTCAAAAAATATACAATTTCATAGAATTGCGTCGTAAGTTTCGGGAGACTCGTAGTTAAATGGGACCGACGAAGAACACTTTTAATAAAAATTACGTCTTGATATTACCTTCACAATGGTAATAAGCTGTTTTATCGCACTATATATATATATATATATATATATATATATATATTATATATATTACTATATAAATCATGGAATACTACATGATATACGAATGTAGGTACTATATCGATGGAATACTTTTTACATTGGATCAGCCGTACCTACAATATAGAAACCTTTTAAATTTTTCTTTAAATGTCTTATCGAGTCAGTTGTATTATTCACTGTTGTTATTGAAAAAATAACATGTGCGGCTATACAAAGATGAAAATTTAACTTGTTTGAAAAACAAAAATACCCTCTGGTTGTCCGTATAGAGTTCAAATATATATTACAATATCGAGTGTGCACTTACAACAGTATAGACACTATTATATGCGTATACGAATGTTTAAAATTGTCTAAAATAATGATATTAAATAGCGAAGACCATAAGTTTTACGAACGGAACATCTGTATTATATTAAAATCCTATGAATTATTTAATCAGTTTTATACAAGTATAATATGAAGACAGTTATACACTTGTGGGTGATTATTTATGTGTACCTACTCAATGGTTGTTTGTCAACATTGTTGTCGATTAAAAACGCAGTTTATTAGAGTTTTATTTTTTTTGATTATACTAATATAATGAATATGCTTATAGTAAACACAAAAATATGGTTTCAATTTCGATGCCAGTTGGCAGTATACTAAATTTAATGCTGTAACACTTTAAATACCTTACTAGTATTGCACTGTAAAGTTAAAATAAAGAACGATGTTGGGCCACAATTCAACAATTTATAAAATTTTAAAATGTATACAAATTTAAATTAATATTATGTTGGAAAATAGAAACATAATTTTTTAAATGTATAAAAAAAACTACACTTTAGAAAAATGTTATCGCATTAATGTGATTTCGTAATAAAAAACATAATTTAAATAGATAATTAAGTTGAATGTTTATGAGATAAAATATTAAAATATTTGTACAACAACAAGATATTACGTACTTACATATAAACAAATAAAAACAATTTTTTTTCTGAAAAACTATAACAAGTTCAACAAGTTCATCACAATAATATATACTCACATATTACTTGCATAGATAGTTTTAAAATCATTCTAATTAATAAATAATATATACCTACATAATATTGGTTATTAAGTTGAACTATAAATTAAACATTTAATTTTTCAAAAATGAACTAGAACCGGGAATAGAAGATTAAAATTTAATAAAGTTAAGAAATATTTAGTCACCTGATAAAGCGAGGTTTACGTTGAGGCTACAATTTCAATATAAACACATGTACATAGACACAGAGTAGGTACACAGCACTACTACAGTACATAGCCTTATCATAAGAGGATATTATTATTATAACGTTTTTTTTTTCATTATTATCTGTTAGGCTTCAACAATGATAGTTATTACTTTATTAGCATACTTTTAAATTAGATACAGCTAGGTTATGAGTAAAACAAAAAAAAATTATGGAAAATTAATATTATATTATAACTTCTGTGTTTTCTTTATTAAGCGAATTTTCCAATAAGGCTTATACAGATTTTTCATGCTTTGGTGTATTTTGTGTGTTTCGTCGCAATGTGATTGGCTGTAGGTATTCCTCGTGTTGTGACTAGTTCTTTGATGATGTGGAAAGAATACGTGAAATGTGTGTATCTTATTCTGAATCGGGTGATTATTAAAAAAAAAAAAAAATGATTTGAAATATTCAATAACTTTTTCAATATTATTTAAAACTTGTTTATATAACACTTATAATATATTATGTATATATTTTTAATATTCGTGTTATTGAAACTATTTAAATTTATAATGTATGGGTTTTATTGGTTTTATTAAATTTGAGGAATAGTTCTAAGCATTAAAATGTGCAGTTTTTATATTTAAATGTTGTGCAGTATATAAAAAATATTAAGAAATTAATGATATAATATTATGTTTTATGAATTAAGAATATTTTTTATGCCGTTCATATAAAAATATTAGGAATTACATTAATAAAATTGGTACATTAAATCTTGTGCACCTTAGTTCCGATCATTTTTCGATTTGTATACCAACATTATAATGATTATTACGATCAAATAATAAGTGTTTTAAGTCTTACAACACACTTTGGTCTTATTTTTATTGCCTCATTAGAATTTATACTTGAAAGTTCAATAACCCAATATAATTTTAAAATCTTGATATATTATTATATTTTATTTATCACTTAAACATTACCAAACTACTTTAAACTTAATATTTGAACTATTCCGATAAAATTTGGGAAACAACCAATATGATGTATTATTAGATAATATAATTTGCAGTTGTTGAATTTTTAAAGTGACAATACAGATATTAGCAAGCGAAGCGACCAGTAAGTTATTTCATTTATACAAAATAAATATGATGCAGCTTTAAAATGTCCTTAGCATAGGCTCTGGAATATATCTATTACTTAATTCCACGAAACGTCACACAGATCACAAAAAGTATTGGGTATACTTATTTATAATTAACAATTATTGGGTATTTTGTAATTCCTACAATTAATATAAATATTAAATATATTACAAATAGGTACCTAGCTACTACATTTTTTTTTTCACTGAAATGTTAAAATGTTAATTTGAATTTAATGTCACACGAATAAAGGAAATAACATAATAATAAATTTTATGTTTGAATTGACTACGAATTCATGTATACGATATTACTTGGTTATTTCCAGGCAAAAAAAACTGAAAATACGGTTACAACAGCTGGTACGCTCTATTTTGAATCGTTTCCCATTCTGGGATAATTTATGGCCTCAGATTTCAAATTTCAAACGACAACACACCCACAGCTTATATCTGCAGAAGGCATAAACAATAGTTATTAATCATTTCCTAAAAAAAATAGTGTGGCGTGAAACTATACCTACAGGTGAAGTATAGTTATATAATATGAGTCTTCCTGCACGTTCCCAGCCTTCGTCGAACAATGCGACCTAGCTAGGATTTATTCAAAAGCATATAAAAACTAATATTATATGTAATTACTAATTGGTATAATAACAATAAACAACAATTGATATTATGGTAAAATGTAATTTTGGAGCAATTATTTGTTTATCGTAAATATTTGTTACAAAAACACGCAAGTTCATTTAAAATCATTTGTTTAAAAAAAATTCGTCGTAAACAGACGATTTCACTAGTGAAGAAGATTTTATATTTTGGAATATACTACATGTACATATATTTATATGCGGGTGTATAATAATTTTGGTGAGGGTGTATTGTTTTGAATTCGAAAACAATGAATCATCGAGTTCGAAAACTGTTCTGAACACATCTTGTCGGCTCGGCGGGCGTGTATAATAGTATATATTTTAGTGTATGTTTAAAAGTACGAAATAATAATAAATTTTATTTTCAATTATATTTATGGTTGCCACTCAACTCAATTTCAAAAATATTTATGAATTAATGAACATTAAAAAAAATTAATTTGACAAATTTCAGCCCTGAAGAGCTCATATAAGCTAGTAGTATGATATCACATTTTTCAAATGTATATTTTTTTATAAACGTTGTACTTAAATAATTATTATTATTGAAAATATATAGGTATTGAGATACTATTTACTTCAAAAGTAGTTTTGGTTATAGTATGCACGCATTGTAATCATACATGTTTATTGAAATATAATTATAATATATATAATATTCCACGTGCTATCGAAATATTCGTCTTATAATAAAAAAATAATGTATTTTTTTGCCTGTGGGAATTTTTATTGTGTATAGTGTACACTCTTATATAATATAATTTAATATTAGTGTATAATATTAATACACAACCATACATGTTATGTTACATGCGTATTGTTTCCATATTATTATAGATGAGTTTGGTTTTTTTTTTATTTATTCAAATTTCATTATATACCTATATGTTTATAAACAGTCGTTTATTGACATATTGGAGTTATCATATAGGCAGTTGTCAGAAATTTACTAAGAATACATCTTCGTGAAACTCGAATATATACGTTTTTCTCGAATCAGACGTTAATGAAATTTAACACTCGACCAAGCATATTTTTAACGCAATATATGGCGATGGATTATTGTGTGCGTTTTTTTTTAAATTTTTTATAATAACATTGAATACTCAAACACTTTTTGATCGTCGGTCGTATTACATTTTAATACGTTATTTTGTTATTATCAACCACGCAGTTCTATATTTATTGGATTTATAAAACACATTTTGTCGTTATTATGTCTATTGCAACTTTGGATAATTATTTACGCGTTATATATTGTATTCTATTTTCTATAATGATCTGAACAATTTTGTTCAATTTTTCTTAATATGTCAAATAAAACGGATAGTGTACACCCAACTTGTTTTAGATAATAGATACTGCAGTTCTTTATAAATAGTAACATTAAACTTATATAAACGAGAGCATTAACGCGCGTGCAGGCATGTCGAATAGTTGACGTACAGCTCATTTTATTCAAATCTGGCGTATAAAATGCTTTTGTTAAAAACCAGTTCTTGCATTTATTCATCAGTTGTTTTATTTTTTTTAGTTTTTTTTATGACTTTTTCGAAAACAATGAAAAGAACAAAAAATTATCTGTGCAATTCGCAGATGGTTTCTGAGGTACATGTGCTGTATTTAATGAGCATTTTATTACCACAAAAAACGTTTTTGTGAAAATAAAATAAATAGTTATAAGGATAATATATATTATGTTATTATTGTACTTGTAAAACAATAATTTTAGCTCCCTCATTATATTCCTAGTATGATTGCGCACAATTGGGCGATCGTGTCCGCGGGGTAATCGGTGTAATCAGTAATCACAAATTACTTAATCCGTGAAGGCTGTATACTTGCAGTATAGACATTTTTGAAGGTTGTGATTAAGTCGAATTTGAAAAAAAATTGTCCGGTTGGTGCTTGAATAGGTACGCGAATAAATAGTGAATAAATATCGTATAGTTACAAGAAATTCTATTACATAAAAACCAATTTTTCACGCTTTCTTAAAATCGACTATATAGAAAATTCCATTTTTGATCAATTTCCGTGGATGTGATCAATATAATTCTTAAATAACCATATTATATTGTTATAATATACCTAATAATAAGAAATTATGAGCAACGAAACCTACTTGATTTATTAGCACGAATAGATTTCTAGCTTCGCCCTGCAGGAGCTAAAACTTAAAATATAATGTAGTATTAGTATAATATACTTTGTACGCACTATATAAACAGCGCTTATTATATACGCGATAAGCTGAAATAATTTATTATAATATGTTCTTTTGTAAAGTTGTTAACATTAAGTCAACAGTTGTTTACGCTATTATTTTTATTGTCGGTGATTTTTCAAAAGCGCATTTATAGTTATCTATGTACGGATAACTGCAATACTCAATACGTAATACAAAATAATATTATAATGCAATATTGTCACGTCGGGACACGTCATGTAATAATTGAATATGAAAAACAAAATCGATTAATACGCTAAAATATAATTTAATAATATCGCGTAATAAAGTTACGAATAATAATAACAGTAATGCCGTATAAATATATACACCGGCCGTTGAGAAGTTTTATGAAGGGTCCCCGCGGTATAAATATTGTTATAGAAGACATATTATTACTATTACACGCATGTATATGATGTGTATGCGCACAGAAGGGTGCCAAACCCTCCCTGCAGTACATATAATAATAATCTTTAACGGACATTTTCCGTTTATTATTATTCCACGCACACAGCGACTCGGCTTGCAATAAAATTCAAACATCTAATTATTATATTATACAGTCGCAAAATCACTTTATCGTTAAATTTTTCAAAGCCGAGCAACATGTGGTCTGGTATCAACACACACGATAATAATAATAATTTCTCACTAATCATTATAAATCCGATTTACACATACGAAAATGTGGGTTTAGGACACGTTTAGGTACTCTGTCCGGTATATTATATGCTGTGTACACTATGTGTTATACTGGGCGGAACTATTATTTTTTTCCAAAAATGAGATTCTGTTTCCCACTAAATATTATAATCATATATTAGTTTTTTTAATATTTTAATTATTTATTTTATGTAGAAAATGTTAAACGATAACAAATTATTTTATTTGTATCCTTATAATGTTATACACTATAATGTAAATGTATATAAATATAACACTCCTAATATTTATAACATACCTATACATGATTTATATAAATAGTTAATTAAACAATTGTCGATAATATATATTTTTTGTATGACATAATATTTTAATTTTTAGTTCTAAATTTTATGAAAAATTAATATTTCAATACATTTTATCACAGTGATATCCAATTTGAATTGATTATTTAATGTTTCAACTTTCAAACTCGTTACTTGAGCCTGCGGAGCTGTGTAGCGGCAGGCAATTAAAATTAATCTATATTATGACTATAATTTCATATTAAACTATTTAGTTGCCATAGAGACGTTTAAATTTTACTCATAATATTGCAGGTATACCGTATCGGATTTAGCTAAAGGTTTCCAATTTAAACAGCAAAAAAAAACACTAAATCCAAATTATCGATTCATACGAAATTCTTGTTAGGATCTTTTTGGGCTTATGGTATGCAAATGAGGTACAGCGCCAGGACGTTATCCTAAATCTATACCACTCAGTATTTTCAATAATCAATCACTGCCCGTTTTATTTCCTCAGGTCCCTTGACATATTATACATGCGACTAATCACATAATGGTTCACTCAACACAGAGTTACAAATGAAAATTGTTGATTAATTAGCAAAAAATGACTGGATCGATTTTCATTTTAGATTATATCTCCCTGTCCTCTATATAGTTTGTCATCTATTCTCACTGTTTCCGGAAACCCGAGTATATTAAAAGGACAAGCTTGGTTATGTGCAGATTAATAGTTTTTAAATATAGGTGGACCTTGCTAGTCAAATAATGACACGCGCACGTGAAGCTTTCGACTTTTATGTTCGCGATTTTTACACGTTGCAGCGCGGAGCAAAGGAATTTGTGGCGTATAAAATACATAAAGCCGAACATTAATTAACTTCTACGGAATATTATAATAATATATTAAATACGCTGTTCTAATCGCGCAGCGAGACTGTAAAAATGTAAATACAGACAATATCAAATCAAATAAAAAACAAAACACAAAATATACGAAACGTGATAAATAATTCGGAACAGGCGAAATTGTAACTATGAACTCTTCGCGTACTGCATATTATATTCTATACGTTGGCGACTATTTAATATTACTAATTACTAAATATTATACACGTACCGGTACGTCTTACTGCCAATTGGAACGTTCTACAAATGTGCACAATATTTTTATTAAAATTTAGAGCTTTGGCGTTATGTTCAGTCGAATTATACTCATTACTAGAAGGCCATAAGTGATGTAAGCGATACGTTTTGAAACATTTAAAACAAAAATCGCTCAAATTTAACAGCTATACGCATACGTGATTATAATAATTGTCTATTGTAATAAATAATACCTACTATATAGTAGACGAGTCTGACAAGAACTAATTAAATCGGTAAATTATTGCAGGAAACATAATATTTGTTATTTAACAACATAATATTATTGACGTACGTGACATATAATACTCGTATCTGATTTAGAATCAATGGAAAAGTTAGCCGATTATTTTGAGATAAAAAAAAAAAATAAGAGACGAACAGTACCTCTTATGTACAAATATTGACGCAAACACACGGATACACGTACTGAAGCAAATACACGGCGGGTATACAGATTTCAACGTTCATTTACCCGTTAAATAGGGACCTCTAGTACCTCGGTGTAATGGTATAGCCGCTGCACCCCATGACATTTTTTATGCTTTACTCTTATAGTCTTATATCTAAATACATGTCTTAAACAATATTCTACTACTCAAAGTCATCAGGTACAGAGAGAAAGTCTGACGGCGGACAGTAACCTTCTAACAACTGAACATTTTCCACAAAATTAAAACGTATGTCCTCGATAAGTATTCCAATTCCATACTTTACAACAAAGCAGTCCGAGACTGCAGGTAACGCGAATGCGAATCACATAGGTATATTATACGCTATGCAGAGGCTAATATAACTTTACAAATCTACATAGTGCACATACTAATAAACTTGTATATATATATATATATCGTAATAACTATGGTATGATCGAACTTTGCAACACAAAGACTATTGTCACCTCATTGTGTATTATATATACACAGTATATACGTCATAATAATAACTACACATATTATAAACGTGCACGGCTATCCGGCCTTGTCGTTATAAAAATACTATGTGTGTATAATTGTTGTCACGTGGAAATTACGGAACTATGTGTACGTTAAAATGAACTTATACTAATCAGTGACCAGCGTGTTTACTTACTCATCCACCGCATTTACTCTTATTAGCAAAGCTACGATAACCTTATACACGCGAATATTATGCGCATATACCTATATACTCACGAATAAGGTTTCGTATTTACGATGATAACGACTATTATACGTGTCTATACACAAATAATAAATCACGACAAAAATAATTATTTAACACTGTAAACAATGTAGTAATGATATCAATACATAGTTATTTGTAATCAATATCGTTGCTAAGCGCCATGCATACTTTGATATTAATCGTCGTGCGTATATACTCTGAGCTCAAACACTTTGCACATACCTTCTTAATATTAATCTACATTTTATGGCATGGTACACCTATCTCTGCAAATGGTTATAACTTGTAAATTTTATTTTGGCGTCAAATCACTACTGCAGATTTGAATAATTACTATGTCAAATACCTACTCATGTACATTTAATATCTATACTTGAATGTGCATAAATTTCCTGAATGTTTAAGATACTTTCCGGATTATCCCGTACTAATCACCATTAGAAAACGCAGTCCGAGGAAATTTTTGGCATATTAATTATTCGAGATATATACAATAGTATTTTATATGATTAAACTTAATTCAGCATTTGAAGTGACTCAAAATAAATTGTGAGGGAGACGAGGGTATAGATAAAAATGTGATAAATATCAACAAATTGCTTCTTAAGTGCACTATACTGTTTAATGTACTCGTATATAATTTATGTGTCTGATTTTGTCTTATGGCAGCTTAAACTTTGATCAAAGGGTCTAAACGATAACTTTATAAGTATATTTTAATATCTGTTAAGTACCAATGTATGATTTATTATAATTTTATAAAATAAATATCATTTATAGTTATGGTATCTGAATTAATAGACGCATAGGTAACTGTATCGATTGAACATAAGACTATGTAATTACATAGTGTGTGATACACTTATGTACACACAGTATTACTCTATACCTATTATACTTGAATACTACCAAAGGTCTTGTGTCTCCACAAGTATGATTACAATTTATAGATCTATGACACACACACACACACACACGCAATAAACGTTTCGACATTTTGATGTAAATGGTCAATCAAATAACATATTAATATATTCATTTATTATTATTGATTTCCATACATCGACCTTTTATGTTCCATAGAATATGGTAGAGTAAACGATCGCTGAATACATACTATTAATATAGAAAATATATAGTCATACGGTATAACTCAATATATTATATATTTATATATTAACCGATTTGAATCTGAAATATACCAAATAGACTGTCATTCTGATGATATATTCTGAACTGAAAACATACTGAGGTGCCGAAATCGCATATAATAGTATACTGTAGTATAGTTAGTAGTATCAAATATTTATACTTTACAATATAAACTTTTCAGCATTCAGCGTATTAAACGACGTGCGACAATGCGTACATGAGTATAATATGGTTAGTATTTACAGTTGTTGTATATACTATATAGTATATATAATATAGATAGTACAAGATTTTCTTAAAAAACGTTTATTAAATACCATTGAAATGAGTAAGTAATATTTTATATTTCATTAAAACTAGTTTACGACTAAAAAAAAAACCATATAAGGTCAAATTAATTAAAACATAATTATTGTTTTTATTTTTGTTAGAAACGCGTCCAATACAATATTTAATGTATGGTACTCATATACCTATATACAAATACCATCATATATTATAAGTTAAGTCATTGAATTTTAGTGATAAGTTGAAAAGACGATAAGTTTCAAAGTTAAACGTATTATTTTTTTCAAATTCTGTTTCTATAGTACTCACTACTCCAGTCTCATTTTGACCCAAAAATAACTTTCTTTTCTTTTCTTTTCAATTTAATATTATAAGATACTTTTTTCTTTTTGCCTAATAATAATAGTATTCTTTTTTCCCGCTGTTTCGCGTTCAACATTTTGGAAAACACTGTCTCAAAATTATTTACATTTTATTTTTTCTTATAATGTGTGTATGGAATTGGATTGTGACAACCTTGTCTGTGTATAAATCTGATATCGAAGTCTTTAACGGAAGTCATTATCTTTACGGAAAATGTAATAAATTATTTTACATGACGTGTGTTATCAACCAATATAATTTGAAATTAAAATAATATGAATACATATTAATATAGTATCAATTTATTTCAATTATAGTACATCGTTCGCTTTTGTGCTAAATAGTATAGTTGCTTATTTTCTTTGCGTTGTTTTTTTATGGTAATTTTACTAAAGACTAACAAAAAATATAAATTTACCCGTCGGATGTGTGTAACAAGGGTATGCAATATAAAATTATAGGTACCGAATAAAAATAATGAATTTACTTCTGCAGCTGAAGAGATAATCAAAATTAATTTTTCAATTAATAAATCGAATATTAAATACAGAATATATAAACAAAAATCTATTGAAGACATAAGACCAAACAAAATTAAATGTAAAATATGTAAAATATTACAACTTTAAAATATTCATAACTCACTTTAAAATGATAATATCAATAAAAGCATATGACATTTTCTAGAAAATATTCTTACCTTTAAATTTGATAATAGGTAAATTTACTCTAATATTAAAGCTAACGTCACAAAATCTGTTCTGCTAAACGAAAATTTGCTATGATCTACATTAGTAAGACAAAGACAACATATGCGGGTATAACGTCCTCTTAAAATAAATTGTTCAAAACACTTATGTTAAGTAGCTTTGAGCTGATTTTGAGACACTACTTTCCGAAATGTTGAAAGTGAAATCTTGGGCAAAATGACTGAAATTATTGTTAGGAAAAAAAAGAAATTATTTTATAATATTTGGATGAAATAATGACGAGGGCAAAAAGAGGAAAGTCGTTTTTGGGTATAAAGATGCATTATGTCCGAATATACGTTGTTTTTCAAAATAATCTAATCTGTTGGATTTGTTATTAAAGCAAACTACTGTTTTAATGTAATTGTCGTATAAGGTGACGCAGCTTTTACAATTTATTTGAATATTTAAATTTTATAAAGTTTAATAGTTTCATTTTTCATTTTTCCTAGTCGAGTCATGTATCTGGGCTAACGCATGCCGGTAAATCCGAAATCGTATACCTACATCAAGTGACACCGTGTAATAATTTTTTAAGACAATTATTAAAATTGTCAAGGGGAGTACCTACAATTTTCGGACCATTACTTTTTGCGATAAAAATGGTTACTTATGGTTTTTAAATTTAAATTATAAAAATTTTCAAAATAATATGTTGAACAATAATTTTTAATTTTTTATAAATGTACGGTATAAACTATACCGATGTCCGATAGTATTACTATACTAACTTTTTTTTGTAAACAAACTGAGTAAATAATTTATGTAAATGTGTTATAGTCGAATTCGGTTGCCTTAATTGCTGAAAAGCGATAACAATGTGCTAGATTATCAGGACCCCTACCCCCCCTAGAAAAATGTCGAAAATCCGCTACTGCTGCAGATTAGCGTATGCGTTACTCGTAATAGCGTCGTATCTGCCGTTTTAGTGACTAATTCTTTGCTCATTATAAATGCCAATATCATATTTATATTATCGCATTGTTATTACAACGATATTATGCAGAAAACAATTAAAGAGACTGTGTTGAGTATCAGTGGACGGCGGTTGTTATCAGTAATGACGGTACGGTCGGTATATAATTTCGTGCGGCGGTTACTAAATGTCAACACGTAATCTCGGAATACTAAAAAATATAATATCCTAACAATACAGCATCGTTCACAAGAATATAAGCTCTAAAAGTCTACGCATATATCCGTGTACAAGATATTATAGCAAAACAGTCCCCCACTATTATAATGCAACACATAATAATATCGTTATAAATTGTATTAAATTGTTATAATATTTACGGTGTTATTCTGGACGGATTTCACAATCGACGCGACGACGAGCAATACATGTTTGTGTATTATAATACCGATAAGTCGATAACCCAACCACGTAGACGGTGCGCGATTAAAACGGTATTATTATTTATCACTATCGGGTCCGATATGTGATGTATATATTACTATAAGCAATAAGCATGTATACACGTCTTTAATAACACTATGGTCGTAGTACGTGAAATATCAAAAACATGTTTTTTAATATTATTAAAAATAATAAATATACCTCTACGTTATAATGTAATACTGTCATTATAGTCCTGCAGGGATCCCCAATACACTTTTTTTTTTCTGAAAGTCATTATTTAGGAATTCGAGAAGTTTTTGAGTAGGTACCATAAAAACTGAATGTACCTATTTGTTTGTCCAAAGAAATAAAGGCAAAATCAAAAAGTCGAATGAAAATATAAATGAAAACCTCATTTATTGATTCACAACTAAAATATTATAAATATATGTATATACTATCGATAGAAGGCCGTGGCTAAGACACGTCCTTACCTTAACGCATTACTTAGTACCTATATAATATAAAACATAACGAAATTTTCAACGACCATCACCATCACAATAATAATAATATTATATTATATTTTTTCTATTATATGAGTATATAATAATGACTGTAGTTGACTCTGCAGCGGCAAAAGGGGAAGTCGCATGAGCAATAGGTACTATCGCACATTTCGAATCGTCACGGTGAAATCGAGATACCAATATTATAATGGCACATATACAAAAATATGTCGTCAGAATAAAATATAACATACATTTAATTATAGTATAATAATGCATAACGCACATAACTCGAATTCAATAATACCTAATCAATATAATAGCTAGTAAACAATATAGTATGACAATTAATAATATAAAAATATAGCTGCAACATAAATATTATATACTATATGAGTATACAGTATACATAACTATAAAATTCAAGCATAATTAATATTTAATAGTTACATTACTTATTTTTAATTTTTAACTCTAGAAATAATATTATTACTAATTTTATAATATTTGTATACTATTAAATATTAATTATACTTGAATTCGATTTATATATTATAATGATAAATTGCTGTTAAATTTTATACTGACGAAATTTCGTTTATACATATACACGTACTCACTACTCTGGAGTACCAAATTGTGGCGCCACGCGTTATAAGTATAGTTATTTGATCGATATTATATTAATATTATATTTAGATCGATTTATTTATACGAGTTGCGAATTTCCGATCATTCGTGGATTTGATTTGAGATAGCTTTGAAGTTGCAATAAAAAAAAACCAAGTTTTCTTCTGACTAGAGCTTAGATTTATATGTAAATACCCATACATATTTCTACTGTGACTTCATAAATTAATTTAGACATGTGACACATTCATTTCTCATAAAATTCAATTAAATTAACTATATTTGATTTTACATTGTATCTTGTCATCAATACGTGTCTTACATATATCACAATTATTCCGTTTTTTAGGTATTTTGAGGGTTTCTACAATTAAGAATAATACCTATACTTTTATATATTTATAAAATTATTTTTAGATAACATTTTATCGACTAAGGTACTAACTATCTTATAGAAATTAAATTAATAATCAATCCATTGCAATCGAGATGACTAAATTGTATTTAATATGAATAAATGTAGGTATATCTATTTTTTAGTAAATTACTTTACCACTTTTCCTTTGAATTTTAAGTTAAACGTAAGAGAAACATTTCAAATTCAACAAATTAATCATATACATAGATGATTAGTATATTATTATATATATTTATTATTAGATATTTTTATTGTAAATTTATCAACACATATTTTGATATTAAATATTAATTGGTAGTAAAAACTATGGAATACATTACAATCTCGGGACTATTTAAAACATTGATCGTATTAAATATTATCTGTACTACTTTAATCTAATTTATCTGTTAACTATGTATTCTTGAATTATTATTGCTATTTTAATTATCTTGCCTTATGAATATTTTTTGTGTGGTAATCTATTGTTCCTAGATACTCACACACATCTAATTATAATTAGAACTATAACTTATTTGTTACTATAGAAAAGATTGTCGCTTGGCGTTTAATAAATGAATAAATATGTACATTAAATATATTATTGTATATTCCACAAAGCTAATTTTTGGTTTCTGGTTTCTTAATTATGCCAGCTTGCATAATGTTAGGTAACAATATCCATTAATACAAGACTTCAGTTGTGTGTTGAAACACTAGATTCGAGCCCCGAGACCTATACATTTTGCTGTAGAATGATATCCATTATTCAGTTGGTCACAATGGATGATGATACTTGTAAAATATAAACTACAGCAGTATAAAGCAACATATACGCATTACACGTAGATTATTACTAAGATTATGAATTTACACGTTTACATGAACCGAAAATAGCAAGTCTACAGATTCTCTTTTGTAGCTTTATATAGGTATTATGCTGCAGTAGTCTAGAGCTGAGCATTTTATTCATTGCAAAATAGGCTTTGTTTACAGATAATAATATTAGGAAGTTTACACTACATTTCACTATACCTGTTATTTTGTGTGGTTAAGATGATTCCTAGGTAATTTAAACTCGTTTACGTATTTGTTCAAAAAAAAAACAGTGCGGCCGTCTGCTTTTAAAGCTGCCTTGTCAACCACATCATGTCTAGACATCACTAAAGGTAGTTACTGATTAGTTAAGGTTCATTTCGTGGCTAGACTCAATTAGTTTGTCTGTTGTCTGTGATCTAAACTACCTACATCGTTTTTGAAATCTACTAATATTATGATGTCTGCTATATGCACGCAAGTATTATAGCTGCAGTATATGTACGTTGTGATTACCATTCAACTCCATTTCGTGGATTTTCAATATGATTATGTTTCCAAGTGCTAAGTTAAATAGTATATACGGGACATTGCGTCTTCCTGTTCAAGTCCAGATTTAATCTCATATTACGATAACAACTTCTCTTGATATTTTACAGTATGTGTTTGAGTTACATATTTCAACTATTTTCACAATTTTGTTTGTAATTCTGAAGTTTCTTAACGATGTTTATATAATTATATACATATATTAGTATAAGATATCACATCTATTTTTTTCTCCATATGTTCAGTAACAACACATAAAAAGTGACCATCATGTCTAGATAATATAATTAATATATACATTAAAATGTCGTGTTTAGAATGGTGATTGGTAATGGTTGAATTACATATTTTGTATAATGTAAATAACTTTTACATTGAATACCTACAAGATTCAATTCGTCGATATAATGTACGAAATCATTAAATTACAGCAGTTACGGCAATGACGAATTCATCGATAGTCGTACATTTTTTAGATCACATAATTTATATAAATAGACGTTGACCGTGTGAATCACATCTTCCGACTGATCAAATCATATTACGCGAGTGTAATACATACATATGTATCGTGATATCATGAAGACAATATAATAAATAGGTATTATAGGTGTATAATTATTATATTGTAATACCTATGTATGTCGCGTGTGCACAACTCATTACGTCACTCTTGATACGTAAAAAAGTGTAGGTATACATCTGCAGGACACAAGTCAATTTGATGACTACGTCAACGGCTGACGACGAATGTCATATAGTAATGAGAAATTTTGAACACGTAAAATAACAAATATTACGTACGCATCATATGTACGCGTGTGTATGTTATGAGATGGTATAATGCCGTGTTCGGTGTGCAGTATACCTATATATAATATATATTCATATAGATGATATTTGTAATATGGCACGTGTCTCGTTGGTCTTCGAAACGTTTACTTGCCGGACAGTCAACAATATGTTTATATTGTTATATATTATATATATATATATATAGGTGTATAATATATCGTTATTGTATAGTAATAATCCGAATATGTTTTCGTTTAAATATATTTTATAGTTTCAAATATCTAAGATATTACATATTTGATATACGAGGTGTCTATGGGGGATTGATGAGCGTCATAAAAAATATAGTTGAAAAAATGTTCTTGATGACGCCAACATTATTATTATTATAATAACGATTGAACACGACGGATAAATGATAATTTTTGCGCTCCGTACTGGGTACGCTCAGTATTGGGATTCTTTTCTTCATATCTACTATAAAACATTCCTGGCTTATGAGTTATGAGCAATTTACACCTGCGGTGTATATAAAAATATAGACACTATAGATAGAGGCTCTATCATATAGAGCCAGAGTGTCGTTTGGTGCATATGCGATATAATATTTACCTATATTTATATAATTATTAAAAAAATTATTTCATTTTTTATCTTTTACTAAACTGGTGGCCTAGTTAATTTAGGAATATTTTTAAATTATAATTTATGCATTATGCGTGTGATTTTTTGCAATGGTAATTAAAAAACGTTTTAGAAATAATTATCAGTAATCTGGTAACATAAATATAAATATATATGTTTAAAAATATTTATGTTACCTACTTAAAAATATAATATTATAAAAAAAATTTGATGACGAATACATTTGACTTTAAGGGTAGTAAAAAAAATATTTTCTAGGGGTGGATATCACGCCGTAAATCAGTCGATGTACATATATATATAATATCATACGTATTATTTGGTCTAGCGCGTCTCGTGTACTAGAAATATTATATGCATATCACATTATTATACATGTTATAGTCATAAGGCTAAAAGATACTCCGCTTGCAGAGAACTTGATACGTAATGTAATATAGTTGAGAAAAAGCTACTGTATTTTCGCGATTTTTAAACGGTCACGCGATCACCGTACCGGTCGCCGCCGTCGGTTCAGGTTCAAAAAAATCCGAAAACAATAAAAAAAAAAAACATAATTAATATATCCGTTATCTACAGAGAAGTCACGTATACGTGTCGGAAATTATAATCTTGACACGGAATAATAACCATCAATCAAAAACCGATTAATTGTCGAAATATTAATACAACACCGTCGGTTTAAGGCCTTGGGTACGTTTATTTATGTGAGAAGACGAGCGCTATACTGTGCAACCTACGGCGTACGGTAATAAATTGACAGAACAACGTCCAAAACAATTAAATCCGTCGTGTTATTTTAATTTGTATTTATAGGCATATTTACGATTTGCACACCAAACGTAAACATTTTATTATTTTTATCTAAACGACGTAGTAATTTTTTTTTTTTTATTCAACCATCGTAAATCCATAATATTATAACGTAACATATTAATAGGTCTAGGAAATTCCAGCATTTCCACGTTTTTTTGAATAGTTAAAAAATTATTTAAGTAAAAAAAATCTTAGTGTTAAGATACAATAAGAATCTAAATCCAGAACTATATTTCGTGTATTTTTAAGTTTTTGTTTATTATTAGAGCATATTTACGTATTATTTTGCTTTTATCGCTTTTACTTTGACTACCTTGACTATTCTATTAGAAAAAAATTGTTTATATTATTTATTATAAATAAATAATAATTTAATAAAAATAATAATAATTTTTTTTATAAATATTATTTTTACATTGCTATTGCCGATAAAATCCCAACATTGTGTAAATAATTTATGTGTCCTTTTTTGCCGATTGATTTGGAATAGTGATATATATATATAGTTACAATAAAAAGAGAAAAATTAATAATACGAATAAATATATGAAATACAAATTTCAATAATTTAGTAAACATTTTGTTTTTGTTTTAGTGTATATTTAAAATGTTGATTGAATTTTTTGGAGAATATAATATGTTTGCACCTTTTTAAAACTAATATGTCCTTAATAACCTACATATTATATTGTATTACATTCGTATTATAAACGGTATAATAAACTATGGATAATAGTGTAATACCATATACCTATAATCTAACGGTTGATGTCAACCGATATAACATTGAATCAAAACGTATATTAAATATAGAAGTTTGTTTTTTGAATCAATTGAATATGAAAATATATGAACGTATAATAAATTATATGCAATAAAAATTATTAAGCCTCGTGCGAGTACTTATAATTTAATTGAATCCAATTAAGTTGTGTGTACTTAATAATAATTCGATGTACGCACAACCCACATTAAAAATTAGTCTAGTTATTAAATAAAATCACGTTCCTATTCATAGATGAAAGGGGAAGAAGGGTTCAAAATGTTTAGATGTTATAAGTTTTATTAAAGTGCGATTTCGAAGGGAAACCGGGCAAGTATGTTATAGCTCTGCTGTGTAGTATGTCTCACGAGTGCATACCTCATCGTCAGTCGTCATTGAGCAGTATTTACTGAAATAGATGTATTAACTTCAAATTCAACGATGAATCATTATATACAAAAAACGATTCTCAACTACGATGACGATATGTCAACCTTGCTGTTCTATGTAAATTTTTTTCGAGAATTTCGTAATGTTTTCCCGTCTCAAATTAAATCGTTTATTTGAAAATTTTCATCCACCATAATATTTTCGTTTTGATATAACTATATGAAACATTTTTTAACAATTGTTATATACTGACAATATTTATTTACTGTTTATAATGATCCTTATGGATATATGTACGTAAAACACTATATACTACTCACACTATTTATATTTTTCCAATATCTATTATTATATAAAGCGTTGATATAAAAAAATACATAATCACTTTCTATGGTATAATACAATATAGACTCAACATAGTATAGGTTTATAAACATCAAGTATATACAACTACAACATACCTATACATACTTAATATTATAAATACATATTATGTATATGTAGAATACATTTATTACGTAAAATTAAATTACACGAATTAGTTAATATTATATATTACGCAATAATAATAAGAGAGTTTAGCCAACACGATAATTATTTAACGACCTGCACGACGCAATTTCCCTAGAACAACAGATTTGCCAACGTCGAAGTTGCTGCTGCGTCGACATTAAATTGCATTTGTGATTGTTGTTGCAGCTTACGAAAACGGCTTGGACACAGATATATATTGGTCTAGAGGCGAGGGGGGTCTGCAATTGCCTCCCCGTGAAAATTTCTATTCGATGAACATATAATATAATAAGTAGGTACCAACTAAGATTAATTATATATAATTTAAACATCAAGATATTATATTATTATGCAGATATGCATAGTGTAAGGACAAGTTTTTCGACATAACACTGATACATCATGTATTTTTTGCTTTCCGATAAAAAAAAAACCTGCTGCAGACTTACGCGTAGTATACGTATATAATATTAGAATTGACAAAAATGGTGTAATGATAAATTTTGTCACGAAAACGTAAAAGACCCGGCAATAATATATTATTAAAGATATATCTGTCAACAGCTAAAATCGCAATTTATCGCAAGTACGCAGGCTCGTATATGGCATAACTAGCGTAACTGCACGTGTGACAAGGGACTGAAATTACTATTACGCGTATATTTTCAGCTCGATACGATGCAATAATACGAACGCGGATGGCGGCGCTTAAAACGTAATTTACGAGTAAAATGATTATTATTGATTTTTTTTTTTTTTTAACGACACATTTTAGTTCTGTGACGTGTTGACAACGACTTTTTGATATCGCTCACCGCGCACTGCAGCGTGTAATATATACGAGGTATCGAGTAAACCTACTTACATATTATAGTAGGTATAATATGCATCGGGTGCTCAGTGGTGCACACTAAGTTTTTGTTATGGCTGTCTAGAACATTTTTCAAAGACATACACTCACGACACCCTACGCTTATCTATAGAAAAATTAAGCCAAGCATACTTTTTACTTTGGTTACATCGCTTTAAGTAATATATATATTATTATGAGCGTCGCAGTCCAGGTTTTTTTACGACATTCTATAATTTCACGCGTGGCACACCGAAAGTGAAGCCTAACATGTTTGACACATTACAAGTTTTTTGCTGTCTTTATATTTGTCAAGAATAATAAATTAGGGGCTGTTTATTTTTTTAATTTGTTTTTTCCCGTTATATACTCATTAAAATCGTGTTTTGGTTTTCGGCAATAGTGGTTAGACAGCTAGAGAATTTAAGCTACGTAAAATAATTTTAGATTCTGAACGGAGTGATGAATGTACCTATTGATTTTACAATGATGTGTGTTTTTTTTTGTGTCTATATGTACAGCATAACTAGTCGAAATAATGCTTCAATTTCAAACTTTGTGGGTGGTTTCCGATGGCAAAGTGGATATCCTTGGTGCATTATAGAGGTGAAAAGTAAACATTTTCCAACAGTTTTCAAAAAAATCGAGAAAAGTGCTTAAAGTTCGAATTTATACGAAATATGTCAAAATTGCGAAAATTTGCAAGTTATTTTGTGGTTGAAAAATCGTAAACATTTTTCTTTTTTAACTAAGTTTTGAAAATTTGGTACAAGGCTCTCCATACATTTTTCTTCAAATATCAGTAAAAAAATATTCTACCGGACTAAGACGAAAATTTTTATGAGTGTTTGAAATTTAAATTTTTACAAAACTGCGTTAAATAACGGTTAGCCTCAAACGATTTTTGATATTTGTTGTTTTTCAAATAGTATAAGTCGTAAATACTAGAAAATTTTACCAGTTATTTAGATTGCCATTTTCTTTACTTGATTTGATTTTCAAAATATTTTGACTTTTTTTGAGCTATTTATAGACAATTGAAATTTTCGACTTTTCTAAGTTTTTTTTCTTCAAATGCCGATAAAAATTTTTTGGGTGGCCAGAAAATCTTGAAAATTTAATACAAGGTTTCTTATAAGTTGTTCTTAAAGTGATAAAAAACAATCAGAAATCGTTAGTCACAATTTTTTTTTATAAGTGCTTAAAGTTCGAATTTATACGAAATATTTCAAAATTTAAATTAAATTTCATACTCTCATTATGCGTATGTTGCCTAATACTTTTTTTATTAATAAATAGATACTATAAAGTAACTATAGTAACATATAAAAACTATACTATTTGTTTAAAAATAGAATATATGACAATATTTAAATATAATATATCCTAAACTGATAAATCATCTTCGTTCAGAATCGTTTTTCGTATACAATGATACCTATCATTGCATTCAAATTTAACCTACCATAGTCTGAGGTCCACCCCACCCCCTAATATACAGCAGAGCGATACCCACTTACCCGCTTTTTTTCATTAGCATTTGAAGTTCAAATATTGACAAAAATTCGTCAAAATCATGAATATTTTTCACTATTTGGTAGTTAAAAATTTATAAAATTTTACTATCAAAAGCTAAGAATTGAAAATTTAATACTATGCTGTCCATAAGTTAAGCTTAGAATAATTATAAAAAAGTTTGAGGTTTATTCAATTTAAAAAATTGTACAAGTGTTTAAAGTTTTAATTTTAATTTGAAATCAAAAATACACGTGTAAAATAACGTTTTACTAATAAATAATTTTCGATTTTTGTTATTTTTAAAAAATTACTAAACGTAAGATCTTGAAACTTTTATTTAAATGTTTGAATTTGTTTCAAAATAGAATATATGACAATATTTAAGTATAATATATCCTAGACTGACAAATCATCTCCGTTCAGAATCGTTTTTTGTATACAATGATACCTATCATTGCAAATTAACAATTCAAAAATATGATAAAAAATGTTTTTAATGAAAAGTTACGTAAAAAAGAATGTTCTAACAACATACATAGTTTTTGAAATAATAATTGTGTTACATTAAATGGATCACCCAGTGTTATATACATCGTAAATTTTAATATATGAATACAACCCACAAACGTTATAACGAAGTACAATATATATTTTTTTTCTAAATAATATTATAATAAAATAAGTCCATAAAAATTTTTCTTGATGGTTGTAATATATAAATTATTTATTAAGTAAACAGCGATTTATATTATTATAATATAATGTTGGCTGAAAAATAGTGTATAAAACTGTGCTGGCCACAATAATTCACATTTTTTCATTATTATAATAAAAATAACAATAATATATTTATTAGGTACCAATACGTTTTGGCAGTTTTTCAAATTTTCATTTCGTATAAAGTCACGAGTTCTAATTTTTTTTGTTACTTACTAACCATTCATTTTTCAGTCGTTATAATTTGTAAGTTTTAGTTCCTCATAGTTGATTTTTTTTTTTATTAAGTAACTATTTTTTTTTCGATGAAAGTTAATTTAATTTTTTTTTTTTTTTTATAAGTACATTTATATTAATAACCTTCAAGAATATATTGGATTGAACTTAAATTTATAATTCGGACGTTTCGATATCTTCGTTTCTAAGTATGCACATATTGTACATCAAGCTAGCTATTGTATTCAAAAACGAAAAAATAGAAACGTGAAACGAATATTCCTTTCTCAGAGTTAAACTTTGAATAGATGTAAAACGGTGATTTGTGATGGTGGACGATGGTCTATTGTAGGATATGATAATGTATTGTCACTATTTTACCTGTAAGTGTTAATATCACAATCTATATTATATAGTATTTATAATTATTTGTCTCTGCTGCAGAATAACTATAACGTTTTTTTTATTTTTTTAAATAATTATTCTTATGTAAAGAAAAGTATCAATAATTTTTTTCACACTACTTCACCACACCATAACGTGATAATACAAACCAGTGGCCTATATATCTAATGCCGACTTGTACCTACGTTTAACGCACAACACCCTCATTATCTATTTTGTGATTTATTTTAAAATATTGTGATTATTATGTACAGTACATGTATTTTTTTATAAATATTCTTATATAGTATAGCTAGTATAACTAATCGGGTTTAACTTCAAATTTGTGAAATAGCACAAACTGATTTTTAGTTTTAGCGAAACCAAATTTTAACACCTTTTTTGATATTGTAGAAGCTAATTATAGCTATGTAATTTTTATAAATCATTATATCGAAATATAAGCAACCACCGCAAAGATAAGTATAATTTTTTTTTTATTAGAAATAAACCTTGGAAACATGGTTATTGGCTGAAATTTAACATTAAGATTATAATTATATTTCAATTGTGCGCTAATCATTAAATAATTTATTAATTTAATAATATATATAATATTTATTTATGTTGGCTGAAAACAACTTTATTTGTTGTCGCCAATTCCATGTACGACCACGCCCACTGTTATAAGTATTGTTATTATTAACAAGATTTTTTTTTATTGCTACTCCTAGTAAGTGAAAATGAATATAATTATTTTAATATTTTTTTCCTCGTTAACTTTTTTTAATCATAATATTTTAAAACATATAATACATAATTAAATCTGCAGCAGAGAAATTAGTTATTTATATTATACTTTTATTGTACAATATCGGCTATTGTAGCCTATAATTGCAAAGTTATAAAAGGTACGACCAGTCAACTCAATGATACAATATTTGTAAGTAAATAAATAATATTTTTACTATAATAATTAAGTTATTGAACCAGAATCAGTAATTTATTTTTATTTCCTTATCCATTATAAGTTTAGTTTTTATATAATAACATTTTATTATTAGAAACTCTTGTTAGTTTTTTTATATTACACACTACACGGTTCGCGGTGAATTGGTCGCGAACAATTATTGATCGCCGGTGAATTGATCGCGGGCGAATTGATCGTGAATACAATTGATCGCCAAGATAATTGATCGCCGAACGAACATTTTTAGTTTTTTAATTATTTAATTATCCTAGGTATATTACCGAATTTTATGTTTATTATTTTAGAATATTTAAATATTCTTATTGTTTTATTTTTAAATAACGGGTAGTTCATCCAATTTACAACATACTTGCGTTTGTTAGTCGATGCTGGTGCGATATTGTGTCTGTCAACAATTTTTTATTTTTAATAATGGAATTTGTAAAAAAGTGAAAAGGGCAAAAACAAAATAATTTATAACGGTTATACGTAATATATTTTTGAAAAATTTGGAACCGGACAAAAGTCTTTATGAAAGTGTGATCAGCATAAAAAAATGAAATGTAAAGGCCGTATTCATTCCAACAATGAAACATAAAATTCAGAAATATACCTAAGATAATAAAATAATTAAAAAACTAAAACAGTTCGTTCGGCGATCAATTATCTTGGCGACCAATTGTATTCGCGATTAATTCGGCCGCGATCAATTCACCGGATACCACACTTCACATATTATTGATCAAATCTTGATTTCCGACTACTACCAATTGAGACTACCTAGTTGATCATAAACACACTCACTGATATCACAAAGAAGCAAATGACCACACCCATATGTTATCGTCTTTTTATGTTTTTCAAATTTTCCATTAAAAAAAAAATATCGTTTATTCAAGTTAAGATTTTTATAATAATTGTAAATATTACAAGTTTTTGCTGATTTGTTTTAAATACTTAAAATATTCGAGTTTTTCTTTTGAATAAAGTCAGTGTTGCATTAATCTTCTAATTGATTAATATTAATATTTGTATGCTGATATACCTATACCTAGTTACCTAAAGAACATAATATCTACGTTCCTATTTTATGGTATAATTAAAATGTATTTATTCTATTGTATTGTATTGTATTGTATTTTTTTTTTGTCAAACGTTTTTATTTTTGTTATTGCCATTTTTGTTGGATTCTATTATTTTTAGTTCGGCATATTATTTCGGCCAATGAAGCAGCCCTGTTCAGTGGCTTGCCTCTACTGGTTGAACACAATTAGGTTATAAGTTATAATATAAGATTGTATTATTTTTCATTGTTATATTTTGGTGTATAATTTATTTGATCAATTTTAATTGATTGAAAATCATAATTATACGTCAATACCGTAACATTTTGTGTGAAACAATAATAAATATTACTGTGAAGCCTTTTTCTCTTTTTATTTATTTCATTACGATTGTAAAATATTATTTTTGCGTTCACACAACTAAATTAAGAAAATTAATTTACATTCTCATGTTCATGTGTAATATATCTAGTTTATATTAAATACAGCTTGATTACAGGAAAAAGCGAGCATATAGAAAGTTTAGGTAAAGTATAACATTATATTTAAATTGATATTTTTTGTACATATAATAGATTTAGGTCATGTAATTAGTAGATACATACTCCAGAGAAAAGATGTAAAAAAATAACCGTTTTTTGTTTTTTTCTATTTGTTTTATTTTTTATTTTAAAGGTCAACAGTTAGTTATACAATTGTTTTATAAATTAAATACAAGTGATTAAAGAATATTATTATTTGGATATTTGGGAGGATTTATTTAATGAACCTAAATATTGTGTTTATTTATTAGAAGATATGAATAACATAAACCACAAAATACTTTAATCAATTTCAATCAAGAGGAAACCATAAGAAATCGAAGAAAAATAATTTGATAATAATTATATGAAAATCCAAAATGTACAATGTAACATATAGAGTCATTCAGAGACAAAAACATTTGGGTAAGTTGGAATAACGAAGCAACTATACCATACGAACAAAAAGAATATAATAATGATAATAGTATGAGATCTACTAAACAGTATACATTTTCAAGACATCAATTGGACCTAGAAAATTTCAAGAATGAGTTTTACAAGAAAATATTAATTTTGAATAGAAAAATTTTACATAATCTTTACGAAATACAAATTATCGACAGATGGGGGATGTGTTAAAAATGATATGAATTTGTTGTGCGAAACGGACACCGTCAGAAGATCAATTGAACCTAGAACATTTCAAGAATGAGTTTTACAAGAAAATAATAATTTTGCATAGAAAAATCATTATGTAATCCTTACGAATTACAAATTATCGACAGATGGAAGATGTGTTAAAATTGATATGAATTTGTTGTGCGAAACGGACACCGTTTTGTACGCAATTGCTGTCGAAAATAATGGTAACCATTCATATATTCAAAATATCAATTATAGTGGAAACATTTTTTCCTATTTTCAAAATAGTATGAAATGCAAGAATTAAACAAGACTATTTTTAAAAAAAGAGAGTATAATTATAAATATTCAATTTTTATTATGTACATCGTTATTTTTTGATGCAAGGTGAGCTACATGATGGTGACGTTTTAATTTGTAATAAACCATTTTAATTAATATTTAACTATAACTTAACATTCATGGAACTATGTTGTCATTTCTTATACTATACTACGTAAAAAAACAGTTATTTTTAGGCATTCAAATATTTGTCGATAGTTAAAAACAAGTAGCATATTTTTCAGTCAAAATGATTCATAATTTATTGTATTTATAGTTTTTCATATGTTTATATAATTGATTTTAATTTTTGTCTAATATTATTATAATTTTATTTTTTTATTTTACACATATTAGCCTTTTTTTAACTATTTTTCTAACACCATAAATCAAATATATTCTAAATCATTATTAAAACATAATGGTGTGAATTTAGTACGATATTTATGTTTTTTATAGGTTCACCAATTCTTTGAACCAGATCATCTTTAACCTCCAAAATATCGTATTGTAAGACAACTATTTATGACGTTACCAGCTCTCTTTGCATTTTGCAATAAATTATATTCTTCTTTTATAAATAATTTTGTTTAAATTTATTTTGAAAATAGCAAAATATTTATGTTTTCACTATAATTGAAAAACTGGTTATCATTAAATTCTACAGTGTTGCGATCAAAGCGGTGTCGAAGGCAGAAGAGCCAAATAAACTTAAGAGGATGTTATACCCGCATGTGTTGTCTTTGTCTTACTAGCGTACACCGTAGCAAATTTGCGTTCAGCAGAACACATTATTTTATGTTGTCAGCTTTAATATTGGAGTCGATTTACCTATTATCAAACTTAAAGGTGAAAATATTATCTAGGACATTTCATATGCTTTTATTGGTATTATAATTTTAAACTGAGTTATGTACATTTTAAAGTTGTAATATTATACATAGCTATAACTCACTTTAAAAAATAATATCAATAAAATCATATGGAATGTCCTAGATAGTATTTTTACCTTTAAGTTTAAGAGGATGTTATACCCGCATATGTTGTCTCTGTCTTACTAATGTAGATCATACCAAATTTTCGTTTAGCAGAACAGATTTTGTGACGTTAGCTTTAATATTAGAGTAAATTTACCTATCATCAAATTTAAAGGTAAGAATATTTTCTAGAAAATGTCATATGCTTTTATTGATATTATCATTTTAAAGTGAGTTATGAATATTTTAAAGTTGTAATATTTTACATAGCTATAACTCACTTTAAAATGATAATATCAATAAAAGCATATGACATTTTCTAGAAAATATTCTTACCTTTAAATTTGATGATAGGTAAATTTACTCTAATATTAAAGCTAACGTCACAAAATCTGTTCTGCTAAACGAAAATTTGCTATGATCTATATTAGTAAGACAGAGACAACACATGCGGGTATAACGTCCTCTTAATAATAGGTCAAATTACTTCAATATGTGAACGAAAATATGCTACGATGTACGTTAGTATGACAGGGACAACACATGCGGGTGTAACATTCTTTTAACTAAAAAGAAAAGTTACGGTAAGCTGGATAAATTCTATATCACTTATATCACTTGTATTTACTCGAAAAACAATTATATCTCAAACACGGTTGACCATTAAAATAAAAAACCCATATAGAAATGTAATTAAAAATAAATAGTAAGATACCATATTATATAAGCACCATATTTAAATATTTAGATTACATTTCAAAAAAATATTGATGCTAGAAGGGGTGAGAATCGTACATTTTTAAACTGATTAACTAGTTCTTCACAAATAATTCGTCGTTAATGGACATCAATAATTACAAAGTTAAAGTGTAATAGACTGACTTAAACATGGAATATTCGGTTTTGTCTGTATTTTTGGCTTTATGTAGCTATAGTGTGGCTTAGGTTTTTAGCAAATTATTTACGTTTTACCCCTATACAAACGTAGTTGACATAATATATAATACTATTGTGTTATCGTATGGAACACGAAAATCTACTGGATATTTTAATTTATGATAGTGATATCGGTATTCATGCTATACAGTATATAAACATTATAAACACATTTTTATTTTTTTTATAAACACATGTTGGCTGGCCCGTTGGTTCAAATCGAAATCGTGTCATCGCTCACTGGAAGCTTTCCGAACAGGAAATGTTGTAAATCTAATATACTACAGATCGAACTTACACACACATAAGAGTACATGCAAGTATTTGATAAACGTGCACGCTGAGGGATTTAGAACTGAAAAAACCCATTCAATATACATTTTCAATCAATGTAAATTGATCCGATCCATTGCAATGCCGAACCTGTGGGGATGACTATTATATTATATACGAATTCGTCTGTAAAATCAGAAGGTAAGATACCCATATTATTGTCATTTAACCTTATCTGTAATACTATAATAATGATTATTATGTATGTAGATGCTATAGTGTTAATGTTACAATAAATAGATTTTTTTTTTTAGGTATTTTTGGATTAGACGTTTAACAAAAAATCGAGTTTAATTTACAATATATCGATGAAAGAAATTATTCCACTTGATTAAAAACTATCTATTCGATTGTTGTGAATTCAATATCCGCATTGATTTTATTGAAATAAAATATACGCACGGAGAGCATAATGAAAATGTTATTACAGTTCAAAAATCAAAATAAATAAATCAAACATGCAATTGCAGCCATACAATATACACCGTCTCACCAACCATTGAAAACATGCATAATATTGTAATTAATATTAACAAATATAGTTAATAATACAATTTATTATTGTTGTTTTTTCAAAATGATCAGGAAAATAATACACAAATAAAATTTTTATACTCAACTACATTCCTCAAGAGCGAAGATGTATCGGTTTGCGAGTATAATATAAAATAAAAAAAAATAACCAAGGAAAAAAACACGAACATGAAGTAAAATAGTGTATCTACGTACGTGTCTCCAGCCCCCCCACTTAAGAATTTTCCAATTTTTTTTTGGCAAATAATTAGCATGCAATTAGCATGTATTTGCATGCGTTTTAATTAGGCATGGTATCAAAAAATAGATGTGGGGGCTGTAGACACGTACGTAGTGTATCTGCTATATATAGTGGCCCCTACAACATGGATGATAAATCCAAATACAAGAGCGCCCCTTGGGACTTTGTGTGACTGGGCACAAAACGTATACACGACAACATGTTATAGGAAAATCGAAGTAATCGACAATTTTGTTTAAGTTTTTAACTAGACCAAAAAATAATTATGAACATGTATAATATTGTTATTTGACTGGTTTATAATAATTATGATCAATCAGGTTAAAGTCAAAAGTTGTATGCGTCATTTTTGCATTAAGTTAGCGGAACAGTTCGAATAGTATATTTTTACCTATGGTATGATATAGGAAATCGAACCAAAAATATATAAATGTTTTGAGTGTCTCTGCCAGTTACATGTATTATATTTATATATAATATTTGTATATAATAATATACTTACTCAGCGCTCATATAAATTATATACCATATTTTATTTCATTTATTGTCAGAATTTGATTTTAAAATCATATTAGCATTGATATAATATAATATTAATATATGTTTTTTGAAAATTAAAATTGTTTCGCTAAAAAAAAAAAGTTTTTTTTTTTATTATTTTTAAAAAATTAGATCATTGTTTTACTATTATTTTCAACTTACTTAAAATATAATTAAAAGATAAATTAAAATAATTATTCTGTCTACTTGTAACTACAGTCAGAAATTGTGGTTAATTATATTATTTTTGTGCGTTATTAGATTTTAGTTAATTATTTAAAGACACAAACGCATGTTTGTTTAGGTCCTTGCTTTTCATGCATGCATTTCTGCAGAATATCCTATAATTATATTACAATGATACACGCGTTACAGCAGATTATGACATTAGCACGAATGCGCTTTCCATCTTGGAACTCTTTGTATAACTTAGTGATTTTTTTCAAGTCAAATTTTGTATTATTCATTTTTAAACATCAAACTTATTCTAATTATTTTTGTTTTGTATCAATAATTATACAGTAGTATACACGTGTAACGCTCTGTTTCAATATCTATCAAACTTTATCTTTGATATACATCTATAACAGTAAACATTTCAATATAATATAGAATACACTTAGATACGGCTTTCATAGTATCATATTCAATGTATACACGTCGTCAATAATTTAACATAACAGAAACAGAGAAACGTGGTTAAACACTCAAACCCCAACAATCATTGATAATAATATAATATATTATGTGTAATATAATAGTCTTTAGTAGTGTGTTGTGAACTGGTCTTCATACAAGGGCATAGCTATAATAATATACTATATAACTATATAAGTAAATACGTCTTGTAAAGTAATGCTAATCTACTTCTAGTACAGAATATCACAGTATACCCTCGTGACCTGTATCTATCCATCACAAATGCATAATATGAGATGTCCTGTATTCGCACATCTAAACTTGAATATTGAAATGCAGAGTTTGCTATATTTCCTATTGCCCGCTAAAGGATTAATAGTATGTAAAAAGATAACATATTTTTCATTTTTATTCCAATTTAATTATTTTTTTTATTATTTTTTACATACATCTTGTTTTGAGTTAATCAAATTTAATTTTTCTGTCTGCCCCGATTTTTATTCGGAATTTCAGAATCTCCAACTAACGAATGGACGTATAGGAAAGATTATTTCCACTTATTTTTTTCGCGTACATGTTAATATGTTAATATGTTACGTCATATTATAATGCACACACATTATTTATTATATACATGTTATACGTACGGACGAATAATTGTGCAAATACGTCTACGATGGTGCGCTACGGATTCATATTAAAATTCCAAAGAAAGGTCTATTGATAGTGAGCCGAAGGGTTATAGGACTTATAAAATTTGATCAGAATACAAAACATATTCTCCGTTTTCAAAAAAAAATCAAAATTAGTTTTATTAATACGTATATTATTATTATTATACTATAAAGTTTTGACTGACGTATTGTTTTAACCGGCAAATTATAATATTTCATTATTATTTAATACATATTTGTTTTAATACCTCGTGGACAATAATTCATGATTTAGAATGAAAACAACGGTATACAAATGATAAAAATTCCAATATTAACTGCGGTGGTCCATTAGGTGTAGTTATCATAAGTATGGATGCGGAGTTTATAATTACTCAACACTACGGGTTTTTATCTATTATTTAGATTTATGACAACTTTTTTTCGTGTGGAACCTATAATATCTACTTCCTTTAATCTACTGGTGATATTCCTCTCGTTTGTGTGCTTTATAATAATAAAATAATATAATATATTAGGAATGGATATACGTTGATTTCCCAAGCATGTTCAACCCCATTTTTCTATTAATTTAATAAAATTCTAATTTTTTAATTTTTAAATACACTTAGATACAGATCACGGTATTTTCAAATTCTTGAGATTTTTTAACTATATAAGGACTATTTCTATTTTTTTTTTATTCTCGCTGATGATTGTATACAAACACTGAAACAGATCACTAATAATACTCGTAATAATATATATATACAATCGTATCCAATAAACGAAGACGGGTTATTGTAATTTATATGGTAAAAGCATCACTATAACAGCCACAAGGAACCCTTGGGGGGAGGGGGTGCAATTGCATTCGGGTATTAATGTATTATTATTTATTAGTTATTACTACAGTATACAGGCAGCTTTCAGCCACCCGATTCACGCGTCGAATAGAGTTCACGAGTGGTTTGTACAGATTGAACAAAGGAACCTACGAATTCATGTCTATTCCTATTACATCATAACATTACTTTTACAATATTATTGCAGTCTGCAGATATCAAAAAATTATAATAGATCGGGGGCAAGTCTGTTCGCATAAAACGTTGTATTTCATTCGAATATAACTGTCCGAAACTGGCGTAAACTGTACGATAAAGAAATTATTCAAGTCCATTCCAACAAACATTTTTTTAGCACCACCGATTATTTATTATCCAATAGCGACACGCGCCTTGACGTTGTATTCTGCAGATTTACATAATAATTTACTGATACACTTTTTAGATTTTTAGATAAATATATAATTGATAATTATATTATGACGTATATACCCAATATCCACACAAGACCGCGCGTACACAGTCAGCGGCTTTAAGTCGGACCGTGTGTCAGTCTCTTGCGATTTATCGTCATTAGTCATATTATTCTCTTATGTATATTTTCGCCCTCCCGGCTTTGTACGCTGCAACACACACGCACACATAATATATCCTACTGCATGTAGTCGGCGCGCGGCGGATGATGTCATTCAATCCGCTGCCCCGTATATACAACCGACTATATATATAATGCGCCGTTGAAGTGTACTCATAATAATAATAATAATAATAATAATAATAATAATAAAGAGGAAAGCTGCAAGATGACTAATAGCCCGTACAAAGGGTAAAAAATATAACGCCGCTCGCACGGTTGTTTGAAAAGGGATTTTTGGTTTGACTCATCATCTCCCCTGCAATGATTCGCCGCCGCAGACCCCCTCGCGGCGGCGGCGGCGGCGGCGGCTGTGCACCGGCCTGTAAACGCGGGATTAAAACCTGTCGAAAATCAATCGCCGGGGACTTTTGTGTACGTATAATGTGTAAATCCGCCGTGAAAATTCGGAGGGCCAAACACCGCTGACATTGTACACACACTCATACACACAACTTAAATACTCGACATGTGATGTGTATATTGTGTTTATTGCGGTGCGTTAAGGAAATGAATCGCGAATCATGTATCATAATAATATATTATGCATCACGTGATACGTTAAGGTTAGCGTGTAAATCGGTTACTTATATGGGTACACTATATGTACACAATAATATTATGGTAGTTATGATGATGTAATATATTTTGAGGCTAAGTTCATTGTATAATATAAATAAATGACATATTACATACGTATAGTTCATTCAATACGCGTGAAGTTTCTTTAAGTGCAAGGCTCGTATATTTTATTTTCGAAGCTAAGCCGTTACCATACGATTGTATGACATCGCGTCTAGAAAATCGCGCAAAGCATTTGTCAATGTTGTCCCGCTTACTTTTTATTTTAGCCGAATGTTAATGATAATAATATTATAGTTGAACCTGTACACAGTAATATAAACAAACTGTGTATAATAACTGTCAAACGACTAAAAATGTTCCGTAGTCAATAATATTATATAGGTTTACAAATAAACAATATAAAATATAGGAGTATAGATATTCAAAATTTTTAAATGTCAACTAGGATGATTAATGTCATTCAAAACAAATTAAGCAATATCTATACTATATACTCATAGTATTATTTAACCGTTATTTGAAGTAATTATTTTTAGGAAATCATCCAAGGAATGCACCTGTGTGCCACATATAATTTTTCAAAGCAACGTTTATTTTTTTTTAATGCCTATTTTCTAAAATACTATAAAACCAATTTTGTTAATAAGACTGCACTCTCGGGACAAATATATCGATAAACGACTACAAATAAATAACAAGTTATAAGAGTATCTGCCCTTATTTGAATTTCCAAAATTCTTATTATGAGTCATTCATACTTTCTGTAAGTAATAGAAACTTTTGAATTATCACCACCCTCCCTCCCAATTAATTATCTACACCTACGCCTCTGAGATACCCTAACAAGTTCAATCAAACAATTGTTGTGGAATAATGATATACAGTTGCATAATGTAGTTGAAATATTAGATGATGCAAACTATTTTTGTTATAATTTATATAAGATTCCCCTTTTCTGTCCTTCAATGGCCTTAAACATACCTATAATACAAAAATGTATCAATTTTATTTCATAACAATATTGTTGAAAAAAAGCCAAGACTCATTTTGAACTGAATACCTACAAATTAACTTAAACTAGTGTATAATTGTACCATAATACAAATACATTGATATAAATATAATATAATATTCACAAACTTGAATAGTTTTGAACGTTTTGATATTTTAAAACTGTAATATACTAATATATATTATACTTTTAAAACACCCCATCAGGTCACTATATAGGCTATAATATAAAAGTATCGTAATAGTACAGATAATTTTAGAAATGCATAGGTACACGCGATTTGTTAGAAAATTGTCGACAAGGATTAACTGTATCACGTGGGCGCGTTTTCGGGTAAAATGAAAAACTGGGCGGGATTTGCACCCGTCATGATGCGCGCGAATTTCTCCTGGAAACGTTCGGGGGCGGCGGAATATCGACTGCGACTGCCCACCACCACGAATCGCTTATAAATATTAATAAAGGCGCTCAAACGCTGAACAATTCTGTTTTATTTAAACTTTTGATTCCTATAGTTTATGAAAAAACTTTTTGTTTTAATTTAATTATTTTTCATAATTCATATTTTTGAAAATTATTCCGCCCCAGATTGTGAAAATAAAATTATAGGTACGAGTTGTAATTTGAAATATAGATAACAGATTCAATTATACACGTTTAAAGATAAAAAATAAATAAATGCAGAATGAAATGTTAAATTTAAAGTAAGTACCTACTTACATCAGATATTTTTAATTTCCCAATAAATAAATCTCGAAAAAAATAACTAATATTTTTCGAAATAATTAATGGTGTTCGCTGCAGCAGTTGGTACTATAAAATAACTATACTCGTATACTATATTTACACAAAGTATATACAATATAATATATACTTTTTTATCATTTTATAATTTAAATAGGTAGGTATGAATTATTTAAAACAAAATTTTAGTAGATACCCGACATATTATATGTTATAATATGGTTGTATGAAGTTGTCATTACCGTTATCGGATTCGTAGCTGATTAAAGAATTTTGGATCTAGAATTCAATGTCCAAAAAGTAATCTTTTGTTTCTTTTGGTGGTTTATATATAATCTGTGATGTTTATCTCAATATATCAACATTTTATTGCTAAGTGAGTCATAATGGACTTGCGGTGAAAATAATATGAGTATTGCTAAGAGAAAATGGGTCTTAATCGCATAACCTTAAAAACTATTCTTCTCGCCGGGTTATATGAACGTATATAAGGCTGTTAAGTCTCGTATTCATCCTGCAATGTAACGGTGACGGGATGAATCCGAGCCGAACTTGTATCCGTACACGCACTTGCATTTACGCTTACATGAAGTTGGTAAAACTTAAAATAGGATATATACTTAGAAAAATCAAGTCAAAAAATGTTTACTAAGGGAGGTATTAACTGCAGTGATTAAGTCTTCCTTCCATATACACATCGTATCCGTACGCATATTATAACGTAATAGTACATATTACATTATTATCTACACGGTAGTGCCAATATAGGTCACGATTGGCGTGTGTATGCGGTCCAATCACGATGTTGTATTGATTGTCACCATTATGCGAACATAAGCGCCGCGATAGAAGACAATCGTTCGTCATACAAATTTGATTTTGATAAGTGAAATAAAGGATATACAGAGCCTCAACATAAACCATAATCACAAGGTTAGAGTTGTGTACTATAAAAATTTACTCGTAAGCTAAACGATTTCGACGAAAAATTTCAACTGATGTCATCACTCGCTGCTCGAAGAAATACTATGAATAATCTGCAACGCTGTAAATAATAATAATATTTATTATTACGACAATAAATTATAAAATACGGCGAATCTAATTTGTTTAAGTTTACCGACTTAAATTCACGGTTTCACGGGCATGTCCGATGTCAGTGTCAGTGTACCTCGCTTTATGGACATATCCGACCGAGATGATGGGAAATTTGACAGCGGATTCATAATCATAATCTAATCGGCTTAGGCGTAGCTCCATCTGCGTAAATGAACAATTTTGAAATACAAAAATATAGCACTTATTTTAATTATTAGATTATAATATAAGATAATATATATGGTCAAAAAAATTAATTTTAAAAAACTTTCAACACCAACAAGGCCGTACTTCTAATTACTCTCTACATTTTTATGGGTGACTCTTAGAACAATCTTTGAAATTTTTGTGAAAATCGATCGAGTATTTTTTGAGTCTATCGCAATAACTACACACATGTACACGTTGTTTTTTACATAGATCGAATAAGCCACCCTTCCTCTCCCCGCACATAATATAATCGGAGTAGCGAACCACTCGAACACAATATAACGACTATATTATTCTATTATTATCTATAAGTTGTAACTGAATATTAAGTAGTAACTACAGTGAGTAGGAATACGTATACCTATGATTTTGATTTTTTGATCCACAATAAATTGTTATTGTAATTGTGTAATTGGTTCGTTAAGATTAATACTATTCATACGAATAAACCAATAAACAAATTATTTATACGGAAATTTATTGTTTTTAAAAGTTAATGATTTATAATATTCAAGCGACACAATAATCCAATATTCCAATGTAAACGATGTACATTTTGCAGATTTAATGCACGATTAAAACAATAATAATAACATGTTCTTAATAATATAGCGATTTAACTTAACAGTACCTATTATATATTATACCGTTGTCCGACATTACTGTATCATATTCGTCGCGGATGTTTGGGCATGATTATTGCGCAAGATGTGTATGACCGTCGTACAGCACGCGTCTCGAATAACCACAACGCATTGCGCGTTAAATATCGAAAATACGATTTTATCAATAACTAATAGAAAAAAAATATTTGCGTTCATTAAATTGTACGTATATGTGTATAATAAGTATATGCTTTTTACCGAGTACCTTATTATTCATACGCATATTAAAATAAAATAAATAATTATGTGTAACCGCTCTGCTGTACAATGGGTGTCGAGTGTACCTAGTCATTGAGGAGTAAGTAATGTATATTAATCGATGCATACAAAAAACGCTGCTGAGCAAAGATTAGCTATTTATTACATACTAAGTATATTTTATGATACATAAACATATTGCTGTTAAAGTAATTTATTTCACTATTAAAGTAATTGAGTAATAAGAACGATTGAATTAGATTTTTCCAAAAACATTGTAACGAATCCCATGAATCTCGTCAAAATACTAACTTTAAATGTTCGTAAAAAAATATGGTCGCTATATGTATTTTTGATATTTTAGTATGTTATGTGTGAAAAACTATTGAAGAAATTTGCATTAAATTGATAAGTAACATTTAATTAAAAAACGCCCAGCAAATAATTTTGTTATGGATATTAACAGAAAAGAAGAATAGAAAAAAATTTTAAATGGCAAATATCTATAAATAGCTTTCTTAAAAAAAAAAATTAAATTGATTTCGATTTTAAATCCCTGTTTTTTCTTAATATTTTTTTGCTTTTCTTGATTATTTTGTAAATTAATGAGAATTTATGACTTTTGATCCTTCAAAGTAGGTACCAATTAGCAACGTATTTTAGCCCCATACTTGAATACCTATAAAAGCATTTTTTCCGTTCCAAAAGATAACGACAGACGGAAAAACACATTCATCATATTCTCAGTTTAGAATAGAAAAATATTCACTATTTGTCATGCTAAAAAATTGCATATAATTGGTTATGTTCACAATTATTCAAAGTCTTTCATATGTTCATATGTAATTATCCTACGTCATAATACTTGTAATTGTCTATTTAAATTATGTTTTAAAAATTATGCACGCATTAATGAATTACTCGCCACCTATTATTATCTAACACGAGTTTAATTTAATGCTTAAAAGATATCGTCATTATAAATTGTATTAAAAGTATTTTTTATTGTGTAAATAAGTAAATTATGAAATGATTTAAATTAAATATTATATAAAATTATTAATTAATAATTTTCATAAATAAATTATATAAACATGTTTATTTATATACTTACTTGTTTCTATACCTATATATTACGATTCAGGATCACAACACATATATATAACAATTGCAATAATGTTCAAGATAAATGTGTTTACTATATTATAGTAATATAGTATTTTTTTATACACGCTTTATGTATATACCAATCTAGACTAATAAAAATAGAAAAGAAATATTATGAACGTTAAATGTTAACACAAAGTCGAAGACAATAATACATTATTATAAAAAACATTGTTTTCCGAATCAAAACAAAACTACCTATTCAAAAACATGTGTTATGCAATAATATTATGAAATATATGCGTTTAAAATTTAAAAACTTTATTAATGTTGTCTGAAACTGCTCATGTCCGGTTGTATGTTTTGTTTTTTTTGGGAGCGCTTTAATAATCGTCCGTCTAATACACCTTTTGCTAGTTCCTATAGTTGAGTCCATCGTAGGGACTCTCGACGATTATTGTCGTACAGCAGTAAGTCGTACATCGTACATTATGAGTTAGGTACGACTATATATAAAACGATAGGTAGTCGAACGAATAAAGTAACGAAATAACGAATATATTGTGCTATAGCCGGCATGCGTGAGAGAAGGGCAAAGGAACATGTTCTCCCACTATTATATTTTGTACTATGACTACTATTATAATAGTACTATGTATCAAATTTTAAAAAGTTCATTCAAAAACTTTTAAATTCCTAGTGCTACAATCAACAATGGCTATGTAGAGAAGTTCAGCAGTTGGCCTTGATAAGTATAAGCTAAACAATATCAGCGAACTAAAAATTATTCAAATTTTTGCCAAAAAAGCTCCAACGTCTTCAATTTCTGGACCGAGAAAAAAAATCATAAAAATTAAAATCTTTTGACCTGACAATAAGTAGGTGCCAATATAGGTAACCTTTAGATTAAAAAAAAACCATAAAAAAGAGATATAAAAAAGTAAAACTAAACACGAATAATGACTTGTTTACTACTGAGTATTTTATATTTCCCCCCCTCACTGTTCCATTAAAAATTCTAACTACGCCGTTGAACGCGTACACACACACACACATTTTTATATATATTTACATAATATATTGAAATCATTACTCGTACACACTCTACCGTTCATACACACACGCAGTTTAAGGCGCCCCATTACGCACACCCATACATGTTATAACATTATTAATTATAATATGATGCACACATATGATTCACCGTCTACGGAGTGATTGTGTGATTCATGCGCAGTTTGCGCATGCTTGTATGCGTGTTTTTCTCGCGGTGTTGTGCCGCGTGTATTGTGTAGACGTACCTATATATTATTATAGAGGTACCTATTTAGACGACATCAGCGCGGTCGCGAAAAAAAAACAATAATTTCCAACGTAGTTCAATAATTTAACAACAATGCAATATATATTTTTGTTTTCAACGAAATCGTTTTGTATTTAGACGGTCAAATATAAAATACAAATCATCTTGCTACATATTGACTCAAATTTAAAAAAATATGTGGGGGGGGGGGGGGTACATGATCATCATCAATTATAAATATTCTATGATTATATCTACAAACACAGCCTTTAATTTTTGTTAAAAAAAAAAACATAATTTTTACATCAATTTTCCTTTTTACATTTCATACATAATATATATTATATATATAATAATAATAATAATAATGGTGTAATTAAAAAAAATAGTAGTAGTCTCAGCGAGTAATAATACGTATATTATATCATATTATACCTTATGTACAAAGTTTGCAAGACTAGATAATGCTCGTTATTTTCGAATCGTGTCAAGTCTGCACCAGTACATGATGCAGCGGTGTCATCACATCGTGTCTAAAAGTTTATATATATATATATATATTATATTATATTATGCGTAGCTGCGAAGAAATCGCCATACGATAATAATATTTGATGTACCAACCGTGAATTCACGCGGACAGTTTTTTAATTTTTTTATTTATAACATTACAAACAACAATATAATAATAATAATGATGATGATGATGATATTAATAATAATAATAATAGGCACATACGTTATAATATACAAACATATATGTATATATATACTTTCACATTCTTAAACGGATACGTACGCAAGTTTATATATACACATAGATATAGGTACTTTTGTATTATTACTATCATTTCGTTTTAATTATTTATTTAATATATATATTGTTTTTTTTTTACATACATTTGCGCGAGAATGGAAAAACTAATTATTAGGAACACATTATATAGGTTGGAATATCTCGAACGCAATTGACACAAACAAATATTATACAGATACTTAATACGTATATATATATTATACATATACCAATATTATAATATTATCTTAGCATGCCCGAAGCGGGGACATGGTACCTTGTCTCTGTCCTGCGCACGCGCGCAAGCACACACGTACACACAAAAACCCGTAAACTTGAGCACGTGTATGCGTGCGTACAGTCGTCGGGCGCGGCGGCCTTTTTTTTTATGTACTACATCCGGGCGACAGTTCGTCTGCGGCGGATTGGGCGGTGACCCAAGACTGGCCGCAACGCGGTTGCTGTTGTTGCTGTTGCTGTTGTTGCTGTTGCTGCTGCTGGTGTTGCTGTTCGTACTGCTGCAAGCTCTGCTCGAGCTCCAACAGCTGGCCCATAAAGTTTAGGTTCGGCGATATGATCGGCCGGGCTGCTTTGACCATCTTGTATGCGTCCACCATGGACGTATTCCGGTGGCGCATCACGTATGCGATGGCTATGGTCGGCGACCGGGATATACCGGCCTGGCAGTGTATCAGAACGCTTCCGCCGGACTTCCGAGCGCCTTCTGTGAAACCCAACAAAAAAGATCGCGATAAGTATAAATAATCACGGGGGCACGACTATATAACGGTCAGTGGTGATAGTGGAACTTGGGCGGAGTATTACCGGTGGTAGGTACGTGATTTATGCTATTATACGTATATCGGTTTGCTGTCGATCAAAAATATTTATATAATGTTGGCGCATGGTCGTGTTGTAAGTTTAATCCTGACCAATCAATATTGGCAGATATTATCAATATTTTTAACACACGGCAGTAGCCATCATTTGTACACAAACTAAGCCACGTCCATCTCTGCGAGACATGACTCACCGTATCGATAAATGGCGTTATAGCGTGTGTTTTGAGGTTAATTTTAGCAGACAACCGAGCCAGAAATAAACAAGTCGCGAGCGGCACCCGAATTTGGCTATAAAAGTACAACCGCGGTCAGAGATCTGGTAGACGTCCAGCGTTAAATCAAATCTCGGTGTGCGTCCAAACTGACGGTTTTAATTTTGGCTTTAGACGCACTTCTAAACGCGTGAGTCTATTTCGAGTTGTACGTACGTTATAACCAACATAACTAACACACCTACACACTCACCCCTCTACCCATTGCACGACACTTCGCTTATGGTGTCATAATCGTATGGGTTGCACAAGCGGACGATCTAATTTTGAAATTTCCACGCTCAAGTCACCGCCACCACAGGATCCCACGGTTTTATTGAAATTAATAGTCCTGCAGGACTATATAGCTACTGCTGTATATTATGTGCGAGGGCAACAGGAGAGCTTCCGTGACGTCATCTATTGTGACATCAACGGATCTAGTACCCTCACGAATATCGCATAGGGGTTGTCGCCGCGTGTGCGCCGCAGAAAGGGGTGACAATCACGGGGCAATTACATTATACGTCCAAGAACATATATGAGTCATTAGCAGTAATAGTTTTAGGGGGACAGGGGAAAGTGGTGCATCGATGACGGGTAATTGGGAATAACCTAATATATTTATAGATACGTAAATGTATATGGTTCACACCGCGAAAAATGTTGACCAAAACGAAACGAATAACGTCTATTTGTAGTCTGGACGTTCACAACTTCATAAGACGTATGAAATATATTTTACGAGCGCGTGCAACTCGAATAATATCATAACAGCAGTGATATCGGTGTGAACAGCTCCGCCGCAAATACGGCGGATACGTCGTATATATATATAATAACACGACGTGACTCACGCGAGAGGTCGTGCGCCGATGAGCTATAAATGGCTAAACATAACCGCACCGGTGCGCTCGTCTAGAAATCCGCTCGCACTAACATTTCCCCGGTCTCGTGTAAAAACAATATAAACATTACCGACGTGTGTCGGTCGTTGGAGGTTCCACTTATATGAAAAAGGGATTCTGGGCGCACCCTATAGTATACCTAATAATACACGTAATTGTGTTTGCCGTTAATAGTTTCCAAGTACGGGTTTTAAATACCGGTCGGACCGATGTATTGTTTTGTCAAAATAGGAATCGGAAGGGCGGGGGTGGGTGGCGTATTTCCGGACGGGTGTCCGCGGACGATGTCGTTGTCAACACGATACATAGAGGGAAACACCACCGCCGCTGTCACTGAAAACAATACAAACAATAAAACTCGGTCAAACGCGGGCGATGACGTCATCTATACGTGTGCTATCGTTGAGTCTTGTACGATACAGCTGCCACCGTAGTTTGACGTGACTCACAGGTCCACGGAAACATAGGGGAAACGGCTTCTGTTTTCCCGCCCTTTTTTCGCGGGAGAAAAAGCGACCCCCTATGAATATGACTACCTATACTACTACCGTTTAACAACAATGACGAACACTATGTATATAGTATAAATTATATTCGTTTAATGCGCAATTACGTGTCACAAACGGCAGTATCCTGCAGCAGTTAAATACACAGCGAAAACATAATTTAGATATCGATATGGACGGCGAATTGTTGTCGAAAACTATACATTGATAATGAATTAGTCTATAATAATATAAACCAGAGATGATGGTTTATGGGTATGGGGCCCTGAATATTATATGGTAATATGCAGTGACTTACCGATGAATTCGAACGCTTCCTCGAAGTACTGTTTAAGGTTGGCATGCCCGTTATCTAAGACGGAAAGCCGCTTGTACACGACGCCGGAAGCGCGGTGGTCCATAGTCGGGGATGGTGACTGTTGGCTTGTAGTCACATTCAACACGCGTGTCACCCCGATGGCAGTCATACCATCCCGGTCGTCAGCATCCTTGCTGTTACCCAGGTACAAGAACGGCAGCACTTTGGTCAGAGGGTGGGTGTCCATAGACTCTCGGTCCACATCTGGAGGACAGCTGGCGCTCAGCGGCGCCGGCAACAGGGAGTTATCGCACATGTCCTTATGCCGGGAATGGAATTCTTTGTGGCCACCTAAATAGAAAAATAAACGTGTTAAAAAGACCATCTGATGCTTAATACCTCAAATAGTGGAGGAACCATTGAGACTGTTGAGAGCGATGATAATATTATTAAAATACGAGAAAATAATATTTCTGTTACATTAGCGTGAATCGATTATAAATTATAATAATAAGTATTATAATAGGTAGGTTAGGTACACTATAGTGCTATACGGGTACGTATCATTTGCTGCGGTGTCAATCAATAGATATAATACTATTAATACTAAAATATGTATAGCCAAATTGTATAACAATTGACTGATATATCATAAATGTATATATGTTATATATACATATATATATATATATGTATATATGTTATATATACATATATATATATATATATATATATATATATAATATCGTTGATCGTTCGGATTGATCTAAATGATAGTTATTGTGTATTCTATAAACAACATCGACATGTTTGTATACGCGATAATAACATAGAATAGCTTTATTTACAAACACGGAATAAAAGTTTTAAAAACAATTAAGTTGTTAAAATATGTTTATAAAAAGTTAAAGTAAACAGTCTCGGTTTTCGAGTTATATTTCGTTTGAGTAAACAAGGAAATCGAAATTTGATTAGTCAAGAGAGTAGCATTAAATATTTAATGGTATTAATAAGTAAAAGAGTTTATAAATATTTCAATATAAAACAAAGTATTGTTATCACTTATCTGTACATTATTTTTAGTGAAATACGAGTAATATTACTACTATAGTAACTATGAGTTGACTTGTAACTTTCATTTTGTTATTTAAATTATCCTGAATTTGAAGTGTATAAACAGTTCTAAATATATTTTCGTATTATAATACCGTACACGATTACCTACTGATTATAACCGTTGTTAGTGGTATATTATATATTAAACCTTCATAAAATACCAGTAAAATAAAAGAAATCAAACAGATTTATGTATTATCACTAGTCAGATGTGTTGAATAATATAAATAATATATATATTGACATGAATAGAATGCAATATGATAAGACCGAATTACTAGCACACAATATTAGAGGGGGGGGGGGTGATTCGAAATAATCGTCGTCGATCCGTTGATAGTGATTTGCGTACCTGAACGGATTCTGCTCCAAGTGGGACAAGCGTCCAGGGAAAGCTTGAGCTTAAGCGTGAGTTTCTTGTGTCCTATTGCAGCGGTCATCTTCGCGCTTTTCCGTAAAAGTAGGTTGTAGACGATATTACAACAATCGGAAACACGAACACAAAATACTTATGATAGTATTATTATTATTGTTATTTTTAATTATCGTATTGTAAATAATCGTTGGTCGAAACACGAAACGGTATTCAATAAATATGACTGTTGATAATGTATATAATATGTAAACTTATTAAACGTGTACGATAATATTATAATATATTATTATATTATTATAAAAAAAAATATATTACTGAGATGCACAATAACAATGTTTTTTTTTTATTATATTATATTAAACTGTTAACTGTGCGAAACCACCGGAAAAAGGTCGAGAACGAAGAAGGAAAACGTTTGCCCACGGAAGGCTACGCACGATATATTTGTACCACACACATTTCTTCGGATACACGGTAAACGGTTACGATCAGCTTAGGTGCGACGCGTTACACGACTACGAGTCGAATGATGGCAACTAGCGACGTTCGAATCTGCGAACGCGGTCGCACGCGGTCTCTGGAATACGGAAGGCGCACGGGCTGGGAGGGGCGAATAGTCACACGGTGAGGGGCCAGGAGGGGTAACGCATAAACACATCGTACTACTACGCGACGGACAAACCGGCTGGTATAATATAATATCGTATGCCTCTCTCGCTGTGCATTAGTCATCCGACCTTGTCTCCTCCCCTTCGGCTCGCCTTCCCCTCGGTCCCACCAACGCCGCCGCCGCCGTGAATGAGAGAGAGTGTACACATGACATCCCCCGCGCGCAAATTATATTATTATTATTATTATTATTATTATTATTATTATTATGCTTTTCGTAAACAAGCGCCACGCCGTCGCCGATATATTTTTCGCGTTTCAACCGCCGTAATTAAAATAATTAAATAATATTTCTATTAATTACTATGAATAATAATACTGCGTATTGTACGTTGCGCATGATGTATCACGCCGTCAAGAAGATAGTACACTCATCAAATTCGAAAAAAAAAAATCGTTTTCGCAATTCATTATTATTGTTATTAATATCATAATATAATGCCTATTACTGCAACTCGCTGAAATTCCGCAGGTATCGGAGAAACGCACTTGGTGTGTAATACTCGTACGTATAACAACACTACACACGATGATGATAGCACATATTATAAATAAGTTAAATGGTGAAAAAATCCAAATAAATGGAAAAAAGTGTTTAAAATGAATAGGTATTTTGTTTTATTATAAATTACATACACAATTATTTGTTGCTAAGTCATTATTATTAATAACCAATTAACTGCAAAAGTAACAAATACGTCTCTTTAAATTCTTAGGTATCTATAATATAATTTTTATAATCATAAAAAGTATTTAGGACTTGGGAAAAAAACAATCATTTGCATTAACGATAAACGCATTGTCCAAAACAAAAATAACTGTTCATTAGAGCCAAGTCCACTATCGTATTATAAAAAGAGTTGATATTAAATCTAAGCATCAGTAATACTGAATTCGGGTAAACTTTTTAGGATATGCTCGATTTTTAAAATTCACAATTTGGCGAAAATGTTCTTTTTCCTTGTCAAACTTTTTTTTAGATAAATATTTTGTCTAGAAATAGAAATGTTCAATGTTATATCAACATTTCGATAGTCCGAATATATTTATGGCTTGAAAATTTGAGAATACATTTATTTTTACTTACTATTTAATTTAATTTACTTGTTTAGTTTTATATGATATATCATATGGTACACACTACATACTACAAGTATTATAAATTATAATCGAGTATTATAATATTTAAATGTTTGCGTTATGTCTACTGTGTAAACTATATTAAACTATTAACTACCTTTGTAACTTTTTTTATTTTAATTCCATATTCATCACGCCCCATGGTGTAAATAATTGCTTACAAACATTATTGTATACTATGATAATATTAACTCACAATTTATTTAGGTACAAAATATATTTTTATCCATTGGACATTTTGCTAGTGTACCGTTACGAATGCACGCCAAAAAATGGGAACGATTTTTTGATTTTTCCGCCCTATTTGACAAACCGACGAAGTGTAAAATCAAATTTTGTATGTAATGTCAAACGCCGCTGCCGCGTCATATCATAATTTAATATTATTATATTTGTGAAACAAATCGCCACCCTTCAACTTATTACCAGTTGTGTTCGCATAAGTGCAAAATATACGATACTATGGTCTTTTTCACTTATCGAAATTCGATCTTTATCATGCGAAATGCGAATACGAATAATAATTAAATCGACGAATGGATCGATATTCTGATTTTCAATCGAACCGTCAACATCATTCGTCGGCGTGGCACAAGAAAAGTACCTAAGAGATATGCGCTAGAAAAACGATATTATTTATTTGTTGGGACAAAGTTTAATACTGTAATCGAATAATATGTAATATGTATACAACAACGATTTATGCATTACATTACTCGTCGGATATTTAATGGGCCTATATAATATATTGAATATACACGAATACGGGTACTTAACAACTGACGTTTTTTGATATATGAAACTACTTAACGATAAATAAAAATAAATTGGTATAGTATTTTCGTATAATATATTATATTGTTATAAAATAATATATCCTCTATATTATACGCGTCGAACCCTACAAATGACGACATCGTACTTAAAACATTGCTGTATTGGTTTTCATCTATATAATAAACACCATTGCATTGACGTATTTCACTTTCAATAATATAATTTTTAGTCATTCTGAATTCGTTGCATTTAAATCATAATTTATAACATATTAATATACAAATGATCGGATCATTAATTAATAAATATAATATCGAAAAAATTAAATACTATTAAACGATTACCATACGAATACCATACCATACAATTATTTGAATTTCAATAAACTAATTATAAAAACATAATAATCACAATAGTGCATAAAATGACGAATTCAAAAATTTTAAGTATTAATAATAATATCAATATGTTCCAGATATTTAGATAATATATTAATTAGACGATGTCATTAAACAAAATATATTGTATCTTTATCTATATTATTGACTATTTAATCAGATTGAGTTCAATTATAATATTTGTCATTTACTGTACTTAATCAATTTATATTTTATACATTAGGTACATTAAGTATGAGTCATTCAATTATGGATGAGACGTACTGCTTCAATATAGGAACACATAATATATACATAATATAACAATAATTTTCATATGAAGAAAAAAAAGTACTTGCGAGTTGCTTATATGATATTATTTTTTTTTTCATTTTGTCGTATGTTATGAAAATATTTCTCCCGAGCAAAATTATTAATTATCGCCGGCCAAGTAAACACTAATATGCATCACGAAATCTTATCTCGCGTATAATATTATAGTATTAGTTAACAACGATCGAAAAACCGGTTATGCGATGGAATGACAAAATTGTTTGGCCTTGATATGCTGCGAGACCTTTATGATACGCGCGCGTTTCCTCATTTCTTCCTAGTTGAATCAGAATGACCAATCATATCGGAATAATAACGAAACTAAATTTACTTAAAATATCATACGGTACTAAGTTCTAGTGTTGTGATATGGTGCGGAATCCTACCTAATATGTATTATGTGCCCGTATAAGCAGATTCCTGGGAAAATAGTTCGTAACTTAGTGAGCATTTATGTGTTTAGGAACGCAAGGAAAATATGACGAGGACTACAGCATAATATAATATGATGACATACGATATTATACTTTTTACTAACGGTTTAAATATTGTGTTATCTCAAAAACTTTCGATTGCAGTTCAAATAGTAAACTGTAGAACGAGAGAGTTAGCACGGGAACATGAGATAAAATTACGTATATTGACATGTTAAACGATGATTATAATATTTAAATAGTATCATATGATTTTAAGAGCACGACGCAAAAGAAAATTCAGTTATCTAAAATTTATATTTATTCTAAAAAATTGTATAAATGTGCACCACCAGCTATATTTAATTCATGATCAGCCACTTGGTACAATAATAATATTGTAATATTATAAATTTATAGAGTGCAGTAAATCGATTGTGTGAAAATCATTGGTTGGGTGCGGCAATAATTCGCGTAATATTATTATTATTCAATCGAATTCGCTATGGATAAATGTATTATGTATAAGTATAATATAACAATATATATTTTGCATACAACTATGATAAAATATTTTGAAATACGTTATTTTTTTCCATAATTTATTATACCATCTAATTTAAATGCACATTTATTTCTCAGACATTTATACGGGCTAATACAATAGTTGAATCTGTACTATATTATAGATCCGATCTACTGTACCTATGTTAGATAATATAACATAACTATAGGTACCTATAAGATATTATTTTCTTCGCTCGAGTAACACAACTGATTTGCAGATTATTACATCGTATGCTTAAGCATATTTGTGAGAAATTATCTATTAGACAACGGAGGCTATGAGCAGTCATCGCCCTCAAACAAACCTAAGACGGAAAATGTCTATTGGCCACTATAGGTAGATACTATTCTTAAATTCATCAAAATAACTTGTAAAAAAATTAAAATAATAATTATCGCTAAAATGTTCTGTATGCATTGCGGGTATATTTTTTTTTATAGTGGACTTTTATAAATTAGGCTATAGGTATCTACAAATCACCTCATATCGATACATATGGTTAATATATTGCATTGCATACTTTATGTATAATGCATATTATTGCATACTAACAAACCTATATATATTTGAAATATAAACTTAATAAATATATATTTTATGGTATATTTAAGCAAAATAAGTGTACAAGGCTAGATGACACATCATATTACGCTCATAGTTTTAATTTCATTAAAAAAAAAAAATGTAAAATACCGATAAATTAATATTTTGTCTATATTCTATACTATCTATCTATATTTTATTATAACTTTTTGTATATTTTAGCATACCTTTACAAAATTAAATGTGTTTTACTATTCTAAATAATGTATAATATATAAATACTAGCCCCAATAAAAATCATTGTTATTAGTCCTTAATTATAGTTAATCTGACCAATCAAAAAACAAATACTAAACTTTAATCTTTAAAATATTAACTCATCGACTCATCGTACTCATTTTAATTGTTACTTTTCTTTTGGATACATCATCACCGCATGATATTAATGTTTAACTTCAACAACTACGAACCTACGATGATAATTGATAATTGATATCGATTACGATGAGAAAATAATTTTCTAATTATTATATTACTGTAAATGTTTACTATCCATAGGTACTACATTGTCCATTATATGTAAATAACGTGTTAGTTTTGAGCTGTAATACCTACTTTAAAAGAAAATGGTTGTTATTATGGTTAATTTTTAATTTTGGCATAATATTAAGTAATAATATAATATTAATATTAAACCATTCTTTTTTGTGTTTTTAACTAAAACTATGATTATATTCGATTTTAATAAAGATATTTACTTAATGTTATTAATTGTACAATGAATGAAAAATAAATCTAATTTATTCGATATTTGTTATAATTCACGAGTCGAGTGTTGTATATTTAAAAATAAAACTAAATAGAACTATAGAAAATATATATTATATATTATAATAGTTAAAAATGTGGCATTATATTGACGTTTCGAGGACCGATATAATAATAAGTACAGCTGAGTATATGTCGACCCAAATAAAAAGTTTATTCGACAGAATGAACAATAATGTTTGACGTATTGCAACAGGAAATAAGAAATCAACAAAAATTTCAAATATATATAATATGTAATATATATACTATAATATATAAGGTGCTGCGTCTGAACTAAATGTAGAACGATTCAAACTGTACAGTGTACACATCACATATTTTATTGGATTTGAACTAAATATAGTGTGGGCGAAACCGGTGTAGAAAAAATATCATCAACAATCTATGAGTGTGGTTTTTCACACAGAAAAGTATACTTTAGACGAGTGATTATAATAAAAAAAAATATTTTCTAATTTGATTTTTCCCATGCAAAACTACTGCGACGAACGTAAAATTGAAAAAAATTCGTTATTTTTCGTCTCACCAGCGTATTGTATTATATTGTGTGTATGTGTACAAAATTTGTAAAGAAGTTACCTCATGACGTAATATTTCCAGCATGATATCATGTTCACTATTTTTACACCGTTACTGCATTTCATTATTTACCACGATCGTCATTGTGTGTATAATAAGCCGTGTATCTTTTATCAGTGTAGGTACTGAATGTATTGAGTACATCGCAGATTCACAGATATAGGTAGGTATATATATATACCGAATAAGAGTATTTTGACACTTTCGTTACCGAATTACCAAAATAATTTTACACGCATAATTTATAAATGTCAAAAATCATAAATCTCTAAGCGATCACTTTTATTTGCACATCTGTAACCATTTGAATATAAATTTATTTTTCACGTATTTAATATATCATTCGTTATATTTAGATAATGATTACATATATATATATATATATATATATATATAAATTATAAAACAATAATTATGCATAGTAGTATGGAAAAAAATGATGTCATCTAATAAAAAACAAATGAGTATTATTGACACTATTTTTGAAGTGTTTACACGAATGACTGTTTTGGAACGGTTAGGAATAATAGACTACCTCATAATGTGATTATATGTTCAACTTGATTTTAAAAGGTAAATACTGAAACCCCAATTAAGAGGGATGGCCGATCTCTAGTTGTCAACCTAAAATTATATCATGTTGATTTTTTTTATAAAACAATTACTAAAAATGATTATATTAATAGTATACTTTACAAATTTATTTCAATTGCTTATACTATTTAATTGAGTGAATATTTTTTTTTGCAGCGCACTTTTTACTTGGGACCATTAATTTTCTCGAGAAAAATATTTACTCATAGATCAAAAAGTTTTATTTAATTCACATACTCTAAATATCTCGCTATATATCTGCAGGCTTTTCCGAAAAATGGAACTACTTGCTAGCCAATTGACATCTCCAAACGTTGCGGCAAATAAGTAGGGACAACTAAGAGGTATCGAGGACTACTTTTGCTACCATAAAAAAAGATTTCAATTTTGAAAATGTATTAATTACATTAAATATTAATTATTAAAGTCTAAGCAAAAATGATTCATTTTTATAGTTGTATAAAAAGTATATTCTATAGCTATAATAATATGCTTACGTTAATTTTATTTTTTCACATGATTATTATTGTAAAATTTCCTTAAACAAGTTCAGTTAAAATTTCAAAATATATACTAAATACAATATTATATAAAATAATGATGTTACATAAACATTTTTTTTTAGGAAAAATACTTCTTTGATTTTATATTAGAAAAAAAAACTAAATGGGATTGAAATAAGTGGTCAAATTACACATGGCAAGGTCAATAATTGGTAACAGACAATCGTATTAAGTATAATAATTATAATAATGTTGAATCTAGCGAATATACTTCAATACTTGTAAACGAATCTTTAGGACCACTGCGAATTGAAGTTTACAGGTTTTTTTTATACCATTGTATGTAGAAGTAAAACTTTTGTTTTTCTGTGTGAGGTATTAAGTAAAACTATTTAAGCGCGTTCAAACCCAAATTTCTGAAAATTGCACCCACAGTATTTGTTAAAAACCATTTTCTGTATTTGGCCTAGTGCAGATAATGTATTTGTAATACATATTATGTAATACCTATTTGTAATAGGATAAATAAATAATTAATATTTCTGAAGACATATCCGTAAATTTTTAGTGTCTTACACAGCATTTTACCATCGAATATGAAGTCAATTGTTCGTTTACACAATAAATAAGGTTGTACAACATAAATTACTTAGATACCTAATTATAATTGATTTAAGTATTCTATTATTTTATTTTATTTGAGGGCTGCAATTATTATCAACTTAAAGATTCATATTTAAGACTATTGTAATTATATATTATATATTTTGTACACAACCATCAACCAAATTAAAAACGATGACTATTTTTTATTATTTACCCCATTTTGAGAAACTCCTAGAAAATATGTCAGCCGAAATACGGATCTCCGGCTCCCAGATACAAACCCAACCTGACCTACAAATTGTAATTAATATATATTTATAATACGTCTACTCAAAATATACGTGCTTTAATATAAAAGTCATACACTCATCCGTCGTTCTATTCTCAGGCTGCAAAACTTGTTACAACGGTCATTCGATCGTACGGGTACCGTAGGTATACTTAAAACAATACGCACGCAGGAGACTGCATGAGGTAAAATAATGTAATAACACACTATCTACGTATATAATTTAATAGCTGTACTTGCAACTATTATTCTGTTCGTTCTTTTCGAACCGCTTTCACGACGCCAAGCGGCTATCGGTAACAGTAATAATAAGGATACTTTTGTAACAAACAGAGGTATATACGAGTGTATGTATACAATAACCCTCGTTATTGAAAACACTACAGCCTTTCACCTCGATCCTCGCCTTGATTTACAAAATATTATTTACAATATACTGTAGCGTGGACCGAGTGGAAAGTGGAAACTGCAGTATACACCTGTATGAACATTATTGTACGCGTTAAATAATGTTTATAGGTAGGCACTGATAAAGTGCATTGAAAAAAGAGCGAGTAATTATTGTCGTCTTAATAATCGGCGTTGTGCAGTAATATCGGGATAGTATGGTCATTTCCCAGAAAACCTATTAATACATAGACAGCCGTTTCATAGACAATTTCGAGCCACTCCTTGCCAGTTCTGCGACACTGAATCATCCTGAGGTAATAATTTAATGTGGATAATAACGTATGAATCACAACGTTTGTCATTAATGATATATATAGGTGCCCACTGCAATGTAATAAACATTAACGACATAGGTATTTGTTACGACGACACGACGTTAGACGCAAATATCGCCTATGTTAAATCTGTACACACATAAAGCATACATAATATATTATTATATTAGATCTTATCGAATAAAAAAAAAAAAAAAATGTAAAACAAAATCATTTGAAATCGCTCGACAATAGAACGGGGTTGAAAAAATTCAATTTCGAAACGAGCACATTATGTAGAGAGGGCTTTATTATTTCGTGTTTATATTCAATAATGTTATGGTAATTTTTTAACTCTTATACCTCATATGATATACATATGACGTACGTATATATTGTTATAATACCTCTAGTATATACTGTACCTATATAGCTTTCGTGTTGAATCTGTTTTAGTCACTGTGCATAACAAAACGTCTACGTTTTGTTCAGCGAAAACCATTAGAATAAACACAAAACGTCTTTTTTTTCTCACAATCTATAATCTGGAAAACATTATATTATGTCGTTTACAATAAACATGAGTCAACCGCGTGTTCGGTATATATAATATATTATTCTTAAAGCATTTGGAGCACTCACAAAGCATGTAATATGAAAAGTCCGATAAATTTAAAATCTGTATGACTCATGCATGTTAATGAATCGATTAAAATGATTAACTCGACAAACGCATTATGTGTTGTTTAGGATAACCCTTCCGAGTCTTAGCAATAAAAAAATATAGAAATCTAAGATAGTTGAATTGCGTTTTAATGACATTATAATTAATTTGAATGACTGTGACTCTGTTGTATCAAACATTCATTCAAATTTTCAATTCTAATTTTCATATTAAAAATTAATTTAGATATATCAATTTTGAATTCATACATAAAAATATGAAAATCGGCTTTAATCAGTGATATTAAGAAACCATTAAAATTGTGTGATGAATAATAAATTTAACAGTCGATACAGATTAGGTTAAGTAACAATAATGAGCACTTTCAATATTATTTTTTAATTTTACAGTTCACGCCTTATAGAAACGATAAATAAAGATGAATTTAGTATCAAAATCAAATAGTATTTAAATTAATTCAAGTAAGTACTTAAATTTTATTTATTTAGATAAATTTATTTTAGTGCAGTCGTACGTGATTTGATTTCACATTATATTATGTACCTATATATTATTATCATAGTTTATTATTAATGTGTATACTGTATAATTTACAGTACTGTTTTGATCCTGCTTATTATTTCACTTAAATACAAATAATAGTTTAATGATAATAATTCTGACCCGTTTAACGTTATTAATTGGCTTTATTGAAATAGATTTGGACGGTAGTTACTGGCTTTACCACATGATATAGTTAAGGGCAGAAAATAAAAGGGATACTGTATCGTTAGTCATCATTGTATACGTGAGAGTATAATCCATTGGGATTTTTCAATTAGGGACGCACACCACGAACGCGACAACCCTCGTACAACAAACCAGATGTTTTAAGTTATATAAAAGCTGATGGTTTGAATAATTTATAAATCTGAAACAACATTTTTCGTATAATAGTTGAATAGTATAATAGACCGTTCCCTTTCCCTCGATTATAATGCACTAATATCACGGTATCTATAACAATTTGGATTAAATTTTTTTTCAACAATTTTTATTGTTAACATTTTATAATATTATGTTAGATAGCAAATTTATTTATTTTCTAGTCGTAAATTGTAACTAGCGTTATAGTTGTACGTATATTGCGTTTAGTTATTTAGAATACTGAATATTATAATAATAACTTGATAAAACAATAATAATGTCATCGTAGTCTAGGTTGTTTTAGACTAATAATTATATAGGTGGTGTAAAGTAATTATACGTTTCATGCTACCGAGTAATTTATTTATTTCAAGGATATTTAAATGATTCAGCTTTTTAAGGCGATACGCTGATACCCGTGCGAATTGTGGGTATACAAATTGCAATTACCCAATCGGCCATTCTTCGAAAACAACATTAAATATAGTTAAATGCACATGTGGCAAAAGTATAACAACAATACGATGTATACCCTCCGCGAACACTCGATGACACATACACAACACTTGTAAGAAATCAGAAGGGTTGCTGGTTGGATAACTATTGTTTATTGTTTCCAGAACAAAATACAGAGTACTCGTCTAGGAAACCCCACGGCAAAAGAAAGCTACCCCCTAGGGTAGGTCTTTTTACATTATTTCCCCTCAGTTTTTTTCAAATAAATCTGTAACATTATGGAGATTAATATATTTAAGTAGTCGGTGTTTTTAATACAAATAACATGGGGTATTACAGTAGCGTTTAGAAAAATAATATAGTTAATACTTTTTTGAAAAATAATTGACGATTCTTCGCTGTTAAAAATGACCCTATATAGTATTATCGTATTATTATAATTATCTAGTGCTATTGTAATTGAATAGTAGATATATATGCTAATTAATTCTTTAAAATATAGTTTAGTAACTTTACACGGTTTTGTATTTATGTCAATAATGACAGGGATAAAAAAAAAATAGCGTATCGTAACTACCTACATATATCCGAAAACGTGTTCTAGTGCTCACTGCTCAGATTTAAATATTACATAAATAATATTACAAATTATGAAACAGCTGATACTACTCAGTAGTCACGCGTTGGTGTGGATTTACAGGGACTGTGTTGGGTATTATCTACGGAATTTCTTTGTATGATGGTAATATGAATAAGGTTATATATATTATATATATATATATATATATTATGCGTATCGCGTCGCGATGTCTGATGTTGTTCAAATCTGTATTCCACCTGGTAAGGACGATCTTTGTCTGCGTACCGGATGGCAGATGCTTCACTTTTCTGTGACAATGGTTTCTCAAAATAAACCATATTTTAATTCAACTGCCAATATTGGTGTCAAAGTGTGTAGACAGCTAGTAGGTGTGAGTATCACCAAAGTTCACTAAAAATAATTTTTTTTCATTTGGTCTTATTGAGCATACGTACTAGGTAGCTTATGTTCATTATTCAATCACCACTAGTCTTTCGACCAAACTTGTAACGAAATTAATATGTTCAATCGCTTATGAAAGTAGTAAATATAATACATAAACGCGATGGTCCAACAAAAAACCACAATTGTAGTTACTAGTAAGTAACGTTTTAGGACTGTATCAGTTTAAGTTTTGCCTACAGGAAACAACAAAATAAAGTTCCTACCTATATAATATTATACAGCAAGTCATACCAATTACCTATAACGGCTACAGCTATAATGATCGATAATATTTTTAGTGTTATGGGTTTGTCGAGAATATAAAGTTCAACATATTGATTCATGTATTATAAACGCATAATGAACAATTACGTCATACTATATGTTTTTCAACTAATATTTTTTTTTTATTTATAATTATTACAAATCATATGTTTGATTATACTGATAATTTTATGATGTTTCATTAAATTCTTAATATATTTATTAATAGGAAAAATTAATAAAGTGTAAAATGTGAATTCGATAATACTGTTAATAAACAAATAAACTCAATTTCAATTGTAAGTTGTAAATACATTTTTTGTACGAATGATTACCTATATTATATTTTGATTTTATTCCAGACAATTTCCAGAGGTTGACTGATGATGTTAATATGTTAATATCTAACAACTTCTATACAACAATTTTTAGTACACAATTTACAGATACGTATAATTTAAAATTATTTCTTCATAATTAATAATAATAAATTTGATAAAATGTAAGTATATGTAACTAAATTAAATGGGCAACCAATATATTAAGGATTGACGAACATACCGCGAATAATGACCGAACACAGATTGACGAATATAATGACAGTGTAATATAATATATATTCATCACTCCCCTTCATCCCTTAAGAGGATGCAACACCAGCATGTGTTGTCTCCGTATAATACATACGAAAAATAAGCACATTTTTGTTTAAACAATTCTCTTTTGTGTAGTAATGGCTTTAATAATAGAGTGCAGGATAAAAATAACACAATAATTATACTTATATGTATTTATAAATATAATCTACTGTCAAACTTAAAGGTAAGAAAATTATCCGTGTTTTTTCGTGATTTTTTTTTAAGTTATTTTAATGTTTAAGCAAGTAAGTTATGAGAATTTTTGAATTTTAATATTTTACACACTCATAATTCGCTTAAAATTTGAATGTGTTATAAAACTCTGGGATTCTCTTATTAATATATACCTAATTGAGATAGTAATTTCCTTTAATTTGCCTGACGCGTGTAGACTTATATCTTATAAACTATAACAAAACAATTTATTCCAAAAGCTTAAGTAATTATCCATTATTAGTTCTCATAGCAATTCGGTAATTTTTAATAATTATATTTATTGATCATACAACGTAATTAAATATATTATTGTATTATTACGTGACAGAAATTAGGTCAAAGGTAAAATTCAGTGACAATATACCTACGAATAACTCAATTATAAACAATAATACAATATAGTATCTTCATTCCATACTTCTATGATAAAGTTATATTATATTGTTCATTAGATCTCCAAGTTGTTTAATGCTATTAAAACAACTAAAAATTTGTTATATCTGTTAGGAGGTTAGTGCAAGGGTGCCTGCAGAAATATAAACCAGGGGGGTAGCAAAGTCAAAAGTATAAATTTTAAGCCATGTAAGTAAGTAATAAAACAATTAATATTTAATATTAACTAAAATATCAGGGGGCATACCCCCCACGGACGCCCTTAGTTTAGTGTCAGAACTTGGTGAAATATTTTAATATACATAAATATTTATAAAATATTTTAACAATTTAACAAATGCATAACATTTTTACTACGTTTTGAACAACAGTAGATACACACTACACAATATAGTAGTTGATTATATCTTGTAAGTAAAACCAAAATAACTAGTTATTTTCGTTCAAATATCTTATTTTGTCAAAATTTGAATTTGTAATGTCGTTTATACGTATTTTTGATACTTAAAATTTCTGTAAAAATAACTTATAAGATGTTTTATATTAAATTGTAAGCTTTTTATCTGAATATAAACATTTTTATCGAAAAAAAAAAAATTTGAAATTTTCAAATACGTATAAATACTTGTAGCTTACTAGCTTAGTATTACTTTAAATACTCGGTTTAAATACTCGGAAAATTGCATTGTGTACCCAAATAAAATATCAATTTAAGAAATAATAAAGTATTTTAGTATCTACAATTAGGTAATATTTTTTGAATCACAACTAATGAACCAAATGATAAAAATCATTTGAGGAAAACCCGTTATAAAAGCCTATGATTTACTATGAAGTACATTTAAAAATCTAATGCCAAAAATGTTATCTTCAAACGCTCATGAAAAATTATATAGGTATGTGATTTTCCGTTAAATTGCTTCTATAGTTCTTGTAAAAAACTAACCAGAAATATAAGTACAATAGAAAATAATACAGTTAGTGTATCTTATAGTTACAAACTTCTAATCTACGATATTTAATCTCGTGTAGTGTAAAGCACGTCTATACAAAAAAATTATTATAACCATTCAGTGAAAATAAGAATTTTTAGAAACTGTGGTCCTATATGCATTATACTACCTATCTTATATGAACAATATCGTATATTTTATGTATGCATCATATTAAATGAGTCTATACACTCTATACGGTTTTACAGGTTAACACCTTTTAAATATAATCGTTTGAGGAGAAATCGTTATTTTATACTTGAATATCAAATTTTATCTACATTTTAATTTTAAATGCTCATAAAAAAAACGTATTGACTTGAAACGTCGAAATATTTAGTCAGAATTGTTATTAGTCATAATAATGAAAAAATACATTAACATAAAAATCTAAACCCCAGATTATGTTTTTAAATTTTATATGAGCCGAATGGACTGTTAAGTGGCATACAGATACTCCACAAAATGGTCTACTACTCCGCTCGTCTAAATGTTATATATTTATAATTGATTACTTTTTCAAAGTGAATTTATACTATTTTATGGTAATTTATGTTGTAAAAATATTTTATATTCTTAAAAATAATGTTTTCAAGTATTCATTCAAATTATTTAAAAATACTAGTAGTATTTTGAAAAACATTAATAATTTTGAGATTATGAGTATTGATTGTTAAACGAATCCCATTGTATATGTATAATTTTTTAATAATATTTTGTCTAAGATCATTACTATAAATTAATAACCCTTAAGTACTAACCTAGTTAATATACATAATTTTAATGATGGTATAAAATATATACAATAATAATTTTCAAATTAACATAATATATACGTATACTTGTATATGCATATATCTATTATATCCAAATACTATACACATATTGACAATAATGACAATTAATCATATAAATGTAGTATGTACTCATGATGAAAACGTAAAAATGTAAATGTTTGAATATTTTACTAGACAATTTTTTTTAAATTTAAGTAGTAGATTAAAATCATTAGTGTAAAGCAAAATATAAGACCCACGGTCAACGTAGATATTTACGTAAAATCATTTTTAATGATAAGTAATCTAAGAGTCAAATCACTTATCAAAAAAAAATGATATAGGATAATATTTTTAAGTTTTTTTTAGTAAATTTAAATTGTTTTGAGATGACAATATTTATATAAACCATACCCTTAAAAATATGATTCTTTTTAATTTTTGTGATGGTTAATTTCATTTTAAGATCATTCAAAATAAAAACAAAATTATTTTGCGTGGATGCTTTTTGTCCATATGGCGCGTGGGCCAGTAAGAGAAAACAAACAGTGCGCATATCCTCATAAAGTCATAACGATATCTTATGTTATACTTATACAATTTTTTTTTTTTTTATAAGTATAAATATTAATACAATATTAACTTATAGTTAATAATAAGTCAAGATAGCTTAATTTAATGTGACTATTATTGCCACTTGTCAAGAGTTGATTTTAAATATATTTATTTGCTCTTCATATTTTATACTACCTACCTACGCATCTTGTATTTATCTAATGTGTTGGTTTAGTATATTGAAACAGATAATTTCACGAATAATTTATAATATAAAAATAATAAGTGTATAAAATCTTTACTCTTATAGGTGGGGTTTGAATTACAATGTATAGTGTATACACATAGATACATGCAATTTAAAATTATTCAAAATAAATATATAATATACTATATAGCCTAAGTCCTCAAGGCTCAAAGTCTTGCAACTGCGCTTTACAGTTTAGTGACTTACCGATAAGAAACGACGGTTCTCTTTCATCCTCCACTAATGAAGCAAGGATTAGCATCAGAGGATGGTTATGGGGCACTCTGTCTAAGTCTGTAGTCGAATCATCGTACACCACAATTTCTCTGTACCCGCGCCTCCTTAGAGCGTCTTTGGCGTCCCTGGAAGAAGCCAACTCTACTAAAGTTGCTTTTCCTGTTTGTAATCTCCGTCTGTTAATCCGGTCAGCAACGTTCACGTTTACAGCACCCCTGACATGGCTGACGTTGTAGCACACGAAAGACCGACAGTCAACAGCTAAGACCGCCGGACCAAAAAGTTCCAGTTTTTGTCTAAAATAATCACTGCTCATTCGTTTTACCTACATTATAATAATACAATAATTATCTTTGATACAAGTAATGATAATAACGATAATAAATAATTATAATAATACAAAATGTAATAGTAAATAAAAAACGAATGACGTGCCATTTTGCTGAGGTATAACATTGCAGCAGAAAGCAAATCTAACCCGACTAGATATATTCAACCTTTTGACATTATTATACATAGATAACATAATAAAACGTTATATTATGATATAGCTAGGTGTCTAAAGGTATCAAGTTTTATAATATTTATAAATGTGGCATATTAAGTCATTCCTCGGTGAGTCAGTTTATAGCTGTGGATATAGATCAGCGATTGGTCGGCAAGAATAAATACTTGATAAAATATAATGTAATAGGTTTATATTATACCTACACGATTACTATACATAATATATAAATGCAATACTTGAATAGACATACCTTGTTGAGTATTAGAGCACTGCTTAAATTTGTACCGTCAGAATTGGGGCTAGCAGGTAAACTAACCGGTAGACTAGGTATCAATTCCAATCGAAATCGTTTTGAGGTTGTTGGTGTAGAAACAGTAATTGGTGTTGCTGGGCCCGGCTCACTGATACTCCTGTTCAGGCTGAGCCTAAGCCCAGCTCGGGATCTACCGCCGACTCCACCCTCGTAACAAACGGCCGACATGGAGCAACGTTGTTGATGAGCTTTCAAACTGCAAACTGATTCACAACAATTCACATAAATACTATAGTTTATTAAGTAGTAAAATTAGCTTTAAACGTAATATTAAAAACAGCTATACGCTTGTAAAATATTTGTATCTATTTACTCACACAGGCGATTATAATATTACTACAAATGTGAATTATTTTGAAGAAATCGTTCAAATTGAAAATATTAAATATGTGTACCCATGTATATTTACGATGCTTATATATTTACATGATAAAAAATTATAAATTGTAATTACGTTAACTACAAGGCATAAATTAGAATAAAATAACCATATAACATATACTGTCAGTATAAATGTTTTAAACTGTAGCGTTAAAAATCAATATTACTTAAATTTCAAATAACATCTATAAAAATTAGTTTTAAATAAATAATAATTATTCCACATAATTATGTATAAAAAGTTAATTAATTGAACGGGATGGGATAGCTCACAATAATCGACTTTATTTTATATTTTCCTAATAAATATTGGTGTAAATGCACAAATATATGCAAAAAAATAATAATTTTCCAAAATAATAAACTTGCAATAAATTAATTATGTTGATAGAATATTTTTGATAAATATGAGAATAGTGATTTGTAACTCAGTTTTAAAAATATAAGCGTTTATTCTTGATATATATAAATAAATAGGTAAAATAATAAATATATGCATATAAATAATATAAACTATTACATTAAATTAAACGCTTATAATTAATAATTTTAATATTAACTGTTAAGAATCGTGTTAAGACGACAGAAAAAAAATATTATACTTACATAAATGATTTATTGATTAGTAAAATTGAAAATTATCATATTTTCATAATAAACTACCGTAAATTAATAAGCATTTTAATAATTCATTTTGAATTAAAGATATTTGTATTTTTTATTTAAGGGTAAGACTGTAAGTAGGAACGTGTTTAGATTACTTTTGTTTTTTATTTTTATTTATTGTAACGTGGTTGTAATTTTTTTTTTTTGTAAAATATACATACTTACAAAACTAAGACGAAATAATTTTAATTACGTTTCAGATGATAACGACCGGTGAAGCGATGAACTTACTATCTTTGAAACAGAAAACATTTTATTTCTATACATAAATACGAGTAATTGTGGTATAAGTACTTGTACTTGAATGATTGGAGGGAGCAACTAATATAACTTAAATTTGGTGATATAGGTAATTATATATAAATGATACCATAATAAATTGTACCTACATATTATGTACTTTTTCAAGATAATACACAATTCTCAACTTTTTATCTGCTTATTAATATTTTATTTTTATTTTTAACAAAAAGTATTAATAAATTGATTGATTTTCAAATACGTTTTATACTTTAAAACTTTAAAACAGTATTTTTACACTAAATTAAAATTAAGGTATTAGTTTCGTCATAGATACCATACTCAAATTGTTTATATCAATATATATAATCAATAAATTATTGGCAATATTTTAATTTTTTAAGATATTATAGCTTTATGCTTCATTGTTAACTTAATATTCTACCATATATTTAGCTTTGCACACTACCATCCCTTCTGATTTAAACTCCCACTCCACAAACAATACTCACCATCAAAGATTATAATTTAATTGTAACACAAGAATTTCGTTTTAAATTTTTATTAATATTTTTAATTTCTACGCAGGTAAAAATTATATTTTATTATTAATAATATGAAAATAATCCTTTACTCATCGGTCATCTCTACTCTATACTTTGTATAATGTAAAAATAATAATTAAACTATATAAACAAATAATTAATAGCGATAAATGCAATTACTGATTAGCAATTAGCTTATTAATACTGATAATTCAATGTATACATATATTAAGCAGTATAATGTATTTATGATTATATATTATATTTTATTAATATTTATCGGGTTCTAATTTTCAAAATGATCTGCGAAACTATAATATCATAATTATTATTAATTTTGCTGCTGATGTTGCAAATGTTCAACATTTTGGTATGTATTGATTCAAAGTTATAATGCTGCGTGTTATATAAACGACCATTACAAAACTCCTTCAAACAAAACACCTACACTAGAAATGTATGAGTCACCTTATTAATATAAATTATAACGTGTTGAGTGAAGTAAAAAATCATCCGATAAACAATAATAAAAAAATAAGATACTTAAGAAACCTGATGCACCGGACGATATCAGTTTTATTCGAGTCGTAATTAAACAAAAATAATGAAAAATATGCAAATTTTTTTAAAATTGCACGGGTCACGTGACAATTTTGAAATATTGCCAACGGTTACAGCATGAACTTAACATATATGTGTAAGAGTATAAAAATAAAAACCGTTTGAAAATTCTCGAAGGCAAATATAAGTGTATTATATTTACAACAGGTCGCGCGTTATTAAATGGTCAGTCGTCACAGCCGAAGAGATCGAGCGTATTGCAGCGGTTGTTGCAATAACGCAGAAACGTGAGGTTTACGTCGATCGACGGCCGTACAACTATATAGGTAGTGCAGGCGTACCGCAGGTACAAAACGAAGAATCTGAGGAGGAGGCATACGATTTTTTTTCTCGTGTCGTCCTAAAGAATTTCTATACGTACGTCGAATGTCATCGCATGGCGTGCGATTGCGAAAAAATCTAATGAAATATTTAAGCGAACGGACGACACCTGCAGTAGGTACGACGGCAGCGTATAACATTAAATTATTATTATAACGACGTCGGGAGATTTCGCGGTGAAAGTCGACTGACCGAAAACCGTTTCGAAAAAAAAACATATCCTCACGCTAATGCAGGTACCTACGATTACACACTCGTACACGCACGCACACACACACACACACACACACACACACATACACATACACACGCGCGTTATACACACTCGTAGGCATACGCAGTGATATGGGCACACACGCGCAACGCACTTACCCCAGTCATCCGGTCAATGGGAATTCGATCAGTTTCCGTAGGAATATTCCCGGCAGCGGTCGACGGCACCCATGTCTCGTCGTGTGCGCTGGCCGATAGGTATGATTATGATATCGAATCGCGTATAAAACCAACAGCGAAGACTTACGAAAACGACAAACTGTTTACGGTGTTTACACCAAAACTCACTGGATATAATATTGTGCGTGGGTCACGGCCGAGGGCCGGAGATAAAAATTCAAAAACCTTTTAAAACTTGTGACATCGTAATGATTAATACATGATATGATGTACGTTGCGGTACGCGGCGGACCTTACGCGACGAACCCGTGTGTGGATGGCGCGCACGAGTTTCGTACAGTGTCCGTGTATCGGTATTAGTCGTGGTCTCGGCGGCGTCGGTGGTAGTAGTAGTAGTATAGTAATAGTAGTGTTGTAGTAGTAGTAGTAGTAGTAGTAGTAGTGGTGGTGGTGTAGTAGTGGTAGTAGTGTGGCTGCGGTGTAAAAAAACTCGCCGAGAGCACGACGGCGCGGGCGCGCTCGCCATCAATCGATGTTACAGTCACGCTTGGCGTCGACGTCAATTTCGCGTCGTACGCGATTTAATATCATAACGACACGGAAACGGTAATGCGGCGGCGATTGCGTCGCGGCAAACATCGAGCGCTCATGCACTCGGCCAGGCACCACGATCAACCCCGCCGCACGGGGCGGTCGTGTCTTCGACAGGGGTTGGCGTCTTGGTGGTGGATCGTCGTCGGATATTATTAGAAGGGGATGATTGATACGTCGTGTATACGAACGTTGTTTACCCGATTTACCCGGGTCCCCCTCCCCGTCCGCTGGTTCGTCGTGTAGCGACCCGAAAGGTATTTCGTCCACGGTCGACCGACGGCGGACAGGTGCGACAAACATCGATATCAATACTACGCGGTGACCGGCGGCGGCGATAGTTGTGTGCGTCGTGACGATGCGGCAGAGCGAGGCGTACGGCGGCGGCGGCGGTCTCTGCGATGAGTCATGCGATCACATGCCTATACACACACTCTCGCACACGGACACGCTCACGCAAACGCACACGCACACGCGGCCCGAATCGACCTTACGAAACCGCTGCGGTGGCACTATTATAATACAACTTTACGTGCACACGCGCACACAGAGCGGATTGCGAGCGGGGGGGGGGGGACGGATCGACTGCAACCTTGCTCACGGGCCGCCGTGCAATAGTGTGGTGCATTGTATAATAATGATGTTGTTAATAATAATAATATGCTAATGTGTATAAATAAATATTATGATTATTATTATGTAGCACGTAGCAGTCGAGCGGGAGGTTTTGCCGAATGAAAATTGTTCGAAAAAAAAAACCGTATCCGTACTGTGGTGCGTACTATACAGGACGAGTTATATGCTTATCGCGTAACATAATAATCATAATATGTAATATAATATTCGACGATTAATCGAAAATATGAAATCATTGGGGAACATTGTTGCTGTAAAATGCGGTTATTTTTTTATTTAAACGGACTGGAAAAGAATATTTTCAAAAAAAGATAAACCGGACTTAAAATATTATTATTTTGATGTGTGTTGTAGTAAGCCTGCAGAGCGACGACGAATAATTTATAGACTTTTTATCGTGTTCAATCGCGACTGCGAGTCACGAGACAATATCTCATGCTAATGCATTATTATTTTTTATACCGCCGAAGTACCGAGTGAAGTCGGCCGTTTCACAATGTTGTTTAATTTGTAGTATATACGTAATACGCGATGCTGTACCTAATTTCCCACCGTATAGCATCGAATATTTTTCGTGACGATGATGGTTGTCGACTGACTATGTAACAGAAAATGTATTATTATTATTATTACTATTACTCGATTTATGATATTATAATACATCGTTGTTCAAGTACTCGTGTTCAACGTCCCTGCTCGTTTGTTTCGAATTTAAGTAGGTAGTGTTTATCTTATTTTTTTTTTTTTATTAATATAGGTAAGGTGCCGTAAATGATGTCATCGGCCGTTATGAAATAGAAGTAAATCGTATAGGTACATTTAGATACGGAGGTAACATTAATTCAAGATTTATTACTATATATACAGTTTTTTCGTTCTTAATTCTTATCGAATGTATAAACAAAAGGTCAACAGTTCGTATAAATGACGATGCGAGACCACAACATTATACACATAATGAATTTGTTCTATTCGCTAAACAATTTATTTTAACTATTAATATCCTGCTACAATTCGAACACAAACGAGTTATTTTTTTTTTTTTTTTGCTTACCACGCAAATGATTTCAAATAATTTGATTTTTATGAACATTTATTTTTAGTAGATATTTTAATAACATTTTAGGTTAGTATGATATTATAGTTTTATGATAAAAAAAATAAAGAAAAGATTATGAAAATAAATATCAACAAATTATTAGATAATATAGACATAGATAAAGTTATGAATTTATTATGTATAATAATTATCAATAATTCAATAACAATGAATACATTAATTATTACATAATATAATACAACTGGTAGGTAGGTATGATGTTTAATAATAATTTTCTGTTATTAGCCATTGGGTCTTGTTATTTTATTGAAGAAGTTAAAGAATTTGAATTTTAGTAAATGATTAAATGTCGAATGACTTTAAATGTTTAAAAAAAAAACAGTTTAAAATAAATATGAAAAATCATATTTAAAAAAAAATTAAAATTGGTTTTAATAATAACCACATTTGTGATTGTGTTATGATTCAATAAAATAAGTATAGAATTATATGTTTTATAGGTGACAAAATCTATTAAAACAAAATCAAAAACATTTTAGACGTTTTTGAAAGTTCGGCAAACATAAATGTTAAATAATATTATACATTTGAGCGCGTATATTGTAAAAGCAGCATATGACGGTCATAAAGGGGGTAAGAGAATATGGCGCATGACTCACCTGTGACTGTGTATATTGATCTTTTGTTTTGGGGAGGTGTCTTTTTGGGTTTCTCTTTATCGTATCGTCGGACGATTGGTAAGCTTTTACATATTACTCCGTGTAATATAATAAAATGGATTAAATAGCGTAAATGGACGTTCAAATTTTATGGACGCGTACAATAATTTTAAATACGACACAAAATATGTACTTTATTGTAGTAGACACGAGCGACAAAATACTAGCGAATTTTCAAGGTCCAACTTTACATTATAGACTCATGCCGTTACGCAGCAGTAGTGTATACTGTACAAACCTCGTTTGTATATATGAATTTGAACGTATAAATTATGACTCACGCCAAGAACTGACGTATAGCGGGTAACTTCTGATTGGACGATAAAATACGTACAAAATTTAAAAAAAAACAACATTAAAGATGTACCTCGTAAGTTATTGAATTTTGAAAGTTTGATCCTAATTTTATCATCTTACGGCAGACTTGTACTCTTAAAGGGGTATTGTGTATGCAATTTAATAGCACGACGATGGTGTTTTTTTTTAATTTAAAGCGTGAACTGTTATTTATTCAAACGATTATGTTTTCACGTATAAAAAAAAATTATCGTGATCTCTTACATTAAAATAAATTGAGATATACAATTTTACGACTTAAAATCACACTTAAAACATATACTTCAACAAAATGTACTTAAATTACTATAATTTTAAATTGAAATGTTTCTTATGACCGGGCATACACACGTACGCTATCACATAACTACAGTAAGTTAGCTATGTGTATAATGTAGAAAAATTTCAAATGCACAATAATTAAATTTAAAATCAGATACCTAATATTATAATACTATTTATAGCAACACGAAACATTAGAACTACTCTGCTATATAATATAATACGAAGTCAGCTCTAAAACAATATAATATAGTAATTAACTCACTGTGCATTATATTTGCCATGGTGCACCACAATCATACCTATTACACCACATTATGTTATATAATCTATATTAGACTTTGAAGTCTTACTATATTATACATTTATACGTAATAATAGTTTTGTAAAAATTATAATTTCAAATGAATTGAATAGGTATATAATTTATACCAAAATATTTTACTTACAGCGGTCGTGCGTACTGTTGGTAGTTGGCATGGAACGTTTTCTTGATGGCGAACGAACATTTAATCTAGGTACGGCTATTCCCATCATGCTCAAGTCTGAAAATTTATACAATAACTGAATAACGGCGGTTTAAAAATTGCCACTTTATTAAAATACAAAATGTGGTAGAAAAAGCCTTTGAAGAAAATATTTTATATCAATACAACAACGGGATTTATCAAAATAATAGAATTTATAGCGTTATTTAATGTTATTATAATATTAAATATAATACATGGTAAATAATAATGAATACGATATGGCCTCATTACATTGAATTACTTACTATAATTAACTATACAATAAAAATCCTCATCAAAACTTAGAAATACCTGCTTTTGACAAATTAGCTAAAACACAATACTCTTCATTCCAAATTAAATAAAACTTTCATAGGAACTCGTTAATAAAACAGTCATTCTCCTCCTCTAATTTTTTTTTTATATAATGTATTGTATAGATAGTAAATATAATATTAAGAGAATGGAGGATGACTACTTGTATGTACTTATCATTGTCTTGAAATGTAATTATATTTTGTCACTTGAACGGAAACACTCAATATAATTTATTTTTAGTTATAATTTTATTAATTTGTTCAATAGTCTTAATTCTAATTGAATATAATATGTTTTAAAAAAAAAAATGGTTTGATAAATATTAAAATAAGTAGGTAGGTACAATGTACATAGATAATTTTAAAGTTGATAAACAATGAAATATCTATGTAATTCAAAAAGTTAAAAAGTTAAAATTAAAACTATATTTTATTGTTCAGATATTAAATTAATGCAAGAAAACAGAATAATTCAAATTATTTTGTGAGATTTCATTTTTATTATTTTAGAATTCTAGAATTTGTTTTACAATTGTGATTGTGAGCCATACTATAATGGCTCACATAAGAAACCTTATAAATGGAAAAAGGTCATAATGCATTTTAGGTCCAGTATTATTGATTTCTATTACTGGTCGATATTTATTATAACCCTATTTTTTTATTATTATTATAACAGTTTTAACAAACGTATGAGTATGACACATAAATAATAAAAATTTAACAAAAAAAAAAAATAATAATAAACATTTTTATAAACCGCATAATAAATTATAATAGAAAGATCAAACGCATAATAAAATTGTTACCGACGAAATGAAGAAAAATTTTTAAGCATATAATTTTGAGCCAAATTGTAGTTCAGCTTAAAAAAGCCGTAAATATGTAGATACAATCATTGGGTTGACGTTTCACCCTACGCATTCACTCATGTTCGAAGTCAAGGACGTTCGTTTTTTAAATAGAACAGACCGAAAATGTGTTTGAATTCGTAACATAAGATAAATTTACACCTAATTTTTTTGTACAGAATTATACAATGACTTAATTTTAAAATCATATTTATTTTATTTTTAAATGCTAGTTATATTTATGTATAGAGTAATAATATGTAGTATTAATAATAATACTATTTATGCATAATTTTGTTTTTCACCATAAAATAATAACTATAAAGTATAATAAGTATAAATAAATGTGATTCAATAGGAATGGAATTTTAAGCTGGAACTGGAATATACTTTTAGTCTTATAGAACATACGAACGATGTGTCGATACGCATATTCGTATGCATTCCTTTTATATTAGTGTCATACATTGTTCATACTTATCATTAAATATCAATTAATCGGTCAAAAAACTATAGCAACCCTTTACAGAAAATTCATAAGCTTAGTAAATATACTAAAATACACTAAAAGTTAATTAAAAATCAAATAGGTACCATAATCTTAATTCTTCTTGGTCTATAAAATATTCGATTTTGAGTAAAATAAAAATAAAATCATGATACATTTTAGTTAAATTATAATATTTTTATGGATAAGAAACCCTGGAGCAACTAAATACGAGGTGAAAAGTTGACCGTACAAACAAATTGTATCTTACTGAATGATACTTTAAATTTTTAAACTTGACAATTATTAATAAGTAAAATTATTTTTTAGTCAAACATGACTATTTTGTATCGTGTTATATGTGTATCGTTTTGCTTCTCCGGCTATTTTTAACAGTTTGATAACGGTTTATTATAAACACATTTCATATTCATGTTAAAAATGAGTTAAAATAAAATAGAACAAAAATCTACAAAAATTTACATCATTTACTATTGATATTCTCATTATCAGTACGCGTGGTTATTTATAAGTGTTTACCTAGTATGTATACCTTTTTTTTAGATAAAAAAAAAATCGACGACATTCAATTATTTTTAATCATGAATGAGAATGTTGTCTTAATACTTTAAAATTACTTTTAAAAGTTTATAATAATTCTACAAAATAACTTCAATAAAAGTTAGTTGAAACTTGAATTATAATTGCTAAGTCACACTAAACTAAAAGGTTTAAGAATAACTTTGGGTTAAAAATAAATTATTATTTAGTTCTTACTTTAGTTTGACTGTTAATTAGCTGGTTTGAGATGCACTTAAATAAAACAAATAGAGATCGCGGTGGATTGGATGACGTGATAAAGAATATATCACAAACAATAACTATTACACTATACTAAAACATTAACCCGTCCGGCAGTCACTGTAGTGTTTAACAGCATAAAAAGAAATGACGCTGATTTTTCCGTCTCCGTCACCGTTACCGCGTGAATACGCGGGCTAGTCTATAATAACCTTGAGACGACTGCACCACAGTAATAATTGACCTTATTGTTATAAAAATAAGATCGTTAATATTATAACCATATTAAAGGCGGAAGGACGAGCTTTATTTAAACACAATATTCATACGTAATAAGTCTTTCGTTTTTATTCCCGTTTTTCCTTTTTTTGCTGTCATACTTAAATCTGAGCACAATCTAATTTCGTCCAAGTAGTATAATAATACGCGGAGGGTGCTTAAAACGTCATAACATGTATATATTTCGAGAAAGAGTAGAATTCATAAAAAAATAAAAATAAAAATAATGCCTAATAATATAATAGTATACACACTGTGTATTGCACAGAATCGCCTAAATTTCGTGTGACAAATACCGTGTGGTTAATGTGTTAGATTCACGCGACCCGCACCATTTTACCATTTTGTCACACAACATTTGTAAGATCCTATATAACAGCATTATATATTTATTTTAATATTTAACGGGCAAACGCCCAGATACATAAAGTATAAACATTACATAATAAATACCTATATAACAGTTATGTAACAATTTCAAACATTATATACATTTAAATAACTTAAATTTATTACACTTTACCTATAGGTACTGTGTAGCAGTATCTCTCAATATCCGATAACTAGCTAACGTTAAAAAATATACAACTGTATTTATAATTAGACGAATGAAAACAAACGGTAATGCAAATAAGATACATTTAAAATTTAAATAGATCCACTGTCCACGACAATATAATATACCTAATATTTTTAGTTGAATTTAGTACTTAATAAATTATTAAAACATCTTTTAATCGTAATACTTTGCATAATACTAATATTTACCAATAATAAATGTTTGTGTTTAATATATTCCATATTTCCATGTTCTAGTATATCAATATTTGATGGAAAGCAATTTTACGTAATAATGTGTAATTGTATTCGTGATTACATACTCATTACCGTAAGCTATTTACTATAATAATATTACAGTATATTACTCTGGCTATATATACACAATATAATAATATTATATTAGATAGTACGGCTGCGTGTGTCGTTTAATTCATGCGCATCTATTTATGTCTTGTATTAGGTACTGATTCTCACGCAATTTGACATGTATAGGTACGTAAATAATATTAATAGTTATTCTAATATGCTAGGAATATCGTGTCATTAACCTTACAAATTGTACCCAATATAAAATAATAAATTAGGTAATTTACAAGTACTATTTTTTTCTAAATAATAGTAGACCAACATAATGTATCTTGTTTCGTGTAGCGTTTATTGTTATTATCGTTATACTAAATTTACTGATTTAAAATTTAATTTTTTTTAAGGGGATTGGAAACGTTGATTTTCTGTCTTTGTCTTATACACGTGGAATATAGGAAAAATAGCTATACGAGCCTGACAAAAATTAAGGTACTTCTAGTTGTTCGATTTAAATTATGTAAAGATGATTGAATTGGTATACAAGTTTACTTTGCATCGGTCGAAGTATATTTTTAATATTTTCAATATATATTTAATAATAAAAAAAAGCGGGTAAGTGAGTATCGCTCTGCTGTACATTAGGGGGTGGGATGGACCTTGGACTAGGGAAGGTTAAATTTGAATGCAATGATAGGTATCATTGTATACGAAAAACGATTCTGAACGGAGATGATTTGTCAGTCTAGGATATATTATACTTAAATATTGTAATATATTCTACTTTGAAACTAATTCAAACATTTAAGTAAAAGTTTCAAGATCTTACGTGAAGTAATTTTTTAAAAATAACAAAAATCGAAAATTATTTATTAGCTAAAAGTTATTTTACACGTGTATTTTTGATTTCAAATTAAAATTAAAACTTTAAACACACGTAAAATTTTTTAAATTGAACAATCCTCAAACTTTTTTATAATTATTCTAAGCTTAACTTATGGACAGCATAGTATTAAATTTTTAATTCTTAGCTTTTGATAGAAAAATATTTATACATTTTTAACTACCAAATAGTGAAAAATATTCATGATTTTGACGAATTTTTGTCAATATTTGAACTTCAAATGCTAATAAAAAAAAATTGTGCCTATGTATTTTTATAATTTTTGAATGAGAGTTAGAACAAGTTATGTGGACCCTTCAATTAAATTTTCAAGTAATTTGTCCCACCTAAATTTTTTTTATCAACATTTATAAAAAAAAAATAAAAAAAATTTGAAAATTTCAATTGTCTATAAATAGCTCAAAAAAAGTCAAAATGTTTTGAAAATCAAATCACGTAAAGAAAATGGCAATCTAAATAACTGGTAAAATTTTCAAGTATTTACGACTTATACTGTTTGAATAACAACAAATATCAAAAATCGTTTGAGGCTAAACCGTTATTTAACGCGGTTTTGTAAAAATTTAAATTTCAAACACTCATAAAAATTTTTTGTCTGAATCCAGTAGAGTTTTTTTTACAGATAATTGAAGAAAAATGTATGGAGAACCTTGTATCAAATTTTCAAAACTTAGTTATAAAAGTAAAAAATTTTACGAATTTTCAACCACAAAATTACTTGCCAATTTTCGCAATTTTGACATATTTCGTATAAATTCGAACTTTAAGCACTTATAAAAAAAAATTGTGACTAACGATTTCGGATTTTTTTTTATCACTTTAAGAACAACTTATAAGAAACCTTGTATTAAATTTTCAAGATTTTCTGGCCGGCCAAAAAATTTTTATCGTTATTTAAAAAAAAAATACTAAAAAAAATTAAAAATTTCAATTGTCTATAAATAGCTCAAAAAAAGTCAAAATTCTTTGAAAATTTACCTATGTATGGAGAACGCTAATATAAACATTTGGTGAAAGTTTCAAGTATTTTCATCTATTAGTTTTTGAGTTATAGCAAAATAAAAAATTCGATTTTGTCGAAAACTGGTTTTGCGTAAAAAATCCCGTTTTTCTGTCATTTTTTTTATGTTTTTCCCGACTCATTTAAAAAATATTGAAAAATTTTAACTTTTGACCCCCCAAAGTACCAACTAGATTCGATTTCCTTTTCAAAGAGGGGCTGAAGTCCAAAATCGAAGCATTTTTACTGCTCCAAATGTTGTCGTCAGACACAAAAAAAAAAAAAAAAAAAAAAAAAAAAAAAAAACACACATCATTGTAAAATCAATACATTCATCACTCCGTTCAGAATCTAAAATTGATAAATTTATTAAATTTAAAATATTTATTCTCATCAAAATATTTATTTTAAACAATAAAACAATCGAAAAAGTGCTTCGACCGATGCAAAGTAAACTTGTATACCAATTCAATCATCTTTACATATTTTAAATCGAACAACTAGAAGTACCTTAATTTTCGTCAGGCGCGTATAGCTATTTTTCTTATATTCCACGTGTGTAAGACAAAGACAGAAAATCAACGCTTCCAATCCCCTTAATATTAAATAATAATATTCGATCTTGTATATTATATAAGCTAAAAATTTAAGTAAAACCAAGAAGATATGCACACTCCATATTATGCATAATATAATAATATTAACTTCCAGGTTTATTTATACACAAGTAATTAATGAGTCTTTAATGAAATACCTGTGTAGTGTGTTAGTGTGTATGTAAATAAACCTAATCGTCATAACAATTCCATCCAAGTCTATAATCGAGTTCAGATTTATTCAAAATAATATTACAGTAGTGTTACAGTAAAACGGTAACTACTAAGTATTAACCTTCACGTTGAAATAACGTTAGATAAATACCAGCTATAAATTATACATGATGTACAGTGATGTACACATTATATTTCATGATGTGGTGTGATATACCTACTAGTATGGCGTATACATTTATGAACATTGGTGATTAAAATTTACTATGTTTTATATTAATTCAAATTTCAATAACGACAATAAAATAGTAAATTACAAATAATGATACAATCATGAAATGAATCAACAAATAATAACTGTATGAAAATCAATGCAATAATATTGCAATGGTATTGATAAATTTATTTGCATGTAGGTACAAACTTTCAAGTGGAAACCAGGAAACCACTAAGTTATTAAAAGATACTGTAGAATGTAAAGGTATTATTTATACGTTACTACTTAATTGTATGAAAACCAGCTGGCATTATTCTTTTACGACCACAAGCAGTCCCCATTCTGCAACAACTTTACAAAAACAATTGAAAATATCTTCCAATTTAGAATATTTAGATAACTACACTTATTGAAAATATTTGCATGATAATTTTTTTAATTTTAAAATTTTAAAAAATATTACATTTATCCTATTATCTCTGCTTTCTATATACTATACAGTATAACTGCAATATGAATTCAGATAGTCCCCACACCATTCGCATAATGTCTTATAGATTGGAAATTCATAAATATTTGTAACTTATAATTTATTATAAACTATCAACCTAAATAAAACATTAAAACAATATCGAATTCAAATATCATTGATTAGAAAAAAAATATTATCCGATGATTCATAATATTAGATACACTAATGACATTTATTAATCATTATTCGTTAGCCTTATTTATATAGTATAATAATTATTGTCTATAAAAGGTAAAACGAATATAATACATAATATTATATAATATATATGCATCGCGATTAAAATATCGTTGTAAATATTTTTGTTTTTTACACGATTTTAAGATGATAAGATTTTTGTTAGTCTTGTTTGTAGTTTGACAGATTCTGTTGTCAATATTTCATTGCTCAGCTTTCGTAACAATAATACTTGTGTTTTTTTAGATAATTACACATCAGTCGGTGATGCAACGATTTATAAACAATAACATCGCATGCTATTCATAGGATTTATATTATATAATATATATCTAATAAAACAAATAAATTAATAAATAATAATTACTCTTTACACAAGTTATGTAAAACCAAAATACCCGAAAAAAATATCTTTCAATCATATTTTAAAACATAGAAATTAACAATAGAAAATAAATGAATAGGTAACAACTAACAACCGACCAATATATAATATTTTGTTTTATAAGTTTAATAAGGGAATAATAATAAGAATAATATCAGTTAAATATTTTAGAATTCATTAAGTTTCAGTATTATATAAATCTGAATGATAATAAACCTACACTTTGATAGCTTATTAGAAAAATGTATCTATTACTCTACCTAAATTTGAAGTTTGAAAACTTAACAGTTAACACTTAACATTGAATTTAAAAAAAAAACCTATGAAATTAATTACTAATTAGTATGTTATTATTTAAAATTTAAACTTGACGATAGTTGATTCATCACTAAAAATACATCACATTTTTAATTAATTTTTTTTATATTCTATGTTATATTTGCTATTTTAATCAGCCTGTTTAAGTAATTAGTCACACCCCATGTGTTGTCTCCGTCTTACAAATATACACATATTTAATTTACGTTCGACAGAATTTTGTGTTGTTAATTTTCATACAAGAATGCATCGACCTATTATAATATTAATACAATATAAATACATACTTATAAAATACTACATCTGTGTTTGTAAGACAGTGACAACACATGCGGGCAAGACATTAAAATACGTCATATAATGTAAAATTAAAAAAAACAAATAATTTTATTTGAAGTCAAGACAAAAGCAATATTGTAATAAGCATCTTCCATAAATAAACAAGTAAATAATTGTTTTCTCCTTCAAGTGTTATAAATAACTAATAATACTCATTGTATATTTAAATAATTATAGCGTATATCATAAAAATTAAAAGAACTAATGAATTAATAATACAATGACTATTTAAGTTAAGATTATATTACTATTATTATTATTATTAATTACTATTTACCTTTAAATAATCACAAAGAATGATTTCGAATCCTTCAGGATCTTTTACAATAAATTTGATAGCAATTTTTCAATTTCTATTCATTCAATTATTAGTATATTATATTATTATTTATTACCTATTATAATTATAATTTTGTTATTCTAAATCGGTCCAAATACTCAAAATGTTATACATTTATAATCAATGAACAATTTGTCAACAATCAATATTAAATTTTTTTCCATAGCCAAATTTTATAATGTGGTATGGTATCGTTCATGCATTCGTGGTAGCTACATAATATGTAACAACTATATAACAATAATCGTATTTCAATGTGTGTAAAATATATCAATATTTAAATTATTATATACCTTTGTAACACTTGGATAATTGATTGTTTTAAATCAGTGTTTAAAATTCATTAATTTACATTAATCATATTGCATTACACATGAGAGACCATAATATATAACAATATACTTTCACGGTTATTATGATTATTCAATTTTTCATTATAATTATGATATATTATTATTATTACCTTGTTCGATAGTTTCACGTGGTTTTAAACGACTCTTGCCAAAACACATTTTCAACGTCTTCATTCCCCAAGTATTTCTGTGCTTATTTCGAATTGAACACGGTGCATCACGATGCATTTTCATGAAAAAAAAGTTATTATAATCTGTGTTTATTCTCAACGACGCAATAACATACGTAGGAGGGTCATATATGTAAATAATATCTTAGAAAAAAAAACTTTGTAAAAAATTACAAAAGAAAAAAAAAGAAACGTTCATGCGTTTTAAAGTCGGTTAGGTTAAGTTTTTAAATCGGTTTTAGCTAAACGTTGTAAAGACAAACCGGCACGATTCACTTCTCATCGTGCTGACTGTTCGATCCACATTAAGCTATTATAATTTCACGTACCCACCTATCTACCAAACAAATTTAACTAGTCTATAACTTAGCGATAAGATAACACTGCAAGAAGATTAATAAAATTACCCAGATTATTTAGGTTTTTATTCAGGTGTTAAAAATAAGTTTTAATAGAAAACAAATTTGTTGGATACTTTTAAAAGTTTATAATGTTATAGTATTACAATCTATATAAAATATTGTGGTCATGATATACTTACGTAAATATGTCCAGTTTTTCGTTCAAATTTAGTAAACTGTGGTACATTGTATAACATTGAATTTAAAAATAAGTGTAGTAATAGTGGTAATATTCTGTTTGGTGGGTAACTGGAATAAGAATTCAACTAATATAACCATTCAGGTTGTATCATTAAATTTAAAAGCAAAAATAAAGCATTAATTTTGAAAAAATGATTCGAAAATTAAAAAAAGAATTAGCATCATTCAAAATGTTAGTTGTTTTAGTAGATTTATAGAAAAACAATATTATGTACTTCGAAAACCAATAATACTAAGAGTCTAAAATAAAATAATTTATATATTTTATTTACATTTGATTATTGTATAGTGAACAATAACTAACGAGCAATTAAGTCTCCTAATTTACCGTTATATATGAACACGAGACTAAAGAATTATTAAAGAGAACAAAAAAGACATGTGTACATAAATTAATAACCATATATCTTCCCTTGTCATTTTAAGTCACAGATGGTAATTTCAACCAATTACGTTTTATGTATCTACATTAGCCGAGATAATAATAATTAGTGTACGTTTAATAATATATGTAGGTACTAATGTGCTTGTAAAATAGAAAACAAAACCAATTGTATGTTACCTATATATAATATCATTTAAATATATATTGTAAGTTATGATTAATATCATCTAACAATTAAATAATTTAATAATATAATATAGTGTTGTTTGACTGATAAAAACGAAATTGTTAAAATAAAAAGTAGTCAATAAAGGTAAATATATTATAATAATGCAATAATATTAATACTTTAATATTTAGAAACTATTTAATTGCATCAATTTGTATATAAATATATATTATATAATATATCTTGACGAATATAGCCCAGTAAAATTATTTAATAGATTTTGATATCAAATTGTATTGTTCAAAATGACAAATTTAAAGCGTGCGTCTATACATATTACATATTATTCTGATATTCATAATTATTTATTTTGTTTTTGGGATTATTAGTAATCTGTATTTTCCATATATTTAGGTGTAAGCGCAGAGATAATTAATCAATAATACATTATGTCAAATTTAATAATTATAATTCAAATATTAATGTTTCGTGAACAGTGCATTATCAATCGATAAAAGATAAAAACTATGGAACTCACTCTGCGGTATCCACTAAATGGGTTCTTAAATGCAGTAGTAACAAAAAATATGATTTTCTTGTCGTAGCAGATTCTAAAAGCATTATTATTAAGATTTTGAGAAGTTTGAATATTACCTATTTGATTCATACTTCTGGATTTGTAAGGAAATACAAATCCCTGGTGTTTATTCTTATTTTTTCGGTAGGTATTATATATTTGACCCCCCGTCTTGAACTTAAAATATAATTTTGAGAATTGTTAACTTTATTATTGTTTAAACAAACATTTCATTGATATTATTTTGACTTTTAACTTTATTTTTATTTTATTTATTTTTTAGCGTAATATTTTCATCTTTATTTTATAGTTGGCAAATAATAAACTTTTTTAGTACATTTTTTTGTGTTTATTTGATTATACCTCTTTCTGGTACATTTCTCGTGGTCGGACATAATGGGTAAAGTATTGCTAGTGTATTATATTATATGATTCATAGAACTATATAAGTCTAATTCTCCTTATACTAAAATAATGTTTTTGAATTATAAGGAAATAATGAATATCGTTATCCAAAGTACCAGTTGTGAATTCCAAATGCTTACATATTTTTTCGTTTGTTTTTCCAATTATTAAGTAAAGTAATAAAAATTGTTTAATTTTGAACACCCCTCTCCCTCATTAAAGATTACCAACTAAATTCACTTTTCTACTATAGATACAAGACGAAGTTAAAAATCTAAACATTTTTACTACTCCAAAATATGATGACATAGAAAAATAAAGGAACATAAATTATTGTAAATAATGTAAATACAATACAATATATAATATATTGTCTATCCGCACTCAAAATCCAAAATTAATATTTTGAATTTTCACTAAGGCACTAGGGACACTCGAGTACTCGACTCTAACGTGAGACTTCTGGACTCAGGGCGGTAGTATCATATTATGGATATATTGTGCGTTACGTACAAATCATTATAAATTATAATACAACGTTCGTAAAGCTTAAGGCGGCGTTTAAAAATTAGAATGACAAACGAAAATCGCACTCGAAGGGTAGGCTAACCTACATGGCCATATACATATTATATAGTATATGGGGGAAACATATTTAAGCTTAATGCGCTGTGTTTATCTTTAACCGGCGGCAGTCGGCGGTGTTGTTGTTTTTCCAGCCCCTTGTTTTCCGCGAGATCAGATCGCGGATTTGGGAGGGATGGTTGTTGTGTGATACACTTTATATAGCCGTGCGCGTGTGATGTATACGATAAAAAAAAATGACACCGGCAGGGAGGGGTGAACGTCCAAAATAAGACGGAAATATTGTGAGTCATCGAACGCTGTGCCGACGGCCTGCCGGTCTGCGTATTAATAGAGAGCGAGCGCGCAGGGACCTCCCACACACATCCATGCATACTACGCAAGACACGGTGCGACGTGCACATAAATGGACCTCTTCCGGCCGGTCCCTCGGTGACAAAAACAAAAGGTTTTCACAGCCGGACAACAGTGTTTTCTACTTTTCTGTTTAGATCCCTATTCACACGCCCCATTTATATTATTTTAACAATATATGGTTATTGGTCACCGTACATATTAATATGTATTTGAGCGTGATTAATTTACATACTACAGTACATAGAGTTTGGAAGCTGCTGCCCTATAAAACACGTTCTCAGTCTAAAAATACAAAAAATATCATACTAATCTAATAGAAATGCCTTTAAAAAACTATTTAATAATCGAAGAACATTAAAAGAATACATTTAAGTTTTTTAAATTATTATACTCCAATTACTTGTTTATTCATGTTTTTAATTAATAATAATTGACACTGTGAACATAAACGATATGCAAAGAACATTTTTGGGTGAGTAAACAATCATAAACAATCTACGAGGAAACTTTTGAAACTTAATTAGTCCGATCTGTAGCTATAATGGTTAAATTTAAACAGTTATTTAGAAAACGGTACCTATATAGAAACATTTATTTGTGTGTTTATTATTTTTTTAAAACATTTGCTTTCAAATAAATCAAATTAAATATACATGATAATCTAATACAAATAACAACCAAACGGATATTGCAGACTACTGAGTACTAGGTATCACATACGTTCTATAGGTATGTAATATAACCTACTTATATATAATGACGAGATTGCTTAGCTAATTTGGTTGGCGTTATTTAGTAAAATAAAAATCAGATCATAACATTCATAAAGCTTATATGAAATATCCTCACCCGTTCTAATAATTGAGTCACCTATATTATTCTAGTATTGTTTATATTTGTAGGTATAAATGTAGTACGTTTACAATTAAATGAATGTTTAAAAAGTTTTTGAAAAAGTAATATTATGGGAAATTAAATTTAGATTAATATCATGCTTTTTTTACACTTTTATCGTCTTAAGAAACATAATACGATTTTTAATATGAAAAATCTGAACCAAAATGTTGTACAAAGATAAAAAAAATTGTATAATAATTGTATATAATATTATATTTATTAAAAATAGACAAATAAACATCCAATGTCTATAGTAGTATTGCAATATTTATATAATAATAATATGTATAGTTATAATAGTACACAATTCGTTAGTCTGTAGAGTGTAATTATTTAGTTTGTACAGTTTGTCGATGTGTCACTCTCATTGTTTTATTTTAATAAATTCCGAGAATAGAACATTCGTTATTGGTTATAATTAAGTAATAAGTAGGTATTTAGATATTATGCGTATGTAAACGTTAATAGTATGGTTATTATTTATTAAGTTATTTCTGCAACGTAAGTATTATAAATTATAAGCTAGACTAATACTTTTTTTTCCTATTAATTCGGCTACGTTTCGAAAACTACTTGCGTATTACTTCCATAACTCACAAGTTAGACTAATACTTATAAATTATAATTACAACTTAAATAAAATATTACACTAATAGTATATTTAACTTTTTTGATTAATTTTTCTTGGTCAGACTCAATAATAACGTGTTTGATAATTTCTGAATCTTTGCAATCAAAAATCTCATTTAAAAAATGAACATAACAATATAAAACTAATTCGTTAAAAACACCCAGAAATCAAAAAAGTTTAAGTATTTTTAAACATTACTTATAACTAAGTTATTTAACTATAAGTAATCACTTTTTGCCATGTATATGAATACAAGTAGGTATAGATTAATACGATATATTGTATTCAATTATATTACTCTTATATAAAAAAAATTCTAAAACGAATCGAGAGAGACTCGAATCTGCACTTAACACCAACCCCAACTCTTACTTGTATCTAATTTATTGAATCGTTGAATGGAAAACTCACATAAGCAATTTTTTCATCTCAATGGTTTTAAAATTTTAAAGGGACCTTTAGAAATTTGATTCGATACTAATGACCTATGGATCGTATTAAAATGTATTAAATTATGTTATTATAGTTATTATTTATTCATATATCATATTATTTTTTCCATACATAATTCATGTTTAAATTTTTAATAATGTAATATTTTTATTGCATAAACGAATCCCATTATTCTATAATAAAACTGTAACATTATTTGAGTTTTTTATTTAGCTCAGTAAAGTTAAGAGTGTCTCAGAATCTTAAATAATAGATATAAATTAAAACTTGACTTTTACAAAAATTTAGGCAGATACCTATTACCCACGTACAGATAAAAGATAACTAATTAATACTATATTTTATCTTGCTCAACGTTGTTACAAACTTAAAGGTTAAAATATATTTACCTATACCTATTGGCTACAACATATAATTTAACATAAATGTGTATCTTATTCTTATATACTCTTATCAACTTCTATGCATTACATAATGACTACATACAAATATTATAGTGTATCTTGTACTGTTATGATGAATAAATAATTTTCATAAAAGTTTATTGACCATGTTCTAGGTCATACAGGCTATATAGGCATATAGCTAAAGACTAAAATAAAACTAATTAATTTGTGTAGATTACTAAACATATAATTGAACAAATGAGTAACTCTTTTTATTTTTTTATTATTAGACTTAAATACCAATAAACTCATTTAATGCATTAATAATTAATTTTATTTTAATGAAATGGATTAAGAAATGTCATTAAACTTAGATAATATTTTAGGAGGCGGATTGAGTAATATTATAATGTCTTGCTACGGCAAGGAAAAATTTCTTTGGCGCCAGTGTGCCTGGGTATGTTACAAATATCAAAATTAAAATAGTTATCGGAAGTCAACAAAATAATATAACAAGCGCTCAATCATGCGTGGACTGCGCTTTTAATCGAATTATTCCATCTACACTATGCATCATATTATAAACTATTTTACAACAATATATATATTTTTATCCCCGGCGAAGTGTGCGCAAACTCCTATTTATAATACGAAATGCGCAATACACATAGAAAAAATGTACCTACATATCGTCTGTGTGTTTATCTGCGGTCGAATAAAACATTAAAGTGACACGACAGCTTTTTATCGCAAATCGTTCTTTGTGTACACCGGCGGCAGTGGTGTTGAATACACGCGCACGTGCCAGTTTGTCTGCACGTGTAAGCTCTTCGCCGCCAGGCGACAAATAATGCGAGCCAGCCGATGATAATGAGTCATCCTGCACACTGCTGGGTGTGTGTAAATAGGGAGGTTCGAGTTTTAAAAATATCTTCAGCGCATGTGGCATGTAAAATATAATTGTTGTATATAATATATATAAATATATATATATAATATCCTAGCTAGGTTGAAACGAAACGTGTGTATAATAATGAATAATGATATATAATATTATTAATATGTTATTGTTTATAATACGATTGAAAAATTTCTTCCGCATGTTGGACTCTGATATCTATTTTTCGACTGCGAGTCTGCAATTCTATGTTTGAAATAAATTGGAAACTGTAACGATAAGTGCAGCGATGTTGGCCGAAGAGATTTTCAATTTGTTGTATTATGTTCTAGTTAAATATGTACAAGTGAGTAGCTAGGTAAGTTAGTTTAAAAAAAAAAATAACTTGAATTTGTTAAGTCAACTTTCCATGCGTTAAATTAATAATTAATAAATAATAATATATATTCAACTAAGAATTTAAAGATAATATAGAGAAAATATATTTTTAACTTTATTCAGTTAAAATAAACTTAATCGGTTTTTTCGTGATCAAACAATTTACAATTCTTTTTTTTAAATAACTAACAGTTTTATTAAAAATTGATCCTACTATTCTTTCTTAGTAATTTAGTACACACGAGTATAATACTACAATATTATGTTTTTGTCATACTTGTTATATGACGTTCAAACATAGGTACATTCAAATATTGTTATAAATTACTTTATTTAAACTTTACAAAGGAGTATCTACCCTAGGTATATTAAAAGCATAATATGTATTTCCGAGAGAATTCGTAAACCAAGCTAAAGAATATTGTTTATAATGATAATAGTTAGAAGTTTCAAGTTGTTAATAATATAAGTATACTCACAGAATATGGGTACTGCGATTATTAAAAATGTAATACCATACACAATAACGTTCCAACAAAAAGATGCATTAAATATATAATAGTGATTAATTTTATAACTACCATTACTCGGAGTACTCGGACTTTTTAAAAAGCCTATCAAGTAAAGGTTAGCTGCTATACTCCAACACACACATACACAGCACACAAAGGTTGTCATTAACTATAAGTAAAAATTGATTACTATAAACTTTTTAATTTATCTAGTTAATGCAATTAATTTTCTATTTAATTTAATAACTTATAACTAGATTAATATTGTCTATCATTATGATAACTTGAGTTTTTTCTATTAGATTAAAAAATAATAATAGAAACTATACTAAGTTAAAAATTTAAAATATGTTCATACAAAAAATCTATAACTATGTTTAAAGATAAAAAAACGGATGCTATATTATTTTATTTCATACTTTTCTCAGTAAAAATTTAAATTGTTAAAGTTAAATATATTGATGTTTGGTAGGTAACCATAACCATAAACTTAAAACTTAACGTCCAATTTATTGAGAAAAGTACTGGAAATTTTCCATTTTTGCCTCTCGGAAAATACAAGCTCGATAAAATTTGCTACCAAAAACTATCTTCAATATGTCTATAAGATGAAAGTAAATTTTCTTCACCAAAACGTGATGACTTCAGATAAAAAGACATATTATTAAAAAAACATTACTAATAAGGCTGCTCAAAATCTAAACATTTAAAAAAATGATATCGAGGTTATTAAAACATACTTTACTAAATGATACTACAATTTACGAAATTACAAACATTTTAGGTACGAGCGTTTGGTCATTTAGATGATATTTTGTTAAACAGTTAATAACAAAAAATTAAGCTCAAAACAAGCAATTTAAAGGTTGAATGAGCATTTTAATGTAAATACAAATATTTTCGATTTTATAAATAATAATAAAAAATATTGTATAAAATTGTATTATAAAAACCTATATATATATATATATTTGGACAAATAAGATAGAAATCTACTTATATAGTTAATAGAGTTTATCCAAAATTATATAAATCATAACTAATTTTGATCAAGTAGGTATACAGTATATCGCGTTTTGTACTGGTAATTCCAAGGTTAACCAGTAACGCTTATATCATATAAACAAGACTATTTATATAATAAAATCTTAAAATGTATAATATAATATATAATAATTGAATCTAAGAATCTAACAATTACATAATGTTATGAAATTCTCGATCCAAACTAAGTATTATTATTATTTGTTAAGCCAGCAATCTATACATTCGGTAAAATATGTTGTTCAAGCGTTCAAAAATGCTTTAATACCTACTTAGGTACGCGTATCATATGCTAGTAGCAAGTGTAATCAATGCGCCTTTGGTAGATTATAGAGCACTTATTTTTTTATTATTTTTTTTTTCCGCGCCACATCCCTATTACTTTACTGCTTGTCCATTAATCATGTATACGTTTCTGTGGTTGATTTTTGTAATTTAAAAGCTGTACATTTTTTTACGAGTACCATATCTTTCTTTATATATAGCTCGGGGGTCATAATTCTATTATAAAATCATCCACCCCTTCTATTCGATGGTGCCATAGTTTGATAAGGGTGAATAATCCCGTGAAGCAAGGCATATGACTAATGGGCTATGTTAACACCCACGAAACCCCAACAACTGAGCCCTAATTTTTAAACACTCCATTAATATGGCCGAACTATATAGCGTGCATATCTCTTACCACCGGGAATCATCCCTGGAGAATTGAACCATTTATTCCACATACGAATACCGGATTTGTTTGCATGGAATATAATCTGGACATTTAAATGTAGATTTATGCATATGCAAAATACACTGTTCCAATTATTTAGGTACATTAATTCTTTACATTATTTTAAGCTTATAAAGTTATTTCATTTGACTGTATATTACATTTTTTTTTATATATATAATTGAATATTTAGTTTCAATTTAAAATTACAACTGCATTCATATAACTTTTATGTATTGTACTAAATAATAGTTAATCTTTATACTTTAATATTGTTATTTATTGTATACTAAATGCAGTAATGATGCCACAACAGTTTATTCGTTTTTTTATGTATACCTGTCCTATATAGTATATAACTATAATATCGTCACACATAACATTACATAAGATCTAAAAAATTGTTTTATTATTTTTAAAAGCACATTGGAGAAGTCTACGTGCTACAATGGATACAGGGATTGCCACACAAAAAAAAACTTATATTGGACACTGGTCAGTGTCCACAGCGGAACACCGCTTATAAATCAATAAAATAATAAATTATCAATAATCACATGTAAAAGGGAAATTGTCTGATAAATCTCTCCAAGTGTTATCAATTAAAAAATAATTGCATATTGAAAGTAAATTTTAATTTACAAAACATTCTGGTTTTCATATTTTTTTTGTACAATATTACTTCTATAGGTAATAAATTATTATAAGTTACATGACCATGTTATATATCTAAATTATATGAAAATATATATGAATTATAGATACCTAGATTTTTTCAATAATGTAAATTATATAAAAAAATATTTGGGGATAAATTGACTATTATATTTATTTATTGTGTATTTGTGACTCAGATAATGATGAATATTAGCTTACTTACAGATTATTTTTTTGTTCTATCAATTTTATTATTGTACATAACTATTTTTGAATTATTCATAGCTATGAGGTATGAGACATTTAAAATTTTTAATTTCTATAAATGTCGATAAAAATGATTTTCTGGGTCAAAATTCTTGAAAATTTAATACAAGATCCCACAAAAGTTATTCTTATAGCTTTATAAAAATATTAAAAATATAAAGGCAACATTTATTTTTATATACATTTGAAATTAGAATTTTGACAAAATTTGTCAAAATTACAAAAAAATCACAAAAAATTACAAAGTATTTTGTAGTTAAAAATTAATAAAAACTTTTCATTTTGTATCTAAGTTTTGAAAAATGAAATATGAATGCAAGATTTTTCATAAATTCTATAATTATTTTAGACATTTTACTTAAAAAATAGTTATTAGGCCCGATTAGGGACATCATTTAGGCAATTCATAATCTCTTCTTAGCCGCCCGATATCTATGTGTTAGTTGTAAATGATTATTACTTATTAGTGTAAGTGAAATGCAATGCGGGTACCGGCTAGAATACGCGCATGCACATGTCAATAACTCGATAACAATAAAAATTCACTATACGAATTTTACGACAACTTACTTATTGATTTAACAAAATTAAAGTTAGTTAACAACGTTGTCTGATCTTAATTCTTAAAAAATATTTAAATTCAGCAGAAAAATGTCTGTAGATCGTACATAACATTTTGGTTTTAATTTTAATTTTAAATTTAATATTATGATTTGAAAAAAGTCATATTTTCAAGATTTTATTACCACTTTATTAAAATATTACATTTAATTTTTACAAAGTATTCCGTACGATCTATAGTCAATTTTCTGCCGAGTTCAGAATTTTTTTCAGAATCAAAATCGGACATCTTAAACTAACTTTAATTTTGTCAAAACTTTAGGTACGTCTTTTGAGCTCAAATTGACGGTAGTAGTGAGGGCCCTAAACATCAACAATGATGGAGAAAAGGTTAAATGGTTTAGCAATGGCAAATATAAATAAAAAATAACTTGTGAAGGAAGCAGATGTCATTCAAGTTTTTGCTCAAAACGCCCCAAGAAGGATGCAGTTAAAAGATTGGAGCCATAATAAATAAATAAACATGTTTATACATATTGTATAACAATTTTTGTTACTCAATTTATTAAAAACATTTTAAAAAGTGTACATAAAAGAAATATTGTTTTTATATTTTTTGTATTTTTTGGTGAGACTTAGCCTCCCTCATACAAAATTCCTGGCTACGCCACTGCAGGTTATTACAATAAATAACGACATACTAATTAATTTGTTATAATTTAAATTTTAAAAACATGATTCATGGAAACCTAAGCTTTTATGTATTTTAGGTTATTATACATTTTACTAATTTAATAAAATGTTTGATTTATTTTAAAATATGATCTATTTGTAAATTACTACATAAATCTGTTTTTATTGTTTTACAGTATTTGCAGAAAGATGTTATTAAATTCTGAGTTGTATAAGTTGATCAGGGCCGGGCCTAGGGCCTGGCAATCTGGGCGCCTGCCAGGGGCGCAAAATATCGAGTAGAAATGGGGGCGCAAAATTTGAATTTGAAAATCTAAGCCAAAATATTTTAATATATTAATATTTGTTATTAGATGTGAGTTATTTAATACTGTGTTAATAAATTGTGTTATAAACTTTCAATTGAACAAGAACTTGTATCTAAGATGGACTACACTTTAGTCATAGAAAAATTTGCTTTTAAAAAACCAGAAAAGTTAAAATATTTTAACTATTCTGTACTAAATTTACTATATTATTAAATTTACCTATATTGTTTGTATTATTTTATTTGCATTTTTACATAATTCTTGTTTATGTTGTAGTGTATTTTTGAAGTGTTCATTAGTTACGAGTATACCAAAGTATAGGTAAAACAAACCTATTAATTTCGTTATTATTATCTTTATTTAAATTTGAAATATAATTAAACTTTTGTTATTTCAACTATTAAAAAAATAAATTTAAGCTTTATATTAAGTATTAATTATGCTTATAGATAAATAAGTTAACATTCATTTTTAGATTCTGAACAGAGTGATGAATGTATTGATTCTACAATGATGTGTGTTTTATTTTTTTTATTTATTTATTTTTATTTTATTTTTTGTTTTTATAGCTGTCATCACGTTTTGAAGTAGTAGTAATAATGCTTCGATTTTTGACATCAGCCCCCCTTTGAATAGGAACATTCATCTAGTTGGTACTTTGGGGGGTCAAAGTAAAAATTTCCAATAGTTTTCAGCGTCGGGAAAAACCCTGAAAAAATAACGGAAAACGGGAATTTTTACGCATAGCCACTTTTCGACGAAATCGATTTTTTGATTTTGCTTTAACTCAAAAACGAATCATTGTAAATACTTGAAATTTTTACCAAATGTTTATATTATGCTTATCTATTTACGATTAAATTTTTAAAATATTTTGACTTTTTTTAAGCAGCTTATAGACAATTGAAAGTTTTGACTTTTTGAAGTTTTTTTCTTAAAATGCCGATAAAAAAAATTTGGCTATCCAAAAAATCTTTAAAATTTAATACAAGGTTTATTATAACTTGTAATTATCGCAGTAAAAAAAAAAAAATCAAAAATCGTAACTCACAAATTTGTTTATAAGCATTTAAAGTTCAAATATTTACAAAATATATCAAAATTGCGAAAATTTGCAAGGAATTTTTAAGTTGAAAATTCATAAGTTTGTGATTTATATTTAAGGTTCAAAAATCCAATACAAGGTTATCCATAAGTTTTTCTTCATGTAACTGAAAAAAAAATTCCATAGTCAATATAGAAAACATTTTATGAGCGTATGAAATTTAATTTTTTACGAAATCACGTAAAATAACGATAAATTACAATTTAATATAGTTAATAATATAATATATCCAACTAATTATTATTGACTGACAAATCATCTTCATTCAGAATCGTTTTTCTTATACAATAATACCCACCATTGCATTCAAATTTAACACATCCATTATAGTGACCAGTGACCTACTCTCCATCTCTAACTATACAACAGAGCGATACCCACTTGCCCATTTTTTTTTTGTGGGGGCGCAAATTTTTATTTTGCCAGAAGCGCCGCTATTGATTGGCCCGGCCCTGAAGTTGATATAATATGGTATGAATGTATGCTATTTTAATAATTATATTAATAGATAATAATATAAATACAATATTCTCTGCAAAAATTACATCAACTTACAACCGTGTGTTTCTAAACTCAGAAGATTGGTCAGTCGCTAGAATCAACTGAATCAAGACGTGTTCTTAATTTCAAAGTTTCTTCAGTCCGGTGGAGGGTATAGGTTACTATTTACTTTATCAGGAATCCCGAATCCGTAATTATTCGGCTGAAAAAGTAAAAAGCCAGATGGATTTGATAAAAACTCAATTCATAATACGATGATAATTATTGATATTGAATATTTATACAAGACATTTCACATATTCAATATTCATACTATCGTGTTAGTCGACTACGTTGTTGAGATATACCGTGTGTCCCAGAAAACAGGGTACACTTTATCATTCATTACCCTTTTAATATTTTTAAATTCTGTTTGCGGGACGTTAAACTAGACAGATGGATCATAAATTCCTAAGACTTACAATTTTTTTAACTCGTGTAGTTTACGCATGCGCAACACAACTTCATTTTTTTTTAATGGCAACCCCTATTTTTAATATCATTTTCGAATTAATCTATTTTTTTCAAGCAATTTTGATGTATCAACATGTATTTTAAACCCAAAATTGTCGAAGTTAGAGCTAGGTATAATTTTGAAAAAAATGTATTAAATTAAATTTTTTTTTTAGTTAATGTATTTTTTCGTTCTAAATATCATTTAATACTTAATACATTTATTATTAGTAATCAATAATTTATTATCTATGAATTATTTAACGAAAAAATACATTATAACTAAAAAAAAAATTAATTTAATACATTTTTTTCAAAGTTATACCTAGCTCTAACTTTGCCAATTTTGAGTTTAAAATACATGTTGATACATCAAAATTGCTTGAAAAAAATAGATTAATTCGAAAATGATATTAAAAATAGGGGTTGCCATTAAAAAAAAATGAAGTTGTGTTGCGCATGCGTAAACTACACGAGTTAAAAAAATTGTAAGTCTTAGGAATTTATGATCCATTTGTCTAGTTTAACGTCCCGCAAACAGAATTGAAAAATATTTAAAGGATAATGAGTAATAAAGTGTACCCTGTTTTCAGGGACACACGGTACTATAGCTATTTCATTATTTTTTGAATTACAGTTTTTACTTGTTTTGTTTAATTTATAGCAACTTTGAATTTTAATGTATATTTGAATATTTCAATTGGAAAATGTTGACCCGGGAGAGCTTACATATTTCCTACAGGTAACCATAATGTTGATCTGGAAGAATTAACACATTTACTTCAGGTAAACATAATGTTGGCCCGAGAGAGTTTACCATCGGGAGGTACTATTTTTAAATTCGGGAGAGTTTACCACTACCCAAAAAAATATGCAATGAAATAGGTTTTTAAGATTTAATTCACAACTGTCAAAAATAATAATTATTATTAATTAACATTTAAAACAGTGTTTATTCAGTAATTAATAATTACAATTTACATTTGGTGAATTCTACTGTAATAAAAAATATATGATTAAATATAATTCATGGTTGTAGGTATAATAAAAAAAATATTTCTACCTGTGATGGGGTTTGGTATTATTGGTATCAAACAACCTTTTTCGACATTATATTAAATTAACCGTTGCTAAACTCCAATCAATCTGCTGGATAAGCCACTGGATTGGGTGTTAAATGGGTGATGAATTTAGGAACACTGCATGGTTATACTACTAAAAGTAAAATGATTAGCTTTAATAGCTATATCAAAAAAAAACATTATCACTTGGTAGTTGGTGACATTGACTGATTGATCGTTTCCGTTCAGAATAATTTTTCGTAATGTTCAATGGTGTATCATATAGAATTCAAATTTAACCCACCCACTCGACACCTAATATACACTAGAACGATGTTCACTTATCTACCTTTTTTAATATTAAAATTAATTTTTTGTTATTAAAAAAAATGCAGTTACATATTTTTTGCGCATATTTCGATTATTTTATGTTTACTACCTACGTACCTAAGTACTTATTTTTGAGTTTTATATTTCTAAGGTTTTAATATGTTTTATTTTAAGAAATAAAATAAAATATTAGTTGCATATTTTTAATCATATTTTGATCATCTTTAATGCAACAAGTCCCGAACCCTACTGAGAACTGATAAGTGATATCAAAGAGGCAGAGACTCTCCTAATTGTAATTAGTAATTACTAATCACATTACAACTGGTTATGTTTTCCCTTAGATAATAAATGGGTAATCCAATCAGAAAAATGATGTAGTAGTTTTTAATGATAAACTGATAATAAATAAATATATACATAATATTATTTGTCTAAATTATTACTTTCATAATACAACGTCAAATGGTTAAAATGCTTTTTATAATTTCAAAACGATAACATAATATTGCAGTCAATCGCCATAAATACTGATTTAAATTAAATTGCTTGTTACTAATTATTTTATAATTCAATGTTATAACTTTGACCTTAAAAATTAATATACACATGCGAGTGCATAACTATATATTGACTTAACTATAATTTTTTTTTTAAACAGTATTGTATTTGTATATATTATATATATTTAGTTTTTAAAATCTATTTGAATACAGCTTCAGCTTAGTGCCCAAAACAAATTAATTTTTTTCTTAAATAAAATATAATATATTGTTTTTCCGATTTATGTAAAATAGCATTTAGATTAGAAATGTATATTATTAGATATTAATAACAATTTTTTTAAAAATCTTTTCAACTATCCAAAATTTAACATTAAATTATAGAATAAAAAATAAATAGTAACAAGCAATTTAAATTAAATCAGAACATATAGCCACTGACTTGTACTTGGTATTATGTATATTGTATATTGTTAGCTATTAGTTATATTTTAAGTTGAAACCTTCACACTTGACTGATATTTTTCTACCTACAAATAGTATGTCATATTATTAAATATTATTAAAAACTTGTTTAGTAATAACAAAAAAGTAATGACCGAACAAAATTAGATTAATTTTAAATTTCAGCGTATTTAAAATAGACTATATAATATAGTATTTACTACAGTTTCATTGTATCTCTAATTACTGATTCATAATTTTGAATAACTAGATTTGAGGAGCGGCAAACAATTAATAGAAACACTGACCTTCGAAAAGTTTTTACATGGGAATATTACACTTAATTATCCTAAAATATCATTTCAAATGTATAATGACTTAACAAATAGACAGATTATAATATTTGCAACAGTATTAATTATAATAAAACTACAGGTCCAAAAATATGTAAACACGCGATCAATTTGTCTATAAATATGTAGGTTGTTTCAAATTTTCGTACAGTTACTCGTAAGATTTTTGAACGTTTGCGAAAATGGCATTCAATATACACATATCTGGACCAAAAATGATTATGCATAATAAAACAATAGCAGAAATGTTTGTAGATCAATTGAATAACAATGAAGGTCTTTTTGGTGTAAGAAATTTGATATAGTACGATGCTTACGCATCACATACAGTTATTTTTTAAAATTCAAAATATACCTATTATTATGTATTATATTATTTATATGATTCATGTATACAGATCGACTGTTCTACCGGTAAAGAGTACGGTTATCCAAAATTGAAGAAAGACGTTTTAGCAATGGCTACTGCATTTAAAAAACATGATCTTGGACACGGAGATGTCGTGATGATTACAGACTATGGCTCATACGAAGCACAAGTAGTTATGTTAGCTGGGATTTTGATCGGAGCAACTATAGCTGCGTTGGATCACAGTTTAAGAAAAAGTAATAGTAATGATTTGATTTCGTAGAATATTATAGTTTGATTTTTTTTCGTTTTACTTATCATTAACGATGTTATATAGGTGTCTTGATAGCGCTCATTGACGAGTCCAAGCCAAGCGTATTATTTTGTAATACTTTTAGTATAAGTACAATAACAGATGTTTTAAATAATATTACGCATCAACCAATATTGAAGATTTCTACTATGGTTCGTGACGGTTTTACTACCTATTCAAGTATCGTTGTTGCGGCGGAAGAAATTTTGTTTGTCCGTCCAATAAAATCAAAAAATCCAATTGGCCCATGTGCTATTATATATTCGAGTGGTACAACAGGAACCCCGAAAGGAATTTATTTGTCGGACGACGCTTTAAAATCAGCTTTAATATCGTTCAAGCAGTGAGTACTTAAATTAAATAAGTCAGTCGATCAGTGCACGAACTTAAAAAAAAATATTGTTAAAATTTAACGTGGTTTGGTGATTTGGCATGATTCTATTATGACATTAAATGTTTTAAGGTCATTAATGGAAGAACCTATTGAAAACAAATTTATGATGACTTCTCCTATATTTTGGTACACGGGAATTTTATTAATGATGCTCGGTATTCATTTTGGCAAACCAAGACTATTTTTCTCGACAAAGTCAACCACTGAACAAATACTTAGTTCAATAGAAAAATTTAATGTAAACAGTAAACACTATTATTTTTTCTTACTATACAATAAAATATATTAAATGACTGCTTATATTTTTTAAGATACAATATATTTTATATGTAAAATTAGATTATAGATAACACTAAATCAAATACATGCTATATATACCTACGTATACAAGACTAAACGCATAATATAATATATTATATAGTTATATATATAATTATAGAATATTAGAATATATCATTTTATACGATATGATTTCAGATTTAGCTATGTTTATGTGTTACAGCCAACATTTTTGATGACTGGTGTAGCTGCAATTAATGAAATGATGTCCTGTCAAATGGCAAATGGCCACAAGTATAATATCCAAAGTTTAACGACATGCGTAGTTGGTGGGTCTCCGATGCGAGCTGATTTACAAAAGACAGTGGTAAACAATTTACTACGGGGAAGGATACCGATCAAACAAGGGTACGGTGCATCTGAACAGGGTATTATAGCGGTTTGGTCGATGGATTCGGGTATAGGTACCGTCAGAGACGGATCTGTCGGAAGACCAGCAACTGGTATAAAAATCAAAGTTAGTCGAATAAAAAAATTGTTTGTCGTGGTTATTAACCAATAATTATATTTTAACATCATTTTTAGATTGTTAGCTTGAAAACCGGCGAATGTGTGGGCCCCAATACTGAAGGCGAAATTCGTATTAAATCGGTGTCCAACATGATGGGATATGTCAACGACATGAAAAAAACGATTTGTTCGTACGACGAGGACGGTTGGTTCAGAAGCGGTGATGTTGGATACTATACGGACGATTGCTGTTTGTTCATTGTCGGTCGGATTAAAGAATTGATGATTTACATGCACCAAAGGGTACGATGGATATGCGATTTAGAATTTCGGTCGAAAACCGTGTGATATTCTTAAAATCACGCTATTATATATGTTACATATCTTACATATATAGAGTATATTAAATTTCAAATTATATATAATAAATGTTCATAGATCGCTCCGATCGACATAGAAACCGTTTTATTAAGTCATCCTGCGGTACTTGATGCCGGAGTAACGAGTAAATACAGTGTTCATGGAGATTTGTTGGTAGGAGTTGTCAAAGTCAAATCTGGTCAAAATATCGCATCCGACGTACTTGTATCTTATGTCAATGGTAAGATTCTACAGTCATGGATAATAATATGCCCCGCCGAAATGTGTTTATAGTTTTTTGTTGTCAAGATTTTGGTAAATATTTTTCAGATAGAGTGAAAGACCACGAGAGACTGCGTGGTGGTATTATATTCGTAGACGATGTGCCTAGATCTCCGGCCGGTAAATTGAAACGAGAAGAACTTCTTAAGCTCGTACGATAATTATATTTGCATACAATTTATTATTATCAATAAAAAGAACATAACAATATAATATGGAATTTTTTCACGCGATCCACAGATGGTTAACTGTTTATGTATATACACAATAATAAAAAGAAAATAAGTAGTCATGTACGATTATACGAACTGTAGGTATTAAGTAGATATACTGTATAATATAGTATAATTATTCCATACTTATATTTTAATATTTTATAAAAGTAAAAATTATTTTAGTGGAGTATTTACTAAACAGTTCTCAAAATGTAAATTGAAAAACAATTAAAAAAATAAAAGCGCAAAAGTGAATAAAAATGTCACATTGTAGAAAAAATGTGATATTGATCTCAAAACAGTTAATTAGTTAAATAAAAAAGAAACAAAATTAAATAATTAAATATACATTAGTACGTTATAACTGGAGTGTATAGTTTGGTGGTAGTGAAAAAATAAGACGATTCATTAAAACTTGAGCAACATTTAACCATGTTAAAAAAGGGATATTTGTTCAGTTGAGAATATTTTAGGGGTTAGGGAATACTATGTTTTCTTAACATAGTAGGTATCTTGGAATAATATTTTATAAATTTTGAGAATAAAATAATAATTAATTTTAATTAATATTATTATTTAATATTATAAATTTTATAAATTTTAATTTTTAGGTATACCTATACAGTTATTGTGCATTTTTTTATAAAAGATGTTATTAATAAAAATCGAAAAAAAAAACTTTAAAAATGCTTAAAAATTGTAATAGGTATTCATAAATGTTTCAAAAAGAGCTAAAATGTCCTTAATAATGTTAAATTGTATCATGTCCAAAAATATTAACATTTTGTGAAAAGATAAGTGGTCTTTAATATAAAACTTATTTTGTATATAAATATCTAAGCCATTTTTGGCCTACCGGGAAATTTTAAAAAGGGGCCCCCACATGAAAAAAAGTCTAAAAAAGGACCCATTAACGAAATATGAAGGGGGGCCCACCGGGGAATGTCCGGTTTCCCGGTAGGCCTATTCGCCTATGCTTGTAGGTATCCATTAAAATATTTTTTTTTTTGGCTTGTTTTGGTTAAGTACCTACTGGTTTACTTTTGACTCTTCCCCTCCTATATTACCTACAAACTAGATCCTGTTATTTACCCAAACAACTCTCAAAATTGAATATTAAAGTATTTTTACTACTCCAAAAGTTGATGACAGACACGTAAAAACTATAAAAGAACATCATTGTAAAATCAATACATTCGTTGTTTTGCTAAGAATCTGAATTCAAGAAAAAAATCAACATTGTATATAGCAGTGCCATCTAGCGACGAAAGTCTACAACCTGTGATATGAAATAAGGCTTTGATAAATGAAAATCTAGAACAGTAAGTAAAGTTGTAGGCAAGGTTTTTAGATTATACTATAATCTATAAACCTTGGGTACCTACTAGGTTTTGAAACATAATAATATTGTAGAATATAACAGCTGTTGGGACTATGGCGGATTACGAGTGATTATAAAATTATGAAAAAAAACCAAACCACTTGATCTGCATTCTGCTGTATAACAGGTTTTGACGCGGTTACACACTAAGATATCTTTGTCCCGTAGGTTTTTTGTGTTTATCAAGGAATAGGCCACAGTAATGAATTTGTATATTGGAATTCAACAACAAATCGTTGTATACGAATATGATTTTGAGCAGAAACAGTGTAACTTAATTTTCTAAGTAATAATGTAATATTATATACTACAATTGTCAATTTATTTATATTACAATAAGTTATTTACATATTATGTATCATATTATGATAGGTACAATATTTTTTTATTGGCTCGTAAGTTATAACTAGAGCTTGGATTTATGGGGATTAGGGGGACTTGGGCGCTGAGCCCTCTGTATTTTTTTAAAAGTTTTTCAACAAGTTTTAGGTTATTTACTAGATAAAATTATAAAATATACTTATATACAACATAATTCCTCAACAGGATATCTAATAGGATATTATGTGAACGTTTAAGGTTCATGTAAAATTTTTGTATTGTAAATTTGTAATAAAATCAATTAAAATGATTGAGTTATACGTTGATATTTCATAACGACAACTTTATGTATACGCCGTTAAATAATTTTGAAGTGTTTATGTACATCTTTTATAATAAATGTTAAATAAAAGTGTAAAATTTACATGTAGTAGGTGCGGGGAGCGAAGCCCTCTATGGCCCTGTTTTAGGTTTATAATTTCTCCCCCCTTCTAACAAGCCAAATTTACGACTATGAGTATAATGTTGTCAGGTCGATGACATATTTTTGACGTGGCTATACGGCTATAATAATCGTGGTAGGTACTCAACGTGTAAATATAATAATTCAGTATATTATGTTTTTAAATTATTTTTAGATACAATTTTATCTTCTGACTTCTGAGTTCTGAAATATAATTTATCAATTATCTTTATAACATAATCAACATGCAATATTTTCCAATAAGTTGCCATCCAGAATCCAGATTCATGATTGCTATATCTACGTATTTAAGTATTTTATGTTATATTATGATGATTCATGATTAGGTATGACCAGTGCTCAAATTGGGAAAAAATATATAAAGGAGCTCAAAACAAAAAAATTGTGTTCCAAGTGCATAATTATTTAACACAAACAAGTTGGGGGGGGGGGGGCTTCGCTGTCCTCTCCCACAACAAGACTAATATTTTTAACTGCATTTTAGCTGTCCACATAATATAAATTAAATTCCAAGTATAATCCATGCAAGTGAATGTAAAATAATTTTTAATTTACACTCAATTTTCTCAATTTCACCCAGTATATCTCAAACATTCAGCCACTTAAAATGGCAATTAAAAAAAATAAATTAAAATCCCATTTTGATAACAATACTTTCATGTAGTAAAAATTAAAAAAATAATAATTTTCAACGTTTTGATAATATGAAAATATTATTAATAAATAAGAAAGTTAATAATTACTGGTTTTCATTACGAAGTAGGTAACTGCATTTAAATCTATCTTCAATACCATTTCTTGTTCTGTGAAAAGCAGTAATAATGACTCCAAATATTCATAATCCATTGTACTGCATATTTTGTTTTTTACTAAGGTTAATTTTGAAAAACCGCGTTCACAGGTACAGCTAGTTACAGGTATTGAGGTATCATTGTAAACATTTTTAAAGTTTTAAAAACAAGTATAATACTATATACCAGCGGTTCTCAATATTTTTAGTGCCGTGGCCCAAATTTACCACGAAAAATCTTTTGCGACCCACATGGTTTCACTTTTCAAAAAGTAATCATAAAAAACAAAATTTGTATTATACCATAAATATATATAAATTTGTAATATATATTTAATATTTTATAGGTTTATGATCAATTTATTTTTATAAATATACTTTTAATAACGAGGTGTATGCGAAATGTGTGCTTGTTTTCTGTTATGGTTAATAACAGCATTGACATCATAATTTAAAAAATTGTTTGCGACCCACTAAAAATTGACTGACGACCCACACTTTGAGAAACGCTGCTATATACTGCGGAATTTCCAGTTTTTTTCAACCAATGAATCCATTCATAAACAAATTCACTAGTAGCACCATTTAGTTGCATACTATTTTGATACCTAATTTTTAAAAGTTTCAGATCAGTAAATAAATCTTCCTCTGAAACCTTGAAAAATGTCATTTTTGTAGTATTTTGAGTTATAATCATATTTAACATGCTTACCATAGCTAGCATCTACCAAGACAAATTTATCCTATTTAAATCTTAAATTGATCATAACGAATTATTCAATTTTATTTTAAATTCGCTTTAAAAAAATTGAATGAATTTAATTATTCAGATAGATTGAGGCATAGGGCGCTTTGGCCCATGAAAAATCACAGGGCGTGCCTGGGCATATCCTGTGCGCACGCCTATGAACATTAGTAACATAAGATCTGGTTTGGGATTTTCAATTTTGATTCCAATAAACTGTTGATTCTATAAACCAGTGATGACATTAAGTGAAACTCACTGTATTAAAATAAATATTTAGGTGACATAATTTGATAAATATAAGAGAATGATGATTTAATCTTAGTAATTGAATTGAATTTAATAAAATGTAAGACACGAATGCATATTACAACAAAATTATATATTATTACACTAGTTTTGTCCCAAAGATAGTGGAAACTGGTGTGTACATCCAATATTCAACATTAGGTATTTATTTTTTTAATTTACTATTGTCATACCCATTATCAATGACCCATTGTCATTTTTTCTAAAAGTTTACATTTACCTGTGATAAATTAATCACATTTTAAAATGCCTGGGCAATAAAGAAATTGTTTAAATAATTATTCATATTAGTAAAAAATGATAAGATTTTCCACATTATTATATCTTAACAATAACAATGGTAATTAACAAAATTCATAAATTTATTATTAAAAAAAATAAGAGTACTAGTGTAGACGTGTAGTAATTGTGTAAATGTATAATTTTCATATCATGATATTACACATTTTTAATATAATGTCATATTCTTTAATAAATTACTTAACTACTTTATATTAACTACTTGACTTAGGTAAATCTTTTTACCATCAAAATTGTTCTTATAATCAAATTCACAAATTGGGCCATTTTAAATTTATTCAAGAAAATTTAATTTTTTTTTTAGTACTAAAAACTAAACAAAAAAAAATTATATTATACATATAGCGCTACGGTTTTTTAATGATAAATAAAAAAAAATTGATAATATTAATTAGAACAAAATTTATTCCAAAATTCAGTTCTATCTGTTACACTATATATTTTGTAAAGGAAAAATTGCATATTTTTAAGATGTTTTTAGTGCATCAATTTCTAAGGACTGGTCACACATTTTGTTTTGTTCTATCTTATCAATGCACAAAAATAATATGTTTTTCTATAGTCAATTTTCATTAAAACTAACTATAAATCATTTTTTTTAAAGGAAGAAATTAGTGTTTCAAACATAGGTTCAAAATCGAAATTCCAAGAAGTTAAGTATATAAAATCAGCAATAATATGTACTAATCTGTCTATTCCGTGTTGGACTCAAACCTTGATAAATAACTATCATGTAATACAATTTAAATTTTTCTTTTTGAAAATATTGATAGTTTTAAGCCATAACACAAAACTGTGTTTTAATTCTTTTGAAGTATAATCGGCCTTACAATGAAATAGTTAAAAATAGTAATTTTAATTATTTACAGTGAATTAAATGATAAATATTATTACACAACAAATGAATCGAACAATAAATTTATATTATTTCAAATGTACAAAATTAGATGTTTTTAAACAAATAATCACTTCCTTCTCTTTTTTAGTTTATTCATTTTCCTATTTTCTTTTCTTATTTTAGATGCCATTTTAGGATTAGCCATTAATATATTCTTGTAACGTTTTTTAGTAGTTTGCTTGAATTCTGCATCTGCTAAAAGTTCATCGACCATTGTACGTTTTCGTTCCTTATTAGTGAGACGACCAGATTTACTTTCAAATGGTGAATCTACTACAGTACCAATCTAAAAATAAATAGCATAAAATCATTTGAGAAAAAATAATTTTGAAATAAATATTTAATTAATTTACTTGGAAATATTTGGGATATGCTTCAGTTTCATTCTTCTTATAAAAACGTTTAGTATCTAATGCTGATCTCATACGGATTAAGTCGAGATCGTGTCGAACATTGTCAGTCAATTTAGTTGCTGGTAAATTAAACCAATTTTTGCCTTTAGTTTTTGCTTCTTCTTTCTAAACAAAAAATTTAGAATATACATTTAATTATTAAATTTAAGCAAAATTAAGTATTTTTTATAAATAATAAATGCATTTTATTATATACAATTTTCTACCCATTAATTGAATATTAATATTATATTAATTGTAATACATTTTAAGATCAGGTACTAACAATATGTAGGCTGTCATACTACCATACTTTCTATCACTCAATTTTAAATATAAAGTGAAACTGCTGTAAAATGTTTAATGGAACACCTAAAAAATGATAGCTTTCTGGAAGTAGCAATACAGTATTAGAAAATATTATATTAATATTACAATGTTTCTTCTAACTTTTAGATACAAGCTATTTGTTAATAGTTAAAAATTATAAATAGTCTTTAATTTATATTACAATAATATGTTATAGTAGGAATTTAACTTTATAATATATTTTTACAAAACATGACGAGTATAATACCAACAACAGAATCATAGACCATAATCAATAAAAATATAATTGATTAAGTGTATATATTTATTAAATTATTAAATTATTATTAATTGCGAGTTTTTAAAATGAATGGCATTATTGATTTCAATTTTTCAAACCAACGTTGTATTGAATTTTTAAGTAGATTATTAATTATTACATTAACGAAACCATACAACCATATGCAATAAACAACTGAAATACCTTTTTATTTCTTTTGATGATCTTTGAGCTCTTTTCATTAACTGGAACCTTGTAATTTTTTTGGAAACCAGGTTTTAAAACGCTCTGACTCAGCAGTGCGTCGACAGCATCCATGGTTAGTATACAAATATTGAAATATACAATTAGTAGCAAAAAGCATAAACAAGAAAGCTATAAATGATATAGTATATTATTTTGTTGTAGTCACATGTCGGAAAATCATGTACGTCCCGCTAGCAATATTTGATAACAAAATTCAGGGGCTTCCAAAATGTTATTGCTAATCGTCAATTTGTATCCAAGTTGCCTATCTCAACCCTGAAAATCTATTGCTACAGTTCAATTTTTTTATTTATTACTTATTCAACTGTCAAACAATTTATTGCTAAAAATCCAAATAAATTCAATAGTCATTTATAGACTATAGTTGACATTTCCCTTCAGTCCCCAACTAACTTGATGATCACGATATTAAACAATGTTTCCATTAAATTAATTGAATTAAACTATAAAACAAAATATTTATATATTACTGAGTTATTATTTTTTATTTTATCTCATTGACCCTAGAGATGTTCCGAGTACCCGGCAATTACTCGATGGCCGAGTACTCGGTATCATATTTAAGACTCGGCTCTTACCCGGTACCCGGCGTAATACTAAATTTTTACCCGGCATTTACTCGGTACCCGGCGTAATACCATCATTTTTACCCGGTCCTTGCTCGGTACCGGCGTAATACCTTCATTTTTACCCGGCTTTTACTCGGTAGACTCGGTAAAAAGATTCGCTCACACAATTATTTTCGTAATGCAATATTTTTCCTTATCGGGATAGCAAAGTGGCTGTTTATCGATAAATCTATTTTTAATTATTTCCTTATGATATAAGTACTATAAATTTAGGGGAAATACAACTGCGAACAAGCTATGTACATGTCAGAAATGACAGTTTAACAAATTATTAGATAATAATCTGCAATCGTAACGCACTAATCACTATATTATATTCCTGAATATTAGTAATATTCAATCTGTGTTAAAAAACATTTTTTACTCGGTCAGTACTCGATATTCGGTTAGTATTAAAATTTTTACTCGGCCAGTACTCGGTACCCGGTTAGTATTAAAAATTTTACTCGGCCAGAACTCGGTACTCGGTTTAGTATTAAAAATTTTACTCGGCCAGAACTCGGTACTCGGTTTATAACAAATTATCTACCCGGAACATCTCTAATTGACCCTAGTCTTTTTTTCTGCTAAGTGTATTTAAATCGTATGCAAAATATAACTAGATTCATAATGAATTAAAATTAAATCAAGTTATAATATTAATATAATATAGGGTATAACTTATAATAATAAAGGCTGAAAAATAATTTGAAATAGCAAGTTTGTTGAACCATCAGGTGACCTAAATAACCGTGAATGAAAATTGAAAATTTCGAAAAATAAAAATTCTTGTTTACGAACTGTTTTTCGGGAAAACCATGAGAAATAGGACGAAAGTCGTAAGACGTAAAATTGATTCCCGTAACTAGCTACATAATTCGTATGCCTTTGTTTTTTCGAAAAACTGTTATTAAGGATTTTTTTGAAATATATTCCACAGATCATATGTAAATGTAATAATACAAAAAGTATAAAATATTAAATATGTAAAACTTAAGTTTACGTGTTACACTATTATGTGTGGTTCGAGGATAAAGCATAATTATAAATATGTACAGAGCATAAAATTTAGCTAGAAAATATAACTAATATAGGTGTTAAAATTTTAAAACATATATGAATATAATCCATACGTCGGCTGTCGAATTTTTCAGATTTTTCAACGCCGACTATCATTTTAAAAGCGGTTCCGACTTCGTAAGTATGATTAAAAAATTTCCAAAATTTTCCTTTTGCAGTTGCATAACAATTCGCCGGTAGCTCGGTTTCCGCAGCCTGACGCACTGTGTTCCGGTCCGAGTCGTCATGGTCTGAACACATTTTTCGAATCTACGGACTTATACAAAAGTGCCTATACCATTTAAAAAGTGGTCCCAACTTCGTAATTATAATTAAAAAAATTAACAAACTCGTCCGCTGGCATACCTGGTATTTCAATAAATACGTTGCGGCCGGGCTTTGTAAGCTCCTGATATTTTTCGGGGCCAACTAGCCGCGTTCTGATTGCATATTATTATTCTCCTCCGTCCTCGTTAATACCAAAATTTTCATATCACTTAAAAAGTGGCGATGGACTTGAAAGTATTTTTAAAAAATTACCAAACAGGTGTCGGATATTGTTTAAATTGATTTGTATTGCTGGTGTTTTGCGCCATCAGGTTAGGACCTCTACTCTCTAGGTCAAATATGATTTTGCCATTTTGGTATATTTCGTAGATTTTTCATGTGTTTGGGAATCCTGCAGTACCTTATCAAATATTGCTATATAGCGGAACTATATTATTCACACAATCGCGGCTGTTCCGACAGCTCACAGCTGATCAGCTGTTCACCAAACGCGTCCGTTTACCGCCGCCCACCGGTGCAGTCGTTAAAGCGGCGTTCCCCGTGGAAATGGCCGCCAGTATAAATGTGACTTTCATCCGGTCGACATGGTCGTCATTCGCGTCTATAGCCGCTGTTCACGAGTTGTCGTAGTTCGCCACGGAGGTAAAGTTTTGCGGTCACCGTTTTGCCGTTCACCGCCCTCTACAAATGGTGGCGGAACGCAGTTGATTCGTCATCGATCCACCCCGACTACGGTATCACACAGGACGAACTATAAAATAGATCACACGGACGGAATAACAACTACTGTAGTCAGTCGAAACACGTCCCCGCGGATATCAGTTATAAAATGATATAAACGTATGTGATCATCGGAAAATTACAGCTATATTATAGTAATTCATTACTCACCTACTATTTAACTGGCGTCGTAGCAATGATTTGACAGATCTATCGCTTGTCCACCGACGTGTGACCGATACGTTATCGATTAGATAAAAGACCCAAAACGCTGGGAAACCTTTTCAGTATTTAATAATAAACAATTCTTTTTTTTTATCTGGACGTTTTTAATTAATTATTATTATAATAATGTTTTTTTTATAAGTCGCGATGTTTGTATTTGTATAGTTTTGATGTTACCAACATTACATTACCGTTTTTGTTTATTTACATTTGTTTTTACCATTTACGGCTATATACACCGTGCCACGACCATTACCCGTCACCCGACGACTGTCTCTGGAAGGCAGGTAACCGTGAGTAGTGACTAGCGAGACCAAGTATGTCATGAGAATAAAGGTACACCTCGACTGACCTACTTATTATTATTTATTGTGTAATAACGCGTTTATTACTTGTTACTAATTAATACATTATACAGCATCCAACAAGGAAACAGCATTTGCCTAGCTGTGTTTACCTTTAGAATTTCCGATCTCATAAATCTCCCAAGTTTTAAAAATGTTCGGTTACCTCTTCTCCCCTCGCGGTCTTCCTCCGATCGGCTGTTGTACGTTCCTGCGCGTTTTAAGGTGGCTAAACGGCTTTGGCGACTGATGGGACGCCACTGTTAGTCCGCCACCCACCGAATTTTGAACATTGCCAATTAATTTCCGTTAACACGCGTGACGCGTATTCGATAGTCGAAGGACACGGCCTCCAAACACGTTACCATCGTAAAATATTTTTCGCGAGGAAATTTATTTTTAAAACTCATTTGGTATACAGAGTGACTATATTGTGTTCAAACTATTCAAAAACCTTTCTATAGACATCCGGGAGATATCATATTAGTATGACACCAAGACATGTATAAAATAATATATTGAAAACTTAATATAAATATATCGTTTTAATAAATTATATTAAAACCCATTTAAAATTGAAAATATAGCACTGGTTTAGTACAATATTATAGATAGTTTTAGTCAAATAATAAATAATGAATATGTACAATAATATACTATTTTATAAACTACTAATATATGTCATACATAGTCGATTAATTGGGTACGTAATATTTGAAGAAATCAAATTTTGCTTTGAAAGCATTGTTTCCTAATATTTTCAATTTGAATATTTGAATCTTCATCTGAAAAGTGACTATTTAGTAATTGAGCATTTCTGATCTTTTTATCATTAAAAAAAATATAGTATTTGTAAGTAGGTATTCAATAATATAATCTTTACTTTTAACCTCAGCATATAACAATAATGTAATTAGATCATTTTACTTCAGCATTCTTTTTTTTTTCAGGTTTATGGATAATATTAACATTGAAATTTATCAATAATAGAAAATGACTTCAAGGTAATTTTAATTCCATTTATTATTTAACCAATGTTATGACAATATTACAACTTATAAATAAATGTATTAATTATCAAATATTCTTATTTAAATCTAATATTTAATTATTTGGATAGAAGATACCATCCTATGTTATTTCATACTTGTATTGTTAAAACATTTATCACTTTCATTTCATTTTTTTACAGATTAGATAGACTCTTCATATTATTAGAAACAGGAAGTAGTTCAGTTACAAGAAAAGCAGCCGCAAATCAACTGGGACAAGTAGTGAGGCTACATCCTCATGAACTTGAACCTTTATTAGAACGAATATCTACATATTTACGACATTCATCATGGGAAACTCGTATAGCAGCTTCACAAGCCATTGAAGCTGTAATTAAACAAATTCCCCAATGGTGTCCCAGTGGTTTACCTCCTGTTAAATTAGGTATGCAGGATAGTGTTGTTTATTGTTGAAATATTTATTTATTTTAATATTATATTTTTAGAACCTTATAGCGATTTACAAGTAGACGAGAAAGAAAATGATGAAAAATTATGTTTTGATACATTTGATTTAACTGCTATTATGAATTGTTCTGCTTTGATGGCTTCCCCAGATATTGAACAAGATAATCCAGTAACATCGGAAAATGGTAATTCCTGACATATTAATGAACATAATAAATATTTTTTTTTGCATTTTAATCAAATTTAAATGACATAGTTGTATCGAAAATTTTGTAAATATCAGTATCTGATATCTGATGATTCTTTAGTAATCATTTATATTTATATTTTAAAATTGGTGTTTGAGTATATTATTATAATCATAATCTAAACCTCGGAATTATTTAATTCGAAACTGCTATCTGAAATGAGTCATTTGTTGATAAAATGAATATAAGTTTATCATGTTTTATATATTATATTATATTATAATCATATTATTATCATATATTATATATTTATATTTATTTCATTAAATATTTTGAAAAATTAAGTTAAGCAAATAATTAGATTTTATATTTTTTATTTATAATAGATAAAAAAATTGTAATCATATACAATCAAAAACAGTTTTGATTGTTTCAAATAACAGTAAGCCCCTAGCATGATAAAAAAAAAATGATTTGAGTTAAAAAGAATTTAAAATAAATATACGTACAATATTATATTACAATTATTGCACTGTAGATTAAAAAAAAATTCCATTTACTTATAACTTATAAGTTATAATTTATACATTATTTATACTAAATACGGACTATTTAACTACAAGGTCTCATAAATTGTCTATCTTATCAAAAATTGAGTTCATGATTGAATACCAAAAACAAGTTGTATTTTTTATTTTTATGCTAAAAATTCTTAATTTTAGTTGTTTTTTTTTTTCATAATATGTTCATGGTGAATAATGTTATAAAACTGTCATATCGTTTTTTTTTTTAATTGATAATGATACCTTAAAACGTTATTTTTACAATTGTTTTTTATTAATTTAATTTTGGTGAACATTGGTTAGAAACTTTTTTTCGTGAGCATTATCCAGATTCAAATTTTCTTCTTCAATAAAACATGAATAGGAAATACTTTTGTATTGTTATTTGAAATAATTACTTATTTAATTTAAAGTCTGAATCATGAATCTTGTTTCAAAAATACTCAAAGCATCCTTGAAGCATTATTACTCAATAACATAATCACTTATTAAAGTTGATAACTTTTAGTATGTATATTTTTTTAAAGTAAAAATATAATAAAATGTGTAAAGCTGTATAAAATTATTTTAAAACTATTAGTCTGTTCAAAATAAGAAACACAGTGGCAGCAATCAGTTTACGTTGGGCGGCGGTTAGACAACATCTGTTTGTTCTAACTTATCTGTATGCCTACTGTGTTGTTAAACCACGCCCATGCGCAGTAGTCAGCCGCTGACTATTTCTTATTTTGAATAGACTATAATATTGTAATAAAATATCAAAGTATTTAATTAATAATAATATTATGATTATTTATATATTTCTACCGTGTAGCCGTAAGGCGTCAAACAACATCTGACTAAAAGATCATTCAATGACTTTAATGAAGTCACTAGACTTTATACAGTTTAAACTTTAAAGTTTAAGTTATTTTTTAAAACTTTTTTGTGCCTCCAATCTTTTATACAAATTTAACATATTTAATGTATTCAATTTAATATTCAAAGGTCGTTATATAAATATTATGAATGATAATGATGTTTATATTTTATTTTATAGATACTGAAAAAATTATTAAAGATCAACAAAAAATTATTAACAAAACTTTGGGACTTGAAATTATTGGTTCAGAAATTATTACATCAGATGATATAATGATTTCATCAATTCCTAGTCAACCCAACTTAAAAGTTAGTATTTAGTATTTACTAAATACATATAGTCCGCGCCACGAGAGAAGTAACCCATGTCCCGACTAAAACACAATCGAATTTGTGCATCCCCCACTTATTTGACATACTGTCGTCAGTCTGGATGCGCGAAACGGATTCCTTCTCTAGTGGCGCGGAGTATAGTATATTATATCATGAATATTAGAATTCAGGAACCTGTATTCGCATTTATAAAACAACTTGGTTATGACCTTGTTAAATAAATCCCACCAACTGTGAATGCATTATACACTACATTTTGATTACAATATTTTTATTACATATCAAGTACATTTTAAATTTCTAAATAATGTATTATATATTTTATTATTGAATTGTACTTGTTACTTAATATAACAAACAAAATTTTACAAAGTAAAAACCTTTAATATAATTTCAGTTGTAGATAATTAAATCCAATTTAAACTAGTTAATAAGGTTAATTTTTATAACATGTATTTATTTTTTAGAGACAATTGAGTGATGTAGTAAAAACAGATACTGATTTAAATAAAAGTTCCAGAGAAACTAATTGTGATAGACGAAAAGCCCGCCAAAATGAACTGAATAACAAAATAATGAGATCAGTATCTTTAGATGGTAGTTATACTGAGACTTCAAATTCATACAAAAAAATTAAATTAATTGATAATAATGAAGAGGTAATTGTAGAATTGTATTACACTGACATTAAAAAAATCGAATTTGTCTATATTTCAGTCTAATTTATAATTATATTTAAGTAGCTATATTATACTAAATTGTTCTATGATTAAAGTATAAAATTGCAATATAAAAGTATTTCCCTTGATATAAAATTATATTTATATACTTATTCTTTTTTATTTTTTTAATAAAGGTTGAAAATGATTGGCCCTTTAAAGATTTTATAAATACTTTACTTAAAGACTTATTCAATACTAAATGGGAAATACGTCATGGTGCTGCAACAGCTATTCGTGAAATTATTAAACATCATGGTCGAGGTGCTGGAAAAGCTTGTAATTTACCTTCAGACCAAGTATGTTAAATTAATGTCATGTATATATTATAATATAAGTATGATTATAATTATTAATAATCAGTATTTATATCTACATTATTATAACTATTAATTTTTAATTTATTATTAGATGGAAAACCATCATCAAGCATGGTTAGAAGATGTGGGACTAAGACTTTTATGTGTTCTTGCATTAGATCATTTTGGAGATTTTCTTGGTGATCAAGTTGTAGCTCCTGTTAGAGAAACATGTGCTCAAGCTTTAGGTATATAAACCTACTAAAGTACTTGATTATTTAAAAAAAAGAATAATACTAAAATATTATGTTTATGTAAATCATAGGTTTTGTTGTTAAATTGATGTCTGAAGAAAATGTTTTAAACATAATTCATGTACTTATACAACTTATTCAACACACTGATTGGACAACCAGACATGGAGGATTATTAGGACTGAAGTATTTATTAGTTGTTAGAAAAGTAAGTTATTAAATATTAATATTATTAAGTATTTTACACATTTTAGATTCTGAACGAAGTGATGAATGTATTGCTTTTACTATGATGTGTGTTATTATTTTTTTTTTTTTTTTTGTGTCTGACTCCAACATTTGGAGCAGTAATAATGCTCCGATTTTTGACTTCAGCCCCTCTTTGAATAGGGAATTGAATCTAGTTGGTACTCTAGGGGGGTCAAAATTAAAATTTTCTAATAGTTTTCAAAAAAATCGAGAAAAACAAAAAAAAAATGACAAAAAATGGAAATTTTACGGAAAAACCACTTTTCGACAAAATCGATTTTTTGATTTTGCTGTAACTCAAAAACGAATTATTGTAAATACTTGAAATTTTCACCAAATGTTTATATTGTGGTTATCTCTTTACAGTTAATTTTTCAAAATATTTTGACCATTTTTAAGCTACTAATGGACAATTGAAATTTTCGACTTTTCTAAGTTTTTTTTTCTTCAAATGCCGATAAAAATTTTTTGGGTGGCCAGAAAATCTTGAAAATTTAATACAAGGTTTCTTATAAGTTGTTCTTAAAGTGATAAAAAAAAATCCGAAATCGTTAGTCACAATTTTTTTTTATAAGTGTTTAAAGTTCGAATTTATACGAAATATGTCAAAATTTAAATTAAATTTCATACGCTCATAATGCGAATGTTGGCCATAGTAACCATAGTAACATAATATAAAAACTATACTATTTGTTTCAAAATAGAATATTTGACAATATTTAAATATAATATATCCTAAACTGACAAATCATCTTCGTTCAGAATCGTTTTTCGTATACAATGATACCTATCATTGCATTCAAATTTAACCTTCCATAGTCTGAGGTCCACCCCACCCCCTAATATACAGCAGAGCGATACCCACTTACCCGCTTTTTTTCTATTTCCTTGTAAATAAATTATGAAGTAAATATAAATATATAAATAAATAAATTATAAAGTAATGCTCATATTGGTTACAATTTATGTTCATTTTATTACTTAGTAGTAAAGAAACCACTCAGAAACATGACTTTAATTTCCAATTCAAATATTTCTTTTTAAAAGAAAAAATTGCAAATACTATTCTTAACATTTTTTTAATTAGTTAAGATAAACTATGAGTTAAAAATTTTTGATTTTTGGCTTCAACCTCCTCGTCTTCTATATATTCATAATTTATTTACCATTTTCTTTTTTTAGGATATTATTGAAAAAATATTACAGTTATCTTTTCCATACATATCTAAAGCTCTTAAGGATACAGTAGATGATGTTAGTGCTGTAGCTGCATCTGCTTTATTGCCAATAGTTGATTTTATGATTAAATGTGATGAAAAATGGGCTTCTGATGTAATATCTATTTTGTGGCAAATGTTGGCTGTTCAAGATGATTTAACTGCATCTTGTTATAACTTCATGACTTTATTAGCTGCATTGTTTAGCCTTCCATCTGGTAAACTATTAACGTAAGTTTAACAATCGTTTTCATAATTTATTAATAAAAAACTAAGAGTTTATTTTTTTTTTAGAAATGAACCAATTATTCATGTTTTACCTCGGCTTTGGTCATTTTTAACACATAATGCAACTCAAGTACGATTAGCAACTATGAAATCCTTAATGACATTAACTTCAACTCCACAATTATCGTATGCTGATAATATTGAGGATATAAAATTACTTCAAGATGCTATGAGACATATTTTTCAGAGAGCAATGTCTGAACCAGATATAGAAATACAACAGATTATAAAAAAAGTATGTTTTCCATAAATTGTTGAACTATTTAGGTAATTTTTTAGTTATTTAATTTATTTTTAATTTAGGTTTGGTCTAATTTAATATTAAATAGTAGCCTAACAGCTCTTTTAAATGCTGCTTGTCCATACATAGGATTGTGGTTGGCAATGACCATGCAATCAGAAAAAATACCTTATGATTCATCTAGTATTATTCAACATATTCTAACTGGACCTAATAAAGTAATAATTATATCCTTAATATGTACCTAAATGCTATTTATTCTTAATATAAATATTAAATATTCTAACTTTACATTGGATTTTATAATCAAGGTAGATAATGTATCTAACCTTACAAGCGAGACAAATATAGATGTAAAATACTATATCGGTGGAAGTGAGGCAATCCCTACTGACCAAAGAGAAAAAAATGCCATTAGAGCAAGACATTTAGGTGCCGAAATGTTAGGTATGTTTTCTGTTTATAAATAAATTTATAAATACTTATTAATATAAATGTAAATTTGATTTTAGGTTTATTATCTTGTTATATTATAAAACCAGCACCAAATATTTGTTACACAAATGAAGATGAATCACCTGTAACATGCTATACAAAATTATTAATCAGTAATTTAGAATCTAATGTAGCTATGCAACAAAAGATGACTTCTATGGTAATATCAGAATGGTGTAAATTACAAAAATTAGATAGTTTAGCTTCAAAAATATTAGCTGAAAAAGTAACAGATTGTATGAATCGTATGATTTACTATGATGAAATGTCATTTTCTATAACAAAGCTTATACAAGATGCTCACGATTTTCTTTCATCATTGAAACATTATAAATTGACTACTCCCCAACATTTAAACCAGGTAAATTTCAAGTAAATATTGAATATTTTAGTAATTATTTATTTATACAATTTTGTAAATAACATGTTACACAGTATTCAATAATATATATATATATGTATTATTTGTATCTATTCAAAAATATATTTATTTCTTTATCAAATAACCAAATTTCTATAATATTACATACAATATGATTTAATCTGAAAATAATTTTTGTTAAGATAAAATTACTAATTTTAATTTTACCTTATTAAAACAATCATAATATATTAAATTATAATTAGATATAAAAATAAAATTTACAAACATTTTATTTAAGATTGTAACTTTGGAACACATTGAAGTTCTTACTGGACCAGAAACTGGAATATTGATTTCATCACAAAAACTCAAACCAAAAATATTTGATCAACTTGAAGATAGGCGTCTTTCATTGAATCAGGCGCATAAGCTTATACATTCTGAACTCATGTCTTTAACTACATCGTAAATAATACATTTTTTTACATTTTTATTTTATATTTATACCTTTATATTATTATTCAATTTAGGACTAAAGCTTCATTAGCGGGTGCATTAACAATGCTTCAATGTTTACCAGAAAAAATACGACCTATTGTTAAACCATTAATGGAATCTATCAAAAAAGAATCAAATGAAATGTTACAAGTAATATATTAAATATTTATTTTAATTTGATTAATTAATAATTAATTTTTCAAAATGATCTATTTTAGCGCTGGTCAGCTGATCATTTAGCTATTTTGATGGATTTATGTATTAATCGTTCTTCATGCCCTAACACAACTATAATAAACAACCTATGTTCTTTCTTATGCGTTGATCCAGAATTTACGCCTAAAATAGTAAGTAAAATATCATCTAAAATTAAGTAATATTTTTATTTAATTGAACAATATTATTTTACATATGTAAAATTTTTAGTATATTATTTTGTCTTATTGTAAAATGTATTTATAATTAATATATTTATTCTATTTATTTTAGGGTACTGATGATAGAGTAAAATATCAATTAATTCTCATGCATCAAAAATTATTACAAGTAAATATACCTATATATAATATATATACATACACAGTTAAATCCCGTTACAACAAACTTTAGGGGACCGAATTTTTTTTCGTTGTAACGAAAATTTGAATAAGCTCTTTATAAGCCCTACTTTCCAGTAGAGGACTTCTATGACTTTTGTTATAATAGGATTTTTCGTTGTATTGGTATTCTTTACTGTATATTTATTATTTTTAATTATTAAATATTCATTAATGAAATTATTTTATTACAGAATGCAGAAAAATTATTAATGAAACGTACTGGACAGCGAGGATCGGGAAGACCACCTATACACTGTGATATAAATGTAGAAATTGTACTAAGCGACAAAGATCAGGTTATTATTGTATTTCCTACATTTAGATTTTAAACTAGAATTTACACATTACTATGGAGTTGTAATATCTAACTGCTCGATTATCATGTACATCTGTACATCTGAATAGAAATATTAGAATACCATTGTGGCTCAATTATTACGTCTGTATTTAATATAGAGTCAATCATATTTTTATCTTATTATTGTCAATATATTTCATTGACTCTTTCTATGTAACCTTATAAAACAAAATTATATTTTTAATTGTATAAAAAAACCACTATTATTTTAATTAAATGTGTTCAAATATTACAGGAACAAAAACTTAGCAATAATATACAAAAAAGAGGAGCATTATATGCTCTACAAACTATTTGCTCATATTTTAGTGAAAATTTAGAAAGTAAATTGCCAAGGCTAATTGAAATAGTTTATAACAGCATAAAAAATATACAATTTCCAATAAATGATCCAAGTGAGTTTCATAGATAAAAATAAAAATACATAATTGAATTTATTAAGTAAAAAGTGTTAAATTAATTTTTTTTATTCTTTAATATTAAAATTTTAGATATGAATACTTTAAAAGAAAAAGACGAAGAAGCACAAGAATTAATTAAAAACTTACAAGTGTTTGAAGTAGTCTGTTCAAAAATGCACAAATGTTTTGTTCCAAAGGTAATAATAGTTATTATTAGTTTATCATATGAGGTGAACTGTTTGAAATAATCTGTACTTGAGTAAATAGTAAATACTATCAATTTTGATATTCAAATATAATTTTACAATATAAAAATCAAAATCAAGTAAGTTAAGTCAAAAAAATTTTGATAAATAGCACATAACATTTTTAAAACTATATTATGGAGAGAAAATGTTGATATAAATATTTGGTGAAAGTGTCTTATAATTATTCTGAAATAATATTTTGTTTTTAGTGATGGCTTTTTACCATATTATTTCATTATTAATTGTATAAACTAATTATTTATTTTTTCTAGCTTCTGGAGTTGTTGCCAATTTTTTCCAAACTTCTTGTTCATCCATATTCTGCTGTTAGACATATAAGTGCCCGCTGTTTAGCTGCATCGGTCGAGTTAGATCCCGTAATTACAATGACAACTATTATAAATGATGTATTGCCTCTCCTCGATGCTCCTGACAGTGATGTTAAACGAAAAGGAGCTATTGAAGCAGTGGTGTGTATTGTCGACAAGTTGCAATTTGACATTGTTCCTTACATTGTCTTATTAATCATTCCACTTTTAGGTAAATTAAATTTATTGTATTATACTTATAAATTATTTATTAATGACAAAAAGTTTTATTGTATTTTAATTTTGTTGTTATAATATTAGGTCGATTATGTGATCAAGAAGAAAGTGTTCGTAAAATGTCTTCACAATGTTTTGCTACTCTGATTCAGTTAATGCCACTCGATGGCAGTGTACCTGTTCCTCCAAATTTAAGTGATGAAACAAATACATTAATTCAATCACAAAGACAATTTTTAGATCAACTTTTTAATCCTAATCAAATAAGTGATTTTAAAGTGCCTATTATGATAAATGCTAAATTAAGATCTTATCAACAGACAGGAGTAAATTGGTTAGCTTTTTTAAATAAGTATAAATTACATGGAATTTTATGTGATGATATGGGCTTAGGAAAAACCATACAATCATTATGTATACTTGCTAGTGATCATTACAATAAAAATGAAAAGTATAAGGTAATAAATAAAAATTAATTATTTAATTTAATTTTAATGTTATATTAAAAAATTATTTTAGGAAACTGGTAGTCCAGATTCAGTTCCTTTGCCGTCTATAGTTGTATGTCCTCCTACATTAATTGGACATTGGACTCATGAAGTACAAAAATTTATTCCAAAAAATATATTGAGACCATTACAATATTCTGGATTACCTGTGGAAAGACAAAAGTAAAATATATATGTTGTTTTTATTTAGTTGTTATTTTTGTACAATATATTGTAATTATAATACTAATATATTAAATTAAATAAAGTATTCAAGTAGTAATAAATATTATTTTTTTAATAAATTCTAAAATTTTATTTCAGATTAAGAACTTATGCAGATGATTATAATTTATTTATAGTATCTTATGATATTGTACGTAAAGATATAGATTTTTTTTCAAATATAAAATTCAATTATTGCATATTAGATGAATGTCATATAATAAAAAATGGAAAGACTAAAGCAAGTCAAGCCATTAAACAATTAAAAGCAAACCATCGTTTAGTATTATCTGGCACTCCAATTCAAAATAGTGTATTAGAATTATGGTCATTATTTGATTTTTTAATGCCTGGATTTTTGGGAACAGAAAAACAATTTGCTGCCAAGTATAGCAAACCAATTTTAGCAAGTCGTGATGCTAAGTGTTCATCGAAGGAACAAGAAAATGGTAAGTAAAATGTTTATACTTACTATCCTCGCATGTGTTGTATCTATTTTCCAAACATACAACATAGCAAATTCAGTAGAACCAATTGTATATTTTAGTTTTCATATTAGAGTAAATTGATTTATTATCAAAGTTAAAGGTAAGAACATTGTCTGTCCTTAAGTATTAGCTTTTTGGATATTTTAATTTTTAAGCAGTGTGAGTATTGAAAATATTTCAAGTTAAAAATGTTCATGTCTACTTAAAAATTAAAATATTGAATAATACTAACACTTAAAAATAATGCCCTTAGTTCTTTACCTTTAACTTTAATATATTGTATATTAGTTGAACAAAATCAAAATATGTAAGGGTAACATCTTATCAAGTATAAAATTGCATCAATAACAAAATCAAGTTAAGTTTTTAAATTTTAATGTTGTATAGGCTGCTGCGGTGACACTTTTACAATGACTCATAATTAGATAACCATAAAAAATATTTAAAAATCATAATAGCTTAATTAAGTAAATCATCTTTTTCATTTAGTTGTTAACTTTTTTGTTTATATTATTTTATTTTAATACATTTTTAAACATGAATATTATATTCACTGTTCTCTCAAAATCTAAAATACATAATACTTACATAATTAAATATTCATTCCCTATTATATCACTTTATTTGAAACAATTAATGAACTTGGCACTTGCTAAAATTTATAGAACCTTGGTTTATAAAGTAATGATTCAAAATTGATGATTTGACCATATAAAACTCTAAAAACATAATCTCTTACTAAATCTAATTAAAATAATATAGTTGATTTTTTTGATTTTTATATTCTAAATAATTGTAAATTCCCCTAAAAATATCACTAATAAAATAATAATATATATTTTTTCTATTTATTTAAACAATATTTTTATCTATTTTTAATCATTACAAAACACAATATACATATTATATAAACATAAAATAAATTCTGTATATTTTTATAATTTCTTAGGTGTATTAGCAATGGAAGCTTTGCATCGTCAAGTTTTACCATTCGTTCTGCGTAGAATGAAAGAAGATGTTTTAAGTGATTTGCCAGCTAAAATTACTCAGGTAAATAAAAAATTAAAAGAAAAGAAAAAAAGTCTTAACAAATTATATTTTATGTGTAGGATTACTATTGTGATTTGAGTCCTATTCAACAACAACTTTATGAAGATTTTTCAAAAACACATATACACAAACATTTATCAGATACTGAAACTGATGAAAAATCTCATCCTCCTAATAAAAATAATATTCTTCAGGTAAGTTATTTAATTATCTTAGATTTCTATTTATGAAACAATTTAATATTAATTATATTTTTTTATAGGCACTGCGTTATTTACAAAATGTATGTAATCATCCAAAATTAGTGCTTACTCCACAACATCCTCAGTATTCTAATATAACTAAACAAATTTTAGAATCTAATTCTAGTCTAACTGATATTCAACATGCTGCAAAATTACCAGCCTTAAAGTGAGTAATTAATTTTATTGTTTGTATACTTTCTATTCTATGAATTATTATTTTAGACAACTTTTAATGGACTGTGGTATTGGATTAGTCAGTAATGATGAAACTGTCATAAGTCAACACAGAGCTTTAATATTCTGTCAACTTAAATCCATGTTAAATATAATTGAAAATGATCTCTTTAAGTAAGTTATATTTTTTTAACTTTATTTAATTATTAAATTATTAAAATAAATGTAATATATTATTAGGGCTCATATGCCAAATGTAAGTTACCTTCGTCTTGATGGTAGTGTGCCTGTGTCACAACGATATTCACTTGTTAATCGTTTTAATGTTGACCCATCCATTGATACTCTTATAATGACAACTCAAGTGGGAGGATTGGGTCTAAATTTAACTGGAGCAGATACTGTATGATATATTATTTATTACCTATTATAAAATTTAAAATAATGTACTTAATAAAATAATTATTTATTGTAGGTAATTTTTGTAGAACATGATTGGAGTCCTATGAAAGATCTACAAGCAATGGATCGAGCACATCGTATTGGTCAGAAAAAAGTAGTAAATGTATACCGTTTAATTACAAGATCAACGCTAGAAGAAAAAATAATGAAGTATATTACATTGTGATCAATAAAATAATAAAATTAAAACCCTCGACTGATATATTATTTAATATTTTATGTTTATCAATATGTTTAGCTTTCAAAAGTTTAAACTGAAGACTGCCAACACAGTAATATCTTCTGAAAATTCAAGTCTTCAAACAATGGGAACTGATAAAGTAAGTGTCAACTTTTTGTTAGGAAATATTAAAATATATAAATTGACACTCTTTATTTTCTTCAGTTGTTAGATTTATTCTCATTGGATGATCCGTCGAAAGAAAAGAAGAAAACCAATTCTTCATATGGTTCCATAAAATCTGTTCTTGAAACTTTGCCAGAACTATGGGATGCCAAAATTTATGATGATGAATATGATTTAAATGGTTTTATTCAGACACTAAATAATACTTGATCCTACTATGAATTTAATTTTATATTGTTATTTAACATTATGTTTTTTTTTAACTATGATAATAATTTATACCTAGTGAAAACAAACCAAAAATTAGGCTTTTAGATTTATAATCCTTGTATGTAACTATAATTATTTAACATCTTAATTGCTTATAGTATTTTGTACTCCTAATGTAATAAATGTTTTTGTATTGTAGACATTTTGATTACAAACAATCTTTGTGTACTAATGTAATAAATCATATTTTACTTTAAAGTGATAAGAAGTGTATTTTATTTAATTGAAAAAAGTTAAAAGGGTCACTTAAATATCAAATCAAATTTTATTCACTAGATCCTGTGCTCATCCACATTGTTTTGCATTTCTATAACTTGAGTTATAAGCGATGAATATATTAAATTAAATTTACAACTATGAGGGGGTTTCAATAAAAATTTTACACTTATTCGAATAATATTTTAATAAGTTACAAAAAAAGTATTTAAATCACAACCTTATTTTTATGTTCTTAATCCTAACTTCCAACTTCTGTGACAGAACTTAACCTAGACAGAAGTTCTATCTTTCATAGTGTATCACTTAACTCCCACCGCTTATATTACAACAAAATTTTTAACAAGGGTACTGTGAATTGCTTAACAATTTTATCAGGATCTCGCCGCGCCTCCGTGGCCTGACGGACTCGCTCCTCTTCTTCTTTAAGAGAGAAGATGCGTTCGACCATCACGTAAAACAACCGGAATGACTCCTCCGCGTTCCTTAGAGTAGTTGACTTTTCGTCTGGGTCTACTGGGAGCTGGTCAAATGGCGGCCCGCAAATTATGTCTTGGATGTCGGCTATACAAGGTCTGCGCCCTAGATGAGTGGATAGGGGATCACGGAGGGTGTTCCAGTAGAGGCACTCAAATACAGTATGCTCCCACCCCTGCACTGCAGACACATAGGACTGGCGACCCTGGCTCTCCTGTAGAGATACGACTGGAAACAGCCATGTCCCGTTAGCGCCTGCGACATGTGGAACGTCAGGGGCAATAGAAAAAAATAAACTTTAAAATTTCGTGAAACGCACTATAGCAATATTTTATATGAGAATTCAAGGGTTTCTAAAATCTATTGCTAATCGCCAATTTGTTGCCTATCTTAATCCTTAAAATATATTGCTAACGTTCAATTTTGTGTTCATTGCCTACCTACCGCGACATGTTTTAAAATTTCGCGTGAGGGACACTCACTTAATATCTATGGGGGCACATTATATAGTGATACCAATGGCAAGTTAATAAAAGAAAATTAACTTTGATTTTATGTTTATGAACATATACTAATATACTATATAGTCTATACATATATATTTAAATTTAATAATATACAGTATACTTCATATTTTTAAAAAACTTTCTGATGTTATGTCTATGTTATTATAATAATTATTATTATTAGTTCATGGTATTGATAACAATACATTGATACCACGGATACTATCAATATTCGTCATAACCAGTAAGTAGTAGTTGTAGTACGCAAACCAAATCGTCGAAATGGTTCGCGACGAATTCACGTTGTTGAACTTTTAGTTTCCAACTATACCGACTCATGAGTTTTGCCGTAGTTTGGTCCAATACATTATCGCGAAGTATTTGACATGTCGAACATCATGAAACGTACCGTTTTTGATATTCCGGCGTCGTTGCGCATCACGTTCAGCGGACCGATGGCGTATCAAGCGCGCACCGCACACAACGTCCGGGCGCCGCGTATCAAATATCCGTTATGGTATTTGCAACGGGAGCGGGCGAAAGATGACCAACAGCTAACCGGAGACAACCGATCCTTCATCAAGGAAGCCGTGCACGACAAGTTCGGCATGCCGGCGGTCATTCATGGTATATCTACGTACGACGTGCGGTCCCCGTTAAACGAAGACTCCGTCGAGTGCGCGAACGTCGAATGGAATCCCAATTTCCAGCGCACCGGGCTCATTGCTCGCAAGCTGGGAAACTATCCGATGTGGTTGAACAACGGCAAGAGCGTGCTCACTACCCTTTTGCAAGTCATTGACAACCATGTAATCAAATACATCCCGCCCGGCGAGTTCGATCCGCCGAGGAAACCGTATACGTGCCCTAACCACAAGAAACAACTAGGTTGTCTGTTGGTGGGCGCCGAGAGCGGCGATCCCCAATATTTCACGAAACAATATTGTGGATTATTTTATAGGGAGGGTATGATGCCAAAAAAATACCTTGGCAGGTTCATGGTTTCTCCGGAAGCTGCTTTACAACCTGGTACGCCACTCTTGGCTTCTCACTTTCGGCCTGGAGATTTTATCGATGTACGTGGAAAAACCATTGATCGAGGATTTCAAGGTGTGATGAAACGGCATGGTTTTCACGGTATGCCTGCTACCCATGGTGTAACCAAATCTCATCGCCGAGGTGGTAATGTTGGCCACGGCGGTGAAAAGGGTAGAATATTCCCCGGAACAAAAATGCCCGGACACATGGGTAATAGATACAGATTACACAAGGGAGCTGAAATTTTAAGAATCAACCACAAATATAATGTCATATGGATAAAAGGAGTAGCATCACCGGGAGAAACAAATTCAATAGTTTATTTGTACGATACTATACTGCCATTAAGAAAGCACAAGTCACCACCACCATTTCCAACAGCCAAAGTTGTAGATGATGATCAGTTAATAGATTCATATAAAGAAAATGTATACAAATTCACTGACCAAACTATAACATTCGAAGAAGACAAATAAATGTATTATGTATGTAAAATAGTTATTGTTTTAATATTTTTGTGAAAGTAAATTGTTTTTTACACATCTAAATAACCATATTCAAACAATCTGTTATATTATTCTAAATTATATTATCATTAGAATAATAATAATAAAAAAAAGAGTAAATAGTAATTGTCTATTGGGTACTAAATTTTATTACAATTCAGAAACAAATCTTTTTATCTCTCTCATTATTAATAAAAATATGCCAACACTAATATAATAATAAATGCATGATCAAGGTTGATCAATAAAAAATTACAATTAGATAATTCACAAAAATGTAGAAAAAAACATTGTAATGTATATGGTACTTAATAATTAATTTATCAATATAAATTATCAAGACTTAAAAAATTGTTAATAATATAATTTAAACCTCAAAAATCTAGAATCATTTTAGGTTGTCCAACCTAGATTTCAAGTCTTTAAGTAATGGTTGTGTATCTGTAATATTATGAAGAGATGATGCACCACTAATTACAGAGTATATATTTTCTAATATTATTTTAAAGTGTTCCTTTGTTTTGGTTGTATAATTTATCTGAAAAATAAAATTACAAGTTATAGATATGTAAATTAATCATTAAATATAACAACTTACAGGTAATGTGTATGTTTTATCAGTTTTATTTTCTGCTGATGTTGAAGACTCTAATTTAATAATCTTAGCTGGTGGAATTTCATGATCACTATGGTGATGGTGATGATTCTTATGATGGTTAATTTCTTGTGAAATGCACCTCTTGGTTCGACGAAAAACTGTATTTTTTTTTAAATGAGTATCTTCTTCTTCACGTACCATATCTCTTTTGGGACAAGAACAAATTTTTACTGGAAGTACACGCCGGCCAAGCACTTGGCCACTATCAAAACGACAGAAATGTTAATAATTATTATTTTAAGATTTTCTTAAATATTTGTTATAAATTTATTATTTATAGACATAAAGTACACACGTGTAATCTTCTAATGTGAATATTACAATTATAGGACGACGTTGCATTCCACTTATACAAGAAGTCTTGCATACAAATCTATAGGATAATCTAGTGCTATCTGACCCATGTTCAGGTCTAGATAAAAGTGTAACCACGCTTTTACGCTTACTAATTTCATCTATATGATAGGTTGTACTTTCATTATCACAACGTATAACATGTTCTAAATGATTAAAACCTATAATAAAAAAATTAATCCTGTATTATTATGATAAATTTAAAAAAGAACATTATATATACAGTAAATTCTCATTATGTCAAGACTTTAGAAGAATAGAAAAAAGTTTGACATATTGAGTTTTCTAGAAATAGTAGTTTCAAGAGAATTTTAATCTTTTCAATCAAGGTAAAAAAAAAACACATTGACATTTGACATAATTAGAATCTACTGTAATAAAAATTTAAATATATATTCATTCTTGGAGTATAAAATTATCAATAAAAACTGAAACACATCAGTAATTTTTAAATAATCTCTAATTAGCCATTTAATTTAAATTTATCATATATTAATTTATAATTAAAGAATAAATTGTGATTTCTCAGTTTTCATTGACGACTATTAAAACAACCTATAACTGTTAAAAATGTTAAAAAATATATAAAACTGCATTTTTTACCTTTGTTAAACTGATCTATAGGTGATAAATGTTGTAAACAACGATCAACAGGTTCTTTTAAATAATCTGCTGAACTATACATAGGCATAGCACGTACAAATAATAGTGTATTATTAGCTATCTTCTCAAAATCACATTTAAAATTTAACAGTAGTACCTTATTTATATCAATGAAAAGTTTTTGTAGTTTCACTGAATACTAGAGAAAATAAAATTAGAAAAAATTTAACTATTAAATAATTAACAGAAATTATGGTACTGTTGTTACGTTTGATCTACTTAGCATACACAAGCGATCTATCAGCTACATAAATTGTGCTCAACTAAAACTTATTTAAAAAATATATTTATGGATATAGCATGATAATATGAATATGATTATTATTCATCACCGGTATAATTAATAGGATGCTACATACAGTGTGTATTGTCTCCATCTCAACAAAGTATACCATAACAAATATTTGCATTCAGCAGAATCTACTTTAAGTTACAAGCTTTTAATATTAAAAGTAAATTTATCCATTCTCAAACTTAAAATTGAGATTATAATCTAGAGCAGGGGTCCCCAAACTACGGCCCGCGGGCCGGATACGGCCCGCTAACAAGTTTTAACTGGCCCGTAGCACCAATAGGACGGTAAATAAAATATAGATATCTAAAGGTACTTATGTGTAATTTAAAAAGTTATATGTGTTAATAAACTTTTGGCCCGCTAAGAGCATTTGATATTTTTTGTGGCCCTTGAATAAAAAAGTTTGGAGACCCCTGATCTAGAGTAGTGTTTCCTAACTTCTTTTACTCGCGGAACCTTTGCAGAAGCTTGAAAGTTTTATGGAACTCCCATATAATTGTTGGAGCTATTTTATGTTAGAATCATAATTTAAATCAAAAATATTGTTAATTAATTTATATTTTTTCAAATTTCTCACGGAACCCTTAGGTTCCGCGGAACACCAGTTGGGAAACACTGATCTAGAGTATCTTGTAGGATTTCATAAATATTAAAACTTTAAAGTTAGTTATGAGCATTTTAAATTTGTAGTTTTATACATAGCATATGAGATTCCTTAAATTATATTTTTACCTTTAAGTTTGATATCGGGTAAGTATTAAAGTTAACAGCACAAAATCAGTGCTATGAAAAGCAAAATTACTATATTGTACATTTGTAAGATCGAGACAATACATAAAGGTATAAAGTGTTGCATGTTGCATCCTCTAAAAATAAATAAGCTTTGACACAATATAATCATCTATCAAAGATTATAGGATAACAATTTACCACAGTTCAAAAGCTACATCAAAACAATTATCAATTCTAATTTTTTTTTCATTATAAGATGTTTTTAGTGACATACGATTTGAAAATTAAAGGGTTATTATCAAATAATAATGAAAAAAGTAACATGAAATGTACTAAAATAATTGCCAAACTTATCAATCACTGCATGCTGCTGACAACAATTTTTCTCATAAACTGATCTCAACAGTAAATATCTCAGTAATTTTTTTGTTAACCAAAATAGTTGAGTTGATTTGGGATTAGAGTTATATTATTTCAGTTAGAGAAACAAATATTTGATGTTAATTTAATATTAAAATAATAATAAAAAACATATTAGCAAAAACCGATAGATAGATAATACGTAGCAACAGTACTGAAATTATTGATAATTTATCATTTTAATAATAAACATAATACAAACAGTCCATTTTTGACGGTATGCTTGGAAACTGGAATCTAATAACACTTCAAAATTAATACTACCGCCAAATTCATCCTGACAAGGAATAATACCAGTTGGTGATGATTTTACAGAACCAGCAGCACATGTTTCATAATTTTCTCGGTCTTCTTCAGGCTAAACACATATAAAAAATATGCTGAATACAATTTGAAGTATTTAAATGTTTCAATCATTAAGATTGAAAAAGGTTTCTGTTAGAAAATTTGAATCTGCCGGACTAAAGTCATAAATAAAAAATTTTAATAACTTAAAATTATTAGGGAAACAAAAAAAATATTAGAATTTTGATACGAAACCAGATTAAGCAGAAATAGGCTTCATTTTAATACAACAATTCAAAAATAATTAACTATAGTCTTGAATTGTCCACAAATTTCCTAAACAAGATGTAAACTTAAAAAAAAAAATAACATTTTACAGTACTGTTTATAGATTATTTAAATCTTAGTTTATTTTTAGATTTCTACATAGAAATAAATATTTGTTTGCAATAAAAAGAATTTGAAAATTGAATACAATGTACAATGTTAATCATACATTTACTTTAATGCAATTAAAAAATATCAAAAATGCATAGCCACATTTTTTTATAAGCTTTCAGTATTTATGAAATTTATTAAAATACAGAAAACATGTAAATAATTTTGTAATTAAAAATATACCTACATTTTTATTTTGATTCCTATGATTTAAAAATGTAAATAGAGATTCCTTACAAAAATTTTAGTATATAATAATTTAACAGTGAATTCAAATTTAACACATCCATTACAGTGTCCACTCAATGAAGACTGAAAGGTACACTTGACATTTGACCCCTACTAGACAGATCAATTTTCCTGATTTTTTAAATTTTAGACATTTAAAATATATATTTCAACACATATTTTAGAAAATACTTTTGGACAAACATAAATTGTCCATGAACAATTTTGCAATATGATTACAACATAACTCAAATTTTTTGTACAGATTATATATGATCATCTAAATATATTTTTCTTAACATAATTAAAAGTTACCGTTTGCGGAAGATTCAAATCTACAATCTTCCCATTTTCCATTGAAAAATAATATTCATTGATATCATTTTGATTTATGTAGACCCCTTCAAACTGTTGCTGTAATAGAGTTGGTGTTAAGCTGTCGTTACAACTAATAAAAATAAAAATAAAATATATTAAAAATTTTAAATGTACATAAACCTTAGCAATAAAATGTTAACTTTTGGGTTACCTAATGTTAATGTTTCATATACAAATTAATTTAATTTTAGATATTTTCATAATGAGGAATTAATTATAAAATATTTCAAAAATTTTATCTAAAAATAAACAACACATAATATTAATATCTTTTTTAATATTTAAATTATTATATTAAAATTAAATTGAATTTGATAAAATAAAAAAATATTTTACATATTAAATTTAATTTAAATAAGAAAAAGCAAATAACAAGCAAAGCGTGCAAAGTGCAAAAGATTTAAAGAACATGCTAATACTTACTTATTAAAATTAAATATTTCTTCATTAGAGTTCTGCATTTCTGATAGGCCAGGAAATTTTGTATCATCCATCTAATACAAAAAATATGCCCACACAAATTGTTTACTAACTTTATTTTTCAAATTTCAAAGAATAATAGATACCAAGACAGGTAACTAAATATTATATAAATTTTGGTGAGAAACAAATAAACAAGTTTATAAATTATATAAATTATACATAAATTTTATAAAAACTGTAATAAATAGAATACAATTAATATTATTATTGTGTATTAATATAAGGGGGTGGTTACTTTAAAAGGCTGTAATTGAAAATAATTTTACTTAAGCTTTTTTATATTTTAATTAATCTGCTCATTCAGACCAATCAGCTTCTTACCCTATTTCTCAAAAAAATGATCTTAAACGTCTCCTACCAATCATAGGAAAAAACTTTCCCAATACTCAATTTGGATTTAGGCACAATCATTCCACAATACATCAGATCCTCCACAAAATTAAAGCATTTTTCCCCGCATACCTTATACCTACTTATTAAATCATATCTTAGTGATCGCCACTTCAGGAACAAATTTTTCAAATATTTCTAAAATAGAAGCCGGTGTCCCACAAGGTGAAATTTTCGCACCACTTCTTTTTAACATCTATGGGGCCTGAAATTAAATCAGACGAAATCACTCCACTCTACTTTCACACTACGCCCCAGAGACTGTCCACAACTATTCCTTAATAATCAATCTCAAATCTATTCTCAAAACGTCAAGTATCTTGGACTAACCCTAGACCGCCGGCTCACATAGACTCCTCACATACACTTCAAACGTTTAATGCTCAATGATTGTAGCTGCCAGCTGCGACACCTACTGACCTCTAAATAAATTTATCTGAACAACAAGCTCCTTATATACAGAATGCTACTTAAACTAATGTGGGTCTATGGTATACAGCTCTGGGGATCAGCAAAACCTACTAACATCAACAGAATACAAGCCTATCAATCCAAAACCCTAAGACAAATCATTAAAGCACCATATTACGTTTCCAATCACGATCTCTCCATACCCTTTGTCGCAGATGTGGCTAAAACACATTATAAAAGACTCCATAATAGCCTTTTAAACCACAGAAACCCACTCATGCATGTTATTTGTTCCTTGACTTTTCCTGGAAATCCTTCCAAACAACTCAAGTGCAAATGGTGTAGAAACCTACTGATAGACTAATATTCAATTTTAATACTCATGTTCAGGGGTGGACGCGGGAAAAATTTTTGGGGGGTTTTGAAAAAATAAGAATAATTACCGTTATTTTGAAATAATTATTAATTATTTGAAATTAATCATTTATTCATTTGGGGGAGGGGGGTGAACCCCAAAACCCCTCCCTGGGTCCGCCACTACTCATGTTTTTTTATTGTAGTACTTCCAAGGGGAGGCTTCAACACTGTTTAATCTGTCATCTTTATCTATTTGTTTATTATTATTATTATTTTTTTAATATCTATTTACTTCCTAAATTACTCTCATTGTTTATTTTTTTATAACAGATTGAATAGAACACTTAAAATTAAACAAAAAAAAAAATTAATCTGCAATTTATGAGTATTTTTAAAATATAATATTTTACATATTACTCATAACTAGTATAAAAATTAAAATGTAATAACGTCAACGTACAAACACAAATAATTATTTAACTTTAAGTTGATGATAAATCAATTCACTTTAATATTAATGTTAACAACACAAGACTAATAAATTTTGCTGAATGCATATTTACTATAATGTGTGCGAGTCAAAGAGAGAGAAAACAAATAGTACACTGATATTATCAATAAAAAATGTAGCAGTTATTTTTTTATTTATAGTGAATAGGTACCTACTTACTAATTAATAATATATTAAACATTTTTTACATTTATCACAAATAAATTATAATCAATAATTATATATTATTTACAGATTTTGATAATTTATAGCAACCTTTTAAAATGTGTAAAGGTCTTACAACAAAACAGTTAATAAGGTTATCAATAAATAAATCTCTTTGTCTCCTAAAGAAATAAAATAACAGTTAACACTATTACAGTAATTAACTAGTTATGAGTATAAATTATAAAGTTTTTTTTTAAGTAATATATATAAACCTGAGTTATTAAAATTGTGTATTGTTGTTCCAAAGGAAATCATAAGCATTTGTCAAGGAAACGACGGCATAGGGAAGAAAAAAATAATAATTATAACATTGATTACTATATTATTTTATTCTAAATGTAAAACACTGAATTTGAGTTTTCTATCAATAATTAATTATCATGATCTTTCTATGTCTTTAATAATTTAAAAAACATTACAATTATGTAAAGAAATGAAGGAGACGTGGGTTGAAAATGTTTTAATTTGTTAAATAAATGGATAGGTACCTAACCGTGCCAAATATTTTGAACAAAACCAGGTAATATATGATTAAGAAATTGATTATGCTCTGGATGCGGGAAGTATACAAATGGTAACCCTACTTATATTAACACTTGAAATACCTTATGAATTTGATGTATCTTGTATTGTGTATTTTGTTCAAATCACCCCTACAACTATGTGTCAACTGCATGCAATGTTCAAAATCACTGAATAACAACTATGTATAAAAATAAAATATTATCTTGATACCCAAGTGAATTATAAAGCCGTGAATATAACTATAAGAACAACTATCAATTGACCAAGCCACTCAACATGCATAAACAATTTGTGTTACTGATCACTTTTCCGAGACTGAATTATATTCTATTTATCATACAGTAGACCCTTAATTTTTCGACTATTATTTTTACTTATAAGTAGGGCTCGGATTTAAATGCTCTAAAAATATCAAAAAAGTGCCCTAAAAATATCAAAAAATGATGTTTTAAAAAATGCATTATTTATTAAATAAATTCAAATTAAATTATTATTAAAAAATGAGGAACAAATAAAATTATAATAAAAATTATAAATTATACGCAACACGACTGAAAGCGTCTGACAATCGGCCACGCGCACCACCGATATAATATTATTGCTCGATAAGAAAATAATCCGATAAAAGTTTAGTTGTATGCAATAATATCGGATAATTGGATGGTGTAACATAGAGATAGTAAAAACCGGAAAACCTGATGTTAAGTTAGTTAAAATAGTTCAAAATTAAAATAATTTTTATTGCGTACCTAGTACTAAACTAATATGTAGTACTTATATTTCAATGAGGTCAATTTTTATAGTCATAATACGACAAATAAGTCAAAAATTTTCTAATAAATTAAAAAATGCATTAAAATTTAAAACCGTCAAAAAATGCCTCAAAAAATTATTGTGGTTAGATTGCAAAGTACTTGAAACATATTTGTAGCTTGGAAAGTATCGCGTAAGATATCCAAAAAAAAAGATGCAAATGCATTGAAATCCGAACCCTACTTATAAGTTATAAGTTACAACACTAACAATCACAATATTATAATCAATTAAATAAATTATTATCTATTAGACAAGCTATTTTTATATTGCGACATCTTAAATAGAAAACACATTACAAATATTAAACATAATAAGTAATTAAACTCCAATTACTTTTTGTTTTTTAATTATATTATCTAATTATAAAACTAATACTAAAAATTAGTCATAAATGTAACAAGGATGTACAACATACGAGTAGCACAATAAATAAAATTGCCTAACAATAAAATATTAAAAAAAAATTACTTGTAATTTATACTTTAAGCACATTCTCAGAAAATATTAATTAATAATGACATGGATTAGGTACACTACAATAATAATAAAAATTTAAGGAAATATATAATTCACATATCTTTTTCCAATCCTACAAATGCGTAACATAACAAAATTACATTCAGTCTTTGTTAGTTAATACTTAAGTGTATTTACCGATTATTAAACTTGAATGTAACAACATATACCATGTATTGTTCGAAATATTTTTATTTTTAAATATATTTTCAAATAAACTGAATTATAGTTTTATAATTACTTTCCTATCAAGAGCTATACACAGGCTCTCTCTAATCTAAATTAACATTGTTCATGATTAAAGGAATACATTTAAACAAAATATATAATAAGAAATACTGTGCCCTAAACATTAAGATAAACACATATTTTAGATTTTGAGTGGAACGATGATGTATTGATTTTACAAAGATGTGTAATTTTTTTTGTGGGTGTAGACGATAAGTAATGGAAAAAAATTTTTGACTTTCAACTTTAGAATAGTTTTGGATAGAAAATTGGAACTAGTAATACTTTAATGAGAGCAAAACTAAAAATACCAGTACTTTTTATAGTTGAAAATAACAAACAAAAAATGAAGGAAAAACAGTATTTTATACACAAATCCAATATTATTACAAAAATAATTATTTTGGAACCGTGGTTACTATAATTTAGATGGTTTTTGTTCAGTCATTTTTAATCGTATACAATCATCATTAAATTAAAATTTAACAAAATCCATTTTAGAGATTTACTCAATAACAAATTAAACTCGACATCCTATGTAAAGCAAAACGGTATCCATTTTTCTACCTTTTAACATTTTAATTCGCACAAATATAAATTTTAATAATTTGTGTGTGAAATATGAATAACCAAATACCAAACCATCTCAACAAAGAACAATATAATATTTTTTTTTCACTATAAACTTAAAAAAAATGGAATATAAAATTATTTGTCTAGTACAGTAAACTGAAACTAACCAATTTATCAAGCACAAGTGACAACATTATAAAAATTACAAATAGTGCTAGAAATCAAAACTAAAAACATAGATGTGCTCTAAACTAAAAATTGTTTATTTTTTTAATTTTTAAAATAATTTATCAAAAATGCAAAAATTTTAGAGAAAACACAATTACGTAAGTAAAAACAAAGACATAATATTAAGTCATAACGAAAAACTAAAATTAAAATAATGTCTTACCGTAAAATCCGTGAAATGTATACAATATTCAGATGGAAATTTAAGCAGCGTTCCAACTGTATAATATCATAGGATACCGACTATGCCGTTTATGAGTAATGACCATTAAGTTAATTTCTCAAAAACTTCACACATGCACCTGCAACCTGTATGTATAGTGTAAACGGGATACCATGACAAAATAAATATTATTAGGGGTATTGTCACATCTAGTATCTATACGTGGACAGTTAGTATAATGTGTACCTGCGCCGTGCAGTCTTGCAGTTGGAGTTCGCAACTGGTCACTGTAGTAGTGTAGTATTGTGTTACTCTGCCGCTGAACGGCTGAACACTTTACTGAAGTCACTGAACAGTGGGCGCCACAATTTAAGATAGTATTATCTATAAACCCCCGGGCACCTTGGAGTTATTATTATTGTTATCGTATGGTGTTAAACAAGCAAGCTTTACAACTCCATAAAAAAAAATTTTAACAAATAAAAAAATAATTAGAATAGAACATAAAAATAAAATAATAAAGTCATAATATAATATAATTATGTAGTCAAATCTTTTGTCAAATTTTTGATCAATTTTTAAGGTTTAGAACATATGATTCATATGAGTGTCATATAATAAAATATTTTAATTTATATTATTTTGTGTAAGGTGCATAACCTCAGAATATATAGCGCGAAAATTTAAAATAGTTACTAACCATCACGATTTATAGATAACAAACCATTGATTACATATACCAACTGATACCATTTAATTTTGTTTACAAAATACATCTATATTTAAAGGTTATGTTAGATTGTTGGAATAATTCGTTTTCATTCGTTATTTGATGTTTTGATGATAATTTTGATATTTAGTTTTAAATTTTAATAAATAAGTTTAATTAAGAAATCCTATAGATTTTTATTTTTTACAGCATATATTGAGTTTTTGAATTCATAATATGGATTCTGATCTTTATGATGAGTTTGGTAATTACATTGGACCAGAATTGGAATCTGATGAAGAGGAAGAAGAACAGCCGCCGTCTCCTGAGCCAGAATCTCAGGACATTGATGTAACTAAATACATTTAATAGAATTCAATACTTATGTAATTATGTGCAATGTCACATTGTTTTTTAAGATGATTGAGGAGAGTGAAGATGGACCAGAAGAACCGGGTATGAGCGTTGTTTTACATGAAGATAAACGTTATTATCCGAGTGCTGTTGAAGTGTATGGCCCTGACGTGGAAACATTAGTTCAAGAAGAAGATGAATTACCATTGACAGTGCCATTGGTTGCCCCTGTTAAACAGCATAATTTCCAAATCAAAGAACAACATTTGCCCAACACAACATATAATATGGAGTAAATTTTATTTATATTATATTATATAAACTAAAATTAATTAAATTACACGTTACTATTGTAACTAGGTATTTGGCAGATTTAATGGATGTTGCAGGCTTAGTGCGAAATGTTGCATTGGTTGGGCATCTTCACCATGGAAAAACCAGCTTAGTAGATTGCTTAGTTCGTCAAACCCATCCAGACTTGGGACAATTAAATTTAGATTCAGCAGATGCTGATTTGATGCGCTACACAGATACTTTAATGACTGAACGTCAAAGAGGTGTTAGTATTAAAGCAACTCCTGTAACATTAGTTTTACCTGATGTTAATTCTAAATCATACTTAATGAACATTTTTGATACACCTGGTAATGATTTTTGTAAATTTAAATTGTTATATTTATTTATAACTCTAAACTTTGATGTTGATTAGGTCATGTTAATTTTTCTGATGAAGTAACAGCTGCCCTTAGAATTTGTGATGGAGCTGTAATATTTGTTGATGCTGCAGAGGGTGTTATGTTAAATACAGAACGTCTGATAAAACATGCTATACAAGTATGTACAAAACTATGTAATTATGTTAGTAAAAAAAATAATTAATTTTTTTTTTTAATTCAGGAGAAAATCGCAATTACTATTTGTGTGAATAAAATTGACAGACTTATGTTGGAGCTTAAACTTCCTCCTCAAGATGCATATTACAAAATTAAACATATAATTGATGAAGTAAATTCCCTGTTAAGGTATAAACTAATATTAAATTACTCTATTATTGTATAGACTAGTATTGAATTGTTTTTAATTTTTTAAACTGTCATACTTGAATTACTTTTAATTTTTTACAGTTTACATTCGCAGAATGATCCATCACGTATTGTTTCACCAATTATAGGAAATGTTTGTTTTGCATCAGCTCAATATGCTGTTTGTTTCACATTAAAGTCATTTGCTAAACTTTATGCAAATCATTATCCTAATGTTAAGGTTGACAGTTTTTCAAAAGTTTTATGGGGTGATGTTTACTTTAATCCGAAAACTAGAAAATTCTCCAAAAAATCTCCTCATAATAGCGCACAAAGAAGTTTTGTTGAGTTCATATTAGAACCATTATATAAATTATTTGCTCAAGTAATTGGTGATGTAGACACGACTCTCCCTGATGTTTTGGATGAACTTGGAATTAAACTAACAAAACGTGAAATGAATATTAATATACGACCACTATTACGCCTTGTTTGTGGACGCTTCTTAAATGATCTCAGTGGTTTTGTGGATATGTGTGTTAATCATATACCTTCACCAGCGGAAAATGCAAAAAATAAAATAGATACAATTTATACAGGTCCTCAAGACACTGAACTAGCTAAGGACATGCTTGATTGCAATCCAGATGTAAGTTTCTTTAAGATATAATATTATTTTATGTTTTAAATTTATATTATTTTCTTAGGGTCGTTTAATGGTGCATAGTACTAAAATGTATCCTACTGATGATTGTACTTTCTTCCAAGTATTAGCTCGAGTAATGAGTGGGACATTGCATGCTGGACAAGAAGTAAAAGTTTTAGGTGAAAACTATTCTTTGGTTGATGAAGAAGATTCTAGAGTAATGACAGTTGGAAGATTATGGGTACATGAAGCTAGATATAAAGTTGAAGTTAATAGAGTACCAGCTGGCAATTGGGTTCTAATTGAAGGCATTGACCAACCAATTGTAAAAACTGCAACAATAACAGATTTAATAACAACTGATGATTTATACATATTTAGACCATTAAAATTCAACACTCAGTCTGTTATTAAAATAGCAGGTAAAGAAAAAAAATATTATAATTGTTATTTTGTAAATATATTAACAAAAAACATTCTAGTTGAACCGGTAAATCCATCTGAACTACCTAAAATGTTGGATGGTTTGAGAAAAGTCAATAAGTCTTATCCTCTACTTATTACTCGTGTTGAAGAATCTGGAGAACACGTTATACTGGGCACTGGTGAATTGTACTTAGATTGTGTAATGCACGATTTAAGAAAGATGTATTCAGAAATTGGTAAATATAACTAGCATTATTGCATACCTTAAAACTAAATTTTTATTTTTGCTAAAGATATAAAAGTGGCAGATCCAGTTGTTGCTTTTTGTGAAACTGTTGTTGATACGTCATCATTAAAATGTTTTGCTGAAACTCCAAACAAACGTAATAAGATAACAATGATTGCAGAACCATTAGAAAAAGGCCTTGCTGAAGATATTGAAAACCAAGTGGTTGACATTGCATGGGACAAGTAATACATACTTTGTTTTTAATATTTTTGTTAAATTATGTATTTTAAATGATCGATGAATGTACATTATTTAATAGTAAATATTCTATTATTTAAGGAAAAAAATTGGTGAATTTTTCCAATCTAAATATGATTGGGATTTACTTGCAGCTCGTTCCATATGGGCATTTGGTCCCGATACTACTGGCCCTAATATTCTTGTAGATGATACTCTACCATCTGAAGTTGACAAAAATATTCTTAGATCTATTAAGGATTCTATTGTTCAAGTAAGTTATTTATACCTTATTATAAAATACCAATATTAATACATAATTTGAATAATAGTTTCATTGAATATTATTGTTGTTCCAGTAGACCAAAATACTATTAATTTGTTTTTTAATTATTTCCATTTAGTTTATTTTTCTAAATCAGTTAACCCTGACTTGTATTCCTTAAATTTGCTTAACAATTATTACTTTCATTCCAATGTGGTATCTTAAAAATTTTAATAATTGTATTTTATCTAAAAGATCTCAACCCTTAACTTCCATTTCAGGCTTAAATTATTTGTACTTTCTTAACTTAATATTTTTTTTTTAGGCTGAGACTTAAAATAATAATAATTTGATTTAAATCTTAGGGTTTTCAATGGGGTACTAGAGAGGGACCATTATGTGAAGAACCAATTCGTAATGTTAAATTTAAAATATTAGATGCAGTCATTGCCCCTGAACCATTACACAGAGGAGGAGGTTAGTAGTAATAGTTAATTTTTGTATAGTTTAATTTGTTATAGTGTATTAAAAAATTGTAAATTATAGGACAAATTATTCCAACTGCTCGTAGAGTAGCTTACTCAGCATTTCTTATGGCAACACCTCGGTTGATGGAACCATATCTGTATGTTGAAGTCCAAGCTCCAGCAGATTGTGTTTCTGCTGTATATACTGTATTGGCTAAGAGAAGAGGGCACGTAACACAAGATGCTCCTGTTCCAGGATCACCACTTTATACCATCAAAGCTTTTATTCCTGCAATTGATTCATTTGGTTTTGAAACTGATTTACGTACTCATACTCAAGGTCAAGCTTTTTGTTTGTCTGTATTCCATCATTGGCAGGTTAGTAAATTATATTATACATTTTAGTATTCAAAACATAATATACGATTTTTAATAACCTTCATAATAAGTTTATTTTGAATATTTTCATAAGTTGGGTTATTTAAAATGAATATTTTATTGATACTTTAACGAGAAAATAGTTGTGAAATAAAAGCTTTTCTGCAAATATTAAAATTGTATTATACATTTTAAGACATATATACATATTTATTTATTTATTTTAATCAATTTATTGAATTAATTGAATATAATATGTTATCATACTAATTTTGTATAAATTTTGAAATTGATTTTTCCGAGGAGACTCACAGTTAGTAAAAACTAAAAAGTATCACATTTATTAAAAAATAAAGTCTAATTGGTACTTAAAATAAAACACATGTTATCATTATTGATGAAATTACGATAATCCATTTTATTAAATTTAAATTCAATAATAACCTATTTTATAACAATTATTCTAAGCGGAGAATGACTATATTTTGGTAACCATTTTGGCAACAAAACAATTATTTTAATAATTACTTTGGATTCGCATAAAAATTCTCATTTTTCCTTAATATTTTGTTTGTTTTTTTCCGATTATAGAAATAGGTACTGGGAATTTTTAATTTTGACCTCTTTAAAGTACAAACTAGATTTAATTTGCTATCCAAAATCACCTTCGAAGTTGAAAATTGGATCATTTTCTTGACTACTTATTGTGTACACAAACATAAAATAAATAAAATACACATCATTGTAAAATTAATTAAAATTAATTCATCACTCTACCTGGAATCTAAAATATTAATAATTATTATAATATAGGTGTGGGCTGATGGATGGAATGAATAATTTTAAAAATTAAATTAAGATATAAATATTCAATAACTTAAGGGTCATGTAAATGTGTCATTTTTAAGAATTTTTACTTTTGCAATACTATTGTTCTTTGCTCGTTATTGGATACAATCTCTGTTTCTTCAACCATGGATATAGATATTAGATACTTCTATATTAGTATACTAGTATCTATAACCAGCACTGTTAATTTTTTTCTGGGTTTTTGACCGTTGTAAATAAAAACAACTCCTAAATATTATACTTATACACCCTAATAAACATGCAATTTACTTTAACTTTATGGCTATATAATATTTATAATCAATGATATTGTATATAATATGCATTTAAGATTACCTTTTATTTAATTTAGTAACAAAGGTACCTAATTAGTAATTACTATATTCAGTATATTATAATAATATTAACAAAAAAAAGAAAAATTATAAATAAATAAAACAGTTGAGTTATTCAAATGAAAATACTATTTATTTATTTTTATTTTATGTAAATCTTATAATTCCTTGTTTAATATTATGATAAAAGTGTATAGTAATATATTATATCAATTTATTATGTATAAATATTATAGCTTTTTATTTACTATATTTTTTATATTCATAATAAGGTTAATAAGCAAGCCGCTTTATAAAGCCAGTTAAAAACATATGCTATACTCGACACAAAACCCTGCACATGCAATGAGATTATTATTATTTATCATTAACTTATTATTTTACTTTTTTAGATTGTCCCCGGTGATCCACTTGATAAAAGTATAGTTATCAAACCTTTGGAACCACAACCCGCTACACATCTGGCTCGAGAATTTATGGTAAAAACTCGGAGGAGAAAAGGCTTAAGTGAGGATGTTTCCATAAATAAGTTCTTTGACGATCCTATGTTATTAGAATTAGCCAGACAAGATGTATCTCTTAATTACCCTATGTAATAACTAATAAGTTTTAGTTTTGATAAAATTATACATTTTCTTTACTGTTTGTATTAATATATGTAAAATAAAAATAATTAAAGCATTATTTTTAATGATTTTTTTTACCAAGAACAAAAGTAATTTATTTTATTGGATGTAATAATTTATAATAAAAAAAAAATATTATATCTAATTTATATTTATGGAAATAATTTATATAATATACAATTATAACAATTATAAAATTGTTATCATATTAATATATGATATTGATATGATATCTGCCAAAGAAATATTTGTAGAAATATACTGCAATTATGTTCTCTGATGATTATGGTTCAAATTTAAAACTATACATAGCAAAAATTTGTGGTTTAATTTGGATTGTTTTTTAAACAACCTAATTCAACTCATTGTACCTAAAGTCTATTTTATAAGGTTACAGCTTATAATAGTTGTTTAAGCAGTTTTATTATGTTGTGAACTTCAGTGCATATCTATCGTTTACAGGTACAAGTTGATTGAATTTTCTTTGTCCTATGTGTGTTAGCTATATTTTGCTAACTTTTTTTTTTGTTTATTGTTTATAAATTACAGTATTATTGTCTCTCAAATAATTACTTTAAAAGAATAATCAAGTCAAATAACCATAAGATTATACAAATTTAGATACATTGAATACTAAAAATAAAATTATTAAAAAATCCATATATAATTAGTATTTTTATATTTTATGATCTTTTTTTATAACACTAAAAAGGTGTCTTAAGTTTGCCATTCCTATTATTGATAAACAATAATAAATAATAATGTCTAATATATCCAGAAATTAGAAATTCTATAGCCAAGATTTGTAAAAATACTCAAGTACGCTTGATTATAATATGTTACAATTTATTGTTAAATTATGACAATATAATTTTAAAAAAAAAGTTTAGGAATACAATACATAAAAATGTATGTTAATACTTAAGTATAAAACATATTTTTCACGGTGGTCAATAATAATTCAATCACATATTAATAATAATCTATGTTACCTATGTATTCAACACTTGGCGTGTCAGAATAATAATTATTTTTTATTAACCATACTTCAGAAAAAAAAAATTTTATCAAGTTACAAGATTTTTACGGTTATTGTAAAATAAGTATTTTATACTTTAAAAGATGTTCAATAATTTTCGGGGATTAAACACCCCCGATCACCCACTATTCGACTAATCGGCCATTTGATACGTCTGATTTTAAGGAAGCTACACCCGTGTATGTTGTCTCCGTCTTACACATGTAAAACAGCATAAATGGTTTTGCGCGGAGAAAGGAACCGAGAGGGTTGCAGTCATAATATAATATAAATATGTACATTTTATTAATTAATAATAATATAATATATAAATAAATAATATATATTAATAATATAAATAATTTGATATTTTTGGCAATTTAGGACATTTAGGTATATTTCAACTTACCTGTACCCAGTGGCACCGAACTTGGGGTTGAAGTCTGGTTATGACCAGACCAAATTTTTAGTATTGTTTAGTATAGTATAGCCGTATAGGAATAATAAATTAATTTATCGTATAAATCACGATATCGCACTAATATTATGACGGTGTGGACTGTGGATGGTAACATTTAAATAAGATGGCTTTTGACATTATGGTCATTTTATAATGTATTAGTATATCACCCTAACTCCGCACATAAGTTTTTCATTATTTAAATACAAAATACAATATATTATGTTATTAAAGTTAAATGAAAATAATATTACGAGTAGATAGGTATAAGGCAGGGGTCACCAATTAATATTTTTGAAGGGCTACATAAGGAATCTAAAAATTTTTCGCGGGCCATCAAGATCCTAAGTACATATTTACATTATATAAAAACTAATAATATTAAACAAAAATAATAATTTACAATTATAACACATATAATTTTGTCGTAATATGTGTTATTTATTTTTTGTCTGTGATCACTGTCGATTCGTTGAGTCACAAAGACATGGGAAATGAATCTGTACACAATTATGATTATATATAATATGGCTTTGCATGTATAATAGTTTAATTTCAACTACAGATACAAAATAGTATTTTATATTTGTGATTTCAACATGGTTTTACACCCATAGGTAGTACCACCCATATAGTGATATTTTAATCAATTTTTATGGTATATGGACTTTTGGTGTTAAAAATATTTTTAGAATGAGGAGCTATACGGTGGGTTAATTTTTTCAAACTTGCGGAAATACGGTGCATGCAGAGCTACGGATTCACAATAGTATATTGTGTGGCAAGGGCGGGAAGTGAGCCATTTCAGTCGCGGGCGTTGTGTGCGGTACGAACTACGATGAGCCGTAGGGCGTAGGCGAGTGACGCATTTCGCCCAAGACTGAAATGGCCTTCCCGCGCGAGCCACACATACTATTTTTTGTCACGCCCCTGCGTTCATGGAAAAGGTTATGCAGGGATCTATGCAACAATTATAGACTATTCTACAAACTTACTAACGCATCGTTCGACGCACTTATCTAGAAACAGTGCAAATTAAATATGTTTAAATGTTTATGCGTCATGCAAGGAGGTTATACTATACATTTAAGATGTAACCAAAAGTTTATGTTTTGCAAGAACCGTGGTAGGTATACATTTTAGTTTCTGGTTGTGCAGGGGATACACGCCCGGCGGCCAGCACTTTTGGGGATTTCCTCTTTTCCGCCCGGCACTTTTGGGGATTTCCTCTTTTCCGCCCGGCACTTTGGGGATTTCCACTTTACCGCCCGCTGAACGGAAAAAGGACGCTTTCGAACGCTTCAACCGTGGTCGAAAACCAAACTTTCGGTGCAGGCGTGACAAAATAGTATATTGTGTGGCAAGGGCGGGAAGTGAGCCATTTCAGTCGCGGGCGTTGTGTGCGGTACGAACTACGATGAGCCGTAGGGCGTAGGCGAGTGACGCATTTCGCCCAAGACTGAAATGGCCTTCCCGCGCGAGCCACACATACTATTTTTTGTCACGCCCCTGCGTTCATGGAAAAGGTTATGCAGGGATCTATGCAACAATTATAGACTATTCTACAAACTTACTAACGACGCACTTATCTAGGAACAGTGCAAATTAAATATGTTTAAATGTTTATGCGTCATGCAAGGAGGTTATACTATACATTTAAGATGTAACCAAAAGTTTATGTTTTGTAAGAACCGTGGTAGGTATACATTTTAGTTTCTGGTTGTGCAGGGGATACGCGCCCGGCGGCCAGCACTTTTGGGGATTTCTTCTTTTCCGCCCGGCACTTTTGGGGATTTCCTCTTTTCCGCCCGGCACTTTTGGGGATTTCCTCTTTTCCGCCCGGCACTTTTGGGGATTTCCTCTTTTCCGCCCGGCACTTTGGGGATTTCCACTTTACCGCCCGCTGGACGGAAAAAGGACGCTTTCGAACGCTTCAACCGTGGTCGAAAACCAAACTTTCGGTGCAGGCGTGACAAAAAAATATTATTATTCATGCTATAGCGCATCCGTTGAACAGACCATTCAAAATTTTGTTCGGCGCCAATGCTTTGTACCTATATTTTCAGTGGTAAACGATAAAAAAGTCCGGAAAACGGAAAAAAAAAATCCGAGAAAAAAATATTTAAAAAATGATATTATTTATTAAGTAATAAAATATATATAAAAAAATAATTAATTATACATTAATTATTATTATCGTTATTTTAAAATTATATTATATATTGTCTGCTAATTTAATTTACAGTTACTACCTACTCCCTACTCATTTTTCTTAAACAATGTGAAATATTGTGTAAATTTTTTTGCTAACTTTATATTAAGCCATGTAATCAAGTAGGTACAATTATTATAGTACTTGTTATTGTAATACGAATATCATAAGTGCAATTTGATTTATACACACAGTACATACAGCCATACAGGCAAATTATATTAGCACCCCCAAATTTAAAACTCAAGTTGCGCCTATGACTAATACCTGTATTTAGATGAAATAATAAAAATGATAAAATATGTCAGAACGGACCGTTGCAACTTTCGATAAAGTAACGGCATACAACTTGTGTACCGTTTCTAACCCACTATTATTATTATATTAAATAAAAATTGGGAAAAACGAAAAATGTCCGATTTAATATTTGTAAACAGCCAAACAGGTAAATAGCTACTTACGCATACGACGGATATTTACATAGTTTACATAGATCCAGTGAAAATAAATATGTATTTGGGCATTTGGCGCTGTGTCGAGTAGGTGCATAATGTAAAAGAGGCTACTGTACAAGACTGTATCTTATTAATATATATATGTTTAATGTTTATAATGAGTCATTATTAATCGCAGTAGGTTAAAATTAATAGTTATATAAACTTATAATACATAATAGGTGTATATAGAATATAATATTAAATTATATATAGAATTCTAGCTATACTAGTTTTTTTATACAAATATACAGTATACACATATGTAATATATTACATCAGTGAATAATTATATAAGAATTTAGAATATTGAATAATATACAAGGTGTCCCACTGAGATCTGACAAATGAAATAACTTTTGTTCTAATATTAATATTTTTAAAAAATTTCTTTTAAATATAATTCATAGACAATTGAGCTACATTGTTAGTATACATTTTTATTTTTTATTTTTTAATACTGAAGAAATTTTTTAAAAATATTAATTAGAATAAATGTTATTTCATTTGTCAGATCTCAGTGGGACACCCTGTATAATTAGAATTATATAAAAATAAAAATAAATCATGATTAATTTTAAATTGACTTAAAGAATTCGAGTGTCATTTACGAAAAATCCATATTCCAACTGTGAGCTAATCAATGAGCAATATAATAATTTTAAAGAAGTCTCGTCTATAAAAGACTAAGTCCCTACCAAAACTTTTTAACAAGCATAATTTTTTAAATGGTTTTTTAATGAAATCTACATGGTTACTAATTATTATTTATTAAAAGATAATTTTGAATCAATAAATCTTAATAGGTACCAAGATTGTAATAACTATAATAATACCATAATCTCTTGTTTTAATCTCTGTGTTACTTGCTAGATCAAGAAAATAATAGTTATTACTAAGGCTGAGATTTTAATGTTAAAAAAATTTAAAAAATAACTTGAAAAACTCAAAAACTGCATTATAAAAATCACAAATGAGTAATGACTTTAAATGTATTAAAAATAAAATATATTACAAGTGTATTTTTGTTTATTTAAATAAGTGTTAAAGTATTAGTAGTATAAGTATAAATTAAGAAAAAAAGTTGTAGATACAGAAGCTAGATCATCATCTCAAGCTTTCAAGGTTTTAAATAAATCAAAGTTTTATGGGGTGTTTTTGAAAATCAGTTATTGGAAAGTAGAAGTTTTTTAATAAATATACAAAATTTTTTTTTGAAAATTACATACTTAGAATACTTTTTTTAAATACAAACATTGATATAACAAAATTAACATGAAAATTGAATAAGCTAATAATCATACAAAAACCCAAATATTTCGGGGGTGAACACACCCAAAACACCCCCCCCCCTGTGTATTTTCCTGACGTTAGTTTTACTGTAGACGTCGTCTAGGCCAAATGCCCAAACGTAAACTCCTACACGAATAACATTTTTACTTGAAAAAAAATTTGGGGGTACTGGTTTGTTATAGCCTAGGGTGACCAGACGTCCCGTTTAAAACGGGATTGTCCCTTTTTTGATCATTGTGTCCCGTTGTCCCGACAAACTTCGAACGGGATGCTTTTTGTCCCGTTTTTAGAAGATGGTTCCATTTTAATCCCGTTTTTTACAAATTATTACATTATATTTTTAAAATAAATCGATCTATGAAACAAATCTAAAATAGTTTTATAACCAAATTTATAAATAACAGAAAACAGTTTTTGTAAAACAAGAATCTAATAAGTAATTAAATTAGTGGTAGTGTTTAATAATAAAAAGAAAATTTTCCTATCTAATTATTTAAAAAAATTGTATTAGTTTTTAAATGCAACATTATTGTGTTGATTAATGATAATAAAAAAAATATTAATTATTTAATTTAGGTTAATTAACTCAAAAAAGTAAAATAACAATATTCATTTTTTAGGGGGGGGGGGGGTAGCAACTGTCCCGTTTTTTTATTTTTTAAAAATGGTCACCCTATTATAGCCCCGCCCTGGCAAGTTAAAACTTAGGTATTATAGCCCTGCCACTTAAGTTTGTTATCTCCCGCCATAGTATACAATATAAATACAAAATAATATGTTTGTATTTATTGATATTTATGAATCTAATAATTCTAATAATCTAGTAATAAATTAGAAATGTATACTTATATAAAATGTTTAATTATACTTTCCTTGATTACCAAAATTCTGCTACATCTTTTAAAATCGTTTCAAACAGATCACAATTAAATAGTTTTGATCACAACATAAATTTTGCTATATACGAGTCTAAAAAATGTTTATCTGTTCCTCTACGTTTTTTGTTGACCCATTTGGCTGAACCCCACATTTTGTGCGTGGGCTTCTGAGTTAGGGTCATTTATGTCAATGGCTAGGGTCCTCGTATCTATGATTAACTTGATTATGTTTAAATCCATGTATTTATTATTATTATGAACGGCGGGGAAATAACAAACCTAACTGGCGGGGCTATACATTTTTCACTCGCCGCAGTGGAGTTTTAACAAACCACAGTACCAACTTGGGGAATATTCTACACTCTGACATTTTTACTTGCGAGTACACGATTTTGGAACTGAAACGCTCAAAAAGTTAAAAATCGTTATAACTAAATACAACTGGACTTAATTTTATTAGACAAAATGTGTATAATATAATATGCGTAAATCAATATTGTCACCTTTGTTTAAAAATATTGACAAAGTTTATGATACGATAAATTTAATGGATAAACCAACCGAATGAAAACAAACCGTTTTGAACAATTTGTTTGATCAAATGATTAAGATACTCATATTAAATAAGCATTATCTTTTGTAGAAGTTTACTATTCCCCGTAGCTATTATTTACAGTGAAACCTAATTCCATTTGGGTTGGACAAACGGTGATGACTCAATATAATATATAACTATATAAGTAATTAATATTATATTAGACTTACCTACAATTTACAAATATTGAAATATTATACAACTCAACCCGTACATGAGGAGAAAAATGTTTCCTAGGTGGCTAGGTACTTACAAGATTGTACAAATCAAAAAATACCATTCCAGTTCATGTCAGTACTCAGTAGGTACTCATTTAATTCAATTTTATAACGATATAATATATACATAGAATGATTCATTTCTGTATATTATTGTATGTTTTATACATTTATTTACTGATATAGAATTAGCAATAAATATTATTGAATATTTTGTAATTATATTTGTTTCTATTCCACATACATAAGCAGTGGTTCTTAAATCTTAACCTTTTTCAAATGACGGAACACTTAACAATTTAAATCTTTTTCGCGGTACACAGTCGTAAAATACAACATTAATTATATACATTTTTAATATTTTTCTTAGTTCTTACTAATATTATTATTCTATGGTTCTTACAGATTTTAAGATTTTGGCGGAACACTTATACCAAGTCCACGGAACACCGATTAAGAACCACTGGCGTAGGTAGATCCGTTTGTTGTACTCTAAGGAAATGCTTATAGCTTATGAATTATGATAAATATTAAATACAATTTTTTTGGGGGCGGGGGGGGATAGGTTAAATATAAAAACACCCCCCCCCCCCCCCCACTAAAAAAATATATGACCAAATTATACCACTGGTACGCGCTATAATAGAGTGCCGCCATTTGTTATAACTTTATAGTATGAACACGTTGGTTTTAAGCTCTATATAAGTTGTTTATTTCTATAAAAATTATTTTGTATAATGTACAATTGCAGGGGATGGATACATGGAGTTATGTCGTCGACATAATGGTGGTCCGGTGAACATAGATTACGTACATTTTATTACAATATAAAAGGATTATGTCACAAATTACACAAATTGTTCTTAGATAGTTAGATGGAATAGACTATATACAATAATAAGGATAAAATACCTATCAAATAATTATTCATACTTAATTATTAAGTATTTTGGTATTAAGTCTTAATACCAAAATTAAAAATTAATTAGTCATACTATTTTCTTCAGTAACGTAATTATTCTGAATTCGTTGACCAACATTTTCGTGTACATTATTAAATTTTATTTTTGAATTAATTATTTCAGATTTTGACTTTTTTTTAAACTTTAATAGGTTTTTTAATTTACCGTAGCTTTTACTTATAACGCTGTCGCTATCTTCTGTATCTTTCATTTGGGTAATCAAACTGTACTTATTATTTTTTTTAAATATTTTTTTAATTTTCCTCGGCATTATCTTTATGTCTGAAAGATGTAATAGCAATTAAAATGGTGTAATCACTCATATACAATTTAATGTATTTCACTAAATATTTGCATTTTTATTATTGGCGGGGAAAGGATAAAATGATTTGTTTAAACTATACGACATTTTGAATTAGTAACCGTTATTGTTAGCGACAAACAGTCATCCAACACACTTCATTTTTTTCTATTATTATATTATGTAAAGTGTATAACGTGTGCAATGTAGATGTCATATGGTAAGCTGCAGGTAAATTCATGAGTCATAATATAGGTAATTTAATGAATTAATGAACATGCAATGTATAATTTTATTATGTTGTTTTTGTTAAATTAAATAATAATACATTTGTTTGATTATATAACAACATATTAAAGATAGGTATAAAAGTTACTGATGTAGTATTTATTAATATTGTAATATTATGCTGTGGTATCAGTGACGTAGCCAGGGGGAGGCTGAGGAGGCTGCAGCAGTCCGAAATATTAAGAAAATTTAAAAAAAATTTAAATTTATAATTACAAACATACTTTTTTCGTTCTCTTCACGGCCATAAAACGCACAGAAACACGCCATAAATAATAGAATCAAAAAAAAAATTAAATAGGTGACATAATACACAGTCGGTAAAACTTCTTCATTCTGCAAATACATATAAATATTTTAGTATGAAATTATATGACATCATAATTTTAGATAAGTACATATAAATATATATAATATTTATGTACATTTTCATTTCAATATAAAATGTAATTTTTATGGATATTAAATCATAAAGATTTAATTTGTTCCATATTTATTATTTATCTAAACATTCTAAACTCTTATAGTTTTATTAGTTTTAATATAATTTAGTAATCCGATAATTTTATTAATCTATTCACTATTGTAATTCTATACTTGTAAAAATTTCCAAAAGGGTTTCAAACCATGGCATAAGTCTAGTTTAGCGGCCACTCGAATTTTTCGATTTTTTTTTTCGGAAACCTATGTATCTTAACGAGTCTTAAACGATGATGTAAAAATAAATTTTCGGAAACCATTAGTTTTGAAGTTATAGACTTACAAGTTCACGATTTTCGGTTTTTTACCCATACGCGTGACGGGATATTTTCGATTTGCGGAGCAGAGCAACTGCACCGAGGAGCAAAACGTGTAATCACTGCACATACTAGACGACATAATTTACCCTGTGACCTACTTAAGGTGGTGTTGCATAGCAAGTCGAGGGATATTTTCGATTTGCGGAGCGCAGCGACGACTGCCGCTAACAAGGCATCACTGCCCATAGTATACAACATAACTTACCCTGTGACCTACTTGAGGTTGTGTTGCATAGCAATTCAAGGGATATTTTTTCTTTTTTACATTGAAAACCATACAAGGATACGGGTTACACTGTCAAAAAGTAAAACCAATTTTTATATTTTATATTTTATTTTAAAACTATTGTTTCGGATTTGTCTCCAGACTCTACCTCAGAGCCGGTTCCAGATTCCGACTCTGCAGCAGACTCTAAATACCTACTGAGTGTTTATGAGTTATAATATAAGCGGAAAACTTAAATTAGCTATATTTGCTAAATTAGCCATTTACTTTGGCACCATCATTTTTAAAACGTTAATTTACCTTAGGTCTCAAAAAAAAGCAAAAATTTCGTGTGGCCTCTAAACTAGATTAAACTATTGTATAATTTCAAAACTAATGATTTCCACAAATGTATTTTTACACTATCGTTTTAAACAAGTTGAAATACAAAGGTTTCCCCAAAAAATTCATTATATAAAAGCGGTAAAAATGTAAAAAAATAGTGTTACGCGTATGGGTAAAAAGCCGAAAATCGTGAACTTCGTAAGTCTATAACTTTAAAACTAATAGTTTCCGCAAATTTATTTTTACACCATCGTTTAAGACTCGTTAAAATACATAGGTTTCCGAAAAAAAAATCGAAAAATTAGAGTGGCCGCTAAACTAGACTTGTTCCCAAACCATCAAACCTTTTTATAATTATTATAAACAAAAATGTTAATATTTTATACAAATTTGGAATTAGTAACAAAGATTATTTAAAATCTAAATACAAATATTTATATTCTATAATCTGTATATTATCTAGGTAAAAAATGAGCAAACTAATAAAAATGATATGATTTTATTTTTACGTTATTACATAGTGCAGTATACTGGTACCAGTAACCAGTGGTACTTACCGCATAACAACCACTGGAAAAAAAATTTGTACACTTGACGCATTTATCTGATCCGGCAACCGGCTGACGAAAACCTTTCGCACATTTCAAACATTCAATGGATTTATCTGGACTGTAATGGTGTGGCGGACAAGCAGCGCAAAACACCTCCCGAATGCCGAAACCCGGTGAACAAGTAACGACATTTTTTATACTTATATGGTCAGGTTCAAAATTTGTTTCGATCAACGACAACTTGGATATTACTGAAAAATAAAAAATATGGAAAATATGTGAATGCACGTAGCAAGGGAATAGACAAAATAAAAAAAAGTAAGCAAGTAAGTACCGCTTTGATGTAACATTGGGTGTCAAGTGGATCACTGAAATGGGCGTGTTAAATTTAAATTCATACGATAAATTTTAGTTTATTTTACTTTTAGTATTACGATAGGTTGATTTAATATTTTCCAATAACATAAATAATATACTTACATAATTTTGTAAAAATCTGCAGAATTTCAAATGCATAGAATAGAATTGTAGCTATAAACTTTTAATAATTTTGTCCAGATACAAAAAACCTACGAGAAATAATTGAAAATAATCTTACCTTTGATCATAAGTCAATTCTCTCTATAATATTAAAGCTAACGATACAAAATCGGTGAATAACATTATAACATAATATGCGGTTTGTCATAATATACGATTCTATATTATCTATATTGTAATAGTTCAGTTAAAATATTATTGTTTTTATGAGATTTTACATAACTACACCTCCTATATAGTGTTAACATATTTTAATCACGCGATCTGGATTAACTCAGTATTTATTATGTTCAAGGCTTTAGAGTCTACTGAGTCTAGGGACGTCTAAAAATGTTTCCCTTAGCTCCAAACTATAGCCACTCTTAGATATGCCTCTGTTCATGTATGTGACATGTGTTAGAAAGAATTCACATTTACTTGGAACCGTCATCGTTTTGTTAAGGTTTGAACCCAAAACACTTGATATTTTCGCCAATAGTTTTTGGTAGCGCAGTGCGATTCGACCTTTCTTGTTAGTTCTTATCCGAGTCAAATAATTGGATTTGTCGTTTAACGTTACCAAATATTTTATTTCCATCGTTCTCTATTTTAAAATTACAAAACTTGTTTAACACAGCGATGCATTATACATTTTATATGACGTATGAATATTTTTAGGCTTCTGTATATTTAATGAAAGAAAGAGGTGTTATAAGTGTAATATCTCCACTAGAACTTATGTTTACTTATTAGTTATTACTTATTACATAGGTATAATTATATAATTAAATAGTAACAAATAATAAATATATATTGTATAATTATCCATTATTTAATAAAATATATGTAGTTTTATTTTAATCTTATCTATTTTGAATAGCCACATAAAGTTATTAGATTCTGAACGAAGTGATGAATGTATTGCTTTTACTATGATGTGTGTTATTTTTTTTTATTTTTTTTTGTGTCTGACGACAACATTTGGAGCAGTAATAATGCTCCGATTTTTTACTTCAGCCTCTCTTTGAATAGGAAATTGAATCTAGTTGGTACTTTGGGGGAGTCAAAATTAAAATTTTCAAATAGTTTTCAAAAAAATCGAGAAAAACAAAAAAAAAATGACAATTTTACGAAAAACCACTTTTCGACAAAATCGATTTTTTGATTTTGCTGTAACTCAAAAACGAATCTATTTAAATACTTGAAATTTTCACCAAATGTTTATATTATGGTTATCTCTTTACAGTTAAATTTTCAAAATATTTTACCCATTTTTAAGCTACTACTTATAGACAATTGAAATTTTCGACTTTTCTAAGTTTTTTTTCTTCAAATGCCGATAAAAATTTTTTGGGTGGCCAGAAAATCTTGAAAATTTAATACAAGGTTTCTTATAAGTTGTTCTTAAAGTGATAAAAAAAAATCCGAAATCGTTAGTCACAATTTTTTTTTATAAGTGCTTGAAGTTCGAATTTATACGAAATATTTCAAAATTTAAATTAAATTTCATACTCTCATTATGTGTATGTTGCCTAATACTTTTTTTATTAATAAACTATAAACAGATACTATAAAGTAACCATAGTAACATATAAAAACTATACTATTTGTTTCAAAATAGAAATATGACAATATTTAAATATAATAACTCTCATTCAAAAATTATAAAAATACATAGGCACAATTTTTTTTATTAGCATTTGAAGTTCAAATATTGACAAAAATTCGTCAAAATCATGAATATTTTTCACTATTTGGTAGTTAAAAATTTATAAATATTTTATTATCATAAGCTAAAAATTGAAAATTTAATACTATGCTGTCCATAAGTTAAGCTTAGAATAATTATAAAAAAGTTTGAAGATTATTCAATTTAAAAAATTTTACGAGTGTTTAAAGTTTTAATTTGAAATCAAAAATATACGTGTAAAATAACATTTTACTAATAAATAATTTTCGATTTTTGTTATTTTTAAAAAATTACCAAACGTAGGATCTTGAAACTTTTGCTTAAAGGTTTGAATTTGTTTCAAAATAGAATATATTATGGCAGTATTTAAATATAATATATCCTAGACTGAAAAATCATCTCCGATCAGAATCGTTTTTCGTATATACAATGATACCTAATATTGTATTCAAATTTAACCTACCATAGTCCGAGGTCCACCCCACCCCCTAATGTACAGCAGAGCGATACTCACTTACCCGCTTTTTATAATAAATAATAGTATTATAGTATACTATATATACAATATAATACTATGATTTATAAACGCACTTAAAAATAGGTATGATTTTTAATATAATTTATCAATCCTCGTAACAATAATAACAATATATTTCAAAATAATATATTGTATTCTCTCCAACACACTTTATCTAATTTATTTTTTATTTAATTGCTTAAAAAAATAAAAAATTTCACAACACATCTCTGTTTTTAAATACAAAACTTAATCTTTAATAATTGATGAACTATTTGCGTATTATTGATTTAATAAAAATTAATTCAATATGTGAAAGATTTTAGGACACCCTCAAAGGAATTGTAGCATACATTATTTTAGCACCCCTGCCCCTATCTTTACATTTAATGTGCATCTATATGGCATAAAATTTTATAATTGTAAATAATCACAAACTAGGGCCCTAAAAGGCTAAAAGCATATATATTTTATATCTTATATTTATAATAATTCAATGATTATACTTTGTGTGAATTTCCAATGCAAGAGGATATGAATAAATCCAATTAACTTAAATCGTAGTTGTGACAGTTAAAATCATATGGATAATATAAAAAGTGGTGGCGAAATATAAATAATATATATATTATTTTATTTAGTGGCTATAAAAGTGCAGACATATCTGATGATCCTGGTATATACTCGTAAATATACTAATAAATAGTGCATATAGTGCATTACTTCGTCCTCGGCACACTTTGGTTTTTCCACGATGACGTTGCATGCGTACCGCGATGATCCCTCAAAACACAGTTCGGTACGCATGGAACTTGGTAATTGTTTTTGTACGTGAACGGTTAGTTCGTGCGTACAACCACCGCCATCGCGAGTTTTGTAAACTGCTGAGCCGCGGATCTCATAAATGGCTTTTTCAACGGCTTTATAAAATAGCGTAAATAAAGATGTAAATATAATATATACATGTAATTATTAATGTTATATAATATTGATAAAGATGAATGTTTTTACAATGTATTACGCTCTATATCAGGGGTGGGCAACTGGCGGCCCGAGGGCCGCATCCAGCCCGCGAACCTTTTTTATTTGGCCCGCGCTACATTTTTAAATTATATGTCATATAATTTCAAAGTCAATGGTTTATACTTATGCTAAATTAAAATGCATATTTTGAATGACCCTTTTTTTGCTCTCTTTACTCTGGCCCGCTAAATTTTAATTTTCTAAAAATTGGCCCTCTAATAACTTTCAGTTGTCCATCCCTGCAGCTCTATATGATGTGTTAGTCATTATTAAGATAGCCAATAGGTATGTCATTAATTCAACTACAATGTTTTAATTTTTCATTGTTGTTAGATATACTCATTACTCGTACAAATAACGAGTAAAGAGTAATAAATACATATACTATAATACAGGATGTAAAAAAAAATCAAACCAATAAGATATAAATAATTAATTATATAAATTTTGCCACTTTACCAGCTATTTTTTGTTACATCAATACATCCTGACATCCTGTATAATATGTCATGTATTTATAAAATTGAACATAGTACCTACCAAATAAAAAAATATATTTGAATGTGTGTGCTTAGTTTCAAATAGAAAAATTAAGTTTGTGTAATTATTATTATTGTAATATTTATAATAATAAATTATTCTTATCATCATTTTCACGACTTCATCATATGCATATGTACCTATAACGTAATGCTTGTAGGAAGAGCCATTTTTAAAATTTCCGGCGACATCTGTTGTTGGTATGCAAGTATAATTTTTACTATCTCTTGGTTCCATACCCAATATCAATAAAATATTCGTATCTGTACCGGTGATCGTAGAATCTTATAAAACAAAACATTCTATATAATATTGTAATATGTTTATAGTAGTGAGTAGTGACTGAAGTATCTAAGTATAGGTGAAATATTTGCAGTTTAACTAACACCTAAAATTCGTACTGGATAGTTTAGCCATATTTACTAGTTTTATGTTTGCCCTGTTTAAATTCCCATTTGAACGAATTCATTTTTGTTCCGTTATCGTTGATCACACATTGAACTTTGGCGTCGCTTCCGACCAGGCCGTATTGCACTGCGTAGTAATCTAAAAAAGAAGTTTTGGGTAAATATAGATACAAGATAACTGAGAAGCTCCTATTATTCAAAACATGAAAATATTTGTAGTGAAATAAATGAGGAAAGAAAAAGGATAAATTATTATATTCGTATAGGCATTGTATTATGCTATAAACAATAATTTGACAATGTTGATTATAACATTAATATTAGATTATAGAACTAAAGTTTTGAAAAAATTAAAGTTAAGTTATTTACGTGTTTGAATTTAATTCTGAAAAAAAAGATTTAAATATGGCAGAAAAATGTCCACTATACGTATGAAACACTGAAAAAATTTAATTTTTAACTGTAAATTTATAACTTAAAACTAGGGATTTGATATGTACGTAGAAGATATAGGTATCTATATAGGCTATAACCATTATAATATACTTGAAAATTTGTAGAATTAATAAGTTCGTAAAAATAAAATAATTTAACAAGTCTGTACCGTTAGTCCCGACTCCCAATTCCCGTCCCGGGCGTCGCGTTAGTAAAATTAAATTAAATTGCGAGACCTCACCAGAAAAAAATTAAGCGCAACTCACTCCACCTCAAGGCCCCGGCTCTTACCATCTGTCGAGGACCTTTCCAGTCGGTAGTTAAGGACGTCATTGAAATCAATTTGTTTCCACGTGGGAGTTGCTTTCATGGTGTCTTCGACGGCGCCGACACCACTGCGGGCTCGGCTCAGACAGACTTCGGCCTGGATACGACCACGGACTTGGGCCTGGCTCCAACGGCTGCCGGTTTTACCGCCTTTTCGCTCGACCACCGCCGCGTTAGCCGGTACCGCGGCGACGGTGGCATCGGTTGCAGGTGCAGTCGTCCCGTCGCCGTCGGCCGCCGCCGTGCCGGGATATACCACAAACTTCGCCGGGACAGGCTTGAACGACCGACAACTCAACGCGACCGTCTCGCCGTCTTCGTCGTCGTCGTCGTCCGCCGACATCACCGCCTCGTCCAATCGTTGTACGACCAAATCCAGGAGATCGGTCATGCGACATACGCACGCCCGTCCTGGGTTGGCCGACTCGCACTCGCCATCAGTGACGAAAAGGATTGACGCGGGGCCGGCAGTACTGGACGAATTGCTGTCATCGTTAGTCGTATTTTTCGGGCGTTGCGATATGCGACGGCGAGCCGCGGGCTTGTTTTCAATAGTGCACGGCTGGCGGTAATGGGTGAAAAATCCGTCGGAAAACAGGCCGGACCTCCGTGACACGGCTCTCGGCCCCGCATCGGGCGTGTTGACGGCCGGCCGACCTTTGGACGTGCCCTCCATTATTTTTTCCAGTTGTTTTTCCAAGTATTTCAAATACAAACGGTCTTCGGCTGAGCCGTTGTTGTCGAACGATGGATCGTCAATCACCGCGGCCACCGGCACTGCATCCTCGTAAATAGTATTAGTCGCATATATTACTACGACTAACCAAAACATTTTTGTTCGTATACTCGTACGTTATATAAAAATATGACAAATAACATATATTTCGTATTTTCGTCGTATCCATAATAAACAAAACGGATGTTGTTTTTAAAATAACATAATATATAGGTAATACTATATTTTATAAAGAATAAATAAAAATAAAAATAAAAAATAAATACAATGTTTGTGGTATAAATAGATAATAGTATATAAAATAAATTTAAATATTTTAAAAATGTAATAATATAATATAGTATAAATTATATACGTAAAAAATTAAAATTACCACAAACAATAATTTTTAAATTATACTATTATAGTAATATAAAATAAAATCTTTATTCGTCCTACGATATCTAATTTTTATCCGAGCAATATTATCATCTCTAATGTAAAATCACATATTCTATATGACTATGTATAAATAAAAAAAAAAAGCGGGTAAGTAGGTATCGCTCTGCTGTATATTAGGGGGTGGGATGGACCTCAGACTATGGTAGGTTAAATTTGAATGCAATGATAGGTATCATTGTATACGAAAAACGATTCTGAACGAAGATGATTTGTCAGTTTAGGATATATTATATTTAAATATTGTCAAATATTCTATTTTGAAACAAATAGTATAGTTTTTATATGTTACTATGGTTACTATGGCCAACATTCGCATTATGAGCGTATGAAATTTAATTTAAATTTTGACATATTTTGTATAAATTCGAACTTTAAACACTTATAAAAAAAAATTGTGACTAACGATTTCGGATTTTTTTTTATCACTTTAAGAACAACTTATAAGAAACCTTGTATTAAATTTTCAAGATTTTCTGGCCACCCAAAAAATTTTTATCGGCATTTGAAGAAAAAAAAACTTAGAAAAGTCATTTTTTTTTTGTTTTTCTCGATTTTTTTGAAAACTATTAGAAAATTTTAATTTTGACCCCCCTAAAGTACCAACTAGATTCAATTCCCTATTCAAAGAGGGGCTGAAGTCAAAAATCGGAGCATTATTACTGCTCCAAATGTTGGAGTCAGACACAAAAAAAAAAAAAAAAAAAAAAAAAAACACACATCATAGTAAAAATGCAATACATTCATCACTTCGTTCAGAATCTAAAATTTGAAAATATAAAATAAAAAAATATTTCATGTCTATCTAATGCTGATGTGAATATTTTAAAAATAACTATAGGAACTTGTAATATGTTGTAATATGAATGTTTTAAATGTATGCAGTTATTCATTATATATGATTACAGCCAATTTATTATTTTTGTTCTTCCAGTTATTTTAAATTGTTTATACTTTTGATCTTTACTTTTTAGTTTTTACTATTGATACCCCAAATACTAACTATAGATTTAACTTTCTCTTGTCAGGTTAATTTAAAGTCGAAGTATATTACCAAAAATGATGATGGACAAAAAAACACACACATCATTATTAAGTCAATACATATTGGTACATTCATTGCTCTGCTCAGAATCTAATATTAAAATGTTACTAATAAAATTGAGACGGATAACTGGCCCAATCTCCATCGTACAATATGAAAATAATATATTATTCTTATTATATAGATAAATCCCTCGCTAACATAATGCAGTCTAAACTTAAATCTTACGTTATAAAATTAAAAGCTATTGAAGAAGATATTATATTCAACATGATACCGTATCTAAATAAACATTTTAATACAATTGATTTATTATTGTTAGGTATACATAATAATATAAAATATGTACATTTTCACCGAGGAAACAGTTGATTAATTATAATATGTATTTATGATAAATAATATTAAGGTTTTTTTACCTCGTAATTACATACTTGTCTTAAAATATTTTAAGTCACTGGTATATTAATTAAATGTTGTTTAATACATATCAATTAAAATTGTTTAGTTGACAGAATAAGATTAAATATATTTACGAAATTAATTTCCAATGACAACTAATAGAACAAAAAAAGCGGGTAAGTGAGTATCGCTCTGCTGTACATTAGGGGGTGGGGTGGACCTCGGACTAGGGTAGGTTAAATTTGAATGCAATGATAGGTATCATTGTATACGAAAAACGATTATGAACGGAGATGATTTGTCAGTCTAGGATATATTATATTTAAATATTGTCATATATTCTATTTTGAAACAAATAGTATAGTTTTTATATGTTACTATGGTTACTTTATAGTATCTGTTTATAATTAAAAAAGTATTAGGCAACATACGCATAATGAGAGTATGAAATTTAATTTAAATTTTGAAATATTTCGTATAAATTCGAACTTCAAGCACTTATAAAAAAAAATTGTGACTAACGATTTCGGATTTTTTTTTATCACTTTAAGAACAACTTATAAGAAACCTTGTATTAAATTTTCAAGATTTTCTGGCCACCCAAAAAATTTTTATCGGCATTTGAAGAAAAAAAACTTAGAAAAGTCGAAAATTTCAATTGTCTATAAGTAGTAGCTTAAAAATGGGTAAAATATTTTGAAAATTTAACTGTAAAGAGATAACCATAATATAAACATTTGGTGAAAATTTCAAGTATTTAAATAGATTCGTTTTTGAGTTACAGCAAAATCAAAAAATCGATTTTATCGAAAAGTGGTTTTTCGTAAAATTGTCATTTTTTTTTTGTTTTTCTCGATTTTTTTGAAAACTATTTGAAAATTTTAATTTTGACTCCCCCAAAGTACCAACTAGATTCAATTTCCTATTCAAAGAGGGGCTGAAGTAAAAAATCGGAGCATTATTACTGCTCCAAATGTTGAAGTCAGACACAAAAAAAAAAAAAAAAAAACACACATCATTGTAAAAGCAATACATTCATCACTCTGTTCAGAATCTAAAAATAAAATAATACATTGTTGACTATAATATTAAATAAAATATTATTAATAATAATAATGATCAGTGTATGTATATATTACCTACTATTGAGTAATGAGATACATAAGTATAATATATTTATTAATCATGTCTTTTTTTAAAAGAAGCATTTTGTAAGTTTTTAAATAATTAATACAGTCGACTCTCGGTAACTCAAAGTTCAAGGGGAAAAAAAAATTCGATTTACTAAAAATTTCGAGTTATCAAAAACTTTTAAAAAGTATTGTTATTTGAAGGGGAATTTTATTTATTCGAGATATCAAAAATTTCGAGTTATCAAGGTTCGAGTTACTGAGAGTCGACTGTACAACTGTTAATTGTACATTATTATTAAGTATTATTATGTCATTTGTCAAGCGTGTTGAATGACTCGCGAGTAGCAACTTTAAAGAAAATGGATTAATCATTTGAAAAATACATAAAACATCTTATGTTTAATTGGCCAACTAAAAAACATTTTGTGTAGTATAATGTCTATAACTATAATACTAATTATATACAGTCTATATATAGTCTATAGAATATACCACATTTCTTCACCTACACATAAAAAGCGATCTATTTAAGTGTCAACTGTCAATAATCATTATTCATTGTATTGAAAAGTTTTAAATTTTGAAAACGTTATTTTTATAAAGTCTGATTTCATTATAAAAATGCAAAATATTCATTTTTTTTTTAATGTTTATCACCTATTTATATCTTGTTTTAAGTTCAATATTTATTTAAATAACATAGGTACATCAGGGGTGGGCAACTGGCGGCCCGCAAGCCTTTTTTATCTGGCCCGCGCTACATTTTTCAAATTGCATTAGGTATACTCTATTTCATTATAAACAAAAATAAATACTATTTAAAATGTATATTTTGAATGACCCTTTTTTTTTTTGCTTTCTATACTCTGGCCCGCTATATTTTAAATTTCTAAAAATTGGCCCTGTAGTAACTTTGAGTTGCCCATCCCTGACATACATTATTAATTTTTAATATTTCAATATAGAATAATTTAGATATAGATTAACTACTTTAATAATAAATAATAAAAAAAAATCGAATTTTAAATGAATTTTTTTTTAGAGACAATAATTTTTTATTGCTAGTTAAAATATTGTACAGTTGAAAAATATAAAAAGAGAGAAAAAAATTAGCACTGCTTTTCGTTGAGGTGGAAACTTATAAAAGAGCAAGAGTACTTAGCTAAACTAAGTGAGAAATAAAACAATGACGAAATAATAATATAATGATTTGCAATCACAAAATGAGAAAGAAGAAAAAAACAATAATTATACAAATACAAATTTACATTAAATTACTAATACTGAAAATAAATAAAGTATACAAGAAAATTTAAATAAAGAAATTATTTTGTTTATTAGTTATGTATAGTAATTTTATAAGTATGAGTACTAAGTAGGTATAAGTAAGATTATTGGACTAACAAACATTTTTTGGGACATTACTTTTTCACCAATCAACACTTTTACGTAATAATTATAATTTATAACTATGGCCGACATTTTTATGCATTTGCATATTGTTATTATTTAGTCCAAAATAAGCTAGTTCGTACCACAATCTGTTTCATGCCTAACACTTTTATATACAACATTTTATTTTTCATATTTTTTTAAATATTTTGGAGTTTTTGAATATTTTATGATTTTGGGGATTTTAAAGCATATTTTAAATTTTCTAAATTTTCAAAACATTTTTAACTCGATGAATCAAGAATTTTCACAAAATAATAAATTGTTCAAGGCTTTTAACAATTTTTTCAATATTTTCTTTGGTTTTCTCATGAACAAAGTTTCATAAACTAAAATCAACATCCTTTTTTTTTATTAATAATTTAAATCATTTAAAGTGTAATATATAAAATATAAATAATCATTTAATATTGAAATTAAAATGTTAGAATTTATTATAGATTTTAGATTCTGAACGAAGTGATGAATGTATTGCATTTACTATGATGTGTGTTTTTGTGTCTGACTCCAACATTTGGAGCAGTAATAATGCTCCGATTTTTGACTTCAGCCCCTCTTTGAATAGGGAATTGAATCTAGTTGGTACTTTAGGGGGGTCAAAATTAAAATTTTCTAATAGTTTTCAAAAAAATCGAGAAAAACAAAAAAAAAATGACAGAAAAATGGAAATTTTACGGAAAAACCAAACCACTTTTCGACAAAATCGATTTTTTGATTTTGCTGTAACTCAAAAACGAATTATTGTAAATACTTGAAATTTTCACCAAATGTTTATATTATGGTTATCTCTTTACAGTTAAATTTTCAAAATATTTTGACCATTTTTAAGCTACTAATAGACAATTGAAATTTTCGACTTTTCTAAGTTTTTTTTTCTTCAAATGCCGATAAAAATTTTTTGGGTGGCCAGAAAATCTTGAAAATTTAATAAAAGGTTTCTTATAAGTTTTTCTTAAAGTGATAAAAAAAAAATCCAAAATCGTTAGTCACAATTTTATTTTATAAGTGTTTAAAGTTCGAATTTATACGAAATATGTCAAAATTTAAATTAAATTTCATACGCTCATAATGCGAATGTTGGCCATAGTAACCATAGTAACATAATATAAAAACTATACTATTTGTTTCAAAATAGAATATTTGACAATATTTAAATATAATATATCCTAAACTGACAAATCATCTTCGTTCAGAATCGTTTTTCGTATACAATGATACCTATCATTGCATTCAAATTTAACCTACCATAGTCTGAGGTCCACCCCACCCCCTAATATACAGCAGAGCGATACCTACTTACCTGCTTTTTTTTATTTTGTTTAGAGAATATTTTAATTTTTAAGAGCATATTTTGTGATATAAATATTCTAATATTAGTCATTATAATAGTTGAAATTGTATTTTTGCTTTATTTATCAAGACCTAAAGCGTAAAGCTATATAATTTGTAAAAAAAAATTTTATTAAATCACCAATAATTAAATATAAAAACGTGTATAAATCAATTTATCATTATTTTGGTATAAATAACGTGCCAACGAGTTTACCGTGATTCGGAAGGATGCGCAAGAATTAAAAGTATACCTTATTATTACCTATTAATTAGTTACTATAGTTACGAATCTAATAGTATCTACTAATTATTAATTATAGTTTAAAGTAAAAAAAGAATAAAATAAATTGCTTGAAAATAAAACAATTAAATTATAGTTTATTTTGTTATTTTTAAATATTTATAATTCTGTTTTTAGACTAAAACAGTAACCTTGAGCTTTATCATAAAAATCTATAATTAAATAAATTATAATCTGATTTAGACACTTAGTTGATCAAGATATAAAATTGTCTATATAATATAGATTTATGTAAAAATGAGTACAATTATTTTTCTTGTTGCATTTATAATTAAAACAAACCCGGTTTGTAATTTAAAAACGTAGTAGGACTAGTAAGAGGAGTGTACTTACACGTCTACTACCTATACAGGAAAATAGTAAATATATTTAACAGAAGACAGAAGGTCGTCTAGTTGTGTGGAGACATTCGTACTGATTTTTTTGTTGATCGTGTTTTTATATTATTTTATTTTATTGAGTTTATATTATTATTTCATTGGTTAATTTATCAAAATGTTTGGTAGATTTATATGTTTGAGTTCTTTATTAATATTATTTCCTCAAATAATTAAAACTACAACTACAGTTTATAAATGTGGCTCAAGTAAGTATTTTATTAATTTTTAAAGGTGTTACATAAATAATTATTTTATTATTAATACAGCTATAATTTCTATAGAAAATAATTTAATATTATATTAAATAACGTATCTATAGCAAACACTGTCTACCAATACAATGTCGACGCAATATTACAATAATGCTTCTCATAATATTATTTAATATAACTATAAGCTATATTTATTTTTTATAATTATTTTCCTAAGATTTCTTAATTAACTGTTTATTTATTTTGAAAACATTAATTAGGTACTATGGATAGTACGGAAAACTCTTTTTGTCTATTTTAAATTGTTTGTGGAGTAGTAGCTCAAATAATTGATGGTGAATGGTGGTTTGTTTTATCGTGACCGAACGAAAAAGTTCCCTATTTTGAAAATTGTATTTTCATAATATGTCCAGCGTTCATATAATAGTATGTGTTTATGTATAGGTAATGTAATGTAAATGAATTACCAATTGAGATAAATTTAATAATATGTCGATTTCTCTCATGATGAAAATTAAAAAGCTATCCTTAAAGAATAATTGAAGGTACCTAATTGTTTATTATCGCCCTGCCACCAGTCTGTATATTTACAGACACCATAGTCCATAGTCATACTATACATAGGCCATAAACTGCAGAATAGATTAAATTTAATCTATTCTGTATATAAACTATATAAACCTACAGACATAAGTACAGTGCTAAAAATGTAATGAAAATTTCCAGTTTTCTCTCTGTAGTTAATCCTAATGAAAACTGTTTTTATTTGCATATTTGCCATAATGCACATCATGGATAATCTTCAAAATGTATTTTTTCAATGGTAATAACTCATAACATTAAAAAACAATACGGCTTAATATTTTTTAATTTGTACACATTGCTTAAATTATTTATTTAATTAGTTTTTACTTACGTTTATTTATATTCCAATTGAAATGAATCATAATATTATGCACTTTTGCAGATTACATCTATACCAACCTACTTACACATTACATAGTGTAATAATTTCATTTATTTACTTAAAGAAACTTTTTCTAGACACCCCAACACTTTTTTGTCAACATTCTCAATAACATTGATAATGAATATCGAAATGTTACATTGCAGAGTATCTCAATATAACATTATAATTATATATTTCAATATTTCCTTGCATCTCGATATCTTACGCGTATAAATATTAAATACTTTACATGATTTATCAATCCTTTTTAAGCCAATAGCTTTGTGTTAGAGTTAAATGATAGGTAATGTATTCTTAAATAAAAATGAATGTTAATATAATAAACAATATGCATTATGCATACGAAATTTAAAAAAAAAACACAATCTATTGGCAATTATATAGTATTATAGGTACTAACTTTGCCAAATTTAACCTCTCTATAAAAAATGATTAATTTCTAGTGTATTATTTAATATCTTCATATTTTTAATTGTATACCTTAAAGTCAATTTAATCAATTTTATTATAATTCATTTATTATTAAATAATCGGAATGTTATTGATGTTGAAATTTAATTATTATTACAAATTTATAAGTTGTTATTATTTTATCGATTACTAAAACAATGAATAAATAATACATTCAAGTATTGGAAATTTAAAATAATAAAACATTGTTAAAAAAGTTTGACTGACAGAAAAAAAAAGTTATCCATACTAAATCTAATCTCTGTATAGGTATAGCAAAACTTTAAAAAAAATCAAGCTCGACATTTTTTCATGAATAACTAGCTAGAAATATTTTAAATTATAAATAAATTAAAAAAAAAATAAAATTCTACGAATAACAACCTTAGGAATATATTATACATTCAAATTACATTTTATCATTATTATTTTTTTTTTTTTTTTAGGAAATCAAGAAATTTTAAATAACGTAACAGTAACAATTGAAAATTGTACTACATCAAGATGCTCGTTAAAACGAAATAGTACTGTGCACATAGAAATAAAATTCAAGCCAGGTTCTTATATTTATAATATGTATTAATTATAATTTATTTGTTGTATAATTTAGTACTTTGTACGAAAATCATTTATTTAGTAATTTTCAAAATATAGCACATTCATTTACTTTCCGTGAGTGAATTATAAGATAAATGCCACTAAATTCTGCGTGAAACTGTACTTTATATAGGAATAATCAATATTAAATTTGATGATATGAATGTTATGTATAAATGCCAAATAATAAAATTTTCCAAAGTTTAAGCGGTTTCAAAATTGAATTACAATATCAACGAAAAAACATTACTTTGGGATTGGATTATGAGGCCTATTAGACAATAATATTTTTTATAAAAAACGCCGTTTTATACTTTCTGCGGAAACTATTTTTGTTGAAATATTGACTGTCCTAAATTCTTATACATAGAGTAGTAGACTACCTACTATACTCATAGTACTCTATAGTCTATCTCATAAAAGGTTTTAATTAAGCAAAGAAGTAATTAATTATGCAAATAATACTCCTTGTAAAGATAAAATTAATAAAAACCATAAATTAATTAAAAATGATTAGTTTAATCATTACATACTTAGTTAGGTTAGATGGTATTTTGCGCCACAATAGAAAACGAAATGGAATATTATGTAACGTGCGCCATATTTTTTACTTTAATTTTTAGAATATTTAAATACATTTCTTCATATAATTATAATATGACTGATTTTTATGTTTTTTTTTAATAACCATAATTGTACTTTTCTAGATGTAACTATTAAAATAAATTTGATCAATGATTAAAAATAAAATATTATGTTAATCTGTAAAAAAAAAAAAAAGTTAATTTAAAGTTGCACAAATTACATTTTGAATAAGGTGAATAATGACATAAATTACATAATACCTTTTTTTTAATTATGTAGTGAAAATTATATATGTAATTGGGTTTGGCCCGTTAAATACTAAATAATTTCATGATTACCATGATAGTACTCCATGTATAGGATCATCATCAGCTTGTAATACTTTGTTCATCTTAATTGAAGTAATTTAAATCAAAGTGCTAACTGTAATTATTATGAGATTGAAAATGTATCTTTAGTATCATCATGGTGGTAAGATTAGTGGCTCATATTTCCAGAAAATTTTAACTGGATCAGTAAATATGATTTCTTAAATATTTACATTACTAAAGTACTTATACATAGAAATGCATTAAAATATACTTATATATATTATATTTTTAGAATTTGATGTAAGGGATTTAATCGCAGAAGTGTATGGTATAGCATTAAATATACCAATACCCTTATTAGGAGTAGATAATAAAAGTGTATGCAATAATCTCTATGAAGAAGATGGAACAAAAAAAAAATGTCCTCTACTTAAAGGCAGTGCATATATTTATAAAGATGAGATATACATTATTGAAGCATATCCTAAGGTAAACTATATAATAGAAGTCTTTATAAAAATGCTCACTTTTATAATTTTCAGTTTAAGGTAGATGTGCATTGGAGTTTAAAGGACCCTATTTCAAAAAATGTTGTTACTTGTTTTGAAGCACCAGCAAAAATTGTTGATTAATTTTTAATTGTATTTTTTTTATTATTATTTTAATTAAAAATAAATAAACAAATATAGTTTGATCTTCTACTGAACACTTGCATGTATACAATAATGTAATATATAAATAATACTAATTATAAATATTTAAAAAAACACACTTAAATAATTTTAGAAAAAATATTGCAATCATTAGAAATAACGTAACATAAAAAATTTAAATTATGTTTAAATAACAGTAATAATTTTACATTTTAAAAGCTCTTATGTTTAATGTTATATTTTTACTTTTATTAATTGAGAGAAAAAATACAAACATGCTTATATATTTAAAAAAAAAAAATACAAATTATAAATCATCTCATGTCTTTATACAAGATATTATAATAATCATTCTTAATGTGTAAATAAATGATGATTATTAATGTTTTTAAAAATATATTTCATTACAATATTTAGCTTGTATCATGTTTCTTATTTTTTTACTCAGTAATGTATAAAGTTTTATGGTTTATGTTATAAGATTCAGAGCTACTACTAACTCTTAATAATAACCACGTCATTATTGATAATTAAAAAATATTATTACTGTTTATAATATTAGTCATAAGCATATATGAGTTATTTAAAAAATATCAGAATTAGACTTTAAGTTCTAAGAGATTCTGAAGATGTTGTGAATTTCCTTATCATGCTATTCATATTATTTTAATCATTGTAAATTTTTATTTTCTTATTGTAATATATTTTACTATCTTAAAAATAAAAAATTTATAAGTGAAATTAATATTTTAATATAATTAATAATACAACATATGAAAAAATACTTTTAGTGCTTGAGATTCAATTTGATGAGATTTTCATTAAGTAATACATTTATGATGTAGTATTAAGTTATTCTCCTAATAATTAAAGGTATATTTATATATAAGTATATTGATGTAATACAAATTAAAGATGAAGATAGTTCATTATTAAAACTGATATTATCCCTTTTTAAAAGCTTTTAATTTTAATAAAATTTAGTACTTTTATATAATTATCATAAAAAAAATAATTATGATGAGTTCAATAACAAAAAACAACTACTCTTATATTTTGATGTTTAATTAAATATAATACTTTTGTTACTAATAGTTACCCTATATAAAATGTTTTATTTATGTGAAAGGTAATTATTATATACTATGTTTAGTACATTTTTTTCATCTAGGTTATCTATATTATATACTATTGAGTACATTATAAACCACCAAAAATAACAGAAATAATAGAAAACAATTAAGCCAATGTCATTCAAATTTTGTTATACAAATTGAAATGACCCTGTATACATTTGTAAACTTATTGAGATTATATCCTTATATTGTTATCATTAAGTATATTAATAGTTATAGTGCATACTATAGTTAAGAATTGAAATTTAAATAAGATCAATATATATTTTTTAAAACAATATTTTCATTTTAAAGAATATATATAATAAGTGATCACAAAACTAAATTAGCTGCTATTAAATATTAATTAACTCAATTAACGCAAATTAATTAATAATATGTTTCCTTCTCCAACCATCCACCAGGATTTCGTCTTATGTAAAATTTTCTTACTTCATCATAAATGAATAAAGCTAGCATGAATGGTATTGGAGGAATCCACCAAGTCCATCTAAAAATGTATAAGCATACATTTAAAACTTACAATTTTTAAAACAAAAAATAATAAATGTCTTACTTTAATGGATACATGCGTAGCGCTTCATCCATTCCAGGTAAATAACATAAGAACAAAGCTAAGACTGTCTCAAATATTAAACTGAAGTTCAAAGCCATATTTCTAGAAATGGACCAATGTATTAGTAAATTTTCAAAACTTAATAACTACTATTTAACTAACCTCATTCCTTGATGTGTGATTGAATTTCTTCTTGTCTTGCATATAATAAGATTTGCCCATTGTACTACTACAATAGCTATGAAAAAGCCTGTATGGCATGTATACTCTAAGGACTTGCGGTCTTGGTAAGTCTATAAATAAAATTGACTTAATGATAATAGATTATAATCTTAAATTTTAGTTTAATTTACCCATTCTTGGTTATAAGAATCTGGTAAATCATTAACTGCTCTTGAGTCCCATTCACGACGTATTCCAATTAATTTATATGGCATAAATCCATTTTCAGCCATGATTACAAAATAAGTGAAAAAACCAGCAAATGCCTCAATAACACCCAACTGACCAAATGCCAAAGATATTAATCTTAAAAAAAAAAAACATAGTTCCTAATTATAAAATGTATAATACTCTGAATCAACAATTAATTTTATTATTTTGCTATTATTATTATATGCCAGAAACTACTTGCCAAGCAATTCATTAAAGAAGAGATTCAAAGAAAACAAAAAGTATATAGAGTTTACCTGACATTAAATAGAGGGTTTTTAATAGTTGGTTTCTTTTTCATCAGATTTGATTCGCCAGGTTCAAATGCCAGTGATATGCCAGGCATCTAGCAGTCCCAAAATAACAAACAAATCATCCACAAACATTTTTTTTTTTTTTTTTAGTTATTTTGTTACATTGAAAGCTTAAAAATTAAATAGATATGTCAAGAATATAGATTAGCAAGGTCAAAATGTTTTTAGAAAAACTTTTCGCAGAAATATATGTTAATTATTAATTAGAATATCAAAGCAAGTAACTAATTAAAAACAAAAAGCAAAAGCAATAAAACAATAAACACTACATAATATAGTCACCTGTTATTCACAAGTTTATCTCTAATTAGATTTCTAGGAGGGCGCTTCATTATATCTGATTCTGGATGCTCATAACCCAATGAAATGGCTGGAACCTAAATACAATAAGCCCATTCTAATGGAGTTCAAAAACTACTTCTTCTATTCTATGTTTTCTGCTGTAGATATTCACTAAGTACACTGACAAATATTTATTTTAAGCACTAACTAATAGTGTATCAAGCATTTAGGCCAAATTTAAAAAATATGAATATTTATTTATTAACTACTGAAATCTAGATTCTAGAAATGTCAATTAATATTAGTGGCAGATTTAACACATAAGCAACTCAGAGAAGTCTAACTGAGTTCAGTCAAAACAGGCTTATTATATTCATAATCACTTCTTATAGTTAGAAATATAATTAATTTTTTTAATCAAGAATACATGTATCTCCAAAGATATTTTTAAAAATGGTTTCCTTTAAATAAACCTAGCATGGTTACTGAATTCAACTGGTACCATGTCATGTATTCAAAAGTTGAGTCCCAGTTGTCCAAAATGAAGCATTTTTCAAATGTTGGATATTGTTTGAAGTTTTAAATATTATGATTTATGACTTAGTTATAATCTTAACTAAATTATTTAATAAAAAATAATCCATCATTTTGGAGTTATTAATTGTTTTATTTTTAATCAAAATTTCAGAAATTTGGTTCTTTACATGCTATGCCTAATTTTTATCGTTTTATAAAAAAAATATTGTGTGCTATCATTGGCTGTCCTTTTAATTATTTGTAAAAGTTGTTTGATTCTAAACTAAGCATTTACAACTTCAGTAAAACATAAGATTGTTGTTAATTTTTAGTTTATGTTGTTTAATTAATGTATGATTATCTATTATGTATTTACACCTATTATATAATATCATGTTTTTCATATACAGATAGAGTAATAATCAGTCATATTAACTATGAAAAAAAATAATATAAAGAGTAAATAAAAATGAAATACAATTCTATACTTACACAATTAACTGTTCGTGGATTACTAAATATCAATCAAAAACTAAGTATAATATATTTAATATTACCTAATAGAAAAAGGACACACATAGGTAATAGTATTATCTATATTCAAATAAGTTGATTAAGTTAAAAATTATTATTGAAATGGAATAAATAACATAATATTATCATATTCGATATAGGTAGTTGATTGATATGTTATAACATATAATTTATAGTAATAAATGTTATGAGAAATAATTTTGATAATACTTAATTGTATGGTAAACAACTTTTAAACACATGATCCAGATTTAATTTAATAACACAACCATAACATTTTTCTTATAATCTTAGATCTACCACTGATTATAGCTGTTAAAAATGTTTAGTTTACTATATTTGCATACTACCATATAAAAACATAATCATATATCACATCATCTTAAATTACAACTAATAGTTACTAGACAATTAATGTCACAGTCATATTAAAAAACAATGTTAATTAATCTAAGTTAAGTTTATTAATATTTGTAGCTAATTATTATTGAATAATTCTTTAATGAAAATATTAAATTTATTTGTTAACCTAATGGAGATAGAAAATTAAAAAGAAAATTATAAAACTGATTAGATATAAATTATGTCAGTTTCTAGAATAATAAAAAAAAAGTCGATGGTTTACCTCATATGTTTAGCCTAATTATAATCAAAACTGTAGTGAACAAACGTCAAACCAAATAATTATCAACATTCTGCCAAAGAAAATATCTGTCAACGTAACAATATTTAAAACAATATATATTTATGCTTACCATATCTGTACCAAGATCAATGCATAATATAGCAATAGCACCAATAGGCAATGGTATGCTTAGCATGATAAAAGCAATGAACGGCAATAATTGAGGAACATTAGATGAAAGAGTATAAGTAATAGACTTTTTTAAATTATCAAATACTAAACGTCCTTCTTCTATGCCAGTAACAATGCTAGCAAAATTATCATCTAAAAGAATCATGTCAGCTGCTTCTTTTGAAACATCTGATCCAGAAATTCCCATTGCAACACCTGAATAATATATATACATAATTAATTAAAAATTTTATGATAGCAATTATGTTTTATTTAATTATTTATGTAATAACCAATATCTGCTTTTTTAAGTGCCGGTGAATCATTGACACCATCTCCAGTTACAGCAACGACTCCACCAATTCTTTGACAACCTTCAACAATAGTTAATTTTTGTTGAGGCGAAGTTCTTGCGAATACTATTTCTTTATGGTATCTAAAATAATAAAATTTAAATTAATGAAATAATTCAGAGTATAATATTAAAACTGCTGTTTACCTTAATATTTCATCCAAAACCTCTGGAGGCAAATCTAATAATTCAGAACCATGTACTACAGCTGCATTAGCATCTCTTGGATTTACTTCAGATATAGGAATATTTAATCTCTGAGAGATATCTTCAACTGTTTCATTTCCTTCAGATATAATTCCAACAGATTTTGCAATTGCTTTAGCAGTAATAGGATGATCTCCAGTAACCATAATAACTTTTATACCAGCTGAACGGCATTTAGCCACAGCATCTGGAACTGCTGCTCTTGGTGGATCTATCATAGACATTAAACCAACAAATCGCATTCCACTTAATGGAAAATTAGGTTCATCGACATCAAACAGGAAATTTTTAGGAAAACGGTCTGATGGTAATAACATATCACAAAAACCCAGGACGCGCTCACCAAGACCACCTAATTCTAAGTAAGCATTATTAAATGCTTCACGCATTTCTTCATCAAGAACTTTTTCTTTCCCCCCGATAAATATGGTAGAGCAACGATCAAGGACACGTTCGGGAGCTCCTTTCATAACTAATAAATATCGTGAATGCCGAGAATCTGAAGAATCTTCAGTCTCATGGATTGAAACCTAAATACAAAATTATCATATTAATAAAGTATTATATATTTAATTGTAATTTATAACGAAAAATAATTATTAATCACCTGATATTTATTTGTTGAATTAAAAGGTATCTCACAAACTTTACGGTTACGCCTTCTGATAGACATTACATCACCAAGAGCAAGTGTCATACACTTCAATAAGGCAGATTCTGAAGCATCTCCATTTACTTCCCTAAGAAAACATTTAAATAAGTTCTTTGAAAAAAAAAAAAAAATTGTTTTATATAATATTGACAAACTTTTTTAGAATGGGTACACCATCTTGTCCTGCTTTAAATTCAGCTCGATTACAGAGTGTTGCGATTCTTGCCAAAGCTCTAAATCCAGGACTAGATCTATCATATTGCACCCCAGATTGATCTTCAGTAGTATCTGCTTCAATAATTTGATTATCAAACCACATGTGAGCCACAGTCATACGATTTTGAGTTAAAGTGCCAGTCTTATCAGAACAAATTGTTGAAGTTGATCCTAGTGTTTCTACTGCTTCCAAATTCTTTACAAGACAGTTTTTAGATGCCATTCGCTTGGCAGTTAATGTTAAACAAACAGTTACTGTAGCTAACAAACCTTCAGGAACAGCTGCAACCAAAAAACCTAAAACCCACAACATTATTAATTAATAATGATATAATTATAAAAGTATAATATAATTAATATACAAATGACTAACCTATCATGAAAATAATGGCATCCAACCAATAACAACCCATCATCAATGCAATAATGAACAATAATATTCCAATAATTATAGCAGTTATGTTAACAAAGTTCACAAAACGAATAATTTCCCTTGCAATTGGTGTTGGTCGACTATCTAAACTTGAAGCTAATCCAGCAATTCTTCCCATGACAGTATTATCTCCACATGCAATAACTACACCCTTAGCAGTTCCTACATTAAATTAATTTATACTTTAGTTTTACAATAATAATTATTAATGTAATAATGTCATTAAAATATTTTAACATCTATCAAACCTTCAACAGCATGAGTGGAAGAAAATGCAAAATTTTTAGTTTCCAAAGGATCATCATGAGTAAATTCTGGAGTACGGCTTTGTGGTTCAGATTCACCAGTCAGTGATGAATTATCTACTTTAAATGAATGACTTTCAATAATTCTTAAGTCAGCTGGGATACGGTCTCCAAACTTAAGCTCAACTATGTCACCAAGAGTAAGATCTTCAGCTCGTAATGTCAATGATTCACCTTGGCGTATGACCACAGCAAACTATTTAAATAACTTAATATTAAAATATAATAACTTTACAATATCATTAACATTCCAACACCATAAAGATACTATTTGATTATATTATATTAAATAAAATTATATCTCAAAATATACTTGAAATTTAGTAATAAGTAGTTTATAAATCTAGTGACAAAAAACTTACATAAATTATAATTTGAGAAAGATAAGCAAACAGTTTTATAACCATTCAAGTCTCCAACTTATAATTGCATTATCATATATCATAAAAAACATTTGAATTAATTTAAATTTGATAAAAAATAATTTGAATTATTTAAAGTATTCAAGTTATAGTGATTTAAAAAGTTAAAATTGTATCAAAAAATTTAAAATCCAAGTGTATAAAAATAAGTTTTATTAATTATTAAATAAATTGAAAAATTTCATAAACGTCTTATAATTTTAAATAATGTAAATGCTTAATAATTAATGCATATGTATTTTAATAATAGTAAAAAAAAAAAAAAAAAATGATGAGTAAAAATATTTAAACTAAATACTGACTTATTTTTTTAAAATAAATAAGAATATTTATTGTTCTATTTTAAACTATAATACAAGGTTATTTTCAAAAGAAACATATTATTTTGAGTTAAATCATTTTTAAAAAGTAATAAAACATACATTGAACTAAACAATTGTAGAATATACTACAAGAAAAAAAAACATAAGATTTTGAAAAACACCGTAACAGCTAACTTGTATAAAGATAAGCTAATATATATAGAATAAACTACATAGATAATTTTAAAATATAAATATACAAACAATATTGCAAAAATAAAATTAGTTAACTAAACAGCACTTACATAAATATGAAAAGTTATATAGTAATTTGGTACTGGATAAATTATTTTAATAAAAAGTTTCAACTAAAATAGAAAAGTTTATAAATTAAGCTTTTTTAAATTTTATTTAAAAAATAATCAATACAATAAACTTAGATTAATCATTAAGTTTTAGATAAAAAAATGTATTATTCAAACTATCATAAATGTATGTGTAGTATTAAATATAAAAAATATTTATTTATTTAACGCGAATCGGGATATCAAAGAGATATAAATATATAAATAAATATAAATATCATATAAATATGTTACTGTTTAAGATGATTTTACACCAATATTTGTTGTTTCTATCTTACGGTGCATAACATTGAACATTTGAATATAATAGAACTAATTTGGTAAGTTTAAATCTTGGAGATAATATTCATTTACCTATTATGATTTTAAAAGAACTATTTAAATTCTCACGTCAATTTTGTTTTAAATTTGCAATTTTGAGTCTTTAAAACAAATGAATATTTTCAAATTTTAAACAATAATAATTCTATGATTTATAAATAGAGTTACCATGTTTTTATACAAAATCCGAACATCAGTTCCGTTTTAAGGGGAGGGGGTAAAATTTAAAATAAACAATATTGTTATTTCATTAATACATATAATTTTAATTAGATCTATGAATAAATTGTCTATGCAAGAGTTATTAGGTTAAATATGTTATAAATTGTGTTATTTTAACGATTTTTTTTTTGCAATAATAATAATAATAGGTATATAGTCGCTTATAGTGACGTTCTGGGAAAAAATATAAGCAAAAATAGAAATTACATACTTTACACTTTATATACTGATGTATCATACTTGTATCATACTATCATGTATGTTTCAACTATATTAAACAGTTAACTTTGTAAAATTCGGACATTTCTCAAATCTAGATGTATGGTAACCCTATTTATAAATATGTTTTTTTAAATTTATATACTCATACAATATATTTATATTATAGTCCATATATCAGTGGTTGGGCCCCTAATTTTACCCATTCATTTTAAAAATATTCCAATATTGCAAATTGGTAATTAGAATTTACATATTTATTATTAATATATTATGAGGAGTGATTCCTACTTCAACAACCCTACCATCCTTTCTAAAGATACAATTATGCATTCTTCCACTTTATTATATTTGTTATTACTGTTTAGTTTTAGTTCTAAATTTGTAGCATATATTCAACATGTACTTGAATCAATACTGTTATGGCATCATTAAAATAAATACAATTTTAATAAAATTAAAAAATTAGCAAAAAATAAATATATTTATTTGGACATTTTAAATTAATTTAAATTCAATACAATTAATTATTAAAATATTGACATATTTTTAAAATCTATAGAACAAAGTTAGGGGAGGGGAGGTATCCATGTGAAGTTGGTCCAATATTATGATTGTATAGTTAATTTATTTTAACAATTCATTTGCAAAATACAGTAGAAGCTGTTTATTAGGATAATTAATACAACTGTGTTATTGAAATAAAATGTTTAAGAACAAACAGGCCATATAATAAAACATTGATAATCAATCAAATTATTGAAACAACACATCGGTTATTTGAAATAATTAGAGCCAAAATACTACATTATTTTATCTTTACTGTCCTTATGAATCTATACTGAATTCCACTTTTCCAATTAACTTCATTTATTTTTACTGTTCTTTAGTATAATACCTGCTATATTTTTTTTACTGTGATTTTTTAAATTCAGCTTTGATGTACGTATATATAGGTAGTTAGTGTTTTGATTTTCTAAAAATCTAAAAATATCTAAACGTCAAGATTTAATTTTACGATAAAAATGCAACTAATTTAAGTTATACGATCTGCTTTAAAAAATAGTTTACATGACACTGCAGCTCGATTAAATGTTTCACAATTCAGATTGAATAGGATTTTGAAAAGATTGTTTAAATAGTGAATGCGCAATATTGGAAAATGAAAGAAGTAGTCAGAAAAGAAAAAGTTGTAGACAGAGTGGATGAAAAAGGATTTAAGCAATAATAATCTTATAAAAGCATGATCATTAAATAACTAGATGCAAAAAAAAAAATACATCAATAGATGCATAATATTTTACATAACATAAAATAATAATTTTTTTTTTTAAAATAAATAAAACCAATCGCTTATTAAAAATAATCGGTTAATTGACACATTTCATCTTGGTCCAAAAATGTTCCTGATAAACAGCTTCTATTATATTGGAATATTTTTTTAGTATTGAATTAAATTAGTATATTATTATCAAATTTAAAATAAAAACATTTTAATTTTGAAGTATATGAAATATTATAATTCAAAATATATTTGATGTAAAAATATTAAAAAAGCAACAAAAAATATAGATTTTAATGTTATGTGAGTGTATGAAAAAGACAACAAATATTGGTATCATGTTTAATATTCTTAATAAAGCAACTTAAACAAAAGATGACAGACCTGTGAAGATGTTTCATAGAATGATCGGATGATTGCACCTTGATTATACTGCCGACAGTAAGATAAAAAGCCAGTGACTACTATAACAACTATTAAACTTGAACCTAAGTAAATCTGCGATAAAATAAAAGTTAGCATATAAAGCAAGCATAAGTAACACCTCTCACCTGAACATAAACCCACAATCATGCTGCTACAAAAAACCGTACCGTACATTAAAATAAAAAAGCATAACCACACCAAAACATTAACTTCAGCTATCTCTGCCTTACCTGAGGAACTAAATTCCTAAATGAATCCACAATTGCAGAAGATTTAGCTTGTTGATAATAGGAGAAGATTCCTGTGATGATGACAACAGCAACTAATACTACTCCCAAGTAAAACTGGATTGTAGAATATAGGGTTAGTTTAAAAAACATTGTATAAATATTTAACCAACTTTAATTAGTTTAGGATTTTCATGGTTGCAGGTATTTATAAACAGGTTTATAAAAAGTTAAGTCTCAATTAAAAAAAATACGAAACTTACATAATCGTCATTTGGATCTTCTGTAGTACTAGTTTCTGCAGTATGAGCTAAGAAACACAGAAGTGCTCCACACCATAATAATACTGAAAATCCACCAAAAATCTGTTTTGCAAATTTTATCCATTCAGGTGTTGTAATTGGTGGTGTCAAAGTATTGGGTCCGTCTCTTTCTAAATTTTCTCGAGCTTTCGCATGAGTTAACCCCTAATATAAAATAGTAAATTTATATTAAAACAAAAATCAAGATGAGGTCATATTGCAAGGTTACTCTATACAAACATTAAAATTAAAAATTATATTTTAAACTTAAGTTTTCTGTACCAATAAAGTTGATGATGTAATATGTAATTTTTTGTTATTTATTAATTTATTATCAATAAAAATGTATACACATTAAAATGTGTGGAGTTTAATATTTTTGAGGATATGTTGGGTATGACATTGATTTGTCTTCCACCTCACCTTAAATCAATTCAAAAATAAAGTACAAAGAGTTTTAAAAATGTTAATTACATTTCTCAATTATTCCTACTCAATTATCCACATTTATTTATCTTTTAATTTTATTATAATTTAATTATGTATCAATCTATATTCTTATTTTTATGTAAAATTATTAACTATCACTTATATATCCATTATATTCATTATATTTACCTAAACGGTGTTAATCCGTTGATTTATAAATAAATAAATAAATAAAATAAAACAATTTATTATCCACTTACCTAAATCTACAATATTTATTTTTTATTTTTAATTGAATATCAAGTCAAATAATAATAAGATATAAAATCAATATACAAACCCTAAAAAATATTAACTTTTATTATTTTTTGAATAGGTGATTTTACTCTAAGATTACTATATTTCTTTTAGTAATAATCAAAACATTTTAACAATTTTGATTTTTAATTGTACATAATATTTATAGTAAATTTAAATACTAAATTAATATATATTTACAGTTCCAGGGTGTGTTCCAAATCGTTGGTAAAGTTCATCTAATGGTACTTTATGATAGTCCAAATATGGATCTTGTTTCAACTCATCTAAGTTTTCAGCATGACTATACTTGGTACTAATTGACGATGGTGCTTTTCGCCTTGTCTAAAATAATAACACAATTTTTAAAAATATAACTAGACTTAAATAAAAATTTAAAAGAAAAATTTGTTACATACTTTTGGTTTCCCATCTACTGTTTTATTATCATCAAACTGAGATGGAACTGTAGCAACACGATATGAGTCTGTTCTTCCATGCTAAGGTAAAAATTTAAAATGTTAATTTAATGAAATTTACCTTTGCTATAGGTAAATAAATTTAAAAAGAAATGTATAGAAGTTATGTAATTGCAAAATATATATTTTCCAAATAAATACAAATTGCCAAAAATGTCTAAATTCTAGAAACATGCAATTTTAATTTATAACATTTTTTTTAACAAAATATATTTATAATCTATATTATATACAATAAATAAATTTAGTAGCTTAATTTAAGATATAAACAGCATGAAATTACACGAAGAGGGAAGTTCAAATGGAAATAATCTAACTTGGACTGTATTTTTTATAATATAATACAATAAAATCTTGTTAAGACAAAAACTTTGGTGAAATGGAAGAAAATGTCTTTGTTTCCATTTCAAATACATATTTGAAATTATTCTATCAAGACAAAAATCTCACTAAGCTGGAAACAGTGACAACGGACACATTTATCACATCTAAATTGGCTGATAACAATTGTCAAGATGGAAATTCGAGATATTTTTGTTTCGGATGTTGACTTTCTTTATTTTTATGACTAGCAAGAATCATAAACTTAAAATTATTTTAACACTTATTTTTATTATGTACTGAATAGTAGGATGTTTATGGTACTATACATTTAATGAATGACTTTATATAATTACCCTATAGGTAGTATATTATTGACTTTTATATTTATTTTTAAGTTATTTTATATGTAAATCAATATTAAAAATGTACCTATAAAATAAATTTCAAATTAATTAAAACAATTTCATTAAGAAGTAACTATAACATTAACACCAAAAATCAAAATAAATTCTAGTTTTTAGTTTTATTTGTCTTTTTTTCTAGTTATACCTATGTAAATAATTACAATAATAGTTTAATAATAAAATAAAATTTATCAATAGCAGATAAAGTTGTATATATATATATATATATATACTATGTGTCCAGCGAGAGAACGCGCCGCAAACCAACCAAAATCAGTTTTTCTGCGCATTACCCTATGATACCCAGCCATAAGTAAACCAGTTTTGATAGCATGGCGACGCGGGGGGTTGCGCACAGAATCGGCGCATTCTCTCGCTGGATAGAATATATATATAATGTATTATGGTAATAAACTATCAGTAGTTGTGGGCATGTTGAACTTTTAAGTTTTAAGTTTATATTATCAACTATTCCATTTTATTGATATGTTATAAATATTCACCTCATTAAGACGTTTAATTTGAGGTGTCAACAGGGTGTTGATTTTAACATAATTTCATTAAAATAATGTTATTTTGAATTTAAAAAATAATAATTTATACCTGATAATTTAAAGTATAATACTTTTTTTAAGTAAACAATGTCATTAAAAATGTTGTTTTGCATTTTTTTTTTAATAAACATATTTGAAAAGCTGCCAAACATATTATAATCAGTTAAGCATCTATTTTGAATACATAAGTGACACAAATAACAATGTGTACTGAATATACATTTATCCATTAGTTATATGGGTGGTGTTCCAATCTTTTAAACATATATAGACATATAGTACATAAAGCTATAAAAAGAAGTCTAACTACAATTAAAATAATTCAATATATAAAAATAATTATAAAGGTGATTTAGCTTATTTTTCTAATTAAATTATACTTAGAATAATTTACCATTAATTACACTTAGAGTCTTTGAATATTTTTCAATAAATATAGCAAATATTTGCAACATCTTATTTATTTAAACCACGGCTACATCACTACTGCACATCAATTGATTGGCACACTACAATATTATACCACACTGACATATTGGATATAGTCAATAAGCAAGATATATATCTTATGTAATACATACATAGAACGATAGGCGGAATTAAATACTTTTATTAGACGGCCCCTTTTTCTGATAAATTCAGACACATACTTATTATAAATACTGAAGGGGGGCTAAAAAATTCTTGACATCATTTTTTTATAAACTCATTTGCTTATTTGTTTTTAAGTAACTATGATTTTTATTAAAAAAACAAAAATTATAATACATAGATACATATAAGTACAAACAATTCAACTATTTTTCTCGGTTTAAAGTCAAAATTTAAACTTCTCTGATTCAATATATCTCTTACATGCTATTATATTTTAAAAGTATTCTATTATTTTATCTTTAAAAACCATTTAAGAAACTGTTATTAAAGAAGTTCAAAAAATAAAAAGTTTACTTCAATAATAGTATCTACATTATTATAATAGAGACCATTTAAGTTGGGTAAAGGCAATAAAAAAATATAAATAAAACACTATAATATTATTTGTGCGTTCCACCTTATACTACATATTTTAAAAATAAATACAATATTGAGAATTTCCAATACTTCTGATAATAATTTTAACTAAGTCTTAATGATTGTGTTTTACTAAAAAATAAATCATAAAATATATTTTGAACATTTTTACACTTATTTTCAAATATATTTATTTATTTTTTGTATAATATGCAGTGGCGTTCCCAGGGGGGGAGGTTAGTGGTTATGTCCCCCCCCCCCATTTACTTTTTTTGCTGACTTTCAGAAAACAAATTATTAGATATTAAAATTGTTACTTTATAGAAAGTCATTGCTTTTGATTATTAGTAATAAGTTATTGCTTATAAATTATATTTATTATAATATATATATTTTATTATAATTATCTACTCTATATTCTCTCATTCTCTGCCTATTTAATTTTATGATGCAATTTTTTGCAATTTCTCACGTTTTTGGATTTTTTTTTTTTAATATGATGTTTTAATGAACAAAATACTTAACTAAACTAAATTCATTATTACATAAATAGATTATTTTACAATGGTAATTAATTTAATATATAAAATCTAAGTACATATGTAACTTATTTCGTTTATTTTAGGAAAAAAAAGCTTTCTTAAAAGTAATACCATCGAGAATAAATAAATACAGAAAAGAAATGTCGGGTATACCTTTACCTCCCGATTCCCAAACCTATTATTACAAGGTCGGAAACATGATTATTGCTGTAATTTTCTATGTAAATAATTTTGAAATTTTTTTAATTGTGATTAAAAGTTTAAAAAACGATGTTAATCCCCATCAGTATGAAAAAGCTGAAACAACTTGTACAATATAAATATATATTATATAATGTAATCAAATGTGGTTTATAGTATTCATACAATTACACTTATCAGAGTTACCCATTAATCTTAAAAACTTGGAAGAATCGAATAGTAATCTATTTAATCAGTATGAATACTGAATAGGTTTAGAAAAATTGAAGATATTTTAACAAATATTCCTGGTCCAAACAAAAAAAAACTATAGATAAATGTATGTATATATAATTGAAAAAAAAATTAAGGATATACCTAACATATAAAACTATTAAATCTTACTAAGTCATGTCGCCGTCGGGTAAAGTAGATGTTTATTTAGATATAACACCTATAAATGATTGAGTTTTTTTTAATATACACTAATAACTAGTGTAGTAAAGTAGAAAGTATTTTTTCTTTGTAGGTACAAACATATTTTAAGTAATAAAAGATTTAATTTTAATGAACGTAATTTGGAAATATATTTAATTATTAATTTTAATTCAAAAAAGTAATACATTCATCAATTTTTATATGACTTGTATTTTTACAGTGCAATTTATTATGCAATTTTTTTTTTTTTTGGTATAATTATACAGTTCTTGTGTGTTTTTAATGGAATTAAATCCGGTCTTTTCTTATAACATATATCCCCCCCCCCATCGAAAATTCCTGGGCACGCCACTGATTATATGTCATATTATTATGTATATTTAATATATTATATATACAATATATATTAATATAGGGCATGATAACTATAGCTAAGGTCTAGCTGGCCAAGATGTAGTTTCACCTATATAAAATTTTCTAAAATTTTCCTCAAAATTCAGGGAGATCTACAGTCCCTTTAGTTCCCCCAATTATGTTACTGTAATGCATACATAATATTATGTAGTTTATTAAACATAATATAAAATTAGTTTTTAGTATGCCAAATTATTATGGAACCTAGCCAAGAGCTCATTATTATTTTCAATTACATTGAGAACACAATAAAAGGACAAATTATCAAGCATAAAAAAAAATAATGTTTTCAACAAAAAACATTGTATAGAGGTACCTAAATTAAAATGGAAAATATAGTTAATAAAAACTACCTACTACTTAAAGTAAAACATTGAAAATATTTATTAATTCAATGTGCTAAAAGACTAAATCCAGATAATTTTTGTAATAACTTTTCTTAAAACATCATAAATCAATATTTATAGGTATACTCGAATCTCTGAAAATTTAATATAATTACACAAGGTAAATGTACCATTAAATATTTTTAATATTTAGCTTTATATTGAATATGTTGCACTAACTAGTAACAATAAAGACCTATGTTATTAACAAATTTAATCAAATTCAATAACAAGTAACAACTATTAAATTTAGTAACTGATTTAACATCAATTGAACACCACTATTATTCAATTGAAACTAATTTTTGAACTTGTATGACTAAACACAACATTTTTTATTCATTCTACAATTTATTATGTTAATACTTTACTGTATAGTATATATTATTCTATATTTCTATAACATAAAAATACAAAAATAATGTAATGCACTATATCATGTACTTTATACTAACTTCTTGTTAGATTCACATTGGCTAAGAGAAGTGCAGTGAAGATTTTAAGAAATCTAATTAAATATATATTATTATATATCTTTAATAGTTAATTCACTACTGAGTTTCAAAAAAAAATTTTTGTAGTTGGTTAACGATTGAAGATAAATTTCTGAAAATTTTCATAACACTTCTCCTAGCCAATATGAATCCAACAAGACCTCAAATAACAAAATCCGTTCTCGAGTTTCAATAATCTACCATGCTAAATGAAAATCTAGCAAAAAATAACTAGTTTTTTTACTAAGAAAAATTAAATAATTTTTTTTGAAAATTTTTTATCCCATATTTTGTATCTACTTAATAATCTTTTTTTAATGAGCTATCAGCCAACTTTTTAGCTATAATAGTTTTGGAGAAAAGTTAAATGATAGACATTTTGGCACTTTTCACGCCGACATTTTTTGTGGATTCAAATTATTATACTACTTGGGTATGATACTGGATCTCTCATTAATATTTTATTTTATATTTATTAAATAGCTTAATTATCCACCTACTCATTACAACTGAGTAACATTTTTATCATTTTATTATCTAACAAAAATTCATGAAGTTTTAAAAATTCAGACTTTTTTCATTTCAAATACCATACTTATTTGATTAAAAATCAAGAAAGTAAAATATAAATAACACACATTATTATTTACACAGATACATAATACATTAAAATAGTAAAGTTCTATCATTGTAAAAATTTTTCATTCATATTGCCACTCCTATTTGTTGCTTATATTTATTGTAAAAAACCATATAACATAATTTATAGGTTGTAAAATTAATATTATAAAAACAAAAACAAAAGGTACCTAATAGTAAAATTTTAGAATGGCATATTAATATAATATATTCACTATGACATTTTTGTAAATAAAAATATTGCAAAAAAACAGTTTATGGAAATAAACTTTGTTGTGTAAAGTATTGCTCTAAGTAAATCTTTATTTCCAGTTTTACTAAAATAAAAACTGAGAAAATAGCTCATTTCAAATATTAAAAACAAAAATTAATTTGCATGTTAAACAAATATAATTGCCTTGCTGCCTACATAATATATTATTACACAAATGTGGTGTCTGTATCATAAAAAGTATATTCTTTATATAGGTGCATTTAATATTATTTGTATTGAAAATAAATATATAAAGCGTAAAAAATGAAACCATTGAAGGCTTGGCTTAAATAATTTGAAGCCACATAATTATAAAAAAAATAATCAATAATTTAGTGTGGCTCTATGTTGTATACAGTAGGTATAAACTATAAATAGTAAATACCTACTGTGAACTTTATAGTAATTTATAAATAAATTTAATATTTGGTCAATACAAAATTCGTGTTGACAATTATTAATATGTATATAATTTTGATAATGGCAGTGAACCTACCTACTTGTCCCGCCCAAAAATTCCTTCATGTGCCGATTTACGTAAATTAAAGTGTATTATTACTACTTACCAGATCATAATCCTTTGATGCTAATGATGACATTTTAAAAAATATTAATTACAAAAACGTATTCATAACTTTTTTTATCAAAAATATACGAAGAATCAGCGATTCATAACCGAAAGTAAAAATTCAAAACAACAACAATAAAAGTACGAAAAAGTAACAAAATATTACTTAGCAGTATCACGAACAAGTGAATAAGATCAACTAAAAACTATGTAACATTTACGAATACAAAACGTTGTAAACAACTTAAGGTATTACACCCTTTTTTTATAACCACTACTGCCACTGGTGGATTTTAAGCTGATAATCTCATATTGGCGTGTAGATGGCAGTGTGCAAGAAGAAAAGAAATCAATAATATCGGAGATAATGGTCGTAACGTCTTGAACACAAATTAACTAAATTTAATATTTTTATTTTTATTGAAAAAATAATGAAAAAAACTGTTAGGATCTTTGATTTAAATTAATTTTTAACATGGAATTTAATTAATCAATGACTATAACCGACGTTAATCGACGAAATATACCCTAATTTTGAGGTTAGGCATTAACCATAAGAATAATGCGGTTGTGTAGTCGATACCAACTTCAATAAGTTATATGTTTTCCATTTCCACTGTTCATCATTCCTATGCTCATTATTTTCAATTTTGTAATGTTTGTAATCCAACCGAATGCGGTTTTTTTGTATTAACTTTTAATATAAATTATTAAATTTTATTTGTTTGTAGCTAGTCACTTATTTATAACGTAGAAATAATGTCTCAAATTCAAACGTCTGCCGGGATTAATGCTGTAAGTTCTTTGCACATCCATAATTTTAAATCAAACTATTTTGAATTGTGTGTTTGTATCAACTCAAACACTATGCTTCCATATTAATACATTATAATAAATCTTTTAATCTCTTACAGTTTATTACTGTCGAAAATTATTAGGTATAGCAAATTATGCTAACATTAAAGTAAACTGTAATTATCTTAATTATATTTCAATTTAAAAATTTCCAAACAAACATGTGCATTATTACTCTGTACTCATAATTTAAAATTAATATTCACAGTATATTGTAAAATAAATGCTGATTGTTAAGAAAAAATCTGAATTTATGTACTACTATTGTACCTACTTTTCGAGCTACTTTTACATTTATGTTAGAGATTATAATGCTTTCTTTAGAAAGAATTACGGTTACCTATTAGGTAAAAAAATTTTGAATTTTACATAATTAATCTATTCTGCTATTAAATCCATATACATTTTAACTAATGAGTACACAATACTTGTTGTATTTCCATAAAAAAATATTGCTATTTTTCTAGTTGCAAATTGGTATTTTTTAATTTTTATACATTTAACTAAGAACAATATTTCATATTTTTCAAGACCCATTTAAGTTATTAAAAGCATCACTAATTTGATATTTAGTATTTTTCCAGCCACTCACATTTACTAATTTAACAAAATGTTTCAATGTTATTATGTTTAATTAAAATATATTAATAAGTATTTAATAGTTACCTATCTTAACATTTTAGTTTTATATATAAGTACATTTTCTGTGTATTACTTTTGTATTAACATAACATATAATACCTAATGAAATTAAGTATTCTATATTAAACTCTATATTTAATTTAGGTTCTGTTATTATTGGTCTTCAATAAAAACTACCGATTGTTATGTGTAGTTGTATAACACTTTACACGATTATTAGTAACAAACATTCTTAATGTTTATTTTTATTTCTTTTCTTAAAAATATGTCAATTCCAAATTTTTTCTAAGTAATGTCATTGTAGGTACTCATAAGTTTTCTAGCAATCAATTGTAATTTTTGATTTATTTGCAATATATATATTTTTATCTGAAGAAATTATGCTGTGGCTGTTCTATTTTTTAACATCTAGTTTTCTTACATTTTCCGCCAAAAACCAATTGTTTAGGTAGTTCTTTATTATAATACATATCTTTAAAGCCAGTAAATAAGGATTTGTCAAATTATTCTTAAAGATTTGTACATCCTATTTTAATGGAACTACATATAAATAACTATTCCCATCAGTTACTGTAGAATATTTTATTTCCAATTAGTTCTCATAAAATTCTGTTAATGTTGACTGATCAACCAGTATAATATATAAGCGTATATAAGTATTTAAGATCTTTCAAAAATAGTTTTTAAACTAATCTCACAATTTTAATATTTGAATAATAAAGTATTTAATATTTCTTTTCTGTAGTATTATCATACCAATATATAAATTAATATTGAGCCTAATAGTTCAAGATTAACTAAGAAATACCAAAATTTCAATCTATTTGTTATAAATTAATAGAAATTGCAAATCACTATATTATTGAGCAATCTATTTAATAAGTATATCAACCTTATTATAGGTATGTCTTAAAATCATACATATTAAAGTATTCTAATAACTATAAAAAAATTCCTAATAGTTTTGTAGAGATAGCTAATTGATTTATTAAACAGGTTCATGCTCATTTTTAATGGCTTATTGGTATAAGAATATTATTTAGAAAGTCATAAGTCATTATTTTTACAGATCAATCAACTTTTACAAGAAATAAAAATTTGAAGATGACAGATTTTTTTTATATTATTATATGCTTACCCAGTTGCCCTTATAATAAATTTTTCACCAAATCACAACCTATTTTTTAAATATTTTAATAGGATACTAAAATCGATCCTATGGAAGTAATAATGGATAATAATGTCGTTGATGATGATGATGTTGCTGAACCGTCATCTGCATTAGCTGTACCAAACGGATTAAAAAATAGATCTGTAAATGTTAGTGATATGACTTCAATGGACTATTATTTTGATTCATATGCTCATTTTGGCATACACGAAGAGATGTTAAAGGATGAAGTGCGAACTCTCACTTATAGAAATTCTATGTATTACAATAAACATTTACTTAAGGTAATTCTTATCAAATATTGCTTTTATAGTTAATTAATAAAAATTGAACAAAAAAAAAAAAAATCATTTGCTTACAGGGTAAAATTGTGTTGGATATTGGATGTGGTACTGGAATCTTATCTATGTTTGCTGCCAAAGCTGGTGCAGCCAAAGTAATAGGTGTAGAATGTTCTAACATTGTAGAATATGCTAAACAAATTGTAGCGGATAATCATCTAGACCACATTGTAACAATAATCAAAGGAAAAGTAAGAAATAAATATATTATTTAGGTATTTAGACATTATTTATAAATTGTATTATATTTGTTTAGGTTGAAGAAATAGAATTACCTGATGGTATTACTAAGGTAGATATTATTATATCAGAGTGGATGGGCTATTGTTTATTTTATGAATCTATGTTGGATACTGTACTTTATGCAAGAGACAAGTGGTTAAAAGAAGGTAAGATAAATTGGATTATGTTTAAAAAAATATGAATTAAATATTAAAGATATTTATATATTTATAAAGAAAAATATTCTGTTAAACCATAATATAGGGTTGACACTATTAAAATTGGATACCAATATTAAAAAATAAAGCCAACTCCAAACACAAATTCATGATCAATTTGTGTGTGAAGTGGGTCATTATTTTAATTATAATATTATACAGGACTAAATATATAAAAATGTATATATATTATAATTATAATGGAAAAAATGGTTCAATACAATTTTAAATCATAAAACAAGTTAGATTATGTGACATTCTGGAACATTGTATTGATTATTTCTTTAATATTTATTGGGATACTTCAGTGGGCTAAAATGTTAAACTTGTTAAATAATCTACAATGCCGCTAATTTTCATTTAAGTTTTTAATTGTCTTAAGGTTTAAAATGAATGTTTTACTGACTGGGTTTTGCAAGTATGGATATTAAACTCAAATGTTAGGATAAATTATCGACAAAACCTTTAGTTATGATTGCAGATTTTTTAATCTCTTTTTTAAGTAATCTTCATTTTTCCATCCACATGGAATAAATAACTTGCACACAGTTATTGACATATTCACAACACTTAGATAAATTTACATATATTTTTTTATTAAGATTTATATCAAATAGTTTTTCTGTATGAAATTATAATGTAACAGTAAACAGATATACAGTTATTAAAAAACAGAATCAAATTAAATACATGTAATACATTTATATTTTTACTCAATACTTCTGAAAATTGACTGAACTCATAACTGGCTAAAAATTGTAGTCATAAACTGATTAAGTCTGTCATCTGACAAAATTATCATAACATATAAGTTTGTTATTTTCTAAAATTCATGATAATGTATGATTAATGGGAAACTACAAATACTTCAATTAAACTGTAGTTGTACAATTATACTTGAGTTTGTGGTTCATCTGTACATATTTATCATGGGCGTAACTTGGGCAATTTTTATAGGGGGGCAAACTTTATTTTACATAGGTATACCTATTAGGCACTTTTTTTAATTATTTTATTAGATTAAACCGCGGCAACTATGGCCATTGGCGGTAAGGGTAAAAACGGTTGGGATGAAATGGGGGGGGGTTAACACGTATGTGTATGTGACATGTATGCCATGGCTTTTTCGCTAAAAATCCCAGATGGTCACCCATCCAGGAGCTAGCGACGCTGGACTTAGTTTAACAACGCAGCATTTGTTCTGTCTGCGGCCAACCCCTACGCCACACCATGGCACCGTAGAGGTACTTATAGAGACTAAATAAGCGTCATACTATCCGCGCGTATTGGCAATGAACAATAACATTTTGATTTATCAATTATTAATATTTATTTTTATTTTTCTTAACCATTTAAAATATACTTTTCAGTTTTTTTGATAAAATTATTCCTTCTAAAATGTCTTTTAGACAATACTTTTCTAATTCCATAATTTACAAAATACCAAGGGGGGCAGTTGCCCCCTCTCGCCCCCCCCCCCCCAGTTTACGCCTATGATATTTATAATATAACAAACCCTCTCCCTCGTATTATTATGGGCTTGGCTCAATTCTATGCTATATTATTATTTTTATACTGTTATTTTATTAATTTTTATACTATAAATAAGTGTACAATTAATATTATTTATTACAAAATAAATATATTATATTATATTAATTTTTTTTAATATTCTAACTGAAAAAATGTTATGTGGCTATCATAATTATTTAGAATTTTTTATATTGTTTACCTAATGTTTTGTATTATTTTAGATGGAATGCTGTTTCCTGATCGTGCAAATTTGTTCATCACTGGTATTGAGGATAGACAATACAAAGATGACAAAATTAACTGGTGGGAAAATGTATATGGATTTAATATGAGTGCCATACGTAATGTTGCAATTAGTGAACCATTAGTAGACTGTGTAGAACCTAAGCAGGTAAAATTAATAAATTTTAAATACATTTTTGATATTAATTCAGTTATATATATCTTTAGGTTGTTACAAATTCAAGTTTGTTAAAAGAAGTAGATTTATATACAGTAAAAAAAGAAGACTTAACATTTACTGCCCCGTTTAATCTTCAAGTTCGTCGCCAAGATTATGTGCATGCATTGGTTACTTATTTTACTGTTGAGTTCACCAAATGTCATAAGCGTATTGGATTTTCAACTGCCCCAGAATCACCATATACACATTGGAAACAAACTGTATTCTACCTGGATAACTATTTAACTGTGAAAAGAAATGATGAGGTGTATGGAACTTTTTCAATGTCTCCTAATGAACGTAATACCCGAGATATGGACTTTGTTATTGACATCGAATTTAAAAATGATGTGAACGATGTGACCGAATCTAATAAATACCGTATGCGTTAATAGCATTAAGATATCTTATTTTTTATTACAGTAATTTTTTTTATATATATATTACTTTTAACTTTTAAGATAAAAATATTTACAATGCCAATTATGTTTAATTGAAGAACAAAAATAGCATTCATTGAGAAGTAATTTTAATTATGATATTCTCTTTCTAATATATATTTTTTTATTCATTCTTCCTTGATTTTCCAACATCAGTTATATTTATAATTGATATTAATTAGATGCTCACTTACAGTAATTAAGTGATATCTTGTAATTTGTATATTATTAAAATAATTACTTAGAAAAAAATTTTAATACTCATTGTATATAGGTAACTTACGAACTTAATAATAGTGATTTTATTTGGATTCACCTATGTTTGTTGTTCCTAATTTTAATTTTTTAGTCTGGCTTTTATATATAAAAAGAAATATAGTATTAAACTTTATGTATTTTTTTTCTATAGTTATTTATATTTTCTTTTTATAATTAACTGAGAAATATAATTTAATATAATATAACCAACGATAGGTTACTAAATTTTATAATTCAAATTAATTCATATAATTTAATTTATTATTTTATTATAGGTAATTAATTTATTTAAAATAATTTTACTAGTTACCCAGGGCGAAACTAGAGTTGATACTACACTCGGCATGAGCAAGCTAAATTGATTGGTTTAGTTCATATAAATCGCTTGCAAAAATAATTGGATCTTCCCTCTTAAAAATATATTTATAATAAAATCACAATAGATTGTTGTTGTAATATAAAGATTGCTTGCTATTAACTTTAAAAAAATATTTATATATTGACATACAGTTTTAAGTCATCCTTTTAATATTGCAGGGTAATGATTTATAAAATTGTCTTAATTTCTTCAATATATATTTTTGATAACAGTTTTGTCCGATGTATGATTACGTCATTGTTTAGTTTTGTAATGGGAACAGAGGATGTGATTTTAATGGTAAATCGATATATGTGAATATGATGGGCAACATTTCTTAGCAGAGGTGATCAGTTATTAGCTTATTCTATTAATTTATACATTATAATATTATATATTTCTTTTAATGGGTAGGTTGAACTTACTTTTTCAAAAAATGATTAGTATACCTATATATTATATAATCTTTCATAATAATATAACATTACTGTAACTATTTTAACTTATTATCAATACCATAAATTATTATAATTATGTTTGGGTTTTACATGTTAAAAATTGATCAAAATTTTTTTATATTAAATAATTATAATATAATGACAAAATTTTACTAACTATATTAATAGTAAATTTTAAATTAAAAAAAAAAAAAAAAAAATACTAAAATCATTATTTTTCATTAAATTATACAATTTTGTCAAACTTCTGAAGTTAATGCTAATTACTTGCACATCGCTTTTTTCATTATTATTATCATAAATATTCAATTATATGTAAGGTTTATCATTATCATGTCACATTATATTAATGTAATAAATATAAATATTTTACTGAAGTCTAATTAACTACTGCCTAATTGTCATGCTCTACAATAAATTATGTAAGATTTCGTTTTAATAATATCAATAAGAATGAATATGATATACCTATCAGTAAAGGGAATTGTAGTTATTTTCATAAGAATTCTGTATGGAGAATAGAATAACAAAATTACTATTGCATATTAAAATAAAATAATTGATAGAAGTATTGGGTTAAATTGATAGGTACCTATTTCACCTATCTTCTAAATTAGTAAATTTACCTACTGCTAAATTTTTTAAATAATAAATACGTTTGAATTATAATGTAATTTTTTTACATTATGATTTATGATGTTAATAAATATATTAAAATGTATACATTCGGCTTTTTATCTATTGCGCGTGTCCTTTTAGATATTTCTTACTACCTTACTAACAATTAGGGAGACCCCTTTTTCATAATCTGTACGAGTTTATTACTATTCATTATATTGCTTTGAAATAGAACTTTGGCTATTGCTCTGGTTTACTATTACTTTATAATATAGCTCTGAGCTCCAAAGTAGATAGTGGTTAAAACAACGCCGGATTAGGAGTTAAAGACGCCGGGGGAAAAATACATTTTCCAAATAATATAGGATACTGGTACTAAAAATATTTGACGCCGTTCTTAACATATAAAAATTATGACGCCGGGGGCAATTGCCCCCCTTTAAATACGGCACTGGGTTAAGTCAAAAAGGTGTACACTCGCCGAAATCGGAGTATACTAGTATATTAGGAATTTTTGTCAAAATTTGAACTTCAAACGCTAATAAAAAAAAATTGTGCCTATGTATTTTTATAATTTTTGAATGAGAGTTAGAAAAAGTTATGTGGACCCTTCAATTCAATTTTCAAGTAATTTGTCCCAGCTAAATTTTTTTTATCTACATTTATAAAAAAAATTGATTATTTAAAATGCCTATAAATAGCTCAAAAAAAGTCAAAATATTTTGAAAATCAAATCACGTAAAGAAAATGGCAATCTAAATAACTGGTAAAATTTTCAAGTATTTACGACTTATACTATTTGAATAACAACAAATATCAAAAATCGTTTGAGGCTTAACCGTTATTTAACGCGGTTTTGTAAAAATTTAAATTTCAATCACTCATACATTTTTTTTGTCTTAGTCCGGTAGAGTTTTTTTTGCAAATAGTTGAAGAAAAATTTATGGAGAACCTTGTACCAAAGTTTCAAATCTTAGTTATAAAAGAAAAATTTTTTACGATTTTTCAACCACAAAATTACATTTAATTTGCATATTTTCGCAATTTTGACATATTCCGTATAAATTCGAACTTTAAGTACGTATAAAAAAAAATTGTGACTAACGATTTCGGATTTTTTTTTATCACTTTAAGAACAACTCATAAGAAACCTTGTATAGTTGTATTAAATTTTCAAGATTTTCTGGCCGGCCAAAAAATTTTTATCGTTATTTAAAAAAAAAAATACTTAGAAAAATTGAAAATTTCAATTCTTTGAAAATTTAACTGTGTATGGAGAAGGCTAATATAAACACTTGGTTAAAATTTCAAGTATCTACATCGATTAGTTATTGAGTTATAACAAAATAAAAAATTCGATTTTGTCGAAAACGGTTTTGCGTTTCCCGTTTTTCTGTCATTTTTTTTTTTTGTTTTTCTCGATTTTTTTGAAAACTGTTGGAAAATGTTTACTTTTCACCTCTATAATGCACTAAGGATGATATCCAATTTGCCATCAGAAACCACCCTCAATGTTTGAAATTGAAACATTATTTCGATTAGTTATGCTGTACACAGACACAAAAACAAAAAAAAAACACACATCATTGTAAAATCAATACATTAATCACTCCGTTCAGAATCTAAAAGTAGATGCCTAAATAATTATTAGAAATTCGTTAAGAAAAAAACAATTGTTCAATACAGGTAGGTCGTAGGTGCCTAGATATTAGTGGCTTGGTGAAAAATGAGCCACCCCCTTGGCCCTATGCCTGTAATATAATACATTTAATAGAAGGAAACTATTCATAATATACTTATCCAATAGGTATAGATGGTAAAAATGAATTTTTAATGATTTAAAAACATTAAGCTGGAATGATAATAATACCGGTTAAATATAACCTGTATTGGCTGTATTATAGCTAAGTATGGGTACCTGATATGGCTATATATGTATTAGTGTATTACCTAGTATACCTAATATTAATAATTTTAGGTATTTATAAGTACAAATATTATGTCGGTATAACCAAAAAGTGACGCTAAGGTTCACCCTAAGTACGTCTCGCCGTCTCGGGCCTGTGATATATTATAATTAGGGCCCGGATTTATATGCTCTAAAAACCTAAGAAATATGTACTATAAAATATGCATTTATGCTCTTATTTTATAGAAATATACCCTATAAAATAAAAAATATGCAAAAAATCGATTAAATTTTTTTTTTTTTTTTTATTATTTTTATATTATGTTTAAATAAATTATACTATATTTACAAACACGACGAAATAAACACGATTAATGTATGATTCATTAAAATTTACTCAATAACAGATTACTACTTGTCCCGATATGTCTCAGATAAAATAAGAAAACGACTTCGTCGTGGATACATGGATTATAAATATAACTATAAATACGTTATTTTAATAAAAATAACCAAAATATTACATATTATGCATTTAAAAACCGTATATATGCAAAAAAAAAATCGTAAAATACAGAAATATGCAGTACATGTCAAAAAATGACAAAATATGCAAAAATATGCAAAATAAAATTTTATATTTCGGACCTATTGATTACAAATCAAACTTGTAGCTTACCTAGCTATTTTTTGGACTATTCAGAAAAAACATGCAAATGCATATAAATCCGGGCCCTAATTATAATTATAACAATAGGAAAATAAATAATAACGTTGGCATGAAAACATTGAAAACCTCTCGTGCGACATAAAATTGCACATTCGCACTGCATACAACCAGTGGCGTATTTTCAATTTTTTCTGGGGGGGGGTCTAATATAAATCCGACATAATATAGATAGGTACTGATATAAAGAAATAAATTTAATAGATTAAAAGAATAAAAAATAGTTGTTTTATTATATTTTAAAGTACAAAATCCAAGCATATTTTTTTTTTTTTTTTACAATTATTGATGTTTATCTAATACGGGTATTTTATAAAGTGGTAATACATACAATACAAGGAAAAGTTCAGTTAAGCGTGGCGGAGGGTTTTTGAGCGTTCGACCGCGTCCGTTGGCTAATTTTAAGCTATATTTTAAATAAATATTTTGTTCGCGGGAAAAATTGCATAGTCCACGCGTGCCTACATAAATCGGGATTTGCAAATATGTAAGAATTTTTAGTTTTTTTTTTTTTTAGAGATTCTGGGGGTCCAGTACCCCTGGACCACCCCGTAAACACGCCACTGCATACAACAACTGCGTAGTCCGATCATCTCGATTCGTCGTCGTGGTTAAATGTTATATTGTCTCTGCGTCGACAACATATAAATCATAAATACATAATATTATTGTATATACAAGTATTATAATGTAGCTTGCGCATAGCGTATGGTCACTACTCATTATACTCACTATATTCACTATGCGTATTTAGGCGTATAGTGCGTAGTCGCGCGGTTAGGTTGCTATGACTCCGCCGCCGCCGTCATTCGCGTGAGCTCGATGGTCCGCGGCGCGCGTGGTGCTGGCTAATATGATGTATGTGACCGGCGGCGTCAAACGGTGAATGGCTGCGGTAGGCGACGCGCGCGGTCACACGAATGGTACGTGGGTCGTCGTCGTCGCGGTTAGTCAGCCGGTTACTTGCTGCGGCGGTGCTATAATGATAACTCGTATAACATGTACATAATGTATATGTATACTATTATACGTCTATACATACGCGTAATACGTAACCGATGGTATTACTGTAGATGAGAAGTCACGGAACGAGTTTTGCCGGTGAATAATGGTTTTTATGGTTTTTTTTTTTTTTTTTTATTGTAGGTAAGTATCTACTTGTGCGCTGTGTTGCGTTGAGAGAGGGATGTCGACTCGCGCGAGTTGTTCCGATAACTGCGTTGCTGCTATTGAGGTTCACCTGAACTTCTTTGGATTTCCGACCGTATTATGTACACAATAATATTTTTATTATATAAGTATAGGTACCCGCACACGATTCACATTATTTACAGACGATTATATTATTGATATTATCAAACATCTCCATCCGTTTGTATATTTTATTTTTTATCAAGTTCAAACGGTTCCCATTTTATATCCAAGACATATTATTATAGTACTTATACTAGTGGCACATACGCAGAGTTTTTTTATTCCGGAAGATAGTTGACGATATAAATATTCTAATCCCCCCTTACTCCCTTCAACGTTAGGTCATTCGAAAATAATAACTATTAATTCAAATGTATCATATAATTTTTTTTATTAAATGTTAACTGCAAACAATTTTCGTTCAGAGTGCTTATTAGTTTTTTATAATTCCTTGACCTATAACCACTGTAATGTAAAACCGTATGGTTAGGTACATTATACATTATATTGTAGAAGTATTATATTTTGGAAAAAATTAAGATCCGCTTAATTATATTTAATTACGTCAATTAGTAAATTCAAAATGCCTTTATCAGCTATATTGCGTGAATGATATATTATATACGTAATCATTATATGCAGCTCGTGTATTATATTATCATAAATACATTCAATATTATATTTATACATATCATAGTACATCATTCCTATAATCAAACTCTAAAGGTATACATCATCAAGTACGTTCTGCATTGCTTCTAATGCTTCAATAATTAATATAACGTGTGAAAATTACTACAGGCTATTATTGTCATTTGTTATCGCAATAATGCCGATTGTCGGCTTTATCGCGTAGTACCCGTAGTGATTTACGGTTAGGTATTCCTACTAACGATACTATATTATGTATAGTGTTCTACTGTTCTTCAAAAAACAATATCGTAAATAGAATTAATCGTAATTATATTATACATAATACATAGCTAGGTATGTATCCACATTTACTTGTTTTATGTATATTAATTAATAGGTGTATAATGTATATATTCATCAATACAATTCAATCACTCCAACCACTTTTTAAATCTCTCGATGACTATGTTTAATGCGTATCTATGCGGTCAAATGCTTTTCTAGGGCAAGGTTAAGTGACATGTCTGTTAGGTATCTAAAATTTGTGTTTCATATAAATATTAATTTTTTCATTAGCAGGTCTTATTGATCTTTTTACCTAGTAAGTATTTTAAATTAAAATATTTTTTTAAACAGCACTACAATTATTTAAAACATAAATCTTTGTAGAAACTAGAGTAAATGTATTTGTATATTTTTATTGTCTATAGATACTATATTTATTTATTTATTATGATTAAAGGGGTAAGTCCAATTACAAATTACAATGGTATGTGAAAACATAATAAAAATAAACAGAATAAAATGTTGTGAAAGATACCAATGTGATTTAAATGATTAAATTACTAAGATTAAAAATATGACGGTTAAAAATAATGAAATAAAAAAATATCAATATTAAAATTATTTATGTATTGCATGGTTCTAATTAAATGAAAGCTTTTACCATATGAAATATACTCTGAGATGGCACATAAAAAGTATCGATCTGTCTAGTTGTATGGCTAGGAACAAGAAATGTTAAATTCGATAGTATATCTGGATAGTAAATATATGGCCATTAGCCATTCAATAATTTGTATTAAAAACAGATATCATGTTTTATCATTCTAACTTGTAGTGTATAAAATTCAAACATAATTGTAAAAGTTTGTATGATGTGTGACTGCGTGAGCGTGAGACATACGTTGAATATTACATTTATTACTAAATACTAACAATAAATCTTAAAATACAATTTTGAATCGATTTGAGAGAATGAATTGGACCAGAAGTGTAAGGAGACCAAATTGTTGAATTATATTATCTAAAATGTATCTAACAAAAGCACAGTAGAGTGAAAATGTATAACACTATAATGTCTGTCGTCTGTAATATTATTAACATAAATAAATAAGAAGAGCCAGATGGAATCCCTGAGGGTTGAGGAACACCAAAAGTAACATTGTACATATAAGATATAATATGAGACATGATTTTTAAATTTCACGTATTGTTTTTGACCGGATATAAAGATTTAAATAAGACAAGCTACCTAACACGTTTAATTCTAGAGAACCGGCACGTGCAACAGCAGGGACAATTGAACCATTAACAGATTGCTAATTAGCCAATTAATATTAGGTAAATTATAGTCACGAAAAAAAAAATATGAACCACAATTGTTAGGTATTATTTAACAATTTAACATAACATCAATAATATTAATATGTATATTATAAACATTTATGTATATCAGAAGCAGAGGAATATAAACAGCACCAATAACTAAAGAGGAAGATTTATCAGTTTATCACTAATTTTTATAAATAATAATTCAATTGAGTTATTACAGATGGAAAGTCGACGGCATGAGAACAATCAGTTTGTACTAAAATCAGTATACCACCGACTAACATCAACTATGTCATGAGTATTGCAATGATTAAATCGTAAAATAGTGTAAAGGGGACAAAGTACAAGTTCATTAATTACATTATTAGATTACCAGGTTTTATTAAATATAATAATAAATATTAAATAATATCATAGATGTAAAATTGTAAAGAGAGAAATTACGAGTAAACCTATCCAATTTTGTGTTGATGCCTCTAATGTTCTAATGGTATAGAGGGTCAGGGGCGGTAAGACTGGCAGTTTATTTACTATTGTTTGATTAGTTAACCTTTTTTATTAACTAAATAATTACTAATTAATTTCTGAATGAGTTAAATTATATAAATAATATGTTCTAAAAAAATATTTTAGATTAAATTGAAACTATTTCATGATATTTTAGGGGTGTCAATTCAATTTTAAAATAGGGCTGCCACATTTTTAAGCAGACAATATTTTTCCACCACCAGACCACAGTAAAATAGTTAAATGTATTAGTGTATTAAAAGATGGAGCGCTGTCCCGTTATATATTTTAGCTTATTTATAAATTATTATTGTTTTAAAAAATTAAGCTGCGATTCCTTGTATATTCTAGAATACTTGTAGAAGTCTAACTAACACAATAATACCCCACATTCTTAAAAAAAAATGTAAAACGTGTTTTTGAGTGTAGGTATAGGCTGATTAGATGACTTCTATAAATAGGTTAGAATATATGACAGACCGTCGACAGATCTTTTAAAACAATATTACTATATTAGTATCAATAATCAGTAATCTAAAAATTTACTACTTAAAGCATCGAAAAACCTTCAAGACATAACCTCTGCTAAGTGTTGAGTCAATCAACTTCAAAATGATAGGGCGATAGGGAATATTTGGGTAGTGGGTACTCGCTCTTTTAATTTCAGCGAGAAAGTTCTTAAATTGACGGTGACTGAGACTTGAGAGCACTTTTTCGAATATAATTTACATTCTAAACAGTGCATCAAAACAACAAACATTCATAACCAGATATTGGGGCATTTTTCCCACACAAAGCTGACAGGTGGATATTACAGTGAATAGCCATTAGTTCTGTTGATCCAGTCTTTAATATAGCTTTATAAATATTTACAACAAAATTGTTTTAAGTTCCACACATGTTGCATTCTTCATCAGTTGTTACGCCTTTTAAAATTTTAAAATCAAAATCCTAAGTAAAAATAGTTTCTTTTACTTTCAGAAAAATTTCATTACTAGTACATGTATCTTGTACTGCAGAGTCTAAATGATTGGCACTTTGGCAGCCAATTCTGTTACACTTATTTCAAAAGATTCATATTGACTCCACGGACGAATAAAAGCACTTGTTTGAAGTCCGAATAGTCGTCGGCTACAGATTTATCCAATGCAATTATTGAAAAACATTAAAAACTTTTAGGAATGTCTTTTAACTTAATCTAAAAAATAATATATTATATATTTATAATTTATATAAGTCTGACTATTATAACTTATAATTATAAGTAGTTGTGAAAAACATTAAAATAAACGCACCTTTTATTTTATCGTTTATTTTAAGTCAAAATTAATAAATTAAAAACAATGAAAACTAATATATTATTTTCAAAACATAAATTAGTTTGGAGTGCAGTAGGTCGGAGATCTCTGGTGTACATTAATATTTATATTCTTAAACAAAATTTTTTACCTGGATAAGACTGAAAAACATATTTTTGGCGTTTGGCCGCTTTGTATGATTATGATTTTGTGATGAGAGGAGGAGATAATATTATACGAGGCTGATGAGATATTGTGCTATAATCATTTACATGTATTTTTCATTCTAAATAAATGGAAGGATTGTTGAATAAATTTCAAAATTCAGTTGGGTAATCATGGGTATTCTTTACATTATATTCGTAAACGCATCTTTATTCGAAAATTTTAATTTTTACTTGAATACAGGGTTGGAAAACATATTTATGCTCACTTTATGTAATTTAAATTTATCAAGGGAATGAAGTATTATAACATTATTAATTTAATACTATTAACTATATAGTGTGTATAATAGCATATTAAATGTGCATCATATAAGTACATTAATTATAATGAATTCACGTATAATATATAACTATATGTAATATAAACAAAAATACAAATATACAAATCTACGTAGGCAGAGCCATGCCATAAGGGGCAAAGGGCCAAGGGGCTTGTGCCTCGATGAAAATTTTGAGAAGGCGCAAAATTATTACGGCACGGCTCTGTACGTAGGATATAACCCCTAATCTCCCCTGGGTATATACCACTACGAAAAGTAATATATAATGTTTGTCTGTGAAAATACAAAATTGATCATTTTTGAAACATAAAATTTTTAAAAAAAAATAAGAAATGACATTTATTCAAAGAGGTTAGTATGCCAGATAGGGTGAAATTTGAAATATCTTTTTACTATAGTTCAGATGTAGAAGGTTTAAATTATTAATGTAAATATGTACGAACAAAATTGTATAGATACCTATCATGTATATACAGTAATAACTGGTAGGTAACCTATTATCTATATATAGTAAGCAAAAATATCAAATTAAAGCAGAAACTGTTTTTCAATTTTTTAAATAATCTTTATTTATATACATCAGTCATCAATAACACATGGTATTAAATTATATATTTTTTAAACATGCACATTTTGAGTAATCTCATATATGTTAATTTTTGCCTTTTGGTAAAGTTCCTAGTATGAAATAAGTTTACACACAATTTTTTTTAAAGTTATTTATTTAGTTATGAATCAATTTAAATTTGTTGGTCTGGCCAATGCTACACGTAAACACGCCTGTTGTGTCAGTAGATTAAACAGTATAGTCGTGATTGATAGTTGATACTTAGTATGCGATGATAGCCCGGATAGCCACAGATAACGATTATAATATAGGTATACCCATCGTTTTATAATTAATGATAATAATTGCATTTAGCCGCGTAAATTGTGTTTAGTATTACAGCGTGTAAGCTTTGTTGTGTTGTGAAGCAAATATAAATCAGGCCCTTGCGTAAATAATCTATATAATATAGTGTGTTTCACAGTTGAAATATATAAAACTATTAATTATTATTATAACACTATAATTATGTTATACACGCATACCTTAACAGTGGCGTAGCCATGAGGAGGCAGTGGGGCGTGGGCCATGCTTGAATACCTCCCAATCGGCTTTATCAACTTAATATAAAAATGATCTGATATTGTTAATAATTGTTGATTATGTTTTTTTTAGTATTTTGGGTGTCCCCCCCATTTTAAAATCCTGGTTACGTCACTGTATGTTCATAACAATATAGTGTATAATACTGTAAATATATAAATATATTATATATATTAATGTGTACTTATTACCTAATATGATGTGTCACGAAGTTTCAGTTCAGTCATTAGTGCTACTACGTATTTTATTATTGAATGTGTTAATTGTAACATGAATATATCTATAATCTACATATTATATAATAATATAATATACATAATAATATAATATTTATAATTTATGTAGGTAGCTATATCTATAAGGAATTTTTTCAGTAATTATCAGAATGTTAAGAATGCAATCTGTTTATTTCTGAAAAATAGTTAATAACATTATTATAATATTATAATCTACAATGAATAGCAATTTCAAATTAAATAACTAAAATCAAATTTTTCGAGGAATGCAAAAGTATTTTTTATTTTAAAATGTGGCCATAAAAATTAAAAGATAACTAGCGACTAGCGAGATTCGGTAAACAAAACTTAGAGTTACATAAAAACATTAAAATCTATGGTCAAGCACTATACGATTATAATAATAATAATGCTCTATTAATACAACGGCGCACTAACGTAAAACATAAACTGTGTTGCATTTTAAATTTAAAATCATATCGCTGAAACATTATGAAAGTGCAATAAATATTGTACTTTTATTATTAGTTGAATGTACTAGCGGACGATTAACCGGCAAAGGTTACATATTTTTATAAATATTAAATACATATATTATCATGATTTTATTTACAGGCAACAATTATAGGGGCAGTTTTGGGGCCGTTGTCAGAGCTCGAGGTTTTTGTTACGTGTTGTTAATAATATTGTGTTATGGGCAATTTATAATTACGTTTTATACATAACAGAAAAAAAACATCGCAGTTTTCACTATCCGGTCCGCCGTTACGGATCGATCGACCGAAATATTATTGTCCCGACTATTTTTTTTTTTAATTTTTCAAAATCAACTACCTACGCAGTATACCTCTATTTTGCGTGTTTACTGTACACTGGTACACGCATATTCTGTGTTGAGACTCAGAGCGCGATCAAAGCGGTCAGTTCACCAAGGCGACAGCGACGGCCGAGGAGTCGATCGGTTGTCCGACTTGCACGCCTGACAGCGCTGCGGTCGCGTGGCGTGCACGAGCACGGCGGCCGTCGGCGTGTTGCCGGCTGCGCGGGGGATATCCCGGAGTTTTTCCCAACAACACCACCCCGTAACCGCCCGCCGCGCCCGTCACGGCGATCCGGACCAACACGTGTTTATCGGGTACCGCGCACACGGCTTGACGGACGGGCGGAAACGGGCGCCACCGTTGTGCGCAAACCCCCGCCTCACCACCGGCCGCGCGACCAGACGATCGGAACGCGGCCCCGCCACCCGTCCGCCCGTCGACCGCGATCGCCCGTCGCCACCGCCGCACCGACCGCCCGATGCCTTTCCCCCCGCGCGCGCACGTACGCCGTACCGTAGTATGATAGTTGTTGTAGTAGTAGTAGTAGTAGTAGTGGTCGTCGTCGTCGTCGTCGTCGTCGTTATCCCCAAGTCCCGACTCCCGTGTTCCGACGGTCTCGACTCTCGGCCACCAGTAGTAAACACTTGTTCAGCGTGCGAGTACGCCGCTTACGTCGTTAGTGCTTCCGTCGGCTGATCAATTTTCTATATTTATCGTTGTCGTTCATTCGCTCTTCCTCCCGATGAACCAATTGTTGTTTATCTAATAAAAATTAATTGTTATTATTACTGTTTATTTGTTGTTTTGTTTTACGTTGATTTTGATTTCGTTCTTTTCGGTACAACACATAGTACCCCTAATACCTATTAAATATTGTTTTACGGTTCGATTGATGACTCCGGAATTATGGGCACAAACTGCGGTCATTACCGAGTACACTCTGCGCACACACAGTTGACGGTGACTTTTTTGGGAATCCGGGATCCGGATGTCTTTGGCATGTAAAACTATGCTACGAAAAAGATTTCCAGGGGAAGTCCCTGTTAAATGTAAGTATCGGATTCATCTTTCTTGTTGCACGACGATTGTATAATAACAATATTATACTGATTAATAATATGCGCTTTTCACTGTATAGTATGGACTAGAGTTCACTAAAATTGTTCGGTAAAAATTAAATCTTCCCGGATGCCCGCGATAAGATTCAATCGAATGTTTGCGGTGAAATGAAATATTAAATTATCAAATTGTCTTTTTATCCGTCAGAGTGTACTAGTTATATAGTTATATGTAAATATGTAGGTATTCGAAAACATTTTAACGCTTCGTTCTGTATTTGAGGCCAATTATACTGACTGTAAAAACTAAAAACGTAAATCAACCATATAATATTAATACGTTACTGCGGCTTGCGAAACCCAATATTTTGACCTTTAGCCGCGTCTTTTTCTCATATTATGTTACGTTATTATCATAAACGTTGGCGGTAATTTTTCTCTTGGCCGCGGTTAATCGCTCTACCATAACACATATCGTCGGTTCGACAACCACGACCACAACAACAACAACAACAAACGGTATATTATTGTTATTTATTGCGTTCTGTGTACATGTATATATATATTTACGTTTTTCTCGTTTGGTTTTCGACACGCGGTATATTGTATAGTTACCGTAGAAGTATGCACTGTAGTACTATAGTACGCGGAGAAATGTGCGGATTCCCCCTGACCCGGTCCGACCGCCGCACCAGCACACCACCTTCATCCGCTGCACCGCCTCCACCGCTGCACCGCCGTCACATCGCCATGGCAGGCGCTGTGCGTGTGTTGTTATCCCCGGCACTGTCCGCCGCCACCACATCGCCCTTCACTACCGTTCCCCCGGTCAAACGGGTCACGAGGAGTCCCCAGCGGAATCTTACTCAAAACATACACACACACTCATTATTCCCACGTTGCCGCTGTGCACAAAACACACTCACACATACATACATATGTATTTATATACATACATATTATATGCGTGCATCATTATACAGTCGTCGTCTCCTCCTCCCCCTACCCCGCGTCACGGCCACGTCGTCGGCACCAAGGTTCCTTGTATTGCGTTATTGGCATATCGCGTCGTCGTCCCTCTCCCCTCGCCGGTCGCCTCACACCGGTCGACCGCCCGACCCCTCCACACACCCACATCGTCGCGGGCTACATCGCTAGCCGCCGTCCCCGTCCTATTGCGGGGCCCACGGGTCCGCCTTGCCCGAGCGCGCGCGTGTACACAAACGGCCAATGTTTACAACCGGGTTCTCCCGGGCACCTGTTCTCCGCCGCGTTTACGCATAAAATCGTGAATAACCCGCGAGATCCCAGACGGCGAACGGCGGCGCGTATGCGTTACCCACACACACACACACACCCACCCACCTACCACTTACGTGGCGGAGGCGCTCTCGTCTTCGGTGCGTGCGCGCACATGATTATATTATATTAAAAATAACAACAATATTATAATTTAATGTACAGGTATGTGTGTGTGTACACCTCTCGGTACGTGACGTAGCGCGGCGGCGCGCCGTAAACGATTGTAACGCGCAACTATCACGCACGCGGTATCGTATAGTAATAAACTAATAAATAATAATAATAATAATAATAATAATGCGTGGTTGCGTATCGGAACGAGCGGATACGAGACACGGGAGGAGAGGGACATTCTAACAAGTGGTTTCGGCCCGATGAGTAATAATAATAACAGCGTACGGTTTTACGTTGTTCTTCGAGACGATTTTCGGTTTCTGTTATACAGACATACAGTGTTATTACTGCTATACTATGCGTTTATAATTGGTATAAACAGCTATTACTTATCAGATATCACTCATTAGTTATTGATATTGTTACAGCTTATTAGTCATCATAATATAACGCCGATCCATCTCTGCAGGCCGTTTTCTTGGACATTTTTTTTTAAATAAACGCGTTTGGACTGCAACCGAATGGTAAAACGTGCGTTACTTGTTAATTAATACAATAATTTTACTTGTTCAACATAAATAATATTATAATGTGCAAACATAAAGTATTATTATCGACAAAATTATAATAATATTGTACAACACGCTATGCCGCGTTATCGGAACGACGGTTTACCTCTTCAATTTATTACTCACACTAATATGATATAGGTATACCTAGAGCTTGATTCATTATAAATTTTATATTATATCGCATGATCAGCAAACAATTGCTAAATCCATACAATTCACTGTCTAGAACTAAAAAGTGCATCTCGTTTGCTTGTACGGTTTTACCGATTATTCATATTCGTTATTCAGTAGTATCTTAAACACTCGATTCACTCAATGAGCCGTTAAGTGTTTCATTCAGTCACCTTACGTTTTTTTATTTTTTAGTGGACACGTTGAAATTAAATTGCTTAAAACATTTTGTAATGGGTGTTGCGGTTTCAAGTATTTTATTATGAAAATCATATTACGCGCCGTTTGTTTGAAATTGACTAGGCTATTGTTTTTACACGTTCAATTGACAAAAAACATTTGCAGGTGAGTTAAAAAACGTTATAACGTGCAAACGTTCAAATGAATTACTAAATACGATTTTATTATTCAGCTTATTATGACGTAGTATTACTACCCGCGTAATGTATTATTATCGCACGAATCGGAAGCGATCATGACGAACGTGGTATATGCAATATGCATACATCTTATTAGTTATTAATATTTATGCAGTGTAATTTAAAATACTAATTTATGAAATATAGATATTTATATTCATAGTATTTATAGATAATCATATTGTTTATTATTGTTTAATGTGTGTCGACTGTCGAGCAAATTTCACGCGTTCTTTGGTTGTAATCGAAAATTCATACAGATATTGTACAAAGTCCTATTTATCAATACATTTTATTATTGTGTCGATAACTGTTTTCGAAAAATCATCGTTCGGGTTTATTGTGATGTATACACTATACAACCGAGGTTATCGTTACAATATATACAGAGGTATATATTAAATCGGCCTTTGAGTTTTGACATGAAGATCTTACACTGCAGTATAAAAAACACGCACGAATACGTTTAGTGACTTATTGTATAATATGAAATATGTTGGGCGAAAAAAAAATTCTCTGTCCTTGATTCGAATTTTTAAATGAGTATAATATTATCACGTTTAGGTATTATAAGTGTATAATAATTTACTTTTTAGTTTTTATAAGAATTGGACATGCGGGAGGGTGTTTTCTAAAAAGGTGCGGCGACCGTGTTATTGGTGTTACACACAGACACACACACACACAACGGGTTTACACCGGATACACGGCGGGTGGTGGGTCGATCGGGCTCGGCTTGGAGAGAGGTAAGTGTACGGTCAACCGGTTTTCATTATCCGTGGACTGGACGGCGCCAGCCGGGCGGCACGTTAGAACAGGAGGTGTATTAAACACTATAAACAACGAGAGATTCGTCTAGCCTCAGAACCCGTCGGCACGGCTGTGCAGGCGACTCTGTATGGCGGTTGTCACCTGCACCACCACCCCACAAAGTCGACACTGTGCCCAACGGGTCAACGATATCATCGGACGCGCGTCATCGCCGCGCCTGGGTTTCCGGGGGAAACGATTATTGGTGCTTACGACTCACCAACTGCTTTTTATCCTACTTCTTTTAGTTATCCGCTCGTATGATAAAAACCCACTCTTATATGATGCGATTGTTTTGTACACACCACCGTCATTTGACTTGCGCACGTGGACCCGCTGTTATGATTGCGTTTCCTGCTCAGCAGATTCCGTTGTCGTGTCATGCTGTTTATTATTTCGTCGCATAAACCGTCAACTCTACATACGTTCAGTGAAACTTCCATTGACTGACACATCCATTTAACAACGTTTTTTGTAAGCAAATTATATTCTTAATCTTTCGAATGTCAAACAAAATTTCATCGTTCAAGAGTGTTTAGTATTTAGAAGTTTTACTGTTATTGATAAGTCAATGGCAGCGTGTGATGAAGGTCCTCCTGTAATATTTTACATTATAAATTGTAATTATTGTTCTTAAACGTGATAATTGATGTGGCAGTGGACACCCCAGTCGATTGGACTTCGGGTTTACGCGTGTTGTGGAGTGAAGAGTGATATTATTGTAAATAAATGCATTAGAATAATTTTTTGCTTATAATGATATAATCACGAACCACAGGCAACAGCAATACAACAGTATCGCCTTGTTTTTTTTGTCGTTATTATTATTATATATTGTCTATTTGTTAAGTTTCGATTATAGTAATTAGCTAATAAGCTGATGCTTATAGATAAAAAGGTTCGTATAATTTAAAAAAATATGCTATTGCCACACGAAAAATCATTGCTCTTCGAGAATTTATATTTTTTACCATTTAGCATGCCATTTTGGATTTTGGTTATGCTCTCTCACTTTAACCACGCCTATACAATGATAATCTAAAATCAACCGTTATGCTATTCATTTCTCTCTATTCTATAACCTACGTTTGTGTAGTTTGAGACTTGAGTTGATAACTTAGAGACGAAATAATACTATAGAGTAGCGACATTGAAATAAATATATTTAAGATTCGATATTCAATCATTAAACACGTATTGAATTTCCATGTATTAAAAAAAATGGTCAATTTATTAAAAATTATCTTTTATTATTTACACAAAATTATACGTTTATATTGTATAATATGTAATGTATAGTAATGTAATGTATAGTTTGTTATGTATGTAATGTATAGTTTTCAATTCACGAAAAGCTATTTATGATTTATTAAAAATTCCTATTATATTTTAAATTAATAAAATACAAATAAATTTAAGAAAAAATATTTTATATTAGACAGTGTTAAATCATAATCATTATTATTAACATATTATTTTTTGTTTGATTTTATATAATGGCTTAATTGGCTTATTATAATAATAACTAAACATTTTAATTAAAATAATTATTGAAGTTTGGATTAATTTTGAAAATAGGTATATTATTCGAGTTATATTATTTATAACTGCTTTCTATTGTAAACTATATTTGATTGTATATTAGAGTTAGCTATTATACCTACTGTGTCATTTGTGTTCTGTAGAGAACTATGGATTGTTTTTGTTGACGTTAATTAATTCGAAATTTTCGTATGTTTGGTGTTTACTTCCGTACAGTTTAATGTGTATTACGTATGAAAATTAGGTTTTACCTTTTGCTATATTTTTATTTTTATTTTTGTGCTTTATTTTTGATGATGTTCAATTGAATCGGTTCTAAATTAAATCTGGAATACTGCATCGCATTTGTATATCATCATCTAACGATGGTTCTTCTGTTAATCGTGATTCAAAGACTACACCTTTATAAATAATTAAATATTATTATTTTGTTATCTAATAGTCAATTCTTATTCGATCATGATTATATTATATACGATATACCTATATTTAAAATTAATGTAATAGATATGTCAACGTGTTGTTAATACCCGATGTATGTATTATGTTTATTTGTCTACGTATAATATTATATGTCTTATACACCACGCTGTATACATTATCTATTATAGCAATACATATTAGATATTATAATAATGATAATGAAAGAACATTCATTTATATATATAAATAACTAATTAGTCGCACTGTCGAGTACAGACGACTACTGCCCGGTCCGGTAGCCCACAGACATAGTTTCGTAATTACGCATCCATTTTACATAATATGTTTGTTTTAAAAATCCATTTTCATTTCACAATCGTCATATTAACGTAATTATATTATTATATACGCGCGCCATGATGTGGTGTGGTGTGTTAAACGCGAAGTGCGACGAAGGTCACCTGTTGGTGTACCGTGCGTATTTTATAAAGCTCTTTACTGTGTATTATATTTTTTATGCGCTGTTCAGTAGAAAAAAAAGAAGGTTTTTTTTATGCTGTATATAGAAAGTAAACAGTCGATGCCGTTCCGATGGGTGAACGTGATAGTCGTGGAGGGGATCTGGATTGATGTTTTGCTTATTGTATATATCATATTATAGTAGGTAGTATATACATATATACATTTTCGCGCCAACTTCAAACAGGCAACAAGACTTCACTTCGTAAATCAGCTGCGCGTTTAATCAACCTTTAACTTGTAAGTTACAACTATTATAAGTCCTGACCAAAATGGTTGCCTGATGCTGAGTATATTATATACATAAGCATAAAAAAGGAGAAAGTGATTCATTTTATCAATGACTACAATAATTTTCAATGTAAAATGTAAGTGTGATGCGTTACTCGGGGACAATCAATATTGAATTTAGGACATCTCGCACCTCCTTAATATTGTAATAGGTATTCATATAGGTTTATACAAATAATGTACAATCTATTTAGTTATATAGTGTATATGGGATACACGTGGACATAATATTATGTCTATATTGGTATACACTTTTCTTGATTCTCAATGAATAGTATATAATATTATGGTACCTCCGAATGGTTGATGCCTATTGACAAGAGGTTGTATTGTCCAGTACTGTAAAAAAACCTATGTGGAGGGAGAAAATGTCTAAATACCATTGTCCATGATAAGCGCGCTCGCGCGTGCTATGAAATGGAAATGTGGAATCGGTATAACATAATTTGTTATATTAACGTGTATATATTGTGATTAAGAAAACGCTATCTTTTATAAGTAGATAGATATATAATGTATAAATCATCAAGAACATTCATTTTTAATATATATATTATATATAAATCATACTAAATTATAATACACATGTTTTAAATATTTTGTACAATTTTTTTACGGGAGTGGTGAATAAAGTTTTACCGACTGCGTACGAAATGAGTCATTAAACCTTATAGAATGAGTTGAGTCCTGAGTTGTTTTAATTTTTTTTAAAACATACCAATTGAGCACGTTTAAATACTAACTGCAGAATCGTCTGAATCCCGTCAGGCGTCAGTCATACTTTAAAAATAAGTATCTTCCTTATCATTTTTTCCAACTTAGGATTTAGGAATATCACAAAAAATGTTATATTTATATTTGATTAAAAATGATTTTTATGTTAATTTTGAAAAATTTGATAAACGTATATAATATATTATGTATATTCATGATATTAATAATTTAAAAATTCCCAGTCTATCCCTATATATGTTATTAATTATAAATTTATTATATTATTATGGTTTTTATCTGACGAAAGTCATAAAAATGATATGAACGATATCACTTAATCGACTCTTTATTATATGTATATTTATGGTTGATTTTATATTTTACTAAAAATAATCCTAAAACTTAAAATATTTAATAAAATATACTAATTATTAGTATATTTATCGTTTATACCCGGGACTCAATTAGTTTATTTACTTTATTAAGCATATTATTTTTTTCTCATCCATAAGTGAAGACTCAATTAGTATGCATTGTTTTCACCTAACAGTCTTTTTGGGATATCATCTTTACACCATTCTTAAGCTTACCTTCAAAAATTCTTTTTAATTTTACAAGATTTTCATGTTACATTTTATTATTGTCATTACTACTCAGAAGTATTGCAAGAGAGAGACCCAAAGTGTTTGAATAGTTTGTCACATCTACAGTAAAATAAATAACAATATAAAAAAATAAATTATGAGGGATAGTGCCAGCTAAAATCAAATTAAGAGAATGCCAACGTAGTATTTGTTATCTTTTTCTAACCCACGCGCAACATAGCAAATTTTACGTTCACAAAAATGACTATAACCATAATAATTTCTCAAATTAGAGTGAAATTACCTATTATTGAATTTAAAATTAAGAACATTATCTAGGGCATCTCATAAGCGTTTTATTATATTTTTATTTTAAAGCGAGTTATATAAGTATTTCAAAATTATAAATTGTTTATACATCTTGAAAAACTCATAACTCACTTTAAAGTAAAAATATAATAAAACGCTTATGAGATGCCCTAGATAATGTTCTTAATTTTAAATTCAATAATAGGTAATTTCACTCTAATTTGAGAAATTAATATGGTTATCAGTGGCGCAAATAGGAAAAATGTTTAGGGAGGGCTCAAGCCCCAAAATTACCAAAACCGGTAAAAATAACTTATTAAGAATAACATACATATATTATACTATTATTTTTTGAGGGGGCTTTGAGTTATTTCGGGGGGCTAAGCCCCCCAAGCCCCCCCCCTATTTGCGCCACTGATGGTTATAACTTATAGTCATTTTTGTGAACATAAAATTTACTATGTTACGCGTGGGTTAGAGAAAAATAACAAATACTATGCTGGCATCCTCTTAAGAGGACGTGATACCCGCATGTGTTGTCTCTGTCTTATACACGCGTAACATAGTTAAAAAGTGTTTTGCGCGGGACAACATTACTCACTCAATATTCATATCAAAATTACCAAAATTTTAAATCTCATTGAGAAGAACTTTATCTGTGATGTAGCGTTTTTATTTTTTTGATAGTAATAATTAATAATTTTTAATAATTAAATGAAAAAGTTATATGTTTGAGAACTTTAGGTTTTTTTCGTTTAATTATTAAAAATTATTGATTATTACTGACAAAAAAATAAAAACGCTAAATCACAGATAAAGTTCTTCTCAATGAGATTTAAAATTTTGGTAATTTTGATATGAATATTGAGGGAGTAATGTTGTCCCGCGCAAAACACGTTTTAACTATGTTACGCGTGTATAAGACAGAGACAACACATGCGGGTATCACTTCCTCTTAAGGTATTATTTACTTTTGTATATACTTAGCATGAGTTATACACTTTTAAAATTACAAATATAAATAGTTGACAGATAACCACAACAATGTTTAGTGTTCAGCAGCTTCAGTATTTGAATTGTTGTGTGATCGATTTTAGTTAAAATTTGAAAAAAAAACACCTTTTATAAATTATACAAGTTAAAAAAATTATTATGTGACAATAAAAGAATTTATTTGTTATAAACATCTTGAGAGTTATCTCCCATCTCATACCATTCAAATTACCCTTATGTCTCCTTTTATAATTGAGTAGACTTAGTTTTAGTCAAAAATCATAATATATTTAAGGAACTAAAAGAGCAATTTACTATAATGAAAAGTTGAAGTCGTAACCTAACTTACGGGCTGAAAAAAAATACTAAACAACCAATTTTTATAAGTTTCTGATAAATATAACTATTAGTAAAATTTAAGTTTTATTTATAAATTATGATGATCTAGTGCGATGAAATTATAATTGTATATCAGTTAGACATATTAATAATAATTATAATGATGTAGGTACATAGAGTGTTAAACACGCTAGTCACTAATAAGTAATAAATTAATAATTAAAAACATCTGCAGTATGAAAACGAAATCTGGTAATAATAATAATAATAATATACAATAATATAGGTGTATATTTTTATGATCAGTTCGAACAAAATGATGCATGAGATATTTTACTTTATTATTATTTAGAACGTAATATTTCACATATGTATGAGTAAAAAACTAAAATATGATCTGCGTAAACGAAAACTACGTTTATTTTGTGAAGTTTATCGTATCTATTATTTATGGGTATACTCGTATTTCTGTCCATACTTTGATTCTTTATTATCTGAAATTTAAATATCAATTTAAAAATGTTTTATTTGCAATATGTAATTTGTCTAGTATGAAGAGTAAGTAAGCAGGTAAATTGTATTAAAATATTATTTTAGCTTGGGCTGTACTTTGAGTATGCATTAGTGAACAAATTACAATTAGAAAAAAAAAATTAGAGCATACTTACCTATACACAAATTAATCATGAAAATTGTGTTTAACAAATAAACACACTTTGGCAATAGGTCTAAAAATATTTATTATTTTAGTATAAAATAATATGTACTAATATTTTAATATATGAAAAGTTGAATAATTATAACTTTATAATAAATGGTTTAGCTCTTTGAAAGTTTGAAAATATGTTCGAATACAAATAAATTGACAATGAAATGTCTAATTTATAAATTAGAAATTTGTTATAACAATAAAAGACAAAATGTCTCAGAGCCCCCAAAAGTCGTTTAAAAACTGACTGGATGTCATACGTGTAGATATTATAATTTAGTTTAAATATATAATATATAAATTATTTATAGATTCATTTTACACTATTCTACGCCCGCAGCAGATAAAGCTTCTATTGCAATATGTATATTTTATTAACCTAACTTTTCATTCAATCGTCCGTACTGTAATGTTGTAACTAAAAAAAAAAAATACGATTTTAAGTTTTCAAAAATTATAATGCCTTATTTGTTTTTAATTTTCTTTTACGTTGTGGAAAACGTAAGCGACAAACTCTTATTGTAGAAGCATTTGGAATTATTATATCGAAACTACGTTGGTACATTTTTTAGTCGGAGTCGTGTTGCACTGCAAAGATAGTAGAATACGTGAATGTACACTAACTGAATCGTATATTTTACGTACGTCATATCATATTATATATAATTATTGTTTATGAATGGAAAATGGGAATGGAATGCGTATAAGCCATAAGGCGTATAAATAACATAATAATAATAACAATAATTGATAATAAACTAGGGTTTCCATCATAATATAATATTATGTTGCCATTTAAAGCGTTGGAAAATAATGTTATATGTTATAGTCTCGATTCAAAAGACTTTAGTAGGTCAGCCTTTACCCAAAAACCGAAGACGGTCGTTGACGAAAAATTCCATCCACTGACATCTAAATCTAAAACGGCCAAAACGCTCCCGGTCACAATCCCCCTCGCTACTGGCCAATTGAAAACTATAACAAACCCTTCGCGGTCGTCGTCTTGAGTTTAGTAACGTCACATATCTATTACTATCATCATCGTCATTGTTATTATATTATTATATCTTGTCGCGGGTGCGTGTGCGTTAGGCAGTTGAGGACAGATGGCAAACCGGTTCTCGCCGATATAGTCTTACTGCACGCGCCGATCTGGCAAAACAGAAACGAAAAGGATTAAAAACGTAAAATAAAATAAAAATTTAAACCTGTCGCGAGATCGTTCGGTGTTACTTTTTCTTCCTGGGCTGAACTGCGTACGAATCGGAAAAAAATATCTTCACAATGTGATGTATTGCGACTCCGTATATTACGATAGGTCTTTTATGATCATAATAAAACATGTCTTATTAGTCTATATTAGTATATTGTTTGTTGTTCTCTATTTAATATCGTCTTGCGCCGAACGGAACAACCAACCGCGCTGTGAAATTGTTCAACTCCGTCACATACACTACTAGAAACAAATACACGCGATAATCATTGTAATAAAATGATTGAAATTTGTAGTACAACGATGGATCCGAGGAGAGTGTAAAATGTTTTTGTATACACTCTCAAACACCATAGGTTTTTATTTTCTAGGCAGTGTTTATATTATTGTTGTTTTTGGCCGAGATCGGACCGACCGCCCGAAAATCGAATTCGGTCGACGGTGATGTGATGCACTGCACTTGCACGTAGGTGGTGCAACGGCGGTTGACAGCGTAATATGTATATTGTCCGCGGCGGAGGTGAGCCCGTGGGGTATTTGAATAGTATTCTTTCTTTTCACTCGGGAACGACGCTAATATTAGCTTTTGGCTCGTCTAAGTTATGCGCGCGCTCTGCCCACGTACCCGAATGCGTATGTATATACTCGCGCAGCGGTGATTATATATTATTATATATTATTATAAACACTAAATAATGTTCGCGCGTACAATTCCATTGACCTCGCCAAGTTCGTCGTATACGCTACATATTATTTCTGCTTAGTCCGAATATTGTTATGATTTGTATTTATAAATTGTGTTTTCTTTTTACGTTTTAGTGGACGATACGATCAAGATGAGTCCCAGCAACAACGAGAACAAAAGTGAGTTGTAAAAGATTTATCTACAATAATATATTTATAAAATATTACACATAAATATATTTATAAATTACAATACACTCGTGTATATTGCGTTTTTATCCGTTAAGTATGATCCAAAAGTCAGTAGCCAGTAATAACAATCTGATTAGTTTACCCAGTGGCTGATAAATCAAGCTCTCTAATGATGGTCTATGGGTTACTATACTATAAACTGTATACTGGCACACAAATTTTTTTCTGCAAATTGTCAAAATTATATCAATGAAAAATATATACGATTTGTATACAATGTATAGGTATTATTTTTATTCTCATCTTTGGGGAAAAAATTATTATAGATAATAATATTCTAAACGCAAACAATTTTTGATAATCCATGCTATTTTTTTTATAGTAAAGGCATAGGTATTGCCAATTGATACAATAAGGTGCACACTATTCACATGAATATAATAATAGACATATATCTAGTACAATAGTACATATTTTATTTTTTTTTGTTCTTTAGTTTGTATTAAAAAATATAAATTTTAACTTTATAATATTTTAAGATGACAACACTAAGAGCCTTTACAACGTGGGCAGGAGGACGTGATAAATGATAATATTATTGATATAGAGTGTTAGAGTCATAGAGGAATATAGAAAAACTACATTTCTAACTATGAAACATTATTAGCATTTAATTATAAGTGACTAAGTGAGAAGTACTCAAACTTAATGAGAATGTAATTTTAATAGTTTAATACATAATATTAATTTTTATAGAAGTAGTGTGTATTTCAAATAATATTAGCTTAACATAAAATGAAATATATTTTTGTTACCTAGTTAAAATTGTTTAATTATTAAATGTACCTATAGTAGATACTGCGATATATGTAGAACAAAACTATATAAGTAGTTTATATACTTAAGTGAAATGATTATAGGTACTTTGATTTTAATAGCTCATTATTGTATTAACGTAATTACGCTCATATCATGTGTAACCAGTAGGCATAAGAACCAAGAGGGGATTTAAAGCTAAATTGTTATCTGCGTCTGTATAGTCTCTATTACATCTTACATCACGTGGTAAAATTATATTCTGTATAAGTACTTAGTTCCAACTGGTGGGCTTCAGACTAATATTACAGTAAAAGTTATTGATTAAATTGTTGTTCTAAAATATTATAATTTGTAACAAAATAATAAAATATTTTTTGTTTTATTACTTATATATATATAAAATTATATTTGTTTATTAAATAATAGTGTTACCAATATTTACCGCTGCCCTGGTGCACGGTGGTACGGTGTACTAATAATAACATAAAATTGCTTTTACAATTTTAAAATAAGTAAATTAATAGGCTTTAGTTTAAAATTTTTTAATTGGTAGGTCAATAATTTCTATCATTCTAATAAGTAAATATATATGTGCACTGTGCAATGTGCACTCGACATCGTATAATTTACTATGTGTTTACTTCTAAATCCTGATGAGAAAACATACACTTAACATATTTTTTTTTTGGCGTGTTTGTTTTAATTTTTAGATACACATAGATATACATCTAATTGATTTTATTTTTTTATTTGACAATAAAAATAATTACATTAGGAAAATAATTATATTAGGTAGGTATATATATTGACTATTTGTCATTTGACATTAGATTATGGTTAATGATATAATTATTCGATTAGAAACTGGTATAGTACCATTTGTACCTACCTACCTAGCTATATACCTATGGCTGTATTAGTATTTAGTGTATTACATAATATAATATAATATATAATATAATTATTAGTTATTACTTATATTATGTTATAAAATTATTAAATAAACTGTATACATTTATAGGTATAAGTTTTATAAATGTAATATTCAACAATTCAATTCGTTAATCACTAATCAAGAATGATCACTATTCACTAATGATCTTTTTTTTTTAAAATAGAAATATTATCATTATATTTGGAATATTTTTTTAAATATTAAAAATATTGTAATGATAATATAATAAAAGATTGTTTACTCATTTTAAATGCTCGAAAGTTTTAATATAAGTAATATTATAATAATTTACGAGTTAAGATTTTAAATTAGTTATTTTATTTCTCTCGACAGCAACTGCTATTTACTATATATTACGGGTATATAACAATGATTTATACATATTATCGTGAATGAGAATATGAGACTGACGTGGAACACCAAATTTATGATATAAAGTGAAGGAAACAAATTTGTATAGCTTCAAAGCATTGCATATGAATATGGTCAGAGGGTAACCCAGATTATAGAATTATATTCTTGAGTAGAACGAACTGGACAACTGGTTTAAAGTACAAAGTTTTTAAAGTTATCAGGTTAGTAAAATCTTTATACGTTTCAATATTTACTAATGAATCCTAGAATCGATGACGATGTTTTTGAAATATTTAAATAATGGCTTGAAAGATGAGTTGAGTTAAATGTTAACACTTTAATCACGAATTTTAATCACCATAGCAGCGAAATATTATAAAAATCATAATTTTAAAGAAGTTATTAGGTAATAGGTATCTTTAGAAATTGTAGAATGTAGTTATATAAAATTGTTTATTTGATAATCAAATTTGTTGATAATTTCATAGAATCATATATGTTACTATACCTATAAACGTTCATGTTTGGTTGCATTTAAAATTATTATTATGTATTATATGAATATATGTATTTTTTATTTTTTTAGACGTAATGTGTCACTCTGACAAATCTTCGCCATCGGCCCCCTTATCGGGTGGAAACTACTTACATAAAAAATTCAAAAAAATTGCCACGGCAGACGATTATCCTGAAGTTGCTATTCCTGCGCCTGTGATGTCCACTGATGAATATTCTCTTGAAGGTGTATGGCGACATAAATGTCCATATTGTAAAACTGTATGCACTAAGCCAAGTGCGCTTGCTAAACATTTACAAGTGCACTCCGATGAACGTCCTTTTCCATGCGAAACGTGCGGATTTGCTTTTAAAACAAAGAGCAACCTATCAAAACACTGTAAATCCCAATCCCATACAGAACGGCTAGCAAAAGAAGAACCAGAAGAGGTAAAACCAAAAATATACAAACCAAAATTTCGTACAGCCTCAATACACACAAAACCGGAAGAATTAAATACACCAGAAGACTATTCCGAACCGGTTTCTGAAATGGTTCAAGTATTACCAAATAAACAAGATGAAGATTCTTCTCAACCTTTGAATTTGTCTGTGGTAGATGCAGTTAAAAAATGTCAACAAAAAATGTCTCCTGTTGCAGTAAATGGTCAAAATGAGCTAAAAGGTGTTTATAAGTTGCTGTTGAACCAAATAATTAAATGTAATGAGAATAAGGAACAGCCTTTTTGTGAAATGTGTGGCTTAAAATTTAATAGTCAAGAAGACTTGGTCAGACATATTTGTGATCGAAGTCCAAATGGAGTTAAATATCCAGAGTCCAAGACTGTAGCCATGCCACTCCCATCACCAGGACCATTGTTAGGGCGCACACCTTTAGTTGAGTTTCACAGACCAAAGGAACCTGATGTACAAAAACCAGTTGTTTTGCGTGTCGGTAACTTGATACAACAACAGGAAATGATTGCCATCTTTCAAAGTAGTCGTGCTGTACCATTTGTGCCAGGTATTCCAGGACCACATACGGCAATACCTCATCAACTCCGACCTCAGTATGCACTGAAGCAGACTGATCCTCCACCTCCGAAGAAACCAAAAGTAGATGACAAATTTATTGTTTCAACATCTCATCATCAGGTAATAATAGTGTATATTGATTAATTCATTGGGGTATCGGGTATATTCAATTATACTTCTATTATTATTATTTTTTTTTTTTAAAGTATAAGAAAATGTTTATACAAAATATTATTTTATATTAATTATTCCTTTAAAAAACCAATATGTATAAGTATTTTTAAATTTGGAATTTATCCAAAAATTAGAATGCTAGGTTAATTCTCAGGGTTATATAACAAAATATGATTCTAGTTAAATAGCTTGTTAAATTCTTTTATTTGTTATTCATTTTGTATACCTTTTTAATTTAAACTAACTAAATTTATCTACTTATATGACCTTAAATCAAATTCATTACATCAAATTTAATTCTTACTTAATATACAAATTAATAAAAAAAAAGGTTGAATTATGATTCATTTAATCTTCAATGAATCTATATTAATAACTAAAAAATTTTATTATAATGTATTTTATGTTTAAGTCTTTCTCTTATCAATATTAATGTAAATGAATTGTACAACATAATAACAAATTAATAATTGTATAAATGTTTAAATGTTTATAATTTCTTACTAATAAGACAGACATTTAACCAAAGCAAATAATTTTTACATAAATATTAAACATTTATCATCATTTATTCTTAATTTGAAGCAATTAGTCTTTTAATATTATATTGTTAGATGTTGACATTGAAGTTAATAGTGCTAGTATGATTTTGATAACCAGTAATTAATGTAAGGTATACCTATGATTTTATATTTTGTGATCCAGTCATCATCACCTTGAGTAATGGTTCAATAATATATTATTAATATGAAGTTAAACACGTATGGCACGTTATATATTATAAAAAAAATTATACTGAATTGTATGTTGTATTTGTATTATTGAATCCAACAAGACCTATTAATGATAAATATTAATGGTTCTATTTTCTCAAAAAAATGATATTTTACACAATTTATATTCGTTTAATAACTTGGAGTTACAAACAACATTTTTTTTAGATTACAACAACTACTACAACTACTAGTACAGTGGCCCAGAAATTTGTACGACCAACGTCATTAGCATTCAAACCAGGAACATTTAGTACTAATCGTATGCTGCCCATGGTTAGTCCAGATACTCCAAGACCAAAAAAGAGCTACCAACAATTATATCTTAATGGCCATGCATATACTTATTTGGGTTTAAAGTGTACGACAAGAGTGTTTTTTTGTACGCTGACCAAATGTCAACCCACATATACAATTCTTCCGGAAGTTAACACTATATCAATGTACTCAAATTGGAAGGTATATAAATATTGATGAACTACTATAAATTACTTTATTACATATATGTAATAACACTAAAAACAAATTGTTATAGTTATTATTCTGCTGTTATGTGAATATATATTAGTTAAATGATAAATATACATTTTACTTATAGATTTGTTCCGATATGGGAAGTAATGTGCTGGGTGTTAGAGGTATGGATTTATATGACTCAAGTCAGCGTAACCACAGATATATACAAGCTGGCCAATCTCATGATTACATAGTTGCCCATTCATCTTATAAGCATCAAAAATTGCCTGATAAAACCAGTAAAGTTGAAACTAACTCTTTGGGAAAATTAAAGATCTGCCCTGGAGGGTTTGAATCTAACGAAGATTATGTATATGTTAGAGGTAGGGGAAGGGGGCGATATGTATGTGCTGATTGTGGAATTCGCTGTAAAAAGCCTTCAATGCTCAAGAAACATATCAGAACCCATACTGACTTAAGGCCATATACTTGTACGCAATGTACTTTCAGGTAATATCTATTGAAAAATAATTAGTTATATGATATATTTAATGATATTTTAATTTTAATTTTATAGTTTTAAAACTAAAGGCAATTTGACGAAACATATGAAGTCAAAAGCACATTTCAAAAAAGGAGTCGAACAGGATCAAAATCCAATGACCATGGATGATATTAAGCAACTTGATTCTGAAGATATGGAAGACTACTCTGAAGATAATATGGACGAAGACGATGATATTGATGATGAAGATGATGAAGAGGAAGCAGTAGATAGACATGGGTGGCGAAAAACTCAATCTGATTTTGATGCTGCACGTTCATTATTAAGACTTTCACAAGTCTGTCCATCACAAATACCTCAGTCAAATCACGCAAAAGCTGGTATATTGCCTTATGATCACCGGCCTGTATCATATCCATATCAATCTCCTTTAACACTGACTGAGTCTGAGCTAAAAAATAATCATCAGTATCAGAAACAAATTAGTCCACCTTTACAATCTGGAAGCAGTCTCTTAGCATCACCATCACCTGTTCCACCTACAACTGTTTTTAATAACCCAGAGGTGATTCAAAAAACACCTGCAGATTTGAGGCATAATGTAAATGCGATTCTTAGTAGTCCAAAAGCCACGGTTAATAAACCAATGGATCTTTCACGTTTTGGAGGCAGTAATGAATCAGAACAAATAAATAAACCACAAGTAATATTGCAGTCCCCCAAAAAACCTAAAGCATTGTTTCGACAACCTACAACAAATGGTCCATCACAAAAATATACCAGGTATTTTTGTCATGCTTTACAGTAAAAATACTTAGTATAACTGTTACTAATAAATAGTTTTGGATTATAGTATTCTAGAAGATGGGCGGAGTAAGTGTATGGTGTGTGATAAGGTATTCAATAAACCTAGTCAATTACAATTGCACATTAATATACATTATTTTGAACAACCATTCCGATGTGAAGGCTGTAAAGAATCATTCCGAACTAAACATTTGCTTCAAAAACATTTGGACTCTATCTCACATTTGAATAAAGTGAGGATTATTATATTTGATTCTTTTTAATCTATAATTTTTAATTATTATTAATTATCTTAAGGTGAATATGATGTCCACCCAAGGGCCCATCGTTAAAAATCCAAGACCATTTGAATGTGCTGATTGCCAAGTTGGTTTTCGAATTCATGGACATTTAGCTAAACATTTACGATCTAAAATGCATATACTTAAATTGGAATGTTTGGGGAAAATACCATTTGGAACATATGCTGAAATTGAACGCTTAGGGTTGAATTTAAATGATATTGATACTACTGACTGTGACAGTGCGTTAAAGAGTTTACAAGCCAGCCAAAAAGCCACATAACAATATAATCAATCAGAGTGAGTTTTTTTTAGGTTTATTAAAAAGGAATGTAATAATATCCAAACATAATGTATTTTCTAGGTCAATGTTAAAAATTGGTTAAATTTTTGTGTGGAAATTTTTTAAAGCGCTCAACGTGAAAAAAAAGACTGATCTCTAGAGTTCGAGGGATTGAACAACTAGAAAAATGTGATAACAAGAGAACTACCCAAGAGGTATTCCAAAGGGATTTCGGCCTAATCACAGACTACAAAAAAACTGAGCGGTTACACATTTTTTACCCAACCTATTAATATAAATACTAATTTATACTTATATTTATAATATTTGAAAACTGGGTATGTAATAAAGAATTTGGAAAACTATGCATAAGAAATAAGTTTTAATGTATTTAAATAAGAATATATATTATACATATAGTAAATAGTAATGTAGTCCAATTAAATTTGGTCAAAATTGTATTTATTGTACTAGCAAGACAAGTGAACATGTAGCCTGTTAAATGATGTCAATTCTCATGATGATCTTCCTTAAATTTGTGTTTTGGTTTTTATTTTTTAGGGATTTGATTTAAATATTTAACTATAATTAATTATATTATATACTTTTTTTTTTTGTGGCAACAATAATGCTCAGTTGAATTGTGGCTATATGTATTATTTTTTGATTTACTGTTACTGGAATTTGATCTATTGATAAACTGACATGATTCAAATAAATTCAGTAACTGTTGAAGAACATAAATGTTTTATGATTTTTAATAAACTATCATCAGTTTACAAAGTGTTTAGAAAATTATTAGTCATTATTTTTTAATTTTTAGTTCATTGTCTTAGGAAATCTCATAAATAAATTATGCTTCATACAGTGGCATAACTAGGATTTACAACGATGTAGTTGGGTCTAAATTTTAACTAACACTTAAAAGGACGTAGTATCCATATGTGATGTATCTGTCTTGCACATATACAACATAGCAAATTGTTGTTCACCAATTTCAATAGTGTGCCGTTAGTTTTGATAATAGAGTGAATTGACTTATTATTCAAATTAAAGGTAAGATTATTATTTAGCTTGTAGCTTTTTATTGATATTATTATTTTTAAGTTTTGATAATTTTAAAGTATACAGTTTCAAAAAGATTATACTTATTTAAAAATAATAATATTAATAAAAGGTCAGTTCACTCTAATATCAAAACTAACAGCACAATAATGAAACTGGTGAACAAAAATTTGGTATGTCGTGCAAGACAGAAATACACATGCCGGTAGTATGTCCTCCTAACAATTGTTTTTAAAACAAATTATAAAATGAATTAAATGCATTAAGATTTATTTAGTTAACACGTTCAATGCCAACCTTATTCTGGCGTATTACACTACACGCCACGCTAATGAAAAATATAAAATCTTCCCACAATCAACAAAAAGGCGGAAACTAAAAACCAATTGTACCAACTTATTTAAAAATATATACTGAGTAGCCAACACAAATATTATAGTCATTCACTCGAAGCTGAGTGTTTTATTCCACTATAATAATACACATAACGTTTGTCGGACACCGGTCAGGCGCGTCGGTATCCAGTGTCAGAGCATATCCGACATTGGCATTGAATGTATTAAACCAATAAACTTTTTCTTTTATGTCAATAGTATAATACTTCTGCTACCATACCTAAGTCTCACATATTAGTCCTAAAACCCATAAAATAAACCATACCTTAGTTTGGAACATAAAATTAATGTACACAATTATCACAAAAATGTTTACCATTGCGTTTTATTGAAAATGTATTTATTGTATCTAATTACTACATTTAAACAATAATATTATTTTGTAATTTAAATTGAAATCAATAATTGATAACTGTTTTTCTATGATTTCATCATAATACAATAGATATAGAGATTATCTTATAAATTATGGTTCATATTTTTGAAATTTTTAATTTAAAATGGATACAATTTTTTACAATCACTAATATTATAATAATAGTTAAGCATTTGTAGTCTTTTCATTTTGCCCAAATATATTGGTTATCAGTTATATCTATCTATGTTTGGACCACACTGAATTTAATAGAACAATTTTAATATAAAATAAAAATAAACAAATACTTTCAATAAATAATTTATTACTAATCACATATATGTTTTTAATATTAAAGGACGGATTTTAAAATCTGTTTAAGTTTTTTAATTCATTAGACTTAACAACTAAATGTAATGTCTACACAATATTACAAATTCTTTTCTATTTCAAATATTTTGTTTATTAGTTCTAAAATGGCATTTGTAATATATATTGTTATTAAAAATAATGGGTATACACAGAAATTATGAATTCTCAAAAAAACTATGATATAAAGTTATTAATAATCTTATTTTGTGAAAGTTAATAGTTATTTTTTTATTTTTACTTACATGATTAAGTACCATACATAAACAGCACACGAATGCCATATTACAACGTATACAATTTTAAATAACCTTAACTGTTGTTCTATACAACACCTACAAACTATGGCACAACTGGTATAAAACTTACAAGGTACAATTATTAAAAACTTAAATTAATATATGAATACAAAATAAATGAGGACGGCATACATTCATTTAAAACAAAATGTATAACTTAAGAGTTTTAACTAACTTTTGTTATAACTGCAGTAAAAAAAAATAAAAATAATGATAACAAATTAATACTGCATTATAATTATCACAAGTAACGGCAATTTGTTCAACACACACTGTGCAACATTAAGTAAACAAAAACACACTAATATTTTTAACAGTTTTAAAAATATATAATAATTTAACATTTTATTAACCCTGCGTAGGTCGCGTGCCTTGATAGTACGCCAGTAGTCGCGCGGATTACAGTTGTAATCCATTATTTTTTTATTTTTTTTTAATAGGTTCTAAGTCTATATTGAAAATTTAAATTATTGTTATATACTAAGTACATATGGAAAAATATATTGCGATAAAGAAAAAATTAAAATTAAAATTTTTTTACCTTAGAATATGAACTTTAACTTAAATGACAATAAATAATAATTTATTAGAATTTGTTTTCTTAAATTGTAATGATACTCAATGTAATTAAATTTTTATAATATTTCTGTATAAACATATTAATATTTAAGTATCTTACATATATTTTAGCTCTCTATATTAATAATTACAAAAAAAACAAGAGTACTTTATAAATTTGTACATGTTACATGTATGTATTTGTACATGTATTTCACGGGCGTGAAAGATCGCGCGGCATACACTGGTAATCCAACACACTTTGAACTCCGATAACAACGACAACTTTAGCGACCAGTATTCGGAAACAAACTAATTATATTAAGCAACATGTTATTCGAAGGTACTGAAAAGATAAGATAATTTTACTGGTTTTCAATATACGAAAAAACTATTTATTTTTAGATGGATTACAATGGTAATCCGCGCGACCTACGCAGGGTTAAATTAATTAGACATAGTCGTCACATAGGTATATATTATATTAATATGCCATAAAGCAACAATAAATTAATAATTTTCTTTTCAATTAAATTATTTTGTTAAGAATCATTTTTCATTATATCATATTTTATATTTTTGTTGCATTCAGATGAAACTATGTATTATATTATTATATTACATATTACTTAAATTTTTTTACAAATATTCATTGTTATGGAATAATAGGAAAGAGAGAGCAAAAATTCTATACAAACATAAAGTGTAAGATTGTAATGATAAAAGGCACTTCCTAAATTCATTTAGTTTTGTTCATAATATTGAATATGAATCAAGAGTATGATTTAATGATTTTAAAATAATTAATAATTAATATATTTTTATTTCTAAAATCAAAAATGATTTTGAGCCCTGATGAAAATACAGGCAAATTAATGTATGTTAAAAACATAAGTTTTGAATGATAAAATAAATAAATGTTTTAAATACCATATTAAAAATATATATATTATATATTAATAACACGATTTTCAGTCTGAATCAAATAGTATTACAATTGATTAGTTATAAAAAATAAATTAATAAGCTCATTGGTCTATATTTTTTCTAAATATAAGTTATTACTTATAATAAAATAAATTATTTTAAATATATTATATAAATCAAAGATAAATATATTTCTTCATGTTTTGTATTGCTTGTAGTAAAATTAAGTACTTTAAAGTATTACACAAAAATAGTGACTAAAAATAACACAAAATAATTCAATTTGAAGTATTATTAATTTTTAAAAAAAATTTAAATTCCAATTATAATTTTCTTTTAATTCATAAAAGAATAAAGAGATCAATTTTATTAAGAATGTTAAATTATTTCATTCAAGGTAAAAATTTGTGATGCCTAATATTAAAATTTGCGATAGCTAACCATTTTTCTATTCAGTTGTTTTATATTTCTATCACAAATTTATTTTGAATATAAATGTATAAGTAATAACACATTATTAAATTTTTAATAGCATTTCCAACATTTCTGATATAACAGTGACCAGTATAAGGTTTCAACATACCACTTTTAAAGTTGTGTTGTGATTACAGACTTCCTGGTTATTATTTTGGGTCCTGACGAAGTCTCAGCACCACTACTAATTAGCCATGGAGAAATTTGATTTAAAGGCTTCATTTTAGTAGGTTCCTATTAAATAATAATGTACAGTTTAAAAATCATTTTTAAAAATTAAAAAAAATTGAGATTTGAGTAGATTCATAAAAGCGTGAATACCCCAAATATACTAAAATTATTCAAGTTTTAAAACAAATACTAAGATTCAATAAAATTGTTTGTAATATAAAAATGTAATATATAATTTAGTAAATTTTTAATTAAAAAATAATTGTTGAAACATTTTTTTCAACTGTTAAATTTTATATTACAATACTACAATAAATAAGCAAGTTAGCAGTGGTTATGCAATCAATCAATATAAATTAGAATACAAAATGAACTAGTTTTATTATCTGATTTATTGGTATGCTATAGTAAATAAATATTACATTTTACAGGTAGGATTTCCAGAACTAGTAAAGTAGTTATTTATTTATTTAATATAAACGGACGTGAGTCCTAAAACAGTTATATATATTTCATGCTGTCAATGCAAATATTATCTATAGCACTGAAGGCTGCCTCCCTTAACATTGTGGTGCTTAGTATCTATAAACATTTTTATTGGTTAATAGTAGATATAGATAGGTAATTAAAAATGTAAAAGTGAAGAAAGTAATTTGTCTTAAGTTTTTTTTTAAATAACTATTAAATTTTATTATTTTTTATAGATTTATTAAAATTTAATTAAAATAAAATAGAAATATTTTTAAAACACTTAAATTTAATAAATAGAAATATTAGAATTTGAATAAACCAGTTCATTTTGTGTATTAGATATCACACATTACAAATTTGTAATCAAAATACTCTATATTTATTTTATACAAGTAAATAATAAGAAGATTACATACCTGATTTTTTTGGGCTACCTTAGTATTAGAATTTGTTACACCATTTATGCCAGTATTTGACTCAGCAACTTCAACATCATTAGTAGAATCTTTTTTTATACCATTATCAGAAAATGGATTTGAAGATGATGATAAGAATGGATTAGTTATTGCTGTTTGTGAATCACCAATAAACGGATTTGCCGAAAACGGGTTACGAGGGCTAGTAGGAGATGTGGCATTAAATGGTAAGGACAAAATGCTTGACATACTTTCTGTAGGACTTCTTTCAGGAGAAACCACCCTTTGTTCTAATTTCCCACATTCACCAAAAGAGAAATGGGTTACTGTTACAGGAGTGGCACATCTTTTACGGTCATCTTTAGACACAGATGTTTCAGAAATAAGTTGTTCATCCAATGGTTGTTTAGTTTCTTCAGGTACTGCAATACCACCATTAAGGGACAATGTCAGTTTGTCTCCACCCTTTTTTAAATACCAAGAAATAAGCCAAAAACAAAAACCAAACAAATAAACAACACTAAACAATAACAGTAGCAATACAAAATAACTAAATAAACTAATTCTTATGAGTAAAATAAGGAACACCACAATAAATTATATTTTAGTCAAGTATATACTTACAACAGATACAAATGTTGCTTGTTCTTTGCCAAAAGAATTTGATTTAGAATTAATGTTACATTCTCTAAAATAGAATAAACCTATTTTAATATTTATAATTGAAAAATTAGTTTATAAAATAAAAATAGTTACCCATTATGTAGTAAATTATTATCCTGCAAGTTGGTCACTTTAGATAATGGATCAAATAAGGACAAAGGAGATTTCTTCATTTCTTCTTCAACTTTAGCTAGAAAAAATAAAACAATATTGATGATATTTAAGAACGATTTAATACAGAACTAATAAATATGTAAAAACTATACAAATACTTAAGAGGACGCCATACCCGCATGTGTTGTCTCTGTCTTACTAACGTATATCATATCAAATTTTCGTTCAGTAGAATACATTTTGTGACGTTAGCTTTAATATTAGAGTAAATATACCTATTATCAAACTTAAAGGTAATACTAATATCTAGAGCATCTCATAGGGGTTTATTGATATCTACATTTTTAAGTGAGTTATAGTTATGTAAAATATTAAAATTTTAAAATGCTCGTAATTTGCTTAAAAATTAAAATATCAATAAAAGCCTATGAGATGCCCTAGATAATATTATTACCTTTAAATTTGATAATAGGTAAATTTACTCTAATATTAAAGCTAACGTCACAAAATGTGTTCTACTGAACGAAAATTTGTTATGATGTACGTTAGTAAGACAGAGACAACACATGCGGGTAGGGCGTCCTCTTAAATGTCTATATTATTAAATTAAATTTAAACTCCAAAGAAACTGTTTTCAAAATGTTTTAATAGATAAGGAATATTTATAATTTATATATTATTACCTTTTAGAATGTTGCATTTCAAATGTTCTTTAGGAATTGGTCTTGGAGTAGTATTAAATGAAATGTTTCGATTGTTTGGTAATGGAGATGAGGACTGATTTTGATCTTTGCCAAAATCTAATAAAAATAAACAATTATTAATTTTGAATAAATATACTTCATAAAATACAGTACCATCAGTTTTATTATTTATATCAACCGAATTTGATTCATTTACTTTGCTGTTTATCAAAGGAGTGTCTTTATTTAAACATTTTAACAATGAGTCTAACCTATCTTCAGCAATATCTATAACATATAAAATTATATTAATCAATCTATTTAAATAAGAAAATATTATTCTGATTTAATAAATTTAATTACCAGAAGCGTTTGAGGTCAGCGAGGAAGTTGGTTCAAGATGAATGTCTTTGGAATCTAAAATAGGAGTTGGTGGTTTATCCATAATATTAATTTTTTCCATTTTCTCATTTTCATTTTCTACTTTTGGTTTTTCTGATTTGTCCCTAAAAGTATTTTATAATATAAATAATAAATATAGGTAAAGTTATTAGTTTTAATCATAGATAATAAAGAATGGATATGATATTATTTCTACATAAGCAGTATTAAATGCGGAGCAAGATTTTAGATTTAATTTTTAAATTATAATAACTGTGATATCAAATACTAAAACTACATAGGACAAATGTTATCTGCCTATTTAGTATAGATGTTCTATCCAATCATTATAATCTATAGGGTTATTTTACTTTTGTCGTTCTCTTAAAACATGCGACTGTCTTCTTGCATATCGTTGACTTGGTCTTCTTTCAAATTGAACAGTTCTTCTTGCTCTATTTAATTGAGTTGTTTGAAACTCAGTTTTTCCGCTTAATTAAATAATTAAACAATTAATAACATTACATTTTTAACTAAAAATAAATATTTTAATATTTACCTGTATCTAAACCGTGAACCCATTCTGAAAAAATTTTGTCTAGCAGATGGACCTTTAACAGGAGCACGAAGCCTAAAGAAAGCATGATGTTCAACAGCACATTTCCATAAATGTTTACAGGCTTTTTCATTATGTAATCGAAATACAAATGTATGCTCTTGTTCACGTCCTTGATCATCATCTTCTACGACTACCAAAGTTAGTTTTTTCTTCTTAAAATCCAATTTCCCAATCTTTGGCCTAATAAACATTTTATAATATATATATTTATAGATAAAGGATAATTATATTTTATGTGGGAGTTTCTTAAAATTTTTATTTTTGGAAAATAATATTTAATAACAATGAAGCAAAACTTAATATTTACTTAAAAATTTTAATGTATAAAATTGAATTTTAATTTGAATAAAATGAGTATTAGTAAAGTAAGTCAAATCAATTAGGATCCACTCAACTAATTATTACTAAGGAATAAGAGAAGATTGCTTTGAAGAATGTAAGTCAATTGGGAGTTTGTTCAATACAACTACTGTCCCAGTTTTAAATTGAAAGAAAAATATTTTAAGTACTCTATAACATTAGGAAATCAAAAGGCAAAGAATAGATCAATGTTACATCACAATAGATACAATTAAAACAATTATATACTCTTAATAACATAAACTATGTAAATATAAATTATGGTCCCATTAATTTATTGAAGTTTTACTATTTATAATAATATAAATACTTATATACTTGGGCCACTCTAAGAACGCTTCTGGGCGGCAACCAAAATTCGTCCGTTCTCGCGCATTCCCACCACTAAACTCTACAAAACACTGGCCGCCGTCAACGCGACTAGGTGGTAGAGTGGGAGAAATTTGGGTACAAAACCGCGGAGCTAGGTCATTTGGATGCGCAAAAGAGTAGCGTTCTTAGAGTGGCCCAAGTATATTATAAAATATGTATTATAATCATACCAGAAAAAGAGTCCAATTTTTTGAAGGCCTTCAAAAACTAAAATGCCTGTCGGTGTTAAACCAAGAGCATATTCACATCCATCTTTACCCTAAATACATATACTTATATAAACAATGTATAATAAAAAAAGTTTAACATTGAAATACTTAAATAATCACTAAGACAATTTTAATTTTCAAGAAATACATACGAGAACATAAAATCAAATTTCTTTACTTACTAAAACAGTATGATTATCAACTCCATACATTTCCAACCATTTCACTTTATTTAAATAACTAGTTTCTGCTTGGGCTGGAGTTAAACCTTTACATTTTTTGAATTCTTCTACAATTTGTATTTCCATATCTTCAGTTTGATTTGGTACAAATCTAAATTCAGAAATAACAGCAGGAGTATGACATGTTTCATCATAATCACCGAGTTCAGCTATAAATATAAATAGTAAATGCATATAAAAGTATTTTTTTATATATGTATATATATAGTATACAATAAAAATACACACATTGTAAAGCTAAGGCTGCTAATTCAATGCAAGTATTTTGTGGACATTCAAGCCGACCTTCATGGATATCTAATTTAAGTTGAAGAAAAAACTGATAACGAGTTAACTCTTCTCGAAGCATATTTGGTTCTGAAGAATAGAATTTAACACGTAGTCGAAATGTATATGGTGGTCCAACTAAAAAAAAAAGCCAAACTTATTATTTCTATTATAATAAAAATAATAAAAATGTATTACTTACTTCTAACTTGTTTTTTTATTGCTTTTGTAGGATCGAGCCAATGCTAAACAAATAATCAGTTATTAATTAACAGAAGTTAATGAAAAATTAAAAATAAGCATAAGTATACATAATCCTCAACATCCAATAGAACTTTAACTGATAAATAAAATATATAGGTATTGTTAATAGCTGAGTATATCTAAGTTACTATAAGCTGAGTATATCTAAGTTACTATAATGGATATGTTAAACTTGAATTTCAATAATACATCATTGCATACAAAAAAATGATTCTGAGAAGACTATCATGCTTTTATTACTAAGTAAATTTTATGATAAATTATTTATTTTATAATTAGTAATAGTAGATTGAATTAAATTTTGCGAATACATTACTTTTAAAATTTCGGTAAAAAAAAATATAACAAAATACATTAAATGTTTCAATTATCCACAAATAATATTATTTTTAAACTACAACAATATAACTAAAATCATTGTTCTTTGTTTTAGTATCTAACTTTGTTCTTAAATCTATATATATATATATATATAAACATAAAAAAAAAAGCGGGTAATTGAGTATCGCTCTGCTGTACATTAGGAGGTGGGGTGGACATCGGACTATGGTAGGTTAAATTTGAATGTAATGATAGGTATCATTGTATACGAAAAACGATTCTGAACTGAGATGATTTATCAGTCTTGGATATATTATATTTAAATATTGTCATACATTCTATTTTGAAACAAATTTAAACATTTAAGTAAAAGTTTCAAGATTTTACGTTTAGTAATTTTTTAAAAATAACAAAAATCAAAAATTATTTATTAGTAAAACGTTATATTTTACACGTGCATTTTTGATTTCAAATTAAAATTAAAACTTTAAACACTCATACAATTTTTAAATTGAATATTCCTCAAACTTTTTATAATTAATCTAAGCTTAACTTATGGACAGCATAGTATTAAATTTTCAATTTTTAGCTTTTGATAATAAAATGTTTATAAATCTTTAACTACCAAATAGTTAAAAATATTCATGATTTTGACGGATTGTTGTCAATATTTGAACTTCAAATGCTAATAAAAAAAAATTGTGCCCATGTATTTTTATAATTTTTGAATGAGAGTCAGAACAAGTTATGTGGACCTTTCTATTAAATTTTCAAGTAATTTGTCCCAGCTAAATTTTTTTATCAACATTTATAAAAAAAAAATTGATTATTTCAAATGCCTACAAATAGCTCAAAAAAAGTCAAAATGTTTTGAAAATTAAATCACGTAAAGAAAATGGCAATCTAAATAACTGGTAAAATTTTCAAGTATATTTATGACTTATACTATTTGAATAACAACAAATATCAAAAATTGTTTGAGGCTAAACCGTTGTTTAACGCGGTTTTGTAAAAATTTAAACTTCAAACAATCCTAAAAATTTTTTGACTTGTGCGGTAGAGTTTTTTTTACAGATATTTGAAGAAAATTTAAGAGAACCTTATACCAAATTTTCAAAACTTAGTTATAAAAGAAAAAAATTTTTACGATTTTTCAACCACAAAATTACTTGCAAATTTTCGCAATTTTGACATATTTCATATAAATTCGAACTTTAAGCACTTATAAAAAAAATTTGTGACTTACGATCTCGGATTTTTATCACTTTAAACTATTTATGGGATGACTTTGTATATAACATTTTCATTTCTTAACAATAATAATCAAACATTTATACATTTTTTAATACAGAATAATTTATAACATTTATGATTTTGATAAATGTTGTTAACAGTTTAAATCCAACCAACATTTATAAAAAAAACTTAAAAAATTGAAAAAAAGTTTAAAGAGTCAAAATATTTAGATAATTAACCATGTATAGGACATTTTTGAGTTACATTAAAAAAAGAAAATATATTTATTTAAAAACTGGTATGATATAAAATTCCCTGTTTTTTTACATCTTAAAATATCAAATGGTTCAAATTATAAACCAAGAACTACACTCAAAGTTTAAAACCATTTTTGCTGTTCAAAAGGACAGAAAAAAAAACCACATAGGTAAATTGTAAATTCAATACATTTATGGATTTGCTCAGGATCTAAAAATAGTTATGACATACAAAATTATTATTAATAATATAGAATTATTGTAGTTGGATAGTTATACATATTAGGTATATCTTGATAGATAAGGTTATGTATATATTGTATACATAATGTACATTATTGTAAATGATATTTTAATTGATAAAATATTTAATAATTACATAATCTTAATTCTATGGATAAAAAATGATGTGTTTATATACATACAAAAAAAGTTTAAATTCAGAAAAAGAATATTTTATAAAATGATACATATATATATTAAATATTTAATTCTCAAATAAGACAATTTAGTTTTTGAGCAGGCAGACATAATTATTGATTTTTAATTATGAGATATATATAATATTATATATATATACATATAATTACTAAAATAGCAAGTTAATATAAATATGTATTTATTTACCTGGACATGATTAGCATCAGTAAACTGTAGACCAAAGTAATCTTTTTCAATCAAATCCAATGAATAAAATACTTGTTCATATAAATCACTACCAACAGCCTTTTTCTATAAAAAAAATTATTTAAAAATTAATCTGACATTTTAACAAAGAATAGAAGAGTAAAAAAATTATTAAATCTGTACTTCCAAAATTACTCAGAAATCCAAAAAATGTTTGTTATTTATTATTATATTATTTAGAAAAATTAAATATTTTTAATTTTTGAAATTATGCTATTTATTTTTTTATGCTATTATATACATTTTTTAAAATTTGTATGCATTTTATCGTGTTTCAAAATAGATTTATATTATTATTATTCAGAATAGATTTAACTTATATATTTTATATATTTGTATTATTTAAAAAATTGCGGTAGTCGAAATAACACATAATAGGTAGTCTTGGAAATATTTTGGTAGTCGAGATAACACGGAAGTACCATAATTTAAAGTATTTATAAATAGGAGATAGATTAGCAGAATAAGGTGGTATTTCTGCTAGTTTGGTACGTACATCACAGAGTATAGTACAGTCACAGACAGATGACATTCTAGGCCTCTAGGGAGTGAGACAATGCCACTACAGAAGGCAATAGGAAATCACTGCATAGTAAAAACCTTATAAATTATAATCCATAACAGTCCAAAAATCCAATAGAGTATGGATAAATCAAGATTACAGTTATTACACCAGAAAAAAAATATTAAGAGGGCATTATACCCGTATTGTCTATGTATTACAATTATCTTATTATTAAACTTAAAGGTAAGAATGTTATCTAGAACATATAATATGCTTTTACTGATATAATCATTTTAAAGTTGTAATATTTTATATAGTTATAACTAACTTTAAAATGATAATATCAATAGAAGCCAATTACTATGTCATAAATAATTTTTTTCCTTTAAGTTTGATAATGGGTAAATTGACTCCAATATTGAAGCTAACAACAAAAAATGAGACAAAAAATATATTCTATTGAACGCACATTTGCAATGATGTACGTTAGTAATACAGAGACAACTAAATCCTCTTGAGAAAATTTAGAATACAAATTGGGTAACAAATTCAGGAACTTCTACAGTATAGTATAATAATATAGTAGGTGTCAAATGTATCCTGTTATTGTGTGGGTCAATGTAATGGTGTAATGGATGTATTAAATTTTAATTCAATGGTAAATCATTGCGCACAAAAAACAATTTTATCTATCAGCCAACATTACATAGTACCTATATTTTATTATACACTTATAATATATATTTACTATTAATAATACATTAGATTGCATTAGTTTTTGTCAAAAACATTGTATTTACTATAATAGTATAATATAGTATATTTAAAACATATACTATTGTTATTAACTTTTGAGTTGTTACTGACTTACCATTGAATGGTATGAATAGGTTAATAGTATAAAAAGGCAAAAAGTTAATATTAAATCTTAATATTTTGAAAATAAACCTAAAATGTCAAATAAAAAATATTATGCCTATATATTTTCTAGATCTTTGGGTTGTAATTAGGAATACTTATGATAACCTTACATTAGTAGATTGTTTTATTTAAACTATGATATTGTTTTGGGTATATCCAGCAATTACCTAATAATAATTATATTTGTACAATTATTTAATAATATAATTATAAATTGAAAATTATAATAGGTAGGTAATAAACATAGGAATAATAAAATCAATAGGTGTTTAAAAAGTTAAGCATTTAATTTTATTTACACAAATATTTTATAATTAATTAATGAATAAATTCATGTTGATTAGAATTAACTTTTTAAAACTTTAGTTTACTTTTTTTATTTATTATTTTAAAACCAAAAAGAAACACTGACAATGTAACAATATTATATTATTTTATGTGTACTTACTGAAAGTTCAATGCATAGGTCTGTACCATCTAAAAGCATAACCCTACATTGCATACAATGCTTGTTTGGAGGATTTAAACGTTCGGCCCCAGCTTTGATGTTTCGAGCTTTTGGATCGTTCCGACCCCGTTTTCTACTCAAAAAACGAAGCATTACGACCACGAGCAAAGGGGCAATGTCACGAAAATAGAAACATGCTATTTATACTGTAAATAAGAAATTACACATGATCATTTGATTTATTTACAAAATTATATTGAACATGATGGTATTAGGGTATGATAAACAATAAATGACATTATTGAATCACTCATGAATATAAAAACGCAAGTAGTTATTACATTTACGCACGCTTAAACTTACGTACCTATCAGGCTATGTTTGTGTTCACCCAAACAAGCCCCACTAAGGTGGACAGGTGAGGTACCGTTATTATGTGATTGCAAAATAATGAAAATAAAACAAAAATACAATAAAAGTAACGAATTGAAGAGCACTAGATTAAAGACACAAAGGAACGAATTAATAAACAATTTCTACGACTCAATAGTCTTACTAGTTGTAAATTATAATTAATCTAAGGGTGGAGTCGAAGAAGAAAAATGTAAACTACTAAACGAGTGTTAATGGTGTAAAACTATATAGTAATAAACAAATTATTGTTTAGCCAAACATCAAGCATTTGCATTATCTCTTAGAAAATAAATAAAACATAATAATCAAATTTTGAGTGTAGTTCTTAAATGATTTTAAAGAGAGCGCTCGTGTAGTCTAAGTTGAGAAGTCATTGTTAACCTAAAAATATTATTTGTTTCATTTTTAAAGAAAAACAGCTTTATCATTATCTGAATATAATACAAATCATTATTCATAACATTTTGGTTTCAAAGTTTTAACTTTCAACTAAAATATATTTGGATTAATAATTAATTAATAAGTGTTAATTGTTTTATATCTACTTCGTTTTTATTTTGGTAAAACTAATTATTCAAGATGCCTGACTATTTAGGCGATGAAATGAGAAAAGTGAAGAAAGATGAGCCCGAAAAAGATGAAAAAGAAAAAGAAATTAAATGTAATTAGAAAATGATTTTTATAATATTATCTTATATATATAAAAAACAATTCTTAATTTTGTATATATTCATCTATATTTTACATTTACCTTTAATTATATTACCTACTGATAAGTATATTAAAATTCATAAACCATTTCTCCTGAATGAAGTAATAGATAATTAAATTTGTTTTAGAAGATCTTATGAAAATACTATTATCAGATCTACACATCAACTCAAGATGTTGGATTTTTTTAGAAATTAAGTTAATTAATTATTTCAGATCATTTCTGATATCTTTTTTAAGTTTTCATCAAGGATATTTTGAAAATGTTTTATAATTGGATTAGATTTAAAAAGTACCTTCAAGTTTAAATTGTGATTTTTTTTATTATATGTTGTTTGTGTATCTAATTTAATTAATGATAAGTTGTAATTATAAAGTTTGGTGGCATTTACAATTTTTTTTTACATAATCAATATACCTAAGTGACTGTACAGTAGTACAATTTAAGTAACATCAAAGTTACCTTTTAATACAAATATGTTTTCCTTTAATTTTTAAATTGATTTTCTCTACTAATTTTAATTCTGAAATGCCTCATGTTTTTTATTTTGTATATTTTTACTGCTTAAGTGGTAGTTAGAGAAAAAAGAGAGTGAATGAAAACCAAAAGAAGAAATGGATAGATAGATTAAAGAATCATATAAAAGTAGTTGGTGTAAGTGAAAAAAAAGCTTCAGGTATAGGCCGACCCCATATATCTGAAGCAAAGAAAAGAAAAAAAGAATTAAATTTAATATTACAGTCAGATTAAACAAAAAATAGATGCTATTATTATAGGTGCATATTTGTATTACAATTATTTATTTTAATGTGTATATAATTCTGATCCGATGCATTACTAAAAATATTTTATTAGATACTATACCTAGTTTAAATAAATTAAAGATTTTTCATTTTTAATATAATTTTTAGCTTTGGATGAAGAGGACATAGCATTACTTAAAACATATGTAAGTAGTTGAAAATACTTTATTAAAATGAACCAAGTAAACTGAGTATTATATTTTTAGGGCCAAGGTCAATGGACAATTAATGTAAAAGCAGTAGAAGACGATATCCAAGGTATCATTAAACGTATTAATGAATTAACAGGAATTAAAGAATCGGATACAGGATTAGCTCCTCCTGCATTTTGGGATTTAACTGCTGACAAACAGACTCTTCAAAATGAACAACCATTACAGGTAAAAACTAATATAGTTTCATCATTATCAACTATGAAAAATTTAAACATTAAACTATTAATTTTAATAGGTTGCCAGATGTACAAAAATTATTAATGCTGATTCAGACGATCCTAAATATATAATTAATGTCAAACAATTTGCCAAGTTTGTTGTGGATCTCGCAGATTCTGTAGCACCAACTGATATTGAAGAAGGAATGCGTGTTGGGTAAATAATAAATTTGTTTCTATGAAATTCAAAATTGTGTGTGCTATTTATTTTGATTAATTTTAATGTAGTGTTGACCGTAATAAGTATCAAATTCATATTCCGCTGCCACCTAAAATTGACCCTACTGTTACTCTGATGCAAGTAGAAGAAAAGCCAGATGTTACATACTCAGATGTTGGTGGATGTAAAGAACAGATAGATAAATTAAGAGAAGTTGTTGAAACTCCATTATTGCATGTTGGTATTTTTAATATTTTTCTAACTATTTTTATTTTTTTTAATTTAACGAGTTAAAATTATATGCATTTTTAGCCAGAAAAATTTGTGAACTTGGGAATTGAACCACCAAAAGGTGTGTTGTTATTTGGACCACCAGGAACTGGTAAAACTTTATGTGCTAGAGCAGTTGCTAATCGTACAGACGCTTGTTTCATTCGAGTAATTGGCTCTGAGCTTGTTCAAAAATATGTCGGAGAGGTGAAATTAAAATTTATTTTACAATAGTTGTCCAATAATTTCAGTTATGCTTATCAATATATTTGTGCAATTTTAGGGAGCGCGTATGGTTCGTGAATTATTTGAAATGGCACGCAGTAAGAAAGCTTGCTTAATATTCTTTGATGAAATTGATGCAATTGGTGGTGCACGTTTTGATGATGGTGCTGGTGGCGATAACGAAGTACAAAGAACTATGTTGGAACTTATTAATCAGTTGGATGGATTTGATCCAAGAGGAAACATTAAAGTTTTAATGGCAACTAATAGACCAGATACATTAGACCCAGCATTGATGCGTCCTGGACGCCTTGATAGAAAAGTTGAATTTGGTTTGCCCGACTTAGAAGGGCGAACTCATATTTTCAATATACATGCTAGAGCTATGAGTGTTGAACGAGATATTCGTTTTGAATTGTTGGCTAGACTTTGTCCCAATAGCACTGGTAATGTCTACATTTATATATATATGTATACAGTAAAATCTCGATAAGACGGAACTTCGATAAAATGGAAACCCGATAATACAGAATTTCTTTGGTACTTTTTATCAAATTTCATTTTTTGAACCCCCGTCAAAACAGAAATCCTTTTAACATGGAAAAATTGCTTACTCCCTATCGATTCCGTCTTATCAAGGTTTTACTATTTAATGTTTTTTTTTTATATTGTTATGCATTAGTTCAATTATCTAATAATCCAGTTTTTTATGTAAAATAAAAATTAATAGTAAAGAGCAGATCTTTAGGTTTTTACTTAAATTTTATAGGAGAAAACATTTGAACAATCTGTTAATTTGATTGCAAAATTTATAAAAATAATTTTATTTTGCAAGCTAAACATATTTTGAAATTTAGTGCATTTTTAGCCTATTTTCATGTTTTAGAATATATTGTATTATTGTCTATTAAATATCTATAACTGTTTATTTATCGAGTGGGGATTTATTTTATAAATTTATAATATAAAAAAATTATTTAAATCTTTTAAAAACTTATTTAAAACATTAATATTTATTGCTTATCTTTGTGATTTGTAATTCAATTGGTAGTCTTAGTTATTCTATACTGTGATATACTATACTGTTTGACCAATTTTTTTTTTATATAATATATAATATTTTGAGTTCAATCCAAAAATAATATAACTATATAGTATTACAAATATAGCAATGTAGTATATTAATATACTTGCATAATTAAATAAAATTAATTTTATCCAAAAAATAATTAAGTATATTCATGGATTATTGGGGAATATTAAACAATGATTGTCAGAGTATATTAGTATTATATTTTAAACTTTTAAAAATCTGCTTTCTTGTAATAATGATCTAATTATACACACTTTTTTAAGTGTCTTGATTAGTTTAATATAAAACAGATTATACTGTATACAACTGCTAGATATAAAATAAACTTATTGTTTGGTGAAGAGGATGTCAGCGCACTATTTGTTTTCTCTCTCTGACCCATGTGCAATATAGCAAATTTTATATTCACAATAATGACTATAACCATTTTAATTTCTTGAATTAGAGTGAAATGACTTCTTTTAAAATTAAGAACATTATCTAAGGTATCTCATAAGTCTTATAAGCGAGTTATGTGTTATTTAAGATGTATAAACAATTTACCATTTTAAAATACTCATTACTTGCTTCAAAATTAAAATATAATAAAACGCTTATGCGATGCCCTAAATAATGTTCTTAATTTTAAAAGAGGTCATTTCACTCTAATTTGAGAAATTAATATGGTTATAGTCAATATTGTGAACATAAAATTTGCTATGTTGCACATGGGTTAGAGAGAGATAACAAATACTATGCTGGCATCCTTTTAAATAAATTAAAAAACCAACTATTGCATATTTTAATAAAAATTTAAAGTTTATTGACATTAAATTAACATAGAACTGACTAAAGTTCCATGTACGGTCAGTTAAAAAAAATGACAAAACATATTGGTATGCATAATATCAATATTGGATTTTGTACAATGATTTGGCAGTAATTACATAATTAAATGTAAACAATTAAAAAATGTTTATTATAATTTTAGGAGCTGAGATAAGATCCGTATGTACTGAAGCTGGTATGTTTGCAATAAGAGCTCGCCGAAAAGTTGCTACTGAAAAAGATTTCCTAGAAGCTGTAAATAAGGTCATCAAATCATATGCCAAATTCTCTTCTACTCCACGTTATATGACATATAACTAATATAATATTAATTAATTTTTAAAATTGGTTTATACTCAATTTTAAATTATTTAAATGTCTACTTGAAAGATATGTAAAATTGATTTAAATTAGCTATTCAGAATTATCTATTAAAAATATATGAATGTAAATTCACAGTAACTTAATATATGTCTTAATTTTTACTATTTATAACTATGAGTAAATTATTAAAATTCTATTTAATTCCTATGGCCTATTTATATACATCTTAAGAAAGTATTACAAAGTGATAATCATGTTTGTCATAACATTTTTTTACTTAAGTTATAACACAAATAAGGATGACTAAAGAAAAGTTTGTAAAAGTCTATGTTGCCTACATACAATATAATGAATTTATGGTTATAAAGACTTATTTTCCTCTAAATTTTATAAAATTAAGCATTAACAAAAATATAAATGAAATAATATCGCTTATTTTATTATTTTTATTTTCAGGGATTTAAAAATATGTTAAATTTTTGTTATTTTTTATCAATTGCTCATTAACCAAAATGTAAGTAGTAAATGTTATCAAAATAATAAGGGCATGGTGCTGGTTAGGACTTAAAGCTTTGACTGAAGACTAAATAAAATAAATATAAGTGCAATTAAAAACATAATATCACAATAAAATTGTATAATTGCATTATAAAAATGCATAAATTAAATTTCCATAATAAAACTAATAAAACTAATAAAATTTAAAAGATTGACAACTAATAAGTAATAACATTTCTAAATTATATTCTTAAAATGTGTTTGTAGTGTTTGTACAAAGAAAAACTAAAAATTATTTTATTCTGTGGAAAAAGCGTGGAATTGGGCTGTGAACCATATAATTTTAATATTAGTTCATTACTAATGTATATTGTATATATTTAAAATAATATTATATATTTTTATTACACAGTTTATGAGTTATACGTATTTAAAGCTTAGATAAGCGGAGTAGTGGTCAAACATTTAGTGGAGTAACCCAGTATCTCTCCACTTTGCTTGTCTAAACTTTAAATATGTATAACTCATAAACTACTCACGCTAAATTCGATTTTTATGTATCAAAATATTCAGAAAATTATTCTGCTTTGGAATATGAAATTAAAACTCTATGTTGTCATTCAAAAAAGTAAAAAACTTAAAAATATATAAGGATAAAAAATATTTAAAAATATAATATTTTAATAAAAACGTAATTTTTTTAACGACCTGAAACTATGTAAAAAAATGTTTTCAAAAATATGAATACGTTTTGAAATAATGAGTGTATTATGATAAAAGAATCACTCTGTATTATAACTAATAATATTATACTTATATACATAATATGTATATCATGCTATTCGAGAAAGTAAAAAATTATGTTACATTAAAGAGAATATAGGTATTTTATTTAATATTTAGGTTACCTATTGAATTCTTTAGGTCAGGCATGTCAAACTCAAAGTATTTTTATGCCAATATATTAATTTATACTGTGAGCCTATCCTAGATTTTTTTTAAATTTAAAAATTAATATTGAAGTCGTAGGAACTAGGAATCTGGGAAAGTTAAAAATCGTGTTCATTTTACATTTGACTAGTGAACTATAAGTGTTAGTGTTATACAGCAATAACGAGACAGTTTATACTTCGGGTGACGTCACGGTGTAGCTTATCCCACTCCCAAAGTTTCAAAAATGTGAAATAAGGCAACGTGTATAATCTATAAACATGAAGATTAGAATTATTCTAGTCTTCATGTCACAAACTAAGATATACATATATAAGATATATATATCTTAGTTCGTGGTTATAATAATAACCCTTTATAGGGCAGAACAAAAAAAATCATCTGATTGTTCTGAAAATTGGTATACATGCACTATGGAGTATTTTGATTTTGGGAAAAATATTGGAAAATTTTTCATTTGTTTTGCATGGTTGGAAAAGTGGTGGGAAAATATTTTCCCTTTGCCCCTTTACGACCATGGGATTTACCAAATGGGCAATGGTAATTATTAAAACATTAAAAAACTAAACTCTTCAAGTAGCTTACAACATTTCTATAATGCACATTCCTGAGAAATTTATTTAAAATTCATAAATCATAATAATAATAAAAAAAAAAAACAATTGAACTTCTACTTTGTTGGTTTATAAATCACAATATTATTTGTTATTACTTACTACAATATTTTCATATTCTTATATAAATGTAATAAGACTCAAATTGATAAAAAATAAAAAATAAAACATAACAAATCTCATTAATAAAAAATAACATAATCAATTACCTACTTGGTATCTATAGTTTACAAATCACAATATTATTACAGTCTTTTTATTTCTTTATATAATAAATATAATAAAATTAAAGTTAATAAAAAATAAATAATAATTATTTATCTTTTAAATAAAATTAATCTAAATGATGCTGTAGATTCATTTTCAAAGTTGAAAAATCGAAGATATCCGGTAATGTAACATAGTATGTATTAAATAATTATTGCTTTATGACAATAAATGTTTTTATTTGTGTAACTAAATGGTTTGTTATTAAATTGAATATAAGTTATTAAATTAAAATTAGAAGTGGAAAAATTTAGATATTAATAATATTTCATTAATATGAATTAAGTATATTGTGTCATTTTGAACAAGGGAACCAATAAAAAAAATTTCAGGTTTAGCCATATTAGATTCTGAACGGAGTGATGAATGTATTGATTTTACAATGATGTATTTTTTTTTTTTTTTTTTTGTGTCTGACGACAACATTTGGAGCAGTAATAATGCTCCGATTTTTTACTTCAGCCCCTCTTTGAATAGGAAATTGAATCTAGTTGGTACTTTGGGGGGGTCAAAATTAAAATTTTCAAATAGTTTTCAAAAAAATCGAGAAAAACAAAAAAAAAATGACAGAAAAATGGCAATTTTACGAAAAACCACTTTTCGACAAAATCGATTTTTTGATTTTGCTGTAACTCAAAAACGAATTATTGTAAATACTTGAAATTTTCACCAAATGTTTATATTATGGTTATCTCTTTACAGTTAAATTTTCAAAAAATTTTTACCATTTTTAAGCTACTTATAGACAATTGAAATTTTCGACTTTTTTAAGTTTTTTTTCTTCAAATGCCGATAAAAATTTTTTGGGTGGCCAGAAAATCTTGAAAATTTAATACAAGGTTTCTTATAAGTTTTTTTATAAGTGCTTAAAGTTCGAATTTATACGAAATATTTCAAAATTTATATTAAATTTCATACTCTCATTATGCGTATGTTGCCAAATAATTTTTTTATTAATAAACAGATACTATAAAGTAACTATAGTAACATATAAAAACTATACTATTTGTTTCAAAATAGAATATATTACAATATTTAAATAGAATATATCCCAGATTGACAAATCATCTCCGTTCAGAATCGTTTCTCGTATACAATGATATTCATCATTGCATTCAAATTTAACCTACACTAGTCTGAGGTCCACCCCACCCCCTAATGTACAGCAGAGCGATACTCACTTACCCGCTTTTATTTATTTTGAGTGTGCAGGGAGAAAAATGTATACCTAGGTTAGGTTCGGATAAGTATTATTAAGGTGCTTTATAGTTTATACCCATACATTTACTTACCTAATACCACTGGTATCAGCAATATAATATAAATTCATTAAAAGTACCTACACAGTACACATACTTCTTCAAAAAAATAATAATATTGTGATGTTTTCATACAAATATAGATGACATATTAAATAAATTAGGTAAACAAAAAATTTTCAGTTGTTTTTGTCACCACTTAACCCAACCCCCTTATCCACAAAAAAAAATAATAATTTCCATGTTGCCTACGGTAATGATTTGGATGGCCTGCAAAAAGTTTGGCACCAACAATAAAAAAGTTGAAATGACGCCCCTGATATAATATATCATAAAGATTTATTTGAAACCGATGTTATAATTTTAATGGATTGTCATTTGTCAACCGAAAAGAGTTATAACTTAAAATGGTACTATTGTAGAACACTGTAATGCATACAATTAAATACAAAATATTTTTTCAGTCATTTCTGTGTTAAACTAGTCATAAATAATTATAACAATTAACTAATAATAGATAATAAAATATCATAGTTAGATTATTCATTTTAATCTCATTATAATTTCGTCAATTCATGTTTTATGCGTATAAAAAAATTTTCGTGTGAGTACCTACAATATAATATACAGTATGATATAACGTTATTTGTTTTTAATAATTTATAATATTTATTATGTTTATGCTGATGTATTTAAGCGAAAATAAAATAGTTTTAAAGGTAGAAAACAAAATTAAAGAATATACTGTTAATTTGCTCTGTTAGAAAAATCAACGAAGTTATAATGTAAATTAGAACTGTGTATATTATATTATATGATAATAAATATTTGTAATTCATAAATATTTTAGGTAACTGGTACTTAAACATAATATTTTTTTGTTTTAGTATTTAACTGTTTCCAAATGTTGTATAAATACTATTTAGTATATTTATACACTATAATAATATATTATATACTAAAAAATGTACTTTTATTATATAAGTTTAGTACTTACTACTTTGGTAAATTCCATTAATATTATCTTCAGTTAAAAATTATAATATTATTAATATGTTAATTATGTATATGTTGTTGTATTTTTTTATTTTATAATGACGTTTGTATTAAATATTAATAGAAAAATGGTTTATGTAGAAAACTTTAATAAAATGTTCTGATTTTTTGTAAACATTTTTGTACAAAATAATGTCGGTATATAATATATTTTTATAAAAGAAAAATACATGTCTGTGGGTATCGGTTAGTTTTTTTAGTCACTTTTTGTGTACATTTATTTACAATTTATACTCAATAGTTATGCATACAGTCATATAATACCATAAGCCATAGAGGTACGTATATACTACATAGTAAAATCCTGTTACAACAAACTCCAGGGGACCGAATTTTTTTTCGTTATAACGGAAATTTTATTGTAACAAAAATTCGAATAAGCTCTTTAAGAACCTTTAAGATATTAAGTCCTGCTTTCCGGTAGGAGATTTCTATGACTTTCGTTAGAAAACAGGATTTTTCGTTGTATTGGGGTATTCGTTGTAACGGGAATTTACTGTATATAGGTTTTGATGTAGGTATACTAAAAGTACGTGATCTATCCGAAAATATTATTGAATTACCAATTACCGTCTTTATGAATATAATATAATATTTATATGTTCATTTATTTTAATGAACTCACAAATAATTATTACTTATTAGTATAATATTGGTTTTTCTAAAATTAAAAATTATTATTATTATGTATTCGTGGTATTAGTGGTATTTAATAAGGTTAGGATATTAGCACAGAATACAGATATATACTACAATACTACATATTAATCACAGACATGTGATAACTAATAACTAATATAATCAGGAGTTCTTAACAATATAAATATAACACTATTATACAAATATTTTAATAAATAAAAATAGTTTCTATAGCTACTAACGAGAAAAAATGAATTTTTCGATTAATAGAGGTAGAACGGTTAGTACAATAAATGTACACTACACGAGTTTACCATTTTGTTGGTTGTATTTATTTTTTAATTATAAAATGTACACAATTAATAAAATTCTGTGAAGTGCAGACTAAACAAAAGTTGAAAAGTAAAAAGTCGCTGAAAGCTGAATTGCAGAATAAAAAATGTCTGTTATCAATTATCAAGATAAGAAATATATGTAAACATTGCCCAATAATGCCCATCTGCATATAGCATATTATGGCCGCTAAACGTCATTGATTTGAAGACAGTCGGGTATCTAGTATAATATACATGTCTGTGATATTAATAGTATATATATCTGTGGATATTAGATATCTGTAGTCCGCATCTAGTATTTTCAAAACTATTTTATTGTAATTCTTTATAAAACGTTAATACTTCTCGTTTCTTGATATATATAAATAATCATTTAATTGGTATTTAATATAAAAAAAATGTATGCAAGGTAACTATAACATAACAATAACAGTATTAGGTAATTTTCCACACCACCTTATTATTAAACGACGTACAATAACATTGTCCGTTTTGTTTAATAACTTTATGAGGTATTACACGAGGCGCGTTTTTTTTATTGTGGTGTCCCCAGTAGGCCTAATCCACGTCATATGCTGGGGCGTATTTAGGTAGGGGCATTGGGTCCCGTTGCCAAAAACGGAAAATTTTAAAAGATTTAGAGGAGCGGAAAATTTTTATTTCCTACCTTATGAGTACTGGCGCAGTGACGTCAACCATTACTATTTTTCACAACAAATGTGTGCCATAGAGATATAGAATACTATAGTATTTATATAACATGGTATTCTATGGTATTAACAGTTTCACCATTGCGCGGCATAGAAGTTTTTTAGTTTTTTTTTTTATTAGTGGGGAGGCGGCAAAATATGTGTTGCTCTTATCTTGAAATTCCTAAATACGCCACGGATCATATGAATGTATCTAACTAATAAAAAAATATACAAAAGCTAAAACTATCTACGTAGATACCTAGGAAACCTAGAAATAAAACTACAATTTTCGCTATTCTACAAGCTACAAAAGCGGGTAATGTGTATAATATGTGTGTTGCCGGCCGGCGATAGTCAATGTGTTTGGTGAGTGGATGAGCTATAAACTACTAATAAATTATATACTACATCATTACAACTACAATACATACTAAAAATAATTAAATAAGTCTATCTACTAAGTCCTAAGTCTAAGTCCTTGGATAGTCCATGATCCAGCCAAATGTCCGGTCCCTGTAAAACTTCAACTAATGTGTAGATTAATTAATATAATTTAAACTTATAATATAATTTAAACAAATCCTTTCAACAGTAGATAATAAAATGAGCTTCTTATTGATGCTGCCAATCTTCCTCTGGGTTGAAACGAAGCCGAGTGCCGACACATTTTCCATCAACTTTGTGAAAAATTCTTCTTTACTAATAAATATTATATATTTATATATAGTATATTGTACCTAATACGATTCTAAAAATTATAATATAATACATACAAATCTTCTGGACAATTGATATTAAGATGAGCTTCTTATTGATGCTGCCAATCTTCCTCCGGGTTGAAACGAAGCCGAGTGCCGACACATTTTCCATCAGCTCAATGACAAATTCTCCGTCGGTGGATAGTCCATGATCCAGCCAAATGTTCGGTTCCTATAAAACTTCAATTTATGTGTAGATTAAATGTACTTTAAACTTATAATATAATTTAACAAATCCTTTCAACAATTGATAATAATATGAGCTTCTTATTGATGCTGCCAATCTTCCTCCTGGTTGAAACGAAGCCGAGTGCCGACACATTTCCCATCAACTTTGTGACAAATTCTTCTTAACTAATAAATATTATATATTTATATATAGTATACTGCACCTAATACGATTCTAAAAATTATAATATAATACATACAAATTTTCTGGACAATTGATATTAAGATGAGCTTCTTATTGATGCTGCCAATCTTCCTCTGGATTGAAACGAAGCCGAGTGCCGACACATTTCCCATCAACTTTGTGAAAAATTCTTCTTCACTAATAAATATTATATATTTATATATAGTATACTGTACCTAATACGATTCTAAAAATTATAATATAATACATACAAATCTTCTGGACAATTGATATTAAGATGAGCTTCTTATTGATGCTGCCAATCTTCCTCTGGGTTGAAACGAAGCCGAGTGCCGACACATTTTCCGTCAACTTTGTGAAAAATTCTTCTTTACTAATAAATATTATATATTTATATATAGTATATTGTACCTAATACGATTCTAAAAATTATAATATAATACATACAAATCTTCTGGACAATTGATATTAAGATGAGCTTCTTATTGATGCTGCCAATCTTCCTCCGGGTTGAAACGAAGCCGAGTGCCGACACATTTTCCATCAGCTCAATGACAAATTCTCCGTCGGTGGATAGTCCATGATCCAGCCAAATGTTCGGTTCCTATAAAACTTCAATTTATGTGTAGATTAAATGTACTTTAAACTTATAATATAATTTAACAAATCCTTTCAACAATTGATAATAATATGAGCTTCTTATTGATGCTGCCAATCTTCCTCCTGGTTGAAACGAAGCCGAGTGCCGACACATTTCCCATCAACTTTGTGAAAAATTCTTCTTCTTTAATAAATATTATATATTTATATATAGTATACTGTACCTAATACGATTCTAAAAATTATAATATAATACATACAAATTTTCTGGACAATTGATATTAAGATGAGCTTCTTATTGATGCTGCCAATATTCCTCTGGATTGAAACGAAGCCGAGTGCCGACACATTTCCCATCAACTTTGTGAAAAATTCTTCTTCACTAATAAATATTATATATTTATATATAGTATACTGTACCTAATACGATTCTAAAAATTATAATATAATACATACAAATCTTCTGGACAATTGATATTAAGATGAGCTTCTTATTGATGCTGCCAATCTTCCTCCGGGTTGAAACGAAGCCGAGTGCCGACACATTTTCCATCAGCTCAATGACAAATTCTCCGTCGGTGGATAGTCCATGATCCAGCCAAATGTTCGGTTCCTATAAAACTTCAATTTATGTGTAGATTAAATGTACTTTAAACTTATAATATAATTTAACAAATCCTTTCAACAATTGATAATAATATGAGCTTCTTATTGATGCTGCCAATCTTCCTCCTGGTTGAAACGAAGCCGAGTGCCGACACATTTCCCATCAACTTTGTGAAAAATTCTTCTTCTTTAATAAATATTATATATTTATATATAGTATACTGTACCTAATACGATTCTAAAAATTATAATATAATACATACAAATTTTCTGGACAATTGATATTAAGATGAGCTTCTTATTGATGCTGCCAATATTCCTCTGGATTGAAACGAAGCCGAGTGCCGACACATTTCCCATCAACTTTGTGAAAAATTCTTCTTCACTAATAAATATTATATATTTATATATAGTATACTGTACCTAATACGATTCTAAAAATTATAATATAATACATACAAATCTTCTGGACAATTGATATTAAGATGAGCTTCTTATTGATGCTGCCAATCTTCCTCCGGGTTGAAACGAAGCCGAGTGCCGACACATTTTCCATCAGCTCAATGACAAACTCTCCGTCGGTGGATAGTCCATGATCCAGCCAAATGTTCGGTTCCTATAAAACTTCAATTTATGTGTAGATTAAATGTACTTTAAACTTATAATATAATTTAACAAATCCTTTCAACAATTGATAATAATATGAGCTTCTTATTGATGCTGCCAATCTTCCTCCTGGTTGAAACGAAGCCGAGTGCCGACACATTTCCCATCAACTTTGTGAAAAATTCTTCTTCTTTAATAAATATTATATATTTATATATAGTATACTGTACCTAATACGATTCTAAAAATTATAATATAATACATACAAATTTTCTGGACAATTGATATTAAGATGAGCTTCTTATTGATGCTGCCAATATTCCTCTGGATTGAAACGAAGCCGAGTGCCGACACATTTCCCATCAACTTTGTGAAAAATTCTTCTTCACTAATAAATATTATATATTTATATATAGTATACTGTACCTAATACGATTCTAAAAATTATAATATAATACATACAAATCTTCTGGACAATTGATATTAAGATGAGCTTCTTATTGATGCTGCCAATCTTCCTCCGGGTTGAAACGAAGCCGAGTGCCGACACATTTTCCATCAGCTCAATGACAAATTCTCCGTCGGTGGATAGTCCATATGATCCAGCCAAATGTTCGGTTCCTATAAAACTTCAATTTATGTGTAGATTAAATGTACTTTAAACTTATAATATAATTTAACAAATCCTTTCAACAATTGATAATAATATGAGCTTCTTATTGATGCTGCCAATCTTCCTCCTGGTTGAAACGAAGCCGAGTGCCGACACATTTCCCATCAACTTTGTGAAATATTCTTCTTCACTAATAAATATTATATATTTATATATAGTATACTGTATCTAATACGATTCTAAAAATTATAATATAATACATACAAATCTTCTGGACAATTGATATTAAGATGAGCTTCTTATTGATGCTGCCAATCTTCCTCCGGGTGGAAACGAAGCCGAGTGCCGACACATTTTCCATCAGCTCAATGACAAATTCTCCGTCGGTGGATAGTCCATGATCCAGCCAAATGTTTGGCTCCTGTAAAACTGCAACTAATGTGCTAATAAATATGTACCTAACTTATAGAAAAAATTTTATGTTTAAGAAATCTTTGTTGGTGTTCTTTTATTTTTGAATTTAAATTAATTTTAAATTTTATATTTATAATTTATGAGTTAAAAATGTAAACAAGAACTAAAAAGATTATTATAGTATATTGTAGTTTAACTTTCTGGTCGGTGGCCACCTTTTAAATTCCTCACTCTCTTTTATAAGAAAGTTAAACAGTACAATAACTATAAAAAAAATAAATTTAAACATACACAAAGGCTAACTAGCTATGTGATAAGAAAAAAAATTGGTAATGTATCAACGTAATATTAAAACAAAAAGAACACCAATAAAAATCGTAGTACAGTATATTATCTGAAATAAAACCATAAAAGTTAAATATTCATAATATACTGTAATATTGTTCAAAAAATTATAGTATTAAATAAACTCAGCCTTGCGACTCTTATTTGTATTCAGATGAGCTTCTTATTGATGCTGCCAATCGTCCTCCGGGTTGACATTATTCAAGTATGTTGCGTAATTATTTCAATTTTTTTTGTTTTTCCGATATTATGGCAAGATCTGAAATTTTTTGTTTTATTTTACTATTTACCATCCAAAGTACCAAATAGATCCATATTTGCTACAAGAATTCATGACTAATAGAAAATAAACTACGTAATTGTAAAATCATTATACATTTTTCGCTACGTTCACGTCCAGGATCTAAGGTGTACTATAATTCTACTACTATTCTAAATTAGAATAGTAGTAGAATTATAGTGGCGTATTTAGGATTTTGTCTAAGGGGGGGATATACGTTGGCAAATATATAATTTATTTTATCTACCGGGGGAGTACACTTACCATCACTATCGTTTCTCAAAAATGTTGAAAATTTATATTATCATTATTTATAAAATGGAGAAAACCATAAGACTACATTAGTATCTAGTGCTTATTGATAAATATACAAATTTATATATATGTATAGGACGAAAAATTAAAACAGTAAAAAATAATGCACCAGCCAGTGCTCCGAACTTAAGGGTCTCAGGGTCTCAATACAGCTACTAAGGAAGGGCCCTTTTTTGGTACTTGGCCAGAGGCCTGGACCCTTAGAAGGTAAAGAACTAAAGACCGCTAGGCAGCTGCTTAGTTTGCCTAGATTGAAGTTCGGCACTGGCCCTAACGCGAGTGTTCGATTATAATGAATAGTGTATTATTATGCTGGATTAAAAATGAACTGATGCAATAATAAATATTATAAAAATAATTAATAACTCGTATTTAGAGTTTAATTTTTTAATTGTTTGTATACCATTTAATTATTAGAACTTATTATTTATAATGCCTATTTATATATACAATATACATTCGTCATTCGCCTTGCAATATGTTTTGAAATAGCAACCAAACGCTTATTATTAAAAGCATAATAATATAGCCGGATCATAAATGACAATAATTGACGGAATTTAACGATTTACAACACGAATTGTTTTCAATCATATACAATATACATATTTAGTAGTGTCGTGTATTGACTACGGCCATCAACCATAATATTTCCAAATTCTTAAAATTTCAATATTATAATAAAATGTAGCGTTTTCAATAATTTTATTCTGTATTTCTGTAATATATCAATATATGTATAATATATTATTAAACCTATCAAGTAAAAAAAGAACCAATGGGGGGGGGGATCTATCCCCCCATACCCCCCCCCCCCCGTAAATACGCCATTGATTCTAATATATAATTTAATCGCGAATAATACATCGTTGTTATTTCTCACAATTTTTGTCTACTACAACTAATGAGTAAAATAAGTAGGCATATTTTGTACTATTTTTTTATTGGATCCTGGAGAATAAAATATGCGTCTACATCAACTACATCGTCCGACTAACGCGGATTGTTCATATAAATTAATATATTTTATTTTAAGTTTAAAAATAATTTTTATCCCAAAAAAAGAATGAAAAAAAACTTACCTAAGCGTCGACTCTTCCCGGGAAACCGAGTTTTACAAATCTACAGTGTATACGGAGTGGTGCACCGCCACCGAAGAAACTCCAAATTTTCTTCATACGATCTTCATCATGATTCTAAATGGGAGTATAAAGATATTTTATGAAAATCAACAGCACGAAATGAAAAAGAGAGTACTTGTCATGTACTGATGACTGTTGTTTAACAACTGTTCATTAAGAATATTATAGAATTATTAATCGTCTTCAACGAATGTCATCGATTGTCGTATGCCATAGATGACGAATATTATAATATGATAAATCTATGTTTTTTTTTTATAGAACTCTTTGTGATATTATACGATATATTTTTTTATTTTAGCTGTTTGACATATTAACGTAAAATTGAAACATATATAAACTATAGACCAAATCTTTATAGATATTGCAAAGTATTAATATTTTATTCTAATGAAGATGATATTTAATTTAATCTATAAAAATAGTGAACTAAACAAAAACAATTATATTATTATATATATTTAAAAAAAAAAGAATTATGATTAATATCGTCATATTTCTGAGTTATTATTTCTGCATTATTTTGGTTCTAATCAGTAATCACGCAGTGCTTTAACTTAATCTTACATATTTTTACGTGTAAACTTACATAATATTATGTATATCTGAAGACGCCTATCATAATAGAAACAATTTCATACATTTCCTTTATTATGGTTTCATGTAACAAATAGTACCTAGTCAGTGCTTTAAGGAATTCAATTTTCAGTACCATTTTACAAAATAATCAAAAATTCCATTAAATTAAAGATAAAGAAGTAATTACATTGCTTTATACATTAGTGATTAAGTTTATTACTGTAATTAGTTTGTGAAATTTTAATTTGAAAGAAACAGTCAGTCTACCTTCATTAATAAGTATAATTTTGATGTATTATGACTTATAATATTATATGTGGATTGATATTGCTAAGTACCAATTAGATTCTGAACGGAGTGATGAATGTATTGATTTTACAATGATGTGTGTTTTTTTTTTGTGTCTGTGTACAGCATAACTAATCGAAATAATGCTTCAATTTCAAACTTCGGGGGTGGTTTCCGATGGCAAAGTGGATATCCTTGGTGCATTATAGAGGTGAAAAGTAAACATTTTCCAACGTTTTCAAAAAAATCGAGAAAAACAAAAAAAAAATGACCGAAAAACAGGAAATTTTACGCAAAATCAGTTTTCGACCAAATCGATTTTTTTATATGGTTGTAATTCAAAAACTGATCACTGTAAATACTCGAAATTTAGTCTAATTAAGTATATTAAATATTTTGACTTTTTTTGAGCTATTTATAGGCAATTGAAATTTTTAATTTTTTTTAATATTTTTTTTTTTAAAATAACGATAAAAAGTTTCAGAAAATCTTGAAAATTTAATACAAGGTTTCTTATAAGTTTTTCTTAAAGTGATAAAAAAAAATCCGAAATCGTTAATCACAATTTTTTTTTGTAAGTGCTTAAATAAGTTCAAATTTATACGAAGTATATCAAAAAAAATTTGCAAGTAATTTTGTGGTTGAAAAATCGTAAAATTTTTTTATTTTATAACTATATAAATTTTTCTTTAAATATCTGTAAAAAAAACTCTACCGGAATCAGACAAAAAATTTTTATGAGTGTTTGAAATTTAAATTTTTACAAAACCACGTTAAATTACGGTTTAGCCTCAAACGATTTTTGATATTTGCAGTTGTTATTCAAATAGTGTAAGTCGTAAATACTTGAAAATTTTACCAGTTATTTAATAATTTTAATAATCAATTTTTTTTTTATAAATGTTGATAAAAAAAATTTAGCTGGGAAAAATTACTTGAAAATTTAATAGAAGGGTCCACATAACTTGTTTTAACTCTCATTCAAAAATTATAAAAATACATAGGCACAATTTTTTTTTATTAGCATTTGAAGTTCAAATATTAAAAATTCGTCAAAATCATGAATATTTTTAACTATTTAGTAGTTAAAAATTTATAAATATATTACTATCAAAAGCTAAGAATTGAAAATTTAATACTATGCTGTCCATAAGTTAAGCTTAGAATAATTATAAAAAAGTTTGAGGATTATTCAATTTAAAAAATGTTACGAGTGTTTAAAGTTTTAATTTTATTTTGAAATCAAAAATACACGTGTAAAATAACGTTTTACTAATAAATAATTTTCGATTTTTGTTATTTTTAAAAAATTACTAAACGTAAGATCTTGAAACTTTTATTTAAATGTTTGAATTTGTTTCAAAATAGAATATATGACAATAATATTTAAATATGATATATCTTAGACTGACAAATCATCTCCGTTCAGAATCGTTTTTCGTATACAATGATATCTATCATATTGCATTCAAATTTATCCTACCCTAGTCCGAGGTCCACCTCACCCCCTAATGTACAGCAGAGCGATACTCACTTACCCGATTTTTTTTTTTTTGTAAAATTTGACAAGCTACATTTTTTCCAAAAACATTGCATTTATCATTATTATTATTATTATTATATTGTATAAATACTAAATAAAATTTATACCATATTATATTCTTGTTATATGTATAATTTTGAGTCAATATCTTAACTCTTATGATTAATCTACATATGTCAAAAATGTCATTGTATATAGTATAACACGAACAAAAACTTTTATGTCCCTACAAATAATTTTTTAAATAATAACAAAATATATAATATCTAGTGGCTGCTCGTGGGTGCTGGTGATGGGGGTGCGACTTTAAATATAATACCTACATTAATGCCCCTAGTCATAGATATAACAAATTGTCAAATTAATTATAATGTAAATAATAAAATGAAACACAATACACTTTACTATAAGCCTTATTATTTTATTCATCAAATCATTATGGTATATTAATATATAATTTAAAAATAACTAATTTATGGAGTTATTTTATGAATAAAATCCATGCGCCTGTTTTTTGTAGATGAAAAATGTTCGATGACCTAGTCGCAGGCCGCAGTAGAAAATAGAAATAAAAATAATATTATAATAATATGAAATAATAATATTACAATTATATCACGGACGACGCTACCAGTCGTCAAAAACGAGTATATAAGACCGCAGTTCAAATGTACACGCATGTACAATGACACGATTTAACGATTATTATTTATGAGACTTCGTTTATTATTATTATAATTTATAATATAGATGATAATAATATTATTAGTATATTAATATATTGTGTTTAAAATAATAAAAATGTTTAAAGATAATAATCGACAATAACAATAGCGATTAGCAACCGACAACGACGAGCGTATACAGTTAATTTTAAAAATAAACACTAATATTTTACTGTATGGACGACGCTGCCGGTCGTCCAGACACTGCTCGTGTGTGCATGCGTACTAGCGTACCCATATGCTCCTGGTATCTAAGCGAAACAAATTTAATGTTCGCATACGACAAAATATACTAGAAATTTAAAAATTGCAGTCTTAATAAAAATTATTTTTTTAAAAATATAGAATTAAAGAAATTAATTAATTTTCTTCTTTTAATTAATTTTAGTAGGGGAACGGGGGTGCGATCGTCCCGTCGTCCAAGCCACGAGCCGCCATTGATAATATCGTAAATATACATAATTACAAAATATTTTGAAAAGATACTATGTGTAAGAAATACTCTCATAAGAATTTAATTAAAGTTTTAAGTAGGTATTTAAGATTATTCGTTTTTGAACTATAACTAAATATAAAAATTATTTAAGAAAAAATATTTATTTTTAGGGTGGGAGTATAATTAACATTTAATAAGTTATAGGTATAATACTGAACTTCAAATAGACATAAAAAATAATAAGGTATATTTAATAACATAATAATAATAGTATAAGGTTAAAAAAAACGAATGAAAATTCCAATATAATATTTTTAAATTGTAGATATAAAAAGAATGTCTAACGAAATAATTAATTTTAACATTTTATAAATTTATCCGAATTCAATCAAAATTTTAATTTTAAACGTTTATAAAATATACCGTGACTATACATTTTTTATTACAGTAAATTAGTGAACAATTGATGAAGAAGCCTGTATTAAATTTTAAATCATATATTTGCATATCTATAATTTTTTTCGGCTTAATAAAAAATAAAAAATTTAATTGTTTTAAATAATGAAAATGCTTTTAAAATTATACAATTTATCTATAGAGAAATCATAATGTAGATAATTGGTAAATTTTTCAACATTCTGTAATTAGCATTTTTTAATTAAAATTAAATTAATAAATTAATTTTGTCGATATTATACAAGTATATAGCGTAATAATACATTTGTTTTTTGTGTTTTCGATACTATGACAAGATTCGACATTTTTTATTTTATTTTAGTATTAACCAACCAAAATACTAAATAGATCATACTTGCTACAATAGTTTATGACAGAAAAGAAACTATACAATTTTCAAGTCAATATGCATTCATTGCTATGTCCAGGATCCAAGGTATAATTGACGACTTAATTTTATTCACAAACTAAAAACTGTTTGCGGACCAGAAAAAAATAAAAATTTAATAATCTTAAATTATCTACTATGCAAAAAAATATTGTTTAGAAATTTAAAATAAAAAAAAAATGTTGTTTTAGAATTTAAAGCGGGCCGTAGACAATAGCTCATTGGTTGCCGGCCATTGCATTGGACGATTGGAAATAAAATATAAATCTGCATCCAAGTATAGCAGCTTGTACACGTCAATAAATATTTATTTTAAGTATAAAAGATAAATTTAATATTCCATAATTAAGTACGGGAAAATTAACTTACGTAAGTCGTAAATATTCTTTGACGCTGTTCGGCGAAATCGAGCTGTACCACATTTACAGTTCAAACGTGTACCACCGCCGAAGAAACAGCTAGCTATTATCTTTTCATTCGTCTTTTTTGCGCTCCAGAATGAAATTATTAAAAAACTCTATAAAAATGAGAGCACTGGTCAGACACTAAAGGCCGTTGTTTAAAGACTGTTCAATAAAACTATTAGAATTATTAACAGTCTTCTACGAATGACGAAGATTGTCGATTGCCACGGATGATAAATATTGTAATAATATGATTGATCATATGTTTTTTTTATAGAACTCTTTGTGATATTATAGGGTTTATTTTTATATCTCAGCTGTCTTGCACAACTGCTGATATTTAATTAATTTCATACGTAAAATCATAATAATTGTACCTATATTCTGAATTTTTTTTTTAATTATAATTTTATTATTTCAATAGTTTTTTGGTAAAATTTTTCACCAAAAAAATAAAACCATATAAATATGGTAATATTTCCAGCTTTTTTTGTTTTTCCGATATTATGGCGAGATATTTTTTATTTTATTTTACTATTTACCAACTAAAGTACCAAATAGATCATATTTGCTACAAGAATTCATGGCAGACAGAAAATAAACTACATAATTGTAAAATCATTATACATTTTTCACTACATCCAGGATTTAAGGTGTACTTAAACGACTTTATTTTATTCTTGGCAATTTCATCATTAATGTATGGTCGGTAACCTTTTTGAACTCTCAGGCCACATTTACAAATTAAAAACAATTTGCGGACCAGATAAAAATAAAAATTTTATATTCTTAAATTATTTAGTAAGGAAAAAATATTGTTTAGAACTTTAAAATAATAAAATATAAAAAAAAAAAAAAAATGTCAGTGTTTTAGAATTTAAAACGGATCGTATATATACAATAACCCGCCGGTTATCGACCACTTCATTGGACTGGACGATCAGAAATAAAATATATAGGTCTGTCATCGGGGTAACAACTTGTACTTTGTAGAAGTCAATAAAAATTTATTTTATGTATAAAAAGTAAATTTTTTACTACCCCTAAATTATAGAACAATAATTAACCTACGTAAGTATCCTTCGACTATTTTCGGCGAAATCAAGGTGTGCCATATTAAAGTTCAAACGTGCACCGTCACTGAAGAAACAGCTAGTTTATTTCTTCATTCGTCTTCTTTACGCTTCGGAATGGAATTATTAAAATATTTTATAAAAATGAGAGTACTTGTCATCTACTGAACTACTGAAGGCTGTTGTTTGACGAATGTTCAATAAAATTATTAGAATTGTTAATAATCGTCTCCTACAAATGACGACGATTGTCGTTTGCCATGGATGATAAATATTATAATAATGTATTTTTTAGAGAACTCTTTGTGATTTTATAGGATTTATTATTATATTTCAGCTGTCTTGCATACGAAATTTTTGATATCTAATTAATTTCATACGTAAAATCATAATAATTGTATATTATCCTGAATTTTTTTTAAATTATAATTTTATAACGGTTATTAACGGTTTTATACGGTTTGGCTGAACTAAATGATTAATAATTTTAAAAATATTTAAAAGTTTAATCATTAAACTGATATCATATACTAAATAGTTAATAGATTATGATTTATTACATTTACATATAATAAAGAAGGACTTACAAAATTAATAAAATTAATTTCTATAAATACAAGCAGTTATTCACATTCAATTCGTTATACACATCATATAGTCACATATCATTTTCGTTTCGGACCGTCCTGTTTAGGAATAATACATACTCATACTATTTTTACTGATTTAAAAATTAATCGATAAGTTCTAATTAATATGTTCATATAATTTGCGATGTATTAATATTAGGTATATATTATTTATAAAAAGCGGGTAAGTGGGTATCGCTCTGCTGTATATTAGGGAGTGGGGTGGACCTCGGACTATGGTAGGTTAAATTTGAATGCAATGATAGGTATCATTGTATACGAAAAACGATTCTGAAAGAAGATGATTTGTCAGTTTAGGATACATTATATTTAAATATTGTCATATTATATTCTATTTTGAAACAAATAGTATAGTTTTTATATGTTACTATGGTTACTTTATAGTATTTGTTTATTAATAAAAAAAGTATTAGGCAACATACGCATAATGAGAGTATGAAATTTAATTTAAATTTTAAAATATTTCGTATAAATTCGAACTTTAAGCACTTATAAAAAAAAATTGTGACTAACGATTTTGGATTTTTTTTTATCACTTTAAGAACAACTTATAAGAAACCTTGTATTAAATTTTCAAGATTTTCTGGCCACCCAAAAATTTTTTATCGGCATTTGAAGAAAAAAAACTTAAAAAAGTCGAAAATTTCAATTGTCTATAAGTAGCTTAAAAATGGTAAAATTTTTTTGAAAATTTAACTGTAAAGAGATAACCATAATATAAACATTTGGTGAAAATTTCAAGTATTTACAATGATTCGTTTTTGAGTTACAGCAAAATCAAAAAATCGATTTTGTCGAAAAGTGGTTTTTCGTAAAATTGCCATTTTTCTGTCATTTTTTTTTTGTTTTTCTCGATTTTTTTGAAAATTTTAATTTTGACCCCCCCCCCCCCCAAAGTACCATCTAGATTCAATTTCCTATTCAAAGAGGGGCTGAAGTCAAAAATCGGAGCATTATTACTGCTCCAAATGTTGTCGTCAGACACAAAAAAAAAAAACACACATCATTGTAAAAGCAATACATTCATCACTTCGTTCAGAATCTAAAAATGCATCTATTTATGGTATTATGCTATATTGCTATGTTTATTTTATCCTATAAAAGTGTGTATAGTCTAAATATTTTGAAAATTATAATCTTTATAAGAAAAGCAAACATTAACATTTGTTAAAATTATCAAATAACTATAGTAATTCCTTTTTAAATTACTACAAAAAACCAAAATCAGTTGAGGAGAAATAGTTATCACAGAAATATGAAATTAATATCTAATAATGTCATCAAAATTCAAAATTCAGACAATTATAAAATATTAATGTATCTTTTCGAGTACTCGGCCGGTTAAAATGAAAAATGCTATTTAAACAATTAATATAAATATAAATTATTATTCTATAAAATGGGTCTGGTAATATGACGATTATATATTTTCGGTCTCACGTATTTTATGCATTGCGCATTTGGGAATAAAATATGCATACGTATAAGTCACCCGGCGGGTAGAAGATTGTCCAGTGCAATAAGTATGTATTTATTTTATGTCTAAAAAAGTAAATTAAAGCTTCAAAAGTATAGAAAATCAAACTCACGTAAACATCGATTTTTTTTTTAGTGAAACTTAGTTGTGTCATATTTAATGTCCATACGTTCAGTAACCACATCGCCGACCCAGGAACACCTTTCCTCGTTGTCCGTCTTTACCGCGTTTCGAATTGAACATATTGAGATATTTCATAAAAATAAGCTGAACAGAACGGCATGTGCGTATAAAATATTGTATAATATATTAAAATACGGTTTAACGATTTGTACGTCTATTTTTTTTTCTCCGTTAAAATTATTACAACCGTCAATCGTCTCTGACGAATAGCGAACTAAGCGAAGATTGATGATTGCCATAGATGATAGATTAATATGATAGATCCATATCCAATATCCATGGATCATAAAAATTCATAATATACTGAATTATTATATTGTAAAGTTATTATTATTATTATTATTATTTTTCATTTTATTTCGATTTGTACGGTTCATGACAAAATTTTGTCATGGTACGATTAATAGCACGCTAAACGGCTAAACATACATTTCTCAGTTTGAGAAGGCGAGGTCTAATCAGTTAACGTTTGACGTCACGATGCCGTACGGCCGTGTACGTGTGTCCAGTATGCCATTACGCCTGTATATTATTAATTATGACTGAACTCGAATTATAGTTGGATAAAAAGTCTATTGGCAGCACTTCAGCAGAAAGTAGATACTAATGTAGTAATGTCAACGTCTTATATGTAAATAATACTAAATATAGTATTTTTTAATTTTTTATAAATATTTGTTTAAATAATAAATAAGTGAATAACCACTGCTGTAAGTGTTAGTAAAGATTATGTGAAGCATAGAAAAGTAAGTAAAGTAAGTAAGTAATGTGAAGGGTACATCTATAAATTTACCAAAAATTGACATTTTTACTGTAACACAGTACATAAAAAATAACGATTGCTTTAATGATCCTGAAGTTAGGGGATCAAAAGCTCAAAGGTATGTATTAATGTATTATTTTCATAAATTACCCAACTGTAAATATTAATTTACTGTGCTAATATTATGTTAGTTAAAACCTCGATTATTTTTAATAAAATATATAGATTAGATGATTATTTTATATATATTTTTATTAGATCATCGAGAGAAAATTATGGAGATTCAGCCATTGGATATATTCAGATAAAAAGGGAAGGAACTGTATGTAATGTTAAGGCTCAAATTTGTCTTGATCATAGAATTAGAAATAAAAATTACCATGTTTCTTTAACAATAAATAAAGAAAAAGAAGAAATAGTTGACTTACACTGTGATGACTGTGCATCATCTTTAGGTTGGTGGTTGCATAATAAAATATATATTTTTATATAGAAGTATTATAGAACCCATATCTTTATGAGGATATATCATATACATAATATAATATTATAATATATTTTGTGATATTAAATTTATAGAACATATAATAACATATAATTATTAATTAGGTAGGTACCTATTTATATTTTATTATAACTAGTTCTTAAGTTTTGTGAAAAAAGATTTTACAGGTGGATGTAAACACAGTTTAGCTTTTCTTATGTATGTTCATAGAAAATCTGAAGAAAAGTCTCCCACAGAAGTTGAGTGCTACTGGAAAAGACCCAAACTTTCTGGGGTTGGCACAACATTAAAATATATAACTGCTAAATCTATTTCAAAAAAAGCTACAGTAAATATTCAAAGTGTGATACCTAGCAAGACATTTTTTTAATGAAGCTATAAAATTAGGAGAAACCCACCAAATAAATTGCCAAGTTGGTGCTCATAATTATAAATTAGAGGAATCTTTATTCAAAATTGTATCAATCCATACAGCTATTTTAGAATTCTCCAAACAATATAATAGTGGTAAGTTAATAATATAAAAATACCACAATTTAAATACACCTATGATAGTTATTATACCTATATTGTTCTTATATTGCAAGTTAATTTATATCAGAAAATAGATTTATTTTGCATATCGTCGTTTAAAGTGCAACAATGCGTATCTCAGTTTTGGTAGGTTTTCAGGAGAGGTAAAAAACACATTTTTAATGATTTAATTCCACTAAAATATAACTTGGAACATTTTTATTTTATGTAAATTGCATTAAAAAATGTTTAAAACACTTAAAATTCAATGTTTTTTTGAATATTTAGTATTTTACATGAGATATGCTTTGTTTGACACCGATGTATCTGAGATAGGTCTTTTTACCTCATTGGTAATATACCATTATTTTAATATACTTTTATAATAATAATTTTATTATACAGGGTGATTTTTTTATCGAAGAACACTCATTGTTTCATTTTTTCAATTTTTTTTTTTTCAAAATTTTTAGTTTTATGCTTTTCTAAAACTATGTAAAATTTTTATTTTTTTCACTTTAATATTTAATAGTGAAATCTCTATCAACTTTTGATTTTCAAATGGCAACCTGTACTTAAAATGTTATAAAATAGTAGGGATATTTTTTTTATAAATTCTAACGTTTAAATTATTATTTTTCATTTAACCGTTCGCGAGTTATAGCTGCTCAAAGTTGGGTGGTTTGAGGTTTTTAGGTGTTAGTCCCAAAGGCTATTGCCTATTACGGCTGTGAGACATTGATTAGAACACAATTATTATTTGCAAAGGTTAGGCCATAAGGAGACCAAACTAGTACGGCCGCCCGCATAAAAAAATGTACCGAAACGAGTCGCACGATTAAATGGCCACAGGTGGTGCTGCGTACGCTGAGGTTGCTACTTTAACCCGCGTAGTATAGGGATTATTCATGTTTTTTGCGTTTTTTGTAAAATATATACATTATTTCGAATCATGACCCATTATAAATTTTATAGTTCGTAAAATTACGCATTCATACATATGCATATGTGTATATTTCATTAAAATTTTTTTATTATTTTATAAATAATCCTATTATTATATTATAGTCAATTCTCTATCACTATCAAATATCAAAAACTGTTAATAGATTAACGATTAACATAATGTAGTTGTACTTTATACCTTATGCAATGTGGTTCATTACTCAAATACTTAATATTATTTACAGTATTTAGTGAGTAGTGACTATTTACTATTTTTTACTAGTAGACATTGGTCTAGTCTTTTACACTTATGCACATATGCACATGTATGAATGCGTAATTTTACGAACTATAAAATTTATAATAGATCCTGATTCGAAATAATGCATATATTTTACAAAAAACACAAAAAACATGAATAATCCCTATACTACGCGGGTTAAAGTAGCAACCTCAGCGTACGCAGCGCCACCTGTGGCCGTTTAATCGTGCGACTCATTTCGGGACGTTATCAGAAGCGGAGTTTGGTCACAGAATAAATATTCTGTGGTTTGGTCTCCTAATTCTAGTCTTCATGTCTATAAACCTTAGCGTGGTCTTAACTTTTAAAGTACAGATAAGGCTTATCTCTTCGTGTTCTAATTTCTGTTTAATTTCTACTAAATAGTAAATAGTAAATACCTCTACGCTCTACTAAATTGTTATTTGTTACTTGTTAGTTGTAGTAGTTGTACACTATATAAGTATAATATTGACTGATGTGGTGACGTTTAGTTTTTGATAGATAACAATTAAAAAGTTAAATATTCATAATATTTTCATTATTTTCTTATTTGATTTTGTGTACCTACGCTCTAAAATAAATAATAGTTACAACAGTTACCTATAAGGCTATAACTTGTAAATTGTTTTAATTAATTTAAAATTCTGAATCATAGCTATCTATTAACTATATATTATGGCTTTTACTCCGGGATCAGCCGTTTCTCCGTCTGCCGATATTGAGTTATCATTGGCATGCAGGTAAATGCAATTATTTCAAAATAATAATACATTCCAAATTACAATATTGCATTACCACTTAAATTCAAATTTGTTTTTTCTGCCGAGTACTTGTGCTAACAGTCAAAGATTATTGTATTTATGTGAGATACTTAATTTAGTTTTTAAACATAATATACCTTATGAAAATAATATTTTTAAGTATGAATTAATTATTATGGCTATGACCCAAATTTAAGTTCACCAAACATTTTGAAGAAAATGCTCCAAATAATAACTAAAAATGCAATAATACTTTTTACTTTTAAAATGATCAACATTATTTTTATAGCAGAGAAATGTATTAATGATTTGTAAATTTTTATAATTATAGGTTAAAAAATTTATACCTACATGTTTAGATTAAAATTATAAGTTTACTACAAAGGTACTATTAAAAATATTATTTTTCAATAAAATATAATAATCTATTATATATTATATTATATTATATTATTATTATCTTACTTTTAACAAAGAATCTTGTTTAAAATATATATTTAAATTAATTAATATAAAAATTAAATAATAAGTATTGAAATAAAATGTTTAACTAAAATCAAAGTATAATGGAAAAACACTATTTTCTTTTAATCTATTATACCTATGTATTATTGAAAAAATTATTTTACCCGTATTATTTATAGGGGACTGTCTGGTACAGATGTTTTATCAAAATCTGACCCAATGTGTGTAACATATGTACAACCATTTGGTCAAAATAAATGGATAGAGTTTCACCGAACTGAAACTGTTAAAAATAATCAGGATCCAAATTTTGTTTCAAAAGTATTGATAAGCTTTAGATTTGAAGAAAAACAGCCACTGTTGTTTGAAATATATGATACTGATTCAAAAGAAAAAGATTTGACAGCACACGATTTTCTTGGAACTGTAACAATTCCTTTAGGACAACTTGTTGCTAATAAACGTGTAAGATAATCTACATTAAACTATAACTATAAGTAATCTATTTATGATAAATAATTGTTTTTTTTTTTATTGTGTTTAGAACAAATTACAATTAACAGATCGTGATGGTAATTTGAAAAGTAGCTATTTAGTTATAACTGCAGAAGAATTGGGTATGGATAGAGATGAAGTTATATTAGAAATGAGTGGATTTAAATTAGACAAAAAAGATTTTTTTGGTAAATCTGATCCATTTTTGGAAATCTATAAGCTTACTGATACTGGAAATTATACATTAGTTTATAAAACTGATGTAAGTAGAATTTTTAATATATTAACAATAAATAATAATTATATTGTTCTATAAAATATTCTATTAAATATTTTTCAATAGGTTATTAAGGATACATTAAACCCTCGATGGAAAAAATTTAATATTCCTGTCCGATCATTTTGTAATGGAGATTATGAACGGGATTTAAAAATTATTTGTTTTGATTGGAATTCAAGTGGTGACCATAGCTTAATTGGTGAATTTCATACCACTCTTAAAGGTCTCTCGAATCCTAATGCTACTTTTAAATGCATTAATGGGAAAAAAAAAGTAAGTTATAGTTTTCTATTTAGTCTTATTGTTATCATATTTAATTTTCTATAGTATATATTGTTTGATTTATTGAAAAATATTTCCAGGAAAAAAAAAAAGATTACCAAGATTCAGGTGAAATACGCGTAGATTACATAAAAATACAATCAACTTATACATTCTTAGATTATGTCCAAGGAGGAACAGAGATGTTTTGTACAGTGGCTATTGATTTTACTGGTAAAATAAATTAATATTTATTATTTCCTATAAAAATCTTCTAAAAAAATTTAATATTGGCATGTTGCTTATTTTTCATGTTTTATTGGTCCAAAATGTATTGAATTACTTACATACTTGAAAATAATAAGTTATAATTTGCCGTGGAGCTTTATGGAAGAATAGTATATAATTCTACCCTTATTTAGTTAATACTATATTATAATGTATATTTTCCAAAATTTTTTTTTTTGTTGTAGTATTCTTGGTTTAAATCATGATTTAAAATACTATCTTAAATCATGGTTTAAATTAGTAGAAATTCTCATGAACTGGTAGTGCCTGGCGTAGCGGGTCATCTATTGAACATCAAAATACAGTACAGTTGACTTTCAATAATTCAAACCTTCAATAATATTAAGTAAATACTCGGTCCCTTGAAAATCACGTGGTTATTCGAACAAAAACAATGCATTTAAGTATAGTCGGTAATTCAAAATTAAATTTTAGGAAAATTGATAACTAACACTAACACTTAACAATTTGAAGTATTGTTCGTTCAACGCTCGGAAATTCAAAGTATATATTCAAAAATGAAACTAAATTCAATGAAGTAGAAAACCATTACAGATTTCTTTAAAAAATAATAATAATTAAATTTACATAATATAATTATTATATAGTTTAATTTAAAATTTAAAAACAATAAATAACTCTAATATGTACCACCTAATTTACTGGAATAATTAATATGTACAATAATAAAAAACAAAATTTTTTTCTTAACTATAATTCCAATTTATTTTGCCTCCTCGTTATTCTGAACTATTCAAAAATTTAAAATCTCGGTAATGCAAAGTTTTTCAACCGTCCTGTCAACTTCAAATTATCGAGAGTCGACTGTATAAAAATAAATATAAGATGATGTCAAATTTGTTTTATTCTGTTAGTAAAAGTGTCCATAGGGAATTAAAAAAAGGATGGGATTTTTATGGTATTTCATATGTCACTATTCAAATTTTTGTTTTATTTTATTTTTAAGAAACTGTTATTAATTCAATAATATCCAATGTTTACCACTAACTTATTTTTACAGTGCAATTTTAATTTTTTGTTTGTTCATTTATGGTATAATATTATTTAAAATAATTATGAGTATGTTGTCATTATGCCAGATTTGAATTGTTTTCAATATCTTCCTAACCTAAAAATGTACACCTTGTCACTGATACTTAGTACAGTAGATTCTTAGTAATCCGGCAGATATCAAACAGAGAACTGTTGAATTAACAAAAATGCAAAAATTAATAAAGGTTAAAAAAATGCAGTTTTAATTATTAAAAAACTTTAATTTGTTTTATTAAAACATATAAATGATACATACTTACTAATTTATTACTGTATTGAATTAATGTTTTGATGAGAAAGGTCTAAATAAATTATTATTTTTTAATTTTTTTGTTTGAAATGATGCTTATAAGTTTTAAAACTTTTTCTTATAGTCATTTAAGCAAAAATAATAAAAATAAAAATAAAATATAGTTGGATTATTGCACGGCTATAGAGTACTGCACTTAATGTAATTTGTATAAAAAATATTATTTTATTTTTTAGCTTCGAATGGTAGTCCATCGAATCCATCATCTTTACATTTCATCAATAACGCAAGTATGAATAGTTATGAACAAGCAATATGGAGTGTTGTATCTATAATTGAAGACTATGATTCTGATAAACAATTCCCTGTTTTGGGTTTTGGAGCTAAAATTCCTCCTAATGGACAAGTCTCACATGAATTTTTTGTTAACATGAATCCTCAAAATCCCCATTGTTTTGGTGTAAGAGGTAAATGTCTTAAGACAAAATTAATTATTAAAAATTGTCTTAAATTTATAATAATATGTATAATTATATTATGTTTAGGTGTGTTAGATTCATATCGTAGTTGTATTAATCAAGTACAGTTATATGGACCTACAAATTTTGCACCTGTTATCAATCATGTAGCTAAAATAGCTCAAAATAACAGAGATGGAAGTGGATATTTTATTTTACTTATATTGACTGATGGAGTTATTACTGACATGCCAGATACCATTCAGGTATTTTTATTTGTTAAGTTAATTTAATCTATATTTTAATTATATTTGTCCCCAATTTTTACATTAATATTTTCAAGCATGATATTATGAAAGTATACTATGGTAACAATGTAAAATTATTTATTTATTTTTAATTTTTTAATTTTTTTAAAATCTTGTAATTAGTGACTAAGAATAATTGTTTATTAATATTTAAAATTTGTATAACATTTAATATAGTTATATTAATTTAAACAAAGTTTATACTTTTAAATTAGTAATAATATTTGATAAAGACTCAGTTTCTGTACTTTGCTCATATCATTTTAATTTTAATTTATAGCCATCTAACAATCAAATTATTAAAAATATATAATTCATTTATCATTATCTTTTTATTTTTTAGGCTATTATTACTGCATCTTCATTACCAATTTCTATTATTATTGTGGGTATTGGTAACGCAGAATTTGACGCAATGGAAGAATTAGATGCTGATAAAGGAGGACTAAAGATGAACGGAATTAAAGCAGCAAGGGACATTGTACAATTTGTTGCGTTTAACAATTATCATAATCTTGACCCTAGTGTTGCTAATTTATATTTAGCAAAAGATGTATTGGCCGAAGTACCAAAACAATTTATGGACTATATGAAAATAAATGGCATTGTGCCTAAAAGGAGAGCATCTCAAACCACAACACCAGAGATTGAACATTTAAAAATTCAATGAACTAATTCAATTTGAGCAGCTTTAAATCAAATTTTCTCTTTTCTAAAACTATTGGTGCTATGTATTTTGTTTCTGTCAAAATTTATACTATAATTGTGCAACAGGATTAAGTTCATAAACTTGTGTGTTCCACGAGAGAATAATCAGAACTAACTTTTATCAGCGTTTGCACATGTCACCCTCCTTTAGTACTGTGTTCAAACAGCGATGTTGGCAAAAAGTTTGGTATTGCATAGTACGCTTGGGGAAGTAAATAAAGGCTTAGCATCGCCGAAGCTAACAGTTGAGATGCGTAAAAAGTGGTTATTCTCGCGTGAAATAGACTTAAAGTATATGAATCTTTTATACTGATTTAAAAGTAAATTTGATATTATATTTATATAGATTTTAAACTATCTCATGTTGCTAGCATTTTTAACTTTTATATAAATTGTACCTACTTAATAATTGAACTTATTTTGAATCACTTATAATGTTATAACATATAATAATTTTATTGTACTACTTAAATTAACCTTTTTATATTGATAGAAATTCTATATAATAATGAATTATTTTTATATTTAAATTTTTGATAAGCTTATGCTTTATGTTAAGTTAATAATTATGTTAATATAACAAGACCCAGATGTTTTTTTTTCAAATGATAATTTTTTAATGCACAAATACAGGGTTTGAATATTAGTATTTAAAGGAGCCAGGATAATTTGAAAGGCTTGAAAATCTAGCGCATGGCTATTATTGACTATCTGTGCAAATGGACTTATTTATACAATTAAATTTTATTACATGTTTTCATAATTGCTTGTTAAATATTATAAATGTTAAATTATATTATATTATATTAAACAAATATATTTATTTAACACGTTCAATGCCAACCTTATTCTGGAGTATTACGCTACACGCCGCGCTAATATTTGAAAAATATAAAATCTTCCCACAATCAACAAAAAGGAGGAAACTAAAAACCAATTGTACCAACTTATTTAAAAATATATCCTGAGTAGCCAACACGAATATTATAATCATTCACTTAAAGCCGAGCATTTTATTCCACTATAATAATAAATATTATAACGTTTGTCGAACACCATCCAACACCGGCCAGGCGCGTCGGTATCCAGTGTCGGAGCATATCTGACGTTGGCATTGAACGTGTTAAATTATTATTGATTTTTAATTTTATTTTTACTGTATTAAATCAATTTATTTTTATTAATTTCTATGGATTAGTTTTCAACTTTTATAAAATCAAACAAAAAAATATCTACTTAAAAGTAATATACTACTGTACCATTTATAAGGTACATAATTTGTGTCTTACTTATGAATAATATTTGTAGAAATCCTTAATTTATAAGATTAGAGTTTAAACCCTTATATAGTCCTATTAAATTCTACCCCATAGACTGTTCACAAAAAATATTTCAAATAAACACCATTATAAAAACAATAGGTATATTCCTAGCTTTTCCTAAATAATAATAAAAAAAATTAAGGTATGGAAGTATGAATTAGGGGAATTGAACCAGGTTTTAGAAAGTCATATTTTAGAATACAGAGTTTTAGAATATAAAGTTTTAGAAACACTGTTCTAGAAAATTAAACTTTTAGAATTTCAATTTTTAGAAATATATTTTATTTTTAACTGTTTACTCGTTTATAAAATGTTTTTAATAATTCTTTTATCATAAAAAATAAATTTAATATTATTTATTAGCAATAGCTCTCATACATTCATCTAAATTATAATTAGAATCATATAACTATTCATTTGCATATTTTCAATAAGTTATTATTCAACGTTTCATTGTGCTTTTTTTTTCCTGAATACTTTATTTGAAATCAATGATTCGATTGTTGATTCAGTTTCATGTTGTTCTTTTAGGATTTTGAAGATAAATGCACGTAAATCAGTGCTTGAATCGGAGGTGGACGTGGAGGGACGGAGTCGCCTTCTTTTTATGTTTTTTTAGCATACTCCTATTTATTTGAAACGGAACGCTGGAAACGCAACATTTGCTGTAGTGAATTTGTAAATCATCAGTTTTTTCTTATGCAAAATATACCTATAACCTACAGTCATAATATTTGTATAATATTGTATCAACTATGAAAAAAAAAATTGGTTTATAATAATGGGTAATTAATATAATCAATTGTTAGACTGCGGCGACCATACCTAGACCCTTTTTCTATGCGACCGCTGCGATCCGATCCTAGATGATATTGTGAACGTGACTATTTTTCACTCTCATTATAATATTATATAAAAGAAGATGTCAAATTTATAAGTGTTTTTCCAGCAAATTTTACACTAATTTACTTTTAACATCGATTGGCCACAGTTGAGTTAACTGCTTATATTTTATAGGAAATCTATAAAAAAAAAAAATATATTCATAATTAGGTGTTTATAAATAATAAACTTAACTAAATGAACGTGGATATATGTATTACTAAAAAAGATCTTGTTTAATAGACAATTATTAGGTATGCGTTACAATTTTACACACTACCAAAAAAAAATTTACGTTTTCGTAATGTGTACAATATTTCGAACAGATTCGTATGTCATTCAACGACGTCGCAGCCACCGAATAATCGGATCAGAATCGAATCGCACGCGTTGTCAGATCATTACTGTGGCACACGAAACGGGCAGCTCAAACGAGAGCGATACACCCGTAACGCGGAACTCTGCCGAGTCACTGGAACTGTGCCATCTGCTCACTAGATCCGACGTACGCGCGAATCGTCATTTTTGCGGAACGTAACCCGTCGTAGCTCTACGCATATGTTGACAATGACGATAACGCACAGGAAAACGGGGTTTTTACGAATATATGTTCTGTTTGGGAAACATACTTGAACACTTACGAATAACGTATTCCTACGAATGACTGTTAATCCGTTTATCGCATAACACGGGAACAGAAAAAATAAAATATTAATCGTTTCGGGTCAATACGGACTTTAGACTTATCACCATAAAAGGTAGAATGGTTTGGGCTTGTAGTATAAATAGTTAATAGGTTAATATAAATATTTTGAAAATTTCATTGTGTTTCATATGCTCGCGAATAGTATTTTTGAAACATAACACAATAACTAAAATAGTTATACTTCGTTTAAATATTAAATTTCAAAAAATGTACAAAACAATATCGTATTGAAATTTATAGATTTTTCAGTAAAAATTACTTATCAGAAACCAACTACTGTTAAATTTCCAAGTTATAAATTTAAAAATTGTACACATTAAATTTCATAAAAATTTTAAATTTACGCACTTACAAAATAATATTGTGACTACGTATTTTCAATATTTTAATAATTGTCATATGAATTACTTAAATTACTAATCACTCGTGATGAGGAACCTTATATTAAACTGTTTTTTAAACCAAAACAAAAATTCTATCGTACCTGCATAAATTTCATAAATTGAAAAAATAATACCTAAATAAAGTTTAACATTTAAAATACTATTACATTATGTGTAGGTATCTACGTCCTACTGAATAGTATGAAAAGAGTAAACATATTGACTATTTAAGTTCAATTTGAAGTTCTAGTTTGAAAAGAAAGTTATAGTCATTCTAGTAAAAACAGTAATTAAAGTAATATTATACAATCATAGAAATAATAAAATCAGTTGGATAAATATCTATACTATTGCTAATTTTAGAATAACTATGCAATTGAAATATATTGTTTTTGAATTATATCTAATACTTTATTGCTATTTTTAAAAAAAAAATTGATTTTTTTTTGATACAAAACAAAGTTTCAAGATAGGTACATACAAATTTATTTTTCTTTGGTTTTTATATAATTTACAATGTACAAAATCCAGGTTCGAGTTCTGGTTATTAGAACTGTACCCAGTATAATTTCCTAAATTAAATTAAATTAAATTAACTTAAATATATAATATATTTTACAAAATGTACATGTATATTTACTATTAGGTAATTATAGTAGTTGTATCTAGATTTCATAACTATCAATCGATCTGGAGCTTAAAATACTATGGTAGTACTGTTGGTAGATAAAAATATACAATTATCTACCTAGGTACTATAATAAACTATTACTATAAACCTAGTACCTATAGTTATTATGATTGGTTGATAGATCTATAAAAAATAAATAATTATTTTTCTGTAAATACTTCTATAACCGTGTAATTTAAAAATAAATGCAAAATGCAATGAAATATAAGGTAGGTATAGGTATAAAATAAGTATCATTATATTTATATAATTATATATAAAATAGGTTGTGTAATGATTTGAAGAACATTATTTTAGAATTATTATTATATAAATGAAATCGTATACTAAGACAAATTGAACAATATCTACATACTGTATATAGTATTATAATATAATAATATATTAACGTATGTGGTTAGGTCTGTAACTACACTATATTGTACAGTTACAGATATCTGTAGTATAGATCAGTGGTTTTCAACCTTTTTTGGATCGTGACCCCCATTTTTTATTTTTTGGTAGTGTGACCCCCGTCAAAAAAAATGTTTTATTCATCAAAATTTGATTTAATTACTGATAATACATCTATATGGTATTTTCGTCAATTATTTTTAGCGACCCACAAACCTATCATTCGCGACCCCCAGGTTGAAAACCACTGTATAGATACTCTCGGCCTGGCAAGTGTAATACATGCGAATATGCGATTCATGTGAGGTAGGTGTATAATGCTATACAAATATATTAGCACGCCTACAATAGAGATATAGAGTTTAGAATTAAGTAGGTACCTACCTAAGTATATATGTTAATAATAGAGATACAGAATAAAATATTCAATTTAAACACTAAATAAAACGAATTTTACATAATAACATGTTTATAACAACATACTTGTAGATCACAAAAGAAAACAAATAGATATTATTTCATATTTGATTATAAATAATAATGTAGGTAAGTAGTTAATTATTAAAAGCATTGTTATAATTTTAACTATTTTATTTGGACTGAATTAGTCATTATAGGTAGGTACTTAGATCTTGTACTACACGTGTGTAGTTAGCCGTATCAGAATAGTTTTACTCGTAAGTGTCAAATTAAAATAATTTCTACTTAGACAAATGATCGGTTGGTCATTGGTAGGTAGTCGGTAGCCGGTAGGTAGTATATGTAGATACCAAATAGTAACCAAAAGGCAATAATATCAATAATTTTGTACTTTCCTAACTTATAGGTACCCAAGTGTTGATTATGGAAAACTTTGAATTGCAGGATCCCAAACGCCATGAATTGAGTCCGAATGTATTGCATGGAGTACACGAGTTGGGTTCCGGCGTCACGGCATATTTATTTTAGTTAAACTTAAGTCGGATTATTCCAGCCTATAAGCGGTTACCAGGAGATACCACGTAAAGGTTGGTTAGAAAGTCTCATGTTTTTTTTTATTTTACTTTGATGTATATTATAGTTAATATATTATTATTTTTATTATTTTTTTTCAAAAAATTTACAACAATATACATTCATTTTTTTTATTTTTTATTTTTTTAATAAAACTTGTGTTAAGAAAGAAGTTTAAAGACACATTTTTCACAAATCTTATAACTAGTTCAATTCTCCACTAGTAAATCAAAACATATTTTCCGGGTATAACGATATATTATTATAATCAACGATATTAAAATATTACTTTAAGTTTAATTCAAGCATAATCAATTAATACCACGGATAAAACCAGTGGCGTCCCTTTTAAAAAGGGGGCAAACTTCATACATTGTATATTTAATTGTTAAGTAGTGATGTAAATTACGAAAATTTAAAAGGTAAAAAGGCCGCGGGTTGGGCGACCCATTAGCCTTCTGAGGACGGCCTTGGACCCAATTAGTGCTTAATTTAAGCAATAAAATATCTTAGGACAATCAGGACTCAACTCAAGGTGTGATCGATTACCATTATCTTCTTGGTAATTTATTTGTATACATTAAATTATTTTGTATAGGCACATTAAAATCCAGATCATACATAAATGTAGAGTTGATTTGAATAAAGTTTTGTATTAATAACTATAAATTAAAATGTACATAAAAATGTTTCAAGTTATTATATATTTATGGCCGGTTACACAAAACACATCCAATATTTATTTTATTGATCTGGTAATTTATTGGTAAAAAATGTTATATCGATGGATAAATATTAAAAATCGTTGCACAAATCATTGTTTAAATTATTATATTATATTTATTATATTTGTGAATATAAAATTATATGCATTAAAATTTTTAAATTGACATTTTATTCAAAAATAATAAAAAACAAATATCTCATTATTATGTTGATAAACTTTTATTAATTTTATTTTATTGAACTGATAAGACTTATTGGACAAAAATCGGGCCTATAAATTAATTAATCAATAGTGACTAATTATAGTTGATAACTTATTAATTCAATAAGGTATTATGGCTTTGTGCAACGTATTTTAATTTTTATCAATTCAATAACTTAATATATTGGACCTTAGTAATTTTAATTTTGAATATTTCTATATGTATATTTTCAAAATAAAATAAAATCCATGCTATAATAATTGTATCTGCCTTTTGTTGTTTTATTTGATATTCTATATAATACATTTGACATTATGGCAAGGTAGGTACAATATGTTTAGAATTTATATTTAATATTTATAGACATGGCAAGATCATAATATACCATGATGGTTACATTAAAGAAATCTATACATACTATATACTTACCAATAGGTATAACGTATAAGGTATAAATAACATAATATTATAAGTTAACCTCAAGAAAAAGTTAGAAAATTTAAACAAATATGTATACAGTGAAATACTAAATATATCTATACGTTTTAAAACTGAAACACCTGTTAAAAGTTGTATTTTAAGTTTAAAGGTAACACTAAAATGTGTATTGTATTCATAAGCGAAAATTTGGTGAATTACTGGGGGAGCACTAAGCAATACATTATGCTCATTGCACCTATATAATGCCAAGACCTGTACTTTAAACTTCTGGGGGGGTTAGTCTCCTCAAGCCCTCCCCTGATTTCCGCCTATGATTGAATTCAATTATCAAAATGCATAAATCTTACGCACATTACGTATTATTATATTATTTTAAAATATTAAACATTTATGAGACAAAATCACATTACACAAGAAGATAGTTTTTGTCTAATACAATTTTAGACAAAGAAGATACGTCAATAATTGAACGAATAATGATCGTTAAAATATAATAGAGGTGCTTTTTTAAAAATCCCAATAGATTTAATTAAAACAATCAATTTTACACATTTAAAATTTTAAGTTATGTATTTTAGATAAATTATTATAATTTTAGTAGGTACCTAATATTATAAATTTACAACACAAATACAGATATTATATTTTAGAATATCGACTATAATATCTCTAACAATTATCTATACGGACATACAAACGTATACTTTGTAAATAAATTCAAATTTGTATGCAATTTTATACATTTCTGGTATAGGTACAACATTCAAATGCGATTTCAGTGAATAGTTTTGGCGATGTTACTGTAATTTAAAATTATCAGAAATAAAATCTAGCCATTAAATCATAATGATTACGAATGCACAGAAATTAATGCCTATCGATTTCTTTTTGTGTTTAATACTTAACACTATTTATATTTTGTTAGTACCCCAGTAGCGGCAGTAGCATATTTTATAATTTTTTTGTATAGTGACTGACCTAACAATATTTGTTACCTACATTTTTCACAAAATATTTGTCTATTGGATTTTACTTTATCTACTTCAAGTCTTTAATCAGATACAAGATTTGCATTCGTCAGTTGTCTGATTTTAAGTTTGTGTATAGGGTTATAAAAATGTGATATTACAAATATTAACGTCGTTTTTTTGATCTTAAAGGGAACAGTTTTTAATTCCCAGGAAATTATCTTAATACGTCATCGGGTTATTTGATAGATTAAATAATAAATAGCATTAGGTACCCAAACCATTAGGTAGTAGACCTAGTAACCAGTGCCCAGTTGGTAAAATATTATATCTAATAAATGATACTTTATAATATGTAAAAGATAATAATACATAGAAAGATCTCTTAAATAAGTTTAGATTTAAACTTCATGTAGGTTCTAACTGATTTGTTGTCACATAGTACTTGTAAATGTTTCATTACAAAACATTACATTTTTAATTGCTTTATCTTTGTCAAATTTTACTGAAAAATAAAAACTGTATAGAAAAAAAAATTAGAAATATGTTTTTATAATTTGACACAACAATTTTTACTTAATAAACAAATAAAATTCAGTAAAATTCATGATTGTATTCGTTTATTCTAGGTACCTACCTCTTTTATATAGATATCTAGGTATTTATTTTCTTGGTGACTTAGCCTACTTAATTATTTTTATGTGAGGCACCAGCTACACATTTAAGATTGTATTTATGATGCATTTGAATAACTTCGCGATTAAATATAAATGTAGTTAAGTATCATTTTTGTGGGGAATTTAATTCTATAAATTATAGGTTATTTTAGACGGCTAGATGGTTTATTATAGTATAGTTGGAAAATATTTAATGTGATATACTAGTCACTTACACTAGTGACTAGTGCCTGGAAAATACTTTGAAGCGATTTTAATACACTTTGAAGGAAGGGAAATTTCAAAAAAAAATTTTTTTTTTATAAATTACATCAGCGCAAATGTAGAAGAAATATTTTTTCTATACCTAGTATACCTTATGGTAAAAAGATTAACAAAAAAATTTATTAAATTATAATCATACATGTATCACGTAGAATGTAGATACTAGACAAACTTAACATATATTACCTAAGCTGCAGATATATTGGCATCTTAGTGATGTGTAGGTATTGTGACCAATGATATATTAATATTAAAATGTAGTAGGTAGGTACCTTGTTGAATTTTACCTATTATTATTTCATATTTGTTATTATTTTATAGGTAGATATGTAACATAGCTTCGTATTATAATGTAGGCATATATAGCTTATGTGTTTTATATAGTTATTATAATACAGTAAAATCCCGTTACAACGAACTCCAGGGGACCGATTTTTTTTCTGCTATAACAGAAATTTCGTTGTAACGAAAATTCGAATAAGTTCTTTATAAGCCCTGCTTTCGGTAGGGGACTTCTATGACTTTCGTTATAACAGGATTTTTCGTTGTTATTGGTATTCGTTGCAACGGAAATTTTCTGTATATATTTTTAGTATTTATATTATTAGTTATTAATCTATATCAAATTGTCAGTTACCGTTGGAAGTAGGTATATAGAATCCGAGCACTGTTTACAATAGTTATGTTAACATTTTTATTTTAAATTCCCCGTAACAGACGAATAGGTACTTGATTTATATACTCTAGTGGGTATAAACGTTATTGCCGCTATAGATTTACAATAATTATTTTTAATGAATAGGTTAAAAAATATTCTTAATCTTAAGAACGCATCACCAAACACTAATTAATATTAATTATAATAATTTGGAAGAGAAAAATTATTCAGTTAATTGGCTCCGCCTCGTATGCATTTGTATAGAGTTGACTGTACCGTTGTCTCCCGTGTAAAATACTGTACCTGAAACAAACAATAGTTTCACTATTACACTTTAAAAATATGTTTTAAGGAAGCAGAGTGGAAAAATTGTATGTTGATATTAATGCAATGCAAATTTGAAACATGACAAGTTTAGGTACCACTTAGACATTTGGTACTTGTTTGATAATCTGAAATAGATAAGTATCTATCGAAAATATTTCTAAAATTATGTACAGACAGTAATATAATAATCAATAATAAATTTAATTTATAATATCTAGCACACGTAAAACACGGGTTTTTATCTTCCATTCAATTTTACTTACAAAACACAACGATGCACATCATCACGATCAATGTATAAATTGATTCTCAAAATAACTGAGAATCTGCTGGATAGGGTTTGAATTGGTCTTTGGAAAATCGCCATTTGTTCGAATCGCCTATAATTAATACAAACATTGATTCTACCATTAATCCATATTTTTTACTTAATATAAAAAAATCATTACTCATGTGTTGGTTATTATTATCATGATGAAGATAAATTGATAAGGATTGATCGTATTTAATATGGGTAATCGGAATATTAGTGCGCGGGCCATGAATTGTCAGTATTGTTCGCCGGCATCGATCGATCAACCAACGCGCCGAACATTTTTTTTTTTTAATAAATATTATGTAATATGTTTTGTGGCTTGTGCAATTATTTTATTTTGTTTATTTAAAATATATACTGTCGTCTTCATACGATTTATCCCAGTGGTTCAATGATTTAATATATAATAAATAATAAATAATTAAGATAATTTATTATTAGTTATATTATAGAGCTGAATGGAGGATTTTTTATATGTTTGTTAGATAATCGTATTTATTTCACATGTGTTATGTGTATACATTATTTTTCTTTAAATGTTGATAAATTATTTTTAATGATATTATTATAATTTATAATCAGTAATATAAAAATTTGTATTTAAATATTAATTAAATTATAAATAATTGAAAACTGATGTAGGTATTAGCTGGTACCCATATACATATAAATGTATATATTATTATAGTATTTTACAAGATATAAATTAATTAAAATCAGAATCGTTCGTCATCAATGTATAACAAATTTAAAATATTTAAATATTATATTTAGAAAATTTTTTTAGATTTTGAACGAAGCTTTGTTTGGTAAGTTACTGGCAGCTGTCGAATATGTTTAAAGAAATATCATCAATCTTGGTTCCCGAGTATATAGGTTATATAAAAAAACCAGGTTTCTGTATCTTAGTTTGAATTTTTAAATTATCTAAATACATAGGTAATTTTTTAAAGAATTATTTTCATTTAAAGTGAAAAATACGCACAGTTATAATATGTATATAATAATTTTAGTTTAAAAACAAATAACACTACCATTATGTGTTTATTAAAAATTATTTGTGTTCGACCCAAGAAGAATGTAATATTGCGTAAAATAGTATTATATATTAATGCTATATTTACTTATTTTTCACACTTTTATGTTAAAATATTCCACACAATGCATGGTACATAGATGATTTAATGTGTATAGAAGTTAGGTTAGGCGTATAATATAAATGAAAAACAGTATACACAATACATATGTATAATATGCGGTTTGATGTTCTGTAGGTTGTAGTGGTTATAATAAAGTATTATGTGTAGTGTGTACACATAACATATTATATACCTATAAAAGTTTAGGTATATCCAGTGAATGAAAATGCACATTTTATTACCTTCCTACATATTAATTGCGTTTAATGACACTATTGTAATGCGCGTGGTGTCCTGGCCGCAGACTATCCATATAACTCGTATAACGTAAAAATATATGTACCTAGATGTCATCATAATATATTTATATTACTTCATTGTATGAATGATATTTGAATGAAACACCAAATTTTATTGCTGTATAGGGGGCTACGATTTCTAATATTTTATAAATTTGCATGTTTTTATCCTTGGTTTAGTCTAAATTAATTGGTTGTCAGATATATGTCCATGATTTTGGCTTATTCTCGATTAAATAGAATATTTTTCATATTTTGATAATAATTGTATATTAAGAGTTCTGAGAATCGTATGTATTTTTAATGGTATTTATTTAATGAACACCTTTAATTGGCGGATTTTGGTGGTTGTTAATATACCACCTAATCTTATAATATATCTGGTCGGATGATTAATGATTTAAACCTCTACATTATTTTTGTTTTTCATTAGTATGGCGTATATTGCCATGTAAGTATGTACATATTTAAATTTTAAATTCATTAAATATAAATATTTTTCACAGAGAACAACTTTTTTATTTTGTATAAATTATTAAAATAAAAGATATAATATAAACAGAATGTAACTGTAGAATGTTAATATTATACATTTGTATTACAAATATGAAATAGGTAATTAGGATGCTAATATAGTAAGCTATGTAGTATAATATTATATATAGGTAAAAACTGAGTTCAGTGTCGCAATAAGGAGTTTTGGGCACAGTACAACAGTAATTACAATCTTCAAACCAAGACAGTTCGGTTAGCAAGGCCCTTAAATGTATTGTACAAAGCCTATTTGGCAGGGCGTCGCCCTATTTCACCCCAGGTGGTTTTTGCTACGCTGTTAAGTTAGTATCAACACAAAAGCGTGTTATAAAATCATATGATTTATTACTGGAAACAAGTTATTTATTATTATATTTTATTATATTAGTTACTATTCACTTTAAAAAAAAGACTTAATAATACCGCAGTAAATATACAAGATAGTTAATTTTTTTTTTAAATGGGATAAACTATCCAGTCAACCGTTATAATGAAACAAAAATATCTACTGATTATAATACATCTTATAAAATATATGAATAATGAATACATCTTTGAGAGTTTTGATTTAACAGTGTCATTATTGTGTCTATATATAATGAATGAAACGAACATATTACGTATTTTTATCATGTATATGTAGTATGTTATTTTGAGTTCCAGATTTTTCTTTCTTTTAGATACGTATTATAATCTGAAATATATACAAAATATTTTTTTTTCGGAAGGAAGTGGGTTAAAGCTATACATTTTCATACTTATATGACAAGAAGTTTATTGGTAGAAACTATTTTTACCACTTTTACCCTTAAAACTTTCAGATATATTTATTAAAATAATATAGGTATAATTGCGACTTGTTAATTATTGTTATGCTAAACTACGATTAAACTTGCATGTGTTTACTTGCCTAGTGAATTGAGACCATAGTGCGCTTGATACATGTTCTGAGCATTGGTAGCCATCGTCGTGATAGGCACGGAGCTGAGTGACGAATTTTGATGGTTATATCCGCTCATAGTAACTGTACCGCCGGCGAGTTGACTGAGTCCTAAGAATGTTTCATAACTTTAAATGGTCTTAATGTTTACATAAAAAATACATAATAGGTATTTTAATGATACGAATTAAAATATAATAATAATATTAATTATTATTTATTAGTATAATATTTAATAGTATTATATTGTACAATATACGGTATCTGTAGTAGTGTACTAGTGTAGTTTATACCTCCTAATTATATCCAAAAAATAGATTTTGAATTGTATTAAAATTAAACTTATTGAAACATAAAATATTAAATTATTTATAACATATTTGAATATCTAATGACTTTGTTTTTAATTTTAGTTTAAGATTATTTTCTGAGGTTATGTACATATTTGGATGTTAAAGCACCTTAGCACTTAGTTATCGTGTAGTTAGGCGTACGCTTGTGGAATGATTATTTAATATAGGAATCTGGTATTTTTGGTAATAAACCAAAGATTACTTATATTTTGTATTTAATACATATGTCATATTTTAGTAAAATGTTAGTATAAGAATGTCCAGAATGAAATTTTTTTTTAAATTCAATGGTAATTTAAATTTTTTATTATATAGTTGGTCTAGCTACATCAAGTAGAAACTTTTACAAAGAAACCTATTTGCACTCTCTTATGCGAGATACTGTATCTTTACAACTTAAGTAAGTATATGTTATAATAATGTATACCTTATATGTAGGATGTAGGAATAAGGTAGTAATAATAATGTAGATAAAATGTATCATACAAGTGTAGTAAATATATATAGGTACTATACCTGAGGCCATGCTCGTCACACCCCATCTGGTGTCGGGAGAGCTGAACATTGACGTGGGACACATACTGTCGGACATGGACCCAAACGGTGGTAGTCCATGGGACGGCAACAGAGCACCAGGGCTCCTGAACACGTTTGTTGATTTCTTTCGTTTTTTCCATTTTGCTCTTCGGTTTTGGAACCAAACCTATGTATTAATTAAAAATATTAATTCTAAAAATCAATTTATTTTGGTTTGAATCTCAAATTATTTACATATTTAAATAAATGTACTGTATTATATATATTATATTTAAAATAATATGTTATATACAATTAAAACGTGCGTATTCATATGGTTTATATGTTATATATTGCATGTCTGCGTTTAATATATATATATATATATATATAATGATAACGATTCGTTTTATATACCTAAGCCGCGGGACAGAAAAAAACGCAAAAGTTTTATGTCTACACATAGTAGGAACAAAAGAAATGCAATAAAGTGCTTATACTGTCGGTATACTAATTTATTTTGTAAGTAATAAAATGTACAATATCTGGGCTTTCGGGAGTTATAATTTTGTACTATAATTTATCAAATGACGCGAACCCCCTATCCCGTATGCTTGGTACGTGAAAAGTAATAAAAGTAGAGGGGTTGTATCTAATAATCCTGTAATCCCGTTGACCTAGGGATTACCGAATGAAAACCAATTTATTCATGCCTTCTGATATTGGTGGAGTTCATTTTTTCGCCCTTCCTTGCGATTAGGTATTACGAGTAGGTATAAGAGTATAACATGAAATATTTTAGCATTTAAATTGTTACAATCAAACGATGACTACACATTGTCATGATGAATAAGTTGCAACTGATATGATATGCAAATATGATATTGTTGATATTACACGGGTCTTAGAACTTAGAAGAATTGTATAGTGTCTCGGTATCTGTTTAAATAATAGTACGGACAACATTAATAAATTGCGTTATTTCGTGAGTATGTGTATTCGATTAATTTCACTAAATATTAACAAATCTATTTAAAACTCGCCTAAAATGATGAAATGATATTTCCTTATAATGTATCACAAACTTTTAAAGTAATATAATTTAAACAGTTTGTGTACACCCCGATATCCATGTCCATTTGTCTAATATACAAAATAAGTCCCAATATTTATTGTAGGTACAATCAGTGATATATTTACATGATAAGGGGGGGGTTCCACCCCAGGAATTGATGATTTAGCAAATAACAACCCCTTCCCAACTAAAAAAAATGTATAAATACGCTACTGGGTGCAATATTAAACAACGTACGTCGTACATACCTATTATATTATGTAATAATTGCACTATGCAGTAATAGTATTATTATTGTTACTATATTACTTCGAGTAGATTTACTATTTACATAAGAATCTAAGATTTATATTCATTAACGGTGGTGTTAATAATGAGGTCAAAAGGTGGCAGAACTCAAGCTGACGTTTACCTTATAGTAAGTGTGATAATATACATAGAGGCAAGAATTTTAGTATATTTCGAATCATTTTCTAAAAACTCCTTTAATCGTTTAACTCTTTTGTATAATTTTATTTTCTTATTGTACTTTTGCAGTTTGCACCTTGGTATATCGTAGACGTAGACTGGATAGTGGATACATTTAGTTTTTAATTAATATTGTTGGTTATAACTTATAAAAAAAAGTGTTAATAAATACATTTTAATTTATGATAACTGAGTATGGGCGCGAAATTATAAATTATTTTTAACAAATTCAAATGTATTCATTACAGCGTAATATACTTTTTAAATTCGTATTACATAAAAGGTTCAATTAGGACTGCGTCAATATCTACCAAACTACTATTTTTTTTTAAAATTATTATTATGATAAAGATCCGTTAGGTAAGACATTGGTTACAATTATCTTGACAGTAGTAGTTGCATTTTGATTTTATCAAGGATTATAGACTATAGAGTGTACATAGTATATACATATAATATGTCATTCTAAAGCCTTAAAGTGATAAATACAAGACGTTATATACATACATTATTATTTAATACATAATATTAGTATATGTACCTATACCGGAGGTACTTCTACAATAAATATTTGAATATATATACGTTTGCAACAACATTCGCTGTCTTTGGTAGTTTGATTTTAAACGGAAGCGTGTAATATACACTACTATAATATTATATTTTTATGTATATATAAATATAAAAAGCGCTTTGCATATAAAACAGTCATAGTTTTGGGTTGGGAGTTGATGGGTGAAGAAAACGACAAAAAAATTACGCTTTTGCGTATGATTGTACCATTGCAGCAGTGTACGTGTGCAATGTGCATGGCATTCTATAATATAATATGCACGTGCATGATGTATTTTGCGCGGAGACGGCAAATCACGCGCTTCTTGCTCGGCGGCTACAGTTATAATGTTCATGTATATATAATATACGATTTAGCGTTCAATTTACTCTAACCCCGTGGCGTAAGTCCGATGGACTCTGAGGGAGGATATGCGCTCACACACAAACATACGTATTTATACGTATACTGTAAGCATTTGTTGTGTTGGTGTGAAATAGGGTGTGCTCGTGCGGTGTACACGCACGAGGGGGTTAGATGAGCAGGAGGAGGTATAATAAATCGGTCGGTACCCGTCGACGGTGTGTGTGTGTCCATTAATCCGCTAATGGTGAAATCATACCGTTTCGTTTCGTGTCAGAGAAGGCCGTAAAACGCACGCACGCGCGCTCAAACACACAACACAGACATATTATTATTATACAGGCAAAAGGAACGAAAGCCCGCTCGGGTTCTACTCTCTCTTGCTCCTTTTTTACTCGTCGACTTGTTGGACTCCCGTATACTGCACACAACACACATCGAAATACGAAATTCATAAACCAATAAACTCCGCAGTCCAACACCGCCGCCGACCGCCGGACTTCAATCACTGCCGCCGCCTTGTCGACACCCGTTTTTTCACGGCTCGTAAAATCCGCTCGCGCGCGCAAACCCCTAGCTGTATACATATTATTCGTGGCCGCCGGGGGTGACAAATGGAATCTCAAAGCTTTTTTTTATTGACTTTTCTTTCTCTCGTTTTATTTTATTTGTACGTGCGATGCCATGTATATTTGTACGTCGTGTTTCATCGTCATGCGTGTGTATATGTTACGTTAATAGTATAATAAACAAAAAAACAAAAAGTCCGTTATTGCCGGCTGTAAATTTTCGTCTTTTTTTTCCCCAAAAACTTTACCACGCAAATTCTAACGTCACGGTGCGGTAAAATGTAAAACACATACCAACACACTCACCCGACTCACGTACATCTATATAGTACTATTATAGTAGTCGTAATATGTACGAAAAAACACGTGTCAAAGTGTGCTTATAGATGTTATTATTCTATATATATATATACGTATACAGGTTATATAATATTATGCTTCGTGTAGGCGACGCGCAGTTTGTTTACTTTGTTTATTCGTTTTTGTTTTTACATTTCAATCGGTGTCAATTTTCAAGTGGTTTATTTATGATTCTTTTTTAACGCAGTCTTCTGCAATATACACCACAGTTATTTTATAGGCTATATATTATGACTTTATAGTATATAGGTATAGCAAATTGCATGCTATTTATATATGCTACAGCGGTTTATTCCGCTCACCTGTAGTCTATTGTCTACACTGACTACACTACTATCCATCGTCAAATATGAGTATACTTACTATTCAGATTTAGTTATACTAGTTATAGCATGTAGTAGAACGTCTTAAATGTTACAACTTTCATTATATGTGCTGATATTTCCACTAGTGACAATAGTTCTGTCCTATATAATCATCACTATAGTCCCGTTACTTTTAAAACAATCGAACAACTGTAGTTATACTGCGGTAAAAGTTTTTATTGCAATTATTGAAATGTATTTTGAGCATTTTAACTGTACAGTGTTTAACGTGATAATTGGCAATCAATTCCAATTTTCTCTCAGCTGCGGGGTAAACAAAATTATACATGCACAGGCTACATTATTACTTATAAATAATAAAATAAATTAATGATCAAAGTAATAAAAGCATAGTTATAAATATTAGTATTATTGTATCCGTGTTAAATTATATTTAATCGATTCCTCCCAATATCAAAATGACAAATATATATACATATATATATATATAGTAAATATTTATTATGTGTAATTCAAATTTTGTTTTTAGTTTTCACAAATTTAATATAACACTAGGCTATATAATTTATTTTTATTATAATATTATTTTAATTTTTTTTTGCAGGAGGAGGAGGGTAGTTTCTTGGTATACAAAAAATCTTAATTAGATTATAATTTATATTTAGCTAGGTTTGACTTTTAGAGTGGTTTCTAGTAAAAATTAGATTTGGTTGGTAGTTTGAAAATATTTAATAATTATCTGTACTTGATAAAATAATGTGGGGGAGGGGGTAGGAAATGATAATATTTGTGCAAAACCAGTTTTTTTTACAAAAGTGATTTTAATTTATAGTGGCAATTCTATAAAATAAATAGTCGTCAAGGCTTTAAAGTTTAAACAAATATTTGTTCTAACATATATCATTTTCTAGATAATTTAACATAATTTTTTAATATATTTTGGTGTTATTCGTGTTTATACTGTTTATATAGACATTTGAAATTTTTAATTTTTCTGATTCATGTATATTGTATATGATTAAATTTTTGTTCGTAAGTCAAAAAGTTAATTTTTAAAAATGAATTTTAACGTTCATCATGAGTTGTTCATATGTAATAGGTATATGTATATAAATAAAAAAAAAATATCAGTATTCATATTATTTACAATTTATTTTTTTAATTTGCGTTCTAAATTTAAATTTTGGCAATATAATTATCAATTTTTCCCATATCAATTAAAAAAATGTTGTATTTCAAAAGTTAAAGTATACAACGTGTTAGACGTTAAATAATAGGTACTGATGATGTGCTCTATCAAATTTGCTATCAGAAATATATTAATTTTGGAATGTAATATTATTGTAATCAGAATAATGAAATACATAAACATTTTTGCTATATTTTATTGATTCATTTGAGGAAAACAATCTTCTATCTAGTGACTACAAAAAAACGGACATTTTTACTCTACAATAGTTGTTGACAAAAAAGATTTTATTTTCTTGTAATTCAAAAAAAAAAAAAAATTAAAAAAATAGGCAATGCTTGAAATTTTCAAAAGGTATTTGTTATATTATTATTAAATATTTTGCAATATTGTAGATCTTAATGAGTTTTCTATGTATATATTATATAATGTCGATTTGACATTTTTGCTTTTGATTTATGTTGGTATAAAAAATGTTTGATTTTCTGTCAAGAAACTTGAATATGTCTAATAAATTGTTTTCATATCAAAAAGTCATTAGTATTTTTTTGTAATTTAAAAATATTAATCGTAGAAATTAAGCCTATTTATACTATTGTACTACAGTCTATAGTTCAATCGAATTATTAAGAAAATACTGATAATAATATAAATATATTATATAATATAACATAATCTATATCTTTAGAAATAAATGTTGACCCGCCTGTCTCTTTGGCTTCGATTCATTTTTTGTTTACAATGATTTTTCATTTTATTCAAATTCAACACATCTGTTACTGTGACCTATTAGTCTCACTCGACGTACCTGCTTACCTAAAATATTTCTATATTGCGTTTCGCGATACTTGAATATTATTTTTTCTATTTAATATTTGTGATAAAAATATTCAAATGTTGGAAATTATGAGCGTAATATGGGTACAGTTTATTTGGTTAGTAGGTACCATTTTTATTAACTAAAAATTCTTAAGAAATATGGCAAAAAATTAAACCAGTATCTATATAGGTAAATATTTGTATTTCATATACTAATACACACAAAATGTTATATTTGCTTACAATACTACATATAGATATTTACCACATATGTAAATATAGTGAGTACAATGATTTGCTTGTAATATACAACTTGGATATATAGCGGGATATACGATACTAAAAAAATCGTACCAAAGGGACGAGAAACAAATGTGTATTTTTTTCTTAAAGATCTTTTTTTGTTGTTCAGTAATCCAAACGAAATGCTTTAGTTGGTTTTTCCTCTGTCCCGTAGTTTTGCACACGTATATAACATAACATAACATACACAACTGGGATTTGCCGACCAATAGATTTATAGCCGGGTTTCTGTTTTTTTCTGTACAAATTGACCACAAGTCCACAACAATAACAAAAAAAAAGTCCAAAATTGAACCCTCTCTCCATGCCACCGGATAGCTTAGCGGCCACATAATACTCAGAATTATTTTGGGATTTACACAAGGGTTGCAAACTTCTCATATATAGTATATATGGGATATTGCAACGTTATATTATATAGATATTACGGAAATTTCCTCTAGGGGGCAAAAAGAGTCATATAGTTATATATAGTTAGGAATGACCCGTGAAATAAGTAACATTTAACCCCTACACTGTCTATAGGTCTTGCAATCATAACTGAAAAAAAAAGTATATAATTACCAATATTAAAACCGTATATTATAGATACGCAATAGACAATAGTCATTAGGTATAATAAAATTTGTTTGTGATTATAGACGTGGTAAATTATTTTGCTGTCAGGTGTTTATGACTCATATTATTGGGCAGCTGACATTTAATGATTGGATTTTGATTTTTGAATTTTTTATAATATGATAAAACCTCATTCGGCTTAGTTCAGAAAAAATGTAAAGGGTTTAGTAGGTTTGGGGTCGACCCCTTACTCCGACCTCGGAGTCGTCTAATTAACGCTGCAATATCCAAGCGTGCATATAATATTACCAGTCATAAATCAACATTCATCCGAAATGAAAACACATGCGGTATCGTAAAACATGTAAAGGGATGATGACTGGAACAAGGGGTTATACTACTGTTATGATAATGATATAATGTAGTAGTATTAGCTGATTTATAAGCTATATATTATATTTTGTATTTATGACAAAAACCACTGCTAAATTATTTAAATGTTTTATGATAAAGTAAAGTCGCAAACTTATTCTTAGATATCTAAAAAATATTATCTACTTATTAAAAAAAAAAAAAACTATGTATAATTAAATACAATTTTATAAAATTACTGTAACTGTTACTGTTTTTCAATTTATGAATATAAAAAAAATATATTTTTTTGCCAATACATCCTTTAATGGTGTTGCTTAAATATTTTATGACTAATAATTAAAGCAAATATAATATTATAATATTATAAGTAAATATTTTTCTGAATTTTATTTTTTCATAGTTAAATCTGCCATTAATAATTATTATGACTATATAAGTCATATTGAAATAGTTTTCAATCTAGTTTATTACATATTATTGTCATACTAAATAGAAAAATTATGCTTAATACGTATTATTATAATAGATTTATACTTAATGTCTTAATATTAATGGTTATACAGTTTATACCTTGCAGCAGTTGCAGGCTTATAATTTATACTTTATACCAGTGGTTCTTAAACCTTTTTTTTACGTACCACTTAGGTATATTATCAATCAGTTGCGTATCACTAATGAGTAATGACTAAAGATAGAACGATCCAAAATCCAAATTATACAGTTAAATACATTTTTTTTAAATAATAAGGCAGTAAAATACTACAATTACAGTATAATTGTTTTTTATTAATTAGTTTTTTAAAATAAGATATGAATTAAATAAATGAATGGGTTTATTATCCAAAAACAGCCCTCCACGTAGGTACCACTATGTAATCTTTCGCGTACTGCAGTTTGAGAACTGCTGGTCTATACTAAATCTGATCCAATTGAAAAAGTGTGTAAACTTATGTACCTATATTTATTTCATATTTTTTATTTTTGTAATATAAACAATAATGATTTTATATGGGATTAGTAATCATTAGTTTAAAATATGCGTTTTTAAAATTTTTAAAAAATAATTTTTAAATATTTTGATGTACCTACAACTTTATTATTGTTATTAAGACTAATAGTTAACTAAAGTTAAAATAACGTTATAGTTTATTTTTTGGCAGACAAAATTTCAAGAATTATTATTAATTAATAAAAATATATACTATGATACTTTGTTGTAATTGCTGTAATTAATATTAACAAAATTACGTTTAAATACATGTTTTTCATTTTGTAATTATAAAAGTAGATAAAATTCAATTTGAAATATAAATTGTAAGTTATAAGTATACATTTGTTTATAAGGCACGAGGTATATCAATTCTTTTATATTTTAATCAAATTATTGTTAATAATTACTAATTAGTATATTACTATAATAGTTACACGTGGTAATTTTTGAAGTTTTAATATTTAAAAAATGGACAAATTTACTAAAATTAACTTTACTTTGTTATTTGATTTTCAATAATAACAAAAAAATATTGTATTATTGTATTTTATACTTGAGTAGATACCTATAGTATTTTTTGAATTTAATACTAAAATTGATCTAATTAATTTAATTTATGAAATTATTTTATTGATTGAGTATTTTGAATTAAGTACAACTATAAAATAATTTGTTAAATCTTTATAAATTGGATGAAATAAATTAATATAATATTTATTAGAAAAATGATTTTAATAATTACATAAAATATTTTATAAAGATTTATAATATATTATACAAAATATAAATATTTTTTTAACGAATATTACCTAACAAATTTTATTTATAATTTATTCATAATACACAAAATAAAATTATATTATACAATTGTATAATCTGTATTGACCAAATCTAAAAAAAGTAAATTCAAAAAAATTCAAATTTATTAAAATAGTCTTGCACAATTTTTAAGATTATACATGTATACATGTATAATAGTACAGAGGTTAATTTTAATTTTCATAATATGATTTAACTATTTATTAAAACTTTTAAAATTATGTTAGGAACTTGTAGTTTTACAAAGAAGAACTACTTATGCACAGAAAATATGTGAAGGTGTAAACTAACAGTATAAAATTACATAGTACCAGTACCTATCTAATATCTATTATATTAAATAATACATATTTAAATAATATTTTAGTATTTTTTTATTAATATATTTTATTTATTTTTTATATTTATACATATTTTTTTTGATACTATATTAAAATATAGAAGTTATGTATGGGTATTATATATTTTATTGTATTTTATAAGAATATAAGTTATATAATAATAATATAATTTTTTTCCCTTTAAATTTAGTGAAATAATTAATAAACTAATAAATAAATTTCAATGCTTGATTTAATATTTTCTTAATATTAAAATTTATTTTAAGGTTAGTGTTAAAAAAGGTTGTATCGGTACCCTGGTACGCAAATTTAGTTTAACTACTAAGTACCAAACCATTATAAATCAATGAAGGCAAGATCAATATGCTGTGACATATTGTGACACATACTAAATGGATTTAAAAAAGTCCTAGTCTAAATACATAGCTCTAAGATCCTTTGTCGAGTGATGTATAGTGTACAATATAAACTGTTCACGCAAGTTTCCCATCATGCATTCACTATGATGGCACTACATGTGTACTGCAATAAATTACTGTATAGGCAATATAATAGCGTTAGGTATAGTGTATTATTTACCTTAACTAGAATATATTTTATAGAATTATTATAATGTCATATCAATCTAAAAATATCTACATAATATTGTGTAGGTACTAGATAGATGTTTTTCAATAGTTACCTTTATAATTACATTAAAATCAATACCATGTATATCGCAATATAAAATATCTTAGTTAAAATGACTAATAAAGTAACAAAATGTAAATATTAACGACGTACATAACATTTTAATATTGTACTTGTTAACATTATATAAAAATCTGCAATAATTAAAATAGTTATTTTTTAAACATAGATAAAATATTTTGATAATTACAATTTAAAATTTAATAATAAGACTAATTGTTGAATACGTTGTTGTACATATTTAGTTGGTACCTACATGAAACAAAATTTACTTTTAACTTTTTAAGATAAATAATTTAAGGTAAAGAAAATTGATTTAATTTAAAATGTATTAATTTTAAAGTACCTAATGTTAATCTAGTAAGTTTATTCATGAAAATTCTATTAATTGAACAATTTTATTATTAATTATTAATTATTTTTTTAATTTTTATTTAAATACTTTTACAAATTACAATAGGTATTTATAATATTTCAATTAATAGAATTTAAAATTAAATGTTTTATGCAAAATTCTTTATTCGTATGTATGTATGTATGTATGTATGTATGTATGTATGTATGTATGTATGTATGTATGTATGTATGTATGTATGTATGTAATATGTATGTATGTATTTATATTTTTTAATTTTTATTTATAATAATGCTTAAGTTGTACATCAAGAATTAAGATACTTATTTAAATAATAATATACAACTTTAAAATAGGAAACCATTGTTTTTTAATTTAATTTGTAAAGTTTTGTTCTTTGATGACTTATATGATAGAAAATTTTATGGGTTTACTTAAACATCTAACTTAAAGTTATTACAATGTATACATTTTATTTTAATAGTTAACACGCCACTCTTTGCCCTTTGGTAGTTGGGTACATTATATCAACTATACATTACACTATGGCTTCAACATTCTAACATTAAATTATATGATATTCCATAAAATATCTTCTATAAGGAACTTAAATCTTCTTATTTATACTTTGTCTACACATTTCAAGATAATCTATCTAATCAGTAATCATCTTAAAAGAAATTAGCCAAATAATCTTCTTGCTTTAAAAGTATTTTAAATCGAGTCATTGAAGTATATAGTCACTATGGAAAAGGAATCTCGTATGGATCTTTTATCCTTATTTCGTTTTTATCCAAATTCTAAAAAAAATTATTTAATTATTGTTCATCGAAATATTATTCATTGTAAATGAAAAAAAACATTTAGGTTTCAAGATTTCTTTTAGCCACGCTCAAATATAATAGATGCGTCAAGTAAAACAACAAAATATATTTGGTTTAAAGATGTAAAGCTAAATCATTTTTAAAGTAAAAGTTAAGTACCTAAATTATAAAATTAAGTAATAGAATTACGATAAAGTGTTAAACAATTAAATTTATTTTTAAATGTTTGAAAACGTGGTTCTGCAGAACTATAATTGTTATTATTATTTTCACTTGCAAGACGTTACTATGTTTAAACCATTTACTTATAATTTCATTAATATTCAGAACACAAATATAACCGTAAAGTTGGTATCCCGTTAAACTTTCTCAGCTTAAAGCCTGGGTCTTAACAGGATTTAAAAGGAGTGATCAAAAGTTGCACCTGTACCATAATCCTATACATTTCAATTTCAGTGGTTTTTATAAGGATATAATTGAAAAAAGGAAAAACGTACTGTCATTTCCGATTTGGAATAAAGAATAAAACATAAAAAAATAAAAAGATAGGTAAAGAGAGATAGAGAATCAAAAAGAGCGAATAAAAATAAATAAAATGTTTGGCACGGGCTGCAAGTTTAAGCGTTTCCCATTTGTTTTTATATTTCCGGGTTTTGCGCAAGTCCCAGAACATGGCAAGCTTGGCGAGTGCGCTAAATCCGCCCCGTAGACCCCGCCGAATCAATATAGCATGAGGTTCCCGGACAAGGTTTGCGCATTAACTGCGTGTAGGCTACCCCGGCATCCCGACATCCCGAGGAGAGGGTGACAGATAGACTCTAATGGAAGCCCGAGTTTAATAAATGATCTCTCTTCCGGTATGGCACATGACGAAAAAACTCATTTCGTGTTCTTGTGCGATTGAAAAGTTATACCTTAACAATATATATAAATGTATGTATATTGTATACTATATATAAATTATATATGCTGTATAGTTACGAGCAATCCGTATTCCGTCTAGACAATAACTGGTTGTTGTAATGGTGTGTCGTATATGAATAAATGCAATGCTCATTCCATAGATACCGCTTGTACAGTTATACGTGATATCATTTATTCATAACCAATAATATAATATATATTATATTATATAATATATATTATAAATTAATAAAATATATAATATATAATATTAAAATACAATTTTATTATAATTAATACTATATTATGTAAATCTGGTCTCATAAAATAAATTGATCCCCTATTATTTGTATGTCAATTTTCTAATAAATATTTAATAATTGTCTAATATTTATAGGTAGGTACATTAGGTAATATATAGTACTATAGTGTAAGAAATTGGAAATTGTATTAGTTAAATGTAATAAATGAATAAATTATATTATGATAAGTAATATTTATCTATATTATATTGAAATTCGATTTTTTTTAAAAAATTATAGATTTTTAATTCGTTCTTTAAAAATGTAATTATCGTGCAATTATTTTGAATTAAATAGTTACTAGCGATATAATATTTTGTTATTTAAATTACTTTTTTGAGATAATACTATGAATAGGTACGTATTACGTTTGATTTCTGAAGCATCTCTATGCAAATTTATAATGTATTATGTATTTATGTATGGGTTGTGTATGCAAGTGCGTAGACCTTGCGTTTTATTTATTATATATATAAGTAGATATTTACTATCAATTGTATAGGTAAGTCAGAACTCATGAGTCTATTTATACGTATGCATTATTTTAACTGACAGCTTATACATATTTAAAGAGAAACGGAAGTGTTTTTGATGTAACTACATATATTCACCGGGCGTGGCACAACTGTACGACTTCTGCTGTAATGAAAATATAGTATTTTATTATGGAATAATTGTTACTTTTATAATGGTAAATTGTATATAAATATACTTTGACTAAAAATGATAAAACAATATTATTTTATTCTTAAATAATTAATTTAAACACCGTTTTTGTTTTAAATCAAACACATTTGATAAATAGTTTCATATAAGTGTTATATAATTATTTTTAATAAAACCTCACAAAGATTTATACTGATTAAATTAAATAAGAATTTATTTTATAAACTGTGTAGTGTGTAGTAGGTTATTGGATATTAAAATAATTTAATTAATAAAATTTTCCTATCTAATGTTCGACATTGTTGTATATCATTAATCTATAAACATGTTTACTGTTAATAATGTATAGTAATATCCATTTTATGCCTCACTATGATGATAGGTACTCAATTAGACATTTAATTTGGAAGTGGCTATTTCAGCGGCCGATACGTATCTCTATTTTCTGAGTCCTATATTATGCTGTGATTGATTTAAATGTTGGTAATTATATTTTGGTAATGAAAATATTATGGTTCAAAATAAATATTTAAGTTATATAACCTTGGATGTTTTAAATGTTTTGTTATTATACTTTGTTAATCAGTCATATTGTTAGTATAGTTATAATGCTTTATATATATATTATATATCTATAGACTATAAGTATGAATAACAATGCTAATAATCTAGTACCCAATACTTGTACAATTTATTTTACACAAAAATACCGAATATTACAATAAACTATATTAGATATATTTTACAATTCAGTGTACTTTATGATAAAATACGATAAGTTAACTGTGAATAATATATTATTTATAAAACAGACAAAAAACAGTTTACTATTTGCAGTTATTATATAAACCTTAAGTTTTTTTCGTGTTAATATGACAAATAAATAATAATATAAGCACTTAGCACATTATTTATTTTTCTCTCTGACCTACGTGGAATATAGAACATTTTTGTTAAGCTGCAATAATTTTGTATTGTTAGCTTTAATATTATAATAAAATAACCTCAAAATAGTTTTAAATAAACTTAGAGCATTATCTGTGTTTGCATTTTGGGATTTTATAAAAAATGTTTTGATTTTTATATGATCTCATATATTATTATTATTTTTAAATAAAATTTAATATTTTTTTTTTGTACTAATAAAAATAACTTAAGAATAAATATACGTAAATCGTGACCGTATAAAAACAATATCAGTCAATTATTAAAGTTTTGTTTTGATAATTTTTTTCGCTGCGATGGTGACAACAATTTACGATTATGACCTCTGTGCCACCATTTCAGCCGTTTTAAAATTGGCTGGCACCAACAATTTAACCAGCCCATAAAAATCTCGGATGAAGCTAAAATACCTGCAGTCTATCCTCTTAAATAATATCCTTAATGCAGCATAAATTTTAATTAAAGTGGCAGTAAAATTAGCGGTGATAAGATAATATTTTTTTTTAACAAAAATGTCCAGAGCACAATATACTCGTATCAAAAGTATTAAAGGTATTTATATATTTGTAAAATACTTTTAAATTCTAAATGGTGCGATAAATACATTGGTTTTACAGTGACCTGCGTCTTAATATACCAGAAAAAAATACTTTAATATTGCGAGAGTGGTTTTGAGTTGAAAATTGGATCTACCTAGTTTGTATTATAAGGGTTGGGAGCGGGAAAATTAAAAAAAAAAATACAAAATAACGTGAATATTCTTAAAACACGTCAGTTTTTAACAAAATCGGTTTTGTTTTTTTCTTGTAATTCTAAAATCAATTAATTTACAAAACGTACAATTTATATATACAAGCAGTGCCGGATCTAGGGGGGGGCGAGTGGGTATTCTTGCCCCGGGCGCTGTTGGTATCAGGGCGCTTTTTAGATAATGAAAAATAAAAAATAAGCTAAAAATATCATATGAAATATGTATAAATTATAATATTATATAGGTATTTAGGTACTGGTTTGTTATAGCCCCGCCGCGGCGGGTGAAAACTTTATAGCCCCGCCACTCAGGTTTGTTATCGCCCCGCCATTCATATAACAATAAATACATCGAATAAATATAAATATAAAATAGTGATATAATTAAACAAAATAAATAATATTAGATATTCGAATACGTTTATCTTTTTGTCCGGTGTTAACATATTTTATTATTAATATTATTTATAGTTGCCTAGTTATTATCAGTCAGTTTTTAGGTAACTCATAAACTACTCGACCTAAACTCGATTTGTATGTATCAAAATACTCAGAAAATTATTCTGCTTTGGAATGTGAAAATAAAACTCTATGTTGTTATTCAAGAAAATAAAAATCTTAAAAAAATATAAGGATAAAAAATATTTAAAAATATAATTTTTTAATAAAAACGTTATTTTTATAAAAACTTGAAATTATGTAAAAAAATCTTTTCAAAAACATGAATACTTTTTGAAATAATGAGTGTTTAATGATAAAAGAATCACCGTGTATAATAATTTTTCACAGTTAAAAAAATTGTTATTTTTTGCTAGAATTTCATTTAGAGTAGTTGATTACCGAAACTGGAGAACGGGTTTTGTTATTTAAGGTCTTGTTAGATTCACTTAGTCTAGGATAAGTGCTGTGAAGATTTTAAGAACTACAATCGTTAACTCACTACAAAGCTATAAAGCTGAAAAACAAAAAAAAACTCCCAACAAAATATATTTTAATTTAATTTAATTTTTTTATTTTTTCTGTAATGAATTAATTATAAAATATAAAATTCTGAAAATCTTCACTGCACTTCTCCTAGCCAATGTGAATCTAACAAGACCCTAAACAACAAAATCCGCTCTCCAGTTTTAGATATCAATCCCACTAAATGAAAATGAAAATAAAATCCATTATACATACAACATACATATTGCATACAATTAATAAATTTCTCACGGCTTTGGTTTATGAGAAAAATCATAGCCCCCAACTTTTTCAATGGATTTCCGCCTATGAATATAATATTATAATGTATGTTAAGACAACAATTTAATTAAAAAATATTTGTAATATAAAAATATACTTTTGATTTATACCTTCTTAAAAATGTTGTTTTGTATTGATAACTTGCAAACCCTGAACCCCGTAGCTAATACTATGTGAGGGCGCTACATCTGTATGAGCCCTGGGCGTCAAATGTCTTAGATCCGGCACTGTATACAAGTATATAATAATAAGTACTTAAAATGCTGACCAAATCTTTATAGTATATTAACATTATTTAAAAATATTTTAGTTAATTTTAACTATACCTAAATACATTCGACATTTTCGATTATTTTAAGTTTTATGTCGATAAAATGTAAAGAAAGCTTGAACATTTCATACATAATCTGGTTCTTCGTGTAAGTATATTGTTCTTGAACAAGAACGATTTCAAAACGTTTTCGATATGATTAATATACGGGGACGTCGAAACTTGCATTTTGTTATTTGTAGCAGCAGCAGCAGCAGCAGCAGCCTGAATGTATGTTTAATTGATTTTGGAGTACATAAATTATAATTTTTACCAACGATAACGGTATCGTATAATGCGTATCTATACGTACAATATAATAGTATACTCGCGTATATTCACCATATAATGATACACAGTAAATGCGTCATATTATGTGTAGTATATAAGAAATCAAAACCGTACAGCGCAGCGTGCATATAGGATTTATATTGTCGACAAGCGATGACATGATCGCACGACGAAGAAAAAAAAAAAAAATCGACAAATATACGCGCGAGGATGCGACAGGATTGCGACACGGCTGACGAGGGTGCGTCGTCGGCTACAAAAATGCGAGTGCGCGAAAATAATGGAAAGCGTGACTTTTACAGTGTTGCGGGACGGCCGCGGGTAGGAGAACAACAAAAATGATCCTTTTTGACGGGGCGCGGAGTGAGCGGCTAATGCATATTATATTATTATTATACGCGATGTATATATATATATACGAGAATAAATAAAACCACTGTCACACACACATCGGCGGGCGGCGGCCAGCGCAATATGTCGTGTGCGCGCGCGTTTAAATATTATGCGCCGTCGGCGGCGGCGGTGCAGCGTGCAGCGCCGCACACAGCACGGCCGACTGTATATTATTGTTATAGTGTATATGATGTATATTATATAATATAGTGGTGGCAGTAGTATTATAGTCGGTGGTGGCGGCGGCGGCGGCGGTGGTAGTATTGTAGTGTAGTACCGGCGCACATCACACCCGCGGGATTTGCGCGCCGGCAACGAGCGACGACGGCGCAGGGACACATATCATGTGCCGGTATGGCGCGCGCAAGGGATACACCGTCGCAGGACGAGAGACGCGCGCGACAGGGTTTAATGGCGTATTTATAATTTACCACCGACATCGGTGGCGGCGCGGGTGGTACGTCGGTAGCGATGCGTCGGTGACTGCGAGAGGAGCGCATATAATACATACATATATATATATAAATAAAGGACATGCAGCCGCCGACCACAATGGATAACTAGTGTTGATCTCCTCTCCTGGGACGTTATAACTCACCCACGTGCCGCCTTTGCCACCTCGACGTAGTCGGTCCTACGCATTGTGTGTGTGTGTGTGTGTGTGTGTGTGTTTATATCTGTTGTGTGTGTGTGTGTGAGAGAGAGAGTAGAGCGAGAGAGTTGTGCTTGTGACGTCACGTCATCGCGGCCGCTAAATTCTTTCGTTTTTCTTTGGAGCGGAGCGTGCGACAAGTATTTGCTTTTAAAAAGTAAAAACTTTCCCCTCTCCACGTTTTATATATATAATATATATATATATATGATACACATTATTTTTTTTCCCGGACCCATCTCGCATTATGTATAGCGTATAACGTATAAACCTACATGCGTATACTGCACCTATATATTATAAACGTGATTTTTTTGCCAAGTCCAATGCGTTATATCAATTATAAACTGACGAGGCGAGTATCGACGAGTTTAGAACGGTTCCATCTCGATTTTTCGTCCTTATAAAATCTCGTTTAATATATATCGTCTTTTATACACTCTCTTGGGAGTTGTGGGCTATAGAAAATCGTGACATAATACGTCCGCCGTCGTTTATTTTGATATTATATGCTAGCGGTGATTTTTTTTTTATAGCGAAACAGGCAGCAGACAATTTTACTCGGGTCTACACTGTAATACTGTACCGTCCGTATTTATTTATTTTTTAATTTTAGAAACTAATACTGCTATACTGAAAACGAATTATAGAAAAATAAAAAATATTAAATGTTCTTAAACGTTAACACCTTTTAAGTATGTACCTACCTATTCCGGCTATTCCCTATATTTATCGAAATTATGGCATAGTCTATGAAAATCACTGGGTGTTGTAAATTAATATATTATACTAATGATAAATGATATATTGACAATAAATGAATTTAGTAGTATTAAAAATATCATCATATAGCAATACAAAATTATATAATATTAGTTTTAATGCTCGAATTAACAAAATTTAAACTTTCAAAATATTGATTGATATACAATCACAGTTTTCTGTTAAATATTTTTACGAGAAAGTTCATAGCTAGGTAGTAGTTTAAATAGTTTTTGGAAAAATAATTATATAAATATATTCTCTGAGGAATTTATTTTGACTTTTGATCTTATTATCCTTTTAACATTTTAATGAATTAATCATTGTTTGAAATGAGTTATAATAAATTATGTTATTTTAAGAGTTTAGTACCTCGGAAGTTTTTTAATTAACTGGCAAAGAAATTTTTAGGATTTTAAATAATGGATGGTGTAATTTTAATATTATTCCAATCGGTGTACAAAATATATAAATCTAATATTGAAAGTAACTAATTAATCATTTTTAAATAACCATTTTTTTAATAGTTTACATGAAAGTCTTTCACAAATTAAGTGTGAAATTATTTAATTAAATGTTTTTAATAAAACATATTTTTAACAGTCGTGATTAAACGCTGTTATCATTTTCTTTACTCACCCGTAGTGACTGTGTAGATAGTACACACACACACACACTAACAACGTGATGGCATAACGTGTACGTAAATATTATTATTACATTATATTATTAATAAATTTAAATTCTGAGAAATCAATCAAAGTCAAATGTGGAGGAAGTGCCATATGATAGAACTGAGCACGTAGGGTGACGCGCGTTGTCACTAACACAGTTCCATTATATCAATATAAAAATGAATATAGTGTTTTCCCTACGGGACATAAGTTTAGTGGACAGGAAAATATATAAAGAACGGCAGTCGCAGATGACATTATTTTGATAATTGCATCTAGAACCATTGTTTTATGATTTTAACATTAACAACGAGAGAATAAATTGAAAGTACTTAAGTGGCCAAGTAAATATACATTATAAATTTATATTATCAATATTAGCTTCTCTTATTACACATTGATGTTTAAAATAATGTGGATATAATATAAATAACTGCTGTTGCTGTATGATTATTTTTTAAATTTTGAAGCAAAAATAATAAAGCAGTTCTTTGCAGATTTTATGCACACTTTGGGAGAATATTTTATCTGTAAAATTAGAAAAACTATTATTTTTATATTAGATTTCCATAATCAATACGAATGTGTTAAGTACATAAAATATTTCAAGCTTTTTTTTACTTAACAAAAAATAGATTTTCATCAGTATCTAAACTAGTGTATGGTTATAGAGAGTGTTAATTATGTTACAAGTGTTGAGTATACATAATACTGATTGATGACTAAATGGAATAACGCCGCAGTTTCGCTATTATTTTGAAAATAGTTGCATATTATGTAATCTTATAGTATCTATATATCTATAGTATCTAAACTAAACATCTTTTACATAGTCTATAATTTATATAAATTTCATATTTATAGTAAAGATAGTTTTTTTAAATAATGTCGGTAAATATAATTATTATTTATTTTATATTAATTTAATTATTGTTATTTACCATGCAATATGCATTCTTAAAACCTATAAGTAGTATATTAAGTTATACATGTCCAGCAAACAATTCTGCAGTATTGTTATGAATGTGATAGGTACTTGCATTTTATACGTATAAGTTACGTTTACGTAGTGATGTTCCTTTAAAATTTTTGAGAGTATACTTAGCATAATTTTAACAACTTCAATTAAAAACTTTGGGTATTAAAAAAAGTATTTTATGTACTATCATATCACTTAATTTACAAAATTATAATAATTTTGTGATAAAAATAGATTTGGTCTTTTCAGCTCACCGTAGTCACCATGCATTTGTATAATTATTATTATTGGTATAGTCAGTTATATAATTATATATTATATTATTGTCGATTCTATTCGACGAAAAATAACGAACGCTATTATAGTGCACATATTTCATTAGCAGAAAATAATTTTTGTTACCTTAAAATATATTATATTGGATTTTTAATTAAGAATTAAATTGATCACTACAAAAATAATAACTATTTTTTTTCGCAAATTTATTGAGATTTGAGAATATATGTGGCATTAGCCATGATCTTATAAATAATTTTGAGAGTGTACTGCATATAAGGATAAACCCTATGAGAACGGCAGTGCGATTTGCGTTAAATAAACCATTATTGTAAACTATCAAAATATCTAGCTTAAAAAATGGTAATAATAATTTTATAAAATCCTACATCTAGTTATACAGAATTTTGAAATTTAAAAAGCGTTTAATATTTATTTAATTGAACATCCGAACATAGTTATAACTATACATGGCTTGTTAAAATAGTAATTGTAATTACAAGTTTGATTAAATATCAGGTGACAATATAGTTATAAATTATAATCAAAGGAAAATTGCGATACAATTAAGTTCTGAATTTGTATCACACTTTATTTACGAATATAGTCGATAGTATAGTATATTAGTATATATAGGTACTCTGTTACTCCGAATTCTGAAACTACCGTTAAATAGGGTATATTATGTGAGTATAATATATACATAGCAATAGCCTTGTAGGTTTCTATAATATTCGTATTAAAGTTATTGATTAACTACATTTTTCATTACAAGAAAAAATTAATAATTAATAAATTACACTAGTAAAAAGGTGAGGATATATGCAGTCTTAAAATATTTTAATTTTAGTATACTTATTCTTTTATCACTTTTAACTGTCTTATGAAATTAAAATATATTTAATTTTTAATTTACAATTAAATAATATGAATGTTTTCGTTAAATAAATGTAAATTTAAGATATACATCTATTTATATTTAATTATGCCTTGAAATCACAAGCTTTTGTATTTGTATTTTATTATTATTATTATTATTGTGATATGTTTTAATAATTTTAATAATAATATATACGTGATTTTAAAAATTAAGAATTCGGTTGAACGTTGATTTTATGTACAGAGAACACAACAATTTACCATTAATGTATAATAAGAAAAATAATATACTAGATATATAGATTATATGTTTATATATATTGCAGTTTTGCAAAATAAATAAATATGTATATACGTATATGAACAAAATAAACGCATTATTACTACTATGAGTATACTATGGTTTACAATAAAAACTAAATAATTTATTGCAATTTTTTTGAGTAATGGTACTGCAGTGCTTGTGTTGTAGGTATCAATATAAGTACTCATCAGTAAGTAGTAACATAGGCGTAATTTCAATTTAAAAACTGAGGGTGCTTAAGCTCTACATTTTCCGGGCATAGCGTTGAATAGCTACTGATTGTAATATTATAAAAAAAGTATTTGAGGGTGCTACATTTAAAATTGGGGGTGCTAATACCCCCTAAGCGCCCCCCTATTTGCGCCTATGAGTAGTAATAACTATTTACAAAATACAATGTTTTTTTGATGACGTACTATCACATTATTTCACTGGATTTATATATTATTACATTGCATAAGCTAAAAAGGTCGGCGTAGGGAAAGTGGCGCGCCCATCGCCCAGTACACCAAAAAGTGTGCTGCAATAGCCCCACGCTGACTTTAATTAGTTGGTGTGGTCTGGCCCTCCAGGTTGGGGGTTGAGCGTTAACCCTACCTTATAAAAAAAAAATAGATGTTAAGAAACAACAACCCTCGGATCAAAGATTTAACGGTCATCAACATTGGAACCTGGAACGTGCGATCTCTGTATAGGGCTGGAGCTTTGACAACACCCCTATCGTGTCTTGAGCGATATGGGATGGATATAACTGCGATTCAAGAAGTGAGATGGACAAACTCAGGTAGCTTGAAATCTTAAGGAAATACATTATTATACAGTGGTGGATATAAACATGAACACGGAGTAGGTTTCGTAATAAGGGATAACGTTGCGATAAATATAGTGAGGTTCCAACCAATAAGCGATTGGATATGCTACATAGAACTCAAATGTAAATAGTACAACATGTTCCTAATTAACTGTTATGCACCAATAGAAGATAAGAGTGACGACATAAAAAACAAATTTTATAAAGACTTAGACCTGGTGTGTGACACCCTACCGATTGATAAACCGAAAATAATACTAGGGGACTTCAATGCAAAGATTGAAAAAGAAAACATATACAAATCTACAATTGAATCTGAAAGTCTTCACGAAATTACGAACGAAAATGGAAACAAACTAATCACTTTTGCCACAGCCAAAAATATGATAATAAGTAACACGTACTTCCCTCATAAGAATATACACAAACAAACATGGATCTCCCCATGTAGATTAGTAAGAAATCAAATAGATCACATGTTAGTGGACAACCGGATAAAGTCATGTGTAAAAGATATAAGAAGTATGCGAGGGAGTAGTGCGATGTCAGACCATTTCCTTGTGAAAGCGAAAATCAAACTCAGAATATCAACAAAATGGAGAAAAAAGAATAAGTACAAAGAAAAAATTAATAAGGATATACTGAAGACAACAACAGCTAAAGTATACCAAGAAAAAACATTGATAGAATTACGAGACATACAAGAAATGGTGAACCTGAATGAAGCCTAGAAAAAGGTAGAGCAAACAATCAAAATAACAGCAAAGGAAGTACTTGGATATGTACCAAAAAAGACAAAGAAAAGATGGTTCAACGAGGAATGTAAAGCTTCTCAAGAGGAAAAAGACAAAGCAAGAACAAAAGTTCTGCAGAACCCTAGTGAAGACAATAAAAGGCTACTAGCACAAAAACAAAGGGATGCAAAAAAGGTCATCAAAAGGAATAAGAGATTATGGGAAAAAGAACGGATACACACCATAGAAAACAACAGGAATTACAACTCCAGAATATTTTTCGAAAAAGTAAATGAAGTTAAACGTGGATATCAAACTAGGCCAACAGTTATGAAGAAGCATGATGGATCCTTACTAACAGAGAGTAAAAAATTGCGTGTGAATTTAAAGATATGTTCGAAAAATTGTTAAATCAACCAAATGAAAATAACACAATACTCTAATGTAGAACAGCAGTTTGAAAAACCATCAGAAGACGAAGTGAAGATGGGACTAGATATGCTAAAAAACGGGAAAGCACCGGGAGATGATGAAATAGTATCTGAATGCCTAAAAAAGGGAAGCCAAGGTCTACTGAACCAGCTACACAAACTTATGAACACAATCTGGGAACAAGAGGAGATACCCGAAGCATGGCGTATATCCATCATATGCCCTGTACACAAAAAAGGAGACATCATGGAGTGTGAAAACTATAGAGGGATCTCATCTCACTACTCAATACTTCATATAAACTATTGTCCAACATACTACTGACTAGAATTAACCCATATATCAAGGAAATAATTGGAGAATACCAAGCTGGTTTTATGCTAGGAAAATCAACAACAGATCAAATACACATCGTAAAACAAGTTGTTGAGAAGAGTCATGAATACATTAAAGACACATATCTACTATTTGTTGACTTCAAAGAAGCGTATTACTCAATCAACAGAGACAAACTATGGGAAGTCATGGACTCGTTAGGAATACCAGCCAAGTTAACCAGATTAATAAAATCGTGTACATATAAGCCAAAAAGTAAAATTAGTTTTGGAGGAAAATTATCAGAGGAGTTTCAGGTAACGACTGACAAGGTGACGCTTTATCACCTGCACTGTTCAACATCGCCCTAGAATCAGTTATGAGGACGGTTATATCCTAAGCTAAGGGCATAGAAATAAAAGACAATCAACAACTAACAGCAGTCGCTTACGCGGATGATATAGTACTATTAGCCGAAAAAGTTGATGACCTGAAAAACATAACAGATATATTGCTGAAGGAGGGGAAAAAATTGGCCTAAAAATTAATGAGACAAAGACAAAATACATGATAGTATCTAGACAAAACCACAGATCGGATTCCTTGAAAGTAAATGAGTACACTTTTGAAAGGGTAGGAAATTTTAAATACTTAGGTGCAGATATTAATGAAGATGCTAATAGCCACGAAGAAGTGAAAAGACGGATCATCGCAACAAACAGGTGTTACTATGGATTATTACCATTGTTAAAATCAAAACTATTATCAAGGAAATCCAAAATAACATTATATAAAGTTCTAGTCAGACCAATAGCTTTGTATGCAAGCAGTACTTGGGCGACGACAAAGTCAGATGAAAAAAAGTTAGAAGTATTTGAGAGAAAGATATTGAGAAAGGTATTTGGCTCAAAGAAAAATAATGAAGGAGAATATGAAATACGTAGCAATAAAAATTTAGAGGAATTATATAACGAACCAAATATTACTGGGATCTTGAAAAGCCCACGAATAGGTTTGGCTAGACATGTATGGAGATCAAAAGGACTAATCGGACAAATAACTACATGGAAACCAAACGCAAAGAGGCCCAGAGAAAGTCCTAGACAGAGATGGGCAGATAGAATAAAAGAAGACCTAAATATGTTGGGAGTAAGGAGTGCTGAAGAAACGGCACAAAATAGAGAAGACTGGAGACAATATGTCGTTGCGGTAATTGGCCTAAAAGGCCTGTAAAAAGCCAGGGAAGAAGAAGAAGAAGAAGATAAGCTAAAAAGTTAATCTACTGTTTAGTGTTTATCACTGTTTGAGTATAATTATATGTATAAGTAAACATTGTGTACCTACTACCTATTATAATATGTTACATTTGGTATTTTAGTCCACAACACTAACATGTCGAGTTATCACTTTGTTTTGTCAAAAATAATGCTCTGTCACACACGTTGCAAAATAATTTATTATTTACTTTTAACTGTAAGCTACTATTATAGGCACTTTAATACAATATATGCAACTACTACTACTATATAGATGGATATAAAAATGATACTCTTAAGAATTCTTTTAAATATCAGTAAAAATAACATATAACTTTTTTGTTTTTCATGTTTGAACTGACGGCGCCGTGGGAACTGTTTTTGCATTACTTCCACGGCGCAAATAATATATACCTACCTATAATAATATTGTAAGAAATTATGATATGTACATACTACATAGTATATCTTTAATAATACCTATTCAGTATTTTATATAGTTAGTTCAGGGTTTATAAGTTTTTATATTATCTCTTATTATTTATATACTATTTATACACGAATAAATATATATTTATTATAAGTGCACTGGATGACATTATGGTTGTACCTATAATAAAAAAATGATAATATAGTAGAGGCAATAAATAATATATATATTAAAATACATTTAAAAAAGGTTGGTAAATGGTTACTGTTTTGTTACGCATTAGGTATCGAGTGGAACTCGTTATTGACTAAATCACTATAATGTATTTTGTTAAATTTGAATTCAATGATAATCCATTTAAACAATGAAATTTATTGAGCGAAGAGTCAAAAACTGTTTAAATGTTGGTAACCATGATTGCAAAATGATTAATTTTGAAATCTTTATTAAAGTACAAAATAAATCTGAATTTCTATTCAAGACCACCTTCAAAGTTGGAGCATTTTATCGACTACTTATTTTATATCGTGTACACAAACACAAAACAACACGTCATATTGTAAAATCAATACATCTACATTCTGTCGGTCGGTTCTTATATACCTATATAAGACCTAATTATTATTTAATAGCGTAAAATGTTTAATTGTAATATATTTTATAACAATATCTTACCATTATAGTTTATAGTGTTTATACAATACATTGTTTTCGGGTATATATATAGTTGATGGCTCTCAAAAAATAAATAGCAAATACAATAAAGTGACCAGAAAAAAAACTATTTCGTATATTAATATATTACATACGTATATACCTACTATGAACTATAGTATATAGCTAGTCACACGGTACACGACATGTTATACATTACATTATGCTATACGTATTACACCCACAACTGCTGCACATTACAATTTATATATAACTACTTATGCGATATGCCTATATATTTATTATTTATTAAAATCGTATACCAAAGGCACGGTTTACAAAATTCACCTACCTAGCACATCGTTACACAATATACATAATGTAATATATATATATATATAGTATATATACGTACAAAATATATACATAGCTGTTCCCGTATACATAACACGTATATATATATACATATATATAGGCATGCATAGTTTATGCATGTATACTATAGTATGCTACTATATGTAGGTACACGAAAAAAGTTTTGAAAACCTAAACACGACGCGAGTTTATTTGATTAAAAATCGTTTTCCACGAGTTTCCCGAAAAACGCAAAACGGCGCGGTCTCGAAGGTTTGGCGGCAGCGGTGACTGGGAGGCGCGGCAAAAAAAAAAAATGCGTATATACATAATAATATAGGTATTATTTTATGTGGCGTTTGTGTGGGGTAGCGAACCGTCGAAACGGCAGTGTACGCGGTGCGGAGAAAGCAATCTGCGCGTTTGATAAACAGTCGTGAGGATTTGGGTTGATCACTGTTTATTAGGTATAGGCGCTGCTGCACGGATGGGGGAGAATATATAGGGTCCGTTAAAACTGCAAAACTCGGCGCCGTCCTGGTTCTGGTCCTGGCGCGGAAGAGGGGTGGTAGATGGCTGTACGGTTGTAGGATGAGATGGGTTGAGGTGTGTGGGTCTGTAGCTGAAGAGTGGAAACTGTAGCGAGGGGATCGGTGGGTGTTATTTGCGCCGCCGGAGGGAGCCGATGGGAGGCCGTGGCGGCGGCGAAAAGGTGACAACGACGGGGGACGGGCTTGGTGCGCTACACGCCTCCCGCTCGGTCGGCGTCGGGCGGGCGTACGGCTTTAATATCGTATACAACGCGCCGTTCGCCCAAAGTCGCACCGAAACGACGACGTGCACAAATTTTAGGTTAGGTTTTATTCGAGCCGCTGCCGTTCAAAAACAGACACTTCTGCGATCGACAAAAGCAATCGGACGGCACGCGCCAGACAATCGTAAATAGTATAAAATATAAATATTATTATTGTTGTTATTATTATTATTGTTATTGTTATTACTTATTGCATACCCACGACACTCGCCATGTCCGTTTCCGGAGTAATAATAGTGTTCGTTATGTACATAACAGTATGCGGTAAATGTTATAAATTTATAATGTTATCATCAATTCTATTTCTCCGAATGAATTTTGTGTACTTAACAGCTTTTTGCATGGTTTAAAAGGTTACCACATTTTTTTTTAACTTAAAGGTTAAGTTAGGCTAATATTTTTTGTATAGTTATATATATTTATGGAATACCACACGTCATAAACAAATACACAAAAATAGCCATCACTCTATACGATATAACTACGTTTTTTAATAAGGTAAAGCTATTTTAGAGTTACAAATTGGAACTAATAACCGATAAACTTATCAATTAATGATAGATGAGAACAACAATATTGTCGTAAGAGAACGAGAAAATGTATAGAGGTAAAAAAAAAATGTAAGCAAGTGGCTACCGCTCTGCTGTACACATTGGTGTTGAGTGCAATTCGTTATTATTGAGTAAATCACTATAATGAATTTCGTTGAATTTGAATTCGGTTTTACATTTACTTATTACAAGTGGAGTTAACATTTTTTTTACAACACAAAAACCTACTGATGGAATTTACAAGTTATAAATCCGACCCTAAAATCAACTACTTGTAAATCGATGGAATTTACATGCACTCCGTGTTTTGTGAAAATACCTAGACTTTATTTATCCATATACTTATACTAGGTATGTGATTATATTATTGTGTTTATAAAACTTTTGTAAAATGATATATGACAATTTTTAGTAAAATATATAAATATATCGAGTATTAATACCTACCTATATTATTATGTGTATTGTTGTTCGTTTATAAGCTGGCGAAATGGTACTCATTTTGGTGTAATAATTTTAATAACTGTATATGCTCAAGTGTGTCTGATATTACTGCCAACCCGAATGTCATTGGTATTCAGAAGAACATCAAAGGATATCTGGGTACAAAGGTACAATTACTGCATAACTGCGTAAGTGTTTTTGTATAATCAACATAGTATGGACACGCCCCCCCCAAATAATGGCCATAATGAACGATAGATAATTGATATTGGATAATGAAAAATATTTTTTTAAATATATAAAAAATATACGGTAAATTATACTTATACCGATTATCATATTATAAACATAATACATAACATGTTATTAATAATTATATATTAATTAAATACAAAACACGGTACATATGTATATGTTTCAGGATAATAAATCATATACTGTAGTCAAAATAAAAATTTTCAAAACAATATATTATACCTAATATGACCTAACAGTGAAATATTACCGCTGTCAATACGTTTAGAAGAATTATAATTTATATATTATGATCGAGTTCGATTACACAATAAAGGACAAGTCGCAGTAATATTGTTTGATCTAAACTAGCCCCCTTCCCTCAATTAATTTATTCAGAAAAATTTTCTTTAGTTATACGGTCAAACCCAAAGCTCCAACCGGCTCTAATCCAAATGGGTCTAATAGTATTCCAGCCGAATGTAGCTTTGGGTCTGTTGACCACCCGATGGATATCGCATACAATACATTATATCCTTTGCGGTGAATAAAAAGTAAATATTATTATAATATATTACCTGTACTCGGGACTCGGTGAGACCGATCCGCATGGCGATTTCCTCGCGCATGAAAATGTCCGGATAGTGGGTCTTGCTGAAGCACCGCTCCAGCTCGTTGAGTTGCGCCGGCGTGAACCGGGTCCTATGTCTCTTTTGCTTGTTTGGCTTTCCGGCGTCGTCGCCGTTAAGTCCGCCGCCGCCACCGCCGGCGGCGGCCACAGCGGCGGCAGCGACCAGCCCGTGACCGGCCGCGGTTGACAGGTCAAAACCGCCGCACGACAACCGGAACGGTCCGCCACCACCAGCACCACCACTTCCGGCGCCGGTGGACAGTTGATGCGGCGGTGATGGGCCGTTGCCTTGCTGCAGGTGGCCGTTACCTGTGCCGCCGCCGAGTCCGTGACCACCGCCGACGTCGTGCACGCTTCCCCCGCCGCCACCGGTCTGTAACTGGTGTAGCGATCGGTGTTTGAGACCATCGAAGTCCTTATGGCCTGTGGTGCGCAAACGACATCAACGATAAAGAAAAAAAAAACACGTTAATATATTTTACACGATGAGAGAGTATATTAAATTTACAAAATTATAATACATATATTAATACCATATAAATGTATTGCATATCAAAATTAATATAATATATTTTACCGTATAAAAATTTTCATGTGTACTAGGACTTAATAATACATAGGTAGACGCGTAACGGCCAAGGAAAATATCGAAATTACCAATCGGGTGCAGTGCGACCGTGTTATAAATACAAGGGCAATAAATAAGCACGTGTGAGTGTATGTGTTAGGACGTCGATATTATTTGTGGTTTGACCATAGACTGAACGGATGTTAAAAGGAATGACGACGATGCTGCCACCAGTGCAAGTCAACGCGATGATAATATGCGAACGAGCGTGCGTACGTTGGGGTAACACGTACGGTAACGATGTGATTGTCACGGGGCTAATTTGGCATCGCAAATTAAATTTAATCGACCAACCGTCCAATCAAAATCCGAGTTTTCCAATACAATCAACCGACGGCGTTGTGCAGAATACGTATACGAGTGACGGGACGAGGTGCACACGATAACAACAATAAACTTTTACTCGTGTGTATTATACACCAGGTATATTACACCTATATACATAATATAGGTAAATAGTATAATGTATAGGTATATGGTGTGTAAAATACGCCTACACACACGTATACACAGGGCGATTTAAAAATCGTAATCACCCCTTTTTTCCCCAATAACACACAGCTATTCAAAAACCTGATTTTTTGAATTTTTAAATATACCTAATTACCAATAGGTGTAGGTAATATAATAATTTATATAAGGTTATATAATAATTAACGTTTTTTATTCAAACATTTGTGATTTTTTGTCATTCGAACAAATTCATTAGGAAAAGTAAGAATGAGAGTAAATATGCTCGGTGAATTACCCTGTACAGGCTGTACGTATATGTAGGACATGGGTATGTATAGTTAGAAGGCGGGATATGATGGACATGCGTACTCATCATTGTCCACGTGGACTCATCGCGTCGCCCGTGCCTTATTATTATAATGGTTATATATATAATTTAGATTCTCTAGCTCTTACTCTTTCTCTCAATCGGTTACCGTTATGCCCTCAGATGAAATACACAAGGCCGTATTTAGAAGTTTGTCGCCTTGTGGCAACAAAAATAAAATGCTCCATTGTAATCACGATTTAAGATAATCTTTAGTCGTGATTATAATATAATGTAATTATTTATTACCTACATATAACATATTTAGCCACCCCCTTATAATCAGCTGCCTGGGGCAACAGCACCCTGTTGCCCCCCTAAATACGGCCCTGGAAATACAATTATATCAATTTATATCATATTATAATTTCGGTTTGCAATACTAACAAATCGACAACTGTTTTAATTATTATATAATATATATATATATATAGGTGTATGAAATTGACATAATATTTACAATCTGAAACGACAACATATTGCAATATTTCGTTTCTTATTATATATATACGTGAATTGTGGAAAGTTATGTCTGCACTTCACGTTACTTAGGTATATAGATAAAAAAATAGATACTGAAAAATGTAAATCAAATTGCAATCATTTAAAATTTAAATATAGAAAACAATTAGATACATAAAGAGATTGTAACAAAAACGATTTTCATGTTCCCCGTGGAACTTAAAAAAAATGTAGCAATATTATTTGTAATTTAATTTATATTTATGGTTTCTATATATTAAATCTATATTATATTATTATTATAATAAAATAAATATATTAGTAAATTACACTTACACACAGGGGTGTCTAAAAATTGGCTATGTGTGGGAGAAGGGGGGTTAAGTAATAAAAAAGCGGGTGAGTGGGTATCGCTCTGCTGTATATTAGGGGGTGGGGTGGACCTCAGACTATAGTAGGTTAAATTTGAATGCAATGATAGGTATCATTGTAGGTATACGAAAAACGATTCTGAACGAAGATGATTTGTCAGTTTAGGATGTATTATTTTAAATATTGTCATATATTCTATTTTGAAACAAATAATATAGTTACTATATGTTACTATAGTTACTTTATAGTATCTGTTTATTAATAAAAAAAGTATTTGGCAACATACGCATAATGAGAGTATGAAATTTAATTTAAATTTTGAAATATTTCGTATAAATTCGAACTTTAAGCACTTATAAAAAAAAATTGTGACTAACGATTTTGGATTTTTTTTCATCACTTTAAGAAAATCTTATAAGAAACCTTGTATTAAATTTTCAAGATTTTCTGGCCACCCAAAAAATTTTTATCGGCATTTGAAGAAAAAAAACTTAGAAAAGTCGAAAATCTCAATTGTCTATAAGTAGCTTAAAAATGATCAAAATATTTTGAAAATTTAACTGTAAAGAGATAACCATAATATAAACATTTGGTGAAAATTTCAAGTATTTTCAATGATTCGTTTTTGAGTTACAGCAAAATCAAAAAATCGATTTTGTCGAAAAGTGGTTTTTCCGTAAAATTTCCATTTTTCTGTCATTTTTTTTTGTTTTTCTCGATTTTTTTGAAAACTATTAGAAAATTTTAATTTTGACCCCCCTAAAGTACCAACTAGATTCAATTTCCTATTCAAAGAGGGGCTGAAGTCAAAAATCGGAGCATTATTACTGCTCCAAATGTTGTCGTCAAACACAAAAAAAAAAAAAACACACATCATTGTACAATCAATACATTCATCACTCCGTTCAGAATCTAAAATTAATATTAATTAACATGGAATTCAGATACAGAGTGTAATAGAATCATTTTTCGAATCTAAACGTCTGAAATACACAATTAAACGAAAAAAAGAATAATATTGAAAACTGTCAAGTAATAATTATTTAATATAAATAATAAAATCGACCAATTACTATGTAAGCCAGTCCATCTTACGAGGGGTAGGGGAGAAATCACCACAATCGCCTCCTCCCCCCCACCTCACATCACTGCGTACATATATAGGTAATATACCTAATAACTGTATAATATATATACCTATAGGTACCTACTAAAATATTGGTATATATTATACTACGCATGCGTAATAATAAATAGGTACCTATATTATATTACCTGGAGAGTATCCTAGGTACACTTTATATTCTGCCAGTTTTTTTTATTGTTTTAGTATACCTATAATAATATATAGTATTGTGTTTGAGTGAAAAAATTATCATTTTTTTTTATTTATTTTTTAAACCTTTGAGCTTTCGCGCGTCTGCTCAACTTTATATTTATTATAAGAGCACATTTACTGATTTTAAGTAATTTAAAATACCATTTCGTTTTCTATATACATTATAATATATAGGTGCCTATATATAATATCAATGGTGGGTAAATTATAAGTAATATAAAATATAGAAATGTTGTAATGTATATAGTTATATTATATTATATGGTCGTAAAATTTAAGTGAACATTTATTACTGTTCATAGTTCGTGCAATGTCCATGTCAGTCAATACAATACCTACTGACAAAACATGGCACATTTCATCATATGGCCACTTTATCATATACTTTACTGATTTTGTCGTTTCTTTTTAAGTCGGCATTCAACCAAATAACAGTTGAATGTTAAACAAATACTGTATATCAACGAATATAACTTATAGGCCAAAATAATAAGGTATGTTCATTACTCATAATGAACGTTTAGGATATTTATTTTATTGTTGGATTTAACTAATGTGTAAATATAGGTAATACATTGTGTGATGAATACACATAAAGTTTATATAGATATAAGTATATAACATATTGTAATAATAATTGTATTAATATTTCCGTATAATAAATGATTATTTTTATTATCTATTTATCTATATAATATTGATTATAGATGATGATATATAATATAACTATATACTATAGATCAGGGGTGGCCACAACGAGGCTCGCGAGCCGCATGCGGCTCTTGAAACAAACTTAGACAAAAATTAAATGTAAATAAATGTTTATTTGATTTAAAATGAAAAATGTATTTCCATTTTATAAACATTGCTTTACAATGTGGCTCACCTCAATTAAACTTTATAAATTTGTGGCTCCCAAAGTTAAGTTAGTGGCCACCCCTGCTATAGATAATAATACATATGATAGTTCAAACGAGTAAAAATGTATAATGCATGTCAAATAAATATTGTTGGGAATTAAATAATTTGTATATTATTATTTATTAAGTTTGTACTCTGAACGAAGCCAATTAAATAATTTATTAATTTTAAACATCATGAAATATCAGGGAAATCGTACTTATATATTGCCTTAAAAGTATATTACAAAATTCAATAACAATTATAGTTTATTGATGAATTTAATGGGTTGGTATTATGGAACTTAAAATTTTTTAAACATTTTATTTATTCTTACTAGATTAAATTTTACACAATGCATTAGATTTTAGATATATCATGTTCTAATGTTTATTAATCTTTTGATTCTGCAGACACAGAGACTTATTTGCAGCAAAGTAAAGGAAAGTAGTTTGCAGTACGTATTGGCAATGGTATTACAATTATAATATGTCTTATGCATTAATTATATGTGTTTTAAACTTAAATTATTATTTTTTAATTATTGTAATAGTTGCGATTAATGTCATTTTTAACATGTAAATTATATTATTATGCGTGTGTTGCGTAGTATAGATATATATAGTAGCTATGTATATACAATAAATACATTTGGAATCTTTTACATTGTGCACAATTGCATTACCTATATCTACATGGTTTTTTTAGAGCATTTAAAGATCATTAATAATTTTAAACTGGTGGGTATTATAAATGTGATTTATATACGTACCTATATCTACAATACCATTATTGGAACCCCATCACAGTTATATGTATTCAAAATAAAAATTATTTATAATTTATTTTTGACTCAATGATTTAATTTATAATACACGGTTGACGTTTTAACGATATAATTGTCTAATAATCATAATATTTGTATAATATATTTAAAAAAATATGGGCGCGAACAATATAAATCATAAATATACATTTATTTTCCCCATATTATAATATAATAGTACATTATATCTATATTATGCTTACCGCCGACATTGTTCGGGCCGATTATACTGATGTTGTTTAGCATGTTCGGCCTTAACCCCGGCCTAAACGGTATCGATGACAGAATTGTGATCGATTTTTAGTTCTCGGCGTTCGCAAAAAAAATGGTATCAAGGCGATTTTATCTAGACCCGCGACGAGGACCGGACTTGGAAAGACGAAAAGTCGCTAAACACTGTCGGTTTTCGGTCGCGTGGCGGCGACGTCTGACCCGCAACAGTCGAACGAGCCACCGACGGCAGACGTCCCTCGAGGAGGGCACGGCCGACGGTTGGCCGAGGTCGTCATAGACGCGACGGCGATCGCGCGTGAAAATCTCTGTGTCCGATCGGCAACGGACGGTGTACAAACAGTGTTGCGGAGGATAACGTCAACTCGAGAACGGACACTGACTGTCACTATATTATTATTGATATTATTTTCGTTGTGCCCAACACGCACTGGCGCGAATGGTACGCCGCGGAAACGACAATATCGTGTACGGACCGAAGACTTTATATATTATATTTAGGTATTTAGGTACTCGATAAAATATGATATCTGCACGCGCGCTGCGAGCGATATACATCGACGACGGTGTGATGCGATACGCAGTACTAGCGCGTGTGATGTAACCACGACGGCGCGGGTGTTGCATTCGAAAAACGCGTCAGCGACACAGCGGCGGCGGCTGTTTGTGTGGCCCGCACCGGCATAATATACCTATATCGCGGCTGCGGCCCCCGGCGGCGGCCGCCGCTCGTCAGCGACGCGCGTCGTGCCGAGAGGCGTTGGCATCACCAACAGCAGCATCCGGCCGCCGCTCTGATTGGACCAATCGGCGGCCGACATGGGCGTGGTCAACGCCGGACCCGGGAGCCCCGTCGACACTATATAGTCTGTACGCCGCACGTTCGCGGCCGTTCACTCGCCGTCCACCCGCCGACCGGCACCACCACACACCGCCGGTGGGCACCGCCACCGCCGTCGCTTGGTGGCCCGCGGCACTCGAGTAGATGAGATAGTTATGCGAATTGAAAATGAATGAATCCTAAACTGAGGGGGGCGAGCGAGCGAGTGAAACTCGGTGGACGGAGAACGTGTAAAAAACCCGGAGTCGTGGCAAGAATAGTGGAGTGAAGTGAATAACTTTGGCTCGGCGGGCGTGCGGGGAGCGAGTGGAAAGCGCTCACTGTTTTTCGTATTTTTTTTTGTTTTTCATTTCTACCGAATTCCCAGGTATATAATATTATACCTACAGACGGGCTAATGAAATATTGATTAGAGTGGGTATAACGTCAAGTGCCGCGCGTTTATATACCGAGGGAGCAGGTTTTTATTTCCTTCTTCCTGTATATACCGCTATGTATACCTATACATCCCGATTTTTCTTTTATTTATTTGTTTTATTTTTACCGTCGTCATACGGTTTATTTGTTTTCATTGAGCCCATATATATTCTTAATATTATACATATATATGTGATGTCGTACGATTAAATTAAGTGCATGCCCACACACACATATTGTACATAATACATGTATATACAAGCGGCTGCATATTTTGCAATATGAATTTATTGCACGCGGGTAGATATCAGAATCAGAGACGACATAATATTATATTGTAGATGTTAATAATAATATAATATTATTTAGGCATTCTCTCTGCGAATTCTACTTTTCATATATATATACATACACATATTAACATATTATTACATATTATACATATATAATATTATTGGTATACCTACAGCTTCTGCAGCCCCGACTTCAATGTGACCGTTTTTCTCTGCAGACAACATATTGTTGGTCCGATATTTACATGCACAGTAATTGCAGTGTATAATAATAATATATATATAAGTACGCTTTAGAGTTTAGATTATTTTTTTCAATTATGATATATACACAATAATATTTAGCTTAAAGCTTAAATATGTTAAGTGTGGAATGTTGACTATATGTTGTATTGATGTATTATATATTTTATATTGGAGCGACACCAGACATATTATTGCAGTTTATATAAAATAATAAAGTATTTCGTGGATGGAATAAAATTATTTTTTGCAAAATTGTATATCACCTAACCAGCTATTACTTATTTCTAAATGTCAAGTGCAGTGAACATATATGCGCAAAATGCGATAATTTTTATCTATATAAGCAATAATATTAATTCATTTTATTTCCTATTTTTCCATTACATATATATATATATATATGACTTACATTCTGACAATAAATTATCAAAAATATTTAAATATGTACTTAATTATTGTTACATGAACGTTCAACATATTATATAATTATATAACGGTAATAAATAATTTGTACTATAATTATTGATTTATGTATTGACTGAAAATACTATTCATATATATAGGTATTAGGAGGTATACTCGTGTGTAGTTCAATTTAAAATTATTATTATAAAATACTAATAGGTATCTTTGGTGTATTAAATTTATTACTTATAATGGTATACAGGGATCAACGACTGTATACATAAGCGTGCGTAGGTCTTCATGGCAGGGGAGGCAATACCTTAGCTAAGAAGATCCAGACTCCAAACCCCTCCCCCTCCCCTCCTAAGATTTTGATGTGAAACAACGATAATTTAAATAAATCCTCACACAAAATCAAGTATATGGTTCTATTAAACCACGGTATTGTTCTATAAGGTGAAGAGTTAGGTTAAACATAAAATTACTAAAATAATTTTCTATAAGTCCTTTCTAATAATAATATACTTAATAATCAAAAAGACATAATAAAAAAAACTAAGAATGGGTACATAATAAAAAATTTTTTTCAAGTCGGTATTATCACAGAAGAAACAGGTAACCATAGTTGAAACGAAGCTGTCTAATATAATCACAATATGATATCAAACACGTTATCAAATCTTAAATTGCTTTATTTTATATACATTTTAAATGTGTATTTTATTTTGTTCGGATCACGGTTATTTATAAAGATTGCTAACGTATGTGATTATAAATAATTATGGATTTTAAAATTATTCAATATTCACTATTTTCAATTAGCATAGATATACTAATATTGACCATTTTATCATATTATTATTTAAATATTATAAAAAATTGGTAGGTATTAATGTATAATATAAAATCTTGATGAAGCGGAAAATCTCGCAGGGGAGGCAGCTGCCTCCCCTGCCTCCCCCGTGCTCACGCTTATGACTGTATATAATATACCTTATAAGTTATAGAAGTAGGTATAGGTATTTATACATGTTATAACAAGTTAAGATAACAATTAGAAATGTATAATATTATGATATGACCACTTTTAATATTATGATCAGCACAGAAATCACCACAAGTAAACCGAAATTAAACTTTATATTAACTAAATTATTTATTTATTTTAGTTAAATTTTTACTCTTATATTCCTACAATGCAAAAAATTATTATAACATGGAATAACATATGGTGATTTAATTAATTAATTTATTTTTGTATTAACTATCAGTTAACTCATAATTATAAAATTATTTTAATATGGGCAACCTCTTAATGTGGGCAAACAAGGCTGGTCCCAACGTGCCCATATATATTATTAAGGAATCCACTGTAATAAAACAGTGCATGCGTGGTATTATAACTTATCAATAATTATAGTGGCGTATATAGAAATTAATTTTAGGGGAGGTTAAAAAAAAATTCCTCTAGTTATTTTATAATAGAACAACTTCCATACAGGTTTTTACATATTAAATTATGTACATTATTTTTCTTATATAGATAATTTTTTGCAATAGTTATATACATAATTAATAAATAGCAATCTTCAACAGTATAATGTAATATATTTTATATCATAACTCCAATATTTACCGAATATTTGAGATTTATTAAGTGTTTATACTATTTATAGTCTTAAAAGTACCCACGTGGGCACTACATTTATTTTATATTAAGTAGTAGTTGTACTTATTATCAATATATTTTTTTCTTATGATAAAATCTTATTAAATGTATAGGTGACTATACCGTTTAGTCTTACATGGGAATGTAGATTTTAACCATCTCAAAGTAACAAATAGATTTGTTTTTATTCTAAAAAATGTATTGAAGTTGAAAATCGAATAATTTTTTTACTATAAATCGTGTCTATATTATAAGCATAAATACACAAAAAGATAACACACACACACACACACACACATCATTGTAAAATCAATACTTAATTAAATACTTGGTTTAAAATCTAAAATAAACAAATTTTTTAATTTATATTATATCCATGTATAGTGATGTGTATATAATTTTATCGACAATTTTATTATGAAAAATTTTTGTTGAGTGTGGGGGTTGGCAAATGATGATGACAGTGATGGTGATGATGAATAACGATGTTACAAGGATTCGCACTAAAAAGGAATTCCCCTAGGGACCGATCAGATAATTATTCTACTTTATCTTAAAGTTCTACTCTTATAGTGGGTCGCCGAATAAATGTTTAAAATGATACCTAAGTGTCTCAAATGTAATATAATATAAATGTATGTAAAATATTTTATCTGTATAAATATAACACAAGTAAATAAAATTAATTTTTATTCATTTTCATAGTTCAAAATTAGTTTTGAATATATACAGTGAAACTTCCCTTAACGGACATTTTTAAGTAGCGGACACCTCCGAATAGTGGAAGTTTTTATGAGTATGGGGATATTTTCAATACTTTTATACAGGAAAACTAAATACCAGACACTCTAAATAGCAAACACCTCTAAATAACGGCGGAGAATGTCCGGTATTTAGAGGTTTCATTGTATTATATTTTAATGCTTTGTTTATAAATATACTTATTAATAAACGTGTACAATTTAGATCGTTCTAATTGAAATAAATTCAAATTTATTTTACATATTTGGTACATAAGTACATATTTTTAGTAATTTTTAATTTTTTTTTTCATTGATTTTCGCCGACGTTTAACATTATCTGCTTCGTCTAAAACAACAAAATATGTAATTTGTGACAGACATATTTTAATAGGAACAATTCAACAAGGATCTCTGGGAATTGAATACACTATAGCTCCTTCTGATATATTATAGTGAATAAGAATTATGCCCCTACCACATCTATTGATTTAAAACAGTCTTTTACCCAATAAAAAAATAAGTTTGGTTTTCTGATCAAACCATCGTAATTTTTTATTTGCAAACTTAAAACAGTATGTTGTTTCTCATTGCTTTGTTCCGGAATAATATTCATAATTTTATATATCTATATATCATTTGTATTACTTTTATTTAATATTTATAATTATAAAATATTTATTTTTTTGTAATTTTCAATACTATATAATACATTTTTTTAAATATTTACATATATTTTAGATTTTTCATTCCATTTTTTAAGAAAAATTGATACATATATTGATTTTTTATTACAATAAAATCCGTTCCTTACTTATTAATTATATACCCAAGTAAAGTCTAAAGGTATATAATATGTATATATAATATAGGTACAAGTATAGTGATAATTTTTAATGTTTATAAACACTCATTTATTTGAACAGTATTAACTATTAAGTATTATTTTACACTATAAATTAGAATATACATTTTTGTTATTAAATTCAAAAGCAGAATATTTTTCTTAGAATTTCAATTTCAATATATAAAAATCCAATTTCGAAAAAGTAATTAATAAGTTATAAGTTTTTAAGTATTTAAAGTTTAGATGAGCGGATGTTGTAATGGACCAACATTTTTCAGAGTACCCCTGGGCCACTTCACTCGGCTCAACTAAACTTTAAATATTTATAAATAATTAATTATTATATAATTTGTGCTAACTACACGTTTCATAACAATTATTAGCTCATATTAGAAATCAGTAATCACTATTTAATTAAGCATATATAGCGACCTAAACGCAAAACATATTCAATAGGGCTGCCGTACTACAAACCCTAGAGGAAACTCTCTCTTACAATCTATATCTCACTCTAATATATCTATTCTGTCTTCTCCTAATTACATATATTGGCCAACATCTCGTTATAAAAACCCCGATTTATTGGATATATTTATCACCACAATTTCTAGCTAATAACCTCCATACGCAAACGCTCAACGTTCTAGACCCATGCTCAGACCACTCTCTAGTTCTGCTCATCATAGACTGCCAACCTCCCGACAAATTGACCACCACAGTTTTATCTCAACATCAAACTGATTGGGAAAAATTTGATACATCTTTATTAGGAAAAACTGACTTAAAAATTCGTTTAAAAACAACAAATGATATTGACGACGCTGTCAATTTGCTCGCACATAACATACAACTATTGATATAAGAGTCACTTCCTAAAAAGTAATCTAACAATCTTCCTACGTATACAAGGACTTTAGTCTTAGTAGAACGGCATACTCGTGCTGTTTGGCAAAACAATAGATACCCAGCAGAGACACGTAACTACAATGCTCTTGAATTAAAACATTACCTTACCTAATGCCAAATGTGTACGATATCTTGAAATTCATGTCGACCGTCAACTTATTTATGGTCACCACATATCAAAAGCAAAATTGTCGCAGTAAATAACGGCTTTCGTCTCCTACGACCCCTATTAACTGCCAAAAAAATAAAACTATCTAACAAACTATTAATTTATAAACTACTCCTAAGACCCATCTAGACATATAGCATCCAGCTCTGGGGTGCAGCTAAAATATCTAATACTTACCATATTTAAAGGTTCCAATTCAAAAATCTTCTATCAGTCTCAAAAGCTCCATTCTACATCTCCAATAAATCTCTTCACTCTGATTTAAAAATATCAACTGTCATCGAGTTAGCCAAACTACATTACAAGCGTTTCAATAGCCGACTAACCCAATGCCCAAATCTTCTTATTACTCAACTCTCATCCGCAATTGTTCCAGGCAACCTTCAAAAAAGACTAAAAAGACAGTGGTATCGTGACTTGCTTAGATAAATTGAAAAAAAAATGTAAAAATTTGTAATATATAGTCTAACTAATATCTTAACGAAGTACCTCCAATGGGAGGTCTCTTCACTCTGTTATTCCTGTTCTATGTATTATTAGATAAATTAATTAAGCTTATTGTTCAAATTTGTAACAAATTGCTAAATAAATAATTAAGTTAAAAAAAAAAAAATTGCGAAATATTTAAAATATTTTATATTAATTTATGGTTTAGTTTTTCCTTTTGTTAATATTTAACTAATAAGTAATATAAGCATCTAGGGGCGTAATTACGGGGGGGAATATGGGGGATAGATCCCCCCTTGAGCTGTATTTATATATTGTCTAATACCTATACAAAAAAGCCCTCCATAAGTTTGCCATAGAAATTTATTTTGATCCCCCCCATAAAACATTCTCAATTACGCCACTATCAGCATCAATACGTGTAAATATGTTAAATACAAATTGGTATTCAAATACAAAATCATATTAATATTAAAAATTACAAGTTATACTATTTTTCTAAGTTAACACAAGCACATAATAGTATATTATAATAATATTATGTAGGTATGTGGAAAAGTAATCGTGGATGTACTAATATTAAGATTATAGGTACAATAAAATACATAATTAATTGTTTAAACTCTGTAATACATTAATACACCTATGTACAATTAACTTATATTCCACATAGGTTTTCTAATACAGTATGATTTATTGATATCCTCCTATGTATATTATAATACTCAGTATAAAAGTGTATACGTCTAATCATAAATCACAAAAAGTTTATATTATTGAGTTTTGTTTCAATACAATATATCCATTCTGTGTGAAATTTTGAACGGAATTTCTGAAAAATTATTTTTAATTTTTATGATAAATAATATAGACTTTATTGGAATAAAACGTAATTGATTTTAATAAACTGCAACAATACTTTTTCAAGTATATGAATATAATTAAAATTAAAGTACATAATTACACTCTTAAAAAATAGATTTTAAATAAGTATACTTATATCAAAATTACTAATTAGGTACTTATTAAAAATTACAAAACTATATTTTTTTACTGTTTTTCAATTATATATTTATCTCATTGTCTATATTAACACAATATTATAATATTATAATATATATTATATCTCGAGCATTTGGACTATTTTTAAATTATAATACATATAGCAAACGAATTTATTTAGACATTATATATATATAACGATCGTCAATCACAAATATATATGGTATATAGATACTATACTTATACTTATATTACTTATAGGTATATTATCTAGTATCTGTAGTTATTAATAATTAGATATAATCTGAGTAAAGTATATTTTAATAGTTTCCTACGCGCCTACTAATATTGTTTTTATCAATAATGCATTTTATTTTATAATTTTTTAGTTATTGTGAACATTTAAATATTGTTATTGTAATATCAATATTTCATTTTTATTAGTTTTCACAGGCTATGATGTAGATCAATAAATCCCAGACTCATCCTCCACCATTTCCCCTACGAACTCCTTTGTGTTCATTAATTAACGGAACGTCAAATCAAATTACACGCTATACCTGAAACACGTGCCTGCCACTGGCACGTGGCCTAAACGACTCTATACACACTCACACACAAACACATACACAAATTCACCTACCCTTTGCGCTTTTGCTGAAAGATCTCGCGCCCCCTCTTCCAGCACTCTCGGTCCCTGGAAAAATTCCTGAAACATTAAAATGACGTTTTCGTTTGATGCTCAAAGTCTCGTTTATTAGTATTGCTACAGTTTCTGCAGGTATACTGACACTTGACTTTCGAGTAGCGTACGTTGCACATATTCGGTCTGTGCCCGGGAATGGAATTTTTAATAATAGAAGTAATAAAAAAAAACCACTCATAACAATATCATATATGACGTAGGTACCTATATATATATATACATAAAAGTATTAATAAATAATAATGCTACAGCATAAGTGGAAAAGAGGAGTATAATATTTTGTATTATTGTTTACAGAACAGTGAAGTTGGAATTTGAAAATACGAAGTAGAGTATGAGTAATAATTATTATAATAATTTATTGTTGTACAAAACCTATATTCATAGTTCTATTTATTAGGTAACAAAAATGTTTAACTAATAAAGTAACAACATATGCCTATAGATAGGAGGTACCTATACATCATTATAAATTATAATAAATATAATGCTTTTGTGTATTTAATTTATAAATTTCAATTTTGATAGATTGTATACCTTAAACATTAATATAATACAATCATTTTTTTTAAAGTTGCAGATAAAATAAAGCTACTTTTTTTTTTGGTAGCACAATGAACACATTAAAACAAAAATAAGATACCTCTGATACCTACATAATCAAATTAAGGTACTCGTTCTGAAAGACATGTTTTATGGTAAATAATGGATCTCAAAAAACAATATGGTCAATGGTCATAATTGAAAGCTTGGTTAAAACCAATCATAATAAAAACAAATGAAACCCAATTATATAAATTAGTGACTAATCTTTTACAATCAATTTTTGATAGCATGTTTGTAGATAGGTAATAGGAGAAGAAATAAGTATGAAATCTAAATTATTATAAGCTTGTAATTTGCTCTTATAAGTTATAATATTATTGTATAAATGTACGGGCCAGAAGCATATATAATATAGCGATAATATGCACGGCTGAACACCTGAAACTACTCAGTGCCACCCACTACAATCTAGGAGTTCAATTTATATCGGCGATTATAAACTGCGCCCAAGGTGTGTAGTGGTGTAATATTTAGAACAGTCGGGATCGCCGGGTAAATACTGACCAAGTAACGCAATAATGTGTGCTATGTGAATGTGTATATTTGTGCGCGAGTGTGTGTGTTAATTCCGATTAATAACCATAGAATATTTTTAAATTTATTTTAGGTATTATTCAAGGGACATTACGATTATAACTATGGCATATTTTTATAATTTGTAATTTATATTATTATGTTTATAAATAGGTATAGTGGAAGTAATTTGAATCAATTTTTCCTCTAAAATATTGTATTTTAAAGGTTATTAAGCGTCGATGGTTTCAGAAGTGTTTATAAAAAAATAATTTTAAAACCGGTATTATTATGGTTATTTTGATTTTGGTGTCTTATGACTTAAGACGTTGATGTTGATGAATGAAGTTAATGAATCACACTTCATTAATATTTAATACTGTGCAATGTTTTTAAAAGCAGGAAACACTATTGTTACTTTAGGTTTTATTACTTACTATCTTCCTTTCACCAAAATGCAAAACAAGTTAGGTTTAGTAAAAGGGTGGTTTCACTTTTGCTAGATCATTACCGGTTAAGGGCGAGTACCCTCTGAAATAATGAAACGTTAAAACTGTGAAAATAGGAAAAAACAATAATGTATAGAAAGAATTATTTACGTGTCGATGATGGGTTTAAGCGTTTAAAAGGCACACGGAAATGACTAATCAATTTGCAAACTATTATTTCGTTATACTTTTAATTTAAAAAGTTAGTTAGGTACCCTTACGAGGTTATTATTCATTTTATGTGTGTAAATAAAAATTGAATTTAATTGATTAGATATTTGTTATTGATCATTCTTAGCTCCGTGCTTTATCCGATCGTTTTAAATGTGTTCATCATAATTAAAAAATAAACAATAATATGTTTTAAGTGATAAAAGCAGTTTCTGTCATGTTTAAAAGACATTTTGCTACAGATTTTGGTATAATTATCCGTAAAAAGAAAAAAAATCAAAATATAACGTAAGTATCTAAATGTACAAATTATTGCTTTATAAAATGTACGGGAATTGACAATTAATCATTTTTACTCTAATTATTTAATCAACGATTATAGTAAAACGTAGTATGTATAATGTATATTGTATCGCAATAATAACAATTGACCCTATAATTCCCAAACATCTCCGTCTTAATTAGTTTTATAGTCATCTACTCAACCGATCTACTCGACAAGATATAACTCTCGTCTCTCCCTAGTCCACACCATATTAATTGTATATAGTATTTAAGTAGCGTTAATCTTTATATTATTATTTGTTATTCGTTATACCTCAATATTAACTACATACATGATGTGTTTTTTAGATTCTGAACGGAGTGATGAATGTATTGATTTTACAATGATGTGTGTTTTTTTTTTTTTTTTTTGTGTCTGTCGACAACATTTGGGGCAGTAAAAATGCTTCGATTTTTAACTTCTGCCCCTCTTTGAAAAGGAAATCGGATCTAGTTGGTACTTTGGGGGGTCAAAAGTTAAAAATTTTCAATAGTTTTTAAGTGAGTCGGGAAAAACCTTAAAAAAATGACGGAAAAACGGGAATTTTTACGCAAAACCAGTTTTCGCCCAAATCGAATTTTTTATATTGCTATAACTCAAAAACTAATAGATGTAAATACTTGAAATTTTCACCAAATGTTTATATTAGCGTTCTCCATACACAGTTACATTTTCAAAGAATTTTGACTTTTTTTGAGCTATTTATAGAAAATTGAAATTTTAAATTTTTTTTAGTATTTTTTTTTAAAATAACGATAAAAATTTTTTGGCCGGCCAGAAAATCTTGAAAATTTAATACAAGGATTCTTATAAGTTGTTCTTAAAGTGATAAAAAAAAATCCGAAATCGTTAGTCACAATTTTTTTTTATAAGTGCTTAAAATTCGAATTTATATGAAATGTGTCAAAATTGCGAAAATTGGCAAGTAATTTTGTGGTTGAAAAATCGTAAAAATTTTTTCTTTTATAACTAAGTTTTGAAAATTTTATACAAGGTTCTCCATACATTTTACTTCAATTATCTAAAATAAAAACTCTACCGGATTCAGACAAAAAATTTTTATGAGTGTTTGAAATTTAAATTTTTACAAAACCGCGTTAAATAACGGTTTAGCCTCAAACGATTTTTGATATTTGTTGTTATTCAAACAGTATAAGTCGTAAATACTTTAAAATTTTACCAGTTATTTAGATTGCCATTTTCTTTACGTGATTCGATTTTCAAAACATTTTGACTTTTTTTGAGCTATTTATAGGGATTTGAAATTTTCAATATTTTTTTATTTTTTTTTTTTAAATGTTGATAAAAAAAATTTAGCTGGGACAAATTACTTGAAAATTTCATTGAAGGGTCCACATAACTTGTTCTAACTCTCATTTAAAAATTATAAAAATACATAGGCACAATTTTTTTTTATTAGCATTTGAAGTTCAAATATTGACAAAAATTCGTCAAAATCATGAATATTTTTCACTATTTGGTAGTTAAAAATTTATAAATATTTTTCTATCAAAAGCTAAGAATTGAAAATTTAATACTATGCTGTACATAAGTTAAGCTTAGAATAATTATAAAAAAGTTTGAGGATTGTTCAATTGAAAAAATTTCACGTGTGTTTAAAGTTTTAATTTTAATTTGAAATCAAAAATACACGTGTAAAATAACTTTTTACTAATAAATAATTTTCGATTTTTGTTATTTTTAAAAAATTACTAAACGTAAGATCTTGAAACTTTTACTTAAATGTTTGAATTAGTTTCAAAGTAGAATATATTACAATATTTATGTATAATATATCCTAGACTGACAAATCATCTCCGTTCAGAATCGTTTTTCGTATACAATGATACCTATCATTGCATTCAAATTTAACCTTCCCTAGTCCAAGGTCCATCCCACCCCCTAATGTACAGCAGAGCGATACTCACTTACCCGCTTTTTTAAAATCACCCTACAATGTACACTGTCACATAGTGATTACTTATAATATAATACCTAATATAATTGTAATAATTCAAAATATTATAATTATTTTTTTATCATTAAAAATGCGAATTAGTGCTAATTTATTACTAATGATTATTATTACGTATTATAATTGATTTTTGTTTATTCTCGTTTTAAGAGTATCTATCGTTGTTCTACGATAAATCAAAAAATATTTTGACTCAAGTTTATAAAGCGTAGATATCTATACATATAGTTTATTATATACCTATATAAATATAAATATAATAATGTTTTTGGTTATTGTTAACATTTATAGAATTCAATAACCTAGGAAAATATTTATGAAAAAATAATAAATTATCTATAAAACAATTATTATTATTCCATCACTTAGAATCTCTAATTAAAATGTATTTTTGTTATTAATTATATATTTATATATATTAATTGGAAATCGAACTATAATAACTTATTATAACACTATAATACATATTCTAACATATTATAATACATTAAACATACGTATGCTCATGCTCATACAGTCATACGTGAAAGCCAGTACATTATTATATATCCTTGTGTGATAATTAAACCATATTCACGTTAATAAATAGTAATACTACCGTCTACCATCAATATTAAATTAAAATTATTTTCAATGACAATAATGCTGCGCCACGTGTCAATAAATGGTTTGAAAATCGGTTGTCGTGAATAGACACGTGTCATAAAAACAAGTAACAATATTCGTAACAAAACACATTATTGGCACGTTGTCGTTTTAAAGTGAAACACAGCTATTTGAGCAATTCATAATAGTGAGCGATATTTGATCAGCTGATAACTTAACAGAAAGTCAAAATAAATACAAACTTATAAATTATAACGAATAATTTGTAATTTGTATTCGTATAGGTACCTATTAACAATTGAATGACTCTATATAGTTGATTTATTTTTTATAGAACTTAAGTAGAACTATTTAAAGTTTTAATATGTTCAATATTATTTTGTATAGGCATGGGTCCACATCTTTCATTATTATAACATTAGTATATATCATGGAAATAATAAATATAATGCATTCATATAGGTATACATAATCTGATAATCTGATAATAATATATTAATTATAATTTATAAAAATTGATTTAAAAATTATTTCATTTTTAGAAGTTTTTAAATGAAAATTTAAATTTAGTTGATTTTATTATTAGATATATTTTGTATACATATACTATATAGTATATACTTATACATGAAGTAAGTCCCTGAAAAAAGTGGACAAGTAGATATCGCTCTGCTGTATTATAGTAGAGATGGAGAGTAGGTCACTATAATGGATGTGTTAAATTTGAATGCAATGATAGGTATCATTGTATACAAAAAACGATTCTCAACGGAGATGATTTGTCAGTCTAGGATAGATTATATTATTACCTACATTTTAAATTGTAATATATCATAATTTTACTCGATTTCGTAAAAAAATAAATTTCATACGCTTATTAAATTTTTTTCTATATTGACGCTAGAATTTTTTTTCGTTTAATTAAAAGAGAACTTATGGATAACCTTGAAAACTGCTTGAATTTTTTAAATTTTGACCCCCCAAAGTACCAACTAGATGAATTCTCCTTTTCAACTTCAGTCAAAAATCAAAGCATTATTTCTACTCAAAATCGTGATGACAGACACAAAAAAAAACATACATCATTGTAAAATCAATACATTCTTCACTTCGTTCAGAATCTAATATTGTTGGTTGACTAAATTATTGTATCTACACAAGATAGGCTTATTTTTACAAAATATCATAAGTGAATTATCTGAATTTCCTAAATATATATTTTATGTTTACTTGGGATAAAGTAATAAATACCTACCTATATATATATATATATATGAATACATATATAAAATATTAAAATGTATATTATATATATAGTACAGTAGGGTGGTCCTTATTTTTGAACTTTAAAATAGTTGATGTTGGACCCCCTTAATTTTTTCATTATGATAAGAAAATAATTTTGGTTAAATTTGGTCGTGACTATTCACTCCCTTCCCATGCCCCTGAGGGGTTAAAAATAGCCAACAAGGGTAGTTTTGTTACTTTTAGACCTAACTAAATAAATATGATACTTAGCGAAAAAATGTATAGAGCTTAAATTGTAGAATGTAAAAGTTTCAATAAAAAATGTAAATATAGTATTTATTGTAAGTCTATTATTTTTAATTAAAAATAATAAAGAACATTTTATATTTTTTAATTTAAGAGAAAAGTTAAAATGTTTAATAAAAGAAAGTATGGTTAATTTCCCTTTTCTTTGAATTTTAATAAGTTGTTTTGATGCATTTTTACTAATTTGTTAAGGGACAATAAAATTAACTCAAAGTATTTACCCTTGATAAATGTTATGTGGATTATCTAGAGATGTCAAATCAGCAGTTTTGATTTTATTTTTGATCATTTAATATTTTATATTCATTTTTATAGGATTCGTTAATGGTCCATAAATAATAAAACCGATTTGTCTTTAATATGTTAATTGTTTTCAATAATATTGTTTGAAATTGATTTGAAACGAGCACCACATTTTTGTGGGAGCGATAAACTGCGGTAAAATTACCCTATTTCTAAATAAACTGTGACAGATAAAAATTTAACATTATACAGTTTGTGACAAAACCGATAAAAAATATTATACAAACTGCAACGATTTATGTTATATGGCTACCATATACATTATACATACTGATACTATAATTATAATATGTATACACATTTATCGTTTAATTAGGTATACGTGTTATGAATTTATGATACAGCTATCTGCTTTTTATCAGTGTCTTACCTAATCACCTTCACAATTGATACCATTTTTACGCTATCTTGTACATGCTCCTATATGCGCTACGCGTGGTTAATATAAATATATCATAGTGATTGTATGATAAAAAAAAAAATAAAAAATTGATATAATAAATAGAATAATATTGCTAATATTCTAATTTATTTAACATTTTGTTGTTTATTCTTAAAACATACTTTTTTCAAAAATTCATATCTTGAAATGCGTTCATCTTCTTTTATTGGTCACTGTTCGTTAATGAATTTGTATTTTTGCATTGTAGCGTTATTTCTCTATTGTATTAAACCTTCTTCTTCACTTTTAACTCGTTTTAAGTATACAATGATGATTGATGATGATAAAAACATGCGTTAAATTTTGAATAGAAAGATTCACACATATTATTTGTTATAACTTTTTATTTCGATGCCTACCAAGAAAGAATGAATATTTCTTGTATATTAGTTTCTGTTAAATAATTTCATAATTGTATTGTATTATTTTATCATTAAATGACATATAATTTGCAATCAAATCATAAACAAACGAATCAATGACTTCATTAATGGAAGACCAAAAATATATAATTTAATAATTTTCCTTCGCCTTTGTCTTTTTCAATATAATGTTTAGAATGATTAAATAGACCCAAATTTTATAAACTACGCTTGACTGAATGAAAAATATTATAACCTCAAGTAATACTGATTGACCATATTATACTGCGTACCACTTATTTTCGTGAATTCCTATTAAAAAATCAACTATAAATATATTTGTTTCAAGTAAAAAATCTTCAGTCAAACATGCATCATATAATTTATTAAAATATGTTTATATGTCAATCCAGGACAAATGGACTTAACAGTTTGGACGTGGCTGTGGGGACAATTTGGTGTAAAAAATTATATTAATCAATTAGATAAAAACTTATTTATATTCGTTATAATAAGTCAAAAAGACAAAAACTGAATATAAAAAATATAAATATACAAATTATTCATTATGTAATATATTAGAATACAATACAAAAAAAAGTTATTTATATTTTATTATAGAACGTAAAAATGTATAATATATATATATATATATATATATATAAATGTATTTATTATTTAAAATATCTAAAAAAATTTTGAATGTCAAACAAGGTTATTCATATTAATTATAGTACCTATGTTATGTAATAATATTAAAAAATGATCTACATTTTATGTTAATGCAGAGAAATATTTGAGCGATTTTGCGTAAAAATTATATTTTAATTCTAGTGCCATAACTTTGAACAATTTTTAGTTTAATATATTTTGATGATGATCTATTATATTATTATTTATATATATATTTTTTTTACGTCCAATTGTCCCCACGTCCAAATGGCCTCTTCCAAACGGCTACGTCCATTTGTCCATATTCGTTCATAAGTCGATGACCTTTATTAGGAAGTAATGAATATACCAAATGGCAACTATGTATATACTTATATACCATTTTAAAAGCCATGTATCAGTACAAAAAACTGATACAAATATTTAGTACAAAACTAAAATGTTCTATCCATAAAATTATTTTCATAGAAAATAAGTATTTTAAATTTTGAAAAAATGTTCATTCTTGTTTGTCACAATTTTCATATTTATTAGAGCTGCATATACCTACTTCATTAATATCCTTGTGAAGTGGTGGGTGATATTAAGTTTTTATATTTACATAAATGTCAATGAATATAAGTATATTATTAAATAACAAGTATACAATGCATACTGCAACTTGACGTTCAAATTGTAGAATCTGATTCATGATTAATGATTATATATTACAAATAACATCCTAACCTATTATATAATTCTAAAACATAGGTATAATTTACCAATTATTTTGATTACCTATATTGATTCTATAGTAGATACCATTTTTAATTATGTTAATAACTTATAAATAATCATTATTCATTATTCATTATTACATTACTTTTACTATTCTTGTTTCGTGATCTACTTATATACGGGTACACAAAATATAATAATAATAATTATTAATTACTCTATGTATGTAAACTACCTAAATATGTACCTATTATAAAAAATAATGTATGTCTGTGTATTTGTAATTGTTGAGATAAAATCGTTTTTGGCGTATCGCATTATCACTCTATGTATGAAAAAAAGTGCACATGTTATTAATCTATCGTTGAAAAACAATATTTTTGTTAAACGTTTGTTTTTAACTCTATGTCTATACAGAGTCACTATTAAAAACGTCTCAAATATTAGCTACATTGTAAATCAAATTTAACAGCAGAAGATAAAAGTCGGCATTTGAAAAAGTAAGATGATTTATGTCATGATAGATTTCATCATTAATTGAATTACGTTTTCAGATTTCTTATGATAGAGGTAGGTATACCTATTACTAATTTTAACAGTGAATCGTTCAAAAATAATATTATAGTATCAAATTTATATATTACATGTAGATAGTATGAATATTGGATACAATATAAATACTGTATGAGTAGTTGAAAATGTATTGAACAATTTAAAAAAAAAACATACTACATAGTATTAAACAAATATAAATAATAATAATAATAATAATATATATTATATTATATTATATATATCATTATATATTATAATATAATAACTCATATACGTACAGATCCAGAATATATTTAGGAGCTATCGTCCCTTACCCCCTTGTATCCACGCCTGTTATAACTAGGTAACGGATTTAAATTCTCTAAAAAACAAGAAAAATTCCTTAAGAAAATATGATCTAATGCACTCATAACAACATTAAAAAATAAAAATTCATTAAAAATGCTCTAAAATTATTTTTAATATCAAAAAAATTTGTTTTGTTACCTATTATAAATTCTTATTCTTAATAATTATATGTATCATCTTATTATTCGTTTTTTTATCTTTTTTTTATACACTGAAAATTATTATTATTATTTGATATTTATCTAGTCAGTAAAAACATAATAAATAATACAAATAGAAGTACAATCAGGTAAAACAAGTTATATTTAATTTAATTCTTTTAGAATTAATTTCAACTACATTTTTATTAAATTTTATCTATTGTTATAGGTATATAAAAATGACTAAAAAAAACATTAAAATGTATTAAAAATGTCAAAAATAGGCAAAATAAAAGTTATATTTTTTAATTCTTTGATGTATGAAATGAACTTTGTGTTTTGAAAGCAATGTTTTCAAACATTCTGAAAGAAATGTAATTTACATTCAAATCCGTTCCCTAAATTATAACAATATTATTAAATTTTGAAATATCCGACTACTAGCGACATCTCTTAAATAAATATTTTTAATTTTTAAGTAACTTTAAATCTACGCTATCTAGTTATCAAATGATAAAATTTATTGTAGATAATATAGTACGTAAGATTACGGTATAAGATATATTTAAACTGTACGTAAGATAAAATTATGTATTATCAGTCGCACTCGGATATTTTTACTTACCTTATAAGTAGGTAATTTAGAAATCATATATTTCAGCGAATTGCGGTGCCAAAACAAAAGATGCAAATAGCGGGTTTTTAGCAGTTTAAGTGTTAATATAATATAGATTATAACAGTGGATTAAGCGATAAGTTATAAGTTTTATAAACTTATAACTTTATAAGTAGGTAGTATAGGTAGTATTATATTCCATGATTATTAATTACTATATAACTTGTAAATGGCTAAATTTTATATTTTTTGTGTTACCTTCGTGGCATTCAGAATAGACATTATTTATTTTTTTAGTCACATACTTTGAATTTTCAATTCTAGTATTAGAGGCGTAGCCAAGATTTAGCCATTTAAAGGCCTAAGTCCTTTTAACTTAAGTTATTGAAAATCAAAAACAATAACAAAATCAAAATACTGAAAACATTAAACAAATCAATATTGATTTGTCGTTAACGTATTTACTTATTTTAAATAATTAAAATTTGTACTTGAGACAATTTCCATATTTGAATTTAAATATTTCAAATAATATAAAAACAAATGGCCGGTGGGGGAGGTTATAGCCCCTTTAGCCCCTTCTATAGCTACGCCACTGTCTGGTATTCTTGATTTTTGCCACAATAAAGTCTTAATGATTATTAAACTTTGTTTTTAACATTCAATATTTATTCGTTATAACAAATAAATAATAATGACAAATATGACGTCACTTATTATGAACCTTTATTACCAACAAACAATTAATAATGAATTACTTACGCATAATTTAATCTAATATCTAAAAATTTAGTAAATACAAATTTATGATTATAAAAATCTATTTTATTATTAAAAGCATAAATTGTTAAAAAAACGATTATCAAATTAAATGCATAATAAATAAGCCAATTGATACTCTGTTAACTTACTTAAATTACGTTTAAAACATTAGGTATAAATAATATTAAGTACCTATCAACCTATTTTTTATAAATTTATATCAGAACTATATGTAGGTATGTTATAATGTACTTATTAAAATATTCAGAAAATATATTATTATTATTATTTATTTATTTTATGAATATTTGAATTGATTAAAACAGATGTTACGCTATAAGAAGATCTTATAATCTGAAAAATAATACAATTAATTTATTAAATTAAATGCATAAATTGCATAAATTAGTGTTGGTTTTATTATACATACACTTGCAAACATAGGTAGATCAATAAATTTTGTGAATGTTACATTCATTTTTAAATTATTTGAACTGTTCATTCGCATTGCCAACAATATTAGTTTTTTTATTTCTATATCTAGCCATGTCCAGTCACAACTGTATAATCCAAAATTTACATCTTCTTTCTATAAATAAAAAAATTAACCAGTCAATTAAAATTGTATGATTCATAGTAATAATATTTTTATATTTTACTTGTTCGTTTACGTTTTGAAGTAAACTACAGTACATGTACAATTGAATTCCAACAACAAACAGCGTCCATGAAAAAGCAATAACATTAGAATTGAAAATTGATTTGTCTTGCATATAAAACTAAAGTCGAATATATTATTAATATTTTTCATATAAATTATATTTAATACTTTAATAGTAAATTATTTTTGGACATTAAATTCAATTAAACTTTATAACTTTATAATATAAGAATTATTATGACAATTAATCTCACCATCACAATTAAAAAAGGCATAGTTATCATTCCTATTGAGTCTCCTACCATATAAATTAAGACAATTGGACGCGCAATCCCATATATTGTTTCTAATTGCCTGCAATTTGTCATCAATGTAAATACTTGTTAGTGGTTATATAATATATTTAAATACAATATAAATTATATGAAACACAATTTTAAATAGAATGGAAGGATAAATTCCTTAATATATATGTAAAATACAATTTGAGTAAGTATGTGTATGTGGAATCTAAGACAAAATATCCAACCGATTAAATATCCAGGGATAAAATAACCAATGTATAGGATATAATATCCAAATAAAAAATGATTATAAAAGTCTGTATATCTGTACATAATCGTTTTATTTATTTTTTTTGTTTATTTTTTATTTATTTAGACACATTGTTCATTTTTAAATCACATTTAAATCTATTTCATTTGTTTTAATAGTTTTTAGCATAATACCTAAACATTTTGTGACATCTACATCATTCTGATAACTTTTACATACCAACAAATGTTGTTTTGCTATACGTGGGTTACTGAAGTTATCTATAATTGTGGTTTGACAAATAGCCGGACATTTTAAGCTATATTTGACTTCACACATCGCCATGATATTATTTCTTTTCCTTTATATTTTATAACGTACATAAAGCTATTTAAACATGCCTATAATCTCCCTTTATTTAAATAATTAATTCCATAATAGAAAATAAATTAAACAAAATATTAACTATAAATATGGCTTAACAAGTATTATAATACACTAAATATTATAAAAGTCACACTGACCTACTGCATAAAATAATTCTACAATAGTCACCGGTAAACTGCAATAATTACAATCAATACTTCGATTCTACACCGATGACAGCAGATAATAAATGTAGATAAAATTGTCGGCTTGGTAGCTTGAACTAATTTATTATGTCTACGACGATATAGATTACAGATAATATGATATACGTAATTCAGTAATTGCAATGTAACACCCATAACTAAAGCCTCGTTATTATATAGGTAGATATTATTATAATACAACGTTGATTTTTACTATTATTAATTTATTACTATATTTTAAAGTATTATTAATGTTAAATGTGATTTAAAAATGAACAATGTATTTAAATAAAAAATAAATAAAACAATTATGTACAGATATACCTACAGATCTTTATAATTTTTTTTATCTGGATATTTTAGTACAGGATATTTTGTCCCAATACCGTGTTGGTATGTGATATTACTATATTTAGGGTATGCTGTATGCATTTGCATGTTGAATCTCATGATATATTTATCATTATTAGAGTTAATTGCGTCACATTAATTTCGCTACTTAATGAGCAAAGTGGTTGAAATTGTAGAAATATTGGTTTTAATTTAATTTTAGATTTGAGATCCGTAAAATAATGACAATTGCTACTATAACGACATTTTAAATTACATTAACTCTAAGTATATTTACTCATAAACAGTTTGACAATCCAAAATAATTAATACAAATTCTTTCTGAATTTCTTCATTGCTTAATTTATCTGAAAATAATAACTTTATTAAAATAATTATATAAGTACCTAACTCATGACACTCATGTTATTCTATTCAGCATACACACGGAATTGAATTATGTAAATCAAGTTTATTATATTATTATTTTATTAACATTTATAATTCATAAATACTTTTTATTTATTATTATAAAATATTATTTAATGTTCTGTATACATATATATGGATTATGGATATTGTTTAATTTGTTAATAAGCATATTATAATCTCATAACATATGAGTATAGATAATATGGTTTGTTTTCTAAATTATATTAAATATTTATATCAAGTTAACGTTAAACCGTTTTATCTGTTTTATCTTTTACTGGAAAAATCACAAATGTAAGTTTCCACACAAGATATAACCGGTAAAAATTATCCATGGGTATGCATATTTAAGTTCCTATACAGAAAATAATACACATGTAACTTCCCACATCAACGAAAAAATGATAGGATATTTAAATTCTAAAATGTTTTTGCAATGTTGTCACTGAAAAGTTAAACCCTCTAAAAATGATGTGCATCCATATAAATTGAAAGATTTATTATAAGATGATACTGAAATTAATTACGAGTACCATTTTATAAAAAATATGAAGTATACATTTTAAGAACAATTCATTAAAAATATTATATTTGATTGTAATGTATGTAAGGGATTTCAGGACTTGAAATCTTTATGATTATTTTGATTTTGGTTTCAATTAGGTTCTTTTAAAAAAATAATTTAAATTCTCAAATTATACTAAGCAAAAAATAAACAACTTAAACAATAACCAGCAATAAGTTAATTCAAAAAAACACTTAACTTAAATATATAAAAATAAATAAATTACGATCTGTTTAAAATATCAAAAACTCTCTTAGCGTGCCTATGCCTAATATTCTATATTACATATTATTCTAATCATACAACATATCAGAAACTTGAAGAACATATTTTATTAATAGGTTAATATCATATACATACTATCTCAAGTAACACGGGATTCTAAATTGCATGTTCTTACACAAATTTAAATTATCTCATTCTATTAAAACTCGATTACATTTTAGTTATTTACTAGAAAATGTACAACCAGAAAACCATAGATGTAATTCACTAATAAATAAGTTTGGGATTCACCAATAAATGTTCTGTTTTATATCCTGAATTGTCAATTTATTTTGTTTCCCTTGACTTAACTTATAATAAATTAAAATAAAGAGCTACAATTCTTGAGCATATTTCACTCAATAGATTTAAAAATAAAACTTCAAGTATTGTAGAAAGTTAAAATTATTACAAGAAAATAATCTAGAAATATTGAGTATACGCGTGAGTACTCAAAATCAAACCAGTAGATAAGTAATTTCATCTGAATTTGAACTTAAAATGTCTATAAAAAATAATTGCCTTCTTATATTTATTACTTATTAAATTTCATGGTTCAGATATGAACCACTTAATGTGTAGAAATATTATGCTAAATTTTCAAAAACTACCCAAAAAATTTTTTTTATCAGATTTTGTGATTTATTAGAATTTGAACTTTAAATGCAAATAAAAAAAAGCGGGTAAGTGAGTATCGCTCTGCTGTAAATAAGGGGGTGGGGTGAACCTCGGACTAGGGCAGGTTAAATTTGAATGCAATGATAGGTATCATTGTATACGAAAAAGTGTAAAACGATTCTGAACGGAGATGATTTGTTAGTCTAGGATATATTATAATTAAATATTGACATAATATATTCTATTTTGAAACAAATTCAAACATTTAAGTATAAAAGTTTCAAGATCTTACGTTTAGTAAATTTTTAAAAATAACAAAAATCGAAAATTATTTATTAGTAAAACGTTATTTTACACGTGTATTTTTGATTTCAAATTAAAATTAAAACTTTAAACACTCGTAAAATTTTTTAAATTGAATAATTATCAAACTTTTTTATAATTATTCTAAGCTTAACTTATGTACAGCATAGTATTAAATTTTCAATTCTTAGCTTTTGATAGTAAAATATTCATAAATTTTTAACTACCAAATAGTGAAAAATATTCATGATTTTGACGAATTTTTGTCAATATTTGAACTTCAAATGCTAATAAAAAAAATTGTGCCTATGTATTTTTATAATTTTTGAATGAGAGTTAGAACAAGTTATGTGGACCCTTCAATTAAATTTTCAAGTAATTTGTCCCAGCTAAATTTTTTTTATCAACATTTATAAAAAAAAAATAAAAAAAAAATGAAAATTTCAATTGTCTATAAATAGCTCAAAAAAAGTAAAAATATTTTGAAAATCAAATCACGTAAAGAAAATGGCGATCTAAATAATTGGTAAAATTTTCAAGTATTTACGACTTATACTGTTTGAATAACAACAAATATCAAAAATCGTTTGAGGCTAAACCGTTATTTAACGCGGTTTTGTAAAAATTTAAATTTCAATCACTCATAAAAAATTTTTGTCTGAAACCGGTCGAGTTTTTTTTTTACAGATAATTGAAGAAAATTTTATGGAGAACCTTGTACCAAATTTTCAAAACTTAGTTATAAAAGAAAAAAATTTTACGATTTTTCAACCACAAAATTACTCGCAAATTTTCGCAATTTTGACATATTTCGTATAAATTCGAACTTTAAGCACTTATAAAAAAAAATTGTGACTAACGATTTCGGTTTTTCTTTTATCACTTTAAGAACAACTTATAAGAAACCTTGCATTAAATTTTCAAGATTTTCTGGCCGGCCAAAAATTTTTTATCGTTGTTTTAAAAAAAAAAATACTAAAAAAAATTAAAAATTTCAATTGTCTATAAATAGCTCAAAAAAAGTCTAAATTCTTTGAAAATTTAACTGTGTATGGAGAACTCTAATATAAACATTTGGTGAAAATTTCAAGTATTTACATCTATTATTTTTTGAGTTATAGCAAAATAAAAAATTCGATTTGGTCGAAAACTGGTTTTGCGTAAAAATTCCCGTTTTTTCTGTCATTTTTTTAGGGTTTTTTCCCGACTCATTTAAAAAATATTGAAAATTTTTAACTTTTGACCCCCCAAAGTACCAACTAGATTCGATTTCCTTTTCAAAGAGGGCTGAAGTCCAAAATCGAAGCTTTTTTACTGCTCCAAATGTTGTCGTCAGACACAAAAATAAAAAAAATAAAAAAAAATACACATCATTGTTAAATCATTACATTCATCACTCCGTTCAGAATCTAAAATAATGTTAAATTATAGATTTATGTAAAAGAAAAAAATAATATACTTACCATTTTCGTTTTCAATTTTGCATATGAAGTTTTCATAAGCGGATGCTATTATCTCGTAATGAGTAGCCATTAATTGAAGTAATCCCAATATTAAAAGATCAAATACTGCTAATCCATATGCAGAGTAGCACACCGATATGAATTCCGATACGTAAAATAACTTATAAAATTTGTTATATGTTTTAGCAGTAATAGGGTACCTCATATTTGCAATATTGGTTATATAAATGTTTTCATTATTTTGTGTTTCTTTACTTGCGACATGGTTATTAACAACAATAGGTACTATTGACCATGCAAATGCTGTCATTAAAAACATAAAAAAATACCAAGGGAAAATTTTAGCAAATTTTTTTCCACAATTGTTGATCTTATGTTTGTTTTGTTTCCAATATTTATTGGATAAAAACGATTCATGTGCTACATTAAATAACTTCCAAATCGCTTTAGCATTATAAATTGTTATAGCTATTTTTAAATTTCCAACTATAATACATGCAAAATAAAATAATATTTGTATATCTTTAAAACTGGTTTTCTCGTATGTTATGTTATCGGGTTTGTAAAAAAAACCTGATAATCCAATAACAGTCACGATGCTTGTAAATATAACTATCATCATGTTGATCACGTTATATATATTATAACCAAATATTTTTTTACTATTTGGATCAATCATTTGGTAATAACCAATTATTTTGAACAACGTTAAATCAAACGCATAATTTTTCTCTGTGGTATTCATGATTTGCAGAAGTCGAAGACGTTTCTGAAATTTAATAAAATACAAAATGTATACAAATTAACTGAAAAAAAAAATTAAAACATAATAATTCTTTCAATATTTAAGATAAATACTAATAAATAGAGAAAGGATTTGTATTCTATTGCATTTTTTATTTTTTCGTTTGATTATAGGTATAATTTATCATTTTAATATGATGTTAATTATTAAGCTCAATATTTTTTTCATGATTTAAAAATTGAAGAAATGAAATTTTTTTTATGACATATATTTGCATATTTTTATATTTTTGTATTTTTTAAACTCAGTTTACAATTTTAATACTATATTATATCTTTTAATGTGAATTCAGAAGTTTTCTAAACATTTTTGAAGAAATTTAAAAATAATAATTAATCAAAAAAAAAAGATGGTAAGTGCGGGTACCGCTCCTCTGCTGTATTGTAGGTGTTTCTCTAGGTGCGCCTCTATAAAATATGTGTTAAATTTATATATTATATTGTTATATCATTGTATGGAATAATTATTCTACGAATTATAGGATTTTTGTGGAATTACCCACAATTTTTTTTTAAAAATTATATTAATTATAACTTATGAGGAACCCTTTAATAAATGTTTAAGGTTCTTATCGACATTTTTGGAAAATACTAAAAATAAAATCGATAATTTCTCATACCTACTAATAATAGGTAGTTCAAAAAGAGTATTTTGAAAATTATATAATTTATAGTTTTATAGAAAATGATTAAACACTACTTGGTGGAAAGTTAAAGTTTTTTAGGTTATTCTTTTTTGAATAACCTATAAAAAAAATAAACAATTTAATTTTGTCTAAAATTGTTTTAACTATTAACAATATAATATACATTTTACTATTTTAGTATATTAGAGGACATTGCAGACGACGAGTCGCAAATCTTGTAGTTAACTACATTGCCCGTGATCACTTCGAAACTAGACTGCTTTTGACGGGGATTCAATAATATCCACGACTGCTGCGACGATCATGATACACTGCTTTATCGGAAATTAATACTACTACTCGGTATGCGACATAATATATATCAAGTGCTTCACGAATATTTTAGTTCATAAATGTGTATCTCATATAAAATACTATTTATGTAAAAAAAAAATGATTAATTTGCTTCGAATAATTATCTAATATATTCCTCGCAAAATATTATTTTTTTTTTGTGTGCGTTCTAAATATTTACATTAATTTTTATACTTTGTTTAAACCACTAAAATTTTGTTAGTAAACTGATTTATAAAACCTTACATTAAAATAGTTCAATACAAATCATCTTTTAAAAAGTATCTGAAATAAATACATACTTGCAACATCAACTAGATATATCTCAAATACTACTAACAGACTTATTATCAATAAATGCAGTCTATCGTTAAAAATGTAGTTAGCGTGATAAAAATTGTTTTAAAACTATACATTTATATATTTTAATTTATTTTAAATCCACCTTGTCATTTATTATTTCTATTTTTCAGAAAACTTGTATGAGTAAAAGTAAGTATCTATGTTTTAATAATTTATTTTAAAAGTTATGTTTTAATATTAATCATAAAAATAGAACTTACAAACTTTGTTTGGAATTAAATTTTAAGAACGTATAGAATAAAGAATTAGTAGGTATTTTTGTATTGCAATGTGCACGGTATGTGACATTGTGACATGCATGCATGTTTGCATTTGTATGAATCTATACATTTCTTTGTGTATATCGTTAGCGTGACTTTTGAAATTAAAAAATAATAATAAAATGATAACTTTTTAATGCTTATATTGAAACTGAATATAGCTTATAGCTAGCTTACTGTGATATTTCACGTTAAATAAATAATTATTATTTTATTTGGTATACTATTTTAGTTACCTAGTAGACGTTTTACTACTTTATGTTATATTGGTGATTGGTTTTTGTGAAAGAAAAAATTTAATTCAAAACTGGTAAAGAGAAAAAAAAGCTTGTTCAATTTTAATTTATATATTTTATATTAGTTCTATATAATATTACTAATTATATGTGGAAAAATCAGATACCAGTTAAAATGCAATCTTAACAATACTAAATAATATAATATTGCGGAGTATTCAAAATATTATTTGCAAGTAATATGGAGCTATATTTTTATTTTGTGTTACATATAAATTATATAAGAAATACAATAATGTAATATTAATCTTGTTGTTAATGAATACGGGCGTTTTGGCGCTAGTTGTTTGGAATCGACTAATATTTTTATGCATTCAAATAATTTATTTTGTTAAAATATTACAGTTAATTTAAAATTAAAATATAGTTATTAATTCCTAGTATTTCCATTGATTGTTGCTATTTGTGCAGTTAAAGAAACTTTTCTTCAAGTTAATGTAGACACATGGATGTTATCAATGTTAATATGTTATCATTATTTAACAAAAATGTTTAGGAAAAATATTGGGAGACATAGGAATAATGATATCAAAATTGTAATATTTAACAAAATAAATTACTTAAATGTATAAAAATGTAAGTTGGGACTAAATCGAGCTACTAGTTGTGTCCCGCGGTAAAAATTTCTTCCGAATTGTGGCCCGAGTTTTTTTGGGGTACATACGAATTGCGGCCCGGGTTTTTTTGGGGAACATATGAATTGCGGCCCTTTTTTTTTAAATTCTAGATAATTTAATCTTGACTGATAAAATATAATCACAGTATAATGTAGATACTAATAAGTAACGTTGCGGCCCGAAATTTAAAATTAAATTTAAATAAGTAAATTTAAATTTAAAAAGCTTCATTTTCCTTCACATTTTTATACAGCATCAGTAGTTTACTGCAGGTAGATTAAAAATGATGTTTTATTTTTTTTTAATGTTGACATTGGTATAAACATAAACGTATATATAATTTAAAAATATAATATTAAGAAATAGGTTAAAAATGTTTTTTTTTTATTAAAAAATGTTGACACTAGTAAAAAAGTTAATAACAAATGTATTGAAATTAAAATGTTAGTATAATTTAGTAAAATAGGTATTATGGCACTGGTAAAAACTTGTATGATAATAGTTGTATAAATTCAAATTGATTATCTTCCAACCGTTTCATTGAATTTTTAATAAATGTTTCTTTTTCAATATTTGTTCTGCGAGTATTTAAGTGAGTGTTTCTTAATTTTATATAGGTATCTTTTTGCATATTTTTTAGAACATCGATAAATACAAAAATATTAGGATGAACACTGTAGAAGAAAGCGTTGGATTTCGAATGAAAAGCCTCACAACTTGTAGTAGTGCGCATAGTAGATGCTGAGTAGGTATATAATTAATAAATGACTCATATTATCTAGAGAGGTATGTAATTCATTCAAGTCCACGGGTAACTTTGGCATAATAGATAATCGAGCATGGTGAATATTAGATTCTGAACGAAGTGATGAATGTATTGATTTTACTATGATGTGTTTTTTTTTGTGTCAGACGAAAACATTTGGAGCAGTAATAATGCTCCGATTTTTGACTTCAGCCCCTCTTTGAATAGGAAAATTCATCTAGTTGGCACTTTGGGGGGGGGGGGGGTCAAAAGTAAAATTTTCAAATAGTTTTCAAAAAAATCGAGAAAAACAAAAAAAAAAAAATGACAGAAAAATGGCAATTTTACGAAAAACCCTCGGAAAAACCACTTTTGGACAAAATCGATTTTTTGATTATTAATAAACAGATACTATAAAGTAACCATAGTAACATATAAAAACTATACTATTTGTTTCAAAATAGAATATATGACAATATTTAAATATAATATATCCTAGACTTACAAATCATCTTCGTTCAGAATCGTTTTTCGTATACAATGATAGGTATCATTGCATTCAAATTTAACCTACCATAGTCTGAGGTCCACCCCACCCCCTAATATATAGCAGAGCGATACCCACTTACCCGCTTTTTTTTCTTATTAATGTTAAATCGTATGTTGTTAAAGTGTCTACGTGTTGTGTAAGGTGGCTATGAATAATTTTACTCGGCTTCTCATTAATATCACCAATAGCTTTACGTTTCACTTGATTACTTACAGTCTGTCTGTTTAATGTTTCATCAGTATCTTTTTCGTGGTTTTCATGATTTAAAACTTTTTTAATAATTACGTTATTATTTAAATGAATATTATATGCTGTACACATTTTTTTTGTACAGCAATATCGATCAATGTTATTTTATAAATGTTTATGGAAACGAAATTTATAACCTTCAATTACAAATAATGTGCGATTTTTTTCTCTGAACATTTCAATCGACATTATTAATAAATAAAATAGACAAATTATTATATTGGAACGTTCTTAGTGGTAGTAAAGCGACGACCACGGACTAAGATATAATGGACTGGAAACGACATGGTGGGCAGGTGACGGGGGACGGCCCGCAAAAGGTGTCTCTGTTATCATCAACACTCATAATCGAGAGTTTTCAGCGTTACCAGTGGTTTTATTTGGCGTCACAACCTAAACCATGATCGCGTTTTCGCGGGCTATTTACGGGTTATTATATATTACTAAATATTTAGTCAACAGATGGCGTTGTAAACTCTCGTCTCGATTATGGTTGCAAACTTGCAACCCCCCGCATTTACTTCTTGTACATACTTTCGAGGCCACTGATGAGCTGCTCGTTTCCAGTCCATTATATCTGAGTCCGTGGCGACGACTAAGGTGTACTTATTGATATCTACATTATACTGTGATTATATTTTATCAGTCAAGATTAAATTATCTAGAATTATAAAAACCCGGGCCGCAACTTGTCTGTAGGTATCCAAAATAAACTCGGGCCGCAATTCGGATTAGACCTTTTCTTGTAATTATCTTCGGGACGCAACTAATATGCAGCCAAATGTCCTATAGAATCTAGGATCTAGACCTTATATTGTTAAGGTAGTACCTATGAAAGGTACCTCGAATGTTATCTTACAACATACAGAGACGCCCTAAGAAGCGATGTATGTTTATCTAAGAAGTACCAATTTCCTACTTAAAGGTTAAAATACTCTACAGCAGGGGTGGCCAACCGGTCGATCGCGATCGACTAGTCGATCGCGAGATGAATTCAAGTCGATCGCGACACCCTTTCGCATATTCTTAAATTTTTGAACAATTTGTGGATCTTTGTATATCCCACGAATATAAAAATTAGATTTAGAAAAAGGGCAATAAATAACTATGAATAATAATAATTTGTAATCAAATATATTAAAATACGTTTAGTGTTATAGTGTTAAACTGTGAATTTATATTGTAATAAAAAGTAATAAAATAAGTGTAACACGCCTGTACATATAATATATTTTTGTTTATTGACAACCTTTTTTTTTTTTTTGGTCGATCGCGACCACTTAGAAAAACTCGGAGGTCGATCGCGGGTCTATCAAAGTTGGCCATCCCTGCTCTACAGCACAGATGATTTTAAAATACTAGTAAAATAATACATATTAGAAATGATAAAATATCTGGAAAGAATCCATTGATGCAGATAGCACTTATTCAGTATTTTTTCTAAATTAACGTATTTTATACTATAGGCTATTTTTTTTTCTAAACTCTTTAATAATAAATTATAAATAATATTATAACTGAATTTTATTTATTGTAATTTATACTATATTAGTTATAACCTACATTAAATTTAAATTTAAATTCTAAAATATAATATCTTGGTTTTTTTTCAAGTTACTAATATATTATTGTTTAAATAAAATAATTTTAAGGATGTGAAAAAAATTAAGGTTTTAAAATGTTTAGTGAAAGATTAACGCTGTTAATAAAATGAAGGTGTTGTGTGAATGATGATGTTGATGGACGGGTGCTGAATAGAATTTGAATAATAAAAATTTTACTGATTATAGCGAAAGAAAAATGACTAAAAGGAGATATCTAGACGAGTCAGAAATTAATTAATGGCTGAATATTAATTGCAATTATATTTGATTCACTAATGGATTGATGACTTATAAAGTTTTTTTTACCAGTGATTAATATAATTGTTATTATTATAATGTATACTTAATTTTTATGATAATGCATATTGCATACTAAATTCAAAGAATTGCATTATTTAATTTAAAAACTAATTTTAATTCTCAATTGTAATGCTTAGTTTATGTAAAATGAATAAAACAGATTATTAGTTATATTAATTAAAAACTAGAAAACTAAAAAATAAATTATAAGTAGCGTTTGAGTGTCATTATATTGTGTGTTATTGTACTCTTAAATTCACTTAATGTGTTAACATTTTTATTAATAAACGAAAAACCACAATTTATAAGTGAAATACCTTAATTTAGTGATTTATTAAATACCTATATTGAATGTATTAATGTATTTATCCTTGTAGGTACATTGTAATTTGTAATTCACGTATTTTACAGAGTATTTTCTTTTAACAGTAAACATTTATCTATATATGATGAGTAATTTGAAGTTTAAATTTTTTGGAATTATGAAAAATGTTACATATTATATGTAATTCTAACATTGTCCCTTTTCATCCTTATTAATAGTCACATTTTAAATTTCTGAAGTAGGATATTATTTCCAAAAATGTTGACAGATTAAATATCGAATAATAAATTTTTTTTTTATTAAAATTTAAAACCTAAATAGCGTAGTAATAGACCAAACATTTAATAAGATACCCAATGGGTACCACTTATTTCTTTTTATACCTAATCACTTATATTGTTTATAACCATAAGTTACAAACGAAAATACCGTGATAAGTGTATTATTTATGCATTGCTACCAGTGATACACTTTGTATATTATAAACCTACGGAATAATAGTAGAATATTTAAATTTAAAGGAAACATTATAATTTATAATTATACATCTGGGGTACTACCTAAGTCAACAAATTATATCATTAAATAATATTTATATACAACCAAATGTAGACAATGTAGTATTATATTTAGTAACCATAGCAATACAAGTCACAATAGATAAACGGACTAACATAACAGAAAATGTTCATGTTATTAGAGAGTATATTATATTATCATAAATTATAAACATTTTAGAAAAGGCATTTTGTTTTAAACTTTTAGAAAAAATTAAATACCTATTATTATCACACTTACGTATAACGTATATACCTACTTTAAAAATGAAAATATATTTAGTAAAAAGATTAATAGTTTAGTGTGAAAATGTTTAATTGGTTGGTTATATCCAAATCTTGGATTTCTAAATGTAGATTTTTGTGGTTTAGCATATTATTAGTATTGAAACTTTATTACTCTAACCAATTAAACTATAACTGAACAAAAAAATAAAAAATCAACAATAAAGCATACATTTTTACATTTAAGTAGTATTATTATACCTACTATTTTATTGAAAATTTTCGAGTCTTGTTCAATCCTACGTCATTTCATAAGTGTAGGTATACATAAAGTTATTTCATATTTAAAATATTTTAGTACATTTAAAGTTACAAGTTACCTACCAATGTAAATAACTTAAGTTACCTAATTTTAATATTTATAACACGAAAAAAAATCATTGCTTGTTCGAAGCAATAAAAAATTAATATTAATAAGTAAAATATCGAAATAAGGAAAATCTACAAAAAATAATACAGTAGAATCCGCTTATTTGGGACACCACATAAAGGGGACAACCGTTTAAGAGGGTGTTACACCCGAATATGTTGTCTCTATCTTACATGTACGTAACATAGCAAATTTACGCTCAGCAAATCACATTTAGCTCCTTTAGTTTAAAAATTAGAGTGAATCGACCTATTATGAAACTTGATGGTAAGAAAATGATCTGTGTTTGTATGTTGGTTTTTTATGATAGTTCAATTTTTTAGCAAGTTATGCGTATAAATTAAAAATGCTCATAATTCACTTAAAAACTTAATAATTGTAAAAAACCAACATACAAACACAGATAATGTTCTTACCATCAAGTTTCATAATATTATGAAATATTATTATAAATATTATTAGGTCGATTCACTCTAATTTTTAAACTGTTATTACTGTAATATTGTAAAATTAAAGTTCTGTTAAGGCGCGTCCCCAAGGAGAGGGGGTGTCGTCCAGCATAACAATTTGTAATATATAAAATGACTCTCATTGTTAACAAAATAATAACGATCAAAATTGTAATTAACCGTTATACGTAAGTAGAAAAAACTAATCACCACAAAGATAATAAATATTATTAGGAGGATAAATTATCGTTTATCGTCCGTAATGATTAATTCCAATATTAATAATTTAAAAAATGTATAGCACTGAATATTTGAATAAAATCAGAATGTACTTTTTAAGATTCTAGACCTCCATAAAATATGGAAATCTAGTTTTAGATTAAAATATCTTAATAACTTATAGATTGACTTACTTATTGATTTTAAGAATTTTTTAATAACTAATTATGTATTATTAATATAATACATACCGCTGCTACACCATTAATATACTTTACTGTACTAGGAATAAGATTATACTAAAATGGAATTATACATATTTTTAACATTATAATTTGTTATAACTATCAAAATGGGATAGCTATACTAAACTTTGTTATTTGTATTGTTTATTTAACCAGACATTAAGGGGTTTAATATATATTATTATGTAATTTGTGAAATTCTATAGAAACGAATACTACTATTTATATATTATGAATGTACTATAGAGTATAGATATATTTGTGGTATCGGTGAATACTGAGTGTCTGCATTCTGTATTATTTACTTTGAAGCCTGGTCCATTAGATTAATAACCAATACTGAGGGGGAAGGGGGTTAAAGGTATTTTTTGAGAGTATTTTTTATTTATATAATTGCAAGACACTATATATAAATAAAATTACTGAAAACAATTATATTTTCAACTAGTTTTTAGAGATTGATAGAAAAACTTTTCCGCGTGCGGAATTCGTATGTACAATAAATTCACCACTACAGGGTGTCGCGCACCAAGAAAAGGCGGATGTAAAAACACAAATTCAGTGATGTGGATCAGGCAAGATGTGATCTTCTGTGTATTATAGTATCTAGTAGTAATATTTTCTGGTAATAAATAATTTTACAACTATAAAATAATTTTTATCTCAATCATTTTTTTTACAGGAAAAGAGATAATTTATATGAAATTGGAACAAAATAGTGCAGATTCCACCAACTCTACAGTCGGAACCAATAATGGCAATAATACATGATATCACGATATCTAAAAAGGTATTTATCTTATACAATTCAGACACGTTATATGAAATAAAATTGTGAACAAAATATTATATGGTGTAATAAAACAATATAGGTACTCTAAATAACATATTATGTATTACATAAAATTATTATGTATATATATAATATATTATATATTATGTTTAAAATTGATAAATTTCTTATCCAAAAAAATAACAAAAGGAAAAATAGGTCATATGACATGCAAGTAAACTACATTAATAAGAGTGTTGGGAAAAAGTTTGTGGACTATTTAGGTCCAACTAATTTTAACTCATTGCCACCATAACTAAAAAAATATATTTCTAGTAATGTAAATAAGAATAATTATTTAACAAATAACAAGACCATTGTTAACTATTTGTTTCTTGAACTATAGTTGTATCTTATCTAGTATTTAAGTATTTAGATATTGTTTGATATCATAAATTTCGGTTTTATTTTAGTTATAATACAATTTCTACTCTGTTACATAGACTTACTTGTGTATTAATTAGGAGTTTAAATATTTCAAATATTACTTAAGAGTAATTTAAAGTTAATCTGTATCACTTTTTTCTTTTTAAGTTTTAAATATTATATTATTTACTATCAACTCATCTACCTCGCCACAAGCACTGCTTAATGAGGTACATAGGCGTAGCGTGATGATTTTTTTTTGGGGGGGGGGGGGGCTATAGCCTTTTTTTATTGTGGTATCAACGACGCTGCCGAAACTGCTTGCTTAATCACTTTGTATAAGGGCTATAATGATTCAAGTACTGAACATATTATATATTCTACAAATATAACTATAGAAAAATATAAAAGAACAAAATATAAAAAGGACTAAAGAAGCAAATTATTAAGTAAAAAGTAAATAAATAATATACCATACATCATATTATTATCAAATACATATTTTGTATTTGAATTAAATATTAAAAAAAAAAACATTTTAAATAGTAAATTATTACTAATTACTATATTATAAAGTTTAAACGCCTGATTTTTTGCGCAAATATATTTAGAACATCTTCAGATGTAATATTATTAGCTAAGTCCTTTTTAGTTTTTAATATGAAGTAACGAAAGATTTGAAAATCTATCATTAGACATAGAATTTCGTAGCAATATTTTTATTCACCGCATTTCCGAAAACGATCTTTCACAAGAAGCAGAACTTACTGGAATTGTAAGTGCTACTTGTAAAAGCATATATAAGTTTGGAAAAATTTTTTTGTTGATTTCTAATACAAGAGCATCTATGTCAAAATCATCTTTATTAATGCAGTTCTTCATAATTAGCATTTCAGCTTTAAGTTGGTCTTTATCAATACATAAAGCATTCTAAAAACAAAAACCTTATATTAACATTAATATAATATATTTTCATGTATTTTACTAACCTCGTAATGTTATTTATATTCTTCGGATATCAAAATAAATAATAAAAAATGTTTTCAGTTCCCACATATGGACGTATAAAACAGTAAACTATTACACAAAAATTTCTTAGTAGAATTCTGGGGGGGACTATAGCCCCCTTAGCCCCCACCATTCTACGCCTATGATGAGGTAGATTAAAAATAATAATATATTGTTACATTTCAAGTTTTAATTTTACATACCATACAAAATGCACTGTAGAAAGATATGTTAGTACTATGCGCAGATTCAAGACACGACTTAGGTCAATGATAAGTGGGGAAAGCGTTGATAGGATATACAGCATAATCAGTATTTATACTGTTTATCTATAGAGAAGAAAATTGATAATGAAACAAACTGAATTCATTGACAATGTAATGAAAAATAATAATAATAAAAAAAGAAACAAGCAATTTTAATTTTTACATCAATAGATATTTCATATTATAATATTAATATTTATTCTAATACAATATTATAATGTATTGTATTTATATACCTAATTTCAGTAATCAAATTTTTTTGAAAGCTTATTTTTACATAATTACATACCCTTTCTTCTTCATACTATTTCTAGAAATACCAATCTATAGTATCTTTATGCTATAAAAAGGTTTTGGAATTTGGTTTCATTTTGCCCCTCCCCCTCTGAAAATTACTCTATTGGCACCCTTGTTCTATACTTACTCACTGCGGTTATAACATATTTTATATAAAATAAATTTTATCATCATATGTTTGTACATTTTAATTACTTATCGATACTAACCAAACAATAACCAAGTTAAATACCTACAAATTATATAAATTAAATCTCGTTTTCTATATAGGTTTTATCAGATTATTTTCTATGCTTAATTACTTGTTTTGTTTTTCAAATTTTAAATTTTTAACAAATAACCGTTCGAACACTTCGAACAAATAATTATCAGTCGACAACATGACTATTTTAAGAAATTATCGTCAAATAAGTCACACATTTACATATCTAATATATGAGTCATAATGTAGACTCAGATGGTAAGCAAGTGTGTGACCTATTCGGTTCAAACGATGGCCTACAAAATTAAAACAACGCGCTAGATCAATAGATTCCAAAGGCTCCTGGCCAAGCGAAGTGACAATAGTTTTACACGAAACCTTGTTGTATAATGCTACATAATAAATACTGCTTTAGCTCGACATTCTCAAATACTATAGTTGAATTCTCACAACTGGTGCAACGATCACTACGATAACAAAAAAACTTCTGCATTCTGAAATAAATTTATTTAATATTTCTATGGCCGTTGAAAAGCAAGATCTTTCTTTTCAATTAGAACAATATGAGTTGAAAAAATCCATTTTTATCTTTAAAAGAGATTGATTATATGTCGTTTTGGAAAACATCACAAGTCAAAAAATATCTATTGTTGAGACTCCGAGAAATTTTGAACTATAACAGGGTCTCAGGATCGGAGAAAGAGGTCGTGTGGATTACCAATTTGATCGGATTACCAATGACTTTGCTTACATGGGGCCATTTTCATATACTTTTTTTTGACAAAAATTAAATCACTATAAACTAACCATGAGTATAAAGTATGACACGCGACTAATAATCGTTACCAACGTATGAAATCTAATGACGCACATGTGTGATATGCAGTCGTAATTTTATTATCGTTATGATTATTATTTTATTGATCTATATATAAGCACAATAAAGAAACGGTGGCGATGTAGATACACTCGAAACCGTTCGGATTACCACATCTTTCGGATTATCAAGACCCTGCTGTATTTACATATATGAATAATAAAAATTTTCCTAATATAAAGGACTATATAATTTAAGACAAGAAATTTTAGAATATCTATTACGTGTTTCAATTACAGAAATAAAAGTCGATTATGCTGAATTATTATCTACAACAAAAATCTTCAATTCTCACGTTAATAAATAAATGCCACATATAATACAAATAAATAAATATAATAATATTTTGAAAATTTTAAATTGTGTTGTTGCGTGCCAATATCAGTACTTGACTTAAAGATGATATTTGAAACGAAAGTTACAACTCTTTAACGATTAATGTTTTATTACGTATAAAATAAAATACATGTAATTAATTTAAGAAGTAGCTGAGTGTCGTGAAGGTGCTCAGGTGTTGGTGGCTGTGGTACATCTGCCGTTGTTGGTCTTTGAGCTCCCTTATATATGTGGTGCGACTTTTGTTTACATCGTCCCGTAGCCTTCTGGGTGAAACCGGTATCCTTGTAGTTGTTGTTGCGAACACAGGCGTGGCTAGATAATGTGCAATACAAAGATGCACTTCTAAAGTCTAGGTGACCTTACTCGTAGATGCGCTATTATTGCAATATACATTAATTGCCAATTGGTGGCTTACTATCCTAACACGTGTCATGGTCATAGTATAGCATGTGCAACTCCTTCGACACGAGGCATGGTCATACTAACCTAACCTTGATCTTGTAGGTATCTCGTAGATATCTCGTAGCCCATAACAGTATTAACCTTTTTATTTTTCTTAATTTGCTCTCTGGACACATTAGATTATAAAGTTCTAACAATTTGTCCAAAAGTAACTTTGAGTTGTCCAACCCTGATATACACAATAAATCAATATAGGAAAAATGTGGTTATACCTATTCATAAATATTAAATAAATTGTGAAATAAAAACTAAAAATATTGAAGACAAAATAATGTTAATTGTATGTGTGGGTATAGTAAAACAAAAATTACAGTATATAGTATAGACAAATTTTACTTTATCAAATAAAACCTTGTTATAAGTTTATCGAGAAACTTATTACATCGTCTTATTTATTAAAGAATTTTTTTTATACATTGAAATTTCTTAGTTACTAGTGCATGATATATTTATGTATTGTAATGTACTAAAAAAACATATACCTATGTGAATCTATTATTTCAAAATAATTGTATCGTACCTATAGTTTGCCATTTAGTTGCATAACATTTTGATAATTTTTTAAAAGTTTCAGTTCAGTAAATAAATCTTTCTCTGAAACCTTGGAAAATGTTAACTACATTTTTTGTAGTATTTTGAGTTATATTCATATTTAACATGCATGTATGCCAAATTAATCATAATGATTAATTCAATTTTTTTTTTTAAATTCGCTTTAAAAAAGTTATCTAAAGTTGAATAAATTTAATTGTTTAGGTAGATTGAGGCATATGACTTTTCGCCCTTCGGCCCATGAAAAATCACAGGACGTGTTTAAGAACGCTCGGCTCGCCCTTTGCGCATACATAATGTCTGTACGGTATACTGTTATTACGGCGTGTATACGTTTATGTGTGTCGTGCAGTAATGAATATTAATGATATCTTAAATGTTTAAATTGTGCGCGCATTCACGTTGTACGTGAAATTAACAAAAATTATTATTGTAGACGAAATTAGTTAAAACTCACGAAATGAGATTATATGTGTTTTGTTATTTGTGAACTATACGATTTATTTGTGTAAAATAACTTTAACACGGAATTCTTAGCGGCTTCGAAATGGCTTGATTGCTCGAGATTCGGTTTATGCTAACAACTCAAACTATAGTTGATAGATGTTAGGCATATGATTCTTTGATAATACGGGCAGGTTCGAACCCCGCCGCCCATTTTTTTTTCGATTTTTCACGAAATATTTTTTATTTCAAAATTATTTAGAATCATTCTTGTATATAATACGATAGATACATGTTTAAATTTATTTCTGTGTACATAGATTGTATTTCTATAAATTAATGGAATAAATTACAAATTGCTTTTAATAATATTCGAGTGTCACTATTTATATTATAATATTGTATATTCAATATACTAGGTAGACACAATTTGACCTATGCGCCCACATTATCTGTGATTTTATGCAATTTGTAGGCAAAAATAATAAATATATAAATACAAATAGCTTTATAATACCTATATATTTATAAACAATTGTAGTATACATTGCAACAACTATAATGAAAATAGAATAAATACCACTTATGAAAAACTTACATAATATAACAAAACTACACAATATTATCATCGTATGTGTCTATTTCCGTTATTTTGTAGTTTTTTGGATCTTTTAAAGATTCCTTGGTAAAATTAATTCCCATAGCTAAACAAAATATTTTTGGACTTTCAACGACAGTCTCTAAAAATTAAAAATAATAGTTTATTTTTTATTTTTTGAATTAACTGTAAGTCTGATTTACAAAATTAAGTGTATACATAAGCACATAGAATAGATTTTATATTGCATGTCAGATATATTTATTATAAACAATTAAGTAATTACCAAAAAATGAAAATTTGTTAGCGAAAAATGTTTTTATATATACAAACAGGAGTGCTTCATCTGAAATAAAATAGAATTAAGTTCAATTCCGTTCAAGTGCCTTTGTATTTATATTTTATTGTTACTTTATAATTAATTAGCGATAAAATCTATAAATGCATAAAAATTATAGTAACTTTATTGAAATAATGATAATCGATTGTACATTTTTAAAATACGAGATATATATCGAGATATATTTTATTGCAGTAGCAGTCCTTATAAGAAGAGAAAACAAAATACCTAATATTATCCAGAAAACATCACATGGTAAGAAAATTAAAAATAAAAGCTTATTTGTTTAAAATGGTAAAACACTTTAAATACCTTGGAGTGTGGGTGAATGAAAACGTGAATAGTATTGAAGAAATAAGAGGAAGATTGATAACAGGAAACAGACACTACTTTCGACTATCAACGCTGTTCAAAGCAAAATTACTTTTAAGAAGATCAAAGATAACAATGCACAAAAATTTAATTAGGTCCATAAAACTATACGTATGTGAGACGTGGGCAACCACCAAAATAGATGAAAACAAATAGGGTGTTTTGAAAGGAAAATACTCCGAAAAATGTATGGATCATTAAAGAATTAAGTAGGGAATTTTGAAATTAAGAAAAATGAAGAGTTTAGAAAATTTTTTAGAGAAGCCAATATTATATGAATTATTATGAAGAGTTGTAGAATACAATGGGCCCATTCATGTAAAACATGTTTGGAGATTGGAAAGAGTACTGGGGAACACAACAAAATAGATTACGAACACAAAACGAGCCAGAGGAAAACCCAGATAAAAGTGGGCAGATATAATCCAAGGAAGACCACAGAATGATCGGGGAAGAGAACACGGAAGAAGTGTCTAGGGACAACGAGAAAAGGAGAGATATCATTGTTGCAACAATGCAACAATGAACCTTAATGGTGTTTAAGATGCCTTAGAAGAAGAAGAAGAAGAAGAAGAAAAAGAAGAAGATTTAGTTTTTATATTTACTACCTAGTTTATATTTTCTATTCATACTTTCAGAATAACGAACTCCTACCCAACGTGTAAAAACAGTTATTTACTTATAAATATAAACTGCTGATTAAATAATAAATGGTAATGTTTAAATATACAATTAATATAAATATGCATACATTGTAAGTACACGGGTGCACGTGTCACTATATAATGTACCTATCATAGTTTAACTTTCTATTGTAATGTGAAGCAATACTTATTAATGTCACAAATACACATAGGTGGGACTTTAGTCTATATGACGTAAACAATGTGCTTATATGACTGTTGTTTTGTACAAGACTCACTCTCGGACACGGTACGTCGTACGATGTGTGTCTATATCAGTTACATTTATATTATACTGTTATTTTAATCATAAATTCGTGTAACTATTTATGTTAAATACCTCAATCTTTAATTTCACTCAAGTTTCAATTTCAACAGTTTATATTATTATTAAATACTGGTTGAAAAAGTGAAAGATATTGAAAGAACCATAATTTTTATTTTCTAAGGCATGAATTAAGAATTAATCTTTTCTTTTTCGATTGGTAATATTACAGAAATATGTATGTATAAATATCATACATAAAATATGTGTAGAGTAAGTAGTAAATAAACCATTTGGAACTCTGGCCTTTGGCGCTAAGTAACTGATCATAATCACACTAGAAGCGTTAGTATCCAATGAGTAAAATAAGTATTTAATAAGAAACATTCCCGTCGTAAATATACCATATAACTATATAGATTAGGGATGGGCAATTAGCGGCCCACGTACAATTTCCATCTGGCTCGTACTATATTTCAAATTACTTTATAAAAATATTAAATGTTAGGATTTTTCTATATTTTATTTTATTATATTTATAAAATCAATATTGTTATTTGTGTTTATTGTAAAACGTATATATGAATTATTATATAGTATTGAACTATAAATTTTAGTTGTAAATGTTATTGACTTTTTTTAGTTTTGCTTTCTATGTTCTCTGACCTTCTTGATTTTTCAAAAATTGGGCGTCTTGTAGTATTAAGTTCCCCATCTCTAATCTCCGGTAACTAATTTATAAATAACTGTAATTTTCACTAAAAACAATCTACTCTAATATTATATATCATAATATTAACAAAATGTAGATTATATGATTAACGTGTATATATATTGAGTACCTATTACTTATGTATTTTCATAATATATTCTATCATTCCATTTATACGGTATAAATATATAATAAATGATTTCAATGCATAACTATAAATAACAACATCAATAAGTACTTACTATCTGCTGGGACAATGTTTTCGTCAATTTTTGAAGCTACAATAACATTAATTAATTTTCTAGTACTTAGTAAGTTGAAAATTCTAAAAATTTTGTAATTTATATTTAAGGTTAAAAAAACCAACACAATTTACACTTAAATATAAGTAATAATATAATATAATATATTCTGCTAATCACCCTAAACTGACAAATCATTTCCGTTCAGAATCTTTTTTAGTATACAATGATATCTGTCATTGCATTCAAATTTAACAAATCCATTATAGTGACCTACTCTCCATCTCTACTATACAGCAGAGCGATACCCACTTGTCCCCCCTTTTTTTTTAATTTGTATTTTCTGGTTTACTTATAAATAAATCCAGTACCTAAAAATACTTTGAGGTTTTTATAATTTTTTTTTTTGTTTTGTTTTATGGTTTGGCAGCTTAAACTGATAATTTTTACTTTTATATAATTCACTAAATTAAAAAAAAAATCCGAGTTATCTGTCCAATAAAAGTTTAAATATTTTCTAACTAAATGGTTGCTACCGTACACTCAAACATTTTATCTTTGTGAATTGATTCGACAGTAGAAGTAGGACTTTCTAGGTTGCTAGCCAGTAATACTATCATCATAAAGAATCTTGCTGGTATAAAAAACTTCTGGCCGTAGATTACTATTGTATTATACAAATCATCACGTAACCTTTATATCAGTAATCGTAATTACCACTGAAATACCTAGCGGTTAGGTTAGGTTAGGTTCATTATCATATTAAAAAAATTTAGATTATATGATTATATTACGATTAAAGCGTAATATTTCATAATATTTTCTATCATTCAATTTGTAGAGTGTATTTAATAAAAGATTTTAATAGGGATATAAATATTAATACCAATCAATTATTACTTACTTAAATCATTAGCAACATTAGAAAAATTACTAGCATTTTTAACATATTGATTACCTGAAATTATTAAATAGACATTTGCATTAATTGCAATAGACTTATGCATCAAAAAATTAAAAATATGAAAAAAATAAAAATATAGTCAACAGGGGCAAGTATTTGTACATATTCGGATTACGACATAACGCGGACGTTGTGTGTGATATCAGAGCTGTTTTTCTCTCGTATCTTTATACAAGTTTTTTATAATTATATTGCTCTCTTTAGCAATTACTTGTATTTTATATAATCATAGTGTTCTTAAGTATCTTCATAAGTCGTTGTGTCACCTCTTCTATTTGCTCTCCATATATTATTTCAAATTCTTCTTTCGTCATCACTACCATTATCTCTCGAGTTTCTACTGAGTTATCTATCATCCCTATTGGAATCAGCTGTTTAACATATTTCCTTCCACCAATTTTTACTTGGAGACTTTAACGGCCGTCCAACACATTTGTTATACATACCATCTTTAACCTGCTTGATCCTACTGTCTATATTACTGTCACACCTTAGTATGAATTGTATTGCATTTCAATTAAATTTAAGGGGTAATACTTTTTTGATGGGTCGTACTAACTGCGGAATTTTTACGGAACGTCTCCAACGTGAACAATCCACAATATGCTGCATAAAATGCAACAACTTTTTTCACTCTTCTCGATCTTAATGATTCCTCTAATAAGGCTCAATGAACTTGTAACAACTGTACTTCTCTCCCCAGTCCAACAAGTGTCGATGATAAGTTTAACCTTATTCTACAAGAACTAAAATCTATAAAGTCTAACCAATCCAGATCTGATGAAGCACTGAAAAATATATTTTTCACAGTTAAAGTGTCAAACGACAGAGTTTCTCAGCAAGCTAAAACTACGACGTCGCTTAACCAAGTGATGAACACTTTAAACGGAAACTTAATTACAATAACAAAAGATGTCAAATCGCAAGGAGCAATGATTGAAGAACTAAACACTAGTTTCGCTACAGTTGAAATGAGTTTGTCCGTAGCCACACAGCTACCTCCACCCACTACTGCATCTCTTGCACTGGCTGACACACCTCAAGAAATGCAATTATAAACTGGTTTTTCTGTTCATATCATTGTTCGTGATGTACCAGAGTCATCGTCCTTCCTAACTACTGCAGATATAACATTTGTCAAATAAATTTTGGATAAACTTGATCCTACACTCCCAGTAACGGTTATCCGCAGAATCTTCAGGATTGACAAGAGTATCAATGAGAAACTAGACTCTTTAAAGTAGAACTCACCTCACATGAGGATGTTAACCGTGTGGTAATGTCCTTTCTACGTATTCGTTCTAACTATCCTACTGAATACTCCTAGGCCTGTATCATCAGGGATCGCATACCCTCCGAAAGACGCTCAATCTACAAAATTCACCTAACCTAACCTAGAAACTGCGGGATAGATAAGAAAAGTGAGAATCCAATATCACCATTTGTTACTTCAATGAATTACCTAAGCTAAGACGCCGTGTTTAACTATGTCTTCATCTGTCTCTCTGAAACTGTGAGAGTGTTGGTGACAATGGACTTGGCCTAATTAACTATATTATTAATAGATGTGACAAAAATCTATCTACTAGTTTTTTTAAACTAATGTTTTTTTTAAATCATATATTTAATTAAATATTGAATACCTAATTATTTTTTTTATTTTAAAAATCATTACCAATTATAAATAACTCCATTTGCTTACATAGTTACATGGTAAAGGGTTACCAAAATATAGAAACTGAAATTTGTGGTGGCGGAAAAAGGAAATATATATTATTTTACTGGCGGTAAACGAAAAGGTCGATTTTGGCGAAATGCCCCATCGAACGTTTAATGCGTTTGGCAAATATGTCCACCATATTTTGTAGGATAGTTCTGTCTATCCCAAAGCACTAACACTTTTAAATGTTAATCTAAATTATATTATGTGTATTATTTTGTAAACAGTTATATATTTATTATATTGTAATAATAATAATATTATGTATGTTTCTTTTACAAATCTACCTTTGTAAAATTGCTTTTACGGGTATGAATTAATGATAAATTAAAAAATGATTATATTACAATTAAAGCGTAATATTTCATAATATATTCTATTATTCCATTTTTACGTTAAAAGATTTCAAAAGGTATATAAATATGAATAACAGTAAATGAATACTTACATTCTACGTCGTTTTCAGATTTTTGAGCTGAAAATCATTAAGTACGCATTTAAAAGTATGCGCTTATGCGTCAAAAATTAAAAATATGTAGCTAAATATGAAAAAAAAAATTTCACTCCTATTATATTATTATACTAAAATAATTATTTTTTTCTTTAAATATATTAAATACCGTTATTATTAATATTATTATTCTTAATTAAGGACATCGAGGTAGTAAATTAGTTAAATATGGCTTAAAAAAATGTATATACCTTTAATATTTATATATACAAAAACAATATTTCACATAATAAAAATCTTAATCTACCTCCATACCATTGAGATTTCAATTAGTTGCTATCGTCCTTATGGTAAATTTGTATATTACAATTAAAGCGTAATATTTCATAATATATTCTATTATTCCATTTTTACGTTTAAAGATTTCAAAAGGTATATAAATATGAATAACAATAAATGAATACTTACATTCTTCGTCGTTTTCAGATTTTTGAGCTGAAAATCATTATGTACGCATTTAAAAGTATGCACTTATGCATCAAAAATTAAAAATATGTAGCTAAATATGAAAAAAAAAAATTTCACTCCTATTATATTATTATACTAAAATAATTATTTTTTTCTTTAAATATATTAAATACCGTTATTATTAATATTATTATTCTTAATTAAGGACATCAAGGTAGTAAATTAGTTAAATATGGCTTAAAAAAATGTATGTACCTTTAATATTTATAAATACAAAAACAATATTTTACATAATAAAAATCTTAATCTACCTCCATACCATTGAGATTTCAATTAGTTGCTATCGTCCTTATGGTAAATTTGTATATTACAATTAAAGCGTAATATTTCATAATATATTCTATTATTCCATTTTTACGTTTAAAGATTTCAAAAGGTATATAAATATGAATAACAATAAATGAATACTTACATTCTTCGTCGTTTTCAGATTTTTGAGCTGAAAATCATTAAGTACGCATTTAAAAGTATGCACTTATGCATCAAAAATTAAAAATATGTAGCTAAATATGAAAAAAAAAAATTTCACTCCTATTATATTATTATACTAAAATAATTATTTTTTTCTTTAAATATATTAAATACCGTTATTATTAATATTATTATTCTTAATTAATAAGGACATCAAGGTAGTAAATTAGTTAAATATGGCTTAAAAAAATGTATGTACCTTTAATATTTATAAATACAAAAACAATATTTTACATAATAAAAATCTTAATCTACCTCCTCACCATTGAGATTTCAATTAGTTGCTATCGTCCATATCAGGGGCGGCCAAACTTTTTTTGGCCACGATCTACTAAAAGTATACTTCACCTTTGAGGATCGACTTTCATAAAAAACCTAACTACCATAATTCATTTTCGTGTGCGTAGCTTAAAAATAAATTCTAACACGATCGACTTTGAAATCGTTTGCGATCGACCGTTTGGCCGCCCCTGGTCCATATAGTAAATTTGTATATTACAATTAAAGCGTAATATTTCATAATATATTCTATTATTCAATTTTTACGTTAAACGATATCAAAAGGTATATAAATATGAATAACAATAAATGAATACTTACATTCTTCGTCGTTTTCAGATTTTTGAGCTGAAAATCATTAAGTACACATTTAAAAGTATGCACTTATCAGTGGCGCAAATAGGAAAAATGTTTAGGGGGGCTCAAGCCCCAAAATTACCAAAACCGGTAAAAATAACTTATTAAGAATAACATACATATATTATACTATTATTTTTTGAGGGAGCTTTGAATTATTTCGGGGGGACTAAGTCCCCCCAAGCCCCCCCCCTTATTTGCGCCACTAGTGCGCATCAAAAAATTAAAAATATGTAGCTAAATATGAAAAAAATAAAATTATAGTCAACAGGTGCAAGTATTTGTACATATTAAATTCGGATTACGACATAACGCGGACGTTGTGTGTGATATCATAGCTGTTTTTCTCTCGTATCTTTATACAAGTTTTTTATAGTTATATTTCTCTCTTTAGCAATTACGTGTATTTTTTATAATCATAGCCACTTGACTATGCTCGCTTCTCTAACCTCTGTGTTCAATATACATTTGAATCTAAACGCTGCTATAAAGCATTTCTTACACGCACTTAAAGTACCTTCAAGAACAATCCGCAATCTTCTGGGTCTTTGTTTGCAACAATATTCTAAAAATGATATTTCAGAAAACGTATACTTCGATGAATGCCTTAGTTCAAATTCTTTTTCCGTTTCAAATCTATTCTCATCCTATTTTAATTTTATTTTTTCTACCCCTTCTCCTATTAATCTTAATAAATTTCTTTTCCTTTACTACGATTTGTCTAGTAACTGTAATTTTAGTGCACCTAACGTCGAACGTCGATACTGGTCTTGTAAAAATAAAAAATGTGAAAACCACTGGACTAGCTGGTCTACAATCTACATGATACTTTTCTATACAACCTTAGGTCTGTTCTCTGTGTTCCATTATGGCTGATATTTAGACGATCTTTGGATGATGGTATTTTCCTGTTGATCTGGAAAATTGTTCAATTTCCCCCATTTTCAAATTCGGTGAAAAATCTAACGTTAGAATTTACAGGTCTATTCCATACTTTGTCATATAGCGAAACTATTTGAATCACTAATTCTACTTAATATATAGCCCTCTCTTAACGCAATCCTAATCGATGAGCAATATAAATTTAGACCGGGGCATTCAGCTACTATAAATCTAAACATTTTTAATAACTTTGTATTATATAGAAGCATTTGACAATAAATCCCAGATTGGCGTTATCTTTACTGATTTTTCCAAAGCGTTTGATCGAGTTGACAACAAATTCCTCTCAGAGTTCCTATTCAAATTAAGGTTAGGTGAACCTCTTTTCTCTTAGTTCAAATCATATCTGTCTGGTAGGTTTCAATTTGTAAAAATCTATGGACTCAAGTCTGAGGTCCTTCCTGTCACTTCGATGATACTCCCTTTCTTTTCGCATTATTCATCAATGGCATAAAAAAAATCAACCCCAATTGTAATGTCCCTCGGTTTTGCTGATAATCTCAAGATTTTCAGTTAAATTAAATCTATTGACGACTGTTATACACTTCAGGTAAAACTCGATAACCTGGTTACATGGATCACCACGATAGGCCTCCACTTAAATGTCAACAAATGCCATCTCTCGCAGCAGTTATCTTATCGTTCACAATTTAACAATCAATGAAATTGTGCCTAAAATTAAATGGGACTTAGGGGTCCTTCTCACCAACAAATGTATGATGGTAAATTACCATCTTCATATCCAAGAAATTAGTTGGAAAGCATATAAGATATTAGGATTTATAAGATGTATTTTATCCGAATTTAAACTGTCTCTCTCTAAAAATTCTCTACTGCTCGCTATTTCGTCCATTATTATAGTACGATTTCCGTTAATTATGGAGCGTGTTTAGAGATGCTTAAATACTTTGCAGGCAGTGTTCTCAAAATCTTTCACCTGACAGGTACACGACTACATTCCTGTTTTACATGCACTATGTTTAGATTGGTGATATACTTTTCCGCCAAAAACGACACAAATTTCAGTTTCTATATTTTGGTAGCCCCTGATTGAAAGAATTAAAATAGTATATACGTCATACATAAAGTTTATCACAGATAATATGTTCACAATCGTTTGTCTCCATAATAGAAAAGAGAAGAAAGATTACGTTCGAAACTCATGCGACAATTGGCAATAAAGATCAGCTGTATTTTATTATTTTTTTTAGTAAACGATAGTCAACAGGGACAAGTATTTGTACATATTGAATTCGGATTACGACTTAACACGGACGTCGAGAACATACTAAAAGTTTTAAGCCGTAGCCTATGAGTACCTATTGCTTATCGTTGGTACCGATAACCAATGTACCATTTAATGAAGATAATGAATATGAATACTATACTAATAATAGAATGATTGTGATTGCTATTGTTGTACCTAAAAATGTTTGAAATAAACCCCATATTTTGCTAGAGATTATTTGTTAAGATGTTGCTGTATATTATTATTATATCATTCTGACAGGCAATGCACTTATTGGCTCCCATTTAAATTTTCTAGGTCCCCTTTCTCCTACAGTACGGCTCTATTTATATATTATGTAATAAATAATTAAACATTATATTATGCATAACTTTTAGCTTAAATCTTTTTTATTTATATAATATAATTAACTAAATTAACATACTGTTTTGTACCTATCTAATTATCATATGGAAATTGAATAAAAATAATTAAATTATTTATAAGACAAGCTATGTAAGCAAAATATCAAAAAAATATCAGATCATGGATTTTCAACTTGGATTCTAAATAAATTATTAGTGGGTCTTTAAATGCAAACTTAGTTTTAGATTATAATAAATTTATCAACCTTAGAAGTTAAAAACATACCTATTTTAATTTCCATTAACTTATATTCAACCATCTTCTCTGTAAAAGATTAGCCTTTAATTAACATCAAATATTTATATTATATGTAAAAGTCTATTATTTTTATGTGGCGTCGGAGGGTAGTTAGTCATTTTAGTCTCGAACAACTTTTGTAGAACGAATTACAATTCACCCAAAAATGAAATGCAACCGCACGTGTCATTATAACACACTTGACCGTTAAGTGTTAATCATTTCAGCTAATTAGTTGTACGATTAATACAATCGTATTCCAAAATTAACATATAATAAGTAAGGCAAATCGTTAAATATCTAAATTTTACCTCTACAGAGTTTAATATACCTTCCGGAGTTCCTCAAGGTGACTTGTCAACTCTTCTTTTTAATATATATATAAATGATCTTCCTAATGTCATTACTAATTCTAATATCTTTCTATTTGCCGATGACGCAAAATTAGTAAAAATTATTAAATCAGAAGAAGACGCTTTTAATTTGCAATTAGACATTAATAACCTTATTTTGTGGTGTAATGAAAATAATCTATTTTTAAATATACAAAAATGTAAATTTATGAAATTTCACCTAATCAAAATTCCCGTTAACTCTCAATACTCAATTTCTGGTACAAATGGCGAGCTTGTTAATCAATTTAAAGATTTGGGTATAATTTTTGATCGTAAATTAAATTTTTCTCTTCATACTGAAATTATTAAAAATAAATCTTTTCGTAACTTAGGGTTTATTAAACGTAATTGTACTGCATTTTCAGATCCTATTCCCTTAAAAATCCTCTACTTCTCTCTTGTCCGTTCTAATCTAGAGTACTGCCCCCTCATATGGATAAATAGTACGTCGAAACAAGCTCTTACGCTGGAATCTGTCCAAAATAATTTTTTACGTTTTATCTCTTTTAAATTTAACATAAACAGACCTGTCCATAGCACATATAATAATGTTTTAAATTTTCTTAATATTTCTCTACTCTCTGACCGTCGTACACTTTTACTCTCTAAATTTTTACAAAAACTAATATTAGATTTAATAGATTGTCCTGAAATTCTCTCTTTAATCCGTATTAAAATTAATCACCATAATTCTAGAGATCCAAAACCCTTTTATCCACTTTTTTCAAAAAAAATTTATAGCTTGAACGCTCTCGCTAACCTTCTTATGACTGCAGGTAATACTTTTGTCTTTGATTATATTTGAACAATAATTTCTATATTTGATTTGTATTCTATATCTACTTTAGCATTATTATTTTATTCATTCTCTAATTTTAAGTATAAACTAAAATTATGTTTTACGTATTAATGTATTCTATCACACACAATGTTAATATTAATATTATTATGTTTTAGGACTCACGTCCGTTTATATTAAATAAATAAATAAAAAATAAATAAATATATACATATATATATATTTTTTAATAATTTATATAGTAACTATTTACTACAAATTAGTATATTAATTTGTATAATATACAATATACATATTATCATTAATATTATTATACGTGATCTAAAAGTATAATTAACTTTTTAAAATTAATATAGTAAATTGTTGAATGTGTAAAATATTTTCTTTTAAACAATAAATTATACATATTCGATATAATATATTTCATATTATACGACTTTTGTTTATCAACCTTTTTGGGATCGAAATCATAAGTGTGTGGTTTTTGGGGTCAACGATCCTTATAATATAATATACATAATATTATTATTCAATTATTGTATAATTATAATTGATCTTAAAGTATAAGTGATAAAATAACAAGTGTTATGATAACAATTTTAAACACAAAAGTTGTTGATATAAATGTGTTTTGGAACAAAATGTAACATTTTGCCGTCGCCATTGTTTATATTATTAACTTGATAACAACAAAACAATATTATTTGAGATTAGAAAATAATATTAATTTTAATTAAAGAATTTACGAATTATAAATTGTGATGTTATACTTGTCGGTTGTATAATAAGTAGTGAGTATTGACAGTTAATATTCAATTAACAAAGGTATAGTTAAGTATTACTGCAGTTTGCAGTTATATAATATATTTTCGAAGAACATAATATTTTTAACCAAATATTAAAGTATTATTAATAATATTTAGAACATTTTCAGTAAAAACTTGAAAGATCCTTCTTATTCCTCGATTTTTTTTAAATATTATTTATTTTAACTGTGGCTTTGACACAATGTCGGGCCATGTGAAGATCTATTACTTGAACTTACAACAATTCAACGCTATTGATAAGCGGAAGATGCGTGACAGGGCATAATTCATACTATAAGGCTATGGTTGTTAGTGGATGCAAATTTGTTGCACCTTTAAACACGATGAATATTCATTTCACAAAGTCAATGGTTGAAATTTTATTCTAACTGAACGTTCAACCATTTTTGAAACCCTTATATGGCGTTGATGTAATAGACGTTCAAGTTCTCGATATAAATAATACCTATAGAAGAGAGCCATACACTCATCGAAAGTTTTGTTGATGACTTCAACATATGAACAGTGGTAACTCTAAGCATGACTGAAATTATGCAAAAGACCATATGCCATCATATAGTGGAATAGGTTGAACTCGCCTGGTAAAGGCATATTCTGGAAGGCATTTAGTACTCACTGAAGCAAACGTTGTGAATAAGATATGGAATAATAGGTTATGACAGTGGATGGCGAATTCGACTGTTTGCACGTAGTGAGTGCAGAGACTTTTTGCATGATCAAATTTCATTTCAAGTATGTAAAAGAAGACGCAAATGATATCGAAAAAGTGAAATTGTGTGGTTGATTGATGAGTAACTATCAGCATTTTTCATTGCCGGTTTAGGCATACCTTATTAACAACGAAGGATATTTCGGAAATGCCAAGTAGCAAACCCGTGATGTATAAACTGCATAAAATTATCAACTATGGTGACTGATAGGATAGAAATAGAAGAGATTAACATTTATTTGAGGCACTATGAGTTGGTAGTACAAGCCCAAAATATTGTTAATTTATTTTTATAAAAATAATAATTATATAGTTGAAAAGCTTGAACATTAAGCGAAACCATTGTGTTTACACGAGTAATGTATAAATTGTATAAAAATTTAATAACTTACTAACACAAGTATTTAAATCTTGAAAATCTAAAAAAACAAATAATTAGTAAAAATTATGTTATTTTAGAAATATTATTAGTGCAGGATAGTTAACTTTTAGAGAACATCAAATCCAATAACAAACCTATAAATTATATTAAATTTGTCTTTAGTAGAACTAATTTCGTATTAGATTCTGAGCAGAGTGATGCATGTATTGATTTTACAACGATATGTATTTTACTTTTTTAATTGTATGTGTACCTAATAAGTAGTCATTAAAATGCTTTAAATTACAAAAATGGTGGTAGTTTCTAATGCATAAATAATTAAATATAAATATTGATACGGTACGTTACGGTTGCCAGTACAAAGTACAGGCACCGCAACGACCGGTCTGCACCTTATCAACCACCACTACGGAGTACGGGGAAAGTCGGTCTGACATAGTCAAACCTCCCACCTCGCCGCAAAGGCGTAGGGCGGGGACGGGAAGACAAGTCGGCCCGGACGATTCGGTAGTATTGCAGCCTAACATACGTACCTTTTTTTCTTCGTGTAGAAACTTACACATTACATATTTACATATATAGGAATTAACGTATGTAATTGTCTATTTGTCTACCTGTTACTCTAAAGTAGGAACTTACGATTCCCAGTCAATATAATTTAAAAATATTATTCGTTGGATCTTAAAAATTGTATTTATATTATATTATTATTAACTTTATTAACGCAATGACATTATTTTTGATTTGTTTCAAGATATTATCTATTCTTTATTATTATTCTATTTTTTCTTGTTTTTTAATATTTATAGGTAGATGAAAAATAGCTAGTGAGATATTTAAGATTATAAAAATGGCATAAATTTATATTATTATAATAATTAATTACAAATTACATAATAAGTAAAATATTTTCGGAAACAATTTCGTATTAAAAATAAATAAATACTTTCAATAATTATACCAAGAAAACATACGACAAAATAATATTATATTTAGTTATTTAGTAATTAAGGCTAATAGATTGTTTACGCTTAGAATCATTTTTCGTATGTTATAATATGTCACTGAATTAAAATATAACACATCCATAATACTGACTCAATCGAGATAAAATGTACAATACAATTGTAACCACTTGCCTACCTTTTTGTAATTTTTATTTTATGAGAATTGATTAATTATAAAATTTCAAGATAATAATATCGTAATTTACAGGCTCTTTATACATTCAAATATTAGAATTTAGGGCTAATAATAACAAAATTGGTTCTGTTTAATTCAAATTAGCTACTATATCTATGTTACTGCAAACAGGCATTTCACATGCGGATGTGATATCCTTGTAATATAAATAAGGCGTTATTAAAGTGTAATTATTTCAAAAATATTTAGTACTATTATTAAGAAAAAAAATTAAATATACAAGCGTAATCAAAACCCCTATAACAACGGACACACAGAATTTCTGTATATAATATTACAAAAATATCTAAAATACGGTAGTAAAAATTTAACTTTTTCGTATATTTATTTATCAATGATAATATTTCCTATTAGTAACAAAGAAATTAGTTATACTCTTAGATCATATACATTGTATATGATCTAAGGTTATACTACTGGTGTTGGCGCCGTATCAATGATGCACTATCGCTGTTGTCTAATCGTCGCGCGACGGCACCTTTCTTAATATCATCTCTCGTTACTCCGCACACCACTCAGTCCTTTTAGTTTAATTATTTAATTATCATAACATTGTAACTGTATATATTTATTCTCTTTGTTCTGTATTCTATTTAATCAATTATTGGTCGGCTTTTTGTCTCATATTTATATTATCGTTATGTTTTTAGTATCTCTGCTTTTGTTATTGTTTTGCGGCCAACGCCCCATTTTATTATTATTACTGTTGTCGTTCGTTCGAACATCGTTGTTCCCGCTATTGCAGCGGTTTTGTTTTTTATACTTTTTATTCAAGTCGCATTGAGCGCAATCTGTGTGAAATTATTATTATAAAGCAGTGAGCCTTACCACTCACACACATACTATATTATTATACTTAGTACCTTCTTCATTGTGAGAGGCCAATAAATACTTATACTCCATAACCATCTCTCGTAAGTCATTGCTTTTTGTATTACCTCATACATCCGATCAACATCTGCCACCATCTCCCGATTACTGTGTGTCGCTGTACTCGAATCCACATCACCACTGAGAGAGTGCCAGCGCGAAAGTCCACCAGCAATATTAATCCGTTGTGTGAGAGGCCGCCCACGCAGGTCGTCAGTCTTCGGTATTCCGTACGGCAGATCGGTCTTCAGTAGTTGTTAAGTTACTTTAAGTATTGTCCCTATTTTTATTAGCTCTGTGGTCATTGCACCAGACCGGATCGACCACAGAGATCCTCGCCCTATAATTGTACCATTCTACCTCCCAAAATAGCACTTTCCCGTTTCTTGATGTCGTCGTATACTTATAGTTGTCTATTCAATAACTATAAAGGGTAAACATAGAATTAGTTAATCAGCGATAGTGTAGTCATTGGCCAGGTTAAAGATAGTTTATTGTTCCGGTCCCACACCACAACACTGCATATTCCCAATTATTGGGCGCGTACAACTGGTCTAGAATTAGTTATTATAGTTATTATACGTGTATGTTTGTGAGACTAGTATTTCACACGTGGGTAAAGTACCATAATTAACGCGAAAACATTATTAACGTTTTATTCTTTTTAATATTTTACTACTCTCATAAAGAAGGTGCATTAAATATTTAAATTGTATTCTTAAAATTATATTAAGACGTCAAATTTTAAATAAAAATAATACTAAAAAAAAATACAAAATGTATACATATATTTGAAAATACTCACTATAATTAGCTGTAAAATAAAAAAAGTATATTCTATTTAATTTTATATTATTTTGTGATCTGTTAAAAGGATTGATATGTAATTTATTCTACATAATAAAAAAAAAAAGTTTGATTTATACATACGTAAGAATTACCAATATTGATCACTATTATTTGAATTGTGTTATTATGAAACTACTAAAGTACTAACTAAGAATACAGTTGCATAACTGTCATAAATATTTATAATATTTATATTGAGAATAGTTATAGATGAGTGTTTTAATTTTTTTAAACGCATTATAAATAATGTTAATCTGGGTATTCATTCTTCGTCTGTATGCAAATAACAAAGCCCGGAAGTTATAGATGTAGCATATTATCCCATATAATCTCAATTATAAACATTATATTTAAGTAAAATCTTATATAATAATAACAATAAAAAAAAATATATCAATGCAAATGTATACGTAAATTTAAAAATACTCACCACTCGTAACTATGAAATATATAATACATATTAAATTTAACTTTATACTGTGGCGTATTTTAAATTTTTTTCTGGGGGGGTCTCATAAATCCGACATAATATAGATAGGTACTGATATAAAGAAATAATTTTTAATAGATTATAAGAATAGGTTGTTTTATTATATTTTAAAGTACAAAATCCAAGCGTCTTTTTTTTTTACAATTATTGATGTTTATCTAATAATTTTATAAAGTGGTAATACATACAATACAAGGAAAAGTTTAGTTACGCTTGGCGACGGGTTTTTAAGCGTTCAACCGCGTCCGTTGGCTAATTTTAAGCTATATTTTATATAAATATTTTGTTCACGGGAAAAATTGCATAGTCCACGCGTGCCTACATAAATCGGGGTTTGCAAATATGTAAGAATTTTTAGTTTTTTTTTTTCAGAGGTTATGGGGGAGGTTCAGTACCTCTGGACCCCCCTCCCCGTAAATATTTCACTGACTTAATATATACGAACTGTTAATAAGGATTGAAACGTTTAAAGGATACAACAGCTATTGGCTACTAATCATTAATTAAATAAGTGGTCAAAAGTTCGCGATACTATATAATATAACATATTATATCACAATGTTATTATAATTGTATTAATATACTTTGTCTCTATGTTCTATTAACATTTAACTACAAGTTTGTCAGTTGTCACAAATGGAAGTAAAGACCTTTTTATCCGGGCGATAAAAGTCTGCCCTAGTGTGTATTTCTGATTTCAACGCTATTATATGAAGTACTATATTATGTAATTGACTTATGCTATTGTTTATTCGTTAGAAAATTTGGTATGCATAATTAAAATTTAAGACTGTATTTTAGTTTAATTAAATTTTATATTGTCAAGCAGTTTCACTAATATTTTAAATAATAAATAAATTTCTTTTTTACCTATTATACCTCCTATAACTTAAATAATTATCAATAGCTATACTGATGTCAGTAAAAATATACAATTATTTTAGTTGTAAATCTATAAATAAGAATTAAAATTGGTTACTGCGTCTGTGTTAGTAAGACAAGCATTTCACATATGCATGTGATATCATCTTAATAATTAATACGACAATATTATATTATTAATTTAATATGGATTGAAACATAATTTATTCTATATGATAAAAATTAAATATTGTGATGTGATTTATTATATTTTTTAATAATACGAAAATATATTCACCCTCTTCGTTGGCAGCATTCATACCATCAATCAAATAAAATAAAAAAAAAAAAGTTAAAATATTAATATTTTTAACCATTTTTGTGAGTAGATATGTACAATAAATGTAAATAACTTTAACTGAGTTAAATGAGATAATGTAAGAATAGTATAAAATTATGTTTGACAACGATTTTTAAAGGGCGGAATTGTGTTTACAGGACAACCAAGTAAGCTATTTTGACTTATGTCAAAGTTTCTTAAGAATTATGTTCCGAAACTATATTATAGGTTTTTTTACAACAGCTGTCATCAACCAAACATTGATTATACAAGTGTACAATTTTTTCGGAATTACATATATTACAATGTTATTATATAACTACAATGATATTTTTTTTTCTAGGTTCTATCAACATAATATTATTACTTTTTATATTATGTTAATTTTTAGTGCTATATTGCCAACAATGATCATTCCTTCTGTTAAAACATAAAAACGAATTTTTCACATAGGCTATGGTTATAAAAACAAATATTTATCAGTAAATGTAAGTTGTCACTATAAACATTCCAATATCATAAAAATTGTTGATTGTGAAATAAAAATTATTCATTTTTTATTGTTACGAAGAATATTAAATCTAAAATGCACCAGCCTGCATTCTGTGTTAGAATATTATATTATATTATTAATTGTTGTGTGTGGATGTTATTATTTCTATATTTGAGAATAGATATTAGATATACTAAAATTGCGACAGGCACAATAGTACCGAATATTAAATGGTTTAAAAACAATTATTCGTAGACACTTTACAAAATGTTAATAAATATTAATATTTTCTACACATTTTATATTTTTCACAATATTTGACTTTTCTTGAACTATTTTTAGACATGATAAATTTTCGATTTTTTTTCTGTGACTGTCAATTTTTATGCACTATATTTCAATTTTCTACAGAGTTAACTTTTACAAGTCACGAGATAATTAAACTAACACAGTGGCGCAGTGGCGTATCCAGGGGGGGGGCTTAGGGGGCTTCAGCCCCCCCCATTGGCCGTGTTATGGAGTACATTTTGTAATAATAATAAATCAGTCCCTACTTCCTACTATTTAAATATATCACTAATATATTATGTATATGTTATAAAAAGTATATAATAATGAAATATTACAATTAACAGCTATAAAACTTTATTGAAGCTAGTGATAAGATGTCAAACTTTTATTTACTTTGTTTAGCCCCCCCCATTCGAAAATCCTGGGTACGCCACTGCAGTGGCGTAATTTGGTGATATTTGTGGGGGGGATGAATTAATGTTTTTTTTAACATTTTACTTATACCCCTCCCCCCAAAAAAAAATAAAAAGTATTTATCATAAGCACTTTTCAGTGCAATATATTTATGTACGCATGAGACATGGAATAAATAATTACAAAATATTCACATTTACAAATACTGAATAGGTATTATACTTATAACAGTTATAACTGTAAATTGAAACTGATTGTCCGATTACCGAATGACGACGAAACTACGAAACTACGAAAGTCATTACGAAAATTCGATGAGTTATTTTTAGTTCAATAGAACGATAGTCTTTAAGAGGACGTTATAGCCTCATATGTTGTCTCTGTCTTACTAATGTAGATCATAGCAAATTTTCGTTTAGCAGAACAGATTTTGTGACGTTAGCTTTAATGTTAGAGTAAATTTACCTATTATCAAATTTAAATTTTAAAGGTAAGAATATTTTCTAGAAAATGTCATATGCTTTTATTGATATTATCATTTTAAAGTGAGTTATGAATATTTTAAAGTTGTAATATTTTACATAGCTATAACTCACTTAAAAATGATAATATCAATAAAAGCATATGACATTTTCTAGATAATATTCTTACCTTTAAATTTGATAATAGGTAAATTTACTCTAATATTAAAGCTAACGTCACAAAATCTGTTCTGCTGAAAGCAAATTTGCTATGATTTACATTAGTAAGACAGAGACAACACATGCGGGTATAACGTCCTCTTTAACGTGATAATCATCAAGCGTCGTCGATCCACGATAAAATAATATTTTACCGCTCGGTGGTTTATTTTTGTACCACTCCACAATGCATAATCAAACACAATACTCAAAAAGTCAAAATATACACAACATGTTTTGCAACAGTGATACCTATACAGTATACACAATACACATCCGTGGCTGCGTTTATAACGAACTACGAAGTATTATCATTGATAATAAATATAATCAATGGTATTACGTACAACTACCATAAAGGATTTGTATTTTTTTGTATTATTTCTATGAAATATAAAATATAGACTATTTATAATAATATTATTAGATAAAGAAAAACATAGGTAAATGCAGTTAACCAGTCTTTAGTTTTTTAAAAAAAAGGTCATGGGGGGGGGGATACGACACCCAAATCCCCCCCCCCGTAATTACGCCACTGAACTAACAATAATATAACGCAAAACGAATCGTTTGCTATTTACTTAATTTTTGTTATTTAACAGTAATTCGCACATACATGGAATTATATACATTATATTATGTAAAATCGCAATTTTCTGCTCACCAAAGTTAAATAACTGATAAAGAAAATACTTTCAGCATTTTACCAGTACTTGTAGCTGCTACAGAGTAAAAATGTACATATTTAGTACAATTGTCAACAAAAGGCTACCTGTACTTGAAACCGCTTGAAATGGTTATCAACGGACCTAGTAAAACGGTCACTTTTAAACATCGATCATATGAAATATCCTCTTTCTTCTTGGTCCTTTCACCATAGAACACTCTATGAACATTTTGATGTGAAGTTCGACATATCTTCGTCTCTTGACCAACCAGAAGTCATACATTAAATTATCAACTGATTGTTTGCCGTAGAATACCCTTTCAAAACATACGCACAACCACCAACCCTTTTAGAATCGTTCTAGGGATTTTAAACAAGATATTTGTATTAATTTATCTATAAATTAGTCTATTTTTCAATATAAATTTCCTTTCAGTTCCATTAGAGTAATCAATTCGTTCTCCATTCTTTTAATACCTAATATTTACATCACTTAGTGAACAATTTTTCACAACCGCCCTTTATCTTCAATAGTATTATAGCAGAACGTAGACGTCCGAATCGTTTAACTTTGTATCAATAAGTTAGATTCAAGCAAAGCCTAATAGGGCTTGAATTAGACATTAACGTGACACATTGGAGTGTGATACTTTATCGTAAAGTCGTACTCTTGTAGTACCTACATTATGGCAACAGGCTACTTGTAGGTTCGACTTTTACAACGAGTTCAGGTACGCAAGGGCTTGGTAATCTAAAAATGCCCAAAAGGAATTTATGCAATTTATGCATTAATGCATTATCCATACCACACGAATCAATTTCAACTTGCCGGTATTGTATTTAAATTCATTTTCAATAATACATAATACATAACATAATATAAATAAATAAATAATTTTTTTTCACATTTTATAAGTTAATTATTGATTGTCAATTATCCAAAATTAAATACCAGTAATATTATATTATAATTCGTTTCATAAAATTCCCAATACTGTTTTAAAATACCCAGTCACTAACCAGTAATCAATTGGCCAATAAATAAGTTTTAATTTGCAAGTATTTTAGTACTTATATGTTATACAAGCGCAATTGGTATACAGATCCTAAAGTATAAGGAGCGCAATTGGTATACTTGCTGACACTAAACGAAAATTTTATGTTAAGTACAATTAGTCTATGCCTCATGAAATTGTTGAAATTTAAAAATTTAATTTAATGTTCTTCAATAGTAGTAAATTAATTATTAGAAATAACAATAATTATTTTAGTTATTTGTTGTAATTCAAGTATATTTTTTGTAGAGATTTGAAAATTTAACAAAATGTATTATATTTTATATAAACAATGACATTTTCAAAATATTTTGATTAGTTTTAGGCTATTAACTAATTATACTATGAACCTATTTATATTGTTTTATGATAAAGTGGTTATAAATCAAAAGTTAATAAAAAATACATGAAATGCAATAATTATATTTTATTAAAGTTATTAAATATCAGTATCAAAATTTATACAGCGTTTTTGATGAAAATAAAATCAACCTACTGTGATACTAATAGTAAAATAAATTACTATTAATATAGCAATATTTGTTATCAAAATGTATATCAAGAAATATAATATATTATCAATATAGGTTGTCAATCTACGATAAAAACTTTGTTTTCTTGTGTTTGTATGGTCACCTACTCCTTTTTTTATATTTATTCAGTTTTTAAATCAAACGAAATTGTGACAGTCGTGTATTTTAACTTCATTAGAAATGTTATTAAGAAAAATAATTATATTCCCATTGACTTATTATAACAATATCATTCATACCTAGATTAATATATTAAATATTCACCACAATTTATTGAGCTATTATTAACATGAGAAATACTTTATTACACAAAAATTAATTATAAATGTCAATTAAAAATTATTTGATTGGTAAAAAATCTTGGAGGTTTAATAGAAGATTCTATATTTCCATATAAGTTTAACTTATAACTGTACACAATTTATAAACATACTTTATTTTTTATATGCATTTGAAGTTTTTACAAAATTCTTCAAAAGCACGAAAATTATAAATTACAAGTTGACTATAGTAAAAGTGTTATAAAATCTTCAATTTGAATTACAGAAATATAAATATTTAATACATTATTTCTCGTGTGTAATTTATAATATTATACAATTAATATTATAATATACGTATTAACGATGCGCATTTTTTTGTAAATTAATTTATTCACGAGAATCTTGATCTTAGTAATAAAGTTATGGGCATCTTTCTTGACGTTAAAAAAGCGTTTAACAGTATTAACTATAAGTTACTACTAAAAAATTTAAATTATTCAGGTATACGCGGAAAAGAAAATGATTTTACTAGATCTTACCTTACTGATAGGATACAAATAGTCAAAATTAATGATTCATATTATAGTTCACTTTTAAAAATAAATCACGATGTTCCTCAAGGAACCGTTTTGGGACTTATCTTTTTTATTATATATGTCAATGGTTTGCTTAATATTAATATAGATTCAAAAATAATTTGTTTTGCGGATGATACTATCATTCTTATTCAGGAAAAAAATATTGAAAAATTATACAACAAAGCTAATAATATATTTAAAATAGTAAAATCATGGTTCAATAATAATTTTCTAGATCTAAATTTAAATAAGACTTAACATATTATCTTTAATATTCAGAATGTTAACCATGACATTTAATGGTATTTAAACATACAAAATACCTCTAACCCTAATAGCAACTCGGATAATTGTACATCCATTAATATTGATAGAGTCTATTCAATCAAATATTTGGGAATATATATTGATTCTCCATTAAAATGGAACATACATATAAACTATATTACAAACTTAACTCGTAAATTTTTTTATGTTTTTAGAGATCTTAGATACATTCTTGATAAACAACAACTTAGCAGTGGTGTATATAGGGGAGGGGCCCCCTAGGCCCGGGCCCATAGTGAAAAAAAAAGAAAAATGAATTTTATATAATATTAAGACAAAAATTTTAAGTACCTATCTTATTTAATAATAATTATATAATAATAAACTTAAATTCCTATATTTGTATCATTTATGTCATAATTAAAATCACCCGTTCCTTTAAAAATTTCTAGTTATAGCTATGGTGTGGGTGAATTGGCCCATAGTGAAAATAATTCCTATATACGCTACTGCAACTTAGAATTATTTATATTTCCCTAGTTCAATCAATTATTGCATTTGATAATTGGTATTGAGATATGGGGTGGTGCTTATGAAATTCACTTGATTGAATTAAAATCGACTAAGAATAAGATTATTAAATTTATTTTAAAAATTCCTATTCTTACTTGTACTACATTTATTTATAAAATGAACTAAATGTCTTAGACATCGATAAACTTCTTATTAAATGTACCTTGCTAACAAGTTTTAAACATAAAATGTACCTACCTTCTTGTAATCATGATTACAATACGAGATTTAGAAAAATATAAATGTAACTATTCCAAAATGTAACAAACAATTTGGATATAAAAGTTGCCTAAATCGTGCACTTTCACTATATAATAGAATGTCAATTAATATTAATAATTTCAGTAATTATAAGCATTTTAAATCTTATATAATGAAGCAGATGAGTTTATTATAAGGATTTAATTATTATTAAATTTATGTTTTGTTTTGTTTGTTTTTATTTTTATTTTATTTGTATTTCTCTTTTAGTAATAATTTAATATTAGAACTGAACGGTGTAAATTTTAGATATTAAGATATTATGAACTCACTACCTTCAACACAAGCAATTGCTTAAATTGTCAAACAAATGTATGTATTCCTTTATTGTACTTATTCACTGTTTGTTTGTAAATAAATAAATAAACGTATATTATGAATATGTATACGTTTTCAATGAATGTCAAACCAAGTGCATTTTAAATCAAATAAGAATATTTTCAATTTTTGAAATAAGTTTAGTTTGGTTATTTTAAAAGATGTGAAATGATAATTTAAGATAATATAATTATTCAATATCTCCTAAAATTGTTTTAAAAATAAATAGATATGTATTTTATTTCATGCACTATACTGCAATGTCTATCCAAATTTTTGGAAGGTATTAGTTGTTCACTATTTATTGATTGATTATAATAGCATGATCTAGACGTTTTTATTTGTTCTCTATCTAAGTTTAATAAATTCCATTTTAAATTAAATTAATTTTTAAATGCTTAGAAAAAAATGATGAAATAAGTTCATGTTTGAAACAAGACTAGATCTTTGTCTGAAAAAATGGGTTACATATAAAAAAGATTATAGTATGCAAACACGACCAAAAAAATCTATGATCATGATAACATAAATACATTACATTATAATTCATATATATGCATTCTTGTCAAATTTTTACACATATACTTTAGTGTTTGGTTCGTTACATAAATTGTTGCGGTCTATATAAAACATTGGGACTCCGGTGTGTAATGTACCTACTTATAGAGACCATTCGCTACTAACTGTTAAAATGCTATTTTTGGATGTACATTTTTCGTCTTAACTGAATAATACATTAATACCTATTGTATATATTATATTAAAAATTGTGAAATATTAAAATGTAACAATAATATATGCTGTATTATTTTAAATTAATAGGTAGGTAAAAAGCTATTGAAGATATTACTATAAATAAACCTTAAATAAAATATCTAGTTTATTCTTAGTACATTATATAATATAATAATTTTCTATAATGTTATAAACAATACATAATTTTAATTATGGTTGATATTTTTTCATCAATTATCAAATGAATAATATAGCGAATACAGTAAAACTTCCCCTAACAGATATGTCTAACTGTCTAAGTACCATAAGCACCGACTAGGAGACTTTTTCAAAATATTAATTACTCGAAGGCTGATGAATGAATCGATCAGAGCCCAACTTGGGAAATATGGGCTCGGGTAATATGTTTTTAGGGGCCTTTAATATAATTAAAATAATACATTAATTATTAAAATAACATAGTTGCATTAGTAAACACAATTTGAAATGTTTTGAGATACCAAACAAACGAGCCTTATTAGAAGCGTGAAATAGACGGGTGGTTACTGACAATAATGAAGATTAACGACATTTTACGATTTGCGATACCAATTGTTTTCAATCATATGTAAAAGTAAGTACCTACTAAGTGTATGGACTTCGGAAATCAACCATAATATTTCCGAAATGTTCAATATATCAATATTCAACATTATTTATAATTGTAGCATTAGACCAAGATGGGATGTAAGTCCCATATAACCCCCCCCCCCCCCCGGAAATACACCACTGAACGTGTTCGGTAGTTCTCAAACTGCAGTTAAATGCATTGCATATTTGAGTAAACTCAAATAATTTTATTAATGTTTTCTACCATCTTAGACGTACAAGTAAATGCGTAATTGGGGCAAACAATTAATAATAATTAATAATATTAGAATATAATTTTTACAAACCGTAAGATTTTTCTTTTATTTATTCGTGTATTTTATTTTCAAATTCACATACAATATGTTTAATAAAAATAATAGTATCAGCACAAAATAAACAAAACGGAATCAATTTTCATTTAATATATGGTTTTATGGAAGATGATAAAATCGTGTCTGACATGTCTAGATTTTAAACACGCTGTCATGTACGTAGAAATGTCCATTTTTGTAATACTGATTATTTGTTCAAGTTATTTATTTTCAAACTATCAAACTTTTTTTTTTTAAGAAATTGTATTTTTACCATTTATTTAAGTAAAAAATCGAAGAAAACAAAAATATTCTAATTTAAATTATCATTATATCAGACGTTGTGCACTACAATACTGTTTGTACTTGAGCTCTCGTGGGCATTTATGCTAATAAATAAATAAATAGATGATCAAAAACACATACATAGCATATATATATGAATTATAATGTAATGTATTTATGTTATCATGTAACATAGCAGATTATATGTACAGTGTGTATTGGTTTTATAAGACAGTACTAGGATAATTAATTAGGTTCCGATACTTAATGTTGTTAAAAAATAAAAATAATGTAATAATACTAATATTAATATAAAAAAATGTATATAGATATAGTATTCAAATTTAAAGTTTGATTGGATAAAAAAAATACTTTATAATGACGTGTAAAAATATTAATTAATGTAAAAATTATAAAATTGTAAAGTATTACATTTTTAAAGTTTGATTGGCTGAAATCTATTACCGACATTTATTAAAAACTTAATACGATCTCCGTCTTTAATAATATTCTTCACAACATTTAAACAAATGATCCTAAAAATCTTATCTTATCCACTATTTAGCAATAAAAATAATATAATCACAATTAGTTTACGGTATTTTGTTATACAATGACTGATAAAGTGTGCGGTTTTTGTCTATCGACCTTTTGGGGGTCGAAATCAAAAGTGTGGATTTTCGAATGCAACTTAAAAAACATTAGTGTTTCCTATCGCCCTCCACCCTTTCTTTTGGGTATGATAGGTGCAAAATGACTCTCATGAGTGGCCCAGTCTAATGAAAATGTCTAGTTCCATCTATGTGTGCTATCATTATTATGATTATTATAATCATCAGTTAAAATACATTTTGTTAGTGTCATTCAGTTCAACACTCGAAAACCATGTGTACGTTTAAAAAAAAATTCTTCATTGAAACAACGAGTATATGCGTAACAAATGTTATAAAAATTAAATAAACGCATATATCATTTTAAAGTTTTATAAACTATACATACATATTATTTTTCATGGCAAGTGTTTGTTAAATTATCATATTGTAACTTTAAACCACATATATGAGTACGTAACTATACCAATGAATGTAAAAAAAGTGCATTTTAAATTATTGAAGAATATTTTAAATTTTTGGGATACAAACTGGTTTAGTTTGATTATTTTGATTCTTAATAGTTGTTAATCGATAATTTAAGATAATATAATTATTTTTAGTATAATATGTACTAAATATTATATTATTTAGATATTTTTATTTTTTTTCGATCTGTCTTATAAATTGCACTTTACATTAAACCAAAATTTAAATGCTTAAAATTAAAAATAAATAAAACAAGTTCATGTTTGAAGCGAGAGTATAGGCCGAAATTTGGGTCAGATACAAAAAAAAAATATAATATTATAATTTAAGATCATGATAACATAATTAATATATTAGGTACATTATAATAATTCATATATATATATATATGTATACATTCTTGCCAAATTTTTACACATATACTTTAATCAATATGCAATTCACAGCGTAATAGATAGTGTTTATAGTTTGCCACATAAATTGTTTGTGCTTATACCAAACCTTGGAACACCGGTGTGTACTGTACTTATAGAAACCTTACAACATTATTTATTTATTTACTGTTAAAATAGTTTACTCAGCTGCTTCTAGATACAATACATTTTTGTTTTAACTGAATAATATCTATTGTATATGTATTAAAAAAATTGAAATGTTAAAATTTTACAATAATATAATATAATATACTGTATTTTTTAAATAAATAGTCAGATAATATGTCATTGAAGATGTTATTCTAAATGATCATGTTATAATAATATTAAACATGGTATTATAAGAAAAAAATATCTAAATCAAATAAAAACCTGTTTAATAAAAGATTAATGATATATTTTTTTTTTATTTAGATACATTTTTCATTTTTAAATGAGATTTTAGTAATATTTTATAATTTTGTAATATAATAATAATAGTAATAATTATATGTTTCTTGTATAATAGGATGGTCTAAAAACGGACTAAAAATATTTTTATTCAAAAGTATTTTTACACGGCTACACCTGATTATGGTGCCGTAGAGTTTCAAATTTAGTGTCCAAGAAAAAAAATGTTATAGGTAATTAATTTCTGAGCTATCTCAAGTTAATTGAATACTTTAACTATTGAAATATTAATAAAATAATTATAACAACTGATTTATGTTTAAAATCATTTTTTTAATTATACATCAATCATTTAACTAATTGTACATTTTATTATATTTTATCTAATTATGTCTACCTACAAATACGAGTATCAAAAATAAAGAATTGTTATTATAATGTAGGTGTACATTGAATTTGTTGTTTTTGGAGTATGTTTGCTGCAGGTTAGTATTTCGATACTCAGAAATTTTGTTTAAAAGAAGGTAGATACATCATAATTAATTCTAAAATAAAATAAGTAATACGTCAAAATGTGCTTTTTATATTTTTTTAGTTTCTAATGTATTTTATTTAAATATTTTAAATACATAATATGGTACCTACTACATATACCTACCGTATTCTTATGCGTAAGAAACGCGTAATAAAGCTGAATATATTTTAACCAAACCGTAATTTAGTAGAAAAAAAGCGGGTAAGTGAGTATCGCTCTGCTGTACATTAGGGGGTGGGGTGGACTTCGGACTAGGGTAGGTTAAATTTGAATGCAATGATAGGTATCATTGTATACGAAAAACGATTCTGAACGGAGATGATTTGTCAGTCTAGGACAGTGGTTTTCAAACTTTTATTATACATGGCACACCGTACACTTCAAAAAATTTTCACGGCACACTGACCTTTTTTTTATATGAACAAAATTGTTTTGAATTAATTATTAATATATATAAATTTAATAATATATGTTAGATTGATGGGCTGACAAATATTTTTAATTCTTGGACGAATAGTTTACATATGCCCTCATTTTCTTATATCACAATTCAATGCAATCGGTAATTTATAGAAAAACTGCGGCACACTTAGTGGATACTCGCGGCACCCAGTTTGAAAATCACTGGTCTAGGATATTTTATATTTAAATATTGTCATACATTCTTTTTTGAAACTAATTCAAACATTTAAGTAAAAGTTTCAAGATCTTACGTTTAGTAATTTTTTAAAAATAACAAAAATCGAAAATTATTTATTAGTAAAACGTTATTTTACACGTGTGTTTTTGATTTCAAAATAAAATTAAAACTTTAAACACTCGTAACATTTTTTAAATTGAATATTCCTCAAACTATTTTATAATTATTCTAAGCTTAACTTATGGACAGCATAGTATTAAATTTTCAATTCTTAGCTTTTGATAGTAATATATTTATAAATTTTTAACTACTAAATAGTTAAAAATATTCATGATTTTGACGAATTTTTAATATTTGAACTTCAAATGCTAATAAAAAAAAAATTGTGCCTATGTATTTTTATAATTTTTGAATGAGAGTTAGAACAAGTTATGTGGACCCTTCAATTAAATTTTCAAGTAATTTGTCCCAGCTAAATTTTTTTTTATCAACATTTATAAATAAAAAATAAAAAAAAATTGAAAATTTCAATTGTCTATAAATAGCTCAAAAAAAGTCAAAATATTTTGAAAATCAAATCATGTAAATAAAATGGCAATCTAAATAACTGGTAAAATTTTCAAGTATTTACGACTTATACTATTTGAATAACAACGAATATCAAAAATCGTTTGAGGCTAAACCGTTATTTAACGCGGTTTTGTAAAAATTTAAATTTCAAACACTCATAAAAATTTTTTGTCTGAATCCGGTCGAGTTTTTTTTACAGATAATTGAAAAAAAATTTATGGAGAACCTTGTACCAAATTTTCAAAACTTAGTTATAAAAGAAAAAAATTTTACGATTTTTCAACCACAAAATTACTTGCAAATTTTCGCAATTTTGACATATTTCGTATAAATTCGAACTTTAAGCACTTATAAAAAAAAATTGTGACTAACGATTTCGGATTTTTTTTTAACACTTTAAGAACAACTTATAAGAAACCTTGTATTAAATTTTCAAGATTTTCTGGCAGACCAAAAAATTTTTATCGTTATTTAAAAAAAAAATACTTAGAAAAATTAAAAATTTCAATTGTCTATAAATAGTTCAAAAAAAGTCAAAATTCTTTGAAAATTGAACTGTGTATGGAGAACGCTATTATGCTAATATAAACATTTGGTGAAACTTTCAAGTATTTACATCGATTAGTTTTTGAGTTATAGCAAAATAAAAAATTCGATTTTGTCGAAAACTGGTTTTGCGTAAAAAAAATAAAAATCCCGTTTTTCCGTCAATTTTTTAGGGTTTTTCCCGACTCATTTAAAAAATATTGAAAATTTTTAACTTTTGACCCCCAAAGTATCAACTAGATTCAATTTCTTTTTCAAAGAGGGACTGAAGTCAAAAATCGAAGCATTTTTACTGCTCCAAATGTTGTCGACAGACACAAAAAAAAAAAAAACACACATCATTGTAAAATCAATATACATTTATCACTCCGTTCAGAATCTAAAACGTATACGGCAGCTCTATCTAGTAGCAAAAAAGAGTATTTATCAAAACTGATATTACACAAGTAATTGAAGATATTTTTAAAACAATGCCATTAGATAGCGGTGCCATTAATATATTATTATTGTACATTCATTTAATTTATTATTTATAATTATTATTATCCGTCAATTAAATTTGTTGTTTAAAGCGTCGTTATATATAATTTATATACAGAGTGATTCTTTTATCATGAACTACTCATTATTTCAAAAAGTATTCATATTTTTGAAAAAATTTTTTTACATAGTTTCAAGTTGTTAAAAAAACAACGTTTTTATTAATAAATTATATTTTTAAACATTTTTATCCTTATATTTTCTTTAAGGTTTTTACTTTTTTGAATGAAAACCTAGTTTTAATTTCATATTCCAAAGCAGAATATTTTTCTGAATATCAAACATAAAAATCGAATTTAAGGCGAGTAGTGTATGAGTTATAAGTATTTAAAGTTTTGATGTGCGGAGTGGAAAGGTACGGAGTAACCCCGCAAAATGTTTGTCTACTACTCCGCTTGTCAAAACTTTAAATACGTATAACTACTATAACTCATAAACTACTCACCCTTAATTCGATTTTTATGTATCAAAATATTGGTACTATATTACTATGTTATTATATTGATAAAATATTCTGCTTTGGAATATGAAATTAAAACTCTATGTTGTCATTCAAAAAAGTAAAAGACTTAAAAAATATAAGAATAAAAAATATTTAAAAAAATAAAAACTTTGATTTTTTAACAACTTAAAACTATGTAAAAAAATGTTTTCAAAAACATGAAAACATTTTGAAATAATGGTTGGTTTATGATAAAAAAATCACCGTATGTATATTGTATATATATATATAAATATAATTAATTGTATACATTTCTCAAAATGAACATTATATAACACAAAAAAAAAAATTGAAATAAAAATGTGTTAAAAATGATTTTCAATAATATTGTATTTTCTACTACCTATTCAATTGTTAATTATTAACGTGATATTGTAAATTATTAAAAAATGTTTAACGATTTTTATTCAAAAACTTTGTTTTCAAGTGTAACAAATGTAAGTCAAAGTATATATAATACTTGTATTCTGTTAAAAAAAATGAGTAATGCTATAAGGCAGCGGTTCCCAAACTGTGCACTTTCTAAGGGCACCGTGGTCTACATAAAATTGGTTATCAATGAGTATTTTTTTTTGTTCTGTCTTTCGTGTTATTCACAGCAGGGCACCGTGTCTAAATTGGGTCCAAAAAAAGGCACCGCCAAAAAAGAAGTTTGGTAACCGCTGCTATAAGGTTTTTATGTCTATTTATTATTTTTATATTATTAAAATAATTTTTACAATTCGTTACACAAAAAAAAAGTTTTAAAATTACAGTAAAAAGGGCACTATTAGGCAACAAACTGTCAAAAGTATTGTAAGTACAATGATACAATTAACTTTAAAATTAATTAATTTCTAAGTATTTGTGTCTCATATAAGGCAGATATATTCATCTCGTCAGTGTTCTCTACCAAAATGGACATATTATGCCAATAATTGTATCATAACTATTGTAGTCATCCAATAAAATGTCTTAAAACGTTTTTGAATTTTGCCATGAACTCTACTTGAAAATTACATTTCCACCGTTTTGAGATTTAACTCCTGAATCGTTCAAAATTATATTTTTAAATTTTGAATACCAAGAATTTTAAAATGTTAATAATAATAACATTAAATTTAAAAATACAGTTAAAAACAGTCTAGCTTTTTCAAGTGAATTTCATGATGAATTCATATGTTTTTAAAAGTTTTATCAAATGAATATTTTGGTTAATACAATAATTGGTAGAATTATGATACTTTTGAACTCATGAGAACGTACTTAAAAAATTGTCTATAATATTTTAATTTCTTATAAACGCTCCGTATCGAATCCGTATAAGTATTCGGCTACTATATAGGTACTTATTATGTCCTATTTAGTAGTGTATTTATGGATAACCCCCAGAACCTTCCCCACTCCCCGCACTATTTATTTATTCTTACTGATACCTTTAATTTGTTTATATGCCACTTTAAAATTTAAATATCATAAATAGGCCAACATAAAAATCCAAATAATGTTCTTAATATTCAGATTGATAATACTATAATAGGACAATACATTCAATTCACTCAAAAATCTTACATATCACAAGTTTGGTTCCGTTGAACGCTATTTGCACGTGGTTTAGAAAGAGAAAACTATTACTATTACGCTGGCATATAGTGCGGTATCCTTTTAAAAACAATTTTTAGAATTTATGTTTATACTTTAAATCGCCCGAAACTATATATAACATAGATTATAGATATATTAGATTCTGAACGAAGTGATGAATGTATTGCTTTTACAATGATGTGTGTTTTTTTTTTTTTTTTTTTTTTTTTTTTTTTTTTTTTTTTTTTTTGTGTCTGACTCCAACATTTGGAGCAGTAATAATGCTCCGATTTTTGACTTCAGCCCCTCTATGAATAGGGAATTGAATCTAGTTGGTACTTTAGGGGGGTCAAAATTTAAATTTTCTAATAGTTTTCAAAAAAATCGAGAAAAACAAAAAAAAAATGACAGAAAAATGGCAATTTTACGGAAAAACCACTTTTCGACAAAATCGATTTTTTGATTTTGCTGTAACTCAAAAACTAATCATTGTAAATACTTGAAATTTTCAGCAAATGTTTATATTATGGTTATCTCTTTACAGTTAAATTTTCAAAATATTTTGACCATTTTTAAGCTACTAATAGACAATTGAAATTTTCGACTTTTCTAAGTTTTTTTTTCTTCAAATGCCGATAAAAAATTTTTGGGTGGCCAGAAAATCTTGAAAATTTAATACAAGGTTTCTTATAAGTTGTTCTTAAAGTGATAAAAAAAAATCCGAAATCGTTAGTCACAATTTTTTTTTATAAGTGTTTAAAGTTCGAATTTATACGAAATATGTCAAAATTTAAATTAAATTTCATACGCTCATAATGCGAATGTTGGCCATAGTAACCATAGTAACATAATATAAAAACTATACTATTTGTTTCAAAATAGAATATTTGACAATATTTAAATATAATATATTATCCTAAACTGACAAATCATCTTCGTTCAGAATCGTTTTTCGTATACAATGATACCTATCATTGCATTCAAATTTAACCTTCCATAGTCTGAGGTCCACCCCACCCCCTAATGTACAGCAGAGCGATACCCACTTACCCGCTTTTTTTTCTTTAACATACATAAATAAATTCTATACCTAATTATTTACTTTACAAACGTTAAGTCTATATAGTCTATATAACCTATAACATGCTGTCGCAACAAAAATCTAAAATGATAAGATAAAAGCGCAAATTAAAATTACTGATTAAAATTTCAGGAATTGTCTCTTGTTTCAGAATTTAATTAAGTTGCAAAGGATGTTAATTACTTCTCGGAACTTTTCTCGCTTATTACTTTGCTCTTTAAAACGTTTTCCTATATTAGTAATTAATTTATACATTTCTCGTTAATTATGGCACGCGGATTTTACGTAAAAAAACAATGAAGATAAGTGTATTACCCTCCCTCGTAATTAAAGTTCTAGGTAATATAATTACAAGGAAAATTTAAATTAGTTAAGATTGTAAACAATTTAAAAATATTAGCTGTTATAATTATTATTTTTTAATTAAAATATTAATTAATATTTTTAATACTATAAATTGAATATTGGTGCATTCATAAAATATTATAAAAACTTCCAATTTTATGATGCATCCATTAATCCAACAATAACATACGATTATGTATGGCGTTAATTACTATGGACATTAAATTTGATATACCTATCAAAATAAAATAATGCACGAGGTGATGACGACTCGTGTTATATTCACACATATAATTCTATGATGCAACACCACATTCTTGTTAGAATTGATTATTTGTAAAAAAAAAAAATACATGACTTAAGATCACTGCTAAAATAATATTACGTTTAAAGTAGGTATAGCCATTATGCATTGTAAAAAATTAATAGAAACTGAAAACAAATATATGTCCAGATTTTTAAATATTATAGATTATGTATTGAAAGATTTTGTATTTATTAATTGAAAGATTAGTTTTATTCTTGTTGAATGAATTTGCTTTGTATTTATTTTTTTATACTATAGGCACGTGGCCTAACTAAATTATAAACCTGTAAAACTATAAAATTGATTAAATTTAATGTTAAAAACTTTCAACATTTTATTATATGAATATTTATTCAAAAACTAATGACACCAAAATCAAATCCAAACTAAGTTAACCACCTCCTCTGTTCTCAGCATACTCCAAATATATTTCTTTGTTAACTACTCATATCGCTACTATTTAGGCATCACGATTTTAACCACAAACCAGTTGAATAATTTTTGTGAAATTCCATCAACCGTAGCACAATTTCGTTGGCTTAAAAGCAATTTTCGCTCTCTCATTATGTCATTCCATTCGTTCATGGTCGTTAAACTCAGAGCATGTTTTTGTAACCAGATAATCCCCTTTTCTATCAAAGTACTTAACTCTGTGAAAGGCTTAACTCAGCCGTGCATTACACCCAGGGGATAAAGAGGAAAAATAGTATAGTATACCGACTAAACAATGTTATACTGAATAATGTAATGACATAATTTTGTTCTTTTTATGGGAGAGACCTTTATCAGCTCTCCCGAGGGCACTGCAGGAATCCAGGCAACGTTCACACTCTTAACAAAATATATTATATTACATTAACAATTTATTTACGTCACATAAACCAAATATAAAGTATATATTATATAAATTATATGAAATGTGCAGTACACATTTTAATATTTAATACATTAATACTATGTACGTGGATACATTTATCTTCGAGTTAGCCACTTACGTTTACTACGTAGATCAATACATTTGTATTAAACGATAATATGATTATGACAATATTATAATAATAATATGCGTCCATTGACGGCAAACAGTAGTGTTTTACTGTAATATTACTATTAGTTTTGAGTTTTAACTATGTACCTACTTAACTAAAGCTATAGTAGCTGTACTATAAAAATATATAGAACATTTATATAGTTAATAATCAATGATAGTATATATATTTAATAAGATATTTTAAATGTTGTAAAAACCTACACGCGAGAGAACGTTCCTTCATTTTATGTTTTTAAAAAAAGCTACACGGCTCGTCGACTCACTCGCATTGTATATGATTCTATTTGAAAGAACTGGTTTTTACTAGGGATCGGTACGTATACAATGGGAGTGCGTTCGGCATCCATGAGCGTAATCTAATAGTGGGATAATAGACTAAAAACCACAATGTGACAAGGGTGTTTGTACACGGAAACACCTAATACGGATACACACGGCTCATTAGTGACGATTTCGATGGGGTGAAAAAAATACGCATGTAAAATATTATGTTTTAATTTGAACGGTTATGCGCAGCCTATATTATATTACATAAATATTAGTTTCTACAGTCAATTAATTTATCCTATAAACAGTATAAACATATTATATTTTCGTTGATAAATATATCGTCGTTTCGTTCATATAAAAAAAATTAATTTACGCACATTTTGTCCGTGCCTAGATGTCTATCTAAAACCTCGGTTTGGAAATTAATATAATACATAATACATATTATTTAGAATTTATGTTTATTGCTCGTTTACTGAAATATAATATGGCTTGTTCGGGGACGACTGTTGAGACGATCGATTACGTGGTGAGCTGGCAAGAGTAAAGTTTTTGACTGTTGTAATAACAAAAATCAGTAATGATTATAATTATAATTTATAATAATAATAATATGTAGATTTGTATTCAGAAATTAAAGAGAGAAATCGGAGAGTGCAGATTATTTTTTGCGTTCGGTATTCGAGAGAAAGCCTACTCGCCCTATCGTTTTTCGTGGTGATCGTTGCACCGGTTGTCGTTGTTTTTCACGTGTTTTTGACCAGTAGCTGAGATAAGGCAGCTCGTGATACGTAGCGCATACGAATCCACGTTATACTTTACCTACAAGGTTAAAAATCTACCTACTTTACCTCAAATGTTTATTATCTAGCCATCTTCATATTATATTATAATGTAGTCATATATTTTTAAAAAATTCCATTTTTTACTTTTACCATTATTTTGAGTTATTTATTAACTCTTATAATTATTAATAATAATATCGAACGAACTTTTATCATCGTTATTTTCAGAAAAAAATAAGAATTTATTTTACTCTATTATTTTTGATTACGGGGTTAATAGATCTATAGTTCGATTTATAGAGGTAAGAATAGGCAGTAAAGGCATTTTAAGGAACTACAAAACATGTAAGTAGACTTTTATATATTCGTGTTTCAAAATTATCATATTTTGCTTTAAAATCATAATATCAAAACAATCCTACACGGAAGCCTATAATTTTTCTTAATTTTAAATTTTATAATTAAATAAAATACAATTTACCCTAGTATTAATGATCATAGGGTAAAATGAGTTTTCTGAACGTATAATTTGGAGCGCTGGACGTTAATAAGACGATGACAGCAGTTTATCAAATATATATTATATGAATACTCTTACAATTTCAATTCCACTTGAATGAAAAGAATTCTTATGAAATCAATTTAAAAATAGTTTCTGTATGCTTATAATATGTGTCTAGTTATATTATACAGAGTTATATTTAATAAGATATTATTAAGCTAAATTTACAAGAACTGATATAGTATAAATTATATACTACTATTGATTATATTATATAATCAATGACACTAGTACACTATACTATTATAGAATCTACTGATATGATTTAATTCGCTATTTTAACTTTACAATATTATAATATTTTAAGGCATATGATTTTATGCTTGAATTTAAATTCAACGTGTATTTAATTTCTTTTAACTACCATGTTCAAAATATCGAGATAATTAATATAAACTACTAATTACTATGAATGCATTTGATATGTTAAAATTTATACTTCCATTATGATAAAAGACGTCAGACACACGCATTTAGACCAATACATAATTATTTATACGAAATGTTTTACTAAAAACTAAAAGACAGCCGACGGCCGACAACCCCATAATGTTTGTAACCTGCTGATTCGGACATCCTGTAAAGTTTGAAAAAGTTATCAAAGTAATATTCCTCCCCACCGGACCATCTGGTACATATGCTCATAAATGATATAGAGATTATAGTTCATTTACTTGGCCTGCTTGTCCGTTGAAGTTTAATAGCAACAAATCGAATAGCTCAGCGGGGGGGGGAGTAACTCGTATAGCTGTATATCCATTTATATATTTATGTTTATGTTTATATGTTGACAAAAGCGAAAAGGTTAATCGGACGGCGAAAAAAATAGTAACTAAGTTAAAGGTCCCGTGGATCATGATCCACGAACGGAAACGCGGTAAGATCCAAAGCTTGGATAATGTTATTATGTATTTTTGTATGCCCTCTATTATTACTTTTTTTTTATTTTATGTTTGGAAAACTGTTTTGTATTTTTATATAGTACAACGACGGCAGCACATGTTACAACGGTTCACAATGGGAAAGACGTCATGTGGCGATAATGACGAGTTTACTGCAATATAATATATACAAATGTGTGTATATATATATATATATGCACTGTACACCGCCCAACTATATGACAAATCGCAATTTTAGGTTTGTTTGTAACCGTCTACGGAGATTTGTCCCCCCACACCGGTGAAACATAATAGAAATATAATATATTAAATGTATTTCTCAAACACCCACTAACATGGTGCATTATTATTTGCTTTTCTTTGATTCCTCGGTTCTTCCAATCTTCCGAAAGACACAAATCGCATGAACCTTCTTATGGTAACGGAAATGGTACAATTGTATTTTTTATTTGCGTTATTCATTATGACGTAGATAGGCATGGATCTTAAATAATTCTATAAACATTAAACGATAATTTGAAATTAAATGAACAAGTTTACTTTGAATTTTATTCTTATACTATAATTATACTGAAATATAACTTTTATATTCCTATAAGACCAAAAAAATGTAATATAATTGTAACTATATTATTGTGCTCCGCCTAGGTACCTAAATATAAGGTAGAATAACAAAAATCAAAACAAATTAAAACAATTGTATGGGTCAGTAACCAATTTCTTGAATTAAAAAATCCGTATAATGTAGTAGGTACAAGTACGTTTATATGATGCTGTTAAAAAAATTTTAAATCCATAATACAAAATTAAATTAATTTTATCATAAAAAAAATTATGTAATAGTGAGCTATATATTTTGTATAATACATTAAAATATCGACATATGACACCATATCCTTGTTTAATTCACCAATATTATTATATTTTGCACAAGACAACATGAAAAAAACAAATTGAAATAGTTCAACGATAGTCAACAGGTTACCTGTATGGCTGTATAATGTATAACGTATCATATTTGTATTCATTGTGTTCTCCGTATAGCCAAATATTTTGAATCATATTTGAAGTTTAGAAGTAGTATTAAAGTTGAGTGAAGTTTGTTAGTAGAAATTATATTGATAGGTTATTATTTCAAAAAGTATTTATGTTTTTAAAACATTTTTTTACATGGTTTCAAATTGTTAAAAAAAATAACGTTTTTATTAAAAAATTATGTTTTTAAATATTTTTTATCCGTATATTCTTTTAAGCTTTTTTACTTTTTTGAATGACAATATAGAGTTTTAATAATTTCTGAGTATTTTGATACACAAAAATCGAATTCAAGGCAAGTAGTTTATGAGTTATAAGTATTTAAAGTTTAAATGCGCGGAGTATAATGGTACGGGGTTACCCCGCAAAATGTTTGTCCACTGTCCGATTGTCTAAACTTTAAAAACGTATAACTCATTAGTACCCGTTTTTTGTAGTACTATATAGTAGGAAATTGGGTAGTCAAAACACTTAAACCTTGAATTCCTAAAAAGTATAATAATATTTGAATATTATACTGTAAAAATGGTGAATGATTAATTTTATTGTATTGCATTCGTGGTTTGTACTATTAAAAAAATATAAAACATTATTTTAACTAAAAATTCGTAAAGACTAAAGTTCATAATTTTTATTATCACTCAAAGTTTCAAATGTAAATAAAATATTGTAATTTATAATATAGTTTGAATATTATAAGCAAACATAGTGATACCTAATGATAATTACTATTTTTCTATTATATAGGTCAGTGCTGTAGGCTAGGTGTGAGGGTCACTGGAAGCGTACCATGCGTACCTCCCCCTTCCGAAATTCCTTTTTTTAGCTGTAATATAGTGTACAGAATTCCTCATACATTATATCTATCATTAATATATATTTATATTATTTAAAGTAAATCTATGATTCAATATTATTCGTAATTTGTATTCATAAACGCTAAATAGGTAGTAATGATTAAGTTATGCTGTTGCAAATGATCGATTCCATTGTCATTATTATCTTCAATACTTATTTATAAAATATACGGGATACCCGCCACACACTGTATCTAATAACAGGGTGACTACTGATTATACTGTTTATCTTTATTTGTTTGACATTTGTTATGTATGCTGTACGAATACTACGAACACCGTCGTCGTATAGCAACTTCGTGTATAAAATACAAACTGTGACTTTTATTATGTTTTTAATCATTTAAATGTGTTTAGTTGCTTCATAATAATCTTTTTTATTTTTTAGCTATCAAATTTTTATAAGCTGTGTAAAGTCAACTATGGCTTGTTGCTTGTTTTTTATTATTTTATAATATGTTTATAATACTAAAAGGTTATGATCTTGTATTCTTATTATAATAGTAATGATGATATTCGAATTAAAAATGAAAGTTCATGTTTACAACACATATGAATATACTTATATAAATAAGATAATTTATTAATCTATGGTTAATAATAATGTCAAATTGACATTGTCAATACATTGTTATGTAAAATGTATGCCGTAGTAGTTATCAACATAATTGTACATTTAATGAATAAAAAAGGGGTCATAAAGCAATAAATAAGTATTATAACATTGCGAAAATAAGAGAAAAAATAAAGTCTCCCCCTCTCAAAAAAAAAAAAATTGCTACGAAAATGATATATGTATATTTTATTTAACATTTTTTTTTTTAAAATACCAAAATATAGTCTGTAAATCAATTTTTTACAATACGCATATGTTATATGTAGTGAATAATTATTATTGTATAAATATCAATAACCTACAACGCTACTAACTATTTCTAAACATGTTCCTTAAAATTAATTAATATTTAACAATTATTTCTCGTGACTCATCAAAAATAACTACTTCGAAACGTGAACACAATTTTACTTTTTAAAATATTTTATACTTAATTCATTCATAATATCAAAATAAATCATTAAATTAGATATATTTTACTTCAAAATGTAATATAATAATATTTATAAAGTATTTAGAAAATTTGATTCAATCTTTAATATTGAAGGTGGTTTTTAGTAATAAAACTGATCTTTAAATATTTTATTTAAGAAAATCTGACGAAAAACTGAGGAGAAACAGAAATATTAATGCAATAATAGTTTTTTTAACAAAACCGATATTGTTTTTTTTTTTACCATACTTCAGAAAGAAATAACAGTAGAACGCTTAAATGTTCACAAAATGTTTAATATATTAGTATTTTCTAGACGGTCTAGACATAATATACTTTTAACGATATTTTTTGTCTCTTTTTCCACGTTATGGTGTATGAGTAACTAACCTAACAGTACAAAAAGGAAGTGTAAATAAATTCGTTTTATATTCTTGAAACTATAATAGTTTTCACGCCCAACTCATTACCTATGCATCGAAAACTAGTCGTGGCTGGTACCCAAGCCCTAACGACGTATTTAAATCACGTAAATACTGGCTATAATCAGGTTACCAGTTGTATTGTAAGCCCGGGGGCTCTCGCCCCTTGGTCCTATTAAAGATTGAAGTCGAAAACATATAAACAAACAAAGTTATGAAAGGCGGAATTTTCACGGGACGCATCTGTCACTTAAAAAGTGAGACAAATGAAGAGGTCTAATCGAATTCCGCGCAGGCACGCAGGCCCTTTAAAAATATGAGGGAAATGTTACATTTTTTTTACCATCGTCATTATTATTATTATTATTATTATTATTATTATTTTGACCGGCAAATACGGTGGTTCTACAACCCCCTTCATACCACTCCCCTCTACGATATTCACTGATGGGCCAATTCAATTTGTAACTCATTTCACCAACGATGAATATTGTGTCTAGTAATCGAATGCCAAATAATAATCTAACCCCGTTATGACATCGTTTAGCCTCGCTTCGACCTAATGAGTTTAGTTTTGACTCGGGGTGAGGATAAAGCAAACTGTTATATGAATGCATTTTTATTTATAACAAATTATACTTTTAAAATGAGATAAAATATACTGATATATAAGTATAAATATAAACTTCATAATTTTATTTTTGTTTTTATCTGTTAAATTATTTATTTACCTAGGTAGATAAAAAGGTAATATAATTTTTTAAAAGTACGCAAATCAAAGGATTTATCATTTGCGAATTGCGGATATACAGTTTATGTTATAATTTGCATTACAAGTGCATAATATAGGTATAACCGTATAAGCATTTATACAAATATTTACTTACGCGTTATAGATATACACATATAATATTTTTAAATGTTAATCACTATTAATGATGAGCGTAAATTTGAGTAATGTTAGGAACATCTACGTGATAATTAATGTAATTATTTAAAATTTTAATATTTATTCTTTTAATCAATAAAAATGTTATTAAGTAACTATATTACAATAATATAATATATTATTGATATCTCATTATTATTTTTTAAATACAGTTTTGGTTTTAACTTTTTTTTTATTAACAAGTACTGGATTTTCTAAAAATTAATAAAAAAAAAACCGCACAACATACTATACAGACAAAATAACTGTTTCACAGTTTATGATGGATAAATCTAATGGACCATAGTATAAACAACGCGTAACTATCATATTATATTATATTCTCGACATTGTCATGTATAAACACAGCGTGCTTACGTGTGGAAAATATTAAATACAATCATCCTAAAACGAATACGTTCCAACTATCTATTGGCGATTTCGCATTATGAGCAACGAGGTAACCGCCTGCGGTCGGCGAGAGTAATCAGCCCGTCTGACTACTCTCGCCGATCGCGGACGGTTACCTCGTTGCTCATAACGCGAAATCACCAATAGTTTACCTATATACTTATTCTATACAATTTGTGAAATTTAAACCATAATAAAAGTGTCTATACCGGTGGACCATTCGATGTTTGTGAAACTGCAAGCATTAATGCATTATAAAATGATAAGACTAAAAATATACACAGTAACTCTTAACTCTGTCTTGATTAATAATAATCAACTCAAGAGTTAATTTTAAAATGCATTTTAATTATACTGATATATGTAGATATATAATATTATATATATACAAACTAAAACGTATTACGTTGAACTACAACGGTTGAAGTATAAAACTATAGAATTCATCTAATAACAAAACAATAGATAATTATTCACATATTTTTTGTTATAGATATTATACGTATAAGAATGCGTGATAATGACTTCTGTTATAAAAAAATATTTATTAATTTTAAAATGAGTGTAACAATACTTTGCGTGGCATGCAAGAAAGTTATATATTGAACATTTAAAATATATTATTAAGTCAAACACTTTCCTAAATTTAACTATAATGCAGCTTGGACATAATTTGTATTGTACATCAAAATATCAAATATATTATATTGGTATGCTTAATATTCACCAACGAGGCAACGATGAGTAGCTTTTTTCTGTTGTAATTATCACAATACATAACTTTCTGAGTTACATAAACTGAATCAAATCAGATGAATCACTGAACATTAAATCAATCAATATAGAGAACAAAATTATATTATATGCTCTTTTAAATATGATTTAATATACCTAGTCAATTATATTGATCCATTAAATTTAAGTTAGCTATTAAATTAATTCATTGTTTGTATAACCCAGCAATTATATACTATAGAATATGAACGAAGGGTTTTTTCAAACTTAGGACTTTGGACTAATGAATAGAATCTACGAGTTAAAATGTATAGAACATTGCAGTAATTCATTTAAGTGATTCGAATATTCAATTTCAGACTTATGCGAAGTAGGTACAAGTACCTACCTGTTGCAATAGTAATGATAATACGCCTATCCCCCGAACGTACTTATATTATCTGCATGATAATCCATATTAACTGTATTTAAAGAAAACAAAAATTTCATATTAATTTCTAAGCATTCAATTATAATTTTTTTTTTTTATAATTTATAATAATAAGTCTTATCATTTAGTTGTTTGTGTATAATATAAATAAGTTTTACAGGATTGCGTGTTCTGCGGCCATTATAAATAATAATTTAGCCGTGTACCTACACAATATTTTTGCTACTAATAACAAACTATGATTTTACATAATAGGTACGATTTTGTTATAACAATTTAAGATCTAAGTACAACAATCCTATTATAATTTCTATTCAGGGATATTGTATTATAATGCTCATTGTTTACTTTGCACTTATGCAAATTAAGATAATAGGGGTAAACTCTATAGTTGTATACCTGTATATATATATATTATTAGTAGATAATTAGTATTAGTATTTATATTATGTTTGCGTTTATGTATCTACTATCATAGCAGTTGTTTGTTGTTATTTTATTAGCACAGACTGAGAAATAAATACATTTTAAATGGTTATTAAATACTTATTTAGTACTTAGATATAGTAAGGTCTGAACACGCGGTCATTATACATATTAGCTAGTCTATAACATCATGTTATTATATACATTTAATAACTATTAACAATTAGCTGATATGATGATCCAAAAATAAAATTAAACTATATGTTTATAAAATGCCACACGGAGGCATATAATGCTCCAGACATTTTTGTTCTAGAAATCAATTTCGATCATCGTATTCTCATCTTTCTTTATTGACCCATCTAACCACTTGCATTTAAAAATCATATATAATAGGTATAAGCTATTGGTATCAATAATTGATAGTTTTAATGAGATGTATATTATTATTGTTATGCTATAATAATAAGGTTTTATTTTACAAAAGACAAAACTCTTGATCATCTAATTTTTTTTTTTTATTATTGTAAAAAACAATATGTGTCAAAAAATTAAATATAATTAACAAGAAAAAAAAAAGAATGGGTGACATTTTTTTGTTAATCTTTTAGCTTATATTCCCTTTTATGACAAGAATGTTGCTGAGGTATAATGTAATATTTTCTAAAAAAATTCCTGTAAATATATTATTATTCTGCTGGTACTGTTTGTGGTACAATACGGAAATATGACACTTTTATCAAAATGTTTTCTTATTGGCAACTATACAGCTAGCTTAGTTTAACCGCAGTCGATACATCCCGCTGTTTGAAAATACGTATTTGATAATAACTGATAACTGGAAACCGCACAAACCCGAAATCTCTTCTTTATTTATTTTGTATTTTTTTTTTCGGCGTTTACTTGTATAAACAAACGACACACACAATAATATAATAATATAATGTACGCGGGCAAACAAACACTTATATTATGTATTTTATATAGGAACGTTCCGCCGCCCGACCACGGATGACCATTGTTACTCTAAACCAATATAATACAATGCTATTGTGATTTTTGCGGATTAAATGTACAAATATATATATTATTGTTGTGGTCGGCTTTTATGTGAATGTTTTTATAACAAATAATATAATATAATATATGTCCAAACCTGATACTGTGCGTGTGAAATCGATTTGCCTATCAATGTCACATGGCCTTTTAACAAAGCGCACGCCGCCGCCACTGTCTCGTCACCGCCTTCCCACGTCATCGAAAACATATAGGTACCTACTAAAACAAACTCAAATATTATTATTAGTAGATACACCCATAGGTAACTGTAGAATAATAATACAATTTAATATAGTTCGATAAATCTCGAAAACAACTGTACATAAACGCTAAGACGCAACGTTTACCTACGCAGTAAAAAAGTACGAATCTCATATAAAAAAAGAAGTTTATATCACACAAGATAATTTTTTATGATATTAAAATTCAAATATTTTAAAATATGATTTTTCAGTCGTATCAACTTAAAATTCAAAAAATTAAATTTAAATAAAATATACATAATTTAATGATAAAATAGATATAATGTATATTAAAAAATTATATTGAGTTAATAATAAGACTTGATATGAATCAGTATATTTAGATTGTTGCGATAATCTTTTTCTGTGAAGTTATAAGTATAGGTATATTGTAATAATAATATGTTTATATGTGTAAGCCGTAATCTACCACGATAAATTTGATCTTGTAGGCCGACAGGCCGTTATACTATGAAGTGATTCGTTAAGGTACGACATAATAATGTGGTTTTTTCAGTTTTTTGTTATTATCTGAAGACATTTTTAAAATTCAGTGACATCTTTAAGGGAAGTGGCCGGGGGCAATGCTCTACCCCCAACTTAAAACAAAAACAGGTACCAACAGAATACCTATTACACAATTAAATCTAATATAAAAATATACGCTTTTATTATTAAAGCATATAATATAATATTATATTAGCATGGGCGCCCATAGGTAACATTTTAGGGGGGGTCAAAATAAAAAAATTTAAAAAGGTATAATATATAATATAATATTGTGGTAATATTTATTGAGCTACAAGTTCATAAAATTTTTTTCCAGGGGGGGGGGGCAAGTGCCCTGTCTTGCCCCCCCCCCCCAATGGGCGCCCATGTATATTAGTATTAGTATACTCAATATCGCCATTGTTCAAGTTCAATATTTTTTCTGGTAAGAAAGCAGTGAATGTAGTAGGTACAATTTTTTGTTGGGAAGAGGTCAAAATTAAATTAAAAATCTAAGTATACTTTTCTTAATAAAAGGAAAACAAAAAATACATTTAAGAGTAAAACGTAAAACAGCAATTTTTATAACAAAACAGATTAATAAAAATTCAAAAAAGGTGATTCTGATATGAAATCAAAAAAATTTACTCGCCACAGAATATTGTTTAAATGGTATAAAAAATCTAATTATTTTAATTTTTAATATACAATTAGAAATAATCAGAATTTTAATAAATTCATTGTCAAAGAAGAAAAAATTATAAGGAGTTATGTGTATACTTGTTAAACATCTTGTACAGCTTTTAAATTTTCGTTAGACAACCTATATATCAAGTTTATATTAGGGATGTCATTTTTTCCAATAGTTTGTACAGGTATAATATTATATTATACATATAATATTATATAATATTTTGTATGAAACAGTGTTGTTGTTACAGCAAAATTAGTATTAAATTCATTATACTACAGTAGTACCTATAGCAATTCCTGCATATAAAAATTGACTAAATATTACAAAAAAATATAAATACATATTGTATTTAAATTACTCATCAATAAGTTATTAATATGATTTAGATACATTGGGCGCGAACGGTCACTAAACATTTTAATAAATCGATATAGTAAATTATGTATACGTTATGTTGGCCGCTTAAATGATTTAGTAAGTCTATTAAATTTTAACGAACCATCAAATTGATCAATTTCTTGCGTAACCTATAATAAATTACTAACTCTGTAATTTATTAATTTTGTGTAAACTGTAAAGTGTAATATGAATTTACTATTATTCATCTATATAATATAATTAATTTAATAAGTACCAAATCTATAAAATACATCGCTCGCATAAAACCTATACCAGTGAGTTTTAAACAACATAACTATTACAGTATTTATATATTGAATAATATATTATATATTAGATGATTCTTTTATCAAACAACACTCATTATTCAAAATCTATTACATTTTTTTTTTTACTTAATTTTCATTCTAAATAAAACAACATTAAAAATAAATAAAAAATTATTATGTCTTATACATTTTTAATTTCGTATTCTGATATAGAATATTTTTCGTAAATAAAAATCGAAATTCGGATGAGTATAGTTTAAGGGTTATATTTATTTAATGATATAGATAAAATAATAATTATATACTTATATTATAAATGTTTATAGTTTATGTATAAATGTGATATAATATTTTTTTTAGTGTTTTTAAAACTTGTCAATTATTTTTTGTAGTCATTATAATAAACTTAATTTAAAGACTGTAACTGAATAATTTATTGTTGAGCATATAAGTTTATATATTTTTCAATTTTGTTTATTTTTTCTGATACCATGTAGTTAAAAGATTTTGTGACAGTATTCTGTATTGAAATATAACTAATATAAGTATCTATTTATTATTGTATTAAGGTATCAATATATACAAATATATTTAAATTACAGTTTGTGTCATTTAAAAGATTCTGGTTTTTTCGTATTCGATTTATGTTGTTACTATTTATCATTTAATAATTATTGAGTTAAAACTTAAATCTACAGTAGCGTTGATCATTTCTTCACTAATTATTTATATATGATATGCCTTAGTCAGCTGCTTTTCTCTTTGCTGAATTTGAAATAATTTTTTGAGGTAAATTAAGTGGTTCTCCGTGGTTATGTATTAACTCACAATACTCACATAGAAAAATTATCTGCATTATCTAAATTCCGCCCATAAACAATTACAATGCTATTAAATACTCCGTAACGTTCGTAAACAAGATATTAATTTTAATACATTTAATAACATTTAATATTAATACATTTTTAACGTTTCTAAGTTTATTTTTCAAATAATTTTGTTGAATCCTCTTTTTTGAACGAGTGTAGTTCTATCATCATCATCTTTTTTAAACTCGTGTGCAATTCGATAGTTTATTTTAGGTAAAAAGCGCAATTATCCACAACAGTATTTAAAGTTTTTATAAGCGGAATAGTAGACGAAAATTTGTTGGATATCTTCATAACTCACTACACCCCGCTCGGCGCTCACCTATAAACGTTAAATACTTTTAACTGATAAACAACTCGTCAAACCTTCGAAATATTTTACTTCAGAATATGAAATTAAAAATAATGTATTAAATACATATATACTTTTTAAATGTTGTTTTATTTCGAATAGAAATTATTTAAAAAAATATTTTCAAAAAAATTATAAATTATTTTAAAATAATGCGAGTGTTGTTTGATAAAATAGTCGCCCTGTATATAATATAATATATATTATATTGTTAATTCATCTTATATACATATGTTTAGTGGCGCCAATTGGTGCTACAATGGGGTTTTTTTAAATGTAGCAACTAAATTATTAAAATATTGTTGTTCAATTTATATTTATTAAAAATATGTTTTCAAAAATAACATTTTTTTCTCTTGAAAAAAGTTTTGAAATTTAAAACACTTTAGAAATGTAAAAAAAAAATTGTTTCAAACATGTCAGATTTGTATATATCGGTAATTTTATTGTACGCACCCGATACTTTATTATTATTACAGTATACTATAATAATATAATAAGATCACCGACGCCGCTGCCACGTACACAGTAGGTACACACGTGAAGCTGAAGGAGCCGTTCCTCAGGTATATGTGTATTATAGATGGTATCAAAACATATACGAAGCCGACTGGTCGTGCGGCATGTCTATCTCGCGGGGCACATAAAAGCCGTATAATATTACACAAAAGGTCCGAAATTTCCTGGTGTCGGCCTTATGTGTATGTCGTATTATTACATTATAGAAACATTATTATTATTATTATTATTATTATTATATGTTTTTATACGCCGCGCGCGTCTCACACAATAGTCGGTACACTCGAAACTGTATAAGTGTATATATGTATGTATAATATAATACTACTATACTGCTACTACTACTAATAATAATAATAACAACATATAATACGAATACGCGATGCCGTATACACGCATTTCGCGGATTTGTTGTTAGTAGGTATATAATATCTACCCCGCGCGAGAAACCTTTTTCTTCTTAGTGTTTTTTTTCTTCTCCTCCTCATCCTTCGTGTGCACGCCAACAACCGACATATTATTATTATTATTACCAATAAACATATAAACATATACATACATATATATATATTTATATACTTACATACAACATTCAGGGTGACAAGAGGATAATGGGCCGGTGAAAATGTTTATCACAAAGGAGTCGTGTACGCGAATAGTGTGTATGCGCGTTATTAGATATATTTATATATATAGGTACTTACCGTTTACACTCCGGAGAGGCGTATAATATTATAATAATATAATAACACGAGGTGTGTGACGTGCATTTGTAGCCCGCATAATAATATATAACACAGCCACTAATAAACATCTAAACAGATTAGCTGGACCAGTGTCGATCTGTCAGACTGGACGGCGTCTAGCCAGGCATATACACACGTTTCTGTGATGACAAACCGCCGCGGATGAGTGATGGAATCCGCGGCGATGTGTCCTAAAAGCCGAGAAAATGAAAAAAGAAATATGTGTATACACCAACGCCGCCCTTTACGCCAAATTTGCGTTAATACGGTAATAATAACGACGGTCTGCGCTAATGCGCGTAAATACGCAATACAATAATAATATTATAATACGTATACAATACCATATTATACAATAATATAATATATTGTGTTGCGTAAAACTGGCGGGATGGAACGGTGGCAGTTTTACAGCTGCTAATTTTCGGCACGACATACGCGTTATTATTATAATGTGGTGGGTGAAGGGACTACGTTTTTATTTTTTTATAAGGACGTCGATGAGTCGTCAACGAAATTTCAAATTTATAAACGACATAAAAAGACGTCAATGTACGCCTACGTAAACACGATATCGTATATATATAATATATACCTATATATGTAAATATGATAGTAAAATAGTAAATGTAATGTACTAATGTATAATATATACGTATTACGTATTATTATTAGGGTTGTAAATTTGAAATATTTCACTTGAAATATTTCAATTGAAATATTTCAAAATTGAAAATTTCACTCTTCTTGAAATATTTCAATGAAATTATGAAAAATATTTTTTTTTCTTTTAAACGTGTTTATAGACGATTAGAAATAATATATTGATAAAACAAAGAAAATATTGATTATGAATAACTTATCAGTTTGGTATCATTTATCAACCAAGGTTAGAAATGTAAAACAATTAACTAGATAGCGGATTTGCATATTCCCATAGGAACATTGAAGTATAGTGGCCATTTGTCAACAGGGAAATGTTTAAAAAATAACTCAATAGATAAGATTATAATAATTAATAATATAAGATACCTATACATATTTATATAATTATATGACATAATAATATAATATATATTACAAATATATACAATATAAATATTTGATATTATCAATCATGTAATTTTTTCCTGTTGGCATATGGCTGAGTTTAATATTGTCTTATAGTCGGTTATCTAGTTTTTTTATATGTCTATGGTATGTAACTATGTAAACTATGTTACATATTTTCTTTATTTCATACAATAAACCAACTTTTAAAAATTTTCACTTGGAAATAAAAAAAAATATTTTTCATGGAAATGAAATATTTCATGAATTTTTCATGAAATATTTCATGAAATATTTCAAGAAAATAAATTTCATGAAATTTTACAACCCTAATTATTATACGTCTGGTCTGTTCGATAATGGACTGTCATACACTATATGTTTGAGCCGTTTGAGGTCCAGATTGCTGTGAATTTCATGACTGATTGGTCTGGAGAATAAAATCTTTAAGTTTACTCAGTGACAAGGTACACTCGACAACTTCTAAGTAAAACAGATTGATATTTTTTGCGTTTTTCTATATTATTTATAAAGAATTTATGTTTGATTGATATTTGTATTAATTTGTTGAGGATCTATAAATTTATGAAGTTATATATTATGAACATTCGATAATATTATTATAATAAATATGCAGTATGCTTACACAATTATTTTTTTTTCAATAACGCTTCAATATTTAACTTATTTGAGTATCCATCATTCTACGAGATTCGAAAAATATTAATCATCAACATTTTACCTCTTTTTAAATCTGATTTTTGTATTACAGAATTGTTAACATATTTAGACTAATATTTAAACTGCTAACTAAGTTTAAATATATATAAGTATATAGATATACAGTGTACTCTCGAATATCCGCGAGCGAACTATCCGTTGTCTTCCACAGAATCATTTACATACCTTTATGTATACAAAAATATATATATACATTTTTACATTATACATAATTATCAGTTTAATTGGGTTGTGATAACCATTACTATCGATAACGACGTAAAATACAACACGCTTGTTTAATATATATTACTACTTTTTGATAATTGTTGATACGTTTAATTCGTAATTTTAATTTTTTAGATTATCCGTGGATGCCCTGCCACCCTATTTAGCGGATAATCGAGAGTACACTGTATTTAAATATTAATAAATATTGAATGTGCTATGTCATCGAATGGCATAAAAATGTAATATACAAGATCATAACGTGTTTAATTTTTTATATAGAAATTTAATAATATTGAAAATACGTAATTGTTTTAAACGTCTTAGCTCAAATTATAAAAAAAATGGAAGATCTCCCATAGTAATAAATAAATCCAATTGGCTGCATAAAAGTTATTTAAGCTAACTATGGAAAAGTAATAGCAAACACGAAATAAAATAAAATATTTTCGTCGATCATCCATTAAAAATCTAAAATTGATAGAAGCTAAGATGATTGAAATATTGAATACCGATATACAATACTATACTCAAATATACTTTAATAACTGATAGTCCAGTCATTTAAACTTCAAAATTGGTGTATTGAGGAATTAAATCAAAAAGTTTTGAAACTTTGCAAAAAGTTTCTTTATAGGCTCCTGATTAACTAAAAAAAAGTCGCCATCCCTCCGAGGTCCGGAAGTGACCGCCATCTTGGATTTTATGTATGATTTTTCAGTTTTTTAAAATTATCTTTGAAAATACTAATTTTATCTCAAAAATACTTCTGTATAAAAATATAACTGGCACAATTTTAAACAAATACGCTTAAATTATTTTTTTTGTAGCTTGAATAGGTTAAAAACAAAATTTATCCATGTATTATAATATTAGACGCGGCGAGCTATAATACTATATGTATAGGCGGCAAGTTGGCGACGCGCCGCGTCATACTCGTGTCCACTAGAAAACATAAAATTTACGGTCTTTTTTTTATATTTATTAACATATTACAAATAAACATAATTATTGATGTACACTATATTATTATAAATAATTTAAATATTATAATCATATTATATGTGCACCGCATATTATTTAGTAAAATATAAATACTATTATAAAAGTAAAATTAAAACCACGATAACGATACTGCCTGGACATCGACTATTCCTTGTATTATTGATTTATTTATAGTTTTGATAATAATTATTATAGTTTTTACTTTTTATGATTTATATTATAACCGAAATTTCATGTTTAAATTGTGAACAGCAAAGTATTGAAGACGAATCCAATGATAATGCAAATGATGACGAGGATGACATAATATACGGTCCATCATCTAAACAAAAAAAATTAATTATTTAATGTATTATAATATGATTAATATGAATAATGAATTAGAATAATAATATTAATTATAAAAAAAAATATATATATATAAATAAAGCAATTTACATTAAAAATATTGTGTTAATTCTGTAAAATATCCAATGCACCAATATGTCCTATATAAATAATATGTTATAAAATAATATTTTATTAAATAATATGCGGTTCACATATAATATAATTATAAATTATAATATTTAAATTATTTATAATAATAAATAATATCAATAATTATGTTTATTTGTAATATGTTAATAAATATAAAAAAAAACCGTAAATATTGCGTTTTCTAGTGGACACAGTGCGGCGCAGCGTGTCGCCAACTTGCCGCCAATACATAGTATTATAGCTCACCGCGTCTAATATTATAATACATGGATAAATTTTGCTTTTAACCTATTCAAGCTACAAAAAAAAATAATTTAAGCGCATTTGTTTAAAATTTTGTCAGTCATATTTTTATACAGAAGTATTTTTGAGATAAAATTAGTATTTTCAAAGATAATTTAATAAAAAAACTGAAAAATCGCACATAAAATCCAAGATGGCGGGCATTTCCGGACCTCGGAGAGATGGCGACTTTTTCTGGTTAATCAGGACCCTATAACGAAACTTTTTGCAAAGTTTCAGAACTTTCCGATTTAATTCCTCAAAAAATTGTTAAATGACTGGTCTAAGAGATAATCTTAAAACACCAAAATAGTAATTATTTTAAATTTTAAAGAATATATTTTTGGTCTGCGGGCTTGATTAAATTCGTTCATCAAGATCCATAATTTTGTGAAATTGATATTTTAATATAATATGTACCAGTTATATAAATAAAAATCATCATTGAAACTAGGTATCCGAATGTCACACAAATAAATCATATTTAATATGACAAAAGTATATGGTATAGGTACCTAATTTGTATAGTGTTTATTCAAAGATTTAACTAAATTTAACGTAGAAAAAGCGGGTAAGTGAGTATCGCTCTGTTGTACATTAGGGGGTGGGGTGGACCTCGGACTAGGGTAGGTTAAATTTCAATGCCATGATAGGTATCATTGTATACGAAAAACGATTCTGAACGGAGATGATTTGTCAGTCTAGGATATATTATACTTAAATATTGTCATATAATATTCTATTTTGAAACTAATTCAAACATTTAAGTAAAACTTTCAAGATCTTACGTTTAGTAATTTTTTAAAAATTACAAAAATCGAAAATTATTTATTAGTAAAACGTTATTTTACACGTGTATTTTTGATTTAAAATTAAAATTAAAACTTTAAACACTCGTAAAATTTTTTAAATTGAATAATCCTCAAATTTTTTTATAATTGTTCTAAGCTTAACTTATGGACAGTATAGTATTAAATTTTCAATTCTTAGCTTTTGATAGTAAAATATTTATAAATTTTTAACTACCAAATAGTGAAAAATATTCATGATTTTAACGAATTTTTGTCAATATTTGAACTTCAAATGCGAATAAAAAAAAATTGTGCCTATGTATTTTTATAATTTTTGAATGGGAGTTAGAACAAGTTATGAGGACCCTTCTATTAATTTTTCAAGTAATTTGTCCCAGCCAAATTTTTTTTATCAACATTTATAAAAAAAAAATTTAAAAAAATTTAAAATTTCAATTGTCTATAAATAGCTCAAAAAAAGTCAAAATATTTTGAAAATAAAATCACGTAAAGAAAATGGCAATCTAAATATTTGGTAAAATTTTCAAGTATTTACGACTTATACTGTTTGAATAACAACAAATATTAAAAATCGTTTGAGGCTAAACCGTTATTTAACGCGGTTTTGTGAAAATTTAAATTTCAAACACTCATAAAAACTTTTTGTCTGAATCCGGTAAAGTTTTTTTTACAGATATTTGAAGAAAAATTTATGGAGAACCTTGTACCAAATTTTCAAAACTTAGTTATAAAAGAAAAAATTTTTACGATTTTTCAACCACAAAATTACTAGTAAATTTTCGCAATTTTGGCATATTTCGTATGAATTTGAACTTTAAGCACTTATAAAAAAAAATTGTGACTAACGATTTCGGATTTTTTTTAACACTTTAAGAACAACTTATAAGAAACCTTGTATTAAATTTTCAAGATTTTCTGGTTGGCCAAAAACTTTTATCGTTATTTAAAAAAAAAAAATACTTAGAAAAATTGAAAATTTCAATTGTCTATAAATAGCTCAAAAAAATTCTAAATCCTTTGAAAATTTAACTGTGTATGGAGAACGCTAATATGCTAATATAAACATTTGGTGAAACTTTCAAGTATTTACATCGATTAGTTTTTGAGTTATAGCAAAACAAAAAATTCGATTTTGTCGAAAACTGGTTTTGTGTAAAAAATCCCGTTTTTCCGTCATTTTTTTAGGGTTTTTCCCGACTCATTTAAAAAATATTAAAAATTTTTAACTTTTGACCCCCAAAGTACCAACTAGATTCAATTTCTTTTTCAAAGAGGGACTGAAGTCAAAAATAGAAACATTTTTACTGCTCCAAATGTTGTCGACAGACACAAAAAAAAAACACACACATCATTGTAAAATCAATATACATTCATCACTCCGTTCAGAATCTAAAATAAAATTATTACTGCTAAATAGGTACCATAACAAATTCATAAAACGTAAATTTTGTTGCAGTATTCATTATTCCACATTGTAATTCTGAGTCTTTGTATAAAGTATGGTTAAATAAAACCTGTAAAAACTGTACTTAATTGAAGTCACTCGTGGTCGGTGATGCGTGAATTAAAAAAGACTATATATTTTGTTAATTTGTAACTTTACAGGGGTGATTATGAAAATTAACTGAATTTACTAATTATTTAATTAATTGCAAATATAATTTATTAATAATTTAATTAACAACTTATAATAATTTATACATAAATTATAAAAATTATTATTTTTAATTTTTATCTTATTATAAAAATATTTATAATCTGTACAATAAATATACTTGATTAACTATTTTGAACAATAATTTATATTACACAGTACATTTATTTTTGCACTATTTGCAATAAAAATGAAACATGCATATAGGTACATTATTAATAAACCTACCTACAATGTGAGAACCTTCAAACTTTGAAAAAAACACTACCATTAATTTTTGTATTTATAAGTCAGTATAACCACAGTGTTTTTTTAACGACAAGAGTGAGATTTCTGATATGGATTAAGATTAGCTGTCTAAGATAGAAACTAATAAGAATAATTATAATATCTATTAACATTTTTAATTATATAATAATATCTATAATATTATAAATGTTTAACATATATTACTACATTATTAGCTAATAAATTTAAATTTTCGATACCTATAAGTAATTGCTAAATTTTAAATAATTATATTTTTAATAGATTGTATCATAATTCATATTACAATTAAGTTGTGTGTCGCTATAAGCCCTGTAAGTTTAAAACTGTCGTGGCTTCAAACCGTATTGGAAAAAAATTATTAACCTGCCGCCGCACTGCCTATCGGTTATAGATTGGTTTTCTCGTATTCTACCCCTATTTACACAATATAAACTGTACAACTGATTTATATTGTTATTTTTATAGAATTACGTATACCTATATAGGCGAATCAGAGAATTCCCCTCGGCCAATTCATCACTGCTGAGACGCAAAAGTGGTTTTGAGGTTATTTGATTTTAGTGTTAAATGTCTGATGAAAACAGAAAATGTCCAAACCTGAAAAAAATTCAAAAGTCTAAACGCCCGCGCTGCTGCTACCTTTGGAATATTTCTGCTACTGTGCAGCTGGCAGTGACAATTCTATGGGTCCTGCTGTCAAATAAATAGCACAACAGACCGATATATATATACCTACTCTTTGATGGCACAAACCTACTCTTTTACAATTTCCGCTATTTTTATACAACATGGTGAAATGTAATTTTGTGGGCGACGTGTTTTTTTAAATTACATTTCATAACAATAACATTATATAGGTATGCGCAGGTTACGAACGTAAAGTTAGAAAATATCAGCAAATAAACGATATCCTATGTTACTTATATATACCTATATAATAAAAAGATATACCGCTTACTAATATATATTATACAAATTGTATAAATCTAGTAATAGGCAGTTTTTACTTATATCTAATATCTATCATTTATTCAGTTATTGATCAGGTTTAGACAGGTACAATTGTAAGAATAATTATTTGTTACAATTACATTTTTACCTTGTGTATTATTATTTTATTATATTATCACTTCAAATTAAAATACAAAATGTAATTGTTTGTTTTAAAATCTCCGTAAAAATCCCAAATGGCCAAAAAATATAACTATTTAATATACATAAAAATTGTTAATAGGGTTAATAACTTATTTTCGTTAAGTATTTAATAGTTAAAAAAAAATAGATAGTATAATAATAAATATATGAATTTACTGATTTACTTGATATACGTTATTTACGAGTAGTACCTATATCACAACTATGTACGCGATGAGACGTGCGTATATATTATAGCTAGGTATGTATACAATTGTATGTATATACATATTAATTTCATCACACTTGTGACGACCCATAAAATATTTATGTTATACAGTCAAGTAAGTATACTACAGGTAATATACTATATAGTCTGTATAATACTATAAGAAATTATGTGTTATATCACAGAAATACCAATTTAAAAGACTATACATATATTACATTGACACATGTCTCATTTAGTCCTTTACAGTTAATAAACATAGTCGATTTTTTATTAGTTACATAATAATTAGTTAAAACCCAGGTTGTAGATGAAAAACATATGATTAAAATATTAAATGCCTCATCAAAAAACTGGAAGGTACATTGAATACACGTGTGCTCAATAATTAATTATTATAATATATAACCTATATAATTTGATACTTATTTAATTTAATTTTTTTTAAATACCTACACTTCCTAATCCATTAATTTTTGTTGGTCAGTCCAGAAACAATACGAAATCAACATCTATAATATACAATTGATTTCCTTTTAAGATTCGACAAGATTATAACAGAGCTCGATGTTTGACTAGTTATGAAGTAAATAATTTAAGCACATATTGTTTAATACTTAAATATGTAGGTAGTAGGTACATATGATTTTATCATTATTACATTACAATAATTACGTAAAAGTTTATAATATTTTTAATTTAATACTTTGAGGTTGAAAATGTAATATTAGGTTTCCGAACAACCTGTCTTTATAGAAGCCTAAAAATCTAAAAATAACGTAGGCACAAATGCACAATTCTAATTTATATATCATACTCTTATTATAACTCTTACCTACGTCAGTAATGATTGAGGTTATTAACAGCTGTTAATATTATAGTAATACTACGTATAATGTCCATAGATAATATTATAATACATTGTATACTAAATTCTTACATAACATACTTACATATTATGACATTATTTCACTCAATTACTCAAAAAATAGTTCAACTTACAGCAATGTTATAACTATAATGGAAAAAAAATAATTAAAAATAATATAAAATATATTATAATAAAGTATCTTTATCATACAGTTAAAATGACCTATACCCAAAAATGAGGTTCATTATACTCCCATTACAAAGCTGCAGATGACCAACTTCCCCGGTTATTCCATTTAATATTAGTTACCAATGTTACCATTGATTGTATAATTACTATTGGCAGAAAAATATTTTAAAACTAATCATTTTACTGAAGAGATCAAAGCTATAAACATTTATATATTATATAGTTGTTTATGTTTTTTTGTTTACCTTAACCTAAATGCATTTTCATGGATGTTAAAATGCATTATTATTATTTAATAATATTATCATAATCATAATAATAATGTTATTTGTTCATGCAAATAATCTATTTAACCAAACGTATACTAAACTAATCGAAACGTTATTCGTACATAGACGTGTAATTAATCACTGTAAATTATTAATGTATATATAATATATGCATTGGTAATAGTTAGTAGGTATATAAATTGTATATTAATATATAGGGTCTATAATTTCCAATTGAAAATATTATTCATTGGTTTATACTTTATATACGGTTGTTATGTTTCACATTAAATAAGTATATTATAATAGGTAATAAACAAAAATGTATAATGTATACAGTAATATAGTATAAAATATAATATGTGGTTAAACAAAATTATCAACAGCTGCACACTCATAAGATCGTTTTTAATGTAATTTAATATAATTTTTACCAAAATATAATTATAATGTAATTTACATATTTTTGTGATTTTGACAAATCTTAATTTTTGAACTGCGTGCATCTTAAAAATATTTGATATTTTTTGATCGCTGTTATAATAATTATAAGAAACATTGTTCTATTTCATTTTCAAGCTTATTTCCCAAGAAACCTAACCTAACCTAATACCTAACCTATGGGCGCTCACGAATTATCTCCCGTGAATTGATTTTTTTTTAAAATTACTGAAATTGCTTCCCGATTTCCAAAATATAAGGTACCTACCATTGAGATATACCATATACATGTAATGTGTAAAATAAAATAACTCATAAATCATCATAAATTCATAACACATTCACGACAAAATTATTGATTATAAGTTATAATTATTATAAATATTAATAAAACACTCTGTGCCTACATTTTAATGAACTTTATTGATATCCAATTGTATATTTTATTATAATTTATAATATCATATGCGAACTATGTACTATATATGTGGTAGCAAACAATTCGTATTAAACATTTCAAATTATAAATTACAATAATCGTATGTGTATATAATAACAACAGAAACTTTCATACAATGTGTATATATATAAGCTATTCTAACTTGCTAAGTAGTAATATATTTTATATTATACGCCTAATACAGTAATAATATTCGATTGAAAAAGTATATTTAAATGTTAAAAGTTATACAACTTATTTATATTTATACTTATATTCATAAAATATTAAAAATGGTGACTGCTATAAAAGTTTTTCTATATAGAAGGGTAGTTCGCTGCGGTTCAGAGGTGAAGGAAAAATTTAATTTTTATTTGTTTTTTAAGACTTTCATACGTTATTATCACTTTAACCAATCAGTACGGGGCTCTGCAGTTTGTTATTAGGACGTGGACAAAATGTCCTGTTGTGTGGTTAGAATATAGTTTGTATGGGTTCCTAACAACATATACCTATTATGTTGTACTGTATAATAAGATATATAATAATGACATGTGTGTCGTTAGGTACTTCGCAATAGCCAAAGCTCCTGTTATTATAGGTACCTATATTAACCGCCAAAAAATCCATCGAAAACATTCAGCAGCGTTATTTATATTATTGCAACCGATAATCCCTTCGAATGACAGCCTATATACAATACACACAAATGTTAGAGTAATATAGAATTCAAAAAACTGGTCTTGTAAATAACCACTTGAAAAAAACCTGGCCTGCAATGGAGTACAGGGGTGTGTATTATGTTTTGAATTCGTTACGTTGTTTTGGTATGGACCAATTAAAATTTTCACCGGGCATCGCAATAAGCGTGATGGAATGGTACGTAAAAACTCAACAGGATGTGAATACAATATATATATATTGGTACTCAGGACTTGCACACTATACGTACACATCCTGCAGGAGGTACTCGTTTACAGGACGAAAAGGGATTATAAATGGTGTTCCTCGTTAAGCCGAATTATTATGTCGGTAAAAAACACCGCATGCACTCTCGCGGTCTAGTGGCGGAATCGACCAGTGGCGTTCGAGTATATATCGTCCGCAGACGCAACACATATTTACGCGCGCATAGAAACCGCGAGGAAAAAAAAATATAAGCACTTATAATATTCGTTACATTATAATATTATCACGTTATGATGATGTTCAAACGATTCGAGAAGAAACGCGTTTTTGTTGTTGGACGCGCACGAACTATAATATACGATATAGGTACCTCATGGCTCATCCTATGACTCTTCTCCTTCGCGGTTTATACCTACTATTTATATCGCATTCACTAAGATAGATATTCCAAAGTATACACGAGAGGGGAGAGAGAGAGAGAACGAAAGAGAAAAGGAGAATGTACAACTGCAGCAAAATGCAATAACAACAATATAATATAACAGCTAGTCGTGTACGTCTCGGGTTGTATATATACATACCATAATATTATGGTCCCGCCTGTGATCAAGTCGGGTGCAGGCAGCCTCACGACCGCGGATACAACACGATTTGGGTGTGAACGAATATTGTATATATATACATATTAGGTACATACACGACCAGAGTGATTCTGCAGCTTCGAATATTTCATTATTATTATTATGTACACACACACACACACACACATCGTCCGTCGTTCAGTCACGTCGTGTATATATACAATGCCGTGTCGTGCGCGTGCGCGCGCGTGTGTGTGTGTGTGTGGGGGGCCAAACAATAACATCTCATTTAAACATTACACGCTAGTAAATAAATAAGAGGGACGCCTCGTCGTCGTCTCGCCGCTCGCTCGCTCGCTCACTCTCTCTCTCTCACTCACTCACTCCGTCACCGTTACCGCACCACCGCCCCGTCCGCGGTGGGGCCCTCGGGGGCATTTAGGGTTTTGAAAAGAACATTTATCGAATTATACCCGGAGACCCGTCGACGGCGGTGCAACGATAGTTGAGGTGCGACGCGCGGGTTGGGGTGGAGCGCGCACAAGTGGCCCGTTTATGCGAAGCCGCGGCAGTCCGGGGGGCAACGACTCCGGGGCGGGGAGGGGCGCCGGGTGCCTCGCCATTGGCCCGCTGTGACCGCGCCTCCCACCCCGGCGGCGCGCAACGCGCGCGTCTTGTCTCGCGCGACCGGCACACCACCGCCGCCAAACACAGTCGTGGGACTCCGGTTCTTGTCGTCTCGTCGTCTGCACGGTTACCGCATCAGCTCCGCCCGCGAGCACAATCCGCGCCGCACACGCGCACCGAACGAGTGACGCGATATTAACCATATCATCATCACCTGTAATACCTGACACGATAGATAACACGGTACGTCATAATATTATTATTGTGCTGCAGTCTTACGCGTTATCTGCGCGACCGGGTCACAAGATTGTACCTCGACGTTGACCGATATCGTTATTATTATTATTTTTTTTGCGTTTTGTCCGTCAACATTTGCTGAACGCATCGTGACAACATCGCAACATACATCGAGTGATATCATAATATATTATTATAAAGCCACGTCTGTCACGCGTCGTCTCGAACACACGTCGGTGACCATCGTCATATCGTCGTCGTCGTCGTCGCCGTCGACATGGAAACGGACAGCAACAGCGACGGCGAAATGATGCCGACCGCCGCGCAGATGCCGCCCTACAGCAGGGCCAACATCGAGCTGCTGATCAGGAGACACCAGGCCGCCGTCACGGCACTCGGGTTGGCGTTCAACGGGCCGCCTCACCTGCACCACAGGCCGACGACCGCGAACGCGGCCACGTCCGTGCCAGCGCCCAAGCACCACACCATCGACGCCATACTCGGACTCAAGCGCAACAACCACAAAGACCAGGAGTCCGGAGGCAAGTATATTATATTTATTTAAATATGCGCCGTGTTCATAATGTCCCAATGTATACAGGTATATTGTCACGATTCAATCGATCGATGTCAGTCAACAATTTCGTAAATCTGTTTAAATCGTGTACAAGTATCTGCCATACGTTGTGATTAAAATATATAGTGTTTGAAATTCACTCCGAGGATCTATACATACATAATAATATTATACTTTGAACTTTATCTTTAACACTTATATATAGCATTTAATAATATTATGTCGATCAGATTTAATCTGTACGTGATTTTCATTCAAATTCCACACGACCACACACTATTTATGCGAAAATACGTTATATATTCACTGCATGTATAGCAGTAATATTCTGTATTTCGTGAGTATACAATATCGATGCACTAAATATATACTACGATGGGCTTTCAAATGTTTGAAAATGTCGGGAACGCATAAATAATAATTGCTTTATATGGACCCGTTATATACAAATGTTGTCGCATAAAACTTTAAATGCCCTACTTATTATATCTGTCGTGGTCATATGAGAGATGTTATAATATTTCTATAGTTCTTCACAATCACCAATGTAAATAATATTATAATTCCATAAACGTATAATGTACCTAAGCATAAATATATGTGTATAATATAAACAGTAAATATCCTAAATTATATGTTATGCGTACCGATACATTTAATCTTTTATATAGGGTTGTGTATTATTATATAATTATATTGGTCTCGAGATTATTCCACTACACCGTATATATATATATATATATATAGGATATAACCACAATTTCCATTTTGTTAATTTACCTATTTATATACTTATTATTACATATTATTGTTATTTATATTGTTATTTCACATAATATTTATATATATTTAGGTATATATATATATACATGCAAGTTTAATAAAATAAACAAAAAATATTGATTCATAAGGTCCAGATAATGTTTAGTCCATAAATGTTAGCCCTATGCCATTTTAGTCTAATGTATTTTGTTCTATAAAGTTAAGGCTATGGCAGAATTTAGTATAGCCCAATACGTTTTTCGTCAAATCCATGCAGTAGTCCAGAATATTTAAATTAAAAAATTTTAATTACCAAGGTTTCAATAAAAGGATCTTATTAATAGGGCTTTTACATTTTAAACTATTTTCTTAATTAATAATTATTTATTTAAAAAAATAATTGTTAACTTAAAAACTACCTATACCCGATTAAATATAATACCAAGATCTAATCTATTAAAACTAAAAATAACAAATCATTACTTATAAACAATAGATTTTGTCATTCGTTTAACAAAATTCGTACTAACGATAACGTATAGAACTCGACATATTATATTATTATTACTATATTATTTAATGAGCCTCATATAACGGGTTGTTTTTTCATTTTCAACAACCTTTATGGTGTCAGCTGGTGAACCGTGTCTAAGATGAGCATTTAGACTATAATCATTAATCAGCTAAATATAAGAAAATAATTTATTTGAACTATATAATGTCTTTATCGTTCATATACCGTTAGAAGAATTGCGAGAAATTTTCGCGAGACAAGCTTTCTCCTAAATTCCCTCCAGAAATATGGAATTTATATGAACTTGTAATAAATAAACCAATAAAGACATAGAGAACTTACATTATTATAGAAGGTTATACCACTCAAAACTGGAAAATGTCCTATAAACCCATCATTTTAATATTTAAGCAATATAAAAGATATTCAAGAAGAAACAGAAAATATTATTATAACGATAAGAGGTGGTCATGCGCGCGTCCCCTGTTTTCAAAAAATAATCAGGAACAGGCGCGGTTCTAGGACTAAATTTTCGTATGGGCAACAATAGATTTAAAATTAAGTTTTAACTTTTAACTGCAAATAATATTTCTCATTTCCTCCTCCTATAAGAGGCAGTGTGGTACAGTGATCTCACAAGTTGGCCACGACGCGCGCCGTCACCAGTTCATAAACAGTGACAAGCTCTACTAGCAGCGACAATATCACATTGATAATATATTAGCACGATTAAAGATATAATACCTATTGTAATGATAATAATACGATTGTTAATTATCATTATAATTTATCAAATGATGAAACATCTTATTTTTGTATGAAAATAACATTTTTAAAATAATGGGCACCAGAAATTTTGGTATGGGCAGCTGCTCACCCTGCCCATACGCTAGAACCGCCACTGATCAGGAACAACTAGTTAAAATATAATAATTAATTATAGTCAATTACAATAAAGAATAGAATGAAATCACTATATATCTCACAGCATTGACTATCATTTAAAACTACACGGTGATCCAAACACGGATCCAAGTATTGATGTACCTAATTAACTAAATTTACAATAAATTTATGGTTCTTATGAACATTTGGTTTTTCTCAAGACGTAGATATACAAAATAATATATCTAAAAGTATATTGGACAAAATAATTGACTATAATTTACATTGAACATTACTGATAGTTGGACCAAATAAAAATTGAACCTTATGTATAGTACTAATATTCTTGTAACCCAATACACATAATATATGTGTATAATCCACCTTCAGATATATATAAGGTGTAACTAGACTATATAACAAATTTCCATTACAAATGTTACTATATTTAGTAAGTAAATAAGTAAATTAAATATAAGTTAAATAATCTTGTTACACTCTATATACCTATATGTATATTCTATATATGAGTACGGGCAAGCCAAGGGCCAATAAGTGTAATAAATAACATATGGTATAGTCTTGTGTATCTAATAATAATCACAACAAATAACAAATAACATAAATGATGTATTAGGATAAAGATAAACGAGTATAGAAATAGTAGTTAACTGCATATATTTAAAATGAGAACGAAGGATCAGCTACATTGGTTATAGACGCATTGGACTAAGTCGAGATTCATTTAACATATTACATAGTTAGTTAAGCATACTGGAATGAAGAAAAGTAAATGTAAATGGGCGGAACGAGATTAGGGACTTATTCAAAGTTGATTAGAGATAAGAGTTTTTGGAGTCAATAGATACATTAATAAGTGTAGTGAGAAATTTTATTTTACAATATACATATATGTTACTGTGAATGTCCGCAATTGGTGAGTGCTGACAATCACCTAATGAATGTCGACATACACCTACTAAATTGGTGAATGTTGAAAAATTAAAATGATATAGATATGTACTAGTGGATGGTGACATTTACATTAGGATTTTGGTCAATGTTGATATACACAACACGGTTTTGATTAATGTTGGCATAGGTTACGTATTCACACGCATAATCAGGGACGGATTTATACAATTGCCGCCCCTAGGCAAATTTTTTTTGTCGCCCCATTAATCTTATTAACGAGAAAACGTATTTTTCAATACTTATTGAACATAACTACTAAAAGAATAAATCATCAAGACTAATACTAAACAATAATTAATAGTGGTTATGTTAATAAACTGTTCTAATCAAATAAATAGTATACCAATACAATATTTATTAAAATATATAATACAAAACCATTTTTTTTTAATAAATTTACTCTACCAATTAAGTATAATTAAATTAATAAATATAATTAATTCAATAATTTACTTGGGCGTTTATTGTTATGTATTATAAAATAAAGAAGAAATGTTAATTATATTAACTAGAATATAATGTTATACACTGATACTTAACTTAAACATTTTTATTTGTCATCCTTCAAAGTAATCACCGTACATTAGAAAATCAAAAAGAAACCAAGAGTATTCTTAATAAAATATTGGCCTAAAATTGCCGCCCCTAAAAATTTGCCGCCCTAGGCAACTGCCTACTTTGCCTGACGCTAAATCCGCCACTGCGCATAATATTATAGTATAGTAGGAACTATAGAGTAATAATAGTTTATAATAATATATAAAATAGAAATGATATGTTTATAGTTATAAATATTAACAATTACTTTTATTAATTATGATTATTATTATTGAACAATAATATTATACCTGCATTTATTAATTTAAATTATGATTATTTTGCCATACTACGGCGAAAATTGTTCTATTTATTGCAACATGACAAACTGTCATGACATTTTGAACTGCATAAAATGCCAACATTTCTACAACCACACTTTTTTGTGGTACACTTTGTTTTGTAATCACATCTTGTATAGGTAGGTAGGTTCTAGAATTTTATATAAGATCAGATTAAATAATATTGGCATTACCAACATTCACCTGCAATATCGTTGTATAAATGTCGACATTCGCTAGTAAATGTTTACAAACAGTACAAATTTAATCAATATGCCAAAATTCACCAATAGCTTTGGTGTATGATGATGACATTAACAAGTGACTGTCAGCACTCACCAATTGCGGACATTCGCAGTAACATATATATATTTTCGATCAATAAGGGAAGATATTCCTCACTAAATTATAAGTGTGGGCGTACCGCAGTATTACACTACTTATTTAGGTATGGTATACCTAAGTTCGTGTGGGCGGTGTGAATATTATAGATGCAGGTATAATATATTATTCATATTATATCTATAAGATTATATAGGTATATATCTGCAGCAGCCGCGTCATATAAATTTCCTTCCTAACCTAACCGTCTCGGGTCACGTGGGAAAAATCAGCCGCCGATGACGACGACGTGGTGGTAATTGTTTTGGTAAACCGCCGGTGGGGGAAATACGTTTTCAAGCCCATTTGTTTTTAATCACTTTTCTCATTCTACGCGGGTACTCCGCTATTCCCCGGCCACAGCGCTCGTTTTTGTTTCAATACTTTAAAAAGTTCAAATTCCGTATAAAATACGTGAAATGTTGTCCCAATTACCGCCGTTATTTCCCCTTTTTGTGAGCGCTATATAATATTATCGTACCTACGCAGTTGTTTCACTATATAAACCCATCTATATAAACATGTGCAATATTTATGTATATATAATATAGTCAAACGCATTGCCGTCCCGCCGTGCGCTGTCGCGCGAGCTGCTTAATTGAGACCGAATAACGCGCTCGCGGATATAATAAATATTATATATATATATACACCTACCTATGTACAATAACTTTATGTATAATATACACGTTTATGATGTGTATATATAAACTACAAAAATAAATTACTTTTGTCTCTCTCTCTCTCTCTCTCTCTATCTTTCTTGTAGACCGTCTACAAAAGTTTCAAAGCCGATTTCGATATACGCGCGTGCCACGGACCCATAATAAGGCAATTTCAATTTCGGAATGTTATATCATATACTCGTGTATATAATTCAGACGTGTTTTTTCCCTCCATTATTTATATGATAGATATTTACTAATTTGCTTAGACTATATATATATACGTGAAATACTGTATATTATTATTATTATATTTAGGTAGACAAACGCGTGTGCGTCTATATATGTAATAATATTTTCGTGTCCACCAGCAAATGCACTACGACGACGATATCTGTCATCCCAGTGGAATTAATTAATCAATTATACCGGACGAACATACACACACTCATACGTTGGGTGATGTGCCGATATGCGTCATTTTTAAGTAATATTTTATACGAACGCATATTATATGTATATATAATAATATATATATGGAATATCTATACTTACCCTATGTGTGTATATTATAGGTTTATAATGTTTGCAATATATATATATATATATATATATATATAGGTACGTATATATATAAAAAATAAGGTAAAAAATATAACAAATATAGGGAAAACGAAAGTGTGTGTGTGCGTGTGTGTAGGTGTGTGTGTCTGCACGCGTTTGTATATTATTAAAGGGGAGAAAAAATACGAATATATAGTACCTATATCACGTACTATATATTATGTATATATATGTCTGTGTGTAGCGAAAAGCCTAATTCGTGCGTTATCAACGCTGTTATCGGCTCGCGTGTCGTTTACTCATAATAATATTATAATTACAAACAATTAAATTGATTAAAACATAATATTTTAATCAGACGTCTTATCACCGCCGTTCCAATTATTAATTAAAATATCAAATGAATGCGCAATTTTTTTTTTCCAGTACCAGCTTACTCCTACTGTATAGTGTATAATATGATATGTGTATATATATATTATATAGGTACATACTATTACATAATATACATCATATTATACTAGTAGACTGTGCAGTGTCTGTTCCGCGAGATGATTATCGCATAAAGTGTCATATTTAATATATTCTGTTTGACGTAATTGTACCCATTATGTGTATATATATATATATATATACACATGGGTAAATATATAGTATATATAGGTTATACTATTATAGCTTATACTTCACACGTGTGCGTAGGTGTAAGTAAATATATATGATGATAATATAAAAAATAGACCAAATAATAATCAGCATTATGTCTCGTGGTATAGTTTCTGTATTATTAATACATTATAATAAGAATGTAAGACGATAAAATACGAAATAATGAGATTAATAAAACTTAGTTAAAAGTATTAAAATGTGAACTGACGCAGAGATATGCATAAATAGACTTAGAAGTCAAAATATGATTATAAAACATGACGAGTGCGATTTTTAAACAGATACATCACACTGTTCACAACTTGAGTATATATATATATACTATAAATTATTGCCTCTGTTAAAGCTTATAAATATTATGTACAGAAATATCGTGACACAGTATTATATAAAAAATTACTTTTAATCAATATTATGGGATGATTGAAGATTTAATGAATATACAATATAGGTATAACTGAATAATTCGATGCAATATGTATTATACAGAAACCTATATAACACCATATATATCGTTGATGAAGTATCATAAAATGTCACTCTAATGGACCGACTAATACACCATACATTGTTGTTTAAAACTGAAAAACAACACAGTGTGTAATACATAATATTGTATGTACCTACTATGTGTGTCTATGTAGAACATGTATTACAGTACAAAACCAATTATCGATGTAAATAAGACTAATAAAAACACATGCATATATATATACATATATATATATATATATATATTATATTACACAGTTCTACAATATATGCATCTGCCCTACTTAATTCTAGATTGTTTTATTTTAATTGCTGGCGACTTTTTAGATTAGATAATGTTTTATGGGAAATATTTGTGGACATAGTCTCATTGTTAATGTTTTAAATTACCTCTAGTAATTTTCGTATTTTTCGTGAAAATTTTTTTTCCAAATTAAATTTGAAATCGTGTCGATAAATATTAGTATACGGTAACGATGACGATTCCGTTAAAAAAAAAACATTTAAAAATTAATAACATTGTATAAATTATAATTATTAGCGGCACATGATGCACCGCGTAAATTTATAATAACTTAAAAAGTTTGATAAAAATATCAAACAGCTGCAAACCGTTGCCTTGGATTCATCGATCACTCGTGAAGTCCGGAGTCGTTGGGCACGTGTAAATGTTCTCATGTAGAACTACAGAAGTGTATATATACTAAATTATATGAATATACATTATATTATACTTATAACTATGTACACGTCTTTTGTTCGTGTACTTATAATAATTAGCTGGTGTTTCACACATCAAATAATACCATAGTCCATAATATCATTATAAGTTGCAAATCCTGTAAGGTAGTATTAGAACGTTATAATATAGTATGGACGTAAAGTTGCAGATTGTTTCAAATGTGGATGTGGGTACACCGAATTTGGTACATTGTGGTAAATTTAACCCGTCGTTATTGCGGTATTTAAATGACGAGGGTTAACCACGACTTCCAATCCGGCCGTAATACCTAGTACGTAGCACGTACATCGCAACTACTATGTTTGCGCAAAACCAAAACTATAAGAACCAAAATATTGATGTAAATACAAACACTCAATAAAGGTAATATAGCTGTGCACAACATGAAGTCCATCCACCGCTTAAAAAGCTGTCAATACAAATACATTAATAATGTTATGCTGTAGATTATAAGATATAATAAATAATAATAACTATATCTATATAATTATTTAAAGTTCTAGTTATTAAACTAAATTATGGTAATAATTATATCTATGTTTATTTTATTAAAATTAAACAATAGTATATCTCATAATTTTCATTATTATATCATTTTTTATTCATTATTCTGAACACTTACATATGCAAAACTATATAAATAGAAATTATGGATTTAATTTCATTGTTATGCAGCTTATTTAAACAAACACAATCGTCAATATAATTTATATCATACTACACAACTTAATTAGAAGTCCTCAATAATTTATGAAAATACTCAGAAATAATCATTTATCAACCATATTTTGCAAGAAAAACTTAGATTTAGTATTAATGTCTACTAGACTTATATTTTACGATATTGAAAAAATATTAAACTATAATTAACTATTTAAGTAGGTATTTCCAAACACTCAAATAATGTAATTATAATATTTAAATATTCATAAAAAAAAGGTTAGGTTAGGTTCATAATATCTCTTGAACTACATATATTTAGAAAATATTGATCAATATTTTTTGTTCATACAACTTTACTGGTATGCCTAATAGTATAATGCTATAATAGGTACCTTGCATGTTTAAATTCATATTTTAATTTTTAATGTTATTATTTTATACCTGTATGTAATATTTGAATTAATTAAAATAATCCTTTGTTGCTTTATATATTTAAAATATTTGGAAGGCTGTAATAAAGTGTTAACTGATTAGATTATACTTATACTATATAATACATATACTTGTACTTAAAGTATTAAATTATTCATTAGTGAACTAAAATATTTTTATTTAATGATCGAAGTTTCTTTAAACATAATACAAGGACAATAGTAGCAGAAAAAGTTAATGTATTCATTAAGATTAGTTTTTTTAAATTTTTGCGAACAATCAAAGTTTTTGTAACCGTTCCACTTATTTATTTTACCGTTATTCGGGTTAACGTTAACTAGGTTAATTAATTATTTTCTTAAACTTCATACATTTTCCTAACTAGTTTTAATATTTTTTAACGTGTTAATGAATTCTTGTATACTTAACACTGTCCTCGGAAACTATAATAATATTAAAAATACAAAAACATTCTAATTGGTATTTTTTTCCTTTGTAATAATTTAATGTTAATCAATTAACATACCTATCGAAATACCTAATACCTATCGTATTTTGAATATTTTAATAATAAACAATCAAAACATACTATGAAAAATAATTATATTTGTTTTACGTTATGATGTAATGATATGATCTTTACTTAATTTTTATTATTTTTTCAATTGCCAAAACTTAAACGAGTTCATAGGTCGATTAGGCTGTATTTTAATAATATATATATATATATTAAATAATAACACACGCATCACAAACTATGGTGATAATGAGCCATTCTTTTGGGATGATACGGATTGCAAACATAAGAGCACCATAATAGTACTAGGGACGCATCTTTCTCTCTTCTTCGTAACAATAATAAAACATACATGAGTATATCTACCATATATATCATAGAATTCTCATTATTCACAAATATTAATATTTAAAAAAATATGTGTAAATGGTTTTTTGTGATGTTTTGATGTGCAGACTTTTGTGAGAAAATAATCCACACTGGACGTAGGTACCCTACAACCTATCTACCTACCTACCATAATTATTGCCGAGTCCAGTATAGTTCCACGGCCAATCTATCCGTAAGAAGAAGCTTTTCTTTTCCAGAGTTGTATGTTAAACACGATAAATCTAATCTGGATTTATTCGATTTATTTGGTATTCTTATTATTTATACGCATTTCAAATTCTTATTCATCCCATTGCCGTTTCTACTATATATCCTCGATCCGGACTTATTTAGAAAAATGTCAGCTTTTGGCCAGCTCTAGCAACCTTTATTTAATAATACAAATTTATATAATATAATATACGGCAGTGGGCACGCATCATCCGTTCCCAAATCCAAATCCCACCGGTGAGTTTCGTACACAAGTAATGAATACAATATATATAAATAATATATCTATGTATGTGTGTGTGTGTGTGTGTGTGTGTGTGTGTGTACTCATCGCGTTTTATTCACAACAACGTTATTACTGTTGTGGCTCAAGCCGTTGTTATCGTAATTGGTCGCGTATATACATATATTGCGTATTATAAGTATAAACCACCGCCGCCGGTCGCCACTGCTCCGTAGGGGTTTGTTCTTCAGTGGCGCTAAGCCGATTTCCCAGATCCTTTTACTGAGGGTACACGCGATCGCCAATGTCATGCTATGTTCGATATATTATATTATATATAGTTAGGTATAGTGTATGTGAGTTGGCCAGAATATATGCTTGTTGTCGTATATGCAACGATCCGCATCACAAAACCCTTATTAAACTAACTATATAATTATAATACGCAAACCTTATTATTACTTTTATTATTTTTGTTGTTATTATTTTTTTTTGTACATAATCGCGTTACATTGGTTTTTATTAATTCCTTCGACGTAAGCTATATTATTTTATTACAATTATTTCACCCTTGTGGTGGTGGTTAACCCGTAGGCAATAATATTAAAATATCTTAAAATCTAAACGAGCATTTACAACGATTATTCTGATGGCGATTATAACAGTAATATTAATAATTATTATTATTATTAGTAGTAGTAGTAGTATTAATATTATCACGGTACGCATAGCGATTTGCTGTTCATACTCAATAACCTACACATTTAAAATTTTAATAATGTAAATATTTATATCATACAATCAAATTTATCTTTTTAATTAAGTTTCTAATTCATTTGATACAAATTGACTTACAAACGTAAGTGCGTTGTTGTTGAATAATATAATATGTACAACCATTCTTTCTTTTATTTACTCGCGTGTCATAGTACAATCTACTTTATTACTCGTTTATTAAAATTATATTTGAAGAAGTTAAACGTGGATATAAAATGATAACATAATAAATCTTTTGTATTTAATTTTTAAACAAAAACTACTATTGTCCATAGTTTTTCCTCATGCATTGTTTAAAGCAGTTTATGTACAGTCATACAGGCTACAGACTAGTGCAGTTCTAAATATTATATACATACACATTTATTATATTATATTTTAATATATTTTAAAAACCAGTTCATGATACAAAAGTAAAAGATTGCAGACTCACTTCCATATTTGATGATAATATATAGTGGATTATTAATTAATTATTAATTTTATTTTTTACATAATATTGCACAATGGTCATTCAACTACAGTAAAATAATTTTTTATTACTGTATTGGAAAATAATTCAATTTATTTAATTTCTAACAATATTGCTTTATCGGGTATTATATTAAATTAATATTACTAATTTGAAATATTAAAAGCAAATTTGTTTGGGGTTATCTATGATAAGATATAATTTATTATTTTTATCATTATAAAATTTTTATTTTTTCGAAACATGGTATATATTTTGAATTTCATATTACCTATTAGGTCAAAAATTTTTTCGAAAATGTAAATTCATACAAATTAAATTTAAATTAGTTATAGTTTATGATATTATAAATACTTAAAGTTTAGATGAGTGGAGTAGATGGACCAGAATTTGGCCAAGCTATCACAAGGGTATCAAATTAAATTTAAATTCCGAAGGTATTATTTTAGTTAATTTTAAAGAGTACGTAACCCATACATTATACAATGTTATGTTTAATTTTCCATACATTTTTTATTTATTTACTTAGCTGTTTGGTTCAATCAAATATATTTTAATTTCCTTTAGAGAACTTCATCTATATTCTAATTTATAGGTACAAATAATAGTTCTATAATCATTAATCACTATAAATCGTAAAAGTATACCTAAACGTCAGTAAACTAATATTAAAATAAACAAGAACGCCAATTTAATTCACTTTAGGTACCTATATATAGTAAAGATGTTCCTCAGAAATAATTTTTGTGTGCCTAGATTAAATGGTCTAATTTAATAATCCTTAGAATATTTTATAAGATTAAATTAATTACTTATTAATATAATTCTTACATTTATTATTATTTTATAGTACGAGAATACAAAGTTTGTTAGCTATACCTAACTTTAATTGGCACTATAAAGCAAACGCAAGACAAGCTAATATTGATATTCAGTATTATAAACTATTGGATATATTATTAATACTAATAAAAGTAATATTGAATTTTAAAAGTATTTAACAATAGTTTGAAACATCATTAGATAATAGGTATGTAATAGCTTAAAACATATTATACTAGAATTCCCTATAGGTGCTGCAAGATATTTAGACGGTGTTAAATTAAAATTTATCTAATTTAATTATAATTAAATGTTTCCTCCAATAATTTTGTTAATAAATTATTAGCTCCAAGTATCATCTTTGTATTTATGACATGTTACATTAACAATAAATTGTTTATTATAACGATACTTATTTATCATGTTCGTAATATCTTACAAAATTTCTTAAATCGTATTTAACTGAACTAGTTGTATTAAATAGGTGTATAATATATAAAGTGTAATAAAACCGCTTCTCAACAAATTGTAATCATGCTAAAACAATTCTTAGTAAGTGTTGTACTCGTATGTAAGACTCTTGAATACATTCCATCATATAAATAATATGCAGCATCTGCAATATGACGTCATTGATAATAATTATGTTTATTAATTATAAAAATAAAAATAAATATTATATTATTTATAAAAAAACTAAATTTTAAGAACATCTAATGAATTTATCTTTAAAAACTGTTACTTACTCCATTTTACTTAAAATAACAAAGTAATAAACATACTATTTATTATAAAGATTAATTTTTGTCTAGGTATATAATATATAATATATAAATATTATAAATAATGTGAATATTAACAAAAAATTATCATACAAGTATCATATATTTATAAGTATATACTTGTATCATACTCAATAATATGCTACTACTTAAACATAATTATGCTATCATAAAAATAATAATAATAATTATTAACAATATTAACTTAACTATATTAAAATATGATATTTTATAGTATAGGATATATCAACATAACATTATATTTTATAATGCAATACTATTCATACCTACTTCTAGATTTCATAAGTTATCATTTTTTAGAGATCTATTTTTATTTTTAAATTTAACAAAAAATAAAATAAAAATAAGAACAGAGTATTTTTTTAATGTGGTACATTATATTATTTTACAATGTACATATAGGTATAATGAAATTTTAAATTTTAAATCGATTATGGTTAGGTAATTAATAAGCTCTGAAAATAACCCATAGAAAATACCACTAACATACATTTTTTTAGTGCATACATGTTATTTGCAGTAAATATATAATAGCCCGTTATTATACCTCATAAAATGAAATATACTCTGTAATTCAAATAAAAATAATTGCCTGTTTCTTTTTCTGCTTATTTATAATATAGACGTTGACGCGCGGATAAACTTCAAAATAATATTGATGATTACAAATTATAAATATTTTTCTCTTATAACTCGTCGATAACGCCGTAATACAATTTTTGTATATAGAAACATTGGTGATTTACTATTGTTTTGGAAGACCGTGTGAACAGAAACTCATGTCAGCGCCGACCATTTGTCACAAAAATAAAAGAATGAAAAAATCACCCCATACCTCTCATGCTCTCTTCTGATGACATTATATACCATCATAATAATATATGTATACATATTATATTTATACTGCATTTGTTGTGTGTGTGTGTGTGTGTGTATTTTCGTAATAATGATTCAACACGTTATCAGACGTCATAAAACGCCAATAACAATCGTAATAATAATGAAGACATAATGCGAGACTGTGCAAAATAAGGGGATTGACGAAACCGCCACTGCAGCAGTGCAGCTCGGGGGTGGAAAACCGAAATAAAAACGTGTACATTTCAAACGCGTCGACCCCCATCACACTCGAGCGTAACGTGTATATATATCTGTGTATATATTATGTGTGTGTGTGTGTGCATATACACTGTAACATCGAGTACATATATGTATATAATATATATATTCTACATATATATCCGTGTGGTTTTTTAAGCCTCTCTGCAGGCGTATTTACGAGTGTGTACGAATAACAGTGGTAATCCATAATGAAGCCGTTTTATTCCACCATTTTAGACGACGTTGTAAATTAACGTGACATTTATTATCGAGATTACAGATTTTGCACCCTAAATAATAAAAATAACAATAAAACAAAAATTATTATTCGTTAAAAAACCACATTCGATTATGATGTCATCCGACAAACGTGTAATATTCACATCGATATGTCTGCAGATAAGCCCGTTGGATATATTAAAATGCAATAACCGACTGTAAACACACACACAAACTCTGTACGCTTAGCTTTGGCTGACGTATGCCGCGAGCGACTGTGTTTCTAATGCGGCGAAGTATAGTTGGCTGGCTATAGGTTATATAAGTAGGTACGACGTGGGACCATACGCGTGTAGAGCGTATTTGATGTAACGATCACTCACAAGTGGTTTTTCGTTTAATGTAATGATATTATCATAATATTACTATTATATACTGTAGCTGCCGGTTTTAACGATTTTTAATAACAATAATGAAAACATTTCATTGATAAATTTAAGTAAACCAATTTTCAAACGAATACTCAATTAAACAGTAATATGTTGTGGTTTTTACGATAACGATTGAATAATACTTCAATGATTAGTTCAGATAGGTCATATTGTTCTCTATCAAGATTATATATTCTTTTTTTAGCAATATACAAATATACATTATTGAGGTCTGAAAAGTTGGTTAGGTGAGCGTTTGGTGACGGAAGTCTTCAAAACTATCCTACCTTTACCACTCTCCGGTACTATAATACCATATTTTTACATTATCTACATGCCTGTGGTATACTATTTGTATCATATGCACAGTAATAGCTGCACACGTGTATCGATATTATTTTAAAACGGTCATATAAAATTAAAGCTAACTAACAAATTATACGAGTTCACATTTTAATATAATATTGTCCCTACATTAAACATGTTGTGGCAACGGCCGCGGTGATAATCGTTATACTCGTAATATATAATACGGCTATGCGAGAATAGTTCACTGTATATACATAGACTATAAATTATATTATATTATTATAAATTATCATGTGATCGCGTTACCGCACACACAAACCGCGTTCGAATTGAATTAGTAGAAAATCGGCTATCTGGCAGCGAATCTGCCGATAAGGGCACGAAATAACAACGGGGTGAAAAAAAATTATAATAAACATAGAGACCAATTTTGCCGTCGTGCTGCACGGGGACGCCGTCCAATTAAACGTAATTCGGATTATTATTAAAACGGGATCGCGTGTCGAATTATATATGTCTGCGCGCACAGCAGTATATTATGGTATAAAATAATAATAATAACGACGACGACGACGATGACGACGACGGTTTATCACGAAAAAAAGTTTTCGGTCTACAACGAGAGGGTGAAAATTAAACTGTACATGCGTATATATATTATTATATAGTCGCAGCGTTTGCAGAACATTCGTGTGCGAGACGCGAATAGTGCCGATTAATACACACGATGCAAGCGTTGTATGAATATGTATAATATAGGTATATACTTGCAGTTTTATAGACTGTTATACATGATTTATAATACAGTCGATACCGCATATAGCCGTATATAAGTACTGTCTAACTTAAACTAAACAGTCAGTGATGGGCAACAGTCGTGGTATAATACATATAAACTATACGAGTATATATAACTATAGGCATTATGTATATATTTTATGATTATGAATATACATTGAGTGTATACAGGATGATTATTTGTATACGCATATAATATACGTTTTGTAATTTTGAAAAATAAAATAATTATGATTATTTTCCATTTATTTTATATTTTATGATTTTAAAATGTTTGTAAATCAATTTAACACATAAACATTTACGGATATAACATTAACGACGTTAAAAAAATATCACCCTGTAAATATACACCGACATATACATATATATATATAATTCATACACATTAGCTATTAGCTATATTTAATATGTATATAATATATTATACCCGGTATGTATGTATGTATGTATTATTATAATTATGGTGTGTATAATTTTATATCAGCGGCGGTGGTGGTAGTGACGGCGTCTGATTCCGCTAACGAGGGTATCGCGTGCCTTGTCCGGATATATGCCGGGTTTATAGGTATAGCTAGCTATATAATAATATATAGGTAAATAGGTATGTATATATGTTGTTTTTTTTTTGACAAACAGACAGGACGACAGCGGTGTAGTGGTGGCGGGTGGTGGCGGTGGCGGCGACGGCGGCACTGTCGGAACGTTAATCTGATTAGTGCGGAAGAATTAAAAAAAAAACTTTCGTATTTTTTTCTCTTACAACGATAATGTGTATATATACACGATGCTCAAGGCAATAAAAATGTTCGTTTCAAAATCGTTAAAAAAAAAAATATATATATATATGTATTATACACTTGGTTAAGGGCATTTAAACTTAATATATATATATATATAATACTACATACCAATACATACCATATAACATACTACTATTTACTAGCACAATAAAGGTAACTGGCGAAACGTTTAATTATACCGCGGTGGTGAACTGACGTCGGTCGTTATAGTAATATAATATATATATTTTAACTAGTTAATGTATAAAATAAACCTACCGATATAATTTAAAAAGTAAAACTAAAAAATAACTGCAACGGTCGTTCGGTATAGTTATAATAGCTGGTATATCGTAGCCCGTAGGTATATTATTTTGTAATCGGGACATTGTTGATTAGTGGACGAAACTCGTGTAGATAGAGTGGTTATTGTAATACAATTTGTTTTTAATTTTATCATGTATATAAATAAATATTTACTATAAATATTAATGTGTTTTCATGACATGAGAAATCGTGTCATCTGACACTACTGGCCCTGAGAGTAGATCACTACATAAAGTATATCAATATAAGTATCATAATCATTGTTTTTAGCTGCTTGAAATTATTATGTTTTTAATACTGTAAGTCAGTGATTTTATTTTTTAAAGTAATCTAATCATTTCAAATGAATTTTAATAGTACCTACATTTTCTAAGATTTAAAATTAATTTTTAATCTTTTGAAGTTTATTTTATTGTAGTTTTAACTTGTATTTTCATCAAAATCCTAGCCCTAAATAATGTTATTCAAATATACATAACTAATAAGAGTGCGAAAAGTCTGTTTTTCAAAAACAATTTTAACGACAATAAACATATTATTAACTATCTACCCTAATTTAAAAAATTTAATAATCTTTACGAATTATTCGTTTACTCGAGTAAACATAATATAATATTTATTCTAGTATTCTATATAATTTTATTTTATTTACTATTTAACCAGTTGATGCAACGTCGATTCTCGATTGAAGTATCTCGGTACTTTATTTTCAAGCTTGTGTTTTTTACACGAATGATATATTTTATTCGCCTTAACATTTTTTTTTTTTTGTATCAAATAATGTTATAATGATATTATTAAAGTTGTTATCTATTTAATAACTTTTACACTTACCTAAACGGCTATATCATTTTTATAAGCCTCGCTGAACAACCGCATAACATACACGGACTACGCAGCGAGACCCTATCGTCGATCTCGTCCATCCATCCAGGCATCCTGCAGCTGTTGTATATCTTGAGATTCGTGTATACTGTATAATAATATAAACACACATGTGAGTAGTGAGTACCTACGGTTAATTCGGATCCTCTAAATACGCCGGTCCGTTCATAAAAATATTATGTTTTCGATTTAATCAGTCGACTATGCGTATAAGTAGTTCTCGTTATGTGCGATTAGTGGCGACAGTCAGAAGCCGCTTCCACATTTACGCCCAGTCTACCGGGCTATCGATTAACTTGTCAAAATCGTCAAAATGAAACTAAAATATTTATTACTATGCACGGCAATGTATGTACTGAACAATAATTATATATATTTATATCCTATATATAAAAAAAAATACAAAGTCATTGGTCCATTTACAAAACACTTTTACTACAACACAACGATAATATCAAATTATTCTACACCACGCACGCACACGTATTATATATTATAATATTTACACCGGTCAGTGCGCCTCTCGTTTCGATCAAAATCCTTCTTCTTTTTTTCCGCCGTTTGATTTGTACATTATTTTATATTATTATTATTATTATATTTAATGCGGTGTACCGGTGTGTTTCTCAATCGTTGAATTATTATTATTATTATAATATATGCTACTGCCGCCACTGATCGCGACGTGACGTTCGGTCGTTATCTTTGAGTGTACCTATATAATATAATAATATTATATTTAAACGATCGGCGGTAGCGTTTTTTGACGGCCGATTATTATAGTAATATTATTTTTGTATTCGTCTGTGTAGGGATAATATAATATTATAACGTTTACCTATACCTGCTGCGGCTGATAAACATCTGGTTAATGTTATGCGTCCGAATTAAAAGGTTTCCGAATGAAATCACTTTATGCGTGATGGAATTTTTATTTCGTGGGTGGAGTCCGCGTAAATTAAGTGGTTATTTAAATCCAATAAAACTATCGTTTTTATTATTATTATTATTCTCCGTAGGAGTCAATATGTATACACTACACGTCACGTCTACGGCCGTCTACGGTCTGTATGTTAAGTTTTTATTAAATTAAAGTAGAGGGAAAAAATGTGGTTAAAAACTTGTATTATTGGGCGTGTTAATTCCACAAAAGCTCTATCGCATTGAATTATATATCGTATTCTTATATAATGTATATGTTCAAACATGCGTGTGTTATATAAGAGGCAAGTATTTTAATCCGTGCGCGGATTTAATTGGTAATCAATTTAATGTTAATGCATTAAATCTTTATTAATATTTTCAAACATGAAATATGATATAGTATTAGCCATTAGGTATAGTAAATAAAAATAAAAATAAACAGTTTGAGTCAACGTGTGTTTGCTGTAGAAGAAAACGTTTACTTGCCAGAGGGTTCTTGACTACTTGTATTATAATATGGTAGTACTCGAAAAACACTTAGTTGACAACAACAATCGAAATCCTATAAAAACTTCGGATTTTTTTATTTACATTTTCAAAAAAAGCGTAAACGTATTATACTCTATTCCATTTTGTATAAAGCATAATCGAATTTTCCCCCTTGCTAACGTACAATTAATTTGACGAAAAATTATAACTCAACAATTAGGTACCTAACTATAATATCGTATACATTAATAATTATCTTATTAGTATGCGCGCACATCCAATAATATTATGTATTATAAACAAGTTCTCATCTTATTTATTGTTGTTTTAAACTCTTGTTATTAACTATTAAAATTCGTTTGATGACTTTTAAAATAAACATAATTATATTTTCTCTAAGTACATTAAATCTTTAATTTTAAAAGCAAAATAACAAGTACAAAGTATAGTTGTAATAATATCTACTTTTTAATTAAATTCCCTATTTATTGCGTGTTATAATATTATATAGTATGATCATACTAAATACAACATTATACGACATTCAAAAGATCACGGCACTTTATAAACATTAATAATACTTTAATTCATAAATTAATACTTAGATTTTCATAGTTATTTATTAACTTGTTTAATTTTAAATGCACATTTATTTAAATTTGTATTTCTATATTACTCTGAAAAATAGAAAACGTTTTTCTCTGTTTATATAGATAAAATGTATAATATAATGTAAATATGTAATGATTGAGAACAAATATTTATGACATATAAATCTTCAATCTCGATGAAAAAACGTGAACATTTATTAACATATTTTATGTTAATATATATTATATCTCAAAATATAGATATATTAATTAGTACCTAACAATATTATGTACTGTGGAACTTCGATAACTTGAACCCCTATAAAACAAATTTTTAATGATTAGAATTTTATTTTCGCCCCCAACTGATTCGAATTATCGAGGTTCCACTGCATAACGATAGTTAAATATTACGTTCAAATCGGATGGTACTTGTGGCATGCTATTCATACAAACACAGAATAGTTGACCAATTAGCTTGATTATTGACTACACGTTGAGTATTGGAATTCACTTTTCGCACATCTTTTTCTAGGAGAAAACAGCTGTAATTCTAGTGACACCGAGCAAAACCGTCATCATCAGCTAGTACCGTCCGATCAACATAACATCATACACAGCGGCGGCTGCGGGGGAGTTGTCGGCGGAGGAAGCGGTGGAGGAGGAGACTGTGGCGGCGGTGGAGGAGGAGGAGGAGGCCCGCCACAACAACGTCGGTCCACCGACATGGACGACATGAGCGGCGGTGGGTGCGGCGACAGCAGTGACGGCGAACCGGACGATGAGCAACTATCCGGTGGCCGGGCGAGCGCGTCGCCAGCGGCCGCGGCCGGCGGCATGTCGCCGCCCGACAAGAAAAAGCACCGCCGGAACCGCACCACGTTCACCACCTATCAGCTGCACGAGCTAGAGCGAGCGTTCGAGAAGTCGCATTACCCGGACGTATACAGCCGCGAAGAGCTGGCTATGAAGGTCAACTTGCCGGAAGTCAGGGTCCAGGTGAGTTTTTCTTCTTATTTTGGTTCACACAGCAACTCTTTACTATTCATACGCTACAAATTATAATTCCACAGTATAACCACCTTGTTTCGACCCCATCAGGTTTGAAATTTCCTTACCCTATTTAATAGTCGTACCATCAATTGGCCTACATAATATACTATATACTAAAATCTAATTTCTGATTCCGTCCCAGGCACAATACTACGGTTCAACAAATCCATGATGTCATCAAATTCAATAAATTTTAGTCTTATTTGAGACTAAACGATTTTGCTTGCGACATGATATTACGGGCTTCAAAATTAACTTTTTAAATTAACTTAATCAAATGTTTTCTGTTTGCTATACTTTCAAATACTCAAATCCCATCTCGACAACCGATCGTTAACAGTACGTTAGAAAAAAATAAATATTCATTTACCCAGATTATTATGGTTGGAGTTCTTCTGGGTAGTGACCTCTCATCAATACTCTATAATATCCAAATTTGCACCTAACTATATCTACACTGGCGATCGGTAAGAAAGTATTTTAAAGCTTATCAAAATTCGTAAACTACCGTAATACGTTAAATTTTTTCAGTGTCATTCTTTTATTAGTTTCAATAGGACTTGTAAAAGGACGAAATTGCATATGTGGGAAAGTCGTCGATATCTGCAGTGTAGTATATTGTAGCCTTGACGTTAAGGAATTAAATTCTGTTGTCAGAATGCTTATCGAATCGGAATCACTAGATCCATCGGTTGGATAGGTCCATACGTTGGAAACATTCTTGGTATAAATGTATCGCGGGTGTTAATGTGTGAAAGTAAAATAGTAAAATACAGCCAGCATTTAAGTACTTAAAAGTTATAATCGTCATACTTCAAGTATCACAATTATTTTTATGATTTATAAAGATTTAATACCGTCGCCGTCATATACATTTTTTTAAGAGTTTAAATATTATAATTATAATAACACTATTAATATGTAATAACTATATATTAATATAATATATAGGTTCACCGACCACCGTAGTATAACGTATTATGTTTTGTTCCTTAGATCTTAGTAATAATCGATAAAATAACAAATGTCAACTATAAATATTATAGTTAATCGGTTTATGTTTCGCTTCACTTAACAATTAACATTATGTAAACAATGTATTTGTTAGTACAAATAATGAGTAATTAATTAATAATTATGATGATAATTATGTATTTCCCTTTTATTTTTTTCCATAAATTCTTATTGTAATTCCATAATCATCTATAATATGACTGAGTAGAGTGGCCATAATATTATAATAATATGATCATAGACAATAAATTTCTATATTAACTTGCTACTGAGTACCCACTAACAATATCTCATTGTTTTTTTATCATAATTATTGTTATTGAAAAATTATTAATATCATTTAATTTAATAGTTATAATACGTCTTATAACTATACTGTTATATTTCTATTAAATTATTTACATTTTTATTAACGCATGTAGCAGTACGATTTTCTGACGTTATTCCCGGTAACGTTCAAAGTTAAGCTAAATTAATTATATACGGTTGTAAATTCCTCGAACTTCACTGTTATAACTTTTAATTATTAAACGAATATTTTATAAATTATTTTAACCAAGTAAATTGAAAAATACTTATAATATCTAATAATTTAAATACAAATATACATAATAGTTAATGTTAATAGTGTATTTTAATGAATCAAAAGATTCAAAATTCATTATAAAATCACCCTTGTTTTTTCATCTAAATATTTTTTACAGTGTCAAAATACACACAAATATAATTTTTTTATAAATCAAATTAAAATTTTACCGTGATATACTAAAAAATGCATTATATGTAGAAATAATATTTTCATGAAACATTTTTATGTTTCGGAATAATGAGTGTATAGACTCTTAAGTGGATCAACTAACAAATTCTTATCATAATGTGCACAAATAAAAAGTTGATTCTATAGACAAAAACAGGTGTATCTTATTAATATTCATTAAATGACAAATTATTTGATAAGTTACTGCCAACAAAAGAACACTTTATGATAATGCCAGGTTCAAATGTAATATATGTATGAAAGTGCGTGGGCAAGTGTGTACCTATTTGATTTATTTTTATAATGAATATAACTAATAACTGTAATAAGTTATAAATTGTTATTTGAATGAATCATAAAATGTTTCTGATTACTATCTAAAATTGAATTTTGTTATTTAATTATGTCCTTAATTGACGCCATGATTAAATTATAGTTTGATTAGTAAAATAATATACTTAACGTAGATTCAGAAATTCCACCGTAAACAAGCACATGTTGTATGTGTATACGTATCTGCAAACATATTATATAATAGGTACACGCGTGCGTGTGTGCGCGATACCTCCACAAGAGTCTTTAGTTAAATTATATAATGGACGTGATTATACGTTTGTCATTTAAATGGATCTACCTATTGGTATTACTATATATACCCTCTCAGTCTCTACGACGTTCATTGTACGAAATTAATATGGTAACCAAATATTTTTAGATTCTGAACGGAGTGATGAATGTATTGATTTTACAATGATGTGTGGTTTTTTGTTTTTTTTTTTTGTGTCTGTCCACAACATTTGGAACAATAAAAATGCTTCGATTTTTGACTTCAGCCCCTCTTTGAAAAGGAAATTGAATCTAGTTGGTACTTAGGGGGGGTCAAAAGTTAAAAAATGTCAATATTTTATAAATGAGTCGGGAAAAACCCTAAAAAAATGAGGGAAAAACGGGATTTTCTACGCAAAACCAGTTTTCGACAAAATCGAATTTTTTATTTTGCTATAACTCAAAAACTAATCGATGTAAATACTTGAAAGTTTCACCAAATGTTTATATTAGCGCTATCCATACAAAGTTAAATTTTCAAAGAATTTTGACTTTTTTGAACTATTTATAGACAATTGAAATTTTCAATTTTTCTAAGTATTTTTTTTTAAATAACGATAAAAATTTAATACAAGGTTTCTTATAAGTTGTTCTTAAAGTGATAAAAAAAAATTCGAAATCGTTAGTCACAATTTTTTTTTATAAGTGCTTAAAGTTCGAATTTATACGAAATATATCAAAATTGCGAAAATGTGCAAGTAATTTTGTGGTTGAAAAATCGTAAAAATTTTTTGTTTTATAACTAAGTTTTGAAAATTTGGTACAAGGTTCTCCATAAATTTTTCTTCAAATATCTGTAAAAAAAACTCTACCGGATTCAGACAAAAAGTTTTTATGAGTGTTTGAAATTTATATTTTTACAAAACCACGTTAAATAACGGTTTAGCCTCAAACGATTTTTGATATTTGTTGTTATTCAAACAGTATAAGTCGTAAATACTTGAACATTTTACCAGTTATTTAGATTGCTATTTTCTTTACGTGATTTCTTTTTCAAAACATTTTGACTTCTTTTGAACTATTTATAGGCATTTGAAATAATCAATATTTTTTTATTTATTTTTTTATAAATGTTGATAAAAAAAATTAATCTGAGACAAATTACTTGAAAATTTAATTGAAGGGTCCACATAACTTTTTCTAACTCTCATTCAAAAATTATAAAAATACATACGCACAATTTTTTTTTATTAGCATTTGAAGTTCAAATATTGACAAAATCCTGAATATTTTTCACTATTTGGTAGTTAAAAATGTATAAATATTTTACTATCAAAAGCTAAGAGTTGAAAATTGAATTCTATGCTGTCCATAAGTTAAGCTTAGAACAATTATAAAAAAATTTGAGGATTATTCATTTTAAAAAATTTTACGAGTGTATAAATTACTAAACGTAAGATCTTGAAAGTTTTACTTAAATGTTTGAATTTGTTTCAAAATAGAATGTATGACAATACTTAAGTATAATATATCCTAGACTGACAAATCATCTCCGTTCAGAATCGTTTTTCGTATACAATGATACCTATCATTGCATTCAAATTTAACCTACCCTAGTCTGAAGTCCACCCCGCCCCCTAATGTACAGCAGAGCGATACTCACTTACTCACTTTTTTCAGTTGTATTACAATTTGTATTTGTTTTATAAGCATTATAGCTATTATAATATAATTAAATAATAAATTAAAAACCGTACCATGCCACCGATGCCGATTATTGTGGATAAGTGACAAGAAAATCATTACCTATGTAAATAGAAACTCGAGCCACTATAACGCGTACTTCTCGGCATTATTGTAAACTTTTTTATGCAAGAAAAAACCACTGCCTTCAATATTTACATCACATAAATTAATTTTGGGACACGGTTTTAACTAATTTCGTTTTTCACTCAAGGAACAGCAATAAAACTTTTAAACAACAATGACAATCTAATTAATTTTATAATGTTTTAATAAAATATAATGATATTATATTTTAGAAAAGTTCAATTAATAATATTGAGAAGAATAATGTAATAATTACTGTTAGAATTAATTATTAAATGCAAAAATATAGAGTTTAATTTTAATCACACGACTCGTCCGTTATTATTTAATAAAATACAAAATTTTAATTTGAAAAACTTTTATCACTTTAATTTTTTTTATCAAGTTTTTACATTATCCACTATCCTGGTCACTCGAAATCGTTATTTAAATGTATATGTTCGACCTTACGCCTAAAAAATATTGCATAAAACGTTGGGAATATACTTGGTTCTTACCTAATACACATCTGGAATAATCAGTCAACACATAAATATATACGTATATACGTGTATATCACAATATTTGTAGAAAATCTTAAAATCTAATCAGTTTTTGCAATAAATTAAAGATAGAGCTATGTATATTATAAGTTATAAATATCATCGCGTATAGCATAAAAACTCAACATTTAAAATATATATTTGGTTTCACTTCACATCATGATCAAATTATTCCCTGCAAAGCTTAGCTCAAACAGTCCTGAAATATTGTATAAAATATAACATTATTATGTGTGGTGTTTTGGTTAAAAATTATTTTGAAAAACTGTAATATCACACGGTTGGGTGAACGAAAAAACTGTCTTCTATGGTGCACAACCTATACAAAATATACTTAATATAATATAATATATACATAGACATTTCAACATTTGTGAGATGCGTTAGCTAAATTAAAGCTGGTACCTAAGTTATGTACGTTATATATTATTATATAATATTATTTTTGGAAATATCTTTTCTTTCGCGGTGTATTTTCGGGTGGTGAATCGTTTGTCTCCGAGGAGTGAAAGGGTGGTTATAGAGGGCGCGGGTGTATGATGATGATGATGAAGGCAGAGTGGGGAGTGAAAATTGCCGTTAATCGTATCATATTTACTCGGCCGCGTCGACGCGTTTGCTCGAGACAGGAGGGTGAAAAAAACAATCGCATTTTCCGGTACGCCGCACCTACACAGCCGCCACCGCTACCACGCCGTATGTATAATATGTATCCATTATATATCCTGCTGCCCGGCACACTTGACTCGTTTCCCACAAGAATGTTTTCAGTCCACCGCCGCACCACTATTTGTTACGACGAACATTATATTCGCAGGCAGTTTGTGTGTGTGTATTATATTATCTATATGTACTAAAACTATACGATTGTTATTATTCTCGGTGTAATAAACGTAATATGGCAACCATCGAGAGATCGGTAAAAGAAACAAGACAACGTATCTTTATTCTTTATATATTATATTATAATCGCTTGCGTGGGTCTATTTACACTATACATGCACACATACACTACACACACATATAATAATACAGTGATAAGAATAATATCACAAAACAGTCATTGTTCAGAAAATTGTTGTTTTTAAAAATATTTTTCCTTAATATAAATTTGAAATTATTTGTAACATAAAAAAAAACATATTTTTTTTTCATTATTTACTTTTTTTAACGGTAAAATACCCGTACCTTTTAATTTTGTATTTCGAAGTAAAATTGTTTTTATTAAGTTTTAAAGACAGGGTATAATTTACAATAAGTATAATAATATGTACGTAATCAATAATATAAGGAAGATATTCATATAAATAGAAAATACACTCATCAACTGGGTAACAAGAAAAAAAATTATCTATAGTGACTTGTGATAATACTATTATTCGAGCCCAAAAGTGTAAGGTGTTGTGTGCCTCGTAATAATACTCTTTATAGAGGATCGTCACGCAAAATGCCTATTGCGTTTTTCTTCTGTAGATTTTTCAATACCTACTCGGGTTTTCCTCAAATCTTTTTCATATTATATGTATACGTTTATAGCATTCGCCGCGAAATCAAGAAAAAAATACTCGATGAGGAACGATGTGTTCTAACTGCGTAATCACTAAAGGGACTGAATCGATCGGTAATCACTAATCGCCCACGTTCAACACTTTATAATATATGATATTTTATATACCTATATTTATTTATTATTTTTATACAATTTATAATGTTCCGTATTTCATAAAAATAGCGCAGAAACATTTTTGGTATACAAATAATTTCACAGTATGGCATGTTTCAGGGTAGTAAAAGTGATTCTTCAACTCTAAGGTGGTTTCTGGTAGTAAACTGAATCTAGTTGGTAATTATGTCGTTCAAAAAGAAAATATTATAATTACTTTTAAAAATAACAGAGGAAAACTGAATATTTTACAGTCATACAAGATTTCTCATAAGTAATTGTATTTTAATAATTAAAAAATATTGAAAATACTTGGGCATTTATTTTACAAGCGTTTGAAGTTTTAACGATACGTCTTGTCATTTGGTATTTAAAAACAAAAAATACGATTTTTTTCCAACGATGTTTTATAATTTTGTTGTAATTCAAATTATATTAATCGCGGAGACTTGGCTATTTCCCATTATATAAATTTATGTTCCAAAAAAAAAAGACATTTAAAAAAATTATTTTTTAAACTAATTTTAAGCTATATGCATAGGACGTAGATATACCTATGCATTCTACGATATATTAGTATTGTCATACAATAAATAATTAAGAATAATGTATATGATATTCAATAATATAATTCAATGTTTTTGAAAAAAAATATATTTTAACTTATCGTTTTACTAATAATATAAATATAAATTAGGTACTAACAGTTATATAAACAATTTTTATTTACCTACATTGTTTTTTTTACAATACATCTCATCGTTATTCCCCAGTAATTATTTTACAATTTTATTATCTAACCAAATGATAATTTATTAAGTCAAACCGTTGATGGTAAACGGATGTATGAATATTAAATTAAAATCAGCTCAATCTTATATATTGCAAGGTTGTTCTAAAATCCAAATAGTTGATAATTATTATGTATAGATTGATATACAGATGACTGTAGCCGTGAATTAATGAGGATAGGTTCCAACGTTCAAGTTATAACAACATGAACATAAAATACGCACGACAAACATTTCATATAGCTTTTTCGTTAATTCAAACATGGTATTAAAGTTAAATAATATTTAACTCCAATTTTCTGAAATTGATTTATAAATGTATTTACCGTAATCTTTAATAATATTACGTTTGAAAAATGGTACAGAATGTTAAAATAAATTTATTTCGTCTGATTACATTTCTATTTTTGAATTTAATATATACCTAAATGCAAATTAAAATGTTAATGATTGAATTAGGTACCTACCTACATGTTTTTTTAATATAACAGTTTTATTAACGGTATTATATTTTGATACTGAATCTATTGCAAATGGTTACGTCGTGCAAATAGATTTTTCTTCTCTTTATTCAATATTTTTAATTATTATTTCGGTGAACCCAAAACAATATTGTGTTTTTACACATAATATACCACGTGGAAGAAATAATTATCACAAAAAATCACATTCTTTGCATTTCACTTGCGGTACGCGTTTAAAGTCCTCTTAAAATAGGCTTACTCACCTCCGGTCGTACACCGTAAGTTAATTAAGTTCCCCTCAAAACCTGCACCACAGGGTGGTTTTGAAAGGTCTTTAAACATGAACTATTGTGAAACAACTGTACACGACGTATACGTTTTCGATATCAATTTTTTCGGCTTATTACCGTAATATTTTTTTATCGTGATATAATGTTTGTTTTTACAAAACCAACGCATTATTATTATTTATGCAAGCTATAAGACAGAAATATATATAAAAAGCGACGATAAGGGACATGGGCATTATACATCATAGACATTCTATGAGCATTAAAAAATAGAAATAAAATATTGGTAGAATTCTATATTATAAAAAATATAGTGTCGATGACGAATTAAATCATTCTGTTAAAGTCACATAAATATTGAAATCCGTATCAACAACAACCAAAAGCTATATAGCACAAAAATCTACGTTCGAAAGTCGATTTGTTGTTTTTAATAAATACGTATACATTATTAAACGCGGGGTAATTTAAAATACTGCCCTCTAATCGAACGGCGAATATTTTATAAGCTACTATTATAGGGAGATGTTAAATTATTCATAAAAGGAAATCACAATGAACTTTTTTCCGCTAAATTTTAATCTTATATTATTATAGTCATAAATTCAATATAGCTATTTGTTTTGTATTATATTAAATAAAAAGCAATAAACTCGAGATAAAATGTAAAATATTTTATGTTGAATCTACACGTGCAATATTCTTAGGAAGTTCATATACATATATAATAATATGTAAAGAACTGTTATGATTCAATTCATATTATTATTATGAATCGTGATTGATTTGAATTTCATATAGTATATATTATGCGCGGAGCAAAAATTCAGTATAACTGTATAAAGTATTTATTAAAAATGTATAATACTAAACAAATTGAATAAAAAAACTGTTTAAATTATACGTATACCACACCTCTATAAGTGAATTTTGATTATTCTATGAATACTTGCCTATGCTGTATAATATTAACAAAATAATTGTTCAAAATTGGTTCAACTTTTTTAGAATTTAACGCAGTTAAACATTTAAATACAGTATTTTGTGGAAAACACGATAGCATTTTTAGTAGGCATATATATATATACAATATACATATATAGGTACGCGATGCATATTACATATAATATTTATTCATATATGTATTAGCATTTTTTATATGTATAATCAATGGTATTAGCCATTAGGTATATATTACAAATATTTATTATCATTTAGTTTTAAAAAGCCTATTTTTAATTTATTTTGCAACAAAATTGGTTTACCATTTGGCAGCTCGATTTCTCAGTCCAAAGTACCTATAAATAATACCAACAATTTGTCAGCTATATTTCATTTACAAAGTCAATTTGTTATTAAATATTGTTGGAAAGACAAGCATAATACCATTATGTTTCGTTTATATAGCCATGTTTATTTTATATAAATCTTAATCCTTATATATATATATTAAAATTATCTATTAAACTGCAATTAAAGTGCATTAGAATTAATTTAAAACTGATTGAGATTAATATGTAATATATTTGTATAGTTGAATTATAACCGATTAAATAGATTATGGATCTGACTAAATGCGAGTGCAGTCTGTGAGTAGTGAGCGGTCCTTAATGGAATTATACTTCAAATACAATTATATGCACTTTGTATATAATATATATATGTATATCAATACTGCAAGAGATGACGACGTAACGGAATTCTATTTATTCGCGAAAAGCGATTTACCGATTTCGAGACGACTTCAATAATAATAGTTATGATGCACCGTTATATTATACAGTTATATGAGTGGACAGCAGCAGGAAGTCTACTCCGGACCGTTTGACGATGCGGGGTAGGACGCTTCTATGTATATATTATACCCTATAAATATATATGGACCGCGCAAAATGCCGAGAGATGCGGAAACAGAGCGGCGGCGACGCTGAAAATGGCGACTCAAAGCACCCCCCCCCCTCCAATCGACCGCCATTACATTCGCTCTTGCGCCTGCTCTTCTCGCGGCGGTGGGAGCAGCGGCGGTGTCTGTCCTGCTCTTTCGCGCGCACCGGAGATGTTCTCCTCTCTTCTACCCCTCTTGCGAGTGTGTACACACACACACGCACGCGCACACATAGCCACCCTTACTCGCTGACGCCCCGGGTGGACTTTGCGAAATTTAATGAATTTAACACTCGATTTAGCCATCATTAATCCAAGGTTTATAATTAAGCTCAGTTTATAATGTAGGCGGAACTAACGCGTATACATTCGCAGCCGCCGAATTTCGATCCTGTTCAAACCGCCAGTGGTTCGGGTGGTTTGGGATTGTTGAGGGATGATGGTCTTGGTGGAGGGGAGGTGTACTCGAAAGGGTTTGCACGCGTTGCAATGCAGTGGATAGTGTGGAGGAGGGGCCTTGGAATTGCCGATAGTCGATAATTAAGTTTGTCTTAGCGTACGCGTACCTATATAGTAGGTATAGGTATATTAATTACATTTCATCTGCTGCAGTAGTATTAAACATTATGTATATTTGCGACACTCGGTATAGGTGCACACATATAAAATATTTTGAAATAGAATAATAATAACAATATTATTAAATATATATTATAATATGTTTTTTGTAAATATTTAATGTATGCGATTAATATGAAATGATTTGCCCATATTCAGAATTTGTTTGATATATCAGTTTGGAAAATCAATTTTCAGTGTACCTAAGGATCTGAAAAACGCACAAAAAAATAGATAGTATGTAAATTTGGATCAAATACATATAGGAAAATCCATTATTTAGAGCACGCTATGCATTTATTTTTTGAAAAGTTTCATACAGGAAATCTGAATAATATTTTAAATTGTATATACGTATAGGCACTAATTCAATCAATGATAATCCCGCGTTAGTACTATTATTAAATAATTATACGCAATCATATAAAAAATCGATTTTGCTTTATTACACAGAAATATAGAATTGAGGGGAAAAAAATTACGGATATATATTATAATAAGGCTAACATTTCTCTGAGAAATTACGATTGAGTAAAACTGAAAGTTAATTAGGGTTTTGATATCCCCCGTATCCACCCTTAGGCCCACTTATATCTGTATATCGATCCGTGTGTATCCCCTTTGTTTTGATGTGACAAATATATTATTAAGTTATTTAGCTATATAATATAACAGCAATAACAAACAAAATAGTTCGTCGAAATCTGTGAACAGTGATTTATCCGGAATAAACATTAATATACATTATAACAATGTGTGATAACCTATATACGTGAGAAATATATAAAATAAATGACTGTTTTAAAAATTAAATTAACCATGCAATGCAAATTAATATACTATAATATACCTATGTATATATATAATATTCTAGTTTATACAACCATTTGATTACGTTCGTTTTTAAAACGATAGTACATATAGTAAATAGTAATATATATATAACATTTCATACATAATATAATATTATGTACATATTACAAATATGAAGTAGAGAGGGGAAACGCGTGACGACATAATCGAAACACGAGTATATATATGTATAGAACGTGACGCGAAAAAAAATTGCCAAAAAGTGCTTGTGTACGTATAATATTTATATATACCTATACACACAATAATATAGCAACGACGACGACAACAACCGCTATATATAATGTTAACTCGCATATTATATGTGTGCGAGCAGTGAGCATAGTATAACTGTCGTCGCGCGCGTTGAATGGGAATCGTTATACGCGGACGTTAAACTCGTGCGATGCGGAGCTGTTGACGACGTGGGGTGCGGGTCGAGGGTCGACATTTGAGGCAGGGGGATAAGGGGTTGCAGAGCGCGGGGAGGGAGTCCGGAGACTGAGACGAGGGATGGATATATCCTGGGGGAGGATCCGAATTGCATTTCCCGGGACATGAATGGCAGATTAACAAGCAATTTGCGATTGTGGGCAACGGGCGGCCGGGGGAAAAACAACCTCCGGCGCGCACATAGACGCCCCGCGGGGACCCGAGTGAAAACCGTGGAGCAGCACCCCTTCCGCTTTCGATCTACCTCCTCTAAAACACGCGCACACACAAATCCGTCCGTCAACCCACCCCTTCTGCTCTGAACATCCCCGCCACCCACCGCCGGTTTGTAGAGGCGAATACACGATGGATCATCGTGTATGTATAATATTATAATATATACCAGGTAACTACTGAATTTTGTGTAGTTTTTCTACACCCCCCCGTCACCATCCTCTCAGCGAACTTCCCCACACTATAATATACATAGTACTTATATACTGACGCCAACCCCTACGTGATGCCTATATATACACATGTGTACAATTTTATATATTGTGTGTGTGTATAAAATACATATTATTACATATCGTTAGTCGTTACGTTACGTCATGTTAATTCGATTTTGTGTAACAATTGCCTTTGTCCGTAAGTCGCCGCAGTCGTTATATTATATATGTGTGTGGTTTTCGTTGTACCTAATATAGGGTTATTTATTATGACCAATTTTTTTATTATTATTTACATAGGCACGTAAGCACTACATTTTTAGAAATTCGTTTAACGCGTATAAACGGTAAAACGGATTTATTGACCCCTTTTGACTGGCATAAATTGAATTTACATTTTACTCGGTTGTTATAACGTAACGTAACGTAACGAGTGTATTTATGGGCATCATATAATACGACCGTTAATATTCGTATGTCATAGAATCTCGTTTATGAAGTGTAATTAAATTTTACTAAAGTTTTCATCATTTCGGACAGCACAATGTTTAACAACAATATAATATTACCTATTATACATATATGCGATGTGTGTTTTAATGAAATGTCCATTTCCCCGAAGGGATAACAATTATTATTAATTAGAAATAGTTTATCGATTCAACCGAACAAACTACAATTTGTTTAATTATAATATCTATCAAAAATTAACTTTCAAATACTATATAGTACGTCATACACGAAATTATATAACATATATCTGATAAACGTCTTATTATTGGCTTTTATTATTATTTTTTTTTTTTAATATAATTAATTTAAACATCAAAAATCCAAGAATTTATTAAAATGGTTTATTTAATTATGTATAATAGTATGGTATATACAGACAATTATTATGATAAGTCAAAGCGATAATAATCAAACGATGGTTGTGGTCATCCGTCACATTAGTGATTACTGGTTTATCTCGTACAGATAGTGCGTGATTTTACACAGAAGCAATAAATATTAAATTGCATTTCAGAGAAATACTGAATTATAATAATAAAAAGTTACCCATATTATTTTGAAACATCAACGCGTCATTGATCTGGAATCGTTTGAAATCCATACTTATACGATATATAGTAACGCGGATTGTTAAAATACAGAATAAATTAATACGACAGGGATTTGAATATTGTTGGTGATTAGAGCTCAGATTTATATTTATTACTATCAGGTAAAACCATACACCGAATAAATGAATTCGTCTGTAGCTCTGATGTAGATATTATAATAATACACCGATATACACGTGTACTGTATATTATACTATGTATGTAATTTTAAGAGCGACGTATTAATAATTCTTAATTGTCATATTTTCATGACTTCCGCATGCAAACGGGTACTGGCCTAAAAAATGTAATAATCATATTACTCTTTATCTTTAAGTTATAACAGCTATATACTCGCATATTACGCGCGGATTAAACGGATATCACGCAAAACATTACGAACAATAGTGGACAACAATATAACATAATATTATAGATATATTTTCAATGCGTTTCATTGACACTCGTTATATGAAACGTAAAGACGGATTTAAATATTCAACTATACGACGACTCAGTTCATAAGCGCCCGGATGGGGGGGGCAAGCTGGGGCATTTGCCCCCCCTGGCTTTTTAAAAATATGTTTTTAAAATTGAATGTTTTAAGATAAATTACTATTTATTATATAAAAAATCCTAACATTGCCCCCTCCTAGAAAAATTTCTATGGGCGCCTATGCGACTCACTATATACGTCCATAATAATAATATGATAATGTTTACATCAACTATCAAATATAATTATAATAATATAATACAATGACATAATAATAATTATTATTATTATGGAATTATATGATTAGCAAAGGTAAACATTTCAGACGGCGTTTGGTCGAAATCAAATAACGTTGGCTCGGGTAATAATATAATTCCAACTTAATTTGTACATAAACACGTGCGTCTCGGTATTATGTTATTTAAACGCAATGTAGTTTGCGATAATTGCGCGCGTGGCCCTGCACATAGTAGAGCGGTGGTACGGCGTATATTATATAAAAACGATATAATATAATATATAATATTATTTTATTATATTAATACGGACGGCGGTCGACTGTACCTATTGTAATATATTTATTATATTTGTTGTAGAAGTGCTGCACTCGTTAAACCTACCTAATATCATTGATATATATATTAATATTATATAAAACGACTGTGTGTAATCAATGGAAATAAATTGTATTGCGAGTAAACGATATCGTGTATATGATTGTTTTGGTGTTTATTTTACGCGTGTGACGAAGGGGGACGTGGACGGAAAAAAAACATAAAACATCTGACAGACTCGTGTGACAGTATATATAATATGTACATATATATTATAATTGAGTCCGGGTGTCGGATAAAACGGCGGGGCGAGTGAGGTCGTACGACGTACACGGGGATCAATTTTACGCATTCGGGCTCGGAGTATATATAATATACTATCTCCAAAATAATGTGCTCACTACATAAAATAGGTAAATTTTAAATGCTTACTAATATAATGACCATTTTATTTTTCGAAATTCTAAGTATTTTACTAATACTACTTTTATGTAATAACATATTTATTATTTATACGTACAAAATATATGTTATTATTAGAAATTTAAATTACAATATAAACGAACATTGAAATATGCAATCCTAAGCCTGCAACTTGCAATCGTCAACGAGATAATATAAATAATTATTTGAACGATTAAAAATATAAATTTTGAATTTAATTTTTGGATATTTGATAGTATAATAAGCGTTTAAGCCTCTCCTCACTCGAGTCTTTTATATCCTATTGCAGTTTTCGATCAATCATTCTTATATATAGGCTGTCTTGCCTACGTTCTATTTCGCTTTGGACGGTCTCTAAAGCGCTATAATATAGTATTTTCGATATTCTGTTCGGAATCGCGTTCGACCCGCTGCAGTGATTATCGACTGCGCGTATATAATGTTTATGTGATAAAAGACGTAGACGTCGGATCGAAACCTTCAAATTATATAATATAATATTTGAATATTCCCAAAGAATAGTGTTATTCGCCGTACAAATATAATATTATATACAATATTAATCATCGCGTATTAAACGAAACGCGGCATGGACGACGGGTCGACCTGACGCCCGCCCGCAGTCGTATACAGCAATAATAATAATAATTAAACTCGTAGTAATAAAGACCGCGACGAGAGGGACGTCCGGTATAATGAACGACGCCAAATAATAATAACGTCGCAGCGCTACGTTTTCGACGTCGCCTCCGTCGCGCGTCGTCGTCGTCGACCGATATCGGGGTGGCTAGCGCGCGCGCGACAAACATCACAGCCACTGCCTCCGGCGTCCGTGGGATTTGACATTATTATTATATTACTACTTTATGCTGCGCGCATTATATACATGTGTGCATGTGTGTGTGTGTGTGTGTGTGTGTGTGTGTGTGTGTGTGTATGTGTGTGTGTGCGTGTGTGTGTGCGTGTGTGCGTGTGTGTGTGCGTGTGTGTGTGTGTGTGTAGGCGTGCGTGTGTGTATAATATTATTTCGTGCTATTTGTCACTCGCCGTCGCCGCCACCGCTCTCGCCCACTATTTCGGTCGCGAGTGTTTGCGAACGGCGAGTGTGTGCGAACGGCACGTGCGGCGGCGGTCCCGCTCTTATTGCAGTTATTAAGTTGACATAAACAAACAAGAAACAAACTAATTCCCATTATATTGGACTGGTCCGTCGCCACCACCACCGCCGCCGCGGGGGGGGGGGGGGGGGGGTCGCAGCGTGTCGGTTGTATATTATAATATATTATTATTATTATTAGGCTCATACAGTCATAGTATAGTAGTAACAGAAATATAGTATAGAGGTAATCAAAACAACGGGTCGCGTAAAGTTTAGAAATATTTAAACGAACGATAGAGAAAAGTAATTTTGAATATAAATTCTAATAATAAACTTACAGTATTTATCGTGTACCTATATATTGCCAGGTTTTACATTAGAATTTAATTTAATCATTATCCTCGGCAAATTATAAATCTATACCAGTGACATGTTATTATCATTCTGTCAAAAACTCAAAAAGTCAGACTAAAAATTATCGAAGGGATAGTGGAAAAAAATGGTCATTATTATATACTGAAGGTCTCCCAAAATGTAAACATTTTTTAAAATGGGTTGTACCGTGAAAAGTTTGTGAGCAAATGTGTGTAATACATTATTATACTCGTAAATACATATTGATAGTAACTAGTATAGCCACAGGGTGGAAAATGGGCTGCAAGTGAAATTTAACAATTAAGTTTGTATAAAAATATTATAGCATATTTTATATCTACACATGTACATTATTATAATAAATACGAAGTAGTACAAATTAACATAACCATACAATTTTTCTTCGTTTTGATAAAAATATCTTATTGTTTATTTTATGATAATTAACTAAAAAATAGTGTATAATCATTTTATTATCCAACGGCAATGTAATAAAAATATGATAGTCCGACGAATCCTTTCAATCGAATGCTTGCTATCGTGAAAATGTACAATATTATACATTTATATAACTTATTAGTTAATAATCTATAGTTTGCGTAGTTATATGAATTTATATTTTATACTATAGCTGTGAGCTTTCCGTGTAACTTACTTCGAGTAAATGTCCTAGGTCAAAGACCCGCGCTTTTGTGTCTACCTATGAGAGATTTTTCGACGGGTATTTATAAACTTGTAAGTCGCAAGCTTTGAAAAACTAAGAAACCTATAACTTATTTAAAAAAAATTTATACTTATAATTAGGGATCGGATTTGAAGGCAAATGCCTTTCTTTTAATAATCATAATAGAAAAATAATTTTTATACAAAAATGTGTTTCATTTAATTTCTTAGACGATGGATCTTTTTTAGATTCTGAACGGAGTGATGAATGTATTGATTTTACAATGATGTGTGTTTTTTTTTTTTTTTTTTTTGTGTCTGTCGACAACATTTGGGGCAGTAAAAATGCTTCGATTTTCAACTTCTGCCCCTCTTTGAAAAGGAAATCGGATCTAGTTGGTACTTTGGGGGGTCAAAAGTTAAAAATTTTCAATATTTTTTAAATGAGTCGGGAAAAACCTTAAAAAAATGACGGAAAAAACGGGATTTTTTACGCACAACCAGTTTTCGTCAAAATCAAATTTTTATTTTGCTCTAACTCAAAAACTACTTGATGTATATACTTGAAATTTTCACAAAATGTTTATATTAGCGTTCTCAATACACAGTTCAATTTTTAAAGAATTTTGACTTTTTTTAAGCTATTTATAGGCAATTGAAATTTTTAATTTTTTTTAGTATTTTTTTTTTTAAATAACGATAAAAATTTTTTGGCCGACCAGAAAATCTTGAAAATTTAATACAAGGTTTCTTATAAGTTGCTCTTAAAGTGATAAAAAAAAATCCGAAATCGTTAGTCACAATTTTTTTTTATAAGTGCTTAAAGTTCGAATTTATACGAAATATGTCAAAATTGCGAAAATTTGCAAGTAATTTTGTGGTTGAAAAATCGTAAAATTTTTTTCTTTTATAACTAAGTTTTGAAAATTTGGTACAAGGTTCTCCATACATTTTTCTTTAAATATCTGTAAAAAAAACTATACCGGATTTAGACAAAAAATTTTTATGAGTGTTTGAAATTTAAATTTTTACAAAACCGCGTTAAATAATGGTTTAGCCTCAATCGATTTTTGATATTTGTTGTTATTCAATCAGTATAAGTCGTAAATATTTGAAAATTTTACCAGTTATTGATATTGCCATTTTCTTTACGTGATTTGATTTTCAAAATATTTTGACTTTTTTTGAGCTATTTATAGACAATTGAAATTTTCAATTTTTTTTTATTTTTTTTTTTATAAATGTTGATAAAAAAAATTTAGGTGGGACAAATTACTTGAAAATTTAATTGAAGGGTCCACATAGCTTGTTCTAACTCTCATTCAAAAATTATAAAAATACATAGGCACAATTTTTTTTTATTAGCATTTGAAGTTCAAATATTGACACAAATTCGTCAAAATCATGAATATTTTTCACTATTTGGTAGTAAAAAATTTATAAATATTTTACTATCAATAGCTAAGAATTGAAAATTTAATACTATGCTGTCCATAAGTTAAGCTTAGAATAATTATAAAAATGTTTGAGGATTATTCAATTTAAAAAATTTTACGAGTGTTTAAAGTTTTAATTTTAATTTGAAATCAAAAATACGCGTGTAAAATTACGTTTTACTAATAAATAATTTTCGATTTTTGTTATTTTTAAAAAATTATCAAACGTAAGATCTTGAAGCTTTTACTTTAGTGTTTGAATTTGTGAATTTTTTTCAAAATATAATATATGACAATATTTAAATATAATATATCCCAGACTGACAAATCATCTCCGTTCAGAATCGTTTTTCGTATACAATGATACCTATCATTGCATTCAAATTTAACCTACCATAGTCCGAGGTCCACCCCATCCCCTAATGTACAGCAGAGCGATACTCACTTACCCGCTTTTTTTTGCCTTCTTTTGCCTTTTTACTTATAAATGCCTTTTTGCCTTTTGTTACCTTTTGTACTTAATAATGCTTATTTTTTGTTTAATTTTTCAGTTGATTTTATAATTTTATACACAGCTTGCGTATTATCGCTACAAATGGATTTTATTATTTGCAATATTTATCGATATCGTCTTACCTTACCTAATCTTTTTATACAAATTTATGTATTTTAGTATTCATGATCATTTTTAATTTGTATTTTTCTCAAAATGTGTGCATTTAAAAGTGTTTAAAAAATGTTCACTATTTTATTTTGTAGTATATTTATGAATTGCCTTTTTTTACCTTTTTTTTTACATTTTAAATGCTTTTTTTATTGATTATATTGCCTTCAAATCCGAACCCTACTTATAATATACTATACTTGTGTACGCTATAAATAAAATTTAAAACCCGTTTCTTTGTAAGTCTTCTTTGATCTGTTCGTGTAAAAAGCTTAAATTATTTTTATAGTTGACGTTCATTTAATAGGTATTGCTTAAATTTTTTAAACCTATTTGCTCGTTTTATTATTAATTTCAGTTTAATTGTGAAATTTCTGTCTTGAAATAATACTGTCACAGGCATACCGCTTATTAATCAGATAAAATTATTTTCTATTTAAACATTACTAAATTGTGGTGTTTTAAAACCCTGGTACTTATAAATTATACATAAAGGAAGGACCAATGAATTTAATTGCTATTTAAAGATAAACAATTATAGGGATACCTAAATCTTTAAATCGTTGTCTGAACGACAGATTAAATATATATTATAAATGTATTGTCCAACGTATAATAAAATAACGACTATTGCATACTTTAACGTTGTTTTAAAGTTTAACAGAAATTCGTCTTCGTTATAACGGACCATTCTCTATGATATTTTATAGCCGGTTATGATGGTTTTATGCGACAGTTATGTACCGTCAAATATTGTAGTGAAATTTGCATAAGGACACAAAGTCTGGAATCTCGTATAGAATTCACATGCAGCGTATATTAAACATATATATTATAATATACAATATACATGCAGCCGTTTTAATATTTAGTTCATTAGTTCAGTATATGTCACTACTTATATATTATGTATAATATATATATATATATATACATATATATTTACGTTGGTAAACCGTGTACGTATAGTATAGTCCGTAGTATACCACAGTTCGTGTGCATTAGTACAAACGTAAAAGTTTGCTCGTAAAATAAATTAAATATGCCTTTAATATTGTGTGTAATATGCGTTTCATTATTAACTATATCATCATAATATTTTAACTAAAACAGTATATTATACTGTAATAAAATAATGAACAAATGCTCCGACGTTAAATTAATATTTTATTATTACCTATTACTATTTCCCCCCCCCAGCTTTATTGCATTATAAATGAAAATTACACATAATATAATAATATTCTGAATATTATTTTTATTTACCGTAAATAGACATTACAAATTTAATAATTTTGAGAAAAAGTTTTTGATAACATTGCAATCAAAAGTAAATTCAATTAATGTTAGTTTCAAAACTTTAATGTTATTTATATTTTTGGAAAAAAGTTTACTTTTCATTTCTACACAACCAGCATATATGATTTCTACCCAGTATACTTATACTTATACGCTTTACAATATCGTCATCTACGATGAATTTCATAATACTTTTTCATAGGATTTTTGAAATATATAAATTAAACTAAGGTAAAACTGGTATTAAATTGATTCAAATATAATATCCGTTTATCAAAGCACTTATATTATACCAGAAAAAATAATCATTGGGGTGAAAACAAAATCATTAAAACTCTAATACTTTTGATTTAAAAATATAAGTTTCGTTTAGGTTCTAATTTCTAATATTTTAAGAAGTCTGTGATTCCAGAGCCTATTATTTTCCGTTTGATTCCACAGTTCCATGCCCTGCAATTTAAAGTGCCATTCTAGCATTTCTTTCATTTATTTAATGTACAAATAAATAGGTAGTAAACTAATAATATAATTTTAGTTAATCTTAGTTTAACAATAAATAATAACTTTTATTTTCATATGATATTATGCCATCAATATTAAATTATTAAATGTATATTTAATTATTTTGAAATATACATAATATAATACAGTTTAATAAAATGTATTATCTTTGTTTTAAAATATTTAGAATAATAATAAACACACACACACACACACACACACACACACACACACACACACACACACACACACACACACACACACACACATATATATTGTTTAATATTGTTTAGCAACACTGTTTGGATGGTATAACTTTAAATGTAGCTAGATATAATAAATAAATATAGTACACTCGTTTACTAGTTTTCGAAACGACACGAAATTAGCTGTCTGTCAACGTGAGTGAAATCAATTGGACGAAAATTGAAAAAAAGGGTTTAAGACCATTTACACGTCCACGAGGCAGCTTGTTTTTCTCTCACGGCTGGCAAATTGTTTTGTCCGAAAACTCGATTAGCCATTACATTTAACCCCAGACGTTTATTGATGAATGCGTTTAACGTGTCAATCAAATTGAAACATTTGGTAATTCGTAATGCTTTAATTAGGTGCACAGTTCTTTACAAGATGCCTATTTACTACGAATTGAGAGCTCATATAAAAGTTGTCGTATTTCGATTTGTATTAATTAATGAAGTGTTGTAAGTTGTAATTAAACAGTAAAGTTTCTGACATTTTTATGGGTTTTTAAAATAATAAATAAAATATTGCACTATGTATTTATCACGATAATAATCATTTTAAGAAAATTAATGTCTCTATTGATTAAGAATAAGTCTTTAAAATTATTAGTGTCATTTATGTTACACATTATAATATGCAATGTAATCGGATGCCAATTAAAACTGTCTGTATAATAATGCACATATATGATAGTATTTTGGACATAATATACACTTGTGAAAAATTCTCCCCGGTAAAATGTAATAAAGTTACAAGTGGAAAAATTTTTTAAATTTTAAAGCGTTATTATTTTTGACTTCTAAAAAATATAAATGCATTTTATAATGGACTTTTATGTGCATTAAAAAAAAACCACAGTCGACTATTATCAAACTACCGCCAGTTTTTCCGCTTCGCATTTACCTCGGGTATCCGTAAATAATATGAAAAGAATTACATTAATCTAGACTTTTTTATCCGGTTATCGGTTAATAATTTTTTTTTTCATCGTTCTTATATTATTAAATCCGAATCGACATAAATTGAATTTTAAAATGTACATTAACTATGCTACGGGTGGACGGCCTGCACCATCGAACAAATTTAACGTAACGCGAGCGCAACATTTATTGTGCCTGTCGTTTCTTGTCTCGGCCTCTATACAAACAGAAATAGTTATTTTTCTTTCATTTTTTTTTCTACGATAAGTTCGACACCATTCGGATCGCATCGCGTACCTATTTACGTGTATACGATACATACCAATTTATCCGACGCATATTCTATTTACCTATATGCTATTAGGTGTCTATAGTATATGATATTATATTATCGTCGCGTATATTGCGGATTTGAGACGCAGGGTACGCGTTAGAAGACGTATTTTTATGATTTTATAGAGGGTTAGTGAGTTTAATTTTAATATATAATATAGTAGCACAAGAAGAGGCGGCGAGAGAAAGAGAGCAAAAAAGAGAGAATTGGATAGAAGAAAAAAATCATCTTTCCACAATAACAAATACATATATTATACCTACGTATCAATATTCTATACGTACGGCTACAACAAATATAATATACCTATTACTTTCTGTAACTATTGTTATTACATGTGATGATAATAATATAATAAACGTGAGTGCAACGCTGCTGCAACCGTATTTCGCGGTGTCGGTTTGAATTTTACCGAATATAAACGGCCGTCGGCGGCGTGTGTGTGTACCTATATCGGTGTTAATATGGGCGTACACAGGCCGTAACATGATACGGCTGTGTTGTATTATACTATGCTTATAAATATATACATTATAGATACACGTAAGACATAGTAGGATAATATGATCAGGCCGCGAGTAATCTGAACAGCAGATCGACATGCCGATGGTATAATACGACACTGCGCGTAGTGAGGCTCGTAAAGAAATAATACTATGTTATATAAGTATATTTTATATGGTCTTTATGGTTTATACTGATTACTAGGTAGTAGTTGTACCTATATAGTGTATTATTTAATGATACAGGATACCTATTTCGGGCCAGTACATATTAATATAAAAGACATTAATACATATATTGCACGTCAAACACGACGACGACGTCGTGTCTGTATTACTATAGAGCGATGAGTGACGAGGTAGTGATTGTGACGTTATAATACAGTTTGGGGTTGGAATTTTGAGGAGGGGGCGAGTGCGTAGAGCGCAACGATTTCGCATGACGGAATTCGTACCGATCTTTTTACAAAAAAAAAAAAAATTGTTTTTGCATCGTTTGGTATTTACAGTTAATAGTCTTGGATTTCCGAATATTTGCGAGATCATGTTGGCGGCGACGGTGAAGTGGTCGGGTACCTTCCTACACGGAAAATATATTTGAACGAGCGCGTGTGTATTTGAGCTGCTGTTGCAATGTGTGCGCCAACGTTGTGTTATACGTAGGTACTCGAGAGCCGTCGACGACGACTCTTGAACCCTCCGCGCGCCCGTTAATAGAAGAACCAATGCATGAAAAAAAAAAAACAATTTTTTCACCCTCTATCCTTCGTTGCCCGAAAACCGGTGTTCGTATTTACTCGGCAACGGGCCATTATAAAATAATATAATATATTGTCGCGCGTTTTATTCTATTATATTGAAGCTCGTTTAATAAAAACTCTTGCCGACCCTAATCGCGACAGACCCTTTTAACGTGACATTATATTCTGTTATTATAACGAAATCAGATAACGAAAGAGAGAAAAACACACATAATCAAATGCCCCTCGCTGAGATGAACCCTTTCCGGCCAACTGCCGTCGCCGCCGCGCATGCACTACATAAAAATTACATATTATTATTATTATTATATCTATACCTACTACCTATATAGTATCCATATGCATGTGAACTACACCGGTGTACATGTTTTCGACCATTTTTGTCGAGAAAAAATTTATTTTTTTATGACAATATAATAAATTATTTCCGAACGTTCCTCGTTGTTATCGTATGCATTTCTGTTATTATTTCTTAATTATAATCAATCGAGTATGAATGATGATGATAACTTTAGCGTTTACCATAATACCATCGACGCCTCCAAGCTGCGATGTATACTTTTCTTCTTAAAGATAGATCTTTTTAGACGATTTCGCGCGAACACTGTTCAGCAACACTGTTGAATCAGTTTTAAAATTTTATTTTATTAAAAATAAAAAATAAAATTGGCGTTTGATAAAAATGCTCAAAATAGGAACATATTGATATATTATTATATTTTACACGTAATTCATTAAATATTCGATTAAACAAAATATTTTTTGTCACGCCTGCACCAAAAGTTTGGTTTTCGACCACGATTGAAGCGTTCGAAAGCGTCCTTTTTCCGTCCAGTGGGCGGTAAAGTGGAAATCCCCAAAGTGCCGGGCGGAAAAGAGGAAATACCTAAAAGTGCTGGCCGCCGGGCGCGTATCCCCTGCACAACCAAAAACTAAAATGTATACCTACCATCATGGTTCTTACAAAACATAACGCCCGCGACTGAAATGGCTCACTTCCCGCCCTTGCCACACAATATACTATTTAATTTCATCAAATAACTTAAAACATACACATCATAACTTATTTATTTTTGTCCAGAAAAATGTATTATTCAAATCTAATATGGTATATATACCAGCTAGTTCCAATATTATTTTTCATTGTTTTTTACTCAATAAATAAATTACCTATATAGAATATGTCAAAGCTTACATTTTAGACACCCCCATTCCCTACTTCTAGGTTTGACGTATAATATGATTTATACATAATGATTTGAAATCGTGGTGAGCTCATATAGCGAAAGGTAAAATAATATAATATAGCATATTATAGCCGATAACTATAACATAATATATACACCGCAACAGAGCTATAGCCTATAACGCCCTTACTCCCGCTCCCTTATCTAATTTAAATACACACTGCACGTATAACAAATATGCCGAGGGCGGCTGTAAAGGGAACATCATTATTAGGCATGATGTGATACTTATACTTAATAATGGTTGTTGTCATTGCTAAGCCTTTCCCTCGAAAAAAACGTATACAATAATAACATAGTAAAACGTTATACGCACGTATTAATAGTAAAAAACCACTCTGGCTGGCGAATTTGCAGTGTTTAAAAGCACATAATATCATGGTAATACGTTTTTATGGTCTGTTCATTATTCCACGGTTTACAGTTTTTAATTTAATATTATATAATAATATGATATTATATGTCATCGCTGCAAACAAACGAAACGAAAACACATTCGCCATAACCTGCAAATAGCAAATAATGCCTTTGCATCGTGCAAATAACGTTATAGGCGCAATAAATTAGACCTCACTAGTGTCTTAATTCTGTAGGTATATATATATAAATACAATTACCGGTATATTTAAACGAAATTGTATTAACTCTGTGGTCGTCATCGCGTAATGAAACGAGAGAAAACTTAATTTTTTTCGTAAGACTGTTATAATTTATTTTCTTCGTCTTGTGCAACGCTCATGATTGAGTAAAACCTATATAAGTTCTGTATGTATATTATTATGTTTATTCTCACTCACTATAAAAAAATAAAGCTATTTGATTAATAAATCACGAAATGGCAATGTTTTTTTTTTTTTTGAAATTTGAATTGAAAAATGAGAAAAAAGTTGTGCATCAAGTTTACCTATATATATATTACTGTGCCTACACGCGTATACGTAAACATCAAAGACTTTTCGCCCTTATTGTATACGTCAATTTTCTTCTCAGCCTTAAAATATAAAAACGGGTAAAAGTACATAATATTTACGCTGGTCGCATTGAGAACGTTTTACGTTCCAGTAATCGGTAAATCGAGTTACGCTCTAGAAAAATGGATATAAATTGAGTTACCGAAGGTATTTTGTATTTCTCTTCATTCCTGGTTGTTCATATAATACATATATATACATATACGTGTACACATTTTGTTTATTTTTTTTGTGCGACGGTCATGCTGGTTTTCCTTGCCGTGCTTTATTAAGTTTACTTTCATTTTTATGTTATTTTTCCTTCACCTCATCCTAACCTGCACGTTTACGACACAATAATAATAATAATAATAATAATAAAAATCATTTTCTTTCGAGCCCCATGGGTTGTCGGCAAGGTGCGAGACATGTTTTTTTTTGCCGATTTATACCCGCGCCCCTCCACTCTACTGATCTTATCGCTATTTCCAGAGACCGGCTTATTATTGGTACAAGCCAAGAAATTCATTACATACTATTTATATATTATGATACATTATGTATTATATATTTATATGTACATACATAAACATGCAGTTGATATTTTTATAACGACGTTATACCTGCGTCTTTTCTACCGAATATGTCTTTACCAGACTATTCGCAATCCTTTTTATAAATATTAATTTATTATTTTTTTTACTATTCACGTTTATGCTGTACGACGTAACGTGTTGTAGGTACATACGTATATTGTTATGTTGAATGGTATCCACGTCGTACTAATAATAGGTACGCTTTATCATATCAAGTTATTCGTCGAATCCGCGAGCACGCGCCTCTTCACACGATTTATTCATCTCCGGAACACGGAAAATCCGATATTATAAAATATGATTCGGCGGGGACTTTGTTGATGACTCGGGATTTTACGTGGAATCCAATTTCGTCGATCATCACATCGTCCAATCACCGTAATCGTCTGCAGATTGATAATACACCCCATAATATGGCTATATACTTATTTTATATTTTCCCGGGTCGTATAGCATAGTAATAATACTGTCGTACAATACGTTTTAAGTATCCGTGATAAAATGTTAATTTACAGCAATACCTGCAGTACCTACCCCAAGTGACTGTACACTATAGCAATTAATTACATTATAATTCCTTCACAATATAATTCTCCACTGTTATTGTTGCGTAATACACGACGTGCAATAAAACCGTCTGGTGATAAATGTTTTTCGCCAATGCTGACATGCCTATCTTTGAAACTATACATATATAAGTTATAAGTGTATTTTGTAGTCACGTATCTGCAGATACCTATTTATAAAATCTCTTGATTTTCAGTTTAAATCTAATCGGTATACATTGTATAATAGTCATGTGTAAAACAGGATATATGCTCGTATCAAATAAATGTATGTTTCGGTATTACATTTTGCGAATGATTTTCGTGATGTATGCGAAACACGCGGAGTGTTCTGACCGCAGATACGGTCAAAGTATTACATGGAATAAAATGGAAATAATACGTATAATTATTATATTATTATGGTTGGAAGATTAAAAAAATGTAACACAATTATTCACCATTCAAAGGCGGGAACTTATTCTGTTTCGATCACTTTTCTGCGTAGATTTACAACTATCATGCTGTTTCCCATCTAATTACAACCGAAAACCATTACTTGCAGACTTAATCTTATAGTTAAAGTTACTATATATTATTAGAAGTAAATAAAATCGTATACTGTGCGATCTTGATTGGAAAGTAATTCCAATGAAAAAAATGCGAACGAAAAAAAAACAGAGAGATATAGCACACTATTAGTAAAGGTACCCACCCGCCTAAAACCGATTAATAAACGGGTGGGTTAACCATATATTTTATATAATTTATTATCAATATAATTAATTACTGTGTTTATATAACTAATAAAGAACTCGAGTTTACAATTTTAAACAGCCGTCCGTCGTTTGTGTGCTTGTTCGCAGGTATGGTTCCAGAACCGGAGGGCCAAGTGGCGCAGACAGGAGAAGATGGAGGCGGCCAGACTGGGCCTGAACGATTACGTGCACTCGACGATGGCCGGTTCGCTCAGCCGGATGCCGGGGTCCAGCCTGGCCCTGCCCGTCGACCCGTGGCTATCGCCGCCGCTGCTGTCCGCGCTGCCCGGTTTCCTGTCGCACCCGCAGACGGGCTACCCGAGCTACCTGACGCCACCGGTGGTGCACTGCGGTCCGCCGTCGTCCGCACAGAAGTCACCGCCGTCGCCGCAACAGCAGATCACCACCATCGCCACGCCGCCGTCGTCGTCCTCGCTGTCCACGTCTTCGTCGTCCGCGGTGTCCACTGCCGACCCGAGGACATCGTCCATAGCTGTGCTCAGGCTCAAGGCCAAGGAACACGTCGAGTCCATCACGAAAGGCATGCAGATGGTCTAGAGCAGCCGCGATACTTCTCATGTACCTATAGGTATATACGCATAGCACCCTCGATAATGTAATAACGATATTATAATAACAATAATAATAACAATGATAATATAGTCTCGAATTCATAATATTCTAAATTTAAATAATATTGCATCAGGAATCCCGATTACGATATGTTATTAAACGATTCGTTTTCAAATTGGAAACATCCGTGGCCTTGCACTACGCAAAAATTCTTGAATATAATAATTGTCAACGATTTTCTTTAATGTTTACGATATGTTATGCAACATCGTATTATGCTGTTAATAGGTTAATAGTTTTTTTTATTTTTCATTCGAATTCCCCCTATACCTACTCATACACGGATCAGAGTTGTTCTAATTTTCAAGTACTTACATAAAAATATAAGATTTACATTTGCTACAGACCCGGAAGCTCTAATTGTTATGTACTAATATAATTAGAAAAGAAAACCGTTCAGATAGTATATTATGAAAGATGACTACTAATCGTCGTCGACAAGACCCTCTCATTGCAATATTAACAGTGCGATTGACGATTTATTGACGCCCACTTTGCCGTCCCACACATTTTATGTATACCTACATAATAGCACCAGAAACAATATTAAATTATTATTGTTATTATTGTTATTATTCGTAAAATCGACGATTTCCAAATAAACGGTAATATTTACGGAAATATTGTAATGTAATAATAAATAAATATGTACCTATTATTAATATTAATATTATTATTATTTAAAAATGTACAGTATTATACTATATAACTATACGTTGAAAACCAGTGCATTTGGAACTCCCTTGTGTATTTACATATATTTATATATTATACACATATTATTATACGTAATTAGATATTGTACATAAATCGTATATATATATTATAATAGTATTGTAATTTATTGTGCATCTAAATATATTACAACCATAAGAATTATTAGAAAATAGGTATTAGAAGTTTTGTTGTTCTCGGAATATTATTGTATAAAACTATTGTAATTTCATAAATATTGTTTTTGATTATATTGAGCTAGTCATTTGAAATAATTTTTTTCTATAACTAAAACATACGTTGCTCACCAGTGACCAGTAGCACCCTTACATACCAACGTTCAATACAGCAAACACTTAAATTATCATTTTTTAAACTGAGGTTTGATGATATTGTTGTAGCCGTTGTAGGTAGCTGTTTTCATTAATATCGCAATATATTAAGTAGTACCTTTTAACTGTCCGACTGAAATAAACGATGAATCCAAATTATAGCGTTTAATTAAAAAGTATATAAATACACATAACTAAATAACTCTAATGTCGACTGGAATTTTAAACCATATCTAATCAGTAATCGATATCAGGTGCTTCAAATGCGGTAAGTTCATCTCAAATCAAAATAATTATTTATATTATTTTAATTCATCTCATCGCAATAGTATAAAAATGTAACGTATATATTCGAATTTTATTTTTCATTGTAGTTTTTGAGTTTTAGTACTCACAACGTGGGTGGAGGTGTATAATAGTATTATTAATTACATTCGTATAATAAATAAAATACTAATTTTCTTATCAGCAATAAACGCACAAGTTCCCGTAATATCATCTACAAAAATCTACTACATCGCAGCTAATGCTGCGTATATACTAGTTTTGATCGAAAATAGTTCGTGCTCAAACAGAATCCACTTAATTTATCCGGGAACGTGGCCATATTTAAATACATTTGTTGGATGCTGTGGCAACAGTTTCCCCGCTGAACATTGTATACTAGAGCGAAAGGCGTGGGCGTGTATAATATAAACAGCACCAAACCCAATTAATTAAAATCATTTGGTCTATAGCAAAGAGCTGTGTTCAGAGATTCTTAATTTAGCACATTTGCACTGTTCTACCCAGTACCTGCACCCCCATTCAGCGCAACGTCTGTCCCCCGCGCCCAATCATCCACCCACCCTATAGGTACGTGCGCGCGCGCGCGCGCGTGTGTATATATACATATCCGAAAGGAAAACTGGCGGTAGCACCGCCACTGCCGGTTGGCCCGCTTAAAACTTCTTCATTACTGGGCGGCAAACACTGAATTAGCATTTTATTAGCTTTTCCCAGAACCGGAAAAACAAGCAGCGCACAGGACACCGGCCTTTGATAGACCTTTGAGGGGACCCAAAAACCAAGTCATCTGGATGAAAAAGCTTCTAGAAGCAGCCAGTATATCTAGTCTCCAGGCCATAAAACGACCACTTTCCCTGTCCCACCTCAGTCACTGATGTGCTATAGGGTAAACTCTGTTTTCATTTCACCGCCGCTTTCGCTGCCCCTCCGCCTTCGCAGAACCAAAATGACAGTTTACCGATTTTACGCACACAACCATTCTACAGGGTTGTATTTTATTAAATCCTTAAGGCTTAAATTAAAACTATAGCTCCCCTCTTATAGGTATACAGAGCGATTACGCCGATGAGTAACCAAAACCAATGGATTTTAATTTAACGAAAAGTAAAATCAGATACCCATACAACTCAACATGTTTTAACTGACAACAGCTTATTATTTATAATATAAATAATATAATATATTATATTTATATAATAACAGAAACGCATAATAATTAACGCAGTATCACTTCTATTTAAAATTTAATTACCCAATTAATAGTTATATACATTTAAAATTTAATTATATATTTTTAATTTGTTGTTATATTCTTTATATATTGTACCTATTTTATTGTGAATACTTTAGGCAAACTTATTAAATTGTTAATAATTAATGAGATTAACATCAGTATGCGTTCGAAAACTCTTTACACTTATAAGTTATAGTTATAATGAGTTATAGGTAAATTTAAATTTAATATAATTGCTATATTTTACAATCAAATTTTTATTAGGTTAATATTAAGGTCTTTTCTGAATTATAAATACTATATTTATGCAACTGCATTCGCCCTGTATATGAGATATACGATTTAATTCACCTTATCAATTAATTAATTATACATCGTTTTATTTACCTTTATAAATGTAAATTTTGACTGAAATACGACTGAAACAATAGAACAGTATAACAACTAAACGAAGGGTATATGACCCTTGTATAAACTCAGTATTAATCCGAGATTACTGTCATGAGGTTTGGCCATAAAGATAAAGGACGTATAAAAGAATTAAATAATTTGTTAAAATGTCAAAAACAATAATTCTTATACAATGCACGGAACTATACTTATAAAATTGCCAAATTTGTCAATGGATTATAATATTCTTACGGCGTTTATTATATATATTTATATAATACTAACTCAGATTAATTATTATCAAATAATTGACGGTGATTAAGATCTCTCTAAAATATGTGACATAAATTTTAACTATATTTTTCACTATCAAATCACTAATATATATTACTTATAATTATATATATTATTTAAATTATGTGTTTATTAGTTGATATATTTTACTATTCTATTATTTGATACGTCAGTGTTTTTTTCTAATAGAAGCTCATCTATTACCACTCTTTTGATAATATTCGTGCACATTGTGCAGTTTACTATAAAAATATACCACTGTGTTTTACAAATGCTGAGATAAAAATGAAGACACGTCGTCTATTTTTGAACCGTAACGTTTTTGATAGCAATATATAGGCTTTATTGTATTTTAAACAATTATTATTTGAAAGTGGCACTAGTTTTTGTACTCAAATCATTGTTGATGATGACTTTTAATAGATGATCGTATCTCACGTCGTCATTTGATGAAAATATATTCATTATACCTTTTACAATTATGGCTATTATAAAATAGTCAATGTGTAATTTTTAATTTTTTTTTCTTATAGTTATTTAGGTTGGTGCCATTTTGAAACAGTAAAAATCTTTGTTCTAAATAAAATTATCTTTTCTACAATATATCACACAATGGCAATTACTATAAAAAGGTCATATACTTTGTTTTTATATGCAGTAGGAATGCCAGGATAGTGGATTTTTCATTAATTTAACGTAAGTGTTAACCATACCCGCTTAACTTATTTGTTTTTATTTTATTTAAAAAAATGAATGAATTAATTATTACTTTTATAGATTAAATTTGTATTATTTAATACTAGTATTATGCTAATATAGTATTGACAATGTCAAGATTATACTATAATACATTTTAGAAAAATACACATAAACGAAAAGATATATGCATAATATTATATGTAACATGATTTTTTTTTTCTACATAACCTTTTTATTTTAAATAAAAACATATTATATTATGTACAATAATATACCTATACATTTCTGAAGCGGTTGAGGTTGAAAATCAAGGGAAATATAAAAGTACAAGGGTGAAATCATGATTTGTCGTTTTTCCAATCTTAACCAGCCGTGTGTTTATTTAACCGGATCGGAGACCGTTAGAGTTCATTTTATTAAAAATCACCCATTTGACGTTTACGTCTCAAGTTTCTTTTGATTACTATTACTGCGAGTAAAGAGTATACGGAATAAGTTGCGTTCGTCTCCGTTGCCATCGCACAACCCGCTGCGGTCAGCCATTTTGTTTTAATAACAATGTTTATCTCAAACTCTAAAACCCCATCACTATTATAGAGTTTTGAATGAAAAGTTAAACTGCTGAAGGAACGGATTTAATTTATTTTGAAAAGATTTCTAAAGAAAACTGTACAACTGTGTTTGGACTAATATTTGTATATGATACAAACAAAAAATAACCAACAACGTTCATTTAGATCACTTTGTATTCAAATTCTAACTTTTCACGATAAAATAGTTAAATTACAAAAAAGTCACAGAATATATTATTTATGAACAAATAAGATTTCATTGGCACCAATACCTGTGACGTAGATATAACCTATAACTTTTCCTCGAACTTCTCAGTTCTCTATCTGCTACTATAAATTCATGTAGGTAAGTGTGACTAGTTTACACTAATAAAAAATTATTATTGATCAATTTATTGTTATAATAATCTGACTATAATATAATTTTGTTTTGATACAAAATTTAATTAAAAATCGACGGATCGGATAACGTAGCTATAATATAATACCAAAATGTTTTTAGTAAAATATTCCATCACAACGTTTTAAATCATACTCATTTATGCACTTTTATTTAATTCAATTAAATATATATATATTACTATTAAGTAAAAACTATTAATATTCTTTAAAAAAAAAACAACCAATCGTATGTATTTTATAATAATATTGTTTTATGCAAAAGAAAGTATATACAAGCTGTTACTTTACAATTATAAGTTATACTCGTAAATTATTACTGCAAAGTACCATAAAACGTCGTCAATTGTTTCCGTAGTATAAATTGCTTAAAATATTAATCTAAATATTTTAAAAATCGAGTTGTGTAAGTTAAATAATAAAATAAATAGTCACGAAAGGTCTTTCCAAATATTATTTCGTAATATTTATTACGTAAAATCATAATTTTTCGTTTAAACCTAAAATCAAAGTAATTTAAAAGTAAATTTAAAACCCGTTAAGTCATAGATGCATAGGCTCATAGTTTATGTAAATCTTTTATTATATTTACTGTGGTGTATATTGTATTGTGTCAACAGATTTCTCATAGTTCACAGGATTTTTATTTTTATAGTAGTATTTGTTTAATATCTCAATATTCTAATTTCTAAACATTCATAATAATATTACTCATTTGGTAGTTTACGAAAAATCCAAGACTATAATAATCAATACTATAGATACGATTAGCGTTACTATCATAAATAAATCGGCATAAAAATTCATACATTATTTTAAACATTTTATTTTATCTACATTGCTGCATTCGATGCAGTGAGCTTAATAATATATACGTATGGTCTGTTTGTGTATTACGAATATGGATATAGGTAGGTACTTAAAAATCTTTATGCGAATGGCCATTATCGGCATAACATTTTTAACATTTTTATACGACGTGCGCTTAAGCAATTAATTTAAGGGTTTTAAATGTAATTATTTTTAAGGAATAAAAACTTGGTAATATCATTTGCCTACATAATACATTGCATTTAATAAAGCCATTGATTATTATTTATTATTAAAGTTGTTTAATAGTGTTTATGACCTGCAACGTTAGTGACCCGCTTTTTAAAATTTATTTTTTGTTATTTATTATTAATGCACATTTAAATGCTCAATAATTAGCAAACAGTTTGCGTGTTAGAATTAACTCAAAACCTATGTATATACTGCGACTTACCTATACCATGTCGCGTGTTCACAATCCATCAACGAACGCGAGGTTACAAAATCCCTGCGAATTTACCAACTGCGTTTTTGTATTGGCTTAACACGTAGGTAATTCTTATTTTTAATGCTTTATAATTTATAATTGCATTAATAAAAACATTACATTTTATTACAGTAGTAATATAAATTACAATTAATTGAAGTAGCGCGTAATATTAGGATTATTCATTCGTAATTATTTAAATAAATTGTTCGTGTGGATATGTGCAAAGCGAGTATTCACAGTTTTAATCTAAAACTTAAAATGTTTAATTAATAATAAAGTATTTTTGTGTATTAATTATATTTTGAATCTATAAATAGCTTTATATGTTACACAATATGTGTTATAAAATATTAGGAAATAAAATTGTTTTGAATTATTATAAACAATATAAACCCTGCAAATACTATTATTGTAAGAATCATATTTTTCATTACAATTATATATTAATTATTAAGCTATATTCTATTTAGTGCCGTAATGTCACTATCTACAGTCTACACTCATATAATATTTCCATAACTCACAGATACGTAAACATATTTTATTTTTTAATTAAATTATTTATTATGTTAGTTGCTCATTCTCATGCTATGATTACTCACAATCTTGTGGCATACGATAGATGATAATATCTATTATTACGTCATTTATCTTTTTTTGTATTAAATTAATTAAAATGTTATTTCGCTTATATTCAACACTCCAACCAGTAACCCACGCATACCATTTTATCCGCCCCACAATTCGTTTTAAAATAAGAAACAAAAAAAAGTTACCTGTAGGGTGATCCAACCCGAGGAAAACTGATCCTTTGGTAAGTTAGAGTTGCCATTCCTTTTTTAAATCAAAATAATAACCATTTTCCACTTATTGTAGGTTATATTTTTGTAGTGATATTAATATTTTATACGTAGGTTTAACTAATTTTCTTTTCTGTAAAATAATGGAGCAATACGTAGATCGTAAATCTAAACCATAATTTATTACCTATATAGGTACATATTATATACATATTAGGTATATATACATAATAATAATACCAACAATTTATCCAGGATTATTTTTGAGTAGGTTCTTCAATATTCAATGATCAAAAAAAAGGTTATTAATCTTAATTTACTGTGAAATATACTACTGGTCGTCTTATAGTAAGCTCGTTTACACCACGTTGCATAGCTATTATAATATTACGTAATTTAGACGTGATTTTAATTAAAATAAATAAATAAAAAATTTTTTTTAACGTATAAGCATTATTATAATATGCTTGCAGTGTTTAATGAAAAATACATATTTTAAACAAATTATTTTATTCAAAGATGTTAATATTTGCAAATGTCAATTTTTTTATAATGAGAATTATAAAAATTAATTATCTCTTCTTTTTATTTGCTCTATTTTGTCGTAATCAAAATATTAAATTCTATTAATTTCACGAAAAAATATGTTTGGTATACTACCAATTAAAACAGCTGTCATTTCAACAAAAATTTAAAGTATCATAATATGCGATAAAGTGACATGAAATAATCTGCAATATAATATGCTGTATATATTATCAGATTTAACTGATTTTAGTTCAAAATAATTGGCAGACAAGATACATGTAGAGACCTGTAGAGGTGGAAAATAGAAACTCGTCTCACTTGTAGACTCACCTCGGTGGGACGCATACTATTGATGAATTGAATGCAATTGTAAAATATCAATTGTAAACGGTCGCATTAAAAAAAACATCAAAGATATCAAAGTTTAATTATGTTTATTGCATTATAGTATTCGGTAGGTAATATTGTATTTATACGATAATTTAAAATTTTAATTATCATAGTTACAAAACATTTTTTTTTTTAGGTAAATACTAAATACTGAATTTAATCAGCAATTGCTTATTTTTCAAATTACTATAATTAAGGTGGCTGTAGAAAATTATAATTATAGACGTGTGCACGGGCGTTTTTCCTATACGAGTCGTCATGAGATCTATAAAGTATAAATTCACAAATTACAATAATGTATTTTTTTATGAATATTATTTAAAATAATTATAAAATATGTTATATATTTCTATGCATGCTTATAAATAGTATTATGATAAACTCAATATATCTAAAAATATTTTATAACATCAGTCATCAATACATCATAATAGTTGTCGGTTTATGAATATATGGTACAAAAATATAGAAATACAACATTGATGCTCAAATTTTCAACTATAAGGGAAAATTAACTTAACTGGCAGGTAGCATTTAGTTATTATATATAATTATTATTACCCTGAAAATCGAAGATAAAAATATCTAAAATGTTACAGATTAATTCAATTTATTTTTCCAACCATTTTAGCTTAAAAGTACATATTTATAACATATTTATATTCACTAAAGTTGATACTAATAAATAAATACCTTTAAGACTTAAATGATACTAGATACTTTACTCCCAATTCAATTATAAATATTGTTTATGTAAAGAGATTTTTTTCAATCCAGCAGTAGTCACGAAAATTATAACTTACGAAGCACATCAAATTAACTTAATTAAAGTATATTTTATTAGATCATTGATTTCCTATGCTAATTTTTGAGAAAGGCATTTCACCATTAGTCAATTTTAAATCGGTACATAATATGATTTACCTAATATGATAATTCAATTAACACCCATAGAAGCGAGACAAAAAATGTGTAATAAATAATGTATGAAATATAATAATATATTTTATAGGGTTGCTTAGTGGTTATAACACTTATAACTATACTATGTAATAGAAGTAGTCTGAGTAGATGAATATCATCATAGTAGTTTTATTATAGTAATTTTAGTTTGTTTTTACGTTTTATCATTAAAGTTAGTTAAAAAAAAAACTTTTAAACTATATTGTTACTTTAGGTATTTAAATCATAAGCTTTATATTATTATAATTATAATGACTCTAGTAATCTAAAAAATTAAATGTAATAAAAAATCTTGCGCTTGTATTTATAGGTTTTTATTATGTATGGGTAGCAGTCTTGCAGTCTATACTTAATATTATTGGTACCTATAGGATAACGAGCAAACATATCTGACATCTGTCTACATGGAGTGGTCCGTATTTAGTATTTTATTTTTTACACTTAACATTAAATTAAGTTCATAGTCACAAACCCGAACACTGCAGGACGCGTGATTTATGGACGACCGGAAATGAAAAAAAAAAAATTTACAGGCCAAATGCTCGTGTAATATTAGCTTTTGGAGTTCATCATTACCGTACTCGATTCCGCGTATCGAAACCACCGTCCTCTCGAATGGACGTGCGCGCGTGACGATCCAACAACAACGACGACGACGGCGGCGACGGCGGTGAATGCAGTGGCGACGGCGGTGGCGTCGTCGTTGTTACGATCGAGTTAATCTAATAATGCCAAACACGCCACGGTAATTACCGGTGCTTACCTCGTGAAAAGTTTCCGTGCTAAAACATTATATACATACATATATATAAATCTTGTGTGACATGTGACGGCGATTGCATTAGCGCGGCTAATCGTGAAGGGCGCGTGTCTAGGTATCGGACGTTGTGTATATAATATTATATCCACTGCACGACCGGGTTAGAGGTGCGGGCAAAACGCCGTAGTTTATGTACTTACGATTTGCAATAATATTATTATTAATTGATTTTACTGTGTACGCGTGTACACACCACAGATACCTTGCTGCTGTCACGGTGCAGAAATGATTGACGATCGTCGTTTATATATAAGTACTGCCGTGGTTTTTCTTTTTCCGTTTTCCGGTGTTAGTCATACACTCGGGTAAACCAAAAAACCGTAGAATACGGTTGGACACCCTATATATAAACGGGATGGTCCACCAAGTATGTCCAGTTCGTTTTTATTTTTCAATAATGCAAGTTTTTTAAAAATCTGATTTTCGGTATTTTCAAATTTTTGAAATTTTTCCTGTATTGTATAAGAAGCGTCCCGTGAAGATTGCAAACTTCTGTTTTTCGAACGACAGCCTTTTTTCTCTATTAGTTATTATTATCTATAATTAATCAGTGGACAATTTTTCTAAAATTGTTGACACAATAAAATCGAAATTCTGACTAATAGTTTTTGATTTACCTTTTAACTTCGGGTAAGACAATTTTTAAGGGATTTTATATTTAGTATAAACATTTTAACAACCGAAGAACTACTCGTTAGAAACTTATATTAAGTACATCAACATTTTTCAAAAGAAATTTTATCACTAAATAATTTATAGTAAAAAGAAGAGTTCTCGTTTGGAAAACAATAGTTTCTATCACAAAAATCGTTTTTTAAAAATCTCCTTAAATAATATAAGAATATCAAGGATTTGAAAATGTTTAAAAATGACGAAAATTAGTAAATTTTAATAAATTCATTATAAAATGAATAAATGGGATGAGCATTTGATGAATCGCCCTATATGTAGTATTATAATCCGCGAATTAAATTAAATTGTATCGACAGAAATGCGTTGATTGTTCACAATATAAGAGCCAGTTTTGATTGTCTTGTTAGATGTTAAATACTATAAATTAAAAATATTAGATTTTAATTAGTTTGTTGATATCTTTACTATAAATAAAGCCATAAAAAAAACTAATCTAAAATATCACAAATGTATGATACTATTGCGTTATTTTCAATGCACTGACTGCAGCGGCGGTGTCTACGTAATAAAACATAGTGATTTCGTGATGTGTTATTAATATTATTATTATAAAAGTTATAGAGCAATACTTCATGATAAATCGTAAAAGACGTTTTATTTGTTATGGGAAATATTACATTACTACGTATTATTACCATGATATTGCCATCATATTACACAATTTACACCAAAATATTAATCAATACCATTAATTTCTGCATGAAATATATAAAAATCGGTCTGTTTTGAAAACAAGTTGGAGCATACTAAATACTAAAATACTTTAAATACTTACATATTGTCAACATACATGAATATTTATTTTATATTTAGATAAAAATTAAAAATGCATTTATCATTTATATCTTATCTAAATAAACCCCTATTAATAATATTTTATCCTTATGCCTTATGCTCTAACACTTCTAGCACTGATATCACACATACGTATTTATTATGTATAGACACACTGCATGTACAATGGTTATAGTACTCATAACTATGTAATCCACTCCACCACATAAATGGTTAATATTTTATATCGTTTATAATATAAACTTATATAAAATTATTTTAATATATAGGTTACGACATATAAGATATATCTAATATTATTTATCGTGTTCATCTGTCGTCGTTTATGTCCCCGATACGATATCGATTTTATTATTTATACTCCTAAATCCTTTTCACCCCTTTCTAATGTGATATAAATGAGTTTGGGGTGAGTGACATGATTGACACCGACTGCAAAACAAAACCACCAAACACACTAATTTTATACTAATAAATATTATTAAATATTACATAATTTCCTGACTTCTTATCTCTAAACTTTTGTAATACTGTAGGTACTTCAGTCCTTTATACTTATAGCGTGGTTAGATATAAAACTAAAATTATACTTTTTAAATTTTATCCCCCAAATAAATGATCTATTTATAAATAAATATAATACACAATTTTAGTAGATGTTCAATTATAATTTAAAATTGGTATAATTTGGTTTTATTATTAAATTATGGTGAAAAAACATTATGTAGTACACTGGTAGATACGACCTAAGATACCTACTAGGCACTAAGTTTAGTGTACCGTACTGTCAGTACTAATATAGTAATATGCATAAATACGTTAAGTCAAACCATAAAATATAAATAAATAATTAAATTATGAAGAATTTTGAAGTACCTCCAATGAGAGCAGATCTCCTCATTCCGTTATTCCTATGCTATTTATTATTTTATCAATTAAGCTTATTGTTCAAATTTGTAACAAATTGCTAAATATAGAATCATGTTTAAAAATAAAAATATGAAGAATAATAATGGCGGCCTGGCTAGCTTGTAATATGTTCAAAAAAAAAATATATATTAAAATTGTATTTAGCAGCACTAATTGTGCAAGCGCAAAGGCACTAAAACGGTAAAACGATAAAATAAAAAAATACTTTCCTATGAAAAAAAATTATATGCCTAAATGCCTAATAACTAGGTATTACCATATCATATATAATATATTATGTAGTATAATAATATATGCATATAAATTACCAAATTAATTTTAAAAGTAATATCACTACTATACAAAAAATACTAACCTAAACCAAGAAAATTATTGCATTATTATATTTTATTATTATTGACTATTGAATACCCCACGAGTGACACATAACAATCTTAAAAAAAGTAACTATAAACGAAAAACGCTCATTTTATAAAATTAAAAGTGTATGTAATATCTGAGGTCTTACATGACAATCGAGACATTTAAATACATTTAAGATATAACTAACTAAACTAGTTATATAACAATTTTTAAGCTTTTGTTGACTTATTTGGTTACTTTGTAATTGTTTCATTATTTGAACTCTTAAAATTCACTAAAATATTATTTTTTATAGGCACTAATAATTTGAAGGATAGCTCTGGAAATTACGAACGTGAATTTTGTAATGTAAGTATAGGACAAAGAGTAAAATCGGATTAAACACATTTTTAACAAGCTCATATCAAAAATATCGTCATACCCAATTATTACTATTAATCATCACGTGTTAAAATTACCTAAAACGCTTAATACGTACTATAACCATTTCAACAGATATAATATTATATTGAATAATATTACAATATTTACATGAATCATAATATTATATAAGTATCAGAGCGCGCTCTATGCATTTGCACCACAACTATAATATTGCAGTATATTAAGCAATAATACATATTTTCAAAACGTAATAAATTATAAATATATATATATTATATAATATATAAATATTTACAGTTGTCAATATATTTTGTATGCAGTTATTGATATGATATTAAAAATTATTGATTGTAAAAACGTATCAATAACTGCACATTATACAATATTAATTGCAATCTATTTGTCTATTAACAAGTAAGTATTAATAAGACAAAGAATGTATTTTCCATTAATCAGCATGTGTTCATTTATCATTAAAATATTATTCTTATTTGCACCAATTCCAATTTTAGTTAATAAACAGAACAAAAATACAATGAATATAGTATATTTATACATAGGTAGGAACTAGGTAGGTACCTAATTAGTAGTTACTAATATATTATATTATTATAATATGCAGAATGTTGAACGATAATATAAGTTAATACATGTGTATTTAATAATTATTTAATAATTGACTAGGTATAAGTATACTATCCTCATAAGAAAAACCGAAATTTAATTGAAAACAATTTGTTCGAGTACCAAGTATTCAATAATGTACAATAATCTTCTGTTACGCGCTTCATAATGTTTGAATATTCGCCAAACAGATGGCGCTAAGTTATATACAAAGATTTTTGGTACACTACAATTGGGTACGATTCCGTCAAAATAAAAGTCAAATAAAATATTCTAGACTTTAATTGATTAAAAAATTTAATTACTTTTATGTGTACAAATAAAATACAACTCAATTACTCTATATTTTATTGAATTGAATGCGTATATGAAATTAACTTAAAAAAACTATTTACTAAAAACAAATTATCTATACTATCTTGGTTTCACCATATTAAAATTCTATGATTTTGTCTGGTTTGGTTGTTTTTTTATGTAGACAGTTTTTATTAACAATTTAATGATTAATTTATTAATTTAAAAAACGTCAAACAATACCTTACCTCGACATAATAATATTATGTACCCACTGATTTAGCAAATTGTCTTATATTATTCAAATTATCTTGACTTTCTTTAAGTATTAAAAAGAAAAATTTACATTTTAATCTCGCTACAACTATAATTTTTAAATTTTAGCTGTGAAGCTGAATATTTTTTATTTTCGTCTTGAAGATTTTTTTATTATAAGCATAAAACCTAAGAATATACATAACATTAAAATTAAAATAAATTTAAACTATAAACGAATCACAATGTATTTTTGACGTTAATTTTACCACTTTTACATTTAGTTACAATACAATTTTTTAATTACCTGCAAATTTTCATCTAAAGTTTTATGAACTAATTTGTTTTCAATGTTTTAAAAAAATAAATATTATATATTTAATGAAAATGAAACTATCTGTATTCTGTTTAAAATAAAACTTTTTTAAGACAATGTGAAAAATATGCGTCATAATGATTGGTGACAAAAAATTCCAAAATAAATAAATCGAGCATTCCTTACAGTATAAAATACAATAATTTAGCCTCCCATACCAGTGATGTTCCAATAACATTTTTTTGAGAATATATTCAGCACAATGCTTTAAAAATTTCAATTAAAAACTTAAGGGTGCTAAAAAAAGGTGCCATTTATTACCACAGAATAAAAAAAAATATAATAATAATATATTTTGTGATATTACCAGTTAATTATAATAATATATTATACTATAGTCGATTCTATTCGACAACAAACCATGAATACCGTCATAATGCACTGTTTTCGTCAACGAGAAATAATTTTTGTACCCCAAAAATATATTTTATTTGGTTTTCAATAATGATTTTAATCGCTCACCACAAAAACAATAACTATTTTATTCACAAATTAATTTTGACTTGAAGTATACACTATAATACTATATGCAATATAAATGGTTAGCTCACAAGTCACAAGACTGAAAGCTCTTCGTATAATATGTGTACTGACCTACTTAATATTTATATATTTCACATTATTACCAATATATTAATATTATGACAATTTTGCAACTTTTTAATAATTGTCAATTAAAAATAATTGGACAACACCGGAATATTATAATATAAACCTTATAACATACGATTGTATATACGATCGTATATACATATCATATTGATACGTATATTTAGAGTTTTAAAATTTCATGACATTTTCATAAAATATTTCATTGCAATGAAAAATAAAATACAAATTATTATTTCTTAAAGATTATAATCATGTCAACTTGCAAGTGAAAATTTTCAAAAGTTGGTTTATTGTGTGAAACAAAGAAAATATGTATAATAATAATAATAATAATAACCAATAAGGATCCAATTAATAATACAAGTGATAAATATCAAAAATTTACAATGCATAATTTTGCATATTTACTATCAATATTTTCTCTATATAATCAATATATTATTTCTAATCAACTATAATCGGATACATTTAAAAAAAGAAAAAATATTTTTCAATATTTCAAATTTAGAACCCTACGTATATTATATAGGTACCATATAGTATTATTTTTATATATTGTAAATACAAGCGTATATCGAGTTGTTAACGTTTTCCCTTCAGTCGTTTTTGTAATTAATGATTAATATTTTAAAACCTTGTGAGTTCCAAGTATTTTGTTTAGAAAAAAAATTCACGAAAACAATATAATATAATTGATAATACTATTAAACAGGTATTATATGAATCCATGTATTTAAATTTATTTTTGAAGTTTGCATTAAATCCTTTATCTAAACAAACCTACCAACAATCCTTCCATGGATTTATGTTTCAATATTATTTATATTATTCATACATAAAAGTAATTGAATATAATCCTTTGTAATTATATTTTTTTTTATTTTAAATACAAAATAATTTTCCTGCAAACGAAAAATATATATTTATACAATATAAAATGTAATGTCATTAACAATAATTTTACATTGCACTTTCTAGTTGTAAGATTAAACATAATAGAAACTATTTGACAAGTTTACTATTTGTCAAAGAAATTATTATGTATGGTAGTGAAGAAGTTATAAGTTTATCAGATTTTGTTGTATATAATATATATTATTATATTATATAAGTATACCTATAAGTCGATCGCAATGCTAAAAACTTAAACTACAGAGAATGCTAGACACTATGTCACTATATAGTTATTGTAAAATTGTTAAAATGGCTAAGTTTAATATTTAATTATTTGTTCGTGAACTTAAATTGATTTAAAGACGGTGAATTACTCAGATGTTTAAATGTCGTTAGGTTTGCACGCAATGCTTCATTGAGTTTTAATAAAGTAAATACACGGAAGTAATGGCCTTCAACGGCCTCAACTTGACAGACGAAGATATAAGAACAAAGGTTAGAAAATCCATATTTTATTAATTTTGTTCATTTAACATTTGAGTTGAGTCTTTGAATTTGCTGTAGATGTAGTTGTACATTCAATTTTGTTATTATTTAGACTGAATAAATAAAAAATTTAATTCTATCAAACAGTAATAATAATATAAAATAGTATAGTATGCATATTTGCAATTTTTAATCCAGTTTAAATTTAAATAGTATTTATTGTAAATTAATAAATATTATCCTCTTATAGTCTTATCGTGTGGTATTTACATTTAAAATCTATATAGATTAGCCTACATATATCTAAAAACAACTTTATAATATTTTATAATTATTTTTAATTTAGATTCTAAACAGAGCAAAGAATGAAGAATTTTACTATAATGTGTGTTCTTTTTATTTATTTATTTTTTCGTTCAAAGACGGATTATTAATTTTGAAGAGTGTTTCTATTGGATCTAGTTAGCACTTTTAGAGTCCTATGGGAAATTCTAAATACTTTTTTAATTATCGGGAAAATAAAAAATACAAATATTTGTTAAAATGTTCAAATTATTATAAAAATAATTGTTTTGTAAACTTGATTATCAAAAAATTAAACAATTCGTCCAGAAACATTTTTCACCATATAGGTATAGTGATATACCTTTGAATATTATTTTATTTTAATCTAAATTTAACACATCCATGTATAGGCACTTACTCAGTGGTGAGTTACACTTGAAACTTATAGGTGCTGTAACTGACAACTGTACGGGGAATGGCAAATTCTTACTCATACTCATCCTATAAAATAATATAATAAATAATAATACAAAAATATGATTATTTTGTCGGAATCAAAGCAAAAATGAATGGTATATCATTTTGATTTTTAAAATCATGAATAGTAAAAACTGCAGAAAATATTTTGTACAATAATTAAATGTATCGTTTAAATTTTTTTCGTTATTGAACAAAGAAATTTTAAATTTTTTATACAGTACCGTTATACTTACTAGACGGTTATATTAAAATAATATAGGTGTACATGATATAGATACATTTTAATAATATAATATATAATAATAATATGATACTTATAAATAATTTATCATTATTAAAAAAGTTTATTTTATTATGACATAATATGCTATTATATTGGTACTATTCAAAAAAAAAGTTAAATGATAATATATTGTTTCTGAAAGAGAACAAGAGTCGCCAAACAGAATTAATCTTTAATTCAAAATAAAATAAATTATAAAAGTTTAATTGGTTATTTTTTTAAATGCCAAAGCTTAGTTTTTAGAAATATTATTACGAAAAATAGAAATAATATTCATGAATAATTAATGAAAATTATTTTAAGCCAGTATAATGTTTTTAACATGAAAATTGTTATTATTATAGTAAAACGAAAAATATAGTATAAATTTAAAATATGAGTTTTTTTATTTGTATAAACATCATAATATATTCCAATAGTTATAATATGCAATCTGCTATATTTAAGTTGTATTATTATAAATTTATAATATATGTCCCTACTAACATATTATGTTATTCCTCAATCCTCATAAAAAAACATATTGTATTATAGATTATTATATTAATGTGTAACGAAAAAAAAATGTTCAAGAGTGTTTTTTTTTGTCCAGTTTACGTGAAGTAGTTTGTATTATACCTATTGTTTAAAAATCAACCCATGTATACTTATATTTATATGTCGTATCACTGCAGATTCTGCATTAAATTTATTACCTACACTAATGTAATATCGCCGTTTATTCTATACAGAGAATTCATCAAAAACAAAAACAATTAATCTAACCACTTGTTCCATTTAAAAACATAATAATCCTTATACCTATATATATCATATATTTTAGTTTTGTATATTTTAATATATTATAATATTCACAAAAGTCTGCATGCACTAACCGGAACAGCCACGTATATAATAATTTTTTATTTTTAAAACACATAAAGATATACAATATGTTTAATTTTCTATATTACATTATAATATATTACCTAACGTTACCTAACTATATGGGCGTTTGATTGTTATAAATGATTAACCTGCAACTATTTTCACTCCATTTGATCATTGAATTATGAGTTTATTCAAATTCTGATTTTTGAAATTTTTAAGTATACATACTTATAAGATCATATTTTAAAATAATTAGATATTTATTTTTCTAACATTTAAGAAATGTAATCCTACGGTGATATAAATCGTTGTTTATTTTCAAATTAGAATAGCTCTTTTAACTTTTTTACTGGAAATTGTTAAGTAGATGATATTTATATATATTTTTTTATGATATTTTTAATTTTTATTTATACCTAATGTAAAGTATACATCGGAATTCGAACGAATTATTCAATTTTATGTTCTACAAGAATAACAATTATTTTCCTTAATATTATTCAGGTTAGGTTAAATCAAAAAATGTAAAACATAATATTATTATACACTGATAATTTTTACAAAAAATATAATAATATGTTTATAAATTAACAATAATTAACCTTAATTATTATTGTCAAATCATACCGTCCATATATTTTAAGCCTGTTTATTACCTACTGATTATTTCCCTCAGAACATTAAACTCAAAGTTAATATAGTATTAACAGTTTCATATAATTGTATCATCACATAACCCTCGCTTAGGTCCGTCACACCAGCACCCCAAGTTGTGATTTTTTACTTCAAAATTTCACAAGATTTTGTAACCATTTTGTAACCAAATGTAACCACAAAAACTTTTTTTGTAACTTACTAGGAAGTTCAGAATTTCAAACTTTAATTCTGGGTGCTGGTGTGACGTCACGCCAGCACCCCGGTACCCTTCAAAATGATTCGATCGATTCGACGTATTGGCTTTTTAAATGGTTTGCTTTCTTCTATTTTTTTAATTTTATTCTCTTTTCCGTTACACTATGGTACATACACAGTTTATGTATATTTCAAATTGTACTTCGATATTTGTCACGTGTGATGAATATTGTGCATATGATATATATAGTTCGCGTAATAGCTATATAATATACCTACTGTAACAGATCGGCAGTGTGTGTGCGGCGTCTCCGCGAGAAGACCGTCGACTAAAATTAATAACGGTACGTTGAGACATCGATATACGGATAATAAATAATAATATGTAGCCGGTTCTCAATAAAGAAACGCGTATAGAAAATACGCGCACAATTTATGAACCGAACGCGCGTGCATGCGTGTCGCTACAATGTATATGGACATTATGTTTATACACATATTATGTACATATTAGGTGCACCTCCTTAAAACACCTTTACCCATATTATAATATTATAATGGCAATAATGCATTATTATCGTGTTGTGGGTAAAAACTCGCCTTTTTCTCGCCGCCAATCTGCGGTCATGCTAATAATATGATGTTTCGTCATGGTGTATTTACACATGAGGACACATAATCTCGGACGATTTCGCGTCCATTATGCGTAGGTGTTGTTTGTCAGCCGCAACACCTGGTAGGGTCGTATTATATGGTAATAATATATAATATATATAATATGGACGACGACGACAACGATGATAATATTCAACGCTTTTTTCCCGCCGTACATGTTATACGCAGTACGCACGTACCTGTAATATAATATATATTATAACATGGCTGGTAATGCCATGCATTTAATAATAATATGCTACTATTACAATACTTATATAAGGGTACCTTTATACAACATAAATATATCACTGCATACGGCTGCGTTTTTACATTATATATTATAGTAATATATTATGCCGTTTCGAGTTTTTTGTCGGTCAACAACGTTTGTTCGATCCATTGCACCCGGGTAAAGGCCAAAACACGCGCGCGCACACACACACACACACATGTTTTGTGCAACATCGTGTTTTTGACATGCGGTCTTAAGGAAAATTGGGACCACCCTGTCACCACGACTTGAAGCGTATAATATCATATACAAGTATATAAAACGCAGGGGTAGGTATATATTATATTGTATATAGTATATTATAATATAATACGACTGTAATTGCAGACTCGCGGAACCGTCTCTGCTGCCACCTTGGCCAATCGTTGTACCGCCATTAGAACATAATAAATAAATAATATGTGCATTTTATAAAGACGCGTCATAAAATATTCTTGCCACTGGTGGGTCACCGTGAAATACGTTTCAAACGTAACGAGTCAAATTAATGTACGCCTAAGACGTAATCCGCCAGCGGGTTCATAATTTTCTATAGATAATATTAATTTATTAAATAGATTTATTTTTAAATTACACGCCATTTACATATGATAATATATGTTAATTTTGTAAAAATATTATAAATTAATGTTTAAATCGTAAACGATACTCTAGATCCATCTATAAAAAGTTTGATTTTCCTGGCAAACTATAGTAGTGCATGAATTACAAAGAGTTAGTCTAGAATTCATAGAAATTAATTATTATTATTATTCTCATATAATATATAATTCAGATACATGAGTATAATGTTCATAAATAAATCATTTTAAGAGATTTTGATAAGTTGGTGATCACCAAATGTGGGAATGATATGTAGACTCTTATTAGGCCGATTATATATTATCTAGTTCTAAAGCAGAGGGGTTTATCTATGGCACGCGTGCAAAGATGGCAAGTTGGTTCAATTGCAATGGCACGTGAAAATTTAAATTATTAAAAATTATGCTGGATATTTATAGAGTTTTTTTTAAAGAAATTCAAAGAAACAAATCATAAAATATAAATAACATTTTAAAAAATATGTGCTTACTAAATAAAATAATTTATAATAAATCTGTGACTATTCTTATCCTTAGAAAATATAATTTTTTTTTGGATTCATGAAAAATTTTCAAAACCTTGATTGGAAAAATTTGGTATTTGACCCAAAAACAAGTGCGATGTGAGCACCTGCCTATAAATTATTATATTTTTTTAACGTATATATTATTTTGTACATGCATCCTAACTTCGAATCTCCTCTATATACTCTAAACAAAACTTTGACACTGCAGAGCAATAAAAAGTTACAATGTTATGGTTAAAAACTGTTTAGTAATACGTTATTCGATTTACGGCTATTTCGGCTATTTCAACGCAACAAACCTAACAGAATATATATATATATATATTTTTTTTTACGAGAAAATATACAATCTATATCATGACATGGACATAATAATTACATATATGTGCTATAAGATAATAATAGAGCGTGAAGTACAGAATTTGAGGAAAGAAGCCACCCAGTGATGACACTTTCAGTTTGAGTTAAGAATATATATTTATTTATTTTTTATTTTATTTTAGTTTTAGCTATCCACGTACACATCGTTGTCCATATAAAATGTTTTAGCGTAACGTGTATGATGGATTAATAATATTTTTGGTTTCGTGATTTGGTGTAAGTATAGTGGATGATATTTCCGACAGATCAACTTTACATAAATATCTCCTTCATTGTTGCTTTTATTTGACCATTTATAAGAGCTGCATTTTTTTTTTTGGAACGGCTCAAATAAGATTTTTTTCATTTAATATCAAAAATCGTCAACTCACAAAGTTTCATTAGTGTAAACCAAAAACAACGAACAAGTTACCTATATTAATAAAATATAATACATGATAACTGATAAGTGATAAATAATTTTATAAATATATATTAATGTATTGCATGCAGTGCTGAGTGAGTGTTTTTCAGAAAAAGTATGAGAGCATAATGGCCCACTCTGTATAATAATATATTATTAATAGAATAATTATTACTAATTACAATATTAATATATTATGCTCCGCAATGGTATCCCGTCGTATTTTCGTTTGTTAAGTGCGTAAACAGTAAATTATAATACTCAAAATCTCGTAAAATATCAAAGTATATGGCTCATCTGCACACAGTATAATATATTATACCAAAAGTCTATCTCCGCGTGCAACTCAGATAAATGCCGTTAAATGCCCCTTTGTACACGCACGTACGCGCACCCATTCCAATATAGGCACTGCATAAACAAAATGCAAATTTTATTTCTCAGACGAATCAAGAATAATATAACGCAATGGATCGTGTCAAACGGATATTCTGCTAGACGGGCAAAAGTATATGTATATAATAAACCTATATGTTATGTGTATATGCGAGTTGGTGTAATATCGCACAGGTATTTTCCGGGCCAGCGGTTGCGTTCTTTCGATTTCGCTATTTCGCTCGCGGTCTGTAAAATACTAATACTAATAATAATATATATATTTATATACCTAGGTAAGTACGTGTGTGTATGTGTGTGTGTGTGTGTGGTGTGTGAGCAATAAGTATATTATATTATTATTATTATTATACATTGCAGTGATCGTGCGAACAGCGTGGGATACACACGGAAGACCGACGATGCAGTCGCACCGCCGTCGTGTCCCGCGGCTTTCCTAGTCCGATTATTATGAATACAATGTTCGTCCAATTAGGACGGGGAGATGGAGAGAAAAAAATCGCACACATATATTATGGCTGATTAACAACAATAATGACGACGGACTGGGCCCAACACGTTCTCGTCCGGCTATTATGTGCCACACCGTTTCGCTTATACATTATTATTATAATATAATACACATTTTTATTATGATTAGCTTCCAGTTATCCTGCACCGCACACGGGATCCTCGCCCGCTGCAAAGGGTACACCCTGTATACAATATACATACTACATAATATTATAACACACGTGTACATTTCCATATTATTATATTATCGTGTGTACAATATATGCCACGAAATATAATAATATGTTATAATCCGGTGGTATATTGTACATATTTGTACTACTATAAAATATTAAAATATTTAATATGTGTAGGACGTATTTATACTTTATAGTGTAAGTGTAAAAACTAAAACTGTAATCACACGTTTATATGTATATTAATATAGATAATAGGCACATCGCATATAAATAATAAAATAATTGGTGTGAATATAAAATAATATTATAATACTTTAATACTTATTATAGACTAGGTACCTATAGTATTAATATCGTTATAGCTGAAAATCAATAATATATCGCCTCGTTGATTAATAGAATGTTTAAGAGTAGCAGAGCGCAAGCCGCAAAGCCGTAACTGTGTGCAGAGTCAAGGGTTCCGGCCCCCCGAAATTGTATTAAAAAAAATGGTGGACCCCCCCTCCCGAAAGCATTAAAAGACCCTAAAAAGTATACATATTATGTATTTTAATTATAAATTAATAGTCTATTTAAGCAATTTAATCAAACTAATTTGTCATTAGTAATTAGTATATATTAAGCTTTTTCTTTTCTTATATTCTGTATGGCGTATAGACGGAACACGTTTTGAGGTAGGAGCTAATCGCTAATGCCCTTCAAACCAATGGGTGTATAGTACTGTATACTATATACTGTATAGGTACCTTAGGTAACCTAACCTATACGTGACACGAACAAATTTCGTTTGCGCGCAAAACCGTCATTTTTTAGTCACACGTCCACTTCTATATTGCAGTGAGCTCATAATAAAATCAATAGGTCACTCGTCAATTTACTATTACGTCGAATTACATTCCATTTGTATCAAACCCAATTTTCCGAGTAATTACGAATACCGAGTACAAAAGCATTTTTAAACTCGAGATTTATTATAAGTACATACAATGGAATTGCCGCACACTGCGCCACGCCCGAGTATTGTTTCTAAGTGCCCTTTTGAAACCTTTGATTCCGCACTAATGGAAAACAGTTTCCTTGAGCTCTTTTTCCCTTTCTAGCAGTTTATGTTTCCGCTCTTTTCGCGCACGTGTGTGTGTATTTCTCCTCACATTTGCTTATTTTCATCAAATATATACACAAACACTTTAAGTCCAAATGTTCTCTTTATAGTTTATATCATTATGCAGTTGGCACCTACCAGGCTACATAAATATATACCTATAATATTTTAATATTATATACATTTATTACATGTAGTAAATAAAACAGGTATTTAATATTGATTCGTGCTTATCGGTTATATTTACACATGATAGATCAACAATTATTAATAAATATTTATTTTACATTAATAAATTAGCTCTTAAAATATATATTTGAAATATTTGTTCTTGCTTGCAAGAAAATTAGATGTTGTTTTTTGAATACTTGTAAATTGCAATTATTTCAGAAACTTTTAGTATCACGACACCATTTGGAAATGTATAAGTAGGTACTATAATAGGTATAGTCGTATAGATAGCATTATAGTTTTAATGTCTTATGTATATAATATATATTAATTTATTTGATTTTATTACAAATTATAAAACCCACTATTATACATTAGTTACGATTATATTGTACATACTTTTTCAAAAATATAGTAAGTACCATCATTGAAATTACTTAAGCTAAACTATAATATTCTCTACAGAGTCTAAAGCATTTTACAGTGGAGTATGTATAAGTACCTAATTAAAATATTAACTATGATTACTTAATTAAAGAATAAATATTATACACATTACTATAGGTAATTCAACATATATCATTTAATGAACAAGTATGAAATAATATGAATATCTCTACTCGAGTATACGAAATTCTGTGCCGATGTGATTAATATTATACTTATTACTTGCTTTATATCGTATTAGTTATTAGTTTATTACTATAAAATATACACTATCTCCAAACGTCCTGCGCATATAGCCGATCTACAACTAAAACTGAAAATATTATTAAGGTATTACAAAAGGTATACATTTTTTATTTATATTATTTCAATGACATACCTATTATAAATATAATTATTATTGTTATTGTAAATGATACCTATTTAATATTAAGATAAATATAATATAATGTTATTTTCTTTATATAAATAACTATTAATTAATTATAATTATTATTATTATTAATTAATAACTATTCTGTACTCAAATTTATGGGTGTATTAATACATTTATTTATTCTATTTTTTTTTTTTTTGAAAAATCATAAATTGGGCGATTGTTGGTTGTTAACTATTTTGTTTTTTTTCTTTAAGTGCTTTTCTCGTGTAGTTAAAAATGTTCCTTACCTTGGTGAATGTCGAGCATTGCAGAACTATATCATGTCTTATTGTGAGGGATTTATCACTTTGAGTATTGACTACAGCTAGTAGAGTTGTTCTTCGTGTTTTATTATGTATTTGTAAATTTGAGCGAGGTTTGTAAGTCCAGTCCTTACTTATGTGAGTATGACGTGACAGTTATACACTTATACTATTTTAACATTGAGATATGTTAAAGGTAGAGTATACCATTATTTTATGTTCTACACTTGATTTTTCTTCAAGTATTAAAGTACCTAAATACAAATCGTGATAATTTAGAATATAGATAAATTTAAAAATTAAATAGTAATACATCAATAACTAATAATATTGATTATTATTTATTAGTAAGAAATATGAATTATGATTATAATATTAGACGGATAGTAAAGTATTAAAATAAATAATATAGTTATATTCTTGAACAGAATATTTTGTCCTTTAAAACATCGAGAATGAATTGTACCTTTTGGTAGAATTTTTGATCTATTTATTCAATTTCTCATAGAAAACAAATAAAATATGCTTAAACATAAATTAGTATTTTAGTAAAACTATTAAAAATTTACATTACGCTACTGAAAATCAATCATGTAAAAAGATCATTATGTGCAAGACGCCGATACTGCAGCAACTCTGGGCATCCCTCGGTTGGTACATTTTAATAGTAAGGTATCGTATATTATTGATAGAGAGCCTATAGTCTATACGATATACATATATAACCGTGTGAAATTGAGAAAGGATAAATGGCATCGGCGAACTCTTTTGAGTATTGCTTGGTGAAATTTTTCGAGGAATCTCATCTGTATACAATGAGCAAATGAGCACAATATATAATAATGTAACACACCAGCTACCCGTTTATTATTATCATTATTACTGTTATGTCGGCTTTAATAAAAACTGCAGGTGACTATTATGTTATAATATATTATAATATAGGCATTATTGTGTAGCATAGTATTATTATATTAATCGAAAAATCTGAAAAAATCCTGCTATGATCTGGTGAAAAATTCGGCGATTGGTGTTATGGAGAATACAATCAAATAAGAATAATATACATGTCAACAATGTAATAAATACCTGCTACTTTCAAAGTATCGGACCACCTTGATGATGTGTCGATAATATTATTGATATTATGTTATATGAAATTGATATTTATACCGCCGACTGTCATTCAATTCGCCAGAAACTCACGGTATATAAACCGACAAAATGTTTGTTAATGTATTGTAAAATATCTCAACTTGGGATATCAGATCATTTATCGTATAATAAGGTATATTACATATTTATTAATTATACTGTAAATTTGTAAAAAAAAATGTTATTGGTACTAACTATTATATGTATAATATATATGTTAGTGATAAAGTATATAATACTTCATTTTATCAAATAGGTAGGTAACTAGTTATTCTATAAAATTCCAAAATAGGCTCGTTAATATATAAATTATACGGATTTACTAATAAGTATAATTATAGAATACCAGTTGGGTTTTCGCTAATGTATGAAATGTATAGTCATCATTGAGTAGATAATAGATATAACTGGGAGTCTGGGACTAGAATAGATGTTATTATTGACGTCTCAGATGTAGATATTTTTCTTCGAAAGGTATCTGAATGATCGAATTCAAATCATTAGGTAATGGTCGTCAAGAGTTTTCAAATGCATATGACAACAAGAGTGCGTCACAAAACGGTGCATATGTTTAAAAAAAAGCGGGTAAGTGAGTATCGCTCTGCTGTACATTAGGGGGTGGGGTGGACCTCGGACTAAGGCAGGTTAAATTTGAATGCAATGATAGGACAGGTATCATTGTATACGAAAAACGATTATGAACGGAGATGATTTGTCAGTCTAGGATATTATATTATATTTAAATATTATCATATATTCTATTTTGAAACAAATTTAAACATTTAAGTATCTTACGTGAAGTAATTTTTTAAAAATAACAAAAATCGAAAATTATTTATTAGTAAAACGTTATTTTACACGTGTATTTTTGATTTCAAATTAAAATTTAAAATTTAAACACTCGTAAAATTTTTTAAATTAAATAATTATCAAACTTTTTTATAATTATTCTAAGCTTAACTTACGGACAGCATAGTATTAAATTTTCAATTCTTAGCTTTTGATAGTAAAATATTAATAAATTTTTAACTACCAAATAGTTAAAAATATTCATGATTTTTACGAATTTTTGTCAACATTTGAACTTCAAATGCTAATAGAAAAAAATTGTGCCTATGTATTTTTATAATTTTTGAATGAGAGTTAGAACAAGTTATGTGGACCCTTTAATTAAATTTTCAAGTAATTTGTCCCAGCTTAATTTTTTTTATCAACATATATAAAAAAAAATAAAAAAAAAATTGAAAATTGCCATTGTCTATAAATAGCTCAAAAAAATTCAAAATGTTTTGAAAATCAAATCACGTAAAGAAAATGGCAATCTAAATGGGATCACCTGAGTTGCGTCCGGTAAAAAAGGTATACACGAATTGCGTCCCAAAAAATACAGGAAGCAATTCGTGCATTTAAATCAGGGGTTCTTAAATCTTAAACAACAAACAAAAATAAATAACAATTATAAATATTAAATATAATATAAGTCAATCAAAACATTGTTTATCAAATAAAATAAAAAATTAAATAAACGTTAAATCACTTAAATCAAATCAAAATTAATATAGGTACCTATACTCTATAGTCCATAATATAATAAATAAGTTATATATTATATTAATATTCTACGTATACAGTCAAAAACAGTTACATTTCACAAATTTTTTTGTATTGTATTGAATAACTACCGACTTGATATTATCTTTATTTCGATAAGATACCATTATTACTATATACTATACTAGTAATTGGATTTTATGGCTCGAGATATTATAGTAATAACTTATCTATACGACTGTCGAGTGTCGACTTTAGCTAAAATAGTTGTATAAATGAATAAATTCAACAAAGTTGAAAAAATCCCAAAAATTGCACATAAAACTTCTAGATTTGAATTTCTACTTACATAAAACGTATTTAAAACTTATTAATTAAATAACTATTAAAAATATGCCTCGGAGAACCCCTGAAAACGAAATAAAAATTCTACTACCTAACCGATATTGTGGGACGCAATTCGTGTATACCTTTTTAACGGGACGCAACTAAGGTGCCTCGATCTAAATAACTGGTAAAATTTTCAAGTATTTACGACTTATACTGTTTGAATAACAACAAATATCAAAAATCGTTTGAGGCTAAACCGTTATTTAACGTGGTTTTGTAAAAATTTAAATTTCAAACACTCATAAAAATTTTTTGTCTGAATCCGGTAAAGTTTTTTTCGTAGATATTTGAAGAAAAATTTATGGAGAACCTTGTACCAAATTTTCAAAACTTAGTTATAAAAGAAAAAATTTTACGATTTTTCAACCACAAAATTACTTGCAAATTTTCGCAATTTTGACATATTTCGTATAAATTCGAACTTTAAGCACTTATAAAAAAAAATTGTGACTAACGATTTCGGATTTTTTTTTATCACTTTAAGAACAACTTATAAGAAACCTTGTATTAAATTTTTATCGTTATTTAAAAAAAAAATACTTAGAAAAATTGAAAATTTAAATTGTCTATAAATAGTTCAAAAAAAGTCAAAATTTAACTGTGTATGGAGAACGCTAATATAAACATTTGGTGAGAATTTCAAGTATTTAAATTGATTAGTTTTTGAGTTATAGCAAAATAAAAAATTCGATTTTACCGAAAACTGGTTTTACGTAAAAATTCCCGTTTTTCCCTAATTTTTTTACGGTTTTTCCCGACTAATTTAAAAAATATAATTTAACTTTTGACCCCCCAAAGTACCAACTAGATTCGATTTCCTTTTCAAAGAGGGGCTGAAGTCAAAAATCGAAGCATCTTTACTGCCCCAAATGTTGTCGACAGACACAAAAAAAAAAAAGCGGGTAAGTGGGTATCGCTCTGCTGTATATTAGGGGGTAGGGTGGACCTCAGACTATGGAAGGTTAAATTTGAATGCAATGATAGGTATCATTGTATACGAAAAACGATTCTGAACGAAGATGATTTGTCAGTTTAGGATATATTATATTTAAATATTGTCAAATATTCTATTTTGAAACAAATAGTATAGTTTTTATATGTTACTATGGTTACTATGGCCAACATTCGCATTATGAGCGTATGAAATTTAATTTAAATTTTGACATATTTCGTATAAATTCGAACTTTAAACACTTATAAAAAAAAATTGTGACTAACGATTTCGGATTTTTTTTTATCACTTTAAGAACAACTTATAAGAAACCTTGTATTAAATTTTCAAGATTTTCTGGCCACTCAAAAAATTTTTATCGGCATTTGAAGAAAAAAAAACTTAGAAAAGTCGAAAATTTCAATTGTCTATTAGTAGCTTAAAAATGGTCAAAATATTTTGAAAATTTAACTGTAAAGAGATAACCATAATATAAACATTTGGTGAAAATTTCAAGTATTTACAATAATTCGTTTTTGAGTTACAGCAAAATCAAAAAATCGATTTTGTCGAAAAGTGGTTTTTCCGTAAAATTTCCATTTTTCTGTCATTTTTTTTTTTGTTTTCTCGATTTTTTTGAAAACTATTAGAAAATTTTAATTTTGACCCCCCTATAGTACCAACTAGATTCAATTCCCTATTCAAAGAGGGGCTGAAGTCAAAAATCGGAGCATTATTACTGCTCCAAATGTTGGAGTCAGACACAAAAAAAAAAAAAAAAAAAAAACACACATCATAGTAAAAGCAATACATTCATCACTTCGTTCAGAATCTAAAAAACACATTATTGTAAAATCAATACATTCATCACTCCGTTCAGAATCTAAAAAGGTACTTTGTAACTATAAATGCCATCCAAAAAATTCATTTACTAATAAATAAATTGTAATTTGTATAAATAATAATAATTGAATATAATAATAATTGAATAATTGTAAATAATAATTTAATAATTCTAATAAATTGATGTTGTACAAATCAGAAATTAACTTTTGCAAAATTAATATTAATATTTTATATTTAGATTCAAAAATAGTTTCAAATACGTTAACTAACCCGTTTTGTTAGTTTACAAGATATCTAGTTAATATGTATTTATAGATTCATTCAATACATTAACAACTATTAACTGAAAGTATCCGTAATTCTATAAAATAATTAGTATATAATTAGTTATTTTATAGAATTATAGAATTTATTTATACATTAACGCTAACATAATATATATGTATAATATGTATATCTAGGTATATTAGGATAAAAAAAATTCAAAAAATAACTACGAATAATACATTTAAACTGAAAGTTGGGATTTAAAGATAGATTTATACAAAATTAGATAAACTACGTTGATTTTTCAACACTCTAAATATGTAATTTCCATTGTTATACATTTTATCCAAAACATATGTAGCTTATTTAACTTACCATCAAACTATATACAAAATATAAGATTTTTTTTAAACTAAAAAATATATGAGTATTGGGTAAGTTTATATTCTACGTACTTACTTAATATATGTACCTACTTATGAATTCAAATGAAAAACCACGATGGTAAAGTATGAATGAGATTTTGTTCGCATTACAATTTCGTAAGACTGTAAGAGGGGTGTATATAGTTTAAACATAATACATAAATATATATTATACATAATATGTATAATATATAATATTACACACACATATATATATGTATAATATAATATTTTATAGGTACACTCTGAAGAGAGGCGTCATTGCGTCAACACGAAATGAGCGTAGGTATATATTAATTCCATTTTTATTAATATTTCACAGTACAGTATATTGAATGTAATATCACCCGTCGTTTTAAATCAACGTATTGATAATATGGCTTAAGACTTTCGAAATTGCTTCAATGATTGTTGTATTGCAATCGGATTATCATCCTGTGTTTAAATAAGAACCTAGGTACATGATTTCCACTAATCATATATAGATGCCTTACATATTTGAACATTTTGAGTAGGCTTATCGCTTATATAGTATATAAAATGCAATATGCGCTTATTTATGTTCCGAGTATCGTATATTGTATACTTCACGAATTACGAATACTAAATCGTTAAAATATGTGATGAATATGTTAGTTTGATTACAGACTTAAAAATATCTTAAAATATTAATATATGTTTTTGTATCTATATAAAGTATCAATATATGTATACATTATATACATATAAATAAATAATAAATATACATATATATATCCATAATGTAGGTATTATTAAAGTATTTCGACAAAAGCCATGCATTTTGTATATTATGTAGGTATAAAATAATATATTAACCTTAAAGCTGTGGTATAAGAACAAGGCCAGAGACCCACGGCCATCATCTATAGACTATGATAACAATAATAACATTATCATTAGAGAGTGAGGATCAATCAATATACGACATACGTACCTATTATAGATTGTTGGTATACTCAAATTAATACCTTTAGGTACAGTATACACATAATCCTTAGTATCATTAATATCAGCCCGAGTCCCAGAATAATATATTTTATATAAGGGGGCACCTTGGATAAAATGTCAGCTTAAGTCTGATAAAAAATATGTGTAAATAGTAAATACTATATAAACTAATAAGTATATATATTATATATATTTATATATATTTTTTTTATTAATGAGATCTTAATTTATTAATTATTATATCTCAATAATTACAAAAAGAAACAAAAAATGTATATCATATATAAAAGTGATAAGGTAAATCGGAAAAGGATATTAGTGAGTGGACGAAATAGGAAGTGTAATTTTGTTAATTAGGGAAGTTAGAGCCAATAGAAGAGAATTTAAAATACATTTTAAATCTTCTATATATTTGTTGATGACATGAAAAGGTTGATTGACTAATGATGAGTTGACTGTGGCTTTTGCATTATGCCTATAATGGCATAAGATGTAGGTTTTTTATTTGATTTGTAACTAGGGACGTTGAAAATTTGTAGTGCAACAGGTGCAGCAGATAGTGAGATGGGGTGATTTTCAGTTTATCAACTTTGTAAATAGTACGCTTTAGTAAATCTTTAAAAATTTTGGGAACCTTTGTAGTTGGCAATGTGGGCATGTGGCAATAAGTATATGTTAGCGTTAATGTATGAAATTCCGTAATTTTATTTAATAACTAGTTATTTTATAGAATTACAGGTACTTTCAGTTAATGTATAGAATAAATCCATAAATACATACCTCAACTAGTTATTCTACATACTAGCTAGATATTTTATAAACTAAAAATAAGGGTTTAGTTAATATATTTAAAACTATTGTTGAATAAAAGTTTTAATCAAATATAATCAAATCTTAAACAAATTACAAAAAAAAATCAAATATTATAGTATTAAGTCAAACGCCTTACATTATTATATAAAATATTAATATTAATTTTAGATTCTGAACGAAGTGATGAATGTATTGCATTTACTATGATGTGTGGTTTTTTTTTTTTTTTTTTTTTTGTGTCTGACTCCAACATTTGGAGCAGTAATAATGCCCCGATTTTTGACTTCAGCCCCTCTTTGAATAGGGAATTGAATCTAGTTGGTACTTTAGGGGGGTCAAAATTAAAATTTTCTAATAGTTTTCAAAAAAATCGAGAAAAACAAAAAAAAAATGACAGAAAAATGGAAATTTTACGGAAAAACCACTTTTCGACAAAATCGATTTTTTGATTTTGCTGTAACTCAAAAACGAATTATTGTAAATACTTGAAATTTTCACCAAATGTTTATATTATGGTTATCTCTTTACAGTTAAATTTTCAAAATATTTTGACCATTTTTAAGCTACTAATAGACAATTGAAATTTTCGACTTTTCTAAGTTTTTTTTTCTTCAAATGCCGATAAAAATTTTTTGGGTGGCCAGAAAATCTTGAAAATTTAATACAAGGTTTCTTATAAGTTGTTCTTAAAGTGATAAAAAAAAATCCGAAATCGTTAGTCACAATTTTTTTTTATAAGTGTTTAAAGTTCGAATTTATACGAAATATGTCAAAATTTAAATTAAATTTCATACGCTCATAATGCGAATGTTGGCCATAGTAACCATACTAACATATAAAAACTATACTATTTGTTTCAAAATAGAATATTTGACAATATTTAAATATAATATATCCTAAACTGACAAATCATCTTCGTTCAGAATCGTTTTTCGTATACAATGATACCTATCATTGCATTCAAATTTAACCTTCCATAGTCTGAGGTCCACCCCACCCCCTAATATACAGCAGAGCGATACCCACTTACCAACTTTTTTTTTTTACAAATTAAAATAAAAAATCTATTATTATAGTTATAATTATCAAATTATTTTTTTTTTACAATTTACAATTTATTTATTAGTACAGGAACTCTTTATGGGTGGCATTTAGAATTACAAAGTAAATTATTTTTCAAACATATGCACCGTTTTGTGGTGCACTTTTGTTGGCATGTACATTTACAAAACCCTTGTCCATTATCAATTGATTGGGATTCGGATGCTTTTCGAAGGCAAATATCTACATCTGGAACGTCACTTAGCGTAATAAACTTTTCCATGCATAAATTAAATTGTGACCTCGCGTAAAGTTGTTTTAGTATACCATATAGTTCCTAAAACAAAATTATTTGAATTATTAGTAAATAAATAAAAAAAAAAGCAGGTAAGTGAGTATCGCTCTGCTGTACATTAGGGGGTGGGGTGGACCTCGGACTAGGGTAGGTTAAATTTGAATGCAATGATAGGTATCATTGTATACGAAAAACGATTCTGAACGGAGATGATTTGTCAGTCTGGGATATATTAAATTTAAATATTGTCATACATTCCATTCTGAAAAAAATTCACAAATTCAAACACTTAAGTAAAAGCTTCAAGATCTTATGTATGCTAATTTTTTAAAAATAACAAAAATCGAAAATTATTTATTAGTAAAACGACTAAAACGTAATTTTACACGCGTATTTTTGATTTCAAATTAAAATTAAAACTTTAAACACACGTAAAATTTTTTAAATTGAACAATCCTCAAAGTTTTTTATAATTGTTCTAAGCTTAACTTATGGACAGCATAGTATTAAATTTTCAATTCTTAGCTTTTGATAGAAAAATATTTATAAATTTTTAACTACCAAATAGTGAAAATATTCATGATTTTGACGAATTTTTGTCAATATTTGAACTTCAAATGCTAATAAAAAAAAATTGTGCCTATGTATTTTTATAATTTTTGAATCAGAGTTAGAACAAGTTATGTGGAACCTTCAATTAAATTTTCAAGTAATTTGTCCCAGCTAAATTTTTTTTATCAACATTTATAAAAAAAAAATAAAAAAAAATTGAAAATTTCAATTGTCTATAAATAGCTCAAAAAAAGTCAAAATGTTTTGAAAATCAAATCACGTAAAGAAAATGGCAATCTAAATAACTGGTAAAATTTTCAAGTATTTACGACTTATACTGTTTGATTAACAACAAATATCAAAAATCGTTTGAGGCTAAACCGTTATTTAACGCGGTTTTGTAAAAATTTAAATTTCAAACACTCATAAAAAATTTTTATCTGAATCCGGTAGAGTTTTTTTTACAGATAATTGAAGAAAAATGTATGGAGAACCTTGTATCAAATTTTCAAAACTTAGTTATAAAAGAAAAAAATTTTACGATTTTTCAACCACAAAATTACTTGCAAATTTTCGCAATTTTGACATATTTCGTATAAATTCGAACTTTAAGCACTTATAAAAAAAAATTGTGACTAACGATTTCGGATTTTTTTTTATCACTTTAAAAACAACTCATAAGAAACCTTGTATTAAATTTTCAAGATTTTCTGGCCGGCCAAAAAATTTTTATCGTTATTTTAAAAAAAAATACTAAAAAAAATTAAAAACTTCAATTGTCTATAAATAGCTCAAAAAAAATCTAAATTCTTTGAAAATTTAACTGTGTATGGAGAACGCTAATATAAACATTTGGTGAAAATTTCAAGTATTTACATCAAGTAGTTTTTGAGTTAGAGCAAAATAAAAATTTGATTTTGACGAAAACTGGTTGTGCGTAAAAAATCCCGTTTTTTCCGTCATTTTTTTAAGGTTTTTCCCGACTCATTTAAAAAATATTGAAAATTTTTAACTTTTGACCCCCCAAAGTACCAACTAGATCCGATTTCCTTTTCAAAGAGGGGCAGAAGTTGAAAATTGAAGCATTTTTACTGCCCCAAATGTTGTCGACAGACACAAAAAAAAAAAAAAAATAAAAAAAATAAAAAAAAAAACACACATCATTGTAAAATCAATACATTCATCACTCCGTTCAGAATCTAAAATGATTAATAAAAAAAATTACCTAAGCGATAAAATCCGTTGGTTGTTTTTTCTAATACAATTGCAATTATAGATTTTGGATCACATTTTGACCTGTCAACATCTGGAATTTTAACTCGTACGTTACATCCTTGAAGAGCAGGTGGATGAAACATATCTGATTGTAGTTTCATTCTCTTAGCTTGACGTTCTAAGCATTCTTTTGTTTCTTCTCTTTTATTGGTAATATTTTCTTTATTCATGCAAAGTTGACACAATTCTTCCTCGGTATTCCCTTCATTTTCTATGAATATATGTTTGCATATTTTACAGTTATTTTTCTTTAAAAAACTTATTTAAACTTTAAACTTTTGTTTGTATTCAAAACTTTCAAAATATTGTCTGGAGTATTCGAAGATATTCCTACTTTTGGGGAACATTCGAACATAGCTTCATAAGGACCTCGTCCTATCCCCCTATGAAAAGCTTTATTTTTCATAAATTGAATAAACCTTATTTTATATATTAACTAGTGAAACTGTGTTATTTATATATTAACGAGCATATTTAGAAATTTTATAGAATAACTAGTTATTTAATAAAATAACGTATTACATGCATTACAGCTAACATATATATATATATATATTATATAGAGCTTGGAAGTTGTAGTACAGTCGAGTCGCGATAACTCGAAATCGAAGAGAGATAAAAATTCCCTTCGAGATATGTACCTATAATTTGAGATATAAATATAAAAAAAATTATTTATATAATTATTTATTATATTTATATAAATATAAAAAATCGAGGTTTTTAAGTTATAGCGACTCGACTATAGTTGAATATTTTTCTACATGCTGCTCTAAATTTATAGCTGACTAATCTAGAAATCTGTTTTATACCTACTATGATAAATTTAAATACAAAAATCAAAAATGCATTTTTTTGCATATTTAGTTAATTTTAGAAAAAAAAGTGTATATTTCTCAATTTTCATATGCTTTTTATGCATACTTCTCAAATTTCATGGGATTTTTATATGCTTGTTAATGTTTTTTGAAAAATTGGTGTTTTCTTCTAATTATTATGGTTTTAATATTTTAAATCATTTGTTTGGTATTATTTTCGTTTGCAAAAATATCCAAAGATAATTTAATTACAAAATTAAAGAAGAACAATATTCTTCCATTCTAAGTTTTTAGGATAATAGGGCATGTTGGTAAAAAATAGATAGTTTCGTTTTCCATTAAAAACAAATGTAATATGAGTATCAGAACCATAAAAAAATTCTTATTGCTCGAATAAAAGAAAAAGTTTAAAAAAGTTCGTGACTATATTAGACCTGTTAGTGTTTCCCGACCTCTGGATTGTAAAATATTTTAGTAAGGTATCAATAATACTATGTATTGGTAGTCGTTTTCTAATTCAATTATATTACTTTTATTATTTTACGTACAAAATAAAATCTTTTTTAGTTTTTAAAATATTTTATTAAAACTTATACAATTGCAGTACTTATTTTCATTTTTCATTGCAATGTATTATATTAGAGCACGCCTTTAATTTCATGAAGCCTTTCAAATAATAGGTACAAAATTCAAAATGCACGACAACAAGTAGGCTCAATTAGATAAAGCTTTTAAGAATACAATATTTTATACTCAATATTGTAATTTAGGTCACGTGTCTTGAAAATATTATGTACTCGATTGTAATGATTCAAATTGAAATACCTATACCACATCTATTGTTATACATTTGCATTATTTGCAATTAATGCTGCTAATATTTGAGTGAGACGAGTGTTACTTTTTTTCTTTCTAGCTAACAATGAATATTATATTATACATTTATAGACATATCGTAATTTTATACTTTTATTTACCAACCTTCTAGGGTTAATTTATAAATGAAAATAGTAGTTTTAATACATTTCTGATTTTAGCTATGAGTTGAAAACTTTAACTATACAATTTGATATTGTATTGACGGTAAATATAAAAAATGCATGTACCTATCTATAAAAAAAAAGCATATTATCAGTTTAGTTATACACCTTATATATATATTTTAGTTCAAAGTGACAAAGTATACCATTGTTTTTCAATACATTAAGTTATTTAATGTATAGCCTTATAAGTATACCTACTTCAGTATATATTATTATTTATTAATATTGTTAAGACGTTGGTTCTATTAATTAATTCGTGTACATTATAATTTATCCCGCAATTTTTCAATAATTTAAAAAATAATATTTTATGTAAATACAACTAAGTACCTACATACAAGCAGGATCCCGCTCAATACGTTGGTAAACACTCTCAAATGTTCTATCTATAAATCTAATACCTAGGTAATTTTTATATTATTAGGTACTGTAATTATTTTAAAATTTATTATTTATTTATTGGGAGTAAATTTTGATGATAATTTGGCACATACTATTATAGTGGCCTTCTGAAGTCATAAAGGTTCATAATTTTTATACAAATTGGCTCTCGACTATATTATACAAGTTTCTAAACAGATACGAAATTTCCAGCAATTGTGTACCCGTTCCAATTATATGAATTTATTTTTAAAAATTATAAATAATTTAAAATATATGTTACTTGAATCACTATAGGTACTTACTTAATTGTATACTGGAGGTAACTATAATATTTCGATCAGTTGATTATAAGATGAGTAGAACTATTATACATCTCGGAGTTTTTGAGGACCTATCATCAGGAGTGGGAGTTATTCGACAAAAGTTTAAAGGAATGGAAAAAAAGTAGGAGTGACCAAATCGGGAAGACCGCCTTATTATCTTAATACCTGAAAATTATAATGCATTTTGTTTGCATTAATACCTAGTGGCTAGTACACACATCCTGTGCAGTGCGCGTATTATAGGACTGAATTATTTTGAAATGGCTAACATTCATGATTAGTGGTGACTGGTTAGATATATCATGGTAGTTTCATATTTCCGTGGACCGAATTGCCTGGACAGACACGATTTGTAAATGTTTTTTTTAAGAGATTTTAAATTAGACAATATCATAATTCATAGGTATTATAGGTACGGTATCTAAGCCCTAAGGTACCTAATACTATTATCCAATATCCATTATTATATTTACAATGTTATTATCATGAAGATTAGAGATAGTCTAATAAGATAATTAATTATCTAATTATATAATCTCTAATCTTCATGGTTATTATTATGATTTATGGTTTTAAGATATTATTTAAGTTGTCAGCACTGTTTTATATGTTTTTAAAATTAACTGATAATAGATAACGTATATTTGTGAGTGATATAGTCAATTAAAGTTGTCGGCGTTTTTCCCAAATTGTTTGAAAACGGTGTGTGTATTTTTGTATTTCATACTAAATATTTATCAGTTGTTAGTAAGTTACTAAAAACTAATTTAAATTTATTTTTACTCAAAAATCAAAATGAGTCGCAAAGAAGCATTAACACAGTTTATTCAACAAATTCATGGTCGTCCAGTTGTAGTGAAATTGAACAGTGGAGTCGATTACAGAGGTAACATTTTCACAACTCAATAAGTTATATTAAATATCCATATCTTTTGTTTTATACTGATGTATCGGATACTTTGTGGGGCCAATCTTAAGAGTTTGATAGAAAAAATTTTTTTGCCATGATTAGGTGTTCGGCTATTATTTATACAATTTATACTGTCTTTGAATTACATTATAGTCGTAGTAATGATTTTGTAATTTGTGATATTAAAACTACCTATTTTATACTGTAATAGTTTCAAAACATTAGTATTTAATTTAATTTAAATGTAGATGTTGGATGTGTATTATATATTAATTAAATACTCAATGTTATAAGTATATTTTATTTTAATCTATGACGATCTCGATCATAGGTAGTTGATTGAACCATATTATAAATAATTTATTATGCGCATGAAAACAGCACTAAATTTTATACCTAACTATACCACATACCACAGTTAATATCTTATTTTTGGATATCTAGATAGATTTGCAATGGTGCAAGGTATAAAAGACATAATGTCGTGGGCACTTACAATATAGAAATCATAAAACCTAATATATTGTATATAATCTTTACCCATATTTATAGATTTGTGGGTATAAATTCATTAAATTGTTATATTTATTTTTAAAGACCGGGCCACTGATATGAACTGATGATAAAATAATTATATGTGTATATTATTAAATAATAACATTTATTAGGTGTAATGGCTTGCATTGATGGTTACATGAATATTGCCCTCGAACAAACAGAAGAGTACATAAATGGAGAACTTAAAAACAAATTTGGAGACTCTTTTATTCGTGGCAACAATGTACTGTATATTAGTACTCAAAAAAGGAAAGGGGTATAATATATTTAGTAAATAATGTTATTTGTATTCTCAATTAATATGTTTGTGAAAAATAAAATTCATCATACATGTATTTATAAGTTTTTATAATAAATATTAAATAACTTTAATTAATTTGGTGTTTCTTCTTAATCAACAAGTACCTTATTTAAACATTATATTAATTTTCAGATAATAATTATAGATGTATTAGTTAAATAACAATATATTGTGCACACATATTAATATATTATAAACTTACGACTTATATTATAGCTTTGAATATGTGTAGTAAAATGTGTAATTAATCAATGGTTGTAGGTGCTATATAAATTTATAATATGAAACATACTTTTTACTGTACCAAACATACAGTTATAAAAAGTAATCATAAATGTATCTTACATTTTGTTTTTACTATATGAATACATCTTTCTAACTAGTCAATGAAGTTGAAAGTGTGGTGCAAGATTGCATATATGCAAAGGTTTCTAATTGTCTTAGTTTATATTATGAACTTTTTATTTGCATATTGAATGTCCTTAATAAATAAAAAAATTTTAATTTAATTTTCTACCGGATTCAAATTATTTTTTTATTTTTTTTTTATATAATATTGTGAAAATAATTAGTATAATATACATATAGGCTCTAATAATAACACACCTATCTACTTAGTCCAACTAAAGCATTTTAACTGATACAAGTAAAAAATCATCTAAACAAGGGTTTTGTTATCAAGTCGTTAACTTAGCTTTATACAGTTGAACGACAAACAATAATACAGTAAGTAATCACGTTTATCGACATCTTTTTTCAGATTTATATTTTTAGTTTTTAATGCACAGTTCTTTATTCTACAGTAGCTTAAGTTTTCAAGTAAGATACATGTAAATCAGTGGTTTTTAACTTTTTTCTCAATGATACTAATCAAAATCCAAATCAATGGCAACACTCCTAAATCATAAAAACCAAACTATTATAATAATTATAAACATTATTATAAATTAATAATAAATGACAAAAAGTTATCAACAATAGGAAAACCACAGATGTAAATTATTATAATATGAAAATAATAAAGTTGACAATAATTATAATATAAAAATTTTTTTTTTTTTTTGTAGAATTTTGGAAATTTTGTAATTTAATTTCTAAGTCTATAGGCTTTATGGACCAATGATCACTTAGGGGTATTTTTTGTAATTAATTTTATTAAACAAAACCATCTTTTTATATAATATCTTAATTAATATATTTTACATATTTCTTTGCTTTAAGTACTTATTCTAGAAATTTATAAACAAGACACTGGTAAGGTACATTAAAATTTTAAATTCACTTTTAAATTAAAAATATCTACCTAGTTCTTTTGTATGAAAAACAAAAAATTCATTATTGTAATTTAGTTACAAAATGATGCTTGAATAGATTTGTTTAACAATGCAATAATCTCCTCATCTGAATAATGAATGAAAAACGGAATTGAATATTGAAAAATTGGTTACTTTATCATATTAAATTAATGTTTAATTGAGTTCAACTGTAAAAAAATAAAACTTATTGAATATCCGTTATTAAATAAAAAGAAAACGAACTAACCATTGTTTAAATTTATCAGAAATATTTTTTTTAATATTTTTTAAACGATGAATGGAAAAAAATCAAATAAGGAGAAAAAAATCAAACATTTTTAAATGTCGATATCAACATTAAAGACGTGTTACACACATTATTTTGAGTATAGTGGATGCTGATTATTACCTAAACGATTTTTATTGTCGGTAACAAATTGTCGTACTCGGGTACTCTATACATCTTACATGGTAGAAAAAAGGGTACTTGCCCTTCCCCCATATGTAAATATATATATATATAGTCCTTTTTATAAGTTTAAAACCCTATAAAACCATCTATTGATAGCTATTGATGTGTGAAATTTTTACCAAGTCCCTACAGGCTTCCTACGTGTGTGCCATTTGCCCGACTCACTGCTGTGGCGTTGTATATATTTTCAGCGATGCGTCAATGCGTGTTCGCACATTATTAGTTCATAATATAAATATATTATAATACAGGGCGATATTTTTAAAAGTAAACACTCACTTTATCGAAAAATTTTAGCTTTTAGAATCATTTTTTTTTTATGATGAAGATTTAAAATAATAAAAAAAGTACAAAAACATAATTTTTGAAATTTTTATTTTTATATAAAATATAGTGTATATGATTAGTGTGACTTCTCTAGTTCTCTGCTATATTTAAGTGATAGATACGTCTATTACTATATGTTCTGTATTTATGGGTTGTTCGATGTTTTGTAGTATATGTAGGTAACCGGATAGGTATCTCCTAGTACCTACCACCTAATAATCCTTGTAAAATCGCTAGGTACTCTTAAAATATTTTTATCTGTAGTCAATATTAGACGTTAATATTGTTATTTCGACTTGTGAAGTATTTAATGTAAACCTTTGTATTTTATATAGTGTCAACGAACAACGATATTGATTGCATTCGCCAATCGGTAAAATATACACCATTTTGTATTATTTTTCAGTCATATAATTTGTCTTGCACTCTTAGGTACCCTATATTCTGTGTCTTTTATTTTAGTAAGTATAGACATTCTTCTTCTTTTGCTACCTATATATACATATATATTTCTAGAGATAGTTATTAATTACAAGGTTAAACTGGTTAAAAGTAGGTGAGTATCTATTATATAATATATAAAAATATATGTAAGTTCAATATAAATTACCTATCATTTCTGTACAACAATCATAATGTCATACGGGGGTAAGTATTGTGCAAATAGTTCACCCCCATGAGGCAATACCACAAGGAAAAAAATACAATAATCATAGAGAGGCATCTGAATAGAACTAACAGTTTCATATTTCTGATTTCAGGTAAAATATCTAAAATATACTCCATCCAAAACATTTATATACCTAGCGTCAGGATATTACGTATTACAATTTGCAAATCTGATAAAATACCGACATAGGTTAGATAGGTAGAAACGGTTTTTTTTATCAAACTCAACTCAAAATTCTTTTTTAACGATGGTTTGTAATACTATAGCTAGGTACTGAATTATAGGTATTGAATTCAAAATAAAAAATTTAGATAGTTTAAGTAAAGATCTTGTACTTACTAAGATCTTTGCTATATCTCGTTTTATTTTATATTATTTTACTTTCTCTAGCAAACAAATTAGCTTACTAAAATCATTTAGAGTACTGAGTAAGTAAGAAAACACTTCTCTTTATTTTGTAACAAAAATAAAATAAAATTATAATTAAAAAAACAAGGATTAAATTTTGCTAAATATGTTTTATATTGTAACGACTTTGGTAATTAAAATAACACATTATTTTTAATTATTACGAATTAAGTTATTAAGTAGTATTATTAATTATTATTCTCTTACAATTGAAAGTATGTTCTTAAGCTCTTTTAACTTTAATTTTGTTTCGAAAGTGTAATTTATATTATGTAAGTATACCTGTACAGTATACACAATATGCATAGTAGGTACATACAACTTACTATACTGAGAATTAAATAATTACCTAGTTTATAATTTGTTTTCAGGTTTTTCTTTTAGTAGGTCTAATTAACATCTCACAAACAAATTAATAAGGACTAATACCACAAACAATGATAAATATAGTGGTGTAGTATGGAACCAAAGCACATTCAGAACCCTAAAACACACACATACACATAAAAAATTCTTTACTTTTAAAAAAGAATTTATAACTTTTCCGTTGATTGTATATATAATACATATACTATTATAAAACATGACACAGTGGAATAGTATATTTAGGATTTATTTAAGGGTGGAGATATTCGAAAGTCTTTGGAACGTCTCAGCATTTTATTACCTAGGTACTGATAAACTGATAAATGGAAAGAATATAATTATAATTATAAAAAATATCTAAAAAAGGGAGTCAAGACTCAAGAGGAGGAAGATTAAAATACATCTCCATTATCATTCCTCCCCTGTAAATATGCCATTGATGTCATATAATGATTTTTAACGATAAGATAAGCACATATTGTCATATTGATAGATTTTATATTCATCTGCATCACTGCAGCGAATCAAACATATGAATATTATAATATTATTGTATTAATTTTTAAATTATTAGGTAATTAGGTAATATATAATATAAAAAATGATAATTAGATAGGTACACATACTTAATCACGAGATAAAAAACAAAATGATTGTTTATAATTAAAAATCTTACGATTGTATTAACAAAATGGGCCGATACAATTCTATATCGTTATAAAATTGATTATCATAATACGCATATTATACACATTTAAAAACCAATATTAAAATCGATCGTAGAAAACGTACCTATATACTTTTAAATTGTAAATTTTTATGTTATTATCTATTTTTTTTATGATGAGATTCGCGTTATATACTTGTTATTATACAATTTATACTATACATTTATACATAATATTATATAGGTTTACCTGCACTTATTATAGACTTATTACGATATAGTCACTAAGTCATTTATCGATAAAATTCATACGCGTTAATTTTCTATTATTTCTGCGTGTATAACATATGTATTGGTATAATATTATATACTTCCATCACAAATTTTGAGAAATAAAAGAGCTCTTTTTTTACAATACAGATTTGAATAATGAAAAAATTCTAAACGACTCTGCTGGTTGTTATTATAATGATGTTTTCTCTTTTGGCTCCCGATCGCGGAATCGAACAATATGATGAATACATAATGTGGTTTATTGTGCGTACGCGCGTGCGTGTGATGGCGTTCGCAGAAGACAGCTATTGTAAGCAGTATCTCTACAACGGCCGAGACCAACGTGTGCCTATATATATGTTTATGTTTATTTATTTATTTGATGGTCGTGGCGGAGGGTGACATATCGAGTATCCATCAGTTGCAGCAGTAACAATTTGCTGCAGACGAACGGCGCGCGTACACTGACTTTTGCTAATTATTATCCGAAGACGGCGGTGGTGTGCCCGGTCGGATATATGCGCCGCACGCTGTGCGGTTCATTTGATAATATTATATTCCCTTCATTAGCTCATCACGGGCAATATCCGTTCTCTGCGCAACGGGTTTATATTTAATCGTTCTGTGTGTGTGTGTGTGTGAGAGAGAGAGAGAGAGAGTGATAGGAATGCTGCAGAGAGGACGAGCGAGATAGAATAACGGAGCCCTACCTATAAGCGGTGAGAGGGCGAAAGAGGAGACCCGCAGAGGCGGTCTTTCAGCCGCAGACATGTCATTTGCCGAGAGAGACTCCTCTGCTCGACGATTGCAATTATTGTTATACGCGGCACAAAAGAGTCTCGCCGGTCATCACGGGACTGGTCGAGGGACGAGGAGGAATCGGCGGCGTCGGTGCCAGTGGCTTCTGCAGAATCACGCATAATAAAATATATATATGTACATCTGGCCATTATAATAATAATAGTAATAATATATATTATATGATATTATTATTATGTAAACTGTTATTTTAAACGTTCCTGTCAAACTCGTCTAACAAACTTCCATCGAACCCTCCTACCCCTATACCAAACAACCCAGGAAAAAACAATGAATACCTATAAAGTAGTGCTGCTGCTGATGTTATTGTCCGTGGTTAGAGAAATATATTAAATTTATTTTTCCTTGTGGGATACGGTCGCAAACCACAGATGATTCATATAGTGCATAATAGTAACTACCTATAATATTATATATAATATATACTATTATGCATTGTGCATATAATATCAATACACGTATAACGAATTGTGTATATGAATATATAGATATTAATTCCTATTTTAATATTATGTTAAATATTAATGTTATATTATCTTATAATTATAATTTATAGTTAATACTGACACAGTCGTCATCAATAATAATATAAATAGGTTATTGGTGATATTAAAATCAGTCTAAATACTTTTTAAATTTAATTTATGTATAGAGAATTCAAAATGCTAATATGTTAAATGTAGAATGGTAAAAAGTTCTGAAGATTAATATTTTTCGAATGACAACAATACAACTAAAACCGTTAAAGTATAGATTATGCAAAGAAAATCTATATTTTTAGATTTCTGTAATAATAACCTATATAAAGAAAGAAATAAAAAAGTAGAAATAAAGTATGAATTACATTTTCAAGCTTTAGTTACGAGGAACAAAATAATTTACAAATTTTGATTATGCATTTTCAATATTTTTTTAATTACGTTCTAAAAATGTCCAAGCTTTCTGACTTACAATATTATAAATATTATTAACATATAAATCGAAAAAAAATATTTTACCTTTACAAAAATGTCTATGAATAGCACAAAAAACAAAAATATTTTGAAAGCTCTAGAAACCATATTTAGAAGACAAGAAAATAGTAATATAAATATTTGGTTGAAATTTTAAGTTTAAAAAAAAAGTAAATTTTGATCAAAACTTGTGTTGCATAAATATTCTTTCGTTTTATAATTTTTTTTTTAGTTTTTTTGGCTATTTTGAAAATAATTGAAAATTATTGAGTTTCCATAATACAATAAAAAATAAATGCAATTTTCTACCAGAAACTATCCTTAATATAATAAGACACTCAAGTTGTAGAAAGTATAAGAATGTACATCTTGATATTATTTCAAAAATATATCTTAAAATTTATTACTAAAATACATCGTTATGTAACAGAAAAAGCTGAAATAGCATTAACCATGGCATAACATTCAATAGAACTTTCACAAGGGGACCAACAGAAATAACTCATCAAAAAACATGGAGAACATTTTCCGGATTTATTTTATACACACATGACTATAGTAACCAGAGTCACATAAATAAGTTATGTAGATTCGTTATTATTATATGTAATACGCCTTGTAGGTTTTCGCCGTATCACCGTGTCATCGTGTCGACTAGTAAACAGTAAACAGTTACAGACGCTAAAATCGTTTTATTAAAACATTTCGTGCTAAGCAAATAAAATTCCTAAGCCCAAGTTTTTATATTACACTGAATGGAAACTGTATTTTAATAAGCCAGGACTGACAGTGCTTATGTGTGAGAGATGGCAACGTTTTGATGTCATGGAATCCGATTTAAATTGAAATCCTCGAACTCCGTTACGCCATCAAGACAGATGTAGTTATTGGTTTTCTATGCATTTAAAAAAATCGCGGTAATACCGAACTTCTGTAAATACGTGCCAACACTGCCAACTGTATATAGTAGTTATAATCAAGCATCATATTCACCGTTGCAGTGCTGTTTTTACGTATGTGGTAAGTAGTAACATAACGTTAACGTTTGTCGTTATTTTTTAAAATAAAAATTCATAGTGGTCAATTATTTGAAAGATTTTCTAAAAATCAATTTTTATTTTATTTTTTAATAAAATAAATTCGGTGAAATATCCAGATTAAAACCTTATATCCACTTAATTTCCATTAAATTGTTTAACATAATATTGTACATGTATCAGCTGTTGAAGTATATACGACAATAAAAAGTGACTCGAAAAATAAAAACCTAAGTATATAAAAATATAAATTTTAAATAATATGCAAATAAAGTGAAATGTTTTTATTTTTTTAATAAAGCTTACGTTATTCTAGAAAATATGTACTAAGTAGAGATTTTAAATTTGTTAGTATTTATAAAATATAAATATTATTAAAAAAATTTAAATGTTTCAAAAATCGTTTCTTTTAAGACATAAATTATAAATTTTATTTTAATGTATTTGTTTTAATATCTTTCATAACACTATATCTTGCTAAACAATAAATTATTTGTAAATTTTGATCTACAAATAATATGCTATTGATATGTAACTAAACATAATAGATTATACTGAATACTGATTATAGGTTGTTTTACTAGTTGGACTTACAGCTTTGTGGAAAGGGGTGACTTATAACTATATTCGTAAGATTATAAAATATTTTTCAACATGATATTGTCTTTCAGAATTGTAAAGGTTCATAATAACTGCGAATCAAAATATTTATAGAATTTAAAATAACAATAGATCAAAATGTAAAAATAATAATTAAATTTAACTCAGATTTTTAGTAGGTAGGAATAATAATATAATTGAGATTTTAAAAAAAAATCCATAAACGTATAACAAGGTTTTTATCAAAACGTTTTTGTTAAAACATAATATGTAAATAAATAAATGTTTTAAGAAAATTAACGGTACAGTTAAATATAAAAAAAAAAACGAATTGTGTAATATTAGTAATTACTTATTATCTATCATTTAAATTTTTAATCAACAGAAAGTACAATATTGTGCTGATTATTGAATACAATGTTAATAAAACAATAATATTTAAAAGAAATCCTATGCTTTTGAAGTTTGAATACTATGGAAAATATCCATATCAAAATGTATTACATGCAAAATTTTTCACAAAAAATATGTAGCAAAATCATTAATTATACTATGATTTGTTAAGCTCTAAATGTTTATAGTAAAATTAGTGATTTATAAACGATTCAATAAATCTGTAGTACCTACAAGAATAAATTTATATTTTGTAAATCGTTAATTAGATTTTATAATAAATTAATATATACATAATATAAACGGTATTTAATAAAATAAAAAAATGTTATTGTTTTTAATATTTTATAATATAGGTTTTGTCTATGAAATGCGTACCTCTTTATTAATTATAGTTCAATGAAGGGGACAAAGGGTCGAGTTTTTTGAAATGTTCAACTGCCATCTGTTGTTAAATATCGCATTCAAAGGGTAGTGATGTTTGTAATTTTAAAGTACCTACAAGTCGAGTACTTGTACAATTTTCCTTTAATTGTCAAATGTTACGCATGGTTAAATCCTGAACATACGAATTAAAAAAAACAATAATCGAATTTTACCAGGTGACACATTATCAAAAATATATGATATACCTACTGCTATTGTAATAAATAGTTTTAGTTTATCGCCTCGATAATTTTTGACACAATACAATTTATGTTTTAATAAATATTAATAATTGTATTTGAACGTTTATCAGACTAAAAAAATAATAATATGTACTCGTATATTACCCCTCATAAAATAGGGAATAACAGAACAACCAAAATAGTTATATTTTAATAAATTTGGTTAGTAAACCACCAAACCTTAATATAATTTTTTTATTTGTCTGTGAAACATTTTATTTTTTAAATAATATACATAATATTATAATTTTTAATAGACATGATAATACAAATATTAATAGTATTAAAATGAATCTAATATAGTTGAATTTTGAAATTTTGAACAAGAAAATATAGGTACCCTTTTGAGTGATTTAAAATATTTAATGATAAATAACAATACAATAATGAAATACAAATAGATAGGTACTTTAGTATTTATTTAAATATGTATATTCTTTATTTTAATTAAAATATTTAATTTAGTCGAACTTAATAACAATATTATTTAAACGGTCATAATATTATTTCTTATAATCTTTTATTTCATCCTATTTATAATTTCATAATATTTAACTTATTATTCAAATAATAATATACAAGTGTTATTATTATAGTTTACTTGTTTATACCATCAACTTTCTATCATTATATATAAATCCGTTGATTTGATAGTGTCGCTAATCACGCGCGTAGCAACACTTCGTGGTTACATTCGATAAAAGAAAAAAAGTAAGAGGCAAAATAAATAAAAACAAAACATAATTGACACAAAACGAACGATAATCTGTGGGTTGAATGGTTATTTTGTGAACAAGAACAGGCGTGAGGGGAAATGACGACGTAGCAAATATAGATCTAATAAAGTTTTGCCGATCCGTCTAAGGCCCCGGAGGTGTTTGGTTTGTCGGTGTCTGGTTCGGTAATCGTGGTATATATATACAGCGAGGATAGAGGAAAGAAAGGGCGAATAAGTCGTATCAAGACGAATCATTTGCCAAAACCTCGAGTGCAATATAAAATGGCCCGAAAAGCCTGTGCGAGTGGGTTGGTGTGGTGCGTATGTGTGTGCTCGTGTGTGTGCGAGCGCGCGTGTGGCGGCCGACAGACAGTAGCAGTGGCGAAGGGTACTTATTGAATCTGCAGAGAGTTTATGTACACAGCACCCAGGGGCCTATATACTATTCGCCGTGTAAACTTTAATGAAACCTCCCCGACGACTATATATTTTGTATTCTTTTTTCATCAACTCGCTGCCGTTAAACCCTTAAACCATTCGTTTATTAAAACTTCTTCATCTTTTATTCGATAGAAAACCGCTAGTCATTCGAGAAAAAAGTAAACAGAACCAAGTATAACTACCCTTTCCTTTTCCGGCCCGACTGCGGGTTCTCTTTTTCTTTTTTCCTTGAACGTCCACCCTACCCCTACCACCCATTTACCTTTCACCGCAATTTAATAACCATAATCTACTATATATTGTAAACTTATTGGAATTTTTTTTTTCTTACGATACATATTTAATGAAGAAAATTGCTTTAAGGTATTTCAGAACGTAAACAGATTCACTGATTACCTCTTACTGTAATATCTTTTCTTATAATATGGCGTTTACAGTGAATATAATACAATATAATTTTATTAAATTATTATTAGATTAATATATTTTTTGAATACTACACATTATTACATTTAATTATTTAATTGACAATAATTGTATTATAATTTGGTTATAACCCCTGGTATATAAAATATTACCTAGTGGCTTAGTATAATACTAAGACTAACTATATTATGACGTGGCACGCAAAGTATGTATTTAAGGGACGCTATATAGTTTATTATACGTTTTTTAAGATTTGATTAGATAAATAATAATATGGGTTAATATTAATAAATTTCTTTCAAAATTTATATATAAAATGAAATTATTTACATGAGTTATATTCTATTATAATAAATGATGGGTAGATGACTGTTATACATTTTCATACAGTATTTACATGTACTAGAACACCTTCACAACTGGTCCCTTGGTTCTAGTACTATAAAAAGCTATATTATTCATCAAACATATCAACCTGCAGTACAAATTAGTTTAATTTAAATTTAAATAATAAGAAAACTAAAACTGTACTACAAAAATTAAATTAATATTCATAATAATAATTACATAAATTAAAAAGCGGGTAAGTGGGTATCGCTCTGCTGTATATTAGGGGGTGGGGTGGACCTCAGACTATGGTAGGTTAAATTTGAATGCAATGATAGGTATCATTGTATACGAAAAACGATTCTGAACGAAGATGATTTGTCGGTTTAGGATATATTATATTTAAATTTTGTCATATATTCTATTTTGAAACAAATAGTATAGTTTTTATATGTTACTATAGTTACTTTATAGTATCTGTTTAGTGTTTATTAATAAAAAAAGTATTTGGCCAACATTCGCATTATGAGCGTATGAAATTTAATTTAAATTTTGACATATTTCGTATAAATTCGAACTTTAAGCACTTATAAAAAAAAATTGTGACTAACGATTTCGGATTTTTTTTTATCATTTTAAGAATAACTTATAAGAAACCTTGTATTAAATTTTCAAGATTTTCTGGCCACCCAAAAAATTTTTATCGGCATTTGAAGAAAAAAAAACTTAGAAAAGTCGAAAATTTCAATTGTCTATAAGTAGCTTAAAAATGGTTAAAATATTTTGAAAATTTAACTGTAAAGAGATAACCATAATATAAACATTTGGTGAAAATTTCAAGTATTTACAATGATTAGTTTTTGAGTTACAGCAAAATCAAAAAATCGATTTTGTCGAAAAGTGGTTTTTCGTTTTTTTTGTTTTTTTTTTGATTTTTTTGGAAACTATTTGACAATTTTAATTTTGACTCCCCCAAAGTACCAAATAGATTCAATTTCCTATTCAAAGAGGGGCTGAAGTCAAAAATCGGAGCATTATTACTGCTCCAAATGTTGTCGTCAGACACAAAAAAAAAAACACACATCATTGTAAAATCAATACATTCATCACTTCGTTCAGAATCTAAAAAATTAATATAATATAAAATTTTGATTTATATTTGTTTTTGCTAATATTTATATATTTTAAATCACAAAATAACAGATACTATTCGAGAGTAATTTATTGTCATCTTTTTTTTAATTAAATATATAGGTACTTCATTTCTTATTGTATTTACAAAGTAAGTCGAAGTCCAAAATTAAATTACAATTCAACACATTTTATAATAAATATTTAAAGATTTACTTATTAAACTATTATTTACAATTAAATGAGTAGTTAATTTAACTGTAAAATAATATACTAAATGTTTTATATAAAAAATATTGAGCTACCTATTTAATATGTACAGACATTTTAGAAATAATACCATTAAACCTAACGGACATGGGAAAATCGTAGTATTAATTATATTTCTATTAAAATCTATAGTATAAAAACTATTATAAATAAATAAAATCCCCCTAGCTACAGCATAAGACCGAGATTTTTGCGCTAAACGTGCCGCTTTCCTTGATCTTAATAATAGGTGTTAAATTTGCACCTGCAGGTTTGATCGCTTATAAGTTATAACGATTGAAAATATAATTTAAAAACACTAATTTTTATATTGATATTCACATAATATTAACTTCATTTTTATACAGCTGCATTGTCTGCGTTTTCATCTCCTAAAAGAATTACAATTTTAGATCGGTCTTGGCCGTAATATAATAAAATATTATAAGTAGGTACCCCATCAAGATGTAATAATATAAATAGAAAGTTTTTAAAAATGTTAATCGTTTCAGTACAATATATTTAATATTTTATATCATATCCATTAATGTCTGATAATATAATAAAAGTACCTATAAAAGTTATCTCTAGTGCAAACAGTACCAATTTAATTTTTATAAGGTTTTTTTATTGGTCGCCCATCCCCTTTTAGAAATCTTGGCTCCGCGACTAGAGCACGGCCGTTTATAATTATACTTGTATCGAACCCCCAGACGATGGTTTGATTTCACGTCAGATTACTATTACACTATATATACCCGCAAGACAGACTGCGTAACACTGAAACAACGACGTCGCCGCCGTGCCCGGCCCGCGCGAAAGTTTGCCAATTCGACCGTCGTCGGTGGTGAGTGTATAGGGGCGGGTATAGAGGCGTACGAATTTATTTCAATAAAATATATTGTAAAGAATTGACCCGTTGTCTCGTGTCGAAATCCGTTCGTCGGCGAGTCATGTAATCAACAGAAAACTTATTATACCTATTGCACAGTATGTGTGTGTGTGTGTGTGTTTGTGTGTGTGTGTGTGTGTGTGTGTGCGTGTGTGCGCGCGCGTACACAAAGTCGTAGTCGACGGTCGTTTTTATTATTATTGCAATTATTATTAACAAAAAAGGAAAACAGCAGCGCGAAAAACGTTTTCGGACGTGCCGTTTATTGGTAAAGTTGTGCGAAGCGGGAAGCGGGTATAAACGTCGTCGCTCTTTGTACAATATATATTAATAATGTACACGAGACTGCAAAGAATAAAAGTGAGATATATATATATATACATATAATAATATAATATATAATATCATATATATATATACACACACCTACCTACTGTGATGTACGGAGAATGAAAAGTGTTGTGCGCGGCGCCGCGGCGGCGGGTGCAGCGTAGAATATTGTATGACGCGCGGAGGTGGTGCACGGCGGCAACACTTCGTTGAATATTAATAAATACACGACCCCCGTTAAATTAATAATAACGAGTTAAAAGTTACGGCGATGGCGCGGCGGCGGCGGTGCGGCTCCATTGTTGTGTATATAGTTCGAGTTTGCTGCAGCAGTCGCGGCGGCGCCGGCGATCTTCGTGTACAAAACGGCGGCGCGTATACCCACTACAACGCTGCTACAACTACACCAGTGTAGGTATAATAAACACACTTTTTACACCCTCGCGCAGCATAATATATTATTATTATATATTATATATACCGGGTGATCCGTTTAACGCGAGAAGCTCATTATCTCACTGCCGTTTTTGAAAATATTACTTTGTACATGATTGTGTGGATTCTTCTTAAAAATCTATACATTTTTCTACTACATTATATCGTTACAATTGTTTTTATTTGCAACGCGCGTTTTTATATCAAAGCAGAACATTTTCAGAGTATTTTCGATACACATAAATCGAATTTCGGGTGAGTATAAACCGTATGAACAATGAAAATTTAACGCTTGTGCGACCGGTGTACGGGGTGATTTGATCAGGGAAATATACCGCGAAAAATGTCGTTATGATAAACAACTCATGCAAAATTTAATTTTAATAGATCGAAACAACTCCAAACAATATTCCGCTTTAGAAATGTTATCATTCTGCAAAAGTGAAGCAGAGAAAAACTTGAGAAATCTTAACGAGACCAAGGGCATATCCGAGAGCGGAATCGGGTTAGGGACCCCTCTCATTGATTGATTGCAGAATTTAAAATTCCTAAAGTGTAAAACCACTGATTTTATAATACTTTTTTATTGTGTTATAAACATTTTTATATGCTAAAAAAATTTGTACCCCTCCCCTTGTAAAATTCCCGGATACACCCCTGAACAAGACGATTGACAGTAAGTCAGTAAATCGTAATATGATTTTTTTCCTTTCAAAAATTTCGATTTGTAACGAACTTAAAATCGTGTAGAAGAAATTGTTTCAAAAACGCGTATTTTTTTCGAATTATTAAAGACGACGAGTTGCGTGTTACGCTAAACGCATCATCCCGTATATATGCGCACTGCTGCGTGTATAGCAATAACAATAATATGCGTACCTATAATGTACACGGCGAGACACTGCAGCACGGGTGTGCGCGCGCGGATTTCAGTGAAAGGGTTAAACGCGCGCAGACGAAATAAAATAAGTTTCACATTGCCATTGTGACGACGAGCCTCACGCGTAGTCCGTGTATATATTATATACGTACGTATTATATTATCCGCAAGTTTATAATAAAGTATCGCATCGGTGCCCTCCGCCGCGGCGACTCGCTTATATGACATTTCCTCTCGTCGTAATCTTTCGTCGCGTTCTTCGCCGGTGCGGTGTGTACGCCGCCGTCGCATCTGCACCGCCCGCGGGTCGTCGTCGTCGTCGGCGGCGGCGTTTTCTGTGTATTTTATTCAGCCCGGCTCGCGTTCGCGTTTAATATATTAATATCATGTATTTTAAGAGGACGCCATACCCGCATGTGTTGTTTCTGTCTTACTAACGTACATCATAACAAATTTTCGTTCAGTAGAATAAATTTTGTGACGTTAGCTTTAATATTATAGTAAATTTACCTATTATCAAATTTAAAGGTAAGAATATTATCTAAACAATGAAATATGCTTTTAATGATATTATCATTTTAAAGTGAGTTATGAACAGTTTAAAGTTGTTATATTTTACATAGCTTTAACTCACTTTAAAATAATAATATCATTAAAAGCATATGTCATTGTCTAGAATATAGATAATATTCTTACCTTTAAATTTGATAATAGGTAAATTTACTCTAATATTAAAGCTAACGTCACAAAATGTATTCTACTGAACGAAAATTTGTTATGATGTACGTTAGTGTAAGACAGAGACAACACATGCGGGTATGGCGTCCTCTTATACATGCACACATAATATTATAATATAATATACCTACGTTTTATAGTTGATTGCATATGATATTATACTTGCACACTCGTAGGGTACCTCCTATTGCATATTATGTCGCATTATTATAATATTATATTATATATACGTAATGTGTGCGCGACTATACGGCAACGATTATATTAACACTTTTGAACTCGGTGTCAGAGAAACTTTACATCACAAGAATCGCGATGGACGCGCAGAGGAGAGAGACGCGATGAGACATCAGACAAGACACAAAACGAACGGATACGCGTATGCACCTATTGTGTACAATATAGTATTATAATATTTAAGTGATGTGTGTGTATATATATACATATATATATATATATATATATATATATATATATAGGTATAGGGTACTATGATAACCGATGCGCGAGGGCGTCGTGTCCAAAACTATGCGACGCGTCGCTTATATAATGTTACATATTATTTATGTATAGTAAGTCCAAATACGCAAGTCAAACTAATGTATAATATTATAAAACTGTTGTCGCGAGACCGTTTTGTAATTACTGAATAACTCGGCTATACGCGCCTTGTTCCGGACGAATTATATATACCTATACCTACATAGCGATATCATACCGTTCGTCGTTCCGTTTGTGCTCTGTATTACATAATATATTATTATGCGTAAATAATAATAATACACGTGCGACTGTATAATATTATAATATACTAACGTATAGTGACGTTCGTCGAACACGTGACGTTAACGGTTATTATTAATATTATACGCGCGATAAGTCCGTGAACGGAATGCTTATAATGTACGATAGGCATATTAAATTATTCGTCTGTAACAGCATTCGAATATGCAATTACATCATGTTAGTATAACATCGTGTCATCTTGCAGAAAGTTTACTGAAATGGGTTGTAACTAAACGGGATGAGTGTATGAGATATTAGCGCTGAACAATATTTATAAACCGCGGAGTTGGATCGTCAATAGGTATGTATTTATTCCGCAGGGGTGTATCCAGGCTCGTAGCCACGGGGGACAATGAGGAAGTTGCCCCCCGCTAAACCCAGTCGTTATATATAATGCCCCCGCAAAAAAAAAAAAATTATTTTGCCCCACCTGAAAATCTGGTCTGGCTACAGGCCTGGACGGATCTAGAATATTTTTTACACGGAGTAAAGTATAAAAACAGCGTATTAATAAAATTAAACTAATAATATATCCACTTAATATTTGGTAAAATGTAGTGCCTCCCTAGTCTCGACCAAGACTTCCGGCGCAAATTCCCCGGTTTGATTCCCTACATCTGTCCCCGTTTATTCGTATGGCATTTTGTTGTTAATATTGATTCACCCATACTTGAATTTAATTAATATGCCATAAAAGGTTATACCTAGTACTACAACATAATGTTTTTTGATTCCTATTTGCACTATTGCTCATAAATAAAATCGCATTATATCAATATTCATTTACTTGCATTCCTTTCTCGTTTTAAGAACTCCTATTCACTAATTAATTTTGTAAATGTATATCATATTGGTAGTTGGTTCATCTATATAAAGATGTGATATATATATTATATATAATATATTTATGATCTATTTACGTACATATTTTGGATATCACAATGGAATCGAATGACAATTTGTAAATGGTTTCGTTCGTATTGTTACATTTAATTTTTAAAATATCATCAAAAACGAAATGCTACTTCGTCCAGTAAACAATGATCTTAATTCTTAATAACAATGTAAAATCAATAAACAGAAAAAAAAATCAGGAAAATTATTTATGCTTTTGTAAATTTTTCATTTCTAATAGCCTACACTATCAAAAATATTAAAACCTAATGCTATACATTATATATAGCATAATATTAATTATTATAAATTAAAAATAATGATTATTTATTTTAATTTTTTGTTTTATTGAAACATCAGTAAGTTACAAGTATTTACTATTAAGTATTTATATTATATATATCATATATGTTAACGTAAATGCCCGATAAGTCCTAAGGTAAATTATTAGTATCTAGTATCTACACATATATAATGTTGTAACTATAAATTGTAGTCGTAAATTTATCTTCGCAAAATAATTGTTATTAATCGTTGCGAGTAAAAATTTTCGAGGCGTGATTGTCAGAAAAAATGTACAACTTAAAATTCATTTTTATTTTGAATAAAGAATTTAAATAACTGTCAGTATAGTTTGTTTTAATAATATATTAAAAAAATAATAATATATTTTCGCAGCTTAAATGTTATGTGTCGTATATTGATTAGCTTTTACTAAGTCAATTTGTATATCCTAGTATGAACACAACGTGTTTAGTAAAAGCCCGAATAAAATTAAGAATTTCAGCATTTACTGAGTAGTGAGTACAAACAGTAAAACCTAACATTAACTAGTAAAACCTAGGTTTACCTAGTGATCGGGCATTTACGGTAACATATATATTATATGTATTATTTATGAATATAAGTAGATATTAAATATTAATATGTACGTATTATTATTATGATGTCTTCCATGACATCAGATGACATATCCAATCATTCATGGTTTCATTTATATTTTGTTGTTCATTGTTAAGTTATTATAAATTCACAAGCCGTATAACGTAAACTTTATTCAAATGACTATAATATCGATAACATATACTATTTCAATACCATATTTTATTATATTCTATATGACTATATCAATACCAACACGCGTATCGCGTATGCAAATTTTTATTTTATTTAATTTATTCATGTGCTATGTATTAAACCCAAAATAAACATACGTAACTAGCTAAATCATTCTACTATTAATATTATCATTGATTATAAATACTAGTATTTATAATCAATGATATTATTAATAAATTAATTCTAAAATGCCATGACGCTCTGGTAGTTTGGAAATCAGTGTTCATTTTTAGGTGAATTTAATATTTATGACTTGAGTGATTTGAATTATAATATGCAGGCTTTATAATATAATATAATTAGTGAGTATAATTTTGAGTGTCAAGACTACTTTCAGTAACAATATGAACTTGACTAATCGAAATACATACATTTTAATTAAAAAGATCTCAAAATGTAAAAAAATACAAAACTCAGAAAACTCAGAAAAGTTAAAAGTTATAAAACAATATATGTTTGAATCTATTGTTTTACTTTTAATTTTTTTCAAATGTTCTTCCTTAGTGATCAACCCTCTTGGTTGTTTTGAAATAATAATACTTCATTTTACCTTCATCCTGGACGGTTTTTGACCATTCTTTCGAGTCTTGAACATTTTATGTAGCTACCCTATAGTATAAGAGGCTAATTAGAAATAATATAATTATATTTCACCATATAGGTCTCTTAAACACCTTAAAGCCATTGCTGGTGTACCTTATGTATTTGTCTTTTATCGTTTATAATACTATTGAGTTTCACATATTTTGTAAATTTTTTCTTATTTCTTTACAATATGATCCGTAATGTCTACAATTATTATTGTTTTTATTGTTAATCATAATACATTTTTCACTATAGTTTACGTAACAATAAACTTATATAATTGCATAGAACATACATATCTATATCAAATTATTATTATCCGAATAAAAATTTATTATATTAATTAGGCCAATTATTAGGGCATTAGGGTTAAATGAAATATGAGTTTATTTGACTTGAAATTGAATTGTCAAGCAAAATAATACAAATTGAAAAATAAGATAGTAATATAACTGTTACTGATATAGAATTATAACATGTATTTTATAAATAAAAGAAAATTTTTTTATTCCTCTCCAAATAGTCTAAATTAAAATTATTAATAATTGTTTTGTTTACATATTGCGTATTATTTTGTTATTACTTATTAATATATATACGTTATAATAAGTAGGTACTTGGAAATAGTTGAGCTTTATTAACTTTTTTCAAAAACTTATTAAATAATGATTAAAAAATCTCTTTAATTATTTTTAATAGCATATTATGTTGCTGCTATTTTATTTATAACTATAATAATAATAATAATAATAATAAATTAATTAAATGGATTTTTAAAACGTTACAACAGCAAATATATTATAATTATTTTGTTATTAATGTATTAGATAATTGATAATTAGCTTTAATAACATTAGTATATTAGTATGACTGCATAAGTTTCTTTAAATTAATTTTAGTTTGAAGTTTTTTCGCATTTAATCATTATGTAATTAATTGTTAAATTATCGTTTTAATATAAATCACAAGTACACTATATTACGAGTTATTAAAATGCATGAGAATAAAAAATAAATTTTAGTAATACAACAAAATATTCTTTTTAACTCATTAAGTGGAAAAACCCCATCGTGTGTGATAGGTTTCAATTAAATTTGCTATTTCAACTCGAATAATGGCCCTTGCCCCTTGTTAGCTGTTAGCATTGTTTTCACAAGTTATTCAGTCCCCTTATTAGGACTATTATAATAATATAATATAGGGGATAATGGGATATATTATAGTACATTAATCTGAATATGAACTAAAATACTTATTTATTAACCATGCATGATTCAGCAAAATTTCAAATTAAATGAGCTTATATGACAAATGACTTATATATGAAATTTTATAAGTAAAGCCTATAGATATTTAAAGCCTAAAAGCTAATAGCGTTTTATATTTTACACATAAAATTTATCGGAGTATTATTTTTAAACTTTCAATATCGTAATTAGGTGCATACTTTAAATCCTCGGCATTCAGGAGTAGAGTGTTTAAGAAGTGAAATAATTAACATTTTAAACAATAAGTATCTATAGTTTTTTATGGATTACTACAACATAATATATTAATTGTTGTATTCAAAATCACATTAACAATATTTCTCTCTTACAGTATATACCCCAGTAACATTGTCCAATCGATGTAAGAATACAAGGGTAGGTTTTTTTCTAATTAAAATAATAAATCTATACATTTAACCATTTAACATATTCCTTTATCCTTAACCATTTATATTTATATAATAAATGTAATATTTATAGGAACGAATTAGAATGTGTAAAAACTAGTGGAACTATAACCTATAATGAGTTAAACACGTGTCCATAAAATATATTTTTGTGTATTTTAAACTTCAATCATTAATATTATATGATCAGCATATTTTATTATGTACCTATACAATTTATGCTCAAAAGTCAATGGTAATAGTCAGAGGGGCGGTACTCCTTTCGCCCAAAAATGACCTTCCTCTTTTTACCCACGTCCTCTTTTCGACCAAAAATGAAAAAATAATTTCTTCTTTTCGCCTACAAATAATGGTATTTTTTCGCCTACGGTTTCACGTTTTAGATTTTGGAAACCACTGTCTCAAAATTGTTCGACTGACAATCAAAATTAATAATTTAAAAAAAATCATATAATAATCAAATAAAAAAATGGAAAAATATATAGGTAATTATTAATAATAATTAACATTACGTAAATAATACGTACGACATATCTATATAATTTATGTACAGATTTATAATTGATATTATATTATACTTAGATACTATTATATCTTTTTTTACACAATTATAAAATAAATGATATAATAATCAATAGTGATCACTAATTCGTTAATATAAAATAATATTTTAGGTATTTGTCATTTATTCAACTTACTATAATAATAACAATCAAAAATCCTTCGGTGCACTAGACCTGGATATAGTCAGTCGAGAAATTTTGAGACAGTGGTTTCCAAAATGTAAAACGTGAAACCGTGGGCGAAAAGAATACCATTATTTGTAGGCGAAAAGAGGAAACTGTTTTTTCATATTTGGTCGAAAAGAGGATGTGGGCAAAAAGAGGAAGGTAATTACATATTATTGTTTAAACCCAAAATTACACATGACACACATAAAAACTACGTTCAAGTTCTTATCAAATCTAAAAAGATGATAATATTATGTAAACTGCGCCAATAAAATTTTAAAATTAATAGCTATATTTTTGCAAAATTAAATAAAATTATAAAATTATAAATCTAAAATTATTAATTACTGTCTTTAATTTATACTTAATTCGTTACAACCATATAATCTGAAAAATTAATTGAATAAAATTAAAAATTAAAAAAATATATAGTTTTAAAAAGTACAATATTAAGACAAATAATAACATATTGTTGATACATATTTATCTATTGGAGTTTCATCACTATTATATTTATTAATTAAACTTTGTTGATTTTTTCATTTTTTACTTTCTAGATTTTTAATCAAGTAAGTACGGTAATTGAAATAAAAAAAAGTCTCAATTCTTAAAACTTCAAAAATTTTTGTTAAAAAGGGAAATGATAAAAATATAGCTAATAGCTCATTAAAAAGGGATTATCAAGCAATTATTATAAAATGTGAGATTAAAAATGTTCAAATAAAAATTATTTAATTTTTCATACTTAAAAAAATAGTTATTTTTTGCTAGATTTTCATTTAGCGTGGTAAATTACCAAAACTGGAGAATGAATTTTGTTATTTGAGGACTTGTTAGATTCACATTGGCTAGGAGGAGTGCTGTGAAGATTTTCAGAACTTTATCTTCAATCGTTAACTCACTACAAAGCTATAAAGCTGAAAAACATAAAAACCGTCCAATAAAATGTGTTTTAATTTTATTTGAAGCTCTATAGTGAATTAACTATAAAAGATAAAGCTCTGAAAGTTTTTATTGCACTTCTCCTAGCCAAATTTGAATCTAACAAGATCACAAACAACAAAATCCGCTCTCCGGTTTCAGAGATCTATTTCACTAAATGAAAATGAAAATAAAATGCTTTATACATACATATTGCATACAATTAATATATTTCTAAAAATTGAAAATCAAGAAAGTTTACATGTCGATCTCTGTCTTGGCAAGCGTTTTTATTTTATTTTATAATTTTGATATTTAAAGGGTTCATTTATACTATATAATACATTATATATATCTGTTTTAATTTCTTTTTCACTTATATATACATCATTTACAATCCACAAATCATGTCACTCTTTTTTCGTTAGGTTTTGATTTCATTAAATAATTTACAAAATATTCAGATACACTTTCCGGATTTAAGAATAGTATACCATACGACCGTTGGGTGCAGTTTACATTATACCTTTTTGACATGTATAAAAATTGGAGGGCTATACCCGTTTGCGTACATTTACCCTTTTTTGCAACTCGTTTGTATACAAATACACAGCTCAATTGCGCACTCGTTTGCGAACATAAGCTATAGCAAAACTGCAAAAGTCTACTCTTTTTTGAGAAAACTCAAAAAACATTTTCCTTCTCACTTTTACAGGCTTAGGACTGTCTGCTTAGTATCGTTAACATTACACGTTCAACTATATCATATGCATAACAGTAATAGGTATAATATATAATAACTCAAAAAGTAGTCGAATTATCACCGGCTAAAATTGTAACTCGATTATTTATATCGAATTCAATTAGTACGTGTATATTATCGATAAATTATAAATCGTATCTACTATCTTGCTTGTACTAGGTGTCTAGGTACTAAGTTACAAATATAAGTCTAAATTGAGTACGCAAACGAGTCGTAATTTTACATGTCAAAATAAAAATTAGCGAGTATTTACATTTTTTGTTGTACGCAAACGAGTTATCAGTTTACAGATAAAAAATTGTGTACTGTGCACAAAAAACACCGAAATTAGACCACGCAGTTTACAAAAAAAAGGCAGTTTGGGTTATTAGCTAGGGCACAGTTTAGATAACTATATAAATATACCTAATCCCTATAAGTTCTGATTTAGGCATCTACTTTTTATCGTTATTTCTATAAATTAAAACAAATATCTAATAATATAATAGACTATAAATGAGTATTGTATGTAATAATACATTATTAAATTGTTCCCCAAAAATATATTTATTCATAGAATTTTACAATAAATAATAATACATAATGTTTAATGTTTTAGTGTTTATCAATTGAATAATATGTATTACCATAATGTGGCTTATTGGTAATTAGTATATTAATTATTTGTCTACGGTATGAGCGTGGTTCAATTCAAAAATAGGTACACATTAATTAAAGTAAAAACTATGATATTGATGGCCTGATAAAACATAGTAATAATACAATTAAATAATTGTTAAATAAACAAAAACAGAAGAAAAAGACATGTGTTATTATTAATATGTACTATGTATCTATTGGTTATTAAAGGGAAAATTTAACTCATAATAATTGGCAGTGCAGAGAGGAGTAGTAAAAATTAAGTTTATTCAGTAGCACAAAAACCGACATGAACATTTCGACGAAATGATTTCGTTGACTCACTGGGTTGGTAGTGTCACTTTGTTGGTTTAAATAAACTTACTGCATTAAATACAATTTTGTACAAAAATGATAAGTTAACATAATTTCATCTATGATGAGTAATAAGAGAACACAATTTAAGCTGTTGAAATAGTTACCTACTCAACATTGGATTGTAGTTTTTAGTATTTTATATAATAATTTAAGATTTTTATGACATGTATACTTTTATTATTATTACACAATGAAAAATCATATTTAATATATAAATATATGATTATAGTTCACCCTTAAATAATCAAAGTTGATTATGAAAAATCAATATACGTATTATAATAATATATTATATGAAAAAAGTTAATAACATTACAGAAATATATATAGGTAGGTATTTAATTGTCACCTATTCAAATACACGAAAATATTTAAAAAAATAAATAATAATGGAATAGTCGTCTTTAAAAGTATGAGAATGTATTAAATAAAAATGTAAAATATTTATCAATGATATATTATTATAACCGAGTTAACCCATTTTATAGGCTAGAATATTATAATTAATATGAATAATAATTTTACCAGAGTATTTAGAATTTTGTGTTGTAAGATCGTCGTTTATCGATTATTGACAGTTTTGTGGTTAACTGAAAACATATATTTAAATATGAATATTAAATTATTTGTTATTCTATTATAATGTATTATTATTATATTATTAATTATTATTATGGCGTTTATCAAACTAGTAGCACGGTCATTATACGGGGCGCAGGGCACGTGGGTAGGCCGAAGTGCCCAATGGGATTGGCGACTGTGGCTACGTGCATCCGCCCTCCATCCAAAACCACCCCAAACGGTTGGCCACGCGGGGGGTGGTTGGGGGCGCGCGCGCCTGCCACCGGTCCCTTCAGTCTGGCAGCGCCGACACACCATGTGTCATTTAGTAGTCGCGAACGTGAGAGAAGACCCACACCATCGATCACTGTGAGAATTCTATGCTACACATATAAAGTTACGATCACGTCGACGCAGCGATCGTCGCCGAAGTCATCAAAAGTGATAATATACGATACAACAATAATAACGGTTATAATTTTATTTAATTGTATACAATATGGATACCACCAAATCGGCCAGGAACGTATACAGCATCGATCAAATTCTCGGAACTACTCATCCGTCCAAAAACGGTAAGACAATAATATTGTTTTTTTTTCATCAAAAATTTATATTTTTTGGTTTCATATAATATGTTCTGATTTATAATACATTTTAATCATTTTATAAGTAGTAAAGTAAATTATATTGTCGAAACCAACGTACGAAACATACGTGGATTTTACTGTTTATCAATAGTATTGTATCCTTTTCACAAAATGGATGATAACGCGATATGGATGCTACAAATATATTATATATTATTTTTTATCAAAGTATTAATAGTATATGCACAGTTGGGTAGTATTTTAATTTAACCTTTATTATTATAGCTTAGTTAAAAATATAAATAATGTAGGTAAACCCCTTCCTTTTTTATTATTAAAATACATTACAATTAGTTTGAAATAAATTATAAATAGCATCGATGAAGATATCAAATTTGAATTAAGAATATAAATTTGAAAATCAAAACCGTTTTGTATAATGGATAGAAATGCATATTTTTTACGAAAAATACCTACGGAATTTGTTTTGTAATTTATGCATCTGCAATCTGCATAATAAAAAAAATGATAATATACGTGCTAAATTTTTAAAAATAGAAACTAATTAACCATTTAATATTTAATGTTTATTTTATTTTAATTTAATTTTTCTTTTTAATACATAGATTCTATGTAAAAGTGTAAAAATATAATTTATTTAGAACACGTAAAATTTTTTCAAAACTTTGATTGGGAAAATTTGTCACATGACTCCAAATTAAGCTATTTTAACATAGAACATAGAAAATACCTACCAGTTTAAATATACTACTATAAATAAATAATATAATACAGAATTTATAATATTAAATAGGTAATACTATCAAACTATTAAACTCAATTAAACTTTATCTAAAATTTATTTAAAGGAAATAATAATTTTAGTAAATTATTAAGTAGATAAATATAAAATATAAATTATTAATAAATATAACATTAAAATGTACGTAATGCAATAAGGGTACTGCAGACAAATAAAACAAAACATAATAATTCTGCAAAATTCTTAATTATGTAAGAACATACATTATTAAAACAAATACCGATAGGTAAGCAAGTGGTGGGTACCACTCTGTTGTAAATTAGATGTTGATTAGGCCACTATTATTATGTGTTCTATGTTATTTTATGTGAACTAAATTTTAATAATATATTCGAAAAACGATCCTGAACGAAAACAGTTTATCAGTTTATAATATCACTCAGTATATTTCATGATATGTTTTATTTTGATATAACTATTATACTTGATATATCTACGTAAGTTGATATAATTTTATTTTTTTAATAATGTATAGTATTTAATTGTGTGTAGTAAAATTTAAAATAATATAATATACGTAAAATTCCTTTGAATAATGTTTTTAAATTGTACAAAATAATTAACATCGTTATTTTATCGTTTAAATAATAAATGTTATCCAAATTTGAACTTAAGATGTCGATAAAAATAATTTCTCTTATATATTATTTACTTATTTTGTATTTAGAAAAATACAATCTGTACTTATACATTGTTTATATACAATAAGAATTTATATTAATAATATGTATTTTTACCTTGAGTTTTCCTGAGAAAAAGAAGAAGCCTCCCAGCGAAAGTTTCAAACTACAAAATAGTTTGCAAATTTTTGAAATTTTGTCAAAATTCTAACTTTAAATGCATATAAAAAAATTATATCCATGTATTTTTAATATTTTTATATAGAAATAATAACAATACAATTTATGTGGAATTTTGTATTAAATTTCCAAACATTTTAATCTATGCAGGAAATATATATAAATAATTTATTAAAATTTATGAAAAAAAAAATTGAAAATTTTGCATGGCTATAAATAATGTAAAAATCAAAATGAGTTGCAAATTGCAATGTTGAACTGTTATTTTACCTAACGAATATGATAATATAAAAATTTCTTATTTACTATAAAGTTATTAGTTTTTAAATTACAATAGAAAACAAAAATCATTTAAAAAGAAACCGTTAGGATACAAACATTGAAAATTGAATCAACTTAAAAAAAACTTTGTAATTTTCACATAATAAGTACAAACAACATTTTTTTAAATTTTATCTAAGTATTAAATAATTTTAAGCAAACTATAAGCTTTTCACAAATTTTGTTAAAGTCCTGAATTTATTCTAAATTGCTAAATGCTTATAAAAAATATCGTGACAATAAATTTTCGATATTTTTTAGTTGGGAAATGAACCACTTACTATAATAATTTTGTATTATATTTTCAAGCATTTTAACTCATTCATAAATGTTTTATTGACATTTATACAAAAAAAAATAATCAAAAATTTTAATTGTCAATTGTCAAATAGTTCAAAAACAGTAAAAATATTTTGAAAATTCTAATAAATACTTGGCGAAATTTTTAAGTTTCAGTGGTTATTCGTTGTTAAATTATAACAAAATAAAGAAATCAATTTAGTCGAAATCTGATTTAGCGTAAAAATTCTCATTTTTCTTTGTTATTCTCAATTTGAAATAATTTATTATATTTTAATTATTATTCAACTCTAGTGTTAACAATAAAAATCAATAATTTTTCGAAGAGTGCTTCAATTAAATTAATCACAAACAATTTAATTTTAAATGGATTAGAACAATAAAGTACTTAATATCTTTATAATGTCTTTATGATCGTTTTCAAAGGTTAAGCTTAAAATACAAGTATATGATAATATACATTTAATTAATTATAGGTACCTATATAATATACTAGATATAAATGAGAAAGTTATTATTAACTAAAATAAAATGCATTACACTTGGAATTAAAATTTCTTTTCACATCAAAACCTTTTTAGATTTACAATCATTAGTAATAATATAATATTTTTACATTAAAACAATTTTAACAGGTATATTTATTTGTATATCATATTATGCTATGATAATAATGAACTCCCGAACTATGATAAATAACTCCTATTACGATAGGTCAATATGTCATTATAAACTGTTGATTCAATGACACTGGTAGACTGGTAGTCGTGGTGGTGATGACTACACAATGCAATGGTAAGAAAACTTTTTGCTCTTTTAGTGTTTGTACTTTTGTAGTGTTAGTACTATAAGTAATATGGAATTTTACGATGAATATATTTTGGAAAAAAATTGTGAAAATTATTATTATTAACATCTTATACATTATATCTATCATAATAAATATCCATGAAATTAAAAATTAAGGCTGCGAATTAATCAATTAAGTTAAAAGTTAAGTCAAAATAAGTTATTATTATTTTGTAGTTATTATTACATTGCTGTATCATTATAAATTGCACTATAAAATATCAGTGACACTAATCTGATATAATAATATGCATACCTATATGTTTAGCTTGTGTTTTTAAGCCATGTACTAGGTAGTAGGTACCAGTACCACGCCAAATAATCGGAATTAAATAATAAAATACTATTAAAAAAGTGCCTCTATATATTCCTACTCTTGATGCATAAAAACATATTGCCTGAGTGTATAATATTTGTTCCGTGAAATCGTAACAAAATAAATAAGTAGTAGGTACCTGTAACAATTGTCAAGTATTACTCGGTATTAGATGATATTTAATTTGAACAACAATAATTTATATATTTCGCATATTATGTATTACATTATATTTCTGTTTATGCGCGAAAACTCGATCATAGAGCGGTGGAGGGCCAGTTAAACGGTGAGGGCGGTGATGGTGACTGGTAGAAAATCCGAGAGGGACGGCTGGAAACTCAATGGATTTTAACGAAAGTCAAGTGAACACATACCCGAGTGCGCGCGCGCGCGTACGAATGTGTGCTGTGCACGCCAACTACAACAATGGGCGTAAAACGGACGTACATTTCATATCTGTTGCACGCACATTGAAATTTCGTACTGCAGCCGAGTTCGTAGATTTGGCGTGTAAATTATATAATAATAATATAATATTGTACATCATATATATCGTATTAGGTATATAGGTATATATGATCTACTCCGTCCGTGTACGAACGGAGTAGATATTATATATATACATACACGTAGGTACACGAGCGATCTGAAAACTGATCGTTCTGTAAGCCGATTATTATTACATATATTACACACACTATAGGTGGGGGCGAGGGGTGCATTATACAATCAACGCGCAATAACAAAAACCTCGTAAGCGGCTTATAATATGACCGTTTTAATACATGATTAATATTATGAACCTATACAACGTGCGTGTACGCGCCGCCGCCACCGTTCCGGACGGGTCTTACAGCCATTTATTCGTAATTAGGTATAATAGGTACCTATATACTTGTAGTACGCACATGATGCTTTAATGGGGTGAGTATGGAGTGAAATCATAATAATAACGTAACCGAGTAATAATTAATAAAAAAAAAAATTCTCGTCGTCGTTTCCTGGAAAACGCTGTACATTATGCACTACTACAATATGATGTAAATTTCATAATAAATAGTCTAATTAAATTAGAAAAACATTTCAAAATAATTTACCGAAAGCTTAATTTTTACATAGTTAGATACACTTTGTACTGAGAATATAGCGATACCTTCTATATCTATATAAACATACTAAAATATATTACGTTTATATAGTATGCGTAATCCATCAAAGTGAAAATAATTTTAGTATAATAATAATAATAATAGATACAGTTATAATATTATAGTTACCCTCATAGCCTAAATACTTTTTACTTTTTAACCTATGATAAATTACATAGATTAATGCGAACATTAAAAGTTATGATTAAGTAGAAGATCCAATGACATTTTCAAGTTTATAAAAACGAGGGCCAACGCAATATTTATTTATATTTCAACGAATCATACGATTAAACTATAATATTATATATTTAATAGAATAAACATTAAAACAATAATAATATAATACAATTAATACTTTAGATAAAACAATTATATTCATACAATTATTAGAGGATTTAATCAAATGTAATTTATATTTCATTAGGTAATATAATTTTTATTGATAGAAGAAGCTAAAGTATTATAGTACAATTTTTTGAGAAAATTAATAAAAAATAGTAGTTGACTTAGTTCTATTCCTAGAAACATTACTATAAAACAAAGTTAAGTTAATTGTAAAACTAATATATTCATCGCTTTGATTAACATCTAAAAATAACAATAAATATTTACTTTTATTATCCATAAAAATTCTATACGAATTTTTTTGGTAAATCTTTGGTATATAGGTATCTATTTATAATTTACTTGAAACGTATAATAAGTAAATTGGTATACACCGTGTTTTACTGTGGGTCTATTTGGATATTAAAAAACTGAAAAGTTTCTAAGAAATTTGAATACAGATTGATAATGTTTATGTTATATAAGAATGGCACGACAGACGACAGTACCTACATGCGTTGATGCGTATTCATCATAACTAGTATTATAATATATAATACTTGTGCTAGAAGCAATAAAACTACATCTGAAAAAGGTTTAAGAGTGTGTACCGAGGGTTGCATGATAATATAATAATAGGGCATAGGCTGACAATATTACATAGGTAGTGACATATTATTTTACCATTCTCTGCTAAAAAATGATATACAGGATGATAAAAAAATATAGGATTCTAATTTTCTATATAATATATTAATATTTATACTCTATATTTTTTATTTTTATTTCCAATTGTTATCATGGTGTAAACTTTTGCATCAACATAATTATTATTATCACAATATTTAAGTGACAAATTCAAATCTGCTGTTTATAGAATTCTCATCATTGGTCATACAATTATATTATAAAATGATGTATTATACCTATGATTTTTTTATAAATTTTATACCATTAAGCATCATAGGAACCATCGCAATAATGTTGAAATGGTTAAAATATTAATGATTAATTTATAAAAATATTGCACTCGATTTTGAGGTAATGATAGTTTTTACTAAATAGTTATTAATTATCATTAAAACTTGTGCAGTTACAACCCAAAAACGTATGTTTTGAGTAAAAAAATACCATCATTAATCGAGGTATAGGTACTCAGTACGAAATACGAATATCATATGGCCTTAGGGGAGACCATCTTTTTTTCCACCCTGTATACGAGTTAAGTAGGTACTTGATGACGACAACGTTTCTCTCTCCGGTTGTTTTAACACCCTTTATTTCCGTCACTAAACACCACCATCAAATTACATGTTTTATTGTTGTATCTCATACCTACCTAAAAATTTTAAACACCCTTTTTAAAATAAATAATCGTTTTATGAACTTTGTATATATATCAAAAAATGTTTATCAAACATGCTGGAAACCACAATATGATTATGACTTATGAGTTTATTATTTTTATTATGTAGGTAATGGATCATTTTATTGCGAGTCTCGACGGTTTATAACGGCTTATGCATTTTAGATACTAACTCTAAAGTAAATAGAGAAACATATTAATTTTACAATTTTATTTTTAAATATCGTTTTTAAAATGATACCCAACCAGGGTAATATTTAGGCTAAAATTTAATAGTCTTTCTCTCTCAACAAAATTCAACTTTATTAATGGTAGGATTTTAAGTGGTTTATTTAAGAAATGTCTTATATCACATTTTTCTACCAAGGTTTATAAATATTAAAATGACAAAATGTAATAAAATGTACGATATTCCATTAACAAATTTAATTGTGGGTTATGTAGTGATGATTTATAAAATAATAATCCCGGGGAGATTTAATTAAATTAAGTATTAATAATAATTACAATTTTAGATATTATACAGTAATTATACTACCTATATTCATATGTATCATTTCATCGAGAGACCTGCATTGCTTAACCCATGATCTCAGTTCAAATTTTCTTTTTTTGACATTAATATGTCTTATAATATCTGGGGATCGAAAAAATTTGTGTGATTGCAACATTTTTCAGTTTCACTAGCAATGTATTATTCCATGAAGTAAAGACTAATGGAGTGATGTGTTCCCAAATGCATACTCAAATATTTCCTGTTGAAAATATACAAACACAAAAATTATATTTCATACTTTTTCTATCATAATTTATTACTTAAAGTTATTTGTTGATATAAATAAATGAGTCTCAAAATTAAGACACAAGATTAGTAATATGTTTTATAATCTGCCATAAGACATATTATGATTTATGATTTTCTAAAAAAGGAGAAACTAAAGATTCTTAGTAATATTTTAAATTGTTTTTGTTTTTTAAGCATATGAAATTATAATTATTTTGCAATTATTTTTAGGAAATTCGAGTGTTCATTGCCAATCGAAATTGGACGCATTATATGCAGCTAGTGGAACCAATCCATCTCTACATAGATCCGACGAACATGATGACGATAAACCCCGAAAAGTTCGTCGTAGCAGAACAACATTTACAACATTTCAATTACATCAATTAGAAAGAGCTTTTGAAAAGACTCAATATCCTGATGTATTTACTAGAGAAGAACTCGCTTTAAGATTGGATCTCAGTGAAGCCAGAGTACAGGTAAAAATTTAATGCTATTTAAATTTATAATTTTATTCTTAATTCCAAATTTATGTGTAAGTGCCTACTACACATAAAAATAAATAAATAAAATAAAAATAGTTATTTGTTATCGCTCTACCAACGCACTATATAAAATGTATCATTTCGCTACCAGGTGACTGTTCGTTGAACTATATAGGTACTATTTTTTATACAGCCTTAAAAAATTTTTAAATATTGATCATTTTAGCTAAATTTATTTTTATAGTGAAATTTAAATAAAACTGCTTTCTAAAGATAATTAAATATCATACATTTTATTTGTTTTAATTATAATTTTTGTTGTAAAAATTGAATATTAGTATAAAATATTGTAAGAAATAACTCATTAAAATTAATGTTTAATAATAGTGTTGTAAATTAGATATGAATTTTACATTTTTAAATAATAATTACATACAATTTAATGATAACATAATAGCATGATCAAATTATAATAAAATACAATTTCAAATTGTAAATGAAATATTTTATCCTTAAATATATTATTACATATTACTATAGATTAACCTAAATTTAAGATAATATAGAGATTCAAAGAAATATTGATCATGAATATTGAAACTTAGGATCTTAGATTGAAGGCTGCTCAGGTAAGGTCACTGTAGTTATGGGGATGAAGTGGCCGAGCGTTTTAAGGCGTTGGTTGTGATGCACACTGTCGCAGGTTCGAACCTCGGTCACGGGCGGCACCTCTCTTCGGGCAAGTCACGGTGTCTGGAGAGAGAGACCGCCATCCCCCCTCCCGGGCATGGCAGAAACCTACGGGTGCCCAAATAGAAATTCTGCCAACAGGCGTCCGAACTAGGCCTTTGCCTACTCCCGGACTATATACCACCATACGAAAAAAAAAAAAAAAAAAAAAAACTGTAGTTATATATTTTATACGGTTTGGTGGTGGAGCGATAACAAACTACAAGTACCTAAGTACCAAAATAAACGAAAGAGGCGATCAGTTATAAATTATAATAATAGATATTTAAATAAATTGTACTTTCAGCTATTTTTTAATACTTAAATTTGTAGTTAATTAGTTAATTTATTGTACCACATGGATAAAGTTAGAGTAGGTATTATTATTACTGCATAAAAATACATTTTTTGAAAAGAAAAAGTAAAGTTAATAATAAATTTCCTAATCAAATTGAACTTTTAATACGTATACGTTATTAACGGTTTATGCATTATGTATAATTCAATTTATTATTGTATACTACCTATATTATGTAATAATTTAATTACAATTTCGTATGTATTTGTCAGTACGATCTATAGTAAAAACTAATAACTATAGTTGGGAAACAAATGTATTTAATATTTATACACATATTGTTATTATTTAGTAGGCTTTTAACCATCTAACGTGTACAATACTCCCATTTCAATTAAGGATAACATAAATTGTTTTTAACGGTTCAATGACTAGATATAATTTATTTATATAATGCGTTATAATTATTTGTCTTTTACGGCCGCCTTTGCAGATATTCCGTTTTAGGTCTTAATTGTGTGTGGTTGCTCGTATGGCTATATCCTTTTGTTCCGGAATCGTACGCGGAACAGCTTAATTGAAATCCACCACATCGACTACGTGAGACTTAAATAATATTTCAAAAGCAGTAGAAAACAATGGAAAGAGATTAATAGATTTTTTTTCTTTCGAGTTTACAGTCGCACTAAAACACACCGCGCTAATTGTGTACCACAGAACACTTAGCGGACACAAAAAGACGGTAAAAAAAAGAGAAAGAGGCTACAAAATCTCTACATTATATACGTGTAAATCTCTCCCTCCCCTCTGTAAGTCACCCTATCACTCTCTGTCTCTCATTCTCTCTTTCTCTATTGCCTAGGCCTTCCACCTACCGCCTGTACCGTAGATTGTCTCGCTCTTTAAACGATTCAATAAACCAATTGAGATGGACTTAAAACCCGGCGCGCGCGGTCTCCCTGGTAATGAATTACAAGTTAATTGGGGTGCAATTTCTCGACAACCGATTTAACATCTCCCTAATTTCCTAACGATCATTTAAGTGCATTGTTCGTGTGGCCTATGTGCATAGGGGGAGTCCCATTGTGTTGCACAACACACCCTTGTACGCGCGCGACGCGCACAATCAACCCCAATCGGACGTCCAAATAGAGCATTAACCCTCTACACCCTCCTACACCATTGCCGTCGACGCCGCCAGATCGCTCTACAATGGCCTTCGGGTGCCGAAACTTCCACCGATCCACCGGTTTATTAAACTCCCGTTTTAAGTGTATTGTCAATATTTTAACCTGGCCAATAAAAAAGGGATTTTTTTCTCTCTCTCTCCGTATTCATCGGTATACATATTATATATATATAATAAACATACCCTCTTACTTTTAGTTTCCAAGCACACGCGCCGTTAAGCCAAACTAAATTAATTATATAATACGCGATAAACAATCTACAATGGCCAGCGTGAGTTCGCATGGTATACGGTATTCGGTACATACTTTAGCAGGTTGGTAGGAGGGTGTAAATGGTATCTGAAATATAATCGTCTGTACTTTATTGGAGAAAGAATTAATAATATCATATTTTTTGCGTATATATATATATATATATATATATATATAACATATGTACTTAAATACATAATTAATATCTAACATACAAGGTGTAATTTTTAGTTGTTAATTAAAAAAACGCTTGCCAAATCAGAGATCGGCATATAAACTTTCTTGATTTTCAATTTTTAGAAATTTATTAATTGTATGCAATGTGTTTGTATAATACATTTTATTTTCATTTTCATTTAGTGAGATAGATCTCTGAAACCGGAGAGCGGATTTTGTTGTTTGTGATCTTGTTAGATTGACATTTGGCTAGGAGAAGTGTAGAACTTTATCTTTTATAATTAATTCACTATAGAGCCTAAAAAAAAATTAAAACACATTTTATTGGGCGGTTTTTATTTTTTTCAGCTTTATAGTTTTGTAATGAGTTAACGATTGGAGATAAAGTTCTGAAAATCTTCACAGCACTCCTCCTAGCCAATGTGAATCTAACAAGTCCTCAAATAACAAAATTCATTCTCCAGTTTTGGTAATTTACCACGCTAAATGAAAATCTAGCAAAAAATAACTACCTATACATATAATTATTTTTTTCACTGTGGAAAATTAAATAATTTTTTTTGAAAATTTTTATTTACTTATTAATTCTTTTTTAATGAGTTATCAACCAAATTTTTAGCTATAATAGTTTTGGAGAAAAGTTAAAAAATAGAAATTTCGGGACTGTTCACGCCAACGTTTTGTGGATTCAAATCGTTGTACCTCTTGGGTGTTATATCGGATTTCTCTCATTAATATTTTATGTTAAAGCTAGCTTAATTATTTACCTATACTCATTACAACTGAGTTATATTTTTATAATTTTCCTATTTAACAAAAATTCTTGAAGTTTTAAAAATTCAGACTTTTTCATTTTAATTACCATACTTACTTAATTAAAAATCAAGAAAGTAAAATTCATGATTTTTGTTTTTATTTTTAATTATTTTTATCTGTTCAAAAGATAATTAGTATAAAATATATGTAGATATGTAACACATTTACACCGAAAATTTACTTATTCATTAAAGTGTAATTTTCGACTTTCCTACTTCCATCAAAATTATAGCTTTCTTTTTTTCTATTAAATTGAGTATTGATCTATTTGACCTATAATTGTTCGTTTACACCAGGCATGTCAAACACGCGGGCCGCATGCGGCCCGTGGCTCATTTTTTTGTGGCCCGCGGCTACCAATATTAATGTTAATATTAATGTCGTGTAACGACTATTTTAGATTCTTAGAGAGTGGTTTATTTGGTGTACATTATTATACTGTCTTATCTTCTGATAAACCATAATCGAATAAGGATTATTGATGGTTTTATATATATTTATATCTATATAGATTATCGAATAAAGATTAATAATTTATATCGTCAGTTTGCGACACGCGTGTTAGTCGTTCGATAAACACCGTGTGAAATTTTGTTACGTGTATTCATCTGTAAATTTAATAGTTAAAAATTCGCTAAATTTTTATGTGCGACCCAAATAGTAAACTTTTCAATATATTTGGCCCATCTGATACTTTGAGTTTGACATGCCTGGTTTACACTAAAACAATTTTTATAAGCATGATACTAATATAGCTATTATGCAATAAGTTGAATTACAACTTAAAAATGTAATAAAATGTTAAAAAACAAAAACAGCGCAAGATACATTTTAATAAATACAATAAATTCACAATAAATAAAATAAGAAATAGGTAGGTATATATTATAATATATATTTTTTTATTGTAGAGTACGTTTTTCATAAAATCGTTCCCCATATTTAAAAAAATTGTATGTATGTTACATACAATTTAATACAGGGCGATTGTAAACTCGACCGATTTACAGGTAGTCGATTTTTGGGTTGGATTTATAACATGTAAATTCCACCGGTACATTTTTTTCCCTGAAAAAAAAATGTAAACTCCACCAAAACGTATTTTTGACCTGAAAACACGTAAACTCCACCCATGGTAAAATCCACAGATTAAAACTATTTTTAGTATAGCTATAGCTATGTGTATACACATCAACTTTCGACTGACTTATCTGAATTTCATCTTAACGACCGCAGATAATGTCATATTGCGATTTCGCGAAACGAATGCATTCGATAAAATATTTTTGAAGACACATTTTAGTACGTTCGTTGATTTCAAAATGAACACATTAAGTGAATTAACCAGTGAACGTGGAAATATGTTGCTTTGTTTAAATAATTTTAAATATTACAAACAAACAATTTTAAAGTCCGGTGAAGAAAAGTGGCGGTGTGAAAATAAAAAATGTTCTGCGGTTTTAAAAACAATTAATTCTAAAGAAAATCGATTAATTACATTTCAACGAACAGAACATAATCATGATGCGTCGGCCGAAAATAACCTTCAACGACAAGTGCTTAGTACTGGAGCTAAACGAAAGGCAATAGAAAATAATTATGAAGCACCAAGAAAAATTATCAAACACGCATTAGACGAAAATTCGTTGGATGGAAATAATAGTACAATACAGGTTAGAGATGTAATCTATGCTAAAAGAAATTTATATAATGCTAGGAGAAAGACAATACCAAAACTACCTAAAAGTTTATTTGATGTTCATAATTTTTTAAATGAAACCCAATGTATGACGAGTAGAAATGAAAATTTTCTTCAATATAATAGTAAAGAAAATGGTATTATTATATTCTGTTGTAAAATAAACTTTGAGGCTATGTGTAAAACAGAAATTGTTTACATGGATGGAACATTTACATATTGCGTAAAGCATTTTTTGCAGTTATTTACTATACATGGATACCTAAATGGCCATTACGTTCCTTTGTGTTTTTGTGTATTAAAAGATAAACACGTGTACACTTATTCTGAATGTTTTAAAAGCATTAACGAAATATGTTCATCGTTCATCTTATGGTTTTGTTTTTGAACCAAAAGAAATTATTATTGATTTTGAAAAAGCAATACACAACGCATGCGATTTAATTTGGCCAAATGCGAAATTGATGGGTTGTAGGTTTCATGTTACACAAAGTTGGTAGAGAACAATCCAAAGATTTGGTTTAACTGAAGATTATAAAAAAAATACCGAAGTAGGTGATTGGCTTAGAATTTGCTTTGGATTAGTATTTTTAGACTCTGATGATGTTTCTAATTTTTTTGCAATAGAATTAATGTCTATAAAGCCCGAAAACTCAAAATTAACACAATTCGCAGATTATATTTTAGATACCTACATTACATAAGAAGCATTATATCCACCAAATATTTGGGCTCAATGTAGCACTGCATTGAATTTAACTACGAATGTATGCGATTCGTTTCACTCACATTTAGTTCAGTCCTTTGCTAACACACATCCAAACATACATAACTTTACAAAAGCTCTATTAGATATTCAATCATTCACTTACATTAAATTAAACAGTATTAAGAACCTGATAACCTTAGAAATTCACAATCAAAGACACGCCAAAAATATTTAAATACCATCATTTCGTCATTTAAGGCAAACAATATTACCATTATGCAATTCGTCAAAGCTTCATCTAAACATTATCAAACCAATTTTTAAAACCAAACAAATTTTTTTTGAACCTAAATTTTCTTTAAGTAATTATTTTTTATTCATTTATTTTAATTAACTTTATTTAACTACGAACTAGTGATCACTATTAATTATTATATCATTTATTTTAATATTGTGTAAAAAAAGATATAATTATCTAAATATAATATATATATATAAATAATAAATCTGTACATAAATTATGTAGGTATGTTTATTTTTCTATTTCATTTTTATATGATTTTTTTTAAAAATTATTGTTAATTATTATTAATAATTATAGATTTTTCTATTTTATTCTATTTGATTATTAGGTATATGAATTTTTTTTTAAATTATTGTATTTAAATACAATAAATATATTATAATAAATCTGCACCCACATAAATTATGTAATCTTAGTTAATCAGATTGGATTTGGATTACAATTTAAAAAAAAACCGTACCGGTGGAGTTTACATTTTTTTTCAGGTAAAAAAAAAGTACCGGTGGAGTTTACATGAAAAAAAGTCTAAAAAGGTCGCAATCGGCGGAGTTTACATGCGCCCGTAATACATGTATTATATGGGTTAGAAAAAAATTGGTTCGTTTCGTAAGTCATGGTTAAATTATAATTTCCCATCATTAATCGTAATAATCAGCATTATTATTACAAATATTATTACTTTATGCGTAAACATTTCAATAAAAAATATTATGTTTTTATGAATTTTCATCAAGCATTATAATTTATAACCCTGTGATCATATTATTTTTTTATTATTGATTCTTAATTTAAAATAAGGATTCCTCTTTTTTCGTAAAAATTGTTCAGTAACAATCTACACACGTGTTAGTATTAAATAAATTTGTAATTTTAAAACTCGACTTTAGAATAAAAATGTATCATGTATGCAAGTGCCAAACATATAATAATTATGTCTTTGTTAAATATAGGTATGGTTTCAAAACCGTAGAGCTAAATGGAGAAAACGAGAAAAATCAATGGGTAGAGAATCCAATCCATACATACCTGACCACACGTGTGAGTTATCAATAACTATATGTTTATAATATGTCATAAAAATATTATCATTTTAAATACTACCTATACGTATATATAGGTATAGTATATGTATTAGAAATATTATGTCAATAATATAAATATAAATATAATATTTACTGTTATTTAACAAAAATATTTTTGAGAACAAATTTAAAATTGATAAAATATTACATTTTTATTACCTAACCTAAGGGATTTGTAATGGAAAAACTACCTGTTCATATAAACATGAATATTATTACTAAGTGTATATTAAGATTATAAAAAAATTGGCTAATCAAGAGTCATTCATAAATATGTATGGAATAAAACACTTAAAAAATATACTTAACTAAAAAATAATTTATACGTTATGAATGACATATTACCCCTATCATACAGCCATTCATTCTATTATATACTCCGCTGTTTGTTGCTCTGGTTAAAACTCCGTAGCTATTGGGTTACCTAAGTTGTAACTTACGTCTTATACAAAACTAATTGCAGTCAAACATTTAAACTCTTAATCAGATAACATGTTTTCTATTGTAAGTATTTTAATTTTGTTTGTTTCTTAAAGTGATAAAAAAAATCCGAGATCGTTAGTCACAATTTTTTTTTATAAGTACTCGCTGCGTTTGTCGTCTATAGCCGACGGACCGGGTTTTTCACGGTGCGTATGTCGGATATAGCCGACGCGTAGGTATGTGAATGGTGCGTCTGTCGGATATAGCCGACATCAGGTCTGTTGAATTAGATGTGCTATAAAATAGTGACGCACTACAGTAATGTTTTCATTTTTACACACGCCACTGCACAGAAAATTTTTGTTATTTCAGTCCAATCCGTTTATAAAAACTTATTTTTTTGATTTTTTATTCGATCGAACATTATGAATATTTGATTATTGTTATTATCAATATATTATTATACATCGATATAGTTATTATAATTGCTAACAAGTACAGGGGTGGTTCCAGAGACTTGATTGGGGGGGTATGTCATAGTATTCAATAATAGTCAATAGTTGTAATATGTTTATAATATTTTTTTAACAACATACAATTTGTAAAAATGTAACTTAGGGTGTTGTGAGGGGGTACAGACCCTATCACCTCCAAGGAACCACCCCTGAATATGTAATAACCCTTTGAAAATAAAAATTATGTCCTTCCCCAGAAATATTTATGAATAATTACATCACCAAGTGCGCCTGTCGGCGATATCCGACATTAATTAAAATATCCAAATTGGTGGCACGCTCCTAGTAAAACATTGATATATTTTGTGACGCATCGAACGTGTCGCAACAAACTATTTGACGCAGTGAATGTGTTAAGTTCGAATTTATACGAAATATGTCAAAATTGCGAAAATTTGCAAGTCATTTTGTGGTTGAAAAATCGTAAAATTTTTTTCTTTTATAACTAAGTTTTGAAAATTTGGTACATGGTTCTCCATACATTTTTGATTTTTCTTCGAATACCTGTAAAAAAAACTCTACCGGACTAAGACAAAAAATTTTTAAGAGTGTTTGAAATTTAAATTTTTACAAAACCGCGTTAAATAACGATTTAGCCTCAAACGATTTTTGATATTTGTTTTTATTCAAATAGTATAAGTCGTAAATACTTGAAAATTTTACCAGTGATTCAGATTGCCATTTTCTTTACGTGATTTCATTTTCAAAACATTTTGACTTCTTTTGAACTATTTATGGGCATTTGAAATAATCAATTTTTTTTTATTTTTTTTTTTTATAAATGTTGATAAAAAAAATTTAGCTGAGACAAATTGCTTGAAAATTTAATTGAATGATATAATGATACCTATCATTGCATTCAAATTTAACCTACCCTAGTCCGAGGTCCACCCCACCATGTGCACCTAATGTACAGCAGAGCAATACTCACTTACCCGCTTTTTTATTATATTTTTAAGAAATAATTTAATATAAATTCATAAAAAAAAAATTTTGATAGAAAATGTTACAATTAATTCATAAATTGAGATAATTGAACCAATTGAGGGAATGCTATATAAGCTTCTCCGAACAGTTGTGTCCTAACGCTAACAATTAGTATACATACAAAGGTGGGAATATCGACTCATTTATCCATAGTATCAAAAATATGCGAAAAATAAACCTTAATAGCTAATTTTCAATATTGTGTACTTGATGCCTAATGGACAATGGATAGAATTTCTTCCATTTTCTAGTTACATTTGGCATAATTTTTATTCATTTTATACTTTGATTGAATGGATTATTTTTGTTTTTATTCTATATTTCTATACATAGCGTTTTAAATTGTATTTAAACAAAATAAAATAATAACATGATTTAACTATTGGGATCGTTTCGTATGTTGATATAATTAAATATAAAATATAATACACAGGATTAACGTCGTTACTGGACGATTTTTCTATACGTGTATGAATCCGTGAATCACGGACCGTGATCCTTTACCTCCATCAACTTTGTTTATTGTAAATGTTCATAGTTAATATATTTATACATAATATAGACATATAGTATAATATTATAATAGTTTATCATTGTGTTATCACAGTGTTCAGAAATGACTGTTTGTCCGTGGCACCCACGCTGGGAGGTCCAATACCGTTCCTCACGCCCGAACAATTCTGGCCGAGCATCGTGTTCAACCCGGCGGCCGCGTCGGCGTTCCTGCTCGGCTTGCCGTGGCACCATCATCACGCTGCCCAGCCGTCAGCCACTGCTGCGGCCGCATCGTACCAGTCGTCCGTACATAAAGCGCTGTCCGAGCGAATCATCACCGCCAACCAGTGGCCGGCCGTTGCGCTGCAAACGTCATCGTCCGAACCGCACAGCCCGTCGTCCGCGGCAACGTTCAGTCCCGCGGCGCTTTCGCCCGTCCGCGAGCCGTCGGTAGACGCGGCTACGGTCGCCGCCGCCGAAAACCAATCGCCCTACCTGAACGACGACGACGATGACGGCGACGGTGACGACGACAACGAAGCTGGCAGGTGTTCGCCGCCAGTTTTGATGGAAAACGTTTCCTGTTAATATGTTTGGCTAAGGCGATACATATATATATAAATATTATATTACTTTACGTATAATACATACATATATTATATCAACTGGTTTAAATAGTTATTATTTCACTTTGACCCCCCCCCCCTCTTCACACAATCATCCACCAACCTGACGTGTGATTGTTTTTTTTTTTTTTTTGTTGTATGATGTGAATTTTTGTTCAGACCTAAGACTTATAAGTTATAATGTATACAATCATCATATCAACGATCGAGTTTTGAAAACAAGAATAAATTATAAGAAATAATTTTACATATTATACCTAAGTTATTTTGTAAATGCCTTTACCGATATTACCATTATATGTACGATAATAACACTACATTTTTGCAAACGTTAATTTTTTTTTTACTATTTTATATCGCAACAAAAATCTTAACCATTTTATTTTTGGGAGCGTAGACCCGCGTTGAAACCGAATTTTAAACTGTATATATTAATATTATACTATTAATAGTTGATCCATTAAAACTCAAATATGGTGAAGTACCTAGGTAGTTCGCCGTTATAATATCAAACGATAGATATTGATTCAATATTTATACACAGGCACGTAAACAAAATAAAATTTCGGGGGAGGGGGTGACCCCCCTTTGTATACGTGCCTATTTATACACATAAAATTATCAAAATGTTCAAAAAACATTTCTACTTCGATAAATGATAAAGAAAAACCCTAAATGAATCACTGCAGTTATGATATGTCACAATTATGAAAAAAAAAATAGTAAATATTTGATCTTCGCAAAAATTTAATATTTTAATGTAATAATAGTAAATACTTATTTTAAATTATATTAGGTGAGTATTAGGTTATTTTTGTTGTAAAAAATGTAAATTGTATAAAATATGATATTTACCTTTATGTATCCTGGTCAGTTATTCGGTCGTATACCAAATGGAAAATTGTCCTTTTATAAAATATAAATAGGTTATAGGTACATTTATATTATTGTTTAACTGCACATGGAAATCAGTATTCTATGTATATTTTATTTACTACAATTAACAATATTATTGTTTAATTAAATTTCTGTATAGTATTAACATTAAGTAGGTATTTATCTCGTATTATATAAATGTATATCAACATCCTCTTAAGGTTTGACTTCAACCGACGCTACCGTTACCTATTATATAATAATATAATATAATAACTATGTATTAAACATATTTCACTCGATCGTTTAGCGAAACGCAAATTAATTTCAACTAAAACGAAGTGCGTTGTACGTAGTTATTCGATCAATTTATAATTGAGTTTGTAAACTAATAATATAAACAGTATATAATAACAAATACCTATTAATCATTTGATACATTCTGTGTGTAATATATGCGATAAATATGTATAATATGTGAATTGGGTAACGTGGTGTGTGTATCACATTATATTTCCTGAGATCATAATATAGTTTAATGTTCACAGAATTTTTGTAATAAAAGTTATTGGTTTTGCTCGTTACATGGCACATGGGTAATATATAAAACTGTAAATAACCTACTCGTAATCATCAACAGACAATAGCATGCGGCGTGCCATAAAGATCCCGACGTATATAGGTATACGTTTAGTGTTTACGTGAGTTTATACCGTTTACTGTTTATAGGGAAGTACAATTTTAAATATTAAACACTTTAGGTACAATAGCCCATTTACTTATTAGTTAAATGTAAATATATTTCGTAAAAGTACTTCATATTATAATAGTTGTATATGCATTATATCTAACAATATTATAATTTATCCTGTAAAGATGCTAAGGATTTTTATAAAATTGTTTACTGAAAACATTAACCAACAAACTAGTAAACAACAAATAAAATCTTCGAGCTGGTTAAAACACTTAAAACCACATTTCATATTATGTATATGCGCCTGCCTCGGTTGTTGTACTAAATGTATAAATATTTGGTACTAAAAGGATGTCAAAATTACCAAATTATTATTTTATTACCAATCAACTATGGGTACTATAGAATTCTTATTTTCTTTTATATATGATTAAAAATGTAATATTGTTGACGGCTCAATAAAATCAAAAAATGTTACATAAGATAATGTATGTACCTACCTACCCATTTACTGTTTTAAAATATAATGATATATTATGTTATAATTATAATGTTAATATGTATTACCGATAATAATATTATGTGTTTAGTTAAAAACCTAAAATACAATTTATTCAACATTTGTAAGGCGAAATACAATAATGAAATATTGAAAATTATAAAAATAATTTCGTGATCTTGAAATAACATATTATAGTATTGATCTAATTTAATTTATTTTAAATACATTTTTTTTAAACTTATTATTCAAATCGTATTTTGTTGTGTAACGCTATGTCGCTATTCTTACTGTTAACAAATAATATATAATACTATTATTTTGATATTTTCAAAAACAACTATAACAAAGGTATATACTAATAATTTAAACCTTTATTGTACATTACCTATACAATAATATATTTTTTAAGCATATAATATTGTATTATGATAATATACCTATGTTATACAAGCTCATATACTCACAGTCGAAGACGTGTGTGCATATCCATAGGCGCCGCGAGGGGTTGCAAGAGAAAGGCACGCTTGTTTTTAAAAAAAAAAGAATACAGTTTTAAAAAAATTCAGTAGTATTGAAGAATAAATTAAAATAAAATAAATACCTATATTTTAAATAATGAACGTAGACGTCTAGGTTTTTTCAAATCCCTCAATTGCATTTTCAATAAATTTGGTATCTACTTCTTATCAAAAAATATTCCTATGTATTTAACTTATATAATTTAATCATTATTTAGAAATCAGCGTATACTATGCGCAATGCACCCTCTCCTAAAAAAATTCCTGGCCGCGCTTATGTGCATATTATCTTTGAATAATCAGTATGTTATATGTTAGGATTATTGAAAAATATTGAATAATACCTATAAATTATAATAGACGAAGAAATGTACATTTATATTATTGGCCTAAATGTAATTCAGAAAATTAAAAAAATATGTGCAAGTATCATATAATTATAAAATATCAAATGGCCTGCAAATTTAAGCGATAATTAATTTGTATACCTACTATTGTGTTTAGTGTAGACAAATTAAGGGGATAGGTAATAACTGCCTTCCTTGTCTGCAGCTTTGACGCATCAATATTTGTTCATTATCATAATATTATTTGAATAGTATGATTATACATTAAAGAGACAATATAATGTGCTGTGCTTATAAGACTGATAATTATAATTGTATTCGTTAAATATGTTGTAATGTCTAAAACATCTATAAACACGTTTTCGTGTTTGAGAAAGATAAGCTTACTCTATAGCAGTGATGCCCAACCTTTTTTGTTCGGCGTGCCACTTTGGTTAATAATCATCTTCGAGCGGGCCACTAAATATAAAAGAACGAATAATTCCAATCTTAATCTAATAATAATGTTTTATTTAATAATTTGTGACGGGCCATACAGAATACCTTCGCAGGCCACGGGTTGGGCACCATTGCTCTATAGCAATGTATGATAGAGCAGGGGTCTTCAACCCTTTTATGCTGTGGGTCACTTATTATTTTTTAAAAATCTTGTGGATCGCATTTGTAGTAAAAACATATATTTTATACAAAAATGCAGATTTATTATTACAATTTTTATGATTAAATTTTAAATTATAAACTATTGTTATTATTAAAATATATATAGATAAACATTGGGGTTTTTTAATTATAAATTATTTATTTTATCGAAATAGAAAAAATACATACTAAATTTCAAATGTGCGATCGTGGGCCGCACATTATGATAAGGAGGGCCGTAGAACTCTCTTATAGAGGGTCGCTATAGTTTTAGGCCTATGATCTTGCGTAAAATATATAAAATATTCGTTTTAAAAACATTATTTTTTAAGTTGTGAATCAATACTATATATTATATATGGGCCATGGGGTTGAGTATTTTTTTTGTAAAAATGAGAAACAATATTATAACTTTATCTAAACTCTTGGCCCTAGCGAGGATGTATCTCATTCTATAGTATGTGTGATAATATACTTTCGTTACATAGGTATATATTTTTTCTATGAATTATGAGTTTTATAACAGAACGATTTGACCACTCTGCCCACTCTGCACTATTACCTATTACATTGGCGTATTTACAATTATAAGTGGTTAAAATTTTTTATTTTTTTTTTTAAATTTATTTATATTATTTCGAATCATAATATAGATTCTTAATTTCATACTTTGAAACAAAATATTAACCAAAGTATTTTGATCGATAAAAATCAGATTTCAGACAAACATTCAATTAGTTAGATATACGTATTTACGTTTTAAAAAGTAGAGTAGTGGATAAACATTTTGCGGGGTACCCTTGCAGTATACCACTAAATTCTACTCATCTATATACATAAAATAATTTTAACTAATAAACTGTCTGTCAAACATTTGATTTTTATACATTCAAATATTCCGAATTATATTCTACTTCGGAATATGAAACAAAAAATCCATGTTATATTGTTATAAATTTTATGATTCAAAAAAGTAAAAATTATTTTATATAAAGTATTATATAAAAGAGATATTTTCAAATACGTTTTGAAATAAAATGAAAAAAAATTTTTTTTTAATTTTTCGGAAATAATGAGTGTTTCACATAAAATGAATCACTTCGTATACATATATATATATATATTTAAGCTCATTTGTAAATTTATAATACTCATAAATTCCCACAAATATGATGGAAAATTAACAAATTAAGGGTTTACTTATTTTAATAATAAATTCAATATTATAATCAGTCAGTAATTTAGTTTATTATTTATTATTATTATGTCGTATAGCTTAAGTTTATCATTTTATTATCTATAATACTGTGAGTCAAATAGTTTAACCATTATTTTATGGTCTATGCAGGAGCTCTTGTAACGAAAGAAAACAAATAGTACTTATTGTGACCCTTAACACTAATTATAATAATTAGGCTCCATCTATCGACCGACAGTGCTCAAATTTCATGAGACCAACTATATTATATTGTAAGAAAATTATAAATTATGATCGTCTGTTATCAAATAACGACATGCATAAAATAATCGTTTTTTGTGTGTTAGTTTGTTTAGCTTAGCTGCAGTATAATATAACTTAATTACAACAACACAATTTTAGCTCACTCTATCACTATAATATTATTCACCTATATATAGAAAACTCTAGGCGTCTAGGAGCGAAACCTCAATAATTTAAAACCGTAAGAGTAAGACGTAAAAACCTAATAATAATTTAAACTTAAATAGATTTTAAAATAATGAATGTTGTCTGATAAAAAGATTTATAAAAAAAAATTGATTAATTCAAATGCCTATAAATAGCTCAAAAATTTTTTTTTTATTTTTTAAATGTTGATAAAAAAAATTTAGCTGGGACAAATTACTTGAAAATTTAATTGAAGGGTCCACATAACTTGTTCTAACTCTCATTTAAAAATTATTAAAATACATAGGCACAAATTTTTTTTATTAGCATTTGAAGTTCAAATATTGACTAAAATTCGTCAAAATCATGAATATTTTTAACTATTTAGTAGTTAAAAATTTATAAATATTTTACTATCAAAAGCTAAGAATTGAAAATTGAATACTATGCTGTCCATAAGTTAAGCTTAGAATAATTATAAAAAAGTTTGAGGATTATTCAATTAAAAAATTTTACGAGTGTTTAAAGTTTTAATTTTAATTTGAAATCAAAAATACACGTGTAAAATAATGTTTTACTACTAAATAGTTTTCGATTTTTGTTATTTTTAAAAAATTACCAAACGTAGGATCTTGAAGCTTTTACTTTAATGTTTGAATTTGTTTCAAAATAGAATATATGACAATATTTAAATATAACATATCCTTGACTGACAAATCATCTCCATTCAGAATCGTTTTTCGTATACAATGATAGTATGATACCCCCCCCATCATTGCATTCAAATTTAACCTACCCTAGTCCGAGGTCCATCACCCCACCCCCTAATGTACAGCAGAGCGATACTCACTTACCTGCTTTTTTCATTTGCTTATTTTTCCTAACCTCGTTTTGATGGGAAACCTCTGTGGGCTGAAACACTATTCCATGCAACCTACACCTCTCTTCTTAATTTTAACTACTAATAAAGTTATAAAATTTAATATATTTAAATACAAACCTTTTTTTCTTTTTAAATCAATTTTATGCATGAAAATAGTGAAATAAGTACTCCGAAAATACTCTAGTTAGGATAATGAAATTTAATTTTTTACGAAATCTCGTAAAATAATGATATATTATAATTTAAATGTAGGTTATAATATAAATTATAATATATCTTACTAGATTGACAAATCAACTCCGTTCAGAATCTTTTTTCTTATAGAATGATACCTGTTATTTCATTCAAATTTAACACATACATTATAGTGAACTACTCTCCATTTCTACTATACAGCAGAGCAATACCCACTGCCCACCTTTTTTTTTGTAATAATATTAAATTTTATTTACATAGAAATTATTAAACACAAAAAAAAACATTAAATATTATGTAATTAAAATCAAAAAGCAGGTAAGTGAGTATCGCTCTGCTGTACATTAAGGGGTGGGGTGATGGACCTCGGACTAGGGTAGGTTAAATTTGAATGCAATGATGGGTATCATTGTATACGAAAAACGATTCTGAACGGAGACAATTTGTCAGTCAAGGATATGTTATATTTAAATATTGTCATATATTCTATTTTGAAACAAATTCAAACATTAAAGTAAAAGCTTCAAGATCCTACGTTTGGTAATTTTTTAAAAATAACAAAAATCGAAAACTATTTAGTAGTAAAACGTTATTTTACACGTGCATTTTTGATTTCAAATTAAAATTAAAACTTTAAACACTCGTAAAATTTTTTAAATTGAATAATCCTCAAACTTTTTTATAATTATTCTAAGCTTAACTTATGGACAGCATAGTATTAAATTTTCAATTCTTAGCTTTTGATAATAAAATATTTATAAATTTTTAACTAATAAATAGTTAAAAATATTCATGATTTTGACGAATTTTAGTCAATATTTGAACTTCAAATGCTAATAAAAAAAATTTGTGCCTATGTATTTTTATAATTTTTGAATGAGAGTTAGAACAAGTTATGTTGACCCTTCTATTAAATTTTCAAGTAATTTGTCCTAGCTAAATTTTTTTTATCAACATTTATAAAAAAAAATTGATTATTTTAAATGTCTATAAATAGCTCAAAAAAAGTCAAAATATTTTGAAAATCTAAGCACGTAAAGAAAATGCCAATCTAAATAACTGGTGAAATTTTCAAGTACCTACGACTTATACTATTTGAATAACAACAAATATCAAAAATCGTTCGAGGCTAAACCGTTATTTAACGTGGTTTTGTAAAAATTTAAATTTCAAACACATTTTTTTTCTTAGTCCGGTAGTTTTTTTTACAGATATTTGAAGAAAAATTTATGGAGAACCTTGTACCAAATTTTCAAAACTTAGTTATAAAAGAAAAATTTTTTATGATTTTTCAACCACAAAATTACTTGCAAATCTTCGCAATGTTGACATATTTCGTATAAATTCGAACTTTAAGCATTTATAAAAAAAAAAATGCGGCTAACGATTCTGCAATAGATAATACACATCATATTTGTAAAAAAAGTACTTTGAAAAACCGTGGCCGTCGATAAAATAGAATATAAATATAATAAAATATAATATAATATATTATTATATTATATCTTTATAATATAATATATTTAATTTATAGAATATAAATTAAAGCTAAAGCTGTTGTATTATTTACAACAGTGAGTCCACCGGAAAGTTGATATTACTTTTACTTTTATATTCTTTAATGACGTGCAGACATGGAGAAGTCGTATTCTCAATGTAAATTTACAACAAAATTTCAATCAAACTTAATTCGCCATCAAAAAAATACACATAGATCTGCTGCAACACAATTTAAATGTGAATGTCCATATGCTACCAACTCCAAATACAATATGGAACTCCATCGAACTCGTTTTCGTGAGCTGGGTATTGACTGCTATAATAATTTTTCACAGAGAATAATTTGTCCTGTTTGTGGATCAAAATATCAACTAAGGAACGAGCTGAGGCAACATATTGTAACCGATCATAATGAAACCATTGAGGAAGAAAACATAGTTTTTGAATCTGACAGTGGTAAATATTATCAAAAATAATTAAAATAATTCTATTAGGTAGGTAACACCTTCGACCTTCCTATTCTAAAAATTAGAGCAGTACTGAGAATAAAAATTGTAATTTAAAAAAAAATTTATAATAATATTAGTTACCCTTTATGTATATTTTGGAATAAGTATGGGACATTTTTTGAACACTTTTGTAGTTTTTTATTTATTTAATCAATGGTTTTAAAAATTTGAACAAAAATATATCATATTTCATATAAAGCCATAAATGCAAATAAATAATTAAGGTAAAATTAATATGATAATTGAATGAATAAATGAAATAATAATTGGTATAACTTTGTACATGGGTAATAAAACGTATTTAATAATACAAATGTATTATTTGTATTAAAATGTATTTAATATGTTTATTTAAAAAAAAAAAACAATTTAAAAATATAAAACCAATGTTTTTGGTTTAAGTCTAATCCTTTGCATTTTACATACCAAAATATTATTCACAACAAATAATTCAATTATTTTTCTCTCTTATCCTAGAATTGTTTGAATGAAAGAAAACTGTCAAACTTGAAAATCGTTGATCATATGTGTGTCATCGGGGAATGAGCAAAAACAAAAATGGTACCAAGAAAAAAGAATATTTTTGTCATCGAGATGGGTTCTATAATGAATTTAAGAATCGTAAGAAGAATCTCAAAAGTCAGGGTTCTAACAAAATAAATGGATCATGCCCTTCAATGATAAAATACAAACAAGAAAATGGAGTAGTTTTGGTAAAGTTTATAAGGTCACACATTGGATATGATGAAAATATTGGCAGATTAAACCTTAAAAAGGATGAACGTGCTGAAATAGCTGGTAAGTGAATAGATAGGTATCTTTATATTATTATATTTCAAAATTGAAAATTTCACTTTTTTGAAAATTATCACTTGTATTGGATTATTTTTGGTTATTAATTTATTATTATTTATTATACACATTTTCTTTATTTCACACAATAAACCAACTTTTGAAAATGTTCACTTGGAATTTGATATTGTGATTATAAACTTTAAGATATAATAATTTATATTTTATTTTTCATTGCAATGAAATATTTCAAGAAAATAAATTTCATGAAATTTTAATACCCTATTTATATATTGATTCAGGTAAACTAAAATCTGGTGTTCCACTTGATGTCATTCGTGATCATGCATCAAATATTCATGCTGCACTTACTACAACAACAAAACAAGATCTACGTAATATTATAAGAGATTTTAATTTAGATCCTACTCATTCACATTCAGATGACGCTGTCAGCATTGAAGTTTGGTGTACCAAAGTAAGTGGTGTTAAAGATCCTTCATTCAACCCTGTTATATACTATAAACGACAAGGCAATCATTCTGATAATGAAAAACTGAATAATGAAGATGTCCTTTTGATTATATTTAAAGCATTCCAGAGAAAAATGCTAACTAAATTTGATAACAATATAATATGCATTGATAGTATACATGGAATGAATCAATATGATTTCCACTTAACTTCATTAGTAGTAGTTGATGAGTACGGAGCTGGTATTCCTGCAGCATTCTGTATTTCAAATAAAAAAGATACAAATACATGGTCGATTTTTTTTTTAAGTAATGATTGAGCTTATAGGTATCAATATTTTACAGCCTAAAGTATTTATGTCAGATGATGATGACTTATTCTACAATGCGTGGAAACAAGTAATTGGCTCTGTACCTTATAGGTTACTGTGCACCTGGTACATTGACCGTGCTTGGAGAAATCAACTACAAAGGAAAATATTAAATGTCGAGAAAAGAGCATTAGTTTATAAAGCTTTAAGAGTCTTATTGCAGGCTACAAACATTGAAGAGTTTCAAGAATTATTAAAAGGTTTTATGCAAGAAGTAATAGCTGATAATGAAATGAGTTCATTTGGAGAATACTTTAAGTCATACTACATTGCCAGGCAGACAACTTGGGCATATTGCTTTCGAAGAAACTGCGGCATTAACACTAATATGAGGCTAGAATCCCTGCACAAGGTTCTCAAATATTTCTGTCTACATGGACAAAAAAACAAACGTTTAGATAAATGTCAGTCGGGCTCAGACAGCCAAAGCGATAACTAGTGCGCCGCCATAGTTTCGTAATGCGTCGCGTATCATACCTTATCTTTCCATTTAATTATCGCAACGAGGCATTAAAAACGTCTAACGGTCACGGTTTCACCAATTGTTATTCTAAACAAAAATACAGTTCGTAAAAAGAAAACTATGGAAATCCCTACAAAGAGAGCTCTCTCGTCGACCTCCTCAAACTCCCCGACCTACGTGGATAAGAAAAACAAAGTTTTTGTAACACCAAATCGTTTCGAAGTTCTAGAAATGGAGGAACAAGACAATGTTTTCGTGCAAACAGAATCTCAGCTCACCTCACAAACTACCAAGACCTCGCTAGAACCGAGTAAGATAAAACTCCCAAATATCGTACTAACAAACGTTACCGATTTTATAATCCTCAAAAAGATTTAACTAGCATAGTGGGACCAGAGGGTTTCACATTCAAAGCTAATAGATCTAATATTATCGTTCGATCAAACACACACGAAAACTGGATGGCCATTAAATCATATCTGGTTGAAGCCAATTTATTACGATTACCATTCTTATCTCCCCCGTTCTTCACAACCTTTCCGAGTCGTGCTACGCCACCTTCACCACTCCACGCCTACCGTGGATATTATAAACTACCTTAGTGACCTAGGGTATAAAGTCAACAGTATCTCAAAAATAATACACCACACGAACAAGTTACCACTTCCTCTATTTAATATAGGCCTGGCCCGCAACAACAATAATCGAGAAATATTCAAAATAACAAAAATATTAAACTCAATAATGAAATTCGAATATCAAAAAGACGGTCCGATCCTCCTCAATGTCATAATTGCCAAAAATATGGACACACACGTAATTATTGCCATCACGATCCACGCTGCGTAAAATGCGGATCAGAACACTCAACTGACGAATGCACAAAATAACGGGAGAAACCCGCATAATGTGCAAATTGCGGTGGAAATCACACTGCAAACTACAAAGGATGCCAATCTTTAAAAAAAAAATACTAAACCGCACCAATCCTAAAGCTAAAAAAATAAATAAAGAACATCAACCTATTCCAACACTTGCTATACCGCCTATACCACCTCCATCTCGAAGAAGTGGAAATGAAGCCCCCAGTCCAAACTCAAAAGAAAAACCGTCATACGCCGAAATCGCAGCTAATAGACCACCACCCAATCAATCTCTACACATCATCACCAAATTCCTCGACGAACTAAAATCTATACTTAACCCCCTTCTTACTGTTTTAACATCCCTAATAAACAAAATAACACTCCCTATAACTCCTACTCCATAACACACATACACACACACACACACACACACACCACATATTCCGTACATCAATAACACAAACACACAGTATATTTATTATATATATAACTCTAAATTAAATTGCTATTGTTATTGTTATTTATTTATAACTAACTTGTTGTAACATGTAATATGTTGATATATTTTAATTTTTAGTAAATATATAAAAAAAAAAAAGATAAATGTATTAATGCTCTTGTAAAATATTCCCGTGACTGTCTCTTCAGAAAATTAAGAAAAATTGTTAAAAATGAGAGACCAAGACAACTGAAAAATATTGCAAAGAGCCATGCCAGAGCTCAAGAAGTGAAAGTAAATTTTTTAACCAGACAGCAAGTACATGGTCTGTTCAATCTCAGTCATCAACAGATATATTATACGAAGTTGAATTAGTATGTGAAAATGTTAGAATTTGTTATGATGACTGCATAATGATATGTGAACAATGTGAGCCAAAAATATGTGTTCATACATTTTCTTGTGAATGCGTTGATTATTTGATTAAAACAGATATTTGCAAGCATATTCATGCTGTTGTAGCATGTATGTCCAAAAATATTCTTACAGCTGAATCTGAAATCTCCCCTTGTTTTGAAGACAATATTAAGCTTAGTGATAGGATTACTTAGAACATTGACATTTTAGTACCATTATTTAATAACAATACCTCATCAGATATTGACGATAATTGTGATATTCGTTATAAAATGGAGACACTTTTGGATTACTTTTCTCCAAAATATCACTAAAGCAATGAAATAAAAAATCATAATATGAAATCTCTGGATCGTTGTTTGGAGAAAGTTCAAATAGAAAAGCTTGAGGCTACAAAAAAAACAAAATTGACACCAAATTGATCAACAAAGAAGGCTTTTTTCAACCAAAAAACCATTTAAGCCGACCAGTGACTTAATGAAACCAACATATTCCGAGAACACTAACATCAAACAATATCTGAAAAATCCTCATACAGCAATTGAAAATGTATATACATAATTTGATCACAGTTATTAGCAGTGTTGGGTAGTAACGTAACGTGCGTTACTCGTTACTGTAACTTAGTTACTATTATTTTTGGGTAACGGCAAGAGTAACGACGTTAATTATTTAGAAGTAACTTACCAGAAAAACGCGTTACATTATCAATTTAATTATATTTTTATATTTTAATTTTTTGGGGGGATATATATCGCGGTGTTACCAGGGCATTTTCGTGGCTCTTTAGTGTAGCTGAACATTTGTACAAAAAAAGAGCACATAGGTATAATTGATCCAAGTTTTGAAGATACATTATTGTATAAAATAAATATAAAACATGATTGATTTGAAATAGACTTTTTTATATGAAACTTAAATAACATATTAAGAGTAACGTCATTGTAACTAGTTACTTTTGAGTAAAAAAATGTAATGTAACGCATTACTTTTGTTCTTAAGTAACTAACAAGTAATATAGTTACCTTTTTTATTTTGTAACTTATAACGTAACTTAGTTACTTTTAAAAATTAACTTACCCAACACTGGTTATTAGTTACCTATTGTGTTTATTTTGAATAAACTACATTTTTCAAAGTACTTACTTTTTTTATTAATATATATTTTAAATATAATATGTAATTTGATGTAATTATGTAATGATGATTGAATAATTTTTGATGTTTTTTTCTGTATAAATAAAACTTAATATTAATAATATTAATACAAAAAAAAAATATTATTATCATGTTAAAGATTTGGTTATTATCATATTATAATAGTAGTGATAACACGATCCTCCAAGCTGCCTCGTCGTGTTTGGTGTATGGTTCATAAAAAGCAATAACCACAGATATATAATAACATTATATAAATCATGATTAACTATAAACTAACTAGGTATGTCAGCAACCTTACCGATTCTAGTATAATACGCGCAGCCAGTTTATTCCAATAGAATGTGACGTCAGCTGCCAAGGATTTTATTTTTGGCGGGATTGCGGGAGTGTGGAATATACTGAATACTGATAACAAATCCTTGGCGGATGACGTAACACGATGCGTATCATTTGATTGCTGACATACCTAGTTAGTAATTAATCATGATATAAATAATCATATATCTGTGGCAATAACAACCCCGTTATCATTGTATTACTTATTTTATTTGATGACACCAAACGTGCTGATAACATATACAATTTGTCGACGTTAATATTGTGTTATTATTCTCCATTCTCCAATAGTATATTTTTATAAATGATTCAATGGTTGTAACTTTTAGTCGTTGTAATGCAGTGGACTATAATTGTACCGGTAATGTCAACGTTTAGCGGTCGTCAGTTATAAATTGCAAGTGGGATTAATGTGTTTGCAGCAACGCGTATTTCGTTTATCCTAGTGCAACTAAAACCATGTACTTTCCGTTAGGCTGGCCAAAAGTTTTGGCTTCAGCGCACGCTGCTGGCACCCTTGTCCAAGTGATATGCAACAGAGACAAAATCCTATTCGCTATACTTTCCATTGAGCGACTGGAAATATGGTTTTGCAAGGTAAACAAACATCCTCAAGTAATATTAATGCACCTTATTGCCTGTATTAGTGTATTAGTTTAGTCTTATACTTGTTCTGTATCCATTCAAAAGTTTGTAAATTTTTTATCCTTCAACATTTCTACTAATATTTACTGTAAGACACTAGTGCTAGTTTTGTAAACTAAAATATGCATCTAATGAAGTAATGAATAAACAAACGATGCCACTGTAAGATCTTATTAATGAAATTTCATCAATGTTAAATGTATCATGGTATGGTTCTGCATTATTTTTACTAAACAATTGATTTGAAAATTTCCTAATACAGAAATTTGATTTTTAAATATAAATTTTTATTATTTTGTTAAACATAATAATTAACTTAAAATGTCGTTTTACAAATAGGTCAATTGTTTTAAAATAATTATTATTCTTTGATTTTCAATAGCATCTTTAATATAAGACAATAGTAATAAATCATTATCTATTTATGCGAATCAATTAAATTATAAATTACTGACAGTATACCTAATGTATGTTTGCGTACATAAAAAAAAAATATTAATAAGACCGGTAAAACTTTACCTTAAAGTTATTTATCTTAAGTCTATTAAATTATTGTAGTCATACTTAGGTAAGTACTACTAAAGTATAATAATTAATAGCTGATAAATTAGATAATAAAATAATTATCATATTGTGATACTTATCTGTATTATTATTGTATTATGTATGCACATAAATAATAATTATTAAAACCAAATTAATTATTTAATTAATTTAACATGTGTTATACTTGTACACTATTCAAGTGGTACTTTATTTTTAAATATTAATAATTATTATTATTTGCGTCAATAGTACTTATAACCTTTAAAAATATTTAGAAGAATGAATTATTTTTATTATTGCCTTTCAAGCATTAATAATATAATTATTTTTTAAATTAATTTAATAAAATAATTATAATTTAGCAAACATTTTTTATAGCCATGTGTGAAAATCACCTCATACACAAGATCTCCACAAAGTCTTGATGAAATTGGTTTTAATCGACGTTTAGAATGGAGGCCAGATTCCAGTATGTTGGTCATAGTGGTTAGTATTTTATTTTATTTTCTAATTACCTAATAACTACTATCTAAAATATACTTAACTATGTTGCAGACTACAAAAGGTTATTTAATATTTTACAATTTGAGCATTATTGGTAATCCTGGAAGCTTATATCATTTAGAAGATTCACACATCTCTAGTCTAAAAAGAGAAAATGATGAGCTATTTGTAAAGGAGACCATACCATCTTTACATATTAAACAAGTAATATAATATTTAAAATTAAATAATATGTAATATAATATACCTACATGTATATAATTTAAATAAGTAATATATTAATTATGTTTGTTTAAATTGTATAGGATCAAATTGCTTGTGTCGATGGTAGTGTTGAATGTATGGCTTGTATTCGTGATGAATTAATGGTTTCTACTTGTAAAGGACATGTATTGCGATATCACTGGAATGGTTCCATCAATCGAGATTACTGTTTAGATCTTCGTAGAACACCATTTTCTATTGATCTACATGTTTCTAATGGTAAATAAATGATTTGTAACTAAATTATAAATATGTATAGTATATATTAAATAATATGTATAATAATACAATAATTTATGTTTCAATTCTACAGCTGCACCATTAACTACAAAAGACACTTATATTGTTGATATGGAATACTCACCATTAGTTGGAGGTTTTGGAATTATTTTGAATGATGGTCGTGCAGCACTACTTACAGCTTCATCTTTAAAATTTGATCCTAATGTAATGTATACTTGAAAAATAAAGTATTTAAACATTTAATAATAACATTATATTTAATTTTATCAAAATAGCAAGTTCAAGGCATTTGGGCTCCTAGTATTGATACTGCTACATGTACGAGTTTGAATCACAAGTATAGATTGATTGCATATGGACTAAAAAAGTTAGTTAATTAATTTGATTTTGAAAAAATCATTCAATATTTATATTTTGAAATTGTAGTTCCCAGGGCATAGTATTTGGTCTTGATGAACGTATTGGTGGATTACAGTTATCTCACAATCTTGTGATTCCTAGTCAAGTTTGGCCAGGTGGAGGATTAGGTTCTGTGAGATGTACTCGATGGACACCTGATGGCTGTGCTTTAGTAATGGCTTGGGAGAATGGTGGATTTGCTGTATGGAGTACTTTTGGAGCTCTGTTAGTTTGTTCATTGGCGTGGAATTTCAGTGTAAACATTGATTTGAGCTCTAGAAATCCACTCAATATTATTTCTATGGAATGGTGTATTGAAGGCTATCAATTATGGATGATTAATGGAGCCTCTAAAGATACACATGATGATACAGTACTACAAATGTCATTTTTAAAAAGCGCTCTTGCTGTCAATCCAACAATGGTAAGTATTTTTAGTAAGTTATTATCTTAGTTAATTCCAAATATTAGATTTGAGTATTGTTTTCTTAATCATTGTTAAATAATTGTATATTGATGTGAAATAATGAAACATTCAAAAAAATGTATTACCCAAAATATCATAGGAATTTATATGTTTTTAGAGCCATCGTCCACATTTGTATCTCCAAGGTGAAGATAAATTGTATCTGAATGTAACATCTGGCTTAACCAAAGTGTATAAAATGACTCAATCCAATAACAAAACTAAAGACCAATTAACTATCACCAGTGCTTTAGTTGAAAATAAACAATGGATAATTGTTTATGCACCTTCTCCATATTTGGGAACCAATTGGCCAATTAGAGTAAATTTTATACATTATTTTTTAATTAAATTGCATACATAATTAAAATATATTTATTTTAATTTCAGACATCTTGTATAGATGACGATGGAAAACACATAGCAATTGCAGGGCGTTGTGGTATTGCTCATTATTCTCTAATTACCCATCGCTGGAAATTATTTGGCAATGAAATACAAGAAAAAGATATGATAGTAACTGGTGGAGTCTTATGGTGGCGATGCTATATTATATGTGGATGTTACAGCGTGCCCGTTGATGAACATCAAGTGCGAATATATAATGGAGATTCTAGATTATCTAATGATAATATGATTTCGTACCAATTAACGGGACAAGCTTTATTACTTGATTGTTTGGGAAACCGGTTAGCTGTTTTTTGTTCTGATGGGATTGTTAATTTATTTAACATTGAGCTTTCACCTAATCACAATATGGGTAATTTTAAACATATATACAATTACTAAGAGAAAGTTTAGACACTATTTGTTTTATCTCTGGTCCATTCACAAAATAGCAATTTTTTGTTTAACTGCATCAATCTTGTGTTGTTACTTTCAGCATTAGAGTAAATTGACGTATTTTATTAATTATAATTAAAAACATAATATGTGATTGTACGTTGATTTTATTTTATTATATTTCAATTTGTATTTAGATTATCATATCTTATTAAGTACATAAAATATTACAATTTATAATGCACATATCGCATAGTTAATATTCTAAATTTAAAGTTTGAATAGTTTAATAATGAGTCAATTTTATCTAATATTAATAATAACAATACAATATTAGTTCTGTTATGTTGCAATTGGACTAGAGAAGAAACAAATATTAGGCTAACAACTCCTTCATATTAACAGGTTTGTTTAAAATTACATTATTTGTTTACTTGTTGTAATTGTTTTAATATGTTGATTGCACAATTAGCAATTATTAATAACAATTTAACTTAGTATTTAAAATTAACCTATTATTTGTTATCGTTTTATCAAAAAAAAAAAAAACCTTTATATGCTAATTGCATGTAAGTTTTGAAATATTATTATTAGTGTTTGGAAGATATTAAAACACTAAAATGTTAATATACTTAAAAACATATTTTGATGGGCTTTGAAAAATACAAAAAACTACATTAAAAAGAGGTAGGTAAGTGAGTACAGTTGTTGCCAGATAAATTGAGACGGCGCCAGCAGCGCTTTTCATTAAGTGTAGCACAAACTAGTCGCTGGCAGTATGGTGCAAAGGTCCCACAATTAGCTACGACGCGCGCAGTCACCTGTTCGAACCCGGCTCAGTGCAAACAATTGTCTGCAGAATTTTCTGTACTCTCTCCCATTTATATTAATTATTTTATTTTACAATTTCTACTTTTTGTTCTTAAATAAAAATTATTATTATCGGAATATTTGATTTTAAATTAATATCTTAAAATATTTTTTGTAACAATAGTTGGTTTATTGATGTATTTTCGGTAATAATATTGAAAAACGGAGAACCACTGGTTTTTCGTTATCGCGCTGCCGCTGCCGTCTCAATTTATCTGGCAACGACTGTACCGCTTTGCTATAAATTAGGTATAAAGTAGGATGAGTAGGTGTAGGTCACTATTAAAAGAGTATTGCATTTGAATTTAATGATATATCATTAAATACGACGAATGATTCTGATAAGATATGTTCTTTCAACATGTATCATCAAATGATAACTTACTTTTGATATAGCTTTTAAAGTAATTTATTTTACTTTTAGTATTACAGTAATTTAATATCATTTTTACTGAAAATATTATATTTATTATATTAATATTTAATTATTATAACAATTATATAAATCTATACCATACCTATTAAATTAACTTAATATTTAATACAAAATTTAATAACATCTTTCTGTAAATACTGTAAAACAGTGAAAATAGTACCTATAAATAGATATTTTAAAATAAATCAAAAATGATATTACATAATGTAAAAGTCATAATAGTATAAACAAATAAAAGTTCCCACAATAATTTTTTTAATTATAACAAAATAATTAATATATTGTTATATTTTATCATTTAAATAATTAATTTTGTAATTCCAAATTGAAACATGAAAATATCCATAAAAAATAATTATCTTAATATTTTTTTTTAGACTTTATGATTTCAGTATGACCTACTTATGAAAAATCTTGTGTGAAATTTTCAAAACTTGATACAAAAAGAAAAGTTTTTATAAATTTTTTAACTATAAAATAGTTAATAATTTTTTTTATGATTTTGATAATTTTTGTTTCAACAAGCGTTTCTAATAATTGTAATTATATTTTAGACATTTCCGTTTAGCAAATATTAATACAATTCATTAAAATGTGCTTGATTCTATTCATACATTCCTAAAATAGCTCTAAAAATTCATACTAATGAATTAGTAAAGTAAAATTTCATTTATAACATAAAGAAAGAGTGAAACAAATTTGTATCATATTTTGGATGTGATTAAAAATATATTTTTATTAGGTCTTTTGAACCCTAATTATAATTGAGTAATTAACAAATTGAATCACAAAAATAATTTTAAATCTTATATTATTAATATAGTTAACTTGTTTACTTGTAAAATCTGTTATTTAATCTTTTATTTTTATTTTTATTCTAGCTATATTGGATAGAGTACAGACAATTGATATGTCAGCTTTATGTATACATCCTACTTGTGTGGTTTCTGTTTTACTTACAACTTTACGTATTGAACCAAAAGTTAAAGGTTCTACTGTAAGAGATAATTTTTTACTTAATATAAATGGAAATTTGCTGTTAGTAAATCAACAAAGCTGTGATGATCAGGTATTGTTTTAGTTTTATTATTTTAAACATAGATATACAATTTAAAATTAATATTTTAATTTTAGATTTTATTCTGTTGTGCCTGATGACACTTTTTTTTAGTAAAAATGCTCCTGATCAATTTTAATGGAAGTTTTTGATGGTCAATGTATCCATTTTTGGCCTACCGGGAAATTTTAAAAAGGGCCCCTCACATGTAAAAAGTCTAAAAAGGGACCACCACATTAAAAAAAAGTCTAAAAAGGGACCTATTACCGAAATACGAAAGGGGCCCACTGGGAAATGCCCGGTTTCCCGGTAGGCCTATCCGCCCATGAATGGATCTATTTGTTACTTTTGAGTTTTGGAAGGTTAAAATTCCAGTACTTCTTAAAATAATTAGACTAATTAGAGCTTAGATTTCTTTGTGTGTAAAATCTTAAAAATAAGATGTTTTTATGCTTTATAATTTCATCAAAATATTTTGGGTGCATAAATATTCTTTTTTAGGAAAACATGATTTTTCATAAAAATTTATTAAACTCTCAAAAGACCAACAAAAGTATAAGTTTATACAAATTATATATAAGATAGTTAAATTAATCTTAATCTTTAAAATGTTATTCCAAGTCATATTTAATCTATATTATAGTTAAATATAGCTCAAAAAGATAAAATATATAGAAAATTATACCAATTGTAGAAAATGATGATATAAACATTTGACAAAAGTTTTCAAGTATCTACTAATATGTATAATAATAATGATTTAATCATGTTTTAGTCACAAGTTATTCCATCTCCTATATTATTGGCATCTTGTGTTGAGAATGCTTGGGTTTCAAGTCAATACCGCCATGATAAACCTCATCTGACTGAAGCCCTTTGGTTATTTTGTGGTGCTCATGGAATGAGAGTTTGGCTTCCATTGTTTCCAAAAAATGGGGATAAGTCGCACACTTTTATGTCAAAAAGAATTATGTTGCCATTTCAACTTAAAATTTATCCATTAGGTATGATTAAATCAATTTACTAAAGTATAAATACTTTATTAATTTTAGTAGATATCTTAATTTACTGGCAGGGTTTGAAAAAGCAATGCTCATTTAGTCTGACAGTTTTAAAATAACCATTTGACTTTGAAACAAGAATTTTAAAAACATACATTAAATTACTTTTCTTAGAACAGAAAAGTATTTATTAATTTTATTATTATAAATCAATGATAAATTTATATCAGAAATTATTAAAATACATATAATTCATATATTTATTAAATCATTTCAGCCATACTTTTTGAAGATGCTATTTTATTGGGTGCAGAAAATGATACATTACTGTACACATCAGATACTACTACTGTTTTTTCTTTGCCATTCTGTCAAATAGAAAGAACGGTAAATAATATTATTTATTTTGTATTAATCAAATTTTAATAATCAACTCAAATTTTAGAGCCAAGTATATTTACATCAAATTTTGAGACAATTGATTCGGCGTAATTTAGGTTTCCATGCTTGGGAAGTTGCTAGGTGTTGTACAAATTTACCATATTTTTCTCATTCTTTGGAACTCTTGTTGCATGAGGTTTGTAATATTTTATTTAATTAAAAATATATATAATAATATATAAATAATTTTACTTTTAAAGGTTCTAGAAGAAGAAGCTACCAGCAAAGAACCTATACCAGATGCTCAGTTACCTAGTGTTATAGAATTTATACAGGAATTTCCAAATCTGTATTTAGAAACTGTGGTTCAATGTGCTCGTAAAACAGAAATCGCATTATGGCCTTATTTATTTTCTGCAGCCGGTAAACCTAAAGATCTTTTTCAAGAATGTCTTAAACGACAAAATTTAAATACTGCTGCTTCATATCTTATAATACTCCAGGTTGGTACATAAATTGATTCGTATAATTCTATTAACTATAACAAAAATACTTGTCTTTATATGCCCTTTTTGTAACACATTTTTTGAATGAATTTTTAGAATTTAGAATCATCTTCAGTCAGTTGTCAATATGCTACTTTGTTATTGGATTCAGCCTTAGATAGTTGCCAATGGGATTTATCTAAAGACCTTGTCAGATTTTTGAAAGCAATTGGTATAAAAATACTTAGACATTTTTTAGTGTACAAATTTAACTGTTTATTTAACTTATATCGTGGTTTAGATCCAAATGATGCAGATTCCCCAAGAACATCATGCATTTTTCCTGCAAAATACAGTATGATGGGACAAGCAAGCACAGTAAATCCAAACGAGGAAGACTTATCATTCTTAATGGGAAATATTCAAGTATTTAATATTACAATAAATACATTAATTAATTATTAAATAACTATCATTTTTAGGTGAGAGGACGAAGTATTAGTACCAGCACTACACCTAAAATAGATATGAATTCTACTTTTGTAAGAACTGATAGTAGAACAGAGCATAATAGTTCACAAAGAAAAAGATCTGTACTTTCAAATGGAAAATCAGAAAATGGGTTTGTGTTATTTTTGTCTATTGGCTATTTATGCTATATATTTATATTCTTTACATTCAACTATTTATAATTTATTTTAGAAAAGATATGGTCACTTGTAATTCTATTCTTGAAGAATTTTTCACTGATACAATTCTTCAAAAACATGCTGCTAAATTATTATTTAATTATAAGCTAAGAGCACTTGGATATTTTGCTGCTCGATTAGACTTTCATTTAGTTGAATGGTTAGCAAAAGAACGTAATGGAGCAGCTAGGATTGATAATTATATTGTGGCCTTGAGAAGTCTTTATACTGATTTTTCTATAATAAGGCCATTAACTCCTATCCAGAAACGTTCTCCACCACCATCTGGTATGTTGTTTAATATAGACAAACCTAAATGGGTAGATGGAGGTAGTGCTATTGGGGATAGTGGCTATATGAGTTGTCAAGATGTTCCTCAAATCTCTTCTCAATATCCACAAGATGGATTCCTTACAGGAATCGGTGAGTAAATAATTTATAAAAAGATTTCTATCTTTTCTATTTGTTTCAATGGTTCAATCCAAAATCCAATGGTTTTATTTAAAGATGAAGCTAGTACTGTTAGTGAATCTGAAGATGCTTTGTTGTGGAATGAAGAAAGAACACAGGCTAATATTGACAACTGGAATATTATTCCTAATGCACATATGCTAGAACAACTTTCTAATGAGCATTTATCACAAGACACTTCAAAAGCTGAAGTGCAACTTAGGTAGGTTATAAATTATCCTTTAGAGGACACCAAATCCACATGTGTTGTTTCCGTCTTACAAATGTATAACATAATAAAAATTGTTCTATGCTGGTAAGAGCCACTTAGGCTGTCATCCAACTATCCAAGTTAAATAACCAAACTTTCACATTAGAAAGAAAAGATTTTGAACTGTGCGACATAATTTTTATTTTTTTGATATCAGAACTAAAAAAAAAGTTATTTAAGTTTGAAAAATACAAAAATAATGGATTTTAAATGATTATAACTTTTTTTGTATTAGTAAAACAAGAAAAATTAAAAAGAATGTTGCACAGCTAATGTTTTTCTTTTTTAAAGAGTGAAAATTAGATTTAACTTGGACTAAAGTCCTAGTGATTCTTGCCTTTGTGGAACAGTTTTTACTATGTTCTATGTTTTTGAGACATAAACAACACATGTGAGTGTGGCATCCTCTTATAATATATTTTTATTAATTTTATAAATATAAAACTATATAAAATATTTTACAGATATTTGCTTCAATTATTATTAGAAGCTGGTTGTTTGGAATGGAGCTTTATTGTATCAGTGTTCCTTCGTGATGCATTAGCTGTACAAAGGCTTATATCTATTTCCCGGTCACCAGAACACAGTTATGAATCTGTATCTAGATTAAAACAAGCGTTTATTTTATTATATCAATGGAGCTGCAATGAATGGTAGTGTTTACAATTTACATTCATTTAACATGATTATTATTTATGCATTTTATTAAAAAAAAAGTTTTTAACATTAAGAAAAAAAAATAATTCAATTAACAAACAGTTTATAGGTTCTTATTCAAATTTTTCAATCTTTTTTTTACTCGGGTTATATAGAAAAGATATTTAACAATATAAAATCTACAAAACTGATTTATTATTTTTTTTAAATACATAACAAAATGACATTATTTTTTAAATAATTAGTTTATTAAATTATATTATTACATTATTTACGGTATTTTAGAAAAGTACTAAAAACTTTGTACTTATCACTAAAAATAACATTAAAAAAATTTTTTTTAGAAAATTTCAATAAAATAATTATATGTTTAATTTAATTTTAGTTTTGGCTATCGACCATTTATGTCTACATGTCAAGCTCATTTGGGTGTAATAAATCGAATCATAGCATCTAAACAGCCAGCTCCTACTGTAACTCCACAAGCATCGTCGTCTTCACTGACCAGTGTTCTTACACAATCATCTAGATCACGATCAGCAAGTGAAGGTACCGGTGGTAGTCATGCTACGTCAGAAATAACTGATCATAGTTTACAAACAGATTGTCATCCAGCTATTGCACTAGATTCTAGCTGTGATGAAACTCCAGACAATACACCTAATTTTGATACAACATCTGTTGTAAGCTTGCAATCACCTAATAGCTGTTCACTATCTTAATGGTAAGATATTTCTGGTATATTTTACATAACAGATTAAATAACTTATTTAATATTTGCAATTCATCTTTGCTGTTATAGACAAAATATCATTTAGAAAGACTTGAGTAAATAAAAATACATTTGTTATTATTTTATTTGTTTATTATTTTTGTAGGCTGTCAATTAGTAGACTTTATGAAAATAGATGTTATTTTCTAAGTTCTGTGTTGTAGTATAACAATACATTTTAAATGTACAATATAATTTCAAATTGTTTGCCATGGAATATCGACTGAATTAAATACTTAAAAAAAACATTCAATTAAGTGCCTACTAATTGAAAAAGCCAAAAATATAATAAAGATAATTTTTTTATCTTGTCATGTTATTATTTTAACACATTTGTGATATACTGTTATTTATTATTAATTGATATATGATATTATTTATCTATTATTGTTAATCAAAGAATTATTTTTATTAATTTTTTTTTTTTTTATATATATAACAAAATTCTCAATGTATTGATATATATTTTTTATTTTGTACAGTGTACAAATCTTGATAATAGCATTGAAAAATACTCATTAAGTATGTTACTTACAAATTACAATTTTTTTATATCTTCAAATATTATGATAATATTTAATTTTGACAATATTATTAACTAAGTATGATCATTAAGTTATTGTATTTGGATACTTAGTACCTACTACTTATGTGGTTATGTGTTTCAAAGTTTAAAACAATTTATAATTAAGTATAATACTGTACTTTTTGATTATTGTATCAATTGGTTTACAAAATTATTTTCTAATGGAGTATAACTAGTAAATTAAGAGTCAAATAATAAAATGGATTAAACTGATAAGTATAAAAAAAGTCATTTACTTAGTTTTATCTGGTAACTTATTGAAGATTCATATTCAGATTTAATTAATGATCTTTTAAAATAATTGAAATTGTAATTATAGTTAATGGGTGAAGTTTCTCTGGTTTTTAACATTAAATGATAAACCATAGTGATAAAATCATTGATCCTGATAAACAAGGGCAAATATTCAAAATATAATCATTATGGAAGTTGACAATACAATGATAGAATTAAAGAAAAGGGTTGCAAGTCTACTTCTGCAAAAACTTGCAAGATAAAATGTATTATTAAAAAAAAAAAAATTTGTAGGTATCATTCTTAATAAAATTAATTCATAATGCAGGTAGCATACTTAACGAGTATTTATTGAAGGAATATTCAGTGCTTTACTATTTATAAAAATACAGTTCAGTGTATATTATCTACAATAATTGTAGCCGCGAGAAGTTTATTAATCAATCTGTGCAGATAAACAACGATTAAAAATATAAAATGAACATGAAGATAATTAATCACTCTACTGTACATAGGTTAATAACAAATAATGTATTTAAAATGTAATTGTATTATTTACTCTATTAATTATTAACCTTACAATAGTATAGAATATAATTTCCTTAGTTAAATTAAATTTTTTTATGTTTAACTTTTGTGCCATGATTATGAAATAATTAATACATTTAATTTTACTATATTGTATTAATCTTCAAAATTATTATTTTGGTGATGCTTACTTAAAATTAAGAATTAAATCAACTAATGATAATCATATATTTTAATTTTGTACTAAAATTATGACCTATAAATAACTTTGAGTAACTTAGTATTTTGAAGATTGAATTTTGTGTAGCTATTGTATAGAATAAGTGCTTATTTATATGTAGTTAATTTGAAAGGAAAAAAGAAAATTAGTATTATTAAACTCAAATTGTATGAATCTTAAGCAAATATGCCTTTTGTACAATCTGATTAAAAGCTCACATAGGCTGTGTTATTAATTAATACATTTTGCTTCTTACATAATTTTTACTTTGATTATGTTGTATATTAGTAAGCTATAATCAAATATTTGTATGTGTCATACAAGGTGCTCAATGTATTTTAGGGTTGTTAGTTATTATAATATTCTTTCTTTTTTCATTGAATTATTATTTATTTGTTTGCAGTTATACATAATTTCTTAAAAATACTAAAAAAAAAAATTAATTAAATATTATGATTATTCAAATACATTTTAAATTAAATTAAAATTATTTATTTATTTCTATTAGTTATTTGTTGTGGCAATTATATTGTTATTACTTTAATAAAATATACATATTAAGTTATTATTTATTTATAAAATATTATACTAGACTTATGTAATTTTTTTTTACTACATTATTCATATTTTTATTTAGTTTATATTACTTTGATTATTGTTGATTTTACTTAGATGACAAATGTTCTATAATCAAACAGCATAAACAAAAATAAATTATATTACTTATTTAATGTTTAGAATCTATAGAATTTAATGTTTTTGTTTTTCTATCAAAGATATTATGCTAATGTGATGTTATACTAACATTTTATATTTTTAATTTGAAATTTAGCACGGGTCAGTTAAAAATGATACGCGGTGCAAGTTACCCATCCCTGTTATAGGCTTTTTTTTTTGTATGCAATGATTTATCATTAAATTCAAATCTAACGTAATATATAATAATGTCTTAATAAATGATAAAGACATGGAACCAGGGTCAAGCATTCTTTGTCATTTATTAAGACATTATTATATATTACGTTAAATTTGAATTTAATGATAAATCATTGCATACAAAAAACGATTTTGCATTCTGTTAGCCTATAATAGGGATGGGTAACTGATGCACCGCATATCATTTTTAACTGACCCGTTGGCCCGTGCTAAATTTTGGTTCCATGTCTTTACGCCATGCCTTTACAACGAGTTAGGTATTTTATTTTTAATTATTTAATAACATAATTAATTTTCCATAATTTTCAGTTTCATATTAGTTAATTTTTATTCTTATATTAGTCCCATTGAAATACATTCGTTTTGTAAAAAAACATACCATCGGCATAGATACTCGTCGGCATTTTTTCCGTCGGCGTAAAGACATGATAACTTGACACTTACTGTACAAATGTACAATAGGTTTTACTTTTTTCCTTTTTTGAATGATATATCTAATTATATCACATTATATATAGAGGAAAGATAAAATTGTATTTAAATTGCATACAAATAGACAAAATATTTTGAATATTATATACTACCTATGAATAAAAAATTCACAATCTAAAAATTAGAAGTACCTTATACTTTATATTTTATAGTACCTATATACTATATTATATAATAAGGGCGTTGAAATTATTTACTTTAATATACAATGTATAGTGAACAATACAAAATATAAAAAAGCATAATTAGTTCTATGTTTATTGGAATCACATACCTATATAATTTATGCATACATATAATTCAAGACTAAACTATGTGGTATCTATGATGCATTGTTTAACAGATTAACAGATTATGTAAAATATGATATATTAATTTATGATATTCATTGATATTGTCATATTGAATAAAAATGTAAGCGTATGTCTATATTAATTGAACAATACAGCATGCTATAATATCGAGACGACTAGTTCAATCATGCTCACTATCTTAATAAGTTTATTGTTCAGCTAGTTTTTTGTTCAAAAGACCATAGTCCATTTAATAAAAAAAGAAATTTGGGAGGAGGAAAAAATTTTAGGGAGTGTTAAAACCATTGAACCCAACCCTTTCGTACCTACATCACTGGGTTACTCCAATCAACTACTGTAAACATTAAAACTATTTTTATTACTGTGTTTATAAATTGGCTATTTTGAATTTCTTAAAAATGATTTAAATCAAATTTAAAATTTTTTATTTTCTGTAAAAAAAAATAAAATAGTTTATATTATATGTTTAACATAAGTGTTTATTAATTTTATGAAAATAAAAATACAAAATATTCATTAGCACACAAGTTATTTCATTTGTCAAAAATTCGTGATACACCATGTACATGGGTGTTTGAAAATTGATAAAGACATTTTTAACGGTTAGCGGGTTAAGCAGTGGCTATTTTTGTGTGCACTACGACACACTTTGTGCACTACGAAATCTCAAATGTGCACTACGAAAAATAAAAATGTGCACCTGTGACCTGTGTGTCGACCATTTCGCCGAACAGAAAACAAGAACAACCATATAATAATTCGCCTGCCGCAGCGAAAAAGGTCGTATCTCAATTTTACGAATTTTTAAATTTTTTTTTTTCATTATTGTATCTGTTTTTCTGGATTTCCAACGAAAGTCCCCCCCCCCCCCCCCCCGAAATATTAGGTACAAAAAATAAATTATCTGAAATAGCCACTGGGGTTAAGACTTAACTAAGTTCAACAATATGCTATCACCATTTTCCATTACAATGACTTAAATCAGTGCAGTAAAAAAATATATTTTAATTACTTTATTTTATTTACACATTATACAATTTTATAATTTTTAGATTCTGAACGGAGTGATGAATGTATTGATTTTACAATGATGTGTGTTTTTTTTTTTTTATTTTTTTTTTTATTTTTGTGTCTGACGACAACATTTGGAGCAGTAAAAATGCTTCGATTTTGGACTTCAGCCCCTCTTTGAAAAGGAAATCGGATCTAGTTGGTACTTTGGGGGGTCAAAAGTTAAAATTTTTCAATATTTTTTAAATGAGTCGGGAAAAACATAAAAAAAATGACGGAAAAACGGGATTTTTTACGCACAACCAGTTTTCGACAAAAACGAATTTTTTATTTTGCTATAACTCAAAAACTAATAGATGAAAATACTTGAAACTTTCACCAAATGTTTATATTAGCGTTCTCCATACATATGTAAATTTTCAAAGAATTTTGACTTTTTTCGAGCTATTTATAGACAATTGAAATTTTTAATTTTTTTTAGTATTTTTTTTTTAAATAACGATAAAAATTTTTTGGCCGGCCAGAAAATTTTGAAAATTTAATACAAGGTTTCTTATAAGTTGTTCTTAAAGTGATAAAAAAAAATCCGAAATCGTTAGTCACAATTTTTTTTTATAAGTGCTTAAAGTTCGAATTTATACGAAATATGTCAAAATTGCGAAAATTGGCAAGTAATTTTGTGGTTGAAAATTCGTAAAATTTTTTTCTTTTATAACTAAGTTTTGAAAATTTGATACAAGGTTCTCCATACATTTTTCTTCAAATACCTGTAAAAAAAACTCTACCAGACTAAGACAAAAAATTTTTATGAGTGTTTGAAATTTAAATTTTTACAAAACCGCGTTAAATAACGGTTTAGCCTCAAACGATTTTTGATATTTGTTGTTATTCAAACAGTATAAGTCGTAAATACTTGAAAATTTTACCAGTTATTTAGATTGCCATTTTCTTTACGTGATTTGATTTTCAAAACATTTTGACTTTTTTTGAGCTATTTATAGACAATTGAAATTTTCAAATTTTTTTTATTTTTTTTTTATAAATGTTGATAAAAAAAAGTTAGGTGGGACAAATTACTTGAAAATTTAATTGAAGGGTCCACATAACTTGTTCTAACTCTCATTCAAAAATTATAAAAATACATAGGCACAATTTTTTTTTATGAGCATTTGAAGTTCAAATATTGACAAAAATTCGTCAAAATCATGAATATTTTCACTATTTGGTAGTTAAAAATTTATAAATATTTTTCTATCAAAAGCTAAGAATTGAAAATTTAATACTATGCTGTCCATAAGATAAGCTTAGAATAATTATAAAAAAGTTTGAGGATTGTTCAATTTAAAAAATTTTACGAGTGTTTAAAGTTTTAATTTTAATTTGAAATTAAAAATACACGTGTAAAATTACGTTTTACTAATAAATAATTTTCGATTTTTGTTATTTTTAAAAAATTACTAAACGTAAGATCTTGAAACTTTTACTTAAATGTTTGAATTAGTTTCAAAGTAGAATATATTACAATATTTAAGTATTATATATCCTAGACTGACAAATCATCTCCGTTCAGAATCGTTTTTCGTATACAATGATACCTATCATTGCATTCAAATTTAACCTTCCCTAGTCCGAGGTCCATCCCACCCCCTAATGTACAGCAGAGCGATACTCACTTACCCGCTTTTTTTTATTCTGTTTAAAAAAATTAATCCTGCAATGTTACGCATCATGTTCATAAACTTTCTCGAGTATTTTTCAGACGACTAAAATTATATTTATATAATATTATATAAATAACGATGACGGCAACGCCTATACTTACAAAAGCGAGTATACATTTATTCAGGGCTTGAAACCGATTGAAACAATTTTGGTTTCGGTTTCGATTTTGTATACCGGTTTTTAATTTTTTCGATTTCGGTTTCAATTTTTCAATACCGGTATTAGGAAATTTCGGTTTTGGTTTCGATTTTGTATACTGCCATACTGGTTTTGAAATTTTACGATTTTGGTTTCGATTTTGTATACCGATTTCTAAATTTTTTGGTGTCGGTTTCGGTTTTAATTTTTCTATACCGGTATTAAAAATTTAAGTTTCGGTTTCAGTTTTGTATACCGGTTTTTATATATTTCGGTTTTGGTTTCAGTTTCGATTTAGATAAAATTAAAGTTGAAAAAGTTAGGTTACCTAACCTTAACGATAAAAATTAAACAATACTTACCAAATACCAATTAAAAGAAATGAATTCATTACTATTAATAAAACAACTAATAATTTTGCAAATAATGAAATGATTATCAACATTTTAATCACGATCTCACGGACATATTAATGGAATTTACGTATTTAAAATTTTAAAAACATGTAAATTAAAAAAAAAATTAACGGTTTACAATTTTTTCTTTTTTTGGTTTTGAATTTGATACCGGTTTCCTATTTTTTACGTTTTGGTTTTGACTTTAATACCGGTATTTAATTTTTTTCGGTTTTGGTTTTAAATTATAATACCGGTATCCAATTTTTGCCGGTTTCGGTTTTGACTTAAATACCGGTATCCAATTTTTTTCGGTTTCGGTTTTGATTATGGTTTCGGTTTCGGTTTTAAAACGGTTTATACCGGTTTCAAGCCCTGCATTTATTTACTACTCATTTGAAAAATAGTAATCGGCTATTACACAAATAATGAATACATATATTTAGCTTTAACAAATTCATTGCTAAATGAACATAAAACATTAATAAATATTACTATTAATGTATCAGTAATATTACCTATTTAACTTGGCGCAGTCTTTGATAGGGTCTTTACTTAAATAACCACGTAACATCATCGTAAATGATATAAACTTATATTGAATCTTGATTATTACAATTACATGTTGCAGCGGGGTCAATTGTATCGAAATATTTTACTACTATTCCTGTTGCGTTTATGTATTTCGCAAATTTACCCTATAAATTAAAAAATTGATATTGAAATTCCTACATAAATAATACTCAATAATATATTTTATAAAATATTACTTTTTGATACAATGAATCAGCATTATCAGCACACCATATTACCATAATGTATCATAGTGGTCATTTTCACAATAGGTTTTATTTAATTTAATATATTTATTATTAATTTTCTCCACTTATAAAACACAATATAATTTAATGAATACTAGAATAGGAAATTAAGATTTTTATCATAATATGTTTATATTTCCTTAATTATTAAACCTAATTTTTTTAGAATTCTATTAAAATCAAAGATTTTATAATTCAGGGTTACTTTCAGGGTGGTTTGTTTATTATTTATTATTATACCTACCTATAATTAGAATATTAAATTTGGTACTTTAAATTTTTTTTAATGATTATTATAGTAATTTAAATTATATATTTTTATAAAAACGCTTTTATAAATTAACTTTTTATCAACCAATGATTAATAATATAATACTTACCTATTGGTTCGTTTTTACTTCTGGTCTAATCCATTGTGTAGGTTACACAATGTACATTTCTGTACTTTATATTATCCTTTTAATATATTATTATTACTACTTACTAGGTATAAAGTATTCGATTCATGTATCGCCCTCTAGCGAAGTAATGTAAGCCGATTTCCGAATAATATCATAAAGAAAATAATGCTATTATCAATTATTGCTGGAGCATTATAATTGCTCACTTCACGCACGTCCAAGGTGGATATATATATATATATATATATATATCCACCTTGCGCACGTCATAACTCTATCAAACGAAACGAAAATAATTTTTTCATGGAAAAAATTGTTACTTAATAATAAATAAACTTAATTATATGTTAATAATTAATATATTAAAATGGTATAAGTCTAGTTTACCGGGCACCTTTTTTTTTTGAAAAGGGTTGTTTTGACGAGTTGAGAACAATGGTGCAAAAAAAATTTGCGGAAATGATTATTTTGGAAGTTGTAGCCTCCCAAAGTTAACGATTTTACGTTTATACGCATGCGCGCAACATTACTAATGCCGCGTGAGGACCTCAAGTTTGGCGACTGGAGGACTTTTTTAATTGTTTTTATACTTTAACTGTGTAACACTGCCCATATACTACGACATAACTTACCCTGTAACCTACGGTGGTGTTGCATAGCAAGTCGGGGGATATTTTCGATTTGCGGAGCGAGCGACGGCGCCGAGGAGCGCAGCGACGAGTGCCGCTAACAAGGCATCAATGCCCATACTATACGACATAACTTACGCTGTGATCTACTTGAGGTTGTGTTGCATAGTAAGTCGAGATATATATTTTTTTTTTTTATACAATATACTATATACACTGAAAACCATATTATATTATAATAGGATATAAGCGACCGGAGCCGGTAGACGAAGGGAGCCACTATACTTGATAATTTTGAAACTGATGAAAATGAATGCTTTGAATAGTTAATAAAAATTAAACATAATGAAACAAAATGTGAATTGTAACTTTTAAAATAAAAATCTTGAGGTCTTCCGCGCGGTAATATAGTAGGTAGTGTTGCGCGCATGCGTATAAACGTAAAATCGTTAACTTTGGGAGGCTATAACTTCCAAAATAATTATTTCCGCAAATTTGTTTTTGCACCATCGTTCTTAACTTGTCAAAACAACCCTTTTCAAAAAAAAAAAGGTGCCCGGTAAACTAGACTTGTTCCTAATCTATCATGCTTCTTGCATTCATATATAATCCAATTTGACGAGAAGTATTTTGTTTTACTATGTTAACATATTGACATTAATTTGTCATCACAATTAATGGTTGAATACTAAAGATAAAAAATAATAATTTTATCAGTACCTATCATTTCAATTTTAAAATCCAAGTAGGTATTCTTTAGAACAGCATTTTCTAAAATGAGATTTGTAGATTGCTGGGGGTTAATATGTATACCAGGTGGACACCGTGAACCTAAGTTTAAAATATTATAAATTTTTTTTATATACGAAAATATCAATAATTATTATTTGTATTGCACTTGCAAATAAACTATTAGATATAAGTACACAGTAGTGTTTAAGTCAAAGACTATCCAGAAAGACAGAAATATCAGAAGCACCAATAAAACCATTGATTCTTTTTTTAAACAATGTACTTTGTGAAAAATATTTTATATTCATGTGTACATTAATAATAAATATAAAAAACTGTTAAAAGTAGAATTAGATTTACATGTATGAACCCAAGTATTTAATATATTATGTATCCAACTAATATATTATACCCAATTTATAATCGAAAAAATAACACCATCCATCGGCTATCACATTAAACTTTTTTTTTTACCTAATTATACAAATTATAAATTTACTATTTATTCGTCTTATTAAGTTAATTTTATGCCATAAAAAAATACGTTTTATTAATTGAGAATATTATAAGTAATAAAATTATTATATTTTTATGAATTATTTTTATCAAGGAATCTGTGGCTATGTTTACTGCTACAATACATTTTTTTTGAAAACGCCGTTTTAATAACCTGTAAGATGAACACCTTAAATCCTCAAACCACCCAACTTTGAGCAGCTATATCTCATTAACGGTTAAATGAAAAATGATGATTTTAACGTTACAATTCATAAAAAGCGGGTAAGTGGATATCGCTCTGCTGTATATTAGGGGGTGGGGTGGACCTCGGACTATGGTAGGTTAAATTTGAATGCAATGATAGGTATCATTGTATACGAAAAACGATTCTGAACGAAGATGATTTGTCAGTTTAGGATATATTATATTTAAATATTGTCATATATTCTATTTTAAAACAAATAGTATAGTTACTACATATTACTATAGTTAATTTATAGTATCTGTTTATTAATAAAAAAAGTATTTGGCCAACATACGCATTATATGAGCGTATGAAATTTAATTTAAATTTTGACATATTTCGTATAAATTCGAACTTTAAGCACTTATAAAAAAAAATTGTGACTAACGATTTCGGATTTTTTTTTTGTCACTTTAAAAACAACTTATAAGAAACCTTGTATTAAATTTTCAAGATTTTCTGGCCACCCAAAAAATTTTTATCGGCATTTGAAGAAAAAAAACTTAGAAAAGTCGAAAATTTCAATTGTCTATAAGTAACTTAAAAATGGTCAAAATATTTTGAAAATTTAACTGTAAAGAGATAACCATAATATAAACATTTGGTGAAAATTTCAAGTATTTATAATAATTCGTTTTTGAGTTACAGCAAAATCAAAAAATCGATTTTTTTGAAAACTATTTGAAAATTTTACTTTTTGACTCTCCCCCCCCCCCAAGTACCAACTAGATGAATTTTCCTATTCAAAGAGGGGCTGAAATCAAAAATCGGAGCATTATTACTGCTCCAAATGTTGTCGTCAGACACAAAAAAAAAACACACATCATTGTAAAATCAATACATTCTTCACTTCGTTCAGAATCTAAAAATATCATATTCATTATTAAGAGAACAACTAACTCCGCTTGTCTTACATAATACCTATCTAAACGTAGATGCATTAGTACATTTTAGCTCAGCAGAACCAATATTTTTGTTGTTTGCAAAAAACTCTCTTAATTATATAAATGTACAAAACACTATGAATTCAGAATTATGATATTATTACATTGAAATTTGAAATAATTCAATTCACTAGGTATGATATTAAAACTAAAAATTTGAGATTGATTTCGCTAAACATAAATTTAGCATACTACCTATATATTAGGTATATACGTTAGTAATCGGGTGTGTGGTGTGTCATTGGTCTTCTAAAAGCAACCCATCTTGTTCTTATCATATTTTTAAAATAACATATTTTTTATTTATTATTAATTTTCTCAATAGGCAAAAAAAAAAAATTTCAGTTGTAAGTTATTATATTCTTTATTGGGTTAAGTTCTGATTAATGTAATTACTTTTCTACTATATCTTTATTAGGTTAGTATTATCTTAGATTTTATCCATGGAAAATAAAATACGTGATGTCAAGTGCAATACATTTGGTATACGTATAATACTCTATAGGTAGTCTATTCTATTTAAGTTTACTCAACAGAGCTACGAAAATTGGTATAGCCGCCAACGGCGCCAAGCTGTCCAGTTTACTATCATAAACCACCCTTGAATATTGAAAAAAACGAAGCATTTTACCGACAACTTATCGTGTACCTACTTATACGCTCGCACAAAAAAAAAACACAGACTATCGCAAAATCAATATATCATACTAACCTATAAGTAGTGTAATCAATTGAAACACATACTTAGTTCTTTAGTATGTATACTAGTTTTTATCACTATCCAGTATGCAACATAATATTTTAAAATAGCTTTTATAAATCGGTTGGTGATGCCGCTATCGGCTCTTGTTCTAAAAAAAAAATAAAAAATAAAAGAAAGAGCAAGGGTGCCTTCACGACTGTGAGTAGGCAACCGCACGTGCCGCGCTACTCACATAGGTTTGGTTGTAAGGCTATTAGCCTTCAACACCGCGTGATGAGGTAGGTAGTAGCATGGATTAACTGTGTTAGTAGCTACTTTCATATGATCCATATTGAGGTACTCAATCATGAATGCCTTATATTCTTCTGCGAGACCTGGTTCCTTTGCGAAGCGCCTTTCTAAGTTTGAAAATCGCCTTAGAGCCATGCTTCGCGAATCACCTAGTGCTTGTGGGTTCTGTGCAAACGGTAGTCTCATTACAAATCTGCCGTTTTCATCACGTGATACTGTTGATAAAAAATGCGCTTCAGCCTTTTCTTCGTTAGCTGTTCGTTGTGCAGCCACTGAAGAAAGCAAAGATAGTGATGAGTTTGTAGCTACAGATTGTGTTGTATGCTCGACTTGATTAAATTTGATAGGCATCTTTCCTACGACAATCCAACCGAAATCTGTGCTACGTAGTGAAGCAGATTCAGTGAGTGACCATTTATTATTCCCCAAAATAATGAAGAATATTTCTGATCCGAGCAATATATCAATGCTGCTTGGTTCATGGAAATTTGGATCAGCAAGTTTGTCTTTGATGTGTTTTGGACTTTTGGTAGCATTAAGTTACTGAGTTCAATCCTATGGGAAGGTAATACATTCACTATTGTATGTAAGGAATGCATAACAGCCGTTAAATGATGTTCGCAGAACCGAGAAGAGATGTAAGTTGAGAATGATTGTGTCGATGATGAACTTATGGAGCCGATACCGGTGATAGGTTGCTGTGTATTGTCATACGATTGCAATTTCAACTTCTTCGCACATTCGTAGGTGATGAAGTTGAGTTGTGATCCCGAGTCTAGAATGGCTCTGCAATTATGCCAATTTCCAGCTGGATCTTATACTTTAATTATCAATGTTGACAACATAACATTGAATTTGGAATCTGAATTTTGAGTATTATTGGCAGTGCCTGAGAATAAGACTGAACTGGGTGTACTTCCAACCATGGTTGATTCAGTGCAATTTGGTTCAACCAGTGTGTTGTTAGGTGGAGTGTCCTCGTGCAATTTTGAATTATGTCGTTTATTACATTTTGGACATGATGATAGACGACAATCTTTAATTTGATGTCCATAGTTCAAGCAGTTGTAACACAATTTTGCAACAGCAACGGCGTTTTTTCGCTCAGCAATTGACATTCTCAAAAAACTGTTACAGGAATAGATTTTATGTGGTTGTGTGCAGATAGGACACTTGAGTACTTTTCCTTCAGCCGGTCGCGCAAAAAACACTTTGTTGTTAAGGTTGTTGTTTTTTAATCGTGACGATTTTTCAGTCGATGGATTGGATATAAGACCAACAATATGCGGTTACTCGTTTTGCCAAAAAAGATTCAAGTTCCTTATAAGAGGGTAACTCCTTGTGATCTTGCCGCCAGTGGCGTGGCGTGGGTATTAAAAGAATGTAAGCAGTGATATTTTTTTTTTCAAAAGTGATTAAATACTATGACTAATAATAAATTATGTATAAACATATTTCATCCTTTTAACACTTTTAATATTTTTAAAAATATACTAGTTAATTGTACAATATATGAATTAAATTATAAATTATAAGCTTCACTAAGGCATGTTTCGATTCTAACATTACCAAATTTTTTTAAAGTGATTAAACATTCAAAAGGTAAACGATTTGTTTCATGGCGATGTTTCAAATTATGATAATTATTTAAATCATCAAAACCAAATTTTGACCAAACGTTTGACTCACGTGAAAATAAAATACAAGGCCAACAGTAAAGTTTTTGAGATTTTTCACAACCAGATAACCATTTATTTGAATCATAATAGGATGAATTAAAATATCGAAAAGTTTTTTTATTTTTTTATTTTAAATTTTGAAGTTTTGGAGTAGGTCTTCCTTTATTTATAATATTTTGTTTTTCAGAAAATGAGTTAGTTCCAAAAAATTTTTGTAATAATTGTTCAATAATACATTTGCAATAATTATTATCGTTTAAATTTAAATTTGAGGTACTTTCCAATGAATCCATGTTATAAATTCGATAAAATAAAGAATTTATATTACTTCAAAAGTCTATTTGGCGAATGACAGTGTACTGTGTAAATAAGAAAAAACGGCTACAGTCTAGAACGCGTCGGATTATGTGCCGGTCGCTACTTGTTTTTCGCGTAAGCAATATCAAATGTGCTTACAAACGCTAGTTAAATACGTGACCCCTTCTATGACTCTATGACGTTATAGGCTATTCGTAAACAACAGTTCCGCGTAAGCAATTTCAAAATGTGTTACACTACAAATCGTATTATGATATGCCGTTAACATAATGGATTAAAAATAGACCGTCAATCGATAATTTTACCTAAATATAGTACACAGTGCACGACACAAACAAAACAATAACAATAATCACTATTTACTACCAATAACTTTAAATATTTTATAAATAAAAATAAAATTTTAAAATTTAATCATTTATTATGTACCTATAATATTATATTATATTCTTAATATTAGTCGTGATCTAATTTATTATTCCTATGATTTAAAGTGTAAGCAGTGCTTACATGCACGCTACGCCCCTGCTTGCCGCAATTGCCATTCACTGGCAGTGATAGAATCAAGTTGGCCACATATTAATGTTACAAGCCATGCGTCCCAATGTTCCACCGGCTGTCCCAGAGCCTTGAGAGCACGGACATGCGACACCACATGATGATGTAAGTTGCGTAGTTCAACCGCGGCAGGTGTGTTTACTTTTGGAGAATGGAGAAGTGACCGAATGTGACTTTGAATGGTAAGACCTTTGTTTTCATATTGGCGTACTAACTCATTGTAAGCAACGCTGTAATTTTCTGCTGTTATTGAAAATTTTTTTATTATATCAGCTGCCGAACCCATTACACTTGACTTTAAATAATGCAGCCGTTGCACATCATTTAACTGTGCATTATTATGGAATAAGGCGTTGAATGTGTCAATGAATGATGACCAGTCTTCCAAGCTTCCATTGAATGTTGGAGGCTGTATCATTGGCAACCTTAAGGTCTCACCGCTTGACGCGTTAGAAGAATGTGATGTGTTTATTACAGTTGTAGCACTCATTTCCGCGACAATGTCTTCAATATTAGCTAATAGTGTCATATTCATGTCCTCAAAATCTAATCGCTCGGATTCGTCTTCATGCCCTTGGTCCAGATCTGAGATGCATTGTTGAACATCATGGAATTCAGTAATATATTGAGTTAATGATTTAAGTCGAATTTGAAGTTGACGACCAGATTGAATGGTTTTGTTGAATTTGTTAACATAATTGCGAATCACTTCAATGGAGGATTTGATTGAAGATCTTTTCTTTAGTAGTTTACTTAATTGTGGAGAAATGGTAGTACTCATAGTGCTAGAGTTAATGAATATAATATAAAAATGATAAACAAATAAAAAAAAAAAAAAACAATATAATATTAACAATATGCAATCTCAAGAATAAATAATTAATTCACAGCTACAAAAAAAAAATTTGATTTAATTATAATAAATAACAAAATAAAATAATAACCAGCATCGACCAATAGAATGGGGGATATAAGAAAAAATTTTTTTTTTTTTTTTAATACTGTATAATAATAAATAAGATTATATGACTGTTACGATCACGTCGAGGTCACCAAAATGATGCCGCTATCGGCTCTTGTTCTAAAAAAAAAATAAAAAATAAAAGAAAGAGCAAGGGTGCCTTCACGACTGTGAGTAGGCAACCGCACGTGCCGCGCTACTCATACAATAATTTAATAAAAAAAATAATAAAATAAATAATCCTATTTTATTGACTAAAACAATATTATAATATAATTGACCTAAGCTGGTGCAATACACAGTGGAAATAATTAAAGTATGTATAATAAAATATTGTTGGCTTATGCCAGCTCAACAAGAATAACAGAGTAAAAATATATATTGGCCTAAGCTAGCTCACCATGACAATGTATATAAAAAGAAACTATATAATATTATAATGTATAATATAATGCAGCTCATCAGCCGATTACCTGGGAACTGGTGTCTGTTGGCGGCTTTGAACCAGACGCTACCGTCTCGGGATGCCCACACTTGTACAATAAAAGGAATACAATATCAAATAAAATGTGTGACAATCCCGAGAACGTACGACCAACGGGCCACCAGTTCAGACGATTAACTCAAATATAACACGCAAACGAAAACCACAAATACAAACAAGTAATTCACGTGGTTCTGCAAGTATGCCTCATCGACCGCCCTGAATTGGGGAATAATATTAGAAACTTTATAGAATAATAAAGATGATACTTACAGAAACCAATACATATACACAGAACGTTGAAACAATACGAGCAATTGAATGATGAAGATGAAATATGAATTTTTGTAACGAAAAAAATGGCCACTGGCTGGGACTGCTCCTGCACAGCTCAAACGGCACAAAAGTTATATGAAAGAAAAAGAGATCGAAGCGCTCGTGCGCGCTGGCTTTTATAACCTTTTCAGCCAAGTTCGATCCCCACAGTGTCAACGCATACCAAAGTTCAATAAACCTGAACTTAGGCGACACTGCAAGAATGACTTGACTGAATTGAACACTAAACATTGAACATTGGAACCTTAAGAAAAAACACGGAAACATAATTGAAATTTTTAAAATGAAGAAACGGGAAAAAACGGTCATTATCAGGCTACTGATAATCCCACACCGCACAGCTGGCGGGCACGATCAAGGTTTATAGATTATACAGGTTGCCTCAATCCGAAATTCTGAAAAAGAAGGAGTGGGGAATATTATTTCGTGACGTCATTGTCGTACAGCTATCGTACAGCGCGCGGCGTACATAAACATACTACACTTTACCAAAGTACAGATTACACACAATATTATGAAAAAAGTCCCCGATAAAAAAAATCAGTTGCATATTATATGAAAATATGTAAAATATTAAATTAATTGATCTGCAGATTTATTTTCATAAAAACGTTGACACAAAATGTTCAATGGGGAACTTCAAATAACAAATTTATTAAAAATGTTTTAAAAAAATAAATCTTATACAATAATATTATTTAAAAAATATAAAAATTTATTTATTCATTTATAAATGAATTTTTTCTTATATTTTGACGTAATTATTTTGAAAAAATAGGAATATCTGCAGATTTATCTTCATCAAAACGTTGACATAAGGCGTTTAATCGAACTTCATAATAAATTTATTAAAAATTATAAAAAATGTATATCTTATATAATAATATTATTTAGAGAATAAAAAAATGTATTCTATCAGTTATAAAAGATCTCTTTCTTATATTTTGACGTATTTGTTTTAAAAAATTAGGAATATCTACAGATTTATCTTCATCAAAACGGACAAAACGTTGACATAAAATGTTCAATCGAACTTCATAATAAATTTATTAAAAATTTTGAAAATGTATATGTATTAGCAGCATGACAATGTTCTTGTTCAAAACGTATGGTTTTTTACGGTTCAAATCGGTAATTAATGCACATTCCATTGATGAACTTTTTGAACATTTTTATCGAATGATACTTTAGCATTCATTGTATATAGTAAAAGTATACTCGTGTAATGCAAGCGTACAAATCGAAACTAATACGAAACTAGAAACGTACGATAGGTACCTGTAAATGATCAGCGTGTGTGAAACTGTCAAATTATAGCTTATAATATGTCAATTAATTGTCATATACTATCAACAGATAAGATTTGTCAACCCAATTTATTTTATAAATAATATAGGACATAGGTGACAAGTATAGTGGAAATATCGTTTTATTTATACTGAAACGGGAGACTTTTTTACCTGTGTCTTTTTCTGTTTACCATTATACACATAGTTCAATAGTTGTTAATGTTTCTCTGTGCATTTTTTTCATATTGAATATTTTTTATTTTATTTTTACTTCGTGATTTACAATGGCAGCGAAAGGTGGATCAGTGTGTGCTATTGCTACTTGTAAAAATTATTCAGGAAAAATGAAAAGCGAAGGAAATGATATTTCGTTTCATCGGTAAGTACATATAAAAATATTTTTATCTTGTGAGTGTAGTGAGACAAGTTAGTTTTATAGCGTTCATATAAGATGTATCTATACGTTTTTACAAATTTACAATAATTAAATTTATTAATTAATTAATAAATACTTATAATTTATTGAAGATTTCCAAAAGATCCTGCTGTGCAAAAAGAATGGGTTGTAAAATGCAAAAGGTCTGATTCTTGGAATCCCAACACAGCATTTATTTGTTCAGATCATTTTAATTCTAAAGATTTTCATCATGACTTGAAAAATGAACTTCTAGGTGGTAAACACAAGAGAAGACTACTACCAGGAGTTATTCCTACTTTAAATTTGCCTTGTGCTAGTAGACCATCAATATCTGCTATTAATCGAAAAAATAAGATGGAAGCAAAATCATTAAAGCAGGTTAATAATTATAATATGTAACAATAGTATTAATAATTTAATCATATGTATTAAGAGAACGCCATCGCCATACTCGCATGTGTTGTCTCCGTAGGTACGTAATATAGCAAATTTGCGCTCAGCAGACCACGTTTAGCTCCGTTCTGTTAGCTTAAATATTAGAGTGAAATGACCTATTATGAAATTTGAAGGTAAGAACATTGTCCATGTTCGTACTATGTTAATTTTTACGATTATTCAGTTTCTAAGCGAGTATAATGATGAGCATTTTTAATTTACACTATATCATATATACGTATATAATTTGCTAAAAAATTGAACAATCGTAAAAACTAACATACGAACACAAATAATGTTCTTACCTTCAAATTTCATAATAGATCGTTTCACACTAATTTTTAAACTAACGGAGCTAAACGTGATCTGCTGAGCGCAAATTTACTAGGTACCTATATTACGTTCTTATAAGAGTCCAGGGCCGCATTATACTAGGTGCAAATGGAGCATTTGCTCCAGGCGGCAAATTTTGAGAGGTGGAAAAATTTGCACTACCAGTCTAATAAATAATAAATTACAATATGTTAAAATATATTTTTACTACGGATATGTTTAAAAATAATTTGTAAATTGAAATTGAAAATGATGCTAAATTATTTTTATATTTTATTTTTATTTCTCAATTCTAAACTCTGCTTGTGGAATCAAATGTGAATAATTGTCGTTATAATAATTATTGTCATAAATATTTTTACAGAGCCATAGTCTAATAATTGCTCAGTCACTTGGTGAAAACTCGGAAGAACTATTGACAGAATATCATGTAGGTCATCTCACAGAAACTACTAATGCGGTACCTGATTATGAGATGCTATATAAAAATTTGCTTAAAGAAAATGACATTTTAAAATTGGAAAATCATAAACTCAAAGAAGACAATGAAACATTAAAACAATCAAATACTGATTATAAAAAGATTAACGAATCTTTACGTTTTAATATGAAACTTTTACAAAATAATTTGAATAAAACTAATTTGTCGTTAAAACAAACACAAATAATGATGACTAAAGAATTAAAAATGATTTCTCAAACTAAAAAAACGAATGATGAAACAACAGTAAAACAATATCTGTCTTCAATTTTTTCATCTAATCAACTGGACATAATAATGAAAAAAAAGAAACGAGTTAATTGGACGAGAGATGAAATATCTCAAGCTTTTACTTTAAGATATTTAAGTAAACGTGCATAGTACGCTTATATTAAGAATGAACTCCATTATCCACTTCCAGGTAAATAAATTCATAATCATTACTTTTTATAACCTGTGAATTATTTATTTTTTTTTTTTGAGCTATTTATACTTTATAGACAACTGAAATTTTCGATTTTTCTAGTACATATATTTTTTTTGAAATTTTGAAAAAATTTAAATGCCCAAAAAACATTGATAATTTAATACAAAATTTCTTTTAAGTTGTTCTTATAGTAAAAAAAAAAAAAATCAAAAACCATTAGTCTCAATTTTTGTTAATAAGCATTTAGTTCAAATTATACGTACTATTTATACACAATATAAATTTTGTCAAAATGATTACAAATATTTACTGTTTGATGCAAAACGTACTATTTGCTATAAATTCCGTAATAAAAATAAAAATTTTTTGTCAAAACGTGCTAATTACATCATTTTTTCCATAATGTACTATTTCCATCCATAATGCAAAATGTATCTACTATTTCCTATGTATAGGACTGGAAATTTATTGATGCAAGACTTGCTTAATGATTTTTACAATTACTTTAATTTATTTGTATGCATAAAATTTACCATGTCGAAGAGAATAAAATTGAAGTCTATTTAGATGCTACCACTGGTTCCCTATATGTTATATATTATATTCTTAATTTAAAGAAATTTAATTGAATAAGTATTAGTAAAGCGTAATATTATTACACTTAGCTGAGTCAAAGTATTTTAATTTTTTTACTTGAAATTATATTTATTGTAAAATTTAATTTACCTATGTAAATAGAATGTTTTGTAAAAATGTTGGTCAAACGTATACTATTTATGTATTGTGTTAATCTAAGCCAAATGGAACAAATAGATGCTAAATTGATGCAAATAGTACGTTTTGATCCAATTCAAAATTTAAAAAACTATATTTAAGTACAAAAAATATATTTTAAAATATTATAATATATTATCTGCAGAAATTTATTTCATAGATTCATTGATTAAATAATATTTAATATTTAATCAATGATAGATTTTTATTTATTTGTATACATAAAAAATGATTTTTCCTGAAAATATGCAAAACGCAAATAGTACGTTTTGTAAATGTAATCTTCAGTTTCAATTTTTACAAAATCTAATTTATTTTAGGGTTATCATCTCTTCAAAGATGGGCTAAAACAATAGACATGCGAAATGGAATCCTTCATGATGTTCTAAGAATAATGAGCATTAATGCTGATAATTTAAAACCTTATGAAAAGCTTGTTGTTTTAATGTTTGACGAGGTAAAGATAGCATGTACATTGGAGTATGATGTCCTCCACGATCAAGTTCTTGGGCCACACAATCAAATGCAGGTAATAATGGCACGTGGCATTGCTTCACCTTGGAAACAACCCGTTATGATTGATTTTGATACAAAAATGTCAAAATCAATATTGTTTAATATTATTCAAGAACTTGATCAAATAGGATATACAGTTATTTGTTGTGTTTGCGATTGTGGTGGAGGAAACGTGGGGTTGTGGAACGAATTAGGAATTAACTATGAACAACCCGTATTCCAAATTCCTAGTGGAAGAGAAGTTGTTTGTGTTCCAGATGCACCTCATCTATTAAAACTTACCCGTAATTGGTTATTGGATAAAGGTTTCTACTTCAGTGATAATGATAAAGTTATTAATAAAGAACCACTTGAAGCATTAGTTAAAATGATGTCAGCAGAACTTAGTGTATGTCACAAATTAAGTTCAGATCATTTATCATGTGAAGGACCACAACGCCAAAAAGTCAAACTGGCAACTCAACTTTTATCACACACAACAGCAACAGCACTAAAGCATTACAAGCCCATTCAAAATAAAAAATTGAATGATGATACAGCTGATTTCATTGAGTTGATAAATAATTGGTTTGATCTGGCAAATGTATCACACCCAAATAACAATCATACTCCGTTTAAAGCACCATATGGTACATTTATGGAGGAACAAGATACACTTTTTAATCAGCTCTATGATACAATTTTTACTATGAGGTGTAATGGTAAAAATTGTCTTCAAATATTTCAAAAAGGTATTTTAATGTATATTAATGGGACTCGTTATCTTTTAAAAATTTTAAAAAAATATGATCTGAATTACTTATTGACTAGTAAAATTAACCAGGATGCTCTAGAGAATTTATTCTCACAACTCAGATCCAGAGGAGGGTTAAACGATCACCCTACTCCATTAAATGCACTATATAGGTTGAGGATGATAGTTTTGGGGAAAAATCCTGGCATTACTTGTATTTCGAATACACGTGACGAGAATAATGAAGAATTTTTACTGTCAAAAATGTTAAAAGATGCAGATATAAATATAACTATAAATGATAATGACAAATGTGTAATAAGTGATACAAGTGATAGTAGTGATGACGAGACACTAAATACATCAAATTCACAGGAAAAGCAATATCACCAAGAGATGACAAAAGATGCAGTAGAGTATTTAATCGGCTGGATTGCCAAAAAATATAGAAAAAAGTATCCTGAGCTTGGATCAACAACGACTGTGTTAGATAACACTTGTCATGATTATACACTGCCAACTTGGGTACAGCATTTATCTTATGGCGGATTAATAGTTCCAAGCATTGACTTCAAAAATCTAATACTACGTTGTGAAAAATTATTTATAAAATTTACGAAAGGACAAATTCCCAAAGGACGATACATTGTAAAACAATTGACGAATAAAATTTATAATAGAGTAATAACAGAACAAAAATATAAAATTATAATTCAAACATATATAAAACAAAGAATAATCATACGAATGAAATATTTTAACCAAAATTTAATTTATATGCAAAAAATAAAAAAATCTAAAATAAAGTTACACAGACTAAATAAACTAAGAAAGACAATAACATAATTATTTATTTATTTTATTTTTATAATTATGTAGTATTGTAGTATGACATATTGAACAAATTACTTCAATAAATTTTTATATTCCTATAACATTTCAATATTATTTAGTGTATATTTTGTATTATGTGAATTATATTATTTATATTATTTGAACATATTATTTAGATATTTATTTAGATTGCGAGTGGTGCTTTTACAATATGTTTTTGATTATATTTTTTCCCTGAAATTAATTATAAGTCATTTATTTATTTATTTTATTTTTATAATTATGTAGTATGATTAAATATATTAATTAAAATAATAAATAAATAATTTATGGAAAATAAAACCAACACTAAAACTATAGGTACAGCCGTACTGCTGTAATATACATCAGAATCTGTACGACAATGACGTCACACGGTATGTAGGAGCTGCGGAGGGTAGGCAATATAAACACGACTTTGAGGCAACCTGTATAATCTATAAACCTTGGGGCACGATGGCTAAAACCTGATAATGATAACATACAACAATATACGAGGTGGCGCGAAATTCAAAAATATACATACGGCGCGAACAGTTGGGGTATTGGGTAAATAAAATAATACTATTATAAACTATAGTATAGGTACCAAAAATGAATTCATTAGCAAATTAATTAATAAAAAAGTTATTTGTACGTATAAATATTATCGTATTTTATTAACCGGGATTAAACTAATACATAAGGAATATCATTTTTTAGCGTCTATCACTAGCGTCGAATAGCATAGAACCACGTACACGCCGTGCTTATGAATAATGAACTGTAAACAAACACATTCATCACAAAAAACAAAATGTTTTCACCACATTTCCGTGTGTGTTTACGGTTTTTTTATGTTTACATGATATTGTATTTTGTTCGGAATTATAATATTTAATTTATATCTTTAAAATGTTAGCTATAAAATTTAAAAATTTTAGAATTTTTTTTCTACAAAATAGCTTGAGAACTTTCATGATTTCAACAAATTTTAAATTTCATAAAAACTGTATATAGGGGCCCTAAATAATAACCTTACCTTTAAATTTTATATTAGGTCAGTTCACTCTAATATCAAAACTAACGGCAGTTTTACTACTGGTGAACGAAAATTTGCTATGTCTCACGTGTGTTAAACGGAGATAATAAACACATACGGGTACTAACACGTCATCAGTGAAAACCATTATCAACTTTTGATTTTAAAGTGGTAACATATTTAAAATGTCATAGAATATTATAGTAGGAATATATTTTTATGAATTGTAACGTTAAAATCATCATTTTTCATTTAACCGTTAATGAGTTATAGCTGCTCAAAGTTGGGTGGTTTGAGGATTTAAGGTGTTCATCTTACAGGTTATCACGGCCGCGAGACGTTGGTATACGTAACTACAGGTACAAAATTCATCATTGCGTGGATAGTCGATCACGAGTTTATTACATACGATGAAAATATGTATAATTTTATTATCTATTACCCACGTGACTACTGGTCTTCAGAAATAAGGAGTATTATAAAAACCAAGATCTAGGACGTTTCGGCGCGGGCGATTCGGCGCTGACAGTTCGGCGTGGACGTTTCGGCGATATGTCAATTCGACGATGTCCGTTTCGACGAGTGACCATTTCGGCGAAATTTTATAGTAAAAAAAAAAATATAATATAATGTAAAAACGTGTTATATAATATAATAAGTAATTTTAAATCATAAATAAGTCAAAATAATAATTATTATTTGAATGTAAGATAATTAAAAATGTATAAATACCGCAGTCACTTTAAACCATAAATACAAATCGTCAAAGTTAAATAAAATTGAATATAGTAAAATTATATATATATATATATATATATATGTACACCACAGTCCCTTTAAATCGTAAATAAATAAATCAAAATAATTATAATAATTATTTATACCTAGTTAATACAGTTAAACATATGATATAACATTATTTAGCCAATATAAAAAAAAAGTTATCTACAATTTTATTTTAAAGCAATATTATTTGCTATACCTCTTAAAAATATAATTTTATTTTGCCTATCATAATTATTTACTAACCTTTTTATTCTTTTATCTGTGTCTTGAAATTTTTTCAACTTCCTTGGAGGACTATTTCCCGACACAAGATTTTTATAATACGTGTCACGCCCGGCTTGAATTTTTTTGAGATTTGCAATGAAGGTACATATCGTTGGATGAGTACCCATTTGAATATTTAATCGTCGGTTCGCCGCCTCTGCATGATTATTTTTCCGATCTGTATCATTCAATATTCGTTGGTGAAGATTCCACATTTCAGGAGAATATCGTGGTTTTCTTCGTACTATACGTCGATTTTTCTTCCCAATATAAAATTCTTCAAACCACTCAAATAATGGTATAAGCTCATCTGGAAGTTCGTCTGCCAACTCATCTGCAGCCATATCTAAATCACACAGTGGTATAAACGCCAGTGCAATAATTGTTTTGGTTGCAACACAAAAATTTGCTTCATTATTATATTTTGATAGTAAATGTAACTACCCAACTTTTTTCAAAAAATTTTGGCTTAAATGAAAATAACATCCAAAAATATTTATATTTACAAATGAATTTTTTATTGCTGTTATGGCTCCAAGTTCAAAATCATAAGAAACTGATGTTGGATGGAGATCAGGTTGTAATTGATTAATCATACTAAATAATTTTACATATGTTTGTTCCTTTTTGTTAGGTAGCAATGCATAAACTGTAGGATGCACTCCCCCTAAAAATTCAGCTAAAATAACATAAACTTGGCAAAATAGAGTAGGTGCCACTTTGAAAGTTCCATCCATGTACCATATTTTCGAATCTTTCAATAACTTGAGTCCAAGTGGTCGACCAAATATTAATATTCTTTCATTGCTAGGCCCACTATCAGCCAATAAAAAATTTTCATTAACTCCGATTGATGGTGAATAATTTTGATACTCATCAGTCATCGGGTATCTGTAAAGATAGTAAATCTGATGGATCACATGGAGCTGCTATTTCACTATTTCTTATACGCCGTACTTGTCGTTTTAGAGCTTCGGAAGATTGTAAAACACCCTATAAATTAAAATTAAAATTATTTATTACTGTACGGACCAGATAGGGACAGTATAATATTATAATATTATAATAATAGAAAAATAAAATTTAATGTGTGTACCTTTGCCGCATCTGATAACCCGTTAACACATTCGTTAATTACACAAGACGTAGGTTCCATTGTTGAAATAGCTCGTTGACGCATACTCGTTAAAGCTGTGTCTGCTTTTATTCTAGCCGCTTCAGAATCATGACAATGTTTTTTAGAAGAAAATTTTAAAACTTTAAAATCATGTATACCGGTATGTATTCGAGCCGGACAAGTCAAATCTTTACGACGACATCGCCAAAACCGTTTAGTTTCGTCCGCAATAAGCTTATCAAATATGAACATAAAACCATCCACGGGGATCACATTTTTATTTCTTTTTGATTTTACTTTTGACATAATACCTATTTATTTACCTTTTATGAATGATAAAAAAATTAATTCGTGTTTATAGTAATACACGAAATACTTGACTACGTATAAGTAGGTACTTCACTTTCCGCAGACTAACTAAATTATAAAATTATAAAATTATCAGATCATCCATATCGACTATCGTGACCACCTTATCGTGTAGTAATAATAACAATAAAGTAACAGTAAAGATATATAAAAGTACTAATAGTATAGGATATGGTATATAGTAATAAAGATAATATTTCTATACCCCACGCCATACGGTGAGACAATGTTACAGATAAGTAAATTGCCGTATCGCCGAAACGGTCAAGCGCCGAATCGCCCGCGCCGAAAAGTCCCATTCCCTAAAAACCAACAACCATCCAACTTTGAAAAGCTATATTTCACTAAAAAATTAACGAAAAATAATAATTTGAACGTGTAGTAATATCACAGAATATTAATATTCTGTGGTAATATTATATAGATAAGATAGTGGACGACTATCGATATTGTTGGGATTTCCCTCATATTATTATTTTGTATGGTCAGGTGACAAGTAGTCAGTCTATTTAATAATATTGTAATGAAATATATATATATATATATCAACTGTAAAAAAAAAAACAAGACATAATATATTGTAATCAAAGTTTTATTATTTATTAAATGATTTCCAGCCACCACTATTATGAACATAGTTTATTTATAATACATATCAAATTCGTGTAATTTTTTTCTTCGAATCTTTCATGAAGCGGTCGAAAAGTTATCGTTCATTTGGACTTAGAATATTTTTCAATTAAATTAAATATTTGGACTTGGAATAATTTTCAATCAGTTTAATAAAAAACACTTAGAAATAATTTGTCTATTTATTTCGACACGACTAGTATTATTTAACAAGCTGCTGGCCCACTACAATATGTAGGTAGACAACGCTTGGATTTTTCATATTTCTAATGAATACTTAATTAACAATGAATGAATAATGAAAAATTAATAATAAACATCATCATCATCATTTACGTTTTAACGGTCCATTAACGTCCAACGTCGCCATCGTAAACTTTTGCCATATTTCCCTAGTACACACTATGTTTAACTGAACTCCTCCGTATAGTGTTGCAATATAGGTATTTTTTACGTCTCATGTATGCCTATAGGGTGACCATTTTTTAAAAATAAAATAACGAGACAGTCGTTACACCCCCTCTCCCGCTCAATAAATTATAATTTTTACTTTACCCTTTTGAGTTAATTTATCCTAACCTAAATAATAAAAGTGTTCGAATATTTAGGAATATTTAATTTTTTATTATCATTAATCTACACAATGTTGCATTTCAAAACTAATACAATTTTTTTAAACAATTATGAAAATTTTCTTTTTATTATAACACAAACACTAGTTTAATTGTTCATTAGCATCAGTCCTTGATACTTATTTTACGAAATCTGTTATCAGCTGTTATTTATAAATTTGGTTATACAACTATTTTATATTTGTTTTTTAGATTGATTTATTTTAAAAATATAATGATATAATATGTAAAAACGGGATAAAAAGCATACCGTTCGAAGTTTGTCGAGACAACGGGACATGATGGTCAAAAAAGGAACATTGTATGCTACAATCGAAGCATTATTACTGCTCCAAATGTTGTCGTCAGACACAAAAAAAAAAAAACACACATCATTGTAAAATCAATACATTCATCACTCCGTTCAGAATCTAAAATAAAAAATCTGCAAAAAAAAATATTTTTAATGCCATGTAAAAATGTAAAATACATTAACTTGATTACCTTAAACTACAATCGTTTTTTAAATTTTGAACGAAGTGAAGAATGTATTGATTTTACTATGATGTGTGTTTTTTTTTTTTTTTGTGTCTGACGACAACATTTGGAGCAGTAATAATGCTCTGATTTTTGACTTCTACCCCTCTTTGAATAGGAAAATTCATCTAGTTGGTACTTTGGGGGGGGGGGGGTCAAAAGTAAACATTTTCAAATAGTTTTCAAAAAAATCGAGAAAAACAAAAAAACGGCAATTTTACGAAAAACCACTTTTCGACAAAATCGATTTTTTGATTCAAATCATCTCCGTTCAGAATCGTTTTTCGTATACAATGATACCTATCATTGCATTCAAATTTAACCTACCATAGTCCGAGGTCCACCCCACCCCCTAATATACAGCAGAGCGATACCCACTTACCCGCTTATTTCCTATATTAATCTTATTAACAAACAGTTTCCATAGAAACATAATCATATAATAATAACATATATAATAATTATAAAATATACTTTAAAATATATACATGAAGTCGTCTCGACCTGGTGACCGAGAAAGACATCGAGTGGGGTTTTCATGTCGGTTCTGACCTTCCTCAGGTGTAGCTGAATATCTATGTTGAATTTCAAGTCAATCAGTCGGGTAGTTTTCGAGACCATAAGGACATTAGAAACCGCCACTTACTTTTATATATATAGATTATATTATTATTTATTATACTACTAAGTAGCATTGGCGGAAATCCGGGGGGTTTGAGGGGGCTTATAAAAATTTTGTAGTTTCATATTCATAAATAATATTCTTAAAAATTAGGAATATATTACCTACATAATAATTTTTATATCATAAATTAGTTTGTATAATATTTTACATAATATTTTATACGAAAATTAAAATTATAAGTTGGAACACTGTCCTATAGTGATTTGTTTCATCGTTTTTCTATCGAAAAAAACAAAATGTATAAAATTATATTAATTTGGAAATACGATATACAGAGTGATTCTTTTATTATAAAACACTCATTATTTCAAAAAGTATACGTTTTTTAAAACATTTTTTACATAGTTTCAAGTTGTTAAAAAACAACGTTTTTAGTAAAAATTCATATTTTTAAATATATTTTATCCTTATATATTTTTCAAGTTATTTACTTTTTTGAATGACAACATAGAGTCTTAATTTCATAATCCAAAGTAGAATAATTTTTTGAGTATTTTGATACATATAAATCGAATTTAGGGCAAGTAGTTAATGTTAATGTTAAACTATTAGTTATAGGTACCATTGAGTATAGATAGTATAAAGAGACCATGTTGACTATATTATGATACGTAATGAATTAGTTCACCAGAACTTTTATCTATACTCAATGGTTATACGTATTTTAAGTTTAGACAAGCGGAGGAGTGGATAGACATTTTGTAGGGTAACCCCGTACCACTCCACTTCGCGCATCTAAACTTTAAATAGTTATAACTCATAAGCTACTCGCCTTAAATTCGATTTTTATGTATCAAAATACTCAGAAAAATATTCTGCTGTGGAATATGAAAATAAAACTTTATCTTGTCATTCAAAAAAGTAAAAATCTTAAAAATATTTAAGGATGAAAGATATTTAAAAATATAATTTTTTAATAAAAACGTTTTTTTTTAACAACAAGAAACTATGTAAAAAAATGTTTTCAAAAACATGAATACTTCGCACCCCTGAAAGAATAGTGACACAACTCAAAAAACACGTTTTTCTACAGATTACCATCAAAATTTGCTGAATTTCATCCTTTATATTTTAGTATGCTTGAAATTTTTGATTTATATAATATTAAAGACCGTATGAGCTTAAATGTCTTTATTTCTGCTTAAAATAAAACATAGTTTCCATCTGGAATATCGACACTTCTCAGTTCTCAAATGTAACGTTATTCTGGCTTGGCTTATGTTGTTACACAATATTTTTCTAGCCAGAATAAAGTCATATCTCAAAAGTAATAGTTTCACATGAGGAAGATTATTTTAATTTTATTAATAAAATAATATTATTTTATTACTTTATTACCTAGTGGCAGTGGCGGCTATCAAACAAAATAAAGGTGTATCAAATTTTGAATTTAGTTACCCACCCACCAACTCTGGTATATAATTGGTATATAAATTACCATGGCCTATGACCACCCACCCAATTATAAGGTGTATCGACGGATACACCTTGAGTATAGGATAGCCGCCACTGCCTAGTGGCTATTATAAGAATATCTAGAGTGTTACCAGTAAATTATAATCGTAAATTATTTATAGAATGCTATGTTAATATTAGTATCAATAACCGATTTGTATCGTGGTGTTATTATTATCGTAGAAAAATATATGGATAAAATAGTAAATGTTATTAAATGTTATTTTTGTTATCGATTCTGCTATCGTCTTGCAGTACGAAATCCGATTTCGTTAGTATTTATTACATACTTTATTGTTTAATAGTTTAATTAATTATAATATGTGACGTAAATCAAAATATATTATTTTTCCAAGTAGAAATAATGACACAACTCAGACTGAAATCAGAATTCCAATAAAACAAAAGTAAAATGGTACTTAAATTATTAATTTAAGATTATAAAAGTAAACTATACAATATTAAGAATAATATAAGATTGAAAAATGAAAAATTAATCAAAAATCATATTTATAATGACATAATACAACATTAAAAGTCGATTTCCAAACATTTTGATTTTTTGATTTGTGAAACTATTCTTTCAGGAGTGCGACTTTTTGAAATAATGCATGAGTGTATTATAATAAAAGAATATTTGTCACAGTTAAAAAAATAGTTATTTCTTGCTAGAATTTCATTTAGAGTAGTAGATTACCGAAACTAGAGAACGAGTTTTGTTATTTGGGGTCTTGTTAGATTCACTTAGTCTAGGAGAAGTGCTGTGAAGATTTTCAGAACTTTATCTTCAATCGTTAACTCACTACAAAGTTATAAAGCTGAAAAACATAAAAAAAAAAACTCCCAATAAAAGGTGTTTTAATTTTATTTTGAATTTTTGAAGCTCTGTAGTGAAATAATTAAAAAAATTTAATAAAAAAAATAGTTCTGAAAATCTTCACTGCACTTTTTCTAGCCAATATGAATCTAACAAGACCCCAAACAACAAAATCAAAAGAGATCTACCTCACTAAATGAAAATGAAAATAAAATCCATTATATACATAAATTGCATATAATTAATAAATTTCTAACGGCTTTGGTTTATGAGAAAAATCGTAGCCCCCACAACTTTTTCAATGGATATCCGCATATGCATATAGTACCTAACCTAAAGAAAATAATATGTTACTGTAATAATAACGTTACTTTATTGGTAAGCTACATTTTTAGTTTCGTTAGCATTGTTTGGATGTAATGGAAATTTTATTTTATGAGCAATATTACTATAATATAATAATTTTTCTTGTTTTGAATACATCGAAAATGTATTTAATTCTAATCTACTTTAATAAATTGAATATATTTTTTGTATTTATTTTTACAGTTAATGGTAAAATGTTTTCAAATAAATTGATTGTTTATCATTATATATGGATTCATGTTAAATTGTATATAACGCACAAAAAAAAATATATCATATTCAATATTCATTATTAAGAGAAAAACTACATTCGCTTGTCTTACATAATATAATATCTAAACGTAGATGCATTAGTACATTTTAGCTCAGCAGAACCAATACTATTGTTGTTTGCAAAAAACTCTCTTAATTATATAAATGTACAAAACCCTATGAATTCAGAATTATGATATTATTACAATGAAATTTGAAATAATTCAATTCACTATGATATTAAAACTAAAAATTTGAGATTGATTTCGCTAAATAAAAATTTAGCATACTATATATTAGGTATATACGTTAGTAATCGGGTGTGTGCGGTGTGTCATTCGTCTTATAAAAGCAACCCATCTTGTTCTTATCATATTTTTAAAATAACATATTTTTTATTGATTATTAATTTTCTCTATAGGAATAAATAATATTGCAGTTGTAAGTTATTATATTCTTTATTAGGTTAAGTTCTGCTTAATGTAATTACTTTTCTACTATATCCTTATTAAGTTAGTATTATCTTAGATTTTATCCATGGAAAATAAAATACGTGATGTCAAATGCAATACATTTGGTATAATACTCCATTGTCTATTCTATTTAAGTTTACTCAACAGAGCTACGAAAACTGGTAGCCGCCAAGCTGTTTTTCGCAGGTACGATGGACGCTAGCGTCGAATAGCATAGAACCACGTACACACCGTGCTGATGTATAATGTAATATAATAACTGTAAACAAACTAGGTTAGAATATTAGGTTAATGCCAATATGAGTCCTTCCTCCGGTCGTTGATACCACGAAAAAAAGGCATAAAATAGTTTGCGATTTTTTGCTATTTTATGACCCAGCGAATAATTTTTTATCGATATTTATAATAATCAAAACTAAAAAATTTGGTGTATTTTAAAATTATACCATATAGAATACGATAATATATAAAATTGGTGAAAATTCCAAGTTTCTGTGGTTATTCATTATTCTATTATTATAATACAATGAAGAAATCAATTTGGTAAATATCATTAATCACTAAGCATAAAAAATTCACGTTTTTCTTTAATATTTTTGTTAATTTTTTCAAGTTATAATAGAAAGTACTGGATTTTTTTAATTTCGACCTGTTTAAAGAAAATATTAGATTCAGTTTACTATCATAAACCACCCTTAAATATTGAAAAAATCGAAGCATTTTACCGACAACTTATCTTGTACATACTTATACTCTCACACAAAAAAAAACACAGACTATCGCAAAATCAATATATCAATATATAATCTAAAAGTAGTGTAATCAATTGAAACACAATATACTTAGTTGCATAGTATGTATACTAGTTTTTATCACTATCCAGTATGCAACAAAATATTTTAAAATAGCTTTTATAAATCGGTTGCGGTATTGGGTAAATAATACTATTATAAACTATAGTATATGTACCAAAAATGAATTCATTAGCAGATTAATTAATAAAAAAGTTATTTGTACGTATAAATATTATCGTATTTTATAAACCGGGATTAAACTAATACGTAAGGAATTCATTTTTTAGCGTCCATCGCTAGCGTCGAATAGCATAGAACCACGTACACACCGTGTTGATGTATAATGAACTGTAAACAAACACATTTATCACAAAAAACAAAACGTTTTCACCACATTTCCTTGTGTGTTTACGGTTTTACATGATATTGTATTTTGTTCGGAATTATAATATTTATTTTATATATTTAAAATGTTAGCTATAAAATTTAAAAATTTTAGTATTTTTTTTTTATAAAAAGTAGCCTGAGAACTTTCATGATTTTAACAAATTTTAAATTTCATAATCATTTAAAATGAAATTGTGTAAATTTTTTTTTATACGTTTATAAGAAAAACTTATCTGGGATCCTGTATTACATTTTTGGTTGAAATACAAACTAACATTTTATACTTGTATAATATGTTCCAATAAAAATTATACAATACTTACTTTCATGCATTTTTTCATGTTTTCATTTGATTTTGATACTTTTAATGTTTATGCAAAATTAAATATATTATTATTTTTATTTTTTACGCTTGGATTTTTAATGTTTCTAATAAATAATAATTAACATCATCATCATCATTTACGGTTTAACAGATCATTAATGATCAACGCTTCCATCGCAAACTTTTGCCATTTTTCCCTAGTAGGTATACGTTATGTCTAACTGAGCTCTTCCATATAGGAAGATGTTGAATAAGTCTTTTTTATGTCTCGAGTGTGCTACTAATGTTGGTACGGTTAATTGGTCTTCGGAAGATGGAACTTCATACATGTTCTAGCCATTCAAGTATTTTACTAGTCGTACATGAGAGAATATTTAGTCGTCCATAGTGCTCTTATAGTTCACTGTTGTGTTCTTGTTAATATCGTTCCGTTTCTCTATTGTTCATAAGACCATTAATAATAAAATTCTCCTCGGTACTTTCCTTTCAAAATTAATAAGACTGATGATATCCCTTAATAGTTGGCCCAGTGTCACATTCGTATGTCAATATCCGGTTCACTTTTTTTCCGCAAACGTTGCTCGTAAATTAAATAGTTCAGTTTCTACCATTGCCACATAACATACTTTTACATAATATGATATAAATATTTTATAACGCACGACGGCGGAACACACGAGACGTATTCAGAAATTTGGCGCCCGGGTGCCAATGTTTTTTCGCCCTCCCCCCACCAAAAATTTTTTTTTGACTTTTTCAACATACCGAGCGCATTGGAGCTTTCTTTCCGGTGACAACCCGTTATCGTTATTCTTTTTAGAACAAAAGTTAGAAAAAAAAAATTTTATAGTATAAGTCGTAAATACTTGAAAATTTTACCAGTTATTTAGATTGCCATTTTCTTTACGTGATTTGATTTTCAAAATATTTTGACTTTTTTTGAGCTATTTATAGACAATTGAAATTTTCAATTTTTTTTTTATAAATGTTGATAAAAAAAATTTAGCTGGAACAAATTACTTGAAAATTTAATTGAAGGGTCCACATAACTTTTTCTAACTCTCATTCAAAAATTATAAAAATACATAGGCACAATTTTTTTTTATTAGCATTTGAAGTTCAAATATTGACAAAAATTCGTTAAAATCATGAATAGGTATTTCACTATTTGGTATTTAAAAATTTATAAATATTTTACTATCAAAAGCTAAGAATTGAAAATTTAATACTGTGCTGTCCATAAGTTAAGCTTAGAATAATTATTATAAAAAAGTTTGAGGGTTATTCAATTTAAAAAATTTTACGAGTTTTAGTTTTAATTTGAAATCAAAAATACACTTGTAAAATTACGTTTTACTAATAAATAATTTTCGATTTTTGTTATTTTTAAAAAATTATCAAACGTAAGATCTTGAAGCTTTTACTTAAATGTTTGAATTTGTTTCAAAATAGAATATATGACAATATTTAGATATAATATATCCCAGACTGACAAATCATCTTCGTTCAGAATCGTTTTTCGTATACAATGATACCTATCATTGCATTCAAATTTAACCTATCCTAGTCCGAGATCCACCCCACCCCCTAATGTACAGCAGAGCGATACTCACTTACCCGCTTTTTTTTTTTCGAGCTTTAAAGGAACTAAACTCATTGATTATGTCATCATAGTCTAAACCTTTTGTAATATCTGATTCGATGTTTAATATGGCGATACTGTTTAGTCGTTCATCAGTCATCCTCGACCGCAAATAACTTTTAATTCGTTTTAGTTAACGATCGTTAACTATCGCTCTGAAGAGCAGTTAGACACAGGGCAACATAGATACATTCTTAGAACAATATTTACTATTAATATATTATTTTTCATTTTCATTAACAGAAGATGGGTTATGTAAAAATCTAATGCCGCCCCTATAAAAATGCCGCCCGGGGCGATCGCCCCCTCTAGCCCCCCCTAAATACGTCACTGATTATTAAACCTACTTCTTGTAAGTAAAGTAATACCTATAATATTATGTTAAGGAGTAACACAATAAATGTTAACTGTAAACATAAATTATTATACCTACTTTATACTGAAAAAACTTACTTCACACAACTCTGATGAATTTGAAGGGACCCATTTGTTCCGTCGACAATTTTGAATCCAAACTTTACGTCTAGAAGTATCTTTAGGAAAACGAAATAAACGAATGCCCTTCCTACGGGAATTCGAACAGTTTACTGCCGTACATCCTCCCATCTTATATTTTAAATTTTAATGTACCTATGTTGTGGAATACATTGTTAAATACATAAAAAAAACAATTGAATTATTCAATTAGACAATCACAATTCAATTGAATTAATTATTTTGCGTATGCTGATAAGTGATAACTGACGAGTTGTGTCGCAAAATGGCGGGTTAGTATACCTACTTCTATAGTGCCCTAGTAATATTATATAATATGTAGATAAGATAGTGGACGACTATCGATATTATTGGGATTTCCCTCATATTATTATTATGTATGGTCAGGTACTCAGGTGACAAGTAGTCAGTCTACTCAGTCTTCAGTAAACCACTGTGCCTGGTGCATGTTCGCGGTAGTGTGCGTCATGTGCTGTGACAGTTTAATTAATTGCATATTGTTTTTTTTTTTGTTAAGTATGATTTCTTTATGTTATTAAATATACATTGAAGTACAATTGTCGGTATTATTGATGTTAGTTGCAACCCCACTTAAGCCATTCTACAAACGTTAAAATTTATAAAAATGCCACATTATTTAGTAAATTTTAAATGTAGGTTGTCATTTAAAAATTAAAAGTTGATAGTAGTTTCACTATTAAATAAAAGGTAGAAAAAATAAAAAACTCATACAGTTTGAAAAAAGCGTGATACAAAATATTTAAATAGGTACTTGAAAAAACTAAATAATTGACGAAATAATTAGTATATAATGATAAAATAATCACTCTCTATACGGTTTAGGAACTTTAAAAGATTTTGACAACAAGTGTATATACGGTACACATTTAAAGAAAACAACAAATATTTTTTTACTTCTGTACATTAAAGTAGTTTACTTGGTTGTTCTGTGTACACAATTCCATCCTATAGGTAAAAATCGTTACTAAATAAAATTTTGTACTGTTCTTACTGTATCTTATTCCATTCAGTTAAAGCTATTCACATCAACTTTACCTACCTACCTATTCACAATCATGATAAAAAATAATAATATTTTAACTTTTTTTTTAATATTTTATTTGATTGTTGGTACTGTGAATGCTGGCGGTGAGTATATTTTCATCTTAGTAAACATGATAAATCACACAATGATATTTATTTTTAATCATATAAAATAACTGATGTTTTATTCCATGTTGTTAATATCCGATCACAAGTATTCAATTAATGATCAAATAATCAAACGTTAATAATGTTGTCGTGTTAATTATTAAAATGATGTACCACATAAATATGTGAAATTGTTGTTTTACAAACATAGACACAATAGCTAATTTTAATTCTTATTTATAATATTAAAGCTAAAAATATTGTAGTTTTGTAAATTTATATTGACATCGGTGACTATGGATATTAATAATTTTATTGTTATACGAATTATAATACGTAAAATATGCATGAAAAAATTTATTTAAAATAATAGTGGAACTGATTGACATTATAAAATTTAATAAAACTAAAAATAGTCTTAAATGTTAATTGTACTGTGACGTTCAACGCAAATCACACACCCACACATACATTCGTTATACATGGAAGGCCTATACAGGTACATTGCGAGCGCGACGTGCGATAAGGCGACTTATCACATGGACCTCGAGTCTCCGCCGATTAATGACCGCTGGGCCTGGGAAAACATCGCGCCCACGCACCACTCCTAGTACACATGGTTTAGGTGTAAAGGTCTCCCTGCGCAGACGATCATAAATTTACTACCTAATCAGGTAACTTAAAGTATCGGCCACGTAATACCATTATGATTATTATTATAATTAATCATCCGCACGTATGTGACCCGCTCTATCGCCTGTCGTGTATTCGTGCCAACCACATATCATGGTATGGGCCGACAACGCAAAGGCACGGCACTCCATTTTCTGCGTCATAGCAAGATGATCCACTGCGAGTAGAAGCCGTTTTTGTTGGTGCGCCGAAGGGTGACACATCCTCACACTCCGCTGGTATTATGGTAATGTTTCAGGTTAACACCATCATTTTTTTTTTAATATACAAATATACCTATCACCGTAGCCGGTACTTTGTATGTTTTTCTCATTATCAATTATTATTATTATTGCTGTCTATTCTGACCGAGTTTTGTGCCAGGTGGCTTCTCGGCACCAACTTACGCTTTTAAACAAATATGCAAATACATTTTAAATATTTCATTTCCCCCAAATTGGTGTTTTTTATTATATTACCGACTACACATATATCACTGTCCACATATCCCTACACACTGATTCTTTTATACAATTAAAAAGAAAAATCCACGGCCCTCCGGGCTTCGGGCCTCGGCCCGTGGTTGGTGACCGTAAAAACATTGTTTGAGGCAGCCACATGACTTTCGACAGAGAACAAATTTGAGTCGAATAGTCACTGTACATTGAAAAGTTTCTAATGAATAAACAATAATTTAAGTCAATTTCGTAATCTAATATTTCATATATGATGTAGAAATAACCACTCGGGTAGACTTGTGCAGCTCGAAAAAAGCCTCTGCTCTATTTGTGACCACCTTGTAGTTAAGCCAGCCCCGGAAGACTTACCTAAGTCATGTTCCATTAATTTAACGGCACTTCATATTTTTTTTTTTTCGTTTATTTTTATTATTTTTTTTTAAATATTTCATACGTGTAAAATAATATATATTGCAAATTACCAATTTCATTTTTTATATAATATAATTTACAACACACTATGAATTATGATACTATTATCTTAACATTTTGAGAATAGAAAAATTAATTCTAGAATTAAATCGAAAATGCTTGTAGATATATAGATTAATATTTAAATCGGTATATATGGTTATTAGTTATTTTTGGAAGTTATATGAGCTAAACAAGGTAAAATATGCAAAAAAACTCTAGATTTGAAAAAATAAACATCCATTCTTGTCATTAATTTACAAGAAAAAAAAAGTAAAGATATTGAAAAAAATACAAACTAGATCCAAGTATCTAATATCTATGTAAAGTCAATCTCAAAGGTTGGCGAATTTTAGATTTAACATTATTCATAACAATAAAACTGGAACAAACAATTTTATAAACAAATTATATTATTACGTTGTAATATATTATGTAGTTTCGCGAGTTTGAGTACACTTTTATATAATCAATGTTTGATAAACTGACTTTATACTAAACTTTATAGCTGACAAAGTGACAACTGGTGTAAAATAATATAATAAACGGTTAGGGAATTTAATTCTTAAGAGTCCATGACATCAGCTAGTGTACTGTTTAAATCTAAACAAATCAACATTATTTACTACTATCCGTCAAAATAGTTTACTCAGTTGCTCTTCTATACATAATATATACACTATATACAGTATACACACAATTTAAAAGTCGTTGTCAAACATAATTTTATACCATTCTTACACAATTCAGTATCCTACTCAACTCAGTTAATGTTATTCACATCATTTTATTGTATCTACCTAATACCTATTTATAAATACGTTCAAGATTACTAAAACGTTTAATATTTTTTTTATGTTCCATTTGATACGGTATGAATCCTGATATTATAAATAAAGGCGAAAGTGAAAATAGTTAAGTATATTATTGTTATATAAAATTAATTAGCATTAATAATGTTGTAGCCACAACATGACAATAACAAAAATAGTGACGCTACAACTCAGATCATCACAAGACTACGACTTGCTCATAGGGCGTACGTTTACCGACAAGGAGAGTGTGACCTTCGTAAAAACACAAAATGAGGTAATATTTGGCTATAACTTTACATTTCCGTTTGCAAACGACGAAATTAATATAACAGAAACAACAGTGTTTGGAGTAAAAGATGACCAAATCACAGAAGATATGATTGAGGTTATGATCAACGTTGAGTGATAGTCAGAGAAGTAAATTAATGATATTAATAAATAACTACCAAAATTGTTTTGCGCACAGGTTACAGGAACTAGGCCGTACGGATATTTTAAAAATGAATATAGAGGATCAAGACTTGTCTCCGGAAAATGGTACGGTCGGTACAGGTCTGTCTCAGTAGTTACTAAGGTCTGAAAGGGAGACCTTCGGTTAAGTGCGCTATTGTGTTTGATAGTTTAATAGAGTATGAATAAATGTTAATATATGTATATCAAGTGTATTAATTCTTTCTTTCTTTCTTTTAGATTCTGAACGAAGTGATGAATGTATTGCTTTTACTATGATGTGTGTTTTTTTTTTTTTTTTTTTTTTTTTTTTTTTTTTTTTTTTTTTTTTTTTGTGTCCGACGACAACATTTGGAGCAGTAATAATGCTCCGATTTTTGACTTCAGCCCCTCTTTGAATAGGGAATTGAATCTAGTTGGTACTTTAGGGGGGTCAAAATTAAAATTTTCTAATAGTTTTCAAAAAAATCGATTTTTTGATTTTGCTGTAACTCAAAAACTAATTATTGTAAATACTTGAAATTTTCACCAAATGTTTATATTATGGTTATCTCTTTACAGTTGAATTTTCAAAATATTTTGACCATTTTTAAGCTACTAATAGACAATTGAAATTTTCGACTTTTCTAAGTTTTTTTTTCTTCAAATTCCGATAAAAATTTTTTGGGTGGCCAGAAAATCTTGAAAATTTAATACAAGGTTTCTTATAAGTTGTTCTTAAAGTGATAAAAAAAAATCCGAAATTGTTAGTCACAATTTTTTTTTATAAGTGTTTAAAGTTCGAATTTATACGAAATATGTCAAAATTTAAATTAAATTTCATACGCTCATAATGCGAATGTTGGCCATAGTAACCATACTAACATATAAAAACTATACTATTTGTTTAAAAATAGAATATTTGACAATATTTAAATATAATATATCCTAAACTGACAAATCATCTTCGTTCAGAATCGTTTTTCGTATACAATGATACCTATCATTGCATTCAAATTTAACCCTCCATAGTCTGAGGTCCACCCCACCCCCTAATATACAGCAGAGCGATACCCACTTACCCGCTTTTTTCTTATTTTGAATACTTCGAAAATGTATCTAATTCTAATCTGTTCTACTAAATTGAATATATTTTTTTATTTTACAGTTGATGGTAAATTATTTTCAAATAAATTGATTGTTTTTAATTATTTATGAATTTATGTTAAAATGTATAAAACGCACAACAAAAATATATCAAATAATTCATTATTAAGAAAAAAGCCAGTATGTGAACAGCTTGCCTTACATAATATCTAAACGTTCTAAACGTAAAAGCATTAGTGTTACCTCAGCAGAACTATTATTTTTGTTGTTTGTACAAAACTCTCTTAATTATATAAATATACAAAAACTATGAATTATGATATTATTACATTGAAATTTCATAATAAATCAATTCTCTATGATATTAAAACTAAAATGCGGATAAATGAGTATCGCTCTGCTGTACATTAGAGGATGGAGTGGACTTCGGACTAGGGTAGGTTAAATTTGAATGCAATGATAGGTATCATTATTGTATACGAAAAACGATTCTGAACGAAGATGATTTGTCAGTCTAGGATATATAATATTTAAATATTGTCATATATTCTATTTTGAAACAAATTCAAACATTTAAGTAAAAGTTTCAAGATCCTACATTCAGTAATTTTTTAAAAATAACAAAAATAGAAAATTATTTAGTAGTAAAACGTTATTTTACACGTGTATTTTTGATTTCAAATTAAAATTAAAACTTTAAACACTCGTAAAATTTTTTAAATTGAATAATCCTCAAATTTTTTTATAATTATTCTAAGCTTAACTTATGGACAGCATAGTATTAAATTTTCAATTCTTAGCTTTGGATAGTAAAATATTTATAAATTTTTAACTACCAAATAGTAAAAAATATTCATGATTTTGACGAATTTTTGTCAATATTTGAACTTCAAATGCTAAAAAAAAAAATTGTGCCTACGTATTTTTAAAATTTTTGATGAGAGTTAGAACAAGTTATGTGTACCCTTCTATTAAATTTTTAAGTAATTTGTCCCAGCTAAATTTTTTTTCATTTATAAAAAAAAAAATAAAAAAAAATTGATCATTTCAAATGCCTATAAATAGCTCAAAAAAAGACAAAATGGTTTAAAAATCAAATCACGTAAAGAAAATTCTAAGTAACTGGTAATTTACGAAGTATATACGACTTATACTATTTGAATAACAACAAATATAAAAAATCGTTTGAGGCTAATTTTAAAAAATTTTAATTTCAAACACTCCTAAAAATATTTTGTTTTATTAGTCCGGTAGAGTTTTTTTTTACAGATATTTGAAGAAAAATTTATGGAGAACTTTGTACCAAATTTTTAAAACTTAGTTATAAAAGAAAAAATTTTTACGATTTTTCAACCACAAAATCACTTGCAAATTTTCGCGGTTTTGACATATTTCGTATAAATTCGAACTTTAAGCACTTATAAAAAAAAATTGTGACTAACGATTTCGGATTTTTTTTTTTGTCACTTTAAAAACAACTTATAAGAAACCTTGTATTAAATTTTCAAGATTTTCTGGCCACCCAAAAAATTTTTATCGGCATTTGAAGAAAAAAAACTTAGAAAAGTCGAAAATTTCAATTGTCTATAAGTAACTTAAAAATGGTCAAAATATTTTGAAAATTTAACTGTAAAGAGATAACCATAATATAAACATTTGGTGAAAATTTCAAGTATTTACATCGATTAGTTTTTGAGTTATAGCAAAATAAAAAATTCGATTTTGTCAAAAACTGGTTTTGCGTAAAAAATACCGTTTTTCCGTCATTTTTTTTATGGGTTTTTCCGAATCATTTAAAAAATATTGAAAAATTTGACCCCCAAAAGTACCAACTAGATTCGATTTCCTTTTCAAAGAGGGGCTGAAGTCAAAAATCGAAGCATTTTTACTGCCCCAAATGCTGTCGACAGACACAAAAAAAAAAAAAACACACATCATTGTAAAATCAATACATTCATCACTCCGTTCAGAATCTAAAATTTGAAATTAGTTTTGCTAAACATAAATAATTTAGCAAACTATATAAGTTACTAATCGGGTGTGTCATCCGTCCTCTAACAGCAACCCACCTTGTTCTTATTATATTTTTTATTTATCATTTATCTTTTTAGCCCATGAAAAACTCCTTTGCGAAAGTAAGTTATTACTTATTATATTCTCTTTTAGGTTAGGTTCTGCTTAATGTAAGTACTTTTATACTATTTAATCCATGGAAAATAAATTAAGTGATGTTAAGTGCAATAAATTTGGTATAATACTCTATAGTCTATAGACTATAGTATTCCCTACCTGTGCACCGGGGTGCCCTAGGGGTACCGCCAGGGCTTTCTAAGGGCACCGTGGTTTACGTAAAATTGGTTATCAATGAGTATTTTTTTTGTTCTTTCTTTCGTATTATTCACAGCAGGGCACCGTGGCTAAATGGGGTCCAAAAAAAGGCACCTTAGAAAATAAAGCTTGGGAACGGCTGGGCTATACTATTTAAATTTACAAAACTTAGTTTTAGAGCTACGAAAACTGGTAGCCGCAACGCCGTTTTTCGCAGGTAGGATGAACGCTAGTGTCTAATAGCATGGAACAACACCCACCGTCCTGATATGTATATTGAACTATGTGAAGTGCAAACAAAAACATTTATTACGTAAAACAACAAAACAAAACGTTTTAACCACATTTCCGTGTGTGTTTACCGTTTTTTTTTTGTTTACATGGTATTGTATTTTGTTCGGAATTATAATATTTAATTTATATCTTTAAAATTTTAGAATTTTTTTTTTACAAAATAGCCTGAGAACTTTCATGATTTCAACAAATTTTAAATTTCATAATCATATAAAATGGAATTGTGTAAAATTTTTTTTTATACATTTATAAGAAATACTTATCTGGGATCCTGTAGTATTACATTTTTGGTTGAATTACAAACTAACATTTTATACTTATATAATATATTTCAATAAAAATTAATTACTTACACTCCTGTATTTATCATGTTTATTTGATTTTGATACTATTAATATGTAGGTATACAACGCTTGGATTTTTTCATATTTCTAATGAATTCTTAATTAACAATGAATGAATAATTAAAAATGAATAATAAACATCATCATCATCATCATTTACGTTTTAACGGTCTATTAACGTCCATCGTAAACTTTTGCCATATTTCCCTAGGACACACTATGTTTAACTGAATTCCTCCATATAGTGTTGTATAGGTATTTTTTACGTCTCATGTATGCTAGGGTGGCCATTTTTAAAAAATAAAATAACGGAACAGTCGTTACACCCCCTCCCAAATTATTATTGTTCCTTTACCCTTTTGAGTCAATTTATCATAACCTAAATAATAAAAGTGTTCGAATGTTTAGGAATATTTAATTTTTTATTATCATTAATCTACACAATTTTGCATTTCAAAACTTATACAATTTTTTTAAACAATTATGAAAATTTTCTTTTTATTATAACACAATCACTAATTTAATTGTTCATTAGCATCGGTCCTTGATTCTTGTTTTACGAAAACTTTTATCAGTTATTTATAAATTTGGTTATAAAACTATTTTAGATGTGTTTCATAGATTGATTTATTTTAAAAATATAATGAAATAATATGTAAAAACGGGATAAAAAGCGTACCGTTCGAAGTTTGTCGGGACAACGGGACATGATGATCAATAAAGGAACATTGTATGCTACTAATGTTCGTGTAGTTAATTGGCCATCGGAAAAGACAACTTCATCCATGTTCTATAATTTTATCTTTAAGTATTTTATTTATCGTAGAGAGAGTACGTATTTGGTCTTCTAATTCTTCTATAGATGCTCTTGTAGTTCGCTGTTGCGTTATTTTTAATATCGTTTCGTTCCTTTGTTGTAAGTGAGACCATTAATTATTATAAGTACTTTCCTCTCAAAAGTAATAATAAGACTGATGATGTCCATAGGTAGTTTACCCAGTGTCACATACTCACATCCGTATATCAAATGCCAATATTGACCTTAAATATATCTGGTGTATATATATATAGGCATAGACGCAATTGAAGGCGTCCGTACAAAAACCGGACAGCTTCATTTTTAACCAAAATCGGGTTTTAATTGAATTTGATAAAGCAAAAAATTACGAGTTTATCTGTGCAAGAACGAGACAAATCCAACAACCAGTATATGGAATATAACGTATTTGGAGCTGTCTTGTTTTTTTTCCGTCGAAGAACAAGGTAGCTCCTGAGCTATCTGGATTTAGCTATTGCGAATTTCTGGGCAAAAACCAGGTAAGTTCAAAAATATTTTATGGCTCCTGAATTACAAAATTACTAATTACCCAATTACAAAAATGGAGCTGTCTGGTTTTTGGACGAACGCCTTCAATTTCAATAAAAATCTGAGGGTGCTAGGGTTCTTAAGCTCTTCATTTTCCGGGCATAGCGTTGAATAGCTATTGACTGTAATATTAGAAAAAAAATATTCGAGGGTGCTATTTTTAAAATTGAGGGTACTAATATTATCCCCTAAGTGCACCCCCCTATTTGAGCTTATACAGTATAGGGTTTTCTTTGACTCGTAGGATAGATTTACTAGACTGCAGTAGCATTTATTAGCACTTGTTAGTCTAATTCTTATTTCCTCATACTTAATTATGTACTATTTACGTTTATTCATGTAGGTACCCATGATGAAAAAAAATAACAATTTTTAATAAATTAGGTAAGTAGGTATTGTAAAATTGTAATATTAATCAATTTACTCCATATTCTAAATAGAAATACAAAAACTTCAACAGTCAATATGATAACGATAAGACACAAATTGTGCCCCGCAATTCCGTATTAATTCGTGTAGTGAAGTGGGAGGGGGGAAATCTAGCTAGTGCTGTTGAATTGTCCATCGGGGTACAACGAAATTTTGGCCGCCGCCCAACACCCGTATTGTATGTACCTACGTATAATACGTTGAATCGCTCGTATTTAATAACATTTTTTTATTTCGATAGTAAATAAATAATAATTAGGTCCCGGAATTATATGTACTCAAAACGGATGAAATATGCTTGCATTTATGCACTGGTTATCATTCAAGTATGCACTTAAAATATGCAAAAATATACAGTTATAATATTTTGTATGCAAACAAAAATGCATGTTAATAAAATTTATTTAGTTTAAAAAAATATATATTTCAATAAATAGTTGAACTGTTTGTTGTATTTTAACATTCACTCATCTAAATAAAGACATAAACGAAAATCAATTTAAATAAATTTATTAGATTGACGTGTACCTATTGTAGCGTCGGAGTTGGTGGAGTGTTGAAGTGAATCTGGGAAAAGGTGGTAGAGGGATTGGATACAGAAAAAAAAAAGTAACACTTCGTTTTTTGGTGGTTAAATAAAAAGGTGGCGGTTTATTGGTATTTGAAAAAAAAAACAAATGAAATATAAAAACGCACAAGGTTGGTGGTGCACACGGTACGACGACACGGAGATTCACGGAGGCGCGTACGTGCGTTGGTTAAAAGCTAACTAACTAGCCTAGGGCCGGTTCGCGGTCGCGTCGGTGTCGTCCGTCGTCAACTCGTGGTTGAGAGAGGTCACACAAACGTGTGGAATCATCGAAATATGTGAATTCCAAAATTTTGGGCATTTCCCCAGCCCCCCCATCGGGTTTTCTTTTTCGTAGGAAAACCAATTTTTTACAAACGAAAAAAATATCTTTACAAACCTTTACAAACGACTTACAAACGTGTGGATTAAGTGAAATGTTGAAATTTCATTATAGGGGGGCTGGGGAAATAGACCTGGTTGAGAGAGAGGTACGCACGTGGTTATCCGCGCAAATGCCGTTTGAATTCAAACGGCCGTTGCGCGGGACCGCGTCAAGATTTTACAATATTTATTAAAGTTACCTGGAGAGTATTAGTTGACTAGTGACTACTAAAGACTTGGATACATTTTCAAACAATAATTCACGTTTATTTTCAGAAATATATTCTTGAATCGTGAAAAACTTCGTTCTACATCCGTTGGAGATATTGGGGTATACATAAAGTATATTAAGTCATAGCTCAAAAAGTCTTCTGGTAAATTTTTTATTGAAATATTTTTTCCAGTTTTAATTTTGGATATATTTTATCAATGTCGAAATCCGTCATTTTTTTCAATGACATTTTTAAATTGATTGTAGATTTCAACGCCTTTAGTTGTACTCTTGGATGTAGTCCATGAGCTAGAGAAGTTATGTAGATCATTTTGGAGTAAAATGTTTTTATAGCATTTGCTGCTTTTACCATGAATGGCGCAGCGTCTGCTACGAAAAATAATACATCATCGTGTTGTATACCACTAGGCCATAAAAGCTTTATCGAACAATTTACTAACTATGGAATGATTAGCTTTTTCTAAAACTTTACATAAAAGTAAAAATATTTTTCCGGGTTTATCAACTTCTTAAGTACCAATGACTTCATTTGCAATATATCGTCCGATAGCAACCGTTGTTTCACTCAAATCTTCTTTCCCGTCACTTGATTTCGAATTTCGTTCATTGTATCTTCGTAACATTCATCAACGTATGTTTTTTTTAGTAATGAAACCGAGGAAATATCTTTACCTGTATATTTTTCAAGAAACAAACAAAAATGTATTATTTATAATATACAATATTACCAATTATATTAAGATGGAAAAAATACTTATTAAATTTTAATTTAACATAAATTCTTCTTCTTTCTTTCAGTTTTGTAGGTTGGGCACGTGATCACGTGCCCCATAGAACGAGCCGCCATTGCACGTGCATGATCTTATTTTAGTTCAACACTAACCTTACAATCTCGCTTGATCTCAGTAATTTTTGCATGTTTTGCATAAAATCATTTATTGAGTTTCCCCATAATGACTATTTCATCGACATATGCTATAGTAATTTACATCCAACTCTCAAGGTTCATTTTTCGATCTTCTGTCATATCCCTGAACACTCTCAAGGACTATGTTGAATAACATTGTATATTATACATCTCCTTGGTGTAGACCAATCTGTACTTTTCTGTTAAGTTAGGTTTGAATAACCAGAAGGTTCAATTTTCTAGTAGTATATGGGGGGAATTATCGATTTCGCCGAAACTACCTGTTTAGGAAAAAGGTTTGTATCGATTCCGCCGGCTACCGTTTATAATATCTACATATTGATTCCGCCGGCTACTGTTTATCCCCCCCTTGTATATTTATTTTAAAATATATAGTATATAATAAGAATTGTTAGGACGCGGTAAGCAAGGATAATAAATAAATAAGAAAAACGTAATTATTCGTATATATGTGGACTGGGGCATACATCAATTGCGCCGAAAATCGCAGGTAAAGAAAGAAAAATTATGGGATAGAAAAAAGGTATACATCAACTGCGCCGATCGATATTCCAATGTTATAAATTGTGTACGTCAATTGCGCTGATCGATTCTTAAATATATATAAACGTCTATAATACTATTTCTATTATAACTACAAATCGGTTTTTACGTGTTTTAATCTAGTATATCTATATCGTATATCTATATCATAGGAAAAATTGAATTATATTATTTTATTACTTGAAGATAAAACAAATTACAAAATGTAGACAAATACTGTGTTAGGTTAAAGGTAAAATCATAGTTTGTGCAGTCCACGCGTTGTTCGTATAGTCGTTCGTTTAGTTGTCGTGATTCGTGCTTAAATTTATAATGGAAATAGTATTAAGTGAACGTGGTAAAGAACTAATTGTTTACCAAAATTATAAATTTTCTTACAAGGAACTTACGAAAAAAGGGCATAAATGGCGGTGCGCACACAAAAGTTGCAACTCTAAGCTGTACGTAGATGAGGGTAAAACTACAATTTTATTTGAAGAAATTAGACATGAACATCATCCTCCTAATAACCTGGAACGTCAAATTATATCAAATCAGGTGAAAAGAAAAGCAATGGACGATTTAACAGAAAAGCCGTTAAAAATAATAAGTAAGGAAATATCTAATCATTTAACAAACAACCTCAAAACCGACGATATTTCAAATATAAGACAAAACTTATATAGAGCTAGACGAAAAAATACTCCAATATTGCCCACAAATTTGAGAGAAACCCAAGAAGCTTTACTTAGCATTCCAACACTTACGAATAAAGACGAAGAATTTTTATTAATAAACGATTCTGAAAACAAAATAACGGCATTTTCAACAATGGCTAATTTGAAATTTCTCTGTAGTCAAGAAAAATTATTTATGGACGGGACATTTTCTTACTGTCCCAAATATTTTTATCAATTATTCACAATCCATACAGTTAAAAACGGTCATTATATTCCATTAGTTTTTTTTCTTTTGCCAAATAAAGAAACTAAAATTTATGAACAAGCATTTAATAGTTTAATTGAGGTATATAAATCGAAATTGTCTGTACATTTTCAACCAAAAATTTGCATTGTAGATTTTGAGCAAAGCATACATAAGGCTGTTCTTACAGTTTGGCCGAATATAATATTACGTGGTTGCCGATTTCACCTCTCTCAATCGTGGTGGAGAAAAATCCAAAATTTAGGCTTATCTTCGGAATATAAAAATCATTCAAGTGACATTGGAAAATGGTTAAAGTGGATATTCGGCCTACCACTACTTGAACCTGAAAACGTCGGCAGTTGCTTCGCGGTTGATTTTATGAGCATTAAACCAGTGGACGAACGAATTGATACGTTTTGTGATTACCTTGTTGATACGTATATTGGCGAAGATGCAACTTTCCCACCGTATCTTTGGGCATCGTGCAATATTTCAGGCGAAAGAACGACAAATGCCTGTGAGTCGTTTCACTCAGCATTTGGGAAATATTTTTATTCACCACATCCAAACATTTTTGTTTTTTATGAAGTTTTGAAAATTATTCAACTCCAATCATATATAAAAATAAATAGCGTCGAGAAAGAAAATAAGAATAAAAATCATAAGAATAAAAAACAAAAAACCATGGTTGAAGATAATATATCCAAGTATTTAAATGGAAATTTAGATATGTTTGAATTTGTACAACGAATAAGCTACCACTACAAAAAATGATTATAAGGTAATTAAATATAAATCTATTTTTATATCTACATTTTCTAATTTTAATTTAATTTTTTTAGATTGAGATTAAGATTCAAGGCACTTCATCAGAAAGATTTGTATGTAATATATATATGTAAATTATTTTTATTTACTTTTAACTAATATAACTTTTTTAATACCAGCGCAATAGATGTATTCCTATTTAATATACCTTTTTTATACCGGCGCAATAGATGTATACCTTTTTAATATACCTTTTTTATACCGGCGCAATAGATGTATACTATACAGGTAGTGTCCCAAATTCGGCGCAATTGACGAAACCCCGTGGACTGTATTCCAAGATTAACTATTTTGAATAATAATTGAGATTTTGAGAATAAAGAATAATTTTTATAAACGGCACGGAGGACGCGTTGCGCCTTTCCGTGTTGTTCAAGCGACTGACGACAGCTACGTAAATCGATAACGCGTCGATCACGACTTCGTAGATCGTCGCAGCAATAAAATATATTTATAGGAAGTCACACACTAGTACACTACTATGTACGCAACATGCCGCCTGCCTTGAAACATTGATTTCAAAATAATAAAATAAAATATGTGCAACATTTTTTTTCAAGTTGAATTGATATTAAAGACAGAAATAACTCAATTCTACTTTCCGTTAACAAAAACATTTATACATAATCTAAAAAAAATAATAATAATATTACAACTTTACAATTTTTATATGAATATATTATAAAATATTAAAATGTGTATAGGTAGTCTAAATTATTGTATAAAATTATAGGTAATAATAGTTTTATAAATGTATAATTATATTATGTAGGACTGTGTTTTTTAAAATACATTTATAAATTACAAGGGGGGGGATAAACAGTAGCTGATGGAATCAATATGTAGATATTATAAACGGTAGCCGGCGGAATCAATAGCCGGCGGAATCGATATGCGCCCGTATATGGGTTCTTATGGGGCATTTATTTTCTGTACTTGTTGGTCTATTAATGTAGCACGTACAAAGATAATAATACAATACAACTTATTGGTACAATAAATATCATATTTAATTTTATTAACAATCTTTAAGTATAATAAACATTAAATTTTTTCTGAATAAACTATTGGACGTGTCATGTTACCGATTTTCGAGTTCTCATAGGTTTGGATATTTTTCAGTAACAGACAATCTTCAATATATGTAATGGATTTGAAGATTTTCTCGTCATCAATATAAAATTGTTAGAATGTGTAATAGAAAATCAGAATAATTTATAAATAAGTTAAATATGAGAGGAGAAAGATAATAAACTTGAGAAGCTCCAGAAGTAACTGATATAGGAAATTATATAAAGTTTTTTAATTTAATATATTGTGTTCGCTGAGATAAAAGTATCAAGTTAGGATAACAAGGGATGATTGAAGTTAATCTTGGTTAGTTTATGGAGTAATAATGGAGTAGTAACAACAGACACAAAGACAAAATTTAAAAAAAAAATAATTTTTAATTTTTTTTTTATATTTTATAAGTTTATGCAAAAATACTCGTATAATTTTGATAAATATTAAGTGCGAGATTTAGTACATCTAGTACTTCACCTATGTCAACCACCCGCTGATTTAACCATCGTGTCTTTTGGAACAAAGCTAAGCCACATAGCTTATACATATACATAGTTATAACTTATAAGTAAAGACCGGATTCCCGTGCAATTGCATATTTTTATCGCGTGTTCTTAATTCTATACAAACAAGCTACAAATCCAAATCAAGAGATGTAGATTAATTTAAAGAAAGATTTATGTTGCATAAAATTGCACGTTTTGGTTTTTTTTTTTTTATAAAAATGTACTTTTGTACAAATATTTGTTGTATTATTTATGATATGAAGTATTGGACTTTTATACATAATAAAATAATTATATAATCAATATTCGATATAATAATACGATGTAATTAAGATAATAACTACTACGGTAGTCAATAGATTATCGATTACATACACACATAGGTACAGTACTATAGTCTATCTGCAGCAGCCGTAGTCAACTCATATTTTAGATTCTGAACGAAGTGAAGAAAGTATTGATTTTACAATGATGTGTGTTTTTTTTTTTTTTTGTGTCTGACGACAATATTTGGAGCAGTAATAATGCTCCGATTTTTTACTTCAGCCCCTCTTTGAATAGGAAAATTCATCTAGTTGGTACTTACTTTGGGGGGTCAAAAGTAAACATTTTCAAATAGTTTTCAAAAAAATCGAGAAAAACAAAAAAAAAAGTAACAGAAAAACGGCAATTTTACGAAAAACCACTTTTCAACAAAATCGATTTTTTGATTTTGCTGTAACTCAAAAACGAATCATTGTAAATACTTGAAATTTTCACCAAATGTTTATATTATGGTTATCTCTTTACAATTTAATTTTCAGAATATTTTGACCATTTTTAAGCTACTTATAGACAATTGAAATTTTTGACTTTTCTAAGTTTTTTTTCTTCAAATGCCGATAAAATTTTTTTGGGTGGCCAGAAAATCTTGAAAATTTAATAAAAGGTTTCTCATAAGTTGTTCTTAAAGTGATAAAAAAAAAAATCCGAAATCGTTAGTCACAATTTTTTTTATAAGTGCTTAAAGTTCGAATTTATACGAAATATGTCAAAATTTAAATTAAATTTCATACGCTCATTATGCGTATGTTGGCCAAATACTTTTTTATTAATAAACAGATACTATAAAGTAACTATAGTAACATATAGTAACTATACTATTTTTTTTAAAATAGAATTTATGACAATATTTAAATATAATATATTCTAAACTCAGTGGTGTAGTCGTAAATATTTTTTTAGGTATACACCTAAAATGAGAAATATGTAATACGTGAGGGGCTCTGCCCCCACACTTAAATTTATCAATTATAAATATATTTAAATACATAATATATAATTCCATCATAGAAAATGTACTTATTTATTATTTATAATTTATAAAATTATCCACTTTGTTTTTCTAATGGCTCCACTTTCCTTGAAGATTATCATCGGCCGATCTGTGCTGCAACAGCCAGCTTCTAACATATTTGGTTGGGTTCCCTATACTAAGAGTCTCCTAAGAGGTAGCCCATTTATATTGATAAACATAAGATTTGTTATATTTTTTATTGTCAATTTAGATCTTAGATCTGAACATTAAACTAAATTCCCGTTCACATTAGTATATTTAATTCCTGTATTTCTTCATTCATTGTATTATTATGAATAAAGTTTCTCATTCCTTGTACTAGTACAGATGTATTGAATAAAAATCTACGGCCCATTGTTGTATTTTATTTTCCCCATGTCTTATATATACCATATTGCCGTCGTCATAATTCATAATATTAATTTAATTTTAAATATTTGTTTTATTAAATTAAATGTAATAAATGAAAATCGTGTATTATCACTTATAAGTATCTATATTACCTAGTATCTACTAAATACCTGCCCAATTTAATAAAATATATATTTTATATATTATAAATAAAAATCTAATAATTATGTTTACGTAGTATTCAATGTTTATAGTCTATGATTTAAAAAAAAATCAGAAATGTTCAAATTATATGTAATATGTATATTAATAATAAATTGTGGTAATATGGTTATCATCCAAAAAAGCTACTACCGTATACCCGCGTATTTGTTTTATTTTCTTTCCTATACGAATTTAAGAGTTTGAGCGTTTTGGGTATACGCCGTATACCCACGTATACCCTCCACTACACCACTGCCTAAACTGAAAAATCATCTTCGTTCAGAATCGTTTTTCGTATGCAATGATACTTATCATTGCATTCAAATTTAACCTACCATAGTCCGAGCCCCGAGGTCCACCCCACCCTCTAATATACAGCAAAGCGATACCCACTTACCCGCTTTTTATACTTTTATAGTTGATACTTATTACTTGAAATTATTTCATTTAAAATACCAAAAATTGGTAGTAGTCATTGTTCTAAAATAAAGTGTTGAATCGAAAAATATCCAGAATTAAATTAATTTTTTTTTTTAATTTTATATTTTAATATGATAGTTAATGTCAATACTAATAAATAATAATATAATAAAAAAAGTGAAAAATAAAATTTGAAGTACCTATAGTAAAATTTTGTTTTTGCACGATTTTGCACATTTTAACATTTTAATTGCACGTTTTTTAGATGTTAGCTGCACAAAAATCCGGTCTTTAGTTATAAGCCACATAACTAGGCCACCCATACCGATCTCATTTTGAATAGACAGTGGTGTAATTACGCGGGTGAACGACGGTGCACTTGCACCCCCTGGCATAATGTAGCAGGTGCAAAGATATACTTTTGCACCCGCTGAAACGGGTGTTGACTAGTTGCCCCCCACGACTGTTATCAGGATTTTAAAATATACCATTTGCCCTCAACCAAATATACCAGTTGCCCCCAACCGAATGTACCAGTTGCCCTCACATGTTAATATATACACAATAATACACGATTACAATATATAGCCCGTAAAATAGGGGAGGTAAATATACAAATGTCAATAATACAATAATAATAAATAATAATACATAAACAAACTCATATGATTACAAATTATCACATTGAATATGCCACTATTAGTATTATAATTAAATTATTTATTATGAATATTTTTGTCTATCATTTTATACTATTTTTTTTGACAAATGATCACATTGAATATGCCACTATTGGTATTATAATTAAATTATTTATTATGAACTTTTGTCATAATTTATTTATTATTTGTATATTTACCTCCACTATTTTATGGGCTATATATTGTAATCGTGTATATATTAACATGTGAGGGCAACTGGTATATTTTTCTCTAGGTAGTTCGGGGGGAATTGGTATAAAAAAGGTACTTTTGAGGGCAACTGGTACATGCCCGCTGAAACGCCTGAAACAAACTGACCTGAAAATTCAAATTCTATGAAAGTTTAATTCTATTTTATTGTTTTTTTTTAATTTTTTGATAAATGATAACAGAAATGATAAAATACATTTTCAAGTTTTAGTAGTTTTAAATTTTCTAGCGTTGCCAATATTATCGTTCCTTAATTGGTCTTTTTGATTATTGGACCTATGAAAGCTTTGCACCTGCTGACATTTAATGGAATTACGCCAATGGAATAGACTATACCTATAGATTGGCAATATCACAGTTGCAAACGTATGTACCCGTTTAACTTTATGACCGGTGTCCCATCTTCCTCTCCCTGATAAATGAGTGGCACAAACGGAATGTAATTTCAGTTTTAGGTGTATTACAGGCTTCAACTTGTTCTGCAGACGTTGCTCTTTAATGGAATAGCTAACTTCCTTCCATTGCCACATAATATACTTTAACATAATGATATAAATATTTTGTGTTATAAAAGCTAATATTTTACAGTCTCTATGATGCAAGCTGGACTAATGTACTGTAAGTAGTTATTTTAATTTTTTTAGTTTAAGTAAAACTACTTTTGACAGCATGTCACCTAGCTACTATCTATAGTCTTTTTATATGCTTGAATTCTACTGCTTACTTATTTTAAGTACTTAAAATAAAATCATTAGTAAATACTTACTAATGATTATATAAAATAGTACGACTTAGATTATTACATTAACCAATGATTTCAACCTAAACTTTGACACCTTTCATGGGAATAATTTCAAAAATAAACCTTATGGATAGTATTAACGGGAAAACCGATGCGACACGTTATTCAAAAATATATCGTCACCTATAATAGTATAATCAGTTGAAACATATACTTATTTATTTAGTATTTTTATTGTAGGTATATTAGTTTTTATCACATGCAACATAATATTTTAAAATAGCTTTTATAAATTGGTTGGGGTATTGGGTTAATAAAATTAATATATTATATTATACCAAAAATGAATTCATCAACAAATTAATTAATAAAAAGGTAATTTTTACGTATAAATTAACATAAGGAATATTATTTGAACTTACGATAAGCCCTTAGATCCCCTTAATTTGGCCTGTTGCAAAATCAGTTTTTATGTAACTATGCTATAGACTACCTACCTATCTGCCAAATTTAAACTAATATAACCTAACCCTAGATCAAATACTTTTTTAAATTTAGCGTTGAGTAAATGATTCAGTGATTTCTCCCTTTTATGTATAGGTTCACATAATGTATACTATAATACTGATACTTGGAGAGCAGACATCATGGATGGTCGTAAGTGATCATTGATTTTAATTTATAGTGACGTATTGAAATATTTTATTATATACGCTGATCAATTGTCATGATAGAATACAAGGTAAAATAGCTAAGAGGTAGGTACTTAATACAAATAGGCGTTAATCGTATAATTTTCAATTTGCCACGCTGATAAAACGATTGTTGTTTTACTCACTGGACTAGCGCTTCCAGGTCAATAAGACCAGTTATTTTGTGCCAAAGGTCAGAGTACCAGATGGTATTTACTATTTGATTCGCAGGTATTATATAAACATATCTGTGATTTAGTCAATCGACAAAAATAGAGATTAATTCTTAATTTGAATCTTAGAGAATAGAAATTATGATTCATTCAAATGTTCAACTAAATGTTATTACTCGTTAATTAAGAGTTCACTGTTCTGTAGAAAGTCTGCAATGAAAATTTTAAATAGTAAACATTAGAACTAAACTACCATAAACTACTGAATAATGAATTATAAATATTTAAAATATTTATATTATCAAAATAATTTATTAGAACTACGCTACAGTGAGTTTTTAATAATTTCGATGAAACCTTATGCCGCCGCAAAATCACACCTTGTTGTGTTTCTATTCGAAATTAAATTCACTTTCCAAGTATATATTTTTTTTTGAAATTTTGAAAGAACGCCAAACAGATGCTAAAAATAAAAATTTAATCTATTGTTTGGACTCAATTAATTATTTTTTTCATACTTATTTTAAACAATTTATTATTTTAATATTCCACTATTTATTTATTGATACATTAATTTATTTCATATATAATTTCAAATACAAGTACCTACAAAAGGCTCAAATACAGTATTTAAAAATTTTATTTTATTAATTATAAGCTATTTTGTGAACCAATGTGTGCTTGGATGCAATCGGGATACTTATTTTTGGGATCAAATACGACTACCTGAATTCGGGCCGCAATCGGGCAACTCCGCTATTTACAACCATGATGCAAATAGATATACATCGACTATCATAAATTTTAAATTTGAAAGCAATCGCCAGTCTTAAATGAATTATTATACTAATGAACCGGGGAACAAGAAACAAATTCCTGAATTTTAATTATTTTATATTATTCAGAATAATGTATAAAATATTATGTTCATGTATTATTACTTAGGTATAACTGAAGCTGGTCGTGAGTTATTATTTTTAATTTTTCTATACTTAACCGTTATTATATTTTAAGTATAATAACGTTATTCAATAAATTATATTTATAAGTTGTAAAATGTATTTATAAAGTGTAGGTACTTATTAATAATGTTGTACCTACAGCTAACTGTATAACTTTTTACTGTATTAATAGTAAAGCAAAAACATGAAAATCCACCAGCAAAGACCGAAGTCGTGCCAGTGTAAAATAAAAATAAATAATAAAAAATAATATATACATAATAAATAATATATAATAATATATAACCACGGTTGTTATAAAAATAATACAAATAGATTACACATGAATAATAATAAAATATAAAATAAGACATGATTGTACCCCTCAAAAACGCATCAACGTATAACATAATAGAAACGTCAGCTATCAAAATTCCACTCTTCACTAAAAAATATTTAAATCGATCTTGACATTTTGCCGGAGTTCGTTATAATATTGACATAGAACATACCTATAATATAAGTCACTGTCAAACAGATGTACGATTTGTTTACATTTGTTAGAATTTAGTTAAATAAAAAAAAAAAAGCGGGTAAGTGGGTATCGCTCTGCTGTATATTAGGGGGTGGGGTGGACCTCAGACTATGGAAGGTTAAATTTGAATGCAATGATAGGTATCATTGTATAAGAAAAACGATTCTGAACGAAGATGATTGTCAGTTTAGGATATATTATATTTAAATATTGTCAAATATTCTATTTTGAAACAAATAGTATAGTTTTTATATGTTAGTATGGTTACTATGGCCAACATTCGCATTATGAGCGTATGAAATTTAATTTAAATTTTGACATATTTCGTATAAATTTGAACTTTAAACACTTATAAAAAAAAATTGTGACTAACGATTTCGGATTTTTTTTTATCACTTTAAGAGCAACTTATAAGAAACCTTGTATTAAATTTTCAAGATTTTCTGGCCACCCAAAAAATTTTTATCGGCATTTGAAGAAAAAAAACTTAGAAAAGTCGAAAATTTCAATTGTCTATAAGTAGCTTAAAAATGGTCAAAATATTTTGAAAATTTAACTATAAAGAGATAACCATAATATAAACATTTGGTGAAAATTTCAAGTATTTACAATAATTCGTTTTTGAGTTACAGCAAAATCAAAAAATCGATTTTGTCGAAAAGTGGTTTTTCCGTAAAATTTCCATTTTTCTGTCATTTTTTTTTTGTTTTTCTCGATTTTTTTGAAAACTATTAGAAAATTTTAATTTTGACCCCCTAAAGTACCAACTAGATTCAATTTCCTATTCAAAGAGGGGCTGAAGTCAAAAATCGGAGCATTATTACTGCTCCAAATGTTGTCGTCAGACACACACAAAAAAAAAAAAAAAAAACACACACACATCATAGTAAAAGCAATACATTCATCACTTCGTTCAGAATCTAAAAGAAAGAAAGAAAGAATTAATACACTTGATATACATATATTAACATTTATTCATACTCTATTAAACTATCAAACACAATAGCGCACTTAACCGAAGGTCTCCCTTTCAGACCTTAGTAACTACTGAGACAGACCTGTACCGACCGTACCATTTTCCGGAGACAAGTCTTGATCCTCTATATTCATTTTTAAAATATCCGTACGGCCTAGTTCCTGTAACCTGTGCGCAAAACAATTTTGGTAGTTATTTATTAATATCATTAATTTACTTCTCTGACTATCACTCAACGTTGATCATAACCTCAATCATATCTTCTGTGATTTGGTCATCTTTTACTCCAAACACTGTTGTTTCTGTTATATTAATTTCGTCGTTTGCAAACGGAAATGTAAAGTTATAGCCAAATATTACCTCATTTTGTGTTTTTACGAAGGTCACACTCTCCTTGTCGGTAAACGTACGCCCTATGAGCAAGTCGTAGTCTTGTGATGAATCAGTCACTACCCATAGTTTAACTTGTTCAGCTACATTGTCTATTTGTAGTTGTGCAGATGTTACACCAATCACTGCATTTGATTTTGTATTACCGTACACGGCTAATTGTCGTTCGGTATGACATACTTTAAGACCAAGTATCTCAGCCACGCTGTTCTTAATTAGACATGTGTCGCATCCAGTATCTATGAGGCCAAATACCTCATCTTTATAATCATTAACCTTGACCTTTTTGATATATATTGACTTGTTAAATTTTGTGTCCACAAAGCTTACTGTTGAAGTGATCTTGGAATTAGTACAATGTTTCTTATAATGACCCTCTAATCCACATAGAGTACACTTCATCGTTTTTCGTGGTTTGTCACAATTACGACTTAAATGTCCAACATTATTACAATTGAAACATCTTATACTGTTGGCTTTGATCGAATTTTCTGTTTTCATATTAATATTTTCAGTAGATAAAGCCTCTTTCGGTGAACCTGATTTATTTTGAATCCCGGGTTTAGGAACTCTCCACTTTTCGTTTCGTTCGCTAACCACTTCGTCAAATTGTCGGATGTCGGTTAGTTACATTGCTGTTGATGAATGATTTTTACATAATAGTATATTATATAGTTCTTTAGAATGTAGACCGATACATATCATTTTCTTTGTTTCGGCTGAGTTAAGGTTTAAATCATTGCACAGTCTTATCTTATCATGTACATATGCAAATATTGTTTCGTCTTTGGACTGCTTTCTGGAGTTCATTCTTCGCCACTTTTCAGCTACTCCGATCTCGGCCATAAACATTTTCCGAAAAGATTCTTCAAATTTCGTCCATTCTTTAAAACTATTTTGGTTCGTCAAAAACCAATTTCTAGCGGCTCCGGTTAATGAGGTTTTTTCCACTTGAAGCTTATATTCTACAGGCCAATTATGCAGATTGGCAGTTGTTTCCACCGAATTTAACCAATTTTCTGCCTCCGAACAATTGCTCGTTTCACCATCGAAATTTCTAATACTATGTTTTAGATCAGGTAACATACTAAACTGTCGTCCTGTTCCTGTACCTAGTCTTGACATTACGTCATTCAACATCTGGTCCCGTTTTTGATTCTGTTCAATCATTATTCTCATCAATTCGTGAACGCCCGTCTGAGTGAAGCCAGTTGGTGGTGTGGTGCTCATTTTTAATCGTTTGTTTTCCTCGATACACGATAAACTATTCACTAATACGGTAGTGCCGGTAGTTTTTCGTGTTCCGTCGAGACAACAAAACAACAAAAATAAAATTGATATCTGCTATCTTACTAATCAATACAATGATATTATCACTGCTGATACGTATTTTTCGTTATTAAATACCGTCGCTAACTTTGCGACTTAACCTTAAAATTCTTACTGCACGTATGATATTGTGATCGGTCGGCTGCTTTTGATTTGAATTAACACGAAATGATCACCATCGTGATCCCACTTCTGATGTTAGAATTTAGTTAAATAAAAAAAAAAAAAAAAAGAATTAATACACTTGATATACATATATTAACATTTATTCATACTCTATTAAACTATCAAACACAATAGCGCACTTAACCGAAGGTCTCCCTTTCAGGCCTTAGTAACTACTGAGACTGACCAGTACCGACCGTACCATTTTCCGGAGACAAGTCTGTATTGGTCAGTTATACCAACAAAAACTATAATATACAATTAATAAGATAACACATTTTGCTGAGGCTTGGTATGATGTTGGCAGCTGAGGTTCAGCATCATGATCGTAGAATGTGTTTTAATACGGATTTTAAATTACAATACTGTTAAAAAAAATCATGCCAAACTCTGACAGAATGTCAAATTCAACTAAAATATCTTTTAGTGAACAATGAAATGTTGGTATCTGTCACTTCTATTGTGTTCTATGATATAGATCTTATTGATAATTATGTAAAGATGAATACATACTTCAACTGGGTTGAACCTAATTCTAATTGTTTCAGAACCAGCAAAACTTTTTATAGCATCAGTTAAAAATCAGAAACTTGGTAATTATATAATTGATCATAATAAATAAATTAGATATGTTATACAAAACCTATTCTATGTTTAAATGCATTTTTATTTTGAATCGGTATTGCTAGTTATATTCGAAAAAAGTTTAAAAAAAATTTAATAAAATCAAATTGATATTTTCTAGCGCATGATCATAATACACCAGGGTTATTTTGTATTGGTTACGCAATGAAAGCATTATCTTATTTGGATTAGAATGAGGAAAATTTTAATACCATCATAAAATTATAGTTTAGTCAATCAAATTATATAATTTTGTTATTTTATTGCAATGTTTTATTCGATTAAGTACAATTTTTCTGTACTAAACTTTAATTTTTGTTTAACTAAATGCATACATATATAATAAACATTGTTTTGAGTTCAATACTTTTAGTTTTTATTTTATAATTTACTAGCTGACCCGGCAATACTTGGCTAACGCAAGATTATTGATAGATTTATTAATACGAATATTGGATATACATGTTGTTGGTGTACGTGTGATAAACTTCTCGGAACACCGGCGATATCAAACACAATACAATTTGATGAACAAAAAAGTCAGATTGCAGGTAGCAGGAAACCTGCGGCCCGCACAATATGTACAATAATATATAATAATATTAGGTATACAATTTACACGTTTATTTAAATTAATAATAACTAATTATTTATTAACTTAATCGGACTAATATTTTTCCTTAAACCTTCTCTGTGATGTCCTCTTTAATTTAAAAAAAAATTTCACGACGATTGAATAAGTACTAATTAGGTAGTTTCGGAGTTTAGGCCGAACAAAAAAAAGCGACTTAATTTTATATAGTATAGATATAGATATAGATATAGACAGTGGCGGCTCGTGGGTGCTGGTAATGGGGGTGCGACTTTAAATATAATACATTAATGCCCCTGCCCCCTAGTCATAGATATAACAAATTGTCAAATTAAGTATAATAAAAATAATATTATAATAATATATAATTATATCACGGATGACGCTACCAGTCGTCAAAAACGCGTATATAAGACCGCAGTTCAAATGTACACGCATGTATACATGTATACCTATATTATTTTATTATTAAAGTGTTATAAATAATAAAAATGTTTAAAGATAATAATCGACAATAACAATGGCGATTAGCAACCGATAACGACGAGCGTATACGGTTAATTTTAAAAATAAACACTAATATTTTTCTGTATGGACGACGCTGCCGGTCGTCCAGACCCCGCAATAAGATCGCAGCTAAAACGTACCCGCACGCACACGACTGCGGTGCCATCGGTTATAATGTACGTATTCAGAATTACGTCTGGACGACGCTGCCGGTCGTCCAAATCCCGCAATAAGATCGCAGCTTAAACGTACCCGCACGCACACGATTGCAGTGCTATCGGTTATAATCACGATTTAAGATAGTATCTTAAATCGTGGTTATAATGTACGTATTCAGAATTACGTCTGGACGACGCTGCCGGTCGTCCATACACTGCTCGTGTGTGCATGCGTACCAGCGTACCCATATGCTCCTGGTATCTAAGGGAAACAAATTTAATGTTCGCATACGAGTATACGACAAAATATACTAGAAATTTAAGTTAGGTCTTAATAAAAATTATTTTTTTAAAATTATAGAATTAAAAAAATAAATAAATTTTCTTCTTTTAATTAGGTAATTTTAGTAGGGGGTGCGATCGTCCCGTCGTCCAAGCCACGAGCCGCCACTGGATATAGAAGTATAGATTTAATATTTATGGGAATGCGTACAACTACATAATATTATCAATTTATTGTTTATATATGGCATATCATAAAGTTTTAATTAACTATTTTTGTAAAGTGCGAAAATGTGTATATACTTACGCATTATGTATACTAAAATATGAAATTGAAACCTTTTAGTTAAACACAAGTAAGTACATGTTTATTATGTTGTAATACTTAAGTGAATTACTTGAAATAGACTATTAGAGTCAATAGCTACTTAAGCTACTGGTTTAATTTAATTAGTGTTTAAAATCAAATTCATGTGCGATGTGCTCATAATATTGAAGTTTGGAACTTCTATAGTATGCCTCATAATCTTCGTATAATTGTATTCATATGAAAGGAAATAAAATAATAAGTAACATTATGTTACTTAATTGTACACAGCCGTCACATTATTTATAATTAGTCTAGGGTTAAGATGTTTATTACCTAAAAAACACTAAAAAATAAATGCAAATATGCACAATAAATATCAAAATATGCCCTTAAAAAAATTAATCATGAGATTTTAAAATTTTATTTCTAATCCAAAATATATTTTTAATTAATTTACAACTTTTTTTTACAACTTTAAACTTAAATACAAATGTATAAAAATATGATATTTTGAAATTAAAAACATAGGTAGGTACTTACGTCTTACAGTAAATTAATATAAATATATGTATACAAATGCGTAGTTTTATTGTCACTGCTTTCTTTTGTGTTACTTTTAATACAATTCTTATGTACTCTCTGAATTGACTTGAACGATAAGGGTTTTTTTAAGGTTTTCAAATAATGTAAGTTATTCTTATTTTGTCCTATCGACACACTATCACCATCATTGATCGTAAATATGATTAATAGTAGGATAAAAAAGTATGTTCTGGAGCCTCAACCTTCATCCCGCCTCAACCTCATCCTCATCCGCACACTCATCCAAACTCATCCGCGCCACTTGCCGTCGACCAACCTCAACCGCGCCGCCTGCCGACGACCAGACTCATCCGCCGCCGTAATGCCCACCGCCGCCCGATCCGCTACGTAACCGACATATATTTTTCCCGCATGCACATGTGACAAGCATTTCTTATCATTTGCCGGCGCAATCTCTGTTATCAAGTATTATTATTTTGTTATCACAAATGTTATCATATCGCCCGGTCCGCTACGGAACCGGCATATATTTTTTCGCGCGCGTTTTGTCCAATATCGATATGTCCAAACACAACCAGTTAGGTTAATGTGTTGAATGTATTGATACTTAATAGCACAGACCCATATCCTGTCATTAGCAAACGACACACATCCGCCAACACGGCCGGCCGTATAAATGTATTCATACTTCTTAATTTGTTAGTAATATCCCGGATTGTCATTGAGATATACATTATGGAATGTACACATTAATGCTAAAGTCTAGCAATTATACCACCGAAAATGTAAAGAATGTATTAGATTTAATGTATTGATACTTAATAGCATGAATATTATATATAATGCTCCAATTTAAGAGCCGTAGCTCTTCAGTGTTTCTCCAGCCTTATAGCTCTGCACACCACAACGTTTTTAAATATAACCATTAGTTCTTCATAGAGTACCTCTGATTATATATCAGCGAGTGTAGCTGAATCGGTTTAGTCTGCCCTGAGACATTTATCGTTCTCGTTCGTTCGCGCCGACTTTAAAAAATTTCCAGCGTTTTAAAATTTTTATTTCGTTTTCACAATTTAAATATGTTTAAATGCGAACAGTGTTCATCCACTTTTACACGTAAAGATAATTTAGCCAGACATGGAAAAACTTCAAAAACTCTTACCGGTATTTATTTTCCATGTACTATATGTCAGTCAACATTCACATACAAAACTGGATTAAACAAACACCTGAAAAGAAAACATGGTATCGTACCAGCTCTTTGCCAACCCTATGCGCAGCTCGACCAACCGGCTTCACCGATCGATGCTCAACCCACTCGACAGAGTGTCATACAGTTCGCGCCCCGCGTTGCTCCACAGGGAGACATACAGATGGCACCACAGATATTTGTCACAGATATCCCGGCTGGTGGATCGAATGAGGTATCTGAAGATGGTTTATGTATGATTGCAATGGATGAATATGAGAAACAGGTATCTGAGGATGATTTGTGCATGATTGCAATGGACGAATTTGAAAATGAAAAAGTTCAAGACGATAATACAGGTTAGTTTAATTTTTTTCAAACCCGAATTAATTAGATTATTAAAATAATTTATCCGCCGTGGATTAATTACACAAAGACATAAATCTTTTTATTTTATTTTCATTAGATATTAATTAGGATTTTTTTTTTTTTTTAAAGATTCTTATACTACATGTGTAAATGGTAAACGGGTTTCCACTGCAAACACCGCCTCGGTAGCTAGGATGAAAAAAGCTAGGATGGACATGGTTAAGACTCCTGGGTTCACTGAAATTTTCTCGTCTACGAATCGAAAAATCGTGTGGTTTTATGTCAAAAATATTAACAATGTTCAAAATTATCCCGACTTTCTCCGCTCGATCGAGCCCGAGCTAAATCAAATATTAAAAACACGCGTTCAGCAAGGGGTGATTAAATTTAACCTTAAGCTCGAGGCGACCTATAACCGCCCCAACGTTCATAATTCGTCAGAGAACCGAGCATTTAAAACATCAGCGACTGAAATTTTCCGGAAAGTAACATTGAAGAGACTATAGAGAGGGCTTTTATAAAATTGCTGACCGAGGAAGAAACCTATACTAGTAGAGGAAGCGGGTTTACCGTAGAAAATATAGACGGATTATTGCTAGGTATATATAAATATACACCGATGCCTGCCTCATCATATATACAGTTACCGGTATATATAGATAGGAAACGAGCTACAAACCCACAAAACAATGACCAACAATGTTTTAAGTGGGCGATTTTAGCGAGGCATGTGACGGGGCATGCAGTATACCGTATCGGTGAAAATTACAGAAAGCACGAGGATAAGTACAATTTTGATGGAATCACCTTTCCAACACCTCTGTCAGATATAACCAAATTTGAAAATAATAACCTTAATGTAAGTGTCTATGGGTTGGACAAAAAATTCCAGCCGCCGAGGAAATACCCGACGTATGAGGTGTATCCCCTTCGTGTAGTAGACGAGGAGAAAGCCAACCATTTTGACTTGCTGTTGGTGACAGACAAAAATCTGTCGCATTACGTCTACATCTCCAATTTTTCCCGCCTGATACGTGCTCAGAAAACTAAACACACTGAGAGAGTCGTATTTTGTAAAAGATGCTTTACCAGCTTCGATAATCAAATATATAAACGCAAGCTGAGTGGGGAGGAAGCGTTGAAGCAGCATAAGTTGATTTGTGGGGCGCACAAACCAATACTACCTAAAATGCCTATGGAGGGTGATTGTGTTATGTTTGATGCGTGGAAAAACACACAGAGACACCCATTTGCCATCTATGCTGATTTTGAGACACTGTTAGTTAAGACGGACGAGGTGAAGGGGAAAAATACGAAGATTGTTCACAAACATGAGGCTATGAGCTATGGTCTCATTGTGAAGGCGAGTGAAGATGTACCGACGGAGCTATTGGCTGAACACAACATACCAACAGCACCAGTTATCTACTGAGGAAGTGAGAGTCGACCTGATGTGGCGAGACATTTCGTTGATACCGTGACGGATATATCGTTAAATATTGAAAAATTACCAAAGACCAATATAACCATAAACATGTCCGCGGATGACGTCCAGGCTCACGAAGCAGCAACGCATTGAGTGAGCAAATCGAGTTTAGCCCACCCTCGGAGATACTTCGTCGCAAGACAGCTGACCATTGCCATCTATCGGGGAAATATCGTCAAGCGCTATGTAATGTATGCAATCAAAAATTACAAACACAAAACTTTGTACCGGTATTTTTTCACAACTTGTTCAACTACGACGCACACCTGATAGTCACAGAACTTGGTCATGACACCCAAACTATAAAAGTAATACCCAACAGTGAGGAAAAATATATTTCGTTTTCGAAATTTGTGTCAAGCAGATTTTCGATTCGGTTTATTGATACTTTCCGCTTCATGGCAACAAGTCTATCTTCACTCGCTAAAAATCTGATAACACCAGGTCTTGAAAACTTTCGAGAAACAGCTAAAGTGTTTACTGGAGACGATATGCCGCTCGTGACACGAAAAGGGGTGTACCCGTATGAGTACACCGATAGCTGGGACAAGTTATACGATAGGCGATTACCACGGAAGAGAGACTTTTACAGCACATTGACTGAGTCGGGGATAACGGAGGAAGAGTTCGATTACGCCAAGGAGGTATGTTATACGTTGTGCGCGTATTTAGATCTATATTTTAAAATTATTATGTTTTACAGGTCTGGGATCACTTTAATTGCAAGACGTTGGGAAATTATAGTGATTTATACTTAAAAATCGATGTGTTACTGTTGGCGGACATATTTGAAAACTTTCGTGATGTCTGTATGAAGACTTATAACCTGGATGCCGCTCACTATTTCACTGCACTCGGTTTAAGTTTCCACGCAATGTTGAAGTATACGGGTAAGAAGTTGGAACTTCTGACAGATTACGATATGCTCTTGATGTTTGAGAACGGTTAGTATAATATTATATTTAAAAATACATACACTTAAACATTTTTTTTTCTTTTTTAGGTATTCGTGGTGGATTGGTACAGGCCAGCATGCGGTATGCAAAGGCCAACAATGCTAAGATACCTGGTTATGATGAAATGAAGGAAAAATCGTGGCTGATATACCAGGACTGTAAGTATAAATATTTTATTTTTAAAAATATTTTTTAACTTTTAAACTTTATAGGTAACAACTTATACGGATGGGCAATGTCAGAGTACATGCCGTACGGTGACTTCAACTGGGTTGAACTCAACTTGGATGGTTTGGACGATTTAACAGCAACATCGGATAAAGGACGGGTATATGAAGTAGATGTGTCTTACCCGAAAGAGTTGCACGATAACCATAACGACCTGCCTTTCCTGCCACAAAATAGTATACCGCGTAGATCAAAGGTACGGAAACTGATGGCTATATTTGAAAAAAAGACAAACTACGTTATACACTATAGAAACCTGCAGCAGGCGATTAAAAACGGTTTAATAGTTGAAAAAGTAAATATCTGCATTTTATAAGATTTCAAACAGATTTTTAAGATTTTTCTTATTTTTATAGGTACATAGAGTTATACAGTTTAACCAGTCTGCGTGGTTGTTAGATTACATAAAACTTAACACTGAGATGAGGAAGAAGGCTGGGAACGATTTTGAGAGGGATTTTTTTAAACTAATGAATAACGCTGTATTTGGTAGGTTACTAATAAACATTTTAAACATTTTTTAACATTATAATTTTATTTTATATAGAGAAAACTATGGAATCAAAACGCAAGCAAATGAAGATGGAGCTAGTGTCGTGTGAGAGGAGGTTGCAGAAGTGATCAATAAGGCTACATTCAAGCACTGTACTAGTTATAATGATAATCTCAACGCTATGGAGCTTGAGAACAAAATTATTAAATTTGATAAACCTATCTATATCGGTAAATATATATATATATCGTTATCTATTATACATTTATTAACACTTATTATTTTTAGGATTTGCAGTGCTTGATATAAGTAAAACCTTAATGTACGACTATCATTTCAACGTTATGAAAAAACACTATGGAGATAATATTAAACTAATGTACACCGATACAGGTAAATAAATATATAAAACCGTTATGTTTGAATAAATGTAATATATATTATTATTATTTTAGATTCTCTAGTATATCATATAAACACGAAAGATTTTTATGAGGACTTAACTAACAACCCGAATTTGTTAGATCGAATGGATACATCTGACCTGCCAAAAGATCACCCTTGCCATATAGCCGAGCGTAAAAAGATCCCAGGTCTATTTTCTGACGAGACCAAAGGTGATATAATGACTGAATTTTGTGCATTAAGAGCCAAATCATACTCATTCATTTTGGCCGGAAAGGAGAAAATCAAGGCCAAGGGGATAAGACAGCACGTGGTTAAAAACCATATGACATTCAATGATCACAAAAAGTGTTTGTTTGGTGTGGAGGAGATGGATTTCAATAGAGAGAATGTTTCCATACGATCGTTTAAACACAAGTTAATGACAATCAAAACAAATAAATTAACACTGAATAGCTTTGATGATAAAAGGGTGGTGCTCGAGGATAAAATACATACAATGGCTCACGGACATTATAGTTTAGAGTAAGTTTTAAAATTATTTTATATTTTTCAAATTATTTTACTTATATTTATAATTTTATAGGGATGATGATGAGTGGGATGAATCTGAAAAAGAATTAATGAGATTGCTTCTACGGGAATACATGTCCAATAATTAAATACTATGTATATATTTTTATTGTAAATATCATGTATATTTTTTTGTTATTTATTTGTATATATATATGCTTTGTTATTGTAAATATCACTCGTATAATTTGTATATTTTGTAAATGTAATTTATAACCTTGTATACTATGACAAATGTTATCACATATATTATGTTGCCATAAAAATTAAGAAAAAAAAAAAAACAATGTTAAAATATAATATAGGTATGTTTATTTAATAAAAAAAAATTAGTTTTGTACAATTTAAGAATTATTAATAATATATAATATGTTAATTTAATAAATATTTTTATACAATTTTTAAGAATTATTTATAAACCATTTTCTTATAGCAAATACTTTATAAAATGTACATTGTTTAGGATTATAGTCCATATGAAAAATACAGCGAGGTAAAGTTTCGTCATCACATATTTGATCCAATCGAGGGCAGCCCAAGTCTTCAATGTTGATGAGTGCTACATGTGGTATATATTCCATAAGAACTTGTTTTTTCTGTTCTCCTTTGACATAAATGCAGTTGAACTTTAATGAATTCAATATTCTACTTAGTTCCTCATATTCGACATCACCGTAATCTATAGATAGTTGATGATAATTGCGTTCCAGCCACTTATTAGTCTTTCGACTTTTGTTGTCTTGCATACATTTTGAATTTTTAAAAACCCAGTGTTGAGTCGCCCATGTTTCCGTGTCCACTATAGACATCTCTTTAATAATGTATATATTGTTGACTCCAAGTACGCATTGCATGTCCAAGATGGCCGAAAACATTATGGCTTGTCTTTATTATAAGTTTCAATAGTATTGAGACGACTTAGTATAGCAGGAATTATTTTTTTAAATCGTCTATACTTTCTTTGATATATTGTAATGATATTCCGCCTCTTATCATATGCTGTGTAATTTCTATACACGTTAGTTCTAACTTTTCAGTTTGTTCCTCTTGAATTTGGATTGATTTGTAACTTGATTCCACTAAATGTTCGATTTCGTCGAGTTTATTCGAATACGATTTGATTGAATGTTCGAGATTTGAAACAATTTTATTTGATTCACTAGACTGAGTACTACCAAACACGTTCATGTCTGCAGCTCAACTGAGATTATTTTCTAATATCATGTATATTTATCCAACTATTGTGAGTTCTATCAAAACCAAGCCATTTAACAAAAATTTGTTTCCCCTTCCTACGAATAATTTTCTCAACTAAATAGTCGTTTGGATAATTTGTTTTCAATAGTTCTTCGGAATAAAAGCAACCGTTGATCGGTTTACCGGTATAATCCTGCAATTGATAAGTAGTGGGTAACGTCTGGTTTCTTTTAACAATTTTAAATATTTCTGTAGACCAGCTTGGCAAATAGCCTTTTGTAAACACACCAGTTTTGCGTACTGATACGAACGTTATCACCAACTTTAAATTTAATTTTTCCATTAATAATTTTACGTTGCTTTATCATCACAGATGTTGGATTTGTATCAGCTTGCACCGGTGTCATGCCTATTGTTCTATGTTTAGAATTATTATATTCGTTGATCAACGACGGTAGAATAGAAATCCATTCGTGCGATCCTCGTGCTGTAAACTCTCTATACATTTTTTCTTTTAATGTACGGTTGAAACGTTCTATTATACAAGCTTTCATGATGCTATACGTTGAATACTTTTGTATGTTGTGCTTCTCCATCAACGAATTAAATGTAGAATTGTAAAATTCTTTACCATTGTCGACCTGCAATAGTTTTGGTGAGCGTTTGAAAAGTATTTTAGACATTGCATTTGAAACTTCTTTAGCGGTTTTTGATTTTAATGCTATGGCCCACGCAAATTTCATAAAACAGTCTATGACACATAGAATATATTTGTAACCTTTATTTTTCTTCGAATACGGTATCATTTCGACCAGATCGGCTTGGATCTGGATCTATTGGAAATAAAAAAATTTTATGTTTTAATTCATATTTTATATAAACATATTACTAAGTTATTACACTGCAATATTTAGTTTCTTCAAAATACTGATCATAAATAATATACCTTTGCAACATATATTACAAATAATTTATTATAAGTATAAATTTAAGGCTAGATAAGAAGTAAAAAAATTATTTTTTAAACTTGTAAAAGTTACAAGTTAACTATAAAATTAAAGTAAGTTAAAAATCAGTTTGATACTTTTTTTATATAAAATTAAAATTATTCTTTTTTTAAAGCTTACAATTGTAATGGTAATTTAATAGAGTTCTTACAGTTTTAAATAAATTTCTGTGAGTACTTAATATATACATTAAATTTTAATACTTTAATTAATGATGAAATGCAACAAAAAAATAATTTCTTATCATTTGTTTACCTAACAATCCCCATCTATACTAAATTATAGTTATAAAAAAATAAATAAATAAAAATATAATTACTTCTAAAAAAAATGTGTTATATGTGTAACTTAAAATCTAAACTAACTTTAATTTTTTAATTTGGTTAATGCCCAGCCTTGGTTATAATTATTAATGCTGTAGATTTAATGATAGTTTTTACTGATAATTAATTTTTACTGATGTAAGGTCCGAAAAAGATAATCAATTCAGTGTATTACTAAAAGACATTTTATGCGTCGTATAAAAGATGATGTATCCAAACAGATTTTCTTGGTCAACAAAAACTTGAATGAAGAAATAATCAGTTCAGAACAACCACTAAAAGATGATGATACACCAAGTCAATGTTAAACAGTTATAATTCCAGTTGAAAATTATACATCTACTGCTTCAACCAATGCTGGTTTGGTTCAATATACTCATGAAGAAGTCAATTGTAATAAAAAAATAAACTATGATAATCCTATTTTAACTGATCATGATAAAAACCATTATTTAAGTGAAAAGTTACATAATTGGGTGATTAAATACCATGTTTCACATAACTGCGTTGATGAACTGTTGTTAATTCTGATATCTGTTGGTATAAAAGTACCAAAAACAGCTAAAACGTTTCTACAAACTCCTAAAGTAAACAGCCACAAAGTTAGTATTGTTCATCCTGGCTCATACATACATTTAGGTGTAGAGTTTATGCTTACTAAAATCTTAGCTCCTCATATTTTTTGCATTGAAAATAAGATCCCGATAAAATTAAGTATTAACATTGATGGTTTACCATTAACATCCAGTTCAAAGTCCAGTTTTTGGCCAATACTTATATCTTTTGTAAATGTACCAATATTATTAAAAACTGTTGTTCCAGTAGGAATTTATCATGGTAAATTCAAAAAACCTTCTTCGAGTTATGAATTTTTAAATCCATTTATAACAGAAATGAAAGAAGTTATAAATAATGGTTTGTGTATTAATAATATTTTACTTAAATTTGAAATTTCCCAAATTGTGTGTGATGCTCCTGCAAAAAGTTTTGTGTTAAATGTAAAAAATTTTAATGCCTATCATGGATGTAACTCGTGTACAGTAGAAGGTACTTTCATAAAAAATCGAATGGCTTTTTTAGAATTAAATGCTCCTTTGAGGTCCAATGAAACATTTAGAAATAAACTTGATGAATACTATCATATAAAGATGTAAGTCCATTGGAAGAATTGCCCATAAATATAACATCAACGGTAGTACTTGAATACATGCATAACATATGTCTCGGTGTTGTTAAAAAGTTGATTGTTTTTTGGACCAAAGGTAAAAAACCTGTTCGACTAATAAATCCTGATGAAGTATCACAAGAACTAGTTAATCTCAAATCTTTTTTACCATCAGAATTTAATCGTTTACCTAGATTCTAGGTCCTAGAACATTAGAAGAAGTTGAATATTGGAAGGCCACAGAATTTAGAACTTTTTTGCTGTATACTGGCCCAATAGTATTAAAAGGCCGATTAAAAACCTCACTATATAAACATTTTATACTTTTAAGTTCTGCTGTTCGCATCCTCATTTCCCCTGAAACTTGTTTCACTCATAATTACTTAGCTAGAGATTTATTTAAAAGATTTGTAAGTGAATATTCATCTAATTATGGTGAAGAATATGTTGGTTATAATGTGCATGGGTTAATTCATGTCAGTGATTTTGTTTTGACACATGGTGCTTTAGATTTATTTAGTGCTTTTAAATTTGAAAATTATTTACAATTTATTAAAAAAAGTTCTAAAAATTCTAAAAATCCACTTGAAGATATTTATAATCGCATAATTGAACACGTAAATGCTCAAACTAATATTATTCCACAGAATTTCCCTATCCTTGAAAATGAATTGCCCTATGATGATATGAAAAATAATTCAATAACTGAAACATTATATGAGAGAATTATTTTAAAACAATTTATTGTGAGTTCTAAAAAAGTTAAAGATTCATACTTTATACTTGAAAATGATGATTTAGTCAAAGTCAATAAAATAATTCATTTTTTGAGTGGTAATACTAAACTAGAAGTAACTAAATTTAAATATTCCCCTTTTTTTGTTAATCCTGTATCTTCAGATGTACTTAAAATATTTTCTGTTAATGGAATTATACCTGAAGCTCGACTTTTAATTAATTTAAATGTATTAAAATATAAATGTTTTACAGTGCCAATTGATGAAAATAAATATATATCAATTGCATTGCTGCATACTGATTGATTTTAAACTTGTATTATTTACCTACATGATTAATTATTAGAATAAATATTATGCTTTTTATACTTATATTTTATTTATGGATGTATCTAGTATCTACCAAGGTATCTAACTACTAAACTACATATTTTTAATTTGTATAATAGATAAATATTATTCTGATATTATTATGTTAGGTATAGTTTTTTTTTTTTTTTTAGTTGAATTATTTAATTATTTGTGAAGTATAAAAATTTTATGTACAATAAAACTACCTAACAAATAGATTTTGATATTATTAAAGAATTTAATTTTTTTCAACAGTTGAAATGAATACCTTGGAGGAATCCATTTGTTTTATTTTCTTTATGTTTAATACCTACATAATTTTGGTTTATATAACCAAATAGAGCATAAATTTATATAAATATATAACTACATAACAAACTTAACAAAGTTATTTGGTTAGGTAATAATTGGTAGTAATTATTACGTAGTACGTAAGTTTTATAGGTTTATACCTACTATTGAATTTTCTTAAGATAAATTAAATTAAATATTGTAAATCTTATACAAAAGTAAGGATTGTGATTATTGCAATACATTCATTATAGTATACCAATTATCAGTAAGATGATATCTCGTTAGTGTGTTCCAGTAGGTTAGGCGTAGGGTTAGGATATTGTAGGGGTATATGATTCGATTCCGCCTGGGTACTTCTAAATTACTAGACGGTTAAATATTTTTTTTCGTTTTGTTCCGGACGGCAGACACTTTGTGTAGTCTATGCAAAGTCATTGTGCTTGAATTGGGAATTTCCGAAAAAATCTCCACGATAACGTCGATAACCACAGGTACTAATATTTAACGTCACATGCTATCTAGCTATATATTTAGTATTATACTAAGTGATATCTATGAGTAAATAATGAGAAGTTATATGGATATCACATATAAGTGTTAATAAGGTTATCGCATATGATGACTTCCTGTTTCTGGACATTAAGCGTCGCATACTAATCTCGGAGATGTACACGGGCAAAAATTTAAACAGTCTCACTTCTCAATGTAATAATTATGTTACGTCGCGGAGATTAAATTTTGACCATAGGGTACTAACTTAATAAGGATATAGTAGAAAAGTAATTACATTAAGCAGAACTTAACCTAATAAAGAATATAATAACTTACAACTGCAATATTATTTATTCCTATAGAGAAAATTAATAATCAATAAAAAATATGATAAGAACAAGATGGGTTGCTTTTATAAGACGAATGACACACCGCACACACCCGATTACTAACGTATATACCTAATATATAGTATGCTAAATTTTTATTTAGCGAAATCAATCTCAAATTTTTAGTTTTAATATCATAGTGAATTGAATTATTTCAAATTTCATTGTAATAATATCATAATTCTGAATTCATAGGGTTTTGTACATTTATATAATTAAGAGAGTTTTTTGCAAACAACAATAATATTGGTTCTGCTGAGCTAAAATGTACTAATGCATCTACGTTTAGATATTATATTATGTAAGACAAGCGAATGTAGTTTTTCTCTTAATAATGAATATGATATATTTTTTTTTTGTGCGTTATATACAATTTAACATGAATCCATAAATAATGATAAACAATCAATTTATTTGAAAACATTTTACCATTAACTGTACAATACAAAAAATATATTCAATTTATTAAAGTAGATTAGAATTAGATACATTTTCGTTGTATTCAAAACAAGAAAAATTATTATATTATAGTAATATTGCTCATAAAATAAAATTTCCATTACATCGAAACAATGCTAACGAAACTAAAAATGTAGCTTACCAATAAAGTAACGTTATTATTACAGTAACATATTATTTTCATTAGGTTAGGTACTATGCATATGCGGAAATCCATTGAAAAAGTTATGGGGGCTACGATTTTTCTCATAAACCAAAGCCGTTAGAAATTTATTAATTATACCTATGCAATATATGTATATAATGGATTTTATTTTCATTTTCATTTAGTGAGGTAGATCTCTTTTGATTTTGTTGTTTGGGGTCTTGTTAGATTCATATTGGCTAGGAAAAGTGCAGTGAAGATTTTCAGAACTATTTTTTTTATTAAATTTTTTTAATTACTTCACTACAGAGCTTCAAAAATTCAAAATAAAATTAAAACACCTTTTATTGGGAGTTTTTTTTTATGTTTTTCAGCTTTATAACTTTGTAGTGAGTTAACGATTGAAGATAAAGTTCTGAAAATCTTCACAGCACTTCTCCTAGACTAAGTGAATCTAACAAGACCCCAAATAACAAAACTCGTTCTCTAGTTTCGGTAATCTACTACTCTAAATGAAATTGAAGTGTAGTTCACCGACGTAAGACGTTCAAACGTTTTGTTATTGGTGCCAAATAAATAACACGAGAATTGCGTGATTTATAATATTACTATTTTATTGAATTTAACACTAATTAATTGTATATTTGCACATTAATAATTATAAGATATTCTGAGAGGCTCTGATTATTAAAACTATAAGAGGTTCTGCTAAGACTAATTAAAAAGATGCTCTGCTGAACAACACGGCTGTTGCTCACACTCTTGACCAGACTCGACTGACTGACCCACCCAGGGCTCGTCATCACGGTCTCTTCGAGGCCTCATGGAAGTGCTGATCTAGCCCTTTTTGGTCACGTAGACCAGTGTTTCCCAAACATTTTATCTTTACCGCCCACTTTCAAAAAAAAAATCCGACAGACGCCCCCCTTAAAAAAAATATTGTTAAAAAAGTATGCAATGAAAAATTAAATTTATTGTTTATAAATATATATAATGTATACTGTATAGGTACAAATCAAAAAAAAAAATATCTTAATGAGATGGATGTGGTTGGTGTTTTGCTAGAAGTTCGTTGATATTAGGTTCGATTTTCGTTAGCAGCATTCTTAAGTTCTTGCAGTCTCGACGGTTTCATAGCTTCATTTGAAAATACTTTTCGGCAAATGAGACACATTGGTAATGTTATATTTGTAGGCGATTGAATAAAACCATACTTCAAATATTCAATATTATACTGCCTACATTTTTTCTTCGATTCAGATGCCATGATGACGTGAAAAACGTTTAGAATTTAAATAAAATAATACACAAATTAACAAAAATTATTATAAAAACGACAACGAATAAGGTTGGCATTCGCGAATGTACTAAATACAAAAATAATTCAGATAATTTATATCACGTAGGTACGTTGTTTCTGTTATCGCAATAACGACAGATTATCGACGAATGTCGACAGACGACGAACGATTAATCTAAAAATACAAAATACACAATTCAGATAATTTGGATCACGTACGGTGTTTCTGTTATTGCGATAACGACAGATGAAACTATCACCGCCCCCTTTTTGTAATGAAATGCCCCCCCAATTAAGCTTGTAACTTCCATTGCCCCCCTGGATAGGTCTAGCACCCCCAAGGGGGCGATATCGCCCACTTTGGGAAACACTGACGTAGACCATCGTGGGAAACTAAGTGTTCTCACTCTCATTTTGCCCTAGTCAACACATTCCAATATTTTACATACTAGTCCTTTGGATGATATAAAAAAACTTATATAACTACACGCACACACAATACGCAGATACGCACATGACCATACACACCCATACACACACATATGCACACGTGTATACGGACACGCGTATCTACGCACGTATATACAACATACCCCCGGCGTTAAACGGGAGCAGTCCCTGCGACCTAAGTTACTAATTTATACAAATTTCTTAAACTACGGGTACACCTAGTTACAATACCGCCACATGGTGTCTGTAAGGTTTAAACTAACTTAATTTCTACTTTTAACTTAAGGGCGATACAATGAAGCAAAAATTATACAAGCTTAAGGGTCGTCTTGATCCTTATTCGAATCGTTGTCTGCTATTTCTGGACTATACATTTTTACAATTTTATCCTTGCATCGTATGACTATTGCACATACTATTAATATAGAAATGGTTAAAGAAAGGTAAAGGATAGTAATGTGGAATTCTACTTTAAATATGAATAATGGTTCTATGGTTCTATGCTCGAGTTTACTTGATTCTATTGCTTTATGGGCTAAAAAGTTAAAATCTTTAATTTTTCTATTCACAAAATTCACTCCTGAAAAAGACGAATGAGGTTCTTGTGCACTGTAACCCTTCTACGATCTTTCTGTAAAGTCACATTTTCATTGGCTTTGAGCTCAATCACTTCATAGGGTCCCAACCACTTGGCGCTGAGTTTCCCTTTTCTGGCATTGTTCTTAAGTAGTACCCGATCTCCTACATGTACGTTGGTTGGATTTTGATTTTGGTCGTACTGTTCTTTCGTCTTTTGCTTTTGTTCCAGCAGACGATCTCTGGCTATTTGATGTGACAGTTGGAGTTTCTGCTTTAGTTCTATGTGGTAGTCCTCATAGTTGTAACGAGGTTCTGGGGGTTTGGTTACAGAATTTGGCATATTTATTTTTCGCCCGTACATTAGCTCGTACGGCTGCCTTCCCGTGGAACGATGTTCTGAAGAGTTAAAAACGAACATAGCATACGGTATAAATGTATCCCAGTTCATTTAGTCTTTATCCACAAAATGCCGTAAATATTCCCCTAGCGTTCGATGGCTCCTTTCTAGAGCACCATTAGCTTGTGGGTGATAAGGCGAGGTGTTGCATCTTCAGCAGCTTGCACACTTCAGCTAGTACTCGACTTAGAAACTCCGTTCCCTGATCACTGACCAACATGCTTGGAATCCCATGAAGACATACACACGATGTCACGAAGTGATAAGCCACCGTATTTGCCTCGTGGTTGAACATGGGTACAGCTATTGAAAATTTCGTCAAGTCATCCTGCATTGTTAGGATGTACATATTATTGTTGTCCGTTCTTGGTAGAGGTCCGACCACATCGATAAAAACCTTTTCAAAAGGCTCCATTGCTGTTGTACCTTTAATCATGGGTTGCTTAACATTCCGGTTGCAAGTTTTGTGTATTTGACACGATGGGCATTCGGAGACATATTCTTTCACATCATCTGCTAAACCTTCCCAATTGAACTGTGTTTGGATGCGCTTTAACGTTGGGTTGATTCCGCGATGACCACCAAGTGGGTTGGAATGATATTCAGCTAATACTTGTTGCTTTTCTGAGTCTTTCAGCTCCACTTGTGGATGGATATGAACCTCTATGTTCAAAACTTAAACACAAACCGTATCATAGTCTTAATCTCTGACCAATCCAGTTGATCGTTTTCAGTACCGATCCGGGGAATCGCTAGCTTCTCAATGTTGAGTTCGATGCATATAGCTCTAAGGTTTTGTATTGTTAGGAACATGTCCTCCAATGATGCTTTTTGCCAATATTTTTTCTTTGTAATCATGTGTAGGATGTATCTCTCCCCTTGGCGCATATATATGACTTCATGGATTTGCGGGTGTTGGCTCTTCAGCATAGCTACGTTCCCAAATTTCCTGCGGAACAGGAGCGCTGTGCCGTTGTTCATTTGTAGATCCTGTGATACACAATGCGCCAAACTTTGGTCTGCCGGTGCATCAAATAGATCTCCAGATTCTTCTATTACCTTGTTATTGGTTATCGCCTTTCCCTTCACTAGCTCCGAATATGTTTCAAAACTCAGCTGAACGTATGGAGTAGGAGTACTATTCCACAAAACCCGTCCCATTCGACTCAACGCATCTGCATTTGTGTTCGCGCTGCCGGGTTTGTAAATAACTTCGTACTGATATTCGGCTAATTTGAGTCTCCATCGCATAAGTCTGGAGCCTGGGTCTTTTACATTGAACAGCCATGTAAGCGGTTGATGATCTGTGTAAATTCGGAATTTTCGGCCCAACAGATAGAATCTGAAATGCTTAACTGACCACACAATACTCAATAGCTCCTTTTCTGTAGTGCTATAATTGCACTCCGCTTTGTTTAAAGTACGTGACGCGTAAGCAATGGGTAAATCATGCCCTATTTCACCTTGAGAAATGACACTTCCAATAGCATACTGGCTGGCGTCTGTGGTCAAAATGAATGGATCCTCGAAGTTAGGATATTGTAGTATGGGCGCCGTTATGAGTTTCTGGACAAGTGTCTCAAACGCCGTTTGGCACTCGGTGTTCCATTCGAACGGTTGGCCTTTCTTAAATAAAGCCGTCATTGGTTTTGCGATTTGGCTATAATTCTCAATAAATCTTCGATAATAGCCAGATAGTCCAAGGAACTGCTTGATTTACGTTGCATTCCTAGGAACCGGATGATTTTTAACACAACTAATCTTCGTTGGATCTGGTTTCACGCGAGATTCTGTGATTAAGTGCCCGAGGTAGATAACTTCACGTCTAAGAAACTGGCATTTGTTCGGTTGAAGTTGAAGATTGAATCTCTGTAACCGTTGAAATACTTCCTCCAGTCTTGCCTCATGTTCTGCCAGATCGACGGCATATATGATTATATCATCTAAATATACAAACGCCTTAGTACCGTTCAGCCCTGTTAATACATTGTTCATCAGCCGCTGGAATGTGCTAGGGGCTCCACATAACCCGAAGGGCATTCGGACAAACTCAAAGTGTCCTTTGTCTGTGGAAAATGCCGTCTTCTCACAATCCTGTGGTCGAATAGGCACTTGATGATACCCACTCGCTAGGTCCAGCGTGGTTTAATATCTGGAACGCCCAAGTTGGTCTAAAATCTCGTCGATCCTTGGAATTGGAAATGCATCCCCGATGGTTAACTGATTGAGTCGACGGAAGTCTACGCATACTCTAAATTGTGGTTTACCGGTTGTGTCCGGTTTCTTGGGTACCACTACTAGGGGCGCATTCCAAGGCGATTCAGATGGTCGAATAACGTTGTTTTCTTCTAGTTTCTCCATTTGCTCGACTATCACCTGTCGGTGAGCGTAGGGAAGTCTGTACGGTCTGATGTTCACGGGTACTGTTCCTTCCGGGACTTTGATGTCATGTTGGATTGCGGTAGTGAATGATAGCGGTTCCCCTTCGAAGTGAAACAACTGCTGGTATTTTTTGCAGATTTGTAATAGGCTGGCTCGTTCTTCGTGATTTAGATGATCCATCTGTAAAGCTTCCACTAGCTTTGTTACTCGGTTCTTAGTTCTTTCTTGATTTTCTGGTTGTCTGCAGAGTTGTACGCTTGATTCCTGCCAGACTTCGTACTGCATGTCTCCCAGTTGGAGCGGACAGAGCTCAATGCGATCCTCTGACGTGTTGATTACTGAGACTAATATTTGCCCTTCTTTTACATTATTGACAATATTCCCCAGTAAGATCCCCTTCTCCCCAATGGTCTGTGCATGGATCAGCAAAGTTGTCCCATCTTCTTTGTCCGTAACAACAGGTATTAGTGTTTCGGTACGTGGTTGAATAATAATTGGTTGTGGAATTTTCTGAGGTTCTGGAGGCTCTTGATGACTAGGAACTTCTATTGATAATGTGGAGGTTCTGAAATTGATGCTTACTCCATTTTCCCGCAGAAATGGCGCACCCAAAATCCCTGCTTCAGGTATCGGAAAATCGTCATTCATGACTTGGAATGTGGCAGTTATGTCCTTCGATCCAAGTTGGATTGTTAGAACGACTGTCCCTATGGTGAACATGGGTCGTGAGTTGATTCCTGTTAGTTCGTAAACGGTGGATTCATCTACTCGTACATCCTTCTGCAATTCTGAGAGCTTGATCATGTTAACATCACTTCCGGTGTCTACTCGTATTTTGACCTCCTTATTTACACACTGTTTGATCTTGAGCCGGGTCGTATTGTTTTTTAATGTTGTTGAGAAGACGTAGAGGGCCGTTGCAGACTTATAACAGCGCTTTGGATCTGCTGAACCGAACGCGCGCTGCTTGTGTTCGGTTCCTCCTCTTTTCCCGCATTCTGATTTTCTGACGCAGCTTCTTTCGCCGCCTGTTCCCTTTTACTGTTGACATATTTCCTCTTTCGACATTCTTCCAACTCGTGTCCTTCCTTCTTGCAGTATCTACATGTTAATACGGTTTTTGTATTGATTTTCTGATTTTGCTGACCACTTTGTTGCGCGGCTTTAAACTTCTCCTGGTCCCATTGTGATGCTCTACAGTCCCTGGCAAAATGATTGGTTCTGCCACATTTAAAACATCCTTAACCGGTGTCATTAATTTACCGCTGGTCCCTTGTTTAAACTGTTTGGATTTTGATGGCGGGGGTTGTTGATTCTTGGTGTTGAGTTGCTGGCCGAATAGTTGTGTCTCTTTAGCCAAGTTTTCCTCTTCTCCTCTTCTAAAGCGAATGCCAATGCGTCGCTCAATCTTTTGGGACTTCGTGCTTTTATCAATATTCGAAAAGATTCTGGTAGGCCACTTACAAAAGCGTTGAGTCCCTGGACGTGTAGCATTCGGTCCACGTCCGCTTCGTTCGTATAGCCCCCCTCTTCCATCGTTGCTCCGATTAGGTCATGTAGTAGTTGCTCCATTTTATTGTAATATTCTTGTACTCCTTCGTTAGTATTAGTAGCATACAATGTTTTAAAAAAACGTATACTTTTTGAAATAATGAGTGTTTTATAATAAAAGAATCACTCTGTATATCGTATTTCCAAATTAATGTAAAGTAAAAATTATAATTTTTTGAGCGGGAGAGGGGGTGTAACGACTGTCCCGTTATTTTATTTTTAAAAAATGGTCACCCTATAGGCATACATGAGACGTAAAAAATACCTATACTGCAACACTATACGGAGGAGTTCAGTTAAACATAGTGTGTACTAGGGAAATATGGCAAAAGTTTACGATGGCGACGTTGGACGTTAATGGACCGTTAAAACGTAAATGATGATGATGATGTTTATTATTAATTTTTCATTATTCATTCATTGTTAATTAAGTATTCATTAGAAATATGAAAAATCCAAGCGTTGTCTACCTACATATTGTAGTGGGCCAGCAGTTTGTCAAATAATACAAGTCGTGTCGAAATAAATAGACAAATTATTTCTAAGTGTTTTTTATTAAACTGATTGAAAATTATTCTAAGTCCAAATATTTAATTTAATTGAAAAATATTCTAAGTCCAAATGAACGATTTCTGATATAGACTGACGTGAAGGTGCTTGCGCTAACTCTGGAATATCACGTCTTCTTCTGGACCCCCTTATATAGTCGGTGTCCCCTGATCTCCTACCCATGTCCCTTCTGGACTATTCGTAATCAGGTCATTCGCTTCTCACGCTATTGCCTATTACGCATTTCAGATGATGCGCGTGCGATGATGACGTCCGATGACCATCCGCCCACATGCAGGTGGTCAACCACAAGCGCTGTATCCGAGTTCTCAGAACTCGAGATAAAATATTTAACAATTATAAATATAATTGACAGTCATGTTATAGGCCTACAATGTATCGTTGAGTTCGTTCATCTTCGATTTCCGAAGGTCAAAGTAATAGGTGGTCCCCTATTACTATTCTTCATAGCGACTAGGCCTAACATATTACCTCTCAGGTATGTAGGTGTCTACTCCCCATTATATATTTCTAAGTATTTCCTCGTCGTACTATTCTTATTACGAGTCATGTTATTATAATATATGGTTGATTACTATCCTATTACTCAGGTCTACACTGTATCGCCCCCTTTATGTATTATAATATTGTTGGTATAGGACATCAGAGCACGTAGCAATATTAATAGTATCAAAATCAAATAAACATGAAAAATACAGGAGTGTAAGTAATTCATTTTTATTGGAATACATTATATATAAGTATAAAATGTTAGTTTGTAATTCAACCAAAAACGTAATACTACAGGATCTCGGATAAGTTTTTCTTATAAATGTATAAAAAAAATTTTACACAATTCCATTTTATATGATAAGAAATTTAAAATTTGTTGAAATCATGAAAGTTTTCAGGCTATTTTGTAAAAAAAAAATTCTAAAATTTTAAAGATATAAATTAAATATTATAATTCCGAACAAAATACAACACCATGTAAACATAAAAAAAACGGTAAACACACACGGAAATGTGGTTAAAACGTTTTGTTTTGGTGTTTTACGTAATAAATGTTTTTGTTTACAGTTCACATAGTTCAATATACATATCAGGACGGTGTGTGTGGTTCCATGCTATTCGACACTAGCGTTCATCCTACCTGGGAAAAACAGCGTTCCGGCTACCAGTTTTCGTAGCTCTAAAACTAAGTTTTGTAAACATAAATAGTATAGACTATAGAGTATTATACCAAATTTATCGCACTTGACATCACGTAATTTATTTTCCATGGATTAAATAGTATAAAAGTACTTACATTAAGCAGAACCTAACTAAAAGAGATATATATATAAATTTTACGAGTTTTTAAAGTTTTAATTTTAATTTGAAATCAAAAATACACGTGTAAAATAACGTTTTACTAATAAATAATTTTCGATTTTTGTTATTTTTAAAAAATTACTAAACGTAAGATCTTGAAACTTTTACTTAAATGTTTGAATTTGTTTCAAAATAGAATATATGACATTATTTAAATTTTAAATATAATATATCCTAGACTGACAAATCATCTCCGTTCGAAATCGTTTTTCGTATACAATGCTATCATTGCATTCAAGTTTAGCCTACCCTAGTCGGAGGTCAACCCCACCTCCTAATGTACAGCAGAGCGATACTCACTTACTCCCATTTTTATTTATCATTTATCTTTTTAGCCCATAGAAAACTCTATTGTGTCAGTAAATTATTGTATTCTCTTTTAAGTTAGGTTCTGCTTAATGTAAGTACTTTTATACTATTTAATCCATGGAAAATAAATTACGTGATGTCAAGTGCGATAAATTTGGTATAATACTCTATAGTCTATACTATTTATGTTTACAAAACTTAGTTTTAGAGCTACGAAAACTGGTAGCCGGAACGCTGTTTTTCCCAGGTAGGATGAACGCTAGTGTCGAATAGCATGGAACCACACACACCGTCCTGATATGTATATTGAACTATGTGAACTGTAAACAAAAACATTTATTACGTAAAACACCAAAACAAAACGTTTTAACCACATTTCCGTGTGTGTTTACCGTTTTTTTTATGTTTACATGGTGTTGTATTTTGTTCGGAATTATAATATTTAATTTATATCTTTAAAATTTTAGAATTTTTTTTTTACAAAATAGCCTGAAAACTTTCATGATTTCAACAAATTTTAAATTTCTTATCATATAAAATGGAATTGTGTAAAATTTTTTTTATACATTTATAAGAAAAACTTATCCGAGATCCTGTAGTATTACGTTTTTGGTTGAATTACAAACTAACATTTTATACTTATATATAATGTATTCCAATAAAAATGAATTACTTACACTCCTGTATTTTTCATGTTTATTTGATTTTGATACTATTAATATTGCTACGTGCTCTGATGTCCTATACCAACAATATTATAATACATAAAGGGGGCGATACAGTGTAGACCTGAGTAATAGGATAGTAATCAACCATATATTATAATAACATGACTCGTAATAAGAATAGTACGACGAGGAAATACTTAGAAATATATAATGGGGAGTAGACACCTACATACCTGAGAGGTAATATGTTAGGCCTAGTCGCTATGAAGAATAGTAATAGGGGACCACCTATTACTTTGACCTTCGGAAATCGAAGATGAACGAACTCAACGATACATTGTAGGCCTATAACATGACTGTCAATTATATTTATAATTGTTAAATATTTTATCTCGAGTTCTGAGAACTCGGATACAGCGCTTGTGGTTGACCACCTGCATGTGGGCGGATGGTCATCGGACGTCATCATCGCACGCGCATCATCTGAAATGCGTAATAGGCAATAGCGTGAGAAGCGAATGACCTGATTACGAATAGTCCAGAAGGGACATGGGTAGGAGATCAGGGGACACCGACTATATAAGGGGGTCCAGAAGAAGACGTGATATTCCAGAGTTAGCGCAAGCACCTTCACGTCAGTCTATATCAGAAATCGTTCATTTGGACTTAGAATATTTTTCAATTAAATTAAATATTTGGACTTAGAATAATTTTCAATCAGTTTAATAAAAAACACTTAGAAATAATTTGTCTATTTATTTCGACACGACTTGTATTATTTGACAAACTGCTGGCCCACTACAATATGTAGGTAGACAACGCTTGGATTTTTCATATTTCTAATGAATACTTAATTAACAATGAATGAATAATGAAAAATTAATAATAAACATCATCATCATCATTTACGTTTTAACGGTCCATTAACGTCCAACGTCGCCATCGTAAACTTTTGCCATATTTCCCTAGTACACACTATGTTTAACTGAACTCCTCCGTATAGTGTTGCAGTATAGGTATTTTTTACGTCTCATGTATGCCTATAGGGTGACCATTTTTTAAAAATAAAATAACGGGACAGTCGTTACACCCCCTCTCCCGCTCAAAAAATTATAATTTTTACTTTACATTAATTTGGAAATACGATATACAGAGTGATTCTTTTATTATAAAACACTCATTATTTCAAAAAGTATACGTTTTTTAAAACATTTTTTACATAGTTTCAAGTTGTTAAAAATCAACGTTTTAATATATTTTTAAATATATTTTATCCTTATATATTTTTCAAGTTATTTACTTTTTTGAATGACAACATAGAGTTTTAATTTCATAATCCAAAGTAGAATAATTTTCTGAGTATTTTGATACATATAAATCGAATTTAGGGCGAGTAGTTAATGTTAATGTTAAATTATTAGTTATAGGTACCATTGAGTATTGATAGTATAAAGAGACCATGTTGACTATATTATGATACGTAATGAATTAGTTCACCAGAACTTTTATCTATACTCAATGGTTATACGTATTTTAAGTTTAGACAAGCGGAGAAGTGGATAGACATTTTGTAGGTTAACCCCGTACCACTCCACTTCGCGCATCTAAACTTTAAATAGTTATAACTTATAACTCATAAGCTACTCGCCTTAAATTCGATTTTTATGTATCAAAATACTCAGAAAAATATTCTGCTGTGGAATATGTTATTCAAAAAAGTAAAAATCTTAAAAATATTTAAGGATGAAAGATATTTAAAAATATAATTTTTTAATAAAAACGTTTTTTTTTTAACAACTAGAAACTATGTAAAAAAATGTTTTCAAAAACATGAATACTTGGCACCCCTGAAAGAATAGTGACACAACTCAAAAAACACGTTTTTCGACAGATTGGTATCAAAATTTGCTGAATTTCATCCTTTATATTTTAGTATGCTTGAAATTTTTGATTTATATAATATTAAAGACCGTATGAGCTTAAATGTCTTTATTTCTGCTTAAAATAAAACATAGTTTCCAGCTGGAATATCGACACTTCTCAGTTCTCAGATGTAACGTTATTCTGGCCTGGCTTATGTTGTTACACAATATTTTTCTAGCCAGAATAAAGTCATATCTCAAAAGTAATAGTTTCATTTTAATTTTATTAATAAAATAATATTATTTTATTACTTTATTACCTAGTGGCTATTATAAGAATATCTAGAGTGTTACCAGTAAATTATAATCGTAAATTATTTATAGAATGCTATGTTAATATTAGTATCAATAACCGATTTGTATCGTGGTATTATTATTATCGTGAATTAATATATGGATAAAATAGTAAATGTTATTAAATGTTATTTTTGTTATCGATTCTGCTATCGTCTTGCAGTACGAAATCCGATTTGGTTAGTATTTATTACATACTTTATTGTTTAATAGTTTAATTAATTATAATATAGTCTACTTAAAGGACACATTAAATAATATCATTGTTACCGAAACCAATACACAAGCATTAACAGCCCTAGAGATTTCTTTTAAGATGTCAAAAATTGACTTTTTGATTTACGCGATTTATAGATCACCCAATAGTAATACAGACGTAACTTTACTCGAGCTTAATGATATAATACTTTTAAATTCCACTTTAAAAACAGCTAGTTACAAAATGTTTTTAGGTGACTTAAATATTGATTTGATCAAACATTCTAAAATACGAGAAGAGTACCTACTGGCAATGGCACAGTTCGGGTTTGCATCGCTTATCAATACCATCACCAGACCAATTTCAAATACCTGTATAGACCATATTTTTATTAAAACAAAGTCCCATGCTAACATATTACCAATAATTGTACTCTCTAACATTACAGACCACTACCCGACAATACTTAGTTTAGGCAATATATTAGATAAAAGAAATAATATGCCAAATCCACTTAAAATATTAAAAACTGATAATCAAAAACTATCGAACTCAATTGTAAACCACAATTGGTCTGAAATACTTGAACTCACTGATGTAAATAAAGCCACTCAATACTTCATTAGCACTTTAAATAACCTAAAAAACCAGGCCTCAGCTGAAATATCTATCTCCTCAAAAACCAAAAAATTGAAACCATGGGCCACTACCGCGATAATTAACTCAATAAGACAAAGAGACCGTCTCCACTTACAAGTTAAGAAACATCCCCTTAATTTAAATTTAAAAGATTACTACGTAAAATTTAGAAACAAAATTACAAAAATAATAAAAAATGCAAAGATCCTTTACTACAAAGCAGAATTACTAAAATCTGGAAATAACACAAAACTTAAATGGCAGACTATTAACAATATCTTAGCAAAAAATAAGAAATCAAGTAATCTTAAAGAATTATTAAATAACTGTAAAAACAAAAATGATTATACTGATGAATACCCCGAATATATTTTGGCTGAAAAATTTAATAAATATTTTACAAATGTAGCTACCGATTTAATTACGTCACTAAAAAACCGTAAAAATACCTACAATTACACTACAAACTTCGACAATAATTCGCAAAACAAGGTATACTTTAATAAATTTGACCTAATCACTCATACTGAAATTTTTGAAGCTATCTCTAAATTAAAAAACGGATCTTCACCCGGTCTTGATAAGATATCCTCCGATTTACTAAAAAAACATAGTTTAACATTTTGTAAACCATTAAGTCATATTTTTAATCTATGCATATCACAAAATAAAGTACCAGATGCCTTTAAAGTAGCTATAATTACCCCCATACATAAGAAAGGTCCTATCTCAGCTCTAGAAAACTTTCGTCCGATATCAGTTATCTCAAACATAGCTAAAACATTTGAAAAAATCATAAAAAAAAAACTTATATCTTTCTTAGAATCAAACAATCTTCTTTTTGAATGTCAATTCGGTTTTAGACCTAATAGAAGCACGGACCAAGCATTAACTAATGTCACAAAACTTATTTATACTGCACTCGATGAAGACAAAAAATGTGCTACAATTTATTTAGATCTGGCTAAAGCCTTCGATACAGTGGATCACAATAAACTTCTAAGTAAAACACAGAATATAGGCATAACTGGATCGGCCTTGTCTCTCATTAAATCTTATCTAGAAAACAGAATACAGAGGGTAAAAATAAACAGTACTATCTCTAGCGAAAATATTATAAAATGCGGAGTACCTCAAGGTACTACTCTATCTCCGGTACTCTTTAACATCCACTTAAACGATATAAAATTACTTAAGTTAAATAGTAAAATAGTGTGTTATGCTGACGACACCGTACTGATCTGTATTGGTAATTCTTGGAGTGAAGTATGCCAAAACATTGAAGTCGATCTTAAATCAATCCATAGTTGGTTGAGCGATAACAGTTTATTTCTAAATCTCAATAAATCAACCATCTTACTCCACTCACTGTCTGAACAAACTTTACCACCAATACACAATATAAAAATCCACGAATCCAACTGTAATACATTGAAAAGCTGTGACTGTAATTCGGTTAGTATTGTAAAAAACTGTAAGTATCTAGGCATAGAAATGTGCTCTGATATGAAATGGATAAACCAGATTACATATGTCACAAATAAACTAAAAAAATGATATACATAACATAATGAAAGAATTACGTGAAATATTGCCTTTCAAAGACATCAGAACTATATACCTAACACTATTCGAGTCAATAATATCGTATGGCATAATCGGATGGGGTGGTGCCTATACAACAACGCCCTTCTACCGCTCCAAAAATGCCAAAACACTATACTCAGGGTCGCAAACAAAACAAATTGGGGATATCCAACCGAAAAGCTTTACGAAGAATTTAATGTCCTCAATATAGAACTCTTATACCTAAAAACAATCACCATATATCTGAAAAAACACAATCAGTTAGATTCTATAAACCATGGGGTCAACACCAGATATGCAGCTAGTAAATTTTCCCTAGATTGGCCCTCAAAAACTAGTTGCCGAAAAGTTTACTATTTTTTGGGAACGCAGATAGCTAACTTAATGCCCAATGATATGGTTAATTTACCACTACCCATATTCAAAAAAAAAATTAACCACTGGCTACGATATGAATATGTGTCTAAAACATAAAATTGTATGTAACATATGAATTATTTGTAATCTAAGATAACTCATGGGCCTCCACACGAGTTTTCCTCAGTGAGGCCCATTAATCTTTCGATATTAATTTAAATAAATAAAAATAAAATAAATAATATGTGACGTAAATCAAAATATATTATTTTTCCAAGCAGAAATAATGACACAACTCAGACTGAAATCAGAATTCCAATAAAACAAAAAGCGGGTAAGTGAGTATCGCTCTGCTGTACATTAGGGGATGGGGTGGACCTCGGACTATGGTAGGTTTAATTTGAATGCAATGATAGGTATCATTGTATACGAAAAACGATTCTGAACGGAGATGATTTGTCAGTCTGGGATGTATTATATTTAAATATTGTCATATATTATATTTTGAAAAAAATTCACAAATTCAAACACTAAAGTAAAAGCTTCAAGATCTTACGTTTGATAATTTTTTAAAAATAACAAAAATCGAAAATTATTTATTAGTAAAACGTAATTTTACACGCGTATTTTTGATTTCAAATTAAAATTAAAACTTTAAACACTCGTAAAATTTTTTAAATTGAATAATCCTCAAACTTTTTTATAATTATTCTAAGCTTAACTTATGGACAGCATAGTATTAAATTTTCAATTCTTAGCTATTGATAGTAAAATATTTATAAATTTTTTACTACCAAATAGTGAAAAATATTCATGATTTTGACGAATTTGTGTCAATATTTGAACTTCAAATGCTAATAAAAAAAAATTGTGCCTATGTATTTTTATAATTTTTGAATGAGAGTTAGAACAAGCTATGTGGACCCTTCAATTAAATTTTCAAGTAATTTGTCCCAGCTAAATTTTTTTTATCAACATTTATAAAAAAAAAATAAAAAAAAATTGAAAATTTCAATTGTCTATAAATAGCTCAAAAAAAGTCAAAATAATTTGAAAATCAAATCACGTAAAGAAAATGGCAATCTCAATAACTGGTAAAATTTTCAAGTATTTACGACTTATACTGATTGAATAACAACAAATATCAAAAATCGATTGAGGCTAAACCATTATTTAACGCGGTTTTGTAAAAATTTAAATTTCAAACACTCATAAAAATTTTTTGTCTAAATCCGGTATAGTTTTTTTTACAGATATTTAAAGAAAAATGTATGGAGAACCTTGTACCAAATTTTCAAAACTTAGTTATAAAAGAAAAAAATTTTACGATTTTTCAACCACAAAATTACTTGCAAATTTTCGCAATTTTGACATATTTCGTATAAATTCAAACTTTAAGCACTTATAAAAAAAAATTGTGACTAACGATTTCGGATTTTTTTTTATCACTTTAAGAGCAACTTATAAGAAACCTTGTATTAAATTTTCAAGATTTTCTGGTCGGCCAAAAAATTTTTATCGTTATTTAAAAAAAAAATACTAAAAAAAATTAAAAATTTCAATTGCCTATAAATAGCTTAAAAAAAGTCAAAATTCTTTAAAAATTTAACTGTGTATTGAGAACGCTAATATAAACATTTTGTGAAAATTTCAAGTATTTACATCAAGTAGTTTTTGAGTTATAGCAAAATAAAAATTTGATTTTGACGAAAACTGGTTGTGCGTAAAAAATCCCGTTTTTTCCGTCATTTTTTTAAGGTTTTTCCCGACTCATTTAAAAAATATTGAAAATTTTTAAATTTTGACCCCCCAAAGTACCAATTAGATCCGATTTCCTTTTCAAAGAGGGGCAGAAGTTGAAAATCGAAGCATTTTTACTGCCCCAAATGTTGTCGACAGACACAAAAAAAAAAAAAAAAAAACACACATCATTGTAAAATCAATACATTCATCACTCCGTTCAGAATCTAAAAGTAAAATGGTACTTAAATTATTAATTTAAGATTATAAAAGTAAACTATACAATATTAAGAATAATATAAGATTGAAAAATGAAAAATTAATCAAAAATCCTATTTATAATGACATAATACAACATTAAAAGTCGATTTCCAAACATTTTGATTTTTTGAATTGTGAAACTATTCTTTCAGGAGTGCGACTTTTTGAAATAATGCATGAGTGTTTTATAATAAAAGAATATTTGTCACACTTAAAAAAATAGTTATTTCTTGCTAGATTTTCATTTAGAGTAGTAGATTACCGAAACTAGAGAACGAGTTTTGTTATTTGGGGTCTTGTTAGATTCACTTAGTCTAGGAGAAGTGCTGAGAAGATTTTCAGAACTTTATCTTCAATCGTTAACTCACTACAAAGTTATAAAGCTGAAAAACATAAAAAAAAAACTCCCAATAAAAGGTGTTTTAATTTTATTTTGAATTTTTGAAGCTCTGTAGTGAAGTAATTAAAAAAATTTAATAAAAAAAATAGTTCTGAAAATCTTCACTGCACTTTTCCTAGCCAATATGAATCTAACAAGACCCCAAACAACAAAATCAAAAGAGATCTACCTCACTAAATGAAAATGAAAATAAAATCCATTATATACATATATTGCATAGGTATAATTAATAAATTTCTAACGGCTTTGGTTTATGAGAAAAATCGTAGCCCCCATAACTTTTTCAATGGATTTCCGCATATGCATAGTACCTAACCTAATGAAAATAATATGTTACTGTAATAATAACGTTACTTTATTGGTAAGCTACATTTTTAGTTTCGTTAGCATTGTTTCGATGTAATGGAAATTTTATTTTATGAGCAATATTACTATATTGCTATAATATAATAATTTTTCTTGTTTTGAATACAACGAAAATGTATCTAATTCTAATCTACTTTAAAAAATTGAATATATTTTTTGTATTTTACAGTTAATGGTAAAATGTTTTCAAATAAATTGATTGTTTATCATTATTTATGGATTCATGTTAAATTGTATATAACGCACAAAAAAAAAATATATCATATTCATTATTAAGAGAAAAACTACATTCGCTTGTCTTACATAATATAATATCTAAACGTAGATGCATTAGTACATTTTAGCTCAGCAGAACCAATATTATTGTTGTTTGCAAAAAACTCTCTTAATTATATAAATGTACAAAACCCTATGAATTCAGAATTATGATATTATTAAATGAAATTTGAAATAATTCAATTCACTATGATATTAAAACTAAAAATTTGAGATTGATTTCGCTAAATAAAAATTTAGCATACTATATATTAGGTATATACGTTAGTAATCGGGTGTGTGCGGTGTGTCATTCGTCATATAAAAGCAACCCATCTTGTTCTTATCATATTTTTAAAATAACATATTTTTTATTGATTATTAATTTTCTCTATAGGAATAAATAATATTGCAGTTGTAAGTTATTGTATTCTTTATTAGGTTAAGTTCTGCTTAATGTAATTACTTTTCTACTATATCCTTATTAAGTTAGTATTATCTTAGATTTTATCCATGGAAAATAAAATACGTGATGTCAAATGCAATACATTTCGTATAATACTCTATTGTCTATTCTATTTAAGTTTACTCAACAGAGCTACGAAAACTGGTAGCCGCCAAGCTGTTTTTCGCAGGTACGATGGACCCTAGCGTCGAATAGCATAGAACCACGTACACACCGTGTTGATGTATAATGAACTGTAAACAAACACATTTATCACAAAAAACAAAACGTTTTCACCACATTTCCGTGTGTGTTTACGGTTTTACATGATATTGTATTTTGTTCGGAATTATAATATTTATTTTATATATTTAAAATGTTAGCTATAAAATTTAAAAATTTTAGAATTTTTTTTTTATAAAAAGTAGCCTGAGAACTTTCATGATTTCAACAAATTTTAAATTTCATAATCATTTAAAATGAAATTGTGTAAATTTTTTTTTATACGTTTATAAGAAAAACTTATCTGGGATCCTGTATTACATTTTTGGTTGAAATACAAACTAACATTTTATACTTGTATAATATGTTCCAATAAAAATTGTACAATACTTACTTTCATGCATTTTTTCATGTTTTCATTTGATTTTGATACTTTTAATGTTTATGCAAAATTAAATATATTATTATTTTTATTTTTTACGCTTGGATTTTTAATGTTTCTAATAAATAATAATTAACATCATCATCATCATTTACGGTTTAACAGATCATTAATGATCAACGCTTCCATCGCAAACTTTTGCCATTTTTCCCTAGTAGGTATACGTTATGTCTAACTGAGCTCTTCCATATAGGAAGATGTTGAATAAGTCTTTTTTATGTCTCGAGTGTGCTACTAATGTTGGTACGGTTAATTGGTCGTCGGAAGATGGAACTTCATACATGTTCTAGCCATTCAAGTATTTTACTAGTCGTACATGAGAGAATATTTAGTCGTCCATAGTGCTCTTATAGTTCACTGTTGTGTTCTTGTTAATATCGTTCCGTTTCTCTATTGTTCATAAGACCATTAATAATAAAATTCTCCTCGGTACTTTCCTTTCAAAATTAATAAGACTGATGATATCCCTTAATAGTTGGCCCAGTGTCACATTCGTATGTCAATATCCGGTTCACTTTTTTTCCGCAAACGTTGCTCGTAAATTAAATAGTTCAGTTTCTACCATTGCCACATAACATACTTTTACATAATATGATATAAATATTTTATAACGCACGACGGCGGAACACATAATATTATTATATATATAAATTTATATAGATAATAACGAAGATTAATTTTACAAGTGGATTTCCTCCACTATTTTTTTTTTTAGTATTTAAGCCCCCCCTCCCTCACCAAACTCATCATATTTGTTAATTAGATAAATTAATTGGAATTATTATAATTCACAACATATTTTCAGTACTTTTAATTAGATAATTCTTGTTTTATTCAATTTATGTACATTCCTATTCATCCTAGCTTGCATCAGTGTCTCATAACTGATTATCTCGAGGCTGGTTACTTACACCGATATAAAACAAAAAGTTTTAGTGAATTTCTAACTAGGTTAGAATATTAGGTTAATGCCAATATGAGTCCTTCCTCCGGTCGTTGATACCACGAAAAAAAGGCATAAAATAGTTTGCGATTTTTTGCTATTTTATGACCCAGCGAATAATTTTTTATCGATATTTATAATAATCAAAACTAAAAACTTTGGTGTATTTTAAAATTATACCATATAGAACACGATAATATATAAAATTGGTGAAAATTCCAAGTTTCTGTGGTTATTCATTATTCTATTATTATAATACAATGAAGAAATCAATTTGGTAAATATCATTAATCACTAAGCATAAAAAATTCACGTTTTTCTTTAATTTTTTTGTTAATTTTTTCAAGTTATAATAGAAAGTACTGGATTTTTTTAATTTCGACCTGTTTAAAGAAAATATTAGATTCAGTTTACTATCATAAACCACCCTTAAATATTGAAAAAATCGAAGCATTTTACCGACAACTTATCTTGTACATACTTATACTCTCACACAAAAAAAAACACAGACTATCGCAAAATCAATATATCAATATATAACCTAAAAGTAGTGTAATCAATTGAAACACAATATACTTAGTTGCATAGTATGTATACTAGTTTTTATCACTATCCAGTATGCAACAAAATATTTTAAAATAGCTTTTATAAATCGGTTGCGGTATTGGGTAAATAATACTATTATAAACTATAGTATATGTACCAAAAATGAATTCATTAGCAAATTAATTAATAAAAAAGTTATTTGTACGTATAAATATTATCGTATTTTATAAACCGGGATTAAACTAATACATAAGGAATATCATTTTTAAGCGTCCATCGCTAGCGTCGAATAGCATAGAACCACGTACACACCGTGTTGATGTATAATGAACTGTAAACAAACACATTTATCACAAAAAACAAAACGTTTTCACCACATTTCCGTGTGTGTTTACGGTTTTACATGATATTGTATTTTGTTCGGAATTATAATATTTATTTTATATATTTAAAATGTTAGCTATAAAATTTAAAAATTTTAGAATTTTTTTTTTATAAAAAGTAGCCTGAGAACTTTCATGATTTCAACAAATTTTAAATTTCATAATCATTTAAAATGAAATTGTGTAAATTTTTTTTTATACGTTTATAAGAAAAACTTATCTGGGATCCTGTATTACATTTTTAGTTGAAATACAAACTAACATTTTATACTTGTATAATATGTTCCAATAAAAATTGTACAATACTTACTTTCATGCATTTTTTCATGTTTTCATTTGATTTTGATACTTTTAATGTTTATGCAAAATTAAATATATTATTATTTTTATTTTTTACGCTTGGATTTTTAATGTTTCTAATAAATAATAATTAACATCATCATCATCATTTACGGTTTAACAGATCATTAATGATCAACGCTTCCATCGCAAACTTTTGCCATTTTTCCCTAGTAGGTATACGTTATGTCTAACTGAGCTCTTCCATATAGGAAGATGTTGAATAAGTCTTTTTTATGTCTCGAGTGTGCTACTAATGTTGGTACGGTTAATTGGTCGTCGGAAGATGGAACTTCATACATGTTCTAGCCATTCAAGTATTTTACTAGTCGTACATGAGAGAATATTTAGTCGTCCATAGTGCTCTTATAGTTCACTGTTGTGTTCTTGTTAATATCGTTCCGTTTCTCTATTGTTCATAAGACCATTAATAATAAAATTCTCCTCGGTACTTTCCTTTCAAAATTAATAAGACTGATGATATCCCTTAATAGTTGGCCCAGTGTCACATTCGTATGTCAATATCCGGTTCACTTTTTTTCCGCAAACGTTGCTCGTAAATTAAATAGTTCAGTTTCTACCATTGCCACATAACATACTTTTACATAATATGATATAAATATTTTATAACGCACGACGGCGGAACACATAATATTATTATATATATAAATTTATATAGATAATAACGAAGATTAATTTTACAAGTGGATTTCCTCCACTATTTTTTTTTTTAGTATTTAAGCCCCCCCTCCCTCACCAAACTCATCATATTTGTTAATTAGATAAATTAATTGGAATTATTATAATTCACAACATATTTTCAGTACTTTTAATTAGATAATTCTTGTTTTATTCAATTTATGTACATTCCTATTCATCCTAGCTTGCATCAGTGTCTCATAACTGATTATCTCGAGGCTGGTTACTTACACCGATATAAAACAAAAAGTTTTAGTGAATTTCTAACTAGGTTAGAATATTAGGTTAATGCCAATATGAGTCCTTCCTCCGGTCGTTGATACCACGAAAAAAAGGCATAAAATAGTTTGCGATTTTTTGCTATTTTATGACCCAGCGAATAATTTTTTATCGATATTTATAATAATCAAAACTAAAAACTTTGGTGTATTTTAAAATTATACCATATAGAACACGATAATATATAAAATTGGTGAAAATTCCAAGTTTCTGTGGTTATTCATTATTCTATTATTATAATACAATGAAGAAATCAATTTGGTAAATATCATTAATCACTAAGCATAAAAAATTCACGTTTTTCTTTAATTTTTTTGTTAATTTTTTCAAGTTATAATAGAAAGTACTGGATTTTTTTAATTTCGACCTGTTTAAAGAAAATATTAGATTCAGTTTACTATCATAAACCACCCTTAAATATTGAAAAAATCGAAGCATTTTACCGACAACTTATCTTGTACATACTTATACTCTCACACAAAAAAAAACACAGACTATCGCAAAATCAATATATCAATATATAACCTAAAAGTAGTGTAATCAATTGAAACACAATATACTTAGTTGCATAGTATGTATACTAGTTTTTATCACTATCCAGTATGCAACAAAATATTTTAAAATAGCTTTTATAAATCGGTTGCGGTATTGGGTAAATAATACTATTATAAACTATAGTATATGTACCAAAAATGAATTCATTAGCAAATTAATTAATAAAAAAGTTATTTGTACGTATAAATATTATCGTATTTTATAAACCGGGATTAAACTAATACATAAGGAATATCATTTTTAAGCGTCCATCGCTAGCGTCGAATAGCATAGAACCACGTACACACCGTGTTGATGTATAATGAACTGTAAACAAACACATTTATCACAAAAAACAAAACGTTTTCACCACATTTCCGTGTGTGTTTACGGTTTTACATGATATTGTATTTTGTTCGGAATTATAATATTTATTTTATATATTTAAAATGTTAGCTATAAAATTTAAAAATTTTAGAATTTTTTTTTTATAAAAAGTAGCCTGAGAACTTTCATGATTTCAACAAATTTTAAATTTCATAATCATTTAAAATGAAATTGTGTAAATTTTTTTTTATACGTTTATAAGAAAAACTTATCTGGGATCCTGTATTACATTTTTAGTTGAAATACAAACTAACATTTTATACTTGTATAATATGTTCCAATAAAAATTGTACAATACTTACTTTCATGCATTTTTTCATGTTTTCATTTGATTTTGATACTTTTAATGTTTATGCAAAATTAAATATATTATTATTTTTATTTTTTACGCTTGGATTTTTAATGTTTCTAATAAATAATAATTAACATCATCATCATCATTTACGGTTTAACAGATCATTAATGATCAACGCTTCCATCGCAAACTTTTGCCATTTTTCCCTAGTAGGTATACGTTATGTCTAACTGAGCTCTTCCATATAGGAAGATGTTGAATAAGTCTTTTTTATGTCTCGAGTGTGCTACTAATGTTGGTACGGTTAATTGGTCGTCGGAAGATGGAACTTCATACATGTTCTAGCCATTCAAGTATTTTACTAGTCGTACATGAGAGAATATTTAGTCGTCCATAGTGCTCTTATAGTTCACTGTTGTGTTCTTGTTAATATCGTTCCGTTTCTCTATTGTTCATAAGACCATTAATAATAAAATTCTCCTCGGTACTTTCCTTTCAAAATTAATAAGACTGATGATATCCCTTAATAGTTGGCCCAGTGTCACATTCGTATGTCAATATCCGGTTCACTTTTTTTCCGCAAACGTTGCTCGTAAATTAAATAGTTCAGTTTCTACCATTGCCACATAACATACTTTTACATAATATGATATAAATATTTTATAACGCACGACGGCGGAACACATAATATTATTATATATATAAATTTATATAGATAATAACGAAGATTAATTTTACAAGTGGATTTCCTCCACTATTTTTTTTTTTAGTATTTAAGCCCCCCCTCCCTCACCAAACTCATCATATTTGTTAATTAGATAAATTAATTGGAATTATTATAATTCACAACATATTTTCAGTACTTTTAATTAGATAATTCTTGTTTTATTCAATTTATGTACATTCCTATTCATCCTAGCTTGCATCAGTGTCTCATAACTGATTATCTCGAGGCTGGTTACTTACACCGATATAAAACAAAAAGTTTTAGTGAATTTCTAACTAGGTTAGAATATTAGGTTAATGCCAATATGAGTCCTTCCTCCGGTCGTTGATACCACGAAAAAAAGGCATAAAATAGTTTGCGATTTTTTGCTATTTTATGACCCAGCGAATAATTTTTTATCGATATTTATAATAATCAAAACTAAAAACTTTGGTGTATTTTAAAATTATACCATATAGAACACGATAATATATAAAATTGGTGAAAATTCCAAGTTTCTGTGGTTATTCATTATTCTATTATTATAATACAATGAAGAAATCAATTTGGTAAATATCATTAATCACTAAGCATAAAAAATTCACGTTTTTCTTTAATTTTTTTGTTAATTTTTTCAAGTTATAATAGAAAGTACTGGATTTTTTTAATTTCGACCTGTTTAAAGAAAATATTAGATTCAGTTTACTATCATAAACCACCCTTAAATATTGAAAAAATCGAAGCATTTTACCGACAACTTATCTTGTACATACTTATACTCTCACACAAAAAAAAACACAGACTATCGCAAAATCAATATATCAATATATAACCTAAAAGTAGTGTAATCAATTGAAACACAATATACTTAGTTGCATAGTATGTATACTAGTTTTTATCACTATCCAGTATGCAACAAAATATTTTAAAATAGCTTTTATAAATCGGTTGCGGTATTGGGTAAATAATACTATTATAAACTATAGTATATGTACCAAAAATGAATTCATTAGCAAATTAATTAATAAAAAAGTTATTTGTACGTATAAATATTATCGTATTTTATAAACCGGGATTAAACTAATACATAAGGAATATCATTTTTAAGCGTCCATCGCTAGCGTCGAATAGCATAGAACCACGTACACACCGTGTTGATGTATAATGAACTGTAAACAAACACATTTATCACAAAAAACAAAACGTTTTCACCACATTTCCGTGTGTGTTTACGGTTTTACATGATATTGTATTTTGTTCGGAATTATAATATTTATTTTATATATTTAAAATGTTAGCTATAAAATTTAAAAATTTTAGAATTTTTTTTTTATAAAAAGTAGCCTGAGAACTTTCATGATTTCAACAAATTTTAAATTTCATAATCATTTAAAATGAAATTGTGTAAATTTTTTTTTATACGTTTATAAGAAAAACTTATCTGGGATCCTGTATTACATTTTTAGTTGAAATACAAACTAACATTTTATACTTGTATAATATGTTCCAATAAAAATTGTACAATACTTACTTTCATGCATTTTTTCATGTTTTCATTTGATTTTGATACTTTTAATGTTTATGCAAAATTAAATATATTATTATTTTTATTTTTTACGCTTGGATTTTTAATGTTTCTAATAAATAATAATTAACATCATCATCATCATTTACGGTTTAACAGATCATTAATGATCAACGCTTCCATCGCAAACTTTTGCCATTTTTCCCTAGTAGGTATACGTTATGTCTAACTGAGCTCTTCCATATAGGAAGATGTTGAATAAGTCTTTTTTATGTCTCGAGTGTGCTACTAATGTTGGTACGGTTAATTGGTCGTCGGAAGATGGAACTTCATACATGTTCTAGCCATTCAAGTATTTTACTAGTCGTACATGAGAGAATATTTAGTCGTCCATAGTGCTCTTATAGTTCACTGTTGTGTTCTTGTTAATATCGTTCCGTTTCTCTATTGTTCATAAGACCATTAATAATAAAATTCTCCTCGGTACTTTCCTTTCAAAATTAATAAGACTGATGATATCCCTTAATAGTTGGCCCAGTGTCACATTCGTATGTCAATATCCGGTTCACTTTTTTTCCGCAAACGTTGCTCGTAAATTAAATAGTTCAGTTTCTACCATTGCCACATAACATACTTTTACATAATATGATATAAATATTTTATAACGCACGACGGCGGAACACATAATATTATTATATATATAAATTTATATAGATAATAACGAAGATTAATTTTACAAGTGGATTTCCTCCACTATTTTTTTTTTTAGTATTTAAGCCCCCCCTCCCTCACCAAACTCATCATATTTGTTAATTAGATAAATTAATTGGAATTATTATAATTCACAACATATTTTCAGTACTTTTAATTAGATAATTCTTGTTTTATTCAATTTATGTACATTCCTATTCATCCTAGCTTGCATCAGTGTCTCATAACTGATTATCTCGAGGCTGGTTACTTACACCGATATAAAACAAAAAGTTTTAGTGAATTTCTAACTAGGTTAGAATATTAGGTTAATGCCAATATGAGTCCTTCCTCCGGTCGTTGATACCACGAAAAAAAGGCATAAAATAGTTTGCGATTTTTTGCTATTTTATGACCCAGCGAATAATTTTTTATCGATATTTATAATAATCAAAACTAAAAACTTTGGTGTATTTTAAAATTATACCATATAGAACACGATAATATATAAAATTGGTGAAAATTCCAAGTTTCTGTGGTTATTCATTATTCTATTATTATAATACAATGAAGAAATCAATTTGGTAAATATCATTAATCACTAAGCATAAAAAATTCACGTTTTTCTTTAATTTTTTTGTTAATTTTTTCAAGTTATAATAGAAAGTACTGGATTTTTTTAATTTCGACCTGTTTAAAGAAAATATTAGATTCAGTTTACTATCATAAACCACCCTTAAATATTGAAAAAATCGAAGCATTTTACCGACAACTTATCTTGTACATACTTATACTCTCACACAAAAAAAAACACAGACTATCGCAAAATCAATATATCAATATATAACCTAAAAGTAGTGTAATCAATTGAAACACAATATACTTAGTTGCATAGTATGTATACTAGTTTTTATCACTATCCAGTATGCAACAAAATATTTTAAAATAGCTTTTATAAATCGGTTGCGGTATTGGGTAAATAATACTATTATAAACTATAGTATATGTACCAAAAATGAATTCATTAGCAAATTAATTAATAAAAAAGTTATTTGTACGTATAAATATTATCGTATTTTATAAACCGGGATTAAACTAATACATAAGGAATATCATTTTTAAGCGTCCATCGCTAGCGTCGAATAGCATAGAACCACGTACACACCGTGTTGATGTATAATGAACTGTAAACAAACACATTTATCACAAAAAACAAAACGTTTTCACCACATTTCCGTGTGTGTTTACGGTTTTACATGATATTGTATTTTGTTCGGAATTATAATATTTATTTTATATATTTAAAATGTTAGCTATAAAATTTAAAAATTTTAGAATTTTTTTTTTATAAAAAGTAGCCTGAGAACTTCCATGATTTCAACAAATTTTAAATTTCATAATCATTTAAAATGAAATTGTGTAAATTTTTTTTTATACGTTTATAAGAAAAACTTATCTGGGATCCTGTATTACATTTTTGGTTGAAATACAAACTAACATTTTATACTTGTATAATATGTTCCAATAAAAATTGTACAATACTTACTTTCATGCATTTTTTCATGTTTTCATTTGATTTTGATACTTTTAATGTTTATGCAAAATTAAATATATTATTATTTTTATTTTTTACGCTTGGATTTTTAATGTTTCTAATAAATAATAATTAACATCATCATCATCATTTACGGTTTAACAGATCATTAATGATCAACGCTTCCATCGCAAACTTTTGCCATTTTTCCCTAGTAGGTATACGTTATGTCTAACTGAGCTCTTCCATATAGGAAGATGTTGAATAAGTCTTTTTTATGTCTCGAGTGTGCTACTAATGTTGGTACGGTTAATTGGTCGTCGGAAGATGGAACTTCATACATGTTCTAGCCATTCAAGTATTTTACTAGTCGTACATGAGAGAATATTTAGTCGTCCATAGTGCTCTTATAGTTCACTGTTGTGTTCTTGTTAATATCGTTCCGTTTCTCTATTGTTCATAAGACCATTAATAATAAAATTCTCCTCGGTACTTTCCTTTCAAAATTAATAAGACTGATGATATCCCTTAATAGTTGGCCCAGTGTCACATTCGTATGTCAATATCCGGTTCACTTTTTTTCCGCAAACGTTGCTCGTAAATTAAATAGTTCAGTTTCTACCATTGCCACATAACATACTTTTACATAATATGATATAAATATTTTATAACGCACGACGGCGGAACACATAATATTATTATATATATAAATTTATATAGATAATAACGAAGATTAATTTTACAAGTGGATTTCCTCCACTATTTTTTTTTTTAGTATTTAAGCCCCCCCTCCCTCACCAAACTCATCATATTTGTTAATTAGATAAATTAATTGGAATTATTATAATTCACAACATATTTTCAGTACTTTTAATTAGATAATTCTTGTTTTATTCAATTTATGTACATTCCTATTCATCCTAGCTTGCATCAGTGTCTCATAACTGATTATCTCGAGGCTGGTTACTTACACCGATATAAAACAAAAAGTTTTAGTGAATTTCTAACTAGGTTAGAATATTAGGTTAATGCCAATATGAGTCCTTCCTCCGGTCGTTGATACCACGAAAAAAAGGCATAAAATAGTTTGCGATTTTTTGCTATTTTATGACCCAGCGAATAATTTTTTATCGATATTTATAATAATCAAAACTAAAAACTTTGGTGTATTTTAAAATTATACCATATAGAACACGATAATATATAAAATTGGTGAAAATTCCAAGTTTCTGTGGTTATTCATTATTCTATTATTATAATACAATGAAGAAATCAATTTGGTAAATATCATTAATCACTAAGCATAAAAAATTCACGTTTTTCTTTAATTTTTTTGTTAATTTTTTCAAGTTATAATAGAAAGTACTGGATTTTTTTAATTTCGACCTGTTTAAAGAAAATATTAGATTCAGTTTACTATCATAAACCACCCTTAAATATTGAAAAAATCGAAGCATTTTACCGACAACTTATCTTGTACATACTTATACTCTCACACAAAAAAAAACACAGACTATCGCAAAATCAATATATCAATATATAACCTAAAAGTAGTGTAATCAATTGAAACACAATATACTTAGTTGCATAGTATGTATACTAGTTTTTATCACTATCCAGTATGCAACAAAATATTTTAAAATAGCTTTTATAAATCGGTTGCGGTATTGGGTAAATAATACTATTATAAACTATAGTATATGTACCAAAAATGAATTCATTAGCAAATTAATTAATAAAAAAGTTATTTGTACGTATAAATATTATCGTATTTTATAAACCGGGATTAAACTAATACATAAGGAATATCATTTTTAAGCGTCCATCGCTAGCGTCGAATAGCATAGAACCACGTACACACCGTGTTGATGTATAATGAACTGTAAACAAACACATTTATCACAAAAAACAAAACGTTTTCACCACATTTCCGTGTGTGTTTACGGTTTTACATGATATTGTATTTTGTTCGGAATTATAATATTTATTTTATATATTTAAAATGTTAGCTATAAAATTTAAAAATTTTAGAATTTTTTTTTTATAAAAAGTAGCCTGAGAACTTTCATGATTTCAACAAATTTTAAATTTCATAATCATTTAAAATGAAATTGTGTAAATTTTTTTTTATACGTTTATAAGAAAAACTTATCTGGGATCCTGTATTACATTTTTGGTTGAAATACAAACTAACATTTTATACTTGTATAATATGTTCCAATAAAAATTGTACAATACTTACTTTCATGCATTTTTTCATGTTTTCATTTGATTTTGATACTTTTAATGTTTATGCAAAATTAAATATATTATTATTTTTATTTTTTACGCTTGGATTTTTAATGTTTCTAATAAATAATAATTAACATCATCATCATCATTTACGGTTTAACAGATCATTAATGATCAACGCTTCCATCGCAAACTTTTGCCATTTTTCCCTAGTAGGTATACGTTATGTCTAACTGAGCTCTTCCATATAGGAAGATGTTGAATAAGTCTTTTTTATGTCTCGAGTGTGCTACTAATGTTGGTACGGTTAATTGGTCGTCGGAAGATGGAACTTCATACATGTTCTAGCCATTCAAGTATTTTACTAGTCGTACATGAGAGAATATTTAGTCGTCCATAGTGCTCTTATAGTTCACTGTTGTGTTCTTGTTAATATCGTTCCGTTTCTCTATTGTTCATAAGACCATTAATAATAAAATTCTCCTCGGTACTTTCCTTTCAAAATTAATAAGACTGATGATATCCCTTAATAGTTGGCCCAGTGTCACATTCGTATGTCAATATCCGGTTCACTTTTTTTCCGCAAACGTTGCTCGTAAATTAAATAGTTCAGTTTCTACCATTGCCACATAACATACTTTTACATAATATGATATAAATATTTTATAACGCACGACGGCGGAACACATAATATTATTATATATATAAATTTATATAGATAATAACGAAGATTAATTTTACAAGTGGATTTCCTCCACTATTTTTTTTTTTAGTATTTAAGCCCCCCCTCCCTCACCAAACTCATCATATTTGTTAATTAGATAAATTAATTGGAATTATTATAATTCACAACATATTTTCAGTACTTTTAATTAGATAATTCTTGTTTTATTCAATTTATGTACATTCCTATTCATCCTAGCTTGCATCAGTGTCTCATAACTGATTATCTCGAGGCTGGTTACTTACACCGATATAAAACAAAAAGTTTTAGTGAATTTCTAACTAGGTTAGAATATTAGGTTAATGCCAATATGAGTCCTTCCTCCGGTCGTTGATACCACGAAAAAAAGGCATAAAATAGTTTGCGATTTTTTGCTATTTTATGACCCAGCGAATAATTTTTTATCGATATTTATAATAATCAAAACTAAAAACTTTGGTGTATTTTAAAATTATACCATATAGAACACGATAATATATAAAATTGGTGAAAATTCCAAGTTTCTGTGGTTATTCATTATTCTATTATTATAATACAATGAAGAAATCAATTTGGTAAATATCATTAATCACTAAGCATAAAAAATTCACGTTTTTCTTTAATTTTTTTGTTAATTTTTTCAAGTTATAATAGAAAGTACTGGATTTTTTTAATTTCGACCTGTTTAAAGAAAATATTAGATTCAGTTTACTATCATAAACCACCCTTAAATATTGAAAAAATCGAAGCATTTTACCGACAACTTATCTTGTACATACTTATACTCTCACACAAAAAAAAACACAGACTATCGCAAAATCAATATATCAATATATAACCTAAAAGTAGTGTAATCAATTGAAACACAATATACTTAGTTGCATAGTATGTATACTAGTTTTTATCACTATCCAGTATGCAACAAAATATTTTAAAATAGCTTTTATAAATCGGTTGCGGTATTGGGTAAATAATACTATTATAAACTATAGTATATGTACCAAAAATGAATTCATTAGCAAATTAATTAATAAAAAAGTTATTTGTACGTATAAATATTATCGTATTTTATAAACCGGGATTAAACTAATACATAAGGAATATCATTTTTAAGCGTCCATCGCTAGCGTCGAATAGCATAGAACCACGTACACACCGTGTTGATGTATAATGAACTGTAAACAAACACATTTATCACAAAAAACAAAACGTTTTCACCACATTTCCGTGTGTGTTTACGGTTTTACATGATATTGTATTTTGTTCGGAATTATAATATTTATTTTATATATTTAAAATGTTAGCTATAAAATTTAAAAATTTTAGAATTTTTTTTTTATAAAAAGTAGCCTGAGAACTTTCATGATTTCAACAAATTTTAAATTTCATAATCATTTAAAATGAAATTGTGTAAATTTTTTTTTATACGTTTATAAGAAAAACTTATCTGGGATCCTGTATTACATTTTTGGTTGAAATACAAACTAACATTTTATACTTGTATAATATGTTCCAATAAAAATTGTACAATACTTACTTTCATGCATTTTTTCATGTTTTCATTTGATTTTGATACTTTTAATGTTTATGCAAAATTAAATATATTATTATTTTTATTTTTTACGCTTGGATTTTTAATGTTTCTAATAAATAATAATTAACATCATCATCATCATTTACGGTTTAACAGATCATTAATGATCAACGCTTCCATCGCAAACTTTTGCCATTTTTCCCTAGTAGGTATACGTTATGTCTAACTGAGCTCTTCCATATAGGAAGATGTTGAATAAGTCTTTTTTATGTCTCGAGTGTGCTACTAATGTTGGTACGGTTAATTGGTCGTCGGAAGATGGAACTTCATACATGTTCTAGCCATTCAAGTATTTTACTAGTCGTACATGAGAGAATATTTAGTCGTCCATAGTGCTCTTATAGTTCACTGTTGTGTTCTTGTTAATATCGTTCCGTTTCTCTATTGTTCATAAGACCATTAATAATAAAATTCTCCTCGGTACTTTCCTTTCAAAATTAATAAGACTGATGATATCCCTTAATAGTTGGCCCAGTGTCACATTCGTATGTCAATATCCGGTTCACTTTTTTTCCGCAAACGTTGCTCGTAAATTAAATAGTTCAGTTTCTACCATTGCCACATAACATACTTTTACATAATATGATATAAATATTTTATAACGCACGACGGCGGAACACATAATATTATTATATATATAAATTTATATAGATAATAACGAAGATTAATTTTACAAGTGGATTTCCTCCACTATTTTTTTTTTTAGTATTTAAGCCCCCCCTCCCTCACCAAACTCATCATATTTGTTAATTAGATAAATTAATTGGAATTATTATAATTCACAACATATTTTCAGTACTTTTAATTAGATAATTCTTGTTTTATTCAATTTATGTACATTCCTATTCATCCTAGCTTGCATCAGTGTCTCATAACTGATTATCTCGAGGCTGGTTACTTACACCGATATAAAACAAAAAGTTTTAGTGAATTTCTAACTAGGTTAGAATATTAGGTTAATGCCAATATGAGTCCTTCCTCCGGTCGTTGATACCACGAAAAAAAGGCATAAAATAGTTTGCGATTTTTTGCTATTTTATGACCCAGCGAATAATTTTTTATCGATATTTATAATAATCAAAACTAAAAACTTTGGTGTATTTTAAAATTATACCATATAGAACACGATAATATATAAAATTGGTGAAAATTCCAAGTTTCTGTGGTTATTCATTATTCTATTATTATAATACAATGAAGAAATCAATTTGGTAAATATCATTAATCACTAAGCATAAAAAATTCACGTTTTTCTTTAATTTTTTTGTTAATTTTTTCAAGTTATAATAGAAAGTACTGGATTTTTTTAATTTCGACCTGTTTAAAGAAAATATTAGATTCAGTTTACTATCATAAACCACCCTTAAATATTGAAAAAATCGAAGCATTTTACCGACAACTTATCTTGTACATACTTATACTCTCACACAAAAAAAAACACAGACTATCGCAAAATCAATATATCAATATATAACCTAAAAGTAGTGTAATCAATTGAAACACAATATACTTAGTTGCATAGTATGTATACTAGTTTTTATCACTATCCAGTATGCAACAAAATATTTTAAAATAGCTTTTATAAATCGGTTGCGGTATTGGGTAAATAATACTATTATAAACTATAGTATATGTACCAAAAATGAATTCATTAGCAAATTAATTAATAAAAAAGTTATTTGTACGTATAAATATTATCGTATTTTATAAACCGGGATTAAACTAATACATAAGGAATATCATTTTTAAGCGTCCATCGCTAGCGTCGAATAGCATAGAACCACGTACACACCGTGTTGATGTATAATGAACTGTAAACAAACACATTTATCACAAAAAACAAAACGTTTTCACCACATTTCCGTGTGTGTTTACGGTTTTACATGATATTGTATTTTGTTCGGAATTATAATATTTATTTTATATATTTAAAATGTTAGCTATAAAATTTAAAAATTTTAGAATTTTTTTTTTATAAAAAGTAGCCTGAGAACTTTCATGATTTCAACAAATTTTAAATTTCATAATCATTTAAAATGAAATTGTGTAAATTTTTTTTTATACGTTTATAAGAAAAACTTATCTGGGATCCTGTATTACATTTTTGGTTGAAATACAAACTAACATTTTATACTTGTATAATATGTTCCAATAAAAATTGTACAATACTTACTTTCATGCATTTTTTCATGTTTTCATTTGATTTTGATACTTTTAATGTTTATGCAAAATTAAATATATTATTATTTTTATTTTTTACGCTTGGATTTTTAATGTTTCTAATAAATAATAATTAACATCATCATCATCATTTACGGTTTAACAGATCATTAATGATCAACGCTTCCATCGCAAACTTTTGCCATTTTTCCCTAGTAGGTATACGTTATGTCTAACTGAGCTCTTCCATATAGGAAGATGTTGAATAAGTCTTTTTTATGTCTCGAGTGTGCTACTAATGTTGGTACGGTTAATTGGTCGTCGGAAGATGGAACTTCATACATGTTCTAGCCATTCAAGTATTTTACTAGTCGTACATGAGAGAATATTTAGTCGTCCATAGTGCTCTTATAGTTCACTGTTGTGTTCTTGTTAATATCGTTCCGTTTCTCTATTGTTCATAAGACCATTAATAATAAAATTCTCCTCGGTACTTTCCTTTCAAAATTAATAAGACTGATGATATCCCTTAATAGTTGGCCCAGTGTCACATTCGTATGTCAATATCCGGTTCACTTTTTTTCCGCAAACGTTGCTCGTAAATTAAATAGTTCAGTTTCTACCATTGCCACATAACATACTTTTACATAATATGATATAAATATTTTATAACGCACGACGGCGGAACACATAATATTATTATATATATAAATTTATATAGATAATAACGAAGATTAATTTTACAAGTGGATTTCCTCCACTATTTTTTTTTTTAGTATTTAAGCCCCCCCTCCCTCACCAAACTCATCATATTTGTTAATTAGATAAATTAATTGGAATTATTATAATTCACAACATATTTTCAGTACTTTTAATTAGATAATTCTTGTTTTATTCAATTTATGTACATTCCTATTCATCCTAGCTTGCATCAGTGTCTCATAACTGATTATCTCGAGGCTGGTTACTTACACCGATATAAAACAAAAAGTTTTAGTGAATTTCTAACTAGGTTAGAATATTAGGTTAATGCCAATATGAGTCCTTCCTCCGGTCGTTGATACCACGAAAAAAAGGCATAAAATAGTTTGCGATTTTTTGCTATTTTATGACCCAGCGAATAATTTTTTATCGATATTTATAATAATCAAAACTAAAAACTTTGGTGTATTTTAAAATTATACCATATAGAACACGATAATATATAAAATTGGTGAAAATTCCAAGTTTCTGTGGTTATTCATTATTCTATTATTATAATACAATGAAGAAATCAATTTGGTAAATATCATTAATCACTAAGCATAAAAAATTCACGTTTTTCTTTAATTTTTTTGTTAATTTTTTCAAGTTATAATAGAAAGTACTGGATTTTTTTAATTTCGACCTGTTTAAAGAAAATATTAGATTCAGTTTACTATCATAAACCACCCTTAAATATTGAAAAAATCGAAGCATTTTACCGACAACTTATCTTGTACATACTTATACTCTCACACAAAAAAAAACACAGACTATCGCAAAATCAATATATCAATATATAACCTAAAAGTAGTGTAATCAATTGAAACACAATATACTTAGTTGCATAGTATGTATACTAGTTTTTATCACTATCCAGTATGCAACAAAATATTTTAAAATAGCTTTTATAAATCGGTTGCGGTATTGGGTAAATAATACTATTATAAACTATAGTATATGTACCAAAAATGAATTCATTAGCAAATTAATTAATAAAAAAGTTATTTGTACGTATAAATATTATCGTATTTTATAAACCGGGATTAAACTAATACATAAGGAATATCATTTTTAAGCGTCCATCGCTAGCGTCGAATAGCATAGAACCACGTACACACCGTGTTGATGTATAATGAACTGTAAACAAACACATTTATCACAAAAAACAAAACGTTTTCACCACATTTCCGTGTGTGTTTACGGTTTTACATGATATTGTATTTTGTTCGGAATTATAATATTTATTTTATATATTTAAAATGTTAGCTATAAAATTTAAAAATTTTAGAATTTTTTTTTTATAAAAAGTAGCCTGAGAACTTTCATGATTTCAACAAATTTTAAATTTCATAATCATTTAAAATGAAATTGTGTAAATTTTTTTTTATACGTTTATAAGAAAAACTTATCTGGGATCCTGTATTACATTTTTGGTTGAAATACAAACTAACATTTTATACTTGTATAATATGTTCCAATAAAAATTGTACAATACTTACTTTCATGCATTTTTTCATGTTTTCATTTGATTTTGATACTTTTAATGTTTATGCAAAATTAAATATATTATTATTTTTATTTTTTACGCTTGGATTTTTAATGTTTCTAATAAATAATAATTAACATCATCATCATCATTTACGGTTTAACAGATCATTAATGATCAACGCTTCCATCGCAAACTTTTGCCATTTTTCCCTAGTAGGTATACGTTATGTCTAACTGAGCTCTTCCATATAGGAAGATGTTGAATAAGTCTTTTTTATGTCTCGAGTGTGCTACTAATGTTGGTACGGTTAATTGGTCGTCGGAAGATGGAACTTCATACATGTTCTAGCCATTCAAGTATTTTACTAGTCGTACATGAGAGAATATTTAGTCGTCCATAGTGCTCTTATAGTTCACTGTTGTGTTCTTGTTAATATCGTTCCGTTTCTCTATTGTTCATAAGACCATTAATAATAAAATTCTCCTCGGTA